>OX596233.1:27986205-33914439 GCA_951394345.1 Salicornia ramosissima | reverse complement strand
GAGTGGAATCTTAATGATTAAGCTTAACCTTTATTTGAAAAAAGTACCATTTTTGGAAAGCATAGTTGACTTTCATTTGATTAAACAAGCTATGTTTGAAGGCAATTGACTTTCATTTGATTCTATAAGCTTGATTCGAATCAAATTAGCTTTGTTTGAATGCAATTGAGGGGAATGTTAATGATTAAGCTTAAGCTTTAGTTGAAACAATTACCTTTTTTGAAAACGATAGTTGACTTTCATTTGATTAAACAAGCTGTGTTTGAACGCAACTGACTTTCATTTGATTCAATAAGCTTTATTTGAATCAAATTAGCTTTGTTTGAATGCAAATGAGTGGAATTTTAATGCTTAAGCTTATGCTCTATTTGAACCAATTACCATTTTTGGAATGAATAGTTGACATTCATTTGATTAAACAACGTATGTTTGAATACAATTAAGTGGAATCTTAATGATTAAGCTTAACCAATTTCCATTTTTGGAAAGAATTGTTCACTTTCATTTGATTAAAAAAGTTATGTTTGAATGCAATTGACTTTCATTTGATTTAGTAAGCTTGATTCGAATCAAATTAGCTTTGTTTGAATGCAATTGAGGTGAATCTTAATGATTAAGCTTAAGCTTTAGTTGAAACAATTACCATTTTTGAAAACAATGGTTGACTTTCATTTGATTAAACAAGCTATGTTTGAACGCAACTGACTTTCATTTGATTCAATAAGCTTTATTCGAATCAAATTAGCTTTCTTTGAATGCAAATGAGTGGAATCTTAATGATTAAGCTTAAGCTTTGTTTGAAACAATTACCATTTTTGGAAACAATAGTTGACTTTCATTTGATTAAACAAGTTATGTTTCAATGCAATTGAATTTCATTTGATTCAAAAAGCTTTATTCGAATCAAATTAGCTTTGTTTGAATACAATTGAGTGGAATCTTAATGCTTAAGCTTATGCTCTATTTGAACCAATTACCATTATTGGAATGAATAGTTGACATTCATTTGATTAAACAAGTTATGTTTGAATACAATTTACGTTCATTTGATTCAATATGCTTTATTCGAATGAAATTCGCTTTGTTTGAATGCAATTAAGTGGAATCTTAATGATTAAGCTTAAGCTTTAGTTGAACCAATTATAATTTTTGGAAAGAAGTTGACTTTCATTTGATTAAACAAGCTATGTTTGAATGCAATCGAATTTCATTTGATTGAATAAGCTTGATTCAAAAAATTAGCTTTCTTTAACTGCAATTGAGTGGAATCTTAATGCTTAAGCTTATGCTTTATTTGAACCAATTACCATTTTTGGAAAGAATAGTTGACTTTCATTTGATTAAACAAGCTATGTTTGAATGCAATTTACGTTCATTTGATTCAATAAGCTTTATTCGAATCAAATTAGCTTTGTTTGAATGCAATTGAGTGGAATCTTAATGATTAAGGTTAAGCATTATTTGAAACAATTACCATTTTTGGAATAAATAGTTGTCTTTCATTTTATTCAATAAGTGTTGTGATCCGGCCCCCTACAACATTAATTCAAGATAGCAAGATCATCACTTTGGTTCGAGGTATCATCAATGATATGGATCGAATTGTCATCCAACCAATCCAAGTTTTATTTTCCTTTGTTTATTGAAATTTCAGTTAAGTTTTTATTAGTAGGATTCGATCCATGTATAAATCGAATCCCTTTTTTATTTATTTGTTAAGCCTTTTAACATTTAGTCAAGTAGTTGAGCTAGCAATAAACAAAGTAGGGAGTCATCAAAACCGGCCATAATGGAAGCAATCAAGGAATCATCAAGAAGCTTCAAGAACTCCAAGAAGCTTCCAGAATTCGGCTGTCCAAGGGATTCAAAGCTAGGCCATTTAAAGTGGAGACAAAGCAATTAAGAAGACTTTAAGGAAGAGCTAAAAATCAGGCTGCCCAAGCTCCTCATTTCAGATTTTGTTATCTTCTTTAGCTCCACAAAATTCTGATTTTAGGATAAGATTTAGACTCTCTAATTAGCCTTATCTTATCTTAAGTTGTAATTATAAATATAGGCCTTAAGCTTCAATGAAAAAGCAGAATACTTTGAATCAAAAACAACTTGAACTTGTCTTTGGCTTTTTCTTCTGAAATCCCAAAACAATCCTCCTTTGCTTGTCTAATTTTTGGCTCAATTAGGCTGTGATCTTAGGAACCTAATTTGTTGAATTTGGTGGTGAAATCTGTATCCAAGTTCACGAATTATAGCCCAGGTCTTCGAAGTTGGTGGTGTTATTTCTGTATCCAGCTTTGAACCTTGATCTATCCTTTACTTTAGTGGCTAGTCCCTTGTAATCTTCTTGTGCTACAACAAGGTTACAACACTTATGCTTTATTTGAACCAATTTCCATTTTCGGAAAGAATAGTTGACTTTAATTTGATTAAACAAGTTATGTTTAAATGCAATTTACGTTCATTTGATTCAATAAGCTTTATTCAAATAAAATTAGCTTTGTTTGAATGTAATCGAGTGGAATCTTAGTGTTTAAGCTTAAGCATGATTTGAAACCATTACCGTTTTTGGAAAGAATAGTTGACTTTCATTTGATTAAACAAGCTATGCTTGAATGCAATTGACTTTCATTTGATTCAATATGCTTTGTTCGAATCAAATTAGCTTTGTTTGAATGCAATTGAGTGAAATCTTAATGATTAAGCTTAAGCTTTATTTGAAACAATTACCATTTTTGGAATAAATAGTTGACTTTCATTTGATTAAACAAGCTATGTTCGAATGCAATTTTCTTTGTTTGAATGCAATTGAGTGGAATCTTAATGATTAAGCTTAAGATTTATTTGAAACAATTACCATTTTTAAAAAGAATAGTTGACTTTCATTGATTAAACAAGCTATGTTTGAATGCAATTGAGTGGAATCTTAATGATTAAGCTTAAGCTTTGTTTGAAACAATTACCATTTTTGGAAACAATAGTTGACTTTCATTTGATTAAACAAGTTATGTTTCAATACAATTGAATTTCATTTGATTCAAAAAGCTTTATTCGAATGAAATTAGCTTTGTTTGAATACAATTGAGTGGAATCTTAATGATTAAGCTTAAGATTTATTTGAAACAATTACCATTTTTAAAAAGAATAGTTGACTTTCATTGATTAAACAAGCTATGTTTGAATGCAATTGAGTGGAATCTTAATGATTAAGCTTAAGCTTTAGTTGAAACAATTACCATTTTTGAAAACAATAGTTGACTTTCATTTGATTAAACAAGCTATGTTTGAACGCAACTGACTTTCATTTGATTCAATAAGCTTTATTCGAATCAAATTAGCTTTGTTTGAATGCAAATGAGTGGAATCTTAATGATTAAGGTTAAGCTTTATTTGAACCAATTTCCATTTTTGGAAAGAATAGTTGACTTTCATTTGATTAAACAAGCTATGTTTGAATGCAATTGACTTTCATATGATTCAATAAGATTTATTCAAATCAAATTAGCTTTATTTGAATGTAATTGAGTGGCATCTTAATGCTTAAACTTATGCTTTATTTGAACCAATTTCCATTTTCGGAAAGAATAGTTGACTTTAATTTGATTAAACAAGTTATGTTTAAATGCAATTTACGTTCATTTGATTCAATAAGCTTTATTCAAATAAAATTAGCTTTGTTTGAATGTAATCGAGTGGAATCTTAGTGTTTAAGCTTAAGCATTATTTGAAACCATTACCGTTTTTGGAAAGAATAGTTGACTTTCATTTGATTAAACAAGCTATGCTTGAATACAATTGACTTTTATTTGATTCAATATGCTTTGTTCGAATCAAATTAGCTTTGTTTGAATGCAATTGAGTGAAATCTTAATGATTAAGCTTAAGCTTTATTTGAAACAATTACCATTTTTGGAATAAATAGTTGACTTTCATTTGATTAAACAAGCTATGTTTGAATGCAATTTTCTTTGTTTGAATGCAATTGAGTGGAATCTTAATGATTAAGCTTAAGATTTATTTGAAACAATTACCATTTTTAAAAAGAATAGTTGACTTTCATTGATCAAACAAGCTATGTTTGAATGCAATTGAGTGGAATCTTAATGATTAAGCTTAAGCTTTGTTTGAAACAATTACCATTTTTGGAAACAATAGTTGACTTTCATTTGATTAAACAAGTTATGTTTCAATACAATTGAATTTCATTTGATTCAAAAAGCTTTATTCGAATCAAATTAGCATTGTTTGAATACAATTGAGTGGAATCTTAATGCTTAAGCTTATGCTCTATTTGAACCAATTACCATTTTTGGAATAAATAGTTGACATTCATTTGATTAAACAAGTTATGTTTGAATACAATTTACGTTCATTTGATTCAATAAGCTTTACTCGAATCAAATTATCTTTGTTTGAATGCAATTGAGTGGAATCTTAATGATTAAGATTAAGTTTTATTTGAAGCAATTACACTTTTTGGAAAGAAGTTGACTTTCATTTGATTAAAAAAGCTATGTTTGAATGCAATTGACTTTCATTTGATTCAATAAGCTTTATTAAAATCAAATTAGCTTTGTTTGATTGTAACTGAGTGGAATCTTAGTGATTAAGCTTAAGCTTTGTTTGAAACAATTACCATTTTTGGAATCAATAGTTTACTTTCATTTGATTAAACAAGCTATGTTTGAATGCAATTGAATTTCATTTGATTCAATAATCTTTATTCAAATAAAATTAGCATTGTTTGAATGTAATTGAGTGGAATTTTAATGCTTAAGCTTATGCTTTATTTGAACCTATTACCATTTTTGGAAAGAATAGTTGACTTTCATTTGATTAAACAAGTTACGTATGAATGCCATTGACTTTCATTTGATTCAATAAGCTTTATTCGAATCAAATTAGCTTTGTTTGAATGCAATTGAGTGGAATCTTAATGATTAAGCTTAACCTTTATTCGAAAAAAGTACCATTTTTGGAAAGAATAGTTGACTTTCATTTGGTTTAACAAGCGATGTTTGAATGCAATTGCCTTTCATTTGAGTCAATAAGCTTGATTCGAATCAAATTAGCTTTGTTTGAATGCAATTGAGGGGAATCTTAATGATTAAGCTTAAGCTTTAGTTGAAACAATTACCATTTTTGAAAACAATAGTTGACTTTCATTTGATTAAACAAGCTATGTTTGAACGCAACTGACTTTCATTTGATTCAATAAGCTTTATTCGAATCAAATTAGCTTTGTTTGAATGCAAATGAGTGGAATCTTAATGATTAAGGTTAAGCTTTATTTGTACCAATTTCCATTTTTGGAAAGAATAGTTGACTTTCATTTGATTAAACAAGCTATGTTTGAATGCAATTGACTTTCATATGATTCAATAAGCTTTATTCAAATCAAATTAGCTTTATTTGAATGTAATTGAGTGGCATCTTAATGCTTAAACTTATGCTTTATTTGAACCAATTTCCATTTTCGGAAAGAATAGTTGACTTTAATTTGATTAAACAAGTTATGTTTAAATGCAATTTACGTTCATTTGATTCAATAAGCTTTATTCAAATAAAATTAGCTTTGTTTGAATGTAATCGAGTGGAATCTTAGTGTTTAAGCTTAAGCATTATTTGAAACCATTACCGTTTTTGGAAAGAATAGTTGACTTTCATTTGATTAAACAAGCTATGCTTGAATGCAATTGACTTTCATTTGATTCAATATGCTTTGTTCGAATCAAATTAGCTTTGTTTGAATGCAATTGAGTGAAATCTTAATGATTAAGCTTAAGCTTTATTTGAAACAATTACCATTTTTGGAATAAATAGTTGTCTTTCATTTTATTCAATAAGTGTTGTGATCCGGCCCCCTACAACATTAATTCAAGATAGCAAGATCATCACTTTGGTTCGAGGTATCATCAATGATATGGATCGAATTGTCATCCAACCAATCCAAGTTTTATTTTCCTTTGTTTATTGAAATTTCAGTTAAGTTTTTATTAGTAGGATTCGATCCATGTATAAATCGAATCCCTTTTTTATTTATTTGTTAAGCCTTTTAACATTTAGTCAAGTAGTTGAGCTAGCAATAAACAAAGTAGGGAGTCATCAAAACCGGCCATAATGGAAGCAATCAAGGAATCATCAAGAAGCTTCAAGAACTCCAAGAAGCTTCCAGAATTCGGCTGTCCAAGGGATTCAAAGCTAGGCCATTTAAAGTGGAGACAAAGCAATTAAGAAGACTTTAAGGAAGAGCTAAAAATCAGGCTGCCCAAGCTCCTCATTTCAGATTTTGTTATCTTCTTTAGCTCCACAAAATTCTGATTTTAGGATAAGATTTAGACTCTCTAATTAGCCTTATCTTATCTTAAGTTGTAATTATAAATATAGGCCTTAAGCTTCAATGAAAAAGCAGAATACTTTGAATCAAAAACAACTTGAACTTGTCTTTGGCTTTTTCTTCTGAAATCCCAAAACAATCCTCCTTTGCTTGTCTAATTTTTGGCTCAATTAGGCTGTGATCTTAGGAACCTAATTTGTTGAATTTGGTGGTGAAATCTGTATCCAAGTTCACGAATTATAGCCCAAGTCTTCGAAGTTGGTGGTGTTATTTCTGTATCCAGCTTTGAACCTTGATCTATCCTTTACTTTAGTGGCTAGTCCCTTGTAATCTTCTTGTGCTACAACAAGGTTACAACACTTATGCTTTATTTGAACCAATTTCCATTTTCGGAAAGAATAGTTGACTTTAATTTGATTAAACAAGTTATGTTTAAATGCAATTTACGTTCATTTGATTCAATAAGCTTTATTCAAATAAAATTAGCTTTGTTTGAATGTAATCGAGTGGAATCTTAGTGTTTAAGCTTAAGCATGATTTGAAACCATTACCGTTTTTGGAAAGAATAGTTGACTTTCATTTGATTAAACAAGCTATGCTTGAATGCAATTGACTTTCATTTGATTCAATATGCTTTGTTCGAATCAAATTAGCTTTGTTTGAATGCAATTGAGTGAAATCTTAATGATTAAGCTTAAGCTTTATTTGAAACAATTACCATTTTTGGAATAAATAGTTGACTTTCATTTGATTAAACAAGCTATGTTCGAATGCAATTTTCTTTGTTTGAATGCAATTGAGTGGAATCTTAATGATTAAGCTTAAGATTTATTTGAAACAATTACCATTTTTAAAAAGAATAGTTGACTTTCATTGATTAAACAAGCTATGTTTGAATGCAATTGAGTGGAATCTTAATGATTAAGCTTAAGCTTTGTTTGAAACAATTACCATTTTTGGAAACAATAGTTGACTTTCATTTGATTAAACAAGTTATGTTTCAATACAATTGAATTTCATTTGATTCAAAAAGCTTTATTCGAATGAAATTAGCTTTGTTTGAATACAATTGAGTGGAATCTTAATGATTAAGCTTAAGATTTATTTGAAACAATTACCATTTTTAAAAAGAATAGTTGACTTTCATTGATTAAACAAGCTATGTTTGAATGCAATTGAGTGGAATCTTAATGATTAAGCTTAAGCTTTAGTTGAAACAATTACCATTTTTGAAAACAATAGTTGACTTTCATTTGATTAAACAAGCTATGTTTGAACGCAACTGACTTTCATTTGATTCAATAAGCTTTATTCGAATCAAATTAGCTTTGTTTGAATGCAAATGAGTGGAATCTTAATGATTAAGGTTAAGCTTTATTTGAACCAATTTCCATTTTTGGAAAGAATAGTTGACTTTCATTTGATTAAACAAGCTATGTTTGAATGCAATTGACTTTCATATGATTCAATAAGATTTATTCAAATCAAATTAGCTTTATTTGAATGTAATTGAGTGGCATCTTAATGCTTAAACTTATGCTTTATTTGAACCAATTTCCATTTTCGGAAAGAATAGTTGACTTTAATTTGATTAAACAAGTTATGTTTAAATGCAATTTACGTTCATTTGATTCAATAAGCTTTATTCAAATAAAATTAGCTTTGTTTGAATGTAATCGAGTGGAATCTTAGTGTTTAAGCTTAAGCATTATTTGAAACCATTACCGTTTTTGGAAAGAATAGTTGACTTTCATTTGATTAAACAAGCTATGCTTGAATACAATTGACTTTTATTTGATTCAATATGCTTTGCTCGAATCAAATTAGCTTTGTTTGAATGCAATTGAGTGAAATCTTAATGATTAAGCTTAAGCTTTATTTGAAACAATTACCATTTTTGGAATAAATAGTTGACTTTCATTTGATTAAACAAGCTATGTTTGAATGCAATTTTCTTTGTTTGAATGCAATTGAGTGGAATCTTAATGATTAAGCTTAAGATTTATTTGAAACAATTACCATTTTTAAAAAGAATAGTTGACTTTCATTGATCAAACAAGCTATGTTTGAATGCAATTGAGTGGAATCTTAATGATTAAGCTTAAGCTTTGTTTGAAACAATTACCATTTTTGGAAACAATAGTTGACTTTCATTTGATTAAACAAGTTATGTTTCAATACAATTGAATTTCATTTGATTCAAAAAGCTTTATTCGAATCAAATTAGCATTGTTTGAATACAATTGAGTGGAATCTTAATGCTTAAGCTTATGCTCTATTTGAACCAATTACCATTTTTGGAATAAATAGTTGACATTCATTTGATTAAACAAGTTATGTTTGAATACAATTTACGTTCATTTGATTCAATAAGCTTTACTCGAATCAAATTATCTTTGTTTGAATGCAATTGAGTGGAATCTTAATGATTAAGATTAAGTTTTATTTGAAGCAATTACACTTTTTGGAAAGAAGTTGACTTTCATTTGATTAAAAAAGCTATGTTTGAATGCAATTGACTTTCATTTGATTCAATAAGCTTTATTAAAATCAAATTAGCTTTGTTTGATTGTAACTGAGTGGAATCTTAGTGATTAAGCTTAAGCTTTGTTTGAAACAATTACCATTTTTGGAATCAATAGTTTACTTTCATTTGATTAAACAAGCTATGTTTGAATGCAATTGAATTTCATTTGATTCAATAATCTTTATTCAAATAAAATTAGCATTGTTTGAATGTAATTGAGTGGAATTTTAATGCTTAAGCTTATGCTTTATTTGAACCTATTACCATTTTTGGAAAGAATAGTTGACTTTCATTTGATTAAACAAGTTACGTATGAATGCCATTGACTTTCATTTGATTCAATAAGCTTTATTCGAATCAAATTAGCTTTGTTTGAATGCAATTGAGTGGAATCTTAATGATTAAGCTTAACCTTTATTCGAAAAAAGTACCATTTTTGGAAAGAATAGTTGACTTTCATTTGGTTTAACAAGCGATGTTTGAATGCAATTGCCTTTCATTTGAGTCAATAAGCTTGATTCGAATCAAATTAGCTTTGTTTGAATGCAATTGAGGGGAATCTTAATGATTAAGCTTAAGCTTTAGTTGAAACAATTACCATTTTTGAAAACAATAGTTGACTTTCATTTGATTAAACAAGCTATGTTTGAACGCAACTGACTTTCATTTGATTCAATAAGCTTTATTCGAATCAAATTAGCTTTGTTTGAATGCAAATGAGTGGAATCTTAATGATTAAGGTTAAGCTTTATTTGTACCAATTTCCATTTTTGGAAAGAATAGTTGACTTTCATTTGATTAAACAAGCTATGTTTGAATGCAATTGACTTTCATATGATTCAATAAGCTTTATTCAAATCAAATTAGCTTTATTTGAATGTAATTGAGTGGCATCTTAATGCTTAAACTTATGCTTTATTTGAACCAATTTCCATTTTCGGAAAGAATAGTTGACTTTAATTTGATTAAACAAGTTATGTTTAAATGCAATTTACGTTCATTTGATTCAATAAGCTTTATTCAAATAAAATTAGCTTTGTTTGAATGTAATCGAGTGGAATCTTAGTGTTTAAGCTTAAGCATTATTTGAAACCATTACCGTTTTTGGAAAGAATAGTTGACTTTCATTTGATTAAACAAGCTATGCTTGAATGCAATTGACTTTCATTTGATTCAATATGCTTTGTTCGAATCAAATTAGCTTTGTTTGAATGCAATTGAGTGCAATCTTAATGATTAAGCTTAAGCTTTATTTGAAACAATTACCATTTTTGGAATAAATAGTTGACTTTCATTTGATTAAACAAGCTATGTTTGAATGCAATTTTCTTTGTTTGAATGCAATTGAGTGGAATCTTAATGATTAAGCTTAAGATTTATTTGAAACAATTACCATTTTTAAAAAGAATAGTTGACTTTCATTGATTAAACAAGCTATGTTTGAATGCAATTGAGTGGAATCTTAATGATTAAGCTTAAGCTTTGTTTGTAACAATTACCATTTTTGGAAACAATAGTTGACTTTCATTTGATTAAACAAGTTATGTTTCAATACAATTGAATTTCATTTGATTCAAAAAGCTTTATTCGAATCAAATTAGCTTTGTTTGAATACAATTGAGTGGAATCTTAATGCTTAAGCTTATGCTCTATTTGAACCAATTACCATTTTTGGAATAAATAGTTGACATTCATTTGATTAAACAAGTTATGTTTGAATACAATTTACGTTCATTTGATTCAATAAGCTTTACTCGAATCAAATTATCTTTGTTTGAATGCAATTGAGTGGAATCTTAATGATTAAGATTAAGTTTTATTTGAAGCAATTACACTTTTTGGAAAGAAGTTGACTTTCATTTGATTAAAAAAGCTATGTTTGAATGCAATTGACTTTCATTTGATTCAATAAGCTTTATTAAAATCAAATTAGCTTTGTTTGATTGTAACTGAGTGGAATCTTAGTGATTAAGCTTAAGCTTTGTTTGAAACAATTACCATTTTTGGAATCAATAGTTTACTTTCATTTGATTAAACAAGCTATGTTTGAATGCAATTGAATTTCATTTGATTCAATAATCTTTATTCAAATAAAATTAGCATTGTTTGAATGTAATTGAGTGGAATTTTAATGCTTAAGCTTATGCTTTATTTGAACCTATTACCATTTTTGGAAAGAATAGTTGACTTTCATTTGATTAAACAAGTTAAGTATGAATGCCATTGACTTTCATTTGATTCAATAAGCTTTATTCGAATCAAATTAGCTTTGTTTGAATGCAATTGAGTGGAATCTTAATGATTAAGCTTAACCTTTATTCGAAAAAAGTACCATTTTTGGAAAGAATAGTTGACTTTCATTTGGTTTAACAAGCGATGTTTGAATGCAATTGACTTTCATTTGAGTCAATAAGCTTGATTCGAATCAAATTAGCTTTGTTTGAATGCAATTGAGGGGAATCTTAAAGATTAAGCTTAAGCTTTAGTTGAAACAATTACCATTTTTGAAAACAATAGTTGACTTTCATTTGATTAAACAAGCTATGTTTGAACGCAACTGACTTTCATTTGATTCAATAATCTTTTTTCGAATCAAATTAGCTTTGTTTGAATGCAAATGAGTGGAATCTTAATGATTAAGGTTAAGCTTTATTTGTACCAATTTCCATTTTTGGAAAGAATAGTTGACTTTCATTTGATTAAACAAGCTATGTTTGAATGCAATTGACTTTCATATGATTCAATAAGCTTTCTTCAAATCAAATTAGCTTTATTTGAATGCAATTGAGTGGCATCTTAATTCTTAAACTTATGCTTTATTTGAACCAATTTCCATTTTCGGAAAGAATAGTTGACTTTAATTTGATTAAACAAGTTATGTTTAAATGCAATTTACGTTCATTTGATTCAATAAGCTTTATTCAAATAAAATTAGCTTTGTTTGAATGTAATCGAGTGGAATCTTAGTGTTTAAGCTTAAGCATGATTTGAAACCATTACCGTTTTTGGAAAGAATAGTTGACTTTCATTTGATTAAACAAGCTATGCTTGAATGCAATTGACTTTCATTTGATTCAATATGCTTTGTTCGAATCAAATTAGCTTTGTTTGAATGCAATTGAGTGAAATCTTAATGATTAAGCTTAAGCTTTATTTGAAACAATTACCATTTTTGGAATAAATAGTTGACTTTCATTTGATTAAACAAGCTATGTTTGAATGCAATTTTCTTTTTTTGAATGCAATTGAGTGGAATCTTAATGATTAAGCTTAAGATTTATTTGAAACAATTACCATTTTTAAAAAGAATAGTTGACTTTCATTGATTAAACAAGCTATGTTTGAATGCAATTGAGTGGAATCTTAATGATTAAGCTTAAGCTTTGTTTGAAACAATTACCATTTTTGGAAACAATAGTTGACTTTCATTTGATTAAACAAGTTATGTTTCAATACAATTGAATTTCATTTGATTCAATATGCTTTGTTCGAATCAAATTAGCTTTGTTTGAATGCAATTGAGTGAAATCTTAATGATTAAGCTTAAGCTTTATTTGAAACAATTACCATTTTTAAAAAGAATAGTTGACTTTCATTGATTAAACAAGCTATGTTTGAATGCAATTGAGTGGAATCTTAATGATTAAGCTTAAGCTTTGTTTGAAACAATTACCATTTTTGTAAACAATAGTTGACTTTCATTTGATTAAACAAGTTATGTTTCAATACAATTGAATTTCATTTGATTCAAAAAGCTTTATTCGAATCAAATTAGCTTTGTTTGAATACAATTGAGTGGAATCTTAATGCTTAAGCTTATGCTCTATTTGAACCAATTACCATTTTTGGAATGAATAGTTGACATTCATTTGATTAAACAAGTTATGTTTGAATACAATTTACGTTCATTTGATTCAATATGCTTTATTCGAATCAAATTCGCTTTGTTTGAATGCAATTAAGTGGAATCTTAATGATTAAGCTTAAGCTTTATTTGAACCAATTACAATTTTTGGAAAGAAGTTGACTTTCATTTGATTAAACAAGCTATGTTTGAATGCAATTGACTTTCATTTGATTCAATAAGCTTTATTCGAATCAAATTAGCTTTGTTTGAATGCAATTGAGTGGAATCTTAATGATTAAGCTTAAGCTTTATTTGAAACAATTACCATTTTTGGAATAAATAGTTGACTTTCATTTGATTAAACAAGCTATGTTTGAATGCAATTGACTTTAATTTGATTCAATAAGCTTTACTCGAATCAAATTATCTTTGTTTGAATGCAATTGAGTGGAATCTTAATGATTAAGCTTAAGTTTTATTTGAAGCAATTACACTTTTTGGAAAGAAGTTGACTTTCATTTGATTAAAAAAGCTATGTTTGAATGCAATTGACTTTCATTTGATTCAATAAGCTTTATTAAAATCAAATTAGCTTTGTTTGATTGTAACTGAGTGGAATCTTAGTGATTAAGCTTAAGCTTTGTTTGAAACAATTACCATTTTTGGAATCAATAGTTTACTTTCATTTGATTAAACAAGCTATGTTTGAATGCAATTGAATTTCATTTGATTCAATAATCTTTATTCAAATAAAATTAGCATTGTTTGAATGTAATTGAGTGGAATTTTAATGCTTAAGCTTATGCTTTATTTGAACCTATTACCATTTTTGGAAAGAATAGTTGACTTTCATTTGATTAAACAAGTTACGTATGAATGCCATTGACTTTCATTTGATTCAATAAGCTTTATTCGAATCAAATTAGCTTTGTTTGAATGCAATTGAGTGGAATCTTAATGATTAAGCTTAACCTTTATTCGAAAAAAGTACCATTTTTGGAAAGAATAGTTGACTTTCATTTGGTTTAACAAGCGATGTTTGAATGCAATTGCCTTTCATTTGAGTCAATAAGCTTGATTCGAATCAAATTAGCTTTGTTTGAATGCAATTGAGGGGAATCTTAATGATTAAGCTTAAGCTTTAGTTGAAACAATTACCATTTTTGAAAACAATAGTTGACTTTCATTTGATTAAACAAGCTATGTTTGAACGCAACTGACTTTCATTTGATTCAATAAGCTTTATTCGAATCAAATTAGCTTTGTTTGAATGCAAATGAGTGGAATCTTAATGATTAAGGTTAAGCTTTATTTGTACCAATTTCCATTTTTGGAAAGAATAGTTGACTTTCATTTGATTAAACAAGCTATGTTTGAATGCAATTGACTTTCATATGATTCAATAAGCTTTATTCAAATCAAATTAGCTTTATTTGAATGTAATTGAGTGGCATCTTAATGCTTAAACTTATGCTTTATTTGAACCAATTTCCATTTTCGGAAAGAATAGTTGACTTTAATTTGATTAAACAAGTTATGTTTAAATGCAATTTACGTTCATTTGATTCAATAAGCTTTATTCAAATAAAATTAGCTTTGTTTGAATGTAATCGAGTGGAATCTTAGTGTTTAAGCTTAAGCATTATTTGAAACCATTACCGTTTTTGGAAAGAATAGTTGACTTTCATTTGATTAAACAAGCTATGCTTGAATGCAATTGACTTTCATTTGATTCAATATGCTTTGTTCGAATCAAATTAGCTTTGTTTGAATGCAATTGAGTGCAATCTTAATGATTAAGCTTAAGCTTTATTTGAAACAATTACCATTTTTGGAATAAATAGTTGACTTTCATTTGATTAAACAAGCTATGTTTGAATGCAATTTTCTTTGTTTGAATGCAATTGAGTGGAATCTTAATGATTAAGCTTAAGATTTATTTGAAACAATTACCATTTTTAAAAAGAATAGTTGACTTTCATTGATTAAACAAGCTATGTTTGAATGCAATTGAGTGGAATCTTAATGATTAAGCTTAAGCTTTGTTTGTAACAATTACCATTTTTGGAAACAATAGTTGACTTTCATTTGATTAAACAAGTTATGTTTCAATACAATTGAATTTCATTTGATTCAAAAAGCTTTATTCGAATCAAATTAGCTTTGTTTGAATACAATTGAGTGGAATCTTAATGCTTAAGCTTATGCTCTATTTGAACCAATTACCATTTTTGGAATAAATAGTTGACATTCATTTGATTAAACAAGTTATGTTTGAATACAATTTACGTTCATTTGATTCAATAAGCTTTACTCGAATCAAATTATCTTTGTTTGAATGCAATTGAGTGGAATCTTAATGATTAAGATTAAGTTTTATTTGAAGCAATTACACTTTTTGGAAAGAAGTTGACTTTCATTTGATTAAAAAAGCTATGTTTGAATGCAATTGACTTTCATTTGATTCAATAAGCTTTATTAAAATCAAATTAGCTTTGTTTGATTGTAACTGAGTGGAATCTTAGTGATTAAGCTTAAGCTTTGTTTGAAACAATTACCATTTTTGGAATCAATAGTTTACTTTCATTTGATTAAACAAGCTATGTTTGAATGCAATTGAATTTCATTTGATTCAATAATCTTTATTCAAATAAAATTAGCATTGTTTGAATGTAATTGAGTGGAATTTTAATGCTTAAGCTTATGCTTTATTTGAACCTATTACCATTTTTGGAAAGAATAGTTGACTTTCATTTGATTAAACAAGTTAAGTATGAATGCCATTGACTTTCATTTGATTCAATAAGCTTTATTCGAATCAAATTAGCTTTGTTTGAATGCAATTGAGTGGAATCTTAATGATTAAGCTTAACCTTTATTCGAAAAAAGTACCATTTTTGGAAAGAATAGTTGACTTTCATTTGGTTTAACAAGCGATGTTTGAATGCAATTGACTTTCATTTGAGTCAATAAGCTTGATTCGAATCAAATTAGCTTTGTTTGAATGCAATTGAGGGGAATCTTAAAGATTAAGCTTAAGCTTTAGTTGAAACAATTACCATTTTTGAAAACAATAGTTGACTTTCATTTGATTAAACAAGCTATGTTTGAACGCAACTGACTTTCATTTGATTCAATAATCTTTTTTCGAATCAAATTAGCTTTGTTTGAATGCAAATGAGTGGAATCTTAATGATTAAGGTTAAGCTTTATTTGTACCAATTTCCATTTTTGGAAAGAATAGTTGACTTTCATTTGATTAAACAAGCTATGTTTGAATGCAATTGACTTTCATATGATTCAATAAGCTTTCTTCAAATCAAATTAGCTTTATTTGAATGCAATTGAGTGGCATCTTAATTCTTAAACTTATGCTTTATTTGAACCAATTTCCATTTTCGGAAAGAATAGTTGACTTTAATTTGATTAAACAAGTTATGTTTAAATGCAATTTACGTTCATTTGATTCAATAAGCTTTATTCAAATAAAATTAGCTTTGTTTGAATGTAATCGAGTGGAATCTTAGTGTTTAAGCTTAAGCATGATTTGAAACCATTACCGTTTTTGGAAAGAATAGTTGACTTTCATTTGATTAAACAAGCTATGCTTGAATGCAATTGACTTTCATTTGATTCAATATGCTTTGTTCGAATCAAATTAGCTTTGTTTGAATGCAATTGAGTGAAATCTTAATGATTAAGCTTAAGCTTTATTTGAAACAATTACCATTTTTGGAATAAATAGTTGACTTTCATTTGATTAAACAAGCTATGTTTGAATGCAATTTTCTTTTTTTGAATGCAATTGAGTGGAATCTTAATGATTAAGCTTAAGATTTATTTGAAACAATTACCATTTTTAAAAAGAATAGTTGACTTTCATTGATTAAACAAGCTATGTTTGAATGCAATTGAGTGGAATCTTAATGATTAAGCTTAAGCTTTGTTTGAAACAATTACCATTTTTGGAAACAATAGTTGACTTTCATTTGATTAAACAAGTTATGTTTCAATACAATTGAATTTCATTTGATTCAATATGCTTTGTTCGAATCAAATTAGCTTTGTTTGAATGCAATTGAGTGAAATCTTAATGATTAAGCTTAAGCTTTATTTGAAACAATTACCATTTTTAAAAAGAATAGTTGACTTTCATTGATTAAACAAGCTATGTTTGAATGCAATTGAGTGGAATCTTAATGATTAAGCTTAAGCTTTGTTTGAAACAATTACCATTTTTGTAAACAATAGTTGACTTTCATTTGATTAAACAAGTTATGTTTCAATACAATTGAATTTCATTTGATTCAAAAAGCTTTATTCGAATCAAATTAGCTTTGTTTGAATACAATTGAGTGGAATCTTAATGCTTAAGCTTATGCTCTATTTGAACCAATTACCATTTTTGGAATGAATAGTTGACATTCATTTGATTAAACAAGTTATGTTTGAATACAATTTACGTTCATTTGATTCAATATGCTTTATTCGAATCAAATTCGCTTTGTTTGAATGCAATTAAGTGGAATCTTAATGATTAAGCTTAAGCTTTATTTGAACCAATTACAATTTTTGGAAAGAAGTTGACTTTCATTTGATTAAACAAGCTATGTTTGAATGCAATTGACTTTCATTTGATTCAATAAGCTTTATTCGAATCAAATTAGCTTTGTTTGAATGCAATTGAGTGGAATCTTAATGATTAAGCTTAAGCTTTATTTGAAACAATTACCATTTTTGGAATAAATAGTTGACTTTCATTTGATTAAACAAGCTATGTTTGAATGCAATTGACTTTAATTTGATTCAATAAGCTTTACTCGAATCAAATTATCTTTGTTTGAATGCAATTGAGTGGAATCTTAATGATTAAGCTTAAGTTTTATTTGAAGCAATTACACTTTTTGGAAAGAAGTTGACTTTCATTTGATTAAAAAAGCTATGTTTGAATGCAATTGACTTTCATTTGATTCAATAAGCTTTATTAAAATCAAATTAGCTTTGTTTGATTGTAACTGAGTGGAATCTTAGTGATTAAGCTTAAGCTTTGTTTGAAACAATTACCATTTTTGGAATCAATAGTTTACTTTCATTTGATTAAACAAGCTATGTTTGAATGCAATTGAATTTCATTTGATTCAATAATCTTTATTCAAATAAAATTAGCATTGTTTGAATGTAATTGAGTGGAATTTTAATGCTTAAGCTTATGCTTTATTTGAACCTATTACCATTTTTGGAAAGAATAGTTGACTTTCATTTGATTAAACAAGTTAAGTATGAATGCCATTGACTTTCATTTGATTCAATAAGCTTTATTCGAATCAAATTAGCTTTGTTTGAATGCAATTGAGTGGAATCTTAATGATTAAGCTTAACCTTTATTCGAAAAAAGTACCATTTTTGGAAAGAATAGTTGACTTTCATTTGGTTTAACAAGCGATGTTTGAATGCAATTGACTTTCATTTGAGTCAATAAGCTTGATTCGAATCAAATTAGCTTTGTTTGAATGCAATTGAGGGGAATCTTAATGATTAAGCTTAAGCTTTAGTTGAAACAATTACCATTTTTGAAAACAATAGTTGACTTTCATTTGATTAAACAAGCTGTGTTTGAACGCAACTGACTTTCATTTGATTCAATAAGCTTTATTCGAATCAAATTAGCTTTGTTTGAATGCAAATGAGTGGAATCTTAATGATTAAGGTTAAGCTTTATTTGTACCAATTTCCATTTTTGGAAAGAATAGTTGACTTTCATTTGATTAAACAAGCTATGTTTGAATGCAATTGACTTTCATATGATTCAATAAGCTTTATTCAAATCAAATTAGCTTTATTTGAATGCAATTGAGTGGCATCTTAATTCTTAAACTTATGCTTTATTTGAACCAATTTCCATTTTCGGAAAGAATAGTTGACTTTAATTTGATTAAACAAGTTATGTTTAAATGCAATTTACGTTCATTTGATTCAATAAGTTTTATTCAAATAAAATTAGCTTTGTTTGAATGTAATCGAGTGGAATCTTAGTGTTTAAGCTTAAGCATGATTTGAAACCATTACCGTTTTTGGAAAGAATAGTTGACTTTCATTTGATTAAACAAGCTATGCTTGAATGCAATTGACTTTCATTTGATTCAATATGCTTTGTTCGAATCAAATTAGCTTTGTTTGAATGCAATTGAGTGAAATCTTAATGATTAAGCTTAAGCTTTATTTGAAACAATTACCATTTTTGGAATAAATAGTTGACTTTCATTTGATTAAACAAGCTATGTTCGAATGCAATTTTCTTTGTTTGAATGCAATTGAGTGGAATCTTAATGATTAAGCTTAAGATTTATTTGAAACAATTACCATTTTTAAAAAGAATAGTTGACTTTCATTGATTAAACAAGCTATGTTTGAATGCAATTGAGTGGAATCTTAATGATTAAGCTTAAGCTTTGTTTGAAACAATTACCATTTTTGGAAACAATAGTTGACTTTCATTTGATTAAACAAGTTATGTTTCAATACAATTGAATTTCATTTGATTCAAAAAGCTTTATTCGAATGAAATTAGCTTTGTTTGAATACAATTGAGTGGAATCTTAATGATTAAGCTTAAGATTTATTTGAAACAATTACCATTTTTAAAAAGAATAGTTGACTTTCATTGATTAAACAAGCTATGTTTGAATGCAATTGAGTGGAATCTTAATGATTAAGCTTAAGCTTTAGTTGAAACAATTACCATTTTTGAAAACAATAGTTGACTTTCATTTGATTAAACAAGCTATGTTTGAACGCAACTGACTTTCATTTGATTCAATAAGCTTTATTCGAATCAAATTAGCTTTGTTTGAATGCAAATGAGTGGAATCTTAATGATTAAGGTTAAGCTTTATTTGAACCAATTTCCATTTTTGGAAAGAATAGTTGACTTTCATTTGATTAAACAAGCTATGTTTGAATGCAATTGACTTTCATATGATTCAATAAGATTTATTCAAATCAAATTAGCTTTATTTGAATGTAATTGAGTGGCATCTTAATGCTTAAACTTATGCTTTATTTGAACCAATTTCCATTTTCGGAAAGAATAGTTGACTTTAATTTGATTAAACAAGTTATGTTTAAATGCAATTTACGTTCATTTGATTCAATAAGCTTTATTCAAATAAAATTAGCTTTGTTTGAATGTAATCGAGTGGAATCTTAGTGTTTAAGCTTAAGCATTATTTGAAACCATTACCGTTTTTGGAAAGAATAGTTGACTTTCATTTGATTAAACAAGCTATGCTTGAATACAATTGACTTTTATTTGATTCAATATGCTTTGTTCGAATCAAATTAGCTTTGTTTGAATGCAATTGAGTGAAATCTTAATGATTAAGCTTAAGCTTTATTTGAAACAATTACCATTTTTGGAATAAATAGTTGACTTTCATTTGATTAAACAAGCTATGTTTGAATGCAATTTTCTTTGTTTGAATGCAATTGAGTGGAATCTTAATGATTAAGCTTAAGATTTATTTGAAACAATTACCATTTTTAAAAAGAATAGTTGACTTTCATTGATCAAACAAGCTATGTTTGAATGCAATTGAGTGGAATCTTAATGATTAAGCTTAAGCTTTGTTTGAAACAATTACCATTTTTGGAAACAATAGTTGACTTTCATTTGATTAAACAAGTTATGTTTCAATACAATTGAATTTCATTTGATTCAAAAAGCTTTATTCGAATCAAATTAGCATTGTTTGAATACAATTGAGTGGAATCTTAATGCTTAAGCTTATGCTCTATTTGAACCAATTACCATTTTTGGAATAAATAGTTGACATTCATTTGATTAAACAAGTTATGTTTGAATACAATTTACGTTCATTTGATTCAATAAGCTTTACTCGAATCAAATTATCTTTGTTTGAATGCAATTGAGTGGAATCTTAATGATTAAGATTAAGTTTTATTTGAAGCAATTACACTTTTTGGAAAGAAGTTGACTTTCATTTGATTAAAAAAGCTATGTTTGAATGCAATTGACTTTCATTTGATTCAATAAGCTTTATTAAAATCAAATTAGCTTTGTTTGATTGTAACTGAGTGGAATCTTAGTGATTAAGCTTAAGCTTTGTTTGAAACAATTACCATTTTTGGAATCAATAGTTTACTTTCATTTGATTAAACAAGCTATGTTTGAATGCAATTGAATTTCATTTGATTCAATAATCTTTATTCAAATAAAATTAGCATTGTTTGAATGTAATTGAGTGGAATTTTAATGCTTAAGCTTATGCTTTATTTGAACCTATTACCATTTTTGGAAAGAATAGTTGACTTTCATTTGATTAAACAAGTTACGTATGAATGCCATTGACTTTCATTTGATTCAATAAGCTTTATTCGAATCAAATTAGCTTTGTTTGAATGCAATTGAGTGGAATCTTAATGATTAAGCTTAACCTTTATTCGAAAAAAGTACCATTTTTGGAAAGAATAGTTGACTTTCATTTGGTTTAACAAGCGATGTTTGAATGCAATTGCCTTTCATTTGAGTCAATAAGCTTGATTCGAATCAAATTAGCTTTGTTTGAATGCAATTGAGGGGAATCTTAATGATTAAGCTTAAGCTTTAGTTGAAACAATTACCATTTTTGAAAACAATAGTTGACTTTCATTTGATTAAACAAGCTATGTTTGAACGCAACTGACTTTCATTTGATTCAATAAGCTTTATTCGAATCAAATTAGCTTTGTTTGAATGCAAATGAGTGGAATCTTAATGATTAAGGTTAAGCTTTATTTGTACCAATTTCCATTTTTGGAAAGAATAGTTGACTTTCATTTGATTAAACAAGCTATGTTTGAATGCAATTGACTTTCATATGATTCAATAAGCTTTATTCAAATCAAATTAGCTTTATTTGAATGTAATTGAGTGGCATCTTAATGCTTAAACTTATGCTTTATTTGAACCAATTTCCATTTTCGGAAAGAATAGTTGACTTTAATTTGATTAAACAAGTTATGTTTAAATGCAATTTACGTTCATTTGATTCAATAAGCTTTATTCAAATAAAATTAGCTTTGTTTGAATGTAATCGAGTGGAATCTTAGTGTTTAAGCTTAAGCATTATTTGAAACCATTACCGTTTTTGGAAAGAATAGTTGACTTTCATTTGATTAAACAAGCTATGCTTGAATGCAATTGACTTTCATTTGATTCAATATGCTTTGTTCGAATCAAATTAGCTTTGTTTGAATGCAATTGAGTGCAATCTTAATGATTAAGCTTAAGCTTTATTTGAAACAATTACCATTTTTGGAATAAATAGTTGACTTTCATTTGATTAAACAAGCTATGTTTGAATGCAATTTTCTTTGTTTGAATGCAATTGAGTGGAATCTTAATGATTAAGCTTAAGATTTATTTGAAACAATTACCATTTTTAAAAAGAATAGTTGACTTTCATTGATTAAACAAGCTATGTTTGAATGCAATTGAGTGGAATCTTAATGATTAAGCTTAAGCTTTGTTTGAAACAATTACCATTTTTGGAAACAATAGTTGACTTTCATTTGATTAAACAAGTTATGTTTCAATACAATTGAATTTCATTTGATTCAAAAAGCTTTATTCGAATCAAATTAGCTTTGTTTGAATACAATTGAGTGGAATCTTAATGCTTAAGCTTATGCTCTATTTGAACCAATTACCATTTTTGGAATAAATAGTTGACATTCATTTGATTAAACAAGTTATGTTTGAATACAATTTACGTTCATTTGATTCAATAAGCTTTACTCGAATCAAATTATCTTTGTTTGAATGCAATTGAGTGGAATCTTAATGATTAAGATTAAGTTTTATTTGAAGCAATTACACTTTTTGGAAAGAAGTTGACTTTCATTTGATTAAAAAAGCTATGTTTGAATGCAATTGACTTTCATTTGATTCAATAAGCTTTATTAAAATCAAATTAGCTTTGTTTGATTGTAACTGAGTGGAATCTTAGTGATTAAGCTTAAGCTTTGTTTGAAACAATTACCATTTTTGGAATCAATAGTTTACTTTCATTTGATTAAACAAGCTATGTTTGAATGCAATTGAATTTCATTTGATTCAATAATCTTTATTCAAATAAAATTAGCATTGTTTGAATGTAATTGAGTGGAATTTTAATGCTTAAGCTTATGCTTTATTTGAACCTATTACCATTTTTGGAAAGAATAGTTGACTTTCATTTGATTAAACAAGTTAAGTATGAATGCCATTGACTTTCATTTGATTCAATAAGCTTTATTCGAATCAAATTAGCTTTGTTTGAATGCAATTGAGTGGAATCTTAATGATTAAGCTTAACCTTTATTCGAAAAAAGTACCATTTTTGGAAAGAATAGTTGACTTTCATTTGGTTTAACAAGCGATGTTTGAATGCAATTGACTTTCATTTGAGTCAATAAGCTTGATTCGAATCAAATTAGCTTTGTTTGAATGCAATTGAGGGGAATCTTAAAGATTAAGCTTAAGCTTTAGTTGAAACAATTACCATTTTTGAAAACAATAGTTGACTTTCATTTGATTAAACAAGCTATGTTTGAACGCAACTGACTTTCATTTGATTCAATAATCTTTTTTCGAATCAAATTAGCTTTGTTTGAATGCAAATGAGTGGAATCTTAATGATTAAGGTTAAGCTTTATTTGTACCAATTTCCATTTTTGGAAAGAATAGTTGACTTTCATTTGATTAAACAAGCTATGTTTGAATGCAATTGACTTTCATATGATTCAATAAGCTTTCTTCAAATCAAATTAGCTTTATTTGAATGCAATTGAGTGGCATCTTAATTCTTAAACTTATGCTTTATTTGAACCAATTTCCATTTTCGGAAAGAATAGTTGACTTTAATTTGATTAAACAAGTTATGTTTAAATGCAATTTACGTTCATTTGATTCAATAAGCTTTATTCAAATAAAATTAGCTTTGTTTGAATGTAATCGAGTGGAATCTTAGTGTTTAAGCTTAAGCATGATTTGAAACCATTACCGTTTTTGGAAAGAATAGTTGACTTTCATTTGATTAAACAAGCTATGCTTGAATGCAATTGACTTTCATTTGATTCAATATGCTTTGTTCGAATCAAATTAGCTTTGTTTGAATGCAATTGAGTGAAATCTTAATGATTAAGCTTAAGCTTTATTTGAAACAATTACCATTTTTGGAATAAATAGTTGACTTTCATTTGATTAAACAAGCTATGTTTGAATGCAATTTTCTTTTTTTGAATGCAATTGAGTGGAATCTTAATGATTAAGCTTAAGATTTATTTGAAACAATTACCATTTTTAAAAAGAATAGTTGACTTTCATTGATTAAACAAGCTATGTTTGAATGCAATTGAGTGGAATCTTAATGATTAAGCTTAAGCTTTGTTTGAAACAATTACCATTTTTGGAAACAATAGTTGACTTTCATTTGATTAAACAAGTTATGTTTCAATACAATTGAATTTCATTTGATTCAATATGCTTTGTTCGAATCAAATTAGCTTTGTTTGAATGCAATTGAGTGAAATCTTAATGATTAAGCTTAAGCTTTATTTGAAACAATTACCATTTTTAAAAAGAATAGTTGACTTTCATTGATTAAACAAGCTATGTTTGAATGCAATTGAGTGGAATCTTAATGATTAAGCTTAAGCTTTGTTTGAAACAATTACCATTTTTGTAAACAATAGTTGACTTTCATTTGATTAAACAAGTTATGTTTCAATACAATTGAATTTCATTTGATTCAAAAAGCTTTATTCGAATCAAATTAGCTTTGTTTGAATACAATTGAGTGGAATCTTAATGCTTAAGCTTATGCTCTATTTGAACCAATTACCATTTTTGGAATGAATAGTTGACATTCATTTGATTAAACAAGTTATGTTTGAATACAATTTACGTTCATTTGATTCAATATGCTTTATTCGAATCAAATTCGCTTTGTTTGAATGCAATTAAGTGGAATCTTAATGATTAAGCTTAAGCTTTATTTGAACCAATTACAATTTTTGGAAAGAAGTTGACTTTCATTTGATTAAACAAGCTATGTTTGAATGCAATTGACTTTCATTTGATTCAATAAGCTTTATTCGAATCAAATTAGCTTTGTTTGAATGCAATTGAGTGGAATCTTAATGATTAAGCTTAAGCTTTATTTGAAACAATTACCATTTTTGGAATAAATAGTTGACTTTCATTTGATTAAACAAGCTATGTTTGAATGCAATTGACTTTAATTTGATTCAATAAGCTTTACTCGAATCAAATTATCTTTGTTTGAATGCAATTGAGTGGAATCTTAATGATTAAGCTTAAGTTTTATTTGAAGCAATTACACTTTTTGGAAAGAAGTTGACTTTCATTTGATTAAAAAAGCTATGTTTGAATGCAATTGACTTTCATTTGATTCAATAAGCTTTATTAAAATCAAATTAGCTTTGTTTGATTGTAACTGAGTGGAATCTTAGTGATTAAGCTTAAGCTTTGTTTGAAACAATTACCATTTTTGGAATCAATAGTTTACTTTCATTTGATTAAACAAGCTATGTTTGAATGCAATTGAATTTCATTTGATTCAATAATCTTTATTCAAATAAAATTAGCATTGTTTGAATGTAATTGAGTGGAATTTTAATGCTTAAGCTTATGCTTTATTTGAACCTATTACCATTTTTGGAAAGAATAGTTGACTTTCATTTGATTAAACAAGTTAAGTATGAATGCCATTGACTTTCATTTGATTCAATAAGCTTTATTCGAATCAAATTAGCTTTGTTTGAATGCAATTGAGTGGAATCTTAATGATTAAGCTTAACCTTTATTCGAAAAAAGTACCATTTTTGGAAAGAATAGTTGACTTTCATTTGGTTTAACAAGCGATGTTTGAATGCAATTGACTTTCATTTGAGTCAATAAGCTTGATTCGAATCAAATTAGCTTTGTTTGAATGCAATTGAGGGGAATCTTAATGATTAAGCTTAAGCTTTAGTTGAAACAATTACCATTTTTGAAAACAATAGTTGACTTTCATTTGATTAAACAAGCTATGTTTGAACGCAACTGACTTTCATTTGATTCAATAAGCTTTATTCGAATCAAATTAGCTTTGTTTGAATGCAAATGAGTGGAATCTTAATGATTAAGGTTAAGCTTTATTTGTACCAATTTCCATTTTTGGAAAGAATAGTTGACTTTCATTTGATTAAACAAGCTATGTTTGAATGCAATTGACTTTCATATGATTCAATAAGCTTTATTCAAATCAAATTAGCTTTATTTGAATGCAATTGAGTGGCATCTTAATTCTTAAACTTATGCTTTATTTGAACCAATTTCCATTTTCGGAAAGAATAGTTGACTTTAATTTGATTAAACAAGTTATGTTTAAATGCAATTTACGTTCATTTGATTCAATAAGTTTTATTCAAATAAAATTAGCTTTGTTTGAATGTAATCGAGTGGAATCTTAGTGTTTAAGCTTAAGCATGATTTGAAACCATTACCGTTTTTGGAAAGAATAGTTGACTTTCATTTGATTAAACAAGCTATGCTTGAATGCAATTGACTTTCATTTGATTCAATATGCTTTGTTCGAATCAAATTAGCTTTGTTTGAATGCAATTGAGTGAAATCTTAATGATTAAGCTTAAGCTTTATTTGAAACAATTACCATTTTTGGAATAAATAGTTGACTTTCATTTGATTAAACAAGCTATGTTTGAATGCAATTTTCTTTTTTTGAATGCAATTGAGTGGAATCTTAATGATTAAGCTTAAGATTTATTTGAAACAATTACCATTTTTAAAAAGAATAGTTGACTTTCATTGATTAAACAAGCTATGTTTGAATGCAATTGAGTGGAATCTTAATGATTAAGCTTAAGCTTTGTTTGAAACAATTACCATTTTTGGAAACAATAGTTGACTTTCATTTGATTAAACAAGTTATGTTTCAATACAATTGAATTTCATTTGATTCAAAAAGCTTTATTCGAATCAAATTAGCTTTGTTTGAATACAATTGAGTGGAATCTTAATGATTAAGCTTAAGATTTATTTGAAACAATTACCATTTTTAAAAAGAATAGTTGACTTTCATTGATTAAACAAGCTATGTTTGAATGCAATTGAGTGGAATCTTAATGATTAAGCTTAAGCTTTGTTTGAAACAATTACCATTTTTGGAATAAATAGTTGACTTTCATTTGATTAAACAAGCTATGTTTGAATGCAATTGACTTTAATTTGATTCAATAAGCTTTACTCGAATCAAATTATCTTTGTTTGAATGCAATTGAGTGGAATCTTAATGATTAAGCTTAAGTTTTATTTGAAGCAATTACACTTTTTGGAAAGAAGTTGACTTTCATTTGATTAAAAAAGCTATGTTTGAATGCAATTGACTTTCATTTGATTCAATAAGCTTTATTAAAATCAAATTAGCTTTGTTTGATTGTAACTGAGTGGAATCTTAGTGATTAAGCTTAAGCTTTGTTTGAAACAATTACCATTTTTGGAATCAATAGTTTACTTTCATTTGATTAAACAAGCTATGTTTGAATGCAATTGAATTTCATTTGATTCAATAATCTTTATTCAAATAAAATTAGCATTGTTTGAATGTAATTGAGTGGAATTTTAATGCTTAAGCTTATGCTTTATTTGAACCTATTACCATTTTTGGAAAGAATAGTTGACTTTCATTTGATTAAACAAGTTAAGTATGAATGCCATTGACTTTCATTTGATTCAATAAGCTTTATTCGAATCAAATTAGCTTTGTTTGAATGCAATTGAGTGGAATCTTAATGATTAAGCTTAACCTTTATTCGAAAAAAGTACCATTTTTGAAAAGAATAGTTGACTTTCATTTGGTTTAACAAGCGATGTTTGAATGCAATTGACTTTCATTTGAGTCAATAAGCTTGATTCGAATCAAATTAGCTTTGTTTGAATGCAATTGAGGGGAATCTTAATGATTAAGCTTAAGCTTTAGTTGAAACAATTACCATTTTTGAAAACAATAGTTGACTTTCATTTGATTAAACAAGCTATGTTTGAACGCAACTGACTTTCATTTGATTCAATAAGCTTTATTCGAATCAAATTAGATTTGTTTGAATGCAAATGAGTGGAATGTTAATGATTAAGGTTAAGCTTTATTTGAACCAATTTCCATTTTTGGAAAGAATTGTTCACTTTCATTTGATTAAACAAGTTATGTTTGAATGCAATTGACTTTCATTTGATTTAGTAAGCTTGATTCGAATCAAATTAGCTTTGTTTGAATGCAATTGAGGTGAATCGTAATGATTAAGCTTAAGCTTTAGTTGAAACAATTACCATTTTTGAAAACAATAGTTGACTTTCATTTGATTAAACAAGCTATGTTTGAAAGCAACTGACTTTCATTTGATTCAATAAGCTTTATTCGAATCAAATTAGCTTTGTTTGAATGCAAATGAGTGGAATCTTAATGATTAAGGTTAAGCTTTATTTGTACCAATTTCCATTTTTGGAAAGAATAGTTGACTTTCATTTGATTAAACAAGCTATGTTTGAATGCAATTGACTTTCATATGATTCAATAAGCTTTATTCAAATCAAATTAGCTTTATTTGAATGTAATTGAGTGGCATCTTAATGCTTAAACTTATGCTTTATTTGAACCAATTTCCATTTTCGGAAAGAATGGTTGACTTTAATTTGATTAAACAAGTTATGTTTAAATGCAATTTACGTTCATTTGATTCAATAAGCTTTATTCAAATAAAATTAGCTTTGTTTGAATGTAATCGAGTGGAATCTTAGTGTTTAAGCTTAAGCATGATTTGAAACCATTACCGTTTTTGGAAAGAATAGTTGACTTTCATTTGATTAAACAAGCTATGCTTGAATGCAATTGACTTTCATTTGATTCAATATGCTTTGTTCGAATCAAATTAGCTTTGTTTGAATGCAATTGAGTGAAATCTTAATGATTAAGCTTAAGCTTTATTTGAAACAATTACCATTTTTGGAATAAATAGTTGACTTTCATTTGATTAAACAAGCTATGTTTGAATGCAATTTTCTTTTTTTGAATGCAATTGAGTGGAATCTTAATGATTAAGCTTAAGATTTATTTGAAACAATTACCATTTTTAAAAAGAATAGTTGACTTTCATTGATTAAACAAGCTATGTTTGAATGCAATTGAGTGGAATCTTAATGATTAAGCTTAAGCTTTGTTTGAAACAATTACCATTTTTGGAAACAATAGTTGACTTTCATTTGATTAAACAAGTTATGTTTCAATACAATTGAATTTCATTTGATTCAAAAAGCTTTATTCGAATCAAATTAGCTTTGTTTGAATACAATTGAGTGGAATCTTAATGCTTAAGCTTATGCTCTATTTGAACCAATTACCATTTTTGGAATAAATAGTTGACATTCATTTGATTAAACAAGTTAAGTATGAATGCCATTGACTTTCATTTGATTCAATAAGCTTTATTCGAATCAAATTAGCTTTGTTTGAATGCAATTGAGTGGAATCTTAATGATTAAGCTTAACCTTTATTCGAAAAAAGTACCATTTTTGGAAAGAATAGTTGACTTTCATTTGGTTTAACAAGCGATGTTTGAATGCAATTGACTTTCATTTGAGTCAATAAGCTTGATTCGAATCAAATTAGCTTTGTTTGAATGCAATTGAGGTGAATCTTAATGATTAAGCTTAAGCTTTAGTTGAAACAATTACCATTTTTGAAAACAATAGTTGACTTTCATTTGATTAAACAAGCTATGTTTGAACGCAACTGACTTTCATTTGATTCAATAAGCTTTATTCGAATCAAATTAGCTTTGTTTGAATGCAAATGAGTGGAATCTTAATGATTAAGGTTAAGCTTTATTTGTACCAATTTCCATTTTTGGAAAGAATAGTTGACTTTCATTTGATTAAACAAGCTATGTTTGAATGCAATTGACTTTCATATGATTCAATAAGCTTTATTCAAATCAAATTAGCTTTATTTGAATGTAATTGAGTGGCATCTTAATGCTTAAACTTATGCTTTATTTGAACCAATTTCCATTTTCGGAAAGAATGGTTGACTTTAATTTGATTAAACAAGTTATGTTTAAATGCAATTTACGTTCATTTGATTCAATAAGCTTTATTCAAATAAAATTAGCTTTGTTTGAATGTAATCGAGTGGAATCTTAGTGTTTAAGCTTAAGCATGATTTGAAACCATTACCGTTTTTGGAAAGAATAGTTGACTTTCATTTGATTAAACAAGCTATGCTTGAATGCAATTGACTTTCATTTGATTCAATATGCTTTGTTCGAATCAAATTAGCTTTGTTTGAATGCAATTGAGTGAAATCTTAATGATTAAGCTTAAGCTTTATTTGAAACAATTACCATTTTTGGAATAAATAGTTGACTTTCATTTGATTAAACAAGCTATGTTTGAATGCAATTTTCTTTGTTTGAATGCAATTGAGTGGAATCTTAATGATTAAGCTTAAGATTTATTTGAAACAATTACCATTTTTAAAAAGAATAGTTGACTTTCATTGATTAAACAAGCTATGTTTGAATGCAATTGAGTGGAATCTTAATGATTAAGCTTAAGCTTTGTTTGAAACAATTACCATTTTTGGAAACAATAGTTGACTTTCATTTGATTAAACAAGTTATGTTTCAATACAATTGAATTTCATTTGATTCAATATGCTTTGTTCGAATCAAATTAGCTTTGTTTGAATGCAATTGAGTGAAATCTTAATGATTAAGCTTAAGCTTTATTTGAAACAATTACCATTTTTAAAAAGAATAGTTGACTTTCATTGATTAAACAAGCTATGTTTGAATGCAATTGAGTGGAATCTTAATGATTAAGCTTAAGCTTTGTTTGAAACAATTACCATTTTTGGAAACAATAGTTGACTTTCATTTGATTAAACAAGTTATGTTTCAATACAATTGAATTTCATTTGATTCAAAAAGCTTTATTCGAATCAAATTAGCTTTGTTTGAATACAATTGAGTGGAATCTTAATGCTTAAGCTTATGCTCTATTTGAACCAATTACCATTTTTGGAATGAATAGTTGACATTCATTTGATTAAACAAGTTATGTTTGAATACAATTTACGTTCATTTGATTCAATATGCTTTATTCGAATCAAATTCGCTTTGTTTGAATGCAATTAAGTGGAATCTTAATGATTAAGCTTAAGCTTTATTTGAACCAATTACAATTTTTGGAAAGAAGTTGACTTTCATTTGATTAAACAAGCTATGTTTGAATGCAATTGACTTTCATTTGATTCAATAAGCTTTATTCGAATCAAATTAGCTTTGTTTGAATGCAATTGAGTGGAATCTTAATGATTAAGCTTAAGCTTTATTTGAAACAATTACCATTTTTGGAATAAATAGTTGACTTTCATTTGATTAAACAAGCTATGTTTGAATGCAATTGACTTTAATTTGATTCAATAAGCTTTACTCGAATCAAATTATCTTTGTTTGAATGCAATTGAGTGGAATCTTAATGATTAAGCTTAAGGTTTATTTGAAGCAATTACACTTTTTGGAAAGAAGTTGACTTTCATTTGATTAAAAAAGCTATGTTTGAATGCAATTGACTTTCATTTGATTCAATAAGCTTTATTAAAATCAAATTAGCTTTGTTTGATTGTAACTGAGTGAAATCTTAGTGATTAAGCTTAAGCTTTGTTTGAAACAATTACCATTTTTGGAATCAATAGTTTACTTTCATTTGATTAAACAAGCTATGTTTGAATGCAATTGAATTTCATTTGATTCAATAATCTTTATTCAAATAAAATTAGCATTGTTTGAATGTAATTGAGTGGAATTTTAATGCTTAAGCTTATGCTTTATTTGAACCTATTACCATTTTTGGAAAGAATAGTTGACTTTCATTTGATTAAACAAGTTAAGTATGAATGCCATTGACTTTCATTTGATTCAATAAGCTTTATTCGAATCAAATTAGCTTTGTTTGAATGCAAATGAGTGGAATTTTAATGATTAAGGTTAAGCTTTATTTGAACCAATTTCCATTTTTGGAAAGAATTGTTCACTTTCATTTGATTAAACAAGTTATGTTTGAATGCAATTGACTTTCATTTGATTTAGTAAGCTTGATTCGAATCAAATTAGTTTTGTTTGAATGCAATTGAGGGGAATCTTAATGATTAAGCTTAAGCTTTAGTTGAAACAATTACCATTTTTGAAAACAATAGTTGACTTTCATTTGATTAAACAAGCTATGTTTGAACGCAACTGACTTTCATTTGATTCAATAAGCTTTATTCGAATCAAATTAGCTTTGTTTGAATGCAAATGAGTGGAATCTTAATGATTAAGGTTAAGCTTTATTTGTACCAATTTCCATTTTTGGAAAGAATAGTTGACTTTCATTTGATTAAACAAGCTATGTTTGAATGCAATTGACTTTCATATGATTCAATAAGCTTTATTCGAATCAAATTAGCTTTATTTGAATGTAATTGAGTGGCATCTTAATGCTTAAACTTATGCTTTATTTGAACCAATTTCCATTTTCGGAAAGAATAGTTGACTTTAATTTGATTAAACAAGTTATGTTTAAATGCAATTTACGTTCATTTGATTCAATAAGCTTTATTCAAATAAAATTAGCTTTGTTTGAATGTAATCGAGTGGAATCTTAGTGTTTAAGCTTAAGCATTATTTGAAACCATTACCGTTTTTGGAAAGAATAGTTGACTTTCATTTGATTAAACAAGCTATGCTTGAATGCAATTGACTTTCATTTGATTCAATATGCTTTGTTCGAATCAAATTAGCTTTGTTTGAATGCAATTGAGTGAAATCTTAATGATTAAGCTTAAGCTTTATTTGAAACAATTACCATTTTTGGAATAAATAGTTGACTTTCATTTGATTAAACAAGCTATGTTTGAATGCAATTTTCTTTGTTTGAATGCAATTGAGTGGAATCTTAATGATTAAGCTTAAGATTTATTTGAAACAATTACCATTTTTAAAAAGAATAGTTGACTTTCATTGATTAAACAAGCTATGTTTGAATGCAATTGAGTGGAATCTTAATGATTAAGCTTAAGCTTTGTTTGAATCAATTACCATTTTTGGAAACAATAGTTGACTTTCATTTGATTAAACAAGTTATGTTTCAATACAATTGAATTTCATTTGATTCAAAAAGCTTTATTCGAATCAAATTAGCTTTGTTTGAATACAATTGAGTGGAATCTTAATGATTAAGCTTAAGATTTATTTGAAACAATTACCATTTTTAAAAAGAATAGTTGACTTTCATTGATTAAACAAGCTATGTTTGAATGCAATTGAGTGGAATCTTAATGATTAAGCTTAAGCTTTGTTTGAATCAATTACCATTTTTGGAAACAATAGTTGACTTTCATTTGATTAAACAAGTTATGTTTCAATACAATTGAATTTCATTTGATTCAAAAAGCTTTATTCGAATCAAATTAGCTTTGTTTGAATACAATTGAGTGGAATCTTAATGATTAAGCTTAAGATTTATTTGAAACAATTACCATTTTTAAAAAGAATAGTTGACTTTCATTGAATAAACAAGCTATGTTTGAATGCAATTGAGTGGAATCTTAATGATTAAGCTTAAGCTTTGTTTGAAACAATTACCATTTTTGGAAACAATAGTTGACTTTCATTTGATTAAACAAGTTATGTTTCAATACAATTGAATTTCATTTGATTCAAAAAGCTTTATTCGAATCAAATTAGCTTTGTTTGAATACAATTGAGTGGAATCTTAATGATTAAGCTTAAGATTTATTTGAAACAATTACCATTTTTAAAAAGAATAGTTGACTTTCATTGATTAAACAAGCTATGTTTGAATGCAATTGAGTGGAATCTTAATGATTAAGCTTAAGCTTTGTTTGAAACAATTACCATTTTTGGAAACAATAGTTGACTTTCATTTGATTAAACAAGTTATGTTTCAATACAATTGAATTTCATTTGATTCAAAAAGCTTTATTCGAATCAAATTAGCTTTGTTTGAATACAATTGAGTGGAATCTTAATGCTTAAGCTTATGCTCTATTTGAACCAATTACCATTTTTGGAATGAATAGTTGACATTCATTTGATTAAACAAGTTATGTTTGAATACAATTTACGTTCATTTGATTCAATATGCTTTATTCGAATCAAATTCGCTTTGTTTGAATGCAATTAAGTGGAATCTTAATGATTAAGCTTAAGCTTTATTTGAACCAATTACAATTTTTGGAAAGAAGTTGACTTTCATTTGATTAAACAAGCTATGTTTGAATGCAATTGACTTTCATTTGATTCAATAAGCTTTATTCGAATCAAATTAGCTTTGTTTGAATGCAATTGAGTGGAATCTTAATGATTAAGCTTAAGCTTTATTTGAAACAATTACCATTTTTGGAATAAATAGTTGACTTTCATTTGATTAAACAAGCTATGTTTGAATGCAATTGACTTTAATTTGATTCAATAAGCTTTACTCGAATCAAATTATCTTTGTTTGAATGCAATTGAGTGGAATCTTAATGATTAAGCTTAAGGTTTATTTGAAGCAATTACACTTTTTGGAAAGAAGTTGACTTTCATTTGATTAAAAAAGCTATGTTTGAATGCAATTGACTTTCATTTGATTCAATAAGCTTTATTAAAATCAAATTAGCTTTGTTTGATTGTAACTGAGTGGAATCTTAGTGATTAAGCTTAAGCTTTGTTTGAAACAATTACCATTTTTGGAATCAATAGTTTACTTTCATTTGATTAAACAAGCTATGTTTGAATGCAATTGAATTTCATTTGATTCAATAATCTTTATTCAAATAAAATTAGCATTGTTTGAATGTAATTGAGTGGAATTTTAATGCTTAAGCTTATGCTTTATTTGAACCTATTACCATTTTTGGAAAGAATAGTTGACTTTCATTTGATTAAACAAGTTAAGTATGAATGCCATTGACTTTCATTTGATTCAATAAGCTTTATTCGAATCAAATTAGCTTTGTTTGAATGCAAATGAGTGGAATTTTAATGATTAAGGTTAAGCTTTATTTGAACCAATTTCCATTTTTGGAAAGAATTGTTCACTTTCATTTGATTAAACAAGTTATGTTTGAATGCAATTGACTTTCATTTGATTTAGTAAGCTTGATTCGAATCAAATTAGTTTTGTTTGAATGCAATTGAGGGGAATCTTAATGATTAAGCTTAAGCTTTAGTTGAAACAATTACCATTTTTGAAAACAATAGTTGACTTTCATTTGATTAAACAAGCTATGTTTGAACGCAACTGACTTTCATTTGATTCAATAAGCTTTATTCGAATCAAATTAGCTTTGTTTGAATGCAAATGAGTGGAATCTTAATGATTAAGGTTAAGCTTTATTTGTACCAATTTCCATTTTTGGAAAGAATAGTTGACTTTCATTTGATTAAACAAGCTATGTTTGAATGCAATTGACTTTCATATGATTCAATAAGCTTTATTCGAATCAAATTAGCTTTATTTGAATGTAATTGAGTGGCATCTTAATGCTTAAACTTATGCTTTATTTGAACCAATTTCCATTTTCGGAAAGAATAGTTGACTTTAATTTGATTAAACAAGTTATGTTTAAATGCAATTTACGTTCATTTGATTCAATAAGCTTTATTCAAATAAAATTAGCTTTGTTTGAATGTAATCGAGTGGAATCTTAGTGTTTAAGCTTAAGCATTATTTGAAACCATTACCGTTTTTGGAAAGAATAGTTGACTTTCATTTGATTAAACAAGCTATGCTTGAATGCAATTGACTTTCATTTGATTCAATATGCTTTGTTCGAATCAAATTAGCTTTGTTTGAATGCAATTGAGTGAAATCTTAATGATTAAGCTTAAGCTTTATTTGAAACAATTACCATTTTTGGAATAAATAGTTGACTTTCATTTGATTAAACAAGCTATGTTTGAATGCAATTTTCTTTGTTTGAATGCAATTGAGTGGAATCTTAATGATTAAGCTTAAGATTTATTTGAAACAATTACCATTTTTAAAAAGAATAGTTGACTTTCATTGATTAAACAAGCTATGTTTGAATGCAATTGAGTGGAATCTTAATGATTAAGCTTAAGCTTTGTTTGAATCAATTACCATTTTTGGAAACAATAGTTGACTTTCATTTGATTAAACAAGTTATGTTTCAATACAATTGAATTTCATTTGATTCAAAAAGCTTTATTCGAATCAAATTAGCTTTGTTTGAATACAATTGAGTGGAATCTTAATGATTAAGCTTAAGATTTATTTGAAACAATTACCATTTTTAAAAAGAATAGTTGACTTTCATTGATTAAACAAGCTATGTTTGAATGCAATTGAGTGGAATCTTAATGATTAAGCTTAAGCTTTGTTTGAATCAATTACCATTTTTGGAAACAATAGTTGACTTTCATTTGATTAAACAAGTTATGTTTCAATACAATTGAATTTCATTTGATTCAAAAAGCTTTATTCGAATCAAATTAGCTTTGTTTGAATACAATTGAGTGGAATCTTAATGATTAAGCTTAAGATTTATTTGAAACAATTACCATTTTTAAAAAGAATAGTTGACTTTCATTGAATAAACAAGCTATGTTTGAATGCAATTGAGTGGAATCTTAATGATTAAGCTTAAGCTTTGTTTGAAACAATTACCATTTTTGGAAACAATAGTTGACTTTCATTTGATTAAACAAGTTATGTTTCAATACAATTGAATTTCATTTGATTCAAAAAGCTTTATTCGAATCAAATTAGCTTTGTTTGAATACAATTGAGTGGAATCTTAATGATTAAGCTTAAGATTTATTTGAAACAATTACCATTTTTAAAAAGAATAGTTGACTTTCATTGATTAAACAAGCTATGTTTGAATGCAATTGAGTGGAATCTTAATGATTAAGCTTAAGCTTTGTTTGAAACAATTACCATTTTTGGAAACAATAGTTGACTTTCATTTGATTAAACAAGTTATGTTTCAATACAATTGAATTTCATTTGATTCAAAAAGCTTTATTCGAATCAAATTAGCTTTGTTTGAATACAATTGAGTGGAATCTTAATGCTTAAGCTTATGCTCTATTTGAACCAATTACCATTTTTGGAATGAATAGTTGACATTCATTTGATTAAACAAGTTATGTTTGAATACAATTTACGTTCATTTGATTCAATATGCTTTATTCGAATCAAATTCGCTTTGTTTGAATGCAATTAAGTGGAATCTTAATGATTAAGCTTAAGCTTTATTTGAACCAATTACAATTTTTGGAAAGAAGTTGACTTTCATTTGATTAAACAAGCTATGTTTGAATGCAATTGACTTTCATTTGATTCAATAAGCTTTATTCGAATCAAATTAGCTTTGTTTGAATGCAATTGAGTGGAATCTTAATGATTAAGCTTAAGCTTTATTTGAAACAATTACCATTTTTGGAATAAATAGTTGACTTTCATTTGATTAAACAAGCTATGTTTGAATGCAATTGACTTTAATTTGATTCAATAAGCTTTACTCGAATCAAATTATCTTTGTTTGAATGCAATTGAGTGGAATCTTAATGATTAAGCTTAAGGTTTATTTGAAGCAATTACACTTTTTGGAAAGAAGTTGACTTTCATTTGATTAAAAAAGCTATGTTTGAATGCAATTGACTTTCATTTGATTCAATAAGCTTTATTAAAATCAAATTAGCTTTGTTTGATTGTAACTGAGTGGAATCTTAGTGATTAAGCTTAAGCTTTGTTTGAAACAATTACCATTTTTGGAATCAATAGTTTACTTTCATTTGATTAAACAAGCTATGTTTGAATGCAATTGAATTTCATTTGATTCAATAATCTTTATTCAAATAAAATTAGCATTGTTTGAATGTAATTGAGTGGAATTTTAATGCTTAAGCTTATGCTTTATTTGAACCTATTACCATTTTTGGAAAGAATAGTTGACTTTCATTTGATTAAACAAGTTAAGTATGAATGCCATTGACTTTCATTTGATTCAATAAGCTTTATTCGAATCAAATTAGCTTTGTTTGAATGCAAATGAGTGGAATTTTAATGATTAAGGTTAAGCTTTATTTGAACCAATTTCCATTTTTGGAAAGAATTGTTCACTTTCATTTGATTAAACAAGTTATGTTTGAATGCAATTGACTTTCATTTGATTTAGTAAGCTTGATTCGAATCAAATTAGTTTTGTTTGAATGCAATTGAGGGGAATCTTAATGATTAAGCTTAAGCTTTAGTTGAAACAATTACCATTTTTGAAAACAATAGTTGACTTTCATTTGATTAAACAAGCTATGTTTGAACGCAACTGACTTTCATTTGATTCAATAAGCTTTATTCGAATCAAATTAGCTTTGTTTGAATGCAAATGAGTGGAATCTTAATGATTAAGGTTAAGCTTTATTTGTACCAATTTCCATTTTTGGAAAGAATAGTTGACTTTCATTTGATTAAACAAGCTATGTTTGAATGCAATTGACTTTCATATGATTCAATAAGCTTTATTCGAATCAAATTAGCTTTATTTGAATGTAATTGAGTGGCATCTTAATGCTTAAACTTATGCTTTATTTGAACCAATTTCCATTTTCGGAAAGAATAGTTGACTTTAATTTGATTAAACAAGTTATGTTTAAATGCAATTTACGTTCATTTGATTCAATAAGCTTTATTCAAATAAAATTAGCTTTGTTTGAATGTAATCGAGTGGAATCTTAGTGTTTAAGCTTAAGCATTATTTGAAACCATTACCGTTTTTGGAAAGAATAGTTGACTTTCATTTGATTAAACAAGCTATGCTTGAATGCAATTGACTTTCATTTGATTCAATATGCTTTGTTCGAATCAAATTAGCTTTGTTTGAATGCAATTGAGTGAAATCTTAATGATTAAGCTTAAGCTTTATTTGAAACAATTACCATTTTTGGAATAAATAGTTGACTTTCATTTGATTAAACAAGCTATGTTTGAATGCAATTTTCTTTGTTTGAATGCAATTGAGTGGAATCTTAATGATTAAGCTTAAGATTTATTTGAAACAATTACCATTTTTAAAAAGAATAGTTGACTTTCATTGATTAAACAAGCTATGTTTGAATGCAATTGAGTGGAATCTTAATGATTAAGCTTAAGCTTTGTTTGAATCAATTACCATTTTTGGAAACAATAGTTGACTTTCATTTGATTAAACAAGTTATGTTTCAATACAATTGAATTTCATTTGATTCAAAAAGCTTTATTCGAATCAAATTAGCTTTGTTTGAATACAATTGAGTGGAATCTTAATGATTAAGCTTAAGATTTATTTGAAACAATTACCATTTTTAAAAAGAATAGTTGACTTTCATTGATTAAACAAGCTATGTTTGAATGCAATTGAGTGGAATCTTAATGATTAAGCTTAAGCTTTGTTTGAATCAATTACCATTTTTGGAAACAATAGTTGACTTTCATTTGATTAAACAAGTTATGTTTCAATACAATTGAATTTCATTTGATTCAAAAAGCTTTATTCGAATCAAATTAGCTTTGTTTGAATACAATTGAGTGGAATCTTAATGATTAAGCTTAAGATTTATTTGAAACAATTACCATTTTTAAAAAGAATAGTTGACTTTCATTGAATAAACAAGCTATGTTTGAATGCAATTGAGTGGAATCTTAATGATTAAGCTTAAGCTTTGTTTGAAACAATTACCATTTTTGGAAACAATAGTTGACTTTCATTTGATTAAACAAGTTATGTTTCAATACAATTGAATTTCATTTGATTCAAAAAGCTTTATTCGAATCAAATTAGCTTTGTTTGAATACAATTGAGTGGAATCTTAATGATTAAGCTTAAGATTTATTTGAAACAATTACCATTTTTAAAAAGAATAGTTGACTTTCATTGATTAAACAAGCTATGTTTGAATGCAATTGAGTGGAATCTTAATGATTAAGCTTAAGCTTTGTTTGAAACAATTACCATTTTTGGAAACAATAGTTGACTTTCATTTGATTAAACAAGTTATGTTTCAATACAATTGAATTTCATTTGATTCAAAAAGCTTTATTCGAATCAAATTAGCTTTGTTTGAATACAATTGAGTGGAATCTTAATGCTTAAGCTTATGCTCTATTTGAACCAATTACCATTTTTGGAATGAATAGTTGACATTCATTTGATTAAACAAGTTATGTTTGAATACAATTTACGTTCATTTGATTCAATATGCTTTATTCGAATCAAATTCGCTTTGTTTGAATGCAATTAAGTGGAATCTTAATGATTAAGCTTAAGCTTTATTTGAACCAATTACAATTTTTGGAAAGAAGTTGACTTTCATTTGATTAAACAAGCTATGTTTGAATGCAATTGACTTTCATTTGATTCAATAAGCTTTATTCGAATCAAATTAGCTTTGTTTGAATGCAATTGAGTGGAATCTTAATGATTAAGCTTAAGCTTTATTTGAAACAATTACCATTTTTGGAATAAATAGTTGACTTTCATTTGATTAAACAAGCTATGTTTGAATGCAATTGACTTTAATTTGATTCAATAAGCTTTACTCGAATCAAATTATCTTTGTTTGAATGCAATTGAGTGGAATCTTAATGATTAAGCTTAAGGTTTATTTGAAGCAATTACACTTTTTGGAAAGAAGTTGACTTTCATTTGATTAAAAAAGCTATGTTTGAATGCAATTGACTTTCATTTGATTCAATAAGCTTTATTAAAATCAAATTAGCTTTGTTTGATTGTAACTGAGTGGAATCTTAGTGATTAAGCTTAAGCTTTGTTTGAAACAATTACCATTTTTGGAATCAATAGTTTACTTTCATTTGATTAAACAAGCTATGTTTGAATGCAATTGAATTTCATTTGATTCAATAATCTTTATTCAAATAAAATTAGCATTGTTTGAATGTAATTGAGTGGAATTTTAATGCTTAAGCTTATGCTTTATTTGAACCTATTACCATTTTTGGAAAGAATAGTTGACTTTCATTTGATTAAACAAGTTAAGTATGAATGCCATTGACTTTCATTTGATTCAATAAGCTTTATTCGAATCAAATTAGCTTTGTTTGAATGCAAATGAGTGGAATTTTAATGATTAAGGTTAAGCTTTATTTGAACCAATTTCCATTTTTGGAAAGAATTGTTCACTTTCATTTGATTAAACAAGTTATGTTTGAATGCAATTGACTTTCATTTGATTTAGTAAGCTTGATTCGAATCAAATTAGTTTTGTTTGAATGCAATTGAGGGGAATCTTAATGATTAAGCTTAAGCTTTAGTTGAAACAATTACCATTTTTGAAAACAATAGTTGACTTTCATTTGATTAAACAAGCTATGTTTGAACGCAACTGACTTTCATTTGATTCAATAAGCTTTATTCGAATCAAATTAGCTTTGTTTGAATGCAAATGAGTGGAATCTTAATGATTAAGGTTAAGCTTTATTTGTACCAATTTCCATTTTTGGAAAGAATAGTTGACTTTCATTTGATTAAACAAGCTATGTTTGAATGCAATTGACTTTCATATGATTCAATAAGCTTTATTCGAATCAAATTAGCTTTATTTGAATGTAATTGAGTGGCATCTTAATGCTTAAACTTATGCTTTATTTGAACCAATTTCCATTTTCGGAAAGAATAGTTGACTTTAATTTGATTAAACAAGTTATGTTTAAATGCAATTTACGTTCATTTGATTCAATAAGCTTTATTCAAATAAAATTAGCTTTGTTTGAATGTAATCGAGTGGAATCTTAGTGTTTAAGCTTAAGCATTATTTGAAACCATTACCGTTTTTGGAAAGAATAGTTGACTTTCATTTGATTAAACAAGCTATGCTTGAATGCAATTGACTTTCATTTGATTCAATATGCTTTGTTCGAATCAAATTAGCTTTGTTTGAATGCAATTGAGTGAAATCTTAATGATTAAGCTTAAGCTTTATTTGAAACAATTACCATTTTTGGAATAAATAGTTGACTTTCATTTGATTAAACAAGCTATGTTTGAATGCAATTTTCTTTGTTTGAATGCAATTGAGTGGAATCTTAATGATTAAGCTTAAGATTTATTTGAAACAATTACCATTTTTAAAAAGAATAGTTGACTTTCATTGATTAAACAAGCTATGTTTGAATGCAATTGAGTGGAATCTTAATGATTAAGCTTAAGCTTTGTTTGAATCAATTACCATTTTTGGAAACAATAGTTGACTTTCATTTGATTAAACAAGTTATGTTTCAATACAATTGAATTTCATTTGATTCAAAAAGCTTTATTCGAATCAAATTAGCTTTGTTTGAATACAATTGAGTGGAATCTTAATGATTAAGCTTAAGATTTATTTGAAACAATTACCATTTTTAAAAAGAATAGTTGACTTTCATTGATTAAACAAGCTATGTTTGAATGCAATTGAGTGGAATCTTAATGATTAAGCTTAAGCTTTGTTTGAATCAATTACCATTTTTGGAAACAATAGTTGACTTTCATTTGATTAAACAAGTTATGTTTCAATACAATTGAATTTCATTTGATTCAAAAAGCTTTATTCGAATCAAATTAGCTTTGTTTGAATACAATTGAGTGGAATCTTAATGATTAAGCTTAAGATTTATTTGAAACAATTACCATTTTTAAAAAGAATAGTTGACTTTCATTGAATAAACAAGCTATGTTTGAATGCAATTGAGTGGAATCTTAATGATTAAGCTTAAGCTTTGTTTGAAACAATTACCATTTTTGGAAACAATAGTTGACTTTCATTTGATTAAACAAGTTATGTTTCAATACAATTGAATTTCATTTGATTCAAAAAGCTTTATTCGAATCAAATTAGCTTTGTTTGAATACAATTGAGTGGAATCTTAATGATTAAGCTTAAGATTTATTTGAAACAATTACCATTTTTAAAAAGAATAGTTGACTTTCATTGATTAAACAAGCTATGTTTGAATGCAATTGAGTGGAATCTTAATGATTAAGCTTAAGCTTTGTTTGAAACAATTACCATTTTTGGAAACAATAGTTGACTTTCATTTGATTAAACAAGTTATGTTTCAATACAATTGAATTTCATTTGATTCAAAAAGCTTTATTCGAATCAAATTAGCTTTGTTTGAATACAATTGAGTGGAATCTTAATGCTTAAGCTTATGCTCTATTTGAACCAATTACCATTTTTGGAATGAATAGTTGACATTCATTTGATTAAACAAGTTATGTTTGAATACAATTTACGTTCATTTGATTCAATATGCTTTATTCGAATCAAATTCGCTTTGTTTGAATGCAATTAAGTGGAATCTTAATGATTAAGCTTAAGCTTTATTTGAACCAATTACAATTTTTGGAAAGAAGTTGACTTTCATTTGATTAAACAAGCTATGTTTGAATGCAATTGACTTTCATTTGATTCAATAAGCTTTATTCGAATCAAATTAGCTTTGTTTGAATGCAATTGAGTGGAATCTTAATGATTAAGCTTAAGCTTTATTTGAAACAATTACCATTTTTGGAATAAATAGTTGACTTTCATTTGATTAAACAAGCTATGTTTGAATGCAATTGACTTTAATTTGATTCAATAAGCTTTACTCGAATCAAATTATCTTTGTTTGAATGCAATTGAGTGGAATCTTAATGATTAAGCTTAAGGTTTATTTGAAGCAATTACACTTTTTGGAAAGAAGTTGACTTTCATTTGATTAAAAAAGCTATGTTTGAATGCAATTGACTTTCATTTGATTCAATAAGCTTTATTAAAATCAAATTAGCTTTGTTTGATTGTAACTGAGTGGAATCTTAGTGATTAAGCTTAAGCTTTGTTTGAAACAATTACCATTTTTGGAATCAATAGTTTACTTTCATTTGATTAAACAAGCTATGTTTGAATGCAATTGAATTTCATTTGATTCAATAATCTTTATTCAAATAAAATTAGCATTGTTTGAATGTAATTGAGTGGAATTTTAATGCTTAAGCTTATGCTTTATTTGAACCTATTACCATTTTTGGAAAGAATAGTTGACTTTCATTTGATTAAACAAGTTAAGTATGAATGCCATTGACTTTCATTGGATTCAATAAGCTTTATTCGAATCAAATTAGCTTTGTTTGAATGCAAATGAGTGGAATTTTAATGATTAAGGTTAAGCTTTATTTGAACCAATTTCCATTTTTGGAAAGAATTGTTCACTTTCATTTGATTAAACAAGTTATGTTTGAATGCAATTGACTTTCATTTGATTTAGTAAGCTTGATTCGAATCAAATTAGTTTTGTTTGAATGCAATTGAGGGGAATCTTAATGATTAAGCTTAAGCTTTAGTTGAAACAATTACCATTTTTGAAAACAATAGTTGACTTTCATTTGATTAAACAAGCTATGTTTGAACGCAACTGACTTTCATTTGATTCAATAAGCTTTATTCGAATCAAATTAGCTTTGTTTGAATGCAAATGAGTGGAATCTTAATGATTAAGGTTAAGCTTTATTTGTACCAATTTCCATTTTTGGAAAGAATAGTTGACTTTCATTTGATTAAACAAGCTATGTTTGAATGCAATTGACTTTCATATGATTCAATAAGCTTTATTCGAATCAAATTAGCTTTATTTGAATGTAATTGAGTGGCATCTTAATGCTTAAACTTATGCTTTATTTGAACCAATTTCCATTTTCGGAAAGAATAGTTGACTTTAATTTGATTAAACAAGTTATGTTTAAATGCAATTTACGTTCATTTGATTCAATAAGCTTTATTCAAATAAAATTAGCTTTGTTTGAATGTAATCGAGTGGAATCTTAGTGTTTAAGCTTAAGCATTATTTGAAACCATTACCGTTTTTGGAAAGAATAGTTGACTTTCATTTGATTAAACAAGCTATGCTTGAATGCAATTGACTTTCATTTGATTCAATATGCTTTGTTCGAATCAAATTAGCTTTGTTTGAATGCAATTGAGTGAAATCTTAATGATTAAGCTTAAGCTTTATTTGAAACAATTACCATTTTTGGAATAAATAGTTGACTTTCATTTGATTAAACAAGCTATGTTTGAATGCAATTTTCTTTGTTTGAATGCAATTGAGTGGAATCTTAATGATTAAGCTTAAGATTTATTTGAAACAATTACCATTTTTAAAAAGAATAGTTGACTTTCATTGATTAAACAAGCTATGTTTGAATGCAATTGAGTGGAATCTTAATGATTAAGCTTAAGCTTTGTTTGAATCAATTACCATTTTTGGAAACAATAGTTGACTTTCATTTGATTAAACAAGTTATGTTTCAATACAATTGAATTTCATTTGATTCAAAAAGCTTTATTCGAATCAAATTAGCTTTGTTTGAATACAATTGAGTGGAATCTTAATGATTAAGCTTAAGATTTATTTGAAACAATTACCATTTTTAAAAAGAATAGTTGACTTTCATTGATTAAACAAGCTATGTTTGAATGCAATTGAGTGGAATCTTAATGATTAAGCTTAAGCTTTGTTTGAATCAATTACCATTTTTGGAAACAATAGTTGACTTTCATTTGATTAAACAAGTTATGTTTCAATACAATTGAATTTCATTTGATTCAAAAAGCTTTATTCGAATCAAATTAGCTTTGTTTGAATACAATTGAGTGGAATCTTAATGATTAAGCTTAAGATTTATTTGAAACAATTACCATTTTTAAAAAGAATAGTTGACTTTCATTGAATAAACAAGCTATGTTTGAATGCAATTGAGTGGAATCTTAATGATTAAGCTTAAGCTTTGTTTGAAACAATTACCATTTTTGGAAACAATAGTTGACTTTCATTTGATTAAACAAGTTATGTTTCAATACAATTGAATTTCATTTGATTCAAAAAGCTTTATTCGAATCAAATTAGCTTTGTTTGAATACAATTGAGTGGAATCTTAATGATTAAGCTTAAGATTTATTTGAAACAATTACCATTTTTAAAAAGAATAGTTGACTTTCATTGATTAAACAAGCTATGTTTGAATGCAATTGAGTGGAATCTTAATGATTAAGCTTAAGCTTTGTTTGAAACAATTACCATTTTTGGAAACAATAGTTGACTTTCATTTGATTAAACAAGTTATGTTTCAATACAATTGAATTTCATTTGATTCAAAAAGCTTTATTCGAATCAAATTAGCTTTGTTTGAATACAATTGAGTGGAATCTTAATGCTTAAGCTTATGCTCTATTTGAACCAATTACCATTTTTGGAATGAATAGTTGACATTCATTTGATTAAACAAGTTATGTTTGAATACAATTTACGTTCATTTGATTCAATATGCTTTATTCGAATCAAATTCGCTTTGTTTGAATGCAATTAAGTGGAATCTTAATGATTAAGCTTAAGCTTTATTTGAACCAATTACAATTTTTGGAAAGAAGTTGACTTTCATTTGATTAAACAAGCTATGTTTGAATGCAATTGACTTTCATTTGATTCAATAAGCTTTATTCGAATCAAATTAGCTTTGTTTGAATGCAATTGAGTGGAATCTTAATGATTAAGCTTAAGCTTTATTTGAAACAATTACCATTTTTGGAATAAATAGTTGACTTTCATTTGATTAAACAAGCTATGTTTGAATGCAATTGACTTTAATTTGATTCAATAAGCTTTACTCGAATCAAATTATCTTTGTTTGAATGCAATTGAGTGGAATCTTAATGATTAAGCTTAAGGTTTATTTGAAGCAATTACACTTTTTGGAAAGAAGTTGACTTTCATTTGATTAAAAAAGCTATGTTTGAATGCAATTGACTTTCATTTGATTCAATAAGCTTTATTAAAATCAAATTAGCTTTGTTTGATTGTAACTGAGTGGAATCTTAGTGATTAAGCTTAAGCTTTGTTTGAAACAATTACCATTTTTGGAATCAATAGTTTACTTTCATTTGATTAAACAAGCTATGTTTGAATGCAATTGAATTTCATTTGATTCAATAATCTTTATTCAAATAAAATTAGCATTGTTTGAATGTAATTGAGTGGAATTTTAATGCTTAAGCTTATGCTTTATTTGAACCTATTACCATTTTTGGAAAGAATAGTTGACTTTCATTTGATTAAACAAGTTAAGTATGAATGCCATTGACTTTCATTGGATTCAATAAGCTTTATTCGAATCAAATTAGCTTTGTTTGAATGCAAATGAGTGGAATTTTAATGATTAAGGTTAAGCTTTATTTGAACCAATTTCCATTTTTGGAAAGAATTGTTCACTTTCATTTGATTAAACAAGTTATGTTTGAATGCAATTGACTTTCATTTGATTTAGTAAGCTTGATTCGAATCAAATTAGTTTTGTTTGAATGCAATTGAGGGGAATCTTAATGATTAAGCTTAAGCTTTAGTTGAAACAATTACCATTTTTGAAAACAATAGTTGACTTTCATTTGATTAAACAAGCTATGTTTGAACGCAACTGACTTTCATTTGATTCAATAAGCTTTATTCGAATCAAATTAGCTTTGTTTGAATGCAAATGAGTGGAATCTTAATGATTAAGGTTAAGCTTTATTTGTACCAATTTCCATTTTTGGAAAGAATAGTTGACTTTCATTTGATTAAACAAGCTATGTTTGAATGCAATTGACTTTCATATGATTCAATAAGCTTTATTCGAATCAAATTAGCTTTATTTGAATGTAATTGAGTGGCATCTTAATGCTTAAACTTATGCTTTATTTGAACCAATTTCCATTTTCGGAAAGAATAGTTGACTTTAATTTGATTAAACAAGTTATGTTTAAATGCAATTTACGTTCATTTGATTCAATAAGCTTTATTCAAATAAAATTAGCTTTGTTTGAATGTAATCGAGTGGAATCTTAGTGTTTAAGCTTAAGCATTATTTGAAACCATTACCGTTTTTGGAAAGAATAGTTGACTTTCATTTGATTAAACAAGCTATGCTTGAATGCAATTGACTTTCATTTGATTCAATATGCTTTGTTCGAATCAAATTAGCTTTGTTTGAATGCAATTGAGTGAAATCTTAATGATTAAGCTTAAGCTTTATTTGAAACAATTACCATTTTTGGAATAAATAGTTGACTTTCATTTGATTAAACAAGCTATGTTTGAATGCAATTTTCTTTGTTTGAATGCAATTGAGTGGAATCTTAATGATTAAGCTTAAGATTTATTTGAAACAATTACCATTTTTAAAAAGAATAGTTGACTTTCATTGATTAAACAAGCTATGTTTGAATGCAATTGAGTGGAATCTTAATGATTAAGCTTAAGCTTTGTTTGAATCAATTACCATTTTTGGAAACAATAGTTGACTTTCATTTGATTAAACAAGTTATGTTTCAATACAATTGAATTTCATTTGATTCAAAAAGCTTTATTCGAATCAAATTAGCTTTGTTTGAATACAATTGAGTGGAATCTTAATGATTAAGCTTAAGATTTATTTGAAACAATTACCATTTTTAAAAAGAATAGTTGACTTTCATTGATTAAACAAGCTATGTTTGAATGCAATTGAGTGGAATCTTAATGATTAAGCTTAAGCTTTGTTTGAATCAATTACCATTTTTGGAAACAATAGTTGACTTTCATTTGATTAAACAAGTTATGTTTCAATACAATTGAATTTCATTTGATTCAAAAAGCTTTATTCGAATCAAATTAGCTTTGTTTGAATACAATTGAGTGGAATCTTAATGATTAAGCTTAAGATTTATTTGAAACAATTACCATTTTTAAAAAGAATAGTTGACTTTCATTGAATAAACAAGCTATGTTTGAATGCAATTGAGTGGAATCTTAATGATTAAGCTTAAGCTTTGTTTGAAACAATTACCATTTTTGGAAACAATAGTTGACTTTCATTTGATTAAACAAGTTATGTTTCAATACAATTGAATTTCATTTGATTCAAAAAGCTTTATTCGAATCAAATTAGCTTTGTTTGAATACAATTGAGTGGAATCTTAATGATTAAGCTTAAGATTTATTTGAAACAATTACCATTTTTAAAAAGAATAGTTGACTTTCATTGATTAAACAAGCTATGTTTGAATGCAATTGAGTGGAATCTTAATGATTAAGCTTAAGCTTTGTTTGAAACAATTACCATTTTTGGAAACAATAGTTGACTTTCATTTGATTAAACAAGTTATGTTTCAATACAATTGAATTTCATTTGATTCAAAAAGCTTTATTCGAATCAAATTAGCTTTGTTTGAATACAATTGAGTGGAATCTTAATGCTTAAGCTTATGCTCTATTTGAACCAATTACCATTTTTGGAATGAATAGTTGACATTCATTTGATTAAACAAGTTATGTTTGAATACAATTTACGTTCATTTGATTCAATATGCTTTATTCGAATCAAATTCGCTTTGTTTGAATGCAATTAAGTGGAATCTTAATGATTAAGCTTAAGCTTTATTTGAACCAATTACAATTTTTGGAAAGAAGTTGACTTTCATTTGATTAAACAAGCTATGTTTGAATGCAATTGACTTTCATTTGATTCAATAAGCTTTATTCGAATCAAATTAGCTTTGTTTGAATGCAATTGAGTGGAATCTTAATGATTAAGCTTAAGCTTTATTTGAAACAATTACCATTTTTGGAATAAATAGTTGACTTTCATTTGATTAAACAAGCTATGTTTGAATGCAATTGACTTTAATTTGATTCAATAAGCTTTACTCGAATCAAATTATCTTTGTTTGAATGCAATTGAGTGGAATCTTAATGATTAAGCTTAAGGTTTATTTGAAGCAATTACACTTTTTGGAAAGAAGTTGACTTTCATTTGATTAAAAAAGCTATGTTTGAATGCAATTGACTTTCATTTGATTCAATAAGCTTTATTAAAATCAAATTAGCTTTGTTTGATTGTAACTGAGTGGAATCTTAGTGATTAAGCTTAAGCTTTGTTTGAAACAATTACCATTTTTGGAATCAATAGTTTACTTTCATTTGATTAAACAAGCTATGTTTGAATGCAATTGAATTTCATTTGATTCAATAATCTTTATTCAAATAAAATTAGCATTGTTTGAATGTAATTGAGTGGAATTTTAATGCTTAAGCTTATGCTTTATTTGAACCTATTACCATTTTTGGAAAGAATAGTTGACTTTCATTTGATTAAACAAGTTAAGTATGAATGCCATTGACTTTCATTGGATTCAATAAGCTTTATTCGAATCAAATTAGCTTTGTTTGAATGCAAATGAGTGGAATTTTAATGATTAAGGTTAAGCTTTATTTGAACCAATTTCCATTTTTGGAAAGAATTGTTCACTTTCATTTGATTAAACAAGTTATGTTTGAATGCAATTGACTTTCATTTGATTTAGTAAGCTTGATTCGAATCAAATTAGTTTTGTTTGAATGCAATTGAGGGGAATCTTAATGATTAAGCTTAAGCTTTAGTTGAAACAATTACCATTTTTGAAAACAATAGTTGACTTTCATTTGATTAAACAAGCTATGTTTGAACGCAACTGACTTTCATTTGATTCAATAAGCTTTATTCGAATCAAATTAGCTTTGTTTGAATGCAAATGAGTGGAATCTTAATGATTAAGGTTAAGCTTTATTTGTACCAATTTCCATTTTTGGAAAGAATAGTTGACTTTCATTTGATTAAACAAGCTATGTTTGAATGCAATTGACTTTCATATGATTCAATAAGCTTTATTCGAATCAAATTAGCTTTATTTGAATGTAATTGAGTGGCATCTTAATGCTTAAACTTATGCTTTATTTGAACCAATTTCCATTTTCGGAAAGAATAGTTGACTTTAATTTGATTAAACAAGTTATGTTTAAATGCAATTTACGTTCATTTGATTCAATAAGCTTTATTCAAATAAAATTAGCTTTGTTTGAATGTAATCGAGTGGAATCTTAGTGTTTAAGCTTAAGCATTATTTGAAACCATTACCGTTTTTGGAAAGAATAGTTGACTTTCATTTGATTAAACAAGCTATGCTTGAATGCAATTGACTTTCATTTGATTCAATATGCTTTGTTCGAATCAAATTAGCTTTGTTTGAATGCAATTGAGTGAAATCTTAATGATTAAGCTTAAGCTTTATTTGAAACAATTACCATTTTTGGAATAAATAGTTGACTTTCATTTGATTAAACAAGCTATGTTTGAATGCAATTTTCTTTGTTTGAATGCAATTGAGTGGAATCTTAATGATTAAGCTTAAGATTTATTTGAAACAATTACCATTTTTAAAAAGAATAGTTGACTTTCATTGATTAAACAAGCTATGTTTGAATGCAATTGAGTGGAATCTTAATGATTAAGCTTAAGCTTTGTTTGAATCAATTACCATTTTTGGAAACAATAGTTGACTTTCATTTGATTAAACAAGTTATGTTTCAATACAATTGAATTTCATTTGATTCAAAAAGCTTTATTCGAATCAAATTAGCTTTGTTTGAATACAATTGAGTGGAATCTTAATGATTAAGCTTAAGATTTATTTGAAACAATTACCATTTTTAAAAAGAATAGTTGACTTTCATTGATTAAACAAGCTATGTTTGAATGCAATTGAGTGGAATCTTAATGATTAAGCTTAAGCTTTGTTTGAATCAATTACCATTTTTGGAAACAATAGTTGACTTTCATTTGATTAAACAAGTTATGTTTCAATACAATTGAATTTCATTTGATTCAAAAAGCTTTATTCGAATCAAATTAGCTTTGTTTGAATACAATTGAGTGGAATCTTAATGATTAAGCTTAAGATTTATTTGAAACAATTACCATTTTTAAAAAGAATAGTTGACTTTCATTGAATAAACAAGCTATGTTTGAATGCAATTGAGTGGAATCTTAATGATTAAGCTTAAGCTTTGTTTGAAACAATTACCATTTTTGGAAACAATAGTTGACTTTCATTTGATTAAACAAGTTATGTTTCAATACAATTGAATTTCATTTGATTCAAAAAGCTTTATTCGAATCAAATTAGCTTTGTTTGAATACAATGGAGTGGAATCTTAATGCTTAAGCTTATGCTCTATTTGAACCAATTACCATTTTTGGAATGAATAGTTGACATTCATTTGATTAAACAAGTTATGTTTGAATACAATTTACGTTCATTTGATTCAATATGCTTTATTCGAATCAAATTCGCTTTGTTTGAATGCAATTAAGTGGAATCTTAATGATTAAGCTTAAGCTTTATTTGAACCAATTACAATTTTTGGAAAGAAGTTGACTTTCATTTGATTAAACAAGCTATGTTTGAATGCAATTGACTTTCATTTGATTCAATAAGCTTTATTCGAATCAAATTAGCTTTGTTTGAATGCAATTGAGTGGAATCTTAATGATTAAGCTTAAGCTTTATTTGAAACAATTACCATTTTTGGAATAAATAGTTGACTTTCATTTGATTAAAGAAGCTATGTTTGAATGCAATTGACTTTAATTTGATTCAATAAGCTTTACTCGAATCAAATTATCTTTGTTTGAATGCAATTGAGTGGAATCTTAATGATTAAGCTTAAGGTTTATTTGAAGCAATTACACTTTTTGGAAAGAAGTTGACTTTCATTTGATTAAAAAAGCTATGCTTGAATGCAATTGACTTTCATTTGATTCAATAAGCTTTATTAAAATCAAATTAGCTTTGTTTGATTGTAACTGAGTGGAATCTTAGTGATTAAGCTTAAGCTTTGTTTGAAACAATTACCATTTTTGGAATCAATAGTTTACTTTCATTTGATTAATCAAGCTATGTTTGAATGTAATTGAATTTCATTTGATTCAATAATCTTTATTCAAATAAAATTAGCATTGTTTGAATGTAATTGAGTGGAATTTTAATGCTTAAGCTTATGCTTTATTTGAACCTATTACCATTTTTGGAAAGAATAGTTGACTTTCATTTGATTAAACAAGTTAAGTATGAATGCCATTGACTTTCATTTGATTCAATAAGCTTTATTCGAATCAAATTAGCTTTGTTTGAATGCAATTGAGTGGAATCTTAATGATTAAGCTTAACCTTTATTCGAAAAAAGTACCATTTTTGGAAAGAATAGTTGACTTTCATTTGGTTTAACAAGCGATGTTTGAATGCAATTGACTTTCATTTGAGTCAATAAGCTTGATTCGAATCAAATTAGCTTTGTTTGAATGCAATTGAGGGGAATCTTAATGATTAAGCTTAAGCTTTAGTTGAAACAATTACCATTTTTGAAAACAATAGTTGACTTTCATTTGATTAAACAAGCTATGTTTGAACGCAACTGACTTTCATTTGATTCAATAAGCTTTATTCGAATCAAATTAGCTTTGTTTGAATGCAAATGAGTGGAATTTTAATGATTAAGGTTAATCTTTATTTGAACCAATTTCCATTTTTTGGAAAGAATTGTTCACTTTCATTTGATTAAACAAGTTATCTTTGAATGCAATTGACTTTCATTTGATTTAGTAAGCTTGATTCGAATCAAATTAGCTTTGTTTGAATGCAATTGAGGTGAATCTTAATGATTAAGCTTAAGCTTTAGTTGAAACAATTACCATTTTTGAAAACAATAGTTGACTTTCATTTGATTAAACAAGCTATGTTTGAACGCAACTGACTTTCATTTGATTCAATAAGCTTTATTCGAATCAAATTAGCTTTGTTTGAATGCAAATGAGTGGAATCTTAATGATTAAGGTTAAGCTTTATTTGTACCAATTTCCATTTTTGGAAAGAATAGTTGACTTTCATTTGATTAAACAAGCTATGTTTGAATGCAATTGACTTTCATATGATTCAATAAGCTTTATTCGAATCAAATTAGCTTTATTTGAATGTAATTGAGTGGCATCTTAATGCTTAAACTTATGCGTTATTTGAACCAATTTCCATTTTCGGAAAGAATAGTTGACTTTAATTTGATTAAACAAGTTATGTTTAAATGCAATTTACGTTCATTTGATTCAATAAGCTTTATTCAAATAAAATTAGCTTTGTTTGAATGTAATCGAGTGGAATCTTAGTGTTTAAGCTTAAGCATTATTTGAAACCATTACCGTTTTTGGAAAGAATAGTTGACTTTCATTTGATTAAACAAGCTATGCTTGAATGCAATTGACTTTCATTTGATTCAATATGCTTTGTTCGAATCAAATTAGCTTTGTTTGAATGCAATTGAGTGAAATCTTAATGATTAAGCTTAAGCTTTATTTGAAACAATTACCATTTTTGGAATAAATAGTTGACTTTCATTTGATTAAACAAGCTATGTTTGAATGCAATTTTCTTTGTTTGAATGCAATTGAGTGGAATCTTAATGATTAAGCTTAAGATTTATTTGAAACAATTACCATTTTTAAAAAGAATAGTTGACTTTCATTGATTAAACAAGCTATGTTTGAATGCAATTGAGTGGAATCTTAATGATTAAGCTTAAGCTTTGTTTGAAACAATTACCATTTTTGGAAACAATAGTTTACTTTCATTTGATTAAACAAGTTATGTTTCAATACAATTGAATTTCATTTGATTCAAAAAGCTTTATTCGAATCAAATTAGCTTTGTTTGAATACAATTGAGTGGAATCTTAATGCTTAAGCTTATGCTCTATTTGAACCAATTACCATTTTTGGAATGAATAGTTGACATTCATTTGATTAAACAAGTTATGTTTGAATACAATTTACGTTCATTTGATTCAATATGCTTTATTCGAATCAAATTCGCTTTGTTTGAATGCAATTAAGTGGAATCTTAATGATTAAGCTTAAGCTTTATTTGAACCAATTACAATTTTTGGAAAGAAGTTGACTTTCATTTGATTAAACAAGCTATGTTTGAATGCAATTGACTTTCATTTGATTCAATAAGCTTTATTCGAATCAAATTAGCTTTGTTTGAATGCAATTGAGTGGAATCTTAATGATTAAGCTTAAGCTTTATTTGAAACAATTACCATTTTTGGAATAAATAGTTGACTTTCATTTGATTAAACAAGCTATGTTTGAATGCAATTGACTTTAATTTGATTCAATAAGCTTTACTCGAATCAAATTATCTTTGTTTGAATGCAATTGAGTGGAATCTTAATGATTAAGCTTAAGGTTTATTTGAAGCAATTACACTTTTTGGAAAGAAGTTGACTTTCATTTGATTAAAAAAGCTATGTTTGAATGCAATTGACTTTCATTTGATTCAATAAGCTTTATTAAAATCAAATTAGCTTTGTTTGATTGTAACTGAGTGGAATCTTCGTGATTAAGCTTAAGCTTTGTTTGAAACAATTACCATTTTTGGAATCAATAGTTTACTTTCATTTGATTAAACAAGCTATGTTTGAATGCAATTGAATTTCATTTGATTCAATAATCTTTATTCAAATAAAATTAGCATTGTTTGAATGTAATTGAGTGGAATTTTAATGCTTAAGCTTATGCTTTATTTGAACCTATTACCATTTTTGGAAAGAATAGTTGACTTTCATTTGATTAAACAAGTTAAGTATGAATGCCATTGACTTTCATTTGATTCAATAAGCTTTATTCGAATCAAATTAGCTTTGTTTGAATGCAATTGAGTGGAATCTTAATGATTAAGCTTAACCTTTATTCGAAAAAAGTACCATTTTTGGAAAGAATAGTTGACTTTCATTTGGTTTAACAAGCGATGTTTGAATGCAATTGACTGTCATTTGAGTCAATAAGCTTGATTCGAATCAAATTAGCTTTGTTTGAATGCAATTGAGGGGAATCTTAATGATTAAGCTTAAGCTTTAGTTGAAACAATTACCATTTTTGAAAACAATAGTTGACTTTCATTTGATTAAACAAGCTATGTTTGAACGCAACTGACTTTCATTTGATTCAATAAGCTTTATTCGAATCAAATTAGCTTTGTTTGAATGCAAATGAGTGGAATCTTAATGATTAAGGTTAAGCTTTATTTGAACCAATTTCCATTTTTTGGAAAGAATTGTTCACTTTCATTTGATTAAACAAGTTATCTTTGAATGCAATTGACTTTCATTTGATTTAGTAAGCTTGATTCGAATCAAATTAGCTTTGTTTGAATGCAATTGAGGTGAATCTTAATGATTAAGCTTAAGCTTTAGTTGAAACAATTACCATTTTTGAAAACAATAGTTGACTTTCATTTGATTAAACAAGCTATGTTTAAATGCAATTTACGTTCATTTGATTCAATAAGCTTTATTCAAATAAAATTAGCTTTGTTTGAATGTAATCGAGTGGAATCTTAGTGTTTAAGCTTAAGCATTATTTGAAACCATTACCGTTTTTGGAAAGAATAGTTGACTTTCATTTGATTAAACAAGCTATGCTTGAATGCAATTGACTTTCATTTGATTCAATATGCTTTGTTCGAATCAAATTAGCTTTGTTTGAATGCAATTGAGTGAAATCTTAATGATTAAGCTTAAGCTTTATTTGAAACAATTACCATTTTTGGAATAAATAGTTGACTTTCATTTGATTAAACAAGCTATGTTTGAATGCAATTTTCTTTGTTTGAATGCAATTGAGTGGAATCTTAATGATTAAGCTTAAGATTTATTTGAAACAATTACCATTTTTAAAAAGAATAGTTGACTTTCATTGATTAAACAAGCTATGTTTGAATGCAATTGAGTGGAATCTTAATGATTAAGCTTAAGCTTTGTTTGAAACAATTACCATTTTTGGAAACAATAGTTGACTTTCATTTGATTAAACAAGTTATGTTTCAATACAATTGAATTTCATTTGATTCAAAAAGCTTTATTCGAATCAAATTAGCTTTGTTTGAATACAATTGAGTGGAATCTTAATGATTAAGCTTAAGATTTATTTGAAACAATTACCATTTTTAAAAAGAATAGTTGACTTTCATTGATTAAACAAGCTATGTTTGAATGCAATTGAGTGGAATCTTAATGATTAAGCTTAAGCTTTGTTTGAAACAATTACCATTTTTGGAAACAATAGTTGACTTTCATTTGATTAAACAAGTTATGTTTCAATACAATTGAATTTCATTTGATTCAAAAAGCTTTATTCGAATCAAATTAGCTTTGTTTGAATACAATTGAGTGGAATCTTAATGCTTAAGCTTATGCTCTATTTGAACCAATTACCATTTTTGGAATGAATAGTTGACATTCATTTGATTAAACAAGTTATGTTTGAATACAATTTACGTTCATTTGATTCAATATGCTTTATTCGAATCAAATTCGCTTTGTTTGAATGCAATTAAGTGGAATCTTAATGATTAAGCTTAAGCTTTATTTGAACCAATTACAATTTTTGGAAAGAAGTTGACTTTCATTTGATTAAACAAGCTATGTTTGAATGCAATTGACTTTCATTTGATTCAATAAGCTTTATTCGAATCAAATTAGCTTTGTTTGAATGCAATTGAGTGGAATCTTAATGATTAAGCTTAAGCTTTATTTGAAACAATTACCATTTTTGGAATAAATAGTTGACTTTCATTTGATTAAACAAGCTATGTTTGAATGCAATTGACTTTAATTTGATTCAATAAGCTTTACTCGAATCAAATTATCTTTGTTTGAATGCAATTGAGTGGAATCTTAATGATTAAGCTTAAGGTTTATTTGAAGCAATTACACTTTTTGGAAAGAAGTTGACTTTCATTTGATTAAAAAAGCTATGTTTGAATGCAATTGACTTTCATTTGATTCAATAAGCTTTATTAAAATCAAATTAGCTTTGTTTGATTGTAACTGAGTGGAATCTTAGTGATTAAGCTTAAGCTTTGTTTGAAACAATTACCATTTTTGGAATCAATAGTTTACTTTCATTTGATTAAACAAGCTATGTTTGAATGCAATTGAATTTCATTTGATTCAATAATCTTTATTCAAATAAAATTAGCATTGTTTGAATGTAATTGAGTGGAATTTTAATGCTTAAGCTTATGCTTTATTTGAACCTATTACCATTTTTGGAAAGAATAGTTGACTTTCATTTGATTAAACAAGTTAAGTATGAATGCCATTGACTTTCATTTGATTCAATAAGCTTTATTCGAATCAAATTAGCTTTGTTTGAATGCAATTGAGTGGAATCTTAATGATTAAGCTTAACCTTTATTCGAAAAAAGTACCATTTTTGGAAAGAATAGTTGACTTTCATTTGGTTTAACAAGCGATGTTTGAATGCAATTGACTTTCATTTGAGTCAATAAGCTTGATTCGAATCAAATTAGCTTTGTTTGAATGCAATTGAGGGGAATCTTAATGATTAAGCTTAAGCTTTAGTTGAAACAATTACCATTTTTGAAAACAATAGTTGACTTTCATTTGATTAAACAAGCTATGTTTGAACGCAACTGACTTTCATTTGATTCAATAAGCTTTATTCGAATCAAATTAGCTTTGTTTGAATGCAAATGAGTGGAATCTTAATGATTAAGGTTAAGCTTTATTTGAACCAATTTCCATTTTTTGGAAAGAATTGTTCACTTTCATTTGATTAAACAAGTTATCTTTGAATGCAATTGACTTTCATTTGATTTAGTAAGCTTGATTCGAATCAAATTAGCTTTGTTTGAATGCAATTGAGGTGAATCTTAATGATTAAGCTTAAGCTTTAGTTGAAACAATTACCATTTTTGAAAACAATAGTTGACTTTCATTTGATTAAACAAGCTATGTTTAAATGCAATTTACGTTCATTTGATTCAATAAGCTTTATTCAAATAAAATTAGCTTTGTTTGAATGTAATCGAGTGGAATCTTAGTGTTTAAGCTTAAGCATTATTTGAAACCATTACCGTTTTTGGAAAGAATAGTTGACTTTCATTTGATTAAACAAGCTATGCTTGAATGCAATTGACTTTCATTTGATTCAATATGCTTTGTTCGAATCAAATTAGCTTTGTTTGAATGCAATTGAGTGAAATCTTAATGATTAAGCTTAAGCTTTATTTGAAACAATTACCATTTTTGGAATAAATAGTTGACTTTCATTTGATTAAACAAGCTATGTTTGAATGCAATTTTCTTTGTTTGAATACAATTGAGTGGAATCTTAATGATTAAGCTTAAGATTTATTTGAAACAATTACCATTTTTAAAAAGAATAGTTGACTTTCATTGATTAAACAAGCTATGTTTGAATGCAATTGAGTGGAATCTTAATGATTAAGCTTAAGCTTTGTTTGAAACAATTACCATTTTTGGAAACAATAGTTGACTTTCATTTGATTAAACAAGTTATGTTTCAATACAATTGAATTTCATTTGATTCAAAAAGCTTTATTCGAATCAAATTAGCTTTGTTTGAATACAATTGAGTGGAATCTTAATGATTAAGCTTAAGATTTATTTGAAACAATTACCATTTTTAAAAAGAATAGTTGACTTTCATTGATTAAACAAGCTATGTTTGAATGCAATTGAGTGGAATCTTAATGATTAAGCTTAAGCTTTGTTTGAAACAATTACCATTTTTGGAAACAATAGTTGACTTTCATTTGATTAAACAAGTTATGTTTCAATACAATTGAATTTCATTTGATTCAAAAAGCTTTATTCGAATCAAATTAGCTTTGTTTGAATACAATTGAGTGGAATCTTAATGCTTAAGCTTATGCTCTATTTGAACCAATTACCATTTTTGGAATGAATAGTTGACATTCATTTGATTAAACAAGTTATGTTTGAATACAATTTACGTTCATTTGATTCAATATGCTTTATTCGAATCAAATTCGCTTTGTTTGAATGCAATTAAGTGGAATCTTAATGATTAAGCTTAAGCTTTATTTGAACCAATTACAATTTTTGGAAAGAAGTTGACTTTCATTTGATTAAACAAGCTATGTTTGAATGCAATTGACTTTCATTTGATTCAATAAGCTTTATTCGAATCAAATTAGCTTTGTTTGAATGCAATTGAGTGGAATCTTAATGATTAAGCTTAAGCTTTATTTGAAACAATTACCATTTTTGGAATAAATAGTTGACTTTCATTTGATTAAACAAGCTATGTTTGAATGCAATTGACTTTAATTTGATTCAATAAGCTTTACTCGAATCAAATTATCTTTGTTTGAATGCAATTGAGTGGAATCTTAATGATTAAGCTTAAGATTTATTTGAAGCAATTACACTTTTTGGAAAGAAGTTGACTTTCATTTGATTAAAAAAGCTATGTTTGAATGCAATTGACTTTCATTTGATTCAATAAGCTTTATTAAAATCAAATTAGCTTTGTTTGATTGTAACTGAGTGGAATCTTAGTGATTAAGCTTAAGCTTTGTTTGAAACAATTACCATTTTTGGAATCAATAGTTTACTTTCATTTGATTAAACAAGCTATGTTTGAATGCAATTGAATTTCATTTGATTCAATAATCTTTATTCAAATAAAATTAGCATTGTTTGAATGTAATTGAGTGGAATTTTAATGCTTAAGCTTATGCTTTATTTGAACCTATTACCATTTTTGGAAAGAATAGTTGACTTTCATTTGATTAAACAAGTTAAGTATGAATGCCATTGACTTTCATTTGATTCAATAAGCTTTATTCGAATCAAATTAGCTTTGTTTGAATGCAATTGAGTGGAATCTTAATGATTAAGCTTAACCTTTATTCGAAAAAAGTACCATTTTTGGAAAGAATAGTTGACTTTCATTTGGTTTAACAAGCGATGTTTGAATGCAATTGACTTTCATTTGAGTCAATAAGCTTGATTCGAATCAAATTAGCTTTGTTTGAATGCAATTGAGGGGAATCTTAATGATTAAGCTTAAGCTTTAGTTGAAACAATTACCATTTTTGAAAACAATAGTTGACTTTCATTTGATTAAACAAGCTATGTTTGAACGCAACTGACTTTCATTTGATTCAATAAGCTTTATTCGAATCAAATTAGCTTTGTTTGAATGCAAATGAGTGGAATCTTAATGATTAAGGTTAAGCTTTATTTGAACCAATTTCCATTTTTTGGAAAGAATTGTTCACTTTCATTTGATTAAACAAGTTATCTTTGAATGCAATTGACTTTCATTTGATTTAGTAAGCTTGATTTGAATCAAATTAGCTTTGTTTGAATGCAATTGAGGTGAATCTTAATGATTAAGCTTAAGCTTTAGTTGAAACAATTACCATTTTTGAAAACAATAGTTGACTTTCATTTGATTAAACAAGCTATGTTTAAATGCAATTTACGTTCATTTGATTCAATAAGCTTTATTCAAATAAAATTAGCTTTGTTTGAATGTAATCGAGTGGAATCTTAGTGTTTAAGCTTAAGCATTATTTGAAACCATTACCGTTTTTGGAAAGAATAGTTGACTTTCATTTGATTAAACAAGCTATGCTTGAATGCAATTGACTTTCATTTGATTCAATATGCTTTGTTCGAATCAAATTAGCTTTGTTTGAATGCAATTGAGTGAAATCTTAATGATTAAGCTTAAGCTTTATTTGAAACAATTACTGTTGTGATCCGGCCTCCTAACTCCTTGGTTCAGAATGGTAAATTAGTCACCATGGTTCGAACCGGCATCTATGACATGGTTGGATTAGTTATTCAACCTACTCAAGTCCTATTTAATTTTGTTTATTAAATTTTCAGTTTAACTTTATGTTTAGTAGGGTTCGATCCTTGTTAGTATAAATCGAACCCCTTTTAATTTGTTTGAGTTATTTTAAATTCAGTCAAGTAGTTAGTTAATTTGTGGAAACAATGAGAAATGAGAAACCGGCAGCTTGCAAGGAGATCAAGATGGCAGCTTTGGAACCGGCAGCTTTAATTAAGGCTAGTCTTGAAGCCTCACAAACCGGCAGCTTTGAAGCCCCAAAAGCCGGCAGTATTGGAAGTCAAAAGATGGCAGTTTCAAGATGGCAGCCTCAAGTGCAAAACCGGCAGCCTCTAGGGGAATACAAAAGGTCATCATTGCAATCAAAGCTACAAGAAGCTTCAAGAAGCTTCCAGAATTCAGCTGCCAAGCAAGAGGATTAAAAGAGCAATTAAAAGAGAGACAAAGCAATTAAGAAGACATTAAAATGGAGCTTAAAAGCCGGCTGCCCAAGCTTCTCAAATTCAGATTTTGTTATCTTCATTTGCAACCACCATTTCTGATTTCTTAGGATAAGGATTAGACTTTCTAATTACCCTAGCTTATCCTAATTGTACTTATAAATAGTGGCTTGCATATCAATGAAAAACCAGAACTTTTGAATCAAAAACAAACACTTAAATTTGTCTTGGTTTTTCCTCAAGAAATCCGAAACAATTATCCTTTGCTTGTCTAATTTGTGGCTCAATTAGGCTGTGATCTTAGGAATCTAATTTGTTGAATTTGGTGGTGAAATCTGTATCCAAGTTCACGAATTAAAGCCCAAGTCCTCGAAGTTGGTGGTGTTATTTCTGTATCCATCTTTGAAACTTGATCTATCCTTTACTTTAGTGGCTAGTCCCTTGTAATCTTCTTGTGCTACAACAAGGTTACAACATTTGGTGGCCCATGCAGGTCTAGCCACCTTTCTCCTCCACAAACACAACCCCTTTCTTCCCCGTGCCCCACGTCCAACAACCCCTCTCCATTCAAAAAAAAAAAAAAAAAAAAAAAAAAAAACAAAACACACAAAAATGTCGAATCCCCCACCCAATTGGCAAGAGTTCATTCAGAAAAATGAAGAAGAGAAGGAGAGCTTAAAGGCTCAAATGGCTGCCATGCAAACTGAAATGGCGGATCTAATGAGGAGACTCATTAGGCAGCGAGAAGGTTCACCCACTCGGAGTGAACAAAGCAGTGACCTAGAGCTCGAAGATGAAACTTCGAGAACGAGACCAAACAATGATATCAAGGTTGATATTCCAGAATATGATGGCAAGATTGATGCCGACGAGTTCATCGAATGGTTGAACACGGTGGAAAGAGTGTTCGATTATAAGAATACCCCGGAGGACAAGAAAGTGAAAATCATTGCCTTGAAACTCAGAAAATATGCTTCCACTTGGTGGTCGAATATTAATGCAAAGAGGCAAAGGCAAGGCAAGGATAAGGTCAGAACTTGGCCTAAAATGAAGAAAATGATGAAGAGTAAGTTCTTACCTACTTACTATATTCAAGAGAATTTTCAGAAGTTCCACAAATTAAAACAAGGAACGAAATCAGTAGAGGAGTATGCAAGAGAATTCGAAGGATTAACCATGAAGTGTGATGTTGAAGAGGACGAACCCCAAACTTTGGTTCGTTTTCTTGGCGGTTTGGATCCTCGAATTGCCAATGTTGTCGAATTACACCCCTACTCAACTTTGGAAGAGTTAGTCATTCTAGCTCACAAGGTTGAAGCCCAACAAAAGGCCAAAGGGAAAGAGACCTCACGTCCCTTTTCCAAAACAGCCCCTTCCCCGTTCAGCCGTCCATACCAAACACCCCTCAAAGTAACCCCCTCTAATCCCCCCAAACCACAAAATCAGCCCTCTAATCCTGCTAAACCCCAAAATTCAGCCCAACCCAGAAAATGTTTTCGTTGTCATGGCTTTGGCCATATTGCAACCGAGTGTCCAAATAAGAGAGTAATCTCTTTGATTGAATGTGAAAGAGAAGAATCAGAAGAGGATCATGATGATATTGGAGCATCGGATCAGGAGCAAGATGAAGTGTTCCTAGGACCCGATGAAGGTGAATGTCTAGTTGTTAGGCGTGCCCTAAGCAGTTTGGTCGGCAAGGAAGAGAACTTGCAACGAGAGGCAATATTTCACTCCCGTTGTACCATCAAAAACAAGGTATGTACTTTAATTATTGATGGTGGTAGTTGTACAAATGTGGCATCTCAGAATATGGTGGATAAATTGGGACTAAAAACAACTCCTCACAAAAATCCTTATATAATCCAATGGCTTAATCAAGGGAAAGGAATTAAAGTGGATAAACAAATTCTGATTTCATTTAGCATTGGTAACAATTATCAAGAAGAGTTGTATTGTGATGTAATCCCCATGGATGCGTGTCATTTGTTGCTTGGAAGACCTTGGATGTTTGATAGGCGAGTTAATCATGATGGATATAAAAACACTTATTCCTTTATTAAAAATGGCAAGAAAATTGTATTAACTCCCTTACCCCCACCCAAAACTGCCGCACAACCACCACTCAAAACTGCCGCACAACAGAACAATATTCCCTTACCCACTACTCTTACTACCCTCATCAAGTCTGAATATCATGAGTTCCAACCCCATAAAGGGCTCATTTTAAGTGGACTTGAAGACAGCCCCTCACTTCCCAAAGAACCTTTCCATCCCTTACTTAGTTCCCTCTTTCAAGAATTCCCTAATGTTTTCCCCTCTGAAATGCCGTGTGCATTACCTCCCAAAAGGGACATCCAACACAAAATTGACTTGATTCCCGGTTCTACCTTGCCAAATAAACCTGCCTATAGAACCAACCCTAAGGAGACCGAGGAGATAAGACGGCAGGTTGACGAGTTATTGTCTAAGGGATTGATTCGAGAGTCCTTGAGCCCGTGTGCATGTCCTACTTTACTTGTTCCAAAGAAAAATGGTGAATGGCGTATGTGTGTGGACAGTAGGCCTATTAACAAAATCACTATCAAATATCGATTTCCAATTCCAAGATTGAATGATTTGTTAGATGATTTACATGGTGCTAAAGTATTTTCGAAAATTGATCTTAAAAGTGGCTATCATCAAATTCGAATTTTCGAAGGAGATGAATGGAAAACAGCTTTCAAAACCAAGGATGGATTGTTCGAGTGGCTTGTCATGCCATTTGGTTTAACAAACGCACCTTCTACCTTCATGCGTTTGATGAATCAAGTTCTGAAACCTTTTTTGGTCACTTTGTAGTAGTTTATTTTGATGATATTTTAATTTATAGTAGAGATGATGATGAGCATGTATCACATCTTAGAGAAGTATTTTCTGTTTTAGCAAGAGAACAATTGTATGGTAATCTAGAAAAGTGTGATTTCTTTTCTAGTTTTGTAACTTTTCTAGGATTTAAAGTGTCATGTAATGGTATTGAAGTTGATGAAGACAAGGTAAAAGCGATCAATGAGTGGCCCACGCCACAATCAGTTCAACAAGTGCGAAGTTTTCATGGGTTAGCCTCTTTCTATAGGCGATTCGTGAGAAATTTCAGTACTCTCATGGCTCCAATCACCGAACTCACAAAGCTTTCAAAATTTGAATGGAATCCAAATGCTCAAAAGGCATTTGAAGAGGTTAAGAAGATGCTTACTACTGCACCTATTCTTGTATTACCTAACTTTGATGATGTATTTGAAATTGAATGTGATGCTAGTGGTGTTGGAATAGGAGCTGTCCTATCTCAAAACCGGCGGCCCATAGCCTATTTCAGTGAAAAGCTCAATGATGTTCAAAGGAGGTATTCCACCTATGACAAAGAATTTTTGGCTCTTGTTCGTGCTTTAGACCATTGGAGGCATTACCTATTGCCTAAAGAATTCATTCTACATTCAGATCATGAAGCACTCAAGTTCTTGCAAAGCCAACAAAAGCTCCATGCTCGCCATGCCAAATGGGTTGAATTCCTTCAATCTTTTCACTTCGTCATCAAGCATAAGAAAGGAGAAATGAACAAAGGTGCCGATGCTTTGTCCAGGAGATATGTGTTGCTTAATTCTTTGAAAACACGTGTGATAGGTGTAGAAGAAATGAAGCAATGCTATCATGATGACTCTGATTTTGGAGAAATCTTTCTAAAGTGTAAAAGCCATCCCCATAAAGACTTTTACATTTTGGATGGTTTTCTTTTCAAAGGGAATAGCATTTGTGTTCCTAAATCTAGCTTGAGAGAAAGCTTAATTAAAGAATTCCATGAAGGAGGAATGGCTGGTCACTTTGGAATTGAGAAGACCTACACTCTCATTTCTGAATACTTCTTTTGGCCTCGATTGAAACGAGATGTAGACTTTGTTGTTAAGAGGTGCGTGAAGTGTCAACAAGCTAAGAGCCATCAATTGCCTCAAGGGTATCTCATGCCCTTACCCATACCGCAAGCTCCTTGGGAAGATGTAAGTCTTGATTTCGTGGTAGGACTTCCCATCACCAAAAACAGAAAGGACTCGATCATGGTGGTTGTTGATCGATTCTCAAAAATGGCTCACTTCATCTCTTGTCATACAACCCATGATGCTAGCCGTGTGGCTGATCTTTACTTCAAAGAGGTTGTTCGCTTACATGGGATTCCCAAATCAATGGTTAGTGATCGAGACGCCAAGTTCCTAAGTCATTTTTGGCTTACCTTATGGCGCAAGATGGGGACCAAGCTCAAATTTAGTACTTCAAGCCATCCTCAAACCGATGGACAGACCGAAGTTACCAATAGGACTTTAGGGTCCTTGTTGCGAGCCCTTGCAACAAAGCGTCCTAGCCAATGGGAAGAAATGCTACCTCATGCTGAATTTGCTTACAACCGAGTTCCTAGCCGTACCACAAGCTTGAGTCCATTTGAAGTTGTCTATGGGTTCAATCCATGTACTCCAATTGATTTGGCCCCATTTCCCACTCCAACCAAATATAGTCATGAAGCTAGTGAACGAGTCAAGGAGATCCAATCCATTCATGAGAAAGTTCGAGGTCAGATTGAACGAGCTAATGCAAAGATGAAGGAGTACTATGACAAGAAAAGAAGCTCGGTGCATTTCAAGGAAGGTGACCTTGTGTGGGTTCATTTAAGGAAGGAACGTTTTCCAACTAAGAGGCGTTCTAAAATCAGTCCAAGGAGTGATGGTCCATTCGAAATCAAGGAGAAAGTGAATGACAATGCCTATAAGGTCGAATTGCCCGGGGACTATGGAGTTTCTTCTACCTTCAATGTTCAAGATTTGTCTCCCTACTTTGATGAATTTGAAGAATTGCCAAGTTTGAGGTCAAACTCTTCAAAAGCCGGGGAGGATGTTGTGATCCGGCCTCCTAACTCCTTGGTTCAGAATGGTAAATTAGTCACCATGGTTCGAACCGGCATCTATGACATGGTTGGATTAGTTATTCAACCTACTCAAGTCCTATTTAATTTTGTTTATTAAATTTTCAGTTTAACTTTATGTTTAGTAGGGTTCGATCCTTGTTAGTATAAATCGAACCCCTTTTAATTTGTTTGAGTTATTTTAAATTCAGTCAAGTAGTTAGTTAATTTGTGGAAACAATGAGAAATGAGAAACCGGCAGCTTGCAAGGAGATCAAGATGGCAGCTTTGGAACCGGCAGCTTTAATTAAGGCTAGTCTTGAAGCCTCACAAACCGGCAGCTTTGAAGCCCCAAAAGCCGGCAGTATTGGAAGTCAAAAGATGGCAGTTTCAAGATGGCAGCCTCAAGTGCAAAACCGGCAGCCTCTAGGGGAATACAAAAGGTCATCATTGCAATCAAAGCTACAAGAAGCTTCAAGAAGCTTCCAGAATTCAGCTGCCAAGCAAGAGGATTAAAAGAGCAATTAAAAGAGAGACAAAGCAATTAAGAAGACATTAAAATGGAGCTTAAAAGCCGGCTGCCCAAGCTTCTCAAATTCAGATTTTGTTATCTTCATTTGCAACCACCATTTCTGATTTCTTAGGATAAGGATTAGACTTTCTAATTACCCTAGCTTATCCTAATTGTACTTATAAATAGTGGCTTGCATATCAATGAAAAACCAGAACTTTTGAATCAAAAACAAACACTTAAATTTGTCTTGGTTTTTCCTCAAGAAATCCGAAACAATTATCCTTTGCTTGTCTAATTTGTGGCTCAATTAGGCTGTGATCTTAGGAATCTAATTTGTTGAATTTGGTGGTGAAATCTGTATCCAAGTTCACGAATTAAAGCCCAAGTCCTCGAAGTTGGTGGTGTTATTTCTGTATCCATCTTTGAAACTTGATCTATCCTTTACTTTAGTGGCTAGTCCCTTGTAATCTTCTTGTGCTACAACAAGGTTACAACAATTACCATTTTTGGAATAAATAGTTGACTTTCATTTGATTAAACAAGCTATGTTTGAATGCAATTTTCTTTGTTTGAATGCAATTGAGTGGAATCTTAATGATTAAGCTTAAGATTTATTTGAAACAATTACCATTTTTAAAAAGAATAGTTGACTTTCATTGATTAAACAAGCTATGTTTGAATGCAATTGAGTGGAATCTTAATGATTAAGCTTAAGCTTTGTTTGAAACAATTACCATTTTTGGAAACAATAGTTGACTTTCATTTGATTAAACAAGTTATGTTTCAATACAATTGAATTTCATTTGATTCAAAAAGCTTTATTCGAATCAAATTAGCTTTGTTTGAATACAATTGAGTGGAATCTTAATGATTAAGCTTAAGATTTATTTGAAACAATTACCATTTTTAAAAAGAATAGTTGACTTTCATTGATTAAACAAGCTATGTTTGAATGCAATTGAGTGGAATCTTAATGATTAAGCTTAAGCTTTGTTTGAAACAATTACCATTTTTGGAAACAATAGTTGACTTTCATTTGATTAAACAAGTTATGTTTCAATACAATTGAATTTCATTTGATTCAAAAAGCTTTATTCGAATCAAATTAGCTTTGTTTGAATACAATTGAGTGGAATCTTAATGCTTAAGCTTATGCTCTATTTGAACCAATTACCATTTTTGGAATGAATAGTTGACATTCATTTGATTAAACAAGTTATGTTTGAATACAATTTACGTTCATTTGATTCAATATGCTTTATTCGAATCAAATTCGCTTTGTTTGAATGCAATTAAGTGGAATCTTAATGATTAAGCTTAAGCTTTATTTGAACCAATTACAATTTTTGGAAAGAAGTTGACTTTCATTTGATTAAACAAGCTATGTTTGAATGCAATTGACTTTCATTTGATTCAATAAGCTTTATTCGAATCAAATTAGCTTTGTTTGAATGCAATTGAGTGGAATCTTAATGATTAAGCTTAAGCTTTATTTGAAACAATTACCATTTTTGGAATAAATAGTTGACTTTCATTTGATTAAACAAGCTATGTTTGAATGCAATTGACTTTAATTTGATTCAATAAGCTTTACTCGAATCAAATTATCTTTGTTTGAATGCAATTGAGTGGAATCTTAATGATTAAGCTTAAGGTTTATTTGAAGCAATTACACTTTTTGGAAAGAAGTTGACTTTCATTTGATTAAAAAAGCTATGTTTGAATGCAATTGACTTTCATTTGATTCAATAAGCTTTATTAAAATCAAATTAGCTTTGTTTGATTGTAACTGAGTGGAATCTTAGTGATTAAGCTTAAGCTTTGTTTGAAACAATTACCATTTTTGGAATCAATAGTTTACTTTCATTTGATTAAACAAGCTATGTTTGAATGCAATTGAATTTCATTTGATTCAATAATCTTTATTCAAATAAAATTAGCATTGTTTGAATGTAATTGAGTGGAATTTTAATGCTTAAGCTTATGCTTTATTTGAACCTATTACCATTTTTGGAAAGAATAGTTGACTTTCATTTGATTAAACAAGTTAAGTATGAATGCCATTGACTTTCATTTGATTCAATAAGCTTTATTCGAATCAAATTAGCTTTGTTTGAATGCAATTGAGTGGAATCTTAATGATTAAGCTTAACCTTTATTCGAAAAAAGTACCATTTTTGGAAAGAATAGTTGACTTTCATTTGGTTTAACAAGCGATGTTTGAATGCAATTGACTTTCATTTGAGTCAATAAGCTTGATTCGAATCAAATTAGCTTTGTTTGAATGCAATTGAGGGGAATCTTAATGATTAAGCTTAAGCTTTAGTTGAAACAATTACCATTTTTGAAAACAATAGTTGACTTTCATTTGATTAAACAAGCTATGTTTGAACGCAACTGACTTTCATTTGATTCAATAAGCTTTATTCGAATCAAATTAGCTTTGTTTGAATGCAAATGAGTGGAATTTTAATGATTAAGGTTAAGCTTTATTTGAACCAATTTCCATTTTTGGAAAGAATTGTTCACTTTCATTTGATTAAACAAGTTATGTTTGAATGCAATTGACTTTCATTTGATTTAGTAAGCTTGATTCGAATCAAATTAGCTTTGTTTGAATGCAATTGAGGTGAATCTTAATGATTAAGCTTAAGCTTTAGTTGAAACAATTACCACTTTTGAAAACAATAGTTGACTTTCATTTGATTAAACAAGCTATGTTTGAACGCAACTGACTTTCATTTGATTCAATAAGCTTTATTCGAATCAAATTAGCTTTGTTTGAATGCAAATGAGTGGAATCTTAATGATTAAGGTTAAGCTTTATTTGTACCAATTTCCATTTTTGGAAAGAATAGTTGACTTTCATTTGATTAAACAAGCTATGTTTGAATGCAATTGACTTTCATATGATTCAATAAGCTTTATTCAAATCAAATTAGCTTTATTTGAATGTAATTGAGTGGCATCTTAATGCTTAAACTTATGCTTTATTTGAACCAATTTCCATTTTCGGAAAGAATAGTTGACTTTAATTTGATTAAACAAGTTATGTTTAAATGCAATTTACGTTCATTTGATTCAATAAGCTTTATTCAAATAAAATTAGCTTTGTTTGAATGTAATCGAGTGGAATCTTAGTGTTTAAGCTTAAGCATGATTTGAAACCATTACCGTTTTTGGAAAGAATAGTTGACTTTCATTTGATTAAACAAGCTATGCTTGAATGCAATTGACTTTCATTTGATTCAATATGCTTTGTTCGAATCAAATTAGCTTTGTTTGAATGCAATTGAGTGACATCTTAATGATTAAGCTTAAGCTTTATTTGAAACAATTACCATTTTTGGAATAAATAGTTGACTTTCATTTGATTAAACAAGCTATGTTTGAATGCAATTTTCTTTGTTTGAATGCAATTGAGTGGAATCTTAATGATTAAGATTAAGATTTATTTGAAACAATTACCATTTTTAAAAAGAATAGTTGACTTTCATTGATTAAACAAGCTATGTTTGAATGCAATTGAGTGGAATCTTAATGATTAAGCTTAAGCTTTGTTTGAAACAATTACCATTTTTGGAAACAATAGTTGACTTTCATTTGATTAAACAAGTTATGTTTCAATACAATTGAATTTCATTTGATTCAAAAAGCTTTATTCGAATCAAATTAGCTTTGTTTGAATACAATTGAGTGGAATCTTAATGATTAAGCTTAAGATTTATTTGAAACAATTACCATTTTTAAAAAGAATAGTTGACTTTCATTGATTAAACAAGCTATGTTTGAATGCAATTGAGTGGAATCTTAATGATTAAGCTTAAGCTTTGTTTGAAACAATTACCATTTTTGGAAACAATAGTTGACTTTCATTTGATTAAACAAGTTATGTTTCAATACAATTGAATTTCATTTGATTCAAAAAGCTTTATTCGAATCAAATTAGCTTTGTTTGAATACAATTGAGTGGAATCTTAATGCTTAAGCTTATGCTCTATTTGAACCAATTACCATTTTTGGAATGAATAGTTGACATTCATTTGATTAAACAAGTTATGTTTGAATACAATTTACGTTCATTTGATTCAATATGCTTTATTCGAATCAAATTCGCTTTGTTTGAATGCAATTAAGTGGAATCTTAATGATTAAGCTTAAGCTTTATTTGAACCAATTACAATTTTTGGAAAGAAGTTGACTTTCATTTGATTAAACAAGCTATGTTTGAATGCAATTGACTTTCATTTGATTCAATAAGCTTTATTCGAATCAAATTAGCTTTGTTTGAATGCAATTGAGTGGAATCTTAATGATTAAGCTTAAGCTTTATTTGAAACAATTACCATTTTTGGAATAAATAGTTGACTTTCATTTGATTAAACAAGCTATGTTTGAATGCAATTGACTTTAATTTGATTCAATAAGCTTTACTCGAATCAAATTATCTTTGTTTGAATGCAATTGAGTGGAATCTTAATGATTAAGCTTAAGGTTTATTTGAAGCAATTACACTTTTTGGAAAGAAGTTGACTTTCATTTGATTAAAAAAGCTATGTTTGAATGCAATTGACTTTCATTTGATTCAATAAGCTTTATTAAAATCAAATTAGCTTTGTTTGATTGTAACTGAGTGGAATCTTCGTGATTAAGCTTAAGCTTTGTTTGAAACAATTACCATTTTTGGAATCAATAGTTTACTTTAATTTGATTAAACAAGCTATGTTTGAATGCAATTGAATTTCATTTGATTCAATAATCTTTATTCAAATAAAATTAGCATTGTTTGAATGTAATTGAGTGGAATTTTAATGCTTAAGCTTATGCTTTATTTGAACCTATTACCATTTTTGGAAAGAATAGTTGACTTTCATTTGATTAAACAAGTTAAGTATGAATGCCATTGACTTTCATTTGATTCAATAAGCTTTATTCGAATCAAATTAGCTTTGTTTGAATGCAATTGAGTGGAATCTTAATGATTAAGCTTAACCTTTATTCGAAAAAAGTACCATTTTTGGAAAGAATAGTTGACTTTCATTTGGTTTAACAAGCGATGTTTGAATGCAATTGACTTTCATTTGAGTCAATAAGCTTGATTCGAATCAAATTAGCTTTGTTTGAATGCAATTGAGGGGAATCTTAATGATTAAGCTTAAGCTTTAGTTGAAACAATTACCATTTTTGAAAACAATAGTTGACTTTCATTTGATTAAACAAGCTATGTTTGAACACAACTGACTTTCATTTGATTCAATAAGCTTTATTCGAATCAAATTAGCTTTGTTTGAATGCAAATGAGTGGAATTTTAATGATTAAGGTTAAGCTTTATTTGAACCAATTTCCATTTTTGGAAAGAATTGTTCACTTTCATTTGATTAAACAAGTTATGTTTGAATGCAATTGACTTTCATTTGATTTAGTAAGCTTGATTCGAATCAAATTAGCTTTGTTTGAATGCAATTGAGGTGAATCTTAATGATTAAGCTTAAGCTTTAGTTGAAACAATTACCATTTTTGAAAACAATAGTTGACTTTCATTTGATTAAACAAGCTATGTTTGAACGCAACTGACTTTCATTTGATTCAATAAGCTTTATTCGAATCAAATTAGCTTTGTTTGAATGCAAATGATTGGAATCTTAATGATTAAGGTTAAGCTTTATTTGAACCTATTTCCATTTTTGGAAAGAATAGTTGACTTTCATTTGATTAAACAAGCTATGTTTGAATGCAATTGACTTTCATATATGATTCAACAAGCTTTATTCAAATCAAATTAGCTTTATTTGAATGTAATTGAGTGGCATCTTAATGCTTAAACTTATGCTTTATTTGAACCAATTTCCATTTTCGGAAAGAATAGTTGACTTTAATTTGATTAAACAAGTTATGTTTAAATGCAATTTATGTTCATTTGATTCAATAAGCTTTATTCAAATAAAATTAGATTTGTTTGAATGTAATCGAGTGGAATCTTAGTGTTTAAGCTTAAGCATTATTTGAAACCATTACCATTTTTGGAAAGAATAGTTGACTTTCATTGATTAAACAAGCTATGTTTGAATGCAATTGAGTGGAATCTTAATGATTAAGCTTAAGATTTATTTGAAACAAATACCATTTTTAAAAAGAATAGTTGACTTTCATTGATTAAACAAGCTATGTTTGAATGCAATTGAGTGGAATCTTAATGATTAAGCTTAAGCTTTGTTTGAAACAATTACCATTTTTGGAAACAATAGTTGACTTTCATTTGATTAAACAAGTTATGTTTCAATACAATTGAATTTCATTTGATTCAAAAAGCTTTATTCGAATCGAATTAGGTTTGTTTGAATACAATTGAGTGGAATCTTAATGCTTAAGCTTATGCTCTATTTGAACCAATTACCATTTTTGGAATGAATAGTTGACATTCATTTGATTAAACAAGTTATGTTTGAATACAATTTACGTTCATTTGATTCAATATGCTTTATTCGAATCAAATTCGCTTTGTTTGAATGCAATTAAGTGGAATCTTAATGATTAAGCTTAAGCTTTATTTGAACCAATTACAATTTTTGGAAAGAAGTTGACTTTCATTTGATTAAACAAGCTATGTTTGAATGCAATTGACTTTCATTTGATTCAATAAGCTTTATTCGAATCAAATTAGCTTTGTTTGAATGCAATTGAGTGGAATCTTAATGATTAAGCTTAAGCTTTATTTGAAACAATTACCATTTTTGGAATAAATAGTTGACTTTCATTTGATTAAACAAGCTATGTTTGAATGCAATTGACTTTAATTTGATTCAATAAGCTTTACTCGAATCAAATTATCTTTGTTTGAATGCAATTGAGTGGAATCTTAATGATTAAGCTTAAGGTTTATTTGAAGCAATTACACTTTTTGGAAAGAAGGTTACTTTCATTTGATTAAAAAAGCTATGTTTGAATGCAATTGACTTTCATTTGATTCAATAAGCTTTATTAAAATCAAATTAGCTTTGTTTGATTGTAACTGAGTGGAATCTTAGTGATTAAGCTTAAGCTTTGTTTGAAACAATTACCATTTTTGGAATCAATAGTTTACTTTCATTTGATTAAACAAGCTATGTTTGAATGCAATTGAATTTCATTTGATTCAATAATCTTTATTCAAATAAAATTAGCATTGTTTGAATGTAATTGAGTGGAATTTTAATGCTTAAGCTTATGCTTTATTTGAACCTATTACCATTTTTGGAAAGAATAGTTGACTTTCATTTGATTAAACAAGTTAAGTATGAATGCCATTGACTTTCATTTGATTCAATAAGCTTTATTCGAATCAAATTAGCTTTGTTTGAATGCAATTGAGTGGAATCTTAATGATTAAGCTTAACCTTTATTCGAAAAAAGTACCATTTTTGGGAAGAATAGTTGACTTTCATTTGGTTTAACAAGCGATGTTTGAATGCAATTGACTTTCATTTGAGTCAATAAGCTTGATTCGAATCAAATTAGCTTTGTTTGAATGCAATTGAGGGGAATCTTAATGATTAAGCTTAAGCTTTAGTTGAAACAATTACCTTTTTTGAAAACAATAGTTGACTTTCATTTGATTAAACAAGCTATGTTTGAACGCAACTGACTTTCATTTGATTCAATAAGCTTTATTCGAATCAAATTAGCTTTGTTTGAATGCAAATGAGTGGAATTTTAATGATTAAGGTGAACCAGGATCAGTGCCTGATCTTGAAACGACGAAAGAGATACTCCTTAGTGCTAATCCCATCTTTGAGATTAGTTCTTTTCATGGTCCTTTTATTAGTTCCTTTGTATCACTTATGTCCAATCTTGGTCCTGTTTAGTCCGGTTTGTAAACTTAAAACTTTAGCTCGTAGTTTATTTGTTTTGGTTTGTATTAAGTAGTAGATTACACTATCTTTGAAGCAGGGGTCACGAGGTGCGACTTGAATGTTGAGAATTGAACTTAGAGTTCAGAGGTGAATCGCGAGTCGCGAGTTTTGGGTCGCGAGTCGCGACTTTGTTCTGCCTTGGCTACGTACTTGAGCAAGGCTAAGGAGTGGGGTTCAAGTAGAGCCTCGCGAGTCGCGAGTATGGGTCGCGAGTCGCGACCCAGGCTCTGTCCTGGCTACGTGTTTCAGCTGCTTGTTTTTGCTTAATGGGTATTTTTGCTTTTGCTTGCAAGTTGAGTAATAGCCTTGATTAGTCATCTACTAGCCTAGCTAGATGTCATACTACCTTTGGGAGTCATGATGAAAGGCTTGGAGTGTCATGAAGGCTAAGAGAAGCTCATTGGTCTATTTTGGTGCAAGTGGGTGCAAGTAGCTCAAGTTGCTTAAGGAGGCTGATTTTGGCTTGATATTTTCATTACTTTAGCCTTTGTTTATTGCTTGAGCATATCCTTATGTAGTATTATACTTGTATTATACTTGATACGTATAATAGTTTGTACGTATTCGGTTGCGTATTGTACGAATATACGTATAATTATACGTATAATTGTACATTTCTTTCTTTAAGTAGACTTTGATGTATCATTTGTAAACTACTTTGAATTTTATAAAAACTTGAACTTTGTTCATCCTTGAGGCTAAAGTAACTTAGCTTTCTTTGAATTGATTACTTGGGAGTTTTAACTACAAGTTTTCTAAACCGATTAGTGAGCTTTGAGAGTGATTCTCTAAGTGATTTAATCAACCTGAATTGAGTGTAAGAGTGATTCTTTCTACTGAATTTAGTAGGGAATATTTTCTTAAGAGTGATTCTTTTGAGTTATTTCATTATCTTCTCAACTCTAATTATTTGCTTGATTGATTTCAAGACTAATTATAGTTCAAGTGGTATCAAGAGCTTAGGTTCAACATGGGTGATGAAGCTGCTGCAAACTTGAAGAGGGATCAACTGATTGAAGCTTTGTCCAAGCAAAATGATGCTTTGCATGATATGATGACCCAATTAACATTGGAAGTATTGAAAAACAAAAAAACAAATGAAGAACAGAAGGAATCGTATGGGGATGATAGGGGTTTGAAAATCGATGTTCCTGAATTCGATGGTACTACTGATCCAGAGGTGTACCTTGAATGGGAAAGATCTTTGGAGAGGTTTTTTGAGTACAAAGAAACACCAGAAGAGAGGCAATACAAGGTGGCGGTTTTGAAGTTGACAAAATATGCTTCAATATGGTTGGAAGGGTTGAAGAAACAAAGGGAGAAGGAGAACAAGTCCAGAATCCAAACCTGGAGTAAGCTAAAGAAGCAATTGAGGAAGAGATTTGTGCCTTCGAACTACAAGCAACACCAATATGTGAGGTGGTCGACTTTGAAGCAAGGAACCATGCCGGTTTTGGAGTTCATCAAGGAATTCGAAAAGCTTGCCATGGTTTGTGAAATAGATGAATCCGAAGAACAAAGACTAGGACGGTTCCTAGGTGGGTTGAACACGGATTTGAGGGAGAAGTTGGAAGTGTTTCCTTTCCTTACTTATGCGGAAGCTTGCAAAATGGCGCCTACTTTGGAGAGTCAAAGGAAGAAATCGAGTGGTACAATTGCTAAACCTTTTACTAGATCTTCAACTTTTAAGCCTAGTACTAGTAGTAGCAATGTTAATGTTAGTACTGATCATGATAGGAATAAGAAAGCTAATGTGCCTATTAGAACTGTTAATGACAAAGTAAAATGCTATAAGTGTCAAGGTTATGGTCATTACCAATCTAATTGTCCTACTGCCCGAATTATGACCTTACATGATATAGAAGAAATAGATGAAATAGAAAAATTAGCTCTTCTAGCTCATGAACATGATAAAGAGGAAGAGGAGGATGTAGAAGAACTTTGTCAACCTGAATTAGAGGGGGAAAATCTGGTTATTAGGAGAAATCTGTATACCAACAACGTGGCAAAAGAAAGTGAACAAAGAGAGACGATATTTCATTCGAAATGTCTGATCCAAAAAAAATTATGCACGTTGATTGTAGATGGGGGTAGTTGTGCGAATGTAGCGTCCACTGAATTGGTGAATAAGTTGTCTTTGTCGTTGGTGAAACACCCTAATCCTTATAAACTAAAATGGTTAGATGATGAAAGTGAGGTTAAGGTGCGGAATAGAGTCTTGATTAATTTTAGCATTGGTAATTATGTCGATGAAATTTTGTGTGATGTAATCCCAATGACGGCATGTCACTTGTTACTTGGGCGTCCCTGGCAGTTTGATCGGGGAGTAATTCACGATGGTGTAACTAACACTTATAAAGTTAATAAAGATGGAAAAATGAAAACTTTGTTACCTTTAGCACCCTCAAAAATCCTAAACACCAAGCCTAAATCAAAGTCCAATTCGGACAATGGGAGTGTGTTATTAGGGAGAAAAGAATTCGAGAAGTTGTTTGAGCAAGAGGGGTGTGCGTTTGTGTTAGTAAGTCAAGAAAAAATAGAGGGAGTGGCGATTACAGATTCTGAGTTGGGGGAGGTTTTAAATGAATTTCAGGATGTTTTTCCTCACGAAGTACCTCCTGTGGTTTACCACCAAAAAGAGGAATTGAGCATCAGATTGATCTCATTCCCGGAGCCCCTATTCCAAATAAGCCATCCTATAGGTGTAATCCCGAGGAGAGTAGGGAATTACAACGACAAATAAGTGAGTTGATTGAGAGAGGATATGTGAAGGAGAGTATGAGTCCGTGTGCTGTTCCGACCTTACTTGTCCCAAAAAAAGATGGGTCTTGGAGGATGTGTATTGATAGTCGATCTGTTAACAATATTACTATCAAGTACAGGTTTCCAATTCCTAGATTAGATGACATGTTAGATGAATTGAGTGGGTCTAATTTGTTCTCTAAAATTGATCTTAGGAGTGGGTACCATCAAATTTATATGCGTGAGGGTGATGAGTGGAAGACCGCTTTTAAAACAAAATATGGCTTGTATGAATGGCTTGTCATGCCTTTCGGTCTAACAAATGCCCCAAGTACGTTCATGAGATTGATGAATGAAGTACTTAGGCCATTTTTAGGCAAATTTGTAGTGGTATATTTAGATGATATTCTTGTTTATTCTGCTAACAAGGAGGATCATTTGAATCATTTGTGTCAGTTATTTGAAACACTAAGGAAACATAAACTTTTTGGGAAGTTAGAGAAGTGTTCTTTCATGCAAAATGAAGTTAGTTTTCTGGGTTTCATTATTTCTGATGTAGGGGTGAAGGCGGATCCTGCTAAAGTAGACGCCATTTCTACTTGGCCGGTTCCAAAATGTGTGACTGATGTGAGGTCTTTTCATGGTTTAGCGTCTTTTTATAGGAGATTTATAAAAAATTTCAGTACTTTATTAGCTCCTATAACTGAGTGTACTAAACATGGGAAATTTGAGTGGACTGTTGCTGCTCAAAGGGCCTTTGAATTGATTAAAGTTAAGATGTGTGAAGCACCTGTGTTATCATTACCTGATTTTACTAAACCTTTCGAGGTTGAGTGTGATGCGAGTGGGACAGGTGTTGGGGCTGTTTTGATTCAGTCGGGTAAGCCTATCGCTTATTTTAGCGAGAAGCTTAGTGGTGCTAGATTGAACTATTCTACTTATGATAAGGAGTTTTATGCTATGGTTAGAGCTTTAGGACATTGGAGTCATTATTTGCGTCCTGCTTCCTTTGTTTTACATTCTGATCATGAGTCGTTAAAGTACATACATGGGCAGCATAAGCTCAGTGCACGACATGCTAAATGGGTAGAATTTTTACAATCTTTTGACTTTGTTGCTAAATACAAAGCCGGAAAGGCAAATATTGTTGCTGATGCTCTTTCCAGGAAACATTCACTACTGACAACGGTGGATACCAAGGTTCTTGGGTTCGAATTGATAAAAGAATACTATGCACTCGATGGTGATTTTCGTGATTTGTTTGTTGATTGTGAGTCCGGTTCAAAAAATAATTATCAGTTGGTGGATGGGTTCTTATTTAGAGGGAACAAGCTCTGTGTTCCAAAATGTCCGGTTAGGGAGTTATTGATTCGGGAGGCTCATGGAGGTGGGTTGGCTGGTCATTTCGGCATCAACAAAACTACTGAGTTACTACAGGAGCACTTTCATTGGCCACGCATGGTTGGTGAGATCCAAGCTGTATTGGCTCGATGTGGGGTTTGTCAGAGGTCGAAGAGTTCTTTTCAACAAGGGCCGTACACCCCGTTACCAGTTCCGGAAAGGCCGTGGGAGGATGTGAGCATGGACTTTATAGTGGCACTGCCTAGAACTCAAAGGGGGAGAGACTCAGTTATGGTGGTGGTGGATAGATTTTCAAAGATGGCACACTTTATTCCATGTCACAAGACTGAAGATGCGGTGAATGTCGCTTGCTTGTACTTCCGGGAAGTGGTGCGCTTACATGGGGTCCCTAAAACTATTGTCTCTGATCGTGATAGTAAGTTTTTGAGTTACTTCTGGAGAACTTTGTGGAGGCTTATGGGAACTAAACTACTATTCAGCACATCTCATCATCCATAAACAGATGGGCAAACGGAGGTGACTAACAAGACATTGGGGTCGTTGCTTCGGGGTCTAGTGAGCAAAACCGGCAAGGATTGGGATGTGAAACTATGTCATGCTGAGTTCGCTTACAACAGGACACCTACTTATGCTACAAAACACTCCCCATTTGAAATTGTTTATGGCATTAACCCTTACGTTCCTATTGATCTTATTGCTTTACCTAGGGATTCTTATGTTCACGGTGATGCTAGAGCTCAGGCCGAAGCCATGGTGAAGATTCACAAGGAGGTCCGAGGAAACATTGAGAAAGCTAATGAGGGGTACAAGAAAAAGGCCAACAAGAGGAGGAAGCCAAAAATCTTTGCTCCAGGAGATTTGGTGTGGATTCATTTGAGGAAAGAGAGGTTCCCGGGGAAGCGGAAACACAAGCTAATGCCGAGAGCAGATGGTCCTTTTAAGGTCTTAGAGCGTTATGGTGATAATGCTTATAAGATCGATCTTCCGGGTGATTATGGAGTTGCTGCAACCTTCAACGTGGGTGACTTATCTCCTTATTTAGAAGATGATGAACTGCTAGAATTGAGGTCAATTCCTGTTGAAGAGGGAGGGGATGAACCAGGATCAGTGCCTGATCTTGAAACGACGAAAGAGATACTCCTTAGTGCTAATCCCATCTTTGAGATTAGTTCTTTTCATGGTCCTTTTATTAGTTCCTTTGTATCACTTATGTCCAATCTTGGTCCTGTTTAGTCCGGTTTGTAAACTTAAAACTTTAGCTCGTAGTTTATTTGTTTTGGTTTGTATTAAGTAGTAGATTACACTATCTTTGAAGCAGGGGTCACGAGGTGCGACTTGAATGTTGAGAATTGAACTTAGAGTTCAGAGGTGAATCGCGAGTCGCGAGTTTTGTCCACGAGTCGCGAGCCTACTTGGCTTGAGCTGCGTACTTTGAAGCATTGCAGGTGCAGGTCCAGAAGGATCTCGCGAGTCGCGAGTTTTGGGTCGCGAGTCGCGACTTTGTTCTGCCTTGGCTACGTACTTGAGCAAGGCTAAGGAGTGGGGTTCAAGTAGAGCCTCGCGAGTCGCGAGTATGGGTCGCGAGTCGCGACCCAGGCTCTGTCCTGGCTACGTGTTTCAGCTGCTTGTTTTTGCTTAATGGGTATTTTTGCTTTTGCTTGCAAGTTGAGTAATAGCCTTGATTAGTCATCTACTAGCCTAGCTAGATGTCATACTACCTTTGGGAGTCATGATGAAAGGCTTGGAGTGTCATGAAGGCTAAGAGAAGCTCATTGGTCTATTTTGGTGCAAGTGGGTGCAAGTAGCTCAAGTTGCTTAAGGAGGCTGATTTTGGCTTGATATTTTCATTACTTTAGCCTTTGTTTATTGCTTGAGCATATCCTTATGTAGTATTATACTTGTATTATACTTGATACGTATAATAGTTTGTACGTATTCGGTTGCGTATTGTACGAATATACGTATAATTGTACATTTCTTTCTTTAAGTAGACTTTGATGTATCATTTGTAAACTACTTTGAATTTTATAAAAACTTGAACTTTGTTCATCCTTGAGGCTAAAGTAACTTAGCTTTCTTTGAATTGATTACTTGGGAGTTTTAACTACAAGTTTTCTAAACCGATTAGTGAGCTTTGAGAGTGATTCTCTAAGTGATTTAATCAACCTGAATTGAGTGTAAGAGTAATTCTTTCTACTGAATTTAGTAGGGAATATTTTCTTAAGAGTGATTCTTTTGAGTTATTTCATTATCTTCTCAACTCTAATTATTTGCTTGATTGACTTCAAGACTAATTATAGTTCATAAGGTTAAGCTTTATTTGAACCAATTTCCATTTTTGGAAAGAATTGTTCACTTTCATTTGATTAAACAAGTTATGTTTGAATGCAATTGACTTTCATTTGATTTAGTAAGCTTGATTCGAATCAAATTAGCTTTGTTTGAATGCAATTGAGGTGAATCTTAATGATTAAGCTTAAGCTTTAGTTGAAACAATTACCATTTTTGAAAACCATAGTTGACTTTCATTTGATTAAACAAGCTATGTTTGAACGCAACTGACTTTCATTTGATTCAATAAGCTTTATTCGAATCAAATTAGCTTTGTTTGAATGCAAATGAGTGGAATCTTAATGATTAAGGTTAAGCTTTATTTGTACCAATTTCCATTTTTGGAAAGAATAGTTGACTTTCATTTGATTAAACAAGCTATGTTTGAATGCAATTGACTTTCATATGATTCAATAAGCTTTATTCAAATCAAATTAGCTTTATTTGAATGTAATTGAGTGGCATCTTAATGCTTAAACTTATGCTTTATTTGAACCAATTTCCATTTTCGGAAAGAATAGTTGACTTTAATTTGATTAAACAAGTTATGTTTAAATACAATTTACGTTCATTTGATTCAATAAGCTTTATTCAAATAAAATTAGCTTTGTTTGAATGTAATCGAGTGGAATCTTAGTGTTTAAGCTTAAGCATTATTTGAAACCATTACCGTTTTTGGAAAGAATAGTTGACTATCATTTGATTAAACAAGCTATGCTTGAATGCAATTGACTTTCATTTGATTCAATATGCTTTGTTCGAATCAAATTAGCTTTGTTTGAATGCAATTGAGAGAAATCTTAATGATTAAGCTTAAGCTTTATTTGAAACAATTACCATTTTTGGAATAAATAGTTGACTTTCATTTGATTAAACAAGCTATGTTTGAATGCAATTGAGTGGAATCTTAATGATTAAGCTTAAGCTTTGTATGAAACAATTACCATTTTTGGAAACAATAGTTGACTTTCATTTGATTAAACAAGTAATGTTTCAATACAATTGAATTTCATTTGATTCAAAAAGCTTTATTCGAATCAAATTAGCTTTGTTTGAATACAATTGAGTGGAATCTTAATGCTTAAGCTTATGCTCTATTTGAACCAAATACCATTTTTGGAATGAATAGTTGACATTCATTTGATTAAACAAGTTATCTTTGAATACAATTTACGTTCATTTGATTCAATATGCTTTATTCGAATCAAATTCGCTTTGTTTGAATGCAATTAAGTGGAATCTTAATGATTAAGCTTAAGCTTTATTTGAACCAATTACAATTTTTGGAAAGAAGTTGACTTTCATTTGATTAAACAAGCTATGTTTGAATGCAATTGACTTTCATTTGATTCAATAAGCTTTATTCGAATCAAATTAGCTTTGTTTGAATGCAATTGAGTGGAATCTTAATGATTAAGCTTAAGCTTTATTTGAAACAATTACCATTTTTGGAATAAATAGTTGACTTTCATTAGATTAAACAAGCTATGTTTGAATGCAATTGACTTTAATTTGATTCAATAAGCTTTACTCGAATCAAATTATCTTTGTTTGAATGCAATTGAGTGGAATCTTAATGATTAAGCTTAAGTTTTATTTGAAGCAATTACACGTTTTGGAAAGAAGTTGACTTTCATCTGATTAAAAAAGCTATGTTTGAATGCAATTGACTTTCATTTGATTCAATAAGCTTTATTAAAATCAAATTAGCTTTGTGTGATTGTAACTGAGTGGAATCTTAGTGATTAAGCTTAAGCTTTGTTTGAGACAATTACCATTTTTGGAATCAATAGTTTACTTTCATTTGATTAAACAAGCTATGTTTGAATGCAATTGAATTTCATTTGATTCAATAATCTTTATTCAAATAAAATTAGCATTGTTTGAATGTAATTGAGTGGAATTTTAATGCTTAAGCTTATGCTTTATTTGAACCTATTACCATTTTTGGAAAGAATAGTTGACTTTCATTTGATTAAACAAGTTAAGTATGAATGCCATTGACTTTCATTTGATTCAATAAGCTTTATTCGAATCAAATTAGCTTTGTTTGAATGCAATGTAGGTGAATCTTAATGATTAAGCTTAAGCTTTAGTTGAAACAATTACCATTTTTGAAAACAATAGTTGACTTTCATTTGATTAAACAAGCTATGTTTGAACGCAACTGACTTTCATTTGATTCAATAAGCTTTATTCGAATCAAATTAGCTTTGTTTGAATGCAAATGAGTGGAATCTTAATGATTAAGGTTAAGCTTTATTTGTACCAATTTCCATTTTTGGAAAGAATAGTTGACTTTCATTTGATTAAACAAGCTATGTTTGAATGCAATTGACTTTCATATGATTCAATAAGCTTTATTCAAATCAAATTAGCTTTATTTGAATGTAATTGAGTGGCATCTTAATGCTTAAACTTATGCTATATTTGAACCAATTTCCATTTTCGGAAAGAATAGTTGACTTTAATTTGATTAAACAAGTTATGTTTAAATGCAATTTACGTTCATTTGATTCAATAAGCTTTATTCAAATAAAATTAGCTTTGTTTGAATGTAATCGAGTGGAATCTTAGTGTTTAAGCTTAAGCATTATTTGAAACCATTACCATTTTTGGAAAGAATAGTTGACTTTCATTTGGTTAAACAAGCGATGTTTGAATGCAATTGACTTTCATTTGAGTCAATAAGTTTGATTCGAATCAAATTAGCTTTGTTTGAATGCAATTGAGGGGAATACTAATGATTAAGCTTAAGCTTTAGTTGAAACAATTACCATTTTTGAAAACAATAGTTGACTTTCATTTGATTAAACAAGCTATGTTTGAATGCAATTTTCTTTGTTTGAATGTAATTGAGTGGAATTTTAATGCTTAAGCTTATGCTTTATTTGAACCTATTACCATTTTTGGAAAGAATAGTTGACTTTCATTGATTAAACAAGCTATGTTTGAATGCAATTGAGTGGAATCTTACTGATTAAGCTTAAGCTTTGTTTGAAACAATTACCATTTTTGGAAACAATAGTTGACTTTCATTTGATTAAACAAGTTATGTTTCAATACAATTGAATTTCATTTGATTCAAAAAGCTTTATTCGAATCAAATTAGCTTTGTTTGAATACAATTGAGTGGAATCTTAATGCTTAAGCTTATGCTCTATTTGAACCAATTACCATTTTTGGAATGAATAGTTGACATTCATTTGATTAAACAAGTTATGTTTGAATACAATTTACGTTCATTTGATTCAATATGCTTTATTCGAATCAAATTCGCTTTGTTTGAATGCAATTAAGTGGAATCTTAATGATTAAGCTTAAGCTTTATTTGAACCAATTACAATTTTTGGAAAGAAGTTGACTTTCATTTGATTAAACAAGCTATGTTTGAATGCAATTGACTTTCATTTGATTCAATAAGCTTTATTCGAATCAAATGAGCTTTGTTTGAATGCAATTGAGTGGAATCTTAATGATTAAGCTTAAGCTTTATTTGAAACAATTACCATTTTTGGAATAAATAGTTGACTTTCATTTGATTAAACAAGCTATGTTTGAATGCAATTGACTTTAATTTGATTCAATAAGCTTTACTCGAATCAAATTATCTTTGTTTGAATGCAATTGAGTGGAATCTTAATGATTAAGCTTAAGTTTTATTTGAAGCAATTCCACTTTTTGGAAAGAAGTTGACTTTCATCTGATTAAAAAAGCTATGTTTCAATGCAATTGACTTTCATTTGATTCAATAAGCTTTATTAAAATCAAATTAGCTTTGTTTGATTGTAACTGAGTGGAATCTTAGTGATTAAGCTTAAGCTTTGTTTGAAACAATTACCATTTTTGAAATCAATAGTTTACTTTCATTTGATTAAACAAGCTATGTTTGAATGCAATTGAATTTCATTTGATTCAATAATCTTTATTCAAATAAAATTAGCATTGTTTGAATGTAATTGAGTGGAATTTTAATGCTTAAGCTTATGCTTTATTTGAACCTATTACCATTTTTGGAAAGAATAGTTGACTTTCATTTGATTAAACAAGTTAAGTATGAATGCCATTGACTTTCATTTGATTCAATAAGCTTTATTCGAATCAAATTAGCTTTGTTTGAATGCAACTGAGTGGAATCTTAATGATTAAGCTTAAGATTTATTTGAAACAATTACCATTTTTAAAAAGAATAGTTGACTTTCATTGATTAAACAAGCTATGTTTGAATGCAATTGAGTGGAATCTTAATGATTAAGCTTAAGCTTTGTTTGAAACAATTACCATTTTTGGAAACAATAGTTGACTTTCATTTGATTAAACAAGTTATGTTTCAATACAATTGAATTTCATTTGATTCAAAAAGCTTTATTCGAATCAAATTAGCTTTGTTTGAATACAATTGAGTGGAATCTTAATGCTTAAGCTTATGCTCTATTTGAACCAATTACCATTTTTGGAATGAATAGTTGACATTCATTTGATTAAACAAGTTATGTTTGAATACAATTTACGTTCATTTGATTCAATATGCTTTATTCGAATCAAATTCGCTTTGTTTGAATGCAATTAAGTCGAATCTTAATGATTAAGCTTAAGCTTTATTTGAACCAATTACAATTTTTGGAAAGAAGTTGACTTTCATTTGATTAAACAAGCTATGTTTGAATGCAATTGACTTTCATTTGATTCAATAAGCTTTATTCGAATCGAATTAGCTTTGTTTGAATGCAATTGAGTGGAATCTTAATGATTAAGCTTATGCTTTATTTGAAACAATTACCATTTTTGGAATAAATAGTTGACTTTCATTTGATTAAACAAGCTATGTTTGAATGCAATTGACTTTAATTTGATTCAATAAGCTTTACTCGAATTAAATTATCTTTGTTTGAATGCAATTGAGTGGAATCTTAATGATTAAGCTTAAGTTTTATTTGAAGCAATTACACTTTTTGGAAAGAAGTTGACTTTCATTTGATTAAAAAAGCTATGTTTGAATGCAATTGACTTTCATTTGATTCAATAAGCTTTATTAAAATCAAATTAGCTTTGTTTGATTGTAACTTAGTGGAATCTTAATGATTAAGCTTAAGCTTTGTTTGAAACAATTACCATTTTTGGAATCAATAGTATACTTTCATTTGATTAAACAAGCTATGTTTGAATGCAATTGAATTTCATTTGATTCAATAATCTTTATTCAAATAAAATTAGCATTGTTTGAATGTAATTGAGTGGAATTTTAATGCTTAAGCTTATGCTTTATTTGAACCTATTTTTGGAAAGAATAGTTGACTTTCATTTGATTAAACAAGTTAAGTATGAATGCCATTGACTTTCATTTGATTCAATAAGCTTTATTCGAATCAAATTAGCTTTGTTTGAATGCAATTGAGTGGAATCTTAATGATTAAGCTTAACCTTTATTCGAAAAAAGTACCATTTTTGGAAAGAATAGTTGACTTTCATTTGGTTTAACAAGCGATGTTTGAATGCAATTGACTTTCATTTGAGTCAATAAGCTTGATTCGAATCAAATTAGCTTTGTTGGAATGCAATTGAGGGGAATCTTAATGATTAAGCTTAAGCTTTAGTTGAAACAATTACCATTTTTGAAAACAATAGTTGACTTTCATTTGATTAAACAAGCTATGTTTGAACGCAACTGACTTTCATTTGATTCAATAAGCTTTCTTCGAATCAAATTAGCTTTGTTTGAATGCAAATGAGTGGAATTTTAATGATTAAGGTTAAGCTTTATTTGAACCAATTTCCATTTTTTTAAAGAATTGTTCACTTTCATTTGATTAAACAAGTTATGTTTGAATGCAATTGACTTTCATTTGATTTAGTAAGCTTGATTCGAATCAAATTAGCTTTGTTTGAATGCAATTGAGGTGAATCTTAATGATTAAGCTTAAGCTTTAGTTGAAACAATTACCATTTTTGAAAACAATAGTTGACTTTCATTTGATTAAACAAGCTATGTTTGAACGCAACTGACTTTCATTTAATTCAATAAGCTTTATTCGAATCAAATTAGCTTTGTTTGAATGCAAATGAGTGGAATTTTAATGATTAAGGTTAAGCTTTATTTGAACCAGTTTCCATTTTTGGAAAGAATTGTTCACTTTCATTTGATTAAACAAGTTATGTTTGAATGCAATTGACTTTCATTTGATTTAGTAAGCTTGATTCGAATCAAATTATCTTTGTTTGAATGCAATTGAGGTGAATCTTAATGATTAAGCTTAAGCTTTAGTTGAAACAATTAACATTTTTGAAAACAATAGTTGACTTTTATTTGATTAAACAAGCTATGTTTGAACGCAACTGACTTTCATTTGATTCAATAAGCTTTATTCGAATCAAATTAGCTTTGTTTGAATGCAAATGAGTGGAATCTTAGTGTTTAAGCTTAAGCATTATTTGAAACCATTACCATTTTTGGAAAGAATAGTTGACTTTCATTGATTAAACAAGCTATGTTTGAATGCAATTGAGTGGAATCTTAATGATTAAGCTTAAGCTTTGTTTGAAACAATTACCATTTTTAAAAAAGAATAGTTGACTTTCATTGATTAAAGAAGCTATGTTTGAATGCAATTGAGTGGAATCTTAATGATTAAGCTTAAGCTTTGTTTGAAACAATTACCATTTTTGGAAACAATAGTTGACTTTCATTTGATTAAACAAGTTATGTTTCAATACAATTGAATTTCATTTGATTCAAAAAGCTTTATTCGAATCGAATTAGCTTTGTTTGAATACAATTGAGTGGAATCTTAATGCTTAAGCTTATGCTCTATTTGAACCAATTACCATTTTTGGAATGAATAGTTGACATTCATTTGATTAAACAAGTTATGTTTCAATACAATTGAATTTCATTTGATTCAAAAAGCTTTATTCGAATCGAATTAGCTTTGTTTGAATACAATTGAGTGGAATCTTAATGCTTAAGCTTATGCTCTATTTGAACCAATTACCATTTTTGGAATGAATAGTTGACATTCATTTGATTAAACAAGTTATGTTTGAATACAATTTACGTTCATTTGATTCAATATGCTTTATTCGAATCAAATTCGCTTCGTTTGAATGCAATTAAGTGGAATCTTAATGATTAAGCTTAAGCTTTATTTGAACCAATTACAATTTTTGGAAAGAAGTTGACTTTCATTTGATTAAACAAGCTATGTTTGAATGCAATTGACTTTCATATTATTCAATAAGCTTTATTCGAATCAAATTAGCTTTGTTTGAATGCAATTGAGTGGAATCTTAATGATTAAGCTTGAGCTTTATTTGAAACAATTACCATTTTTGGAATAAATAGTTGACTTTCATTTGATTAAACAAGCTATGTTTGAATGCAATTGACTTTAATTTGATTCAATAAGCTTTACTCGAATCAAATTATCTTTGTTTGAATGCAATTGAGTGGAATCTTAATGCTTAAGCTTAAGTTTTATTTGAAGCAATTACACTTTTTGGAAAGAAGTTGACTTTCATTTGATTAAAAAAGCTATGTTTGAATGCAATTGACTTTCATTTGATTCAATAAGCTTTATTCGAATCAAATTAGCTTTGTTTGATTGTAACTGAGTGGAATCTTAATGATTAAGCTTAAGCTTTATTTGAAACAATTACCATTTTTGGAATCAATAGTTTACTTTCATTTGATTAAACAAGCTATGTTTGACTGCAATTGAATTTCATTTGATTCAATAATCTTTATTCAAATAAAATTAGCTTTGTTTGAATGTAATTGAGTGGAATTTTAATGCTTAAGCTTATGCTTTATTTGAACCTATTACCATTTTTGGAAAGAATAGTTGACTTTCATTTGATTAAACAAGCTATGTTTGAACGCAACTGACTTTCATTTGATTCAATAAGCTTTATTCGAATCAAATTAGCTTTGTTTGAATGCAAATGATTGGAATCTTAATGATTAAGGTTAAGCTTTATTTGAACCAATTTCCATTTTTGGAAAGAATAGTTGACTTTCATTTGATTAAACAAGCTATGTTTGAATGCAATTGACTTTCATATGATTCAACAAGCTTTATTCAAATCAAATTAGCTTTATTTGAATGTAATTGAGTGGCATCTTAATGCTTAAACTTTTGCTTTATTTGAACCAATTTCCATTTTTGGAAAGAATAGTTGACTTTAATTTGATTAAACAAGTTATGTTTAAATGCAATTTACGTTCATTTGATTCAATAAGCTTTATTCAAATAAAATTAGCTTTGTTTGAATGTAATCGAGTGGAATCTTAGTGTTTAAGCTTAAGCATTATTTGAAACCATTACCATTTTTGGAAAGAATATTTGACTTTCATTTGATTCAATATGCTTTGTTCGAATCACTTTAGCTTTGTTTGAATGCAATTGAGTGAAATCTTAATGATTAAGCTTAAGCTTTATTTGAAACAATTACCATTTTTGGAATAAATAGTTGAGTTTCATTTGATTAAACAAGCTATGTTTGAATGCAATTTTCTTTGTTTGAATGCAATTGAGTGGAATCTTAATGATTAAGCTTAAGATTTATTTGAAACAATTACCATTTTTAAAAAGAATAGTTGACTTTCATTGATTAAACAAGCTATGTTTGAATGCAATTGAGTGGAATCTTAATGATTAAGCTTAAGCTTTGTTTGAAACAATTACCATTTTTGGAAACAATAGTTGACGTTCATTTGATTAAACAAGTTATGTTTCAATACAATTGAATTTCATTTGATTCAAAAAGCTTTATTCGAATAAAATTAGCTTTGTTTGAATACAATTTAGTGGAATCTTAATGCTTAAGCTTATGCTCTATTTGAACCAATTACCATTTTTGGAATGAATAGTTGACATTCATTTGATTAAACAAGTTATGTTTGAATACAATTTACGTTCATTTGATTCAATATGCTTTATTCGAATCAAATTCGCTTTGGTTGAATGCAATTAAGTGGAATCTTAATGATTAAGCTTAAGCTTTATTTGAACCAATTACAATTTTTGGAAAGAAGTTGACTTTCATTTGATTAAACAAGCTATGTTTGAATGCAATTGACTTTCATTTCATTCAATAAGCTTTATTCGAATCAAATTAGCTTTGTTTGAATGCAATTGAGTGGAATCTTAATGATTAAGCTTAAGCTTTATTTGAAACAATTACCATTTTTGGAATAAATAGTTGACTTTCATTTGATTAAACAAGCTATGTTTGAATGCAATTGACTTTAATTTGATTCAATAAGCTTTACTCGAATCAAATTATCTTTGTTTGAATGCAATTGAGTGGAATCTTAATGATTAAGCTTAAGTTTTATTTGAAGCAATTACACTTTTTGGAAAGAAGTTGACTTTCATTTGATTAAAAAAGCTATGTTTGAATGCAATTGACTTTCATTTGATTCAATAAGCTTTATTAAAATCAAATTAGCTTTGTTTGATTGTAACTGAGTGGAATCTTAGTGATTAAGCTTAAGCTTTGTTTGTAACAATTACCATTTTTGGAATCAATAGTTTACTTTCATTTGATTAAACAAGCTATGTTTGAATGCAATTGAATTTCATTTGATTCAATAATCTTTATTCAAATAAAATTAGCATTGTTTGAATGTAATTGAGTGGAATTTTAATGCTTAAGCTTATGCTTTATTTGAACCTATTACCATTTTTGGAAAGAATAGTTGACTTTCATTTGATTAAACAAGTTAAGTATGAATGCCATTGACTTTCATTTGATTCAATAAGCTTTATTCGAATCAAATTAGCTTTGTTTGAATGCAATTGAGTGGAATCTTAATGATTAAGCTTAACCTTTATTCGAAAAAAGTACCATTTTTGTAAAGAATAGTTGACTTTCATTTGGTTTAACAAGCGATGTTTGAATGCAATTGACTTTCATTTTAGTCAATAAGCTTGATTCGAATCAAATTAGCTTTGTTTGAATGCAATTGAGGGGAATCTTAATGATTTAGCTTAAGCTTTAGTTGAAACAATTACCATTTTTGAAAACAATAGTTGACTTTCATTTGATTAAACAAGCTATGTTTGAACGCAACTGACTTTCATTTGATTCAATAAGCTTTATTCGAATCAAATTAGCTTTGTTTAAATGCAAATGAGTGGAATCTTAATGATTAAGGTTAAGCTTTATTTGAACCAATTTCCATTTTTGGAAAGAATAGTTGACTTTCATTTGATTAAACAAGCTATGTTTGAATGCAATTGACTTTCATATGATTCAATAAGCTTTATTCAAATCAAATTAGCTTTATTTGAATGTAATTGAGTGGCATCTTAATGCTTAAACTTATGCTTTATTTGAACCAATTTCCATTTTCGGAAAGAATAGTTGACTTTAATTTGATTAAACAAGTTATGTTTAAATGCAATTTACGTTCATTTGATTCAATAAGCTTTATTCAAATAAAATTAGCTTTGTTTGAATGTAATCGAGTGGAATCTTAGTGTTTAAGCTTAAGAATTATTTGAAACCATTACCATTTTTGGAAAGAATAGTTGACTTTCATTTGATTAAACAAGCTATGCGTGAATGCAATTGACTTTCATTTGATTCAATATGCTTTGTTCGAATCAAATTAGCTTTGTTTGAATGCAATTGAGTGAAATCTTAATGATTAAGCTTAAGCTTTATTTGAAACAATTACCATTTTTGGAATAAATAGTTGACTTTCATTTGATTAAACAAGCTATGTTTGAATGCAATTTTCTTTGTTTGAATGCAATTGAGTGAAATCTTAATGATTAAGCTTAAGATTTATTTGAAACAATTACCATTTTTAAAAAGAATAGTTGACTTTCATTGATTAAACAAGCTATGTTTGAATGCAATTGATTGGAATCTTAATGATTAAGCTTAAGCTTTGTTTGAAACAATTACCATTTTTGGAAACAATAGTTGACATTCATTTGATTAAACAAGTTATGTTTCAATACAATTGAATTTGATTTGATTCAAAAAGCTTTATTCGAATCAAATTAGCTTTGTTTGAATACAATTGAGTGGAATCTTAATGCTTAAGCTTATGATCTATTTGAACCAATTACCATTTTTGGAATGAATAGTTGACATTCATTTGATTAAACAAGTTATGTTTGAATACAATTTACGTTCATTTGATTCAATATGCTTTATTCGAATCAAATTCGCTTTGTTTGAATGCAATTAAGTGGAATCTTAATGATTAAGCTTAAGCTTTATTTGAAACAATTACAATTTTTGGAAAGAAGTTGACTTTCGTTTGATTAAACAAGCTATGTTTGAATGCAATTGACTTTCATTTGATTCAATAAGCTTTATTCGAATCAAATTAGCTTTGTTTGAATGCAATTGAGTGGAATCTTAATGATTAAGCTTGAGCTTTATTTGAAACAATTACCATTTTTGGAATAAATAGTTGACTTTCATTTGATTAAACAAGCTATGTTAGAATGCAATTGACTTTAATTTGATTCAATAAGCTTTACTCGAATCAAATTATCTTTGTTTGAATGCAATTGAGTGGAATCTTAATGATTAAGCTTAAGTTTTATTTGAAGCAATTACACTTTTTGGAAAGAAGTTGACTTTCATTTGATTAAAAAAGCTATGTTTGAATGCAATTGACTTTCATTTGATTCAATAAGCTTTATTCGAATCAAATTAGCTTTGTTTGATTGTAACTGAGTGGAATCTTAATGATTAAGCTTAAGCTTTATTTGAAACAATTACCATTTTTGGAATCAATAGTTTACTTTCATTTGATTAAACAAGCTATGTTTGAATGCAATTGAATTTCATTTGATTCAATAATCTTTATTCAAATAAAATTAGCTTTGTTTGTATGTAATTGAGTGGAATTTTAATGCTTAAGCTTATGCTTTATTTGAACCTATTACCATTTTTGGAAAGAATAGTTGACTTTCATTTGATTAAACAAGTTAAGTATGAATGCCATTGACTTTCATTTGATTCAATAAGCTTTATTCGAATCAAATTAGCTTTGTTTGAATGCAATTGAGTGGAATCTTAATGATTAAGCTTAACCTTTATTTGAAAAAAGTACCATTTTTGGAAAGAATAGTTGACTTTCATTTGGTTAAACAAGCGATGTTTGAATGCAATTGACTTTCATTTGAGTCAATAAGCTTGATTCGAATCAAATTAGCTTTGTTTGAATGCAATTGAGGGGAATCTTAATGATTAAGCTTAAGCTTTAGTTGAAACAATTACCATTTTTGAAAACAATAGCTGACTTTCATTTGATTAAACAAGCTATGTTTGAACGCAACTGACTTTCATTTGATTCAATAAGCTTTATTCGAATCAAATTAGCTTTGTTTGAATGCAAATGAGTGGAATTTTAATGATTAAGGTTAAGCTTTATTTGAACCAATTTCCATTTTTGGAAAGAATTGTTCACTTTCATTTGATTAAACAAGTTATGTTTGAATGCAATTGACTTTCATATGATTTAGTAAGCTTGATTCGAATCAAATTAGCTTTGTTTGAATGCAATTGAGGTGAATCTTAATGATTAAGCTTAAGCTTTAGTTGAAACAATTACCATTTTTGAAAACAATAGTTGACTTTCATTTGATTAAACAAGCTATGTTTGAACGCAACTGACTTTCATTTGATTCAATAAGCTTTATTCGAATCAAATTAGCTTTGTTTGAATGCAAATGAGTGGAATCTTAATGATTAAGGTTAAGCTTTATTTGAACCAATTTCCATTTTTGGAAAGAATAGTTGACTTTCATTTGATTAAACAAGCTATGTTTGAATGCAATTGACTTTCATATGATTCAATAAGCTTTATTCAAATCAAATTAGCTTTATTTGAATGTAATTGAGTGGCATCTTAATGCTTAAACTTATGCTTTATTTGAACCAATTTCCATTTTCGGAAAGAATAGTTGACTTTAATTTGATTAAACAAGTTATGTTTAAATGCAATTTACGTTCATTTGATTCAATAAGCTTTATTCAAATAAAATTAGCTTTGTTTGAATGTAATCGAGTGGAATCTTAGTGTTTAAGCTTAAGCATTATTTGAAACCATTACCATTTTTGGAAAGAATAGTTGACTTTCATTTGATTAAACAAGCTATGCTTGAATGCAATTGACTTTCATTTGATTCAATATGCTTTGTTCCAATCAAATTAGCTTTGTTTGAATGCAATTGAGTGAAATCTTAATGATTAAGCTTAAGCTTTATTTGAAACAATTACCATTTTTGGAATAAATAGTTGACTTTCATTTTATTAAAAAAGCTATGTTTGAATGCAATTTTCTTTGTTTGAATGCAATTGAGTGGAATCTTAATGATTAAGCTTAAGATTTATTTGAAACAATTACCATTTTTAAAAAGAATAGTTGACTTTCATTGATTAAACAAGCTATGTTTGAATGCAATTGAGTGGAATCTTAATGATTAAGCTTAGCTTTGTTTGAAAAAATTACCATTTTTGGAAACAATAGTTGACTTTCATTTGATTAAACAAGTTATGTTTCAATACAATTGAATTTCATTTGATTCAAAAAGCTTTATTCGAATCGAATTAGCTTTGTTTGAATACAATTGAGTGGAATCTTAATGCTTAAGCTTATGCTGTATTTGAACCAATTACCATTTTTGGAATGAATAGTTGACATTCATTTGATTAAACAAGTTATGTTTGAATACAATTTACGTTCATTTGATTCAATATGCTTTATTCGAATCAAATTCGCTTTGTTTGAATGCAATTAAGTGGAATCTTAATGATTAAGCTTAAGCTTTATTTGAACCAATTACAATTTTTGGAAAGAAGTTGACTTTCATTTGATTAAACAAGCTATGTTTGAATGCAATTCACTTTCATTTGATTCAATAAGCTTTATTCGAATCAAATTAGCTTTGTTTGAATGCAATTGAGTGGAATCTTAATGATTAAGCTTGATCTTTATTTGAAACAATTATCATTTTTGGAATAAATAGTTGACTTTCATTTGATTAAACAAGCTATGTTTGAATGCAATTGACTTTAATTTGATTCAATAAGCTTTACTCGAATCAAATTATCTTTGTTTGAATGCAATTGAGTGGAATCTTAATGATTAAGCTTAAGTTTTATTTGAAGCAATTACACTTTTTGGAAAGAAGTTGACTTTCATTTGATTAAAAAAGCTATGTTTGAATGCAATTGACTTTCATTTGATTCAATAAGCTTTATTCGAATCAAATTAGCTTTGTTTGATTGTAACTGAGTGGAATCTTAATGATTAAGCTTAAGCTTTGTTTGAAACAATTACCATTTTTGGAATCAATAGTTTACTTTCATTTGATTAAACAAGCTACGTTTGACTGCAATTGAATTTAATTTGATTCAATAATCTTTATTCAAATAAAATTAGCTTTGTTTGAATGTAATTGAGTGGAATTTTAATGCTTAAGCTTATGCTTTATTTGAACCTATTACAATTTTTGGAAAGAATAGTTAACTTTCATTTGATTAAACAAGTTAAGTATGAATGCCATTGACTTTCATTTGATTCAATAAGCTTTATTCGAATCAAATTAGCTTTGTTTGAATGCAATTGAGTGGAATCTTACTGATTAAGCTTAACCTTTATTCGAAAAAAGTACCATTTTTGGAAAGAATAGTTGACTTTCATTTGGTTTAACAAGCGATGTTTGAATGCAATTGACTTTCATTTGAGTCAATAAGCTTGATTCGAATCAAATTAGCTTTGTTTGAATGCAATTGAGGGGAATCTTAATGATTAAGCTTAAGCTTTAGTTGAAACAATTACCATTTTTGAAAACAATAGCTGACTTTCATTTGATTAAACAAGCTATGTTTGAACGCAACTGACTTTCATTTGATTCAATAAGCTTTATTCGAATCAAATTAGCTTTGTTTGAATGCAAATGAGTGGAATTTTAATGATTAAGGTTAAGCTTTATTTGAACCAATTTCCATTTTTGGAAAGAATTGTTCACTTTCATTTGATTAAACAAGTTATGTTTGAATGCAATTGACTTTCATATGATTTAGTAAGCTTGATTCGAATCAAATTAGCTTTGTTTGAATGCAATTGAGGTGAATCTTAATGATTAAGCTTAAGCTTTAGTTGAAACAATTACCATTTTTGAAAACAATAGTTGACTTTCATTTGATTAAACAAGCTATGTTTGAACGCAACTGACTTTCATTTGATTCAATAAGCTTTATTCGAATCAAATTAGCTTTGTTTGAATGCAAATGAGTGGAATCTTAATGATTAAGGTTAAGCTTTATTTGAACCAATTTCCATTTTTGGAAAGAATAGTTGACTTTCATTTGATTAAACAAGCTATGTTTGAATGCAATTGACTTTCATATGATTCAATAAGCTTTATTCAAATCAAATTAGCTTTATTTGAATGTAATTGAGTGGCATCTTAATGCTTAAACTTATGCTTTATTTGAACCAATTTCCATTTTCGGAAAGAATAGTTGACTTTAATTTGATTAAACAAGTTATGTTTAAATGCAATTTACGTTCATTTGATTCAATAAGCTTTATTCAAATAAAATTAGCTTTGTTTGAATGTAATCGAGTGGAATCTTAGTGTTTAAGCTTAAGCATTATTTGAAACCATTACCATTTTTGGAAAGAATAGTTGACTTTCATTTGATTAAACAAGCTATGCTTGAATGCAATTGACTTTCATTTGATTCAATATGCTTTGTTCCAATCAAATTAGCTTTGTTTGAATGCAATTGAGTGAAATCTTAATGATTAAGCTTAAGCTTTATTTGAAACAATTACCATTTTTGGAATAAATAGTTGACTTTCATTTTATTAAAAAAGCTATGTTTGAATGCAATTTTCTTTGTTTGAATGCAATTGAGTGGAATCTTAATGATTAAGCTTAAGATTTATTTGAAACAATTACCATTTTTAAAAAGAATAGTTGACTTTCATTGATTAAACAAGCTATGTTTGAATGCAATTGAGTGGAATCTTAATGATTAAGCTTAAGCTTTGTTTGAAACAATTACCATTTTTGGAAACAATAGTTGACGTTCATTTGATTAAACAAGTTATGTTTCAATACAATTGAATTTCATTTGATTCAAAAAGCTTTATTCGAATAAAATTAGCTTTGTTTGAATACAATTTAGTGGAATCTTAATGCTTAAGCTTATGCTCTATTTGAACCAATTACCATTTTTGGAATGAATAGTTGACATTCATTTGATTAAACAAGTTATGTTTGAATACAATTTACGTTCATTTGATTCAATATGCTTTATTCGAATCAAATTCGCTTTGGTTGAATGCAATTAAGTGGAATCTTAATGATTAAGCTTAAGCTTTATTTGAACCAATTACAATTTTTGGAAAGAAGTTGACTTTCATTTGATTAAACAAGCTATGTTTGAATGCAATTGACTTTCATTTCATTCAATAAGCTTTATTCGAATCAAATTAGCTTTGTTTGAATGCAATTGAGTGGAATCTTAATGATTAAGCTTAAGCTTTATTTGAAACAATTACCATTTTTGGAATAAATAGTTGACTTTCATTTGATTAAACAAGCTATGTTTGAATGCAATTGACTTTAATTTGATTCAATAAGCTTTACTCGAATCAAATTATCTTTGTTTGAATGCAATTGAGTGGAATCTTAATGATTAAGCTTAAGTTTTATTTGAAGCAATTACACTTTTTGGAAAGAAGTTGACTTTCATTTGATTAAAAAAGCTATGTTTGAATGCAATTGACTTTCATTTGATTCAATAAGCTTTATTAAAATCAAATTAGCTTTGTTTGATTGTAACTGAGTGGAATCTTAGTGATTAAGCTTAAGCTTTGTTTGTAACAATTACCATTTTTGGAATCAATAGTTTACTTTCATTTGATTAAACAAGCTATGTTTGAATGCAATTGAATTTCATTTGATTCAATAATCTTTATTCAAATAAAATTAGCATTGTTTGAATGTAATTGAGTGGAATTTTAATGCTTAAGCTTATGCTTTATTTGAACCTATTACCATTTTTGGAAAGAATAGTTGACTTTCATTTGATTAAACAAGTTAAGTATGAATGCCATTGACTTTCATTTGATTCAATAAGCTTTATTCGAATCAAATTAGCTTTGTTTGAATGCAATTGAGTGGAATCTTAATGATTAAGCTTAACCTTTATTCGAAAAAAGTACCATTTTTGTAAAGAATAGTTGACTTTCATTTGGTTTAACAAGCGATGTTTGAATGCAATTGACTTTCATTTTAGTCAATAAGCTTGATTCGAATCAAATTAGCTTTGTTTGAATGCAATTGAGGGGAATCTTAATGATTTAGCTTAAGCTTTAGTTGAAACAATTACCATTTTTGAAAACAATAGTTGACTTTCATTTGATTAAACAAGCTATGTTTGAACGCAACTGACTTTCATTTGATTCAATAAGCTTTATTCGAATCAAATTAGCTTTGTTTAAATGCAAATGAGTGGAATCTTAATGATTAAGGTTAAGCTTTATTTGAACCAATTTCCATTTTTGGAAAGAATAGTTGACTTTCATTTGATTAAACAAGCTATGTTTGAATGCAATTGACTTTCATATGATTCAATAAGCTTTATTCAAATCAAATTAGCTTTATTTGAATGTAATTGAGTGGCATCTTAATGCTTAAACTTATGCTTTATTTGAACCAATTTCCATTTTCGGAAAGAATAGTTGACTTTAATTTGATTAAACAAGTTATGTTTAAATGCAATTTACGTTCATTTGATTCAATAAGCTTTATTCAAATAAAATTAGCTTTGTTTGAATGTAATCGAGTGGAATCTTAGTGTTTAAGCTTAAGAATTATTTGAAACCATTACCATTTTTGGAAAGAATAGTTGACTTTCATTTGATTAAACAAGCTATGCGTGAATGCAATTGACTTTCATTTGATTCAATATGCTTTGTTCGAATCAAATTAGCTTTGTTTGAATGCAATTGAGTGAAATCTTAATGATTAAGCTTAAGCTTTATTTGAAACAATTACCATTTTTGGAATAAATAGTTGACTTTCATTTGATTAAACAAGCTATGTTTGAATGCAATTTTCTTTGTTTGAATGCAATTGAGTGAAATCTTAATGATTAAGCTTAAGATTTATTTGAAACAATTACCATTTTTAAAAAGAATAGTTGACTTTCATTGATTAAACAAGCTATGTTTGAATGCAATTGATTGGAATCTTAATGATTAAGCTTAAGCTTTGTTTGAAACAATTACCATTTTTGGAAACAATAGTTGACATTCATTTGATTAAACAAGTTATGTTTCAATACAATTGAATTTGATTTGATTCAAAAAGCTTTATTCGAATCAAATTAGCTTTGTTTGAATACAATTGAGTGGAATCTTAATGCTTAAGCTTATGATCTATTTGAACCAATTACCATTTTTGGAATGAATAGTTGACATTCATTTGATTAAACAAGTTATGTTTGAATACAATTTACGTTCATTTGATTCAATATGCTTTATTCGAATCAAATTCGCTTTGTTTGAATGCAATTAAGTGGAATCTTAATGATTAAGCTTAAGCTTTATTTGAAACAATTACAATTTTTGGAAAGAAGTTGACTTTCGTTTGATTAAACAAGCTATGTTTGAATGCAATTGACTTTCATTTGATTCAATAAGCTTTATTCGAATCAAATTAGCTTTGTTTGAATGCAATTGAGTGGAATCTTAATGATTAAGCTTGAGCTTTATTTGAAACAATTACCATTTTTGGAATAAATAGTTGACTTTCATTTGATTAAACAAGCTATGTTAGAATGCAATTGACTTTAATTTGATTCAATAAGCTTTACTCGAATCAAATTATCTTTGTTTGAATGCAATTGAGTGGAATCTTAATGATTAAGCTTAAGTTTTATTTGAAGCAATTACACTTTTTGGAAAGAAGTTGACTTTCATTTGATTAAAAAAGCTATGTTTGAATGCAATTGACTTTCATTTGATTCAATAAGCTTTATTCGAATCAAATTAGCTTTGTTTGATTGTAACTGAGTGGAATCTTAATGATTAAGCTTAAGCTTTATTTGAAACAATTACCATTTTTGGAATCAATAGTTTACTTTCATTTGATTAAACAAGCTATGTTTGAATGCAATTGAATTTCATTTGATTCAATAATCTTTATTCAAATAAAATTAGCTTTGTTTGTATGTAATTGAGTGGAATTTTAATGCTTAAGCTTATGCTTTATTTGAACCTATTACCATTTTTGGAAAGAATAGTTGACTTTCATTTGATTAAACAAGTTAAGTATGAATGCCATTGACTTTCATTTGATTCAATAAGCTTTATTCGAATCAAATTAGCTTTGTTTGAATGCAATTGAGTGGAATCTTAATGATTAAGCTTAACCTTTATTTGAAAAAAGTACCATTTTTGGAAAGAATAGTTGACTTTCATTTGGTTAAACAAGCGATGTTTGAATGCAATTGACTTTCATTTGAGTCAATAAGCTTGATTCGAATCAAATTAGCTTTGTTTGAATGCAATTGAGGGGAATCTTAATGATTAAGCTTAAGCTTTAGTTGAAACAATTACCATTTTTGAAAACAATAGCTGACTTTCATTTGATTAAACAAGCTATGTTTGAACGCAACTGACTTTCATTTGATTCAATAAGCTTTATTCGAATCAAATTAGCTTTGTTTGAATGCAAATGAGTGGAATTTTAATGATTAAGGTTAAGCTTTATTTGAACCAATTTCCATTTTTGGAAAGAATTGTTCACTTTCATTTGATTAAACAAGTTATGTTTGAATGCAATTGACTTTCATATGATTTAGTAAGCTTGATTCGAATCAAATTAGCTTTGTTTGAATGCAATTGAGGTGAATCTTAATGATTAAGCTTAAGCTTTAGTTGAAACAATTACCATTTTTGAAAACAATAGTTGACTTTCATTTGATTAAACAAGCTATGTTTGAACGCAACTGACTTTCATTTGATTCAATAAGCTTTATTCGAATCAAATTAGCTTTGTTTGAATGCAAATGAGTGGAATCTTAATGATTAAGGTTAAGCTTTATTTGAACCAATTTCCATTTTTGGAAAGAATAGTTGACTTTCATTTGATTAAACAAGCTATGTTTGAATGCAATTGACTTTCATATGATTCAATAAGCTTTATTCAAATCAAATTAGCTTTATTTGAATGTAATTGAGTGGCATCTTAATGCTTAAACTTATGCTTTATTTGAACCAATTTCCATTTTCGGAAAGAATAGTTGACTTTAATTTGATTAAACAAGTTATGTTTAAATGCAATTTACGTTCATTTGATTCAATAAGCTTTATTCAAATAAAATTAGCTTTGTTTGAATGTAATCGAGTGGAATCTTAGTGTTTAAGCTTAAGCATTATTTGAAACCATTACCATTTTTGGAAAGAATAGTTGACTTTCATTTGATTAAACAAGCTATGCTTGAATGCAATTGACTTTCATTTGATTCAATATGCTTTGTTCCAATCAAATTAGCTTTGTTTGAATGCAATTGAGTGAAATCTTAATGATTAAGCTTAAGCTTTATTTGAAACAATTACCATTTTTGGAATAAATAGTTGACTTTCATTTTATTAAAAAAGCTATGTTTGAATGCAATTTTCTTTGTTTGAATGCAATTGAGTGGAATCTTAATGATTAAGCTTAAGATTTATTTGAAACAATTACCATTTTTAAAAAGAATAGTTGACTTTCATTGATTAAACAAGCTATGTTTGAATGCAATTGAGTGGAATCTTAATGATTAAGCTTAGCTTTGTTTGAAAAAATTACCATTTTTGGAAACAATAGTTGACTTTCATTTGATTAAACAAGTTATGTTTCAATACAATTGAATTTCATTTGATTCAAAAAGCTTTATTCGAATCGAATTAGCTTTGTTTGAATACAATTGAGTGGAATCTTAATGCTTAAGCTTATGCTGTATTTGAACCAATTACCATTTTTGGAATGAATAGTTGACATTCATTTGATTAAACAAGTTATGTTTGAATACAATTTACGTTCATTTGATTCAATATGCTTTATTCGAATCAAATTCGCTTTGTTTGAATGCAATTAAGTGGAATCTTAATGATTAAGCTTAAGCTTTATTTGAACCAATTACAATTTTTGGAAAGAAGTTGACTTTCATTTGATTAAACAAGCTATGTTTGAATGCAATTCACTTTCATTTGATTCAATAAGCTTTATTCGAATCAAATTAGCTTTGTTTGAATGCAATTGAGTGGAATCTTAATGATTAAGCTTGATCTTTATTTGAAACAATTATCATTTTTGGAATAAATAGTTGACTTTCATTTGATTAAACAAGCTATGTTTGAATGCAATTGACTTTAATTTGATTCAATAAGCTTTACTCGAATCAAATTATCTTTGTTTGAATGCAATTGAGTGGAATCTTAATGATTAAGCTTAAGTTTTATTTGAAGCAATTACACTTTTTGGAAAGAAGTTGACTTTCATTTGATTAAAAAAGCTATGTTTGAATGCAATTGACTTTCATTTGATTCAATAAGCTTTATTCGAATCAAATTAGCTTTGTTTGATTGTAACTGAGTGGAATCTTAATGATTAAGCTTAAGCTTTGTTTGAAACAATTACCATTTTTGGAATCAATAGTTTACTTTCATTTGATTAAACAAGCTACGTTTGACTGCAATTGAATTTAATTTGATTCAATAATCTTTATTCAAATAAAATTAGCTTTGTTTGAATGTAATTGAGTGGAATTTTAATGCTTAAGCTTATGCTTTATTTGAACCTATTACAATTTTTGGAAAGAATAGTTAACTTTCATTTGATTAAACAAGTTAAGTATGAATGCCATTGACTTTCATTTGATTCAATAAGCTTTATTCGAATCAAATTAGCTTTGTTTGAATGCAATTGAGTGGAATCTTACTGATTAAGCTTAACCTTTATTCGAAAAAAGTACCATTTTTGGAAAGAATAGTTGACTTTCATTTGGTTTAACAAGCGATGTTTGAATGCAATTGACTTTCATTTGAGTCAATAAGCTTGATTCGAATCAAATTAGCTTTGTTTGAATGCAATTGAGGGGAATCTTAATGATTAAACTTAAGCTTTAGTTGAAACAATTACCATTTTTGAAAACAATAGTTGACTTTCATTTGATTAAACAAGCTATGTTTGAACGCAACTGACTTTCATTTGATTCAATAAGCTTTATTCGAATCAAATTAGCTTTGTTTCAATGCAACTGAGTGGAATTTTAATGATTAAGGTTAAGCTTTATTTGAACCAATTTCCATTTTTGGAAAGAATTGTTCACTTTCATTTGATTAAGCAAGTTATGTTTGAATGCAATTGACTTTCATTTGATTTGGTAAGCTTGATTCGAATCAAATTAGCTTTGTTTGAATGCAATTGAGGTGAATCTTAATGATTAAGCTTAAGCTTTAGTTGAAACAATTACCATTTTTGAAAACAATAGTTGACTATCATTTGATTAAACAAGCTATGTTTGAACGCAACTGACTTTCATTTTATTCAATAAGCTTTATTCGAATCAAATTAGCTTTGTTTGAATGCAAATGAGTGGAATCTTAATGATTAAGGTTAAGCTTTATTTGAACCAATTTCCATTTTTGGAAAGAATAGTTGACTTTCATTTGATTAAACAAGCTATGTTTGAATGCAATTGACTTTCATATGATTCAATAAGCTCTATTCAAATCAAATTAGCTTTATTTGAATGTAATTGAGTGGCATCTTAATGCTTAAACTTATGCTTTATTTGAACCAATTTCCATTTTCGGAAAGAATAGTTGACTTTAATTTGATTAAACAAGTTATGTTTAAATGCAATTTACGTTCATTTGATTCAATAAGCTTTATTCAAATAAAATTAGCTTTGTTTGAATGTAATCGAGTGGAATCTTAGTGTTTAAGCTTAAGCATTATTTGAAACCATTACCATTTTTGGAAAGAATAGTCGACTTTCATTTGATTAAACAAGCTATGCTTGAATGCAATTGACTTTCATTTGATTCAATATGCTTTGTTCCAATCAAATTAGCTTTATTTGAATGCAATTGAGTGAAATCTTAATGATTAAGCTTAAGCTTTATTTGAAACAATTACCATTTTTGGAATAAATAGTTGACTTTCATTTTATTAAACAAGCTATGTTTGAATGCAATTTTCTTTGTTTGAATGCAATTGAGTGGAATCTTAATGATTAAGCTTAAGATTTATTTGAAACAATTACCATTTTTAAAAAGAATAGTTGACTTTCATTGATTAAACAAGCTATGTTTGAATGCAATTGAGTGGAATCTTAATGATTAAGCTTAAGCTTTGTTTGAAACAATTACCATTTTTAGAAACAATAGTTGACTTTCATTTGATTAAAAAAGTTATGTTTCAATACAATTGAATTTGATTTGATTCAAAAAGCTTTATTCGAATCAAATTAGCTTTGTTTGAATACAATTGAGTGGAATCTTAATGCTTAAGCTTATGCTCTATTTGAACCAATTACCATTTTTGGAATGAATAGTTGACATTCATTTGATTAAACAAGTTATGTTTGAATACAATTTACGTTCATTTGATTCAATATGCTTTATTCGAATCAAATTCGCTTTGTTTGAATGCAATTAAGTGGAATCTTAATGATTAAGCTTAAGCTTTATTTGAACCAATTACAATTTTTGGAAAGAAGTTGACTTTCATTTGATTAAACAAGCTATGTTTGAATGCAATTGACTTTCATTTGATTCAATAAGCTTTATTCGAATCAAATTAGCTTTGTTTGAATGCAATTGAGTGGAATCTTAATGATTAAGCTTGAGCTTTATTTGAAACAATTACCATTTTTGGAATAAATAGTTGACTTTCATTTGCTTAAACAAGCTATATTTGAATGCAATTGACTTTAATTTGATTCAATAAGCTTTACTCGAATCAAATTATCTTTGTTTGAATGCAATTAAGTGGAATCTTAATGATTAAGCTTAAGTTTTATTTGAAGCAATTACACTTTTTGGAAAGAAGTTGACTTTCATTTGATTAAAAAAGCTAAGTTTGAATGCAATTGACTTTCATTTGATTCAATAAGCTTTATTCGAATCAAATTAGCTTTGTTTGATTGTAACTGAGGGGAATCTTAATGATTAAGCTTAAGCTTTATTTGAAACAATTACCATTTTTGGAATCAATAGTTTACTTTCATTTGATTAAACAAGCTATGTTTGAATGCAATTGAATTTCATTTGATTCAATAATCTTTATTGAAATAAAATTAGCTTTGTTTGAATGTAATTGAGTGGAATTTTAATGCTTAAGCTTATGCTTTATTTGAACCTATTACCATTTTTGGAAAGAATAGTTGACTTTCATTTGATTAAAAAGGTTAAGTATGAATGCCATTGACTTTCATTTGATTCAATAAGCTTTATTCGAATCAAATTAGCTTTGTTTGAATGCAATTGAGTGGAATCTTAATGATTAAGCTTAACCTTTATTTGAAAAAAGTACCATTTTTGGAAAGAATAGTTGACTTTCATTTGGTTAAACAAGCGATGTTTGAATGCAATTGACTTTCATTTGAGTCAATAAGCTTGATTCGAATCAAATTAGCTTTGTTTGAATGCAATTGAGGGGAATCTTAATGATTAAGCTTAATTACCATTTTTGAAAACAATAGTTGACTTTCATTTGATTAAACAAGCTATGTTTGAACGCAACTGACTTTCATTTGATTCAATAAGCTTTATTCGAATCAAATTAGCTTTGTTTGAATGCAAATGAGTGGAATTTTAATGATTAAGGTTAAGCTTTATTTGAACCAATTTCCATTTTTGGAAAGAATTGTTCACTTTCATTTTATTAAACAAGTTATGTTTGAATGCAATTGACTTTCATTTGATTTAGTAAGCTTGATTCGAATCAAATTAGCTTTGTTTGAATGCAATTGAGGTGAATCTTAATGATTAAGCTTAAGCTTTAGTTGAAACAATTACCATTTTTGAAAACAATAGTTGACTTTCATTTGATTAAACAAGCTATGTTTGAACGCAACTGACTTTCATTTGATTCAATAAGCTTTATTCGAATCAAATTAGCTTTGTTTGAATGCAAATGAGTGGAATCTTAATGATTAAGGTTAAGCTTTATTTGAACCAATTTCCATTTTTGGAAAGAATAGTTAACTTTCATTTGATTAAACAAGTTATGTTTGAATGTAATTGACTTTCATATGATTCAATAAGCTTTATTCAAATCAAATTAGCTTTATTTGAATGTAATTGAGTGGCATCTTAATGCTTAAACTTATGCTTTATTTGAACCAATTTCCATTTTCGGAAAGAATAGTTGACTTTAATTTGATTAAACAAGTTATGTTTAAATGCAATTTACGTTCATTTGATTTAATAAGCTTTATTCAAATAAAATTAGCTTTGTTTGAATGTAATCGAGTGGAATCTTAGTGTTTAAGCTTAAGCATTATTTGAAACCATTACCATTTTTGGAAAGAATAGTTGACTTTCATTTGATTAAACAAGCTATGCTTGAATGCAATTGACTTTCATTTGATTCAATATGCTTTGTTCCAATCAAATTAGCTTTGTTTGAATGCAATTGAGTGAAATCTTAATGATTAAGCTTAAGCTTTATTTGAAACAATTACCATTTTTGGAATATATAGTTGACTTTCATTTTATTAAACAAGCTATGTTTGAATGCAATTGAGTGGAATCTTAATGATTAAGCTTAAGATTTATTTGAAACAATTACCATTTTTAAAAAGAATAGTTGACTTTCATTGATTAAACAAGCTATGTTTGAATGCAATTGAGTAGAATCTTAATGATTAAGCTTAAGCTTTGTTTGAAACAATTACCATTTTTGGAAACAATAGTTGACTTTCATTTGATTAAACAAGTTACGTTTCAATACAATTGAATTTGATTTGATTCAAAAAGCTTTATTCGAATCAAATTAGCTTTGTTTGAATACAATTGAGTGGAATCTTAATGCTTAAGCTTATGCTCTATTTGAACCAATTACCATTTTTGGATTGAATAGTTGACATTCATTTGATTAAACAAGTTATGTTTGAATACAATTTACGTTCATTTGATTCAATATGCTTTATTCGAATCAAATTCGCTTTATTTGAATGCAATTAAGTGGAATCTTAATGATTAAGCTTAAGCTTTATTTGAACCAATTACAATTTTTGGAAAGAAGTTGACTTTCATTTGATTAAACAAGCTATGTTTGAATGCAATTGACTTTCATTTGATTCAATAAGCTTTATTCGAATCAAATTAGCTTTGTTTGAATGCAATTGAGTGGAATCTTAATGATCAAACTTGAGCTTTATTTGAAACAATTACCATTTTTGGAATAAATAGTTGACTTTCATTTGATTAAACAAGCTATGTTTGAATGCAATTGACTTTAATTTGATTCAATAAGCTTTACTCGAATCAAATTATCTTTGTTTGAATGCAATTGAGTGGAATCTTAATGATTAAGCTTAAGTTTTGTTTGAAGCAATTACACTTTTTGGAAAGAAGTTGACTTTCATTTGATTAAAAAAGCTATGTTTGAATGCAATTGACTTTCATTTGATTCAATAAGCTTTATTCGAATCAAATTAGCTTTGTTTGATTGTAACTGAGTGGAATCTTAATGATTAAGCTTAAGCTTTATTTGAAACAATTACCATTTTTGGAATCAATAGTTTACTTTCATTTGATTAAACAAGCTATGTTTGACTGCAATTGAATTTCATTTGATTCAATAATCTTTATTCAAATAAAATTAGCTTTGTTTGAATGTAATTGAGTGGAATTTTAATGCTTAAGCTTATGCTTTATTTGAACCTATTACCATTTTTGGAAAGAATAGTTAACTTTCATTTGATTAAACAAGTTAAGTATGAATGCCATTGACTTTCATTTGATTCAATAAGCTTTATTCAAATCAAATTAGCTTTGTTTGAATGCAATTGAGTGGAATCTTAATGATTAAGCTTAACCTTTATTCGAAATAAGTACCATTTTTGGAAAGAATAGTTGACTTTCATTTGGTTTAACAAGCGATGTTTGAATGCAATTGACTTTCATTTGAGTCAATAAGCTTGATTCGAATCAAATTAGCTTTGTTTGAATGCAATTGAGGGGAATCTTAATGATTAAACTTAAGCTTTAGTTGAAACAATTACCATTTTTGAAAACAATAGTTGACTTTCATTTGATTAAACAAGCTATGTTTGAACGCAACTGACTTTCATTTGATTCAATAAGCTTTATTCGAATCAAATTAGCTTTGTTTGAATGCAACTGAGTGGAATTTTAATGATTAAGGTTAAGCTTTATTTGAACCAATTTCCATTTTTGGAAAGAATTGTTCACTTTCATTTGATTAAGCAAGTTATGTTTGAATGCAATTGACTTTCATTTGATTTAGTAAGCTTGATTCGAATCAAATTATCTTTGTTTCAATGCAATTGAGGTGAATCTTAATGATTAAGCTTAAGCTTTAGTTGAAACAATTACCATTTTTGAAAACAATAGTTGACTATCATTTGATTAAACAAGATATGTTTGAACGCAACTGACATTCATTTTATTCAATAAGCTTTATTCGAATCAAATTAGCTTTGTTTGAATGCAAATGAGTGGAATCTTAATGATTAAGGTTAAGCTTTATTTGAACCAATTTCCATTTTTGGAAAGAATGGTTGACTTTCATTTGATTAAACAAGCTATGTTTGAATGCAATTGACTTTCATATGATTCAATAAGCTCTATTCAAATCAAATTAGCTTTATTTGAATGTAATTGAGTGGCATCTTAATGCTTAAACTTATGCTTTATTTGAACCAATTTTCATTTTCGGAAAGAATAGTTGACTTTAATTTGATTAAACAAGTTATGTTTAAATGCAATTTACATTCATTTGATTCAATAAGCTTTATTCAAATAAAATTAGCTTTGTTTGAATGTAATCGAGTGGAATCTTAGTGTTTAAGCTTAAGCATTATTTGAAACCATTACCATTTTTGGAAAGAATAGTTGACTTTCATTTGATTAAACAAGCTATGCTTGAATGCAATTGACTTTCATTTGATTCAATATGCTTTGTTCCAATCAAATTAGCTTTGTTTGATTGCAATTGAGTGAAATGTTAATGATTAAGCTTAAGCTTTATTTGAAACAATTACCATTTTTGGAATAAATAGTTGACTTTCATTTTATTAAACAAGCTATGTTTGAATGCAATTTTCTTTGTTTGAATGCAATTGAGTGGAATCTTAATGATTAAGCTTAAGATTTATTTGAAACAATTACCATTTTTAAAAAGAATAGTTGACTTTCATTGATTAAACAAGCTATGTTTGAATGCAATTGAGTGGAATCTTAATGATTAAGCTTAAGCTTTGTTTGAAAAAATTACCATTTTTGGAAACAATAGTTGACTTTCATTTGATTAAACAAGTTATGTTTCAATACAATTGAATTTCATTTGATTCAAAAAGCTTTATTCGAATCGAATTAGCTTTGTTTGAATACAATTGAGTGGAATCTTAATGCTTAAGCTTATGCTCTATTTGAACCAATTACCATTTTTGGAATGAATAGTTGACATTCATTTGATTAAACAAGTTATGTTTGAATACAATTTATGTTCATTTGATTCAATATGCTTTATTCGAATCAAATTCGCTTTGTTTGAATGCAATTAAGTGGAATCTTAATGATTAAGCTTAAGCTTTATTTGAACCAATTACAATTTTTGGAAAGAAGTTGACTTTCATTTGATTAAACAAGCTATGTTTGAATGCAATTGACTTTCATTTGATTCAATAAGCTTTATTCGAATCAAATTAGCTTTGTTTGAATGCAATTGAGTGGAATCTTAATGATTAAGCTTGAGCTTTATTTGAAACAATTACCATTTTTGGAATAAATAGTTGACTTTCATTTGATTAAACAAGCTATGTTTGAATGCAATTGACTTTAATTTGATTCAATAAGCTTTACTCGAATCAAATTATCTTTGTTTGAATGCAATTGAGTGGAATCTTAATGATTAAGCTTAAGTTTTATTTGAAGCAATTACACTTTTTGGAAAGAAGTTGACTTTCATTTGATTAAAAAAGCTATGTTTGAATGCAATTGACTTTCATTTGATTCAATAAGCTTTATTCGAATCAAATTAGCTTTGTTTGATTGTAACTGAGTGGAATCTTAATGATTAAGCTTAAGCTTTATTTGAAACAATTACCATTTTTGGAATCAATAGTTTACTTTCATTTGATTAAACAAGCTATGTTTGAATGCAATTGAATTTCATTTGATTCAATAATCTTTATTCAAATAAAATTAGCTTTGTTTGAATGTAATTGAGTGGAATTTTAATGCTTAAGCTTATGCTTTATTTGAACCTATTACCATTTTTGGAAAGAATAGTTGACTTTCATTTGATTAAAAAGGTTAAGTATGAATGCCATTCACTTTCATTTGATTCAATAAGCTTTATTCGAATCAAATTAGCTTTGTTTGAATGCAATTGAGTGGAATCTTAATGATTAAGCTTAAACTTTATTTGAAAAAAGTACCATTTTTGGAAAGAATAGTTGACTTTCATTTGAGTCAATAAGCTTGATTCGAATCAAATTAGCTTTGTTTGAATGCAATTGAGGGGAATCTTAATGATTAAGCTTAAGCTTTAGTTGAAAGAATTACCATTTTTGAAAACAATAGTTGACTTTCATTTGATTAAACAAGCTATGTTTGAACGCAACTGACTTTCATTTGATTCAATAAGCTTTATTCGAATCAAATTAGCTTTGTTTGAATGCAAATGAGTGGAATTTTAATGATTAAGGTTAAGCTTTATTTGAACCAATTTCCATTTTTGGAAAGAATTGTTCACTTTCATTTGATTAAACAAGTTATGTTTGAATGCAATTGACTTTCATTTGATTTAGTAAGCTTGATTCGAATCAAATTAGCTTTGTTTGAATACAATTGAGGTGAATCTTAATGATTAAGCTTAAGCTTTAGTTGAAACAATTACCATTTTTGAAAACAATAGTTGACTTTCATTTGATTAAACAAGCTATGTTTGAACGCAACTGACTTTCATTTGATTCAATAAGCTTTATTCGAATCAAATTAGCTTTGTTTGATTGCAAATGAGTGGAATCTTAATGATTAAGGTTAAGCTTTATTTGAACCAATTTCCATTTTTGGAAAGAATAGTTGACTTTCATTTGATTAAACAAGCTATGTTTGAATGCAATTGACTTTCATATGATTCAATAAGCTCTATTCAAATCAAATTAGCTTTATTTGAATGTAATTGAGTGGCATCTTAATGCTTAAACATATGCTTTATTTGAACCAATTTCCATTTTCGGAAAGAATAGTTGACTTTAATTTGATTAAACAAGTTATGTTTAAATGCAATTTACGTTCATTTGATTCAATAAGCTTTATTCAAATAAAATTAGCTTTGTTTGAATGTAATCGAGTGGAATCTTAGTGTTTAAGCTTAAGCATTACTTGAAACCATTACCATTTTTGGAAAGAATAGTTGACTTTCATTTGATTAAACAAGCTATGCTTGAATGCAATTGACTTTCATTTGATTCAATATGCTTTGTTCGAATCAAATTAGCTTTGTTTGAATGCAATTGAGTGAAATCTTAATGATTAAGCTTAAGCTTTATTTGAAACAATTACCATTTTTGGAATAAATAGTTGACTTTCATTTTATTAAACAAGCTATGTTTGAATGCAATTTTCTTTGTTTGAATGCAATTGAGTGGAATCTTAATGATTAAGCTTGAGCTTTATTTGAAACAATTACCATTTTTGGAATAAATACTTGACTTTCATTTGATTAAACAAGCTATGTTTGAATGCAATTGACTTTAATTTGATTCAATAAGCTTTACTCGAATCAAATTATCTTTGTTTGAATGCAATTGAGTGGAATCTTAATGATTAAGCTTAAGTTTTATTTGAAGCAATTACACTTTTTGGAAAGAAGTTGACTTTCATTTGATTAAAAAAGCTATGTTTGAATGCAATTGACTTTCATTTGATTCAATAAGCTTTATTAAAATCAAATTACCTTTGTTTGATTGTAACTGAGTGGAATCTTAGTGATTAAGCTTAAGCTTTGTTTGAAACAATTACCATTTTTGGAATCAATAGTTTACTTTCATTTGATTAAACAAGCTATGTTTGAATGCAATTGAATTTCATTTGATTCAATAATCTTTATTCAAATAAAATTAGCTTTGTTCGAATGTAATTGAGTGGAATTTTAATGCTTAAGCTTATGCTTTATTTGAACCTATTACCATTTTTGGAAAGAATAGTTGACTTTCATTTGATTAAACAAGTTAAGTATGAATGCCATTGACTTTCATTTGATTCAATAAGCTTTATTCGAATCAAATTAGCTTTGTTTGAATGCAATTGAGTGGAATCTTAATGATTAAGCTTAACCTTTATTCGAAAAAAGTACCATTTTTGGAAAGAATAGTTGACTTTCATTTGGTTAAACAAGCGATGTTTGAAGGCAATTGACTTTCATTTGAGTCAATAAGCTTGATTCGAATCAAATTAGCTTTGTTTGAATGCAATTGAGGGGAATCATAATGATTAAGCTTAAGCTTTAGTTGAAACAATTACCATTTTTGAAAACAATAGTTGACTTTCATTTGATTAAACAAGCTATGTTTGAACGCAACTGACTTTCATTTAATTCAATAAGCTTTATTCGAATCAAATTAGCTTTGTTTGAATGCAAATGAGTGGAATTTTAATGATTAAGGTTAAGCTTTATTTGAACCAGTTTCCATTTTTGGAAAGAATTGTTCACTTTCATTTGATTAAACAAGTTATGTTTGAATGCAATTGACTTTCATTTGATTTAGTAAGCTTGATTCGAATCAAATTAGCTTTGTTTGAATGCAATTGAGGTGAATCTTAATGATTAAGCTTAAGCTTTAGTTGAAACAATTAACATTTTTGAAAACAATAGTTGACTTTTATTTGATTAAACAAGCTATGTTTGAACGCAACTGACTTTCATTTTATTCAATAAGCTTTATTCGAATCAAATTAGCTTTGTTTGAATGCAAATGAGTGGAATCTTAATGATTAAGGTTAAGCTTTATTTGAACCAATTTCCATTTTTGGAAAGAATAGTTGACTTTCATTTGATTAAACAAGCTATGTTTGAATGCAATTGACTTTCATATGATTCAATAAGCTTTATTCAAATCAAATTAGCTTTATTTGAATGTAATTGAGTGGCATCTTAATGCTTAAACTTATGCTTTATTTGAACCAATTTCAATTTTTGGAAAGAATAGTTGACTTTAATTTGATTAAACAAGTTACGTTTAAATGCAATTTACCTTCATTTGATTCGATAAGCTTTATTCAAATAAAATTAGCTTTGTTTCAATGTAATCGAGTGGAATCTTAGTGTTTAAGCTTAAGCATTATTTGAAACAATTACCATTTTTGAAAAGAATAGTTGACTTTCATTTGATTAAACAAGCTATGTTTGAATGCAATTGACTTTCATTTGATTCAATAAGCTTTATTCAAATAAAATTAGCTTTGTTTGAATGTAATCGAGTGGAATCTTAGTGTTTAAGCTTAAGCATTATTTGAAACCATTACCATTTTTGGAAAGAATAGTTGACTTTCATTTGATTAAACAAGCTATGCTTGAATGCAATTGACTTTCATTTGATTCAATATGCTTTGTTCGAATCAAATTAGCTTTGTTTGAATGCAATTGAGTGAAATCTTAATGATTAAGCTTAAGCTTTATTTGAAACAATTACCATTTTTGGAATAAATAGTTGACTTTCATTTGATTAAACAAGTTATGTTTGAATGCAATTTTCTTTGTTTGAATGCAATTGAGTGGAATCTTAATGATTAAGCTTAAGATTTATTTGAAACAATTACCATTTTTAAAAAGAATAGTTGACTTTCATTTGATTAAACAAGCTATGTTTGAATGCAATTGAGTGGAATCTTAATGATTAAGCTTAAGCTTTGTTTGAAACAATTACCATTTTTGGAAACAATAGTTGACTTTCATTTGATTAAACAAGTTATGTTTCAATACAATTGAATTTCATTTGATTCAAAAAGCTTTATTCGAATCAAATTAGCTTTGTTTGAATACAATTGAGTGGAATCTTAATGCTTAAGCTTATGCAATAGTTGAACCAATTACCATTTTTGGAATTAATACTTGACATTCATTTGATTAAACAAGTTATTTTTGAATACAATTTACGTTCATTTGATTCAATATGCTTTATTCGAATCAAATTCGCTTTGTTTGAATGCAATTAAGTGGAATCTTAATGATTAAGCTTAAGCTTTATTTGAACCAATTACAATTTTTGGAAAGAAGTTGACTTTCATTTGATTAAACAAGCTATGTTTGAATGCAATTGACTTTCATTTGATTCAATAAGCTTTATTCGAATCAAATTAGCTTTGTTTGAATGCAATTGAGTGGAATCTTAATGATTAAGCTTGAGCTTTATTTGAAACACTTACCATTTTTGGAATAAATAGTTGACTTTCATTTGATTAAACAAGCTATGTTTGAATGCAATTGACTTTAATTTGATTCAATAAGCTTTACTCGAATCAAATTATCTTTGTTTGAATGCAATTGAGTGGAATCTTAATGATTAAGCTTAAGTTTTATTTGAAGCAATTACACTTTTTGGAAAGAAGTTGACTTTCTTTGTTTAAAAAAGCTATGTTTGAATGCAATTGACTTTCATTTGATTCAATAAGCTTTATTCGAATCAAATTAGCTTTGTTTGATTGTAACTGAGTGGAATCTTAATGATTAAGCTTAAGCTTTATTTGAAACAATTACCATTTTTGGAATCAATAGTTTACTTTCATTTGATTAAACAAGCTATGTTTGAATGCAATTGAATTTCATTTGATTCAATAATCTTTATTCAAATAAAATTAGCTTTGTTTGAATGTAATTGAGTGGAATTTTAATGCTGAAGCTTATGCTTTATTTGAACCTATTACCATTTTTGGAAAGAATAGTTGACTTTCATTTGATTAAACAAGTTAAGTATGAATGCCATTGACTTTCATTTGATTCAATAAGCTTTATTCGAATCAAATTAGCTTTGTTTGAATGCAATTGAGTGGAATCTTAATGATTAAGCTTAACCTTTATTCGAAAAAAGTACCATTTTTGGAAAGAATAGTTGACTTTCATTTGGTTAAACAAGCGATGTTTGAAGGCAATTGACTTTCATTTGAGTCAATAAGCTTGATTGGAATCAAATTAGCTTTGTTTGAATGCAATTGAGGGAAATCATAATGATTAAGCTTAAGCTTAAGTTGAAACAATTACCATTTTTGAAAACAATAGTTGACTTTCATTTGATTAAACAAGCTATGTTTGAACGCAACTGACTTTCATTTAATTCAATAAGCTTTATTCGAATCAAATTAGCTTTGTTTGAATGCAAATGAGTGGAATTTTAATGATTAAGGTTAAGCTTTATTTGAACCAGTTTCCATTTTTGGAAAGAATTGTTCACTTTCATTTGATTAAACAAGTTAAGTATGAATGCCATTGACTTTCATTTGATTCAATAAGCTTTATTCGAATCAAATTAGCTTTGTTTGAATGCAATTGAGTGGAATCTTAATGATTAAGCTTAACCTTTATTCGAAAAAAGTACCATTTTTGGAAAGAATAGTTGACTTTCATTTGGTTAAACAAGCGATGTTTGAATGCAATTGACTTTCATTTGAGTCAATAAGTTTGATTCGAATCAAATTAGCTTTGTTTGAATGCAATTGAGGGGAATACTAATGATTAAGCTTAAGCTTTAGTTGAAACAATTACCATTTTTGAAAACAATAGTTGACTTTCATTTGATTAAACAAGCTATGTTTGAATGCAATTGACTTTCATATGATTCAATAAGCTTTATTCAAATCAAATTAGCTTTATTTGAATGTAATTGAGTGGCATCTTAATGCTTAAACTTATGCTTTATTTGAACCAATTTCAATTTTTGGAAAGAATAGTTGACTTTAATTTGATTAAACAAGTTACGTTTAAATGCAATTTACCTTCATTTGATTCGATAAGCTTTATTCAAATAAAATTAGCTTTGTTTCAATGTAATCGAGTGGAATCTTAGTGTTTAAGCTTAAGCATTATTTGAAACAATTACCATTTTTGAAAAGAATAGTTGACTTTCATTTGATTAAACAAGCTATGTTTGAATGCAATTGACTTTCATTTGATTCAATAAGCTTTATTCAAATAAAATTAGCTTTGTTTGAATGTAATCGAGTGGAATCTTAGTGTTTAAGCTTAAGCATTATTTGAAACCATTACCATTTTTGGAAAGAATAGTTGACTTTCATTTGATTAAACAAGCTATGCTTGAATGCAATTGACTTTCATTTGATTCAATATGCTTTGTTCGAATCAAATTAGCTTTGTTTGAATGCAATTGAGTGAAATCTTAATGATTAAGCTTAAGCTTTATTTGAAACAATTACCATTTTTGGAATAAATAGTTGACTTTCATTTGATTAAACAAGCTATGTTTGAATGCAATTTTCTTTGTTTGAATGCAATTGAGTGGAATCTTAATGATTAAGCTTAAGATTTATTTGAAACAATTACCATTTTTAAAAAGAATAGTTGACTTTCATTTGATTAAACAAGCTATGTTTGAATGCAATTGAGTGGAATCTTAATGATTAAGCTTAAGCTTTGTTTGAAACAATTACCATTTTTGGAAACAATAGTTGACTTTCATTTGATTAAACAAGTTATGTTTCAATACAATTGAATTTCATTTGATTCAAAAAGCTTTATTCGAATCAAATTAGCTTTGTTTGAATACAATTGAGTGGAATCTTAATGCTTAAGCTTATGCAATAGTTGAACCAATTACCATTTTTGGAATTAATAGTTGACATTCATTTGATTAAACAAGTTATTTTTGAATACAATTTACGTTCATTTGATTCAATATGCTTTATTCGAATCAAATTCGCTTTGTTTGAATGCAATTAAGTGGAATCTTAATGATTAAGCTTAAGCTTTATTTGAACCAATTACAATTTTTGGAAAGAAGTTGACTTTCATTTGATTAAACAAGCTATGTTTGAATGCAATTGACCTTCATTTGATTCAATAAGCTTTATTCGAATCAAATTAGCTTTGTTTGAATGCAATTGAGTGGAATCTTAATGATTAAGCTTGAGCTTTATTTGAAACAATTACCATTTTTGGAATAAATAGTTGACTTTCATTTGATTAAACAAGCTATGTTTGAATGCAATTGACTTTAATTTGATTCAATAAGCTTTACTCGAATCAAATTATCTTTGTTTGAATGCAATTGAGTGGAATCTTATTGATTAAGCTTAAGTTTTATTTGAAGCAATTACACTTTTTGGAAAGAAGTTGACTTTCTTTGTTTAAAAAAGCTATGTTTGAATGCAATTGACTTTCATTTGATTCAATAAGCTTTATTCGAATCAAATTAGCTTTGTTTGATTGTAACTGAGTGGAATCTTAATGATTAAGCTTAAGCTTTATTTGAAACAATTACCATTTTTGGAATCAATAGTTTACTTTCATTTGATTAAACAAGCTATGTTTGAATGCAATTGAATTTCATTTGATTCAATAATCTTTATTCAAATAAAATTAGCTTTGTTTGAATGTAATTGAGTGGAATTTTAATGCTGAAGCTTATGCTTTATTTGAACCTATTACCATTTTTGGAAAGAATAGTTGACTTTCATTTGATTAAACAAGTTAAGTATGAATGCCATTGACTTTCATTTGATTCAATAAGCTTTATTCGAATCAAATTAGCTTTGTTTGAATGCAATTGAGTGGAATCTTAATGATTAAGCTTAACCTTTATTCGAAAAAAGTACCATTTTTGGAAAGAATAGTTGACTTTCATTTGGTTAAACAAGCGATGTTTGAAGGCAATTGACTTTCATTTGAGTCAATAAGCTTGATTGGAATCAAATTAGCTTTGTTTGAATGCAATTGAGGGAAATCATAATGATTAAGCTTAAGCTTAAGTTGAAACAATTACCATTTTTGAAAACAATAGTTGACTTTCATTTGATTAAACAAGCTATGTTTGAACGCAACTGACTTTCATTTAATTCAATAAGCTTTATTCGAATCAAATTAGCTTTGTTTGAATGCAAATGAGTGGAATTTTAATGATTAAGGTTAAGCTTTATTTGAACCAGTTTCCATTTTTGGAAAGAATTGTTCACTTTCATTTGATTAAACAAGTTAAGTATGAATGCCATTGACTTTCATTTGATTCAATAAGCTTTATTCGAATCAAATTAGCTTTGTTTGAATGCAATTGAGTGGAATCTTAATGATTAAGCTTAACCTTTATTCGAAAAAAGTACCATTTTTGGAAAGAATAGTTGACTTTCATTTGGTTAAACAAGCGATGTTTGAATGCAATTGACTTTCATTTGAGTCAATAAGTTTGATTCGAATCAAATTAGCTTTGTTTGAATGCAATTGAGGGGAATACTAATGATTAAGCTTAAGCTTTAGTTGAAACAATTACCATTTTTGAAAACAATAGTTGACTTTCATTTGATTAAACAAGCTATGTTTGAATGCAATTGACTTTCATATGATTCAATAAACTTTATTCAAATCAAATTAGCTTTATTTGAATGTAATTGAGTGGCATCTTAATGCTTAAACTTATGCTTTATTTGAACCAATTTCAATTTTTGGAAAGAATAGTTGACTTTAATTTGATTAAACAAGTTACGTTTAAATGCAATTTACCTTCATTTGATTCGATAAGCTTTATTCAAATAAAATTAGCTTTGTTTCAATGTAATCGAGTGGAATCTTAGTGTTTAAGCTTAAGCATTATTTGAAACAATTACCATTTTTGAAAAGAATAGTTGACTTTCATTTGATTAAACAAGCTATGTTTGAATGCAATTGACTTTCATTTGATTCAATAAGCTTTATTCAAATAAAATTAGCTTTGTTTGAATGTAATCGAGTGGAATCTTAGTGTTTAAGCTTAAGCATTATTTGAAACCATTACCATTTTTGGAAAGAATAGTTGACTTTCATTTGATTAAACAAGCTATGCTTGAATGCAATTGACTTTCATTTGATTCAATATGCTTTGTTCGAATCAAATTAGCTTTGTTTGAATGCAATTGAGTGAAATCTTAATGATTAAGCTTAAGCTTTATTTGAAACAATTACCATTTTTGGAATAAATAGTTGACTTTCATTTGATTAAACAAGCTATGTTTGAATGCAATTTTCTTTGTTTGAATGCAATTGAGTGGAATCTTAATGATTAAGCTTAAGATTTATTTGAAACAATTACCATTTTTAAAAAGAATAGTTGACTTTCATTTGATTAAACAAGCTATGTTTGAATGCAATTGAGTGGAATCTTAATGATTAAGCTTAAGCTTTGTTTGAAACAATTACCATTTTTGGAAACAATAGTTGACTTTCATTTGATTAAACAAGTTATGTTTCAATACAATTGAATTTCATTTGATTCAAAAAGCTTTATTCGAATCAAATTAGCTTTGTTTGAATACAATTGAGTGGAATCTTAATGCTTAAGCTTATGCAATAGTTGAACCAATTACCATTTTTGGAATTAATAGTTGACATTCATTTGATTAAACAAGTTATTTTTGAATACAATTTACGTTCATTTGATTCAATATGCTTTATTCGAATCAAATTCGCTTTGTTTGAATGCAATTAAGTGGAATCTTAATGATTAAGCTTAAGCTTTATTTGAACCAATTACAATTTTTGGAAAGAAGTTGACTTTCATTTGATTAAACAAGCTATGTTTGAATGCAATTGACCTTCATTTGATTCAATAAGCTTTATTCGAATCAAATTAGCTTTGTTTGAATGCAATTGAGTGGAATCTTAATGATTAAGCTTGAGCTTTATTTGAAACAATTACCATTTTTGGAATAAATAGTTGACTTTCATTTGATTAAACAAGCTATGTTTGAATGCAATTGACTTTAATTTGATTCAATAAGCTTTACTCGAATCAAATTATCTTTGTTTGAATGCAATTGAGTGGAATCTTATTGATTAAGCTTAAGTTTTATTTGAAGCAATTACACTTTTTGGAAAGAAGTTGACTTTCTTTGTTTAAAAAAGCTATGTTTGAATGCAATTGACTTTCATTTGATTCAATAAGCTTTATTCGAATCAAATTAGCTTTGTTTGATTGTAACTGAGTGGAATCTTAATGATTAAGCTTAAGCTTTATTTGAAACAATTACCATTTTTGGAATCAATAGTTTACTTTCATTTGATTAAACAAGCTATGTTTGAATGCAATTGAATTTCATTTGATTCAATAATCTTTATTCAAATAAAATTAGCTTTGTTTGAATGTAATTGAGTGGAATTTTAATGCTGAAGCTTATGCTTTATTTGAACCTATTACCATTTTTGGAAAGAATAGTTGACTTTCATTTGATTAAACAAGTTAAGTATGAATGCCATTGACTTTCATTTGATTCAATAAGCTTTATTCGAATCAAATTAGCTTTGTTTGAATGCAATTGAGTGGAATCTTAATGATTAAGCTTAACCTTTATTCGAAAAAAGTACCATTTTTGGAAAGAATAGTTGACTTTCATTTGGTTAAACAAGCGATGTTTGAAGGCAATTGACTTTCATTTGAGTCAATAAGCTTGATTGGAATCAAATTAGCTTTGTTTGAATGCAATTGAGGGAAATCATAATGATTAAGCTTAAGCTTAAGTTGAAACAATTACCATTTTTGAAAACAATAGTTGACTTTCATTTGATTAAACAAGCTATGTTTGAACGCAACTGACTTTCATTTAATTCAATAAGCTTTATTCGAATCAAATTAGCTTTGTTTGAATGCAAATGAGTGGAATTTTAATGATTAAGGTTAAGCTTTATTTGAACCAGTTTCCATTTTTGGAAAGAATTGTTCACTTTCATTTGATTAAACAAGTTAAGTATGAATGCCATTGACTTTCATTTGATTCAATAAGCTTTATTCGAATCAAATTAGCTTTGTTTGAATGCAATTGAGTGGAATCTTAATGATTAAGCTTAACCTTTATTCGAAAAAAGTACCATTTTTGGAAAGAATAGTTGACTTTCATTTGGTTAAACAAGCGATGTTTGAATGCAATTGACTTTCATTTGAGTCAATAAGTTTGATTCGAATCAAATTAGCTTTGTTTGAATGCAATTGAGGGGAATACTAATGATTAAGCTTAAGCTTTAGTTGAAACAATTACCATTTTTGAAAACAATAGTTGACTTTCATTTGATTAAACAAGCTATGTTTGAATGCAATTGACTTTCATATGATTCAATAAGCTTTATTCAAATCAAATTAGCTTTATTTGAATGTAATTGAGTGGCATCTTAATGCTTAAACTTATGCTTTATTTGAACCAATTTCAATTTTTGGAAAGAATAGTTGACTTTAATTTGATTAAACAAGTTACGTTTAAATGCAATTTACCTTCATTTGATTCGATAAGCTTTATTCAAATAAAATTAGCTTTGTTTCAATGTAATCGAGTGGAATCTTAGTGTTTAAGCTTAAGCATTATTTGAAACAATTACCATTTTTGAAAAGAATAGTTGACTTTCATTTGATTAAACAAGCTATGTTTGAATGCAATTGACTTTCATTTGATTCAATAAGCTTTATTCAAATAAAATTAGCTTTGTTTGAATGTAATCGAGTGGAATCTTAGTGTTTAAGCTTAAGCATTATTTGAAACCATTACCATTTTTGGAAAGAATAGTTGACTTTCATTTGATTAAACAAGCTATGCTTGAATGCAATTGACTTTCATTTGATTCAATATGCTTTGTTCGAATCAAATTAGCTTTGTTTGAATGCAATTGAGTGAAATCTTAATGATTAAGCTTAAGCTTTATTTGAAACAATTACCATTTTTGGAATAAATAGTTGACTTTCATTTGATTAAACAAGCTATGTTTGAATGCAATTTTCTTTGTTTGAATGCAATTGAGTGGAATCTTAATGATTAAGCTTAAGATTTATTTGAAACAATTACCATTTTTAAAAAGAATAGTTGACTTTCATTTGATTAAACAAGCTATGTTTGAATGCAATTGAGTGGAATCTTAATGATTAAGCTTAAGCTTTGTTTGAAACAATTACCATTTTTGGAAACAATAGTTGACTTTCATTTGATTAAACAAGTTATGTTTCAATACAATTGAATTTCATTTGATTCAAAAAGCTTTATTCGAATCAAATTAGCTTTGTTTGAATACAATTGAGTGGAATCTTAATGCTTAAGCTTATGCAATAGTTGAACCAATTACCATTTTTGGAATTAATAGTTGACATTCATTTGATTAAACAAGTTATTTTTGAATACAATTTACGTTCATTTGATTCAATATGCTTTATTCGAATCAAATTCGCTTTGTTTGAATGCAATTAAGTGGAATCTTAATGATTAAGCTTAAGCTTTATTTGAACCAATTACAATTTTTGGAAAGAAGTTGACTTTCATTTGATTAAACAAGCTATGTTTGAATGCAATTGACCTTCATTTGATTCAATAAGCTTTATTCGAATCAAATTAGCTTTGTTTGAATGCAATTGAGTGGAATCTTAATGATTAAGCTTGAGCTTTATTTGAAACAATTACCATTTTTGGAATAAATAGTTGACTTTCATTTGATTAAACAAGCTATGTTTGAATGCAATTGACTTTAATTTGATTCAATAAGCTTTACTCGAATCAAATTATCTTTGTTTGAATGCAATTGAGTGGAATCTTAATGATTAAGCTTAAGTTTTATTTGAAGCAATTACACTTTTTGGAAAGAAGTTGACTTTCTTTGTTTAAAAAAGCTATGTTTGAATGCAATTGACTTTCATTTGATTCAATAAGCTTTATTCGAATCAAATTAGCTTTGTTTGATTGTAACTGAGTGGAATCTTAATGATTAAGCTTAAGCTTTATTTGAAACAATTACCATTTTTGGAATCAATAGTTTACTTTCATTTGATTAAACAAGCTATGTTTGAATGCAATTGAATTTCATTTGATTCAATAATCTTTATTCAAATAAAATTAGCTTTGTTTGAATGTAATTGAGTGGAATTTTAATGCTGAAGCTTATGCTTTATTTGAACCTATTACCATTTTTGGAAAGAATAGTTGACTTTCATTTGATTAAACAAGTTAAGTATGAATGCCATTGACTTTCATTTGATTCAATAAGCTTTATTCGAATCAAATTAGCTTTGTTTGAATGCAATTGAGTGGAATCTTAATGATTAAGCTTAACCTTTATTCGAAAAAAGTACCATTTTTGGAAAGAATAGTTGACTTTCATTTGGTTAAACAAGCGATGTTTGAAGGCAATTGACTTTCATTTGAGTCAATAAGCTTGATTGGAATCAAATTAGCTTTGTTTGAATGCAATTGAGGGAAATCATAATGATTAAGCTTAAGCTTAAGTTGAAACAATTACCATTTTTGAAAACAATAGTTGACTTTCATTTGATTAAACAAGCTATGTTTGAACGCAACTGACTTTCATTTAATTCAATAAGCTTTATTCGAATCAAATTAGCTTTGTTTGAATGCAAATGAGTGGAATTTTAATGATTAAGGTTAAGCTTTATTTGAACCAGTTTCCATTTTTGGAAAGAATTGTTCACTTTCATTTGATTAAACAAGTTAAGTATGAATGCCATTGACTTTCATTTGATTCAATAAGCTTTATTCGAATCAAATTAGCTTTGTTTGAATGCAATTGAGTGGAATCTTAATGATTAAGCTTAACCTTTATTCGAAAAAAGTACCATTTTTGGAAAGAATAGTTGACTTTCATTTGGTTAAACAAGCGATGTTTGAATGCAATTGACTTTCATTTGAGTCAATAAGTTTGATTCGAATCAAATTAGCTTTGTTTGAATGCAATTGAGGGGAATACTAATGATTAAGCTTAAGCTTTAGTTGAAACAATTACCATTTTTGAAAACAATAGTTGACTTTCATTTGATTAAACAAGCTATGTTTGAATGCAATTGACTTTCATATGATTCAATAAGCTTTATTCAAATCAAATTAGCTTTATTTGAATGTAATTGAGTGGCATCTTAATGCTTAAACTTATGCTTTATTTGAACCAATTTCAATTTTTGGAAAGAATAGTTGACTTTAATTTGATTAAACAAGTTACGTTTAAATGCAATTTACCTTCATTTGATTCGATAAGCTTTATTCAAATAAAATTAGCTTTGTTTCAATGTAATCGAGTGGAATCTTAGTGTTTAAGCTTAAGCATTATTTGAAACAATTACCATTTTTGAAAAGAATAGTTGACTTTCATTTGATTAAACAAGCTATGTTTGAATGCAATTGACTTTCATTTGATTCAATAAGCTTTATTCAAATAAAATTAGCTTTGTTTGAATGTAATCGAGTGGAATCTTAGTGTTTAAGCTTAAGCATTATTTGAAACCATTACCATTTTTGGAAAGAATAGTTGACTTTCATTTGATTAAACAAGCTATGCTTGAATGCAATTGACTTTCATTTGATTCAATATGCTTTGTTCGAATCAAATTAGCTTTGTTTGAATGCAATTGAGTGAAATCTTAATGATTAAGCTTAAGCTTTATTTGAAACAATTACCATTTTTGGAATAAATAGTTGACTTTCATTTGATTAAACAAGCTATGTTTGAATGCAATTTTCTTTGTTTGAATGCAATTGAGTGGAATCTTAATGATTAAGCTTAAGATTTATTTGAAACAATTACCATTTTTAAAAAGAATAGTTGACTTTCATTTGATTAAACAAGCTATGTTTGAATGCAATTGAGTGGAATCTTAATGATTAAGCTTAAGCTTTGTTTGAAACAATTACCATTTTTGGAAACAATAGTTGACTTTCATTTGATTAAACAAGTTATGTTTCAATACAATTGAATTTCATTTGATTCAAAAAGCTTTATTCGAATCAAATTAGCTTTGTTTGAATACAATTGAGTGGAATCTTAATGCTTAAGCTTATGCAATAGTTGAACCAATTACCATTTTTGGAATTAATAGTTGACATTCATTTGATTAAACAAGTTATTTTTGAATACAATTTACGTTCATTTGATTCAATATGCTTTATTCGAATCAAATTCGCTTTGTTTGAATGCAATTAAGTGGAATCTTAATGATTAAGCTTAAGCTTTATTTGAACCAATTACAATTTTTGGAAAGAAGTTGACTTTCATTTGATTAAACAAGCTATGTTTGAATGCAATTGACCTTCATTTGATTCAATAAGCTTTATTCGAATCAAATTAGCTTTGTTTGAATGCAATTGAGTGGAATCTTAATGATTAAGCTTGAGCTTTATTTGAAACAATTACCATTTTTGGAATAAATAGTTGACTTTCATTTGATTAAACAAGCTATGTTTGAATGCAATTGACTTTAATTTGATTCAATAAGCTTTACTCGAATCAAATTATCTTTGTTTGAATGCAATTGAGTGGAATCTTAATGATTAAGCTTAAGTTTTATTTGAAGCAATTACACTTTTTGGAAAGAAGTTGACTTTCTTTGTTTAAAAAAGCTATGTTTGAATGCAATTGACTTTCATTTGATTCAATAAGCTTTATTCGAATCAAATTAGCTTTGTTTGATTGTAACTGAGTGGAATCTTAATGATTAAGCTTAAGCTTTATTTGAAACAATTACCATTTTTGGAATCAATAGTTTACTTTCATTTGATTAAACAAGCTATGTTTGAATGCAATTGAATTTCATTTGATTCAATAATCTTTATTCAAATAAAATTAGCTTTGTTTGAATGTAATTGAGTGGAATTTTAATGCTGAAGCTTATGCTTTATTTGAACCTATTACCATTTTTGGAAAGAATAGTTGACTTTCATTTGATTAAACAAGTTAAGTATGAATGCCATTGACTTTCATTTGATTCAATAAGCTTTATTCGAATCAAATTAGCTTTGTTTGAATGCAATTGAGTGGAATCTTAATGATTAAGCTTAACCTTTATTCGAAAAAAGTACCATTTTTGGAAAGAATAGTTGACTTTCATTTGGTTAAACAAGCGATGTTTGAAGGCAATTGACTTTCATTTGAGTCAATAAGCTTGATTGGAATCAAATTAGCTTTGTTTGAATGCAATTGAGGGAAATCATAATGATTAAGCTTAAGCTTAAGTTGAAACAATTACCATTTTTGAAAACAATAGTTGACTTTCATTTGATTAAACAAGCTATGTTTGAACGCAACTGACTTTCATTTAATTCAATAAGCTTTATTCGAATCAAATTAGCTTTGTTTGAATGCAAATGAGTGGAATTTTAATGATTAAGGTTAAGCTTTATTTGAACCAGTTTCCATTTTTGGAAAGAATTGTTCACTTTCATTTGATTAAACAAGTTAAGTATGAATGCCATTGACTTTCATTTGATTCAATAAGCTTTATTCGAATCAAATTAGCTTTGTTTGAATGCAATTGAGTGGAATCTTAATGATTAAGCTTAACCTTTATTCGAAAAAAGTACCATTTTTGGAAAGAATAGTTGACTTTCATTTGGTTAAACAAGCGATGTTTGAATGCAATTGACTTTCATTTGAGTCAATAAGTTTGATTCGAATCAAATTAGCTTTGTTTGAATGCAATTGAGGGGAATACTAATGATTAAGCTTAAGCTTTAGTTGAAACAATTACCATTTTTGAAAACAATAGTTGACTTTCATTTGATTAAACAAGCTATGTTTGAATGCAATTGACTTTCATATGATTCAATAAGCTTTATTCAAATCAAATTAGCTTTATTTGAATGTAATTGAGTGGCATCTTAATGCTTAAACTTATGCTTTATTTGAACCAATTTCAATTTTTGGAAAGAATAGTTGACTTTAATTTGATTAAACAAGTTACGTTTAAATGCAATTTACCTTCATTTGATTCGATAAGCTTTATTCAAATAAAATTAGCTTTGTTTCAATGTAATCGAGTGGAATCTTAGTGTTTAAGCTTAAGCATTATTTGAAACAATTACCATTTTTGAAAAGAATAGTTGACTTTCATTTGATTAAACAAGCTATGTTTGAATGCAATTGACTTTCATTTGATTCAATAAGCTTTATTCAAATAAAATTAGCTTTGTTTGAATGTAATCGAGTGGAATCTTAGTGTTTAAGCTTAAGCATTATTTGAAACCATTACCATTTTTGGAAAGAATAGTTGACTTTCATTTGATTAAACAAGCTATGCTTGAATGCAATTGACTTTCATTTGATTCAATATGCTTTGTTCGAATCAAATTAGCTTTGTTTGAATGCAATTGAGTGAAATCTTAATGATTAAGCTTAAGCTTTATTTGAAACAATTACCATTTTTGGAATAAATAGTTGACTTTCATTTGATTAAACAAGCTATGTTTGAATGCAATTTTCTTTGTTTGAATGCAATTGAGTGGAATCTTAATGATTAAGCTTAAGATTTATTTGAAACAATTACCATTTTTAAAAAGAATAGTTGACTTTCATTTGATTAAACAAGCTATGTTTGAATGCAATTGAGTGGAATCTTAATGATTAAGCTTAAGCTTTGTTTGAAACAATTACCATTTTTGGAAACAATAGTTGACTTTCATTTGATTAAACAAGTTATGTTTCAATACAATTGAATTTCATTTGATTCAAAAAGCTTTATTCGAATCAAATTAGCTTTGTTTGAATACAATTGAGTGGAATCTTAATGCTTAAGCTTATGCAATAGTTGAACCAATTACCATTTTTGGAATTAATAGTTGACATTCATTTGATTAAACAAGTTATTTTTGAATACAATTTACGTTCATTTGATTCAATATGCTTTATTCGAATCAAATTCGCTTTGTTTGAATGCAATTAAGTGGAATCTTAATGATTAAGCTTAAGCTTTATTTGAACCAATTACAATTTTTGGAAAGAAGTTGACTTTCATTTGATTAAACAAGCTATGTTTGAATGCAATTGACCTTCATTTGATTCAATAAGCTTTATTCGAATCAAATTAGCTTTGTTTGAATGCAATTGAGTGGAATCTTAATGATTAAGCTTGAGCTTTATTTGAAACAATTACCATTTTTGGAATAAATAGTTGACTTTCATTTGATTAAACAAGCTATGTTTGAATGCAATTGACTTTAATTTGATTCAATAAGCTTTACTCGAATCAAATTATCTTTGTTTGAATGCAATTGAGTGGAATCTTAATGATTAAGCTTAAGTTTTATTTGAAGCAATTACACTTTTTGGAAAGAAGTTGACTTTCTTTGTTTAAAAAAGCTATGTTTGAATGCAATTGACTTTCATTTGATTCAATAAGCTTTATTCGAATCAAATTAGCTTTGTTTGATTGTAACTGAGTGGAATCTTAATGATTAAGCTTAAGCTTTATTTGAAACAATTACCATTTTTGGAATCAATAGTTTACTTTCATTTGATTAAACAAGCTATGTTTGAATGCAATTGAATTTCATTTGATTCAATAATCTTTATTCAAATAAAATTAGCTTTGTTTGAATGTAATTGAGTGGAATTTTAATGCTGAAGCTTATGCTTTATTTGAACCTATTACCATTTTTGGAAAGAATAGTTGACTTTCATTTGATTAAACAAGTTAAGTATGAATGCCATTGACTTTCATTTGATTCAATAAGCTTTATTCGAATCAAATTAGCTTTGTTTGAATGCAATTGAGTGGAATCTTAATGATTAAGCTTAACCTTTATTCGAAAAAAGTACCATTTTTGGAAAGAATAGTTGACTTTCATTTGGTTAAACAAGCGATGTTTGAAGGCAATTGACTTTCATTTGAGTCAATAAGCTTGATTGGAATCAAATTAGCTTTGTTTGAATGCAATTGAGGGAAATCATAATGATTAAGCTTAAGCTTAAGTTGAAACAATTACCATTTTTGAAAACAATAGTTGACTTTCATTTGATTAAACAAGCTATGTTTGAACGCAACTGACTTTCATTTAATTCAATAAGCTTTATTCGAATCAAATTAGCTTTGTTTGAATGCAAATGAGTGGAATTTTAATGATTAAGGTTAAGCTTTATTTGAACCAGTTTCCATTTTTGGAAAGAATTGTTCACTTTCATTTGATTAAACAAGTTAAGTATGAATGCCATTGACTTTCATTTGATTCAATAAGCTTTATTCGAATCAAATTAGCTTTGTTTGAATGCAATTGAGTGGAATCTTAATGATTAAGCTTAACCTTTATTCGAAAAAAGTACCATTTTTGGAAAGAATAGTTGACTTTCATTTGGTTAAACAAGCGATGTTTGAATGCAATTGACTTTCATTTGAGTCAATAAGTTTGATTCGAATCAAATTAGCTTTGTTTGAATGCAATTGAGGGGAATACTAATGATTAAGCTTAAGCTTTAGTTGAAACAATTACCATTTTTGAAAACAATAGTTGACTTTCATTTGATTAAACAAGCTATGTTTGAATGCAATTGACTTTCATATGATTCAATAAGCTTTATTCAAATCAAATTAGCTTTATTTGAATGTAATTGAGTGGCATCTTAATGCTTAAACTTATGCTTTATTTGAACCAATTTCAATTTTTGGAAAGAATAGTTGACTTTAATTTGATTAAACAAGTTACGTTTAAATGCAATTTACCTTCATTTGATTCGATAAGCTTTATTCAAATAAAATTAGCTTTGTTTCAATGTAATCGAGTGGAATCTTAGTGTTTAAGCTTAAGCATTATTTGAAACAATTACCATTTTTGAAAAGAATAGTTGACTTTCATTTGATTAAACAAGCTATGTTTGAATGCAATTGACTTTCATTTGATTCAATAAGCTTTATTCAAATAAAATTAGCTTTGTTTGAATGTAATCGAGTGGAATCTTAGTGTTTAAGCTTAAGCATTATTTGAAACCATTACCATTTTTGGAAAGAATAGTTGACTTTCATTTGATTAAACAAGCTATGCTTGAATGCAATTGACTTTCATTTGATTCAATATGCTTTGTTCGAATCAAATTAGCTTTGTTTGAATGCAATTGAGTGAAATCTTAATGATTAAGCTTAAGCTTTATTTGAAACAATTACCATTTTTGGAATAAATAGTTGACTTTCATTTGATTAAACAAGCTATGTTTGAATGCAATTTTCTTTGTTTGAATGCAATTGAGTGGAATCTTAATGATTAAGCTTAAGATTTATTTGAAACAATTACCATTTTTAAAAAGAATAGTTGACTTTCATTTGATTAAACAAGCTATGTTTGAATGCAATTGAGTGGAATCTTAATGATTAAGCTTAAGCTTTGTTTGAAACAATTACCATTTTTGGAAACAATAGTTGACTTTCATTTGATTAAACAAGTTATGTTTCAATACAATTGAATTTCATTTGATTCAAAAAGCTTTATTCGAATCAAATTAGCTTTGTTTGAATACAATTGAGTGGAATCTTAATGCTTAAGCTTATGCAATAGTTGAACCAATTACCATTTTTGGAATTAATAGTTGACATTCATTTGATTAAACAAGTTATTTTTGAATACAATTTACGTTCATTTGATTCAATATGCTTTATTCGAATCAAATTCGCTTTGTTTGAATGCAATTAAGTGGAATCTTAATGATTAAGCTTAAGCTTTATTTGAACCAATTACAATTTTTGGAAAGAAGTTGACTTTCATTTGATTAAACAAGCTATGTTTGAATGCAATTGACCTTCATTTGATTCAATAAGCTTTATTCGAATCAAATTAGCTTTGTTTGAATGCAATTGAGTGGAATCTTAATGATTAAGCTTGAGCTTTATTTGAAACAATTACCATTTTTGGAATAAATAGTTGACTTTCATTTGATTAAACAAGCTATGTTTGAATGCAATTGACTTTAATTTGATTCAATAAGCTTTACTCGAATCAAATTATCTTTGTTTGAATGCAATTGAGTGGAATCTTAATGATTAAGCTTAAGTTTTATTTGAAGCAATTACACTTTTTGGAAAGAAGTTGACTTTCTTTGTTTAAAAAAGCTATGTTTGAATGCAATTGACTTTCATTTGATTCAATAAGCTTTATTCGAATCAAATTAGCTTTGTTTGATTGTAACTGAGTGGAATCTTAATGATTAAGCTTAAGCTTTATTTGAAACAATTACCATTTTTGGAATCAATAGTTTACTTTCATTTGATTAAACAAGCTATGTTTGAATGCAATTGAATTTCATTTGATTCAATAATCTTTATTCAAATAAAATTAGCTTTGTTTGAATGTAATTGAGTGGAATTTTAATGCTGAAGCTTATGCTTTATTTGAACCTATTACCATTTTTGGAAAGAATAGTTGACTTTCATTTGATTAAACAAGTTAAGTATGAATGCCATTGACTTTCATTTGATTCAATAAGCTTTATTCGAATCAAATTAGCTTTGTTTGAATGCAATTGAGTGGAATCTTAATGATTAAGCTTAACCTTTATTCGAAAAAAGTACCATTTTTGGAAAGAATAGTTGACTTTCATTTGGTTAAACAAGCGATGTTTGAAGGCAATTGACTTTCATTTGAGTCAATAAGCTTGATTGGAATCAAATTAGCTTTGTTTGAATGCAATTGAGGGAAATCATAATGATTAAGCTTAAGCTTAAGTTGAAACAATTACCATTTTTGAAAACAATAGTTGACTTTCATTTGATTAAACAAGCTATGTTTGAACGCAACTGACTTTCATTTAATTCAATAAGCTTTATTCGAATCAAATTAGCTTTGTTTGAATGCAAATGAGTGGAATTTTAATGATTAAGGTTAAGCTTTATTTGAACCAGTTTCCATTTTTGGAAAGAATTGTTCACTTTCATTTGATTAAACAAGTTAAGTATGAATGCCATTGACTTTCATTTGATTCAATAAGCTTTATTCGAATCAAATTAGCTTTGTTTGAATGCAATTGAGTGGAATCTTAATGATTAAGCTTAACCTTTATTCGAAAAAAGTACCATTTTTGGAAAGAATAGTTGACTTTCATTTGGTTAAACAAGCGATGTTTGAATGCAATTGACTTTCATTTGAGTCAATAAGTTTGATTCGAATCAAATTAGCTTTGTTTGAATGCAATTGAGGGGAATACTAATGATTAAGCTTAAGCTTTAGTTGAAACAATTACCATTTTTGAAAACAATAGTTGACTTTCATTTGATTAAACAAGCTATGTTTGAATGCAATTGACTTTCATATGATTCAATAAGCTTTATTCAAATCAAATTAGCTTTATTTGAATGTAATTGAGTGGCATCTTAATGCTTAAACTTATGCTTTATTTGAACCAATTTCAATTTTTGGAAAGAATAGTTGACTTTAATTTGATTAAACAAGTTACGTTTAAATGCAATTTACCTTCATTTGATTCGATAAGCTTTATTCAAATAAAATTAGCTTTGTTTCAATGTAATCGAGTGGAATCTTAGTGTTTAAGCTTAAGCATTATTTGAAACAATTACCATTTTTGAAAAGAATAGTTGACTTTCATTTGATTAAACAAGCTATGTTTGAATGCAATTGACTTTCATTTGATTCAATAAGCTTTATTCAAATAAAATTAGCTTTGTTTGAATGTAATCGAGTGGAATCTTAGTGTTTAAGCTTAAGCATTATTTGAAACCATTACCATTTTTGGAAAGAATAGTTGACTTTCATTTGATTAAACAAGCTATGCTTGAATGCAATTGACTTTCATTTGATTCAATATGCTTTGTTCGAATCAAATTAGCTTTGTTTGAATGCAATTGAGTGAAATCTTAATGATTAAGCTTAAGCTTTATTTGAAACAATTACCATTTTTGGAATAAATAGTTGACTTTCATTTGATTAAACAAGCTATGTTTGAATGCAATTTTCTTTGTTTGAATGCAATTGAGTGGAATCTTAATGATTAAGCTTAAGATTTATTTGAAACAATTACCATTTTTAAAAAGAATAGTTGACTTTCATTTGATTAAACAAGCTATGTTTGAATGCAATTGAGTGGAATCTTAATGATTAAGCTTAAGCTTTGTTTGAAACAATTACCATTTTTGGAAACAATAGTTGACTTTCATTTGATTAAACAAGTTATGTTTCAATACAATTGAATTTCATTTGATTCAAAAAGCTTTATTCGAATCAAATTAGCTTTGTTTGAATACAATTGAGTGGAATCTTAATGCTTAAGCTTATGCAATAGTTGAACCAATTACCATTTTTGGAATTAATAGTTGACATTCATTTGATTAAACAAGTTATTTTTGAATACAATTTACGTTCATTTGATTCAATATGCTTTATTCGAATCAAATTCGCTTTGTTTGAATGCAATTAAGTGGAATCTTAATGATTAAGCTTAAGCTTTATTTGAACCAATTACAATTTTTGGAAAGAAGTTGACTTTCATTTGATTAAACAAGCTATGTTTGAATGCAATTGACCTTCATTTGATTCAATAAGCTTTATTCGAATCAAATTAGCTTTGTTTGAATGCAATTGAGTGGAATCTTAATGATTAAGCTTGAGCTTTATTTGAAACAATTACCATTTTTGGAATAAATAGTTGACTTTCATTTGATTAAACAAGCTATGTTTGAATGCAATTGACTTTAATTTGATTCAATAAGCTTTACTCGAATCAAATTATCTTTGTTTGAATGCAATTGAGTGGAATCTTAATGATTAAGCTTAAGTTTTATTTGAAGCAATTACACTTTTTGGAAAGAAGTTGACTTTCTTTGTTTAAAAAAGCTATGTTTGAATGCAATTGACTTTCATTTGATTCAATAAGCTTTATTCGAATCAAATTAGCTTTGTTTGATTGTAACTGAGTGGAATCTTAATGATTAAGCTTAAGCTTTATTTGAAACAATTACCATTTTTGGAATCAATAGTTTACTTTCATTTGATTAAACAAGCTATGTTTGAATGCAATTGAATTTCATTTGATTCAATAATCTTTATTCAAATAAAATTAGCTTTGTTTGAATGTAATTGAGTGGAATTTTAATGCTGAAGCTTATGCTTTATTTGAACCTATTACCATTTTTGGAAAGAATAGTTGACTTTCATTTGATTAAACAAGTTAAGTATGAATGCCATTGACTTTCATTTGATTCAATAAGCTTTATTCGAATCAAATTAGCTTTGTTTGAATGCAATTGAGTGGAATCTTAATGATTAAGCTTAACCTTTATTCGAAAAAAGTACCATTTTTGGAAAGAATAGTTGACTTTCATTTGGTTAAACAAGCGATGTTTGAAGGCAATTGACTTTCATTTGAGTCAATAAGCTTGATTGGAATCAAATTAGCTTTGTTTGAATGCAATTGAGGGAAATCATAATGATTAAGCTTAAGCTTAAGTTGAAACAATTACCATTTTTGAAAACAATAGTTGACTTTCATTTGATTAAACAAGCTATGTTTGAACGCAACTGACTTTCATTTAATTCAATAAGCTTTATTCGAATCAAATTAGCTTTGTTTGAATGCAAATGAGTGGAATTTTAATGATTAAGGTTAAGCTTTATTTGAACCAGTTTCCATTTTTGGAAAGAATTGTTCACTTTCATTTGATTAAACAAGTTAAGTATGAATGCCATTGACTTTCATTTGATTCAATAAGCTTTATTCGAATCAAATTAGCTTTGTTTGAATGCAATTGAGTGGAATCTTAATGATTAAGCTTAACCTTTATTCGAAAAAAGTACCATTTTTGGAAAGAATAGTTGACTTTCATTTGGTTAAACAAGCGATGTTTGAATGCAATTGACTTTCATTTGAGTCAATAAGTTTGATTCGAATCAAATTAGCTTTGTTTGAATGCAATTGAGGGGAATACTAATGATTAAGCTTAAGCTTTAGTTGAAACAATTACCATTTTTGAAAACAATAGTTGACTTTCATTTGATTAAACAAGCTATGTTTGAATGCAATTGACTTTCATATGATTCAATAAGCTTTATTCAAATCAAATTAGCTTTATTTGAATGTAATTGAGTGGCATCTTAATGCTTAAACTTATGCTTTATTTGAACCAATTTCAATTTTTGGAAAGAATAGTTGACTTTAATTTGATTAAACAAGTTACGTTTAAATGCAATTTACCTTCATTTGATTCGATAAGCTTTATTCAAATAAAATTAGCTTTGTTTCAATGTAATCGAGTGGAATCTTAGTGTTTAAGCTTAAGCATTATTTGAAACAATTACCATTTTTGAAAAGAATAGTTGACTTTCATTTGATTAAACAAGCTATGTTTGAATGCAATTGACTTTCATTTGATTCAATAAGCTTTATTCAAATAAAATTAGCTTTGTTTGAATGTAATCGAGTGGAATCTTAGTGTTTAAGCTTAAGCATTATTTGAAACCATTACCATTTTTGGAAAGAATAGTTGACTTTCATTTGATTAAACAAGCTATGCTTGAATGCAATTGACTTTCATTTGATTCAATATGCTTTGTTCGAATCAAATTAGCTTTGTTTGAATGCAATTGAGTGAAATCTTAATGATTAAGCTTAAGCTTTATTTGAAACAATTACCATTTTTGGAATAAATAGTTGACTTTCATTTGATTAAACAAGCTATGTTTGAATGCAATTTTCTTTGTTTGAATGCAATTGAGTGGAATCTTAATGATTAAGCTTAAGATTTATTTGAAACAATTACCATTTTTAAAAAGAATAGTTGACTTTCATTTGATTAAACAAGCTATGTTTGAATGCAATTGAGTGGAATCTTAATGATTAAGCTTAAGCTTTGTTTGAAACAATTACCATTTTTGGAAACAATAGTTGACTTTCATTTGATTAAACAAGTTATGTTTCAATACAATTGAATTTCATTTGATTCAAAAAGCTTTATTCGAATCAAATTAGCTTTGTTTGAATACAATTGAGTGGAATCTTAATGCTTAAGCTTATGCAATAGTTGAACCAATTACCATTTTTGGAATTAATAGTTGACATTCATTTGATTAAACAAGTTATTTTTGAATACAATTTACGTTCATTTGATTCAATATGCTTTATTCGAATCAAATTCGCTTTGTTTGAATGCAATTAAGTGGAATCTTAATGATTAAGCTTAAGCTTTATTTGAACCAATTACAATTTTTGGAAAGAAGTTGACTTTCATTTGATTAAACAAGCTATGTTTGAATGCAATTGACCTTCATTTGATTCAATAAGCTTTATTCGAATCAAATTAGCTTTGTTTGAATGCAATTGAGTGGAATCTTAATGATTAAGCTTGAGCTTTATTTGAAACAATTACCATTTTTGGAATAAATAGTTGACTTTCATTTGATTAAACAAGCTATGTTTGAATGCAATTGACTTTAATTTGATTCAATAAGCTTTACTCGAATCAAATTATCTTTGTTTGAATGCAATTGAGTGGAATCTTAATGATTAAGCTTAAGTTTTATTTGAAGCAATTACACTTTTTGGAAAGAAGTTGACTTTCTTTGTTTAAAAAAGCTATGTTTGAATGCAATTGACTTTCATTTGATTCAATAAGCTTTATTCGAATCAAATTAGCTTTGTTTGATTGTAACTGAGTGGAATCTTAATGATTAAGCTTAAGCTTTATTTGAAACAATTACCATTTTTGGAATCAATAGTTTACTTTCATTTGATTAAACAAGCTATGTTTGAATGCAATTGAATTTCATTTGATTCAATAATCTTTATTCAAATAAAATTAGCTTTGTTTGAATGTAATTGAGTGGAATTTTAATGCTGAAGCTTATGCTTTATTTGAACCTATTACCATTTTTGGAAAGAATAGTTGACTTTCATTTGATTAAACAAGTTAAGTATGAATGCCATTGACTTTCATTTGATTCAATAAGCTTTATTCGAATCAAATTAGCTTTGTTTGAATGCAATTGAGTGGAATCTTAATGATTAAGCTTAACCTTTATTCGAAAAAAGTACCATTTTTGGAAAGAATAGTTGACTTTCATTTGGTTAAACAAGCGATGTTTGAAGGCAATTGACTTTCATTTGAGTCAATAAGCTTGATTGGAATCAAATTAGCTTTGTTTGAATGCAATTGAGGGAAATCATAATGATTAAGCTTAAGCTTAAGTTGAAACAATTACCATTTTTGAAAACAATAGTTGACTTTCATTTGATTAAACAAGCTATGTTTGAACGCAACTGACTTTCATTTAATTCAATAAGCTTTATTCGAATCAAATTAGCTTTGTTTGAATGCAAATGAGTGGAATTTTAATGATTAAGGTTAAGCTTTATTTGAACCAGTTTCCATTTTTGGAAAGAATTGTTCACTTTCATTTGATTAAACAAGTTAAGTATGAATGCCATTGACTTTCATTTGATTCAATAAGCTTTATTCGAATCAAATTAGCTTTGTTTGAATGCAATTGAGTGGAATCTTAATGATTAAGCTTAACCTTTATTCGAAAAAAGTACCATTTTTGGAAAGAATAATTGACTTTCATTTGGTTAAACAAGCGATGTTTGAATGCAATTGACTTTCATTTGAGTCAATAAGTTTGATTCGAATCAAATTAGCTTTGTTTGAATGCAATTGAGGGGAATCATAATGATTAAGCTTAAGCTTTAGTTGAAACAATTACCATTTTTGAAAACAATAGTTGACTTTCATTTGATTAAACAAGCTATGTTTGAACGCAACTGACTTTCATTTAATTCAATAAGCTTTATTCGAATCAAATTAGCTTTGTTTGAATGCAAATGAGTGGAATTTTAATGATTAAGGTTAAGCTTTATTTGAACCAATTTCCATTTTTGGAAAGAATTGTTCACTTTCATTTGATTAAACAAGTTATGTTTGAATGCAATTGACTTTCATTTGATTTAGTAAGCTTGATTCGAATCAAATTAGCTTTGTTTGAATGCAATTGAGGTGAATCTTAATGATTAAGCTTAAGCTTTAGTTGAAACAATTAACATTTTTGAAAACAATAGTTGACTTTGATTTGATTAAACAAGCTATGTTTGAACGCAACTGACTTTCATTTGATTCAATAAGCTTTATTCGAATCAAATTAGCTTTGTTTGAATGGAAATGAGTGGAATCTTAATGATTAAGGTTAAGCTTTATTTGAACCAATTTCCATTTTTGGAAAGAATAGTTGACTTTCATTTGATTAAACAAGCTATGTTTGAATGCAATTGACTTTCATATGATTCAATAAGCTTTATTCAAATCAAATTAGCTTTATTTGAATGTAATTGAGTGGCATCTTAATGCTTAAACTTATGCTTTATTTGAACCAATTTCCATTTTTGGAAAGAATAGTTGACTTTAATTTGATTAAACAAGTTACGTTTAAATGCAATTTACCTTCATTTGATTCAATAAGCTTTATTCAAATAAAATTAGCTTTGTTTCAATGTAATCGAGTGGAATCTTAGTGTTTAAGCTTAAGCATTATTTGAAACAATTACCATTTTTGAAAAGAATAGTTGACTTTCATTTGATTAAACAAGCTATGTTTGAATGCAATTGACTTTCATTTGATTCAATAAGCTTTATTCAAATAAAATTAGCTTTGTTTGAATGTAATCGAGTGGAATCTTAGTGTTTAAGCTTAACCATTATTTGAAACCATTACCATTTTTGGAAAGAATAGTTGACTTTCATTTGATTAAACAAGCTATGCTTGAATGCAATTGACTTTCATTTGATTCAATACGCTTTGTTCGAATCAAATTAGCTTTGTTTGAATGCAATTGAGTGAAATCTTAATGATTAAGCTTAAGCTTTATTTGAAACAATTACCATTTTTGGAATAAATAGTTGACTTTCATTTGATTAAACAAGCTATGTTTGAATGCAATTGAGTGGAATCTTAATGATTAAGCTTAAGCTTTGTTTGAAAAAATTACCATTTTTGGAAACAATAGTTGACTTTCATTTGATTAAACAAGTTATGTTTCAATACAATTGAATTTCATTTGATTCAAAAAGCTTTATTCGAATCAAATTAGCTTTGTTTGAATACAATTGAGTGGAATCTTAATGCTTAAGCTTATGCTCTATTTGAACCAATTACCATTTTTGGAATGAATAGTTGACATTCATTTGATTAAACAAGCTATGTTTGAATACAATTTACGTTCATTTGATTCAATATGCTTTATTCGAATCAAATTCACTTTGTTTGAATGCAATTAAGTGGAATCTTAATGATTAAGCTTAAGCTTTATTTGAACCAATTACAATTTTTGGAAAGAAGTTGACTTTCATTTGATTAAACAAGCTATGTTTGAATGCAATTGACTTTCATTTGATTGAATAAGCTTTATTCGAATCAAATTAGCTTTGTTTGAATGCAATTGAGTGGAATCTTAATGATTAAGCTTGAGCTTTATTTGAAACAATTACCATTTTTGGAATAAATAGTTGACTTTCATTTGATTAAACAAGCTATGTTTGAATGCAATTGACTTTAATTTGATTCAATAAGCTTTATTCGAATCAAATTAGCTTTGTTTGAATGCAATTGAGTGGAATCTTAATGATTAAGCTTCACCTTTATTTGAAAAAAGTACCATTTTTGGAAAGAATAGTTGACTTTCATTTGGTTAAACAAGCGATGTTTGAATGCAATTGACTTTCATTTGAGTCAATAAGCTTGATTCGAATCAAATTAGCTTAGTTTGAATGCAATTGAGGGGAATCTTAATGATTAAGCTTAAGCTTTAGTTGAAACGATTACCATTTTTGAAAACAATAGTTGACTTTCATTTGATTAAACAAGCTATGTTTGAACGCAACTGACTTTCATTTAATTCAATAAGCTTTATTCGAATCAAATTAGCTTTGTTTGAATGCAAATGAGTGGAATTTTAATGATTAAGGTTAAGCTTTATTTGAACCAATTTCCATTTTTGGAAAGAATTGTTCACTTTCATTTGATTAAACAAGTTATGTTTGAATGCAATTGACTTTCATTTGATTTAGTAAGCTTGATTCGAATCAAATTAGCTTTGTTTGAATGCAATTGAGGTGAATCTTAATGATTAAGCTTAAGCTTTAGTTGAAACAATTAACATTTTTGAAAACAATAGTTGACTTTGATTTGATTAAACAAGCTATGTTTGAACGCAACTGACTTTCATTTGATTCAATAAGCTTTATTCGAATCAAATTAGCTTTGTTTGAATGGAAATGAGTGGAATCTTAATGATTAAGGTTAAGCTTTATTTGAACCAATTTCCATTTTTGGAAAGAATAGTTGACTTTCATTTGATTAAACAAGCTATGTTTGAATGCAATTGACTTTCATATGATTCAATAAGCTTTATTCAAATCAAATTAGCTTTATTTGAATGTAATTGAGTGGCATCTTAATGCTTAAACTTATGCTTTATTTGAACCAATTTCCATTTTTGGAAAGAATAGTTGACTTTAATTTGATTAAACAAGTTACGTTTAAATGCAATTTACCTTCATTTGATTCAATAAGCTTTATTCAAATAAAATTAGCTTTGTTTCAATGTAATCGAGTGGAATCTTAGTGTTTAAGCTTAAGCATTATTTGAAACAATTACCATTTTTGAAAAGAATAGTTGACTTTCATTTGATTAAACAAGCTATGTTTGAATGCAATTGACTTTCATTTGATTCAATAAGCTTTATTCAAATAAAATTAGCTTTGTTTGAATGTAATCGAGTGGAATCTTAGTGTTTAAGCTTAACCATTATTTGAAACCATTACCATTTTTGGAAAGAATAGTTGACTTTCATTTGATTAAACAAGCTATGCTTGAATGCAATTGACTTTCATTTGATTCAATACGCTTTGTTCGAATCAAATTAGCTTTGTTTGAATGCAATTGAGTGAAATCTTAATGATTAAGCTTAAGCTTTATTTGAAACAATTACCATTTTTGGAATAAATAGTTGACTTTCATTTGATTAAACAAGCTATGTTTGAATGCAATTGAGTGGAATCTTAATGATTAAGCTTAAGCTTTGTTTGAAAAAATTACCATTTTTGGAAACAATAGTTGACTTTCATTTGATTAAACAAGTTATGTTTCAATACAATTGAATTTCATTTGATTCAAAAAGCTTTATTCGAATCAAATTAGCTTTGTTTGAATACAATTGAGTGGAATCTTAATGCTTAAGCTTATGCTCTATTTGAACCAATTACCATTTTTGGAATGAATAGTTGACATTCATTTGATTAAACAAGCTATGTTTGAATACAATTTACGTTCATTTGATTCAATATGCTTTATTCGAATCAAATTCACTTTGTTTGAATGCAATTAAGTGGAATCTTAATGATTAAGCTTAAGCTTTATTTGAACCAATTACAATTTTTGGAAAGAAGTTGACTTTCATTTGATTAAACAAGCTATGTTTGAATGCAATTGACTTTCATTTGATTGAATAAGCTTTATTCGAATCAAATTAGCTTTGTTTGAATGCAATTGAGTGGAATCTTAATGATTAAGCTTGAGCTTTATTTGAAACAATTACCATTTTTGGAATAAATAGTTGACTTTCATTTGATTAAACAAGCTATGTTTGAATGCAATTGACTTTAATTTGATTCAATAAGCTTTATTCGAATCAAATTAGCTTTGTTTGAATGCAATTGAGTGGAATCTTAATGATTAAGCTTCACCTTTATTTGAAAAAAGTACCATTTTTGGAAAGAATAGTTGACTTTCATTTGGTTAAACAAGCGATGTTTGAATGCAATTGACTTTCATTTGAGTCAATAAGCTTGATTCGAATCAAATTAGCTTAGTTTGAATGCAATTGAGGGGAATCTTAATGATTAAGCTTAAGCTTTAGTTGAAACAATTACCATTTTTGAAAACAATAGTTGACTTTCATTTGATTAAACAAGCTATGTTTGAACGCAACTGACTTTCATTTGATTCAATAAGCTTTACTCAAATCAAATTAGCTTTGTTTGAATGCAAATGAGTGGAATTTTAATGATTAAGGTTAAGCTTTATTTGAACCAATTTCCATTTTTGGAAAGAATTGTTCACTTTCATTTGATTAAACAAGTTATGTTTGAATGCAATTGACTTTCATTTGATTTAGTAAGCTTGATTCGAATCAAATTAGCTTTGTTTGAATGCAATTGAGGTGAATCTTAATGATTAAGCTTAAGCTTTAGTTGAAACAATTACCATTTTTGAAAACTATAGTTGACTTTCATTTGATTAAACAAGCTATGTTTGAACGCAACTGACTTTCATTTGATTCAATAAGCTTTATTCGAATCAAATTAGCTTTGTTTGAATGCAAATGATTGGAATCTTAATGATTAAGGTTAAGCTTTATTTGAACCAATTTCCATTTTTGGAAAGAATAGTTGACTTTCATTTGATTAAACAAGCTATGTTTGAATGCAATTGACTTTCATATGATTCAATAAGCCTTATTCAAATCAAATTAGCTTTATTTGAATGTTATTGAGTGGCATCTTAATGCTTAAACTTATGCTTTATTTGAACCAATTTCCATTTTTGGAAAGAATAGTTGACTTTAATTTGATTAAACAAGTTATGTTTAAATGCAATTTACGTTCATTTGATTAAATAAGCTTTATTCAAATAAAATTAGCTTTGTTTGAATGTAATCGAGTGGAATCTTAGTGTTTAAGCTTAAGCATTATTTGAAACCATTACCATTTTTGGAAAGAATAGTTGACTTTCATTTGATTAAACAAGCTATACTTGAATGCAATTGACTTTCATTTGATTCAATATGCTTTGTTCGAATCAAATTAGCTTTGTTTGAATGCAATCGAGTGGAATCTTAGTGTTTAAGCTTAAGCTTTATTTGAAACCATTACCATTTTTGGAAAGAATAGTTGACTTTCATTTGATTAAACAAGCTATGCTTGAATGCAATTGACTTTCATTTGATTCAATACGCTTTGTTCGAATCAAATTAGCTTTGTTTGAATGCAATTGAGTGAAATCTTAATGATTAAGCTTAAGCTTTATTTGAAACAATTACCATTTTTGGAATAAATAGTTGACTTTCATTTGATTAAACAAGCTATGTTTGAATGCAATTGAGTGGAATCTTAATGATTAAGCTTAAGCTTTGTTTGAAAAAATTACCATTTTTGGAAACAATAGTTGACTTTCATTTGATTAAACAAGTTATGTTTCAATACAATTGAATTTCATTTGATTCAAAAAGCTTTATTCGAATCAAATTAGCTTTGTTTGAATACAATTGAGTGGAATCTTAATGCTTAAGCTTATGCTCTATTTGAACCAATTACCATTTTTGGAATGAATAGTTGACATTCATTTGATTAAACAAGCTATGTTTGAATACAATTTACGTTCATTTGATTCAATATGCTTTATTCGAATCAAATTCACTTTGTTTGAATGCAATTAAGTGGAATCTTAATGATTAAGCTTAAGCTTTATTTGAACCAATTACAATTTTTGGAAAGAAGTTGACTTTCATTTGATTAAACAAGCTATGTTTGAATGCAATTGACTTTCATTTGATTGAATAAGCTTTATTCGAATCAAATTAGCTTTGTTTGAATGCAATTGAGTGGAATCTTAATGATTAAGCTTGAGCTTTATTTGAAACAATTACCATTTTTGGAATAAATAGTTGACTTTCATTTGATTAAACAAGCTATGTTTGAATGCAATTGACTTTAATTTGATTCAATAAGCTTTATTCGAATCAAATTAGCTTTGTTTGAATGCAATTGAGTGGAATCTTAATGATTAAGCTTCACCTTTATTTGAAAAAAGTACCATTTTTGGAAAGAATAGTTGACTTTCATTTGGTTAAACAAGCGATGTTTGAATGCAATTGACTTTCATTTGAGTCAATAAGCTTGATTCGAATCAAATTAGCTTAGTTTGAATGCAATTGAGGGGAATCTTAATGATTAAGCTTAAGCTTTAGTTGAAACAATTACCATTTTTGAAAACAATAGTTGACTTTCATTTGATTAAACAAGCTATGTTTGAACGCAACTGACTTTCATTTGATTCAATAAGCTTTACTCAAATCAAATTAGCTTTGTTTGAATGCAAATGAGTGGAATTTTAATGATTAAGGTTAAGCTTTATTTGAACCAATTTCCATTTTTGGAAAGAATTGTTCACTTTCATTTGATTAAACAAGTTATGTTTGAATGCAATTGACTTTCATTTGATTTAGTAAGCTTGATTCGAATCAAATTAGCTTTGTTTGAATGCAATTGAGGTGAATCTTAATGATTAAGCTTAAGCTTTAGTTGAAACAATTACCATTTTTGAAAACTATAGTTGACTTTCATTTGATTAAACAAGCTATGTTTGAACGCAACTGACTTTCATTTGATTCAATAAGCTTTATTCGAATCAAATTAGCTTTGTTTGAATGCAAATGATTGGAATCTTAATGATTAAGGTTAAGCTTTATTTGAACCAATTTCCATTTTTGGAAAGAATAGTTGACTTTCATTTGATTAAACAAGCTATGTTTGAATGCAATTGACTTTCATATGATTCAATAAGCCTTATTCAAATCAAATTAGCTTTATTTGAATGTTATTGAGTGGCATCTTAATGCTTAAACTTATGCTTTATTTGAACCAATTTCCATTTTTGGAAAGAATAGTTGACTTTAATTTGATTAAACAAGTTATGTTTAAATGCAATTTACGTTCATTTGATTAAATAAGCTTTATTCAAATAAAATTAGCTTTGTTTGAATGTAATCGAGTGGAATCTTAGTGTTTAAGCTTAAGCATTATTTGAAACCATTACCATTTTTGGAAAGAATAGTTGACTTTCATTTGATTAAACAAGCTATACTTGAATGCAATTGACTTTCATTTGATTCAATATGCTTTGTTCGAATCAAATTAGCTTTGTTTGAATGCAATTGAGTGAAATCTTAATGATTAAGCTTAAGCTTTATTTGAAACCATTACCATTTTTGGAAAGAATAGTTGACTTTCATTTGATTAAACAAGCTATGCTTGAATGCAATTGACTTTCATTTGATTCACTACGCTTTGTTCGAATCAAATTAGCTTTGTTTGAATGCAATTGAGTGAAATCTTAATGATTAAGCTTAAGCTTTATTTGAAACAATTACCATTTTTGGAATAAATAGTTGACTTTCATTTGATTAAACAAGCTATGTTTGAATGCAATTGAGTGGAATCTTAATGATTAAGCTTAAGCTATGTTTGAAAAAATTACCATTTTTGGAAACAATAGTTGACTTTCATTTGATTAAACAAGTTATGTTTCAATACAATTGAATTTCATTTGATTCAAAAAGCTTTATTCGAATCAAATTAGCTTTGTTTGAATACAATTGAGTGGAATCTTAATGCTTAAGCTTATGCTCTATTTTAACCAATTACCATTTTTGGAATGAATAGTTGACATTCATTTGATTAAACAAGCTATGTTTGAATACAATTTACGTTCATTTGATTCAATATGCTTTATTCGAATCAAATTCACTTTGTTTGAATGCAATTAAGTGGAATCTTAATGATTAAGCTTAAGCTTTATTTGAACCAATTACAATTTTTGGAAAGAAGTTGACTTTCATTTGATTAAACAAGCTATGTTTGAATGCAATTGACTTTCATTTGATTGAATAAGCTTTATTCGAATCAAATTAGCTTTGTTTGAATGCAATTGAGTGGAATCTTAATGATTAAGCTTGAGCTTTATTTGAAACAATTACCATTTTTGGAATAAATAGTTGACTTTCATTTGATTAAACAAGCTATGTTTGAATGCAATTGACTTTAATTTGATTCAATAAGCTTTATTCGAATCAAATTAGCTTTGTTTGAATGCAATTGAGTGGAATCTTAATGATTAAGCTTCACCTTTATTTGAAAAAAGTACCATTTTTGGAAAGAATAGTTGACTTTCATTTGGTTAAACAAGCGATGTTTGAATGCAATTGACTTTCATTTGAGTCAATAAGCTTGATTCGAATCAAATTAGCTTAGTTTGAATGCAATTGAGGGGAATCTTAATGATTAAGCTTAAGCTTTAGTTGAAACAATTACCATTTTTGAAAACAATAGTTGACTTTCATTTGATTAAACAAGCTATGTTTGAACGCAACTGACTTTCATTTGATTCAATAAGCTTTACTCAAATCAAATTAGCTTTGTTTGAATGCAAATGAGTGGAATTTTAATGATTAAGGTTAAGCTTTATTTGAACCAATTTCCATTTTTGGAAAGAATTGTTCACTTTCATTTGATTAAACAAGTTATGTTTGAATGCAATTGACTTTCATTTGATTTAGTAAGCTTGATTCGAATCAAATTAGCTTTGTTTGAATGCAATTGAGGTGAATCTTAATGATTAAGCTTAAGCTTTAGTTGAAACAATTACCATTTTTGAAAACTATAGTTGACTTTCATTTGATTAAACAAGCTATGTTTGAACGCAACTGACTTTCATTTGATTCAATAAGCTTTATTCGAATCAAATTAGCTTTGTTTGAATGCAAATGATTGGAATCTTAATGATTAAGGTTAAGCTTTATTTGAACCAATTTCCATTTTTGGAAAGAATAGTTGACTTTCATTTGATTAAACAAGCTATGTTTGAATGCAATTGACTTTCATATGATTCAATAAGCCTTATTCAAATCAAATTAGCTTTATTTGAATGTTATTGAGTGGCATCTTAATGCTTAAACTTATGCTTTATTTGAACCAATTTCCATTTTTGGAAAGAATAGTTGACTTTAATTTGATTAAACAAGTTATGTTTAAATGCAATTTACGTTCATTTGATTAAATAAGCTTTATTCAAATAAAATTAGCTTTGTTTGAATGTAATCGAGTGGAATCTTAGTGTTTAAGCTTAAGCATTATTTGAAACCATTACCATTTTTGGAAAGAATAGTTGACTTTCATTTGATTAAACAAGCTATACTTGAATGCAATTGACTTTCATTTGATTCAATATGCTTTGTTCGAATCAAATTAGCTTTGTTTGAATGCAATTGAGTGAAATCTTAATGATTAAGCTTAAGCTTTATTTGAAACCATTACCATTTTTGGAAAGAATAGTTGACTTTCATTTGATTAAACAAGCTATGCTTGAATGCAATTGACTTTCATTTGATTCACTACGCTTTGTTCGAATCAAATTAGCTTTGTTTGAATGCAATTGAGTGAAATCTTAATGATTAAGCTTAAGCTTTATTTGAAACAATTACCATTTTTGGAATAAATAGTTGACTTTCATTTGATTAAACAAGCTATGTTTGAATGCAATTGCCTTTCATTTGATTCAATAAGCTTTATTAAAATCAAATTAGCTTTGTTTGATTGTAACAGAGTGGAATCTTAGTGATTAAGCTTAAGCTTTGTTTGAAACAATTACCATTTTTGGAATCAATAGTTTACTTTCATTTGATTAAACAAGTTATGTTTGAATGCAATTGAATTTCATTTGATTCAATAATCTTTATTCAAATAAAATTAGCTTTGTTTGAAGGTAATTGAGTGGAATTTTAATGCTTAAGCTTATGCTTTATTTGAACCTATTACCATTTTTGGAAAGAATAGTTGACTTTCATTTGATTAAACAAGTTAAGTATGAATGCCATTGACTTTCATTTGATTCAATACGCTTGATTCGAATCAAATTAGCTTTGTTTGAATGCAATTGAGTGGAATCTTAATGATTAAGCTTAACCTTTATTTGAAAATAGTACCATTTTTGGAAAGAATAGTTGACTTTCATTTGGTTAAACAAGCTATGTTTGAATGCAATTGACTTTCATTTGAGTCAATAAGCTTGATTCGAATCAAATTAGCTTTGTTTGAATGCAATTGAGGTGAATCTTAATGATTAAGCTTAAGCTTTAGTTGAAACAATTACCATTTTTGAAAACAATAGTTGACTTTCATTTGATTAAACAAGCTATGTTTGAAAGCAACTGACTTTCATTTGATTCAATAAGCTTTATTCGAATCAAATTAGCTTTGCTTGAATGCAAATGAGTGGAATCTTAATGATTAAGGTTAAGCTTTATTTGAACCAATTTCCATTTTTGGAAAGAATAGTTGACTTTCATTTGATTAAACAAGCTATGTTTGAATGCAATTGAATTTCATTTGATTCAATAATCTTTATTCAAATAAAATTAGCTTTGTTTGAATGTAATTGAGTGGAATTTTAATGCTTAAGCTTATGCTTTATTTGAACCTATTACCATTTTTGGAAAGAATAGTTGACTTTCATTTGGTTTAACAAGCGATGTTTGAATGCAATTGACTTTCATTTGAGTCAATAAGCTTGATTCGAATCAAATTAGCTTTGTTTGAATGCAATTGAGGGGAATCATAATGATTAAGCTTAAGCTTTAGTTGAAACAATTACCATTTTTGAAAACAATAGTTGACTTTCATTTGATTAAACAAGCTATGTTTGAACGCAACTGACTTTCATTTGATTCAATAAGCTTTATTCGAATCAAATTAGCTTTGTTTGAATGCAAATGAGTGGAATTTTAATGATTAAGGTTAAGCTTTATTTGAACCAATTTGCATTTTTGGAAAGAATTGTTCACTTTCATTTGATTAAACAAGTTATGTTTGAATGCAATTGACTTTCATTTGATTTAGTAAGCTTGATTCGAATCAAATTAGCTTTGTTTGAATGCAATTGAGGTGAATCTTAATGATTAAGCTTAAGCTTTAGTTGAAACAATTAACATTTTTGAAAACAATAGTTGACTTTCATTTGATTGAACAAGCTATGTTTGAACGCAACTGACTTTCATTTGATTCAATAAGCTTTATTCGAATCAAATTAGCTTTGTTTGAATGCAAATGAGTGGAATCTTAATGATTAAGGTTAAGCTTTATTTGAACCAATTTTCATTTTTGGAAAGAATAGTTGACTTTCATTTGATTAAACAAGCTATGTTTGAATGCAATTGACTTTCATATGATTCAATAGGCTTTATTCAAATCAAATTAGCTTTATTTGAATGTAATTGAGTGGCATCTTAATGCTTAAACTTATGCTTTATTTGAACCAATTTCCATTTTTGGAAAGAATAGTTGACTTTAATTTGATTAAACAAGTTACGTTTAAATGCAATTTACCTTCATTTGATTCAATAAGCTTTATTCAAATAAAATTAGCTTTGTTTCAATGTAATCGAGTTGAATCTTAGTGTTTAAGCTTAAGCATTATTTGAAACAATTACCATTTTTGAAAAGAATAGTTGACTTTCATTTGATTAAACAAGCTATGTTTGAATGCAATTGACTTTCATTTGATTCAATAAGCTTTATTAAAATAAAATTAGCTTTGTTTGAATGTAATCGAGTGGAATCTTAGTGTTTAAGCTTAAGCATTATTTAAAACCATTACCATTTTTGGAAAGAATAATTGAGTTTCATTTGATTAAACAAGCTATGCTTGAATGCAATTGACTTTCATTTGATTCAATATGCTTTGTTCGAATCAAATTAGCTTTGTTTGAATGCAATTGAGTGAAATCTTAATGATTAAGCTTAAGCTTTATTTGAAACAATTACCATTTTTGGAATAAATAGTTGACTTTCATTTGATTAAACAAGCTATGTTTGAATGCAATTTTCTTTGTTTGAATGCAATTGAGTGGAATCTTAATGATTAAGCTTAAGATTTATTTGAAATAATTACCATTTTTAAAAAGAATAGTTGACTTTCATTTGATTAAACAAGCTATGTTTGAATGCAATTGAGTGGAATCTTAATGATTAAGCTTAAGCTTTATTTGAAACAATTACCATTTTTGGAAACAATAGTTGACTTTCATTTGATTAAACAAGTTATGTTTCAATACAATTGAATTTCATTTGATTCAAAAAGCTTTATTCGAATCAAATTAGCTTTGTTTGAATACAATTGAGTGGAATCTTAATGCTTAAGCTTATGCTCTATATGAACCAATTACCATTTTTGGAATGAATAGTTGACATTCATTTGATTAAACAAGCTATGTTTGAATACAATTTACGTTCATTTGATTCAATATGCTTTATTCGAATCAAATTCACTTTGTTTGAATGCAATTAAGTGGAATCTTAATGATTAAGCTTAAGCTTTATTTGAACCAATTACAATTTTTGGAAAGAAGTTGACTTACATTTGATTAAACAAGCTATGTTTGAATGCAATTGACTTTCATTTGATTCAATAAGCTTTATTCGAATCAAATTAGCTTTGTTTGAATGCAATTGAGTGGAATCTTAATGATTAAGCTTGAGCTTTATTTGAAACAATTACCATTTTTGGAATAAATAGTTGACTTTCATTTGATTAAACAAGCTATGTTTGAATGCAATTGACTTTAATTTGATTCAATAAGCTTTATTCGAATCAAATTAGCTTTGTTTGAATGCAATTGAGTGGAATCTTAATGATTAAGCTTAACCTTTATTTGAAAAAAGTACCATTTTTGGAAAGAATAGTTGACTTTCATTTGGTTAAACAAGCGATGTTTGAATGCAATTGACTTTCATTTGAGTCAATAAGCTTGATTCGAATCAAATTAGCTTTGTTTGAATGCAATTGAGGGGAATCTTAATGATTAAGCTTAAGCTTTAGTTGAAACAATTACCATTTTTGAAAACAATAGTTGACTTTCATTTGATTAAACAAGCTATGTTTGAACGCAACTGACTTTCATTTGATTCAATAAGCTTTATTCGAATCAAATTAGCTTTGTTTGAATGCAAATGATTGGAATCTTAATGATTAAGGTTAAGCTTTATTTGAACCAATTTCCATTTTTGGAAAGAATAGTTGACTTTCATTTGATTAAACAAGCTATGTTTGAATGCAATTGACTTTCATATGATTCAATAAGCCTTATTCAAATCAAATTAGCTTTATTTGAATGTTATTGAGTGGCATCTTAATGCTTAAACTTATGCTTTATTTGAACCAATTTCCATTTTTGGAAAGAATAGTTGACTTTAATTTGATTAAACAAGTTATGTTTAAATGCAATTTACGTTCATTTGATTAAATAAGCTTTATTCAAATAAAATTAGCTTTGTTTGAATGTAATCGAGTGGAATCTTAGTGTTTAAGCTTAAGCATTATTTGAAACCATTACCATTTTTGGAAAGAATAGTTGACTTTCATTTGATTAAACAAGCTATACTTGAATGCAATTGACTTTCATTTGATTCAATATGCTTTGTTCGAATCAAATTAGCTTTGTTTGAATGCAATTGAGTGAAATCTTAATGATTAAGCTTAAGCTTTATTTGAAACCATTACCATTTTTGGAAAGAATAGTTGACTTTCATTTGATTAAACAAGCTATGCTTGAATGCAATTGACTTTCATTTGATTCACTACGCTTTGTTCGAATCAAATTAGCTTTGTTTGAATGCAATTGAGTGAAATCTTAATGATTAAGCTTAAGCTTTATTTGAAACAATTACCATTTTTGGAATAAATAGTGGACTTTCATTTGATTAAACAAGCTATGTTTGAATGCAATTGAGTGGAATCTTAATGATTAAGCTTAAGCTATGTTTGAAAAAATTACCATTTTTGGAAACAATAGTTGACTTTCATTTGATTAAACAAGTTATGTTTCAATACAATTGAATTTCATTTGATTCAAAAAGCTTTATTCGAATCAAATTAGCTTTGTTTGAATACAATTGAGTGGAATCTTAATGCTTAAGCTTATGCTCTATTTGAACCAATTACCATTTTTGGAATGAATAGTTGACATTCATTTGATTAAACAAGCTATGTTTGAATACAATTTACGTTCATTTGATTCAATATGCTTTATTCGAATCAAATTCACTTTGTTTGAATGCAATTAAGTGGAATCTTAATGATTAAGCTTAAGCTTTATTTGAACCAATTACAATTTTTGGAAAGAAGTTGACTTTCATTTGATTAAACAAGCTATGTTTGAATGCAATTGACTTTCATTTGATTGAATAAGCTTTATTCGAATCAAATTAGCTTTGTTTGAATGCAATTGAGTGGAATCTTAATGATTAAGCTTGAGCTTTATTTGAAACAATTACCATTTTTGGAATAAATAGTTGACTTTCATTTGATTAAACAAGCTATGTTTGAATGCAATTGACTTTAATTTGATTCAATAAGCTTTATTCGAATCAAATTAGCTTTGTTTGAATGCAATTGAGTGGAATCTTAATGATTAAGCTTCACCTTTATTTGAAAAAAGTACCATTTTTGGAAAGAATAGTTGACTTTCATTTGGTTAAACAAGCGATGTTTGAATGCAATTGACTTTCATTTGAGTCAATAAGCTTGATTCGAATCAAATTAGCTTAGTTTGAATGCAATTGAGGGGAATCTTAATGATTAAGCTTAAGCTTTAGTTGAAACAATTACCATTTTTGAAAACAATAGTTGACTTTCATTTGATTAAACAAGCTATGTTTGAACGCAACTGACTTTCATTTGATTCAATAAGCTTTACTCAAATCAAATTAGCTTTGTTTGAATGCAAATGAGTGGAATTTTAATGATTAAGGTTAAGCTTTATTTGAACCAATTTCCATTTTTGGAAAGAATTGTTCACTTTCATTTGATTAAACAAGTTATGTTTGAATGCAATTGACTTTCATTTGATTTAGTAAGCTTGATTCGAATCAAATTAGCTTTGTTTGAATGCAATTGAGGTGAATCTTAATGATTAAGCTTAAGCTTTAGTTGAAACAATTACCATTTTTGAAAACTATAGTTGACTTTCATTTGATTAAACAAGCTATGTTTGAACGCAACTGACTTTCATTTGATTCAATAAGCTTTATTCGAATCAAATTAGCTTTGTTTGAATGCAAATGATTGGAATCTTAATGATTAAGGTTAAGCTTTATTTGAACCAATTTCCATTTTTGGAAAGAATAGTTGACTTTCATTTGATTAAACAAGCTATGTTTGAATGCAATTGACTTTCATATGATTCAATAAGCCTTATTCAAATCAAATTAGCTTTATTTGAATGTTATTGAGTGGCATCTTAATGCTTAAACATATGCTTTATTTGAACCAATTTCCATTTTTGGAAAGAATAGTTGACTTTAATTTGATTAAACAAGTTATGTTTAAATGCAATTTACGTTCATTTGATTAAATAAGCTTTATTCAAATAAAATTAGCTTTGTTTGAATGTAATCGAGTGGAATCTTAGTGTTTAAGCTTAAGCATTATTTGAAACCATTACCATTTTTGGAAAGAATAGTTGACTTTCATTTGATTAAACAAGCTATACTTGAATGCAATTGACTTTCATTTGATTCAATATGCTTTGTTCGAATCAAATTAGCTTTGTTTGAATGCAATTGAGTGAAATCTTAATGATTAAGCTTAAGCTTTATTTGAACCAATTACAATTTTTGGAAAGAAGTTGACTTTCATTTGATTAAACAAGCTATGTTTGAATGCAATTGACTTTCATTTGATTCAATAAGCTTTATTCGAATCAAATTAGCTTTGTTTGAATGCAATTGAGTGGAATCTTAATGATTAAGCTTAAGCTTTATTTGAACCAATTACAATTTTTGGAAAGAAGTTGACTTTCATTTGATTAAAAAAGCTATGTTTGAATGCAATTGCCTTTCATTTGATTCAATAAGCTTTATTAAAATCAAATTAGCTTTGTTTGATTGTAACAGAGTGGAATCTTAGTGATTAAGCTTAAGCTTTGTTTGAAACAATTACCATTTTTGGAATCAATAGTTTACTTTCATTTGATTAAACAAGTTATGTTTGAATGCAATTGAATTTCATTTGATTCAATAATCTTTATTCAAATAAAATTAGCTTTGTTTGAAGGTAATTGAGTGGAATTTTAATGCTTAAGCTTATGCTTTATTTGAACCTATTACCATTTTTGGAAAGAATAGTTGACTTTCATTTGATTAAACAAGTTAAGTATGAATGCCATTGACTTTCATTTGATTCAATACGCTTGATTCGAATCAAATTAGCTTTGTTTGAATGCAATTGAGTGGAATCTTAATGATTAAGCTTAACCTTTATTTGAAAATAGTACCATTTTTGGAAAGAATAGTTGACTTTCATTTGGTTAAACAAGCTATGTTTGAATGCAATTGACTTTCATTTGAGTCAATAAGCTTGATTCGAATCAAATTAGCTTTGTTTGAATGCAATTGAGGTGAATCTTAATGATTAAGCTTAAGCTTTAGTTGAAACAATTACCATTTTTGAAAACAATAGTTGACTTTCATTTGATTAAACAAGCTATGTTTGAAAGCAACTGACTTTCATTTGATTCAATAAGCTTTATTCGAATCAAATTAGCTTTGCTTGAATGCAAATGAGTGGAATCTTAATGATTAAGGTTAAGCTTTATTTGAACCAATTTCCATTTTTGGAAAGAATAGTTGACTTTCATTTGATTAAACAAGCTATGTTTGAATGCAATTGAATTTCATTTGATTCAATAATCTTTATTCAAATAAAATTAGCTTTGTTTGAATGTAATTGAGTGGAATTTTAATGCTTAAGCTTATGCTTTATTTGAACCTATTACCATTTTTGGAAAGAATAGTTGACTTTCATTTGGTTTAACAAGCGATGTTTGAATGCAATTGACTTTCATTTGAGTCAATAAGCTTGATTCGAATCAAATTAGCTTTGTTTGAATGCAATTGAGGGGAATCATAATGATTAAGCTTAAGCTTTAGTTGAAACAATTACCATTTTTGAAAACAATAGTTGACTTTCATTTGATTAAACAAGCTATGTTTGAACGCAACTGACTTTCATTTGATTCAATAAGCTTTATTCGAATCAAATTAGCTTTGTTTGAATGCAAATGAGTGGAATTTTAATGATTAAGGTTAAGCTTTATTTGAACCAATTTGCATTTTTGGAAAGAATTGTTCACTTTCATTTGATTAAACAAGTTATGTTTGAATGCAATTGACTTTCATTTGATTTAGTAAGCTTGATTCGAATCAAATTAGCTTTGTTTGAATGCAATTGAGGTGAATCTTAATGATTAAGCTTAAGCTTTAGTTGAAACAATTAACATTTTTGAAAACAATAGTTGACTTTCATTTGATTGAACAAGCTATGTTTGAACGCAACTGACTTTCATTTGATTCAATAAGCTTTATTCGAATCAAATTAGCTTTGTTTGAATGCAAATGAGTGGAATCTTAATGATTAAGGTTAAGCTTTATTTGAACCAATTTTCATTTTTGGAAAGAATAGTTGACTTTCATTTGATTAAACAAGCTATGTTTGAATGCAATTGACTTTCATATGATTCAATAGGCTTTATTCAAATCAAATTAGCTTTATTTGAATGTAATTGAGTGGCATCTTAATGCTTAAACTTATGCTTTATTTGAACCAATTTCCATTTTTGGAAAGAATAGTTGACTTTAATTTGATTAAACAAGTTACGTTTAAATGCAATTTACCTTCATTTGATTCAATAAGCTTTATTCAAATAAAATTAGCTTTGTTTCAATGTAATCGAGTTGAATCTTAGTGTTTAAGCTTAAGCATTATTTGAAACAATTACCATTTTTGAAAAGAATAGTTGACTTTCATTTGATTAAACAAGCTATGTTTGAATGCAATTGACTTTCATTTGATTCAATAAGCTTTATTAAAATAAAATTAGCTTTGTTTGAATGTAATCGAGTGGAATCTTAGTGTTTAAGCTTAAGCATTATTTGAAACCATTACCATTTTTGGAAAGAATAATTGAGTTTCATTTGATTAAACAAGCTATGCTTGAATGCAATTGACTTTCATTTGATTCAATATGCTTTGTTCGAATCAAATTAGCTTTGTTTGAATGCAATTGAGTGAAATCTTAATGATTAAGCTTAAGCTTTATTTGAAACAATTACCATTTTTGGAATAAATAGTTGACTTTCATTTGATTAAACAAGCTATGTTTGAATGCAATTTTCTTTGTTTGAATGCAATTGAGTGGAATCTTAATGATTAAGCTTAAGATTTATTTGAAATAATTACCATTTTTAAAAAGAATAGTTGACTTTCATTTGATTAAACAAGCTATGTTTGAATGCAATTGAGTGGAATCTTAATGATTAAGCTTAAGCTTTGTTTGAAACAATTACCATTTTTGGAAACAATAGTTGACTTTCATTTGATTAAACAAGTTATGTTTCAATACAATTGAATTTCATTTGATTCAAAAAGCTTTATTCGAATCAAATTAGCTTTGTTTGAATACAATTGAGTGGAATCTTAATGCTTAAGCTTATGCTCTATATGAACCAATTACCATTTTTGGAATGAATAGTTGACATTCATTTGATTAAACAAGCTATGTTTGAATACAATTTACGTTCATTTGATTCAATATGCTTTATTCGAATCAAATTCACTTTGTTTGAATGCAATTAAGTGGAATCTTAATGATTAAGCTTAAGCTTTATTTGAACCAATTACAATTTTTGGAAAGAAGTTGACTTACATTTGATTAAACAAGCTATGTTTGAATGCAATTGACTTTCATTTGATTCAATAAGCTTTATTCGAATCAAATTAGCTTTGTTTGAATGCAATTGAGTGGAATCTTAATGATTAAGCTTGAGCTTTATTTGAAACAATTACCATTTTTGGAATAAATAGTTGACTTTCATTTGATTAAACAAGCTATGTTTGAATGCAATTGACTTTAATTTGATTCAATAAGCTTTATTCGAATCAAATTAGCTTTGTTTGAATGCAATTGAGTGGAATCTTAATGATTAAGCTTAACCTTTATTTGAAAAAAGTACCATTTTTGGAAAGAATAGTTGACTTTCATTTGGTTAAACAAGCGATGTTTGAATGCAATTGACTTTCATTTGAGTCAATAAGCTTGATTCGAATCAAATTAGCTTTGTTTGAATGCAATTGAGGGGAATCTTAATGATTAAGCTTAAGCTTTAGTTGAAACAATTACCATTTTTGAAAACAATAGTTGACTTTCATTTGATTAAACAAGCTATGTTTGAACGCAACTGACTTTCATTTAATTCAATAAGCTTTATTCGAATCAAATTAGCTTTGTTTGAATGCAAATGATTGGAATCTTAATGATTAAGGTTAAGCTTTATTTGAACCAATTTCCATTTTTGGAAAGATTAGTTGACTTTCATTTGATTAAACAAGCTATGTTTGAATGCAATTGACTTTCATATGATTCAATAAGCCTTATTCAAATCAAATTAGCTTTATTTGAATGTTATTGAGTGGCATCTTAATGCTTAAACTTATGCTTTATTTGAACCAATTTCCATTTTTGGAAAGAATGGTTGACTTTAATTTGATTAAACAAGTTATGTTTAAATGCAATTTACGTTCATTTGATTAAATAAGCTTTATTCAAATAAAATTAGCTTTGTTTGAATGTAATCGAGTGGAATCTTAGTGTTTAAGCTTAAGCATTATTTGAAACCATTACCATTTTTGGAAAGAATAGTTGACTTTCATTTGATTAAACAAGCTATACTTGAATGCAATTGACTTTCATTTGATTCAATATGCTTTGTTCGAATCAAATTAGCTTTGTTTGAATGCAATTGAGTGAAATCTTAATGATTAAGCTTAAGCTTTATTTGAAACAATTACCATTTTTGGAATAAATAGTTGACTTTCATTTGATTAAACAAGCTATGTTTGAATGCAATTTTCTTTGTTTGAATGCAATTGAGTGGAATCTTAATGATTAAGCTTAAGATTTATTTGAAACAATTACCATTTTTAAAAAGAATAGTTGACTTTCATTCGATTAAACAAGCTATGTTTGAATGCAATTGAGTGGAATCTTAATGATTAAGCTTAAGCTTTGCTTGAAACAATTACCATTTTTGGAAACAATAGTTGACTTTCATTTGATTAAACAAGTTATGTTTCAATACAATTGAATTTCATTTGATTCAAAAAGCTTTATTCGAATCAAATTAGCTTTGTTTGAATACAATTGAGTGGAATCTTAATGCTTAAGCTTATGCTCTATTTGAACCAATTACCATTTTTGGAATGAATAGTTGACATTTATTTGATTAAACAAGTTATTTTTGAATACAATTTACGTTCATTTGATTCAATATGCTTTATTCGAATCAAATTCGCTTTGTTTGAATGCAATTAAGTGGAATCTTAATGATTAAGCTTAAACTTTATTTGAACCAATTACAATTTTTGGAAAGAAGTTGACTTTCATTTGATTAAACAAGCTATGTTTGAATGCAATTGACTTTCATTTGATTCAATAAGCTTTATTCGAATCAAATAAGCTTTGTTTGAATGCAATTGAGTGGAATCTTAATGATTAAGCTTAAGCTTTATTTGAAACAATTACCATTTTTGCAATAAATAGTTGACTTTCATTTGATTAAACAAGCTTTTTTTGAATGCAATTGAGTGGAATCTTAATGATTAAGCTTAAGTTTTATTTGAAGCAATTACACTTTTTGGAAAGAAGTTGACTTTCATTTGATTAAAAATGCTATGTTTGAATGCAATTGAATTTCATTTGATTCAATAATCTTTATTCAAATAAAATTAGCTTTGTTTGAAGGTAATTGAGTGGAATTTTAATGCTTAAGCTTATGCTTTATTTGAACCTATTACCATTTTTGGAAAGAATAGTTGACTTTCATTTGATTAAACAAGTTAAGTATGAATGCCATTGACTTTCATTTGATTCAATACGCTTTATTCGAATCAAATTAGCTTTGTTTGAATGCAATTGAGTGGAATCTTAATGATTAAGCTTAACCTTTATTTGAAAATAGTACCATTTTTGGAAAGAATAGTTGACTTTCATTTGGTTAAACAAGCTATGTTTGAATGCAATTGACTTTCATTTGAGTCAATAAGCTTGATTCGAATCAAATTAACTTTGTTTGAATGCAATTGAGGTGAATCTTAATGATTAAGCTTAAGCTTTAGTTGAAACAATTACCATTTTTGAAAACAATAGTTGACTTTCATTTGATTAAACAAGCTATGTTTGAAAGCAACTGACTTTCATTTGATTCAATAAGCTTTATTCGAATCAAATTAGCTTTGCTTGAATGCAAATGAGTGGAATCTTAATGATTAAGGTTAAGCTTTATTTGAACCAATTTCCATTTTTGGAAAGAATAGTTGACTTTCATTTGATTAAACAAGCTATGTTTGAATGCAATTGAATTTCATTTGATTCAATAATCTTTATTCAAATAAAATTAGCTTTGTTTGAATGTAATTGAGTGGAATTTTAATGCTTAAGCTTATGCTTTATTTGAACCTATTACCATTTTTGGAAAGAATAGTTGACTTTCATTTGGTTTAACAAGCGATGTTTGAATGCAATTGACTTTCATTAGAGTCAATAAGCTTGACTCGAATCAAATTAGCTTTGTTTGAATGCAATTGAGGGGAATCATAATGATTAAGCTTAAGCTTTAGTTGAAACAATTACCATTTTTGAAAACAATGGTTGACTTTCATTTGATTAAACAAGCTATGTTTGAACGCAACTGACTTTCATTTGATTCAATAAGCTTTATTCGAATCAAATTAGCTTTGTTTGAATGCAAATGAGTGGAATTTTAATGATTAAGGTTAAGCTTTATTTGAACCAATTTCCATTTTTGGAAAGAATTGTTCACTTTCATTTGATTAAACAAGTTATGTTTGAATGCAATTGACTTTCATTTGATTTAGTAACCTTGATTCGAATCAAATTAGCTTTGTTTGAATGCAATTGAGGTGAATCTTAATGATTAAGCTTAAGCTTTAGTTGAAACAATTAACATTTTTGAAAACAATAGTTGACTTTCATTTGATTAAACAAGCTATGTTTGAACGCAACTGACTTTCATTTGATTCAATAAGCTTTATTCGAATCAAATTAGCTTTGTTTGAATGCAAATGAGTGGAATCTTAATGATTAAGGTTAAGCTTTATTTGAACCAATTTCCATTTTTGGAAAGAATAGTTGACTTTCATTTGATTAAACAAGCTATGTTTGAATGCAATTGACTTTCATATGATTCAATAGGCTTTATTCAAATCAAATTAGCTTTATTTGAATGTAATTGAGTGGCATCTTAATGCTTAAACTTATGCTTTATTTGAACCAATTTCCATTTTTGGAAAGAATAGTTGACTTTAATTTGATTAAACAAGTTACGTTTAAATGCAATTTACCTTCATTTGATTCAATAAGCTTTATTCAAATAAAATTAGCTTTGTTTCAATGTAATCGAGTGGAATCTTAGTGTTTAAGCTTAAGCATTATTTGAAACAATTACCATTTTTGAAAAGAATAGTTGACTTTCATTTGATTAAACAAGCTATGTTTGAATGCAATTGACTTTCATTTGATTCAATAAGCTTTATTAAAATAAAATTAGCTTTGTTTGAATGTAATCGAGTGGAATCTTAGTGTTTAAGCTTAAGCATTATTTGAAACCATTACCATTTTTGGAAAGAATAATTGAGTTTCATTTGATTAAACAAGCTATGCTTGAATGCAATTGACTTTCATTTGATTCAATATGCTTTGTTCGAATCAAATTAGCTTTGTTTGAATGCAATTGAGTGAAATCTTAATGATTAAGCTTAAGCTTTATTTGAAACAATTACCATTTTTGGAATAAATAGTTGACTTTCATTTGATTAAACAAGCTATGTTTGAATGCAATTTTCTTTGTTGAATGCAATTGAGTGGAATCTTAATGATTAAGCTTAAGATTTATTTGAAATAATTACCATTTTTAAAAAGAATAGTTGACTTTCATTTGATTAAACAAGCTATGTTTGAATGCAATTGAGTGGAATCTTAATGATTAAGCTTAAGCTTTGTTTGAAACAATTACCATTTTTGGAAACAATAGTTGACTTTCATTTGATTAAACAAGCTATGTTTCAATACAATTGAATTTCATTTGATTCAATAAGCTTTATTCGAATCAAATTAGCTTTGTTTGAATATAATTGAGTGGAATCTTAATGCTTAAGCTTATGCTCTATTTGAACCAATTACCATTTTTTGAAAGAATAGTTGACGTTCATTTGATTAAACAAGTTATGTTTGAATACAATTTACGTTCATTTGATTCAATATGCCTTATTCGAATCAAATTCGCTTTGTTTGAATGCAATGAAGTGGAATCTTAATGATTAAGCTTAAGCTTTATTTGAACCAATTACAATTTTTGGAAAGAAGTTGACTTTCATTTGATTAAACAAGCTATGTTTGAATGCAATTGACTTTCATTTGATTCAATAAGCTTTATTCGAATCAAATTAGCTTTGTTTGAATGCAATTGAGTGGAATCTTAATGATTAAGCTTAAGCTTTATTTGAAACAATTACCATTTTTGGAATAAATAGTTGACTTTCATTTGATTAAACAAGCTATGTTTGAATGCAATTGACTTTAGTTTGATTCAATAAGCTTTACTCGAATAAAATTATCTTTGTTTGAATGCAATTGAGTGGAATCTTAATGACTAAGCTTAAGTTTTATTTGAAGCAATTACAGTTTTTGGAATGAAGTTGACTTTCATTTGATTAAAAAAGCTATGTTTGAATGCAATTGACTTTCATTTGATTCAATAAGCTTTATTAAAATGAAATTAGCTTTGTTTGATTGTAACTGAGTGGAATCTTAGTGATTAAGCTTAAGCTTTGTTTGAAACAATTACCATTTTTGGAATCAATAGTTTACTTTCATTTGATTAAACAAGTTATGTTTGAATGCAATTGAATTTCATTTGATTCAATAATCTTTATTCAAATAAAATTAGCTTTGTTTGAATGTAATTGAGTGGAATTTTAATGCTTAAGCTTATGCTTTATTTGAACCTATTACCATTTTTGGAAAGAATAGTTGACTTTCATTTGATTAAACAAGTTAAGTATGAATGCCATTGACTTTCATTTGATTCAATACGCTTTATTCGAATCAAATTAGCTTTGTTTGAATGCAATTGAGTGGAATCTTAATGATTAAGCTTAACCTTTATTTGAAAAAAGTACCATTTTTGGAAAGAATAGTTGACTTTCATTTGGTTAAACAAGCTATGTTTGAATGCAATTGACTTTCATTTGAGTCAATAAGCTTGATTCGAATCAAATTAGCTTTGTTTGAATGCAATTGAGGTGAATCTTAATGATTAAGCTTAACCTTTAGTTGAAACAATTACCATTTTTGAAAACAATAGTTGACTTTCATTTGATTAAACAAGCTATGTTTGAACGCAACTGACTTTCATTTGATTCAATAAGCTTTATTCGAATCAAATTAGCTTTGTTTGAATGCAAATGAGTGGAATCTTAATGATTAAGGTTAAGCTTTATTTGAACCAATTTCCATTTTTGGAAAGAATAGTTGACTTTCATTTGATTAAACAAGCTATGTTTGAATGCAATTGAATTTCATTTGATTCAATAATCTTTATTCAAATAAAATTAGCTTTGTTTGAATGTAATTGAGTGGAATTTTAATGCTTAAGCTTATGCCTTATTTGAACCTATTACCATTTTTGGAAAGAATAGTTGACTTTCATTTGGTTTAACAAGCGATGTTTGAATGCAATTGACTTTCATTTGAGTCAATAAGCTTGATTCGAATCAAATTAGCTTTGTTTGAATGCAATTGAGGGGAATCATAATGATTAAGCTTAAGCTTTAGTTGAAACAATTATCATTTTTGAAAACAATAGTTGACTTTCATTTGATTAAACAAGCTATGTTTGAACGCAACTGACTTTCATTTGATTCAATAAGCTTTATTCGAATCAAATTAGCTTTGTTTGAATGCAAATGAGTGGAATTTTAATGATTAAGGTTAAGCTTTATTTGAACCAATTTCCATTTTTGGAAAGAATTGTTCACTTTCATTTGATTAAACAAGTTATGTTTGAATGCAATTGACTTTCATTTGATTTAGTAAGCTTGATTCTAATCAAATTAGCTTTGTTTGAATGCAATTGAGGTGAATCTTAATGATTAAGCTTAAGCTTTAGTTGAAACAATTAACATTTTTGAAAACAATAGTTGACTTTCATTTGATTAAACAAGCTATGTTTGAACGCAACTGACTTTCATTTGATTCAATAAGCTTTATTCGAATCAAATTAGCTTTGTTTGAATGCAAATGAGTGGAATCTTAATGATTAAGGTTAAGCTTTATTTGAACCAATTTCCATTTTTGGAAAGAATAGTTGACTTTCATTTGATTAAACAAGCTATGTTTGAATGCAATTGACTTTCATATGATTCAATAGGCTTTATTCAAATAAAATTAGCTTTTGTTTGAATGCAATTGAGTGGAATCTTAATGCTTAAGCTTATGCTTTATTTCAACCAATTACCATTTTTGGAAAGAATAGTTGACTTTCATTTGATTAAACAAGTTATGTTTGAATGCAATTGACTTTCATTTGACTCAATAAGCTTTATTCGAATCAAATTAGCTTTGTTTGAATGCAAATGAGTGGAATCTTAATGATTAAGGTTAAGCTTTATTTGAACCAATTTCCATTTTTGGAAAGAATAGTTGACTTTCATTTGATTAAACAAGCTATGTTTGAATGCAATTGACTTTCATATGATTCAATAGGCTTTATTCAAATCAAATTAGCTTTATTTGAATGTAATTGAGTGGCATCTTAATGCTTAAACTTATGCTTTATTTGAACCAATTTCCATTTTTGGAAAGAATAGTTGACTTTAATTTGATTAAACAAGTTACGTTTAAATGCAATTTACCTTCATTTGATTCAATAAGCTTTATTCAAATAAAATTAGCTTTGTTTCAATGTAATCGAGTGGAATCTTAGTGTTTAAGCTTAAGCATTATTTGAAACAATTACCATTTTTGAAAAGAATAGTTGACTTTCATTTGATTAAACAAGCTATGTTTGAATGCAATTGACTTTCATTTGATTCAATAAGCTTTATTAAAATAAAATTAGCTTTGTTTGAATGTAATCGAGTGGAATCTTAGTGTTTAAGCTTAAGCATTATTTGAAACCATTACCATTTTTGGAAAGAATAATTAAGTTTCATTTGATTAAACAAGCTATGCTTGAATGCAATTGACTTTCATTTGATTCAATATGCTTTGTTCGAATCAAATTAGCTTTGTTTGAATGCAATTGAGTGAAATCTTAATGATTAAGCTTAAGCTTTATTTGAAACAATTACCATTTTTGGAATAAATAGTTGACTTTCATTTGATTAAACAAGCTATGTTTGAATGCAATTTTCTTTGTTTGAATGCAATTGAGTGGAATCTTAATGATTAAGCTTAAGATTTATTTGAAATAATTACCATTTTTAAAAAGAATAGTTGACTTTCATTTGATTAAACAAGCTATGTTTGAATGCAATTGAGTGGAATCTTAATGATTAAGCTTAAGCTTTGTTTGAAACAATTACCATTTTTGGAAACAATAGTTGACTTTCATTTGATTAAACAAGTTATGTTTCAATACAATTGAATTTCATTTGATTCAAAAAGCTTTATTCGAATCAAATTAGCTTTGTTTGAATACAATTGAGTGGAATCTTAATGCTTAAGCTTATGCTCTATATGAACCAATTACCATTTTTGGAATGAATAGTTGACATTCATTTGATTAAACAAGCTATGTTTGAATACAATTTACGTTCATTTGATTCAATATGCTTTATTCGAATCAAATTCACTTTGTTTGAATGCAATTAAGTGGAATCTTAATGATTAAGCTTAAGCTTTATTTGAACCAATTACAATTTTTGGAAAGAAGTTGACTTACATTTGATTAAACAAGCTATGTTTGAATGCAATTGACTTTCATTTGATTCAATAAGCTTTATTCGAATCAAATTAGCTTTGTTTGAATGCAATTGAGTGGAATCTTAATGATTAAGCTTGAGCTTTATTTGAAACAATTACCATTTTTGGAATAAATAGTTGACTTTCATTTGATTAAACAAGCTATGTTTGAATGCAATTGACTTTAATTTGATTCAATAAGCTTTATTCGAATCAAATTAGCTTTGTTTGAATGCAATTGAGTGGAATCTTAATGATTAAGCTTAACCTTTATTTGAAAAAAGTACCATTTTTGGAAAGAATAGTTGACTTTCATTTGGTTAAACAAGCGATGTTTGAATGCAATTGACTTTCATTTGAGTCAATAAGCTTGATTCGAATCAAATTAGCTTTGTTTGAATGCAATTGAGGGGAATCTTAATGATTAAGCTTAAGCTTTAGTTGAAACAATTACCATTTTTGAAAACAATAGTTGACTTTCATTTGATTAAACAAGCTATGTTTGAACGCAACTGACTTTCATTTGATTCAATAAGCTTTACTCAAATCAAATTAGCTTTGTTTGAATGCAAATGAGTGGAATTTTAATGATTACGGTTAAGCTTTATTTGAACCAATTTCCATTTTTGGAAAGAATTGTTCACTTTCATTTGATTAAACAAGTTATGTTTGAATGCAATTGACTTTCATTTGATTTAGTAGGCTTGATTCGAATCAAATTAGCTTTGTTTGAATGCAATTGAGGTGAATCTTAATGATTAAGCTTAAGCTTTAGTTGAAACAATTACCATTTTTGAAAACTATAGTTGACTTTCATTTGATTAAACAAGCTATGTTTGAACGCAACTGACTTTCATTTAATTCAATAAGCTTTATTCGAATCAAATTAGCTTTGTTTGAATGCAAATGATTGGAATCTTAATGATTAAGGTTAAGCTTTATTTGAACCAATTTCCATTTTTGGAAAGAATAGTTGACTTTCATTTGATTAAACAAGCTATGTTTGAATGCAATTGACTTTCATATGATTCAATAAGCCTTATTCAAATCAAATTAGCTTTATTTGAATGTTATTGAGTGGCATCTTAATGCTTAAACTTATGCTTTATTTGAACCAATTTCCATTTTTGGAAAGAATGGTTGACTTTAATTTGATTAAACAAGTTATGTTTAAATGCAATTTACGTTCATTTGATTAAATAAGCTTTATTCAAATAAAATTAGCTTTGTTTGAATGTAATCGAGTGGAATCTTAGTGTTTAAGCTTAAGCATTATTTGAAACCATTACCATTTTTGGAAAGAATAGTTGACTTTCATTTGATTAAACAAGCTATACTTGAATGCAATTGACTTTCATTTGATTCAATATGCTTTGTTCGAATCAAATTAGCTTTGTTTGAATGCAATTGAGTGAAATCTTAATGATTAAGCTTAAGCTTTATTTGAAACAATTACCATTTTTGGAATAAATAGTTGACTTTCATTTGATTAAACAAGCTATGTTTGAATGCAATTGACTTTAATTTGATTCAATAAGCTTTACTCGAATAAAATTATCTTTGTTTGAATGCAATTGAGTGGAATCTTAATGACTAAGCTTATGCTCTATTTGAACCAATTACCATTTTTGGAATGAATAGTTGACATTTATTTGATTAAACAAGTTATTTTTGAATACAATTTACGTTCATTTGATTCAATATGCTTTATTCGAATTAAATTCGCTTTGTTTGAATGCAATTAAGTGGAATCTTAATGATTAAGCTTAAGCTTTATTTGAACCAATTACAATTTTTGGAAAGAAGTTGACTTTCATTTGATTAAACAAGCTATGTTTGAATGCAATTGACTTTCATTTGATTCAATAAGCTTTATTCGAATCAAATTAGCTTTGTTTGAATGCAATTGAGTGGAATCTTAATGATTAAGCTTAAGCTTTATTTGAAACAATTACCATTTTTGCAATAAATAGTTGACTTTCATTTGATTAAACAAGCTTTTTTTGAATGCAATTGAGTGGAATCTTAATGATTAAGCTTAAGTTTTATTTGAAGCAATTACACTTTTTGGAAAGAAGTTGACTTTCATTTGATTAAAAATGCTATGTTTGAATGCAATTGACTTTCATTTGATTCAATAAGCTTTATTAAAATCAAATTAGCTTTGTTTGATTGTAACTGAGTGGAATCTTAGTGATTAAGCTTAAGCTTTGTTTGAAACAATTACCATTTTTGGAATCAATAGTTTACTTTCATTTGATTAAACAAGTTATGTTTGAATGCAATTGAATTTCATTTGATTCAATAATCTTTATTCAAATAAAATTAGCTTTGTTTGAAGGTAATTGAGTGGAATTTTAATGCTTAAGCTTATGCTTTATTTGAACCTATTACCATTTTTGGAAAGAATAGTTGACTTTCATTTGATTAAACAAGTTAAGTATGAATGCCATTGACTTTCATTTGATTCAATACGCTTTATTCGAATCAAATTAGCTTTGTTTGAATGCAATTGAGTGGAATCTTAATGATTAAGCTTAACCTTTATTTGAAAATAGTACCATTTTTGGAAAGAATAGTTGACTTTCATTTGGTTAAACAAGCTATGTTTGAATGCAATTGACTTTCATTTGAGTCAATAAGCTTGATTCGAATCAAATTAACTTTGTTTGAATGCAATTGAGGTGAATCTTAATGATTAAGCTTAAGCTTTAGTTGAAACAATTACCATTTTTGAAAACAATAGTTGACTTTCATTTGATTAAACAAGCTATGTTTGAAAGCAACTGACTTTCATTTGATTCAATAAGCTTTATTCGAATCAAATTCGCTTTGTTTGAATGCAATGAAGTGGAATCTTAATGATTAAGCTTAAGCTTTATTTGAACCAATTACAATTTTTGGAAAGAAGTTGACTTTCATTTGATTAAACAAGCTATGTTTGAATGCAATTGACTTTCATTTGATTCAATAAGCTTTATTCGAATCAAATTAGCTTTGTTTGAATGCAATTGAGTGGAATCTTAATGATTAAGCTTAAGCTTTATTTGAAACAATTACCATTTTTGGAATAAATAGTTGACTTTCATTTGATTAAACAAGCTATGTTTGAATGCAATTGACTTTAGTTTGATTCAATAAGCTTTACTCGAATAAAATTATCTTTGTTTGAATGCAATTGAGTGGAATCTTAATGACTAAGCTTAAGTTTTATTTGAAGCAATTACAGTTTTTGGAATGAAGTTGACTTTCATTTGATTAAAAAAGCTATGTTTGAATGCAATTGACTTTCATTTGATTCAATAAGCTTTATTAAAATGAAATTAGCTTTGTTTGATTGTAACTGAGTGGAATCTTAGTGATTAAGCTTAAGCTTTGTTTGAAACAATTACCATTTTTGGAATCAATAGTTTACTTTCATTTGATTAAACAAGTTATGTTTGAATGCAATTGAATTTCATTTGATTCAATAATCTTTATTCAAATAAAATTAGCTTTGTTTGAATGTAATTGAGTGGAATTTTAATGCTTAAGCTTATGCTTTATTTGAACCTATTACCATTTTTGGAAAGAATAGTTGACTTTCATTTGATTAAACAAGTTAAGTATGAATGCCATTGACTTTCATTTGATTCAATACGCTTTATTCGAATCAAATTAGCTTTGTTTGAATGCAATTGAGTGGAATCTTAATGATTAAGCTTAACCTTTATTTGAAAAAAGTACCATTTTTGGAAAGAATAGTTGACTTTCATTTGGTTAAACAAGCTATGTTTGAATGCAATTGACTTTCATTTGAGTCAATAAGCTTGATTCGAATCAAATTAGCTTTGTTTGAATGCAATTGAGGTGAATCTTAATGATTAAGCTTAACCTTTAGTTGAAACAATTACCATTTTTGAAAACAATAGTTGACTTTCATTTGATTAAACAAGCTATGTTTGAACGCAACTGACTTTCATTTGATTCAATAAGCTTTATTCGAATCAAATTAGCTTTGTTTGAATGCAAATGAGTGGAATCTTAATGATTAAGGTTAAGCTTTATTTGAACCAATTTCCATTTTTGGAAAGAATAGTTGACTTTCATTTGATTAAACAAGCTATGTTTGAATGCAATTGAATTTCATTTGATTCAATAATCTTTATTCAAATAAAATTAGCTTTGTTTGAATGTAATTGAGTGGAATTTTAATGCTTAAGCTTATGCCTTATTTGAACCTATTACCATTTTTGGAAAGAATAGTTGACTTTCATTTGGTTTAACAAGCGATGTTTGAATGCAATTGACTTTCATTTGAGTCAATAAGCTTGATTCGAATCAAATTAGCTTTGTTTGAATGCAATTGAGGGGAATCATAATGATTAAGCTTAAGCTTTAGTTGAAACAATTATCATTTTTGAAAACAATAGTTGACTTTCATTTGATTAAACAAGCTATGTTTGAACGCAACTGACTTTCATTTGATTCAATAAGCTTTATTCGAATCAAATTAGCTTTGTTTGAATGCAAATGAGTGGAATTTTAATGATTAAGGTTAAGCTTTATTTGAACCAATTTCCATTTTTGGAAAGAATTGTTCACTTTCATTTGATTAAACAAGTTATGTTTGAATGCAATTGACTTTCATTTGATTTAGTAAGCTTGATTCTAATCAAATTAGCTTTGTTTGAATGCAATTGAGGTGAATCTTAATGATTAAGCTTAAGCTTTAGTTGAAACAATTAACATTTTTGAAAACAATAGTTGACTTTCATTTGATTAAACAAGCTATGTTTGAACGCAACTGACTTTCATTTGATTCAATAAGCTTTATTCGAATCAAATTAGCTTTGTTTGAATGCAAATGAGTGGAATCTTAATGATTAAGGTTAAGCTTTATTTGAACCAATTTCCATTTTTGGAAAGAATAGTTGACTTTCATTTGATTAAACAAGCTATGTTTGAATGCAATTGACTTTCATATGATTCAATAGGCTTTATTCAAATAAAATTAGCTTTTGTTTGAATGCAATTGAGTGGAATCTTAATGCTTAAGCTTATGCTTTATTTCAACCAATTACCATTTTTGGAAAGAATAGTTGACTTTCATTTGATTAAACAAGTTATGTTTGAATGCAATTGACTTTCATTTGACTCAATAAGCTTTATTCGAATCAAATTAGCTTTGTTTGAATGCAAATGAGTGGAATCTTAATGATTAAGGTTAAGCTTTATTTGAACCAATTTCCATTTTTGGAAAGAATAGTTGACTTTCATTTGATTAAACAAGCTATGTTTGAATGCAATTGACTTTCATATGATTCAATAGGCTTTATTCAAATCAAATTAGCTTTATTTGAATGTAATTGAGTGGCATCTTAATGCTTAAACTTATGCTTTATTTGAACCAATTTCCATTTTTGGAAAGAATAGTTGACTTTAATTTGATTAAACAAGTTACGTTTAAATGCAATTTACCTTCATTTGATTCAATAAGCTTTATTCAAATAAAATTAGCTTTGTTTCAATGTAATCGAGTGGAATCTTAGTGTTTAAGCTTAAGCATTATTTGAAACAATTACCATTTTTGAAAAGAATAGTTGACTTTCATTTGATTAAACAAGCTATGTTTGAATGCAATTGACTTTCATTTGATTCAATAAGCTTTATTAAAATAAAATTAGCTTTGTTTGAATGTAATCGAGTGGAATCTTAGTGTTTAAGCTTAAGCATTATTTGAAACCATTACCATTTTTGGAAAGAATAATTAAGTTTCATTTGATTAAACAAGCTATGCTTGAATGCAATTGACTTTCATTTGATTCAATATGCTTTGTTCGAATCAAATTAGCTTTGTTTGAATGCAATTGAGTGAAATCTTAATGATTAAGCTTAAGCTTTATTTGAAACAATTACCATTTTTGGAATAAATAGTTGACTTTCATTTGATTAAACAAGCTATGTTTGAATGCAATTTTCTTTGTTTGAATGCAATTGAGTGGAATCTTAATGATTAAGCTTAAGATTTATTTGAAATAATTACCATTTTTAAAAAGAATAGTTGACTTTCATTTGATTAAACAAGCTATGTTTGAATGCAATTGAGTGGAATCTTAATGATTAAGCTTAAGCTTTGTTTGAAACAATTACCATTTTTGGAAACAATAGTTGACTTTCATTTGATTAAACAAGTTATGTTTCAATACAATTGAATTTCATTTGATTCAAAAAGCTTTATTCGAATCAAATTAGCTTTGTTTGAATACAATTGAGTGGAATCTTAATGCTTAAGCTTATGCTCTATATGAACCAATTACCATTTTTGGAATGAATAGTTGACATTCATTTGATTAAACAAGCTATGTTTGAATACAATTTACGTTCATTTGATTCAATATGCTTTATTCGAATCAAATTCACTTTGTTTGAATGCAATTAAGTGGAATCTTAATGATTAAGCTTAAGCTTTATTTGAACCAATTACAATTTTTGGAAAGAAGTTGACTTACATTTGATTAAACAAGCTATGTTTGAATGCAATTGACTTTCATTTGATTCAATAAGCTTTATTCGAATCAAATTAGCTTTGTTTGAATGCAATTGAGTGGAATCTTAATGATTAAGCTTGAGCTTTATTTGAAACAATTACCATTTTTGGAATAAATAGTTGACTTTCATTTGATTAAACAAGCTATGTTTGAATGCAATTGACTTTAATTTGATTCAATAAGCTTTATTCGAATCAAATTAGCTTTGTTTGAATGCAATTGAGTGGAATCTTAATGATTAAGCTTAACCTTTATTTGAAAAAAGTACCATTTTTGGAAAGAATAGTTGACTTTCATTTGGTTAAACAAGCGATGTTTGAATGCAATTGACTTTCATTTGAGTCAATAAGCTTGATTCGAATCAAATTAGCTTTGTTTGAATGCAATTGAGGGGAATCTTAATGATTAAGCTTAAGCTTTAGTTGAAACAATTACCATTTTTGAAAACAATAGTTGACTTTCATTTGATTAAACAAGCTATGTTTGAACGCAACTGACTTTCATTTGATTCAATAAGCTTTACTCAAATCAAATTAGCTTTGTTTGAATGCAAATGAGTGGAATTTTAATGATTACGGTTAAGCTTTATTTGAACCAATTTCCATTTTTGGAAAGAATTGTTCACTTTCATTTGATTAAACAAGTTATGTTTGAATGCAATTGACTTTCATTTGATTTAGTAGGCTTGATTCGAATCAAATTAGCTTTGTTTGAATGCAATTGAGGTGAATCTTAATGATTAAGCTTAAGCTTTAGTTGAAACAATTACCATTTTTGAAAACTATAGTTGACTTTCATTTGATTAAACAAGCTATGTTTGAACGCAACTGACTTTCATTTAATTCAATAAGCTTTATTCGAATCAAATTAGCTTTGTTTGAATGCAAATGATTGGAATCTTAATGATTAAGGTTAAGCTTTATTTGAACCAATTTCCATTTTTGGAAAGAATAGTTGACTTTCATTTGATTAAACAAGCTATGTTTGAATGCAATTGACTTTCATATGATTCAATAAGCCTTATTCAAATCAAATTAGCTTTATTTGAATGTTATTGAGTGGCATCTTAATGCTTAAACTTATGCTTTATTTGAACCAATTTCCATTTTTGGAAAGAATGGTTGACTTTAATTTGATTAAACAAGTTATGTTTAAATGCAATTTACGTTCATTTGATTAAATAAGCTTTATTCAAATAAAATTAGCTTTGTTTGAATGTAATCGAGTGGAATCTTAGTGTTTAAGCTTAAGCATTATTTGAAACCATTACCATTTTTGGAAAGAATAGTTGACTTTCATTTGATTAAACAAGCTATACTTGAATGCAATTGACTTTCATTTGATTCAATATGCTTTGTTCGAATCAAATTAGCTTTGTTTGAATGCAATTGAGTGAAATCTTAATGATTAAGCTTAAGCTTTATTTGAAACAATTACCATTTTTGGAATAAATAGTTGACTTTCATTTGATTAAACAAGCTATGTTTGAATGCAATTGACTTTAATTTGATTCAATAAGCTTTACTCGAATAAAATTATCTTTGTTTGAATGCAATTGAGTGGAATCTTAATGACTAAGCTTATGCTCTATTTGAACCAATTACCATTTTTGGAATGAATAGTTGACATTTATTTGATTAAACAAGTTATTTTTGAATACAATTTACGTTCATTTGATTCAATATGCTTTATTCGAATTAAATTCGCTTTGTTTGAATGCAATTAAGTGGAATCTTAATGATTAAGCTTAAGCTTTATTTGAACCAATTACAATTTTTGGAAAGAAGTTGACTTTCATTTGATTAAACAAGCTATGTTTGAATGCAATTGACTTTCATTTGATTCAATAAGCTTTATTCGAATCAAATTAGCTTTGTTTGAATGCAATTGAGTGGAATCTTAATGATTAAGCTTAAGCTTTATTTGAAACAATTACCATTTTTGCAATAAATAGTTGACTTTCATTTGATTAAACAAGCTTTTTTTGAATGCAATTGAGTGGAATCTTAATGATTAAGCTTAAGTTTTATTTGAAGCAATTACACTTTTTGGAAAGAAGTTGACTTTCATTTGATTAAAAATGCTATGTTTGAATGCAATTGACTTTCATTTGATTCAATAAGCTTTATTAAAATCAAATTAGCTTTGTTTGATTGTAACTGAGTGGAATCTTAGTGATTAAGCTTAAGCTTTGTTTGAAACAATTACCATTTTTGGAATCAATAGTTTACTTTCATTTGATTAAACAAGTTATGTTTGAATGCAATTGAATTTCATTTGATTCAATAATCTTTATTCAAATAAAATTAGCTTTGTTTGAAGGTAATTGAGTGGAATTTTAATGCTTAAGCTTATGCTTTATTTGAACCTATTACCATTTTTGGAAAGAATAGTTGACTTTCATTTGATTAAACAAGTTAAGTATGAATGCCATTGACTTTCATTTGATTCAATACGCTTTATTCGAATCAAATTAGCTTTGTTTGAATGCAATTGAGTGGAATCTTAATGATTAAGCTTAACCTTTATTTGAAAATAGTACCATTTTTGGAAAGAATAGTTGACTTTCATTTGGTTAAACAAGCTATGTTTGAATGCAATTGACTTTCATTTGAGTCAATAAGCTTGATTCGAATCAAATTAACTTTGTTTGAATGCAATTGAGGTGAATCTTAATGATTAAGCTTAAGCTTTAGTTGAAACAATTACCATTTTTGAAAACAATAGTTGACTTTCATTTGATTAAACAAGCTATGTTTGAAAGCAACTGACTTTCATTTGATTCAATAAGCTTTATTCGAATCAAATTAGCTTTGCTTGAATGCAAATGAGTGGAATCTTAATGATTAAGGTTAAGCTTTATTTGAACCAATTTCCATTTTTGGAAAGAATAGTTGACTTTCATTTGATTAAACAAGCTATGTTTGAATGCAATTGAATTTCATTTGATTCAATAATCTTTATTCAAATAAAATTAGCTTTGTTTGAATGTAATTGAGTGGAATTTTAATGCTTAAGCTTATGCTTTATTTGAACCTATTACCATTTTTGGAAAGAATAGTTGACTTTCATTTGGTTTAACAAGCGATGTTTGAATGCAATTGACTTTCATTTGAGTCAATAAGCTTGATTCGAATCAAATTAGCTTTGTTTGAATGCAATTGAGGGGAATCATAATGATTAAGCTTAAGCTTTAGTTGAAACAATTATCATTTTTGAAAACAATAGTTGACTTTCATTTGATTAAACAAGCTATGTTTGAACGCAACTGACTTTCATTTGATTCAATAAGCTTTATTCGAATCAAATTAGCTTTGTTTGAATGCAAATGAGTGGAATTTTAATGATTAAGGTTAAGCTTTATTTGAACCAATTTCCATTTTTGGAAAGAATTGTTCACTTTCATTTGATTAAACAAGTTATGTTTGAATGCAATTGACTTTCATTTGATTTAGTAAGCTTGATTCTAATCAAATTAGCTTTGTTTGAATGCAATTGAGGTGAATCTTAATGATTAAGCTTAAGCTTTAGTTGAAACAATTAACATTTTTGAAAACAATAGTTGACTTTCATTTGATTAAACAAGCTATGTTTGAACGCAACTGACTTTCATTTGATTCAATAAGCTTTATTCGAATCAAATTAGCTTTGTTTGAATGCAAATGAGTGGAATCTTAATGATTAAGATTAAGCTTTATTTGAACCAATTTCCATTTTTGGAAAGAATAGTTGACTTTCATTTGATTAAACAAGCTATGTTTGAATGCAATTGACTTTCATATGATTCAATAAGCTTTATTCAAATCAAATTAGCTTTATTTGAATGTAATTGAGTGGCATCTTAATGCTTAAACTTATGCTTTATTTGAACCAATTTCCATTTTTGGAAAGAATTGTTGACTTTAATTTGATTAAACAAGTTACGTTTAAATGCAATTTACCTTCATTTGATTCAATAAGCTTTATTCAAATAAAATTAGCTTTGTTTCAATGTAATCGAGTGGAATCTTAGTGTTTAAGCTTAAGCATTATTTGAAACAATTACCATTTTTGAAAAGAATAGTTGACTTTCATTTGATTAAACAAGCTATGTTTGAATGCAATTGACTTTCATTTGATTCAATAAGCTTTATTAAAATAAAATTAGCTTTGTTTGAATGTAATCGAGTGGAATCTTAGTGTTTAAGCTTAAGCATTATTTGAAACCATTACCATTTTTGGAAAGAATAGTTGACTTTCATTTGATTAAACAAGCTATGCTTGAATGCAATTGACTTTCATTTGATTCAATATGCTTTGTTCGAATCAAATTAGCTTTGTTTGAATGCAATTGAGTGAAATCTTAATGATTAAGCTTAAGCTTTATTTGAAACAATTACCATTTTTGGAATAAATAGTTGACTTTCATTTGATTAAACAAGCTATGTTTGAATGCAATTTTCTTTGTTTGAATGCAATTGAGTGGAATCTTAATGATTAAGCTTAAGATTTATTTGAAACAATTACCATTTTTAAAAAAGAATAGTTGACTTTCATTGATTAAACAAGCTATGTTTGAATGCAATTGAGTGGAATCTTAATGATTAAGCTTAAGCTTTGTTTGAAACAATTACCATTTTTGGAAACAATTGTTGACTTTCATTTGATTAAACAAGCTATGTTTCAATACAATTGAATTTCATTTGATTCAATAAGCTTTATTCGAATCAAATTAGCTTTGTTTGAATATAATTGAGTGGAATCTTAATGCTTAAGCTTATGCTCTATTTGAACCAACTACCATTTTTTGAAAGAATAGTTGACGTTCATTTGATTAAACAAGTTATGTTTGAATACAATTTACGTTCATTTGATTCAATATGCCTTATTCGAATCAAATTCGCTTTGTTTGAATGCAATGAAGTGGAATCTTAATGATTAAGCTTAAGCTTTATTTGAACCAATTACAATTTTTGGAAAGAAGTTGACTTTCATTTGATTAAACAAGCTATGTTTGAATGCAATTGACTTTCATTTGATTCAATAAGCTTTATTCGAATCAAATTAGCTTTGTTTGATTGTAACTGAGTGGAATCTTAATGATTAAGCTTAAGCTTTATTTGAAACAATTACCATTTTTGGAATCAATAGTTTACTTTCATTTGATTAAACAAGCTATGTTTGAATGCAATTGAATTTCATTTGATTCAATAATCTTTATTCAAATAAAATTAGCTTTGTTTGAATGTAATTGAGTGGAATTTTAATGCTTAAGCTTATGCTTTATTTGAACCTATTACCATTTTTGGAAAGAATAGTTGACTTTCATTTGGTTTAACAAGCGATGTTTGAATGCAATTGACTTTCATTTGAGTCAATAAGCTTGATTCGAATCAAATTAGCTTTGTTTGAATGCAATTGAGGGGAATCATAATGATTAAGCTTAAGCTTTAGTTGAAACAATTATCATTTTTGAAAACAATAGTTGACTTTCATTTGATTAAACAAGCTATGTTTGAACGCAACTGACTTTCATTTGATTCAATAAGCTTTATTCGAATCAAATTAGCTTTGTTTGAATGCAAATGAGTGGAATTTTAATGATTAAGGTTAAGCTTTATTTGAACCAATTTCCATTTTTGGAAAGAATTGTTCACTTTCATTTGATTAAACAAGTTATGTTTGAATGCAATTGACTTTCATTTGATTTAGTAAGCTTGATTCGAATCAAATTAGCTTTGTTTGAATGCAATTGAGGTGAATCTTAATGATTAAGCTTAAGCTTTAGTTGAAACAATTAACATTTTTGAAAACAATAGTTGACTTTCATTTGATTAAACAAGCTATGTTTGAACGCAACTGACTTTCATTTGATTCAATAAGCTTTATTCGAATCAAATTAGCTTTGTTTGAATGCAAATGAGTTGAATCTTAATGATTAAGGTTAAGCTTTATTTGAAACAATTACCATTTTTGGAATAAATAGTTGACTTTCATTTGATTAAACAAGCTATGTTTGAATGCAATTGACTTTCATATGATTCAATAAGCTTTATTCAAATCAAATGAGCTTTATTTGAATGTAATTGAGTGGCATCTTAATGCTTAAACTTATGCTTTATTTGAACCAATTTCCATTTTTGGAAAGAATAGTTGACTTTAATTTGATTAAACAAGTTACGTTTAAATGCAATTTACCTTCATTTGATTCAATAAGCTTTATTCAAATAAAATTAGCTTTGTTTCAATGTAATCGAGTGGAATCTTAGTGTTTAAGCTTAAGCATTATTTGAAACAATTACCATTTTTGAAAAGAATAGTTGACTTTCATTTGATTAAACAAGCTATGTTTGAATGCAATTGACTTTCATTTGATTCAATAAGCTTTATTCGAATAAAATTAGCTTTGTTTGAATGCAATTGAGTGGAATCTTAATGATTAAGCTTAAGCTTTATTTGAAACAATTACCATTTTTGGAATAAATAGTTGACTTTCATTTGATTAAACAAGCTATGTTTGAATGCAATTGACTTTCATATGATTCAATAAGCTTTATTCAAATCAAATTAGCTTTATTTGAATGTAATTGAGTGGCATCTTAATGCTTAAACTTATGCTTTATTTGAACCAATTTCCATTTTTGGAAAGAATAGTTGACTTTAATTTGATTAAACAAGTTACGTTTAAATGCAATTTACCTTCATTTGATTCAATAAGCTTTATTCAAATAAAATTAGCTTTGTTTCAATGTAATCGAGTGGAATCTTAGTGTTTAAGCTTAAGCATTATTTGAAACAATTACCATTTTTGAAAAGAATAGTTGACTTTCATTTGATTAAACAAGGTATGTTTGAATGCAATTGACTTTAATTTGATTCAATAAGCTTTACTCGAATCAAATTATCTTTGTTTGAATGCAATTGAGTGGAATCTTAATGATTAAGCTTAAGTTTTATTTGAAGCAATTACACTTTTTGGAAAGAAGTTGACTTTCATTTGATTAAAAAAGCTATGTTTGAATGCAATTGACTTTCATTTGATTCAATAAGCTTTATTCGAATCAAATTAGCTTTGTTTGATTGTAACTGAGTGGAATCTTAATGATTAAGCTTAAGCTTTATTTGAAAGAATTACCATTTTTGGAATCAATAGTTTACTTTCATTTGATTAAACAAGCTATGTTTGAATGCAATTGAATTTCATTTGATTCAATAATCTTTATTCAAATAAAATTAGCTTTGTTTGAATGTAATTGAGTGGAATTTAAATGCTTAAGCTTATGCTTTATTTGAACCTATTACCATTTTTGGAAAGAATAGTTGACTTTCATTTGATTAAACAGGTTAAGTATGAATGCCAGTGACTTTCATTTGATTCAATAAGCTTTATTCGAATCAAATTAGCTTTGTTTGAATGCAATTGAGTGGAATCTTAATGATTAAGCTTAAGCTTTAGTTGAAACAATTACCATTTTTGAAAACAATAGTTGACTTTCATTTGATTAAGCAAGCTATGTTTGAACGCAACTGACTTTCATTTGATTCAATAAGCTTTATTCGAATCAAATTAGCTTTGTTTGAATGCAAATGAGTGGAATTTTAATGATTAAGGTTAAGCTTTATTTGAACCAATTTCCATTTTTGGAAAGAATTGTTCACTTTCATTTGATTAAACAAGTTATGTTTGAATGCAATTGACTTTCATTTGATTTAGTAAGCTTGATTCGAATCAAATTAGCTTTGTTTGAATGCAATTGAGGTGAATCTCAATGATTAAGCTTAAGCTTTAGTTGAAACAATTAACATTTTTGAAAACAATAGTTGACTTTCATTTGATTAAACAAGCTATGTTTGAACGCAACTGACTTTCATTTGATTCAATAAGCTTTATTCGAATCAAATTAGCTTTGTTTGAATGCAAATGAGTTGAATCTTAATGATTAAGGTTAAGCTTTATTTGAAACAATTACCATTTTTGGAATAAATAGTTGACTTTTATTTGATTAAACAAGCTATGTTTGAATGCAATTGACTTTCATATGATTCAATAAGCTTTATTCAAATCAAATGAGCTTTATTTGAATGTAATTGAGTGGCATCTTAATGCTTAAACTTATGCTTTATTTGAACCAATTTCCATTTTTGGAAAGAATAGTTGACTTTAATTTGATTAAACAAGTTAAGTTTAAATGCAATTTACCTTCATTTGATTCAATAAGCTTTATTCAAATAAAATTAGCTTTGTTTCAATGTAATCGAGTGGAATCTTAGTGTTTAAGCTTAAGCATTATTTGAAACAATTACCATTTTTAAAAAGAATAGTTGACTTTCATTTGATTAAACAAGCTATGTTTGAATGCAATTGACTTTCATTTGATTCAATAAGCTTTATTCGAATAAAATTAGCTTTGTTTGAATGCAATTGAGTGGAATCTTAATGATTAAGCTTAAGCTTTATTTGAAACAATTACCATTTTTGGAATAAATAGTTGACTTTCATTTGATTAAACAAGCTATGTTTGAATGCAATTGACTTTCATATGATTCAATAATGTTGTGATCCGGCCCCCTACAACATTAATTCAAGATAGCAAGATCATCACTTTGGTTCGAGGTATCATCAATGATATGGATCGAATTGTCATCCAACCAATCCAAGTTTTATTTTCCTTTGTTTATTGAAATTTCAGTTAAGTTTTTATTAGTAGGATTCGATCCATGTATAAATCGAATCCCTTTTTTATTTATTTGTTAAGCCTTTTAACATTTAGTCAAGTAGTTGAGCTAGCAATAAACAAAGTAGGGAGTCATCAAAACCGGCCATAATGGAAGCAATCAAGGAATCATCAAGAAGCTTCAAGAACTCCAAGAAGCTTCCAGAATTCGGCTGTCCAAGGGATTCAAAGCTAGGCCATTTAAAGTGGAGACAAAGCAATTAAGAAGACTTTAAGGAAGAGCTAAAAATCAGGCTGCCCAAGCTCCTCATTTCAGATTTTGTTATCTTCTTTAGCTCCACAAAATTCTGATTTTAGGATAAGATTTAGACTCTCTAATTAGCCTTATCTTATCTTAAGTTGTAATTATAAATATAGGCCTTAAGCTTCAATGAAAAAGCAGAATACTTTGAATCAAAAACAACTTGAACTTGTCTTTGGCTTTTTCTTCTGAAATCCCAAAACAATCCTCCTTTGCTTGTCTAATTTTTGGCTCAATTAGGCTGTGATCTTAGGAACCTAATTTGTTGAATTTGGTGGTGAAATCTGTATCCAAGTTCACGAATTATAGCCCAAGTCTTCGAAGTTGGTGGTGTTATTTCTGTATCCAGCTTTGAACCTTGATCTATCCTTTACTTTAGTGGCTAGTCCCTTGTAATCTTCTTGTGCTACAACAAGGTTACAACATTTGGTGGCCCATGCAGGTTTAGCCACCTTTCTCCTCCACAAAAATAACCCCGTTCTGCCCCTTTACTCCACGTCCAGCAACCCCTCTCCACAAAAAAAAAAAACATCCCCTTTCTGTCCCCTTTACCCCACGTCAAAAAAAAATAATAAATAAAAAAATTAAAAAAAAAAAAAAAATGTCGAACCCACCTCCTAATTGGCAAGAATACATTCAGAAAAGTGAAGAAGAGAAGGAGAGCTTAAGGGCTCAAATGGCTACTATGCAAACAGAAATGGCGGATCTAATGAGGAGACTCATTAGGCAAAGAGAAGGTTCACCCACTCGAAGTGAACAAAGTAGTGAACCAGGGCTTGAAGATGAAACTCCAAGAACAAGGCCAAACAATAATGATATCAAAGTTGATATTCCAGAATATGATGGCAAGATTGATGCCGATGAGTTCATCGAATGATTGAATACCGTTGAAAGAGTGTTCGATTACAAGAATACTCCGGAGGACAAGAAAGTGAAAATTATTGCCTTAAAACTCAGAAAATATGCGTCCACTTGGTGGTCGAATGTAAATGCAAAAAGGCAAAGGCAAGGTAAAGACAAGGTCAGAACTTGGCCTAAAATGAAAAAGTTGATGAAAGGCAAGTTCTTACCTACTTACTATGTTCAAGAAAATTTTCAGAAGTTCCACAAGTTGAAACAAGGAACGAAATCAGTAGAGGAGTATGCAAGAGAATTTGAAGGATTGACCATGAAGTGCGATGTCGAAGAGGACGAACCCCAAACTTTGGTTCGTTTCCTTGGAGGGTTGGACCCTCGAATTGCAAATGTTGTTGAGTTACACCCCTACTCAACTTTGGAGGAGTTAGTCATTCTATCTCACAAAGTTGAAGCCCAACAAAAGGCCAAAGGGAAAGAGACCTCACGTCCCTTTTCCAAAACAGCCCCTTCCCCGTTCAACCGTCCATACCAAACACCACTCAAAATAGCCTCCTCTAATCCACCCAAACCACAAAATCAGCCCACTAATCCTCCTAAACCACAAAATTCAGCCCAACCCAGAAAATGTTTTCGTTGTCATGGCTTTGGCCATATTGCAACCGAATGCCCAAATAAGAGAGTAATCTCTTTGATTGAATGTGAAAAGGAAGAACCAGAAGAGAATCATGATTATGATGATGTTGAAGAATCGGATCAGGAGCAAGATGAAGTGTTCCTAGGACCTGATGAAGGTGAATGTTTAGTTGTTAGGCGTGCCCTAAGCAACTTGGTTGGTAAAGAAGAGAACTTACAACGTGAGGCAATCTTTCACTCCCGTTGTACCATCAGAAGTAAGGTATGTACTTTAATTATCGATGGTGGTAGTTGTACAAATGTGGCATCTCAAAACATGGTGGACAAATTGGGACTTAAAACAACTCCTCATAAAAACCCTTATGTAATCCAATGGCTTAATCAAGGAAAAGGAATACAAGTAGATAAACAAGTTCTGATTTCTTTTAGCATTGGAAATAATTATCAAGAAGAGTTGTATTGTGATGTAATTCCCATGGATGCGTGTCATTTGTTACTTGGACGACCTTGGTTGTTTGATAGGAGAGTTATTCATGATGGATATAAAAATACATACTCATTTGTTAAAAATGGCAAAAAGATTGTGTTAACTCCTTTACCACCACCCAAAACCGTCCCAAAACAGCACCATAACCCCTTGCCCACTACTCTTACTACCCTCATCAAGTCTGAATATCATGAGTTCAAGCCCCACAAAGGGCTCATTTTAAGTGGACTTGAAGACAGCCCCTCACCTCCAAAAGAACCCCTCCATCCCTTAATTAATTCCCTCCTCCAAGAGTTCTCTTATGTTTTCCCCTCTGAATTGCCCAATGCCCTACCTCCCAAAAGAGACATCCAACACAAAATTGACTTGATTCCCGGTTCTATATTGCCAAATAAACCGGCCTATAGAACTAATCCTAAGGAGACCGAGGAGATAAGAAGGCAAGTTGATGAGTTGTTGTCTAAGGGATTGATTCGAGAGTCCTTGAGCCCGTGTGCATGTCCTACTTTACTTGTTCCAAAGAAAAATGGTGAATGGCGTATGTGTGTGGACAGTAGGCCTATTAACAAAATCACTATCAAATATCGATTTCCAATTCCAAGATTGAATGATTTGTTAGATGATTTACATGGTGCTAAAGTGTTTTCGAAAATTGATCTCAAAAGTGGTTATCATCAAATTCGAATTTTCGAAGGAGATGAATGGAAAACAGCTTTTAAAACTAAGGATGGATTGTTTGAATGGCTTGTCATGCCATTTGGTTTAACAAACGCACCTTCCACTTTTATGCGTTTGATGAACCAAGTGTTGAAACCTTTTATTGGTCATTTTGTAGTAGTTTATTTTGATGATATTTTAGTTTATAGTAGAGATGATGATGAGCATGTATCACATCTTAGAGAAGTATTTTCTGTTTTGGCAAAAGAACAATTGTATGGTAATTTAGATAAGTGTGATTTCTTTTCTAGTTTTGTAACTTTTCTAGGATTTAAAGTGTCATGTAATGGTATTGAAGTTGATGAAGACAAAGTGAAGGCAATCAATGAGTGGCCCACGCCACAATCAGTCCAGCAAATCAGAAGCTTCCACGGTTTAGCCTCTTTTTATAGGAGGTTCGTGCGAAATTTCAGTACTCTCATGGCTCCCATCACCGAACTAACCAAGCTCTCAAAGTTTGAATGGAATCCAAATGCTCAAAAGGCATTTGAAGAGGTTAAAAGATTGCTTACTACTGCTCCAGTTCTTGTTTTACCTAACTTTGATGATGTGTTTGAGATTGAATGTGATGCTAGTGGTGTTGGAATAGGAGCTGTCCTATCTCAAAATAGGCGTCCCATTGCCTATTTCAGTGAAAAGCTCAATGATGTTCAAAGGAGATATTCAACCTATGACAAAGAATTTTTGGCTCTTGTTCGTGCTTTAGACCATTGGAGGCATTACCTATTGCCTAAAGAATTCATTCTACATTCAGACCATGAAGCACTCAAGTTCTTACAAAGCCAACAAAAGCTCCATGCTCGCCATGCCAAGTGGGTCGAATTTCTTCAGTCATTTCACTTCATGATCAAGCACAAGAAAGGAGAAATGAACAAAGGTGCCGATGCATTATCAAGGAGATATGTGTTGCTTAATTCCTTAAGCACACGTGTGATAGGAGTTGAAGAAATGAAACAATGCTATGGTGATGATTCTGATTTTGGTGAGGTCTTTCTAAAGTGTAAAAGCCATCCCCAAAAAGACTTTTACATTTTGGATGGGTTCCTTTTCAAAGGAAATAGCATTTGTGTTCCCAAATCTAGTTTGAGAGAAAGCTTAATCAAAGAGTTCCATGAGGGAGGAATGGCTGGTCACTTTGGAATTGAGAAGACCTACAATCTCATTTCTGAATACTTTTATTGGCCACGATTGAAGAGAGATGTGGAATTCATTGTTAAACGGTGCGTGAAGTGCCAAAAGGCTAAGAGCCATCAGTTGCCTCAAGGGTATCTTATGCCCTTGCCCATACCTCAAGCCCCATGGGAAGATGTAAGTCTTGATTTCGTGGTAGGACTTCCCCTCACCAAAAACAGAAAGGATTCGATCATGGTGGTTGTTGATCGATTCTCAAAAATGGCTCACTTCATCCCATGCCATACTACCCATGATGCAAGTCGTGTGGCAGATCTTTATTTCAAAGAAGTGGTTCGTTTGCATGGAATTCCCAAAACAATGGTTAGTGATCGAGACACCAAGTTCCTAAGTCATTTTTGGCTTACTTTGTGGCGCAAGTTGGGAACCAAGCTCAAATTCAGTACTTCAAGCCATCCCCAAACAGATGGTCAGACCGAAGTCACCAATCGGACTTTAGGGTCCTTGCTCCGAGCCCTTGCAACAAAGCGTCCTAGCCAATGGGAAGATGTGCTACCTCATGCTGAATTTTCTTACAATCGAGTTCCTAGCAGAACAACAAGCTTGAGTCCATTTGAAGTTGTCTATGGGTTCAATCCGTGCACTCCAATTGATTTGGCCCCATTTCCAACTCCGACCAAATTCAGCCAAGAAGCTAGTGAACGAGCCAAAGAGATCCAATCAATCCATGAGAAAGTTCGAGGTCAGATTGAGCGAGCCAATGCCAAGGTGAAGGAATACTATGATAAGAAAAGAACCTCGGTGCACTTTAAGAAAGGTGATCTCGTGTGGGTTCATTTGAGAAAGGAACGTTTTCCAACTAAGAGGCGTTCTAAAATCAGTCCAAGAAGTGATGGTCCATTCGAAGTAGTGGATAAAGTGAATGACAATGCTTATAAGGTCGAATTGCCCGGAGATTATGGAGTTTCTTCTACCTTCAATGTGCAAGACTTGTCCCCTTACTTTGATGAATTTGAAGAATTACCTAGTTTGAGGTCAAACTCTTCAAAAGACGGGGAGAATGTTGTGATCCGGCCCCCTACAACATTAATTCAAGATAGCAAGATCATCACTTTGGTTCGAGGTATCATCAATGATATGGATCGAATTGTCATCCAACCAATCCAAGTTTTATTTTCCTTTGTTTATTGAAATTTCAGTTAAGTTTTTATTAGTAGGATTCGATCCATGTATAAATCGAATCCCTTTTTTATTTATTTGTTAAGCCTTTTAACATTTAGTCAAGTAGTTGAGCTAGCAATAAACAAAGTAGGGAGTCATCAAAACCGGCCATAATGGAAGCAATCAAGGAATCATCAAGAAGCTTCAAGAACTCCAAGAAGCTTCCAGAATTCGGCTGTCCAAGGGATTCAAAGCTAGGCCATTTAAAGTGGAGACAAAGCAATTAAGAAGACTTTAAGGAAGAGCTAAAAATCAGGCTGCCCAAGCTCCTCATTTCAGATTTTGTTATCTTCTTTAGCTCCACAAAATTCTGATTTTAGGATAAGATTTAGACTCTCTAATTAGCCTTATCTTATCTTAAGTTGTAATTATAAATATAGGCCTTAAGCTTCAATGAAAAAGCAGAATACTTTGAATCAAAAACAACTTGAACTTGTCTTTGGCTTTTTCTTCTGAAATCCCAAAACAATCCTCCTTTGCTTGTCTAATTTTTGGCTCAATTAGGCTGTGATCTTAGGAACCTAATTTGTTGAATTTGGTGGTGAAATCTGTATCCAAGTTCACGAATTATAGCCCAAGTCTTCGAAGTTGGTGGTGTTATTTCTGTATCCAGCTTTGAACCTTGATCTATCCTTTACTTTAGTGGCTAGTCCCTTGTAATCTTCTTGTGCTACAACAAGGTTACAACAAATAAGCTTTATTCAAATCAAATTAGCTTTATTTGAATGTAATTGAGTGCCATCTTAATGCTTAAACTTATGCTTTATTTGAACCAATTTCCATTTTTGGAAAGAATAGTTGACTTTAATTTGATTAAACAAGTTACGTTTAAATGCAATTTACCTTCATTTGATTCAATAAGCTTTATTCAAATAAAATTAGCTTTGTTTCAATGTAATCGAGTGGAATCTTAGTGTTTAAGCTTAAGCATTATTTGAAACAATTACCATTTTTGAAAAGAATAGTTGACTTTCATTTGATTAAACAAGCTATGTTTGAATGCAATCGACTTTAATTTGATTCAATAAGCTTTATTCGAATCAAATTATCTTTGTTTGAATTGAGTGGAATCTCAATGATTAAGCTTAAGTTTTATTTGAAGCAATTACAATTTTTGGAAAGAAGTTGACTTTCATTTGATTAAAAAAGCTATGTTTGAATGCAATCGACTTTCATTTGATTCAATAAGCTTTATTAAAATCAAATTAGCTTTGTTTGATTGTAACTGAGTGGAATCTTAGTGATTAAGCTTAAGCTTTGTAAGAAACAATTACCATTTTTGGAATCAATAGTTTACTTTCATTTGATTAAACAATCTATGTTTGAATGCAATTGAATGCAATTGACTTTCATTTGATTTAATATGCTTTATTCGAATCAAATTAGCTTTGTTTGAATGCAATTGAGTGAAATCTTAATGATTAAGCTTAAGCTTTATTTGAAACAATTACCATTTTTGGAATAAATATTTGACTTTCATTTGATTAAACAAGCTATGCTTGAATGCAATATTCTGTGTTTGAATGCAATTCAGTGGAATCTTAATGATTAAGCTTAAGCTTTATTTGAAACTATTACCATTTTTAAAAAGAATAGTTGACTTTCATTTGATTAAACAAGCTATGTTTGAATGCAATTGAGTGGAATCTTAATGATTAAGCTTAAGCTTTGTTTGAAACAATTACCATTTTTGGAAACAATTGTTGACTTTCATTTGATTAAACAAGCTATGTTTCAATACAATTGAATTTCATTTGATTCAATAAGCTTTATTCGAATCAAATTAGCTTTGTTTGAATACAATTGAGTGGAATCTTAATGCTTAAGCTTATGCTCTATTTGAACCAATTACCATTTTTTGAAAGAATAGTTGACGTTCATTTGATTAAACAAGTTATGTTTGAATACAATTTACGTTCATTTGATTCAATATGCCTTATTCGAATCAAATTCGCTTTGTTTGAATGCAATTAAGTGGAATCTTAATGATTAAGCTTAAGCTTTATTTGAACCAATTACAATTTTTGGAAAGAAGTTGACTTTCATTTGATTAAACAAGCTATGTTTGAATGCAATTGACTTTCATTTGATTCAATAAGCTTTATTGGAATAAAATTAGCTTTGTTTGAATGCAATTGAGTGGAATCTTAATGATTAAGCTTAAACTTTATTTGAAACAATTACCATTTTTGGAATAAATAGTTGACTTTCATTTGATTAAAAAAGTTATGTTTGAATGCAAATGACTTTAATTTGATTCAATAAGCTTTATTCGAATCAAATTATCTTTGTTTGAATGCAATTGAGTGGAATCTTAATGATTAAGCTTAAGTTTTATTTGAAGCAATTACAATTTTTGGAAACAAGTTGACTTTCATTTGATTAAAAAAGCTATGTTTGAATGCAATCGACTTTCATTTGTTTCAATAAGCTTTATTAAAATCAAATTAGCTTTTTTTGATTGTAACTGAGTGGAATCTTATTGATTAAGCTTAAGCTTTGTAAGAAACAATTACCATTTTTGGAATCAATAGTTTACTTTCATTTGATTAAACAATCTATGCTTGAATGCAATTGAATTTCATTTGATTCAATAAGCTTTATTCAAATAAAATTAGCTTTGTTTGAATGCAATTGAGTGGAATTTTAATGATTAAGGTTAAGCTTTATTTGAACCAATTTCCATTTTTGGAAAGAATAGTTCACTTTCATTTGATTAAACAAGTTATGTTTGAATGCAATTGACTTTCATTTGATTCAATAAGCTTGACTCGAATCAAATTAGCTTATGCTTTATTTGAACCAATTACGATTTTTGGAAAGAATAGTTGACTTTCATTTGATTAAACAAGTTATGTTTGAATGCAATTTACGTTCATTTGATTCAATAAGCATTATTCGAATCAAATTAGCTTTGTTTGAATACAATTGAGTGGAATCTTAACGATTAGGCCTAAGTTTTATTTGAACCAATTACAATTTTTGGAAAAAAGTTGACTTTCATTTGATTAAAAAAGCTATGACTTTCATTTGATTCAATAAGCTTTATTCGAATCAAATTAGCTTTGTTTGAATGCAATTGAGTGAAATCTTAATGATTAAGCTTAAGCTTTATTTGAAACAATTACCATTTTTGGAATAAATAGTTGACTTTCATTTGATTAAACAAGCTATGTTTGAATGCAATTTTCTTTGTTTGAATGCAATTGAGTGGAATCTTAATGATTAATCTTAAGCTTTATTTGAAACAATTACCATTTTTAAAAAGAATTGTTGACTTTCATTTGATTAAACAAGCTATGTTTGAATGCAATTGAGTGGAATCTTAATGATTAAGCTTAAGCTTTATTTGAAAACAATTACCATTTTTGGAAAGAATAGTTGACTTTCATTTGATTAAACAAGCTATGTTTCAATGCAATTCACTTTCATTTGATTCAATAAGCTTTATTCAAATCAAATTCGCTTTGTTTGAATGTAATTGAGTGGAATCTTAATGCATAAGCTTATGCTTTATTTGAACCAATTACGATTTTTGGAAAGAATAGTTGACTTTCATTTAATTAAACAAGTTTTGTTTAAATGCAATTAAGTGGAATCTTAATGATTAGGCTAACGTTTTATTTGAACCAATTACAATTTTTGGAATGAAGTTGACTTGCCATTGAATACACAAGCTATGACTTTCATTTAATTCAATAAGCTTTATTCGAATCAAAATTAGCTTTGTTTGAATGTAATTGAGTGTTATCTTAATGATTAAGGCTAAGCTTTATTTGAACAAATTTCCATTTTTGGTAAGAAGTTGACATTCATTTGATTAAACAAGCTATGTTTGAATGCAATTGACCTTTATTTGATTCAATAAGCTTTAGTCAAATCAAATTAGCCTTGTTTGAATGTAATTGAGTGGAATCTTAATGCATAACCTTATGCTTTATTTGAACGAATTACCATTTTTGGAAAGAATAGTTGACTTTCATTTGATTAAACAAGGCTTATTGGAACGCAGGTGACTTTCATTTGATTCAATAAGCTTTACCCGAATCAAATTAGCTTTGTTTGAATGCAATTGAGTGGAATCTTAATGATTAAGGCTAAGCTTTATTTGAACCACTTCCATTTTTGGTAAGAAGTTGACATTCATTTGATTAGGTTTTATTTGAACCAATTACAATTTTTGGAAAGAAGTTGACTTTCATTTGATTAAACAAGTATGACTTTCATTTGATTCAATAAGCTTTATTCGAATCAAATTGTCTTTGTTTGAATGCAATTGAGTGGAATCTTAATGATTAAGACTAAGCTTTATTTGAACCAATTTCAATTTTTGGAATAAATAGTTGACTTTCATTTGATTAAACAAGCTATGTTTGAATGCAATTTTCTTTGTTTGAATGCAATTGATTGGAATCTTAATGATTAAGCTTAAGCTTTATTTGAAACAATTACCATTTTTTGAATAAATAGTTGTCTTTCATTTGATTCAATAAGCTTTATTCAAATAAAATTAGCTTTGTTTGAATGCAATTGAGTGGAATTTTAATGATTAAGCTTATGCTTTATTTGAACCAATTATCATTTTTGGAAAGAATAGTTGACTTTCATTTGATTAAACAAGTTATGTTTGAATGCAATTGAGTGGAATCTTAATGATTAAGCTTAAGCGTTATTTGAATGCAATTGAATGGAAACAATAGTTTACTTTCATTGGATTAAACAAACTATGTTTGAATGCAATTGAATTTCATTTGATTCAATAAGCTTTATTCAAATAAAATTAGCTTTGTCTGAATGCAATTGAGTGGAATCTTAATGCTTATGCTTTATTTGAAACAATTACCATTTTTTGAAAGAATAGTAAACTTTCATTTGATTAAACAAGCAATGTTTGAATGCAATTGATTTTAATTTGATTCAATAAATTTTATTCGAATAAAATTAGCTTTGTTTGAATGCAATTGAGTGGAATCTTAATGATTAAGCTTAAGCTTTATTTGAAACAATTACCATTTTTGGAAAGATTACTTGACTTTCATTTGATTAAACAAGCTATGTTTAAATGCAATTGACTTTAATTTGATTCAATAAGCTTTATTCAAATCAAATTATCTTTGTTTAAATGCAATTGAATGGAATCTTAATGATTAAGCTTAAGCTTTATTTGAACCAATTACAATTTTGGGAAAGAAGTTGACTTTCATTTGATTAAACAAGCTATGTTTGAATGCAATTGACTTTCATTTGATTCAATAAGCTTTATTCAAATAAAATTAACTTTGTTTGAATGTAATTGAGTAGAATCTTAGTGATTAAGCTTAAGCATTATTTGAAACAATTACCAATTTTGGAAAGAATAGTTGACTTTCATTTGATTAAACAAGCTATGTTTGAATGCAATTCACTTTCATTTGATTCAATATGCTTTATTCGAATCAAATTAGCTTTGTTTGAATGCAATTGAGTGAAATCTTAATGATTAGGCTTAAGCTTTATTTGAAACAATTACCAATTTTGGAATAAATAGTTGACTTGCATTTGATTAAACAAGTTATGTTTGAATGCAATTTTCTTTGTTTGAATGCAATTGAGTGGAATCTTAATGATTAAGCTTAAGCCTTATTTGAAGCAATTACAATTTTTAAAAAGAATAGTTGACTTTCATTTGATTAAAAAAGCTATGTTTGAATGCATTTGAATCGAATCTTAATGATTAAGCTTAACCTTTATTTGAAAAAATTACCATTTTTGAAAAGAATAGTTGACTTTCATTTGATTAAACAAACTATGTTTGAATGCAATTGACTTTCAATTGATTCAATAAGCTTTATTCAAACAAAATTAGCTTTGTTTGAATGCAATTGAGTGGAATTTTAATGATTAAGCTTATGCTTTATTTGAACCAATTACCATTTTTTGAAAGAATAGTTGACTTTCATTTGATTAAACAAGTTATGTTTGAATGCAATTGACTTTCATTTGATTCAATAAGCTTTATTCAAATCAAATTAGCTTTGTTTGAATGCATTTGAGTGGAATCTTAATGATTAAGCTTAACCTTTATTTGAAAAAAGTACGATTTTTGGAAAGAATAGTTGACTTTCATTTGATTAAACATGCTATGTTTGAATTCAATTGACTTTCATTTGATTCAATAAGCTTGATTCGAATCAAATTCGCTTTGTTCGAATGCAATTGAGGGGAATCTTAATGATTAAGCTTAAGCTTTAGTTGAAACAATTACCATTTTTGAAAACAATAGTTCACTTTCGTTTGATTAAACAAGCTATATTTGAACGCAACTGACTTTCTTTTAATTCAATAAGCTTTATTCGAATCAAATTAGCTTTGTTTGAATGCAATTGAGTGAAATCTTAATAATTAAGGCTAAGCTTTATTTGAACCAATTTCCATTTTTGGTAAGAAGTTGACTTTCATTTGATTAAACAAGCTATGTTTGAATGCCATTGACTTTCATTTGATTCAATAAGCTTTATTCAAATCAAATTAGCTTTGTTTGAATGTAATTGAGTGGAATCTTAATGCATAACCTTATGCTTTATTTGAACCAATTATCCTTTTTGGAAAGAATAGTTGACTTTCAGTTGATTAAACAAGTTATGTTTGAATGCAATTTACGTTCATTTGATTCAATAAGCTTTATTCGAATCAAATTAGCTTTGTTTAAATGCAATTGAGTGGAATCTTAATGATTAGGCTTAAGTTTTATTTGAACCAATTACAATTTTTGGAAAGAAGTTGACTTTCATTTGATTAAACAAGCTATGACTTTCATTTGATTCAATAAGCTTTATTCCAATCAGATTAGCTTTGTTTGAATGCAATTGAGTGGAATCTTAATGATTAAGCTTAAGCGTTATTTGAAACAATTTCCATTTTTGGGATAAATAGTTGACTTTCATTTGATTAAACGAGCTATGTTTGAATGCAATTTTCTTTGTTTGAATGCAATTGATTGGAATCTTAATGATTAAGCTTAAGCTTTATTTGAAACAATTACCATTTTCTGAATAAATATTTGTCTTTCATTTGATTCAATAAGCTTTATTCGAATCAAATTAGCTTTGTTTGACTGCAATTGAGTGGAATATTAATGATTAAGCTTGAGCATTATTTGAAACAATTACCATTTTTGGAATCAATAGTTTACTTTCAATGGATTAAACAAACTATGTTTGAATGCAATTGAATTTCATTTGATTCAATATGCATTATTCAAATAAAATTAGCTTTGTTTGAATGCAATTGAGTGCAATCTTAATGCTTATGCTTATGCTTTATTTGAACCAATTATGATTTTTGGAAAGAATAGTTGACTTTCATTTGACTAAACAAGTTATGTTTGAATGCAATTTACGTTCATTTGATTCAATAAGCTTTATTCGAATCAAATAAGCTTTGTTTAAATGCAATTGAGTGAATCTTAATGATTAGGCTAACGTTTTATTTGAACCAATTACAATTTTTGGAAAGAAGTTGACTTTCCATTGAGTACACAAGCTATGACTTTCATTTAATTCAATAAGCTTTATTCTAATCAAAATTAGCTTTGTTTGAATGTAATTGAGTGGAATCTTAATGATTAAGGCTAAGCTTTATTTGAACAAATTTCCATTTTTGGTAAGAAGTTGACATTCATTTGATTAAACAAGCTATGTTTGAATGCTATTGACTTTTATTTGATTCAATAAGCTTTATTCAAATCAAATTAGCTTTGTTTGAATGTAATTGAGTGGAATCTTAATGCATAACCTTATGCTTTATTTGAACGAATTACCATTTTTTGAATAAATAGTTGTCTTTCATTTGATTCAATAAGCTTTATTCAAATAAAATTAACTTTGTTTGAATGCAATTGAGTGGAATTTTAATGATTAAGCTTATGCTTTATTTGAACCAATTATCATTTTTGGAAAGAATAGTTGACTTTCATTTGATTAAACAAGTTATGTTTGAATGCAATTGAGTGGAATCTGTATGATTAAGCTTAAGCGTTATTTGAACGCAATTGAATGGAAACAATAGTTTACTTTCATTGGATTAAACAAACTATGTTTGAATATAATTGAATTTCATTTGATTCAATAAGCTTTATTCAAATAAAATTATGTTTGTTTGAATGCAACTGAGTGGAATCTTAATGCTTAAGCTTCTGCTTTATTTGAACCAATTACCAGTTTTGGAAAGAATAGTTCACTTTCATTTGATTAAAATAGTTATGTTTAAATGCAATTGAGTGGAATCTTAATGCTTATGCTTTATTTGAAACAATTACCATTTTTTGAAAGAATAGTAAACTTTCATTTGATTAAACAAGCAATGTTTGAATGCAATTGATTTTAATTTGATTCAATAAATTTTATTCGAATAAAATTAGCTTTGTTTGAATGCAATTGAGTGGAATCTTAATGATTAAGCTTAAGCTTTATTTGAAACAATTACCATTTTTGGAAAGATTACTTGACTTTCATTTTATAAACAAGCTATGTTTGAATGCCATTGACTTTCATTTGATTCAATAAGCTTTATTCAAATCAAATTAGCTTTGTTTGAATGTAATTGAGTGGAATCTTAATGCATAACCTTATGCTTTATTTGAACCAATTATCCTTTTTGGAAAGAATAGTTGACTTTTATTTGATTAAACAAGTTATGTTTGAATGCAATTTACGTTCATTTGATTCAATAAGCTTTATTCGAATCAAATTAGCTTTGTTTAAATGCAATTGAGTGGAATCTTAATGAATAGGCTTAAGTTTTATTTGAACCAATTACAATTTTTGGAAAGAAGTTGACTTTCATTTGATTAAACAAGCTATGACTTTCATTTGATTCAATAAGCTTTATTCGATTCAAATTAGCTTTGTTTGAATGCAATTGAGTGGAATCTTAATGATTAAGGCTAAGCTTTATTTGAACCAATTTCCATTTTTGGTAAGAAGTTGACATTCATTTGATTAAACAATTTATGTTTGAATGCAATTGACTTTCATTTGATTCAATAAGCTTTATTCAAATCAAATTAGCTTTGTTTCAATGTAATTGAGTGGAATCTTAATGCATAAGCTTATGCTTTATTTGAACCAATTACCATTTTTGTAAAGAATAGTTGACTTGCATTTGATTAAATAAGGTTTATTGGAACGCAACTCACTTTCTTTTGATTGAATAAGCTTTATTCGAATCAAAGTAGCTTTGTTTGAATGCAATTGAGTGGAATCTTAATGATTAAGGCTAAGCTTTATTTGAACCAATTTCCATTTTTGGTAAGAAGTTGACATTCATTTGATTAAACAAGCTATGTTTGAATTGAATTGACTTTTATTTGATTCAATAAGCTTTATTCGAATCAAATTAGCTTTGTTTGAATACAATTGAGTGGAATCTTAATGATTAGGCTTAAGTTTTATTTGAACCAATTACAATTTTTGGAAAGAAGTTGACTTTCATTTGATTAAACAAGCTATGACTTTCATTTGATTCAATAAGCTTTATTCGATTCAAATTAGCTTTGTTTGAATGCAATTGAGTGGAATCTTAATGATTAAGGCTAAGCTTTATTTGAACCAATTTCCATTTTTGGTAAGAAGTTGACATTCATTTGATTAAACAATTTATGTTTGAATGCAATTGACTTTCATTTGATTCAATAAGCTTTATTCAAATCAAATTAGCTTTGTTTCAATGTAATTGAGTGGAATCTTAATGCATAAGCTTATGCTTTATTTGAACCAATTACCATTTTTGGAAAGAATAGTTGACTTGCATTTGATTAAATAAGGTTTATTGGAACGCAACTCACTTTCTTTTGATTGAATAAGCTTTATTCGAATCAAAGTAGCTTTGTTTGAATGCAATTGAGTGGAATCTTAATGATTAAGGCTAAGCTTTATTTGAACCAATTTCCATTTTTGGTAAGAAGTTGACATTCATTTGATTAAACAAGCTATGTTTGAATTGAATTGACTTTTATTTGATTCAATAAGCTTTATTCGAATCAAATTAGCTTTGTTTGAATACAATTGAGTGGAATCTTAATGATTAGGCTTAAGTTTTATTTGAACCAATTACAATTTTTGGAAAGAAGTTGACTTTCATTTGATTAAACAAGCTATGACTTTCATTTGATTCAATAAGCTTTATTCGATTCAAATTAGCTTTGTTTGAATGCAATTGAGTGGAATCTTAATGATTAAGGCTAAGCTTTATTTGAACCAATTTCCATTTTTGGTAAGAAGTTGACATTCATTTGATTAAACAATTTATGTTTGAATGCAATTGACTTTCATTTGATTCAATAAGCTTTATTCAAATCAAATTAGCTTTGTTTCAATGTAATTGAGTGGAATCTTAATGCATAAGCTTATGCTTTATTTGAACCAATTACCATTTTTGGAAAGAATAGTTGACTTGCATTTGATTAAATAAGGTTTATTGGAACGCAACTCACTTTCTTTTGATTGAATAAGCTTTATTCGAATCAAAGTAGCTTTGTTTGAATGCAATTGAGTGGAATCTTAATGATTAAGGCTAAGCTTTATTTGAACCAATTTCCATTTTTGGTAAGAAGTTGACATTCATTTGATTAAACAAGCTATGTTTGAATTGAATTGACTTTTATTTGATTCAATAAGCTTTATTCGAATCAAATTAGCTTTGTTTGAATACAATTGAGTGGAATTTTAATGATTAAGCTTATGCTTTATTTGAACCAATTATCAGTTTTGGAAAGAATAGTTGACTTTCATTTGATTAAACAAGTTATGTTTGAATGCAATTGACTTTCATTTGATTCAATAAGCTTTATTCAAATGCAATTAGCTTTGTTTGAATGCAATTGAGTGGAATCTTAATGATTGAGTTTAACCTTTATTTGAAAAAAGTACCATTTTTGGAAAGAATAGTTGACTTTCATTTGATTCAACAAGCTATGTTTGAATGTAATTGACTTTCATTTGATTCAATAAGCTTGATTCGAATCAAATTAGCTTTGTTTGAATGCAATTGAGGGGAATCTTATTGATTAAGCTTAAGCTTTAGTTGAAACAATTACCATTTTTGAAAACAATAGTTAACTTTCGTTTGATTAAACAAGCTATATTTGAACGCAGCTGACTTTCATTTGATTCAATAAGCTTTATTCGAATCAAATTAGCTTTGTTTGAATGCAATTGAGTGGAATATTAATGATTAAGCTTGAGCATTATTTGAAACAATTACCATTTCTGGAAACAATAGTTTACTTTCATTGTATTAAACAAACTATGTTTGTGAACCAGGATCAGTGCCTGATCTTGAAACGACGAAAGAGATACTCCTTAGTGCTAATCCCATCTTTGAGATTAGTTCTTTTCATGGTCCTTTTATTAGTTCCTTTGTATCACTTATTTCCAATCTTGGTCCTGTTTAGTCCGGTTTGTAAACTTAAAACTTTAGCTCGTAGTTTATTTGTTTTGGTTTGTATTAAGTAGTAGATTACACTATCTTTGAAGCAGGGGTCACGAGGTGCGACTTGAATGTTGAGAATTGAACTTAGAGTTCAGAGGTGAATCGCGAGTCGCGAGTTTTGTCCACGAGTCGCAAGCCTACTTGGCTTGAGCTGCGTACTTTGAAGCATTGCAGGTGCATGGTCCAGAAGGATCTCGCGAGTCGCGAGTTTTGGGTCGCGAGTCGCGACTCTGTTCTGCCTTGGCTACGTACTTGAGCAAGGCTAAGGAGTTGGAGTTCAGTAGGTTCTCGCGAGTCGCGAGTTTTGGGTCGCGAGTCGCGACTTTGTTCTGCCTTGGCTACGTACTTGAGCAAGGCTAAGGAGTGGGGTTCAAGTAGAGCCTCGCGAGTCGCGAGTATGGGTCGCGAGTCGCGAGTATGGGTCGCGAGTCGCGACCCAGGCTCTGTCCTGGCTACGTGTTTCAGCTGCTTGTTTTTGCTTAATGGGTATTTTTGCTTTTGCTTGCAAGTTGAGTAATAGCCTTGATTAGTCATCTACTAGCCTAGCTAGATGTCATACTACCTTTGGGAGTCATGATGAAAGGCTTGGAGTGTCATGAAGGCTAAGAGAAGCTCATTGGTCTATTTTGGTGCAAGTGGGTGCAAGTAGCTCAAGTTGCTTAAGGAGGCTGATTTTGGCTTGATATTTTCATTACTTTAGCCTTTGTTTATTGCTTGAGCATATCCTTATGTAGTATTATACTTGTATTATACTTGATACGTATAATAGTTTGTACGTATTCGGTTGCGTATTGTACGAATATACGTATAATTATACGTATAATTGTACATTTCTTTCTTTAAGTAGACTTTGATGTATCATTTGTAAACTACTTTGAATTTTATAAAAATTTGAACTTTGTTCATCCTTGAGGCTAAAGTAACTTAGCTTTCTTTGAATTGATTACTTGGGAGTTTTAACTACAAGTTTTCTAAACCGATTAGTGAGCTTTGAGAGTGATTCTCTAAGTGATTTAATCAACCTGAATTGAGTGTAAGAGTGATTCTTTCTACTGAATTTAGTAGGGAATATTTTCTTAAGAGTGATTCTTTTGAGTTATTTCATTATCTTCTCAACTCTAATTATTTGCTTGATTGATTTCAAGACTAATTATAGTTCAAGTGGTATCAAGAGCTTAGGTTCAACATGGGTGATGAAGCTGCTGCAAACTTGAAGAGGGATCAACTGATTGAAGCTTTGTCCAAGCAAAATGATGCTTTGCATGATATGATGACCCAATTAACATTGGAAGTATTGAAAAACAAAAAAACAAATGAAGAACAGAAGGAATCGTATGGGGATGATAGGGGTTTGAAAATCGATGTTCCTGAATTCGATGGTACTACTGATCCAGAGGTGTACCTTGAATGGGAAAGATCTTTGGAGAGGTTTTTTGAGTACAAAGAAACACCAGAAGAGAGGCAATACAAGGTGGCGGTTTTGAAGTTGACAAAATATGCTTCAATATGGTTGGAAGGGTTGAAGAAACAAAGGGAGAAGGAGAACAAGTCCAGAATCCAAACCTGGAGTAAGCTAAAGAAGCAATTGAGGAAGAGATTTGTGCCTTCGAACTACAAGCAACACCAATATGTGAGGTGGTCGACTTTGAAGCAAGGAACCATGCTGGTTTTGGAGTTCATCAAGGAATTCGAAAAGCTTGCCATGGTTTGTGAAATAGATGAATCCGAAGAACAAAGACTAGGACGGTTCCTAGGTGGGTTGAACACGGATCTGAGGGAGAAGTTGGAAGTGTTTCCTTTCCTTACTTATGCGGAAGCTTGCAAAATGGCGCCTACTTTGGAGAGTCAAAGGAAGAAATCGAGTGGTACAATTGCTAAACCTTTTACTAGATCTTCAACTTTTAAGCCTAGTACTAGTAGTAGCAATGTTAATGTTAGTACTGATCATGATAGGAATAAGAAAGCTAATGTGCCTATTAGAACTGTTAATGACAAAGTAAAATGCTATAAGTGTCAAGGTTATGGTCATTACCAATCTAATTGTCCTACTGCCCGAATTATGACCTTACATGATATAGAAGAAATAGATGAAATAGAAAAATTAGCTCTTCTAGCTCATGAACATGATAAAGAGGAAGAGGAGGATGTAGAAGAACTTTGTCAACCTGAATTAGAGGGGGAAAATCTGGTTATTAGGAGAAATCTGTATACCAACAACGTGGCAAAAGAAAGTGAACAAAGAGAGACGATATTTCATTCGAAATGTCTGATCCAAAAAAAATTATGCACGTTGATTGTAGATGGGGGTAGTTGTGCGAATGTAGCGTCCACTGAATTGGTGAATAAGTTGTCTTTGCCGTTGGTGAAACACCCTAATCCTTATAAACTAAAATGGTTAGATGATGAAAGTGAGGTTAAGGTGCGGAATAGAGTCTTGATTAATTTTAGCATTGGTAATTATGTCGATGAAATTTTGTGTGATGTAATCCCAATGACGGCATGTCACTTGTTACTTGGGCGTCCCTGGCAGTTTGATCGGGGAGTAATTCACGATGGTGTAACTAACACTTATAAAGTTAATAAAGATGGAAAAATGAAAACTTTGTTACCTTTAGCACCCTCAAAAATCCTAAACACCAAGCCTAAATCAAAGTCCAATTCGGACAATGGGAGTGTGTTATTAGGGAGAAAAGAATTCGAGAAGTTGTTTGAGCAAGAGGGGTGTGCGTTTGTGTTAGTAAGTCAAGAAAAAATAGAGGGAGTGGCGATTACAGATTCTGAGTTGGGGGAGGTTTTAAATGAATTTCAGGATGTTTTTCCTCACGAATTACCTCCTGGTTTACCACCAAAAAGAGGAATTGAGCATCAGATTGATCTCATTCCCGGAGCCCCTATTCCAAATAAGCCATCCTATAGGTGTAATCCCGAGGAGAGTAGGGAATTACAACGACAAATAAGTGAGTTGATTGAGAGAGGATATGTGAAGGGGAGTATGAGTCCGTGTGCTGTTCCGGCCTTACTTGTCCCAAAAAAAGATGGGTCTTGGAGGATGTGTATTGATAGTCGATCTGTTAACAATATTACTATCAAGTACAGGTTTCCAATTCCTAGATTAGATGACATGTTAGATGAATTGAGTGGGTCTAATTTGTTCTCTAAAATTGATCTTAGGAGTGGGTACCATCAAATTTGTATGCGTGAGGGTGATGAGTGGAAGACCGCTTTTAAAACAAAATATGGCTTGTATGAATGGCTTGTCATGCCTTTCGGTCTAACAAATGCCCCAAGTACGTTCATGAGATTGATGAATGAAGTACTTAGGCCATTTTTAGGCAAATTTGTAGTGGTATATTTAGATGATATTCTTGTTTATTCTGCTAACAAGGAGGATCATTTGAATCATTTGTGTCAGTTATTTGAAACACTAAGGAAACATAAACTTTTTGGGAAGTTAGAGAAGTGTTCTTTCATGCAAAATGAAGTTAGTTTTCTGGGTTTCATTATTTCTGATGTAGGGGTGAAGGCGGATCCTGCTAAAGTAGACGCCATTTCTACTTGGCCGGTTCCAAAATGTGTGACTGATGTGAGGTCTTTTCATGGTTTAGCGTCTTTTTATAGGAGATTTATAAAAAATTTCAGTACTTTATTAGCTCCTATAACTGAGTGTACTAAACATGGGAAATTTGAGTGGACTGTTGCTGCTCAAAGGGCCTTTGAATTGATTAAAGTTAAGATGTGTGAAGCACCTGTGTTATCATTACCTGATTTTACTAAACCTTTCGAGGTTGAGTGTGATGCGAGTGGGACAGGTGTTGGGGCTGTTTTGATTCAGTCGGGTAAGCCTATCGCTTATTTTAGCGAGAAGCTTAGTGGTGCTAGATTGAACTATTCTACTTATGATAAGGAGTTTTATGCTATGGTTAGAGCTTTAGGACATTGGAGTCATTATTTGCGTCCTGCTTCCTTTGTTTTACATTCTGATCATGAGTCGTTAAAGTACATACATGGGCAGCATAAGCTCAGTGCACGACATGCTAAATGGGTAGAATTTTTACAATCTTTTGACTTTGTTGCTAAATACAAAGCCGGAAAGGCAAATATTGTTGCTGATGCTCTTTCCAGGAAACATTCACTACTGACAACGGTGGATACCAAGGTTCTTGGGTTCGAATTGATAAAAGAATACTATGCACTCGATGGTGATTTTCGTGATTTGTTTGTTGATTGTGAGTCCGGTTCAAAAAATAATTATCAGTTGGTGGGTGGGTTCTTATTTAGAGGGAACAAGCTCTGTGTTCCAAAATGTCCGGTTAGGGAGTTATTGATTCGGGAGGCTCATGGAGGTGGGTTGGCTGGTCATTTCGGCATCAACAAAACTACTGAGTTACTACAGGAGCACTTTCATTGGCCACGCATGGTTGATGAGATCCAAGCTGTATTGGCTCGATGTGGGGTTTGTCAGAGGTCGAAGAGTTCTTTTCAACAAGGGCCGTACACCCCGTTACCAGTTCCGGAAAGGCCGTGGGAGGATGTGAGCATGGACTTTATAGTGGCACTGCCTAGAACTCAAAGGGGGAGAGACTCAGTTATGGTGGTGGTGGATAGATTTTCAAAGATGGCACACTTTATTCCATGTCACAAGACTGAAGATGCGGTGAATGTCGCTTGCTTGTACTTCCGGGAAGTGGTGCGCTTACATGGGGTCCCTAAAACTATTGTCTCTGATCGTGATAGTAAGTTTTTGAGTTACTTCTGGAGAACTTTGTGGAGGCTTATGGGAACTAAACTACTATTCAGCACATCTCATCATCCACAAACAGATGGGCAAACGGAGGTGACTAACAAGACATTGGGGTCGTTGCTTCGGGGTCTAGTGAGCAAAACCGGCAAGGATTGGGATGTGAAACTATGTCATGCTGAGTTCGCTTACAACAGGACACCTACTTATGCTACAAAACACTCCCCATTTGAAATTGTTTATGGCATTAACCCTTACGTTCCTATTGATCTTATTGCTTTACCTAGGGATTCTTATGTTCACGGTGATGCTAGAGCTCAGGCCGAAGCCATGGTGAAGATTCACAAGGAGGTCCGAGGAAACATTGAGAAAGCTAATGAGGGGTACAAGAAAAAGGCCAACAAGAGGAGGAAGCCAAAAATCTTTGCTCCAGGAGATTTGGTGTGGATTCATTTGAGGAAAGAGAGGTTCCCGGGGAAGCGGAAACACAAGCTAATGCCGAGAGCAGATGGTCCCTTTAAGGTCTTAGAGCGTTATGGTGATAATGCTTATAAGATCGATCTTCCGGGTGATTATGGAGTTGCTGCAACCTTCAACGTGGGTGACTTATCTCCTTATTTAGAAGATGATGAACTGCTAGAATTGAGGTCAATTCCTGTTGAAGAGGGAGGGGATGAACCAGGATCAGTGCCTGATCTTGAAACGACGAAAGAGATACTCCTTAGTGCTAATCCCATCTTTGAGATTAGTTCTTTTCATGGTCCTTTTATTAGTTCCTTTGTATCACTTATGTCCAATCTTGGTCCTGTTTAGTCCGGTTTGTAAACTTAAAACTTTAGCTCGTAGTTTATTTGTTTTGGTTTGTATTAAGTAGTAGATTACACTATCTTTGAAGCAGGGGTCACGAGGTGCGACTTGAATGTTGAGAATTGAACTTAGAGTTCAGAGGTGAATCGCGAGTCGCGAGTTTTGTCCACGAGTCGCGAGCCTACTTGGCTTGAGCTGCGTACTTTGAAGCATTGCAGGTGCATGGTCCAGAAGGATCTCGCGAGTCGCGAGTTTTGGGTCGCGAGTCGCGACTCTGTTCTGCCTTGGCTACGTACTTGAGCAAGGCTAAGGAGTTGGAGTTCAGTAGGTTCTCGCGAGTCGCGAGTTTTGGGTCGCGAGTCGCGACTTTGTTCTGCCTTGGCTACGTACTTGAGCAAGGCTAAGGAGTGGGGTTCAAGTAGAGCCTCGCGAGTCGCGAGTATGGGTCGCGAGTCGCGACCCAGGCTCTGTCCTGGCTACGTGTTTCAGCTGCTTGTTTTTGCTTAATGGGTATTTTTGCTTTTGCTTGCAAGTTGAGTAATAGCCTTGATTAGTCATCTACTAGCCTAGCTAGATGTCATACTACCTTTGGGAGTCATGATGAAAGGCTTGGAGTGTCATGAAGGCTAAGAGAAGCTCATTGGTCTATTTTGGTGCAAGTGGGTGCAAGTAGCTCAAGTTGCTTAAGGAGGCTGATTTTGGCTTGATATTTTCATTACTTTAGCCTTTGTTTATTGCTTGAGCATATCCTTATGTAGTATTATACTTGTATTATACTTGATACGTATAATAGTTTGTACGTATTCGGTTGCGTATTGTACGAATATACGTATAATTATACGTATAATTGTACATTTCTTTCTTTAAGTAGACTTTGATGTATCATTTGTAAACTACTTTGAATTTTATAAAAACTTGAACTTTGTTCATCCTTGAGGCTAAAGTAACTTAGCTTTCTTTGAATTGATTACTTGGGAGTTTTAACTACAAGTTTTCTAAACCGATTAGTGAGCTTTGAGAGTGATTCTCTAAGTGATTTAATCAACCTGAATTGAGTGTAAGAGTGATTCTTTCTACTGAATTTAGTAGGGAATATTTTCTTAAGAGTGATTCTTTTGAGTTATTTCATTATCTTCTCAACTCTAATTATTTGCTTGATTGATTTCAAGACTAATTATAGTTCAGTTTGAATGCAATTGAATTTCATTTGATTCAATAAGCTTTATTCAAATAAAATTAGCTTTGTTTGAATGCAATTGAGTGGAATCTTAATGCCTATGCCTTATTTGAAAAATTTACCATTTTTTGAAAGAATAGTAAACTTTCATTTGATTAAACAAGCAATGTTTGAATGCAATTGACTTTAATTTGAGTCAATAAATTTTATTCGAATCAAATTAGCTTTATTTGAATGCAATTGAGTGGAATCTTAATGATTAAGCTTAAGCTTTATTTAAAACAATTACCATTTTTGGTAAGAATACTTGACTTTCATTTGATTAAACAAGCTATGTTTAAATGCAATTGACTTTAATTTGATTCAATAAGCTATATTCGAATCAAATTATGTTTGTTTGAATGCAATTGAGTGGAATCTTAATGATTAAGCTTAAGCTTGATTTGAACCAATTACAATTTTGGGAAAGAAGTTGACTTTCATTTGATTAAACAAGCTATGTTTGAATGCAATTGAATTTTATTTGATTCAAAAAGCTTTATTCAAATAAAATTAGCTTTGTTTGAATGTAATTGAGTGGAATCTTAGTGATTAAGCTTAAGCATTATTTCAAACAATTACCATTTTTGGAAAGAATAGTTGATTTTCATTCAATTTCATTTGATTCAATAAGCTTTATTCAAATCCAATTAGCTTTGTTTGAATGCAATTGAGTGGAATCTTAATGACTAAGCTTAACCTTTACTTGAAAAAAGTATCATTTTTGGAAAGAATAGTTGACTTTCATTTGATTAAACAAGCTATGTTTGAATGCAATTGACTTTCATTTGATTAAATAAGCTTGATTCGAATCAAATTAGCTTTTTTTGAATGCAATTGAGGGGAATCTTAATGATTAAGCTTAAGCTTTAGTTGAAATAATTATCATTTTTGAAAACAATAGTTGACTATCGTTTGATTAAACAAGCTATATTTGAACGCAGCTGACTTTCATTTGATTCAATAAGCTTTATTCGAATCAAATTAGCTTTGTTTGAATGCAATTGAGTGGAATCTTAATGATTAAGGCTAAGCTTTATTTGAACCAATTTCCATTTTTGGTAAGAAGTTGACTTTCATTTGATTAAACAAGCTATGTTTGAATGCAATTGACTTTCATTTGGTTCAATAAGCTTTATTCAAATCAAATTAGCTTTGTTTGAATGTAATTGAGTGGAATCTTAATGCAAAAGCTTATGCTTTATTTGAACCAATTACCATTTTTGGAAAGAATAGTTGACTTTCATTTGATTAAACAAGTTATGATTGAATGCAATTTACGTTCATTTGATTCAATGAGCTTTATTCGAATCAAATTAGCTTTGTTTAAATGTAATTGAGTGGAATCTTAATGATTAGGCTTAAGTTTTATTTGAACCAATTACAATTTTTGGAAAGAAGTTGACTTTCATTTGATTAAACAAGCTATGACTTTCATTTGATTCAATGAGCTATATTCGAATCAAATTAGCTTTGTTTGAATGCAATTGAGTGGAATCTTAATGATTAAGGCTAAGCTTTATTTGAAACAATTTCCATTTTTGGTAAGAAGTTGACATTCATTTGATTAAACAAGCTATGTTTGAATGCAATTGACTTCCATTTGATTCAATAAGCTTTATTCAAATCAAATTAGCTTTGTTTGAATGTAATTGAGTGGAATCTTAATGCATAAGCTTATGCTTTATTTGAACCAATTACCATTTTTGGAAAGAATAGTTGACTTATATTTTATTAAACAAGGTTTATTGGAACGCAGCTGACTTTCATTTGATTGAATAAGCTTTATTCGAATCAAATTTGCTTTGTTTGAATGCAATTGAGTGGAATCTTAATGATTAAGGCTAAGCTTTATTTGAACCAATTTCCATTTTTGGTAAGAAGTTGACATTCATTTGATTAAACAAGCTTTATTCGAATCAAATTAGCTTTGTTTGAATACAATTGAGAGGATTCGTAATGATTAGGCTTAAGTTTTATTTGAACCAATTACAATTTTTGGAAAGAAGTTGACCTTCATTTGATTAAACAAGCTATGACTTTCATTTGATTCAATAAGCTTTATTCGAATCAAATTAGCTTTGTTTGAATGCAATTGAGTGGAATCTTAATGATTAAGCTTAAGCGTTATTTGAAACAATTTCCATTTTTGAGATAAATAGTTGACTTTCATTTGATTAAACAAGCTATGTTTGAATGCAATTTTCTTTGTTTGAATGCAATTGATTTGAATCTTAATGATTAAGCTTAAGCTTTATTTGAAACAATTTCCATTTTTTGAATAAATAGTTGTCTTTCATTTGATTCAATAAGCTTTATGCGAATCGAATTAGCTTTGTTTGACTGCAATTGAGTGGAATATTAATGATTAAGCTTGAGCAATATTTGAAACAATTACCATTTTTGGAATCAGTAGTTTACTTTCAATGGATTAAACAAACTATATTTGAATGCAATTGAATTTCATTTGATTCAATAAGCATTATTCAAATACAATTACCTTTGTTTGAATGCAATTGAGTGGAATCTTAATGTTTATGCTTATGCTTTATTTGAAACAATTACCATTTTTTGAAAGAATAGTAAACTTTCATTTGATTAAACAAGCTTTGTTTGAATGCAATTGACTTTAATTTGCGTCAATAAGTTTTATTCGAATCAAATTAGCTTTGTTTGAATGCAATTGAGTGGAATCTTAATGATTAAGCTTAAGCTTTATTTGAAACAATTACCATTTTGGAAAGAATACTTGAATTTCATTTGATTAAACAAGCTATGTTTGAATCCAATTAACTTTAATTTGATTCAATAAGCTTTATTCGAATCAAATTATGTCTGTTTGAATGCAATTGAGTGGAATCTTAATGATTAAGCTTAAGCTTTATTTGAACCAATTACAATTTTGGGAAAGAAGTTGACTTTCATTTGATTAAACAAGCTATGTTTGAATGCAATGGAATTTCATTTGATTCAATAAGCTTTATTAAAAAAAAATTAGCTTTGTTTGAATGTAATTTAGTGGAATCTTAGTATTTAACCTTAACCTTTATTTCAAAACATTACCATTTTTGGAAAGAATAGTTGACTTTCATTTGATAAAACCAGCTATGTTTGAATGCAATTGACTTTCATTTGATTCAATATGCTTCATTCGAATCAAATTTGCTTTGTTTGAATGCATTTGAGTGAAATCTTAATGATTAAGCTTAAGCTTTATTTGAAACAATTACCATTTTTGGAATAAATAGTTGACTTGCATTTGATTAAACAAGCTATGTTTGAATGCAATTTTCTTTGTTTGAATGCAATTGAGTGGAATCTTAATGATTAAGCTTAAGCCTTATTTGAAACAATTACCATTTTTATAAAGAATAGTTGACGTTCAATTGATTAAACAAGCTTTATTCAAATAAAATTACCTTTGTTTGAATGCAATTGAGTGGAATTTTAATGATTAAGCTTATGCTTTATTTGAACCAATTATCAGTTTTGGAAAGAATAGTTGACTTTCGTTTGATTAAACAAGCTATATTTGAACGCAGCTGACTTTCATTTGATTCAATAAGCTTTATTCGAATCAAATTAGCTTTGTTTGAATGCAATTGAGTGGAATATTAATGATTAAGCTTGAGCATTATTTGAAACAATTACCATTTCTGGAAACAATAGTTTACTTTCATTGGATTAAACAAACTATGTTTGAATGCAATTGAATTTCATTTGATTCAATAAGCTTTATTCAAACAAAATTAGCTTTGTTTGAATGCAATTGAGTGGAATCTTAATGCCTATGCCTTATTTGAAAAATTTACCATTTTTTGAAAGAATAGTAAACTTTCATTTGATTAAACAAGCAATGTTTGAATGCAATTGACTTTAATTTGAGTCAATAAATTTTATTCGAATCAAATTAGCTTTATTTGAATGCAATTGAGTGGAATCTTAATGATTAAGCTTAAGCTTTAATTAAAACAATTACCATTTTTGGTAAGAATACTTGACTTTCATTTGATTAAACAAGCTATGTTTAAATGCAATTGACTTTAATTTGATTCAATAAGCTTTATTCGAATCAAATTATGTTTGTTTGAATGCAATTGAGTGGAATCTTAATGATTAAGCTTAAGCTTGATTTGAACCAATTACAATTTTGGGAAAGAAGTTGACTTTCATTTGATTAAACAAGCTATGTTTGAATGCAATTGAATTTCATTTGATTCAAAAAGCTTTATTCAAATAAAATTAGCTTTGTTTGAATGAAATTGAGTGGAATCTTAGTGATTAAGCTTAAGCATTATTTCAAACAATTACCATTTTTGGAAAGAATAGTTGACTTTCATTTGATTAAACCGGCTATGTTTGAATGCAATTGACTTTCATTTGATTCAATATGCTTTATTCGAATCAAATTAGTTTTATTTGAATGCAATTGAGTGAAATCTTAATGATTAAGCTTAAGCTTTATTTGAAACAATTACCATTTTTGGAATAAATAGTTGACTTGCATTTGATTAAACAAGCTATGTTTGAATGCAATTTTCTTTGTTTGAATGCAATTGAGTGGAATCATAATGATTAAGCTTAAGCCTTATTTGAAACAATTACCATTTTTGGATAGAATAGTTGACTTTCATTTGATTAAACATGCTTTATTCAAATAAAATTAGCTTTGTTTGAATGCAATTGAGTGGAATTTTAATGATTAAGCTTATGCTTTATTTTAACCAATTACCATTTTTGGAATAAATAGTTGACTTGCATTTGATTAAACAAGCTATGTTTGAATGCAATTTTCTTTGTTTGAATGCAATTGAGTGGAATCATAATGATTAAGCTTAAGCCTTATTTGAAACAATTACCATTTTTGGAAAGAATAGTTGACTTTCATTTGATTAAACATGCTTTATTCAAATAAAATTAGCTTTGTTTGAATGCAATTGAGTGGAATTTTAATGATTAAGCTTATGCTTTATTTTAACCAATTATCATTTTTGGAAAGAATAGTTGACTTTCATTTGATTAAACAAGTTATGTTTGAATGCAATTGAATTTCATTTGATTCAATAAGCTTTATTCAAATCCAATTAGCTTTGTTTGAATGCAATTGAGTGGAATCTTAATGACTAAGCTTAACCTTTACTTGAAAAAAGTATCATTTTTGGAAAGAATAGTTGACTTTCATTTGATTAAACAAGCTATGTTTGAATGCAATTGACTTTCATTTGATTCAATAAGCTTGATTCAAATCAAATTAGCTTTGTTTGAATGCAATTGATGGGAATCTTAATGATTAAGCTTAAGCTTTAGTTGAAATAATTATCATTTTTGAAAACAATAGTTGACTATCGTTTGATTAAACAAGCTATATTGGAACGCAGCTAACTTTCATTTGATTCAATAAGCTTTATTCGAATAAAATTAGCTTTGTTTGAATGCAATTGAGTGGAATCTTAATGATTAAGGCTAAGCTTCATTTGAGCCGATTTCCATTTTTGGTAAGAAGTTGACTTTCATTTGATTAAACAAGCTATGCTTGAATGCAATTGACTTTCATTTGGTTCAATAAGCTTTATTCAAACCAAATTAGCTTTGTTTGAATGTAATTGAGTGGAATCTTAATGCATAAGCTTATGCTTTATTTGAACCAATTACCATTTTTGGAAAGAATAGTTGACTTTCATTTGATTAAACAAGTTATGATTGAATGCAATTTACGTTCATTTGATTCAATAAGCTTTCTTCGAATCAAATTAGCTTTGTTTAAATGTAATTGAGTGGAATCTTAATGATTAGGCTTAAGTTTTATTTGAACCAATTACAATTTTTGGAAAGAAGTTGACTTTCATTTGATTAAACAAGCTATGACTTTCATTTGATTCAATAAGCTATATTCGAATCAAATTAGCTTTGTTGGAATGCAATTGAGTGGAATCTTAATGATTAAGGCTAAGCTTTATTTGAACCAATTTCCATTTTTGGTAAGAAGTTGACATTCATTTGATTAAACAAGCTATGTTTGAATGCAATTAACTTTCATTTGATTCAATAAGCTTTATTCAAATCAAATTAGCTTTGTTTGAATGTAATTGAGTAGAATCTTAATGCATAAGCTTATGCTTTATTTGAACCAATTACCATTTTTGGAAAGAATAGTTGACTTTCATTTTATTAAACAAGGTTTATTGGAACGCAACTGACTTTCATTTGATTGAATAAGCTTTATTCGAATCAAATTTGCTTTGTTTGAATGCAATTGAGTGGAATCTTAATGATTAAGGCTAAGCTTTATTTGAACCAATTTCCATTTTTGGTAAGAAGTTGACATTCATTTGATTAAACAAGCTATGTTTGAATGCAATTGACTTTCATTTGATTCAATAAGCTTTATTCGAATCAAATTAACTTTGTTTTGAATACAATTGAGTGGATTCTTAATGATTAGGCTTAAGTTTTATTTGAACCAATTACAATTTTTGGAAAAAAGTTGACTTTCATTTGATTAAACAAGCTATGACTTTCATTTGATTCAATAAGCTTTATTCGAATCAAATTCGCTTTGTTTGAATGCAATTGAGTGGAATCTTAGTGATTAAGCTTAAGCGGTATTTGAAACAATTTCCATTTTTGAGATAAATAGTTGACTTTCATTTGATTAAACAAGCTATGTTTGAATGCAATTTTCTTTGTTTGAATGCAATTGATTTGAATCTTAATGATTAAGCTTAAGCTTTATTTGAAACAATTACCATTTTTTGAATAAATAGTTGTCTTTCATTTGATTCAATAAGCTTTATTCGAATCAAATTAGCTTTGTTTGACTGCAATTGAGTGGAATATTAATGATTAAGCTTGAGCATTATTTGAAACAATTACCATTTTTGGAATCAATAGTTTACTTTCAATGAATTAAACAAACTATGTTTGAATGCAATTGAATTTCATTTGATTCAATAAGCATTATTCAAATACAATTAGCTTTGTTTGAATGCAATTGAGTGGAATCTTATTGCTTATGCTTATGCTTTATTTGAAACAATTACCATTTTTTGAAAGAATAGTAAACTTTCATTTGATTAAACAAGCTATGTTTGAATGCCATTGACTTTAATTTGAGTCAATAAGTTTTATTCGAATCAAATTAGCTTTGTTTGAATGCAATTGAGTGGAATCTTAATGATTAAGCTTAAGCTTTATTTGAAACAATTACCATTTTGGAAAGAATACTTGACTTTCATTTGATTAAACAAGCTATGTTTGAATCAAATTAACTTTAATTTGATTCAATAAGCTTTATTCAAATCAAATTATGTTTGTTTGAATGCAATTGAGTGGAATCTTAATGATTAAGCTTAAGCTTTATTTGAACCAATTACAATTTTGGGAAAGAAGTTGACTTTCATTTGATTAAACAAGCTATGTTTGAATGCAATTGTATTTCATTTAATTCAATAAGCTTTATTCAAATAAAATTAGCTTTGTTTGAATGTAATTGGGTGGAATCATAGTGATTAAGCTTAAGCATTATTTCAAACAATTACCATTTTTGGAAAGAATAGTTGACTTTCATTTTATTAAACCAGCTATGTTTGAATGCAATTGACTTTCATTTGATTCAATATGCTTTATTGGAATCAAATTAGCTTTGTTTGAATGCAATTGAGTGAAATTTTAATGATTAAGCTGAAGCTTTATTTGAAACAATTACCATTTTTGGAATAAATAGTTGACTTGCATTTGATTAAACAAGCTATGTTTGAATGCAATTTTCTTTGTTTGAATGCAATTGAGTGGAATCTTAATGATTAAGCTTAAGCCTTATTTGAAACAATTACCATTTTTATAAAGAATAGTTGACGTTCAATTGATTAAACAAGCTTTATTCAAATAAAATTACCTTTGTTTGAATGCAATTGAGTGGAATTTTAATGATTAAGCTTATGCTTTATTTGAACCAATTATCAGTTTTGGAAAGAATAGTTGACTTTCATTTGATTAAACAAGTTATGTTTGAATGCAATTGACTTTCATTTGATTCAATAAGCTTTATTCAAATGCAATTAGCTTTGTTTGAATGCAACTGAGTGGAATCTTAATGATTGAGTTTAACCTTTATTTGAAAAAAGTACCATTTTTGGAAAGAATAGTTGACTTTCATTTGATTCAACAAGCTATGTTTGAATGTAATTGACTTTCATTTGATTCAATAAGCTTGATTCGAATCAAATTAGCTTTGTTTGAATGCAATTGAGGGGAATCTTATTGATTAAGCTTAAGCTTTAGTTGAAACAATTACCATTTTTGAAAACAATAGTTAACTTTCGTTTGATTAAACAAGCTATATTTGAACGCAGCTGACTTTCATTTGATTCAATAAGCTTTATTCGAATCAAATTAGCTTTGTTTGAATGCAATTGAGTGGAATATTAATGATTAAGCTTGAGCATTATTTGAAACAATTACCATTTCTGGAAACAATAGTTTACTTTCATTGGATTAAACAAACTATGTTTGAATGCAATTGAATTTCATTTGATTCAATAAGCTTTATTCAAACAAAATTAGCTTTGTTTGAATGCAATTGAGTGGAATCTTAATGCCTATGCCTTATTTGAAAAATTTACCATTTTTTGAAAGAATAGTAAACTTTCATTTGATTAAACAAGCAACGTTTGAATGCAATTGACTTTAATTTGAGTCAATAAATTTTATTCGAATCAAATTAGCTTTATTTGAATGCAATTGAGTGGAATCTTAATGATTAAGCTTAAGCTTTAATTAAAACAATTACCATTTTTGGTAAGAATACTTGACTTTCATTTGATTAAACAAGCTATGTTTAAATGCAATTGACTTTAATTTGATTCAATAAGCTTTATTCGAATCAAATTATGTTTGTTTGAATGCAATTGAGTGGAATCTTAATGATTAAGCTTAAGCTTGATTTGAACCAATTACAATTTTGGGAAAGAAGTTGACTTTCATTTGATTAAACAAGCTATGTTTGAATGCAATTGAATTTCATTTGATTCAAAAAGCTTTATTCAAATAAAATTAGCTTTGTTTGAATGAAATTGAGTGGAATCTTAGTGATTAAGCTTAAGCATTATTTCAAACAATTACCATTTTTGGAAAGAATAGTTGACTTTCATTTGATTAAACCGGCTATGTTTGAATGCAATTGACTTTCATTTGATTCAATATGCTTTATTCGAATCAAATTAGTTTTATTTGAATGCAATTGAGTGAAATCTTAATGATTAAGCTTAAGCTTTATTTGAAACAATTACCATTTTTGGAATAAATAGTTGACTTGCATTTGATTAAACAAGCTATGTTTGAATGCAATTTTCTTTGTTTGAATGCAATTGAGTGGAATCATAATGATTAAGCTTAAGCCTTATTTGAAACAATTACCATTTTTGGATAGAATAGTTGACTTTCATTTGATTAAACATGCTTTATTCAAATAAAATTAGCTTTGTTTGAATGCAATTGAGTGGAATTTTAATGATTAAGCTTATGCTTTATTTTAACCAATTACCATTTTTGGAATAAATAGTTGACTTGCATTTGATTAAACAAGCTATGTTTGAATGCAATTTTCTTTGTTTGAATGCAATTGAGTGGAATCATAATGATTAAGCTTAAGCCTTATTTGAAACAATTACCATTTTTGGAAAGAATAGTTGACTTTCATTTGATTAAACATGCTTTATTCAAATAAAATTAGCTTTGTTTGAATGCAATTGAGTGGAATTTTAATGATTAAGCTTATGCTTTATTTTAACCAATTATCATTTTTGGAAAGAATAGTTGACTTTCATTTGATTAAACAAGTTATGTTTGAATGCAATTGAATTTCATTTGATTCAATAAGCTTTATTCAAATCCAATTAGCTTTGTTTGAATGCAATTGAGTGGAATCTTAATGACTAAGCTTAACCTTTACTTGAAAAAAGTATCATTTTTGGAAAGAATAGTTGACTTTCATTTGATTAAACAAGCTATGTTTGAATGCAATTGACTTTCATTTGATTCAATAAGCTTGATTCAAATCAAATTAGCTTTGTTTGAATGCAATTGATGGGAATCTTAATGATTAAGCTTAAGCTTTAGTTGAAATAATTATCATTTTTGAAAACAATAGTTGACTATCGTTTGATTAAACAAGCTATATTGGAACGCAGCTAACTTTCATTTGATTCAATAAGCTTTATTCGAATAAAATTAGCTTTGTTTGAATGCAATTGAGTGGAATCTTAATGATTAAGGCTAAGCTTCATTTGAGCCGATTTCCATTTTTGGTAAGAAGTTGACTTTCATTTGATTAAACAAGCTATGCTTGAATGCAATTGACTTTCATTTGGTTCAATAAGCTTTATTCAAACCAAATTAGCTTTGTTTGAATGTAATTGAGTGGAATCTTAATGCATAAGCTTATGCTTTATTTGAACCAATTACCATTTTTGGAAAGAATAGTTGACTTTCATTTGATTAAACAAGTTATGATTGAATGCAATTTACGTTCATTTGATTCAATAAGCTTTCTTCGAATCAAATTAGCTTTGTTTAAATGTAATTGAGTGGAATCTTAATGATTAGGCTTAAGTTTTATTTGAACCAATTACAATTTTTGGAAAGAAGTTGACTTTCATTTGATTAAACAAGCTATGACTTTCATTTGATTCAATAAGCTATATTCGAATCAAATTAGCTTTGTTGGAATGCAATTGAGTGGAATCTTAATGATTAAGGCTAAGCTTTATTTGAACCAATTTCCATTTTTGGTAAGAAGTTGACATTCATTTGATTAAACAAGCTATGTTTGAATGCAATTAACTTTCATTTGATTCAATAAGCTTTATTCAAATCAAATTAGCTTTGTTTGAATGTAATTGAGTAGAATCTTAATGCATAAGCTTATGCTTTATTTGAACCAATTACCATTTTTGGAAAGAATAGTTGACTTTCATTTTATTAAACAAGGTTTATTGGAACGCAACTGACTTTCATTTGATTGAATAAGCTTTATTCGAATCAAATTTGCTTTGTTTGAATGCAATTGAGTGGAATCTTAATGATTAAGGCTAAGCTTTATTTGAACCAATTTCCATTTTTGGTAAGAAGTTGACATTCATTTGATTAAACAAGCTATGTTTGAATGCAATTGACTTTCATTTGATTCAATAAGCTTTATTCGAATCAAATTAACTTTGTTTTGAATACAATTGAGTGGATTCTTAATGATTAGGCTTAAGTTTTATTTGAACCAATTACAATTTTTGGAAAAAAGTTGACTTTCATTTGATTAAACAAGCTATGACTTTCATTTGATTCAATAAGCTTTATTCGAATCAAATTCGCTTTGTTTGAATGCAATTGAGTGGAATCTTAGTGATTAAGCTTAAGCGGTATTTGAAACAATTTCCATTTTTGAGATAAATAGTTGACTTTCATTTGATTAAACAAGCTATGTTTGAATGCAATTTTCTTTGTTTGAATGCAATTGATTTGAATCTTAATGATTAAGCTTAAGCTTTATTTGAAACAATTACCATTTTTTGAATAAATAGTTGTCTTTCATTTGATTCAATAAGCTTTATTCGAATCAAATTAGCTTTGTTTGACTGCAATTGAGTGGAATATTAATGATTAAGCTTGAGCATTATTTGAAACAATTACCATTTTTGGAATCAATAGTTTACTTTCAATGAATTAAACAAACTATGTTTGAATGCAATTGAATTTCATTTGATTCAATAAGCATTATTCAAATACAATTAGCTTTGTTTGAATGCAATTGAGTGGAATCTTATTGCTTATGCTTATGCTTTATTTGAAACAATTACCATTTTTTGAAAGAATAGTAAACTTTCATTTCATTAAACAAGCTATGTTTGAATGCCATTGACTTTAATTTGAGTCAATAAGTTTTATTCGAATCAAATTAGCTTTGTTTGAATGCAATTGAGTGGAATCTTAATGATTAAGCTTAAGCTTTATTTGAAACAATTACCATTTTGGAAAGAATACTTGACTTTCATTTGATTAAACAAGCTATGTTTGAATCAAATTAACTTTAATTTGATTCAATAAGCTTTATTCAAATCAAATTATGTTTGTTTGAATGCAATTGAGTGGAATCTTAATGATTAAGCTTAAGCTTTATTTGAACCAATTACAATTTTGGGAAAGAAGTTGACTTTCATTTGATTAAACAAGCTATGTTTGAATGCAATTGTATTTCATTTGATTCAATAAGCTTTATTCAAATAAAATTAGCTTTGTTTGAATGTAATTGGGTGGAATCATAGTGATTAAGCTTAAGCATTATTTCAAACAATTACCATTTTTGGAAAGAATAGTTGACTTTCATTTTATTAAACCAGCTATGTTTGAATGCAATTGACTTTCATTTGATTCAATATGCTTTATTGGAATCAAATTAGCTTTGTTTGAATGCAATTGAGTGAAATTTTAATGATTAAGCTGAAGCTTTATTTGAAACAATTACCATTTTTGGAATAAATAGTTGACTTGCATTTGATTAAACAAGCTATGTTTGAATGCAATTTTCTTTGTTTGAATGCAATTGAGTGGAATCTTAATGATTAAGCTTAAGCCTTATTTGAAACAATTACCATTTTTATAAAGAATAGTTGACGTTCAATTGATTAAACAAGCTTTATTCAAATAAAATTACCTTTGTTTGAATGCAATTGAGTGGAATTTTAATGATTAAGCTTATGCTTTATTTGAACCAATTATCAGTTTTGGAAAGAATAGTTGACTTTCATTTGATTAAACAAGTTATGTTTGAATGCAATTGACTTTCATTTGATTCAATAAGCTTTATTCAAATGCAATTAGCTTTGTTTGAATGCAACTGAGTGGAATCTTAATGATTGAGTTTAACCTTTATTTGAAAAAAGTACCATTTTTGGAAAGAATAGTTGACTTTCATTTGATTCAACAAGCTATGTTTGAATGTAATTGACTTTCATTTGATTCAATAAGCTTGATTCGAATCAAATTAGCTTTGTTTGAATGCAATTGAGGGGAATCTTATTGATTAAGCTTAAGCTTTAGTTGAAACAATTACCATTTTTGAAAACAATAGTTAACTTTCGTTTGATTAAACAAGCTATATTTGAACGCAGCTGACTTTCATTTGATTCAATAAGCTTTATTCGAATCAAATTAGCTTTGTTTGAATGCAATTGAGTGGAATATTAATGATTAAGCTTGAGCATTATTTGAAACAATTACCATTTCTGGAAACAATAGTTTACTTTCATTGGATTAAACAAACTATGTTTGAATGCAATTGAATTTCATTTGATTCAATAAGCTTTATTCAAACAAAATTAGCTTTGTTTGAATGCAATTGAGTGGAATCTTAATGCCTATGCCTTATTTGAAAAATTTACCATTTTTTGAAAGAATAGTAAACTTTCATTTGATTAAACAAGCAACGTTTGAATGCAATTGACTTTAATTTGAGTCAATAAATTTTATTCGAATCAAATTAGCTTTATTTGAATGCAATTGAGTGGAATCTTAATGATTAAGCTTAAGCTTTAATTAAAACAATTACCATTTTTGGTAAGAATACTTGACTTTCATTTGATTAAACAAGCTATGTTTAAATGCAATTGACTTTAATTTGATTCAATAAGCTTTATTCGAATCAAATTATGTTTGTTTGAATGCAATTGAGTGGAATCTTAATGATTAAGCTTAAGCTTGATTTGAACCAATTACAATTTTGGGAAAGAAGTTGACTTTCATTTGATTAAACAAGCTATGTTTGAATGCAATTGAATTTCATTTGATTCAAAAAGCTTTATTCAAATAAAATTAGCTTTGTTTGAATGAAATTGAGTGGAATCTTAGTGATTAAGCTTAAGCATTATTTCAAACAATTACCATTTTTGGAAAGAATAGTTGACTTTCATTTGATTAAACCGGCTATGTTTGAATGCAATTGACTTTCATTTGATTCAATATGCTTTATTCGAATCAAATTAGTTTTATTTGAATGCAATTGAGTGAAATCTTAATGATTAAGCTTAAGCTTTATTTGAAACAATTACCATTTTTGGAATAAATAGTTGACTTGCATTTGATTAAACAAGCTATGTTTGAATGCAATTTTCTTTGTTTGAATGCAATTGAGTGGAATCATAATGATTAAGCTTAAGCCTTATTTGAAACAATTACCATTTTTGGATAGAATAGTTGACTTTCATTTGATTAAACATGCTTTATTCAAATAAAATTAGCTTTGCTTGAATGCAATTGAGTGGAATTTTAATGATTAAGCTTATGCTTTATTTTAACCAATTACCATTTTTGGAATAAATAGTTGACTTGCATTTGATTAAACAAGCTATGTTTGAATGCAATTTTCTTTGTTTGAATGCAATTGAGTGGAATCATAATGATTAAGCTTAAGCCTTATTTGAAACAATTACCATTTTTGGAAAGAATAGTTGACTTTCATTTGATTAAACATGCTTTATTCAAATAAAATTAGCTTTGTTTGAATGCAATTGAGTGGAATTTTAATGATTAAGCTTATGCTTTATTTTAACCAATTATCATTTTTGGAAAGAATAGTTGACTTTCATTTGATTAAACAAGTTATGTTTGAATGCAATTGAATTTCATTTGATTCAATAAGCTTTATTCAAATCCAATTAGCTTTGTTTGAATGCAATTGAGTGGAATCTTAATGACTAAGCTTAACCTTTACTTGAAAAAAGTATCATTTTTGGAAAGAATAGTTGACTTTCATTTGATTAAACAAGCTATGTTTGAATGCAATTGACTTTCATTTGATTCAATAAGCTTGATTCAAATCAAATTAGCTTTGTTTGAATGCAATTGATGGGAATCTTAATGATTAAGCTTAAGCTTTAGTTGAAATAATTATCATTTTTGAAAACAATAGTTGACTATCGTTTGATTAAACAAGCTATATTGGAACGCAGCTAACTTTCATTTGATTCAATAAGCTTTATTCGAATAAAATTAGCTTTGTTTGAATGCAATTGAGTGGAATCTTAATGATTAAGGCTAAGCTTCATTTGAGCCGATTTCCATTTTTGGTAAGAAGTTGACTTTCATTTGATTAAACAAGCTATGCTTGAATGCAATTGACTTTCATTTGGTTCAATAAGCTTTATTCAAACCAAATTAGCTTTGTTTGAATGTAATTGAGTGGAATCTTAATGCATAAGCTTATGCTTTATTTGAACCAATTACCATTTTTGGAAAGAATAGTTGACTTTCATTTGATTAAACAAGTTATGATTGAATGCAATTTACGTTCATTTGATTCAATAAGCTTTCTTCGAATCAAATTAGCTTTGTTTAAATGTAATTGAGTGGAATCTTAATGATTAGGCTTAAGTTTTATTTGAACCAATTACAATTTTTGGAAAGAAGTTGACTTTCATTTGATTAAACAAGCTATGACTTTCATTTGATTCAATAAGCTATATTCGAATCAAATTAGCTTTGTTGGAATGCAATTGAGTGGAATCTTAATGATTAAGGCTAAGCTTTATTTGAACCAATTTCCATTTTTGGTAAGAAGTTGACATTCATTTGATTAAACAAGCTATGTTTGAATGCAATTAACTTTCATTTGATTCAATAAGCTTTATTCAAATCAAATTAGCTTTGTTTGAATGTAATTGAGTAGAATCTTAATGCATAAGCTTATGCTTTATTTGAACCAATTACCATTTTTGGAAAGAATAGTTGACTTTCATTTTATTAAACAAGGTTTATTGGAACGCAACTGACTTTCATTTGATTGAATAAGCTTTATTCGAATCAAATTTGCTTTGTTTGAATGCAATTGAGTGGAATCTTAATGATTAAGGCTAAGCTTTATTTGAACCAATTTCCATTTTTGGTAAGAAGTTGACATTCATTTGATTAAACAAGCTATGTTTGAATGCAATTGACTTTCATTTGATTCAATAAGCTTTATTCGAATCAAATTAACTTTGTTTTGAATACAATTGAGTGGATTCTTAATGATTAGGCTTAAGTTTTATTTGAACCAATTACAATTTTTGGAAAAAAGTTGACTTTCATTTGATTAAACAAGCTATGACTTTCATTTGATTCAATAAGCTTTATTCGAATCAAATTCGCTTTGTTTGAATGCAATTGAGTGGAATCTTAGTGATTAAGCTTAAGCGGTATTTGAAACAATTTCCATTTTTGAGATAAATAGTTGACTTTCATTTGATTAAACAAGCTATGTTTGAATGCAATTTTCTTTGTTTGAATGCAATTGATTTGAATCTTAATGATTAAGCTTAAGCTTTATTTGAAACAATTACCATTTTTTGAATAAATAGTTGTCTTTCATTTGATTCAATAAGCTTTATTCGAATCAAATTAGCTTTGTTTGACTGCAATTGAGTGGAATATTAATGATTAAGCTTGAGCATTATTTGAAACAATTACCATTTTTGGAATCAATAGTTTACTTTCAATGAATTAAACAAACTATGTTTGAATGCAATTGAATTTCATTTGATTCAATAAGCATTATTCAAATACAATTAGCTTTGTTTCAATGCAATTGAGTGGAATCTTATTGCTTATGCTTATGCTTTATTTGAAACAATTACCATTTTTTGAAAGAATAGTAAACTTTCATTTGATTAAACAAGCTATGTTTGAATGCCATTGACTTTAATTTGAGTCAATAAGTTTTATTCGAATCAAATTAGCTTTGTTTGAATGCAATTGAGTGGAATCTTAATGATTAAGCTTAAGCTTTATTTGAAACAATTACCATTTTGGAAAGAATACTTGACTTTCATTTGATTAAACAAGCTATGTTTGAATCAAATTAACTTTAATTTGATTCAATAAGCTTTATTCAAATCAAATTATGTTTGTTTGAATGCAATTGAGTGGAATCTTAATGATTAAGCTTAAGCTTTATTTGAACCAATTACAATTTTGGGAAAGAAGTTGACTTTCATTTGATTAAACAAGCTATGTTTGAATGCAATTGTATTTCATTTGATTCAATAAGCTTTATTCAAATAAAATTAGCTTTGTTTGAATGTAATTGGGTGGAATCATAGTGATTAAGCTTAAGCATTATTTCAAACAATTACCATTTTTGGAAAGAATAGTTGACTTTCATTTTATTAAACCAGCTATGTTTGAATGCAATTGACTTTCATTTGATTCAATATGCTTTATTGGAATCAAATTAGCTTTGTTTGAATGCAATTGAGTGAAATTTTAATGATTAAGCTGAAGCTTTATTTGAAACAATTACCATTTTTGGAATAAATAGTTGACTTGCATTTGATTAAACAAGCTATGTTTGAATGCAATTTTCTTTGTTTGAATGCAATTGAGTGGAATCTTAATGATTAAGCTTAAGCCTTATTTGAAACAATTACCATTTTTATAAAGAATAGTTGACGTTCAATTGATTAAACAAGCTTTATTCAAATAAAATTACCTTTGTTTGAATGCAATTGAGTGGAATTTTAATGATTAAGCTTATGCTTTATTTGAACCAATTATCAGTTTTGGAAAGAATAGTTGACTTTCATTTGATTAAACAAGTTATGTTTGAATGCAATTGACTTTCATTTGATTCAATAAGCTTTATTCAAATGCAATTAGCTTTGTTTGAATGCAACTGAGTGGAATCTTAATGATTGAGTTTAACCTTTATTTGAAAAAAGTACCATTTTTGGAAAGAATAGTTGACTTTCATTTGATTCAACAAGCTATGTTTGAATGTAATTGACTTTCATTTGATTCAATAAGCTTGATTCGAATCAAATTAGCTTTGTTTGAATGCAATTGAGGGGAATCTTATTGATTAAGCTTAAGCTTTAGTTGAAACAATTACCATTTTTGAAAACAATAGTTAACTTTCGTTTGATTAAACAAGCTATATTTGAACGCAGCTGACTTTCATTTGATTCAATAAGCTTTATTCGAATCAAATTAGCTTTGTTTGAATGCAATTGAGTGGAATATTAATGATTAAGCTTGAGCATTATTTGAAACAATTACCATTTCTGGAAACAATAGTTTACTTTCATTGGATTAAACAAACTATGTTTGAATGCAATTGAATTTCATTTGATTCAATAAGCTTTATTCAAACAAAATTAGCTTTGTTTGAATGCAATTGAGTGGAATCTTAATGCCTATGCCTTATTTGAAAAATTTACCATTTTTTGAAAGAATAGTAAACTTTCATTTGATTAAACAAGCAATGTTTGAATGCAATTGACTTTAATTTGAGTCAATAAATTTTATTCGAATCAAATTAGCTTTATTTGAATGCAATTGAGTGGAATCTTAATGATTAAGCTTAAGCTTTAATTAAAACAATTACCATTTTTGGTAAGAATACTTGACTTTCATTTGATTAAAACAAGCTATGTTTAAATGCAATTGACTTTAATTTGATTCAATAAGCTTTATTCGAATCAAATTATGTTTGTTTGAATGCAATTGAGTGGAATCTTAATGATTAAGCTTAAGCTTGATTTGAACCAATTACAATTTTGGGAAAGAAGTTGACTTTCATTTGATTAAACAAGCTATGTTTGAATGCAATTGAATTTCATTTGATTCAAAAAGCTTTATTCAAATAAAATTAGCTTTGTTTGAATGAAATTGAGTGGAATCTTAGTGATTAAGCTTAAGCATTATTTCAAACAATTACCATTTTTGGAAAGAATAGTTGACTTTCATTTGATTAAACCGGCTATGTTTGAATGCAATTGACTTTCATTTGATTCAATATGCTTTATTCGAATCAAATTAGTTTTATTTGAATGCAATTGAGTGAAATCTTAATGATTAAGCTTAAGCTTTATTTGAAACAATTACCATTTTTGGAATAAATAGTTGACTTGCATTTGATTAAACAAGCTATGTTTGAATGCAATTTTCTTTGTTTGAATGCAATTGAGTGGAATCATAATGATTAAGCTTAAGCCTTATTTGAAACAATTACCATTTTTGGATAGAATAGTTGACTTTCATTTGATTAAACATGCTTTATTCAAATAAAATTAGCTTTGCTTGAATGCAATTGAGTGGAATTTTAATGATTAAGCTTATGCTTTATTTTAACCAATTACCATTTTTGGAATAAATAGTTGACTTGCATTTGATTAAACAAGCTATGTTTGAATGCAATTTTCTTTGTTTGAATGCAGTTGAGTGGAATCATAATGATTAAGCTTAAGCCTTATTTGAAACAATTACCATTTTTGGAAAGAATAGTTGACTTTCATTTGATTAAACATGCTTTATTCAAATAAAATTAGCTTTGTTTGAATGCAATTGAGTGGAATTTTAATGATTAAGCTTATGCTTTATTTTAACCAATTATCATTTTTGGAAAGAATAGTTGACTTTCATTTGATTAAACAAGTTATGTTTGAATGCAATTGAATTTCATTTGATTCAATAAGCTTTATTCAAATCCAATTAGCTTTGTTTGAATGCAATTGAGTGGAATCTTAATGACTAAGCTTAACCTTTACTTGAAAAAAGTATCATTTTTGGAAAGAATAGTTGACTTTCATTTGATTAAACAAGCTATGTTTGAATGCAATTGACTTTCATTTGATTCAATAAGCTTGATTCAAATCAAATTAGCTTTGTTTGAATGCAATTGATGGGAATCTTAATGATTAAGCTTAAGCTTTAGTTGAAATAATTATCATTTTTGAAAACAATAGTTGACTATCGTTTGATTAAACAAGCTATATTGGAACGCAGCTAACTTTCATTTGATTCAATAAGCTTTATTCGAATAAAATTAGCTTTGTTTGAATGCAATTGAGTGGAATCTTAATGATTAAGGCTAAGCTTCATTTGAGCCGATTTCCATTTTTGGTAAGAAGTTGACTTTCATTTGATTAAACAAGCTATGCTTGAATGCAATTGACTTTCATTTGGTTCAATAAGCTTTATTCAAACCAAATTAGCTTTGTTTGAATGTAATTGAGTGGAATCTTAATGCATAAGCTTATGCTTTATTTGAACCAATTACCATTTTTGGAAAGAATAGTTGACTTTCATTTGATTAAACAAGTTATGATTGAATGCAATTTACGTTCATTTGATTCAATAAGCTTTCTTCGAATCAAATTAGCTTTGTTTAAATGTAATTGAGTGGAATCTTAATGATTAGGCTTAAGTTTTATTTGAACCAATTACAATTTTTGGAAAGAAGTTGACTTTCATTTGATTAAACAAGCTATGACTTTCATTTGATTCAATAAGCTATATTCGAATCAAATTAGCTTTGTTGGAATGCAATTGAGTGGAATCTTAATGATTAAGGCTAAGCTTTATTTGAACCAATTTCCATTTTTGGTAAGAAGTTGACATTCATTTGATTAAACAAGCTATGTTTGAATGCAATTAACTTTCATTTGATTCAATAAGCTTTATTCAAATCAAATTAGCTTTGTTTGAATGTAATTGAGTAGAATCTTAATGCATAAGCTTATGCTTTATTTGAACCAATTACCATTTTTGGAAAGAATAGTTGACTTTCATTTTATTAAACAAGGTTTATTGGAACGCAACTGACTTTCATTTGATTGAATAAGCTTTATTCGAATCAAATTTGCTTTGTTTGAATGCAATTGAGTGGAATCTTAATGATTAAGGCTAAGCTTTATTTGAACCAATTTCCATTTTTGGTAAGAAGTTGACATTCATTTGATTAAACAAGCTATGTTTGAATGCAATTGACTTTCATTTGATTCAATAAGCTTTATTCGAATCAAATTAACTTTGTTTTGAATACAATTGAGTGGATTCTTAATGATTAGGCTTAAGTTTTATTTGAACCAATTACAATTTTTGGAAAAAAGTTGACTTTCATTTGATTAAACAAGCTATGACTTTCATTTGATTCAATAAGCTTTATTCGAATCAAATTCGCTTTGTTTGAATGCAATTGAGTGGAATCTTAGTGATTAAGCTTAAGCGGTATTTGAAACAATTTCCATTTTTGAGATAAATAGTTGACTTTCATTTGATTAAACAAGCTATGTTTGAATGCAATTTTCTTTGTTTGAATGCAATTGATTTGAATCTTAATGATTAAGCTTAAGCTTTATTTGAAACAATTACCATTTTTTGAATAAATAGTTGTCTTTCATTTGATTCAATAAGCTTTATTCGAATCAAATTAGCTTTGTTTGACTGCAATTGAGTGGAATATTAATGATTAAGCTTGAGCATTATTTGAAACAATTACCATTTTTGGAATCAATAGTTTACTTTCAATGAATTAAACAAACTATGTTTGAATGCAATTGAATTTCATTTGATTCAATAAGCATTATTCAAATACAATTGGCTTTGTTTGAATGCAATTGAGTGGAATCTTATTGCTTATGCTTATGCTTTATTTGAAACAATTACCATTTTTTGAAAGAATAGTAAACTTTCATTTGATTAAACAAGCTATGTTTGAATGCCATTGACTTTAATTTGAGTCAATAAGTTTTATTCGAATCAAATTAGCTTTGTTTGAATGCAATTGAGTGGAATCTTAATGATTAAGCTTAAGCTTTATTTGAAACAATTACCATTTTGGAAAGAATACTTGACTTTCATTTGATTAAACAAGCTATGTTTGAATCAAATTAACTTTAATTTGATTCAATAAGCTTTATTCAAATCAAATTATGTTTGTTTGAATGCAATTGAGTGGAATCTTAATGATTAAGCTTAAGCTTTATTTGAACCAATTACAATTTTGGGAAAGAAGTTGACTTTCATTTGATTAAACAAGCTATGTTTGAATGCAATTGTATTTCATTTGATTCAATAAGCTTTATTCAAATAAAATTAGCTTTGTTTGAATGTAATTGGGTGGAATCATAGTGATTAAGCTTAAGCATTATTTCAAACAATTACCATTTTTGGAAAGAATAGTTGACTTTCATTTTATTAAACCAGCTATGTTTGAATGCAATTGACTTTCATTTGATTCAATATGCTTTATTGGAATCAAATTAGCTTTGTTTGAATGCAATTGAGTGAAATTTTAATGATTAAGCTGAAGCTTTATTTGAAACAATTACCATTTTTGGAATAAATAGTTGACTTGCATTTGATTAAACAAGCTATGTTTGAATGCAATTTTCTTTGTTTGAATGCAATTGAGTGGAATCTTAATGATTAAGCTTAAGCCTTATTTGAAACAATTACCATTTTTATAAAGAATAGTTGACGTTCAATTGATTAAACAAGCTTTATTCAAATAAAATTACCTTTGTTTGAATGCAATTGAGTGGAATTTTAATGATTAAGCTTATGCTTTATTTGAACCAATTATCAGTTTTGGAAAGAATAGTTGACTTTCATTTGATTAAACAAGTTATGTTTGAATGCAATTGACTTTCATTTGATTCAATAAGCTTTATTCAAATGCAATTAGCTTTGTTTGAATGCAACTGAGTGGAATCTTAATGATTGAGTTTAACCTTTATTTGAAAAAAGTACCATTTTTGGAAAGAATAGTTGACTTTCATTTGATTCAACAAGCTATGTTTGAATGTAATTGACTTTCATTTGATTCAATAAGCTTGATTCGAATCAAATTAGCTTTGTTTGAATGCAATTGAGGGGAATCTTATTGATTAAGCTTAAGCTTTAGTTGAAACAATTACCATTTTTGAAAACAATAGTTAACTTTCGTTTGATTAAACAAGCTATATTTGAACGCAGCTGACTTTCATTTGATTCAATAAGCTTTATTCGAATCAAATTAGCTTTGTTTGAATGCAATTGAGTGGAATATTAATGATTAAGCTTGAGCATTATTTGAAACAATTACCATTTCTGGAAACAATAGTTTACTTTCATTGGATTAAACAAACTATGTTTGAATGCAATTGAATTTCATTTGATTCAATAAGCTTTATTCAAACAAAATTAGCTTTGTTTGAATGCAATTGAGTGGAATCTTAATGCCTATGCCTTATTTGAAAAATTTACCATTTTTTGAAAGAATAGTAAACTTTCATTTGATTAAACAAGCAATGTTTGAATGCAATTGACTTTAATTTGAGTCAATAAATTTTATTCGAATCAAATTAGCTTTATTTGAATGCAATTGAGTGGAATCTTAATGATTAAGCTTAAGCTTTAATTAAAACAATTACCATTTTTGGTAAGAATACTTGACTTTCATTTGATTAAACAAGCTATGTTTAAATGCAATTGACTTTAATTTGATTCAATAAGCTTTATTCGAATCAAATTATGTTTGTTTGAATGCAATTGAGTGGAATCTTAATGATTAAGCTTAAGCTTGATTTGAACCAATTACAATTTTGGGAAAGAAGTTGACTTTCATTTGATTAAACAAGCTATGTTTGAATGCAATTGAATTTCATTTGATTCAAAAAGCTTTATTCAAATAAAATTAGCTTTGTTTGAATGAAATTGAGTGGAATCTTAGTGATTAAGCTTAAGCATTATTTCAAACAATTACCATTTTTGGAAAGAATAGTTGACTTTCATTTGATTAAACCGGCTATGTTTGAATGCAATTGACTTTCATTTGATTCAATATGCTTTATTCGAATCAAATTAGTTTTATTTGAATGCAATTGAGTGAAATCTTAATGATTAAGCTTAAGCTTTATTTGAAACAATTACCATTTTTGGAATAAATAGTTGACTTGCATTTGATTAAACAAGCTATGTTTGAATGCAATTTTCTTTGTTTGAATGCAATTGAGTGGAATCATAATGATTAAGCTTAAGCCTTATTTGAAACAATTACCATTTTTGGATAGAATAGTTGACTTTCATTTGATTAAACATGCTTTATTCAAATAAAATTAGCTTTGCTTGAATGCAATTGAGTGGAATTTTAATGATTAAGCTTATGCTTTATTTTAACCAATTACCATTTTTGGAATAAATAGTTGACTTGCATTTGATTAAACAAGCTATGTTTGAATGCAATTTTCTTTGTTTGAATGCAATTGAGTGGAATCATAATGATTAAGCTTAAGCCTTATTTGAAACAATTACCATTTTTGGAAAGAATAGTTGACTTTCATTTGATTAAACATGCTTTATTCAAATAAAATTAGCTTTGTTTGAATGCAATTGAGTGGAATTTTAATGATTAAGCTTATGCTTTATTTTAACCAATTATCATTTTTGGAAAGAATAGTTGACTTTCATTTGATTAAACAAGTTATGTTTGAATGCAATTGAATTTCATTTGATTCAATAAGCTTTATTCAAATCCAATTAGCTTTGTTTGAATGCAATTGAGTGGAATCTTAATGACTAAGCTTAACCTTTACTTGAAAAAAGTATCATTTTTGGAAAGAATAGTTGACTTTCATTTGATTAAACAAGCTATGTTTGAATGCAATTGACTTTCATTTGATTCAATAAGCTTGATTCAAATCAAATTAGCTTTGTTTGAATGCAATTGATGGGAATCTTAATGATTAAGCTTAAGCTTTAGTTGAAATAATTATCATTTTTGAAAACAATAGTTGACTATCGTTTGATTAAACAAGCTATATTGGAACGCAGCTAACTTTCATTTGATTCAATAAGCTTTATTCGAATAAAATTAGCTTTGTTTGAATGCAATTGAGTGGAATCTTAATGATTAAGGCTAAGCTTCATTTGAGCCGATTTCCATTTTTGGTAAGAAGTTGACTTTCATTTGATTAAACAAGCTATGCTTGAATGCAATTGACTTTCATTTGGTTCAATAAGCTTTATTCAAACCAAATTAGCTTTGTTTGAATGTAATTGAGTGGAATCTTAATGCATAAGCTTATGCTTTATTTGAACCAATTACCATTTTTGGAAAGAATAGTTGACTTTCATTTGATTAAACAAGTTATGATTGAATGCAATTTACGTTCATTTGATTCAATAAGCTTTCTTCGAATCAAATTAGCTTTGTTTAAATGTAATTGAGTGGAATCTTAATGATTAGGCTTAAGTTTTATTTGAACCAATTACAATTTTTGGAAAGAAGTTGACTTTCATTTGATTAAACAAGCTATGACTTTCATTTGATTCAATAAGCTATATTCGAATCAAATTAGCTTTGTTGGAATGCAATTGAGTGGAATCTTAATGATTAAGGCTAAGCTTTATTTGAACCAATTTCCATTTTTGGTAAGAAGTTGACATTCATTTGATTAAACAAGCTATGTTTGAATGCAATTAACTTTCATTTGATTCAATAAGCTTTATTCAAATCAAATTAGCTTTGTTTGAATGTAATTGAGTAGAATCTTAATGCATAAGCTTATGCTTTATTTGAACCAATTACCATTTTTGGAAAGAATAGTTGACTTTCATTTTATTAAACAAGGTTTATTGGAACGCAACTGACTTTCATTTGATTGAATAAGCTTTATTCGAATCAAATTTGCTTTGTTTGAATGCAATTGAGTGGAATCTTAATGATTAAGGCTAAGCTTTATTTGAACCAATTTCCATTTTTGGTAAGAAGTTGACATTCATTTGATTAAACAAGCTATGTTTGAATGCAATTGACTTTCATTTGATTCAATAAGCTTTATTCGAATCAAATTAACTTTGTTTTGAATACAATTGAGTGGATTCTTAATGATTAGGCTTAAGTTTTATTTGAACCAATTACAATTTTTGGAAAAAAGTTGACTTTCATTTGATTAAACAAGCTATGACTTTCATTTGATTCAATAAGCTTTATTCGAATCAAATTCGCTTTGTTTGAATGCAATTGAGTGGAATCTTAGTGATTAAGCTTAAGCGGTATTTGAAACAATTTCCATTTTTGAGATAAATAGTTGACTTTCATTTGATTAAACAAGCTATGTTTGAATGCAATTTTCTTTGTTTGAATGCAATTGATTTGAATCTTAATGATTAAGCTTAAGCTTTATTTGAAACAATTACCATTTTTTGAATAAATAGTTGTCTTTCATTTGATTCAATAAGCTTTATTCGAATCAAATTAGCTTTGTTTGACTGCAATTGAGTGGAATATTAATGATTAAGCTTGAGCATTATTTGAAACAATTACCATTTTTGGAATCAATAGTTTACTTTCAATGAATTAAACAAACTATGTTTGAATGCAATTGAATTTCATTTGATTCAATAAGCATTATTCAAATACAATTAGCTTTGTTTGAATGCAATTGAGTGGAATCTTATTGCTTATGCTTATGCTTTATTTGAAACAATTACCATTTTTTGAAAGAATAGTAAACTTTCATTTGATTAAACAAGCTATGTTTGAATGCCATTGACTTTAATTTGAGTCAATAAGTTTTATTCGAATCAAATTAGCTTTGTTTGAATGCAATTGAGTGGAATCTTAATGATTAAGCTTAAGCTTTATTTGAAACAATTACCATTTTGGAAAGAATACTTGACTTTCATTTGATTAAACAAGCTATGTTTGAATCAAATTAACTTTAATTTGATTCAATAAGCTTTATTCAAATCAAATTATGTTTGTTTGAATGCAATTGAGTGGAATCTTAATGATTAAGCTTAAGCTTTATTTGAACCAATTACAATTTTGGGAAAGAAGTTGACTTTCATTTGATTAAACAAGCTATGTTTGAATGCAATTGTATTTCATTTGATTCAATAAGCTTTATTCAAATAAAATTAGCCTTGTTTGAATGTAATTGGGTGGAATCATAGTGATTAAGCTTAAGCATTATTTCAAACAATTACCATTTTTGGAAAGAATAGTTGACTTTCATTTTATTAAACCAGCTATGTTTGAATGCAATTGACTTTCATTTGATTCAATATGCTTTATTGGAATCAAATTAGCTTTGTTTGAATGCAATTGAGTGAAATTTTAATGATTAAGCTGAAGCTTTATTTGAAACAATTACCATTTTTGGAATAAATAGTTGACTTGCATTTGATTAAACAAGCTATGTTTGAATGCAATTTTCTTTGTTTGAATGCAATTGAGTGGAATCTTAATGATTAAGCTTAAGCCTTATTTGAAACAATTACCATTTTTATAAAGAATAGTTGACGTTCAATTGATTAAACAAGCTTTATTCAAATAAAATTACCTTTGTTTGAATGCAATTGAGTGGAATTTTAATGATTAAGCTTATGCTTTATTTGAACCAATTATCAGTTTTGGAAAGAATAGTTGACTTTCATTTGATTAAACAAGTTATGTTTGAATGCAATTGACTTTCATTTGATTCAATAAGCTTTATTCAAATGCAATTAGCTTTGTTTGAATGCAACTGAGTGGAATCTTAATGATTGAGTTTAACCTTTATTTGAAAAAAGTACCATTTTTGGAAAGAATAGTTGACTTTCATTTGATTCAACAAGCTATGTTTGAATGTAATTGACTTTCATTTGATTCAATAAGCTTGATTCGAATCAAATTAGCTTTGTTTGAATGCAATTGAGTGGAATCTTAATGATTAAGCTTAAGCTTTATTTGAAACAATTACCATTTTGGAAAGAATACTTGACTTTCATTTGATTAAACAAGCTATGTTTGAATCAAATTAACTTTAATTTGATTCAATAAGCTTTATTCAAATCAAATTATGTTTGTTTGAATGCAATTGAGTGGAATCTTAATGATTAAGCTTAAGCTTTATTTGAACCAATTACAATTTTGGGAAAGAAGTTGACTTTCATTTGATTAAACAAGCTATGTTTGAATGCAATTGTATTTCATTTGATTCAATAAGCTTTATTCAAATAAAATTAGCTTTGTTTGAATGTAATTGGGTGGAATCATAGTGATTAAGCTTAAGCATTATTTCAAACAATTACCATTTTTGGAAAGAATAGTTGACTTTCATTTTATTAAACCAGCTATGTTTGAATGCAATTGACTTTCATTTGATTCAATATGCTTTATTGGAATCAAATTAGCTTTGTTTGAATGCAATTGAGTGAAATTTTAATGATTAAGCTGAAGCTTTATTTGAAACAATTACCATTTTTGGAATAAATAGTTGACTTGCATTTGATTAAACAAGCTATGTTTGAATGCAATTTTCTTTGTTTGAATGCAATTGAGTGGAATCTTAATGATTAAGCTTAAGCCTTATTTGAAACAATTACCATTTTTATAAAGAATAGTTGACTTTCAATTGATTAAACAAGCTTTATTCAAATAAAATTACCTTTGTTAGAATGCAATTGAGTGGAATTTTAATGATTAAGCTATGCTTTATTTGAACCAATTATCATTTTTGGAAAGAATAGTTGACTTTCATTTGATTAAACAAGTTATGTTTGAATGCAATTGACTTTCATTTGATTCAATAAGCTTTATTCAAATCCAATTAGCTTTGTTTGAATGCAATTGAGTGGAATCTTAATGATTAAGTTTAACCTTTATTTGAAAAAAGTACCATTTTTGGAAAGAATAGTTGACTTTCATTTGATTCAACAAGCTATGTTTGAATGTAATTGACTTTCATTTGATTCAATAAGCTTGATTCGAATCAAATTAACTTTGTTTGAATGCAATTGAGGGGAATCTTAACGATTAAGCTTAAGCTTTAGTTGAAACAATTACCATTTTTGAAAACAATAGTTGACTTTCGTTTGATTAAACAAGCTATATTTGAACGCAGCTGACTTTCATTTGATTCAATAAGCTTTATTCGAATCAAATTAGCTTTGTTTGAATGCAATTGAGTGGAAGATTAATGATTAAGGTTGAGCATTATTTGAAACAATTACCATTTTTAGAAACAATAGTTTACTTTCATTGGATTAAACAAACTATGTTTGAATGCAATTGAATTTCATTTGATTCAATAAGCTTTATTCAAATAAAATTAGCTTTGTTTGAATGCAATTGAGTGGAATCTTAATGATTAAAGTTATGCTTTATTTGAAACAATTACCATTTTTTGAAAGAATAGTAAACTTTCATTTGATTAAACAAGCAATGTTTGAATGCAATTGACTTTCATTTGATTCAATAAGCTTTATTCAAATCAAATTAGCTTTGTTTGAATGTAATTGAGTGAAATCTTAATGCTTAAGCTTTTGCTTTATTTGAACCAATTACTATTTTTGGAAAGAATAGTTGACTTTTATTGGATTAAACAAGTTATGTTTGAATGCAATTTACTTTCATTTGATTCAATAAGCTTTATTGGAATCAAATTAGTTTTTTTGAATAAAATTGAGTGGAATCTTAATGATTAGGCTTAAGTTTTATTTGAACCAATTACAATTTTTGGAAAGAAGTTGACTTTCATTTGATTAAAAAAGCTATGAGTTTAATTTGATTCAATAAGCTTTATTCTAATCAAAATAGCTTTGTTTGAATGCAATTGAGTGGAATCTTAATGATTAAGCTTAAGCTTTATTTGAAATAATTACCATTTTTGGAATACATAGTTGACTTTCATTTGATTAAACATACTATGTTTGAATGCAATTGAATTTCATTTGATTCAATAAGCTTTATTCAAATAAAATTAGCTGTGTTTGAATGCAATTGAGTGGAATCTTAATGGTTATGCTTATGCTTTATTTGAAACAATTACCATTTTTTGAAAGAATAGTAAACTTTCATTTGATTAAACAAGCTATGTTTGAATGCAATTGAGTGGAATCTTAATGATTAAGCTTAAGCTTTATTTGAAACAATTATCATTTTTGGATTGAATACTTGACTTTTTTTTTTTTTGGTAAATAAAGAAATTTTATTACCGAAAGGAATAAAAGTACAGACCCCCAAAACACCACAAAACTACACAAATCCCAGATGCTAACGCCTCACAATAAGACCATGACCACCTTCTAGGAAGGGTCCCAAAGTCTCAACAAATCACTGGCAGCATACAGGGGATAACACAACTAAATACACTTACACCACTAACAACCTTCTACCTTCTTCATCACAACGACAAGCAGCTAAGAAAATAACCTCCCTAACAATGCTATCAATAGACCTTACACTCCCTTTAAAAATTACATTATTTCTGTAAAGCCAGATAACATATACAGCCTCAGTAAAAACAACAGCTAAGGTCTTAGCCTTACATATTCCCCGCTTCATAATGAAGCATAACCACCTTACCAGATCCGAGAAAGAAAAAAGTCGGGTTCTTGGCTTCACCACATCTAGCAACCTCCACCAAACCTGCATGGAAAAACTACAATCGAAAAACAAATGGGAAATAGACTCCACAGCTAAACCACATAAAGCACAGTTCGGATCATCTACATGACCCCATTTGAAAAGCCTATCCCTAGTCATCAAACCATCATGAAGAGCTAACCAAAGAATAAAGATACTCTTTGGGGAAGCTCCATTATGATACACAAGACTCCTCCAAGGAACCACCTGCACCTGAGGGCGAAGAAGCCTATAAACATGTTTGATTTTAAAAGCCCCATGATGAAGAACCCGACTCCACCCCCCAAGCTGATCTATCATAGCACGACAATTTAACACCTTTTTCAACACCCACGAACACTTAGCGGGGGTAGGAGAATCCCACCATTCCCCCCTTCTGAAGTAATAATTATGCACCCATTTCACCCAAAGAGAGTCTGCCTTACTAGCCAGGTCCCAAAGCAACTTCGAAACAGCTGCTTTGTTCCAACCGCAAGAGCTAAGACATTCCAACCACCACTAACCTTAGGGAGACATACCTGCTTCCAGGCAACAAGAGCCCTCTTACATCTATCAGCTCGTCCCGTCCATAAGAAAGCCCGGAAAACCGCCTCAATATCTAAGAGGATCTTCTTAGGAAGCATGAAGATCTGCGCCCAATAGGTCTGAATGCCAAAAAGAACACTTTTGATCAGTTGAAGCCGCCCCGCATAAGAAAGATGCCTCGAAGCCCAACTTCTAACTCTACCAATAACCCGAGTCACCAAAGGAGAGCATTGAGCCAGCATCAGCTTCTTAGAAGAAAGAGGAACTCCAAGATATCTAAAAGGTAACACCCCCTGGGAGACCCCGACCAGAGTCCTCAAAGACTCCTGCTCAAGAGAAGGAATGCCACCAAAAAAAAAATCTCAGTCTTATCAAGATTAGCAGAAAGACCAGAAGCCGCTGAAAATTTATGAAAAGCATCAAATAGCAACCGAAGAGAACTATGATCCGCTCTACATAATAAAAGGAGATCATCAGCAAACATAAGGTGAGTAAGAAGCAATCTCTCACACCTCGGATGGAAGTTAAAATTAGGATCATCCTGCAAATCACCAAGACAACGAGAAAGATATTCCATGCCAATCGCAAACAAAAAAGGAGACATAGGATCTCCTTGCCGCAATCCCTTCCTCGCAGGAAAGGGAACAGTGGGAAAACCATTAATCAAAATAGAGTAAGACACCGAAGAAACGGCACCCATCACCCATTTAATAAAAAGTGGAGGAAACCCCAACTCATAAAGCATAGTCTCGAGAAAACTCCATTCTATAGAATCATAGGCCTTTTTAAGGTCTACCTTGACAACACATCGTGGAGAAATATATTTATGAGAATATCCCTTCATGAGCTCTGTGGCCAACATAATATTATCTCCAATATGTTTCCCAGGAATAAATCCTGCTTGGGAATCATTCACAACATCTCCAATTACTCTAGCCAACCTACAGGTGAGAATCTTAGAAATAATTTTATAAAGCACAGTACAACAAGCAATAGGCCTATACTCTTTCACATACTGAGGATTCTGAACTTTTGGGACCAAAGTGACAGAAGTACAGTTCCATTCCTTAGACATAACACCTGTAGTAAAGAACTCCTGAATAGCACCATGAACATCGTCCCTGAGAATGGGCCATGCCTTCTTAAAGAAGAAAGCATTAAAACCATCAACCCCCGGGGCTTTAGAATCATCAATTGCCTCCAAAGCATCATCTATCTCTCCATAAGAAACCTGTCTAACCAAAAGAGACCGAGCATCATCACTGAGCTTAGGCCCCCGCCGAACAGCCCGAACATCAACATGAGGAAGCACCAAAGCACTAGCCCCAAGTAGCCGCTTATAGAATCCCACAACTTCCTGCTCTACTTCCGAAGGCTCCACAAGAACACGACCATCATCAGAAAGAAGTGAATCAATCCTGTTCGAATTCTGCTTCTGCTTCATGAAAGAGAAGAAGTACTGAGAATTAGAATCCCCGAGCTTCACCCACTGAACCCTGGACTTTTGACGAAGAACACTCTCATGAAGAGAGCTCCAATGCCTGAGCTGGAGAGAAGTAACTCGTTCTTTACATTGAAGATCATAATCACCCGGGTTAACACCCAAAAGAACCTGAACATCTTCTAACTCCTGCTGCTTCTCCTGAATATGAGCCTGAATATTCGAGAAATGCTGAATATTGAGATGCTTGAGCTCCTGCTTAAAAAATTACAACTTCTCCCAAACCACCTTCAACTGAGAACCAGTAGCATAACGACCCCAACTACGCCGCACAATATCCAAGAAATCCTTGTGAGTAGCCAAAATATTAAGAAACCGAAATGGCTTCCCTTTACCTGGAACAAACCGAGCACACTCCACAAGAATCGGACAATGATCTGAAAGAGCAGGGGGAAAATAACTCGCCTCAACTTGAGGGAAAGCATCTAACCACTCCTCGTTACCACACACCCAATCAATCCTACTACATATTCTACCATCACCAAGAGACTTATTAGACCAAGTAAATAAACTAACTCTAGCCCTAAGAGGGGAAAGGGAAAGGTTGTTCATCCACATATTAAAATCCCTAGTCTCAGCATGCATAACAGGTCTACCATTCAACCTATCCTCCTGAGAAAGAATAGAATTAAAATCACCAAGTAAAAGCCAAGGCAGATTACCTGTCATAAGAGTCCCAGTATCCCTCCAGAGAGCTCATTTTTCTTCCACTGTGTTGAGGCCATAAACAAAAGTGCAAGCGATAGTAAGGCTACCATCACGATTCCTGATCTCACAATGAATGAATTGCTCATGAGTAACAAACACCTTCACCAGAACCCTATCAAGCCTCCAACCGATCCAAATCCTACCTCTCCTTGAAAACCCGTAGTTAGTACACCAAGTCCAATCCTTGCCGAATTTCTTTTGAATACCCGGAGCTTTATGCTGCTTCACCTTAGTCTCCACAATACCAATAGCTTCAATATTATGATTTTGCAAAAATTTTTTGACTGAAGCTATCTTAGTAGGGTCATTTAGACCCCTCACATTCCAACTAACAATCCGCATGAAAAGGGGTAGAACCATCCCCCTCTCCACTCAACTCCTCCCCATCTTCATCACCCTCCTCAATGAGCGACAAATAAATACTCACCGTAGAAGATTTTTTTGTCACCACCTTCCAAGCACTAGAATCATCGATTCCCAAAGGTTGAGGAATAGGAGTAGCAAAGGTAACCAAAGCATTTGATTCACCATAACAAGCAGCCGCACCATCCCTCCGCTGCTGGACAGCAGCCCCACCAGACCTCTGCCCAGCTCCAAAACCAGCCTCACACCCCCTAACAACAAGCCCACCACCAGCACCTACCACCCCTTGCACACCAGCCACCTCCCCAACCTTCTGCCGCCCATCAACCCCTCCTCGCTGACCAGAAACAGAAGCAGCAGCAGCTTCATAACTGAGAGCAGAAACAGCCAAATCAGGGGCAGAAGCATCCGACGAGCCAGAACCAGCCCAGACAGAGGCAGAAGCACCCGCAGCCGCTGCAGCCGTAGCAGACACAGCCTTGTCAGAGGTATGAGCAGACACAGTAGAACTAACATCAGTAGGAGCAGGCCCAACATTAGCGTCCATCGAGCCAACTGCCCCAACAGAGCCACTAACCCCCTGCACATCCCCTTGCTTCTTTTTGGGAACCCAATGTTGCTTAAGAATACTTGACTTTCATTTGATTAAACAAGCTATGTTTGAATGCAACTAACTTTAATTTGATTCAATAAGCTTTATTCGAATCAAATTATCTTTGTTTGAATACAATTGAGTGGAATCTTAATGATTAAGCTTAAGCTTTATTTGAACCAATTACAATTTTTGGAAAGGAGTTGACTTTCATTTGATTCAATAAGCTTTATTAAAATCAAATTAGCTTTGTTTGAATGTAACTGAGTTGAATCTTAGTGATTAACCTAAAGCTTTGTTTGAAAGAATTACCATTTTTAGAAACAATAGTCGACTTTCATTTGATTAAACAAGCTATGTTTCAATACAATTGAATTTCATTTGATTCAATCAGCTTTATTCGAATCAAATTAGCTTTGTTTGAATACAATTTGAGTGGAATCTAAATGCTTAAGCTTATTCTTTATTTGAACCAATTACCATTTTTGGAAAGAATAGTTGACTTTCATTTGATTAAACAAGTTATGTTTGAATGCAATTTACGTTCATTTGATTCAATAAGCTTTATTCAAATCAAATTAGCTTTGTTTGAATGCAATTGAGTGGAATCTTAATGATTAAGCTTAAGCTTTATTTGAAACAATTACCATTTATGGAATCAATAGTTTACTTTTATTTGATTAAACAAGCTATGTTTGAATGCAATTGAATTTCATTTGATTCAATAAGCTTTATTCAAATAAAATTAGCTTTGTTTGAATGCAATTGAGTGGAATCTTAATGCTTAAGCTTATGCTTTATTTGAACCAATTACCATTTTTGGAAACAATAGTTTACTATCATTTGATTAAACAAGTTATGTTTGAATGCAATTGACTTTCATTTGATTCAATAAGCTTTATTCGAATCAAATTAGCTTTATTTGAATGCAATTGAGTGGAATCTTAATGATTAAGCTTAACCTTTATTTGTAAAAAGTACCATTTTTGGTAAGAATAGCTGACTTTCATTTTATTAAACAAGCTATGTTAAATTGACTTTCATTTGATTCAATAAGCTTGATTCGAATGACATTAGCTTTGTTTGAATGCAATTGAGTGAAATCTTAATGATTAAGCTTATGCTTTAGTTGAAACAATTACAATTTTTGAAAACAATAGTTGACTTTCATTTGATTAAACAAGCTATGTTTGAACGAAGTTGACTTTCATTTGATTTAATAAGCTTTATTCGAATCAAATTAGCTTTGTTTGAATGCAATTGAGTGGAATCCTAATGATTAAGGTTAAGCTTTATTTGAACCAATTTCTATTTTGGGAAAGAAGTTGACTTTCATTTGATTCAACAAGCTATGTTTGAATGCAATTGACTTTCATTTGATTCAATAAGCTTTATTCAAATCAAACTAGCTTTGTTTGAATGCAATTGAGTGGAATCTTAATGATTAAGCTTAACCTTTATTTGAAAAAAGTACCATTTTTGGAGAGAATAGTTGACTTTTATTTGATTAAACAAGCTATGTTTGAATGCAATTGACTTTCATTTGATTCGATAAGCTTGATTCGAATCAAATTAGCTTTGTTTGAATGCAATTGAGGGGAATCTTAATGATTAAGCTTAAGCTTTAGTTGAAACAATTACCATTTTTGAAAACAATAGTTGACTTGCATTTGATTAAACAAGCTATGTTTGAACGCAACTGACTTTCATTTGATTCAATAAGCTTTATTCGAATCAAATTAGCTTTGTTTGAATGCAATTGAGTGGAATCTTAATGATTAAGGTTAAGCTTTATTTGAACCAATTACCATTTTTGTAAAGAAGTTGACTTTCATTTGATTAAACAAGCTATGTTTGAATGCAATTGAGTGGAATCTTGATGCTTAAGCTTATGCTTTATTTGAACCAATTACCATTTTTGGAAAGAATAGTTGACTTTCATTTGATTAAACAAGTTATGTTTGAATGCAATTGATTGGAATCTTAATTATTAAGCTTAAGCTTTATTTGAAACAATTACCTTTTTTTGAATAAATAGTTGTCTTTCATTTGATTCAATAAGTTTTATTCGAATGAAATTAGCTTTGTTTGAATGCAATTGAGTGGAATATTAATGATTAAGCTTGAGCATTATTTGAAACAATTACCATTTTTGGTAACAATAGTTTACTTTCATTTGATTAAATAAACTATGTTTGAATGCAACTGAATTTCATTTAATTCAATAAGCTTTATTCAAATAAAATTAGCTTTGTTTGAATGCAATAGAGTGGAATCTTAATGCTTATGCTTATGCTTTATTTGAAACAATTACCATTTTTTTAAAGAATAGTAAACTTTCATTTGATTAAACAAGCTATGTTTGAATGCAATTGACTTTAATTTGAGTCAATAAGTTTTCTTCGAATCAAATTAGCTTTGTTTGAATGCAATTGACTTTAATTTGAGTCAATAAGTTTTCTTCGAATCAAATTAGCTTTGTTTGAATGCAATTGAGTAGAATCTTAATGATTAAGCTTAAGCTTTATTTGAAACAATTACCATTTTTGGAAAGAATACTTGACTTTCATTTGATTAAACAAGCTATGTTTGAATGCAATTGACTTTCATTTGATTCAATAAGCTTTATTTGAATCAAATTAGCTTTGTTTGAATGCAATTGAGTGGAATCTTAATGATTAAGCTTAACCTTTGTTTGAAAACTACCATTTTTGGTAAGAATAGTTGACTTTCATTTGGTTAAACAAGCTATGAATGCAATTGACTTTAATTTGATTCAATCAGCTTGATTCGAATGAAATTAGCTTTGTTTGAATGCAATTGAGTGGAATCTTAATGATTAAACTTAAGCTTTAGTTGAAACCATTACCATTTTTGAAAACAATAGTTGACTTTCATTTGATTTAATAAACTTTATTCAAATCAAATTAGCTTTGTTTGAATGCAATTGAGTGGAATCCTAATGATTAAGGGTACGCTTTATTTGAACCAATTTCTATTTTTGTAAAGAAGTTGTCTTTCATTTGATTAAACAAGCTATGTTTGAATGCAATTGACTTTCATTTGATTCAATAAGCTTTATTAAAATTAAATTAGCTTTGTTTGAAGGTAACTAAGTGGAATCTGAGTGATTAAGCTTAAGCTTTGTTTGAAACAATTACCATTTTTTGAAACAATAGTTGACTTTCATTTGATTAAACAAGCTATTTTTCAATACAATTGAATTTCTTTTGATTCAGTAAGCTTTATTCGAATCAAATTAGCTTTGTTTGAATACAATTGAGTGGAAACTTAATTCTTAAGCTTATGCTTTATTTGTACCAATTACCATTTTTGAAAAGAATAGTTGACCTTCTTTTGAATAAACAAGTTATGTTTAATTTGAATGCAATTTACGTTCATTTGATTCAATCAGCTTTATTCGAATCAAATTAGCTTTGTTTCAATGCAATTGAGTGGAATCTTAATGATTAAGCTTAAGCTTTATTTGAAACAATTACCATTTTTGGAATAAATAGTTGTCTTTCATTTTATTCAATAAGGTTTATTCGAATCAAATCAGCGTTGTTTGAATGCAATTGAGTGGAATATTAATGATTAAGCTTGAGCATTATTGGAAATAATTACCATTTTTGCAAACAATAGTTTACTTTCGTTTGATTAAACAAGCTATGTTTGAATGGAATCGAATTTCATTTGATTGAATAAGCTTGATTCAAAAAATTAGCTTTTTTTTACTGCAATTGAGTGGAATCTTAATGCTTAAGCTTATGCTTTATTTGAACCAATTACCATTTTTGGAAAAAATAGTTGACTTTCATTTGATTAAACAAGTTATGTTTGAATGCAATTGAATTTCATTTGATTCAATAAGCTTTATTCGAATCAAATTACCTTTGTGTGAATGCAATTGGGTGGAATCTTAATGATTAAGCTTATGCTTTATTTGAACCAATTACCTTTTTTGGAAAGAATAGTGAACTTTCATTTGATTAAACAAGTTATGTTTGAATGCAATTTACGTTCATTTGATTCAATAAACTTTATTCGAATAAAATTAGCTTTGTTTGAATGCAATTGAGTGGAATCTTAATGATTAAGGTTAAGCTTTATTTAAAACAATTACCATTTTTGGAATAAATAGTTGTCTTTCATTTGATTCAATAAGCTTTATTCGAATCAAATTATCTTTGTTTGAATGCAATTGAGTGGAATATTAATGATTAAGCTTGAGCATTATTTGAAATAATTACCATTTTTGGAAACAATAGTTTACTTTCATTTGATTAAACAAGCTATGTTTGAATGCAATCGAATCTCATTTGATTCAATAAGCTTTATTCGAATCAAATTAGCTTTGTTTGAATGCAATTGAGTGGAATATTAATGATTAAGCTTGAGCATTATTTGAAATAATTACCATTGTTGGAAACAATAGTTTACTTTCATTTGATTAAACAAGCTATGTTTGAATGCAATCGAATCTCATTTGATTCAATAAGCTTTATTCGAATCAAATTAGCTTTGTTTGAATGCAATTGAGTGGAATCTTAATCATTAAGCTTATGCTTTATTTGAACCAGTTACCATTTTTGGAAAGAATAGTTGACTTTCATTTGATTAAACAAGCTATGTTTGAATGCAATTTACGTTCATTTGATTCAATAAGCTTTATTCGAATCAAATTAGCTTTGTTTGAATGCAATTGAGTGGAATCTTAATGATTAAGGTTAAGCATTATTTGAAACAATTACCATTTTTGGAATAAATAGTTGTCTTTCATTTTATTCAATAAGGTTTATTCGAATCAAATAAGCTTTGTTTGAATGCAATTGAGTGGAATATTAATGATTAAGCTTGAGCATTATTGGAAATAATTACCATTTTTGGAAACAATAGTTTACTTTCATTTGATTAAACAAGCTATGTTTGAATGCAATCGAATTTCATTTGATTCAATAAGCTTTATTCGAATCAAATTAGCTTTGTTTGAATGCAATTGAGTGGAATCTTAATGATTAAACTTATGCTTTATTTGAACCAATTACCATTTTTGGAAAGAATAGTTGACTTTCATTTGATTAAACAAGTTATGTTTGAATGCAATTAACTTTCATTTGATTTAATAAGCTTTATTCGAATCAAATTAGCTTTGTTTGAATGCAATTGAGTGGAATCTTAATGATTAAGCTTATGCTTTATTTGAACCAATTACCATTTTTGGAAAGAATAGTTAACTTTCATTTGATTAAACAAGTTATGTTTGAATGCAATTTACGTTCATTTGATTCAATAAACTTTATTCGAATAAAATTAGCTTTGTTTGTATGCAATTGAGTGGAATCTTAATGATTAAACTTATGCTTTATTTGAACAAATTACCATTTTTGGAAACAATATTTGACTTTCATTTGATTAAACAAGTTATGTTTGAATGCAATTGACTTTCATTTGATTAAACAAAAGGGACCGGAAAGACATATACAACTCACTTTCGTGCAGCGACACATCTAACAAGTACTAAGCACAAAATCACGAAGACCGGTAACTTTCCCTTGATCGAAGGCCCAACTTTCGTGGTGCTTCCATCAATCGGGCAAAGGAAGTCATCACCCACGTTCACCTTTCGGTCCTTCGGTGGGGATTTTTCAATGAATCCTATGGTAGCTAAACATATGACTCAACATTACCGAATCCTAAGGAACCGACAATATCACAACCAAGCCTAAAAACGACTAAACCACAAACATGGAGGAATTGAGAAGTTTCACTCAAAACCCTAGAAATTAACTACTCAAACATAAATAAATAAAACATAACTAAAGCTATAATTCAATACATAAATTAAACCTAAAACTAAGAACAACAAAAAACAACAACTAAAACCTAGAAAACTACACACTAAACTACTAAGAACAACAATGAAATCAAAATAAGCAACTAATCAAACATTAAAATAAACAATTAAACTAACTAATTAAACTACAACAACACCTATCAACTACTAGAAATCAATAGCAAACAACAAAGAGCAAGGAATCAAAGCAATAAAAGAAAGCAAGAAGAGTACCTTGAAGAGGAGAACAAGAATGAGAAGAAGAAGAATTATACTAGTTGCATAAATTGAAGAACAAAAGGGAACAAAATACCGCTTATCAAACACCCCCAAGCTTAGCTTTTGCTCGTCCCGAGCAAAACCTAAACTAAAAGAAGGGAAGAACATGATAAGAGGTAAACCTAAAAGAAAAAGAACAAAACACGAATAAATACACTAACTCACTTTCGTAGGAATCACGGTTATTTTTAGCGAAAACAACAAGCCATTTAAACCTCGAAGTCGCCAAGGAGGACGAGTGTGCTCTCGTAGGGGTTTCCAAAGAGTTTAACCCATAACTCTATCAAAAACAAACCAAGGCAAAGGTTCGAAGGAAACAAAAGAAAAGAAAAACAAAAAGAAAGGAAAAAGAAGACAAAACAAAACAAAAACAAAAGCAACTAGTTGGACTTGTTAAAGGACCGAGGATCGATGAATGCGAACCTTTCTAAGCACTAACGGAAAACATGCTCAAAGATGTTAAGGGTGGATAGTCAAATAAAACATGCTAGATTGGAGAACTAGGGAGGAACATTCTCCTTTCGCTCAACAACCAAGCATCCACATTCTAAGCTAGTGTCGTCTCCACCCATAAAGTTAGCTTCTCATAACTCCACGAAGGAGTCAGAAAAACAAAAAGGAGAAACAATTTAGGCTACCCGACATCTCATCATAGCAAACCGCTCAATATGCTTGAAACATGACTTCCTCAACCGAAAAGAACTCAACTATCTAGGATCGAGAGGGCTTTAGGGTTGTAATGTAAGGCTAGGGATAGGGTAGGAATCAATTTGGCTTGTGGTGCTCAAACCTAAATAGCGAAGCAATAAGTACAAATGAGCATCAAATAGCAAACGAATTCCTCAAATTCGCACACATACACCAAAAACCCCCAAGCTTATTCAAAAAACTATATGAAAAATGAAAAAAAAATAAAAAAAATAAAAATATACATCAAATTAAATTTTTTTTTTTTCGAACTATTCCTCCCCCCAAGCTTGAATGACACAATGCCCTCATTGTGAAAAGGAAAGGAATAATTGCATTTTTAAAATTTTAAACTAAACTGTTTTTTTCTCTTTTTTTTTACATTTTTTTTTTTACATTTTTTTACATGACCTTGCCTCTTTTACAACTTAGGTCGGTTTTTGCTCTAATTCATACAAATTAACACATTTTCGCTTGGGCGAACTCCTTACTTCACAAATTTTCAAAACAAAACATATACGAACCAAGCCGCTCCAATTGCTTCACTACACCTAAAGGGTACAAAACAAAACAATGGGAATCAAGGCTTGTAACGTGGCTAGAAGAAAGGAAGGGCCAAGCTCAAAGGGTTTCAAAGGATGAATGTAAAGCAAACACCTAGAAAAGTGAAAAGAAGCAAGATGCTAAAATAAAAAGGAAAATGAAAAAGGAAAAAAAATGGAAAATAACTAAGAAATGAACGCCTCCGTCCTCCCCTAGATTAGCTCGGTCACAGTCTCGGAAAGTCATGAATCAAGTTCTTGATCGAGTTATACTATGACAAGGATCCTATTGCCACTCAAACAAAATGATGAAGGCTAGAAAGATTTGACAATTTTCTCACATATGAAGGGTAGTGAATTGCAAATACTACCTCAAGGGCTTCAACTAGCTAGCAAAGCTTTGCCAATCGTACCACAAGCCAAGACATTAGGTTTCATGAACTCCAAAGTTCTGAAACCTAGCATGTAGTATTTGAAAATCAACCCCAACATCTCAAACCATGTGGACCACTAACACTTAAGGAAGGAATGCATTCAAAGTCCAAGAAATTAAGAACCAAGTCCAAACTACAAACAAAACAAAAACACACTTTGCCTTGAAAAGAAAATAAAAGAAAAAGAAGAGGAACAAGGGAAAATAGAAATAAAAACTAAACAAAAGGAAGGAAAATAAAATCAAGCATGAAAGGCTCTCAATCAAGCAACCAAGCATCAAACAAATAAATAAATCGAGGCCCAACGCCATCGATATCCAAATGTCCTCAAGGGCTTAAAAGCCAAAAATTGAAAGCCAAACATCCTCGAACAATCATCTCCTCCTAAAACTAATCCTATAACTAAGCACACAAGAAAAATAAAAGAAAGGGAATTTGGAATGATCTCACCAAAACAGGCTATAAAGTAAGCATACAACCTCCGTTTTGCGCTTTAGTACCATACATGTCCATGAGAGTTGCTTATTCATTTAACCTGCAAAAAAGAAAGAAAAGAAACCAAACTCCAAAAAACAAAATAATTACAAATAAAAGGAAAAAGGAAAAAGAAAAAGACTCGGGTTGCCTCCCGAGAAGCGCTTGTTTTAACGTCTTAAGCTTGACAAAGGAGCTGGACACAGGGAATAAGACATAGAAGAAAAACTATGTCAAAGTCATCCAGCGGGAACAACCACCCGGGGCTCAGTAAATAGCCCCGCAAAGCTCGCAAGAGCTTGTCAAACACACTGGCACTCAACTCACTAAAAACCACATAAGCGATAGATAAATTAAGCAAAGAAAGCGGTTTAAAAACCGGCATCCTATGCTTATGTGGGAGTGAGTGCCCACAGGGAGGTAAATTAAAATAAAAACTACAAAAAGAAAAATCAAATAAAGTAGGGGGAACACCTCCATACACCTCACTTGCCTTGGTTTCTGGAAGAGAAACATGGGAGTCAAGACAAGAGATGATGCCCTCGGATGGAGGTGATATGACTATGAATGGAAGTGGGGTGGGATATGAATAGATGCGGTTAAATCCTCCTAAAAAGGGAATAAGAAAATGTGGTATAACCACATCCTCCACATTAAATACCTCGTCGGGTTCACTCGACTCTGCTATGAGGGCCTCATCCTCTACAACATCGCATGACGATATGAAAGTGTCATGATTCTCATCACAACATTGTCAATAAATGTCATCGTCTATGCGAGTCGGGATGGTGTGCTCAACTATGAGGGGTGAGGGATCGAATTCATGACTAAGGTCATCATCGAAGGGTTCACCTAGGGGAATATGAGGTGAATCAACTATGTTCATGCCAAGACCTTGTAAATACTCATCAAGAACATGATTAAGCGAACTCGAATCATGTGAAAAATGATGAGAAAAATCAAAGGTAGTGGCATGAGGTGATGGTTGATTAAAACCATATTCCTCAAGTGCAATCAACTCATGACTATAATCATGTATTCCTTGGCTAGTCATATCCCACTCATAGGTGTCCTTAGTGAGACACTCGAATAAGAGCCAAGCTCTATCCAAGTCGAGAGCTAAGAAATCGCCATGAGATAGATATTCTATCCAATTTCTCGTCTCATAGTTCAAACCCTCGTACAACATATTGCATATATCCCACTTACCAAAATTATGATTAAGCGGAAGAGAGCTTCCGATTCTATCATAATACGACCAAAACAATTCATGCTCATATTGGGGATCGATCAAAGGAGTGGCCATAAGGCCCAAATATTCACAAAAATAAAGAAAAAGAAAGACCTAGAACCATTGTACTCAACCTAAACTAATGGCATTGCCTTCCCCGGCAACGGCGCCAATTTGATAGGAGGGGTTTTCTTACCAAATAAAAAACCCCCGTCGTAGTATGAGTGGGGGTGTCGAACACGGGGAAGGTACTTCGCACTAGCCTAGGCGTGAGCGTCGAACAAGCTAGGTCAAATAATGGTCGCGAGAGGCAAAGGGAACTAACTAAAACTACACTAAGGAAACAAAAACAAAAGGGACTAGGGTAAGAGATCCACAACTCATACCACCATGAATTATGAATCAATCGAAACTTAGACTTAGGTCGTGGATAAGGGGAGGTCGTTCTAAGATCGTACCACTCTTTCGAGCTAGTACGATGACCGGAAAGACATATACAACTCACTTTCGTGCAGCGACACATCTAACAAGTACTAAGCACAAAATCACGAAGACCGGTAACTTTCCCTTGATCGAAGGCCCAACTTTCGTGGTGCTTCCATCAATCGGGCAAAGGAAGTCATCACCCACGTTCACCTTTCGGTCCTTCGGTGGGGATTTTTCAATGAATCCTATGCTAGCTAAACATATGACTCAACATTACCGAATCCTAAGGTACCGACAATATCACAACCAAGCCTAAAAACGACTAAACCACAAACATGGAGGAATTGAGAAGTTTCACTCAAAACCCTAGAAATTAACTACTCAAACATAAATAAATAAAACATAACTAAAGCTATAATTCAATACATAAATTAAACCTATAACTAAGAACAACAAAAAACAACAACTAAAACCTAGAAAACTACACACTAAACTACTAAGAACAACAATGAAATCAAAATAAGCAACTAATCAAACATGAAAATAAACAATTAAACTAACTAATTAAACTACAACAACACCTATCAACTACTAGAAATCAATAGCAAACAACAAAGAGCAAGGAATCAAAGCAATAAAAGAAAGCAAGAAGAGTACCTTGAAGAGGAGAACAAGAATGAGAAGAAGAAGAAATATACTAGTTGCATAAATTGAAGAACAAAATGTAAATTACATGAGAAAAATGAAGAAGAAAGCTTAAAAATCTAACCTAACCCTAAGTTGGAGCCTCTAACCTCAGCTGAGAGTGAAAAATGGGGGAAGAGGGGTATATATACAAGCCCCAAAAAAGTCGAGCAAAACAGCTTCACACGTATTAAAAAAACAGAGCTGTCAAAAGGAGCGGTCGTGCAAGCATAAGGAGCGACCGCTCCTTTTGTAAAAAATGCTACTGCAATTGAGTCCGTCCAAAGGAGCGGCCGTGCATACAAAAGGAGCGACCGCTCCTTTTGGATTTTCAACTACTGGAAAACATGAGCGCGCCCGTGCAAAGAGAAGGAGCTACTGCTCCTTTGAGTAGAGTAGCTACTGCTTTTTCGACCTGTCCAAAGGAGCGGCCTTGCATGTGAAAGGAGCGGCCGCTCCTTTTGGAAAACTATGCTACTAACCCAATTCAAGTTTTGAAGCATGAAGGCACCTGCACAAAGGAGCGACCGTGCGTATGGAAGGAGCGACCGCTCCTTTTGTTTTTCTCAACCACTGCTAACACCACCTGTAGAGGGGAGCGAGGGTGCAGGTAAAGCCAAAAATAGGAGCACTCAAAAGGAGTGGCCGTGCAAAACATAGGAGCGACCGCTCCTTTTGTTCTGTTACAATTTTTGTTCTTTGTTTCTTGCCTTGCTCTCCAATGACCAAGGGGGGGTTTGTTGGGAGAACTGACTCTAGTTTTCCTCTGGGCTTTCCGGCTTACTTCCTGGCGCTCCGAAATGAACTCCGGACCTACAAAATGGAAGGAAACACAAGAATAGAGCAAAATCGAGGGAAAACACATAAAAACCAAGAAAGGAACCCTAAGCAACAAAACAAAGAAAAAGGAGAGAAAAAAGGAAAAAGCAAAGAAAACTACACATAAACTAAGTAAAAAGACAAGGAAAAAGGGAAAAAAATACCGCTTATCATTAAACAAGCTATGTTTGAACGCAGTTGACTTTCATTTGATTCAATATGCTTTATTCGAATCAATTTAGCTTTGTTTGAATGCAATTGAGTGGAATCTTAATGATTAAGCTTAAGCTTTATTTGAAACAATTACCATTTTTGGAATAAATAGTTGACTTTCATTTGATTAAACAAGCTATGTTTGAATGATATATTCTTTGTATGAATGCAATTGATTGGAATCTTAATGATTAAGCTTAAGCTTTATTTGAAACAATTACCATTTTTTGAATCAATAGTTGTCTTTCATTTAATTCAATAAGCTTTATTCGAATCAAATTAGCTTTGTTTGAATGCAATTGAGTGGAATATTAATGATTAAGCTTGAGCATTATTTGAAACAATTACCATTTTTGGAAACAATAGTTTACTTTCATTTGATTAAACAAGCTATGTTTGAATGCAATTGAATTTCATTTGATTCAATAAGCTTTATTGAAATAAAATTAGCTTTGTTTAAATGCAATTGAGTGGAATCTTAATACTTATGCTTATGCTTTATTTGAAACAATTACCATTTTTTGAAAGAATAGTAAACTTTTATCTCATTAAACAAGCTATGTTTGAATGCAATTGACTTTAATTTGAGTCAATAAGTTTTATTCGAATCAAATTTGTTTTGTTTGAATGCAATTGAGTGGAATTTTAATGATTAAGCTTAAGCTTTATTTGAATCAATTACTTTTTTTGGAAAGAACAATTGACTGTCATTTGATTAAAGAAGCTATGTTTGAATGCAATTGACTTTAATTTGATTCAATAAGCTTTATTCGAATCAAATTATCTTCCTTTGAATGCAATTGAGTGGAATCTTAATGATTAAGCTTAAGCTTTATTTGAACCAATTACAATTTTTGGAAAGAAGTTGACTTTCATTTGATTAAACAAGCTATGTTTGAATGCAATTGACTTTCATTTGATTCAATAAGATTTATTAAAATCAAATTAGCTTTGTTTGAATGTAACTGAGTGGAATCTTAGTGATTAAGCTTATGCTTTGTTTGAAACAATTACCATTTTTGTAAACAATAGTTGACTTTCATTTGATTAAACAAGCTATGTTTCAATACAATTGAATTTCATTGTATTCAATAAGCTTTACTCGAATCAAATTAGCTTTGTTTGATTACAATTGAGTGGAATCTTAATGCTTGAGCTTATGCCTTTATTTGAACCTATTAACATTTTTGGAAAGAATAGTTGAATTTCATTTGATTAAACAAGTTATGTTTGAATGCAATTTACATTCATTTGATTCAATTAGCTTTATTCGAATCAAATTGGCTTTGTTTGAATGCAATTGAGTGGAATCTTAATGATTAATCCTAAGCTTTATTTGAAACAATTACCATTTTTGGAATAAATGGTTGTCTTTCATTTGATTCAATAAGCTTTATTCGAATCAAATTAGCTTTGTTTGAATGCAATTGAGTGGAATATTAATGATTAAGCTTGAGCATTTTTTGAAACAATTACCATTTTTGGAAACAATAGTTTACGTTCATTTGATTATACAAGCTATGTTTGAATACAATTGAGTGGAATCTTAATGCTTAAGCTTATGCTTTATTTGAACCAATTATCATTTTTGGAAAGAATAGTTGACTTTCATTTTATTAAACAAGTTATGTTTGAATGCAATTTACGTTCATTTGATTCAATAAGCTTTATTCAAATCAAATTAGCTTTGTTTGAATGCAATTGAGTGGAATCTTAATGATTAAGCTTAAGCTTTATTTGAAACAATTACCATTTATGGAATCAATAGTTTACTTTCATTTGATTAAACAAGCTATGTTTGAATGCAATTGAATTTCATTTGATTCAATAAGCATTATTCAAATAAAATTAGCTTTGTTTGAATGCAATTGAGTGGAATCTTAATGCTTAAGCTTATGCTTTATTTGAACCAATTACCATTTTTGGAAACAATAGTTTACTATCATTTGATTAAACAAGTTATGTTTGAATGCAATTGACTTTCATTTGATTCAATAAGATTTATTCGAATCAAATTAGCTTTATTTGAATGCAATTGAGTGGAATCTTAATGATTAGCTTAACCTTTATTTGTAAAAAGTACCATTTTTGGTAAGAATAGCTGACTTTCATTTTGTTATACAAGCTATGTTAAATTGACTTTCATTTGATTCAATAAGCTTGATTCGAATGAAATTAGCTTTGTTTGAATGCAACTGAGTGGAATCTTAATGATTAAGCTTATGCTTTAGTTGAAACAATTACAATTTTTGAAAACAATAGTTGACTTTCATTTGATTAAACAAGCTATGTTTGAACGAAGTTGACTTTCATTTGATTTAATAAGCTTTATTCGAATCAAATTAGCTTTGTTTGAATGCAATTGAGTGGAATCCTAATGATTAAGGTTAAGCTTTATTTGAACCAATTTCTATTTTGGGAAAGAAGTTGACTTTCATTTGATTCAACAAGCTATGTTTGAATGCAATTGACTTTCATTTGATTCAATAAGCTTTATTCAAATCAAACTAGCTTTGTTTGAATGCAATTGAGTGGAATCTTAATGATTAAGCTTAACCTTTATTTGAAAAAAGTACCATTTTTGGAGAGAATAGTTGACTTTTATTTGATTAAACAAGCTATGTTTGAATGCAATTGACTTTCATTTGATTCAATAAGCTTGATTCGAATCAAATTAGCTTTGTTTGAATGCAATTGAGGGGAATCTTAATGATTAAGCTTAAGCTTTAGTTGAAACAATTACCATTTTTGAAAACAATAGTTGACTTGCATTTGATTAAACAAGCTATGTTTGAACGCAACTGACTTTCATTTGATTCAATAAGCTTTATTCGAATCAAATTAGCTTTGTTTGAATGCAATTGAGTGGAATCTTAATGATTAAGGTTAAGCTTTATTTGAACCAATTACCATTTTTGTAAAGAAGTTGACTTTCATTTGATTAAACAAGCTATGTTTGAATGCAATTGAGTGGAATCTTGATGCTTAAGCTTATGCTTTATTTGAACCAATTACCATTTTTGGAAAGAATAGTTGTCTTTCATTTGATTCAATAAGTTTTATTCGAATGAAATTAGCTTTGTTTGAATGCAATTGAGTGGAATATTAATGATTAAGCTTGAGCATTATTTGAAACAATTACCATTTTTGGTAACAATAGTTTACTTTCATTTGATTAAATAAACTATGTTTGAATGCAACTGAATTTCATTTAATTCAATAAGCTTTATTCAAATAAAATTAGCTTTGTTTGAATGCAATAGAGTGGAATCTTAATGCTTATGCTTATGCTTTATTTGAAACAATTACCATTTTTTTAAAGAATAGTAAACTTTCATTTGATTAAACAAGCTATGTTTGAATGCAATTGACTTTAATTTGAGTCAATAAGTTTTCTTCGAATCAAATTAGCTTTGTTTGAATGCAATTGAGTAGAATCTTAATGATTAAGCTTAAGCTTTATTTGAAACAATTACCATTTTTGGAAAGAATACTTGACTTTCATTTGATTAAACAAGCTATGTTTGAATGCAATTGACTTTCATTTGATTCAATAAGCTTTATTTGAATCAAATTAGCTTTGTTTGAATGCAATTGAGTGGAATCTTAATGATTAAGCTTAACCTTTGTTTGAAAACTACCATTTTTGGTAAGAATAGTTGACTTTCATTTGGTTAAACAAGCTATGAATGCAATTGACTTTAATTTGATTCAATCAGCTTGATTCGAATGAAATTAGCTTTGTTTGAATGCAATTGAGTGGAATCTTAATGATTAAACTTAAGCTTTAGTTGAAACCATTACCATTTTTGAAAACAATAGTTGACTTTCATTTGATTTAATAAACTTTATTCAAATCAAATTAGCTTTGTTTGAATGCAATTGAGTGGAATCCTAATGATTAAGGGTACGCTTTATTTGAACCAATTTCTATTTTTGTAACGAAGTTGTCTTTCATTTGATTAAACAAGCTATGTTTGAATGCAATTGACTTTCATTTGATTCAATAAGCTTTATTAAAATTAAATTAGCTTTGTTTGAAGGTAACTAAGTGGAATCTGAGTGATTAAGCTTAAGCTTTGTTTGAAACAATTACCATTTTTTGAAACAATAGTTGACTTTCATTTGATTAAACAAGCTATTTTTCAATACAATTGAATTTCTTTTGATTCAGTAAGCTTTATTCGAATCAAATTAGCTTTGTTTCAATACAATTGAGTGGAAACTTAATGCTTAAGCTTATGCTTTATTTGTACCAATTACCATTTTTGAAAAGAATAGTTGACCTTCTTTTGAATAAACAAGTTATGTTTAATTTGAATGCAATTTACGTTCATTTGATTCAATCAGCTTTATTCGAATCAAATTAGCTTTGTTTCAATGCAATTGAGTGGAATCTTAATGATTAAGCTTAAGCTTTATTTGAAACAATTACCATTTTTGGAATAAATAGTTGTCTTTCATTTTATTCAATAAGGTTTATTCGAATCAAATCAGCGTTGTTTGAATGCAATTGAGTGGAATATTAATGATTAAGCTTGAGCATTATTGGAAATAATTACCATTTTTGCAAACAATAGTTTACTTTCGTTTGATTAAACAAGCTATGTTTGAATGGAATCGAATTTCATTTGATTGAATAAGCTTGATTCAAAAAATTAGCTTTTTTTTACTGCAATTGAGTGGAATCTTAATGCTTAAGCTTATGCTTTATTTGAACCAATTACCATTTTTGGAAAAAATAGTTGACTTTCATTTGATTAAACAAGTTATGTTTGAATGCAATTGAATTTCATTTGATTCAATAAGCTTTATTCGAATCAAATTACCTTTGTGTGAATGCAATTGGGTGGAATCTTAATGATTAAGCTTATGCTTTATTTGAACCAATTACCTTTTTTGGAAAGAATAGTGAACTTTCATTTGATTAAACAAGTTATGTTTGAATGCAATTTACGTTCATTTGATTCAATAAACTTTATTCGAATAAAATTAGCTTTGTTTGAATGCAATTGAGTGGAATCTTAATGATTAAGGTTAAGCTTTATTTAAAACAATTACCATTTTTGGAATAAATAGTTGTCTTTCATTTGATTCAATAAGCTTTATTCGAATCAAATTATCTTTGTTTGAATGCAATTGAGTGGAATATTAATGATTAAGCTTGAGCATTATTTGAAATAATTACCATTTTCGGAAACAATAGTTTACTTTCATTTGATTAAACAAGCTATGTTTGAATGCAATCGAATCTCATTTGATTCAATAAGCTTTATTCGAATCAAATTAGCTTTGTTTGAATGCAATTGAGTGGAATATTAATGATTAAGCTTGAGCATTATTTGAAATAATTACCATTGTTGGAAACAATAGTTTACTTTCATTTGATTAAACAAGCTATGTTTGAATGCAATCGAATCTCATTTGATTCAATAAGCTTTATTCGAATCAAATTAGCTTTGTTTGAATGCAATTGAGTGGAATCTTAATCATTAAGCTTATGCTTTATTTGAACCAGTTACCATTTTTGGAAAGAATAGTTGACTTTCATTTGATTAAACAAGCTATGTTTGAATGCAATTTACGTTCCTTTGATTCAATAAGCTTTATTCGAATCAAATTAGCTTTGTTTGAATGCAATTGAGTGGAATCTTAATGATTAAGGTTAAGCATTATTTGAAACAATTACCATTTTTGGAATAAATAGTTGTCTTTCATTTTATTCAATAAGGTTTATTCGAATCAAATAAGCTTTGTTTGAATGCAATTGAGTGGAATATTAATGATTAAGCTTGAGCATTATTGGAAATAATTACCATTTTTGGAAACAATAGTTTACTTTCATTTGATTAAACAAGCTATGTTTGAATGCAATCGAATTTCATTTGATTCAATAAGCTTTATTCGAATCAAATTAGCTTTGTTTGAATGCAATTGAGTGGAATCTTAATGATTAAACTTATGCTTTATTTGAACCAATTACCATTTTTGGAAAGAATAGTTGACTTTCATTTGATTAAACAAGTTATGTTTGAATGCAATTAACTTTCATTTGATTTAATAAGCTTTATTCGAATCAAATTAGCTTTGTTTGAATGCAATTGAGTGGAATCTTAATGATTAAGCTTATGCTTTATTTGAACCAATTACCATTTTTGGAAAGAATAGTTAACTTTCATTTGATTAAACAAGTTATGTTTGAATGCAATTTACGTTCATTTGATTCAATAAACTTTATTCGAATAAAATTAGCTTTGTTTGTATGCAATTGAGTGGAATCTTAATGATTAAACTTATGCTTTATTTGAACAAATTACCATTTTTGGAAACAATATTTAACTTTCATTTGATTAAACAAGTTATGTTTGAATGCAATTGACTTTCATTTGATTCAATAAGCTTTATTCGAATCAAATTAGCTTTGTTTGAATGCAATTGAGTGGAATCTTAATGATTAAGCTTAAGCTTTATTTGAAACAAATACCATTTTTGGAAAGAATACTTGACTTTCATTTGATTAAAGAAGCTATGTTTGAATACAATTGACATTTATTTGATTCAATAAGCTTTATTTGAATAAAATTAGCTTTGTTTGTATGCAATTGAGTGGAATCTTAATGATTAAACTTATGCTTTATTTGAACAAATTACCATTTTTGGAAACAATATTTAACTTTCATTTGATTAAACAAGTTATGTTTGAATGCAATTTACGTTCATTTGATTCAATAAACTTTATTCGAATAAAAGTAGCTTTGTTTGAATGCAATTGAGTGGAATCTTAATGATTAAGGTTAAGCTTTATTTAAAACAATTACCATTTTTGGAATAAATAGTTGTCTTTCATTTGATTCAATAAGCTTTATTCGAATCAAATTATCTTTGTTTGAATGCAATTGAGTGGAATATTAATGATTAAGCTTGAGCATTATTTGAAATAATTACCATTGTTGGAAACAATAGTTTACTTTCATTTGATTAAACAAGCTATGTTTGAATGCAATCGAATTTCATTTGATTCAATAAGCTTTATTCGAATCAAATTAGCTTTGTTTGAATGCAATTGAGTGGAATCTTAATGATTAAGCTTAAGCTTTATTTGAAACAAATACCATATTTGGAAAGAATACTTGACTTTCATTTGATTAAAGAAGCTATGTTTGAATACAATTGACATTTATTTGATTCAATAAGCTTTATTTGAATCAAATTATCATTGTTTGAATGCAAATGAGTAGAATCTTAATGAATAAAGTTAGGTTTTATTTGAACCAATTACAATTTTTGGTAAGAAGTTGACTTTCATTTGATTAAATAAGCTCTGTTTGAATGCAATTGACTTTCATTTGATTCAATAAGCTTTATTAAAATCAAATTAGCTTTGTTTGAAGGTAACTAAGTGGAATCTGAGTGATTAAGCTTAAGCTTTGTTTGAAACAATTACCATTTTTTGAAACAATAGTTGACTTTCATTTGATTAAACAAGCTATTTTTCAATACAATTGAATTTCTTTTGATTCAGTAAGCTTTATTCGAATCAAATTAGCTTTGTTTGAATACAATTGAGTGGAAACTTAATGCTTAAGCTTATACTTTATTTGTACCAATTACCATTTTTGAAAAGAATAGTTGACTTTCTTTTGAATAAACAAGTTATGTTTAATTTGAATGCAATTTACGTTCATTTGATTCAATAAGCTTTATTCGAATCAAATTAGCTTTGTTTCAATGCAATTGAGTGGAATCTTAATGATTAAGCTTAAGCTTTATTTGAAACAGTTACCATTTTTGGAATAAATAGTTGTCTTTCATTTTATTCAATAAGGTTTATTCGAATCAAATCAGCTTTGTTTGAATGCAATTGAGTGGAATATTAATGATTAAGGTTGAGCATTATTGGAAATAATTACCATTTTTGCAAACAATAGTTTACTTTCATTTGATTAAACAAGCTATGTTTGAATGCAATCGAATTTCATTTGATTGAATAAGCTTGATTAAAACAATTAGCTTTGTTTGACTGCAATTGAGTGGAATCTTAATGCTTAAGCTTATGCTTTATTTGAAACAGTTACCATTTTTGGAAAGAATAGTTGACTTTCATTTGATTAAACAAGCTATGTTTGAATGCAATTTACGTTCATTTGATTCAATAAGCTTTATTCGAATCAAATTAGCTTTGTTTGAATGCAATTGAGTGGAATCTTAATGATTAAGGTTAAGCATTAATTGAAACAATTACCATTTTTGGAATAAATAGTTGTCTTTCATTTTATTCAATAAGGTTTATTCGAATCAAATAAGCATTGTTTGAATGCAATTGAGTGGAATATTAATGATTAAGCTTGAGCATTAGTGGAAATAATTACCATTTTTGGAAACAATAGTTTACTTTCATTTGATTAAACAAGCTATGTTTGAATGCAATCGAATTTCATTTGATTCAATAAGCTTTATTCGAATCAAATTAGCTATGTTTGAATGCAATTGAGTGGAATCTTAATGATTAAGCATAAGCTTTATTTGAAATAAATACCATTTTTGGAAAGAATACTTGACTTTCATTTGATTATAGAAGCTATGTTTGAATGCAATTGACTTTTATTTGATTCAATAAGCTTTATTTGAATAAAATTATCATTATTTGAATGCAAATGAGTGGAATCTTAATGAATAAGGTTAAGTTTTATTTGAACCAATTACAATTTTTGGTAAGAAGTTGACTTTCATTTGATTAAATAAGCTATGTTTGAAAGCAATTGACTTTCATTTGATTCAATAAGCTTTATTAAAATCAAATTAGCTTTGTTTGAATGTAACTATGTGGAATCTGAGTGATTAAGCTTAAGTTTTGTTTGAAACAATTACCATTTTTTGAAACAATAGTTGACTTTCATTTGATTAAACAAGCTATTTTTCAATACAATTGAATTTCTTTTGATTCAGTAAGCTTTATTCGAATCAAACTAGCTTTGTTTGAATACAATTGAGTGGAATCTTAATGCTTAAGCTGATGCTTTATTTGAACCAATTACCATTTTTGAAAAGAATAGTTGACTTTCTTTTGAATAAACAAGTTTTGTTTAATTTGAATAAAATTTACGTTCATTTGATTCAATAAGCTTTATTCGAATGAAATTAGCTTTGTTTCAATGAAATTGAATGGAATCTTAATGATTAAGCTTAAGCTTTATTTGAAACAATTACCATTTTTGGAATAAATAGTTGTCTTTCATTTTATTCAATAAGGTTTATTCGAATCAAATCAGCCTTGTTTGAATGCAATTGAGTGGAATATTAATGATTAAGCTTGAGCATTATTGGAAACAATTACCATTTTTGCAAACAATAGTTTACTTTCATTTGATTAAACAAGCTATGTTTGAATGCAATCGAATTTCATTTGATTCAATAAGCTTTATTCGAATAAAATTAGCTTTGTTTGAATGCAATTGAGTGGAATCTTAATGATTAAGCTTAAGCTTTATTTGGAAGAAATACCATTTTTGGAAAGAATACTTGACTTTCATTTTATTAAAGAAGCTATGTTTGAATGCAATTAACTTTTATTTGATTCAATAAGCTTTATTTGAATCAAATTATCATTGTTTGAATGCAAATGAGTGGAATCTTAATGATTAAGCTTATGCTTTATTTGAACCAATTACCATTTTTGGAAAAAATAGTTAACTTTCATTTGATTAAACAAGTTATGTTTGAATGCAATTTACGTTCCTTTAATCCAATAAACTTTATTCGAATAAAATTAGCTTTGTTTGAATGCAATTGACTGGAATCTTAATGATTAAACTTATGCTTTATTTGTACCAATTACCATTTTTGGAAAGAATAGTGAACTTTCATTTGATTAAACAAGTTATGTTTGAATGCAATTGACTTTCATTTGATTCAATAAGCTTTATTCGAATCAAATTAGCTTTGTTTGAATGCAATTCAGTGTAATCTTAATGATTAAGCTTAAGCTTTATTTGATACAAATACCATTTTTGGAAAGAATACTTGACTTTCATTTGATTAAAGAAGTTATGTTTGAATGCAATTGACTTTTATTTGATTCAATAAGCTTTATTTGAATCAAATTATCATTGTTTGAATGCAAATGAGTGGAATCTTAATGAATAAGGTTAAGTTTTATATGAACCAATTACAATTTTTGGTAAGAAGTTGACTTTCATTTGATTAAATAAGCTCTGTTTGAATGCAATTTACGTTCATTTGATTCAATAAGCTTTATTCGAATCAAATTATCTTTGTTTTAATGCAATTGAGTGGAATATTAATGATTAAGCTTGAGCATTATTTGAAATAATTACCATTTTTGGAAACAATAGTTTACTTTCATTTGATTAAACAAGCTATGTTTGAATGCAATCGAATTTCATTTGATTGAATAAGCTTGATTAAAAAAATTAGCTTTCTTTAACTGCAATTGAGTGGAATCTTAATGCTTAAGCTTATGCTTTATTTGAACCAATTACCATTTTTGGAAAGAATAGTTCACTTTCATTTGATTAAACAAGCTATGTTTGAATGCAATTTACGTTCATTTGATTCAATAAGCTTTATTCGAATCAAATTAGCTTTGTTTGAATGCAATTGAGTGGAATCTTAATGATTAAGGTTAAGCATTATTTGAAACAAATTATCATTGTTTGAATGCAATTGACTTTTATTTGATTCAATAAGCTTTATTTGAATCAAATTATCATTGTTTGAATGCAAATGAGTGGAATCTTAATGAATAAGGTTAAGTTTTATTTGAACCAATTACAATTTTTTGTAAGAAGTTGACTTTCATTTGATTAAATAAACTATGTTTGAATGCAATTGACTTTCATTTGATTCAATAAGCTTTATTAAAATCAAATTAGCTTTGTTTGAATCTAAATATGTGGAATCTGAGTGATTAAGCTTCAGTTTTGTTTGAAACAATTACCATTTTTTGAAACAATAGTTGACTTTCAATTGATTAAACAAGCTATTTTTCAATACAATTGAATTTCTTTTGATTCAGTAAGCTTTATTCGAATCAAATTAGCTTTGTTTGAATACAATTGAGTGGAATCTTAATGCTTAAGCTTATGCTTTATTTGAACCAATTACCATTTTTGAAAAGAATAGTTGACTTTCTTTTGAATAAACAAGTTATGTTTAATTTGAATGCAATTTACGTTCATTTGATTCAATAAGCTTTATTCGAATCAAATTAGCTTTGTTTCAATGCAATTGAGTGGAATCTTAATGATTAAGCTTAAGCTTTATTTGAAACAATTACCATTTTTGGAATAAATAGTTGTCTTTCATTTTATTCAATAAGGTTTATTCGAATCAAATAAGCTTTGTTTGAATGCAATTGAGTGGAATATTAATGATTAAGCTTCACCATTATTGGAAATAATTACCATTTTTGGAAACAATAGTTTACTTTCATTTGATTAAACAAGCTATGTTTGAATGCAATCGAATTTCATTTGTTCGAATCAAATTAGCTTTGTTTGAATGAAATTGAGTGGAATCTTAATGATTAAACTTATGCTTTATTTGAACCAATTACCATTTTTGGAAAGAATAGTTAACTTTCTTTTGATTAAACAAGTTATGTTTGAATGCAATTGACTTTCATTTGATTCAATAAGCTTTATTCGAATAAAATTAGCTTTGTTTGAATGCAATTGAGTGGAACCTTAATTATTAAGCTTAAGCTTTATTTGAAACAAATACCATTTTTGGAAAGAATACTTGACTTTCATTTGATTAAATAAGCTATGTTTGAATGCAATTGACTTTCATTTGATTCAATAAGCTTTATTAAAATCAAATTAGCTTTGTTTGAATGTAACTATGTGGAATCTGAGTGATTAAGCTTAAGTTTTTTTTGAAACAATTACCATTTTTTGAAACAATAGTTGACTTTCATTTGATTAAACAATCTATTTTTCAATACAATTGAATTTCTTTTGATTCAGTAAGCTTTATTCGAATGAAATTAGCTTTGTTTGAATACAATTGAGTGGAATCTTAATGCTTAAGCTTATGCTTTATTTGAACCAATTACCATTTTTGAAAAGAATAGTTGACTTTCTTTTGAATAAACAAGTTATGTTTAATTTGAATGCAATTTACGTTCATTTGATTCAATAAGCTTTATTCGAATCAAATTAGCTTTGTTTCAATGCAATTGAGTGGAATCTTAATGATTAAGCTTAAGCTTTATTTGAAACAATTACCATTTTTAGAATAAATAGTTGTCTTTCATTTTATTCAATAAGGTTTATTCGAATCAAATCAGCCTTGTTTGAATGCAATTGAGTGGAATATTAATGATTAAGCTTGAGCATTATTGGAAATAATTACCATTTTTGCAAACAATAGTTTACTTTCATTTGATTAAACAAGCTATGTTTGAATGCAATCGAATTTCATTTGATTGAATAAGCTTGATTCAAAAAATTAGCTTTCTTTGACTGCAATTGAGTGGAATCTTAATGCTTAAGCTTATGCTTTATTTGAACCAATTACCGTTTTTGGAAAGAATAGTTGACTTTCATTTGATTAAACAAGTTATGTTTGAATGCAATTGACTTTCATTTGATTCAATAAGCTTTATTCGAATCAAATTAGCTTTGTTTGAATGCAATTCAGTGTAATCTTAATGATTAAGCTTAAGCTTTATTTGATACAAATACCATTTTTGGAAAGAATACTTGACTTTCATTTGATTAAGGAAGTTATGTTTGAATGCAATTGACTTTTATTTGATTCAATAAGCTTTATTTGAATCAAATTATCATTGTTTGAATGCAAATGAGTGGAATCTTAATGAATAAGGTTAAGTTTTATATGAACCAATTACAATTTTTGGTAAGAAGTTGACTTTCATTTGATTAAATAAGCTCTGTTTGAATGCAATTTACGTTCATTTGATTCAATAAGCTTTATTCGAATCAAATTATCTTTGTTTTAATGCAATTGAGTGGAATATTAATGATTAAGCTTGAGCATTATTTAAAATAATTACCATTTTTGGAAACAATAGTTTACTTTCATTTGATTAAACAAGCTATGTTTGAATGCAATCGAATTTCATTTGATTGAATAAGCTTGATTAAAAAAATTAGCTTTCTTTAACTGCAATTGAGTGGAATCTTAATGCTTAAGCTTATGCTTTATTTGAACCAATTACCATTTTTGGAAAGAATAGTTCACTTTCATTTGATTAAACAAGCTATGTTTGAATGCAATTTACGTTCATTTGATTCAATAAGCTTTATTCGAATCAAATTAGCTTTGTTTGAATGCAATTGAGTGGAATCTTAATGATTAAGGTTAAGCATTATTTGAAACAAATTATCATTGTTTGAATGCAATTGACTTTTATTTGATTCAATAAGCTTTATTTGAATCAAATTATCATTGTTTGAATGCAAATGAGTGGAATCTTAATGAATAAGGTTAAGTTTTATTTGAACCAATTACAATTTTTTGTAAGAAGTTGACTTTCATTTGATTAAATAAACTATGTTTGAATGCAATTGACTTTCATTTGATTCAATAAGCTTTATTAAAATCAAATTAGCTTTGTTTGAATCTAAATATGTGGAATCTGAGTGATTAAGCTTCAGTTTTGTTTGAAACAATTACCATTTTTTGAAACAATAGTTGACTTTCAATTGATTAAACAAGCTATTTTTCAATACAATTGAATTTCTTTTGATTCAGTAAGCTTTATTCGAATCAAATTAGCTTTGTTTGAATACAATTGAGTGGAATCTTAATGCTTAAGCTTATGCTTTATTTGAACCAATTACCATTTTTGAAAAGAATAGTTGACTTTCTTTTGAATAAACAAGTTATGTTTAATTTGAATGCAATTTACGTTCATTTGATTCAATAAGCTTTATTCGAATCAAATTAGCTTTGTTTCAATGCAATTGAGTGGAATCTTAATGATTAAGCTTAAGCTTTATTTGAAACAATTACCATTTTTGGAATAAATAGTTGTCTTTCATTTTATTCAATAAGGTTTATTCGAATCAAATAAGCTTTGTTTGAATGCAATTGAGTGGAATATTAATGATTAAGCTTCACCATTATTGGAAATAATTACCATTTTTGGAAACAATAGTTTACTTTCATTTGATTAAACAAGCTATGTTTGAATGCAATCGAATTTCATTTGTTCGAATCAAATTAGCTTTGTTTGAATGAAATTGAGTGGAATCTTAATGATTAAACTTATGCTTTATTTGAACCAATTACCATTTTTGGAAAGAATAGTTAACTTTCTTTTGATTAAACAAGTTATGTTTGAATGCAATTGACTTTCATTTGATTCAATAAGCTTTATTCGAATAAAATTAGCTTTGTTTGAATGCAATTGAGTGGAACCTTAATTATTAAGCTTAAGCTTTATTTGAAACAAATACCATTTTTGGAAAGAATACTTGACTTTCATTTGATTAAATAAGCTATGTTTGAATGCAATTGACTTTCATTTGATTCAATAAGCTTTATTAAAATCAAATTAGCTTTGTTTGAATGTAACTATGTGGAATCTGAGTGATTAAGCTTAAGTTTTTTTTGAAACAATTACCATTTTTTGAAACAATAGTTGACTTTCATTTGATTAAACAATCTATTTTTCAATACAATTGAATTTCTTTTGATTCAGTAAGCTTTATTCGAATGAAATTAGCTTTGTTTGAATACAATTGAGTGGAATCTTAATGCTTAAGCTTATGCTTTATTTGAACCAATTACCATTTTTGAAAAGAATAGTTGACTTTCTTTTGAATAAACAAGTTATGTTTAATTTGAATGCAATTTACGTTCATTTGATTCAATAAGCTTTATTCGAATCAAATTAGCTTTGTTTCAATGCAATTGAGTGGAATCTTAATGATTAAGCTTAAGCTTTATTTGAAACAATTACCATTTTTAGAATAAATAGTTGTCTTTCATTTTATTCAATAAGGTTTATTCGAATCAAATCAGCCTTGTTTGAATGCAATTGAGTGGAATATTAATGATTAAGCTTGAGCATTATTGGAAATAATTACCATTTTTGCAAACAATAGTTTACTTTCATTTGATTAAACAAGCTATGTTTGAATGCAATCGAATTTCATTTGATTGAATAAGCTTGATTCAAAAAATTAGCTTTCTTTGACTGCAATTGAGTGGAATCTTAATGCTTAAGCTTATGCTTTATTTGAACCAATTACCGTTTTTGGAAAGAATAGTTGACTTTCATTTGATTAAACAAGTTATGTTTGAATGCAATTGACTTTCATTTGATTCAATAAGCTTTATTCGAATCAAATTACCTTTGTGTGAATGCAATTGAGTGGAATCTTAATGATTAAGCTTATGCTTTATTTGAACCAATTACCATTTTTGGAAAGAATAGTTAACTTTCATTTGATTAAACAAGTTATGTTTGAATACAATTTACGTTCTTTTGATTCAATAAACTTTATTCGAATAAAATTAGCTTTGTTTGAATGCAATTGAGTGGAATCTTAATGATTAAGGTTAAGCTTTATTTCAAACAATTCCCCTTTTTGGAATAAATAGTTGTCTTTCATTTGATTCAATAAGCTTTATTCGAATCAAATTATCTTTGTTTGAATGCAATTGAGTGTAATCTTAATGATTAAGCTTAAGCTTTATTTGATACAAATACCATTTTTGGAAAGAATACTTGACTTTCATTTGATTAAAGAAGCTCTGTTTGAATACAATTGACTTTTATTTGATTCAATAAGCTTTATTTGAATCAAATTATCATTGTTTGAATGCAAATGAGTGGAATCTTAATGAATAAGGTTATGTTTTATTTGAACCAATTACAATTTTTGGTAAGAAGTTGACTTTCATTTGATTCAATAAGCTTTATTAAAATCAAATTAGCTTTGTTTGAATGTAACTATGTGGAATCTGAGTGATTAAGCTTAAGTTTTGTTTGAAACAATTACCATTTTTTGAAACAATAGTTGACTTTCATTTGATTAAACAAGCTATTTTTCAATGCAATTGAATTTCTTTTGATTCAGTAAGCTTTATTTGAATCAAATTAGCTTTGTTTGAATACAATTGAGTGGAATCTTAATGCTTAAGCTTATGCTTTATTTGAACCAATTACCATTTTTGAAAAGAATAGTTGACTTTCTTTTGAATAAACAAGTTATGTTTAATTTGAATAAAATTTACGTTCATTTGATTCAATAAGCTTTATTCGAATCAAATTAGCTTTGTTTCAATGCAATTGAGTGGAATCTTAATGATTAAGCTTAAGCTTTATTTGAAGCAATTACCATTTTTGGAATAAATAGTTATCTTTCATTTTATTCAATAAGGTTTATTCGAATCAAATCAGCCTTGTTTGAATGCAATTGAGTGGAATATTAATGATTAAGCTTGAGCATTATTGGAAATAATTACCATTTTTGAAAACAATAGTTTACTTTCATTTGATTAAACAAGCTATGTTTGAATGCAATCGAATTTCATTCGATTGAATAAGCTTGATTCAAAAAATTAGCTTTCTTTAACTGCAATTGAGTGGAATCTTAATGCTTAAGCTTATGCTTTATTTGAACCAATTACCATTTTTGGAAAGAATAGTTGACTTTCATTTGATTAAACAAGCTATGTTTGAATGCAATTTACGTTCATTTGATTCAATAAGCTTTATTCGAATCAAATTAGCTTTGTTTGAATGCAATTGAGTGGAATCTTAATGATTAAGGTTAAGCATTATTTGAAACAATTACCATTTTTGGAATAAATAGTTGTCTTTCATTTTATTCAATAAGGTTTATTCGAATCAAACAAGCTTTGTTTGAATTCAATTGAGTGGAATATTAATGATTAAGCTTCAGCATTATTGGAAATAATTACCATTTTTGCAAACAATAGTTTACTTTCATTTGATTAAACAAGCTATGTTTGAATGCAATCGAATTTCATTTGATTGAATAAGCTTCATTCAAACAATTAGCTTTGTTTGACTGCAATTGAGTGGAATCTTAATGCTTAAGCTTATGCTTTATTTGAACCAATTACCATTTCTGGAAAAAATAGTTGACTTTCATTTGATTAAACAAGTTATGGTTGAATGCAATTGAATTTCATTTGATTCAATAAGCTTTATTCGAATCAAATTACCTTTGTGTGAATGCAATTGGGTGGAATCTTAATGATTAAGCTTATGCTTTATTTGAACCAAATACCTTTTTTGGAAAGAATAGTTAACTTTCATTTGATTAAACAAGTTATGTTTGAATGCAATTTACGTTCATTTGATTCAATAAACTTTATTCGAATAAAAGTAGCTTTGTTTGAATGCAATTGAGTGGAATCTTAATGATTAAGGTTAAGCTTTATTTAAAACAATTACCATTTTTGGAATAAATAGTTGTCTTTCATTTGATTCAATAAGCTTTATTCGAATCAAATTAGCTTTGTTTGAATGCAATTGGGTGGAATCTTAATGATTAAGCTTATGCTTTATTTGAACCAATTACCATTTTTGGAAAGAATAGTTAACTTTCATTTGATTAAACAAGCTATTTTTCAATACAATTGAATTTCTTTTGATTCAGTAAGCTTTATTCGAATCAAATTAGCTTTGTTTGAATACAATTGAGTGGAAACTTAATGCTTAAGCTTATACTTTATTTGTACCAATTACCATTTTTGAAAAGAATAGTTGACTTTCTTTTGAATAAACAAGTTATGTTTAATTTGAATGCAATTTACGTTCATTTGATTCAATAAGCTTTATTCGAATCAAATTAGCTTTGTTTCAATGCAATTGAGTGGAATCTTAATGATTAAGCTTAAGCTTTATTTGAAACAGTTACCATTTTTGGAATAAATAGTTGTCTTTCATTTTATTCAATAAGGTTTATTCGAATCAAATCAGCTTTGTTTGAATGCAATTGAGTGGAATATTAATGATTAAGGTTGAGCATTATTGGAAATAATTACCATTTTTGCAAACAATAGTTTACTTTCATTTGATTAAACAAGCTATGTTTGAATGCAATCGAATTTCATTTGATTGAATAAGCTTGATTCAAACAATTAGCTTTGTTTGACTGCAATTGAGTGGAATCTTAATGCTTAAGCTTATGCTTTATTTGAACCAGTTAACATTTTTGGAAAGAATAGTTGACTTTCATTTGATTAAACAAGCTATGTTTGAATGCAATTTACGTTCATTTGATTCAATAAGCTTTATTCGAATCAAATTAGCTTTGTTTGAATGCAATTGAGTGGAATCTTAATGATTAAGGTTAAGCATTAATTGAAACAATTACCATTTTTGGAATAAATAGTTGTCTTTCATTTTATTCAATAAGGTTTATTCGAATCAAATAAGCATTGTTTGAATGCAATTGAGTGGAATATTAATGATTAAGCTTGAGCATTAGTGGAAATAATTACCATTTTTGGAAACAATAGTTTACTTTCATTTGATTAAACAAGCTATGTTTGAATGCAATCGAATTTCATTTGATTCAATAAGCTTTATTCGAATCAAATTAGCTATGTTTGAATGCAATTGAGTGGAATCTTAATGATTAAGCATAAGCTTTATTTGAAATAAATACCATTTTTGGAAAGAATACTTGACTTTCATTTGATTAAAGAAGCTATGTTTGAATGCAATTGACTTTTATTTGATTCAATAAGCTTTATTTGAATAAAATTATCATTATTTGAATGCAAATGAGTGGAATCTTAATGAATAAGGTTAAGTTTTATTTGAACCAATTACAATTTTTGGTAAGAAGTTGACTTTCATTTGATTAAATAAGCTATGTTTGAAAGCAATTGACTTTCATTTGATTCAATAAGCTTTATTAAAATCAAATTAGCTTTGTTTGAATGTAACTATGTGGAATCTGAGTGATTAAGCTTAAGTTTTGTTTGAAACAATTACCATTTTTTGAAACAATAGTTGACTTTCATTTGATTAAACAAGCTATTTTTCAATACAATTGAATTTCTTTTGATTCAGTAAGCTTTATTCGAATCAAACTAGCTTTGTTTGAATACAATTGAGTGGAATCTTAATGCTTAAGCTGATGCTTTATTTGAACCAATTACCATTTTTGAAAAGAATAGTTGACTTTCTTTTGAATAAACAAGTTTTGTTTAATTTGAATAAAATTTACGTTCATTTGATTCAATAAGCTTTATTCGAATGAAATTAGCTTTGTTTCAATGCAATTGAATGGAATCTTAATGATTAAGCTTAAGCTTTATTTGAAGCAATTACCATTTTTGGAATAAATAGTTGTCTTTCATTTTATTCAATAAGGTTTATTCGAATCAAATCAGCCTTGTTTGAATGCAATTGAGTGGAATATTAATGATTAAGCTTGAGCATTATTGGAAACAATTACCATTTTTGCAAACAATAGTTTACTTTCATTTGATTAAACAAGCTATATTTGAATGCAATCGAATTTCATTTGATTCAATAAGCTTTATTCGAATAAAATTAGCTTTGTTTGAATGCAATTGAGTGGAATCTTAATGATTAAGCTTAAGCTTTATTTGGAAGAAATACCATTTTTGGAAAGAATACTGGACTTTCATTTGATTAAAGAAGCTATGTTTGAATGCAATTAACTTTTATTTGATTCAATAAGCTTTATTTGAATCAAATTATCATTGTTTGAATGCAAATGAGTGGAATCTTAATGATTAAGCTTATGCTTTATTTGAACCAATTACCATTTTTGGAAAAAATAGTTAACTTTCATTTGATTAAACAAGTTATGTTTGAATGCAATTTACATTCCTTTGATTCAATAAACTTTATTCGAATAAAATTAGCTTTGTTTGAATGCAATTGAGTGGAATCTTAATGATTAAACTTATGCTTTATTTGTACCAATTACCATTTTTGGAAAGAATAGTTAACTTTCATTTGATTAAACAAGTTATGTTTGAATGCAATTGACTTTCATTTGATTCAATAAGCTTTATTCGAATCAAATTAGCTTTGTTTGAATGCAATTCAGTGTAATCTTAATGATTAAGCTTAAGCTTTATTTGATACAAATACCATTTTTGGAAAGAATACTTGACTTTCATTTGATTAAAGAAGTTATGTTTGAATGCAATTGACTTTTATTTGATTCAATAAGCTTTATTTGAATCAAATTATCATTGTTTGAATGCAAATGAGTGGAATCTTAATGAATAAGGTTAAGTTTTATTTGAACCAATTACAATTTTTGGTAAGAAGTTGACTTTCATTTGATTAAATAAGCTCTGTTTGAATGCAATTTACGTTCATTTGATTCAATAAGCTTTATTCGAATCAAATTATCTTTGTTTTAATGCAATTGAGTGGAATATTAATGATTAAGCTTGAGCATTATTTGAAATAATTACCATTTTTGGAAACAATAGTTTACTTTCATTTGATTAAACAAGCTATGTTTGAATGCAATCGAATCACATTTGATTCAATAAGCTTTATTCGAATCAAATTAGCTTTGTTTGAATGCAATTGGGTGGAATCTTAATGATTAAGCTTATGCTTTATTTGAACCAATTACCATTTTTGGAAAGAATGGTTAACTTTCATTTGATTAAACAAGTTATGTTTGAATGCAATTTACGTTCATTTGATTCAATAAGCTTTATTCGAATCAAATTAGCTTTGTTTGAATGCAATTGAGTGGAATCTTAATGATTAAGGTTAAGCATTATTTGAAACAATTACCATTTTTGGAATAAATAGTTGTCTTTCATTTTATTCAATAAGGTTTATTCGAATCAAATAAGCTTTGTTTGAATGCAATTGAATGGAATATTAATGATTAAGCTTGGCCATTATTGGAAATAATTACCATTTTTGGAAACAATAGTTTACTTTCATTTGATTAAACAAGCTATGTTTGAATGCAATCGAATTTTATTTGATTCAATAAGCTTTATTCGAATCAAATTAGCTTTGTTTGAATGAAATTGAGTGGAATCTTAATGATTAAACTTATGCTTTATTTGAACCAATTACCATTTTTGGAAAGAATAGTTAACTTTCTTTTGATTAAACAAGTTATGTTTGAATGCAATTGACTTTCATTTGATTCAATAAGCTTTATTCGAATAAAATTAGCTTTGTTTGAATGCAATTGAGTGGAATCTTAATGATTAAGCTTAAGCTTTATTTGAAAGAAATACCATTTTTGGAAAGAATACTTGACTTTCATTTGATTAAAGAAGCTATGTTTGAATGCAATTAACTTTTATTTGATTCAATAAGCTTTATTTGAATCAAATTATCATTGTTTGAATGCAAATGAGTGGAATCTTAATGATTAAGCTTATGCTTTATTTGAACCAATTACCATTTTTGGAAAAAATAGTTAACTTTCATTTGATTAAACAAGTTATGTTTGAATGCAATTTACGTTCCTTTGATTCAATAAACTTTATTCGAATAAAATTAGCTTTGTTTGAATGCAATTGAGTGGAATCTTAATGATTAAGCTTAAGCTTTATTTGAAACAATTACCATTTTTGGAATAAATAGTTATCTTTCATTTTATTCAATAAGGTTTATTCGAATCAAATCAGCCTTGTTTGAATGCAATTGAGTGGAATATTAATGATTAAGCTTGAGCATTATTGGAAATAATTACCATTTTTGAAAACAATAGTTTACTTTCATTTGATTAAACAAGCTATGTTTGAATGCAATCGAATTTCATTTGATTGAATAAGCTTGATTCAAAAAATTAGCTTTCTTTAACTGCAATTGAGTGGAATCTTAATGCTTAAGCTTATGCTTTATTTGAACCAATTACCATTTTTGGAAAGAATAGTTGACTTTCATTTGATTAAACAAGCTATGTTTGAATGCAATTTACGTTCGTTTGATTCAATAAGCTTTATTCGAATCAAATTAGCTTTGTTTGAATGCAATTGAGTGGAATCTTAATGATTAAGGTTAAGCATTATTTGAAACAATTACCATTTTTGGAATAAATAGTTGTCTTTCATTTTATTCAATAAGGTTTATTCGAATCAAACAAGCTTTGTTTGAATTCAATTGAGTGGAATATTAATGATTAAGCTTCAGCATTATTGGAAATAATTACCATTTTTGGAAACAATAGTTTACTTTCATTTGATTAAACAAGCTATGTTTGAATGCAATCGAATTTCATTTGATTCAATAAGCTTTATTCGAATCAAATTAGCTTTGTTTGAATGCAATTGAGTGGAATCTTAATGATTAAACTTATGCTTTATTTGAACCAATTACCATTTTTGGAAAGAATAGTTAACTTTCATTTGATTAAACAAGTTATGTTTGAATGCAATTGACTTTCATTTGATTCAATAAGCTTTATTCGAATCAAATTAGCTTTGTTTGAATGCAATTCAGTGTAATCTTAATGATTAAGCTTAAGCTTTATTTGATACAAATACCATTTTTGGAAAGAATACTTGACTTTAATTTGATTAAAGAAGCTATGTTTGAATGCAATTGACTTTTATTTGATTCAATAAGCTTTATTTGAATCAAATTATCATTGTTTGAATGCAAATGAGTGGAATCTTAATGAATAAGGTTAAGTTTTATTTGAACCAATTACAATTTTTGGTAAGAAGTTGACTTTCATTTGATTAAATAAGCTCTGTTTGAATGCAAATGACTTTCATTTGATTCAATAAGCTTTATTAAAATCAAATTAGCTTTGTTTGAATATAACTAAGTGGAATCTGAGTGATTAAGCTTAAACTATGTTTGAAACAATTACCATTTTTTGAAACAATAGTTGACTTTCATTTGATTAAACAAGCTATTTTTCAGTACTATTGAATTTCTTTTGATTCAGTAAGCTTTATTCGAATCAAATTAGCTTTGTTTGAATACAATTGAGTGGAAACTTAATGCTTAAGCTTATGCTTTATTTGTACCAATTACCATTTTTGAAAAGAATAGTTGACTTTGTTTTGAATAAACAAGTTATGTTTAATTTGAATGCAATTTACGTTCATTTGATTCAATAAGCTTTATTCGAATCAAATTAGCTTTGTTTCAATGCAATTGAGTGGAATCTTAATGATTAAGCTTAAGCTTTATTTGAAACAATTACCATTTTTGGAATAAATAGTTGTCTTTCATTTTATTCAATAAGGTTTATTCGAATCAAATCAGCTTTGTTTGAATGCAATTGAGTGGAATATTAATGATTAAGCTTGAGCATTATTGGAAATAATTACCATTTTGGCAAACAATAGTTTACTTTCATTTGATTAAAACAAGCTATGTTTGAATGCAATTTACGTTCATTTGATTCAATAAGCTTTATTCGAATCAAATTAGCTTTGTTTGAATGCAATTGAGTGGAATCTTAATGATTAAGCATAAGCTTTATTTGAAATAAATACCATTTTTGGAAAGAATACTTGACTTTCATTTGATTAAAGAAGCTATGTTTGAATGCAATTGACTTTTATTTGATTCAATAAGCTTTATTTGAATCAAATTATCATTGTTTGAATGCAAATGAGTGGAATCTTAATGAATAAGGTTAAGTTTTATTTGAACCAATTACAATTTTTGGTAAGAAGTTGACTTTCGTTTGATTAAATAAGCTATGTTTGAAAGCAATTGACTTTCATTTGATTCAATAAGCTTTATTAAAATCAAATTAGCTTTGTTTGAATGTAACTATGTGGAATCTGAGTGATTAAGCTTAAGTTTTGTTTGAAACAATTACCATTTTTTGAAACAATAGTTGACTTTCATTTGATTAAACAAGCTATTTTTCAATACAATTGAATTTCTTTTGATTCAGTAAGCTTTATTCGAATCAAACTAGCTTTGTTTGAATACAATTGAGTGGAATCTTAATGCTTAAGCTGATGCTTTATTTGAACCAATTACCATTTTTGAAAAGAATAGTTGACTTTCTTTTGAATAAACAAGTTTTGTTTAATTTGAATAAAATTTACGTTCATTTGATTCAATAAGCTTTATTCGAATGAAATTAGCTTTGTTTCAATGCAATTGAATGGAATCTTAATGATTAAGCTTAAGCTTTATTTGAAACAATTACCATTTTTGGAATAAATAGTTGTCTTTCATTTTATTCAATAAGGTTTATTCGAATCAAATCAGCCTTGTTTGAATGCAATTGAGTGGAATATTAATGATTAAGCTTGAGCATTATTGGAAACAATTACCATTTTTGCAAACAATAGTTTACTTTCATTTGATTAAACAAGCTATGTTTGAATGCAATCGAATTTGAATAAACAAGTTATGTTTAATTTGAATAAACAAGTTATGTTTAATTTGAATAAACAAGTTATGTTTAATTTGAATGCAATTTACGTTCATTTGATTCAAAAAGCTTTATTCGAATAAAATTAGCTTTGTTTGAATGCAATTGAGTGGAATCTTAATGATTAAGCTTAAGCTTTATTTGGAAGAAATACCATTTTTGGAAAGAATACTTGACTTTCATTTGATTAAAGAAGCTATGTTTGAATGCAATTAACTTTTATTTGATTCAATAAGCTTTATTTGAATCAAATTATCATTGTTTGAATGCAAATGAGTGGAATCTTAATGATTAAGCTTATGCTTTATTTGAACCAATTACCATTTTTGGAAAAAATAGTTAACTTTCATTTGATTAAACAAGTTATGTTTGAATGCAATTTACGTTCCTTTGATTCAATAAACTTTATTCGAATAAAATTAGCTTTGTTTGAATGCAATTGAGTGGAATCTTAATGATTAAACTTATGCTTTATTTGTACCAATTACCATTTTTGGAAAGAATAGTTAACTTTCATTTGATTAAACAAGTTATGTTTGAATGCAATTGACTTTCATTTGATTCAATAAGCTTTATTCGAATCAAATTAGCTTTGTTTGAATGCAATTCAGTGTAATCTTAATGATTAAGCTTAAGCTTTATTTGATACAAATACCATTTTTGGAAAGAATACTTGACTTTCATTTGATTAAAGAAGCTATGTTTGAATGCAATTGACTTTTATTTGATTCAATAAGCTTTATTTGAATCAAATTATCATTGTTTGAATGCAAATGAGTGGAATCTTAATGAATAAGGTTAAGTTTTATTTGAACCAATTACAATTTTTGGTAAGAAGTTGACTTTCATTTGATTAAATAAGCTCTGTTTGAATGCAATTTACGTTCATTTGATTCAATAAGCTTTATTCGAATCAAATTATCTTTGTTTTAATGCAATTGAGTGGAATATTAATGATTAAGCTTGAGCATTATTTGAAATAATTACCATTTTTGGAAAAAATAGTTTACTTTCATTTGATTAAACAAGCTATGTTTGAATGCAATCGAATCACATTTGATTCAATAAGCTTTATTCGAATCAAATTAGCTTTGTTTGAATGCAATTGGGTGGAATCTTAATGATAAAGCTTATGCTTTATTTGAACCAATTACCATTTTTGGAAAGAATAGTTAACTTTCATTTGATTAAACAAGTTATGTTTGAATGCAATTTACGATAGTCAACTATTGTTTTCAACTTTCATTTGATTAAACAAGAATAGTTAACCGTTCAAATATAGCTTGTTTAATCAAACGATAGTCAACTATTGTTTTCAAAAATGATAATTATTTCAACTAAAGCTTAAGCTTAATCATTAAGATTCCCCTCAATTGCATTCAAAAAAAGCTAATTTGATTCGAATCAAGCTTATTTAATCAAATGAAAGTCAATTGCATTCAAACATAGCTTGTTTAATCAAATGAAAGTCAACTATTCTTTCCAAAAATGATACTTTTTTCAAGTAAAGGTTAAGCTTAGTCATTAAGATTCCACTCAATTGCATTCAAACAAAGCTAATTGGATTTGAATAAAGCTTATTGAATCAAATGAAATTGAATGAAAATCAACTATTCTTTCCAAAAATGGTAATTGTTTGAAATAATGTTTAAGCTTAATCACTAAGATTCCACTCAATTACATTCAAACAAAGCTAATTTTATTTGAATAAAGCTTTTTGAATCAAATGAAATTCAATTGCATTCAAACATAGCTTGTTTAATCAAATGAAAGTCAACTTCTTTCCCAAAATTGTAATTGGTTCAAATCAAGCTTAAGCTTAATCATTAAGATTCCACTCAATTGCATTCAAACAAACATAATTTGATTCGAATATAGCTTATTGAATCAAATTAAAGTCAATTGCATTTAAACATAGCTTGTTTAATCAAATGAAAGTCAAGTATTCTTACCAAAAATGGTAATTGTTTTAAATAAAGCTTAAGCTTAATCATTAAGATTCCACTCAATTGCATTCAAATAAAGCTAATTTGATTTGAATAAAATTTATTGACTCAAATTAAAGTCAATTGCATTCAAACATTGCTTGTTTAATCAAATGAAAGTTTACTATTCTTTCAAAAAATGGTAAATTTTTCAAATAAGGCATAGGCATTAAGATTCCACTCAATTGCATTCAAACAAAGCTAATTTTATTTGAATAAAGCTTATTGAATCAAATGAAATTCAATTGCATTCAAACTGAACTATAATTAGTCTTGAAGTCAATCAAGCAAATAATTAGAGTTGAGAAGATAATGAAATAACTCAAAAGAATCACTCTTAAGAAAATATTCCCTACTAAATTCAGTAGAAAGAATCACTCTTACACTCAATTCAGGTTGATTAAATCACTTAGAGAATCACTCTCAAAGCTCACTAATCGGTTTAGAAAACTTGTAGTTAAAACTCCCAAGTAATCAATTCAAAGAAAGCTAAGTTACTTTAGCCTCAAGGATGAACAAAGTTCAAGTTTTTATAAAATTCAAAGTAGTTTACAAATGATACATCAAAGTCTACTTAAAGAAAGAAATGTACAATTATACGTATAATTATACGTATATTCGTACAATACGCAACCGAATACGTACAAACTATTATACGTATCAAGTATAATACAAGTATAATACTACATAAGGATATGCTCAAGCAATAAACAAAGGCTAAAGTAATGAAAATATCAAGCCAAAATCAGCCTCCTTAAGCAACTTGAGCTACTTGCACCCACTTGCACCAAAATAGACCAATGAGCTTCTCTTAGCCTTCATGACACTCCAAGCCTTTCATCATGACTCCCAAAGGTAGTATGACATCTAGCTAGGCTAGTAGATGACTAATCAAGGCTATTACTCAACTTGCAAGCAAAAGCAAAAATACCCATTAAGCAAAAACAAGCAGCTGAAACACGTAGCCAGGACAGAGCCTGGGTCGCGACTCGCGACCCATACTCGCGACTCGCGACCCATACTCGCGACTCGCGAGGCTCTACTTGAACCCCACTCCTTAGCCTTGCTCAAGTACGTAGCCAAGGCAGAACAAAGTCGCGACTTGCGACCCAAAACTCGCGACTCGCGAGATCCTTCTGGGCCATGCACCTGCAATGCTTCAAAGTACGCAGCTCAAGCCAAGTAGGCTCGCGACTCGTGGACAAAACTCGCGACTCGCGATTCACCTCTGAACTCTAAGTTCAATTCTCAACATTCAAGTCGCACCTCGTGACCCCTGCTTCAAAGATAGTGTAATCTACTACTTAATACAAACCAAAACAAATAAACTACGAGCTAAAGTTTTAAGTTTACAAACCGGACTAAACAGGACCAAGATTGGACATAAGTGATACAAAGGAACTAATAAAAGGACCATGAAAAGAACTAATCTCAAAGATGGGATTAGCACTAAGGAGTATCTCTTTCGTCGTTTCAAGATCAGGCACTGATCCTGGTTCATCCCCTCCCTCTTCAACAGGAATTGACCTCAATTCTAGCAGTTCATCATCTTCTAAATAAGGAGATAAGTCACCCACGTTGAAGGTTGCAGCAACTCCATAATCACCCGGAAGATCGATCTTATAAGCATTATCACCATAACGCTCTAAGACCTTAAAAGGACCATCTGCTCTCGGCATTAGCTTGTGTTTCCGCTTCCCCGGGAACCTCTCTTTCCTCAAATGAATCCACACCAAATCTCCTGGAGCAAAGATTTTTGGCTTCCTCCTCTTGTTGGCCTTTTTCTTGTACCCCTCATTAGCTTTCTCAATGTTTCCTCGGACCTCCTTGTGAATCTTCACCATGGCTTCGGCCTGAGCTCTAGCATCACCGTGAACATAAGAATCCCTAGGTAAAGCAATAAGATCAATAGGAACGTAAGGGTTAATGCCATAAACAATTTCAAATGGGGAGTGTTTTGTAGCATAAGTAGGTGTCCTGTTGTAAGCGAACTCAGCATGACATAGTTTCACATCCCAATCCTTGCCGGTTTTGCTCACTAGACCCCGAAGCAACGACCCCAATGTCTTGTTAGTCACCTCCGTTTGCCCATCTGTTTGTGGATGATGAGATGTGCTGAATAGTAGTTTAGTTCCCATAAGCCTCCACAAAGTTCTCCAGAAGTAACTCAAAAACTTACTATCACGATCAGAGACAATAGTTTTAGGGACCCCATGTAAGCGCACCACTTCCCGGAAGTACAAGCAAGCGACATTCACCGCATCTTCAGTCTTGTGACATGGAATAAAGTGTGCCATCTTTGAAAATCTATCCACCACCACCATAACTGAGTCTCTCCCCCTTTGAGTTCTAGGCAGTGCCACTATAAAGTCCATACTCACATCCTCCCACGACCTTTCCGGAACTGGTAACGGGGTGTACGGCCCTTGTTGAAAAGAACTCTTCGACCTCTGACAAACCCCACATCGAGCCAATACAGCTTGGATCTCACCAACCATGCGTGGCCAATGAAAGTGCTCCTGTAGTAACTCAGTAGTTTTGTTGATGCCGAAATGACCAGCCAACCCACCTCCATGAGCCTCCCGAATCAATAACTCCCTAACCGGACATTTTGGAACACAGAGCTTGTTCCCTCTAAATAAGAACCCATCCACCAACTGATAATTATTTTTTGAACCGGACTTGAACTATAATTAGTCTTGAAATCAATCAAGCAAATAATTAGAGTTGAGAAGATAATGAAATAACTCAAAAGAATCACTCTTAAGAAAATATTCCCTACTAAATTCAGTAGAAAGAATCACTCTTACACTCAATTCAGGTTGATTAAATCACTTAGAGAATCACTCTCAAAGCTCACTAATCGGTTTAGAAAACTTGTAGTTAAAACTCCCAAGTAATCAATTCAAAGAAAGCTAAGTTACTTTAGCCTCAAGGATGAACAAAGTTCAAGTTTTTATAAAATTCAAAGTAGTTTACAAATGATACATCAAAGTCTACTTAAAGAAAGAAATGTACAATTATACGTATAATTATACATATATTCGTACAATACGCAACCGAATACGTACAAACTATTATACGTATCAAGTATAATACAAGTATAATACTACATAAGGATATGCTCAAGCAATAAACAAAGGCTAAAGTAATGAAAATATCAAGCCAAAATCAGCCTCCTTAAGCAACTTGAGCTACTTGCACCCACTTGCACCAAAATAGACCAATGAGCTTCTCTTAGCCTTCATGACACTCCAAGCCTTTCATCATGACTCCCAAAGGTAGTATGACATCTAGCTAGGCTAGTAGATGACTAATCAAGGCTATTACTCAACTTGCAAGCAAAAGCAAAAATACCCATTAAGCAAAAACAAGCAGCTGAAACACGTAGCCAGGACAGAGCCTGGGTCGCGACTCGCGACCCATACTCGCGACTCGCGAGGCTCTACTTGAACCCCACTCCTTAGCCTTGCTCAAGTACGTAGCCAAGGCAGAACAAAGTCGCGACTCGCGACCCAAAACTCGCGACTCGCGAGAACCTACTGAACTCCAACTCCTTAGCCTTGCTCAAGTACGTAGCCAAGGCAGAACAGAGTCGCGACTCGCGACCCAAAACTCGCGACTCGCGACTCGCGAGATCCTTCTGGACCATGCACCTGCAATGCTTCAAAGTACGCAGCTCAAGCCAAGTAGGCTCGCGACTCGTGGACAAAACTCGCGACTCGCGATTCACCTCTGAACTCTAAGTTCAATTCTCAACATTCAAGTCGCACCTCTTGACCCCTGCTTCAAAGATAGTGTAATCTACTACTTAATACAAACCAAAACAAATAAACTACGAGCTAAAGTTTTAAGTTTACAAACCGGACTAAACAGGACCAAGATTGGACATAAGTGATACAAAGGAACTAATAAAAGGACCATGAAAAGAACTAATCTCAAAGATGGGATTAGCACTAAGGAGTATCTCTTTCGTCGTTTCAAGATCAGGCACTGATCCTGGTTCATCCCCTCCCTCTTCAACAGGAATTGACCTCAATTCTAGCAGTTCATCATCTTCTAAATAAGGAGATAAGTCACCCACGTTGAAGGTTGCAGCAACTCCATAATCACCCGGAAGATCGATCTTATAAGCATTATCACCATAACGCTCTAAGACCTTAAAGGGACCATCTGCTCTCGGCATTAGCTTGTGTTTCCGCTTCCCCGGGAACCTCTCTTTCCTCAAATGAATCCACACCAAATCTCCTGGAGCAAAGATTTTTGGCTTCCTCCTCTTGTTGGCCTTTTTCTTGTACCCCTCATTAGCTTTCTCAATGTTTCCTCGGACCTCCTTGTGAATCTTCACCATGGCTTCGGCCTGAGCTCTAGCATCACCGTGAACATAAGAATCCCTAGGTAAAGCAATAAGATCAATAGGAACGTAAGGGTTAATGCCATAAACAATTTCAAATGGGGAGTGTTTTGTAGCATAAGTAGGTGTCCTGTTGTAAGCGAACTCAGCATGACATAGTTTCACATCCCAATCCTTGCCGGTTTTGCTCACTAGACCCCGAAGCAACGACCCCAATGTCTTGTTAGTCACCTCCGTTTGCCCATCTGTTTGTGGATGATGAGATGTGCTGAATAGTAGTTTAGTTCCCATAAGCCTCCACAAAGTTCTCCAGAAGTAACTCAAAAACTTACTATCACGATCAGAGACAATAGTTTTAGGGACCCCATGTAAGCGCACCACTTCCCGGAAGTACAAGCAAGCGACATTCACCGCATCTTCAGTCTTGTGACATGGAATAAAGTGTGCCATCTTTGAAAATCTATCCACCACCACCATAACTGAGTCTCTCCCCCTTTGAGTTCTAGGCAGTGCCACTATAAAGTCCATGCTCACATCCTCCCACGGCCTTTCCGGAACTGGTAACGGGGTGTACGGCCCTTGTTGAAAAGAACTCTTCGACCTCTGACAAACCCCACATCGAGCCAATACAGCTTGGATCTCACCAACCATGCGTGGCCAATGAAAGTGCTCCTGTAGTAACTCAGTAGTTTTGTTGATGCCGAAATGACCAGCCAACCCACCTCCATGAGCCTCCCGAATCAATAACTCCCTAACCGGACATTTTGGAACACAGAGCTTGTTCCCTCTAAATAAGAACCCACCCACCAACTGATAATTATTTTTTGAACCGGACTCACAATCAACAAACAAATCACGAAAATCACCATCGAGTGCATAGTATTCTTTTATCAATTCGAACCCAAGAACCTTGGTATCCACCGTTGTCAGTAGTGAATGTTTCCTGGAAAGAGCATCAGCAACAATATTTGCCTTTCCGGCTTTGTATTTAGCAACAAAGTCAAAAGATTGTAAAAATTCTACCCATTTAGCATGTCGTGCACTGAGCTTATGCTGCCCATGTATGTACTTTAACGACTCATGATCAGAATGTAAAACAAAGGAAGCAGGACGCAAATAATGACTCCAATGTCCTAAAGCTCTAACCATAGCATAAAACTCCTTATCATAAGTAGAATAGTTCAATCTAGCACCACTAAGCTTCTCGCTAAAATAAGCGATAGGCTTACCCGACTGAATCAAAACAGCCCCAACACCTGTCCCACTCGCATCACACTCAACCTCGAAAGGTTTAGTAAAATCAGGTAATGATAACACAGGTGCTTCACACATCTTAACTTTAATCAATTCAAAGGCCCTTTGAGCAGCAACAGTCCACTCAAATTTCCCATGTTTAGTACACTCAGTTATAGGAGCTAATAAAGTACTGAAATTTTTTATAAATCTCCTATAAAAAGACGCTAAACCATGAAAAGACCTCACATCAGTCACACATTTTGGAACCGGCCAAGTAGAAATGGCGTCTACTTTAGCAGGATCCGCCTTCACCCCTACATCAGAAATAATGAAACCCAGAAAACTAACTTCATTTTGCATGAAAGAACACTTCTCTAACTTCCCAAAAAGTTTATGTTTCCTTAGTGTTTCAAATAACTGACACAAATGATTCAAATGATCCTCCTTGTTAGCAGAATAAACAAGAATATCATCTAAATATACCACTACAAATTTGCCTAAAAATGGCCTAAGTACTTCATTCATCAATCTCATGAACGTACTTGGGGCATTTGTTAGACCGAAAGGCATGACAAGCCATTCGTACAAGCCATATTTTGTTTTAAAAGCGGTCTTCCACTCATCACCCTCACGCATACAAATTTGATGGTACCCACTCCTAAGATCAATTTTAGAGAACAAATTAGACCCACTCAATTCATCTAACATGTCATCTAATCTAGGAATTGGAAACCTGTACTTGATAGTAATATTGTTAACAGATCGACTATCAATACACATCCTCCAAGACCCATCTTTTTTTGGGACAAGTAAGGCCGGAACAGCACACGGACTCATACTCTCCTTCACATATCCTCTCTCAATCAACTCACTTATTTGTCGTTGTAATTCCCTACTCTCCTCGGGATTACACCTATAGGATGGCTTATTTGGAATAGGGGCTCCGGGAATGAGATCAATCTGATGCTCAATTCCTCTTTTTGGTGGTAAACCAGGAGGTACTTCGTGAGGAAAAACATCCTGAAATTCATTTAAAACCTCCCCCAACTCAGAATCTGTAATCGCCACTCCCTCTATTTTTTCTTGACTTACTAACACAAACGCACACCCCTCTTGCTCAAACAACTTCTCGAATTCTTTTCTCCCTAATAACACACTCCCATTGTCCGAATTGGACTTTGATTTAGGCTTGGTGTTTAGGATTTTTGAGGGTGCTAAAGGTAACAAAGTTTTCATTTTTCCATCTTTATTAACTTTATAAGTGTTAGTTACACCATCGTGAATTACTCCCCGATCAAACTGCCAGGGACGCCCAAGTAACAAGTGACATGCCGTCATTGGGATTACATCACACAAAATTTCATCGACATAATTACCAATGCTAAAATTAATCAAGACTCTATTCCGCACCTTAACCTCACTTTCATCATCTAACCATTTTAGTTTATAAGGATTAGGGTGTTTCACCAACGGCAAAGACAACTTATTCACCAATTCAGTGGACGCTACATTCGCACAACTACCCCCATCTACAATCAACGTGCATAATTTTTTTTGGATCAGACATTTCGAATGAAATATCGTCTCTCTTTGTTCACTTTCTTTTGCCACGTTGTTGGTATACAGATTTCTCCTAATAACCAGATTTTCCCCCTCTAATTCAGGTTGACAAAGTTCTTCTACATCCTCCTCTTCCTCTTTATCATGTTCATGAGCTAGAAGAGCTAATTTTTCTATTTCATCTATTTCTTCTATATCATGTAAGGTCATAATTCGGGCAGTAGGACAATTAGATTGGTAATGACCATAACCTTGACACTTATAGCATTTTACTTTGTCATTAACAGTTCTAATAGGCACATTAGCTTTCTTATTCCTATCATGATCAGTACTAACATTAACATTGCTACTACTAGTACTAGGCTTAAAAGTTGAAGATCTAGTAAAAGGTTTAGCAATTGTACCACTCGATTTCTTCCTTTGACTCTCCAAAGTAGGCGCCATTTTGCAAGCTTCCGCATAAGTAAGGAAAGGAAACACTTCCAACTTCTCCCTCAAATCCGTGTTCAACCCACCTAGGAACCGTCCTAGTCTTTGTTCTTCGGATTCATCTATTTCACAAACCATGGCAAGCTTTTCGAATTCCTTGATGAACTCCAAAACCGGCATGGTTCCTTGCTTCAAAGTCGACCACCTCACATATTGGTGTTGCTTGTAGTTCGAAGGCACAAATCTCTTCCTCAATTGCTTCTTTAGCTTACTCCAGGTTTGGATTCTGGACTTGTTCTCCTTCTCCCTTTGTTTCTTCAACCCTTCCAACCATATTGAAGCATATTTTGTCAACTTCAAAACCGCCACCTTGTATTGCCTCTCTTCTGGTGTTTCTTTGTACTCAAAAAACCTCTCCAAAGATCTTTCCCATTCAAGGTACACCTCTGGATCAGTAGTACCATCGAATTCAGGAACATCGATTTTCAAACCCCTATCATCCCCATACGATTCCTTCTGTTCTTCATTTGTTTTTTTGTTTTTCAATACTTCCAATGTTAATTGGGTCATCATATCATGCAAAGCATCATTTTGCTTGGACAAAGCTTCAATCAGTTGATCCCTCTTCAAGTTTGCAGCAGCTTAATCACCCATGTTGAACTTAAGCTCTTGATACCACTTGAACTATAATTAGTCTTGAAGTCAATCAAGCAAATAATTAGAGTTGAGAAGATAATGAAATAACTCAAAAGAATCACTCTTAAGAAAATATTCCCTACTAAATTCAGTAGAAAGAATCACTCTTACACTCAATTCAGGTTGATTAAATCACTTAGAGAATCACTCTCAAAGCTCACTAATCGGTTTAGAAAACTTGTAGTTAAAACTCCCAAGTAATCAATTCAAAGAAAGCTAAGTTACTTTAGCCTCAAGGATGAACAAAGTTCAAGTTTTTATAAAATTCAAAGTAGTTTACAAATGATACATCAAAGTCTACTTAAAGAAAGAAATGTACAATTATACGTATAATTATACGTATATTCGTACAATACGCAACCGAATACGTACAAACTATTATACGTATCAAGTATAATACAAGTATAATACTACATAAGGATATGCTCAAGCAATAAACAAAGGCTAAAGTAATGAAAATATCAAGCCAAAATCAGCCTCCTTAAGCAACTTGAGCTACTTGCACCCACTTGCACCAAAATAGACCAATGAGCTTCTCTTAGCCTTCATGACACTCCAAGCCTTTCATCATGACTCCCAAAGGTAGTATGACATCTAGCTAGGCTAGTAGATGACTAATCAAGGCTATTACTCAACTTGCAAGCAAAAGCAAAAATACCCATTAAGCAAAAACAAGCAGCTGAAACACGTAGCCAGGACAGAGCCTGGGTCGCGACTCGCGACCCATACTCGCGACTCGCGAGGCTCTACTTGAACCCCACTCCTTAGCCTTGCTCAAGTACGTAGCCAAGGCAGAACAAAGTCGCGACTTGCGACCCAAAACTCGCGACTCGCGAGATCCTTCTGGGCCATGCACCTGCAATGCTTCAAAGTACGCAGCTCAAGCCAAGTAGGCTCGCGACTCGTGGACAAAACTCGCGACTCGCGATTCACCTCTGAACTCTAAGTTCAATTCTCAACATTCAAGTCGCACCTCGTGACCCCTGCTTCAAAGATAGTGTAATCTACTACTTAATACAAACCAAAACAAATAAACTACGAGCTAAAGTTTTAAGTTTACAAACCGGACTAAACAGGACCAAGATTGGACATAAGTGATACAAAGGAACTAATAAAAGGACCATGAAAAGAACTAATCTCAAAGATGGGATTAGCACTAAGGAGTATCTCTTTCGTCGTTTCAAGATCAGGCACTGATCCTGGTTCAATCTTAATGATTAAACTTATGCTTTATTTGAACCAATTACCATTTTTGGAAAGAATAGTTAACTTTCTTTTGATTAAACAAGTTATGTTTGAATGCAATTGACTTTCATTTGATTCAATAAGCTTTATTCGAATAAAATTAGCTTTGTTTGAATGCAATTGAGTGGAACCTTAATGATTAAGCTTAAGCTTTATTTGAAACAAATACCATTTTTGGAAAGAATACATGACTTTCATTTGATTAAAGAAGTTATGTTTGAATGCAATTGACTTTTATTTGATTCAATAAGCTTTATTTGAATCAAATTATCATTGTTTGAATGCAAATGAGTGGAATCTTAATGAATAAGGTTAAGTTTTATTTGAACCAATTACAATTTTTTGTAAGAAGTTGACTTTCATTTGATTAAATAAACTATGTTTGAATGCAATTGACTTTCATTTGATTCAATAAGCTTTATCAAAATCAAATTAGCTTTGTTTGAATCTAAATATGTGGAATCTGAGTGATTAAGCTTCAGTTTTGTTTGAAACAATTACCATTTTTTGAAACAATAGTTGACTTTCATTTGATTAAACAAGCTATTTTTCAATACAATTGAATTTCTTTTGATTCAGTAAGCTTTATTCGAATCAAATTAGCTTTGTTTGAATACAATTGAGTGGAATCTTAATGCTTAAGCTTATGCTTTATTTGAACCAATTACCATTTTTGAAAAGAATAGTTGACTTTCTTTTGAATAAACAAGTTATGTTTAATTTGAATGCAATTTACGTTCATTTGATTCAATAAGCTTTATTCGAATCAAATTAGCTTTGTTTCAATGCAATTGAGTGGAATCTTAATGATTAAGCTTAAGCTTTATTTGAAACAATTACCATTTTTGGAATAAATAGTTGTCTTTCATTTTATTCAATAAGGTTTATTCGAATCAAATAAGCTTTGTTTGAATGCAATTGAGTGGAATATTAATGATTAAGCTTCACCATTATTGGAAATAATTACCATTTTTGGAAACAATAGTTTACTTTCATTTGATTAAACAAGCTATGTTTGAATGCAATCGAATTTCATTTGATTCAATAAGCTTTATTCGAATCAAATTAGCTTTGTTTGAATGCAATTGAGTGGAATCTTAATGATTAAGCTTAAGCTTTATTTGAAAGAAATACCATTTTTGGAAAGAATACTTGACTTTCATTTTATTAAAGAAGCTATGTTTGAATGCAATTGACTTTTATTTGATTCAATAAGCTTTATTTGAATCAAATTATCATTGTTTGCATGCAAATGAGTGGAATCTTAATGAATAAGGTTAAGTTTTATTTGAACCAATTACAATTTTTGGTAATAAGTTGACTTTCATTTGATTAAATAAGCTATGTTTGAATGCAATTGACTTTCATTTGATTCAATAAGCTTTATTAAAATCAAATTAGCTTTGTTTGAATGTAACTATGTGGAATCTGAGTGATTAAGCTTAAGTTTTTTTTGAAACAATTACCATTTTTTGAAACAATAGTTGACTTTCATTTGATTAAACAATCTATTTTTCAATACAATTGAATTTCTTTTGATTCAGTAAGCTTTATTCGAATGAAATTAGCTTTGTTTGAATATAATTGAGTGGAATCTTAATGCTTAAGCTTATGCTTTATTTGAACCAATTACCATTTTTGAAAAGAATAGTTGACTTTCTTTTGAATAAACAAGTTATGTTTAATTTGAATGCAATTTACGTTCATTTGATTCAATAAGCTTTATTCGAATCAAATTAGCTTTGTTTCAATGCAATTGAGTGGAATCTTAATGATTAAGCTTAAGCTTTATTTGAAACAATTACCATTTTTAGAATAAATAGTTGTCTTTCATTTTATTCAATAAGGTTTATTCGAATCAAATCAGCCTTGTTTGAATGCAATTGAGTGGAATATTAATGATTAAGCTTGAGCATTATTGGAAATAATTACCATTTTTGCAAACAATAGTTTACTTTCATTTGATTAAACAAGCTATGTTTGAATGCAATCGAATTTCATTTGATTGAATAAGCTTGATTCAAAAAATTAGCTTTCTTTGACTGCAATTGAGTGGAATCTTAATGCTTAAGCTTATGCTTTATTTGAACCAATTACCGTTTTTGGAAAGAATAGTTGACTTTCATTTGATTAAATAAGTTATGTTTGAATGCAATTGACTTTCATTTGATTCAATAAGCTTTATTCGAATCAAATTACCTTTGTGTGAATGCAATTGAGTGGAATCTTAATGATTAAGCTTATGCTTTATTTGAACCAATTACCATTTTTGGAAAGAATAGTTAACTTTCATTTGATTAAACAAGTTATGTTTGAATGCAATTTACGTTCTTTTGATTCAATAAACTTTATTCGAATAAAATTAGCTTTGTTTGAATGCAATTGAGTAGAATCTTAATGATTAAGGTTAAGCTTTATTTCAAACAATTACCCTTTTTGGAATAAATAGCTGTCTTTCATTTGATTAAATAAGGTTTATTCGAATCAAATTATCTTTGTTTGAATGCAATTGAGTGGAATATTAATGATTAAGCTTGAGCATTATTCGAAACAATTACCATTTTTGGAAACAATAGTTTACTTTCATTTGATTAAACAAGCTATGTTTGAATGCAATCGAATCACATTTGATTCAATAAGCTTTATTCGAATCAAATTAGCTTTGTTTGAATGCAATTGAGTGGAATCTTAATGATTAAACTTATGCTTTATTTGAACCAATTACCATTTTTGGAAAGAATAGTTAACTTTCATTTGATTAAACAAGTTATGTTTGAATGCAATTGACTTTCATTTGATTCAATAAGCTTTATTCGAATCAAATTAGCTTTGTTTGAATGCAATTGAGTGGAATCTTAATGATTAAGCTTAAGCTTTATTTGAAACAAATACCATTTTTGGAAAGAATACTTGACTTTCATTTGATTAAAGAAGCTATGTTTGAATGCAATTGACTTTTATTTGATTCAATAAGCTTTATTCGAATCAAATTAGCTTTGTTTCAATGCAATTGAGTGGAATCTTAATGATTAAGCTTAAGCTTTATTTGAAACAATTACCATTTTTAGAATAAATAGTTGTCTTTCATTTTATTCAATAAGGTTTATTCGAATCAAATCAGCCTTGTTTGAATGCAATTGAGTGGAATATTAATGATTAAGCTTGAGCATTATTGGAAATAATTACCATTTTTGCAAACAATAGTTTACTTTCATTTGATTAAACAAGCTATGTTTGAATGCAATCGAATTTCATTTGATTGAATAAGCTTGATTCAAAAAATTAGCTTTCTTTAACTGCAATTGAGTGGAATCTTAATGCTTAAGCTTATGCTTTATTTGAACCAATTACCATTTTTGGAAAGAATAGTTGACTTTCATTTGATTAAACAAGTTATGTTTGAATGCAATTGACTTTCATTTGATTCAATAAGCTTTATTCGAATCAAATTACCTTTGTGTGAATGCAATTGAGTGGAATCTTAATGATTAAGCTTATGCTTTATTTGAACCAATTACCATTTTTGGAAAGAATAGTTAACTTTCATTTGATTAAACAAGTTATGTTTGAATGCAATTTACGTTCATTTGATTCAATAAACTTTATTCGAATAAAATTAGCTTTGTTTGAATGCAATTGGGTGGAATCTTAATGATTAAGCTTATGCTTTATTTGAACCAGTCACCATTTTTGGAAAGAATAGTTGACTTTCATTTGATTAAACAAGTTATTTTTGAATGCAATTTACGTTCATTTGATTCAATAAGCTTTATTCGAATCAAATTAGCTTTGTTTGAATGCAATTGAGTGGAATCTTAAGGATTAAGGTTAAGCATTATTTGAAACAATTACCATTTTTGGAATAAATAGTTGTCTTTCATTTTATTCAATAAGGTTTATTCAAATCAAATAAGCTTTGTTTGAATTCAATTGAGTGGAATATTAATGATTAAGCTTGAGCATTATTGGAAATAATTACCATTTTTGGAAACAATAGTTTACTTTCATTTGATTAAACAAGCTATGTTTGAATGCAATCGAATTTCATTTGATTCAATAAGCTTTATTCGAATCAAATTAGCTTGGTTTGAATGCAATTGAGTGGAATCTTAATGATTAAACTTATGCTTTATTTGAACCAATTACCATTTTTGGAAAGAATAGTTAACTTTCATTTGATTAAACAAGTTATGTTTGAATGCAATTGACTTTCATTTGATTCAATAAGCTTTATTCGAATCAAATTAGCTTTGTTTGAATGCAATTGAGTGGAATCTTAATGATTAAGCTTAAGCTTTATTTGAAACAAATACCATTTTTGGAAAGAATACTTGACTTTCATTTGATTAAAGAAGTTATGTTTGAATGCAATTGACTTTTATTTGATTCAATCAGCTTTATTTGAATCAAATTATCATTGTTTGAATGCAAATGAGTGGAATCTTAATGAATAAGGTTAAGTTTTATTTGAACCAATTACAATTTTTGGTAAGAAGTTGACTTTCATTTGATTAAATAAACTATGTTTGAATGCAATTGACTTTCATTTGATTCAATAAGCTTTATTAAAATCAAATTAGCTTTGTTTGAATGTAACTATGTGGAATCTGAGTGATTAAGCTTCAGTTTTGTTTGAAACAATAGTTGACTTTCATTTGATTGAACAAGCTATTTTTCAATACAATTGAATTTCTTTTGATTCAGTAAGCTTTATTCGAATCAAATTAGCTTTGTTTGAATACAATTGAGTGGAATTTTAATGCTTAAGCTTATGCTTTATTTGAACCAATTACCATTTTTGAAAAGAATAGTTGACTTTCTTTTGAATAAACAAGTTATGTTTAATTTGAATGCAATTTACGTTCATTTGATTCAATAAGCTTTATTCGAATCAAATTAGCTTTGTTTCAATGCAATTGAGTGGAATCTTAATGATTAAGCTTAAGCTTTATTTCAAACAATTACCATTTTTGGAATAAATAGTTGTCTTTCATTTTATTCAATAAGGTTTATTCGAATCAAATAAGCTTTGTTTGAATGCAATTGAGTGGAATATTAATGATTAAGCTTCAGCATTATTGGAAATAATTACCATTTTTGGAAACAATAGTTTACTTTCATTTGATTAAACAAGCTATGTTTGAATGCAATCGAATATCATTTGATTCAATAAGCTTTATTCGAATCAAATTAGCTTTGTTTGAATGCAATTGAGTGGAATCTTAATGATTAAGCTTAAGCTTTATTTGAAAGAAATACCATTTTTGGAAAGAATACTTGACTTTCATTTGATTAAAGAAGCTATGTTTGAATGCAATTGACTTTTATTTGATTCAATAAGCTTTATTTGAATCAAATTATCATTGTTTGAATGCAAATGAGTGGAATCTTAATGAATAAGGTTAAGTTTTATTTGAACCAATTACAATTTTTGGTAAGAAGTTGATTTTCATTTAATTCAATAAGCTATGTTTGAATGCAATTGACTTTCATTTGATTCAATAAGCTTTATTAAAATCAAATTAGCTTTGTTTGAATGTAACTATGTGGAATCTGAGTGATTAAGCTTAAGTTTTTTTTTGAAACAATTACCATTTTTTGAAACAATAGTTGACTTTCATTTGATTAAACAAGCTATTTTTCAATACAATTGAATTTCTTTTGATTCAGTAAGCTTTATTCGAATCAAATTAGCTTTGTTTGAATACAATTGAGTGGAATCTTAATGCTTAAGCTTATGCTTTATTTGAACCAATTACCATTTTTGAAAAGAATAGTTGACTTTCTTTTGAATAAACAAGTTATGTTTAATTTGAATGCAATTTACGTTCATTTGATTCAATAAGCTTTATTCGAATCAAATTAGCTTTGTTTCAATGCAATTTAGTGGAATCTTAATGATTAAGCTTAAGCTTTATTTGAAACAAATACCATTTTTAGAATAAATAGTTGTCTTTCATTTTATTCAATAAGGTTTATTCGAATCAAATAAGCTTTGTTTGAATGCAATTGAGTGGAATATTAATGATTAAGCTTGAGCATTATTGGAAATAATTACCATTTTTGGAAACAATAGTTTACTTTCATTTGATTAAACAAGCTATGTTTGAATGCAATCGAATTTCATTTGATTCAATAAGCTTTATTCGAATCAAATTAGCTTTGTTTGAATGCAATTGAGTGGAATCTTAATGATTAAGCTTAAGCTTTATTTGAAAGAAATACCATTTTTGGAAAGAATACTTGACTTTCATGTGATTAAAGAAGCTATGTTTGAATGCAATTAACTTTTATTTGATTCAATAAGCTTTATTTGAATCAAATTATCATTGTTTGAATGCAAATGAGTGGAATCTTAATGAATAAGGTTAAGTTTTATTTGAACCAATTACAATTTTTGGTAAGAAGTTGACTTTCATTTGATTAAATAAGCTATGTTTGAATGCAATTGACTTTCATTTGATTCAATAAGCTTTATTAAAATCAAATTATCTTTGTTTGAATGTAACTATGTGGAATCTGAGTGATTAAGCTTAAGTTTTTTTTAAACAATTACCATTTTTTAAAACAATAGTTGACATTCATTTGATTAAACAAGCTATTTTTCAATACAATTGAATTTCTTTTGATTCAGTAAGCTTTATTCGAATCAAATTAGCTTTGTTTGAATACAATTGAGTGGAATCTTAATGCTTAAGCTTATGCTTTATTTGAACCAATTACCATTTTTGAAAAGAATAGTTGACTTTCTTTTGAATAAACAAGTTATGTTTAATTTGAATGCAATTTACGTTCATTTGATTCAATAAGCTTTATTCGAATCAAATTAGCTTTGTTTCAATGCAATTGAGTGGAATCTTAATGATTAAGCTTAAGCTTTATTTGAAACAATTACCATTTTTAGAATAAATAGTTGTCTTTCATTTTATTCAATAAGGTTTATTCGAATCAAATCAGCCTTGTTTGAATGCAATTGAGTGGAATATTAATGATTAAGCTTGAGCATTATTGGAAATAATTACCATTTTTGCAAACAATAGTTTACTTACATTTGATTAAACAAGCTATGTTTGAATGCAATCGAATTTCATTTGATTGAATAAGCTTGATTCAAAAAATTAGCTTTCTTTGACTGCAATTGAGTGGAATCTTAATGCTTAAGGTTATGCTTTATTTGAACCAATTTCCATTTTTGAAAAGAATAGTTGACTTTCTTTTGAATAAACAAGTTATGTTTAATTTGAATGCAATTTACGTTCATTTGATTCAATAAGCTTTATTCGAATCAAATTAGCTTTGTTTCAATGCAATTGGGTGGAATCTTAATGATTAAGCTTAAGCTTTATTTGAAACAATTACCATTTTTGGAATAAATAGTTGTCTTTCATTTTATTCAATAAGGTTTATTCGAATCAAACAAGCTTTGTTTGAATGCAATTGAGTGGAATATTAATGATTAAGCTTGAGCATTATTGGAAATAATTACCATTTTTGCAAACAATAGTTTACTTTCATTTGATTAAACAAGCTATGTTTGAATGCAATCGAATTTCATTTGATTGAATAAGCTTTATTCGAATCAAATTAGCTTTGTTTGAATGCAATTGAGTGGAATCTTAATGATTTAGCTTAAGCTTTATTTGAAAGAAATACCATTTTTGGAAAGAATACTTGACTTTCATTTGATTAAAGAAGCTATGTTTGAATGCAATTAACTTTTATTTGATTCAATAAGCTTTATTTGAATCAAATTATCATTGTTTGAATGCAAATGAGTGGAATCTTAATGAATAAGGTTAAGTTTTATTTGAACCAATTACAATTTTTGGTAAGAAGTTGACTTTCATTTGATTAAATAAGCTATGTTTGAATGCAATTGACTTTCATTTGATTCAATAAGCTTTATTAAAATCAAATTAGCTTTGTTTGAATGTAATTATGTGGAATCTTAGTGATTAAGCTTAAGTTTTTTTTGAAACAATTACCATTTTTTGAAACAATAGTTGACTTTCATTTGATTAAACAAGCTATTTTTCAATACAATTGAATTTCTTTTGATTCAGTAAGCTTTATTCGAATCAAATTAGCTTTGTTTGAATACAATTGAGTGGAATCTTAATGCTTAAGCTTATGCTTTATTTGAACCAATTACCATCTTTGAAAAGAATAGTTGACTTTCTTTTGAATAAACAAGTTATGTTTAATTTGAATGCAATTTACGTTCATTTGATTCAATAAGCTTTATTCGAATCAAATTAGCTTTGTTTCAATGCAATTGAGTGGAATCTTAATGATTAAGCTTAAGCTTTATTTGAAAGAAATACCATTTTTGGAAAGAATACTTGACTTTCATTTGATTAAAGAAGCTATGTTTGAATGCAATTAACTTTTATTTGATTCAATAAGCTTTATTTGAATCAAATTATCATTGTTTGAATGCAAATGAGTGGAATCTTAATGAATAAGGTTAAGTTTTATTTGAACCAATTACAATTTTTGGTAAGAAGTTGACTTTCATTTGATTAAATAAGCTATGTTTGAATGCAATTGACTTTCATTTGATTCAATAAGCTTTATTAAAATCAAATTAGCTTTGTTTGAATGTAACTATGTGGAATCTGAGTGATTAAGCTTAAGTTTTTTTTGAAACAATTACCATTTTTTGAAACAATAGTTGACTTTCATTTGATTAAACAAGCTATTTTTCAATACAATTGAATTTCTTTTGATTCAGTAAGCTTTATTCGAATCAAATTTGCTTTGTTTGAATACAATTGAGTGGAATGTTAATGCTTAAGCTTATGCTTTATTTGAACCAATTACCATCTTTGAAAAGAATAGTTGACTTTCTTTTGAATAAACAAGTTATGTTTAATTTGAATGCAATTTACGTTCATTTGATTCAATAAGCTTTATTCGAATCAAATTAGCTTTGTTTCAATGCAATTGAGTGGAATCTTAATGATTAAGCTTAAGCTTTATTTGAAACAATTACCATTTTTGGAATAAATAGTTGTCTTTCATTTTATTCAATAAGGTTTATTCGAATCAAATAAGCTTTGTTTGAATGCAATTGAGTGGAATATTAATGATTAAGCTTGAGCATTATTGGAAATAATTACCATTTTTGGAAACAATAGTTTACTTTCATTTGATTAAACAAGCTATGTTTGAATGCAATCGAATTTCATTTGATTCAATAAGCTTTATTCGAATCAAATTAGCTTTGTTTGAATGCAATTGAGTGGAATCTTAATGATTAAGCTTAAGCTTTATTTGAAAGAAATACCATTTTTGGAAAGAATACTTGACTTTCATGTGATTAAAGAAACTATGTTTGAATGCAATTAACTTTTATTTGATTCAATAAACTTTATTTGAATCAAATTATCATTGTTTGAATGCAAATGAGTGGAATCTTAATGAATAAGGTTAAGTTTTATTTGAACCAATTACAATTTTTGGTAAGAAGTTGACTTTCATTTGATTAAATAAGCTATGTTTGAATGCAATTGACTTTCATTTGATTCAATAAGCTTTATTAAAATCAAATTAGCTTTGTTTGAATGTAACTATGTGGAATCTGAGTGATTAAGCTTAAGTTTTTTTTAAACAATTACCATTTTTTAAAACAATAGTTGACATTCATTTGATTAAACAAGCTATTTTTCAATACAATTGAATTTCTTTTGATTCAGTAAGCTTTATTCGAATCAAATTAGCTTTGTTTGAATACAATTGAGTGGAATCTTAATGCTTAAGCTTATGCTTTATTTGAACCAATTACCATCTTTGAAAAGAATAGTTGACTTTCTTTTGAATAAACAAGTTATGTTTAATTTGAATGCAATTTACGTTCATTTGATTCAATAAGCTTTATTCGAATCAAATTAGCTTTGTTTCAATGCAATTGAGTGGAATCTTAATGATTAAGCTTAAGCTTTATTTGAAACAATTACCATTTTTGGAATAAATAGTTGTCTTTCATTTTATTCAATAAGGTTTATTCAAATCAAACAAGCTTTGTTTGAATGCAATTGAGTGGAATATTAATGATTAAGCTTGAGCATTATTGGAAATAATTACCATTTTTGGAAACAGTAGTTTACTTTGATTTGATTAAACAAGCTATGTTTGAATGCAAATGAATTTCATTTGATTCAATAAGCTTTATTCGAATCAAATTAGCTTTGTTTGAATGCAATTGAGTGGAATCTTAATGATTTAGCTTAAGCTTTATTTGAAAGAAATACCATTTTTGGAAAGAATACTTGACTTTCATTTGATTAAAGAAGCTATGTTTGAATGCAATTAACTTTTATTTGATTCAATAAGCTTTATTTGAATCAAATTATCATTGTTTGAATGCAAATGAGTGGAATCTTAATGAATAAGGTTAAGTTTTATTTGAACCAATTACAATTTTTGGTAAGAAGTTGACTTTCATTTGATTAAATAAGCTATGTTTGAATGCAATTGACTTTCATTTGATTCAATAAGCTTTATTAAAATCAAATTAGCTTTGTTTGAATGTAACTATGTGGAATCTGAGTGATTAAGCTTAAGTTTTTTTTGAAACAATTACCATTTTTTGAAACAATAGTTGACTTTCATTTGATTAAACAAGCTATTTTTCAATACAATTGAATTTCTTTTGATTCAGTAAGCTTTATTCAAATCAAATTAGCTTTGTTTGAATACAATTGAGTGGAATCTTAATGCTTAAGCTTATGCTTTATTTGAACCAATTACCATCTTTGAAAAGAATAGTTGACTTTCTTTTGAATAAACAAGTTATGTTTAATTTGAATGCAATTTACGTTCATTTGATTCAATAAGCTTTATTCGAATCAAATTAGCTTTGTTTCAATGCAATTGAGTGGAATCTTAATGATTAAGCTTAAGCTTTATTTGAAACAATTACCATTTTTAGAATAAATAGTTGTCTTTCATTTTATTCAATAAGGTTTATTCGAATCAAATCAGCCTTGTTTGAATGCAATTGAGTGGAATATTAATGATTAAGCTTGAGCATTATTGGAAATAATTACCATTTTTGGAAACAATAGTTTACTTACATTTGATTAAACAAGCTATGTTTGAATGCAATCGAATTTCATTTGATTGAATAAGCTTGATTCAAAAAATTAGCTTTCTTTGACTGCAATTGAGTGGAATCTTAATGCTTAAGGTTATGCTTTATTTGAACCAATTACCATTTTTGAAAAGAATAGTTGACTTTCTTTTGAATAAACAAGTTATGTTTAATTTGAATGCAATTTACGTTCATTTGATTCAATAAGCTTTATTCGAATCAAATTAGCTTTGTTTCAATGCAATTGGGTGGAATCTTAATGATTAAGCTTAAGCTTTATTTGAAACAATTACCATTTTTGGAATAAATAGTTGTCTTTCATTTTATTCAATAAGGTTTATTCGAATCAAACAAGCTTTGTTTGAATGCAATTGAGTGGAATATTAATGATTAAGCTTGAGCATTATTGGAAATAATTACCATTTTTGCAAACAATAGTTTACTTTCATTTGATTAAACAAGCTATGTTTGAATGCAATCGAATTTCATTTGATTGAATAAGCTTTATTCGAATCAAATTAGCTTTGTTTGAATGCAATTGAGTGGAATCTTAATGATTTAGCTTAAGCTTTATTTGAAAGAAATACCATTTTTGGAAAGAATACATGACTTTCATTTGATTAAAGAAGCTATGTTTGAATGCAATTAACTTTTATTTGATTCAATAAGCTTTATTTGAATCAAATTATCATTGTTTGAATGCAAATGAGTGGAATCTTAATGAATAAGGTTAAGTTTTATTTGAACCAATTACAATTTTTGGTAAGAAGTTGACTTTCATTTGATTAAATAAGCTATGTTTGAATGCAATTGACTTTCATTTGATTCAATAAGCTTTATTAAAATCAAATTAGCTTTCTTTGAATGTAATTATGTGGAATCTTAGTGATTAAGCTTAAGTTTTTTTTGAAACAATTACCATTTTTTGAAACAATAGTTGACTTTCATTTGATTAAACAAGCTATTTTTCAATACAATTGAATTTCTTTTGATTCAGTAAGCTTTATTCGAATCAAATTAGCTTTGTTTGAATACAATTGAGTGGAATCTTAATGCTTAAGCTTATGCTTTATTTGAACCAATTACCATCTTTGAAAAGAATAGTTGACTTTCTTTTGAATAAACAAGTTATGTTTAATTTGAATGCAATTTACGTTCATTTGATTCAATAAGCTTTATTCGAATCAAATTAGCTTTGTTTTAATGCAATTGAGTGGAATCTTAATGATTAAGCTTAAGCTTTATTTGAAAGAAATACCATTTTTGGAAAGAATACTTGACTTTCATTTGATTAAAGAAGCTATGTTTGAATGCAATTAACTTTTATTTGATTCAATAAGCTTTATTTGAATCAAATTATCATTGTTTGAATGCAAATGAGTGGAATCTTAATGAATAAGGTTAAGTTTTATTTGAACCAATTACAATTTTTGGTAAGAAGTTGACTTTCATTTGATTAAATAAGCTATGTTTGAATGCAATTGACTTTCATTTGATTCAATAAGCTTTATTAAAATCAAATTAGCTTTGTTTGAATGTAACTATGTGGAATCTGAGTGATTAAGCTTAAGTTTTTTTTGAAACAATTACCATTTTTTGAAACAATAGTTGACTTTCATTTGATTAAACAAGCTATTTTTCAATACAATTGAATTTCTTTTGATTCAGTAAGCTTTATTCGAATCAAATTTGCTTTGTTTGAATACAATTGAGTGGAATGTTAATGCTTAAGCTTATGCTTTATTTGAACCAATTACCATCTTTGAAAAGAATAGTTGACTTTCTTTTGAATAAACAAGTTATGTTTAATTTGAATGCAATTTACGTTCATTTGATTCAATAAGCTTTATTCGAATCAAATTAGCTTTGTTTCAATGCAATTGAGTGGAATCTTAATGATTAAGCTTAAGCTTTATTTGAAACAATTACCATTTTTGGAATAAATAGTTGTCTTTCATTTTATTCAATAAGGTTTATTCGAATCAAATAAGCTTTGTTTGAATGCAATTGAGTGGAATATTAATGATTAAGCTTGAGCATTATTGGAAATAATTACCATTTTTGGAAACAATAGTTTACTTTCATTTGATTAAACAAGCTATGTTTGAATGCAATCGAATTTCATTTGATTCAATAAGCTTTATTCGAATCAAATTAGCTTTGTTTGAATGCAATTGAGTGGAATCTTAATGATTAAGCTTAAGCTTTATTTGAAAGAAATACCATTTTTGGAAAGAATACTTGACTTTCATGTGATTAAAGAAACTATGTTTGAATGCAATTAACTTTTATTTGATTCAATAAACTTTATTTGAATCAAATTATCATTGTTTGAATGCAAATGAGTGGAATCTTAATGAATAAGGTTAAGTTTTATTTGAACCAATTACAATTTTTGGTAAGAAGTTGACTTTCATTTGATTAAATAAGCTATGTTTGAATGCAATTGACTTTCATTTGATTCAATAAGCTTTATTAAAATCAAATTAGCTTTGTTTGAATGTAACTATGTGGAATCTGAGTGATTAAGCTTAAGTTTTTTTTAAACAATTACCATTTTTTAAAACAATAGTTGACATTCATTTGATTAAACAAGCTATTTTTCAATACAATTGAATTTCTTTTGATTCAGTAAGCTTTATTCGAATCAAATTAGCTTTGTTTGAATACAATTGAGTGGAATCTTAATGCTTAAGCTTATGCTTTATTTGAACCAATTACCATTTTTGAAAAGAATAGTTGACTTTCTTTTGAATAAACAAGTTATGTTTAATTTGAATGCAATTTACGTTCATTTGATTCAATAAGCTTTATTCGAATCAAATTAGCTTTGTTTCAATGCAATTGAGTGGAATCTTAATGATTAAGCTTAAGCTTTATTTGAAACAATTACCATTTTTGGAATAAATAGTTGTCTTTCATTTTATTCAATAAGGTTTATTCAAATCAAATAAGCTTTGTTTGAATGCAATTGAGTGGAATATTAATGATTAAGCTTGAGCATTATTGGAAATAATTACCATTTTTGGAAACAGTAGTTTACTTTGATTTGATTAAACAAGCTATGTTTGAATGCAATCGAATTTCATTTGATTCAATAAGCTTTATTCGAATCAAATTAGCTTTGTTTGAATGCAATTGAGTGGAATCTTAATGATTTAGCTTAAGCTTTATTTGAAAGAAATACCATTTTTGGAAAGAATACTTGACTTTCATTTGATTAAAGAAGCTATGTTTGAATGCAATTAACTTTTATTTGATTCAATAAGCTTTATTTGAATCAAATTATCATTGTTTGAATGCAAATGAGTGGAATCTTAATGAATAAGGTTAAGTTTTATTTGAACCAATTACAATTTTTGGTAAGAAGTTGACTTTCATTTGATTAAATAAGCTATGTTTGAATGCAATTGACTTTCATTTGATTCAATAAACTTAATTAAAATCAAATTAGCTTTGTTTGAATGTAACTATGTGGAATCTGAGTGATTAAGCTTAAGTTTTTTTTGAAACAATTACCATTTTTTGAAACAATAGTTGACTTTCATTTGATTAAACAAGCTATTTTTCAATACAATTGAATTTCTTTTGATTCAGTAAGCTTTATTCAAATCAAATTAGCTTTGTTTGAATACAATTGAGTGGAATCTTAATGCTTAAGCTTATGCTTTATTTGAACCAATTACCATCTTTGAAAAGAATAGTTGACTTTCTTTTGAATAAACAAGTTATGTTTAATTTGAATGCAATTTACGTTCATTTGATTCAATAAGCTTTATTCGAATCAAATTAGCTTTGTTTCAATGCAATTGAGTGGAATCTTAATGATTAAGCTTAAGCTTTATTTGAAACAATTACCATTTTTGGAATAAATAGTTGTCTTTCATTTTATTCAATAAGGTTTATTCGAATCAAATAAGCTTTGTTTGAATGCAATTGAGTGGAATATTAATGATTAAGCTTGAGCATTATTGGAAATAATTACCATTTTTGGAAACAATAGTTTACTTTCATTTGATTAAACAAGCTATGTTTGAATGCAATCGAATTTCATTTGATTCAATAAGCTTTATTCGAATCAAATTAGCTTTGTTTGAATGCAATTGAGTGGAATCTTAATGATTAAGCTTAAGCTTTATTTGAAAGAAATACCATTTTTGGAAAGAATACTTGACTTTCATGTGATTAAAGAAGCTATGTTTGAATGCAATTAACTTTTATTTGATTCAATAAGCTTTATTTGAATCAAATTATCATTGTTTGAATGCAAATGAGTGGAATCTTAATGAATAAGGTTAAGTTTTATTTGAACCAATTACAATTTTTGGTAAGAAGTTGACTTTCATTTGATTAAATAAGCTATGTTTGAATGCAATTGACTTTCATTTGATTCAATAAGCTTTATTAAAATCAAATTAGCTTTGTTTGAATGTAACTATGTGGAATCTGAGTGATTAAGCTTAAGTTTTTTTTGAAACAATTACCATTTTTTGAAACAATAGTTGACTTTCATTTGATTAAACAAGCTATTTTTCAATACAATTGAATTTCTTTTGATTCAGTAAGCTTTATTCGAATCAAATTAGCTTTGTTTGAATACAATTGAGTGGAATCTTAATGCTTAAGCTTATGCTTTATTTGAACCAATTACCATCTTTGAAAAGAATAGTTGACTTTCTTTTGAATAAACAAGTTATGTTTAATTTGAATGCAATTTACGTTCATTTGATTCAATAAGCTTTATTCGAATCAAATTAGCTTTGTTTCAATGCAATTGAGTGGAATCTTAATGATTAAGCTTAAGCTTTATTTGAAACAATTACCATTTTTGGAATAAATAGTTGTCTTTCATTTTATTCAATAAGGTTTATTCGAATCAAACAAGCTTTGTTTGAATGCAATTGAGTGGAATATTAATGATTAAGCTTGAGCATTATTGGAAATAATTACCATTTTTGGAAACAATAGTTTACTTTCATTTGATTAAACAAGCTATGTTTGAATGCAATCGAATTTCATTTGATTCAATAAGCTTTATTCGAATCAAATTAGCTTTGTTTGAATGCAATTGAGTGGAATCTTAATGATTAAGCTTAAGCTTTATTTGAAAGAAATACCATTTTTGGAAAGAATACTTGACTTTTATGTGATTAAAGAAGCTATGTTTGAATGCAATTAACTTTTATTTGATTCAATAAGCTTTATTTGAATCAAATTATCATTGTTTGAATGCAAATGAGTGGAATCTTAATGAATAAGGTTAAGTTTTATTTGAACCAATTACAATTTTTGGTAAGAAGTTGACTTTCATTTGATTAAATAAGCTATGTTTGAATGCAATTGACTTTCATTTGATTCAATAAGCTTTATTAAAATCAAATTAGCTTTGTTTGAATGTAACTATGTGGAATCTGAGTGATTAAGCTTAAGTTTTTTTTAAACAATTACCATTTTTTAAAACAATAGTTGACATTCATTTGATTAAACAAGCTATTTTTCAATACAATTGAATTTCTTTTGATTCAGTAAGCTTTATTCGAATCAAATTAGCTTTGTTTGAATACAATTGAGTGGAATCTTAATGCTTAAGGTTATGCTTTATTTGAACCAATTACCATTTTTGAAAAGAATAGTTGACTTTCTTTTGAATAAACAAGTTATGTTTAATTTGAATGCAATTTACGTTCATTTGATTCAATAAGCTTTATTCGAATCAAATTAGCTTTGTTTCAATGCAATTGGGTGGAATCTTAATGATTAAGCTTAAGCTTTATTTGAAACAATTACCATTTTTGGAATAAATAGTTGTCTTTCATTTTATTCAATAAGGTTTATTCGAATCAAACAAGCTTTGTTTGAATGCAATTGAGTGGAATATTAATGATTAAGCTTGAGCATTATTGGAAATAATTACCATTTTTGCAAACAATAGTTTACTTTCATTTGATTAAACAAGCTATGTTTGAATGCAATCGAATTTCATTTGATTGAATAAGCTTTATTCGAATCAAATTAGCTTTGTTTGAATGCAATTGAGTGGAATCTTAATGATTTAGCTTAAGCTTTATTTGAAAGAAATACCATTTTTGGAAAGAATACATGACTTTCATTTGATTAAAGAAGCTATGTTTGAATGCAATTAACTTTTATTTGATTCAATAAGCTTTATTTGAATCAAATTATCATTGTTTGAATGCAAATGAGTGGAATCTTAATGAATAAGGTTAAGTTTTATTTGAACCAATTACAATTTTTGGTAAGAAGTTGACTTTCATTTGATTAAATAAGCTATGTTTGAATGCAATTGACTTTCATTTGATTCAATAAGCTTTATTAAAATCAAATTAGCTTTCTTTGAATGTAATTATGTGGAATCTTAGTGATTAAGCTTAAGTTTTTTTTGAAACAATTACCATTTTTTGAAACAATAGTTGACTTTCATTTGATTAAACAAGCTATTTTTCAATACAATTGAATTTCTTTTGATTCAGTAAGCTTTATTCGAATCAAATTAGCTTTGTTTGAATACAATTGAGTGGAATCTTAATGCTTAAGCTTATGCTTTATTTGAACCAATTACCATCTTTGAAAAGAATAGTTGACTTTCTTTTGAATAAACAAGTTATGTTTAATTTGAATGCAATTTACGTTCATTTGATTCAATAAGCTTTATTCGAATCAAATTAGCTTTGTTTTAATGCAATTGAGTGGAATCTTAATGATTAAGCTTAAGCTTTATTTGAAAGAAATACCATTTTTGGAAAGAATACTTGACTTTCATTTGATTAAAGAAGCTATGTTTGAATGCAATTAACTTTTATTTGATTCAATAAGCTTTATTTGAATCAAATTATCATTGTTTGAATGCAAATGAGTGGAATCTTAATGAATAAGGTTAAGTTTTATTTGAACCAATTACAATTTTTGGTAAGAAGTTGACTTTCATTTGATTAAATAAGCTATGTTTGAATGCAATTGACTTTCATTTGATTCAATAAGCTTTATTAAAATCAAATTAGCTTTGTTTGAATGTAACTATGTGGAATCTGAGTGATTAAGCTTAAGTTTTTTTTGAAACAATTACCATTTTTTGAAACAATAGTTGACTTTCATTTGATTAAACAAGCTATTTTTCAATACAATTGAATTTCTTTTGATTCAGTAAGCTTTATTCGAATCAAATTTGCTTTGTTTGAATACAATTGAGTGGAATGTTAATGCTTAAGCTTATGCTTTATTTGAACCAATTACCATCTTTGAAAAGAATAGTTGACTTTCTTTTGAATAAACAAGTTATGTTTAATTTGAATGCAATTTACGTTCATTTGATTCAATAAGCTTTATTCGAATCAAATTAGCTTTGTTTCAATGCAATTGAGTGGAATCTTAATGATTAAGCTTAAGCTTTATTTGAAACAATTACCATTTTTGGAATAAATAGTTGTCTTTCATTTTATTCAATAAGGTTTATTCGAATCAAATAAGCTTTGTTTGAATGCAATTGAGTGGAATATTAATGATTAAGCTTGAGCATTATTGGAAATAATTACCATTTTTGGAAACAATAGTTTACTTTCATTTGATTAAACAAGCTATGTTTGAATGCAATCGAATTTCATTTGATTCAATAAGCTTTATTCGAATCAAATTAGCTTTGTTTGAATGCAATTGAGTGGAATCTTAATGATTAAGCTTAAGCTTTATTTGAAAGAAATACCATTTTTGGAAAGAATACTTGACTTTCATGTGATTAAAGAAACTATGTTTGAATGCAATTAACTTTTATTTGATTCAATAAACTTTATTTGAATCAAATTATCATTGTTTGAATGCAAATGAGTGGAATCTTAATGAATAAGGTTAAGTTTTATTTGAACCAATTACAATTTTTGGTAAGAAGTTGACTTTCATTTGATTAAATAAGCTATGTTTGAATGCAATTGACTTTCATTTGATTCAATAAGCTTTATTAAAATCAAATTAGCTTTGTTTGAATGTAACTATGTGGAATCTGAGTGATTAAGCTTAAGTTTTTTTTAAACAATTACCATTTTTTAAAACAATAGTTGACATTCATTTGATTAAACAAGCTATTTTTCAATACAATTGAATTTCTTTTGATTCAGTAAGCTTTATTCGAATCAAATTAGCTTTGTTTGAATACAATTGAGTGGAATCTTAATGCTTAAGCTTATGCTTTATTTGAACCAATTACCATTTTTGAAAAGAATAGTTGACTTTCTTTTGAATAAACAAGTTATGTTTAATTTGAATGCAATTTACGTTCATTTGATTCAATAAGCTTTATTCGAATCAAATTAGCTTTGTTTCAATGCAATTGAGTGGAATCTTAATGATTAAGCTTAAGCTTTATTTGAAACAATTACCATTTTTGGAATAAATAGTTGTCTTTCATTTTATTCAATAAGGTTTATTCAAATCAAATAAGCTTTGTTTGAATGCAATTGAGTGGAATATTAATGATTAAGCTTGAGCATTATTGGAAATAATTACCATTTTTGGAAACAGTAGTTTACTTTGATTTGATTAAACAAGCTATGTTTGAATGCAATCGAATTTCATTTGATTCAATAAGCTTTATTCGAATCAAATTAGCTTTGTTTGAATGCAATTGAGTGGAATCTTAATGATTTAGCTTAAGCTTTATTTGAAAGAAATACCATTTTTGGAAAGAATACTTGACTTTCATTTGATTAAAGAAGCTATGTTTGAATGCAATTAACTTTTATTTGATTCAATAAGCTTTATTTGAATCAAATTATCATTGTTTGAATGCAAATGAGTGGAATCTTAATGAATAAGGTTAAGTTTTATTTGAACCAATTACAATTTTTGGTAAGAAGTTGACTTTCATTTGATTAAATAAGCTATGTTTGAATGCAATTGACTTTCATTTGATTCAATAAACTTAATTAAAATCAAATTAGCTTTGTTTGAATGTAACTATGTGGAATCTGAGTGATTAAGCTTAAGTTTTTTTTGAAACAATTACCATTTTTTGAAACAATAGTTGACTTTCATTTGATTAAACAAGCTATTTTTCAATACAATTGAATTTCTTTTGATTCAGTAAGCTTTATTCAAATCAAATTAGCTTTGTTTGAATACAATTGAGTGGAATCTTAATGCTTAAGCTTATGCTTTATTTGAACCAATTACCATCTTTGAAAAGAATAGTTGACTTTCTTTTGAATAAACAAGTTATGTTTAATTTGAATGCAATTTACGTTCATTTGATTCAATAAGCTTTATTCGAATCAAATTAGCTTTGTTTCAATGCAATTGAGTGGAATCTTAATGATTAAGCTTAAGCTTTATTTGAAACAATTACCATTTTTGGAATAAATAGTTGTCTTTCATTTTATTCAATAAGGTTTATTCGAATCAAATAAGCTTTGTTTGAATGCAATTGAGTGGAATATTAATGATTAAGCTTGAGCATTATTGGAAATAATTACCATTTTTGGAAACAATAGTTTACTTTCATTTGATTAAACAAGCTATGTTTGAATGCAATCGAATTTCATTTGATTCAATAAGCTTTATTCGAATCAAATTAGCTTTGTTTGAATGCAATTGAGTGGAATCTTAATGATTAAGCTTAAGCTTTATTTGAAAGAAATACCATTTTTGGAAAGAATACTTGACTTTCATGTGATTAAAGAAGCTATGTTTGAATGCAATTAACTTTTATTTGATTCAATAAGCTTTATTTGAATCAAATTATCATTGTTTGAATGCAAATGAGTGGAATCTTAATGAATAAGGTTAAGTTTTATTTGAACCAATTACAATTTTTGGTAAGAAGTTGACTTTCATTTGATTAAATAAGCTATGTTTGAATGCAATTGACTTTCATTTGATTCAATAAGCTTTATTAAAATCAAATTAGCTTTGTTTGAATGTAACTATGTGGAATCTGAGTGATTAAGCTTAAGTTTTTTTTGAAACAATTACCATTTTTTGAAACAATAGTTGACTTTCATTTGATTAAACAAGCTATTTTTCAATACAATTGAATTTCTTTTGATTCAGTAAGCTTTATTCGAATCAAATTAGCTTTGTTTGAATACAATTGAGTGGAATCTTAATGCTTAAGCTTATGCTTTATTTGAACCAATTACCATCTTTGAAAAGAATAGTTGACTTTCTTTTGAATAAACAAGTTATGTTTAATTTGAATGCAATTTACGTTCATTTGATTCAATAAGCTTTATTCGAATCAAATTAGCTTTGTTTCAATGCAATTGAGTGGAATCTTAATGATTAAGCTTAAGCTTTATTTGAAACAATTACCATTTTTGGAATAAATAGTTGTCTTTCATTTTATTCAATAAGGTTTATTCGAATCAAACAAGCTTTGTTTGAATGCAATTGAGTGGAATATTAATGATTAAGCTTGAGCATTATTGGAAATAATTACCATTTTTGGAAACAATAGTTTACTTTCATTTGATTAAACAAGCTATGTTTGAATGCAATCGAATTTCATTTGATTCAATAAGCTTTATTCGAATCAAATTAGCTTTGTTTGAATGCAATTGAGTGGAATCTTAATGATTAAGCTTAAGCTTTATTTGAAAGAAATACCATTTTTGGAAAGAATACTTGACTTTTATGTGATTAAAGAAGCTATGTTTGAATGCAATTAACTTTTATTTGATTCAATAAGCTTTATTTGAATCAAATTATCATTGTTTGAATGCAAATGAGTGGAATCTTAATGAATAAGGTTAAGTTTTATTTGAACCAATTACAATTTTTGGTAAGAAGTTGACTTTCATTTGATTAAATAAGCTATGTTTGAATGCAATTGACTTTCATTTGATTCAATAAGCTTTATTAAAATCAAATTAGCTTTGTTTGAATGTAACTATGTGGAATCTGAGTGATTAAGCTTAAGTTTTTTTTAAACAATTACCATTTTTTAAAACAATAGTTGACATTCATTTGATTAAACAAGCTATTTTTCAATACAATTGAATTTCTTTTGATTCAGTAAGCTTTATTCGAATCAAATTAGCTTTGTTTGAATACAATTGAGTGGAATCTTAATGCTTAAGCTTATGCTTTATTTGAACCAATTACCATTTTTGAAAAGAATAGTTGACTTTCTTTTGAATAAACAAGTTATGTTTAATTTGAATGCAATTTACGTTCATTTGATTCAATAAGCTTTATTCGAATCAAATTAGCTTTGTTTCAATGCAATTGAGTGGAATCTTAATGATTAAGCTTAAGCTTTATTTGAAACAATTACCATTTTTGGAATAAATAGTTGTCTTTCATTTTATTCAATAAGGTTTATTCGAATCAAATAAGCTTTGTTTGAATGCAATTGAGTGGAATATTAATGATTAAGCTTGAGCATTATTGGAAATAATTACCATTTTTGGAAACAGTAGTTTACTTTGATTTGATTAAACAAGCTATGTTTGAATGCAATCGAATTTCATTTGATTCAATAAGCTTTATTCGAATCAAATTAGCTTTGTTTGAATGCAATTGAGTGGAATCTTAATGATTTAGCTTAAGCTTTATTTGAAAGAAATACCATTTTTGGAAAGAATACTTGACTTTCATGTGATTAAAGAAGCTATGTTTGAATGCAATTAACTTTTATTTGATTCAATAAGCTTTATTTGAATCAAATTATCATTGTTTGAATGCAAATGAGTGGAATCTTAATGAATAAGGTTAAGTTTTATTTGAACCAATTACAATTTTTGGTAAGAAGTTGACTTTCATTTGATTAAATAAGCTATGTTTGAATGCAATTGACTTTCATTTGATTCAATAAGCTTTATTAAAATCAAATTAGCTTTGTTTGAATGTAACTATGTGGAATCTGAGTGATTAAGCTTAAGTTTTTTTTAAACAATTACCATTTTTTAAAACAATAGTTGACATTCATTTGATTAAACAAGCTATTTTTCAATACAATTGAATTTCTTTTGATTCAGTAAGCTTTATTCGAATCAAATTAGCTTTGTTTGAATACAATTGAGTGGAATCTTAATGCTTAAGCTTATGCTTTATTTGAACCAATTACCATTTTTGAAAAGAATAGTTGACTTTCTTTTGAATAAACAAGTTATGTTTAATTTGAATGCAATTTACGTTCATTTGATTCAATAAGCTTTATTCGAATCAAATTAGCTTTGTTTCAATGCAATTGAGTGGAATCTTAATGATTAAGCTTAAGCTTTATTTGAAACAATTACCATTTTTGGAATAAATAGTTGTCTTTCATTTTATTCAATAAGGTTTATTCAAATCAAATAAGCTTTGTTTGAATGCAATTGAGTGGAATATTAATGATTAAGCTTGAGCATTATTGGAAATAATTACCATTTTTGGAAACAGTAGTTTACTTTGATTTGATTAAACAAGCTATGTTTGAATGCAATCGAATTTCATTTGATTCAATAAGCTTTATTCGAATCAAATTAGCTTTGTTTGAATGCAATTGAGTGGAATCTTAATGATTTAGCTTAAGCTTTATTTGAAAGAAATACCATTTTTGGAAAGAATACTTGACTTTCATGTGATTAAAGAAGCTATGTTTGAATGCAATTAACTTTTATTTGATTCAATAAGCTTTATTTGAATCAAATTATCATTATTTGAATGCAAATGAGTGGAATCTTAATGAATAAGGTTAAGTTTTATTTGAACCAATTACAATTTTTGGTAAGAAGTTGACTTTCATTTGATTAAATAAGCTATGTTTGAATGCAATTGACTTTCATTTGATTCAATAAGCTTTATTAAAATCAAATTAGCTTTGTTTGAATGTAACTATGTGGAATCTGAGTGATTAAGCTTAAGTTTTTTTTAAACAATTACCATTTTTTAAAACAATAGTTGACATTCATTTGATTAAACAAGCTATTTTTCAATACAATTGAATTTCTTTTGATTCAGTAAGCTTTATTCGAATCAAATTAGCTTTGTTTGAATACAATTGAGTGGAATCTTAATGCTTAAGCTTATGCTTTATTTGAACCAATTACCATTTTTGAAAAGAATAGTTGACTTTCTTTTGAATAAACAAGTTATGTTTAATTTGAATGCAATTTACGTTCATTTGATTCAATAAGCTTTATTCGAATCAAATTAGCTTTGTTTCAATGCAATTGAGTGGAATCTTAATGATTAAGCTTAAGCTTTATTTGAAACAATTACCATTTTTAGAATAAATAGTTGTCTTTCATTTTATTCAATAAGGTTTATTCGAATCAAATCAGCCTTGTTTGAATGCAATTGAGTGGAATATTAATGATTAAGCTTGAGCATTATTGGAAATAATTACCATTTTTGCAAACAATAGTTTACTTTCATTTGATTAAACAAGCTATGTTTGAATGCAATCGAATTTCATTTGATTGAAAAAGCTTGATTCAAAAAATTAGCTTTCTTTGACTGCAATTGAGTGGAATCTTAATGCTTAAGGTTATGCTTTATTTGAACCAATTACCATTTTTGAAAAGAATAGTTGACTTTCTTATGAATAAACAAGTTATGTTTAATTTGAATGCAATTTACGTTCATTTGATTCAATAAGCTTTATTCGAATCAAATTAGCTTTGTTTCAATGCAATTGGGTGGAATCTTAATGATTAAGCTTAAGCTTTATTTGAAACAATTACCATTTTTGGAATAAATAGTTGTCTTTCATTTTATTCAATAAGGTTTATTCGAATCAAACAAGCTTTGTTTGAATGCAATTGAAAGGAATATTAATGATTAAGCTTGAGCATTATTGGAAATAATTACCATTTTTGTAAACAATAGTTTACTTTCATTTGATTAAACAAGCTATGTTTGAATGCAATCGAATTTCATTTGATTCAATAAGCTTTATTCGAATCAAATTAGCTTTGTTTGAATGCAATTGAGTGGAATCTTAATGATTAAGCTTAAGCTTTATTTGAAAGAAATACCATTTTTGGAAAGAATACTTGACTTTCATTTGATTAAAGAAGCTATGTTTGAATGCAATTAACTTTTATTTGATTCAATAAGCTTTATTTGAATCAAATTATCATTGTTTGAATGCAAATGAGTGGAATCTTAATGAATAAGGTTAAGTTTTATTTGAACCAATTACAATTTTTGGTAAGAAGTTGACTTTCATTTGATTAAATAAGCTATGTTTGAATGCAATTGACTTTCATTTGATTCAATAAGCTTTATTAAAATCAAATTAGCTTTGTTTGAATGTAATTATGTGGAATCTTAGTGATTAAGCTTAAGTTTTTTTTGAAACAATTACCATTTTTTGAAACAATAGTTGACTTTCATTTGATTAAACAAGCTATTTTTCAATACAATTGAATTTCTTTTGATTCAGTAAGCTTTATTCGAATCAAATTAGCTTTGTTTGAATACAATTGAGTGGAATCTTAATGCTTAAGCTTATGCTTTATTTGAACCAATTACCATCTTTGAAAAGAATAGTTGACTTTCTTTTGAATAAACAAGTTATGTTTAATTTGAATGCAATTTACGTTCATTTGATTCAATAAGCTTTATTCGAATCAAATTAGCTTTGTTTCAATGCAATTGAGTGGAATCTTAATGATTAAGCTTAAGCTTTATTTGAAAGAAATACCATTTTTGGAAAGAATACTTGACTTTCATTTGATTAAAGAAGCTATGTTTGAATGCAATTAACTTTTATTTGATTCAATAAGCTTTATTTGAATCAAATTATCATTGTTTGAATGCAAATGAGTGGAATCTTAATGAATAAGGTTAAGTTTTATTTGAACCAATTACAATTTTTGGTAAGAAGTTGACTTTCATTTGATTAAATAAGCTATGTTTGAATGCAATTGACTTTCATTTGATTCAATAAGCTTTATTAAAATCAAATTAGCTTTGTTTGAATGTAACTATGTGGAATCTGAGTGATTAAGCTTAAGTTTTTTTTGAAACAATTACCATTTTTTGAAACAATAGTTGACTTTCATTTGATTAAACAAGCTATTTTTCAATACAATTGAATTTCTTTTGATTCAGTAAGCTTTATTCGAATCAAATTTGCTTTGTTTGAATACAATTGAGTGGAATGTTAATGCTTAAGCTTATGCTTTATTTGAACCAATTACCATCTTTGAAAAGAATAGTTGACTTTCTTTTGAATAAACAAGTTATGTTTAATTTGAATGCAATTTACGTTCATTTGATTCAATAAGCTTTATTCGAATCAAATTAGCTTTGTTTCAATGCAATTGAGTGGAATCTTAATGATTAAGCTTAAGCTTTATTTGAAACAATTACCATTTTTGGAATAAATAGTTGTCTTTCATTTTATTCAATAAGGTTTATTCGAATCAAACAAGCTTTGTTTGAATGCAATTGAGTGGAATATTAATGATTAAGCTTGAGCATTATTGGAAATAATTACCATTTTTGTAAACAATAGTTTACTTTCATTTGATTAAACAAGCTATGTTTGAATGCAATCGAATTTCATTTGATTCAATAAGCTTTATTCGAATCAAATTAGCTTTGTTTGAATGCAATTGAGTGGAATCTTAATGATTAAGCTTAAGCTTTATTTGAAAGAAATACCATTTTTGGAAAGAATACTTGACTTTCATTTGATTAAAGAAGCTATGTTTGAATGCAATTAACTTTTATTTGATTCAATAAGCTTTATTTGAATCAAATTATCATTGTTTGAATGCAAATGAGTGGAATCTTAATGAATAAGGTTAAGTTTTATTTGAACCAATTACAATTTTTGGTAAGAAGTTGACTTTCATTTGATTAAATAAGCTATGTTTGAATGCAATTGACTTTCATTTGATTCAATAAGCTTTATTAAAATCAAATTAGCTTTGTTTGAATGTAATTATGTGGAATCTTAGTGATTAAGCTTAAGTTTTTTTTGAAACAATTACCATTTTTTGAAACAATAGTTGACTTTCATTTGATTAAACAAGCTATTTTTCAATACAATTGAATTTCTTTTGATTCAGTAAGCTTTATTCGAATCAAATTAGCTTTGTTTGAATACAATTGAGTGGAATCTTAATGCTTAAGCTTATGCTTTATTTGAACCAATTACCATCTTTGAAAAGAATAGTTGACTTTCTTTTGAATAAACAAGTTATGTTTAATTTGAATGCAATTTACGTTCATTTGATTCAATAAGCTTTATTCGAATCAAATTAGCTTTGTTTCAATGCAATTGAGTGGAATCTTAATGATTAAGCTTAAGCTTTATTTGAAAGAAATACCATTTTTGGAAAGAATACTTGACTTTCATTTGATTAAAGAAGCTATGTTTGAATGCAATTAACTTTTATTTGATTCAATAAGCTTTATTTGAATCAAATTATCATTGTTTGAATGCAAATGAGTGGAATCTTAATGAATAAGGTTAAGTTTTATTTGAACCAATTACAATTTTTGGTAAGAAGTTGACTTTCATTTGATTAAATAAGCTATGTTTGAATGCAATTGACTTTCATTTGATTCAATAAGCTTTATTAAAATCAAATTAGCTTTGTTTGAATGTAACTATGTGGAATCTGAGTGATTAAGCTTAAGTTTTTTTTGAAACAATTACCATTTTTTGAAACAATAGTTGACTTTCATTTGATTAAACAAGCTATTTTTCAATACAATTGAATTTCTTTTGATTCAGTAAGCTTTATTCGAATCAAATTTGCTTTGTTTGAATACAATTGAGTGGAATGTTAATGCTTAAGCTTATGCTTTATTTGAACCAATTACCATCTTTGAAAAGAATAGTTGACTTTCTTTTGAATAAACAAGTTATGTTTAATTTGAATGCAATTTACGTTCATTTGATTCAATAAGCTTTATTCGAATCAAATTAGCTTTGTTTCAATGCAATTGAGTGGAATCTTAATGATTAAGCTTAAGCTTTATTTGAAACAATTACCATTTTTGGAATAAATAGTTGTCTTTCATTTTATTCAATAAGGTTTATTCGAATCAAATAAGCTTTGTTTGAATGCAATTGAGTGGAATATTAATGATTAAGCTTGAGCATTATTGGAAATAATTACCATTTTTGGAAACAATAGTTTACTTTCATTTGATTAAACAAGCTATGTTTGAATGCAATCGAATTTCATTTGATTCAATAAGCTTTATTCGAATCAAATTAGCTTTGTTTGAATGCAATTGAGTGGAATCTTAATGATTAAGCTTAAGCTTTATTTGAAAGAAATACCATTTTTGGAAAGAATACTTGACTTTCATGTGATTAAAGAAACTATGTTTGAATGCAATTAACTTTTATTTGATTCAATAAACTTTATTTGAATCAAATTATCATTGTTTGAATGCAAATGAGTGGAATCTTAATGAATAAGGTTAAGTTTTATTTGAACCAATTACAATTTTTGGTAAGAAGTTGACTTTCATTTGATTAAATAAGCTATGTTTGAATGCAATTGACTTTCATTTGATTCAATAAGCTTTATTAAAATCAAATTAGCTTTGTTTGAATGTAACTATGTGGAATCTGAGTGATTAAGCTTAAGTTTTTTTTAAACAATTACCATTTTTTAAAACAATAGTTGACATTCATTTGATTAAACAAGCTATTTTTCAATACAATTGAATTTCTTTTGATTCAGTAAGCTTTATTCGAATCAAATTAGCTTTGTTTGAATACAATTGAGTGGAATCTTAATGCTTAAGCTTATGCTTTATTTGAACCAATTACCATTTTTGAAAAGAATAGTTGACTTTCTTTTGAATAAACAAGTTATGTTTAATTTGAATGCAATTTACGTTCATTTGATTCAATAAGCTTTATTCGAATCAAATTAGCTTTGTTTCAATGCAATTGAGTGGAATCTTAATGATTAAGCTTAAGCTTTATTTGAAACAATTACCATTTTTGGAATAAATAGTTGTCTTTCATTTTATTCAATAAGGTTTATTCAAATCAAATAAGCTTTGTTTGAATGCAATTGAGTGGAATATTAATGATTAAGCTTGAGCATTATTGGAAATAATTACTATTTTTGGAAACAGTAGTTTACTTTGATTTGATTAAACAAGCTATGTTTGAATGCAATCGAATTTCATTTGATTCAATAAGCTTTATTCGAATCAAATTAGCTTTGTTTGAATGCAATTGAGTGGAATCTTAATGATTTAGCTTAAGCTTTATTTGAAAGAAATACCATTTTTGGAAAGAATACTTGACTTTCATTTGATTAAGGAAGCTATGTTTGAATGCAATTAACTTTTATTTGATTCAATAAGCTTTATTTGAATCAAATTATCATTGTTTGAATGCAAATGAGTGGAATCTTAATGAATAAGGTTAAGTTTTATTTGAACCAATTACAATTTTTGGTAAGAAGTTGACTTTCATTTGATTAAATAAGCTATGTTTGAATGCAATTGACTTTCATTTGATTCAATAAGCTTTATTAAAATCAAATTAGCTTTGTTTGAATGTAACTATGTGGAATCTGAGTGATTAAGCTTAAGTTTTTTTTGAAACAATTACCATTTTTTGAAACAATAGTTGACTTTCATTTGATTAAACAAGCTATTTTTCAATACAATTGAATTTCTTTTGATTCAGTAAGCTTTATTCGAATCAAATTTGCTTTGTTTGAATACAATTGAGTGGAATGTTAATGCTTAAGCTTATGCTTTATTTGAACCAATTACCATCTTTGAAAAGAATAGTTGACTTTCTTTTGAATAAACAAGTTATGTTTAATTTGAATGCAATTTACGTTCATTTGATTCAATAAGCTTTATTCGAATCAAATTAGCTTTGTTTCAATGCAATTGAGTGGAATCTTAATGATTAAGCTTAAGCTTTATTTGAAACAATTACCATTTTTGGAATAAATAGTTGTCTTTCATTTTATTCAATAAGGTTTATTCGAATCAAATAAGCTTTGTTTGAATGCAATTGATTGGAATATTAATGATTAAGCTTGAGCATTATTGGAAATAATTACCATTTTTGCAAACAATAGTTTACTTTCATTTGATTAAACAAGCTATGTTTGAATGCAATCGAATTTTATTTGATTGAATAAGCTTTATTCGAATCAAATTAGCTTTGTTTGAATGCAATTGAGTGGAATCTTAATGATTTAGCTTAAGCTTTATTTGAAAGAAATACCATTTTTGGAAAGAATACTTGACTTTCATTTGATTAAAGAAGCTATGTTTGAATGCAATTAACTTTTATTTGATTCAATAAGCTTTATTTGAATCAAATTATCATTGTTTGAATGCAAATGAGTGGAATCTTAATGAATAAGGTTAAGTTTTATTTGAACCAATTACAATTTTTGGTAAGAAGTTGACTTTCATTTGATTAAATAAGCTATGTTTGAATGCAATTGACTTTCATTTGATTCAATAAGCTTTATTAAAATCAAATTAGCTTTGTTTGAATGTAACTATGTGGAATCTGAGTGATTAAGCTTAAGTTTTTTTTAAACAATTACCATTTTTTAAAACAATAGTTGACATTCATTTGATTAAACAAGCTATTTTTCAATACAATTGAATTTCTTTTGATTCAGTAAGCTTTATTCGAATCAAATTAGCTTTGTTTGAATACAATTGAGTGGAATCTTAATGCTTAAGCTTATGCTTTATTTGAACCAATTACCATTTTTGAAAAGAATAGTTGACTTTCTTTTGAATAAACAAGTTATGTTTAATTTGAATGCAATTTACGTTCATTTGATTCAATAAGCTTTATTCGAATCAAATTAGCTTTGTTTCAATGCAATTGAGTGGAATCTTAATGATTAAGCTTAAGCTTTATTTGAAACAATTACCATTTTTGGAATAAATAGTTGTCTTTCATTTTATTCAATAAGGTTTATTCAAATCAAATAAGCTTTGTTTGAATGCAATTGAGTGGAATATTAATGATTAAGCTTGAGCATTATTGGAAATAATTACTATTTTTGGAAACAGTAGTTTACTTTGATTTGATTAAACAAGCTATGTTTGAATGCAATCGAATTTCATTTGATTCAATAAGCTTTATTCGAATCAAATTAGCTTTGTTTGAATGCAATTGAGTGGAATCTTAATGATTTAGCTTAAGCTTTATTTGAAAGAAATACCATTTTTGGAAAGAATACTTGACTTTCATTTGATTAAGGAAGCTATGTTTGAATGCAATTAACTTTTATTTGATTCAATAAGCTTTATTTGAATCAAATTATCATTGTTTGAATGCAAATGAGTGGAATCTTAATGAATAAGGTTAAGTTTTATTTGAACCAATTACAATTTTTGGTAAGAAGTTGACTTTCATTTGATTAAATAAGCTATGTTTGAATGCAATTGACTTTCATTTGATTCAATAAGCTTTATTAAAATCAAATTAGCTTTGTTTGAATGTAACTATGTGGAATCTGAGTGATTAAGCTTAAGTTTTTTTTGAAACAATTACCATTTTTTGAAACAATAGTTGACTTTCATTTGATTAAACAAGCTATTTTTCAATACAATTGAATTTCTTTTGATTCAGTAAGCTTTATTCGAATCAAATTTGCTTTGTTTGAATACAATTGAGTGGAATGTTAATGCTTAAGCTTATGCTTTATTTGAACCAATTACCATCTTTGAAAAGAATAGTTGACTTTCTTTTGAATAAACAAGTTATGTTTAATTTGAATGCAATTTACGTTCATTTGATTCAATAAGCTTTATTCGAATCAAATTAGCTTTGTTTCAATGCAATTGAGTGGAATCTTAATGATTAAGCTTAAGCTTTATTTGAAACAATTACCATTTTTGGAATAAATAGTTGTCTTTCATTTTATTCAATAAGGTTTATTCGAATCAAATAAGCTTTGTTTGAATGCAATTGAGTGGAATATTAATGATTAAGCTTGAGCATTATTGGAAATAATTACCATTTTTGGAAACAATAGTTTACTTTCATTTGATTAAACAAGCTATGTTTGAATGCAATCGAATTTCATTTGATTCAATAAGCTTTATTCGAATCAAATTAGCTTTGTTTGAATGCAATTGAGTGGAATCTTAATGATTAAGCTTAAGCTTTATTTGAAAGAAATACCATTTTTGGAAAGAATACTTGACTTTCATGTGATTAAAGAAACTATGTTTGAATGCAATTAACTTTTATTTGATTCAATAAACTTTATTTGAATCAAATTATCATTGTTTGAATGCAAATGAGTGGAATCTTAATGAATAAGGTTAAGTTTTATTTGAACCAATTACAATTTTTGGTAAGAAGTTGACTTTCATTTGATTAAATAAGCTATGTTTGAATGCAATTGACTTTCATTTGATTCAATAAGCTTTATTAAAATCAAATTAGCTTTGTTTGAATGTAACTATGTGGAATCTGAGTGATTAAGCTTAAGTTTTTTTTAAACAATTACCATTTTTTAAAACAATAGTTGACATTCATTTGATTAAACAAGCTATTTTTCAATACAATTGAATTTCTTTTGATTCAGTAAGCTTTATTCGAATCAAATTAGCTTTGTTTGAATACAATTGAGTGGAATCTTAATGCTTAAGCTTATGCTTTATTTGAACCAATTACCATTTTTGAAAAGAATAGTTGACTTTCTTTTGAATAAACAAGTTATGTTTAATTTGAATGCAATTTACGTTCATTTGATTCAATAAGCTTTATTCGAATCAAATTAGCTTTGTTTCAATGCAATTGAGTGGAATCTTAATGATTAAGCTTAAGCTTTATTTGAAACAATTACCATTTTTGGAATAAATAGTTGTCTTTCATTTTATTCAATAAGGTTTATTCAAATCAAATAAGCTTTGTTTGAATGCAATTGAGTGGAATATTAATGATTAAGCTTGAGCATTATTGGAAATAATTACCATTTTTGGAAACAGTAGTTTACTTTGATTTGATTAAACAAGCTATGTTTGAATGCAATCGAATTTCATTTGATTCAATAAGCTTTATTCGAATCAAATTAGCTTTGTTTGAATGCAATTGAGTGGAATCTTAATGATTTAGCTTAAGCTTTATTTGAAAGAAATACCATTTTTGGAAAGAATACTTGACTTTCATTTGATTAAAGAAGCTATGTTTGAATGCAATTAACTTTTATTTGATTCAATAAGCTTTATTTGAATCAAATTATCATTGTTTGAATGCAAATGAGTGGAATCTTAATGAATAAGGTTAAGTTTTATTTGAACCAATTACAATTTTTGGTAAGAAGTTGACTTTCATTTGATTAAATAAGCTATGTTTGAATGCAATTGACTTTCATTTGATTCAATAAGCTTTATTAAAATCAAATTAGCTTTGTTTGAATGTAACTATGTGGAATCTGAGTGATTAAGCTTAAGTTTTTTTTGAAACAATTACCATTTTTTGAAACAATAGTTGACTTTCATTTGATTAAACAAGCTATTTTTCAATACAATTGAATTTCTTTTGATTCAGTAAGCTTTATTCAAATCAAATTAGCTTTGTTTGAATACAATTGAGTGGAATCTTAATGCTTAAGCTTATGCTTTATTTGAACCAATTACCATCTTTGAAAAGAATAGTTGACTTTCTTTTGAATAAACAAGTTATGTTTAATTTGAATGCAATTTACGTTCATTTGATTCAATAAGCTTTATTCGAATCAAATTAGCTTTGTTTCAATGCAATTGAGTGGAATCTTAATGATTAAGCTTAAGCTTTATTTGAAACAATTACCATTTTTGGAATAAATAGTTGTCTTTCATTTTATTCAATAAGGTTTATTCGAATCAAATAAGCTTTGTTTGAATGCAATTGAGTGGAATATTAATGATTAAGCTTGAGCATTATTGGAAATAATTACCATTTTTGGAAACAATAGTTTACTTTCATTTGATTAAACAAGCTATGTTTGAATGCAATCGAATTTCATTTGATTCAATAAGCTTTATTCGAATCAAATTAGCTTTGTTTGAATGCAATTGAGTGGAATCTTAATGATTAAGCTTAAGCTTTATTTGAAAGAAATACCATTTTTGGAAAGAATACTTGACTTTCATGTGATTAAAGAAGCTATGTTTGAATGCAATTAACTTTTATTTGATTCAATAAGCTTTATTTGAATCAAATTATCATTGTTTGAATGCAAATGAGTGGAATCTTAATGAATAAGGTTAAGTTTTATTTGAACCAATTACAATTTTTGGTAAGAAGTTGACTTTCATTTGATTAAATAAGCTATGTTTGAATGCAATTGACTTTCATTTTATTCAATAAGCTTTATTAAAATCAAATTAGCTTTGTTTGAATGTAACTATGTGGAATCTGAGTGATTAAGCTTAAGTTTTTTTTGAAACAATTACCATTTTTTGAAACAATAGTTGACTTTCATTTGATTAAACAAGCTATTTTTCAATACAATTGAATTTCTTTTGATTCAGTAAGCTTTATTCGAATCAAATTAGCTTTGTTTGAATACAATTGAGTGGAATCTTAATGCTTAAGCTTATGCTTTATTTGAACCAATTACCATCTTTGAAAAGAATAGTTAACTTTCTTTTGAATAAACAAGTTATGTTTAATTTGAATGCAATTTACGTTCATTTGATTCAATAAGCTTTATTCGAATCAAATTAGCTTTGTTTCAATGCAATTGAGTGGAATCTTAATGATTAAGCTTAAGCTTTATTTGAAACAATTACCATTTTTGGAATAAATAGTTGTCTTTCATTTTATTCAATAAGGTTTATTCGAATCAAATAAGCTTTGTTTGAATGCAATTGAGTGGAATATTAATGATTAAGCTTGAGCATTATTGGAAATAATTACCATTTTTGGAAACAATAGTTTACTTTCATTTGATTAAACAAGCTATGTTTGAATGCAATCGAATTTCATTTGATTCAATAAGCTTTATTCGAATCAAATTAGCTTTGTTTGAATGCAATTGAGTGGAATCTTAATGATTAAGCTTAAGCTTTATTTGAAAGAAATACCATTTTTGGAAAGAATACTTGACTTTCATTTGATTAAAGAAGCTATGTTTGAATGCAATTAACTTTTATTTGATTCAATAAGCTTTATTTGAATCAAATTATCATTGTTTGAATGCAAATGAGTGGAATCTTAATGAATAAGGTTAAGTTTTATTTGAACCAATTACAATTTTTGGTAAGAAGTTGACTTTCATTTGATTAAATAAGCTATGTTTGAATGCAATTGACTTTCATTTGATTCAATAAGCTTTATTAAAATCAAATTAGCTTTGTTTGAATGTAACTATGTGGAATCTGAGTGATTAAGCTTAAGTTTTTTTTGAAACAATTACCATTTTTTGAAACAATAGTTGACTTTCATTTGATTAAACAAGCTATTTTTCAATACAATTGAATTTCTTTTGATTCAGTAAGCTTTATTCGAATCAAATTTGCTTTGTTTGAATACAATTGAGTGGAATGTTAATGCTTAAGCTTATGCTTTATTTGAACCAATTACCATCTTTGAAAAGAATAGTTGACTTTCTTTTGAATAAACAAGTTATGTTTAATTTGAATGCAATTTACGTTCATTTGATTCAATAAGCTTTATTCGAATCAAATTAGCTTTGTTTCAATGCAATTGAGTGGAATCTTAATGATTAAGCTTAAGCTTTATTTGAAAGAAATACCATTTTTGGAAAGAATACTTGACTTTCATTTGATTAAAGAAGCTATGTTTGAATGCAATTAACTTTTATTTGATTCAATAAGCTTTATTTGAATCAAATTATCATTGTTTGAATGCAAATGAGTGGAATCTTAATGAATAAGGTTAAGTTTTATTTGAACCAATTACAATTTTTGGTAAGAAGTTGACTTTCATTTGATTAAATAAGCTATGTTTGAATGCAATTGACTTTCATTTGATTCAATAAGCTTTATTAAAATCAAATTAGCTTTGTTTGAATGTAACTATGTGGAATCTGAGTGATTAAGCTTAAGTTTTTTTTGAAACAATTACCATTTTTTGAAACAATAGTTGACTTTCATTTGATTAAACAAGCTATTTTTCAATACAATTGAATTTCTTTTGATTCAGTAAGCTTTATTCGAATCAAATTTGCTTTGTTTGAATACAATTGAGTGGAATGTTAATGCTTAAGCTTATGCTTTATTTGAACCAATTACCATCTTTGAAAAGAATAGTTGACTTTCTTTTGAATAAACAAGTTATGTTTAATTTGAATGCAATTTACGTTCATTTGATTCAATAAGCTTTATTCGAATCAAATTAGCTTTGTTTCAATGCAATTGAGTGGAATCTTAATGATTAAGCTTAAGCTTTATTTGAAACAATTACCATTTTTGGAATAAATAGTTGTCTTTCATTTTATTCAATAAGGTTTATTCGAATCAAATAAGCTTTGTTTGAATGCAATTGAGTGGAATATTAATGATTAAGCTTGAGCATTATTGGAAATAATTACCATTTTTGGAAACAATAGTTTACTTTCATTTGATTAAACAAGCTATGTTTGAATGCAATCGAATTTCATTTGATTCAATAAGCTTTATTCGAATCAAATTAGCTTTGTTTGAATGCAATTGAGTGGAATCTTAATGATTAAGCTTAAGCTTTATTTGAAAGAAATACCATTTTTGGAAAGAATACTTGACTTTCATGTGATTAAAGAAACTATGTTTGAATGCAATTAACTTTTATTTGATTCAATAAACTTTATTTGAATCAAATTATCATTGTTTGAATGCAAATGAGTGGAATCTTAATGAATAAGGTTAAGTTTTATTTGAACCAATTACAATTTTTGGTAAGAAGTTGACTTTCATTTGATTAAATAAGCTATGTTTGAATGCAATTGACTTTCATTTTATTCAATAAGCTTTATTAAAATCAAATTAGCTTTGTTTGAATGTAACTATGTGGAATCTGAGTGATTAAGCTTAAGTTTTTTTTGAAACAATTACCATTTTTTGAAACAATAGTTGACTTTCATTTGATTAAACAAGCTATTTTTCAATACAATTGAATTTCTTTTGATTCAGTAAGCTTTATTCGAATCAAATTAGCTTTGTTTGAATACAATTGAGTGGAATCTTAATGCTTAAGCTTATGCTTTATTTGAACCAATTACCATCTTTGAAAAGAATAGTTAACTTTCTTTTGAATAAACAAGTTATGTTTAATTTGAATGCAATTTACGTTCATTTGATTCAATAAGCTTTATTCGAATCAAATTAGCTTTGTTTCAATGCAATTGAGTGGAATCTTAATGATTAAGCTTAAGCTTTATTTGAAACAATTACCATTTTTGGAATAAATAGTTGTCTTTCATTTTATTCAATAAGGTTTATTCGAATCAAATAAGCTTTGTTTGAATGCAATTGAGTGGAATATTAATGATTAAGCTTGAGCATTATTGGAAATAATTACCATTTTTGGAAACAATAGTTTACTTTCATTTGATTAAACAAGCTATGTTTGAATGCAATCGAATTTCATTTGATTCAATAAGCTTTATTCGAATCAAATTAGCTTTGTTTGAATGCAATTGAGTGGAATCTTAATGATTAAGCTTAAGCTTTATTTGAAAGAAATACCATTTTTGGAAAGAATACTTGACTTTCATTTGATTAAAGAAGCTATGTTTGAATGCAATTAACTTTTATTTGATTCAATAAGCTTTATTTGAATCAAATTATCATTGTTTGAATGCAAATGAGTGGAATCTTAATGAATAAGGTTAAGTTTTATTTGAACCAATTACAATTTTTGGTAAGAAGTTGACTTTCATTTGATTAAATAAGCTATGTTTGAATGCAATTGACTTTCATTTGATTCAATAAGCTTTATTAAAATCAAATTAGCTTTGTTTGAATGTAACTATGTGGAATCTGAGTGATTAAGCTTAAGTTTTTTTTGAAACAATTACCATTTTTTGAAACAATAGTTGACTTTCATTTGATTAAACAAGCTATTTTTCAATACAATTGAATTTCTTTTGATTCAGTAAGCTTTATTCGAATCAAATTTGCTTTGTTTGAATACAATTGAGTGGAATGTTAATGCTTAAGCTTATGCTTTATTTGAACCAATTACCATCTTTGAAAAGAATAGTTGACTTTCTTTTGAATAAACAAGTTATGTTTAATTTGAATGCAATTTACGTTCATTTGATTCAATAAGCTTTATTCGAATCAAATTAGCTTTGTTTCAATGCAATTGAGTGGAATCTTAATGATTAAGCTTAAGCTTTATTTGAAAGAAATACCATTTTTGGAAAGAATACTTGACTTTCATTTGATTAAAGAAGCTATGTTTGAATGCAATTAACTTTTATTTGATTCAATAAGCTTTATTTGAATCAAATTATCATTGTTTGAATGCAAATGAGTGGAATCTTAATGAATAAGGTTAAGTTTTATTTGAACCAATTACAATTTTTGGTAAGAAGTTGACTTTCATTTGATTAAATAAGCTATGTTTGAATGCAATTGACTTTCATTTGATTCAATAAGCTTTATTAAAATCAAATTAGCTTTGTTTGAATGTAACTATGTGGAATCTGAGTGATTAAGCTTAAGTTTTTTTTGAAACAATTACCATTTTTTGAAACAATAGTTGACTTTCATTTGATTAAACAAGCTATTTTTCAATACAATTGAATTTCTTTTGATTCAGTAAGCTTTATTCGAATCAAATTTGCTTTGTTTGAATACAATTGAGTGGAATGTTAATGCTTAAGCTTATGCTTTATTTGAACCAATTACCATCTTTGAAAAGAATAGTTGACTTTCTTTTGAATAAACAAGTTATGTTTAATTTGAATGCAATTTACGTTCATTTGATTCAATAAGCTTTATTCGAATCAAATTAGCTTTGTTTCAATGCAATTGAGTGGAATCTTAATGATTAAGCTTAAGCTTTATTTGAAACAATTACCATTTTTGGAATAAATAGTTGTCTTTCATTTTATTCAATAAGGTTTATTCGAATCAAATAAGCTTTGTTTGAATGCAATTGAGTGGAATATTAATGATTAAGCTTGAGCATTATTGGAAATAATTACCATTTTTGGAAACAATAGTTTACTTTCATTTGATTAAACAAGCTATGTTTGAATGCAATCGAATTTCATTTGATTCAATAAGCTTTATTCGAATCAAATTAGCTTTGTTTGAATGCAATTGAGTGGAATCTTAATGATTAAGCTTAAGCTTTATTTGAAAGAAATACCATTTTTGGAAAGAATACTTGACTTTCATGTGATTAAAGAAACTATGTTTGAATGCAATTAACTTTTATTTGATTCAATAAACTTTATTTGAATCAAATTATCATTGTTTGAATGCAAATGAGTGGAATCTTAATGAATAAGGTTAAGTTTTATTTGAACCAATTACAATTTTTGGTAAGAAGTTGACTTTCATTTGATTAAATAAGCTATGTTTGAATGCAATTGACTTTCATTTGATTCAATAAGCTTTATTAAAATCAAATTAGCTTTGTTTGAATGTAACTATGTGGAATCTGAGTGATTAAGCTTAAGTTTTTTTTAAACAATTACCATTTTTTAAAACAATAGTTGACATTCATTTGATTAAACAAGCTATTTTTCAATACAATTGAATTTCTTTTGATTCAGTAAGCTTTATTCGAATCAAATTAGCTTTGTTTGAATACAATTGAGTGGAATCTTAATGCTTAAGCTTATGCTTTATTTGAACCAATTACCATTTTTGAAAAGAATAGTTGACTTTCTTTTGAATAAACAAGTTATGTTTAATTTGAATGCAATTTACGTTCATTTGATTCAATAAGCTTTATTCGAATCAAATTAGCTTTGTTTCAATGCAATTGAGTGGAATCTTAATGATTAAGCTTAAGCTTTATTTGAAACAATTACCATTTTTGGAATAAATAGTTGTCTTTCATTTTATTCAATAAGGTTTATTCAAATCAAATAAGCTTTGTTTGAATGCAATTGAGTGGAATATTAATGATTAAGCTTGAGCATTATTGGAAATAATTACCATTTTTGGAAACAGTAGTTTACTTTGATTTGATTAAACAAGCTATGTTTGAATGCAATCGAATTTCATTTGATTCAATAAGCTTTATTCGAATCAAATTAGCTTTGTTTGAATGCAATTGAGTGGAATCTTAATGATTTAGCTTAAGCTTTATTTGAAAGAAATACCATTTTTGGAAAGAATACTTGACTTTCATTTGATTAAGGAAGCTATGTTTGAATGCAATTAACTTTTATTTGATTCAATAAGCTTTATTTGAATCAAATTATCATTGTTTGAATGCAAATGAGTGGAATCTTAATGAATAAGGTTAAGTTTTATTTGAACCAATTACAATTTTTGGTAAGAAGTTGACTTTCATTTGATTAAATAAGCTATGTTTGAATGCAATTGACTTTCATTTGATTCAATAAGCTTTATTAAAATCAAATTAGCTTTGTTTGAATGTAACTATGTGGAATCTGAGTGATTAAGCTTAAGTTTTTTTTGAAACAATTACCATTTTTTGAAACAATAGTTGACTTTCATTTGATTAAACAAGCTATTTTTCAATACAATTGAATTTCTTTTGATTCAGTAAGCTTTATTCGAATCAAATTTGCTTTGTTTGAATACAATTGAGTGGAATGTTAATGCTTAAGCTTATGCTTTATTTGAACCAATTACCATCTTTGAAAAGAATAGTTGACTTTCTTTTGAATAAACAAGTTATGTTTAATTTGAATGCAATTTACGTTCATTTGATTCAATAAGCTTTATTCGAATCAAATTAGCTTTGTTTCAATGCAATTGAGTGGAATCTTAATGATTAAGCTTAAGCTTTATTTGAAACAATTACCATTTTTGGAATAAATAGTTGTCTTTCATTTTATTCAATAAGGTTTATTCGAATCAAATAAGCTTTGTTTGAATGCAATTGATTGGAATATTAATGATTAAGCTTGAGCATTATTGGAAATAATTACCATTTTTGCAAACAATAGTTTACTTTCATTTGATTAAACAAGCTATGTTTGAATGCAATCGAATTTTATTTGATTGAATAAGCTTTATTCGAATCAAATTAGCTTTGTTTGAATGCAATTGAGTGGAATCTTAATGATTTAGCTTAAGCTTTATTTGAAAGAAATACCATTTTTGGAAAGAATACTTGACTTTCATTTGATTAAAGAAGCTATGTTTGAATGCAATTAACTTTTATTTGATTCAATAAGCTTTATTTGAATCAAATTATCATTGTTTGAATGCAAATGAGTGGAATCTTAATGAATAAGGTTAAGTTTTATTTGAACCAATTACAATTTTTGGTAAGAAGTTGACTTTCATTTGATTAAATAAGCTATGTTTGAATGCAATTGACTTTCATTTGATTCAATAAGCTTTATTAAAATCAAATTAGCTTTGTTTGAATGTAACTATGTGGAATCTGAGTGATTAAGCTTAAGTTTTTTTTGAAACAATTACCATTTTTTGAAACAATAGTTGACTTTCATTTGATTAAACAAGCTATTTTTCAATACAATTGAATTTCTTTTGATTCAGTAAGCTTTATTCAAATCAAATTAGCTTTGTTTGAATACAATGGAGTGGAATCTTAATGCTTAAGCTTATGCTTTATTTGAACCAATTACCATCTTTGAAAAGAATAGTTGACTTTCTTTTGAATAAACAAGTTATGTTTAATTTGAATGCAATTTACGTTCATTTGATTCAATAAGCTTTATTCGAATCAAATTAGCTTTGTTTCAATGCAATTGAGTGGAATCTTAATGATTAAGCTTAAGCTTTATTTGAAACAATTACCATTTTTGGAATAAATAGTTGTCTTTCATTTTATTCAATAAGGTTTATTCGAATCAAATAAGCTTTGTTTGAATGCAATTGAGTGGAATATTAATGATTAAGCTTGAGCATTATTGGAAATAATTACCATTTTTGGAAACAATAGTTTACTTTCATTTGATTAAACAAGCTATGTTTGAATGCAATCGAATTTCATTTGATTCAATAAGCTTTATTCGAATCAAATTAGCTTTGTTTGAATGCAATTGAGTGGAATCTTAATGATTTAGCTTAAGCTTTATTTGAAAGAAATACCATTTTTGGAAAGAATACTTGACTTTCATTTGATTAAGGAAGCTATGTTTGAATGCAATTAACTTTTATTTGATTCAATAAGCTTTATTTGAATCAAATTATCATTGTTTGAATGCAAATGAGTGGAATCTTAATGAATAAGGTTAAGTTTTATTTGAACCAATTACAATTTTTGGTAAGAAGTTGACTTTCATTTGATTAAATAAGCTATGTTTGAATGCAATTGACTTTCATTTGATTCAATAAGCTTTATTAAAATCAAATTAGCTTTGTTTGAATGTAACTATGTGGAATCTGAGTGATTAAGCTTAAGTTTTTTTTGAAACAATTACCATTTTTTGAAACAATAGTTGACTTTCATTTGATTAAACAAGCTATTTTTCAATACAATTGAATTTCTTTTGATTCAGTAAGCTTTATTCGAATCAAATTTGCTTTGTTTGAATACAATTGAGTGGAATGTTAATGCTTAAGCTTATGCTTTATTTGAACCAATTACCATCTTTGAAAAGAATAGTTGACTTTCTTTTGAATAAACAAGTTATGTTTAATTTGAATGCAATTTACGTTCATTTGATTCAATAAGCTTTATTCGAATCAAATTAGCTTTGTTTCAATGCAATTGAGTGGAATCTTAATGATTAAGCTTAAGCTTTATTTGAAACAATTACCATTTTTGGAATAAATAGTTGTCTTTCATTTTATTCAATAAGGTTTATTCGAATGAAATAAGCTTTGTTTGAATGCAATTGAGTGGAATATTAATGATTAAGCTTGAGCATTATTGGAAATAATTACCATTTTTGGAAACAATAGTTTACTTTCATTTGATTAAACAAGCTATGTTTGAATGCAATCGAATTTCATTTGATTCAATAAGCTTTATTCGAATCAAATTAGCTTTGTTTGAATGCAATTGAGTGGAATCTTAATGATTAAGCTTAAGCTTTATTTGAAAGAAATACCATTTTTGGAAAGAATACTTGACTTTCATGTGATTAAAGAAACTATGTTTGAATGCAATTAACTTTTATTTGATTCAATAAACTTTATTTGAATCAAATTATCATTGTTTGAATGCAAATGAGTGGAATCTTAATGAATAAGGTTAAGTTTTATTTGAACCAATTACAATTTTTGGTAAGAAGTTGACTTTCATTTGATTAAATAAGCTATGTTTGAATGCAATTGACTTTCATTTGATTCAATAAGCTTTATTAAAATCAAATTAGCTTTGTTTGAATGTAACTATGTGGAATCTGAGTGATTAAGCTTAAGTTTTTTTTAAACAATTACCATTTTTTAAAACAATAGTTGACATTCATTTGATTAAACAAGCTATTTTTCAATACAATTGAATTTCTTTTGATTCAGTAAGCTTTATTCGAATCAAATTAGCTTTGTTTGAATACAATTGAGTGGAATCTTAATGCTTAAGCTTATGCTTTATTTGAACCAATTACCATTTTTGAAAAGAATAGTTGACTTTCTTTTGAATAAACAAGTTATGTTTAATTTGAATGCAATTTACGTTCATTTGATTCAATAAGCTTTATTCGAATCAAATTAGCTTTGTTTCAATGCAATTGAGTGGAATCTTAATGATTAAGCTTAAGCTTTATTTGAAACAATTACCATTTTTGGAATAAATAGTTGTCTTTCATTTTATTCAATAAGGTTTATTCAAATCAAATAAGCTTTGTTTGAATGCAATTGAGTGGAATATTAATGATTAAGCTTGAGCATTATTGGAAATAATTACCATTTTTGGAAACAGTAGTTTACTTTGATTTGATTAAACAAGCTATGTTTGAATGCAATCGAATTTCATTTGATTCAATAAGCTTTATTCGAATCAAATTAGCTTTGTTTGAATGCAATTGAGTGGAATCTTAATGATTTAGCTTAAGCTTTATTTGAAAGAAATACCATTTTTGGAAAGAATACTTGACTTTCATTTGATTAAAGAAGCTATGTTTGAATGCAATTAACTTTTATTTGATTCAATAAGCTTTATTTGAATCAAATTATCATTGTTTGAATGCAAATGAGTGGAATCTTAATGAATAAGGTTAAGTTTTATTTGAACCAATTACAATTTTTGGTAAGAAGTTGACTTTCATTTGATTAAATAAGCTATGTTTGAATGCAATTGACTTTCATTTGATTCAATAAGCTTTATTAAAATCAAATTAGCTTTGTTTGAATGTAACTATGTGGAATCTGAGTGATTAAGCTTAAGTTTTTTTTGAAACAATTACCATTTTTTGAAACAATAGTTGACTTTCATTTGATTAAACAAGCTATTTTTCAATACAATTGAATTTCTTTTGATTCAGTAAGCTTTATTCAAATCAAATTAGCTTTGTTTGAATACAATTGAGTGGAATCTTAATGCTTAAGCTTATGCTTTATTTGAACCAATTACCATCTTTGAAAAGAATAGTTGACTTTCTTTTGAATAAACAAGTTATGTTTAATTTGAATGCAATTTACGTTCATTTGATTCAATAAGCTTTATTCGAATCAAATTAGCTTTGTTTCAATGCAATTGAGTGGAATCTTAATGATTAAGCTTAAGCTTTATTTGAAACAATTACCATTTTTGGAATAAATAGTTGTCTTTCATTTTATTCAATAAGGTTTATTCGAATCAAATAAGCTTTGTTTGAATGCAATTGAGTGGAATATTAATGATTAAGCTTGAGCATTATTGGAAATAATTACCATTTTTGGAAACAATAGTTTACTTTCATTTGATTAAACAAGCTATGTTTGAATGCAATCGAATTTCATTTGATTCAATAAGCTTTATTCGAATCAAATTAGCTTTGTTTGAATGCAATTGAGTGGAATCTTAATGATTAAGCTTAAGCTTTATTTGAAAGAAATACCATTTTTGGAAAGAATACTTGACTTTCATGTGATTAAAGAAGCTATGTTTGAATGCAATTAACTTTTATTTGATTCAATAAGCTTTATTTGAATCAAATTATCATTGTTTGAATGCAAATGAGTGGAATCTTAATGAATAAGGTTAAGTTTTATTTGAACCAATTACAATTTTTGGTAAGAAGTTGACTTTCATTTGATTAAATAAGCTATGTTTGAATGCAATTGACTTTCATTTGATTCAATAAGCTTTATTAAAATCAAATTAGCTTTGTTTGAATGTAACTATGTGGAATCTGAGTGATTAAGCTTAAGTTTTTTTTGAAACAATTACCATTTTTTGAAACAATAGTTGACTTTCATTTGATTAAACAAGCTATTTTTCAATACAATTGAATTTCTTTTGATTCAGTAAGCTTTATTCGAATCAAATTAGCTTTGTTTGAATACAATTGAGTGGAATCTTAATGCTTAAGCTTATGCTTTATTTGAACCAATTACCATCTTTGAAAAGAATAGTTAACTTTCTTTTGAATAAACAAGTTATGTTTAATTTGAATGCAATTTACGTTCATTTGATTCAATAAGCTTTATTCGAATCAAATTAGCTTTGTTTCAATGCAATTGAGTGGAATCTTAATGATTAAGCTTAAGCTTTATTTGAAACAATTACCATTTTTGGAATAAATAGTTGTCTTTCATTTTATTCAATAAGGTTTATTCGAATCAAATAAGCTTTGTTTGAATGCAATTGAGTGGAATATTAATGATTAAGCTTGAGCATTATTGGAAATAATTACCATTTTTGGAAACAATAGTTTACTTTCATTTGATTAAACAAGCTATGTTTGAATGCAATCGAATTTCATTTGATTCAATAAGCTTTATTCGAATCAAATTAGCTTTGTTTGAATGCAATTGAGTGGAATCTTAATGATTAAGCTTAAGCTTTATTTGAAAGAAATACCATTTTTGGAAAGAATACTTGACTTTCATGTGATTAAAGAAGCTATGTTTGAATGCAATTAACTTTTATTTGATTCAATAAGCTTTATTTGAATCAAATTATCATTGTTTGAATGCAAATGAGTGGAATCTTAATGAATAAGGTTAAGTTTTTTTTGAACCAATTACAATTTTTGGTAAGAAGTTGACTTTCATTTGATTAAATAAGCTATGTTTGAATGCAATTGACTTTCATTTGATTCAATAAGCTTTATTAAAATCAAATTAGCTTTGTTTGAATGTAACTATGTGGAATCTGAGTGATTAAGCTTAAGTTTTTTTTAAACAATTACCATTTTTTAAAACAATAGTTGACATTCATTTGATTAAACAAGCTATTTTTCAATACAATTGAATTTCTTTTGATTCAGTAAGCTTTATTCGAATCAAATTAGCTTTGTTTGAATACAATTGAGTGGAATCTTAATGCTTAAGCTTATGCTTTATTTGAACCAATTACCATTTTTGAAAAGAATAGTTGACTTTCTTTTGAATAAACAAGTTATGTTTAATTTGAATGCAATTTACGTTCATTTGATTCAATAAGCTTTATTCGAATCAAATTAGCTTTGTTTCAATGCAATTGAGTGGAATCTTAATGATTAAGCTTAAGCTTTATTTGAAACAATTACCATTTTTAGAATAAATAGTTGTCTTTCATTTTATTCAATAAGGTTTATTCGAATTAAATCAGCCTTGTTTGAATGCAATTGAGTGGAATATTAATGATTAAGCTTGAGCATTATTGGAAATAATTACCATTTTTGCAAACAATAGTTTACTTTCATTTGATTAAACAAGCTATGTTTGAATGCAATCGAATTTCATTTGATTGAAAAAGCTTGATTCAAAAAATTAGCTTTCTTTGACTGCAATTGAGTGGAATCTTAATGCTTAAGGTTATGCTTTATTTGAACCAATTACCATTTTTGAAAAGAATAGTTGACTTTCTTATGAATAAACAAGTTATGTTTAATTTGAATGCAATTTACGTTCATTTGATTCAATAAGCTTTATTCGAATCAAATTAGCTTTGTTTCAATGCAATTGGGTGGAATCTTAATGATTAAGCTTAAGCTTTATTTGAAACAATTACCATTTTTGGAATAAATAGTTGTCTTTCATTTTATTCAATAAGGTTTATTCGAATCAAACAAGCTTTGTTTGAATGCAATTGAGTGGAATATTAATGATTAAGCTTGAGCATTATTGGAAATAATTACCATTTTTGTAAACAATAGTTTACTTTCATTTGATTAAACAAGCTATGTTTGAATGCAATCGAATTTCATTTGATTCAATAAGCTTTATTCGAATCAAATTAGCTTTGTTTGAATGCAATTGAGTGGAATCTTAATGATTAAGCTTAAGCTTTATTTGAAAGAAATACCATTTTTGGAAAGAATACTTGACTTTCATTTGATTAAAGAAGCTATGTTTGAATGCAATTAACTTTTATTTGATTCAATAAGCTTTATTTGAATCAAATTATCATTGTTTGAATGCAAATGAGTGGAATCTTAATGAATAAGGTTAAGTTTTATTTGAACCAATTACAATTTTTGGTAAGAAGTTGACTTTCATTTGATTAAATAAGCTATGTTTGAATGCAATTGACTTTCATTTGATTCAATAAGCTTTATTAAAATCAAATTAGCTTTGTTTGAATGTAACTATGTGGAATCTGAGTGATTAAGCTTAAGTTTTTTTTGAAACAATTACCATTTTTTGAAACAATAGTTGACTTTCATTTGATTAAACAAGCTATTTTTCAATACAATTGAATTTCTTTTGATTCAGTAAGCTTTATTCGAATCAAATTTGCTTTGTTTGAATACAATTGAGTGGAATGTTAATGCTTAAGCTTATGCTTTATTTGAACCAATTACCATCTTTGAAAAGAATAGTTGACTTTCTTTTGAATAAACAAGTTATGTTTAATTTGAATGCAATTTACGTTCATTTGATTCAATAAGCTTTATTCGAATCAAATTAGCTTTGTTTCAATGCAATTGAGTGGAATCTTAATGATTAAGCTTAAGCTTTATTTGAAACAATTACCATTTTTGGAATAAATAGTTGTCTTTCATTTTATTCAATAAGGTTTATTCGAATCAAATAAGCTTTGTTTGAATGCAATTGAGTGGAATATTAATGATTAAGCTTGAGCATTATTGGAAATAATTACCATTTTTGGAAACAATAGTTTACTTTCATTTGATTAAACAAGCTATGTTTGAATGCAATCGAATTTCATTTGATTCAATAAGCTTTATTCGAATCAAATTAGCTTTGTTTGAATGCAATTGAGTGGAATCTTAATGATTAAGCTTAAGCTTTATTTGAAAGAAATACCATTTTTGGAAAGAATACTTGACTTTCATGTGATTAAAGAAGCTATGTTTGAATGCAATTAACTTTTATTTGATTCAATAAGCTTTATTTGAATCAAATTATCATTGTTTGAATGCAAATGAGTGGAATCTTAATGAATAAGGTTAAGTTTTATTTGAACCAATTACAATTTTTGGTAAGAAGTTGACTTTCATTTGATTAAATAAGCTATGTTTGAATGCAATTGACTTTCATTTGATTCAATAAGCTTTATTAAAATCAAATTAGCTTTGTTTGAATGTAACTATGTGGAATCTGAGTGATTAAGCTTAAGTTTTTTTTAAGCAATTACCATTTTTTAAAACAATAGTTGACATTCATTTGATTAAACAAGCTATTTTTCAATACAATTGAATTTCTTTTGATTCAGTAAGCTTTATTCGAATCAAATTAGCTTTGTTTGAATACAATTGAGTGGAATCTTAATGCTTAAGCTTATGCTTTATTTGAACCAATTACCATTTTTGAAAAGAATAGTTGACTTTCTTTTGAATAAACAAGTTATGTTTAATTTGAATGCAATTTACGTTCATTTGATTCAATAAGCTTTATTCGAATCAAATTAGCTTTGTTTCAATGCAATTGAGTGGAATCTTAATGATTAAGCTTAAGCTTTATTTGAAACAATTACCATTTTTAGAATAAATAGTTGTCTTTCATTTTATTCAATAAGGTTTATTCGAATCAAATCAGCCTTGTTTGAATGCAATTGAGTGGAATATTAATGATTAAGCTTGAGCATTATTGGAAATAATTACCATTTTTGCAAACAATAGTTTACTTTCATTTGATTAAACAAGCTATGTTTGAATGCAATCGAATTTCATTTGATTGAATAAGCTTTATTCGAATCAAATTAGCTTTGTTTGAATGCAATTGAGTGGAATCTTAATGATTTAGCTTAAGCTTTATTTGAAAGAAATACCATTTTTGGAAAGAATACTTGACTTTCATTTGATTAAAGAAGCTATGTTTGAATGCAATTAACTTTTATTTTATTCAATAAGCTTTATTTGAATCAAATTATCATTGTTTGAATGCAAATGAGTGGAATCTTAATGAATAAGGTTAAGTTTTATTTGAACCAATTACATTTTTTGGTAAGAAGTTGACTTTCATTTGATTAAATAAGCTATGTTTGAATGCAATTGACTTTCATTTGATTCAATAAGCTTTATTAAAATCAAATTAGCTTTGTTTGAATGTAACTATGTGGAATCTGAGTGATTAAGCTTAAGTTTTTTTTGAAACAATTACCATTTTTTGAAACAATAGTTGACTTTCATTTGATTAAACAAGCTATTTTTCAATACAATTGAATTTCTTTTGATTCAGTAAGCTTTATTCGAATCAAATTAGCTTTGTTTGAATACAATTGAGTGGAATCTTAATGCTTAAGCTTATGCTTTATTTGAACCAATTACCATCTTTGAAAAGAATAGTTGACTTTCTTTTGAATAAACAAGTTATGTTTAATTTGAATGCAATTTACGTTCATTTGATTCAATAAGCTTTATTCGAATTAAATTAGCTTTGTTTCAATGCAATTGAGTGGAATCTTAATGATTAAGCTTAAGCTTTATTTGAAACAATTACCATTTTTAGAATAAATAGTTGTCTTTCATTTTATTCAATAAGGTTTATTCGAATCAAATCAGCCTTGTTTGAATGCAATTGATTGGAATATTAATGATTAAGCTTGAGCATTATTGGAAATAATTACCATTTTTGCAAACAATAGTTTACTTTCATTTGATTAAACAAGCTATGTTTGAATGCAATCGAATTTTATTTGATTGAATAAGCTTTATTCGAATCAAATTAGCTTTGTTTGAATGCAATTGAGTGGAATCTTAATGATTTAGCTTAAGCTTTATTTGAAAGAAATACCATTTTTGGAAAGAATACTTGACTTTCATTTGATTAAAGAAGCTATGTTTGAATGCAATTAACTTTTATTTGATTCAATAAGCTTTATTTGAATCAAATTATCATTGTTTGAATGCAAATGAGTGGAATCTTAATGAATAAGGTTAAGTTTTATTTGAACCAATTACAATTTTTGGTAAGAAGTTGACTTTCATTTGATTAAATAAGCTATGTTTGAATGCAATTGACTTTCATTTGATTCAATAAGCTTTATTAAAATCAAATTAGCTTTGTTTGAATGTAACTATGTGGAATCTGAGTGATTAAGCTTAAGTTTTTTTTGAAACAATTACCATTTTTTGAAACAATAGTTGACTTTCATTTGATTAAACAAGCTATTTTTTAATACAATTGAATTTCTTTTGATTCAGTAAGCTTTATTCGAATCAAATTAGCTTTGTTTGAATACAATTGAGTGGAATCTTAATGCTTAAGCTTTTGCTTTATTTGAACCAATTACCATCTTTGAAAAGAATAGTTGACTTTCTTTTGAATAAACAAGTTATGTTTAATTTGAATGCAATTTACGTTCATTTGATTCAATAAGCTTTATTCGAATCAAATTAGCTTTGTTTCAATGCAATTGAGTGGAATCTTAATGATTAAGCTTAAGCTTTATTTGAAACAATTACCATTTTTGGAATAAATAGTTGTCTTTGATTTTATTCAATAAGGTTTATTCGAATCAAATAAGCTTTGTTTGAATGCAATTGAGTGGAATATTAATGATTAGGCTTGAGCATTATTGGAAATAATTACCATTTTTGGAAACAATAGTTTACTTTCATTTGATTAAACAAGCTATGTTTGAATGCAATCGAATTTCATTTGATTCAATAAGCTTTATTCGAATCAAATTAGCTTTGTTTGAATGCAATTGAGTGGAATCTTAATGATTAAGCTTAAGCTTTATTTGAAAGAAATACCATTTTTGGAAAGAATACTTGACTTTCATGTGATTAAAGAAGCTATGTTTGAATGCAATTAACTTTTATTTGATTCAATAAGCTTTATTTGAATCAAATTATCATTGTTTGAATGCAAATGAGTCGAATCTTAATGAATAAGGTTAAGTTTTATTTGAACCAATTACAATTTTTGGTAAGAAGTTGACTTTCATTTGATTAAATAAGCTATGTTTGAATGCAATTGACTTTCATTTGATTCAATAAGCTTTATTAAAATCAAATTAGCTTTGTTTGAATGTAACTATGTGGAATCTGAGTGATTAAGCTGATGTTTTTTTTAAACAATTACCATTTTTTAAAACAATAGTTGACATTCATTTGATTAAACAAGCTATTTTTCAATACAATTGAATTTCTTTTGATTCAGTAAGCTTTATTCGAATCAAATTAGCTTTGTTTGAATACAATTGAGTGGAATCTTAATGCTTAAGCTTATGCTTTATTTGAACCAATTACCATTTTTGAAAAGAATAGTTGACTTTCTTTTGAATAAACAAGTTATGTTTAATTTGAATGCAATTTACGTTCATTTGATTCAATAAGCTTTATTCGAATCAAATTAGCTTTGTTTCAATGCAATTGAGTGGAATCTTAATGATTAAGCTTAAGCTTTATTTGAAACAATTACCATTTTTAGAATAAATAGTTGTCTTTCATTTTATTCAATAAGGTTTATTCGAATCAAATCAGCCTTGTTTGAATGCAATTGAGTGGAATATTAATGATTAAGCTTGAGCATTATTGGAAATAATTACCATTTTTACAAACAATAGTTTACTTTCATTTGATTAAACAAGCTATGTTTGAATGCAATCGAATTTCATTTGATTGAATAAGCTTGATTCAAAAAATTAGCTTTCTTTGACTGCAATTGGGTGGAATCTTAATGCTTAAGGTTATGCTTTATTTGAACCAATTACCATTTTTGGAATAAATAGTTGTCTTTCATTTTATTCAATAAGGTTTATTCGAATAAAATAAGCTTTGTTTGAATGCAATTGAGTGGAATATTAATGATTAAGCTTGAGCATTATTGGAAATAATTACCATTTTTGTAAACAATAGTTTACTTTCATTTGATTAAACAAGCTATGTTTGAATGCAATCGAATTTCATTTGATTCAATAAGCTTTATTCGAATCAAATTAGCTTTGTTTGAATGCAATTGAGTGGAATCTTAATGATTAAGCTTAAGCTTTATTTGAAAGAAATACCATTTTTGGAAAGAATACTTGACTTTCATGTGATTAAAGAAGCTATGTTTGAATGCAATTAACTTTTATTTGATTCAATAAGCTTTATTTGAATCAAATTATCATTGTTTGAATGCAAATGAGTGGAATCTTAATGAATAAGGTTAAGTTTTATTTGAACCAATTACAATTTTTGGTAAGAAGTTGACTTTCATTTGATTAAATAAGCTATGTTTGAATGCAATTGACTTTCATTTGATTCAATAAGCTTTATTAAAATCAAATTAGCTTTGTTTGAATGTAACTATGTGGAATCTGAGTGATTAAGCTTAAGTTTTTTTTGAAACAATTACCATTTTTTGAAACAATATTTGACTTTCATTTGATTAAACAAGCTATTTTTCAATACAATTGAATTTCTTTTGATTCAGTAAGCTTTATTCGAATCAAATTAGCTTTGTTTGAATACAATTGAGTGGAATCTTAATGCTTAAGCTTATGCTTTATTTGAACCAATTACCATCTTTGAAAAGAATAGTTGACTTTCTTTTGAATAAACAAGTTATGTTTAATTTTAATGCAATTTACGTTCATTTGATTCAATAAGCTTTATTCGAATCAAATTAGCTTTGTTTCAATGCAATTGAGTGGAATCTTAATGATTAAGCTTAAGCTTTATTTGAAACAATTACCATTTTTAGAATAAATAGTTGTCTTTCATTTTATTCAATAAGGTTTATTCGAATCAAATCAGCCTTGTTTGAATGCAATTGAGTGGAATATTAATGATTAAGCTTGAGCATTATTGGAAATAATTACCATTTTTGCAGACAATAGTTTACTTTCATTTGATTAAACAAGCTATGTTTGAATGCAATCGAATTTCATTTGACTGAATAAGCTTGATTCAAAAAATTAGCTTTCTTTGACTGCAATTGAGTGGAATCTTAATGCTTAAGCTAATGCTTTATTTGAACCAATTACAATTTTTGGAAAGAATAGTTGACTTTCATTTGATTAAACAAAATATGTTTGAATGCAGTTGACTTTGATTTGATTCAATAAGCTTTATTCGAATCAAATTACCTTTGTGTGAATGCAATTGAGTGGAATCTTAATGATTAAGCTTATGCTTTATTTGAACCAATTACCATTTTTGGAAAGAATAGTTAACTTTCATTTGATTAAACAAGTTATGTTTGAATGCAATTTACGTTCTTTTGATTCAATAAACTTTATTCGAATAAAATTAGCTTTGTTTGAATGCAATTGAGTGGAATCTTAATGATTAAGGTTAAGCTTTATTTCAAACAATTACCCTTTTTGGAATAAATAGTTGTCTTTCATTTGATTCAATAAGCTTTATTCGAATCAAATTATCTTTGTTTGAATGCAATTGAGTGGAATATTAATGATTAAGCTTGAGCATTATTCGAAACAATTACCATTTTTGGAAACAATAGTTTACTTTCATTTTATTAAACAAGCTATATTTGAATGCAATCGAATCTCATTTGATTCAATAAGCTTTATTCGAATCAAATTAGCTTTGTTTGAATGCAATTGAGTGGAATCTTAATGATTAAGCTTATGCTTTATTTGAACCAGTCACCATTTTTGGAAAGAATAGTTGACTTTCATTTGATTAAACAAGTTATGTTTGAATGCAATTTACGTTCATTTGATTCAATAAGCTTTATTCGAATCAAATTAGCTTTGTTTGAATGCAATTGAGTGGAATCTTAATGATTAAGGTTAAGCATTATTTAAAACAATTACCATTTTTGGAATAAATAGTTGTCTTTCATTTTATTCAATAAGGTTTATTCGAATCAAATAAGCTTTGTTTGAATGCAATTTTGTGGAATATTAATGATTAAGCTTGAGCATTATTTGAAACAATTACCATTTTTGGAAACAATAGTTTACTTTCATTTGATTAAACAAGATATATTTGAATGCAATCGAATCTCATTTGATTCAATAAGCTTTATTCGAATCAAATCAGCTTTGTTTGAATGCAATTGAGTGGAATCTTAATGCTTAAGCTTATGCTTTATTTGAACCAATTACCATTTTTGAAAAGAATAGTTGACTTTCTTTTGAATAAACAAGTTATGTTTAATTTGAATGCAAATTGATTCAATAAGCTTTATTCGAATCAAATTAGCTTTGTTTCAATCCAATTGAGTGGAATCTTAATGATTAAGCTTAAGCTTTATTTGAAACAATTACCATTTTTAGAATAAATAGTTGTCTTTCATTTTATTCAATAAGGTTTATTCGAATCAAATCAGCCTTGTTTGAATGCAATTGAGTGGAATATTAATGATTAAGCTTGAGCATTATTGGAAATAATTACCATTTTTGCAAACAATAGTTTACTTTCATTTGATTAAACAAGCTATGTTTGAATGCAATCGAATTTCATTTGATTGAATAAGCTTGATTCAAAAAATTAGCTTTCTTTGACTGCAATTGAGTGGAATCTTAATGCTTAAGGTTATGCTTTATTTGAACCAATTACCATTTTTGAAAAGAATAGTTGACTTTCTTTTGAATAAACAAGTTATGTTTAATTTGAATGCAATTTACGTTCATTTGATTCAATAAGCTTTATTCGAATCAAATTAGCTTTGTTTCAATGCAATTGAGTGGAATCTTAATGATTAAGCTTAAGCTTTATTTGAAACAATTACCATTTTTGGAATAAATAGTTGTCTTTCATTTTATTCAATAAGGTTTATTCGAATCAAATAAGCTTTGTTTGAATGCAATTGAGTGGAATATTAAGGATTAAGCTTGAGCATTATTCGAAACAATTACCATTTTTGGATACAATAGTTTACTTTCATTTGATTAAACAAGCTATATTTGAATGCAATCGAATCTCATTTGATTCAATAAGCTTTATTCGAATCAAATTAGCTTTGTTTGAATACAATTGAGTGGAATCTTAATGATTAAGCTTATACTTTATTTGAACCAGTCACCATTTTTGGAAAGAATAGTTGACTTTCATTTGATTAAACAAGTTATGTTTGAATGCAATTTACGTTCATTTGATTCAATAAGCTTTATTCGAATCAAATTAGCTTTGTTTGAATGCAATTGAGTGGAATCTTAATGATTAAGGTTAAGCATTATTTGAAACAATTACCATTTTTGGAATAAATAGTTGTCTTTCATTTTATTCAATACGGTTTATTCGAATCAAATAAACTTTGTTTGAATGCAATTGAGTGGAATATTAATGATTAAGCTTGAGCATTATTGGAAATAATTACCATTTTTGGAAACAGTAGTTTACTTTCATTTGATTAAACAAGCTATGTTTGAATGCAATCGAATTTCATTTGATTCAATAAGCTTTATTCGAATCAAATTAGCTTTGTTTGAATGCAATTGAGTGGAATCTTAATGATTAAGCTTAAGCTTTATTTGAAAGAAATACCATTTTTGGAAAGAATACTTGACTTTCATTTGATTAAAGAAGCTATGTTTGAATGCAATTAACTTTTATTTGATTCAATAAGCTTTATTTGAATCAAATTATCATTGTTTGAATGCAAATGAGTGGAATCTTAATGAATAAGGTTATGTTTTATTTGAACCAATTACAATTTTTGGTAAGAAGGTGACTTTCATTTGATTAAATAAGCTATGTTTGAATGCAATTGACTTTCATTTGATTCAATAAGCTTTATTAAAATCAAATTAGCTTTGTTTGAATGTAACTATGTGGAATCTGAGTGATTAAGCTTAAGTTTTGTTTGAAACAATTACCATTTTTTGAAACAATAGTTGACTTTCATTTGATTAAACAAGCTATTTTTCAATACAATTGAATTTCTTTTGATTCAGTAAGCTTTATTCGAATCAAATTAGCTTTGTTTGAATACAATTGAGTGGAATCTTAATGCTTAAGCTTATGCTTTATTTGAACCAATTACCATATTTGAAAAGAATAGTTGACTTTCTTTTGAATAAACAAGTTATGTTTAATTTGAATGCAATTTACGTTCATTTGATTCAATAAGCTTTATTCGAATCGAATTAGCTTTGTTTCAATGCAATTGAGTGGAATCTTAATGATTAAGCTTAAGCTTTATTTGAAACAATTACCATTTTTGGAATAAATAGTTGTCTTTCATTTTATTCAATAAGGTTTATTCGAATCAAATAAGCTTTGTTTGAATGCAATTGAGTGGAATATTAATGATTAAGCTTGAGCATTATTGGAAATAATTACCATTTTTGGAAACAGTAGTTTACTTTCATTTGATTAAACAAGCTATGTTTGAATGCAATCGAATTTCATTTGATTCAATAAGCTTTATTCGAATCAAATTAGCTTTGTTTGAATGCAATTGAGTGGAATCTTAATGATTAAGCTTAAGCTTTATTTGAAAGAAATACCATTTTTGGAAAGAATACTTGACTTTCATTTGATTAAAGAAGCTATGTTTGAATGCAATTAACTTTTATTTGATTCAATAAGCTTTATTTGAATCAAATTATCATTGTTTGAATGCAAATGAGTGGAATCTTAATGAATAAGGTTAAGTTTTATTTGAACCAATTACAATTTTTGGTAAGAAGTTGACTTTCATTTGATTAAATAAGCTATGTTTGAATGCAATTGACTTTCATTTGATTCAATAAGCTTTATTAAAATCAAATTAGCTTTGTTTGAATGTAACTATGTGGAATCTGAGTGATTAAGCTTAAGTTTTGTTTGAAAAAATTACCATTTTTTGAAACAATAGTTGACTTTCATTTGATTAAACAAGCTATTTTTCAATACAATTGAATTTCTTTTGATTCAGTAAGCTTTATTCGAATCAAATTAGCTTTGTTTGAATACAATTGAGTGGAATCTTAATGCTTAAGCTTATGCTTTATTTGAACCAATTACCATTTTTGAAAAGAATAGTTGACTTTCTTTTGAATAAACAAGTTATGTTTAATTTGAATGCAATTTACGTTCATTTGATTCAATAAGCTTTATTCGAATCAAATTAGCTTTGTTTCAATGCAATTGAGTGGAATCTTAATGATTAAGCTTAAGCTTTATTTGAAACAATTACCCTTTTTGGAATAAATAGTTGTCTTTCATTTGATTCAATAAGCTTTATTCGAATCAAATTATCTTTGTTTGAATGCAATTGAGTGGAATATTAATGATTAAGCTTGAGCATTATTCGAAACAATTACCATTTTTGGAATAAATAGTTGTGTTTCATTTTATTCAATAAGGTTTATTCGAATCAAATAAGCTTTGTTTGAATGCAATTTTGTGGAATATTAATGATTAAGCTTGAGCATTATTTGAAAAAATTACCATTTTTGGAAACAATAGTTTACTTTCATTTGATTAAACAAGATATATTTGAATGCAATCGAATCTCATTTGATTCAATAAGCTTTATTCGAATCAAATCAGCTTTGTTTGAATGCAATTGAGTGGAATCTTAATGCTTAAGCTTATGCTTTATTTGAACCAATTACCATTTTTGAAAAGAATAGTTGACTTTCATTTGATTAAACAAGTTATGTTTGAATGCAACTTACGTTCATTTGATTCAATAAGCTTTATTCGAATCAAATTAGCTTTGTTTGAATGCAATTGAGTGGAATCTTAATGATTAAGGTTAAGCATTATTTGAAACAATTACCATTTTTGGAATAAATAGTTGTCTTTCATTTTATTCAATACGGTTTATTCGAATCGAATAAACTTTGTTTGAATGCAATTGAGTGGAATATTAATGATTAAGCTTGAGCATTATTTGAAACAATTACCATTTTTGGAAACAATAGTTTACTTTCATTTGATTAAACAAGATATATTTGAATGCAATCGAATCTCATTTGATTCAATAAGCTTTATTCGAATCACATCAGCTTTGTTTGAATGCAATTGAGTGGAATCTTAATGCTTAAGCTTATGCTTTATTTGAACCAATTACCATTTTTGAAAAGAATAGTTGACTTTCTTTTGAATAAACAAGTTATGTTTAATTTGAATGCAAATTGATTCAATAAGCTTTATTCGAATCAAATTAGCTTTGTTTCAATCCAATTGAGTGGAATCTTAATGATTAAGCTTAAGCTTTATTTGAAACAATTACCATTTTTAGAATAAATAGTTGTCTTTCATTTTATTCAATAAGGTTTATTCGAATCAAATCAGCCTTGTTTGAATGCAATTGAGTGGAATATTAATGATTAAGCTTGAGCATTATTGGAAATAATTACCATTTTTGCAAACAATAGTTTACTTTCATTTGATTAAACAAGCTATGTTTGAATGCAATCGAATTTCATTTGATTGAATAAGCTTGATTCAAAAAATTAGCTTTCTTTGACTGCAATTGAGTGGAATCTTAATGCTTAAGGTTATGCTTTATTTGAACCAATTACCATTTTTGAAAAGAATAGTTGACTTTCTTTTGAATAAACAAGTTATGTTTAATTTGAATGCAATTTACGTTCATTTGATTCAATAAGCTTTATTCGAATCAAATTAGCTTTGTTTCAATGCAATTGAGTGGAATCTTAATGATTAAGCTTAAGCTTTATTTGAAACAATTACCATTTTTGGAATAAATAGTTGTCTTTCATTTTATTCAATAAGGTTTATTCGAATCAAATAAGCTTTGTTTGAATGCAATTGAGTGGAATATTAATGATTAAGCTTGAGCATTATTCGAAACAATTACCATTTTTGGAAACAATAGTTTACTTTCATTTGATTAAACAAGCTATATTTGAATGCAATCGAATCTCATTTGATTCAATAAGCTTTATTCGAATCAAATTAGCTTTGTTTGAATACAATTGAGTGGAATCTTAATGATTAAGCTTATACTTTATTTGAACCAGTCACCATTTTTGGAAAGAATAGTTGACTTTCATTTGATTAAACAAGTTATGTTTGAATGCAACTTACGTTCATTTGATTCAATAAGCTTTATTCGAATCAAATTAGCTTTGTTTGAATGCAATTGAGTGGAATCTTAATGATTAAGGTTAAGCATTATTTGAAACAATTACCATTTTTGGAATAAATAGTTGTCTTTCATTTTATTCAATACGGTTTATTCGAATCGAATAAACTTTGTTTGAATGCAATTGAGTGGAATATTAATGATTAAGCTTGAGCATTATTTGAAACAATTACCATTTTTGGAAACAATAGTTTACTTTCATTTGATTAAACAAGATATATTTGAATGCAATCGAATCTCATTTGATTCAATAAGCTTTATTCGAATCAAATCAGCTTTGTTTGAATGCAATTGAGTGGAATCTTAATGCTTAAGCTTATGCTTTATTTGAACCAATTACCATTTTTGAAAAGAATAGTTGACTTTCTTTTGAATAAACAAGTTATGTTTAATTTGAATGCAAATTGATTCAATAAGCTTTATTCGAATCAAATTAGCTTTGTTTCAATCCAATTGAGTGGAATCTTAATGATTAAGCTTAAGCTTTATTTGAAACAATTACCATTTTTAGAATAAATAGTTGTCTTTCATTTTATTCAATAAGGTTTATTCGAATCAAATCAGCCTTGTTTGAATGCAATTGAGTGGAATATTAATGATTAAGCTTGAGCATTATTGGAAATAATTACCATTTTTGCAAACAATAGTTTACTTTCATTTGATTAAACAAGCTATGTTTGAATGCAATCGAATTTCATTTGATTGAATAAGCTTGATTCAAAAAATTAGCTTTCTTTGACTGCAATTGAGTGGAATCTTAATGCTTAAGGTTATGCTTTATTTGAACCAATTACCATTTTTGAAAAGAATAGTTGACTTTCTTTTGAATAAACAAGTTATGTTTAATTTGAATGCAATTTACGTTCATTTGATTCAATAAGCTTTATTCGAATCAAATTAGCTTTGTTTCAATGCAATTGAGTGGAATCTTAATGATTAAGCTTAAGCTTTATTTGAAACAATTACCATTTTTGGAATAAATAGTTGTCTTTCATTTTATTCAATAAGGTTTATTCGAATCAAATAAGCTTTGTTTGAATGCAATTGAGTGGAATATTAATGATTAAGCTTGAGCATTATTCGAAACAATTACCATTTTTGGAAACAATAGTTTACTTTCATTTGATTAAACAAGCTATATTTGAATGCAATCGAATCTCATTTGATTCAATAAGCTTTATTCGAATCAAATTAGCTTTGTTTGAATACAATTGAGTGGAATCTTAATGATTAAGCTTATACTTTATTTGAACCAGTCACCATTTTTGGAAAGAATAGTTGACTTTCATTTGATTAAACAAGTTATGTTTGAATGCAACTTACGTTCATTTGATTCAATAAGCTTTATTCGAATCAAATTAGCTTTGTTTGAATGCAATTGAGTGGAATCTTAATGATTAAGGTTAAGCATTATTTGAAACAATTACCATTTTTGGAATAAATAGTTGTCTTTCATTTTATTCAATACGGTTTATTCGAATCGAATAAACTTTGTTTGAATGCAATTGAGTGGAATATTAATGATTAAGCTTGAGCATTATTTGAAACAATTACCATTTTTGGAAACAATAGTTTACTTTCATTTGATTAAACAAGATATATTTGAATGCAATCGAATCTCATTTGATTCAATAAGCTTTATTCGAATCAAATCAGCTTTGTTTGAATGCAATTGAGTGGAATCTTAATGCTTAAGCTTATGCTTTATTTGAACCAATTACCATTTTTGAAAAGAATAGTTGACTTTCTTTTGAATAAACAAGTTATGTTTAATTTGAATGCAAATTGATTCAATAAGCTTTATTCGAATCAAATTAGCTTTGTTTCAATCCAATTGAGTGGAATCTTAATGATTAAGCTTAAGCTTTATTTGAAACAATTACCATTTTTAGAATAAATAGTTGTCTTTCATTTTATTCAATAAGGTTTATTCGAATCAAATCAGCCTTGTTTGAATGCAATTGAGTGGAATATTAATGATTAAGCTTGAGCATTATTGGAAATAATTACCATTTTTGCAAACAATAGTTTACTTTCATTTGATTAAACAAGCTATGTTTGAATGCAATCGAATTTCATTTGATTGAATAAGCTTGATTCAAAAAATTAGCTTTCTTTGACTGCAATTGAGTGGAATCTTAATGCTTAAGGTTATGCTTTATTTGAACCAATTACCATTTTTGAAAAGAATAGTTGACTTTCTTTTGAATAAACAAGTTATGTTTAATTTGAATGCAATTTACGTTCATTTGATTCAATAAGCTTTATTCGAATCAAATTAGCTTTGTTTCAATGCAATTGAGTGGAATCTTAATGATTAAGCTTAAGCTTTATTTGAAACAATTACCATTTTTGGAATAAATAGTTGTCTTTCATTTTATTCAATAAGGTTTATTCGAATCAAATAAGCTTTGTTTGAATGCAATTGAGTGGAATATTAATGATTAAGCTTGAGCATTATTCGAAACAATTACCATTTTTGGAAACAATAGTTTACTTTCATTTGATTAAACAAGCTATATTTGAATGCAATCGAATCTCATTTGATTCAATAAGCTTTATTCGAATCAAATTAGCTTTGTTTGAATACAATTGAGTGGAATCTTAATGATTAAGCTTATACTTTATTTGAACCAGTCACCATTTTTGGAAAGAATAGTTGACTTTCATTTGATTAAACAAGTTATGTTTGAATGCAACTTACGTTCATTTGATTCAATAAGCTTTATTCGAATCAAATTAGCTTTGTTTGAATGCAATTGAGTGGAATCTTAATGATTAAGGTTAAGCATTATTTGAAACAATTACCATTTTTGGAATAAATAGTTGTCTTTCATTTTATTCAATACGGTTTATTCGAATCGAATAAACTTTGTTTGAATGCAATTGAGTGGAATATTAATGATTAAGCTTGAGCATTATTTGAAACAATTACCATTTTTGGAAACAATAGTTTACTTTCATTTGATTAAACAAGATATATTTGAATGCAATCGAATCTCATTTGATTCAATAAGCTTTATTCGAATCAAATCAGCTTTGTTTGAATGCAATTGAGTGGAATCTTAATGCTTAAGCTTATGCTTTATTTGAACCAATTACCATTTTTGAAAAGAATAGTTGACTTTCTTTTGAATAAACAAGTTATGTTTAATTTGAATGCAAATTGATTCAATAAGCTTTATTCGAATCAAATTAGCTTTGTTTCAATCCAATTGAGTGGAATCTTAATGATTAAGCTTAAGCTTTATTTGAAACAATTACCATTTTTAGAATAAATAGTTGTCTTTCATTTTATTCAATAAGGTTTATTCGAATCAAATCAGCCTTGTTTGAATGCAATTGAGTGGAATATTAATGATTAAGCTTGAGCATTATTGGAAATAATTACCATTTTTGCAAACAATAGTTTACTTTCATTTGATTAAACAAGCTATGTTTGAATGCAATCGAATTTCATTTGATTGAATAAGCTTGATTCAAAAAATTAGCTTTCTTTGACTGCAATTGAGTGGAATCTTAATGCTTAAGGTTATGCTTTATTTGAACCAATTACCATTTTTGAAAAGAATAGTTGACTTTCTTTTGAATAAACAAGTTATGTTTAATTTGAATGCAATTTACGTTCATTTGATTCAATAAGCTTTATTCGAATCAAATTAGCTTTGTTTCAATGCAATTGAGTGGAATCTTAATGATTAAGCTTAAGCTTTATTTGAAACAATTACCATTTTTGGAATAAATAGTTGTCTTTCATTTTATTCAATAAGGTTTATTCGAATCAAATAAGCTTTGTTTGAATGCAATTGAGTGGAATATTAATGATTAAGCTTGAGCATTATTCGAAACAATTACCATTTTTGGAAACAATAGTTTACTTTCATTTGATTAAACAAGCTATATTTGAATGCAATCGAATCTCATTTGATTCAATAAGCTTTATTCGAATCAAATTAGCTTTGTTTGAATACAATTGAGTGGAATCTTAATGATTAAGCTTATACTTTATTTGAACCAGTCACCATTTTTGGAAAGAATAGTTGACTTTCATTTGATTAAACAAGTTATGTTTGAATGCAACTTACGTTCATTTGATTCAATAAGCTTTATTCGAATCAAATTAGCTTTGTTTGAATGCAATTGAGTGGAATCTTAATGATTAAGGTTAAGCATTATTTGAAACAATTACCATTTTTGGAATAAATAGTTGTCTTTCATTTTATTCAATACGGTTTATTCGAATCAAATAAACTTTGTTTGAATGCAATTGAGTGGAATATTAATGATTAAGCTTGAGCATTATTGGAAATAATTACCATTTTTGGAAACAGTAGTTTACTTTCATTTGATTAAACAAGCTATGTTTGAATGCAATCGAATTTCATTTGATTCAATAAGCTTTATTCGAATCAAATTAGCTTTGTTTGAATGCAAATGAGTGGAATCTTAATGATTAAGCTTAAGCTTTATTTGAAAGAAATACCATTTTTGGAAAGAATACTTGACTTTCATTTGATTAAAGAAGCTATGTTTGAATGCAATTAACTTTTATTTGATTCAATAAGCTTTATTTGAATCAAATTATCATTGTTTGAATGCAAATGAGTGGAATCGTAATGAATAAGGTTATGTTTTATTTGAACCAATTACAATTTTTGGTAAGAAGGTGACTTTTATTTGATTAAATAAGCTATGTTTGAATGCAATTGACTTTCATTTGATTCAATAAGCTTTATTAAAATCAAATTAGCTTTGTTTGAATGTAACTATGTGGAATCTGAGTGATTAAGCTTAAGTTTTGTTTGAAACAATTACCATTTTTTGAAACAATAGTTGACTTTCATTTGATTAAACAAGCTATTTTTCAATACAATTGAATTTCTTTTGATTCAGTAAGCTTTATTCGAATCAAATTAGCTTTGTTTGAATACAATTGAGTGGAATCTTAATGCTTAAGCTTATGCTTTATTTGAACCAATTACCATATTTGAAAAGAATAGTTGACTTTCTTTTGAATAAACAAGTTATGTTTAATTTGAATGCAATTTACGTTCATTTGATTCAATAAGCTTTATTCGAATCGAATTAGCTTTGTTTCAATGCAATTGAGTGGAATCTTAATGATTAAGCTTAAGCTTTATTTGAACCAATTACCATTTTTGAAAAGAATAGTTGACTTTCTTTTGAATAAACAAGTTATGTTTAATTTGAATGCAAATTGATTCAATAAGCTTTATTCGAATCAAATTAGCTTTGTTTCAATCCAATTGAGTGGAATCTTAATGATTAAGCTTAAGCTTTATTTGAAACAATTACCATTTTTAGAATAAATAGTTGTCTTTCATTTTATTCAATAAGGTTTATTCGAATCAAATCAGCCTTGTTTGAATGCAATTGAGTGGAATATTAATGATTAAGCTTGAGCATTATTGGAAATAATTACCATTTTTGCAAACAATAGTTTACTTTCATTTGATTAAACAAGCTATGTTTGAATGCAATCGAATTTCATTTGATTGAATAAGCTTGATTCAAAAAATTAGCTTTCTTTGACTGCAATTGAGTGGAATCTTAATGCTTAAGGTTATGCTTTATTTGAACCAATTACCATTTTTGAAAAGAATAGTTGACTTTCTTTTGAATAAACAAGTTATGTTTAATTTGAATGCAATTTACGTTCATTTGATTCAATAAGCTTTATTCGAATCAAATTAGCTTTGTTTCAATGCAATTGAGTGGAATCTTAATGATTAAGCTTAAGCTTTATTTGAAACAATTACCATTTTTGGAATAAATAGTTGTCTTTCATTTTATTCAATAAGGTTTATTCGAATCAAATAAGCTTTGTTTGAATGCAATTGAGTGGAATATTAATGATTAAGCTTGAGCATTATTCGAAACAATTACCATTTTTGGAAACAATAGTTTACTTTCATTTGATTAAACAAGCTATATTTGAATGCAATCGAATCTCATTTGATTCAATAAGCTTTATTCGAATCAAATTAGCTTTGTTTGAATACAATTGAGTGGAATCTTAATGATTAAGCTTATACTTTATTTGAACCAGTCACCATTTTTGGAAAGAATAGTTGACTTTCATTTGATTAAACAAGTTATGTTTGAATGCAATTTACGTTCATTTGATTCAATAAGCTTTATTCGAATCAAATTAGCTTTGTTTGAATGCAATTGAGTGGAATCTTAATGATTAAGGTTAAGCATTATTTGAAACAATTACCATTTTTGGAATAAATAGTTGTCTTTCATTTTATTCAATACGGTTTATTCGAATCAAATAAACTTTGTTTGAATGCAATTGAGTGGAATATTAATGATTAAGCTTGAGCATTATTGGAAATAATTACCATTTTTGGAAACAGTAGTTTACTTTCATTTGATTAAACAAGCTATGTTTGAATGCAATCGAATTTCATTTGATTCAATAAGCTTTATTCGAATCAAATTAGCTTTGTTTGAATGCAATTGAGTGGAATCTTAATGATTAAGCTTAAGCTTTATTTGAAAGAAATACCATTTTTGGAAAGAATACTTGACTTTCATTTGATTAAAGAAGCTATGTTTGAATGCAATTAACTTTTATTTGATTCAATAAGCTTTATTTGAATCAAATTATCATTGTTTGAATGCAAATGAGTGGAATCTTAATGAATAAGGTTATGTTTTATTTGAACCAATTACAATTTTTGGTAAGAAGGTGACTTTCATTTGATTAAATAAGCTATGTTTGAATGCAATTGACTTTCATTTGATTCAATAAGCTTTATTAAAATCAAATTAGCTTTGTTTGAATGTAACTATGTGGAATCTGAGTGATTAAGCTTAAGTTTTGTTTGAAACAATTACCATTTTTTGAAACAATAGTTGACTTTCATTTGATTAAACAAGCTATTTTTCAATACAATTGAATTTCTTTTGATTCAGTAAGCTTTATTCGAATCAAATTAGCTTTGTTTGAATACAATTGAGTGGAATCTTAATGCTTAAGCTTATGCTTTATTTGAACCAATTACCATATTTGAAAAGAATAGTTGACTTTCTTTTGAATAAACAAGTTATGTTTAATTTGAATGCAATTTACGTTCATTTGATTCAATAAGCTTTATTCGAATCGAATTAGCTTTGTTTCAATGCAATTGAGTGGAATCTTAATGATTAAGCTTAAGCTTTATTTGAAACAATTACCATTTTTGGAATAAATAGTTGTCTTTCATTTTATTCAATAAGGTTTATTCGAATCAAATAAGCTTTGTTTGAATGCAATTGAGTGGAATATTAATGATTAAGCTTGAGCATTATTGGAAATAATTACCATTTTTGGAAACAGTAGTTTACTTTAATTTGATTAAACAAGCTATGTTTGAATGCAATCGAATTTCATTTGATTCAATAAGCTTTATTCGAATCAAATTAGCTTTGTTTGAATGCAATTGAGTGGAATCTTAATGATTAAGCTTAAGCTTTATTTGAAAGAAATACCATTTTTGGAAAGAATACTTGACTTTCATTTGATTAAAGAAGCTATGTTTGAATGCAATTAACTTTTATTTGATTCAATAAGCTTTATTTGAATCAAATTATCATTGTTTGAATGCAAATGAGTGGAATCTTAATGAATAAGGTTAAGTTTTATTTGAACCAATTACAATTTTTGGTAAGAAGTTGACTTTCATTTGATTAAATAAGCTATGTTTGAATGCAATTGACTTTCATTTGATTCAATAAGCTTTATTAAAATCAAATTAGCTTTGTTTGAATGTAACTATGTGGAATCTGAGTGATTAAGCTTAAGTTTTGTTTGAAACAATTACCATTTTTTGAAACAATAGTTGACTTTCATTTGATTAAACAAGCTATTTTTCAATACAATTGAATTTCTTTTGATTCAGTAAGCTTTATTCGAATCAAATTAGCTTTGTTTGAATACAATTGAGTGGAATCTTAATGCTTAAGCTTATGCTTTATTTGAACCAATTACCATTTTTGAAAAGAATAGTTGACTTTCTTTTGAATAAACAAGTTATGTTTAATTTGAATGCAATTTACGTTCATTTGATTCAATAAGCTTTATTCGAATCAAATTAGCTTTGTTTCAATGCAATTGAGTGGAATCTTAATGATTAAGCTTAAGCTTTATTTGAAACAATTACCATTTTTGGAATAAATAGTTGTCTTTCATTTTATTCAATAAGGTTTATTCGAATCAAATAAGCTTTGTTTGAATGCAATTGAGTGGAATATTAATGATTAAGCTTGAGCATTATTGGAAATAATTACCATTTTTGGAAACAATAGTTTACTTTCATTTGATTAAACAAGCTATGTTTGAATGCAATCGAATTTCATTTGATTCAATAAGCTTTATTCGAATCAAATTAGCTTTGTTTGAATGCAATTGAGTGGAATCTTAATGATTAAGCTTAAGCTTTATTTGAAAGAAATACCATTTTTGGAAAGAATACTTGACTTTCATTTGATTAAAGAAGATATGTTTGAATGCAATTAACTTTTATTTGATTCAATAAGCTTTATTTGAATCAAATTATCATTGTTTGAATGCAAATGAGTGGAATCTTAATGAATAAGGTTATGTTTTATTTGAACCAATTACAATTTTTGGTAAGAAGTTGACTTTCATTTGATTAAATAAGCTATGTTTGAATGCAATTGACTTTCATTTGATTCAATAAGCTTTATTAAAATCAAATTAGCTTTGTTTGAATGTAACTATGTGGAATCTGAGTGATTAAGCTTAAGTTTTGTTTGAAACAATTACCATTTTTTGAAACAATAGTTGACTTTGATTTGATTAAACAAGCTATTTTTCAATACAATTGAATTTCTTTTGATTCAGTAAGCTTTATTCGAATCAAATTAGCTTTGTTTGAATACAATTGAGTGGAATCTTAATGCTTAAGCTTATGCTTTATTTGAACCAATTACCATTTTTGAAAAGAATAGTTGACTTTCTTTTGAATAAACAAGTTATGTTTAATTTGAATGCAATTTACGTTCATTTGATTCAATAAGCTTTATTCGAATCAAATTAGCTTTGTTTCAATGCAATTGAGTGGAATCTTAATGATTAAGCTTAAACTTTATTTGAAACAATTACCATTTTTAGAATAAATAGTTGTCTTTCATTTTATTCAATAAGGTTTATTCGAATCAAATCAGCCTTGTTTGAATGCAATTGAGTGGAATATTAATGATTAAGCTTGAGCATTATTGGAAATAATTACCATTTTTGCAAACAATAGTTTACTTTCATTTGATTAAACAAGCTATGTTTGAATGCAATCGAATTTCATTTGATTGAATAAGCTTGATTCAAAAAATTAGCTTTCTTTGACTGCAATTGAGTGGAATCTTAATGCTTAAGCTTATGCTTTATTTGAACCAATTACCATTTTTGGAAAGAATAGTTGACTTTCATTTGATTAAACAAGTTATGTTTGAATGCAATTGACTTTCAATTGATTCAATAAGCTTTATTCGAATCAAATTACCTTTGTGTGAATGCAATTGAGTGGAATCTTAATGATTAAGCTTATGCTTTATTTGAACCAATTACCATTTTTGGAAAGAATAGTTAACTTTCATTTGATTAAACAAGTTATGTTTGAATGCAATTTACGTTCTTTTGATTCAATAAACTTTATTCGAATAAAATTAGCTTTGTGTGAATGCAATTGAGTGGAATCTTAATGATTAAGGTTAAGCTTTATTTCAAACAATTACCCTTTTTGGAATAAATAGTTGTCTTTCATTTGATTCAATAAGCTTTATTCGAATCAAATTATCTTTGTTTGAATGCAATTGAGTGGAATATTAATGATTAAGCATGAGCATTATTCGAAACAATTACCATTTTTGGAAACAATAGTTTACTTTCATTTGATTAAACAAGCTATATTTGAATGCAGTCGAATCTCATTTGATTCAATAAGCTTTATTCGAATCAAATTAGCTTTGTTTGAATGCAATTGAGTGGAATCTTAATGATTAAGCTTAAGCTTTATTTGAAAGAAATACCATTTTTGGAAAGAATACTTGACTTTCATTTGATTAAAGAAGCTATGTTTGAATGCAATTAACTTTTATTTGATTCAATAAGCTTTATTTGAATCAAATTATCATTGTTTGAATGCAAATGAGTGGAATCTTAATGAATAAGGTTAAGTTTTATTTGAGCCAATTACAATTTTTGGTAAGAAGTTGACATTCATTTGATTAAATAAGCTATGTTTGAATGCAATTGACTTTCATTTGATTCAATAAGCTTTATTAAAATCAAATTACCTTTGTTTGAATGTAACTATGTGGAATCTGAGTGATTAAGCTTAAGTTTTGTTTGAAACAATTACCATTTTTTGAAACAATAGTTGACTTTCATTTGATTAAACAAGCTATTTTTCAATACAATTGAATTTCTTTTGATTCAGTAAGCTTTATTCGAATCAAATTAGCTTTGTTTGAATAGAATTGAGTGGAATCTTAATGCTTAAGCTTATTCTTTATTTGAACCAATTACCATTTTTGAAAAGAATAGTTGACTTTCTTTTGAATAAACAAGTTATGTTTAATTTGAATGCAATTTACGTTCATTTGATTCAATAAGCTTTATTCGAATCAAATTAGCTTTGTTTCAATGCAATTGAGTGGAATCTTAATGATTAAGCTTAAGCTTTATTTGAAACAATTACCATTTTTGGAATAAATAGTTGTCTTTCATTTTATTCAATAAGGTTTATTCAAATCAAATAATCTTTGTTTGAATGCAATTGAGTGGAATATTATTAAGCTTGAGCATTATTGGAAATAATTACCATTTTTGGAAACAGTAGTTTACTTTCATTTGATTAAACAAGCTATGTTTGAATGCAATCGAATTTCATTTGATTCAATAAGCTTTATTCGAATCAAATTAGCTTTGTTTGAATGCAATTGAGTGGAATCTTAATGATTAAGCTTAAGCTTTATTTGAAAGAAATACCATTTTTGGAAAGAATACTTGACTTTCATTTGATTAAAGAAGACATGTTTGAATGCAATTAGCTTTTATTTGATTCAATAAGCTTTATTTGAATCAAATTATCATTGTTTGAATGCAAATGAGTGGAATCTTAATGAATAAGGTTAAGTTTTATTTGAGCCAATTACAATTTTTGGTAAGAAGTTGACATTCATTTGATTAAATAAGCTATGTTTGAATGCAATTGACTTTCATTTGATTCAATAAGCTTTATTAAAATCAAATTAGCTTTGTTTGAATGTAACTATGTGGAATCTGAGTGATTAAGCTTAAGTTTTGTTTGAAACAATTACCATTTTTTGAAACAATAGTTGACTTTCATTTGATTAAACAAGCTATTTTTCAATACAATTGAATTTCTTTTGATTCAGTAAGCTTTATTCGAATCAAATTAGCTTTGTTTGAATAGAATTGAGTGGAATCTTAATGCTTAAGCTTATGCTTTATTTGAACCAATTACCATTTTTGAAAAGAATAGTTGACTTTCTTTTGAATAAACAAGTTATGTTTAATTTGAATGCAATTTACGTTCATTTGATTCAATAAGCTTTATTCGAATCAAATTAGCTTTGTTTCAATGCAATTGAGTGGAATCTTAATGATTAAGCTTAAGCTTTATTTGAAACAATTACCATTTTTAGAATAAATAGTTGTCTTTCATTTTTTTCAATAAGGTTTATTCGAATCAAATCAGCCTTGTTTGAATGCAATTGAGTGGAATATTAATGATTAAGCTTGAGCATTATTGGAAATAATTACCATTTTTGCAAACAATAGTTTACTTTCATTTGATTAAACAAGCTATGTTTGAATGCAATCGAATTTCATTGGATTGAATAAGCTTGATTCAAAAAATTAGCTTTCTTTGACTGCAATTGAGTGGAATCTTAATGCTTAAGCTTATGCTTTATTTGAACCAATTACCATTTTTGGAAAGAATAGTTGACTTTCATTTGATTAAACAAGTTATGTTTGAATGCAATTGACTTTCAATTGATTCAATAAGCTTTATTCGAATCAAATTACCTTTGTGTGAATGCAATTGAGTGGAATCTTAATGATTAAGCTTATGCTTTATTTGAACCAATTACCATTTTTGGAAAGAATAGTTAACTTTCATTTGATTAAACAAGTTATGTTTGAATGCAATTTACGTTCTTTTGATTCAATAAACTTTATTCGAATAAAATTAGCTTTGTTTGAATGCAATTGAGTGGAATCTTAATGATTAAGGTTAAGCTTTATTTCAAACAATTACCCTTTTTGGAATAAATAGTTGTCTTTCATTTGATTCAATAAGCTTTATTCGAATCAAATTATCTTTGTTTGAATGCAATTGAGTGGAATATTAATGATTAAGCTTGAGCATTATTCGAAACAATTACCATTTTTGGAAACAATAGTTTACTTTCATTTGATTAAACAAGCTATATTTGAATGAAGTCGAATCTCATTTGATTCAATAAGCTTTATTCGAATCAAATTAGCTTTGTTTGAATGCAATTGAGTGGAATCTTAATGATTAAGCTTAAGCTTTATTTGAAAAAAATACCATTTTTGGAAAGAATACTTGACTTTCATTTGATTAAAGAAGCTATGTTTGAATGCAATTAACTTTTATTTGATTCAATAAGCTTTATTTGAATCAAATTATCATTGTTTGAATGCAAATGAGTGGAATCTTAATGAATAAGGTTAAGTTTTATTTGAGCCAATTACAATTTTTGGTAAGAAGTTGACTTTCATTTGATTAAATAAGCTATGTTTGAATGCAATTGACTTTCATTTGATTCAATAAGCTTTATTAAAATCAAATTAGCTTTGTTTGAATGTAACTATGTGGAATCTGAGTGATTAAGCTTAAGTTTTGTTTGAAACAATTACCATTTTTTGAAACAATAGTTGACTTTCATTTGATTAAACAAGCTATTTTTCAATACAATTGAATTTCTTTTGATTCAGTAAGCTTTATTCGAATCAAATTAGCTTTGTTTGAATAGAATTGAGTGGAATCTTAATGCTTAAGCTTATTCTTTATTTGAACCAATTACCATTTTTGAAAAGAATAGTTGACTTTCTTTTGAATAAACAAGTTATGTTTAATTTGAATGCAATTTACGTTCATTTGATTCAATAAGCTTTATTCGAATCAAATTAGCTTTGTTTCAATGCAATTGAGTGGAATCATAATGATTAAGCTTAAGCTTTATTTGAAACAATTACCATTTTTGGAATAAATAGTTGTCTTTCATTTTATTCAATAAGGTTTATTCAAATCAAATAATCTTTGTTTGAATGCAATTGAGTGGAATATTATTAAGCTTGAGCATTATTGGAAATAATTACCATTTTTGGAAACAGTAGTTTACTTTCATTTGATTAAACAAGCTATGTTTGAATGCAATCGAATTTCATTTGATTCAATAAGCTTTATTCGAATCAAATTAGCTTTGTTTGAATGCAATTGAGTGGAATCTTAATGATTAAGCTTAAGCTTTATTTGAAAGAAATACCATTTTTGGAAAGAATACTTGACTTTCATTTGATTAAAGAAGACATGTTTGAATGCAATTAGCTTTTATTTGATTCAATAAGCTTTATTTGAATCAAATTATCATTGTTTGAATGCAAATGAGTGGAATCTTAATGAATAAGGTTAAGTTTTATTTGAGCCAATTACAATTTTTGGTAAGAAGTTGACATTCATTTGATTAAATAAGCTATGTTTGAATGCAATTGACTTTCATTTGATTCAATAAGCTTTATTAAAATCAAATTAGCTTTGTTTGAATGTAACTATGTGGAATCTGAGTGATTAAGCTTAAGTTTTGTTTGAAACAATTACCATTTTTTGAAACAATAGTTGACTTTCATTTGATTAAACAAGCTATTTTTCAATACAATTGAATTTCTTTTGATTCAGTAAGCTTTATTCGAATCAAATTAGCTTTGTTTGAATAGAATTGAGTGGAATCTTAATGCTTAAGCTTATGCTTTATTTGAACCAATTACCATTTTTGAAAAGAATAGTTGACTTTCTTTTGAATAAACAAGTTATGTTTAATTTGAATGCAATTTACGTTCATTTGATTCAATAAGCTTTATTCGAATCAAATTAGCTTTGTTTCAATGCAATTGAGTGGAATCTTAATGATTAAGCTTAAGCTTTATTTGAAACAATTACCATTTTTAGAATAAATAGTTGTCTTTCATTTTTTTCAATAAGGTTTATTCGAATCAAATCAGCCTTGTTTGAATGCAATTGAGTGGAATATTAATGATTAAGCTTGAGCATTATTGGAAATAATTACCATTTTTGCAAACAATAGTTTACTTTCATTTGATTAAACAAGCTATGTTTGAATGCAATCGAATTTCATTGGATTGAATAAGCTTGATTCAAAAAATTAGCTTTCTTTGACTGCAATTGAGTGGAATCTTAATGCTTAAGCTTATGCTTTATTTGAACCAATTACCATTTTTGGAAAGAATAGTTGACTTTCATTTGATTAAACAAGTTATGTTTGAATGCAATTGACTTTCAATTGATTCAATAAGCTTTATTCGAATCAAATTACCTTTGTGTGAATGCAATTGAGTGGAATCTTAATGATTAAGCTTATGCTTTATTTGAACCAATTACCATTTTTGGAAAGAATAGTTAACTTTCATTTGATTAAACAAGTTATGTTTGAATGCAATTTACGTTCTTTTGATTCAATAAACTTTATTCGAATAAAATTAGCTTTGTTTGAATGCAATTGAGTGGAATCTTAATGATTAAGGTTAAGCTTTATTTCAAACAATTACCCTTTTTGGAATAAATAGTTGTCTTTCATTTGATTCAATAAGCTTTATTCGAATCAAATTATCTTTGTTTGAATGCAATTGAGTGGAATATTAATGATTAAGCTTGAGCATTATTCGAAACAATTACCATTTTTGGAAACAATAGTTTACTTTCATTTGATTAAACAAGCTATATTTGAATGAAGTCGAATCTCATTTGATTCAATAAGCTTTATTCGAATCAAATTAGCTTTGTTTGAATGCAATTGAGTGGAATCTTAATGATTAAGCTTAAGCTTTATTTGAAAAAAATACCATTTTTGGAAAGAATACTTGACTTTCATTTGATTAAAGAAGCTATGTTTGAATGCAATTAACTTTTATTTGATTCAATAAGCTTTATTTGAATCAAATTATCATTGTTTGAATGCAAATGAGTGGAATCTTAATGAATAAGGTTAAGTTTTATTTGAGCCAATTACAATTTTTGGTAAGAAGTTGACTTTCATTTGATTAAATAAGCTATGTTTGAATGCAATTGACTTTCATTTGATTCAATAAGCTTTATTAAAATCAAATTAGCTTTGTTTGAATGTAACTATGTGGAATCTGAGTGATTAAGCTTAAGTTTTGTTTGAAACAATTACCATTTTTTGAAACAATAGTTGACTTTCATTTGATTAAACAAGCTATTTTTCAATACAATTGAATTTCTTTTGATTCAGTAAGCTTTATTCGAATCAAATTAGCTTTGTTTGAATAGAATTGAGTGGAATCTTAATGCTTAAGCTTATTCTTTATTTGAACCAATTACCATTTTTGAAAAGAATAGTTGACTTTCTTTTGAATAAACAAGTTATGTTTAATTTGAATGCAATTTACGTTCATTTGATTCAATAAGCTTTATTCGAATCAAATTAGCTTTGTTTCAATGCAATTGAGTGGAATCATAATGATTAAGCTTAAGCTTTATTTGAAACAATTACCATTTTTGGAATAAATAGTTGTCTTTCATTTTATTCAATAAGGTTTATTCAAATCAAATAATCTTTGTTTGAATGCAATTGAGTGGAATATTATTAAGCTTGAGCATTATTGGAAATAATTACCATTTTTGGAAACAGTAGTTTACTTTCATTTGATTAAACAAGCTATGTTTGAATGCAATCGAATTTCATTTGATTCAATAAGCTTTATTCGAATCAAATTAGCTTTGTTTGAATGCAATTGAGTGGAATCTTAATGATTAAGCTTAAGCTTTATTTGAAAGAAATACCATTTTTGGAAAGAATACTTGACTTTCATTTGATTAAAGAAGACATGTTTGAATGCAATTAGCTTTTATTTGATTCAATAAGCTTTATTTGAATCAAATTATCATTGTTTGAATGCAAATGAGTGGAATCTTAATGAATAAGGTTAAGTTTTATTTGAGCCAATTACAATTTTTGGTAAGAAGTTGACATTCATTTGATTAAATAAGCTATGTTTGAATGCAATTGACTTTCATTTGATTCAATAAGCTTTATTAAAATCAAATTAGCTTTGTTTGAATGTAACTATGTGGAATCTGAGTGATTAAGCTTAAGTTTTGTTTGAAACAATTACCATTTTTTGAAACAATAGTTGACTTTCATTTGATTAAACAAGCTATTTTTCAATACAATTGAATTTCTTTTGATTCAGTAAGCTTTATTCGAATCAAATTAGCTTTGTTTGAATAGAATTGAGTGGAATCTTAATGCTTAAGCTTATGCTTTATTTGAACCAATTACCATTTTTGAAAAGAATAGTTGACTTTCTTTTGAATAAACAAGTTATGTTTAATTTGAATGCAATTTACGTTCATTTGATTCAATAAGCTTTATTCGAATCAAATTAGCTTTGTTTCAATGCAATTGAGTGGAATCTTAATGATTAAGCTTAAGCTTTATTTGAAACAATTACCATTTTTAGAATAAATAGTTGTCTTTCATTTTTTTCAATAAGGTTTATTCGAATCAAATCAGCCTTGTTTGAATGCAATTGAGTGGAATATTAATGATTAAGCTTGAGCATTATTGGAAATAATTACCATTTTTGCAAACAATAGTTTACTTTCATTTGATTAAACAAGCTATGTTTGAATGCAATCGAATTTCATTGGATTGAATAAGCTTGATTCAAAAAATTAGCTTTCTTTGACTGCAATTGAGTGGAATCTTAATGCTTAAGCTTATGCTTTATTTGAACCAATTACCATTTTTGGAAAGAATAGTTGACTTTCATTTGATTAAACAAGTTATGTTTGAATGCAATTGACTTTCAATTGATTCAATAAGCTTTATTCGAATCAAATTACCTTTGTGTGAATGCAATTGAGTGGAATCTTAATGATTAAGCTTATGCTTTATTTGAACCAATTACCATTTTTGGAAAGAATAGTTAACTTTCATTTGATTAAACAAGTTATGTTTGAATGCAATTTACGTTCTTTTGATTCAATAAACTTTATTCGAATAAAATTAGCTTTGTTTGAATGCAATTGAGTGGAATCTTAATGATTAAGGTTAAGCTTTATTTCAAACAATTACCCTTTTTGGAATAAATAGTTGTCTTTCATTTGATTCAATAAGCTTTATTCGAATCAAATTATCTTTGTTTGAATGCAATTGAGTGGAATATTAATGATTAAGCTTGAGCATTATTCGAAACAATTACCATTTTTGGAAACAATAGTTTACTTTCATTTGATTAAACAAGCTATATTTGAATGAAGTCGAATCTCATTTGATTCAATAAGCTTTATTCGAATCAAATTAGCTTTGTTTGAATGCAATTGAGTGGAATCTTAATGATTAAGCTTAAGCTTTATTTGAAAAAAATACCATTTTTGGAAAGAATACTTGACTTTCATTTGATTAAAGAAGCTATGTTTGAATGCAATTAACTTTTATTTGATTCAATAAGCTTTATTTGAATCAAATTATCATTGTTTGAATGCAAATGAGTGGAATCTTAATGAATAAGGTTAAGTTTTATTTGAGCCAATTACAATTTTTGGTAAGAAGTTGACTTTCATTTGATTAAATAAGCTATGTTTGAATGCAATTGACTTTCATTTGATTCAATAAGCTTTATTAAAATCAAATTAGCTTTGTTTGAATGTAACTATGTGGAATCTGAGTGATTAAGCTTAAGTTTTGTTTGAAACAATTACCATTTTTTGAAACAATAGTTGACTTTCATTTGATTAAACAAGCTATTTTTCAATACAATTGAATTTCTTTTGATTCAGTAAGCTTTATTCGAATCAAATTAGCTTTGTTTGAATAGAATTGAGTGGAATCTTAATGCTTAAGCTTATTCTTTATTTGAACCAATTACCATTTTTGAAAAGAATAGTTGACTTTCTTTTGAATAAACAAGTTATGTTTAATTTGAATGCAATTTACGTTCATTTGATTCAATAAGCTTTATTCGAATCAAATTAGCTTTGTTTCAATGCAATTGAGTGGAATCATAATGATTAAGCTTAAGCTTTATTTGAAACAATTACCATTTTTGGAATAAATAGTTGTCTTTCATTTTATTCAATAAGGTTTATTCAAATCAAATAATCTTTGTTTGAATGCAATTGAGTGGAATATTATTAAGCTTGAGCATTATTGGAAATAATTACCATTTTTGGAAACAGTAGTTTACTTTCATTTGATTAAACAAGCTATGTTTGAATGCAATCGAATTTCATTTGATTCAATAAGCTTTATTCGAATCAAATTAGCTTTGTTTGAATGCAATTGAGTGGAATCTTAATGATTAAGCTTAAGCTTTATTTGAAAGAAATACCATTTTTGGAAAGAATACTTGACTTTCATTTGATTAAAGAAGACATGTTTGAATGCAATTAGCTTTTATTTGATTCAATAAGCTTTATTTGAATCAAATTATCATTGTTTGAATGCAAATGAGTGGAATCTTAATGAATAAGGTTAAGTTTTATTTGAGCCAATTACAATTTTTGGTAAGAAGTTGACATTCATTTGATTAAATAAGCTATGTTTGAATGCAATTGACTTTCATTTGATTCAATAAGCTTTATTAAAATCAAATTAGCTTTGTTTGAATGTAACTATGTGGAATCTGAGTGATTAAGCTTAAGTTTTGTTTGAAACAATTACCATTTTTTGAAACAATAGTTGACTTTCATTTGATTAAACAAGCTATTTTTCAATACAATTGAATTTCTTTTGATTCAGTAAGCTTTATTCGAATCAAATTAGCTTTGTTTGAATAGAATTGAGTGGAATCTTAATGCTTAAGCTTATGCTTTATTTGAACCAATTACCATTTTTGAAAAGAATAGTTGACTTTCTTTTGAATAAACAAGTTATGTTTAATTTGAATGCAATTTACGTTCATTTGATTCAATAAGCTTTATTCGAATCAAATTAGCTTTGTTTCAATGCAATTGAGTGGAATCTTAATGATTAAGCTTAAGCTTTATTTGAAACAATTACCATTTTTAGAATAAATAGTTGTCTTTCATTTTTTTCAATAAGGTTTATTCGAATCAAATCAGCCTTGTTTGAATGCAATTGAGTGGAATATTAATGATTAAGCTTGAGCATTATTGGAAATAATTACCATTTTTGCAAACAATAGTTTACTTTCATTTGATTAAACAAGCTATGTTTGAATGCAATCGAATTTCATTGGATTGAATAAGCTTGATTCAAAAAATTAGCTTTCTTTGACTGCAATTGAGTGGAATCTTAATGCTTAAGCTTATGCTTTATTTGAACCAATTACCATTTTTGGAAAGAATAGTTGACTTTCATTTGATTAAACAAGTTATGTTTGAATGCAATTGACTTTCAATTGATTCAATAAGCTTTATTCGAATCAAATTACCTTTGTGTGAATGCAATTGAGTGGAATCTTAATGATTAAGCTTATGCTTTATTTGAACCAATTACCATTTTTGGAAAGAATAGTTAACTTTCATTTGATTAAACAAGTTATGTTTGAATGCAATTTACGTTCTTTTGATTCAATAAACTTTATTCGAATAAAATTAGCTTTGTTTGAATGCAATTGAGTGGAATCTTAATGATTAAGGTTAAGCTTTATTTCAAACAATTACCCTTTTTGGAATAAATAGTTGTCTTTCATTTGATTCAATAAGCTTTATTCGAATCAAATTATCTTTGTTTGAATGCAATTGAGTGGAATATTAATGATTAAGCTTGAGCATTATTCGAAACAATTACCATTTTTGGAAACAATAGTTTACTTTCATTTGATTAAACAAGCTATATTTGAATGAAGTCGAATCTCATTTGATTCAATAAGCTTTATTCGAATCAAATTAGCTTTGTTTGAATGCAATTGAGTGGAATCTTAATGATTAAGCTTAAGCTTTATTTGAAAAAAATACCATTTTTGGAAAGAATACTTGACTTTCATTTGATTAAAGAAGCTATGTTTGAATGCAATTAACTTTTATTTGATTCAATAAGCTTTATTTGAATCAAATTATCATTGTTTGAATGCAAATGAGTGGAATCTTAATGAATAAGGTTAAGTTTTATTTGAGCCAATTACAATTTTTGGTAAGAAGTTGACTTTCATTTGATTAAATAAGCTATGTTTGAATGCAATTGACTTTCATTTGATTCAATAAGCTTTATTAAAATCAAATTAGCTTTGTTTGAATGTAACTATGTGGAATCTGAGTGATTAAGCTTAAGTTTTGTTTGAAACAATTACCATTTTTTGAAACAATAGTAGACTTTCATTTGATTAAACAAGCTATTTTTCAATACAATTGAATTTCTTTTGATTCAGTAAGCTTTATTCGAATCAAATTAGCTTTGTTTGTATAGAATTGAGTGGAATCTTAATGCTTAAGCTTATGCTTTATTTGAACCAATTACCATTTTTGAAAAGAATAGTTGACTTTCTTTTGAATAAACAAGTTATGTTTAATTTGAATGCAATTTACGTTCATTTGATTCAATAAGCTTTATTCGAATCAAATTAGCTTTGTTTCAATGCAATTGAGTGGAATCTTAATGATTAAGCTTAAGCTTTATTTGAAACAATTACCATTTTTGGAATAAATAGTTGTCTTTCATTTTATTCAATAAGGTTTATTCAAATCAAATAAGCTTTGTTTGAATGCAATTGAGTGGAATATTAATGATTAAGCTTGAGCATTATTGGAAATAATTACCATTTTTGGAAACAGTAGTTTACTTTCATTTGATTAAACAAGCTATGTTTGAATGCAATCGAATTTCATTTGATTCAATAAGCTTTATTCGAATCAAATTAGCTTTGTTTGAATGCAATTGAGTGGAATCTTAATGATTAAGCTTAAGCTTTATTTGAAAGAAATACCATTTTTGGAAAGAATACTTGACTTTCATTTGATTAAAGAAGATATGTTTGAATGCAATTAGCTTTTATTTGATTCAATAAGCTTTATTTGAATCAAATTATGATTGTTTGAATGCAAATGAGTGGAATCTTAATGAATTATTTTATGTTTTATTTGAACCAATTACAATTTTTGGTAAGAAGTTGACTTTCATTTGATTAAATAAGCTATGTTTGAATGCAATTGACTTTCATTTGATTCAATAAGCTTTATTAAAATCAAATTAGCTTTGTTTGAATGTAACTATGTGGAATCTGAGTGATTAAGCTTAAGTTTTGTTTGAAACAATTACCATTTTTTGAAACAATAGTTGACTTTCATTTGATTAAACAAGCTATTTTTCAATACAATTGAATTTCTTTTGATTCAGTAAGCTTTATTCGAATCAAATTAGCTTTGTTTGAATAGAATTGAGTGGAATCTTAATGCTTAAGCTTATGCTTTATTTGAACCAATTACCATTTTTGAAAAGAATAGTTGACTTTCTTTTGAATAAACAAGTTATGTTTAATTTGAATGCAATTTACGTTCATTTGATTCAATAAGCTTTATTCGAATCAAATTAGCTTTGTTTCAATGCAATTGAGTGGAATCTTAATGATTAAGCTTAAGCTTTATTTGAAACAATTACCATTTTTGGAATAAATAGTTGTCTTTCATTTTATTCAATAAGGTTTATTCAAATCAAATAAGCTTTGTTTGAATGCAATTGAGTGGAATATTAATGATTAAGCTTGAGCATTATTGGAAATAATTACCATTTTTGGAAACAGTAGTTTACTTTCATTTGATTAAAAAGGCTATGTTTGAATGCAATCGAATTTCATTTGATTCAATAAGCTTTATTCGAATCAAATTAGCTTTGTTTGAATGCAATTGAGTGGAATCTTAATGATTAAGCTTAAGCTTTATTTGAAAGAAATACCATTTTTGGAAAGAATACTTGACTTTCATTTGATTAAAGAAGATATGTTTGAATGCAATTAGCTTTTATTTGATTCAATAAGCTTTATTTGAATCAAATTATGATTGTTTGAATGCAAATGAGTGGAATCTTAATGAATTATTTATGTTTTATTTGAACCAATTACAATTTTTGGTAAGAAGTTGACTTTCATTTGATTAAATAAGCTATGTTTGAATGCAATTGACTTTCATTTGATTCAATAAGCTTTATTAAAATCAAATTAGCTTTGTTTGAATGTAACTATGTGGAATCTGAGTGATTAAGCTTAAGTTTTGTTTGAAACAATTACCATTTTTTGAAACAATAGTTGACTTTCATTTGATTAAACAAGCTATTTTTCAATACAATTGAATTTCTTTTGATTCAGTAAGCTTTATTCGAATCAAATTAGCTTTGTTTGAATAGAATTGAGTGGAATCTTAATGCTTAAGCTTATGCTTTATTTGAACCAATTACCATTTTTGAAAAGAATAGTTGACTTTCTTTTGAATAAACAAGTTATGTTTAATTTGAATGCAATTTACGTTCATTTGATTCAATAAGCTTTATTCGAATCAAATTAGCTTTGTTTCAATGCAATTGAGTGGAATCTTAATGATTAAGCTTAAGCTTTATTTGAAACAATTACCATTTTTGGAATAAATAGTTGTCTTTCATTTTATTCAATAAGGTTTATTCAAATCAAATAAGCTTTGTTTGAATGCAATTGAGTGGAATATTAATGATTAAGCTTGAGCATTATTGGAAATAATTACCATTTTTGGAAACAGTAGTTTACTTTCATTTGATTAAACAAGCTATGTTTGAATGCAATCGAATTTCATTTGATTCAATAAGCTTTATTCGAATCAAATTAGCTTTGTTTGAATGCAATTGAGTGGAATCTTAATGATTAAGCTTAAGCTTTATTTGAAAGAAATACCATTTTTGGAAAGAATACTTGACTTTCATTTGATTAAAGAAGACATGTTTGAATGCAATTAGCTTTTATTTGATTCAATAAGCTTTATTTGAATCAAATTATCATTGTTTGAATGCAAATGAGTGGAATCTTAATGAATAAGGTTAAGTTTTATTTGAGCCAATTACAATTTTTGGTAAGAAGTTGACATTCATTTGATTAAATAAGCTATGTTTGAATGCAATTGACTTTCATTTGATTCAATAAGCTTTATTAAAATCAAATTAGCTTTGTTTGAATGTAACTATGTGGAATCTGAGTGATTAAGCTTAAGTTTTGTTTGAAACAATTACCATTTTTTGAAACAATAGTTGACTTTCATTTGATTAAACAAGCTATTTTTCAATACAATTGAATTTCTTTTGATTCAGTAAGCTTTATTCGAATCAAATTAGCTTTGTTTGAATACAATTGAGTGGAATCTTAATGCTTAAGCTTATGCTTTATTTGAACCAATTACCATTTTTGAAAAGAATAGTTGACTTTCTTTTGAATAAACAAGTTATGTTTAATTTGAATGCAATTTACGTTCATTTGATTCAATAAGCTTTATTCGAATCAAATTAGCTTTGTTTCAATGCAATTGAGTGGAATCTTAATGATTAAGCTTAAGCTTTATTTGAAACAATTACCATTTTTAGAATAAATAGTTGTCTTTCATTTTTTTCAATAAGGTTTATTCGAATCAAATCAGCCTTGTTTGAATGCAATTGAGTGGAATATTAATGATTAAGCTTGAGCATTATTGGAAATAATTACCATTTTTGCAAACAATAGTTTACTTTCATTTGATTAAACAAGCTATGTTTGAATGCAATCGAATCTCATTTGATTCAATAATCTTTATTCGAATCAAATTAGCTTTGTTTAAATGCAATTGAGTGGAATCTTAATGATTAAGCTTAAGCTTTATTTGAAAGAAATACCATTTTTGGAAAGAATACTTGACTTTCATTTGATTAAAGAAGATATGTTTGAATGCAATTAGCTATATTTTGTTTCAATAAGCTTTATTTGAATCAAATTATCATTGTTTGAATGCAAATGAGTGGAATCTTAATGAATAAGGTTATGTTTTATTTGAACCAATTACAATTTTTGGTAAGAAGTTGACTTTCATTTGATTAAATAAGCTATGTTTGAATGCAATTGACTTTCATTTGATTCAATAAGCTTTATTAAAATCAAATTAGCTTTGTTTGAATGTAATTATGTGGAATCTGAGTGATTAAGCTTAAGTTTTGTTTGAAACAATTACCATTTTTTGAAACAATAGTTGACTTTTATTTGATTAAACAAGCTATTTTTCAATACAATTGAATTTCTTTTGATTCAGTAAGCTTTATTCGAATCAAATTAGCTTTGTTTGAATAGAATTGAGTGGAATCTTAATGCTTAAGCTTATGCTTTATTTGAACCAATTACCATTTTTGAAAAGAATAGTTGACTTTCTTTTGAATAAACAAGTTATGTTTAATTTGAATGCAATTTACGTTCATTTGATTCAATAAGCTTTATTCGAATCAAATTAGCTTTGTTTCAATGCAATTGAGTGGAATCTTAATGATTAAGCTTAAGCTTTATTTGAAACAATTACCATTTTTGGAATAAATAGTTGTCTTTCATTTTATTCAATAAGGTTTATTCAAATCAAATAAGCTTTGTTTGAATGCAATTGAGTGGAATATTAATGATTAAGCTTGAGCATTATTGGAAATAATTACCATTTTTGGAAACAGTAGTTTACTTTCATTAGATTAAACAAGCTATGTTTGAATGAAGTCGAATTTCATTTGATTCAATAAGCTTTATTCGAATCAAATTAGCTTTGTTTGAATGCAATTGAGTGGAATCTTAATGATTAAGCTTAAGCTTTATTTGAAAGAAATACCATTTTTGGAAAGAATACTTGACTTTCATTTGATTAAAGAAGCTATGTTTGAATGCAATTAGCTTTTATTTGATTCAATAAGCTTTATTTGAATCAAATTATCATTGTTTGAATGCAAATGAGTGGAATCTTAATGAATAAGGTTAAGTTTTATTTGAACCAATTACAATTTTTTGTAAGAAGTTGACTTTCATTTGATTAAATAAGCTATGTTTGAATGCAATTGACTTTCATTTGATTCAATAAGCTTTATTAAAATCAAATTAGTTTTGTTTGAATGTAACTATGTGGAATCTGAGTGATTAAGCTTAAGTTTTGTTTGAAACAATTACCATTTTTTGAAACAATAGTTGACTTTCATTTGATTAAACAAGCTATTTTTCAATACAATTGAATTTCTTTTGATTCAGTAAGCTTTATTCGAATCAAATTAGCTTTGTTTGAATACAATTGAGTGGAATCTTAATGCTTAAGCTTATGCTTTATTTGAACCAATTACCATTTTTGAAAAGAATAGTTGACTTTCTTTTGAATAAACAAGTTATGTTTAATTTGAATGCAATTTACGTTCATTTGATTCAATAAGCTTTATTCGAATCAAATTAGCTTTGTTTCAATGCAATTGAGTGGAATCTTAATGATTAAGCTTAAGCTTTATTTGAAACAATTACCATTTTTGGAATAAATAGTTGTCTTTCATTTTTTTCAATAAGGTTTATTCGAATCAAATCATCTTTGTTTGAATGCAATTGAGTGGAATATTAATGATTAAGCTTGAGCATTATTGGAAATAATTACCATTTTTGCCAACAGTAGTTTACTTTCATTTGATTAAACAAGCTATGTTTGAATGCAATCGAATTTCATTTGATTCAATAATCTTTATTCGAATCAAATTAGCTTTGTTTGAATGCAATTGAGTGGAATCTTAATGATTAAGCTTAAGCTTTATTTGAAAGAAATACCATTTTTGGAAAGAATACTTGACTTTCATTTGATTAAAGAAGATATGTTTGAATGCAATTAGCTTTTATTTGATTCAATAAGCTTTATTTGAATCAAATTATCATTGTTTGAATGCAAATGAGTGGAATCTTAATGAATAAGGTTATGTTTTATTTGAACCAATTACAATTTTTGGTAAGAAGTTGACTTTCATTTGATTAAATACGCTATGTTTGAATGCAATTGACTTTCATTTGATCCAATAAGCTTTACTAAAATCAAATTAGCTTTGTTTGAATGTAACTATGTGGAATCTGAGTGATTAAGCTTAAGTTTTGTTTGAAACAATTACCATTTTTTGAAACAATAGTTGACTTTCATTTGATTAAACAAGCTATTTTTCAATACAATTGAATTTCTTTTGATTCAGTAAGCTTTATTCGAATCAAATTAGCTTTGTTTGAATAGAATTGAGTGGAATCTTAATGCTTAAGCTTATGCTTTATTTGAACCAATTACCGTTTTTGAAAAGAATAGTTGACTTTCTTTTGAATAAACAAGTTATGTTTAATTTGAATGCAATTTACGTTCATTTGATTCAATAAGCTTTATTCGAATCAAATTAGCTTTGTTTCAATGCAATTGAGTGGAATCTTAATGATTAAGCTTAAGCTTTATTTGAAACAATTACCATTTTTGGAATAAATAGTTGTCTTTCATTTTATTCAATAAGGTTTATTCAAATCAAATAAGCTTTGTTTGAATGCAATTGAGTGGAATATTAATGATTAAGCTTGAGCATTATTGGAAATAATTACCATTTTTGGAAACAGTAGTTTACTTTCATTAGATTAAACAAGCTATGTTTGAATGAAGTCGAATTTCATTTGATTCAATAAGCTTTATTCGAATCAAATTAGCTTTGTTTGAATGCAATTGGGTGGAATCTTAATGATTAAGCTTAAGCTTTATTTGAAAGAAATACCATTTTTGGAAAGAATACTTGACTTTCATTTGATTAAAGAAGCTATGTTTGAATGCAATTAGCTTTTATTTGATTCAATAAGCTTTATTTGAATCAAATTATCATTGTTTGAATGCAAATGAGTGGAATCTTAATGAATAAGGTTATGTTTTATTTGATCCAATTACAATTTTTGGTAAGAAGTTGACTTTCATTTGATTAAATACGCTATGTTTGAATGCAATTCACTTTCATTTGATCCAATAAGCTTTATTAAAATCAAATTAGCTTTGTTTGAATGTAACTATGTGGAATCTGAGTGATTAAGCTTAAGTTTTGTTTGAAACAATTACCATTTTTTGAAACAATAGTTGACTTTCATTTGATTAAACAAGCTATTTTTCAATACATTTGAATTTCTTTTGATTCAGTAAGCTTTATTCGAATCAAATTAGCTTTGTTTGAATACAATTGAGTGGAATCTTAATGCTTAAGCTTATGCTTTATTTGAACCAATTACCATTTTTGAAAAGAATAGTTGACTTTCTTTTGAATAAACAAGTTATGTTTAATTTGAATGCAATTTACGTTCATTTGATTCAATAAGCTTTATTCGAATCAAATTAGCTTTGTTTCAATGCAATTGAGTGGAATCTTAATGATTAAGCTTAAGCTTTATTTGAAACAATTACCATTTTTGGAATAAATAGTTGTCTTTCATTTTACTCAATAAGGTTTATTCAAATCAAATAATCTTTGTTTGAATGCAATTGAGTGGAATATTAATGATTAAGCTTGAGCATTATTGGAAATAATTACCATTTTTGGAAACAGTAGTTTACTTTCATTTGATTAAACAAGCTATGTTTGAATGCAATCGAATTTCATTTGATTCAATAATCTTTATTCGAATCAAATTAGCTTTGTTTGAATGCAATTGAGTGGAATCTTAATGATTAAGCTTAAGCTTTATTTGAAAGAAATACCATTTTTGGAAAGAATACTTGACTTTCATTTGATTAAAGAAGATATGTTTGAATGCAATTAGCTTTTATTTGATTCAATAAGCTTTATTTGAATCAAATTATCATTGTTTGAATGCAAATGAGTGGAATCTTAATGAATAAGGTTATGTTTTATTTGAACCAATTACAATTTTTGGTAAGAAGTTGACTTTCATTTGATTAAATACGCTATGTTTGAATGCAATTCACTTTCATTTGATCCAATAAGCTTTATTAAAATCAAATTAGCTTTGTTTGAATGTAACTATGTGGAATCTGAGTGATTAAGCTTAAGTTTTGTTTGAAACAATTACCATTTTTTGAAACAATAGTTGACTTTCATTTGATTAAACAAGCTATTTTTCAATACAATTGAATTTCTTTTGATTCAGTAAGCTTTATTCGAATCAAATTAGCTTTGTTTGAATAGAATTGAGTGGAATCTTAATGCTTAAGCTTATGCTTTATTTGAACCAATTACCGTTTTTGAAAAGAATAGTTGACTTTCTTTTGAATAAACAAGTTATGTTTAATTTGAATGCAATTTACGTTCATTTGATTCAATAAGCTTTATTCGAATCAAATTAGCTTTGTTTCAATGCAATTGAGTGGAATCTTAATGATTAAGCTTAAGCTTTATTTGAAACAATTACCATTTTTGGAATAAATAGTTGTCTTTCATTTTATTCAATAAGGTTTATTCAAATCAAATAAGCTTTGTTTGAATGCAATTGAGTGGAATATTAATGATTAAGCTTGAGCATTATTGGAAATAATTACCATTTTTGGAAACAGTAGTTTACTTTCATTTGATTAAACAAGCTATGTTTGAATGCAATCGAATTTCATTTGATTCAATAAGCTTTATTCGAATCAAATTAGCTTTGTTTGAATGCAATTGGGTGGAATCTTAATGATTAAGCTTAAGCTTTATTTGAAAGAAATACCATTTTTGGAAAGAATACTTGACTTTCATTTGATTAAAGAAGCTATGTTTGAATGCAATTAGCTTTTATTTGATTCAATAAGCTTTATTTGAATCAAATTATCATTGTTTGAATGCAAATGAGTGGAATCTTAATGAATAAGGTTATGTTTTATTTGATCCAATTACAATTTTTGGTAAGAAGTTGACTTTCATTTGATTAAATAAGCTATGTTTGAATGCAATTGACTTTCATTTGATTCAATAAGCTTTATTAAAATCAAATTAGCTTTGTTTGAATGTAACTATGTGGAATCTGAGTGATTAAGCTTAAGTTTTGTTTGAAACAATTACCATTTTTTGAAACAATAGTTGACTTTCATTTGATTAAACAAGCTATTTTTCAATACAATTGAATTTCTTTTGATTCAGTAAGCTTTATTCGAATCAAATTAGCTTTGTTTGAATAGAATTGAGTGGAATCTTAATGCTTAAGCTTATGCTTTATTTGAACCAATTACCATTTTTGAAAAGAATAGTTGACTTTCTTTTGAATAAACAAGTTATGTTTAATTTGAATGCAATTTACGTTCATTTGATTCAATAAGCTTTATTCGAATCAAATTAGCTTTGTTTCAATGCAATTGAGTGGAATCTTAATGATTAAGCTTAAGCTTTATTTGAAACAATTACCATTTTTGGAATAAATAGTTGTCTTTCATTTTATTCAATAAGGTTTATTCAAATCAAATAAGCTTTGTTTGAATGCAATTGAGTGGAATATTAATGATTAAGCTTGAGCATTATTGGAAATAATTACCATTTTTGGAAACAGTAGTTTACTTTCATTTGATTAAACAAGCTATGTTTGAATGCAATCGAATTTCATTTGATTCAATAAGCTTTATTCGAATCAAATTAGCTTTGTTTGAATGCAATTGAGTGGAATCTTAATGATTAAGCTTAAGCTTTATTTGAAAGAAATACCATTTTTGGAAAGAATACTTGACTTTCATTTGATTAAAGAAGCTATGTTTGAATGCAATTAGCTTTTATTTGATTCAATAAGCTATATTTGAATCAAATTATCATTGTTTGAATGCAAATGAGTGGAATCTTAATGAATAAGGTTAAGTTTTATTTGAACCAATTACAATTTTTGGTAAGAAGTTGACTTTCATTTGATTAAATAAGCTATGTTTGAATGCAATTGACTTTCATTTGATTCAATAAGCTTTATTAAAATCAAATTAGCTTTGTTTGAATGTAACTATGTGGAATCTGAGTGATTAAGCTTAAGTTTTGTTTGAAACAATTACCATTTTTTGAAACAATAGTTGACTTTCATTTGATTAAACAAGCTATTTTTCAATACAATTGAATTTCTTTTGATTCAGTAAGCTTTATTCGAATCAAATTAGCTTTGTTTGAATAGAATTGAGTGGAATCTTAATGCTTAAGCTTATGCTTTATTTGAACCAATTACCATTTTTGAATAGAATAGTTGACTTTCTTTTGAATAAACAAGTTATGTTTAATTTGAATGCAATTTACGTTCATTTGATTCAATAAGCTTTATTCGAATCAAATTAGCTTTGTTTCAATGCAATTGAGTGGAATCTTAATGATTAAGCTTAAGCTTTATTTGAAACAATTACCATTTTTGGAATAAATAGTTGTCTTTCATTTTATTCAATAAGGTTTATTCAAATCAAATAAGCTTTGTTTGAATGCAATTGAGTGGAATATTAATGATTAAGCTTGAGCATTATTGGAAATAATTACCATTTTTGGAAACAGTAGTTTACTTTCATTTGATTAAACAAGCTATGTTTGAATGCAATCGAATTTCATTTGATTCAATAAGCTTTATTCGAATCAAATTAGCTTTGTTTGAATGCAATTGAGTGGAATCTTAATGATTAAGCTTAAGCTTTATTTGAAAGAAATACCATTTTTGGAAAGAATACCTGACTTTCATTTGATTAAAGAAGATATGTTTGAATGCAATTAGCTTTTATTTGATTCAATAAGCTTTATTTGAATCAAATTATCATTGTTTGAATGCAAATGAGTGGAATCTTAATGAATAAGGTTATGTTTTATTTGATCCAATTACAATTTTTGGTAAGAAGTTGACTTTCATTTGATTAAATAAGCTATGTTTGAATGCAATTGACTTTCATTTGATTCAATAAGCTTTATTAAAATCAAATTAGTTTTGTTTGAATGTAACTATGTGGAATCTGAGTGATTAAGCTTAAGTTTTGTTTGAAACAATTACCATTTTTTGAAACAATAGTTGACTTTCATTTGATTAAACAAGCTATTTTTCAATACATTTGAATTTCTTTTGATTCAGTAAGCTTTATTCGAATCAAATTAGCTTTGTTTGAATACAATTGAGTGGAATCTTAATGCTTAAGCTTATGCTTTATTTGAACCAATTACCATTTTTGAAAAGAATAGTTGACTTTCTTTTGAATAAACAAGTTATGTTTAATTTGAATGCAATTTACGTTCATTTGATTCAATAAGCTTTATTCGAATCAAATTAGCTTTGTTTCAATGCAATTGAGTGGAATCTTAATGATTAAGCTTAAGCTTTATTTGAAACAATTACCATTTTTGGAATAAATAGTTGTCTTTCATTTTATTCAATAAGGTTTATTCAAATCAAATAATCTTTGTTTGAATGCAATTGAGTGGAATATTAATGATTAAGCTTGAGCATTATTGGAAATAATTACCATTTTTGGAAACAGTAGTTTACTTTCATTTGATTAAAAAGGCTATGTTTGAATGCAATCGAATTTCATTTGATTCAATAAGCTTTATTCGAATCAAATTAGCTTTGTTTGAATGCAATTGAGTGGAATCTTAATGATTAAGCTTAAGCTTTATTTGAAAGAAATACCATTTTTGGAAAGAATACTTGACTTTCATTTGATTAAAGAAGATATGTTTGAATGCAATTAGCTTTTATTTGATTCAATAAGCTTTATTTGAATCAAATTATGATTGTTTGAATGCAAATGAGTGGAATCTTAATGAATTATTTATGTTTTATTTGAACCAATTACAATTTTTGGTAAGAAGTTGACTTTCATTTGATTAAATAAGCTATGTTTGAATGCAATTGACTTTCATTTGATTCAATAAGCTTTATTAAAATCAAATTAGCTTTGTTTGAATGTAACTATGTGGAATCTGAGTGATTAAGCTTAAGTTTTGTTTGAAACAATTACCATTTTTTGAAACAATAGTTGACTTTCATTTGATTAAACAAGCTATTTTTCAATACAATTGAATTTCTTTTGATTCAGTAAGCTTTATTCGAATCAAATTAGCTTTGTTTGAATAGAATTGAGTGGAATCTTAATGCTTAAGCTTATGCTTTATTTGAACCAATTACCGTTTTTGAAAAGAATAGTTGACTTTCTTTTGAATAAACAAGTTATGTTTAATTTGAATGCAATTTACGTTCATTTGATTCAATAAGCTTTATTCGAATCAAATTAGCTTTGTTTCAATGCAATTGAGTGGAATCTTAATGATTAAGCTTAAGCTTTATTTGAAACAATTACCATTTTTGGAATAAATAGTTGTCTTTCATTTTATTCAATAAGGTTTATTCAAATCAAATAAGCTTTGTTTGAATGCAATTGAGTGGAATATTAATGATTAAGCTTGAGCATTATTGGAAATAATTACCATTTTTGGAAACAGTAGTTTACTTTCATTTGATTAAACAAGCTATGTTTGAATGCAATCGAATTTCATTTGATTCAATAAGCTTTATTCGAATCAAATTAGCTTTGTTTGAATGCAATTGGGTGGAATCTTAATGATTAAGCTTAAGCTTTATTTGAAAGAAATACCATTTTTGGAAAGAATACTTGACTTTCATTTGATTAAAGAAGCTATGTTTGAATGCAATTAGCTTTTATTTGATTCAATAAGCTTTATTTGAATCAAATTATCATTGTTTGAATGCAAATGAGTGGAATCTTAATGAATAAGGTTATGTTTTATTTGATCCAATTACAATTTTTGGTAAGAAGTTGACTTTCATTTGATTAAATAAGCTATGTTTGAATGCAATTGACTTTCATTTGATTCAATAAGCTTTATTAAAATCAAATTAGCTTTGTTTGAATGTAACTATGTGGAATCTGAGTGATTAAGCTTAAGTTTTGTTTGAAACAATTACCATTTTTTGAAACAATAGTTGACTTTCATTTGATTAAACAAGCTATTTTTCAATACAATTGAATTTCTTTTGATTCAGTAAGCTTTATTCGAATCAAATTAGCTTTGTTTGAATAGAATTGAGTGGAATCTTAATGCTTAAGCTTATGCTTTATTTGAACCAATTACCATTTTTGAAAAGAATAGTTGACTTTCTTTTGAATAAACAAGTTATGTTTAATTTGAATGCAATTTACGTTCATTTGATTCAATAAGCTTTATTCGAATCAAATTAGCTTTGTTTCAATGCAATTGAGTGGAATCTTAATGATTAAGCTTAAGCTTTATTTGAAACAATTACCATTTTTGGAATAAATAGTTGTCTTTCATTTTATTCAATAAGGTTTATTCAAATCAAATAAGCTTTGTTTGAATGCAATTGAGTGGAATATTAATGATTAAGCTTGAGCATTATTGGAAATAATTACCATTTTTGGAAACAGTAGTTTACTTTCATTTGATTAAACAAGCTATGTTTGAATGCAATCGAATTTCATTTGATTCAATAAGCTTTATTCGAATCAAATTAGCTTTGTTTGAATGCAATTGAGTGGAATCTTAATGATTAAGCTTAAGCTTTATTTGAAAGAAATACCATTTTTGGAAAGAATACTTGACTTTCATTTGATTAAAGAAGATATGTTTGAATGCAATTAGCTTTTATTTGATTCAATAAGCTTTATTTGAATCAAATTATCATTGTTTGAATGCAAATGAGTGGAATCTTAATGAATAAGGTTAAGTTTTATTTGAACCAATTACAATTTTTGGTAAGAAGTTGACTTTCATTTGATTAAATAAGCTATGTTTGAATGCAATTGACTTTCATTTGATTCAATAAGCTTTATTAAAATCAAATTAGCTTTGTTTGAATGTAACTATGTGGAATCTGAGTGATTAAGCTTAAGTTTTGTTTGAAACAATTACCATTTTTTGAAACAATAGTTGACTTTCATTTGATTAAACAAGCTATTTTTCAATACAATTGAATTTCTTTTGATTCAGTAAGCTTTATTCGAATCAAATTAGCTTTGTTTGAATAGAATTGAGTGGAATCTTAATGCTTAAGCTTATGCTTTATTTGAACCAATTACCATTTTTGAATAGAATAGTTGACTTTCTTTTGAATAAACAAGTTATGTTTAATTTGAATGCAATTTACGTTCATTTGATTCAATAAGCTTTATTCGAATCAAATTAGCTTTGTTTCAATGCAATTGAGTGGAATCTTAATGATTAAGCTTAAGCTTTATTTGAAACAATTACCATTTTTGGAATAAATAGTTGTCTTTCATTTTATTCAATAAGGTTTATTCAAATCAAATAAGCTTTGTTTGAATGCAATTGAGTGGAATATTAATGATTAAGCTTGAGCATTATTGGAAATAATTACCATTTTTGGAAACAGTAGTTTACTTTCATTTGATTAAACAAGCTATGTTTGAATGCAATCGAATTTCATTTGATTCAATAAGCTTTATTCGAATCAAATTAGCTTTGTTTGAATGCAATTGAGTGGAATCTTAATGATTAAGCTTAAGCTTTATTTGAAAGAAATACCATTTTTGGAAAGAATACTTGACTTTCATTTGATTAAAGAAGATATGTTTGAATGCAATTAGCTTTTATTTGATTCAATAAGCTTTATTTGAATCAAATTATCATTGTTTGAATGCAAATGAGTGGAATCTTAATGAATAAGGTTATGTTTTATTTGAACCAATTACAATTTTTGGTAAGAAGTTGACTTTCATTTGATTAAATAAGCTATGTTTGAATGCAATTGACTTTCATTTGATTCAATAAGCTTTATTAAAATCAAATTAGCTTTGTTTGAATGTAACTATGTGGAATCTGAGTGATTAAGCTTAAGTTTTGTTTGAAACAATTACCATTTTTTGAAACAATAGTTGACTTTCATTTGATTAAACAAGCTATTTTTCAATACAATTGAATTTCTTTTGATTCAGTAAGCTTTATTCGAAACAAATTAGCTTTGTTTGAATAGAATTGAGTGGAATCTTAATGCTTAAGCTTATGCTTTATTTGAACCAATTACCATTTTTGAAAAGAATAGTTGACTTTCTTTTGAATAAACAAGTTATGTTTAATTTGAATGCAATTTACGTTCATTTGATTCAATAAGCTTTATTCGAATCAAATTAGCTTTGTTTCAATGCAATTGAGTGGAATCTTAATGATTAAGCTTAAGCTTTATTTGAAACAATTACCATTTTTGGAATAAATAGTTGTCTTTCATTTTATTCAATAAGGTTTATTCAAATGAAATAAGCTTTGTTTGAATGCAATTGAGTGGAATATTAATGATTAAGCTTGAGCATTATTGGAAATAATTACCATTTTTGGAAACAGTAGTTTACTTTCATTTGATTAAACAAGCTATGTTTGAATGCAATCGAATTTCATTTGATTCAATAAGCTTTATTCGAATCAAATTAGCTTTGTTTGAATGCAATTGAGTGGAATCTTAATGATTAAGCTTAAGCTTTATTTGAAAGAAATACCATTTTTGGAAAGAATACTTGACTTTCATTTGATTAAAGAAGCTATGTTTGAATGCAATTAGCTTTTATTTGATTCAATAAGCTTTATTTGAATCAAATTATCATTGTTTGAATGCAAATGAGTGGAATCTTAATGAATAAGGTTATGTTTTATTTGATCCAATTACAATTTTTGGTAAGAAGTTGACTTTCATTTGATTAAATAAGCTATGTTTGAATGCAATTGAGTTTCATTTGATTCAATAAGCTTTATTAAAATCAAATTAGCTTTGTTTGAATGTAACTATGTGGAATCTGAGTGATTAAGCTTAAGTTTTGTTTGAAACAATTACCATTTTTTGAAACAATAGTTGACTTTCATTTGATTAAACAAGCTATTTTTCAATACAATTGAATTTCTTTTGATTCAGTAAGCTTTATTCGAATCAAATTAGCTTTGTTTGAATAGAATTGAGTGGAATCTTAATGCTTAAGCTTATGCTTTATTTGAACCAATTACCATTTTTGAAAAGAATAGTTGACTTTCTTTTGAATAAACAAGTTATGTTTAATTTGAATGCAATTTACGTTCATTTGATTCAATAAGCTTTATTCGAATCAAATTAGCTTTGTTTCAATGCAATTGAGTGGAATCTTAATGATTAAGCTTAAGCTTTATTTGAAACAATTACCATTTTTGGAATAAATAGTTGTCTTTCATTTTATTCAATAAGGTTTATTCAAATCAAATAAGCTTTGTTTGAATGCAATTGAGTGGAATATTAATGATTAAGCTTGAGCATTATTGGAAATAATTACCATTTTTGGAAACAGTAGTTTACTTTCATTTGATTAAACAAGCTATGTTTGAATGCAATCGAATTTCATTTGATTCAATAAGCTTTATTCGAATCAAATTAGCTTTGTTTGAATGCAATTGAGTGGAATCTTAATGATTAAGCTTAAGCTTTATTTGAAAGAAATACCATTTTTGGAAAGAGTACTTGACTTTCATTTGATTAAAGAAGATATGTTTGAATGCAATTAGCTTTTATTTGATTCAATAAGCTTTATTTGAATCAAATTATCATTGTTTGAATGCAAATGAGTGGAATCTTAATGAATAAGGTTATGTTTTATTTGAACCAATTACAATTTTTGGTAAGAAGTTGACTTTCATTTGATTAAATAAGCTATGTTTGAATGCAATTGACTTTCATTTGATTCAATAAGCTTTATTAAAATCAAATTAGCTTTGTTTGAATGTAACTATGTGGAATCTGAGTGATTAAGCTTAAGTTTTGTTTGAAACAATTACCATTTTTTGAAACAATAGTTGACTTTCATTTGATTAAACAAGCTATTTTTCAATACAATTGAATTTCTTTTGATTCAGTAAGCTTTATTCGAATCAAATTAGCTTTGTTTGAATAGAATTGAGTGGAATCTTAATGCTTAAGCTTATGCTTTATTTGAACCAATTACCATTTTTGAAAAGAATAGTTGACTTTCTTTTGAATAAACAAGTTATGTTTAATTTGAATGCAATTTACGTTCATTTGATTCAATAAGCTTTATTCGAATCAAATTAGCTTTGTTTCAATGCAATTGAGTGGAATCTTAATGATTAAGCTTAAGCTTTATTTGAAACAATTACCATTTTTGGAATAAATAGTTGTCTTTCATTTTATTCAATAAGGTTTATTCAAATCAAATAAGCTTTGTTTGAATGCAATTGAGTGGAATATTAATGATTAAGCTTGAGCATTATTGGAAATAATTACCATTTTTGGAAACAGTAGTTTACTTTCATTTGATTAAACAAGCTATGTTTGAATGCAATCGAATTTCATTTGATTCAATAAGCTTTATTCGAATCAAATTAGCTTTGTTTGAATGCAATTGAGTGGAATCTTAATGATTAAGCTTAAGCTTTATTTGAAAGAAATACCATTTTTGGAAAGAATACTTGACTTTCATTTGATTAAAGAAGATATGTTTGAATGCAATTAGCTTTTATTTGATTCAATAAGCTTTATTTGAATCAAATTATCATTGTTTGAATGCAAATGAGTGGAATCTTAATGAATAAGGTTATGTTTTATTTGAACCAATTACAATTTTTGGTAAGAAGTTGACTTTCATTTGATTAAATAAGCTATGTTTGAATGCAATTGACTTTCATTTGATTCAATAAGCTTTATTAAAATCAAATTAGCTTTGTTTGAATGTAACTATGTGGAATCTGAGTGATTAAGCTTAAGTTTTGTTTGAAACAATTACCATTTTTTGAAACAATAGTTGACTTTCATTTGATTAAACAAGCTATTTTTCAATACAATTGAATTTCTTTTGATTCAGTAAGCTTTATTCGAATCAAATTAGCTTTGTTTGAATAGAATTGAGTGGAATCTTAATGCTTAAGCTTATGCTTTATTTGAACCCATTACCATTTTTGAAAAGAATAGTTGACTTTCTTTTGAATAAACAAGTTATGTTTAATTTGAATGCAATTTACGTTCATTTGATTCAATAAGCTTTATTCGAATCAAATTAGCTTTGTTTCAATGCAATTGAGTGGAATCTTAATGATTAAGCTTAAGCTTTATTTGAAACAATTACCATTTTTGGAATAAATAGTTGTCTTTCATTTTATTCAATAAGGTTTATTCAAATCAAATAAGCTTTGTTTGAATGCAATTGAGTGGAATATTAATGATTAAGCTTGAGCATTATTGGAAATAATTACCATTTTTGGAAACAGTAGTTTACTTTCATTTGATTAAACAAGCTATGTTTGAATGCAATCGAATTTCATTTGATTCAATAAGCTTTATTCGAATCAAATTAGCTTTGTTTGAATGCAATTGAGTGGAATCTTAATGATTAAGCTTAAGCTTTATTTGAAAGAAATACCATTTTTGGAAAGAATACTTGACTTTCATTTGATTAAAGAAGATATGTTTGAATGCAATTCGCTTTTATTTGATTCAATAAGCTTTATTTGAATCAAATTATCATTGTTTGAATGCAAATGAGTGGAATCTTAATGAATAAGGTTATGTTTTATTTGAACCAATTACAATTTTTGGTAAGAAGTTGACTTTCATTTGATTAAATAAGCTATGTTTGAATGCAATTGACTTTCATTTGATTCAATAAGCTTTATTAAAATCAAATTAGCTTTGTTTGAATGTAACTATGTGGAATCTGAGTGATTAAGCTTAAGTTTTGTTTGAAACAATTACCATTTTTTGAAACAATAGTTGACTTTCATTTGATTAAACAAGCTATTTTTCAATACAATTGAATTTCTTTTGATTCAGTAAGCTTTATTCGAATCAAATTAGCTTTGTTTGAATAGAATTGAGTGGAATCTTAATGCTTAAGCTTATGCTTTATTTGAACCAATTACCATTTTTGAAAAGAATAGTTGACTTTCTTTTGAATAAACAAGTTATGTTTAATTTGAATGCAATTTACGTTCATTTGATTCAATAAGCTTTATTCGAATCAAATTAGCTTTGTTTCAATGCAATTGAGTGGAATCTTAATGATTAAGCTTAAGCTTTATTTGAAACAATTACCATTTTTGGAATAAATAGTTGTCTTTCATTTTATTCAATAAGGTTTATTCAAATCAAATAAGCTTTGTTTGAATGCAATTGAGTGGAATATTAATGATTAAGCTTGAGCATTATTGGAAATAATTACCATTTTTGGAAACAGTAGTTTACTTTCATTTGATTAAACAAGCTATGTTTGAATGCAATCGAATTTCATTTGATTCAATAAGCTTTATTCGAATCAAATTAGCTTTGTTTGAATGCAATTGAGTGGAATCTTAATGATTAAGCTTAAGCTTTATTTGAAAGAAATACCATTTTTGGAAAGAATACTTGACTTTCATTTGATTAAAGAAGATATGTTTGAATGCAATTAGCTTTTATTTGATTCAATAAGCTTTATTTGAATCAAATTATCATTGTTTGAATGCAAATGAGTGGAATCTTAATGAATAAGGTTATGTTTTATTTGAACCAATTACAATTTTTGGTAAGAAGTTGACTTTCATTTGATTAAATAAGCTATGTTTGAATGCAATTGACTTTCATTTGATTCAATAAGCTTTATTAAAATCAAATTAGCTTTGTTTGAATGTAACTATGTGGAATCTGAGTGATTAAGCTTAAGTTTTGTTTGAAACAATTACCATTTTTTGAAACAATAGTTGACTTTCATTTGATTAAACAAGCTATTTTTCAATACAATTGAATTTCTTTTGATTCAGTAAGCTTTATTCGAATCAAATTAGCTTTGTTTGAATAGAATTGAGTGGAATCTTAATGCTTAAGCTTATGCTTTATTTGAACCAATTACCATTTTTGAATAGAATAGTTGACTTTCTTTTGAATAAACAAGTTATGTTTAATTTGAATGCAATTTACGTTCATTTGATTCAATAAGCTTTATTCGAATCAAATTAGCTTTGTTTCAATGCAATTGAGTGGAATCTTAATGATTAAGCTTAAGCTTTATTTGAAACAATTACCATTTTTGGAATAAATAGTTGTCTTTCATTTTATTCAATAAGGTTTATTCAAATCAAATAAGCTTTGTTTGAATGCAATTGAGTGGAATATTAATGATTAAGCTTGAGCATTATTGGAAATAATTACCATTTTTGGAAACAGTAGTTTACTTTCATTTGATTAAACAAGCTATGTTTGAATGCAATCGAATTTCATTTGATTCAATAAGCTTTATTCGAATCAAATTAGCTTTGTTTGAATGCAATTGAGTGGAATCTTAATGATTAAGCTTAAGCTTTATTTGAAAGAAATACCATTTTTGGAAAGAATACTTGACTTTCATTTGATTAAAGAAGATATGTTTGAATGCAATTAGCTTTTATTTGATTCAATAAGCTTTATTTGAATCAAATTATCATTGTTTGAATGCAAATGAGTGGAATCTTAATGAATAAGGTTATGTTTTATTTGAACCAATTACAATTTTTGGTAAGAAGTTGACTTTCATTTGATTAAATAAGCTATGTTTGAATGCAATTGACTTTCATTTGATTCAATAAGCTTTATTAAAATCAAATTAGCTTTGCTTGAATGTAACTATGTGGAATCTGAGTGATTAAGCTTAAGTTTTGTTTGAAACAATTACCATTTTTTGAAACAATAGTTGACTTTCATTTGATTAAACAAGCTATTTTTCAATACAATTGAATTTCTTTTGATTCAGTAAGCTTTATTCGAATCAAATTAGCTTTGTTTGAATAGAATTGAGTGGAATCTTAATGCTTAAGCTTATGCTTTATTTGAACCAATTACCATTTTTGAAAAGAATAGTTGACTTTCTTTTGAATAAACAAGTTATGTTTAATTTGAATGCAATTTACGTTCATTTGATTCAATAAGCTTTATTCGAATCAAATTAGCTTTGTTTCAATGCAATTGAGTGGAATCTTAATGATTAAGCTTAAGCTTTATTTGAAACAATTACCATTTTTGGAATAAATAGTTGTCTTTCATTTTATTCAATAAGGTTTATTCAAATCAAATAAGCTTTGTTTGAATGCAATTGAGTGGAATATTAATGATTAAGCTTGAGCATTATTGGAAATAATTACCATTTTTGGAAACAGTAGTTTACTTTCATTTGATTAAACAAGCTATGTTTGAATGCAATCGAATTTCATTTGATTCAATAAGCTTTATTCGAATCAAATTAGCTTTGTTTGAATGCAATTGAGTGGAATCTTAATGATTAAGCTTAAGCTTTATTTGAAAGAAATACCATTTTTGGAAAGAATACTTGACTTTCATTTGATTAAAGAAGCTATGTTTGAATGCAATTAGCTTTTATTTGATTCAATAAGCTTTATTTGAATCAAATTATCATTGTTTGAATGCAAATGAGTGGAATCTTAATGAATAAGGTTATGTTTTATTTGATCCAATTACAATTTTTGGTAAGAAGTTGACTTTCATTTGATTAAATAAGCTATGTTTGAATGCAATTGACTTTCATTTGATTCAATAAACTTTATTAAAATCAAATTAGCTTTGTTTGAATGTAACTATGTGGAATCTGAGTGATTAAGCTTAAGTTTTGTTTGAAACAATTACCATTTTTTGAAACAATAGTTGACTTTCATTTGATTAAACAAGCTATTTTTCAATACAATTGAATTTCTTTTGATTCAGTAAGCTTTATTCGAATCAAATTAGCTTTGTTTGAATAGAATTGAGTGGAATCTTAATGCTTAAGCTTATGCTTTATTTGAACCAATTACCATTTTTGAAAAGAATAGTTGACTTTCTTTTGAATAAACAAGTTATGTTTAATTTGAATGCAATTTACGTTCATTTGATTCAATAAGCTTTATTCGAATCAAATTAGCTTTGTTTCAATGCAATTGAGTGGAATCTTAATGATTAAGCTTAAGCTTTATTTGAAACAATTACCATTTTTGGAATAAATAGTTGTCTTTCATTTTATTCAATAAGGTTTATTCAAATCAAATAAGCTTTGTTTGAATGCAATTGAGTGGAATATTAATGATTAAGCTTGAGCATTATTGGAAATAATTACCATTTTTGGAAACAGTAGTTTACTTTCATTTGATTAAACAAGCTATGTTTGAATGCAATCGAATTTCATTTGATTCAATAAGCTTTATTCGGATCAAATTAGCTTTGTTTGAATGCAATTGAGTGGAATCTTAATGATTAAGCTTAAGCTTTATTTGAAAGAAATACCATTTTTGGAAAGAATACTTGACTTTCATTTGATTAAAGAAGATATGTTTGAATGCAATTAGCTTTTATTTGATTCAATAAGCTTTATTTGAATCAAATTATCATTGTTTGAATGCAAATGAGTGGAATCTTAATGAATAAGGTTATGTTTTATTTGAACCAATTACAATTTTTGGTAAGAAGTTGACTTTCATTTGATTAAATAAGCTGTGTTTGAATGCAATTGACTTTCATTTGATTCAATAAGCTTTATTAAAATCAAATTAGCTTTGTTTGAATGTAACTATGTGGAATCTGAGTGATTAAGCTTAAGTTTTGTTTGAAACAATTACCATTTTTTGAAACAATAGTTGACTTTCATTTGATTAAACAAGCTATTTTTCAATACAATTGAATTTCTTTTGATTCAGTAAGCTTTATTCGAATCAAATTAGCTTTGTTTGAATAGAATTGAGTGGAATCTTAATGCTTAAGCTTATGCTTTATTTGAACCAATTACCATTTTTGAAAAGAATAGTTGACTTTCTTTTGAATAAACAAGTTATGTTTAATTTGAATGCAATTTACGTTCATTTGATTCAATCAGCTTTATTCGAATCAAATTAGCTTTGTTTCAATGCAATTGAGTGGAATCTTAATGATTAAGCTTAAGCTTTATTTGAAACAATTACCATTTTTGGAATAAATAGTTGTCTTTCATTTTATTCAATAAGGTTTATTCAAATCAAATAAGCTTTGTTTGAATGCAATTGAGTGGAATATTAATGATTAAGCTTGAGCATTATTGGAAATAATTACCATTTTTGGAAACAGTAGTTTACTTTCATTTGATTAAACAAGCTATGTTTGAATGCAATCGAATTTCATTTGATTCAATAAGCTTTATTCGAATCAAATTAGCTTTGTTTGAATGCAATTGAGTGGAATCTTAATGATTAAGCTTAAGCTTTATTTGAAAGAAATACCATTTTTGGAAAGAATACTTGACTTTCATTTGATTAAAGAAGCTATGTTTGAATGCAATTAGCTTTTATTTGATTCAATAAGCTTTATTTGAATCAAATTATCATTGTTTGAATGCAAATGAGTGGAATCTTAATGAATAAGGTTATGTTTTATTTGATCCAATTACAATTTTTGGTAAGAAGTTGACTTTCATTTGATTAAATAAGCTATGTTTGAATGCAATTGACTTTCATTTGATTCAATAAGCTTTATTAAAATCAAATTAGCTTTGTTTGAATGTAACTATGTGGAATCTGAGTGATTAAGCTTAAGTTTTGTTTGAAACAATTACCATTTTTTGAAACAATAGTTGACTTTCATTTGATTAAACAAGCTATTTTTCAATACAATTGAATTTCTTTTGATTCAGTAAGCTTTATTCGAATCAAATTAGCTTTGTTTGAATAGAATTGAGTGGAATCTTAATGCTTAAGCTTATGCTTTATTTGAACCAATTACCATTTTTGAAAAGAATAGTTGACTTTCTTTTGAATAAACAAGTTATGTTTAATTTGAATGCAATTTACGTTCATTTGATTCAATAAGCTTTATTCGAATCAAATTAGCTTTGTTTCAATGCAATTGAGTGGAATCTTAATGATTAAGCTTAAGCTTTATTTGAAACAATTACCATTTTTGGAATAAATAGTTGTCTTTCATTTTATTCAATAAGGTTTATTCAAATCAAATAAGCTTTGTTTGAATGCAATTGAGTGGAATATTAATGATTAAGCTTGAGCATTATTGGAAATAATTACCATTTTTGGAAACAGTAGTTTACTTTCATTTGATTAAACAAGCTATGTTTGAATGCAATCGAATTTCATTTGATTCAATAAGCTTTATTCGAATCAAATTAGCTTTGTTTGAATGCAATTGAGTGGAATCTTAATGATTAAGCTTAAGCTTTATTTGAAAGAAATACCATTTTTGGAAAGAATACTTGACTTTCATTTGATTAAAGAAGATATGTTTGAATGCAATTAGCTTTTATTTGATTCAATAAGCTTTATTTGAATCAAATTATCATTGTTTGAATGCAAATGAGTGGAATCTTAATGAATAAGGTTATGTTTTATTTGAACCAATTACAATTTTTGGTAAGAAGTTGACTTTCATTTGATTAAATAAGCTATGTTTGAATGCAATTGACTTTCATTTGATTCAATAAGCTTTATTAAAATCAAATTAGCTTTGCTTGAATGTAACTATGTGGAATCTGAGTGATTAAGCTTAAGTTTTGTTTGAAACAATTACCATTTTTCGAAACAATAGTTGACTTTCATTTGATTAAACAAGCTATTTTTCAATACAATTGAATTTCTTTTGATTCAGTAAGCTTTATTCGAATCAAATTAGCTTTGTTTGAATAGAATTGAGTGGAATCTTAATGCTTAAGCTTATGCTTTATTTGAACCAATTACCATTTTTGAAAAGAATAGTTGACTTTCTTTTGAATAAACAAGTTATGTTTAATTTGAATGCAATTTACGTTCATTTGATTCAATAAGCTTTATTCGAATCAAATTAGCTTTGTTTCAATGCAATTGAGTAGAATCTTAATGATTAAGCTTAAGCTTTATTTGAAACAATTACCATTTTTGGAATAAATAGTTGTCTTTCATTTTATTCAATAAGGTTTATTCAAATCAAATAAGCTTTGTTTAAATGCAATTGAGTGGAATATTAATGATTAAGCTTGAGCATTATTGGAAATAATTACCATTTTTGGAAACAGTAGTTTACTTTCATTTGATTAAACAAGCTATGTTTGAATGCAATCGAATTTCATTTGATTCAATAAGCTTTATTCGAATCAAATTAGCTTTGTTTGAATGCAATTGAGTGGAATCTTAATGATTAAGCTTAAGCTTTATTTGAAAGAAATACCATTTTTGGAAAGAATACTTGATTTTCATTTGATTAAAGAAGATATGTTTGAATGCAATTAGCTTTTATTTGATTCAATAAGCTTTATTTGAATCAAATTATCATTGTTTGAATGCAAATGAGTGGAATCTTAATGAATAAGGTTAAGTTTTATTTGAACCAATTACAATTTTTGGTAAGAAGTTGAATTTCATTTGATTAAATAAGCTATGTTTGAATGCAATTGACTTTCATTTGATTCAATAAGCTTTATTAAAATCAAATTAGCTTTGTTTGAATGTAACTATGTGGAATCTGAGTGATTAAGCTTAAGTTTTGTTTGAAACAATTACCATTTTTTGAAACAATAGTTGACTTTCATTTGATTAAACAAGCTATTTTTCAATACAATTGAATTTCTTTTGATTCAGTAAGCTTTATTCGAATCAAATTAGCTTTGTTTGAATAGAATTGAGTGGAATCTTAATGCTTAAGCTTATGCTTTATTTGAACCAATTACCATTTTTGAAAAGAATAGTTGACTTTCTTTTGAATAAACAAGTTATGTTTAATTTGAATGCAATTTACGTTCATTTGATTCAATAAGCTTTATTCGAATCAAATTAGCTTTGTTTCAATGCAATTGAGTGGAATCTTAATGATTAAGCTTAAGCTTTATTTGAAACAATTACCATTTTTGGAATAAATAGTTGTCTTTCATTTTATTCAATAAGGTTTATTCAAATCAAATAAGCTTTGTTTGAATGCAATTGAGTGGAATATTAATGATTAAGCTTGAGCATTATTGGAAATAATTACCATTTTTGGAAACAGTAGTTTACTTTCATTTGATTAAACAAGCTATGTTTGAATGCAATCGAATTTCATTTGATTCAATAAGCTTTATTCGAATCAAATTAGCTTTGTTTGAATGCAATTGAGTGGAATCTTAATGATTAAGCTTAAGCTTTATTTGAAAGAAATACCATTTTTGGAAAGAATACTTGACTTTCATTTGATTAAAGAAGCTATGTTTGAATGCAATTAGCTTTTATTTGATTCAATAAGCTTTATTTGAATCAAATTATCATTGTTTGAATGCAAATGAGTGGAATCTTAATGAATAAGGTTATGTTTTATTTGATCCAATTACAATTTTTGGTAAGAAGTTGACTTTCATTTGATTAAATAAGCTATGTTTGAATGCAATTGACTTTCATTTGATTCAATAAGCTTTATTAAAATCAAATTAGCTTTGTTTGAATGTAACTATGTGGAATCTGAGTGATTAAGCTTAAGTTTTGTTTGAAACAATTACCATTTTTTGAAACAATAGTTGACTTTCATTTGATTAAACAAGCTATTTTTCAATACAATTGAATTTCTTTTGATTCAGTAAGCTTTATTCGAATCAAATTAGCTTTGTTTGAATAGAATTGAGTGGAATCTTAATGCTTAAGCTTATGCTTTATTTGAACCAATTACCATTTTTGAAAAGAATAGTTGACTTTCTTTTGAATAAACAAGTTATGTTTAATTTGAATGCAATTTACGTTCATTTGATTCAATAAGCTTTATTCGAATCAAATTAGCTTTGTTTCAATGCAATTGAGTGGAATCTTAATGATTAAGCTTAAGCTTTATTTGAAACAATTACCATTTTTGGAATAAATAGTTGTCTTTCATTTTATTCAATAAGGTTTATTCAAATCAAATAAGCTTTGTTTGAATGCAATTGAGTGGAATATTAATGATTAAGCTTGAGCATTATTGGAAATAATTACCATTTTTGGAAACAGTAGTTTACTTTCATTTGATTAAACAAGCTATGTTTGATTGCAATCGAATTTCATTTGATTCAATAAGCTTTATTCGAATCAAATTAGCTTTGTTTGAATGCAATTGAGTGGAATCTTAATGATTAAGCTTAAGCTTTATTTGAAAGAAATACCATTTTTGGAAAGAATACTTGACTTTCATTTGATTAAAGAAGATATGTTTGAATGCAATTAGCTTTTATTTGATTCAATAAGCTTTATTTGAATCAAATTATCATTGTTTGAATGCAAATGAGTGGAATCTTAATGAATAAGGTTATGTTTTATTTGATCCAATTACAATTTTTGGTAAGAAGTTGACTTTCATTTGATTAAATACGCTATGTTTGAATGCAATTGACTTTCATTTGATTCAATAAGCTTTATTAAAATCAAATTAGCTTTGGTTGAATGTAACTATGTGGAATCTGAGTGATTAAGCTTAAGTTTTGTTTGAAACAATTACCATTTTTTGAAACAATAGTTGACTTTCATTTGATTAAACAAGCTATTTTTCAATACAATTGAATTTCTTTTGATTCAGTAAGCTTTATTCGAATCAAATTAGCTTTGTTTGAATAGAATTGAGTGGAATCTTAATGCTTAAGCTTATGCTTTATTTGAACCAATTACCATTTTTGAAAAGAATAGTTGACTTTCTTTTGAATAAACAAGTTATGTTTAATTTGAATGCAATTTACGTTCATTTGATTCAATAAGCTTTATTCGAATCAAATTAGCTTTGTTTCAATGCAATTGAGTGGAATCTTAATGATTAAGCTTAAGCTTTATTTGAAACAATTACCATTTTTGGAATAAATAGTTGTCTTTCATTTTATTCAATAAGGTTTATTCAAATCAAATAAGCTTTGTTTGAATGCAATTGAGTGGAATATTAATGATTAAGCTTGAGCATTATTGGAAATAATTACCATTTTTGGAAACAGTAGTTTACTTTCATTTGATTAAACAAGCTATGTTTGAATGCAATCGAATTTCATTTGATTCAATAAGCTTTATTCGAATCAAATTAGCTTTGTTTGAATGCAATTGAGTGGAATATTAATGATTAAGCTTAAGCTTTATTTGAAAGAAATACCATTTTTGGAAAGAATACTTGACTTTCATTTGATTAAAGAAGCTATGTTTGAATGCAATTAGCTTTTATTTGATTCAATAAGCTTTATTTGAATCAAATTATCATTGTTTGAATGCAAATGAGTGGAATCTTAATGAATAAGGTTATGTTTTATTTGATCCAATTACAATTTTTGGTAAGAAGTTGACTTTCATTTGATTAAATAAGCTATGTTTGAATGCAATTGACTTTCATTTGATTCAATAAGCTTTATTAAAATCAAATTAGCTTTGTTTGAATGTAACTATGTGGAATCTGAGTGATTAAGCTTAAGTTTTGTTTGAAACAATTGCCATTTTTTGAAACAATAGTTGACTTTCATTTGATTAAACAAGCTATTTTTCAATACAATTGAATTTCTTTTGATTCAGTAAGCTTTATTCGAATCAAATTAGCTTTGTTTGAATAGAATTGAGTGGAATCTTAATGCTTAAGCTTATGCTTTATTTGAACCAATTACCATTTTTGAAAAGAATAGTTGACTTTCTTTTGAATAAACAAGTTATGTTTAATTTGAATGCAATTTACGTTCATTTGATTCAATAAGCTTTATTCGAATCAAATTAGCTTTGTTTCAATGCAATTGAGTGGAATCTTAATGATTAAGCTTAAGCTTTATTTGAAACAATTACCATTTTTGGAATAAATAGTTGTCTTTCATTTTATTCAATAAGGTTTATTCAAATCAAATAAGCTTTGTTTGAATGCAATTGAGTGGAATATTAATGATTAAGCTTGAGCATTATTGGAAATAATTACCATTTTTGGAAACAGTAGTTTACTTTCATTTGATTAAACAAGCTATGTTTGAATGCAATCGAATTTCATTTGATTCAATAAGCTTTATTCGAATCAAATTAGCTTTGTTTGAATGCAATTGAGTGGAATCTTAATGATTAAGCTTAAGCTTTATTTGAAAGAAATACCATTTTTGGAAAGAATACTTGACTTTCATTTGATTAAAGAAGATATGTTTGAATGCAATTAGCTTTTATTTGATTCAATAAGCTTTATTTGAATCAAATTATCATTGTTTGAATGCAAATGAGTGGAATCTTTATGAATAAGGTTATGTTTTATTTGAACCAATTACAATTTTTGGTAAGAAGTTGACTTTCATTTGATTAAATAAGCTATGTTTGAATGCAATTGACTTTCATTTGATTCAATAAGCTTTATTAAAATCAAATTAGCTTTGTTTGAATGTAACTATGTGGAATCTGAGTGATTAAGCTTAAGTTTTGTTTGAAACAATTACCATTTTTTGAAACAATAGTTGACTTTCATTTGATTAAACAAGCTATTTTTCAATACAATTGAATTTCTTTTGATTCAGTAAGCTTTATTCGAATCAAATTAGCTTTGTTTGAATAGAATTGAGTGGAATCTTAATGCTTAAGCTTATGCTTTATTTGAACCAATTACCATTTTTGAAAAGAATAGTTGACTTTCTTTTGAATAAACAAGTTATGTTTAATTTGAATGCAATTTACGTTCATTTGATTCAATAAGCTTTATTCGAATCAAATTAGCTTTGTTTCAATGCAATTGAGTGGAATCTTAATGATTAAGCTTAAGCTTTATTTGAAACAATTACCATTTTTGGAATAAATAGTTGTCTTTCATTTTATTCAATAAGGTTTATTCAAATCAAATAAGCTTTGTTTGAATGCAATTGAGTGGAATATTAATGATTAAGCTTGAGCATTATTGGAAATAATTACCATTTTTGGAAACAGTAGTTTACTTTCATTTGATTAAACAAGCTATGTTTGAATGCAATCGAATTTCATTTGATTCAATAAGCTTTATTCGAATCAAATTAGCTTTGTTTGAATGCAATTGAGTGGAATCTTAATGATTAAGCTTAAGCTTTATTTGAAAGAAATACCATTTTTGGAAAGAATACTTGACTTTCATTTGATTAAAGAAGATATGTTTGAATGCAATTAGCTTTTATTTGATTCAATAAGCCTTATTTGAATCAAATTATCATTGTTTGAATGCAAATGAGTGGAATCTTAATGAATAAGGTTATGTTTTATTTGAACCAATTACAATTTTTGGTAAGAAGTTGACTTTCATTTGATTAAATAAGCTATGTTTGAATGCAATTGACTTTCATTTGATTCAATAAGCTTTATTAAAATCAAATTAGCTTTGCTTGAATGTAACTATGTGGAATCTGAGTGATTAAGCTTAAGTTTTGTTTGAAACAATTACCATTTTTTGAAACAATAGTTGACTTTCATTTGATTAAACAAGCTATTTTTCAATACAATTGAATTTCTTTTGATTCAGTAAGCTTTATTCGAATCAAATTAGCTTTGTTTGAATAGAATTGAGTGGAATCTTAATGCTTAAGCTTATGCTTTATTTGAACCAATTACCATTTTTGAAAAGAATAGTTGACTTTCTTTTGAATAAACAAGTTATGTTTAATTTGAATGCAATTTACGTTCATTTGATTCAATAAGCTTTATTCGAATCAAATTAGCTTTGTTTCAATGCAATTGAGTAGAATCTTAATGATTAAGCTTAAGCTTTATTTGAAACAATTACCATTTTTGGAATAAATAGTTGTCTTTCATTTTATTCAATAAGGTTTATTCAAATCAAATAAGCTTTGTTTGAATGCAATTGAGTGGAATATTAATGATTAAGCTTGAGCATTATTGGAAATAATTACCATTTTTGGAAACAGTAGTTTACTTTCATTTGATTAAACAAGCTATGTTTGAATGCAATCGAATTTCATTTGATTCAATAAGCTTTATTCGAATCAAATTAGCTTTGTTTGAATGCAATTGAGTGGAATTTTAATGATTAAGCTTAAGCTTTATTTGAAAGAAATACCATTTTTGGAAAGAATACTTGACTTTCATTTGATTAAAGAAGATATGTTTGAATGCAATTAGCTTTTATTTGATTCAATAAGCTTTATTTGAATCAAATTATCATTGTTTGAATGCAAATGAGTGGAATCTTAATGAATAAGGTTAAGTTTTATTTGAACCAATTACAATTTTTGGTAAGAAGTTGAATTTCATTTGATTAAATAAGCTATGTTTGAATGCAATTGACTTTCATTTGATTCAATAAGCTTTATTAAAATCAAATTAGCTTTGTTTGAATGTAACTATGTGGAATCTGAGTGATTAAGCTTAAGTTTTGTTTGAAACAATTACCATTTTTTGAAACAATAGTTGACTTTCATTTGATTAAACAAGCTATTTTTCAATACAATTGAATTTCTTTTGATTCAGTAAGCTTTATTCGAATCAAATTAGCTTTGTTTGAATAGAATTGAGTGGAATCTTAATGCTTAAGCTTATGCTTTATTTGAACCAATTACCATTTTTGAAAAGAATAGTTGACTTTCTTTTGAATAAACAAGTTATGTTTAATTTGAATGCAATTTACGTTCATTTGATTCAATAAGCTTTATTCGAATCAAATTAGCTTTGTTTCAATGCAATTGAGTAGAATCTTAATGATTAAGCTTAAGCTTTATTTGAAACAATTACCATTTTTGGAATAAATAGTTGTCTTTCATTTTATTCAATAAGGTTTATTCAAATCAAATAAGCTTTGTTTAAATGCAATTGAGTGGAATATTAATGATTAAGCTTGAGCATTATTGGAAATAATTACCATTTTTGGAAACAGTAGTTTACTTTCATTTGATTAAACAAGCTATGTTTGAATGCAATCGAATTTCATTTGATTCAATAAGCTTTATTCGAATCAAATTAGCTTTGTTTGAATGCAATTGAGTGGAATCTTAATGATTAAGCTTAAGCTTTATTTGAAAGAAATACCATTTTTGGAAAGAATACTTGATTTTCATTTGATTAAAGAAGATATGTTTGAATGCAATTAGCTTTTATTTGATTCAATAAGCTTTATTTGAATCAAATTATCATTGTTTGAATGCAAATGAGTGGAATCTTAATGAATAAGGTTAAGTTTTATTTGAACCAATTACAATTTTTGGTAAGAAGTTGAATTTCATTTGATTAAATAAGCTATGTTTGAATGCAATTGACTTTCATTTGATTCAATAAGCTTTATTAAAATCAAATTAGCTTTGTTTGAATGTAACTATGTGGAATCTGAGTGATTAAGCTTAAGTTTTGTTTGAAACAATTACCATTTTTTGAAACAATAGTTGACTTTCATTTGATTAAACAAGCTATTTTTCAATACAATTGAATTTCTTTTGATTCAGTAAGCTTTATTCGAATCAAATTAGCTTTGTTTGAATAGAATTGAGTGGAATCTTAATGCTTAAGCTTATGCTTTATTTGAACCAATTACCATTTTTGAAAAGAATAGTTGACTTTCTTTTGAATAAACAAGTTATGTTTAATTTGAATGCAATTTACGTTCATTTGATTCAATAAGCTTTATTCGAATCAAATTAGCTTTGTTTCAATGCAATTGAGTGGAATCTTAATGATTAAGCTTAAGCTTTATTTGAAACAATTACCATTTTTGGAATAAATAGTTGTCTTTCATTTTATTCAATAAGGTTTATTCAAATCAAATAAGCTTTGTTTGAATGCAATTGAGTGGAATATTAATGATTAAGCTTGAGCATTATTGGAAATAATTACCATTTTTGGAAACAGTAGTTTACTTTCATTTGATTAAACAAGCTATGTTTGAATGCAATCGAATTTCATTTGATTCAATAAGCTTTATTCGAATCAAATTAGCTTTGTTTGAATGCAATTGAGTGGAATCTTAATGATTAAGCTTAAGCTTTATTTGAAAGAAATACCATTTTTGGAAAGAATACTTGACTTTCATTTGATTAAAGAAGCTATGTTTGAATGCAATTAGCTTTTATTTGATTCAATAAGCTTTATTTGAATCAAATTATCATTGTTTGAATGCAAATGAGTGGAATCTTAATGAATAAGGTTAAGTTTTATTTGAACCAATTACAATTTTTGGTAAGAAGTTGAATTTCATTTGATTAAATAAGCTATGTTTGAATGCAATTGACTTTCATTTGATTCAATAAGCTTTATTAAAATCAAATTAGCTTTGTTTGAATGTAACTATGTGGAATCTGAGTGATTAAGCTTAAGTTTTGTTTGAAACAATTACCATTTTTTGAAACAATAGTTGACTTTCATTTGATTAAACAAGCTATTTTTCAATACAATTGAATTTCTTTTGATTCAGTAAGCTTTATTCGAATCAAATTAGCTTTGTTTGAATAGAATTGAGTGGAATCTTAATGCTTAAGCTTATGCTTTATTTGAACCAATTACCATTTTTGAAAAGAATAGTTGACTTTCTTTTGAATAAACAAGTTATGTTTAATTTGAATGCAATTTACGTTCATTTGATTCAATAAGCTTTATTCGAATCAAATTAGCTTTGTTTCAATGCAATTGAGTGGAATCTTAATGATTAAGCTTAAGCTTTATTTGAAACAATTACCATTTTTGGAATAAATAGTTGTCTTTCATTTTATTCAATAAGGTTTATTCAAATCAAATAAGCTTTGTTTGAATGCAATTGAGTGGAATATTAATGATTAAGCTTGAGCATTATTGGAAATAATTACCATTTTTGGAAACAGTAGTTTACTTTCATTTGATTAAACAAGCTATGTTTGAATGCAATCGAATTTCATTTGATTCAATAAGCTTTATTCGAATCAAATTAGCTTTGTTTGAATGCAATTGAGTGGAATCTTAATGATTAAGCTTAAGCTTTATTTGAAAGAAATACCATTTTTGGAAAGAATACTTGACTTTCATTTGATTAAAGAAGCTATGTTTGAATGCAATTAGCTTTTATTTGATTCAATAAGCTTTATTTGAATCAAATTATCATTGTTTGAATGCAAATGAGTGGAATCTTAATGAATAAGGTTATGTTTTATTTGATCCAATTACAATTTTTGGTAAGAAGTTGACTTTCATTTGATTAAATAAGCTATGTTTGAATGCAATTGACTTTCATTTGATTCAATAAGCTTTATTAAAATCAAATTAGCTTTGTTTGAATGTAACTATGTGGAATCTGAGTGATTAAGCTTAAGTTTTGTTTGAAACAATTACCATTTTTTGAAACAATAGTTGACTTTCATTTGATTAAACAAGCTATTTTTCAATACAATTGAATTTCTTTTGATTCAGTAAGCTTTATTCGAATCAAATTAGCTTTGTTTGAATAGAATTGAGTGGAATCTTAATGCTTAAGCTTATGCTTTATTTGAACCAATTACCATTTTTGAAAAGAATAGTTGACTTTCTTTTGAATAAACAAGTTATGTTTAATTTGAATGCAATTTACGTTCATTTGATTCAATAAGCTTTATTCGAATCAAATTAGCTTTGTTTCAATGCAATTGAGTGGAATCTTAATGATTAAGCTTAAGCTTTATTTGAAACAATTACCATTTTTGGAATAAATAGTTGTCTTTCATTTTATTCAATAAGGTTTATTCAAATCAAATAAGCTTTGTTTGAATGCAATTGAGTGGAATATTAATGATTAAGCTTGAGCATTATTGGAAATAATTACCATTTTTGGAAACAGTAGTTTACTTTCATTTGATTAAACAAGCTATGTTTGATTGCAATCGAATTTCATTTGATTCAATAAGCTTTATTCGAATCAAATTAGCTTTGTTTGAATGCAATTGAGTGGAATCTTAATGATTAAGCTTAAGCTTTATTTGAAAGAAATACCATTTTTGGAAAGAATACTTGACTTTCATTTGATTAAAGAAGATATGTTTGAATGCAATTAGCTTTTATTTGATTCAATAAGCTTTATTTGAATCAAATTATCATTGTTTGAATGCAAATGAGTGGAATCTTAATGAATAAGGTTATGTTTTATTTGATCCAATTACAATTTTTGGTAAGAAGTTGACTTTCATTTGATTAAATACGCTATGTTTGAATGCAATTGACTTTCATTTGATTCAATAAGCTTTATTAAAATCAAATTAGCTTTGTTTGAATGTAACTATGTGGAATCTGAGTGATTAAGCTTAAGTTTTGTTTGAAACAATTACCATTTTTTGAAACAATAGTTGACTTTCATTTGATTAAACAAGCTATTTTTCAATACAATTGAATTTCTTTTGATTCAGTAAGCTTTATTCGAATCAAATTAGCTTTGTTTGAATAGAATTGAGTGGAATCTTAATGCTTAAGCTTATGCTTTATTTGAACCAATTACCATTTTTGAAAAGAATAGTTGACTTTCTTTTGAATAAACAAGTTATGTTTAATTTGAATGCAATTTACGTTCATTTGATTCAATAAGCTTTATTCGAATCAAATTAGCTTTGTTTCAATGCAATTGAGTGGAATCTTAATGATTAAGCTTAAGCTTTATTTGAAACAATTACCATTTTTGGAATAAATAGTTGTCTTTCATTTTATTCAATAAGGTTTATTCAAATCAAATAAGCTTTGTTTGAATGCAATTGAGTGGAATATTAATGATTAAGCTTGAGCATTATTGGAAATAATTACCATTTTTGGAAACAGTAGTTTACTTTCATTTGATTAAACAAGCTATGTTTGAATGCAATCGAATTTCATTTGATTCAATAAGCTTTATTCGAATCAAATTAGCTTTGTTTGAATGCAATTGAGTGGAATCTTAATGATTAAGCTTAAGCTTTATTTGAAAGAAATACCATTTTTGGAAAGAATACTTGACTTTCATTTGATTAAAGAAGATATGTTTGAATGCAATTAGCTTTTATTTGATTCAATAAGCTTTATTTGAATCAAATTATCATTGTTTGAATGCAAATGAGTGGAATCTTTATGAATAAGGTTATGTTTTATTTGAACCAATTACAATTTTTGGTAAGAAGTTGACTTTCATTTGATTAAATAAGCTATGTTTGAATGCAATTGACTTTCATTTGATTCAATAAGCTTTATTAAAATCAAATTAGCTTTGTTTGAATGTAACTATGTGGAATCTGAGTGATTAAGCTTAAGTTTTGTTTGAAACAATTACCATTTTTTGAAACAATAGTTGACTTTCATTTGATTAAACAAGCTATTTTTCAATACAATTGAATTTCTTTTGATTCAGTAAGCTTTATTCGAATCAAATTAGCTTTGTTTGAATAGAATTGAGTGGAATCTTAATGCTTAAGCTTATGCTTTATTTGAACCAATTACCATTTTTGAAAAGAATAGTTGACTTTCTTTTGAATAAACAAGTTATGTTTAATTTGAATGCAATTTACGTTCATTTGATTCAATAAGCTTTATTCGAATCAAATTAGCTTTGTTTCAATGCAATTGAGTGGAATCTTAATGATTAAGCTTAAGCTTTATTTGAAACAATTACCATTTTTGGAATAAATAGTTGTCTTTCATTTTATTCAATAAGGTTTATTCAAATCAAATAAGCTTTGTTTGAATGCAATTGAGTGGAATATTAATGATTAAGCTTGAGCATTATTGGAAATAATTACCATTTTTGGAAACAGTAGTTTACTTTCATTTGATTAAACAAGCTATGTTTGAATGCAATCGAATTTCATTTGATTCAATAAGCTTTATTCGAATCAAATTAGCTTTGTTTGAATGCAATTGAGTGGAATCTTAATGATTAAGCTTAAGCTTTATTTGAAAGAAATACCATTTTTGGAAAGAATACTTGACTTTCATTTGATTAAAGAAGATATGTTTGAATGCAATTAGCTTTTATTTGATTCAATAAGCCTTATTTGAATCAAATTATCATTGTTTGAATGCAAATGAGTGGAATCTTAATGAATAAGGTTATGTTTTATTTGAACCAATTACAATTTTTGGTAAGAAGTTGACTTTCATTTGATTAAATAAGCTATGTTTGAATGCAATTGACTTTCATTTGATTCAATAAGCTTTATTAAAATCAAATTAGCTTTGCTTGAATGTAACTATGTGGAATCTGAGTGATTAAGCTTAAGTTTTGTTTGAAACAATTACCATTTTTTGAAACAATAGTTGACTTTCATTTGATTAAACAAGCTATTTTTCAATACAATTGAATTTCTTTTGATTCAGTAAGCTTTATTCGAATCAAATTAGCTTTGTTTGAATAGAATTGAGTGGAATCTTAATGCTTAAGCTTATGCTTTATTTGAACCAATTACCATTTTTGAAAAGAATAGTTGACTTTCTTTTGAATAAACAAGTTATGTTTAATTTGAATGCAATTTACGTTCATTTGATTCAATAAGCTTTATTCGAATCAAATTAGCTTTGTTTCAATGCAATTGAGTGGAATCTTAATGATTAAGCTTAAGCTTTATTTGAAACAATTACCATTTTTGGAATAAATAGTTGTCTTTCATTTTATTCAATAAGGTTTATTCAAATCAAATAAGCTTTGTTTGAATGCAATTGAGTGGAATATTAATGATTAAGCTTGAGCATTATTGGAAATAATTACCATTTTTGGAAACAGTAGTTTACTTTCATTTGATTAAACAAGCTATGTTTGAATGCAATCGAATTTCATTTGATTCAATAAGCTTTATTCGAATCAAATTAGCTTTGTTTGAATGCAATTGAGTGGAATCTTAATGATTAAGCTTAAGCTTTATTTGAAAGAAATACCATTTTTGGAAAGAATACTTGACTTTCATTTGATTAAAGAAGCTATGTTTGAATGCAATTAGCTTTTATTTGATTCAATAAGCTTTATTTGAATCAAATTATCATTGTTTGAATGCAAATGAGTGGAATCTTAATGAATAAGGTTATGTTTTATTTGATCCAATTACAATTTTTGGTAAGAAGTTGACTTTCATTTGATTAAATAAGCTATGTTTGAATGCAATTGACTTTCATTTGATTCAATAAGCTTTATTAAAATCAAATTAGCTTTGTTTGAATGTAACTATGTGGAATCTGAGTGATTAAGCTTAAGTTTTGTTTGAAACAATTACCATTTTTTGAAACAATAGTTGACTTTCATTTGATTAAACAAGCTATTTTTCAATACAATTGAATTTCTTTTGATTCAGTAAGCTTTATTCGAATCAAATTAGCTTTGTTTGAATAGAATTGAGTGGAATCTTAATGCTTAAGCTTATGCTTTATTTGAACCAATTACCATTTTTGAAAAGAATAGTTGACTTTCTTTTGAATAAACAAGTTATGTTTAATTTGAATGCAATTTACGTTCATTTGATTCAATAAGCTTTATTCGAATCAAATTAGCTTTGTTTCAATGCAATTGAGTGGAATCTTAATGATTAAGCTTAAGCTTTATTTGAAACAATTACCATTTTTGGAATAAATAGTTGTCTTTCATTTTATTCAATAAGGTTTATTCAAATCAAATAAGCTTTGTTTGAATGCAATTGAGTGGAATATTAATGATTAAGCTTGAGCATTATTGGAAATAATTACCATTTTTGGAAACAGTAGTTTACTTTCATTTGATTAAACAAGCTATGTTTGATTGCAATCGAATTTCATTTGATTCAATAAGCTTTATTCGAATCAAATTAGCTTTGTTTGAATGCAATTGAGTGGAATCTTAATGATTAAGCTTAAGCTTTATTTGAAAGAAATACCATTTTTGGAAAGAATACTTGACTTTCATTTGATTAAAGAAGATATGTTTGAATGCAATTAGCTTTTATTTGATTCAATAAGCTTTATTTGAATCAAATTATCATTGTTTGAATGCAAATGAGTGGAATCTTAATGAATAAGGTTATGTTTTATTTGATCCAATTACAATTTTTGGTAAGAAGTTGACTTTCATTTGATTAAATACGCTATGTTTGAATGCAATTGACTTTCATTTGATTCAATAAGCTTTATTAAAATCAAATTAGCTTTGTTTGAATGTAACTATGTGGAATCTGAGTGATTAAGCTTAAGTTTTGTTTGAAACAATTACCATTTTTTGAAACAATAGTTGACTTTCATTTGATTAAACAAGCTATTTTTCAATACAATTGAATTTCTTTTGATTCAGTAAGCTTTATTCGAATCAAATTAGCTTTGTTTGAATAGAATTGAGTGGAATCTTAATGCTTAAGCTTATGCTTTATTTGAACCAATTACCATTTTTGAAAAGAATAGTTGACTTTCTTTTGAATAAACAAGTTATGTTTAATTTGAATGCAATTTACGTTCATTTGATTCAATAAGCTTTATTCGAATCAAATTAGCTTTGTTTCAATGCAATTGAGTGGAATCTTAATGATTAAGCTTAAGCTTTATTTGAAACAATTACCATTTTTGGAATAAATAGTTGTCTTTCATTTTATTCAATAAGGTTTATTCAAATCAAATAAGCTTTGTTTGAATGCAATTGAGTGGAATATTAATGATTAAGCTTGAGCATTATTGGAAATAATTACCATTTTTGGAAACAGTAGTTTACTTTCATTTGATTAAACAAGCTATGTTTGAATGCAATCGAATTTCATTTGATTCAATAAGCTTTATTCGAATCAAATTAGCTTTGTTTGAATGCAATTGAGTGGAATATTAATGATTAAGCTTAAGCTTTATTTGAAAGAAATACCATTTTTGGAAAGAATACTTGACTTTCATTTGATTAAAGAAGCTATGTTTGAATGCAATTAGCTTTTATTTGATTCAATAAGCTTTATTTGAATCAAATTATCATTGTTTGAATGCAAATGAGTGGAATCTTAATGAATAAGGTTATGTTTTATTTGATCCAATTACAATTTTTGGTAAGAAGTTGACTTTCATTTGATTAAATAAGCTATGTTTGAATGCAATTGACTTTCATTTGATTCAATAAGCTTTATTAAAATCAAATTAGCTTTGTTTGAATGTAACTATGTGGAATCTGAGTGATTAAGCTTAAGTTTTGTTTGAAACAATTGCCATTTTTTGAAACAATAGTTGACTTTCATTTGATTAAACAAGCTATTTTTCAATACAATTGAATTTCTTTTGATTCAGTAAGCTTTATTCGAATCAAATTAGCTTTGTTTGAATAGAATTGAGTGGAATCTTAATGCTTAAGCTTATGCTTTATTTGAACCAATTACCATTTTTGAAAAGAATAGTTGACTTTCTTTTGAATAAACAAGTTATGTTTAATTTGAATGCAATTTACGTTCATTTGATTCAATAAGCTTTATTCGAATCAAATTAGCTTTGTTTCAATGCAATTGAGTGGAATCTTAATGATTAAGCTTAAGCTTTATTTGAAACAATTACCATTTTTGGAATAAATAGTTGTCTTTCATTTTATTCAATAAGGTTTATTCAAATCAAATAAGCTTTGTTTGAATGCAATTGAGTGGAATATTAATGATTAAGCTTGAGCATTATTGGAAATAATTACCATTTTTGGAAACAGTAGTTTACTTTCATTTGATTAAACAAGCTATGTTTGAATGCAATCGAATTTCATTTGATTCAATAAGCTTTATTCGAATCAAATTAGCTTTGTTTGAATGCAATTGAGTGGAATCTTAATGATTAAGCTTAAGCTTTATTTGAAAGAAATACCATTTTTGGAAAGAATACTTGACTTTCATTTGATTAAAGAAGATATGTTTGAATGCAATTAGCTTTTATTTGATTCAATAAGCTTTATTTGAATCAAATTATCATTGTTTGAATGCAAATGAGTGGAATCTTAATGAATAAGGTTATGTTTTATTTGAACCAATTACAATTTTTGGTAAGAAGTTGACTTTCATTTGATTAAATAAGCTATGTTTGAATGCAATTGACTTTCATTTGATTCAATAAGCTTTATTAAAATCAAATTAGCTTTGCTTGAATGTAACTATGTGGAATCTGAGTGATTAAGCTTAAGTTTTGTTTGAAACAATTACCATTTTTTGAAACAATAGTTGACTTTCATTTGATTAAACAAGCTATTTTTCAATACAATTGAATTTCTTTTGATTCAGTAAGCTTTATTCGAATCAAATTAGCTTTGTTTGAATAGAATTGAGTGGAATCTTAATGCTTAAGCTTATGCTTTATTTGAACCAATTACCATTTTTGAAAAGAATAGTTGACTTTCTTTTGAATAAACAAGTTATGTTTAATTTGAATGCAATTTACGTTCATTTGATTCAATAAGCTTTATTCGAATCAAATTAGCTTTGTTTCAATGCAATTGAGTAGAATCTTAATGATTAAGCTTAAGCTTTATTTGAAACAATTACCATTTTTGGAATAAATAGTTGTCTTTCATTTTATTCAATAAGGTTTATTCAAATCAAATAAGCTTTGTTTGAATGCAATTGAGTGGAATATTAATGATTAAGCTTGAGCATTATTGGAAATAATTACCATTTTTGGAAACAGTAGTTTACTTTCATTTGATTAAACAAGCTATGTTTGAATGCAATCGAATTTCATTTGATTCAATAAGCTTTATTCGAATCAAATTAGCTTTGTTTGAATGCAATTGAGTGGAATTTTAATGATTAAGCTTAAGCTTTATTTGAAAGAAATACCATTTTTGGAAAGAATACTTGACTTTCATTTGATTAAAGAAGATATGTTTGAATGCAATTAGCTTTTATTTGATTCAATAAGCTTTATTTGAATCAAATTATCATTGTTTGAATGCAAATGAGTGGAATCTTAATGAATAAGGTTAAGTTTTATTTGAACCAATTACAATTTTTGGTAAGAAGTTGAATTTCATTTGATTAAATAAGCTATGTTTGAATGCAATTGACTTTCATTTGATTCAATAAGCTTTATTAAAATCAAATTAGCTTTGTTTGAATGTAACTATGTGGAATCTGAGTGATTAAGCTTAAGTTTTGTTTGAAACAATTACCATTTTTTGAAACAATAGTTGACTTTCATTTGATTAAACAAGCTATTTTTCAATACAATTGAATTTCTTTTGATTCAGTAAGCTTTATTCGAATCAAATTAGCTTTGTTTGAATAGAATTGAGTGGAATCTTAATGCTTAAGCTTATGCTTTATTTGAACCAATTACCATTTCTGAAAAGAATAGTTGACTTTCTTTTGAATAAACAAGTTATGTTTAATTTGAATGCAATTTACGTTCATTTGATTCAATAAGCTTTATTCGAATCAAATTAGCTTTGTTTCAATGCAATTGAGTGGAATCTTAATGATTAAGCTTAAGCTTTATTTGAAACAATTACCATTTTTGGAATAAATAGTTGTCTTTCATTTTATTCAATAAGGTTTATTCAAATCAAATAAGCTTTGTTTGAATGCAATTGAGTGGAATATTAATGATTAAGCTTGAGCATTATTGGAAATAATTACCATTTTTGGAAACAGTAGTTTACTTTCATTTGATTAAACAAGCTATGTTTGAATGCAATCGAATTTCATTTGATTCAATAAGCTTTATTCGAATCAAATTAGCTTTGTTTGAATGCAATTGAGTGGAATCTTAATGATTAAGCTTAAGCTTTATTTGAAAGAAATACCATTTTTGGAAAGAATACTTGACTTTCATTTGATTAAAGAAGATATGTTTGAATGCAATTAGCTTTTATTTGATTCAATAAGCTTTATTTGAATCAAATTATCATTGTTTGAATGCAAATGAGTAGAATCTTAATGAATAAGGTTAAGTTTTATTTGAACCAATTAAAATTTTTGGTAAGAAGTTGAATTTCATTTGATTAAATAAGCTATGTTTGAATGCAATTGACTTTCATTTGATTCAATAAGCTTTATTAAAATCAAATTAGCTTTGCTTGAATGTAACTATGTGGAATCTGAGTGATTAAGCTTAAGTTTTGTTTGAAACAATTACCATTTTTTGAAACAATAGTTGACTTTCATTTGATTAAACAAGCTATTTTTCAATACAATTGAATTTCTTTTGATTCAGTAAGCTTTATTCGAATCAAATTAGCTTTGTTTGAATAGAATTGAGTGGAATCTTAATGCTTAAGCTTATGCTTTATTTGAACCAATTACCATTTTTGAAAAGAATAGTTGACTTTCTTTTGAATAAACAAGTTATGTTTAATTTGAATGCAATTTACGTTCATTTGATTCAATAAGCTTTATTCGAATCAAATTAGCTTTGTTTCAATGCAATTGAGTGGAATCTTAATGATTAAGCTTAAGCTTTATTTGAAACAATTACCATTTTTGGAATAAATAGTTGTCTTTCATTTTATTCAATAAGGTTTATTCAAATCAAATAAGCTTTGTTTGAATGCAATTGAGTGGAATATTAATGATTAAGCTTGAGCATTATTGGAAATAATTACCATTTTTGGAAACAGTAGTTTACTTTCATTTGATTAAACAAGCTATGTTTGAATGCAATCGAATTTCATTTGATTCAATAAGCTTTATTCGAATCAAATTAGCTTTGTTTGAATGCAATTGAGTGGAATCTTAATGATTAAGCTTAAGCTTTATTTGAAAGAAATACCATTTTTGGAAAGAATACTTGACTTTCATTTGATTAAAGAAGATATGTTTGAATGCAATTAGCTTTTATTTGATTCAATAAGCTTTATTTGAATCAAATTATCATTGTTTGAATGCAAATGAGTGGAATCTTAATGAATAAGGTTATGTTTTATTTGAACCAATTACAATTTTTGGTAAGAAGTTGACTTTCATTTGATTAAATAAGCTATGTTTGAATGCAATTGACTTTCATTTGATTCAATAAGCTTTATTAAAATCAAATTAGCTTTGTTTGAATGTAACTATGTGGAATCTGAGTGATTAAGCTTAAGTTTTGTTTGAAACAATTACCATTTTTTGAAACAATAGTTGACTTTCATTTGATTAAACAAGCTATTTTTCAATACAATTGAATTTCTTTTGATTCAGTAAGCTTTATTCGAATCAAATTAGCTTTGTTTGAATAGAATTGAGTGGAATCTTAATGCTTAAGCTTATGCTTTATTTGAACCAATTACCATTTTTGAAAAGAATAGTTGACTTTCTTTTGAATAAACAAGTTATGTTTAATTTGAATGCAATTTACGTTCATTTGATTCAATAAGCTTTATTCGAATCAAATTAGCTTTGTTTCAATGCAATTGAGTGGAATCTTAATGATTAAGCTTAAGCTTTATTTGAAACAATTACCATTTTTGGAATAAATAGTTGTCTTTCATTTTATTCAATAAGGTTTATTCAAATCAAATAAGCTTTGTTTGAATGCAATTGAGTGGAATATTAATGATTAAGCTTGAGCATTATTGGAAATAATTACCATTTTTGGAAACAGTAGTTTACTTTCATTTGATTAAACAAGCTATGTTTGAATGCAATCGAATTTCATTTGATTCAATAAGCTTTATTCGAATCAAATTAGCTTTGTTTGAATGCAATTGAGTGGAATCTTAATGATTAAGCTTAAGCTTTATTTGAAAGAAATACCATTTTTGGAAAGAATACTTGACTTTCATTTGATTAAAGAAGATATGTTTGAATGCAATTAGCTTTTATTTGATTCAATAAGCTTTATTTGAATCAAATTATCATTGTTTGAATGCAAATGAGTGGAATCTTAATGAATAAGGTTATGTTTTATTTGAACCAATTACAATTTTTGGTAAGAAGTTGACTTTCATTTGATTAAATAAGCTATGTTTGAATGCAATTGACTTTCATTTGATTCAATAAGCTTTATTAAAATCAAATTAGCTTTGTTTGAATGTAACTATGTGGAATCTGAGTGATTAAGCTTAAGTTTTGTTTGAAACAATTACCATTTTTTGAAACAATAGTTGACTTTCATTTGATTAAACAAGCTATTTTTCAATACAATTGAATTTCTTTTGATTCAGTAAGCTTTATTCGAATCAAATTAGCTTTGTTTGAATAGAATTGAGTGGAATCTTAATGCTTAAGCTTATGCTTTATTTGAACCAATTACCATTTTTGAAAAGAATAGTTGACTTTCTTTTGAATAAACAAGTTATGTTTAATTTGAATGCAATTTACGTTCATTTGATTCAATAAGCTTTATTCGAATCAAATTAGCTTTGTTTCAATGCAATTGAGTGGAATCTTAATGATTAAGCTTAAGCTTTATTTGAAACAATTACCATTTTTGGAATAAATAGTTGTCTTTCATTTTATTCAATAAGGTTTATTCAAATCAAATAAGCTTTGTTTGAATGCAATTGAGTGGAATATTAATGATTAAGCTTGAGCATTATTGGAAATAATTACCATTTTTGGAAACAGTAGTTTACTTTCATTTGATTAAACAAGCTATGTTTGAATGCAATCGAATTTCATTTGATTCAATAAGCTTTATTCGAATCAAATTAGCTTTGTTTGAATGCAATTGAGTGGAATCTTAATGATTAAGCTTAAGCTTTATTTGAAAGAAATACCATTTTTGGAAAGAATACTTGACTTTCATTTGATTAAAGAAGATATGTTTGAATGCAATTAGCTTTTATTTGATTCAATAAGCTTTATTTGAATCAAATTATCATTGTTTGAATGCAAATGAGTGGAATCTTAATGAATAAGGTTATGTTTTATTTGAACCAATTACAATTTTTGGTAAGAAGTTGACTTTCATTTGATTAAATAAGCTATGTTTGAATGCAATTGACTTTCATTTGATTCAATAAGCTTTATTAAAATCAAATTAGCTTTGTTTGAATGTAACTATGTGGAATCTGAGTGATTAAGCTTAAGTTTTGTTTGAAACAATTACCATTTTTTGAAACAATAGTTGACTTTCATTTGATTAAACAAGCTATTTTTCAATACAATTGAATTTCTTTTGATTCAGTAAGCTTTATTCGAATCAAATTAGCTTTGTTTGAATAGAATTGAGTGGAATCTTAATGCTTAAGCTTATGCTTTATTTGAACCAATTACCATTTTTGAAAAGAATAGTTGACTTTCTTTTGAATAAACAAGTTATGTTTAATTTGAATGCAATTTACGTTCATTTGATTCAATAAGCTTTATTCGAATCAAATTAGCTTTGTTTCAATGCAATTGAGTGGAATCTTAATGATTAAGCTTAAGCTTTATTTGAAACAATTACCATTTTTGGAATAAATAGTTGTCTTTCATTTTATTCAATAAGGTTTATTCAAATCAAATAAGCTTTGTTTGAATGCAATTGAGTGGAATATTAATGATTAAGCTTGAGCATTATTGGAAATAATTACCATTTTTGGAAACAGTAGTTTACTTTCATTTGATTAAACAAGCTATGTTTGAATGCAATCGAATTTCATTTGATTCAATAAGCTTTATTCGAATCAAATTAGCTTTGTTTGAATGCAATTGAGTGGAATCTTAATGATTAAGCTTAAGCTTTATTTGAAAGAAATACCATCTTTGGAAAGAATACTTGACTTTCATTTGATTAAAGAAGATATGTTTGAATGCAATTAGCTTTTATTTGATTCAATAAGCTTTATTTGAATCAAATTATCATTGTTTGAATGCAAATGAGTGGAATCTTAATGAATAAGGTTAAGTTTTATTTGAACCAATTACAATTTTTGGTAAGAAGTTGAATTTCATTTGATTAAATAAGCTATGTTTGAATGCAATTGACTTTCATTTGATTCAATAAGCTTTATTAAAATCAAATTAGCTTTGGTTGAATGTAACTATGTGGAATCTGAGTGATTAAGCTTAAGTTTTGTTTGAAACAATTACCATTTTTTGAAACAATAGTTGACTTTCATTTGATTAAACAAGCTATTTTTCAATACAATTGAATTTCTTTTGATTCAGTAAGCTTTATTCGAATCAAATTAGCTTTGTTTGAATAGAATTGAGTGGAATCTTAATGCTTAAGCTTATGCTTTATTTGAACCAATTACCATTTTTGAAAAGAATAGTTGACTTTCTTTTGAATAAACAAGTTATGTTTAATTTGAATGCAATTTACGTTCATTTGATTCAATAAGCTTTATTCGAATCAAATTAGCTTTGTTTCAATGCAATTGAGTGGAATCTTAATGATTAAGCTTAAGCTTTATTTGAAACAATTACCATTTTTGGAATAAATAGTTGTCTTTCATTTTATTCAATAAGGTTTATTCAAATCAAATAAGCTTTGTTTGAATGCAATTGAGTGGAATATTAATGATTAAGCTTGAGCATTATTGGAAATAATTACCATTTTTGGAAACAGTAGTTTACTTTCATTTGATTAAACAAGCTATGTTTGAATGCAATCGAATTTCATTTGATTCAATAAGCTTTATTCGAATCAAATTAGCTTTGTTTGAATGCAATTGAGTGGAATCTTAATGATTAAGCTTAAGCTTTATTTGAAAGAAATACCATCTTTGGAAAGAATACTTGACTTTCATTTGATTAAAGAAGATATGTTTGAATGCAATTAGCTTTTATTTGATTCAATAAGCTTTATTTGAATCAAATTATCATTGTTTGAATGCAAATGAGTGGAATCTTAATGAATAAGGTTAAGTTTTATTTGAACCAATTACAATTTTTGGTAAGAAGTTGAATTTCATTTGATTAAATAAGCTATGTTTGAATGCAATTGACTTTCATTTGATTCAATAAGCTTTATTAAAATCAAATTAGCTTTGGTTGAATGTAACTATGTGGAATCTGAGTGATTAAGCTTAAGTTTTGTTTGAAACAATTACCATTTTTTGAAACAATAGTTGACTTTCATTTGATTAAACAAGCTATTTTTCAATACAATTGAATTTCTTTTGATTCAGTAAGCTTTATTCGAATCAAATTAGCTTTGTTTGAATAGAATTGAGTGGAATCTTAATGCTTAAGCTTATGCTTTATTTGAACCAATTACCATTTTTGAAAAGAATAGTTGACTTTCTTTTGAATAAACAAGTTATGTTTAATTTGAATGCAATTTACGTTCATTTGATTCAATAAGCTTTATTCGAATCAAATTAGCTTTGTTTCAATGCAATTGAGTGGAATCTTAATGATTAAGCTTAAGCTTTATTTGAAACAATTACCATTTTTGGAATAAATAGTTGTCTTTCATTTTATTCAATAAGGTTTATTCAAATCAAATAAGCTTTGTTTGAATGCAATTGAGTGGAATATTAATGATTAAGCTTGAGCATTATTGGAAATAATTACCATTTTTGGAAACAGTAGTTTACTTTCATTTGATTAAACAAGCTATGTTTGAATGCAATCGAATTTCATTTGATTCAATAAGCTTTATTCGAATCAAATTAGCTTTGTTTGAATGCAATTGAGTGGAATCTTAATGATTAAGCTTAAGCTTTATTTGAAAGAAATACCATTTTTGGAAAGAATACTTGACTTTCATTTGATTAAAGAAGATATGTTTGAATGCAATTAGCTTTTATTTGATTCAATAAGCTTTATTTGAATCAAATTATCATTGTTTGAATGCAAATGAGTGGAATCTTAATGAATAAGGTTATGTTTTATTTGAACCAATTACAATTTTTGGTAAGAAGTTGACTTTCATTTGATTAAATAAGCTATGTTTGAATGCAATTGACTTTCATTTGATTCAATAAGCTTTATTAAAATCAAATTAGCTTTGTTTGAATGTAACTATGTGGAATCTGAGTGATTAAGCTTAAGTTTTGTTTGAAACAATTACCATTTTTTGAAACAATAGTTGACTTTCATTTGATTAAACAAGCTATTTTTCAATACAATTGAATTTCTTTTGATTCAGTAAGCTTTATTCGAATCAAATTAGCTTTGTTTGAATAGAATTGAGTGGAATCTTAATGCTTAAGCTTATGCTTTATTTGAACCAATTACCATTTTTGAAAAGAATAGTTGACTTTCTTTTGAATAAACAAGTTATGTTTAATTTGAATGCAATTTACGTTCATTTGATTCAATAAGCTTTATTCGAATCAAATTAGCTTTGTTTCAATGCAATTGAGTGGAATCTTAATGATTAAGCTTAAGCTTTATTTGAAACAATTACCATTTTTGGAATAAATAGTTGTCTTTCATTTTATTCAATAAGGTTTATTCAAATCAAATAAGCTTTGTTTGAATGCAATTGAGTGGAATATTAATGATTAAGCTTGAGCATTATTGGAAATAATTACCATTTTTGGAAACAGTAGTTTACTTTCATTTGATTAAACAAGCTATGTTTGAATGCAATCGAATTTCATTTGATTCAATAAGCTTTATTCGAATCAAATTAGCTTTGTTTGAATGCAATTGAGTGGAATCTTAATGATTAAGCTTAAGCTTTATTTGAAAGAAATACCATCTTTGGAAAGAATACTTGACTTTCATTTGATTAAAGAAGATATGTTTGAATGCAATTAGCTTTTATTTGATTCAATAAGCTTTATTTGAATCAAATTATCATTGTTTGAATGCAAATGAGTGGAATCTTAATGAATAAGGTTAAGTTTTATTTGAACCAATTACAATTTTTGGTAAGAAGTTGAATTTCATTTGATTAAATAAGCTATGTTTGAATGCAATTGACTTTCATTTGATTCAATAAGCTTTATTAAAATCAAATTAGCTTTGGTTGAATGTAACTATGTGGAATCTGAGTGATTAAGCTTAAGTTTTGTTTGAAACAATTACCATTTTTTGAAACAATAGTTGACTTTCATTTGATTAAACAAGCTATTTTTCAATACAATTGAATTTCTTTTGATTCAGTAAGCTTTATTCGAATCAAATTAGCTTTGTTTGAATAGAATTGAGTGGAATCTTAATGCTTAAGCTTATGCTTTATTTGAACCAATTACCATTTTTGAAAAGAATAGTTGACTTTCTTTTGAATAAACAAGTTATGTTTAATTTGAATGCAATTTACGTTCATTTGATTCAATAAGCTTTATTCGAATCAAATTAGCTTTGTTTCAATGCAATTGAGTGGAATCTTAATGATTAAGCTTAAGCTTTATTTGAAACAATTACCATTTTTGGAATAAATAGTTGTCTTTCATTTTATTCAATAAGGTTTATTCAAATCAAATAAGCTTTGTTTGAATGCAATTGAGTGGAATATTAATGATTAAGCTTGAGCATTATTGGAAATAATTACCATTTTTGGAAACAGTAGTTTACTTTCATTTGATTAAACAAGCTATGTTTGAATGCAATCGAATTTCATTTGATTCAATAAGCTTTATTCGAATCAAATTAGCTTTGTTTGAATGCAATTGAGTGGAATCTTAATGATTAAGCTTAAGCTTTATTTGAAAGAAATACCATCTTTGGAAAGAATACTTGACTTTCATTTGATTAAAGAAGATATGTTTGAATGCAATTAGCTTTTATTTGATTCAATAAGCTTTATTTGAATCAAATTATCATTGTTTGAATGCAAATGAGTGGAATCTTAATGAATAAGGTTAAGTTTTATTTGAACCAATTACAATTTTTGGTAAGAAGTTGAATTTCATTTGATTAAATAAGCTATGTTTGAATGCAATTGACTTTCATTTGATTCAATAAGCTTTATTAAAATCAAATTAGCTTTGGTTGAATGTAACTATGTGGAATCTGAGTGATTAAGCTTAAGTTTTGTTTGAAACAATTACCATTTTTTGAAACAATAGTTGACTTTCATTTGATTAAACAAGCTATTTTTCAATACAATTGAATTTCTTTTGATTCAGTAAGCTTTATTCGAATCAAATTAGCTTTGTTTGAATAGAATTGAGTGGAATCTTAATGCTTAAGCTTATGCTTTATTTGAACCAATTACCATTTTTGAAAAGAATAGTTGACTTTCTTTTGAATAAACAAGTTATGTTTAATTTGAATGCAATTTACGTTCATTTGATTCAATAAGCTTTATTCGAATCAAATTAGCTTTGTTTCAATGCAATTGAGTGGAATCTTAATGATTAAGCTTAAGCTTTATTTGAAACAATTACCATTTTTGGAATAAATAGTTGTCTTTCATTTTATTCAATAAGGTTTATTCAAATCAAATAAGCTTTGTTTGAATGCAATTGAGTGGAATATTAATGATTAAGCTTGAGCATTATTGGAAATAATTACCATTTTTGGAAACAGTAGTTTACTTTCATTTGATTAAACAAGCTATGTTTGAATGCAATCGAATTTCATTTGATTCAATAAGCTTTATTCGAATCAAATTAGCTTTGTTTGAATGCAATTGAGTGGAATCTTAATGATTAAGCTTAAGCTTTATTTGAAAGAAATACCATCTTTGGAAAGAATACTTGACTTTCATTTGATTAAAGAAGATATGTTTGAATGCAATTAGCTTTTATTTGATTCAATAAGCTTTATTTGAATCAAATTATCATTGTTTGAATGCAAATGAGTGGAATCTTAATGAATAAGGTTAAGTTTTATTTGAACCAATTACAATTTTTGGTAAGAAGTTGAATTTCATTTGATTAAATAAGCTATGTTTGAATGCAATTGACTTTCATTTGATTCAATAAGCTTTATTAAAATCAAATTAGCTTTGGTTGAATGTAACTATGTGGAATCTGAGTGATTAAGCTTAAGTTTTGTTTGAAACAATTACCATTTTTTGAAACAATAGTTGACTTTCATTTGATTAAACAAGCTATTTTTCAATACAATTGAATTTCTTTTGATTCAGTAAGCTTTATTCGAATCAAATTAGCTTTGTTTGAATAGAATTGAGTGGAATCTTAATGCTTAAGCTTATGCTTTATTTGAATCAATTACCATTTCTGAAAAGAATAGTTGACTTTCTTTTGAATAAACAAGTTATGTTTAATTTGAATGCAATTTACGTTCATTTGATTCAATAAGCTTTATTCGAATCAAATTAGCTTTGTTTCAATGCAATTGAGTGGAATCTTAATGATTAAGCTTAAGCTTTATTTGAAACAATTACCATTTTTGGAATAAATAGTTGTCTTTCATTTTATTCAATAAGGTTTATTCAAATCAAATAAGCTTTGTTTGAATGCAATTGAGTGGAATATTAATGATTAAGCTTGAGCATTATTGGAAATAATTACCATTTTTGGAAACAGTAGTTTACTTTCATTTGATTAAACAAGCTATGTTTGAATGCAATCGAATTTCATTTGATTCAATAAGCTTTATTCGAATGAAATTAGCTTTGTTTGAATGCAATTGAGTGGAATCTTAATGATTAAGCTTAAGCTTTATTTGAAAGAAATACCATTTTTGGAAAGAATACTTGACTTTCATTTGATTAAAGAAGATATGTTTGAATGCAATTAGCTTTTATTTGATTCAATAAGCTTTATTTGAATCAAATTATCATTGTTTGAATGCAAATGAGTGGAATCTTAATGAATAAGGTTAAGTTTTATTTGAACCAATTACAATTTTTGGTAAGAAGTTGAATTTCATTTGATTAAATAAGCTATGTTTGAATGCAATTGACTTTCATTTGATTCAATAAGCTTTATTAAAATCAAATTAGCTTTGTTTGAATGTAACTATGTGGAATCTGAGTGATTAAGCTTAAGTTTTGTTTGAAACAATTACCATTTTTTGAAACAATAGTTGACTTTCATTTGATTAAACAAGCTATTTTTCAATACAATTGAATTTCTTTTGATTCAGTAAGCTTTATTCGAATCAAATTAGCTTTGTTTGAATAGAATTGAGTGGAATCTTAATGCTTAAGCTTATGCTTTATTTGAACCAATTACCATTTTTGAAAAGAATAGTTGACTTTCTTTTGAATAAACAAGTTATGTTTAATTTGAATGCAATTTACGTTCATTTGATTCAATAAGCTTTATTCGAATCAAATTAGCTTTGTTTCAATGCAATTGAGTGGAATCTTAATGATTAAGCTTAAGCTTTATTTGAAACAATTACCATTTTTGGAATAAATAGTTGTCTTTCATTTTATTCAATAAGGTTTATTCAAATCAAATAAGCTTTGTTTGAATGCAATTGAGTGGAATATTAATGATTAAGCTTGAGCATTATTGGAAATAATTACCATTTTTGGAAACAGTAGTTTACTTTCATTTGATTAAACAAGCTATGTTTGAATGCAATCGAATTTCATTTGATTCAATAAGCTTTATTCGAATCAAATTAGCTTTGTTTGAATGCAATTGAGTGGAATCTTAATGATTAAGCTTAAGCTTTATTTGAAAGAAATACCATTTTTGGAAAGAATACTTGACTTTCATTTGATTAAAGAAGATATGTTTGAATGCAATTAGCTTTTATTTGATTCAATAAGCTTTATTTGAATCAAATTATCATTGTTTGAATGCAAATGAGTGGAATCTTAATGAATAAGGTTATGTTTTATTGGAACCAATTACAATTTTTGGTAAGAAGTTGACTTTCATTTGATTAAATAAGCTATGTTTGAATGCAATTGACTTTCATTTGATTCAATAAGCTTTATTAAAATCAAATTAGCTTTGTTTGAATGTAACTATGTGGAATCTGAGTGATTAAGCTTAAGTTTTGTTTGAAACAATTACCATTTTTTGAAACAATAGTTGACTTTCATATGATTAAACAAGCTATTTTTCAATACAATTGAATTTCTTTTGATTCAGTAAGCTTTATTCGAATCAAATTAGCTTTGTTTGAATAGAATTGAGTGGAATCTTAATGCTTAAGCTTATGCTTTATTTGAACCAATTACCATTTTTGAAAAGAATAGTGGACTTTCTTTTGAATAAACAAGTTATGTTTAATTTGAATGCAATTTACGTTCATTTGATTCAATAAGCTTTATTCGAATCAAATTAGCTTTGTTTCAATGCAATTGAGTGGAATCTTAATGATTAAGCTTAAGCTTTATTTGAAACAATTACCATTTTTGGAATAAATAGTTGTCTTTCATTTTATTCAATAAGGTTTATTCAAATCAAATAAGCTTTGTTTGAATGCAATTGAGTGGAATATTAATGATTAAGCTTGAGCATTATTGGAAATAATTACCATTTTTGGAAACAGTAGTTTACTTTCATTTGATTAAACAAGCTATGTTTGAATGCAATCGAATTTCATTTGATTCAATAAGCTTTATTCGAATCAAATTAGCTTTGTTTGAATGCAATTGAGTGGAATCTTAATGATTAAGCTTAAGCTTTATTTGAAAGAAATACCATTTTTGGAAAGAATACTTGACTTTCATTTGATTAAAGAAGATATGTTTGAATGCAATTAGCTTTTATTTGATTCAATAAGCTTTATTTGAATCAAATTATCATTGTTTGAATGCAAATGAGTGGAATCTTAATGAATAAGGTTATGTTTTATTTGAACCAATTACAATTTTTGGTAAGAAGTTGACTTTCATTTGATTAAATAAGCTATGTTTGAATGCAATTGACTTTCATTTGATTCAATAAGCTTTATTAAAATCAAATTAGCTTTGCTTGAATGTAACTATGTGGAATCTGAGTGATTAAGCTTAAGTTTTGTTTGAAACAATTACCATTTTTTGAAACAATAGTTGACTTTCATTTGATTAAACAAGCTATTTTTCAATACAATTGAATTTCTTTTGATTCAGTAAGCTTTATTCGAATCAAATTAGCTTTGTTTGAATAGAATTGAGTGGAATCTTAATGCTTAAGCTTATGCTTTATTTGAACCAATTACCATTTTTGAAAAGAATAGTTGACTTTCTTTTGAATAAACAAGTTATGTTTAATTTGAATGCAATTTACGTTCATTTGATTCAATAAGCTTTATTCGAATCAAATTAGCTTTGTTTCAATGCAATTGAGTAGAATCTTAATGATTAAGCTTAAGCTTTATTTGAAACAATTACCATTTTTGGAATAAATAGTTGTCTTTCATTTTATTCAATAAGGTTTATTCAAATCAAATAAGCTTTGTTTGAATGCAATTGAGTGGAATATTAATGATTAAGCTTGAGCATTATTGGAAATAATTACCATTTTTGGAAACAGTAGTTTACTTTCATTTGATTAAACAAGCTATGTTTGAATGCAATCGAATTTCATTTGATTCAATAAGCTTTATTCGAATCAAATTAGCTTTGTTTGAATGCAATTGAGTGGAATCTTAATGATTAAGCTTAAGCTTTATTTGAAAGAAATACCATTTTTGGAAAGAATACTTGACTTTCATTTGATTAAAGAAGATATGTTTGAATGCAATTAGCTTTTATTTGATTCAATAAGCTTTATTTGAATCAAATTATCATTGTTTGAATGCAAATGAGTGGAATCTTAATGAATAAGGTTAAGTTTTATTTGAACCAATTACAATTTTTGGTAAGAAGTTGAATTTCATTTGATTAAATAAGCTATGTTTGAATGCAATTGACTTTCATTTGATTCAATAAGCTTTATTAAAATCAAATTAGCTTTGTTTGAATGTAACTATGTGGAATCTGAGTGATTAAGCTTAAGTTTTGTTTGAAACAATTACCATTTTTTGAAACAATAGTTGACTTTCATTTGATTAAACAAGCTATTTTTCAATACAATTGAATTTCTTTTGATTCAGTAAGCTTTATTCGAATCAAATTAGCTTTGTTTGAATAGAATTGAGTGGAATCTTAATGCTTAAGCTTATGCTTTATTTGAACCAATTACCATTTCTGAAAAGAATAGTTGATTTTCTTTTGAATAAACAAGTTATGTTTAATTTGAATGCAATTTACGTTCATTTGATTCAATAAGCTTTATTCGAATCAAATTAGCTTTGTTTCAATGCAATTGAGTGGAATCTTAATGATTAAGCTTAAGCTTTATTTGAAACAATTACCATTTTTGGAATAAATAGTTGTCTTTCATTTTATTCAATAAGGTTTATTCAAATCAAATAAGCTTTGTTTGAATGCAATTGAGTGGAATATTAATGATTAAGCTTGAGCATTATTGGAAATAATTACCATTTTTGGAAACAGTAGTTTACTTTCATTTGATTAAACAAGCTATGTTTGAATGCAATCGAATTTCATTTGATTCAATAAGCTTTATTCGAATCAAATTAGCTTTGTTTGAATGCAATTGAGTGGAATCTTAATGATTAAGCTTAAGCTTTATTTGAAAGAAATACCATTTTTGGAAAGAATACTTGACTTTCATTTGATTAAAGAAGATATGTTTGAATGCAATTAGCTTTTATTTGATTCAATAAGCTTTATTTGAATCAAATTATCATTGTTTGAATGCAAATGAGTGGAATCTTAATGAATAAGGTTAAGTTTTATTTGAACCAATTACAATTTTTGGTAAGAAGTTGAATTTCATTTGATTAAATAAGCTATGTTTGAATGCAATTGACTTTCATTTGATTCAATAAGCTTTATTAAAATCAAATTAGCTTTGTTTGAATGTAGCTATGTGGAATCTGAGTGATTAAGCTTAAGTTTTGTTTGAAACAATTACCATTTTTTGAAACAATAGTTGACTTTCATTTGATTAAACAAGCTATTTTTCAATACAATTGAATTTCTTTTGATTCAGTAAGCTTTATTCGAATCAAATTAGCTTTGTTTGAATAGAATTGAGTGGAATCTTAATGCTTAAGCTTATGCTTTATTTGAACCAATTACCATTTTTGAAAAGAATAGTTGACTTTCTTTTGAATAAACAAGTTATGTTTAATTTGAATGCAATTTACGTTCATTTGATTCAATAAGCTTTATTCGAATCAAATTAGCTTTGTTTCAATGCAATTGAGTGGAATCTTAATGATTAAGCTTAAGCTTTATTTGAAACAATTACCATTTTTGGAATAAATAGTTGTCTTTCATTTTATTCAATAAGGTTTATTCAAATCAAATAAGCTTTGTTTGAATGCAATTGAGTGGAATATTAATGATTAAGCTTGAGCATTATTGGAAATAATTACCATTTTTGGAAACAGTAGTTTACTTTCATTTGATTAAACAAGCTATGTTTGAATGCAATCGAATTTCATTTGATTCAATAAGCTTTATTCGAATCAAATTAGCTTTGTTTGAATGCAATTGAGTGGAATCTTAATGATTAAGCTTAAGCTTTATTTGAAAGAAATACCATTTTTGGAAAGAATACTTGACTTTCATTTGATTAAAGAAGATATGTTTGAATGCAATTAGCTTTTATTTGATTCAATAAGCTTTATTTGAATCAAATTATCATTGTTTGAATGCAAATGAGTGGAATCTTAATGAATAAGGTTATGTTTTATTTGAACCAATTACAATTTTTGGTAAGAAGTTGACTTTCATTTGATTAAATAAGCTATGTTTGAATGCAATTGACTTTCATTTGATTCAATAAGCTTTATTAAAATCAAATTAGCTTTGTTTGAATGTAACTATGTGAAATCTGAGTGATTAAGCTTAAGTTTTGTTTGAAACAATTACCATTTTTTGAAACAATAGTTGACTTTCATTTGATTAAACAAGCTATTTTTCAATACAATTGAATTTCTTTTGATTCAGTAAGCTTTATTCGAATCAAATTAGCTTTGTTTGAATAGAATTGAGTGGAATCTTAATGCTTAAGCTGATGCTTTTTTTTTTTTGGTAAGTTAGTATTTTAATACCAAAGAAAGGGTAAACTATACAGCCTACAATAATCAAAAACCTTTTGGTTCACTCCAATCAGAAAGGCTAACATCCTAACCGACATTGATTGAGAGCAACCACAAGGACCACAAAAGACAAGCAAACTGAATTGAGACATTAGTCTTAAGTAGCGAAACTGCCTATTACAAAATAATCATAAGGCCTACTTAATGAGCATAAATCTACAACTTTCATTACTTCTACAAGCTACATTAAAAATAATATGCCTATAAACCATCTGTGCAGGTCTGCAAGCATTGTTGAAGATTTTGTTATTTCTTTCTAGCCAGATACTATGGATTGCTTCCGCGAAACACATGACGAGTAGCTTAGATCTCTTGGTGTTCTTCTGACAGTGCTTTTTAACAAGGTTAGTCACTTCGTGAAACTTCAGGGTATCATTGTCAATGTGCAAGGTATCTAGAATTTCCTTCCAGATATTGGAGCTATAATCACATTCAAAAAATAAGTGATTTCGATTCTCATCTTTTTTCTCACAAAGAACACATAGAGGATTGCACGCCACTTTCCATTGGGCTAATCTATTTTTGGTAGAGAGTCTATCTTGGATTGCAAGCCATAGGATAAAAACACTTTTTGGGGAAGCTTGATTATTACAAATTAATTTCCTCCAATTCACCTTTTCCTGCTGGGGGCGTATGGCCGTGTACATCTTTGCAATGCTAAATTTCCCGTTGTTCTCAAGATTAGTCCATCCCCCCAGTTGATTTACTTGGTCCCTACTCTTCAAGATCTTTTTTAGGGTCCAGGAGCACTTTTTAGGGAAGAACTCATTCCACCAGTCTAACTTCTTGAAATAGTAAATGTGGACCCACTTAACCCACAGACAGTCAACCTTATGGGCTAAGTCCCAGAGGATCCTAGTGACAGCAGCTTTGTTCCAATCGAGCAGAGAAAGCACATTCCACCCCCCATTAACCTTTGGCAAACACACTTGTGACCAAGAGACTAGAGCTTTTTTACTTTTTTCAGTTGATCCTGTCCAGAGGAAGACTCTAAAGATGGATTCAATCTCTTTCATGATCTTCTTTGGAAGCACAAAAATTTGGGCCCAGTAAGTTTGAATGCCGAACAAAACACTTTTAATCATTTGGATTCTCCCTGCATAGGAGAGATGTCTGGTTGTCCAAGACTTCACTCTATTTGTAACTTTATCCACAAGAGGCTTGCATTGTTTGATGGTGAGCTTTTTGGAGGACAAAGGAGCACCTAGATATTTAAAAGGGATGATCCCTTTTTCCACACCAAGGATCTGCTGCATTAGGGCTTGATCATCTTCATTAACACCACCTAAGAAGACCTCACTTTTTTCCAGGTTAGCTGACAGCCCAGAAGCTTTAGAGAATTTGGTGAAGGCTTGGAAGATCAATTGAATAGACTCACAATCTGCTCTTGCAAGGAGTAGTAGATCATCTGCAAACATTAAGTGTGTGATTTGGAGCTTCTCACAACGGGGGTGATAGTTGAAGTTGCCATTACATGAGAGCTCAGCAAGGCATCTTGATAAATATTCCATTCCTATAGCAAATAAAAATGGAGAGATTGGGTCGCCCTGTCTCAAACCTTTCTTTGCATTAAAGGGGCGGGTAGGGGAACCATTGATCATTATAGAGTAGGAGACTGAGGTAATGCATCCCATGACCCATGTAATGAACTTAGAAGGGAACCCCAACTCAGACATGACCATTTCAAGAAACTTCCATTCCACTGAGTCATAAGCTTTTTTAAGATCAATTTTGAGCGTACATCTAGGAGAGATGAATTTGTGATTGTAGCCTTTCATGAGTTCAGTGGCCAGAAGAATGTTGTCACCAATATGCTTACCAGGGATGAAACCAGCTTGGGCTTCATTCACTACCTCCCCTATGATTGTAGCCATCCTTTTAGTAAGGATTTTTGAGATGATTTTGTAAAGGGTGGTACAGCAGGCAATTGGCCTATAGTCTTTCACTTGTTGGGGGTTATTGATTTTGGGAATGAGGGTGATAGAAGTACTATTCCATTGATAAGCAACTTTCCCATGGTCAAAGAATTCTTCTACAGCAGCATAAATATCATTTTTTATCTCACTCCAGGCTTTCTTGAAGAAGTGACCATTGAAACCATCTATGCCAGGGGACTTGGAGCTGTTGATATTGTGCACGGCATCATCAATTTCTTCTTTTGTCACTTTAGCATCCAACATTAATTGAGCATTGTGAGAAAGTTGTTTGCCTCTCCTCATTGTGTTTAGATCTATCCCTGGGAGGCAGGCTGTCCTTGAGCCTAGCAGAACCTTGTAGAAGTTAACAATTTCATTTTCAATTTTGCTTGGATCATGAGTAATGCCACCTTGTTCATCTTGGATTGAGTCAATTCTATTTCTATTTTGTCTTTGCTTCATCATAGAAAAGAAATATTTGTTGTTAGAATCTCCTAATTTGACCCAATCTTCCCTTGATTTTTGCTTGAGGATGCTTTCATGAATGCCCATCCAGTGATTGACTTGTTTGATTGTTTCAGCTTCTAGCTTATGTAAATGTAAGTCATTGTAGTTGTGGTTAATCTGATTTTGGATGTGAGTTAACTCATCCTGAGCATTTTGAAGTCTGAGCTGGGCATTGGCAAAGTGTAAAGAATTGAGATGTTTGAGTCCCTTTTTTACCATCTTCAGCTTGGCCCATACCTGCTCCATTTTGGTACCTGTACAAACCTGCTGCCAGTGGTGAATTACAGTAGGAATGAAGTTAGGATGGTCTGCAAGGACATTCAAGAATCTGAATGGTTTGCCTTTCCCCTCTACTACACTGCCAACATTGACCTTGATAGGCCAATGATCAGAAATAGAAGGATTGAGATAGCTAGTTTCAACATGAGGATAGGTATCAATCCATTCCTCATTAGACAAGCTCCAGTCAATCCTACTATAGATCCTATCTTCACCTTCAGATTTATTAGACCATGAGAAATAGCTGCCTCTACTTCTCATGACTTCTAGGTTCATCTCATCCTTCCACTCATTAAAGTCTTTATATTCTGCATGAGTAACGGGCCTGCCATTTATTCTGTCTTCTTCTGATAGAATTGTATTGAAATCCCCCAAAAACATCCAAGGAAGGTTGTTTTGGGTGAGATTTTTAGTTTCATTCCATAAGGGGTACCTAGCTTCCACAGAGTTAAGACCATAGACAAAAGTGCACAAGAGCTTATCTGAGTAGTCAATGTTGGAGATTATACAATGAATGAACTGCTCATGGACATGAAGCACTTCAAGCTTGACATTATCATGCTTCCAACCCACCCATATCCTCCCTCTATCTGAGTAATAATTATTTGTTTCCCAGCTCCAAAGAGAGCCAAATTTTTTTTGAATAATTTTAGTTTTGGTACTCTTGACCTTGGTTTCAAGGATTCCTATGATATCCACATTATTATCTTTCAAAATCTTTTTTACAGAAGTCACTTTGTTAGGGTCATTAAGACCTCTAATATTCCAACTAATAAAAATCATGGAGTTAATTGGTGTGCATTTTCCAATCTGTCATCCTCATCAGCCTTATTTTCAGCTTGAACTTCTTCCGAGATATCAAAGAGAGCCATATTTGTGGAAGATGTGTGTTGGCCTTTTTTGGTTTTTCTAGACCTTTTAGACACTAGCTTCCATGGTTCTTCATCATCAGTAGTGGTAGCTCGAGCCCCAGGAGTGGTAGTATTAATACTTTGGTCCTGATCATTGAAAAGGTCAATAGCATCAGGCTTTGTCAGATCCTTCAAAGCATAAGCCTGAACCGGGTCTGTGGGTGCAACTGTAGTGGCCTGGGGATTTGTCGATTCAGTGGCAGCACCACGTGTTGGGGTGGAAGCAACACCAATAGTAGGCTGATCAGCCCCAACAACAGCACCAACAGTCTGTAGCAACTTTGCAATAGGAGCAGCATGGCCTTGGGTGCTTGCATCTTGTACAACAGCCTGATCAGCTCCAACAACAGCAGCAACATGGCCTTGGGTGCTTGCAGCCTGTACAGCAGCCTGATCAGCCCCAACAGCAGCAGCAGGCTGCTTGTGGGCCTGTTCAGCAGCATTGGCAGCCTTTTTATGTACCCATTGCTGTTGGGACTTAGAATTGGGTATCTTGACATGTTGTTGTTTCTGTTTTGCACAATCATGTCCTACCTTGTTGCATAAATTACAAAAGGGGGGCACCCATTCATAATGGATTTTTTGTTCAATAATATGACCATCCTCATCTTGTAAGGGTATAGATTTGGGGAGGGGTTTGGTAACATCAGCTTCTACAAGTAGTCTAGCAAATGAGACTCGCAGCTGCCTGGTAGTGCATTCATCCGCGCACACCGGAACCCCAACAGCACTACCTATCCTACCCAAAGAATCCCCTGACCAGAAATTAAGTGGTAAATTTGGGAGTTTGATCCAAATAGGAATAGTTCTCAGCATTTCCTCATGGAATTTGAAGTTTTGGGTCCAGGGTTTAATGACAATAGGCTTATTAAAGAACATATGAGGTCCAGTATAAACCACACTATTAAACTCATCCTTAGACCTAAATCTTATCACAAAATATCCATCATCATGAAAGTAAATATCAGGTTTGCATATATCTTTCCATTGTTGAGCAAAATACCTTTGGACAGCAGAGAAAGTAGGTTTCATGCCAATTACATAGAAAATAATAGCATTATTCCACTTTTCAGCACATTCTTTCAATTCAGAATTTTTCAATTGAACCACTTTTTTCCCATCTTTGATTATTGGGCTGAAAAAATCTAGTTTCATCCCCTTAGCATTAAAAGCACCTTTAAAGAGATTTGCCCAATTAGAATTATCAACAACATCAGGAAAAGCATCCAGATTACCTTCATTCGAAGTATCACCAGCCTCTTGAGAGTGCACCACCGTAGCAGCTGGAGGAGAGTGGGTTGCACCTTCTGAGACCAGAAACCCCTTAGATGTCTTCTCTGCCTCTTTAGTAGGAATTGTCCCTGGTGTTGCCATCTCAGCTTGAACCACCGTCTTTTGAGGGGAGGGAGTACCCCTTGTAGTCACCACCGCATGCGCCACCTGTTCTGAATGGGCAGCAGCTCGATTGGCCAAGCTAAACTGAGCAATTATCTCAGCATCTCTTCTAGGTATTGCTCCTGCAGATGGATGAACAATATTCGGGTTTGGGAAAACCAAATCCAATTCATCATCAAGGCATAGTGCAATTGGAACATCTATTAAATTACTATTAGCATCAGATTGGGTAATAGAAGTAGCAGGCTTTTTTTTTCTAGTCATGGTGGAAGAAAGCTATTGAAACACCAATAAACTTCAACACAGCCATTGTCGTGAAAAAATCCCCCTTGAGCTTCCCCTCTCTAATTTTCTCTCTCTAGCCATGACTGATTAAATAAGCTTTTTTAAGCTTATGCTTTATTTGAACCAATTACCATTTTTGAAAAGAATAGTTGACTTTCTTTTGAATAAACAAGTTATGTTTAATTTGAATGCAATTTACGTTCATTTGATTCAATAAGCTTTATTCGAATCAAATTAGCTTTGTTTCAATGCAATTGAGTGGAATCTTAATGATTAAGCTTAAGCTTTATTTGAAACAATTACCATTTTTGGAATAAATAGTTGTCTTTCATTTTATTCAATAAGGTTTATTCAAATCAAATAAGCTTTGTTTGAATGCAATTGAGTGGAATATTAATGATTAAGCTTGAGCATTATTGGAAATAATTACCATTTTTGGAAACAGTAGTTTACTTTCATTTGATTAAACAAGCTATGTTTGAATGCAATCGAATTTCATTTGATTCAATAAGCTTTATTCGAATCAAATTAGCTTTGTTTGAATGCAATTGAGTGGAATCTTAATGATTAAGCTTAAGCTTTATTTGAAAGAAATACCATTTTTGGAAAGAATACTTGACTTTCATTTGATTAAAGAAGCTATGTTTGAATGCAATTAACTTTTATTTGATTCAATAAGCTTTATTTGAATCAAATTATCATTGTTTGAATGCAAATGAGTGGAATCTTAATGAATAAGGTTAAGTTTTATTTGAACCAATTACAATTTTTGGTAAGAAGTTGACTTTCATTTGATTAAATAAGCTATGTTTGAATGCAATTGACTTTCATTTGATTCAATAAGCTTTATTAAAATCAAATTCGCTTTGTTTGAATGTAACTATGTGGAATCTGAGTGATTAAGCTTAAGTTTTGTTTGAAACAATTACCATTTTTTGAAACAATAGTTGACTTTCATTTGATTAAACAAGCTATTTTTCAATACAATTGAATTTCTTTTGATTCAGTAAGCTTTATTCGAATCAAATTAGCTTTGTTTGAATAGAATTGAGTGGAATCTTAATGCTTAAGCTTATGCTTTATTTGAACCAATTACCATTTTTGAAAAGAATAGTTGACTTTCTTTTGAATAAACAAGTTCTGTTTAATTTGAATGCAATTTAGGTTCATTTGATTCAATAAGCTTTATTCGAATCAAATTAGCTTTGTTTCAATGCAATTGAGTGGAATCTTAATGATTAAGCTTAACCTTTATTTGAAACAATTACCATTTTTAGAATAAATAGTTGTCTTTCATTTTATTCAATAAGGTTTATTCGAATCAAATCAGCCTTGTTTGAATGCAATTGAGTGGAATATTAATGATTAAGCTTGAGCATTATTGGAAGTAATTACCATTTTTGCAAACAATAGTTTACTTTCATTTGATTAAACAAGCTATGTTTGAATGCAATCGAATTTCATTTGATTGAATAAGCTTGATTCAAAAAATTAGCTTTCTTTGACTGCAATTGAGTGGAATCTTAATGCTTAAGCTTATGCTTTATTTGAACCAATTACCATTTTTGGAAAGAATAGTTGACTTTCATTTGATTAAAAAAGTTATGTTTGAATGCAATTGACTTTCATTTGATTCAATCAGCTTTATTCGAATCAAATTACCTTTGTGTGAATGCAATTGAGTGGAATCTTAATGATTAAGCTTATGCTTTATTTGAACCAATTACCATTTTTGGAAAGAATAGTTAACTTTCATTTGATTAAACAAGTTATGTTTGAATGCAATTTACGTTCTTTTGATTCAATAAACTTTATTCGATAAAATTAGCTTTCTTTGAATGCAATTGAGTGGAATCTTAATGATTAAGGTTAAGCTTTATTTCAAACAATTACCCTTTTTGGAATAAATAGTTGTCTTTCATTTGATTCAATAAGCTTTATTCGAATCAAATTATCTTTGTTTGAATGCAATTGAGTGGAATATTAATGATTAAGCTTGAGCATTATTCGAAACAATTACCATTTTTGGAAACAATAGTTTACTTTCATTTGATTAAACAAGCTATATTTGAATGCAATCGAATCTCATTTGATTCAATAAGCTTTATTCGAATCAAATTAGCTTTGTTTGAATGCAATTGAGTGGAATCTTAATGATTAAGCTTATGCTTTATTTGAACCAGTCACCTTTTTGTGAAAGAATAGTTGACTTTCATTTGATTAAACAAGTTATGTTTGAATGCAATTTACGTTCATTTGATTCAATAAGCTTTATTCGAATCAAATTAGCTTTGTTTGAATGCAATTGAGTGGAATCTTAATGATTAAGGTTAAGCATTATTTGAAACAATTACCATTTTTGGAATAAATAGTTGTCTTTCATTTTATTCAATAAGGTTTATTCGAACCAAATAAGCTTTGTTTGAATGCAATTGAGTGGAATATTAATGATTAAGCTTGAGCATTATTGGAAATAATTACCATTTTTGGAAACAATAGTTTACTTTCATTTGATTAAACAAGCTATGTTTGAATGCAAACGAATTTCATTTGAATGCAATTGAGTGAAATCTTAATGATTAAGCTTAAGCTTTATTTGAAACAATTACCATTTTTGGAATAAATAGTTGACTTTCATTTGATTAAACAAGCTATGTTTGAATGCAATTTTCTTCGTTTGAATGCAATTGAGTGGAATCTAAATGATTAAGCTTAAGATTTATTTGAAACAATTACCATTTTTAAAAAGAATAGTTGACTTTCATTTGATTAAACAAGCTATGTTTGAATGCAATTGAGTGGAATCTTAATGATTAAGCTTAAGCTTTGTTTGAAACAATTACCATTTTTGGAAACAACAGTTGACTTTCATTTGATTAAACAAGTTATGTTTCAATACAATTGAATTTCATTTGATTCAAAAAGCTTTATTCGAATCAAATTAGCTTTGTTTGAATACAATTGAGTGGAATCTTAATGCTTAAGCTTATGGTCTATTTGAACCAATTACTATTTTTGGAATGAATAGTTGACATTCATTTGATTAAAGAACTTATGTTTGAATACAATTTACGTTCATTTGATTCAATATGCTTTATTCGAATCAAATTCGCTTTGTTTGAATGCAATTAAGTGGAATCTTAATGATTAAGCTTAAGCTTTATTTGAACCAATTACAATTTTTGGAAAGAAGTTGACTTTCATTTGATTAAACAACCTATGCTTGAATGCAATTGACTTTCATTTGATTCAATAAGCTTTATTCGAATCAAATTAGCTTTGTTTGAATGCAATTGAGTGGAATCTTAATGATTAAGCTTAAGATTTATTTGAAACAATTACCATTTTTTGAATAAATAGTTGACTTTCATTTGATTAAACAAGCTATGTTTGAATGCAATTTACTTTAATTTGATTCAATAAGCTTTATTCGAATCAAATTATCTTTGTTTGAATGCAATTGAGTGGAATCTTAATGATTGAGCTTAAGTTTTATTTGAAGCAATTACACTTTTTGGAAAGAAGTTGACATCCATTTGAATAAAAAAGCTACGTTTGAATGCAATTGACTTTCATTTGATTCAATAAGCTTTATTAAAATCAAATTAGCTTTGTTTGATTGTAACTGAGTGGAATCTTAGTGATTAAGCTTAAGCTTTGTTTGAAACAATTACCATTTTTGGAATCAATAGTTTACTTTCATTTGATTAAACAAGCTATGTTTGAATGCAATTGAATTTCATTTGATTCAATAAGCTTTATTCAAATAAAATTAGCTTTGTTTGAATGCAATTGAGTGGAATTTTAATGCTTAAGCTTCTGCTTTATTTGAACCTATTACCATTTTTGGAAAGAATAGTTGACTTTCATTTCATTAAACAAGTTAAGTATGAATGCAATTGACTTCATTTGATTCAATAAGCTTTATTCGAATCAAATTAGCTTTGTTCGAATGCAATTGAGTGGAATCTTAATGATTAAGCTTAACCTTTATTTGAAAAAAGTACCATTTTTGGAAAGCATAGTTGACTTTCATTTGATTTAACAAGCTATTTTGAAGGCAATTGACTTTCATTTGATTCTATAAGCTTGATTCGAATCAAATTAGCTTTGTTTGAATGCAATTGAGGGGAATCTTAATGATTAAGCTTAAGCTTTAGTTGAAACAATTACCATTTTTGAAAACAATAGTTGACTTTCATTTGATTAAACAAGCTATGTTTGAACGCAGCTGACTTTCATTTGATTCAATAAGCTTTATTTGAATCAAATTAGCTTTGTTTGAATGCAAATGAGTGGAATTTTAATGATTAAGGTTAAGCTTTATTTGAACCAATTTCCATTTTTGGAAAGAATAGTTCACTTTCATTTGATTAAACAAGTTATGTTTGAATGCGATTGACTTTCATTTGATTCAATAAGCTTGATTCGAATCAAATTAGCTTTGTTTGAATGCAATTTAGGGGAATATTAATGATTAAGCTTAAGCTTTAGTTGAAACAATTACCATTTTTGAAAACAATAGTTGACTTTCATTTGATTAAACAAGCTATGTTTGAACGCAGCTGACTTTCATTTGATTCAATAAGCTTTATTCGAATCAAATTAACTTTGTTTGAATGCAAATGAGTGGAATCTTAATGATTAAGGTTAAGCTTTATTTGAACCAATTTCCATTTTTGGAAAGAATAGTTGACTTTCATTTGATTAAACAAGCTATTTTGAATGCAATTGACTTTCATATGATTCTATAAGCTTGATTCGAATAAAATTAGCTTTGTTTGAATGCAATTGAGGGGAATGTTAATGATTAAGCTTAAGCTTTAGTTGAAACAATTACCATTTTTGAAAACAATAGTTGACTTTCATTTGATTAAACAAGCGGTGTTTGAACGCAACTGACTTTCATTTGATTCAATAAGCTTTATTTGAATCAAATTAGCTTTGTTTGAATGCAAATGAGTGGAATTTTAATGCTTAAGCTTATGCTCTATTTGAACCAATTACCATTTTTGGAATGAATAGTTGACATTCATTTGATTAAACAACTTATGTTAGAATACAATTTACGTTCATTTGATTCAATATGCTTTATTCGAATCAAATTAGCTTTGTTTGAATGCAATTAAGTGGAATCTTAATGATTAAGCTTAAGCTTTATTTGAACCAATTACAATTTTTGGAAAGAAGTTGACTTTCATTTGATTAAACAACCTATGTTTGAATGCAATTGACTTTCATTTGATTCAATAAGCTTTATTCGAATCAAATTAGCTTTGTTTGAATGCAATTGAGTGGAATCTTAATGATTAAGCTTAAGATTTATTTGAAACAATTACCATTTTTGGAATAAATAGTTGACTTTCATTTGATTAAACAAGCTATGTTTGAATGCAATTTACTTTAATTTGATTCAATAAGCTTTATTCGAATCAAATTATCTTTGTTTGTATGCAATTGAGTGGAATCTTAATGATTAAGCTTAAGTTTTATTTGAAGCAATTACACTTTTTGGAAAGAAATTGACTTCCATTTGATTAAAAAAGCTATGTTTGAATGCAATTGACTTTCATTTGATTCAATAAGCTTTATTAAAATCAAATTAGCTTTGTTTGATTGTAACTGAGTGGAATCTTAGTGATTAAGCTTAAGCTTTGTTTGAAACAATTACCATTTTTGGAATCAATAGTTTACTTTCATTTGATTAAACAAGCTATGTTTGAATGCAATTGAATTTCATTTGATTCAATAAGCTTTATTCAAATAAAATTAGCTTTGTTTGAATGCAATTGAGTGGAATTTTAATGCTTAAGCTTCTGCTTTATTTGAACCTATTACCATTTTTGGAAAGAATAGTTGACTTTCATTTCATTAAACAAGTTAAGTATGAATGCAATTGACTTCATTTGATTCAATAAGCTTTATTCGAATCAAATTAGCTTTGTTCGAATGCAATTGAGTGGAATCTTAATGATTAAGCTTAACCTTTATTTGAAAAAAGTACCATTTTTGGAAAGCATAGTTGACTTTCATTTGATTTAACAAGCTATTTTGAAGGCAATTGACTTTCATTTGATTCTATAAGCTTGATTCGAATCAAATTAGCTTTGTTTGAATGCAATTGAGGGGAATCTTAATGATTAAGCTTAAGCTTTAGTTGAAACAATTACCATTTTTGAAAACAATAGTTGACTTTCATTTGATTAAACAAGCTATGTTTGAACGCAGCTGACTTTCATTTGATTCAATAAGCTTTATTTGAATCAAATTAGCTTTGTTTGAATGCAAATGAGTGGAATTTTAATGATTAAGGTTAAGCTTTATTTGAACCAATTTCCATTTTTGGAAAGAATAGTTCACTTTCATTTGATTAAACAAGTTATGTTTGAATGCGATTGACTTTCATTTGATTCAATAAGCCTGATTCGAATCAAATTAGCTTTGTTTGAATGCAATTTAGGGGAATATTAATGATTAAGCTTAAGCTTTAGTTGAAACAATTACCATTTTTGAAAACAATAGTTGACTTTCATTTGATTAAACAAGCTATGTTTGAACGCAGCTGACTTTCATTTGATTCAATAAGCCTGATTCGAATCAAATTAGCTTTGTTTGAATGCAATTTAGGGGAATATTAATGATTAAGGTTAAGCTTTATTTGAACCAATTTCCATTTTTGGAAAGAATAGTTGACTTTCATTTGATTAAACAAGCTATTTTGAATGCAATTGACTTTCATATGATTCTATAAGCTTGATTCGAATAAAATTAGCTTTGTTTGAATGCAATTGAGGGGAATGTTAATGATTAAGCTTAAGCTTTAGTTGAAACAATTACCATTTTTGAAAACAATAGTTGACTTTCATTTGATTAAACAAGCGGTGTTTGAACGCAACTGACTTTCATTTGATTCAATAAGCTTTATTTGAATCAAATTAGCTTTGTTTGAATGCAAATGAGTGGAATTTTAATGCTTAAGCTTATGCTCTATTTGAACCAATTACCATTTTTGGAATGAATAGTTGACATTCATTTGATTAAACAACTTATGTTAGAATACAATTTACGTTCATTTGATTCAATATGCTTTATTCGAATCAAATTAGCTTTGTTTGAATGCAATTAAGTGGAATCTTAATGATTAAGCTTAAGCTTTATTTGAACCAATTACAATTTTTGGAAAGAAGTTGACTTTCATTTGATTAAACAACCTATGTTTGAATGCAATTGACTTTCATTTGATTCAATAAGCTTTATTCGAATCAAATTAGCTTTGTTTGAATGCAATTGAGTGGAATCTTAATGATTAAGCTTAAGATTTATTTGAAACAATTACCATTTTTGGAATAAATAGTTGACTTTCATTTGATTAAACAAGCTATGTTTGAATGCAATTTACTTTAATTTGATTCAATAAGCTTTATTCGAATCAAATTATCTTTGTTTGTATGCAATTGAGTGGAATCTTAATGATTAAGCTTAAGTTTTATTTGAAGCAATTACACTTTTTGGAAAGAAATTGACTTCCATTTGATTAAAAAAGCTATGTTTGAATGCAATTGACTTTCATTTGATTCAATAAGCTTTATTAAAATCAAATTAGCTTTGTTTGATTGTAACTGAGTGGAATCTTAGTGATTAAGCTTAAGCTTTGTTTGAAACAATTACCATTTTTGGAATCAATAGTTTACTTTCATTTGATTAAACAAGCTATGTTTGAATGCAATTGAATTTCATTTGATTCAATAAGCTTTATTCAAATAAAATTAGCTTTGTTTGAATGCAATTGAGTGGAATTTTAATGCTTAAGCTTCTGCTTTATTTGAACCTATTACCATTTTTGGAAAGAATAGTTGACTTTCATTTCATTAAACAAGTTAAGTATGAATGCAATTGACTTCATTTGATTCAATAAGCTTTATTCGAATCAAATTAGCTTTGTTCGAATGCAATTGAGTGGAATCTTAATGATTAAGCTTAACCTTTATTTGAAAAAAGTACCATTTTTGGAAAGCATAGTTGACTTTCATTTGATTTAACAAGCTATTTTGAAGGCAATTGACTTTCATTTGATTCTATAAGCTTGATTCGAATCAAATTAGCTTTGTTTGAATGCAATTGAGGGGAATCTTAATGATTAAGCTTAAGCTTTAGTTGAAACAATTACCATTTTTGAAAACAATAGTTGACTTTCATTTGATTAAACAAGCTATGTTTGAACGCAGCTGACTTTCATTTGATTCAATAAGCTTTATTTGAATCAAATTAGCTTTGTTTGAATGCAAATGAGTGGAATTTTAATGATTAAGGTTAAGCTTTATTTGAACCAATTTCCATTTTTGGAAAGAATAGTTCACTTTCATTTGATTAAACAAGTTATGTTTGAATGCGATTGACTTTCATTTGATTCAATAAGCCTGATTCGAATCAAATTAGCTTTGTTTGAATGCAATTTAGGGGAATATTAATGATTAAGCTTAAGCTTTAGTTGAAACAATTACCATTTTTGAAAACAATAGTTGACTTTCATTTGATTAAACAAGCTATGTTTGAACGCAGCTGACTTTCATTTGATTCAATAAGCCTGATTCGAATCAAATTAGCTTTGTTTGAATGCAATTTAGGGGAATATTAATGATTAAGGTTAAGCTTTATTTGAACCAATTTCCATTTTTGGAAAGAATAGTTGACTTTCATTTGATTAAACAAGCTATTTTGAATGCAATTGACTTTCATATGATTCTATAAGCTTGATTCGAATAAAATTAGCTTTGTTTGAATGCAATTGAGGGGAATGTTAATGATTAAGCTTAAGCTTTAGTTGAAACAATTACCATTTTTGAAAACAATAGTTGACTTTCATTTGATTAAACAAGCGGTGTTTGAACGCAACTGACTTTCATTTGATTCAATAAGCTTTATTTGAATCAAATTAGCTTTGTTTGAATGCAAATGAGTGGAATTTTAATGCTTAAGCTTATGCTCTATTTGAACCAATTACCATTTTTGGAATGAATAGTTGACATTCATTTGATTAAACAACTTATGTTTGAATACAATTTACGTTCATTTGATTCAATATGCTTTATTCGAATCAAATTCGCATTGTTTGAATGCAATTAAGTGGAATCTTAATGATTAAGCTTAACCAATTTCCATTTTTGGAAAGAATTGTTCACTTTCATTTGATTAAACAAGTTATGTTTGAATGCAATTGACTTTCATTTGATTTAGTAAGCTTGATTCGAATCAAATTAGCTTTGTTTGAATGCAATTGAGGTGAATCTTAATGATTAAGCTTAAGCTTTAGTTGAAACAATTACCATTTTTGAAAACAATAGTTGACTTTCATTTGATTAAACAAGCTGTGTTTGAACGCAACTGACTTTCATTTGATTCAATAAGCTTTATTTGAATCAAATTAGCTTTGTTTGAATGCAAATGAGTGGAATTTTAATGCTTAAGCTTATGCTCTATTTGAACCAATTACCATTTTTGGAATGAATAGTTGACATTCATTTGATTAAACAACTTATGTTAGAATACAATTTACGTTCATTTGATTCAATATGCTTTATTCGAATCAAATTAGCTTTGTTTGAATGCAATTAAGTGGAATCTTAATGATTAAGCTTAAGCTTTATTTGAACCAATTACAATTTTTGGAAAGAAGTTGACTTTCATTTGATTAAACAACCTATGTTTGAATGCAATTGACTTTCATTTGATTCAATAAGCTTTATTCGAATCAAATTAGCTTTGTTTGAATGCAATTGAGTGGAATCTTAATGATTAAGCTTAAGATTTATTTGAAACAATTACCATTTTTGGAATAAATAGTTGACTTTCATTTGATTAAACAAGCTATGTTTGAATGCAATTTACTTTAATTTGATTCAATAAGCTTTATTCGAATCAAATTATCTTTGTTTGTATGCAATTGAGTGGAATCTTAATGATTAAGCTTAAGTTTTATTTGAAGCAATTACACTTTTTGGAAAGAAATTGACTTCCATTTGATTAAAAAAGCTATGTTTGAATGCAATTGACTTTCATTTGATTCAATAAGCTTTATTAAAATCAAATTAGCTTTGTTTGATTGTAACTGAGTGGAATCTTAGTGATTAAGCTTAAGCTTTGTTTGAAACAATTACCATTTTTGGAATCAATAGTTTACTTTCATTTGATTAAACAAGCTATGTTTGAATGCAACTGAATTTCATTTGATTCAATAAGCTTTATTCAAATAAAATTAGCTTTGTTTGAATGCAATTGAGTGGAATTTTAATGCTTAAGCTTCTGCTTTATTTGAACCTATTACCATTTTTGGAAAGAATAGTTGACTTTCATTTGATTCAATAAGCTTTATTCGAATCAAATTAGCTTTGTTTGATTGTAACTGAGTGGAATCTTAATGATTAAGCTTAAGCTTTATTTGAAACAATTACCATTTTTGGAATCAATAGTTTACTTTCATTTGATTAAACAAGCTATGTTTGAATGCAATTGAATTTCATTTGATTCAATAAGCTTTATTCAAATAAAATTAGCTTTGTTTGAATGCAATTGAGTGGAATTTTAATGCTTAAGCTTCTGCTTTATTTGAACCTATTACCATTTTTCGAAAGAATAGTTGACTTTCATTTCATTAAACAAGTTAATTATGAATGCAATTGACTTTCATTTGATTCAATAAGCTTTATTCGAATCAAATTAGCTTTGTTCGAATGCAATTGAGTGGAATCTTAATGATTAAGCTTAACCTTTATTTGAAAAAAGTACCATTTTTGGAAAGCATGGTTCACTTTCATTTGATTAAACAAGTTATGTTTGAATGCAATTGACTTTCATTTGATTTAGTAAGCTTGATTCGAATGAAATTAGCTTTGTTTGAATGCAATTGAGGTGAATCTTAATGATTAAGCTTAAGCTTTAGTTGAAACAATTACCATTTTTGAAAAAAATAGTTGACTTTCATTTGATTAAACAAGCTATGTTTGAACGCAGCTGACTTTCATTTGATTCAATAAGCTTTATTCGAATCAAATTAGCTTTGTTTGAATGCAAATGAGTGGAATCTTAATGATTAAGGTTAAGCTTTATTTGAACCAATTTCCATTTTTGGAAAGAATAGTTGACTTTCATTTGATTAAACAAGCTATGTTTGAATGCAATTGACTTTCATATGATTCTATAAGCTTGATTCGAATCAAATTAGCTTTGTTTGAATGCAATTGAGGGGAATGTTAATGATTAAGCTTAAGCTTTAGTTGAAACAATTACCATTTTTGAAAACAATAGTTGACTTTCATTTGATTAAACAAGCTGTGTTTGAACGCAACTGACTTTCATTTGATTCAATAAGCTTTATTTGAATCAAATTAGCTTTGTTTGAATGCAAATGAGTGGAAGTTTAATGCTTAAGCTTATGCTCTATTTGAACCAATTACCATTTTTGGAATGAATAGTTGACATTCATTTGATTAAACAAGTTATGTTTGAATACAATTTACGTTCATTTGATTCAATATGCTTTATTCGAATCAAATTCGCTTTGTTTGAATGAAATTAAGTGGAATCTTAATGATTAAGCTTAAGCTTTATTTCAACCAATTTCAATTTTTGGAAAGAAGTTGACTTTCATTTGATTAAACAAGCTATGTTTGAATGCAATTGACTTTCATTTGATTCAATAAGCTTTATTCGAATCAAATTAGCTTTGTTTGAATGCAATTGAGTGGAATCTTAATGATTAAGCTTAAGCTTTATTTGAAACAATTACCATTTTTGGAATAAATAGTTGACTTTCTTTTTATTAAACAAGCTATGTTTGAATGCAATAGACTTTAATTTGATTCAATAAGCTTTACTCGAATCAAATTATCTTTGTTTGAATGCAATTGAGTGGAATCTTAATGATTAAGCTTAAGTTTTATTTGAAGCAATTACACTTTTTGTAAAGAAGTTGACTTTCATTTGATTAAAAAAGCTATGTTTGAATGCAATTGACTTTCATTTTATTCAATAAGCTTTATTAAAATCAAATTAGCTTTGTTTGATTGTAACTGAGTGGAATCTTAGTGATTATGCTTAAGCTTTGTTTGAAACAATTACCATTTTTGGAATCAATAGTTTACTTTCATTTGATTAAACAAGCTATGTTTGAATGCAATTGAATTTCATTTGATTCAATAATCTTTATTCAAATAAAATTAGCTTTGTTTGAATGTAATTGAGTGGAATTTTAATGCTTAAGCTTATGCTTTATTTGAACCTATTACCATTTTTGGAAAGAATAGTTGACTTTCATTTGATTAAACAAGTTAAGTATGAATGCCATTGACTTTCATTTGATTCAATAAGCTTTATTCGAATCAAATTAGCTTTGTTTGAATGCAATTGAGTGGAATCTTAATGATTAAGCTTAACCTTTATTCGAAAAAAGTACCATTTTTGGAAAGAATAGTTGACTTTCATTTGGTTTAACAAGCGATGTTTGAATGCAATTGACTTTCATTTGAGTCAATAAGCTTGATTCGAATCAAATTAGCTTTGTTTGAATGCAATTGAGGGGAATCTTAATGATTAAGCTTAAGCTTTAGTTGAAACAATTACCATTTTTGAAAACAATAGTTGGCTTTCATTTGATTAAACAAGCTATGTTTGAACGCAACAGACTTTCATTTGATTCAATAAGCTTTATTCGAATCAAATTAGCTTTGTTTGAATGCAAATGAGTGGAATTTTAATGATTAAGGTTAAGCTTTATTTGAACCAATTTCCATTTTTGGAAAGAATTGTTCACTTTCATTTGATTAAACAAGTTATGTTTGAATGCAATTGACTTTCATTTGATTTAGTAAGCTTGATTCGAATAAAATTAGCTTTGTTTGAATGCAATTGAGGTGAATCTTAACGATTAAGCTTAAGCTTTAGTTGAAACAATTACCATTTTTGAAAACAATAGTTGACTTTCATTTGATTAAACAAGCTATGTTTGAACGCAACTGACTTTCATTTGATTCAATAAGCTTTATTCGAATCAAATTAGCTTTGTTTGAATGCAAATGAGTGGAATCTTAATGATTAAGGTTAAGCTTTATTTGAACCAATTTCCATTTTTGGAAAGAATAGTTGACTTTCATTTGATTAAACAAGCTATGTTTGAATGCAATTGACTTTCATATGATTCAATAAGCTTTATTCAAATCAAATTAGCTTTATTTGAATGTAATTGAGTGGCATCTTAATGCTTAAACTTATGTTTTATTTGAACCAATTTCCATTTTCGGAAAGAATAGTTGACTTTAATTTGATTAAACAAGTTATGTTTAAATGCAATTTACGTTCATTTGATTCAATAAGCTTTATTCAAATAAAATTAGCTTTGTTTGAATGTAATCGAGTGGAATCCTAGTGTTTAAGCTTAAGCATTATTTGAAACCATTACCGTTTTTGGAAAGAATAGTTGACTTTCATTTGATTAAACAAGCTATGCTTGAATGCAATTGACTTTCATTTGATTCAATATGCTTTGTTCGAATCAAATTAGCTTTGTTTTAATGCAATTGAGTGAAATCTTAATGATTAAGCTTAAGCTTTATTTGAAACAATTACCATTTTTGGAATAAATAGTTGACTTTCATTTGATTAAACAAGCTATGTTTGAATGCAATTTTCTTTGTTTGAATGCAATTGAGTGGAATCTTAATGATTAAGCTTAAGATTTATTTGAAACAATTACCATTTTTAAAAAGAATAGTTGACTTTCATTGATTAAACAAGCTATGTTTGAATGCAATTGAGTGGAATCTTAATGATTAAGCTTAAGCTTTGTTTGAAACAATTACCATTTTTGGAAACAATAGTTGACTTTCATTTGATTAAACAAGTTATGTTTCAATACAATTGAATTTCATTTGATTCAAAAAGCTTTATTCGAATCAAATTAGCTTTGTTTGAATACAATTGAGTGGAATCTTAATGCTTAAGCTTATGCTCTATTTGAACCAATTACCATTTTTGGAATGAATAGTTGACATTCATTTGATTAAACAAGTTATGTTTGAATACAATTTACGTTCATTTGATTCAATATGCTTTATTCGAATCAAATTCGCTTTGTTTGAATGCAATTAAGTGGAATCTTAATGATTAAGCTTAAGCTTTATTTGAACCAATTACAATTTTTGGAAAGAAGTTGACTTTCATTTGATTAAACAAGCTATGTTTGAATGCAATTGACTTTCATTTGATTCAATAAGCTTTATTCGAATCAAATTAGCTTTGTTTGAATGCAATTGAGTGGAATCTTAATGATTAAGCTTAAGCTTTATTTGAAACAATTACCATTTTTGGAATAAATAGTTGACTTTCATTTGATTAAACAAGCTATGTTTGAATGCAATTGACTTTAATTTGATTCAATAAGCTTTACTCGAATCAAATTATCTTTGTTTGAATGCAATTGAGTGGAATCTTAATGATTAAGCTTAAGTTTTATTTGAAGCAATTACACTTTTTGGAAAGAAGTTGACTTTCATTTGATTATAAAAGCTATGTTTGAATGCAATTGACTTTTGATCCAAAGTCAACGCCATTGTCTCAAGAAGCGACTAATTTAGCCTTAGAAGCTCGTGGGTTTTATCCATCATCTCCTAGGACCGAATTCAAGTGTTGCATTTCATGGGTTGATTGAAGGCCCAAAGATTGAAGGCCCATCTGTTGTAACCTTGTTGTAGCACAAGAAGATTACAAGGGACTAGCCACTAAAGTAAAGGATAGATCAAGTTTCAAAGATGGATACAGAAATAACACCACCAACTTCGAGGACTTGGGCTTTAATTCGTGAACTTGGATACAGATTTCACCACCAAATTCAACAAATTAGATTCCTAAGATCACAGCCTAATTGAGCCACAAATTAGACAAGCAAAGGATAATTGTTTCGGATTTCTTGAGGGAAAACCAAGACAAATTTAAGTGTTTGTTTTTGATTCAAAAGTTCTGGTTTTTCATTGATATGCAAGCCACTATTTATAAGTACAATTAGGATAAGCTAGGGTAATTAGAAAGTCTAATCCTTATCCTAAGAAATCAGAAATGGTGGTTGCAAATGAAGATAACAAAATCTGAATTTGAGAAGCTTGGGCAGCCGGCTTTTAAGCTCCATTTTAATGTCTTCTTAATTGCTTTGTCTCTCTTTTAATTGCTCTTTTAATCCTCTTGCTTGGCAGCTGAATTCTGGAAGCTTCTTGAAGCTTCTTGTAGCTTTGATTGCAATGATGACCTTTTGTATTCCCCTAGAGGCTGCCGGTTTTGCACTTGAGGCTGCCATCTTGAAACTGCCATCTTTTGACTTCCAATACTGCCGGCTTTTGGGGCTTCAAAGCTGCCGGTTTGTGAGGCTTCAAGACTAGCCTTAATTAAAGCTGCCGGTTCCAAAGCTGCCATCTTGATCTCCTTGCAAGCTGCCGGTTTCTCATTTCTCATTGTTTCCACAAATTAACTAACTACTTGACTGAATTTAAAATAACTCAAACAAATTAAAAGGGGTTCGATTTATACTAACAAGGATCGAACCCTACTAAACATAAAGTTAAACTGAAAATTTAATAAACAAAATTAAATAGGACTTGAGTAGGTTGAATAACTAATCCAACCATGTCATAGATGCCGGTTCGAACCATGGTGACTAATTTACCATTCTGAACCAAGGAGTTAGGAGGCCGGATCACAACATCCTCCCCGGCTTTTGAAGAGTTTGACCTCAAACTTGGCAATTCTTCAAATTCATCAAAGTAGGGAGACAAATCTTGAACATTGAAGGTAGAAGAAACTCCATAGTCCCCGGGCAATTCGACCTTATAGGCATTGTCATTCACTTTCTCCTTGATTTCGAATGGACCATCACTCCTTGGACTGATTTTAGAACGCCTCTTAGTTGGAAAACGTTCCTTCCTTAAATGAACCCACACAAGGTCACCTTCCTTGAAATGCACCGAGCTTCTTTTCTTGTCATAGTACTCCTTCATCTTTGCATTAGCTCGTTCAATCTGACCTCGAACTTTCTCATGAATGGATTGGATCTCCTTGACTCGTTCACTAGCTTCATGACTATATTTGGTTGGAGTGGGAAATGGGGCCAAATCAATTGGAGTACATGGATTGAACCCATAGACAACTTCAAATGGACTCAAGCTTGTGGTACGGCTAGGAACTCGGTTGTAAGCAAATTCAGCATGAGGTAGCATTTCTTCCCATTGGCTAGGACGCTTTGTTGCAAGGGCTCGCAACAAGGACCCTAAAGTCCTATTGGTAACTTCGGTCTGTCCATCGGTTTGAGGATGGCTTGAAGTACTAAATTTGAGCTTGGTCCCTATCTTGCGCCATAAGGTAAGCCAAAAATGACTTAGGAACTTGGCGTCTCGATCACTAACCATTGATTTGGGAATCCCATGTAAGCGAACAACCTCTTTGAAGTAAAGATCAGCCACACGGCTAGCATCATGGGTTGTATGACAAGAGATGAAGTGAGCCATTTTTGAGAATCGATCAACAACCACCATGATCGAGTCCTTTCTGTTTTTGGTGATGGGAAGTCCTACCACGAAATCAAGACTTACATCTTCCCAAGGAGCTTGCGGTATGGGTAAGGGCATGAGATACCCTTGAGGCAATTGATGGCTCTTAGCTTGTTGACACTTCACGCACCTCTTAACAACAAAGTCTACATCTCGTTTCAATCGAGGCCAAAAGAAGTATTCAGAAATGAGAGTGTAGGTCTTCTCAATTCCAAAGTGACCAGCCATTCCTCCTTCATGGAATTCTTTAATTAAGCTTTCTCTCAAGCTAGATTTAGGAACACAAATGCTATTCCCTTTGAAAAGAAAACCATCCAAAATGTAAAAGTCTTTATGGGGATGGCTTTTACACTTTAGAAAGATTTCTCCAAAATCAGAGTCATCATGATAGCATTGCTTCATTTCTTCTACACCTATCACACGTGTTTTCAAAGAATTAAGCAACACATATCTCCTGGACAAAGCATCGGCACCTTTGTTCATTTCTCCTTTCTTATGCTTGATGACGAAGTGAAAAGATTGAAGGAATTCAACCCATTTGGCATGGCGAGCATGGAGCTTTTGTTGGCTTTGCAAGAACTTGAGTGCTTCATGATCTGAATGTAGAATGAATTCTTTAGGCAATAGGTAATGCCTCCAATGGTCTAAAGCACGAACAAGAGCCAAAAATTCTTTGTCATAGGTGGAATACCTCCTTTGAACATCATTGAGCTTTTCACTGAAATAGGCTATGGGCCGCCGGTTTTGAGATAGGACAGCTCCTATTCCAACACCACTAGCATCACATTCAATTTCAAATACATCATCAAAGTTAGGTAATACAAGAATAGGTGCAGTAGTAAGCATCTTCTTAACCTCTTCAAATGCCTTTTGAGCATTTGGATTCCATTCAAATTTTGAAAGCTTTGTGAGTTCGGTGATTGGAGCCATGAGAGTACTGAAATTTCTCACGAATCGCCTATAGAAAGAGGCTAACCCATGAAAACTTCGCACTTGTTGAACTGATTGTGGCGTGGGCCACTCATTGATCGCTTTTACCTTGTCTTCATCAACTTCAATACCATTACATGACACTTTAAATCCTAGAAAAGTTACAAAACTAGAAAAGAAATCACACTTTTCTAGATTACCATACAATTGTTCTCTTGCTAAAACAGAAAATACTTCTCTAAGATGTGATACATGCTCATCATCATCTCTACTATAAATTAAAATATCATCAAAATAAACTACTACAAAGTGACCAATAAAAGGTTTCAGAACTTGATTCATCAAACGCATGAAGGTAGAAGGTGCGTTTGTTAAACCAAATGGCATGACAAGCCACTCGAACAATCCATCCTTGGTTTTGAAAGCTGTTTTCCATTCATCTCCTTCGAAAATTCGAATTTGATGATAGCCACTTTTAAGATCAATTTTCGAAAATACTTTAGCACCATGTAAATCATCTAACAAATCATTCAATCTTGGAATTGGAAATCGATATTTGATAGTGATTTTGTTAATAGGCCTACTGTCCACACACATACGCCATTCACCATTTTTCTTTGGAACAAGTAAAGTAGGACATGCACACGGGCTCAAGGACTCTCGAATCAATCCCTTAGACAATAACTCGTCAACCTGCCGTCTTATCTCCTCGGTCTCCTTAGGGTTGGTTCTATAGGCAGGTTTATTTGGCAAGGTAGAACCGGGAATCAAGTCAATTTTGTGTTGGATGTCCCTTTTGGGAGGTAATGCACACGGCATTTCAGAGGGGAAAACATTAGGGAATTCTTGAAAGAGGGAACTAAGTAAGGGATGGAAAGGTTCTTTGGGAAGTGAGGGGCTGTCTTCAAGTCCACTTAAAATGAGCCCTTTATGGGGTTGGAACTCATGATATTCAGACTTGATGAGGGTAGTAAGAGTAGTGGGTAAGGGAATATTGTTCTGTTGTGCGGCAGTTTTGGGTGGTGGTTGTGCGGCAGTTTTGGGTGGGGGTAAGGGAGTTAATACAATTTTCTTGCCATTTTTAATAAAGGAATAAGTGTTTTTATATCCATCATGATTAACTCGCCTATCAAACATCCAAGGTCTTCCAAGCAACAAATGACACGCATCCATGGGGATTACATCACAATACAACTCTTCTTGATAATTGTTACCAATGCTAAATGAAATCAGAATTTGTTTATCCACTTTAATTCCTTTCCCTTGATTAAGCCATTGGATTATATAAGGATTTTTGTGAGGAGTTGTTTTTAGTCCCAATTTATCCACCATATTCTGAGATGCCACATTTGTACAACTACCACCATCAATAATTAAAGTACATACCTTGTTTTTGATGGTACAACGGGAGTGAAATATTGCCTCTCGTTGCAAGTTCTCTTCCTTGCCGACCAAACTGCTTAGGGCACGCCTAACAACTAGACATTCACCTTCATCGGGTCCTAGGAACACTTCATCTTGCTCCTGATCCGATGCTCCAATATCATCATGATCCTCTTCTGATTCTTCTCTTTCACATTCAATCAAAGAGATTACTCTCTTATTTGGACACTCGGTTGCAATATGGCCAAAGCCATGACAACGAAAACATTTTCTGGGTTGGGCTGAATTTTGGGGTTTAGCAGGATTAGAGGGCTGATTTTGTGGTTTGGGGGGATTAGAGGGGGTTACTTTGAGGGGTGTTTGGTATGGACGGCTGAACGGGGAAGGGGCTGTTTTGGAAAAGGGACGTGAGGTCTCTTTCCCTTTGGCCTTTTGTTGGGCTTCAACCTTGTGAGCTAGAATGACTAACTCTTCCAAAGTTGAGTAGGGGTGTAATTCGACAACATTGGCAATTCGAGGATCCAAACCGCCAAGAAAACGAACCAAAGTTTGGGGTTCGTCCTCTTCAACATCACACTTCATGGTTAATCCTTCGAATTCTCTTGCATACTCCTCTACTGATTTCGTTCCTTGTTTTAATTTGTGGAACTTCTGAAAATTCTCTTGAATATAGTAAGTAGGTAAGAACTTACTCTTCATCATTTTCTTCATTTTAGGCCAAGTTCTGACCTTATCCTTGCCTTGCCTTTGCCTCTTTGCATTAATATTCGACCACCAAGTGGAAGCATATTTTCTGAGTTTCAAGGCAATGATTTTCACTTTCTTGTCCTCCGGGGTATTCTTATAATCGAACACTCTTTCCACCGTGTTCAACCATTCGATGAACTCGTCGGCATCAATCTTGCCATCATATTCTGGAATATCAACCTTGATATCATTGTTTGGTCTCGTTCTCGAAGTTTCATCTTCGAGCTCTAGGTCACTGCTTTGTTCACTCCGAGTGGGTGAACCTTCTCGCTGCCTAATGAGTCTCCTCATTAGATCCGCCATTTCAGTTTGCATGGCAGCCATTTGAGCCTTTAAGCTCTCCTTCTCTTCTTCATTTTTCTGAATGAACTCTTGCCAATTGGGTGGGGGATTCGACATTTTTGTGTGTTTTGTTTTTTTTTTTTTTTTTTTTTTTTTTTTTGAATGGAGAGGGGTTGTTGGACGTGGGGCACGGGGAAGAAAGGGGTTGTGTTTGTGGAGGAGAAAGGTGGCTAGACCTGCATGGGCCACCAAATGTTGTAACCTTGTTGTAGCACAAGAAGATTACAAGGGACTAGCCACTAAAGTAAAGGATAGATCAAGTTTCAAAGATGGATACAGAAATAACACCACCAACTTCGAGGACTTGGGCTTTAATTCGTGAACTTGGATACAGATTTCACCACCAAATTCAACAAATTAGATTCCTAAGATCACAGCCTAATTGAGCCACAAATTAGACAAGCAAAGGATAATTGTTTCGGATTTCTTGAGGGAAAACCAAGACAAATTTAAGTGTTTGTTTTTGATTCAAAAGTTCTGGTTTTTCATTGATATGCAAGCCACTATTTATAAGTACAATTAGGATAAGCTAGGGTAATTAGAAAGTCTAATCCTTATCCTAAGAAATCAGAAATGGTGGTTGCAAATGAAGATAACAAAATCTGAATTTGAGAAGCTTGGGCAGCCGGCTTTTAAGCTCCATTTTAATGTCTTCTTAATTGCTTTGTCTCTCTTTTAATTGCTCTTTTAATCCTCTTGCTTGGCAGCTGAATTCTGGAAGCTTCTTGAAGCTTCTTGTAGCTTTGATTGCAATGATGACCTTTTGTATTCCCCTAGAGGCTGCCGGTTTTGCACTTGAGGCTGCCATCTTGAAACTGCCATCTTTTGACTTCCAATACTGCCGGCTTTTGGGGCTTCAAAGCTGCCGGTTTGTGAGGCTTCAAGACTAGCCTTAATTAAAGCTGCCGGTTCCAAAGCTGCCATCTTGATCTCCTTGCAAGCTGCCGGTTTCTCATTTCTCATTGTTTCCACAAATTAACTAACTACTTGACTGAATTTAAAATAACTCAAACAAATTAAAAGGGGTTCGATTTATACTAACAAGGATCGAACCCTACTAAACATAAAGTTAAACTGAAAATTTAATAAACAAAATTAAATAGGACTTGAGTAGGTTGAATAACTAATCCAACCATGTCATAGATGCCGGTTCGAACCATGGTGACTAATTTACCATTCTGAACCAAGGAGTTAGGAGGCCGGATCACAACACCATCTTTTGGGTGTGATGTGGCGTGTGGTGTTACTGATTTTAAGGCTTGTGATGTTGCTGATTTTAATTATTTTGTTCTAGTTTATTCTAGGTTGTTCTAGCTGATTTATGGCATTAAAATAGTCATTAAGTAGAGTGCTTGATTCAAGGAAAACTGTTGGCCTTGGATCCCCTATGTTTGGCCAGTTTTTCTAGGTTATTTTGAAGTCTTTTTGTGTTCTTTTGCTGCTCCATTCCACTATATAAGGAGAGCTTATGATTAATCAAAGCATTCAGAATTATACAAAAGAAAACGTGAGTTTGAGCATATTACTTCTTTGAGTTTGTCCAAAGTAGTTTGTGTTTTCCTTGTTACTTTGAGTGTGTTCTTGAGTGACAAGATTAGGAGAGATTGAGTGTGTCTTATCTCAGCCTAAGACCCCAAATCATTGAGTATGTTCTTGTGGTTTGGTTTATCTATCTTTTAATTTTCTGTTCAAATTGTTTCTGTTTTTATGTGCGATTTTTGTTCCATTTTCTTTGAGTGTTAAACTTCTAACCATTCATAGGGAAGAGTTTCACATTCACATCATCTGGTATCAGAGCCTTGGTTCGAGATTATTTCAGAAAGTCGCACTTTGGTGGTGGAAAGGAAACGCTGAAATTCATCCCGTTTTTCAGTCAACTTTGAAGATCGATATCTCACTCTTCAGGAGTCCAAATGAAGCGATTCTTTTTTTGAATCTGGGTGTTTTTCTGTGTAGATTTCACTTGTAAAATTTCGTAATTTTTGAAGATCATTTGCTATTAAACTGGGCAGGTTTTTCCAAAGTTGCGCAGAATAGAGCCAATCCAGCGCATCAGATTTTAGCAGAGGTTATCTCCTTCATCCGGATAGCTTTTGAAGTGTTTCTTTTTTTTAAGTTGCTTAAAATTTTCTGAATTTTAATAATTTGTAAACCCTTGAGAGTCTCAAGGAAGTTTTTATTCTCGTTCAGAGCTTTAAACTTACTGTCAGATTATACATTGTACTTGTAATAGTCTAGCAAAATAGTGAAGTAATGGCTGGAAGTGGGGAACTCAATGATATGCTTAAATTGATCACCCAAAAACTAGAGAATTTGGAGAAAAAAACAGAAGAAAGTGAAGTCTCGAGGGCACAACAAAATAATAGAATGGATGCCATGTCTGAAATGCTCCTACAAGCCACTAGAAAAATAAATGAATTAGAGGATGAGGATGCAAATAGTAGTAACAATCTTAGGCAATTTGATGAAGATAGGGGTCTAAGGATTGACATGCCTGAATTCGATGGGGGACATGATAGTGAGGCGTTTTTAGATTGGCTTCGACAAATTGAAACTGTTTTTGAGTACAAGGGCTTTGATGATAGAAAACGGTTTAAATTGGCTGTCCTAAAACTCACAAAACTTGCTGCTTTGTGGTATGAAAACCTCAAGGCAAGTAGAAGGAGAGAAGGAAAAGATAAAATTGACTCATGGGAGAAATTGAAAAAGAAAATGAGGGATAAATGGGTTAGCAAAGAGTATGAGCAGGAGCAATACTTAAAATTGACTCACTTATCACAAGAAAACATGAGTGTGGAGGGTTACATAAAAGAATTTGAGAGGTTAGGCTTGACCTGTGATTTACAAGAAAAGGAGGCTTACAAAATTGCTAGATTTGTTAAGGGATTGTCCAAAGAAATTAATAGGAAGGTGGAAGTCACTCATTATGCCACTTTCAGTGATGTATGCAAGCTAGCTTTGAAGTTTGAGTCTCAACTTAAAGAAGAAAGGGAAAAGGAGAAACCTAAAAACATACCTTTTAAGGGGACTTCGAAATTTACTCCTTTTCAACAAAAGGGGGGTAACTTTCAAAATAAGGCTTTTCCATCTAATTCAAAGAATGATAAGGGGAAGGAGAAGGCTGTGGTTTCACCTAGTGAACTTGATACTAGGAGAAAGTGTTTTAAATGTCATGGTAGAGGTCATATTGCTAGCCAATGTCCTAGTAAGAATGTCTTGACAGCCCAACAATGCGCCATTATGGATGAGGAAGAAAAAATGTATAACTTTGTTGTTCAAGAAGAAGAGGGTCATGAGGAAGACGAATATGATGAAGAAATTCCTCCAGAAAGTGAGTTTAATATGATGGTGGTTCGAAAACTTTTGTTTAGTGAACCTCAAGTTGATGAGAGACAGAGAAATAATTTGTTCCACACTAGATGCAAAATTGGTGAGAAAACATGCAATGTTATTATCGATGGTGGAGCCCAAACAGATGTCATCTCTTCTGAAGCAGTGAGTAAGTTGAAGCTTTCAACTAGAGATCATGATGAACCTTACAAGTTGAATTGGTTGAACGATGGTACGGGTGTTCGAGTGAAGAAGCAAGCCTTGGTGTCCTATTCCATTGGAGGGTTTGAAGATGAGAGGTGGTGCGACATTATTCCTATGGATGCTTGTCATTTGCTACTTGGAAGACCTTGGCAATTTGATCATGATTCTGAACATAGAGGAAAAATGAATGTATATCTTGTAACTACTAGAGAAGGTAGAAAAGTTAAATTACTTCCCTTACCCCCACAAGTTGCTAAGAAGAAAGAAAAAAGCAACTATCTTGTAACTTGTACTGAATTTGAGAAAATAGTGGAAGAAAATGGGGGAGGGTATGCTTTGGTTGTAAGAACCAAAGATGATCTTAGTACTACTTGTAATGACTCATCCCCACTCAATGAGTTATTAGAAGAGTACAAAGATGTGTTTCCCAATGACTTGCCCAATGGCCTCCCACCTATGAGGGGCATTGAGCACGCCATTGACTTGATTCCTGGAGCACCTTTGCCTAATAAGGCAGCCTATAGGTGTAATCCGGAGGAGAGTAAGGAACTTGAAAGGCAAGTGAATGAATTAATTGAGAGAGGCTATGTGAGAGAAAGCCTTAGTCCTTGCGCCGTTCCCGCACTCTTAGTACCAAAGAAAGATGGTACTTGGAGAATGTGTGTTGATAGTCGTTCCATAAACAATATAACGATCAAATAGCGTTTCCCCATGCCTCGCTTGCAAGATATGTTAGATGAGTTGAGTGGTTCGTTGGTCTTTTCCAAAATTGACCTAAGGAGTGGATACCATCAAATGAGAATTCGGGAGGGGGATGAATGGAAAACGGCTTTCAAAACAAAGCAAGGGTTGTATGAGTGGTTGGTAATGCCGTTTGGGCTTTGCAATGCCCCAAGCTCCTTCATGAGATTGATGAACGAAGTCCTCCGTCCTTTTCTTAATGATTTTATTGTCGTTTACTTAGATGATATTCTTGTGTACAGTAAAAACAATGAAGATCATGTAATTCATTTGAGGAGGTTGTTTGAAAAATTGAGGGAGGTGAAGTTGTATGGTAAGCTTGAGAAATGTGTATTCATGACTCATAGTGTTGTATTCTTAGGATACATTGTAACTAGAGAGGGGGTACATGTAGATCCAGAGAAGGTGAAGGCGGTCCAGACTTGGTCGACTCCAACCAATGTGCACGAGGTTCGAAGTTTTCATGGGCTAGCTTCCTTCTATAGGCGGTTCATTAGAAACTTCTCTACTATCATGGCTCCAATCACTGAATTAACCAAGAAGGGAGAATTCGAATGGGGAGAGAACGCTCAAAGGGCCTTTGAGAAGGTCAAAGATATGCTTTGCAATGCTCCTATTCTTGTGCTTCCTGATTTCAACAAAGTGTTTGAGGTGGAGTGTGATGCAAGTGGGATTGGGATAGGTGCCGTTTTAATTCAAGAGAAGAAGCCTGTGAGTTACTTTAGTGAAAAGTTGAGTGGAGCGAAGCTGAATTATTCCACCTATGATCGAGAGTTTTATGCCATAGTTAGAGCACTTGACCATTGGTCTCACTACCTTAGGCCAAAGCCATTTGTTCTACATTCTGATCATGAGGCACTAAAATTCATACATGGCCAACAAAAACTCAACAAAAGACATGCTAAATGGGTTGAGTTTCTTCAATCATTCACATTTAGCTCCAAATACAAAGATGGGAAGAGTAATGTAGTTGCGGATGCTTTGTCACGGCGAACTTACTTGCTTACTATGGTGGATACGAAGATATTGGGTTTTGAACAACTCAAGGAGTACTATAAAGAAGATCCTGATTTTTCTTTTGGGGTTGACAAACCAAGCAAGGAGTTAGTGTGGCAGGAAGGTTACTTATTCAAGGGTAACAAGCTTTGTGTTCCAAAGAGTGGAGTTCGAGAATTGCTGGTTCGTGAGGTGCATAGTGGTGGTCTAGCTGGTCATTTTGGAATTCAGAAGACTCTTGATATTCTTGGCGAACATTTCTATTGGCCTAGAATGATCAAGGATGTAACTCATGTTGTGGAAAGATGTGCTACGTGTCAAAGGGCCAAGAGTCACTTCACAAAAGGGCTCTACACTCCATTGCCGGTTCCCGATACTCCATGGGAAAGTGTTAGCATGGATTTCATTGTGGGGTTGCCACGGACACAGAGGGGTAGAGATAGCATTATGGTAGTTGTAGATAGATTTTCTAAAATGGCACACTTTGTAGCATGTAATAAAACTGATGATGCAGTGAAGGTGTCTGAACTGTACTTCAAGGAAATCGTCAAACTTCATGGCATTCCTCGAAGTATAGTGTCTGACAGAGATTCCAAGTTCCTCAGTCACTTTTGGAGGACACTATGGAAACTTGTGGGTACCAAGTTACTATTTAGTACGTCTCATCATCCCCAAACAGATGGGCAAACTGAGGTTACTAATAGAACTTTGGGTACTTTGTTGCGTGGTCTTGTGAGCAAAACGCAGAAGGATTGGGACATGAAACTAGCCCATGCGGAGTTTGCTTACAATAGGGCGCATTCATTGACTACTTCGCGTTCTCCTTTTGAAGTTGTTTATGGGGTGAATCCATTTCTCCCAATTGATCTTATTCCTTTGGCTAAAGGGGAAAAAGTGGAAAAAGATGCAAGGAAGCGAATAGAAACATTTCAAAAAAACTGTGAGCAAGTGAAGAACAGAATTGAGGAGATGAATAAAAAATACCGAGAGAGAGCAAATAAGAACCGCAAGCAACCTGTTTTTCAACCAGGGGACTTAGTCTGGCTACACTTGAGAAAGGAAAGGTTTCCTCAACTCCGCAAAAACAAACTCATGCCACGTTCTGATGGTCCATTTAGAGTACTCGAGCGGGTAAATGACAGTGCCTACAAAATTGAACTTCCCGAGGGGTTGATGGGTGTCAGCGCTACCTTCAATGTGGGGGATTTGTCGCCTTACCTAGACGATGCTAGTTTGAGGGCAAACTCTTCTGAAGACGGGGGGAATGATCCAAAGTCAACGCCATTGTCTCAAGAAGCGACTAATTTAGCCTTAGAAGCTCGTGGGTTTTATCCATCATCTCCTAGGACCGAATTCAAGTGTTGCATTTCATGGGTTTATTGAAGGCCCAAAGATTGAAGGCCCATCTTTTGGGTGTGATGTGGCGTGTGGTGTTACTGATTTTAAGGCTTGTGATGTTGCTGATTTTAATTATTTTGTTCTAGTTTATTCTAGGTTGTTCTAGCTGATTTATGGCATTAAAATAGTCATTAAGTAGAGTGCTTGATTCAAGGAAAACTGTTGGCCTTGGATCCCCTATGTTTGGCCAGTTTTTCTAGGTTATTTTGAAGTCTTTTTGTGTTCTTTTGCTGCTCCATTCCACTATATAAGGAGAGCTTATGATTAATCAAAGCATTCAGAATTATACAAAAGAAAACGTGAGTTTGAGCATATTACTTCTTTGAGTTTGTCCAAAGTAGTTTGTGTTTTCCTTGTTACTTTGAGTGTGTTCTTGAGTGACAAGATTAGGAGAGATTGAGTGTGTCTTATCTCAGCCTAAGACCCCAAATCATTGAGTATGTTCTTGTGGTTTGGTTTATCTATCTTTTAATTTTCTGTTCAAATTGTTTCTGTTTTTATGTGCGATTTTTGTTCCATTTTCTTTGAGTGTTAAACTTCTAACCATTCATAGGGAAGAGTTTCACATTCACATCAACTTTCATTTGATTCAATAAGCTTTATTAAAATCAAATTAGCTTTGTTTAATTGTAACTGAGTGGAATCTTAGTGATTAAGCTTAAGCTTTGTTTGAAACAATTACCATTTTTGGAATCAATAGTTTACTTTCATTTGATTAAACAAGCTATGTTTGAATGCAATTGAATTTCATTTGATTCAATAATCTTTATTCAAATAAAATTAGCATTGTTTGAATGTAATTGAGTGGAATTTTAATGCTTAAGCTTATGCTTTATTTGAACCTATTACCATTTTGGAAAGAATAGTTGACTTTCATTGGATTAAACAAGTTATGTATGAATGCCATTGACTTTCATTTGATTCAATAAGCTTTATTCGAATCAAATTAGCTTTGTTTGAATGCAATTGAGTGGAATCTTAATGATTAAGCTTAACCTTTATTCGAAAAAAGTACCATTTTTGGAAAGAATAGTTGACTTTCATTTGGTTTAACAAGCGATGTTTGAATGCAATTGACTTTCATTTGAGTCAATAAGCTTGATTCGAATCAAATTAGCTTTGTTTGAATGCAATTGAGGGGAATCTTAATGATTAAGCTTAAGCTTTAGTTGAAACAATTACCATTTTTGAAAACAATAGTTGACTTTCATTTGATTAAACAAGCTATGTTTGAACGCAACTGACTTTCATTTGATTCAATAAGCTTTATTCGAATCAAATTAGCTTTGTTTGAATGCAAATGAGTGGAATTTTAATGATTAAGGTTAAGCTTTATTTGAACCAATTTCCATTTTTGGAAAGAATTGTTCACTTTCATTTGATTAAACAAGTTATGTTTGAATGCAATTGACTTTCATTTGATTTAGTAAGCTTGATTCGAATCAAATTAGCTTTGTTTGAATGCAATTGAGGTGAATCTTAATGATTAAGCTTAAGCTTTAGTTGAAACAATTACCATTTTTGAAAACAATAGTTGACTTTCATTTGATTAAACAAGCTATGTTTGAACGCAACTGACTTTCATTTGATTCAATAAGCTTTATTCGAATCAAATTAGCTTTGTTTGAATGCAAATGAGTGGAATCTTAATGATTAAGGTTAAGCTTTATTTGTACCAATTTCCATTTTTGGAAAGAATAGTTGACTTTCATTTGATTAAACAAGCTATGTTTGAATGCAATTGACTTTCATATGATTCAATAAGCTTTATTCAAATCAAATTAGCTTTATTTGAATGTAATTGAGTGGCATCTTAATGCTTAAACTTATGCTTTATTTGAACCAATTTCCATTTTCGGAAAGAATAGTTGACTTTAATTTGATTAAACAAGTTATGTTTAAATGCAATTTACGTTCATTTGATTCAATAAGCTTTATTCAAATAAAATTAGCTTTGTTTGAATGTAATCGAGTGGAATCTTAGTGTTTAAGCTTAAGCATTATTTGAAACCATTACCGTTTTTGGAAAGAATAGTTGACTTTCATTTGATTAAACAAGCTATGCTTGAATGCAATTGACTTTCATTTGATTCAATATGCTTTGTTCGAATCAAATTAGCTTTGTTTGAATGCAATTGAGTGAAATCTTAATGATTAAGCTTAAGCTTTATTTGAAACAATTACCATTTTTGGAATAAATAGTTGACTTTCATTTGATTAAACAAGCTATGTTTGAATGCAATTTTCTTTGTTTGAATGCAATTGAGTGGAATCTTAATGATTAAGCTTAAGATTTATTTGAAACAATTACCATTTTTAAAAAGAATAGTTGACTTTCATTGATTAAACAAGCTATGTTTGAATGCAATTGAGTGGAATCTTAATGATTAAGCTTAAGCTTTGTTTGAAACAATTACCATTTTTGGAAACAATAGTTGACTTTCATTTGATTAAACAAGTTATGTTTCAATACAATTGAATTTCATTTGATTCAAAAAGCTTTATTCGAATCAAATTAGCTTTGTTTGAATACAATTGAGTGGAATCTTAATGATTAAGCTTAAGATTTATTTGAAACAGTTACCATTTTTAAAAAGAGTAGTTGACTTTCATTGATTAAACAAGCTATGTTTGAATGCAATTGAGTGGAATCTTAATGATTAAGCTTAAGCTTTGTTTGAAACAATTACCATTTTTGGAAAGAATAGTTGACTTTCATTTGATTAAACAAGTTATGTTTCAATACAATTGAATTTCATTTGATTCAAAAAGCTTTATTCGAATCAAATTAGCTTTGTTTGAATACAATTGAGTGGAATCTTAATGCTTAAGCTTATGCTCTATTTGAACCAATTACCATTTTTGGAATGAATAGTTGACATTCATTTGATTAAACAAGTTATGTTTGAATACAATTTACGTTCATTTGATTCAATATGCTTTATTCGAATCAAATTCGCTTTGTTTGAATGCAATTAAGTGGAATCTTAATGATTAAGCTTAAGCTTTATTTGAACCAATTACAATTTTTGGAAAGAAGTTGACTTTCATTTGATTAAACAAGCTATGTTTGAATGCAATTGACTTTCATTTGATTCAATAAGCTTTATTCGAATCAAATTAGCTTTGTTTGAATGCAATTGAGTGGAATCTTAATGATTAAGCTTAAGCTTTATTTGAAACAATTACCATTTTTGGAATAAATAGTTGACTTTCATTTGATTAAACAAGCTATGTTTGAATGCAATTGACTTTAATTTGATTCAATAAGCTTTACTCGAATCAAATTATCTTTGTTTGAATGCAATTGAGTGGAATCTTAATGATTAAGCTTAAGGTTTATTTGAAGCAATTACACTTTTTGGAAAGAAGTTGACTTTCATTTGATTAAAAAAGCTATGTTTGAATGCAATTGACTTTCATTTGATTCAATAAGCTTTATTAAAATCAAATTAGCTTTGTTTGATTGTAACTGAGTGGAATCTTAGTGATTAAGCTTAAGCTTTGTTTGAAACAATTACCATTTTTGGAATCAATAGTTTACTTTCATTTGATTAAACAAGCTATGTTTGAATGCAATTGAATTTCATTTGATTCAATAATCTTTATTCAAATAAAATTAGCATTGTTTGAATGTAATTGAGTGGAATTTTAATGCTTAAGCTTATGCTTTATTTGAACCTATTACCATTTTTGGAAAGAATAGTTGACTTTCATTTGATTAAACAAGTTAAGTATGAATGCCATTGACTTTCATTTGATTCAATAAGCTTTATTCGAATCAAATTAGCTTTGTTTGAATGCAATTGAGTGGAATCTTAATGATTAAGCTTAACCTTTATTCGAAAAAAGTACCATTTTTGGAAAGAATAGTTGACTTTCATTTGGTTTAACAAGCGATGTTTGAATGCAATTGACTTTCATTTGAGTCAATAAGCTTGATTCGAATCAAATTAGCTTTGTTTGAATGCAATTGAGGGGAATCTTAATGATTAAGCTTAAGCTTTAGTTGAAACAATTACCATTTTTGAAAACAATAGTTGACTTTCATTTGATTAAACAAGCTATGTTTGAACGCAACTGACTTTCATTTGATTCAATAAGCTTTATTCGAATCAAATTAGCTTTGTTTGAATGCAAATGAGTGGAATTTTAATGATTAAGGTTAAGCTTTATTTGAACCAATTTCCATTTTTGGAAAGAATTGTTCACTTTCATTTGATTAAACAAGTTATGTTTGAATGCAATTGACTTTCATTTGATTTAGTAAGCTTGATTCGAATCAAATTAGCTTTGTTTGAATGCAATTGAGGTGAATCTTAATGATTAAGCTTAAGCTTTAGTTGAAACAATTACCATTTTTGAAAACAATAGTTGACTTTCATTTGATTAAACAAGCTATGTTTGAACGCAACTGACTTTCATTTGATTCAATAAGCTTTATTCGAATCAAATTAGCTTTGTTTGAATGCAAATGAGTGGAATCTTAATGATTAAGGTTAAGCTTTATTTGTACCAATTTCCATTTTTGGAAAGAATAGTTGACTTTCATTTGATTAAACAAGCTATGTTTGAATGCAATTGACTTTCATATGATTCAATAAGCTTTATTCAAATCAAATTAGCTTTATTTGAATGTAATTGAGTGGCATCTTAATGCTTAAACTTATGCTTTATTTGAACCAATTTCCATTTTCGGAAAGAATAGTTGACTTTAATTTGATTAAACAAGTTATGTTTAAATGCAATTTACGTTCATTTGATTCAATAAGCTTTATTCAAATAAAATTAGCTTTGTTTGAATGTAATCGAGTGGAATCTTAGTGTTTAAGCTTAAGCATTATTTGAAACCATTACCGTTTTTGGAAAGAATAGTTGACTTTCATTTGATTAAACAAGCTATGCTTGAATGCAATTGACTTTCATTTGATTCAATATGCTTTGTTCGAATCAAATTAGCTTTGTTTGAATGCAATTGAGTGAAATCTTAATGATTAAGCTTAAGCTTTATTTGAAACAATTACCATTTTTGGAATAAATAGTTGACTTTCATTTGATTAAACAAGCTATGTTTGAATGCAATTTTCTTTGTTTGAATGCAATTGAGTGGAATCTTAATGATTAAGCTTAAGATTTATTTGAAACAATTACCATTTTTAAAAAGAATAGTTGACTTTCATTGATTAAACAAGCTATGTTTGAATGCAATTGAGTGGAATCTTAATGATTAAGCTTAAGCTTTGTTTGAAACAATTACCATTTTTGGAAACAATAGTTGACTTTCATTTGATTAAACAAGTTATGTTTCAATACAATTGAATTTCATTTGATTCAAAAAGCTTTATTCGAATCAAATTAGCTTTGTTTGAATACAATTGAGTGGAATCTTAATGATTAAGCTTAAGATTTATTTGAAACAGTTACCATTTTTAAAAAGAGTAGTTGACTTTCATTGATTAAACAAGCTATGTTTGAATGCAATTGAGTGGAATCTTAATGATTAAGCTTAAGCTTTGTTTGAAACAATTACCATTTTTGGAAAGAATAGTTGACTTTCATTTGATTAAACAAGTTATGTTTCAATACAATTGAATTTCATTTGATTCAAAAAGCTTTATTCGAATCAAATTAGCTTTGTTTGAATACAATTGAGTGGAATCTTAATGCTTAAGCTTATGCTCTATTTGAACCAATTACCATTTTTGGAATGAATAGTTGACATTCATTTGATTAAACAAGTTATGTTTGAATACAATTTACGTTCATTTGATTCAATATGCTTTATTCGAATCAAATTCGCTTTGTTTGAATGCAATTAAGTGGAATCTTAATGATTAAGCTTAAGCTTTATTTGAACCAATTACAATTTTTGGAAAGAAGTTGACTTTCATTTGATTAAACAAGCTATGTTTGAATGCAATTGACTTTCATTTGATTCAATAAGCTTTATTCGAATCAAATTAGCTTTGTTTGAATGCAATTGAGTGGAATCTTAATGATTAAGCTTAAGCTTTATTTGAAACAATTACCATTTTTGGAATAAATAGTTGACTTTCATTTGATTAAACAAGCTATGTTTGAATGCAATTGACTTTAATTTGATTCAATAAGCTTTACTCGAATCAAATTATCTTTGTTTGAATGCAATTGAGTGGAATCTTAATGATTAAGCTTAAGGTTTATTTGAAGCAATTACACTTTTTGGAAAGAAGTTGACTTTCATTTGATTAAAAAAGCTATGTTTGAATGCAATTGACTTTCATTTGATTCAATAAGCTTTATTAAAATCAAATTAGCTTTGTTTGATTGTAACTGAGTGGAATCTTAGTGATTAAGCTTAAGCTTTGTTTGAAACAATTACCATTTTTGGAATCAATAGTTTACTTTCATTTGATTAAACAAGCTATGTTTGAATGCAATTGAATTTCATTTGATTCAATAATCTTTATTCAAATAAAATTAGCATTGTTTGAATGTAATTGAGTGGAATTTTAATGCTTAAGCTTATGCTTTATTTGAACCTATTACCATTTTTGGAAAGAATAGTTGACTTTCATTTGATTAAACAAGTTAAGTATGAATGCCATTGACTTTCATTTGATTCAATAAGCTTTATTCGAATCAAATTAGCTTTGTTTGAATGCAATTGAGTGGAATCTTAATGATTAAGCTTAACCTTTATTCGAAAAAAGTACCATTTTTGGAAAGAATAGTTGACTTTCATTTGGTTTAACAAGCGATGTTTGAATGCAATTGACTTTCATTTGAGTCAATAAGCTTGATTCGAATCAAATTAGCTTTGTTTGAATGCAATTGAGGGGAATCTTAATGATTAAGCTTAAGCTTTAGTTGAAACAATTACCATTTTTGAAAACAATAGTTGACTTTCATTTGATTAAACAAGCTATGTTTGAACGCAACTGACTTTCATTTGATTCAATAAGCTTTATTCGAATCAAATTAGCTTTGTTTGAATGCAAATGAGTGGAATTTTAATGATTAAGGTTAAGCTTTATTTGAACCAATTTCCATTTTTGGAAAGAATTGTTCACTTTCATTTGATTAAACAAGTTATGTTTGAATGCAATTGACTTTCATTTGATTTAGTAAGCTTGATTCGAATCAAATTAGCTTTGTTTGAATGCAATTGAGGTGAATCTTAATGATTAAGCTTAAGCTTTAGTTGAAACAATTACCATTTTTGAAAACAATAGTTGACTTTCATTTGATTAAACAAGCTATGTTTGAACGCAACTGACTTTCATTTGATTCAATAAGCTTTATTCGAATCAAATTAGCTTTGTTTGAATGCAAATGAGTGGAATCTTAATGATTAAGGTTAAGCTTTATTTGTACCAATTTCCATTTTTGGAAAGAATAGTTGACTTTCATTTGATTAAACAAGCTATGTTTGAATGCAATTGACTTTCATATGATTCAATAAGCTTTATTCAAATCAAATTAGCTTTATTTGAATGTAATTGAGTGGCATCTTAATGCTTAAACTTATGCTTTATTTGAACCAATTTCCATTTTCGGAAAGAATAGTTGACTTTAATTTGATTAAACAAGTTATGTTTAAATGCAATTTACGTTCATTTGATTCAATAAGCTTTATTCAAATAAAATTAGCTTTGTTTGAATGTAATCGAGTGGAATCTTAGTGTTTAAGCTTAAGCATTATTTGAAACCATTACCGTTTTTGGAAAGAATAGTTGACTTTCATTTGATTAAACAAGCTATGCTTGAATGCAATTGACTTTCATTTGATTCAATATGCTTTGTTCGAATCAAATTAGCTTTGTTTGAATGCAATTGAGTGAAATCTTAATGATTAAGCTTAAGCTTTATTTGAAACAATTACCATTTTTGGAATAAATAGTTGACTTTCATTTGATTAAACAAGCTATGTTTGAATGCAATTTTCTTTGTTTGAATGCAATTGAGTGGAATCTTAATGATTAAGCTTAAGATTTATTTGAAACAATTACCATTTTTAAAAAGAATAGTTGACTTTCATTGATTAAACAAGCTATGTTTGAATGCAATTGAGTGGAATCTTAATGATTAAGCTTAAGCTTTGTTTGAAACAATTACCATTTTTGGAAACAATAGTTGACTTTCATTTGATTAAACAAGTTATGTTTCAATACAATTGAATTTCATTTGATTCAAAAAGCTTTATTCGAATCAAATTAGCTTTGTTTGAATACAATTGAGTGGAATCTTAATGATTAAGCTTAAGATTTATTTGAAACAGTTACCATTTTTAAAAAGAGTAGTTGACTTTCATTGATTAAACAAGCTATGTTTGAATGCAATTGAGTGGAATCTTAATGATTAAGCTTAAGCTTTGTTTGAAACAATTACCATTTTTGGAAAGAATAGTTGACTTTCATTTGATTAAACAAGTTATGTTTCAATACAATTGAATTTCATTTGATTCAAAAAGCTTTATTCGAATCAAATTAGCTTTGTTTGAATACAATTGAGTGGAATCTTAATGCTTAAGCTTATGCTCTATTTGAACCAATTACCATTTTTGGAATGAATAGTTGACATTCATTTGATTAAACAAGTTATGTTTGAATACAATTTACGTTCATTTGATTCAATATGCTTTATTCGAATCAAATTCGCTTTGTTTGAATGCAATTAAGTGGAATCTTAATGATTAAGCTTAAGCTTTATTTGAACCAATTACAATTTTTGGAAAGAAGTTGACTTTCATTTGATTAAACAAGCTATGTTTGAATGCAATTGACTTTCATTTGATTCAATAAGCTTTATTCGAATCAAATTAGCTTTGTTTGAATGCAATTGAGTGGAATCTTAATGATTAAGCTTAAGCTTTATTTGAAACAATTACCATTTTTGGAATAAATAGTTGACTTTCATTTGATTAAACAAGCTATGTTTGAATGCAATTGACTTTAATTTGATTCAATAAGCTTTACTCGAATCAAATTATCTTTGTTTGAATGCAATTGAGTGGAATCTTAATGATTAAGCTTAAGGTTTATTTGAAGCAATTACACTTTTTGGAAAGAAGTTGACTTTCATTTGATTAAAAAAGCTATGTTTGAATGCAATTGACTTTCATTTGATTCAATAAGCTTTATTAAAATCAAATTAGCTTTGTTTGATTGTAACTGAGTGGAATCTTAGTGATTAAGCTTAAGCTTTGTTTGAAACAATTACCATTTTTGGAATCAATAGTTTACTTTCATTTGATTAAACAAGCTATGTTTGAATGCAATTGAATTTCATTTGATTCAATAATCTTTATTCAAATAAAATTAGCATTGTTTGAATGTAATTGAGTGGAATTTTAATGCTTAAGCTTATGCTTTATTTGAACCTATTACCATTTTTGGAAAGAATAGTTGACTTTCATTTGATTAAACAAGTTAAGTATGAATGCCATTGACTTTCATTTGATTCAATAAGCTTTATTCGAATCAAATTAGCTTTGTTTGAATGCAATTGAGTGGAATCTTAATGATTAAGCTTAACCTTTATTCGAAAAAAGTACCATTTTTGGAAAGAATAGTTGACTTTCATTTGGTTTAACAAGCGATGTTTGAATGCAATTGACTTTCATTTGAGTCAATAAGCTTGATTCGAATCAAATTAGCTTTGTTTGAATGCAATTGAGGGGAATCTTAATGATTAAGCTTAAGCTTTAGTTGAAACAATTACCATTTTTGAAAACAATAGTTGACTTTCATTTGATTAAACAAGCTATGTTTGAACGCAACTGACTTTCATTTGATTCAATAAGCTTTATTCGAATCAAATTAGCTTTGTTTGAATGCAAATGAGTGGAATTTTAATGATTAAGGTTAAGCTTTATTTGAACCAATTTCCATTTTTGGAAAGAATTGTTCACTTTCATTTGATTAAACAAGTTATGTTTGAATGCAATTGACTTTCATTTGATTTAGTAAGCTTGATTCGAATCAAATTAGCTTTGTTTGAATGCAATTGAGGTGAATCTTAATGATTAAGCTTAAGCTTTAGTTGAAACAATTACCATTTTTGAAAACAATAGTTGACTTTCATTTGATTAAACAAGCTATGTTTGAACGCAACTGACTTTCATTTGATTCAATAAGCTTTATTCGAATCAAATTAGCTTTGTTTGAATGCAAATGAGTGGAATCTTAATGATTAAGGTTAAGCTTTATTTGTACCAATTTCCATTTTTGGAAAGAATAGTTGACTTTCATTTGATTAAACAAGCTATGTTTGAATGCAATTGACTTTCATATGATTCAATAAGCTTTATTCAAATCAAATTAGCTTTATTTGAATGTAATTGAGTGGCATCTTAATGCTTAAACTTATGCTTTATTTGAACCAATTTCCATTTTCGGAAAGAATAGTTGACTTTAATTTGATTAAACAAGTTATGTTTAAATGCAATTTACGTTCATTTGATTCAATAAGCTTTATTCAAATAAAATTAGCTTTGTTTGAATGTAATCGAGTGGAATCTTAGTGTTTAAGCTTAAGCATTATTTGAAACCATTACCGTTTTTGGAAAGAATAGTTGACTTTCATTTGATTAAACAAGCTATGCTTGAATGCAATTGACTTTCATTTGATTCAATATGCTTTGTTCGAATCAAATTAGCTTTGTTTGAATGCAATTGAGTGAAATCTTAATGATTAAGCTTAAGCTTTATTTGAAACAATTACCATTTTTGGAATAAATAGTTGACTTTCATTTGATTAAACAAGCTATGTTTGAATGCAATTTTCTTTGTTTGAATGCAATTGAGTGGAATCTTAATGATTAAGCTTAAGATTTATTTGAAACAATTACCATTTTTAAAAAGAATAGTTGACTTTCATTGATTAAACAAGCTATGTTTGAATGCAATTGAGTGGAATCTTAATGATTAAGCTTAAGCTTTGTTTGAAACAATTACCATTTTTGGAAACAATAGTTGACTTTCATTTGATTAAACAAGTTATGTTTCAATACAATTGAATTTCATTTGATTCAAAAAGCTTTATTCGAATCAAATTAGCTTTGTTTGAATACAATTGAGTGGAATCTTAATGATTAAGCTTAAGATTTATTTGAAACAGTTACCATTTTTAAAAAGAGTAGTTGACTTTCATTGATTAAACAAGCTATGTTTGAATGCAATTGAGTGGAATCTTAATGATTAAGCTTAAGCTTTGTTTGAAACAATTACCATTTTTGGAAAGAATAGTTGACTTTCATTTGATTAAACAAGTTATGTTTCAATACAATTGAATTTCATTTGATTCAAAAAGCTTTATTCGAATCAAATTAGCTTTGTTTGAATACAATTGAGTGGAATCTTAATGCTTAAGCTTATGCTCTATTTGAACCAATTACCATTTTTGGAATGAATAGTTGACATTCATTTGATTAAACAAGTTATGTTTGAATACAATTTACGTTCATTTGATTCAATATGCTTTATTCGAATCAAATTCGCTTTGTTTGAATGCAATTAAGTGGAATCTTAATGATTAAGCTTAAGCTTTATTTGAACCAATTACAATTTTTGGAAAGAAGTTGACTTTCATTTGATTAAACAAGCTATGTTTGAATGCAATTGACTTTCATTTGATTCAATAAGCTTTATTCGAATCAAATTAGCTTTGTTTGAATGCAATTGAGTGGAATCTTAATGATTAAGCTTAAGCTTTATTTGAAACAATTACCATTTTTGGAATAAATAGTTGACTTTCATTTGATTAAACAAGCTATGTTTGAATGCAATTGACTTTAATTTGATTCAATAAGCTTTACTCGAATCAAATTATCTTTGTTTGAATGCAATTGAGTGGAATCTTAATGATTAAGCTTAAGGTTTATTTGAAGCAATTACACTTTTTGGAAAGAAGTTGACTTTCATTTGATTAAAAAAGCTATGTTTGAATGCAATTGACTTTCATTTGATTCAATAAGCTTTATTAAAATCAAATTAGCTTTGTTTGATTGTAACTGAGTGGAATCTTAGTGATTAAGCTTAAGCTTTGTTTGAAACAATTACCATTTTTGGAATCAATAGTTTACTTTCATTTGATTAAACAAGCTATGTTTGAATGCAATTGAATTTCATTTGATTCAATAATCTTTATTCAAATAAAATTAGCATTGTTTGAATGTAATTGAGTGGAATTTTAATGCTTAAGCTTATGCTTTATTTGAACCTATTACCATTTTTGGAAAGAATAGTTGACTTTCATTTGATTAAACAAGTTAAGTATGAATGCCATTGACTTTCATTTGATTCAATAAGCTTTATTCGAATCAAATTAGCTTTGTTTGAATGCAATTGAGTGGAATCTTAATGATTAAGCTTAACCTTTATTCGAAAAAAGTACCATTTTTGGAAAGAATAGTTGACTTTCATTTGGTTTAACAAGCGATGTTTGAATGCAATTGACTTTCATTTGAGTCAATAAGCTTGATTCGAATCAAATTAGCTTTGTTTGAATGCAATTGAGGGGAATCTTAATGATTAAGCTTAAGCTTTAGTTGAAACAATTACCATTTTTGAAAACAATAGTTGACTTTCATTTGATTAAACAAGCTATGTTTGAACGCAATTGACTTTCATTTGATTCAATAAGATTTATTCGAATCAAATTAGCTTTGTTTGAATGCAAATGAGTGGAATTTTAATGATTAAGGTTAAGCTTTATTTGAACCAATTTCCATTTTTGGAAAGAATTGTTCACTTTCATTTGATTAAACAAGTTATGTTTGAATGCAATTGACTTTCATTTGATTTAGTAAGCTTGATTCGAATCAAATTAGCTTTGTTTGAATGCAATTGAGGTGAATCTTAATGATTAAGCTTAAGCTTTAGTTGAAACAATTACCATTTTTGAAAACAATAGTTGACTTTCATTTGATTAAACAAGCTATGTTTGAACGCAACTGACTTTCATTTGATTCAATAAGCTTTATTCGAATCAAATTAGCTTTGTTTGAATGCAAATGAGTGGAATCTTAATGATTAAGGTTAAGCTTTATTTGTACCAATTTCCATTTTTGGAAAGAATAGTTGACTTTCATTTGATTAAACAAGCTATGTTTGAATGCAATTGACTTTCATATGATTCAATAAGCTTTATTCAAATCAAATTAGCTTTATTTGAATGTAATTGAGTGGCATCTTAATGCTTAAACTTATGCTTTATTTGAACCAATTTCCATTTTCGGAAAGAATGGTTGACTTTAATTTGATTAAACAAGTTATGTTTAAATGCAATTTACGTTCATTTGATTCAATAAGCTTTATTCAAATAAAATTAGCTTTGTTTGAATGTAATCGAGTGGAATCTTAGTGTTTATGCTTAAGCATTATTTGAAACCATTACCGTTTTTGGAAAGAATAGTTGACTTTCATTGATTAAACAAGCTATGTTTGAATGCAATTGAGTGGAATCTTAATGATTAAGCTTAAGCTTTGTTTGAAACAATTACCATTTTTAAAAAGAATAGTTGACTTTCATTGATTAAACAAGCTATGTTTGAATGCAATTGAGTGGAATCTTAATGATTAAGCTTAAGCTTTGTTTGAAACAATTACCATTTTTGGAAACAATAGTTGACTTTCATTTGATTAAACAAGTTATGTTTCAATACAATTGAATTTCATTTGATTCAAAAAGCTTTATTCGAATCGAATTAGCTTTGTTTGAATACAATTTAGTGGAATCTTAATGCTTAAGCTTATGCTCTATTTGAACCAATTACCATTTTTGGAATGAATAGTTGACATTCATTTGATTAAACAAGTTATGTTTGAATACAATTTACGTTCATTTGATTCAATATGCTTTATTCGAATCAAATTCGCTTTGTTTGAATGCAATTAAGTGGAATCTTAATGATTAAGCTTAAGCTTTATTTGAACCAATTACAATTTTTGGAAAGAAGTTGACTTTCATTTGATTAAACAAGCTATGTTTGAATGCAATTGACTTTCATTTGATTCAATAAGCTTTATTCGAATCAAATTAGCTTTGTTTGAATGCAATTGAGTGGAATCTTAATGATTAAGCTTAAGCTTTATTTGAAACAATTACCATTTTTGGAATAAATAGTTGACTTTCATTTGATTAAACAAGCTATGTTTGAATGCAATTGACTTTAATTTGATTCAATAAGCTTTACTCGAATCAAATTATCTTTGTTTGAATGCAATTGAGTGGAATCTTAATGATTAAGCTTAAGGTTTATTTGAAGCAATTACACTTTTTGGAAAGAAGTTGACTTTCATTTGATTAAAAAAGCTATGTTTGAATGCAATTGACTTTCATTTGATTCAATAAGCTTTATTAAAATCAAATTAGCTTTGTTTGATTGTAACTGAGTGGAATCTTAGTGATTAAGCTTAAGCTTTGTTTGAAACAATTACCATTTTTGGAATCAATAGTTTACTTTCATTTGATTAAACAAGCTATGTTTGAATGCAATTGAATTTCATTTGATTCAATAATCTTTATTCAAATAAAATTAGCATTGTTTGAATGTAATTGAGTGGAATTTTAATGCTTAAGCTTATGCTTTATTTGAAACTATTACCATTTTTGGAAAGAATAGTTGACTTTCATTTGATTAAACAAGTTAAGTATGAATGCCATTGACTTTCATTTGATTCAATAAGCTTTATTCGAATCAAATTAGCTTTGTTTTAATGCAATTGAGTGGAATCTTAATGATTAAGCTTAACCTTTATTCGAAAAAAGTACCATTTTTGGAAAGAATAGTTGACTTTCATTTGGTTTAACAAGCGATGTTTGAATGCAATTGACTTTCATTTGAGTCAATAAGCTTGATTCGAATCAAATTAGCTTTGTTTGAATGCAATTGAGGGGAATCTTAATGATTAAGCTTAAGCTTTAGTTGAAACAATTACCATTTTTGAAAACAATAGTTGACTTTCATTTGATTAAACAAGCTATGTTTGAACGCAACTGACTTTCATTTGATTCAATAAGCTTTATTCGAATCAAATTAGCTTTGTTTGAATGCAAATGAGTGGAATTTTAATGATTAAGGTTAAGCTTTATTTGAACCAATTTCCATTTTTGGAAAGAATTGTTCACTTTCATTTGATTAAACAAGTTATGTTTGAATGCAATTGACTTTCATTTGATTTAGTAAGCTTGATTCGAATCAAATTAGCTTTGTTTGAATGCAATTGAGGTGAATCTTAATGATTAAGCTTAAGCTTTAGTTGAAACAATTACCATTTTTGAAAACAATAGTTGACTTTCATTTGATTAAACAAGCTATGTTTGAACGCAACTGACTTTCATTTGATTCAATAAGCTTTATTCGAATCAAATTAGCTTTGTTTGAATGCAAATGAGTGGAATCTTAATGATTAAGGTTAAGCTTTATTTGTACCAATTTCCATTTTTGGAAAGAATAGTTGACTTTCATTTGATTAAACAAGCTATGTTTGAATGCAATTGACTTTCATATGATTCAATAAGCTTTATTCAAATCAAATTAGCTTTATTTGAATGTAATTGAGTGGCATCTTAATGCTTAAACTTATGCTTTATTTGAACCAATTTCCATTTTCGGAAAGAATAGTTGACTTTAATTTGATTAAACAAGTTATGTTTAAATGCAATTTACGTTCATTTGATTCAATAAGCTTTATTCAAATAAAATTAGCTTTGTTTGAATGTAATCGAGTGGAATCTTAGTGTTTAAGCTTAAGCATTATTTGAAACCATTACCGTTTTTAGAAAGAATAGTTGACTTTCATTTGATTAAACAAGCTATGCTTGAATGCAATTGACTTTCATTTGATTCAATATGCTTTGTTCGAATCAAATTAGCTTTGTTTGAATGCAATTGAGTGGAATCTTAATGATTAAGCTTAAGCTTTGTTTGAAACAATTACCATTTTTGGAAACAATAGTTGACTTTCATTTGATTAAACAAGTTATGTTTCAATACAATTGAATTTCATTTGATTCAAAAAGCTTTATTCGAATCAAATTAGCTTTGTTTGAATACAATTGAGTGGAATCTTAATGATTAAGCTTAAGATTTATTTGAAACAGTTACCATTTTTAAAAAGAATAGTTGACTTTCATTGATTAAACAAGCTATGTTTGAATGCAATTGAGTGGAATCTTAATGATTAAGCTTAAGCTTTGTTTGAAACAATTACCATTTTTGGAAACAATAGTTGACTTTCATTTGATTAAACAAGTTATGTTTCAATACAATTGAATTTCATTTGATTCAAAAAGCTTTATTCGAATCAAATTAGCTTTGTTTGAATACAATTGAGTGGAATCTTAATGATTAAGCTTAAGATTTATTTGAAACAGTTACCATTTTTAAAAAGAGTAGTTGACTTTCATTGATTAAACAAGCTATGTTTGAATGCAATTGAGTGGAATCTTAATGATTAAGCTTAAGCTTTGTTTGAAACAATTACCATTTTTGGAAAGAATAGTTGACTTTCATTTGATTAAACAAGTTATGTTTCAATACAATTGAATTTCATTTGATTCAAAAAGCTTTATTCGAATCAAATTAGCTTTGTTTGAATACAATTGAGTGGAATCTTAATGCTTAAGCTTATGCTCTATTTGAACCAATTACCATTTTTGGAATGAATAGTTGACATTCATTTGATTAAACAAGTTATGTTTGAATACAATTTACGTTCATTTGATTCAATATGCTTTATTCGAATCAAATTCGCTTTGTTTGAATGCAATTAAGTGGAATCTTAATGATTAAGCTTAAGCTTTATTTGAACCAATTACAATTTTTGGAAAGAAGTTGACTTTCATTTGATTAAACAAGCTATGTTTGAATGCAATTGACTTTCATTTGATTCAATAAGCTTTATTCGAATCAAATTAGCTTTGTTTGAATGCAATTGAGTGGAATCTTAATGATTAAGCTTAAGCTTTATTTGAAACAATTACCATTTTTGGAATAAATAGTTGACTTTCATTTGATTAAACAAGCTATGTTTGAATGCAATTGACTTTAATTTGATTCAATAAGCTTTACTCGAATCAAATTATCTTTGTTTGAATGCAATTGAGTGGAATCTTAATGATTAAGCTTAAGGTTTATTTGAAGCAATTACACTTTTTGGAAAGAAGTTGACTTTCATTTGATTAAAAAAGCTATGTTTGAATGCAATTGACTTTCATTTGATTCAATAAGCTTTATTAAAATCAAATTAGCTTTGTTTGATTGTAACTGAGTGGAATCTTAGTGATTAAGCTTAAGCTTTGTTTGAAACAATTACCATTTTTGGAATCAATAGTTTACTTTCATTTGATTAAACAAGCTATGTTTGAATGCAATTGAATTTCATTTGATTCAATAATCTTTATTCAAATAAAATTAGCATTGTTTGAATGTAATTGAGTGGAATTTTAATGCTTAAGCTTATGCTTTATTTGAACCTATTACCATTTTTGGAAAGAATAGTTGACTTTCATTTGATTAAACAAGTTAAGTATGAATGCCATTGACTTTCATTTGATTCAATAAGCTTTATTCGAATCAAATTAGCTTTGTTTGAATGCAATTGAGTGGAATCTTAATGATTAAGCTTAACCTTTATTCGAAAAAAGTACCATTTTTGGAAAGAATAGTTGACTTTCATTTGGTTTAACAAGCGATGTTTGAATGCAATTGACTTTCATTTGAGTCAATAAGCTTGATTCGAATCAAATTAGCTTTGTTTGAATGCAATTGAGGGGAATCTTAATGATTAAGCTTAAGCTTTAGTTGAAACAATTACCATTTTTGAAAACAATAGTTGACTTTCATTTGATTAAACAAGCTATGTTTGAACGCAACTGACTTTCATTTGATTCAATAAGCTTTATTCGAATCAAATTAGCTTTGTTTGAATGCAAATGAGTGGAATTTTAATGATTAAGGTTAAGCTTTATTTGAACCAATTTCCATTTTTGGAAAGAATTGTTCACTTTCATTTGATTAAACAAGTTATGTTTGAATGCAATTGACTTTCATTTGATTTAGTAAGCTTGATTCGAATCAAATTAGCTTTGTTTGAATGCAATTGAGGTGAATCTTAATGATTAAGCTTAAGCTTTAGTTGAAACAATTACAATTTTTGAAAACAATAGTTGACTTTCATTTGATTAAACAAGCTATGTTTGAATGCAACTGACTTTCATTTGATTCAATAAGCTTTATTCGAATCAAATTAGCTTTGTTTGAATGCAAATGAGTGGAATCTTAATGATTAAGGTTAAGCTTTATTTGTACCAATTTCCATTTTTGGAAAGAATAGTTGACTTTCATTTGATTAAACAAGCTATGTTTGAATGCAATTGACTTTCATATGATTCAATAAGCTTTATTCAAATCAAATTAGCTTTATTTGAATGTAATTGAGTGGCATCTTAATGCTTAAACTTATGCTTTATTTGAACCAATTTCCATTTTCGGAAAGAATAGTTGACTTTAATTTGATTAAACAAGTTATGTTTAAATGCAATTTACGTTCATTTGATTCAATAAGCTTTATTCAAATAAAATTAGCTTTGTTTGAATGTAATCGAGTGGAATCTTAGTGTTTAAGCTTAAGCATTATTTGAAACCATTACCGTTTTTAGAAAGAATAGTTGACTTTCATTTGATTAAACAAGCTATGCTTGAATGCAATTGACTTTCATTTGATTCAATATGCTTTGTTCGAATCAAATTAGCTTTGTTTGAATGCAATTGAGTGAAATCTTAATGATTAAGCTTAAGCTTTATTTGAAACAATTACCATTTTTGGAATAAATAGTTGACTTTCATTTGATTAAACAAGCTATGTTTGAATGCAATTTTCTTTGTTTGAATGCAATTGAGTGGAATCTTAATGATTAAGCTTAAGATTTATTTGAAACAATTACCATTTTTAAAAAGAATAGTTGACTTTCATTGATTAAACAAGCTATGTTTGAATGCAATTGAGTGGAATCTTAATGATTAAGCTTAAGCTTTGTTTGAAACAATTACCATTTTTGGAAACAATAGTTGACTTTCATTTGATTAAACAAGTTATGTTTCAATACAATTGAATTTCATTTGATTCAAAAAGCTTTATTCGAATCAAATTAGCTTTGTTTGAATACAATTGAGTGGAATCTTAATGATTAAGCTTAAGATTTATTTGAAACAGTTACCATTTTTAAAAAGAATAGTTGACTTTCATTGATTAAACAAGCTATGTTTGAATGCAATTGAGTGGAATCTTAATGATTAAGCTTAAGCTTTGTTTGAAACAATTACCATTTTTGGAAACAATAGTTGACTTTCATTTGATTAAACAAGTTATGTTTCAATACAATTGAATTTCATTTGATTCAAAAAGCTTTATTCGAATCAAATTAGCTTTGTTTGAATACAATTGAGTGGAATCTTAATGCTTAAGCTTATGCTCTATTTGAACCAATTACCATTTTTGGAATGAATAGTTGACATTCATTTGATTAAACAAGTTATGTTTGAATACAATTTACGTTCATTTGATTCAATATGCTTTATTCGAATCAAATTCGCTTTGTTTGAATGCAATTAAGTGGAATCTTAATGATTAAGCTTAAGCTTTATTTGAACCAATTACAATTTTTGGAAAGAAGTTGACTTTCATTTGATTAAACAAGCTATGTTTGAATGCAATTGACTTTCATTTGATTCAATAAGCTTTATTCGAATCAAATTAGCTTTGTTTGAATGCAATTGAGTGGAATCTTAATGATTAAGCTTAAGCTTTATTTGAAACAATTACCATTTTTGGAATAAATAGTTGACTTTCATTTGATTAAACAAGCTATGTTTGAATGCAATTGACTTTAATTTGATTCAATAAGCTTTACTCGAATCAAATTATCTTTGTTTGAATGCAATTGAGTGGAATCTTAATGATTAAGCTTAAGGTTTATTTGAAGCAATTACACTTTTTGGAAAGAAGTTGACTTTCATTTGATTAAAAAAGCTATGTTTGAATGCAATTGACTTTCATTTGATTCAATAAGCTTTATTAAAATCAAATTAGCTTTGTTTGATTGTAACTGAGTGGAATCTTAGTGATTAAGCTTAAGCTTTGTTTGAAACAATTACCATTTTTGGAATCAATAGTTTACTTTCATTTGATTAAACAAGCTATGTTTGAATGCAATTGAATTTCATTTGATTCAATAATCTTTATTCAAATAAAATTAGCATTGTTTGAATGTAATTGAGTGGAATTTTAATGCTTAAGCTTATGCTTTATTTGAAACTATTACCATTTTTGGAAAGAATAGTTGACTTTCATTTGATTAAACAAGTTAAGTATGAATGCCATTGACTTTCATTTGATTCAATAAGCTTTATTCGAATCAAATTAGCTTTGTTTTAATGCAATTGAGTGGAATCTTAATGATTAAGCTTAACCTTTATTCGAAAAAAGTACCATTTTTGGAAAGAATAGTTGACTTTCATTTGGTTTAACAAGCGATGTTTGAATGCAATTGACTTTCATTTGAGTCAATAAGCTTGATTCGAATCAAATTAGCTTTGTTTGAATGCAATTGAGGGGAATCTTAATCATTAAGCTTAAGCTTTAGTTGAAACAATTACCATTTTTGAAAACAATAGTTGACTTTCATTTGATTAAACAAGCTATGTTTGAACGCAACTGACTTTCATTTGATTCAATAAGCTTTATTCGAATCAAATTAGCTTTGTTTGAATGCAAATGAGTGGAACTTTAATGATTAAGGTTAAGCTTTATTTGAACCAATTTCCATTTTTGGAAAGAATTGTTCACTTTCATTTGATTAAACAAGTTATGTTTGAATGCAATTGACTTTCATTTGATTTAGTAAGCTTGATTCGAATCAAATTAGCTTTGTTTGAATGCAATTGAGGTGAATCTTAATGATTAAGCTTAAGCTTTAGTTGAAACAATTACCATTTTTGAAAACAATAGTTGACTTTCATTTGATTAAACAAGCTATGTTTGAACGCAACTGACTTTCATTTGATTCAATAAGCTTTATTCGAATCAAATTAGCTTTGTTTGAATGCAAATGAGTGGAATCTTAATGATTAAGGTTAAGCTTTATTTGTACCAATTTCCATTTTTGGAAAGAATAGTTGACTTTCATTTGATTAAACAAGCTATGTTTGAATGCAATTGACTTTCATATGATTCAATAAGCTTTATTCAAATCAAATTAGCTTTATTTGAATGTAATTGAGTGGCATCTTAATGCTTAAACTTATGCTTTATTTGAACCAATTTCCATTTTCGGAAAGAATAGTTGACTTTAATTTGATTAAACAAGTTATGTTTAAATGCAATTTACGTTCATTTGATTCAATAAGCTTTATTCAAATAAAATTAGCTTTGTTTGAATGTAATCGAGTGGAATCTTAGTGTTTAAGCTTAAGCATTATTTGAAACCATTACCGTTTTTGGAAAGAATAGTTGACTTTCATTTGATTAAACAAGCTATGCTTGAATGCAATTGACTTTCATTTGATTCAATATGCTTTGTTCGAATCAAATTAGCTTTGTTTGAATGCAATTGAGTGAAATCTTAATGATTAAGCTTAAGCTTTATTTGAAACAATTGCCATTTTTGGAATAAATAGTTGACTTTCATTTGATTAAACAAGCTATTTTTGAATGCAATTTTCTTTGTTTGAATGCAATTGAGTGGAATCTTAATGATTAAGCTTAAGATTTATTTGAAACAATTACCATTTTTAAAAAGAATAGTTGACTTTCATTGATTAAACAAGCTATGTTTGAATGCAATTGAGTGGAATCTTAATGATTAAGCTTAAGCTTTGTTTGAAACAATTACCATTTTTGGAAACAATAGTTGACTTTCATTTGATTAAACAAGTTATGTTTCAATACAATTGAATTTCATTTGATTCAAAAAGCTTTATTCGAATCAAATTAGCTTTGTTTGAATACAATTGAGTGGAATCTTAATGATTAAGCTTAAGATTTATTTGAAACAGTTACCATTTTTAAAAAGACTAGTTGACTTTCATTGATTAAACAAGCTATGTTTGAATGCAATTGAGTGGAATCTTAATGATTAAGCTTAAGCTTTGTTTGAAACAATTACCATTTTTGGAAACAATAGTTGACTTTCATTTGATTAAACAAGTTATGTTTCAATACAATTGAATTTCATTTGATTCAAAAAGCTTTATTCGAATCAAATTAGCTTTGTTTGAATACAATTGAGTGGAATCTTAATGCTTAAGCTTATGCTCTATTTGAACCAATTACCATTTTTGGAATGAATAGTTGACATTCATTTGATTAAACAAGTTATGTTTGAATACAATTTACGTTCATTTGATTCAATATGCTTTATTCGAATCAAATTCGCTTTGTTTGAATGCAATTAAGTGGAATCTTAATGATTAAGCTTAAGCTTTATTTGAACCAATTACAATTTTTGGAAAGAAGTTGACTTTCATTTGATTAAACAAGCTATGTTTGAATGCAATTGACTTTCATTTGATTCAATAAGCTTTATTCGAATCAAATTAGCTTTGTTTGAATGCAATTGAGTGGAATCTTAATGATTAAGCTTAAGCTTTATTTGAAACAATTACCATTTTTGGAATAAATAGTTGACTTTCATTTGATTAAACAAGCTATGTTTGAATGCAATTGACTTTAATTTGATTCAATAAGCTTTACTCGAATCAAATTATCTTTGTTTGAATGCAATTGAGTGGAATCTTAATGATTAAGCTTAAGGTTTATTTGAAGCAATTACACTTTTTGGAAAGAAGTTGACTTTCATTTGATTAAAAAAGCTATGTTTGAATGCAATTGACTTTCATTTGATTCAATAAGCTTTATTAAAATCAAATTAGCTTTGTTTGATTGTAACTGAGTGGAATCTTAGTGATTAAGCTTAAGCTTTGTTTGAAACAATTACCATTTTTGGAATCAATAGTTTACTTTCATTTGATTAAACAAGCTATGTTTGAATGCAATTGAATTTCATTTGATTCAATAATCTTTATTCAAATAAAATTAGCATTGTTTGAATGTAATTGAGTGGAATTTTAATGCTTAAGCTTATGCTTTATTTGAAACTATTACCATTTTTGGAAAGAATAGTTGACTTTCATTTGATTAAACAAGTTAAGTATGAATGCCATTGACTTTCATTTGATTCAATAAGCTTTATTCGAATCAAATTAGCTTTGTTTTAATGCAATTGAGTGGAATCTTAATGATTAAGCTTAACCTTTATTCGAAAAAAGTACCATTTTTGGAAAGAATAGTTGACTTTCATTTGGTTTAACAAGCGATGTTTGAATGCAATTGACTTTCATTTGAGTCAATAAGCTTGATTCGAATCAAATTAGCTTTGTTTGAATGCAATTGAGGGGAATCTTAATGATTAAGCTTAAGCTTTAGTTGAAACAATTACCATTTTTGAAAACAATAGTTGACTTTCATTTGATTAAACAAGCTATGTTTAAACGCAACTGACTTTCATTTGATTCAATAAGCTTTATTCGAATCAAATTAGCTTTGTTTGAATGCAAATGAGTGGAATCTTAATGATTAAGGTTAAGCTTTATTTGTACCAATTTCCATTTTTGGAAAGAATAGTTGACTTTCATTTGATTAAACAAGCTATGTTTGAATGCAATTGACTTTCATATGATTCAATAAGCTTTATTCAAATCAAATTAGCTTTATTTGAATGTAATTGAGTGGCATCTTAATGCTTAAACTTATGCTTTATTTGAACCAATTTCCATTTTCGGAAAGAATAGTTGACTTTAATTTGATTAAACAAGTTATGTTTAAATGCAATTTACGTTCATTTGATTCAATAAGCTTTATTCAAATAAAATTAGCTTTGTTTGAATGTAATCGAGTGGAATCTTAGTGTTTAAGCTTAAGCATTATTTGAAACCATTACCGTTTTTGGAAAGAATAGTTGACTTTCATTTGATTAAACAAGCTATGCTTGAATGCAATTGACTTTCATTTGATTCAATATGCTTTGTTCGAATCAAATTAGCTTTGTTTGAATGCAATTGAGTGAAATCTTAATGATTAAGCTTAAGCTTTATTTGAAACAATTGCCATTTTTGGAATAAATAGTTGACTTTCATTTGATTAAACAAGCTATGTTTGAATGCAATTTTCTTTGTTTGAATGCAATTGAGTGGAATCTTAATGATTAAGCTTAAGATTTATTTGAAACAATTACCATTTTTAAAAAGAATAGTTGACTTTCATTGATTAAACAAGCTATGTTTGAATGCAATTGAGTGGAATCTTAATGATTAAGCTTAAGCTTTGTTTGAAACAATTACCATTTTTGGAAACAATAGTTGACTTTCATTTGATTAAACAAGTTATGTTTCAATACAATTGAATTTCATTTGATTCAAAAAGCTTTATTCGAATCAAATTAGCTTTGTTTGAATACAATTGAGTGGAATCTTAATGATTAAGCTTAAGATTTATTTGAAACAGTTACCATTTTTAAAAAGACTAGTTGACTTTCATTGATTAAACAAGCTATGTTTGAATGCAATTGAGTGGAATCTTAATGATTAAGCTTAAGCTTTGTTTGAAACAATTACCATTTTTGGAAACAATAGTTGACTTTCATTTGATTAAACAAGTTATGTTTCAATACAATTGAATTTCATTTGATTCAAAAAGCTTTATTCGAATCAAATTAGCTTTGTTTGAATACAATTGAGTGGAATCTTAATGCTTAAGCTTATGCTCTATTTGAACCAATTACCATTTTTGGAATGAATAGTTGACATTCATTTGATTAAACAAGTTATGTTTGAATACAATTTACGTTCATTTGATTCAATATGCTTTATTCGAATCAAATTCGCTTTGTTTGAATGCAATTAAGTGGAATCTTAATGATTAAGCTTAAGCTTTATTTGAACCAATTACAATTTTTGGAAAGAAGTTGACTTTCATTTGATTAAACAAGCTATGTTTGAATGCAATTGACTTTCATTTGATTCAATAAGCTTTATTCGAATCAAATTAGCTTTGTTTGAATGCAATTGAGTGGAATCTTAATGATTAAGCTTAAGCTTTATTTGAAACAATTACCATTTTTGGAATAAATAGTTGACTTTCATTTGATTAAACAAGCTATGTTTGAATGCAATTGACTTTAATTTGATTCAATAAGCTTTACTCGAATCAAATTATCTTTGTTTGAATGCAATTGAGTGGAATCTTAATGATTAAGCTTAAGGTTTATTTGAAGCAATTACACTTTTTGGAAAGAAGTTGACTTTCATTTGATTAAAAAAGCTATGTTTGAATGCAATTGACTTTCATTTGATTCAATAAGCTTTATTAAAATCAAATTAGCTTTGTTTGATTGTAACTGAGTGGAATCTTAGTGATTAAGCTTAAGCTTTGTTTGAAACAATTACCATTTTTGGAATCAATAGTTTACTTTCATTTGATTAAACAAGCTATGTTTGAATGCAATTGAATTTCATTTGATTCAATAATCTTTATTCAAATAAAATTAGCATTGTTTGAATGTAATTGAGTGGAATTTTAATGCTTAAGCTTATGCTTTATTTGAACCTATTACCATTTTTGTAAAGAATAGTTGACTTTCATTTGATTAAACAAGTTAAGTATGAATGCCATTGACTTTCATTTGATTCAATAAGCTTTATTCGAATCAAATTAGCTTTGTTTGAATGCAATTGAGTGGAATCTTAATGATTAAGCTTAACCTTTATTCGAAAAAAGTACCATTTTTGGAAAGAATAGTTGACTTTCATTTGGTTTAACAAGCGATGTTTGAATGCAATTGACTTTCATTTGAGTCAATAAGCTTGATTCGAATCAAATTAGCTTTGTTTGAATGCAATTGAGGGGAATCTTAATGATTAAGCTTAAGCTTTAGTTGAAACAATTACCATTTTTGAAAACAATAGTTGACTTTCATTTGATTAAACAAGCTATGTTTGAACGCAACTGACTTTCATTTGATTCAATAAGCTTTATTCGAATCAAATTAGCTTTGTTTGAGTGCAAATGAGTGGAATTTTAATGATTAAGGTTAAGCTTTATTTGAACCAATTTCCATTTTTGGAAAGAATTGTTCACTTTCATTTGATTAAACAAGTTATGTTTTAATGCAATTGACTTTCATTTGATTTAGTAAGCTTGATTCGAATCAAATTAGCTTTGTTTGAATGCAATTGAGGTGAATCTTAATGATTAAGCTTAAGCTTTAGTTGAAACAATTACCATTTTTGAAAACAATAGTTGACTTTCATTTGATTAAACAAGCTATGTTTGAACGCAACTGACTTTCATTTGATTCAATAAGCTTTATTCGAATCAAATTAGCTTTGTTTGAATGCAAATGATTGGAATCTTAATGATTAAGGTTAAGCTTTATTTGAACCTATTTCCATTTTTGGAAAGAATAGTTGACTTTCATTTGATTAAACAAGTTAAGTATGAATGCCATTGACTTTCATTTGATTCAATAAGCTTTATTCGAATCAAATTAGCTTTGTTTGAATGCAATTGAGTGGAATCTTAATGATTAAGCTTAACCTTTATTCGAAAAAAGTACCATTTTTGGAAAGAATAGTTGACTTTCATTTGGTTTAACAAGCGATGTTTGAATGCAATTGACTTTCATTTGAGTCAATAAGCTTGATTCGAATCAAATTAGCTTTGTTTGAATGCAATTGAGGGGAATCTTAATGATTAAGCTTAAGCTTTAGTTGAAACAATTACCATTTTTGAAAACAATAGTTGACTTTCATTTGATTAAACAAGCTATGTTTGAACGCAACTGACTTTCATTTGATTCAATAAGCTTTATTCGAATCAAATTAGCTTTGTTTGAATGCAAATGAGTGGAATTTTAATGATTAAGGTTAAGCTTTATTTGAACCAATTTCCATTTTTGGAAAGAATTGTTCACTTTCATTTGATTAAACAAGTTATGTTTGAATGCAATTGACTTTCATTTGATTTAGTAAGCTTGATTCGAATCAAATTAGCTTTGTTTGAATGCAATTGAGGTGAATCTTAATGATTAAGCTTAAGCTTTAGTTGAAACAATTACCATTTTTGAAAACAATTGTTGACTTTCATTTGATTAAACAAGCTATGTTTGAACGCAACTGACTTTCATTTGATTCAATAAGCTTTATTCGAATCAAATTAGCTTTGTTTGAATGCAAATGAGTGGAATCTTAATGATTAAGATTAAGCTTTATTTGTACCAATTTCCATTTTTGGAAAGAATAGTTGACTTTCATTTGATTAAACAAGCTATGTTTGAATGCAATTGACTTTCATAAGATTCAATAAGCTTTATTCAAATCAAATTAGCTTTATTTGAATGTAATTGAGTGGCATCTTAATGCTTAAACTTATGCTTTATTTGAACCAATTTCCATTTTCGGAAAGAATAGTTGACTTTAATTTGATTAAACAAGTTATGTTTAAATGCAATTTACGTTCATTTGATTCAATAAGCTTTATTCAAATAAAATTAGCTTTGTTTGAATGTAATCGAGTGGAATCTTAGTGTTTAAGCTTAAGCATTATTTGAAACCATTACCGTTTTTGGAAAGAATAGTTGACTTTCATTTGATTAAACAAGCTATGCTTGAATGCAATTGACTTTCATTTGATTCAATATGCTTTGTTCGAATCAAATTAGCTTTGTTTGAATGCAATTGAGTGAAATCTTAATGATTAAGCTTAAGCTTTATTTGAAACAATTGCCATTTTTGGAATAAATAGTTGACTTTCATTTGATTAAACAAGCTATGTTTGAATGCAATTTTCTTTGTTTGAATGCAATTGAGTGGAATCTTAATGATTAAGCTTAAGATTTATTTGAAACAATTACCATTTTTAAAAAGAATAGTTGACTTTCATTGATTAAACAAGCTATGTTTGAATGCAATTGAGTGGAATCTTAATGATTAAGCTTAAGCTTTGTTTGAAACAATTACCATTTTTGGAAACAATAGTTGACTTTCATTTGATTAAACAAGTTATGTTTCAATACAATTGAATTTCATTTGATTCAAAAAGCTTTATTCGAATCAAATTAGCTTTGTTTGAATACAGTTGAGTGGAATCTTAATGATTAAGCTTAAGATTTATTTGAAACAGTTACCATTTTTAAAAAGAATAGTTGACTTTCATTGATTAAACAAGCTATGTTTGAATGCAATTGAGTGGAATCTTAATGATTAAGCTTAAGCTTTGTTTGAAACAATTACCATTTTTGGAAACAATAGTTGACTTTCATTTGATTAAACAAGTTATGTTTCAATACAATTGAATTTCATTTGATTCAAAAAGCTTTATTCGAATCAAATTAGCTTTGTTTGAATACAATTGAGTGGAATCTTAATGCTTAAGCTTATGCTCTATTTGAACCAATTACCATTTTTGGAATGAATAGTTGACATTCATTTGATTAAACAAGTTATGTTTGAATACAATTTACGTTCATTTGATTCAATATGCTTTATTCGAATCAAATTCGTTTTGTTTGAATGCAATTAAGTGGAATCTTAATGATTAAGCTTAAGCTTTATTTGAACCAATTACAATTTTTGGAAAGAAGTTGACTTTCATTTGATTAAACAAGCTATGTTTGAATGCAATTGACTTTCATTTGATTCAATAAGCTTTATTCGAATCAAATTAGCTTTGTTTGAATGCAATTGAGTGGAATCTTAATGATTAAGCTTAAGCTTTATTTGAAACAATTACCATTTTTGGAATAAATAGTTGACTTTCATTTGATTAAACAAGCTATGTTTGAATGCAATTGACTTTAATTTGATTCAATAAGCTTTACTCGAATCAAATTATCTTTGTTTGAATGCAATTGAGTGGAATCTTAATGATTAAGCTTAAGGTTTATTTGAAGCAATTACACTTTTTGGAAAGAAGTTGACTTTCATTTGATTAAAAAAGCTATGTTTGAATGCAATTGACTTTCATTTGATTCAATAAGCTTTATTAAAATCAAATTAGCTTTGTTTGATTGTAACTGAGTGGAATCTTAGTGATTAAGCTTAAGCTTTGTTTGAAACAATTACCATTTTTGGAATCAATAGTTTACTTTCATTTGATTAAACAAGATATGTTTGAATGCAATTGAATTTCATTTGATTCAATAATCTTTATTCAAATAAAATTAGCATTGTTTGAATGTAATTGAGTTGAATCTTAATGCTTAAGCTTATGCTTTATTTGAACCTATTACCATTTTTGGAAAGAATAGTTGACTTTCATTTGATTAAACAAGTTAAGTATGAATGCCATTGACTTTCATTTGATTCAATAAGCTTTATTCGAATCAAATTAGCTTTGTTTGAATGCAATTGAGTGGAATCTTAATGATTAAGCTTAACCTTTATTCGAAAAAAGTACCATTTTTGGAAAGAATAGTTGACTTTCATTTGGTTTAACAAGCGATGTTTGAATGCAATTGACTTTCATTTGAGTCAATAAGCTTGATTCGAATCAAATTAGCTTTGTTTGAATGCAATTGAGGGGAATCTTAATGATTAAGCTTAAGCTTTAGTTGAAACAATTACCATTTTTGAAAACAATAGTTGACTTTCATTTGATTAAACAAGCTATGTTTGAACGCAACTGACTTTCATTTGATTCAATAAGCTTTATTCGAATCAAATTAGCTTTGTTTGAATGCAAATGAGTGGAATTTTAATGATTAAGGTTAAGCTTTATTTGAACCAATTTCCATTTTTGGAAAGAATTGTTCACTTTCATTTGATTAAACAAGTTATGTTTGAATGCAATTGACTTTCATTTGATTTAGTAAGCTTGATTCGAATCAAATTAGCTTTGTTTGAATGCAATTGAGGTGAATCTTAATGATTAAGCTTAAGCTTTAGTTGAAACAATTACCATTTTTGAAAACAATAGTTGACTTTCATTTGATTAAACAAGCTATGTTTGAACGCAACTGACTTTCATTTGATTCAATAAGCTTTATTCGAATCAAATTAGCTTTGTTTGAATGCAAATGATTGGAATCTTAATGATTAAGGTTAAGCTTTATTTGAACCTATTTCCATTTTTGGAAAGAATAGTTGACTTTCATTTGATTAAACAAGCTATGTTTGAATGCAATTGACTTTCATATATGATTCAACAAGCATTATTCAAATCAAATTAGCTTTATTTGAATGTAATTGAGTGGCATCTTAATGCTTAAACTTATGCTTTATTTGAAACAATTTCCATTTTCGGAAAGAATAGTTGACTTTAATTTGATTAAACAAGTTATGTTTAAATGCAATTTATGTTCATTTGATTCAATAAGCTTTATTCAAATAAAATTAGATTTGTTTGAATGTAATCGAGTGGAATCTTATTGTTTAAGCTTAAGCATTATTTGAAACCATTACCATTTTTGGAAAGAATAGTTGACTTTCATTGATTAAACAAGCTATGTTTGAATGCAATTGAGTGGAATCTTAATGATTAATAAGCTTTGTTTGAAACAATTACCATTTTTAAAAAGAATAGTTGACTTTCATTGATTAAACAAGCTATGTTTGAATGCAATTGAGTGGAATCTTAATGATTAAGCTTAAGCTTTGTTTGAAACAATTACCATTTTTGGAAACAATAGTTGACTTTCATTTGATTAAACAAGTTATGTTTCAATACAATTGAATTTCATTTGATTCAAAAAGCTTTATTCGAATCGAATTAGCTTTGTTTGAATACAATTTAGTGGAATCTTAATGCTTAAGCTTATGATCTATTTGAACCAATTACCATTTTTGGAATGAATAGTTGACATTCATTTGATTAAACAAGTTATGTTTGAATACAATTTACGTTCATTTGATTCAATATGCTTTATTCGAATCAAATTCGCTTTGTTTGAATGCAATTAAGTGGAATCTTAATGATTAAGCTTAAGCTTTATTTGAACCAATTACAATTTTTGGAAAGAAGTTGACTTTCATTTGATTAAACAAGCTATGTTTGAATGCAATTGACTTTCATTTGATTCAATAAGCTTTATTCGAATCAAATTAGCTTTGTTTGAATGCAATTGAGTGGAATCTTAATGATTAAGCTTGAGCTTTATTTGAAACAATTACCATTTTTGGAATAAATAGTTGACTTTCATTTGATTAAACAAGCTATGTTTGAATGCAATTGACTTTAATTTGATTCAATAAGCTTTACTCGAATCAAATTATCTTTGTTTGAATGCAATTGAGTGGAATCTTAATGATTAAGCTTAAGTTTTATTTGAAGCAATTACACTTTTTGGAAAGAAGTTGACTTTCATTTGATTAAAAAAGCTATGTTTGAATGCAATTGACTTTCATTTGATTCAATAAGCTTTATTCGAATCAAATTAGCTTTGTTTGATTGTAACTGAGTGGAATCTTAATGATTAAGCTTAAGCTTTATTTGAAACAATTACCATTTTTGGAATCAATAGTTTACTTTCATTTGATTAAACAAGCTATGTTTGACTGCAATTGAATTTCATTTGATTCAATAATCTTTATTCAAATAAAATTAGCTTTGTTTGAATGTAATTGAGTGGAATTTTAATGCTTAAGCTTATGCTTTATTTGAACCTATTACCATTTTTGGAAAGAATAGTTGACTTTCATTTGATTAAAAAGGTTAAGTATGAATGCCATTGACTTTCATTTGATTCAATAAGCTTTATTCGAATCAAATTAGCTTTGTTTGAATGTAATTGAGTGGAATTTTAATGCTTAAGCTTATGCTTTATTTGAACCTATTACCATTTTTGGAAAGAATAGTTGACTTTCATTTGATTAAAAAGGTTAAGTATGAATGCCATTGACTTTCATTTGATTCAATAAGCTTTATTCGAATCAAATTCGCTTTGTTTGAATGCAATTGAGTGGAATCTTAATGATTAAGCTTAACCTTTATTCGAAAAAAGTACCATTTTTGTAAAGAATAGTTGACTTTCATTTGGTTTAACAAGCGATGTTTGAATGCAATTGACTTTCATTTTTGTCAATAAGCTTGATTCGAATCAAATTAGCTTTGTTTGAATGCAATTGAGGGGAATCTTAATGATTTAGCTTAAGCTTTAGTTGAAACAATTACCATTTTTGAAAACAATAGTTGACTTTCATTTGATTAAACAAGCTATGTTTGAACGCAACTGACTTTCATTTGATTCAATAAGCTTTATTCGAATCAAATTAGCTTTGTTTGAATGCAAATGAGTGGAATTTTAATGATTAAGGTTAAGCTTTATTTGAACCAATTTCCATTTTTGGAAAGAATTGTTCACTTTCATTTGATTAAAAAAGCTATGTTTGAATGCAATTGACTTTCATTTGATTCAATAAGCTTTATTAAAATCAAATTAGCTTTGTTTGATAGTAACTGAGTGGAATCTTAGTGATTAAGCTTAAGCTTTGTTTGAAACAATTACCATTTTTGAAAACAATAGTTGACTTTCATTTGATTAAACAAGCTATGTTTGAACGCAACTGACTTTCATTTGATTCAATAAGCTTTATTCGAATCAAATTAGCTTTGTTTGAATGCAAATGAGTGGAATCTTAATGATTAAGGTTAAGCTTTATTTGTACCAATTTCCATTTTTGGAAAGAATAGTTGACTTTCATTTGATTAAACAAGCTATGTTTGAATGCAATTGACTTTCATATGATTCAATAAGCTTTATTCAAATCAAATTAGCTTTATTTGAATGTAATTGAGTGGCATCTTAATGCTTAAACTTATGCTTTATTTGAACCAATTTCCATTTTCGGAAAGAATAGTTGACTTTAATTTGATTAAACAAGTTATGTTTAAATGCAATTTACGTTCATTTGATTCAATAAGCTTTATTCAAATAAAATTAGCTTTGTTTGAATGTAATCGAGTGGAATCTTAGTGTTTAAGCTTAAGCATTATTTGAAACCATTACCGTTTTTGGAAAGAATAGTTGACTTTCATTTGATTAAACAAGCTATGCTTGAATGCAATTGACTTTCATTTGATTCAATATGCTTTGTTCGAATCAAATTAGCTTTGTTTGAATGCAATTGAGTGAAATCTTAATGATTAAGCTTAAGCTTTATTTGAAACAATTACCATTTTTGGAATAAATAGTTGACTTTCATTTGATTAAACAAGCTATGTTTGAATGCAATTTTCTTTGTTTGAATGCAATTGAGTGGAATCTTAATGATTAAGCTTAAGATTTATTTGAAACAATTACCATTTTTAAAAAGAATAGTTGACTTTCATTGATTAAACAAGCTATGTTTGAATGCAATTGAGTGGAATCTTAATGATTAAGCTTAAGCTTTGTTTGAAACAATTACCATTTTTGGAAACAATAGTTGACTTTCATTTGATTAAACAAGTTATGTTTCAATACAATTGAATTTCATTTGATTCAAAAAGCTTTATTCGAATCAAATTAGCTTTGTTTGAATACAATTGAGTGGAATCTTAATGATTAAGCTTAAGATTTATTTGAAACAGTTACCATTTTTAAAAAGAGTAGTTGACTTTCATTGATTAAACAAGCTATGTTTGAATGCAATTGAGTGGAATCTTAATGATTAAGCTTAAGCTTTGTTTGAAACAATTACCATTTTTGGAAACAATAGTTGACTTTCATTTGATTAAACAAGTTATGTTTCAATACAATTGAATTTCATTTGATTCAAAAAGCTTTATTCGAATCAAATTAGCTTTGTTTGAATACAATTGAGTGGAATCTTAATGCTTAAGCTTATGCTCTATTTGAACCAATTACCATTTTTGGAATGAATAGTTGACATTCATTTGATTAAACAAGTTATGTTTGAATACAATTTACGTTCATTTGATTCAATATGCTTTATTCGAATCAAATTCGCTTTGTTTGAATGCAATTAAGTGGAATCTTAATGATTAAGCTTAAGCTTTATTTGAACCAATTACAATTTTTGGAAAGAAGTTGACTTTCATTTGATTAAACAAGCTATGTTTGAATGCAATTGACTTTCATTTGATTCAATAAGCTTTATTCGAATCAAATTAGCTTTGTTTGAATGCAATTGAGTGGAATCTTAATGATTAAGCTTAAGCTTTATTTGAAACAATTACCATTTTTGGAATAAATAGTTGACTTTCATTTGATTAAACAAGCTATGTTTGAATGCAATTGACTTTAATTTGATTCAATAAGCTTTACTCGAATCAAATTATCTTTGTTTGAATGCAATTGAGTGGAATCTTAATGATTAAGCTTAAGGTTTATTTGAAGCAATTACACTTTTTGGAAAGAAGTTGACTTTCATTTGATTAAAAAAGCTATGTTTGAATGCAATTGACTTTCATTTGATTCAATAAGCTTTATTAAAATCAAATTAGCTTTGTTTGATTGTAACTGAGTGGAATCTTAGTGATTAAGCTTAAGCTTTGTTTGAAACAATTACCATTTTTGGAATCAATAGTTTACTTTCATTTGATTAAACAAGCTATGTTTGAATGCAATTGAATTTCATTTGATTCAATAATCTTTATTCAAATAAAATTAGCATTGTTTGAATGTAATTGAGTGGAATTTTAATGCTTAAGCTTATGCTTTATTTGAAACTATTACCATTTTTGGAAAGAATAGTTGACTTTCATTTGATTAAACAAGTTAAGTATGAATGCCATTGACTTTCATTTGATTCAATAAGCTTTATTCGAATCAAATTAGCTTTGTTTTAATGCAATTGAGTGGAATCTTAATGATTAAGCTTAACCTTTATTCGAAAAAAGTACCATTTTTGGAAACAATAGTTGACTTTCATTTGGTTTAACAAGCGATGTTTGAATGCAATTGACTTTCATTTGAGTCAATAAGCTTGATTCGAATCAAATTAGCTTTGTTTGAATGCAATTGAGGGGAATCTTAATGATTAAGCTTAAGCTTTAGTTGAAACAATTACCATTTTTGAAAACAATAGTTGACTTTCATTTGATTAAACAAGCTATGTTTGAACGCAACTGACTTTCATTTGATTCAATAAGCTTTATTCGAATCAAATTAGCTTTGTTTGAATGCAAATGAGTGGAATTTTAATGATTAAGGTTAAGCTTTATTTGAACCAATTTCCATTTTTGGAAAGAATTGTTCACTTTCATTTGATTAAACAAGTTATGTTTGAATGCAATTGACTTTCATTTGATTTAATAAGCTTGATTCGAATCAAATTAGCTTTGTTTGAATGCAATTGAGGTGAATCTTAATGATTAAGCTTAAGCTTTAGTTGAAACAATTACCATTTTTGAAAACAATAGTTGACTTTCATTTGATTAAACAAGCTATGTTTGAACGCAACTGACTTTCATTTGATTCAATAAGCTTTATTCGAATCAAATTAGCTTTGTTTGAATGCAAATGAGTGGAATCTTAATGATTAAGGTTAAGCTTTATTTGTACCAATTTCCATTTTTGGAAAGAATAGTTGACTTTCATTTGATTAAACAAGCTATGTTTGAATGCAATTGACTTTCATATGATTCAATAAGCTTTATTCAAATCAAATTAGCTTTATTTGAATGTAATTGAGTGGCATCTTAATGCTTAAACTTATGCTTTATTTGAACCAATTTCCATTTTCGGAAAGAATAGTTGACTTTAATTTGATTAAACAAGTTATGTTTAAATGCAATTTACGTTCATTTGATTCAATAAGCTTTATTCAAATAGAATTAGCTTTGTTTGAATGTAATCGAGTGGAATCTTAGTGTTTAAGCTTAAGCATTATTTGAAACCATTACCGTTTTTGGAAAGAATAGTTGACTTTCATTTGATTAAACAAGCTATGCTTGAATGCAATTGACTTTCATTTGATTCAATATGCTTTGTTCGAATCAAATTAGCTTTGTTTGAATGCAATTGAGTGAAATCTTAATGATTAAGCTTAAGCTTTATTTGAAACAATTGCCATTTTTGGAATAAATAGTTGACTTTCATTTGATTAAACAAGCTATGTTTGAATGCAATTTTCTTTGTTTGAATGCAATTGAGTGGAATCTTAATGATTAAGCTTAAGATTTATTTGAAACAATTACCATTTTTAAGAAGAATAGTTGACTTTCATTGATTAAACAAGCTATGTTTGAATGCAATTGAGTGGAATCTTAATGATTAAGCTTAAGCTTTGTTTGAAACAATTACCATTTTTGGAAACAATAGTTGACTTTCATTTGATTAAACAAGTTATGTTTCAATACAATTGAATTTCATTTGATTCAAAAAGCTTTATTCGAATCAAATTAGCTTTGTTTGAATACAATTGAGTGGAATCTTAATGATTAAGCTTAAGATTTATTTGAAACAGTTACCATTTTTAAAAAGAATAGTTGACTTTCATTGATTAAACAAGCTATGTTTGAATGAAATTGAGTGGAATCTTAATGATTAAGCTTAAGCTTTGTTTGAAACAATTACCATTTTTGGAAACAATAGTTGACTTTCATTTGATTAAACAAGTTATGTTTCAATACAATTGAATTTCATTTGATTCAAAAAGCTTTATTCGAATCAAATTAGCTTTGTTTGAATACAATTTAGTGGAATCTTAATGCTTAAGCTTATGCTCTATTTGAACCAATTACCATTTTTGGAATGAATAGTTGACATTCATTTGATTAAACAAGTTATGTTTGAATACAATTTACGTTCATTTGATTCAATATGCTTTATTCGAATCAAATTCGCTTTGTTTGAATGCAATTAAGTGGAATCTTAATGATTAAGCTTAAGCTTTATTTGAACCAATTACAATTTTTGGAAAGAAGTTGACTTTCATTTGATTAAACAAGCTATGTTTGAATGCAATTGACTTTCATTTGATTCAATAAGCTTTATTCGAATCAAATTAGCTTTGTTTGAATGCAATTGAGTGGAATCTTAATGATTAAGCTTAAGCTTTATTTGAAACAATTACCATTTTTGGAATAAATAGTTGACTTTCATTTGATTAAACAAGCTATGTTTGAATGCAATTGACTTTAATTTGATTCAATAAGCTTTACTCGAATCAAATTATCTTTGTTTGAATGCAATTGAGTGGAATCTTAATGATTAAGCTTAAGGTTTATTTGAAGCAATTACACTTTTTGGAAAGAAGTTGACTTTCATTTGATTAAAAAAGCTATGTTTGAATGCAATTGACTTTCATTTGATTCAATAAGCTTTATTAAAATCAAATTAGCTTTGTTTGATTGTAACTGAGTGGAATCTTAGTGATTAAGCTTAAGCTTTGTTTGAAACAATTACCATTTTTGGAATCAATAGTTTACTTTCATTTGATTAAACAAGCTATGTTTGAATGCAATTGAATTTCATTTGATTCAATAATCTTTATTCAAATAAAATTAGCATTGTTTGAATGTAATTGAGTGGAATTTTAATGCTTAAGCTTATGCTTTATTTGAACCTATTACCATTTTTGTAAAGAATAGTTGACTTTCATTTGATTAAACAAGTTAAGTATGAATGCCATTGACTTTCATTTGATTCAATAAGCTTTATTCGAATCAAATTAGCTTTGTTTGAATGCAATTGAGTGGAATCTTAATGATTAAGCTTAACCTTTATTCGAAAAAAGTACCATTTTTGGAAAGAATAGTTGACTTTCATTTGGTTTAACAAGCGATGTTTGAATGCAATTGACTTTCATTTGAGTCAATAAGCTTGATTCGAATCAAATTAGCTTTGTTTGAATGCAATTGAGGGGAATCTTAATGATTAAGCTTAAGCTTTAGTTGAAACAATTACCATTTTTGAAAACAATAGTTGACTTTCATTTGATTAAACAAGCTATGTTTGAACGCAACTGACTTTCATTTGATTCAATAAGCTTTATTCGAATCAAATTAGCTTTGTTTGAATGCAAATGAGTGGAATTTTAATGATTAAGGTTAAGCTTTATTTGAACCAATTTCCATTTTTGGAAAGAATTGTTCACTTTCATTTGATTAAACAAGTTATGTTTGAATGCAATTGACTTTCATTTGATTTAGTAAGCTTGATTCGAATCAAATTAGCTTTGTTTGAATGCAATTGAGGTGAATCTTAATGATTAAGCTTAAGCTTTAGTTGAAACAATTACCATTTTTGAAAACAATAGTTGACTTTCATTTGATTAAACAAGCTATGTTTGAACGCAACTGACTTTCATTTGATTCAATAAGCTTTATTCGAATCAAATTAGCTTTGTTTGAATGCAAATGAGTGGAATCTTAATGATTAAGGTTAAGCTTTATTTGTACCAATTTCCATTTTTGGAAAGAATAGTTGACTTTCATTTGATTAAACAAGCTATGTTTGAATGCAATTGACTTTCATATGATTCAATAAGCTTTATTCAAATCAAATTAGCTTTATTTGAATGTAATTGAGTGGCATCTTAATGCTTAAACTTATGCTTTATTTGAACCAATTTCCATTTTCGGAAAGAATAGTTGACTTTAATTTGATTAAACAAGTTATGTTTAAATGCAATTTACGTTCATTTGATTCAATAAGCTTTATTCAAATAAAATTAGCTTTGTTTGAATGTAATCGAGTGGAATCTTAGTGTTTAAGCTTAAGCATTATTTGAAACCATTACCGTTTTTGGAAAGAATAGTTGACTTTCATTGATTAAACAAGCTATGTTTGAATGCAATTGAGTGGAATCTTAATGATTAAGCTTAAGCTTTGTTTGAAACAATTACCATTTTTAAAAAGAATAGTTGACTTTCATTGATTAAACAAGCTATGTTTGAATGCAATTGAGTGGAATCTTAATGATTAAGCTTAAGCTTTGTTTGAAACAATTACCATTTTTGGAAACAATAGTTGACTTTCATTTGATTAAACAAGTTATGTTTCAATACAATTGAATTTCATTTGATTCAAAAAGCTTTATTCGAATCGAATTAGCTTTGTTTGAATACAATTTAGTGGAATCTTAATGCTTAAGCTTATGCTCTATTTGAACCAATTACCATTTTTGGAATGAATAGTTGACATTCATTTGATTAAACAAGTTATGTTTGAATACAATTTACGTTCATTTGATTCAATATGCTTTATTCGAATCAAATTCGCTTTGTTTGAATGCAATTAAGTGGAATCTTAATGATTAAGCTTAAGCTTTATTTGAACCAATTACAATTTTTGGAAAGAAGTTGACTTTCATTTGATTAAACAAGCTATGTTTGAATGCAATTGACTTTCATTTGATTCAATAAGCTTTATTCGAATCAAATTAGCTTTGTTTGAATGCAATTGAGTGGAATCTTAATGATTAAGCTTAAGCTTTATTTGAAACAATTACCATTTTTGGAATAAATAGTTGACTTTCATTTGATTAAACAAGCTATGTTTGAATGCAATTGACTTTAATTTGATTCAATAAGCTTTACTCGAATCAAATTATCTTTGTTTGAATGCAATTGAGTGGAATCTTAATGATTAAGCTTAAGGTTTATTTGAAGCAATTACACTTTTTGGAAAGAAGTTGACTTTCATTTGATTAAAAAAGCTATGTTTGAATGCAATTGACTTTCATTTGATTCAATAAGCTTTATTAAAATCAAATTAGCTTTGTTTGATTGTAACTGAGTGGAATCTTAGTGATTAAGCTTAAGCTTTGTTTGAAACAATTACCATTTTTGGAATCAATAGTTTACTTTCATTTGATTAAACAAGCTATGTTTGAATGCAATTGAATTTCATTTGATTCAATAATCTTTATTCAAATAAAATTAGCATTGTTTGAATGTAATTGAGTGGAATTTTAATGCTTAAGCTTATGCTTTATTTGAAACTATTACCATTTTTGGAAAGAATAGTTGACTTTCATTTGATTAAACAAGTTAAGTATGAATGCCATTGACTTTCATTTGATTCAATAAGCTTTATTCGAATCAAATTAGCTTTGTTTTAATGCAATTGAGTGGAATCTTAATGATTAAGCTTAACCTTTATTCGAAAAAAGTACCATTTTTGGAAAGAATAGTTGACTTTCATTTGGTTTAACAAGCGATGTTTGAATGCAATTGACTTTCATTTGAGTCAATAAGCTTGATTCGAATAAAATTAGCTTTGTTTGAATGCAATTGAGGGGAATCTTAATGATTAAGCTTAAGGTTTATTTGAAGCAATTACACTTTTTGGAAAGAAGTTGACTTTCATTTGATTAAAAAAGCTATGTTTGAATGCAATTGACTTTCATTTGATTCAATAAGCTTTATTAAAATCAAATTAGCTTTGTTTGATTGTAACTGAGTGGAATCTTAGTGATTAAGCTTAAGCTTTGTTTGAAACAATTACCATTTTTGGAATCAATAGTTTACTTTCATTTGATTAAACAAGCTATGTTTGAATGCAATTGACTTTCATTTGATTCAATAAGCTTTATTCGAATCAAATTAGCTTTGTTTGAATGCAATTGAGTGGAATCTTAATGATTAAGCTTGAGCTTTATTTGAAACAATTACCATTTTTGGAATAAATAGTTGACTTTCATTTGATTAAACAAGCTATGTTTGAATGCAATTGACTTTAATTTGATTCAATAAGCTTTACTCGAATCAAATTATCTTTGTTTGAATGCAATTGAGTGGAATCTTAATGATTAAGCTTAAGTTTTATTTGAAGCAATTACACTTTTTGGAAAGAAGTTGACTTTCATTTGATTAAAAAAGCTATGTTTGAATGCAATTGACTTTCATTTGATTCAATAAGCTTTATTCGAATCAAATTAGCTTTGTTTGATTGTAACTGAGTGGAATCTTAATGATTAAGCTTAAGCTTTATTTGAAACAATTACCATTTTTGGAATCAATAGTTTACTTTCATTTGATTAAACAAGCTATGTTTGACTGCAATTGAATTTCATTTGATTCAATAATCTTTATTCAAATAAAATTAGCTTTGTTTGAATGTAATTGAGTGGAATTTTAATGCTTAAGCTTATGCTTTATTTGAACCTATTACCATTTTTGGAAAGAATAGTTGACTTTCATTTGATTAAAAAGGTTAAGTATGAATGCCATTGACTTTCATTTGATTCAATAAGCTTTATTCGAATCAAATTAGCTTTGTTTGAATGTAATTGAGTGGAATTTTAATGCTTAAGCTTATGCTTTATTTGAACCTATTACCATTTTTGGAAAGAATAGTTGACTTTCATTTGATTAAAAAGGTTAAGTATGAATGCCATTGACTTTCATTTGATTCAATAAGCTTTATTCGAATCAAATTCGCTTTGTTTGAATGCAATTGAGTGGAATCTTAATGATTAAGCTTAACCTTTATTCGAAAAAAGTACCATTTTTGTAAAGAATAGTTGACTTTCATTTGGTTTAACAAGCGATGTTTGAATGCAATTGACTTTCATTTTTGTCAATAAGCTTGATTCGAATCAAATTAGCTTTGTTTGAATGCAATTGAGGGGAATCTTAATGATTTAGCTTAAGCTTTAGTTGAAACAATTACCATTTTTGAAAACAATAGTTGACTTTCATTTGATTAAACAAGCTATGTTTGAACGCAACTGACTTTCATTTGATTCAATAAGCTTTATTCGAATCAAATTAGCTTTGTTTGAATGCAAATGAGTGGAATTTTAATGATTAAGGTTAAGCTTTATTTGAACCAATTTCCATTTTTGGAAAGAATTGTTCACTTTCATTTGATTAAAAAAGCTATGTTTGAATGCAATTGACTTTCATTTGATTCAATAAGCTTTATTAAAATCAAATTAGCTTTGTTTGATTGTAACTGAGTGGAATCTTAGTGATTAAGCTTAAGCTTTGTTTGAAACAATTACCATTTTTGAAAACAATAGTTGACTTTCATTTGATTAAACAAGCTATGTTTGAACGCAACTGACTTTCATTTGATTCAATAAGCTTTATTCGAATCAAATTAGCTTTGTTTGAATGCAAATGAGTGGAATCTTAATGATTAAGGTTAAGCTTTATTTGTACCAATTTCCATTTTTGGAAAGAATAGTTGACTTTCATTTGATTAAACAAGCTATGTTTGAATGCAATTGACTTTCATATGATTCAATAAGCTTTATTCAAATCAAATTAGCTTTATTTGAATGTAATTGAGTGGCATCTTAATGCTTAAACTTATGCTTTATTTGAACCAATTTCCATTTTCGGAAAGAATAGTTGACTTTAATTTGATTAAACAAGTTATGTTTAAATGCAATTTACGTTCATTTGATTCAATAAGCTTTATTCAAATAAAATTAGCTTTGTTTGAATGTAATCGAGTGGAATCTTAGTGTTTAAGCTTAAGCATTATTTGAAACCATTACCGTTTTTGGAAAGAATAGTTGACTTTCATTTGATTAAACAAGCTATGCTTGAATGCAATTGACTTTCATTTGATTCAATATGCTTTGTTCGAATCAAATTAGCTTTGTTTGAATGCAATTGAGTGAAATCTTAATGATTAAGCTTAAGCTTTATTTGAAACAATTACCATTTTTGGAATAAATAGTTGACTTTCATTTGATTAAACAAGCTATGTTTGAATGCAATTTTCTTTGTTTGAATGCAATTGAGTGGAATCTTAATGATTAAGCTTAAGATTTATTTGAAACAATTACCATTTTTAAAAAGAATAGTTGACTTTCATTGATTAAACAAGCTATGTTTGAATGCAATTGAGTGGAATCTTAATGATTAAGCTTAAGCTTTGTTTGAAACAATTACCATTTTTGGAAACAATAGTTGACTTTCATTTGATTAAACAAGTTATGTTTCAATACAATTGAATTTCATTTGATTCAAAAAGCTTTATTCGAATCAAATTAGCTTTGTTTGAATACAATTGAGTGGAATCTTAATGATTAAGCTTAAGATTTATTTGAAACAGTTACCATTTTTAAAAAGAGTAGTTGACTTTCATTGATTAAACAAGCTATGTTTGAATGCAATTGAGTGGAATCTTAATGATTAAGCTTAAGCTTTGTTTGAAACAATTACCATTTTTGGAAACAATAGTTGACTTTCATTTGATTAAACAAGTTATGTTTCAATACAATTGAATTTCATTTGATTCAAAAAGCTTTATTCGAATCAAATTAGCTTTGTTTGAATACAATTGAGTGGAATCTTAATGCTTAAGCTTATGCTCTATTTGAACCAATTACCATTTTTGGAATGAATAGTTGACATTCATTTGATTAAACAAGTTATGTTTGAATACAATTTACGTTCATTTGATTCAATATGCTTTATTCGAATCAAATTCGCTTTGTTTGAATGCAATTAAGTGGAATCTTAATGATTAAGCTTAAGCTTTATTTGAACCAATTACAATTTTTGGAAAGAAGTTGACTTTCATTTGATTAAACAAGCTATGTTTGAATGCAATTGACTTTCATTTGATTCAATAAGCTTTATTCAAATCAAATTAGCTTTGTTTGAATGCAATTGAGTGGAATCTTAATGATTAAGCTTAAGCTTTATTTGAAACAATTACCATTTTTGGAATAAATAGTTGACTTTCATTTGATTAAACAAGCTATGTTTGAATGCAATTGACTTTAATTTGATTCAATAAGCTTTACTCGAATCAAATTATCTTTGTTTGAATGCAATTGAGTGGAATCTTAATGATTAAGCTTAAGGTTTATTTGAAGCAATTACACTTTTTGGAAAGAAGTTGACTTTCATTTGATTAAAAAAGCTATGTTTGAATGCAATTGACTTTCATTTGATTCAATAAGCTTTATTAAAATCAAATTAGCTTTGTTTGATTGTAACTGAGTGGAATCTTAGTGATTAAGCTTAAGCTTTGTTTGAAACAATTACCATTTTTGGAATCAATAGTTTACTTTCATTTGATTAAACAAGCTATGTTTGAATGCAATTGAATTTCATTTGATTCAATAATCTTTATTCAAATAAAATTAGCATTGTTTGAATGTAATTGAGTGGAATTTTAATGCTTAAGCTTATGCTTTATTTGAAACTATTACCATTTTTGGAAAGAATAGTTGACTTTCATTTGATTAAACAAGTTAAGTATGAATGCCATTGACTTTCATTTGATTCAATAAGCTTTATTCGAATCAAATTAGCTTTGTTTTAATGCAATTGAGTGGAATCTTAATGATTAAGCTTAACCTTTATTCGAAAAAAGTACCATTTTTGGAAAGAATAGTTGACTTTCATTTGGTTTAACAAGCGATGTTTGAATGCAATTGACTTTCATTTGAGTCAATAAGCTTGATTCGAATCAAATTAGCTTTGTTTGAATGCAATTGAGGGGAATCTTAATGATTAAGCTTAAGCTTTAGTTGAAACAATTACCATTTTTGAAAACAATAGTTGACTTTCATTTGATTAAACAAGCTATGTTTGAACGCAACTGACTTTCATTTGATTCAATAAGCTTTATTCGAATCAAATTAGCTTTGTTTGAATGCAAATGAGTGGAATTTTAATGATTAAGGTTAAGCTTTATTTGAACCAATTTCCATTTTTGGAAAGAATTGTTCACTTTCATTTGATTAAACAAGTTATGTTTGAATGCAATTGACTTTCATTTGATTTAGTAAGCTTGATTCGAATCAAATTAGCTTTGTTTGAATGCAATTGAGGTGAATCTTAATGATTAAGCTTAAGCTTTAGTTGAAACAATTACCATTTTTGAAAACAATAGTTGACTTTCATTTGATTAAACAAGCTATGTTTGAACGCAACTGACTTTCATTTGATTCAATAAGCTTTATTCGAATCAAATTAGCTTTGTTTGAATGCAAATGAGTGGAATCTTAATGATTAAGGTTAAGCTTTATTTGTACCAATTTCCATTTTTGGAAAGAATAGTTGACTTTCATTTGATTAAACAAGCTATGTTTGAATGCAATTGACTTTCATATGATTCAATAAGCTTTATTCAAATCAAATTAGCTTTATTTGAATGTAATTGAGTGGCATCTTAATGCTTAAACTTATGCTTTATTTGAACCAATTTCCATTTTCGGAAAGAATAGTTGACTTTAATTTGATTAAACAAGTTATGTTTAAATGCAATTTACGTTCATTTGATTCAATAAGCTTTATTCAAATAAAATTAGCTTTGTTTGAATGTAATCGAGTGGAATCTTAGTGTTTAAGCTTAAGCATTATTTGAAACCATTACCGTTTTTGGAAAGAATAGTTGACTTTCATTGATTAAACAAGCTATGTTTGAATGCAATTGAGTGGAATCTTAATGATTAAGCTTAAGCTTTGTTTGAAACAATTACCATTTTTAAAAAGAATAGTTGACTTTCATTGATTAAACAAGCTATGTTTGAATGCAATTGAGTGGAATCTTAATGATTAAGCTTAAGCTTTGTTTGAAACAATTACCATTTTTGGAAACAATAGTTGACTTTCATTTGATTAAACAAGTTATGTTTCAATACAATTGAATTTCATTTGATTCAAAAAGCTTTATTCGAATCGAATTAGCTTTGTTTGAATACAATTTAGTGGAATCTTAATGCTTAAGCTTATGCTCTATTTGAACCAATTACCATTTTTGGAATGAATAGTTGACATTCATTTGATTAAACAAGTTATGTTTGAATACAATTTACGTTCATTTGATTCAATATGCTTTATTCGAATCAAATTCGCTTTGTTTGAATGCAATTAAGTGGAATCTTAATGATTAAGCTTAAGCTTTATTTGAACCAATTACAATTTTTGCAAAGAAGTTGACTTTCATTTGATTAAACAAGCTATGTTTGAATGCAATTGACTTTCATTTGATTCAATAAGCTTTATTCGAATCAAATTAGCTTTGTTTGAATGCAATTGAGTGGAATCTTAATGATTAAGCTTAAGCTTTATTTGAAACAATTACCATTTTTGGAATAAATAGTTGACTTTCATTTGATTAAACAAGCTATGTTTGAATGCAATTGACTTTAATTTGATTCAATAAGCTTTACTCGAATCAAATTATCTTTGTTTGAATGCAATTGAGTGGAATCTTAATGATTAAGCTTAAGGTTTATTTGAAGCAATTACACTTTTTGGAAAGAAGTTGACTTTCATTTGATTAAAAAAGCTATGTTTGAATGCAATTGACTTTCATTTGATTCAATAAGCTTTATTAAAATCAAATTAGCTTTGTTTGATTGTAACTGAGTGGAATCTTAGTGATTAAGCTTAAGCTTTGTTTGAAACAATTACCATTTTTGGAATCAATAGTTTACTTTCATTTGATTAAACAAGCTATGTTTGAATGCAATTGAATTTCATTTGATTCAATAATCTTTATTCAAATAAAATTAGCATTGTTTGAATGTAATTGAGTGGAATTTTAATGCTTAAGCTTATGCTTTATTTGAAACTATTACCATTTTTGGAAAGAATAGTTGACTTTCATTTGATTAAACAAGTTAAGTATGAATGCCATTGACTTTCATTTGATTCAATAAGCTTTATTCGAATCAAATTAGCTTTGTTTTAATGCAATTGAGTGGAATCTTAATGATTAAGCTTAACCTTTATTCGAAAAAAGTACCATTTTTGGAAAGAATAGTTGACTTTCATTTGGTTTAACAAGCGATGTTTGAATGCAATTGACTTTCATTTGAGTCAATAAGCTTGATTCGAATCAAATTAGCTTTGTTTGAATGCAATTGAGGGGAATCTTAATGATTAAGCTTAAGGTTTATTTGAAGCAATTACACTTTTTGGAAAGAAGTTGACTTTCATTTGATTAAAAAAGCTATGTTTGAATGCAATTGACTTTCATTTGATTCAATAAGCTTTATTAAAATCAAATTAGCTTTGTTTGATTGTAACTGAGTGGAATCTTAGTGATTAAGCTTAAGCTTTGTTTGAAACAATTACCATTTTTGGAATCAATAGTTTACTTTCATTTGATTAAACAAGCTATGTTTGAATGCAATTGACTTTCATTTGATTCAATAAGCTTTATTCGAATCAAATTAGCTTTGTTTGAATGCAATTGAGTGGAATCTTAATGATTAAGCTTGAGCTTTATTTGAAACAATTACCATTTTTGGAATAAATAGTTGACTTTCATTTGATTAAACAAGCTATGTTTGAATGCAATTGACTTTAATTTGATTCAATAAGCTTTACTCGAATCAAATTATCTTTGTTTGAATGCAATTGAGTGGAATCTTAATGATTAAGCTTAAGTTTTATTTGAAGCAATTACACTTTTTGGAAAGAAGTTGACTTTCATTTGATTAAAAAAGCTATGTTTGAATGCAATTGACTTTCATTTGATTCAATAAGCTTTATTCGAATCAAATTAGCTTTGTTTGATTGTAACTGAGTGGAATCTTAATGATTAAGCTTAAGCTTTATTTGAAACAATTACCATTTTTGGAATCAATAGTTTACTTTCATTTGATTAAACAAGCTATGTTTGACTGCAATTGAATTTCATTTGATTCAATAATCTTTATTCAAATAAAATTAGCTTTGTTTGAATGTAATTGAGTGGAATTTTAATGCTTAAGCTTATGCTTTATTTGAACCTATTACCATTTTTGGAAAGAATAGTTGACTTTCATTTGATTAAAAAGGTTAAGTATGAATGCCATTGACTTTCATTTGATTCAATAAGCTTTATTCGAATCAAATTAGCTTTGTTTGAATGTAATTGAGTGGAATTTTAATGCTTAAGCTTATGCTTTATTTGAACCTATTACCATTTTTGGAAAGAATAGTTGACTTTCATTTGATTAAAAAGGTTAAGTATGAATGCCATTGACTTTCATTTGATTCAATAAGCTTTATTCGAATCAAATTCGCTTTGTTTGAATGCAATTGAGTGGAATCTTAATGATTAAGCTTAACCTTTATTCGAAAAAAGTACCATTTTTGTAAAGAATAGTTGACTTTCATTTGGTTTAACAAGCGATGTTTGAATGCAATTGACTTTCATTTTTGTCAATAAGCTTGATTCGAATCAAATTAGCTTTGTTTGAATGCAATTGAGGGGAATCTTAATGATTTAGCTTAAGCTTTAGTTGAAACAATTACCATTTTTGAAAACAATAGTTGACTTTCATTTGATTAAACAAGCTATGTTTGAACGCAACTGACTTTCATTTGATTCAATAAGCTTTATTCGAATCAAATTAGCTTTGTTTGAATGCAAATGAGTGGAATTTTAATGATTAAGGTTAAGCTTTATTTGAACCAATTTCCATTTTTGGAAAGAATTGTTCACTTTCATTTGATTAAAAAAGCTATGTTTGAATGCAATTGACTTTCATTTGATTCAATAAGCTTTATTAAAATCAAATTAGCTTTGTTTGATTGTAACTGAGTGGAATCTTAGTGATTAAGCTTAAGCTTTGTTTGAAACAATTACCATTTTTGAAAACAATAGTTGACTTTCATTTGATTAAACAAGCTATGTTTGAACGCAACTGACTTTCATTTGATTCAATAAGCTTTATTCGAATCAAATTAGCTTTGTTTGAATGCAAATGAGTGGAATCTTAATGATTAAGGTTAAGCTTTATTTGTACCAATTTCCATTTTTGGAAAGAATAGTTGACTTTCATTTGATTAAACAAGCTATGTTTGAATGCAATTGACTTTCATATGATTCAATAAGCTTTATTCAAATCAAATTAGCTTTATTTGAATGTAATTGAGTGGCATCTTAATGCTTAAACTTATGCTTTATTTGAACCAATTTCCATTTTCGGAAAGAATAGTTGACTTTAATTTGATTAAACAAGTTATGTTTAAATGCAATTTACGTTCATTTGATTCAATAAGCTTTATTCAAATAAAATTAGCTTTGTTTGAATGTAATCGAGTGGAATCTTAGTGTTTAAGCTTAAGCATTATTTGAAACCATTACCGTTTTTGGAAAGAATAGTTGACTTTCATTTGATTAAACAAGCTATGCTTGAATGCAATTGACTTTCATTTGATTCAATATGCTTTGTTCGAATCAAATTAGCTTTGTTTGAATGCAATTGAGTGAAATCTTAATGATTAAGCTTAAGCTTTATTTGAAACAATTACCATTTTTGGAATAAATAGTTGACTTTCATTTGATTAAACAAGCTATGTTTGAATGCAATTTTCTTTGTTTGAATGCAATTGAGTGGAATCTTAATGATTAAGCTTAAGATTTATTTGAAACAATTACCATTTTTAAAAAGAATAGTTGACTTTCATTGATTAAACAAGCTATGTTTGAATGCAATTGAGTGGAATCTTAATGATTAAGCTTAAGCTTTGTTTGAAACAATTACCATTTTTGGAAACAATAGTTGACTTTCATTTGATTAAACAAGTTATGTTTCAATACAATTGAATTTCATTTGATTCAAAAAGCTTTATTCGAATCAAATTAGCTTTGTTTGAATACAATTGAGTGGAATCTTAATGATTAAGCTTAAGATTTATTTGAAACAGTTACCATTTTTAAAAAGAGTAGTTGACTTTCATTGATTAAACAAGCTATGTTTGAATGCAATTGAGTGGAATCTTAATGATTAAGCTTAAGCTTTGTTTGAAACAATTACCATTTTTGGAAACAATAGTTGACTTTCATTTGATTAAACAAGTTATGTTTCAATACAATTGAATTTCATTTGATTCAAAAAGCTTTATTCGAATCAAATTAGCTTTGTTTGAATACAATTGAGTGGAATCTTAATGCTTAAGCTTATGCTCTATTTGAACCAATTACCATTTTTGGAATGAATAGTTGACATTCATTTGATTAAACAAGTTATGTTTGAATACAATTTACGTTCATTTGATTCAATATGCTTTATTCGAATCAAATTCGCTTTGTTTGAATGCAATTAAGTGGAATCTTAATGATTAAGCTTAAGCTTTATTTGAACCAATTACAATTTTTGGAAAGAAGTTGACTTTCATTTGATTAAACAAGCTATGTTTGAATGCAATTGACTTTCATTTGATTCAATAAGCTTTATTCGAATCAAATTAGCTTTGTTTGAATGCAATTGAGTGGAATCTTAATGATTAAGCTTAAGCTTTATTTGAAACAATTACCATTTTTGGAATAAATAGTTGACTTTCATTTGATTAAACAAGCTATGTTTGAATGCAATTGACTTTAATTTGATTCAATAAGCTTTACTCGAATCAAATTATCTTTGTTTGAATGCAATTGAGTGGAATCTTAATGATTAAGCTTAAGGTTTATTTGAAGCAATTACACTTTTTGGAAAGAAGTTGACTTTCATTTGATTAAAAAAGCTATGTTTGAATGCAATTGACTTTCATTTGATTCAATAAGCTTTATTAAAATCAAATTAGCTTTGTTTGATTGTAACTGAGTGGAATCTTAGTGATTAAGCTTAAGCTTTGTTTGAAACAATTACCATTTTTGGAATCAATAGTTTACTTTCATTTGATTAAACAAGCTATGTTTGAATGCAATTGAATTTCATTTGATTCAATAATCTTTATTCAAATAAAATTAGCATTGTTTGAATGTAATTGAGTGGAATTTTAATGCTTAAGCTTATGCTTTATTTGAAACTATTACCATTTTTGGAAAGAATAGTTGACTTTCATTTGATTAAACAAGTTAAGTATGAATGCCATTGACTTTCATTTGATTCAATAAGCTTTATTCGAATCAAATTAGCTTTGTTTTAATGCAATTGAGTGGAATCTTAATGATTAAGCTTAACCTTTATTCGAAAAAAGTACCATTTTTGGAAAGAATAGTTGACTTTCATTTGGTTTAACAAGCGATGTTTGAATGCAATTGACTTTCATTTGAGTCAATAAGCTTGATTCGAATCAAATTAGCTTTGTTTGAATGCAATTGAGGGGAATCTTAATGATTAAGCTTAAGCTTTAGTTGAAACAATTACCATTTTTGAAAACAATAGTTGACTTTCATTTGATTAAACAAGCTATGTTTGAACGCAACTGACTTTCATTTGATTCAATAAGCTTTATTCGAATCAAATTAGCTTTGTTTGAATGCAAATGAGTGGAATTTTAATGATTAAGGTTAAGCTTTATTTGAACCAATTTCCATTTTTGGAAAGAATTGTTCACTTTCATTTGATTAAACAAGTTATGTTTGAATGCAATTGACTTTCATTTGATTTAGTAAGAATGATTCGAATCAAATTAGCTTTGTTTGAATGCAATTGAGGTGAATCTTAATGATTAAGCTTAAGCTTTAGTTGAAACAATTACCATTTTTGAAAACAATAGTTGACTTTCATTTGATTAAACAAGCTATGTTTGAACGCAACTGACTTTCATTTGATTCAATAAGCTTTATTCGAATCAAATTAGCTTTGTTTGAATGCAAATGAGTGGAATCTTAATGATTAAGGTTAAGCTTTATTTGTACCAATTTCCATTTTTGGAAAGAATAGTTGACTTTCATTTGATTAAACAAGCTATGTTTGAATGCAATTGACTTTCATATGATTCAATAAGCTTTATTCAAATCAAATTAGCTTTATTTGAATGTAATTGAGTGGCATCTTAATGCTTAAACTTATGCTTTATTTGAACCAATTTCCATTTTCGGAAAGAATAGTTGACTTTAATTTGATTAAACAAGTTATGTTTAAATGCAATTTACGTTCATTTGATTCAATAAGCTTTATTCAAATAGAATTAGCTTTGTTTGAATGTAATCGAGTGGAATCTTAGTGTTTAAGCTTAAGCATTATTTGAAACCATTACCGTTTTTGGAAAGAATAGTTGACTTTCATTTGATTAAACAAGCTATGCTTGAATGCAATTGACTTTCATTTGATTCAATATGCTTTGTTCGAATCAAATTAGCTTTGTTTGAATGCAATTGAGTGAAATCTTAATGATTAAGCTTAAGCTTTATTTGAAACAATTGCCATTTTTGGAATAAATAGTTGACTTTCATTTGATTAAACAAGCTATGTTTGAATGCAATTTTCTTTGTTTGAATGCAATTGAGTGGAATCTTAATGATTAAGCTTAAGATTTATTTGAAACAATTACCATTTTTAAGAAGAATAGTTGACTTTCATTGATTAAACAAGCTATGTTTGAATGCAATTGAGTGGAATCTTAATGATTAAGCTTAAGCTTTGTTTGAAACAATTACCATTTTTGGAAACAATAGTTGACTTTCATTTGATTAAACAAGTTATGTTTCAATACAATTGAATTTCATTTGATTCAAAAAGCTTTATTCGAATCAAATTAGCTTTGTTTGAATACAATTGAGTGGAATCTTAATGATTAAGCTTAAGATTTATTTGAAACAGTTACCATTTTTAAAAAGAATAGTTGACTTTCATTGATTAAACAAGCTATGTTTGAATGAAATTGAGTGGAATCTTAATGATTAAGCTTAAGCTTTGTTTGAAACAATTACCATTTTTGGAAACAATAGTTGACTTTCATTTGATTAAACAAGTTATGTTTCAATACAATTGAATTTCATTTGATTCAAAAAGCTTTATTCGAATCAAATTAGCTTTGTTTGAATACAATTTAGTGGAATCTTAATGCTTAAGCTTATGCTCTATTTGAACCAATTACCATTTTTGGAATGAATAGTTGACATTCATTTGATTAAACAAGTTATGTTTGAATACAATTTACGTTCATTTGATTCAATATGCTTTATTCGAATCAAATTCGCTTTGTTTGAATGCAATTAAGTGGAATCTTAATGATTAAGCTTAAGCTTTATTTGAACCAATTACAATTTTTGGAAAGAAGTTGACTTTCATTTGATTAAACAAGCTATGTTTGAATGCAATTGACTTTCATTTGATTCAATAAGCTTTATTCGAATCAAATTAGCTTTGTTTGAATGCAATTGAGTGGAATCTTAATGATTAAGCTTAAGCTTTATTTGAAACAATTACCATTTTTGGAATAAATAGTTGACTTTCATTTGATTAAACAAGCTATGTTTGAATGCAATTGACTTTAATTTGATTCAATAAGCTTTACTCGAATCAAATTATCTTTGTTTGAATGCAATTGAGTGGAATCTTAATGATTAAGCTTAAGGTTTATTTGAAGCAATTACACTTTTTGGAAAGAAGTTGACTTTCATTTGATTAAAAAAGCTATGTTTGAATGCAATTGACTTTCATTTGATTCAATAAGCTTTATTAAAATCAAATTAGCTTTGTTTGATTGTAACTGAGTGGAATCTTAGTGATTAAGCTTAAGCTTTGTTTGAAACAATTACCATTTTTGGAATCAATAGTTTACTTTCATTTGATTAAACAAGCTATGTTTGAATGCAATTGAATTTCATTTGATTCAATAATCTTTATTCAAATAAAATTAGCATTGTTTGAATGTAATTGAGTGGAATTTTAATGCTTAAGCTTATGCTTTATTTGAACCTATTACCATTTTTGTAAAGAATAGTTGACTTTCATTTGATTAAACAAGTTAAGTATGAATGCCATTGACTTTCATTTGATTCAATAAGCTTTATTCGAATCAAATTAGCTTTGTTTGAATGCAATTGAGTGGAATCTTAATGATTAAGCTTAACCTTTATTCGAAAAAAGTACCATTTTTGGAAAGAATAGTTGACTTTCATTTGGTTTAACAAGCGATGTTTGAATGCAATTGACTTTCATTTGAGTCAATAAGCTTGATTCGAATCAAATTAGCTTTGTTTGAATGCAATTGAGGGGAATCTTAATGATTAAGCTTAAGCTTTAGTTGAAACAATTACCATTTTTGAAAACAATAGTTGACTTTCATTTGATTAAACAAGCTATGTTTGAACGCAACTGACTTTCATTTGATTCAATAAGCTTTATTCGAATCAAATTAGCTTTGTTTGAATGCAAATGAGTGGAATTTTAATGATTAAGGTTAAGCTTTATTTGAACCAATTTCCATTTTTGGAAAGAATTGTTCACTTTCATTTGATTAAACAAGTTATGTTTGAATGCAATTGACTTTCATTTGATTTAGTAAGCTTGATTCGAATCAAATTAGCTTTGTTTGAATGCAATTGAGGTGAATCTTAATGATTAAGCTTAAGCTTTAGTTGAAACAATTACCATTTTTGAAAACAATAGTTGACTTTCATTTGATTAAACAAGCTATGTTTGAACGCAACTGACTTTCATTTGATTCAATAAGCTTTATTCGAATCAAATTAGCTTTGTTTGAATGCAAATGAGTGGAATCTTAATGATTAAGGTTAAGCTTTATTTGTACCAATTTCCATTTTTGGAAAGAATAGTTGACTTTCATTTGATTAAACAAGCTATGTTTGAATGCAATTGACTTTCATATGATTCAATAAGCTTTATTCAAATCAAATTAGCTTTATTTGAATGTAATTGAGTGGCATCTTAATGCTTAAACTTATGCTTTATTTGAACCAATTTCCATTTTCGGAAAGAATAGTTGACTTTAATTTGATTAAACAAGTTATGTTTAAATGCAATTTACGTTCATTTGATTCAATAAGCTTTATTCAAATAAAATTAGCTTTGTTTGAATGTAATCGAGTGGAATCTTAGTGTTTAAGCTTAAGCATTATTTGAAACCATTACCGTTTTTGGAAAGAATAGTTGACTTTCATTGATTAAACAAGCTATGTTTGAATGCAATTGAGTGGAATCTTAATGATTAAGCTTAAGCTTTGTTTGAAACAATTACCATTTTTAAAAAGAATAGTTGACTTTCATTGATTAAACAAGCTATGTTTGAATGCAATTGAGTGGAATCTTAATGATTAAGCTTAAGCTTTGTTTGAAACAATTACCATTTTTGGAAACAATAGTTGACTTTCATTTGATTAAACAAGTTATGTTTCAATACAATTGAATTTCATTTGATTCAAAAAGCTTTATTCGAATCGAATTAGCTTTGTTTGAATACAATTTAGTGGAATCTTAATGCTTAAGCTTATGCTCTATTTGAACCAATTACCATTTTTGGAATGAATAGTTGACATTCATTTGATTAAACAAGTTATGTTTGAATACAATTTACGTTCATTTGATTCAATATGCTTTATTCGAATCAAATTCGCTTTGTTTGAATGCAATTAAGTGGAATCTTAATGATTAAGCTTAAGCTTTATTTGAACCAATTACAATTTTTGGAAAGAAGTTGACTTTCATTTGATTAAACAAGCTATGTTTGAATGCAATTGACTTTCATTTGATTCAATAAGCTTTATTCGAATCAAATTAGCTTTGTTTGAATGCAATTGAGTGGAATCTTAATGATTAAGCTTAAGCTTTATTTGAAACAATTACCATTTTTGGAATAAATAGTTGACTTTCATTTGATTAAACAAGCTATGTTTGAATGCAATTGACTTTAATTTGATTCAATAAGCTTTACTCGAATCAAATTATCTTTGTTTGAATGCAATTGAGTGGAATCTTAATGATTAAGCTTAAGGTTTATTTGAAGCAATTACACTTTTTGGAAAGAAGTTGACTTTCATTTGATTAAAAAAGCTATGTTTGAATGCAATTGACTTTCATTTGATTCAATAAGCTTTATTAAAATCAAATTAGCTTTGTTTGATTGTAACTGAGTGGAATCTTAGTGATTAAGCTTAAGCTTTGTTTGAAACAATTACCATTTTTGGAATCAATAGTTTACTTTCATTTGATTAAACAAGCTATGTTTGAATGCAATTGAATTTCATTTGATTCAATAATCTTTATTCAAATAAAATTAGCATTGTTTGAATGTAATTGAGTGGAATTTTAATGCTTAAGCTTATGCTTTATTTGAAACTATTACCATTTTTGGAAAGAATAGTTGACTTTCATTTGATTAAACAAGTTAAGTATGAATGCCATTGACTTTCATTTGATTCAATAAGCTTTATTCGAATCAAATTAGCTTTGTTTTAATGCAATTGAGTGGAATCTTAATGATTAAGCTTAACCTTTATTCGAAAAAAGTACCATTTTTGGAAAGAATAGTTGACTTTCATTTGGTTTAACAAGCGATGTTTGAATGCAATTGACTTTCATTTGAGTCAATAAGCTTGATTCGAATCAAATTAGCTTTGTTTGAATGCAATTGAGGGGAATCTTAATGATTAAGCTTAAGCTTTAGTTGAAACAATTACCATTTTTGAAAACAATAGTTGACTTTCATTTGATTAAACAAGCTATGTTTGAACGCAACTGACTTTCATTTGATTCAATAAGCTTTATTCGAATCAAATTAGCTTTGTTTGAATGCAAATGAGTGGAATTTTAATGATTAAGGTTAAGCTTTATTTGAACCAATTTCCATTTTTGGAAAGAATTGTTCACTTTCATTTGATTAAACAAGTTATGTTTGAATGCAATTGACTTTCATTTGATTTAGTAAGCTTGATTCGAATCAAATTAGCTTTGTTTGAATGCAATTGAGGTGAATCTTAATGATTAAGCTTAAGCTTTAGTTGAAACAATTACCATTTTTGAAAACAATAGTTGACTTTCATTTGATTAAACAAGCTATGTTTGAACGCAACTGACTTTCATTTGATTCAATAAGCTTTATTCGAATCAAATTAGCTTTGTTTGAATGCAAATGAGTGGAATCTTAATGATTAAGGTTAAGCTTTATTTGTACCAATTTCCATTTTTGGAAAGAATAGTTGACTTTCATTTGATTAAACAAGCTATGTTTGAATGCAATTGACTTTCATATGATTCAATAAGCTTTATTCAAATCAAATTAGCTTTATTTGAATGTAATTGAGTGGCATCTTAATGCTTAAACTTATGCTTTATTTGAACCAATTTCCATTTTCGGAAAGAATAGTTGACTTTAATTTGATTAAACAAGTTATGTTTAAATGCAATTTACGTTCATTTGATTCAATAAGCTTTATTCAAATAAAATTAGCTTTGTTTGAATGTAATCGAGTGGAATCTTAGTGTTTAAGCTTAAGCATTATTTGAAACCATTACCGTTTTTGGAAAGAATAGTTGACTTTCATTGATTAAACAAGCTATGTTTGAATGCAATTGAGTGGAATCTTAATGATTAAGCTTAAGCTTTGTTTGAAACAATTACCATTTTTAAAAAGAATAGTTGACTTTCATTGATTAAACAAGCTATGTTTGAATGCAATTGAGTGGAATCTTAATGATTAAGCTTAAGCTTTGTTTGAAACAATTACCATTTTTGGAAACAATAGTTGACTTTCATTTGATTAAACAAGTTATGTTTCAATACAATTGAATTTCATTTGATTCAAAAAGCTTTATTCGAATCGAATTAGCTTTGTTTGAATACAATTTAGTGGAATCTTAATGCTTAAGCTTATGCTCTATTTGAACCAATTACCATTTTTGGAATGAATAGTTGACATTCATTTGATTAAACAAGTTATGTTTGAATACAATTTACGTTCATTTGATTCAATATGCTTTATTCGAATCAAATTCGCTTTGTTTGAATGCAATTAAGTGGAATCTTAATGATTAAGCTTAAGCGTTATTTGAACCAATTACAATTTTTGGAAAGAAGTTGACTTTCATTTGATTAAACAAGCTATGTTTGAATGCAATTGACTTTCATTTGATTCAATAAGCTTTATTCGAATCAAATTAGCTTTGTTTGAATGCAATTGAGTGGAATCTTAATGATTAAGCTTAAGCTTTATTTGAAACAATTACCATTTTTGGAATAAATAGTTGACTTTCATTTGATTAAACAAGCTATGTTTGAATGCAATTGACTTTAATTTGATTCAATAAGCTTTACTCGAATTCAAATTATCTTTGTTTGAATGCAATTGAGTGGAATCTTAATGATTAAGCTTAAGGTTTATTTGAAGCAATTACACTTTTTGGAAAGAAGTTGACTTTCATTTGATTAAAAAAGCTATGTTTGAATGCAATTGACTTTCATTTGATTCAATAAGCTTTATTAAAATCAAATTAGCTTTGTTTGATTGTAACTGAGTGGAATCTTAGTGATTAAGCTTAAGCTTTGTTTGAAACAATTACCATTTTTGGAATCAATAGTTTACTTTCATTTGATTAAACAAGCTATGTTTGAATGCAATTGAATTTCATTTGATTCAATAATCTTTATTCAAATAAAATTAGCATTGTTTGAATGTAATTGAGTGGAATTTTAATGCTTAAGCTTATGCTTTATTTGAAACTATTACCATTTTTGGAAAGAATAGTTGACTTTCATTTGATTAAACAAGTTAAGTATGAATGCCATTGACTTTCATTTGATTCAATAAGCTTTATTCGAATCAAATTAGCTTTGTTTTAATGCAATTGAGTGGAATCTTAATGATTAAGCTTAACCTTTATTCGAAAAAAGTACCATTTTTGGAAAGAATAGTTGACTTTCATTTGGTTTAACAAGCGATGTTTGAATGCAATTGACTTTCATTTGAGTCAATAAGCTTGATTCGAATCAAATTAGCTTTGTTTGAATGCAATTGAGGGGAATCTTAATGATTAAGCTTAAGCTTTAGTTGAAACAATTACCATTTTTGAAAACAATAGTTGACTTTCATTTGATTAAACAAGCTATGTTTGAACGCAACTGACTTTCATTTGATTCAATAAGCTTTATTCGAATCAAATTAGCTTTGTTTGAATGCAAATGAGTGGAATTTTAATGATTAAGGTTAAGCTTTATTTGAACCAATTTCCATTTTTGGAAAGAATTGTTCACTTTCATTTGATTAAACAAGTTATGTTTGAATGCAATTGACTTTCATTTGATTTAGTAAGCTTGATTCGAATCAAATTAGCTTTGTTTGAATGCAATTGAGGTGAATCTTAATGATTAAGCTTAAGCTTTAGTTGAAACAATTACCATTTTTGAAAACAATAGTTGACTTTCATTTGATTAAACAAGCTATGTTTGAACGCAACTGACTTTCATTTGATTCAATAAGCTTTATTCGAATCAAATTAGCTTTGTTTGAATGCAAATGAGTGGAATCTTAATGATTAAGGTTAAGCTTTATTTGTACCAATTTCCATTTTTGGAAAGAATAGTTGACTTTCATTTGATTAAACAAGCTATGTTTGAATGCAATTGACTTTCATATGATTCAATAAGCTTTATTCAAATCAAATTAGCTTTATTTGAATGTAATTGAGTGGCATCTTAATGCTTAAACTTATGCTTTATTTGAACCAATTTCCATTTTCGGAAAGAATAGTTGACTTTAATTTGATTAAACAAGTTATGTTTAAATGCAATTTACGTTCATTTGATTCAATAAGCTTTATTCAAATAAAATTAGCTTTGTTTGAATGTAATCGAGTGGAATCTTAGTGTTTAAGCTTAAGCATTATTTGAAACCATTACCGTTTTTGGAAAGAATAGTTGACTTTCATTGATTAAACAAGCTATGTTTGAATGCAATTGAGTGGAATCTTAATGATTAAGCTTAAGCTTTGTTTGAAACAATTACCATTTTTAAAAAGAATAGTTGACTTCCATTGATTAAACAAGCTATGTTTGAATGCAATTGAGTGGAATCTTAATGATTAAGCTTAAGCTTTGTTTGAAACAATTACCATTTTTGGAAACAATAGTTGACTTTCATTTGATTAAACAAGTTATGTTTCAATACAATTGAATTTCATTTGATTCAAAAAGCTTTATTCGAATCGAATTAGCTTTGTTTGAATACAATTTAGTGGAATCTTAATGCTTAAGCTTATGCTCTATTTGAACCAATTACCATTTTTGGAATGAATAGTTGATATTCATTTGATTAAACAAGTTATGTTTGAATACAATTTACGTTCATTTGATTCAATAAGCTTTATTCGAATCAAATTAGCTTTGTTTGAATGCAAATGAGTGGAATCTTAATGATTAAGGTTAAGCTTTATTTGTACCAATTTCCATTTTTGGAAAGAATAGTTGACTTTCATTTGATTAAACAAGCTATGTTTGAATGCAATTGACTTTCATATGATTCAATAAGCTTTATTCAAATCAAATTAGCTTTATTTGAATGTAATTGAGTGGCATCTTAATGCTTAAACTTATGCTTTATTTGAACCAATTTCCATTTTCGGAAAGAATAGTTGACTTTAATTTGATTAAACAAGTTATGTTTAAATGCAATTTACGTTCATTTGATTCAATAAGCTTTATTCAAATAAAATTAGCTTTGTTTGAATGTAATCGAGTGGAATCTTAGTGTTTAAGCTTAAGCATTATTTGAAACCATTACCGTTTTTGGAAAGAATAGTTGACTTTCATTTGATTAAACAAGCTATGCTTGAATGCAATTGACTTTCATTTGATTCAATATGCTTTGTTCGAATCAAATTAGCTTTGTTTGAATGCAATTGAGTGAAATCTTAATGATTAAGCTTAAGCTTTATTTGAAACAATTGCCATTTTTGGAATAAATAGTTGACTTTCATTTGATTAAACAAGCTATGTTTGAATGCAATTTTCTTTGTTTGAATGCAATTGAGTGGAATCTTAATGATTAAGCTTAAGATTTATTTGAAACAATTACCATTTTTAAAAAGAATAGTTGACTTTCATTGATTAAACAAGCTATGTTTGAATGCAATTGAGTGGAATCTTAATGATTAAGCTTAAGCTTTGTTTGAAACAATTACCATTTTTGGAAACAATAGTTGACTTTCATTTGATTAAACAAGTTATGTTTCAATACAATTGAATTTCATTTGATTCAAAAAGCTTTATTCGAATCAAATTAGCTTTGTTTGAATACAATTGAGTGGAATCTTAATGATTAAGCTTAAGATTTATTTGAAACAGTTACCATTTTTAAAAAGAATAGTTGACTTTCATTGATTAAACAAGCTATGTTTGAATGAAATTGAGTGGAATCTTAATGATTAAGCTTAAGCTTTGTTTGAAACAATTACCATTTTTGGAAACAATAGTTGACTTTCATTTGATTAAACAAGTTATGTTTCAATACAATTGAATTTCATTTGATTCAAAAAGCTTTATTCGAATCAAATTAGCTTTGTTTGAATACAATTGAGTGGAATCTTAATGCTTAAGCTTATGCTCTATTTGAACCAATTACCATTTTTGGAATGAATAGTTGACATTCATTTGATTAAACAAGTTATGTTTGAATACAATTTACGTTCATTTGATTCAATATGCTTTATTCGAATCAAATTCGCTTTGTTTGAATGCAATTAAGTGGAATCTTAATGATTAAGCTTAAGCTTTATTTGAACCAATTACAATTTTTGGAAAGAAGTTGACTTTCATTTGATTAAACAAGCTATGTTTGAATGCAATTGACTTTCATTTGATTCAATAAGCTTTATTCGAATCAAATTAGCTTTGTTTGAATGCAATTGAGTGGAATCTTAATGATTAAGCTTAAGCTTTATTTGAAACAATTACCATTTTTGGAATAAATAGTTGACTTTCATTTGATTAAACAAGCTATGTTTGAATGCAATTGACTTTAATTTGATTCAATAAGCTTTACTCGAATCAAATTATCTTTGTTTGAATGCAATTGAGTGGAATCTTAATGATTAAGCTTAAGGTTTATTTGAAGCAATTACACTTTTTGGAAAGAAGTTGACTTTCATTTGATTAAAAAAGCTATGTTTGAATGCAATTGACTTTCATTTGATTCAATAAGCTTTATTAAAATCAAATTAGCTTTGTTTGATTGTAACTGAGTGGAATCTTAGTGATTAAGCTTAAGCTTTGTTTGAAACAATTACCATTTTTGGAATCAATAGTTTACTTTCATTTGATTAAACAAGCTATGTTTGAATGCAATTGAATTTCATTTGATTCAATAATCTTTATTTAAATAAAATTAGCATTGTTTGAATGTAATTGAGTGGAATTTTAATGCTTAAGCTTATGCTTTATTTGAACCTATTACCATTTTTGGAAAGAATAGTTGACTTTCATTTGATTAAACAAGTTAAGTATGAATGCCATTGACTTTCATTTGATTCAATAAGCTTTATTCGAATCAAATTAGCTTTGTTTGAATGCAATTGAGTGGAATCTTAATGATTAAGCTTAACCTTTATTCGAAAAAAGTACCATTTTTGTAAAGAATAGTTGACTTTCATTTGGTTTAACAAGCGATGTTTGAATGCAATTGACTTTCATTTGAGTCAATAAGCTTGATTCGAATCAAATTAGCTTTGTTTGAATGCAATTGAGGGGAATCTTAATGATTTAGCTTAAGCTTTAGTTGAAACAATTACCATTTTTGAAAACAATAGTTGACTTTCATTTGATTAAACAAGCTATGTTTGAACGCAACTGACTTTCATTTGATTCAATAAGCTTCATTCGAATCAAATTAGCTTTGTTTGAATGCAAATGAGTGGAATTTTAATGTTTAAGGTTAAGCTTTATTTGAACCAATTTCCATTTTTGGAAAGAATTGTTCACTTTCATTTGATTAAACAAGTTATGTTTGAATGCAATTGACTTTCATTTGATTTAGTAAGCTTGATTCGAATCAAATTAGATTTGTTTGAATGCAATTGAGGTGAATCTTAATGATTAAGCTTAAGCTTTAGTTGAAACAATTACCATTTCTGAAAACAATAGTTGACTTTCATTTGATTAAACAAGCTATGTTTGAACGCAACTGACTTTCATTTGATTCAATAAGCTTTATGATGTGAATGTGAAACTCTTCCCTATGAATGGTTAGAAGTTTAACACTCAAAGAAAATGGAACAAAAATCGCACATTAAAACAGAAACAATTTGAACAGAAAATTAAAAGATAGATAAACCAAACCACAAGAACATACTCAATGATTTGGGGTCTTAGGCTGAGATAAGACACACTCAATCTCTCCTAATCTTGTCACTCAAGAACACACTCAAAGTAACAAGGAAAACACAAACTACTTTGGACAAACTCAAAGAAGTAATATGCTCAAACTCACGTTTTCTTTTGTATAATTCTGAAAGCTTTGATTAATCATAAGCTCTCCTTATATAGTGGAATGGAGCAGCAAAAGAACACAAAAAGACTTCAAAATAACCTAGAAAAACTGGCCAAACATAGGGGATCCAAGGCCAACAGTTTTCCTTGAATCAAGCACTCTACTTAATGACTATTTTAATGCCATAAATCAGCTAGAACAACCTAGAATAAACTAGAACAAAATAATTAAAATCAGCAACATCACAAGCCTTAAAATCAGTAACACCACACGCCACATCACACCCAAAAGATGGGCCTTCAATCTTTGGGCCTTCAATCAACCCATGAAATGCAACACTTGAATTCGGTCCTAGGAGATGATGGATAAAACCCACGAGCTTCTAAGGCTAAATTAGTCGCTTCTTGAGACAATGGCGTTGACTTTGGATCATTCCCCCCGTCTTCAGAAGAGTTTGCCCTCAAACTAGCATCGTCTAGGTAAGGCGACAAATCCCCCACATTGAAGGTAGCGCTGACACCCATCAACCCCTCGGGAAGTTCAATTTTGTAGGCACTGTCATTTACCCGCTCGAGTACTCTAAATGGACCATCAGAACGTGGCATGAGTTTGTTTTTGCGGAGTTGAGGAAACCTTTCCTTTCTCAAGTGTAGCCAGACTAAGTCCCCTGGTTGAAAAACAGGTTGCTTGCGGTTCTTATTTGCTCTCTCTCGGTATTTTTTATTCATCTCCTCAATTCTGTTCTTCACTTGCTCACAGTTTTTTTGAAATGTTTCTATTCGCTTCCTTGCATCTTTTTCCACTTTTTCCCCTTTAGCCAAAGGAATAAGATCAATTGGGAGAAATGGATTCACCCCATAAACAACTTCAAAAGGAGAACGCGAAGTAGTCAATGAATGCGCCCTATTGTAAGCAAACTCCGCATGGGCTAGTTTCATGTCCCAATCCTTCTGCGTTTTGCTCACAAGACCACGCAACAAAGTACCCAAAGTTCTATTAGTAACCTCAGTTTGCCCATCTGTTTGGGGATGATGAGACGTACTAAATAGTAACTTGGTACCCACAAGTTTCCATAGTGTCCTCCAAAAGTGACTGAGGAACTTGGAATCTCTGTCAGACACTATACTTCGAGGAATGCCATGAAGTTTGACGATTTCCTTGAAGTACAGTTCAGACACCTTCACTGCATCATCAGTTTTATTACATGCTACAAAGTGTGCCATTTTAGAAAATCTATCTACAACTACCATAATGCTATCTCTACCCCTCTGTGTCCGTGGCAACCCCACAATGAAATCCATGCTAACACTTTCCCATGGAGTATCGGGAACCGGCAATGGAGTGTAGAGCCCTTTTGTGAAGTGACTCTTGGCCCTTTGACACGTAGCACATCTTTCCACAACATGAGTTACATCCTTGATCATTCTAGGCCAATAGAAATGTTCGCCAAGAATATCAAGAGTCTTCTGAATTCCAAAATGACCAGCTAGACCACCACTATGCACCTCACGAACCAGCAATTCTCGAACTCCACTCTTTGGAACACAAAGCTTGTTACCCTTGAATAAGTAACCTTCCTGCCACACTAACTCCTTGCTTGGTTTGTCAACCCCAAAAGAAAAATCAGGATCTTCTTTATAGTACTCCTTGAGTTGTTCAAAACCCAATATCTTCGTATCCACCATAGTAAGCAAGTAAGTTCGCCGTGACAAAGCATCCGCAACTACATTACTCTTCCCATCTTTGTATTTGGAGCTAAATGTGAATGATTGAAGAAACTCAACCCATTTAGCATGTCTTTTGTTGAGTTTTTGTTGGCCATGTATGAATTTTAGTGCCTCATGATCAGAATGTAGAACAAATGGCTTTGGCCTAAGGTAGTGAGACCAATGGTCAAGTGCTCTAACTATGGCATAAAACTCTCGATCATAGGTGGAATAATTCAGCTTCGCTCCACTCAACTTTTCACTAAAGTAACTCACAGGCTTCTTCTCTTGAATTAAAACGGCACCTATCCCAATCCCACTTGCATCACACTCCACCTCAAACACTTTGTTGAAATCAGGAAGCACAAGAATAGGAGCATTGCAAAGCATATCTTTGACCTTCTCAAAGGCCCTTTGAGCGTTCTCTCCCCATTCGAATTCTCCCTTCTTGGTTAATTCAGTGATTGGAGCCATGATAGTAGAGAAGTTTCTAATGAACCGCCTATAGAAGGAAGCTAGCCCATGAAAACTTCGAACCTCGTGCACATTGGTTGGAGTCGACCAAGTCTGGACCGCCTTCACCTTCTCTGGATCTACATGTACCCCCTCTCTAGTTACAATGTATCCTAAGAATACAACACTATGAGTCATGAATACACATTTCTCAAGCTTACCATACAACTTCACCTCCCTCAATTTTTCAAACAACCTCCTCAAATGAATTACATGATCTTCATTGTTTTTACTATACACAAGAATATCATCTAAGTAAACGACAATAAAATCATTAAGAAAAGGACGGAGGACTTCGTTCATCAATCTCATGAAGGAGCTTGGGGCATTGCAAAGCCCAAACGGCATTACCAACCACTCATACAACCCTTGCTTTGTTTTGAAAGCCGTTTTCCATTCATCCCCCTCCCGAATTCTCATTTGATGGTATCCACTCCTTAGGTCAATTTTGGAAAAGACCAACGAACCACTCAACTCATCTAACATATCTTGCAAGCGAGGCATGGGGAAACGATATTTGATCGTTATATTGTTTATGGAACGACTATCAACACACATTCTCCAAGTACCATCTTTCTTTGGTACTAAGAGTGCGGGAACGGCGCAAGGACTAAGGCTTTCTCTCACATAGCCTCTCTCAATTAATTCATTCACTTGCCTTTCAAGTTCCTTACTCTCCTCCGGATTACACCTATAGGCTGCCTTATTAGGCAAAGGTGCTCCAGGAATCAAGTCAATGGCGTGCTCAATGCCCCTCATAGGTGGGAGGCCATTGGGCAAGTCATTGGGAAACACATCTTTGTACTCTTCTAATAACTCATTGAGTGGGGATGAGTCATTACAAGTAGTACTAAGATCATCTTTGGTTCTTACAACCAAAGCATACCCTCCCCCATTTTCTTCCACTATTTTCTCAAATTCAGTACAAGTTACAAGATAGTTGCTTTTTTCTTTCTTCTTAGCAACTTGTGGGGGTAAGGGAAGTAATTTAACTTTTCTACCTTCTCTAGTAGTTACAAGATATACATTCATTTTTCCTCTATGTTCAGAATCATGATCAAATTGCCAAGGTCTTCCAAGTAGCAAATGACAAGCATCCATAGGAATAATGTCGCACCACCTCTCATCTTCAAACCCTCCAATGGAATAGGACACCAAGGCTTGCTTCTTCACTCGAACACCCGTACCATCGTTCAACCAATTCAACTTGTAAGGTTCATCATGATCTCTAGTTGAAAGCTTCAACTTACTCACTGCTTCAGAAGAGATGACATCTGTTTGGGCTCCACCATCGATAATAACATTGCATGTTTTCTCACCAATTTTGCATCTAGTGTGGAACAAATTATTTCTCTGTCTCTCATCAACTTGAGGTTCACTAAACAAAAGTTTTCGAACCACCATCATATTAAACTCACTTTCTGGAGGAATTTCTTCATCATATTCGTCTTCCTCATGACCCTCTTCTTCTTGAACAACAAAGTTATACATTTTTTCTTCCTCATCCATAATGGCGCATTGTTGGGCTGTCAAGACATTCTTACTAGGACATTGGCTAGCAATATGACCTCTACCATGACATTTAAAACACTTTCTCCTAGTATCAAGTTCACTAGGTGAAACCACAGCCTTCTCCTTCCCCTTATCATTCTTTGAATTAGATGGAAAAGCCTTATTTTGAAAGTTACCCCCCTTTTGTTGAAAAGGAGTAAATTTCGAAGTCCCCTTAAAAGGTATGTTTTTAGGTTTCTCCTTTTCCCTTTCTTCTTTAAGTTGAGACTCAAACTTCAAAGCTAGCTTGCATACATCACTGAAAGTGGCATAATGAGTGACTTCCACCTTCCTATTAATTTCTTTGGACAATCCCTTAACAAATCTAGCAATTTTGTAAGCCTCCTTTTCTTGTAAATCACAGGTCAAGCCTAACCTCTCAAATTCTTTTATGTAACCCTCCACACTCATGTTTTCTTGTGATAAGTGAGTCAATTTTAAGTATTGCTCCTGCTCATACTCTTTGCTAACCCATTTATCCCTCATTTTCTTTTTCAATTTCTCCCATGAGTCAATTTTATCTTTTCCTTCTCTCCTTCTACTTGCCTTGAGGTTTTCATACCACAAAGCAGCAAGTTTTGTGAGTTTTAGGACAGCCAATTTAAACCGTTTTCTATCATCAAAGCCCTTGTACTCAAAAACAGTTTCAATTTGTCGAAGCCAATCTAAAAACGCCTCACTATCATGTCCCCCATCGAATTCAGGCATGTCAATCCTTAGACCCCTATCTTCATCAAATTGCCTAAGATTGTTACTACTATTTGCATCCTCATCCTCTAATTCATTTATTTTTCTAGTGGCTTGTAGGAGCATTTCAGACATGGCATCCATTCTATTATTTTGTTGTGCCCTCGAGACTTCACTTTCTTCTGTTTTTTTCTCCAAATTCTCTAGTTTTTGGGTGATCAATTTAAGCATATCATTGAGTTCCCCACTTCCAGCCATTACTTCACTATTTTGCTAGACTATTACAAGTACAATGTATAATCTGACAGTAAGTTTAAAGCTCTGAACGAGAATAAAAAACTTCCTTGAGACTCTCAAGGGTTTACAAATTATTAAAATTCAGAAAATTTTAGGCAACTTAAAAAAAAGAAACACTTCAAAAGCTATCCGGATGAAGGAGATAACCTCTGCTAAAATCTGATGCGCTGGATTGGCTCTATTCTGCGCAACTTTGGAAAAACCTGCCCAGTTTAATAGCAAATGATCTTCAAAAATTACGAAATTTTACAAGTGAAATCTACACAGAAAAACACCCAGATTCAAAAAAAGAATCGCTTCATTTGGACTCCTGAAGAGTGAGATATCGATCTTCAAAGTTGACTGAAAAACGGGATGAATTTCAGCGTTTCCTTTCCACCACCAAAGTGCGACTTTCTGAAATAATCTCGAACCAAGGCTCTGATACCAGATGATGTGAATGTGAAACTCTTCCCTATGAATGGTTAGAAGTTTAACACTCAAAGAAAATGGAACAAAAATCGCACATTAAAACAGAAACAATTTGAACAGAAAATTAAAAGATAGATAAACCAAACCACAAGAACATACTCAATGATTTGGGGTCTTAGGCTGAGATAAGACACACTCAATCTCTCCTAATCTTGTCACTCAAGAACACACTCAAAGTAACAAGGAAAACACAAACTACTTTGGACAAACTCAAAGAAGTAATATGCTCAAACTCACGTTTTCTTTTGTATAATTCTGAAAGCTTTGATTAATCATAAGCTCTCCTTATATAGTGGAATGGAGCAGCAAAAGAACACAAAAAGACTTCAAAATAACCTAGAAAAACTGGCCAAACATAGGGGATCCAAGGCCAACAGTTTTCCTTGAATCAAGCACTCTACTTAATGACTATTTTAATGCCATAAATCAGCTAGAACAACCTAGAATAAACTAGAACAAAATAATTAAAATCAGCAACATCACAAGCCTTAAAATCAGTAACACCACACGCCACATCACACCCAAAAGATGGGCCTTCAATCTTTGGGCCTTCAATCAACCCATGAAATGCAACACTTGAATTCGGTCCTAGGAGATGATGGATAAAACCCACGAGCTTCTAAGGCTAAATTAGTCGCTTCTTGAGACAATGGCGTTGACTTTGGATCACTTTATTCGAATCAAATTAGCTTTGTTTGAATGCAAATGAGTGGAATCTTAATGATTAAGTTTAAGCTTTATTTGAACCAATTTCCATTTTTGGAAAGAATAGTTGACTTTCATTTGATTAAACAAGCTATGTTTGAATGCAATTGACTTTCATATGATTCAATAAGCTTTATTCAAATCAAATTAGCTTTATTTGAATGTAATTGAGTGGCATCTTAATGCTTAAACTTATGCTTTATTTGAACCAATTTCCATTTTCGGAAAGAATAGTTGACTTTAATTTGATTAAACAAGTTATGTTTAAATGCAATTTACGTTCATTTGATTCAATAAGCTTTATTCAAATAAAATTAGCTTTGTTTGAATGTAATCGAGTGGAATCTTAGTGTTTAAGCTTAAGCATTATTTGAAACCATTACCGTTTTTGGAAAGAATAGTTGACTTTCATTTGATTAAACAAGCTATGCTTGAATGCAATTGACTTTCATTTGATTCAATATGCTTTGTTCGAATCAAATTAGCTTTGTTTGAATGCAATTGAGTGAAATCTTAATGATTAAGCTTAAGCTTTATTTGAAACAATTGCCATTTTTGGAATAAATAGTTGACTTTCATTTGATTAAACAAGCTATGTTTGAATGCAATTTTCTTTGTTTGAATGCAATTGAGTGGAATCTTAATGATTAAGCTTAAGATTTATTTGAAACAATTACCATTTTTAAAAAGAATAGTTGACTTTCATTGATTAAACAAGCTATGTTTGAATGCAATTGAGTGGAATCTTAATGATTAAGCTTAAGCTTTGTTTGAAACAATTACCATTTTTGGAAACAATAGTTGACTTTTATTTGATTAAACAAGTTATGTTTCAATACAATTGAATTTCATTTGATTCAAAAAGCTTTATTCGAATCAAATTAGCTTTGTTTGAATACAATTGAGTGGAATCTTAATGATTAAGCTTAAGATTTATTTGAAACAGTTACCATTTTTAAAAAGAATAGTTGACTTTCATTGATTAAACAAGCTATGTTTGAATGAAATTGAGTGGAATCTTAATGATTAAGCTTAAGCTTTGTTTGAAACAATTACCATTTTTGGAAACAATAGTTGACTTTCATTTGATTAAACAAGTTATGTTTCAATACAATTGAATTTCATTTGATTCAAAAAGCTTTATTCGAATCAAATTAGCTTTGTTTGAATACAATTGAGTGGAATCTTAATGCTTAAGCTTATGCTCTATTTGAACCAATTACCATTTTTGGAATGAATAGTTGACATTCATTTGATTAAACAAGTTATGTTTGAATACAATTTACGTTCATTTGATTCAATATGCTTTATTCGAATCAAATTCGCTTTGTTTGAATGCAATTAAGTGGAATCTTAATGATTAAGCTTAAGCTTTATTTGAACCAATTACAATTTTTGGAAAGAAGTTGACTTTCATTTGATTAAACAAGCTATGTTTGAATGCAATTGACTTTCATTTGATTCAATAAGCTTTATTCGAATCAAATTAGCTTTGTTTGAATGCAATTGAGTGGAATCTTAATGATTAAGCTTAAGCTTTATTTGAAACAATTACCATTTTTGGAATAAATAGTTGACTTTCATTTGATTAAACAAGCTATGTTTGAATGCAATTGACTTTAATTTGATTCAATAAGCTTTACTCGAATCAAATTATCTTTGTTTGAATGCAATTGAGTGGAATCTTAATGATTAAGCTTAAGGTTTATTTGAAGCAATTACACTTTTTGGAAAGAAGTTGACTTTCATTTGATTAAAAAAGCTATGTTTGAATGCAATTGACTTTCATTTGATTCAATAAGCTTTATTAAAATCAAATTAGCTTTGTTTGATTGTAACTGAGTGGAATCTTAGTGATTAAGCTTAAGCTTTGTTTGAAACAATTACCATTTTTGGAATCAATAGTTTACTTTCATTTGATTAAACAAGCTATGTTTGAATGCAATTGAATTTCATTTGATTCAATAATCTTTATTCAAATAAAATTAGCATTGTTTGAATGTAATTGAGTGGAATTTTAATGCTTAAGCTTATGCTTTATTTGAACCTATTACCATTTTTGTAAAGAATAGTTGACTTTCATTTGATTAAACAAGTTAAGTATGAATGCCATTGACTTTCATTTGATTCAATAAGCTTTATTCGAATCAAATTAGCTTTGTTTGAATGCAATTGAGTGGAATCTTAATGATTAAGCTTAACCTTTATTCGAAAAAAGTACCATTTTTGGAAAGAATAGTTGACTTTCATTTGGTTTAACAAGCGATGTTTGAATGCAATTGACTTTCATTTGAGTCAATAAGCTTGATTCCAATCAAATTAGCTTTGTTTGAATGCAATTGAGGGGAATCTTAATGATTAAGCTTAAGCTTTAGTTGAAACAATTACCATTTTTGAAAACAATAGTTGACTTTCATTTGATTAAACAAGCTATGTTTGAACGCAACTGACTTTCATTTGATTCAATAAGCTTTATTCGAATCAAATTAGCTTTGTTTGAATGCAAATGAGTGGAATTTTAATGATTAAGGTTAAGCTTTATTTGAACCAATTTCCATTTTTGGAAAGAATTGTTCACTTTCATTTGATTAAACAAGTTATGTTTGAATGCAATTGACTTTCATTTGATTTAGTAAGCTTGATTCGAATCAAATTAGCTTTGTTTGAATGCAATTGAGGTGAATCTTAATGATTAAGCTTAAGCTTTAGTTGAAACAATTACCATTTTTGAAAACAATAGTTGACTTTCATTTGATTAAACAAGCTATGTTTGAACGCAACTGACTTTCATTTGATTCAATAAGCTTTATTCGAATCAAATTAGCTTTGTTTGAATGCAAATGAGTGGAATCTTAATGATTAAGGTTAAGCTTTATTTGTACCAATTTCCATTTTTGGAAAGAATAGTTGACTTTCATTTGATTAAACAAGCTATGTTTGAATGCAATTGACTTTCATATGATTCAATAAGCTTTATTCAAATCAAATTAGCTTTATTTGAATGTAATTGAGTGGCATCTTAATGCTTAAACTTATGCTTTATTTGAACCAATTTCCATTTTCGGAAAGAATAGTTGACTTTAATTTGATTAAACAAGTTATGTTTAAATGCAATTTACGTTCATTTGATTCAATAAGCTTTATTCAAATAAAATTAGCTTTGTTTGAATGTAATCGAGTGGAATCTTAGTGTTTAAGCTTAAGCATTATTTGAAACCATTACCGTTTTTGGAAAGAATAGTTGACTTTCATTGATTAAACAAGCTATGTTTGAATGCAATTGAGTGGAATCTTAATGATTAAGCTTAAGCTTTGTTTGAAACAATTACCATTTTTAAAAAGAATAGTTGACTTCCATTGATTAAACAAGCTATGTTTGAATGCAATTGAGTGGAATCTTAATGATTAAGCTTAAGCTTTGTTTGAAACAATTACCATTTTTGGAAACAATAGTTGACTTTCATTTGATTAAACAAGTTATGTTTCAATACAATTGAATTTCATTTGATTCAAAAAGCTTTATTCGAATCGAATTAGCTTTGTTTGAATACAATTTAGTGGAATCTTAATGCTTAAGCTTATGCTCTATTTGAACCAATTACCATTTTTGGAATGAATAGTTGATATTCATTTGATTAAACAAGTTATGTTTGAATACAATTTACGTTCATTTGATTCAATAAGCTTTATTCGAATCAAATTAGCTTTGTTTGAATGCAAATGAGTGGAATCTTAATGATTAAGGTTAAGCTTTATTTGTACCAATTTCCATTTTTGGAAAGAATAGTTGACTTTCATTTGATTAAACAAGCTATGTTTGAATGCAATTGACTTTCATATGATTCAATAAGCTTTATTCAAATCAAATTAGCTTTATTTGAATGTAATTGAGTGGCATCTTAATGCTTAAACTTATGCTTTATTTGAACCAATTTCCATTTTCGGAAAGAATAGTTGACTTTAATTTGATTAAACAAGTTATGTTTAAATGCAATTTACGTTCATTTGATTCAATAAGCTTTATTCAAATAAAATTAGCTTTGTTTGAATGTAATCGAGTGGAATCTTAGTGTTTAAGCTTAAGTATTATTTGAAACCATTACCGTTTTTGGAAAGAATAGTTGACTTTCATTTGATTAAACAAGCTATGCTTGAATGCAATTGACTTTCATTTGATTCAATATGCTTTGTTCGAATCAAATTAGCTTTGTTTGAATGCAATTGAGTGAAATCTTAATGATTAAGCTTAAGCTTTATTTGAAACAATTGCCATTTTTGGAATAAATAGTTGACTTTCATTTGATTAAACAAGCTATGTTTGAATGCAATTTTCTTTGTTTGAATGCAATTGAGTGGAATCTTAATGATTAAGCTTAAGATTTATTTGAAACAATTACCATTTTTAAAAAGAATAGTTGACTTTCATTGATTAAACAAGCTATGTTTGAATGCAATTGAGTGGAATCTTAATGATTAAGCTTAAGCTTTGTTTGAAACAATTACCATTTTTGGAAACAATAGTTGACTTTCATTTGATTAAACAAGTTATGTTTCAATACAATTGAATTTCATTTGATTCAAAAAGCTTTATTCGAATCAAATTAGCTTTGTTTGAATACAATTGAGTGGAATCTTAATGATTAAGCTTAAGATTTATTTGAAACAGTTACCATTTTTAAAAAGAATAGTTGACTTTCATTGATTAAACAAGCTATGTTTGAATGAAATTGAGTGGAATCTTAATGATTAAGCTTAAGCTTTGTTTGAAACAATTACCATTTTTGGAAACAATAGTTGACTTTCATTTGATTAAACAAGTTATGTTTCAATACAATTGAATTTCATTTGATTCAAAAAGCTTTATTCGAATCAAATTAGCTTTGTTTGAATACAATTGAGTGGAATCTTAATGCTTAAGCTTATGCTCTATTTGAACCAATTACCATTTTTGGAATGAATAGTTGACATTCATTTGATTAAACAAGTTATGTTTGAATACAATTTACGTTCATTTGATTCAATATGCTTTATTCGAATCAAATTCGCTTTGTTTGAATGCAATTAAGTGGAATCTTAATGATTAAGCTTAAGCTTTATTTGAACCAATTACAATTTTTGGAAAGAAGTTGACTTTCATTTGATTAAACAAGCTATGTTTGAATGCAATTGACTTTCATTTGATTCAATAAGCTTTATTCGAATCAAATTAGCTTTGTTTGAATGCAATTGAGTGGAATCTTAATGATTAAGCTTAAGCTTTATTTGAAACAATTACCATTTTTGGAATAAATAGTTGACTTTCATTTGATTAAACAAGCTATGTTTGAATGCAATTGACTTTAATTTGATTCAATAAGCTTTACTCGAATCAAATTATCTTTGTTTGAATGCAATTGAGTGGAATCTTAATGATTAAGCTTAAGGTTTATTTGAAGCAATTACACTTTTTGGAAAGAAGTTGACTTTCATTTGATTAAAAAAGCTATGTTTGAATGCAATTGACTTTCATTTGATTCAATAAGCTTTATTAAAATCAAATTAGCTTTGTTTGATTGTAACTGAGTGGAATCTTAGTGATTAAGCTTAAGCTTTGTTTGAAACAATTACCATTTTTGGAATCAATAGTTTACTTTCATTTGATTAAACAAGCTATGTTTGAATGCAATTGAATTTCATTTGATTCAATAATCTTTATTTAAATAAAATTAGCATTGTTTGAATGTAATTGAGTGGAATTTTAATGCTTAAGCTTATGCTTTATTTGAACCTATTACCATTTTTGGAAAGAATAGTTGACTTTCATTTGATTAAACAAGTTAAGTATGAATGCCATTGACTTTCATTTGATTCAATAAGCTTTATTCGAATCAAATTAGCTTTGTTTGAATGCAATTGAGTGGAATCTTAATGATTAAGCTTAACCTTTATTCGAAAAAAGTACCATTTTTGTAAAGAATAGTTGACTTTCATTTGGTTTAACAAGCGATGTTTGAATGCAATTGACTTTCATTTGAGTCAATAAGCTTGATTCGAATCAAATTAGCTTTGTTTGAATGCAATTGAGGGGAATCTTAATGATTTAGCTTAAGCTTTAGTTGAAACAATTACCATTTTTGAAAACAATAGTTGACTTTCATTTGATTAAACAAGCTATGTTTGAACGCAACTGACTTTCATTTGATTCAATAAGCTTCATTCGAATCAAATTAGCTTTGTTTGAATGCAAATGAGTGGAATTTTAATGTTTAAGGTTAAGCTTTATTTGAACCAATTTCCATTTTTGGAAAGAATTGTTCACTTTCATTTGATTAAACAAGTTATGTTTGAATGCAATTGACTTTCATTTGATTTAGTAAGCTTGATTCGAATCAAATTAGATTTGTTTGAATGCAATTGAGGTGAATCTTAATGATTAAGCTTAAGCTTTAGTTGAAACAATTACCATTTCTGAAAACAATAGTTGACTTTCATTTGATTAAACAAGCTATGTTTGAACGCAACTGACTTTCATTTGATTCAATAAGCTTTATTCGAATCAAATTAGCTTTGTTTGAATGCAAATGAGTGGAATCTTAATGATTAAGTTTAAGCTTTATTTGAACCAATTTCCATTTTTGGAAAGAATAGTTGACTTTCATTTGATTAAATAAGCTATGTTTGAATGCAATTGACTTTCATATGATTCAATAAGCTTTATTCAAATCAAATTAGCTTTATTTGAATGTAATTGAGTGGCATCTTAATGCTTAAACTTATGCTTTATTTGAACCAATTTCCATTTTCGGAAAGAATAGTTGACTTTAATTTGATTAAACAAGTTATGTTTAAATGCAATTTACGTTCATTTGATTCAATAAGCTTTATTCAAATAAAATTAGCTTTGTTTGAATGTAATCGAGTGGAATCTTAGTGTTTAAGCTTAAGCATTATTTGAAACCATTACCGTTTTTGGAAAGAATAGTTGACTTTCATTTGATTAAACAAGCTATGCTTGAATGCAATTGACTTTCATTTGATTCAATATGCTTTGTTCGAATCAAATTAGCTTTGTTTGAATGCAATTGAGTGAAATCTTAATGATTAAGCTTAAGCTTTATTTGAAACAATTGCCATTTTTGGAATAAATAGTTGACTTTCATTTGATTAAACAAGCTATGTTTGAATGCAATTTTCTTTGTTTGAATGCAATTGAGTGGAATCTTAATGATTAAGCTTAAGATTTATTTGAAACAATTACCATTTTTAAAAAGAATAGTTGACTTTCATTGATTAAACAAGCTATGTTTGAATGCAATTGAGTGGAATCTTAATGATTAAGCTTAAGCTTTGTTTGAAACAATTACCATTTTTGGAAACAATAGTTGACTTTTATTTGATTAAACAAGTTATGTTTCAATACAATTGAATTTCATTTGATTCAAAAAGCTTTATTCGAATCAAATTAGCTTTGTTTGAATACAATTGAGTGGAATCTTAATGATTAAGCTTAAGATTTATTTGAAACAGTTACCATTTTTAAAAAGAATAGTTGACTTTCATTGATTAAACAAGCTATGTTTGAATGAAATTGAGTGGAATCTTAATGATTAAGCTTAAGCTTTGTTTGAAACAATTACCATTTTTGGAAACAATAGTTGACTTTCATTTGATTAAACAAGTTATGTTTCAATACAATTGAATTTCATTTGATTCAAAAAGCTTTATTCGAATCAAATTAGCTTTGTTTGAATACAATTGAGTGGAATCTTAATGCTTAAGCTTATGCTCTATTTGAACCAATTACCATTTTTGGAATGAATAGTTGACATTCATTTGATTAAACAAGTTATGTTTGAATACAATTTACGTTCATTTGATTCAATATGCTTTATTCGAATCAAATTCGCTTTGTTTGAATGCAATTAAGTGGAATCTTAATGATTAAGCTTAAGCTTTATTTGAACCAATTACAATTTTTGGAAAGAAGTTGACTTTCATTTGATTAAACAAGCTATGTTTGAATGCAATTGACTTTCATTTGATTCAATAAGCTTTATTCGAATCAAATTAGCTTTGTTTGAATGCAATTGAGTGGAATCTTAATGATTAAGCTTAAGCTTTATTTGAAACAATTACCATTTTTGGAATAAATAGTTGACTTTCATTTGATTAAACAAGCTATGTTTGAATGCAATTGACTTTAATTTGATTCAATAAGCTTTACTCGAATCAAATTATCTTTGTTTGAATGCAATTGAGTGGAATCTTAATGATTAAGCTTAAGGTTTATTTGAAGCAATTACACTTTTTGGAAAGAAGTTGACTTTCATTTGATTAAAAAAGCTATGTTTGAATGCAATTGACTTTCATTTGATTCAATAAGCTTTATTAAAATCAAATTAGCTTTGTTTGATTGTAACTGAGTGGAATCTTAGTGATTAAGCTTAAGCTTTGTTTGAAACAATTACCATTTTTGGAATCAATAGTTTACTTTCATTTGATTAAACAAGCTATGTTTGAATGCAATTGAATTTCATTTGATTCAATAATCTTTATTCAAATAAAATTAGCATTGTTTGAATGTAATTGAGTGGAATTTTAATGCTTAAGCTTATGCTTTATTTGAACCTATTACCATTTTTGTAAAGAATAGTTGACTTTCATTTGATTAAACAAGTTAAGTATGAATGCCATTGACTTTCATTTGATTCAATAAGCTTTATTCGAATCAAATTAGCTTTGTTTGAATGCAATTGAGTGGAATCTTAATGATTAAGCTTAACCTTTATTCGAAAAAAGTACCATTTTTGGAAAGAATAGTTGACTTTCATTTGGTTTAACAAGCGATGTTTGAATGCAATTGACTTTCATTTGAGTCAATAAGCTTGATTCCAATCAAATTAGCTTTGTTTGAATGCAATTGAGGGGAATCTTAATGATTAAGCTTAAGCTTTAGTTGAAACAATTACCATTTTTGAAAACAATAGTTGACTTTCATTTGATTAAACAAGCTATGTTTGAACGCAACTGACTTTCATTTGATTCAATAAGCTTTATTCGAATCAAATTAGCTTTGTTTGAATGCAAATGAGTGGAATTTTAATGATTAAGGTTAAGCTTTATTTGAACCAATTTCCATTTTTGGAAAGAATTGTTCACTTTCATTTGATTAAACAAGTTATGTTTGAATGCAATTGACTTTCATTTGATTTAGTAAGCTTGATTTGAATCAAATTAGCTTTGTTTGAATGCAATTGAGGTGAATCTTAATGATTAAGCTTAAGCTTTAGTTGAAACAATTACCATTTTTGAAAACAATAGTTGACTTTCATTTGATTAAACAAGCTATGTTTGAACGCAACTGACTTTCATTTGATTCAATAAGCTTTATTCGAATCAAATTAGCTTTGTTTGAATGCAAATGAGTGGAATCTTAATGATTAAGGTTAAGCTTTATTTGTACCAATTTCCATTTTTGGAAAGAATAGTTGACTTTCATTTGATTAAACAAGCTATGTTTGAATGCAATTGACTTTCATATGATTCAATAAGCTTTATTCAAATCAAATTAGCTTTATTTGAATGTAATTGAGTGGCATCTTAATGCTTAAACTTATGCTTTATTTGAACCAATTTCCATTTTCGGAAAGAATAGTTGACTTTAATTTGATTAAACAAGTTATGTTTAAATGCAATTTACGTTCATTTGATTCAATAAGCTTTATTCAAATAAAATTAGCTTTGTTTGAATGTAATCGAGTGGAATCTTAGTGTTTAAGCTTAAGCTTTATTTGAAACAATTACCATTTTTGGAATAAATAGTTGACTTTCATTTGATTAAACAAGCTATGTTTGAATGCAATTGACTTTAATTTGATTCAATAAGCTTTACTCGAATCAAATTATCTTTGTTTGAATGCAATTGAGTGGAATCTTAATGATTAAGCTTAAGGTTTATTTGAAGCAATTACACTTTTTGGAAAGAAGTTGACTTTCATTTGATTAAAAAAGCTATGTTTGAATGCAATTGACTTTCATTTGATTCAATAAGCTTTATTCGAATCAAATTAGCTTTGTTTGATTGTAACTGAGTGGAATCTTAATGATTAAGCTTAAGCTTTATTTTAAACAATTACCATTTTTGGAATCAATAGTTTACTTTCATTTGATTAAACAAGCTATGTTTGACTGCAATTGAATTTCATTTGATTCAATAATCTTTATTCAAATAAAATTAGCTTTGTTTGAATGTAATTGAGTGGAATTTTAATGCTTAAGCTTATGCTTTATTTGAACCTATTACCATTTTTGGAAAGAATAGTTGACTTTCATTTGATTAAAAAGGTTAAGTATGAATGCCATTGACTTTCATTTGATTCAATAAGCTTTATTCGAATCAAATTAGCTTTGTTTGAATGTAATTGAGTGGAATTTTAATGCTTAAGCTTATGCTTTATTTGAACCTATTACCATTTTTGGAAAGAATAATTGACTTTCATTTGATTAAAAAGGTTAAGTATGAATGCCATTGACTTTCATTTGATTCAATAAGCTTTATTCGAATCAAATTAGCTTTGTTTGAATGCAATTGAGTGGAATCTTAATGATTAAGCTTAACCTTTATTCGAAAAAAGTACCATTTTTGTAAAGAATAGTTGACTTTCATTTGGTTTAACAAGCGATGTTTGAATGCAATTGACTTTCATTTTAGTCAATAAGCTTGATTCGAATCAAATTAGCTTTGTTTGAATGCAATTGAGGGGAATCTTAATGATTTAGCTTAAGCTTTAGTTGAAACAATTACCATTTTTGAAAACAATAGTTGACTTTCATTTGATTAAACAAGCTATGTTTGAACGCAACTGACTTTCATTTGATTCAATAAGCTTTATTCGAATCAAATTAGCTTTGTTTGAATGCAAATGAGTGGAATTTTAATGATTAAGGTTAAGCTTTATTTGAACCAATTTCCATTTTTGGAAAGAATTGTTCACTTTCATTTGATTAAACAAGTTATGTTTGAATGCAATTGACTTTCATTTGATTTAGTAAGCTTGATTCGAATCAAATTAGATTTGTTTGAATGCAATTGAGGTGAATCTTAATGATTAAGCTTAAGCTTTAGTTGAAACAATTACCATTTCTGAAAACAATAGTTGACTTTCATTTGATTAAACAAGCTATGTTTGAACGCAACTGACTTTCATTTGATTCAATAAGCTTTATTCGAATCAAATTAGCTTTGTTTGAATGCAAATGAGTGGAATCTTAATGATTAAGGTTAAGCTTTATTTGAACCAATTTCCATTTTTGGAAAGAATAGTTGACTTTCATTTGATTAAACAAGCTATGTTTGAATGCAATTGACTTTCATATGATTCAATAAGCTTTATTCAAATCAAATTAGCTTTATTTGAATGTAATTGAGTGGCATCTTAATGCTTAAACTTATGCTTTATTTGAACCAATTTCCATTTTCGGAAAGAATAGTTGACTTTAATTTGATTAAACAAGTTATGTTTAAATGCAATTTACGTTCATTTGATTCAATAAGCTTTATTCAAATAAAATTAGCTTTGTTTGAATGTAATCGAGTGGAATCTTAGTGTTTAAGCTTAAGCATTATTTGAAACCATTACCATTTTTGGAAAGAATAGTTGACTTTCATTTGATTAAACAAGCTATGCGTGAATGCAATTGACTTTCATTTGATTCAATATGCTTTGTTCGAATCAAATTAGCTTTGTTTGAATGCAATTGAGTGAAATCTTAATGATTAAGCTTAAGCTTTATTTGAAACAATTACCATTTTTGGAATAAATAGTTGACTTTCATTTGATTAAACAAGCTATGTTTGAATGCAATTTTCTTTGTTTGAATGCAATTGAGTGAAATCTTAATGATTAAGCTTAAGATTTATTTGAAACAATTACCATTTTTAAAAAGAATAGTTGACTTTCATTGATTAAACAAGCTATGTTTGAATGCAATTGATTGGAATCTTAATGATTAAGCTTAAGTTTTGTTTGAAACAATTACCATTTTTGGAAACAATAGTTGACTTCATTTGATTAAACAAGTTATGTTTCAATACAATTGAATTTGATTTGATTCAAAAAGCTTTATTCGAATCAAATTAGCTTTGTTTGAATACAATTGAGTGGAATCTTAATGCTTAAGCTTATGATGTATTTGAACCAATTACCATTTTTGGAATGAATAGTTGACATTCATTTGATTAAACAAGTTATGTTTGAATACAATTTACGTTCATTTGATTCAATATGCTTTATTCGAATCAAATTCGCTTTGTTTGAATGCAATTAAGTGGAATCTTAATGATTAAGCTTAAGCTTTATTTGAACCAATTACAATTTTTGGAAAGAAGTTGACTTTCATTTGATTAAACAAGCTATGTTTGAATGCAATTGACTTTCATTTGATTCAATAAGCTTTATTCGAATCAAATTAGCTTTGTTTGAATGCAATTGAGTGGAATCTTAATGATTAAGCTTGAGCTTTATTTGAACCAATTACAATTTTTGGAAAGAAGTTGACTTTCATTTGATTAAACAAGCTATGTTTGAATGCAATTGACTTTCATTTGATTCAATAAGCTTTATTCGAATCAAATTAGCTTTGTTTGAATGCAATTGAGTGGAATCTTAATGATTAAGCTTAAGCTTTATTTGAAACAATTACCATTTTTGGAATAAATAGTTGACTTTCATTTGATTAAACAAGCTATGTTTGAATGCAATTGACTTTAATTTGATTCAATAAGCTTTACTCGAATCAAATTATCTTTGTTTGAATGCAATTGAGTGGAATCTTAATGATTAAGCTTAAGGTTTATTTGAAGCAATTACACTTTTTGGAAAGAAGTTGACTTTCATTTGATTAAAAAAGCTATGTTTGAATGCAATTGACTTTCATTTGATTCAATAAGCTTTATTAAAATCAAATTAGCTTTGTTTGATTGTAACTGAGTGGAATCTTAGTGATTAAGCTTAAGCTTTGTTTGAAACAATTACCATTTTTGGAATCAATAGTTTACTTTCATTTGATTAAACAAGCTATGTTTGAATGCAATTGAATTTCATTTGATTCAATAATCTTTATTTAAATAAAATTAGCATTGTTTGAATGTAATTGAGTGGAATTTTAATGCTTAAGCTTATGCTTTATTTGAACCTATTACCATTTTTGGAAAGAATAGTTGACTTTCATTTGATTAAACAAGTTAAGTATGAATGCCATTGACTTTCATTTGATTCAATAAGCTTTATTCGAATCAAATTAGCTTTGTTTGAATGCAATTGAGTGGAATCTTAATGATTAAGCTTAACCTTTATTCGAAAAAAGTACCATTTTTGTAAAGAATAGTTGACTTTCATTTGGTTTAACAAGCGATGTTTGAATGCAATTGACTTTCATTTGAGTCAATAAGCTTGATTCGAATCAAATTAGCTTTGTTTGAATGCAATTGAGGGGAATCTTAATGATTTAGCTTAAGCTTTAGTTGAAACAATTACCATTTTTGAAAACAATAGTTGACTTTCATTTGATTAAACAAGCTATGTTTGAACGCAACTGACTTTCATTTGATTCAATAAGCTTCATTCGAATCAAATTAGCTTTGTTTGAATGCAAATGAGTGGAATTTTAATGTTTAAGGTTAAGCTTTATTTGAACCAATTTCCATTTTTGGAAAGAATTGTTCACTTTCATTTGATTAAACAAGTTATGTTTGAATGCAATTGACTTTCATTTGATTTAGTAAGCTTGATTCGAATCAAATTAGATTTGTTTGAATGCAATTGAGGTGAATCTTAATGATTAAGCTTAAGCTTTAGTTGAAACAATTACCATTTCTGAAAACAATAGTTGACTTTCATTTGATTAAACAAGCTATGTTTGAACGCAACTGACTTTCATTTGATTCAATAAGCTTTATTCGAATCAAATTAGCTTTGTTTGAATGCAAATGAGTGGAATCTTAATGATTAAGTTTAAGCTTTATTTGAACCAATTTCCATTTTTGGAAAGAATAGTTGACTTTCATTTGATTAAATAAGCTATGTTTGAATGCAATTGACTTTCATATGATTCAATAAGCTTTATTCAAATCAAATTAGCTTTATTTGAATGTAATTGAGTGGCATCTTAATGCTTAAACTTATGCTTTATTTGAACCAATTTCCATTTTCGGAAAGAATAGTTGACTTTAATTTGATTAAACAAGTTATGTTTAAATGCAATTTACGTTCATTTGATTCAATAAGCTTTATTCAAATAAAATTAGCTTTGTTTGAATGTAATCGAGTGGAATCTTAGTGTTTAAGCTTAAGCATTATTTGAAACCATTACCGTTTTTGGAAAGAATAGTTGACTTTCATTTGATTAAACAAGCTATGCTTGAATGCAATTGACTTTCATTTGATTCAATATGCTTTGTTCGAATCAAATTAGCTTTGTTTGAATGCAATTGAGTGAAATCTTAATGATTAAGCTTAAGCTTTATTTGAAACAATTGCCATTTTTGGAATAAATAGTTGACTTTCATTTGATTAAACAAGCTATGTTTGAATGCAATTTTCTTTGTTTGAATGCAATTGAGTGGAATCTTAATGATTAAGCTTAAGATTTATTTGAAACAATTACCATTTTTAAAAAGAATAGTTGACTTTCATTGATTAAACAAGCTATGTTTGAATGCAATTGAGTGGAATCTTAATGATTAAGCTTAAGCTTTGTTTGAAACAATTACCATTTTTGGAAACAATAGTTGACTTTTATTTGATTAAACAAGTTATGTTTCAATACAATTGAATTTCATTTGATTCAAAAAGCTTTATTCGAATCAAATTAGCTTTGTTTGAATACAATTGAGTGGAATCTTAATGATTAAGCTTAAGATTTATTTGAAACAGTTACCATTTTTAAAAAGAATAGTTGACTTTCATTGATTAAACAAGCTATGTTTGAATGAAATTGAGTGGAATCTTAATGATTAAGCTTAAGCTTTGTTTGAAACAATTACCATTTTTGGAAACAATAGTTGACTTTCATTTGATTAAACAAGTTATGTTTCAATACAATTGAATTTCATTTGATTCAAAAAGCTTTATTCGAATCAAATTAGCTTTGTTTGAATACAATTGAGTGGAATCTTAATGCTTAAGCTTATGCTCTATTTGAACCAATTACCATTTTTGGAATGAATAGTTGACATTCATTTGATTAAACAAGTTATGTTTGAATACAATTTACGTTCATTTGATTCAATATGCTTTATTCGAATCAAATTCGCTTTGTTTGAATGCAATTAAGTGGAATCTTAATGATTAAGCTTAAGCTTTATTTGAACCAATTACAATTTTTGGAAAGAAGTTGACTTTCATTTGATTAAACAAGCTATGTTTGAATGCAATTGACTTTCATTTGATTCAATAAGCTTTATTCGAATCAAATTAGCTTTGTTTGAATGCAATTGAGTGGAATCTTAATGATTAAGCTTAAGCTTTATTTGAAACAATTACCATTTTTGGAATAAATAGTTGACTTTCATTTGATTAAACAAGCTATGTTTGAATGCAATTGACTTTAATTTGATTCAATAAGCTTTACTCGAATCAAATTATCTTTGTTTGAATGCAATTGAGTGGAATCTTAATGATTAAGCTTAAGGTTTATTTGAAGCAATTACACTTTTTGGAAAGAAGTTGACTTTCATTTGATTAAAAAAGCTATGTTTGAATGCAATTGACTTTCATTTGATTCAATAAGCTTTATTAAAATCAAATTAGCTTTGTTTGATTGTAACTGAGTGGAATCTTAGTGATTAAGCTTAAGCTTTGTTTGAAACAATTACCATTTTTGGAATCAATAGTTTACTTTCATTTGATTAAACAAGCTATGTTTGAATGCAATTGAATTTCATTTGATTCAATAATCTTTATTCAAATAAAATTAGCATTGTTTGAATGTAATTGAGTGGAATTTTAATGCTTAAGCTTATGCTTTATTTGAACCTATTACCATTTTTGTAAAGAATAGTTGACTTTCATTTGATTAAACAAGTTAAGTATGAATGCCATTGACTTTCATTTGATTCAATAAGCTTTATTCGAATCAAATTAGCTTTGTTTGAATGCAATTGAGTGGAATCTTAATGATTAAGCTTAACCTTTATTCGAAAAAAGTACCATTTTTGGAAAGAATAGTTGACTTTCATTTGGTTTAACAAGCGATGTTTGAATGCAATTGACTTTCATTTGAGTCAATAAGCTTGATTCCAATCAAATTAGCTTTGTTTGAATGCAATTGAGGGGAATCTTAATGATTAAGCTTAAGCTTTAGTTGAAACAATTACCATTTTTGAAAACAATAGTTGACTTTCATTTGATTAAACAAGCTATGTTTGAACGCAACTGACTTTCATTTGATTCAATAAGCTTTATTCGAATCAAATTAGCTTTGTTTGAATGCAAATGAGTGGAATTTTAATGATTAAGGTTAAGCTTTATTTGAACCAATTTCCATTTTTGGAAAGAATTGTTCACTTTCATTTGATTAAACAAGTTATGTTTGAATGCAATTGACTTTCATTTGATTTAGTAAGCTTGATTTGAATTAAATTAGCTTTGTTTGAATGCAATTGAGGTGAATCTTAATGATTAAGCTTAAGCTTTAGTTGAAACAATTACCATTTTTGAAAACAATAGTTGACTTTCATTTGATTAAACAAGCTATGTTTGAACGCAACTGACTTTCATTTGATTCAATAAGCTTTATTCGAATCAAATTAGCTTTGTTTGAATGCAAATGAGTGGAATCTTAATGATTAAGGTTAAGCTTTATTTGTACCAATTTCCATTTTTGGAAAGAATAGTTGACTTTCATTTGATTAAACAAGCTATGTTTGAATGCAATTGACTTTCATATGATTCAATAAGCTTTATTCAAATCAAATTAGCTTTATTTGAATGTAATTGAGTGGCATCTTAATGCTTAAACTTATGCTTTATTTGAACCAATTTCCATTTTCGGAAAGAATAGTTGACTTTAATTTGATTAAACAAGTTATGTTTAAATGCAATTTACGTTCATTTGATTCAATAAGCTTTATTCAAATAAAATTAGCTTTGTTTGAATGTAATCGAGTGGAATCTTAGTGTTTAAGCTTAAGCTTTATTTGAAACAATTACCATTTTTGGAATAAATAGTTGACTTTCATTTGATTAAACAAGCTATGTTTGAATGCAATTGACTTTAATTTGATTCAATAAGCTTTACTCGAATCAAATTATCTTTGTTTGAATGCAATTGAGTGGAATCTTAATGATTAAGCTTAAGGTTTATTTGAAGCAATTACACTTTTTGGAAAGAAGTTGACTTTCATTTGATTAAAAAAGCTATGTTTGAATGCAATTGACTTTCATTTGATTCAATAAGCTTTATTCGAATCAAATTAGCTTTGTTTGATTGTAACTGAGTGGAATCTTAATGATTAAGCTTAAGCTTTATTTGAAACAATTACCATTTTTGGAATCAATAGTTTACTTTCATTTGATTAAACAAGCTATGTTTGACTGCAATTGAATTTCATTTGATTCAATAATCTTTATTCAAATAAAATTAGCTTTGTTTGAATGTAATTGAGTGGAATTTTAATGCTTAAGCTTATGCTTTATTTGAACCTATTACCATTTTTGGAAAGAATAGTTGACTTTCATTTGATTAAAAAGGTTAAGTATGAATGCCATTGACTTTCATTTGATTCAATAAGCTTTATTCGAATCAAATTAGCTTTGTTTGAATGTAATTGAGTGGAATTTTAATGCTTAAGCTTATGCTTTATTTGAACCTATTACCATTTTTGGAAAGAATAATTGACTTTCATTTGATTAAAAAGGTTAAGTATGAATGCCATTGACTTTCATTTGATTCAATAAGCTTTATTCGAATCAAATTAGCTTTGTTTGAATGCAATTGAGTGGAATCTTAATGATTAAGCTTAACCTTTATTCGAAAAAAGTACCATTTTTGTAAAGAATAGTTGACTTTCATTTGGTTTAACAAGCGATGTTTGAATGCAATTGACTTTCATTTTAGTCAATAAGCTTGATTCGAATCAAATTAGCTTTGTTTGAATGCAATTGAGGGGAATCTTAATGATTTAGCTTAAGCTTTAGTTGAAACAATTACCATTTTTGAAAACAATAGTTGACTTTCATTTGATTAAACAAGCTATGTTTGAACGCAACTGACTTTCATTTGATTCAATAAGCTTTATTCGAATCAAATTAGCTTTGTTTGAATGCAAATGAGTGGAATTTTAATGATTAAGGTTAAGCTTTATTTGAACCAATTTCCATTTTTGGAAAGAATTGTTCACTTTCATTTGATTAAACAAGTTATGTTTGAATGCAATTGACTTTCATTTGATTTAGTAAGCTTGATTCGAATCAAATTAGATTTGTTTGAATGCAATTGAGGTGAATCTTAATGATTAAGCTTAAGCTTTAGTTGAAACAATTACCATTTCTGAAAACAATAGTTGACTTTCATTTGATTAAACAAGCTATGTTTGAACGCAACTGACTTTCATTTGATTCAATAAGCTTTATTCGAATCAAATTAGCTTTGTTTGAATGCAAATGAGTGGAATCTTAATGATTAAGGTTAAGCTTTATTTGAACCAATTTCCATTTTTGGAAAGAATAGTTGACTTTCATTTGATTAAACAAGCTATGTTTGAATGCAATTGACTTTCATATGATTCAATAAGCTTTATTCAAATCAAATTAGCTTTATTTGAATGTAATTGAGTGGCATCTTAATGCTTAAACTTATGCTTTATTTGAACCAATTTCCATTTTCGGAAAGAATAGTTGACTTTAATTTGATTAAACAAGTTATGTTTAAATGCAATTTACGTTCATTTGATTCAATAAGCTTTATTCAAATAAAATTAGCTTTGTTTGAATGTAATCGAGTGGAATCTTAGTGTTTAAGCTTAAGCATTATTTGAAACCATTACCATTTTTGGAAAGAATAGTTGACTTTCATTTGATTAAACAAGCTATGCGTGAATGCAATTGACTTTCATTTGATTCAATATGCTTTGTTCGAATCAAATTAGCTTTGTTTGAATGCAATTGAGTGAAATCTTAATGATTAAGCTTAAGCTTTATTTGAAACAATTACCATTTTTGGAATAAATAGTTGACTTTCATTTGATTAAACAAGCTATGTTTGAATGCAATTTTCTTTGTTTGAATGCAATTGAGTGAAATCTTAATGATTAAGCTTAAGATTTATTTGAAACAATTACCATTTTTAAAAAGAATAGTTGACTTTCATTGATTAAACAAGCTATGTTTGAATGCAATTGATTGGAATCTTAATGATTAAGCTTAAGTTTTGTTTGAAACAATTACCATTTTTGGAAACAATAGTTGACTTCATTTGATTAAACAAGTTATGTTTCAATACAATTGAATTTGATTTGATTCAAAAAGCTTTATTCGAATCAAATTAGCTTTGTTTGAATACAATTGAGTGGAATCTTAATGCTTAAGCTTATGATGTATTTGAACCAATTACCATTTTTGGAATGAATAGTTGACATTCATTTGATTAAACAAGTTATGTTTGAATACAATTTACGTTCATTTGATTCAATATGCTTTATTCGAATCAAATTCGCTTTGTTTGAATGCAATTAAGTGGAATCTTAATGATTAAGCTTAAGCTTTATTTGAACCAATTACAATTTTTGGAAAGAAGTTGACTTTCATTTGATTAAACAAGCTATGTTTGAATGCAATTGACTTTCATTTGATTCAATAAGCTTTATTCGAATCAAATTAGCTTTGTTTGAATGCAATTGAGTGGAATCTTAATGATTAAGCTTGAGCTTTATTTGAAACAATTACCATTTTTGGAATAAATAGTTGACTTTCATTTGATTAAACAAGCTATGTTTGAATGCAATTGACTTTAATTTGATTCAATAAGCTTTACTCGAATCAAATTATCTTTGTTTGAATGCAATTGAGTGGAATCTTAATGATTAAGCTTAAGTTTTATTTGAAGCAATTACACTTTTTTGAAAGAAGTTGACTTTCATTTGATTAAAAAAGCTATGTTTGAATGCAATTGACTTTCATTTGATTCAATAAGCTTTATTCGAATCAAATTAGCTTTGTTTGATTGTAACTGAGTGGAATCTTAATGATTAAGCTTAAGCTTTATTTGAAACAATTACCATTTTTGGAATCAATAGTTTACTTTCATTTGATTAAACAAGCTATGTTTGACTGCAATTGAATTTCATTTGATTCAATAATCTTTATTCAAATAAAATTAGCTTTGTTTGAATGTAATTGAGTGGAATTTTAATGCTTAAGCTTATGCTTTATTTGAACCTATTACCATTTTTGGAAAGAATAGTTGACTTTCATTTGATTAAAAAGGTTAAGTATGAATGCCATTGACTTTCATTTGATTCAATAAGCTTTATTCGAATCAAATTAGCTTTGTTTGAATGCAATTGAGTGGAATCTTAATGATTAAGCTTAACCTTTATTTGAAAAAAGCACCATATTTGGAAAGAATAGTTGACTTTCATTTGGTTAAACAAGCGATGTTTGAATGCAATTGACTTTCATTTGAGTGAATAAGCTTGATTTGAATCAAATTACCTTTGTTTGAATGCAATTGAGGGGAATCTTAATGATTAAGCTTAAGCTTTAGTTGAAACAATTACCATTTTTGAAAACAATAGCTGACTTTCATTTGATTAAACAAGCTATGTTTGAACGCAACTGACTTTCATTTGATTCAATAAGCTTTATTCGAATCAAATTAGCTTTGTTTGAATGCAAATGAGTGGAATTTTAATGATTAAGGTTAAGCTTTATTTGAACCAATTTCCATTTTTGGAAAGAATTGTTCACTTTCATTTGATTAAACAAGTTATGTTTGAATGCAATTGACTTTCATTTGATTTAGTAAGCTTGATTCGAATCAAATTAGCTTTGTTTGAATGCAATTGAGGTGAATCTTAATGATTAAGCTTAAGCTTTAGTTGAAACAATTACCATTTTTGAAAACAATAGTTGACTTTCATTTGATTAAACAAGCTATGTTTGAACGCAACTGACTTTCATTTGATTCAATAAGCTTTATTCGAATCAAATTAGCTTTGTTTGAATGCAAATGAGTGGAATCTTAATGATTAAGGTTAAGCTTTATTTGAACCAATTTCCATTTTTGGAAAGAATAGTTAACTTTCATTTGATTAAACAAGCTATGTTTGAATGCAATTGACTTTCATATGATTCAATAAGCTTTATTCAAATCAAATTAGCTTTATTTGAATGTAATTGAGTGGCATCTTAATGCTTGAACTTATGCTTTATTTGAACCAATTTCCATTTTCGGAAAGAATAGTTGACTTTAATTTGATTAAACAAGTTATGTTTAAATGCAATTTACGTTCATTTGATTTAATAAGCTTTATTCAAATAAAATTAGCTTTGTTTGAATGTAATCGAGTTGAATCTTAGTGTTTAAGCTTAAGCATTATTTGAAACCATTACCATTTTTGGAAAGAATAGTTGACTTTCATTTGATTAAACAAGCTATGCTTGAATGCAATTGACTTTCATTTGATTCAATATGCTTTGTTCCAATCAAATTAGCTTTGTTTGAATGCAATTGAGTGAAATCTTAATGATTAAGCTTAAGCTTTATTTGAAACAATTACCATTTTTGGAATATATAGTTGACTTTCATTTTATTAAACAAGCTATGTTTGAATGCAATTGAGTGGAATCTTAATGATTAAGCTTAAGATTTATTTGAAACAATTACCATTTTTAAAAAGAATAGTTGACTTTCATTGATTAAACAAGCTATGTTTGAATGCAATTGAGTGGAATCTTAATGATTAAGCTTAAGCTTTGTTTGAAACAATTACCATTTTTGGAAACAATAGTTGACTTTCATTTGATTAAACAAGTTATGTTTCAATACAATTGAATTTGATTTGATTCAAAAAGCTTTATTCGAATCAAATTAGCTTTGTTTGAATACAATTGAGTGGAATCTTAATGCTTAAGCTTATGCTCTATTTGAACCAATTACCATTTTTGGAATGAATAGTTGACATTCATTTGATTAAACAAGTTATGTTTGAATACAATTTACGTTCATTTGATTCAATATGCTTTATTCGAATCAAATTCGCTTTGTTTGAATGCAATTAAGTGGAATCTTAATGATTAAGCTTAAGCTTTATTTGAACCAATTACAATTTTTGGAAAGAAGTTGACTTTCATTTGATTAAACAAGCTATGTTTGAATGCAATTGACTTTCATTTGATTCAATAAGCTTTATTCGAATCAAATTAGCTTTGTTTGAATGCAATTGAGTGGAATCTTAATGATTAAACTTGAACTTTATTTGAAACAATTACCATTTTTGGAATAAATAGTTGACTTTCATTTGATTAAACAAGCTATGTTTGAATGCAATTGACTTTAATTTGATTCAATAAGCTTTACTCGAATCAAATTATCTTTGTTTGAATGCAATTGAGTGGAATCTTAATGATTAAGCTTAAGTTTTGTTTGAAGCAATTACACTTTTTGGAAAGAAGTTGACTTTCATTTGATTAAAAAAGCTATGTTTGAATGCAATTGACTTTCATTTCATTCAATAAGCTTTATTCGAATCAAATTAGCTTTGTTTGATGGTAACTGAGTGGAATCTTAATGATTAAGCTTAAGCTTTATTTGAAACAATTACCATTTTTGGAATCAATAGTTTACTTTCATTTGATTAAACAAGCTATGTTTGAATGCAATTGAATTTCATTTGATTCAATAATCTTTATTCAAATAAAATTAGCTTTGTTTGAATGTAATTGAGTGGAATTTTAATGCTTAAGCTTATGCTTTATTTGAACCTATTACCATTTTTGGAAAGAATAGTTGACTTTCATTTGATTAAACAAGTTAAGTATGAATGCCATTGACTTTCATTTGATTCAATAAGCTTTATTCGAATCAAATTAGCTTTGTTTGAATGCAATTGAGTGGAATCTTAATGATTAAGCTTAACCTTTATTCGAAAAAAGTACCATTTTTAGAAAGAATAGTTGACTTTCATTTGGTTTAACAAGCGATGTTTGAATGCAATTGACTTTCATTTGAGTCAATAAGCTTGATTCGAATCAAATTAGCTTTGTTTGAATGCAATTGAGGTGAATCTTAATGATTAAGCTTAAGCTTTAGTTGAAACAATTACCATTTTTGAAAACAATAGTTGACTTTCATTTGATTAAACAAGCTATGTTTGAAAGCAACTGACTTTCATTTGATTCAATAAGCTTTATTCGAATCAAATTAGCTTTGCTTGAATGCAAATGAGTGGAATCTTAATGATTAAGGTTAAGCTTTATTTGAACCAATTTCCATTTTTGGAAAGAATAGTTGACTTTCATTTGATTAAACAAGCTATGTTTGAATGCAATTGAATTTCATTTGATTCAATAATCTTTATTCAAATAAAATTAGCTTTGTTTGAATGTAATTGACTGGAATTTTAATGCTTAAGCTTATGCTTTATTTGAACCTATTACCATTTTTGGAAAGAATAGTTGACTTTCATTTGGTTTAACAAGCGATGTTTGAATGCAATTGACTTTCATTTGAGTCAATAAGCTTGACTCGAATCAAATTAGCTTTGTTTGAATGCAATTGAGGGGAATCATAATGATTAAGCTTAAGCTTTAGTTGAAACAATTACCATTTTTGAAAACAATAGTTGACTTTCATTTGATTAAACAAGCTATGTTTGAACGCAACTGACTTTCATTTGATTCAATAAGCTTTATTCGAATCAAATTAGCTTTGTTTGAATGCAAATGAGTGGAATTTTAATGATTAAGGTTAAGCTTTATTTGAACCAATTTCCATTTTTGGAAAGAATTGTTCACTTTCATTTGATTAAACAAGTTATGTTTGAATGCAATTGACTTTCATTTGATTTAGTAAGCTTGATTCGAATCAAATTAGCTTTGTTTGAACGCAATTGAGGTGAATCTTAATGATTAAGCTTAAGCTTTAGTTGAAACAATTAACATTTTTGAAAACAATAGTTGACTTTCATTTGATTAAACAAGCTATGTTTGAACGCAACTGACTTTCATTTGATTCAATAAGCTTTATTCGAATCAAATTAGCTTTGTTTGAATGCAAATGAGTGGAATCTTAATGATTAAGGTTAAGCTTTATTTGAACCAATTTCCATTTTTGGAAAGAAGTTGACTTTCATTTGATTAAAAAAGCTATGTTTGAATGCAATTGACTTTCATTTGATTCAATAAGCTTTATTAAAATCAAATTAGCTTTGTTTGATTGTAACTGAGTGGAATCTTAGTGATTAAGCTTAAGCTTTGTTTGAAACAATTACCATTTTTGGAATCAATAGTTTACTTTCATTTGGTTAAACAAGCTATGTTTGAATGCAATTGACTTTCATTTGAGTCAATAAGCTTGATTCGAATCAAATTAGCTTTGTTTGAATGCAATTGAGGTGAATCTTAATGATTAAGCTTAACCTTTAGTTGAAACAATTACCATTTTTAAAAACAATAGTTGACTTTCATTTGATTAAACAAGCTATGTTTGAACGCAACTGACTTTCATTTGATTCAATAAGCTTTATTCGAATCAAATTAGCTTTGCTTGAATGCAAATGAGTGGAACCTTAATGACTAAGGTTAAGCTTTATTTGAACCAATTTCCATTTTTGGAAAGAATAGTTGACTTTCATTTGATTAAACAAGCTATGTTTGAATGCAATTGAATTTCATTTGATTCAATAATCTTTATTCAAATAAAATTAGCTTTGTTTGAATGTAATTGAGTGGAATTTTAATGCTTAAGCTTATGCTTTATTTGAACCTATTACCATTTTTGGAAAGAATAGTTGACTTTCATTTGGTTTAACAAGCGATGTTTGAATGCAATTGACTTTCATTTGAGTCAATAAGCTTGACTCGAATCAAATTAGCTTTGTTTGAATGCAATTGAGGGGAATCATAATGATTAAGCTTAAGCTTTAGTTGAAACAATTACCATTTTTGAAAATAATGGTTGACTTTCATTTGATTAAACAAGCTATGTTTGAACGCAACTGACTTTCATTTGATTCAATAAGCTTTATTCGAATCAAATTAGCTTTGTTTGAATGCAAATGAGTGGAATTTTAATGATTAAGGTTAAGCTTTATTTGAACCAATTTCCATTTTTGGAAAGAATTGTTCACTTTCATTTGATTAAACAAGTTATGTTTGAATGCAATTGACTTTCATTTGATTTAGTAAGCTTGATTCGAATCAAATTAGCTTTGTTTGAATGCAATTGAGGTGAATCTTAATGATTAAGCTTAAGCTTTAGTTGAAACAATTAACATTTTTGAAAACAATAGTTGACTTTCATTTGATTAAACAAGCTATGTTTGAACGCAACTGACTTTCATTTGATTCAATAAGCTTTATTCGAATCAAATTAGCTTTGTTTGAATGCAAATGAGTGGAATCTTAATGATTAAGGTTAAGCTTTATTTGAACCAATTTCCATTTTTGGAAAGAATAGTTGACTTTCATTTGATTAAACAAGCTATGTTTGAATGCAATTGACTTTCATATGATTCAATAGGCTTTATTCAAATCAAATTAGCTTTATTGGAATGTAATTGAGTGGCATCTTAATGCTTAAACTTATGCTTTATTTGAACCAATTTCCATTTTTGGAAAGAATTGTTGACTTTAATTTGATTAAACAAGTTACGTTTAAATGCAATTTACCTTCATTTGATTCAATAAGCTTTATTCAAATAAAATAAGCTTTGTTTCAATGTAATCGAGTGGAATCTTAGTGTTTAAGCTTAAGTATTATTTGAAACAATTACCATTTTTGAAAAGAATAGTTGACTTTCATTTGATTAAACAAGCTATGTTTGAATGCAATTGACTTTCATTTGATTCAATAAGCTTTATTAAAATAAAATTAGCTTTGTTTGAATGTAATCGAGTGGAATCTTAGTGTTTAAGCTTAAGCATTATTTGAAACCATTACCATTTTTGGAAAGAATAGTTGACTTACATTTGATTAAACAAGCTATGCTTGAATGCAATTGACTTTCATTTGATTCAATATGCTTTGTTCGAATCAAATTAGCTTTGTTTGAATGCAATTGAGTGAAATCTTAATGATTAAGCTTAAGCTTTATTTGAAACAATTACCATTTTTGGAATAAATAGTTGACTTTCGTTTGATTAAACAAGCTATGTTTGAATGCAATTTTCTTTGTTTGAATGCAATTGAGTGGAATCTTAATGATTAAGCTTAAGATTTATTTGAAACAATTACCATTTTTAAAAAGAATAGTTGACTTTCATTGATTAAACAAGCTATGTTTGAATGCAATTGAGTGGAATCTTAATGATTAAGCTTAAGCTTTGTTTGAAAAAATTACCATTTTTGGAAACAATAGTTGACTTTCATTTGATTAAACAAGTTATGTTTCAATACAATTGAATTTCATTTGAATCAAAAAGCTTTATTCGAATCAAATTAGCTTTGTTTGAATACAATTGAGTGGAATCTTAATGATTAAGCTTATGCTCTATTTGAACCAATTACCATTTTTGGAATGAAAAGTTGACATTCATTTGATTAAACAAGGTATGTTTGAATACAATTTACGTTCATTTGATTCAATATGCTTTATTCGAATCAAATTCGCTTTGTTTGAATGCAATTAAGTGGAATCTTAATGATTAAGCTTAAGCTTTATTTGAACCAATTACAATTTTTGGAAAGAAGTTGACTTTCATTTGATTAAACAAGCTATGTTTGAATGCAATTGACTTTCATTTGATTCAATAAGCTTTATTCGAATCAAATTAGCTTTGTTTGAATGCAATTGAGTGGAATCTTAATGATTAAGCTTAAGCTTTATTTGAAACAATTACCATTTTTGGAATAAATAGTTGACTTTCATTTGATTAAACAAGCTATGTTTGAATGCAATTGACTTTAATTTGATTCAATAAGCTTTACTCGAATCAAATTATCTTTGTTTGAATGCAATTGAGTGGAATCTTAATGACTAAGCTTAAGTTTTATTTGAAGCAATTACAGTTTTTGGAATGAAGTTGACTTTCATTTGATTAAAAAAGCTATGTTTGAATGCAATTGACTTTCATTTGATTCAATAAGCTTTATTAAAATCAAATTAGCTTTGTTTGATTGTAACTGAGTGGAATCTTAGTGATTAAGCTTAAGCTTTGTTTGAAATAATTACCATTTTTGGAATCAATAGTTTACTTTCATTTGATTAAACAAGTTATGTTTGAATGCAATTGAATTTCATTTGATTCAATAATCTTTATTCAAATAAAATTAGCTTTGTTTGAATGTAATTGAGTGGAATTTTAATGCTTAAGCTTATGCTTTATTTGATCCTATTACCATTTTTGGAAAGAATAGTTGACTTTCATTTGATTAAACAAGTTAAGTATGAATGCCATTGACTTTCATTTGATTCAATACGCTTTATTCGAATCAAATTAGCTTTGTTTGAATGCAATTGAGTGGAATCTTAATGATTAAGCTTAACCTTTATTTGAAAAAAGTACCATTTTTGGAAAGAATAGTTGACTTTCATTTGGTTAAACAAGCTATGTTTGAATGCAATTGACTTTCATTTGAGTCAATAAGCTTGATTCGAATCAAATTAGCTTTGTTTGAATGCAATTGAGGTGAATCTTAATGATTAAGCTTAACCTTTAGTTGAAACAATTACCATTTTTGAAAACAATAGTTGACTTTCATTTGATTAAACAAGCTATGTTTGAACGCAACTGACTTTCATTTGATTCAATAAGCTTTATTCGAATCAAATTAGCTTTGCTTGAATGCAAATGAGTGGAATCTTAATGACTAAGGTTAAGCTTTATTTGAACCGATTTCCATTTCTGGAAAGAATAGTTGACTTTCATTTGATTAAACAAGCTATGTTTGAATGCAATTGAATTTCATTTGATTCAATAATCTTTATTCAAATAAAATTAGCTTTGTTTGAATGTAATTGAGTGGAATTTTAATGCTTAAGCTTATGCTTTATTTGAACCTATTACCATTTTTGGAAAGAATAGTTGACTTTCATTTGGTTTAACAAGCGATGTTTGAATGCAATTGACTTTCATTTGAGTCAATAAGCTTGACTCGAATCAAATTAGCTTTGTTTGAATGCAATTGAGGGGAATCATAATGATTAAGCTTAAGCTTTAGTTGAAACAATTACCATTTTTGAAAACAATGGTTGACTTTCATTTGATTAAACAAGCTATGTTTGAACGCAACTGACTTTCATTCGATTCAATAAGCTTTATTCGAATCAAATTAGCTTTGTTTGAATGCAAATGAGTGGAATTTTAATGATTAAGGTTAAGCTTTATTTGAACCAATTTCCATTTTTGGAAAGAATAGTTGACTTTCATTTGATTAAACAAGCTATGTTTGAATGCAATTGACTTTCATATGATTCAATAGGCTTTATTCAAATCAAATTAGCTTTATTGGAATGTAATTGAGTGGCATCTTAATGCTTAAACTTATGCTTTATTTGAACCAATTTCCATTTTTGGAAAGAATAGTTGACTTTAATTTGATTAAACAAGTTACGTTTAAATGCAATTTACCTTCATTTGATTCAATAAGCTTTATTCAAATAAAATTAGCTTTGTTTCAATGTAATCGAGTGGAATCTTAGTGTTTAAGCTTAAGCATTATTTGAAACAATTACCATTTTTGAAAGGAATAGTTGACTTTCATTTGATTAAACAAGCTATGTTTGAATGCAATTGACTTTCATTTGATTCAATAAGCTTTATTAAAATAAAATTAGCTTTGTTTGAATGTAATCGAGTGGAATCTTAGTGTTTAAGCTTAAGCATTATTTGAAACCATTACCATTTTTGGAAAGAATAGTTGACTTTCATTTGATTAAACAAGCTATGCTTGAATGCAATTGACTTTCATTTGATTCAATATGCTTTGTTCGAATCAAATTAGCTTTGTTTGAATGCAATTGAGTGAAATCTTAATGATTAAGCTTAAGCTTTATTTGAAACAATTACCATTTTTGGAATAAATAGTTGACTTTCATTTGATAAAACAAGCTATGTTTGAATGCAATTTTCTTTGTTTGAATGCAATTGAGTGGAATCTTAATGATTAAGCTAAAGATTTATTTGAAACATTTACCATTTTTAAAAAGAATAGTTGACTTTCATTGATTAAACAAGCTATGTTTGAATGCAATTGAGTGGAATCTTAATGATTAAGCTTAAGCTTTGTTTGAAAAAATTACCATTTTTGGAAACAATAGTTGACTTTCATTTGATTAAACAAGTTATGTTTCAATACAATTGAATTTCATTTGAATCAAAAAGCTTTATTCGAATCAAATTAGCTTTGTTTGAATACAATTGAGTGGAATCTTAATGCTTAAGCTTATGCTCTATTTGAACCAATTACCATTTTTGGAATGAAAAGTTGACATTCATTTGATTAAACAAGGTATGTTTGAATACAATTTACGTTCATTTGATTCAATATGCTTTATTCGAATCAAATTCGCTTTGTTTGAATGCAATTAAGTGGAATCTTAATGATTAAGCTTAAGCTTTATTTGAACCAATTACAATTTTTGGAAAGAAGTTGACTTTCATTTGATTAAACAAGCTATGTTTGAATGCAATTGACTTTCATTTGATTCAATAAGCTTTATTCGAATCAAATTAGCTTTGTTTGAATGCAATTGAGTGGAATCTTAATGATTAAGCTTAAGCTTTATATGAAACAATTACCATTTTTGGAATAAATAGTTGACTTTCATTTGATTAAACAAGCTATGTTTGAATGCAATTGACTTTAATTTGATTCAATAAGCTTTACTCGAATCAAATTATCTTTGTTTGAATGCAATTGAGGTGAATCTTAATGATTAAGCTTAACCTTTAGTTGAAACAATTACCATTTTTGAAAACAATAGTTGACTTTCATTTGATTAAACAAGCTATGTTTGAACGCAACTGACTTTCATTTGATTCAATAAGCTTTATTCGAATCAAATTAGCTTTGCTTGAATGCAAATGAGTGGAATCTTAATGACTAAGGTTAAGCTTTATTTGAACCAATTTCCATTTTTGGAAAGAATAGTTGACTTTCATTTGATTAAACAAGCTATGTTTGAATGCAATTGAATTTCATTTGATTCAATAATCTTTATTCAAATAAAATTAGCTTTGTTTGAATGTAATTGAGTGGAATTTTAATGCTTAAGCTTATGCTTTATTTGAACCTATTACCATTTTTGGAAAGAATAGTTGACTTTCATTTGGTTTAACAAGCGATGTTTGAATGCAATTGACTTTCCTTTGAGTCAATAAGCTTGACTCGAATCAAATTAGCTTTGTTTGAATGCAATTGAGGGGAATCATAATGATTAAGCTTAAGCTTTAGTTGAAACAATTACCATTTTTGAAAACAATGGTTGACTTTCATTTGATTAAACAAGCTATGTTTGAACGCAACTGACTTTCATTTGATTCAATAAGCTTTATTCGAATCAAATTAGCTTTGTTTGAATGCAAATGATTGGAATTTTAATGATTAAGGTTAAGCTTTATTTGAACCAATTTCCATTTTTGGAAAGAATTGTTCACTTTCATTTGATTAAACAAGTTATGTTTGAATGCAATTGACTTTCATTTGATTTAGTAAGCTTGATTCGAATCAAATTAGCTTTGTTTGAATGCAATTGAGGTGAATCTTAATGATTAAGCTTAAGCTTTAGTTGAAACAATTAACATTTTTGAAAACAATAGTTGACTTTCATTTGATTAAACAAGCTATGTTTGAACGCAACTGACTTTCATTTGATTCAATAAGCTTTATTCGAATCAAATTAGCTTTGTTTGAATGCAAATGAGTGGAATCTTAATGATTAAGGTTAAGCTTTATTTGAACCAATTTCCATTTTTGGAAAGAATAGTTGACTTTCATTTGATTAAACAAGCTATGTTTGAATGCAATTGACTTTCATATGATTCAATAGGCTTTATTCAAATCAAATTAGCTTTATTGGAATGTAATTGAGTGGCATCTTAATGCTTAAACTTATGCTTTATTTGAACCAATTTCCATTTTTGGAAAGAATAGTTGACTTTAATTTGATTAAACAAGTTACGTTTAAATGCAATTTACCTTCATTTGATTCAATAAGCTTTATTCAAATAAAATTAGCTTTGTTTCAATGTAATCGAGTGGAATCTTAGTGTTTAAGCTTAAGCATTATTTGAAACAATTACCATTTTTGAAAAGAATAGTTGACTTTCATTTGATTAAACAAGCTATGTTTGAATGCAATTGACTTTCATTTGATTCAATAAGCTTTATTAAAATAAAATTAGCTTTGTTTGAATGTAATCGAGTGGAATCTTAGTGTTTAAGCTTAAGCATTATTTGAAACCATTACCATTTTTGGAAAGAATAGTTGACTTTCATTTGATTAAACAAGCTATGCTTGAATGCAATTGACTTTCATTTGATTCAATATGCTTTGTTCGAATCAAATTAGCTTTGTTTGAATGCAATTGAGTGAAATCTTAATGATTAAGCTTAAGCTTTATTTGAAACAATTACCATTTTTGGAATAAATAGTTGACTTTCATTTGATAAAACAAGCTATGTTTGAATGCAATTTTCTTTGTTTGAATGCAATTGAGTGGAATCTTAATGATTAAGCTTAAGATTTATTTGAAACAATTACCATTTTTAAAAAGAATAGTTGACTTTCATTGATTAAACAAGCTATGTTTGAATGCAATTGAGTGGAATCTTAATGATTAAGCTTAAGCTTTGTTTGAAAAAATTACCATTTTTGGAAACAATAGTTGACTTTCATTTGATTAAACAAGTTATGTTTCAATACAATTGAATTTCATTTGAATCAAAAAGCTTTATTCGAATCAAATTAGCTTTGTTTGAATACAATTGAGTGGAATCTTAATGATTAAGCTTATGCTCTATTTGAACCAATTACCATTTTTGGAATGAAAAGTTGACATTCATTTGATTAAACAAGGTATGTTTGAATACAATTTACGTTCATTTGATTCAATATGCTTTATTCGAATCAAATTCGCTTTGTTTGAATGCAATTAAGTGGAATCTTAATGATTAAGCTTAAGCTTTATTTGAACCAATTACAATTTTTGGAAAGAAGTTGACTTTCATTTGATTAAACAAGCTATGTTTGAATGCAATTGACTTTCATTTGATTCAATAAGCTTTATTCGAATCAAATTAGCTTTGTTTGAATGCAATTGAGTGGAATCTTAATGATTAAGCTTAAGCTTTATTTCAAACAATTACCATTTTTGGAATAAATAGTTGACTTTCATTTGATTAAACAAGCTATGTTTGAATGCAATTGACTTTAATTTGATTCAATAAGCTTTACTCGAATCAAATTATCTTTGTTTGAATGCAATTGAGTGGAATCTTAATGACTAAGCTTAAGTTTTATTTGAAGCAATTACAGTTTTTGGAATGAAGTTGACTTTCATTTGATTAAAAAAGCTATGTTTGAATGCAATTGACTTTCATTTGATTCAATAAGCTATATTAAAATCAAATTAGCTTTGTTTGATTGTAACTGAGTGGAATCTTAGTGATTAAGCTTAAGCTTTGTTTGAAACAATTACCATTTTTGGAATCAATAGTTTACTTTCATTTGATTAAACAAGTTATGTTTGAATGCAATTGAATTTTATTTGATTCAATAATCTTTATTCAAATAAAATTAGCTTTGTTTGAATGTAATTGAGTGGAATTTTAATGCTTAAGCTTATGCTTTATTTGAACCTATTACCATTTTTGGAAAGAATAGTTGACTTTCATTTGATTAAACAAGTTAAGTATGAATGCCATTGACTTTCATTTGATTCAATACGCTTTATTCGAATCAAATTAGCTTTGTTTGAATGCAATTGAGTGGAATCTTAATGATTAAGCTTAACCTTTATTTGAAAAAAGTACCATTTTTGGAAAGAATAGTTGACTTTCATTTGGTTAAACAAGCTATGTTTGAATGCAATTGACTTTCATTTGAGTCAATAAGCTTGATCCGAATCAAATTAGCTTTGTTTGAATGCAATTGAGGTGAATCTTAATGATTAAGCTTAACCTTTAGTTGAAACAATTACCATTTTTGAAAACAATAGTTGACTTTCATTTGATTAAACAAGCTATGTTTGAACGCAACTGACTTTCATTTGATTCAATAAGCTTTATTCGAATCAAATTAGCTTTGCTTGAATGCAAATGAGTGGAATCTTAATGACTAAGGTTAAGCTTTATTTGAACCAATTTCCATTTTTGGAAAGAATAGTTGACTTTCATTTGATTAAACAAGCTATGTTTGAATGCAATTGAATTTCATTTGATTCAATAATCTTTATTCAAATAAAATTAGCTTTGTTTTAATGTAATTGAGTGGAATTTTAATGCTTAAGCTTATGCTTTATTTGAACCTATTACCATTTTTGGAAAGAATAGTTGACTTTCATTTGGTTTAAGAAGCGATGTTTGAATGCAATTGACTTTCATTTGAGTCAATAAGCTTGACTCGAATCAAATTAGCTTTGTTTGAATGCAATTGAGGGGAATCATAATGATTAAGCTTAAGCTTTAGTTGAAACAATTACCATTTTTGAAAACAATGGTTGACTTTCATTTGATTAAACAAGCTATGTTTGAACGCAACTGACTTTCATTTGATTCAATAAGCTTTATTTGAATCAAATTAGCTTTGTTTGAATGCAAATGAGTGGAATTTTAATGATTAAGGTTAAGCTTTATTTGAACCAATTTCCATTTTTGGAAAGAATTGTTCACTTTCATTTGATTAAACAAGTTATGTTTGAATGCAATTGACTTTCATTTGATTTAGTAAGCTTGATTCGAATCAAATTAGCTTTGTTTGAATGCAATTGAGGTGAATCTTAATGATTAAGCTTAAGCTTTAGTTGAAACAATTAACATTTTTGAAAACAATAGTTGACTTTCATTTGATTAAACAAGCTATGTTTGAACGCAACTGACTTTCATTTGATTCAATAAGCTTTATTCGAATCAAATTAGCTTTGTTTGAATGCAAATGAGTGGAATCTTAATGATTAAGGTTAAGCTTTATTTGAACCAATTTCCATTTTTGGAAAGAATAGTTGACTTTCATTTGATTAAACAAGCTATGTTTGAATGCAATTGACTTTCATATGATTCAATAGGCTTTATTCAAATCAAATTAGCTTTATTGGAATGTAATTGAGTGGCATCTTAATGCTTAAACTTATGCTTTATTTGAACCAATTTCCATTTTTGGAAAGAATAGTTGACTTTAATTTGATTAAACAAGTTACGTTTAAATGCAATTTACCTTCATTTGATTCAATAAGCTTTATTCAAATAAAATTAGCTTTGTTTCAATGTAATCGATTGGAATCTTAGTGTTTAAGCTTAAGCATTATTTGAAACAATTACCATTTTTGAAAAGAATAGTTGACTTTCATTTGATTAAACAAGCTATGTTTGAATGCAATTGACTTTCATTTGATTCAATAAGCTTTATTAAAATAAAATTAGCTTTGTTTGAATGTAATCGAGTGGAATCTTAGTGTTTAAGCTTAAGCATTATTTGAAACCATTACCATTTTTGGAAAGAATAGTTGACTTTCATTTGATTAAACAAGCTATGCTTGAATGCAATTGACTTTCATTTGATTCAATATGCTTTGTTCGAATCAAATTAGCTTTGTTTGAATGCAATTGAGTGAAATCTTAATGATTAAGCTTAAGCTTTATTTGAAACAATTACCATTTTTGGAATAAATAGTTGACTTTCATTTGATAAAACAAGCTATGTTTGAATGCAATTTTCTTTGTTTGAATGCAATTGAGTGGAATCTTAATGATTAAGCTTAAGATTTATTTGAAACAATTACCATTTTTAAAAAGAATAGTTGACTTTCATTGATTAAACAAGCTATGTTTGAATGCAATTGAGTGGAATCTTAATGATTAAGCTTAAGCTTTGTTTGAAAAAATTACCATTTTTGGAAACAATAGTTGACTTTCATCTGATTAAACAAGTTATGTTTCAATACAATTGAATTTCATTTGAATCAAAAAGCTTTATTCGAATCAAATTAGCTTTGTTTGAATACAATTGAGTGGAATCTTAATGATTAAGCTTATGCTCTATTTGAACCAATTACCATTTTTGGAATGAAAAGTTGACATTCATTTGATTAAACAAGGTATGTTTGAATACAATTTACGTTCATTTGATTCAATATGCTTTATTCGAATCAAATTCGCTTTGTTTGAATGCAATTAAGTGGAATCTTAATGATTAAGCTTAAGCTTTATTTGAACCAATTACAATTTTTGGAAAGAAGTTGACTTTCATTTGATTAAACAAGCTATGTTTGAATGCAATTGACTTTCATTTGATTCAATAAGCTTTATTCGAATCAAATTAGCTTTGTTTGAATGCAATTGAGTGGAATCTTAATGATTAAGCTTAAGCTTTATTTCAAACAATTACCATTTTTGGAATAAATAGTTGACTTTCATTTGATTAAACAAGCTATGTTTGAATGCAATTGACTTTAATTTGATTCAATAAGCTTTACTCGAATCAAATTATCTTTGTTTGAATGCAATTGAGTGGAATCTTAATGACTAAGCTTAAGTTTTATTTGAAGCAATTACAGTTTTTGGAATGAAGTTGACTTTCATTTGATTAAAAAAGCTATGTTTGAATGCAATTGACTTTCATTTGATTCAATAAGCTATATTAAAATCAAATTAGCTTTGTTTGATTGTAACTGAGTGGAATCTTAGTGATTAAGCTTAAGCTTTGTTTGAAACAATTACCATTTTTGGAATCAATAGTTTACTTTCATTTGATTAAACAAGTTATGTTTGAATGCAATTGAATTTTATTTGATTCAATAATCTTTATTCAAATAAAATTAGCTTTGTTTGAATGTAATTGAGTGGAATTTTAATGCTTAAGCTTATGCTTTATTTGAACCTATTACCATTTTTGGAAAGAATAGTTGACTTTCATTTGATTAAACAAGTTAAGTATGAATGCCATTGACTTTCATTTGATTCAATACGCTTTATTCGAATCAAATTAGCTTTGTTTGAATGCAATTGAGTGGAATCTTAATGATTAAGCTTAACCTTTATTTGAAAAAAGTACCATTTTTGGAAAGAATAGTTGACTTTCATTTGGTTAAACAAGCTATGTTTGAATGCAATTGACTTTCATTTGAGTCAATAAGCTTGATCCGAATCAAATTAGCTTTGTTTGAATGCAATTGAGGTGAATCTTAATGATTAAGCTTAACCTTTAGTTGAAACAATTACCATTTTTGAAAACAATAGTTGACTTTCATTTGATTAAACAAGCTATGTTTGAACGCAACTGACTTTCATTTGATTCAATAAGCTTTATTCGAATCAAATTAGCTTTGCTTGAATGCAAATGAGTGGAATCTTAATGACTAAGGTTAAGCTTTATTTGAACCAATTTCCATTTTTGGAAAGAATAGTTGACTTTCATTTGATTAAACAAGCTATGTTTGAATGCAATTGAATTTCATTTGATTCAATAATCTTTATTCAAATAAAATTAGCTTTGTTTTAATGTAATTGAGTGGAATTTTAATGCTTAAGCTTATGCTTTATTTGAACCTATTACCATTTTTGGAAAGAATAGTTGACTTTCATTTGGTTTAAGAAGCGATGTTTGAATGCAATTGACTTTCATTTGAGTCAATAAGCTTGACTCGAATCAAATTAGCTTTGTTTGAATGCAATTGAGGGGAATCATAATGATTAAGCTTAAGCTTTAGTTGAAACAATTACCATTTTTGAAAACAATGGTTGACTTTCATTTGATTAAACAAGCTATGTTTGAACGCAACTGACTTTCATTTGATTCAATAAGCTTTATTTGAATCAAATTAGCTTTGTTTGAATGCAAATGAGTGGAATTTTAATGATTAAGGTTAAGCTTTATTTGAACCAATTTCCATTTTTGGAAAGAATTGTTCACTTTCATTTGATTAAACAAGTTATGTTTGAATGCAATTGACTTTCATTTGATTTAGTAAGCTTGATTCGAATCAAATTAGCTTTGTTTGAATGCAATTGAGGTGAATCTTAATGATTAAGCTTAAGCTTTAGTTGAAACAATTAACATTTTTGAAAACAATAGTTGACTTTCATTTGATTAAACAAGCTATGTTTGAACGCAACTGACTTTCATTTGATTCAATAAGCTTTATTCGAATCAAATTAGCTTTGTTTGAATGCAAATGAGTGGAATCTTAATGATTAAGGTTAAGCTTTATTTGAACCAATTTCCATTTTTGGAAAGAATAGTTGACTTTCATTTGATTAAACAAGCTATGTTTGAATGCAATTGACTTTCATATGATTCAATAGGCTTTATTCAAATCAAATTAGCTTTATTGGAATGTAATTGAGTGGCATCTTAATGCTTAAACTTATGCTTTATTTGAACCAATTTCCATTTTTGGAAAGAATAGTTGACTTTAATTTGATTAAACAAGTTACGTTTAAATGCAATTTACCTTCATTTGATTCAATAAGCTTTATTCAAATAAAATTAGCTTTGTTTCAATGTAATCGATTGGAATCTTAGTGTTTAAGCTTAAGCATTATTTGAAACAATTACCATTTTTGAAAAGAATAGTTGACTTTCATTTGATTAAACAAGCTATGTTTGAATGCAATTGACTTTCATTTGATTCAATAAGCTTTATTAAAATAAAATTAGCTTTGTTTGAATGTAATCGAGTGGAATCTTAGTGTTTAAGCTTAAGCATTATTTGAAACCATTACCATTTTTGGAAAGAATAGTTGACTTTCATTTGATTAAACAAGCTATGCTTGAATGCAATTGACTTTCATTTGATTCAATATGCTTTGTTCGAATCAAATTAGCTTTGTTTGAATGCAATTGAGTGAAATCTTAATGATTAAGCTTAAGCTTTATTTGAAACAATTACCATTTTTGGAATAAATAGTTGACTTTCATTTGATAAAACAAGCTATGTTTGAATGCAATTTTCTTTGTTTGAATGCAATTGAGTGGAATCTTAATGATTAAGCTTAAGATTTATTTGAAACAATTACCATTTTTAAAAAGAATAGTTGACTTTCATTGATTAAACAAGCTATGTTTGAATGCAATTGAGTGGAATCTTAATGATTAAGCTTAAGCTTTGTTTGAAAAAATTACCATTTTTGGAAACAATAGTTGACTTTCATCTGATTAAACAAGTTATGTTTCAATACAATTGAATTTCATTTGAATCAAAAAGCTTTATTCGAATCAAATTAGCTTTGTTTGAATACAATTGAGTGGAATCTTAATGATTAAGCTTATGCTCTATTTGAACCAATTACCATTTTTGGAATGAAAAGTTGACATTCATTTGATTAAACAAGGTATGTTTGAATACAATTTACGTTCATTTGATTCAATATGCTTTATTCGAATCAAATTCGCTTTGTTTGAATGCAATTAAGTGGAATCTTAATGATTAAGCTTAAGCTTTATTTGAACCAATTACAATTTTTGGAAAGAAGTTGACTTTCATTTGATTAAACAAGCTATGTTTGAATGCAATTGACTTTCATTTGATTCAATAAGCTTTATTCGAATCAAATTAGCTTTGTTTGAATGCAATTGAGTGGAATCTTAATGATTAAGCTTAAGCTTTATTTGAAACAATTACCATTTTTGGAATAAATAGTTGACTTTCATTTGATTAAACAAGCTATGTTTGAATGCAATTGACTTTAATTTGATTCAATAAGCTTTACTCGAATCAAATTATCTTTGTTTGAATGCAATTGAGTGGAATCTTAATGACTAAGCTTAAGTTTTATTTGAAGCAATTACAGTTTTTGGAATGAAGTTGACTTTCATTTGATTAAAAAAGCTATGTTTGAATGCAATTGACTTTCATTTGATTCAATAAGCTTTATTAAAATCAAATTAGCTTTGTTTGATTGTAACTGAGTGGAATCTTAGTGATTAAGCTTAAGCTTTGTTTGAAACAATTACCATTTTTGGAATCAATAGTTTACTTTCATTTGATTAAACAAGTTATGTTTGAATGCAATTGAATTTCATTTGATTCAATAATCTTTATTCAAATAAAATTAGCTTTGTTTGAATGTAATTGAGTGGAATTTTAATGCTTAAGCTTATGCTTTATTTGAACCTATTACCATTTTTGGAAAGAATAGTTGACTTTCATTTGATTAAACAAGTTAAGTATGAATGCCATTGACTTTCATTTGATTCAATACGCTTTATTCGAATCAAATTAGCTTTGTTTGAATGCAATTGAGTGGAATCTTAATGATTAAGCTTAACCTTTATTTGAAAAAAGTACCATTTTTGGAAAGAATAGTTGACTTTCATTTGGTTAAACAAGCTATGTTTGAATGCAATTGACTTTCATTTGAGTCAATAAGCTTGATCCGAGTCAAATTAGCTTTGTTTGAATGCAATTGAGGTGAATCTTAATGATTAAGCTTAACCTTTAGTTGAAACAATTACCATTTTTGAAAACAATAGTTGACTTTCATTTGATTAAACAAGCTATGTTTGAACGCAACTGACTTTCATTTGATTCAATAAGCTTTATTCGAATCAAATTAGCTTTGCTTGAATGCAAATGAGTGGAATCTTAATGACTAAGGTTAAGCTTTATTTGAACCAATTTCCATTTTTGGAAAGAATAGTTGACTTTCATTTGATTAAACAAGCTATGTTTGAATGCAATTGAATTTCATTTGATTCAATAATCTTTATTCAAATAAAATTAGCTTTGTTTGAATGTAATTGAGTGGAATTTTAATGCTTAAGCTTATGCTTTATTTGAACCTATTACCATTTTTGGAAAGAATAGTTGACTTTCATTTGGTTTAACAAGCGATGTTTGAATGCAATTGACTTTCATTTGAGTCAATAAGCTTGACTCGAATCAAATTAGCTTTGTTTGAATGCAATTGAGGGGAATCATAACGATTAAGCTTAAGCTTTAGTTGAAACAATTACCATTTTTGAAAACAATGGTTGACTTTCATTTGATTAAACAAGCTATGTTTGAACGCAACTGACTTTCATTTGATTCAATAAGCTTTATTTGAATCAAATTAGCTTTGTTTGAATGCAAATGAGTGGAATTTTAATGATTAAGGTTAAGCTTTATTTGAACCAATTTCCATTTTTGGAAAGAATTGTTCACTTTCATTTGATTAAACAAGTTATGTTTGAATGCAATTGACTTTCATTTGATTTAGTAAGCTTGATTCGAATCAAATTAGCTTTGTTTGAATGCAATTGAGGTGAATCTTAATGATTAAGCTTAAGCTTTAGTTGAAACAATTAACATTTTTGAAAACAATAGTTGACTTTCATTTGATTAAACAAGCTATGTTTGAACGCAACTGACTTTCATTTGATTCAATAAGCTTTATTCGATTCAAATTAGCTTTGTTTGAATGCAATTGAGTGGAATCTTAATGATTAAGGCTAAGCTTTATTTGAACCAATTTCCATTTTTGGTAAGAAGTTGACATTCATTTGATTAAACAATTTATGTTTGAATGCAATTGACTTTCATTTGATTCAATAAGCTTTATTCAAATCAAATTAGCTTTGTTTCAATGTAATTGAGTGGAATCTTAATGCATAAGCTTATGCTTTATTTGAACCAATTACCATTTTTGGAAAGAATAGTTGACTTGCATTTGATTAAATAAGGTTTATTGGAACGCAACTCACTTTCTTTTGATTGAATAAGCTTTATTCGAATCAAAGTAGCTTTGTTTGAATGCAATTGAGTGGAATCTTAATGATTAAGGCTAAGCTTTATTTGAACCAATTTCCATTTTTGGTAAGAAGTTGACATTCATTTGATTAAACAAGCTATGTTTGAATTGAATTGACTTTTATTTGATTCAATAAGCTTTATTCGAATCAAATTAGCTTTGTTTGAATACAATTGAGTGGAATCTTAATGATTAGGCTTAAGTTTTATTTGAACCAATTACAATTTTTGGAAAGAAGTTGACTTTCATTTGATTAAACAAGCTATGACTTTCATTTGATTCAATAAGCTTTATTCCAATCAGATTAGCTTTGTTTGAATGCAATTGAGTGGAATCTTAATGATTAAGCTTAAGCGTTATTTGAAACAATTTCCATTTTTGGGATAAATAGTTGACTTTCATTTGATTAAACGAGCTATGTTTGAATGCAATTTTCTTTGTTTGAATGCAATTGATTGGAATCTTAATGATTAAGCTTAAGCTTTATTTGAAACAATTACCATTTTCTGAATAAATATTTGTCTTTCATTTGATTCAATAAGCTTTATTCGAATCAAATTAGCTTTGTTTGACTGCAATTGAGTGGAATATTAATGATTAAGCTTGAGCATTATTTGAAACAATTACCATTTTTGGAATCAATAGTTTACTTTCAATGGATTAAACAAACTATGTTTGAATGCAATTGAATTTCATTTGATTCAATATGCATTATTCAAATAAACTTTGCTTTGTTTGAATACAATTGAGTGCAATCTTAATGCTTATGCTTATGCTTTATTTGAAACAATTACCATTTTTTGAAAGAATAGTAAACTTTCATTTGATTAAACAAGCTATGTTTGAATGCAATTGACTTTAATTTGAGTCAATAAGTTTTATTCGAATCAAATTAGCTTTGTTTGAATGCAATTGAGTGGAATCTTAATGATTAAGCTTAAGCTTTATTTGAAACAATTACCATTTTTGGAAAGAATACATGACTTTCATTTGATTAAACAAGCTATGTTTGAATGCAATTGACTTTCATTTGATTCAATAAGCTTGATTCGAATCAAATTAGCTTTGTTTGAATACAATTGAGGGGATTCTTTATAATTAAGGTTAAGCTTTATTTGAAACAATTACCATTTTTGGAATAAATAGTTGACTTTCATTTGATTAAACAAGCTATGTTTGAAAGCAATTTTCTTTGTTTGAATGCAATTGATTGAAATCTTAATGACTAAGCTTAAGCTTTATTGGAACCAATTTCTATTTTGGGAAAGAAGTTGACTTTCATTTCATTAAACAAGGTATGGTTGAATGCAATTGACTTTCATTTGATTCAATAAGCTTTATTCAAATAAAATTTGCTTTATTTGAATGTAATTGAGTGGAATCTTAGTGATTAAACTTAAGCATTATTTGACACAATTACCATTTTTGGAAAGAATAGTTGACTTTCATTTGATTAAACAAGCTATGTTTGAATGCAATTGAATTTCATTTGATTCAATATGCTTTATTGGAATGAAATTAGCTTTGTTTGAATGCAATTGAGTGAAATCTTAATGATTAAGCTTAAGCTTTATTTGAAACAATTACCATTTTTGGAATAAATAGTTGACTTTCATTTGATTAAACAAGCTATGTTTGAATGCAATTGACTTTCATTTGATTCAATAAGCTTTATTCAAATCAAATTAGCTTTGTTTGAATGGAATTGAGTGGAATCTTAATGCAAAAGCTTATGCTTTATTTGAACCAATTACAATTTTTGGAAAGAATAGTTGACTTTCATTTGATTAAACAAGTTATGTTTGAATGCAATTTACGTTCATTTGATTCAATAAGCTTTATTCGAATCAAATTAGCTTTGTTTGAATGCAATTGATTGGAATCTTAATGATTAAGCTTAAGCTTTATTTGAAACAATTACCATTTTCTGAATAAATATTTGTCTTTCATTTGATTCAATAAGCTTTATTCGAATCAAATTAGCTTTGTTTGACTGCAATTGAGTGGAATATTAATGATTAAGCTTGAGCATTATTTGAAACAATTACCATTTTTGGAATCAATAGTTTACTTTCAATGGATTAAACAAACTATGTTTGAATGCAATTGAATTTCATTTGATTCAATATGCATTATTCAAATAAACTTTGCTTTGTTTGAATACAATTGAGTGCAATCTTAATGCTTATGCTTATGCTTTATTTGAAACAATTACCATTTTTTGAAAGAATAGTAAACTTTCATTTGATTAAACAAGCTATGTTTGAATGCAATTGACTTTAATTTGAGTCAATAAGTTTTATTCGAATCAAATTAGCTTTGTTTGAATGCAATTGAGTGGAATCTTAATGATTAAGCTTAAGCTTTATTTGAAACAATTACCATTTTTGGAAAGAATACATGACTTTCATTTGATTAAACAAGCTATGTTTGAATGCAATTGACTTTCATTTGATTCAATAAGCTTGATTCGAATCAAATTAGCTTTGTTTGAATACAATTGAGGGGATTCTTTATAATTAAGGTTAAGCTTTATTTGAAACAATTACCATTTTTGGAATAAATAGTTGACTTTCATTTGATTAAACAAGCTATGTTTGAAAGCAATTTTCTTTGTTTGAATGCAATTGATTGAAATCTTAATGACTAAGCTTAAGCTTTATTGGAACCAATTTCTATTTTGGGAAAGAAGTTGACTTTCATTTCATTAAACAAGGTATGGTTGAATGCAATTGACTTTCATTTGATTCAATAAGCTTTATTCAAATAAAATTTGCTTTATTTGAATGTAATTGAGTGGAATCTTAGTGATTAAACTTAAGCATTATTTGACACAATTACCATTTTTGGAAAGAATAGTTGACTTTCATTTGATTAAACAAGCTATGTTTGAATGCAATTGAATTTCATTTGATTCAATATGCTTTATTGGAATGAAATTAGCTTTGTTTGAATGCAATTGAGCGAAATCTTAATGATTAAGCTTAAGCTTTATTTGAAACAATTACCATTTTTGGAATAAATAGTTGACTTTCATTTGATTAAACAAGCTATGTTTGAATGCAATTGACTTTCATTTGATTCAATAAGCTTTATTCAAATCAAATTAGCTTTGTTTGAATGGAATTGAGTGGAATCTTAATGCAAAAGCTTATGCTTTATTTGAACCAATTACAATTTTTGGAAAGAATAGTTGACTTTCATTTGATTAAACAAGTTATGTTTGAATGCAATTTACGTTCATTTGATTCAATAAGCTTTATTCGAATCAAATTAGCTTTGTTTGAATACAATTGAGTGGAATCTTAATGATTAGGCTTAAGTTTTATTTGAACCAATTACAATTTTTCGAAAGAAGTTGACTTTCATTTGATTAAAAAAGCTATGACTTTCATTTGATTCAATAAGCTTTATTCGAATCAAATTAGCTTTGTTTGAATGCAATTGAGTGAAATCTTAATGATTAAGCTTAAGCTTTATTTGAAACAATTACCATTTTTGGAATAAATAGTTGACTTTCATTTGATTAAACAAGCTATGTTTGAATGCAATTTTCTTTGTTTGAATGCAATTGATTGGAATCTTAATGATTAATCTTAAGCTTTATTTGAAACAATTACCATTTTTAAAAAGAATTGTTGACTTTCATTTGATTAAACAAGCTATGTTTGAATGCAATTGAGTCGAATCTTAATGATTAAGCTTAACCTTTATTTGAAAACAATTACCATTTTTGGAAAGAATAGTTGACTTTCATTTGATTAAACAAGCTATGTTTGAATGCAATGGACTTTCATTTGATTCAATAAGCTTTATTCAAATCAAATTAGCTTTGTTTGAATGTAATTGAGTGGAATCTTAGTATTTAAGCTTAAGCTTTATTTCAAAACATTACCATTTTTGGAAAGAATAGTTGACTTTCATTTGATAAAACCAGCTATGTTTGAATGCAATTGACTTTCATTTGATTCAATATGCTTCATTCGAATCAGATTTGCTTTGTTTGAATGCGTTTGAGTGAAATCTTAATGATTAAGCTTAAGCTTTATTTGAAACAATTACCATTTTTGGAATAAATAGTTGACTAGCATTTGATTAAACAAGCTATGTTTGAATGCAATTTTCTTTGTTTGAATGCAATTGAGTGGAATCTTAATGATTAAGCTTAAGCCTTATTTGAAACAATTACCATTTTTATAAAGAATAGTTGACGTTCAATTGATTAAACAAGCTTTATTCAAATAAAATTACCTTTGTTTGAATGCAATTGAGTGGAATTTTAATGATTAAGCTTATGCTTTATTTGAACCAATTATCAGTTTTGGAAAGAATAGTTGACTTTCATTTGATTAAACAAGTTATGTTTGAATGCAATTGACTTTCATTTGATTCAATAAGCTTTATTCAAATGCAATTAGCTTTGTTTGAATGCAATTGAGTGGAATCTTAATGATTGAGTTTAACCTTTATTTGAAAAAAGTACCATTTTTGGAAAGAATAGTTGACTTTCATTTGATTCAACAAGCTATGTTTGAATGTAATTGACTTTCATTTGATTCATTAAGCTTGATTCGAATCAAATTAGCTTTGTTTGAATGCAATTGAGGGGAATCTTATTGATTAAGCTTAAGCTTTAGTTGAAACAATTACCATTTTTGAAAACAATAGTTAACTTTCGTTTGATTAAACAAGCTATATTTGAACGCAGCTGACTTTCATTTGATTCAATAAGCTTTATTCAAATCAAATTAGCTTTGTTTGAATGCAATTGAGTGGAATATTAATGATTAAGCTTGAGCATTATTTGAAACAATTACCATTTCTGGAAACAATAGTTTACTTTCATTGGATTAAACAAACTATGTTTGAATGCAATTGAATTTCATTTGATTCAATAAGCTTTATTCAAATAAAATTAGCTTTGTTTGAATGCAATTGAGTGGAATCTTAATGCCTATGCCTTATTTGAAAAATTTACCATATTTTGAAAGAATAGTAAACTTTCATTTGATTAAACAAGCAATGTTTGAATGCAATTGACTTTAATTTGAGTCAATAAATTTTATTCGAATCAAATTAGCTTTATTTGAATGCAATTGAGTGGAATCTTAATGATTAAGCTTAAGCTTTATTTAAAACAATTACCATTTTTGGGAAGAATACTTGACTTTCATTTGATTAAACAAGCTATGTTTAAATGCAATTGACTTTAATTTGATTCAATAAGCTATATTCGAATCAAATTATGTTTGTTTGAATGCAATTGAGTGGAATCTTAATGATTAAGCTTAAGCTTGATTTGAAACAATTACAATTTTGGGAAAGAAGTTGACTTTCATTTGATTAAACAAGCTATGTTTGAATGCAATTGAATTTCATTTGATTCAAAAAGCTTTATTCAAATAAAATTAGCTTTGTTTGAATGTAATTGAGTGGAATCTTAGTGATTAAGCTTAAGCATTATTTCAAACAATTACCATTTTTGGAAAGAATAGTTGATTTTCATTCAATTTCATTTGATTCAATAAGCTTTATTCAAATCCAATTAGCTTTGTTTGAATGCAATTGAGTGGAATCTTAATGACTAAGCTTAACCTTTACTTGAAAAAAGTATCATTTTTGGAAAGAATAGTTGACTTTCATTTGATTAAACAAGCTATGTTTCAATGCAATTGACTTTCATTTGATTAAATAAGCTTGATTCGAATCAAATTAGCTTTTTTTGAATGCAATTGAGGGGTATCTTAATGATTAAGCTTAAGCTTTAGTTGAAATAATTATCATTTTTGAAAACAATAGTTGACTATCGTTTGATTAAACAAGCTATATTTGAACGCAGCTGACTTTCATTTCATTCAATAAGCTTTATTCGAATCAAATTAGCTTTGTTTGAATGCAATTGAGTGGAATCTTAATGATTAAGGCTAAGCTTTATTTGAACCAATTTCCATTTTTGGTAAGAAGTTGACTTTCATTTGATTAAACAAGCTATGTTTGAATGCAATTGACTTTCATTTGGTTCAATAAGCTTTATTCAAATCAAATTAGCTTTGTTTGAATGTAATTGAGTGGAATCTTAATGCATAAGCTTATGCTTTATTTGAACCAATTACCATTTTCGGAAAGAATAGTTGACTTTCATTTGATTAAACAAGTTATGATTGAATGCAATTTACGTTCATTTGATTCAATGAGCTTTATTCGAATCAAATTAGCTTTGTTTAAATGTAATTGAGTGGAATCTTAATGATTAGGCTTAAGTTTTATTTGAACCAATTACAATTTTTGGAAAGAAGTTGACTTTCATTTGATTAAACAAGCTATGACTTTCATTTGATTCAATAAGCTATATTCGAATCAAATTAGCTTTGTTTGAATGCAATTGAGTGGAATCTTAATGATTAAGGCTAAACTTTATTTGAAACAATTTCCATTTTTGGTAAGAAGTTGACATTCATTTGATTAAACAAGCTATGTTTGAATGCAATTGACTTCCATTTGATTCAATAAGCTTTATTCAAATCAAATTAGCTTTGTTTGAATGTAATTGAGTGGAATCTTAATGCATAAGCTTATGCTTTATTTGAACCAATTACCATTTTTGGAAAGAATAGTTGACTTTCATTTTATTAAACAAGGTTTATTGGAACGCAGCTGACTTTCATTTGATTGAATAAGCTTTATTCGAATCAAATTTACTTTGTTTGAATGCAATTGAGTGGAATCTTAATGATTAAGGCTAAGCTTTATTTGAACCAATTTCCATTTTTGGTAAGAAGTTGACATTCATTTGATTAAACAAGCTATGTTTGAATGCAATTGACTTTCATTTGATTAAATAAGCTTTATTCGAATCAAATTAGCTTTGTTTGAATACAATTGAGAGGATTCGTAATGATTAGGCTTAAGTTTTATTTGAACCAATTACAATTTTTGGAAAGAAGTTGACCTTCATTTGATTAAACAAGCTATGACTTTCATTTGATTCAATAAGCTTTATTCGAATCAAATTAGCTTTGTTTGAATGCAATTGAGTGGAATCTTAATGATTAAGCTTAAGCGTTATTTGAAACAATTTCCATTTTTGAGATAAATAGTTGACTTTCATTTGATTAAACAAGCTATGTTTGAATGCAATTTTCTTTGTTTGAATGCAATTGATTTGAATCTTAATGATTAAGCTTAAGCTTTATTTGAAACAATTTCCATTTTTTGAATAAATAGTTGTCTTTCATTTGATTCAATAAGCTTTATGCGAATCGAATTAGCTTTGTTTGACTGCAATTGAGTGGAATATTAATGATTAAGCTTGAGCATTATTTGAAACAATTACCATTTTTGGAATCAATAGTTTACTTTCAATGGATTAAACAAACTATATTTGAATGCAATTGAATTTCATTTGATTCAATAAGCATTATTCAAATACAATTACCTTTGTTTGAATGCAATTGAGTGGAATCTTAATGTTTATGCTTATGCTTTATTTGAAACAATTACCATTTTTTGAAAGAATAGTAAACTTTCATTTGATTAAACAAGCTTTGTTTGAATGCAATTGACTTTAATTTGCGTCAATAAGTTTTATTCGAATCAAATTAGCTTTGTTTGAATGCAATTGAGTGGAATCTTAATGATTAAGCTTAAGCTTTATTTGAAACAATTACCATTTTGGAAAGAATACTTGAATTTCATTTGATTAAACAAGCTATGTTTGAATCCAATTAACTTTAATTTGATTCAATAAGCTTTATTCGAATCAAATTATGTTTGTTTGAATGCAATTGAGTGGAATCTTAATGATTAAGCTTAAGCTTTATTTGAACCAATTACAATTTTGGGAAAGAAGTTGACTTTCATTTGATTAAACAAGCTATGTTTGAATGCAATGGAATTTCATTTGATTCAATAAGCTTTATTAAAAAAAAATTAGCTTTGTTTGAATGTAATTTAGTGGAATCTTAGTATTTAAGCTTAAGCTTTATTTCAAAACATTACCATTTTTGGAAAGAATAGTTGACTTTCATTTGATAAAACCAGCTATGTTTGAATGCAATTGACTTTCATTTGATTCAATATGCTTCATTCGAATCAAATTTGCTTTGTTTGAATGCATTTGAGTGAAATCTTAATGATTAAGCTTAAGCTTTATTTGAAACAATTACCATTTTTGGAATAAATAGTTGACTTGCATTTGATTAAACAAGCTATGTTTGAATGCAATTTTCTTTGTTTGAATGCAATTGAGTGGAATCTTAATGATTAAGCTTAAGCCTTATTTGAAACAATTACCATTTTTATAAAGAATAGTTGACGTTCAATTGATTAAACAAGCTTTATTCAAATAAAATTACCTTTGTTTGAATGCAATTTTAATGATTAAGCTTATGCTTTATTTGAACCAATTATCAGTTTTGGAAAGAATAGTTTACTTTCATTTGATTAAACAAGTTATGTTTGAATGCAATTGACTTTCATTTGATTCAATAAGCTTTATTCAAATGCAATTAGCTTTGTTTGAATGCAACTGAGTGGAATCTTAATGATTGAGTTTAACCTTTATTTGAAAAAAGTACCATTTTTGGAAAGAATAGTTGACTTTCATTTGATTCAACAAGCTATGTTTGAATGTAATTGACTTTCATTTGATTCAATAAGCTTGATTCGAATCAAATTAGCTTTGTTTGAATGCAATTGAGGGGAATCTTATTGATTAAGCTTAAGCTTTAGTTGAAACAATTACCATTTTTGAAAACAATAGTTAACTTTCGTTTGATTAAACAAGCTATATTTGAACGCAGCTGACTTTCATTTGATTCAATAAGCTTTATTCGAATCAAATTAGCTTTGTTTGAATGCAATTGAGTGGAATATTAATGATTAAGCTTGAGCATTATTTGTAACAATTACCATTTCTGGAAACAATAGTTTACTTTCATTGGATTAAACAAACTATGTTTGAATGCAATTGAATTTCATTTGATTCAATAAGCTTTATTCAAATAAAATTAGCTTTGTTTGAATGCAATTGAGTGGAATCTTAATGCCTATGCCTTATTTGAAAAATTTACCATTTTTTGAAAGAATAGTAAACTTTCATTTGATTAACAAGCAATGTTTGAATGCAATTGACTTTAATTTGAGTCAATAAATTTTATTCGAATCAAATTAGCTTTATTTGAATGCAATTGAGTGTAATCTTAATGATTAAGCTTAAGCTTTATTTAAAACAATTACCATTTTTGGTAAGAATAGTTGACTTTCATTTGATTAAACAAGCTATGTTTAAATGCAATTGACTTTAATTTGATTCAATAAGCTTTATTCGAATCAAATTATGTTTGTTTGAATGCAATTGAGTGGAGTCTTAATGATTAAGCTTAAGCTTGATTTGAACCAATTACAATTTTGGGAAAGAAGTTGACTTTCATTTGATTAAACAAGCTATGTTTGAATGCAATTGAATTTCATTTGATTCAAAAAGCTTTATTCAAATAAAATTAGCTTTGTTTGAATGTAATTGAGTGGAATCTTAGTGATTAAGCTTAAGCATTATTTCAAACAATTACCATTTTTGGAAAGAATAGTTGACTTTCATTTGATTAAACCGGCTATGTTTGAATGCAATTGACTTTCATTTGATTCAATATGCTTTATTCGAATCAAATTAGTTTTATTTGAATGCAATTGAGTGAAATCTTAATGATTAAGCTTAAGCTTTATTTGAAACAATTACCATTTTTGGAATAAATAGTTGACTTGCATTTGATTAAACAAGCTATGTTTGAATGCAATTTTCTTTGTTTGAATGCAATTGAGTGGAATCTTAATGATTAAGCTTAAGCCTTATTTGAAGCAATTACAATTTTTAAAAAGAATAGTTGACTTTCATTTGATTAAAAAAGCTATGTTTGAATGCATTTGAATCGAATCTTAATGATTAAGCTTAACCTTTATTTGAAAAAATTACCATTTTTGAAAAGAATAGTTGACTTTCATTTGATTAAACAAACTATGTTTGAATGCAATTGACTTTCAATTGATTCAATAAGCTTTATTCAAATAAAATTAGCTTTGTTTGAATGCAATTGAGTGGAATTTTAATGATTAAGCTTATGCTTTATTTGAACCAATTACCATTTTTTGAAAGAATAGTTGACTTTCATTTGATTAAACAAGTTATGTTTGAATGCAATTGACTTTCATTTGATTCAATAAGCTTTATTCAAATCAAATTAGCTTTGTTTGAATGCATTTGAGTGGAATCTTAATGATTAAGCTTAACCTTTATTTGAAAAAAGTACCATTTTTGGAAAGAATAGTTGACTTTCATTTGATTAAACAAGCTATGTTTGAATTCAATTGACTTTCATTTGATTCAATAAGCTTGATTCGAATCAAATAAGCTTTGTTTAAATGCAATTGAGTGAATCTTAATGATTAGGCTAACGTTTTATTTGAACCAATTACAATTTTTGGAAAGAAGTTGACTTTCCATTGAGTACACAAGCTATGACTTTCATTTAATTCAATAAGCTTTATTCTAATCAAAATTAGCTTTGTTTGAATGTAATTGAGTGGAATCTTAATGATTAAGGCTAACCTTTATTTGAACAAATTTCCATTTTTGGTAAGAAGTTGACATTCATTTGATTAAACAAGCTATGTTTGAATGCAATTGACTTTTATTTGATTTAATAAGCTTTATTCAAATCAAATTAGCTTTGTTTGAATGTAATTGAGTGGAATCTTAATGCATAACCTTATGCTTTATTTGAACGAATTACCATTTTTTGAATAAATAGTTGTCTTTCATTTGATTCAATAAGCTTTATTCGAATAAAATTAGCTTTGTTTGAATGCAATTGAGTGGAATTTTAATGATTAAGCTTATGCTTTATTTGAACCAATTATCATTTTTGGAAAGAATAGTTGACTTTCATTTGATTAAACAAGTTATGTTTGAATGCAATTGAGTGGAATCTTAATGATTAAGCTTAAGCGTTATTTGAACGCAATTGAATGGAAACAATAGTTTACTTTCATTGGATTAAACAAACTATGTTTGAATGTAATTGAATTTCATTTGATTCAATAAGCTTTATTCAAATAAAATTAGCTTTGTCTGAATGCAATTGAGTGGAATCTTAATGCTTATGCTTTATTTGAAACAATTACCATTTTTTGAAAGAATAGTAAACTTTCATTTGATTAAACAAGCAATGTTTGAATGCAATTGATTTTAATTTGATTCAATAAATTTTATTCGAATAAAATTAGCTTTGTTTGAATGCAATTGAGTGGAATCTTAATGATTAAGCTTAAGCTTTATTTGAAACAATTACCATTTTTGGAAAGATTACTTGACTTTCATTTGATAAACAAGCTATGTTTGAATGCCATTGACTTTCATTTGATTCAATAAGCTTTATTCAAATCAAATTAGCTTTGTTTGAATGTAATTGAGTGGAATCTTAATGCATAACCTTATGCTTTATTTGAACCAATTATCCTTTTTGGAAAGAATAGTTGACTTTCATTTGATTAAACAAGTTATGTTTGAATGCAATTTACGTTCATTTGATTCAATAAGCTTTATTCGAATCAAATTAGCTTTGTTTAAATGCAATTGAGTGGAATCTTAATGATTAGGCTTAAGTTTTATTTGAACCAATTACAATTTTTGGAAAGAAGTTGACTTTCATTTGATTAAACAAGCTATGACTTTCATTTGATTCAATAAGCTTTATTCGATTCAAATTAGCTTTGTTTGAATGCAATTGAGTGGAATCTTAATGATTAAGGCTAAGCTTTATTTGAACCAATTTCCATTTTTGGTAAGAAGTTGACATTCATTTGATTAAACAATTTATGTTTGAATGCAATTGACTTTCATTTGATTCAATAAGCTTTATTCAAATCAAATTAGCTTTGTTTCAATGTAATTGAGTGGAATCTTAATGCATAAGCTTATGCTTTATTTGAACCAATTACCATTTTTGGAAAGAATAGTTGACTTGCATTTGATTAAATAAGGTTTATTGGAACGCAACTCACTTTCTTTTGATTGAATAAGCTTTATTCGAATCAAAGTAGCTTTGTTTGAATGCAATTGAGTGGAATCTTAATGATTAAGGCTAAGCTTTATTTGAACCAATTTCCATTTTTGGTAAGAAGTTGACATTCATTTGATTAAACAAGCTATGTTTGAATTGAATTGACTTTTATTTGATTCAATAAGCTTTATTCGAATCAAATTAGCTTTGTTTGAATACAATTGAGTGGAATCTTAATGATTAGGCTTAAGTTTTATTTGAACCAATTACAATTTTTGGAAAGAAGTTGACTTTCATTTGATTAAACAAGCTATGACTTTCATTTGATTCAATAAGCTTTATTCCAATCAGATTAGCTTTGTTTGAATGCAATTGAGTGGAATCTTAATGATTAAGCTTAAGCGTTATTTGAAACAATTTCCATTTTTGGGATAAATAGTTGACTTTCATTTGATTAAACGAGCTATGTTTGAATGCAATTTTCTTTGTTTGAATGCAATTGATTGGAATCTTAATGATTAAGCTTAAGCTTTATTTGAAACAATTACCATTTTCTGAATAAATATTTGTCTTTCATTTGATTCAATAAGCTTTATTCGAATCAAATTAGCTTTGTTTGACTGCAATTGAGTGGAATATTAATGATTAAGCTTGAGCATTATTTGAAACAATTACCATTTTTGGAATCAATAGTTTACTTTCAATGGATTAAACAAACTATGTTTGAATGCAATTGAATTTCATTTGATTCAATATGCATTATTCAAATAAAATTTGCTTTGTTTGAATGCAATTGAGTGCAATCTTAATGCTTATGCTTATGCTTTATTTGAAACAATTACCATTTTTTGAAAGAATAGTAAACTTTCATTTGATTAAACAAGCTATGTTTGAATGCAATTGACTTTAATTTGAGTCAATAAGTTTTATTCGAATCAAATTAGCTTTGTTTGAATGCAATTGAGTGGAATCTTAATGATTAAGCTTAAGCTTTATTTGAAACAATTACCATTTTTGGAAAGAATACATGACTTTCATTTGATTAAACAAGCTATGTTTGAATGCAATTGACTTTCATTTGATTCAATAAGCTTGATTCGAATCAAATTAGCTTTGTTTGAATACAATTGAGGGGATTCTTTATAATTAAGGTTAAGCTTTATTTGAAACAATTACCATTTTTGGAATAAATAGTTGACTTTCATTTGATTAAACAAGCTATGTTTGAAAGCAATTTTCTTTGTTTGAATGCAATTGATTGAAATCTTAATGACTAAGCTTAAGCTTTATTGGAACCAATTTCTATTTTGGGAAAGAAGTTGACTTTCATTTCATTAAACAAGGTATGGTTGAATGCAATTGACTTTCATTTGATTCAATAAGCTTTATTCAAATAAAATTTGCTTTATTTGAATGTAATTGAGTGGAATCTTAGTGATTAAACTTAAGCATTATTTGACACAATTACCATTTTTGGAAAGAATAGTTGACTTTCATTTGATTAAACAAGCTATGTTTGAATGCAATTGAATTTCATTTGATTCAATATGCTTTATTGGAATGAAATTAGCTTTGTTTGAATGCAATTGAGTGAAATCTTAATGATTAAGCTTAAGCTTTATTTGAAACAATTACCATTTTTGGAATAAATAGTTGACTTTCATTTGATTAAACAAGCTATGTTTGAATGCAATTGACTTTCATTTGATTCAATAAGCTTTATTCAAATCAAATTAGCTTTGTTTGAATGGAATTGAGTGGAATCTTAATGCAAAAGCTTATGCTTTATTTGAACCAATTACAATTTTTGGAAAGAATAGTTGACTTTCATTTGATTAAACAAGTTATGTTTGAATGCAATTTACGTTCATTTGATTCAATAAGCTTTATTCGAATCAAATTAGCTTTGTTTGAATACAATTGAGTGGAATCTTAATGATTAGGCTTAAGTTTTATTTGAACCAATTACAATTTTTCGAAAGAAGTTGACTTTCATTTGATTAAAAAAGCTATGACTTTCATTTGATTCAATAAGCTTTATTCGAATCAAATTAGCTTTGTTTGAATGCAATTGAGTGAAATCTTAATGATTAAGCTTAAGCTTTATTTGAAACAATTACCATTTTTGGAATAAATAGTTGACTTTCATTTGATTAAACAAGCTATGTTTGAATGCAATTTTCTTTGTTTGAATGCAATTGATTGGAATCTTAATGATTAATCTTAAGCTTTATTTGAAACAATTACCATTTTTAAAAAGAATTGTTGACTTTCATTTGATTAAACAAGCTATGTTTGAATGCAATTGAGTCGAATCTTAATGATTAAGCTTAACCTTTATTTGAAAACAATTACCATTTTTGGAAAGAATAGTTGACTTTCATTTGATTAAACAAGCTATGTTTGAATGCAATGGACTTTCATTTGATTCAATAAGCTTTATTCAAATCAAATTAGCTTTGTTTGAATGTAATTGAGTGGAATCTTAGTATTTAAGCTTAAGCTTTATTTCAAAACATTACCATTTTTGGAAAGAATAGTTGACTTTCATTTGATAAAACCAGCTATGTTTGAATGCAATTGACTTTCATTTGATTCAATATGCTTCATTCGAATCAGATTTGCTTTGTTTGAATGCGTTTGAGTGAAATCTTAATGATTAAGCTTAAGCTTTATTTGAAACAATTACCATTTTTGGAATAAATAGTTGACTAGCATTTGATTAAACAAGCTATGTTTGAATGCAATTTTCTTTGTTTGAATGCAATTGAGTGGAATCTTAATGATTAAGCTTAAGCCTTATTTGAAACAATTACCATTTTTATAAAGAATAGTTGACGTTCAATTGATTAAACAAGCTTTATTCAAATAAAATTACCTTTGTTTGAATGCAATTGAGTGGAATTTTAATGATTAAGCTTATGCTTTATTTGAACCAATTATCAGTTTTGGAAAGAATAGTTGACTTTCATTTGATTAAACAAGTTATGTTTGAATGCAATTGACTTTCATTTGATTCAATAAGCTTTATTCAAATGCAATTAGCTTTGTTTGAATGCAATTGAGTGGAATCTTAATGATTGAGTTTAACCTTTATTTGAAAAAAGTACCATTTTTGGAAAGAATAGTTGACTTTCATTTGATTCAACAAGCTATGTTTGAATGTAATTGACTTTCATTTGATTCATTAAGCTTGATTCGAATCAAATTAGCTTTGTTTGAATGCAATTGAGGGGAATCTTATTGATTAAGCTTAAGCTTTAGTTGAAACAATTACCATTTTTGAAAACAATAGTTAACTTTCGTTTGATTAAACAAGCTATATTTGAACGCAGCTGACTTTCATTTGATTCAATAAGCTTTATTCGAATCAAATTAGCTTTGTTTGAATGCAATTGAGTGGAATATTAATGATTAAGCTTGAGCATTATTTGAAACAATTACCATTTCTGGAAACAATAGTTTACTTTCATTGGATTAAACAAACTATGTTTGAATGCAATTGAATTTCATTTGATTCAATAAGCTTTATTCAAATCAAATTAGCTTTGTTTCAATGTAATTGAGTGGAATCTTAATGCATAAGCTTATGCTTTATTTGAACCAATTACCATTTTTGGAAAGAATAGTTGACTTGCATTTGATTAAATAAGGTTTATTGGAACGCAACTCACTTTCTTTTGATTGAATAAGCTTTATTCGAATCAAAGTAGCTTTGTTTGAATGCAATTGAGTGGAATCTTAATGATTAAGGCTAAGCTTTATTTGAACCAATTTCCATTTTTGGTAAGAAGTTGACATTCATTTGATTAAACAAGCTATGTTTGAATTGAATTGACTTTTATTTGATTCAATAAGCTTTATTCGAATCAAATTAGCTTTGTTTGAATACAATTGAGTGGAATCTTAATGATTAGGCTTAAGTTTTATTTGAACCAATTACAATTTTTGGAAAGAAGTTGACTTTCATTTGATTAAACAAGCTATGACTTTCATTTGATTCAATAAGCTTTATTCCAATCAGATTAGCTTTGTTTGAATGCAATTGAGTGGAATCTTAATGATTAAGCTTAAGCGTTATTTGAAACAATTTCCATTTTTGGGATAAATAGTTGACTTTCATTTGATTAAACGAGCTATGTTTGAATGCAATTTTCTTTGTTTGAATGCAATTGATTGGAATCTTAATGATTAAGCTTAAGCTTTATTTGAAACAATTACCATTTTCTGAATAAATATTTGTCTTTCATTTGATTCAATAAGCTTTATTCGAATCAAATTAGCTTTGTTTGACTGCAATTGAGTGGAATATTAATGATTAAGCTTGAGCATTATTTGAAACAATTACCATTTTTGGAATCAATAGTTTACTTTCAATGGATTAAACAAACTATGTTTGAATGCAATTGAATTTCATTTGATTCAATATGCATTATTCAAATAAAATTTGCTTTGTTTGAATGCAATTGAGTGCAATCTTAATGCTTATGCTTATGCTTTATTTGAAACAATTACCATTTTTTGAAAGAATAGTAAACTTTCATTTGATTAAACAAGCTATGTTTGAATGCAATTGACTTTAATTTGAGTCAATAAGTTTTATTCGAATCAAATTAGCTTTGTTTGAATGCAATTGAGTGGAATCTTAATGATTAAGCTTAAGCTTTATTTGAAACAATTACCATTTTTGGAAAGAATACATGACTTTCATTTGATTAAACAAGCTATGTTTGAATGCAATTGACTTTCATTTGATTCAATAAGCTTGATTCGAATCAAATTAGCTTTGTTTGAATACAATTGAGGGGATTCTTTATAATTAAGGTTAAGCTTTATTTGAAACAATTACCATTTTTGGAATAAATAGTTGACTTTCATTTGATTAAACAAGCTATGTTTGAAAGCAATTTTCTTTGTTTGAATGCAATTGATTGAAATCTTAATGACTAAGCTTAAGCTTTATTGGAACCAATTTCTATTTTGGGAAAGAAGTTGACTTTCATTTCATTAAACAAGGTATGGTTGAATGCAATTGACTTTCATTTGATTCAATAAGCTTTATTCAAATAAAATTTGCTTTATTTGAATGTAATTGAGTGGAATCTTAGTGATTAAACTTAAGCATTATTTGACACAATTACCATTTTTGGAAAGAATAGTTGACTTTCATTTGATTAAACAAGCTATGTTTGAATGCAATTGAATTTCATTTGATTCAATATGCTTTATTGGAATGAAATTAGCTTTGTTTGAATGCAATTGAGTGAAATCTTAATGATTAAGCTTAAGCTTTATTTGAAACAATTACCATTTTTGGAATAAATAGTTGACTTTCATTTGATTAAACAAGCTATGTTTGAATGCAATTGACTTTCATTTGATTCAATAAGCTTTATTCAAATCAAATTAGCTTTGTTTGAATGGAATTGAGTGGAATCTTAATGCAAAAGCTTATGCTTTATTTGAACCAATTACAATTTTTGGAAAGAATAGTTGACTTTCATTTGATTAAACAAGTTATGTTTGAATGCAATTTACGTTCATTTGATTCAATAAGCTTTATTCGAATCAAATTAGCTTTGTTTGAATACAATTGAGTGGAATCTTAATGATTAGGCTTAAGTTTTATTTGAACCAATTACAATTTTTCGAAAGAAGTTGACTTTCATTTGATTAAAAAAGCTATGACTTTCATTTGATTCAATAAGCTTTATTCGAATCAAATTAGCTTTGTTTGAATGCAATTGAGTGAAATCTTAATGATTAAGCTTAAGCTTTATTTGAAACAATTACCATTTTTGGAATAAATAGTTGACTTTCATTTGATTAAACAAGCTATGTTTGAATGCAATTTTCTTTGTTTGAATGCAATTGATTGGAATCTTAATGATTAATCTTAAGCTTTATTTGAAACAATTACCATTTTTAAAAAGAATTGTTGACTTTCATTTGATTAAACAAGCTATGTTTGAATGCAATTGAGTCGAATCTTAATGATTAAGCTTAACCTTTATTTGAAAACAATTACCATTTTTGGAAAGAATAGTTGACTTTCATTTGATTAAACAAGCTATGTTTGAATGCAATGGACTTTCATTTGATTCAATAAGCTTTATTCAAATCAAATTAGCTTTGTTTGAATGTAATTGAGTGGAATCTTAGTATTTAAGCTTAAGCTTTATTTCAAAACATTACCATTTTTGGAAAGAATAGTTGACTTTCATTTGATAAAACCAGCTATGTTTGAATGCAATTGACTTTCATTTGATTCAATATGCTTCATTCGAATCAGATTTGCTTTGTTTGAATGCGTTTGAGTGAAATCTTAATGATTAAGCTTAAGCTTTATTTGAAACAATTACCATTTTTGGAATAAATAGTTGACTAGCATTTGATTAAACAAGCTATGTTTGAATGCAATTTTCTTTGTTTGAATGCAATTGAGTGGAATCTTAATGATTAAGCTTAAGCCTTATTTGAAACAATTACCATTTTTATAAAGAATAGTTGACGTTCAATTGATTAAACAAGCTTTATTCAAATAAAATTACCTTTGTTTGAATGCAATTGAGTGGAATTTTAATGATTAAGCTTATGCTTTATTTGAACCAATTATCAGTTTTGGAAAGAATAGTTGACTTTCATTTGATTAAACAAGTTATGTTTGAATGCAATTGACTTTCATTTGATTCAATAAGCTTTATTCAAATGCAATTAGCTTTGTTTGAATGCAATTGAGTGGAATCTTAATGATTGAGTTTAACCTTTATTTGAAAAAAGTACCATTTTTGGAAAGAATAGTTGACTTTCATTTGATTCAACAAGCTATGTTTGAATGTAATTGACTTTCATTTGATTCATTAAGCTTGATTCGAATCAAATTAGCTTTGTTTGAATGCAATTGAGGGGAATCTTATTGATTAAGCTTAAGCTTTAGTTGAAACAATTACCATTTTTGAAAACAATAGTTAACTTTCGTTTGATTAAACAAGCTATATTTGAACGCAGCTGACTTTCATTTGATTCAATAAGCTTTATTCGAATCAAATTAGCTTTGTTTGAATGCAATTGAGTGGAATATTAATGATTAAGCTTGAGCATTATTTGAAACAATTACCATTTCTGGAAACAATAGTTTACTTTCATTGGATTAAACAAACTATGTTTGAATGCAATTGAATTTCATTTGATTCAATAAGCTTTATTCAAATCAAATTAGCTTTGTTTCAATGTAATTGAGTGGAATCTTAATGCATAAGCTTATGCTTTATTTGAACCAATTACCATTTTTGGAAAGAATAGTTGACTTGCATTTGATTAAATAAGGTTTATTGGAACGCAACTCACTTTCTTTTGATTGAATAAGCTTTATTCGAATCAAAGTAGCTTTGTTTGAATGCAATTGAGTGGAATCTTAATGATTAAGGCTAAGCTTTATTTGAACCAATTTCCATTTTTGGTAAGAAGTTGACATTCATTTGATTAAACAAGCTATGTTTGAATTGAATTGACTTTTATTTGATTCAATAAGCTTTATTCGAATCAAATTAGCTTTGTTTGAATACAATTGAGTGGAATCTTAATGATTAGGCTTAAGTTTTATTTGAACCAATTACAATTTTTGGAAAGAAGTTGACTTTCATTTGATTAAACAAGCTATGACTTTCATTTGATTCAATAAGCTTTATTCCAATCAGATTAGCTTTGTTTGAATGCAATTGAGTGGAATCTTAATGATTAAGCTTAAGCGTTATTTGAAACAATTTCCATTTTTGGGATAAATAGTTGACTTTCATTTGATTAAACGAGCTATGTTTGAATGCAATTTTCTTTGTTTGAATGCAATTGATTGGAATCTTAATGATTAAGCTTAAGCTTTATTTGAAACAATTACCATTTTCTGAATAAATATTTGTCTTTCATTTGATTCAATAAGCTTTATTCGAATCAAATTAGCTTTGTTTGACTGCAATTGAGTGGAATATTAATGATTAAGCTTGAGCATTATTTGAAACAATTACCATTTTTGGAATCAATAGTTTACTTTCAATGGATTAAACAAACTATGTTTGAATGCAATTGAATTTCATTTGATTCAATATGCATTATTCAAATAAAATTTGCTTTGTTTGAATGCAATTGAGTGCAATCTTAATGCTTATGCTTATGCTTTATTTGAAACAATTACCATTTTTTGAAAGAATAGTAAACTTTCATTTGATTAAACAAGCTATGTTTGAATGCAATTGACTTTAATTTGAGTCAATAAGTTTTATTCGAATCAAATTAGCTTTGTTTGAATGCAATTGAGTGGAATCTTAATGATTAAGCTTAAGCTTTATTTGAAACAATTACCATTTTTGGAAAGAATACATGACTTTCATTTGATTAAACAAGCTATGTTTGAATGCAATTGACTTTCATTTGATTCAATAAGCTTGATTCGAATCAAATTAGCTTTGTTTGAATACAATTGAGGGGATTCTTTATAATTAAGGTTAAGCTTTATTTGAAACAATTACCATTTTTGGAATAAATAGTTGACTTTCATTTGATTAAACAAGCTATGTTTGAAAGCAATTTTCTTTGTTTGAATGCAATTGATTGAAATCTTAATGACTAAGCTTAAGCTTTATTGGAACCAATTTCTATTTTGGGAAAGAAGTTGACTTTCATTTCATTAAACAAGGTATGGTTGAATGCAATTGACTTTCATTTGATTCAATAAGCTTTATTCAAATAAAATTTGCTTTATTTGAATGTAATTGAGTGGAATCTTAGTGATTAAACTTAAGCATTATTTGACACAATTACCATTTTTGGAAAGAATAGTTGACTTTCATTTGATTAAACAAGCTATGTTTGAATGCAATTGAATTTCATTTGATTCAATATGCTTTATTGGAATGAAATTAGCTTTGTTTGAATGCAATTGAGTGAAATCTTAATGATTAAGCTTAAGCTTTATTTGAAACAATTACCATTTTTGGAATAAATAGTTGACTTTCATTTGATTAAACAAGCTATGTTTGAATGCAATTGACTTTCATTTGATTCAATAAGCTTTATTCAAATCAAATTAGCTTTGTTTGAATGGAATTGAGTGGAATCTTAATGCAAAAGCTTATGCTTTATTTGAACCAATTACAATTTTTGGAAAGAATAGTTGACTTTCATTTGATTAAACAAGTTATGTTTGAATGCAATTTACGTTCATTTGATTCAATAAGCTTTATTCGAATCAAATTAGCTTTGTTTGAATACAATTGAGTGGAATCTTAATGATTAGGCTTAAGTTTTATTTGAACCAATTACAATTTTTCGAAAGAAGTTGACTTTCATTTGATTAAAAAAGCTATGACTTTCATTTGATTCAATAAGCTTTATTCGAATCAAATTAGCTTTGTTTGAATGCAATTGAGTGAAATCTTAATGATTAAGCTTAAGCTTTATTTGAAACAATTACCATTTTTGGAATAAATAGTTGACTTTCATTTGATTAAACAAGCTATGTTTGAATGCAATTTTCTTTGTTTGAATGCAATTGATTGGAATCTTAATGATTAATCTTAAGCTTTATTTGAAACAATTACCATTTTTAAAAAGAATTGTTGACTTTCATTTGATTAAACAAGCTATGTTTGAATGCAATTGAGTCGAATCTTAATGATTAAGCTTAACCTTTATTTGAAAACAATTACCATTTTTGGAAAGAATAGTTGACTTTCATTTGATTAAACAAGCTATGTTTGAATGCAATGGACTTTCATTTGATTCAATAAGCTTTATTCAAATCAAATTAGCTTTGTTTGAATGTAATTGAGTGGAATCTTAGTATTTAAGCTTAAGCTTTATTTCAAAACATTACCATTTTTGGAAAGAATAGTTGACTTTCATTTGATAAAACCAGCTATGTTTGAATGCAATTGACTTTCATTTGATTCAATATGCTTCATTCGAATCAGATTTGCTTTGTTTGAATGCGTTTGAGTGAAATCTTAATGATTAAGCTTAAGCTTTATTTGAAACAATTACCATTTTTGGAATAAATAGTTGACTAGCATTTGATTAAACAAGCTATGTTTGAATGCAATTTTCTTTGTTTGAATGCAATTGAGTGGAATCTTAATGATTAAGCTTAAGCCTTATTTGAAACAATTACCATTTTTATAAAGAATAGTTGACGTTCAATTGATTAAACAAGCTTTATTCAAATAAAATTACCTTTGTTTGAATGCAATTGAGTGGAATTTTAATGATTAAGCTTATGCTTTATTTGAACCAATTATCAGTTTTGGAAAGAATAGTTGACTTTCATTTGATTAAACAAGTTATGTTTGAATGCAATTGACTTTCATTTGATTCAATAAGCTTTATTCAAATGCAATTAGCTTTGTTTGAATGCAATTGAGTGGAATCTTAATGATTGAGTTTAACCTTTATTTGAAAAAAGTACCATTTTTGGAAAGAATAGTTGACTTTCATTTGATTCAACAAGCTATGTTTGAATGTAATTGACTTTCATTTGATTCATTAAGCTTGATTCGAATCAAATTAGCTTTGTTTGAATGCAATTGAGGGGAATCTTATTGATTAAGCTTAAGCTTTAGTTGAAACAATTACCATTTTTGAAAACAATAGTTAACTTTCGTTTGATTAAACAAGCTATATTTGAACGCAGCTGACTTTCATTTGATTCAATAAGCTTTATTCGAATCAAATTAGCTTTGTTTGAATGCAATTGAGTGGAATATTAATGATTAAGCTTGAGCATTATTTGAAACAATTACCATTTCTGGAAACAATAGTTTACTTTCATTGGATTAAACAAACTATGTTTGAATGCAATTGAATTTCATTTGATTCAATAAGCTTTATTCAAATCAAATTAGCTTTGTTTCAATGTAATTGAGTGGAATCTTAATGCATAAGCTTATGCTTTATTTGAACCAATTACCATTTTTGGAAAGAATAGTTGACTTGCATTTGATTAAATAAGGTTTATTGGAACGCAACTCACTTTCTTTTGATTGAATAAGCTTTATTCGAATCAAAGTAGCTTTGTTTGAATGCAATTGAGTGGAATCTTAATGATTAAGGCTAAGCTTTATTTGAACCAATTTCCATTTTTGGTAAGAAGTTGACATTCATTTGATTAAACAAGCTATGTTTGAATTGAATTGACTTTTATTTGATTCAATAAGCTTTATTCGAATCAAATTAGCTTTGTTTGAATACAATTGAGTGGAATCTTAATGATTAGGCTTAAGTTTTATTTGAACCAATTACAATTTTTGGAAAGAAGTTGACTTTCATTTGATTAAACAAGCTATGACTTTCATTTGATTCAATAAGCTTTATTCCAATCAGATTAGCTTTGTTTGAATGCAATTGAGTGGAATCTTAATGATTAAGCTTAAGCGTTATTTGAAACAATTTCCATTTTTGGGATAAATAGTTGACTTTCATTTGATTAAACGAGCTATGTTTGAATGCAATTTTCTTTGTTTGAATGCAATTGATTGGAATCTTAATGATTAAGCTTAAGCTTTATTTGAAACAATTACCATTTTCTGAATAAATATTTGTCTTTCATTTGATTCAATAAGCTTTATTCGAATCAAATTAGCTTTGTTTGACTGCAATTGAGTGGAATATTAATGATTAAGCTTGAGCATTATTTGAAACAATTACCATTTTTGGAATCAATAGTTTACTTTCAATGGATTAAACAAACTATGTTTGAATGCAATTGAATTTCATTTGATTCAATATGCATTATTCAAATAAAATTTGCTTTGTTTGAATGCAATTGAGTGCAATCTTAATGCTTATGCTTATGCTTTATTTGAAACAATTACCATTTTTTGAAAGAATAGTAAACTTTCATTTGATTAAACAAGCTATGTTTGAATGCAATTGACTTTAATTTGAGTCAATAAGTTTTATTCGAATCAAATTAGCTTTGTTTGAATGCAATTGAGTGGAATCTTAATGATTAAGCTTAAGCTTTATTTGAAACAATTACCATTTTTGGAAAGAATACATGACTTTCATTTGATTAAACAAGCTATGTTTGAATGCAATTGACTTTCATTTGATTCAATAAGCTTGATTCGAATCAAATTAGCTTTGTTTGAATACAATTGAGGGGATTCTTTATAATTAAGGTTAAGCTTTATTTGAAACAATTACCATTTTTGGAATAAATAGTTGACTTTCATTTGATTAAACAAGCTATGTTTGAAAGCAATTTTCTTTGTTTGAATGCAATTGATTGAAATCTTAATGACTAAGCTTAAGCTTTATTGGAACCAATTTCTATTTTGGGAAAGAAGTTGACTTTCATTTCATTAAACAAGGTATGGTTGAATGCAATTGACTTTCATTTGATTCAATAAGCTTTATTCAAATAAAATTTGCTTTATTTGAATGTAATTGAGTGGAATCTTAGTGATTAAACTTAAGCATTATTTGACACAATTACCATTTTTGGAAAGAATAGTTGACTTTCATTTGATTAAACAAGCTATGTTTGAATGCAATTGAATTTCATTTGATTCAATATGCTTTATTGGAATGAAATTAGCTTTGTTTGAATGCAATTGAGTGAAATCTTAATGATTAAGCTTAAGCTTTATTTGAAACAATTACCATTTTTGGAATAAATAGTTGACTTTCATTTGATTAAACAAGCTATGTTTGAATGCAATTGACTTTCATTTGATTCAATAAGCTTTATTCAAATCAAATTAGCTTTGTTTGAATGGAATTGAGTGGAATCTTAATGCAAAAGCTTATGCTTTATTTGAACCAATTACAATTTTTGGAAAGAATAGTTGACTTTCATTTGATTAAACAAGTTATGTTTGAATGCAATTTACGTTCATTTGATTCAATAAGCTTTATTCGAATCAAATTAGCTTTGTTTGAATACAATTGAGTGGAATCTTAATGATTAGGCTTAAGTTTTATTTGAACCAATTACAATTTTTCGAAAGAAGTTGACTTTCATTTGATTAAAAAAGCTATGACTTTCATTTGATTCAATAAGCTTTATTCGAATCAAATTAGCTTTGTTTGAATGCAATTGAGTGAAATCTTAATGATTAAGCTTAAGCTTTATTTGAAACAATTACCATTTTTGGAATAAATAGTTGACTTTCATTTGATTAAACAAGCTATGTTTGAATGCAATTTTCTTTGTTTGAATGCAATTGATTGGAATCTTAATGATTAATCTTAAGCTTTATTTGAAACAATTACCATTTTTAAAAAGAATTGTTGACTTTCATTTGATTAAACAAGCTATGTTTGAATGCAATTGAGTCGAATCTTAATGATTAAGCTTAACCTTTATTTGAAAACAATTACCATTTTTGGAAAGAATAGTTGACTTTCATTTGATTAAACAAGCTATGTTTGAATGCAATGGACTTTCATTTGATTCAATAAGCTTTATTCAAATCAAATTAGCTTTGTTTGAATGTAATTGAGTGGAATCTTAGTATTTAAGCTTAAGCTTTATTTCAAAACATTACCATTTTTGGAAAGAATAGTTGACTTTCATTTGATAAAACCAGCTATGTTTGAATGCAATTGACTTTCATTTGATTCAATATGCTTCATTCGAATCAGATTTGCTTTGTTTGAATGCGTTTGAGTGAAATCTTAATGATTAAGCTTAAGCTTTATTTGAAACAATTACCATTTTTGGAATAAATAGTTGACTAGCATTTGATTAAACAAGCTATGTTTGAATGCAATTTTCTTTGTTTGAATGCAATTGAGTGGAATCTTAATGATTAAGCTTAAGCCTTATTTGAAACAATTACCATTTTTATAAAGAATAGTTGACGTTCAATTGATTAAACAAGCTTTATTCAAATAAAATTACCTTTGTTTGAATGCAATTGAGTGGAATTTTAATGATTAAGCTTATGCTTTATTTGAACCAATTATCAGTTTTGGAAAGAATAGTTGACTTTCATTTGATTAAACAAGTTATGTTTGAATGCAATTGACTTTCATTTGATTCAATAAGCTTTATTCAAATGCAATTAGCTTTGTTTGAATGCAATTGAGTGGAATCTTAATGATTGAGTTTAACCTTTATTTGAAAAAAGTACCATTTTTGGAAAGAATAGTTGACTTTCATTTGATTCAACAAGCTATGTTTGAATGTAATTGACTTTCATTTGATTCATTAAGCTTGATTCGAATCAAATTAGCTTTGTTTGAATGCAATTGAGGGGAATCTTATTGATTAAGCTTAAGCTTTAGTTGAAACAATTACCATTTTTGAAAACAATAGTTAACTTTCGTTTGATTAAACAAGCTATATTTGAACGCAGCTGACTTTCATTTGATTCAATAAGCTTTATTCGAATCAAATTAGCTTTGTTTGAATGCAATTGAGTGGAATATTAATGATTAAGCTTGAGCATTATTTGAAACAATTACCATTTCTGGAAACAATAGTTTACTTTCATTGGATTAAACAAACTATGTTTGAATGCAATTGAATTTCATTTGATTCAATAAGCTTTATTCAAATAAAATTAGCTTTGTTTGAATGCAATTGAGTGGAATCTTAATGCCTATGCCTTATTTGAAAAATTTACCATATTTTGAAAGAATAGTAAACTTTCATTTGATTAAACAAGCAATGTTTGAATGCAATTGACTTTAATTTGAGTCAATAAATTTTATTCGAATCAAATTAGCTTTATTTGAATGCAATTGAGTGGAATCTTAATGATTAAGCTTAAGCTTTATTTAAAACAATTACCATTTTTGGGAAGAATACTTGACTTTCATTTGATTAAACAAGCTATGTTTAAATGCAATTGACTTTAATTTGATTCAATAAGCTATATTCGAATCAAATTATGTTTGTTTGAATGCAATTGAGTGGAATCTTAATGATTAAGCTTAAGCTTGATTTGAAACAATTACAATTTTGGGAAAGAAGTTGACTTTCATTTGATTAAACAAGCTATGTTTGAATGCAATTGAATTTCATTTGATTCAAAAAGCTTTATTCAAATAAAATTAGGTTTGTTTGAATGTAATTGAGTGGAATCTTAGTGATTAAGCTTAAGCATTATTTCAAACAATTACCATTTTTGGAAAGAATAGTTGATTTTCATTCAATTTCATTTGATTCAATAAGCTTTATTCAAATCCAATTAGCTTTGTTTGAATGCAATTGAGTGGAATCTTAATGACTAAGCTTAACCTTTACTTGAAAAAAGTATCATTTTTGGAAAGAATAGTTGACTTTCATTTGATTAAACAAGCTATGTTTGAATGCAATTGACTTTCATTTGATTAAATAAGCTTGATTCGAATCAAATTAGCTTTTTTTGAATGCAATTGAGGGGTATCTTAATGATTAAGCTTAAGCTTTAGTTGAAATAATTATCATTTTTGAAAACAATAGTTGACTATCGTTTGATTAAACAAGCTATATTTGAACGCAGCTGACTTTCATTTGATTCAATAAGCTTTATTCGAATCAAATTAGCTTTGTTTGAATGCAATTGAGTGGAATCTTAATGATTAAGGCTAAGCTTTATTTGAACCAATTTCCATTTTTGGTAAGAAGTTGACTTTCATTTGATTAAACAAGCTATGTTTGAATGCAATTGACTTTCATTTGGTTCAATAAGCTTTATTCAAATCAAATTAGCTTTGTTTGAATGTAATTGAGTGGAATCTTAATGCATAAGCTTATGCTTTATTTGAACCAATTACCATTTTCGGAAAGAATAGTTGACTTTCATTTGATTAAACAAGTTATGATTGAATGCAATTTACGTTCATTTGATTCAATGAGCTTTATTCGAATCAAATTAGCTTTGTTTAAATGTAATTGAGTGGAATCTTAATGATTAGGCTTAAGTTTTATTTGAACCAATTACAATTTTTGGAAAGAAGTTGACTTTCATTTGATTAAACAAGCTATGACTTTCATTTGATTCAATAAGCTATATTCGAATCAAATTAGCTTTGTTTGAATGCAATTGAGTGGAATCTTAATGATTAAGGCTAAACTTTATTTGAAACAATTTCCATTTTTGGTAAGAAGTTGACATTCATTTGATTAAACAAGCTATGTTTGAATGCAATTGACTTCCATTTGATTCAATAAGCTTTATTCAAATCAAATTAGCTTTGTTTGAATGTAATTGAGTGGAATCTTAATGCATAAGCTTATGCTTTATTTGAACCAATTACCATTTTTGGAAAGAATAGTTGACTTTCATTTTATTAAACAAGGTTTATTGGAACGCAGCTGACTTTCATTTGATTGAATAAGCTTTATTCGAATCAAATTTACTTTGTTTGAATGCAATTGAGTGGAATCTTAATGATTAAGGCTAAGCTTTATTTGAACCAATTTCCATTTTTGGTAAGAAGTTGACATTCATTTGATTAAACAAGCTATGTTTGAATGCAATTGACTTTCATTTGATTAAATAAGCTTTATTCGAATCAAATTAGCTTTGTTTGAATACAATTGAGAGGATTCGTAATGATTAGGCTTAAGTTTTATTTGAACCAATTACAATTTTTGGAAAGAAGTTGACCTTCATTTGATTAAACAAGCTATGACTTTCATTTGATTCAATAAGCTTTATTCGAATCAAATTAGCTTTGTTTGAATGCAATTGAGTGGAATCTTAATGATTAAGCTTAAGCGTTATTTGAAACAATTTCCATTTTTGAGATAAATAGTTGACTTTCATTTGATTAAACAAGCTATGTTTGAATGCAATTTTCTTTGTTTGAATGCAATTGATTTGAATCTTAATGATTAAGCTTAAGCTTTATTTGAAACAATTTCCATTTTTTGAATAAATAGTTGTCTTTCATTTGATTCAATAAGCTTTATGCGAATCGAATTAGCTTTGTTTGACTGCAATTGAGTGGAATATTAATGATTAAGCTTGAGCATTATTTGAAACAATTACCATTTTTGGAATCAATAGTTTACTTTCAATGGATTAAACAAACTATATTTGAATGCAATTGAATTTCATTTGATTCAATAAGCATTATTCAAATACAATTACCTTTGTTTGAATGCAATTGAGTGGAATCTTAATGTTTATGCTTATGCTTTATTTGAAACAATTACCATTTTTTGAAAGAATAGTAAACTTTCATTTGATTAAACAAGCTTTGTTTGAATGCAATTGACTTTAATTTGCGTCAATAAGTTTTATTCGAATCAAATTAGCTTTGTTTGAATGCAATTGAGTGGAATCTTAATGATTAAGCTTAAGCTTTATTTGAAACAATTACCATTTTGGAAAGAATACTTGAATTTCATTTGATTAAACAAGCTATGTTTGAATCCAATTAACTTTAATTTGATTCAATAAGCTTTATTCGAATCAAATTATGTTTGTTTGAATGCAATTGAGTGGAATCTTAATGATTAAGCTTAAGCTTTATTTGAACCAATTACAATTTTGGGAAAGAAGTTGACTTTCATTTGATTAAACAAGCTATGTTTGAATGCAATGGAATTTCATTTGATTCAATAAGCTTTATTAAAAAAAAATTAGCTTTGTTTGAATGTAATTTAGTGGAATCTTAGTATTTAAGCTTAAGCTTTATTTCAAAACATTACCATTTTTGGAAAGAATAGTTGACTTTCATTTGATAAAACCAGCTATGTTTGAATGCAATTGACTTTCATTTGATTCAATATGCTTCATTCGAATCAAATTTGCTTTGTTTGAATGCATTTGAGTGAAATCTTAATGATTAAGCTTAAGCTTTATTTGAAACAATTACCATTTTTGGAATAAATAGTTGACTTGCATTTGATTAAACAAGCTATGTTTGAATGCAATTTTCTTTGTTTGAATGCAATTGAGTGGAATCTTAATGATTAAGCTTAAGCCTTATTTGAAACAATTACCATTTTTATAAAGAATAGTTGACGTTCAATTGATTAAACAAGCTTTATTCAAATAAAATTACCTTTGTTTGAATGCAATTTTAATGATTAAGCTTATGCTTTATTTGAACCAATTATCAGTTTTGGAAAGAATAGTTTACTTTCATTTGATTAAACAAGTTATGTTTGAATGCAATTGACTTTCATTTGATTCAATAAGCTTTATTCAAATGCAATTAGCTTTGTTTGAATGCAACTGAGTGGAATCTTAATGATTGAGTTTAACCTTTATTTGAAAAAAGTACCATTTTTGGAAAGAATAGTTGACTTTCATTTGATTCAACAAGCTATGTTTGAATGTAATTGACTTTCATTTGATTCAATAAGCTTGATTCGAATCAAATTAGCTTTGTTTGAATGCAATTGAGGGGAATCTTATTGATTAAGCTTAAGCTTTAGTTGAAACAATTACCATTTTTGAAAACAATAGTTAACTTTCGTTTGATTAAACAAGCTATATTTGAACGCAGCTGACTTTCATTTGATTCAATAAGCTTTATTCGAATCAAATTAGCTTTGTTTGAATGCAATTGAGTGGAATATTAATGATTAAGCTTGAGCATTATTTGTAACAATTACCATTTCTGGAAACAATAGTTTACTTTCATTGGATTAAACAAACTATGTTTGAATGCAATTGAATTTCATTTGATTCAATAAGCTTTATTCAAATAAAATTAGCTTTGTTTGAATGCAATTGAGTGGAATCTTAATGCCTATGCCTTATTTGAAAAATTTACCATTTTTTGAAAGAATAGTAAACTTTCATTTGATTAAACAAGCAATGTTTGAATGCAATTGACTTTAATTTGAGTCAATAAATTTTATTCGAATCAAATTAGCTTTATTTGAATGCAATTGAGTGTAATCTTAATGATTAAGCTTAAGCTTTATTTAAAACAATTACCATTTTTGGTAAGAATAGTTGACTTTCATTTGATTAAACAAGCTATGTTTAAATGCAATTGACTTTAATTTGATTCAATAAGCTTTATTCGAATCAAATTATGTTTGTTTGAATGCAATTGAGTGGAATCTTAATGATTAAGCTTAAGCTTGATTTGAACCAATTACAATTTTGGGAAAGAAGTTGACTTTCATTTGATTAAACAAGCTATGTTTGAATGCAATTGAATTTCATTTGATTCAAAAAGCTTTATTCAAATAAAATTAGCTTTGTTTGAATGTAATTGAGTGGAATCTTAGTGATTAAGCTTAAGCATTATTTCAAACAATTACCATTTTTGGAAAGAATAGTTGACTTTCATTTGATTAAACCGGCTATGTTTGAATGCAATTGACTTTCATTTGATTCAATATGCTTTATTCGAATCAAATTAGTTTTATTTGAATGCAATTGAGTGAAATCTTAATGATTAAGCTTAAGCTTTATTTGAAACAATTACCATTTTTGGAATAAATAGTTGACTTGCATTTGATTAAACAAGCTATGTTTGAATGCAATTTTCTTTGTTTGAATGCAATTGAGTGGAATCATAATGATTAAGCTTAAGCCTTATTTGAAACAATTACCATTTTTGGATAGAATAGTTGACTTTCATTTGATTAAACATGCTTTATTCAAATAAAATTAGCTTTGTTTGAATGCAATTGAGTGGAATTTTAATGATTAAGCTTATGCTTTATTTTAACCAATTACCATTTTTGGAATAAATAGTTGACTTGCATTTGATTAAACAAGCTATGTTTGAATGCAATTTTCTTTGTTTGAATGCAATTGAGTGGAATCATAATGATTAAGCTTAAGCCTTATTTGAAACAATTACCATTTTTGGAAAGAATAGTTGACTTTCATTTGATTAAACATGCTTTATTCAAATAAAATTAGCTTTGTTTGAATGCAATTGAGTGGAATTTTAATGATTAAGCTTATGCTTTATTTTAACCAATTATCATTTTTGGAAAGAATAGTTGACTTTCATTTGATTAAACAAGTTATGTTTGAATGCAATTGAATTTCATTTGATTCAATAAGCTTTATTCAAATCCAATTAGCTTTGTTTGAATGCAATTGAGTGGAATCTTAATGACTAAGCTTAACCTTTACTTGAAAAAAGTATCATTTTTGGAAAGAATAGTTGACTTTCATTTGATTAAACAAGCTATGTTTGAATGCAATTGACTTTCATTTGATTCAATAAGCTTGATTCGAATCAAATTAGCTTTGTTTGAATGCAATTGATGGGAATCTTAATGATTAAGCTTAAGCTTTAGTTGAAATAATTATCATTTTTGAAAACAATAGTTGACTATCGTTTGATTAAACAAGCTATATTGGAACGCAGCTAACTTTCATTTGATTCAATAAGCTTTATTCGAATAAAATTAGCTTTGTTTGAATGCAATTGAGTGGAATCTTAATGATTAAGGCTAAGCTTTATTTGAGCCGATTTCCATTTTTGGTAAGAAGTTGACTTTCATTTGATTAAACAAGCTATGTTTGAATGCAATTGACTTTCATTTGGTTCAATAAGCTTTATTCAAACCAAATTAGCTTTGTTTGAATGTAATTGAGTGGAATCTTAATGCATAAGCTTATGCTTTATTTGAACCAATTACCATTTTTGGAAAGAATAGTTGACTTTCATTTGATTAAACAAGTTATGATTGAATGCAATTTACGTTCATTTGATTCAATAAGCTTTCTTCGAATCAAATTAGCTTTGTTTAAATGTAATTGAGTGGAATCTTAATGATTAGGCTTAAGTTTTATTTGAACCAATTACAATTTTTGGAAAGAAGTTGACTTTCATTTGATTAAACAAGCTATGACTTTCATTTGATTCAATAAGCTATATTCGAATCAAATTAGCTTTGTTGGAATGCAATTGAGTGGAATCTTAATGATTAAGGCTAAGCTTTATTTGAACCAATTTCCATTTTTGGTAAGAAGTTGACATTCATTTGATTAAACAAGCTATGTTTGAATGCAATTAACTTTCATTTGATTCAATAAGCTTTATTCAAATCAAATTAGCTTTGTTTGAATGTAATTGAGTAGAATCTTAATGCATAAGCTTATGCTTTATTTGAACCAATTACCATTTTTGGAAAGAATAGTTGACTTTCATTTTATTAAACAAGGTTTATTGGAACGCAACTGACTTTCATTTGATTGAATAAGCTTTATTCGAATCAAATTTGCTTTGTTTGAATGCAATTGAGTGGAATCTTAATGATTAAGGCTAAGCTTTATTTGAACCAATTTCCATTTTTGGTAAGAATAGTTGACATTCATTTGATTAAACAAGCTATGTTTGAATGCAATTGACTTTCATTTGATTCAATAAGCTTTATTCGAATCAAATTAACTTTGTTTGAATACAATTGAGTGGATTCTTAATGATTAGGCTTAAGTTTTATTTGAACCAATTACAATTTTTGGAAAAAAGTTGACTTTCATTTGATTAAACAAGCTATGACTTTCATTTGATTCAATAAGCTTTATTCGAATCAAATTCGCTTTGTTTGAATGCAATTGAGTGGAATCTTAGTGATTAAGCTTAAGCGGTATTTGAAACAATTTCCATTTTTGAGATAAATAGTTGACTTTCATTTGATTAAACAAGCTATGTTTGAATGCAATTTTCTTTGTTTGAATGCAATTGATTTGAATCTTAATGATTAAGCTTAAGCTTTATTTGAAACAATTTCCATTTTTTGAATAAATAGTTGTCTTTCATTTGATTCAATAAGCTTTATGCGAATCGAATTAGCTTTGTTTGACTGCAATTGAGTGGAATATTAATGATTAAGCTTGAGCATTATTTGAAACAATTACCATTTTTGGAATCAATAGTTTACTTTCAATGGATTAAACAAACTATATTTGAATGCAATTGAATTTCATTTGATTCAATAAGCATTATTCAAATACAATTACCTTTGTTTGAATGCAATTGAGTGGAATCTTAATGTTTATGCTTATGCTTTATTTGAAACAATTACCATTTGTTGAAAGAATAGTAAACTTTCATTTGATTAAACAAGCTTTGTTTGAATGCAATTGACTTTAATTTGCGTCAATAAGTTTTATTCGAATCAAATTAGCTTTGTTTGAATGCAATTGAGTGGAATCTTAATGATTAAGCTTAAGCTTTATTTGAAACAATTACCATTTTGGAAAGAATACTTGAATTTCATTTGAGTAAACAAGCTATGTTTGAATCCAATTAACTTTAATTTGATTCAATAAGCTTTATTCGAATCAAATTATGTTTGTTTGAATGCAATTGAGTGGAATCTTAATGATTAAGCTTAAGCTTTATTTGAACCAATTACAATTTTGGGAAAGAAGTTGACTTTCATTTGATTAAACAAGCTATGTTTGAATGCAATGGAATTTCATTTGATTCAATAAGCTTTATTAAAAAAAAATTAGCTTTGTTTGAATGTAATTTAGTGGAATCTTAGTATTTAAGCTTAAGCTTTATTTCAAAACATTACCATTTTTGATAAGAATAGTTGACTTTCATTTGATAAAACCAGCTATGTTTGAATGCAATTGACTTTCATTTGATTCAATATGCTTCATTCGAATCAAATTTGCTTTGTTTGAATGCATTTGAGTGAAATCTTAATGACTAAGCTTAAGCCTTATTTGAAACAATTACCATTTTTGGAATAAATAGTTGACTTGCATTTGATTAAACAAGCTATGTTTGAATGCAATTTTCTTTGTTTGAATGCAATTGAGTGGAATCTTAATGATTAAGCTTAAGCCTTATTTGAAACAATTACCATTTTTATAAAGAATAGTTGACGTTCAATTGATTAAACAAGCTTTATTCAAATAAAATTACCTTTGTTTGAATGCAATTTTAATGATTAAGCTTATGCTTTATTTGAACCAATTATCAGTTTTGGAAAGAATAGTTGACTTTCATTTGATTAAACAAGTTATGTTTGAATGGAATTGACTTTCATTTGATTCAATAAGCTTTATTCAAATGCAATTAGCTTTGTTTGAATGCAACTGAGTGGAATCTTAATGATTGAGTTTAACCTTTATTTGAAAAAAGTACCATTTTTGGAAAGAATAGTTGACTTTCATTTGATTCAACAAGCTATGTTTGAATGTAATTGACTTTCATTTGATTCAATAAGCTTGATTCGAATCAAATTAGCTTTGTTTGAATGCAATTGAGGGGAATCTTATTGATTAAGCTTAAGCTTTAGTTGAAACAATTACCATTTTTGAAAACAATAGTTAACTTTCGTTTGATTAAACAAGCTATATTTGAACGCAGCTGACTTTCATTTGATTCAATAAGCTTTATTCGAATCAAATTAGCTTTGTTTGAATGCAATTGAGTGGAATATTAATGATTAAGCTTGAGCATTATTTGTAACAATTACCATTTCTGGAAACAATAGTTTACTTTCATTGGATTAAACAAACTATGTTTGAATGCAATTGAATTTCATTTGATTCAATAAGCTTTATTCAAATAAAATTAGCTTTGTTTGAATGCAATTGAGTGGAATCTTAATGCCTATGCCTTATTTGAAAAATTTACCATTTTTTGAAAGAATAGTAAACTTTCATTTGATTAAACAAGCAATGTTTGAATGCAATTGACTTTAATTTGAGTCAATAAATTTTATTCGAATCAAATTAGCTTTATTTGAATGCAATTGAGTGTAATCTTAATGATTAAGCTTAAGCTTTATTTAAAACAATTACCATTTTTGGTAAGAATACTTGACTTTCATTTGATTAAACAAGCTATGTTTAAATGCAATTGACTTTAATTTGATTCAATAAGCTTTATTCGAATCAAATTATGTTTGTTTGAATGCAATTGAGTGGAATCTTAATGATTAAGCTTAAGCTTGATTTGAACCAATTACAATTTTGGGAAAGAAGTTGACTTTCATTTGATTAAACAAGCTATGTTTGAATGCAATTGAATTTCATTTGATTCAAAAAGCTTTATTCAAATAAAATTAGCTTTGTTTGAATGTAATTGAGTGGAATCTTAGTGATTAAGCTTAAGCATTATTTCAAACAATTACCATTTTTGGAAAGAATAGTTGACTTTCATTTGATTAAACCGGCTATGTTTGAATGCAATTGACTTTCATTTGATTCAATATGCTTTATTCGAATCAAATTAGTTTTATTTGAATGCAATTGAGTGAAATCTTAATGATTAAGCTTAAGCTTTATTTGAAACAATTACCATTTTTGGAATAAATAGTTGACTTGCATTTGATTAAACAAGCTATGTTTGAATGCAATTTTCTTTGTTTGAATGCAATTGAGTGGAATCATAATGATTAAGCTTAAGCCTTATTTGAAACAATTACCATTTTTGGATAGAATAGTTGACTTTCATTTGATTAAACATGCTTTATTCAAATAAAATTAGCTTTGTTTGAATGCAATTGAGTGGAATTTTAATGATTAAGCTTATGCTTTATTTTAACCAATTACCATTTTTGGAATAAATAGTTGACTTGCATTTGATTAAACAAGCTATGTTTGAATGCAATTTTCTTTGTTTGAATGCAATTGAGTGGAATCATAATGATTAAGCTTAAGCCTTATTTGAAACAATTACCATTTTTGGAAAGAATAGTTGACTTTCATTTGATTAAACATGCTTTATTCAAATAAAATTAGCTTTGTTTGAATGCAATTGAGTGGAATTTTAATGATTAAGCTTATGCTTTATTTTAACCAATTATCATTTTTGGAAAGAATAGTTGACTTTCATTTGATTAAACAAGTTATGTTTGAATGCAATTGAATTTCATTTGATTCAATAAGCTTTATTCAAATCCAATTAGCTTTGTTTGAATGCAATTGAGTGGAATCTTAATGACTAAGCTTAACCTTTACTTGAAAAAAGTATCATTTTTGGAAAGAATAGTTGACTTTCATTTGATTAAACAAGCTATGTTTGAATGCAATTGACTTTCATTTGATTCAATAAGCTTGATTCGAATCAAATTAGCTTTGTTTGAATGCAATTGATGGGAATCTTAATGATTAAGCTTAAGCTTTAGTTGAAATAATTATCATTTTTGAAAACAATAGTTGACTATCGTTTGATTAAACAAGCTATATTGGAACGCAGCTAACTTTCATTTGATTCAATAAGCTTTATTCGAATAAAATTAGCTTTGTTTGAATGCAATTGAGTGGAATCTTAATGATTAAGGCTAAGCTTTATTTGAGCCGATTTCCATTTTTGGTAAGAAGTTGACTTTCATTTGATTAAACAAGCTATGTTTGAATGCAATTGACTTTCATTTGGTTCAATAAGCTTTATTCAAACCAAATTAGCTTTGTTTGAATGTAATTGAGTGGAATCTTAATGCATAAGCTTATGCTTTATTTGAACCAATTACCATTTTTGGAAAGAATAGTTGACTTTCATTTGATTAAACAAGTTATGATTGAATGCAATTTACGTTCATTTGATTCAATAAGCTTTCTTCGAATCAAATTAGCTTTGTTTAAATGTAATTGAGTGGAATCTTAATGATTAGGCTTAAGTTTTATTTGAACCAATTACAATTTTTGGAAAGAAGTTGACTTTCATTTGATTAAACAAGCTATGACTTTCATTTGATTCAATAAGCTATATTCGAATCAAATTAGCTTTGTTGGAATGCAATTGAGTGGAATCTTAATGATTAAGGCTAAGCTTTATTTGAACCAATTTCCATTTTTGGTAAGAAGTTGACATTCATTTGATTAAACAAGCTATGTTTGAATGCAATTAACTTTCATTTGATTCAATAAGCTTTATTCAAATCAAATTAGCTTTGTTTGAATGTAATTGAGTAGAATCTTAATGCATAAGCTTATGCTTTATTTGAACCAATTACCATTTTTGGAAAGAATAGTTGACTTTCATTTTATTAAACAAGGTTTATTGGAACGCAACTGACTTTCATTTGATTGAATAAGCTTTATTCGAATCAAATTTGCTTTGTTTGAATGCAATTGAGTGGAATCTTAATGATTAAGGCTAAGCTTTATTTGAACCAATTTCCATTTTTGGTAAGAATAGTTGACATTCATTTGATTAAACAAGCTATGTTTGAATGCAATTGACTTTCATTTGATTCAATAAGCTTTATTCGAATCAAATTAACTTTGTTTGAATACAATTGAGTGGATTCTTAATGATTAGGCTTAAGTTTTATTTGAACCAATTACAATTTTTGGAAAAAAGTTGACTTTCATTTGATTAAACAAGCTATGACTTTCATTTGATTCAATAAGCTTTATTCGAATCAAATTCGCTTTGTTTGAATGCAATTGAGTGGAATCTTAGTGATTAAGCTTAAGCGGTATTTGAAACAATTTCCATTTTTGAGATAAATAGTTGACTTTCATTTGATTAAACAAGCTATGTTTGAATGCAATTTTCTTTGTTTGAATGCAATTGATTTGAATCTTAATGATTAAGCTTAAGCTTTATTTGAAACAATTTCCATTTTTTGAATAAATAGTTGTCTTTCATTTGATTCAATAAGCTTTATGCGAATCGAATTAGCTTTGTTTGACTGCAATTGAGTGGAATATTAATGATTAAGCTTGAGCATTATTTGAAACAATTACCATTTTTGGAATCAATAGTTTACTTTCAATGGATTAAACAAACTATATTTGAATGCAATTGAATTTCATTTGATTCAATAAGCATTATTCAAATACAATTACCTTTGTTTGAATGCAATTGAGTGGAATCTTAATGTTTATGCTTATGCTTTATTTGAAACAATTACCATTTGTTGAAAGAATAGTAAACTTTCATTTGATTAAACAAGCTTTGTTTGAATGCAATTGACTTTAATTTGCGTCAATAAGTTTTATTCGAATCAAATTAGCTTTGTTTGAATGCAATTGAGTGGAATCTTAATGATTAAGCTTAAGCTTTATTTGAAACAATTACCATTTTGGAAAGAATACTTGAATTTCATTTGAGTAAACAAGCTATGTTTGAATCCAATTAACTTTAATTTGATTCAATAAGCTTTATTCGAATCAAATTATGTTTGTTTGAATGCAATTGAGTGGAATCTTAATGATTAAGCTTAAGCTTTATTTGAACCAATTACAATTTTGGGAAAGAAGTTGACTTTCATTTGATTAAACAAGCTATGTTTGAATGCAATGGAATTTCATTTGATTCAATAAGCTTTATTAAAAAAAAATTAGCTTTGTTTGAATGTAATTTAGTGGAATCTTAGTATTTAAGCTTAAGCTTTATTTCAAAACATTACCATTTTTGATAAGAATAGTTGACTTTCATTTGATAAAACCAGCTATGTTTGAATGCAATTGACTTTCATTTGATTCAATATGCTTCATTCGAATCAAATTTGCTTTGTTTGAATGCATTTGAGTGAAATCTTAATGACTAAGCTTAAGCTTTATTTGAAACAATTACCATTTTTGGAATAAATAGTTGACTTGCATTTGATTAAACAAGCTATGTTTGAATGCAATTTTCTTTGTTTGAATGCAATTGAGTGGAATCTTAATGATTAAGCTTAAGCCTTATTTGAAACAATTACCATTTTTATAAAGAATAGTTGACGTTCAATTGATTAAACAAGCTTTATTCAAATAAAATTACCTTTGTTTGAATGCAATTTTAATGATTAAGCTTATGCTTTATTTGAACCAATTATCAGTTTTGGAAAGAATAGTTGACTTTCATTTGATTAAACAAGTTATGTTTGAATGGAATTGACTTTCATTTGATTCAATAAGCTTTATTCAAATGCAATTAGCTTTGTTTGAATGCAACTGAGTGGAATCTTAATGATTGAGTTTAACCTTTATTTGAAAAAAGTACCATTTTTGGAAAGAATAGTTGACTTTCATTTGATTCAACAAGCTATGTTTGAATGTAATTGACTTTCATTTGATTCAATAAGCTTGATTCGAATCAAATTAGCTTTGTTTGAATGCAATTGAGGGGAATCTTATTGATTAAGCTTAAGCTTTAGTTGAAACAATTACCATTTTTGAAAACAATAGTTAACTTTCGTTTGATTAAACAAGCTATATTTGAACGCAACTGACTTTCATTTGATTCAATAAGCTTTATTCGAATCAAATTAGCTTTGTTTGAATGCAATTGAGTGGAATATTAATGATTAAGCTTGAGCATTATTTGTAACAATTACCATTTCTGGAAACAATAGTTTACTTTCATTGGATTAAACAAACTATGTTTGAATGCAATTGAATTTCATTTGATTCAATAAGCTTTATTCAAATAAAATTAGCTTTGTTTGAATGCAATTGAGTGGAATCTTAATGGCTATGCCTTATTTGAAAAATTTACCATTTTTTGAAAGAATAGTAAACTTTCATTTGATTAAACAAGCAATGTTTGAATGCAATTGACTTTAATTTGAGTCAATAAATTTTATTCGAATCAAATTAGCTTTATTTGAATGCAATTGAGTGTAATCTTAATGATTAAGCTTAAGCTTTATTTAAAACAATTACCATTTTTGGTAAGAATACTTGACTTTCATTTGATTAAACAAGCTATGTTTAAATGCAATTGACTTTAATTTGATTCAATAAGCTTTATTCGAATCAAATTATGTTTGTTTGAATGCAATTGAGTGGAATCTTAATGATTAAGCTTAAGCTTGATTTGAACCAATTACAATTTTGGGAAAGAAGTTGACTTTCATTTGATTAAACAAGCTATGTTTGAATGCAATTGAATTTCATTTGATTCAAAAAGCTTTATTCAAATAAAATTAGCTTTGTTTGAATGTAATTGAGTGGAATCTTAGTGATTAAGCTTAAGCATTATTTCAAACAATTACCATTTTTGGAAAGAATAGTTGACTTTCATTTGATTAAACCGGCTATGTTTGAATGCAATTGACTTTCATTTGATTCAATATGCTTTATTCGAATCAAATTAGTTTTATTTGAATGCAATTGAGTGAAATCTTAATGATTAAGCTTAAGCTTTATTTGAAACAATTACCATTTTTGGAATAAATAGTTGACTTGCATTTGATTAAACAAGCTATGTTTGAATGCAATTTTCTTTGTTTGAATGCAATTGAGTGGAATCATAATGATTAAGCTTAAGCCTTATTTGAAACAATTACCATTTTTGGATAGAATAGTTGACTTTCATTTGATTAAACATGCTTTATTCAAATAAAATTAGCTTTGTTTGAATGCAATTGAGTGGAATTTTAATGATTAAGCTTATGCTTTATTTTAACCAATTACCATTTTTGGAATAAATAGTTGACTTGCATTTGATTAAACAAGCTATGTTTGAATGCAATTTTCTTTGTTTGAATGCAATTGAGTGGAATCATAATGATTAAGCTTAAGCCTTATTTGAAACAATTACCATTTTTGGAAAGAATAGTTGACTTTCATTTGATTAAACATGCTTTATTCAAATAAAATTAGCTTTGTTTGAATGCAATTGAGTGGAATTTTAATGATTAAGCTTATGCTTTATTTTAACCAATTATCATTTTTGGAAAGAATAGTTGACTTTCATTTGATTAAACAAGTTATGTTTGAATGCAATTGAATTTCATTTGATTCAATAAGCTTTATTCAAATCCAATTAGCTTTGTTTGAATGCAATTGAGTGGAATCTTAATGACTAAGCTTAACCTTTACTTGAAAAAAGTATCATTTTTGGAAAGAATAGTTGACTTTCATTTGATTAAACAAGCTATGTTTGAATGCAATTGACTTTCATTTGATTCAATAAGCTTGATTCGAATCAAATTAGCTTTGTTTGAATGCAATTGATGGGAATCTTAATGATTAAGCTTAAGCTTTAGTTGAAATAATTATCATTTTTGAAAACAATAGTTGACTATCGTTTGATTAAACAAGCTATATTGGAACGCAGCTAACTTTCATTTGATTCAATAAGCTTTATTCGAATAAAATTAGCTTTGTTTGAATGCAATTGAGTGGAATCTTAATGATTAAGGCTAAGCTTTATTTGAGCCGATTTCCATTTTTGGTAAGAAGTTGACTTTCATTTGATTAAACAAGCTATGTTTGAATGCAATTGACTTTCATTTGGTTCAATAACCTTTATTCAAACCAAATTAGCTTTGTTTGAATGTAATTGAGTGGAATCTTAATGCATAAGCTTATGCTTTATTTGAACCAATTACCATTTTTGGAAAGAATAGTTGACTTTCATTTGATTAAACAAGTTATGATTGAATGCAATTTACGTTCATTTGATTCAATAAGCTTTCTTCGAATCAAATTAGCTTTGTTTAAATGTAATTGAGTGGAATCTTAATGATTAGGCTTAAGTTTTATTTGAACCAATTACAATTTTTGGAAAGAAGTTGACTTTCATTTGATTAAACAAGCTATGACTTTCATTTGATTCAATAAGCTATATTCGAATCAAATTAGCTTTGTTGGAATGCAATTGAGTGGAATCTTAATGATTAAGGCTAAGCTTTATTTGAACCAATTTCCATTTTTGGTAAGAAGTTGACATTCATTTGATTAAACAAGCTATGTTTGAATGCAATTAACTTTCATTTGATTCAATAAGCTTTATTCAAATCAAATTAGCTTTGTTTGAATGTAATTGAGTAGAATCTTAATGCATAAGCTTATGCTTTATTTGAACCAATTACCATTTTTGGAAAGAATAGTTGACTTTCATTTTATTAAACAAGGTTTATTGGAACGCAACTGACTTTCATTTGATTGAATAAGCTTTATTCGAATCAAATTTGCTTTGTTTGAATGCAATTGAGTGGAATCTTAATGATTAAGGCTAAGCTTTATTTGAACCAATTTCCATTTTTGGTAAGAATAGTTGACATTCATTTGATTAAACAAGCTATGTTTGAATGCAATTGACTTTCATTTGATTCAATAAGCTTTATTCGAATCAAATTAACTTTGTTTGAATACAATTGAGTGGATTCTTAATGATTAGGCTTAAGTTTTATTTGAACCAATTACAATTTTTGGAAAAAAGTTGACTTTCATTTGATTAAACAAGCTATGACTTTCATTTGATTCAATAAGCTTTATTCGAATCAAATTCGCTTTGTTTGAATGCAATTGAGTGGAATCTTAGTGATTAAGCTTAAGCGGTATTTGAAACAATTTCCATTTTTGAGATAAATAGTTGACTTTCATTTGATTAAACAAGCTATGTTTGAATGCAATTTTCTTTGTTTGAATGCAATTGATTTGAATCTTAATGATTAAGCTTAAGCTTTATTTGAAACAATTTCCATTTTTTGAATAAATAGTTGTCTTTCATTTGATTCAATAAGCTTTATGCGAATCGAATTAGCTTTGTTTGACTGCAATTGAGTGGAATATTAATGATTAAGCTTGAGCATTATTTGAAACAATTACCATTTTTGGAATCAATAGTTTACTTTCAATGGATTAAACAAACTATATTTGAATGCAATTGAATTTAATTTGATTCAATAAGCATTATTCAAATACAATTACCTTTGTTTGAATGCAATTGAGTGGAATCTTAATGTTTATGCTTATGCTTTATTTGAAACAATTACCATTTGTTGAAAGAATAGTAAACTTTCATTTGATTAAACAAGCTTTGTTTGAATGCAATTGACTTTAATTTGCGTCAATAAGTTTTATTCGAATCAAATTAGCTTTGTTTGAATGCAATTGAGTGGAATCTTAATGATTAAGCTTAAGCTTTATTTGAAACAATTACCATTTTGGAAAGAATACTTGACTTTCATTTGATTAAACAAGCTATGTTTGAATGCAATTGTATTTCATTTGATTCAATAAGCTTTATTCAAATAAAATTAGCTTTGTTTGAATGTAATTGAGTGGAATCATAGTGATTAAGTTTAAGCATTATTTCAAACAATTACCATTTTTGGAAAGAATAGTTGACTTTCATTTTATTAAACCAGCTATGTTTGAATGCAATTGACTTTCATTTGATTCAATATGCTTTATTGGAATCAAATTAGCTTTGTTTGAATGCAATTGAGTGAAATTTTAATGATTAAGCTGAAGCTTTATTTGAAACAATTACCATTTTTGGAATAAATAGTTGACTTGCATTTGATTAAACAAGCTATGTTTGAATGCAATTTTCTTTGTTTGAATGCAATTGAGTGGAATCTTAATGATTAAGCTTAAGCCTTATTTGAAACAATTACCATTTTTATAAAGAATAGTTGACTTTCAATTGATTAAACAAGCTTTATTCAAATAAAATTACCTTTGTTTGAATGCAATTGAGTGGAATTTTAATGATTAAGCTATGCTTTATTTGAACCAATTATCATTTTTGGAAAGAATAGTTGACTTTCATTTGATTAAACAAGTTATGTTTGAATGCAATTGACTTTCATTTGATTCAATAAGCTTTATTCAAATCCAATTAGCTTTGTTTGAATGCAATTGAGTGGAATCTTAATGATTAAGTTTAACCTTTATTTGAAAAAAGTACCATTTTTGGAAAGAATAGTTGACTTTCATTTGATTCAACAAGCTATGTTTGAATGTAATTGACTTTCATTTGATTCAATAAGCTTGATTCGAATCAAATTAACTTTGTTTGAATGCAATTCAGGGGAATCTTAATGATTAAGCTTAAGCTTTAGTTGAAACAATTACCATTGTTGAAAACAATAGTTGACTTTCGTTTGATTAAACAAGCTATATTTGAACGCAGCTGACTTTCATTTGATTCAATAAGCTTTATTCGAATCAAATTAGCTTTGTTTGAATGCAATTGAGTGGAAGATTAATGATTAAGGTTGAGCATTATTTGAAACAATTACCATTTTTAGAAACAATAGTTTACTTTCATTGGATTAAACAAACTATGTTTGAATGCAATTGAATTTCATTTGATTCAATAAGCTTTATTCAAATAAAATTAGCTTTGTTTGAATGCAATTGAGTGGAATCTTAATGATTAAACTTATGCTTTATTTGAAACAATTACCATTTTTTGAAAGAATAGTAAACTTTCATTTGATTAAACAAGCAATGTTTGAATGCAATTGACTTTCATTTGATTCAATAAGCTTTATTCAAATCAAATTAGCTTTGTTTGAATGTAATTGAGTGAAATCTTAATGCTTAAGCTTTTGCTTTATTTGAACCAATTACTATTTTTGGAAAGAATAGTTGACTTTTATTGGATTAAACAAGTTATGTTTGAATGCAATTTACTTTCATTTGATTCAATAAGCTTTATTGGAATCAAATTAGTTTTTTTGAATAAAATTGAGTGGAATCTTAATGATTAGGCTTAAGTTTTATTTGAACCAATTACAATTTTTGGAAAGAAGTTGACTTTCATTTGATTAAAAAAGCTATGAGTTTAATTTGATTCAATAAGCTTTATTCTAATCAAAATAGCTTTGTTTGAATGCAATTGAGTGGAATCTTAATGATTAAGCTTAAGCTTTATTTGAAATAATTACCATTTTTGGAATACATAGTTGACTTTCATTTGATTAAACAAACTATGTTTGAATGCAATTGAATTTCATTTGATTCAATAAGCTTTATTCAAATAACATTAGCTGTGTTTGAATGCAATTGAGTGGAATCTTAATGGTTATGCTTATGCTTTATTTGAAACAATTACCATTTTTTGAAAGAATAGTAAACTTTCATTTGATTAAACAAGCTATGTTTGAATGCAATTGAGTGGAATCTTAATGATTAAGCTTAAGCTTTATTTGAAACAATTACCATTTTTGGATTGAATACTTGACTTTTTTTTTTTTTTGGTAAATAAAGAAATTTTATTACCGAAAGGAATAAAAGTACAGACCCCCAAAACACCACAAAACTACACAAATCCCAGATGCTAACGCCTCACAATAAGACCATGACCACCTTCTAGGAAGGGTCCCAAAGTCTCAACAAATCACTGGTAGCATACAGGGGATAACACAACTAAATACACTTACACCACTAACAACCTTCTACCTTCTTCATCACAACGACAAGCAGCTAAGAAAATAACCTCCCTAACAATGCTATCAATAGACCTTACACTCCCTTTAAAAATTACATTATTTCTGTAAAGCCAGATAACATATACAGCCTCAGTAAAAACAACAGCTAAGGTCTTAGCCTTACATATTCCCCGCTTCATAATGAAGCATAACCACCTTACCAGATCCGAGAAAGAAAAAAGTCGGGTTCTTGGCTTCACCACATCTAGCAACCTCCACCAAACCTGCATGGAAAAACTACAATCGAAAAACAAATGGGAAATAGACTCCACAGCTAAACCACATAAAGCACAGTTCGGATCATCTACATGACCCCATTTGAAAAGCCTATCCCTAGTCATCAAACCATCATGAAGAGCTAACCAAAGAATAAAGATACTCTTTGGGGAAGCTCCATTATGATACACAAGACTCCTCCAAGGAACCACCTGCACCTGAGGGCGAAGAAGCCTATAAACATGTTTGATTTTAAAAGCCCCATGATGAAGAACCCGACGCCACCCCCCAAGCTGATCTATCATAGCACGACAATTTAACACCTTTTTCAACACCCACGAACACTTAGCGGGGGTAGGAGAATCCCACCATTCCCCCCTTCTGAAGTAATAATTATGCACCCATTTCACCCAAAGAGAGTCTGCCTTACTAGCCAGGTCCCAAAGCAACTTCGAAACAGCTGCTTTGTTCCAACTGCAAGAGCTAAGACATTCCAACCACCACTAACCTTAGGGAGACATACCTGCTTCCAGGCAACAAGAGCCCTCTTACATCTATCAGCTCGTCCCGTCCATAAGAAAGCCCGGAAAACCGCCTCAATATCTAAGAGGATCTTCTTAGGAAGCATGAAGATCTGCGCCCAATAGGTCTGAATGCCAAAAAGAACACTTTTGATCAGTTGAAGCCGCCCCGCATAAGAAAGATGCCTCGAAGCCCAACTTCTAACTCTACCAATAACCCGAGTCACCAAAGGAGAGCATTGAGCCAGCATTAGCTTCTTAGAAGAAAGAGGAACTCCAAGATATCTAAAAGGTAACACCCCCTGGGAGACCCCGACCAGAGTCCTCAAAGACTCCTGCTCAAGAGAAGGAATGCCACCAAAAAAAAAATCTCAGTCTTATCAAGATTAGCAGAAAGACCAGAAGCCGCTGAAAATTTATGAAAAGCATCAAATAGCAACCGAAGAGAACTATGATCCGCTCTACATAATAAAAGGAGATCATCAGCAAACATAAGGTGAGTGAGAAGCAATCTCTCACACCTCGGATGGAAGTTAAAATTAGGATCATCCTGCAAATCACCAAGACAACGAGAAAGATATTCCATGCCAATCGCAAACAAAAAAGGAGACATAGGATCTCCTTGCCGCAATCCCTTCCTCGTAGGAAAGGGAACAGTGGGAAAACCATTAATCAAAATAGAGTAAGACACCGAAGAAACGGCACCCATCACCCATTTAATAAAAAGTGGAGGAAACCCCAACTCATAAAGCATAGTCTCGAGAAAACTCCATTCTATAGAATCATAGGCCTTTTTAAGGTCTACCTTGACAACACATCGTGGAGAAATATATTTATGAGAATATCCCTTCATGAGCTCTGTGGCCAACATAATATTATCTCCAATATGTTTCCCAGGAATAAATCCTGCTTGGGAATCATTCACAACATCTCCAATTACTCTAGCCAACCTACAGGTGAGAATCTTAGAAATAATTTTATAAAGCACAGTACAACAAGCAATAGGCCTATACTCTTTCACATACTGAGGATTCTGAACTTTTGGGACCAAAGTGACAGAAGTACAGTTCCATTCCTTAGACATAACACCTGTAGTAAAGAACTCCTGAATAGCACCATGAACATCGTCCCTGAGAATGGGCCATGCCTTCTTAAAGAAGAAAGCATTAAAACCATCAACCCCCGGGGCTTTAGAATCATCAATTGCCTCCAAAGCATCATCTATCTCTCCATAAGAAACCTGTCTAACCAAAAGAGACCGAGCATCATCACTGAGCTTAGGCCCCCGCCGAACAGCCCGAACATCAACATGAGGAAGCACCAAAGCACTAGCCCCAAGTAGCCGCTTATAGAATCCCACAACTTCCTGCTCTACTTCCGAAGGCTCCACAAGAACACGACCATCATCAGAAAGAAGTGAATCAATCCTGTTCGAATTCTGCTTCTGCTTCATGAAAGAGAAGAAGTACTGAGAATTAGAATCCCCGAGCTTCACCCACTGAACCCTGGACTTTTGACGAAGAACACTCTCATGAAGAGAGCTCCAATGCCTGAGCTGGAGAGAAGTAACTCGTTCTTTACATTGAAGATCATAATCACCCGGGTTAACACCCAAAAGAACCTGAACATCTTCTAACTCCTGCTGCTTCTCCTGAATATGAGCCTGAATATTCGAGAAATGCTGAATATTGAGATGCTTGAGCTCCTGCTTAAAAAATTACAACTTCTCCCAAACCACCTTCAACTGAGAACCAGTAGCATAACGACCCCAACTACGCCGCACAATATCCAAGAAATCCTTGTGAGTAGCCAAAATATTAAGAAACCGAAATGGCTTCCCTTTACCTGGAACAAACCGAGCACACTCCACAAGAATCGGACAATGATCTGAAAGAGCAGGGGGGAAAATAACTCGCCTCAACTTGAGGGAAAGCATCTAACCACTCCTCGTTACCACACACCCAATCAATCCTACTACATATTCTACCATCACCAAGAGACTTATTAGACCAAGTAAATAAACTAACTCTAGCCCTAAGAGGGGAAAGGGAAAGGTTGTTCATCCACATATTAAAATCCCTAGTCTCAGCATGCATAACAGGTCTACCATTCAACCTATCCTCCTGAGAAAGAATAGAATTAAAATCACCAAGTAAAAGCCAAGGCAGATTACCTGTCATAAGAGTCCCAGTATCCCTCCAGAGAGCTCATTTTTCTTCCACTGTGTTGAGGCCATAAACAAAAGTGCAAGCGATAGTAAGGCTACCATCACGATTCCTGATCTCACAATGAATGAATTGCTCATGAGTAACAAACACCTTCACCAGAACCCTATCAAGCCTCCAACCGATCCAAATCCTACCTCTCCTTGAAAACCCGTAGTTAGTACACCAAGTCCAATCCTTGCCGAATTTCTTTTGAATACCCGGAGCTTTATGCTGCTTCACCTTAGTCTCCACAATACCAATAGCTTCAATATTATGATTTTGCAAAAATTTTTTGACTGAAGCTATCTTAGTAGGGTCATTTAGACCCCTCACATTCCAACTAACAATCCGCATGAAAAGGGGTAGAACCATCCCCCTCTCCACTCAACTCCTCCCCATCTTCATCACCCTCCTCAATGAGCGACAAATAAATACTCACCGTAGAAGATTTTTTTGTCACCACCTTCCAAGCACTAGAATCATCGATTCCCAAAGGTTGAGGAATAGGAGTAGCAAAGGTAACCAAAGCATTTGATTCACCATAACAAGCAGCCGCACCATCCCTCCGCTGCTGGACAGCAGCCCCACCAGACCTCTGCCCAGCTCCAAAACCAGCCTCACACCCCCTACCAACCAGCCCACCACCAGCACCTACCACCCCTTGCACACCAGCCACCTCCCCAACCTTCTGGCGCCCATCAACCCCTCCTCGCTGACCAGAAACAGAAGCAGCAGCAGCTTCATAACTGAGAGCAGAAACAGCCAAATCAGGGGCAGAAGCATCCGACGAGCCAGAACCAGCCCAGACAGAGGCAGAAGCACCCGCAGCCGCTGCAGCCGTAGCAGACACAGCCTTGTCAGAGGTATGAGCAGACACAGTAGAACTAACATCAGTAGGAGCAGGCCCAACATTAGCGTCCATCGAGCCAACTGCCCCAACAGAGCCACTAACCCCCTGCACATCCCCTTGCTTCTTTTTGGGAACCCAATGTTGCTTAAGAATACTTGACTTTCATTTGATTAAACAAGCTATGTTTGAATGCAACTAACTTTAATTTGATTCAATAAGCTTTATTCGAATCAAATTATCTTTGTTTGAATACAATTGAGTGGAATCTTAATGATTAAGCTTAAGCTTTATTTGAACCAATTACAATTTTTGGAAAGAAGTTGACTTTCATTTGATTCAATAAGCTTTATTAAAATCAAATTAGCTTTGTTTGAATGTAACTGAGTTGAATCTTAGTGATTAAGCTAAAGCTTTGTTTGAAACAATTACCATTTTTAGAAACAATAGTCGACTTTCATTTGATTAAACAAGCTATGTTTCAATACAATTGAATTTCATTTGATTCAATCAGCTTTATTCGAATCAAATTAGCTTTGTTTGAATACAATTTGAGTGGAATCTAAATGCTTAAGCTTATTCTTAATTTGAACCAATTACCATTTTTGGAAAGAATAGTTGACTTTCATTTGATTAAACAAGTTATGTTTGAATGCAATTTACGTTCATTTGATTCAATAAGCTTTATTCAAATCAAATTAGCTTTGTTTGAATGCAATTGAGTGGAATCTTAATGATTAAGCTTAAGCTTTATTTGAAACAATTACCATTTATGGAATCAATAGTTTACTTTTATTTGATTAAACAAGCTATGTTTGAATGCAATTGAATTTCATTTGATTCAATAAGCTTTATTCAAATAAAATTAGCTTTGTTTGAATGCAATTGAGTGGTATCTTAATGCTTAAGCTTATGCTTTATTTGAACCAATTACCATTTTTGGAAACAATAGTTTACTATCATTTGATTAAACAAGTTATGTTTGAATGCAATTGACTTTCATTTGATTCAATAAGCTTTATTCGAATCAAATTAGCTTTATTTGAATGCAATTGAGTGGAATCTTAATGATTAAGCTTAACCTTTATTTGTAAAAAGTACCATTTTTGGTAAGAATAGCTGACTTTCATTTTATTAAACAAGCTATGTTAAATTGACTTTCATTTGATTCAATAAGCTTGATTTGAATGACATTACCTTTGTTTGAATGCAATTGAGTGAAATCTTAATGATTAAGCTTATGCTTTAGTTGAAACAATTACAATTTTTGAAAACAATAGTTGACTTTCATTTGATTAAACAAGCTATGTTTGAACGAAGTTGACTTTCATTTGATTTAATAAGCTTTATTCGAAGCAAATTAGCTTTGTTTGAATGCAATTGAGTGGAATCCTAATGATTAAGGTTAAGCTTTATTTGAACCAATTTCTATTTTGGGAAAGAAGTTGACTTTCATTTGATTCAACAAGCTATGTTTGAATGCAATTGACTTTCATTTGATTCAATAAGCTTTATTCAAATCAAACTAGCTTTGTTTGAATGCAATTGAGTGGAATCTTAATGATTAAGCTTAACCTTTATTTGAAAAAAGTACCATTTTTGGAAAGAATAGTTGACTTTCATTTGATTAAACAAGCTATGTTTGAATGCAATTAACTTTCATTTGATTCGATAAGCTTGATTCGAATCAAATTAGCTTTGTTTGAATGCAATTGAGGGGACTCTTAATGATTAAGCTTAAGCTTTAGTTGAAACAATTACCATTTTTGAAAACAATGGTTGACTTTCATTTGATTAAACAAGCTATATTTGAACGCAACTGACTTTCATTTGATTCAATAAGCTTTATTCGAATCAAATTAGCTTTGTTTGAATGCAATTGAGTGGAATCTTAATGATTAAGGTTAAGCTTTATTTGAACCAATTTCCATTTTTGGAAAGAAGTTGACTTTCATTTGATTAAACAAGATTTGTTTGAATGCAATTGAGTGGAATCTTGATGCTTAAGCTTATGCTTTATTTGAACCAATTACCATTTTTGGAAAGAATAGTTGACTTTCATTTGATTAAACAAGTTATGTTTGAATGCAATTGATTGGAATCTTAATTATTAAGCTTAAGCTTTATTTGAAACAATTACCTTTTTTTGAATAAATAGTTGTCTTTCATTTGATTCAATAAGCTTTATTCGAATCAAATTAGCTTTGTTTGAATGCAATTGAGTGGAATATTAATGATTAAGCTTGAGCATTATTTGAAACAATTACCATTTTTGGTAACAATAGTTTACTTTCATTTGATTAAATAAACTATGTTTGAATGCAACTGAATTTCATTTAATTCAATAAGCTTTATTCAAACAAAATTAGCTTTGTTTGAATGCAATTGAGTGGAATCTTAATGCTTATGCTTATGCTTTATTTGAAACAATTACCATTTTTTTAAAGAATAGTAAACTTTCATTTGATTAAACAAGCTATGTTTGAATGCAATTGACTTTAATTTGAGTCAATAAGTTTTCTTCGAATCAAATTTGCTTTGTTTGAATGCAATTGAGTGGAATCTTAATGATTAAGCTTAAGCTTTATTTGAAACAATTACCATTTTTGGAAAGAATACTTGACTTTCATTTTATTAAACAAGCTATGTTTGAATGCAATTGACTTTAATTTGATTGAATAAGCTTTATTCGAATCAAATTATCTTTCTTTGAATGCAATTGAGTGGAATCTTAATGATTAAGCTTAAGCTTTATTTGAACCAATTACAATTTTTGGAAAGAAGTTGACTTTCATTTGATTAAACAAGCAATGTTTGAATGCAATTGACTTTAATTTGATTCAATAAGCTTTACTAAAAACAAATTATCTTTGTTTGAATGTAACTGAGTGGAATCTTAGTGATTAAGCTTAAGCATTGTTTGAAACAATTACCATTTTTGGAAACAATAGTTGACTTTCATTTGATTAAAGAAGCTATGTTTCAATACAATTGAATTTTATTTTATTCAATAAGCTTTATTCGAATCAAATTAGCTTTGTTTGAATACAATCGAGTGGAATCTTAATGCTTAAGCTTATGCTTTATTTGTACCAACTACCATTTTTGGAAAGAATAGTTGACTTTTATTTGATTAAACAAGTTATGTTTGAATGCAATTGACTTTCATTTGATTCAATAAGCTTTATTTGAATCAAATTAGCTTTGTTTGAATGCAATTGAGTGGAATCTTAATGATTAAGCTTAACCTTTGTTTGAAAACTACCATTTTTGGTAAGAATAGTTGACTTTCATTTGATTCAATAAACTTTATTCAAATCAAATTAGCTTTGTTTGAATGCAATTGAGTGGAATCCTAATGATTAAGGGTACGCTTTATTTGAACCAATTTCTATTTTTGTAAAGAAGTTGACTTTCATTTGATTAAACAAGCTATGTTTGAATGCAATTGACTTTCAGTTGATTCAATAACCTTTATTCAAATAAAATTTGCTTTGTTTGAATGTAATTGAGTGGAATCTTAATGCTTAAGCTTATGCTTTATTTGAACCAATTACCATAATTGGAAAGAATAGTTGACTTTCATTTGATTAAAAAAGTTATGTTTGAATGCAATTTACGTTCATTTGATTCAATAAGCTTTATTCAAATCAAATTAGCTTTGTTTGAATGTAATTGAGTGGAATCTTAATGTTTAAGCTTATGCTTTATTTGAACCAATTACCATTTTTGGAAAGAATAGTTGACTTTCATTTGATTTAATAAGCTTTATTCGAATCAAATTAGCTTTGTTTAAATGCAATTGAGTGGAATCTTAATGATTAAGCATAACCTTTATTTGAAAAAAGTCCCATTTTTGGTAAGAATAGTTGACTTTCATTTGACTAAACAAGCTATGTTTGAAAACAATTGACTTTCATTTGATTCAATAAGCTTTATTCGAATCAAATTAGCTTTGTTTGAATGCAATTGAGTGGAATCCTAATGATTAACCTTAACCTTTATTTTAAAAACGTACCATTTTTGGTAAGAATAGTTGACTTTCATTTGATTAGTCAAGCTAAGTTTCAACGTTGTTGACTTTCATTTGATTCAATAAGCTTTATTCGAATCAAATTATCTTTGTTTGAATACAATTGAGTGGAATCTTAATGATTAAGCTTAAGCTTTATTCGAACCAATTTCTATTTTTGGAAAGCACTTGACTTTTATTTGATTAAATGATAGGAGGGGTTTTCTTACCAAATAAAAAAACCCCGTCGTAGTATGAGTGGGGGTGTCGAACACGGGGAAGGTACTTCGCACTAGCCTAGGCGTGAGCGTCGAACAAGCTAGGTCAAATAATGGTCGCGAGAGGCGAAGGGAACTAACTAAAACTACACTAAGGAAACAAAAACAAAAGGGACTAGGGTAAGAGATCCACAACTCATACCACCATGAATTATGAATCAATCGAAACTTAGACTTAGGTCGTGGATAAGGGGAGGTCGTTCTAAGATCGTACCACTCTTTCGAGCTAGTACGATGACCGGAAAGACATATACAACTCACTTTCGTGCAGCGACACATCTAACAAGTACTAAGCACAAAATCACGAAGACCGGTAACTTTCCCTTGATCGAAGGCCCAACTTTCGTGGTGCTTCCATCAATCGGGCAAAGGAAGTCATCACCCACGTTCACCTTTCGGTCCTTCGGTGGGGATTTTTCAATGAATCCTATGGTAGCTAAACATATGACTCAACATTACCGAATCCTAAGGAACCGACAATATCACAACCAAGCCTAAAAACGACTAAACCACAAACATGGAGGAATTGAGAAGTTTCACTCAAAACCCTAGAAATTAACTACTCAAACATAAATAAATAAAACATAACTAAAGCTATAATTCAATACATAAATTAAACCTAAAACTAAGAACAACAAAAAACAACAACTAAAACCTAGAAAACTACACACTAAACTACTAAGAACAACAATGAAATCAAAATAAGCAACTAATCAAACATTAAAATAAACAATTAAACTAACTAATTAAACTACAACAACACCTATCAACTAGTAGAAATCAATAGCAAACAACAAAGAGCAAGGAATCAAAGCAATAAAAGAAAGCAAGAAGAGTACCTTGAAGAGGAGAACAAGAATGAGAAGAAGAAGAATTATACTAGTTGCATAAATTGAAGAACAAAAGGGAACAAAATACCGCTTATCAAACTCCCCCAAGCTTAGCTTTTGCTCGTCCCGAGCAAAACCTAAACTAAAAGAAGGGAAGAACATGATAAGAGGTAAACCTAAAAGAAAAAGAACAAAACACGAATAAATACACTAACTCACTTTCGTAGGAATCACGGTTATTTTTAGCGAAAACAACAAGCCATTTAAACCTCGAAGTCGCCAAGGAGGACGAGTGTGCTCTCGTAGGGGTTTCCAAAGAGTTTAACCCATAACTCTATCAAAAACAAACCAAGGCAAAGGTTCGAAGGAAACAAAAGAAAAGAAAAACAAAAAGAAAGGAAAAAGAAGACAAAACAAAACAAAAACAAAAGCAACTAGTTGGACTTGTTAAAGGACCGAGGATCGATGAATGCGAACCTTTCTAAGCACTAACGGAAAACATGCTCAAAGATGTTAAGGGTGGATAGTCAAATAAAACATGCTAGATTGGAGAACTAGGGAGGAACATTCTCCTTTCGCTCAACAACCAAGCATCCACATTCTAAGCTAGTGTCGTCTCCACCCATAAAGTTAGCTTCTCATAACTCCACGAAGGAGTCAGAAAAACAAAAAGGAGAAACAATTTAGGCTACCCGACATCTCATCATAGCAAACCGCTCAATATGCTTGAAACATGACTTCCTCAACCGAAAAGAACTCAACTATCTAGGATCGAGAGGGCTTTAGGGTTGTAATGTAAGGCTAGGGATAGGGTAGGAATCAATTTGGCTTGTGGTGCTCAAACCTAAATAGCGAAGCAATAAGTACAAATGAGCATCAAATAGCAAACGAATTCCTCAAATTCGCACACATACACCAAAAACCCCCAAGCTTATTCAAAAAACTATATGAAAAATGAAAAAAAATAAAAAAAATAAAAATATACATCAAATTAAATTTTTTTTTTTCGAACTATTCCTCCCCCCAAGCTTGAATGACACAATGCCCTCATTGTGAAAAGGAAAGGAATAATTGCATTTTTAAATTTTTAAACTAAACTGTTTTTTTCTCTTTTTTTTTACATTTTTTTTTTTACATTTTTTTACATGACCTTGCCTCTTTTACAACTTAGGTCGGTTTTTGCTCTAATTCATACAAATTAACACATTTTCGCTTGGGCGAACTCCTTACTTCACAAATTTTCAAAACAAAACATATACGAACCAAGCCGCTCCAATTGCTTCACTACACCTAAAGGGTACAAAACAAAACAATGGGAATCAAGGCTTGTAACGTGGCTAGAAGAAAGGAAGGGCCAAGCTCAAAGGGTTTCAAAGGATGAATGTAAAGCAAACACCTAGAAAAGTGAAAAGAAGCAAGATGCTAAAATAAAAAGGAAAATGAAAAAGGAAAAAAAATGGAAAATAACTAAGAAATGAACGCCTCCGTCCTCCCCTAGATTAGCTCGGTCACAGTCTCGGAAAGTCATGAATCAAGTTCTTGATCGAGTTATACTATGACAAGGATCCTATTGCCACTCAAACAAAATGATGAAGGCTAGAAAGATTTGACAATTTTCTCACATATGAAGGGTAGTGAATTGCAAATACTACCTCAAGGGCTTCAACTAGCTAGCAAAGCTTTGCCAATCGTACCACAAGCCAAGACATTAGGTTTCATGAACTCCAAAGTTCTAAAACCTAGCATGTAGTATTTGAAAATCAACCCCAACATCTCAAACCATGTGGACCACTAACACTTAAGGAAGGAATGCATTCAAAGTCCAAGAAATTAAGAACCAAGTCCAAACTACAAACAAAACAAAAACACACTTTGCCTTGAAAAGAAAATAAAAGAAAAAGAAGAGGAACAAGGGAAAATAGAAATAAAAACTAAACAAAAGGAAGGAAAATAAAATCAAGCATGAAAGGCTCTCAATCAAGCAACCAAGCATCAAACAAATAAATAAATCGAGGCCCAACGCCATCGATATCCAAATGTCCTCAAGGGTTTAAAAGCCAAAAATTGAAAGCCAAACATCCTCGAACAATCATCTCCTCCTAAAACTAATCCTACAACTAAGCACACAAGAAAAATAAAAGAAAGGGAATTTGGAATGATCTCACCAAAACAGGCTATAAAGTAAGCATACAACCTCCGTTTTGCGCTTTAGTACCATACATGTCCATGAGAGTTGCTTATTCATTTAACCTGCAAAAAAGAAAGAAAAGAAACCAAACTCCAAAAAACAAAATAATTACAAATAAAAGGAAAAAGGAAAAAGAAAAAGACTCGGGTTGCCTCCCGAGAAGCGCTTGTTTTAACGTCTTAAGCTTGACAAAGGAGCTGGACACAGGGAATAAGACATAGAAGAAAAACTATGTCAAAGTCATCCAGCGGGAACAACCACCCGGGGCTCAGTAAATAGCCCCGCAAAGCTCGCAAGAGCTTGTCAAACACACTGGCACTCAACTCACTAAAAACCACATAAGCGATAGATAAATTAAGCAAAGAAAGCGGTTTAAAAACCGGCATCCTATGCTTATGTGGGAGTGAGTGCCCACAGGGAGGTAAATTAAAATAAAAACTACAAAAAGAAAAATCAAATAAAGTAGGGGGAACACCTCCATACACCTCACTTGCCTTGGTTTCTGGAAGAGAAACATGGGAGTCAAGACAAGAGATGATGCCCTCGGATGGAGGTGATATGACTATGAATGGAAGTGGGGTGGGATATGAATAGATGCGGTTAAATCCTCCTAAAAAGGGAATAAGAAAATGTGGTATAACCACATCCTCCACATTAAATACCTCGTCGGGTTCACTCGACTCTGCTATGAGGGCCTCATCCTCTACAACATCGCATGACGATATGAAAGTGTCATGATTCTCATCACAACATTGTCAATAAATGTCATCGTCTATGCGAGTCGGGATGGTGTGCTCAACTATGAGGGGTGAGGGATCGAATTCATGACTAAGGTCATCATCGAAGGGTTCACCTAGGGGAATATGAGGTGAATCAACTATGTTCATGCCAAGACCTTGTAAATACTCATCAAGAACATGATTAAGCGAACTCGAATCATGTGAAAAATGATGAGAAAAATCAAAGGTAGTGGCATGAGGTGATGGTTGATTAAAACCATATTCCTCAAGTGCAATCAACTCATGACTATAATCATGTATTCCTTGGCTAGTCATATCCCACTCATAGGTGTCCTTAGTGAGACACTCGAATAAGAGCCAAGCTCTATCCAAGTCGAGAGCTAAGAAATCGCCATGAGATAGATATTCTATCCAATTTCTCGTCTCATAGTTCAAACCCTCGTACAACATATTGCATATATCCCACTTACCAAAATTATGATTAAGCGGAAGAGAGCTTCCGATTCTATCATAATACGACCAAAACAATTCATGCTCATATTGGGGATCGATCAAAGGAGTGGCCATAAGGCCCAAATATTCACAAAAATAAAGAAAAAGAAAGACCTAGAACCATTGTACTCAACCTAAACTAATGGCATTGCCTTCCCCGGCAACGGCGCCAATTTGATAGGAGGGGTTTTCTTACCAAATAAAAAACCCCCGTCGTAGTATGAGTGGGGGTGTCGAACACGGGGAAGGTACTTCGCACTAGCCTAGGCGTGAGCGTCGAACAAGCTAGGTCAAATAATGGTCGCGAGAGGCAAAGGGAACTAACTAAAACTACACTAAGGAAACAAAAACAAAAGGGACTAGGGTAAGAGATCCACAACTCATACCACCATGAATTATGAATCAATCGAAACTTAGACTTAGGTCGTGGATAAGGGGAGGTCGTTCTAAGATCGTACCACTCTTTCGAGCTAGTACGATGACCGGAAAGACATATACAACTCACTTTCGTGCAGCGACACATCTAACAAGTACTAAGCACAAAATCACGAAGACCGGTAACTTTCCCTTGATCGAAGGCCCAACTTTCGTGGTGCTTCCATCAATCGGGCAAAGGAAGTCATCACCCACGTTCACCTTTCGGTCCTTCGGTGGGGATTTTTCAATGAATCCTATGCTAGCTAAACATATGACTCAACATTACCGAATCCTAAGGTACCGACAATATCACAACCAAGCCTAAAAACGACTAAACCACAAACATGGAGGAATTGAGAAGTTTCACTCAAAACCCTAGAAATTAACTACTCAAACATAAATAAATAAAACATAACTAAAGCTATAATTCAATACATAAATTAAACCTATAACTAAGAACAACAAAAAACAACAACTAAAACCTAGAAAACTACACACTAAACTACTAAGAACAACAATGAAATCAAAATAAGCAACTAATCAAACATGAAAATAAACAATTAAACTAACTAATTAAACTACAACAACACCTATCAACTACTAGAAATCAATAGCAAACAACAAAGAGCAAGGAATCAAAGCAATAAAAGAAAGCAAGAAGAGTACCTTGAAGAGGAGAACAAGAATGAGAAGAAGAAGAAATATACTAGTTGCATAAATTGAAGAACAAAATGTAAATTACATGAGAAAAATGAAGAAGAAAGCTTAAAAATCTAACCTAACCCTAAGTTGGAGCCTCTAACCTCAGCTGAGAGTGAAAAATGGGGGAAGAGGGGTATATATACAAGCCCCAAAAAAGTCGAGCAAAACAGCTTCACACGTATTAAAAAAACAGAGCTGTCAAAAGGAGCGGTCGTGCAAGCATAAGGAGCGACCGCTCCTTTTGTAAAAAATGCTACTGCAATTGAGTCCGTCCAAAGGAGCGGCCGTGCATACAAAAGGAGCGACCGCTCCTTTTGGATTTTCAACTACTGGAAAACATGAGCGCGCCCGTGCAAAGAGAAGGAGCTACTGCTCCTTTGAGTAGAGTAGCTACTGCTTTTTCGACCTGTCCAAAGGAGCGGCCTTGCATGTGAAAGGAGCGGCCGCTCCTTTTGGAAAACTATGCTACTAACCCAATTCAAGTTTTGAAGCATGAAGGCACCTGCACAAAGGAGCGACCGCTCCTTTTGTTTTTCTCAACCACTGCTAACACCACCTGTAGAGGGGAGCGAGGGTGCAGGTAAAGCCAAAAATAGGAGCACTCAAAAGGAGTGGCCGTGCAAAACATAGGAGCGACCGCTCCTTTTGTTCTGTTGCAATTTTTGTTCTTTGTTTCTTGCCTTGCTCTCCAATGACCAAGGGGGGGTTTGTTGGGAGAACTGACTCTAGTTTTCCTCTGGGCTTTCCGGCTTACTTCCTGGCGCTCCGAAATGAACTCCGGACCTACAAAATGGAAGGAAACACAAGAATAGAGCAAAATCGAGGGAAAACACATAAAAACCAAGAAAGGAACCCTAAGCACCAAAACAAAGAAAAAGGAGAGAAAAAGGGAAAAAGCAAAGAAAACTACACATAAACTAAGTAAAAAGACAAGGAAAAAGGGAACAAAATACCGCTTATCATTAAACAAGCTATGTTTGAACGCAGTTGACTTTCATTTGATTCAATGTGCTTTATTCGAATCAAATTAGCTTTGTTTGAATACAATTGAGTGGAATCTTAATGATTAGGCTTAAGTTTTATTTGAACCAATTACAATTTTTGGAAAGAAGTTGACTTTCATTTGATTAAACAAGTATGACTTTCATTTGATTCAATAAGCTTTATTCGAATCAAATTGTCTTTGTTTGAATGCAATTGAGTGGAATCTTAATGATTAAGACTAAGCTTTATTTGAACCAATTTCAATTTTTGGAATAAATAGTTGACTTTCATTTGATTAAACAAGCTATGTTTGAATGCAATTTTCTTTGTTTGAATGCAATTGATTGGAATCTTAATGATTAAGCTTAAGCTTTATTTGAAACAATTACCATTTTTTGAATAAATAGTTGTCTTTCATTTGATTCAATAAGCTTTATTCAAATAAAATTAGCTTTGTTTGAATGCAATTGAGTGGAATTTTAATGATTAAGCTTATGCTTTATTTGAACCAATTATCATTTTTGGAAAGAATAGTTGACTTTCATTTGATTAAACAAGTTATGTTTGAATGCAATTGAGTGGAATCTTAATGATTAAGCTTAAGCGTTATTTGAATGCAATTGAATGGAAACAATAGTTTACTTTCATTGGATTAAACAAACTATGTTTGAATGCAATTGAATTTCATTTGATTCAATAAGCTTTATTCAAATAAAATTAGCTTTGTCTGAATGCAATTGAGTGGAATCTTAATGCTTATGCTTTATTTGAAACAATTACCATTTTTTGAAAGAATAGTAAACTTTCATTTGATTAAACAAGCAATGTTTGAATGCAATTGATTTTAATTTGATTCAATAAATTTTATTCGAATAAAATTAGCTTTGTTTGAATGCAATTGAGTGGAATCTTAATGATTAAGCTTAAGCTTTATTTGAAACAATTACCATTTTTGGAAAGATTACTTTACTTGACTTTCATTTGATTAAACAAGCTATGTTTAAATGCAATTGACTTTAATTTGATTCAATAAGCTTTATTCAAATCAAATTATCTTTGTTTAAATGCAATTGAGTGGAATCTTAATGATTAAGCTTAAGCTTTATTTGAACCAATTACAATTTTGGGAAAGAAGTTGACTTTCATTTGATTAAACAAGCTATGTTTGAATGCAATTGACTTTCATTTGATTCAATAAGCTTTATTCAAATAAAATTAACTTTGTTTGAATGTAATTGAGTAGAATCTTAGTGATTAAGCTTAAGCATTATTTGAAACAATTACCAATTTTGGAAAGAATAGTTGACTTTCATTTGATTAAACAAGCTATGTTTAAATGCAATTCACTTTCATTTGATTCAATATGCTTTATTCGAATCAAATTAGCTTTGTTTGAATGCAATTGAGTGAAATCTTAATGATTAGGCTTAAGCTTTATTTGAAACAATTACCAATTTTGGAATAAATAGTTGACTTGCATTTGATTAAACAAGTTATGTTTGAATGCAATTTTCTTTGTTTGAATGCAATTGAGTGGAATCTTAATGATTAAGCATAAGCCTTATTTGAAGCAATTACAATTTTTAAAAAGAATAGTTGACTTTCATTTGATTAAAAAAGCTATGTTTGAATACATTTGAATCGAATCTTAATGATTAAGCTTAAGCTTTATTTGAAAAAATTACCATTTTTGAAAAGAATAGTTGACTTTCATTTGATTAAACAAACTATGTTTGAATGCAATTGACTTTCAATTGATTCAATAAGCTTTATTCAAATAAAATTAGCTTTGTTTGAATGCAATTGAGTGGAATTTTAATGATTAAGCTTATGCTTTATTTGAACCAATTACCATTTTTTGAAAGAATAGTTGACTTTCATTTGATTAAACAAGTTATGTTTGAATGCAATTGACTTTCATTTGATTCAATAAGCTTTATTCAAATCAAATTAGCTTTGTTTGAATGCATTTGAGTGGAATCTTAATGATTAAGCTTAACCTTTATTTGAAAAAAGTACCATTTTTGGAAAGAATAGTTGACTTTCATTTGATTAAACAAGCTATGTTTGAATTCAATTGACTTTCATTTGATTCAATAAGCTTGATTCGAATCAAATTAGCTTTGTTTGAATGCAATTGAGGGGAATCTTAATGATTAAGCTTAAGCTTTAGTTGAAACAATTACCATTTTTGAAAACAATAGTTCACTTTCGTTTGATTAAACAAGCTATATTTGAACGCAACTGACTTTCTTTTAATTCAATAAGCTTTATTCGAACCAAATTAGCTTTGTTTGAATGCAATTGAGTGAAATCTTAATAATTAAGGCTAAGCTTTATTTGAACCAATTTCCATTTTTGGTAAGAAGTTGACTTTCATTTGATTAAACAAGCTATGTTTGAATGCCATTGACTTTCATTTGATTCAATAAGCTTTATTCAAATCAAATTAGCTTTGTTTGAATGTAATTGAGTGGAATCTTAATGCATAACCTTATGCTTTATTTGAACCAATTATCCTTTTTGGAAAGAATAGTTGACTTTCATTTGATTAAACAAGTTATGTTTGAATGCAATTTACGTTCATTTGATTCAATAAGCTTTATTCGAATCAAATTAGCTTTGTTTAAATGCAATTGAGTGGAATCTTAATAATTAGGCTTAAGTTTTATTTGAACCAATTACAATTTTTGGAAAGAAGTTGACTTTCATTTGATTAAACAAGCTATGACTTTCATTTGATTCAATAAGCTTTATTCCAATCAGATTAGCTTTGTTTGAATGCAATTGAGTGGAATCTTAATGATTAAGCTTAAGCGTTATTTGAAACAATTTCCATTTTTGGGATAAATAGTTGACTTTCATTTGATTAAACGAGCTATGTTTGAATGCAATTTTCTTTGTTTGAATGCAATTGATTGGAATCTTAATGATTAAGCTTAAGCTTTATTTGAAACAATTACCATTTTCTGAATAAATATTTGTCTTTCATTTGATTCAATAAGCTTTATTCGAATCAAATTAGCTTTGTTTGACTGCAATTGAGTGGAATATTAATGATTAAGCTTGAGCATTATTTGAAACAATTACCATTTTTGGAATCAATAGTTTACTTTCAATGGATTAAACAAACTATGTTTGAATGCAATTGAATTTCATTTGATTCAATATGCATTATTCAAATAAAATTAGCTTTGTTTGAATGCAATTGAGTGCAATCTTAATGCTTATGCTTATGCTTTATTTGAAACAATTACCATTTTTTGAAAGAATAGTAAACTTTCATTTGATTAAACAAGCTATGTTTGAATGCAATTAACTTTAATTTGAGTCAATAAGTTTTATTCGAATCAAATTAGCTTTGTTTGAATGCAATTGAGTGGAATCTTAATGATTAAGTTTAAGCTTTATTTGAAACAATTACCATTTTTGGAAAGAATACTTGACTTTCATTTGATTAAACAAGCTATGTTTGAATGCAATTGACTTTCATTTGATTCAATAAGCTTGATTCGAATCAAATTAGCTTTGTTTGAATACAATTGAGGGGATTCTTTATAATTAAGGTTAAGCTTTATTTGAAACAATTACCATTTTTGGAATAAATAGTTGACTTTCATTTGATTAAACAAGCTATGTTTGAAAGCAATTTTCTTTGTTTGAATGCAATTGATTGGAATCTTAATGACTAAGCTTAAGCTTTATTGGAACCAATTTCTATTTTGGGAAAGAAGTTGACTTTCATTTGATTAAACAAGGTATGGGTGAATGCAATTGACTTTCATTTGATTCAATAAGCTTTATTCAAATAAAATTTGCTTTATTTGAATGTAATTGAGTGGAATCTTAGTGACTAAACTTAAGCATTATTTGACACAATTACCATTTTTGGAAAGAATAGTTGACTTTCATTTGATTAAACAAGCTATGTTTGAATGCAATTGAATTTCATTTGATTCAATATGCTTTATTGGAATCAAATTAGCTTTGTTTGAATGCAATTGAGTGAAATCTTAATGATTAAGCTTAAGCTTTATTTGAAACAATTACCATTTTTGGAATAAATAGTTGACTTTCATTTGATTAAACAAGCTATGTTTGAATGCAATTGACTTTCATTTGATTCAATAAGCTCTATTCAAATCAAATTCGCTTTGTTTGAATGTAATTGAGTGGAATCTTAATGCATAAGCTTATGCTTTATTTGAACCAATTATGATTTTTGGAAAGAATAGTTGACTTTCATTTGACTAAACAAGTTATGTTTGAATGCAATTTACGTTCATTTGATTCAATAAGCTTTATTCGAATCAAATAAGCTTTGTTTAAATGCAATTGAGTGAATCTTAATGATTAGGCTAACGTTTTATTTGAACCAATTACAATTTTTGGAAAGAAGTTGACTTTCCATTGAGTACACAAGCTATGACTTTCATTTAATTCAATAAGCTTTATTCTAATCAATATTAGCTTTCTTTGAATGTAATTGAGTGGAATCTTAATGATTAAGGCTAAGCTTTATTTGAACAAATTTCCATTTTTGGTAAGAAGTTGACATTCATTTGATTAAACAAGCTATGTTTGAATGCAATTGACTTTTATTTGATTCAATAAGTTTTATTCAAATCAAATTAGCTTTGTTTGAATGTAATTGAGTGGAATCTTAATGCATAACATTATGCTTTATTTGAACGAATTACCATTTTTTGAATAAATAGTTGTCTTTCATTTGATTCAATAAGCTTTATTCAAATAAAATTAGCTTTGTTTGAATGCAATTGAGTGGAATTTTAATGATTAAGCTTATGCTTTATTTGAACCAATTATCATTTTTGGAAAGAATAGTTGACTTTCATTTGATTAAACAAGTTATGTTTGAATGCAATTGAGTGGAATCTTAATGATTAAGCTTAAGCGTTATTTGAACGCAATTGAATGGAAACAATAGTTTACTTTCATTGGATTAAACAAACTATGTTTGAATGTAATTGAATTTCATTTGATTCAATAAGCTTTATTCAAATAAAATTAGCTTTGTCTGAATGCAATTGAGTGGAATCTTAATGATTAAGGCTAAGCTTTATTTGAACCACTTTCCATTTTTGGTAAGAAGTTGACATTCATTTGATTAAACAATTTATGTTTGAATGCAATTGACTTTCATTTGATTCAATAAGCTTTATTCAAATCAAATTAGCTTTGTTTCAATGTAATTGAGTGGAATCTTAATGCATAAGCTTATGCTTTATTCGAACCAATTACCATTTTTGGAAAGAATAGTTGACTTGCATTTGATTAAATAAGGTTTATTGGAACGCAACTCACTTTCTTTTGATTGAATAAGCTTTATTCGAATCAAAGTAGCTTTGTTTGAATGCAATTGAGTGGAATCTTAATGATTAAGGCTAAGCTTTATTTGAACCAATTTCCATTTTTGGTAAGAAGTTGACATTCATTTGATTAAACAAGCTATGTTTGAATTGAATTGACTTTTATTTGATTCAATAAGCTTTATTCGAATCAAATTAGCTTTGTTTGAATACAATTGAGTGGAATCTTAATGATTAGGCTTAAGTTTTATTTGAACCAATTACAATTTTTGGAAAGAAGTTGACTTTCATTTGATTAAACAAGCTATGACTTTCATTTGATTCAATAAGCTTTATTCCAATCAGATTAGCTTTGTTTGAATGCAATTGAGTGGAATCTTAATGATTAAGCTTAAGCGTTATTTGAAACAATTTCCATTTTTGGGATAAATAGTTGACTTTCACTTGATTAAACGAGCTATGTTTGAATGCAATTTTCTTTGTTTGAATGCAATTGATTGGAATCTTAATGATTAAGCTTAAGCTTTATTTGAAACAATTACCATTTTCTGAATAAATATTTGTCTTTCATTTGATTCAATAAGCTTTATTCGAATCAAATTAGCTTTGTTTGAATGCAATTGACTTTAATTTGAGTCAATAAGTTTTATTCGAATCAAATTAGCTTTGTTTGAATGCAATTGAGTGGAATCTTAATGATTAAGCTTAAGCTTTATTTGAAACAATTACCATTTTTTGAATAAATAGTTGTCTTTCATTTGATTCAATAAGCTTTATTCAAATAAAATTAGCTTTGTTTGAATGCAATTGAGTGGAATTTTAATGATTAAGCTTATGCTTTATTTGAACCAATTATCATTTTTGGAAAGAATAGTTGACTTTCATTTGATTAAACAAGTTATGTTTGAATGCAATTGAGTGGAATCTTAATGATTAAGCTTAAGCGTTATTTGAATGCAATTGAATGGAAACAATAGTTTACTTTCATTGGATTAAACAAACTATGTTTGAATGCAATTGAATTTCATTTGATTCAATAAGCTTTATTCAAATAAAATTAGCTTTGTCTGAATGCAATTGAGTGGAATCTTAATGCTTATGCTTTATTTGAAACAATTACCATTTTTTGAAAGAATAGTAAACTTTCATTTGATTAAACAAGCAATGTTTGAATGCAATTGATTTTAATTTGATTCAATAAATTTTATTCGAATAAAATTAGCTTTGTTTGAATGCAATTGAGTGGAATCTTAATGATTAAGCTTAAGCTTTATTTGAAACAATTACCATTTTTGGAAAGATTACTTTACTTGACTTTCATTTGATTAAACAAGCTATGTTTAAATGCAATTGACTTTAATTTGATTCAATAAGCTTTATTCAAATCAAATTATCTTTGTTTAAATGCAATTGAGTGGAATCTTAATGAATAAGCTTAAGCTTTATTTGAACCAATTACAATTTTGGGAAAGAAGTTGACTTTCATTTGATTAAACAAGCTATGTTTGAATGCAATTGACTTTCATTTGATTCAATAAGCTTTATTCAAATAAAATTAACTTTGTTTGAATGTAATTGAGTAGAATCTTAGTGATTAAGCTTAAGCATTATTTGAAACAATTACCAATTTTGGAAAGAATAGTTGACTTTCATTTGATTAAACAAGCTATGTTTAAATGCAATTCACTTTCATTTGATTCAATATGCTTTATTCGAATCAAATTAGCTTTGTTTGAATGCAATTGAGTGAAATCTTAATGATTAGGCTTAAGCTTTATTTGAAACAATTACCAATTTTGGAATAAATAGTTGACTTGCATTTGATTAAACAAGTTATGTTTGAATGCAATTTTCTTTGTTTGAATGCAATTGAGTGGAATCTTAATGATTAAGCATAAGCCTTATTTGAAGCAATTACAATTTTTAAAAAGAATAGTTGACTTTCATTTGATTAAAAAAGCTATGTTTGAATACATTTGAATCGAATCTTAATGATTAAGCTTAAGCTTTATTTGAAAAAATTACCATTTTTGAAAAGAATAGTTGACTTTCATTTGATTAAACAAACTATGTTTGAATGCAATTGACTTTCAATTGATTCAATAAGCTTTATTCAAATAAAATTAGCTTTGTTTGAATGCAATTGAGTGGAATTTTAATGATTAAGCTTATGCTTTATTTGAACCAATTACCATTTTTTGAAAGAATAGTTGACTTTCATTTGATTAAACAAGTTATGTTTGAATGCAATTGACTTTCATTTGATTCAATAAGCTTTATTCAAATCAAATTAGCTTTGTTTGAATGCATTTGAGTGGAATCTTAATGATTAAGCTTAACCTTTATTTGAAAAAAGTACCATTTTTGGAAAGAATAGTTGACTTTCATTTGATTAAACAAGCTATGTTTGAATTCAATTGACTTTCATTTGATTCAATAAGCTTGATTCGAATCAAATTAGCTTTGTTTGAATGCAATTGAGGGGAATCTTAATGATTAAGCTTAAGCTTTAGTTGAAACAATTACCATTTTTGAAAACAATAGTTCACTTTCGTTTGATTAAACAAGCTATATTTGAACGCAACTGACTTTCTTTTAATTCAATAAGCTTTATTCGAACCAAATTAGCTTTGTTTGAATGCAATTGAGTGAAATCTTAATAATTAAGGCTAAGCTTTATTTGAACCAATTTCCATTTTTGGTAAGAAGTTGACTTTCATTTGATTAAACAAGCTATGTTTGAATGCCATTGACTTTCATTTGATTCAATAAGCTTTATTCAAATCAAATTAGCTTTGTTTGAATGTAATTGAGTGGAATCTTAATGCATAACCTTATGCTTTATTTGAACCAATTATCCTTTTTGGAAAGAATAGTTGACTTTCATTTGATTAAACAAGTTATGTTTGAATGCAATTTACGTTCATTTGATTCAATAAGCTTTATTCGAATCAAATTAGCTTTGTTTAAATGCAATTGAGTGGAATCTTAATAATTAGGCTTAAGTTTTATTTGAACCAATTACAATTTTTGGAAAGAAGTTGACTTTCATTTGATTAAACAAGCTATGACTTTCATTTGATTCAATAAGCTTTATTCCAATCAGATTAGCTTTGTTTGAATGCAATTGAGTGGAATCTTAATGATTAAGCTTAAGCGTTATTTGAAACAATTTCCATTTTTGGGATAAATAGTTGACTTTCATTTGATTAAACGAGCTATGTTTGAATGCAATTTTCTTTGTTTGAATGCAATTGATTGGAATCTTAATGATTAAGCTTAAGCTTTATTTGAAACAATTACCATTTTCTGAATAAATATTTGTCTTTCATTTGATTCAATAAGCTTTATTCGAATCAAATTAGCTTTGTTTGACTGCAATTGAGTGGAATATTAATGATTAAGCTTGAGCATTATTTGAAACAATTACCATTTTTGGAATCAATAGTTTACTTTCAATGGATTAAACAAACTATGTTTGAATGCAATTGAATTTCATTTGATTCAATATGCATTATTCAAATAAAATTAGCTTTGTTTGAATGCAATTGAGTGCAATCTTAATGCTTATGCTTATGCTTTATTTGAAACAATTACCATTTTTTGAAAGAATAGTAAACTTTCATTTGATTAAACAAGCTATGTTTGAATGCAATTAACTTTAATTTGAGTCAATAAGTTTTATTCGAATCAAATTAGCTTTGTTTGAATGCAATTGAGTGGAATCTTAATGATTAAGTTTAAGCTTTATTTGAAACAATTACCATTTTTGGAAAGAATACTTGACTTTCATTTGATTAAACAAGCTATGTTTGAATGCAATTGACTTTCATTTGATTCAATAAGCTTGATTCGAATCAAATTAGCTTTGTTTGAATACAATTGAGGGGATTCTTTATAATTAAGGTTAAGCTTTATTTGAAACAATTACCATTTTTGGAATAAATAGTTGACTTTCATTTGATTAAACAAGCTATGTTTGAAAGCAATTTTCTTTGTTTGAATGCAATTGATTGGAATCTTAATGACTAAGCTTAAGCTTTATTGGAACCAATTTCTATTTTGGGAAAGAAGTTGACTTTCATTTGATTAAACAAGGTATGGGTGAATGCAATTGACTTTCATTTGATTCAATAAGCTTTATTCAAATAAAATTTGCTTTATTTGAATGTAATTGAGTGGAATCTTAGTGACTAAACTTAAGCATTATTTGACACAATTACCATTTTTGGAAAGAATAGTTGACTTTCATTTGATTAAACAAGCTATGTTTGAATGCAATTGAATTTCATTTGATTCAATATGCTTTATTGGAATCAAATTAGCTTTGTTTGAATGCAATTGAGTGAAATCTTAATGATTAAGCTTAAGCTTTATTTGAAACAATTACCATTTTTGGAATAAATAGTTGACTTTCATTTGATTAAACAAGCTATGTTTGAATGCAATTGACTTTCATTTGATTCAATAAGCTCTATTCAAATCAAATTCGCTTTGTTTGAATGTAATTGAGTGGAATCTTAATGCATAAGCTTATGCTTTATTTGAACCAATTATGATTTTTGGAAAGAATAGTTGACTTTCATTTGACTAAACAAGTTATGTTTGAATGCAATTTACGTTCATTTGATTCAATAAGCTTTATTCGAATCAAATAAGCTTTGTTTAAATGCAATTGAGTGAATCTTAATGATTAGGCTAACGTTTTATTTGAACCAATTACAATTTTTGGAAAGAAGTTGACTTTCCATTGAGTACACAAGCTATGACTTTCATTTAATTCAATAAGCTTTATTCTAATCAAAATTAGCTTTCTTTGAATGTAATTGAGTGGAATCTTAATGATTAAGGCTAAGCTTTATTTGAACAAATTTCCATTTTTGGTAAGAAGTTGACATTCATTTGATTAAACAAGCTATGTTTGAATGCAATTGACTTTTATTTGATTCAATAAGTTTTATTCAAATCAAATTAGCTTTGTTTGAATGTAATTGAGTGGAATCTTAATGCATAACATTATGCTTTATTTGAACGAATTACCATTTTTTGAATAAATAGTTGTCTTTCATTTGATTCAATAAGCTTTATTCAAATAAAATTAGCTTTGTTTGAATGCAATTGAGTGGAATTTTAATGATTAAGCTTATGCTTTATTTGAACCAATTATCATTTTTGGAAAGAATAGTTGACTTTCATTTGATTAAACAAGTTATGTTTGAATGCAATTGAGTGGAATCTTAATGATTAAGCTTAAGCGTTATTTGAACGCAATTGAATGGAAACAATAGTTTACTTTCATTGGATTAAACAAACTATGTTTGAATGTAATTGAATTTCATTTGATTCAATAAGCTTTATTCAAATAAAATTAGCTTTGTCTGAATGCAATTGAGTGGAATCTTAATGATTAAGGCTAAGCTTTATTTGAACCACTTTCCATTTTTGGTAAGAAGTTGACATTCATTTGATTAAACAATTTATGTTTGAATGCAATTGACTTTCATTTGATTCAATAAGCTTTATTCAAATCAAATTAGCTTTGTTTCAATGTAATTGAGTGGAATCTTAATGCATAAGCTTATGCTTTATTCGAACCAATTACCATTTTTGGAAAGAATAGTTGACTTGCATTTGATTAAATAAGGTTTATTGGAACGCAACTCACTTTCTTTTGATTGAATAAGCTTTATTCGAATCAAAGTAGCTTTGTTTGAATGCAATTGAGTGGAATCTTAATGATTAAGGCTAAGCTTTATTTGAACCAATTTCCATTTTTGGTAAGAAGTTGACATTCATTTGATTAAACAAGCTATGTTTGAATTGAATTGACTTTTATTTGATTCAATAAGCTTTATTCGAATCAAATTAGCTTTGTTTGAATACAATTGAGTGGAATCTTAATGATTAGGCTTAAGTTTTATTTGAACCAATTACAATTTTTGGAAAGAAGTTGACTTTCATTTGATTAAACAAGCTATGACTTTCATTTGATTCAATAAGCTTTATTCCAATCAGATTAGCTTTGTTTGAATGCAATTGAGTGGAATCTTAATGATTAAGCTTAAGCGTTATTTGAAACAATTTCCATTTTTGGGATAAATAGTTGACTTTCACTTGATTAAACGAGCTATGTTTGAATGCAATTTTCTTTGTTTGAATGCAATTGATTGGAATCTTAATGATTAAGCTTAAGCTTTATTTGAAACAATTACCATTTTCTGAATAAATATTTGTCTTTCATTTGATTCAATAAGCTTTATTCGAATCAAATTAGCTTTGTTTGAATGCAATTGACTTTAATTTGAGTCAATAAGTTTTATTCGAATCAAATTAGCTTTGTTTGAATGCAATTGAGTGGAATCTTAATGATTAAGCTTAAGCTTTATTTGAAACAATTACCATTTTTGGAAAGAATACTTGACTTTCATTTGATTAAACAAGCTATGTTTGAATGCAATTGACTTTCATTTGATTCAATAAGCTTGATTCGAATCAAATTAGCTTTGTTTGAATACAATTGAGGGGATTCTTTATAATTAAGGTTAAGCTTTATTTGAAACAATTACCATTTTTGGAATAAATAGTTGACTTTCATTTGATTAAACAAGCTATGTTTGAAAGCAATTTTCTTTGTTTGAATGCAATTGATTGGAATCTTAATGACTAAGCTTAAGCTTTATTGGAACCAATTTCTATTTTGGGAAAGAAGTTGACTTTCATTTGATTAAACAAGGTATGGGTGAATGCAATTGACTTTCATTTGATTCAATAAGCTTTATTCAAATAAAATTTGCTTTATTTGAATGTAATTGAGTGGAATCTTAGTGACTAAACTTAAGCATTATTTGACACAATTACCATTTTTGGAAAGAATAGTTGACTTTTATTTGATTAAACAAGCTATGTTTGAATGCAATTGAATTTCATTTGATTCAATATGCTTTATTGGAATCAAATTAGCTTTGTTTGAATGCAATTGAGTGAAATCTTAATGATTAAGCTTAAGCTTTATTTGAAACAATTACCATTTTTGGAATAAATAGTTTACTTTCATTGGATTAAACAAACTATGTTTGAATGCAATTGAATTTCATTTGATTCAATAAGCTTTATTCAAATAAAATTAGCATTGTCTGAATGCAATTGAGTGGAATCTTAATGCTTATGCTTTATTTGAAACAATTACCATTTTTTGAAAGAATAGTAAACTTTCATTTGATTAAACAAGCAATGTTTGAATGCAATTGATTTTAATTTGATTCAATAAATTTTATTCGAATAAAATTAGCTTTGTTTGAATGCAATTGAGTGGAATCTTAATGATTAAGCTTAAGCTTTATTTGAAACAATTACCATTTTTGGAAAGATTACTTTACTTGACTTTCATTTGATTAAACAAGCTATGTTTAAATGCAATTGACTTTAATTTGATTCAATAAGCTTTATTCAAATCAAATTATCTTTGTTTAAATGCAATTGAGTGGAATCTTAATGAATAAGCTTAAGCTTTATTTGAACCAATTACAATTTTGGGAAAGAAGTTGACTTTCATTTGATTAAACAAGCTATGTTTGAATGCAATTGACTTTCATTTGATTCAATAAGCTTTATTCAAATAAAATTAACTTTGTTTGAATGTAATTGAGTAGAATCTTAGTGATTAAGCTTAAGCATTATTTGAAACAATTACCAATTTTGGAAAGAATAGTTGACTTTCATTTGATTAAACAAGCTATGTTTAAATGCAATTCACTTTCATTTGATTCAATATGCTTTATTCGAATCAAATTAGCTTTGTTTGAATGCAATTGAGTGAAATCTTAATGATTAGGCTTAAGCTTTATTTGAAACAATTACCAATTTTGGAATAAATAGTTGACTTGCATTTGATTAAACAAGTTATGTTTGAATGCAATTTTCTTTGTTTGAATGCAATTGAGTGGAATCTTAATGATTAAGCATAAGCCTTATTTGAAGCAATTACAATTTTTAAAAAGAATAGTTGACTTTCATTTGATTAAAAAAGCTATGTTTGAATACATTTGAATCGAATCTTAATGATTAAGCTTAAGCTTTATTTGAAAAAATTACCATTTTTGAAAAGAATAGTTGACTTTCATTTGATTAAACAAACTATGTTTGAATGCAATTGACTTTCAATTGATTCAATAAGCTTTATTCAAATAAAATTAGCTTTGTTTGAATGCAATTGAGTGGAATTTTAATGATTAAGCTTATGCTTTATTTGAACCAATTACCATTTTTTGAAAGAATAGTTGACTTTCATTTGATTAAACAAGTTATGTTTGAATGCAATTGACTTTCATTTGATTTAATAAGCTTTATTCAAATCAAATTAGCTTTGTTTGAATGCATTTGAGTGGAATCTTAATGATTAAGCTTAACCTTTATTTGAAAAAAGTACCATTTTTGGAAAGAATAGTTGACTTTCATTTGATTAAACAAGCTATGTTTGAATTCAATTGACTTTCATTTGATTCAATAAGCTTGATTCGAATCAAATTAGCTTTGTTTGAATGCAATTGAGGGGAATCTTAATGATTAAGCTTAAGCTTTAGTTGAAACAATTACCATTTTTGAAAACAATAGTTCACTTTCGTTTGATTAAACAAGCTATATTTGAACGCAACTGACTTTCTTTTAATTCAATAAGCTTTATTCGAACCAAATTAGCTTTGTTTGAATGCAATTGAGTGAAATCTTAATAATTAAGGCTAAGCTTTATTTGAACCAATTTCCATTTTTGGTAAGAAGTTGACTTTCATTTGATTAAACAAGCTATGTTTGAATGCCATTGACTTTCATTTGATTCAATAAGCTTTATTCAAATCAAATTAGCTTTGTTTGAATGTAATTGAGTGGAATCTTAATGCATAACCTTATGCTTTATTTGAACCAATTATCCTTTTTGGAAAGAATAGTTGACTTTCATTTGATTAAACAAGTTATGTTTGAATGCAATTTACGTTCATTTGATTCAATAAGCTTTATTCGAATCAAATTAGCTTTGTTTAAATGCAATTGAGTGGAATCTTAATAATTAGGCTTAAGTTTTATTTGAACCAATTACAATTTTTGGAAAGAAGTTGACTTTCATTTGATTAAACAAGCTATGACTTTCATTTGATTCAATAAGCTTTATTCCAATCAGATTAGCTTTGTTTGAATGCAATTGAGTGGAATCTTAATGATTAAGCTTAAGCGTTATTTGAAACAATTTCCATTTTTGGGATAAATAGTTGACTTTCATTTGATTAAACGAGCTATGTTTGAATGCAATTTTCTTTGTTTGAATGCAATTGATTGGAATCTTAATGATTAAGCTTAAGCTTTATTTGAAACAATTACCATTTTCTGAATAAATATTTGTCTTTCATTTGATTCAATAAGCTTTATTCGAATCAAATTAGCTTTGTTTGACTGCAATTGAGTGGAATATTAATGATTAAGCTTGAGCATTATTTGAAACAATTACCATTTTTGGAATCAATAGTTTACTTTCAATGGATTAAACAAACTATGTTTGAATGCAATTGAATTTCATTTGATTCAATATGCATTATTCAAATAAAATTAGCTTTGTTTGAATGCAATTGAGTGCAATCTTAATGCTTATGCTTATGCTTTATTTGAAACAATTACCATTTTTTGAAAGAATAGTAAACTTTCATTTGATTAAACAAGCTATGTTTGAATGCAATTAACTTTAATTTGAGTCAATAAGTTTTATTCGAATCAAATTAGCTTTGTTTGAATGCAATTGAGTGGAATCTTAATGATTAAGTTTAAGCTTTATTTGAAACAATTACCATTTTTGGAAAGAATACTTGACTTTCATTTGATTAAACAAGCTATGTTTGAATGCAATTGACTTTCATTTGATTCAATAAGCTTGATTCGAATCAAATTAGCTTTGTTTGAATACAATTGAGGGGATTCTTTATAATTAAGGTTAAGCTTTATTTGAAACAATTACCATTTTTGGAATAAATAGTTGACTTTCATTTGATTAAACAAGCTATGTTTGAAAGCAATTTTCTTTGTTTGAATGCAATTGATTGGAATCTTAATGACTAAGCTTAAGCTTTATTGGAACCAATTTCTATTTTGGGAAAGAAGTTGACTTTCATTTGATTAAACAAGGTATGGGTGAATGCAATTGACTTTCATTTGATTCAATAAGCTTTATTCAAATAAAATTTGCTTTATTTGAATGTAATTGAGTGGAATCTTAGTGACTAAACTTAAGCATTATTTGACACAATTACCATTTTTGGAAAGAATAGTTGACTTTCATTTGATTAAACAAGCTATGTTTGAATGCAATTGAATTTCATTTGATTCAATATGCTTTATTGGAATCAAATTAGCTTTGTTTGAATGCAATTGAGTGAAATCTTAATGATTAAGCTTAAGCTTTATTTGAAACAATTACCATTTTTGGAATAAATAGTTGACTTTCATTTGATTAAACAAGCTATGTTTGAATGCAATTGACTTTCATTTGATTCAATAAGCTCTATTCAAATCAAATTCGCTTTGTTTGAATGTAATTGAGTGGAATCTTAATGCATAAGCTTATGCTTTATTTGAACCAATTATGATTTTTGGAAAGAATAGTTGACTTTCATTTGACTAAACAAGTTATGTTTGAATGCAATTTACGTTCATTTGATTCAATAAGCTTTATTCGAATCAAATAAGCTTTGTTTAAATGCAATTGAGTGAATCTTAATGATTAGGCTAACGTTTTATTTGAACCAATTACAATTTTTGGAAAGAAGTTGACTTTCCATTGAGTACACAAGCTATGACTTTCATTTAATTCAATAAGCTTTATTCTAATCAAAATTAGCTTTCTTTGAATGTAATTGAGTGGAATCTTAATGATTAAGGCTAAGCTTTATTTGAACAAATTTCCATTTTTGGTAAGAAGTTGACATTCATTTGATTAAACAAGCTATGTTTGAATGCAATTGACTTTTATTTGATTCAATAAGTTTTATTCAAATCAAATTAGCTTTGTTTGAATGTAATTGAGTGGAATCTTAATGCATAACATTATGCTTTATTTGAACGAATTACCATTTTTTGAATAAATAGTTGTCTTTCATTTGATTCAATAAGCTTTATTCAAATAAAATTAGCTTTGTTTGAATGCAATTGAGTGGAATTTTAATGATTAAGCTTATGCTTTATTTGAACCAATTATCATTTTTGGAAAGAATAGTTGACTTTCATTTGATTAAACAAGTTATGTTTGAATGCAATTGAGTGGAATCTTAATGATTAAGCTTAAGCGTTATTTGAACGCAATTGAATGGAAACAATAGTTTACTTTCATTGGATTAAACAAACTATGTTTGAATGTAATTGAATTTCATTTGATTCAATAAGCTTTATTCAAATAAAATTAGCTTTGTCTGAATGCAATTGAGTGGAATCTTAATGATTAAGGCTAAGCTTTATTTGAACCACTTTCCATTTTTGGTAAGAAGTTGACATTCATTTGATTAAACAATTTATGTTTGAATGCAATTGACTTTCATTTGATTCAATAAGCTTTATTCAAATCAAATTAGCTTTGTTTCAATGTAATTGAGTGGAATCTTAATGCATAAGCTTATGCTTTATTCGAACCAATTACCATTTTTGGAAAGAATAGTTGACTTGCATTTGATTAAATAAGGTTTATTGGAACGCAACTCACTTTCTTTTGATTGAATAAGCTTTATTCGAATCAAAGTAGCTTTGTTTGAATGCAATTGAGTGGAATCTTAATGATTAAGGCTAAGCTTTATTTGAACCAATTTCCATTTTTGGTAAGAAGTTGACATTCATTTGATTAAACAAGCTATGTTTGAATTGAATTGACTTTTATTTGATTCAATAAGCTTTATTCGAATCAAATTAGCTTTGTTTGAATACAATTGAGTGGAATCTTAATGATTAGGCTTAAGTTTTATTTGAACCAATTACAATTTTTGGAAAGAAGTTGACTTTCATTTGATTAAACAAGCTATGACTTTCATTTGATTCAATAAGCTTTATTCCAATCAGATTAGCTTTGTTTGAATGCAATTGAGTGGAATCTTAATGATTAAGCTTAAGCGTTATTTGAAACAATTTCCATTTTTGGGATAAATAGTTGACTTTCACTTGATTAAACGAGCTATGTTTGAATGCAATTTTCTTTGTTTGAATGCAATTGATTGGAATCTTAATGATTAAGCTTAAGCTTTATTTGAAACAATTACCATTTTCTGAATAAATATTTGTCTTTCATTTGATTCAATAAGCTTTATTCGAATCAAATTAGCTTTGTTTGAATGCAATTGACTTTAATTTGAGTCAATAAGTTTTATTCGAATCAAATTAGCTTTGTTTGAATGCAATTGAGTGGAATCTTAATGATTAAGCTTAAGCTTTATTTGAAACAATTACCATTTTTGGAAAGAATACTTGACTTTCATTTGATTAAACAAGCTATGTTTGAATGCAATTGACTTTCATTTGATTCAATAAGCTTGATTCGAATCAAATTAGCTTTGTTTGAATACAATTGAGGGGATTCTTTATAATTAAGGTTAAGCTTTATTTGAAACAATTACCATTTTTGGAATAAATAGTTGACTTTCATTTGATTAAACAAGCTATGTTTGAAAGCAATTTTCTTTGTTTGAATGCAATTGATTGGAATCTTAATGACTAAGCTTAAGCTTTATTGGAACCAATTTCTATTTTGGGAAAGAAGTTGACTTTCATTTGATTAAACAAGGTATGGGTGAATGCAATTGACTTTCATTTGATTCAATAAGCTTTATTCAAATAAAATTTGCTTTATTTGAATGTAATTGAGTGGAATCTTAGTGACTAAACTTAAGCATTATTTGACACAATTACCATTTTTGGAAAGAATAGTTGACTTTTATTTGATTAAACAAGCTATGTTTGAATGCAATTGAATTTCATTTGATTCAATATGCTTTATTGGAATCAAATTAGCTTTGTTTGAATGCAATTGAGTGAAATCTTAATGATTAAGCTTAAGCTTTATTTGAAACAATTACCATTTTTGGAATAAATAGTTGACTTTCATTTGATTAAACAAGCTATGTTTGAATGCAATTGACTTTCATTTGATTCAATAAGCTCTATTCAAATCAAATTCGCTTTGTTTGAATGTAATTGAGTGGAATCTTAATGCTTATGCTTTATTTGAAACAATTACCATTTTTTGAAAGAATAGTAAACTTTCATTTGATTAAACAAGCAATGTTTGAATGCAATTGATTTTAATTTGATTCAATAAGCTTTATTCAAATAAAATTTGCTTTATTTGAATGTAATTGAGTGGAATCTTAGTGATTAAACTTAAGCATTATTTGACACAATTACCATTTTTGGAAAGAATAGTTGACTTTCATTTAATTAAACAAGCTATGTTTGAATGCAATTGAATTTTATTTGATTCAATATGCTTTATTGGAATCAAATTAGCTTTGTTTGAATGCAATTGAGTGAAATCTTAATGATTAAGCTTAAGCTTTATTTGAAACAATTACCATTTTTGGAATAAATAGTTGACTTTCATTTGATTAAACAAGCTATGTTTGAATGCAATTGACTTTCATTTGATTCAATAAGCTTTATTCAAATCAAATTAGCTTTGTTTGAATGTAATTGAGTGGAATCTTAGTATTTAAGCTTAAGCTTTATTTCAAAACATTACCATTTTTGGAAAGAATAGTTGACTTTCATTTGATAAAACCAGCTATGTTTGAATGCAATTGACTTTCATTTGATTCAATATGCTTCATTCGAATCAAATTTGCTTTGTTTGAATGCGTTTGAGTGAAATCTTAATGATTAAGCTTAAGCTTTATTTGAAACAATTACCATTTTTGGAATAAATAGTTGACTTGCATTTGATTAAACAAGCTATGTTTGAATGCAATTTTCTTTGTTTGAATGCAATTGAGTGGAATCTTAATGATTAAGCTTAAGCCTTATTTGAAACAATTACCATTTTTATAAAGAATAGTTGACGTTCAATTGATTAAACAAGCTTTATTCAAATAAAATTACCTTTGTTTGAATGCAATTTTAATGATTAAGCTTATGCTTTATTTGAACCAATTATCAGTTTTGGAAAGAATAGTTGACTTTCATTTGATTAAACAAGTTATGTTTGAATGCAATTGACTTTCATTTGATTCAATAAGCTTTATTCAAATGCAATTAGCTTTGTTTGAATGCAATTGAGTGGAATCTTAATGATTGAGTTTAACCTTTATTTGAAAAAAGTACCATTTTTGGAAAGAATAGTTGACTTTCATTTGATTCAACAAGCTATGTTTGAATGTAATTGACTTTCATTTGATTCAATAAGCTTGATTCGAATCAAATTAGCTTTGTTTGAATGCAATTGAGGGGAATCTTATTGATTAAGCTTAAGCTTTAGTTGAAACAATTACCATTTTTGAAAACAATAGTTAACTTTCGTTTGATTAAACAAGCTATATTTGAACGCAGCTGACTTTCATTTGATTCAATAAGCTTTATTCGAATCAAATTAGCTTTGTTTGAATGCAATTGAGTGGAATATTAATGATTAAGCTTGAGCATTATTTGTAACAATTACCATTTCTGGAAACAATAGTTTACTTTCATAGGATTAAACAAACTATGTTTGAATGCAATTGAATTTCATTTGATTCAATAAGCTTTATTCAAATAAAATTAGCTTTGTTTGAATGCAATTGAGTGGAATCTTAATGCCTATGCCTTATTTGAAAAATTTACCATTTTTTGAAAGAATAGTAAACTTTCATTTGATTAAACAAGCAATGTTTGAATGCAATTGACTTTAATTTGAGTCAATAAATTTTATTCGAATCAAATTAGCTTCATTTGAATGCAATTGAGTGGAATCTTAATGATTAAGCTTAAGCTTTATTTAAAACAATTACCATTTTTGGTAAGAATACTTGACTTTCATTTGATTAAACAAGCTATGTTTAAATGCAATTGACTTTAATTTGATTCAATAAGCTATATTCGAATCAAATTATGTTTGTTTGAATGCAATTGAGTGGAATCTTAATGATTAAGCTTAAGCTTTATTTGAACCAATTACAATTTTGGGAAAGAAGTTGACTTTCATTTGATTAAACAAGCTATGTTTGAATGCAATTGAATTTCATTTGATTCAAAAGGCTTTATTCAAATAAAATTAGCTTTGTTTGAATGTAATTGAGTGGAATCTTAGTGATTAAGCTTAAGCATTATTTCAAACAATTACCATTTTTGGAAAGAATAGTTGATTTTCATTCAATTTCATTTGATTCAATAAGCTTTATTCAAATCCAATTAGCTTTGTTTGAATGCAATTGAGTGGAATCTTAATGACTAAGCTTAACCTTTACTTGAAAAAAGTATCATTTTTGGAAAGAATAGTTGACTTTCATTTGATTAAACAAGCTATGTTTGAATGCAATTGACTTTCATTTGATTAAATAAGCTTGATTCGAATCAAATTAGCTTTTTTTGAATGCAATTGAGGGGAATCTTAATGATTAAGCTTAAGCTTTAGTTGAAATAATTATCATTTTTGAAAACAATAGTTGACTATCGTTTGATTAAACAAGCTATATTTGAACGCAGCTGACTTTCATTTGATTCAATAAGCATTATTCGAATCAAATTAGCTTTGTTTGAATGCAATTGAGTGGAATCTTAATGATTAAGGCTAAGCTTTATTTGAACCAATTTCCATTTTTGGTAAGAAGTTGACTTTCATTTGATTAAACAAGCTATGTTTGAAAGCAATTGACTTTCATTTGGTTCAATAAGCTTTATTCAAATCAAATTAGCTTTGTTTGAATGTAATTGAGTGGAATCTTAATGCATAAGCTTATGCTTTATTTGAACCAATTACCATTTTTGGAAAGAATAGTTGACTTTCATTTGATTAAACAAGTTATGATTGAATGCAATTTACGTTCATTTGATTCAATGAGCTTTATTCGAATCAAATTAGCTTTGTTTAAATGTAATTGAGTGGAATCTTAATGATTAGGCTTAAGTTTTATTTGAACCAATTACAATTTTTGGAAAGAAGTTGACTTTCATTTGATTAAACAAGCTATGACTTTCATTTGATTCAATAAGCTATATTCGAATCAAATTAGCTTTGTTTGAATGCAATTGAGTGGAATCTTAATGATTAAGGCTAAGCTTTATTTGAAACAATTTCCATTTTTGGTAAGAAGTTGACATTCATTTGATTAAACAAGCTATGTTTGAATGCAATTGACTTCCATTTGATTCAATAAGCTTTATTCAAATCAAATTAGCTTTGTTTGAATGTAATTGAGTGGAATCTTAATGCATAAGCTTATGCTTTATTTGAACCAATTACCATTTTTGGAAAGAATAGTTGACTTTCATTTTATTAAACAAGGTTTATTGGAACGCAGCTGACTTTCATTTGATTGAATAAGCTTTATTCGAATCAAATTTGCTTTGTTTGAATGCAATTAAGTGGAATCTTAATGATTAAGGCTAAGCTTTATTTGAACCAATTTCCATTTTTGGTAAGAAGTTGACATTCATTTGATTAAACAAGCTATGTTTGAATGCAATTGACTTTCATTTGATTAAATAAGCTTTATTCGAATCAAATTAGCTTTGTTTGAATACAATTGAGAGGATTCGTAATGATTAGGCTTAAGTTTTATTTGAACCAATTACAATTTTTGGAAAGAAGTTGACCTTCATTTGATTAAACAAGCTATGACTTTCATTTGATTCAATAAGCTTTATTCGAATCAAATTAGCTTTGTTTGAATGCAATTGAGTGGAATCTTAATGATTAAGCTTAAGCGGTATTTGAAACAATTTCCATTTTTGAGATAAATAGTTGACTTTCATTTGATTAAACAAGCTATGTTTGAATGCAATTTTCTTTGTTTGAACGCAATTGATTTGAATCTTAATGATTAAGCTTAAGCTTTATTTGAAACAATTACCATTTTTTGAATAAATAGTTGTCTTTCATTTGATTCAATAAGCTTTATTCGAATCAAATTAGCTTTGTTTGACTGCAATTGAGTGGAATATTAATGATTGAGCTTGAGCATTATTTGAAACAATTACCATTTTTGGAATCAATAGTTTACTTTCAATGAATTAAACAAACTATGTTTGAATGCAATTGAATTTCATTTGATTCAATAAGCATTATTCAAATACAATTAGCTTTGTTTGAATGCAATTGAGTGGAATCTTATTGCTTATGCTTATGCTTTATTTGAAACAATTACCATTTTTTGAAAGAATAGTAAACTTTCATTTGATTAAACAAGCTATGTTTGAATGCAATTGACTTTAATTTGAGTCAATAAGTTTTATTCGAATCAAATTAGCTTTGTTTGAATGCAATTGAGTGGAATCTTAATGATTAAGCTTAAGCTTTATTTGAAACAATTACCATTTTGGAAAGAATACTTGACTTTCATTTGATTAAACAAGCTATGTTTGAATCAAATTAACTTTAATTTGATTCAATAAGCTTTATTCAAATCAAATTATGTTTGTTTGAATGCAATTGAGTGGAATCTTAATGATTAAGCTTAAGCTTTATTTGAACCAATTACAATTTTGGGAAAGAAGTTGACTTTCATTTGATTAAACAAGCTATGTTTGAATGCAATTGTATTTCATTTGATTCAATAAGCTTTATTCAAATAAAATTAGCTTTGTTTGAATGTAATTGAGTGGAATCATAGTGATTAAGCTTAAGCATTATTTCAAACAATTACCATTTTTGGAAAGAATAGTTGACTTTCATTTTATTAAACCAGCTATGTTTGAATGCAATTGACTTTCATTTGATTCAATATGCTTTATTGGAATCAAATTAGCTTTGTTTGAATGCAATTGAGTGAAATTTTAATGATTAAGCTGAAGCTTTATTTGAAACAATTACCATTTTTGGAATAAATAGTTGACTTGCATTTGATTAAACAAGCTATGTTTGAATGCAATTTCTTTGTTTGAATGCAATTGAGTGGAATCTTAATGATTAAGCTTAAGCCTTATTTGAAACAATTACCATTTTTATAAAGAATAGTTGACTTTCAATTGATTAAACAAGCTTTATTCAAATAAAATTACCTTTGTTTGAATGCAATTGAGTGGAATTTTAATGATTAAGCTATGCTTTATTTGAACCAATTATCATTTTTGGAAAGAATAGTTGACTTTCATTTGATTAAACAAGTTATGTTTGAATGCAATTGACTTTCATTTGATTCAATAAGCTTTATTCAAATCCAATTAGCTTTGTTTGAATGCAATTGAGTGGAATCTTAATGATTAAGTTTAACCTTTACTTGAAAAAAGTACCATTTTTGGAAAGAATAGTTGACTTTCATTTGATTCAACAAGCTATGTTTGAATGTAATTGACTTTCATTTGATTCAATAAGCTTGATTCGAATCAAATTAACTTTGTTTGAATGCAATTGAGGGGAATCTTAATGATTAAGCTTAAGCTTTAGTTGAAACAATTACCATTTTTGAAAACAATAGTTGACTTTCGTTTGATTAAACAAGCTATATTTGAATGCAGCTGACTTTCATTTGATTCAATAAGCTTTATTCGAATCAAATTAGCTTTGTTTGAATGCAATTGAGTGGAAGATTAATGATTAAGGTTGAGCATTATTTGAAACAATTACCATTTTTAGAAACAATAGTTTACTTTCATTGGATTAAACAAACTATGTTTGAATGCAATTGAATTTCATTTGATTCAATAAGCTTTATTCAAATAAAATTAGCTTTGTTTGAATGCAATTGAGTGGAATCTTAGTGATTAAACTTATGCTTTATTTGAAACAATTACCATTTTTTGAAAGAATAGTAAACTTTCATTTGATTAAACAAGCAATGTTTGAATGCAATTGACTTTCATTTGATTCAATAAGCTTTATTCAAATCAAATTAGCTTTTTTTGAATGTAATTGAGTGAAATCTTAATGCTTAAGCTTTTGCTTTATTTGAACCAATTACTATTTTTGGAAAGAATAGTTGACTTTTATTGGATTAAACAAGTTATGTTTGAATGCAATTTACTTTCATTTGATTCAATAAGCTTTATTGGAATCAAATTAGTTTTTTTGAATAAAATTGAGTGGAATCTTAATGATTAGGCTTAAGTTTTATTTGAACCAATTACAATTTTTGGAAAGAAGTTGACTTTCATTTGATTAAAAAAGCTATGAGTTTAATTTGATTCAATAAGCTTTATTCTAATCAAAATAGCTTTGTTTGAATGCAATTGAGTGGAATCTTAATGATTAAGCTTAAGCTTTATTTGAAATAATTACTTTTTTTGGAATACATAGTTGACTTTCATTTGATTAAACAAACTATGTTTGAATGCAATTGAATTTCATTTGATTCAATAAGCTTTATTCAAATAAAATTAGCTGTGTTTGAATGCAATTGAGTGGAATCTTAATGGTTATGCTTATGCTTTATTTGAAACAATTACCATTTTTTGAAAGAATAGTAAACTTTCATTTGATTAAACAAGCTATGTTTGAATGCAATTGAGTGGAATCTTAATGATTAAGCTTAAGCTTTATTTGAAACAATTACCATTTTTGGATTGAATACTTGACTTTTTTTTTTTTTTGGTAAATAAAGAAATTTTATTACCGAAAGGAATAAAAGTACAGACCCCCAAAACACCACAAAACTACACAAATCCCAGATGCTAACGCCTCACAATAAGACCATGACCACCTTCTAGGAAGGGTCCCAAAGTCTCAACAAATCACTGGCAGCATACAGGGGATAACACAACTAAATACACTTACACCACTAACAACCTTCTACCTTCTTCATCACAACGACAAGCAGCTAAGAAAATAACCTCCCTAACAATGCTATCAATAGACCTTACACTCCCTTTAAAAATTACATTATTTCTGTAAAGCCAGATAACATATACAGCCTCAGTAAAAACAACAGCTAAGGTCTTAGCCTTACATATTCCCCGCTTCATAATGAAGCATAACCACCTTACCAGATTCGAGAAAGAAAAAAGTCGGGTTCTTGGCTTCACCACATCTAGCAACCTCCACCAAACCTGCATGGAAAAACTACAATCGAAAAACAAATGGGAAATAGACTCCACAGCTAAACCACATAAAGCACAGTTCGGATCATCTACATGACCCCATTTGAAAAGCCTATCCCTAGTCATCAAACCATCATGAAGAGCTAACCAAAGAATAAAGATACTCTTTGGGGAAGCTCCATTATGATACACAAGACTCCTCCAAGGAACCACCTGCACCTGAGGGCGAAGAAGCCTATAAACATGTTTGATTTTAAAAGCCCCATGATGAAGAACCCGACTCCACCCCCCAAGCTGATCTATCATAGCACGACAATTTAACACCTTTTTCAACACCCACGAACACTTAGCGGGGGTAGGAGAATCCCACCATTCCCCCCTTCTGAAGTAATAATTATGCACCCATTTCACCCAAAGAGAGTCTGCCTTACTAGCCAGGTCCCAAAGCAACTTCGAAACAGCTGCTTTGTTCCAACCGCAAGAGCTAAGACATTCCAACCACCACTAACCTTAGGGAGACATACCTGCTTCCAGGCAACAAGAGCCCTCTTACATCTATCAGCTCGTCCCGTCCATAAGAAAGCCCGGAAAACCGCCTCAATATCTAAGAGGATCTTCTTAGGAAGCATGAAGATCTGCGCCCAATAGGTCTGAATGCCAAAAAGAACACTTTTGATCAGTTGAAGCCGCCCCGCATAAGAAAGATGCCTCGAAGCCCAACTTCTAACTCTACCAATAACCCGAGTGATGTGATCCGGCCTCCTAGTTCAATGATTCAAGATGGCAAGATCATCACTATGGTTCGAAGTGCCATCTATGATATGGGTCGAGTTGTCATCCAGCCAAGTCAAGTTTTATTTTCCTTTGTTTATTGAAACTTCAGTTAAGTTGTGTTAGTAGGGTTCGATCCTTGTTAGTATAAATCGAACCCCTTTTTTTTAAAGTTATTTTTAACATTGAGTCAAGTAGTAAAAGCTAGCAATAAACAAGGCATGAGTCATCAAGTGAAGCTTCTGGAACCGGCTTTTAATAGCTTCAAGAAGCTTCAAGAATTCAGCTAGAATTCAGTTGGCCAAGCAAGGGGATTAAAGGAGCAATTAAAGGAGAGACAAAGCAATTATGAAGTCTTTATGGGAGGGCTTCAAATCCGGCTGGCCCTATCTTTTGAAACTGATTTTGTTATCCTCTTTTAGCTTCACAATTTCTGATTTCATAGGATAAGATTTAGACTCTCTAATTAGCCTTATCTTATCTTAAGTTGTAATTATAAATATAGGCCTTGAACTTCAATGAAAAATCAGATTATCTTGACTCAAAACAAATTGTATTTTTGTCTTTGGTTTCTCTCTTGAAATCCGAAACAACCCCCCCCCCTCCTTTGCTTGTCTAATTTTTGGCTCAATTAGGCTGTGATCTTAGGAACCTAACTTGTAGAAATTGGTGGTGAAATCTGTATCCAATTCCCACGAGTTATATAGCCCAAGTTTCGAAGTTGGTGGTGAAATCTGTATCCATCTTTGACTTGTTTCTATCAAATCAAATTGGCTAGTCCCTTGTAATCTTCTTGTGCTACAACAAGGTTACAACATTTGGTGGCCCATGCAGGTCTAGCCACCTTTCTCCTCCACAAAAAAACATCCCCTTTCTGTCCCCTTTACCCCACGTCCAAAAAAAAAAAATCAAAAAAAAAAAAAAAAAAAAAACCCAAAATGTCGAACCCACCTCCCAATTGGCAAGAATACATTCAGAAAAGTGAAGAAGAGAAGGAGAGCTTAAGGGCTCAAATGGCTACTATGCAAACAGAAATGGCGGATCTAATGAGGAGACTCATTAGGCAAAGAGAAGGTTCACCCACTCGAAGTGAACAAAGTAGTGATCCAGGACTTGAAGATGAAACTCCAAGAACAAGGCCAAACAATAATGATATGAAAGTTGATATTCCAGAATATGATGGCAAGATTGATGCCGATGAGTTCATCGAATGGTTGAACACCGTTGACAGAGTGTTCGATTACAAGAATACTCCGGAGGACAAGAAAGTGAAAATTATTGCCTTAAAACTCAGAAAATATGCGTCCACTTGGTGGTCGAATGTAAATGCAAAAAGGCAAAGGCAAGGTAAAGATAAGGTCAGAACTTGGCCTAAAATGAAAAAGTTGATGAAAAGCAAGTTCTTACCTACTTACTATGTCCAAGAAATTTTTCAGAAGTTCCACAAGTTGAAACAAGGAACGAAATCAGTAGAGGAATATGCAAGAGAATTTGAAGGATTAACCATGAAGTGTGATGTCGAAGAGGACGAACCCCAAACTTTGGTTCGTTTCCTTGGAGGGTTGGACCCTCGAATTGCAAATGTTGTTGAGTTACACCCCTACTCAACTTTGGAGGAGTTAGTCATTCTATCTCACAAAGTTGAAGCCCAACAAAAGGCCAAAGGGAAAGAGACCTCACGTCCCTTTTCCAAAACAGCCCCTTCCCCATTCAACCGTCCATACCAAACACCACTCAAAATAGCCTCCTCTAATCCACCCAAGCCACAAAATCAGCCCACTAATCCTCCTAAACCACAAAATTCAGCCCAACCCAGAAAATGTTTTCGTTGTCATGGCTTTGGCCATATTGCAACCGAATGCCCAAATAAGAGAGTAATCTCTTTGATTGAATGTGAAAAGGAAGAACCAGAAGAGAATCATGATTATGATGATGTTGAAGAATCGGATCAGGAGCAAGATGAAGTGTTCCTAGGACCCGATGAAGGTGAGTGTTTAGTTGTTAGGCGTGCCCTAAGCAGCTTGGTTGGCAAAGATGAGAATTTACAACGAGAGGCAATCTTTCACTCCCGTTGTACCATCAAGAACAAGGTATGTACTCTAATTATTGATGGTGGTAGTTGTACGAATGTGGCGTCTCAGAATATGGTGGACAAATTGGGATTAAAAACAACTCCTCACAAAAATCCATATGTAATCCAATGGCTTAATCAAGGAAAAGGTATACAAGTTGATAAACAAATTCTGATTTCATTTAGCATTGGTAACAATTATCAAGAAGAGTTGTATTGTGATGTAATCCCCATGGATGCGTGTCATTTGTTGCTTGGACGACCTTGGTTGTTTGATAGGAGAGTTATTCATGATGGATATAAAAATACATACTCCTTTGTTAAAAATGGCAAGAAAATTGTGTTAACTCCTTTACCACCACCCAAAACCGTCCCAAAACAGAACAGTAACCCCTTGCCCACTACTCTTACTACCCTCATCAAGTCTGAATATCATGAGTTCAAACCCCACAAAGGGCTCATTTTAAGTGGACTTGAAGACAGCCCCTCACCTCCAAAAGAACCCCTCCATCCCTTACTTAATTCCCTCTTCCAAGAGTTCTCTTTTGTTTTCCCCTCTGAAATGCCCAATGCCCTACCTCCCAAAAGAGACATCCAACACAAAATTGACTTGATTCCCGGTTCTATATTGCCAAATAAACCGGCCTATAGAACTAATCCTAAGGAGACCGAGGAGATAAGAAGGCAAGTTGATGAGTTGTTGTCTAAGGGATTGATTCGAGAGTCCTTGAGCCCGTGTGCATGTCCTACCTTACTTGTTCCAAAGAAAAATGGTGAATGGCGTATGTGTGTGGACAGTAGGCCTATTAACAAAATCACTATCAAATATCGATTTCCAATTCCAAGATTGAATGATTTGTTAGATGATTTACATGGTGCTAAAGTATTTTCGAAAATTGATCTTAAAAGTGGCTATCATCAAATTCGAATTTTCGAAGGAGATGAATGGAAAACAGCTTTCAAAACCAAGGATGGATTGTTCGAGTGGCTTGTCATGCCATTTGGTTTAACAAACGCACCTTCTACCTTCATGCGTTTGATGAATCAAGTTCTGAAACCTTTTATTGGTCGCTTTGTAGTAGTTTATTTTGATGATATTTTAGTTTATAGTAGAGATGATGATGAGCATGTATCACATCTTAGAGAAGTATTTTCTGTTTTAACAAGAGAACAATTGTATGGTAATTTAGATAAGTGTGATTTCTTCACTAGTTTTGTAACTTTTCTAGGATTTAAAGTGTCATGTAATGGTATTGAAGTTGATGAAGACAAAGTGAAGGCAATCAATGAGTGGCCCACGCCACAATCAGTCCAGCAAATCAGAAGCTTCCACGGTTTAGCCTCTTTTTATAGGAGGTTCGTGCGAAATTTCAGTACTCTCATGGCTCCCATCACCGAACTCACCAAGCTCTCAAAGTTTGAATGGAATCCAAATGCTCAAAAGGCATTTGAAGAGGTTAAAAGATTGCTTACTACTGCTCCAGTTCTTGTTTTACCTAACTTTGATGATGTGTTTGAGATTGAATGTGATGCTAGTGGTGTTGGAATAGGAGCTGTCCTATCTCAAAATAGGCGTCCCATTGCCTATTTCAGTGAAAAGCTCAATGATGTTCAAAGGAGATATTCAACCTATGACAAAGAATTTTTGGCTCTTGTTCGTGCTTTAGACCATTGGAGGCATTACCTATTGCCTAAAGAATTCATTCTACATTCAGACCATGAAGCACTCAAGTTCTTACAAAGCCAACAAAAGCTCCATGCTCGCCATGCCAAGTGGGTCGAATTTCTTCAGTCATTTCACTTCATGATCAAGCACAAGAAAGGAGAAATGAACAAAGGTGCCGATGCATTATCAAGGAGATATGTGTTGCTTAATTCCTTAAGCACACGTGTGATAGGAGTTGAAGAAATGAAACAATGCTATGGTGATGATTCTGATTTTGGTGGGATCTTTCTAAAGTGTAAAAGCCATCCCCAAAAAGACTTTTACATTTTGGATGGGTTCCTTTTCAAAGGAAATAGCATTTGTGTTCCCAAATCTAGTTTGAGAGAAAGCTTAATCAAAGAGTTCCATGAGGGAGGAATGGCTGGTCACTTTGGAATTGAGAAGACCTACAATCTCATTTCTGAATACTTTTATTGGCCACGATTGAAGAGAGATGTGGAATTCATTGTTAAACGGTGCGTGAAGTGCCAAAAGGCTAAGAGCCATCAGTTGCCTCAAGGGTATCTTATGCCCTTGCCCATACCTCAAGCCCCATGGGAAGATGTAAGTCTTGATTTCGTGGTAGGACTTCCCCTCACTAAAAACAGAAAGGATTCGATCATGGTGGTTGTTGATCGATTCTCAAAAATGGCTCACTTCATCCCATGCCATACTACCCATGATGCAAGTCGTGTGGCAGATCTTTATTTCAAAGAAGTGGTTCGTTTGCATGGAATTCCCAAAACAATGGTTAGTGATCGAGACACCAAGTTCCTAAGTCATTTTTGGCTTACTTTGTGGCGCAAGTTGGGAACCAAGCTCAAATTCAGTACTTCAAGCCATCCCCAAACAGATGGTCAGACCGAAGTCACCAATCGGACTTTAGGGTCCTTGCTCCGAGCCCTTGCAACAAAGCGTCCTAGCCAATGGGAAGATGTGCTACCTCATGCTGAATTTTCTTACAATCGAGTTCCTAGCAGAACAACAAGCTTGAGTCCATTTGAAGTTGTCTATGGGTTCAATCCGTGCACTCCAATTGATTTGGCCCCATTTCCAACTCCGACCAAATTCAGCCAAGAAGCTAGTGAACGAGCCAAAGAGATCCAATCAATCCATGAGAAAGTTCGAGGTCAGATTGAGCGAGCCAATGCCAAGGTGAAGGAATACTATGATAAGAAAAGAACCTCGGTGCACTTTAAGAAAGGTGATCTCGTATGGGTTCATTTGAGAAAGGAACGTTTTCCAACTAAGAGACGTTCTAAAATCAGTCCTAGAAGTGATGGTCCATTCGAAATCATGGAGAAAGTAAATGACAATGCTTATAAGGTCGAGTTGCCCGGGGATTATGGAGTTTCGTCTACCTTCAATGTGCAAGACTTGTCCCCCTACTTTGATGAATTTGAGGATTTGCCTAGTTTGAGGTCAAACTCTTCAAAAGAAGGGGAGAATGATGTGATCCGGCCTCCTAGTTCAATGATTCAAGATGGCAAGATCATCACTATGGTTCGAAGTGCCATCTATGATATGGGTCGAGTTGTCATCCAGCCAAGTCAAGTTTTATTTTCCTTTGTTTATTGAAACTTCAGTTAAGTTGTGTTAGTAGGGTTCGATCCTTGTTAGTATAAATCGAACCCCTTTTTTTTAAAGTTATTTTTAACATTGAGTCAAGTAGTAAAAGCTAGCAATAAACAAGGCATGAGTCATCAAGTGAAGCTTCTGGAACCGGCTTTTAATAGCTTCAAGAAGCTTCAAGAATTCAGCTAGAATTCAGCTGGCCAAGCAAGGGGATTAAAGGAGCAATTAAAGGAGAGACAAAGCAATTATGAAGTCTTTATGGGAGGGCTTCAAATCCGGCTGGCCCTATCTTTTGAAACTGATTTTGTTATCCTCTTTTAGCTTCACAATTTCTGATTTCATAGGATAAGATTTAGACTCTCTAATTAGCCTTATCTTATCTTAAGTTGTAATTATAAATATAGGCCTTGAACTTCAATGAAAAAATCAGATTATCTTGACTCAAAACAAATTGTATTTTTGTCTTTGGTTTCTCTCTTGAAATCCGAAACAACCCCCCCCCCCTCCTTTGCTTGTCTAATTTTTGGCTCAATTAGGCTGTGATCTTAGGAACCTAACTTGTAGAAATTGGTGGTGAAATCTGTATCCAATTCCCACGAGTTATATAGCCCAAGTTTCGAAGTTGGTGGTGAAATCTGTATCCATCTTTGACTTGTTTCTATCAAATCAAATTGGCTAGTCCCTTGTAATCTTCTTGTGCTACAACAAGGTTACAACACCGAGTCACCAAAGGAGAGCATTGAGCCAGCATCAGCTTCTTAGAAGAAAGAGGAACTCCAAGATATCTAAAAGGTAACACCCCCTGGGAGACCCCGACCAGAGTCCTCAAAGACTCCTGCTCAAGAGAAGGAATGCCACCAAAAAAAAAATCTCAGTCTTATCAAGATTAGCAGAAAGACCAGAAGCCGCTGAAAATTTATGAAAAGCATCAAATAGCAACCGAAGAGAACTATGATCCGCTCTACATAATAAAAGGAGATCATCAGCAAACATAAGGTGAGTAAGAAGCAATCTCTCACACCTCGGATGGAAGTTAAAATTAGGATCATCCTGCAAATCACCAAGACAACGAGAAAGATATTCCATGCCAATCGCAAACAAAAAAGGAGACATAGGATCTCCTTGCCGCAATCCCTTCCTCGCAGGAAAGGGAACAGTGGGAAAACCATTAATCAAAATAGAGTAAGACACCGAAGAAACGGCACCCATCACCCATTTAATAAAAAGTGGAGGAAACCCCAACTCATAAAGCATAGTCTCGAGAAAACTCCATTCTATAGAATCATAGGCCTTTTTAAGGTCTACCTTGACAACACATCGTGGAGAAATATATTTATGAGAATATCCCTTCATGAGCTCTGTGGCCAACATAATATTATCTCCAATATGTTTCCCAGGAATAAATCCTGCTTGGGAATCATTCACAACATCTCCAATTACTCTAGCCAACCTACAGGTGAGAATCTTAGAAATAATTTTATAAAGCACAGTACAACAAGCAATAGGCCTATACTCTTTCACATACTGAGGATTCTGAACTTTTGGGACCAAAGTGACAGAAGTACAGTTCCATTCCTTAGACATAACACCTGTAGTAAAGAACTCCTGAATAGCACCATGAACATCGTCCCTGAGAATGGGCCATGCCTTCTTAAAGAAGAAAGCATTAAAACCATCAACCCCCGGGGCTTTAGAATCATCAATTGCCTCCAAAGCATCATCTATCTCTCCATAAGAAACCTGTCTAACCAAAAGAGACCGAGCATCATCACTGAGCTTAGGCCCCCGCCGAACAGCCCGAACATCAACATGAGGAAGCACCAAAGCACTAGCCCCAAGTAGCCGCTTATAGAATCCCACAACTTCCTGCTCTACTTCCGAAGGCTCCACAAGAACACGACCATCATCAGAAAGAAGTGAATCAATCCTGTTCGAATTCTGCTTCTGCTTCATGAAAGAGAAGAAGTACTGAGAATTAGAATCCCCGAGCTTCACCCACTGAACCCTGGACTTTTGACGAAGAACACTCTCATGAAGAGAGCTCCAATGCCTGAGCTGGAGAGAAGTAACTCGTTCTTTACATTGAAGATCATAATCACCCGGGTTAACACCCAAAAGAACCTGAACATCTTCTAACTCCTGCTGCTTCTCCTGAATATGAGCCTGAATATTCGAGAAATGCTGAATATTGAGATGCTTGAGCTCCTGCTTAAAAAATTACAACTTCTCCCAAACCACCTTCAACTGAGAACCAGTAGCATAACGACCCCAACTACGCCGCACAATATCCAAGAAATCCTTGTGAGTAGCCAAAATATTAAGAAACCGAAATGGCTTCCCTTTACCTGGAACAAACCGAGCACACTCCACAAGAATCGGACAATGATCTGAAAGAGCAGGGGGAAAATAACTCGCCTCAACTTGAGGGAAAGCATCTAACCACTCCTCGTTACCACACACCCAATCAATCCTACTACATATTCTACCATCACCAAGAGACTTATTAGACCAAGTAAATAAACTAACTCTAGCCCTAAGAGGGGAAAGGGAAAGGTTGTTCATCCACATATTAAAATCCCTAGTCTCAGCATGCATAACAGGTCTACCATTCAACCTATCCTCCTGAGAAAGAATAGAATTAAAATCACCAAGTAAAAGCCAAGGCAGATTACCTGTCATAAGAGTCCCAGTATCCCTCCAGAGAGCTCATTTTTCTTCCACTGTGTTGAGGCCATAAACAAAAGTGCAAGCGATAGTAAGGCTACCATCACGATTCCTGATCTCACAATGAATGAATTGCTCATGAGTAACAAACACCTTCACCAGAACCCTATCAAGCCTCCAACCGATCCAAATCCTACCTCTCCTTGAAAACCCGTAGTTAGTACACCAAGTCCAATCCTTGCCGAATTTATTTTGAATACCCGGAGCTTTATGCTGCTTCACCTTAGTCTCCACAATACCAATAGCTTCAATATTATGATTTTGCAAAAATTTTTTGACTGAAGCTATCTTAGTAGGGTCATTTAGACCCCTCACATTCCAACTAACAATCCGCATGAAAAGGGGTAGAACCATCCCCCTCTCCACTCAACTCCTCCCCATCTTCATCACCCTCCTCAATGAGCGACAAATAAATACTCACCGTAGAAGATTTTTTTGTCACCACCTTCCAAGCACTAGAATCATCGATTCCCAAAGGTTGAGGAATAGGAGTAGCAAAGGTAACCAAAGCATTTGATTCACCATAACAAGCAGCCGCACCATCCCTCCGCTGCTGGACAGCAGCCCCACCAGACCTCTGCCCAGCTCCAAAACCAGCCTCACACCCCCTAACAACCAGCCCACCACCAGCACCTACCACCCCTTGCACACCAGCCACCTCCCCAACCTTCTGCCGCCCATCAACCCTCCTCGCTGACCAGAAACAGAAGCAGCAGCAGCTTCATAACTGAGAGCAGAAACAGCCAAATCAGGGGCAGAAGCATCCGACGAGCCAGAACCAGCCCAGACAGAGGCAGAAGCACCCGCAGCCGCTGCAGCCGTAGCAGACACAGCCTTGTCAGAGGTATGAGCAGACACAGTAGAACTAACATCAGTAGGAGCAGGCCCAACATTAGCGTCCATCGAGCCAACTGCCCCAACAGAGCCACTAACCCCCTGCACATCCCCTTGCTTCTTTTTGGGAACCCAATGTTGCTTAAGAATACTTGACTTTCATTTGATTAAACAAGCTATGTTTGAATGCAACTAACTTTAATTTGATTCAATAAGCTTTATTCGAATCAAATTATCTTTGTTTGAATACAATTGAGTGGAATCTTAATGATTAAGCTTAAGCTTTATTTGAACCAATTACAATTTTTGGAAAGGAGTTGACTTTCATTTGATTCAATAAGCTTTATTAAAATCAAATTAGCTTTGTTTGAATGTAACTGAGTTGAATCTTAGTGATTAAGCTAAAGCTTTGTTTGAAAGAATTACCATTTTTAGAAACAATAGTCGACTTTCATTTGATTAAACAAGCTATGTTTCAATACAATTAAATTTCATTTGATTCAATCAGCTTTATTCGAATCAAATTAGCTTTGTTTGAATACAATTTGAGTGGAATCTAAATGCTTAAGCTTATTCTTTATTTGAACCAATTACCATTTTTGGAAAGAATAGTTGACTTTCATTTGATTAAACAAGTTATGTTTGAATGCAATTTACGTTCATTTGATTCAATAAGCTTTATTCAAATCAAATTAGCTTTGTTTGAATGCAATTGAGTGGAATCTTAATGATTAAGCTTAAGCTTTATTTGAAACAATTACCATTTATGGAATCAATAGTTTACTTTTATTTGATTAAACAAGCTATGTTTGAATGCAATTGAATTTCATTTGATTCAATAAGCTTTATTCAAATAAAATTAGCTTTGTTTGAATGCAATTGAGTGGAATCTTAATGCTTAAGCTTATGCTTTATTTGAACCAATTACCATTTTTGGAAACAATAGTTTACTATCATTTGATTAAACAAGTTATGTTTGAATGCAATTGACTTTCATTTGATTCAATAAGCTTTATTCGAATCAAATTAGCTTTATTTGAATGCAATTGAGTGGAATCTTAATGATTAAGCTTAACCTTTATTTGTAAAAAGTACCATTTTTGGTAAGAATAGCTGACTTTCATTTTATTAAACAAGCTATGTTAAATTGACTTTCATTTGATTCAATAAGCTTGATTCGAATGACATTAGCTTTGTTTGAATGCAATTGAGTGAAATCTTAATGATTAAGCTTATGCTTTAGTTGAAACAATTACAATTTTTGAAAACAATAGTTGACTTTCATTTGATTAAACAAGCTATGTTTGAACGAAGTTGACTTTCATTTGATTTAATAAGCTTTATTCGAAGCAAATTAGCTTTGTTTGAATGCAATTGAGTGGAATCCTAATGATTAAGGTTATGCTTTATTTGAACCAATTTCTATTTTGGGAAAGAAGTTGACTTTCATTTGATTCAACAAGCTATGTTTGAATGCAATTGACTTTCATTTGATTCAATAAGCTTTATTCAAATCAAACTAGCTTTGTTTGAATGCAATTGAGTGGAATCTTAATGATTAAGCTTAACCTTTATTTGAAAAAAGTACCATTTTTGGAAAGAATAGTTGACTTTCATTTGATTAAACAAGCTATCTTTGAATGCAATTAACTTTCATTTGATTCGATAAGCTTGATTCGAATCAAATTAGCTTTGTTTGAATGCAATTGAGGGGACTCTTAATGATTAAGCTTAAGCTTTAGTTGAAACAATTACCATTTTTGAAAACAATAGTTGATTTTCATTTGATTAAACAAGCTATATTTGAACGCAACTGACTTTCATTTGATTCAATAAGCTTTATTCGAATCAAATTAGCTTTGTTTGAATGCAATTGAGTGGAATCTTAATGATTAAGGTTAAGCTTTATTTGAACCAATTTCCATTTTTGGAAAGAAGTTGACTTTCATTTGATTAAACAAGATTTGTTTGAATGCAATTGAGTGGAATCTTGATGCTTAAGCTTATGCTTTATTTGAACCAATTACCATTTTTGGAAAGAATAGTTGACTTTCATTTGATTAAACAAGCTATGTTTGAATGATATTTTCTTTGTATGAATGCAATTGATTGGAATCTTAATGATTAAGCTTAAGCTTTATTTGAAACAATTACCATTTTTTGAATCAATAGTTGTCTTTCATTTAATTCAATAAGCTTTATTCGAATCAAATTAGCTTTGTTTGAATGCAATTGAGTGGAATATTAATGATTAAGCTTGAGCATTATTTGAAACAATTACCATTTTTGGAAACAATAGTTTACTTTCATTTGATTAAACAAGCTATGTTTGAATGCAATTGAATTTCATTTGATTCAATAAGCTTTATTGAAATAAAATTAGCTTTGTTTAAATGCAATTGAGTGGAATCTTAATGCTTATGCTTATGCTTTATTTGAAACAATTACCATTTTTTGAAAGAATAGTAAACTTTTATCTCATTAAACAAGCTATGTTTGAATGCAATTGACTTTAATTTGAGTCAATAAGTTTTATTCGAATCAAATTTGTTTTGTTTGAATGCAATTGAGTGGAATTTTAATGATTAAGCTTAAGCTTTATTTGAATCAATTACTTTTTTCGGAAAGAACAATTGACTGTCATTTGATTAAAGAAGCTATGTTTGAATGCAATTGACTTTAATTTGATTCAATAAGCTTTATTCGAATCAAATTATCTTCCTTTGAATGCAATTGAGTGGAATCTTAATGATTAAGCTTAAGCTTTATTTGAACCAATTACAATTTTTGGAAAGAAGTTGACTTTCATTTGATTAAACAAGCTATGTTTGAATGCAATTGACTTTCATTTGATTCAATAAGATTTATTAAAATCAAATTAGCTTTGTTTGAATGTAACTGAGTGGAATCTTAGTGATTAAGCTTATGCTTTGTTTGAAACAATTACCATTTTTGTAAACAATAGTTGACTTTCATTTAATTAAACAAGCTATGTTTCAATACAATTGAATTTCATTGTATTCAATAAGCTTTACTCGAATCAAATTAGCTTTGTTTGATTACAATTGAGTGGAATCTTAATGCTTGAGCTTATGCCTTTATTTGAACCTATTAACATTTTTGGAAAGAATAGTTGAATTTCATTTGATTAAACAAGTTATGTTTGAATGCAATTTACAATCATTTGATTCAATTAGCTTTATTCGAATCAAATTGGCTTTGTTTGAATGCAATTGAGTGGAATCTTAATGATTAATCCTAAGCTTTATTTGAAACAATTACCATTTTTGGAATAAATGGTTGTCTTTCATTTGATTCAATAAGCTTTATTCGAATCAAATTAGCTTTGTTTGAATGCAATTGAGTGGAATATTAATGATTAAGCTTGAGCATTTTTTGAAACAATTACCATTTTTGGAAACAATAGTTTACGTTCATTTGATTATACAAGCTATGTTTGAATACAATTGAGTGGAATCTTAATGCTTAAGCTTATGCTTTATTTGAACCAATTACCATTTTTGGAAAGAATAGTTGACTTTCATTTTATTAAACAAGTTATGTTTGAATGCAATTTACGTTCATTTGATTCAATAAGCTTTATTCAAATCAAATTAGCTTTGTTTGAATGCAATTGAGTGGAATCTTAATGATTAAGCTTAAGCTTTATTTGAAACAATTACCATTTATGGAATCAATAGTTTACTTTCATTTGATTAAACAAGCTATGTTTGAATGCAATTGAATTTCATTTGATTCAATAAGCATTATTCAAATAAAATTAGCTTTGTTTGAATGCAATTGAGTGGAATCTTAATGCTTAAGCTTATGCTTTATTTGAACCAATTACCATTTTTGGAAACAATAGTTTACTATCATTTGATTAAACAAGTTATGTTTGAATGCAATTGAGTGGAATCTTAATGATTAAGCTTAACCTTTATTTGTAAAAAGTACCATTTTTGGTAAGAATAGCTGACTTTCATTTTGTTATACAAGCTATGTTAAATTGACTTTCATTTGATTCAATAAGCTTGATTCGAATGAAATTAGCTTTGTTTGAATGCAACTGAGTGGAATCTTAATTATTAAGCTTATGCTTTAGTTGAAACAATTACAATTTTTGAAAACAATAGTTGACTTTCATTTGATTAAACAAGCTATGTTTGAACGAAGTTGACTTTCATTTGATTTAATAAGCTTTATTCGAATCAAATTAGCTTTGTTTGAATGCAATTGAGTGGAATCCTAATGATTAAGGTTAAGCTTTATTTGAACCAATTTCTATTTTGGGAAAGAAGTTGACTTTCATTTGATTCAACAAGCAATGTTTGAATGCAATTGACTTTCATTTGATTCAATAAGCTTTATTCAAATCAAACTAGCTTTGTTTGAATGCAATTGAGTGGAATCTTAATGATTAAGCTTAACCTTTATTTGAAAAAAGTACCATTTTTGGAGAGAATAGTTGACTTTCATTTGATTAAACAAGCTATGTTTGAATGCAATTGACTTTCATTTGATTCAATAAGCTTGATTCGAATCAAATTAGCTTTGTTTGAATGCAATTGAGGGGAATCTTAATGATTAAGCTTAAGCTTTAGTTGAAACAATTACCATTTTTGAAAACAATACTTGACTTGCATTTGATTAAACAAGCTATGTTTGAACGCAACTGACTTTCATTTGATTCAATAAGCTTTATTCGACTCAAATTAGCTTTGTTTGAATGCAATTGAGTGGAATCTTAATGATTAAGGTTAAGCTTTATTTGAACCAATTACCATTTTTGTAAAGAAGTTGACTTTCATTTGATTAAACAAGCTATGTTTGAATGCAATTGAGTGGAATCTTGATGCTTAAGCTTATGCTTTATTTGAACCAATTACCATTTTTGGAAAGAATAGTTGACTTTCATTTGATTAAACAAGTTATGTTTGAATGCAATTGATTGGAATCTTAATTATTAAGCTTAAGCTTTATTTGAAACAATTACCTTTTTTTGAATAAATAGTTGTCTTTCATTTGATTCAATAAGTTTTATTCGAATGAAATTAGCAAAGTTTGAATGCAATTGAGTGGAATATTAATGATTAAGCTTGAGCATTATTTGAAACAATTACCATTTTTGGTAACAATAGTTTACTTTCATTTGATTAAATGAACTATGTTTGAATGCAACTGAATTTCATTTAATTCAATAAGCTTTATTCAAATAAAATTAGCTTTGTTTGAATGCAATAGAGTGGAATCTTAATGCTTATGCTTATGCTTTATTTGAAACAATTACCATTTTTTTAAAGAATAGTAAACTTTCATTTGATTAAACAAGCTATGTTTGAATGCAATTGACTTTAATTTGAGTCAATAAGTTTTCTTCGAATCAAATTAGCTTTGTTTGAATGCAATTGAGTAGAATCTTAATGATTAAGCTTAAGCTTTATTTGAAACAATTACCATTTTTGGAAAGAATACTTGACTTTCATTTGATTAAACAAGCTATGTTTGAATGCAATTGACTTTCATTTGATTCAATAAGCTTTATTTGAATCAAATTAGCTTTGTTTGAATGCAATTGAGTGGAATCTTAATGATTAAGCTTAACCTTTGTTTGAAAACTACCATTTTTGGTAAGAATAGTTGACTTTCATTTGGTTAAACAAGCTATGAATGCAATTGACTTTAATTTGATTCAATCAGCTTGATTCGAATGAAATTAGCTTTGTTTGAATGCAATTGAGTGGAATCTTAATGATTAAACTTAAGCTTTAGTTGAAACCATTACCATTTTTGAAAACAATAGTTGACTTTCATTTGATTTAATAAACTTTATTCAAATCAAATTAGCTTTGTTTGAATGCAATTGAGTGGAATCCTAATGATTAAGGGTACGCTTTATTTGAACCAATTTCTATTTTTGTAAAGAAGTTGACTTTCATTTGATTAAACAAGCTATGTTTGAATGCAATTGACTTTCATTTGATTCAATAATCTTTATTCAAATAAAATTTGCTTTGTTTGAATGTAATTGAGTGGAGTCTTAATGCTTAAGCTTATACTTTATTTGAACCAATTACCATAATTGGAAAGAATAGTTGACTTTCATTTGATTAAAAAAGTTATGTTTGAATGCAATTTACGTTCATTTGATTCAATAAGCTTTATTCAAATCAAATTAGCTTTGTTTGAATGTAATTGAGTGGAATCTTAATGTTTAGCTTATGCTTTATTTGAACCAATTACCATTTTTGGAAAGAATAGTTGACTTTCATTTGATTTAATAAGCTTTATTCGAATCAAATTAGCTTTGTTTAAATGCAATTGAGTGGAATCTTAATGATTAAGCATAACCTTTATTTGAAAAAAGTCCAATTTTTGGTAAGAATAGTTGACTTTCATTTGACTAAACAAGCTATGTTTGAAAACAATTGACTTTCATTTGATTCAATAAGCTTTATTCGAATCAAATTAGCTTTGTTTGAATGCAATTGAGTGGAATCCTAATGATTAACCTTAACCTTTATTTTAAAAACGTACCATTTTTGGTAAGAATAGTTGACTTTCATTTGATTAGAAAAGCTAAGTTTCAACGTTGTTCACTTTCATTTGATTCAATAAGCTTTATTCGAATCAAATTAGCTTTGTTTCAATACAATTGAGTGGAATCTTAATGATTAAGTTTAAGCTTTATTTGAACCAATTTCTGTTTCTGGAAAGCACTTGACTTTTATTTGATTAAACAAGCTATGTTTGAATGCAATTTACGTTCATTTGATTCAATAAGCTTTATTCAAATCAAATTAGCTTTGTTTGAATATAATTGAGTGGAATCTTAATGCTTAAGCTTAACCTTTGTTTGAAAAAAGTACCATTTTTGGTAAAAATTATTGACTTTCATTTGATTAAACAAACTATGTTTGAATGCAATTGACTTTCATTTGATTCAATAAGCTTTATTCGAATCAAATTAGCTTTGTTTGAATGCAATTGAGTGGAATCCTAATGATTAAGCTTACCCTTTATTTGAAAAAAGTACCATTTTTGATAAGAATAGTTGACTTTCATTTGATTAGACAAGCTATGTTTGAACGTTGCTGACTTTCATTTGATTCGATAAGCTTTATTCGAATGAAACTAGCTTTATTTGAATGCAATTGAGTGGAATCTTAATGATTAAGCTTAAGCTTTATTTGAAAAAAGTACCATTTTTGGTAAGATTAGTTGACTTTCATTTGATTAAACAAGCTATGTTTGAATGTAATTGACTTTCATTTGATTCAATAAGCTTTATTCAAAGAAAATTCTCTTTGTTTGAAAGCAATTGACTGGAATCTTAATGCTTATGCTTATGCTTTATTTGAACCAATTACCATTTTTGGAAAGAATAGTTGACTTTCATTTGATTAAACAAGTTATGTTTGAATGCAATTGACTTTCATTTGATTCAATAAGCTTGATTCGAATCAAATTAGTTTTGTTTGAATGCAATTGAGTGGAATGTTAATGATTAAGCTTAAGCTTTAGTTGAAACTATTACCATTTTTAAAACAATAGTTTACTATCATTTGATTAAACAAACTATGTTTGAACGAAGTTGACTTTCATTTGATTCAATAAGCTTTCATCGAATCAAATTAGCTTTGTTTGAATGCAATTTAGTGGAATCTTAATGATTAAGGTTAAGCTTTATTTGAACCAATTTCCATTTTTGAAAAGAAGTTAACTTTCATTTGATTAAACAAGCTACGTTTGAATGCAATTGACTTTCATTTGATTCAATAAGCTTGATTCGAATCAAATTAGCTTTGTTTGAATGCAATTGAGTGGAATCTTATTGATTAAGTTTAAGCTTTAGTTCAAACAATTACCATTTTTGAAAACAATAGTTGACTTTCATTTGATTAAACAAGCTATGTTTGAACGCAGTTGACTTTCATTTGATTCAATATGCTTTATTCGAATTAATTTAGCTTTGTTTGAATGCAATAGATTGGAATCTTAATGATTAAGCTTAAGCTTTATTTGAAACAATTACCATATTTTGAATCAATAGTTGTCTTTCATTTAATTCAATAAGCTTTATTCGAATCAAATTAGATATGTTTGAATGCAATTGAGTGGAATATTAATGATTAAGCTTGAGCATTATTTGAAACAATTACCATTTTTGGAAACCATAGTTTACTTTCATTTGATTAAACAAGCTATGTTTGAATGCAATTGAATTTCATTTGATTCAATAAGCTTTATTGAAATAAAATTAGCTTTGTTTAAATGCAATTGAGTGGAATCTTAATGCTTATGCTTATGCTTTATTTGAAACTATTACCATTTTTTGAAAGAATTGTAAACTTTTATCTGATTAAACAAGCTATGTTTGAATGCAATTGATTTTAATTTGAGTCAATAAGTCTTATTCGAATCAAATTTGTTTTGTTTGAATGCAATTGAGTGGAATTTTAATGATTAAGCTTAAGCTTTATTTGAATCAATTACCATTTTTGGAAAGAACACTTGACTGTCATTTGATTAAAGAAGCTATGTTTGAATGCAATTGACTTTAATTTGATTCAATAAGCTTTATTCGAATCAAATTATCTTCCTTTGAATGCAATTGAGTGGAATCTTAATGATTAAGCATAAGCTTTATTTGAACCAATTACAATTTTTGGAAAGAAGTTGACTTTCATTTGATTAAACAAGCTATGTTTGAATGCAATTGACTTTCATTTGATTCAATAAGATTTATTAAAATCAAATTAGCTTTGTTTGAATGTAACTGAGTGGAATCTTAGTGATTAAGCTTATGCTTTGTTTGAAACAATTACCTTTTTTGGAAACAATAGTTGACTTTCATTTGATTAAACAATTTATGTTTCAATACAATTGAATTTCATTGTATTCAATAAGCTTTACTCGAATCAAATTAGCTTTGTTTGATTACAATTGAGTGGAATCTTAATGCTTGAGCTTATGCCTTTATTTGAACCTATTAACATTTTTGGAAAGAAGAGTTGACTTTCATTTGATTAAACAAGTTATGTTTGAATGCAATTTACATTCATTTGATTCAATTAGCTTTATTCGAATCAAATTGGGTTTGTTTGAATGCAATTGAGTGGAATCTTAATGATTAATCCTAAGCTTTATTTGAAACAATTACCATTTTTGGAATAAATGGTTGTCTTTCATTTGATTCAATAAGCTTTATTCAAATAAAATTAGCTTTGTTTGAAGGCAATTGAGTGGAATCTTAATGATTAAGCTTAACCTTTATTTGAAAAAAGTACCATTTTTGGTAATAATAGTTGACTTGCATTTGATCAAACAAGCTATGTTTGAATGCAATTGAGTGGAATCTTTATGCTTTAGCTTATGCTTTATTTGAAGAAATTACCATTTTTGGAAAGAATAGTTGACTTTCATTTGATTAAAAAAGTTATTTTTGAATGCAATTTACGTTCATTTGATTCAATAAGCTTTATTCAAATCAAATTAGCTTTGTTTGAATGTAATTGAGTGGAATCTTAATGCTTAAGCTTAACCTTTGTTTGAAAAAAGTACCATTTTTGGTAAGAATAGTTGACTTTCATTTGATTAGACAAGCTATGTTTGAACGTTGCTGACTTTCATTTGATTCAATAAGCTTTATTCGAATCAAATTAGCTTTATTTGAATGCAATTGAGTGAAATCTTAATGATTAAGCTTAAGCTTTATTTGAACCAATTTCTATTTTTGGAAAGCAGTTGACTTTCATTTGATTAAACAAGCTATGTTTGAATGCCATTGACTTTCATTTGATTCAATAAGCTTTCTTCAAATAAAATTAGCTTTGTTTGAATGTAATTAAGTGGAATCTTAGTGATTAAGCTTAAGCATTATTTGAAACAATTACCATTTTTGGAAAGAATAGTTGACTTTCATTTGATTAAATAAGCTATGTTTGAATGCAATATACTTTCATTTGATTCAATATGCTTTAGTCGAATGAAATTAGCTTTATTTGAATACAATTGAATGAAATCTTAATGATTAAGCTTAAGCTTTATTTGAAAAAATTACCATTTTTGGAATAAATAGTTGACTTTCATTTGATTAAACAAGCTATGTTTGAATGCAATTTTCTTTGTTTGAATACAATTGAGTGGAATCTTAATGATTAAGGTTAAGCTTTATTTGAAGCAATTACCATTTTTAAAAAGAATAGTTGACTTTCATTTGATTAAACAAATAATGTTTGAATGCAATTAACTTTAATTTGATTCAATAAGCTTTATTCGAATCAAATTAGCTTTGTTTGAATGCAATTGAGTGGAATCTTAATGATAAAGCTTAGGCTTTATTTGAATCAATAACCATTTTTGGAAAGAAGTTTACTTTAATTGGATTAAACATGCTATGTTTGAATGCAATTGACTTTCATTTGATTCAATAAGCTTTATTCGAATCAAATTTTCTTTGCTTGAATGCAATTGAGTCGAATCTTAATGATTAAGCTTAACCTTTATTTGAAAAAATTACAATTTTTGGAAAAATAGTTGACTATCATTTGATTAAACAAGCTATGTTTGAATGCAATTGACTTTCATTTGATTCAATAAGCATTATTCAAATAATATTAGCTTTGTTTGAATGCAATTGAGTGGAATCTTAATGCTTAAGCTTCTGCTTTATTTGAACCAATTACCATTTTTGGAAAGAATAGTTGACTTTGATTTGATTAAACAAGTTATGTTTGAATGCAATTGACTTCAATTTGATTCAATAAGCTTTATTCGAATCAAATTACCTTTGCTTGAATGCAATTGAGTGGAATCTTAATGATTAAGTGATAGGAGGGATTTTCATACCAAATAAAAAACCCCCGTCGTAGTATGAGTGGGGGTGTCGAACACGAGGAAGGTACTTCGCACTAGCCTAGGCGCTAGCGTCGAACAAGCTAGGTCAAATAATGGTCGCGAGAGGTGAAGGTAACTAACTAAAACTACCCTAAGGAAACAAAAACAAAAGGGACTAGGGTAAGAGATCCACAACTCATACCACCATGAATTGTGAGTCAATCGAACTTAGACTTAGGTCATGGATAAGGGGAGGTCGTTCTATGATCGTACCACTCTTTCGAGCTAGTACGATGACCGAAAAGACATATACAACTCACTTTCGTGCAGCGACACATCTAACGAGTCCTAAGCACAAAATCACGAAGACTGGTAACTTTCCCTTGATCGAAGGCCTAACTTTCGTGGTGCTTCCATCAATCGGGCAAAGGAAGTCATCACCCACGTTCACCTTTCGGTCCTTCGGTGGGGATTCTTCAATGAATCCTATGCTAGCTAAACATATGACTCAACATTACCGAATCCTAAGGTACCGACAAAATCACAACCAAGCCTAAAAACAACTAAACCACAATCATGGAGGAATTGAGAAGGTTCACTCAAAACCCTAGAAATTAACTACTCAAACATAAATAAATAAAACATAATTAAAACTACAATTAAATACATAAACTAAACCTAAAACTAAGAACAACAAAAATAACAACTAAAACCTAGAAAACTACAAACTAAACTACTAAGAACAACAAGAAAATCAAAATAAACAACTAAACAAACATGAAAATGACAATAAAACTAACTAATTAAACAACAACAACAACTATTAACTACTAGAAATTAACAACAAACAACAAAGAACAAACAAAGAACAAATAAAGAAAGCAATAAAATTACCTTGAAGAGGAGAACAAGAAGAAGAACAAGAACAAGAACTATACTACTTGCATAAATCAAGAACAAAATGTAAAATTACAAGAGAATTGAAGAAGAAAGCTCTTAAAACTAACCTAACCCTAATTTGAGCTTCTAACCTCAGCTGGTTGTGAAGGGGGAAGAAGGGGGTATTTATAGTTCCCCCCAAAAATGCACGAGAAAAGACCTAAAACAGATTAAATGATACGAACAGGGCCTTCTCTGCGGGCGCTGGGCTAATGTCAGCGGGCGCTGGAGCCAAAAAACGAGCTACTGACTGTTCTGGCCAGTTCAGCGAGCGCATGGAAATCTCAGCGGGAGCTGAATAGGTCTCAGCGGGCGCTGGAAGAGTCTCAGCGGCCGCTGGACAGCCAGACAGTCAGTTTTAAAAACATCATAACTCCTTCATTTCTTATCAGAATTTAGCTTATGAACAGGCGTTTCGAAGCTATCGGAACAAGCTTTAACCTCCAACTTGAATCGCTTTAAAATGATAAGTATGTAAAACGTTATCTCCTTTCAAAGTTGACCTATGCTCCAAAAGTGGTGATTGTGATTTTGGCTTTATTGCGGCACACTTCTCAAAGCTTCTCGGGACCTCTCACGACCCTTGTCGGCTTTCAAGAATTGATCGAAAACACGCAAAACACCTACATGAATGAACGCAACGCATAAGTAACGCAAAAGAGCTCAATTATTAGCAAAAACGACAAGAAAAGACATTATTCAAAGAAAACGCAACTAAGACCTAAACTAAGCTAAAAAGGCCTAAAACTAATAAAACTAAGCCTAAAAGCAACTGGAAACAAGTGAAAAGAGCCCAGGAAATAGGTCCAAAAATGGACCTATCATTAAGCTTAACCTTTATTTGAAAAAAGTACCATTTTTGGTAAGAATAGTTGACTTTCATTTGATTAAACAAGCTATGTTTGAATGCAATTGACTTTCATTTGATTCGAAAGCTTTATTCAAATAAAATTAGCTTTGTTTGAATGCAATTGACTGGAATCTTAATGCTTAAGCTTCTGCTTTATTTGAACCAACTACTATTTTTGGAAAGAATAGTTGACTTTCATTTGATTAAAAAAGTTATGTTTGAATGCAATTGACTTTCATTTAATTCAATAAGCTTTATTTGAATCAAATTAGCTTTATTTAAATGCAATTGAGTGGAATCTTAATGATTAAGCTTAACCTTTATTTGAAAAAGTACCATTTTTGGTAAGAATAGTTGACTTTCATTTGATTATACAAGTTATGTTTGAATGCAATTGACTTTCAATTGATTCAATAAGCTTGAATCGAATCAAATTAGCTTTGCTTGAATGCAATTGAGTGGAATCCTAATGATTAAACTTAACCTTTATTTTTAAAAAGTACCATTTTTGGTAAGAATAGTTGACTTTCATTTGATTAAAAAATCTATGTTTGAATGCAATTGACTTTCATTTGATTCAATAAGCTTGATTCAATAAGCTTCATTTGATTCAATAAGCTTTTTTCAAACAAAATTAGCTTTGTTTGAATGCAATTGACTGGAATCTTAATGCTTATGCTTATGCTTTATTTGAACCAATCACCATTTTTGGAAAGAATAGTTTACTTTCATTTGATTAAACAAGTTATGTTTGAATGCAATTGACTTCATTTGATTCAATAAGCTTTATTCGAATCAAATTAGCTTTGTTAAAATGCAATTCAGCGGAATCTTAATGATTAAGCTTAACCTTTATTTGTAAAAAGTACCATTTTTGGTAAGAATAGTTGACTTTCATTTGATTAAACAAGCTATGTTTGAATGCAATTGACTTTCATTTGATTCAACAAGCTTGATTCGGATCAAATTAGCTTTGTTTGAAAGCAATTGAGCGGAATCTTAATGATTAAGCTTAAGCGTTAGTTGAAACAATTACCATTTTTAAAACAATAGTTGATTATCATTTGATTAAACAAACTATTTTTGAACGCAGTTGACTTTCATTTGATTCAATAAGCTTTATTCGAATCAAATTAGCTTTGTTTGAATGCAATTGAGAGGAATCCTAATGATTAAGGTTAAGCTTTATTTGAAACAATTTCTATTTTGGGAAAGAAGTCGAATTTCATTTGATTAAACAAGCTATGTTTGAATGCAATTGACTTTCATTTGATTCAATAATCTTTATTCAAATAAAATTAGCTTTGTTTGAATGTAATTGAGTGGAATCATAATGCTTAAGCTTATGCTTTATTTGAACCAATTACCATATTTGGAAAGAATAGTTGACTTTCATTTGATTAAACAAGTTATGTTTGAATGTAATTTATGTTCATTTGATTCAATAAGCTTGATTCGAATCAAATTAGCTTTGTCTGAATGCAATTGAGTGGAATTTTATTGATTACGTTTAAGCTTTAGTTGAAACAATTACCATTTTTGAAAACAATAGTTGACTTTCATTTGATTAAACAAGCTATGTTTGAACGCAGTTGACTTTCATTTGATTCAATAAGCTTTATTCGATTCAAATTAGCTTTGTTTGAATGCAATTGAGTGGAATCTTAATGATTAAGCTTAACCTTTATTTGAACCAATTTCTATTTTGGGAAAGAACTTGACTTTCATTTGATTAAACAAGCTATGTTAGAATGCAATTGACTTTCATTTGATTCAATATGCTTTATTCGAATCAAATTAGATTTGTTTGAATGCAATTGAGTGGAATCTTAATGATTGAGCTTAAGCTTTATTTGAAACAATTACCATTTTTGGAATAAATAGTTGACTTTTATTTGATTAAACAAGCTATGTTTGAATACAATTTTCTTTGTTTTAATGCAATTGAGTGAAATCTTAATGATTAAGCTTAAGCTTTATTTGAAACAATTACTATTTTTAAAAGGAATAGTTGACTTTCATTTGATTAAACAAATAATGTTTGAATGCAATTGACTTTCATTTGATTCAATAAGCTTTATTCGAATCAAATTAGCTTTGTTTGAATGAAATTGAGTGGAACCTTAATGATAAAGCTTAAGCTTTATTTGAATCAATAACCATTTTTGGAAAGAAGTTTGCTGGAATTTGATTAAACATGATATGTTTGAATGCAATTGACTTTCATTTGATTCAATAAGCTTTATTCGAATCAAATTAGCTTTGTTTGAATGCAATTGAGTGGAATATTAATGATTAAGCTTAACCTTGATTTGAAAAAATTACCATTTTTGGAAAGAATAGTTGACTATCATTTGATTAAACAACCTATGTTTGAATGTAATTGACTTTCGTTTGATTCAATAAGCTTTATTCAAATAAAATTAGCTTTGTTTGAATGCAATTGAGTGGAATCTTAAATCTTAAGCTTATGCTTTATTTGAACCAATTACCTTTTTTGGAAATAATAGTTGACTTTCATTTGATTAAACAAGTTATGTTTGAATGCAATTGACTTTCATTTGCTTCAATAAGCTTTATTCGAATCAAATTAGCTTTGTTTGAATGCAATTGAGTGGAATCTTAATATTTAAGCTTAACCTTTATTTGAAAAAAGTACCATTTTTGGTAAGAATAGTTGACTTTCATTTGATTAAACAAGCTATGTTTGAATGCAATTCACTGTCATTTGATTCAATAAGCTTTATTCAAATAAAATTAGCTTTGTTTGAATGCAATTGAGTGGTATCTTAATGCTTAAGGTTATGCTTAATTTAAACCAATTACTATTTTTGGAAAGAATAGTTGACTTTCATTTGATTCAATAAGCATTATTCGAATCAAATTAGCTTTGTTCGAATGCAATTTAGTGGAATCCTAATGATTAAGCTTAACCTTTATTTTAAAAAAGTACCATTTTTGGTAAGAATAGTTGACTTTCATTTGATTCGACAAGATATGCTTGAACGTTGTTGACTTTCATTTGATTCAATAAGCTTTATTCGAAGCAAATTAGCTTTGTTTGAATGCAATTGAGTGGAATCTTAATGATTAAGCATAAGCTTTATTTGAACCAATTTCTATTTTTGGAAAGCAGTTGACTTTCATTTCATTAAACAAGCTATGTTTGAATGCAATTGACTTTCATTTGATTCAATAAGCTTTATTCAAATAAAATTAGCTTTGTTTGAAGGCAATTGAGTGGAATCTTAATGATTAAGCTTAACCTTTATTTGAAAAAAGTACCATTTTTGGTAATAATAGTTCACTTGCATTTGATCAAACAAGCTATGTTTGAATGCAATTGACTTTCATTTGATTCAATAAGCTTTATTCGAATCAAATTAGCTTTGTTTGAATGCAATTGAGAGGAATCTTAATGATTAAGCTTAACCTTTATTTTTAAAAAGTACCATTTTTGGTATGAATAGTTGACTTTGATTTGATTAAACAAATAATGTTTGAATGCAATTGACTTTCATTTGATTCAATAAGCTTTATTCGAATCAAATTAGCTTTGTTTGAATGTAATTGAGTGGAATCTTAATGATTAAGCTTAAGCTTTAGTTGAAACAATTACCATTTTTCAAACAATAGTTGACTATCATTTGATTAAACAAACTATGTTTGAACGCAGTTGATTTTCATTTGATTCAATAAGCTTTATTCGAATCAAATTAGCTTTGTTTGAATGCAATTGAGTGGAATCTTAATGATTAAGGTTCAGCTTTATTTGAACCAATTTCCATTTTTGGAAAGAAGTTGACTTTCATTTGATTAAACAAGCTATGTTTGAATGCAACTGACTCTCATTTGATTCAATAAGCTTCATTCGAATCAAATTAGCTTTGTTTGAATGCAATTGAGTGGAATCTTATTGATTAAGTTTAAGCTTTAGTTGAAACAATTACCATTTTTGAAAACAATAGTTGACTTTCATTTGATTAAACAAGCTATGTTTGAACGCAGTTGACTTTCATTTGATTCAATAAGCTTTATTCGATTCAAATTAGCTTTGTTTGAATGCAATTGAGTGGAATCTTAATGATTAAGCTTAACCTTTATTTGAACCAATTTCTATTTTGGGAAAGATGTTGACTTTCATTTGATTAAACAAGCTATGTTAGAATGCAATTGACTTTCATTTGATTCAATATGCTTTATTCGAATCAAATTAGCTTTGTTTGAATGCAATTGAGTGGAATCTTAATGATTAAGCTTAAGCTTTATTTGAAACAATTACCAATTTTGGAATAAATAGTTGACTTTCATTTGATTAAACAAGCTATGTTTGAATGCAATTTTCTTTGTTTTAATGCAATTGAGTGAAATCTTAATGATTAAGCTTAAGCTTTATTTGAAACTATTACTATTTTTAAAAAGAATAGTTGACTTTCATTTGATTAAACAAATAATGTTTGAATGCAATTGACTTTCATTTGATTCAATAAGCTTTATTCGAATCAAATTAGCTTTGTTTGAATGCAATTGAGTGGAACCTTAATGATAAAGCTTAAGCTTTATTTGAATCAATAACCATTTTTGGAAAGAAGTTTGCTGGAATTTGATTAAACATGCTATATTTGAATGCAATTGAGTTTCATTTGATTCAATAAGCTTTATTCGAATCAAATTTGCTTTGTTTGAATGCAATTGAGTCGAATCTTAATGATTAAGATTAACCTTGATTTGAAAAAATTACCATTTTTGGAAAGAATAGTTGACTATCATTTGATTAAACAAGCTATGTTTGAATGCAATTGACTTTCATTTGATTCAATAAGCTTTATTCAAATAAAATTAGCTTTGTTTGAATGCAATTGAGTGGAATCTTAAATCTTAAGCTTATGCTTTATTTGAACCAATTACCATTTTTGGAAATAATAGTTGACTTTCGTTTGATTAAACAAGTTATGTTTGAATGCAATTGACTTTCATTTGCTTCAATAAGCTTTATTCGAATCAAATTAGCTTTGTTTGAATGCAATTGAGTGGAATCTTAATGTTTAAGCTTAACCTTTATTTGAAAAAAGTACCATTTTTGGTAAGAATAGTTGACTTTCATTTGATTAAACAAGCTATGTTTGAATGCAATTGACTGTCATTTGATTCAATAAGCTTTATTCAAATAAAATTAGCTTTGTTTGAATGCAATTTAGTGGTATCTTAATGCTTAAGCTTATGCTTTATTTAAACCAATTACTCTTTTTGGAAAGAATAGTTGACTTTCATTTGATTCAATAAGATTTATTCGAATCAAATTAGCTTTGTTCGAATGCAATTGAGTTGAATCCTAATGATTAAGCTTAACCTTTATTTTAAAAAAGTACCATTTTTGGTAAGAATAGTTGACTTTCATTTGATTAGACAAGCTATGTTTGAACGTTGTTGACTTTCATTTGATTCAATAAGCTTTATTCGAAGCAAATTAGCTTTGTTTGAATGCAATTGAGTGGAATCTTAATGATTAAGCATAAGCTTTATTTGAACCAATCTCTATTTTTGGAAAGCAGTTAACTTTTATTTCATTAAACAAGCTATGTTTGAATGCAATTGACTTTCATTTGATTCAATAAGCTTTATTCAAACAAAATTAGCTTTGTTTGAAGGCAATTGAGTGGAATCTTAATGATTAAGCTTAACCTTTATTTGAAAAAAGTACCATTTTTGGTAATAATAGTTGACTTGCATTTGATCAACAAGCTATGTTTGAATGCAATTGACTTTCATTTGATTCAATAAGCTTTATTCGAATCAAATTAGCTTTGTTTGAATGCAATTGAGAGAAATCTTAATGATTAAACTTAACCTTTATTTTTAAAAAGTACCATTTTTGGTATGAATAGTTGACTTTGATTTGATTAAACAAGTTATGTTTGAATGCAATTGACTTTCATTTGATTCAATAAGCTTGATTCGAATCAAATTAGCTTTGTTTGAATGCAATTGAGTGGAATCTTAATGATTAGCTTAAGCTTTAGTTGAAACAATTACCATTTTTCAAACAATAGTTGACTATCATTTGATTAAACAAACTATGTTTGAACGCAGTTGATTTTCATTTGATTCAATAAGCTTTATTCGAATCAAATTAGCTTTGTTTGAATGCAATTGAGTGGAATCTTAATGATTAAGGTTAAGCTTTATTTGAACCAATTTCCATTTTTGGAAAGAAGTTGACTTTCATTTGATTAAACAAGCTATGTTTGAATGCAACTGACTCTCATTTGATTCAATAAGCTTCATTCGAATCAAATTAGCTTTGTTTGAATGCAATTGAGTGGAATCTTATTGATTAAGTTTAAGCTTTAGTTGAAACAATTACCATTTTTGAAAACAATAGTTGACTTTCATTTGATTAAACAAGCTATGTTTGAACGCAGTTGACTTTCATTTGATTCAATAAGCTTTATTCGATTCAAATTAGCTTTGTTTGAATGCAATTGAGTGGAATCTTAATGATTAAGCTTAACCTTTATTTGAACCAATTTCTATTTTGGGAAAGAAGTTGACTTTCATTTGATTAAACAAGCTATGTTAGAATGCAATTGACTTTCATTTGATTCAATATGCTTTATTCGAATCAAATTAGCTTTGTTTGAATGCAATTGAGTGGAATCTTAATGATTAAGCTTAAGCTTTATTTGAAACAATTACCAATTTTGGTATAAATAGTTGACTTTCATTTGATTAAACAAACTATGTTTGAATGCAATTTTCTTTGTTTTAATGCAATTGAGTGAAATCTTAATGATTAAGCTTAAGCTTTATTTGAAAGAATTACTATTTTTAAAAAGAATAGTTGACTTTCATTTGATTAAACAAATAATGTTTGAATGCAATTGACTTTCATTTGATTCAATAAGCTTTATTCGAATCAAATTAGCTTTGTTTGAATGCAATTGAGTGGAATCTTAATGATTAACCTTAAGCTTTAGTTGAAACAATTACCATTTTTCAAACAATAGTTGACTATCATTTGATTAAACAAACTATGTTTGAACGCAGTTGATTTTCATTTGATGCAATAAGCTTTATTCGAATCAAATTAGCTTTGTTTGAATGCAATTGAGTGGAATCTTAATGATTAAGGTTAAGCTTTATTTAAACCAATTTCCATTTTTGGAAAGAAGTTGACTTTCATTTGATTAAACAAGCTATGTTTGAATGCAACTGACTCTCATTTGATTCAATAAGCTTCATTCGAATCAAATTAGCTTTGTTTGAATGCAATTGAGTGGAATCTTATTGATTAAGTTTAAGCTTTAGTTGAAACAATTACCATTTTTGAAAACAATAGTTGACTTTCATTTGATTAAACAAGCTATGTTTGAACGCAGTTGACTTTCATTTGATTCAATAAGCTTTATTCGATTCAAATTAGCTTTGTTTGAATGCAATTGAGTGGAATCTTAATGATTAAGCTTAACCTTTATTTGAACCAATTTCTATTTTGGGAAAGAAGTTGACTTTCATTTGATTAAACAAGCTATGTTAGAATGCAATTGACTTTCATTTGATTCAATATGCTTTATTCGAATCAAATTAGCTTTGTTTGAATGCAATTGAGTGGAATCTTAATTATTAAGCTTAAGCTTTATTTGAAACAATTACCAATTTTGGTATAAATAGTTGACTTTCATTTGATTAAACAAACTATGTTTGAATGCAATTTTCTTTGTTTTAATGCAATTGAGTGAAATCTTAATGATTAAGCTTAAGCTTTATTTGAAAGAATTACTATTTTTAAAAAGAATAGTTGACTTTCATTTGATTAAACAAATAATTTTTGAATGCAATTGACTTTCATTTGATTCAATAAGCTTTATTCGAATCAAATTAGCTTTGTTTGAATGCAATTGAGTGGAATCTTAATGATTAAGCTTAAGCTTTAGTTGAAACAATTACCATTTTTGAAAACAATAGTTGACTTTCATTTGATTAAACAAGCTATGTTTGAACGCAGTTGACTTTCATTTGATTCAATAAGCTTTATTCGATTCAAATTAGCTTTGTTTGAATGCAATTGAGTGGAATCTTAATGATTAAGCTTAACCTTTATTTGAACCAATTTCTATTTTGGGAAAGAAGTTGATTTTCATTTGATTAAACAAGCTATGTTAGAATGCAATTGACTTTCATTTGATTCAATATGCTTTATTCGAATCAAATTAGCTTTGTTTGAATGCAATTGAGTGGAATCTTAATTATTAAGCTTAAGCTTTATTTGAAACAATTACCAATTTTGGTATAAATAGTTGACTTTCATTTGATTAAACGAACTATGTTTGAATGCAATTTTCTTTGTTTTAATGCAATTGAGTGAAATCTTAATGATTAAGCTTAAGCTTTACTTGAAAGAATTACTATTTTTAAAAAGAATAGTTGACTTTCATTTGATTAAACAAATAATGTTTGAATGCAATTGACTTTCATTTGATTCAATAAGCTTTATTCGAATCAAATTAGCTTTGTTTGAATGCAATTGAGTGGAATCTTAATGATTAAGCTTAAGCTTTAGTTGAAACAATTACCATTTTTCAAACAATAGTTGACTATCATTTGATTAAACAAACTATGTTTGAACGCAGTTGATTTTCATTTGATTCAATAAGCTTTATTCGAATCAAATTAGCTTTGTTTGAATGCAATTGAGTGGAATCTTAATGATTAAGGTTAAGCTTTATTTGAACCAATTTCCATTTTTGGAAAGAAGTTGACTTTCATTTGATTAAACAAGCTATGTTTGAATGCAACTGACTCTCATTTGATTCAATAAGCTTCATTCGAATCAAATTAGCTTTGTTTGAATGCAATTGAGTGGAATCTTATTGATTAAGTTTAAGCTTTAGTTGAAACAATTACCATTTTTGAAAACAATAGTTGACTTTCATTTGATTAAACAAGCTATGTTTGAACGCAGTAGACTTTCATTTGATTCAATAAGCTTTATTCGATTCAAATTAGCTTTGTTTGAATGCAACTGAGTGGAATCTTAATGATTAAGCTTAACCTTTATTTGAACCAATTTCTATTTTGGGAAAGATGTTGACTTTCATTTGATTAAACAAGCTATGTTAGAATGCAATTGACTTTCATTTGATTCAATATGCTTTATTCGAATCAAATTAGCTTTGTTTGAATGCAATTGAGTGGAATCTTAATGATTAAGCTTAAGCTTTATTTGAAACAATTACCAATTTTGGAATAAATAGTTGACTTTCATTTGATTAAACAAGCTATGTTTGAATGCAATTTTCTTTGTTTTAATGCAATTGAGTGAAATCTTAATGATTAAGCTTAAGCTTTATTTGAAACTATTACTATTTTTAAAAAGAATAGTTGACTTTCATTTGATTAAACAAATAATGTTTGAATGCAATTGACTTTCATTTGATTCAATAAGCTTTATTCGAATCAAATTAGCTTTGTTTGAATGCAATTGAGTGGAACCTTAATGATAAAGCTTAAGCTTTATTTGAATCAATAACCATTTTTGGAAAGAAGTTTGCTGGAATTTGATTAAACATGCTATATTTGAATGCAATTGAGTTTCATTTGATTCAATAAGCTTTATTCGAATCAAATTTGCTTTGTTTGAATGCAATTGAGTCGAATCTTAATGATTAAGATTAACCTTGATTTGAAAAAATTACCATTTTTTGAAAGAATAGTTGACTATCATTTGATTAAACAAGCTATGTTTGAATGCAATTGACTTTCATTTGATTCAATAAGCTTTATTCAAATAAAATTAGCTTTGTTTGAATGCAATTGAGTGGAATCTTAAATCTTAAGCTTATGCTTTATTTGAGCCAATTACCATTTTTGGAAATAATAGTTGACTTTCGTTTGATTAAACAAGTTATGTTTGAATGCAATTGACTTTCATTTGCTTCAATAAGCTTTATTCGAATCAAATTAGCTTTGTTTGAATGCAATTGAGTGGAATCTTAATGTTTAAGCTTAACCTTTATTTGAAAAAAGTACCATTTTTGGTAAGAATAGTTGACTTTCATTTGATTAAGCAAGCTATGTTTGAATGCAATTGACTGTCATTTGATTCAATAAGCTTTATTCAAATAAAATTAGCTTTGTTTGAATGCAATTTAGTGGTATCTTAATACTTAAGCTTATGCTTTATTTAAACCAATTACTCTTTTTGGAAAGAATAGTTGACTTTCATTTGATTCAATAAGATTTATTCGAATCAAATTAGCTTTGTTCGAATGCAATTGAGTTGAATCCTAATGATTAAGCTTAACCTTTATTTTAAAAAAGTACCATTTTTGGTAAGAATAGTTGACTTTCATTTGATTAGACAAGCTATGTTTGAACGTTGTTGACTTTCATTTGATTCAATAAGCTTTATTCGAAGCAAATTAGCTTTGTTTGAATGCAATTGAGAGGAATCTTAATGATTAAGCATAAGCTTTATTTGAACCAATTTCTATTTTTGGAAAGCAGTTGACTTTTATTTCATTAAACAAGCTATGTTTGAATGCAATTGACTTTCATTTGATTCAATAAGCTTTATTCAAACAAAATTAGCTTTGTTTGAAGGCAATTGAGTGGAATCTTAATGATTAAGCTTAACCTTTATTTGAAAAAAGTACCATTTTTGGTAATAATAGTTGACTTGCATTTGATCAACAAGCTATGTTTGAATGCAATTGACTTTCATTTGATTCAATAAGCTTTATTCGAATCAAATTAGCTTTGTTTGAATGCAATTGAGAGGAATCTTAATGATTAAACTTAACCTTTATTTTTAAAAAGTACCATTTTTGGTATGAATAGTTGACTTTGATTTGATAAAACAAGTTATGTTTGAATGCAATTGACTTTCATTTGATTCAATAAGCTTGATTCGAATCAAATTAGCTTTGTTTGAATGCAATTGAGTGGAATCTTAATGATTAGCTTAAGCTTTAGTTGAAACAATTACCATTTTTCAAACAATAGTTGACTATCATTTGATTAAACAAACTATGTTTGAACGCAGTTGATTTTCATTTGATTCAATAAGCTTTATTCGAATCAAATTAGCTTTGTTTGAATGCAATTGAGTGGAATCTTAATGATTAAGGTTAAGCTTTATTTGAACAAATTTCCATTTTTGGAAAGAAGTTGACTTTCATTTGATTAAACAAGCTATGTTTGAATGCAACTGACTCTCATTTGATTCAATAAGCTTCATTCGAATCAAATTAGCTTTGTTTGAATGCAATTGAGTGGAATCTTATTGATTAAGTTTAAGCTTTAGTTGAAACAATTACCATTTTTGAAAACAATAGTTGACTTTCATTTGATTAAACAAGCTATGTTTGAACGCAGTTGACTTTCATTTGATTCAATAAGCTTTACTCGATTCAAATTAGCTTTGTTTGAATGCAATTGAGTGGAATCTTAATGATTAAGCTTAACCTTTATTTGAACCAATTTCTATTTTGGGAAAGATGTTGACTTTCATTTGATTAAACAAGCTATGTTAGAATGCAATTGACTTTCATTTGATTCAATATGCTTTATTCGAATCAAATTAGCTTTGTTTGAATGCAATTGAGTGGAATCTTAATGATTAAGCTTAAGCTTTATTTGAAACAATTACCAATTTTGGAATAAATAGTTGACTTTCATTTGATTAAACAAGCTATGTTTGAATGCAATTTTCTTTGTTTTAATGCAATTGAGTGAAATCTTAATGATTAAGCTTAAGCTTTATTTGAAACTATTACTATTTTTAAAAAGAATAGTTGACTTTCATTTGATTAAACAAATAATGTTTGAATGCAATTGACTTTCATTTGATTCAATAAGCTTTATTCGAATCAAATTAGCTTTGTTTGAATGCAATTGAGTGGAACCTTAATGATAAAGCTTAAGCTTTATTTGAATCAATAACCATTTTTGGAAAGAAGTTTGCTGGAATTTGATTAAACATGCTATATTTGAATGCAATTGAGTTTCATTTGATTCAATAAGCTTTATTCGAATCAAATTTGCTTTGTTTGAATGCAATTGAGTCGAATCTTAATGATTAAGATTAACCTTGATTTGAAAAAATTACCATTTTTGGAAAGAATAGTTGACTATCATTTGATTAAACAAGCTATGTTTGAATGCAATTGACTTTCATTTGATTCAATAAGCTTTATTCAAATAAAATTAGCTTTGTTTGAATGCAATTGAGTGGAATCTTAAATCTTAAGCTTATGCTTTATTTGAACCAATTACCATTTTTGGAAATAATAGTTGACTTTCGTTTGATTAAACAAGTTATGTTTGAATGCAATTGACTTTCATTTGCTTCAATAAGCTTTATTCGAATCAAATTAGCTTTGTTTGAATGCAATTGAGTGGAATCTTAATGTTTAAGCTTAACCTTTATTTGAAAAAAGTACCATTTTTGGTAAGAATAGTTGACTTTCATTTGATTAAACAAGCTATGTTTGAATGCAATTGACTGTCATTTGATTCAATAAGCTTTATTCAAATAAAATTAGCTTTGTTTGAATGCAATTTAGAGGTATCTTAATGCTTAAGCTTATGCTTTATTTAAACCAATTACTCTTTTTGGAAAGAATAGTTGACTTTCATTTGATTCAATAAGATTTATTCGAATCATATTAGCTTTGTTCGAATGCAATTGAGTTGAATCCTAATGATTAAGCTTAACCTTTATTTTAAAAAAGTACCATTTTTGGTAAGAATAGTTGACTTTCATTTGATTAGACAAGCTATGTTTGAACGTTGTTGACTTTCATTTGATTCAATAAGCTTTATTCGAAGCAAATTAGCTTTGTTTGAATGCAATTGAGTGGAATCTTAATGATTAAGCATAAGCTTTATTTGAACCAATTTCTATTTTTGGAAAGCAGTTGACTTTTATTTCATTAAACAAGCTATGTTTGAATGCAATTGACTTTCATTTGATTCAATAAGCTTTATTCAAACAAAATTAGCTTTGTTTGAAGGCAATTGAGTGGAATCTTAATGATTAAGCTTAACCTTTATTTGAAAAAAGTACCATTTTTGGTAATAATAGTTGACTTGCATTTGATCAACAAGCTATGTTTGAATGCAATTGACTTTCATTTGATTCAATAAGCTTTATTCGAATCAAATTAGCTTTGTTTGAATGCAATTGAGAGGAATCTTAATGATTAAACTTAACCTTTATTTTTAAAAAGTACCATTTTTGGTATGAATAGTTGACTTTGATTTGATTAAACAAGTTATGTTTGAATGCAATTGACTTTCATTTGATTCAATAAGCTTGATTCGAATCAAATTAGCTTTGTTTGAATGCAATTGAGTGGAATCTTAATGATTAGCTTAAGCTTTAGTTGAAACAATTACCATTTTTCAAACAATAGTTGACTATCATTTGATTAAACAAACTATGTTTGAACGCAGTTGATTTTCATTTGATTCAATAAGCTTTATTCGAATCAAATTAGCTTTGTTTGAATGCAATTGAGTGGAATCTTAATGATTAAGGTTAAGCTTTATTTGAACCAATTTCCATTTTTGGAAAGAAGTTGACTTTCATTTGATTAAACAAGCTATGTTTGAATGCAACTGACTCTCATTTGATTCAATAAGCTTCATTCGAATCAAATTAGCTTTTTTTGAATGCAATTGAGTGGAATCTTATTGATTAAGTTTAAGCTTTAGTTGAAACAATTACCATTTTTGAAAACAATAGTTGACTTTCATTTGATTAAACAAGCTATGTTTGAACGCAGTTGACTTTCATTTGATTCAATAAGCTTTATTCGATTCAAATTAGCTTTGTTTGAATGCAATTGAGTGGAATCTTAATGATTAAGCTTAACCTTTATTTGAACCAATTTCTATTTTGGGAAAGAAGTTGACTTTCATTTGATTAAACAAGCTATGTTAGAATGCAATTGACTTTCATTTGATTCAATATGCTTTATTCGAATCAAATTAGCTTTGTTTGAATGCAATTGAGTGGAATCTTAATGATTAAGCTTAAGCTTTATTTGAAACAATTACCAATTTTGGAATAAATAGTTGACTTTCATTTGATTAAACAAGCTATGTTTGAATGCAATTTTCTTTGTTTTAATGCAATTGAGTGAAATCTTAATGATTAAGCTTAAGCTTTATTTGAAACTATTACTATTTTTAAAAAGAATAGTTGACTTTCATTTGATTAAACAAATAATGTTTGAATGCAATTGACTTTCATTTGATTCAATAAGCTTTATTCGAATCAAATTAGCTTTGTTTGAATGCAATTGAGTGGAACCTTAATGATAAAGCTTAAGCTTTATTTGAATCAATAACCATTTTTGGAAAGAAGTTTGCTGGAATTTGATTAAACATGCTATATTTGAATGCAATTGAGTTTCATTTGATTCAATAAGCTTTATTCGAATCAAATTTGCTTTGTTTGAATGCAATTGAGTCGAATCTTAATGATTAAGATTAACCTTGATTTGAAAAAATTACCATTTTTGGAAAGAATAGTTGACTATCATTTGATTAAACAAGCTATGTTTGAATGCAATTGACTTTCATTTGATTCAATAAGCTTTATTCAAATAAAATTAGCTTTGTTTGAATGCAATTGAGTGGAATCTTAAATCTTAAGCTTATGCTTTATTTGAACCAATTACCATTTTTGGAAATAATAGTTGACTTTCGTTTGATTAAACAAGTTATGTTTGAATGCAATTGACTTTCATTTGCTTCAATAAGCTTTATTCGAATCAAATTAGCTTTGTTTGAATGCAATTGAGTGGAATCTTAATGTTTAAGCTTAACCTTTATTTGAAAAAAGTACCATTTTTGGTAAGAATAGTTGACTTTCATTTGATTAAACAAGCTATGTTTGAATGCAATTGACTGTCATTTGATTCAATAAGCTTTATTCAAATAAAATTAGCTTTGTTTGAATGCAATTTAGAGGTATCTTAATGCTTAAGCTTATGCTTTATTTAAACCAATTACTCTTTTTGGAAAGAATAGTTGACTTTCATTTGATTCAATAAGATTTATTCGAATCATATTAGCTTTGTTCGAATGCAATTGAGTTGAATCCTAATGATTAAGCTTAACCTTTATTTTAAAAAAGTACCATTTTTGGTAAGAATAGTTGACTTTCATTTGATTAGACAAGCTATGTTTGAACGTTGTTGACTTTCATTTGATTCAATAAGCTTTATTCGAAGCAAATTAGCTTTGTTTGAATGCAATTGAGTGGAATCTTAATGATTAAGCATAAGCTTTATTTGAACCAATTTCTATTTTTGGAAAGCAGTTGACTTTTATTTCATTAAACAAGCTATGTTTGAATGCAATTGACTTTCATTTGATTCAATAAGCTTTATTCAAACAAAATTAGCTTTGTTTGAAGGCAATTGAGTGGAATCTTAATGATTAAGCTTAACCTTTATTTGAAAAAAGTACCATTTTTGGTAATAATAGTTGACTTGCATTTGATCAACAAGCTATGTTTGAATGCAATTGACTTTCATTTGATTCAATAAGCTTTATTCGAATCAAATTAGCTTTGTTTGAATGCAATTGAGAGGAATCTTAATGATTAAACTTAACCTTTATTTTTAAAAAGTACCATTTTTGGTATGAATAGTTGACTTTGATTTGATTAAACAAGTTATGTTTGAATGCAATTGACTTTCATTTGATTCAATAAGCTTGATTCGAATCAAATTAGCTTTGTTTGAATGCAATTGAGTGGAATCTTAATGATTAGCTTAAGCTTTAGTTGAAACAATTACCATTTTTCAAACAATAGTTGACTATCATTTGATTAAACAAACTATGTTTGAACGCAGTTGATTTTCATTTGATTCAATAAGCTTTATTCGAATCAAATTAGCTTTGTTTGAATGCAATTGAGTGGAATCTTAATGATTAAGGTTAAGCTTTATTTGAACCAATTTCCATTTTTGGAAAGAAGTTGACTTTCATTTGATTAAACAAGCTATGTTAGAATGCAATTGACTTTCATTTGATTCAATATGCTTCATTCGAATCAAATTAGCTTTGTTTGAATGCAATTGAGTGGAATCTTAATGATTAAGCTTAAGCTTTATTTGAAACAATTACCAATTTTGGTATAAATAGTTGACTTTCATTTGATTAAACAAACTATGTTTGAATGCAATTTTCTTTGTTTTAATGCAATTGAGTGAAATCTTAATGATTAAGCTTAAGCTTTATTTGAAAGAATTACTATTTTTAAAAAGAATAGTTGACTTTCATTTGATTAAACAAATAATTTTTGAATGCAATTGACTTTCATTTGATTCAATAAGCTTTATTCGAATCAAATTAGCTTTGTTTGAATGCAATTGAGTGGAATCTTAATGATTAAGCTTAAGCTTTAGTTGAAACAATTACCATTTTTCAAACAATAGTTGACTATCATTTGATTAAACAAACTATGTTTGAACGCAGTTGATTTTCATTTGATGCAATAAGCTTTATTCGAATCAAATTAGCTTTGTTTGAATGCAATTGAGTGGAATCTTAATGATTAAGGTTAAGCTTTATTTGAACCAATTTCCATTTTTGGAAAGAAGTTGACTTTCATTTGATTAAACAAGCTATGTTTGAATGCAACTGACTCTCATTTGATTCAATAAGCTTCATTCGAATCAAATTAGCTTTGTTTGAATGCAATTGAGTGGAATCTTATTGATTAAGTTTAAGCTTTAGTTGAAACAATTACCATTTTTGAAAACAATAGTTGACTTTCATTTGATTAAACAAGCTATGTTTGAACGCAGTTGACTTTTATTTGATTCAATAAGCTTTATTCGATTCAAATTAGCTTTGTTTGAATGCAATTGAGTGGAATCTTAATGATTAAGCTTAACCTTTATTTGAACCAATTTCTATTTTGGGAAAGAAGTTGACTTTCATTTGATTAAACAAGCTATGTTAGAATGCAATTGACATTCATTTGATTCAATATGCTTTATTCGAATCAAATTAGCTTTGTTTGAATGCAATTGAGTGGAATCTTAATTATTAAGCTTAAGCTTTATTTGAAACAATTACCAATTTTGGTATAAATAGTTGACTTTCATTTGATTAAACAAACTATGTTTGAATGCAATTTTCTTTGTTTTAATGCAATTGAGTGAAATCTTAATGATTAAGCTTAAGCTTTATTTGAAAGAATTACTATTTTTAAAAAGAATAGTTGACTTTCATTTGATTAAACAAATAATGTTTGAATGCAATTGACTTTCATTTGATTCAATAAGCTTTCTTCGAATCAAATTAGCTTTGTTTGAATGCAATTGAGTGGAATCTTAATGATTAAGCTTAAGCTTTAGTTGAAACAATTACCATTTTTGAAAACAATAGTTGACTTTCATTTGATTAAACAAGCTATGTTTGAACGCAGTTGACTTTCATTTGATTCAATAAGCTTTATTCGATTCAAATTAGCTTTGTTTGAATGCAATTGAGTGGAATCTTAATGATTAAGCTTAACCTTTATTTGAACCAATTTCTATTTTGGGAAAGAAGTTGATTTTCATTTGATTAAACAAGCTATGTTAGAATGCAATTGACTTTCATTTGATTCAATATGCTTTATTCGAATCAAATTAGCTTTGTTTGAATGCAATTGAGTGGAATCTTAATTATTAAGCTTAAGCTTTATTTGAAACAATTACCAATTTTGGTATAAATAGTTGACTTTCATTTGATTAAACGAACTATGTTTGAATGCAATTTTCTTTGTTTTAATGCAATTGAGTGAAATCTTAATGATTAAGCTTAAGCTTTATTTGAAAGAATTACTATTTTTAAAAAGAATAGTTGACTTTCATTTGATTAAACAAATAATGTTTGAATGCAATTGACTTTCATTTGATTCAATAAGCTTTATTCGAATCAAATTAGCTTTGTTTGAATGCAATTGAGTGGAATCTTAATGATTAAGCTTAAGCTTTAGTTGAAACAATTACCATTTTTCAAACAATAGTTGACTATCATTTGATTAAACAAACTATGTTTGAACGCAGTTGACTCTCATTTGATTCAATAAGCTTCATTCGAATCAAATTAGCTTTGTTTGAATGCAATTGAGTGGAATCTTATTGATTAAGTTTAAGCTTTAGTTGAAACAATTACCATTTTTGAAAACAATAGTTGACTTTCATTTGATTAAACAAGCTATGTTTGAACGCAGTAGACTTTCATTTGATTCAATAAGCTTTATTCGATTCAAATTAGCTTTGTTTGAATGCAACTGAGTGGAATCTTAATGATTAAGCTTAACCTTTATTTGAACCAATTTCTATTTTGGGAAAGATGTTGACTTTCATTTGATTAAACAAGCTATGTTAGAATGCAATTGACTTTCATTTGATTCAATATGCTTTATTCGAATCAAATTAGCTTTGTTTGAATGCAATTGAGTGGAATCTTAATGATTAAGCTTAAGCTTTATTTGAAACAATTACCAATTTTGGAATAAATAGTTGACTTTCATTTGATTAAACAAGCTATGTTTGAATGCAATTTTCTTTGTTTTAATGCAATTGAGTGAAACCTTAATGATTAAGCTTAAGCTTTATTTGAAACTATTACTATTTTTAAAAAGAATAGTTGACTTTCATTTGATTAAACAAATAATGTTTGAATGCAATTGACTTTCATTTGATTCAATAAGCTTTATTCGAATCAAATTAGCTTTGTTTGAATGCAATTGAGTGGAACCTTAATGATAAAGCTTAAGCTTTATTTGAATCAATAACCATTTTTGGAAAGAAGTTTGCTGGAATTTGATTAAACATGCTATATTTGAATGCAATTGAGTTTCATTTGATTCAATAAGCTTTATTCGAATCAAATTTGCTTTGTTTGAATGCAATTGAGTCGAATCTTAATGATTAAGATTAACCTTGATTTGAAAAAATTACCATTTTTGGAAAGAATAGTTGACTATCATTTGATTAGACAAGCTATGTTTGAATGCAATTGACTTTCATTTGATTCAATAAGCTTTATTCAAATAAAATTAGCTTTGTTTGAATGCAATTGAGTGGAATCTTAAATCTTAAGCTTATGCTTTATTTGAACCAATTACCATTTTTGGAAATAATAGTTGACTTTCGTTTGATTAAACAAGTTATGTTTGAATGCAATTGACTTTCATTTTCTTCAATAAGCTTTATTTGAATCAAATTAGCTTTGTTTGAATGCAATTGAGTGGAATCTTAATGTTTAAGCTTAACCTTTATTTGAAAAAAGTACCATTTTTGGTAAGAATAGTTGACTTTCATTTGATTAAACAAGCTATGTTTGAATGCAATTGACTGTCATTTGATTCAATAAGCTTTATTCAAATAAAATTAGCTTTGTTTGAATGCAATTTAGTGGTATCTTAATGCTTAAGCTTATGCTTTATTTAACCCAATTACTCTTTTTGGAAAGAATAGTTGACTTTCATTTGATTCAATAAGATTTATTCGAATAGAATTAGCTTTGTTCGAATGCAATTGAGTTGAATCCTAATGATTATGCTTAACCTTTATTTTAAAAAAGTACCATTTTTGGTAAGAATAGTTGACTTTCATTTGATTAGACAAGCTATGTTTGAACGTTGTGGACTTTCATTTGATTCAATAAGCTTTATTCGAAGCAAATTAGCTTTGTTTGAATGCAATTGAGTGGAATCTTAATGATTAAGCATAAGCTTTATTTGAACCAATTTCTATTTTTGGAAAGCAGTTGACTTTTATTTCATTAAACAAGCTATGTTTGAATGCAATTGACTTTCATTTGATTCAATAAGCTTTATTCAAACAAAATTAGCTTTGTTTGAAGGCAATTGAGTGGAATCTTAATGATTAAGCTTAACCTTTATTTGAAAAAAGTACCATTTTTGGTAATAATAGTTGACTTGCATTTGATCAACAAGCTATGTTTGAATGCAATTGACTTTCATTTGATTCAATAAGCTTTATTCGAATCAAATTAGCTTTGTTTGAATGCAATTGAGAGGAATCTTAATGATTAAACTTAACCTTTATTTTTAAAAAGTACCATTTTTGGTATGAATAGTTGACTTTGATTTGATTAAACAAGTTATGTTTGAATGCAATTGACTTTCATTTGATTCAATAAGCTTGATTCGAATCAAATTAGCTTTGTTTGAATGCAATTGAGTGGAATCTTAATGATTAGCTTAAGCTTTAGTTGAAACAATTACCATTTTTCAAACAATAGTTGACTATCATTTGATTAAACAAACTATGTTTGAACGCAGTTGATTTTCATTTGATTCAATAAGCTTTATTCGAATCAAATTAGCTTTGTTTGAATGCAATTGAGTGGAATCTTAATGATTAAGGTTAAGCTTTATTTGAACCAATTTCCATTTTTGGAAAGAAGTTGACTTTCATTTGATTAAACAAGCTATGTTTGAATGCAACTGACTCTCATTTGATTCAATAAGCTTCATTCGAATCAAATTAGCTTTTTTTGAATGCAATTGAGTGGAATCTTATTGATTAAGTTTAAGCTTTAGTTGAAACAATTACCATTTTTGAAAACAATAGTTGACTTTCATTTGATTAAACAAGCTATGTTTGAACGCAGTTGACTTTCATTTGATTCAATAAGCTTTATTCGATTCAAATTAGCTTTGTTTGAATGCAATTGAGTGGAATCTTAATGATTAAGCTTAACCTTTATTTGAACCAATTTCTATTTTGGGAAAGAAGTTGACTTTCATTTGATTAAACAAGCTATGTTAGAATGCAATTGACTTTCATTTGATTCAATATGCTTTATTCGAATCAAATTAGCTTTGTTTGAATGCAATTGAGTGGAATCTTAATGATTAAGCTTAAGCTTTATTTGAAACAATTACCAATTTTGGAATAAATAGTTGACTTTCATTTGATTAAACAAGCTATGTTTGAATGCAATTTTCTTTGTTTTAATGCAATTGAGTGAAATCTTAATGATTAAGCTTAAGCTTTATTTGAAACTATTACTATTTTTAAAAAGAATAGTTGACTTTCATTTGATTAAACAAATAATGTTTGAATGCAATTGACTTTCATTTGATTCAATAAGCTTTATTCGAATCAAATTAGCTTTGTTTGAATGCAATTGAGTGGAACCTTAATGATAAAGCTTAAGCTTTATTTGAATCAATAACCATTTTTGGAAAGAAGTTTGCTGGAATTTGATTAAACATGCTATATTTGAATGCAATTGAGTTTCATTTGATTCAATAAGCTTTATTCGAATCAAATTTGCTTTGTTTGAATGCAATTGAGTCGAATCTTAATGATTAAGATTAACCTTGATTTGAAAAAATTACCATTTTTGGAAAGAATAGTTGACTATCATTTGATTAAACAAGCTATGTTTGAATGCAATTGACTTTCATTTGATTCAATAAGCTTTATTCAAATAAAATTAGCTTTGTTTGAATGCAATTGAGTGGAATCTTAAATCTTAAGCTTATGCTTTATTTGAACCAATTACCATTTTTGGAAATAATAGTTGACTTTCGTTTGATTAAACAAGTTATGTTTGAATGCAATTGACTTTCATTTGCTTCAATAAGCTTTATTCGAATCAAATTAGCTTTGTTTGAATGCAATTGAGTGGAATCTTAATGTTTAAGCTTAACCTTTATTTGAAAAAAGTACCATTTTTGGTAAGAATAGTTGACTTTCATTTGATTAAACAAGCTATGTTTGAATGCAATTGACTGTCATTTGATTCAATAAGCTTTATTCAAATAAAATTAGCTTTGTTTGAATGCAATTTAGAGGTATCTTAATGCTTAAGCTTATGCTTTATTTAAACCAATTACTCTTTTTGGAAAGAATAGTTGACTTTCATTTGATTCAATAAGATTTATTCGAATCATATTAGCTTTGTTCGAATGCAATTGAGTTGAATCCTAATGATTAAGCTTAACCTTTATTTTAAAAAAGTACCATTTTTGGTAAGAATAGTTGACTTTCATTTGATTAGACAAGCTATGTTTGAACGTTGTTGACTTTCATTTGATTCAATAAGCTTTATTCGAAGCAAATTAGCTTTGTTTGAATGCAATTGAGTGGAATCTTAATGATTAAGCATAAGCTTTATTTGAACCAATTTCTATTTTTGGAAAGCAGTTGACTTTTATTTCATTAAACAAGCTATGTTTGAATGCAATTGACTTTCATTTGATTCAATAAGCTTTATTCAAACAAAATTAGCTTTGTTTGAAGGCAATTGAGTGGAATCTTAATGATTAAGCTTAACCTTTATTTGAAAAAAGTACCATTTTTGGTAATAATAGTTGACTTGCATTTGATCAACAAGCTATGTTTGAATGCAATTGACTTTCATTTGATTCAATAAGCTTTATTCGAATCAAATTAGCTTTGTTTGAATGCAATTGAGAGGAATCTTAATGATTAAACTTAACCTTTATTTTTAAAAAGTACCATTTTTGGTATGAATAGTTGACTTTGATTTGATTAAACAAGTTATGTTTGAATGCAATTGACTTTCATTTGATTCAATAAGCTTGATTCGAATCAAATTAGCTTTGTTTGAATGCAATTGAGTGGAATCTTAATGATTAGCTTAAGCTTTAGTTGAAACAATTACCATTTTTCAAACAATAGTTGACTATCATTTGATTAAACAAACTATGTTTGAACGCAGTTGATTTTCATTTGATTCAATAAGCTTTATTCGAATCAAATTAGCTTTGTTTGAATGCAATTGAGTGGAATCTTAATGATTAAGGTTAAGCTTTATTTGAACCAATTTCCATTTTTGGAAAGAAGTTGACTTTCATTTGATTAAACAAGCTATGTTAGAATGCAATTGACTTTCATTTGATTCAATATGCTTCATTCGAATCAAATTAGCTTTGTTTGAATGCAATTGAGTGGAATCTTAATGATTAAGCTTAAGCTTTATTTGAAACAATTACCAATTTTGGTATAAATAGTTGACTTTCATTTGATTAAACAAACTATGTTTGAATGCAATTTTCTTTGTTTTAATGCAATTGAGTGAAATCTTAATGATTAAGCTTAAGCTTTATTTGAAAGAATTACTATTTTTAAAAAGAATAGTTGACTTTCATTTGATTAAACAAATAATTTTTGAATGCAATTGACTTTCATTTGATTCAATAAGCTTTATTCGAATCAAATTAGCTTTGTTTGAATGCAATTGAGTGGAATCTTAATGATTAAGCTTAAGCTTTAGTTGAAACAATTACCATTTTTCAAACAATAGTTGACTATCATTTGATTAAACAAACTATGTTTGAACGCAGTTGATTTTCATTTGATGCAATAAGCTTTATTCGAATCAAATTAGCTTTGTTTGAATGCAATTGAGTGGAATCTTAATGATTAAGGTTAAGCTTTATTTGAACCAATTTCCATTTTTGGAAAGAAGTTGACTTTCATTTGATTAAACAAGCTATGTTTGAATGCAACTGACTCTCATTTGATTCAATAAGCTTCATTCGAATCAAATTAGCTTTGTTTGAATGCAATTGAGTGGAATCTTATTGATTAAGTTTAAGCTTTAGTTGAAACAATTACCATTTTTGAAAACAATAGTTGACTTTCATTTGATTAAACAAGCTATGTTTGAACGCAGTTGACTTTCATTTGATTCAATAAGCTTTATTCGATTCAAATTAGCTTTGTTCGAATGCAATTGAGTGGAATCTTAATGATTAAGCTTAACCTTTATTTGAACCAATTTCTATTTTGGGAAAGAAGTTTACTTTCATTTGATTAAACAAGCTATGTTAGAATGCAATTGACTTTCATTTGATTCAATATGCTTTATTCGAATCAAATTAGCTTTGTTTGAATGCAATTGAGTGGAATCTTAATTATTAAGCTTAAGCTTTATTTGAAACAATTACCAATTTTGGTATAAATAGTTGACTTTCATTTGATTAAACGAACTATGTTTGAATGCAATTTTCTTTGTTTTAATGCAATTGAGTGAAATCTTAATGATTAAGCTTAAGCTTTATTTGAAAGAATTACTATTTTTAAAAAGAATAGTTGACTTTCATTTGATTAAACAAATAATGTTTGAATGCAATTGACTTTCATTTGATTCAATAAGCTTTATTCGAATCAAATTAGCTTTGTTTGAATGCAATTGAGTGGAATCTTAATGATTAAGCTTAAGCTTTAGTTGAAACAATTACCATTTTTCAAACAATAGTTGACTATCATTTGATTAAACAAACTATGTTTGAACGCAGTTGACTCTCATTTGATTCAATAAGCTTCATTCGAATCAAATTAGCTTTGTTTGAATGCAATTGAGTGGAATCTTATTGATTAAGTTTAAGCTTTAGTTGAAACAATTACCATTTTTGAAAACAATAGTTGACTTTCATTTGATTAAACAAGCTATGTTTGAACGCAGTAGACTTTCATTTGATTCAATAAGCTTTATTCGATTCAAATTAGCTTTGTTTGAATGCAACTGAGTGGAATCTTAATGATTAAGCTTAACCTTTATTTGAACCAATTTCTATTTTGGGAAAGATGTTGACTTTCATTTGATTAAACAAGCTATGTTAGAATGCAATTGACTTTCATTTGATTCAATATGCTTTATTCGAATCAAATTAGCTTTGTTTGAATGCAATTGAGTGGAATCTTAATGATTAAGCTTAAGCTTTATTTGAAACAATTACCAATTTTGGAATAAATAGTTGACTTTCATTTGATTAAACAAGCTATGTTTGAATGCAATTTTCTTTGTTTTAATGCAATTGAGTGAAATCTTAATGATTAAGCTTAAGCTTTATTTGAAACTATTACTATTTTTAAAAAGAATAGTTGACTTTCATTTGATTAAACAAATAATGTTTGAATGCAATTGACTTTCATTTGATTCAATAAGCTTTATTCGAATCAAATTAGCTTTGTTTGAATGCAATTGAGTGGAACCTTAATGATAAAGCTTAAGCTTTATTTGAATCAATAACCATTTTTGGAAAGAAGTTTGCTGGAATTTGATTAAACATGCTATATTTGAATGCAATTGAGTTTCATTTGATTCAATAAGCTTTATTCGAATCAAATTTGCTTTGTTTGAATGCAATTGAGTCGAATCTTAATGATTAAGATTAACCTTGATTTGAAAAAATTACCATTTTTGGAAAGAATAGTTGACTATCATTTGATTAAACAAGCTATGTTTGAATGCAATTGACTTTCATTTGATTCAATAAGCTTTATTCAAATAAAATTAGCTTTGTTTGAATGCAATTGAGTGGAATCTTAAATCTTAAGCTTATGCTTTATTTGAACCAATTACCATTTTTGGAAATAATAGTTGACTTTCGTTTGATTAAACAAGTTATGTTTGAATGCAATTGACTTTCATTTTCTTCAATAAGCTTTATTCGAATCAAATTAGCTTTGTTTGAATGCAATTGAGTGGAATCTTAATGTTTAAGCTTAACCTTTATTTGAAAAAAGTACCATTTTTGGTAAGAATAGTTGACTTTCATTTGATTAAACAAGCTATGTTTGAATGCAATTGACTGTCATTTGATTCAATAAGCTTTATTCAAATAAAATTAGCTTTGTTTGAATGCAATTTAGTGGTATCTTAATGCTTAAGCTTATGCTTTATTTAACCCAATTACTCTTTTTGGAAAGAATAGTTGACTTTCATTTGATTCAATAAGATTTATTCGAATCAAATTAGCTTTGTTCGAATGCAATTGAGTTGAATCCTAATGATTAAGCTTAACCTTTATTTTAAAAAAGAACCATTTTTGGTAAGAATAGTTGACTTTCATTTGATTAGACAAGCTATGTTTGAACGTTGTGGACTTTCATTTGATTCAATAAGCTTTATTCGAAGCAAATTAGCTTTGTTTGAATGCAATTGAGGGGAATCTTAATGATTAAGCATAAGCTTTATTTGAACCAATTTCTATTTTTGGAAAGCAGTTGACTTTTATTTCATTAAACAAGCTATGTTTGAATGCAATTGACTTTCATTTGATTCAATAAGCTTTATTCAAACAAAATTAGCTTTGTTTGAAGGCAATTGAGTGGAATCTTAATGATTAAGCTTAACCTTTATTTGAAAAAAGTACCATTTTTGGTAATAATAGTTGACTTGCATTTGATCAACAAGCTATGTTTGAATGCAATTGACTTTCATTTGATTCAATAAGCTTTATTCGAATCAAATTAGCTTTGTTTGAATGCAATTGAGAGGAATCTTAATGATTAAACTTAACCTTTATTTTTAAAAAGTACCATTTTTGGTATGAATAGTTGACTTTGATTTGATTAAACAAGTTATGTTTGAATGCAATTGACTTTCATTTGATTCAATAAGCTTGATTCGAATCAAATTAGCTTTGTTTGAATGCAATTGAGTGGAATCTTAATGATTAGCTTAAGCTTTAGTTGAAACAATTACCATTTTTCAAACAATAGTTGACTATCATTTGATTAAACAAACTATGTTTGAACGCAGTTGATTTTCATTTGATTCAATAAGCTTTATTCGAATCAAATTAGCTTTGTTTGAATGCAATTGAGTGGAAGCTTAATGATTAAGGTTAAGCTTTATTTGAACCAATTTCCATTTTTGGAAAGAAGTTGACTTTCATTTGATTAAACAAGCTATGTTTGAATGCAACTGACTCTCATTTGATTCAATAAGCTTCATTCGAATCAAATTAGCTTTGTTTGAATGCAATTGAGTGGAATCTTATTGATTAAGTTTAAGCTTTAGTTGAAACAATTACCATTTTTGAAAACAATAGTTGACTTTCATTTGATTAAACAAGCTATGTTTGAAAACAGTTGACTTTCATTTGATTCAATAAGCTTTATTCGATTCAAATTAGCTTTGTTTGAATGCAATTGAGTGGAATCTTAATGATTAAGCTTAACCTTTATTTGAACCAATTTCTATTTTGGGAAAGATGTTGACTTTCATTTGATTAAACAAGCTATGTTAGAATGCAATTGACTTTCATTTGATTCAATATGCTTTACTCGAATCAAATTAGCTTTGTTTGAATGCAATTGAGTGGAATCTTAATGATTAAGCTTAAGCTTTATTTGAAACAATTACCAATTTTGGAATAAATAGTTGACTTTCATTTGATTAAACAAGCTATGTTTGAATGCAATTTTCTTTGTTTTAATGCAATTGAGTGAAATCTTAATGATTAAGCTTAAGCTTTATTTGAAAGAATTACTATTTTTAAAAAGAATAGTTGACTTTCATTTGATTAAACAAATAATGTTTGAATGCAATTGACTTTCATTTGATTAAACAAGCTATGTTTGAACGCAGTTGACTTTCATTTGATTCAATAAGCTTTATTCGATTCAAATTAGCTTTGTTTGAATGCAATTGAGTGGAATCTTAATGATTAAGCTTAACCTTTATTTGAACCAATTTCTATTTTGGGAAAGAAGTTGACTTTCATTTGATTAAACAAGCTATGTTAGAATGCAATTGACTTTCATTTGATTCAATATGCTTTATTCGAATCAAATTAGCTTTGTTTGAATGCAATTGAGTGGAATCTTAATGATTAAGCTTAAGCTTGATTTGAAACAATTACCAATTTTGGAATAAATAGTTGACTTTCATTTGATTAAACAAGCTATGTTTGAATGCAATTTTCTTTGTTTTAATGCAATTGAGTGAAATCTTAATGATTAAGCTTAAGCTTTATTTGAAACTATTACTATTTTTAAAAAGAATAGTTGACTTTCATTTGATTAAACAAATAATGTTTGAATGCAATTGACTTTCATTTGATTCAATAAGCTTTATTCGAATCAAATTAGCTTTGTTTGAATGCAATTGAGTGGAACCTTAATGATAAAGCTTAAGCTTTATTTGAATCAATAACCATTTTTGGAAAGAAGTTTGCTGGAATTTGATTAAACATGCTATATTTGAATGCAATTGAGTTTCATTTGATTCAATAAGCTTTATTCGAATCAAATTTGCTTTGTTTGAATGCAATTGAGTCGAATCTTAATGATTAAGATTAACCTTGATTTGAAAAAATTACCATTTTTGGAAAGAATAGTTGACTATCATTTGATTAAACAAGCTATGTTTGAATGCAATTGACTTTCATTTGATTCAATAAGCTTTATTCAAATAAAATTAGCTTTGTTTGAATGCAATTGAGTGGAATCTTAAATCTTAAGCTTATGCTTTATTTGAACCAATTACCATTTTTGGAAATAATAGTTGACTTTCGTTTGATTAAACAAGTTATGTTTGAATGCAATTGACTTTCATTTGCTTCAATAAGCTTTATTCGAATCAAATTAGCTTTGTTTGAATGCAATTGAGTGGAATCTTAATGTTTAAGCTTAACCTTTATTTGAAAAAAGTACCATTTTTGGTAAGAATAGTTGACTTTCATTTGATTAAACAAGCTATGTTTGAATGCAATTGACTGTCATTTGATTCAATAAGCTTTATTCAAATAAAATTAGCTTTGTTTGAATGCAATTTAGAGGTATCTTAATGCTTAAGCTTATGCTTTATTTAAACCAATTACTCTTTTTGGAAAGAATAGTTGACTTTCATTTGATTCAATAAGATTTATTCGAATCATATTAGCTTTGTTCGAATGCAATTGAGTTGAATCCTAATGATTAAGCTTAACCTTTATTTTAAAAAAGTACCATTTTTGGTAAGAATAGTTGACTTTCATTTGATTAGACAAGCTATGTTTGAACGTTGTTGACTTTCATTTGATTCAATAAGCTTTATTCGAAGCAAATTAGCTTTGTTTGAATGCAATTGAGTGGAATCTTAATGATTAAGCATAAGCTTTATTTGAACCAATTTCTATTTTTGGAAAGCAGTTGACTTTTATTTCATTAAACAAGCTATGTTTGAATGCAATTGACTTTCATTTGATTCAATAAGCTTTATTCAAACAAAATTAGCTTTGTTTGAAGGCAATTGAGTGGAATCTTAATGATTAAGCTTAACCTTTATTTGAAAAAAGTACCATTTTTGGTAATAATAGTTGACTTGCATTTGATCAACAAGCTATGTTTGAATGCAATTGACTTTCATTTGATTCAATAAGCTTTATTCGAATCAAATTAGCTTTGTTTGAATGCAATTGAGAGGAATCTTAATGATTAAACTTAACCTTTATTTTTAAAAAGTACCATTTTTGGTATGAATAGTTGACTTTGATTTGATTAAACAAGTTATGTTTGAATGCAATTGACTTTCATTTGATTCAATAAGCTTGATTCGAATCAAATTAGCTTTGTTTGAATGCAATTGAGTGGAATCTTAATGATTAGCTTAAGCTTTAGTTGAAACAATTACCATTTTTCAAACAATAGTTGACTATCATTTGATTAAACAAACTATGTTTGAACGCAGTTGATTTTCATTTGATTCAATAAGCTTTATTCGAATCAAATTAGCTTTGTTTGAATGCAATTGAGTGGAATCTTAATGATTAAGGTTAAGCTTTATTTGAACCAATTTCCATTTTTGGAAAGAAGTTGACTTTCATTTGATTAAACAAGCTATGTTAGAATGCAATTGACTTTCATTTGATTCAATATGCTTCATTCGAATCAAATTAGCTTTGTTTGAATGCAATTGAGTGGAATCTTAATGATTAAGCTTAAGCTTTATTTGAAACAATTACCAATTTTGGTATAAATAGTTGACTTTCATTTGATTAAACAAACTATGTTTGAATGCAATTTTCTTTGTTTTAATGCAATTGAGTGAAATCTTAATGATTAAGCTTAAGCTTTATTTGAAAGAATTACTATTTTTAAAAAGAATAGTTGACTTTCATTTGATTAAACAAATAATTTTTGAATGCAATTGACTTTCATTTGATTCAATAAGCTTTATTCGAATCAAATTAGCTTTGTTTGAATGCAATTGAGTGGAATCTTAATGATTAAGCTTAAGCTTTAGTTGAAACAATTACCATTTTTCAAACAATAGTTGACTATCATTTGATTAAACAAACTATGTTTGAACGCAGTTGATTTTCATTTGATGCAATAAGCTTTATTCGAATCAAATTAGCTTTGTTTGAATGCAATTGAGTGGAATCTTAATGATTAAGGTTAAGCTTTATTTGAACCAATTTCCATTTTTGGAAAGAAGTTGACTTTCATTTGATTAAACAAGCTATGTTTGAATGCAACTGACTCTCATTTGATTCAATAAGCTTCATTCGAATCAAATTAGCTTTGTTTGAATGCAATTGAGTGGAATCTTATTGATTAAGTTTAAGCTTTAGTTGAAACAATTACCATTTTTGAAAACAATAGTTGACTTTCATTTGATTAAACAAGCTATGTTTGAACGCAGTTGACTTTCATTTGATTCAATAAGCTTTATTCGATTCAAATTAGCTTTGTTCGAATGCAATTGAGTGGAATCTTAATGATTAAGCTTAACCTTTATTTGAACCAATTTCTATTTTGGGAAAGAAGTTTACTTTCATTTGATTAAACAAGCTATGTTAGAATGCAATTGACTTTCATTTGATTCAATATGCTTTATTCGAATCAAATTAGCTTTGTTTGAATGCAATTGAGTGGAATCTTAATTATTAAGCTTAAGCTTTATTTGAAACAATTACCAATTTTGGTATAAATAGTTGACTTTCATTTGATTAAACGAACTATGTTTGAATGCAATTTTCTTTGTTTTAATGCAATTGAGTGAAATCTTAATGATTAAGCTTAAGCTTTATTTGAAAGAATTACTATTTTTAAAAAGAATAGTTGACTTTCATTTGATTAAACAAATAATGTTTGAATGCAATTGACTTTCATTTGATTCAATAAGCTTTATTCGAATCAAATTAGCTTTGTTTGAATGCAATTGAGTGGAATCTTAATGATTAAGCTTAAGCTTTAGTTGAAACAATTACCATTTTTCAAACAATAGTTGACTATCATTTGATTAAACAAACTATGTTTGAACGCAGTTGACTCTCATTTGATTCAATAAGCTTCATTCGAATCAAATTAGCTTTGTTTGAATGCAATTGAGTGGAATCTTATTGATTAAGTTTAAGCTTTAGTTGAAACAATTACCATTTTTGAAAACAATAGTTGACTTTCATTTGATTAAACAAGCTATGTTTGAACGCAGTAGACTTTCATTTGATTCAATAAGCTTTATTCGATTCAAATTAGCTTTGTTTGAATGCAACTGAGTGGAATCTTAATGATTAAGCTTAACCTTTATTTGAACCAATTTCTATTTTGGGAAAGATGTTGACTTTCATTTGATTAAACAAGCTATGTTAGAATGCAATTGACTTTCATTTGATTCAATATGCTTTATTCGAATCAAATTAGCTTTGTTTGAATGCAATTGAGTGGAATCTTAATGATTAAGCTTAAGCTTTATTTGAAACAATTACCAATTTTGGAATAAATAGTTGACTTTCATTTGATTAAACAAGCTATGTTTGAATGCAATTTTCTTTGTTTTAATGCAATTGAGTGAAATCTTAATGATTAAGCTTAAGCTTTATTTGAAACTATTACTATTTTTAAAAAGAATAGTTGACTTTCATTTGATTAAACAAATAATGTTTGAATGCAATTGACTTTCATTTGATTCAATAAGCTTTATTCGAATCAAATTAGCTTTGTTTGAATGCAATTGAGTGGAACCTTAATGATAAAGCTTAAGCTTTATTTGAATCAATAACCATTTTTGGAAAGAAGTTTGCTGGAATTTGATTAAACATGCTATATTTGAATGCAATTGAGTTTCATTTGATTCAATAAGCTTTATTCGAATCAAATTTGCTTTGTTTGAATGCAATTGAGTCGAATCTTAATGATTAAGATTAACCTTGATTTGAAAAAATTACCATTTTTGGAAAGAATAGTTGACTATCATTTGATTAAACAAGCTATGTTTGAATGCAATTGACTTTCATTTGATTCAATAAGCTTTATTCAAATAAAATTAGCTTTGTTTGAATGCAATTGAGTGGAATCTTAAATCTTAAGCTTATGCTTTATTTGAACCAATTACCATTTTTGGAAATAATAGTTGACTTTCGTTTGATTAAACAAGTTATGTTTGAATGCAATTGACTTTCATTTTCTTCAATAAGCTTTATTCGAATCAAATTAGCTTTGTTTGAATGCAATTGAGTGGAATCTTAATGTTTAAGCTTAACCTTTATTTGAAAAAAGTACCATTTTTGGTAAGAATAGTTGACTTTCATTTGATTAAACAAGCTATGTTTGAATGCAATTGACTGTCATTTGATTCAATAAGCTTTATTCAAATAAAATTAGCTTTGTTTGAATGCAATTTAGTGGTATCTTAATGCTTAAGCTTATGCTTTATTTAACCCAATTACTCTTTTTGGAAAGAATAGTTGACTTTCATTTGATTCAATAAGATTTATTCGAATCAAATTAGCTTTGTTCGAATGCAATTGAGTTGAATCCTAATGATTAAGCTTAACCTTTATTTTAAAAAAGAACCATTTTTGGTAAGAATAGTTGACTTTCATTTGATTAGACAAGCTATGTTTGAACGTTGTGGACTTTCATTTGATTCAATAAGCTTTATTCGAAGCAAATTAGCTTTGTTTGAATGCAATTGAGGGGAATCTTAATGATTAAGCATAAGCTTTATTTGAACCAATTTCTATTTTTGGAAAGCAGTTGACTTTTATTTCATTAAACAAGCTATGTTTGAATGCAATTGACTTTCATTTGATTCAATAAGCTTTATTCAAACAAAATTAGCTTTGTTTGAAGGCAATTGAGTGGAATCTTAATGATTAAGCTTAACCTTTATTTGAAAAAAGTACCATTTTTGGTAATAATAGTTGACTTGCATTTGATCAACAAGCTATGTTTGAATGCAATTGACTTTCATTTGATTCAATAAGCTTTATTCGAATCAAATTAGCTTTGTTTGAATGCAATTGAGAGGAATCTTAATGATTAAACTTAACCTTTATTTTTAAAAAGTACCATTTTTGGTATGAATAGTTGACTTTGATTTGATTAAACAAGTTATGTTTGAATGCAATTGACTTTCATTTGATTCAATAAGCTTGATTCGAATCAAATTAGCTTTGTTTGAATGCAATTGAGTGGAATCTTAATGATTAGCTTAAGCTTTAGTTGAAACAATTACCATTTTTCAAACAATAGTTGACTATCATTTGATTAAACAAACTATGTTTGAACGCAGTTGATTTTCATTTGATTCAATAAGCTTTATTCGAATCAAATTAGCTTTGTTTGAATGCAATTGAGTGGAAGCTTAATGATTAAGGTTAAGCTTTATTTGAACCAATTTCCATTTTTGGAAAGAAGTTGACTTTCATTTGATTAAACAAGCTATGTTTGAATGCAACTGACTCTCATTTGATTCAATAAGCTTCATTCGAATCAAATTAGCTTTGTTTGAATGCAATTGAGTGGAATCTTATTGATTAAGTTTAAGCTTTAGTTGAAACAATTACCATTTTTGAAAACAATAGTTGACTTTCATTTGATTAAACAAGCTATGTTTGAAAACAGTTGACTTTCATTTGATTCAATAAGCTTTATTCGATTCAAATTAGCTTTGTTTGAATGCAATTGAGTGGAATCTTAATGATTAAGCTTAACCTTTATTTGAACCAATTTCTATTTTGGGAAAGATGTTGACTTTCATTTGATTAAACAAGCTATGTTAGAATGCAATTGACTTTCATTTGATTCAATATGCTTTACTCGAATCAAATTAGCTTTGTTTGAATGCAATTGAGTGGAATCTTAATGATTAAGCTTAAGCTTTATTTGAAACAATTACCAATTTTGGAATAAATAGTTGACTTTCATTTGATTAAACAAGCTATGTTTGAATGCAATTTTCTTTGTTTTAATGCAATTGAGTGAAATCTTAATGATTAAGCTTAAGCTTTATTTGAAAGAATTACTATTTTTAAAAAGAATAGTTGACTTTCATTTGATTAAACAAATAATGTTTGAATGCAATTGACTTTCATTTGATTCAATAAGCTTTATTCGAATCAAATTAGCTTTGTTTGAATGCAATTGAGTGGAACCTTAATGATAAAGCTTAAGCTTTAGTTGAAACAATTACCATTTTTCAAACAATAGTTGACTATCATTTGATTAAACAAACTATGTTTGAACGCAGTTGATTTTCATTTGATTCAATAAGCTTTATTCGAATCAAATTAGCTTTGTTTGAATGCAATTGAATGGAATATTAATGATTAAGCTTGAGCATTATTTGAAACAATTACCATTTTTGGAAACAATAGTTTACTTTCATTTGATTAAACAAGCTATGTTTGAATGCAACTGACTCTCATTTGATTCAATAAGCTTCATTCGAATCAAATTAGCTTTGTTTGAATGCAATTGAATGGAATCTTATTGATTAAGTTTAAGCTTTAGTTGAAACAATTACCATTTTTGAAAACAATAGTTGACTTTCATTTGATTAAACAAGCTATGTTTGAACGCAGTTGACTTTCATTTGATTCAATAAGCTTTATTCGATTCAAATTAGCTTTGTTTGAATGCAATTGAGTGGAATCTTAATGATTAAGCTTAACCTTTATTTGAACCAATTTCTATTTTGGGAAAGAAGTTGACTTTCATTTGATTAAACAAGCTATGTTAGAATGCAATTGACTTTCATTTGATTCAATATGCTTTATTCGAATCAAATTAGCTTTGTTTGAATGCAAATGAGTGGAATCTTAATGATTAAGCTTAAGCTTTATTTGAAATAATTACCAATTTTGGTATAAATAGTTGACTTTCATTTGATTAAACAAACTATGTTTGAATGCAATTTTCTTTGTTTTAATGCAATTGAGTGAAATCTTAATGATTAAGCTTAAGCTTTATTTGAAAGAATTACTATTTTTAAAAAGAATAGTTGACTTTCATTTGATTAAACAAATAATGTTTGAATGCAATTGACTTTCATTTGATTCAATAAGCTTTATTCGAATCAAATTAGCTTTGTTTGAATGCAATTGAGTGGAATCTTAATGATTAAGCTTAAGCTTTAGTTGAAACAATTACCATTTTTCAAACAATAGTTGACTATCATTTGATTAAACAAACTATGTTTGAACGCAGTTGATTTTCATTTGATTCAATAAGCTTTATTCGAATCAAATTAGCTTTGTTTGAATGCAATTGAGTGGAATCTTAATGATTAAGGTTAAGCTTTATTTGAACCAATTTCCATTTTTGGAAAGAAGTTGACTTTCATTTGATTAAACAAGCTATGTTTGAATGCAACTGACTCTCATTTGATTCAATAAGCTTCATTCGAATCAAATTAGCTTTGTTTGAATGCAATTGAGTGGAATCTTATTGATTAAGTTTAAGCTTTAGTTGAAACAATTACCATTTTTGAAAACAATAGTTGACTTTCATTTGATTAAACAAGCTATGTTTGAACGCAGTTGACTTTCATTTGATTCAATAAGCTTTATTCGATTCAAATTAGCTTTGTTTGAATGCAATTGAGTGGAATCTTAATGATTAAGCTTAACCTTTATTTGAACCAATTTCTATTTTGGGAAAGAAGTTGACTTTCATTTGATTAAACAAGCTATGTTAGAATGCAATTGACTTTCATTTGATTCAATATGCTTTATTCGAATCAAATTAGCTTTGTTTGAATGCAATTGAGTGGAATCTTAATGATTAAGCTTAAGCTTTATTTGAAATAATTACCAATTTTGGTATAAATAGTTGACTTTCATTTGATTAAACAAACTATGTTTGAATGCAATTTTCTTTGTTTTAATGCAATTGAGTGAAATCTTAATGATTAAGCTTAAGCTTTATTTGAAAGAATTACTATTTTTAAAAAGAATAGTTGACTTTCATTTGATTAAACAAATAATGTTTGAATGCAATTGACTTTCATTTGATTCAATAAGCTTTATTCGAATCAAATTAGCTTTGTTTGAATGCAATTGAGTGGAATCTTAATGATTAAGCTTAAGCTTTAGTTGAAACAATTACCATTTTTCAAACAATAGTTGACTATCATTTGATTAAACAAACTATGTTTGAACGCAGTTGATTTTCATTTGATTCAATAAGCTTTATTCGAATCAAATTAGCTTTGTTTGAATGCAATTGAGTGGAATCTTAATGATTAAGGTTAAGCTTTATTTGAACCAATTTCCATTTTTGGAAAGAAGTTGACTTTCATTTGATTAAACAAGCTATGTTTGAATGCAACTGACTCTCATTTGATTCAATAAGCTTCATTCGAATCAAATTAGCTTTGTTTGAATGCAATTGAGTGGAATCTTATTGATTAAGTTTAAGCTTTAGTTGAAACAATTACCATTTTTGAAAACAATAGTTGACTTTCATTTGATTAAACAAGCTATGTTTGAACGCAGTTGACTTTCATTTGATTCAATAAGCTTTATTCGATTCAAATTAGCTTTGTTTGAATGCAATTGAGTGGAATCTTAATGATTAAGCTTAACCTTTATTTGAACCAATTTCTATTTTGGGAAAGAAGTTGACTTTCATTTGATTAAACAAGCTATGTTAGAATGCAATTGACTTTCATTTGATTCAATATGCTTTATTCGAATCAAATTAGCTTTGTTTGAATGCAATTGAGTGGAATCTTAATTATTAAGCTTAAGCTTTATTTGAAACAATTACCAATTTTGGTATAAATAGTTGACTTTCATTTGATTAAACAAACTATGTTTGAATGCAATTTTCTTTGTTTTAATGCAATTGAGTGAAATCTTAATGATTAAGCTTAAGCTTTATTTGAAAGAATTACTATTTTTAAAAAGAATAGTTGACTTTCATTTGATTAAACAAATAATGTTTGAATGCAATTGACTTTCATTTGATTCAATAAGCTTTATTCGAATCAAATTAGCTTTGTTTGAATGCAATTGAGTGGAATCTTAATGATTAAGCTTAAGCTTTAGTTGAAACAATTACCATTTTTCAAACAATAGTTGACTATCATTTGATTAAACAAACTATGTTTGAACGCAGTTGATTTTCATTTGATTCAATAAGCTTTATTCGAATCAAATTAGCTTTGTTTGAATGCAATTGAGTGGAATCTTAATGATTAAGGTTAAGCTTTATTTGAACCAATTTCCATTTTTGGAAAGAAGTTGACTTTCATTTGATTAAACAAGCTATGTTTGAATGCAACTGACTCTCATTTGATTCAATAAGCTTCATTCGAATCAAATTAGCTTTGTTTGAATGCAATTGAGTGGAATCTTATTGATTAAGTTTAAGCTTTAGTTGAAACAATTACCATTTTTGAAAACAATAGTTGACTTTCATTTGATTAAACAAGCTATGTTTGAACGCAGTTGACTTTCATTTGATTCAATCAGCTTTATTCGATTCAAATTAGCTTTGTTCGAATGCAATTGAGTGGAATCTTAATGATTAAGCTTAACCTTTATTTGAACCAATTTCTATTTTGGTAAAGAAGTTTACTTTCATTTGATTAAACAAGCTATGTTAGAATGCAATTGACTTTCATTTGATTCAATATGCTTTATTCGAATCAAATTAGCTTTGTTTGAATGCAATTGAGTGGAATCTTAATGATTAAGCTTAAGCTTTATTTGAAACAATTACCAATTTTGGAATAAATAGTTGACTTTCATTTGATTAAACAAGCTATGTTTGAATGCAATTTTCTTTGTTTTAATGCAATTGAGTGAAATCTTAATGATTAAGCTTAAGCTTTATTTGAAAGAATTACTATTTTTAAAAAGAATAGTTGACTTTGATTTGATTAAACAAATAATGTTTGAATGCAGTTGACTTTCATTTGATTCAATAAGCTTTATTCGAATCAAATTAGCTTTATTTGAATGCAATTGAGAGGAATCTTAATGATTAAACTTAACCTTTATTTTTAAAAAGTACCATTTTTGGTATGAATAGTTGACTTTGATTTGATTAAACAAGTTATGTTTGAACGCAATTGACTTTCATTTGATTCAATAAGCTTGATTCGAATCAAATTAGCTTTGTTTGAATGCAATTGAGTGGAATCTTAATGATTAAGCTTAAGCTTTAGTTGAAACAATTACCATTTTTCAAACAATAGTTGACTATCATTTGATTAAACAAACTATGTTTGAACGCAGTTGATTTTCATTTGATTCAATAAGCTTTATTCGAATCAAATTAGCTTTGTTCGAATGCAATTGAGTGGAATCTTAATGATTAAGGTTAAGCTTTATTTGAACCAATTTCCATTTTTGGAAAGAAGTTGACTTTCATTTGATTAAACAAGCTATGTTTGAATGCAACTGAGTCTCATTTGATTCAATAAGCTTCATTCGAATCAAATTAGCTTTGTTTGAATGCAATTGAGTGGAATCTTATTGATTAAGTTTAAGCTTTAGTTGAAACAATTACCATTTTTGAAAACAATAGTTGACTTTCATTTGATTAAACAAGCTATGTTTGAACGCAGTTGACTTTCATTTGATTCAATAAGCTTTATTCGATTCAAATTAGCTTTGTTCGAATGCAATTGAGTGGAATCTTAATGATTAAGCTTAACCTTTATTTGAACCAATTTCTATTTTGGGAAAGAAGTTTACTTTCATTTGATTAAACAAGCTATGTTAGAATGCAATTGACTTTCATTTGATTCAATATGCTTTATTCGAATCAAATTAGCTTTGTTTGAATGCAATTGAGTGGAATCTTAATGATTAAGCTTAAGCTTTATTTGAAACAATTACCAATTTAGGAATAAATAGTTGACTTTCATTTGATTAAACAAGCTATGTTTGAATGCAATTTTCTTTGTTTTAATGCAATTGAGTGAAATCTTAATGATTAAGCTTAAGCTTTATTTGAAAGAATTACTATTTTTAAAAAGAATAGTTGACTTTGATTTGATTAAACAAATAATGTTTGAATGCAGTTGACTTTCATTTGATTCAATAAGCTTTATTCGAATCAAATTAGCTTTATTTGAATGCAATTGAGAGGAATCTTAATGATTAAACTTAACCTTTATTTTTAAAAAGTACCATTTTTGGTATGAATAGTTGACTTTGATTTGATTAAACAAGTTATGTTTGAACGCAATTGACTTTCATTTGATTCAATAAGCTTGATTCGAATCAAATTAGCTTTGTTTGAATGCAATTGAGTGGAATCTTAATGATTAAGCTTAAGCTTTAGTTGAAACAATTACCATTTTTCAAACAATAGTTGACTATCATTTGATTAAACAAACTATGTTTGAACGCAGTTGATTTTCATTTGATTCAATAAGCTTTATTCGAATCAAATTAGCTTTGTTCGAATGCAATTGAGTGGAATCTTAATGATTAAGGTTAAGCTTTATTTGAACCAATTTCCATTTTTGGAAAGAAGTTGACTTTCATTTGATTAAACAAGCTATGTTTGAATGCAACTGAGTCTCATTTGATTCAATAAGCTTCATTCGAATCAAATTAGCTTTGTTTGAATGCAATTGAGTGGAATCTTATTGATTAAGTTTAAGCTTTAGTTGAAACAATTACCATTTTTGAAAACAATAGTTGACTTTCATTTGATTAAACAAGCTATGTTTGAACGCAGTTGACTTTCATTTGATTCAATAAGCTTTATTCGATTCAAATTAGCTTTGTTCGAATGCAATTGAGTGGAATCTTAATGATTAAGCTTAACCTTTATTTGAACCAATTTCTATTTTGGGAAAGAAGTTGACTTTCATTTGATTAAACAAGCTATGTTAGAATGCAATTGACTTTCATTTGATTCAATATGCTTTATTCGAATCAAATTTGCTTTGTTTGAATGCAATTGAGTCGAATCTTAATGATTAAGCTTAAGCTTTATTTGAAACAATTACCAATTTTGGTATAAATAGTTGACTTTCATTTGATTAAACAAACTATGTTTGAATGCAATTTTCTTTGTTTTAATGCAATTGAGTGAAATCTTAATGATTAAGCTTAAGCTTTATTTGAAAGAATTACTATTTTTAAAAAGAATAGTTGACTTTCATTTGATTAAACAAATAATGTTTGAATGCAATTAACTTTCATTTGATTCAATAAGCTTTATTCGAATCAAATTAGCTTTGTTTGAATGCAATTGAGTGGAATCTTAATGATTAAGCTTAAGCTTTAGTTGAAACAATTACCATTTTTCAAACAATAGTTGACTATCATTTGATTAAACAAACTATGTTTGAACGCAGTTGATTTTCATTTGATTCAATAAGCTTTATTCGAATCAAATTAGCTTTGTTTGAATGCAATTGAGTGGAATCTTAATGATTAAGGTTAAGCTTTATTTGAACCAATTTCCATTTTTGGAAAGAAGTTGACTTTCATTTGATTAAACAAGCTATGTTTGAATGCAACTGACTCTCATTTGATTCAATAAGCTTCATTCGAATCAAATTAGCTTTGTTTGAATGCAATTGAGTGGAATCTTATTGATTAAGTTTAAGCTTTAGTTGAAACAATTACCATTTTTGAAAACAATAGTTGACTTTCATTTGATTAAACAAGCTATGTTTGAACGCAGTTGACTTTCATTTGATTCAATAAGCTTTATTCGATTCAAATTAGCTTTGTTTGAATGCAATTGAGTGGAATCTTAATGATTAAGCTTAACCTTTATTTGAACCAATTTCTATTTTGGGAAAGAAGTTGACTTTCATTTGATTAAACAAGCTATGTTAGAATGCAATTGACTTTCATTTGATTCAATATGCTTTATTCGAATCAAATTAGCTTTGTTTGAATGCAATTGAGTGGAATCTTAATTATTAAGCTTAAGCTTTATTTGAAACAATTACCAATTTTGGTATAAATAGTTGACTTTCATTTGATTAAACAAACTATGTTTGAATGCAATTTTCTTTGTTTTAATGCAATTGAGTGAAATCTTAATGATTAAGCTTAAGCTTTATTTGAAAGAATTACTATTTTTAAAAAGAATAGTTGACTTTCATTTGATTAAACAAATAATGTTTGAATGCAATTGACTTTCATTTGATTCAATAAGCTTTATTCGAATCAAATTAGCTTTGTTTGAATGCAATTGAGTGGAATCTTAATGATTAAGCTTAAGCTTTAGTTGAAACAATTACCATTTTTCACACAATAGTTGACTATCATTTGATTAAACAAACTATGTTTGAACGCAGTTGATTTTCATTTGATTCAATAAGCTTTATTCGAATCAAATTAGCTTTGTTTGAATGCAATTGAGTGGAATCTTAATGATTAAGGTTAAGCTTTATTTGAACCAATTTCCATTTTTGGAAAGAAGTTGACTTTCATTTGATTAAACAAGCTATGTTTGAATGCAACTGACTCTCATTTGATTCAATAAGCTTCATTCGAATCAAATTAGCTTTGTTTGAATGCAATTGAGTGGAATCTTATTGATTAAGTTTAAGCTTTAGTTGAAACAATTACCATTTTTGAAAACAATAGTTGACTTTCATTTGATTAAACAAGCTATGTTTGAACGCAGTTGACTTTCATTTGATTCAATAAGCTTTATTCGATTCAAATTAGCTTTGTTCGAATGCAATTGAGTGGAATCTTAATGATTAAGCTTAACCTTTATTTGAACCAATTTCTATTTTGGGAAAGAAGTTTACTTTCATTTGATTAAACAAGCTATGTTAGAATGCAATTGACTTTCATTTGATTCAATATGCTTTATTCGAATCAAATTAGCTTTGTTTGAATGCAATTGAGTGGAATCTTAATGATTAAGCTTAAGCTTTATTTGAAACAATTACCAATTTTGGAATAAATAGTTGACTTTCATTTGATTAAACAAGCTATGTTTGAATGCAATTTTCTTTGTTTTAATGCAATTGAGTGAAATCTTAATGATTAAGCTTAAGCTTTATTTGAAAGAATTACTATTTTTAAAAAGAATAGTTGACTTTGATTTGATTAAACAAATAATGTTTGAATGCAGTTGACTTTCATTTGATTCAATAAGCTTTATTCGAATCAAATTAGCTTTATTTGAATGCAATTGAGAGGAATCTTAATGATTAAACTTAACCTTTATTTTTAAAAAGTACCATTTTTGGTATGAATAGTTGACTTTGATTTGATTAAACAAGTTATGTTTGAACGCAATTGACTTTCATTTGATTCAATAAGCTTGATTCGAATCAAATTAGCTTTGTTTGAATGCAATTGAGTGGAATCTTAATGATTAAGCTTAAGCTTTAGTTGAAACAATTACCATTTTTCAAACAATTGTTGACTATCATTTGATTAAACAAACTATGTTTGAACGCAGTTGATTTTCATTTGATTCAATAAGCTTTATTCGAATCAAATTAGCTTTGTTCGAATGCAATTGAGTGGAATCTTAATGATTAAGGTTAAGCTTTATTTGAACCAATTTCCATTTTTGGAAAGAAGTTGACTTTCATTTGATTAAACAAGCTATGTTTGAATGCAACTGAGTCTCATTTGATTCAATAAGCTTCATTCGAATCAAATTAGCTTTGTTTGAATGCAATTGAGTGGAATCTTATTGATTAAGTTTAAGCTTTAGTTGAAACAATTACCATTTTTGAAAACAATAGTTGACTTTCATTTGATTAAACAAGCTATGTTTGAACGCAGTTGACTTTCATTTGATTCAATAAGCTTTATTCGATTCAAATTAGCTTTGTTCGAATGCAATTGAGTGGAATCTTAATGATTAAGCTTAACCTTTATTTGAACCAATTTCTATTTTGGGAAAGAAGTTGACTTTCATTTGATTAAACAAGCTATGTTAGAATGCAATTGACTTTCATTTGATTCAATATGCTTTATTCGAATCAAATTAGCTTTGTTTGAATGCAATTGAGTGGAATCTTAATGATTAAGCTTAAGCTTTATTTGAAACAATTACCAATTTTGGAATAAATAGTTGACTTTCATTTGATTAAACAAGCTATGTTTGAATGCAATTTTCTTTGTTTTAATGCAATTGAGTGAAATCTTAATGATTAAGCTTAAGCTTTATTTGAAACTATTACTATTTTTAAAAAGAATAGTTGACTTTCATTTGATTAAACAAATAATGTTTGAATGCAATTGACTTTCATTTGATTCAATAAGCTTTATTCGAATCAAATTAGCTTTGTTTGAATGCAATCGAGTGGAACCTTAATGATAAAGCTTAAGCTTTATTTGAATCAATAACCATTTTTGGAAAGAAGTTTACTGGAATTTGATTAAACATGCTATATTTGAATGCAATTGAGTTTCATTTGATTCAATAAGCTTTGTTCGAATCAAATTTGCTTTGTTTGAATGCAATTGAGTCGAATCTTAATGATTAAGCTTAACCTTGATTTGAAAAGATTACCATTTTTGGAAAGAATAGTTGACTATCATTTGATTAAACAAGCTATTTTGAATGCAATTGACTTTCATTTGATTCAATAAGCTTTATTCAAACAAAATTAGCTTTGTTTGAATGCAATTGAGTGGAATCTTAAATCTTAAGCTTATGCTTTATTTGAACCAATTACCATTTTTGGAAATAATAGTTGACTTTCGTTTGATTAAACAAGTTATGTTTGAATGCAATTGACTTTCATTTGCTTCAATAAGCTTTATTCGAATCAAATTAGCTTTCTTTGAATGCAATTGAGTGGAATCTTAATGTTTAAGCTTAACCTTTATTTGAAAAAAGTACCATTTTTGGTAAGAATAGTTGACTTTCATTTGATTAAACAAGCTATGTTTGAATGCAATTGACTGTCATTTGATTCAATAAGCTTTATTCAAATAAAATTAGCTTTGTTTGAATGCAATTGAGTGGTATCTTAATGCTTAAGCTTATGCTTTATTTAAACCAATTACTATTTTTGGAAAGAATAGTTGACTTTCATTTGATTCAATAAGATTTATTCGAATCAAATTAGCTTTGTTCGAATGCAATTGAGTTGAATCCTAATGATTAAGCTTAACCTTTATTTTAAAAAAGTACCATTTTTGGTAAGAATAGTTGACTTTCATTTGATTAGACAAGCTATGTTTGAACGTTGTTGACTTTCATTTGATTCAATAAGCTTTATTCGAAGCAAATTAGCTTTGTTTGAATGCAATTGAGTGGAATCTTAATGATTAAGCATAAGCTTTATTTGAACCAATTTCTATTTTTGGAAAGCAGTTGACTTTTATTTCATTAAACAAGCTATGTTTGAATGCAATTGACTTTCATTTGATTCAATAAGCTTTATCCAAACAAAATTAGCTTTGTTTGAAGGCAATTGAGTGGAATCTTAATGATTAAGCTTAACCTTTATTTGAAAAAATTACCATTTTTGGTAATAATAGTTGACTTGCATTTGATCAAACAAGCTATGTTTGAATGCAATTGACTTTCATTTGATTCAATAAGCTTTATTCGAATCAAATTAGCTTTATTTGAATGCAATTTAGAGGAATCTTAATGATTAAACTTAACCTTTATTTTTAAAAAGTACCATTTTTGGTATGAATAGTTGACTTTGATTTGATTAAACAAGTTATGTTTGAATGCAATTGACTTTCATTTGATTCAATAAGCTTGATTCGAATCAAATTAGCTTTGTTTGAATGCAATTGAGTGGAATCTTAATGATTAAGCTTAAGCTTTAGTTGAAACAATTACCATTTTTTAAACAATAGTTGACTATCATTTGATTAAACAAACTATGTTTGAACGCAGTTGATTTTCATTTGATTCAATAAGCTTTATTCGAATCAAATTAGCTTTGTTCGAATGCAATTGAGTGGAATCTTAATGATTAAGGTTAAGCTTTATTTGAACCAATTTCCATTTTTGGAAAGAAGTTGACTTTCATTTGATTAAACAAGCTATGTTTGAATGCAACTGACTCTCATTTGATTCAATAAGCTTCATTCGAATCAAATTAGCTTTGTTTGAATGCAATTGAGTGGAATCTTATTGATTAAGTTTAAGCTTTAGTTGAAACAATTACCATTTTTGAAAACAATAGTTGACTTTCATTTGATTAAACAAGCTATGTTTGAACGCAGTTGACTTTCATTTGATTCAATAAGCTTTATTCGATTCAAATTAGCTTTGTTCGAATGCAATTGAGTGGAATCTTAATGATTAAGCTTAACCTTTATTTGAACCAATTTCTATTTTGGGAAAGAAGTTGACTTTCATTTGATTAAACAAGCTATGTTAGAATGCAATTGACTTTCATTTGATTCAATATGCTTTATTCGAATCAAATTAGCTTTGTTTGAATGCAATTGAGTGGAATCTTAATGATTAAGCTTAAGCTTTATTTGAAACAATTACCAATTTTGGAATAAATAGTTGACTTTCATTTGATTAAACAAGCTATGTTTGAATGCAATTTTCTTTGTTTTAATGCAATTGAGTGAAATCTTAATGATTAAGCTTAAGCTTTATTTGAAAGAATTACTATTTTTAAAAAGAATAGTTGACTTTCATTTGATTAAACAAATAATGTTTGAATGCAATTGACTTTCATTTGATTCAATAAGCTTTATTCGAATCAAATTAGCTTTGTTTGAATGCAATTGAGTGGAATCTTAATGATTAATCTTAAGCTTTAGTTGAAACAATTACCATTTTTCAAACAATAGTTGACTATCATTTGATTAAACAAACTATGTTTGAACGCAGTTGATTTTCATTTGATTCAATAAGCTTTATTCGAATCAAATTAGCTTTGTTTGAATGCAATTGAGTGGAATCTTATTGATTAAGTTTAAGCTTTAGTTGAAACAATTACCATTTTTGAAAACAATAGTTGACTTTCATTTGATTAAACAAGCTATGTTTGAACGCAGTTGACTTTCATTTGATTCAATAAGCTTTATTCGATTCAAATTAGCTTTGTTCGAATGCAATTGAGTGGAATCTTAATGATTAAGCTTAACCTTTATTTGAACCAATTTCTATTTTGGGAAAGAAGTTGACTTTCATTTGATTAAACAAGCTATGTTAGAATGCAATTGACTTTCATTTGATTCATTATGCTTTATTCGAATCAAATTAGCTTTGTTTGAATGCAATTGAGTGGAATCTTAATGATTAAGCTTAAGCTTTATTTGAAACAATTACCAATTTTGGAATAAATAGTTGACTTTCATTTGATTAAACAAGCTATGTTTGAATGCAATTTTCTTTGTTTTAATGCAATTGAGTGAAATCTTAATGATTAAGCTTAAGCTTTATTTGAAAGAATTACTATTTTTAAAAAGAATAGTTGACTTTCATTTGATTAAACAAATAATGTTTGAATGCAATTGACTTTCATTTGATTCAATAAGCTTTATTCGAATCAAATTAGCTTTGTTTGAATGCAATTGAGTGGAATCTTAATGATTAATCTTAAGCTTTAGTTGAAACAATTACCATTTTTCAAACAATAGTTGACTATCATTTGATTAAACAAACTATGTTTGAACGCAGTTGATTTTCATTTGATTCAATAAGCTTTATTCGAATCAAATTAGCTTTGTTTGAATGCAATTGAGTGGAATCTTAATGATTAAGGTTAAGCTTTATTTGAACCAATTTCCATTTTTGGAAAGAAGTTGACTTTCATTTGATTAAACAAGCTATGTTTGAATGCAACTGACTCTCATTTGATTCAATAAGCTTCATTCGAATCAAATTAGCTTTGTTTGAATGCAATTGAGTGGAATCTTATTGATTAAGTTTAAGCTTTAGTTGAAACAATTACCATTTTTGAAAACAATAGTTGACTTTCATTTGATTAAACAAGCTATGTTTGAGCGCAGTTGACTTTCATTTGATTCAATAAGCTTTATTCGATTCAAATAAGCTTTGTTTGAATGCAATTTAGTGGAATCTTAATGATTAAGCTTAACCTTTATTTGAACCAATTTCTATTTTGGGAAAGAAGTTGACTTTCATTTGATTAAACAAGCTATGTTAGAATGCAATTGACTTTCATTTGATTCAATATGCTTTATTCGAATCAAATTAGCTTTGTTTGAATGCAATTGAGTGGAATCTTAATGATTAAGCTTAAGCTTTATTTGAAACAATTACCAATTTTGGAATAAATAGTTGACTTTCAGTTGATTAAACAAGCTATGTTTGAATGCAATTTTCTTTGTTTTAATGCAATTGAGTGAAATCTTAATGATTAAGCTTAAGCTTTATTTGAAACTATTACTATTTTTAAAAAGAATAGTTGACTTTCATTTGATTAAACAAATAATGTTTGAATGCAATTGACTTTCATTTGATTCAATAAGCTTTATTCGAATCAAATTAGCTTTGTTTGAATGCAATCGAGTGGAACCTTAATGATAAAGCTTAAGCTTTATTTGAATCAATAACCATTTTTGGAAAGAAGTTTACTGGAATTTGATTAAACATGCTATATTTGAATGCAATTGAGTTTCATTTGATTCAATAAGCTTTATTCGAATCAAATTTGCTTTGTTTGAATGCAATTGAGTCGAATCTTAATGATTAAGCTTAACCTTGATTTGAAAAAATTACCATTTTTGGAAAGAATAGTTGACTATCATTTGATTAAACAAGCTATGTTTGAATGCAATTGACTTTCATTTGATTCAATAAGCTTTATTCAAATAAAATTAGCTTTGTTTGAATGCAATTGAGTGGAATCTTAAATCTTAAGCTTATGCTTTATTTGAACCAATTACCATTTTTGGAAATAATAGTTGACTTTCGTTTGATTAAACAAGTTATGTTTGAATGCAATTGACTTTCATTTGCTTCAATAAGCTTTATTCGAATCAAATTAGCTTTGTTTGAATGCAATTGAGTGGAATCTTAATGTTTAAGCTTAACCTTTATTTGAAAAAAGTACCATTTTTGGTAAGAATAGTTGACTTTCATTTGATTAAACAAGCTATGTTTGAATGCAATTGACTGTCATTTGATTCAATAAGCTTTATTCAAATAAAATTAGCTTTGTTTGAATGCAATTGAGTGGTATCTTAATGCTTAAGCTTATGCTTTATTTAAACCAATTACTATTTTTGGAAAGAATAGTTGACTTTCATTTGATTCAATAAGATTTATTCGAATCAAATTAGCTTTGTTCGAATGCAATTGAGTTGAATCCTAATGATTAAGCTTAACCTTTATTTTAAAAAAGTACCATTTTTGGTAAGAATAGTTGACTTTCATTTGATTAGACAAGCTATGTTTGAACGTTGTTGACTTTCATTTGATTCAATAAGCTTTATTCGAAGCAAATTAGCTTTGTTTGAATGCAATTGAGTGGAATCTTAATGATTAAGCATAAGCTTTATTTGAACCAATTTCTATTTTTGGAAAGCAGTTGACTTTTATTTCATTAAACAAGCTATGTTTGAATGCAATTGACTTTCATTGGATTCAATAAGCTTTATTCAAACAAAATTAGCTTTGTTTGAAGGCAATTGAGTGGAATCTTAATGATTAAGCTTAACCTTTATTTGAAAAAAGTACCATTTTTGGTAATAATAGTTGACTTGCATTTGATCAAACAAGCTATGTTTGAATGCAATTGACTTTCATTTGATTCAATAAGCTTTATTCGAATCAAATTAGCTTTATTTGAATGCAATTGAGAGGAATCTTAATGATTAAACTTAACCTTTATTTTTAAAAAGTACCATTTTTGGTATGAATAGTTGACTTTGATTTGATTAAACAAGTTATGTTTGAATGCAATTGACTTTCATTTGATTCAATAAGCTTGATTCGAATCAAATTAGCTTTGTTTGAATGCAATTGAGTGGAATCTTAATGATTAAGCTTAAGCTTTAGTTGAAACAATTACCATTTTTCAAACAATAGTTGACTATCATTTGATTAAACAAACTATGTTTGAACGCAGTTGATTTTCATTTGATTCAATAAGCTTTATTCGAATCAAATTAGCTTTGTTCGAATGCAATTGAGTGGAATCTTAATGATTAAGGTTAAGCTTTATTTGAACCAATTTCCATTTTTGGAAAGAAGTTGACTTTCATTTGATTAAACAAGCTATGTTTGAATGCAACTGAGTCTCATTTGATTCAATAAGCTTCATTCGAATCAAATTAGCTTTGTTTGAATGCAATTGAGTGGAATCTTATTGATTAAGTTTAAGCTTTAGTTGAAACAATTACCATTTTTGAAAACAATAGTTGACTTTCATTTGATTAAACAAGCTATGTTTGAACGCAGTTGACTTTCATTTGATTCAATAAGCTTTATTCGATTCAAATTAGCTTTGTTCGAATGCAATTGAGTGGAATCTTAATGATTAAGCTTAACCTTTATTTGAACCAATTTCTATTTTGGGAAAGAAGTTGACTTTCATTTGATTAAACAAGCTATGCTAGAATGCAATTGACTTTCATTTGATTCAATATGCTTTATTCGAATCAAATTAGCTTTGTTTGAATGCAATTGAGTGGAATCTTAATGATTAAGCTTAAGCTTTATTTGAAACAATTACCAATTTTGGAATAAATAGTTGACTTTCATTTCATTAAACAAGCTATGTTTGAATGCAATTTTCTTTGTTTTAATGCAATTGAGTGAAATCTTAATGATTAAGCTTAAGCTTTATTTGAAAGAATTACTATTTTTAAAAAGAATAGTTGACTTTCATTTGATTAAACAAATAATGTTTGAATGCAAATGACTTTCATTTGATTCAATAAGCTTTATTCGAATCAAATTAGCTTTGTTTGAATGCAATTGAGTGGAATCTTAATGATTAAACTTAAGCTTTAGTTGAAACAATTACCATTTTTCAAACAATAGTTGACTATCATTTGATTAAACAAACTATGTTTGAACGCAGTTGATTTTCATTTGATTCAATAAGCTTTATTCGAATCAAATTAGCTTTGTTTGAATGCAATTGAGTGGAATCTTAATGATTAAGGTTAAGCTTTATTTGAACCAATTTCCATTTTTGGAAAGAAGTTGACTTTCATTTGATTAAACAAGCTATGTTTGAATGCAACTGACTCTCATTTGATTCAATAAGCTTCATTCGAATCAAATTAGCTTTGTTTGAATGCAATTGAGTGGAATCTTATTGATTAAGTTTAAGCTTTAGTTGAAACAATTACCATTTTTGAAAACAATAGTTGACTTTCATTTGATTAAACAAGCTATGTTTGAACGCAGTTGACTTTCATTTGATTCAATAAGCTTTATTCGATTCAAATTAGCTTTGTTTGAATGCAATTTAGTGGAATCTTAATGATTAAGCTTAACCTTTATTTGAACCAATTTCTATTTTGGGAAAGAAGTTGACTTTCATTTGATTAAACAAGCTATGTTAGAATGCAATTGACTTTCATTTGATTCAATATGCTTTATTCGAATCAAATTAGCTTTGTTTGAATGCAATTGAGTGGAATCTTAATGATTAAGCTTAAGCTTTATTTGAAACAATTACCAATTTTGGAATAAATAGTTGACTTTCAGTTGATTCAACAAGCTATGTTTGAATGCAATTTTCTTTGTTTTAATGCAATTGAGTGAAATCTTAATGATTAAGCTTAAGCTTTATTTGAAACTATTACTATTTTTAAAAAGAATAGTTGACTTTCATTTGATTAAACAAATAATGTTTGAATGCAATTGACTTTCATTTGATTCAATAAGCTTTATTCGAATCAAATTAGCTTTGTTTGAATGCAATCGAGTGGAACCTTAATGATAAAGCTTAAGCTTTATTTGAATCAATAACCATTTTTGGAAAGAAGTTTACTGGAATTTGATTAAACATGCTATATTTGAATGCAATTGAGTTTCATTTGATTCAATAAGCTTTATTCGAATCAAATTTGCTTTGTTTGAATGCAATTGAGTCGAATCTTAATGATTAAGCTTAACCTTGATTTGAAAAAATTACCATTTTTGGAAAGAATAGTTGACTATCATTTGATTAAACAAGCTATGTTTGAATGCAATTGACTTTCATTTGATTCAATAAGCTTTATTCAAATAAAATTAGCTTTGTTTGAATGCAATTGAGTGGAATCTTAAATCTTAAGCTTATGCTTTATTTGAACCAATTACCATTTTTGGAAATAATAGTTGACTTTCGTTTGATTAAACAAGTTATGTTTGAATGCAATTGACTTTCATTTGCTTCAATAAGCTTTATTCGAATCAAATTAGCTTTGTTTGAATGCAATTGAGTGGAATCTTAATGTTTAAGCTTAACCTTTATTTGAAAAAAGTACCATTTTTGGTAAGAATAGTTGACTTTCATTTGATTAAACAAGCTATGTTTGAATGCAATTGACTGTCATTTGATTCAATAAGCTTTATTCAAATAAAATTAGCTTTGTTTGAATGCAATTGAGTGGTATCTTAATGCTTAAGCTTATGCTTTATTTAAACCAATTACTATTTTTGGAAAGAATAGCTGACTTTCATTTGATTCAATAAGATTTATTCGAATCAAATTAGCTTTGTTCGAATGCAATTGAGTTGAATCCTAATGATTAAGCTTAACCTTTATTTTAAAAAAGTACCATTTTTGGTAAGAATAGTTGACTTTCATTTGATTAGACAAGCTATGTTTGAACGTTGTTGACTTTCATTTGATTCAATAAGCTTTATTCGAAGCAAATTAGCTTTGTTTGAATGCAATTGAGTGGAATCTTAATGATTAAGCATAAGCTTTATTTGAACCAATTTCTATTTTTGGAAAGCAGTTGACTTTTATTTCATTAAACAAGCTATGTTTGAATGCAATTGACTTTCATTGGATTCAATAAGCTTTATTCAAACAAAATTAGCTTTGTTTCAAGGCAATTGATTGGAATCTTAATGATTAAGCTTAACCTTTATTTGAAAAAAGTACCATTTTTGGTAATAATAGTTGACTTGCATTTGATCAAACAAGTTATGTTTGAATGCAATTGACTTTCATTTGATTCAATAAGCTTGATTCGAATCAAATTAGCTTTGTTTGAATGCAATTGAGTGGAATCTTAATGATTAAGCTTAAGCTTTAGTTGAAACAATTACCATTTTTTAAACAATAGTTGACTATCATTTGATTAAACAAACTATGTTTGAACGCAGTTGATTTTCATTTGATTCAATAAGCTTTATTCGAATCAAATTAGCTTTGTTCGAATGCAATTGAGTGGAATCTTAATGATTAAGGTTAAGCTTTATTTGAACCAATTTCCATTTTTGGAAAGAAGTTGACTTTCATTTGATTAAACAAGCTATGTTTGAATGCAACTGACTCTCATTTGATTCAATAAGCTTCATTCGAATCAAATTAGCTTTGTTTGAATGCAATTGAGTGGAATCTTATTGATTAAGTTTAAGCTTTAGTTGAAACAATTACCATTTTTGAAAACAATAGTTGACTTTCATTTGATTAAACAAGCTATGTTTGAACGCAGTTGACTTTCATTTGATTCAATAAGCTTTATTCGATTCAAATTAGCTTTGTTCGAATGCAATTGAGTGGAATCTTAATGATTAAGCTTAACCTTTATTTGAACCAATTTCTATTTTGGGAAAGAAGTTGACTTTCATTTGATTAAACAAGCTATGTTAGAATGCAATTGACTTTCATTTGATTCAATATGCTTTATTCGAATCAAATTAGCTTTGTTTGAATGCAATTGAGTGGAATCTTAATGATTAAGCTTAAGCTTTATTTGAAACAATTACCAATTTTGGAATAAATAGTTGACTTTCATTTGATTAAACAAGCTATGTTTGAATGCAATTTTCTTTGTTTTAATGCAATTGAGTGAAATCTTAATGATTAAGCTTAAGCTTTATTTGAAAGAATTACTATTTTTAAAAAGAATAGTTGACTTTCATTTGATTAAACAAATAATGTTTGAATGCAATTGACTTTCATTTGATTCAATAAGCTTTATTCGAATCAAATTAGCTTTGTTTGAATGCAATTGAGTGGAATCTTAATGATTAATCTTAAGCTTTAGTTGAAACAATTACCATTTTTCAAACAATAGTTGACTATCATTTGATTAAACAAACTATGTTTGAACGCAGTTGATTTTCATTTGATTCAATAAGCTTTATTCGAATCAAATTAGCTTTGTTTGAATGCAATTGAGTGGAATCTTATTGATTAAGTTTAAGCTTTAGTTGAAACAATTACCATTTTTGAAAACAATAGTTGACTTTCATTTGATTAAACAAGCTATGTTTGAACGCAGTTGACTTTCATTTGATTCAATAAGCTTTATTCGATTCAAATTAGCTTTGTTCGAATGCAATTGAGTGGAATCTTAATGATTAAGCTTAACCTTTATTTGAACCAATTTCTATTTTGGGAAAGAAGTTGACTTTCATTTGATTAAACAAGCTATGTTAGAATGCAATTGACTTTCATTTGATTCAATATGCTTTATTCGAATCAAATTAGCTTTGTTTGAATGCAATTGAGTGGAATCTTAATGATTAAGCTTAAGCTTTATTTGAAACAATTACCAATTTTGGAATAAATAGTTGACTTTCATTTGATTAAACAAGCTATGTTTGAATGCAATTTTCTTTGTTTTAATGCAATTGAGTGAAATCTTAATGATTAAGCTTAAGCTTTATTTGAAAGAATTACTATTTTTAAAAAGAATAGTTGACTTTCATTTGATTAAACAAATAATGTTTGAATGCAATTGACTTTCATTTGATTCAATAAGCTTTATTCGAATCAAATTAGCTTTGTTTGAATGCAATTGAGTGGAATCTTAATGATTAATCTTAAGCTTTAGTTGAAACAATTACCATTTTTCAAACAATAGTTGACTATCATTTGATTAAACAAACTATGTTTGAACGCAGTTGATTTTCATTTGATTCAATAAGCTTTATTCGAATCAAATTAGCTTTGTTTGAATGCAATTGAGTGGAATCTTAATGATTAAGGTTAAGCTTTATTTGAACCAATTTCCATTTTTGGAAAGAAGTTGACTTTCATTTGATTAAACAAGCTATGTTTGAATGCAACTGACTCTCATTTGATTCAATAAGCTTCATTCGAATCAAATTAGCTTTGTTTGAATGCAATTGAGTGGAATCTTATTGATTAAGTTTAAGCTTTAGTTGAAACAATTACCATTTTTGAAAACAATAGTTGACTTTCATTTGATTAAACAAGCTATGTTTGAGCGCAGTTGACTTTCATTTGATTCAATAAGCTTTATTCGATTCAAATAAGCTTTGTTTGAATGCAATTTAGTGGAATCTTAATGATTAAGCTTAACCTTTATTTGAACCAATTTCTATTTTGGGAAAGAAGTTGACTTTCATTTGATTAAACAAGCTATGTTAGAATGCAATTGACTTTCATTTGATTCAATATGCTTTATTCGAATCAAATTAGCTTTGTTTGAATGCAATTGAGTGGAATCTTAATGATTAAGCTTAAGCTTTATTTGAAACAATTACCAATTTTGGAATAAATAGTTGACTTTCAGTTGATTAAACAAGCTATGTTTGAATGCAATTTTCTTTGTTTTAATGCAATTGAGTGAAATCTTAATGATTAAGCTTAAGCTTTATTTGAAACTATTACTATTTTTAAAAAGAATAGTTGACTTTCATTTGATTAAACAAATAATGTTTGAATGCAATTGACTTTCATTTGATTCAATAAGCTTTATTCGAATCAAATTAGCTTTGTTTGAATGCAATCGAGTGGAACCTTAATGATAAAGCTTAAGCTTTATTTGAATCAATAACCATTTTTGGAAAGAAGTTTACTGGAATTTGATTAAACATGCTATATTTGAATGCAATTGAGTTTCATTTGATTCAATAAGCTTTATTCGAATCAAATTTGCTTTGTTTGAATGCAATTGAGTCGAATCTTAATGATTAAGCTTAACCTTGATTTGAAAAAATTACCATTTTTGGAAAGAATAGTTGACTATCATTTGATTAAACAAGCTATGTTTGAATGCAATTGACTTTCATTTGATTCAATAAGCTTTATTCAAATAAAATTAGCTTTGTTTGAATGCAATTGAGTGGAATCTTAAATCTTAAGCTTATGCTTTATTTGAACCAATTACCATTTTTGGAAATAATAGTTGACTTTCGTTTGATTAAACAAGTTATGTTTGAATGCAATTGACTTTCATTTGCTTCAATAAGCTTTATTCGAATCAAATTAGCTTTGTTTGAATGCAATTGAGTGGAATCTTAATGTTTAAGCTTAACCTTTATTTGAAAAAAGTACCATTTTTGGTAAGAATAGTTGACTTTCATTTGATTAAACAAGCTATGTTTGAATGCAATTGACTGTCATTTGATTCAATAAGCTTTATTCAAATAAAATTAGCTTTGTTTGAATGCAATTGAGTGGTATCTTAATGCTTAAGCTTATGCTTTATTTAAACCAATTACTATTTTTGGAAAGAATAGTTGACTTTCATTTGATTCAATAAGATTTATTCGAATCAAATTAGCTTTGTTCGAATGCAATTGAGTTGAATCCTAATGATTAAGCTTAACCTTTATTTTAAAAAAGTACCATTTTTGGTAAGAATAGTTGACTTTCATTTGATTAGACAAGCTATGTTTGAACGTTGTTGACTTTCATTTGATTCAATAAGCTTTATTCGAAGCAAATTAGCTTTGTTTGAATGCAATTGAGTGGAATCTTAATGATTAAGCATAAGCTTTATTTGAACCAATTTCTATTTTTGGAAAGCAGTTGACTTTTATTTCATTAAACAAGCTATGTTTGAATGCAATTGACTTTCATTGGATTCAATAAGCTTTATTCAAACAAAATTAGCTTTGTTTGAAGGCAATTGAGTGGAATCTTAATGATTAAGCTTAACCTTTATTTGAAAAAAGTACCATTTTTGGTAATAATAGTTGACTTGCATTTGATCAAACAAGCTATGTTTGAATGCAATTGACTTTCATTTGATTCAATAAGCTTTATTCGAATCAAATTAGCTTTATTTGAATGCAATTGAGAGGAATCTTAATGATTAAACTTAACCTTTATTTTTAAAAAGTACCATTTTTGGTATGAATAGTTGACTTTGATTTGATTAAACAAGTTATGTTTGAATGCAATTGACTTTCATTTGATTCAATAAGCTTGATTCGAATCAAATTAGCTTTGTTTGAATGCAATTGAGTGGAATCTTAATGATTAAGCTTAAGCTTTAGTTGAAACAATTACCATTTTTCAAACAATAGTTGACTATCATTTGATTAAACAAACTATGTTTGAACGCAGTTGATTTTCATTTGATTCAATAAGCTTTATTCGAATCAAATTAGCTTTGTTCGAATGCAATTGAGTGGAATCTTAATGATTAAGGTTAAGCTTTATTTGAACCAATTTCCATTTTTGGAAAGAAGTTGACTTTCATTTGATTAAACAAGCTATGTTTGAATGCAACTGAGTCTCATTTGATTCAATAAGCTTCATTCGAATCAAATTAGCTTTGTTTGAATGCAATTGAGTGGAATCTTATTGATTAAGTTTAAGCTTTAGTTGAAACAATTACCATTTTTGAAAACAATAGTTGACTTTCATTTGATTAAACAAGCTATGTTTGAACGCAGTTGACTTTCATTTGATTCAATAAGCTTTATTCGATTCAAATTAGCTTTGTTCGAATGCAATTGAGTGGAATCTTAATGATTAAGCTTAACCTTTATTTGAACCAATTTCTATTTTGGGAAAGAAGTTGACTTTCATTTGATTAAACAAGCTATGCTAGAATGCAATTGACTTTCATTTGATTCAATATGCTTTATTCGAATCAAATTAGCTTTGTTTGAATGCAATTGAGTGGAATCTTAATGATTAAGCTTAAGCTTTATTTGAAACAATTACCAATTTTGGAATAAATAGTTGACTTTCATTTCATTAAACAAGCTATGTTTGAATGCAATTTTCTTTGTTTTAATGCAATTGAGTGAAATCTTAATGATTAAGCTTAAGCTTTATTTGAAAGAATTACTATTTTTAAAAAGAATAGTTGACTTTCATTTGATTAAACAAATAATGTTTGAATGCAAATGACTTTCATTTGATTCAATAAGCTTTATTCGAATCAAATTAGCTTTGTTTGAATGCAATTGAGTGGAATCTTAATGATTAAACTTAAGCTTTAGTTGAAACAATTACCATTTTTCAAACAATAGTTGACTATCATTTGATTAAACAAACTATGTTTGAACGCAGTTGATTTTCATTTGATTCAATAAGCTTTATTCGAATCAAATTAGCTTTGTTTGAATGCAATTGAGTGGAATCTTAATGATTAAGGTTAAGCTTTATTTGAACCAATTTCCATTTTTGGAAAGAAGTTGACTTTCATTTGATTAAACAAGCTATGTTTGAATGCAACTGACTCTCATTTGATTCAATAAGCTTCATTCGAATCAAATTAGCTTTGTTTGAATGCAATTGAGTGGAATCTTATTGATTAAGTTTAAGCTTTAGTTGAAACAATTACCATTTTTGAAAACAATAGTTGACTTTCATTTGATTAAACAAGCTATGTTTGAACGCAGTTGACTTTCATTTGATTCAATAAGCTTTATTCGATTCAAATTAGCTTTGTTTGAATGCAATTTAGTGGAATCTTAATGATTAAGCTTAACCTTTATTTGAACCAATTTCTATTTTGGGAAAGAAGTTGACTTTCATTTGATTAAACAAGCTATGTTAGAATGCAATTGACTTTCATTTGATTCAATATGCTTTATTCGAATCAAATTAGCTTTGTTTGAATGCAATTGAGTGGAATCTTAATGATTAAGCTTAAGCTTTATTTGAAACAATTACCAATTTTGGAATAAATAGTTGACTTTCAGTTGATTCAACAAGCTATGTTTGAATGCAATTTTCTTTGTTTTAATGCAATTGAGTGAAATCTTAATGATTAAGCTTAAGCTTTATTTGAAACTATTACTATTTTTAAAAAGAATAGTTGACTTTCATTTGATTAAACAAATAATGTTTGAATGCAATTGACTTTCATTTGATTCAATAAGCTTTATTCGAATCAAATTAGCTTTGTTTGAATGCAATCGAGTGGAACCTTAATGATAAAGCTTAAGCTTTATTTGAATCAATAACCATTTTTGGAAAGAAGTTTACTGGAATTTGATTAAACATGCTATATTTGAATGCAATTGAGTTTCATTTGATTCAATAAGCTTTATTCGAATCAAATTTGCTTTGTTTGAATGCAATTGAGTCGAATCTTAATGATTAAGCTTAACCTTGATTTGAAAAAATTACCATTTTTGGAAAGAATAGTTGACTATCATTTGATTAAACAAGCTATGTTTGAATGCAATTGACTTTCATTTGATTCAATAAGCTTTATTCAAATAAAATTAGCTTTGTTTGAATGCAATTGAGTGGAATCTTAAATCTTAAGCTTATGCTTTATTTGAACCAATTACCATTTTTGGAAATAATAGTTGACTTTCGTTTGATTAAACAAGTTATGTTTGAATGCAATTGACTTTCATTTGCTTCAATAAGCTTTATTCGAATCAAATTAGCTTTGTTTGAATGCAATTGAGTGGAATCTTAATGTTTAAGCTTAACCTTTATTTGAAAAAAGTACCATTTTTGGTAAGAATAGTTGACTTTCATTTGATTAAACAAGCTATGTTTGAATGCAATTGACTGTCATTTGATTCAATAAGCTTTATTCAAATAAAATTAGCTTTGTTTGAATGCAATTGAGTGGTATCTTAATGCTTAAGCTTATGCTTTATTTAAACCAATTACTATTTTTGGAAAGAATAGCTGACTTTCATTTGATTCAATAAGATTTATTCGAATCAAATTAGCTTTGTTCGAATGCAATTGAGTTGAATCCTAATGATTAAGCTTAACCTTTATTTTAAAAAAGTACCATTTTTGGTAAGAATAGTTGACTTTCATTTGATTAGACAAGCTATGTTTGAACGTTGTTGACTTTCATTTGATTCAATAAGCTTTATTCGAAGCAAATTAGCTTTGTTTGAATGCAATTGAGTGGAATCTTAATGATTAAGCATAAGCTTTATTTGAACCAATTTCTATTTTTGGAAAGCAGTTGACTTTTATTTCATTAAACAAGCTATGTTTGAATGCAATTGACTTTCATTGGATTCAATAAGCTTTATTCAAACAAAATTAGCTTTGTTTGAAGGCAATTGATTGGAATCTTAATGATTAAGCTTAACCTTTATTTGAAAAAAGTACCATTTTTGGTAATAATAGTTGACTTGCATTTGATCAAACAAGCTATGTTTGAATGCAATTGACTTTCATTTGATTCAATAAGCTTTATTCGAATCAAATTAGCTTTATTTGAATGCAATTGAGAGGAATCTTAATGATTAAACTTAACCTTTATTTTTAAAAAGTACCATTTTTGGTATGAATAGTTGACTTTGATTTGATTAAACAAGTTATGTTTGAATGCAATTGACTTTCATTTGATTCAATAAGCTTGATTCGAATCAAATTAGCTTTGTTTGAATGCAATTGAGTGGAATCTTAATGATTAAGCTTAAGCTTTAGTTGAAACAATTACCATTTTTCAAACAATAGTTGACTATCATTTGATTAAACAAACTATGTTTGAACGCAGTTGATTTTCATTTGATTCAATAAGCTTTATTCGAATCAAATTAGCTTTGTTCGAATGCAATTGAGTGGAATCTTAATGATTAAGCTTAACCTTTATTTGAAAAAATTACCATTTTTGGTAATAATAGTTGACTTGCATTTGATCAAACAAGCTATGTTTGAATGCAATTGACTTTCATTTGATTCAATAAGCTTTATTCGAATCAAATTAGCTTTATTTGAATGCAATTTAGAGGAATCTTAATGATTAAACTTAACCTTTATTTTTAAAAAGTACCATTTTTGGTATGAATAGTTGACTTTGATTTGATTAAACAAGTTATGTTTGAATGCAATTGACTTTCATTTGATTCAATAAGCTTGATTCGAATCAAATTAGCTTTGTTTGAATGCAATTGAGTGGAATCTTAATGATTAAGCTTAAGCTTTAGTTGAAACAATTACCATTTTTTAAACAATAGTTGACTATCATTTGATTAAACAAACTATGTTTGAACGCAGTTGATTTTCATTTGATTCAATAAGCTTTATTCGAATCAAATTAGCTTTGTTCGAATGCAATTGAGTGGAATCTTAATGATTAAGGTTAAGCTTTATTTGAACCAATTTCCATTTTTGGAAAGAAGTTGACTTTCATTTGATTAAACAAGCTATGTTTGAATGCAACTGACTCTCATTTGATTCAATAAGCTTCATTCGAATCAAATTAGCTTTGTTTGAATGCAATTGAGTGGAATCTTATTGATTAAGTTTAAGCTTTAGTTGAAACAATTACCATTTTTGAAAACAATAGTTGACTTTCATTTGATTAAACAAGCTATGTTTGAACGCAGTTGACTTTCATTTGATTCAATAAGCTTTATTCGATTCAAATTAGCTTTGTTCGAATGCAATTGAGTGGAATCTTAATGATTAAGCTTAACCTTTATTTGAACCAATTTCTATTTTGGGAAAGAAGTTGACTTTCATTTGATTAAACAAGCTATGTTAGAATGCAATTGACTTTCATTTGATTCAATATGCTTTATTCGAATCAAATTAGCTTTGTTTGAATGCAATTGAGTGGAATCTTAATGATTAAGCTTAAGCTTTATTTGAAACAATTACCAATTTTGGAATAAATAGTTGACTTTCATTTGATTAAACAAGCTATGTTTGAATGCAATTTTCTTTGTTTTGATGCAATTGAGTGAAATCTTAATGATTAAGCTTAAGCTTTATTTGAAAGAATTACTATTTTAAAAAAGATTAGTTGACTTTCATTTGATTAAACAAATAATGTTTGAATGCAATTGACTTTCATTTGATTCAATAAGCTTTATTCGAATCAAATTAGCTTTGTTTGAATGCAATTGAGTGGAATCTTAATGATTAAACTTAAGCTTTAGTTGAAACAATTACCATTTTTCAAGCAATAGTTGACTATCATTTGATTAAACAAACTATGTTTGAACGCAGTTGATTTTCATTTGATTCAATAAGCTTTATTCGAATCAAATTAGCTTTGTTTGAATGCAATTGAGTGGAATCTTAATGATTAAGGTTAAGCTTTATTTGAACCAATTTCCATTTTTGGAAAGAAGTTGACTTTCATTTGATTAAACAAGCTATGTTTGAATGCAACTGACTCTCATTTGATTCAATAAGCTTCATTCGAATCAAATTAGCTTTGTTTGAATGCAATTGAGTGGAATCTTATTGATTAAGTTTAAGCTTTAGTTGAAACAATTACCATTTTTGAAAACAGTAGTTGACTTTCATTTGATTAAACAAGCTATGTTTGAACGCAGTTGACTTTCATTTGATTCAATAAGCTTTATTCGATTCAAATTAGCTTTGTTTGAATGCAATTTAGTGGAATCTTAATGATTAAGCTTAACCTTTATTTGAACCAATTTCTATTTTGGGAAAGAAGTTGACTTTCATTTGATTAAACAAGCTATGTTAGAATGCAATTGACTTTCATTTGATTCAATATGCTTTATTCGAATCAAATTAGCTTTGTTTGAATGCAATTGAGTGGAATCTTAATGATTAAGCTTAAGTTTTATTTGAAACAATTACCAATTTTGGAATAAATAGTTGACTTTCAGTTGATTAAACAACCTATGTTTGAATGCAATTTTCTTTATTTTAATGCAATTGAGTGAAATCTTAATGATTAAGCTTAAGCTTTATTTGAAACTATTACTATTTTTAAAAAGAATAGTTGACTTTCATTTGATTAAACAAATAATGTTTGAATGCAATTGACTTTCATTTGATTCAATAAGCTTTATTCGAATCAAATTAGCTTTGTTTGAATGCAATCGAGTGGAACCTTAATGATAAAGCTTAAGCTTTATTTGAATCAATAACCATTTTTGGAAAGAAGTTTACTGGAATTTGATTAAACATGCTATATTTGAATGCAATTGAGTTTCATTTGATTCAATAAGCTTTATTCGAATCAAATTTGCTTTGTTTGAATGCAATTGAGTCGAATCTTAATGATTAAGCTTAACCTTGATTTGAAAAAATTACCATTTTTGGAAAGAATAGTTGACTATCATTTGATTAAACAAGCTATGTTTGAATGCAATTGACTTTCATTTGATTCAATAAGCTTTATTCAAATAAAATTAGCTTTGTTTGAATGCAATTGAGTGGAATCTTAAATCTTAAGCTTATGCTTTATTTGAACCAATTACCATTTTTGGAAATAATAGTTGACTTTCGTTTGATTAAACAAGTTATGTTTGAATGCAATTGACTTTCATTTGCTTCAATAAGCTTTATTCGAATCAAATTAGCTTTGTTTGAATGCAATTGAGTGGAATCTTAATGTTTAAGCTTAACCTTTATTTGAAAAAAGTACCATTTTTGGTAAGAATAGTTGACTTTCATTTGATTAAACAAGCTATGTTTGAATGCAATTGACTGTCATTTGATTCAATAAGCTTTATTCAAATAAAATTAGCTTTGTTTGAATGCAATTGAGTGGTATCTTAATGCTTAAGCTTATGCTTTATTTAAACCAATTACTATTTTTGGAAAGAATAGCTGACTTTCATTTGATTCAATAAGATTTATTCGAATCAAATTAGCTTTGTTCGAATGCAATTGAGTTGAATCCTAATGATTAAGCTTAACCTTTATTTTAAAAAAGTACCATTTTTGGTAAGAATAGTTGACTTTCATTTGATTAGACAAGCTATGTTTGAACGTTGTTGACTTTCATTTGATTCAATAAGGTTAATTCGAAGCAAATTAGCTTTGTTTGAATGCAATTGAGTGGAATCTTAATGATTAAGCATAAGCTTTATTTGAACCAATTTCTATTTTTGGAAAGCAGTTGACTTTTATTTCATTAAACAAGCTATGTTTGAATGCAATTGACTTTCATTTGATTCAATAAGCTTTATTCAAACAAAATTAGCTTTGTTTGAAGGCAATTGATTGGAATCTTAATGATTAAGCTTAACCTTTATTTGAAAAAAGTACCATTTTTGGTAATAATAGTTGACTTGCATTTGATCAAACAAGCTATGTTTGAATGCAATTGACTTTCATTTGATTCAATAAGCTTTATTCGAATCAAATTAGCTTTATTTGAATGCAATTGAGAGGAATCTTAATGATTAAACTTAACCTTTATTTTTAAAAAGTACCATTTTTGGTATGAATAGTTGACTTTGATTTGATTAAACAAGTTATGTTTGAATGCAATTGACTTTCATTTGATTCAATAAGCTTGATTCGAATCAAATTAGCTTTGTTTGAATGCAATTGAGTGGAATCTTAATGATTAAGCTTAAGCTTTAGTTGAAACAATTACCATTTTTCAAACAATAGTTGACTATCATTTGATTAAACAAACTATGTTTGAATGCAGTTGATTTTCATTTGATTCAATAAGCTTTATTCGAATCAAATTAGCTTTGTTTGAATGCAATTGAGTGGAATCTTAATGATTAAGGTTAAGCTTTATTTGAACCAATTTCCATTTTTGGAAAGAAGTTGACTTTCATTTGATTAAACAAGCTATGTTTGAATGCAACTGACTCTCATTTGATTCAATAAGCTTCATTCGAATCAAATTAGCTTTGTTTGAATGCAATTGAGTGGAATCCTATTGATTAAGTTTAAGCTTTAGTTGAAACAATTACCATTTTTGAAAACAGTAGTTGACTTTCATTTGATTAAACAAGCTATGTTTGAACGCAGTTGACTTTCATTTGATTCAAAAAGCTTTATTCGATTCAAGTTAGCTTTGTTTGAATGCAATTTAGTGGAATCTTAATGATTAAGCTTAACCTTTATTTGAACCAATTTCTATTTTGGGAAAGAAGTTGACTTTCATTTGATTAAACAAGCTATGTTAGAATGCAATTGACTTTCATTTGATTCAATATGCTTTATTCGAATCAAATTAGCTTTGTTTGAATGCAATTGAGTGGAATCTTAATGATTAAGCTTAAGCTTTATTTGAAACAGTTACCAATTTTGGAATAAATAGTTGACTTTCATTTGATTAAACAAGCTATGTTTGAATGCAATTTTCTTTGTTTTAATGCAATTGAGTGAAATCTTAATGATTAAGCTTAAGCTTTATTTGAAACTATTACTATTTTTAAAAAGAATAGTTGACTTTCATTTGACTAAACAAATAATGTTTGAATGCAATTGACTTTCATTTGATTCAATAAGCTTTATTCGAATCAAATTAGCTTTGTTTGAATGCAATTGAGTGGAACCTTAATGATAAAGCTTAAGCTTTATTTGAATCAATAACCATTTTTGGAAAGAAGTTTAATGGAATTTGATTAAACATGCTATATTTGAATGCAATTGAGTTTCATTTGATTCAATAAGCTTTATTCGAATCAAATTTGCTTTGTTTGAATGCAATTGAGTCGAATCTTAATGATTAAGCTTAACCTTGATTTGAAAAAATTACCATTTTTGGAAAGAATAGTTGACTATCATTTGATTAAACAAGCTATGTTTGAATGCAATTGACTTTCATTTGATTCAATAAGCTTTATTCAAATAAAATTATCTTTGTTTGAATGCAATTGAGTGGAATCTTAAATCTTAAGCTTATGCTTTATTTGAACGAATTACCATTTTTGGAAATAATAGTTGACTTTCGTTTGATTAAACAAGTTATGTTTGAATGCAATTGACTTTCATTTTCTTCAATAAGCTTTATTCGAATCAAATTAGCTTTGTTTGAATGCAATTGAGTGGAATCTTAATGTTTAAGCTTAACCTTTATTTGAAAAAAGTACCATTTTTGGTAAGAATAGTTGACTTTCATTTAATTAAACAAGCTATGTTTGAATGCAATTGACTGTCATTTGATTCAATAAGCTTTATTCAAATAAAATTAGCTTTGTTTGAATGCAATTGAGTGGTATCTTAATGCTTAAGCTTATGCTTTATTTAAACCAATTACTATTTTTGGAAAGAATAGTCGACTTTCATTTGATTCAATAAGATTGATTCGAATCAAATTAGCTTTGTTCGAATGCAATTGAGTTGAATCCTAATGATTAAGCTTAACCTTTATTTTAAAAAAGTACCATTTTTGGTAAGAATAGTTGACTTTCATTTGATTAGACAAGCTATGTTTGAACGTTGTTGACTTTCATTTGATTCAATAAGCTTTATTCGAAGCAAATTAGCTTTGTTTGAATGCAATTGAGTGGAATCTTAATGATTAAGCATAAGCTTTATTTGAACCAATTTCTATTTTTGGAAAGCAGTTGACTTTTATTTCATTAAACAAGCTATGTTTGAATGCAATTGACTTTCATTTGATTCAATAAGCTTTATTCAAACAAAATTAGCTTTGTTTGAAGGCAATTGAGTGGAATCTTAATGATTAAGCTTAACCTTTATTTGAAAAAAGTACCACTTTTGGTAATAATAGTTGACTTGCATTTGATCAAACAAGCTATGTTTGAATGCAATTGACTTTCATTTGATTCAATAAGCTTTATTCGAATCAAATTAGCTTTATTTGAATGCAATTGAGAGGAATCTTAATGATTAAACTTAACCTTTATTTTTAAAAAGTACCATTTTTGGTATGAATAGTTGACTTTGATTTGATTAAACAAGTTATGTTTGAATGCAATTGACTTTCATTTGATTCAATAAGCTTGATTCGAATCAAATTTGCTTTGTTTGAATGCAATTGAGTGGAATCTTAATGATTAAGCTTAAGCTTTAGTTGAAACAATTACCATTTTTCAAACAATAGTTGACTATCATTTGATTAAACAAACTATGTTTGAACGCAGTTGATTTTCATTTGATTCAATAAGCTTTATTCGAATCAAATTATCTTTGTTTGAATGCAATTGAGTGGAATCTTAATGATTAAGGTTAAGCTTTATTTGAACCAATTTCCATTTTTGGAAAGAAGTTGACTTTCATTTGATTAAACAAGCTATGTTTGAATGCAACTGACTCTCATTTGATTCAATAAGCTTCATTCGAATCAAATTAGCTTTGTTTGAATGCAATTGAGTGGAATCTTATTGATTAAGTTTAACCTTTAGTTGAAACAATTACCATTTTTGAAAACAATAGTTGACTTTCATTTGATTAAACAAGCTATGTTTGAATGCAGTTGACTTTCATTTGATTCAATAAGCTTTATTCGATTCAAATTGGCTTTGTTCGAATGCAATTGAGTGGAATCTTAATGATTAAGCTTAACCTTTATTTGAACCAATTTCTATTTTGGGAAAGAAGTTGACTTTCATTTGATTAAACAAGCTATGTTAGAATGCAATTGACTTTCATTTGATTCAATATGCTTTATTCGAATCAAATTAGCTTTGTTTGAATGCAATTGAGTGGAATCTTAATGATTAAGCTTAAGCTTTATTTGAAACAATTACTAATTTTGGAATAAATAGTTGACTTTCATTTGATTAAACAAGCTATGTTTGAATGCAATTTTCTTTGTTTTAATGCAATTGAGTGAAATCTTAATGATTAAGCTTAAGCTTTATTTGAAAGAATTACTATTATTAAAAAGAATAGTTGACTTTCATTTGATTAAACAAATAATGTTTGAATGCAATTGACTTTCATTTGATTCAATAAGCTTTATTCGAATCAAATTCGCTTTGTTTGAATGCAATTGAGTGGAACCTTAATGATAAAGCTTAAGCTTTATTTGAATCAATAACCATTTTTGGAAAGAAGTTTACTGGAATTTGATTAAACATGCTATATTTGAATGCAATTGAGTTTCATTTGATTCAATAAGCTTTATTCGAATCAAATTTGCTTTGTTTGAATGCAATTGAGTCGAATCTTAATGATTAAGCTTAACCTTGATTTGAAAAAATTACCATTTTTGGAAAGAATAGTTGACTATCATTTGATTAAACAAGCTATGTTTGAATGCAATTGACTTTCATTTGATTCAATAAGCTTTATTCAAATAAAATTAGCTTTGTTTGAATGCAATTGAGTGGAATCTTAAATCTTAAGCTTATGCTTTATTTGAACGAATTACCATTTTTGGAAATAATAGTTGACTTTCATTTGATTAAACAAGTTATGTTTGAATGCAATTGACTTTCATTTGCTTCAATAAGCTTTATTCGAATCAAATTAGCTTTGTTTGAATGCAATTGAGTGGAATCTTAATGTTTAAGCTTAACCTTTATTTGAAAAAAGTACCATTTTTGGTAAGAATAGTTGACTTTCATTTGATTAAACAAGCTATGTTTGAATGCAATTGACTGTCATTTGATTCAATAAGCTTTATTCAAATAAAATTAGCTTTGTTTGAATGCAATTGAGTGGTATCTTAATGCTTAAGCTTATGCTTTATTTAAACCAATTACTATTTTTGGAAAGAATAGTTGACTTTCATTTGATTCAATAAGCTTTATTCGAATCAAATTAGCTTTGTTCGAATGCAATTGAGTTGAATCCTAATGATTAAGCTTAACCTTTATTTTAAAAAAGTACCATTTTTGGTAAGAATAGTTGACTTTCATTTGATTAGACAAGCTATGTTTGAACGTTGTTGACTTTCATTTGATTCAATAAGCTTTATTCGAAGCAAATTAGCTTTGTTTGAATGCAATTGAGTGGAATCTTAATGATTAAGCATAAGCTTTATTTGAACCAATTTCTATTTTTGGAAAGCAGTTGACTTTTATTTCATTAAACAAGCTATGTTTGAATGCAATTGACTTTCATTTGATTCAATAAGCTTTATTCAAACAAAATTAGCGTTGTTTGAAGGCAATTGAGTGGAATCTTAATGATTAAGCTTAACCTTTATTTGAAAAAAGTACCATTTTTGGTATTAATAGTTGACTTGCATTTGATCAAACAAGCTATGTTTGAATGCAATTGACTTTCATTTGATTCAATAAGCTTTATTCGAATCAAATTAGCTTTGTTTGAATGCAATTGAGAGGAATCTTAATGATTAAGCTTAACCTTTATTTTTAAAAAGTACCATTTTTGGTATGAATAGTTGACTATGATTTGATTAAACAAGTTATGTTTGAATGCAATTGACTTTCATTTGATTCAATAAGCTTGATTCGAATCAAATTAGCTTTGTTTGAATGCAATTGAGTGGAATCTTAATGATTAAACTTAAGCTTTAGTTGAAACAATTACCATTTTTCAAGCAATAGTTGACTATCATTTGATTAAACAAACTATGTTTGAACGCAGTTGATTTTCATTTGATTCAATAAGCTTTATTCGAATCAAATTAGCTTTGTTTGAATGCAATTGAGTGGAATCTTAATGATTAAGGTTAAGCTTTATTTGAACCAATTTCCATTTTTGGAAAGAAGTTGACTTTCATTTGATTAAACAAGCTATGTTTGAATGCAACTGACTCTCATTTGATTCAATAAGCTTCATTCGAATCAAATTAGCTTTGTTTGAATGCAATTGAGTGGAATCTTATTGATTAAGTTTAAGCTTTAGTTGAAACAATTACCATTTTTGAAAACAGTAGTTGACTTTCATTTGATTAAACAAGCTATGTTTGAACGCAGTTGACTTTCATTTGATTCAATAAGCTTTATTCGATTCAAATTAGCTTTGTTTGAATGCAATTTAGTGGAATCTTAATGATTAAGCTTAACCTTTATTTGAACCAATTTCTATTTTGGGAAAGAAGTTGACTTTCATTTGATTAAACAAGCTATGTTAGAATGCAATTGACTTTCATTTGATTCAATATGCTTTATTCGAATCAAATTAGCTTTGTTTGAATGCAATTGAGTGGAATCTTAATGATTAAGCTTAAGTTTTATTTGAAACAATTACCAATTTTGGAATAAATAGTTGACTTTCAGTTGATTAAACAACCTATGTTTGAATGCAATTTTCTTTATTTTAATGCAATTGAGTGAAATCTTAATGATTAAGCTTAAGCTTTATTTGAAACTATTACTATTTTTAAAAAGAATAGTTGACTTTCATTTGATTAAACAAATAATGTTTGAATGCAATTGACTTTCATTTGATTCAATAAGCTTTATTCGAATCAAATTAGCTTTGTTTGAATGCAATCGAGTGGAACCTTAATGATAAAGCTTAAGCTTTATTTGAATCAATAACCATTTTTGGAAAGAAGTTTACTGGAATTTGATTAAACATGCTATATTTGAATGCAATTGAGTTTCATTTGATTCAATAAGCTTTATTCGAATCAAATTTGCTTTGTTTGAATGCAATTGAGTCGAATCTTAATGATTAAGCTTAACCTTGATTTGAAAAAATTACCATTTTTGGAAAGAATAGTTGACTATCATTTGATTAAACAAGCTATGTTTGAATGCAATTGACTTTCATTTGATTCAATAAGCTTTATTCAAATAAAATTAGCTTTGTTTGAATGCAATTGAGTGGAATCTTAAATCTTAAGCTTATGCTTTATTTGAACCAATTACCATTTTTGGAAATAATAGTTGACTTTCGTTTGATTAAACAAGTTATGTTTGAATGCAATTGACTTTCATTTGCTTCAATAAGCTTTATTCGAATCAAATTAGCTTTGTTTGAATGCAATTGAGTGGAATCTTAATGTTTAAGCTTAACCTTTATTTGAAAAAAGTACCATTTTTGGTAAGAATAGTTGACTTTCATTTGATTAAACAAGCTATGTTTGAATGCAATTGACTGTCATTTGATTCAATAAGCTTTATTCAAATAAAATTAGCTTTGTTTGAATGCAATTGAGTGGTATCTTAATGCTTAAGCTTATGCTTTATTTAAACCAATTACTATTTTTGGAAAGAATAGCTGACTTTCATTTGATTCAATAAGATTTATTCGAATCAAATTAGCTTTGTTCGAATGCAATTGAGTTGAATCCTAATGATTAAGCTTAACCTTTATTTTAAAAAAGTACCATTTTTGGTAAGAATAGTTGACTTTCATTTGATTAGACAAGCTATGTTTGAACGTTGTTGACTTTCATTTGATTCAATAAGGTTAATTCGAAGCAAATTAGCTTTGTTTGAATGCAATTGAGTGGAATCTTAATGATTAAGCATAAGCTTTATTTGAACCAATTTCTATTTTTGGAAAGCAGTTGACTTTTATTTCATTAAACAAGCTATGTTTGAATGCAATTGACTTTCATTTGATTCAATAAGCTTTATTCAAACAAAATTAGCTTTGTTTGAAGGCAATTGATTGGAATCTTAATGATTAAGCTTAACCTTTATTTGAAAAAAGTACCATTTTTGGTAATAATAGTTGACTTGCATTTGATCAAACAAGCTATGTTTGAATGCAATTGACTTTCATTTGATTCAATAAGCTTTATTCGAATCAAATTAGCTTTATTTGAATGCAATTGAGAGGAATCTTAATGATTAAACTTAACCTTTATTTTTAAAAAGTACCATTTTTGGTATGAATAGTTGACTTTGATTTGATTAAACAAGTTATGTTTGAATGCAATTGACTTTCATTTGATTCAATAAGCTTGATTCGAATCAAATTAGCTTTGTTTGAATGCAATTGAGTGGAATCTTAATGATTAAGCTTAAGCTTTAGTTGAAACAATTACCATTTTTCAAACAATAGTTGACTATCATTTGATTAAACAAACTATGTTTGAATGCAGTTGATTTTCATTTGATTCAATAAGCTTTATTCGAATCAAATTAGCTTTGTTTGAATGCAATTGAGTGGAATCTTAATGATTAAGGTTAAGCTTTATTTGAACCAATTTCCATTTTTGGAAAGAAGTTGACTTTCATTTGATTAAACAAGCTATGTTTGAATGCAACTGACTCTCATTTGATTCAATAAGCTTCATTCGAATCAAATTAGCTTTGTTTGAATGCAATTGAGTGGAATCCTATTGATTAAGTTTAAGCTTTAGTTGAAACAATTACCATTTTTGAAAACAGTAGTTGACTTTCATTTGATTAAACAAGCTATGTTTGAACGCAGTTGACTTTCATTTGATTCAAAAAGCTTTATTCGATTCAAGTTAGCTTTGTTTGAATGCAATTTAGTGGAATCTTAATGATTAAGCTTAACCTTTATTTGAACCAATTTCTATTTTGGGAAAGAAGTTGACTTTCATTTGATTAAACAAGCTATGTTAGAATGCAATTGACTTTCATTTGATTCAATATGCTTTATTCGAATCAAATTAGCTTTGTTTGAATGCAATTGAGTGGAATCTTAATGATTAAGCTTAAGCTTTATTTGAAACAGTTACCAATTTTGGAATAAATAGTTGACTTTCATTTGATTAAACAAGCTATGTTTGAATGCAATTTTCTTTGTTTTAATGCAATTGAGTGAAATCTTAATGATTAAGCTTAAGCTTTATTTGAAACTATTACTATTTTTAAAAAGAATAGTTGACTTTCATTTGACTAAACAAATAATGTTTGAATGCAATTGACTTTCATTTGATTCAATAAGCTTTATTCGAATCAAATTAGCTTTGTTTGAATGCAATTGAGTGGAACCTTAATGATAAAGCTTAAGCTTTATTTGAATCAATAACCATTTTTGGAAAGAAGTTTAATGGAATTTGATTAAACATGCTATATTTGAATGCAATTGAGTTTCATTTGATTCAATAAGCTTTATTCGAATCAAATTTGCTTTGTTTGAATGCAATTGAGTCGAATCTTAATGATTAAGCTTAACCTTGATTTGAAAAAATTACCATTTTTGGAAAGAATAGTTGACTATCATTTGATTAAACAAGCTATGTTTGAATGCAATTGACTTTCATTTGATTCAATAAGCTTTATTCAAATAAAATTATCTTTGTTTGAATGCAATTGAGTGGAATCTTAAATCTTAAGCTTATGCTTTATTTGAACGAATTACCATTTTTGGAAATAATAGTTGACTTTCGTTTGATTAAACAAGTTATGTTTGAATGCAATTGACTTTCATTTTCTTCAATAAGCTTTATTCGAATCAAATTAGCTTTGTTTGAATGCAATTGAGTGGAATCTTAATGTTTAAGCTTAACCTTTATTTGAAAAAAGTACCATTTTTGGTAAGAATAGTTGACTTTCATTTAATTAAACAAGCTATGTTTGAATGCAATTGACTGTCATTTGATTCAATAAGCTTTATTCAAATAAAATTAGCTTTGTTTGAATGCAATTGAGTGGTATCTTAATGCTTAAGCTTATGCTTTATTTAAACCAATTACTATTTTTGGAAAGAATAGTCGACTTTCATTTGATTCAATAAGATTGATTCGAATCAAATTAGCTTTGTTCGAATGCAATTGAGTTGAATCCTAATGATTAAGCTTAACCTTTATTTTAAAAAAGTACCATTTTTGGTAAGAATAGTTGACTTTCATTTGATTAGACAAGCTATGTTTGAACGTTGTTGACTTTCATTTGATTCAATAAGCTTTATTCGAAGCAAATTAGCTTTGTTTGAATGCAATTGAGTGGAATCTTAATGATTAAGCATAAGCTTTATTTGAACCAATTTCTATTTTTGGAAAGCAGTTGACTTTTATTTCATTAAACAAGCTATGTTTGAATGCAATTGACTTTCATTTGATTCAATAAGCTTTATTCAAACAAAATTAGCTTTGTTTGAAGGCAATTGAGTGGAATCTTAATGATTAAGCTTAACCTTTATTTGAAAAAAGTACCACTTTTGGTAATAATAGTTGACTTGCATTTGATCAAACAAGCTATGTTTGAATGCAATTGACTTTCATTTGATTCAATAAGCTTTATTCGAATCAAATTAGCTTTATTTGAATGCAATTGAGAGGAATCTTAATGATTAAACTTAACCTTTATTTTTAAAAAGTACCATTTTTGGTATGAATAGTTGACTTTGATTTGATTAAACAAGTTATGTTTGAATGCAATTGACTTTCATTTGATTCAATAAGCTTGATTCGAATCAAATTTGCTTTGTTTGAATGCAATTGAGTGGAATCTTAATGATTAAGCTTAAGCTTTAGTTGAAACAATTACCATTTTTCAAACAATAGTTGACTATCATTTGATTAAACAAACTATGTTTGAACGCAGTTGATTTTCATTTGATTCAATAAGCTTTATTCGAATCAAATTATCTTTGTTTGAATGCAATTGAGTGGAATCTTAATGATTAAGGTTAAGCTTTATTTGAACCAATTTCCATTTTTGGAAAGAAGTTGACTTTCATTTGATTAAACAAGCTATGTTTGAATGCAACTGACTCTCATTTGATTCAATAAGCTTCATTCGAATCAAATTAGCTTTGTTTGAATGCAATTGAGTGGAATCTTATTGATTAAGTTTAACCTTTAGTTGAAACAATTACCATTTTTGAAAACAATAGTTGACTTTCATTTGATTAAACAAGCTATGTTTGAATGCAGTTGACTTTCATTTGATTCAATAAGCTTTATTCGATTCAAATTGGCTTTGTTCGAATGCAATTGAGTGGAATCTTAATGATTAAGCTTAACCTTTATTTGAACCAATTTCTATTTTGGGAAAGAAGTTGACTTTCATTTGATTAAACAAGCTATGTTAGAATGCAATTGACTTTCATTTGATTCAATATGCTTTATTCGAATCAAATTAGCTTTGTTTGAATGCAATTGAGTGGAATCTTAATGATTAAGCTTAAGCTTTATTTGAAACAATTACTAATTTTGGAATAAATAGTTGACTTTCATTTGATTAAACAAGCTATGTTTGAATGCAATTTTCTTTGTTTTAATGCAATTGAGTGAAATCTTAATGATTAAGCTTAAGCTTTATTTGAAAGAATTACTATTATTAAAAAGAATAGTTGACTTTCATTTGATTAAACAAATAATGTTTGAATGCAATTGACTTTCATTTGATTCAATAAGCTTTATTCGAATCAAATTCGCTTTGTTTGAATGCAATTGAGTGGAACCTTAATGATAAAGCTTAAGCTTTATTTGAATCAATAACCATTTTTGGAAAGAAGTTTACTGGAATTTGATTAAACATGCTATATTTGAATGCAATTGAGTTTCATTTGATTCAATAAGCTTTATTCGAATCAAATTTGCTTTGTTTGAATGCAATTGAGTCGAATCTTAATGATTAAGCTTAACCTTGATTTGAAAAAATTACCATTTTTGGAAAGAATAGTTGACTATCATTTGATTAAACAAGCTATGTTTGAATGCAATTGACTTTCATTTGATTCAATAAGCTTTATTCAAATAAAATTAGCTTTGTTTGAATGCAATTGAGTGGAATCTTAAATCTTAAGCTTATGCTTTATTTGAACGAATTACCATTTTTGGAAATAATAGTTGACTTTCATTTGATTAAACAAGTTATGTTTGAATGCAATTGACTTTCATTTGCTTCAATAAGCTTTATTCGAATCAAATTAGCTTTGTTTGAATGCAATTGAGTGGAATCTTAATGTTTAAGCTTAACCTTTATTTGAAAAAAGTACCATTTTTGGTAAGAATAGTTGACTTTCATTTGATTAAACAAGCTATGTTTGAATGCAATTGACTGTCATTTGATTCAATAAGCTTTATTCAAATAAAATTAGCTTTGTTTGAATGCAATTGAGTGGTATCTTAATGCTTAAGCTTATGCTTTATTTAAACCAATTACTATTTTTGGAAAGAATAGTTGACTTTCATTTGATTCAATAAGCTTTATTCGAATCAAATTAGCTTTGTTCGAATGCAATTGAGTTGAATCCTAATGATTAAGCTTAACCTTTATTTTAAAAAAGTACCATTTTTGGTAAGAATAGTTGACTTTCATTTGATTAGACAAGCTATGTTTGAACGTTGTTGACTTTCATTTGATTCAATAAGCTTTATTCGAAGCAAATTAGCTTTGTTTGAATGCAATTGAGTGGAATCTTAATGATTAAGCATAAGCTTTATTTGAACCAATTTCTATTTTTGGAAAGCAGTTGACTTTTATTTCATTAAACAAGCTATGTTTGAATGCAATTGACTTTCATTTGATTCAATAAGCTTTATTCAAACAAAATTAGCGTTGTTTGAAGGCAATTGAGTGGAATCTTAATGATTAAGCTTAACCTTTATTTGAAAAAAGTACCATTTTTGGTATTAATAGTTGACTTGCATTTGATCAAACAAGCTATGTTTGAATGCAATTGACTTTCATTTGATTCAATAAGCTTTATTCGAATCAAATTAGCTTTGTTTGAATGCAATTGAGAGGAATCTTAATGATTAAGCTTAACCTTTATTTTTAAAAAGTACCATTTTTGGTATGAATAGTTGACTATGATTTGATTAAACAAGTTATGTTTGAATGCAATTGACTTTCATTTGATTCAATAAGCTTGATTCGAATCAAATTAGCTTTGTTTGAATGCAATTGAGTGGAATCTTATTGATTAAGTTTAAGCTTTAGTTGAAACAATTACCATTTTTGAAAACAGTAGTTGACTTTCATTTGATTAAACAAGCTATGTTTGAACGCAGTTGACTTTCATTTGATTCAATAAGCTTTATTCGATTCAAATTAGCTTTGTTTGAATGCAATTGAGTGGAATCTTAATGATTAAGCTTAACCTTTATTTGAACCAATTTCTATTTTGGGAAAGAAGTTGACTTTCATTTGATTAAACAAGCTATGTTAGAATGCAATTGACTTTCATTTGATTCAATATGCTTTATTCGAATCAAATTAGCTTTGTTTGAATGCAATTGAGTGGAATCTTAATGATTAAGCTTAAGCTTTATTTGAAACAATTACCAATTTTGGAATAAATAGTTTACTTTCATTTGATTAATCAAGCTATGCTTGAATGCAATTTTCTTTGTTTTAATGCAATTCAGTGAAATCTTAATGATTAAGCTTAAGCTTTATTTGAAACAATTACTATTTTTAAAAAGAATAGTTGACTTTCATTTGATTAAACAAATAATGTTTGAATGCAATTGACTTTCATTTGATTCAATAAGCTTTATTCGAATCAAATTAGCTTTGTTTGAATGCAATTGAGTGGAATCTTAATGATTAAGGTTAAGCTTTATTTGAACCAATTTCCATTTTTGGAAAGAAGTTGACTTTCATTTGATTAAACAAGCTATGTTTGAATGCAACTGACTCTCATTTGATTCAATAAGCTTCATTCGAATCAAATTAGCTTTGTTTGAATGCAATTGAGTGGAATCTTATTGATTAAGTTTAAGCTTTAGTTGAAACAATTACCATTTTTGAAAACAGGAGTTGACTTTCATTTGATTAAACAAGCTATGTTTGAACGCAGTTGACTTTCATTTGATGCAATAAGCTTTATTCGATTCAAATTAGCTTTGTTTGAATGCAATTGATTGGAATCTTAATGATTAAGGCTAAGCTTTATTTGAACCAATTTCTATTTTGGGAAAGAAGTTGACTTTCATTTGATTAAACAAGCTATGTTAGAATGCAATTGACTTTCATTTGATTCAATATGCTTTATTCGAATCAAATTAGCTTTGTTTGAATGCAATTGAGTGGAGTCTTAATGATTAAGCTTAAGCTTTATTTGAAACAATTACCAATTTTGGAATAAATAGTTGACTTTCATTTGATTCAATAAGCTTTATTCGAATCAAATTTGCTTTGTTTGAATGCAATTGAGTCGAATCTTAATGATTAAGCTTAACCTTGATTTGAAAAAATTACCATTTTTGGAAAGAATAGTTGACTATCATTTGATTAAACAAGCTATGTTTGAATGCAATTGACTTTCATTTGATTCAATAAGCTTTATTCAAATAAAATTAGCTTTGTTTGAATGCAATTGAGTGGAATCTTAAATCTTAAGCTTATGCTTTATTTGAACGAATTACCATTTTTGGAAATAATAGTTGACTTTCGTTTGATTAAACAAGTTATGTTTGAATGCAATTGACTTTCATTTGCTTCAATAAGCTTTATTCGAATCAAATTAGCTTTGTTTGAATGCAATTGAGTGGAATCTTAATGTTTAAGCTTAACCTTTATTTGAAAAAAGTACCATTTTTGGTAAGAATAGTTGACTTTCATTTAATTAAACAAGCTATGTTTGAATGCAATTGACTGTCATTTGATTCAATAAGCTTTATTCAAATAAAATTAGCTTTGTTTGAATGCAATTGAGTGGTATCTTAATGCTTAAGCTTATGCTTTATTTAAACCCAATTACTATTTTTGGAAAGAATAGTTGACTTTCATTTGATTCAATAAGATTGATTCGAATCAAATTAGCTTTGTTCGAATGCAATTGAGTTGAATCCTAATGATTAAGCTTAACCTTTATTTTAAAAAAGTACCATTTTTGGTAAGAATAGTTGACTTTCATTTGATTAGACAAGCTATGTTTGAACGTTGTTGACTTTCATTTGATTCAATAAGCTTTATTCGAAGCAAATTAGCTTTGTTTGAATGCAATTGAGTGGAATCTTAATGATTAAGCATAAGCTTTATTTGAACCAATTTCTATTTTTGGAAAGCAGTTGACTTTTATTTCATTAAACAAGCTATGTTTGAATGCAATTGACTTTCATTTGATTCAATAAGCTTTATTCAAACAAAATTAGCTTTGTTTGAAGGCAATTGAGTGGAATCTTAATGATTAAGCTTAACCTTTATTTGAAAAAAGTACCACTTTTGGTAATAATAGTTGACTTGCATTTGATCAAACAAGCTATGTTTGAATGCAATTGACTTTCATTTGATTCAATAAGCTTTATTCGAATCAAATTAGCTTTATTTGAATGCAATTGAGAGGAATCTTAATGATTAAACTTAACCTTTATTTTTAAAAAGTACCATTTTTGGTATGAATAGTTGACTTTGATTTGATTAAACAAGTTATGTTTGAATGCAATTGACTTTCATTTGATTCAATAAGCTTGATTCGAATCAAATTTGCTTTGTTTGAATGCAATTGAGTGGAATCTTAATGATTAAGCTTAAGCTTTAGTTGAAACAATTACCATTTTTCAAACAATAGTTGACTATCATTTGATTAAACAAACTATGTTTGAACGCAGTTGATTTTCGTTTGATTCAATAAGCTTTATTCGAATCAAATTAGCTTTGTTTGAATGCAATTGAGTGGAATCTTAATGATTAAGGTTAAGCTTTATTTGAACCAATTTCCATTTTTGGAAAGAAGTTGACTTTCATTTGATTAAACAAGCTATGTTTGAATGCAACTGACTCTCATTTGATTCAATAAGCTTCATTCGAATCAAATTAGCTTTGTTTGAATGCAATTGAGTGGAATCTTATTGATTAAGTTTAAGCTTTAGTTGAAACAATTACCATTTTTGAAAACAATAGTTGACTTTCATTTGATTAAACAAGCTATGTTTGAATGCAGTTGACTTTCATTTGATTCAATAAGCTTTATTCGATTCAAATTGGCTTTGTTCGAATGCAATTGAGTGGAATCTTAATGATTAAGCTTAACCTTTATTTGAACCAATTTCTATTTTGGGAAAGAAGTTGACTTTCATTTGATTAAACAAGCTATGTTAGAATGCAATTGACTTTCATTTGATTCAATATGCTTTATTCGAATCAAATTAGCTTTGTTTGAATGCAATTGAGTGGAATCTTAATGATTAAGCTTAAGCTTTATTTGAAACAATTACTAATTTTGGAATAAATAGTTGACTTTCATTTGATTAAACAAGCTATGTTTGAATGCAATTTTCTTTGTTTTAATGCAATTGAGTGAAATCTTAATGATTAAGCTTAAGCTTTATTTGAAAGAATTACTATTATTAAAAAGAATAGTTGACTTTCATTTGATTAAACAAATAATGTTTGAATGCAATTGACTTTCATTTGATTCAATAAGCTTTATTCGAATCAAATTCGCTTTGTTTGAATGCAATTGAGTGGAACCTTAATGATAAAGCTTAAGCTTTATTTGAATCAATAACCATTTTTGGAAAGAAGTTTACTGGAATTTGATTAAACATGCTATATTTGAATGCAATTGAGTTTCATTTGATTCAATAAGCTTTATTCGAATCAAATTTGCTTTGTTTGAATGCAATTGAGTCGAATCTTAATGATTAAGCTTAACCTTGATTTGAAAAAATTACCATTTTTGGAAAGAATAGTTGACTATCATTTGATTAAACAAGCTATGTTTGAATGCAATTGACTTTCATTTGATTCAATAAGCTTTATTCAAATAAAATTAGCTTTGTTTGAATGCAATTGAGTGGAATCTTAAATCTTAAGCTTATGCTTTATTTGAACGAATTACCATTTTTGGAAATAATAGTTGACTTTCATTTGATTAAACAAGTTATGTTTGAATGCAATTGACTTTCATTTGCTTCAATAAGCTTTATTCGAATCAAATTAGCTTTGTTTGAATGCAATTGAGTGGAATCTTAATGTTTAAGCTTAACCTTTATTTGAAAAAAGTACCATTTTTGGTAAGAATAGTTGACTTTCATTTGATTAAACAAGCTATGTTTGAATGCAATTGACTGTCATTTGATTCAATAAGCTTTATTCAAATAAAATTAGCTTTGTTTGAATGCAATTGAGTGGTATCTTAATGCTTAAGCTTATGCTTTATTTAAACCAATTACTATTTTTGGAAAGAATAGTTGACTTTCATTTGATTCAATAAGCTTTATTCGAATCAAATTAGCTTTGTTCGAATGCAATTGAGTTGAATCCTAATGATTAAGCTTAACCTTTATTTTAAAAAAGTACCATTTTTGGTAAGAATAGTTGACTTTCATTTGATTAGACAAGTTATGTTTGAACGTTGTTGACTTTCATTTGATTCAATAAGCTTTATTCGAAGCAAATTAGCTTTGTTTGAATGCAATTGAGTGGAATCTTAATGATTAAGCATAAGCTTTATTTGAACCAATTTCTATTTTTGGAAAGCAGTTGACTTTTATTTCATTAAACAAGCTATGTTTGAATGCAATTGACTTTCATTTGATTCAATAAGCTTTATTCAAACAAAATTAGCGTTGTTTGAAGGCAATTGAGTGGAATCTTAATGATTAAGCTTAACCTTTATTTGAAAAAAGTACCATTTTTGGTATTAATAGTTGACTTGCATTTGATCAAACAAGCTATGTTTGAATGCAATTGACTTTCATTTGATTCAATAAGCTTTATTCGAATCAAATTAGCTTTGTTTGAATGCAATTGAGAGGAATCTTAATGATTAAGCTTAACCTTTATTTTTAAAAAGTACCATTTTTGGTATGAATAGTTGACTATGATTTGATTAAACAAGTTATGTTTGAATGCAATTGACTTTCATTTGATTCAATAAGCTTGATTCGAATCAAATTAGCTTTGTTTGAATGCAATTGAGTGGAATCTTATTGATTAAGTTTAAGCTTTAGTTGAAACAATTACCATTTTTGAAAACAGTAGTTGACTTTCATTTGATTAAACAAGCTATGTTTGAACGCAGTTGACTTTCATTTGATTCAATAAGCTTTATTCGATTCAAATTAGCTTTGTTTGAATGCAATTGAGTGGAATCTTAATGATTAAGCTTAACCTTTATTTGAACCAATTTCTATTTTGGGAAAGAAGTTGACTTTCATTTGATTAAACAAGCTATGTTAGAATGCAATTGACTTTCATTTGATTCAATATGCTTTATTCGAATCAAATTAGCTTTGTTTGAATGCAATTGAGTGGAATCTTAATGATTAAGCTTAAGCTTTATTTGAAACAATTACCAATTTTGGAATAAATAGTTTACTTTCATTTGATTAATCAAGCTATGCTTGAATGCAATTTTCTTTGTTTTAATGCAATTCAGTGAAATCTTAATGATTAAGCTTAAGCTTTATTTGAGACAATTACTATTTTTAAAAAGAATAGTTGACTTTCATTTGATTAAACAAATAATGTTTGAATGCAATTGACTTTCATTTGATTCAATAAGCTTTATTCGAATCAAATTAGCTTTGTTTGAATGCAATTGAGTGGAATCTTAATGATTAAGGTTAAGCTTTATTTGAACCAATTTCCATTTTTGGAAAGAAGTTGACTTTCATTTGATTAAACAAGCTATGTTTGAATGCAACTGACTCTCATTTGATTCAATAAGCTTCATTCGAATCAAATTAGCTTTGTTTGAATGCAATTGAGTGGAATCTTATTGATTAAGTTTAAGCTTTAGTTGAAACAATTACCATTTTTGAAAACAGTAGTTGACTTTCATTTGATTAAACAAGCTATGTTTGAACGCAGTTGACTTTCATTTGATGCAATAAGCTTTATTCGATTCAAATTAGCTTTGTTTGAATGCAATTGATTGGAATCTTAATGATTAAGGCTAAGCTTTATTTGAACCAATTTCTATTTTGGGAAAGAAGTTGACTTTCATTTGATTAAACAAGCTATGTTAGAATGCAATTGACTTTCATTTGATTCAATATGCTTTATTCGAATCAAATTAGCTTTGTTTGAATGCAATTGAGTGGAGTCTTAATGATTAAGCTTAAGCTTTATTTGAAACAATTACCAATTTTGGAATAAATAGTTGACTTTCATTTGATTCAATAAGCTTTATTCGAATCAAATTTGCTTTGTTTGAATGCAATTGAGTCGAATCTTAATGATTAAGCTTAACCTTGATTTGAAAAAATTACCATTTTTGGAAAGAATAGTTAACTATCATTTGATTAAACAAGCTATGTTTGAATGCAATTGACTTTCATTTGATTCAATAAGCTTTATTCAAATAAAATTAGCTTTGTTTGAATGCAATTGAGTGGAATCTTAAATCTTAAGCTTATGCTTTATTTGAACGAATTACCATTTTTGGAAATAATAGTTGACTTTCGTTTGATTAAACAAGTTATGTTTGAATGCAATTGACTTTCATTTGCTTCAATAAGCTTTATTCGAATCAAATTAGCTTTGTTTGAATGCAATTGAGTGGAATCTTAATGTTTAAGCTTAACCTTTATTTGAAAAAAGTACCATTTTTGGTAAGAATAGTTGACTTTCATTTAATTAAACAAGCTATGTTTGAATGCAATTGACTGTCATTTGATTCAATAAGCTTTATTCAAATAAAATTAGCTTTGTTTGAATGCAATTGAGTGGTATCTTAATGCTTAAGCTTATGCTTTATTTAAACCCAATTACTATTTTTGGAAAGAATAGTTGACTTTCATTTGATTCAATAAGATTGATTCGAATCAAATTAGCTTTGTTCGAATGCAATTGAGTTGAATCCTAATGATTAAGCTTAACCTTTATTTTAAAAAAGTACCATTTTTGGTAAGAATAGTTGACTTTCATTTGATTAGACAAGCTATGTTTGAACGTTGTTGACTTTCATTTGATTCAATAAGCTTTATTCGAAGCAAATTAGCTTTGTTTGAATGCAATTGAGTGGAATCTTAATGATTAAGCATAATCTTTATTTGAACCAATTTCTATTTTTGGAAAGCAGTTGACTTTTATTTCATTAAACAAGCTATGTTTGAATGCAATTGACTTTCATTTGATTCAATAAGCTTTATTCAAACAAAATTAGCTTTGTTTGAAGGCAATTGAGTGGAATCTTAATGATTAAGCTTAACCTTTATTTGAAAAAAGTACCACTTTTGGTAATAATAGTTGACTTGCATTTGATCAAACAAGCTATGTTTGAATGCAATTGACTTTCATTTGATTCAATAAGCTTTATTCGAATCAAATTAGCTTTATTTGAATGCAATTGAGAGGAATCTTAATGATTAAACTTAACCTTTATTTTTAAAAAGTACCATTTTTGGTATGAATAGTTGACTTTGATTTGATTAAACAAGTTATGTTTGAATGCAATTGACTTTCATTTGATTCAATAAGCTTGATTCGAATCAAATTAGCTTTGTTTGAATGCAATTGAGTGGAATCTTAATGATTAAGCTTAAGCTTTAGTTGAAACAATTACCATTTTTCAAACAATAGTTGACTATCATTTGATTAAACAAACTATGTTTGAACGCAGTTGATTTTCGTTTGATTCAATAAGCTTTATTCGAATCAAATTAGCTTTGTTTGAATGCAATTGAGTGGAATCTTAATGATTAAGGTTAAGCTTTATTTGAACCAATTTCCATTTTTGGAAAGAAGTTGACTTTCATTTGATTAAACAAGCTATGTTTGAATGCAACTGACTCTCATTTGATTCAATAAGCTTCATTCGAATCAAATTAGCTTTGTTTGAATGCAATTGAGTGGAATCTTAATGATTAAGTTTAAGCTTTAGTTGAAACAATCACCATTTTTGAAAGCAATAGTTGACTTTCATTTGATTAAACAAGCTATGTTTGAACGCAGTGTACTTTCATTTGATTCAATAAGCTTTATTCGATTCAAATTAGCTTTGTTTGAATGCAATTGAGTGGAATCTTAATGATTAAGCTTAAGCTTTATTTGAAACAATTACTAATTTTGGAATAAATAGTTGACTTTCATTTGATTAAACAAGCTATGTTTGAATGCAATTTTCTTTGTTTTAATGCAATTGAGTGAAATCTTAATGATTAAGCTTAAGCTTTATTTGAAAGAATTACTATTATTAAAAAGAATAGTTGACTTTCATTTGATTAAACAAATAATGTTTGAATGCAATTGACTTTCATTTGATTCAATAAGCTTTATTCGAATCAAATTAGCTTTGTTTGAATGCAATTGAGTGGAACCTTAATGATAAAGCTTAAGCTTTATTTGAATCAATAACCATTTTTGGAAAGAAGTTTACTGGAATTTGATTAAACATGCTATATTTGAATGCAATTGAGTTTCATTTGATTAAATAAGCTTTATTCGAATCAAATTTGCTTTGTTTGAATGCAATTGAGTGGAATCTTAATGTTTAAGCTTAACCTTTATTTGAAAAAAGTACCATTTTTGGTAAGAATAGTTGACTTTCATTTGATTAAACAAGCTATGTTTGAATGCAATTGACTGTCATTTAATTCAATAAGCTTTATTCAAATAAAATTAGCTTTGTTTGAATGCAATTGAGTGGTATCTTAATGCTTAAGCTTATGCTTTATTTAAACCAATTACTATTTTTGTAAAGAATAGTTGACTTTCATTTGATTCAATAAGCTTCATTCGAATCAAATTAGCTTTGTTCGAATGCAATTGAGTTGAATCCTAATGATTAAGCTTAACCTTTATTTTAAAAAAGTACCATTTTTGGTAAGAATAGTTGACTTTCATTTGATTAGACAAGCTATGTTTGAACGTTGTTGACTTTCATTTGATTCAATAAGCTTTATTCGAAGCAAATTAGCTTTGTTTGAATGCAATTGAGTGGAATCTTAATGATTAAGCATAAGCTTTATTTGAACCAATTTCTATTTTTGGAAAGCAGTTGACTTTTATTTCATTAAACAAGCTATGTTTGAATGCAATTGACTTTCATTTGATTCAATAAGCTTTATTCAAACAAAATTATCTTTGTTTGAAGGCAATTGAGTGGAATCTTAATGATTAAGCTTAACCTTTATTTGAAAAAAGTACCATTTTTGGTATTAATAGTTGACTAGCATTTGATCAAACAAGCTATGTTTGAATGCAATTGACTTTCATTTGATTCAATATGCTTTATTCGAATCAAATTAGCTTTGTTTGAATGCAATTGAGAGGAATCTTAATGATTAAGCTTAACCTTTATTTTTAAAAAGTACCATTTTTGGTATGAATAGTTGACTATGATTTGTTTAAACAAGTTATGTTTGAATGCAATTGACTTTCATTTGATTCAATAAGCTTGATTCGAATCAAATTAGCTTTGTTTGAATGCAATTGAGTGGAATCTTAATGATTAAGCTTAAGCTTTAGTTGAAACAATTACCATTTTTGAAAACAATAGTTGACTTTCATTTGATTAAACAAGCTATGTTTGAACGCAGTTGACTTTCATTTGATTCAATAAGCTTTATTCGATTCAAATTAGCTTTGTTTGAATGCAATTGAGTGGAATCTTAATGATTAAGGTTAAGCTTTATTTGAACCAATTTCCATTTTTGGAAAGAAGTTGACTTTCATTTGATTAAACAAGCTATGTTTGAATGCAACTGACTCTCATTTGATTCAATAAGCTTCATTCGAATCAAATTAGCTTTGTTTGAATGCAATTGAGTGGAATCTTATTGATTAAGTTTAAGCTTTAGTTGAAACAATTACCATTTTTGAAAACAATAGTTGACTTTCATTTGATTAAACAAGCTATGTTTGAATGCAGTTGACTTTCATTTGATTCAATAAGCTTTATTCGATTCAAATTGGCTTTGTTCGAATGCAATTGAGTGGAATCTTAATGATTAAGCTTAACCTTTATTTGAACCAATTTCTATTTTGGGAAAGAAGTTGACTTTCATTTGATTAAACAAGCTATGTTAGAATGCAATTGACTTTCATTTGATTCAATATGCTTTATTCGAATCAAATTAGCTTTGTTTGAATGCAATTGAGTGGAATCTTAATGATTAAGCTTAAGCTTTATTTGAAACAATTACTAATTTTGGAATAAATAGTTGACTTTCATTTGATTAAACAAGCTATGTTTGAATGCAATTTTCTTTGTTTTAATGCAATTGAGTGAAATCTTAATGATTAAGCTTAAGCTTTATTTGAAAGAATTACTATTATTAAAAAGAATAGTTGACTTTCATTTGATTAAACAAATAATGTTTGAATGCAATTGACTTTCATTTGATTCAATAAGCTTTATTCGAATCAAATTCGCTTTGTTTGAATGCAATTGAGTGGAACCTTAATGATAAAGCTTAAGCTTTATTTGAATCAATAACCATTTTTGGAAAGAAGTTTACTGGAATTTGATTAAACATGCTATATTTGAATGCAATTGAGTTTCATTTGATTCAATAAGCTTTATTCGAATCAAATTTGCTTTGTTTGAATGCAATTGAGTCGAATCTTAATGATTAAGCTTAACCTTGATTTGAAAAAATTACCATTTTTGGAAAGAATAGTTGACTATCATTTGATTAAACAAGCTATGTTTGAATGCAATTGACTTTCATTTGATTCAATAAGCTTTATTCAAATAAAATTAGCTTTGTTTGAATGCAATTGAGTGGAATCTTAAATCTTAAGCTTATGCTTTATTTGAACGAATTACCATTTTTGGAAATAATAGTTGACTTTCATTTGATTAAACAAGTTATGTTTGAATGCAATTGACTTTCATTTGCTTCAATAAGCTTTATTCGAATCAAATTAGCTTTGTTTGAATGCAATTGAGTGGAATCTTAATGTTTAAGCTTAACCTTTATTTGAAAAAAGTACCATTTTTGGTAAGAATAGTTGACTTTCATTTGATTAAACAAGCTATGTTTGAATGCAATTGACTGTCATTTGATTCAATAAGCTTTATTCAAATAAAATTAGCTTTGTTTGAATGCAATTGAGTGGTATCTTAATGCTTAAGCTTATGCTTTATTTAAACCAATTACTATTTTTGGAAAGAATAGTTGACTTTCATTTGATTCAATAAGCTTTATTCGAATCAAATTAGCTTTGTTCGAATGCAATTGAGTTGAATCCTAATGATTAAGCTTAACCTTTATTTTAAAAAAGTACCATTTTTGGTAAGAATAGTTGACTTTCATTTGATTAGACAAGCTATGTTTGAACGTTGTTGACTTTCATTTGATTCAATAAGCTTTATTCGAAGCAAATTAGCTTTGTTTGAATGCAATTGAGTGGAATCTTAATGATTAAGCATAAGCTTTATTTGAACCAATTTCTATTTTTGGAAAGCAGTTGACTTTTATTTCATTAAACAAGCTATGTTTGAATGCAATTGACTTTCATTTGATTCAATAAGCTTTATTCAAACAAAATTAGCGTTGTTTGAAGGCAATTGAGTGGAATCTTAATGATTAAGCTTAACCTTTATTTGAAAAAAGTACCATTTTTGGTATTAATAGTTGACTTGCATTTGATCAAACAAGCTATGTTTGAATGCAATTGACTTTCATTTGATTCAATAAGCTTTATTCGAATCAAATTAGCTTTGTTTGAATGCAATTGAGAGGAATCTTAATGATTAAGCTTAACCTTTATTTTTAAAAAGTACCATTTTTGGTATGAATAGTTGACTATGATTTGATTAAACAAGTTATGTTTGAATGCAATTGACTTTCATTTGATTCAATAAGCTTGATTCGAATCAAATTAGCTTTGTTTGAATGCAATTGAGTGGAATCTTATTGATTAAGTTTAAGCTTTAGTTGAAACAATTACCATTTTTGAAAACAGTAGTTGACTTTCATTTGATTAAACAAGCTATGTTTGAACGCAGTTGACTTTCATTTGATTCAATAAGCTTTATTCGATTCAAATTAGCTTTGTTTGAATGCAATTGAGTGGAATCTTAATGATTAAGCTTAACCTTTATTTGAACCAATTTCTATTTTGGGAAAGAAGTTGACTTTCATTTGATTAAACAAGCTATGTTAGAATGCAATTGACTTTCATTTGATTCAATATGCTTTATTCGAATCAAATTAGCTTTGTTTGAATGCAATTGAGTGGAATCTTAATGATTAAGCTTAAGCTTTATTTGAAACAATTACCAATTTTGGAATAAATAGTTTACTTTCATTTGATTAATCAAGCTATGCTTGAATGCAATTTTCTTTGTTTTAATGCAATTCAGTGAAATCTTAATGATTAAGCTTAAGCTTTATTTGAAACAATTACTATTTTTAAAAAGAATAGTTGACTTTCATTTGATTAAACAAATAATGTTTGAATGCAATTGACTTTCATTTGATTCAATAAGCTTTATTCGAATCAAATTAGCTTTGTTTGAATGCAATTGAGTGGAATCTTAATGATTAAGGTTAAGCTTTATTTGAACCAATTTCCATTTTTGGAAAGAAGTTGACTTTCATTTGATTAAACAAGCTATGTTTGAATGCAACTGACTCTCATTTGATTCAATAAGCTTCATTCGAATCAAATTAGCTTTGTTTGAATGCAATTGAGTGGAATCTTATTGATTAAGTTTAAGCTTTAGTTGAAACAATTACCATTTTTGAAAACAGTAGTTGACTTTCATTTGATTAAACAAGCTATGTTTGAACGCAGTTGACTTTCATTTGATGCAATAAGCTTTATTCGATTCAAATTAGCTTTGTTTGAATGCAATTGATTGGAATCTTAATGATTAAGGCTAAGCTTTATTTGAACCAATTTCTATTTTGGGAAAGAAGTTGACTTTCATTTGATTAAACAAGCTATGTTAGAATGCAATTGACTTTCATTTGATTCAATATGCTTTATTCGAATCAAATTAGCTTTGTTTGAATGCAATTGAGTGGAGTCTTAATGATTAAGCTTAAGCTTTATTTGAAACAATTACCAATTTTGGAATAAATAGTTGACTTTCATTTGATTCAATAAGCTTTATTCGAATCAAATTTGCTTTGTTTGAATGCAATTGAGTCGAATCTTAATGATTAAGCTTAACCTTGATTTGAAAAAATTACCATTTTTGGAAAGAATAGTTAACTATCATTTGATTAAACAAGCTATGTTTGAATGCAATTGACTTTCATTTGATTCAATAAGCTTTATTCAAATAAAATTAGCTTTGTTTGAATGCAATTGAGTGGAATCTTAAATCTTAAGCTTATGCTTTATTTGAACGAATTACCATTTTTGGAAATAATAGTTGACTTTCGTTTGATTAAACAAGTTATGTTTGAATGCAATTGACTTTCATTTGCTTCAATAAGCTTTATTCGAATCAAATTAGCTTTGTTTGAATGCAATTGAGTGGAATCTTAATGTTTAAGCTTAACCTTTATTTGAAAAAAGTACCATTTTTGGTAAGAATAGTTGACTTTCATTTAATTAAACAAGCTATGTTTGAATGCAATTGACTGTCATTTGATTCAATAAGCTTTATTCAAATAAAATTAGCTTTGTTTGAATGCAATTGAGTGGTATCTTAATGCTTAAGCTTATGCTTTATTTAAACCCAATTACTATTTTTGGAAAGAATAGTTGACTTTCATTTGATTCAATAAGATTGATTCGAATCAAATTAGCTTTGTTCGAATGCAATTGAGTTGAATCCTAATGATTAAGCTTAACCTTTATTTTAAAAAAGTACCATTTTTGGTAAGAATAGTTGACTTTCATTTGATTAGACAAGCTATGTTTGAACGTTGTTGACTTTCATTTGATTCAATAAGCTTTATTCGAAGCAAATTAGCTTTGTTTGAATGCAATTGAGTGGAATCTTAATGATTAAGCATAATCTTTATTTGAACCAATTTCTATTTTTGGAAAGCAGTTGACTTTTATTTCATTAAACAAGCTATGTTTGAATGCAATTGACTTTCATTTGATTCAATAAGCTTTATTCAAACAAAATTAGCTTTGTTTGAAGGCAATTGAGTGGAATCTTAATGATTAAGCTTAACCTTTATTTGAAAAAAGTACCATTTTTGGTATTAATAGTTGACTTGCATTTGATCAAACAAGCTATGTTTGAATGCAACTGACTCTCATTTGATTCAATAAGCTTCATTCGAATCAAATTAGCTTTGTTTGAATGCAATTGAGTGGAATCTTATTGATTAAGTTTAAGCTTTAGTTGAAACAATTACCATTTTTGAAAACAATAGTTGACTTTCATTTGATTAAACAAGCTATGTTTGAATGCAGTTGACTTTCATTTGATTCAATAAGCTTTATTCGATTCAAATTGGCTTTGTTCGAATGCAATTGAGTGGAATCTTAATGATTAAGCTTAACCTTTATTTGAACCAATTTCTATTTTGGGAAAGAAGTTGACTTTCATTTGATTAAACAAGCTATGTTAGAATGCAATTGACTTTCATTTGATTCAATATGCTTTATTCGAATCAAATTAGCTTTGTTTGAATGCAATTGAGTGGAATCTTAATGATTAAGCTTAAGCTTTATTTGAAACAATTACTAATTTTGGAATAAATAGTTGACTTTCATTTGATTAAACAAGCTATGTTTGAATGCAATTTTCTTTGTTTTAATGCAATTGAGTGAAATCTTAATGATTAAGCTTAAGCTTTATTTGAAAGAATTACTATTATTAAAAAGAATAGTTGACTTTCATTTGATTAAACAAATAATGTTTGAATGCAATTGACTTTCATTTGATTCAATAAGCTTTATTCGAATCAAATTCGCTTTGTTTGAATGCAATTGAGTGGAACCTTAATGATAAAGCTTAAGCTTTATTTGAATCAATAACCATTTTTGGAAAGAAGTTTACTGGAATTTGATTAAACATGCTATATTTGAATGCAATTGAGTTTCATTTGATTCAATAAGCTTTATTCGAATCAAATTTGCTTTGTTTGAATGCAATTGAGTCGAATCTTAATGATTAAGCTTAACCTTGATTTGAAAAAATTACCATTTTTGGAAAGAATAGTTGACTATCATTTGATTAAACAAGCTATGTTTGAATGCAATTGACTTTCATTTGATTCAATAAGCTTTATTCAAATAAAATTAGCTTTGTTTGAATGCAATTGAGTGGAATCTTAAATCTTAAGCTTATGCTTTATTTGAACGAATTACCATTTTTGGAAATAATAGTTGACTTTCATTTGATTAAACAAGTTATGTTTGAATGCAATTGACTTTCATTTGCTTCAATAAGCTTTATTCGAATCAAATTAGCTTTGTTTGAATGCAATTGAGTGGAATCTTAATGTTTAAGCTTAACCTTTATTTGAAAAAAGTACCATTTTTGGTAAGAATAGTTGACTTTCATTTGATTAAACAAGCTATGTTTGAATGCAATTGACTGTCATTTGATTCAATAAGCTTTATTCAAATAAAATTAGCTTTGTTTGAATGCAATTGAGTGGTATCTTAATGCTTAAGCTTATGCTTTATTTAAACCAATTACTATTTTTGGAAAGAATAGTTGACTTTCATTTGATTCAATAAGCTTTATTCGAATCAAATTAGCTTTGTTCGAATGCAATTGAGTTGAATCCTAATGATTAAGCTTAACCTTTATTTTAAAAAAGTACCATTTTTGGTAAGAATAGTTGACTTTCATTTGATTAGACAAGCTATGTTTGAACGTTGTTGACTTTCATTTGATTCAATAAGCTTTATTCGAAGCAAATTAGCTTTGTTTGAATGCAATTGAGTGGAATCTTAATGATTAAGCATAAGCTTTATTTGAACCAATTTCTATTTTTGGAAAGCAGTTGACTTTTATTTCATTAAACAAGCTATGTTTGAATGCAATTGACTTTCATTTGATTCAATAAGCTTTATTCAAACAAAATTAGCGTTGTTTGAAGGCAATTGAGTGGAATCTTAATGATTAAGCTTAACCTTTATTTGAAAAAAGTACCATTTTTGGTATTAATAGTTGACTTGCATTTGATCAAACAAGCTATGTTTGAATGCAATTGACTTTCATTTGATTCAATAAGCTTTATTCGAATCAAATTAGCTTTGTTTGAATGCAATTGAGAGGAATCTTAATGATTAAGCTTAACCTTTATTTTTAAAAAGTACCATTTTTGGTATGAATAGTTGACTATGATTTGATTAAACAAGTTATGTTTGAATGCAATTGACTTTCATTTGATTCAATAAGCTTGATTCGAATCAAATTAGCTTTGTTTGAATGCAATTGAGTGGAATCTTATTGATTAAGTTTAAGCTTTAGTTGAAACAATTACCATTTTTGAAAACAGTAGTTGACTTTCATTTGATTAAACAAGCTATGTTTGAACGCAGTTGACTTTCATTTGATTCAATAAGCTTTATTCGATTCAAATTAGCTTTGTTTGAATGCAATTGAGTGGAATCTTAATGATTAAGCTTAACCTTTATTTGAACCAATTTCTATTTTGGGAAAGAAGTTGACTTTCATTTGATTAAACAAGCTATGTTAGAATGCAATTGACTTTCATTTGATTCAATATGCTTTATTCGAATCAAATTAGCTTTGTTTGAATGCAATTGAGTGGAATCTTAATGATTAAGCTTAAGCTTTATTTGAAACAATTACCAATTTTGGAATAAATAGTTTACTTTCATTTGATTAATCAAGCTATGCTTGAATGCAATTTTCTTTGTTTTAATGCAATTCAGTGAAATCTTAATGATTAAGCTTAAGCTTTATTTGAAACAATTACTATTTTTAAAAAGAATAGTTGACTTTCATTTGATTAAACAAATAATGTTTGAATGCAATTGACTTTCATTTGATTCAATAAGCTTTATTCGAATCAAATTAGCTTTGTTTGAATGCAATTGAGTGGAATCTTAATGATTAAGGTTAAGCTTTATTTGAACCAATTTCCATTTTTGGAAAGAAGTTGACTTTCATTTGATTAAACAAGCTATGTTTGAATGCAACTGACTCTCATTTGATTCAATAAGCTTCATTCGAATCAAATTAGCTTTGTTTGAATGCAATTGAGTGGAATCTTATTGATTAAGTTTAAGCTTTAGTTGAAACAATTACCATTTTTGAAAACAGTAGTTGACTTTCATTTGATTAAACAAGCTATGTTTGAACGCAGTTGACTTTCATTTGATGCAATAAGCTTTATTCGATTCAAATTAGCTTTGTTTGAATGCAATTGATTGGAATCTTAATGATTAAGGCTAAGCTTTATTTGAACCAATTTCTATTTTGGGAAAGAAGTTGACTTTCATTTGATTAAACAAGCTATGTTAGAATGCAATTGACTTTCATTTGATTCAATATGCTTTATTCGAATCAAATTAGCTTTGTTTGAATGCAATTGAGTGGAGTCTTAATGATTAAGCTTAAGCTTTATTTGAAACAATTACCAATTTTGGAATAAATAGTTGACTTTCATTTGATTCAATAAGCTTTATTCGAATCAAATTTGCTTTGTTTGAATGCAATTGAGTCGAATCTTAATGATTAAGCTTAACCTTGATTTGAAAAAATTACCATTTTTGGAAAGAATAGTTAACTATCATTTGATTAAACAAGCTATGTTTGAATGCAATTGACTTTCATTTGATTCAATAAGCTTTATTCAAATAAAATTAGCTTTGTTTGAATGCAATTGAGTGGAATCTTAAATCTTAAGCTTATGCTTTATTTGAACGAATTACCATTTTTGGAAATAATAGTTGACTTTCGTTTGATTAAACAAGTTATGTTTGAATGCAATTGACTTTCATTTGCTTCAATAAGCTTTATTCGAATCAAATTAGCTTTGTTTGAATGCAATTGAGTGGAATCTTAATGTTTAAGCTTAACCTTTATTTGAAAAAAGTACCATTTTTGGTAAGAATAGTTGACTTTCATTTAATTAAACAAGCTATGTTTGAATGCAATTGACTGTCATTTGATTCAATAAGCTTTATTCAAATAAAATTAGCTTTGTTTGAATGCAATTGAGTGGTATCTTAATGCTTAAGCTTATGCTTTATTTAAACCCAATTACTATTTTTGGAAAGAATAGTTGACTTTCATTTGATTCAATAAGATTGATTCGAATCAAATTAGCTTTGTTCGAATGCAATTGAGTTGAATCCTAATGATTAAGCTTAACCTTTATTTTAAAAAAGTACCATTTTTGGTAAGAATAGTTGACTTTCATTTGATTAGACAAGCTATGTTTGAACGTTGTTGACTTTCATTTGATTCAATAAGCTTTATTCGAAGCAAATTAGCTTTGTTTGAATGCAATTGAGTGGAATCTTAATGATTAAGCATAATCTTTATTTGAACCAATTTCTATTTTTGGAAAGCAGTTGACTTTTATTTCATTAAACAAGCTATGTTTGAATGCAATTGACTTTCATTTGATTCAATAAGCTTTATTCAAACAAAATTAGCTTTGTTTGAAGGCAATTGAGTGGAATCTTAATGATTAAGCTTAACCTTTATTTGAAAAAAGTACCACTTTTGGTAATAATAGTTGACTTGCATTTGATCAAACAAGCTATGTTTGAATGCAATTGACTTTCATTTGATTCAATAAGCTTTATTCGAATCAAATTAGCTTTATTTGAATGCAATTGAGAGGAATCTTAATGATTAAACTTAACCTTTATTTTTAAAAAGTACCATTTTTGGTATGAATAGTTGACTTTGATTTGATTAAACAAGTTATGTTTGAATGCAATTGACTTTCATTTGATTCAATAAGCTTGATTCGAATCAAATTAGCTTTGTTTGAATGCAATTGAGTGGAATCTTAATGATTAAGCTTAAGCTTTAGTTGAAACAATTACCATTTTTCAAACAATAGTTGACTATCATTTGATTAAACAAACTATGTTTGAACGCAGTTGATTTTCGTTTGATTCAATAAGCTTTATTCGAATCAAATTAGCTTTGTTTGAATGCAATTGAGTGGAATCTTAATGATTAAGGTTAAGCTTTATTTGAACCAATTTCCATTTTTGGAAAGAAGTTGACTTTCATTTGATTAAACAAGCTATGTTTGAATGCAACTGACTCTCATTTGATTCAATAAGCTTCATTCGAATCAAATTAGCTTTGTTTGAATGCAATTGAGTGGAATCTTAATGATTAAGTTTAAGCTTTAGTTGAAACAATCACCATTTTTGAAAGCAATAGTTGACTTTCATTTGATTAAACAAGCTATGTTTGAACGCAGTGTACTTTCATTTGATTCAATAAGCTTTATTCGATTCAAATTAGCTTTGTTTGAATGCAATTGAGTGGAATCTTAATGATTAAGCTTAAGCTTTATTTGAAACAATTACTAATTTTGGAATAAATAGTTGACTTTCATTTGATTAAACAAGCTATGTTTGAATGCAATTTTCTTTCTTTTAATGCAATTGAGTGAAATCTTAATGATTAAGCTTAAGCTTTATTTGAAAGAATTACTATTATTAAAAAGAATAGTTGACTTTCATTTGATTAAACAAATAATGTTTGAATGCAATTGACTTTCATTTGATTCAATAAGCTTTATTCGAATCAAATTAGCTTTGTTTGAATGCAATTGAGTGAAACCTTAATGATAAAGCTTAAGCTTTATTTGAATCAATAACCATTTTTGGAAAGAAGTTTACTGGAATTTGATTAAACATGCTATATTTGAATGCAATTGAGTTTCATTTGATTAAATAAGCTTTATTCGAATCAAATTTGCTTTGTTTGAATGCAATTGAGTGGAATCTTAATGTTTAAGCTTAACCTTTATTTGAAAAAAGTACCATTTTTGGTAAGAATAGTTGACTTTCATTTGATTAAACAAGCTATGTTTGAATGCAATTGACTGTCATTTAATTCAATAAGCTTTATTCAAATAAAATTAGCTTTGTTTGAATGCAATTGAGTGGTATCTTAATGCTTAAGCTTATGCTTTATTTAAACCAATTACTATTTTTGTAAAGAATAGTTGACTTTCATTTGATTCAATAAGCTTCATTCGAATCAAATTAGCTTTGTTCGAATGCAATTGAGTTGAATCCTAATGATTAAGCTTAACCTTTATTTTAAAAAAGTACCATTTTTGGTAAGAATAGTTGACTTTCATTTGATTAGACAAGCTATGTTTGAACGTTGTTGACTTTCATTTGATTCAATAAGCTTTATTCGAAGCAAATTAGCTTTGTTTGAATGCAATTGAGTGGAATCTTAATGATTAAGCATAAGCTTTATTTGAACCAATTTCTATTTTTGGAAAGCAGTTGACTTTTATTTCATTAAACAAGCTATGTTTGAATGCAATTGACTTTCATTTGATTCAATAAGCTTTATTCAAACAAAATTATCTTTGTTTGAAGGCAATTGAGTGGAATCTTAATGATTAAGCTTAACCTTTATTTGAAAAAAGTACCATTTTTGGTATTAATAGTTGACTAGCATTTGATCAAACAAGCTATGTTTGAATGCAATTGACTTTCATTTGATTCAATATGCTTTATTCGAATCAAATTAGCTTTGTTTGAATGCAATTGAGAGGAATCTTAATGATTAAGCTTAACCTTTATTTTTAAAAAGTACCATTTTTGGTATGAATAGTTGACTATGATTTGTTTAAACAAGTTATGTTTGAATGCAATTGACTTTCATTTGATTCAATAAGCTTGATTCGAATCAAATTAGCTTTGTTTGAATGCAATTGAGTGGAATCTTAATGATTAAGCTTAAGCTTTAGTTGAAACAATTACCATTTTTGAAAACAATAGTTGACTTTCATTTGATTAAACAAGCTATGTTTGAACGCAGTTGACTTTCATTTGATTCAATAAGCTTTATTCGATTCAAATTAGCTTTGTTTGAATGCAATTGAGTGGAATCTTAATGATTAAGCTTAACCTTTATTTGAACCAATTTCTATTTTGGGAAAGAAGTTGACTTTCATTTGATTAAACAAGCTATGTTAGAATGCAATTGACTTTCATTTGATTCAATATGCTTTATTCGAATCAAATTAGCTTTGTTTGAATGCAATTGAGTGGAATCTTAATGATTAAGCTTAAGCTTTAGTTGAAACAATTACCATTTTTCAAACAATATCATTTGATTAAACAAACTATGTTTGAACGCAGTTGATTTTCGTTTGATTCAATAAGATTTATTCGAATCAAATTAGCTTTGTTTGAATGCAATTGAGTGGAATCTTAATGATTAAGGTTAAGCTTTATTTGAACCAATTTCCATTTTTGGAAAGAAGTTGACTTTCATTTGATTAAACAAGCTATGTTTAAATGCAACTGACTCTCATTTGATTCAATAAGCTTCATTCGAATCAAATTAGCTTTGTTTGAATGCAATTGAGTGGAATCTTATTGATTAAGTTTAAGCTTTAGTTGAAACAATTACCATTTTTGAAAACAGTAGTTGACTTTCATTTGATTAAACAAGCTATGTTTGAACGCAGTGTACTTTCATTTGATTCAATAAGCTTTATTCGATTCAAATTAGCTTTGTTCGAATGCAATTGATTGGAATCTTAATGATTAAGGCTAAGCTTTATTTGAACCAATTTCTATTTTGGGAAAGAAGTTGACTTTCATTTGATTAAACAAGCTATGTTAGAATGCAATTGACTTTCATTTGATTCAATATGCTTTATTCGAATCAAATTAGCTTTGTTTGAATGCAATTGAGTGGAATCTTAATGATTAAGCTTAAGCTTTATTTGAAACAATTAACAATTTTGGAATAAATAGTTGACTTTAATTTGATTAAACAAGCTATGTTTGAATGCAATTTTCTTTGTTTTAATGCAATTGAGTGAAATCTTAATGATTAAGCTTAAGCTTTATTTGAAACAATTACTATTTTTAAAAAGAATAGTTGACTTTCATTTGATTAAACAAATAATGTTTGAATGCAATTGACTTTCATTTGATTCAATAAGCTTTATTCGAATCAAATTAGCTTTGTTTGAATGCAATTGAGTGGAACCTTAATGATAAAGCTTAAGCTTTATTTGAATCAATAACCATTTTTGGAAAGAAGTTTACTGGAATTTGATTAAACATGCTATATTTGAATGCAATTGAGTTTCATTTGATTCAATAAGCTTTATTCGAATCAAATTTGCTTTGTTTGAATGCAATTGAGTCGAATCTTAATGATTAAGCTTAACCTTGATTTGAAAAAATTACCATTTTTGGAAAGAATAGTTGACTATCATTTGATTAAATAAGCTATGTTTGAATGCAATTGACTTTCATTTGATTCAATAAGCTTTATTCAAATAAAATTAGCTTTGTTTGAATGCAATTGAGTGGAATCTTAAATCTTAAGCTTATGCTTTATTTGAACCAATTACCATTTTTGGAAATAATAGTTGACTTTCATTTGATTAAACAAGTTATGTTTGAATGCAATTGACTTTCATTTGCTTCAATAAGCTTTATTCGAATCAAATTAGCTTTGTTTGAATGCAATTGAGTGGAATCTTAATGTTTAAGCTTAACCTTTATTTGAAAAAAGTACCATTTTTGGTAAGAATAGTTGACTTTCATTTGATTAAACAAGCTATGTTTGAATGCAATTGACTGTCATTTGATTCAATAAGCTTTATTCAAATAAAATTAGCTTTGTTTGAATGCAATTGAGTGGTATCTTAATGCTTAAGCTTATGCTTTATTTAAACCAATTACTATTTTTGGAAAGAATAGTTGACTTTCATTTGATTCAATAAGCTTTATTCGAATCAAATTAGCTTTGTTCGAATACAATTGAGTTGAATCCTAATGATTAAGCTTAACCTTAATTTTAAAAAAGTACCATTTTTGGTAAGAATAGTTGACTTTCATTTGATTAGACAAGCTATGTTTGAACGTTGTTGACTTTCATTTGATTCAATAAGCTTTATTCGAAGCAAATTAGCTTTGTTTGAATGCAATTGAGTGGAATCTTAATGATTAAGCATAAGCTTTATTTGAACCAATTTCTATTTTTGGAAAGCAGTTGACTTTTATTTCATTAAACAAGCTATGTTTGAATGCAATTGACTTTCATTTGATTCAATAAGCTTTATTCAAATAAAATTAGCTTTGTTTGAAGGCAATTGAGTGGAATCTTAATGATTAAGCTTAACCTTTATTTGAAAAAAGTACCATTTTTGGTAATAATAGTTGACTTGCATTTGATCAAACAAGCTATGTTTGAATGCAATTGACTTTCATTTGATTCAATAAGCTTTATTCGAATAAAATTAGCTTTGTTCGAATGCAATTGAGAGGAATCTTAATGATTAAGCTTAACCTTTATTTTTAAAAAGTACCATTTTTGGTATGAATAGTTGACTTTGATTTGATTACACAAGCTATGTTTGAATGCAATTGACTTTCATTTGATTCAATAAGCTTGATTCGAATCAAATTAGCTTTGTTTGAATGCAATTGAGTGGAATCTTAATGATTAAGCTTAAGCTTTAGTTGAAACAATTACCATTTTTCAAACAATAGTTGACTATCATTTGATTAAACAAACTATGTTTGAACGCAGTTGATTTTCGTTTGATTCAATAAGCTTTATTCGAATCAAATTAGCTTTGTTTGAATGCAATTGAGTGGAATCTTAATGATTAAGGTTAAGCTTTATTTGAACCAATTTCCATTTTTGGAAAGAAGTTGACTTTCATTTGATTAAACAAGCTATGTTTGAATGCAACTGACTCTCATTTGATTCAATAAGCTTCATTCGAATCAAATTAGCTTTGTTTGAATGCAATTGAGTGGAATCTTAATGATTAAGTTTAAGCTTTAGTTGAAACAATCACCATTTTTGAAAGCAATAGTTGACTTTCATTTGATTAAACAAGCTATGTTTGAACGCAGTGTACTTTCATTTGATTCAATAAGCTTTATTCGATTCAAATTAGCTTTGTTTGAATGCAATTGAGTGGAATCTTAATGATTAAGCTTAACCTTTATTTGAACCAATTTCTATTTTATGAAAGAAGTTGACTTTCATTTGATTAAACAAGCTATGTTAGAATGCAATTGACTTTCATTTGATTCAATATGCTTTATTCGAATCAAATTAGCTTTGTTTGAATGCAATTGAGTGGAATCTTAATGATTAAGCTTAAGCTTTATTTGAAACAATTACTAATTTTGGAATAAATAGTTGACTTTCATTTGATTAAACAAGCTATGTTTGAATCCAATTTTCTTTGTTTTAATGCAATTGAGTGAAATCTTAATGATTAAGCTTAAGCTTTATTTGAAAGAATTACTATTGTTAAAAAGAATAGTTGACTTTCATTTGATTAAACAAATAATGTTTGAATGCAATTGACTTTCATTTGATTCAATAAGCTTTATTCGAATCAAATTAGCTTTGTTTGAATGCAATTGAGTGGAACCTTAATGATAAAGCTTAAGCTTTATTTGAATCAATAACCATTTTTGGAAAGAAGTTTACTGGAATTTGATTAAACATGCTATATTTGAATGCAATTGAGTTTCATTTGATTCAATAAGCTTTATTCGAATCAAATTTGCTTTGTTTGAATGCAATTGAGTCGAATCTTAATGATTAAGCTTAACCTTGATTTGAAAAAATTACCATTTTTGGAAAGAATAGTTGACTATTATTTGATTAAACAAGCTATGTTTGAATGCAATTGACTTTCATTTGATTCAATAAGCTTTATTCAAATAAAATTAGCTTTGTTTGAATGCAATTGAGTGGAATCTTAAATCTTAAGCTTATGCTTTATTTGAACCAATTACCATTTTTGGAAATAATAGTTGACTTTCATATGATTAAACAAGTTATGTTTGAATGCAATTGACTTTCATTTGCTTCAATAAGCTTTATTCGAATCAAATTAGCTTTGTTTGAATGCAATTGAGTGGAATCTTAATGTTTAAGCTTAACCTTTATTTGAAAAAAGTACCATTTTTGGTAAGAATAGTTGACTTTCATTTGATTAAACAAGCTATGTTTGAGTGCAATTGACTGTCATTTGATTCAATAAGCTTTATTCAAACAAAATTAGCTTTGTTTGAATGCAATTGAGTGGTATCTTAATGCTTAAGCTTATGCTTTATTTAAACCAATTACTATTTTTGGAAAGAATAGTTGACTTTCATTTGATTCAATAAGCTTTATTCGAATCAAATTAGCTTTGTTCGAATGCAATTGAGTTGAATCCTAATGATTAAGCTTAGCCTTTATTTTAAAAAAGTACCATTTTTGGTAAGAATAGTTGACTTTCATTTGATTAGACAAGCTATGTTTGAACGTTGTTGACTTTCATTTGATTCAATAAGCTTTATTCGAAGCAAATTAGCTTTGTTTGAATGCAATTGAGTGGAATCTTAATGATTAAGCATAAGCTTTATTTGAACCAATTTCTATTTTTGGAAAGCAGTTGACTTTTATTTCATTAAACAAGCTATGTTTGAATGCAATTGACTTTCATTTGATTCAATAAGCTTTATTCAAACAAAATTAGCTTTGTTTGAAGGCAATTGAGTGGAATCTTAATGATTAAGCTTAACCTTTATTTGAAAAAAGTACCATTTTTGGTATTAATAGTTGACTTGCATTTGATCAAACAAGCTATGTTTGAATGCAATTGACTTTCATTTGATTCAATAAGCTTTATTCGAATCAAATTAGCTTTGTTTGAATGCAATTGAGAGGAATCTTAATGATTAAGCTTAACCTTTATTTTTAAAAAGTACCATTTTTGGTATGAATAGTTGACTATGATTTGATTAAACAAGTTATGTTTGAATGCAATTGACTTTCATTTGATTCAATAAGCTTGATTCGAATCAAATTAGCTTTGTTTGAATGCAATTGAGTGGAATCTTAATGATTAAGCTTAAGCTTTAGTTGAAACAATTACCATTTTTGAAAACAATAGTTGACTTTCATTTGATTAAACAAGCTATGTTTGAACGCAGTTGACTTTCATTTGATTCAATAAGCTTTATTCGATTCAAATTAGCTTTGTTTGAATGCAATTGAGTGGAATCTTAATGATTAAGCTTAACCTTTATTTGAACCAATTTCTATTTTGGGAAAGAAGTTGACTTTCATTTGATTAAACAAGCTATGTTAGAATGCAATTGACTTTCATTTGATTCAATATGCTTTATTCGAATCAAATTAGCTTTGTTTGAATGCAATTGAGTGGAATCTTAATGATTAAGCTTAAGCTTTATTTGAAACAATTACCAATTTTGGAATAAATAGTTGACTTTCATTTGATTAAACAAGCTATGTTTGAATGCAATTTTCTTTGTTTTAATGCAATTGAGTGAAATCTTAATGATTAAGCTTAAGCTTTATTTGAAACAATTACTATTTTTAAAAAGAATAGTTGACTTTCATTTGATTAAACAAATAATGTTTGAATGCAATTGACTTTCATTTGATTCAATAAGCTTTATTCGAATCAAATTAGCTTTTTTTGAATGCAATTTAGTGGAATCTTAATGATTAAGCTTAAGCTTTAGTTGAAACAATTACCATTTTTCAAACAATAGTTGACTATCATTTGATTAAACAAACTATGTTTGAACGCAGTTGATTTTCGTTTGATTCAATAAGCTTTATTCGAATCAAATTAGCTTTGTTTGAATGCAATTGAGTGGAATCTTAATGATTAAGGTTAAGCTTTATTTGAACCAATTTCCATTTTTGGAAAGAAGTTGACTTTCATTTGATTAAACAAGCTATGTTTGAATGCAACTGACTCTCATTTGATTCAATAAGCTTCATTCGAATCAAATTAGCTTTGTTTGAATGCAATTGAGTGGAATCTTATTGATTAAGTTTAAGCTTTAGTTGAAACAATTACCATTTTTGAAAACAATAGTTTACTTTCATTTGATTTAACAAGCTATGTTTGAACGCAGTTGACTTTCATTTGATTCAATAAGCTTTATTCGATTCAAATTAGCTTTGTTTGAATGCAATTGAGTGGAATCTTAATGATTAAGCTTAACCTTTATTTGAACCAATATCTCTTTTGGGAAAGAAGTTGACTTTCATTTGATTAAACAAGCTATGTTAGAATGCAATTGACTTTCATTTGATTCAATATGCTTTATTCGAATCAAATTAGCTTTGTTTGAATGCAATTGAGTGGAATCTTAATGATTAAGCTTAAGCTTTATTTGAAACAATTACCATTTTTGGAATAAATAGTTGACTTTCATTTGATTAAATAACCTATGTTTGAATGCAATTTTCTTTGTTTTAAAGCAATTGAGTGAAATCTTAATGATTAAGCTTAAGCTTTATTTGAAACAATTACTATTTTTAAAAAGAATAGTTGACTTTCATTTGATTAAACAAATAATGTTTGAATGCAATTGACTTTCATTTGATTCAATAAGCTTTACTCGAATCAAATTTGCTTTGTTTGAATGCAATTGAGTGGAACCTTAATGATAAAGCTTAAGCTTTATTTGAATCAATAACCATTTTTGGAAAGAAGTTTACTGGAATTTGATTAAACATGCTATGTTTGAATGCAATTGACTTTCATTTGATTCAATAAGCTTTATTCGATCAAATTTGCTTTGTTTGAATGCAATTGAGTCGAATCTTAATGATTAAGCTTAACCTTGATTTGAAAAAATTACCATTTTTGGAAAGAATAGTTGACTATCATTTGATTAAAGAAGCTATGTTTGAATGCAATTGACTTTCATTTGATTCAATAAGCTTTATTCAAATAAAATTAGCTTTGTTTGAATGCAATTGAGTGGAATCTTAAATCTTAAGCTTATGCTTTATTTGAACCAATTACCTTTTTTGGAAATAATAGTTGACTTTCATTTGATTAAACAAGTTATGTTTAAATGCAATTGACTTTCATTTGCTTCAATAAGCTTTATTTGAATCAAATTAGCATTGTTTGAATGCAATTGAGTGGAATCTTAATGTTTAAGCTTAACCTTTATTTGAAAAAGTACCATTTTTGGTAAGAATAGTTGACTTTCATTTGATTAAACAAGCTATGTTTGAATGCAATTGACTGTCATTTGATTCAATAAGCTTTATTCAAATAAAATTAGCTTTGTTTGAATGCAATTGAGTGGTATCTTAATGCTTAAGCTTATGCTTTATTTAAACCAATTACTATTTTTGGAAAGAATAGTTGACTTTCATTTGATTCAATAAGCTTTATTCGAATCAAATTAGCTTTGTTTGAATGCAATTGAGTGAAATCCTAATGATTAAGCTTAACCTTTATTTTAAAAAAGTACCATTTTTGGTAAGAATAGTTGACTTTCATTTGATTAGACAAGCTATGTTTGAACGTTGTTGACTTTCATTTGATTCAATAAGCTTTATTCGAAGCAAATTAGCTTTTTTTGAATGCAATTGAGTGGAATCTTAATGATTAAGCGTAAGCTTTATTTGAACCAATTTCTATTTTTGGAAAGCAGTTGACTTTTATTTCATTAAACAAGCTATGTTTGAATGCAATTGACTTTCATTTGATTCAATAAGCTTTATTCAAATAAGATTGGCTTTGTTTGGAGGAAATTGGGTGGAATCTTAATGATTAAGCTTAACCTTTATTTGAAAAAAGTACCATTTTTGGTAATAATATTTGACTTGCATTTGATCAAACAAGCTATGTTTGAATGCAATTGACTTTCATTTGATTCAATAAGCTTTATTCGAATCAAATTAGCTTTGTTTGAATGCAATTGAGAGGAATCTTAATGATTAAGCTTAACCTTTATTTTTAAAAAGTACCATTTTTGGTATGAATAGTTGACTATGATTTGATTAAACAAGTTATGTTTGAATGCAATTGACTTTCATTTGATTCAATAAGCTTGATTCGAATCAAATTAGCTTTGTTTGAATGCAATTGAGTGGAATCTTAATGATTAAGCTTAAGCTTTAGTTGAAACAATTACCATTTTTGAAAACAATAGTTGACTTTCATTTGATTAAACAAGCTATGTTTGAACGCAGTTGACTTTCATTTGATTCAATAAGCTTTATTCGATTCAAATTAGCTTTGTTTGAATGCAATTGAGTGGAATCTTAATGATTAAGCTTAACCTTTATTTGAACCAATTTCTATTTTGGGAAAGAAGTTGAGTTTCATTTGATTAAACAAGCTATGTTAGAATGCAATTGACTTTCATTTGATTCAATATGCTTTATTCGAATCAAATTAGCTTTGTTTGAATGCAATTGAGTGGAATCTTAATGATTAAGCTTAAGCTTTATTTGAAACAATTACCAATTTTGGAATAAATAGTTGACTTTCATTTGATTAAACAAGCTATGTTTGAATGCAATTTTCTTTGTTTTAATGCAATTGAGTGAAATCTTAATGATTAAGCTTAAGCTTTATTTGAAACAATTACTATTTTTAAAAAGAATAGTTGACTTTCATTTGATTAAACAAATAATGTTTGAATGCAATTGACTTTCATTTGATTCAATAAGCTTTATTCGAATCAAATTAGCTTTGTTTGAATGCAATTGAGTGGAATCTTAATGATTAAGCTTAAGCTTTAGTTGAAACAATTACCATTTTTCAAACAATAGTTGACTATCATTTGATTAAACAAACTATGTTTGAACGCAGTTGATTTTCATTTGATTCAATAAGCTTTATTCGAATCAAATTAGCTTTGTTTGAATGCAATTGAGTGGAATCTTAATGATTAAGGTTAAGCTTTAGTTGAAACAATTACCATTTTTCAAACAATAGTTGACTATCATTTGATTAAACAAACTATGTTTGAACGCAGTTGATTTTCGTTTGATTCAATAAGCTTTATTCGAATCAAATTAGCTTTGTTTGAATGCAATTGAGTGGAATCTTAATGATTAAGGTTCAGCTTTATTTGAACCAATTTCCATTTTTGGAAAGAAGTTGACTTTCATTTGATTAAACAAGCTATGTTTGAATGCAATTGACTCTCATTTGATTCAATAAGCTTGATTCGAATCAAATTAGCTTTGTTTGAATGCAATTGAGTGGAATCTTATTGATTAAGTTTAAGCTTTAGTTGAAACAATTACCATTGTTGAAAACAATAGTTGATTTTCATTTGATTAAACAAGCTATGTTTGAACGCAGTTGACTTTCATTTGATTCAATAAGCTTTATTCGATTCAAATTAGCTTTGTTTGAATGCAATTGAGTGGAATCTTAATGATTAAGCTTAAGCTTTATTTGAAACAATTACCATTTTTGGAATAAATAGTTGACTTCCATTTGATTAAACAAGCTATGTTTGAATGCAATTTTCTTTGTTTTAATGCAATTGAGTGAAATCTTAATGATTAAGCTTAAGCTTTATTTGAAACAATTACTATTTTTAAAAAGAATAGTTGACTTTCATTTGATTAAACAAATAATGTTTGAATGCAATTGACTTTCATTTGATTCAATAAGCTTTATTCGAATCAAATTAGCTTTGTTTGAATGCAATTGAGTGGAACCTTAATGATAAAGCTTAAGCTTTATTTGAATCAATAAACATTTTTGGAAAGAAGTTTACTGGAATTTGATTACACATGCTCTGTTTGAATGCAATTGACTTTCATTTGATTAAATAAGCTTTATTCGAATCAAATTTGCTTTGTTTGAATGCAATTGAGTCGAATCTTAATGATTAAGCTTAACCTTGATTTGAAAAAATTACCATTTTTGGAAAGAATAGTTGACTATCATTTGATTAAACAAGCTATGTTTGAATCCAATTGACTTTCATTTGATTCAATAAGCTTTATTCAAATAAAATTAGCTTTGTTTGAATGCAATTGAGTGGAATCTTAAATCTTAAGCTTATGCTTTATTTGAACCAATTACCATTTTTGGAAATAATAGTTGACTTTCATTTGATTAAACAAGTTATGTTTGAATGCAATTGACTTTCATTTGCTTCAATAAGCTTTATTCGAATCAAATTAGCTTTGTTTGAATGCAATTGAGTGGAATCTTAATGTTTAAGCATAACCTTTATTTGAAAAAAGTACCATTTTTGGTAAGAATAGTTGAATTTCATTTGATTAAACAAGCTATGCTTGAATGCAATTGACTGTCATTTGATTCAATAAGTTTTATTCAAATAAAATTAGCTTTGTTTGAATGCAATTGAGTGGTATCTTAATGTTTAAGCTTATTATTTATTTAAACCAATTACTATTTTTGGAAAGAATAGTTGACTTTCATTTGATTCAATAAGCTTTATTCGAATCAAATTAGCTTTGTTCGAATGCAATTGAGTGGAATCCTATTGATTAAGCTTAACCTTTATTTTAAAAAAAGTACCATTTTTGGTAAGAATAGTTGACTTTCATTTGATTAGACAAGCTATGTTTGAACGTTGTTGACTTTCATTTGATTCAATAAGCTTTATTCGAAGCAAATTAGCTTTGTTTGAATGCAATTGAGTGGAATCTTAATGATTAAGCATAAGCTTTATTTGAACCAATTTCTATTTTTGGAAAGCAGTTGACTTTTATTTCATTAAACAAGCTATGTTTGAATGCAATTGACTTTCATTTGATTCAATAAGCTTTATTCAAATAAAATTAGCTTTGTTTGAAGGCAATTGAGTGGAATCTTAATGATTAAGCTTAACCTTTATTTGAAAAAAGTACCATTTTTGGTAATAATAGTTGACTTGCATTTGATCAAACAAGCTATGTTTGAATGCAATTGACTTTCATTTGATTCAATAAGCTTTATTCGAATCAAATTAGCTTTGTTCGAATGCAATTGAGAGGAATCTTAATGATTAAGCTTAACCTTTATTTTTAAAAAGTACCATTTTTGGTATGAATAGTTGACTTTGATTTGATTAAACAAGCTATGTTTGAATGCAATTGACTTTCATTTGATTCAATAACCTTGATTCGAATCAAATTAGCTTTGTTTGAATGCAATTGAGTGGAATCTTAATGATTAAGCTTAAGCTTTAGGTGAAACAATTACCATTTTTCAAACAATAGTTGACTATCATTTGATTAAACAAACTATGTTTGAACGCAGTTGATTTTCGTTTGATTCAATAAGCTTTATTCGAATCAAATTAGCTTTGTTTGAATGCAATTGAGTGGAATCTTAATGATTAAGGTTCAGCTTTCTTGGAACCAATTTCCATTTTTGGAAAGAAGTTGACTTTCATTTGATTAAACAAGCTATGTTTGAATGCAATTGACTCTCATTTGATTCAATAAGCTTGATTCGAATCAAATTAGCTTTGTTTGAATGCAATTGAGTGGAATCTTATGGATTAAGTTTAAGCTTTAGTTGAAACAATTACCATTTTTGAAAACAATAGTTGACTTTCATTTGATTAAACAAGCTATGTTTGAACGCAGTTGACTTTCATTTGATTCAATAAGCTTTATTCGATTCAAATTAGCTTTGTTTGAATGCAATTGAGTGGAATCTTAATGATTAAGCTTAAGCTTTATTTGAAACAATTACCATTTTTGGAATAAATAGTTGACTTCCATTTGATTAAACAAGCTATGTTTGAATGCAATTTTCTTTGTTTTAATGCAATTGAGTGAAATCTTAATGATTACGCTTAAGCTTTATTTGAAACAATTACTATTTTTAAAAAGAATAGTTGACTTTCATTTGATTAAACAAACAATGTTTGAATGCAATTGACTTTTATTTGCTTCAATAAGCTTTATTCGAATCAAATTAGCTTTGTTTGAATGCAATTGAGTGGAACCTTAATGATAAAGCTTAAGCTTTATTTGAATCAATAACCATTTTTGGAAAGAAGTTTACTGGAATTTGATTAAACATGCTATGTTTGAATGCAATTGACTTTCATTTGATTCAATAAGCTTTACTCGAATCAAATTAGCTTTGTTTGAATGCAATTGAGTCGAATCTTAATGATTAAGCTTAACCTTGATTTGAAAAAATTACCATTTTTAGAAAGAATAGTTGACTATCATTTGATTAAACAAGCTATGTTTGAATGCAATTGACTTTCATTTGATTCAATAAGCTTTATTCAAATAAAATTAGCTTTGTTTCAATGCAATTGAGTGGAGCCTTAAATCTTAGGCTTATGCTTTATTTGAACCAATTACCATTTTTGGAAATAATAGTTGACTTGCATTTGATTAAACAAGGTATGTTTGAATGCAATTGACTTTCATTTGCTTCAATAAGCTTTATTCGAATCAAATTAGCTTTGTTTGAATGCAATTGAATGGAATCTTAATGTTTAAGCTTAACCTTTATTTGAAAAAAGTACCATTTTTGGTAAGAATAGTTGACTTTCATTTGATTAAACAAGCTATGTTTGAATGCAATTGACTGTCATTTGATTCAATAAGCTTTATTCAAATAAAATTAGCTTTGTTTGAATGCAATTGAGTGGTATCTTAATGTTTAAGCTTATTATTTATTTAAACCAATTACTATTTTTGGAAAGAATAGTTGACTTTCATTTGATTCAATAAGCTTTATTCGAATCAAATTAGCTTTGTTCGAATGCAATTGAGTGGAATCCTATTGATTAAGCTTAACCTTTATTTTAAAAAAAGTACCATTTTTGGTAAGAATAGTTGACTTTCATTTGATTAGACAAGCTATGTTTGAACGTTGTTGACTTTCATTTGATTCAATAAGCTTTATTCGAAGCAAATTAGCTTTGTTTGAATGCAATTGAGTGGAATCTTAATGATTAAGCATAAGCTTTATTTGAACCAATTTCTATTTTTGGAAAGCAGTTGACTTTTATTTCATTAAACAAGCTATGTTTGAATGCAATTGACTTTCATTTGATTCAATAAGCTTTATTCAAATAAAATTAGCTTTGTTTGAAGGCAATTGAGTGGAATCTTAATGATTAAGCTTAACCTTTATTTGAAAAAAGTACCATTTTTGGTAATAATAGTTGACTTGCATTTGATCAAACAAGCTATGTTTGAATGCAATTGACTTTCATTTGATTCAATAAGCTTTATTCGAATCAAATTAGCTTTGTTCGAATGCAATTGAGAGGAATCTTAATGATTAAGCTTAACCTTTATTTTTAAAAAGTACCATTTTTGGTATGAATAGTTGACTTTGATTTGATTAAACAAGCTATGTTTGAATGCAATTGACTTTCATTTGATTCAATAACCTTGATTCGAATCAAATTAGCTTTGTTTGAATGCAATTGAGTGGAATCTTAATGATTAAGCTTAAGCTTTAGTTGAAACAATTACCATTTTTCAAACAATAGTTGACTATCATTTGATTAAACAAACTATGTTTGAACGCAGTTGATTTTCGTTTGATTCAATAAGCTTTATTCGAATCAAATTAGCTTTGTTTGAATGCAATTGAGTGGAATCTTAATGATTAAGGTTCAGCTTTCTTTGAACCAATTTCCATTTTTGGAAAGAAGTTGACTTTCATTTGATTAAACAAGCTATGTTTGAATGCAATTGACTCTCATTTGATTCAATAAGCTTGATTCGAATCAAATTAGCTTTGTTTGAATGCAATTGAGTGGAATCTTATGGATTAAGTTTAAGCTTTAGTTGAAACAATTACCATTTTTGAAAACAATAGTTGACTTTCATTTGATTAAACAAGCTATGTTTGAACGCAGTTGACTTTCATTTGATTCAATAAGCTTTATTCGATTCAAATTAGCTTTGTTTGAATGCAATTGAGTGGAATCTTAATGATTAAGCTTAAGCTTTATTTGAAACAATTACCATTTTTGGAATAAATAGTTGACTTCCATTTGATTAAACAAGCTATGTTTGAATGCAATTTTCTTTGTTTTAATGCAATTGAGTGAAATCTTAATGATTACGCTTAAGCTTTATTTGAAACAATTACTATTTTTAAAAAGAATAGTTGACTTTCATTTGATTAAACAAACAATGTTTGAATGCAATTGACTTTTATTTGCTTCAATAAGCTTTATTCGAATCAAATTAGCTTTGTTTGAATGCAATTGAGTGGAACCTTAATGATAAAGCTTAAGCTTTATTTGAATCAATAACCATTTTTGGAAAGAAGTTTACTGGAATTTGATTAAACATGCTATGTTTGAATGCAATTGACTTTCATTTGATTCAATAAGCTTTACTCGAATCAAATTAGCTTTGTTTGAATGCAATTGAGTCGAATCTTAATGATTAAGCTTAACCTTGATTTGAAAAAATTACCATTTTTAGAAAGAATAGTTGACTATCATTTGATTAAACAAGCTATGTTTGAATGCAATTGACTTTCATTTGATTCAATAAGCTTTATTCAAATAAAATTAGCTTTGTTTCAATGCAATTGAGTGGAGCCTTAAATCTTAGGCTTATGCTTTATTTGAACCAATTACCATTTTTGGAAATAATAGTTGACTTGCATTTGATTAAACAAGGTATGTTTGAATGCAATTGACTTTCATTTGCTTCAATAAGCTTTATTCGAATCAAATTAGCTTTGTTTGAATGCAATTGAATGGAATCTTAATGTTTAAGCTTAACCTTTATTTGAAAAAAGTACCATTTTTGGTAAGAATAGTTGACTTTCATTTGATTAAACAAGCTATGTTTGAATGCAATTGACTGTCATTTGATTCAATAAGCTTTATTCAAATAAAATTAGCTTTGTTTGAATGCAATTGAGTGGTATCTTAATGTTTAAGCTTATTATTTATTTAAACCAATTACTATTTTTGGAAAGAATAGTTGACTTTCATTTGATTCAATAAGCTTTATTCGAATCAAATTAGCTTTGTTCGAATGCAATTGAGTGGAATCCTATTGATTAAGCTTAACCTTTATTTTAAAAAAAGTACCATTTTTGGTAAGAATAGTTGACTTTCATTTGATTAGACAAGCTATGTTTGAACGTTGTTGACTTTCATTTGATTCAATAAGCTTTATTCGAAGCAAATTAGCTTTGTTTGAATGCAATTGAGTGGAATCTTAATGATTAAGCATAAGCTTTATTTGAACCAATTTCTATTTTTGGAAAGCAGTTGACTTTTATTTCATTAAACAAGCTATGTTTGAATGCAATTGACTTTCATTTGATTCAATAAGCTTTATTCAAATAAAATTAGCTTTGTTTGAAGGCAATTGAGTGGAATCTTAATGATTAAGCTTAACCTTTATTTGAAAAAAGTACCATTTTTGGTAATAATAGTTGACTTGCATTTGATCAAACAAGCTATGTTTGAATGCAATTGACTTTCATTTGATTCAATAAGCTTTATTCGAATCAAATTAGCTTTGTTCGAATGCAATTGAGAGGAATCTTAATGATTAAGCTTAACCTTTATTTTTAAAAAGTACCATTTTTGGTATGAATAGTTGACTTTGATTTGATTAAACAAGCTATGTTTGAATGCAATTGACTTTCATTTGATTCAATAACCTTGATTCGAATCAAATTAGCTTTGTTTGAATGCAATTGAGTGGAATCTTAATGATTAAGCTTAAGCTTTAGTTGAAACAATTACCATTTTTCAAACAATAGTTGACTATCATTTGATTAAACAAACTATGTTTGAACGCAGTTGATTTTCGTTTGATTCAATAAGCTTTATTCGAATCAAATTAGCTTTGTTTGAATGCAATTGAGTGGAATCTTAATGATTAAGGTTCAGCTTTCTTTGAACCAATTTCCATTTTTGGAAAGAAGTTGACTTTCATTTGATTAAACAAGCTATGTTTGAATGCAATTGACTCTCATTTGATTCAATAAGCTTGATTCGAATCAAATTAGCTTTGTTTGAATGCAATTGAGTGGAATCTTATGGATTAAGTTTAAGCTTTAGTTGAAACAATTACCATTTTTGAAAACAATAGTTGACTTTCATTTGATTAAACAAGCTATGTTTGAACGCAGTTGACTTTCATTTGATTCAATAAGCTTTATTCGATTCAAATTAGCTTTGTTTGAATGCAATTGAGTGGAATCTTAATGATTAAGCTTAAGCTTTATTTGAAACAATTACCATTTTTGGAATAAATAGTTGACTTCCATTTGATTAAACAAGCTATGTTTGAATGCAATTTTCTTTGTTTTAATGCAATTGAGTGAAATCTTAATGATTACGCTTAAGCTTTATTTGAAACAATTACTATTTTTAAAAAGAATAGTTGACTTTCATTTGATTAAACAAACAATGTTTGAATGCAATTGACTTTTATTTGCTTCAATAAGCTTTATTCGAATCAAATTAGCTTTGTTTGAATGCAATTGAGTGGAACCTTAATGATAAAGCTTAAGCTTTATTTGAATCAATAACCATTTTTGGAAAGAAGTTTACTGGAATTTGATTAAACATGCTATGTTTGAATGCAATTGACTTTCATTTGATTCAATAAGCTTTACTCGAATCAAATTAGCTTTGTTTGAATGCAATTGAGTCGAATCTTAATGATTAAGCTTAACCTTGATTTGAAAAAATTACCATTTTTAGAAAGAATAGTTGACTATCATTTGATTAAACAAGCTATGTTTGAATGCAATTGACTTTCATTTGATTCAATAAGCTTTATTCAAATAAAATTAGCTTTGTTTCAATGCAATTGAGTGGAGCCTTAAATCTTAGGCTTATGCTTTATTTGAACCAATTACCATTTTTGGAAATAATAGTTGACTTGCATTTGATTAAACAAGGTATGTTTGAATGCAATTGACTTTCATTTGCTTCAATAAGCTTTATTCGAATCAAATTAGCTTTGTTTGAATGCAATTGAATGGAATCTTAATGTTTAAGCTTAACCTTTATTTGAAAAAAGTACCATTTTTGGTAAGAATAGTTGACTTTCATTTGATTAAACAAGCTATGTTTGAATGCAATTGACTGTCATTTGATTCAATAAGCTTTATTCAAATAAAATTAGCTTTGTTTGAATGCAATTGAGTGGTATCTTAATGTTTAAGCTTATTATTTATTTAAACCAATTACTATTTTTGGAAAGAATAGTTGACTTTCATTTGATTCAATAAGCTTTATTCGAATCAAATTAGCTTTGTTCGAATGCAATTGAGTGGAATCCTATTGATTAAGCTTAACCTTTATTTTAAAAAAAGTACCATTTTTGGTAAGAATAGTTGACTTTCATTTGATTAGACAAGCTATGTTTGAACGTTGTTGACTTTCATTTGATTCAATAAGCTTTATTCGAAGCAAATTAGCTTTGTTTGAATGCAATTGAGTGGAATCTTAATGATTAAGCATAAGCTTTATTTGAACCAATTTCTATTTTTGGAAAGCAGTTGACTTTTATTTCATTAAACAAGCTATGTTTGAATGCAATTGACTTTCATTTGATTCAATAAGCTTTATTCAAATAAAATTAGCTTTGTTTGAAGGCAATTGAGTGGAATCTTAATGATTAAGCTTAACCTTTATTTGAAAAAAGTACCATTTTTGGTAATAATAGTTGACTTGCATTTGATCAAACAAGCTATGTTTGAATGCAATTGACTTTCATTTGATTCAATAAGCTTTATTCGAATCAAATTAGCTTTGTTCGAATGCAATTGAGAGGAATCTTAATGATTAAGCTTAACCTTTATTTTTAAAAAGTACCATTTTTGGTATGAATAGTTGACTTTGATTTGATTAAACAAGCTATGTTTGAATGCAATTGACTTTCATTTGATTCAATAACCTTGATTCGAATCAAATTAGCTTTGTTTGAATGCAATTGAGTGGAATCTTAATGATTAAGCTTAAGCTTTAGGTGAAACAATTACCATTTTTCAAACAATAGTTGACTATCATTTGATTAAACAAACTATGTTTGAACGCAGTTGATTTTCGTTTGATTCAATAAGCTTTATTCGAATCAAATTAGCTTTGTTTGAATGCAATTGAGTGGAATCTTAATGATTAAGGTTCAGCTTTCTTGGAACCAATTTCCATTTTTGGAAAGAAGTTGACTTTCATTTGATTAAACAAGCTATGTTTGAATGCAATTGACTCTCATTTGATTCAATAAGCTTGATTCGAATCAAATTAGCTTTGTTTGAATGCAATTGAGTGGAATCTTATGGATTAAGTTTAAGCTTTAGTTGAAACAATTACCATTTTTGAAAACAATAGTTGACTTTCATTTGATTAAACAAGCTATGTTTGAACGCAGTTGACTTTCATTTGATTCAATAAGCTTTATTCGATTAAAATTAGCTTTGTTTGACTGCAATTGAGTGGAATCTTAATGATTAAGCTTAAGCTTTATTTGAAACAATTACCTTTTTTGGAATAAATAGTTGACTTTCATTTGATTAAACAAGCTATGTTTGAATGCAATTTTCTTTGTTTTAATGCAATTGAGTGAAATCTTAATGATTACGCTTAAGCTTTATTTGAAACAATTACTATTTTTAAAAAGAATAGTTGACTTTCATTTGATTAAACAAACAATGTTTGAATGCAATTGACTTTCATTTGATTCAATAAGCTTTACTCGAATCAAATTAGCTTTGTTTGAATGCAATTGAGTGGAACCTTAATGATAAAGCTTAAGCTTTATTTGAATCAATAACCATTTTTGGAATAAATAGTTAACTTTCATTTGATTAAACAACTATGTTTGAATGCAATTTTCTTTGTTTTAATGCAATTGAGTGAAATCTTAATGATTAAGCTTAAGCTTTATTTGAAACAATTACTATTTTTAAAAAGAATAGTTGACTTTCATTTGATTAAACAAACAATGTTTGAATGCAATTGACTTTCATTTGATTCAATAAGCTTTACTCGAATCAAATTAGCTTTGTTTGAATGCAATTGAGTGGAACCTTAATGATAAAGCTTAAGCTTTATTTGAATCAATAACCATTTTTGGAAAGAAGTTTACTGGAATTTGATTAAACATGCTATGTTTGAATGCAATTGACTTTCATTTGATTCAATAAGCTTTATTCGAATCAAATTTGCTTTGTTTGAATGCAATTGAGTCGAATCTTAATGATTAAGCTTAACCTTGATTTGAAAAAATTACCATTTTTGGAAAGAATAGTTGACTATCATTTGATTAAACAAGCTATGTTTGAATGCAATTGACTTTCATTTGATTCAATAAGCTTTATTCGAATCAAATTAGCTTTGTTCGAATGCAATTGAGTGGAATCCTAATGATTAAGCTTCACCTTTATTTTAAAAAAGTACCATTTCTGGTAAGAATAGTTGACTTTCATTTGATTAGACAAGCTATGTTTGAACGTTGTTGACTTTCATTTGATTCAATAAGGTTTATTCGAAGCAAATTAGCTTTGTTTGAATGCAATTGAGTGGAATCTTAATGATTAAGCTTAAGCTTTATTTGAAACAATTACCATTTTTGGAATAAATAGTTGACTTTCATTTGATTAAACAAGCTATGTTTGAATGCAATTTTCTTTGTTTTAATGCAATTGAGTGAAATCTTAATGATTAAGCTTAAGCTTTATTTGAAACAATTACTATTTTTAAAAAGAATAGTTGACTTTCATTTGATTAAACAAACAATGTTTGAATGCAATTGACTTTCATTTGATTCAATAAGCTTTACTCGAATCAAATTAGCTTTGTTTGAATGCAATTGAGTGGAACCTTAATGATAAAGCTTAAGCTTTATTTGAATCAATTTCTATTTTGGGAAAGAAGTTGACTTTCATTTGATTAAACAAGCTATGTTAGAATGCAATTCACTTTCATTTGATTCAATATGCTTTATTCGAATCAAATTACCTTTGTTCGAATGCAATTGAGTGGAATCCTAATGATTAAGCTTCACCTTTATTTTAAAAAAGTACCATTTTTGGTAAGAATAGTTGACTTTCATTTGATTAGACAAGCTATGTTTGAACGTTGTTGACTTTCATTTGATTCAATAAGGTTTATTCGAAGCAAATTAGCTTTGTTTGTATGCAATTGAGTGGAATCTTAATGATTAAGCTTAAGCTTTATTTGAAACAATTACCATTTTTGGAATAAATAGTTGACTTTCATTTGATTAAACAAGCTATGTTTGAATGCAATTTTCTTTGTTTTAATGCAATTGAGTGAAATCTTAATGATTAAGCTTAAGCTTTATTTGAAACAATTACTATTTTTAAAAAGAATAGTTGACTTTCATTTGATTAAACAAACAATGTTTGAATGCAATTGACTTTCATTTGATTCAATAAGCTTTACTCGAATCAAATTAGCTTTGTTTGAATGCAATTGAGTGGAACCTTAATGATAAAGCTTAAGCTTTATTTGAATCAATAACCATTTTTGGAAAGAAGTTTACTGGAATTTGATTAAACATGCTATGTTTGAATGCAATTGACTTTCATTTGATTCAATAAGCTTTATTCGAATCAAATTTGCTTTGTTTGAATGCAATTGAGTCGAATCTAAATGATTAAGCTTAACCTTGATTTGAAAAAATTACCATTTTTGGAAAGAATAGTTGACTATCATTTGATTAAACAAGCTATGTTTGAATGCAATTGACTTTCATTTGATTCAATAAGCTTTATTCGAATCAAATTAGCTTTGTTCGAATGCAATTGAGTGGAATCCTAATGATTAAGCTTCACCTTTATTTTAAAAAAGTACCATTTTTGGTAAGAATAGTTGACTTTCATTTGATTAGACAAGCTATGTTTGAACGTTGTTGACTTTCATTTGATTCAATAAGGTTTATTCGAAGCAAATTAGCTTTGTTTGAATGCAATTGAGTGGAATCTTAATGATTAAGCTTAAGCTTTATTTGAAACAATTACCATTTTTGGAATAAATAGTTGACTTTCATTTGATTAAACAAGCTATGTTTGAATGCAATTTTCTTTGTTTTAATGCAATTGAGTGAAATCTTAATGATTAAGCTTAAGCTTTATTTGAAACAATTACTATTTTTAAAAAGAATAGTTGACTTTCATTTGATTAAACAAACAATGTTTGAATGCAATTGACTTTCATTTGATTCAATAAGCTTTACTCGAATCAAATTAGCTTTGTTTGAATGCAATTCAGTGGAACCTTAATGATAAAGCTTAAGCTTTATTTGAATCAATAACCATTTTTGGAAAGAAGTTTACTGGAATTTGATTAAACATGCTATGTTTGAATGCAATTGACTTTCATTTGATTCAATAAGCTTTATTCGAATCAAATTTGCTTTGTTTGAATGCAATTGAGTCGAATCTTAATGATTAAGCTTAGCCTTGATTTGAAAAAATTACCATTTATGGAAAGAATAGTTGACTATCATTTGATTAAACAAGCTATGTTTGAATGCAATTGACTTTCATTTGATTCAATAAGCTTTATTCGAATCAAATTAGCTTTGTTCGAATGCAATTGAGTGGAATCCTAATGATTAAGCTTCACCTTTATTTTAAAAAAGTACCATTTTTGGTAAGAATAGTTGACTTTCATTTGATTAGACAAGCTATGTTTGAACGTTGTTGACTTTCATTTGATTCAATAAGGTTTATTCGAAGCAAATTAGCTTTGTTTGAATGCAATTGAGTGGAATCTTAATGATTAAGCTTAAGCTTTAGTTGAAACAATTACCATTTTTGGAATAAATAGTTGACTTTCATTTGATTAAACAAGCTATGTTTGAATGCAATTTTCTTTGTTTTAATGCAATTGAGTGAAATCTTAATGATTAAGCTTAAGCTCTATTTGAAACAATTACTATTTTTAAAAAGAATAGTTGACTTTCATTTGATTAAACAAACAATGTTTGATTGCAATTGACTTTCATTTGATTCAATAAGCTTTACTCGAATCAAATTAGCTTTGTTTGAATGCAATTGAGTGGAACCTTAATGATAAAGCTTAAGCTTTATTTGAATCAATAACCATTTTTGGAAAGAAGTTTACTGGAATTTGATTAAACATGCTATGTTTGAATGCAATTGACTTTCATTTGATTCAATAAGCTTTATTCGAATCAAATTTGCTTTGTTTGAATGCAATTGAGTCGAATCTTAATGATTAAGCTTAGCCTTGATTTGAAAAAATTACCATTTTTGGAAAGAATAGTTGACTATCATTTGATTAAACAAGCTATGTTTGAATGCAATTGACTTTCATTTGATTCAATAAGCTTTATTCGAATCAAATTAGCTTTGTTCGAATGCAATTGAGTGGAATCCTAATGATTAAGCTTCACCTTTATTTTAAAAAAGTACCATTTTTGGTAAGAATAGTTGACTTTCATTTGATTAGACAAGCTATGTTTGAACGTTGTTGACTTTCATTTGATTCAATAAGGTTTATTCGAAGCAAATTAGCTTTGTTTGAATGCAATTGAGTGGAATCTTAATGATTAAGCTTAAGCTTTATTTGAAACAATTACCATTTTTGGAATAAATAGTTGACTTTCATTTGATTAAACAAGCTATGTTTGAATGCAATTTTCTTTGTTTTAATGCAATTGAGTGAAATCTTAATGATTAAGCTTAAGCTTTATTTGAAACAATTACTATTTTTAAAAAGAATAGTTGACTTTCATTTGATTAAACAAACAATGTTTGAATGCAATTGACTTTCATTTGATTCAATAAGCTTTACTCGAATCAAATTAGCTTTGTTTGAATGCAATTGAGTGGAACCTTAATGATAAAGCTTAAGCTTTATTTGAATCAATAACCATTTTTGGAAAGAAGTTTACTGGAATTTGATTAAACATGCTATGTTTGAATGCAATTGACTTTCATTTGATTCAATAAGCTTTATTCGAATCAAATTTGCTTTGTTTGAATGCAATTGAGTCGAATCTTAATGATTAAGCTTAGCCTTGATTTGAAAAAATTACCATTTTTGGAAAGAATAGTTGACTATCATTTGATTAAACAAGCTATGTTTGAATGCAATTGACTTTCATTTGATTCAATAAGCTTTATTCGAATCAAATTAGCTTTGTTCGAATGCAATTGAGTGGAATCCTAATGATTAAGCTTCACCTTTATTTTAAAAAAGTACCATTTTTGGTAAGAATAGTTGACTTTCATTTGATTAGACAAGCTATGTTTGAACGTTGTTGACTTTCATTTGATTCAATCAGGTTTATTCGAAGCAAATTAGCTTTGTTTGAATGCAATTGAGTGGAATCTTAATGATTAAGCTTAAGCTTTATTTGAAACAATTACCATTTTTGGAATAAATAGTTGACTTTCATTTGATTAAACAAGCTATGTTTGAATGCAATTTTCTTTGTTTTAATGCAATTGAGTGAAATCTTAATGATTAAGCTTAAGCTTTATTTGAAACAATTACTATTTTTAAAAAGAATAGTTGACTTTCATTTGATTAAACAAACAATGTTTGAATGCAATTGACTTTCATTTGATTCAATAAGCTTTACTCGAATCAAATTAGCTTTGTTTGAATGCAATTGAGTGGAACCTTAATGATAAAGCTTAAGCTTTATTTGAATCAATAACCATTTTTGGAAAGAAGTTTACTGGAATTTGATTAAACATGCTATGTTTGAATGCAATTGACTTTCATTTGATTCAATAAGCTTTATTCGAATCAAATTTGCTTTGTTTGAATGCAATTGAGTCGAATCTTAATGATTAAGCTTAGCCTTGATTTGAAAAAATTACCATTTTTGGAAAGAATAGTTGACTATCATTTGATTAAACAAGCTATGTTTGAATGCAATTGACTTTCATTTGATTCAATAAGCTTTATTCGAATCAAATTAGCTTTGTTCGAATGCAATTGAGTGGAATCCTAATGATTAAGCTTCACATTTATTTTAAAAAAGTACCATTTTTGGTAAGAATAGTTGACTTTCATTTGATTAGACAAGCTATGTTAGAACGTTGTTGACTTTCATTTGATTCAATAAGGTTTATTCGAAGCAAATTAGCTTTGTTTGAATGCAATTGAGTGGAATCTTAATGATTAAGCTTAAGCTTTATTTGAAACAATTACCATTTTTGGAATAAATAGTTGACTTTCATTTGATTAAACAAGCTATGTTTGAATGCAATTTTCTTTGTTTTAATGCAATTGAGTGAAATCTTAATGATTAAGCTTAAGCTTTATTTGAAACAATTACTATTTTTAAAAAGAATAGTTGACTTTCATTTGATTAAACAAACAATGTTTGAATGCAATTGACTTTCATTTGATTCAATAAGCTTTACTCGAATCAAATTAGCTTTGTTTGAATGCAATTGAGTGGAACCTTAATGATAAAGCTTAAGCTTTATTTGAATCAATAACCATTTTTGGAAAGAAGTTTACTGGAATTTGATTAAACATGCTATGTTTGAATGCAATTGACTTTCATTTGATTCAATAAGTTTTATTCGAATCAAATTTGCTTTGTTTGAATGCAATTGACTCGAATCTCAATGATTAAGCTTAGCCTTGATTTGAAAAAATTACCATTTTTGGAAAGAATAGTTGACTATCATTTGATTAAACAAGCTATGTTTGAATGCAATTGACTTTCATTTGATTCAATAAGCTTTATTCGAATCAAATTAGCTTTGTTCGAATGCAATTGATTGGAATCCTAATTATTAAGCTTAACCTTTATTTTAAAAAAGTACCATTTTTGGTAAGAATAGTTGACTTTCATTTGATTAGACAAGCTATGTTTGAACGTTGTTGACTTTCATTTGATTCAATAAGCTTTATTCGAAGCAAATTAGCTTTGTTTGAATGCAATTGAGTGGAATCTTAATGATTAAGCATAAGCTTTATTTGAACCAATTTCTATTTTGGAAAGCAGTTGACTTTTATTTCATTAAACAAGCTATGTTTGAATGCAATTGACTTTCATTTGATTCAATAAGCTTTATTCAAATAAAATTAGCTTTGTTTGAAGGCAATTGAGTGGAATCTTAATGATTAAGCTTAACCTTTATTTGAAAAAAGTACCATTTTTGGTAATAATAGTTGACTTGCATTTGATCAAACAAGCTATGTTTGAATGCAATTGACTTTCATTTGATTCAATAAGCTTTATTCGAATCAAATTAGCTTTGTTTGAATGCAATTGAGTGGAATCTTAATGATTAAGCTTAAGCTTTATTTGAAACAATTACCATTTTTGGAATAAATAGTTGACTTTCATTTGATTAAACAAGCTATGTTTGAATGCAATTTTCTTTGTTTTAATGCAATTGAGTGAAATCTTAATGATTAAGCTTAAGCTTTATTTGAAACAATTACTATTTTTAAAAAGAATAGTTGACTTTCATTTGATTAAACAAACAATGTTTGAATGCAATTGACTTTCATTTGATTCAATAAGCTTTACTCGAATCAAATTAGCTTTGTTTGAATGCAATTGAGTGGAACCTTAATGATAAAGCTTAAGCTTTATTTGAATCAATAACCATTTTTGGAAAGAAGTTTACTGGAATTTGATTAAACATGCTATGTTTGAATGCAATTGACTTTCATTTGATTCAATAAGCTTTATTCGAATCAAATTTGCTTTGTTTGAATGCAATTGAGTCGAATCTTAATGATTAAGCTTAACCTTGATTTGAAAAAATTACCATTTTTGGAAAGAATAGTTGACTATCATTTGATTAAACAAGCTATGTTTGAATGCAATTGACTTTCATTTGATTCAATAAGCTTTATTCGAATCAAATTAGCTTTGTTCGAATGCAATTGAGTGGAATCCTAATGATTAAGCTTCACCTTTATTTTAAAAAAGTACCATTTTTGGTAAGAATAGTTGACTTTCATTTGATTAGACAAGCTATGTTTGAACGTTGTTGACTTTCATTTGATTCAATAAGGTTTATTCGAAGCAAATTAGCTTTGTTTGAATGCAATTGAGTGGAATCTTAATGATTAAGCTTAAGCTTTATTTGAAACAATTACCATTTTTGAAATAAATAGTTGACTTTCATTTGATTAAACAAGCTATGTTTGAATGCAATTTTCTTTGTTTTAATGCAATTGAGTGAAATCTTAATGATTAAGCTTAAGCTTTATTTGAAACAATTACTATTTTTAAAAAGAATAGTTGACTTTCATTTGATTAAACAAACAATGTTTGAATGCAATTGACTTTCATTTGATTCAATAAGCTTTACTCGAATCAAATTAGCTTTGTTTGAATGCAATTGAGTGGAACCTTAATGATAAAGCTTAAGCTTTATTTGAATCAATAACCATTTTTGGAAAGAAGTTTACTGGAATTTGATTAAACATGCTATGTTTGAATGCAATTGACTTTCATTTGATTCAATAAGCTTTATTCGAATCAAATTTTCTTTGTTTGAATGCAATTGAGTCGAATCTTAATGATTAAGATTAACCTTTATTTGAAAAAATTACCAGTTTTGGAAAGAATAGTTGACTTTTGATTAAACAAGCTATGTTTGAATGCAATTGACTTTCATTTGATTCAATAAGCTTTATTCGAATCAAATTAGCTTTGTTCGAATGCAATTGAGTGGAATCCTAATGATTAAGCTTAACCTTTATTTTAAAAAAGTATCATTTTTGGTAAGAATAGTTGACTTTCATTTGATTAGACAAGCTATGTTTGAACGTTGTTGACTTTCATTTGATTCAATAAGCTTTATTCGAAGAAAATTAGCTTTGTTTGAATGCAATTGAGTGGAATCTTAATGATTAAGCATAAGCTTTATTTGAACCAATTTCTATTTTGGAAAGCAGTTGACTTTTATTTCATTAAACAAGCTATGTTTGAATGCAATTGACTTTCATTTGATTCAATAAGCTTTATTCAAATAAAATTAGCTTTGTTTGAAGGCAATTGAGTGGAATCTTAATGATTAAGCTTAACCTTTATTTGAAAAAAGTACCATTTTTGGTAATAATAGTTGACTTGCATTTGATCAAACAAGCTATGTTTGAATGCAATTGACTTTCATTTGATTCAATAAGCTTTATTCGAATCAAATTAGCTTTGTTTGAATGCAATTGAGAGGAATCTTAATGATTAAGCTTAACCTTTATTTTTAAAAAGTACCATTTTTGGTATGAATAGTTGACTTTGATTTGATTAAACAAGCTATGTTTGAATGCAATTGACTTTCATTTGATTCAATAAGCTTGATTCGAATCAAATTAGCTTTGCTTGAATGCAATTGAGTGGAATCCTAATGATTAAGCTTAACCTTTATTCGAAAAAAGTACCATTTTTGGAAAGAAGTTGACTTTCATTTGATTAAACAAGCTATGTTTGAATGCAATTGACTCTCATTTGATTCAATAAGCTTGATTCGAATCAAATTAGCTTTGTTTGAATGCAATTGAGTGGAATCCTATTGATTAAGTTTAAGCTTTAGTTGAAACAATTACCATTTTTGAAAACAATAGTTGACTTTCATTTGATTAAACAAGCTATGTTTGAACGCAGTTGACTTTCATTTGATTCAATAAGCTTTATTCGATTCAAATTAGCTTTGTTTGAATGCAATTGAGTGGAATCTTAATGATTAAGCTTAACCTTTATTTGAACCAATTTCTATTTTGGGAAAGAAGTTGACTTTCATTTGATTAATTAAACAAGCTATGTTAGAATGCAATTCACTTTCATTTGATTCAATATGCTTTATTCGAATCAAATTAGCTTTGTTTGAATGCAATTGAGTGGAATCTTAATGATTAAGCTTAAGCTTTATTTGAAATAATTACCATTTTTGGAATAAATAGTTGACTTTCATTTGATTAAACAAGCTATGTTTGAATGCAATTTTCTTTGTTTTAATGCAATTGAGTGAAATCTTAATGATTAAGCTTAAGCTTTATTTGAAACAATTACTATTTTTAAAAAGAATAGTTGACTTTCATTTGATTAAACAAACAATGTTTGAATGCAATTGACTTTCATTTGATTCAATAAGCTTTACTCGAATCAAATTAGCTTTGTTTGAATGCAATTGAGTGGAACCTTAATGATAAAGCTTAAGCTTTATTTGAATCAATAACCATTTTTGGAAAGAAGTTTACTGGAATTTGATTAAACAAGCTATGTTAGAATGCAATTCACTTTCATTTGATTCAATATGCTTTATTCGAATCAAATTAGCTTTGTTCGAATGCAATTGAGTGGAATCCTAATGATTAAGCTTCACCTTTATTTTAAAAAAGTACCATTTTTGGTAAGAATAGTTGACTTTCATTTGATTAGACAAGCTATGTTTGAACGTTGTTGACTTTCATTTGATTCAATAAGGTTTATTCGAAGCAAATTAGCTTGGTTTGAATGCAATTGAGTGGAATCTTAATGATTAAGCTTAAGCTTTATTTGAAACAATTACCATTTTTGGAATAAATAGTTGACTTTCATTTGATTAAACAAGCTATGTTTGAATGCAATTTTCTTTGTTTTAATGCAATTGAGTGAAATCTTAATGATTAAGCTTAAGCTTTATTTGAAACAATTACTATTTTGAAAAAGAATAGTAGACTTTCATTTGATTAAACAAACAATGTTTGAATGCAATTGACTTTCATTTGATTCAATAAGCTTTACTCGAATCAAATTAGCTTTGTTTGAATGCAATTGAGTGGAACCTTAATGATAAAGCTTAAGCTTTATTTGAATCAATAACCATTTTTGGAAAGAAGTTTACTGGAATTTGATTAAACATGCTATGTTTGAATGCAATTGACTTTCATTTGATTCAATAAGTTTTATTCGAATCAAATTTGCTTTGTTTGAATGCAATTGAGTCGAATCTCAATGATTAAGCTTAGCCTTGATTTGAAAAAATTACCATTTTTGGAAAGAATAATGGACTATCATTTGATTAAACAAGCTATGTTTGAATGCAATTGACTTTCATTTGATTCAATAAGCTTTATTCGAATCAAATTAGCTTTGTTCGAATGCAATTGAGTGGAATCCTAATGATTAAGCTTAACCTTTATTTTAAAAAAGTACCATTTTTGGTAAGAATAGTTGACTTTCATTTGATTAGACAAGCTATGTTTGAACGTTGTTGACTTTCATTTGATTCAATAAGCTTTATTCGAAGCAAATTAGCTTTATTTGAATGCAATTGAGTGGAATCTTAATGATTAAGCATAAGCTTTATTTGAACCAATTTCTATTTTGGAAAGCAGTTGACTTTTATTTCATTAAACAAGCTATGTTTGAATGCAATTGACTTTCATTTGATTCAATAAGCTTTATTCAAATAAAATTAGCTTTGTTTGAAGGCAATTGAGTGGAATCTTAATGATTAAGCTTAACCTTTATTTGAAAAAAGTACCATTTCTGGTAATAATAGTTGACTTGCATTTGATCAAACAAGCTATGTTTGAATGCAATTGACTTTCATTTGATTCAATAAGCTTTATTCGAATCAAATTAGCTTTGTTTGAATGCAATTGAGAGGAATCTTAATGATTAAGCTTAACCTTTATTTTTAAAAAGTACCATTTTTGGTATGAATAGTTGACTTTGATTTGATTAAACAAGCTATGTTTGAATGCAATTGACTTTCATTTGATTCAATAAGCTTCATTCGAATCAAATTAGCTTTGCTTGAATGCAACTGAGTGGAATCTTAATGATTAAGCTTAAGCTTTAGTTGAAACAATTACCATTTTTCAAACAATAGTTGACTATCATTTGATTAAACAAACTATGTTTGAACGCAGTTGATTTTCATTTGATTCAATAAGCTTTATTCGAATCAAATTAGCTTTGTTTGAATGCAATTGAGTGGAATCTTAATGATTAAGGCTAAGCTTTATTTGAACCAATTTCCATTTTTGGAAAGAAGTTGACTTTCATTTGATAAAACAAGCTATGTTTGAATGCAATTGACTCTCATTTGATTCAATAAGCTTTATTCGAATCAAATTAGCTTTGTTTGAATGCAATTGAGTGGAATCCTATTGATTAAGTTTAAGCTTTAGTTGAAACAATTACCATTTTTGAAAACAATAGTTGACTTTCATTTGATTAAACAAGCTATGTTTGAACGCAGTTGACTTTCATTTGATTCAATAAGCTTTATTCGATTCAAATTAGCTTTGTTTGAATGCAATTGAGTGGAATCTTAATGATTAAGCTTAACCTTTATTTGAACCAATTTCTATTTTGGGAAAGAAGTTGACTTTCATTTGATTAAAAAAGCTATGTTAGAATGCAATTCACTTTCATTTGATTCAATATGCTTTATTCGAATCAAATTAGCTTTGTTCGAATGCAATTGAGTGGAATCCTAATGATTAAGCTTCACCTTTATTTTAAAAAAGTACCATTTTTGGTAAGAATAGTTGACTTTCATTTGATTAGACAAGCTATGTTTGAACGTTGTTGACTTTCATTTGATTCAATAAGGTTTATTCGAAGCAAATTAGCTTTGTTTGAATGCAATTGAGTGGAATCTTAATGATTAAGCTTAAGCTTTATTTGAAACAATTACCATTTTTGGAATAAATAGTTGACTTTCATTTGATTAAACAAGCTATGTTTGAATGCAATTTTCTTTGTTTTAATGCAATTGAGTGAAATCTTAATGATTAAGCTTAAGCTTTATTTGAAACAATTACTATTTTTAAAAAGAATAGTTGACTTTCATTTGATTAAACAAACAATGTTTGAATGCAATTGACTTTCATTTGATTCAATAAGCTTTACTCGAATCAAATTAGCTTTGTTTGAATGCAATTGAGTGGAACCTTAATGATAAAGCTTAAGCTTTATTTGAATCAATAACCATTTTTGGAAAGAAGTTTACTGGAATTTGATTAAACATGCTATGTTTGAATGCAATTGACTTTCATTTGATTCAATAAGCTTTATTCGAATCAAATTTGCTTTGTTTGAATGCAATTGAGTCGAATCTTAATGATTAAGCTTAGCCTTGATTTGAAAAAATTACCATTTTTGGAAAGAATAGTTGACTATCATTTGATTAAACAAGCTATGTTTGAATGCAATTGACTTTCATTTGATTCAATAAGCTTTATTCGAATCAAATTAGCTTTGTTCGAATGCAATTGAGTGGAATCCTAATGATTAAGCTTCACATTTATTTTAAAAAAGTACCATTTTTGGTAAGAATAGTTGACTTTCATTTGATTAGACAAGCTATGTTTGAACGTTGTTGACTTTCATTTGATTCAATAAGGTTTATTCGAAGCAAATTAGCTTTGTTTGAATGCAATTGAGTGGAATCTTAATGATTAAGCTTAAGCTTTATTTGAAACAATTACCATTTTTGGAATAAATAGTTGACTTTCATTTGATTAAACAAGCTATGTTTGAATGCAATTTTCTTTGTTTTAATGCAATTGAGTGAAATCTTAATGATTAAGCTTAAGCTTTATTTGAAACAATTACTATTTTTAAAAAGAATAGTTGACTTTCATTTGATTAAACAAACAATGTTTGAATGCAATTGACTTTCATTTGATTCAATAAGCTTTACTCGAATCAAATTAGCTTTGTTTGAATGCAATTGAGTGGAACCTTAATGATAAAGCTTAAGCTTTATTCGAATCAATTTCTATTTTGGGAAAGAAGTTGACTTTCATTTGATTAAACAAGCTATGTTAGAATGCAATTCACTTTCATTTGATTCAATATGCTGTATTCGAATCAAATTAGCTTTGTTCGAATGCAATTGAGTGGAATCCTAATGATTAAGCTTCACCTTTATTTTAAAAAAGTACCATTTTTGGTAAGAATAGTTGACTTTCATTTGATTAGACAAGCTATGTTTGAACGTTGTTGACTTTCATTTGATTCAATAAGGTTTATTCGAAGCAAATTAGCTTTGTTTGAATGCAATTGAGTGGAATCTTAATGATTAAGCTTAAGCTTTATTTGAAACAATTACCATTTTTGGAATAAATAGTTGACTTTCATTTGATTAAACAAGCTATGTTTGAATGCAATTTTCTTTGTTTTAATGCAATTGAGTGAAATCTTAATGATTAAGCTTAAGCTTTATTTGAAACAATTACTATTTTTAAAAAGAATAGTTGACTTTCATTTGATTAAACAAACAATGTTTGAATGCAATTGACTTTCATTTGATTCAATAAGCTTTACTCGAATCAAATTAGCTTTGTTTGAATGCAATTGAGTGGAACCTTAATGATAAAGCTTAAGCTTTATTTGAATCAATAACCATTTTTGGAATAAATAGTTGACTTTCATTTGATTAAACAAGCTATGTTTGAATGCAATTTTCTTTGTTTTAATGCAATTGAGTGAAATCTTAATGATTAAGCTTAAGCTTTATTTGAAACAATTACTATTTTTAAAAAGAATAGTTGACTTTCATTTGATTAAACAAACAATGTTTGAATGCAATTGACTTTCATTTGATTCAATAAGCTTTACTCGAATCAAATTAGCTTTGTTTGAATGCAATTGAGTGGAACCTTAATGATAAAGCTTAAGCTTTATTTGAATCAATAACCATTTTTGGAAAGAAGTTTACTGGAATTTGATTAAACATGCTATGTTTGAATGCAATTGACTTTCATTTGATTCAATAAGCTTTATTCGAATCAAATTTGCTTTGTTTGAATGCAATTGAGTCGAATCTAAATGATTAAGCTTAACCTTGATTTGAAAAAATTACCATTTTTGGAAAGAATAGTTGACTATCATTTGATTAAACAAGCTATGTTTGAATGCAATTGACTTTCATTTGATTCAATAAGCTTTATTCGAATCAAATTAGCTTTGTTCGAATGCAATTGAGTGGAATCCTAATGATTAAGCTTCACCTTTATTTTAAAAAAGTACCATTTTTGGTAAGAATAGTTGACTTTCATTTGATTAGACAAGCTATGTTTGAACGTTGTTGACTTTCATTTGATTCAATAAGGTTTATTCGAAGCAAATTAGCTTTGTTTGAATGCAATTGAGTGGAATCTTAATGATTAAGCTTAAGCTTTATTTGAAACAATTACCATTTTTGGAATAAATAGTTGACTTTCATTTGATTAAACAAGCTATGTTTGAATGCAATTTTCTTTGTTTTAATGCAATTGAGTGAAATCTTAATGATTAAGCTTAAGCTTTATTTGAAACAATTACTATTTTTAAAAAGAATAGTTGACTTTCATTTGATTAAACAAACAATGTTTGAATGCAATTGACTTTCATTTGATTCAATAAGCTTTACTCGAATCAAATTAGCTTTGTTTGAATGCAATTGAGTGGAACCTTAATGATAAAGCTTAAGCTTTATTTGAATCAATAACCATTTTTGGAAAGAAGTTTACTGGAATTTGATTAAACATGCTATGTTTAAATGCAATTGACTTTCATTTGATTCAATAAGCTTTATTCGAATCAAATTTGCTTTGTTTGAATGCAATTGAGTCGAATCTTAATGATTAAGCTTAGCCTTGATTTGAAAAAATTACCATTTTTGGAAAGAATAGTTGACTATCATTTGATTAAACAAGCTATGTTTGAATGCAATTGACTTTCATTTGATTCAATAAGCTTTATTCGAATCAAATTAGCTTTGTTCGAATGCAATTGAGTGGAATCCTAATGATTAAGCTTCACATTTATTTTAAAAAAGTACCATTTTTGGTAAGAATAGTTGACTTTCATTTGATTAGACAAGCTATGTTTGAACGTTGTTGACTTTCATTTGATTCAATAAGGTTTATTCGAAGCAAATTAGCTTTGTTTGAATGCAATTGAGTGGAATCTTAATGATTAAGCTTAAGCTTTATTTGAAACAATTACCATTTTTGGAATAAATAGTTGACTTTCATTTGATTAAACAAGCTATGTTTGAATGCAATTTTCTTTGTTTTAATGCAATTGAGTGAAATCTTAATGATTAAGCTTAAGCTTTATTTGAAACAATTACTATTTTTAAAAAGAATAGTTGACTTTCATTTGATTAAACAAACAATGTTTGAATGCAATTGACTTTCATTTGATTCAATAAGCTTTACTCGAATCAAATTAGCTTTGTTTGAATGCAATTGAGTGGAACCTTGATGATAAAGCTTAAGCTTTATTTGAATCAATTTCTATTTTGGGAAAGAAGTTGACTTTCATTTGATTAAACAAGCTATGTTAGAATGCAATTCACTTTCATTTGATTCAATATGCTTTATTCGAATCAAATTAGCTTTGTTCGAATGCAATTGAGTGGAATCCTAATGATTAAGCTTCACCTTTATTTTAAAAAAGTACCATTTTTGGTAAGAATAGTTGACTTTCATTTGATTAGACAAGCTATGTTTGAACGTTGTTGACTTTCACTTGATTCAATAAGGTTTATTCGAAGCAAATTAGCTTTGTTTGAATGCAATTGAGTGGAATCTTAATGATTAAGCTTAAGCTTTATTTGAAACAATTACCATTTTTGGAATAAATAGTTGACTTTCATTTGATTAAACAAGCTATGTTTGAATGCAATTTTCTTTGTTTTAATGCAATTGAGTGAAATCTTAATGATTAAGCTTAAGCTTTATTTGAAACAATTACTATTTTTAAAAAGAATAGTTGACTTTCATTTGATTAAACAAACAATGTTTGAATGCAATTGACTTTCATTTGATTCAATAAGCTTTACTCGAATCAAATTAGCTTTGTTTGAATGCAATTGAGTGGAACCTTAATGATAAAGCTTAAGCTTTATTCGAATCAATTTCTATTTTGGGAAAGAAGTTGACTTTCATTTGATTAAACAAGCTATGTTAGAATGCAATTCACTTTCATTTGATTCAATATGCTGTATTCGAATCAAATTAGCTTTGTTCGAATGCAATTGAGTGGAATCCTAATGATTAAGCTTCACCTTTATTTTAAAAAAGTACCATTTTTGGTAAGAATAGTTGACTTTCATTTGATTAGACAAGCTATGTTTGAACGTTGTTGACTTTCATTTGATTCAATAAGGTTTATTCGAAGCAAATTAGCTTTGTTTGAATGCAATTGAGTGGAATCTTAATGATTAAGCTTAAGCTTTATTTGAAACAATTACCATTTTTGGAATAAATAGTTGACTTTCATTTGATTAAACAAGCTATGTTTGAATGCAATTTTCTTTGTTTTAATGCAATTGAGTGAAATCTTAATGATTAAGCTTAAGCTTTATTTGAAACAATTACTATTTTTAAAAAGAATAGTTGACTTTCATTTGATTAAACAAACAATGTTTGAATGCAATTGACTTTCATTTGATTCAATAAGCTTTACTCGAATCAAATTAGCTTTGTTTGAATGCAATTGAGTGGAACCTTAATGATAAAGCTTAAGCTTTATTTGAATCAATAACCATTTTTGGAATAAATAGTTGACTTTCATTTGATTAAACAAGCTATGTTTGAATGCAATTTTCTTTGTTTTAATGCAATTGAGTGAAATCTTAATGATTAAGCTTAAGCTTTATTTGAAACAATTACTATTTTTAAAAAGAATAGTTGACTTTCATTTGATTAAACAAACAATGTTTGAATGCAATTGACTTTCATTTGATTCAATAAGCTTTACTCGAATCAAATTAGCTTTGTTTGAATGCAATTGAGTGGAACCTTAATGATAAAGCTTAAGCTTTATTTGAATGAATAACCATTTTTGGAAAGAAGTTTACTGGAATTTGATTAAACATGCTATGTTTGAATGCAATTGACTTTCATTTGATTCAATAAGCTTTATTCGAATCAAATTTGCTTTGTTTGAATGCAATTGAGTCGAATCTTAATGATTAAGCTTAGCCTTGATTTGAAAAAATTACCATTCTTGGAAAGAATAGTTGACTATCATTTGATTAAACAAGCTATGTTTGAATGCAATTGACTTTCATTTGATTCAATAAGCTTTATTCGAATCAAATTAGCTTTGTTCGAATGCAATTGAGTGGAATCCTAATGATTAAGCTTCACCTTTATTTTAAAAAAGTACCATTTTTGGTAAGAATAGTTGACTTTCATTTGATTAGACAAGCTATGTTTGAACGTTGTTGACTTTCATTTGATTCAATAAGGTTTATTCGAAGCAAATTAGCTTTGTTTGAATGCAATTGAGTGGAATCTTAATGATTAAGCTTAAGCTTTATTTGAAACAATTACCATTTTTGGAATAAATAGTTGACTTTCATTTGATTAAACAAGCTATGTTTGAATGCAATTTTCTTTGTTTTAATGCAATTGAGTGAAATCTTAATGATTAAGCTTAAGCTTTATTTGAAACAATTACTATTTTTAAAAAGAATAGTTGACTTTCATTTGATTAAACAAACAATGTTTGAATGCAATTGACTTTCATTTGATTCAATAAGCTTTACTCGAATCAAATTAGCTTTGTTTGAATGCAATTGTGTGGAACCTTAATGATAAAGGTTAAGCTTTATTTGAATCAATAACCATTTTTGGAAAGAAGTTTACTGGAATTTGATTAAACATGCTATGTTTGAATGCAATTGACTTTCATTTGATTCAATAAGCTTTATTCGAATCAAATTTGCTTTGTTTGAATGCAATTGAGTCGAATCTTAATGATTAAGATTAACCTTGATTTGAAAAAATTACCATTTTTGGAAAGAATAGTTGACTATCATTTGATTAAACAAGCTATGTTTGAATGCAATTGACTTTCATTTGATTCAATAAGCTTTATTCGAATCAAATTAGCTTTGTTCGAATGCAATTGAGTGGAATCCTAATGATTAAGCTTAACCTTTATTTTAAAAAAGTACCATTTTTGGTAAGAATAGTTGACTTTCATTTGATTAGACAAGCTATGTTTGAACGTTGTTGACTTTCATTTGATTCAATAAGCTTTATTCGAAGCAAATTAGCTTTGTTTGAATGCAATTGAGTGGAATCTTAATGATTAAGCATAAGCTTTATTTGAACCAATTTCTATTTTGGAAAGCAGTTGACTTTTATTTCATTAAACAAGCTATGTTTGAATGCAATTGACTTTCATTTGATTCAATAAGCTTTATTCAAATAAAATTAGCTTTGTTTGAAGGCAATTGAGTGGAATCTTAATGATTAAGCTTAACCTTTATTTGAAAAAAGTACCATTTCTGGTAATAATAGTTGACTTGCATTTGATCAAACAAGCTATGTTTGAATGCAATTGACTTTCATTTGATTCAATAAGCTTTATTCGAATCAAATTAGCTTTGTTTGAATGCAATTGAGAGGAATCTTAATGATTAAGCTTAACCTTTATTTTTAAAAAGTACCATTTTTGGTATGAATAGTTGACTTTGATTTGATTAAACAAGCTATGTTTGAATGCAATTGACTTTCATTTGATTCAATAAGCTTGATTCGAATCAAATTAGCTTTGCTTGAATGCAATTGAGTGGAATCTTAATGATTAAGCTTAAGCTTTAGTTGAAACAATTACCATTTTTCAAACAATAGTTGACTATCATTTGATTAAACAAACTATGTTTGAACGCAGTTGATTTTCATTTGATTCAATAAGCTTTATTCGAATCAAATTAGCTTTGTTTGAATGCAATTGAGTGGAATCTTAATGATTAAGGCTAAGCTTTATTTGAACCAATTTCCATTTTTGGAAAGAAGTTGACTTTCATTTGATTAAACAAGCTATGTTTGAATGCAATTGACTCTCATTTGATTCAATAAGCTTGATTCGAATCAAATTAGCTTTGTTTGAATGCAATTGAGTGGAATCCTATTGATTAAGTTTAAGCTTTAGTTGAAACAATTACCATTTTTGAAAACAATAGTTGACTTTCATTTGATTAAACAAGCTATGTTTGAACGCAGTTGACTTTCATTTGATTCAATAAGCTTTATTCGATTCAAATTAGCTTTGTTTGAATGCAATTGAGTGGAATCTTAATGATTAAGCTTAACCTTTATTTGAACCAATTTCTATTTTGGGAAAGAAGTTGACTTTCATTTGATTGAACAAGCTATGTTAGAATGCAATTCACTTTCATTTGATTCAATATGCTTTATTCGAATCAAATTAGCTTTGTTTGAATGCAATTGAGTGGAATCTTAATGATTAAGCTTAAGCTTTATTTGAAACAATTACCATTTTTGGAATAAATAGTTGACTTTCATTTGATTAAACAAGCTATGTTTGAATGCAATTGACTTTCATTTGATTCAATAAGCTTTACTCGAATCAAATTAGCTTTGTTTGAATGCAATTGAGTGGAACCTTAATGATAAAGCTTAAGCTCTATTTGAATCAATAACCATTTTTGGAAAGAAGTTTACTGGAATTTGATTAAACATGCTATGTTTGAATGCAATTGACTTTCATTTGATTCAATAAGCTTTATTCGAATCAAATTTGCTTTGTTTGAATGCAATTCAGTCGAATCTTAATGATTAAGATTAACCTTGATTTGAAAAAATTACCATTTTTGGAAAGAATAGTTGACTATCATTTGATTAAACAAGCTATGTTTGAATGCAATTGACTTTCATTTGATTCAATAAGCTTTATTCGAATCAAATTAGCTTTGTTCGAATGCAATTGAGTGGAATCCTAATGATTAAGCTTAACCTTTATTTTAAAAAAGTACCATTTTTGGTAAGAATAGTTGACTTTCATTTGATTAGACAAGCTATGTTTGAACGTTGTTGACTTTCATTTGATTCAATAAGCTTTATTCGAAGCAAATTAGCTTTGTTTGAATGCAATTGAGTGGAATCTTAATGATTAAGCATAAGCTTTATTTGAACCAATTTCTATTTTGGAAAGCAGTTGACTTTTATTTCATTAAACAAGCTATGTTTGAATGCAATTGACTTTCATTTGATTCAATAAGCTTTATTCAAATAAAATTAGCTTTGTTTGAAGGCAATTGAGTGGAATCTTAATGATTAAGCTTAACCTTTATTTGAAAAAAGTACCATTTCTGGTAATAATAGTTGACTTGCATTTGATCAAACAAGCTATGTTTGAATGCAATTGACTTTCATTTGATTCAATAAGCTTTATTCGAATCAAATTAGCTTTGTTTGAATGCAATTGAGAGGAATCTTAATGATTAAGCTTAACCTTTATTTTTAAAAAGTACCATTTTTGGTATGAATAGTTGACTTTGATTTGATTAAACAAGCTATGTTTGAATGCAATTGACTTTCATTTGATTCAATAAGCTTGATTCGAATCAAATTAGCTTTGCTTGAATGCAATTGAGTGGAATCTTAATGATTAAGCTTAAGCTTTAGTTGAAACAATTACCATTTTTCAAACAATAGTTGACTATCATTTGATTAAACAAACTATGTTTGAACGCAGTTGATTTTCATTTGATTCAATAAGCTTTATTCGAATCAAATTAGCTTTGTTTGAATGCAATTGAGTGGAATCTTAATGATTAAGGCTAAGCTTTATTTGAACCAATTTCCATTTTTGGAAAGAAGTTGACTTTCATTTGATTAAACAAGCTATGTTTGAATGCAATTGACTCTCATTTGATTCAATAAGCTTGATTCGAATCAAATTAGCTTTGTTTGAATGCAATTGAGTGGAATCCTATTGATTAAGTTTAAGCTTTAGTTGAAACAATTACCATTTTTGAAAACAATAGTTGACTTTCATTTGATTAAACAAGCTATGTTTGAACGCAGTTGACTTTCATTTGATTCAATAAGCTTTATTCGATTCAAATTAGCTTTGTTTGAATGCAATTGAGTGGAATCTTAATGATTAAGCTTAACCTTTATTTGAACCAATTTCTATTTTGGGAAAGAAGTTGACTTTCATTTGATTGAACAAGCTATGTTAGAATGCAATTCACTTTCATTTGATTCAATATGCTTTATTCGAATCAAATTAGCTTTGTTTGAATGCAATTGAGTGGAATCTTAATGATTAAGCTTAAGCATTATTTGAAACAATTACCATTTTTGGAATAAATAGTTGACTTTCATTTGATTAAACAAGCTATGTTTGAATGCAATTTTCTTTGTTTTAATGCAATTGAGTGAAATCTTTATGATTAAGCTTAAGCTTTATTTGAAACAATTACTATTTTTAAAAAGAATAGTTGACTTTCATTTGATTAAACAAACAATGTTTGAATGCAATTGACTTTCATTTGATTCAATAAGCTTTACTCGAATCAAATTAGCTTTGTTTGAATGCAATTGAGTGGAACCTTAATGATAAAGCTTAAGCTTTATTTGAATCAATAACCATTTTTGGAAATAAGTTTACTGGAATTTGATTAAACATGCTATGTTTGAATGCAATTGACTTTCATTTGATTCAATAAGCTTTATTCGAATCAAATTTGCTTTGTTTGAATGCAATTGAGTCGAATCTTAATGATTAAGCTTAGCCTTGATTTGAAAAAATTACCATTTTTGGAAAGAATAGTTGACTATCATTTGATTAAACAAGCTATGTTTGAATGCAATTGACTTTCATTTGATTCAATAAGCTTTATTCGAATCAAATTAGCTTTGTTCGAATGCAATTGAGTGGAATCCTAATGATTAAGCTTCACCTTTATTTTAAAAAAGTAACATTTTTGGTAAGAATAGTTGACTTTCATTTGATTAGACAAGCTATGTTTGAACGTTGTTGACTTTCATTTGATTCAATAAGGTTTATTCGAAGCAAATTAGCTTTGTTTGAATGCAATTGAGTGGAATCTTAATGATTAAGCTTAAGCTTTATTTGAAACAATTACCATTTTTGGAATAAATAGTTGACTTTCATTTGATTAAACAAGCTATGTTTGAATGCAATTTTCTTTGTTTTAATGCAATTGAGTGAAATCTTAATGATTAAGCTTAAGCTTTATTTGAAACAATTACTATTTTTAAAAAGAATAGTTGACTTTCATTTGATTAAACAAACAATGTTTGAATGCAATTGACTTTCATTTGATTCAATAAGCTTTACTCGAATCAAATTAGCTTTGTTTGAATGCAATTGTGTGGAACCTTAATGATAAAGGTTAAGCTTTATTTGAATCAATAACCATTTTTGGAAAGAAGTTTACTGGAATTTGATTAAACATGCTATGTTTGAATGCAATTGACTTTCATTTGATTCAATAAGCTTTATTCGAATCAAATTTGCTTTGTTTGAATGCAATTGAGTCGAATCTTAATGATTAAGCTTAGCCTTGATTTGAAAAAATTACCATTTTTGGAAAGAATAGTTGACTATCATTTGATTAAACAAGCTATGTTTGAATGCAATTGACTTTCATTTGATTCAATAAGCTTTATTCGAATCAAATTAGCTTTGTTCGAATGCAATTGAGTGGAATCCTAATGATTAAGCTTCACCTTTATTTTAAAAAAGTACCATTTTTGGTAAGAATAGTTGACTTTCATTTGATTAGACAAGCTATGTTTGAACGTTGTTGACTTTCATTTGATTCAATAAGGTTTATTCGAAGCAAATTAGCTTTGTTTGAATGCAATTGAGTGGAATCTTAATGATTAAGCTTAAGCTTTATTTGAAACAATTACCATTTTTGGAATAAATAGTTGACTTTCATTTGATTAAACAAGCTATGTTTGAATGCAATTTTCTTTGTTTTAATGCAATTGAGTGAAATCTTAATGATTAAGCTTAAGCTTTATTTGAAACAATTACTATTTTTAAAAAGAATAGTTGACTTTCATTTGATTAAACAAACAATGTTTGAATGCAATTGACTTTCATTTGATTCAATAAGCTTTACTCGAATCAAATTAGCTTTGTTTGAATGCAATTGAGTGGAACCTTAATGATAAAGCTTAAGCTTTATTTGAATCAATAACCATTTTTGGAAAGAAGTTTACTGGAATTTGATTAAACATGCTATGTTTGAATGCAATTGACTTTCATTTGATTCAATAAGCTTTATTCGAATCAAATTTGCTTTGTTTGAATGCAATTGAGTCGAATCTTAATGATTAAGATTAACCTTGATTTGAAAAAATTACCATTTTTGGAAAGAATAGTTGACTATCATTTGATTAAACAAGCTATGTTTGAATGCAATTGACTTTCATTTGATTCAATAAGCTTTATTCGAATCAAATTAGCTTTGTTCGAATGCAATTGAGTGGAATCCTAATGATTAAGCTTAACCTTTATTTTAAAAAAGTACCATTTTTGGTAAGAATAGTTGACTTTCATTTGATTAGACAAGCTATGTTTGAACGTTGTTGACTTTCATTTGATTCAATAAGCTTTATTCGAAGCAAATTAGCTTTGTTTGAATGCAATTGAGTGGAATCTTAATGATTAAGCATAAGCTTTATTTGAACCAATTTCTATTTTGGAAAGCAGTTGACTTTTATTTCATTAAACAAGCTATGTTTGAATGCAATTGACTTTCATTTGATTCAATAAGCTTTATTCAAATAAAATTAGCTTTGTTTGAAGGCAATTGAGTGGAATCTTAATGATTAAGCTTAACCTTTATTTGAAAAAAGTACCATTTCTGGTAATAATAGTTGACTTGCATTTGATCAAACAAGCTATGTTTGAATGCAATTGACTTTCATTTGATTCAATAAGCTTTATTCGAATCAAATTAGCTTTGTTTGAATGCAATTGAGAGGAATCTTAATGATTAAGCTTAACCTTTATTTTTAAAAAGTACCATTTTTGGTATGAATAGTTGACTTTGATTTGATTAAACAAGCTATGTTTGAATGCAATTGACTTTCATTTGATTCAATAAGCTTGATTCGAATCAAATTAGCTTTGCTTGAATGCAATTGAGTGGAATCTTAATGATTAAGCTTAAGCTTTAGTTGAAACAATTACCATTTTTCAAACAATAGTTGACTATCATTTGATTAAACAAACTATGTTTGAACGCAGTTGATTTTCATTTGATTCAATAAGCTTTATTCGAATCAAATTAGCTTTGTTTGAATGCAATTGAGTGGAATCTTAATGATTAAGGCTAAGCTTTATTTGAACCAATTTCCATTTTTGGAAAGAAGTTGACTTTCATTTGATTAAACAAGCTATGTTTGAATGCAATTGACTCTCATTTGATTCAATAAGCTTGATTCGAATCAAATTAGCTTTGTTTGAATGCAATTGAGTGGAATCCTATTGATTAAGTTTAAGCTTTAGTTGAAACAATTACCATTTTTGAAAACAATAGTTGACTTTCATTTGATTAAACAAGCTATGTTTGAACGCAGTTGACTTTCATTTGATTCAATAAGCTTTATTCGATTCAAATTAGCTTTGTTTGAATGCAATTGAGTGGAATCTTAATGATTAAGCTTAACCTTTATTTGAACCAATTTCTATTTTGGGAAAGAAGTTGACTTTCATTTGATTGAACAAGCTATGTTAGAATGCAATTCACTTTCATTTGATTCAATATGCTTTATTCGAATCAAATTAGCTTTGTTTGAATGCAATTGAGTGGAATCTTAATGATTAAGCTTAAGCATTATTTGAAACAATTACCATTTTTGGAATAAATAGTTGACTTTCATTTGATTAAACAAGCTATGTTTGAATGCAATTTTCTTTGTTTTAATGCAATTGAGTGAAATCTTTATGATTAAGCTTAAGCTTTATTTGAAACAATTACTATTTTTAAAAAGAATAGTTGACTTTCATTTGATTAAACAAACAATGTTTGAATGCAATTGACTTTCATTTGATTCAATAAGCTTTACTCGAATCAAATTAGCTTTGTTTGAATGCAATTGAGTGGAACCTTAATGATAAAGCTTAAGCTTTATTTGAATCAATAACCATTTTTGGAAATAAGTTTACTGGAATTTGATTAAACATGCTATGTTTGAATGCAATTGACTTTCATTTGATTCAATAAGCTTTATTCGAATCAAATTTGCTTTGTTTGAATGCAATTGAGTCGAATCTTAATGATTAAGCTTAGCCTTGATTTGAAAAAATTACCATTTTTGGAAAGAATAGTTGACTATCATTTGATTAAACAAGCTATGTTTGAATGCAATTGACTTTCATTTGATTCAATAAGCTTTATTCGAATCAAATTAGCTTTGTTCGAATGCAATTGAGTGGAATCCTAATGATTAAGCTTCACCTTTATTTTAAAAAAGTACCATTTTTGGTAAGAATAGTTGACTTTCATTTGATTAGACAAGCTATGTTTGAACGTTGTTGACTTTCATTTGATTCAATAAGGTTTATTCGAAGCAAATTAGCTTTGTTTGAATGCAATTGAGTGGAATCTTAATGATTAAGCTTAAGCTTTATTTGAAACAATTACCATTTTTGGAATAAATAGTTGACTTTCATTTGATTAAACAAGCTATGTTTGAATGCAATTTTCTTTGTTTTAATGCAATTGAGTGAAATCTTAATGATTAAGCTTAAGCTTTATTTGAAACAATTACTATTTTTAAAAAGAATAGTTGACTTTCATTTGATTAAACAAACAATGTTTGAATGCAATTGACTTTCATTTGATTCAATAAGCTTTACTCGAATCAAATTAGCTTTGTTTGAATGCAATTGTGTGGAACCTTAATGATAAAGGTTAAGCTTTATTTGAATCAATAACCATTTTTGGAAAGAAGTTTACTGGAATTTGATTAAACATGCTATGTTTGAATGCAATTGACTTTCATTTGATTCAATAAGCTTTATTCGAATCAAATTTGCTTTGTTTGAATGCAATTGAGTCGAATCTTAATGATTAAGCTTAGCCTTGATTTGAAAAAATTACCATTTTTGGAAAGAATAGTTGACTATCATTTGATTAAACAAGCTATGTTTGAATGCAATTGACTTTCATTTGATTCAATAAGCTTTATTCGAATCAAATTAGCTTTGTTCGAATGCAATTGAGTGGAATCCTAATGATTAAGCTTCACCTTTATTTTAAAAAAGTACCATTTTTGGTAAGAATAGTTGACTTTCATTTGATTAGACAAGCTATGTTTGAACGTTGTTGACTTTCATTTGATTCAATAAGGTTTATTCGAAGCAAATTAGCTTTGTTTGAATGCAATTGAGTGGAATCTTAATGATTAAGCTTAAGCTTTATTTGAAACAATTACCATTTTTGGAATAAATAGTTGACTTTCATTTGATTAAACAAGCTATGTTTGAATGCAATTTTCTTTGTTTTAATGCAATTGAGTGAAATCTTAATGATTAAGCTTAAGCTTTATTTGAAACAATTACTATTTTTAAAAAGAATAGTTGACTTTCATTTGATTAAACAAACAATGTTTGAATGCAATTGACTTTCATTTGATTCAATAAGCTTTACTCGAATCAAATTAGCTTTGTTTGAATGCAATTGAGTGGAACCTTAATGATAAAGCTTAAGCTTTATTTGAATCAATAACCATTTTTGGAAAGAAGTTTACTGGAATTTGATTAAACATGCTATGTTTGAATGCAATTGACTTTCATTTGATTCAATAAGCTTTATTCGAATCAAATTTGCTTTGTTTGAATGCAATTGAGTCGAATCTTAATGATTAAGATTAACCTTGATTTGAAAAAATTACCATTTTTGGAAAGAATAGTTGACTATCATTTGATTAAACAAGCTATGTTTGAATGCAATTGACTTTCATTTGATTCAATAAGCTTTATTCGAATCAAATTTGCTTTGTTTGAATGCAATTGAGTCGAATCTTAATGATTAAGATTAACCTTGATTTGAAAAAATTACCATTTTTGGAAAGAATAGTTGACTATCATTTGATTAAACAAGCTATGTTTGAATGCAATTGACTTTCATTTGATTCAATAAGCTTTATTCGAATCAAATTAGCTTTGTTCGAATGCAATTGAGTGGAATCCTAATGATTAAGCTTAACCTTTATTTTAAAAAAGTACCATTTTTGGTAAGAATAGTTGACTTTCATTTGATTAGACAAGCTATGTTTGAACGTTGTTGACTTTCATTTGATTCAATAAGCTTTATTCGAAGCAAATTAGCTTTGTTTGAATGCAATTGAGTGGAATCTTAATGATTAAGCATAAGCTTTATTTGAACCAATTTCTATTTTGGAAAGCAGTTGACTTTTATTTCATTAAACAAGCTATGTTTGAATGCAATTGACTTTCATTTGATTCAATAAGCTTTATTCAAATAAAATTAGCTTTGTTTGAAGGCAATTGAGTGGAATCTTAATGATTAAGCTTAACCTTTATTTGAAAAAAGTACCATTTCTGGTAATAATAGTTGACTTGCATTTGATCAAACAAGCTATGTTTGAATGCAATTGACTTTCATTTGATTCAATAAGCTTTATTCGAATCAAATTAGCTTTGTTTGAATGCAATTGAGAGGAATCTTAATGATTAAGCTTAACCTTTATTTTTAAAAAGTACCATTTTTGGTATGAATAGTTGACTTTGATTTGATTAAACAAGCTATGTTTGAATGCAATTGACTTTCATTTGATTCAATAAGCTTGATTCGAATCAAATTAGCTTTGCTTGAATGCAATTGAGTGGAATCTTAATGATTAAGCTTAAGCTTTAGTTGAAACAATTACCATTTTTCAAACAATAGTTGACTATCATTTGATTAAACAAACTATGTTTGAACGCAGTTGATTTTCATTTGATTCAATAAGCTTTATTCGAATCAAATTAGCTTTGTTTGAATGCAATTGAGTGGAATCTTAATGATTAAGGCTAAGCTTTATTTGAACCAATTTCCATTTTTGGAAAGAAGTTGACTTTCATTTGATTAAACAAGCTATGTTTGAATGCAATTGACTCTCATTTGATTCAATAAGCTTGATTCGAATCAAATTAGCTTTGTTTGAATGCAATTGAGTGGAATCCTATTGATTAAGTTTAAGCTTTAGTTGAAACAATTACCATTTTTGAAAACAATAGTTGACTTTCATTTGATTAAACAAGCTATGTTTGAACGCAGTTGACTTTCATTTGATTCAATAAGCTTTATTCGATTCAAATTAGCTTTGTTTGAATGCAATTGAGTGGAATCTTAATGATTAAGCTTAACCTTTATTTGAACCAATTTCTATTTTGGGAAAGAAGTTGACTTTCATTTGATTGAACAAGCTATGTTAGAATGCAATTCACTTTCATTTGATTCAATATGCTTTATTCGAATCAAATTAGCTTTGTTTGAATGCAATTGAGTGGAATCTTAATGATTAAGCTTAAGCTTTATTTGAAACAATTACCATTTTTGGAATAAATAGTTGACTTTCATTTGATTAAACAAGCTATGTTTGAATGCAATTTTCTTTGTTTTAATGCAATTGAGTGAAATCTTTATGATTAAGCTTAAGCTTTATTTGAAACAATTACTATTTTTAAAAACAATAGTTGACTTTCATTTGATTAAACAAACAATGTTTGAATGCAATTGACTTTCATTTGATTCAATAAGCTTTACTCGAATCAAATTAGCTTTGTTTGAATGCAATTGAGTGGAACCTTAATGATAAAGCTTAAGCTTTATTTGAATCAATAACCATTTTTGGAAAGAAGTTTACTGGAATTTGATTAAACATGCTATGTTTGAATGCAATTGACTTTCATTTGATTCAATAAGCTTTATTCGAATCAAATTTGCTTTGTTTGAATGCAATTGAGTCGAATCTTAATGATTAAGCTTAGCCTTGATTTGAAAAAATTACCATTTTTGGAAAGAATAGTTGACTATCATTTGATTAAACAAGCTATGTTTGAATGCAATTGACTTTCATTTGATTCAATAAGCTTTATTCGAATCAAATTAGCTTTGTTCGAATGCAATTGAGTGGAATCCTAATGATTAAGCTTAACCTTTATTTTAAAAAAGTACCATTTTTGGTAAGAATAGTTGACTTTCATTTGATTAGACAAGCTATGTTTGAACGTTGTTGACTTTCATTTGATTCAATAAGCTTTATTCGAAGCAAATTAGCTTTGTTTGAATGCAATTGAGTGGAATCTTAATGATTAAGCATAAGCTTTATTTGAACCAATTTCTATTTTGGAAAGCAGTTGACTTTTATTTCATTAAACAAGCTATGTTTGAATGCAATTGACTTTCATTTGATTCAATAAGCTTTATTCAAATAAAATTAGCTTTGTTTGAAGGCAATTGAGTGGAATCTTAATGATTAAGCTTAACCTTTATTTGAAAAAAGTACCATTTCTGGTAATAATAGTTGACTTGCATTTGATCAAACAAGCTATGTTTGAATGCAATTGACTTTCATTTGATTCAATAAGCTTTATTCGAATCAAATTAGCTTTGTTTGAATGCAATTGAGAGGAATCTTAATGATTAAGCTTAACCTTTATTTTTAAAAAGTACCATTTTTGGTATGAATAGTTGACTTTGATTTGATTAAACAAGCTATGTTTGAATGCAATTGACTTTCATTTGATTCAATAAGCTTGATTCGAAGCAAATTAGCTTTGCTTGAATGCAATTGAGTGGAATCTTAATGATTAAGCTTAAGCTTTAGTTGAAACAATTACCATTTTTCAAACAATAGTTGACTATCATTTGATTAAACAAACTATGTTTGAACGCAGTTGATTTTCATTTGATTCAATAAGCTTTATTCGAATCAAATTAGCTTTGTTTGAATGCAATTGTGTTGTAACCTTGTTGTAGCACAAGAAGATTACAAGGGACTAGCCACTAAAGTAAAGGATAGATCAAGGTTCAAAGCTGGATACAGAAATAACACCACCAACTTCGAAGACTTGGGCTATAATTCGTGAACTTGGATACAGATTTCACCACCAAATTCAACAAATTAGGTTCCTAAGATCACAGCCTAATTGAGCCAAAAATTAGACAAGCAAAGGAGGATTGTTTTGGGATTTCAGAAGAAAAAGCCAAAGACAAGTTCAAGTTGTTTTTGATTCAAAGTATTCTGCTTTTTCATTGAAGCTTAAGGCCTATATTTATAATTACAACTTAAGATAAGATAAGGCTAATTAGAGAGTCTAAATCTTATCCTAAAATCAGAATTTTGTGGAGCTAAAGAAGATAACAAAATCTGAAATGAGGAGCTTGGGCAGCCTGATTTTTAGCTCTTCCTTAAAGTCTTCTTAATTGCTTTGTCTCCACTTTAAATGGCCTAGCTTTGAATCCCTTGGACAGCCGAATTCTGGAAGCTTCTTGGAGTTCTTGAAGCTTCTTGATGATTCCTTGATTGCTTCCATTATGGCCGGTTTTGATGACTCCCTACTTTGTTTATTGCTAGCTCAACTACTTGACTAAATGTTAAAAGGCTTAACAAATAAATAAAAAAGGGATTCGATTTATACATGGATCGAATCCTACTAATAAAAACTTAACTGAAATTTCAATAAACAAAGGAAAATAAAACTTGGATTGGTTGGATGACAATTCGATCCATATCATTGATGATACCTCGAACCAAAGTGATGATCTTGCTATCTTGAATTAATGTTGTAGGGGGCCGGATCACAACATTCTCCCCGTCTTTTGAAGAGTTTGACCTCAAACTAGGTAATTCTTCAAATTCATCAAAGTAAGGGGACAAGTCTTGCACATTGAAGGTAGAAGAAACTCCATAATCTCCGGGCAATTCGACCTTATAAGCATTGTCATTCACTTTATCCACTACTTCGAATGGACCATCACTTCTTGGACTGATTTTAGAACGCCTCTTAGTTGGAAAACGTTCCTTTCTCAAATGAACCCACACGAGATCACCTTTCTTAAAGTGCACCGAGGTTCTTTTCTTATCATAGTATTCCTTCACCTTGGCATTGGCTCGCTCAATCTGACCTCGAACTTTCTCATGGATTGATTGGATCTCTTTGGCTCGTTCACTAGCTTCTTGGCTGAATTTGGTCGGAGTTGGAAATGGGGCCAAATCAATTGGAGTGCACGGATTGAACCCATAGACAACTTCAAATGGACTCAAGCTTGTTGTTCTGCTAGGAACTCGATTGTAAGAAAATTCAGCATGAGGTAGCACATCTTCCCATTGGCTAGGACGCTTTGTTGCAAGGGCTCGGAGCAAGGACCCTAAAGTCCGATTGGTGACTTCGGTCTGACCATCTGTTTGGGGATGGCTTGAAGTACTGAATTTGAGCTTGGTTCCCAACTTGCGCCACAAAGTAAGCCAAAAATGACTTAGGAACTTGGTGTCTCGATCACTAACCATTGTTTTGGGAATTCCATGCAAACGAACCACTTCTTTGAAATAAAGATCTGCCACACGACTTGCATCATGGGTAGTATGGCATGGGATGAAGTGAGCCATTTTTGAGAATCGATCAACAACCACCATGATCGAATCCTTTCTGTTTTTGGTGAGGGGAAGTCCTACCACGAAATCAAGACTTACATCTTCCCATGGGGCTTGAGGTATGGGCAAGGGCATAAGATACCCTTGAGGCAACTGATGGCTCTTAGCCTTTTGGCACTTCACGCACCGTTTAACAATGAATTCCACATCTCTCTTCAATCGTGGCCAATAAAAGTATTCAGAAATGAGATTGTAGGTCTTCTCAATTCCAAAGTGACCAGCCATTCCTCCCTCATGGAACTCTTTGATTAAGCTTTCTCTCAAACTAGATTTGGGAACACAAATGCTATTTCCTTTGAAAAGGAACCCATCCAAAATGTAAAAGTCTTTTTGGGGATGGCTTTTACACTTTAGAAAGACCTCACCAAAATCAGAATCATCACCATAGCATTGTTTCATTTCTTCAACTCCTATCACACGTGTGCTTAAGGAATTAAGCAACACATATCTCCTTGATAATGCATCGGCACCTTTGTTCATTTCTCCTTTCTTGTGCTTGATCATGAAGTGAAATGACTGAAGAAATTCGACCCACTTGGCATGGCGAGCATGGAGCTTTTGTTGGCTTTGTAAGAACTTGAGTGCTTCATGGTCTGAATGTAGAATGAATTCTTTAGGCAATAGGTAATGCCTCCAATGGTCTAAAGCACGAACAAGAGCCAAAAATTCTTTGTCATAGGTTGAATATCTCCTTTGAACATCATTGAGCTTTTCACTGAAATAGGCAATGGGACGCCTATTTTGAGATAGGACAGCTCCTATTCCAACACCACTAGCATCACATTCAATCTCAAACACATCATCAAAGTTAGGTAAAACAAGAACTGGAGCAGTAGTAAGCAATCTTTTAACCTCTTCAAATGCCTTTTGAGCATTTGGATTCCATTCAAACTTTGAGAGCTTGGTTAGTTCGGTGATGGGAGCCATGAGAGTACTGAAATTTCGCACGAACCTCCTATAAAAAGAGGCTAAACCGTGGAAGCTTCTGATTTGCTGGACTGATTGTGGCGTGGGCCACTCATTGATTGCCTTCACTTTGTCTTCATCAACTTCAATACCATTACATGACACTTTAAATCCTAGAAAAGTTACAAAACTAGAAAAGAAATCACACTTATCTAAATTACCATACAATTGTTCTTTTGCCAAAACAGAAAATACTTCTCTAAGATGTGATACATGCTCATCATCATCTCTACTATAAACTAAAATATCATCAAAATAAACTACTACAAAATGACCAATAAAAGGTTTCAACACTTGGTTCATCAAACGCATAAAAGTGGAAGGTGCGTTTGTTAAACCAAATGGCATGACAAGCCATTCAAACAATCCATCCTTAGTTTTAAAAGCTGTTTTCCATTCATCTCCTTCGAAAATTCGAATTTGATGATAACCACTTTTGAGATCAATTTTCGAAAACACTTTAGCACCATGTAAATCATCTAACAAATCATTTAATCTTGGAATTGGAAATCGATATTTGATAGTGATTTTGTTAATAGGCCTACTGTCCACACACATACGCCATTCACCATTTTTCTTTGGAACAAGTAAAGTAGGACATGCACACGGGCTCAAGGACTCTCGAATCAATCCCTTAGACAACAACTCATCAACTTGCCTTCTTATCTCCTCGGTCTCCTTAGGATTAGTTCTATAGGCCGGTTTATTTGGCAATATAGAACCGGGAATCAAGTCAATTTTGTGTTGGATGTCTCTTTTGGGAGGTAGGGCATTGGGCAATTCAGAGGGGAAAACATAAGAGAACTCTTGGAGGAGGGAATTAATTAAGGGATGGAGGGGTTCTTTTGGAGGTGAGGGGCTGTCTTCAAGTCCACTTAAAATGAGCCCTTTGTGGGGCTTGAACTCATGATATTCAGACTTGATGAGGGTAGTAAGAGTAGTGGGCAAGGGGTTATGGTGCTGTTTTGGGACGGTTTTGGGTGGTGGTAAAGGAGTTAACACAATCTTTTTGCCATTTTTAACAAATGAGTATGTATTTTTATATCCATCATGAATAACTCTCCTATCAAACAACCAAGGTCGTCCAAGTAACAAATGACACGCATCCATGGGAATTACATCACAATACAACTCTTCTTGATAATTATTTCCAATGCTAAAAGAAATCAGAACTTGTTTATCTACTTGTATTCCTTTTCCTTGATTAAGCCATTGGATTACATAAGGGTTTTTATGAGGAGTTGTTTTAAGTCCCAATTTGTCCACCATGTTTTGAGATGCCACATTTGTACAACTACCACCATCGATAATTAAAGTACATACCTTACTTCTGATGGTACAACGGGAGTGAAAGATTGCCTCACGTTGTAAGTTCTCTTCTTTACCAACCAAGTTGCTTAGGGCACGCCTAACAACTAAACATTCACCTTCATCAGGTCCTAGGAACACTTCATCTTGCTCCTGATCCGATTCTTCAACATCATCATAATCATGATTCTCTTCTGGTTCTTCCTTTTCACATTCAATCAAAGAGATTACTCTCTTATTTGGGCATTCGGTTGCAATATGGCCAAAGCCATGACAACGAAAACATTTTCTGGGTTGGGCTGAATTTTGTGGTTTAGGAGGATTAGTGGGCTGATTTTGTGGTTTGGGTGGATTAGAGGAGGCTATTTTGAGTGGTGTTTGGTATGGACGGTTGAACGGGGAAGGGGCTGTTTTGGAAAAGGGACGTGAGGTCTCTTTCCCTTTGGCCTTTTGTTGGGCTTCAACTTTGTGAGATAGATTGACTAACTCCTCCAAAGTTGAGTAGGGGTGTAACTCAACAACATTTGCAATTCGAGGGTCCAACCCTCCAAGGAAACGAACCAAAGTTTGGGGTTCGTCCTCTTCGACATCGCACTTCATGGTCAATCCTTCAAATTCTCTTGCATACTCCTCTACTGATTTCGTTCCTTGTTTCAACTTGTGGAACTTCTGAAAATTTTCTTGAACATAGTAAGTAGGTAAGAACTTGCCTTTCATCAACTTTTTCATTTTAGGCCAAGTTCTGACCTTGTCTTTACCTTGCCTTTGCCTTTTTGCATTTACATTCGACCACCAAGTGGACGCATATTTTTTGAGTTTTAAGGCAATAATTTTCACTTTCTTGTCCTCCGGAGTATTCTTGTAATCGAACACTCTTTCAACGGTATTCAACCATTCGATGAACTCATCGGCATCAATCTTGCCATCATATTCTGGAATATCAACTTTGATATCATTATTGTTTGGCCTTGTTCTTGGAGTTTCATCTTCAAGCCCTGGTTCACTACTTTGTTCACTTCGAGTGGGTGAACCTTCTCTTTGCCTAATGAGTCTCCTCATTAGATCCGCCATTTCTGTTTGCATAGTAGCCATTTGAGCCCTTAAGCTCTCCTTCTCTTCTTCACTTTTCTGAATGTATTCTTGCCAATTAGGAGGTGGGTTCGACATTTTTTTTTTTTTTTTAATTTTTTTTATTTATTTTTTTTTTTGACGTGGGGTAAAGGGGACAGAAAGGGGATGTTTTTTTTTTTTGTGGAGAGGGGTTGCTGGACGTGGAGTAAAGGGGCAGAACGGGGTTATTTTTGTGGAGGAGAAAGGTGGCTAAACCTGCATGGGCCACCAAATGTTGTAACCTTGTTGTAGCACAAGAAGATTACAAGGGACTAGCCACTAAAGTAAAGGATAGATCAAGGTTCAAAGCTGGATACAGAAATAACACCACCAACTTCGAAGACTTGGGCTATAATTCGTGAACTTGGATACAGATTTCACCACCAAATTCAACAAATTAGGTTCCTAAGATCACAGCCTAATTGAGCCAAAAATTAGACAAGCAAAGGAGGATTGTTTTGGGATTTCAGAAGAAAAAGCCAAAGACAAGTTCAAGTTGTTTTTGATTCAAAGTATTCTGCTTTTTCATTGAAGCTTAAGGCCTATATTTATAATTACAACTTAAGATAAGATAAGGCTAATTAGAGAGTCTAAATCTTATCCTAAAATCAGAATTTTGTGGAGCTAAAGAAGATAACAAAATCTGAAATGAGGAGCTTGGGCAGCCTGATTTTTAGCTCTTCCTTAAAGTCTTCTTAATTGCTTTGTCTCCACTTTAAATGGCCTAGCTTTGAATCCCTTGGACAGCCGAATTCTGGAAGCTTCTTGGAGTTCTTGAAGCTTCTTGATGATTCCTTGATTGCTTCCATTATGGCCGGTTTTGATGACTCCCTACTTTGTTTATTGCTAGCTCAACTACTTGACTAAATGTTAAAAGGCTTAACAAATAAATAAAAAAGGGATTCGATTTATACATGGATCGAATCCTACTAATAAAAACTTAACTGAAATTTCAATCAACAAAGGAAAATAAAACTTGGATTGGTTGGATGACAATTCGATCCATATCATTGATGATACCTCGAACCAAAGTGATGATCTTGCTATCTTGAATTAATGTTGTAGGGGGCCGGATCACAACAAATTGAGTGGAATCTTAATGATTAAGGCTAAGCTTTATTTGAACCAATTTCCATTTTTGGAAAGAAGTTGACTTTCATTTGATTAAACAAGCTATGTTTGAATGCAATTGACTCTCATTTGATTCAATAAGCTTGATTCGAATCAAATTAGCTTTGTTTGAATGCAATTGAGTGGAATCCTATCGATTAAGTTTAAGCTTTAGTTGAAACAATTACCATTTTTGAAAACAATAGTTGACTTTCATTTGATTAAACAAGCTATGTTTGAACGCAGTTGACTTTCATTTGATTCAATAAGCTTTATTCGATTCAAATTAGCTTTGTTTGAATGCAATTGAGTGGAATCTTAATGATTAAGCTTAACCTTTATTTGAACCAATTTCTATTTTGGGAAAGAAGTTGACTTTCATTTGATTAAACAAGCTATGTTAGAATGCAATTCACTTTCATTTGATTTATTTGATTCAATATGCTTTATTCGAATCAAATTAGCTTTGTTTGAATGCAATTGAGTGGAATCTTAATGATTAAGCTTAAGCTTTATTTGAAACAATTACCATTTTTGGAATAAATAGTTGACTTTCATTTGATTAAACAAGCTATGTTTGAATGCAATTTTCTTTGTTTTAATGCAATTGAGTGAAATCTTAATGATTAAGCTTAAGCTTTATTTGAAACAATTACTATTTTTAAAAAGAATAGTTGACTTTCATTTGATTAAACAAACAATGTTTGAATGCAATTGACTTTCATTTGATTCAATAAGCTTTACTCGAATCAAATTAGCTTTGTTTGAATGCAATTGAGTGGAACCTTAATGATAAAGCTTAAGCTTTATTTGAATCAATAACCATTTTTGGAAAGAAGTTTACTGGAATTTGATTAAACATGCTATGTTTGAATGCAATTGACTTTCATTTGATTCAATAAGTTTTATTCGAATCAAATTTGCTTTGTTTGAATGCGATTGAGTCGAATCTCAATGATTAAGCTTAGCCTTGATTTGAAAAAATTACCATTTTTGGAAAGAATAGTTGACTATCATTTGATTAAACAAGCTATGTTTGAATGCAATTGACTTTCATTTGATTCAATAAGCTTTATTCGAATCAAATTAGCTTTGTTCGAATGCAATTGAGTGGAATCCTAATGATTAAGCTTCACCTTTATTTTAAAAAAGTACCATTTTTGGTAAGAATAGTTGACTTTCATTTGATTAGACAAGCTATGTTTGAACGTTGTTGACTTTCATTTGATTCAATAAGGTTTATTCGAAGCAAATTAGCTTTGTTTGAATGCAATTGAGTGGAATCTTAATGATTAAGCTTAAGCTTTATTTGAAACAATTACCATTTTTGGAATAAATAGTTGACTTTCATTTGATTAAACAAGCTATGTTTGAATGCAATTTTCTTTGTTTTAATGCAATTGAGTGAAATCGTAATGATTAAGCTTAAGCTTTATTTGAAACAATTACTATTTTTAAAAAGAATAGTTGACTTTCATTTGATTAAACAAACAATGTTTGAATGCAATTGACTTTCATTTGATTCAATAAGCTTTACTCGAATCAAATTAGCTTTGTTTGAATGCAATTGAGTGGAACCTTAATGATAAAGCTTAAGCTTTATTTGAATCAATAACCATTTTTGGAAAGAAGTTTACTGGAATTTGATTAAACATGCTATGTTTGAATGCAATTGACTTTCATTTGATTCAATAAGCTTTATTCGAACCAATTTGCTTTGTTTGAATGCAATTGAGTCGAATCTTAATGATTAAGATTAACCTTGATTTGAAAAAATTACCATTTTTGGAAAGAATAGTTGACTATCATTTGATTAAACAAGCTATGTTTGAATGCAATTGACTTTCATTTGATTCAATAAGCTTTATTCGAATCAAATGAGCTTTGTTCGAATGAAATTGAGTGGAATCCTAATGATTAAGCTTAACCTTTATTTTAAAAAAGTACCATTTTTGGTAAGAATAGTTGACTTTCATTTGATTAGACAAGCTATGTTTGAACGTTGTTGACTTTCATTTGATTCAATAAGCTTTATTCGAAGCAAATTAGCTTTGTTTGAATGCAATTGAGTGTAATCTTAATGATTAAGCATAAGCTTTATTTGAACCAATTTCTATTTTGGAAAGCAGTTGACTTTTATTTCATTAAACAAGCTATGTTTGAATGCAATTGACTTTCATTTGATTCAATAAGCTTTATTCAAATAAAATTAGCTTTGTTTGAAGGCAATTGAGTGGAATCTTAATGATTAAGCTTAACCTTTATTTGAAAAAAGTACCATTTTTGGTAATAATAGTTGACTTGCATTTGATCAAACAAGCTATGTTTGAATGCAATTGACTTTCATTTGATTCAATAAGCTTTATTCGAATGAAATTAGCTTTGTTTGAATGCAATTGAGAGGAATCTTAATGATTAAGCTTAACCTTTATTTTTAAAAAGTACCATTTTTGGTATGAATAGTTGACTTTGATTTGATTAAACAAGCTATGTTTGAATGCAATTGACTTTCATTTGATTCAATAAGCTTGATTCGAATCAAATTAGCTTTGCTTGAATGCAATTGAGTGGAATCTTAATGATTAAGCTTAAGCTTTAGTTGAAACAATTACCATTTTTCAAACAATAGTTGACTATCATTTGATTAAACAAACTATGTTTGAACGCAGTTGATTTTCATTTGATTCAATAAGCTTTATTCGAATCAAATTAGCTTTGTTTGAATGCAATTGAGTGGAATCTTAATGATTAAGGCTAAGCTTTATTTGAACCAATTTCCATTTTTGGAAAGAAGTTGACTTTCATTTGATTAAACAAGCTATGTTTGAATGCAATTGACTCTCATTTGATTCAATAAGCTTGATTCGAATCAAATTAGCTTTGTTTGAATGTAATTGAGTGGAATCCTATTGATTAAGTTTAAGCTTTAGTTGAAACAATTACCATTTTTGAAAACAATAGTTGACTTTCATTTGATTAAACAAGCTATGTTTGAACGCAGTTGACTTTCATTTGATTCAATAAGCTTTATTCGATTCAAATTAGCTTTGTTTGAATGCAATTGAGTGGAATCTTAATGATTAAGCTTAACCTTTATTTGAACCAATTTCTATTTTGAGAAAGAAGTTGACTTTCATTTGATTAAACAAGCTATGTTAGAATGCAATTCACTTTCATTTGATTCAATATGCTTTATTCGAATCAAATTAGCTTTGTTTGAATGCAATTGAGTGGAATCTTAATGATTAAGCTTAAGCTTTATTTGAAACAATTACCATTTTTGGAATAAATAGTTGACTTTCATTTGATTAAACAAGCTATGTTTGAATGCAATTTTCTTTGTTTTAATGCAATTGAGTGAAATCTTAATGATTAAGCTTAAGCTTTATTTGAAACAATTACTATTTTTAAAAACAATAGTTGACTTTCATTTGATTAAACAAACAATGTTTGAATGCAATTGACTTTCATTTGATTCAATAAGCTTTACTCGAATCAAATTAGCTTTGTTTGAATGCAATTGAGTGGAACCTTAATGATAAAGCTTAAGCTTTATTTGAATCAATAACCATTTTTGGAAAGAAGTTTACTGGAATTCGATTAAACATGCTATGTTTGAATGCAATTGACTTTCATTTGATTCAATAAGCTTTATTCGAATCAAATTTGCTTTGTTTGAATGCAATTGAGTCGAATCTTAATGATTAAGCTTAGCCTTGATTTGAAAAAATTACCATTTTTGGAAAGAATAGTTGAATATCATTTGATTAAACAAGCTATGTTTGAATGCAATTGACTTTCATTTGATTCAATAAGCTTTATTCGAATCAAATTAGCTTTGTTCGCATGCAATTGAGTGGAATCCTAATGATTAAGCTTCACCTTTATCTTAAAAAAGTACCATTTTTGGTAAGAATAGTTGACTTTCATTTGATTAGACAAGCTATGTTTGAACGTTGTTGACTTTCATTTGATTCAATAAGGTTTATTCGAAGCAAATTAGCTTTGTTTGAATGCAATTGAGTGGAATCTTAATGATTAAGCTTAAGCTTTATTTGAAACAATTACCATTTTTGGAATAAATAGTTGACTTTCATTTGATTAAACAAGCTATGTTTGAATGCAATTTTCTTTGTTTTAATGCAATTGAGTGAAATCTTAATGATTAAGCATAAGCTTTATTTGAAACAATTACTATTTTTAAAAAGAATAGTTGACTTTCATTTGATTAAACAAACAATGTTTGAATGCAATTGACTTTCATTTGATTCAATAAGCTTTACTCGAATCAAATTAGCTTTGTTTGAATGCAATTGAGTGGAACCTTAATGATAAAGCTTAAGCTTTATTTGAATCAATAACCATTTTTGGAAAGAAGTTTACTGGAATTTGATTAAACATGCTATGTTTGAATGCAATTGACTTTCATTTGATTCAATAAGCTTTATTCGAATCAAATTTGCTTTGTTTGAATGCAATTGAGACGAATCTTAATGATTAAGATTAACCTTGATTTGAAAAAATTACCATTTTTGGAAAGAATAGTTGACTATCATTTGATTAAACAAGCTATGTTTGAATGCAATTGACTTTCATTTGATTCAATAAGCTTTATTCGAATCAAATTAGCTTTGTTCGAATGCAATTGAGTGGAATCCTAATGATTAAGCTTAACCTTTATTTTAAAAAAGTACCATTTTTGGTAAGAATAGTTGACTTTCATTTGATTAGACAAGCTATGTTTGAACGTTGTTGACTTTCATTTGATTCAATAAGCTTTATTCGAAGCAAATTAGCTTTGTTTGAATGCAATTGAGTGGAATCTTAATGATTAAGCATAAGCTTTATTTGAACCAATTTCTATTTTGGAAAGAAATTGACTTTCATTTGATTAAACAAGCTATGTTTGAATGCAATTGACTCTCATTTGATTTAATAAGCTTGATTCAAATCAAATTAGCTTTGTTTGAATGTAATTGAGTGGAACCTTATTGATTAAGTTTAAGATTTAGTTGAAACAATTACCATTTTTGAAAACAATAGTTGACTCTCATTTGATTAAACAAGCTATGTTTGAACGCAGTTGACTTTCATTTGATTCAATAAGCTTTATTCGATTCAAATTAGCTTTGTTTGAATGCAATTGAGTGGAATCTTAATGATTAAGCTTAACCTTTATTTGAACCAATTTCTATTTTGGGAAAGAAGTTGACTTTCATTTGATTAAACAAGCTATGTTAGAATGCAATTGACTTTCATTTGATTCAATATTCTTTATTCGAATCAAATTAGCTTTGTTTGAATGCAATTGAGTGGAATCTTAATGATTAAGCTTAAGCTTTATTTGAAACAATTACCATTTTTGGAATAAATAGTTGACTTTCATTTGATTAAACAAGCTATGTTTGAATGCAATTTTCTTTGTTTTAATGCAATTGAGTGAAATCTTAATGATTAAGCTTAAGCTTTATTTGAAACAATTACTATTTTTAGAAAGAATAGTTGACTTTCATTTGATTAAACAAATAATGTTTGAATGCAATTGACTTTCATTTGATTCAATAAGCTTTACTCGAATCAAATTAGCTTTGTTTGAATGCAATTGAGTGGAACCTTAATGATAAAGCTTAAGCTTTATTTGAATCAATAACCATTTTTGGAAAGAAGTTTACTGGAATTTGATTAAACATGCTATGTTTGAATGCAATTGACTTTCATTTGATTCAATAAGCTTTATTCGAATCAAATTTGCTTTGTTTGAATGCAATTGAGTCGAATCTTAATGATTAAGCTTAACCTTGATTTGAAAAAATTACCATTTTTGGAAAGAATAGTTGACTATCATTTGATTAAACAAGCTATGTTTGAATGCAATTGACTTTCATTTGATTCAATAAGCTTTATTAAAATAAAATTAGCTTTGTTTGAATGCAATTGAGTGGAATCTTAAACCTTAAGCTTATGCTTTATTTGAACCAATTACCATTTTTGGGTATAATAGTTGACTTTCATTTGATTAAACAAGTTATGTTTGAATGCAATTGACTTTCATTTGCTTCAATAAGCTTTATTCGAATCAAATTAGCTTTGTTTGAATGCAATTGAGTGGAATCTTAATGTTTAAGCTTAACCTTTATTTGAAAAAAGTACCATTTTTGGTAAGAATAGTTGACTTTCATTTGATTAAACAAGCTATGTTTGAATGCAATTGACTGTCATTTGATTCAATAAGCTTTATTCCAATCAAATTAGCTTTGTTTGAATGCAATTGAGTGGTATCTTAATGCTTAAGCTTATGCTTTATTTAAACCAATTACTATTTTTCGAAAGAATAGTTGACTTTCATTTGATTCAATAAGCTTTATTCGAATCAAATTAGCTTTGTTCGAATGCAATTGAGTGGAATCCTAATGATTAAGCTTAACCTTTATTTTAAAAAAGTACCATTTTTGCCAAGAATAGTTGACTTTCATTTGATTAGACAAGCTATGTTTGAACGTTGTTGACTTTCATTTGATTCAATAAGCTTTATTCGAAGCAAATTAGCTTTGTTTGAATGCAATTGAGTGGAATCTTAATGATTAAGCATAAGCTTTATTTGAACCAATTTCTATTTTGGAAAGCAGTTGACTTTTATTTCATTAAACAAGCTATGTTTGAATGCAATTGACTTTCATTTGATTCAATAAGCTTTATTCAAATAAAATTAGCTTTGTTTGAAGGCAATTGAGTGGAATCTTAATGATTAAGCTTAACCTATATTTGAAAAAAGTACCATTTTTGGTAATAATAGTTGACTTGCATTTGATCAAACAAGCTATGTTTGAATGCAATTGACTTTCATTTGATTCAATAAGCTTTATTCGAATCAAATTAGCTTTGTTTGAATGCAATTGAGAGGAATCTTAATGATTAAGCTTAACCTTTATTTTTACAAAGTACCATTTTTGGTATGAATAGTTGACCTTGATTTGATTAAACAAGCTATGTTTGAATGCAATTGACTTTCATTTGATTCAATAAGCTTGATTCGAATCAAATTAGCTTTGCTTGAATGCAATTGAGTGGAATCTTAATGATTAAGCTTAAGCTTTAGTTGAAACAATTACCATTTTTCAAACAATAGTTGACTATCATTTGATTAAACAAACTATGTTTGAACGCAGTTGATTTTCATTTGATTCAATAAGCTTTATTCAAATCAAATGAGCTTTGTTTGAATGCAATTGAGTGGAATCTTAATGATTAAGGCTAAGCTTTATTTGAACCAATTTCCATTTTTGGAAAGAAGTTGACTTTCATTTGATTAAACAAGCTATGTTTGAATGCAATTGACTCTCATTTGATTCAATAAGCTTGATTCGAATCAAATTAGCTTTGTTTGAATGCAATTGAGTGGAATCCTATCGATTAAGTTTAAGCTTTAGTTGAAACAATTACCATTTTTGAAAACAATAGTTGACTTTCATTTGATTAAACAAGCTATGTTTGAACGCAGTTGACTTTCATTTGATTCAATAAGCTTTATTCGATTTGAATTAGCTTTGTTTGAATGCAATTGAGTGGAATCTTAATGATTAAGCTTAACCTTTATTTGAACCAATTTCTATTTTGGGAAAGAAGTTGACTTTCATTTGATTAAACAAGCTATGTTAGAATGCAATTCACTTTCATTTGATTCAATATGCTTTATTCGAATCAAATTAGCTTTGTTTGAATGCAATTGAGTGGAATCTTAATGATAAAGCTTAAGCTTTATTTGAAACAATTACCATTTTTGGAATAAATAGTTGACTTTCATTTGATTAAACAAGCTATGTTTGAATGCAATTTTAATTGTTTTAATGCAATTGAGTGAAATCTTAATGATTAAGCTTAAGCTTTATTTGAAACAATTACTATTTTTAAAAAGAATAGTTGACTTTCATTTGATTAAACAAACAATGTTTGAATGCAATTGACTTTCATTTGATTCAATAAGCTTTACTCGAATCAAATTAGCTTTGTTTGAATGCAATTGAGTGGAACCTTAATGATAAAGCTTAAGCTTTATTTGAATCAATAACCATTTTTGGAAAGAAGTTTACTGGAATTTGATTAAACATGCAATGTTTGAATGCAATTGACTTTCATTTGATTCAATAAGTTTTATTCGAATCAAATTTGCTTTGTTTGAATGCAATTGAGTCGAATCTCAATGATTAAGCTTAGCCTTGATTTGAAAAAATTACCATTTTTGGAAAGAATAGTTGACTATCATTTGATTAAACAAGCTATGTTTGAATGCAATTGACTTTCATTTGATTCAATAAGCTTTATTCGAATCAAATTAGCTTTGTTCGAATGCAATTGAGTGGAATCCTAATGATTAAGCTTCACCTTTATTTTAAAAAAGTACCATTTTTGGTAAGAATAGTTGACTTTCATTTGATTAGACAAGCTATGTTTGAACGTTGTTGACTTTCATTTGATTCAATAAGGTTTATTCGAAGCAAATTAGCTTTGTTTGAATGCAATTGAGTGGAATCTTAATGATTAAGCTTAAGCTTTATTTGAAACAATTACCATTTTTGGAATAAATAGTTGACTTTCATTTGATTAAACAAGCTATGTTTGAATGCAATTTTCTTTGTTTTAATGCAATTGAGTGAAATCTTAATGATTAAGCTTAAGCTTTATTTGAAACAATTACTATTTTTAAAAAGAATAGTTGACTTTCATTTGATTAAACAAACAATGTTTGAATGCAATTGACTTTCATTTGATTCAATAAGCTTTACTCGAATCAAATTAGCTTTGTTTGAATGCAATTGAGTGGAACCTTAATGATAAAGCTTAAGCTTTATTTGAATCAATAACCATTTTTGGAAAGAAGTTTACTGGAATTTGATTAAACATGCTATGTTTGAATGCAATTGACTTTCATTTGATTCAATAAGTTTTATTCGAATCAAATTTGCTTTGTTTGAATGCAATTGAGTCGAATCTCAATGATTAAGCTCAGCCTTGATTTGAAAAAATTACCATTTTTGGAAAGAATAGTTGACTATCATTTGATTAAACAAGCTATGTTTGAATGCAATTGACTTTCATTTGATTCAATAAGCTTTATTCGAATCAAATTAGCTTTGTTCGAATGCAATTGAGTGGAATCCTAATGATTAAGCTTCACCTTTATTTTAAAAAAGTACCATTTTTGGTAAGAATAGTTGACTTTCATTTGATTAGACAAGCTATGTTTGAACGTTGTTGACTTTCATTTGATTCAATAAGGTTTATTCGAAGCAAATTAGCTTTGTTTGAATGCAATTGAGTGGAATCTTAATGATTAAGCTTAAGCTTTATTTGAAACAATTACCATTTTTGGAATAAATAGTTGACTTTCATTTGATTAAACAAGCTATGTTTGAATGCAATTTTCTTTGTTTTAATGCAATTGAGTGAAATCTTAATGATTAAGCTTAAGCTTTATTTGAAACAATTACTATTTTTAAAAAGAATAGTTGACTTTCATTTGATTGAACAAACAATGTTTGAATGCAATTGACTTTCATTTGATTCAATAAGCTTTACTCGAATCAAATTAGCTTTGTTTGAATGCAATTGAGTGGAACCTTAATGATAAAGCTTAAGCTTTATTTGAATCAATAACCATTTTTGGAAAGAAGTTTACTGGAATTTGATTAAACATGCTATGTTTGAATGCAATTGACTTTCATTTGATTCAATAAGCTTTATTCGAATCAAATTTGCTTTGTTTGAATGCAATTGAGTCGAATCTTAATGATTAAGATTAACCTTGATTTGAAAAAAATACCATTTTTGGAAAGAATAGTTGACTATCATTTGATTAAACAAGCTATGTTTGAATGCAATTGACTTTCATTTGATTCAATAAGCTTTATTCGAATCAAATGAGCTTTGTTCGAATGCAATTGAGTGGAATCCTAATGATTAAGCTTAACCTTTATTTTTAAAAAGTACCATTTTTGGTAAGAATAGTTGACTTTCATTTGATTAGACAAGCTATGTTTGAACGTTGTTGACTTTCATTTGATTCAATAAGCTTTATTCGAAGCAAATTAGCTTTGTTTGAATGCAATTGAGTGTAATCTTAATGATTAAGCATAAGCTTTATTTGAACCAATTTCTATTTTGGAAAGCAGTTGACTTTTATTTCATTAAACAAGCTATGTTTGAATGCAATTGACTTTCATTTGATTCAATAAGCTTTATTCAAATAAAATTAGCTTTGTTTGAAGGCAATTGAGTGGAATCTTAATGATTAAGCTTAACCTTTATTTGAAAAAAGTACCATTTTTGGTAATAATAGTTGACTTGCATTTGATCAAACAAGCTATGTTTGAATGCAATTGACTTTCATTTGATTCAATAAGCTTTATTCGAATCAAATTAGCTTTGTTTGAATGCAATTGAGAGGAATCTTAATGATTAAGCTTAACCTTTATTTTTACAAAGTACCATTTTTGGTATGAATAGTTGACTTTGATTTGATTAAACAAGCTATGTTTGAATGCAATTGACTTTCATTTGATTCAATAAGCTTGATTCGAATCAAATTAGCTTTGCTTGAATGCAATTGAGTGGAATCTTAATGATTAAGCTTAAGCTTTAGTTGAAACAATTACCATTTTTCAAACAATAGTTGACTATCATTTGATTAAACAAACTATGTTTGAACGCAGTTGATTTTCATTTGATTCAATAAGCTTTATTCGAATCAAATTAGCTTTGTTTGAATGCAATTGAGTGGAATCTTAATGATTAAGGCTAAGCTTTATTTGAACCAATTTCCATTTTTGGAAAGAAGTTGACTTTCATTTGATTAAACAAGCTATGTTTGAATGCAATTGACTCTCATTTGATTCAATAAGCTTGATTCGAATCAAATTAGCTTTGTTTGAATGCAATTGAGTGGAATCCTATCGATTAAGTTTAAGCTTTAGTTGAAACAATTACCATTTTTGAAAACAATAGTTGACTTTCATTTGATTAAACAAGCTATGTTTGAACGCAGTTGACTTTCATTTGATTCAATAAGCTTTATTCGATTCAAATTAGCTTTGTTTGAATGCAATTGAGTGGAATCTTAATGATTAAGCTTAACCTTTATTTGAACCAATTTCTATTTTGAGAAAGAAGTTGACTTTCATTTGATTAAACAAGCTATGTTAGAATGCAATTCACTTTCATTTGATTCAATATGCTTTATTCGAATCAAATTAGCTTTGTTTGAATGCAATTGAGTGGAATCTTAATGATTAAGCTTAAGCTTTATTTGAAACAATTACCATTTTTGGAATAAATAGTTGACTTTCATTTGATTAAACAAGCTATGTTTGAATGCAATTTTCTTTGTTTTAATGCAATTGAGTGAAATCTTAATGATTAAGCTTAAGCTTTATTTGAAACAATTACTATTTTTAAAAACAATAGTTGACTTTCATTTGATTAAACAAACAATGTTTGAATGCAATTGACTTTCATTTGATTCAATAAGCTTTACTCGAATCAAATTAGCTTTGTTTGAATGCAATTGAGTGGAACCTTAATGATAAAGCTTAAGCTTTATTTGAATCAATAACCATTTTTGGAAAGAAGTTTACTGGAATTCGATTAAACATGCTATGTTTGAATGCAATTGACTTTCATTTGATTCAATAAGCTTTATTCGAATCAAATTTGCTTTGTTTGAATGCAATTGAGTCGAATCTTAATGATTAAGCTTAGCCTTGATTTGAAAAAATTACCATTTTTGGAAAGAATAGTTGAATATCATTTGATTAAACAAGCTATGTTTGAATGCAATTGACTTTCATTTGATTCAATAAGCTTTATTCGAATCAAATTAGCTTTGTTCGAATGCAATTGAGTGGAATCCTAATGATTAAGCTTCACCTTTATCTTAAAAAAGTACCATTTTTGGTAAGAATAGTTGACTTTCATTTGATTAGACAAGCTATGTTTGAACGTTGTTGACTTTCATTTGATTCAATAAGGTTTATTCGAAGCAAATTAGCTTTGTTTGAATGCAATTGAGTGGAATCTTAATGATTAAGCTTAAGCTTTATTTGAAACAATTACCATTTTTGGAATAAATAGTTGACTTTCATTTGATTAAACAAGCTATGTTTGAATGCAATTTTCTTTGTTTTAATGCAATTGAGTGATATCTTAATGATTAAGCATAAGCTTTATTTGAAACAATTACTATTTTTAAAAAGAATAGTTGACTTTCATTTGATTAAACAAACAATGTTTGAATGCAATTGACTTTCATTTGATTCAATAAGCTTTACTCGAATCAAATTAGCTTTGTTTGAATGCAATTGAGTGGAACCTTAATGATAAAGCTTAAGCTTTATTTGAATCAATAACCATTTTTGGAAAGAAGTTTACTGGAATTTGATTAAACATGCTATGTTTGAATGCAATTGACTTTCATTTGATTCAATAAGCTTTATTCGAATCAAATTTGCTTTGTTTGAATGCAATTGAGACGAATCTTAATGATTAAGATTAACCTTGATTTGAAAAAATTACCATTTTTGGAAAGAATAGTTGACTATCATTTGATTAAACAAGCTATGTTTGAATGCAATTGACTTTCATTTGATTCAATAAGCTTTATTCGAATCAAATTAGCTTTGTTCGAATGCAATTGAGTGGAATCCTAATGATTAAGCTTAACCTTTATTTTAAAAAAGTACCATTTTTGGTAAGAATAGTTGACTTTCATTTGATTAGACAAGCTATGTTTGAACGTTGTTGACTTTCATTTGATTCAATAAGCTTTATTCGAAGCAAATTAGCTTTGTTTGAATGCAATTGAGTGGAATCTTAATGATTAAGCATAAGCTTTATTTGAACCAATTTCTATTTTGGAAAGAAATTGACTTTCATTTGATTAAACAAGCTATGTTTGAATGCAATTGACTCTCATTTGATTTAATAAGCTTGATTCAAATCAAATTAGCTTTGTTTGAATGTAATTGAGTGGAACCTTATTGATTAAGTTTAAGATTTAGTTGAAACAATTACCATTTTTGAAAACAATAGTTGACTCTCATTTGATTAAACAAGCTATGTTTGAACGCAGTTGACTTTCATTTGATTCAATAAGCTTTATTCGATTCAAATTAGCTTTGCTTGAATGCAATTGAGTGGAATCTTAATGATTAAGCTTAAGCTTTAGTTGAAACAATTACCATTTTTCAAACAATAGTTGACTATCATTTGATTAAACAAACTATGTTTGAACGCAGTTGATTTTCATTTGATTCAATAAGCTTTATTCGAATCAAATTAGCTTTGTTTGAATGCAATTGAGTGGAATCTTAATGATTAAGGCTAAGCTTTATTTGAACCAATTTCCATTTTTGGAAAGAAGTTGACTTTCATTTGATTAAACAAGCTATGTTTGAATGCAATTGACTCTCATTTGATTCAATAAGCTTGATTCGAATCAAATTAGCTTTGTTTGAATGCAATTGAGTGGAATCCTATCGATTAAGTTTAAGCTTTAGTTGAAACAATTACCATTTTTGAAAACAATAGTTGACTTTCATTTGATTAAACAAGCTATGTTTGAACGCAGTTGACTTTCATTTGATTCAATAAGCTTTATTCGATTCAAATTAGCTTTGTTTGAATGCAATTGAGTGGAATCTTAATGATTAAGCTTAACCTTTATTTGAACCAATTTCTATTTTGAGAAAGAAGTTGACTTTCATTTGATTAAACAAGCTATGTTAGAATGCAATTCACTTTCATTTGATTCAATATGCTTTATTCGAATCAAATTAGCTTTGTTTGAATGCAATTGAGTGGAATCTTAATGATTAAGCTTAAGCTTTATTTGAAACAATTACCATTTTTGGAATAAATAGTTGACTTTCATTTGATTAAACAAGCTATGTTTGAATGCAATTTTCTTTGTTTTAATGCAATTGAGTGAAATCTTAATGATTAAGCTTAAGCTTTATTTGAAACAATTACTATTTTTAAAAACAATAGTTGACTTTCATTTGATTAAACAAACAATGTTTGAATGCAATTGACTTTCATTTGATTCAATAAGCTTTACTCGAATCAAATTAGCTTTGTTTGAATGCAATTGAGTGGAACCTTAATGATAAAGCTTAAGCTTTATTTGAATCAATAACCATTTTTGGAAAGAAGTTTACTGGAATTCGATTAAACATGCTATGTTTGAATGCAATTGACTTTCATTTGATTCAATAAGCTTTATTCGAATCAAATTTGCTTTGTTTGAATGCAATTGAGTCGAATCTTAATGATTAAGCTTAGCCTTGATTTGAAAAAATTACCATTTTTGGAAAGAATAGTTGAATATCATTTGATTAAACAAGCTATGTTTGAATGCAATTGACTTTCATTTGATTCAATAAGCTTTATTCGAATCAAATTAGCTTTGTTCGAATGCAATTGAGTGGAATCCTAATGATTAAGCTTCACCTTTATCTTAAAAAAGTACCATTTTTGGTAAGAATAGTTGACTTTCATTTGATTAGACAAGCTATGTTTGAACGTTGTTGACTTTCATTTGATTCAATAAGGTTTATTCGAAGCAAATTAGCTTTGTTTGAATGCAATTGAGTGGAATCTTAATGATTAAGCTTAAGCTTTATTTGAAACAATTACCATTTTTGGAATAAATAGTTGACTTTCATTTGATTAAACAAGCTATGTTTGAATGCAATTTTCTTTGTTTTAATGCAATTGAGTGATATCTTAATGATTAAGCATAAGCTTTATTTGAAACAATTACTATTTTTAAAAAGAATAGTTGACTTTCATTTGATTAAACAAACAATGTTTGAATGCAATTGACTTTCATTTGATTCAATAAGCTTTACTCGAATCAAATTAGCTTTGTTTGAATGCAATTGAGTGGAACCTTAATGATAAAGCTTAAGCTTTATTTGAATCAATAACCATTTTTGGAAAGAAGTTTACTGGAATTTGATTAAACATGCTATGTTTGAATGCAATTGACTTTCATTTGATTCAATAAGCTTTATTCGAATCAAATTTGCTTTGTTTGAATGCAATTGAGACGAATCTTAATGATTAAGATTAACCTTGATTTGAAAAAATTACCATTTTTGGAAAGAATAGTTGACTATCATTTGATTAAACAAGCTATGTTTGAATGCAATTGACTTTCATTTGATTCAATAAGCTTTATTCGAATCAAATTAGCTTTGTTCGAATGCAATTGAGTGGAATCCTAATGATTAAGCTTAACCTTTATTTTAAAAAAGTACCATTTTTGGTAAGAATAGTTGACTTTCATTTGATTAGACAAGCTATGTTTGAACGTTGTTGACTTTCATTTGATTCAATAAGCTTTATTCGAAGCAAATTAGCTTTGTTTGAATGCAATTGAGTGGAATCTTAATGATTAAGCATAAGCTTTATTTGAACCAATTTCTATTTTGGAAAGAAATTGACTTTCATTTGATTAAACAAGCTATGTTTGAATGCAATTGACTCTCATTTGATTTAATAAGCTTGATTCAAATCAAATTAGCTTTGTTTGAATGTAATTGAGTGGAACCTTATTGATTAAGTTTAAGATTTAGTTGAAACAATTACCATTTTTGAAAACAATAGTTGACTCTCATTTGATTAAACAAGCTATGTTTGAACGCAGTTGACTTTCATTTGATTCAATAAGCTTTATTCGATTCAAATTAGCTTTGTTTGAATGCAATTGAGTGGAATCTTAATGATTAAGCTTAACCTTTATTTGAACCAATTTCTATTTTGGGAAAGAAGTTGACTTTCATTTGATTAAACAAGCTATGTTAGAATGCAATTGACTTTCATTTGATTCAATATTCTTTATTCGAATCAAATTAGCTTTGTTTGAATGCAATTGAGTGGAATCTTAATGATTAAGCTTAAGCTTTATTTGAAACAATTACCATTTTTGGAATAAATAGTTGACTTTCATTTGATTAAACAAGCTATGTTTGAATGCAATTTTCTTTGTTTTAATGCAATTGAGTGAAATCTTAATGCTTAAGCTTAAGCTTTATTTGAAACAATTACTATTTTTAGAAAGAATAGTTGACTTTCATTTGATTAAACAAATAATGTTTGAATGCAATTGACTTTCATTTGATTCAATAAGCTTTACTCGAATCAAATTAGCTTTGTTTGAATGCAATTGAGTGGAACCTTAATGATAAAGCTTAAGCTTTATTTGAATCAATAACCATTTTTGGAAAGAAGTTTACTGGAATTTGATTAAACATGCTATGTTTGAATGCAATTGACTTTCATTTGATTCAATAAGCTTTATTCGAATCAAATTTGCTTTGTTTGAATGCAATTGAGTCGAATCTTAATGATTAAGCTTAACCTTGATTTGAAAAAATTACCATTTTTGGAAAGAATAGTTGACTATCATTTGATTAAACAAGCTATGTTTGAATGCAATTGACTTTCATTTGATTCAATAAGCTTTATTAAAATAAAATTAGCTTTGTTTGAATGCAATTGAGTGGAATCTTAAACCTTAAGCTTATGCTTTATTTGAACCAATTACCATTTTTGGAAATAATAGTTGACTTTCATTTGATTAAACAAGTTATGTTTGAATGCAATTGACTTTCATTTGCTTCAATAAGCTTTATTCGAATCAAATTAGCTTTGTTTGAATGCAATTGAGTGGAATCTTAATGTTTAAGCTTAACCTTTATTTGAAAAAAGTACCATTTTTGGTAAGAATAGTTGACTTTCATTTGATTAAACAAGCTATGTTTGAATGCAATTGACTGTCATTTGATTCAATAAGCTTTATTCCAATCAAATTAGCTTTGTTTGAATGCAATTGAGTGGTATCTTAATGCTTAAGCTTATGCTTTATTTAAACCAATTACTATTTTTCGAAAGAATAGTTGACTTTCATTTGATTCAATAAGCTTTATTCGAATCAAATTAGCTTTGTTCGAATGCAATTGAGTGGAATCCTAATGATTAAGCTTAACCTTTATTTTAAAAAAGTACCATTTTTGCCAAGAATAGTTGACTTTCATTTGATTAGACAAGCTATGTTTGAACGTTGTTGACTTTCATTTGATTCAATAAGCTTTATTCGAAGCAAATTAGCTTTGTTTGAATGCAATTGAGTGGAATCTTAATGATTAAGCATAAGCTTTATTTGAACCAATTTCTATTTTGGAAAGCAGTTGACTTTTATTTCATTAAACAAGCTATGTTTGAATGCAATTGACTTTCATTTGATTCAATAAGCTTTATTCAAATAAAATTAGCTTTGTTTGAAGGCAATTGAGTGGAATCTTAATGATTAAGCTTAACCTATATTTGAAAAAAGTACCATTTTTGGTAATAATAGTTGACTTGCATTTGATCAAACAAGCTATGTTTGAATGCAATTGACTTTCATTTGATTCAATAAGCTTTATTCGAATCAAATTAGCTTTGTTTGAATGCAATTGAGAGGAATCTTAATGATTAAGCTTAACCTTTATTTTTACAAAGTACCATTTTTGGTATGAATAGTTGACCTTGATTTGATTAAACAAGCTATGTTTGAATGCAATTGACTTTCATTTGATTCAATAAGCTTGATTCGAATCAAATTAGCTTTGCTTGAATGCAATTGAGTGGAATCTTAATGATTAAGCTTAAGCTTTAGTTGAAACAATTACCATTTTTCAAACAATAGTTGACTATCATTTGATTAAACAAACTATGTTTGAACGCAGTTGATTTTCATTTGATTCAATAAGCTTTATTCAAATCAAATGAGCTTTGTTTGAATGCAATTGAGTGGAATCTTAATGATTAAGGCTAAGCTTTATTTGAACCAATTTCCATTTTTGGAAAGAAGTTGACTTTCATTTGATTAAACAAGCTATGTTTGAATGCAATTGACTCTCATTTGATTCAATAAGCTTGATTCGAATCAAATTAGCTTTGTTTGAATGCAATTGAGTGGAATCCTATCGATTAAGTTTAAGCTTTAGTTGAAACAATTACCATTTTTGAAAACAATAGTTGACTTTCATTTGATTAAACAAGCTATGTTTGAACGCAGTTGACTTTCATTTGATTCAATAAGCTTTATTCGATTCGAATTAGCTTTGTTTGAATGCAATTGAGTGGAATCTTAATGATTAAGCTTAACCTTTATTTGAACCAATTTCTATTTTGGGAAAGAAGTTGACTTTCATTTGATTAAACAAGCTATGTTAGAATGCAATTCACTTTCATTTGATTCAATATGCTTTATTCGAATCAAATTAGCTTTGTTTGAATGCAATTGAGTGGAATCTTAATGATAAAGCTTAAGCTTTATTTGAAACAATTACCATTTTTGGAATAAATAGTTGACTTTCATTTGATTAAACAAGCTATGTTTGAATGCAATTTTAATTGTTTTAATGCAATTGAGTGAAATCTTAATGATTAAGCTTAAGCTTTATTTGAAACAATTACTATTTTTAAAAAGAATAGTTGACTTTCATTTGATTAACCAAACAATGTTTGAATGCAATTGACTTTCATTTGATTCAATAAGCTTTACTCGAATCAAATTAGCTTTGTTTGAATGCAATTGAGTGGAACTTTAATGATAAAGCTTAAGCTTTATTTGAATCAATAACCATTTTTGGAAAGAAGTTTACTGGAATTTGATTAAACATGCTATGTTTGAATGCAATTGACTTTCATTTGATTCAATAAGTTTTATTCGAATCAAATTTGCTTTGTTTGAATGCAATTGAGTCGAATCTCAATGATTAAGCTTAGCCTTGATTTGAAAAAATTACCATTTTTGGAAAGAATAGTTGACTATCATTTGATTAAACAAGCTATGTTTGAATGCAATTGACTTTCATTTGATTCAATAAGCTTTATTCGAATCAAATTAGCTTTGTTCGAATGCAATTGAGTGGAATCCTAATGATTAAGCTTCACCTTTATTTTAAAAAAGTACCATTTTTGGTAAGAATAGTTGACTTTCATTTGATTAGACAAGCTATGTTTGAACGTTGTTGACTTTCATTTGATTCAATAAGGTTTATTCGAAGCAAATTAGCTTTGTTTGAATGCAATTGAGTGGAATCTTAATGATTAAGCTTAAGCTTTATTTGAAACAATTACCATTTTTGGAATAAATAGTTGACTTTCATTTGATTAAACAAGCTATGTTTGAATGCAATTTTCTTTGTTTTAATGCAATTGAGTGAAATCTTAATGATTAAGCTTAAGCTTTATTTGAAACAATTACTATTTTTAAAAAGAATAGTTGACTTTCATTTGATTAAACAAACAATGTTTGAATGCAATTGACTTTCATTTGATTCAATAAGCTTTACTCGAATCAAATTAGCTTTGTTTGAATGCAATTGAGTGGAACCTTAATGATAAAGCTTAAGCTTTATTTGTATCAATAACCATTTTTGGAAAGAAGTTTACTGGAATTTGATTAAACATGCTATGTTTGAATGCAATTGACTTTCATTTGATTCAATAAGCTTTATTCGAATCAAATTTGCTTTGTTTGAATGCAATTGAGTCGAATCTTAATGATTAAGATTAACCTTGATTTGAAAAAATTACCATTTTTGGAAAGAATAGTTGACTATCATTTGATTAAACAAGCTATGTTTGAATGCAATTGACTTTCATTTGATTCAATAAGCTTTATTCGAATCAAATTAGCTTTGTTCGAATGCAATTGAGTGGAATCCTAATGATTAAGCTTAACCTTTATTTTAAAAAAGTACCATTTTTGGTAAGAATAGTTGACTTTCATTTGATTAGACAAGCTATGTTTGAACGCAGCTGACTTTCATTTGATTCAATAAGCTTTATTCGAATCAAATTAGCTTTGTTCGAATGCAATTGAGTGGAATCTTAATGATTAAGGTTAAGCTTTATTTGAACCAATTTCCATTTTTGGAAAGAATAGTTGACTTTCATTTGATTAAACAAGCTATGTTTGAATGCAATTGACTCTCATTTGATTTAATAAGCTTGATTCAAATCAAATTAGCTTTGTTTGAATGTAATTGAGTGGAACCTTATTGATTAAGTTTAAGATTTAGTTGAAACAATTACCATTTTTGAAAACAATAGTTGACTCTCATTTGATTAAACAAGCTATGTTTGAACGCAGTTGACTTTCATTTGATTCAATAAGCTTTATTCGATTCAAATTAGCTTTGTTTGAATGCAATTGAGTGGAATCTTAATGATTAAGCTTAACCTTTATTTGAACCAATTTCTATTTTGGGAAAGAAGTTGACTTTCATTTGATTAAACAAGCTATGTTAGAATGCAATTGACTTTCATTTGATTCAATATTCTTTATTCGAATCAAATTAGCTTTGTTTGAATGCAATTGAGTGGAATCTTAATGATTAAGCTTAAGCTTTATTTGAAACAATTACCATTTTTGGAATAAATAGTTGACTTTCATTTGATTAAACAAGCTATGTTTGAATGCAATTTTCTTTGTTTTAATGCAATTGAGTGAAATCTTAATGATTAAGCTTAAGCTTTATTTGAAACAATTACTATTTTTAAAAAGAATAGTTGACTTTCATTTGATTAAACAAATAATGTTTGAATGCAATTGACTTTCATTTGATTCAATAAGCTTTACTCGAATCAAATTAGCTTTGTTTGAATGCAATTGAGTGGAACCTTAATGATAAAGCTTAAGCTTTATTTGAATCAATAACCATTTTTGGAAAGAAGTTTACTGGAATTTGATTAAACATGCTATGTTTGAATGCAATTGACTTTCATTTGATTCAATAAGCTTTATTCGAATCAAATTTGCTTTGTTTGAATGCAATTGAGTCGAATCTTAATGATTAAGCTCAACCTTGATTTGAAAAAATTACCATTTTTGGAAAGAATAGTTGACTATCATTTGATTAAACAAGCTATGTTTGAATGCAATTGACTTTCATTTGATTCAATAAGCTTTATTAAAATAAAATTAGCTTTGTTTGAATGCAATTGAGTGGAATCTTAAATCTTAAGCTTATGCTTTATTTGAACCAATTACCATTTTTGGAAATAATAGTTGACTTTCATTTGATTAAACAAGTTATGTTTGAATGCAATTGACTTTCATTTGCTTCAATAAGCTTTATTCGAATCAAATTAGCTTTGTTTGAATGCAATTGAGTGGAATCTTAATGTTTAAGCTTAACCTTTATTTGAAAAAAGTACCATTTTTGGTAAGAATAGTTGACTTTCATTTGATTAAACAAGCTATGTTTGAATGCAATTGACTGTCATTTGATTCAATAAGCTTTATTCCAATCAAATTAGCTTTGTTTGAATGCAATTGAGTGGTATCTTAATGCTTAAGCTTATGTTTTATTTAAACCAATTACTATTTTTGGAAAGAATAGTTGACTTTCATTTGATTCAATAAGCTTTATTCGAATCAAATTAGCTTTGTTCGAATGCAATTGAGTGGAATCCTAATGATTAAGCTTAACCTTTATTTTAAAAAAGTACCATTTTTGGTAAGAATAGTTGACTTTCATTTGATTAGACAAGCTATGTTTGAACGTTGTTGACTTTCATTTGATTCAATAAGCTTTATTCGAAGCAAATTAGCCTTGTTTGAATGCAATTGAGTGGAATCTTAATGATTAAGCATAAGCTTTATTTGAACCAATTTCTATTTTTGGAAAGCAGTTGACTTTTATTTCATTAAACAAGCTATGTTTGAATGCAATTGACTTTCATTTGATTCAATAAGCTTTATTCAAATAAAATTAGCTTTGTTTGAAGGCAATTGAGTGGAATCTTAATGATTAAGCTTAACCTTTATTTGAAAAAAGTACCATTTTTGGTAATAATAGTTGACTTGCATTTGATCAAACAAGCTATGTTTGAATTCAATTGACTTTCATTTGATTCAATAAGCTTTATTCGAATCAAATTGGCTTTGTTTGAATGCAATTGAGAGGAATCTTAATGATTAAGCTGAACCTTTATTTCTAAAAAGTACCATTTTTGGTATGAATAGTTGACTTTGATTTGATTAAACAAGCTATGTTTGAATGCAATTGACTTTCATTTGATTCAATAAGCTTGATTCGAATCAAATTAGCTTTGTTTGAATGCAATTGAGTGGAATCTTAATGATTAAGCTTAAGCTTTAGTTGAAACAATTACCATTTTTCAAACAATAGTTGACTATCATTTGATTAAACAAACTATGTTTGAACGCAGTTGATTTTCATTTGAGTCAATAAGCTTTATTTGAATCAAATTAGCTTTGTTTGAATGCAATTGAGTGGAATCTTAATGATTAAGGTTAAACTTTATTTGAACCAATTTCCATTTATGGAAAGAAATTGACTTTCATTTGATTAAACAAGCTATGTTTGAATGCAATTGACTCTCATTTGATTTAATAAGCTTGATTCAAATCAAATTAGCTTTGTTTGAATGTAATTGAGTGGAACCTTATTGATTAAGTTTAAGATTTAGTTGAAACAATTACCATTTTTGAAAACAATAGTTGACTCTCATTTGATTAAACAAGCTATGTTTGAACGCAGTTGACTTTCATTTGATTCAATAAGCTTTATTCGATTCAAATTAGCTTTGTTTGAATGCAATTGAGTGGAATCTTAATGATTAAGCTTAACCTTTATTTGAACCAATTTCTATTTTGGGAAAGAAGTTGACTTTCATTTGATTAAACAAGCTATGTTAGAATGCAATTGACTTTCATTTGATTCAATATTCTTTATTCGAATCAAATTAGCTTTGTTTGAATGCAATTGAGTGGAATCTTAATGATTAAGCTTAAGCTTTATTTGAAACAATTACCATTTTTGGAATAAATAGTTGACTTTCATTTGATTAAACAAGCTATGTTTGAATGCAATTTTCTTTGTTTTAATGCAATTGAGTGAAATCTTAATGATTAAGCTTAAGCTTTATTTGAAACAATTACTATTTTTAAAAACAATAGTTGACTTTCATTTGATTAAACAAACAATGTTTGAATGCAATTGACTGTCATTTGATTCAATAAGCTTTATTCCAATCAAATTAGCTTTGTTTGAATGCAATTGAGTGGTATCTTAATGCTTAAGCTTATGCTTTATTTAAACCAATTACTATTTTTCGAAAGAATAGTTGACTTTCATTTGATTCAATAAGCTTTATTCGAATCAAATTAGCTTTGTTCGAATGCAATTGAGTGGAATCCTAATGATTAAGCTTAACCTTTATTTTAAAAAAGTACCATTTTTGGTAAGAATAGTTGAATTTCATTTGATTAGACAAGCTATGTTTGAACGTTGTTGACTTTCATTTGATTCAATAAGCTTTATTCGAAGCAAATTAGCTTTGTTTGAATGCAATTGAGTGGAATCTTAATGATTAAGCATAAGCTTTATTTGAACCAATTTCTATTTTGGAAAGCAGTTGACTTTTATTTCATTAAACAAGCTATGTTTGAATGCAATTGACTTTCATTTGATTCAATAAGCTTTATTCAAATAAAATTAGCTTTGTTTGAAGGCAATTGAGTGGAATCTTAATGATTAAGCTTAACCTTTATTTGAAAAAAGTACCATTTCTGGTAATAATAGTTGACTTGCATTTGATCAAATAAGCTATGATTGAATGCAATTGACTTTCATTTGATTCAATAAGCTTTATTCGAATCAAATTAGCTTTGTTTGAATGCAATTGAGAGGAATCTTAATGATTAAGCTTAACCTTTATTTTTAAAAAGTACCATTTTTGGTATGAATAGTTGACTTTGATTTGATTAAACAAGCTATGTTTGAATGCAATTGACTTTCATTTGATTCAATAAGCTTGATTCGAATCAAATTAGCTTTGCTTGAATGCAATTGAGTGGAATCTTAATGATTAAGCTTAAGCTTTAGTTGAAACAATTACCATTTTTCAAACAATAGTTGACTATCATTTGATTAAACAAACTATGTTTGAACGCAGTTGATTTTCATTTGATTCAATAAGCTTTATTCGAATCAAATTAGCTTTGTTCGAATGCAATTGAGTGGAATCCTAATGATTAAGCTTAACCTTTATTTTATAAAGTACCATTTTTGGTAAGAATAGTTGACTTTCATTTGATTAGACAAGCTATGTTTGAACGTTCTTGACTTTCATTTGATTCAATAAGCTTTACTCGAAGCAAATTAGCTTTGTTTGAATGCAATTGAGTGGAATCTTAATGATTAAGCATAAGCTTTATTTGAACCAATTTCTATTTTTGGAAAGCAGTTGACTTTTATTTCATTAAACAAGCTATGTTTGAATGCAATTGACTTTCATTTGATTCAATAAGCTTTATTCAAACAAAATTAGCTTTGTTTGAAGGCAATTGAGTGGAATCTTAATGATTAAGCTTAACCTTTATTTGAAAAAAGTACCATTTTTGGTAATAATAGTTGACTTGCATTTGATCAAACAAGCTATGTTTGAATGCAATTGACTTTCATTTGATTCAATAAGCTTTATTCGAATCAAATTAGCTTTGTTTGAATGCAATTGAGTGGAATCTTAATGATTAAGCTTAAGCTTTAGTCGAAACAATTACCATTTTTCAAACAATAATTGACTATCATTTGATTAAACAAACTATGTTTGAACGCAGTTGATTTTCATTTGAGTCAATAAGCTTTATTCGAATCAAATTAGCTTTGTTTGAATGCAATTGAGTGGAATCTTAATGATTAAGGTTAAGCTTTATTTGATCCAATATCCATTTTTGGAAAGAAGTTGACTTTCATTTGATTAAACAAGCTATGTTTGAATGCAATTGACTCTCATTTAATTCAATAAGCTTGATTCGAATCAAATTAGCTTTGTTTGAATGCAATTGAGTGGAATCTTATTGATTAAGTTTAAGGTTTAGTTGAAACAATTACCATTTTTGAAAACAATAGTTGACTTTCATTTGATTAAACAAGCTATGTTTGAACGCAGTTGACTTTCATTTCATTCAAAGAGCTTTATTCGATTCAAATTAGCTTTGTTTGAATGCAATTGAGTGGAATCTTAATGATTAAGCTTAACCTTTATTTGAACCAATTTCTATTTTGGGAAAGAAGTTGACTTTCATTTGATTAAACAAGCTATGTTAGAATGCAACTGACTTTCATTTGATTCAATATGCTTTATTCGAATCAAATTAGTTTTGTTTGAATGCAATTGAGTGGAATCTTAATGATTAAGCTTAAGCTTTATTTGAAACAATTACCATTTTTGGAATAAATAGTTGACTTTCATTTGATTAAACAAGCTATGTTTGAATGCAATTTTCTTTGTTTTAATGCAATTGAGTGAAATCTTAATGATTAAGCTTAAGCTTTATTTGAAACAATTACTATTTTTAAAAAGAATAGTTGACTTTCATTTGATTAAACAAATAATGTTTGAATGCAATTGACTTTCATTTGATTAGACAAGCTTTATTCGAATCAAATTAGCTTTGTTCGAATGCAATTGAGTGGAATCCTAATGATTAAGCTTAACCTTTATTTTAAAAAGTACCATTTTTGGTAAGAATAGTTGACTTTCATTTGATTAGACAAGCTATGTTTGAACGTTCTTGACTTTCATTTGATTCAATAAGCTTTACTCGAATCAAATTAGCTTTGTTTGAATGCAATTGAGTGGAACCTTAATGATAAAGCTTAAGCTTTATTTGAATCAATAACCATTTTTGGAAAGAAGTTTACAGGAATTTGATTAAACATGCTATGTTTCAATGCAATTGACTTTCATTGGATTCAATAAGCTTTATTCGAATCAAATTTGCTTTGTTTGAATCCAATTGAGTCGAATCTTAATGATTAAGCTTAACCTTGATTTGAAAAAATTACCATTTTTGGAAAGAATAGCTGACTATCATTTGATTAAACAAGCTATGTTTGAATGCAATTGACTTTCATTTGATTCAATAAGCTTTATTAAAATAAAATTAGCTTTGTTTGAATGCAATTGAGTGGAATCTTAAATCTTAAGCTTATGCTTTATTTGATCCAATTACCATTTTTGGAAATAATAGTTGACTTCCATTTGATTAAACAAGTTATGTTTGAATGCAATTGACTTTCATTTGCTTCAATAAGCTTTATTCGAATCAAATTAGCTTTGTTTGAATGCAATTGAGTGGAATCTTAATGTTTAAGCTTAACCTTTATTTGAAAAAAGTACCATTTTTGGTAAGAATAGTTGACTTTCATTTGATTAAACAAGCTATGTTTGAATGCAATTGACTGTCATTTGATTCAATAAGCTTTATTCCAATAAAATTAGCTTTGTTTGAATGCAATTGAGTGGTATCTTAATGCTTAAGCTTATGTTTTATTTAAACCAATTACTATTTTTGGAAAGAATAGTTGACTTTCATTTGATTCAATAAGCTTTATTCGAATCAAATTAGCTTTATTCGAATGCAATTGAGTGGAATCCTAATGATTAAGCTTAACCTTTATTTTAAAAAAGTACCATTTTTGGTAAGAATAGTTGACTTTCATTTGATTAGACAAGCTATGTTTGAACGTTGTTGACTTTCATTTGATTCAATAAGCTTTATTCGAAGCAAATTAGCCTTGTTTGAATGCAATTGAGTGGAATCTTAATGATTAAGCATAAGCTTTATTTGAACCAATTTCTATTTTTGGAAAGCAGTTGACTTTTATTTCATTAAACAAGCTATGTTTGAATGCAATTGACTTTCATTTGATTCAATAAGCTTTATTCAAATAAAATTAGCTTTGTTTGAAGGCAATTGAGTGGAATCTTAATGATTAAGCTTAACCTTTATTTGAAAAAAGTACCATTTTTGGTAATAATAGTTGACTTGCATTTGATCAAACAAGCTATGTTTGAATTCAATTGACTTTCATTTGATTCAATAAGCTTTATTCGAATCAAATTAGCTTTGTTTGAATGCAATTGAGAGGAATCTTAATGATTAAGCTGAACCTTTATTTCTAAAAAGTACCATTTTTGGTATGAATAGTTGACTTTGATTTGATTAAACAAGCTATGTTTGAATGCAATTGACTTTCATTTGATTCAATAAGCTTGATTCGAATCAAATTAGCTTTGTTTGAATGCAATTGAGTGGAATCTTAATGATTAAGCTTAAGCTTTAGTTGAAACAATTACCATTTTTCAAACAATAGTTGACTATCATTTGATTAAACAAACTATGTTTGAACGCAGTTGATTTTCATTTGAGTCAATAAGCTTTATTCGAATCAAATTAGCTTTGTTTGAATGCAATTGAGTGGAATCTTAATGATTAAGGTTAAACTTTATTTGAACCAATTTCCATTTTTGGAAAGAAATTGACTTTCATTTGATTAAACAAGCTATGTTTGAATGCAATTGACTCTCATTTGATTTAATAAGCTTGATTCAAATCAAATTAGCTTTGTTTGAATGTAATTGAGTGGAACCTTATTGATTAAGTTTAAGATTTAGTTGAAACAATTACCATTTTTGAAAACAATAGTTGACTCTCATTTGATTAAACAAGCTATGTTTGAACGCAGTTGACTTTCATTTGATTCAATAAGCTTTATTCGATTCAAATTAGCTTTGTTTGAATGCAATTGAGTGGAATCTTAATGATTAAGCTTAACCTTTATTTGAACCAATTTCTATTTTGGGAAAGAAGTTGACTTTCATTTGATTAAACAAGCTATGTTAGAATGCAATTGACTTTCATTTGATTCAATATTCTTTATTCGAATCAAATTAGCTTTGTTTGAATGCAATTGAGTGGAATCTTAATGATTAAGCTTAAGCTTTATTTGAAACAATTACCATTTTTGGAATAAATAGTTGACTTTCATTTGATTAAACAAGCTATGTTTGAATGCAATTTTCTTTGTTTTAATGCAATTGAGTGAAATCTTAATGATTAAGCTTAAGCTTTATTTGAAACAATTACTATTTTTAAAAAGAATAGTTGACTTTCATTTGATTAAACAAATAATGTTTGAATGCAATTGACTTTCATTTGATTCAATAAGCTTTACTCGAATCAAATTAGCTTTGTTTGAATGCAATTGAGTGGAACCTTAATGATAAAGCTTAAGCTTTATTTGAATCAATAACCATTTTTGGAAAGAAGTTTACTGGAATTTGATTAAACATGCTATGTTTGAATGCAATTGACTTTCATTTGATTCAATAAGCTTTATTCGAATCAAATTTGCTTTGTTTGAATGCAATTGAGTCGAATCTTAATGATTAAGCTCAACCTTGATTTGAAAAAATTACCATTTTTGGAAAGAATAGTTGACTATCATTTGATTAAACAAGCTATGTTTGAATGCAATTGACTTTCATTTGATTCAATAAGCTTTATTAAAATAAAATTAGCTTTGTTTGAATGCAATTGAGTGGAATCTTAAATCTTAAGCTTATGCTTTATTTGAACCAATTACCATTTTTGGAAATAATAGTTGACTTTCATTTGATTAAACAAGTTATGTTTGAATGCAATTGACTTTCATTTGCTTCAATAAGCTTTATTCGAATCAAATTAGCTTTGTTTGAATGCAATTGAGTGGAATCTTAATGTTTAAGCTTAACCTTTATTTGAAAAAAGTACCATTTTTGGTAAGAATAGTTGACTTTCATTTGATTAAACAAGCTATGTTTGAATGCAATTGACTGTCATTTGATTCAATAAGCTTTATTCCAATCAAATTAGCTTTGTTTGAATGCAATTGAGTGGTATCTTAATGCTTAAGCTTATGCTTTATTTAAACCAATTACTATTTTTCGAAAGAATAGTTGACTTTCATTTGATTCAATAAGCTTTATTCGAATCAAATTAGCTTTGTTCGAATGCAATTGAGTGGAATCCTAATGATTAAGCTTAACCTTTATTTTAAAAAAGTACCATTTTTGGTAAGAATAGTTGACTTTCATTTGATTAGACAAGCTATGTTTGAACGTTGTTGACTTTCATTTGATTCAATAAGCTTTATTCGAAGCAAATTAGCTTTGTTTGAATGCAATTGAGTGGAATCTTAATGATTAAGCATAAGCTTTATTTGAACCAATTTCTATTTTGGAAAGCAGTTGACTTTTATTTCATTAAACAAGCTATGTTTGAATGCAATTGACTTTCATTTGATTCAATAAGCTTTATTCAAATAAAATTAGCTTTGTTTGAAGGCAATTGAGTGGAATCTTAATGATTAAGCTTAACCTTTATTTGAAAAAAGTACCATTTCTGGTAATAATAGTTGACTTGCATTTGATCAAACAAGCTATGTTTGAATGCAATTGACTTTCATTTGATTCAATAAGCTTTATTCGAATCAAATTAGCTTTGTTTGAATGCAATTGAGAGGAATCTTAATGATTAAGCTTAACCTTTATTTTTAAAAAGTACCATTTTTGGTATGAATAGTTGACTTTGATTTGATTAAACAAGCTATGTTTGAATGCAATTGACTTTCATTTGATTCAATAAGCTTGATTCGAATCAAATTAGCTTTGCTTGAATGCAATTGAGTGGAATCTTAATGATTAAGCTTAAGCTTTAGTTGAAACAATTATCATTTTTCAAACAATAGTTGACTATCATTTGATTAAACAAACTATGTTTGAACGCAGTTGATTTTCATTTGATTCAATAAGCTTTATTCGAATCAAATTAGCTTTGTTCGAATGCAATTGAGTGGAATCCTAATGATTAAGCTTAACCTTTATTTTAAAAAGTACCATTATTGGTAAGAATAGTTGACTTTCATTTGATTAGACAAGCTATGTTTGAACGTTCTTGACTTTGATTTGATTCAATAAGCTTTACTCGAAGCAAATTAGCTTTGTTTGAATGCAATTGAGTGGAATCTTAATGATTAAGCATATGCTTTATTTGAACCAATTTCTATTTTTGGAAAGCAGTTGACTTTTATTTCATTAAACAAGCTATGTTTGAATGCAATTGACTTTCATTTGATTCAATAAGCTTTATTCAAACAAAATTAGCTTTGTTTGAAGGCAATTGAGTGGAATCTTAATGATTAAGCTTAACCTTTATTTGAAAAAAGTACCATTTTTGGTAATAATAGTTGACTTGCATTTGATCAAACAAGCTATGTTTGAATGCAATTGACTTTCATTTGATTCAATAAGCTTTATTCGAATCAAATTAGCTTTGTTTGAATGCAATTGAGTGGAATCTTAATGATTAAGCTTAAGCTTTAGTCGAAACAATTACCATTTTTCAAACAATAATTGACTATCATTTGATTAAACAAACTATGTTTGAACGCAGTTGATTTTCATTTGAGTCAATAAGCTTTATTCGAATCAAATTAGCTTTGTTTGAATGCAATTGAGTGGAATCTTAATGATTAAGGTTAAGCTTTATTTGATCCAATATCCATTTTTGGAAAGAAGTTGACTTTCATTTGATTAAACAAGCTATGTTTGAATGCAATTGACTCTCATTTAATTCAATAAGCTTGATTCGAATCAAATTAGCTTTGTTTGAATGCAATTGAGTGGAATCTTATTGATTAAGTTTAAGGTTTAGTTGAAACAATTACCATTTTTGAAAACAATAGTTGACTTTCATTTGATTAAACAAGCTATGTTTGAACGCAGTTGACTTTCATTTCATTCAAAGAGCTTTATTCGATTCAAATTAGCTTTGTTTGAATGCAATTGAGTGGAATCTTAATGATTAAGCTTAACCTTTATTTGAACCAATTTCTATTTTGGGAAAGAAGTTGACTTTCATTTGATTAAACAAGCTATGTTAGAATGCAATTGACTTTCATTTGATTCAATATGCTTTATTCGAATCAAATTAGCTTTGTTTGAATGCAATTGAGTGGAATCTTAATGATTAAGCTTAAGCTTTATTTGAAACAATTACCATTTTTGGAATAAATAGTTGACTTTCATTTGATTAAACAAGCTATGTTTGAATGCAATTTTCTTTGTTTTAATGCAATTGAGTGAAATCTTAATGATTAAGCTTAAGCTTTATTTGAAACAATTACTATTTTTAAAAAGAATAGTTGACTTTCATTTGATTAAACAAATAATGTTTGAATGCAATTGACTTTCATTTGATTCAATAAGCTTTACTCGAATCAAATTAGCTTTGTTTGAATGCAATTGAGTGGAACCTTAATGATAAAGCTTAAGCTTTATTTGAATCAATAACCATTTTTGGAAAGAAGTTTACAGGAATTTGATTAAACATGCTATGTTTGAATGCAATTGACTTTCATTGGATTCAATAAGCTTTATTCGAATCAAATTTTCTTTGTTTGAATCCAATTGAGTCGAATCTTAATGATTAAGCTTAACCTTGATTTGAAAAAATTACCATTTTTGGAAAGAATAGCTGACTATCATTTGATTAAACAAGCTATGTTTGAATGCAATTGACTTTCATTTGATTCAATAAGCTTTATTAAAATAAAATTAGCTTTGTTTGAATGCAATTGAGTGGAATCTTAAATCTTAAGCTTATGCTTTATTTGAACCAATTACCATTTTTGGAAATAATAGTTGACTTCCATTTGATTAAACAAGTTATGTTTGAATGCAATTGACTTTCATTTGCTTCAATAAGCTTTATTCGAATCAAATTAGCTTTGTTTGAATGCAATTGAGTGGAATCTTAATGTTTAAGCTTAACCTTTATTTGAAAAAAGTACCATTTTTGGTAAGAATAGTTGACTTTCATTTGATTAAACAAGCTATGTTTGAATGCAATTGACTGTCATTTGATTCAATAAGCTTTATTCCAATAAAATTAGCTTTGTTTGAATGCAATTGAGTGGTATCTTAATGCTTAAGCTTATGTTTTATTTAAACCAATTACTATTTTTGGAAAGAATAGTTGACTTTCATTTGATTCAATAAGCTTTATTCGAATCAAATTAGCTTTATTCGAATGCAATTGAGTGGAATCCTAATGATTAAGCTTAACCTTTATTTTAAAAAAGTACCATTTTTGGTAAGAATAGTTGACTTTCATTTGATTAGACAAGCTATGTTTGAACGTTGTTGACTTTCATTTGATTCAATAAGCTTTATTCGAAGCAAATTAGCCTTGTTTGAATGCAATTGAGTGGAATCTTAATGATTAAGCATAAGCTTTATTTGAACCAATTTCTATTTTTGGAAAGCAGTTGACTTTTATTTCATTAAACAAGCTATGTTTGAATGCAATTGACTTTCATTTGATTCAATAAGCTTTATTCAAATAAAATTAGCTTTGTTTGAAGGCAATTGAGTGGAATCTTAATGATTAAGCTTAACCTTTATTTGAAAAAAGTACCATTTTTGGTAATAATAGTTGACTTGCATTTGATCAAACAAGCTATGTTTGAATTCAATTGACTTTCATTTGATTCAATAAGCTTTATTCGAATCAAATTGGCTTTGTTTGAATGCAATTGAGAGGAATCTTAATGATTAAGCTGAACCTTTATTTCTAAAAAGTACCATTTTTGGTATGAATAGTTGACTTTGATTTGATTAAACAAGCTATGTTTGAATGCAATTGACTTTCATTTGATTCAATAAGCTTGATTCGAATCAAATTAGCTTTGTTTGAATGCAATTGAGTGGAATCTTAATGATTAAGCTTAAGCTTTAGTTGAAACAATTACCATTTTTCAAACAATAGTTGACTATCATTTGATTAAACAAACTATGTTTGAACGCAGTTGATTTTCATTTGAGTCAATAAGCTTTATTTGAATCAAATTAGCTTTGTTTGAATGCAATTGAGTGGAATCTTAATGATTAAGGTTAAACTTTATTTGAACCAATTTCCATTTATGGAAAGAAATTGACTTTCATTTGATTAAACAAGCTATGTTTGAATGCAATTGACTCTCATTTGATTTAATAAGCTTGATTCAAATCAAATTAGCTTTGTTTGAATGTAATTGAGTGGAACCTTATTGATTAAGTTTAAGATTTAGTTGAAACAATTACCATTTTTGAAAACAATAGTTGACTCTCATTTGATTAAACAAGCTATGTTTGAACGCAGTTGACTTTCATTTGATTCAATAAGCTTTATTCGATTCAAATTAGCTTTGTTTGAATGCAATTGAGTGGAATCTTAATGATTAAGCTTAACCTTTATTTGAACCAATTTCTATTTTGGGAAAGAAGTTGACTTTCATTTGATTAAACAAGCTATGTTAGAATGCAATTGACTTTCATTTGATTCAATATTCTTTATTCGAATCAAATTAGCTTTGTTTGAATGCAATTGAGTGGAATCTTAATGATTAAGCTTAAGCTTTATTTGAAACAATTACCATTTTTGGAATAAATAGTTGACTTTCATTTGATTAAACAAGCTATGTTTGAATGCAATTTTCTTTGTTTTAATGCAATTGAGTGAAATCTTAATGATTAAGCTTAAGCTTTATTTGAAACAATTACTATTTTTAAAAACAATAGTTGACTTTCATTTGATTAAACAAACAATGTTTGAATGCAATTGACTGTCATTTGATTCAATAAGCTTTATTCCAATCAAATTAGCTTTGTTTGAATGCAATTGAGTGGTATCTTAATGCTTAAGCTTATGCTTTATTTAAACCAATTACTATTTTTCGAAAGAATAGTTGACTTTCATTTGATTCAATAAGCTTTATTCGAATCAAATTAGCTTTGTTCGAATGCAATTGAGTGGAATCCTAATGATTAAGCTTAACCTTTATTTTAAAAAAGTACCATTTTTGGTAAGAATAGTTGAATTTCATTTGATTAGACAAGCTATGTTTGAACGTTGTTGACTTTCATTTGATTCAATAAGCTTTATTCGAAGCAAATTAGCTTTGTTTGAATGCAATTGAGTGGAATCTTAATGATTAAGCATAAGCTTTATTTGAACCAATTTCTATTTTGGAAAGCAGTTGACTTTTATTTCATTAAACAAGCTATGTTTGAATGCAATTGACTTTCATTTGATTCAATAAGCTTTATTCAAATAAAATTAGCTTTGTTTGAAGGCAATTGAGTGGAATCTTAATGATTAAGCTTAACCTTTATTTGAAAAAAGTACCATTTCTGGTAATAATAGTTGACTTGCATTTGATCAAATAAGCTATGATTGAATGCAATTGACTTTCATTTGATTCAATAAGCTTTATTCGAATCAAATTAGCTTTGTTTGAATGCAATTGAGAGGAATCTTAATGATTAAGCTTAACCTTTATTTTTAAAAAGTACCATTTTTGGTATGAATAGTTGACTTTGATTTGATTAAACAAGCTATGTTTGAATGCAATTGACTTTCATTTGATTCAATAAGCTTGATTCGAATCAAATTAGCTTTGCTTGAATGCAATTGAGTGGAATCTTAATGATTAAGCTTAAGCTTTAGTTGAAACAATTACCATTTTTCAAACAATAGTTGACTATCATTTGATTAAACAAACTATGTTTGAACGCAGTTGATTTTCATTTGATTCAATAAGCTTTATTCGAATCAAATTAGCTTTGTTCGAATGCAATTGAGTGGAATCCTAATGATTAAGCTTAACCTTTATTTTATAAAGTACCATTTTTGGTAAGAATAGTTGACTTTCATTTGATTAGACAAGCTATGTTTGAACGTTCTTGACTTTCATTTGATTCAATAAGCTTTACTCGAAGCAAATTAGCTTTGTTTGAATGCAATTGAGTGGAATCTTAATGATTAAGCATAAGCTTTATTTGAACCAATTTCTATTTTTGGAAAGCAGTTGACTTTTATTTCATTAAACAAGCTATGTTTGAATGCAATTGACTTTCATTTGATTCAATAAGCTTTATTCAAACAAAATTAGCTTTGTTTGAAGGCAATTGAGTGGAATCTTAATGATTAAGCTTAACCTTTATTTGAAAAAAGTACCATTTTTGGTAATAATAGTTGACTTGCATTTGATCAAACAAGCTATGTTTGAATGCAATTGACTTTCATTTGATTCAATAAGCTTTATTCGAATCAAATTAGCTTTGTTTGAATGCAATTGAGTGGAATCTTAATGATTAAGCTTAAGCTTTAGTCGAAACAATTACCATTTTTCAAACAATAATTGACTATCATTTGATTAAACAAACTATGTTTGAACGCAGTTGATTTTCATTTGAGTCAATAAGCTTTATTCGAATCAAATTAGCTTTGTTTGAATGCAATTGAGTGGAATCTTAATGATTAAGGTTAAGCTTTATTTGATCCAATATCCATTTTTGGAAAGAAGTTGACTTTCATTTGATTAAACAAGCTATGTTTGAATGCAATTGACTCTCATTTAATTCAATAAGCTTGATTCGAATCAAATTAGCTTTGTTTGAATGCAATTGAGTGGAATCTTATTGATTAAGTTTAAGGTTTAGTTGAAACAATTACCATTTTTGAAAACAATAGTTGACTTTCATTTGATTAAACAAGCTATGTTTGAACGCAGTTGACTTTCATTTCATTCAAAGAGCTTTATTCGATTCAAATTAGCTTTGTTTGAATGCAATTGAGTGGAATCTTAATGATTAAGCTTAACCTTTATTTGAACCAATTTCTATTTTGGGAAAGAAGTTGACTTTCATTTGATTAAACAAGCTATGTTAGAATGCAACTGACTTTCATTTGATTCAATATGCTTTATTCGAATCAAATTAGTTTTGTTTGAATGCAATTGAGTGGAATCTTAATGATTAAGCTTAAGCTTTATTTGAAACAATTACCATTTTTGGAATAAATAGTTGACTTTCATTTGATTAAACAAGCTATGTTTGAATGCAATTTTCTTTGTTTTAATGCAATTGAGTGAAATCTTAATGATTAAGCTTAAGCTTTATTTGAAACAATTACTATTTTTAAAAAGAATAGTTGACTTTCATTTGATTAAACAAATAATGTTTGAATGCAATTGACTTTCATTTGATTAGACAAGCTTTATTCGAATCAAATTAGCTTTGTTCGAATGCAATTGAGTGGAATCCTAATGATTAAGCTTAACCTTTATTTTAAAAAGTACCATTTTTGGTAAGAATAGTTGACTTTCATTTGATTAGACAAGCTATGTTTGAACGTTCTTGACTTTCATTTGATTCAATAAGCTTTACTCGAATCAAATTAGCTTTGTTTGAATGCAATTGAGTGGAACCTTAATGATAAAGCTTAAGCTTTATTTGAATCAATAACCATTTTTGGAAAGAAGTTTACAGGAATTTGATTAAACATGCTATGTTTCAATGCAATTGACTTTCATTGGATTCAATAAGCTTTATTCGAATCAAATTTGCTTTGTTTGAATCCAATTGAGTCGAATCTTAATGATTAAGCTTAACCTTGATTTGAAAAAATTACCATTTTTGGAAAGAATAGCTGACTATCATTTGATTAAACAAGCTATGTTTGAATGCAATTGACTTTCATTTGATTCAATAAGCTTTATTAAAATAAAATTAGCTTTGTTTGAATGCAATTGAGTGGAATCTTAAATCTTAAGCTTATGCTTTATTTGATCCAATTACCATTTTTGGAAATAATAGTTGACTTCCATTTGATTAAACAAGTTATGTTTGAATGCAATTGACTTTCATTTGCTTCAATAAGCTTTATTCGAATCAAATTAGCTTTGTTTGAATGCAATTGAGTGGAATCTTAATGTTTAAGCTTAACCTTTATTTGAAAAAAGTACCATTTTTGGTAAGAATAGTTGACTTTCATTTGATTAAACAAGCTATGTTTGAATGCAATTGACTGTCATTTGATTCAATAAGCTTTATTCCAATAAAATTAGCTTTGTTTGAATGCAATTGAGTGGTATCTTAATGCTTAAGCTTATGTTTTATTTAAACCAATTACTATTTTTGGAAAGAATAGTTGACTTTCATTTGATTCAATAAGCTTTATTCGAATCAAATTAGCTTTATTCGAATGCAATTGAGTGGAATCCTAATGATTAAGCTTAACCTTTATTTTAAAAAAGTACCATTTTTGGTAAGAATAGTTGACTTTCATTTGATTAGACAAGCTATGTTTGAACGTTGTTGACTTTCATTTGATTCAATAAGCTTTATTCGAAGCAAATTAGCCTTGTTTGAATGCAATTGAGTGGAATCTTAATGATTAAGCATAAGCTTTATTTGAACCAATTTCTATTTTTGGAAAGCAGTTGACTTTTATTTCATTAAACAAGCTATGTTTGAATGCAATTGACTTTCATTTGATTCAATAAGCTTTATTCAAATAAAATTAGCTTTGTTTGAAGGCAATTGAGTGGAATCTTAATGATTAAGCTTAACCTTTATTTGAAAAAAGTACCATTTTTGGTAATAATAGTTGACTTGCATTTGATCAAACAAGCTATGTTTGAATTCAATTGACTTTCATTTGATTCAATAAGCTTTATTCGAATCAAATTAGCTTTGTTTGAATGCAATTGAGAGGAATCTTAATGATTAAGCTGAACCTTTATTTCTAAAAAGTACCATTTTTGGTATGAATAGTTGACTTTGATTTGATTAAACAAGCTATGTTTGAATGCAATTGACTTTCATTTGATTCAATAAGCTTGATTCGAATCAAATTAGCTTTGTTTGAATGCAATTGAGTGGAATCTTAATGATTAAGCTTAAGCTTTAGTTGAAACAATTACCATTTTTCAAACAATAGTTGACTATCATTTGATTAAACAAACTATGTTTGAACGCAGTTGATTTTCATTTGAGTCAATAAGCTTTATTCGAATCAAATTAGCTTTGTTTGAATGCAATTGAGTGGAATCTTAATGATTAAGGTTAAACTTTATTTGAACCAATTTCCATTTTTGGAAAGAAATTGACTTTCATTTGATTAAACAAGCTATGTTTGAATGCAATTGACTCTCATTTGATTTAATAAGCTTGATTCAAATCAAATTAGCTTTGTTTGAATGTAATTGAGTGGAACCTTATTGATTAAGTTTAAGATTTAGTTGAAACAATTACCATTTTTGAAAACAATAGTTGACTCTCATTTGATTAAACAAGCTATGTTTGAACGCAGTTGACTTTCATTTGATTCAATAAGCTTTATTCGATTCAAATTAGCTTTGTTTGAATGCAATTGAGTGGAATCTTAATGATTAAGCTTAACCTTTATTTGAACCAATTTCTATTTTGGGAAAGAAGTTGACTTTCATTTGATTAAACAAGCTATGTTAGAATGCAATTGACTTTCATTTGATTCAATATTCTTTATTCGAATCAAATTAGCTTTGTTTGAATGCAATTGAGTGGAATCTTAATGATTAAGCTTAAGCTTTATTTGAAACAATTACCATTTTTGGAATAAATAGTTGACTTTCATTTGATTAAACAAGCTATGTTTGAATGCAATTTTCTTTGTTTTACTGCAATTGAGTGAAATCTTAATGATTAAGCTTAAGCTTTATTTGAAACAATTACTATTTTTAAAAAGAATAGTTGACTTTCATTTGATTAAACAAATAATGTTTGAATGCAATTGACTTTCATTTGATTCAATAAGCTTTACTCGAATCAAATTAGCTTTGTTTGAATGCAATTGAGTGGAACCTTAATGATAAAGCTTAAGCTTTATTTGAATCAATAACCATTTTTGGAAAGAAGTTTACTGGAATTTGATTAAACATGCTATGTTTGAATGCAATTGACTTTCATTTGATTCAATAAGCTTTATTCGAATCAAATTTGCTTTGTTTGAATGCAATTGAGTCGAATCTTAATGATTAAGCTTAACCTTGATTTGAAAAAATTACCATTTTTGGAAAGAATAGTTGACTATCATTTGATTAAACAAGCTATGTTTGAATGCAATTGACTTTCATTTGATTCAATAAGCTTTATTAAAATAAAATTAGCTTTGTTTGAATGCAATTGAGTGGAATCTTAAATCTTAAGCTTATGCTTTATTTGAACCAATTACCATTTTTGGAAATAATAGTTGACTTTCATTTGATTAAACAAGTTATGTTTGAATGCAATTGACTTTCATTTGCTTCAATAAGCTTTATTCGAATCAAATTAGCTTTGTTTGAATGCAATTGAGTGGAATCTTAATGTTTAAGCTTAACCTTTATTTGAAAAAAGTACCATTTTTAGTAAGAATAGTTGACTTTCATTTGATTAAACAAGCTATGTTTGAATGCAATTGACTGTCATTTGATTCACTAAGCTTTATTCCAATCAAATTAGCTTTGTTTGAATGCAATTGAGTGGTATCTTAATGCTTAAGGTTATGCTTTATTTAAACCAATTACTATTTTTCGAAAGAATAGTTGACTTTCATTTGATTCAATAAGCTTTATTCGAATCAAATTAGCTTTGTTCGAATGCAATTGAGTGGAATCCGAATGATTAAGCTTAACCTTTATTTTAAAAAAGTACCATTTTTGGTAAGAATAGTTGACTTTCATTTGATTAGACAAGCTATGTTTGAACGTTGTTGACTTTCATTTGATTCAATAAGCTTTATTCGAAGCAAATTAGCTTTGTTTGAATGCAATTGAGTGGAATCTTAATGATTAAGCATAAGCTTTATTTGAACCAATTTCTATTTTGGAAAGCAGTTGACTTTTATTTCATTAAACAAGCTATGTTTGAATGCAATTGACTTTCATTTGATTCAATAAGCTTTATTCAAACAAAATTAGCTTTGTTTGAAGGCAATTGAGTGGAATCTTAATGATTAAGCTTAACCTTTATTTGAAAAAAGTACCATTTCTGGTAATAATAGTTGACTTGCATTTGATCAAACAATCTATGATTGAATGCAATTGACTTTCATTTGATTCAATAAGCTTTATTCGAATCAAATTAGCTTTGTTTGAATGCAATTGAGAGGAATCTTAATGATTAAGCTTAACCTTTATTTTTAAAAAGTACCATTTTTGGTATGAATAGTTGACTTTGATTTGATTAAACAAGCTATGTTTGAATGCAATTGACTTTCATTTGATTCAATAAGCTTGATTCGAATCAAATTAGCTTTGCTTGAATGCAATTGAGTGGAATCTTAATGATTAAGCTTAAGCTTTAGTTGAAACAATTACCATTTTTCAAACAATAGTTGACTATCATTTGATTAAACAAACTATGTTTGAACGCAGTTGATTTTCATTTGATTCAATAAGCTTTATTCGAATCAAATTAGCTTTGTTCGAATGCAATTGAGTGGAATCCTAATGATTAAGCTTAACCTTTATTTTAAAAAGTACCATTTTTGGTAAGAATAGTTGACTTTCATTTGATTAGACAAGCTATGTTTGAACGTTCTTGACTTTCATTTGATTCAATAAGCTTTACTCGAAGCAAATTAGCTTTGTTTGAATGCAATTGAGTGGAATCTTAATGATTAAGCATAAGCTTTATTTGAACCAATTTCTATTTTTGGAAAGCAGTTGACTTTTATTTCATTAAACAAGCTATGTTTGAATGCAATTGACTTTCATTTGATTCAATAAGCTTTATTCAAACAAAATTAGCTTTGTTTGAAGGCAATTGAGTGGAATCTTAATGATTAAGCTTAACCTTTATTTGAAAAAAGTACCATTTTTGGTAATAATAGTTGACTTGCATTTGATCAAACAAGCTATGTTTGAATGCAATTGACTTTCATTTGATTCAATAAGCTTTATTCGAATCAAATTAGCTTTGTTTGAATGCAATTGAGTGGAATCTTAATGATTAAGCTTAAGCTTTAGTCGAAACAATTACCATTTTTCAAACAATAATTGACTATCATTTGATTAAACAAACTATGTTTGAACGCAGTTGATTTTCATTTGAGTCAATAAGCTTTATTCGAATCAAATTAGCTTTGTTTGAATGCAATTGAGTGGAATCTTAATGATTAAGGTTAAGCTTTATTTGATCCAATATCCATTTTTGGAAAGAAGTTGACTTTCATTTGATTAAACAAGCTATGTTTGAATGCAATTGACTCTCATTTAATTCAATAAGCTTGATTCGAATCAAATTAGCTTTGTTTGAATGCAATTGAGTGGAATCTTATTGATTAAGTTTAAGGTTTAGTTGAAACAATTACCATTTTTGAAAACAATAGTTGACTTTCATTTGATTAAACAAGCTATGTTTGAACGCAGTTGACTTTCATTTGATTCAAAGAGCTTTATTCGATTCAAATTAGCTTTGTTTGAATGCAATTGAGTGGAATCTTAATGATTAAGCTTAACCTTTATTTGAACCAATTTCTATTTTGGGAAAGAAGTTGACTTTCATTTGATTAAACAAGCTATGTTAGAATGCAATTGACTTTCATTTGATTCAATATGCTTTATTCGAATCAAATTAGCTTTGTTTGAATGCAATTGAGTGGAATCTTAATGATTAAGCTTAAGCTTTATTTGAAACAATTACCATTTTTGGAATAAATAGTTGACTTTCATTTGATTAAACAAGCTATGTTTGAATGCAATTTTCTTTGTTTTAATGCAATTGAGTGAAATCTTAATGATTAAGCTTAAGCTTTATTTGAAACAATTACTATTTTTAAAAAGAATAGTTGACTTTCATTTGATTAAACAAATAATGTTTGAATGCAATTGACTTTCATTTGATTCAATAAGCTTTACTCGAATCAAATTAGCTTTGTTTGAATGCAATTGAGTGGAACCTTAATGATAAAGCTTAAGCTTTATTTGAATCAATAACCATTTTTGGAAAGAAGTTTACTGGAATTTGATTAAACATGCTATGTTTGAATGCAATTGACTTTCATTGGATTCAATAAGCTTTATTCGAATCAAATTTGCTTTGTTTGAATCCAATTGAGTCGAATCTTAATGATTAAGCTTAACCTTGATTTGAAAAAATTACCTTTTTTGGAAAGAATAGCTGACTATCATTTGATTAAACATGCTATGTTTGAATGCAATTGACTTTCATTTGATTCAATAAGCTTTATTAAAATAAAATTAGCTTTGTTTGAATGCAATTGAGTGGAATCTTAAATCTTAAGCTTATGCTTTATTTGAACCAATTACCATTTTTGGAAATAATAGTTGACTTCCATTTGATTAAACAAGTTATGTTTGAATGCAATTGACTTTCATTTGCTTCAATAAGCTTTATTCGAATCAAATTAGCTTTGTTTGAATGCAATTGAGTGGAATCTTAATGTTTAAGCTTAACCTTTATTTGAAAAAAGTACCATTTTTGGTAAGAATAGTTGACTTTCATTTGATTAAACAAGCTATGTTTGAATGCAATTGACTGTCATTTGATTCAATAAGCTTTATTCCAATAAAATTAGCTTTGTTTGAATGCAATTGAGTGGTATCTTAATGCTTAAGCTTATGTTTTATTTAAACCAATTACTATTTTTGGAAAGAATAGTTGACTTTCATTTGATTCAATAAGCTTTATTCGAATCAAATTAGCTTTGTTCGAATGCAATTGAGTGGAATCCTAATGATTAAGCTTAACCTTTATTTTAAAAAAGTACCATTTTTGGTAAGAATAGTTGACTTTCATTTGATTAGACAAGCTATGTTTGAACGTTGTTGACTTTCATTTGATTCAATAAGCTTTATTCGAAGCAAATTAGCTTTGTTTGAATGCAATTGAGTGGAATCTTAATGATTAAGCATAAGCTTTATTTGAACCAATTTCTATTTTTGGAAAGCAGTTGACTTTTATTTCATTAAACAAGCTATGTTTGAATGCAATTGACTTTCATTTGATTCAATAAGCTTTATTCAAATAAAATTAGCTTTGTTTGAAGGCAATTGAGTGGAATCTTAATGATTAAGCTTAACCTTTATTTGAAAAAAGTACCATTTTTGGTAATAATAGTTGACTTGCATTTGATCAAACAAGCTATGTTTGAATTCAATTGACTTTCATTTGATTCAATAAGCTTTATTCGAATCAAATTAGCTTTGTTTGAATGCAATTGAGAGGAATCTTAATGATTAAGCTGAACCTTTATTTTCAAAAAGTACCATTTTTGGTATGAATAGTTGACTTTGATTTGATTAAACAAGCTATGTTTGAATGCAATTGACTTTCATTTGATTCAATAAGCTTGATTCGAATCAAATTAGCTTTGTTTGAATGCAATTGAGTGGAATCTTAATGATTAAGCTTAAGCTTTAGTTGAAACAATTACCATTTTTCAAACAATAGTTGACTATCATTTGATTAAACAAACTATGTTTGAACGCAGTTGATTTTCATTTGAGTCAATAAGCTTTATTCGAATCAAATTAGCTTTGTTTGAATGCAATTGAGTGGAATCTTAATGATTAAGGTTAAACTTTATTTGAACCAATTTCCATTTTTGGAAAGAAATTGACTTTCATTTGATTAAACAAGCTATGTTTGAATGCAATTGACTCTCATTTGATTCAATAAGCTTGATTCGAATCAAATTAGCTTTGTTTGAATGCAATTGAGTGGAATCTTATTGATTAAGTTTAAGATTTAGTTGAAACAATTACCATTTTTGAAAACAATAGTTGACTTTCATTTGATTAAAGAAGCTATGTTTGAACGCAGTTGACTTTTATTTGATTCAATAAGCTTTATTCGATTCAAATTAGGTTTGTTTGAATGCAATTGAGTGGAATCTTAATGATTAAGCTTAACCTTTATTTGAACCAATTTCTGTTTTGGGAAAGAAGGTGACTTTCATTTGATTAAACAAGCTATGTTAGAATGCAATTGACTTTCATTTGATTCAATATGCTTTATTCGAATCAAATTAGCTTTGTTTGAATGTAATTGAGTGGAATCTTAATGATTAAGCTTAAGCTTTATTTGAAACAATTACCATTTTTGGAATAAATAGTTGACTTTCATTTGATTAAACAAGCTATGTTTGAATGCAACTTTCTTTGTTTTAATGCAATTGAGTGAAATCTTAATGATTAAGCTTAAGCTTTATTTGAAACAATTACTATTTTTAAAAAGAATAGTTGACTTTCATTTGATTAAATAAGCTTTATTCGAATCAAATTTGCTTTGTTTAAATGCAATTGAGTCGAATCTTAATGATTAAGCTTAACCTTGATTTGAAAAAATTACCATTTTTGGAAAGAATAGTTGACTATCATTTGATTAAACAAGCTATGTTTGAATGCAATTGACTTTCATTTGATTCAATAAGCTTTATTCAAATAAAATTAGCTTTGTTTGAATGCAATTGAGTGGAATCTTAATTCTTAAGCTTATGCTTTATTTGAACCAATTACCATTTTTGGAAATAATAGTTGACTTTCATTTGATTAAACAAGTTATGTTTGAATGCAATTGACTTTCATTTGCTTCAATAAGCTTTATTCGAATCAAATTAGCTTTGTTTGAATGCAATTGAGTGGAATCTTAATGTTTAAGCTTAACCTTTATTTGAAAAAAGTACCATTTTTGGTAAGAATAGTTGACTTTCATTTGATTAAACAAGCTATGTTTGAATGCAATTGACTGTCATTTGATTCAATAAGCTTTATTCAAATAAAATTAGCTTTGTTTGAATGCAATTGAGTGGTATCTTAATGCTTAAGCTTATGCTTTATTTAAACCAATTACTATTTTTGGAAAGAATAGTTGACTTTCATTTGATTCAATAAGCTTTATTCGAATCAAATTAGCTTTGTTTGAAAGCAATTGAGTGGAATCTTAATGATTAAGCTTAACCTTTATTTGTAAAAAGTACCATTTTTGGTAAGAATATTTGACTTTAATTTGATTAAACAAGCTATGTTTGAATGGAATTGACTTTCATTTGATTCAATAAACTTGATTCGGATCAAATTAGCTTTGTTTGAATGCAATTGAGTGGAATCTTAATGATTAAGTGTAATAACCCGAAATTTAGGGCCAGAAAATTTCGTGGTTAATTAATGTTATTTTATTTTTCTATGTCCGAAAGGCCCGTTTAATTGGACTGTTTGTTTTCATTTCTTCTCCTTATCTTAAAATTGGGCCCAAAGACCCAATTCCCTCTTACTTTGGTCGGCTCCCATTTCATGGCCAAGATTATTTGCTTTTGTAATTTGTAATTAATTAAATAATCATATGAATAATTGTTTGATTAATTTTAAAAATTACCTATTGTTGCAACTACCATGTACTTGGTCTCTACCCTTACCAAGTCCCCCTACTCTCTCTCCACCTCACGGCATCCCCTCCCCATTTTATTTCTTTTCTTTTTTATTATTTCTTTTGTTCTTATTAAAAGCCTGGTGTACAAAAACCTACACTCTCTTTTGCCCTAATCTCAAAAAGCTCTCAAAAAAAGCCCTAGTGTAGCCGTGTGTTCTTGAACCAAACGAAGAGATTTTTCTTTGATTTTCTTTCATAATCTAAGGTAAGTAGTCTATCTCTTTTAAATTTGGTACAAGTTTCCCATATAGTTAATTAGGATTAAATCATGGAAATTGTTAGGATTAGTATCATGATGACCTAGAATTTTCGAGTGATATGATGATATTTATCTTGTTATTTTCTTGATATTTTATGTAATTTTTCATGAATCTTTAGGTGTTTTAATTAATTATATGCATAGATTAATTTAATTAATTGTATATTTATGTAGATTAATTGTATGGAAATTTGTTATTCTTGTTCTTGCTTAGTCGTGTGATTGTCGAGTATTATGAGGAGGATTATGATGATTTTTGTGATGTTTTCTTGAATTAAAGTAATAATTTTGATTGTTTAATTGATGAATTAAAGCCTAAAATTTAAAATAGTTATTTTGTTCATATTGTTTACAAAGGTCGAGTGGTGCAATGTATGAAAAATAGGATTTTCATCATGTTTTAGGTAATATTTGTTGTTAATTGTTAATTTGGATGAATTATTTAATTGTTTATATGATTAATTGATGAATTTATTTAATTATTGTTTTTATTATTAAAATGTCGAGTGGGACAATTTAGGTTTGATTAATTTTAGTTTAATTTTTGACTTATTATATTTTAGAAGGTAATTTAGGAATTAATATAATTAAAGGAGGTAAAAGGAAATAACAGGGATAAGTTGTAACATGAAGGAAAGTGATAATATGACTAAAAGAAAAGGTTATAATACGATAAGAATTAGTGGTCTCACGATGGCCTCTAGATAAGATGATCGATAAATAGTGGTCTCACGATAGCCTTTAGAAAAGACAAGATACGATACGGACGTCCATTTGATGATACACGAGTCATCAGATCGGGTTAAGTCGAAGCCACTGCCCTACTGCGGTGTCTGAGCAGTTCAGGATCTTAAGATATGTAGTCGTCTAAGTAGTGGTACACGAGCTGCTATTTAGGGGTTATGGCCATAGCTTAGGCTTAGTTCTTGCAAAGGAGGGCTACGGGTTGAATACACGGGTTCTTCCCGGCATGTTTTAGGAAAGTTGGGATGTACACGGGCATCCTTACGAGCTATAATGACCGGTCCAATAAGATGGTTAAAAGAAGGGTTTTGGGGTAAAATATGACAAGATAAGTATTTCCTGGGAAGGATTCTGTTATATGTGTATTTACGTGTGTATAAGTTGCATTTATGTAATGATAAGTCTTCCGCTGCGTACGTCTGGTAAGTCTGTACTTATATGTATTTTTGGTGTACCTTGTACGTGTATTCCATGTATTCTGTACGAGTATCTTGGGCCTGTATTTATATGCGTATCGTATCCGTATTTGTCTGTATTCGGTATGTATTTTTATCCGTATTTTATACGTATATTGTATGTATTTCTAACCGTATTTGCAGGTATTTTATACGTATTGTACTCGTATTTTGTACGTATTTTTATACGTATTTCGTATGTATTTTTCTACGTATTTTTCCTACGTATTTCGTATGTATTTTTATATGTATTTTTGAACGTATTTTTGTACGTATTTTTGTACGTATTCTTGTATCTATTCTCGTATGTATTCTTATGTATCTTTGTATGATTTTCCTGGTTGATTCTATGCTATTATATGTTTAGCGGTCCCTCATTTAAGCGGGACAGCCTAGTTACTCGCCACTGACGGTGGACCCCCCCCCATTTCAGGTGAAGATACTGACGTATAAGTGGGCTCGTATAGTTCGGGTTGTGTGTTGATGTGATCAGTCGATCGAGTGAACCCAGAGTTTAGTTATGAATTTATTTATTTATTTAATAAGTAGTTTGTCCCAGCCTCTTGGGATGGAACAGTATTTATCATGTAACTTAGTATTTATTTAGGGACTTTTGAGATATTATTTCATTATTATTAAATAAAAAGGATTATTGAACCTAAACTATGATATTGTTGTTAAGTCTTATGATTGGTAATGATCCATTTGTCGATTTCCTTCGCAAATCGACAGTCTAGAAGAGTCAGGTCGTTACATTAAGCTTAAGCTTTAGTTGAAACAATTACCATTTTTGAAAACAATAGTTGACTTTCATTTGATTAAAAAAGCTATGTTTGAATGCAATTGACTTTCATTTGATTCAATAAGCTTTATTCGAATCAAATTAGCTTTGTTTGAATGCAATTGAGTGGAATCTTAATGATTAAGGTTAAGCTTTATTTGAACCAATTTCCATTTTTAGAAAGAATAGTTTACTTTCATTTGATTAAACAAGCTATGTTTGAATGCAATTGACTTTCATTTTACTCAATAAGCTTTAATCGAATCAAATTAGCTTTGGTTGAATGCAATCGAGTGGAATCTCAATGCTTATGCTTATGCTTTATTTGAAACAATTACCATTTTTTAAAAGAATAGTAAACTTTCATTTGATTAAACAAGCTTTGTTTGAAAGCAATTGACTTTAATTTTATTCAATAAGCTTTATTCGAATCAAATTATCTTTGTTTGAATGCAATTGAGTGGAATCTTAATGATTAAGCTTATGCTTTATTTGAACCAATTACCATTTTTGGAAAGAAGTTGACTTTCATTTGATTAAACAAGTTATGTTTGAATGCAATTGACTTTAATTTTATTCAATAAGCTTTATTCGAATCAAATTATCTTTGTTAGAATGCAATTGAGTGGAATCTTAATGATTAAGCTTATGCTTTATTTGAACCAATTACCATTTTTGGAAAGAAGTTGACCTTCATTTGATTAAACAAGTTATGTTTAAATGCAATTGACTTTCATTTAAATCAATAAGCTTTATTAAAATCAAATTAGCTTCGTTTGAATGTAACTGAGGGGAATCTTAGTGATTAAGCTTAAGATTTGTTTGAAACAATTACCATTTTCGGAAACAATAGTTGACTTTCATTTGATTAAACAAACTATGTTTCAATACAATTGAATTTCATTTTATTCAATAAGCTTTATTCGAATCAAATTAGCTTTGTTTGAATACAATTAAATGGGATGTTAATGCTTAAGCTTATGCTTTATTTGAAAGAATTACCATTTTTGGAATGAATAGTTGACTTTCATTTTATTAAACAAGCTATGTTTGAATGCAATTTTCTTTGTTTGAATGCAATTGAGGGGAATCTTAATAATTAAGCTTAAGCTTTATTTGAAACAATTACCATTTTTAAAAAGAATAGTTGACTTTCATTTGATTAAACAAATAATGTTTGAATGCAATTGACTTTCATTTGATTCAATAAGCTTTATTCGAATCAAATTAGCTTTGTTTGAATGCAATTGAGTCGAATCTTAATGATAAAGCTTAAGCTTTATTTGAATCAATAACCATTTTTGGAAAGAAGTTTACTTTAATTTGATTAAACATGCCATCTTTGAATGCAATTGACATTCATTTGATTCAATAAGCTTTATTCGAATCAAATTTGCTTTGTTTGAATGCAATTGAGTCGAATCTTAATGATTAAGCTTAACTTTTATTTGAAAAAATTACCATTTTTGGAAAGAATAGTTGACTATCATTTGATTAAACAAGCTATGTTTGAATGCAATTGACTTTCATTTGACTCAATAAGCTTTATTCAAATAAAATTAGCTTTGTTTATATGCAATTGAGTGGAATCTTAATGATTAAGGTTAAGCTTTATATGAACCAATTTCCATTTTTGGAAAGAAGTTGACTTTCATTTGATTAAACAAGCTATGTTTGAATGCAATTGACTTTCATTTGATTCAATAAGCTTTATTCAAATCAAATTAGCTTTGTTTGAATGTAATTGAGTGGAATCTTAATGCTTAAGCTTATGCTTTATTTGAACCAATTACCATTTTTGCAAATAATAGTTCACTTTCATTTGATTAAACAAGTTATGTTTGAATGCAATTTACGTTCATTTGATTCAAAAGGCTTTATTCGAATCAAATTCGCTTTGTTTGAATGCAATTGAGTGGAATCTTAATGATTAAGCTTAAGCTATATTTGTACCAATTACAATTTTTGGAAAGAAGTTGACTTTCATTTGATTAAACAAGCTATGTTTGAATGCAATTGAGTTTCATTTGATTCAATAAGCTTTATTCGAATCAAATTAGCTTTGTTTGAATGCAATTGAGTGGAATCTTAATGATTAAGTTTAAGCTTTATTTGAAACAATTACCATTTTTTGAATAAATAGTTGACTTTTATTTTATTAACCAAGCTATGTTTGAATGCAATTTTCTTTGTCTGAATGCAATTGATTGGAATCTTAATGATTAAGCTTAAGCTTTATTTGAAACAATTACCATTTTTTGAATAAATAGTTGTCTTTCATTTTATTCAATAAGCTTTATTCGAATCAAATTAGCGTTGTTTGAAAGCAATTGAGTGGAATACTAATGATTAAGCTTGAGCATTATTTGAAACAATTACGATTTTTGAAAACAATAGTTTACATTCAATTGATTAAACAAGCTATTTTTGAATCCAATTGAATTTCATTTGATTGAATAAGCTTTATTGAAATAAAATTAGCTTTGTTTGAATGCAATTGAGTGGAATCTGAATGCTGAAACTTATGCTTTATTTGAACCAATTACCATTTTTGGAAAGAATAGGTGACTTTCGTTTGATTAAACAAGTTATGTTTGAATGCAATGGACTTTCATTTGATTCAATAAACTTTATTCGAATCAAATTAGCTTTGTTTGAATGCAATTGAGTGGAGTCTTAATGATTAAGCTTAACCTTTATTTGAAAAAAGTACCATTTTTGGAAAGAATAGTTGACTTTTATTTGATTAAACAAGCTATGTTTGAATGCAATTTACGTTCAATTGATTCAATATGCTTTATTCGAATCAAATTAGCTTTGTTTGAATGCAATTGAGTAGAATCTTAATGATTAAGCTTAAGTCTTATTTGAACTAATTACAATTTTTTAAGAGAAGTTGACTTTCATTTGATTAAACAAGCTATGTTTGAATGCAATTGACTTTCATTTGATTCGATAAGCTTTATTCGAACCGAATTAGCTCTGTTTGAATGTAATTGAGTGGAATCTTAATAATTAAGCTTAAGCGTTATTTGAAACAATTACCATTTTTGGAATAAATAGTTGATTTTCATTAGATTAAACAAGCTATGTTTGAATGCAATTTTCTTTGTTTGAATGCAATTGATTGGAATCTTAATGATTAAGCTTAAGCTTTATTTGAAACAATTACCATTTTTTGAATAAATATTTGTCTTTCATTTGATTCAATAAGCTTGATTCGAATCAAATTAGCTTTGTTTGAATGCAATTGAGTGGAATCTTAATGATTAATCTTAAGCTTTAGTTGAAACCATTACCATTTTTGAAAACAATAGTTGACTTTCATTTGATTAAACAAGCTATGTTTGAACGCAGTTGATTTTCATTTGATTCAATAAGCTTTATTCGAATCAAATTAGCTTTGTTTGAATGCAATTGAGTGGAATCCTAATGATTAAGGTTAAGCGTTATTTGAACCAATTTCTATTTTGGGAAAGAAGTAGACTTACATTGGATTAAACAAGCTATGTTTGAATGTAATTGAGTTGAATCTTAATGATTACGCTTAAGCTTTATTTGAAACAATTACCATTTTTGGAAAGAATAGTTGACTTTCATTTGATTAAACAAGCTATGTTTGAATGCAATTGACTTTCATTTGATTCAATAATCTTTATTCGAATCAAATTAGCTTTGTTTGAATGCAATTGAGTGGAATCTTAACGATTAAGGTTATGCTTTATTTGAACCAATTTCAATTTTTAGAAAGAAGTTGACTTTCATTTTATTAAACAAGCTATGTTTGAATGCAATGACTTTCATTTTATTCAATAAGCTTTATTCGAATCGAATTAGCTTTGTTTGAATGCAATTGAGTGGAATCTTAATGATTAAGCTTATGCTTTATTTGAACTAATTACCATTTTTGGAAAGAATAGTTGACTTTCATTTGATTAAACATGTTATGTTTGAATGCAATTTACGATCATTTGATTCAATAAGCTTTATTGGAATCAAATTAGCTTTGTTTGAATGCAATTGAGTTGAATGTTAGTGATTAAGCTTTAGCTTTATTTGAACCAATTACAATATTTGGATAGAAGTTGACTTTCATTTGATTAAACAAGCTATGTTTGAATGCAATTGACTTTCATTTGATTCAATAAGCTTTATTCGAATCAAATTAGCTTTGTTTGAATGCAATTGAGTGGAATCTTAATGATTACACTTAAACTTTATTTGAAACAATTACCATTTTTGGAATAAATAGTTGACTTTCATTTGATTAAACAAGCTATGTTTGAATGCAATTTTCTTTGTTTGAATGCAATTGATTGGAATCTTAATGATTAAGCTTAAGCTTTATTTGAAGCAATTACCATTTTTTGAATAAATAGTTTTCCTTCATTTAATTCAATAAGCTTTATTCAAATCAAATTAGCGTTGTTTGAATGCAATTGAGTGGAATATTAATGATTAAGCTTGAGCATTATTCGAAACAATTACCATTTTTGAAAACAATAGTATACTTTCATTTGATTAAACAAGCTATGTTTGAATGCAATTGACTTTCATTTGATTCAATAAGCTTGATTCGAATCAAATTAGCTTTGTTTGAATGCAATTGAGTGGAATCTTAATGATTAAGCTTAAGCTTTAGTTGAAACCATTATCATTTTTGAAAACAATAGTTGACTTTCATTTGATTAAACAAGCTATGTTTGAACGCAGTTGATTTTCATTTGATTCAATAAGCTTTATTCGAATCAAATTAGCTTTGTTTGAATGCAATTGAGTGGAATCCTAATGATTAAGGTTAAGCGTTATTTGAATCAATTTCTATTTTGGGAAAGAAGTAGACTTACATTGGATTAAACAAGCTATGTTTGAATGTAATTGTGTGGAATCTTAATGATTAAGCTTAAGCTTTATTTGAAACAATTACCAGTTTTGGAGAGAATAGTTGACTTTCATTTGATTAAACAAGCTATGTTTGAATGCAATTGAATTTCATTTAATTCAATAAGCTTTATTCGAATCAAATTAGCGTTGTTTGAATGCAATTGAGTGGAATATTAATGATTAAGCTTGAGCATTATTCGAAACAATTACCATTTTTGAAAACAATAGTATACTTTCATTTGATTAAACAAGCTATGTTTGAATGCAATTGACTTTCATTTGATTCAATAAGCTTGATTCGAATCAAATTAGCTTTGTTTGAATGCAATTGAGTGGAATCTTAATGATTAAGCTTAAGCTTTAGTTGAAACCATTATCATTTTTGAAAACAATAGTTGACTTTCATTTGATTAAACAAGCTATGTTTGAACGCAGTTGACTTTCATTTGATTCAATAAGCTTTATTCGAATAAAATTAGCTTTGTTTGAATGCAATTGAGTGGAATCATAATGATTAAGGTTAAGCTTTATTTGAACCAATTTCTATTTTGGGAAAGAAGTTGACTTTCATTTGATTAAACAAGCTATGTTTGAATGCAATTGACTTTCATTTGATTCAATAATCTTTATTCAAATAAAATTAGCTTTGTTTGAATGTAATTGAGTGGAATCTTAATGATTAAGCTTAAGCTTTATTTGAAACAATTACCATTTTTGGAATGAATAGTTGACTTTTATTTGATTAAACAAGCTATGTTTGAATGCAATTGACTTTCATTTGATTCAATAAGCTTTTTTTTTTTGGTAAATAAAGAAATTTTATTACCAAAAGGAATAAAAGTACAGCCCCCCAAAACACCACAAAACACCACAAATCCCAGATGCTAACGCCTCACAATAAGACCATGACCACCTTCTAGGAAGGGTCCCAAAGTTTCAACAAATCACTGGCAGCATACAGGGGATAACACAACTAAATACACTTACACCACTAACAACCTTCTACCTGCTTCATCACAACGACAAGCAGCTAAGAAAATAACCTCCCTAACAATGCTATCAATAGACCTTACACTCCCTTTAAAAATTACATTATTTCTGTAAAGCCAGATAACATTTACAGCCTCAGTAAAAACAACAGCTAAGGTCTTAGCCTTACATCTGCTCCGCTTCATAATGAAGCACAACCACCTTACCAGATCCGAGAAAGAAAAAAGACGGGTTCTTGGCTTCACCACATCTAGCAACCTCCACCAAACCTGCATGGAAAAACTGCAATCGAAAAACAAATGGGAAATAGACTCCACAGCTAAACCACACAAAGCACAGTTCGGATCATCTACATGACCCCATATGAAAAGCCTATCCCTAGTCAACAAATAATCATGAAGAGCTAACCAAAGAATAAAGATACTCTTTGGGGAAGCTCCATTATGATACACAAGACTCCTCTAAGGAACCACCTGCACCTGAGGGCGAAGAAGCCTATAAACATGTTTGATTTTAAAAGCCCCATGATGAAGAACCTGACTCCACCCCCCAAGCTGATCTATCATAGCACGACAATTTAACACCTTTTTCAACACCCACGAACACTTAGCGGGGGTAGGAGAATCCCACCATTCCCCTCTTCTGAAGTAATAATTTATGCACCCATTTCACCCAAAGAGAGTCTGCCTTACTAGCCAGGTCCCAAAGCAACCTCGAAACAGCTGCTTTGTTCCAATCCGCAAGAGCTAACACATTCCAACCACCACTAACCTTAGGGAGACATACCTGCTTCCAGGCAACAAGAGCCCTCTTACATCTATCAGCTCGTCCCGTCCATAAGAAAGCCCGGAAAACCGCCTCAATATCTAAGAGGATCTTCTTAAGAAGCATGAAGATCTGCGCCCAATAGGTCTGAATGCCAAAAAGAACACTTTTGATCAGTTGAAGCCGCCCTGCATAAGAAAGATGCCTCGAAGCCCAACTTCTAACTCTACCAGTAACCCGAGTCACCAAAGGAGAGCATTGAGCCACCGTCAGCTTCTTAGAAGAAAGAGGAACTCCAAGATATCTAAAAGGTAACACCCCCTGGGAGACCCCGACCAGAGTCCTCAAAGACTCCTGCTCAAGAGAAGGAATGCCACCAAAAAAAATCTCAATCTTATCAAGATTAGCAGAAAGACCAGAAGCCGCTGAAAATTTATGAAAAGCATCAAATAGCAACCGAAGAGAACTCCTGAATAGCACCTGTAGTTTGAATGCAATTTACTGGAATCTTAATGCTTAAGCTTATGCTTTATTTGAACCAATTACCATTTTTGGAAAGAATAGTTGACTTTCATTTGATTAAACAAGTTATGTTTGAAAGCAATTGACTTTCATTTGATTCAATAAGCTTTATTCGAATCAAATTAGCTTTGTTTGAATGCAATTGAGTGGAATCTTAATGATTAAGCTTAACCTTTATTTGTAAAAAGTACCATTTTTGGTAAGAATACTTGAATTTCATTTGATTAAACAAGCTATGTTTGAATGCAATTGACTTTCATTTGATTCAATAAGCTTGATTCGAATCAAATTAGATTTGTTTGAATGCAATTGAGTGGAATCTTAATGATTAAGCTTAAGCTTTAGTTGAAATAATTACCATTTTTAAAACAATAGTTGACTTTCATTTGATTAAACAAGCTATGTTTGAACGCAGTTGACTTTCATTTGATTCAATAAGCTTCATTCGAATCAAATTAGCTTTGTTTGAATGCAATTGAGTGGAATCTTAATGATTAAGGTTAAGCTTTATTTGAACCAATTTCCATTTATGGAAAGAAGTTGACTTTCATTTGAATAAACAAGCTATGTTTGAATGCAATTGACTTTCATTTGATTCAATAAGCTTTATTCAAATCAAATTAGCTTTGTTTGAATGTAATTGAGTGGAATCTTAATGCTTAAGCTTATGCTTTATTTGAACCAATTACCATTTTTGGAAAGAATAGTTGACTTTCATTTGATTAAACAAGTTATGTTTGACTGCAATTTTCGTTCATTTGATTCAATAAGCTTTATTCGAATCAAATTTGCTTTGTTTGAATGCAATTGAGTGGAATCTTAATGATTAATCTTAACGTTTATTTGAACCAATTACAATTTATGGAAAGAAGTTGACTTTCATTTGATTAAACAAGCTATGTTTGAATTGAATTGACTTTCATTTTATTCAATAAGCTTTATTCGAATCAAATTAGCGTTGTTTGAATGCAATTGAGTGGAATATTAATGATTAAGCTTGAGCATTATTTGAAACTATTACCATTTTTGAAAACAATAGTTTACTTTAATTTGATTAAACAAGCTATGTTTGAATGCAATTAAATTTCATTTGATTCAATAAGCTTTATTCAAATAAAATTAGCTTTGTTTGAATGCAATTGAGTGGAATCTTATTGCTTAAGCTTAACTTTTATTTGTAAAAAGTACCATTTTTGGTAAGAATAGTTGAATTTCATTTGATTAAACAAGCTATGTTTGAATGCAATTGACTTTCATTTGATTCAATAAGCTTGATTCGAATCAAATTAGATTTGTTTGAATGCAATTGAGTGGAATCTTAATGATTTAGCTAAACCTTTATTTGAAAAAAGTACCATTTTTGGTAAGAACAGTTGACTTTCATTTGATTAAATAAGCTATATTTGAATGCAATTGACTTTCATTTGATTCAATAAGCTTGTTTCGAATCAAATTAGCTTTGTTTGAATGCAATTGAGTGGAATCTTAATGATTAAGCTTAAGCTTTAGTTGAAACCATTACCATTTTTTAAAACAATAGTTGACTTTGATTTGATTAAACAAGCTATGTTTGAACGCAGTTGACTTTCATTTGATTCAATAAGCTTTATTCGAATCAAATTAGCTTTGTTTGAATGCAATTGAGTGGAATCCTAATGATTAAGGTTAAGCTTTATTTTAATCAACTTCTATTTTGGGAAAGAAGTTGACTTTCATTTGATTAAACAAGCTATGTTTGAATGCAATTGACTTTCATTTGATTCAATAATCTTTATTCATATAAAATTAGCTTTGTTTGAATGTAATATCGTGGAATCTTAATGATTAAGCTTAAGCTTTATTTGAAACAATTACCATTTTTGGAAAGAATAGTTGACTTTCATTTGATTAAACAAGCTATGTTTAAATCCAATTGACTTTCATTTGATTCAATAAGCTTTATTCAAATAAAATGAGTTTTGTTTCAATGCAATTGATTGGAATCTTAATGCTTAAGCTTATGCTTTATTTGAACCAATTACCATTTTTGAAAAGAATAATTGACTTTCATTTGATTAAACAAGTTATGTTTGAATGCAATTTGACTTTCATTTGATTCAATAAGCTTTATTCGAATCAAATTAGCTTTGTTTGAATGCAATTGAGTGGAATCCTAATGATTAAGGTTATGCTTTATTTGAACCAATTTCTATTTTGGGAAAAAAGTTGACTTTCATTTGATTACACAAGCTATGTTTGAATGCAATTGACTTTCATTTGATTCAATAATCTTTATTCAAATAAAATTACCTTTGTTTGAATGTAATTGAGTGGAATCTTAATGATTAAGCTTAAGCTTTATTTGAAACATTTACCATTTTTGGAAAGAATAGTTGACTTTCATTTGATTAAACAAGCTATGTTTGAATGCAATTGACTTTCATTTGATTCAATAAGCTTTATTCAAAGAAAATTTGCTTTGTTTGAATGCAATTTACTGGAATCTTAATGCTTAAGCTTATGCTTTATTTGAACCAATTACCATTTTTGGAAAGAATAGTTGACTTTCATTTGATTAAACAAGTTATGTTTGAAAGCAATTGACTTTCATTTGATTCAATAAGCTTTATTCGAATCAAATTAGCTTTGTTTTTATGCAATTGAGTGGAATCTTAATGATTAAGCTTAACCTTTATTTGTAAAAAGTACCATTTTTGGTAAGAATAGTTGAATTTCATTTGATTAAACAAGCTATGATTGAATGCAGTTGACTTTCATTTGATTCAATAAGCTTCATTCGAATCAAATTAGCTTTGTTTGAATGCAATTGAGTGGAATCTTAATGATTAAGGTTAAGCTTTATTTGAACCAATTTCCATTTATGGAAAGAAGTTGACTTTCATTTGAATAAACAAGCTATGTTTGAATGCAATTGACTTTCATTTGATTCAATAAGCTTTATTCAAATCAAATTAGCATTGTTTGAATGTAATTGAGTGGAATCTTAATGCTTAAGCTTATGCTTTGTTTGAACCAATTACCATTTTTGGAAAGAATAGTTGACTTTCATTTGATTAAACAAGTTATGTTTGAATGCAATTTTCGTTCATTTGATTCAATAAGCTTTATTCGAATCAAATTTGCTTTGTTTGAATGCAATTGAGTGGAATCTTAATGATTAATCTTAACGTTTATTTGAACCAATTACAATTTATGGAAAGAAGTTGACTTTCATTTGATTAAACAAGCTATGTTTGAATTCAATTGACTTTCATTTTATTCAATAAGCTTTATTCGAATCAAATTAGCGTTGTTTGAATGCAATTGAGTGGAATATTAATGATTAAGCTTGAGCATTATTTGAAACTATTACCATTTTTGAAAACAATAGTTTACTTTAATTTGATTAAACAAGCTATGTTTGAATGCAATTGAATTTCATTTGATTCAATAAGCTTTATTCAAATAAAATTAGCTTTGTTTGAATGCAATTGAGTGGAATCTTAATTCTTAAGCTTAACTTTTATTTGTAAAAAGTACCATTTTTGGTAAGAATAGTTGAATTTCATTTGATTAAACAAGCTATGTTTGAATGCAATTAACTTTCATTTGATTCAATAAGCTTGATTCGAATCAAATTAGATTTGTTTGAACGCAATTGAGTGGAATCTTAATGATTAACCTTAAGCTTTAGTTGAAATAATTACCATTTTTAAAACAATAGTTGACTTTCATTTGATTAAACAAGCTATGTTTGAACGCAGTTGACTTTCATTTGATTCAATAAGCTTCATTCGAATCAAATTAGCTTTGTTTGAATGCAATTGAGTGGAATCTTAATGATTAAGGTTAAGCTTTATTTGAACCAATTTCCATTTTTGGAAAGAAGTTGACTTTCATTTGATTAAACAAGCTATGTTTGAATGCAATTGACTTTCATTTCATTCAATAAGCTTTATTCAAATCAAATTAGCTTTGTTTGAATGTAATTGAGTGGAATCTTAATGCTTAAGCTTATGCTTTATTTGAACCAATTACCATTTTTGGAAAGAATTGTTGACTTTCATTTGATTAAACAAGTTATGTTTGAATGCAATTTTCGTTCATTTGATTCAATAAGCTTTATTCGAATCTAATTTGCTTTGTTTGAATGCAATTGAGTGGAATCTTAATGATTAAGCTTAACGTTTATTTGAACCAATTACAATTTATAGAAAGAAGTTGACTTTCATTTGATTAAACAAGCTATGTTTGAATGCAATTGAATTTCATTTGATTCAATAAGCTTTATTCAAATAAAATTAGCTTTGTTTGAATGCAATTGAGTGGAATCTTAATTCTTAAGCTTAACTTTTATTTGTAAAAAGTACCATTTTTGGTAAGAATAGTTGAATTTCATTTGATTAAACAAGCTATGTTTGAATGCAATTAACTTTCATTTGATTCAATAAGCTTGATTCGAATCAAATTAGATTTGTTTGAACGCAATTGAGTGGAATCTTAATGATTAACCTTAAGCTTTAGTTGAAATAATTACCATTTTTAAAACAATAGTTGACTTTCATTTGATTAAACAAGCTATGTTTGAACGCAGTTGACTTTCATTTGATTCAATAAGCTTCATTCGAATCAAATTAGCTTTGTTTGAATGCAATTGAGTGGAATCTTAATGATTAAGGTTAAGCTTTATTTGAACCAATTTCCATTTTTGGAAAGAAGTTGACTTTCATTTGATTAAACAAGCTATGTTTGAATGCAATTGACTTTCATTTCATTCAATAAGCTTTATTCAAATCAAATTAGCTTTGTTTGAATGTAATTGAGTGGAATCTTAATGCTTAAGCTTATGCTTTATTTGAACCAATTACCATTTTTGGAAAGAATTGTTGACTTTCATTTGATTAAACAAGTTATGTTTGAATGCAATTTTCGTTCATTTGATTCAATAAGCTTTATTCGAATCTAATTTGCTTTGTTTGAATGCAATTGAGTGGAATCTTAATGATTAAGCTTAACGTTTATTTGAACCAATTACAATTTATAGAAAGAAGTTGACTTTCATTTGATTAAACAAGCTATGTTTGAATGCAATTGAATTTCATTTGATTCGATAAGCTTTATACAAATAAAATTAGCTTTGTTTGAATGCAATTGAGTGGAACCTTATTGCTTAACCTTAAGCTTTATTTGAACCAATTACCATTTTTGGAAAGAATTGTTGACTTTTATTTGATTAAACAAGTTATGTTTGAATGCAATTGATTTTCATTTGATTCAATAAACGTTATTCGAAACAAATTAGCTTTGTTTGAATGCAATTGAGTGGAATCTTAATGATTAAGCTTAACCTTTATTTGAAAAAAGTACCATTTCTGGTAAGAATAGTTGACTTTCATTTGATTTAACAAACTATGTTTGAATGCAATTGACTTTCATTTGATTTAATAAGCTTGATTCGAATCAAATTAGCTTTGTTTGAATACAATTGAGTGGAATCTTAATGATTAAGCTTAAGCTTTAGTTGAAACAATTACCAGTTTTGAAAACAATAGTTGACTTTCATTTGATTAAACAAACTATGTTTCAATGCAATTGAATTTCATTTCATTCAATAAAGCTTTATTCAAATAAAATTAGCTTTGTTTGAATACAATTGAGTGGAATCTTAATGCTTAAGCTTATGCATTATTTGCACCAATTAACATTTTTGGAAAGAATAGTTGACTTTCATTTTATTACACAAGTTATGTTTGAATGCAATTGACTTTCATTTGATTCAATATGCTTTATTCGAATCAAATTAGCTTTCTTTGATTGCAATTGAGTGGAATCTTAATGATTTAGCTAAACCTTTATTTGAAAAAAGTACCATTTTTGGTAAGAACAGTTGACTTTCATTTGATTAAATAAGCTATATTTGAATGCAATTGACTTTCATTTGATTCAATAAGCTTGATTCGAATCAAATTAGCTTTGTTTGAATGCAATTGAGTGGAATCTTAATGATTAAGCTTAAGCTTTAGTTGAAACCATTACCATTTTTTAAAACAATAGTTGACTTTAATTTGATTAAACAAGCTATGTTTGAACGCAGTTGACTTTCATTTGATTCAATAAGCTTGATTCGAATCAAATTAGCTTTGTTTGAATGCAATTGAGTGGAATCTTAATGATTAAGCTTAAGCTTTAGTTGAAACCATTACCATTTTTTAAAACAATAGTTGACTTTAATTTGATTAAACAAGCTATGTTTGAACGCAGTTGACTTTCATTTGATTCAATAAGCTTTATTCGAATCAAATTATCTTTGTTTGAATGCAATTGAGTGGAATCCTAATGATTAAGGTTAAGCTTTATTTTAATCAATTTCTATTTTGGGAAAGAAGTTGACTTTCATTTGATTAAACAAGCTATGTTTGAATGCAATTGACTTTCTTTTGATTCAATAATCTTTATTCATATAAAATTAGCTTTGTTTGAATGTAATATCGTGGAATCTTAATGATTAAGCTTAAGCTTTATTTGAAACAATTACCATTTTTGGAAAGAATAGTTGACTTTCATTTGATTAAACAAGCTATGTTTGAATGCAATTGACTTTCATTTGATTCAATAAGCTTTATTCAAATAAAATGAATTTTGTTTGAATGCAATTGATTGGAATCTTAATGCTTAAGCTTATGCTTTATTTGAACCAATTACCATTTTTGGAAAGAATAGTTGACTTTCATTTGATTAAACAAGTTATGTTTGAATGCAATTGACTTTCATTTGATTCAATAAGCTTGATTCGAATCAAATTAGATTTATTTGAATGCAATTGAGTGGAATCTTAATGATTAAGCTTAAGCTTTAGTTTAAATAATTACCATTTTTAAAACAATAGTTGACTTTCATTTGATTAAACAAGCTATGTTTGAACGCAGTTGACTTTAATTTGATTCAATAAGCTTGATTCGAATCAAATTAGCTTTGTTTGAATGCAATTGAGTGGAATCTTAATGATTAAGGTTAAGCTTTATTTGAACCAATTTCCATTTATGGAAAGAAGTTGACTTTCATTTGATTAAACAAGCTATGTTTGAATGCAATTGACTTTCATTTGATTCAATACGCTTTATTCAAATCAAATTAGCTTTGTTTGAATGTAATTGAGTGGAATCTTAATGCTTAAGCTTATGCTTTATTTGAACCAATTACCATTTTTGGAAAGAATAGTTGAATTTCATTTGATTAAACAAGTTATGTTTGAATGCAATTTTCATTCATTTGATTCAATAAGCGTTATTCGAATCAAATTTGCTTTGTTTGAATGCAATTGAGTGGAATCTTAATGATTAAGCTTAACCTTTATTTGAACCAATTACAATTTATAGAAAGAAGTTGACTTTCATTTGATTAAACAAGCTATGTTTGAATTCAATTGACTTTCATTTTATTCAATAAGCTTTATTCGAATCAAATTAGCGTTGTTTGAATGCAATTGAGTGGAATATTAATGATTAAGCTTGAGCATTATTTGAAACTATTACCATTTTTGAAAACAATAGTTTACTTTAATTTGATTAAACAAGCTATGTTTGAATGCAATTGAATTTCATTTGATTCAATAAGCTTTATTCAAACAAAATTAGCTTTGTTTGAATGCAATTGAGCGGAATCTTAATGCTTAAGCTTAACTTTTATTTGTAAAAAGTACCATTTTTGGTAAGAATAGTTGAATTTCATTTGATTAAACAACCTATGTTTGAATGCAATTGACTTTCATTTGATTCAATAAGCTTGATTCGAATCAAATTAGATTTGTTTGAATGTAATTGAGTGGAATCTTAATGATTAACCTTAAGCTTTAGTTGAAATAATTACCATTTTTAAAACAATAATTGACTTTCATTTGATTAAACAAGCTATGTTTGAACGCAGTTGACTTTAATTTGATTCAATAAGCTTCATTCGAATCAAATTAGCTTTGTTTGAATGCAATTGAGTGGAATCTTAATGATTAAGCTTAACCTTTATTTGTAAAAAGTACCATTTTTTGTAAGAATAGTTGAATTTCATTTGATTAAAAAAGCTATGTTTGAATGCTATTGACTTTCATTTGATATACAATAAGCTTGATTCGAATCAAATTAGATTTGTTTGAATGCAAATGAGTGGAATCTTAATGATTAAGATGAAGCTTTAGTTGAAAAAATTACCATTTTTAAAACAATAGTTGACTTTCATTTGATTAAACAAGCTATGTTTGAACGCAGTTGACTTTCATTTGATTCAATAAGCTTCATTCGAATCAAATTAGCTTTGTTTGAATGCAATTGAGTGGAATCTTAATGATTAAGGTTAAGCTTTATTTGAACCAATTTCCATTTTTGGAAAGAAGTTGACTTTCATTTGATTAAACAAGCTATGTTTGAATGCAAATGACTTTCATTTGATTCAATAAGCTTTATTCAAATCAAATTAGCTTTGTTTGAATGTAATTGAGTGGAATCTTAATGCTTAAGCTTATGCTTTATTTGAACCAATTACCATTTTTTGAAAGAATTGTTGACTTTCATTTGATTAAACAAGTTATGTTTGAATGCAATTTTCGTTCATTTGATTCAATAAGCTTTATTCGAATCTAATTTGCTTTGTTTGAATGCAATTGAGTGGAATCTTAATGATTAAGCTTAACGTTTATTTGAACCAATTACAATTTATAGAAAGAAGTTCACTTTCATTTGATTAAACAAGTTATGTTTGAATGCAATTGAATTTCATTTGATTCAATAAGCTTTATACAAATAAAATTAGCTTTGTTTGAATGCAATTGAGTGGAATCTTAATGCTTAAGCTTAAGCTTTATTTGAACCAATTACCATTTTTGGAAAGAATTGCTGACTTTTATTTGATTAAACAAGTTATGTTTGAATGCAATTGACTTTCATTTGATTCAATAAGCGTTATTCGAATCAAATTAGCTTTGTTTGAATGCAATTGAGTGGAATCTTAATGATTAAGCTTAACCTTTATTTGAAAATAGTACCATTTCTGGTAAGAATAGTTGACTTTCATTTGATTTAACAAACTATGTTTGAATGCAATTGACTTTCATTTGATTCAATAAGCTTGATTCGAATCAAATTAGCTTTGTTTGAATATAATTGAGTGGAATCTTAATGATTAAGCTTAAGCTTTAGTTGAAACAATTACCAGTTTTGAAAACAATAGTTGACTTTCATTTGATTAAACAAACTTTGTTTCAAAGCAATTGAATTTCAGTTCATTCAATAAAGCTTTATTCAAATAAAATTTGCTTTGTTTGAATACAATTGAGTGGAATCTTAATGCTTAAGCTTATGCATTATTTGCACCAATTACCATTTTTGGAAAGAATAGTTGACTTTCATTTGATTAAACAAGCTATATTTGAATGCAATTGACTTTCATTTGACTCAATAAGCTTGATTCGAATCAAATTAGCTTTGTTTGAATGCAATTGAGTGGAATCTTAATGATTAAGCTTAAGCTTTAGTTGAAACCATTACCATTTTTTAAAACAATAGTTGACTTTTATTTGATTAAAGAAGCTATGTTTGAACGCAGTTGACTTTCATATGATTCAATAAGCTTTATTCGAATCAAATTAGCTTTGTTTGAATGCAATTAAGTGGAATCCTAATGATTAAGGTTAAGCTTTATTTTAATCAATTTCTATTTTGGGAAAGAAGTTGACTTTCATTTGATTAAACAAGCTATGTTTGAATGCAATTGACTTTCATTTGATTCAATAATCTTTATTCATATAAAATTAGCTTTGTTTGAATGTAATATCGTGGAATCTTAATGATTAAGCTTAAGCTTTATTTGAAACAATTACCATTTTTGGAAAGAATAGTTGACTTTCATTTTATTAAACAAGCTATGTTTGAATGCAATTGACTTTCATTTGATTCAATAAGCTTTATTCAAATAAAATGAGCTTTGTTTGAATGCAATTGATTGGAATCTTAATGCTTAAGCTTATGCTTTATTTGAACCAATTACCATTTTTGGAAAGAATAGTTGACTTTCATTTAATTAAACAAGTTATGTTTGAAAGCAATTGACTTTCATTTGATTCAATAAGCTTTATTTGAATCAAATTAGCTTTGTTTGAATGCAATTGAGTGGAATCTTATTGATTAAGCTTAAGCTTTTGTTGAAACAATTACCATTTTTTAAAAAATAGTTGACTTTCATTTGATTAAACAAGCTATGTTGGAACGCAGTTAACTTTCATTTGATTCAATAAGCTTTGTTCGAATCAAATTAGCTTCGTTTGAATGTAATTGAGTGGAATCTTAATGATTAAGGTTAAGCTTTATTTGAACCAATTTCCATTTTTGGAAAGAAGTTGACTTTCATTTGATTAAACAAGCTATGTTTGAATGCAATTGACTTTCATTTGATTCAATAAGCTTTATTCAAATCAAATAAGCTTTGTTTGAATGTAATTGACTGGAATCTTAATTCTTAAGCTTATGCTTTATTTGAACCAATTACGATTTTTGGAAAGAATAGTTGACTTTCATTTGATTAAACAAGTTATGTTTGAATGCAATTTTCGTTCATTTGATTCAATAAGCTTTATTCAAATAAAATTAGCTTTGTTTAAATGCAATTGAGTGGAATCTTAATGATTAATCTTACCGTTTATTTAAAAAAAGTACCATTTTTGGTAAGAATGGTTGACTTTCATTTGATTCAATAAGCTTGATTCGAATCAAATTAGCTTTGTTTGAATGCAATTGAGTGGAATCTTAATGATTAAGCTTAAGCTTTAGTTGAAACCATTACCATTTTTGAAAACAATAGTTGATTTTCCTTTGATTAAACAAGCTATGTTTGAATGCAATTGATTTTCATTTGATTCAATAAGCTTTATTCGAATCAAATTAGCTTTGTTTGAATGCAATTGAATGGAATCTTAATGATTAAGCTTAACCTTTATTTGAAAAAAGTACCATTTTTGGTAAGAATAGTTATCTTTCATTTGATCAATCAAGTTATGTTTGAATGCAATTGACTTTCATTTGATTCAATAAGCTTGATTCGAATCAAATTAGCTTTGTTTGAATGCAATTGAGTAGAATCTTAATGATTAAGCTGAAGCTTTAGTTGAAACCATTACCATTTTTGAAAACAATAGTTGATTTTCCTTTGATTAAACAAGCTATGTTTGAATGCAATTGATTTTCATTTGATTCAATAAGCTTTATTCGAATCAAATTAGCTTTGTTTGAATGCAATTGAATGGAATCTTAATGATTAAGCTTAACCTTTATTTGAAAAAAGTACCATTTTTGGTAAGAATAGTTATCTTTCATTTGATCAAACAAGTTATGTTTGAATGCAATTGACTTTCATTTGATTCAATAAGCTTGATTCGAATCAAATTAGCTTTGTTTGAATGCAATTGAGTGGAATCTTAATGATTAAGCTTAAGCTTTAGTTGAAACCATTACCATTTTTGAAAACAATAGTTGACTTTCAGTTGATCGATTAAACAAGCTATGTTTGAACGCAATTGATTGGAATCTTAATGATTAAGCTGAAGCTTTATTTGAAACAATTACCATTTTTTGTATAAATAATTTTCTTTCATTTAATTCAATAAGCTTTATTCGAAACAAATTAGCGTTGTTTGAATGCAATTGGGTGAAATATTAATGATTAAGCTTGAGCATTATTTGAAACAATTACCATTTTTTAAAACAATAATTTACTTCCATTTGATTAAACAAGCTATGTTTGAATGCAATTGAATTTCATTTGATTCAATAAGCTTTATTCAAATAAAATTAGCTTTGATTGAATGCAATTGAGTGGAATCTTAATGCTTAAGCTTATGCTTTATTTGATCCAATTACCATTTTTGGAAAGAATTGTTGACTTTCATTTGATTAAACAAGTTATGTTTGAATGGAATTGACTTTCATTTGATTCAATAAGCTATATACGAATCAAATTAGCTTTGTTTGAATGCAATTGAGTGAAATCTTAATGATTAAGCTTAACCTTTATTTGAAAAACGTACCATTTTTGGTAAGAATAGTTGACTTTCATTTGATTAAACAAGCAATGTTTGAATGCAATTGACTTTCATTTGATTCAATAAGCTTGATTCGAATCAAATTAGCTTTGTTTGAATGCAATTGAGTGTAATCTTAATGATTAAGCTTAAGCTTTAGTTGAAACAATTACCATTTTTAAAACAATAGTTGACTTTCATTTGATTAAACGAGCTATGTTTGAACGCAGTTGACTTTCATTTGATTCAATAAGCTTTGTTCGAATCAAATTAGCATTGTTTGAATGCAATTGAGTGGAATCTTAATGATTAAGGTTATGCTTTATTTGAACCAATTTCCATTTTTGGAAAGAAGTTGACTTTCATTTAATTAAACAAGCTATGTTTGAATGCAATTGACTTTCATTTGATTCAATAATCTTTATTCAAATAAAATTAGCTTTGTTTGAATGTAATTGAGTGGAATCTTAATGATTAAGCTTAAGCTTTATTTGAAATAATTACCATTTTTGGAAAGAATAGTTGACTTTCATTTGATTAAAAAGCTATGTTTGAATGCAATTGACTTTCATTTGATTCAATAAGCTTTATTCGGATCAAATTAGCTTTGTTTGAATGAAATTGAGTGGAATCTTAATGATTAAGCTGAAGCTTTATTTGAAATAATTACCATTTTTGGAATAATAGTTGATTTTCATTTGATTAACCAAGCTATATTTGAATGTAATTTTCTTTGTTTGAATGCAATTGAGTGGAATCTTAATGATTAAGATTAAGCTTTATTTGAAACAATTACCATTTTTAGAAAGAATAGTTGAGTTTCATTTGATTAAAAAAATAATGTTTGAACGATGTTGACTTTCATTTGATTCAATAAGCTTTATTCGAATCAAATTAGCTTTGTTTGAATGCAATTGAGTGGAATCTTAATGATTAAGCTTAAGCTTTATTTGAATCAATAACCATTTTTGGAAAGAAGTTTACTTTCATTTGATTAAACATGCTATGTTTGAATGCAATTGACTTTCATTTGATTCAATAAGCGTTATTCGAATCAAATTTGCTTTGTTTGAATGCAATTGAGTCGAATCTTAATGATTAAGCTTAAGCTTTATTTGAAAAATTACAATTTTTGGTAAGAATAGTTGACTTTCATTTGATTAAAGAAGCTATGTTTGAATGCAATTGACTTTCATTTGATTCAATAAGCTTTATTCAAATAAAATTAGCTTTGTTTGAATGCAATTGAGTGGAATCTTAATGCTTAAGCTTATGCTTTATTTGAACTAATTACCATTTTTGGAAAGAATAGTTGACTTTCATTTGATTAAACAAGTTATGTTTGAATGCAATTGACTTTCATTTGATTCAATAAGCTTTATTCGAATCAAATTAGCTTTGTTTGAATGCAATTGAGTGGAATCTTAATGATTAAGCTTAACCTTTATTTGAAAAAAGTACCATTTTGTGTAAGAATAGTTGACTTTCATTTGATTAAACAAGCTATGTTTGAATGCAATTGACTTTCATTTGATTCAATAAGCTTGATTCGAATCAAATTAGCTTTGTTTGTGTAACGCCCCAGATTTTTGGGCTATTTTCTTGTTTATTTTGTTTGTAATTATTTTTAATTCTGTTTATAGTCTAAATTTATTTGGACTATTTATTGATTGATTATGATTATTTTATTATGTGATTTATTTATTTTATTTTATTTTGTTTTGATTAATTAGAATTTTATTATAATTTTCTATTTAATTAATTGAGTTTTGGGCCAAGTGCGAATTTAATCATGATTAGTCATCATTTAGTGCAAATGGCCCAAGTGATCTTTTGGCCCATCTTTCCTTAGGCCCAACCGTCCCTCTCTTGATTAGTGGCTTGGTTTTGCCACTTGCCTTGCATTCACACCTTAACCACTTCTATAAATAGAAGGGTTTGTAAGGCTTTAGAACTCATTTGCTCATTTGCCATCCATTTGCCATCAAAGTTTAAACACAAGCACTCTCCCTCCTTTTGCTCTCCATTTCCACACGCCTATTTTGGCTTATGAACACCCATCAATTGTTCATCCTTGTTTCAAAACCCAAACTTAAAGATTCAAACTCCATTGATCTTTAAGTGACCAAAAAACACATTAGCCTTCATTGTTTTCGTTCAAGACTTTGAGTTCGGGTTTGGTTTTTGGGTCTTGGTTCGTATGGTTTTAGAAGGTGGTTCGTGTGTGGTGGTGACCGTGTGGGCTGCAACGTGGTTCGTGCATCGAAGTCGTGGTAGTGGCCGTACGTTAAAGCCGTGCAAGGGTGCTCGTGTGCAAGGCCGTGGTGGTGCCCGTGTGGTGCGTGATTTCTGGCCGTGTGGTTCTGGTTTGGGCAGCGGTTTGTTGTACGTTTTTGTGTGTTAATCTTCATTAGGTAACATACTATCTCAACCTAGTTTGTATACCTTGAATTATAGTATAGATTAAATGATTAGATCAGACCGTTTTAGTTTTATGTGTTCATTTTTATGTATGGATTATAATCTGATTTTGGGGTGATGATTTATGATGATTTCTACTTGAATATGTATAATTTCATGATTGATTATGTTAGTATTATGTTTGATGTTGTTCATGTTCAAGTTTGATGAAGTTTGGATATTAGGAAGTTGATGAATTTATTGATTGAACTTGTTTCATGCATGTAATATGATGAGTTTTGGGATGAGTTCTTGATTGAAGTTCTTGAATCTTGAATGAGTTATTGATTGAAGTTCTTGAATCTTGGATGAGTTCTGTATGAGTCTTGGTCAGGTTCTTTATGATTCTTTATGATTTCTTTATGATTTCTTTATGATTCTTTATGATTTCTTTATGATTCTTTATGATTTCTTTATGATTCTTTATGAGTTATTTATGGATCTTGATTGTGTTATGATGAGTTTAGGACTCTTTATCATGATTATGTAGTTTAAGTATGGGTTATATGAGTCTTGGTTAAAGGAAGTTAAGATAAGATTAAAGAAGTTAGATGAGGTTCAAAGAAAGTTAAGAAAAGTTAAAGGAATGATTAAGATTGTTTAAAGAAGTGGTATGTTTTTGGTTAGACTCAAGAAAAGGCAAAGAAAAGGCAATCTTGAGGATAACTTTGTTTGTTTACATGTTAGTCTTAAGTCAAGACGTAAGATGCAACTTAAGATACTAAGAATGTAAATAAAAGATTAAAGATTAAAGGATTAAATGATTAGCTTGATTTTACTATTAGACGCCTAACCTTAGAGTAAGATTCTAAGGCTTGGGTTAAGACGCTGCCCCTATCCTGTCCGCGGTACTGGGATAGTTGGTGATCTTACTATGTCGTCTTCGGATATGGATTTCCAGTAAGATTGGTTTCATGGGGTTGGGAGTAAGATTCTCAATCCTGGCATAGTAGAAAGTTCGATCGTGTAAGATGCGTTCGTACGTGCATAGTCCGGTCTGATATGTAAATGATTGCGCCAAAGATTAAGTAAAAATAAGTCTAAAGTCGAGTATTGGGAATTAGTCAAGTTTTGGGTATTATCGTTGTTATTAACGTTGTTGTTGTTGGTTATTGTTGATTTGATATGTTGATTTACATGATCGTATGTGGTATGTCTGGTTTGGTGATTTGATGTATTCTATGGTCATGTGTATCCACGTTAGGGTGGGACAGCTATGTTACTCGCCACTGACTGTGGATTGTTGTTATTTTTCAAGTAACTCTGATGATGGCAGTGTTGCTTAGCTTTGGGTTGGGCGAGTGCCGATGTTCTTTTCATTTGTTTAGTTTGTATTTTGTTTTTAGTTTTGGATTTAGTATTTGTAGTTTGTTTATTCTAACTCTGATCGTATTTGGAGTTACGTATTAGTATTGATTACTTTTGGTTTAGTATTGTACAAACTTGTGGGTGTTGTACTTTTGGGTTATAGTAATAATATTTCGAGGTTTTGTTTTGATTTTTAGTAGGTTTGTTTGTTAGATCGACAATTCGACTCGTCGGTTTCTTCCGCGCCGGTTTAAGCGAGTCGGGTCGTCACAGTTTGAATGCAATTGAGGGGAATCTTAATGATTAAGCTTAAACTTTAGTTGAAACAATTACCATTTTTGAAAACAATAGTTGACTTTCATTTCATTAAACAAGCTATGTTTGAACGCAATTGACTTACATTTGATTCAATAAGCTTTATTCGAATCAAATTAGCGTTGTTTGAATGCAATTGAGTGGAATCTTAATGATTAAGGTTAAACTTTATTTGAACCAATTTCCATTTTTGGAAAGAAGTTGACTTTCATTTGATTAAACAAGCTATGTTTGAATGCAATTGACTTTCATTTGATTCAATACGCTTTATTCAAATCAAATTAGCTTTGTTTGAATGTAATTGAGTGGAATCTTAATGCTTAAGCTTATGCTTTATTTGAACCAATTACCATTTTTGAAAAGAATAGTTGACTTTCATTTGATCAAACAAGTTATGTTTGAATGCAATTTACGTTTATTTGATTGAATAAGCTTTATTCGAATCAAATTAGCTTTGTTTGAATGCAATTGAGTGGAATCTTAATGATTAAGCTTAAGCTTTAATTGAACCAATTACAATTTTTGGAAAGAAGTTGACTTTCATTTGATTAAACAAGCTATGTTTGAATGCAATTGACTTTCATTTGATTCAATAAGCTTTATTCGAATCAAATTAGCTTTGTTTGAATGCAATTGAGTGGAATCTTAATGATTAAGCTTAAGCTTTATTTGAAACAATTACCATTTTTGGAATAAATAGTTGACTTTCATTAGATTAAACAAGCTATGTTTGAATGCAATTTTCTTTGTTTGAATGCAATTGATTGGAATCTTAATGATTAAGCTTAAGCTTTATTTGAAACAATTACCATTTTTTGAATAAATAGTTGTCTTTCATTTGATTCAATAAGCTTTATTCGAATAAAATTAGCTTTGTTTGAAACAATTACCATTTTTGGAAAAAATAGTTGACTTTCATTTGATTAAACAAGCTATGTTTCAATACAATTGAATTTCATTTGATTCAATAAGCTTTATTCGAATCAAATTAGCTTTGTTTGAATACAACTGAGTGGAATCTTAATGCTTAAGCTTATGCTTTATTTGAACCAATTACTATTTTTTGAAAGAATAGTTGACTTTCAGTTGATTAAACAAGTTATGTTTGAATGCAATTTACGTTCATTTGATTCAATAAGCTTTATTCAAATCAAATTAGCTTTGTTTGAATGCAATTGAGTGGAATCTTAATGATTAAGCTTAAGCTTTATTTGAAACAATTACCATTTTTGGAATAAATAGTTGTCTTTCATTTGATTCAATAAGATTTATTCGAATCAAATTACCTTTGTTTGAATGCAATTGAGTGGAATATTAATGATTAAGCTTGAGCATTATTTGAAACAATTACCATTTTTGGAAACAATAGTTTACGTTCATTTGATTATACAAGCTATGTTTGAATGCAATTGAATGGAATCTTAATGCTTAAGCTTATGCTTTATTTGAACCAATTACCATTATTGGAAAGAATAGTTTACTTTCATTTGATTAAAAAAGTTATGTTTGAATGCAATTGACTTTCATTTGATTCAATAAGCTTTATTCGAATCAAATTAGCTTTGTTTAAATGCAATTGAGTGGAATCTTAATGATAAGTTTAACCTTTGTCTGAAAAAAGTACCATTTGTGGTAAGAATAGTTGACTTTCATTTGATTAAACAAGCTATGTTTGAATGCAATTGACTTTCATTTGATTCAATAAGCTTGATTCGAGTCAAATTAGCTTTGTTTGAATGCAATTGAGTGGAATCCTAATGATTAAGCTTAACCTTTATTTGAAAAAAGTACCATTTTTGGTAAGAATAGTTGACTTTCATTTGATTAGACAAGCTATGTTTGAACGCTGTTGACTTTCATTTGATTCAATACGCTTTATTCGAATCAAATTAGCTTTGTTTGAATGCAATTGAGTGGAATCTTAATGATTAAGCTTAAGCTTTATTTGAACCAATTTCTATTTTGGGAAAGAAGTTGACTTTCATTTGATTCAATAAGCTTTATTCAAATAAAATTAGCTTTGTTTGAATGCAATTGAGTGGAATCTTAATGATTAAGCTTAACCTTTATTTGAAAAAAGTACCATTTTGTGTAAGAATAGTTGACTTTCATTTGATTAAACAAGCTATGTTTGAATGCAATTGACTTTCATTTGATTCAATAAGCTTGATTCGAATCAAATTAGCGTTGTTTGAATGCAGTTGAGTGGAATATTAATGATTATGTTTGAGCATTATTTGAAACAATTACCATTTTTGAAAACAATAATTTACTTTCATTTGATTAAACAAGCTACGTTTGAATGGAATTGAATTTCATTTGATTCAATAAGCTTTATTCAAATAAAATTAGCTTTGATTGGATGCAATTGAGTGGAATATTAATGCTTAAGCTTATGCTCTATTTGAACCAATTACCATTTTTGGAAAGAATTGTTGACTTTCATTTGATTAAACAAGTTATGTTTGAATGCAATTGACCTTCATTGGATTCAATAAGCTATATTCGAATCAAATTAGCTTTGTTTGAATGCAATTGAGTGGAATCTTAATGATTAAGCTTAACCTTTATTTGAAAAAAGTACCATTTTTGGTAAGAATAGTTGACTTTCATTTGATTAAACAAGCAATGTTTGAATGCAATTGACTTTCATTTGATTCAATAAGCTTGATTCGAATCAAATTAGCTTTGTTTGATTGCAATTGAGTGTAATCTTAATGATTAAGCTTAAGCTTTAGTTGAAACAATTACCATTTTTGAAAACAATAGTTGACTTTCATTTGATTAAACAAGCTATGTTTGAACGTAGTTGACTTTCATTTGATTCAATAAGCTTTATTCGAATCAAATTAGCTTTGCTTCAATGCAATGGAGTGGAATCCTATGATTAAGGTTAAGCTTTATTTGAACCAATTTCTATTTTGGGAAAGAAGTTGACTTTCATTTGATTAAACAAGCTATGTTTGAATGCAATTGACTTTCATTTGATTCAATAATCTTTATTCAAATAAAATTAGCTATGTTTGAATGTAATTGAGTGGAATCTTAATGATTAAGCTTAAGCTTTATTTGAAACAATTACCATTTTTGGAAAGAATAGTTGACTTTCATTTGATTCAATAATCTTAATTCGAATCAAATTAGCTTTGTTTGAATGCAATTGAGTGGAATCTTAATGATTAAGCTTAAGCTTTATTTGAAATAATTACCATTTTTGGAATAAATAGTTGACTTTCATTTGATTAAACAAGCTATGTTTGAATGCAATTGATTGGAATCGTAATGATTAAGCTTAAGCTTTACTTGAAACAATTACCATTTTTTGAATAAATAGTTGTCTTTCATTTAATTCAATAAGCTTTATTCGAATCAAATTAGCATTGTTTGAATACAATTGAGTGGAATATTAAAGATTAAGCTTGAGCATTATTTGAAACAATTACCATTTTTGAAACAATAGTTTACTTTCATTTGATTAAATAAGCTATGTTTGAATGCAATTGAATTTCATTTGATTGAATAAGCTTTATTCAAATAAAATTAGCTTTGATTGAATGCAATTGAGTGGAATCTTAACCCTTAAGCTTATGCTTTATTTGAACCATTTACCATTTTTGGAAAAAATTGTTGACTTTTATTTGATTAAACAAGTTATGTTTGAATGCAATTGACTTTCATTTGATTCAATAAGCTTCATTCGAATCAAATTAGCTTTGTTTAAATGCAATTGAGTGGAATCTTAATGATTAATCTTACCGTTTATTTGAAAAAAGTACCATTTTTGGTAAGAATGGTTGACTTTCATTTGATTCAATAAGCTTGATTCGAATCAAATTAGCTTTGTTTGAATGCAATTGAGTGGAATCTTAATGATTAAGCTTAAGCTTTAGTTGAAACCATTACCATTTTTGAAAACAATAGTTGATTTTCCTTTGATTAAACAAGCTATGTTTGAATGCAATTGATTTTCATTTGATTCAATAAGCTTTATTCGAATCAAATTAGCTTTGTTTGAATGCAATTGAATGGAATCTTTATTATTAAGCTAAACCTTTATTTGAAAAAAGTACCATTTTTGGTAAGAATAGTTATCTTTCATTTGATCAATCAAGTTATGTTTGAATGCAATTGACTTTCATTTGATTCAATAAGCTTGATTCGAATCAAATTAGCTTTGTTTGAATGCAATTGAGTAGAATCTTAATGATTAAGCTGAAGCTTTAGTTGAAACCATTACCATTTTTGAAAACAATAGTTGATTTTCCTTTGATTAAACAAGCTATGTTTGAATGCAATTGATTTTCATTTGATTCAATAAGCTTTATTCGAATCAAATTAGCTTTGTTTGAATGCAATTGAATGGAATCTTAATGATTAAGCTTAACCTTTATTTGAAAAAAGTACCATTTTTGGTAAGAATAGTTATCTTTCATTTGATCAAACAAGTTATGTTTGAATGCAATTGACTTTCATTTGATTCAATAAGCTTGATTCGAATCAAATTAGCTTTGTTTGAATGCAATTGAGTGGAATCTTAATGATTAAGCTTAAGCTTTAGTTGAAACCATTACCATTTTTGAAAACAATAGTTGACTTTCAGTTGATCGATTAAACAAGCTATGTTTGAACGCAATTGATTGGAATCTTAATGATTAAGCTGAAGCTTTATTTGAAACAATTACCATTTTTTGTATAAATAATTTTCTTTCATTTAATTCAATAAGCTTTATTCGAAACAAATTAGCGTTGTTTGAATGCAATTGAGTGGAATATTAATGATTAAGCTTGAGCATTATTTGAAACAATTACCATTTTTTAAAACAATAATTTACTTCCATTTGATTAAACAAGCTATGTTTGAATGCAATTGAATTTCATTTGATTCAATAAGCTTTATTCAAATAAAATTAGCTTTGATTGAATGCAATTGAGTGGAATCTTAATGCTTAAGCTTATGCTTTATTTGATCCAATTACCATTTTTGGAAAGAATTGTTGACTTTCATTTGATTAAACAAGTTATGTTTGAATGGAATTGACTTTCATTTGATTCAATAAGCTATATACGAATCAAATTAGCTTTGTTTGAATGCAATTGAGTGGAATCTTAATGATTAAGCTTAACCTTTATTTGAAAAAAGTACCATTTTTGGTAAGAATAGTTGACTTTCATTTGATTAAACAAGCAATGTTTGAATGCAATTGACTTTCATTTGATTCAATAAGCTTGATTCGAATCAAATTAGCTTTGTTTGAATGCAATTGAGTGTAATCTTAATGATTAAGCTTAAGCTTTAGTTGAAACAATTACCATTTTTAAAACAATAGTTGACTTTCATTTGATTAAACGAGCTATGTTTGAACGCAGTTGACTTTCATTTGATTCAATAAGCTTTGTTCGAATCAAATTAGCATTGTTTGAATGCAATTGAGTGGAATCTTAATGATTAAGGTTATGCTTTATTTGAACCAATTTCCATTTTTGGAAAGAAGTTGACTTTCATTCAATTAAACAAGCTATGTTTGAATGCAATTGACTTTCATTTGATTCAATAATCTTTATTCAAATAAAATTAGCTTTGTTTGAATGTAATTGAGTGGAATCTTAATGATTAAGCTTAAGCTTTATTTGAAATAATTAGCATTTTTGGAAAGAATAGTTGACTTTCATTTGATTAAAAAGCTATGTTTGAATGCAATTGACTTTCATTTGATTCAATAAGCTTTATTCGGATCAAATTAGCTTTGTTTGAATGAAATTGAGTGGAATCTTAATGATTAAGCTGAAGCTTTATTTGAAATAATTACCATTTTTGGAATAATAGTTGATTTTCATTTGATTAAACAAGCTATATTTGAATGTAATTTTCTTTGTTTGAATGCAATTGAGTGGAATCTTAATGATTAAGATTAAGCTTTATTTGAAACAATTACCATTTTTAGAAAGAATAGTTTAGTTTCATTTGATTGAACAAATAATGTTTGAACGATGTTGACTTTCATTTGATTCAATAAGCTTTATTCGAATCAAATTAGCTTTGTTTGAATGCAATTGAGTGGAATCTTAATGATAAAGCTTAAGCTTTATTTGAATCAATAACCATTTTTGGAAAGAAGTTTACTTTCATTTGATTAAACATGCTATGTTTGAATGCAATTGACTTTCATTTGATTCAATAAGCGTTATTCGAATCAAATTTGCTTTGTTTGAATGCAATTGAGTCGAATCTTAATGATTAAGCTTAAGCTTTATTTGAAAAATTACAATTTTTGGTAAGAATAGTTGACTTTCATTTGATTAAAGAAGCTATGTTTGAATGCAATTGACTTTCATTTGATTTAATAAGCTTTATTCAAATAAAATTAGCTTTGTTTGAATGCAATTGAGTGGAATCTTAATGCTTAAGCTTATGCTTTATTTGAACTAATTACCATTTTTGGAAAGAATAGTTGACTTTCATTTGATTAAACAAGTTATGTTTGAATGCAATTGACTTTCATTCGATTCAATAAGCTTTATTCGAATCAAATTAGCTTTGTTTGAATGCAATTGAGTGGAATCTTAATGATTAAGCTTAACCTTTATTTGAAAAAAGTACCATTTTGTGTAAGAATAGTTGACTTTCATTTGATTAAACAAGCTATGTTTGAATGCAATTGACTTTCATTTGATTCAATAAGCTTGATTCGAATCAAATTAGCGTTGTTTGAATGCAATTGAGTGGAATATTAATGATTATGCTTGAGCATTATTTGAAACAATTACCATTTTTGAAAACAATAATTTACTTTCATTTGATTAAACAAGCTATGTTTGAATGGAATTGAATTTCATTTGATTCAATAAGCTTTATTCAAATAAAATTAGCTTTGATTGGATGCAATTGAGTGGAATATTAATGCTTAAGCTTATGCTCTATTTGAACCAATTACCATTTTTGGAAAGAATTGTTGACTTTCATTTGATTAAACAAGTTATGTTTGAATGGAATTTACCTTCATTTGATTCAATAAGCTATATTCGAATCAAATTAGCTTTGTTTGAATGCAATTGAGTGGAATCTTAATGATTAAGCTTAACCTTTATTTGAAAAAAGTACTATTTTTGGTAAGAATAGTTGACTTTCATTTGATTAAACAAGAAATGTTTGAATGCAATTGACTTTCATTTGATTCAATAAGCTTGATTCGAATCAAATTAGCTTTGTTTGATTGCAATTGAGTGTAATCTTAATGATTAAGCTTAAGCTTTAGTTGAAACAATTACCATTTTTGAAAACAATAGTTGACTTTCATTTGATTAAACAAGCTATGTTTGAACGTAGTTGACTTTCATTTGATTCAATAAGCTTTATTCGAATCAAATTAGCTTTGCTTCAATGCAATGGAGTGGAATCCTAATGATTAAGGTTAAGCTTTATTTGAACCAATTTCTATTTTGGGAAAGAAGTTGACTTTCATTTAATTAAACAAGCTATGTTTGAATGCAATTGACTTTCATTTGATTCAATAATCTTTATTCAAATAAAATTAGCTATGTTTGAATGTAATTGAGTGGAATCTTAATGATTAAGCTTAAGCTTTATTTGAAACAATTACCATTTTTGGAAAGAATAGTTGACTTTCATTTGATTCAATAATCTTAATTCGAATCAAATTAGCGTTGTTTGAATGCAATTGAGTGGAATCTTAATGATTAAGCTTAAGCTTTATTTGAAATAATTACCATTTTTGGAATAAATAGTTGACTTTCATTTGATTAAACAAGCTATGTTTGAATGCAATTGATTGGAATCGTAATGATTAAGCTTAAGCTTTACTTGAAACAATTACCATTTTTTGAATAAATAGTTGTCTTTCATTTGATTCAATAAGCTTCATTCGAATCAAATTAGCTTTGTTTAAATGCAATTGAGTGGAATCTTAATGATTAATCTTACCGTTTATTTGAAAAAAGTACCATTTTTGGTAAGAATGGTTGACTTTCATTTGATTCAATAAGCTTGATTCGAATCAAATTAGCTTTGTTTGAATGCAATTGAGTGGAATCTTAATGATTAAGCTTAAGCTTTAGTTGAAACCATTACCATTTTTTAAAACAATAGTTGATTTTCCTTTGATTAAACAAGCTATGTTTGAATGCAATTGATTTTCATTTGATTCAATAAGCTTTATTCGAATCAAATTAGCTTTGTTTGAATGCAATTGAATGGAATCTTAATGATTAAGCTTAACCTTTATTTGAAAAAAGTACCATTTTTGGTAAGAATAGTTATCTTTCATTTGATCAATCAAGTTATGTTTGAATGCAATTGACTTTCATTTGATTCAATAAGCTTGATTCGAATCAAATTAGCTTTGTTTGAATGCAATTGAGTAGAATCTTAATGATTAAGCTGAAGCTTTAGTTGAAACCATTACCATTTTTGAAAACAATAGTTGATTTTCCTTTGGTTAAACAAGCTATGTTTGAATGCAATTGATTTTCATTTGATTCAATAAGCTTTATTCGAATCAAATTAGCTTTGTTTGAATGCAATTGAATGGAATCTTAATGATTAAGCTTAACCTTTATTTGAAAAAAGTACCATTTTTGGTAAGAATAGTTATCTTCCATTTGATCAAACAAGTTATGTTTGAATGCAATTGACTTTCATTTGATTCAATAAGCTTGATTCGAATCAAATTAGCTTTGTTTGAATGCAATTGAGTGGAATCTTAATGATTAAGCTTAAGCTTTAGTTGAAACCATTACCATTTTTGAAAACAATAGTTGACTTTCAGTTGATCGATTAAACAAGCTATGTTTGAACGCAATTGATTGGAATCTTAATGATTAAGCTGAAGCTTTATTTGAAACAATTACCATTTTTTGTATAAATAATTTTCTTTCATTTAATTCAATAAGCTTTATTCGAAACAAATTAGCGTTGTTTGAATGCAATTGAGTGGAATATTAATGATTAAGCTTGAGCATTATTTGAAACAATTACCATTTTTTAAAACAATAATTTACTTCCATTTGATTAAACAAGCTATGTTTGAATGCAATTGAATTTCATTTGATTCAATAAGCTTTATTCAAATAAAATTAGCTTTGATTGAATGCAATTGAGTGGAATCTTAATGCTTAAGCTTATGCTTTATTTGATCCAATTACCATTTTTGGAAAGAATTGTTGACTTTCATTTGATTCAATAAGCTATATACGAATCAAATTAGCTTTGTTTGAATGCAATTGAGTGGAATCTTAATGATTAAGCTTAACCTTTATTTGAAAAAAGTACCATTTTTGGTAAGAATAGTTGACTTTCATTTGATTAAACAAGCAATGTTTGAATGCAATTGACTTTCATTTGATTCAATAAGCTTGATTCGAATCAAATTAGCTTTGTTTGAATGCAATTGAGTGTAATCTTAATGATTAAGCTTAAGCTTTAGTTGAAACAATTACCATTTTTAAAACAATAGTTGACTTTCATTTGATTAAACGAGCTATGTTTGAACGCAGTTGACTTTCATCTGATTCAATAAGCTTTGTTCGAATCAAATTAGCATTGTTTGAATGCAATTGAGTGGAATCTTAATGATTAAGGTTATGCTTTATTTGAACCAATTTCCATTTTTGGAAAGAAGTTGACTTTCATTTAATTAAACAAGCTATGTTTGAATGCAATTGACTTTCATTTGATTCAATAATCTCTATTCAAATAAAATTAGCTTTGTTTGAATGTAATTGAGTGGAATCTTAATGATTAAGCTTAAGCTTTATTTGAAATAATTACCATTTTTGGAAAGAATAGTTGACTTTCATTTGATTAAAAAGCTATGTTTGAATGCAATTGACTTTCATTTGATTCAATAAGCTTTATTCGGATCAAATTAGCTTTGTTTGAATGAAATTGAGTGGAATCTTAATGATTAAGCTGAAGCTTTATTTGAAATAATTACCATTTTTGGAATAATAGTTGATTTTCATTTGATTAAACAAGCTATATTTGAATGTAATTTTCTTTGTTTGAATGGAATTGAGTGGAATCTTAATGATTAAGATTAAGCTTTATTTGAAACAATTACCATTTTTAGAAAGAATAGTTTAGTTTCATTTGATTGAACAAATAATGTTTGAACGATGTTGACTTTCATTTGATTCAATAAGCTTTATTCGAATCAAATTAGCTTTGTTTGAATGCAATTGAGTGGAATCTTAATGATAAAGCTTAAGCTTTATTTGAATCAATAACCATTTTTGGAAAGAAGTTTACTTTCATTTGATTAAACATGCTATGTTTGAATGCAATTGACTTTCATTTGATTCAATAAGCGTTATTCGAATCAAATTTGCTTTGTTTGAATGCAATTGAGTCGAATCTTAATGATTAAGCTTAAGCTTTATTTGAAAAATTACAATTTTTGGTAAGAATAGTTGACTTTCATTTGATTAAAGAAGCTATGTTTGAATGCAATTGACTTTCATTTGATTCAATAAGCTTTATTCAAATAAAATTAGCTTTGTTTGAATGAAATTGAGTGGAATCTTAATGCTTAAGCTTATGCTTTATTTGAACTAATTACCATTTTTGGAAAGAATAGTTGACTTTCATTTGATTAAACAAGTTATGTTTGAATGCAATTGACTTTCATTTGATTCAATAAGCTTTATTCGAATCAAATTAGCTTTGTTTGAATGCAATTGAGTGGAATCTTAATGATTAAGCTTAACCTTTATTTGAAAAAAGTACCATTTTGTGTAAGAATAGTTGACTTTCATTTGATTAAACAAGCTATGTTTGAATGCAATTGACTTTCATTTGATTCAATAAGCTTGATTCGAATCAAATTTGCTTTGTTTGTGTAACGCCCCAGATTTTTGGGCTATTTTCTTGTTTATTTTGTTTGTAATTATTTTTAATTCTGTGTATAGTCTAAATTTATTTGTACTATTTATTGATTGATTATGATTATTTTATTATGTGATTTATTTATTTTATTTTATTTTATTTTGATTAATTAGAATTTTATTATAATTTTCTATTTAATTAATTTAGTTTTGGGCCAAGTGCGAATTTAATCATGATTAGTCATCATTTAGTGCAAATGGCCCAAGTGATCTTTTGGCCCATCTTTCCTTAGGCCCAACCGTCCCTCTCTTGATTAGTGGCTTGGTTTTGCCACTTGCCTTGCATTCACACCTTAACCACTTCTATAAATAGAAGGGTTTGTAAGGCTTTAGAACTCATTTGCTCATTTGCCATCCATTTGCCATCAAAGTTTAAACACAAGCACTCTCCCTCCTTTTGCTCTCCATTTCCACACGCCTATTTTGGCTTATGAACACCCATCAATTGTTCATCCTTGTTTCAAAACCCAAACTTAAAGATTCAAACTCCATTGATCTTTAAGTGACCAAAAAACACATTAGCCTTCATTGTTTTCGTTCAAGACTTTGAGTTCGGGTTTGGTTTTTGGGTCTTGGTTCGTATGGTTTTAGAAGGTGGTTCGTGTGTGGTGGTGACCGTGTGGGCTGCAACGTGGTTCGTGCATCGAAGTCGTGGTAGTGGCCGTACGTTAAAGCCGTGCAAGGGTGCTCGTGTGCAAGGCCGTGGTGGTGCCCGTGTGGTGCGTGATTTCTGGCCGTGTGGTTCTGTTTTGGGCAGCGGTTTGTTGTACGTTTTTGTGTGTTAATCTTCATTAGGTAACATACTATCTCAACCTAGTTTGTATACCTTGAATTATAGTATAGATTAAATGATTAGATCAGACCGTTTTAGTGTTATGTGTTCATTTTTATGTATGGATTATAATCTGATTTTGGGGTGATGATTTATGATGATTTCTACTTGAATATGTATAATTTCATGATTGATTATGTTAGTATTATGTTTGATGTTGTTCATGTTCAAGTTTGATGAAGTTTGGATATTAGGAAGTTGATGAATTTATTGATTGAACTTGTTTCATGCATGTAATATGATGAGTTTTGGGATGAGTTCTTGATTGAAGTTCTTGAATCTTGAATGAGTTATTGATTGAAGTTCTTGAATCTTGGATGAGTTCTGTATGAGTCTTGGTCAGGTTCTTTATGATTCTTTATGATTTCTTTATGATTTCTTTATGATTCTTTATGATTTCTTTATGATTCTTTATGATTTCTTTATGATTCTTTATGAGTTATTTATGGATCTTGATTGTGTTATGATGAGTTTAGGACTCTTTATCATGATTATGTAGTTTAAGTATGGGTTATATGAGTCTTGGTTAAAGGAAGTTAAGATAAGATTAAAGAAGTTAGATGAGGTTCAAAGAAAGTTAAGAAAAGTTAAAGGAATGATTAAGATTGTTTAAAGAAGTGGTATGTTTTTGGTTAGACTCAAGAAAAGGCAAAGAAAAGGCAATCTTGAGGATAACTTTGTTTGTTTACATGTTAGTCTTAAGTCAAGACGTAAGATGCAACTTAAGATACTAAGAATGTAAATAAAAGATTAAAGATTAAAGGATTAAATGATTAGCTTGATTTTACTATTAGACGCCTAACCTTAGAGTAAGATTCTAAGGCTTGGGTTAAGACGCTGCCCCTATCCTGTCCGCGGTACTGGGATAGTTGGTGATCTTACTATGTCGTCTTCGGATATGGATTTCCAGTAAGATTGGTTTCATGGGGTTGGGAGTAAGATTCTCAATCCTGGCATAGTAGAAAGTTCGATCGTGTAAGATGCGTTCGTACGTGCATAGTCCGGTCTGATATGTAAATGATTGCGCCAAAGATTAAGTAAAAATAAGTCTAAAGTCGAGTATTGGGAATTAGTCAAGTTTTGGGTATTATCGTTGTTATTAACGTTGTTGTTGTTGGTTATTGTTGATTTGATATGTTGATTTACATGATCGTATGTGGTATGTCTGGTTTGGTGATTTGATGTATTCTATGGTCATGTGTATCCACGTTAGGGTGGGACAGCTATGTTACTCGCCACTGACTGTGGATTGTTGTTATTTTTCAAGTAACTCTGATGATGGCAGTGTTGCTTAGCTTTGGGTTGGGCGAGTGCCGATGTTCTTTTCATTTGTTTAGTTTGTATTTTGTTTTTAGTTTTGGATTTAGTATTTGTAGTTTGTTTATTCTAACTCTGATCGTATTTGGAGTTACGTATTAGTATTGATTACTTTTGGTTTAGTATTGTACAAACTTGTGGGTGTTGTACTTTTGGGTTATAGTAATAATATTTCGAGGTTTTGTTTTGATTTTTAGTAGGTTTGTTTGTTAGATCGACAATTCGACTCGTCGGTTTCTTCCGCGCCGGTTTAAGCGAGTCGGGTCGTCACAGTTTGAATGCAATTGAGGGGAATCTTAATGATTAAGCTTAAACTTTAGTTGAAACAATTACCATTTTTGAAAACAATAGTTGACTTTCATTTCATTAAACAAGCTATGTTTGAACGCAATTGACTTACATTTGATTCAATAAGCTTTATTCGAATCAAATTAGCGTTGTTTGAATGCAATTGAGTGGAATCTTAATGATTAAGGTTAAACTTTATTTGAACCAATTTCCATTTTTGGAAAGAAGTTGACTTTCATTTGATTAAACAAGCTATGTTTGAATGCAATTGACTTTCATTTGATTCAATACGCTTTATTCAAATCAAATTAGCTTTGTTTGAATGTAATTGAGTGGAATCTTAATGCTTAAGCTTATGCTTTATTTGAACCAATTACCATTTTTGAAAAGAATAGTTGACTTTCATTTGATCAAACAAGTTATGTTTGAATGCAATTTACGTTTATTTGATTGAATAAGCTTTATTCGAATCAAATTAGCTTTGTTTGAATGCAATTGAGTGGAATCTTAATGATTAAGCTTAAGCTTTAATTGAACCAATTACAATTTTTGGAAAGAAGTTGACTTTCATTTGATTAAACAAGCTATGTTTGAATGCAATTGACTTTCATTTGATTCAATAAGCTTTATTCGAATCAAATTAGCTTTGTTTGAATGCAATTGAGTGGAATCTTAATGATTAAGCTTAAGCTTTATTTGAAACAATTACCATTTTTGGAATAAATAGTTGACTTTCATTAGATTAAACAAGCTATGTTTGAATGCAATTTTCTTTGTTTGAATGCAATTGATTGGAATCTTAATGATTAAGCTTAAGCTTTATTTGAAACAATTACCATTTTTTGAATAAATAGTTGTCTTTCATTTGATTCAATAAGCTTTATTCGAATAAAATTAGCTTTGTTTGAAACAATTACCATTTTTGGAAAAAATAGTTGACTTTCATTTGATTAAACAAGCTATGTTTCAATACAATTGAATTTCATTTGATTCAATAAGCTTTATTCGAATCAAATTAGCTTTGTTTGAATACAACTGAGTGGAATCTTAATGCTTAAGCTTATGCTTTATTTGAACCAATTACTATTTTTTGAAAGAATAGTTGACTTTCAGTTGATTAAACAAGTTATGTTTGAATGCAATTTACGTTCATTTGATTCAATAAGCTTTATTCAAATCAAATTAGCTTTGTTTGAATGCAATTGAGTGGAATCTTAATGATTAAGCTTAAGCTTTATTTGAAACAATTACCATTTTTGGAATAAATAGTTGTCTTTCATTTGATTCAATAAGATTTATTCGAATCAAATTACCTTTGTTTGAATGCAATTGAGTGGAATATTAATGATTAAGCTTGAGCATTATTTGAAACAATTACCATTTTTGGAAACAATAGTTTACGTTCATTTGATTATACAAGCTATGTTTGAATGCAATTGAATGGAATCTTAATGCTTAAGCTTATGCTTTATTTGAACCAATTACCATTATTGGAAAGAATAGTTGACTTTCATTTGATTAAAAAAGTTATGTTTGAATGCAATTGACTTTCATTTGATTCAATAAGCTTTATTCGAATCAAATTAGCTTTGTTTAAATGCAATTGAGTGGAATCTTAATGATAAGTTTAACCTTTGTCTGAAAAAAGTACCATTTTTGGTAAGAATAGTTGACTTTCATTTGATTAAACAAGCTATGTTTGAATGCAATTGACTTTCATTTGATTCAATAAGCTTGATTCGAATCAAATTAGCTTTGTTTGAATGCAATTGAGTGGAATCCTAATGATTAAGCTTAACCTTTATTTGAAAAAAGTACCATTTTTGGTAAGAATAGTTGACTTTCATTTGATTAGACAAGCTATGTTTGAACGCTGTTGACTTTCATTTGATTCAATAAGCTTTATTCGAATCAAATTAGCTTTGTTTGAATGCAATTGAGTGGAATCTTAATGATTAAGCTTAAGCTTTATTTGAACCAATTTCTATTTTGGGAAAGAAGTTGACTTTCATTTGATTCAATAAGCTTTATTCAAATAAAATTAGCTTTGTTTGAATGTAATTGAGTGGAATCTTAGTGATTAAGCTTAAGCTTTGTTTGAAACAATTACCATTTTTGGAAACAATAGTTGACTTTCATTTGATTAAACAAGTGATGTTTGAATGCAATTGACTTTCATTTGATTCAATAAGCTTTATTCAAATCAAATTAGCTTTGTTTGAATGTAATTGAGTGGAATCTTAATGGTTAAGCTTATGCTTTATTTGAACAAATTACAATTTTTGGAAAGAATAGTTGACTTTCATTTGATTAAACAAGTTATGTTTGAATGCAATTTACGTAGGATTGGAATAATGTAGGCTTGGAATGTGGGCTTGAGGGATGGGCTTGAGTGATGTAGACTGGGTATGGACTTAATTGATGGGCTTGAGTGATGTAGGTTGGGTATGGGCTTAAGGCTTTTTGGGTTTTGATTAGTTTGATTAAGGCTGGGGTAATTTTTAAGTTAGGTGAGATAAGGTTGGATTGGGTTTGAGGCTTGCTCTGACCTAGGCTATGCTTTTGATTGAATGGGAACTTTTTAGACCGCTCCGAAACTTTTTTTTAGAGGAACCAAAAAAAAACTGAGTGAACCCCCTTGATCATTGTGATATGGATGTGAATGCAGATGCATGTCCTAATTTCATGGTCATCTTCCCTAAAATGCATGGATGCAAGGTGCCCTTTCCATTTTTATTTTTTTTAAAAAAAAACTTTTTTGATTTTTTTTTGAATTATTTTGAAATTTTTTTTTGAATTTTTTTTTGAGAGGGCACCAAGATACATGAAATATGCAATGTATGTGAATGGAAATGCCTAAATGATGATTGGGCCTAATCAAGCCCATTTAAAGGAACGACTAAGGTTTTGGGCCAAAACCTATGGTCAAAGCCTATATGGACTATATGCAAGGACACTAAGGCCCAACATTGTGAACTATATAAACTAGAAGATGACCATGACTATATAAAATGTGAGTGAATCGGAAAAAAAAAAAACATGGCTAGAGCCCATAAAAAAAAATGCACACATAGTCACACTAATATGATACAACATGTACAATCTCTAAAAGGTCAGTCCTGGGTGGTCACAAGGTACCATGGCTAAAGAAAAATGAACCGATATGATCATTCTCCATTTTGAATGACACACGGTTAACAGATTCCTTATTATGATCTCATCGGGCATGATGATCATGCGCCATGGCTGGGATGGGCCGGCTATGATCATTGTGGTCGGGCACCAATAAGTAACCATAACCAAACCCTCCGGGGTCGGTCTCAAGCATAGAACATGCTCATATGAGACAGGGTTCTATAGTGCAGCACTTATTCGTAAGGGCCACATGCAATATGCCTAAAAATAATTCGGGAATAATAATAATAAGACCACGAGACTTTTCAAGTTTGTCCACACCACTAAGGAGTGATATTCCCCAGCGGAGTCGCCAAACTGTAGGGGTCGTTTTTACCCGGCCGCCTACGTCTCACGAGTTGATTTGAATGCTCGTTAACGCCGTATGTGAATACGGACTAGTAGGAGTCGCCACCGTGCGTTTTATACGGTCCACGGACACCGAAGAAGTACTGAAAGCCAGGAGCAACAACCCCATATGGTCGTGCACCAGAGTATGGGTTCGGGGACAAGTTACGGGCCAATCGTGCATCGGGCCCGCCCGCCTGTAAGCGGTCTCTACTAGGTATCTTTTTGTGGTCAAATTATTCTTAATCCCGAATACATAAATATCTCATATTATACCCTAAAGAACGCATATTACTAGGTGGGTTTAATTTTATTTACGAATCAAAATTATTTTTTTGTGACCACTTTGAATTAAGTCCGTATTAAAACCCTAAGAAAATAAAAAAAAATAAAATAAAACATATAATGAAAGAAATAAATAAATATGTGCAGGTTCAAAGTGTGTTCCAGGAAAAGTGGTTTGATGTGCTGTTGACTACACTAAATATAATAGATGCTAAAAAGAAACCGATTAAAGTGATGATTAAGATTCAAAATTCCGATGCGATTTGGACACTTTAATCAAAATATTTAAGTTGATAATTTTAATTGCCATTTTATTATTATTTGATCAGATCGGGCTTTTATATATGACTCTTGAATTTGTGAATGAATCATTGACCGTATTCTATACAATATTATTTAATGGTCCGAAAATTATTGTTGAAATGTAGCGGTTATTGGGTAATACGAGATTTAACTAATAAATTCATTTTACCCTGACCGCATAAAAAAAATCAAGATCTGACTGCTTAAAGTGATCAAATTCAAAAAAATGTAGCGATCTTTTATGACACGAGATCTAATAATAAGAATCGTGTAACATAGATCGCATTAGAAAAGATGTATTTTTATAATTATTATTTATTGTCAGATCTATAAAATGTAAAAAGCAGATCTAAAAAAATAAAACGTAAGAGTCAATATTAATGTACGATCTATCAATTTATGTTGATCAATTAACAATCACCACGCGTACGAATTGCAAGATCGAAACTGATTAAAACATCATATATTAATGACGATTAAAACAACATTGTGAATCATTATTAATTATATCAAAAACAATATTATTATCGATTAAAACGTCCAAATTCGTATATACGCGAGCACAGTCTTTTATTAATATTCGTTCTCTATTTTTGTATCAATAACCATCACTTTAATCGATCTCATTATGATTACAGACTAAAAAAAAGATAGAGACTTCAGAGTTCATACCTCAAGAACACAATTAAGCGATTTAACGAATGAAAATGCAATTAAGTATTTTTTTCGAATTTTGAATGATTTTTTTTTGGAGAAAAATAAGTGTAGTATAGTAGCAATTGCTTCGAATGTGTGTAAAAAACTCGTAAAGCTCGGGTATTTATAGGCCAAAAGGAGCAAAAAAATCGAGCCTCGGATGACACTAGACCTGCGCCTAGGCGCAGGTCCAGTTACATGACCTGCGTCTAGATGCAGGTCAGTATTTATGACCTACGTCTAGGCGCAGGTCCTGTAATATGGACCTACGTCTAGGCGCAGGTCCAGGCTGGATCCAGGTCGATTTTTTTGCTTGATTTTGCGCGTAATTTTCAGGATTGCGATCCAATTTTATTTGATTACGGAAATATTCTGTAATATTTTGATATTCCGGAATATTCTGGGATGTCCCGGGATATTCCGGATGTCCCGGAATGTGCTGGAATGCCCGGAACGTTCCAGAATGTTCTAAATTCCTCCGGAAGCTCCAAAAAATTACAGAAAAATTATTAAAAATTATAAAAAAAATATGAAAAGTATGAAAAATACTAATATGCTTTGCGAAACAATTTTCATCATTTGAAAATGATGAAAATGCCCCCAAGCATGCAAAAATCCTAAAAAATCCATAAAAAGCTCTAAAAATATGATAAAAAATATAGAAAAATATAGAAAAATTATAAAATTATTTTTATGATTTTTAAAAATATTTTGTGATGCAAAAAGACATTTTTATTATTTTTTATGTGTATAAAACATTGAAAAATGCATGCAAAAATATAAAAAATATCTAAAAATGAAGAAAAATTACGAATAAATCCCGTAATCATCGCAAAACCTAACATTTGCTTCCAAGGCACTATAAACACGGTTTAGGCAAATGTTTGAGGTATATTATGCATTTTCATCGTCAATTCTACTTAATTGGACTTCTTGGTGTTTTCATAGTTTCATCATTAGTCTCTATATCGGGGAGACGCATTTAAGTGTCTACAGTAAGAAGGCTATTTAAAGAGCTAAACTCATCCTAATAAGACTATTAATCTAGGCCATTAATCTCTAAATATTCAAGGGCCAAGATTAGAAAGTCACTAAACAAAATAAGAGAGAAAAGCAAAAGGCAATTCGCGTCCAGCTCCCCGTGCACGATCGTGCACGCCCAAAAATATGTTTCTGGATCGTGCACGGTCGTGCAAGCTAAGCCTGCACGGTGGTGCCCTAAAAGGAGCGGTCGCTCCATATAATTGCACGGGCGCTCCTTTTACTAGTAAGAAACTTCACCAGGAAAAGGAGTGGTCACTCTAGAAGCTTGCATGGGCACTCCTATACGAGTTTGTATTCATAGTAGTTTTAGCCTAAATTGAGTGTTAAGAGTGATTCTTTTCATTTGGTTAACACTATACGAGTTTTTCCACAAAGTGAGCTACAAAATTGCGTGTTTTTTAGCTTGTTCGTAGATGAATTCGTAGGCATAATCGATCCGGGAACCTGTTCCTCGATTCGATATGTTCCGTTTGGTATCAGACTTGAATGTAATTGAATTGAATACTTTGTTTTCTCTCTAGTATTTTAAACTGTGTGTTTAAGAAGTAACCTTGTTCGAAATTCTTGGATAGTTGTCTAACTACAAGATTTCACCAATTAGATTAATTGAATTAGGAGAATGACCCTCTTAATTGAAGCTAAACATTCCGAATATTCAGATTTGAGAGTGATTCTGATGCAGAACGGGATGGTTCCACGAGCGACTTCAACGGTCAACGACTTCAATTTTGTTCACTTTTACTTGGATAGTTTGAACTCTTGTTTTTAGCTTATTTTCGTGTTTTTCAGGTTGTAATAAGTAGCCTAAACTCTCGTTTTATTGCCTTATTTAAGTTAGCATGTGTAACGGAGCTAGAAACACGAGCAACGGAAGCGAAACGGAGCATGCACGACCATGCACGACCGTGCATATGGTCATGCAACATTCAGAATGGCCTGGGAAGGACTACACGACCATGCAGAAGTCAGTGGCAAGATCCAGGCTTGCACGACCATGCAGGCTAAAGCTGCACGATCGTGCAAGCACGAAGGATTTCGCCACGATCGTGCATGTTAGGCTGCACGATCGTGCAACCTATGTTGCACGACCGTGCAGGCTAACCCTGCACGATCTTGCACGATCCAGAAAGGGGGGTTTTGGCTTGCACGATCGTGCATGGTTGTACTGCATGACCGTGCACGACCCTGCACGTATATTTTCGTGTTTGCTTATTTTCTCTTGTTTTGTTTAGTGACTTTCTAATCTTGGCCCTTGATTACTTAGAGATTAATGGTCTAGATTAGAAGATTCATTAGGGGTTTCTTAGCCTTTAAATAGCATGCTTTGCCTCATTTGTAATCATCTTTAGTTGAAATTAAAATCTGAGATTTTCTCTTATGAAGTTCTTTGTGAGCTCAACTTCCTTTGTGGTTGCAAATCTTGATAAACTTTGTGATTGGTAAGTCATCTTCTAGTCATTACCTTTGTGATTTTGATTAGATTATGTTTAGCTCTTGATTATTAGTACTTAGTGGGCTAATTTTCAAGTTCATATCCCTTTTTTATGATTGTTTTGGTGTTCATATTTGGAGCTTATCTTAGACCTACGAATTTCTGAAATTTGTTTAGTTTTTGCTTGATTTTAAGACCCCATCCTACATCAATTGGTATCAAGAGCCTAGGTTTCAATACCTCCAAAGATCTTGGTGATTTATAGCAAAAAAAAAATCAGATTTTTGTTGTTGTTGAACATTGCATAGAAGGTCTTTGATGAAATGCTTGAGTGGATTTTTTCTTCTTTAAACCCCATACTTCCTTTTCCAATCTTTAAGGGATATTGAAGTAATCCTTAACTCCACAAAAAGTAGTATCCTCTTTCACCTAGCACCACAAAATTCTTGTTTCAAGTTGTGATTATTGATTGCACTCTAGGTGTTTGCTAAAATGCCTAAGTGAATTTTTCTTCTTCAAACCTCATGTTTCTTTATCTTATCTTCAAAGGATATTGAAATAAATCTTTTAACACCACAAATAAGCTTCCTTCTTTACCTAGCACCACAAATTTCTAGCCTATTGTCATCTTTTGAAAATGGATTTTTCTAAGAATAATTTTTCAATGAGGGAGATTCTCATATGAAGGATGTGTGCAAACAAATGATTAACTCAATTGACCATATGATTGAGACAAAACAAAGATTGTCTAAGGAGTTTAGACCTCAAGAGTTTCAATCTAGATGTACGGTTTTGGGTAGGGTTTGTAATTTCAAAGTTGACCCAAATGCTAGAGAGAACTTGGTTTCCCAATACATGGTTGATAAGCTTGAACTACATGCCTTGGATTTTCCTAAACAAGTGACCTTCCCTTTTTCTATTGGGAAGTCTTATTTTGATGAGCTTACTTGTATGGTGAGCCAAATGGATGATTGTCATATTGTTTTTGGACAACATTGTTTGATGAGAAGAAATGTCATCCATGATTCTTGTGAGAACTCATATTCCTTCAAATGGAATCGAGTGAAGATTGTCCTAAATCCATTGCATCCTAACAAAGTGCAAGAGGTTTCGGTCAAGCATGTCACTCCCATTTATAATGAAGCGGTGTCCAATGCACAAGATGAGGGTTCATTGCCTGTGGTTCATGGTGATCTTCAAAACGTGGTAAAAGAATCCACTTCTCCCTTCTTCCCATGTGATCAGGTTTTTAGTATTCATGTTGAAAAGAATTGTGATGATCATTTTGAAAAGCATGAATTAAGTGAAGATATGAAAATGGATGATGTGTATCGTAATTTTCCTATTGATGATCATGGTGATGGTGATGAGACTTCTTGGGTTAATGATGAATTCATAACCTCTAATAATGTACATGATGATTCTCTTGGACCTAAACCTAGCTTAGCATATTGTGAACTTGGCAATAGTGAATCGAGACTAAGGTTTGAATGGAATTTCTTGCTCCTTGATGCTATGTTTGGTCTATCTTATGCTCATGGAGATTGTGGTGGGTCAAAAATTGATAAGGGTGTTCGTAATGATGTCTCACTTTCTTTGAGATATTCTTGCATTGGAAGAACTCCATTGGTTTCGATGTCATTGAGGTATGGATTTCTGAGGTGGCGGGTTAGGTGCGCCCATGCTTTGATTGCTTTTTTGTTTGATGTTTGTCGATCGGCATTGGTAGTTTTACTCTTTTGGTAATAATGGTGTATGATCCGGGTGGCCTATGATGGGTAATCGGAGTTTAGTTTGGTCGTCTCTAGCTCTAACTACCGGGTTTAGTGGAATTGGGTCTTGCTTGTTGATGGTTGTCTTCTCTCCAATCTTTGTTGAAGGCGAGGATTTGAGGGCAAATCCTTTTTTAGAAGAGGAGTTTGATGCAGAACGGGATGGTCCCAAGAGCGACTTCAACGGTCAACGACTTCAATTTTGTTCACTTTTACTTGGATAGTTTTGAACTCTTGTTTTTAGCTTATTTTCGTGTTTTTCGGGTTGTAAAAAGTAGCCTAAACTCTCGTTTTATTGCCTTAGTTATGTTAGCATGTGTAACGGAGCTAGAAACACAAGCAACGAAAGCGAAACGGAGCATGCACGACCATGCACGACCGTGCATATGGTCGTGCAACACTCAGAATGGCCTGGGAAGGACTGCACGTCCGTGCAGAAGTCAGTGGCAAGATCCAGGCTTGCACGATCATGCAAGCACGAAGGATTTCGCCACGATCGTGCAAGTTAGGCTGCATGATCGTGCAACCTATGTGCACGACCGTGCAGGCTAACCTTGCACGATCGTGCACGATCGAGAAAGGGGGTTTTTGGCTTGCACGATCGTGCATGGTTGTACTGCACGACCGTGCACGGCCCTGCACGTATATTTTCGTATTTGCTTATTTTCTCTTGTTTTGTTTAGTGACTTTCTAATCTTGGCCCTTGATTACTTAGAGATTAATGGTCTAGATTAGAAGATTCATTAGGGGTTGCTTAGCCTTTAAATAGCATGCTTTGCCTCATTTGTAATCATCTTTTGCTGAAATTAAAATCTGAGATTTTCTCTTATGAAGTTCTTTGTGAGCTCAACTTCCTTTGTGGTTGCAAATCTTGCAAAACTTTGTGATTGGTAAGTCATCTTCTAGTAATTACCTTTGTGAATTTGATTAGATTATGTTTAGCTCTTGATTATTAGTACCTAGTGGGCTAATTTTCAAGTTCATATCCCTTTTTTATGATTGTTTTGGTATTCATATTTGGAGCTTATCTTAGACCTACGAATTTCTGAAATTTGTTTAGTTTTTGCTTGATTTTAAGACCCCATCGTACATCAATTTAGCTTTATATTCAATTTAGTCCATAGATTTGAGTGTATTCTTTCATCTATTAACTAAAATATCCATATTATTGTTGTTTTGAGTGATTTGTGAGAGTGAAATCTATAATCTTTCAAGCAATTATTTCTGATTATTATTGTTTGAGGTCCATTATAGTCCATCATCCATAGTGTATGAATGTATGAAAGTATGGATAGAAATTTATGGACTAGGTAAGGGAGGATACTTCTTTTGAGGATTTAAGGCTTACTTCAATGTCCTATTATGAATAGACAAGGAAGTATGGCTTTTAGAACAAGAAAAGACCACCTAGACAATTTATCAAACACCTTGTGTGCACAAAAACACCTACAAAAATTTCAGAAATTTTTTCAATGAATAACCCAAGGATCATGGAGGTATTGAAACCTCAAGCTCTAGATACCAATTGACGTAGGATGGGGGTCTCAAAAACAACAAAAGTTACACAAAAATTCGTCCAACCATACTCAAGCTCAACAAACACCATAAATATGAACTTAAAACAAAGGGATATGAACTTGAAGATCAAAGCTAAACAATAATCAACAAGAACTAGGCTAAATCCAATCACAAACACTAAGAAACAAGAGGATTTAGACTTACCATTCACCAAGTCTAGCAAGATTCCAAACCACCAAGGAGTAAGAGTTCACAAAGGGCCTCAAGAGAGAGTTTTCTCAGATTTTGACAAAGCAAAAGTGATTTTGATTAAGCAAAAGAGTTATTTATATGTGCATTACCCTAATAGGAAGTGGATTAATCTAAGCCTTTGATTAGGGATAATCAATGGCTAAGATTAGCAACTCTGAAAATAAACTCTCAAGCCAAAATGAAATAACCCGTGCAGCTCTTTATGCTCGACCTGTAGGCTGCACGATCGTGGCGAAAAGTTACGTGGCTGCATGATCGTGCAGCATTAGCCTGCATGGTCATGCAAGCCAAATTTTTTTCCACTGACCTCTGCACGATCGTGCAGTTCTTCCTGCACGGTCGTGCAGTGTTTTGCCCCTGCTACTAACCTCTGCACGATCGTGCAACATATAACTGCACGGTCGTGCAGTGCTTTTCTTCAGCTTCTGACTCTTGCACAAGCTTCTGCACGATCGTGCCAATTCTCCACAAGGTCGTGCAAGGCTTCCCATGCTTTCTTTGTTTGTATACTTAGCTCTAATACAAATGCTAACTTAGGAAAAAACATAAAACAAACATAGTTCATAGTTTACTACTTTATTACAACCCAACAAAGTAAATTAGACTAAGTAAAGCAAGGTGAGGAACAATGGAGCTTCTAGCTTGCACTAGTAGAAAAATCGTCATTGGATGCGGGGATTTTAGGCCCTTTGAATGCGGTTCTACCACGCAGCCAATGTCATAGCAGCCATAGGTCTATGACCTTTGGCTGCGGTTCCACTCGCATCCATAAGTGACTTTTGGATACGGTTCTAGTAAGAACCGCATCCAAAAGTCCACTTTTGGATGCGGTTCTAGTAAAAACCGCATCTAAAAGTGGACCTTTGGATGCGGTTCCTACTAGAACCGCACCTTTGGTAGGAACCGCATCCAAAGCTTAGTTGCCTCCAAAAAAAAGGACTTATGGCTGCGGCTCTCCCACAGAACGTCATCCATAAGTCCTTTTTTTTAAAAAAAAACAAAAAATTTTTTATATATAAATATAATTATAATATATATCCTGCAGTTAGGGGTGCTTATCGAGCGAGTCGATCGCGAGTTGGGGGTTGCTCGACTCGTGCTCATTAGGTTTCGAGTCGAGCCGAGCCGATCACGAGCTGCTCGTTTAATGTTTTAGTCCTCTTGAATCTTAATTTTTTCAAAAGAAAATCATTGATTATATTTTCTTTTCTTTATGAAAAGAATATATTGTTAAAATTTATTAATTTATTAAATTAAATATGAAGGTTAATTTTGTTTTTCAAATATTTAACGTAGAAAATTATTGATTTTTTGTAAAATTATCGAGTGACGAGCTGTTTCGAGCGAGCTCGAGCCAACTCGAGTCGAGCTTTGACCAAGCTTTGACCAAGTCGAACTCGAGTTGCTCGCGAGCTACCCAGCTCAATAAGCACCCCTACCTGCAGTAATAATTAAATATATGGATATATATAGATAATAAATTACAAATAAAAATGTCGATCAAACATCTCTAAAACTCAAACGCTTATCAAAATATAACATTCAAACTAACCAATAATAATGTTTTGTACATATAAAATAAATCCGTAAGTGTCACAAACAATTTTCTGTAAGAAAACTAGCGCACTTGTCTCGAACCTCACTAATTTCTTGAACAGTAAAATGTCCTTCCCTTATTGCAGCATAAATAATCTAGGTGTAAGAAAAAAAAAAACAAAAAAAAAATATAATTGTTAGAACAAAAAATATGACCACGAATACGCAAAAAGTACCAAACATGCCCGAATGTTAAACAAAAAAAAATTGGTTCATCAAAATCATGGAATTAAACTCAAATATGCTTAATAAAACTCAAATAGGCAAGCAATCAAGAAAAAATACACAAACTTATAATAATCTACATAAATGTGGCCAAAACCACGCAAGAAGACCCGAATGAATTTAAATAGCTTTAAAATCATGTAAACAAATTCAAATACGCCTAATACACCAAAAAAAGGCCAAGAAATCATGAAAAAATAGGCATACTTTCAACATTCAACCCATATGTGGCCAAAACAACACAAAAAGGCCCCAATGCATTTAAATAAATTCAAAATCATGTAAACAAACCCAAACACACTTAATACACCTCAAATAGGAAATATATCATTAAAAAAATACACAAACACGAAACATTCAACCCACATGTTAGCAAAACAACACAAAAGGACCCGAATGCATTTAAATAACTTCAAAACCATGCAAACAAACGCAAGCACTCTTAATACACCTCAAATAGGCAACAAATCATGAAAAAATACACAAAATGCAACATTCAAACCACATGTGGCCAAAACAACACAAAAAGACCCGAATGCATTTAAATAACTTTTCTAGAATTTGCATATGCTAGCTAGTCTACAATTTGCATAATTCACAAATTTTCTAGAAAATATTTCTTAGCAATTTGTGCAATTCATAATTTTTCTGAAAATATTTCTTACCCTGTATTTTCTTATATGATTTATATACCATGTTTATTTGAAAATTATGCAGGTTTTGAGACGTGTTCTAGAAATTCATGTTTTAATTTCATCTGAAATAGTTTCTTGGTTGGTTAAGAGGAAATCGATGCTTTCATTTTAAAAGCATAAAAAATGGTAGTTCTCAGCCTATCTAAACCAAAAATTCCGATCTCATAGGACACTATAGCTTACAAAATAGGCAGCAAAATTTAAGAATCCAACTTAAGTAGAAACAATATATAACACCATATAAACACTTACATTGCAAGTTCATCCTAATTTTCAGCTCTCTAATTTGCCTTCCAGCTGTTTTTGAGTTTTGACAATGTTGTACTTTTGCACCTTCAAGTCCTCAACAAACACCTAGTGCACTATGTAAAATAAATTTTAACCATTTTTTTTTATAAATGCACTATTTTAACATCTTACTTTTTTTTACTTCTTGTTTCTAATGGCTCTTAATGAGACTTGTGATAATATAAAAAGACATATTCTAGCTATGGAGCCTCTCCCACCATCAAAATAAGAGCTGACAAATTTAAAAGCCAGTGTTCAAGATTTAGGAAAAATTTACCTCTCATCACCATCTAATAATCAGCTTGCCGAGCTAGATGTGCTTTCCTTTCATCACCTCTCAAAAGTTAGCAGAATTTACCAATTAACAATTAACCTTACAAAAATGTAGATTGAACAAAAAATCCATAAGAGCGTGAGCTTTGGAAAAACAAGTACAATCAAGAAAGAAAAGAGGGGAAATTCTTCAGAAGAATAGTGAAAGAGACCTAAACTTTACATTTGTAGATGAAAGAAATTCATCATTGTTGTCCTCATTCCCGCCATTACCTTGCAAAAATATTAAAAATTTTCCAACCATTGTGAAAATACGTAAGATACAAATTCATGAGCAATATATCAAATGAAACCAAATAAATCAATTTCTAAGCATATTCAACATGGAATCCCGCTAGTTATCTTCCCATCTAGGAGGTAGAATCGGTATGAAGGGTGAGATTGAATAAAATAGGGAAAAAAATCATAATTCTATAAATTTGACTCAAAGAACATACTTTAATTAGGAATGCCTAGCACGACTATTATATCTAGTATTGTTGAAATACTCCTGGATCCTAATAGTAATAAGCTTTAAGATCCCACCTCCAAATAAATTCATATATATATATAGGAAAAAGGTACTGTACAAATTAAAACTTTAGAAAAAATGAATGGCAGCTTATAGCCAATTAAAACATCTGAAAAGACAATATGTCAATGGCTGATCTGTACCCTAAGAATCAGCCCATTGTTTTATTATTATGAAAATGCACAGTTTGCTCACAAACCTCTCACTGTTCCTTTGAGCTGGAGATTACGGAACTGGAATAGGTAGCTTTGCAGGAGGACATTTAGTAGAGAGTAGCCACAAGGTGATGTTTGTTCAGCCCTCTCACTTCCAGCAAAGTCTACAAAATTCTGCAGGACCAAAAACAAAGTCATCATTGCAGCTGAAATAATAAATTGTTTGGAAAATTGCAAAAGAAAACGCATCTTTATAGTATTTACCATGCTTGAAACATAGGATGGGATGTAGCCCGAGTGCCCGAGCTTTCACTTAGTCTACTTTCTATTGTCTGCATTGTCGGGAAATACATCCAGTAAGCAAATGATCGCAATGAAAGTAAAGACTCCATTAGCATGATAGTTTGTCATATTACAGTCCACATAAAAAAGCCTTTATGAATAACCACTTTCATCAAGCTGTTAGAAACAATAATAAAACATTTCACATTGGTGCACGACAATCTTTATTCTCATCATAGGTCAGCAATAACACATAAAATTCTTTTATAAAAAGAAAGTACACAAAATAACCTCAAGCGAGGGTCAAAACACATTCAACAATCATGATATTCTAAGTAACAATGACAAAATTATGAAAGGATTATCTTAAGTGATAAGAGAATATAAATGAAAAGCGAAAACGCTGAAATTCCCCAAAAAAGAAAATTTAAATAACTTAGAAAACTATGAAATTCCCCAGTATTCAACTCTACAAAGAGAGTTAAATTTAGAACCTCATAAAACTCTAAAATCCCTAGGTAATCAATTACTACAATTGTGAAAAAATAGAAAGAATAGAGAATATACAGTTTCTGGCCTGATCACAGGGCTTGGATTGAACAACGGGCCCATGCCGTCACGTCCATGGCAGAATTAATGACCTGCGAGGAGCAAGGCTGCAAGCAGAAGAAAGATTAGAATCAAAACAATCGTAGTGTGAAACACAAATAAATAAAAAAACCAGGAAACCAGATTAAAAACAACTTATGAGAAACGTAATTTAAAAAAGAAAAATGTTGGATTGGAAATGCTCGAGAGAATCAGAGTCTGTTCCGAGGAGGACAAAGATGGGTGAATATTTACTGAGATTAATTCAGGAAAAAAATTGAAATTAATGTTGAGCATGAGCAATTTGTAATGAAAACGATAGAGAAAGATCAAAACCCCAATTAAACGATCAAATCAAATCTGCAATCTACTTAAAAAACCCTAACCCAAACAATAAAAACCCACAGAACAACCATCAAATCGAAAAAATGTAAAACCCTTTTTAAAAAAAATCAATTTAAAAACTCTAATCCTAACCCAGATTGATGATTAAAAATACCAAAAAAAAAATTATCTCAACATATACTTCAATGAAGATGATTTTTGATAACTCGAAATCTAATCAAATTGCCAAAAAAAAATAAAGCAACCATAAATCAAAAGCGTAACAACAAAAAATATGAAAAAGCCTAGCATTTAATAATACCTTCAATAACTGGAATTGGGGCTTGTTTTAGGAGTTAAGATAACAAGACAACGCAGCAGCAAGACGAAGAGTGGTGCACGAAGAGCACCGTACGATAAGCTTGGGTGAGGGAGTGGTTGCGGACGTAGTTATAGCAACAACACATTTTGATGGTGGAAGAAGAGAGATGGGATGAGGACGGAGAAAAAAGGCAATGTGAAGCAACATTTAGGTTTTTTTTTTGTTAGGAATATAAGAAGCATCTTTCTCACTAGTGGAAAATTTGCTATTTGTTACCTCTTATTTGTTCCGGTTATATAAGAACAGGAACAAATAATGAGTATTTGTACCGGTTATAATAAAAGTGGAACAAATAACTACTTATTTGTATCAGTTTATAAAAAACCGGAACAAATAATCAACAATTTGTTCCAGTTTTTTATAAACCGATACAAATAAGTAGTATTTGTACCGGTTTAAGAAAAACCGGAACAAATAGTATATTTTTTAAAAAAAAAAATAAAACACAACCTCCTCTATCTCTGACTCTCTCATTCACAAAGCAAATCGATTTTTTTAAGTCTTCATTCTACCAAAACCAAAAACCTTGAAATTTCTTCTCCACCACCAGTGGCATCGCACCGCCGCCCCTCTAGTCCTCCACCGCCGCCCTGCTGCTCGCACCTCTTCTCCGGTCGTGTTCGTTGTTGCTCTGCTCATGCTGCTGCGGTGCTGCGTGGTCGTTGTTGCTGCTGCTCGTACCTCGATCTGCATCAAACGCTGCTAGGGCTGCCGCGCCACCACCGTACCCACCGTCGACCCAGCCGGAATTTGCTCTGCCTGTTGTTCCTCCTTCCTTGCTACACACTGAAGGTATATATGTTGTTGTTGTTAAATTGTTAGGGTTTATTTAGGGTTTAATTTGTTTCACAATTTTGATAAGAACTTGTTGATTGATTTAATGGTGTTTTAATTTGCGGATTAGTTGTTGAACATTGTTGAAATTAGGGCTTATAATTTGGGTTATTTGATTTTAAAACCTAATAATTTCCTATTTATTTAATAATTTAATTATAGTCATACACTTATATGTATAATAAGCATTTTTTTCTTATCTTGAATTGAAATATATGTGTTTAATCCGATGTTAAGAAAAAAAAATGTAGCATAATATTTGGATTAGAATTTGGCATATGTTTGACTAATTACAACCGAATATTTCTTAGCATATGCAAAATAGATTTTAATTCTATAAAACTAATAATAATGTTAAGCTTTTGATACTATATTAATTGAATTTGCAATTTTGACATAGAGGTTCAAATTTATTTGTGCTAGAAACTTTTTTTTATTGTTGAAGTAATTAATTTTAGTAGTCATTATTAGAGAGTTAGTTTAATTTGTTGTTACTTTCTTAGAAAATGAATCGTAGTTGGATGTATGGATATCGTACTGAAAGACCATTTCAAAAGGGGGTTACAGAATTCTGTAGTGTAGCGTTAGAGCATCAACGAATGAGCTACTTGGCTCGCTACCATTCCAAAACGACCTATATATGCCTAAAATCATGCAAATAAGTCATAGGATGCTTACATGAATGGTGTAGGACATATTTAAAACTTAAAAATTATAATTAGATTGAGTGGTGCGAAAATAGGAGCAAAACACACAAAAGAAACCCAAAATGAGCTATTTAGCTCTTTTTAGTTCCAAAACGCTATATCTTTTCCCAAAATCATTTGAACAAGTCATAAGATGCTTATATAAATGGTATAGGACATGTTCAAACCTTAGAAATATGACTTAGAGTGAGTGGTTGAAAAATGGGAGCAAGAACACCCAAAATGAACCCAAAATGAGCTACTTGGCTCGTTTTCGTTCCAAAACGACCTATATATGCCTAAAATCATGCAAATAAGTCATAGGATTCTTATATGAATGGTGTAGGACACATTCAAAACTTAAAAATTATAATTAGATTGAGTGGTGCGAAAATAGGAGCAAAACACACAAAGGAAACCCAAAATGAGCTATTTAGCTCGTTTTAGTTCCAAAACGCTGTATCTTGTCCCAAAATCATTTGAACAAGTCATAAGATGCTTATATAAATGGTATAGGACATGTTCAAACCTTAGAAATATGATTTAGAGTGAGTGGTTGAAAAATGGGAGCAAAATGAACCCAAAATGCGCTACTTGGCTCGTTATCGTTCCAAAACGACCTATGTATGCCTAAAATCATGCAAATAATTCATAGGACGCTTACATGAATGGTGTAGGACATATTCAAAACTTAAAAATTATAATTAGATTGAGTGGTGCGAAAATAGGAGCAAAACACACAAAAGAAACCCAAAATGAGCAATGTAGCTCTTTTTAGTTCCAAAACGCTGTATCTTTGCCCAAAATTATTTGAACAAGTTATAAGATGCTTACATAAATGGTATGGATCATAATAAAACCTTAAAACACATGAATGAAATTGATTGGTGCGGAGATGGGAGCAATAACACCTAAAACTAATCCAAAATTTTCACTCGTTTTTATTTTTGTCTTTATACTTTAATTGTTATGTTCTTACATTACCTTTTTTTGTAGAACAATTTTTCCAGACGATCTTCCCCGTATAGCCAAAAGGAATTGGATGAAGCTCGCGAACAATGGGCGGAGTATTTTAGGTTAAATTTTTTATTGTCATAAATTTAATGCATTTGTCATTAAATTATTTAGTTGTAGTTTCTTTTGATGACAATTTTACGTGTTTATGTAAACTAAATCTAAATTAATGAATAGTGAGTGCAAAAGCTATATATTGCCATTATGTAATAGATGAAATAATATTTTGTATTTTACGATTATTGTATTTGGTGTATGAAGTTGAATTGGTAGAGATCTATATGTTCATTGTATTTTTTTTTTGTTTTTTACAATATATACCGGGCAAGGCTAGGGGCTGAGTTAAGGCACCGAGATGAGGGTTACATGAGGCCAGGTTGCAGGGCTGATGTTGGGGGTAGGCCTGAGGTGCAGGTTACTGTACTTGATTGTATTTTGGGATTTTTAGATAACAATGTAAAAAAAAATAATTTTTGCTAAAAGGGAGGAAATTTTTTTTATTAAAAATATCTATTTGTACCGGTTTTAACTTCAAACCGACACAATTAATACTCTATTTGTACCGGTTTTAAGCTAGAACCGACACAAATAATATACTATTTGTATCGGTTTTATTAGAAAACCGGTACAAATAGATTTTTTTTTTAATAAAAAAAAATCTATTTGTACCGGTTATTGCTAAACCGATACAAATAGAACACTATTTGTTCCGGTTACTATAACCGGTACAAATAGTACTACTATTTGTACCGCCTCTATTTGTATCCTTCTTGAACCAGTACAAATAGGGCAAAAAAACCGGTACAAATAGAGGGTTTTTCCACTAGTGTCTGTCGAAGAGAAATAGTTGGGGGGTGATCTGATGTAGGGCAACGTGGCGCATCAAATGATGTCGATCAGCTTGACTAAGAGGCCGACGTGGAGCAACGTGGATCGTGGGATCGTTACTGTTCATAACCGCTTATTGGTATTTATAGATGTGGATATGGATATGGATATAGATATGGATTTATGGATGCAGTTCTAAAACCCGCAGCCATAAGTTCAAGAACCGTATCCATAAATATTTATGGATGCGTTTTTTAGGAACCGCATCCATAACTACTTATGGCTGCGGTTTTTTACCCCGCAGCCATAAGTAGTGCATTTTTTAAATATTTTTAGTACTTTTGGATGCGGTTCCAAAAGAACCGCATCCAATGTGGCGTAGTATATGTGGATTTTTCTACTAGTGTTGCCCGGTCCTCCATTGGCCAAGGATGTTGTAATGACATGAGGTGCCTCATTTTGAAAGTCAACACTTGTTCCTGCATCAACGGCCGCACAGAGGTCAGTAAGCTTGGGAAAGCTTTGCACGACCGTGCAAAGGTCAGTGGGCAAGTTTGGACTTGCACGACGGTGCAAGCACGAAGGTTTTCGACATGATCGTGCATATTAGGCTGCACGACCGTGCAGGCTAATCCTGCACGACCGTGCACGATCCAGAGAAGGTGTTTTTGGCCTGCACGACCGTGCATGGTTGTGTTGCATGACCGTGCACGGCCCAGCACAAGTAATACGTCTTTTTGCTCTTTTCTGTTGTTTTGTTTAGTGTCTTTCTAATCTTGGCCCTTGATTGCTTAGGGATTAATGGCCTAGATTAGAAGTCTTATTAGGGTGAGTTTAGCTCTTTAAATAGCTTGCTTTGCCTCATTTCTAATCAACTTTTAATGAAATGAAAAATCTGAGAATTTTCTCTCTTGTGTTCTTTGTGAGCACAACTTCCTTTGTGGTCGCAAATCTTGCTAAACTGTTTGATTGGTAAGTCATCTTCTAGTCATTACCTTTGTGATTTTGATTAGATTATGTTTTAGCTCTTGATTATTAGTCTCTTAGGGAGCTAGTTTTCAAGTTCATATCCTATCTTTGTGGTAGTTTTGTTGTTCATATTTGGAGCTTATTATAGACCTACGAATTTCTAAAATTGTCTAGTTTTTGCTTGATTTTGAGACCCCATCCTACATCAAATTGGTATCTAGAGCTAGAGGTTTTAATTCCTCCATCATCCTTGGGTTAATCATTGAAAAAAATTTTGAAATTTTTATAGTGATTTATTTGCGTATAAGGTGTTTGATGAAATGTCTAGGTGATTTTTTCTTGCTTTAAAACCTATATTTCGTTGTCTAATCATAGTAGGACATTGAAGTAAGCACTAACTCCAAAAAAAAAAGTATCCTCCTTCACCTAGCACCACAAAAATTCTTGTTTGAAGTTGTGATTGTTGATTGCACTTTAGGTGTTTGTGAAAATCTCTATGTGAGTTTTCCTTCTTTTAACCCTATATTTCCTTATCCTATCATCAAGAAAAGGGATATTTTAGAGATTAGGATCATTAATCTCTAAATGGGATATTTTAGCAAATTGATGGAAGAATCGCTCTTGAATCTACTGCTAAATAAGCTATCGAGTTAAGAGAATCGCTCTCAAAACTAAACAATCAAATTTGACTAACTCCTAAGAGAATCACTCTCGAAGTCATTAATCAGTTTGGCTAGCTTCGACTAAGAGGGTCGACCTCTTAATCTAATAGCCTAGATAACTAATTAAGAGGTTCGGCCTCTTAATCATTCATCTAGCACGCAGTCTTGTAGCTAGACAACTCCCAAGAACTTCAAACCATACTATCTTCTAAGCACACAACTTAAAAACTAAGGAAAATGGAACATATTGAAACCAAGAAGCTCGTTCCAGGATCGATTATGCTTACGAATTCATCTACGAACAAGCTAAAAAACACACAATTTTGTAGCTCACTTTGTGGACAAACTCGTATAGTCTAAACCAAATGAAAAGAATCACTCTTAACACTCAATTTAGGCTAAAACTACTATGAATACAAGAATGCTCCAAAACTCCATTCAGAACAATCTTATATCTCTAAATTAAGACGAAAAAGAAACACTCTTAGCTCTTAATTTAGAGGTAACAAAATCAGTAGCCGGTAATTAGCTACAATAAAATTAAACTAAAACAAAAACAAGAAAAGGGATATTTTAGAGATTAGGATCACTAATCTCTAAATGGGATATTTTAGCTAATAGATGGAAGAATCGCTCTTGAATCTACTGCTAAATAAACTATCGAGTTAAGAGAATCGCTCTCAAAACTCAACAATCAAATCTGACTAACTCCTAAGAGAATCACTCTCGAAGTCATCAATCAGTTTGGCTAGCTTCGACTAAGAGGGTCGACCTCTTAATCTAATAGCCTAGATAACTAATTAAGAGGTTCGGCCTCTTAATCATTTATCTAGCACGAAGTCCTTTAGCTAGACAACTCCCAAGAACTTCAAACCATGGTAGCTTCTAAGCACACAACTTAAAAACTAAAGAAAGAAAACACAAAGTTTTCAAACCATTTTTCATTCATCTAATTCTTATTTTTACAATAACTAGTACATGCTATTTATAATAAAACTAAAGCTAAGGCTACTACTACTAATACATGAATAAACAAAGCAAAGAAAGCCAAAATATCAAGCTTAAAACACCCCCATACGTCCCCCCTCTGTGGCAGCCATTTTGAGCAAGTTGCTCCACTTGCATCCACTTGTACAAGTTGAAACAATTCAGCACCACTCATGCTAGTTGTAGCTTCTACGACTCACCTAAGATATGTCAAGCTCCAACCAAGTTGTATGACACCAAGCAAGGCTAGTAGATGATGCAGCAAGGCTACTCAACCAAAGCCCACAAGCCAACTTGCAACAGCTAAATTACGTAGAAGCTGGGAAGGGGTGACTCGCGACTCGCGACCTTCTTGGGTCCCTGGGTTTTTGACTCGCAACCTAGGCTCGCACCTCGTGACTTGCAACTGGTTCGTTTGTGCAATTTTGTTTCGTAGTTCACCTACTTGCATAGCTATCAAACTAAAAGAGCTTTGCTAACTATTACAAACTACATTAAAAAGTAACTAAAACTACTCATCTAAAGTACTAATTAAACAATTACAAACCAAAACGAAAGCACTAAACTAAGTAGTAGCTAATACATATAGGCATAATTGAAACTAAGCTACTACAAATTTATTACAAAATTTAATACTACTAATCATCATACTTTGGCACACTTATTCTGGTTCAGAAAGAGGGTAAATCCAAGATAACTTCATGGGAGAAATTGAAGAAGCACATGCAAAAGATGTTTGTTCCTAGGGATTTCACTCAAAATGCCTACCTCAAGATGAATTCTCTCGAGCAAGGATCTATGTTGGTGGAAAGTTACACAAGGGAGTTTGAGAAACTCTCAATCTTGTGCAATGATGATGAAGCTCCGGAACATAGGGTTTCTAGATACATCGGCGGGGTGGAAGGAAATTGGGGAACAAAGTTGAGTTGGATGCCCGTGACGACCTTGATGATGTGGTTCAACGTGCTCCAAGGTTGGAGAAACACTCCAAGAGGAAGAACGAATATTGCTCTCTTGTTGTTGATTACATGGTTGAGCAAGACAAGAAAGATAAGGGGAAAGCACCTATGATTGCACCTTCCAAGAATGGGGTTGAGAACCGCAAGAAACCAATTTGTTTTAAATGCCAAGGGTATGGACACATAACTTCCCAACAATGCCCAAACAAGCGGGCTTTGGTGATTCGTGAAGCAAAAGAACCCGAAGGCGGTCTTGTTGAGACATCGAGTGATGATGGGGAAGAATCTCTAGTGGTTGATCCTGATGTTGGACATGTGTTGACTTTGCAACATGGCCCACCATTAGAGGTGGAACCCCTAGAGGGCCAAATTGAAGGAAAGGTAACATTTAATTCTTTAAATTCATTTAAAATTTTAAAATGGAATTGGATGATGATTACCATGACCCCACTTATGATATTTGAATGAGCTTGCCTAATAAAAATCTTGAACATTATCATTTGCTTGATGGCTTACATTCTTGTGTTGGAAAAGTTGATGAACCCCAAGAACTTAAATTGTTTCAACCTTGCTTTGTCATTGATATAAGTGAGGCTAGAGTGAGGTTTGAGCATGTCACTTGGTTGTTTGCATTGCTATATGGTCATAACTGTACCCATGTTGGATGTGAGTGCTCTAGGCATGGTATGGATTTTCTTGGTGGTAGCATGCATGTTTTGAACTACTCTTGTGTTAGGGACTCAATGTTGGCATCTATGGCATTGAGGTATGGATTTTTGAGGTGGTGGGTTAGGTGCGCCCATGCTTTGCTTGCTTTGTTGGTTGATGTTTGTCGGTTGGCATTGGTGGTGTTACTCATTTTGGTAATAATGGTGTATGATCCGGGTGGCCTTGTTGGGTAATCGGACTTTGGTTTGGTCGTCTCTAGCTCTAACTACCGGGTTTAGTGGAATTGGGTCTTGCTCATTGATGGTTGTGTTCTCTCTATTCCTTGTTGAGGGCGAGGATTTGAGGTGATGAAGAATGGGATGGTCCAACGAGCGACTTCAACGGTCAACGACTTCAATTTTGTTCACTTTTACTTGGATAGTTTTGAACTCTTGTTTTTAGCTAAATTTCGTGTTTTTCGGGTTGTAATAAGTACCCTAAACTCTCGTTTATTGCCTTAGTTAAGTTAGCATGTGTAACAGAGCTAGAAACACGAGCAACGGAAGCGAAACGGAGCATGCAAGACCCTTGCACGACTGTGCAAGACCGTGCAGTTGATCTGCACGATCGTGCAGAGGTCAGAAGCAAGTTTCAGGCTTGCACGACCGTGCAGGCTAATGCTGCATGACCGTGCAAGCACGAAGGTTTTCGACACGATCGTGCATATTAGGCTGCACGAGCGTGCACGTTCCAGAGAAGTTTTTGGCTTGCACGATTTCGTGCATGATTGTGCTGCACGACCATGCACGGTCCTGCACGTATAATTTTCGTGTTTGCTTATTTTCTCTTGTTTTGTTTAATGAATTTCTAATCTTGGCCCTTGATTGCTTAGAGATTAATGGTCTAGATTAGAAGCTTCATTAAGGGTTGCTTAGCCTTTAAAAAGCATGCTTTGCCCCATTTGTAATCAACTTTTGATGAATTAAAAATTTGAGATTTTCTCTCTTTGAGAGTTCTTTGTGAGCTTGTCCATCCTTGGTGGTTGGTGAAACCTTGCAAACTTGGTGATTGTAAGTCTTTTTCTATTCTCTAACTTAGTGATTTTGAGTAGAAATTGTTTAGTTCATGATTATAGGTCCTTAGTGAGCTTAATTTCATGTCCATATCTTTGTTTTATTGAAGTTTTCATGGTGTTTATGTTGGGTTATTCATGACCTACGAATTTCATGTTCTCTTGGATGGATTTGAGTTGTTTTTGATTGTTATTGACACCCCATCCTACACCAATTGGTATTAGAGCCTAGGTTTCAATACCTCCAAAGATCTTGGTGATTTATTGTAAAAAACATCAGATTTTTGTTGTTGATTGAATATTGCATAGAAGGTGTTTGATGAGATGTTTGAGTGGATTTTTTCTTCTTTAAACCCCATACTTCCTTGTCTAATCTTTAAGGGATATTAAAGTAAGCTTAAACTCCACAAAAAGTAGTATCCTCCTTCACCTAGCACCACAAAATTTGTGTTTGAAATTGTGATTATTGATTGCACTCTAGGTGTTTGCTAAAATGCCTAAGTGACTTTTTCTTCTTCAAACCGCATATTTCTTTTCAAGGGATATTGAAATAAAGCTTTTAACACCATAAATAAGTTTTCCTCCTTTACTTAGCACCGTAAATTTCTAGCCTATTGTCATCTTTTGAATATGGATTTGTCTAAACACAATTTTTCTATGAGGGAGATTGAGTATATGAAGGATGTGTGTAAGCAAATGATTACCTCAATTGTCCAAATGGTTGAGACAAAACAAAGATTTTCTAAGGAGTTTAGACCTCAAGAGTTTCAATCTAGATGTACGGTTTTAGGTAGGATTTGTAATTTCAAAATTGACCCAAATGCTGGAGAGAACTTAGTATCCCAATACATGGTTGATAAACTTGAACTACTTGCCTTGGGTTTCCCTAAACAAGTGACCTTTCCTTTTTCAATTGGGAAATCATATTTTGATGAGCTTACTTGTGTGGTGAGTCAAATGGATGATTGTCATATTGTTTTTGGACAACCTTGGTTGATGAAGAGAAATGTCATCCATGATTCTTGTGAGAACACATATTCTTTCAAATGGAACCGGGTGAAGATTGCCCTAAATCCTTTGCCTCCTAATGAAGTGGAAGAGGTTTCGTTCAAGCATGACACTCGAATTCGTAATGAAGAGTTTTTCAAAGCACAAGATGAGGGTTCATTGCCTATGGTTCATGGCGATCTTCAAAACGAGGTAAAAGAATCCACTTCTCTCTTCTTCCCTTGCAATGAGGTTTTTGATCGTGATGATCAATTTAAGGAGCATGAATTGGATGAAGTGATGAAAATGGATGATATGCATAGTAATAATTTTTCTATTGTTGATCATGGTGATGGTGATGAGACTTATTGGGTTAATAATGGATTGGAAATGTCTAGTGTGGTGCATGATTATTCTCTTGAGCTTAATTCTTGCTTAGCTTATTTTGAAGTTGGTATTAGTGAATCAAGACTAAGGTTTGAACGGAATTCTTTACTCCTTGATGCTATGTTTGGTCTATCTTGTGTTCATGGAGATTGTGGTTGGTCTAGAATTCATAAGGGTGTTCGTGATGATGTCTCATTTTCTTTGACATATTGTTGCATTGGAAGAACACTATTGGTCTCGATATCATTGAATTATGGATTTTTGAGATGGCGGGTTAGGAGCGCCAATGCTTTTCTTTCTTTGTTGTTTGATGTTTGTCGATTGGCATTGGTGGTGTTACTTGTTTTGGTAATAATGGTATATGATCCGGGTGGCCTATGATGGGTAACCGGAGTTTGGTTTGGTCGTCTCTAGCTCTAACTACCGGTTTTAGTGGAATTGGGTCTTGCTCGTTGATGGTTTTCTTCTTTCCATTCCTTGTTAAAGGCGAGGATTTGAGGACAAATCCTTTTTTAGAAGAGGAGTTTGATGCAGAATGGGATGGTCCAACGAGCGACTTCAACGGTCAACGACTTCAATTTTGTTCACTTTTACATGGATAGTTTTGAACTCTTGTTTTTAGCTTAATTTCGTGTTTTTCGGGTTGTAATAAGTAGCCTAAACTCTCATTTATTGCCTTAGTTAAGTTAGCATGTGTAACGGAGCTAGAAACACGAGCAACAGAAGCGAAACGGAGCATGCACGACCATGCAAGACCCTTGCATGACCGTGCATATGGTCGTGTAGCATCCAGTAGCAGGTGCAAATCACTGCACGACCGTGCAGAGGTCAGAAGCAAGTTTCAGGCTTGCACGACTGTGCAGGCTAATGCTGCACGATCGTGCAAGCATGAAGGTTTTCGACACGATCGTGCATATTAGGCTGCATGACCGTGCAACTTATGTTGCACGATCGTGCAGGCTAATCCTGCACGACCGTGCACGTTCCAGAGAAGTTGTTTTTGGCTTGCACGATCATGCATGATTGTGCTGCACGATCGTGCACGGCCCTGCACGTATAATTTTCGTGTTTGCTTATTTTCTCTTGTTTTGTTTAGTGACTTTCTAATCTTGGCCCTTGATTGCCTAGAGATTAATGCTCTAGATTAGAAGCTTCATTAGGGGTTACTTAGCCTTTAAAAAGCATGCTTTGCCCCATTTGTAATCAACTTTTGATGAATTAAAAATTTGAGATTTTCTCTCTTTGAGAGTTCTTTGTGAGCTTGTCCATCCTAGGTGGTTGGTGAAACCTTGCAAACTTGGTGATTGTAAGTCTTTTTTTATTCTCTAACTTAGTGATTTTGAGTAGAAATTGTTTAGTTCATGATTATAGGTCCTTAGTGAGCTTATTCTCATGTCCATATCCTTGTTTTATTGAAGTTTTCATGGTGTTTATGTTGGGTTATTCATGACCTACGAATTTCATGTTCTCTTGGATGGATTTGAGTTGTTTTTGATTGTTTTTGACACCCCATCCTACATCATGAGGGAAAATCCTTTTTTAGAAGAGGAGTTTGATACAGAACGGGATGGTCCAACGAGCGACTTCAATGGTCAACGACTTCAATTTTGTTCAGTTTTTACTTGGATAGTTTTGAACTCTTGTTTTAGCTTAATTTCGTGTTTTTCAGGTTTTAATAAGTAGCCTAAACTGTCGTTTTATTGCTTTAGTTAAGTTAGCATGTGTATCGGAGCTAGAAACACGAGCAAAGGAAGCAAAACGGAGCATACACGGCCATGCACGAGCCTTGCACGACCGTGCAAATGACCTTGCAACACTAGGAAGCCTTGGAGAAGAACTGCACAACCGTGCAGAGGTCAGTACGCTTGGGAAAGCTTTGCACGACCGTGCATGCTTAATCTGCACGACCGTGCAAATTAAGCATGCACGGGCGTGCAAAGGTCAGTGGACAAGTTTGGACTTGCACGTTCGTGCAAGCTAATGTTGCAAGACCGTGCAAGCACGAAGGTTTTCGATACGATCGTGCATATTAGGCTGCACGACCGTGTAGGATAATCCTGCACGATCCAGAGAAGGTGTTTTTGGCCTACACGGCCGTGCATGGTTGCGTTGCACGACCGTGCACGGCCCAACACGAGTATTATGTATTTTTGGTTCTTGTCTCTTGTTTTGTTTAGTGTCTTTCTAATCTTGGCCCTTGGTTGCTTAGGGATTAATGGCCTAGATTAGAAGTCTTGTGAGTTTAGATCTTTAAATAGCTTGCTTTGCCTCATTTTTAATCAACTTTTAATGAAATGAAAAATCTGAGAATTCTCTCTCTTGTGTTCTTTGTGAGCTCAACTTCCTTTGTGGTTGTAAATCTTGCTAAACTTTGTGATTGGTAAGTCATCTTCTAGTAATTACCTTTGTGATTTTTATTAGATTATGTTTTAGCTCTTGATTATTAGTCTTTTAGGGAGCTATTTTTCAAGTTCATATCCTATCTTTGTGGTAGTTTTGCTGTTCATATTTGGAGTTTATTATAGACCTACGAATTTCTGAAAATTGTCTACTTTTTGCTTGATTTTGAGACCCCATCCTACATCAACATTAATCCTAAAATAATCAAGGGCTAAGATTAGAAAGACATTAAACAAAACAAAAGAAAAATCATAAAATCTGAAATTCGCGTACAACACCAGTGCACGGCCGTGCAGTACAACCGTGCACGCTCGTGCACGCCCAAATTAAGCCTATGGATCGTGCACGGTCATGCAATTTTAGCCTGCACGGTCGTGCAGCATATTCTTGCACGGTCGTGCACTAGATTCTAGTTCCACTGGATCATGCACGGTCGTGCATGCTTGGCCTGCACGATTGTGCAGCTTACTTGCACGGCCGTGTAGCGCAATTTGCATGGTCGTGCATCTTCAAAATTGCCTCTGTTTTTTATGATCTTCCTTGCACGGTCGTGCATTGCTTATGCACGGCCGTGGATGCCTCCTTTAGCCCATTTTAGCCATTCTAATCCTTTACTCTCATGCTATTACAAGCCTAGTTAACTGCTAAAGAATTAAAACAAGAGTTTAAGCTACTTATTATAACCTGAAAAGAATAAAAGGCTCAAAATGAAGCTAAAGCAAGACAAGTTAAATAGATGTGGAAAGGGTCGTCATTGACCGTTGAAGACGCTTGTTTGACCATCCTGTTTTGCATCAACCTTGCTTCGCACCTCGTGATTTGCTACTGGATCGAGTCTTCAACTTTGCTCTGTAGTTCACCTATTTACATAATTAATGAACTATAATTACTATAGAAATCAATCAAGCAAGTAATTAGAATTGAGAAGATAATGAAATAGCTCAAAAGAATCACTCTTAAGAAAATATTTCCAACTAAATTCAGTAGAAAGAATCACTCTTACACTCAATTTAGGTTGATTAAATCAATAGGAGAATCACTGTCAAAGCTCACTAATCGGTTTAGAAAACTTGTAGTTAAAACTCCCAAGAAATCAATTCAAAGAAAGCTAAGTTACTTTAGCCTCAAGGATGAACAAAGTTCAAGTTTTTATAAAATTCAATCTAGTTTGCAAATGATACATTAAAGTCTACTTAAAGAAAGAAATGTACAATTATACGTATATTCATACAATACGCAACCGAATACGTATAAACTACTATACATATCAAGTATAATACAAGTACTATACTACATACGGATATGCTCAAGCAATAAACAAAGGCTAAAGTAATGAAAATATCAAGCTAAAATCAGCCTCCTTGAGCCACTTGCACCCACTTGCACTAAAATAGACCAATGAGCTTCTCTTAGCCTTCATGACACTCCAAGCTTTTCATCATGACTTACAAAGGTAGTATGACATCTACCTAGGCTAGTAGATGACTAATCAAGGCTATTACTCAACTTGCAAGCTAAAGCAAAAATACCCATTAAACATTCACAAGCAGCTGAAACTCGTAGCCAGAACAGGGCCTCGGTCGCGACTCGCGAGACACCACTGGAACTTCACACCCTGAAATGCTTAAGTACGTAGCCAAGACAGAACAGAGTCGCGACTCGCGACCTACAACTCGCGAATCGCGAGATCCCTCTGGATCATGTACCTGTAATGCTTCAAAGTATGTAGCCCAAGCCAAGTAGGCTTGCGACTCGCGGCCAAAAATCGTGACTCGCGACTTACCTCTGGACTCTACGTTCAGTTCTCAACATCCAAGTTGCACCTCTTGAAGAAACTCGCACCTCGTGAACCCTGCTTTAAAGATAGTGCAATCTACTACTTAATACAAACCAAAGCAAATAAACTACGAGGTAAAGTTTAGTTTTTAACAAAACGGATCAAACAGGACCAAGATTAGACATAAGTGATACAACGGAACTAATAAAAGGACCATGAAAAGAACTAATCTCAAGGATGGGATTAGCACTGAGGAGTATCTCTTTTGTCATCTCAACATCAGGCACTGATCCTGGTTCATCCCCTCCCTCTTCAACAGGAATTGACCTCAATTCTAGCAGTTCATTATCTTCTAAATAAGGAGATAAGTCACCCACATTGAAGGTTGTAGCAACTCCATAATCACCCGGAAGATCGATCTTATAAGCATTATCACCATAACGCTCTAAGACCTTAAAAGGACCATCTGCTCTCGGCATTAGCTTGTGTTTCCACTTCCCCGGGAACCTCTCTTTCCTCAAATGAATCCATACCAAATCTCCTGGAGCAAAGATTTTTGGTTTCCTCCTCTTGTTGGCCTTCTTCTTGTACCCCTCATTGGCTTTCTCAATGTTTCCTCGAACATCCTTGTGAATCTTCATCATGGCTTCGGCCTGAGCTCTAGCATCACCCTGAACATAAGAATCCCTAGGTAAAGCAATAATATCAATAGGAACATAAGGGTGAATGCCATAAACAATTTCAAATGGGGAGTGTTTTGTAGCATAAGTTGGTGTCCTGTTGTAAGCGAACTCAGCATGACATAGTTTCACATCCCAATCCTTGCCGGTTTTGCTCACTAGACCCCGAAGCAACGACCCTAATGCCTTGTTAGTCACCTTAGTCTGCCCATCTGTTTGTGGATGATGGGACGTGCTGAATACTAGTTTAGTGCCCACAAGCCTCCACAAAGTTCTCCAGAAGTAGCTCAAAAACTTACTGTCACGATCAGAGACAATAGTTTTAGGTATCCCATGTAAGCGCACCACTTCCCGGAAGTACAAGCAAGCGACATTCACCGCATCTTCAGTCTTGTGACATGGAATAATGTGTGCCATCTTTGAAAATCTATCCACCACCACCATAACCGAATCTCTCCCCCTTTGAGTCCTAGGCAGTGCCACTATGAAGTCCATGCTCACATCCTCCCATGGCCTTTCTGGAACTGGTAACGGAGTGTACAACCCTTGCTGAAAGGAACTCTTCGACCTCTGACAAACCCCACATCAAGGTAATACAGCTTGGATCTCACCAACCATGTGTGGCCAATGAAAGTGCTCCTGTAGTAACTCTTTTGTTGATGCCGAAATGACCAACCAACCCACCTCCATGAGCCTCCCGAATCTGTAACTTCCGAACTGAACATTTTGGAACACAGAGCTTGTTCCCTTTAAATAAGAACCCATCCACCAACTGATAATTATTCTTAGAACCAGATTCGCAATCAATAAACAAGTCACGAAAATCACCATCAAGTGCATAGTATTCTTTTATCAATTCGAACCCAAGAACCTTGGTATCCACCGTTGTCAGTAGCGAATGTTTCCTGGAAAGAGCATCAGCAACAATATTTGCCTTTCCGGCTTTGTATTTAGCAACAAAGTCAAAATATTGTTAAAAATCTACCCATGTGGCATGTCGAGCACTGAGCTTATGCTACCCATGTACTCCCTCCGTAACATAAAAATGTAAACTTTGTAGAAAACACGGACTCCCATGTAAAAGTTTTATGTGGGTTAATTGTGTTGTAATTGTGTAGAGAAGAGAGAAATAAATAAGAAAACACGAACTCCCATATAAAAGTAATGGCAAATGTGTAAATTGTATGAATTTTTTTGCCATATATAGAAAGTTTTGTAAAAGTTGATATTTTTGTGTTACACCCATATTTAGCAAAAGTTTACATTTTTGTGTTACGGAGGGAGTATATACTTTAACGAATCATGATCAGAATGTAAAACAAAGGAAGCAGGACGCAAGTAATGACTCCAATGTCCTAAAGCTCTAACCATAGCATAAAACTCTTTATCGTAAGTAGAATAGTTCAATCTAGCACCACTAAGCTTCTCGCTAAAATAAGCGATAGGCTTACCCGACTGAATCAAAACAGCCCCAATACCTGTCCCACTCGCATCACACTCAACTTCGAAAGGTTTAGTAAAATCAGGTAATGATAACACAGGTGCTTCACACATCTTTACCTTAATCAATTCAAAGGCCCTTTGAGCAGCAGCAGTCCACATAAATTTCCCATGTTTAGTACACTCAGTTATAGGAGCTAATAAGGTACTGAATTTTTTTATAAATCTCCTATAAAAAGACGCTGAACCATGAAAAGACCTCACATCAGTCACACATTTTGGAACCGGCCAAGTAGAAATGACGTCTACTTTAGCAGGATCCGCCTTCACCCCTATGTCAGAAATAATGAAACCCTGAAAACTAACTTCATTTTGCATAAACGAACACTTCTCTAACTTCCCAAAAATTTTATGTTTCCTTAGCGTTTCAAATAACAGACACAAATGATTCAAATGATCCTCCTTCTTAGTAGAATAAACAAGAATATCATCTAAATATACCACTACAAACTTGCCTAAAAATGGCCTAAGTACTTCATTCATCAATCTCATGAACTGATGTAGGATGAGGTCTCAAAAACAAGCAAAAACTCATGAAATTTCAGAAATTCGTAGGTCTAAGATAAGCTCCAAATATGAACACAAAAAAAAAACATAAAAATGGGATATGAACTTTAAAATTAGCCCATTAAAGAGCTAAACATAATCTAATCAAAATCACAAAGGTAATGACTAGAGGATGACTTACCAATCACAAAGTTTAGCAAGATTTGCAACCACAAAGGAAGTTGAGCTCACAAAGAACTTAAGAGAGAAAATCTCAGATTTTAATTTCAACAAAAGACGATTACAAATGGGGCAAAGCATGCTATTTAAAGACTAAGCAACCCCTAATGAAGCTTCTAATCTAGACCATTAAACTCTAAGAAATCAAGGGCCAAAATTAGAAAGTCACTAAACAAAACAAGAGAAAATAAGCAAAACACAAAAATATACGTGCAGGGCCGTGCACGGACGTGCAACACAACCATGCACGGTCGTGCAGGCCAAAAACAACTTCTCTGGATCGTGCACGGTCGTCCAATATAAGTTGCACGGTCGTGCAGTTATGCACGATCGTGTCGAAAACGTTCGTGCTTGCACGATCGTGCAGCATTAGCCTACACGGTCGTGCAAGCCTGAAACTTGCCTCTAACCTCTGCACGGTCATGCAGGTTGATGCAGGAGCAAGTGTTGACTTTCAAGATGAGGCACCTCATGTCATTACAACATCCTTGGCCAATGGAGGACCGGGCAAGCTAGAAGCACCATTGTTCCTCACCTTGCTTTACTTAGTCTAATTTGCTTTATTGGTTTGTAATAAATTAGTAAACTATGAACTATGTTTGTTTTATGCTTTGTTTTATGCCTTTCCTAAGTTAGCATTTGTATTGGAGCTAAGTATACAAACAAAGGAAGCTTGGAAGGTTGTGCACGACCTTGTGGAGGAATGGCACGACCCTACAGAGGGTCGTGCAAGGGTCATAAGCTGAAGAAAAGCACTACACGACCGTGCAATTATATGCTGCACGATCGTGCAGAGGTCAGTAGCAGGGGCAAGGTCCTGCACGACCATGCAGGTCAACTGCACGATCGTGCAGAGGTCAGTGGCAAAAATTTTGGCTTGCACGACCGTGCCGGCTAATGCTGCACGATCGTGCAGCCACGTAACTTTTCGCCACGATCGTGCAGATTAATACTGCACGATCGGGCAGCCTACAGTTCGTGTTTTAAAGTGCTGCACGATTATTTCATTTAGCTTTAGAGTTTTATTTTGGAGTTACTAATCTTAGCCATTGAATATTCCTAATCAAAGGCTTATATTAATCCACTTCCTTTTAGGGTAATGCCCATATAAATAGCTCCTTTGAAAGCTTTGTAATGACTTTTTTAATCAAATCTGAGAAAACTCTCTCTTGAGGCCCTTTGTGAACTCTTACTCCTTGGTGGTTTGGAATCTTGCTAGACTTGGTGAATGGTAAGTCTAAATCCTCTTGTTTCTTAGTTTTTGTGATTGGATTTAGTCTAGTTCTTGTTGATTATTGTTTAGCTTTGATCTTCAAGTTCATATCCCTTTGTTTAAGTTCATGTTTATGGTGTTTGTTGAGCTTGAGTATGGTTGGATGAATTTTTGTATAACTTTTTTTGTTTTTGAGACCCCCATCCTACATCAATTGGTATCTAGAGCTTAAGGTTTCAATACCTTCATGATCCTTGGGTTATTCATTGAAAAATTTTTTGAAATTTTTGTAGGTGTTTTTGTGCGCACAAGGTGTTTGATAAATTGTCTAGGTGGTCTTTTCTTGCTCTAAAACCCACACTTCCTTGTCTATTCATCATAGGACATTGAAGTAAGCCTTAACTCCTCAAAAGAAGTATCCTCCCTTACCTACTCCACAAATTTCTAGCCATACTTTCATACATTCATACACTATGGATGATGAAAGAAGTAGAGCGATGGGTTTAGGAGAAACATGACTTTTGAAGAAGCTAGACTTGTCTATGTTGAGAGTAGTGTTGAGGAGCTAAAAAATGGGATGGCCAAATTACTTGACACCTTTGAAAGACAATTTAGACACTCCCCTCATACTCCACCCGTTGATGAATCTATAAGAGGCTCAAACCCACCCAATGGAAATGACAACAATGGTGATAGGGATATTAAATTGGACCTTCTGGAATTTGATGGTAGTTTGGATCCTCATGACTATCTTGAGTGGGTAAGAACTATTGAAAACCTTTTCGACTACAAAGGCTATGATGATGAGAAGCGTTGTAAGTTGGCTATTGTGAAGCTTAAGAAGCATGCGGCTTTGTGGTATGAAAATCTAAAAAATTGGAGGAAAAAGGAAGGGAAAACCAAAATCACTTCATGGGACAAACTTAAGAAACACATGAAAAGGAAATTCGTGCCAAGGGACTATGAATGTTGAGAAATATGCTAGGGAGTTTGAAAGGCTCTCCATACTTTGTGATGTCAATGAAGCGCCGGAACACCGGGTTGCTAGGTTTGTGGGTGGATTGGAAAAGAAGTTGGGCGAGAAGGTTGAACTACTTGCTAATGATGATTTGGATGATGTGGTGCAAAAGGCGTTGAGGCTTGAAAAACATGGAAAGAGCAAGAATGGGGCGTCCTCTAGTGGCGTCCACAAGAGCTACTACCCTTCAAAATTTGACTCCTAAAAGACCGTTGAGAAGAGGGACACGGGGAAGGCTCCAATGACTACCGAGAGTAGTGATTCAAGTAAAAGAATGTGTTACAAATGCTGTGGCTATGGACACTTTGCCGCACAATGCACAAACAATCGTACCATGGTCATCCAAGAAGCCAATGAGGATGGGATAGTGGTAGAGGATGACGAAGAGGAATCAACCGAAGTTGATGCCATGATGGAGGAACAAGTTGATGGGGACACCGGAAATACTCTAGTGGTTAGGAGGGCCTTGCATTCAACCCCTAACCATTAGAGGAGGAGCAAAGGGAGCAAATCTTTCAAACCCGTTGCACTATCATGGAGAAGGTTTGCAATCTTATTGTGGATAGTGGGTCATGCACCAATGTTGCTTCCATGACTCTAGTGGTAAAACTAGGCTTGGCCACCCAAGCCCATCCTTCACCATATCACCTAGAATGGCTCAACCAAGGGAGTGACATGAAGGTAACTAAGCAAGTTATTGTTTCATTTTCTATTGGGAAGTTCTATAAATATGAGGTTACTTGCGATGTGTTGCCTATGGACGCTTGTCACCTCCTACTTGGGCGTCCATGGCAATTCGATCGCCAAGTAATTCATGATGGTAGGTTGAACACATACTCTTTTAAATTTCATGGGAGAAAGATTATTCTCAACCCCCGTTCACCTACACCTAAACACAAAGAACCCATGGGGCCAGGAACACAAAGAGAGGAAACCTTCTCATAAGTGAGGGAGAGATGGGAAAAGAGTTGAGCCAAGGGCATGTTGTCTTTGCTCTCCTCTTGAGGGAAACACTATTGAGTGAGCGAGAGAACCCAGTATCCACTTGGGTAGAGGAAATCTTGAGGAGGTACAAAGATGTTTTTTCGGAGGAGCTACCTCCCGGCTTACCGCCTTTAAGGGGCATTGAACACCACATTGACTTTGTTCCGGGATCCCAATTGCCCAATAGGCCCGCCTATAGGTGCACCCTGGATGAAGCCAAGGAACGTGAAAGGGAAGTCGAGGAGCTAGTTCAACGGGGGTTTGTGAGAGAATCGATGAGTCCTTGTTCGGTACCGGCCTTATTGGTGCCCAAAAAGGATGGTACATGGCGTACGTGCGTGGACAGTAGAGCGATCAACAACATCACTATCAAGTATCGCTTTCCCATACCACGTCTTGATGATATGTTGGATGAGCTTCATGTGGCTCAAGTGTTCTCGAAAATTGACTTGAGGAGTGGTTATCATCAAATTCGCATGAGGGAAGGGGATGAATGGAAGACCGCATTCAAAACTAAACATAGCTTGTACGAGTGGATGGTGATGCCTTTTGGTCTCTCCAACGCACCTAGCACTTTCATGCGACTCATGAATGAGGTACTTAGACCTTTCATTGGTAAATTTGTTGTTGTTTATTTTGATGATATCCTTGTGTATAGTGCTAATTATAGAGAACATCTTGAACATTTGATTTTTTTTTTGGATGTTTTGTGAAAATGGAAGTTGTTTGGAAAATTGGAAAAATGCACATTTTTGGTTCCTAGTGTAGTTTTTCTAGGATATGTTGTGTCTAGGGATGGTATCTCCATGGATCCTTGCAAGGTGGAAGCAATTCAATCATGGCCTACTCCAACCACCCTCACACAAACAAGAAGCTTTCATGGTTTGGCTTCCTTCTATAGGAGGTTTGTGAAGAACTTTAGCACCGTCATGGCTCCCATCACGGAATGTATGAAGAAAGGGGTTTTTGAGTGGACACCTTCCGCTCAAAAGGCTTTTGAGGCTTTGAAGGAGAAGTTGTGTGAAGCTTTGATTTTGGCTCTCCCGAACTTTGATCAACCATTTGAAGTGGAGTGTGATGCTAGTGGCGTCGGTATTGGGGCGATTCTTGTTCAAGGAGGTAGACCGCTGGCCTATTTTAGTGAGAAGCTTGGGGGTGCTCGGGTTAAGTATAGTACGTATGATAAGGAGTTCTATGCCATAGTGAGGGCGATGGACCATTGGTCTCATTATCTTCGACCAAGGTCCTTCGTCCTTCACTCCGATCATGAAGCATTGAAGTACATCAATGGGTCTCACAAGTTGAGTTCACGCCATGCAAAGTAGGTAGAGTTCCTTCAATCCTTCACTTTCTCCTCTAAATACAAAGAAGGCAAGAGTAACGCGGTAGCGGATGCACTTTCTATGCGGCACATCCTCTTGACTACCTTGGATGATAAACTTTTGGGGTTCGAATTTCTTAAGGAGCTATACGTCGATGATGGGGATTTTGGGGCACTTTTCAAGGAGTGCCAAGAGAAGTGTGTTGGTCCTTTTGTGATTGAAGAAGGGTTCCTTTTCAAGGGGAATAAACTATGTGCTCCTATGTGTTCTCATCGGGAGCTGATGTAGGATGGGGTCTCAAAAACAATCAAAAACTAAACAAATTTTAGAAATTTCGTAGGTCTATATTAAGCTCCAAAAATGAACACCAAAACTAACATAAAAATGGGATATGAACTTGAAAATTAGCTCACTAAGTACCAATAATCAAGAGCTAAACATAATCTAATCAAAATCACAAAGGTAATGATTGGAAGATGACTTACCAATCACAAAGTTTAGCAAGATTTGCAACCACAAAGGAAGTTGAGCTCACAAAGAACACCATAGAGAGAAAATCTCAGATTTTTAATTCATCAAAAGTTTTTTTACAAATGGGGCAAAGCATGCTATTTAAAGGCTAAGCAACCCCTAATGAAGCTTCTAATCTAGACCATTAATCTCTAAGCAATCAAGGGCCAAGATTAGAAAGTCACTAAACAAAACAAGAGAAAAGAGCAAAAATATAAACACTACGTGCAGGCCAAAATTCCCCTTTCTGGAACGTGCACGGTCGTGCAAGTTAGCCTGCACGGTCGTGCAGCATGGGTTGCACGGTCGTGCAACCTAACTTGCACGATCGTGGCGAAAAGTTACGTGCTTGCACGGTCGTGCATCATTAGCCTGCACGGTCGTGCAAGTCTGAAATTGGCTTCTGACCTCTGCACGATCGTGCAGTGCTTTGCACCTGCTACTGGATGTTGCACCACCATATGCACGGTCGTGCAAGGGTCGTGCATGCTCCGTTTTGCTTCCTTTGCTCATGTTTCTAGCTCCGTTACACATGCTAACTTAACTAAGGCAATAAAATGAGAGTTTAGGCTACTTATTACAACCCGAAAAACACGAAAATAAGCTAAAAACAAGAGTTCAAAACTATCCAAGTAAAAGTGAACAAAATTGAAGTCGTTGACCGTTGAAGTCGCTCGTTGGACCACCCCATTCTGTATCAGGAGCTCTTGGTTAGAGAAGCACACCAAGGCGGATTGGCCGGACATTTGGGGTACAATAAAACATATGACATTCTAAAAGAGCATTTCTATTGGCCTAAGATGCATGGTGATGTGCAAGCGGTGATAGCAAGATGCGCTCGTTGTGCCCAAGCTAAGAGTCATTTTGAGAGTGGCCCTTATACTTCCTTGCCGGTACCCTCCCATCCATGGGAAGATTTGAGTACGGACTTTGTGGTTGCTCTTCCTAGAACCCAGCGGCACCGGGATGCTATAATGGTGGTGGTGGATTGATTTAGCAAGATGGCTAACTATGTTCCATGCAACAAAATCGATGATGCTACTAACGTCGCCAACTTGTTCTTTAGAGATGTGGTGAAGCTTCATGGCATTCCTAAGTCCATTATTTCAGACCGGTATTCTAAATTCTTGAGCTACTTTTGGAAGACCTTGTGGAAGTTGGTTGGCACCAAACTCTTATTTAGTACCTCTTGCCATCCTCAAACGTATGGGCAAACAGAAGTGATGAACCGGACCATGATCTCCATGCTGCGAACTATGGTAAGCAATCACTTGAGGGATTGGGATTTGAAGCTACCTCACATTGAATTTGCCTACAATCGGTCTCATTGCGTACCAACCGGGAGGACTCCTTTTGAAGTTGTCTATGGATATAACCCACATATTCCCATAGACTTGGTTTCCGGGATTCCTAAAGAGGAGATTAATTTTGATGCTAAGGAGAGGTTACAAACCATGATGAAGATGCATGAAGAAGTGAAGAGCCGAATTGAAAAATCAAAGGCTAGCCATGAAGCAAAGGCTAACAAGTTCAAGGCAAAGAAAGAGTTCAAGGTGGGTGATCCAGTTTGGCTACATCTCCGGAAAGAAAGGTTTCCATCCAAGAGGAAGAACAAGCTAATGCCAAGGGCCGAGGGACCAATCGAGATCATTGATAAGGTTAGCTCCAATGCCTTTAAACTCAAACTTCCGGGTGATTTTGGAGTGCATGCAACATTTAATGTGGGTGATCTTACACATTTTTGGGAAGATGAGTCGAATTTGGGGCCAAATCCTTTTTTAGAGGAGGAGGTTGATGCAGGAGCAAGTGTTGACTTTCAAGATGAGGCACCTCATGTCATTACAACATCCTTGGCCAATGGAGGACCGGGCAAGCTAGAAGCACCATTGTTCCTCACCTTGCTTTACTTAGTCTAATTTGCTTTGTTGGGTTATAATAAAGTAGTAAACTATGAACTATGATTGTTTTATGCTTTCTTTTATGCCTTTCCTAAGTTAGCATTTGTATTGGAGCTATGTATACAAACAAAGGAAGCTTGGAAGGTTGTGCACGACCTTGTGGACGAATGGCACGACCGTGCAGAGGGTCGTGCAAGGGTCAGAAGCTGAAGAAAAGTACTGCACGACCGTACAATTATATGCCGCACAATCGTGCAGAGGTCAGTAGCAGGGGCAAGGTCCTGCACGACGATGCAGGTCAACTGCACGATCGTGCAGAGGTCAGTGGCAAAAATTTTGGCTTGCACGACCGTGCAGGCTAATGCTGCACGATCGTGCAGCCACGTAACTTTTCGCCACGATCGTGCAGATTAATACTACACGATCGTGCAACCTACAGTTCGTGTTCTTTTTTTTTGGTAAATAGAGAAATTTTATTACCAAAAGGAATAAAGGTACAGACCCCCAAAAACCACAAACCTACACAAATCCCAGATGCTAACGCCTCACAATAAGACCATGACCACCTTCTAGGAAGGGTCCCATAGTCTCAACAAATCACTGGCACCATATAGGGGAGAACACAACCAAACACACTTACATCACTAGCAACCTTCTACCTGCATCATCACAACGACAAGCAGCTAAAAAACATAAACTCCCTAACAATGCTATCAATAGACCTTACAGATCCTCTAAAAATTACATTATTTCTGTAAAGCCAGATAACATATACAACCTCAGTAAAAACAACAACTAAGGTCTTAGCTTTACATTTGCCCCGCTTCATAATGAAGCACAACCACCTAACCAGATCCGAGAAAGAAAAGAGCCGGGTTCTTGGTTTCACCAAATCTAGCAACCTCCACCAAACCTGCATGGAAAAACTGCAACCGAAAAACAAATGGGAAATAGACTCCACAGCCAAACCACACAAAGCACAGTTCGGATCATCTACATGAGCCCATTTAAAAAGCCTATCCCTAGTCAACAAACCATCATGAAGAGCTAACCAAAGAATAAAGATACTCTTTGTGGAAGCTCCATTATGACACACAAGACTCCTCCAAGGAACCACTTGCGTATGAGGGCGAAGAAGCCTATAAACATGTTTGATTTTAAAAACCCCATGATGAAGAACCTGACTCCTACAGTTCGTGTTTTAAAGTGCTGCACGGTTATTTCATTTAGCTTGAGAGTTTTATTTTGGAGTTACTAATCTTAGCCATTGATTATCTCTAATCAAAGGCTTACATTAATCCACTTCCTTTTAGGGTAATGCCCATATAAATAGCTCCTTTCAAATCTTGGTAATGACTTTTTTAATCAAATCTGAGAAAACTCTCTCTTGAGGCCCTTTGTGAACTCTTACTCCTCGGTGGTTTAGAATCTTGCTAGACTTGGTGAATAGTAAGTCTAAATCCTCTTGTTTCTTAGTGTTTGTGATTGGATTTAGTCTAGTTCTTGTTGATTATTGTTTAGCTTTGATCTTCAAGTTCATATCCCTTTGTTTAAGCTCATGTTTATGGTGTTTGCTGAGCTTGAGTATGGTTGGACGAATTTTTGTATAACTTTTGTTGTTTTTGAGACCCCCATCCTACATCACAGGTTAAGCCTGCACGGTCGTGCAAAGCTTTCCCAAGCCCGCTGATCTCTGCACGGTCGTGCAGAACATAACTGCACGGTCTTGCAGTTCTTCCCCATGACTTCTGAGTGTTGCTGCACTATATGCACGGTTGTGCAAGGATTGTGCATGGCCGTGTATGCTCCGTTTCGGTTCCTTTGCTCGTGTTTCTAGCTCCGTTACACATGCTAACTTAACTAAAGCAATATAACGAGAGCTTAGGCTACTTATTACAACCCGAAAAACATGAAATTATGCTAAAACAAGGGCTCAAAACTATCCAAGTAAAAAATGAACAAAATTGAAGTCGTTGACCGTTGAAGTCGCTCGTTGGACCATTCCTTCCTGCATCAAACTCCTCTTCTAAAAAAGGATTTGCCCTCAAATCCTCGCCTTCAACAAGGAATGGATAGAAGACAACCAAGAACGAGCAAGACCCAATTCCAGTAACCCGGTAGATAGAGCTAGAGAAAACCAAACCAAACTCCGATGCCCATCATAGGCCACCCGGATCATACACCAATATTACCCAAGCGAGTAACACTACCAACGCCAACCGACATACAACAAGCCATAAAGCAAACAAAGCATTGGTGCGCCGAACCCGCCACCTCAAAAATCCATATTTCAATGACATCGAGACCAATAGAGTTCTTCAAACCACAACCTCAAAAATCCATATTTCAATGACATCGAGACCAATGCAAGAATATGTCAAAGAAAATGAGACATCATCACGAACACCCTTATCAATTGTAGACCAACCACAACCTCCATGAGCATAAGATAGATCAAACATAGCATCAAGGAGTAAAGACTTCCATTCAAACCTTAGTCTTGAATCACTAATGCCAACGACAAAATATGCTAAGCAAGAATTAAGCCCAAGAGAATCATCATACACCACACTAGAAATTTCCAATTCATTATTAACCCAAGAAGTCTCATCACCATCACCATGATCAAAAATAGTAAAATCATTACCATGCATATCAACCATGTTCATCACTTCATCCAATTCATGCTCAATAAATTGATCATCACAATCCTTTACAACATATCAAAAACCTCATCACAAGGGAAGAAGAGAGAAGTGGATTCTTTTACCTCGATTTGAAGATCACCATGAACCATAGCCAATGAACCCTCATCTTGTGCTTTGGAAACCTCTTCTTTACAAATGGGAGTCTCATGCTTGACCAAGACCTCTTCCACGTCATTCAGAGGCAAAGGGTTTAGGACAATATTCACCCAATTCCATTTGAAAGAATATGTGTTCTCACAAGAATAATGGATGACATTTCTTCTCATCAACCAAGGTTGTCCAAAAACAATATGACAATCATCCATTTGACTCACCATACAAGTAAGATTATCAAAATAAGACTTCCCAGTAGAAAAAGGAAAGGTTACCTATTTAGGAAAACCCAAGGCATGTAGTTCAAGTTTATCAACCATGTATTGGGATACCAAGTTCTCTCTAGCATTTAGGTCAACCTTGAAATTACAAACCCTACCCAAAACCGTACATCTAGATTGAAACTCTTGAGTTCTAAACTCCTTAGCCAATTTTTGTTTTGTCTCAACCATTTGGTCAATTGAGTTGATCATTTGTTTGCACACATCCTTCATATACTCAATCTCCCTCATTAAAAAATTGCTCTTAGACAAATCCATTTTCAAAAGATGACAATAGGCTAGAAATTTGTGGTGCTAGGTAAAGAAGGAAAGCTTATTTGTGGTGCTAAAAGATTTATTTCAATATCCTTTGAAGATAGGATAAAGAAATATGAGGTTTGAAGAAGAAAAACTCACTAGGCATTTTATCAAACACCTAGAATGCAATCAATAATCACAACTTCAAACATAAATTTTGTGGGGCTAGGTGAATGGAGGATACAAGTTTTGTGGAGTTTAGGCTTACTACAATAACCCTTAAAGATTAGACAAGGAAGTATGGGGTTTAAAGAAGAAAAAAATCCACTCAAGCATTTCATCAAACACCTTTTGTGCAAATAAAACAACACAAAAATTTCAGAAAGTTTTTCAAAGTTTAACCCAAGGATCATGGAGGTATTGAAACCTCAAGCTCTTGATACCAATTTGATGTAGGAAGGGGTCTCAAAATCAATCAAAATCTCATAAAATTTCAGAAATTCGTAGGTCTATATTAAGCTCAAAAAATGAACACCAAAACTAACATAAAAATGGGATATGAACTTGAAACTAGCTCACTAAGGACTAATAATCAAGAGCTAACATAATCTAATAAAAAATAACAAAGGTAATGATTAGAAGATGACTTACCAATCACAAAGTTTATCAAGATTTGCAACCACAAAGGAAGTTGAGCTCACAAAGAACACCATAGAGAGAAAATCTCATATTTTTAATTCATCAAAAGCTGATTACGAATGGGGCAAAGCATGCTATTTAAAGGCTAAGCAACCCCTAATGAAGCTTCTATTCTAGGCCATTAATCTCTAAGAAATCAAGGGCCAAGATTAGAAAGTCAGTAAACAAAACAAGAGAAAATAAACAAAACACGAAAATATACGTGCAGGGCCGTGCACGATCGTGCAACACAACCATGCACGATCTTGCAAGCCAAAAACCCCCTTTCTAGATCGTTCATGGTCGTGCAGGGTTAGCCTGCACGGTCGTGCAACATAGGTTGCATGGTTGTGCAGCCTAACTTGGACGACCGTGGCGAAATACTTCGTGCTTGCACTGTCGTGCAGCTTTAGCCTGCACGGTCGTGCAAGCCTGGATCTTGCCTTTGACTTCTGCACGGTCGTGCAGAACATAATTGCACGGTCGTGTAGTCCTTCCCAGGCCATCCTGAGTGTTGCCAACCATATGCACGGTCGTGCAAGGCTCGTGCATGGTCGTGCATGCTCCGTCTCGGTTCCTTTGCTCGTGTTTCTAGCTCCATTACACATGCTAACTTAACTAAAACAATAAAACGAGAGTTTAGGCTACTTATTACAACCCGAAAAACACGAAATTAAGCTAAAATAGGGGCTCAAAACTATCCAAGTAAAAAGTGAACAAAATTGAAGTCGTTAACCGTTGAAGTCGCTTGTTGGACCATTCCTTCCTGCATCATAAATGTACTAGGGGCATTTGTTAGACCGAAAGGCATGACAAGCCACTCATACAAGCCATATTTCGTTTTAAAAGCGGTTTTCCACTCATCACCCTCACGCGTACAAATTTAATGGTACCCACTCCTAAGATCAATTTTAGAAAACAAATTAGACCCACTCAATTCATCTAACATGTCATCTAATCTAGGAATTGGAAACCTGTACTTGATAGTAATATTGTTAACAGATCGACTATCAATACACATCCTCCAAGACCCATCTTTTTTTGGAACAAGTAAGGCCGGAACAGCACACGGACTCATACTCTCCTTCACATATCCCCTCTCAATAAACTCACTGATTTTCCGTTGTAATTCCCTACTCTCCTCGGGATTATACCTATAGGATGGCTTATTTGGAATAGGGGCTCCGGGAATGAGATCAATCTGATGCTCAATTCCTCTTTTTGGTGGTAAACTCGGAGGTAATTATTGAGGAAAAACATCCTGAAATTCATTTAAAACCTCCCCCAACGCAGAATCTGTAATCGCCACTCCCTCTTTTTTTTCCTGACTCACTAACACAAACGCACACCCCTCTTGCTCAAACAACTTCTCGAATTCTTTTCTCCCTAATATCACACTCCCATTGTCCGAATAGAACTATGATTTAGGCTTGGTGTTTAGGATTTTTGAGGGTGCTAAAGGTAACAAAGTTTTCAATTTTCCATCTTTATTAACTTTATAAGTGTTAGTTAGACCATCATGGATTACTTCCCGATCAAACTGCCAGGGACGTCCAAGTAACAAGTGACATGCCGTCATTGGGATTACATCACACAAAATTTCATCGACATAATTACCAATGCTAAAGTTAATCAAGACTCTATTCCGCACCTTAACCTCACTTTCATCATCTAACCATTTTAGTTTATAAGGATTAGGGTGTTTCACCAACGGCAAAGATAACTTATTAACCAATTCAGCGGACGTTACATTCGCACAACTACCCCCATCTACAATCAACGTGCATAATTTTTTTTGGATCAGACATTTCGAATGAAATATCGTCTCTCTTTGTTCACTTTCTTTTGCCACGTAGTTGGTATACAAATTCCTCCTAATAACCAGATTTCCCCCCTCTAATTCAGGTTGACAAAGTTCTTCTACATCTTCCTCTTCCTCTTTATCATGTTCATGAGCTAAAAGAGCTAATTTTTCCATTTCATCTATTTCTTCTATGTCATGTAAGGTCATAATTCGTGCAGTAGGACAATTAGATTGGTAATGACCATAACTAGTACACTTATAGCATTTTACTTTGTCATTAACAGTTCTAATAGGCACATTAGCTTTCTTATTCTTATCATGATCAAAATTAACATTAACATTGCTACTACTAGTACTAGGCTTAAAATTTGAAGATCTAGTAAAAGGTTTAGCAATTGTACCACTCGATTTCTTCCTTTGAGTCTCCAAAGTAGGCGCCATTTTGCAAGCTTCCGCATAAGTAAGGAAAGGAAACACCTCCAACTTCTCCCTCAAATCTGTGTTCAACCCACCTAGGAACCGTCCTAGTCTTTGTTCTTTGGATTCATCTATTTCACAAACCATGGCAAGCTTTTCGAATTCCTTGATGAACTCCAAAACCGGCATGGTTCCTTGCTTCAAAGACAACCACCTCACATATTGGTGTTGCTTGTAGTTCGAAGGCACAAATCTCTTCCTCAACTGTTTCTATAGCTTACACCATGTTTGAATTTTGGACTTGTTCTCCTTCTCCCTTTGTTTCTTCAACCCTTCTAACCATATTGAAGCATATTTTGTTAACTTCAAAACCGCCACCTTGTATTGCCTCTCTTCTGGTGTTTCTTTGTACTTAAAAAACCTCTCCAAAGATCTTTCCCATTCAAGGTACACCTCTGGAGCAGTAGTACCATAGCATTCAGGAACATCAATTTTCAAACCACTATCATTCCCATACAATTCCTCCTGTTCTTCATTTGTTTTTTTGTTTTTCAATACTTCCAATATTAATTGGGTCATCATATCATGTAAAGCATCATTTTTCTTGGACAAAGCTTCAATCAGTTGATCCCTCTTCGAGTTTGCAGCAGCTTCACCACCCATGTTGAACTAAAGCTCTTGATACCACTTGAACTATAATTAGTCTTGAAATCAATCAAGCAAGTAATTAGAGTTGAGAAGATAATGAAATAGCTCAAAAGAATCACTCTTAAGAAAATATTTCCTACTAAATTCAGTAGAAAAAATCACTCTTACACTCAATTTAGGTTGATTAAATCACTAAGAGAATCACTCTCAAAGCTCACTAATCGGTTTAGAAAACTTGTAGTTAAAACTCCCAAGAAATCAATTCAAAGAAAGCTAAGTTACTTTAGCCTCAAGGATGAACAAAGTTCAAGTTTTTATAAAATTCAATCTAGTTTGCAAATGATACATCAAAGTCTACTTAAAGAAAGAAATGTACAATTATACGTATAATTATATGTATATTCGTACAATACGTAACCGAATACGTACAAACTACTATACGTATCAAGTATAATACAAGCATTATACTACATAAGGATATGCTCAAGCAATAAACGAAGGCTAAAGCAATGAAAATATCAAGCCAAAATCAGCCTCCTTAAGCAACTTGAGCCACTTGCATCCTACTTGAACCAAAATAGACCAATAAGTTTCTCTTAGCCTTCATGACACTCCAAGCCTTTCATCATAACTTCCAAAGGTAGTATGACATCTAGCTAGGCTAGTAGATGACTAATCAAGGCTATTACTCAACTTGCAAGCTAAAGAAAAAATACCCATTAAACAAAAACAAGAAACTGAAACTCGTAGCCAGAACAGGGCCTAGGTCGCGACTCGTGACCCATACTCGCGACTCGCGAGAGTTCTCTGGAAGAATGCACTTGCTTCAGCCCAAGTACGTAGCCAAGACCATGAATGGCTCGCGACCAAGACTCGCGACTCACGACTAGCTACTGGAACATGTACTCTGTTTCAGCTTAAATACGTAGCCAAGACCACGAAGGCTCGCGACTCGCGAAGAAAACTCGCACCTCGTGACCCCTACTTCAATGTTAGTGCAATCTACTACTTAATACAAACCGAAACAAATAAACTACGAACTAATGTTTAGGTTTTATAAAACGGACTAAACAGGACCAAAATTAGACATAAGTGATACAAAGGAACTAATAAAAGGACCATGAAAAGAACTAATCTGAATGATGGGATTAGCACTAAGGAGTATCTCTTTTGTCGTTTCAAGATCAAGCACTAATCCTGGTTCAGATAGCTTAATATGCAAGTAGGTGAACTAAGGAACAAAACTGCACAAAAGATCCAGTGGAAAATCGCGAGGTGCGACCCAAACTCGCGAGTCGCGAGGTGCCCCTGCCTAGCTTCTACGCAATTCAGCTGTTGCAAGTTGGCTTGTGGGCTTTGTGTGTGGTCTTGCAAGTTGGTTGAGTAGCCTTGCTGCATCATCTACTAGCCTTTCTTGGTGTCATACAACTTGGTTGGAGCTTGACATAGCTTAGGTGAGTGATAGAAGCTAACAAGCATGAGTGGTGCTGAATTGTTTGAACTTGTGCAAGTGGATGCAAGTGGAACAACTTGCTCAAAATGGCTGCCAAAGAGGGGGGACGTATGGAGTGTTTTAAGCTTGATATTTTGGCTTTCTTTGCTTTGTTTATTCATGTAGTAGTAGTAGTAGCCTTAGCTTTAGTTTTATTATAAATAGCTTGTAATAGTTATGTAAAAATAAGATTTGTTGAATGAGAAATGGTTTGAAAACTTGTGTTTTCTTTCTTTAGTTTTTAAGTTGTGTACTTAGAAGCTAGTATGGATTGAAGTTCTTGGGAGTTTTCTAGCTACAAGGCTTTGTGCTAGATGAATGATTAAGAGGTCGAACCTCTTAATTAGTTGTCTAGGCTATTAGATTAAGAGGCCGACCCTCTTAGTTGAAGCTAGCCAAACTGATTAATGACTTCAAGAATGATTTGATTGTTGAGTTTTGAGAGAGATTCTCTTAACTCGGTAGTTTATTTAGCAGTAGATTCAAGAGCGATTCTTCCATCTATTAGCTAAAATATCCCATTTGGAGATTAGTGTTCCTAATCTCTAAAATATCCCTTTATTGTTTTTCAGTTTACTTTATTTTTAGTATAGCCTAATTACCGGCTACTGATTTTGTTACCCCTAAATTAAGAGCTAAGAGTGTTTCTTTTAAGTCTTAATTTAGAGATATAAGATTGTTCTGAATGGAGTTTTGGAGCTTTCTTGTATTCATAGTAGTTTTAGCCTAAATTGAGTGTTAAGAGTGATTCTTTTCATTTAGTTTAGAGTATACGAGTTTGTCCACAAAGTGAGCTACAAATTGCGTGTTTTTTAGCTTGTTTGTAGATGAATTCATAGGCATAATCGATCCTGGAACTTGTCCCTGTTTTCGATATGTTCCATTTGGTATTAGATAGCCTTGTTCGACATGCACCATCCTCGATTTAAGTTCTAAAATTGAGGACAATTTTTTTTGAAGAAAGAGAGTGTTAACCAGAATAATTGTGCCAAAGAATGGTAATTAGTAGTATTAGATTTTGTAATAGATTTTTAGTAGCTTAGTTTCAATTATGCCTATTTGTTTTAGCTACTACTTAGTCTAATTCTTTCGTTTTGTTTTGTAATAGTTTAATTAGTACTTTAGATGAGTAGTTTTAGTTATTTTGGAATGTATATTGTAATAGTTAGCAAAGCTCTTTTAGTTTGATAGCTTAATATGCAAGTAGGTGAACTACGGAACAAAACTGCACAAACGATCCAGTGGCAAATCGCGAGGTGCGAGCCTAGGTCGCGAGGTGCGAGCCCAAGGGACCCAGAAGGTCGCGAGTCGCGACCCAAACTCGCGAGTCGCGAGGTGCCCCTGCCTAGCTTCTACGTAATTCAGTTGTTGCAAGTTGGCTTGTGGGCTTTGTGTGTGATCTTACAAGTTGGTTGAGTAGCCTTGCTGCATCATCTACTAGCCTTGCTTGGAGCTTGACATAGCTTAGGTGAGTCATAGAAGCTACAACAAGCATGAGTGGTGCTGAATTGTTTCAACTTGTGCAAGTGGATGCAAGTGGAACAACTTGCTCAAAATGGCTGCCAAAGAGGGAGGACGTATGGAGTGTTTTAAGCTTGATATTTTGGCTTTCTTTGCTTTGTTTATTCATGCAGTAGTAATAGTAGCCTTAGCTTTAGTTTTATTATAAATAACTTGTAATAGTTATGTAAAAATAAGATCTGTTGAATGAAAAATGGTTTGAAAACTTGTGTTTTCTTTCTTTAGTTTTTAAGTTTTGTGCTTAGAAGCTAGTATGGTTTGAAGTTCTTAGGAGTTGTCTAGCTACAAGGCTTCGTGCTAGATGAATGATTAAGAGGCCGAACCTCTTAATTAGTAATCTAGGCTATTAGATTAAGAGACCGACCCTCTTAGTCGAAGCTAGCCAAACTGATTAATGACTTCGAGAGTGATTCTCTTAGGAGTTAGTCAGATTTGATTGTTGAGTTTTTAGAGCGATTCTCTTAACTCGGTAGTTTATTTAGCAGTAGATTCAAGAGCAATTCTTCCATTTATTAGCTAAAATATCCCATTTAGTGATTAGTGATCTTTTCTCTAAAATATCCCTTTTATTGCTTTTCGGTTTAGTTTAATTTTAGTGTAGCCTAATTACCGGCTACTGATTTTGTTACCCCTAAATTAAGAGCTAAGAGTGTTTCTTTTAAGTCTTAATTTGAGTGTTAAGAGTGATTCTTTTCATTTGGTTTAGACTATACGAGTTTGTCCACAAAGTGAGCTACAAAATTGCGTGTTTTTTGGCTTGTTCGTAGATGAATTCGTAAGCATAATGGATCCTGGAACTTGTTCTCGGTTCGATATGTTCCACCACTCATTCTTGTTCTAGCTTCCATGACTCACCTAAGCTATATCATGCTCCAACCAATTAGTATGACACCAAGCTAGGCTAGTAGATGATGCAGCAAGGCTCATGTAGGATGGGGTCTCAAAATCAATCAAAAACTCATAAAATTTCAGAAATTCGTAGGTCTCTAATAAGCCCTAAAAATGAACACCAAAACTACCACAAGGATATGATATGAACTTGAAAACTAGCTCCCTAAGGACTAATAATCAAGAGCTAAAACATAATGTAATCAAAATCACAAAGGTAAAAGAGTAGAAAATGACTTACCAATCACAAAGTTTAGCAAGATTTGAATCCACCAAGGAGTAAGAGCTCACAAAGAACACAAGAGAGAGAATTCTCATAATTTTCATTTCATCAAAAGTTCCTTACAAATGGGGCAAAGCATGCTATTTAAAGGCTAAGCAACCCCTAATGAAGCTTCTAATCTAGATAATGATTCTCTAAGCAATCAAGGGCCAAGATTAGAAAGACATTAAACATAACAAGAGAAGAGGAGCAAAATTTGAATTATACGTGCAGGGCCGTGCACGGTCGTGCAGCACAACCATGCACGATCGTGCAAGCCAAAAATCATGATTCTGGAACGTGCATGGTCGTGCAGGATTAACCTGCACGATCGTGCAATATAAGTTGCACGATCGTGTCGAAAACCTTCGTGCTTGCACGGTCGTGCAGCATTAGCCTGCAAGGTCGTACAAGTCTGAAGCTGGCTTCTGACCTCTGCACGATCATGCAGATTAAGCCTGCACGGTCGTGCAAGTCTTTCCCCTTGCTACTGGATGATGCATGGCCATATGCACGATCGTGCAATGTTCGTGCATGGTCGTGTATGCGCCCCATCTCGCTTCCTTTGCTCGTGTTTCCAACTCCGTTACTCATGCTAACTAAACTAAAGCAATAAACGAGAGTTTAGGCTACTTATTACAACCCGAAAAACACGAAATAAAGTTGAAAACAAGAGTTCAAAACTATCCTAGTAAAAGTGAACAAAATTGAAGTCGTTGACCGTTGAAGTCGCTCGTTGGACCATCCCGTTCTGCATCAAACTCCTCTTCTAAAAAATGATTTGCCCTCAAATCCTCGCCTTCAACAAGGAATGGAAAGAAGACAGCCATCCACAAGCAAGACCCAATTCCACTAAAACCGGTAGTTAGAGGTAGAGAAGACCGAACCAAACTCCGATTACCCATCATAGGCCACCCGGATCATACACCCTTATTAACAAAACAAGCAACAATACCAATGCCAACCGACATACCACAACCAACAAATCAAGAAAAGCATTGGCGCTCCTAACCCGCCATCTCAAAAATCTATACCTCAATGCCATAGATGCCAACATTGAGTCCCCAACACAAGAGTAGTTCAAAACATGCATGCTACCACCAAGAAAATCCATACCATGTCTAGAGCACTCACATCCAACATGGGTACAAGTACGACCATATAGAAATGCAAACAACCAAGTGACATGCTCAAACCTCAATCTAGCCTCACTTTTATCAATGTCAAAACAAGGTTGAAACAATTTAGGCACTTGGGGTCCATCAACTTTCCCAACACAAGAATGTAAGCCATCAAGTAAATGAGTATTTCAAGATTTTTCTTAGGTAAGCTCATCCAAATTTCATAAGTTGGGTCATGATAATCATCATCCAAACCCATTTTGAAAATTTTAAATGAATTTATAGATTTAGAAAATGTTACCTTTTCTTCAATTGGGCCCTCTAGGGGTTCCACCTCTAATGGTGGGCCACGTTGCAATGTCAACACGTGTCCAACATCGGGGTCAACCACTAGTGATTCTTCCAGATCATCACTCAATGTCTCAACAAGATCGCCTTTGGGTTCTTTTGCTTCACGAATCACCAAAGCCCGCTTGTTTGGGCATTGCGAAGTTATGTGTCCATACCCTTCGCACTTGAAACAAATTGGCTTCTTGCGGTTCTCATCCCCATTCTTGGAAGGTGCAATCATAGGAGCTTTCCCCTTGTCTTTCTTGTCTTCCTCAACCATGTCATCAACAATAAGAGAGCGATCTTCGTTCTTCCTCTTGGAGTGTTTCTCCAACCTTAGAGCACGTTGAACCACATCATCAAGGTCGTTATGGGCATGCAACTCAACTTTGTTCCCCAATTTACCTTCCAACCCGCCGATGTATCTAGCAATCCTATGTTCCGGTGCTTCATCAACATTGCATAAGATTGAGAGCTTCTCAAACTCCCTTGTGTAACTCTCCACCGACATAGAACCTTGCTTGAGAGCATTCATCTTGAGGTAGGAACTTTGAGTGAAATCCCTAGGAACAAATTTCTTTTGCATGTGCTTCTTCAATTTCCCCCATGAAATAATTTTTGATTTACCCTCTTTCTTTCTTCGATTCTTCAAATTTTCAAACTATATTGATGCATGTTTCTTGAGCTTCACAATGGCTAACTTGAATTTCTTTTCATCATCATAGCCCTTGTACTCAAAAATATTCTCAATGCTCCTCAACCAATCAATGAAATCATTAAGGTCCGAACTACCATCAAATTCCGGAAGTTCAAGTTTGACATTACGATCATTTGGACTCTTAGGTTGCACAACTTCAAGTTCTCCTCCTATGGCACTCTCATGTGTTTGAATTATAGGACCCTGCCCTAAATTCTTGTCAAAGGTGTCAAGTAATTTAGCCATCCCCGCTTTTAACTCCTCAACATTCTTCTCAACTCTATCAAGCCTAGCTCGAACTAGGTGCATTACTCCTATACCCATCATCCCTCCTTTCATCATCCATGATGTATGAATGTATAAAATATGGCTAGTAGTTACAGAATATATATTTGTTTTGCCTCTATGCTCAGAATCATGATCAAATTGCCAAGGTCTTCCAAGTAGCAAATGACATGCATCCATAGGAAGAATGTCGCATCACCTCTCATCTTAAAACCTTCCAATGGAGTAGGACACCAAGGGTTGCTTCTTCACTCGAACACCCGTACCATCATTCAACCAATTCAACTTGTAAGGCTCATCGTGGTCTCTAGTAGAAAGTTTTAACTTACTCACAGCTTCAGAAGAGATGACATCTGTTTAGGCTCCACCATCAATAATTACATTGCACGTTTTCTCACCAATTTTGCATCTAGTGTGAAATAAATTATTTTTCTGTAGGCGGGCCTATTATGAAAATGGGATCTCGAAATAAAGTCAATGTGGTGTTCAATTCCCCTTAGAGGCGACAAGCCGAGAGGCAGCTCCTCTGGAAAAACATCCTTGTACCTCCTCAAGATTTCCTCAACTCGGGTGGATGGGTTCTCTCGCTCACTCAATAGTGTTTCCCTCAAGAGTAGAGCAAAGACAATGTGCCCTTGGCTCCACTCTTGTCCCATCTCTCCCTTAGGCAATAGGTTTTCTCTGTTTGTGTTTCCCGGCCCCATGGGTTCTTTGTGTTTAGGTGTAGGTGAAAGGGGGTTGAGGATAATCTTTCTACCATGGAATTTAAAAGAATATGTGTTCAACCTACCATCATGTGTTACTTGGCGATCGAATTGCCATGGACGCCCAAGTAAGAGGTGACAAGCGTCCATAGGCAACACATCGCAAGTGATGTACGATGGGGTCTCAAAAACAAGCAAAAACTACACAAATTTTGTCCATCCATTCATATACCCTACAATCACCTTGAAAATGAATATTAAACAAGGATATGAACTTGAAGATCAAAAGTTAGGCAATAATCATCAAGAACTAAACTAAATCCATTCATAAACACTAAGAAATAAAATGATTTAGACTTACCAATCACAAAGTTTAGCAATATTTGCAACCACAAAGGAAGTTGAGCCCACAAAGAACACAATGGAGGGAAAATATCAGATTTTAATTTCATCACCCCTAATGAAGCTTCTAATATAGGGCATTAATCCCTAAGCAATCAAGGGCCAAGATTGGAAAGACACTAAACAAAGAAAAGGAAATAAGAAAAAATACAAATTAAACGTGCAGGGTCGTGCACGGTCGTGCAAGCCCAAATCACCCTCTCTGGATCATGCACGGCCGATCTTGCAGCCGAACTTGCACAACCGTGGCGAAATCCTTCGTGCTTGCACGGTCGTGCAGCCCTAGCCTGCACGGTCGTGCAAGCCTGGATCTTGCCTGTGACGACCCGACTCGCTTAAACCGGCGCGGAAGAAACCGACGAGTCGAATAGTCAGAACTAACAAACTAAAATACTTAAAAAAAATAAAACAAAAACCTCAAAATATTATTACTATAACCCAAAGGTACAAATACCCACAAGTTTGTACACAACTAATCCCAAAAGTCAAACTACTACTACTAACATACGTACTCCAAATACATGTCAGAGTTGTAGTAAAGTATACAAGTACACTACTATAAAACTAACCAAAATCATAAAATAACAGTAATACAACTATATAACAACATCGGCGCTCGCCCAACCCAAAGCTAAGCAAGAACCTCATCATCAGAATTACCTGAAAAGTAAACAACAGTCCACCGTCAGTGGCGAGTAACATAACTGTCTCACCCTAACGGGAATACACCTGAACATAGCATAAATCAAACAACCCAAATCATAACATCAAATCATGCGAATCATATAAAATATACATACTTGACTCGACTAAATCAACCAATCTTATCTTTGGCGCAATCATTCGCATACCAGACCGGACTATGCACGTACGAACGCATCTTACGTGAACGAACTTTCCAACTATGCCAGGATTGAGAATCTTACTCCCAACCCTATGAAACCAGTCTTACTAGAAATCCATGTCAAAGACGACATAGTGGTAATCACTATCCCAATATCGCGGTCAGGATAGGGGCAACGTCTTAACCCAAAAACATAGAATCTTACTCTATGAATTAGGCGTCTAGTAACGAAATCAAGCTACTCTTGACAATCTTTAACTCTTTAATCCGAAGTTTACATTCTTAGTTACTTCTTAAGTTGCATCTTACGCCTTGACTTAAGAAAATAACATGTAAACCAATCATCTTACAACATCTTATCACTTTCTTTAACCTTTTCTTTAACTTTCTTTAACTTTAAAGACTTAATCCAGAACTCATAAAGAACCTTAAAGAACTCATTAAGAACTCAAAGAACTCATCAAAAACTCATCCAAGATTCAAGATCTTCAATCAAGAACTCAATCAAGATTCAAGAACTTCAACCAAGAACTCATCCAAGAATCAAGAACTCATCCACACATACTCAAACTACACGCATAACTCAACCAATTCAACACATGAAATCATCAACTTTCTAGTATCCAAAATTCACCAAACATGAACATGATTAACATAAATTTAATACTAACATAATCAATCATAAAATCATCATTTTAAAACTCAAAATCATCATAAAACCATTTCAAAATCAGATTTACAATTCATACTCAAAAACATGATCAAAACTTCATATAAACGAATCTTGTTCATTTAATCTATACTATGGATCATAGTATACCAATCAAGTTGAGAAAGTATGTTACCTTGATGAAGATTAACAAGGTAATCACTAAAAACTTGCTGCCGGGAAGTGCAAACACACGGCCCAAGCAACACGAACACCACGCACGGCACGGTTTTGGCACCTCGTACACGGTCACCACACGAACCACCACTCGAGCAACACGTCACCACCACGCGACCCGACCTCGAACCACCGTACTCCACCACGAACACAGCCACCACAGCACGGCCACCCACACGAGCCACCATACAGCTTCACGTGATCCACACGGCACACACGGTCCCAATCGAACAACCCCAAACCAATCCCGAACTAGTGATCTTGAATGCAAATTATGTGGATTAGCTTGTGTTTTGATACTTAAAGATCAATAGGATATGAATCTTTAAGTTTTGGGATGAAAAGTTGATGAACAGATTTTTGGAGATTATGGCCAAAAATGGCGTGAAAAGAGGATGGCAAATGGAGGGAGTTTGTGTTTGAACTTTTGATGGCAAGAGCATAAGATGGCAAATGAGCAAAAGGATCATTAAGCCTTACTAACCCTTCTATTTATAGAAGAGTTTTAAGGTGTGAATGCATGGCAAGTGGCAAATCAAGCCACTAATCACTAAAAGGGGCCGGTTTTCATAGCTCGAAATTGGGCCAAATTGGGCTCTCGTGATCCATTGGGCTAATTTACAAAAATTGCATGATTAATCATGCTTAATTCGATTTAGCCCAAAATATTAAATAACTAAATAGAAAATTAAATAATAAAATTCTAATTAATTAAATAATAATAAAAATAAATAATAACTAATCAAAATAAAATAATTCAAATTAAAACGAAATTATTCACATTAAATAAAATAAATAGTTCAAAAATAAACTTGAACCATACATAACATCACATAAATACACATAAACATACGACAGAAATACCTATAAAATCAGGGCTATTACATCGCCACTGACTTCTGCACGGTCGTGCACTTGTTTCCCAGGCCCTCTTAATGTTGCACGGCCATATGCACAATCGTGCAAGGCTGTGTATGCCTCCCTTTGCTTCCTTTGCTCGTGTTTGTAGCTCCGTTACACATGCTAGCTTAACTAAAGCAATCAAACGAAACTTTAAACTATTTATTACAACCCGAAAAACACGAAAATAAGCCAAAACAGTAGTTCAAAACTATCCAAGTAAAAAGTGAAAGAAAATGATGTCGTTAACCGTTGAAGTTGCTCGTTTGACCATCCCCTTCTGTATCAGCAAGTAACCTCATCTTTATAGAACTTGCCAATAGAAAATGACACGATAACTTTCTTAGTTACCTTGATGTCGCTCCCTTGGTTGAGCCGTTGTAGGTGATATGGTGAAGGATGGGCTTGGGTAGCCAAGCCTAGTTTCTTCACTAGAGTCATGGAGGCAACATTGGTGCATGAACCACAATATCCATAATAAGATTGCAAACTTTCTCCATGATTGTGCAACGGGTTTGAAAGATTTTCTCCCTTTGCTCCTCTAATGGTTTAGCGGATGAGTGTAAGGCCCTCCTAACCACTAGTGTAGTCCCGATATCCCCATCAATTCGTTCCTCCGTCATGCCATCACCATTGGTTGACTCCTCATCGTCATCCTCTACCACTACCCCATCCTCATTGACTTCTTGAATGACCATGGTACGATTGTTGGAGCATTGTGCGGCAAAGTGCCTATATCCACGACATTTGTAGCATTGCCTCTTACTTGCATCATCACTCTTGGTAATCATTGGAGCCTTTCCCGTGTCCCTCTTCTCAATGGTCTTAGAGGAATCACATTTTGAAGGGTAGTAGCTCTTTTGGATGCCACTAGAGGAAGCCCCACTCTTGCCCTTTCCATGCTTTTCAAGCTTCAATGCCTTTTGAACCACATCATCAAAATCATCATTAGCAAGTAGTTCCACCTTTTCGCCCAACTTCTTCGACTATAATGGACCTCAGGCAAGAATAATCAGAAAGAATTGCTTGAAAGATTATAGATTTCACACTCCTAAATCACTCACAACAATAAGAATATGGATATTTTAGTGAATAGATGAAAGAATACACTCAAATCTATGTACTAAATTGAATATAAAGATAAGAGAATCACTCTCTGCACTATACACCTGCACAGTCATGCACGGCCTTAGACCTGCTACTGATCTCTGCACGAGCAGTTGCATGGTCGGGCTTAAACAGAGCATGACCGTGCAAGGCTCTTCTTACCTCCTTTGCGTGTGTTTCTAGCTCCATTACTATTGCAATCTTAAATAAAGCATAAAACAAAAATAAAGTTCAATGTTTACAACTTTATTACAACCCAAACATAGAAAATTAAACTAAGTAACGTAAAGTGAGGAACAATGGAGCCTCTAGCTTGCCGAGTCCTCCATTGGCCAAGGATGTTGTAATAACTCGAGTTGCATCTTCTTGGAAGTCAACACTTTCTCGTGCATCAAAAAATGGTAATTGTTTCAAGTAAAGCTTAAGCTTAATAATTAAGATTCCACTCAAATGAATTCAAACAAAGGTAATTTGATTCAAAATAAAGCTTAATGAATCAAATGAAAGTCAATTGCATTCAAACATAGCTTATTGAATCAAATGAAAGTCAGCTTCTTTCAAAAAATGGAAATTGTTTCAAATAAAGCTTAAGCTTTATGATTAAGATTCCACTCAATTGCATTCAATCAAAGCTAATTTGATTCGAATAGCTTATTGAATCAAATGAAACTCAATTGGATTCAAACATAGCGTATTGAATCAAATGAAAGTCAACTGAATTCAAACAAAGCTTAATGAATCAAATCTAGAGAGATATGTTAGAGAGGAGCAGCTAAGGCGAATTTCTTTCTCCCCTGCCATTACCGTTGCTGTTTGCTAGTCTTCTCACAGCAGCCGCCGTTAATGGTTGGGGACGGAGGCCAATCTCGTTCAGTCATCCTCAAGCTATGTTCAAGGGAGATGAAGAAGCTAGATTTCAAGAGGGGATTCAATCGAAGGTGGGCTGTGCTAAATAAATCGCGAGTTTTCGCGTGTTCGTCTTTAATTTCTTCAAACCCTAGGCTTTATCAATGGACATCTGAACAGTGGGTCACGGCTAGCAAGGACGAGTTGGGACACTCGAGGCTAGGGTTCGCCTTGGAGCTCGAGTCTGCTACCTATGAGCTCTCTATGGGTAGCGAACTCTACGAGCTACGAAGACTCTTCTCTCCAATGGCGGTTGGCTTCTACCTTGCTAGATCTGAATGTAAGTTACTCATTTCTTCCATATTTCTTCATCCTAAAGCTTGGAATTACAAAGAAAAGGGGTATTGGGTAGATTTGGGTTTTGCGTGTTCAGAGATGCCGGTTTGGGACTGATTAGCTTATGGGTTGTTAGGGTGCTTGGGTTTGTTGGTCTGCTGGTTTCTGTTCGTGGGTAGGTGTTGTCTTCCTTCAATGAGGCTGCTCGTTTGTTGTAGGGGGCTGCTTAAGTGCCCTGTGGGAATGTTGTTGCCTTGGTGCCTGGGCAGCTGGGACGCGGGGGGTGCTTTAGTGCTATGGGTTGCTGCCAATTGTGCTAAGGGGTGGTTGTTGTGATAGCCACTGCCAAAATGTCACGATGGTACGGAGGGTGCCTCAGTGGGTGCAGGTAGGCTTTCTGGGCATATGGAAGCATGGGTTGAGTGAGGGTGGGTGCAAGGGCTGCTGTCATGGTGTGCCTACTCTACATTCAACCCGAACCCCGTGTCATGATGATAAGGCGATTTAGTATCATTGATGAAGGTAGAGTACTTCAAGCCTTCTCAACCTAAGGTTCTTTTCTTTCATGGGAGATTTTTTGCCTCGGAGCTCAATGTCCTTAAGGTCGAGATGGTGACAAGGAATATACTTTCATTGAGACCCTTTGTTCTTATTGTTCTTTTGTCGTAATGATATGATGAAGTTTTGGCTATTTGTTTTGATTCCTTCGAGCTTTTTCAACTACGGGTTCCTTTATGGGAGATGGTTTGCCTCGGTGCTTAATGACCTATGGTTGTGATGGTTCCAAGGAGGATACTCATAGTGGCCTACTTCCCCGTATTATTATGGTTAATGGTAATTGGGTGGATTAGGATGACTATGGTTAATACCCAAGCTCTAGGCTTGGAGGTCCCATGTTCTACTATGATGTGATTTTTATGTACGATGGGGTCTCAAAAACAAGAAAAAACTAAACAAATTTCAGAACTTTCGTAGGTCTATATTAAGCTCCAAAAATGAACACCAAAACTTCCACAAAGATAGGATATGAACTTGAAAACTAGCTCCCTAAGGACTAATAATCAAGAGCTAAAACATAATCTATTCAAAATCACAAAGGTAATGACTAGAAGATGACTTACCAATCACAAAGTTTAGCAAGATTTGCAACCACAAAGGAAGTTGAGCTCACAAAGAACACAAGAGAGAGAATTCTCAGATTTTTCATTTCATCAAAAGTTGATTACAAATGAGGCAAAGCATGCTATTTAAAGGCTAAGCAACCCCTAATGAAGCTTATAATCTAGACCATTAATCTCTAAGCAATCAAGGGCCAAGATTAGAAAGTCACTAAACAAAACAAGAGAAGATAAGCAAAACATGAAAATATACGTGCAAAGCCTTGCACGGTCATGCAACACAACCATGCACGATTGTGCAAGCCAAAAACCCCTTTTCTGGATCGTGCACGGTCGTGCAACATAGGTTGCACGGTCGTGCAGCCTAACTTGCACGATCGTGGAGAAATCCTTTGTGCTTGCACGGTCGTGCAAGCCTGGATCTTGCCTCTGACTTCTGCACGGTCGTGCAGAACATTATTGCACGGTCGTGCAGAACATTAATGCACGGTCGTCCAGTCCTTCCCAGGCCATTCTAAGTGTTGCACGACCATATGCACGGTCGTGCAAGGTTCGTGCATGGTCGTGCATACTTCGTTTCGCTTCCTTTGCTCGTGTTTCTAGCTCTGTTATGCATGCTAACTTAACTAAGGCAATAAAACAAGAGTTTAGGCTACTTATTACAACCTGAAAAACACGAAAATAAGCTAAAAACAAGAGTTCAAAACTATCCAAGTAAAAGTGAACAAAATTGAAGTCGTTGACCGTTGAAGTCGCTCGTGGGACCATCCCGTTCTGCATCAAACTCCTCTTCTAAAAAAAGATTTGCCCTCAAATCCTTACCTTCAACAAGGAATGGAGAGAAGACAACCATCAACAAGCAAGACCCAATTCCACTAAACCCGTTAGTTAGAGCTAGAGACGACCAAACCAAACTCCGATTACCCATCATAGGCCACCCGGATCATACACCATTATTAACAAAATGAGCAACAACACCAACGCCAACCGACATACCACAACCAACAAAGCAAGAAAAGCATTGGCGCTTCTAACCCGCCACCTCAAAAATCCATACCTCAATGCCATAGATGCCAACATTGAGTCTCCAACACAAAAGTAGTTCAAAACATGCATGCTACCACCAAGAAAATCCATACCATGCCTAGATCACTCACATCCAACATGGGTACAAGTACGACCATATAGCAATGCAAACAACCAAGTGACATGCTCAAACCTCAATCTAGCCTCACTTTTATCGATGTCAAAACAAGGTTGAAACAATTTAGGCTCTTGGGGTTTATCAAAGTTTCCAACACAAGAATGTAAGCCATCAAGTAAATGATAATGTTCAAGATTTTTCTTAGGCAAGCTCATCCAAATATCATAAGTGGGGTCATGGTAATCATCATCCAATTCTATTTTGAAAATGAATAATGGAATCTAATAATCCCACCTTTAGTCGGCCTGAAAGTAACGAACCTATTTTTTGATTAAAAAATAACAAACCCACCTTTAAGGTTTATTTGTTTTCGGTGCACCCTACCGATTTGTGACTTGATGTAAGAGGTTGAATTACAACGTGTAAATCCCTCATTGGTTTAAAAAAAATTAATATGTTAATTAAACCAAAAAAATTCAACCAATGAGGGATTGTCACGTCGTAATTCAACCTCTTACATTAAGTCAAAATTCGGTAGGGTGCACCGAAAACAAATAAACCTTAAAGGTGAGTTTGTTATTTTTTAATCAAAAAGTAGGTTCGTTACTTTCAGGCCGACTAAAGGTGGGATTATTAGATTCCATTATTCCTTTTGAAAATTTTAAATGAATTTAAAGAATTGGATGTTTCCTTTCCTTCAATTTGGCCCTCTAGGGGTTCCACCTCCAATGGTGGGCCACGTTGCAAAGTGAACACGTGTCCACAATCGGGATCAACCACTTGCGATTCTTCCCCGTCATCACTCAATGTCTCAACAAGATCGCCTTTGGGTTCTTTTGCTTCACGAATTACCAAAGCCCGCTTGTTTGGGCATTGTGAAGTTATTTGTCCATACCCTTGGCACTTGAAACAAATTGGCTTCTTGCGGTTCTCAACCCCATTCTTGGCAGGTGCAATCATAGGAGATTTCCCCTTGTCATTCTTGTCTTCCTCAACAATGTCATCAACAACAAGAGAGCGATCTTCGTTCTTCCTCTTGGAGTGTTTCTCCAACCTTAGAGCACGTGTCGTTATGGGCATGCAACTCAACTTTGTTCCCTAATTTACCTTCCAACCCGCCGATGTATCTAGCAATCCTATTTTCCGGTGCTTCATCAACATTGGATAAGATTGAGAGCTTCTCAAACTCCCTTGCGTAACTCTCCACCGACATAGAACCTTGCTTGAGACAATTCATCTTGAGGTAGGAACTTTGAGTGAAATCCCTAGGAACAAATTTCTTTTGCATGTGCTTCTTCAATTTCTCCCATGAAGTAATTTTTGATTTACCCTCTTTCTTTCTTCGATTCTTCAAATTTTCAAACCACATTGATGCATGTTTCTTGAGCTTCACAATGGCTAACTTGCATTTCTTTTCATCATCATAGCCCATGTAGTAAAAAATATTCTCAATGCTCCTCAACCAATCAAAGAAATCATTAGGGTCCAAATTACCATCAAATTTCGGAAGTTCAAGTTTGACATCACGATCATTTGGACTCTTAGGTTGCTCAACTTCAAGTTCTCCTCCTATGGCACTCTCATGTGTTTGAATTCTAGGACCATGCCCTAAATTCCTCTCAAAGGTGTCAATTAATTTAGCCATCCCCGCTTTTAACTCCTCAACATTCTTCTCAACTCTATCAAGCCTAGCTCGAACTAGAGGTGCATTACTCCTATACCCATCATCCCTCCTTTCAACATCCATGATGTATGAATGTATGAAATATGGCTCGAAATTTGTGGAGTAGGTGATGGAGGATACTTCTTTGTGGAGTTAAAGGCTTTATTTCAATATCCTTTGATGATAGGATAAGGAAATATAAGGTTTAAAGAAGGAAAACTCACATAGACATTTTCACAAACACCTAGAGTGCAATCAACAATCACAACTTCAAACAAGAAATTTTTTGGTGCTAGGTGAAGGAGGATACTACTTTATGTGAAGTTAGGGCTTACTTCAATGTCCTAGTATGATTAGACAAGGAATTATGGGTTTTAAAGCAAGAAAAAATCACCTAGACATTTCATCAAACACTTTATGTGCAAATAAAACACTACAAAAATTTCAGAATTTTTTTCAAAGTTTAACCCTAGGATCATGGAGGTATTGAAACCTCAAGCTCTTGATACGAAACTTGATGTAGAATGGGGTCTCAAAAACAAGCAGAAACTAAAAAAATTTCAGAAATTTCGTAGGTCTATATTAAGCTCCAAAAATGAACACCAAAACTACCACAAAGATAGGATACGAACTTGAAAACTAGCTCCCTAAAGACTAATAATCAAGAGCTAAAACATAATCTAATCAAAATCACAAAGGTAATGACTAGAAGATGACTTAACAATCACAAATTTTAGCAAGATTTGCATCCACAAAGGAAGTTGAACTCACAAAGAACACAAGAGAGAGAATTCTCTGATTTTTCATTTCATGAAAAGTTGATTACAAATAAGGCAAAGCATGCTATTTAAAGGCTAAGCAACCACTAATAAAGCTTCTAATCTAGACCATTAATCTCTAAGCAATCAAGGGATTAGAAAGTCACTAAACAAAACAAGAGAAGATAAGCAAAACACGAAAATATACGTGCAGGGCCGTGCACGGTCGTGCAGCACAATAATGCAAGATCGTGCAAGCCAAAAAACCCTTTTCTGGATCATGCACGGTAGTGAAGGGTTAGCCTGCATGGTCGTGCAACATAGGTTGCACGGTCGTGCAACCTAACTTGCACGATCGTGGCGAAATCCTTCGTGCTTGCACGGTCGTGCAGCTTTAGCCTGCACGGTCGTGCAAGCCTGGATCATGCTTTTGACTTCTGCACGGTCGTGCAGTCCTTCCAAGGCCATTCTGAGTGTTGCACGACCATATGCATGGTCGTGCATGCTCCGTTTCGCTTCCTTTGCTTTTGTTTCTAGCTCTGTTACACATGCTAACTTAACTTGATGTAGGATGGGGTCTCAAAGGCAATCAAAACTCATAAAATTTCAGAAATTCGTAGGTCTAAGATAAGCTCCAAATATGAACACCAAAACAATCATAAAAATGGTATATGAACTTGAAAATTAGCCCACTAAGTACTAATAATCAAGAGCTAAACATAATCTAATCAAAATCACAAAGGTAATGACTAGGAGATGACTTACCAATCACAAAGTTTAGCAAGATTTGTAACCACAAAGGAAGTTGAGCTCACAAAGAACTTCATAAGAGAGAAAATCTCAGATTTTTAATTCATCAAAAGTTGATTACAAATGGGGTAAAGCATGCTTTTTAAAGGCTAAGCAACCCCTAATGAAGCTTCTAATGTAGACCATTAATCTCTAAGCAATCAAGAGCCAAGATTAGAAAGTCACTAAATAAAAGAAGAGTAAATAAGCAAACACGAAAATTATACGTGCAGGGCCGTGCACGGTCGTGCAGCACAATCATGCACGATCGTGCAAGCCAAAAACAACTTCTCTGGAACGTGCACGGTCGTGCAGGATTAGCGTGCACGATCGTGCAACATAAGTTGTACGGTCGTGCAGCCTAATATGTATGATCGTGTCGAAAACCTTCGTGCTTGCACGGTCATGCAGCATTAGCCTGCACGGTCGTGCAAGCCTGAAACTTGCTTCTGACCTCTGCACGATCGTGCAGTTGATCTGCACGGTCGTGCAGTGCTTTGCAACTGCTACTGGATGCTGCACGACCATATGCACGGTCGTGCAAGGGTCGTGCATGCTCCGTTTTGCTTCCTTTGCTCGTGTTTCTAGCTCCGTTACACATGCTAACTTAACTAAGGCAATAAAAAGAGAGTTTAGGCTACTTATTACAACCCGAAAAACACGAAAATAAGCTAAAAACAAGAGTTCAAAACTATCCAAGTAAAAGTGAAAGAAAATGACGTCGTTGATCGTTGAAGTCACTCGTTGGACCACCCCGTTCTGTATCAAACTGCTCTTCTAAAAAAGGATTTACCCTCAAATCCTCGCCTTCAACAAGGAATTGAGAGAAGACAACCATCAACGAGCAAGACCCAATTCCACTAAACCTGGTAGTTAGAGCTAGGAAAGACCAAACCAAACTCCGATTACCCATCATAGGCCATGTAATACCCCGCATTTTATTTCTTTTAAAAGTACCTCTTTTAGCGATTTAAATAATAAAAACATTATTCATTAATTTCTGATAAATACATTTTGAAATAAAATATTTATCTATTATCTATTTATTTATTTTCTGGGAATACGTTGCTAAAAAACAATTGTATTTGGTTAACAATTTTTGGTTGTTAATATAAATATACATATATATATATATATATATATATATTTGGTATGAAAGTTTTACTCTTTATGTCATACATATCTCATTTGCATGATTAAAATATATTTATATTATGTAATTAGTTATATTAGTCTTTATCGTTTGGTATTAATGAGTGAAGTATTCGGTAACTTCTAGAAGGTTCAAGAATATTATGGATGGTGGTAGAATATATTCTAAAGAGGGTGACTCTAGAATGTTCAAGAGTATTCTTATAGGAGTATTCTAGAATGGATGCATCTAGGATCTTCCAAAGGGTTCTTGTATGTACTTGAATTTGAATGATTCTAGGTTGTTCTACTATGTACATGTAAATTCTAGAACCCTCCATTTGAGGAGGTTAGAATATTCTAGAATTAGACATGTAGGAATATAAATACTCCATTATTTCACCTCACCTTTCCCCTCCCCTTTGGTTAGCAATATAAACAGCCTATAGGCTGATTTGTTTCTAATTTTTCATCTCTCACAACCTCACAAAATACACTAAAAGTTCTAGTATAGTTTTGGGAGTTTTTCCTTGGTGATCTTTGAAGCAATTTCGGTGGAACCTAGTGTATATTTCTCATCCATTTTTTCAAGGTAACTAACGTTGTTTCCAACCTAGAAATCATATAGTTTAGGATTATATTTTAGGGTTAAAATCATGTTAAAACGGATTAAAACAAACTAGGATGAATTTTGATAATTTATGCCTTGTTTACGAATTGTAGCATGATTTTATATAAAATAGTTATTCTCATTTTTCGTAGCCTATAATATATTTCCAGAATTTATTCTTGTTTATTTTTATGTGAAATTTCATGGTTTATTATTTTTGGTATTTTATGCATGGTTTTATTTATTTTGATAATTGTTGTGAGAAATTTGTACAACTTATTTCCTGAAATTTTTATGTGATATGTGTGACTATATAATCTGAATTTTTTTTAGGCTAAAATAAAGGTTTATGATTTATGTTCGTAATTTATTCAATAAGTGGTTGTAAAAATTGTTTTATGAATTATTTGGCGAATTTCTCTTTAGTCCAATTTCTAGGTGAAATGCTGCCCAAATTTTTAGTGATATCATGTTATATTTCTAGCTTTAATATATTCTGGTTTGATGGGTTAATTTCATGATTATTAAGGTTAAATCATCCTTAGTTATTGAATTGATGAATTTAAGATTTATTGAATTAATTTAGTAATTTGTAACGATGCTAGTGTAATTATTTTCTGGAATAACAAGCTGCTGGCCGTATGGTTTGGGAAAGTGTTTAGCATGTTTTTTATCTTGTTTTGGGCTTAAATTATTCTTGGTTATGACCTTGATGAATTATAGAATTAATTGTATAAATTTAATTATTTTTGAGCTTGATTTGGTGGTTGTTTTTGTTATTGTATTAATCTGGACAGCAACTTTGTATGTTCTAAAATTGTGTTTAATTGATGTATTTTGACCCTTAATTATGTGTTAAATGGTTACTAATTAATAGGAATTGTTTGGGTACAAGTTTGGTTGGAATTGATAATTTTACGATGAGTTGTCTAAGTTACTTGTTGCTTATTTTGAGTGTGTAAATGATTAAAATACTATTTTGGAATTTAAATTTGATTAAGTATTGGGCACATGTTATTAGTTGTGGGTGGATAATGGAAGTTGTAATTTTGGGTTTTATTAGTAAATAAAGTGTGGTTTGGAATGAGAGATTAAGAACGATGTATTTTATCATACATGTGTCTAGGAGGTGATTTATAATTGTTAGTTGGAGCCATTGGCTGCGGGATTCAATGGTTAGATCAGTTATGTTTTTTGGGCTGCGGGATCCAAGAACAATATTTATTTACCTGGGTTAATTGTTGTCATCCGGGAGTTCGGGAGGTGTAAGACCATATTTTGGGCGTCCATCCGGCACCGGGAGATCTGGCCAATCTTAGACATAATCGACTTGTGGTTTCCTCGAGGTTTCCGGTTCGCTTCCTCGGGTTTCGAAATCAACTCGGGACCTGCAGAAAGGGAAGAAAACGCAGAAACAAGGCAAAATAGAGGAAATCACATAGAAAAGGGGAAGGGGACTACAAGAGTAAAACTAAGCTAAAAAGCCTAAAAATGCTAACGAAAGCCAAATAAAATAAGAAAATAAACTAATATAAACTAAGAAAAATACTAACTAAATACAGACTATCAACAACCTTGGTTGATGAAGAGAAATGTCATCCATGATTCTTGTGAGAACACATATTCTTTCAAATGGAATCGGGTGAAGATTGTCCTAAATCCTTAGCCTCCGATTGGAGTGCAAGAGGTCTTGGTCAAGCATGAGACTCCCATTTGTAATGAAGAGGTGTCCAAATCACAAGATGAGGGTTCATTGCCTATGTTCATGATGATCTTCAAAGCAAGGTAAAAGAATCCACTTCTCTCTTCTTCCTTTGTAATGAGGTTTTTGATTGTGATGATCAATTTAATGAGCATGAATTGGATGAAGTGATGAAAATGGATGATATGCATGGTAATGATTTTACTATTGTTGATCATGGTGATGGTGATGAGACTTCTTGGGTTAATAATGAATTGGAAATTTCTAGTGTGGTGTATGATGATTCTCTTGGGCCTAATTCTTGCTTAGCTTATTTTGAAGTTGGCATTAGTGAATCAAGACTAAGGTTTGAACGGAATTCTTTACTCCTTGATGCTATGTTTGGTCTATCTTGTATTCATGGAGATTGTGGTTGGTCTAGAATTCATAAGGGTGTTCGTGATGATGTCTCATTTTCTTTGACATATTGTTGCATTGGAAGAACTCTATTGGTCTCGATGTCATTGAAATATAGATTTTTGAGATGGCGGGTTAGGAGCGCCAATGCTTTTCTTGCTTTGTTGTTTGATGTTTGTCGATTGGCATTGGTGGTGTTACTCGTTTTGGTAATAATGGTGTATGATCCGGGTGGCCTATGATGGGTAATCGGAGTTTGGTTTGGTCGTCTCTAGCTCTAACTATCGGTATTACTGGAATTGGGTCTTGCTCGTTGATGGTTGTCTTCTTTCCATTCCTTGTTGAAGGCGAGGATTTGAGGACAAATCCTTTTTTAGAAGAGGAGTTTGATGCAGAACGGGATGGTATAACGAGCGACTTCAAGGGTCAACGACTTCAATTTTGTTCACTTTTACTTGGATAGTTTTGAACTCTTGTTTTTAGCTTAATTTCGTGTTTTTCGGGTTCTAATAAGTAGCCTAAACTCTTGTTTATTGCCTTAGTTAAGTTAGCATGTGTAACGGAGCTAGAAACACAAGCAACGGAAGCGAAACGAAGCATGCACGACCATGCACGACCCTTGTACGACCGTGCACGACCCTTGCACGACCGTGCATATGGTCGTGCAGCATCCAGTAGCAGGTGTAAAGCACTGCACGATCGTGCAGAGGTCAGAAGTTAGTTTCAGACTTGCACGACCGTGCAAGCACGTAACTTTTCGCCACGATCGTGCAAGTTATGCTGCGCGACCGTGCAACCCATGTTGCACGACCGTGCAACCCATGTTGCACGACCGTGCAGGCTAATCTTGCACGACCGTGCACGTTCCAGAAAGGGGAATTTTTGCATGCACGACCGTGCACGGCCCTGCACGTATAATTCGAATTTTGCTCTTCTTCTCTTGTTATGTTTAGTGTCTTTCTAATCTTGGCTCTTGATTTCTTAGAGATTAATGGTCTAGATTAGAAGCTTCATTAGGGGTTGCTTAGCCTTTAAATAGCATGCTTTGCCCCATTTGTAATCATCTTCTGTTGAAATTAAAATCTGAGATTTTCTCTCTTATGAAGTTTTTTGTGAGCTCAACTTCTTTTGTGGATGCAAATCTTGCTAAACTTTGTGATTGGTAAGTCATCTTCTACTCATTACCTTTGTGATTTTGATTAGATTATGTTTAGCTCTTGATTATTAGTGCTTAGTGAGCTAGTTTTCAAGTTCATATCCCATTTTTATGTTTGTTTTGGTGTTCATATTTGGAGCTTATTAGAGACCTACGAAAATTCTGAAATTTGTTTAGTTTTTGTTTGATTTTGAGACCCCATCCTACATCAACCTTTGTGATTTTCATTAGATTATGTTTAGCTCTTGATTATTAGTACTTAGTGGGCTAATTTTCAAGTTCATATCCCATTTTTATGATTGTTTTGGTGTTCATATTTGGAGCTTATCTTAGATCTACGAATTTCTGAAATTTGTTTAGTTTTTGCTTGTTTTTCAGACCCCATCCTACATCAATTGGTATCAAGAGCTTGAGGTTTCAATACCTCCGTGATCCTTGGGTTAAACATTGAAAAAAAATTCTGAAATTTTTGTAGTGTTTCATTTGCACATAAGGTGTTTGATGAAATGTCTAGGTGAATTTTTCTTGCTTTAAAACCCATACTTCCTTGTCTAATCTTTAAGGGTTATTGAAGTAAGCCTAAACTACACAAAACTAGTATCCTCCAATCACCTAGCACCACAAAATTTATGTTTGAAGTTGTGATTATTGATTGCACTCTAGGTGTTTGATAAAATGCCTAAGTGAGTTTTTCTTCTTCAAACCTCATATTTCTTTATCGTAACTTTAAAGGATATTGAAATAAATCTTTTAACACCACAAATAAGATTTCCTTCTTTACCTAGCACCACAAATTGCTAGCCTATTGTCATCCTTTGAAAATGGATTTGTCTAGCAACAATTTTTCAATGAGGGAGATTGAGTATATGAAGGATGTGTGCAAACAAATGATCAAATCAATTGACCAAATGGTTGAGACAAAACAAAAATTAGCTAAGGAGTTTAGACCTCAAGAGTTTCAATCTAGATGTACGGTTTTGGGTAGGACTTGTAATTTCAAAATTGACCCAAATGCTAGAGAGAACTTGGTTTCCCAATACATGGTTGATAAGCTTGAACTACATGCCTTGGGTTTTCCTAAACAAGTGACCTTTCCTTTTTATATTGGGAGTCTTATTTTGATGAGCTTACTTGTATGGTGAGTCAAATGGATGATTGTCATATTGTTTTTGGACAACTGATAGGCCGTCGTCGAGCCTACCAAAAGTAAAATTCCTAACACGAACTTACTAATGCTAGTAAGGGCAAGTAAGGGTCGAACCCTAGAGAATAACGTTTGCTGACCAAAGACAATGAGCATAGACAAGCTAAGTCAAAATCGGATTCAAAGATTGGGAGTCAATAAACTACAATACACTAAAGTAGGGGTCTAAAACAAGGAATAAAATACTAAGGTTAGAGGATTAATGACTCGACACCGCCATGAATTATGGATCGGTCAAAACTTAGACTTAGGTCGTGGTTAAAGGGGAGGTCATTCTATGATCACACTACTCTTTCGAGCTAGTGTGACGACCGGGAAGACGTAGACTAATTACTTTCGTAAAAGACACACCTAACAAGTCATAAGTACAAATCACGAAGACAGGTAACTTTCCCTTGATCGAAGGCCCAACTTTCGTGGTGCTTCCATCAATCGGGCGAAGGGAGTTATCCCCCACGTTCACCTTTCGGTCCTTAGGTGGGGATTCTCCTATGAATCTAATGCTAGCTAAACATGAGACTCAACATCAAAAAACCTTCGGTACCGACATTAACACAACCAACACCAAGAAATGACTAAAACTTAAACATGGAGGATTTTGAGAGGTATCACTCCAATCCCTAGCAATGAGACTACTCACACATGGCTAGAATAATAAAAGAAAACATAATGAACATATTAAAAACAACACTAAGCATGAAAATAACAACAAACTATGAATTTAAGCAATATTCAATCACAAAACATCAAGCAATAATAGGCTAAATGCAAAAGTAAAGGAAGGAGTAGAGAAATGTTACGAATGAAGCTTCATTATCAATGAGTAGAACAAATGCATGATCAATGTAACTTACAAACCAAAAGCTTGAACTTCTAAAATAATCTAAAGCTTGAACAAGAAAAATCTATGGAAATTTGGAGAGAGAAAAGAGAGAAAACTACTAAAAACTAGGTTATGTATTCTGAAATATGTCATAAATGTGATTATCTTACAAAAAAGGAGTATAAAGGTATATATACCTCTCCCAAAAATTAAAACAAATAAGCTAAAAAAAACGAGCAGAGGCATTTCAGCGGGCGCTAAGGCGATGACAGCGCCCGCTGACACCTATAACAGTAGGCTTGCAGGGTAGGAAGACTTATGGCAGCGGGCGCTGAGTTGGGGTCAGTGGCCGCTGCCAATCCTTGGGGTGCTACTGCCTCAAAACAGGGAGGGGGACAGCGAGCGCTGTTTGGGAGTTAGCGGCCGCTGTCTTCTCTTTGTGCTCAAAATATGCCAATCAACTTCATAATCAGCGGCCATTGGGAATCCATCAGCGGCCGCTGTCTTGGCCTAGATAATGCTACTGCCTCTTTCACCATTCACCATAACTCATCCCAGCGGGCGCTGAGGGATTTCCAGCGTCCGCTGAGGCCTTTTTCAGCACCAACAATGGCATAGAGGACTTGTGGTTTCCTCGAGGTTCCCAGTTCGCTTCCTCGGGTTCCGAAATCAACTAGGGACCTGAAAAAGGGAAGAAAACACATAAACAAGGCAAAATAGAGGAAATCACATAGAAAAGGGGAAGGGGACTACAACACTAAAACTAAGCTAAAAAGCCTAAAAATGCTAACGAAAGCAAAATAAAATAAGAAAATAAACTAATAAAAACTAAGAAAAATACTAACTAAATACAGACTATCAAACTCCCCCAAGCTAGGAACTACCGCACGAAGAGTTCGACAAATCCCTGAAGAGAGGAATTCCACAATGGACTAAGGACTCCTATTACAGCCTTAAGGCGCACAAATCCCAATGCTAGGAACTAACTAAACTAAGGACTGAAACCTTTCACACATTAGAACCTTAAAGGACTACGAGGTATCCAAGCCTAAACAACCTAACAACCGTCAAACACCCTTGAATAATCTCAGACATAAGTCGGTGGCGGGAAAAATACTCTGTGAGGGAGTCATGAAGAACAAAGGAAAGGACACTCACGTCTCGCCGGAGTTAGCGTCTCTCGAAATTTGACAAGTGACGCCGCATACCAAAGACGAGACCTTTCGAGAACATGAAATCAATAGGGCTTAAGGTCATAGCATCTTACATATAAGGTCTGAAACTACAAATATAATAGGACACTAGTCGGCTAAGAAAACTACTATCTCCTTCCCTAATTATGTACATTTTCTTCTTTTTTTTTTTTGAAGAAACAAAAAGAACAAGCGTATAAACAATTAGAACTAAAAACACGACATAATAAACATAATTAATTAATAATTATATTTTTTTTCATTTTTTTCATCATTTTTTTTAGAGAAGGAGTTACAATACTCAAATAATTACATTATTACAAAATTTACAAGGACCGAAAATAAAACTTGATGCTATGACGTAAGATGGTGCCTAAATCATGTTCCAAGTCTCGAAAGGACGGTAGCAATTCACAAGTCAAAAATCAGAGACAAGAAACAGAAAAACTAAAACCGACGAGGGATACAATGCGACGCTCAGAAATGAATAACCCTAAAAGGGTCTAATTAAGGCAGGAGCTCGAAACCTCACCTAGGTTCAAAAACCACCGACTCAGCGTCAACTAAACAAGGGACAACCTCGTACCACAAATCGACTTGGATACACATCTAGTCCTAAAGGGTTCTCCTAAAAGGGAAAAGCATTCTATCCTAAGAGTTAGTAAAAAGCATTGAAAACTGTGCGGACTCGAGACTCTAAAGGAAAGAAAAGTCCCTATGAGGATTCCCCTAGTTTCGTCATCGGGAGACGATTAAACCTAGAAAAATAAAAGGGATAAAAGAAAATAAACTACGAAAATAAGCTACATGCAAAAATGGAGAATAATAAAAGAAAATAAACTAGTATGCAAAAACTAATAAAAAGAAACTAAGGAAAATAAGAAAAGAAAAATAAACTACGAAAATAAACTAGAATGCAAAGCATTAAAATGCATTTGGATTTTCAAAACGGGAGCCGGACCTGGATATCACCCCAATGACCACTACATATATCACACACACTAAGAAACATAACCACGAACAAGCACAATCAAACATACCCCAAGAGCAGCTCCCCCAAGCTAGCTCCTCTATCCCAAGACCACGACTAAACCCCAGGTTCACTTAAATACAAGTGAGAACTTACCTGTAGAGGACATGATTCGGTTTGTCGGGGAACCTGTCGTCCAGGTACACCATTGACACTATTAAAGCGCCTTTAACGCTACCGAAATCATGCCTCGATCGAGGCTCTAGTGCTTCACCCTCACTAGCTACGGGTCCAAACAACAAAAAAGGTAACCGGACCCAAAGGGTCTAAACCCCCCCAAGCTGGAACGAAAGCATTGTCCCAAGGCTATGGGTGGAGAGGTTTAGAGCTCGGGGTCATCCTAGGGGGGGAGGGAGGGGTGTCGGAAGAAGTGACCTTCCGACACGTGATAGTCGTACATCTGGTCAGTCTGTATATGGAGACGGTTCAAGTCAAAACGCATCTCCATAATGTTGGCATTAATCGACGCATAAGCAGCGTTTTGCTGCTGGGATAGGGCCTCGAAGGCGGCCGCAAAGTTAAATTGCGGCTGGGGTGGGATGGGTTGTGCGGGGTGGTGGTTCTGGTGCTGGTTGTTCGATTTCCTCAACAACAACAGCCGGGGGCCCCTGAAATAAATCTGCGTCACGCTGGGCTACGGGTTCCGCGGGGATTATGTATGGGCTATCTTGATCAAACCTGGTTATCTTGGGATTGGGCAAATAAAAGTGGTGTCTCCCGCGGACCAGGGCACTTAGCGTCCCTTCCCGGCTGGTGTTCTTAATGAAAGACTGGTTGAGGAAATCGGACTTATCAAAATACCGGGTTTCAGAAAATTTTTCCAATTGATCAATAAAGTGCGAATACCCCAATTTCCTAGCTATGATCGTTACAAAACCTCTTAATGTGATGTCGGCGATCATCTTGGGGTCTCTTTTTTGGGCAAGCATACGCTTGACCAACAAGTGACCCGTGTTCACGTTACCCAACGGGGATGGAGTTGTTGCTAAGTAAATACAAAGCAACTCATCATTGTTGATCTTCCCAACCAACTTTTTGGAGAAGATTGAGTAGGTCAACAAGCGATGAAACAGTCATAGGGCAAGGTGATGGATCGCGCTGGCAACCGCCCATGTAGAGTCAAAACGATCCTCACCCGTAATCGCATGCCAAAAGGCAAGCGGGTTAAAGTCAGGAAAGTTTTTTGGACTTAAATCAATAATGGGGTTGGCCGAGTCACATCCTATAAATTCGTTTAGCTGGGAAATTGTAATGGTATGTCGGTCATTGAACAATCGGAATGAAAGTTGGTATTCCGGTATGTTAGTGGTGGATTCTATCTCTGTATAGGTCAATGTGCTAAGGAATTCACAGGCTAACGGTGGGTATGTGTAATCAGCCATGTTGGGGTTAGTCAAGTTCTCCCACCCAAAGTCTGTGAACAGGGTTTGCATTTCCCTGGTGATCTGTAGCGCCAGACAAGGGCGCGCATCATAAAATCGGGTAGGGCAAAATGTTCGCCGCAACAGGTTATCATATTTAGCCCTGTAACGTCCCGACTTTTAAAGACTGTCGATTTACGAAGGAAATCGACAAATGGATCGTTACCAAACATAAAACTTAGAAATAATATTAATAATAATGATCAATAATCTTTTTATTAATTAAAAGGTGAAGATAAAATCCCAAAAGTCTAAAAATAATACCCAAATACATAATAATAGCGTTCTTTCCCAACAGGCTGGGAACAGCTAACTAATGAACAAAAGAAATAACTCAAGACAGACTACGGTTACTCTAATCAACTCTAAAACACACAACCCGAGCCAACGCAAGCCCATTCTAAGTCTCAGCATCCTCACCTGAAATGGGGGGGGGTCCACCGTCAGTGGCGAGTAACTAGGTTGTCCCGCTTAAATGAGGGACCGCTAATCGTATAATAGCATAGAATCAACCAAGAAAATCATGCAAAAACACATGGAAATACATACGAAAATAGATGCGGAATACGTACAGAAATACATAGAAAAATACGTATAAAAATAAGTAGAAAAATACGTAGAAAATACGATCACAATACGTATAAAATACCTGCAAAATACGGTTAAAAATACATACAATATACGTATAAAATACGACTACAATACGTATAAAATACCTGCAAAATACGGTTACGAATACATACCATATACGTATACAATACGAGTACAAATACGTACAAATATACATACAAAATACGTATAGAAATACAGACAGCGTACGAATACAATACGTACTGAAATACAGACAACATACGTACACAGCGGAAGACTTAATATTACGAAATTAATACATAATACACGAAAATACACATAACACATATAACAGAATCCTTCCCGTGAAATACTTATCTTGTCATATTTTACCCAAGAACCCTTCTTTTAACCATCTTATTGGACCGGTCATTATGCTCGTTAAGGATCCCGTGTGACTTTCCTAAAACATGTCGGGGAGAACTCGTGTATTCTACCCGTAGCCCTCCTTTGCAAGAACTAAGCCTAAGCTGTGGCCATAACCCCTAAATAGCAGCTCGTGTACTACTACTTAGACGACTACATATCTTAAGATCCAGAACTGCCCAGAGACTGCAGTAGGGCAGTGGCTTCGACTTAACCCGATCTGATGACTCGTGTATCATCAAATGGGCGTCCGTATAGTATCTTGTCTTTTCTAAAGGCCATCGTGAGACCACTAATTCACAACATCTTTTCTAAAGGCCATCTTGAGACCACTAGTTCATATCATCTTATAACTTTCCTTTTAATCATATTGTTACTTTCCTTCATATTACAACTTATCCCTATTAATTCCTTTTAATTCCTTTAATTATATTAATTCCTAAAATTACCTTCTAATATTATTATAAGTCAAAAGTTAAACTTAAATTGATCAAATTAAAAGGGGCCACTCGACATTTTTAATTATAACATAATAATTAAATCAATTCATTAAACAATCATATAAACAATTTAATAAATCATTTAAATCAACAATTGTCAACAAATATTGCCTAACACATGATAAAAATTCTATTTTCCATATTCCATACCACTCGACATATATATATATATATTCATACCAAAATTAATACTTTAAATTAATTAAATACAATAATCAATAATTAATTAATAAAACTTCATACTAATTATTAAAATCTTGCTTTAAACACTAAATTATCAAGATTTTGGATATTTGAATGTCTCGACCATTTACAGCCGAGGCAACCTTTGGGTCGAGGCACGAGGCTAAGTAGAGTCGAGGCACTCTTTAGTGAATCATTTTAGATTTTTGAATGTCTCGACCATTTACAGCCGAGGCAACCTTTAGTGAATCATTTTAGATTTTCGAATGTCCCGACCAATTACAGCCGAGGCACCCTTTTATTGAAACACCTGGAAATGTATTAGGGGGCATGGGTGGCCACCCTTCATCCTCGTGAGCCTAGTCACTATTGCCCCTTTTTTGGGGGTCAGTTAATGGGGAATGGAAACTTGGTGCTTAGATTAGCACCATAGGCATTTGGTCTTATTATTATAAACAAAATAGTGGACACTAGCCTTTAAAATATTCACTTTGAAAGTGATGGGGCCTTTTGGGACCTAGTCCTGCCCTTTTCATTAATATTGATTTTGATTACATTGTCTCTAACCGAGATCTTACATTGAAATACTTAAAAATAATATTAGATTATCCATGTTCCAAGATCTTAGCAGTATGGCTCGGTCAGGTCGGTTGTCATCGAGACTTGTCACATTATTCAATCCTAAGGACCTCCTGTTTTATCTCGACCGCTTAGATCTTTCTTTTCCTCCCCGACCTCTCATCAGTGACTTCTTTTGGGTTGTCAGAAACCTTAACCTTGAGTGTTGTTAGATAATACTCCCTTGCTGTTTGTTGGTCACCGTGAACCGTGCCAATTTCTCCATTGTTGCACACATATGTCTGGGTTGGCCGGTAATGTTCAGAGTTGGCCGGCCTAAGATAATGTTGTAGGCGACCAATTCCCGCACTACTAGAAATTTGACAAACATGTGTCTGGGTTTGTCTTTCGTCCCTATCCTTATCGGGAGAGTAACTATCCTCACGGGGTGAACAGTCCCACCTCCAAACCCTACGATAGGGTGATTGATTGGCTGTAAAGCATCATCTTGGAATCTCAGCTTCTCCAGGCATGCAAGACTGATGATGTCGGTGGAACTACCCGTATCAATTAGAATCCTTCTGACTTTAAGGTTCGCAACTTTGAATTCGACCACTAAAGGGTCATCATGCAGAGTTTGAATGTTAGGCTGATCCTTCTCGCCTATTAGAACTTCAGGGAATGTTTCCTCCTTCTCCGAGACCATTACTTGGGAGAGACTTCGTAGATGTTTCTTAGTCCCTCTGATAGTTGGACCTCCGGAAGAAAATCCTCCTGAAATCATGGCCACAACCTTAGTGTCGGTCTCTTCGTCTTCCCCATCCTTTCGTGTGGTCTTTCTCTGAAATTTGAACTTGGATTTTACTATGTCAGGTTCCAACATACCCTTTGCTGCAAGCTTGTCTAGCAATCGCTTCAAATTGAAGCATTTGTCAGTATCATGCCCCACATCCTTGTGGTATTGGCAATACTTGTTGGTGTTTCTATGTTCGGACCAGCCTCTTAATGGTTGTGGAGCCTCAAAGTTGAACTTATCCTTGATTTCCACAAGGATGGCATTAGGTCGTTTGTTATACTCATAGGCCGAATCGTAAGTTCGGCTTTTCTTGGGAGCATTATGCTCCTTATGAGTGTTTTCAACCTTCCACACCTCTCTCTTACGGTCGTCCTTCTTCTGACTAGATTCTCCATGTTTCTGTGCATTCTTTGTCTCAGGATTAGTAGCTGAACAGATTTCTGTGGCATGGATGTAAGACTCGGCTTCCATGAGGATTTCTGGTAAGGTCTGTACCTTCCTCCTTACCACCTCAAACTTGAATCTCGACTGATGAAGCCCTTTGACAAAGTTGTCAAAGGCTACCCCTTCGGGGGGGCCGGGTATTTGCAGCATTTCTAAATTGAACCTCTTGACATATGACCTCAGGGATTCGTTGGGCCCTTGTATGATTTTGCCGAGGTGCATGCTTGTTTTCTTCTCTTGCTTGTTTGCCATGAAGTGATGTGCAAAAACCATGCTGAGCTCAGTAAAGTTCTGTATGCAATGGTCCGGCAAACGGCTAAACCATTTTTGGGCCACACCCTTCAGTGTTGCCGGAAAGTACATGCACCATGCTGCATCATCTACTGACTGAGCATACATCAGGTGTTTGTAAGTAGCCAGGTGATCATCAAGATCAATTGTGCCATCATAAGGCTCAATATGGAGCGCTTTGACTTTGGAGGCCCTCGGGGCTGTCAAGATGGCGATTGAGAATGGGGACTTCCATGTGATCCCTCCAGGAGGGTATGATTGAGGTGGTTGTTGGAACTGATTGGCCGGTTGCATATCCTCTCTGAAGGGCTTGACTTTGAACGAGCCTTTGGGCATTGGAGTAGGAGTATGTACTTACGTTGAGCGAGACATAATCCGCAGAGAACCTCGGTAGGTGGTATCCTTCATAGTTGGAGTTGATGCTGTATCAGAGATGTCAACTTGAGAATGTTGTTGTGACTGTTTCCTCTTTGCCTTCAGATATTCTCCAGCATCTCTAAAGGCTTGATTTGTTTCGCTGATCAAGGGCTCCCTTCTTGGTAGAGTGGGAGCCTTGGTCATCCTCACCCTGGTGATGTTCTTCCAATCAATCTTTGTTGATTTGGAAGGTGTTTTCCTCTTCTTGGTGACGCTTGAGACCTTTTTCTTTCCTAGGTCGCCCTTAGGGTCAGCCGGATCCTTGGTAGACCTTGAGGGCCCGGCTTCTTCAGGGGTCGACCTAGATGGCCCAACGTCGGTCTTGTTGGCCTGGCCTATCATGTCCTTCACTTGCGTGACAAGCGAATTCCTTAGGTCGACCATTATGTGTTTTAGTTGGGAGAGAGAGATCAGTTGATCCTCCTCAGGAGAGTGGGCCTCGGCCTGACTCGCACGTTGTGCGGTCTTCTCCCTTCGAGGAGGTCGGTCATGATCTGTCTCTCTCTCGTCTGACTCATGGTCGTTTTCGACCGTTACTATGGTGGTCTTTGGAAATTCGGGAGTTTTTTCTCCTAAGTTTGCCATAGAATCGTGTCTTCCCCACATACGGCGCCAAATAATTTAGAGTTTTTTGAAATTAAGGAGAGGACTAACACTTCTATGCTACAAACTTTTCCAAAGTAATAATAATAAATGCAGAAATAAATAATTAAATGTGCAAAAGATAATAATAACTCAAATAGCTGCTAATCAAGATAGATTAAGGTTAATTGACAATTACAAGTTATGTGTTGTCAAATCAGCATATATTGGGATCTGTGTTGCAATCATTGCTTTAATAATTTTATACAAGAATCTTCCTACTTTCTCTTATAAACTATCAATGTGGGATACAAGTTTTCCTACTTTTGATGTTTTTCCTAACTTTCTATGCTAGCCAGGTGTCTTCGTAGGGTAATGCCACATGGTCCTATAATGCCATGACACGTGGACCAATAAGATGCTGCCACGTTGCTTTAAGGGCTTCTGTTGGGCTTCTCTCTTGGGCTGATGTGCTTGGGCTCTTCTTTCGGCCTTACGTAATCAACTGGGCCAAGAATTTTGACTATAACAGAAACCTGTACTTGATAGTAATATTATTAACAGACCGACTATCAATATACATCCTCCAAGACCCATATTTTTTTGGAACAAGTAAGGCCAGAACAGCAGACGGACTCATACTCTACTTCACATATCCCCTCTCAATTAACTCATTGATTTGTCGTTGTAATTCCCTACTCTCCTCGAAATTACACTTATAGGATGGCTTATTTGGAATAGGGGCTCCGGGAATGGGATCTATCTGATGCTCAATTCCTCTTTTTGGTGGTAAACCAGGAGGTAATTCGTGAGCAAAAACATCTTGAAATTCAATTAAAACCTCCCCCAACTCAGAATCTGTAATCGCCACTCCCTCTTTTTTTTCTTGACTCACTAACACAAACGCACACCCCTCTTGCTCAAACAACTTCTCGAATTCTTTTCTCCCTAACACCACACTCCCATTGTCCGAATTGGACTTTGATTTAGGCTTGTTGTTTAGGATTTTTGAGGGTGCTAAAGGTAACAAAGTTTTTAATTTTCCATCAATATTAACTTTATAAGTGTTAGTTAGACCATCGTGAATTACTTCCCGATCAAATTGCCAGGGACGTCCAAGTAATAAGTTGTTATGGTCAATTTTACCTAACCTAAATACAGGTTGGAAGTCGAGAAGTAAGCTAAGCCGCGAAGCAGAAGTGCAGAGCAGCGTTAGAAGAATCTAGAAGCTAATACAAGTTCAAATTCGAATCTAAGGAATAGGTCAAAAGTCAGCCAGCATGGGGGAAATAATGGCTCGCTGACGTGGCAGGAACAGGTCTTCCATCTTGGTCATGCACGTCCCTAATCAATAGGAGGTTGTTCCTATTTTTGAGGGACGGCTAGCTAATGTTAGTTAATGAATAAATAGGGAAAAATCCCATTGTAAAAAAAGATTGCTATCATTTACTCATCACTTACACATTGTATTACGAGAGAGAACTCGCTCATAGCTTTATTCTTCATTCGTACTTAAGCATTAAGTTACGTGCATCAATTGTAATCAAAAGAAAAATACATTCAAATAGTGGATTGGTAGACTCAAAGCTACCCGCAGTTTTTCCTCCGTTTCGAGGTTTCTGCGTCACCATTCTCTTGTGTTGCCCCCGTTCCCTTTTTTCGCTTTGACCCGCCACTTTATACTTTTTCCCATTCGTATAGTGTACACAATCGGTTGTCATAATCTAGCTGTGGTTCGTACCAGCTTAGTCCTATACCCGAGTAGGGATTTTGCATAAACAATTTGGCGCCCACCGTGGGGCCATAGCTTGATTGTTCACTCGAAAACAAAAAAAGGAGTATATACCTACTCGCCACAAAAAAACCCAAAAAATACGCATATTATTTTTTTTTTTTTTTCTAAACACAGATCATGGCTCCCGAGCCATCCAGCCACGGAGCAAACGCGAAGCAGATCGAAGCAATGTCACAAGCCTTGAAAGAAACCTAAGAACAACTGAGAGTGGTCATTGAAGCAGCCAAAGCCAAAGACGAAACTGTAGCTTCCTTACAAAAGGAACTGGAATCCATAAAAAGCAACATTCCCAAAAACAAGAAGAAATTCAGAACAGATGGCATCCCCGTTCTCAATCTAAATGGCAGCTCAGACGGGGAAGACGACGAAGATAAAATACCAAAAGACGAGACTCCCCATAATGAGGACGATCGAGATGATCAAGAAGCAACCCTTACCCCTAAAGACATACGAAACATAAAAAAGCAATATAAAGAGATGCAAAAAATGATGTCCAGGTCCTCTGGTTCTCATGAACACGATGTGTTCGAGAAGCAGAAACTATATTCGCATAACCCCTTCACTGCTGAGATACTAGAAGCTATTCCTCCAAAAAAGATCAATATACCCTCTTGGCACGACCTTTATGACGGAACCACAGACCCCCTAAACCACGTGAACCATTATCGCCAAAAAATGATGTACCTCCCAATACCCGCCAATAAACTAGATGCAACCCTTTGCAAAACATTCGGAGGCACCCTAAATAGACCCGCCTTACAATGGCTGATTAACCTGAAAGCAGGATCTATCCCCGACTTCACTACCTTAGCCACTAAATTCTGCAACCAATTCTCCAGTAGCAGAGCACTTGAGAAACATTCCAGCGACTTATACCATGTTGCCCAACGCCAAGGAGAATCAACCCGAGACTACCTGTATCGTTTCAACAAGGAGATGATCAAGATACCAGATGTCGATGCTCGAACCTGTGTAGAAGCTTTCAGATGAGGACTCCCTCCTACTTCCAAGTTGTACCAGGAACTAACTAGATACCCAGCTACAAACTTCAAGGATTTAAGGCAAAAAGCCATGGCGGAGATCCGCTTCGAAGAAGATGAAACACCGCGGGTCGGAGGACCTGAACCTAGGAAGCAGCAAAGCAGAGCCTGAAGACATCAACCTTACCCCAAAAGGGAATCAGATCAGGTAAACTCTGCTATTCTGGATCATTCAATAACTGACTATTCCATTTTGACTGCTGCAGGTAACCCAAGCTCAACTAGGAAACACGTGGATTATCCCAGCTTATCCTCATACCAGTTCAATACGGATGCAGAAGGCATAGTTGAAGCTCTAAGGCGAGTAGGCGAGAAGGTGAGGTGGCCCAAGAAAAGTAACAGACCAGATTCAGAAAAGGACAAATCAAAATGGTGCAGCTACCACCAAGACCATGGGCATGTGACTAGGGAATGTTTCCAGCTGAAAAAAGATGTAGCTTGGCTGTATAAGAAGGGACATCTAAACCACCTAACACAAACAAAAGAACCAGTAATCAACCAATCAGAGGGGCCGCCACCACCACCTCCATCTGGAAAGGTAATTAATTCTATAATAGGAGGTTCTGATTTATGTGGACTAACGTATTTTGCAGCTAAAAGAGTAGCCAGACAAACCGGGTCGGTGTCGAGTGTAACCAGGAGACCACTACACGAAGCAGAGAAGAAGTTACTCGAGATGTCGGTCATCTTTGAAGCAGAGAACCTAGAAACAACAGAACATCATGACTGTTTGATAATCTCCCTGCATGTCAGCAATTTCCTAACCAAACGAGTCCTAGTAGATGGATGAAGTACGACAAACATTATTTTCATGGACACATTGGAAGCCATGGGATTGGGAGAAGTAGACGTGGTGAAGAATACCAAGACTCTGGTAGGATTTAGCAGAGAAACAAAGCAAACAATTGGCGAAGTGACATTGCATACCCGGGCAGGGGGAGTAAATACATCAAACATCTTCAACGTAGTGGATTGTCCGTCAGATTACAACATCATACTTGGAACACCATGGATACACAAAATGAAGGCGGTGCCATCCACCTTCCACCAGGTAGTGAAGTTTCCTACACCATGGGGTGTTCAAGAAATCAGGGGAGAAAGAAAAGCAGCCAGAGAATGTTACAGTAGCAGTTTGAAACCAAAGAAACAACTAGCATAGCAACTACAGCAGAGTCCAGCCCCAGTTATACCAGAAGAGATGTTGTTGGATGAAGTGGAGTTGGACCCCTTAAAACCAGAGCGTAAAGTCCTAATTGGTGCTACCCTCACCATACCCCAAAAAGAAGCTATAACCCATTTCCTGAAGCAGAATGCAGATTGCTTTGCTTGGTCGCATGAAGACATGGTCGGAATTAGCCCTGACATCATTACCCATAAGCTGAACGTAGACCTAATGATGTAGGATGGGGTCTCAAACACAATCAAAAACTCATAAAATTTCAGAAATTCGTAGGTCTCTAATAAGCTCCAAATATGAACACCAAAACAATCATAAAAATGGGATATGAACTTGAAAATTAGCCCACTAAGTACTAATAATCAAGAGCTAAACATAATCTAAACAAAATCACAAAGGTAATGACTAGAAGATGACTTACCAATCACAATGTTTAGCAAGATTTGCAGCCACAAAGGAAGTGGAGCTCAGAAAGAACTTCATAAGAGAGAAAATCTCAGATTTTAATTTAAACAAAAGATGATTACAAATGGGGAAAAGCATGCTCTTTAAAGGCTAAGCAGCCCCTAATGAAGCTTCTAATCTAGACCATTAATATCTAAGCAATCAAGGGCCAAGATTAGAAAGTCACTAAACAAAACAAGAGAAAAGAGAAAATATAAACACTACGTGCAGGGCCGTGCACGGTCGTGAAGTACAACCATGCACAAAATTCCTCTTTCTGGAACGTGCACGGTCGTGCAGGATTAGCCTGCACGATCGTGCAACATAAGTCGCACGGTCGTGCAGCCTGATATGCACGATCGTGTCGAAAACCTTCGTGCTTGCACGGTCGTGCAGCATTAGCCTGCACGGTCGTGCAAGCCTGAAACTAGCCTCTGACCTCTGCACGATTGTGCAGTTGATCTGCACGGTCGTGTAGTGCTTTGCACCTGCTACTGGATGTTGCACGACCATATGCACGGTCGTGCAAGGGTCGTGCATGCTCCGTTTCGCTTCCTTTGCTCGTGTTTCAAGCTCCGTTACACATGCTAACTTAACTAGGGCAATAAAATGAGAGTTTAGGCTACTTATTACAACCCGAAAAACACGAAAATAAGCTAAAAACAAGAGTTCAAAACTATCCAAGTAAAAGTGAACAAAATTGAAGTCGTTGACCGTTGAAGTCGCTCGTTTGACCACCCCGTTCTATATCCCCCAAGTATGAAACCAGTGAAGCAGAAAAGGCGGAAATTCGCACCAGAAAGGAACAAAATCATAAACGAGGAAGTGGCCAAACTCTTGGAAGCAGGAAAGATCAGAGAAGTGAAGTATCCAGAATGGCTAGCTAACGTGGTCGTTGTGGGGAAGAAGAATGGTAAGTGGAGAGTTTGTATTGATTTTACAGATTTAAACAAGGCGTGCCCAAAAGATCCATTCCCTCTACCCCACATCGACTCGATGGTAGACGCCACGGCCGGACATGAAATGCTGACATTTTTGGACGCATACTCGGGTTACAACCAGATACTGATGCATGCAGAAGACCAGGAGAAAACAACTTTCGTGACTAACAAAGGTATATATTGTTACAAAGTAATGCCATTTGGTTTAAAGAATGCAGGTGCAACGTACCAGAGGTTGGTGAACAAGATGTTCGAGAACCAGTTAGGAGACACAATGGAGGTATAAATCGACGACATGTTAGTGAAGTCAAAGAAAGCCGAAGATCACACCCAGCATTTAACCGAGACCTTCGGGATACTCAGAAAGCACAATATGAAGCTGAACCCAACAAAATGCTCCTTCGGGGTCGCCGCCAGGAAATTCCTCGGGTACATAGTCACACAACGGGGCATCGAAGCTTGCCCCGACCAGGTAAGAGCTATTGTGAACATCAAGTCACCTGCAAACCTGAAAGAAGTTCAAAAACTAACTGGTAGAGTAGCTGCATTAAACAGATTTATATCTAAATCTTCGTATAAAAGTCATTTGTTTTATAACGTTTTACGAAAAAATAAAGGGTTTGAATAGACAGAGGAGCACGAAAAAGCACTCCAGGAACTTAAACAGTACCTAGCATCGCCTCCTCTGCTATCCAAACCAAATCCGGGGGAGGTATTACAGCTATACCTATCAGTTAGCGAGCAAGCGGTAAGTGCGGTGTTAACCAGAGAAGCTGAGAACCAACAACTCCCTCTTTATTACGTAAGCAAAACACTCTTAGATGCTGAATCCAGATATTCTTCTCTAGAAAAACTGGTTTTAGCCCTGGTTACAGCATCCAAGAAGTTGAGGCATTACCTCGAGTCTCACGTTGTAGTTGTGATGACCAATTACCCGATAAAAGCAGTTTTAAAAAAACCCAAACTTTCTGGGAGGATGGGTAAATGGGCCATCGCACTAAGCAGTTTAGACATCAGGTACCAGCCGAGATCAGCCATAAAATCGCAAGCCCTAGCAGATTTTATGGCAGATTTCAGCCCAACCCTGGAGCCTAAAGCAAATAGCAAAATGTTGCAATTAAACCAGTTATCTGGTCCTCAGGTATGGATTTTATATGTGGATGGTTCATCCAATTTTAGAGGAGCAGGGTTAGGGGTTCTACTAAAATCTCCACAAGGGGAGATGATAGTGCAATCCATAACCTGCGATTTCTCCGCTACTAACAACGAAGTAGAGTATGAAGCTTTGATTACAGGAATGACATTGGCCAAAGATTTGGGAGCTACTGGGTTGAACGTCTACAGTGACAGCTTATTGATAGCAAGCCAAATCCGTGGAGAATTCGCAACTAAAGATTCAAAGATGATTGCATACCTAGCAATAGCAAAGCAGAAAGCAGAAAAATTTCAACCATTTACAATCACACAGATACCCAGGGACCAAAACACACAAGCAGATGCACTCGCCAATCTAGGATCAGCACTCAAATCCTGCAAATTTGACAACATACCTTTAATACACTTATCAAGCCCAGCTATAACCAAACCTGAACTAGATACGTTCCCCTTAAAGTCTACGTCCCAAAGTACACCCTGGTTCCAAGAAATCTCTGACTACTTACAAAACCAAGCATTACCACAAGATAAAATGGAAGCCAAAAAAGTAAAAACTAAAGCAGCAAGCTACGAAGTACGAGAAGGCGTTTTGTTTAAAAGATCATCTAAAGGAATCATGTAGAGATGTTTATCAAAAGCCGAGTGGCCGAATATTCTATCAGAATTTCACGATGGTCAATGCGGGTCACACATAGCAGGAAGGTCATTAGCTAACAGAATCCTAATATACGGGTACTACTGGCCAACTATCAAAAAGGACGCCCACAGGTACGCATCCAAATGTGATAAATGCCAAAAACACGCAGGTTTTTCACACCAACCAACCCAACAACTAAGCCCAATCCTCACACCGTGGCCCTTCATGAGGTGGGGAATGGACATAGTAGGGAAGTTACCAGAAGCACCAGGCCAGAAAACATACGTTCTCGCAGTAATCGATTACTTCTCTAAGTGGATAGAAGCTGCAACCTAATCCTAGGTAAGGGATAAAGAAGTTATATCATTTTTATGAAATAACATCATATCCCAGTTACTTCTCTGGTATACGGCTGCGAAGCTGTATTACCAGCAGAAGTGGTAACTCCAACAACAAGATATGGGTTACTCACACCAGAGCAGAATGTAGAAGTAATAACATGCGACTTGGACACTATAGAAGACTTACGAGAAAATGCGATGATCAGGAATGCGGCATACCAGAGCATTATGTCACGAAGCTTCAACAAAAATGTGAAAGCAAAAATTTTCCAAACCGGAGATTGGATCCTCAGAAAAGTGTTTCAAAACACACAAGAAAGAAATGCAGGAAAGCTGGGGGCAACCTGGGAAGGGCCATATCAGATAGAAAAGGTAGTTGGAAACAGGGCGTATCGTCTAGTAGACTCACAAGGTAAGAAAATCCCTAGGAGCTGGAATGCAGTGCACTTAAAGAAGTATCACTTCTAAAAGCGCACTGCAGGGGGCAACTATCCCCAGCTATTCAGGTACGCCACCTACATAAAATAAATTCCTAAATTTCTTTTTCGAAAAATCACATACTAACTTAAGCATCGGAGGGCCGTTGGTGGCAACACCAACGGTCGTTCCTAACCAGTGTTACATTGCAGAAGTTAAAAAAAAGCAGAAAATAATTCAGGGCATCCAAAATCCCAGGTACGCAGGTTAAAATGCTTACAGGTACGCAGGTTACTAGGTTATGTCTAAACCCCTAAATACTTTACGAGTTATTCAAAACTCTCCTCCAAAAGGCATTACTGACTTAAGCATCGGAGGGCCGTTGGTGGAAACACCAACGGTCACCCCTAACGTGTTTGTGGATGGAGACATATATGCAAAATAACAAAGCCAAACACACGGCACTGAGAGCAAGCAGCAATGACTCATGATGAAAATGAACAAACAAAGAATGGTGACAGGAAAGCTAATGCTAACACGCAACTAAAGCAAACATTCGCATATCGTCAGGTACACACTAAACACGTTGGCCCCTTAGCCAACGGTAAAAGGAAACAGTTAGATTGTTCAAATAACAAAAACAAATAGTACGGAGAAATTGTTCATATAACCAACAGATCATAAAAACTAAGTGTCAACGTTATCACCTACACCCTCGCCCTCCTTCTTGCTCGATCCCTCGCCGACCTCAGCATCTTCAAGAATTGAGGGAGCTGGTCCCAGGTCGGACATCGACCCTATTTGAAGGTACGAGTCCATATACCCCCGGAAGTGGGACTCAGGCAGTTTCTGGATGAGGTACTGATGGGACACCTGGGCTCTTACGAACATTGTAATCTCAGCTTCCACATCCTTGCACTCTTCCAGGGCTTCCTCCTTCAGCTTCTGCTCTTCAGCAAGCTTTTCCTTCAGCTTCTGCTCCTCAGCAAGCTTCGCCTTCAGCTCTTTCTCCTACTCCTCGGCTGCTCTGGTAAGCTCCTTTACCTGCTTCTCCAGTTCTGTCTTCTCCTCCTCAACCTTGCTAGCAGCGTTCTGAAGTTCGCTTATACGCACGTTAGCCCTGACCTGAGCGTCCCTAAGGCTCTTCACACGCTCAATGACGACCAGCTCATTTTGTAAACCCTGACAAAGAGCAAAGTGGTCAAATACAACACCACAAAGTTGTAACACACGAAAATCAGGAGAAACATGGAAAGGGGAAAAACCCAGTTAACGACGCATACCTGGAGAAGGTGTCCCACGGTCCGAGCAGTAAGAACCTCTATGTCACAAGGATCCAGCCTTCTCCGAGCAGAAGAGAATAGGAGCTGAGAAGCCGCGGGCATGATCCCGTGATCTACGCCATGGTGAGCGAGAAAGTTAGAGGGGATACCAGAGAATCGGGAATCCTGAGCTTTGGGAGCGCGAGGAATCGAAGGAGGGGGGTGCTCAATCACCATAACATCATCAGACTTTGTCTTCTTAGTCGAAGTCTCGGCCTCCGAGTTTGCACCAACCAGAGGAGTCGCGTCGGTACTCGAAGTGGTGGCCCCACCCCTCTTCCTCCTCAATCGTTGGGCCCTCTTGAGAATCTCATCTTCAGAACCCGAGAAGGTGCGAGGAGCTAAAGAAACAAAGTTAGTCAGCTGAGATCCCAAATACTAGATAATGTGTAAACAAGAAAAGCAGAACAACTACCAAGTTAGCCAAACCTACCCATAACAACGGAAGATCCGGGAAGTAGATTGTAGCAAGGGGGAGGGTATGCCCTAGAAAACGTCCTCCTACTCCGAGGTATTTTTAGAAGTCGGACCACATTCTCCCTCGGGGCCTCGGATTCTGGGGCCCAGATGTCAAGATCTACAACATGCAAAAGCAAGTAAGAAAATATACAGGTTAATACACTTAGATAAAAACAGATAAAGCAAATATGTTAGTTTTACCTCCATAATTCCAACCACCTCGAAGCCACTCCCCGGCTTCCCCCAAACTGCACTTAGCCGCAAAAACATACGATTCCTTCCACTTTCTGTCGTTGACATCTTTGTCAATGATCAGATAGTCACACCCTACGCGTTTTTCTTGAACGAATAGGTAAAATCGTCAGCCCTCTTTACCCCATAAACCGACATTAAGTCCTCATAAGTAAACGCCTCTTTCCATTTCATCGTTAAGTGCTTGATGAATGCTAGAATTCTCCATGCCTGCGACCCCAGTTGACCCGGATTCACATCCCAATTGGAGAGCACGGCTTGGGTTAGAGGTGAGAAGGGGAATTTGTGCCCTAAGTCGAAGGCGTAGGTATAAAAGACGCATGTGTCAAGATCAACCAATTTGGGTTTACGGTCGGGTGAGGGTGCGGTTATAACAGCTTCGGGTGGGACGTTGGCTATTTCTTTTATTTCATTCAAGTCACTGTCTTGAACTTTACTAGCATAATGTTCTTTTGCCTTCCCCATTCTCTAAAACTTTTCAAATTAGTTTTTCACTAAAAGATTCGAAAAAAGAAAATCTTCAATTGCAAACCCAAAATTCGCCAAAACCTAGTTCACTAGAAAGAGAGAGAAAGTGGAATTACGGAGTAGTGAACCAAGTTAGAACCAAGAAATTGAAAGAGAAAGAGCAAAGAAATCGAAGGTTACCTGAACCGGCGAAAAATGGTGTCCCCTAAAGGTATTGAACAAAGAGAGAATTTCGAAGGGAGAGAGAGTGAAGAGTGTGAGTAAGAGATTAAGTGTAAATGGGAAAAGTGGAGTTGAGTTTGAATGAAGGAGGTGACGTTTGAGTAAGCCCCTTAATTAAAGATGGTTGGGGAAGTTAAATGCATGCAAATTCTGTCCCCCACTCATCGCCCGCCACGCGTCCCACTAAAGAAGAGAGGGAAGTTTTAATTTTTTAAATTATTTTGAATCCTTTTGAATTATGTTGAACTATTTCAAGATTGCTAATTATTTTGGACGGTTTTCTCAAGCCGAATTGCTAAGTGATTAATTTTTGGTTAGTAAAATTTTGAGTATTTTTTGGCTTAAATCGTCTGTTCTTAAATAAAACTCGCAGGTTGCGTCATACGGAATTCCCAACCAACGAGTTGGGGGCAAATTGTTATGGTCAATTTTACCTAACCTGAATACAAGTTGGAAGTCGAGAAGTAAGCTAAGCCGCAAAGCAGAAGTGCAGAGCAGCGTTAGAAGAATCTAGAAGCTAATACAAGTTCAAATTCAAATCTAAGGAATAGGTCAAAAGTCAGCCAGCATGAGGGAAATAATGGCTCGCTGACGTGACAGGAACAGGTCTTCCATCTTGGTCAGGCACGTCCCTAATCAATAGGAGGTTGTTCCTATTTTTGAGGGACGGCTAGCTAATGTTAGTTAATGAATAAATAGGGAAAAATCCCATTGTAAAAACAGATTGCTATCATTTATTCATCACTTACACATTGTATTACGAGAGAGAACTCGCTCATAGCTTTATTCTTCATTGGTACTTCACCATTAAGTTACGTGCGTCAATTGCAATGAAAAGAAAAATACATTCAAATAGTGGATTGGTAAACTCAATGCAAAGCTACCCGCAGTTTTTCCTCCGTTCTGAGGTTTCTTCGTCACCATTCTCTTGTGTTGCCCCCGTTCCCTTTTTTTGCTTTGACCCGCCACTTTATACTTTTTCCCATTCGTATAGTGTACACAATCGGTTTGTCACAATCAAGCTGTGGTTCGTACCAGCTTAGTCCCATACCCGAGTAGGGATTTTGCATAAACACAAGTGACATGCCGTCATTGAGATTACATCACACAAAATTTCATCGACATAATTAACAATGCTAAAGTTAATCAAGACACTATTCCACACCTTAACCTCACTTTCATCATCTAACCATTTTAGTTTATAAGGATTAGGGTATTTCACCAACGCCAAAGACAACTTATTAACCAATTCAGTGGATGCTACATTCGCACAACTACCCCCATCTACAACTAATTCGAGCCTTCAAAGCAGGTCGGGAACTGGTTTCCACTTTCCCAGGTGTATTTTGTGACCCAAGGAACACTGAGAATATTTTTGACCATTTTGGTACCGGGACCCCAGAGGCCCGCTACAGGCCTGTTTTCGGGAAAAAACGGCAGCGGGTCGTATGCGCGTTTCGGGCCTCCAAAAAGGGTCGGGAACTGGTTTCCCCTTTCCCAGGTGCATTTTGTGACCCAAGGAACCCCCGAGAATATTTTCGACAATTTTCATCCCGGGACCCAAGAGGCCCGCGACAGGCCCGTCTTCGGGAATAACCCGCAGCGGGTCTTATGCGCGTTTCGGGCCTCCAAAAGGTGTCGGGAACTGTTTCCCCTTTCCCAGGTGCATTTTGTGACCCAAGGAACCCCCGAGAATATTTTCGACCAAAATCACCCCAGGACCCCTTGGAGGCCCGCTACAGGCCTGTCTTCAGGAATAACTATCTGCGGCTCGTATGCGCGTTTCAGGCCTACAAAACGGGTCGGGAATTGGTTTGCACTTTCCCAGGTGCATTTTGTGACCCAAGGAAACCCCAATAATATTTTCGACCAATTTAATCCCGGGTGCAGTTTTTGACCCAAAGAACCCCCGATAATATTTTCGACCATTTTCGTACCGGGACCCCAAAGGCCCACTACAGGCCCGTCTTCGGGAATAACCGGCAGCGGCCCGTATGCGCGTTTCGGACCTCCAAAACGGGTCAGGATGGAACTACTTTCCCCTTTCCTAGGTGTATTTTGTGACCCAAGGAACTCTCGAGAATATTTTCGACCATTTCGTATCGAGACCCTAGAGGCTCGCTACAGGCTCGTCTTCAGGAATAACCGTCAACGGGTCGTATACGCGTTTCGGGCCTCCAAAAGGGGTCGTGAACTGGTTCCCCTTTCCTAGGTGCAGGTTGTGAACCAAGTAACCCCCGAGAATATTTTCGACCAATTTTATCCCGGGACACCGGAGGCCCGCTACAGGCCCGTCTTCGGGAATAACTAGCAGCGGGGTCGTATGCGCATTTCGGGAATACAAAAGGGGTCAGCAACTAGATTCCCCTTTCCCAGGTGCATTTTGTGACCCAAGGAACCCCCGAGAATATTTTCGAACATTTTCATCCCGGAACCCTAAAGGCCCGCTATAGGCCCACGTCTTCGGGACTAACCGGCAGCGAGTCGTATGCGAGTTTTCGGCCTCCAAAATGGGTCGGGAGCTAGTTTCCCCTTTCCCAAGTGCATTTGGTGACCCAAGGAACCCCACAAAATATTTTTGACCATTTTCGTCCCCGGACCCCGGAGGCTCGCTACAAGCCGGACTTAGGGAATAACCGGCAGCAGGTCGTATGCGCGTTTTCGGCATCCAGAAGGGGTCAGGAACTGGTTTCTCCTTTCCATGGTGCATTTTGTGACCCAAGGAACCCCTGAGAATATTTACGAACATTTTCATCCTGAGACCCCGGAGGCCCGCTATAGGGCATAGGCCCCGTCTTCGGGAATAACTAGCTGCAGGTTGTATGCGCGTTTTGAGCCTCCAAAAAGGGGTCGGTAACTGGTTTCCCTTTTCCCAAGTGAATTTAGCATTTTGTGACCCAAGGAACCCCGAGAATATTTTCGACCATTTTCATCCCGGGACCCTAGAGGCCCGCTACAGACCCGACTTCGAGAATAACCGGCAACGGGTCGTATGCGCATTTTGGGCTTCCTAAAGGGGTCGGAAACTGGTTTCCCCTTCCCCAGGCGCATTTTGTGACCCAAGGAACGCCCGAGAATATTTTCGACTATTTTCATCCCGAGACGCCGGAGGCCCGCTACAGGCCCGTCTTCGGGAATAACCCGCAACGGGTCTTATGTGCGTTTCGGGCCTCCAAAAGGTGTCGGGAACTGTTTCCCTTGTCCCAGGTGCATTTTGTGACCCAAGGAACCCCCGAGAATATTTTTCGACCATTTTCATCCTGAGCCCCCTTGGAGGCCTGCTATAGGCTCGTCATCGGGAATAACTATCTGCGACTCGTATGCGCGTTTCGGGCCAACAAAACGGGTCGGGAACAAATTTCCACTTTCCCAGGTGCATTTTATGACCCAAGGAACTCCGGGAATATTTTCGACCATTTTCGTCCCGGAACACTAGAGGCCCGCTACAGCCCCGTCATCGGGAATAACCCGGCAACGAGCCGTATGTGCGTTTCGGGCTTCCAAAAGGGGTCGGCAACTTATTTCACCTTTTCCAGGTGCATTTTGTGACCCAAGGAACCTCACAGAATATTTTCAACCATTTTCATCCCCGGACCCCGGAGGCCCGCTACTGGCCGGTCTTCGGGAATAACCGGCAGAGGGTTGAATGTGCGTTTCGGGCCTCCAAAAGGGGTCCGGAACTGGTTTCTCCTTTCCCTGGTGCATTTTTTGAACCAAAGAACACCTAAGAATATTTTCGACCATTTTCGTACAGGGAGCCGAGAGGCCCGCTATAGGTCCGTCTTCTAGAATAACCGGCAGCGGGTCGTATGTGCGTTTCGGGCCTCCAAAATGGGTCGGGAACTGGTTTCCCCTTTCCCAGGTGCATTTTGTTACCCAAGGAACCCCCGGGAATATTTTCGACCCTTTTAAACCCGGGACCCCAAAGGCCTGTTATGGGCCCGTCTTCGGGAATAACTGGCAGTGGGTCGTATGCGCGTTTTGGGCCTCCAAAACGGGTCGGGAAATGGTTTCCCCTTTCTTAGGTACATTTTGAGACCCAAGGAACGATAAAGAATATTTTCGACCATTTTCATCCCCGGACCCCGGAGGCTCGCTACCGGCCGGACTTTAGGAATAACCGGCATCGGGTCGTATGCGCGTTTCAGGTCCGCAAAATGGATCGGGAATTGGTTTCTCCTTTCCACGGTGCATTTTGTGACACAAGGAACCCCCGAGAATATTTACGACCATTTTCATCCTGAGACCCCGGAGGCCTGCAACAGGGCACAGGCCCTGTCTTCGGGAATATCCGGTAGCTGTATGCGCATTTCGGGCCTCCAAAAAGTGGTCGGGAACTGGTTTCCCCTTTCTCAGGTGCATTTTGTGACCCAAGGAACCCCCGAGAATATTTTCGACCATTTTCATCCCGGGACCCTGGACGCCCGCTACAGACCGGTCTTCGGGAATAACTGGCAGCGGGTTGTATGCACGTTTTGGGCCTCCTAAAGTGGTCGGGAACTGGTTTCCCCTTTCCCAGGTGCATTTTGTGACACAAGGAACCCCCGATAATATTTTCGACCATTTTCATCCCGGGACCCCGGAGGCCCGCTACAGGCCCGTCTTCGGGAATAACCCGCATCGGGTCTTATGCGCGTTTCGTTATGCAGAACGGGATGGTCAAAAGAGCGACTTTATCGGTCAACGACTTCATTTTTGTTCACTTTTACTTGGATAGTTTTGAACTCTTATTTTAGCTTATTTTTCGTGCTTCTTGGGTTGTAATAATTTAGCTTAAACTCTTGTTTTAATGCTTTAGCAGTTAACTAGGCTTGTATTAGCATGAGAGTAAAGGATTGGAATGGCTAAAAGGGGCTAAAGAGGGCTTTCATGGCCGTGCAAGAAGGCTACACGACCTTGCAAGCAAGGCTGTGCAGAAAAGGGGTGAAATCAAGGGTACATGACCGTGCAAGAAAGTTGCATGACCGTGCAGGCTTATCTTGCACGACCTTGCACGATCCCGAAGCACCAACAGTTCTTGCACGACTGTGCATGAAAGGCCTGCACGACCGTGCTGGGTAATCATGCACGACCATGCATAATCCAGAGACACCAGCTGATGTAGGATGGGGTCTCAAAAACAAGCAAAATCTCATAAAATTTCAGAAATTCGTAGGTCTATGATAAGCTCCAAATATGAACACCAAAACAATCATAAAAATGGGATATGAACTTGAAAATTAGCCCACTAAGTACTAATAATCAAGAGCTAAACGTGATCTAATCAAAATCACAATGGTAATAACTAGAAGATGAGATACCAATCACAAAGTTTAGAAGGATTTGCAACCAGAAAGGAAGTTGAGATCACAAAGAACTTCATAAGAGAGAAAATCTCAGATTTTAATTTTAACAAAAGATTCCTTACAAATGAGGCAAAGCATGCTATTTAAAGGCTAAGCAACCCCTAATGAAGCTTCTAATCTAGGCCATTATTCTTTAAGTAATCAACGACCAAGATTAGAAAGACACTATACAAAAAAAGAGGAAAAGCAAAAGTACGAAGATAAACGTGCAGGGCTGTGCACGGTCGTGTAGCACAACCATGCACGGTCGTGCAAGCCAAAAGCCCCCTTTCTGGATCGTGCACGGTCGTGCATCCTAGCTTGCACGACCGTGGCGAAATCCTTCGTGCTTGCACGGTCGTGCAGCATTAGCCTGCACAATCATGCAAGCCAATATTTGGCCACTGATCTCTGTACGATCATGCAATACTCAACTGCACGGTTGTGCACTTCTTTCCTCAAGTTTCTGAAAGTTGCACGACCATATGCACGATCGTGCATGGCTCGTGCATTGCCGTGTATGCTCCTTCTTGCCTCCTTTGCTCATGTTTCTAGCTCCGATACACAAGCTAACTAAACTAAAGCAATAAAACAAGAGTTTAGGCTACTTATTACAACCCAAAAAACACGAAATTAAGCTAAAAACAAGAGTTCAAAGTTATCCAAGTAAAAGTGAACAAAATTGAAGTCACTGACCGTTGAAGTAGCTTGTTGGAACACCCTGTTCTGTATCACCAGCAGAATCTTGCACGACCATGCATTGTTGTGTTCCACGACCGTGCACGACCGAACACGCAAGTTTGACGTTTGCTTGCTTTTTCTCTTGTTTTTTTTAGTTTCTTTCTAATCTTGGTCCTTGATTGCTTAAAGATTATTGGCCTAGATTAGAAGCTTAATTAGGTGTTGCTTAGTCTATAAGTAGTCTCTTTGCCTCATGATGTAGGATGGGGTGTCAAAAACAATCAAAAACAACTCAAATCCATCCAAGAGAACATGAAATTCGTAGGTCATGAATAACCCAACATAAACACCATGAAAACTTCAATAAAACAAGGATATGGACATGAAAATAAGCTCACTAAGGATCTATAATCATGAACTAAACAATTTCTACTCAAAATCACTAAGTTAGAAAATAGAAAAAGACTTATAATCACCAAGTTTGCAAAGTTTCACCAACCACCAAGGATGGACAAGCTCACAAAGAACTCACAAAGAGAGAAAATCTCAGATTTTTAATTCATCAAAAGTTTATTACAAATGGTGTAAAGCATGCTATATAAAGGCTAAGCAACCCCTAATGAAGCTTCTAATCTAGACCATTAATCTCTAAGCATTCAAGGGCCAAGATTAGAAAGTCACTAAACAAAACAAGAGAAAAGAGCAAAAAATATAATCACTACGTGCAGGGCCGTGCACGGTCGTGCAGCACAACCATGCACGGTCGTGCATGCCAAAATTCCCCTTTCAGGAACGTGCACGGTCGTGCAGCCTAACTTGCACGATTGTGGCAAAAAGTTACGTGCTTGCACGGTCGTGCAGCATTAGCCTGCACGGTCGTGTAAGTCTGAAATTGGCTTCTGACCTCTGCACGATCGTGCAGTGCTTTGCACCTGCTACTGGATGTTGCACGACCATATGCACGGTCGTGCAAGGGTCGTGCATGCTACGTTTACGCTTCCTTTGCTCGTGTTTCTAGCTTCATTGCACATGCTAACTTAACTAAGGCAATAAAATGAGAGTTTAGGCTACTTATTACAACCCGAAAAACACGAAAATAAGCTAAAAACAAGAGTTCAAAACTATCCAAGTAAAAAGTGAAAGAAAATGACGTCGTTGACCGTTGAAGTCGCTCGTTGGACCACCCCATTCTGTATCAAACTCCTCTTCTAAAAAAGGATTTGCCCTCAAATCCTCGCCTTGAACAGGAATGGACAGAAGACAACCATCAACGATCAAGACCCAATTCCACTAAACTCGGTAATTAGAGCTAGAGACGACCAAACCAAACTCCGATTACCCATCATAGGCCACCCGGATCATACACCATTATTAACAAAACGAGCAACAACACCAACGCCAACCGACATACCACAACCAACAAAGCAAGAAAAGCATTAGCGCTCCTAACCTGCCTCCTCAAAAATCCATACCTCAATGCCATAGATGCCAACATTGAGTCCCCAACACAAGAGTAGTTCAAAACATGCATTCTACCACCAAGAAAATCCATACCATGCCTAGAGCACTCACATCTAACATGGGTACAAGTACGACCATATAGCAATGCAATCAACCAAGAGACATGCTCAAACCTCAATCTAGCCTCACTTTTATCAATATCAAAACAAGGTTGAAACAATTTAAGTTCTTGGGGTTCATCAACTTTTCCAACACAAGAATGTAAGCCATCAAGCAAATAATGATGTTCAAGATTTTTCTTAGGCAAGCTCATCCAAATATCATAAGTGGGGTCATGGTAATCATCATCCAATTCCATTTTGAAAATTTTAAATGAATTTAAAGAATTAGATGTTACCTTTCCTTCAATTTGGCCCTCTAGGGGTTCCACCTCCAATGGTGGGCCACGTTGCAAAGTCAACACGTGTCCAACATCGGGATCAACCACTAGCGATTCTTCCCCCTCATCACTCAATGTCTCAACAAGATCCCCTTTGGGTTCTTTTGCTTCACGAATCACCAATGCCCGCTTGTGTGGGCATTGCGAAGTTATGTGTCCATACCTTTAGCACTTGAAACAAATTGGCTTCTTGCGATTCTCATCCCCATTCTTGGAAGGTGCAATCATAGGAGCTCTCCCCTTGTCTTTCTTGTCTTCCTCAATCATGTCATCAACAACAAGAGAGCGATCTTTGTTCTTCCTCTTGGAGTGTTTCTCCAACCTTAGAGCACGTTGAACCACATCATCAGGGTCGTTATGGGCGTGCAACTCAACTTTGTTCCCCAATTTACCTTCCAACCCGCCGATGTATCTAGCAACTCTATGTTCCGGAGCTTCATCAACATTGCATAAGATTGAGAGGTTCTCAAATTCTCTTGTGTAGCTTTCCACCGACATAGAACCTTGCTTGAGAGAATTCATCTTGAGGTAGGCACTTTGAGTGAAATCCCTAGGAACAAACTTCTTTTGCATGTGCTTCTTCAATTTCTTCCATGAAGTAATTTTTTATTTACCCTCTTTCTTTCTTCGATTCTTCAAATTTTCAAACCACATTGATGCATGTTTCTTAAGCTTCACAATGGCTAACTTGCATTTCTTTTCATCATCATAGCCCTTGTACTAAAAAATATTCTCAATGCTCCTTAACCAATCAAAGAAATCATTAGGGTCCAAAATACCATCAAATTCCGGAAGTTCAAGTTTGACATCACGATCATTTGGACTCTTAGGTTGCTCAACTTCAAGTTCTCCTCCTATGGCACTCTCATGTGTTTGAATTCTAGGACCATGGCCTAAATTCCTCTTAAAGGTGTCAAGCAATTTAGCCATCCCCGCTTTTAACTCCTCAACATTCTTCTCAACTCTATCAAGCCTAGCTCGAACTAGAGGTGCATTACTCCTATACCCATCATCCCTCCTTTCATCATCCATAATGTATGAATGTATGAAATATGGCTAGAAATTTGTGGACTAGGTGATGGAGGATACTTCTTTGTGGTTTTAAAGGCTTTATTTCAATATCCTTTGATGATAGGATAAAGAAATATAGGGTTTAAAGAAGGAAAACTCACATAGACATTTTGACAAACACTTAGAGTGCAGTCAACAATCACAACTTCAAACAAGAAATTTTGTGGTGCTAGGTGAAGGAAGATACTACTTTATGTGGAGTTAGGGCTTACTTCAATGTCCTTAAAGATTAGACAAGGAGGTATGGGTTTTAAAGCAAGAAAAAATCACCTAGACATTTCATCAAACACCTTCTATGCAATGTTCAACAACAACAAAAATCTGAATTTTCTTGCAATAAATCACCAAGATCTTTGGAGGTATTGAAACCTAGGCTCTTGATACCAATTGATGTAGGATGGGGTGTCAAAGACAATCAAAAACAACTCAAATCCATCCAAGAGAACATGAAATTCGTAGGTCATGAATAACCCAACATATACACCATGAAAAATTCAATAAAACAAGGATATGGACATGAAAATAAGCTCACTAAGGACCTATAATCATGAACTAAACAATTTCTACTCAAAATCACTAAGTTAGAGAATTGAAAAAGACTTACAATCACCAAGTTTGCAAGGTTTCACCAACCACCAAGGATGGACAAGCTCACAAAGAACTCACAAAGAGAGAAAATCTCAAATTTTTAATTCATCAAAAGTTTATTACAAATGGGGCAAAGCATGCTATTTAAAGGCTAAGCAACCCCTAATGAAGCTTCTAATCTAGACCATTAATCTCTAAGCAATCAAGGGCCAAGATTAGAATGTCACTAAACAAAACAAGAGAAAAGAGCAAAAAATATAAACACTAAGTGCAGGGCCATGCACGGTCGTGCATGCCAAAATTCCCCTTTCTGGAACGTGCATGGTCGTGCAGCGTTAGCCTGCACGGTCGTGCAACATGGGTTGCCCGGTCGTGCAGCCTAACTTGCACGATCGAGGCGAAAAGTTACGTGCTTGCACGGTCGTGCATCATTAGCCTGCACGGTCGTGAAAGTCTGAAATTGGCTTCTGACCTCTGCACAATCGTGCATTTGATCTGCACGGTCGTGCAGTGCTTTGCACCTGCTACTGGATGCTGCACGACCATATGCACGGTCGTGCAAGGGTCGTGCATGCTCCGTTTCGCTTCATTTGCTCGTGTTTCTAGCTCTGTTACACATGCTAACTTAACTAAGGGAATAAAATGAGAGTTTAGGCTACTTATTACAACCTGAAAAACACTAAAATAAGCTAAAAACAAGAGTTCAAAACTATCCAAGTAAAAAGTGAAAGAAAATGACGCCGTTGACCGTTGAAGTGAAAAATGGAGAGTTTTCTCTTTGTGAGTTCTTTGTGAGCTTCCCTTCCTTGGTGGATGGCAAAATCTTGCAACCTTGGTGATTGTAAGTCTTTTTCTATTCTCTAACTTAGTGATTTTGAGTAGAAATTGTTTAGTTCCTGATATAAGTCCTTAGTGAGCTTATTTTCATGTCCATATCCTTGTTTTGATGGGTTTTTCATGTTCTTATTTGAGGGTGTAGTTGGACCTACGAGTTTATGTTCCCTTGGGTGGGTTTTGTGTAGTTTTTGCTTGATTTTGAGACCCCATCCTACATCAATTGGTATCAAGAGCTTGAGGTTTCAATACCTTCATGATCCTTGGGTGAATTTTTGAGGAGAATTTCAGATTTTCATAATAGTTTTGTTGTTCATAGAAGGTGTTTGATGAAATGCTTGAGTGGATTTTTTCTTCTTTAAACCGCATACCTCCTTGTCCAATCTTTAAGGGATATTGAAGTAAGCCTTAACTCCACAAAAAGTAGTATCCTCCTTCACCTAGCACCACAAAATTCTTGTTTGAAGTTGTGATTATTGATTGCACTCTAGGTGTTTGCTAAAATGCCTAAGTGAATTTTTCTTCTTCAAATCCCATATTTCTTTATCCTATCTTCAAAAGATATTGAAATAAATCCTTTGACACCACAACTAAGCCTTCCTCCTTTACCTTGCACCACAAATTTCTAGCCTATTGTCATCTTTTGAAAATGGATTTGTCTAAAAATAATTTTTCAATGAGGGAGATTGAGTATATGAAGGATGTGTGCAAGCAAATGATTAACTCAATTGACCAAATAGTTGAGATAAAACAAAATTTGGCTAAGGAGTTTAGACCTCAAGAGTTTCAATATAGATGTACGGTTTTGGGTAGGGTTTGTAATTTCAATGTTGACCCAAATGCTAGAGAGAACTTGGTTTCCCAATACATGGTTGATAAGCTTGAACTACATGCCTTGGGTTTTCCTAAATAAGTGACCTTTCCTTTTTCTATTGGGAATTCATACTTTGATGAGCTTACTTGTGTGGTGAGTCAAATGGATGATTGTCATATTGTTTTTGGACAACCTTGGTTGATGAGAGAAGAAATGTCATCCACGATTCTTGTAAGAACTCATATTCCTTCAAGTGGAATCGAGTGAAGATTGTCCTAAATCCATTTCCTCCTAATGAAGTGCAAGAGGCTTTGGTCAAGCATGACACTCCCATTCGTAATGAAGAGTTGTCCAAAGCACAAGATGAGGGTTCATTGCCTATGGTTCATGGTGATCTTCAAAACGAGGTAAAAGAATCCACTTCTCTCTTCTTCCTTTGCAATGAGGTTTTTTATTGTGATGATCAATTTAATGAGCATGAATTGGATGAAGTGATGAAAATTGATGATATGCATGGTAATATTGTTGATCATGGTGATGGTGATGAGACTTATTGGGTTAATAATGGATTGGAAATGTCTAGTATGGTGCATGATGATTCTCTTGGGCTTAATTCGTGCTTAGCATATTTTGACATTGGCATTAGTGAATCAAGACTAAGGTTTGAACGGAATTCCTTACTCCTTGATGCCATGTTTAATCTATCTTATGGTCATGAAGGTTGTGGTTGGTCTAAATTTATGAAGGGCTTTCTTGATAAATTCACCATGCATGTTTGTTGCTACTTGGGTTAAGTGGTTATCATGTGTTGGCAAGCAACATTGGTTGATGTTTTTTTCTTGGTGTTTGCTTGGGCAAGAGAATTAAATGAACAACCTTGATGTTTGCTTGGGCAAGAGAATTAAACGAACAACGAAGGTGCTCACTCTTGTTTAGGGTGATTGGATGACTTGGTCGATTTCTCTTTACTTGCTCTTTGGTTTCATAATTTTGGTGTATGATCCGGGTGGCCTATGATGGGCAATCAGGGTTTGGATTGGCCTTCTCTAGCTATAACTACCGGGTTTAGTGGAATTGGGTCTTGCTTGTTGATGGTTGTCATCTCTCCATTCCTTCTTGAAGGCGAGGATTTGAGGGTAAATCCTTTTTTAGAAGAGGAGTTTGATGCAGAACAGGATGGTCAAACGAGCGACTTCAACGGTCAACAACTTCATTTTTGTTCACTTTTACTTGGATAGTTTTGAACTCTTATTTTAGCTTATTTTTCGTGCTTTTTGGGTTGTAATAATTTAGCTTAAACTCTTGTTTTAATGCTTTAGTAGTTAACTAGGCTTGTATTAGCATGAGAGTAAAGGATTGGAATGGCCAAAAGGGGCTAAAGAGGGCTTACATGGCCGTGCAAGAAGGCTACACGACCATGCAAGCAAGGCCGTGCAGAAAAGGGGTAAAATCAAGGGTACACGACCGTTCAGGCTTATCTTGCACGACAGTCTACGATCCAGAAGCACCAGCAGCTCTTGCACAACTGTGCATGAAAGGCCTGCACGACCGTGTAGGGTAATCATGCACGACCGTGCAGAATCCAGAGACACCAGCAGAATCTTGCACGACCGTGCATGGTTGTGCTGCACGACCGTGCATGGCCCAGCACGCGAGTTTGAAGTTTGCTTCCTTTTTCTCTTGTTTTGTTTAGTGTCTTTTTAACCTTGGCCCTTGATTGCTTAGAGATTAATGGCCCACATTAGAAGCTTAATTAGGTGTTGCTTAGTCTATAAGTAGTCTCTTTGCCTCATGTAAAAATCAGTCTCTTTGCTTCCCTTGCTTGGTGGATGGCAAAATCTTGCAACCATGGTGATTGTAAGTCTGTTTCTATTCTCTAACTTAGTGATTTTGAGTAGAAATTGTTTAGTTCATGATATAAGCCCTTAGTGAGCTTATTTTCATGTCCATATCCTTGTTTCCATGAGTTTTTCATGTTCTTATTTGAGGGTGTAGTTGGACCTACGAGTTTATGTTCTTTTGGGTGGGTTTTGTGTAGTTTTTGCTTGATTTTGAGACCCCATCCTACATCATTTCGGGCCTCCAAACGGTGAGGGTAACTGTTTCCCCTTTCCCAGGTGCATTTTGTGCCCAAGGAACCCTCAAAAATATTTTCGACCATATTCGTACCGGGACCCCAGAGCCCTGCTACAGGCCCATCTTCGGGAATAAACGCCAGCGGGCCGTATGCGCATTTCGGGCCTCCAAAACGGGTCGGGAACTGGTTTCCCCATTCCCAGGTGCATTTTGTGACCCAAGGAACCCCCAAGAATATTTTCGACCATTTTCATCCCGGGACCCCAGAGGCCCACTTCAGGCCTGTTTTCGGGACCAACACGTTGCGGGTCTTATGCGCGTTTCGGGCCTCCAAAAGGTGTCAGGAACTGTTTCCCCTTTCCCAGGTGCATTTTGTGACCCAAGGAACCCTCAAGAATATTTTCAACCATTTTCATCCCGGGACCCCTTGGAAGCCCGCTACAGGCCCGTCTTCGGGAATAACTGTCTGCGGCTCTTATGCGCGTTTCGAGCCTACAAAACGGGTCGGGAACTGGTTTCCACTTTCGCAGGTGCATTTTGCGACCCAAGGAACCCCGGAGAATATTTTTGACCATTTTCGTCCCGGGACCATAGAGGCCAGCTACAGCCCTGTCTTCGAAAATAACCGGCAGTGGGTCGTATGAGCGTTTCGAGCTTCCAAAACGGGTCGGGAACTGGTTTCACCTTTCCCAGGTACATTTTATGACCCAAGTAACCCCACAAAATATTTTCGACCATTTTCATCCCCGGAGGCCCACTATTGGTCGGTTTTCGGGAATGACTGGCATCGGGTTGAATGCGCGTTTCGGGCCTCCAAAATGGGTACGGAACTGGTTTCTCCTTTCCCAAGTGTATTTTGTCACCCAAAGAACCCCTGAGACTATTTTCGACCATTTTCGTACCGTTACCCCAGAGGCCCGTTACTGGCCCGTCTTCGGGAATAACTGGCAAAGGGTCGTATGCGCGTTTCGGGCCACCAAAACGGGTCGGGAACTGGTTTCCCCTTTCATAGGTGCATTTTGTGGCCCAACGAACCCCCGAGAATATTTTCGACCATTTTCTTACCGGGACCCCAGAGGCCCACTACAGGCCTGTCTTAGGGAATAACCGGCAGTGGGTCGTATGCGCGTTTCGGGCCTCCAAAACGGGTCGGGTATTGGTTTCCCCTTTCCCAGGTGTATTTTGTGACCATAGTAAACCCACAGAATATTTTCGACCATTTTCATCCCCGGACCCCGGAGGCCCGCTACAGATCCGACTTCGGGTATAACCGGCAGCGCGTCATATGTGCATTTCCAGCCTCAAAAAGGGGTCGGGAACTGGTTTCCCCTTTCATAGGTAAGTTTTGTGACCCAAGGAACCCCCGAGAATATTTTCGACCATTTTTATCCCGAGACCCAGAGGTTCGCTACAGGCCCGTCTTCGGGAATAACTAACAACGGGTCGTATGCGTGTTTCGGGAATCCAAAAGGGGTCGACAACTAGTTTCCCCTTTCCAAGGTGCATTTTGTGACTCAAGTAACCCCTGAGAATATTTTCGACCATTTTCATCCAGGGACACCGGAGGCCCGCTACAAACCTGACTTCCGAAATAACCGGCAGCGGGTCGTATGCGCGTTTCGTGCCTCCAAAAGGGGTCGGGAACTGGTTTCCCATTTCGAAGGTGCATTTGGTGACCCAAGGAACCCCCGAGAATATTTTCGACCATTTTCATCCCGGGACCCCGGAGGCCCGCTACAGCACCGACTTCGGGAATAACCGGTAGCGGGTCGTATGCACGTTTTGGGCCTCTAAAACGGGTCGGGAACTGGTTTCCCCTTTCGACCATTTTCATCCCCAGACCCCGGAGGCTTGCTACAGGCCGGTCTTCGGGAATAATCGGCAGCGGGTCGTATGCGCGTTTCGGGACTCCAAAAGGGGTCGGGAACTTTTTTCCGTTTCCCAGGTGCATCTTTTGACCCAAGGAACCCCCGAGAATATTTTTAACCATTTTCATCCCGGGACCCCGGAGGCCCGCTACAGACCTGGCTACGGGTATAAGCGGCAGCGGGTCGTATGCGCATTTTGGGCCTCCTAAAGGGGTCGGGAACTGGTTTCCCATTTCCCAGGTGCGCGCATTTTTTGACCCAATATTTTCGAGCATTTTCATCCCGGGACCCCGAAGGCTTGCTACAGATCTGAGTTCAGGAATAACCGGCAGCGGGTCGTATGCGCATTTCCGACCTCCAAAAGGGGTATGGAACTGGTTTCCCCTTTTCCAGGTGCATTTTGTTACCCAAGAAACCCCCGAGAATATTTTCAACCATTTTTATCCCGGGACCCCGGAGGTCCGCTACAGGCCCGTCTTCGGGAATAATTGGCAACGGGTCGTATGCGCGTTTCGGGAATCCAAAAGGGGCCGACAACTAGTTTCCCCTTTCCAAGGTGCATTTTGTGAACAAGAAACCCCCGAGAATATTTTCGACCATTTTCATCCTAGGACCCCAGAGGCCCGCTACAGACTAGACTTCGGAAATAACCGGCAGCGTGTCGTATGCGCATTTTGGGCCTCTAAAACGGGTCGGGAACTGCTTTCCCCTTTCCCAGGTGCATTTTGTGACCCAAGGAAACCCACAGAATATTTTCGACAATTTTCATCCCCGGATCCCGGAGGCTCGCTACAAGCCGGTCTACGGGAATAACTGGCAACGGGTCGTATGCACGTTTCAGGACTCCAAAAGGGGTCATCAACTGGTTTCTCCTTTTCCCAGCGCATCTTGTAAGCCAAGGAATACCCGAGAATATTTACGACCATTTTCATCCTAAAACCCTGGAGGCCGGCTACGGGGCACAAGCCCCGTCTTCGGGAATAACCGGCAGCATTTCGTATTCGCGTTTCGGGCCTCCAAAAAGGGGTAGGGAACTGGTTTCCCCTTTCTTAGGTGCATTATGTGACCTAAGGAACCCCCGAGAATATTTTCGACCATTTTCATCCCGGGTCCCCGGAGGCCCGCTACAGGCCCGTCTTCGGGAATAACCTGCAGCGGGTCGTATGCTCGTTTCAGGCCTCCAAAAGGTGTCGAGAACTGCTTCCCCTTTCCAAAGTGCATTTTTTGACCCAAGGAACCCCCGAGAATATTTTTAACCATTTTCATCCCGGGACCTCGGAGGCCCGCTATCGACCCGGCTCCAAAAGGGGTCGGGAACTGGGTTCCCATTTCCCAGGTGCATTTTGTGAACCAAGGAACCCCCGAGAATATGCGCATTTTTGGCCTGGAACATATCCAAACCAGGAACGTGTTCCAAGATCGATTATGTTTACGAATTCATCTACGAACAAGCTAAAAAACACGCAATATTGTAGCTGACTTTGTGGTCAAACTCGTATAGTCTAAACTAAATGAAAAGAATCACTTTTAACACTCAATTTAGGCTAAAACTACTAAAAATACCAGCAAGCTCCAAAACTCCATTCAGAACAATCTTATATCTCTAAATTAAGATTTAAAAGAAACACTCTTAGCTCTTAATTTAGGGATAGCAAAATCAGTAGCCAGTAATTGGCTACACACTTAAACAAAAACAAAAGAAATTAAAAGGGATATTTTAGAGATTAGGAACACTAATCTCCAAATGGGATATTTTAGCTAATAGATGGAAGAATCGCTCTTGAATCTAATGCTTAACAAACTACGGAGTTAAGAGAATCGCTCTCAAAACTCAACAATCAAATCTGACTAACTCCTAAGTGAATCACTCTCGAAGTCATTAATCAGTTTGGCTAGCTTCGACTAAGAGGGTCGACCTCTTAATCTAATAGCCTAGGTAACTAATTAAGAGGGTCGGCCTCTTAATCATTCATCTAGCACGAAGTCTTGTAGCTAGACAACTCCCAAGAAATTCAAACCATGCTAGCTTTTAAGCACACAACTTAAAAACTAAAGAAAGAAAACACAAAGTTTTCAAACCAATTTTCATTCATCAAAATCTGATTTTTACAAAGACTATTACAAGCTATTTATAATAAAAATAAAGCTAAGGCTACTACTACTACTACATGAATAAACAAAGCAAAGAAAGCCAAAATATCAAGCTTACAATGTCCCATACGTCCCCCCTCTTTGGCAGCCATTTTGAGCAACTTGCTCCACTTGCATCCACTTGCACCAAGTTGCACCAACTTGCCTCCATGACTCCCCTAAGCTACTAGGTGAGTAAGCAAAGCTAGTATGACACTAAGTAAGGCTACTAGATGACTAAGCAAAGCTAGCTACACCACTTGCAAGCAATAACCAAAAGCCCAAGCAAAAACTTGCAACAGCTAAAACACGTAGAACATGAGCAGTAGGAACTCGCGACTCGCGACCCTATGGGTTCCTCTGGCTCGCACCTCGTGACCTTGGCTCACACCTCTTGGTTTTCTACTGGATCGAGTCTTCAACTTAACTCCGTAGTTCACCTACTTGCATATTTAAGCTAGTGATTACAAACTCTACATTAACTAATGCTAATTAGTACAAAAATAAACATTAACTTAAAGAATTAATCTAAGTAGTAGCAAATACATGATTGGAATTGCTAATCATGCTACTACAATTCTATTACAAAAGTACTACTACTAATCACCATTCTTTGGCACACTTATTCTGGTTCACGGCCTCCAAAAGGGGTCGGGAACTAGTTTCCCCTTTCCCAGGTGCTTTTGTGACACAAGGAACCCTCGAGAATATTTTCGACCATTTTTACCCGGGACCCCGGAGGTCCGCTAAAGGCCCTTCTTTGGGAATAACTGGCAACGGGTCGTATGCGCGTTTCGGGAATCCAAAAGGGGTCGGCAACTAGTTTCCCCTTTCCAAGGTGCATTTTGTGACCCAAGGAACCCTAGAGAATATTTTCGACCATTTGCATCCCGCGACCCCACTTCGGGAATAACCGGCAGCGGGTCGTATGCGCGTTTCGGAACTCTAAAAGCGGTCCGGAACTGGTTTCCCCTTTCGAAGGTGCACTTGGTGACCCAAGGAACCCCCGAGAATATTTTCGACCATTTTCCTCCCTGGACCCCGGAGGCCCGCTACAGACCCGACTTCGGGAATAACCGACAGTGGGTCGTATGCGTGTTTTAGGCCTCCAAATGGGTCAGGAACTGGTTTCCCATTTCCTAGGTGCATTTTGTGACCCAAGGAACCCCATAGAATATTTTTGACCATTTTCATCCCCGGACCCTGGAAGCTCACTATAGGACGGTCTTTAGGAATAACATGCAGCGGGTCGTATGCGCGGTTTTCGACTCCAAAAGGGGTCGGCAACTAGTTTCCCCTTTCCAAGGTGCATTTTGTGACCAAAGAACCCATGAGAATATTTTCGACAATTTTCATCCCGGGAGCCCGGAGGCCCGCTACAGGGCATAGGCCCCGTCATCGGGAATAATCAGCAGCGGTTCATATGCGCGTTTCGGGCCTCCAAAAAGGGGTCGGAAACTGATTTCCTTTTTCCCAGGTGTATTTTGTGACCCAAGTAACCCCCGAGAATATTTTTGACCATTTTCGTACCGGGACCCCAATGGTCCGCTACAGGCCCACCTTTGGGAATAAACAGCAACGGGACGTATACGCGTTTCGGGCCTCCTAAACGGGTCGAGAACTGGTTTCCCCTATCCCAAGTGCATTTTGTGAGCCAAGTAACCCCCGAGAGTATTTTCGACCATTTTCATCCTGGGACTCTTGAGGCCCGCTACAGACCCATCTTCGGGAATAACCCGCAGCGGGTCGTATGCACGTTTCGGGCCTCCAAAAGCAGTTGGGAACTGTTTCCCCTTTCTCAGTTGCATTATGTGAACCAAGGAACCCCCGAGAATATTTTTAACCATTTTCATCTCGGGACCCCGGAGGCCCGCTACAGACCCGGCTACGGGTATAACCGGCAGCGGGTCGTATGCGCGTTTTGGGCCTCCTAAAGGTGTCGGCAACTGGTTTCCCATTTCCCAGGTGCATTTTGTGACCCAAGGAACCCCCGAGAATATTTTTGACCATTTTCATCCCAGGACTCTAGAGGCCCGCTACAGGCCCGTCTTCGGGAATAATCGTCAGCGGCTCGTATGCGCATTTCGGGCCTCCTAAAGGTGTTAGAAACTGTTTCCCCTTTCCCAGGTAAATGTTGTGACCCAAGGAACCCCCGAGAATATTTTCGGCCATTTTCATCTCGGGAACCCTTGGAGGCCCACTATAGGCCTGTCTTTGGGAATGTTGTCAGCGGCTCTTATGCGCGTGTCGGGCCTCCAAAACGGGTCGGGAACTGGTTTCCACATTTCCAGTTGCATTTTGTGACTTAAGGAACCCCCGAGAATATTTTCGACCATGTTCGTACCGGGACCCTAGAGGCCCTCTACAGGCCCGTCTTCGGGAATAACCGACAGCGGATCGTATGCTTTTTCGGGCCTCCAAAATGGGTCGGGAACTGGTTTCCCCTTTCCCAGGTGCATTTTGTGACCCAAGGAACCCCCGAGAATATTTTCGACCATTTTTATCCCGAGACCTCGGAGGCCCGCTACGAACCCGACTTGATGTTGACTGGACTCCTTCGAACGGGCTCGTGCCTGGCTGAGTGAGTCCTGCAAAATGAACAAGGGGTGACTAATCGGGGCGGTGGATCCGGGAATTCCCCTCCGATCCTTAAGTCAGCAAAGTATTAATGTGGAAATGTAGAGAGAGAGAGAGAGAGAGAGAGAGAGTTCCCTTTTTGGAAAGGCTGCTTTATTGGGAATGGTGTGTTTGCCTAAAAAGCTCTCTATGGAAAGTTGTTAGAAAAGATAATCCTTCCTTACCTGCCATAAATGGGGGTATTTATAGGGTGAGGTATTTTGGGGGCTGATTGACAGGTAAATGGGAGCTGTCAATCAGCTGAGAGTGGGAGATTTATGATACGTGTCTTCGGATGTCCAGATGGCGACACCTGTCCGAAGGGTGTTTTAGGAGATAATGGGAATTCCGGGGATGTTTTGGTCATTGTGACTTTTATTGGGCTCAGGGCCCAAGCATTTAGCCCCTCGCATGATATGTTGCTCGGATTGACTGGGAGAGTGCGTGTCATGCGAAGATGTTTTGCCTCGGTTTGGCCCCGGGGGGCTAAATTGCGTTCCTTGTGCCTTCATTTGTGAAGTAAGGGTGATTGCCACTCTTAGACTAAGGGAGGGACCCATGGTAGTCTATGGCTCAGGAGAGTGGTCTCCGTTGTTTTTTGGCCGAGGGGTGAGTCCCTAGCGAGTAATACTCGGACGGAGGATGATCCTCGTCCCTTGGAAGAGGAGGAAGCCCCTGTCACTCGGCGTTTAGGACGGAGGGTAAACCTCATCCTTTGGCCGAGGGGGAAAGCCTCTGGCACTCAGTTTTTAGGACGGAGTGTGACGACCCGACTCGCTTAAACCAGCGCGGAAGAAACCGACGAGTCGAATAGTCAGAACTAACAAACTAAAACACTTAAAATTTAAAAACAAACCTCAAAATGATTATATTTACTAAACCAAAAGTACAATTACCCACAAGATTGTACACAACTAATCCCAAAAGTCAAACTACTACTACTAAAATACGTAATTCCAAATACATGTCAGAGTTATAGTAAAGTATATAAGTACTACTTCTAGAGTATATAACTAGAAAACATCGAAACATAACAATATAAAAACTAGGCAATAACGGCACTCGCCCAACCCAATGCTAAGCAAGGACCTCATCATCAGAATTACCTGAAAAACAACAACAGTCCACTGTCAGTGGCGAGTAACATAACTGTCTCACCCTAACGGGAATACACATGAACATAGCATAAATCAAACAACCAAACCAAACAATCCAATCAAAACATGCGGATCATGCAAATATACATGCCTGACTCGACTAACTTAACCAATCTTAACTTTGGCACAATCATTCGCATACTAGACCGGACTACGCACGTACGAACGCATCTTACGCGAACAAACTTTCCAACTATGCCAGGATTGAGAATCTTACTCCCAACCCTATGAAACCAATCTTACTGGAAATCCATGTCAAAGACGACATAGTGGTAATCACTATCCCAATACCGCGGTTAGGATAGGGGCAACGTCTTAACCCAAAAACATAGAATCTTACTCTAGGATTTAGGCGTCTAGTAACGAAATCAAGCTAATCTTTAAAATCTTTAACTCTTTAATCCGAAGTTTACATTCTTAGTTACTTCTTAAGTTGCATCTTACGCCTTGACTCAAGAAATAACATGTAAACCAAGCATCTTACAACATCTTATCACTTTCTTTAACCTTTTCTTCAACTTTCTTTAAATTTAACGACTCAATCAAGAACTCATAAAGAACCTTAAAGAACACATCAAGAACTCAAAGAACTCATCAAGAACTCATCCAAGATTCAAGATCTTCAATCAAGATTCAAGAACTTCAACCAAGAACTCATTCAAGAATCAAGAACTCATCCGAAATCATCAAAATACACGCATACTTCCAACTAAACTCAACACATGAAATTATCAACTTTCTTGCATCCAAGATTCGTCAAACTTAAACATGATTAACATAAACTTCATACTAACATAATCAATCATAGAATCATCATTTTAAACCTTAAAATCATCATGAAATCACTTAAAAAACAGATTTACATTTCATACACATAAACATGTAAAAACATCAACATAAACTAATCTTATGCATTTAATCTATACTATGGATCATAGTATACCAATCAAGTTGAGAAAGTATGTTACCTTATTGAAGATTATACAAATTAATACACGAAAACTTGCTGCCCGGAAGTGAAAATACACGGCCCAACTACACGGCCAACAGGGACACGGCACGGTCTTGGGCACGGCTTTGCACGAACACCACCACGGCTTGCACGAGCACCACCACGGCTGGACCACGAACCACCTCTTCACATGGCCCTGCTGCACGGTTCACCACACGAACCACCACTCATGCACGGCTTCCACACGGCACCAACACGGTCACCACTCGAACAACCCACACGAACACGACCAAACCCAAACCCGAACTAATGATCTTGAATGCAAATTATGTGGTTTAGTTTGTGTTTTGACACTTAAAGATCAATAGAGTTTGAATCTTTAAGTTTAAGTTTAGAATTGATGATGAACAAATTGGTTGGATTGATGAGCCAAAAATGGCGTGAAAGAGGAGAGCAAATGGAGGGTGTTTTGTGTTTGATCTTTTAATGGCAAGTGATTAAGATGGAAAATGAGCAAAAGGATCCTCAAGCCTTACTAACCCTCCTATATATAGAGGTTAGTTAAGGTGTGAACATGAGGCAAGTGGCAAATCCTTGCCATTAATCATTAATGGGGCTGGTTCTCTTGAGGCCAAGATGGGCCTAATTGGACTCTCGTGATCAATTGGGCTAATTTACAATAATTACATGATTAATCATGCTTAATTCGATTTAGCCCAAAAATATTAAATAACTAATTATAAAATTAAATAATAAAATTCTAATTAATTAAATAATAATAAAAAATAATTAATAATTGATTAAAATAAAATAATTCGAATTTAATCGAAATTATTCACATAAAAAATAAAATAAATAGTTCAAAAATAAATTTGAACCATACATAACACCACATAAATACACATAAACCTCCGACAGAAATACATATAAAATCAGGGCTGTTACACGGAGGGTGAACCTCGTCCTTTGGCCGAGGGGAAAAGCCCCTAGCACTCAGTGTTTTGGACGGACGGTGATCCTCGTCCTTTGGCGTTTGCTACAATATTGTAGAAAGACAATGTAAGACATAGTTTTTATTATTGAATTATATAATATGCAAGTATTTTACATTTTTTATTGCTAAAAATCTTGATCTGTGTAGTCGGCTTAGCGTGTTGTTGCTGTTGGCTGGTTGCAGATGATTCTCGGCCTTGTCACTTGTCCCTACAGTAATGCCCCAGTTTGAGGCGAGGCTATCAACCCAAGTCGGTTTAAAAAGCGGATTTTGACAATTCCCTACCTTGAGGTGTCCACATAACCGACTTGGGAGCCCTCTTTGATTGGGGATGGCTCAGCTCGACCTTCGTGAGACCTTATTCGGTACCTTTGGTGGGTAACCTTTGTCTGATGTTGAGCTCATCTTGCTGACCAGGGGGTTGTTAAGTGGTTGAATTGGAACCATCTCAGTAGTTTCCTTTAGTTTCTTCGGTTGGAACTACTTAGACGAATTCCACCAGCGTTATCCCCCTGGGTCGGGTGGTTTGAGACTGGATCAACTATTCCCTTACGTATGTTTTTGGAATTGAGAAATCTGAGTTTTTCCAAAAGCCACCGCTCGGCTAGTATTGAGGACCACAGTCTACTCAGGAGACTGTGTCTTTCTGCATAGTTTCTCCTGCTGTCAACCACCGGTATGTATGGAGGCTTTACTGAAGAGGGCCCGATTAGATTGTGTGTCATGTGACTCAGCACCCTCGTCAGCTTCAGGGACCAAGACGCACAAGGGTGAGAATTACAAAGGGTAGTGTTACTCTGTTCCCACGTTCCTATCGAACTCAGTCCTGATGCCTCTTTTTCCTGTCGAACTCAGTCTTGAGTGACTTTGTTTTCCCTCCTTTTTTAGTCAGGAGGTCGGTTGGTTGCACTCAGCAACTTTTTGTTTGTGGAGCCATGGGGGTAAGTTTTAGTACCCATGGTAATTTTTAGAGAGGGAGAGAAGAAAGGAAAGGAGGAAAGAGATTTTTGTAGTAATTGTGTTTTTTGGTGGTAATTTTTGTCATGATTTTGCCTTAAGGATTTACTTCCTTTTATAGGCATGTTTTGCTCCTCCGCATTAAATGGTATTAAATGCGGTCTTTCGTCCCACTCGGCTCGACTATGCTGTATTGCCCCCATTCATCCGGGGTTGAGTTTCAACACTCTGCTCGGGATGAATGATATCTCAATTCGTTGCTCAGTTCTGGCATTGCATGTTAAATGGGTATGTTTCGTCTTGACACTCGGTCAGGATGGGTTCTGCCTTTTGTGCCGTGTGGAGGATGTTGCCTTAATTTTTTGTATCTTGGCGTGGCTTGCTCGACACTCGGCTGGGAGAGTGTATTGAATTCTCTTTTGGCCGAGGGGAGTATCATGTAGCCTGGTTTGGCTACTTGTTTTAAGGATTTTCCTGAGGAGGTGTGGTCGGGGCTTAGGGGTCGTTAGTTCCTAATCCGGTAAAAAATAATTACCCTAGGCTAACCTAACAAATAGTATAGGAAAGTAAGGGGCCGAAACTAGCGGATTACTTAGTCAAGTTATTGAGTGAAAAGGAGGTTTTTAATAAAGAGGAAAGGTGACTAAACTACTTTAACAAACTAAATCTAATGCAAATAAATTAAATTAAAATGAAATAAAATCAACGATTAAAGGCACTAGGGAAAAGGGGGAAAACATGATATTCCAAAAATCAAGCATGGAGCAACCATATAGCAAGCATAAAAACAATTGTTTCAAGCAAGTAGATTAGTTTATGCAAGAGGGCTTAGATTTCTCAGCCGACCCTCTCACACAACATCTCAACCTAGACCAAACCAAACACCATGGATCGAATCGCTCGGTAGACTAGATCTCTCATTCTCTACCTCGCTCAGAACCTGGTTCGAATTCCTCTAGACCCTTCCTAACATGTTATTTCTAACCTCATGCTTAGATTTCTCAACCACACTTGGTTAGTCCAAGATTCTATCCTAGAAGTTGGCCAAACTCCTAATCTAGCATTTCAATCCATGTTAGAAAACAAGCATCAACAAATTATTTCATACCAAACTAACAATTACTCCATGTTCAATAATCAAAATAACATCATTTTCCCCCTCCCCTAGCTAGAAATCTAGCCTAGGAGAGGGATGCTTATACTAACAAAAGCCATAAATAGACCAAACATGATAGAACAAGTAGAGAAACTAATAAACATGGAGAATAACAACTAGACTTGCAAATACTACTTCAAGGATTTAAACTTAAAATCACAAACAAAGTGAACAAGAGATTATAGCTAATGACAAGTAATAACTCAACAAATAACAACATACAAATGATGAACAAATAACAAAGAAAGAAAGATGAGAAATGTTACCAAACTAGAAGATTGAATAAATGGATTGATTGCAAATGAAGAAGAAATTGTTGATGATTACAAGTTAAAACTATTAAAACTCTTGTGCTTCTCTCTCTAAAAATACTGAAAATAATGTTAAGTATCTTGATATTTTCCTTTTTTTTTCAAACCTAGAAAAGTTGGGGTATTTATATATTACATGAGAGAGAAGGGGAATATTCGGAATAAATGAGCCGCTGCAGGTGGGAGCGGACGCTCTGAGGGTTGAGAGCGGACGCTCCACTAATACGATAAATGGACGTGCTGAGGCTGGGCAAGGGGAGCGGACGCTCCAAGGGTTGGAGCAGACGCTCCATGCATGGGCGAGCGGACGCTCCATGGGTTGGAGCGGACGCTGTGGCACCTCCCAGCAGCTAATGCCTTCTGATCATGGGCCGAGCGTCCGCTCTAAATTAGAGAGCGTCCGCTCTGACATGTTAGAGCGACCGCTCTCATATTTAGAGCGGCCGCTCTGAGAAGACTGCGCAAAGAGCTGATCTCGTAAGGCTCATAACTTTTGATTTAGATCTCTGATTGGAGTGTGTAATATACCGTTGGAAAGCACTTGAACTCTAGTTTCCAACACAATAGGCCCCGTATCCAAAAGATTTCCAGAAAAGAATTTATGCCCAAAATAGTGGAGGGTGGTCAAAACCGGCTTCGACCCATCTTTCTCCTCTTCTTTTACACCCAATGCTTCCATACTTGATTTTTCCTTCCATGACTCACCCGGTTTTAGAGTCGTTTCCTTGCTTTTGCTTGGATCATGGGTCCTTGGATGCTCTTGTTTCTTTCCTTGGCTTCCTAGGCCATCATAGAATGTTCATGTCCTTCGAGGGTACTTAAGCATTGTTTTGAGGTCTTAGCTTTGTGTCATGCTTCTCGAAGCTTCCCGGGACCTCTCACGATCCTTGTCGGCTATCGAGAATCATTCGGTAACACGCAAAACACCTGCATGAAAGAACGCATGGCATAAGCAACACAAAAATGCTCAATTATTATAAAAAAAACAAGAAAACACATTATTCGACAAAAACACATCATAAACATAAACTAAGCTAAAAAGGCCTATAACTAAGCCTAAAAAGCATTGAAAACGAACTAAAAGAGCCGGGAAAGTCGGTCCAAAAAGGGCCTGATCAAATTCCCCCAAGCTTGCCTTTTGCTTGTCCTCAAGCAAACAAAAACAAGAAAAACTAAAAAGCAAAATACTAACTCACTTTCGTAGGAATCACGGTCATTTTTAGCGTAAATGACAAGCCATTTAAACCTCAAAGTCGCCAAAGAGGACGAGTGATGCTCTCATAAGGGTTTCCAAAGAATTTAACCCATAACTCTTCCAAAAATAGATCAAGGCATAGGTTAACGAAAACAAAGAAAAGAAAAACAAAAGGAAGAAAAATAAAACAAAAATCCCTAATTGTACTTGTAAATGGATCAACGATCAATGAATGCAAACCTTTCTAAGCCCTAGCGAAAAACATGCTCAAAGATGTCTAAGGTGGATAGTCAAATAAAACATGCTACATAGAAGAACTAGAGAGGAACAATCCCCTTTTCGCTCTACAACCAAACAATCACAAGCTAAGCTAGTGTCGTCTCCACCCTTTGAGGTAGCTCCTCATGACTCCCCGAAGGAGCCGGAAAAATAAAAAGGAGAAACAACTTAGGCTACCCGACATCTCATCATAACAAAACCGCTCAATATGCTTGAACCATGACTTCCTCCACCGACTATGACTCAACTCTCTAGGATCAAGAGGGCTTAAGGGTTGTAATGTAGGGCTAGGGTAAGGTAGGAATAAATTTGGCTTGTAGTGCTCAAAACTTAAATAGTGAAGCAAATAAGCGCCAATAAGCAACAAATAGCAAACTCCTAATACGCCACACACATACACACAAAATCTCCCAAGCTTATTCAAAGAAATAAACAAAATTTGAAAAATTTTACACAATTTTTCAATATTTCTCCTCCCCCTAGCTTAAAGGACACAATGTCCTCATTGTGATAGAGAAAGGAATAAATGCTCGCTTTTTTTTCTTTCTTTTTTTTGTCAAATTTTTTTTATTTTTTTTCAATTATTTAACACGACCTTGCCTTTTTCAACTTAGGTCGGCTTTTGCTTGCAACTATGCAAATGAAACGTTTGCGCTTAGGAAAACTCCTAACTTCTCCACAAATTTCCGATACAAAGAAATTACAAACCACAATGCTCTAATTGCTTCACTATACCTAAAAGGGTATAAGACAAAACAAGGGGCATACAAGGCTAGTAATGTGGCTAGAAGAAAGGAAAGGCCAAGCTCAAAAGGTTCCAAATGATAAATGCAAAGCAAAAAACTAGAAAAATGAAAGAAGCAAGACAAATAAAACAAAAAAGGGAAATGAAAAAGGAAAAACAAATGGAACATAACTAGGAAAATGAATGCCTCTGTCCTCCCCTAGAGTAGCTCGGTCGCGGTCTCGGCGAGTCATGAATCAAGTTCTTGATCAAGCTAAGTTATGACAAGGATCCTATCGCCACTCAAACAAAATAATGTTGAAGGCTTGAAAGATTTGACACTTCCTCACATGTTAAGGGTAGTGGATTGCAAATACTACCTCCAGGGATTCAACTAGCTAGCAAAGCATCACCAATCATTCCACAACCCAAGAGTTTAAGTTTCATGAACTCTAAAGCTCTAAAACCTAGCACATGATATTTGAAAATCAACCCCAACATCTCAAACCATGTGGACTGCTAACCATTAGGAAGGAATGCATTCAATGTCCAAGACTCTAAAGTGATCAAGTCCAAACTAAAAACAAAACCAAAAATACACTTTGCCTTGAAAAGAAAAGAAAAGAAAAGAAAAAGAAGCGGAAGAAAGGAAAAACAAAATAAGAAAACTATCCAAAAGTGTGGGAAACAAAATCCAAGCATGAATGACTCTCAAATAGGCAACCGAGCATCAAACAAATAAATAAATCAAGGCCCAACGCCATCGATATCCAAGTGTCCTGAAGGGCTTAAAAGCCAAAATTAAAAGCCAATCATCCTAAAACAATCATCTCCTCCTAAAACTAACCCTAAAACAAAGCAAACAAGGAAAATAAAAGGAGAGTAGGGAATGGAGCAATCTCACCAAAATAAGTCTTGAAAATAAGCAACAAAACCTTGTTTTCACTTATAAGTACCACAAATGATACATTTGAGTTGCCTTATCATCAAACCTGCAAAAGAAGAGAAAGCAAAAACCAAACTCCAAAGAAAAACTAATTACAAAAAGAAAACAAAGAAAAGAGGGTAAAATTAAGGAAAACTATATGCAAGGAAGAAGGATGCCATATAGTAAATAGCATCGCAAAGCTCGAAGAAGCTTGTCAAATGCACTCGCAAATGACCCAATGAATATCGAATAGGCAAGAGTATAAAATAGAGTAAACACATTGTAAAGCAAAACTCTATGCCTAAATGATGATGAAAATGAAAAATGAAAAAAATAAAAGGAAAAATGATAAAATAGGAAGAAGAAGAATCGAAACAAAAAGAAGAATTAAAATAAAAAGAAGAAAAGTCATCACTACTATACAACTTTGCATCAATGGTAATAGCATGAGAGTCATGGGAGACACTAAAAGTAGAAGACTCCTCAAGTGGTGGACACATGACATAGTGAGGAAGAGAGACGGGGAAAAAAGGAATAATATCATGTCTCTTGGAAAAAATGACATGAGAGGGACGAATGGTAACATTTTCCTCACAAAAACTCTCACTCACATCACAAAGCTTACTAACAAGAGCACTATCACTCAAAACTTCTTCACCGAAAGATTTCTCTCTCAACTCATCACCTACATCATCGTCATCCTCAAATAGAGGGTTGTGATAGTCACGAGTTTCATAAGTATCCTCAAAGAGGGGGGTTTTTATACTCTAAGCATAACTCATCATCATCACTATTACAAGAGTCATCATCTTCACTTTTAATGCAATCTATATCATCAATTGATTGAGGAGGGGTAGGAAGAGAGTGAATGATAAAGTCAATGGGAGAGGGAGATGCAAAAAGGGGAACTAAGGATGGCTCATCTTCATCACCATTCCAAATTCCATCATCATAGGAAGTATCACTCTTACCTAAAGCGCCTTCTTCATAAGGGATGCTCCCATCAAAATCAATCAAAGTCATAGAATCCCAAACATCATTTTCAATATATTTCTCCTTTTCCACCCTCAAAGCCTCACAAACCTCATTCATGCAATCTAAAATAAGTTTTGTATCAAAACTTGGAGAATGCACCTCATCGTTAGGATTGGGTGAAGAACTAGCATGAGAGGGAGGGGTAGAGCAAGCATCATGACTAGAATCTAGATTCCCAAAGAAACTATTCATGGTCTCTAAGATAAGCTTCACATCAAGAGTGGATGAGTGAGAATTAGCATTATAAGCACAAGGGTCATCATTGTAATTCATGCAATCATTTGAAACATGTGAATCATTATAGATAGAATGCATTGTATTACAACTAGGAGAAGAGGGAGAGGTATACCATAGTTTGGTTGAACTTGCCTTGGGTTTGTACCCATGTCCCACTCATATGTGTCTTGAGCTAACCAATTGTAGTAGTCCCAAGCATCCTTCAAAGAAAGAGCTTGGAATCGTCCATCATGCATATCCTCAACCACATATCGAGTGAAGTTGTTCAATCCGGTATAAATAACTTCATATATCTCCCGTAGCCCACGACTACGGTTGTTTGTAAGTACATCACACACCCTATTGAAATACCTCCAAAATGGCTCATTCTCAAATTGAAGAATTGAGAAACTTGCCATTCTTGAAAATGTGCAACAAGATTTACAAACTAGTAAAACCAAAACTAAGCAAAGAGTTAGCAATGGCAAAAGAAAATGAAAAGAAAATAAAACTAAAATTAAAATTAAAATAAACAAAACAAAACAAAAATCAAAACAAAAAATAAATCAAAATAAAAATGAAAATTAAATAAAAGCAATAACTCAAATGACAAATATAACTCAAAAACAATCTCAATCAAGCCGTTCAATTAGTGTTGGTTGGTTTGCACCATGGCACAAAGCTCCAAGAATCGGTTGAGATGCTCAATAGGGTCTTCATGTGCCATCCCCATAAATTGATTTTGTAAGACCATGTTGGTGTAGTTGGGATGTATGGTGAAATTATTGTTTGTTGTGGGAAGGAGAAGCCCGCTTGTGAGCTCATAGTTGTCAGGAGCCCCAAAGTCTCGGAACAACGGACCGGGATTTTCATCACCCATGATTTCGGTTGATGTGCTTGATGTGTCAGGAGGGTCTTCTCCAAACTCGCCTAACTCTCGGTACAAGTTTCGAACCCCACGCAAAGTACGAATGATCTCAAGGTTAAGAGGGTATTCGGGAGGCCCTTGGGACTGCCTTTGCATCCAACACTCGCATCAAACACAACTAAGCAAGGCGTTAGCAATTGACAACACCAACCACAAATAACAACACTAATTTAATGATAGAGAAAATAAGAAAAGGAAATAAAGTGCAAAAATAAAAATAAAAAAATCAAACAATAGCGAACTAAATAACACCGTAGTTCCCCGGCAACGGCGCCAAAATTTGATCGGGGCTTAGGGGTCGTTAGTTCCTAATCCGATCAAAAATAATACCCTAGGCTAACCTAACGAATAGTATAGGAAAGTAAGGGGTCGAACCACAAGAAACTAGCGGATTACTTAGTCAAGCTATTGAGTGATCTGAAAAGGGGGGTTTTAATAAAGAGGAAAGGTGACTAAACTACTTTAACAAATTAAATCTAGTACAAATAAATTACATTAAAATGGAGTAAAATCAACGATTAAAGGCACCAGGGAAAGGGGGAAAACGTGATATTCCAAAAATCAAGCACGGAGCAACCACATAGCAAGCATAAAATCATTTGTTTCAAGCAAGGAGATTAGTTTATGCAAGAGGGCTTAGATTTCTCAGCCAACCCACTCACACAACATCTCAACCTAGACCAAACCAAACAACATGGATCGAATCGCTCGGTAGACTAGATGTCTCATTCTCTACCTCGCTCACAACCCGGTTTGAATTACTCTAGACCATTCCGAACATGTTTTCTCTAACCTCATGCTTAGATTTCTCAACCACACTTGGTTAGTCCAAGATTCTATCCTAGAAGTTGGCCAAACACCTAATCTAGCATTTCAATCCATGTTAGAAAACAAGCATCAACAAATTATTTCATACCAAACTAACAATTACTGAATGTTCAATAATCAAAATACCATCATTTTCCCCCTCCCCTAGCTAGAAATCTAGCCTAGGAGAGGGATGTTCATACTAATAAAATCCATAAATAGACCAAACATGATAGAAGAAGTAGAGAAACTAATAAACATGGAAAATAACAACTAGACTTGCAAATACTACTTCAAAGATTTAAACTTAAAATCACAAACACAATGAACAAGAGGTTATAGCTAATGACAAGTAATAGCTCAACAAATAATAACATACAAATGATGAACAAATAACAAAGAAAGAAAGATAAGAAATGTTAGCAAAATAGAAGATTGAATAAATGGATTGATTGCAAATGAAGAAGAAAATGTTGATGATTACAAGCTAGAACTATTAAAACTCTTGTGTTTCTCTCTCTAAAAATACTGAAAATAATGCTAAGTATCTTGATATTTTCGTTCTCTTCAAACCTAGAAAAGTTGGGGTATTTATATATTACATGAGAGAGAAGGGGAATATTTGGAATAAATGAGCCGCTGAAGGTGGGAGCGGACGCTCTGAGGGTTGAGAGCGGACGCTCCACTAATACGACAAATGGACGTGCTGAGGCTGGGTAAGGGGACGCTCCAAGGGTTGGAGCGGACGCTCCATGGATGGGCGAGCGGACGCTCCATGGGTTGCAGCGGACGCTCTGGCACCTCCCAGCAGCTAATGCCTTATGATCATGGGCCGAGCGTCCGCTCTAAATTAGAGAGCGTCCGCTCTGAGAAGACTGCGCAAAGAGCTGATCTTGTAAGGCTCATAACTTCTGATGTAGATCTCTGATTGGAGCGTGTAATATACCGTTGGAAAGCTCTTGCACTCTATTTTCCAACACAATAGGCCCCGTATCCAAAAGATTTCCATAAAAGAATTTATGCCCAAAATAGTGGAGGGTGGCAAAACCGGGTTCGACCCATCTTTCTCCTCTTCTTTTAAACCCAATGCTTCCATACTTGATTTTTCCTTCCATGACTCACCCGGTTTTAGAGTCGTTTCCTTGATTTTTCTTGGATCATGGGTCCTTGGATGCTCTTGTTTCTTTCCTTGGCTTCCTAGGCCATCATAGAATGCTCATGTCCTTCGAGGGTACTTAAGCATTGTTTTGAGGTCTTAGCTTTGTGTCATGCTTCTCGAAGCTTCCCGGGACCTCTCACGATCCTTGTCGGCTATCGAGAATCATTCGGTAACACGTAAAACACCTGCATGAAAGAACGCATGGCATAAGCAACACAAAAATGCTCAATTATTATAAAAAAAAACAAGAAAACACATTATTCGACAAAAACACAATATAAACATAAACTAAGCTAAAAAATCCTATAACTAAGCCTAAAAAGCATTGAAAATGAACTAAAAAAGCCGGGAAAGTCGGTCCAAAAAGGGCCTGATCAGTCGTCCCAGGGTGGTGCCACGTGGCCCTATTGTGTGCTGCCAAGTGGACCTATAAGATGCTGCCTTGCTTGGAAGGCTTCTGTTGGGCTTCTCTCTTGGCCTTTCTGAATATTTTGGGTTTGACCCTCAAACTGGGTTTTGTTGGTACCTTGGAGTTCTTCTTGGATCTTCTTTATTTTTTGGGCCTCATTGTGGAATGTAGGCCCTTATTTTTGGCAGTAACAGTATTGGTTCGAGTATGGCTTGGCTCCTCTTGTTTCTTGCTTCAATCTTTTTGGAATGGATTGTTATGCTCTAAAATTTAATGTAGATTTTTAATTGTAGAGGAGAGAAAAGAGAGAACAAATATGTTGAGTATTTTTGTGCAGGGTGTCCTTAGTGTGGTGAGCAAGGGAGGGTTATATGCTTGCTTGGTTGTTGAGGAGATCTCCTAAATTTTAGGAGAGTAAGAAGGAGAATAAAAGTGAGGTTTTTTTAGATTTAGCTTATTGACTAATCAATAAGATAGAATTAAATAATCATAGGGGATTTGGTTAGGGGGGCCGTGTGAGATTAATGGGCAAGGGTAATTTGGGCCTTCGGCCCATAGTTGGTAAGATAAGGTACAAAGTTTGAGCTCGGTTTTTAATTCGGATTTGAATCTTTTTCCATCAAAGAAAGTAATTAAATATTAATTTGAAATTTAAAATAGCCCAAAAATTTGGGTTATTACAATTTCGATCAAATGGTCGGTCGAAAACGGGTCGGTAAAAAATCGGTCAAAGACAGGTTCGAAACAATACAGTTTCGGTAATGGTAGGTCTCTATATAATAAAAAACCGATCAAAAACAGGTTCAGTCTTAAACAGGTTCAGTCAAAGACAAGTCGATTTCGGTATGCATAAAATCGGTCGGAAACGATTTCGGTATAATTCAGATTTGGTAGCGGTCGGTTTCTGGTCACTAAAAATACGGTCAAAAACAGGTTCGGTATTGGGGTAGGAGTATGTACTTGTGTTGACGAGACATAGTCCACAGAGAGCCTCGGTAGGTGGTATCCTTCAAAGTTGGAGTTGATGTTGTGTCTGAAATGTCGCCCTGAGAATGTTGTTGTGACTGTTGTCTCTTTGCCTTTAGATACTCTCGAGCATCCCTATAGGCTTGATTTGTTTCACTGATTAGGGGTTCTCTTCGTGGTAGAGTGGGAGGCTTGGTTATTTTTACCCGTTGGGTAATGTTTTTCCAATCAAACTTCGTTGATTTGGAAGGTTTTTCCTTCTTCTTGGTGTTGTTTGAGACCTTTTTCTTCCCCTGGTCGACCTTGGGTCGGCGGGATCCTTGGTCGGCCTTGAGGGCCCGGCTTCCTCTTGGGTCGGCTTAGATGGCCCTAGGTCGGCCTTGTTGGCTTGGCCTATCATATCTTTCACTTATGTGACAAGTGAGTTCCTCAAGTCGACCATTATATGCTTTAACTGAGAGAGAGATATTGGCTGATCCTCCTCAGGAGATTGGGCCTCGGCTTGACTCGCACGTTGTGCGGTCCTCTACCTTAGAAGGGGTTGGTCATGACCCATTTCTCTCTCGTACGACTCGCGGTTGTTTTCTACTGTTACCAATGTGGTTTTTCGAATAGCGAGAGATTTTTCTCCTATGTTTGGCATAGAATCGTGCCCTCCCCACAGACGGCGCCAAATGTTTTAGGGGTTTTTGCAAACAAGGAGAGGACTAACCAATTCTATGCTACAAACTTGTTCCAAATAATAATAAATGCAGAAATAAATATGAATGTAATTAAAAGTGAAAAAGACAATAATAACTCGAATTGTTGTTAATCAAGTTTGATTAAAGTTAACCGACAAATTACAAGTTATGTATTGTCAAATCAGCAATCATTGAAATTTGTGCATTAATTATTACTTTAAACCTTATATATAAGAATCTTCTAACTACCCTTTGTAAACTATCAATGTGGGATACAATTTTTCCCCACTTTTGATGTTTTTCCCTAACTCTTTAGGCTGAACTCCAAATGGCCAGGTGTCGTCCCAGGGTGGTGCCACGTGGCCCTATAGTCTGCTGCCACGTGGACCTATAAGATGCTGCCTTGATTGGATGGCTTCTGTTGGGCTTCTCTCTTAGCCTTCCTGAATATTTTGGGTCTAACCCTTAAATTGGGTTGTGTTGGTACCTGGGAGTTCTTCTTGGATCTTCTTTATTTTTTGGCCTCACTATGGAATGTAGGCCCTTATTTTTGGCAGTAACAGTATTGGTTCGAGTATGGCTTGGCTCCTCTTGTATCTTGCTTCAATCTTTTTGGAATGGATTGTTGTGATTCAAGATTTAATGTAGATTTTTAATTACAGATGAGAGAAAAGAGAGAACAAATATGTTGAGTATTTTTGTTTAGGGTGTCCTGAATGTGGTGACCAAGGGAGGGTTATTTGCTTGCTTGGTTGTTGAGGAGATCTCCTAAATTTTAGGACAGTAAGAAGGAGATTAAAAGTGAGGTTTTTTTAGATTTAGCTTATTGACTAATTAATAAGATAGAACTAAACAATCATAGGCGATTTGGTTAGGGCGCCGTGTGAGATTAATGGGCAAGGGTAATTTGGGCCTTGGGCCCATAGTTGGTAAGATAAGGTACAAAGTTTGGGCTTGGTTTTTAATTCAGGTTTGAATCTTTTCTCATCAAAGAAAGTAATTAAATATTAATTTAAAATAGTCCAAAATTTTGTGTTATTACAATTTCGGTCAAACGGTCGGTTGAAAACGGGTCACTCAAAAATCGGTCAAAGACAGGTTCGGTAGAATACAGTTTCGGTAACGGTCGGTCTCGACATAATAAAAAACCGATCAAAAACGGATTCAGTCTTAAACAAACTCGGTACAGGTCGATTTCGGTATGCATAAAATCGGTTGGAAACGGTTTCGGTATAATTCAGATTCAGTAGCGATTGGTTTCTGGTCACTAAAAATACAGTAAAAAATAGGTTCGGTACTGGGGTAGGAGTATGTACTTGTGTTGAACGAGACATAAAAGAAAAGGCGATTGATACGATCTAGAGAATCTGTGGTGGAAACAGGGAGGCGAGCTGAAGACATAGAAAAGGTTGGGAGAGCCTCTAAATTGCTTTGGATAAGAATAGATTTACCTGCTTTAGAAAGCCAAAGGGCAGACCAAACGTTTACTTTCACATCTTCTTTGTGAAGAATATGGGAACAATTAGTCTTAGAAAAAACGGAGGAGTTGAAGAAAACACCTAAGTAGCGGCCGACAAAGCGTTTTGGGGTCATATTAAAAATAGCAGCTAAAGATCTTTTGCGGGAATTGTCTACTTTTTTAGAGAAAACGATAGAAGATTTATCAAAATTAATGAGCTGGCCTGATAAGTTCATAAACTCATTTAGATGATCTTGGATTTGCTGACAGCCGGACTGGGAAGCATTATAGAATAAAAGACTATCATCCGCAAAAAGGAGACAAGGCAAGACTGAAGCTAAGGGAGAATTCGGATTCCGATGGGTGAACGGGGGGACGTGGAAGCCGAAGCCAGTTTATGGGAGAGAACTTCTATGTAGATAATAAAAAGACAGGGGGAGAGAGGGTCCCCTTGCCGAATACCCCGAGAAGGGAAAATGAGGCTTGAGGTATGACCATTTATAGCAGGAGAGAAAGAGATAGAAGTTACACAAGCCCTAATCCATGAAACCCAGGTTTGATTAAAACCAAAGCTATGGAGAGTTGCTCAAAGGAAGTCCCACTCAAGGCGATCATAGGCTTTTTCCATATCAATTTTAAGGGCTACCAAACCCTTCGAGCTTTTGGATTTGTTAAAGAGATTTAAAACCTCATGAACTAAAAGGATATTATCCTGGATGGCTCGATCTAGGGAAAACGCATTTTGTTAAGGGCTAATTATTTTCGTGAGGAACGGTTTTAGACGGTTAACCAATAACTTAGCTATACCCTTATAAATCGTGTTACAAAGGCTAATAGAGCGATAGTGGGTCGTACGATTAATCTGGAGAAGGAGAATCCTGTTACTGCCAATTTAATTGGTCCAAATGAAAGGACAAAGGGCCCAAGACTCCAGCCCAAGAAAGAGCCCAAGACTCCAGCCCAAAAGAAGAATCATCAAAGGCCTCAATTACAAGGGTTACGTGGCAGAATACCACCGGTCCACATGGCAGCACCCTATTGGTCCACATGGCACTTTCCTACGAAGACACGTGGCAGATTCAGTCTCAGACTTGGGACTTATGTAAAAACACCAAAATAGATAGAACCATGTGTATGTTTGGTATCCCACATTGGTCATTTACCAAAGGGTAGAAAGAGATTCTTATATAAATGTAATAAAGTAATGATTATAGCACAGTTTCCAAGAATTGGCTGATTTGACAACACACATTTGTAATTGTCAATTAAACCCTAATCAATCTTGATTAGCAGCTAATTAAGTTATTATTATCTTTTCCTCATTTAGTTAATTACTTTGCATTTTTCTCATTTTAAATTACTTTCACTTTTGTGGTTCTGGGTCAAGTTTGTGGCATAAGATTGGTTAGCTCTCCTTAAAACAAAAAACACCCGAAACATTTGGCGCCGTCTGTGGGGAAAGGACGATTTTATGGCAAACTTAGGAGATAAAACTCCCGAGATACCCAAAACCTCTTTGGTGCCGGTAGAAGACGATCCTGATTATGAGGAGAGAGAGATAGACCAAGACCGACCCCCTCGAAGGGAGAAGACTGCACAACGTGCAGATCAGGCCTCGGCCCAATCTTCCGAGGGGGATCAGCTAATCTCTCTCTCAATTGAAACACGTAATGGTCGATTTGAGAAACTCACTTGTCACGCAGGTAAAGGACATGATAGGGCAAGCCAATAAGGCCGACCCAGGGACTTCTAAGACAACCGCAGGAGACGCCGGGCCTTCGAGGCCGACCAAGGGTCCGGCCGGCCCCAAGGGGGACTCAGGGAAGAAAAGGCTTCAGGAAGCACCAAGAAGAAGACTTCTAAATCAACGAAGATTGATTGGAAGAATATCACCCAACGGGTGAAGACAGCCAAAGCTCCTCCGCTACCTAGGAGGGAGCCCCTGATAAGCGAGTCTAATCAGGCCTTTAGAGATGCCCGAGAGTATCTGAAGGCAAAACGGCAGCAATCTCAGCAGCACTCCCACATTTACGTTTCCGACACTGCGTCAACTCCCACTTTGAAGGATACCACCTACCGAGACTCTATGCGGACCATGTCTCGTACAACAAATGTGCAACCACCGACTCCAGTTCTGAAGGGCTCGTTCAAGGCCGAGCCACACAGAGAAGATGTGCCTCTAGCTTCTCAGTTCCAACAACCACATCTGTCACATCCCCATGGTGGGATAACATGGAATTCTCCCTTCTCCGTCGCTATCTTGACAGCCGCAAGGGCCTCTAAAGTCAAGGCACTTCATATTGAACCATATGATGGTACGACGGATCCAGATGACCACCTGGCCACGTACAAACATTTGATGTATGCCCAGTCAGTTGATGATGCGACCTGGTGCATGTACTTCCCCGCTACTTTGAAAGGAGTAGCTCAAAAATGGTTCAGCAGCCTGCCGAATCACTGCATCCAAAACTTCACCGAGCTTAGCATGGTCTTTGCACATCACTTCATGGCAAACAAGCAGGAAAGGAAGACCAGCATGCATCTTGGCAAGATCATACAGGGGCCTAACGAGTCCCTGAGATCATATGTAAAGCGGTTTAATCTGGAGATGCTGCAAATACCTGGCCTTCCGGAAGGTGTAGCTTTTGACAACTTCGTCAAAGGGCTTCACCAGTCAAGATTCAAGTTCGAGATGGTAAGAAAAAAGGTACAATCTCTGCCAGAAATCCTTATGGAGGCTGAGTCTTATATCCATGCCACTAAGATTTGCTCAGCTACCAAGCCGGAAACCAAGAATGCACAGAAGCAAGGGGAGACGAGCCAGAAGAAAGAAGTGACCCACAAAAGAGAAGTTTGGACGGTCGAGGGCACTCATAAGGAGCAAAAGGCTCCCAAGAAAAGTCGTACTTACGAGGTGGCATATGAGTATAATAGAAATCCCCATGCCATCTTAATGGAAATTAAAGATAAGTTCAACTTCGATGCGCCTCAGCCGCTGCGAGGCCCGTCGAAATATAGAAATGCCAGCAAGTATTGCCAGTACCACAAGGATGTGGGCCATGACACAGATGAATGCTTCAATCTGAAGCGATTGTTGGATAAGCTGGCTGCTAAGGGTATGTTGGAACCCTATATTGTGAAGTCCAAATATAAGTTTCAGCGAAGGACCACCCAGAAGACTGGGTAGAAGAAGAAGAAACCGATACCGAGGTGGTAGCTATGATCTCGGGTGGCCTCGCCTCAGGAGGCCCCACCATCAGGGGTGCGAAGGATCACCTTCGTAGCCTTTCTCAGGTTATGACTACAAAAGAAACGAAAGACAAATTGCCAGAAATAATGATTGGCGAGAAAGATCGGCCAATCATCCAGACTCCTCACGACGACCCCTTGGTCGTCGAATTCAAGGTAGCCAATCTGAAGGTCAGGAGGATCTTAATAGATACAGGAGCCTCGACAGATATTATAAGCTTTGCTTGCTTGGAAAAGCTAAGGTTCCCAGACAATGCTCTCCAACCCATTAACCATCCTATCATTGGGTTTGGAGGAGGTGTCATTCACCCCGTAGGCATTGTCACCTTGCCCATCCGAATGGGAACAAAAGAGATGCCACGTCATATGTTTGTGAAATTCCTAGTGGTCAAAGAGCTGACAGCCTACAACATCATTATTGGCCGGCCAACATTAAACGTGTCAAAAGCCATTATCGTGCCACACCTCATGTTGATGAAATTTGTATGTAATGATGGAAGTGTGGGGGCGTTATATGGTGATCAGCAGACTGCACGAGAGTGCTATCTCACCACTATAAGGTCCTGTCCCACACTAGACCAGCAAAACAAGGTCCAACCATCGTCCAAAAAGAGAAAGACAGAGGTTGAAGGGCCGCGCCAAGAAGTTTGTATGATTGGGTCACCCAACCCAGATGAGTTGCGACCTCAGCCTATGGGTGAATTTCGTGAAGTTATACTAGATGCTGATCGCCCTGACCGAGTTGTGCAAATAGGCTCCACTCTGGAAGAAGATCAGAGCCAGAGGTTGGAAGAACTCCTAAAGGAGTATCAGGATGTATTCGCCTTCACTGTTCAGGAAATGCCGGGTATTGACCCGAGCATTGTCTGTCATGAGCTGAATGTACTGCCGGGCACGAAACCAGTCAGACAGAAGAAGAGAAATCACGGAGAACTCCGGGACAAAGCCGTTGCAGAGGAGGTGAAAAAACTTTTGGAGGCTCGGTTTATTCGCCCTTGTTACTACCCCAAGTGGGTGGCCAATGTAGTCTTGGTACCCAAACCTAACAAGGGGTGGAGAATGTGTGTCGACTACACCGACTTGAATCGAGCCTGCCCCAAGGATGGATTTCCCTTACCCAAGATCGACCAATTGGTCGACTCCACAGCAGGGCATGCCCTTATGAGCTTTAAGGATGCCAACTCAGGCTTCCATCAAATCCCTATGCACCCGGATGACCAAGAGAAAACGGCCTTCATCACTTCGCAAGGTCTATATTGCTACACTGTGATGCCTTTCGGTTTAAAAAATGCCCCTGCCACCTTTCAAAGGTTGGTAAACATGGTGTTCCAACATCAGTTAGGGCGAAACCTGGAAGCTTACATAGATGACATAATTGTCAAGAGCAAAGAGCCGCTAGATCACCCGGCCGATCTAAAGGAAACATTTGATTCCCTTAGAAAATATAACATGAAGTTGAACCCTAAGAAGTGCGTCTTTGGGGTGGCCTCAGGGAAGTTCCTAGGGTTCATGATTGATCAGCGGGGCATTGAGGCTAATCCCGACAAAGTGAAGGCAGTAAGTGACATGACTTCCCCTAGAACGATCAAGGAAACTCAAAGGTTGACCGGATGTTTGGCTGCTCTTGGCCGATTCCTGTCCCGGTCAGGGGATAAATGTCACTTCTTTTTTGATGCTATGAAGAAAAAGTCTAAATTTGAATGGACTGAAGAAGCCGAACTGGCTCTTACCAAACTAAAGGAGCATATGCATGCCCGACCTAGGCTGATAAGCCCAATCCCAGGTGAGGTTTTGTATATGTACCTTGCTGTTTCGGAATTCTGTTTAAGTGCGGTGCTGGTAGCCGTCCGAGAAGGTGTCCAACATCCGGTATACTTTGTAAGCCACATCTTAAGGAACGCCGAGCTACGATATTCTCTCATAGAGAAGTGTGGGCTCGCACTGTATATGGCCTCCAAAAATCTCCAGCCTTACTTCAAGACGCATCCTCTTGTGGTTTACACTGACCAGCCACTGAAACAACCTTTCACTAAGCTTAAGTCCTCCGGCCGTATGTTGAAATGGGCGGTAGAACTCAATGCTTTTGATATTTCTTTTGACCCAAGGAAGGCAATCAAGGGCCAAGCCCTAGCAGATTTTGTTGTAGAAATGACCAGGCCGGAAGGCCAGGCAGAAAAGGGTCCCAAGGGTTGGAAATTATTTGTTGACGGATCCTCAACCCAAAATGGGTGCCGCGCAGGCATCTTATGTATCTCGCCGAAAGGGGATGTGTATGAATATGCCCTCCGTTTCAAGTTTCAGGCCTCTAATAACGAGTCAGAATACGAAGCTCTCCTTACCGGTCTAAGAATGTGTATTGCTGCAGGGGCAGAAGAAATAGAGGCCCCGTCTGATTCACAACTAGTTGTGAGTCAGGTCAATGGAGACTATGAAGCCCGAGAGTCGGCCATGAAAAAATACTTGCATATTATTAAGGAAGTTAGCGCCCCCCTCAAGACACTCATTGTTCAGCATGTGCCTAGATCGGATAACAGTCAAGCCGATGCCTTGTCTAAGCTGGCCTCCTCAGCAATTAATGAAACCCCAAGGACTGTATTTTGGGAAGTAAAAGAAAGAAGAAGCATAGATGAACAAGAAATCCTGACATTGGATCGAAGCAGTACATGGATGGACTCCATCCTTGATTATAAGATGAATGGCACCTTGCCGACTGACAAGAAAGAGGCAAAGGCCACCGAGCGAAGGGCCGCATGGTTCAAAGTTTTCAATGGAAAGTTATATAAGAAGTCTTATTCTAAGTCATTCCTAAAGTGCATCACGCCCGAACAAGGACAGGAAGTTTTGGATGACCTGCATGGATTATGCAGTTCCCATATTGGGGGACGAGCATTGGCAGAGAAGGCTATTCGAACTGGTTATTACTGACCCACGCTGAAAGAAGATGTTATGTGGAAGGTAAGAAAATGTGATAAGTGCCAAAGATTCGCCAAACCTATACATCGCCCTTCCAATGAATTGGTCCCCGTTACCAGTCCTCTCCCCTTTGCCAAATGGGGAATGGACATACTCGGCCCATATACTCAAGCAACGGGTCAACGACGCTACGTGTTTGTAGCTGTTGATTACTTCTCTAAGTGGGTTGAAGCCGAAGCAGTCAAAGGTATCAAGACAAATGATGTCAAGTGCTTCATCTGGAAAAACATAATCACAAGGTTCGGTGTGCCACAGGCTGTGGTGTTTGATAATGGTCCACAGTTCGAGACTCCACAACTCAAGATTTGGTTGTGAGATCAAGGAATTGCACACTGCTTTGCCTCAGTAGGACGCCCTCAAACAAATGGCCAAGTTGTGTCTTTCAACAAAATAATCTCAGATGGAATTAAGAAGAAGCTTGAAAAAGCTAAGGGTTTGTGGGCCGACGAACTTCCCAATGTGCTTTGGTCAATTCGGACTACGAGCAAATCTTCAACGGCTGAAACTCCCTTCATGACGGTGTATGGGGCAGAGGCAGTTCTTCCTATTGAGATGTACGAGCCCACTCTTCGGGTCATGCTCTATGATGAGAATGCAAACTGGGAAGCAATGAAGTTGAATTTGGAATTTCTACCAGAAACAAGGGGTAATGCTTTACTCAAACAAGAGGTCTACAAGCTGAGGATGGCTCGGGAATACAACAAAAAGGTCAAGAATCGCCCCTTGAGAATTGGAGATTATGTGTTAAGAAAGATGGAGGCACAAGGCCGAGCTAATGAAGAAGGTAAGCTTACTCCAAGTTGGGAAGGTCCGTACAAAGTCACGGAGACAGTGCACGACGGTACATACCGACTCGAGACAATGCAAGGTAAAGCTGTGCCACGGTCATGGAATATGGACCACCTAAGGAAGTATTACTTCTAGATTGTAAATAACAATGTACGATTAAGAGTCGAAGCAATGTAATCAAATTCCATACTAATGAAAAAAGGGCAGGACTTGGTCCCAAAGGCCCCATCACTTTTCAAGTGAAAACTTTTAAGGCTAGTGTCCATAATTTTGTTTATAAAACATAAGACCGAATGCCCTTAGTGCTACTCTAAGCACTAAGCTCCTACCCCCTATATTGCCCTCAAAAAACGAGGCCAATAGTGATAAGTTTCACCAGGATGAAGGGTGGCCACCCATGCCCCCTAATTCATTTCCAATTAAGACGAGTTACTTGATAAACTAAAGTGATTCACTAAAGGGTGTCTCGGCCACATTCAGGTCGAGTCATCCGATAGATTAAGATGAATCACAAAAGGGTGTCTCGACCACATTCAGGACGAGTCACCCGATAGATTAAGATGAATCAAAAAAGGGCGTCTCGACCACATTTAGGACGAGCACCCGATCAATCTATAAAAATCGCCTAGGGAGGCCTCGGCTTTAGTGAGCCGAGCCCTTGGAAAATCTAATTTTGCTTACCAAAGGGGTGTCTCGGCTAGACAAAGCACGAGTCATGGCACAAATCATTAAATAGACGACTTAAATAAAATAGGATATTTCATATATAATAAGTCCGATTACAAAAGGGGGGCAAATACTTGCCTTGATACCATAAATAAATGATAATAAATACTGACAGACGCCAATCCCCTAGTCACTCTCATCAGGGTCGGGTATCACGGGAGTAGAAGGACGAGGCCGGCCGGTTTCCTCACACCAGTGCTTGAGGTCAACCTAGTCGAGCCAATCACTGAGGTACCTGAAGTCTTTGTATGGGTACGCCTTATACCAGGCATCCTCAACACGTGCCCGGTACTCCTCCTCAGTCAACCCCTGTTTAATAACCACTTGGGGTTCCTTGGGGCGCATGGAGCCCTCGCCATCATGAGGACTCCTTTTCTTTATTTCCTCCCATTGATTCAACCGAGACTCATATTGCATATTCAGTAAGTGCTCCTCGTCTATTAAGCCCTCGTTCTTCTCCCTGGGGAGCTTACCTTTACGAGCCGATCCCTCACTACTCGGGGAACGCACTGCGACCTCATCCCAGCACCCTTTGGTCTCATCCCACGTCACCTTCCATGTATACTTATGGAAGTCTTCTTCATTCGTGGCAGCCGGATCCTTTTCCTTGGGTAGCTTGCTGCTGCTCCCCTCCTTCGATGGCCAAGGGAGTTTGCCACGGTTATCTTTTTCTTTGGGTAACCATTGGCCAGACATTTTTCTTTCACTTAAAACGTTGAAATTATTTTCTCAGACTCTCTTTCTTCTTTCTCTCTCAAGAATTTGCGATTTGAGTTGTGACAATGAAAGCAAAGCTGGTGGTATTTATAGAAATTTCATAATTTCCACTTCTTCAATTTTATCCCTATACCTAGTCAGACGCATTTAATGTTTCTTGCAACAGGTTGGGGGCCCAAAATCAGTTTGTGCTATACAAAAATCTTTAACCACTTTTGCCTAACTACTTTAGGCCCAAAACAAAGATTCATTTTTTAGAAATTAAAATTCCACGTGGCAATTTAATCATTTTATAATTGCTTCCCCGGTCAAAAGCTAACCCAATCAAGGTGGGACGAGCCCTGAAACGTGTAACGGTCACATTGAGCAATACAATCGGTTTAAGGGCAATCATGTATCTGATTGATTGCCCTCCAACTTATTCGGCAAAGCACAATTGGCAAGATAAATTGCCGAGCAATCACTCAGACTTTAGAACTTAGACTTTCTAAACCGACTGCATTGCTCAGGGGCATAATACACTACTAGAAATAAATGAAGTTACTGAAATAAACACAAAAGTCGAGAAATGATGAAAAGAAAACTTATTTTATTAATCTTTGTAACTATTACAAACTATGGCGGACCAGCCGCCTACAGAAACTAAAAACTAAAAACTAAAAATTAAAATTAAATCTAAACTAAAATTATTTCTTCAGGTCTCGGCCCCATCGTCGTCATCATCTTGGCCCTCGTTCTCTCCTTCCTCCTCTTCTCCTACTTAGTCTTCAGTATAAGACGGGTAGGGAGGAGGGGAGCGACCAGCCGCCTTGGCCAGGCCTTTCATATCCACCCAGTCTATCGCACGACTTAGATGGCCAAAGGACGAGCCAGCATAGGCCACTTCCCAGGCCTCGGCCACTTTGTTCTTGTAAGCTCGCTCGGCCTCCAAGATTCTCTGCACCAAACCCTTTTTGGAGGAGGAAACTTCTTCCTCCAATTCTTTCTTCTCTGCCTGGAGCTGGGTGACCTTGGCCTCGGCCTCAGTAAGGGCCGCCTTGGCAGAAGAGCTCGCCTTCTTAGCCTGCTTCTCCACCTTCTCCTTCTCCTTCTTCAGCTCATCGCGCTCGGCGATGAGGGCATTGATCTTGGTCAGATGATTGGCACACTCGGCCTTGAGATTGACGATTGTGTCAGCCTGTGATTCCACAGTAGCACCGGTTAGTTGGTCTTGTCGAAGTGTACTGAACATAGCAGCGTCTTTTGTTTCACTAACCTCGACCCTAGACTGTTTAACTTCGTCTACCATGGCGGAGCGCCACTGCCTAGCGCCATCCAGTCTCAGCATGGCCTGAAATAAGAAAATTAGCTTCAAGCAAAAGTTAACTTAACGCAAAAAATAATGAAATCCTTAAAGCATACCTCGGCCAGGTTGTATAAGATGGGCATGATGTGCCCATCGTGAAAGCCCTTCATATTGTGGGCTACCTCCTTGGGAGCTCCTTTGAGCATCCCTCGGACAATCTCCAGCTTCTCCTTCCCGGAGTAGCCGGGAAGGTAAGAGCCGCCAGGCATGCTCTCGGCCTCCTCTTCAGTAGGCCCTCCTGAAGGGTCAGAAATGGGAAGCACTATTGAGTCTGGATGAGAAGGTGAAGACGAGATAGTTTTACCTCACACAGACCGAAGAGTTCTAACTCGATGAGAGAAGTATTTACCTCCCATCTTATTCGCCAAATCCCTGATGGATGGCGGAATATTCTTAGAAACCGATTGAGGGATGTCGGCAAGAGCGTCTGGAGGGGCCATGACGTCGGGGGTATCCTTAACCCCTGGTTCGTAGACCGACATTGCAGCAGTCGGTCCCTTCCCCAGAATGGGGGTAAATTTTGTATCGAGCTCCTTGAGCTCGTCGGAAGTCATCTCCTGCTTCCCTTTACCAGTAGGAAGCAGGGGAGCCTTACTCTTTTTCTTGGTGCCTGAAATGCTGGCACCCTTCCTCTTGGTCCCCTTGGATGAGGCACCGCTTGCCTGCAAAAATTTACACACCTTAGCCGAATTCTCTAAGATAAACAACAGACCCACTCGTCACAAGTAGTGGCCGAGTGGGGCAAAAGTTTGAAGTTGTTTACAACACCCCCTCTCGGCTTCCAAAAGAGCCGAGGGGGGATGTTGCAAACAACATTCCATGTAAGACCCCCTCGTCACAAGTAGTGGCCGAGTGGGGCAAAAGTTTGAAGTTGTTTACAACACCCCCTCTCGGATTCCAAAAGAGCCGAGGGGGGATGTTGCAAACAACATTCCATGTAAGACCCCCTCGTCACAAGTAGTGGCCGACTGGAGCAAAAGTTTGAAGTTATTTACAACACCCCCTCTCGGCCTCCAAAAGAGCCGAGGGGGGATGTTGCAAACAACATTTCATGTAAGACCCCCTCGTCACAAGTAGTGGCCGAGTGGGGCAAAAGTTTGAAGTTATTTACAACACCCCCTCTCGGCCTCCAAAAGAGCCGAGGGGGGATGCTGCAAACGACATTCCATGTAAGACCCCCTCGTCACAAGTAGTGGCCGAGTGGGGCAAAAGGTTGAAGTTATTTACAACACCCCCTCTCGGCCTCCAAAAGAGCCGAGGGGGCATGTTGCAAACGACATTTCATGTAAGACCCCCTCGTCACAAGTAGTGGCCGAGTGGGGCAAAAGTTTGAAGTTATTTACAACACCCCCTCTAGGCCTCCAAAAGAGCCGAGGGGGGATGTTGCAAAAGACATTCCATGTAAGACCCCCTCGTCACAAGTAGTGACCGAGTGGGGAAAAAGTTTGAAGTTAGTTACAACACCCCCTCTTGGCCTCCAAAAGAGCCGAGGGGGGATGTTGCAAACAACATTCCTTGTAAGACCCCCTCGTCACAAGTAGTGACCGAGTGGGGCAAAAGTTTGAAGTTAGTTACAACACCCCCTCTCGGCCTCCAAAAGAGCCGAGCGGGGATGATGCAAACAACTTCCAAAAAACAGCCTCCTCGGCTCTTATAACTATTGAATAAAAGGAATATGGGGCGAGTGAGGGTATCGCAAACCATGAAGAAAAAATGACCTACTTGGCACATGTAAAAGAGAATATGTAATTATATACCTTTGCTTCTTCTTTTCTCTCTGACCAAGCCTTAGACTTGGCGTGATACATTTCGTCGAGATTGTCGTCGCTAGTGACTTCTCCTGTCTTCTCTTTGGTAAGCTTCGACATATAGCTCTCTCTAAAAAAAACAAAAAAAAAAAATATATATATATACAGAGAGTTAGATAAAAATCAAGATAACAGACAGGAAAACAAATAAGGGAAAGCTACCTCTATCAATGGCCTGGCTCAAGCCAGCGGCGGACAAATAATTAGGATCCTTAAAAAATGTCCAGTCCGGCACCCAAAGCACCGGGAACTGACATTTTTTGCCAGTTGTATAAAAAACTTTTGTTTTGAAGTGGTCCCCTCTGAGTACCACATCATCCTCATAGTGGGTTGGAGGCAAGTCTACATCCCGGCCACAGAGATAAGGGTCGGTATTCATACGGCTCAGCCTCTCGGCAAGCTCTTCGTCATCAGACTTTACATAAAGGAACCTATTCCTCCAGTTCCTCCACTTATTATTCTTAGTGACAGTCATTTGGTAAGAAGGCCGGGTACTAAGAATGTACCAGGCATCGCAGCTGTTTTCAGCCTTGTTTAAGTGGTGCATGTGAGAGAAAATGCCAAAAGACATTCTATAACCTCTCAGTTCACAGGTAGCCATATACCCAAAAATGTTTGCCCAAGAATTGGGAGTGAGCTGCCATATACCGAGATCATACCCGTCCAGAACCTCCATTATGAATGGCTGGAGTGGGAAACGAAGATCGAGCTCAAAAACGGCCTCGTACACCGGGAAGGTGCTCTCAGGCAATGACCTCACGGTGGCCTCGGGCTCGGGCACAATAAGCTCAAACCCCTCGCCCAGAATAAAGGCTTTACGCGTCCGAAGTAAATCAGACTCATATAAGTCATGGCAGACCTTAAGCATCCCACACATACTTGGGTCATAAAACTTGTCTGCCCTCTTTTTGGAAGATCCGGGAACGTCTGTCCCCTCCTCCACGCCCACTTTGGACTCGGTTATATCGACCTCTGGCCGCTCAGAACCTAAAGGCTCTTGGCCGGTCGCGTCTTCCTCATGACCTTCCTGGGTAGGTGTCCCAACCGAATCCTCTGGAGAAGGGATGTATCGCATTGTCTGTTTCAACCTCGCCATGGTACCCTGCATAGGTACAGAGGGAGGAATATTCAGAGAATGGGTCTTATAGCTCGACCAGGAGAAGACGGGTCCGGATACCCTGGATTCCTTGCTATTTGAGGATTCGTCCATACTATTGGGTTTAGAAGGCCGAACGCAAAAGACAAAATAAAAAGGAAAGGAAGAAGGAAGAGATGAATACCTGATTATAAGCGTGACGACTCGGCTTGAGGGGAATAGAAGAAAATCACCTGCAAACAACAACTTCGGATCAAGTCAAAGTTCTTCAGAAAATCAACCAAGTTCTTGCCACAATCCTGTTGTTCAATCCAAATCCACAAGGAAGTTCCAAGTTTAGCGTTTTTTGCTCAAAGAATCGTGCTCTACCTTCTCTCTAGAATCTCAAGTTTTGGAAAATGAATTATGAAAATGATTAGGGGGTATTTATAGACCCCCAATCATTTCAAAATTCAAAAACTTTCTTTATTTTCCCCCCAAAAATGGATTAAGGGTTTTAATTGGGATAAAACCGTTCAAAAGGGGAAAATTTGGACTAATTTCCCCCTTTTGAGGGGCAAATGTTACTGCCAATTTAATTCGTCCAAATCAAAGGACAAAGGGCCCAAGACTCCAGCCCAAAAGAAGAATCATCAAAGGCCTCAATTACAAGGGATACGTGGCAGAATACCACTGGTCCACCTGGCAGCACCCTATTGGTCCACGTGGCAGCACCCTATTGGTCCACGTGGCAGCACCCTATTGGTCCACATGGCACTTTCCTACGAAGACACGTGGCAGATTCAGTCTCAGACTTGGGACATATGTAAAAACACCAAAATAGATAGAACCATATGTATGTTTGGTATCCCACATTGGTCATTTACAAAAGGGTAGAAAGAGATTCTTATATAAATGTAATAAAGTAATGATTATAGCACAGTTTCCAAGAATTGGCTGATTTGACAACACACATTTGTAATTGTCAATTAAACCCTAATCAATCCTGATTAGCAGCTAATTAAGTTATTATTATCTTTTGCTCATTTAGTTATGCATTTTTCTCATTTTAAATTACTTTCACTTTTGTGGTTCTGGGTCAAGTTTGTGGCATAAGATTGGTTAGCTCTCCTTAAAACAAAAAACACCCGAAACAAATCCCGTTATGAAAAAAACCTCTTATAGCTGCAAAAATGTCATAAGCAATAACATCCCAACAAGTCTGAAAAAATTTAGGGCCAAAACAATCTGAACCAGGGGCTTTGTATGGAGATATATCAAAGAAAACCGATTTTATTTCGTTGTTAGAAAAAGTGGTTATAAGGGAAACATTATCTTCTTCCGTAATCAGAGAAGGAATCCAAGGGAGAGAAAGAAGCCGCATAGAACGGTAGGTAGACGAGAAACGCGCCGAATAATCATTCTGGAAAAGAGAAGTAATACTGCCAGGATCCTCAACCCATTGGTTATCCTCATTTTGGAGTCGAAGAACTGTGGCTCGTCTACGACGTTGTTTAACAGATTCGTGAAAAATCGAGAATTACGATCCCCTGGCCTTGGGAAAGCCAACTCTTTCGACTATAGTGGCCCCAATATTTTTGATTAAAAAGAAAAAGTCGCTCACGTTGCTTAGTGAGCCTAACCACATGTTGACGAATATGGAAATTCGAGCGAAATTGCTTGAGTTGGGATTCCACATTTTAAAGTTTTTCATGGTTAAGGCTAAGCTAATAATGAGAGTTTCTGAATTTCCGAAAACTCCAACGACGAAGAGCAGCCTTCATACTACAAAGCTTTTGAGAAATACAGAAGAAACGAGAGCCCGAAAACCGAAGATGCCATGCAGATTTGACAATTTTAGTGGCTGGGTCTAAAGCCCAGAAATTTTTAAACCGAAATTGATGCACAGGATGACCTATTGAACGGTCCTTATCTAGAATAATAGGGGCATGATCTGAGCACGAGACATGTTCATAGGAGAGAAGACAATGAGGGAAAGTAAAAAAACCAAGAATTGCTCATAAGTGCACGATCGACACGTTCGTAAATGATATGGTTATGAATTGTCTTTTTCCAGGAAAAAAGGATGGACTGTCGAAGGGACATCAATCGCCCCAATTTGGTGACAAAAGGACGAAAAGCGGACGGTGCGGTTAAGTTTGGTAATTGGTATTATAAATATAGAATGCATTACTAAGATTTTCTACTTTTGTAACAACCTCGACTCCCCCATACCTCCCAAGGCTCCCATTATTCCTTGATTGCTTTTCTTGGTTGAGCACGATCTTTCTTCTCTAGCCACTATATACAAGAAATAAGACTAAACTTTTATTTATAACTTTATAAATCCTAAAGTCAATATCTTTTTATTTGTTTTTTTAAAAAAAAAAAATTAGTATATATGAACAATTAATGTCATAATATACCGGTAAATGACCCAACATCTCAGCTTAAAAGTGAAAAATATTTATCCATGTGTATAGGAGTAAGGCCCTGTTCTTATGGACTTAAAAGATATAGTAATCAGATCAGATCAGAATAGATCAGATCAAATCAGACAAACTTAAATCAGATCAGATCAGACATTATTACTCTTTATTATTATTATTATTATTATTATTATTATTATTATTATTATTATTATTATTATTATTATTATTATTATTATTATTATTATTATTATTATTATTATTATTATTATTATTATTATTATTATTATTATTATTATTAATTTCGAGCATCGTTTTTCCGCTCGACATTTTCCGATGACGGTTTTCGAACGAGTTTTCCGGCGACGGTTTTCGGGATGACTTTTCCGACGACGGTTTTCGGACAGACTTTTTCGGCGGTGATTATTCGGCTGACTTTTCCGCCGACGATTTTCAAGCCGAGTTTTTCGGCGACGATTTTCGGGACGACTTTTTCGACAACGGTTTTTGGACTGACTTTTCCGGCGGTGATTATTCGGCCGACTTTTCCGACGACGATTTTCAAGCCAAGTTTTTCGGCGACGGTTTTCGGGATGACTTTTCCGACGACGGTTTTCGGACTGAATTTTCCGGCGGTGATTATTCGGCCGACTTTTCCGGCGACGATTTTCAGGCCGAGTTTATCGGCGACGGTTTTCGGACTGACTTTTCCGATGATGATCATTCGACTAACTTTTCCAGCGACGGTTTTCAGGCCGAGTTTTTCGGCGACGGTTTTCGGAATGACTTTTCCGGCGGTGATTCTTCGGTCGACTTTTTCGGTGAAGGTTTGGTCAAATTTTTCGGCGGTGATTATTACTACTACTACTATTATTATTATTATTAGTAGTATTAATATTATTATTTGAAGTTTTGAAGTTTTGGAGTGAGATTGAATGAAGAGGTGAAATAAAATGGGCTATCATAATAATAATTATAATAATAATAATAATTATATTAATTATTTTTAATAGTAATATTTATTATTTTAGTAAATATAATCATGTATTACATTTCTCATGAAAAAATAAAAATAAAAATAAAAATAAAAATAAAAATAAAAATAAAAATAAAAATAAAAATAAAAATAAAAATAAAAATAAAAATAAAAATAAAAATAAAAATAAAAATAAAAATAAAAATAAAAATAAAAATAAAAATAAAAATAAAAATAAAAATAAAAATAAAAATAAAAATAAAAATAAAAATAAAAATAAAAATAAAAATAAAAATAAAAATAAAAATAAAAATAAAAATAAAAATAAAAATAAAAATAAAAATAAAAATAAAAATAAAAATAAAAATAAAAATAAAAATAAAAATAAAAATAAAAATAAAAATAAAAATAAAAATAATTCAAATCAGATCAGATCAGATCAGATCAGACAAACTCAAATCAGATCAGATCAGACCAGATCAGTCCGTTATGAAACACCCAGGTAAATTCATAAGTGTGGACTTTGGACACAATCTCCATGGGCTAAATATGTGAAGTGGTATTTATTTATTTATTATTATATGATTTTTAATGATAATGTGGTTGATATTATGCCTTAATTAAGCCGAGACTTACTACAGGTCACTGGTCCAAATTTAGCTAATACACACATCTGTTAGGGGGAAGATTAGGTCTCCTTACAAATGTGTGCAGTGTTGTTTGAGACATACGATGGTACGAAAAACCAAAACCTCTACCATCAAATTAAAGAACACTCTATAACATTTTATGGAAAGATGTGCATTCTAACCTAATAATTTTATCTCATACAAAACCAAAAAAAGGGTATAAAAGTATCAAGTCTCGTAAGAGACCAAGGGAGCAGGAGGGTACTGCTCCAACACTCACTTGATTCACACTCTCTATTACTCATATGAGTAGTGTTGTAGATAGTATTTTTTTTAACTTATTTGTGGATATGCCGTAAATGTATGGTGTACTTTTTTGACAACTCTTTAGTTGTCTCTTGTTCGTTATTACTCTAATCCTATCATAGATCGATTTGATCACTCAAGAGGCATTTATTAAAAACCTCCCAGGGTATGTGTTTGTATTTTTTAGTTTCCAGCTCCCATCGCAAGACTTGTGCTTAAGTCTTCCCTAGTTTAATATGTTTCATTTTATTTACTATATTTTATTTTGCACGATCTTCAAGACTTAAACTTTGAACATTAATAACTTAATTATGTATTTAAGTAAATATAAAATATAAATATTAAACAATTAAATATTGAGACGAATCTAACAATATCTTATCTTCTCACATATCTATATCTATTTTATATATTGTAAAGTAAGTCACGAAAATTGGTCAAATGTCTAGCTCTGATTCCCCAAAAATAACTTTAGCATGTAAAAAGACAAAGAGGGTGATGAAGGAAGGAAGCTAAATCAAGACATTTGTTTTTTTTTTTAATATTCTGATTGTAATTACATTGTATTCCTTATTATGTTTGTTTGGTCTCATTTAATGTTCTTTGGGCCAATCTGTTGGTTTTAGTGTCTTGGGCCCAATGAGTAGTGATGTATTAGATGTCCCTTGTCATAACCCAGGGATCCCAAAAAAGTGTGTGCAGCAGTATATATACAGCCAACAAGGAGTTGTGCCAACATACACAAAAGTAGAAAAACAACAGCAATTATAGCAATCATATTGCATCATCATCTTTACTGTTTCATTGAAATTGTTTCAATCAATATGGTATCAGAGCAGGTTCTTTGAACCAACAGCTCGTATAAAAACAACAACCATTTCCTTACTCAACCTTGCTATATTTACCCCTTGACCTACAATGGCTGCTGCAGCTGGTAAGGACTCTAGCAGCATGATAGATGCTCAAAATCCCTTATACCTTCATCCCAATGACACCATTATCATTGGTGAAAAACTTCAGGGTCCTAGTAACTATAGGTCCTGCAGAAGATCTCTGGAGATAGAACTCTCCTCTAAACGTAAGCTGGCTTTGTAACAGGGGCCATTAAGAGGGACAAGGATGGTGCCAAACTGCAAGATGAATAGGATACCTGCAACAATGCAGTTATATCTTGTCTACATGCTTCCATGGCTGCGAATATCAAGAAATCTGTGCTCTATCTCAGCACTGCAAAGGATGTGTGGTTCCAACTTGAGAGAAGAATGTCTCACGCAAATGGATCCGCAAAATACAAGATAAATAGAGACATATACCACACTTATCAAAATGGTGTGAGTATAAATGAGTTCTTTACTACTATGAATACAATGTGGGAGGAACTGGATGACCTAGACCAGATGCCACCATTAGCACAAATGACAGAAGAATTGAAGACCTTTGTGAAGGTTCTGGAAAAGAAGAAGCAAGAGCAACATATATTTCAGTTCCTGAATGGGCTGGATGATGAATATGGAGCTCAAAGGAGTCAACTTATGATGAAGTCACCTTTGCCATCACCAGATGAAGCCTGTGCAACTCTCCAGCAGGAGGAAGCCCAAAGAAACATGGGTATGGTCACTACAAAGGAGGTAAGGTGGAAGAGTGCAAAGCTTGTGGAAAGAGAGGTCACACCATTGACAAATGTTGGACTGTTGTAGGGTACCCTAAAGGTCGCTACAGGCTAAAACTCAGTCATTTGAAAAGGGAAAAGAGTACAGTGCAGGGGGAGGAAAGTGGCCCAAAACCAAAGGCATTGGTGGTAAGATGGCAGCCAATGTGAAAATTGAAGGTGAAAAATCAAATGGTGGACAAAATCTCTCTGCTTATCAGATTTAACAGCTGCTCAAACTCATACCCCATGAATCAAGGTAAGGAAGGCCTGGCTCTGACACAGAAGAGGAGATAGAGACAACTTTTGCTGGTATGTTTACATGCTTAAATGCCTTTATTAAACTGGAAAATGGAATGTTATTGAAAAATGTATAGTGTGTTCCTAACTTTGAACATAATCTGATATCTGTTCAAAAACTGGTAAGATATGTCTAGTTAGATTATATAGAATGTATTAATATATCTTATTGAATTATGTAATATTAATATTAAGGCTAATGGCTATTGTAAGCTAATAAAAAAAAAATCTCCCTACCCTTGTATTGTCATTATTACATATTAATTACTGTACTATTGGGCAGTATTGGCTACTGCTAGTCTGCTATTGCAAGCTAATGATATTGCTTGTTTTAGCAGTAGATTTTTTTTTTAATTATGAAATCCAGCAATTGTAACGGGCAGACGTTAGGGCCTGTTACAATAACCTTAGTATTTGTAACGGGCTCACACCATGCCAGTTACAAAAAGTGGGTTTATTGTAACGGGCCTAGAATATGCCAGTTACAATAAACCTACTTTTTGTAACGGTCATAGTGTAGGCCCGTTACAAAAAGTGGGTTTATTGTAACGGGCATGGCCCGTTACAAAAAATATTAGCATTTGTAACGGGGCAGTTGTAACGGCCCGTGACCGTTACAATAACCCCATTTTGCCCGTTACAAAAAGCCGACCACTCGTACCGGAGTCCAAATGACCCCTAGAAACAGGATTGAGGCCATCGTAAAATGTCATGTAAGCTATGCCATCACTGTAACCATGGTGAGGGCATGAGCGTAGGAGTTCTTTAAAATGTTCCCATGCCTCCCCGAGAGTTTCATCCTCCTCTTGAGAAAAACCCGAGATTTTTCTCCTCATTTACGAAGTTTTCTCCGGAGGACAATATTTTTCAAGGAATGCTTTGGTGATAGCATCCCATGTAGTCAAAGATCCCTCGGGGAGCGAGCGAGCGAATCCAGTGCTTTGCCTTATCAGTTATGAAAATTGGAACATGTGCATCCGTATGAACTCTGGTTGAACATTATTGTGCTTAACTGTGCAGCACAGTTCCAAGAGGTTGTCAAGATGAAAAAAAAGACACTCGGTCAAGTTTTCCCTAAATTGTGAATCTTTCACTATCCTGATGAGATGTGGTGAAAATTCATGATGATTTGCAGCCGTAGTGGCCAAAGTAATCCTGCTACGCAATTCGAAGGATTCCGGGTGGCGGAAATCCCTCATTGTCTATTGTGGAGGTGGTGGCGTATCAGCCATAACTGAAGAAAAAGAACAAGAACTATCCGGTGACTTTGATTGCAACTCAGATTCGAGTTCCTCAATGTTATGCGCACTAGTAGCCTTTCTCAGATCCCTCAAGTAACGGTCGATTTCTAGGATTAATGGGATGACTGGTAAGCTATGAGTCCTGCGTATTATAAACTGATAAACAAACATGTTAGCAATAGCAATTCACACAATCAAGTAGCAAATGAATTAACGGAAGACAAATTCCCGTCAAACTCAAGTAAATCTATAGCAACAAATGCTGTTATTCCCCGGCAACGGCGTCAAAATTTGATAGGCCATCGTCGAGCCTACCAAAAGTAAAATTCCTAACTCGAACTTACTAATGCTAGTAAGGGTAAGTAAGGGCCGAACCCTAGAGAATAACGTTTGCTAACCAAAGACAATGAGTATAGACAAGCTAAGTCGAAAGCGGATTCAAAGATTGGGAGTCAATTAACTACAATACACTAAAATAGGGGTCTAAACAAGGAATAAAATACTAAGGTTAGAGGATTAACGACTCGATACCACCATGAATTACGGATTGGTCAAAACTTAGACTTAGGTCGTGGTTAAAGGGGAGGTCAATCTATGATCACACTACTCTTTCGAGCTAGTGTGACGACCGGGAAGACGTATGCTACTTACTTTCGTAAAAGACACACCTAACAAGTGATAAGCACAAATCACGAAGACCGGTAACTTTCCCTTGATCGAAGGCCCAACTTTCCTGGTGCTTCCATCAATCGGGCGAAGGGAGTCATCACCCAGGCCACGTTCACCTTTCGGTCCTTAGGTGGGGATTCTCCTATGAATCTAATGCTAGCTAAACATGAGACTCAACATCAACGAACCTTCGGTACCGACATTAGCACAACCAGCACTAAGAATTGACTAAAACATAAACATGGAGGATTTTGAGAGGTTTCACCTCAAACCCTAGCAATAAGACTACTCACACATGGCTAGAATAATAAAGGAAAACATAATGAACAGATTAAAAACAACTCCAAGCATGAAAATAAGAACAAACTATGAATTTAAGCAATATTCAATCACAAAACATCAAAGCAATAATTAACTAAATGTAAAAATAAAGGAAAGAGTAGAGAAATGTTACAAATGAAGCTTCAATGTCAATATGTAGAACAATGGGATGATCAATGCAACTTACAAACCAAAAGCTTGAACTTCTAAAATAAATCTAAAGCTTGAAGAAGAAAATCTATGGAAATTTTGGAGAGAGAAGGGAGAAAAACTAACATAATCTAGGTTAACTATTCTGGAAAATGTAATAAATGTGATGATGTTACAAAAAGGGAGTATAAAGGTATATATTCCTCTCCCAAAAATTAAAACAAATAAGCTGAAAAAACGAGCAGAGGCATTTCAGCGGGCGCTGAGGCGATGATAGCGCCCGCTGACACCTATAATAGTAGGCTTGCAGGCTGAAAGACTTATGACAGCGGGCGCTGAGTTGGGATCAGCGGCCGCTGCCAATCCTTGATGTTCTACTGCCTCAAAACAGGGGAGGGGATAGCGGGCGCTGAGTTGGGGTCAGCGGCCGCTGTTCTTCTATGTATGCTCATAATGCCCTGGTGACTGCAAAATCAGCGGCCGCTGGGAATCCATCAGTAGTCGCTGCCATGGCATAGAAGACCTTCTGCCTTTTTTCCTTGCAAAAAGCTTGAAACACAAAAACCCATCTCAGCGGACGCTGAGGAATTCCCAGCGACCGCTGAGGCCTTCTTGGCACTAACATTGGCAAATGACTATGTGGCTTCCTTGAGGTTCCCGGCTTGCATCCTCTGGTTCCGAAATAGAATCGGGACCTGCAAAAGGGGAAGAAAACGCATAAACAAAGCAAAATAGAGGAAATCACATAGAAAAAGGGAAAGGGGACTACCGAAACAAAACTAAACTAAAAGCCTAAAAATGCTAGCAAAACTAAATAAAAAATAGAAAATAAATAAATAAAAGCGAAGAAAAATACTAACTAAATACAGACTATCAATCAGCCAATCTCTCTCTCAGTTAAAGCATATAATGGTCGACTTGAGGAACTCACTTGTCACACATGTGAAAGATATGATAAACTAAGATCTAGTAGTTAACATTGGATAGGACCTAACATTATGTATTTTTTCACATTTTCCTAATTAAAAAGAATCACCCAAATGCATATTAGGCAGCTAATATCAAGCTACTGCATTATATTAATCCTCTCTAGTCTCTATGGCTTGCCCAAAACAGAATTAAATCGACATCTATAGTAAAGAGACAACACTCAATTGAGTGTTCAAAATTGACATAATCGCAAAATTGGGACCATACAAGGGTATTTCGATTGAGTGCTCAACAAAGACAAAAATAAAGCTGTGTACATAACCACTATCATGATAATACAAGGGTCTTTAGTAAATGTGCATACATAAATAGTTTGATCCCACGTTAAACGCTACCATTACTATTTTTTCTTCTTTCTTTAACAAAAACTAATAAATATTGATGTTAAAAAATAAATGTCTTAATTACAGTACTTAAATCAAGATTAATAGCAACACTTCCAGTAAAAAAAATTCTCTTCCTAATTTTGCCATTACATTTAACTTCTATTCATTTTTGTGGCTTCACTTCATACTTTATTTATAGGATTGCAAATTTAAAACTCTTGCTCTTAGCATTTGGAAAACCTCCTCTTAGTTTTGACCCTCCAATCTCATAACCTCTTTTTTTAGCTGTTTGCCTGTTTCTTGCTTGCCCATCAAAATGTAACACCCAAACTACCAAAAACGTAGAATAAACAAAAATTAAATAACAAATCCTAGAATAAACAAAACCCAGATCAGAAAACACAAATTAAATCAGACCATCCTTAAAGCATTTTTTTTAATTATGAGAATGGATACAAAATGCAAAACCTCTGATTTCACAAAAACTATGTATGACATCATTCCACTAGAATATATCAAACCCAATTCAGGACTGAAATGATACAACCTGCAATCATATTTAACGATTGAAAATTCGAGCAATATTGAGAGAACAAGATTAAAACATAAAACAAATGGAAGATTAAGAGAAAAGAAAGAAGTTTAAACCTTCAAATGGAAGAGAGATTGGTCACTGTTGTTGATGGATCGTCCGGCGTGCGTGTAGCCGTCGGTGGAGATGAGGGACGATCAGCAGCAGAGACAGAGACAAATCAGCAGCAGAGAGAGACAGCGACAAGGCAGTGGAGGAGGGATGAACAAAGATAGGGCAACTGGAAGGGACAGAGCAGCAACTGGTGCTCAATTATTCACTCGTTTGTGAAAGAGATGAACAACGAGAAAGAGATGAGCAACGAGAAAGAGATTAACAACCTTAGGGTTTTGAGAGTAATTTATCACTCGTTTGTAAAAGAGATGAACAACCTTAGGGTTTTGAGAGTAATTCTTCACTCGTTTGTGAAAGAGATGAACAGTGAGAAAGAGATGAAGAACCTTAGGGTTTTGAGAGTAGTTATTCACTCCTTTATGAGTGGGCAAAACAAGAGTTGAATGAAAATAAGGTGCTCAATTATGACAGTTCAATTATTGTAACGGGCTAAGATGAAGGTAGTTACAACAATAGATATTAGGTTGGGCTTTTAAAAAAAACTGACCATTTATTGTAACGGGCCTCATCCAGCTCGTTACAAAAAAATAAAATAAGTAACGGGCATGAAATGAGACCGTTACTAATTGATGTTTTTGTAACGGGCATATTTAAGCCCGTTACAATAACTGTTTTGCCATCTAATTTTTATGCCTTACAGTAACGAAAATTTATACTGCCCGTTACAAAAACATTAATTGTAACTAACAAATTAAAGGCAAGTTACAATAAGGGTGTTACAATTAATGATTTTTTTACTAGTGCTAGTTAGGCCTATGATCGAGGAGGTTGCTAAGCAGTTTTCATGGGGTGGGTCGACACGTGTTGTTCCCAAGACAACATCTCGATCCGATCAAAATCTTGATGATGTTAATGCTCGTCTGGATTTCTTAACACGGAGAATTGAGAAAGCACATTTCGCTGCCTCAAGTTCCGAATCTCAGCCTGCTCTTTCTTGTGACATGTGTGGCGGAAACGACCACCTGTCTTCATATTGCAGCTCCTCGATGGAGAAAGTTGCCATGATGGGAGTGCGGAATGATCACCCCAATTCCAGCTGGAAGAACAACAATCAGCAACAACCACCTTTTCTGCAACAATACCGCCAACAACAACCATATCAACCGAGGGACCAGCAAGCTCCGGCACCTTACCGTCCTCCGGGTTTCAATCAAGGTCCTTCTCCTCAAAGGCCACCATATACCCTTCCCGTTCCTGAAAAGTCTAGCCTTGAGACGGTCTTAGAAACCTTCATAAAATATCAGACCAAGGCAAATTCAGATAGTGACGGGAAGATGAACGAGATGAGTACATCAATCAATCAATTGCAAACACATAACAAAATGATCGAAACTCAGCTTGCTCAAATAGCACAACAAGTGGGGAATTCCAACAATTCTTCAAGTTCTCAATTTCTGGGACAACCGATCACTAATCCGAAGGAACAAGCAAAGGCAATAACACTGCAATCTGGTAAGGATTATGCGGGTCCATCCATGGTTTTAGATGAGGGCACCACAAAAGTAAGTAAAGAGGGAGTTGTTGACGATATGTCGATTGATTTTCAGAGCGAAGCGATTGAGAATGAGCCACAAAGTGAGGATAGTGTTCCGACTCCAAAAGAGAATATTGTTGTAAAAGCACCGATGAAACCATATGTGCCGCCGGTTCCTTTCCTCCATCGGATCGTTCAGAAGAAGTTAGGCGAGAAATTTTCTAAGTTTCTCGAGGTCATAAGGGGTCTTCAAGTAGACATCCCTTTTCTTCATGCTTTGTCCCAAATGCCGGCTTATGCCAAATTCTTGAAGGAACTTCTCTCGAACAAGAGCAAATTAGAGGAGCATGCCACCATTTCGCTTCCTATGGAGGTGAGTGCTATTCTTCAGAACAAGCTTCTCGAGAAGCTTGGTGATCATGGCAGTTTCACTATACCGGTGAAAATCGGTGATCTTCAAAGCAAAAATGCTCCATGTGACTTGGGAGCAAGTGTGAGTCTTATGCCTTTGACTATGGCCCATAAGCTCAATATGGGCGGCCTAAAGCCCACAAGGATGTCTATTCAGCTTGCCGATCGCTCGGTAAGATTACCTCTAGGAGTTCTCGAAGATGTCCCGGTGCAAGTGGGACGAGTTTTTATCCCTTGTGATTTTGTCATAATGGAAATGGAGGAAGATGTCACTAGTAGAAAAAAGTACATATAATGCACCACATTGGATGCGGTTCTTTTGGAACCGCAGCCAAAAGTACTGAAAATATTGGAAAAAATACACTACTTATGGCTGCGGGGTGAAAAACCGCAGCCATAATTACTTATGGGTGCGGTTCCTAAAAAACGCAGCCATAAGTATTTATGGCTACGGTTCTTAAACTTATGGTTGCGGGTTTTAGAACCGCAGCCATAAATAAGTTGATTTTTTTTATTTTAAAAACATAATGTACTGTGACAACACGTTATTCATTCATTCAAACACACAAGTAGACAATTATTCATTCAAACCAACAAAATCCAAAACCCTAACATCACTCTGCTGGTAGTCGAACACGTACGACGACCCTTCGACCACCACTCGCGCACCCCTACTGGTAGTCGAACGCAGCCCCTCCGACCATCACTCGCGCCACCCTGACGGTATTCGAACGGCAGCCCACCGTCGCCCCTGCTGCTATTCGAATGACCTTCTCTCTGCTCTCTGCTATTCGAATGGCACCGTCCGCCGCCAATGCTCTCTTCTCTCTTTCGGCATCTTCGACAGTCAAAGCCACCAGCCCACCACCAGTAGTCACCACTCGCCAAGCATCCAAAAGCTAGGTAATTGTTATTTTTTTTTCTAAAAAAAAAAAACAATTAACATATAATTTATCATTTTATTTGTTGGGCTAGTTACAGGTTGTATTATTGATTAATTTGATTATTTTTTTGTTTAGTTATTTGGTTTTATTTTCAAGATTTTTTTCAAATTTGGATTTAATTTTGTTTTCTTAGTTTTATTTTCTGTTTTTATGTAATTTTAGTTATAGGGGGTGGGGGGGCTGTAGGCAGGGGGTAGAGTGCGTGGGGTGCTGCTGGCAGGGATGGTGCGGGGGGGTGGTGTGCAGGGGTACAGAGGGGGTGGGGGGCTGTAGGCAAGGAACAGGGGATGGAGGGCTGCTGGCAGGGGGACAGAGGGTGGGGGGCTGCTAGAAGGGGGTGGGGGTTGCTATCAAATTTATTGTTTGGGATCTAAAGTTAGTGTTATGTATTTGTATATTCATTGCATGTGTTGTTAATGCAGAGACTATATATGATACCTTCCTCCCTTCCCTTTTGGAAGCTTGCAATGATGAAAATTCATATGTTCGATAGGTGACTCTGCATTCCTCATATGTTTATGCCATTTAAAGAGATTCAATTAGTGATATTTGTTGGTTTATAGGAAGTTGTTTATGGTCTTGGTCTTGCCTTTCTTTTTTTTGGTAGTTTCATCTATGTTGTTGTGCATGGTGAAATTTTCAGATTAGGAAGATGGCAAAATTATCTTCAATTTAGCTTTTTATTTCTAGAACTATTGTATTCTTAAGTTTGAATCATGGCTAATAGTTTAAATCATGGCTAAGCATTTATATTATAATAATGGGAAAATGATGATGACAAAATGATGGTTTGTTAAGTCTGCTAGGAAACTAGAGCAATGATAATGAAGATATGTACTCTAGGGTGTGAAGGTAAGGCGGGTGGTAGTGGGGAGGGGGCCTGCTTGCAGTAGGTAGGTATGCAGGGGAGGGCAGCTGTTGGCTGTAGGGGGTAGGGGTTGCTGCTTGCAGGAGGTTAGGGATGCGGGGGAATGGGCTGCTGATATCTTGGTGCAAGGGGTGGGGATTCAAGTTAAGTTTGCCACTATTTTAATGATTTGTATATATGTTATGATTTTATTCAAGTGATTGTTTTACTTTGATGATAGTGATGCTGAACTATTGATTGTATTCATGTTTTGTGATTTTTTAGATTTTTTACTTAGATTGCTATTGTTGAGATAAATAAGAATGATAAATAAAATTTTGTGCTGCCAATGGTTACTTACAGGTACAATGATGGAGAACCACTTCCAAAAGATGATCAAACTTTTGCCATTGACTATCTTGAATTATCATCCTGATAATGCTTCCAAAATGGGGGCTGGAGTTGATTTATCATGGTATGTTGTTTTTCCCATTATTCTTTGCTTTTTCTTACTCTATTGATATGGATGTCACTAGGTTTCTACTGGGTAAATATTAGAATTTGACTGAATGATTAGGAGATTCTATTTAATTGTTGTTTACAGCGTATGGAACATCAAAACATCAAAGTATCTTTATTTTTTATAGTTTAGAATTTTTTAGTGTATTATAAATAACATTTTATTTGATTTCATGGTTTTGGGTTGATTTGATTCGTAGATATGAAATTATTTCAATTTTTTAAGATGCTACTTCTAATTTCGTTTAATGATAATTGTTGTTTTGGTAGATAGTGTTGAATTCTTTATTTTTTTGCTCAAATAATTTTTTGAAGATTCTTTTTATTTGGATGATTAATCATTGAAAATCAGTTTCACACTCTAGGGGTTGGTTTTACATAATTGATTTTAAATTTTCTTCCTTTTCAACTTTCACCATTGTTGTTGTAGATAATTAAGGAGAGTGAACAAAGCGTATGTCTCTCCCCCCCCCCCCAACAAATTTGGTAATGCGCTCCTCAAAGACTTGGATCTTTCAGGTAAGAATGATTTGTGGTTATAATTTTTAAATTCAATTACTAATGAAGACTTACAATACCTTTTTCCATGCACGAGTGAAGAATTTACAGTACATTTTCAAATTGCAGTGTTATGAAGAAAATTCGAGCATCACATTTTCATGCAGGGGATACTACTCCTCAGATCATATAAGTGAAGGTAAATTAAATACATTTTGATTTCATTAATAATATTTTGTTTCATTGTATTGATATATATATGTTCTTTTTCCACATAATTTTATATTAGTGTGCACAAGAACAAAACGGTGTTGAGTGCGGGTACTATGTGATGAGATACATACATGATGTAGTCTCTGTTTGCTTGAAGTCGGAAGACCTACAAAAGGTACGTAGCATACACTAAATTTTGCATGATTTCTTATCAAAGAAAAATAGGTTGGAACTTGTACGAATGGAACTTAGAGATTGTTAGGATAGACACTTGGCATTCGCTTGATGTGAATTATATTGGTGGTGCTTGGAGATTTATTGAGATTGTTGTAGTTCGGAGAGGGGACAGTTATGAACACTGTCTTCCTTTATTTCTGTTGCAGGTAGTAGAGGCGGTTTAGATTTGTGGCGTAGATAGGTAGTGGAGAATTATAATTTTTACTTTTGTAGGGCTTTTCACATAGTTTCGTGTTTGTGTATTTTTTTAATGATACCTTTTCTATTTGAGGTGTGTTAGGCGTGTTTGAGTTTGTTTACATGATTTTGAAGTTATTTAAAAGCATTCGGGTCTTTTGTGTTGTTTTGGCCACATGCGGGTTGAATGTTGCATGTTTGTGTATTTTTTCATGATTTCTTGTCTAATTGAGGTGTATTAAGCGTGCTTGAGTTTGTTTGCATGGTTTTGAAGCTATTTAAATGCATTCGGGTATTTTTTTTTGTTGTTTTGGCCACCAATGGGTTGAATGTTGAATGTATGCGTATTTTTTCATGATTTCTTGCCTATTTAAGGTGCATTAGGCATGTTTAAGTTTATTTGCATGATTTTGAAGTTCTTTAAATGCATTTGGGTTTTTTTCGTTGTTTTGGCCACATATGGGTTGAATGTTGAATGTATGCGTATTTTTTCATGATTTCTTGCTTATTTGTTGTGTATTAGGCATGTTTGAGTTTATTTGCATGATTTTGAAGCTATTTAAATGCATTTGGGTATTTTTTTTTCGTTGTTTTGGCCACATATGGGTTGAATGTTGCATGTTTGTGTATTTTTTTCATGATTTCTTGCCTATTTGAGGTGTATTAGGCATGTTTGAGTTTATTTGCATGATTTTGAAGCAATTTAAATGAATTTGGGTATTTTTTTATTGTTTTGGTCACATATGGGTTGAATGTTGCATGTTTGTGTATTTTTTCATGATTTCTTGCCTATTTGAGGTGTATTAGGCATGTTTGAGTCTATTTGCATGATTTTGAAGCAATTTAAATGAATTTGGATATTTTTTTTGTTGTTTTGGCCACATATGGGTTGAATGTTGCATGTTTGTGTATTTTTTTATGATTTCTTGCCTATTTGAGGTGTATTAGGCATGTTTGAGTTTGTTTGCATGATTTTGAAGCTATTTAAGTGCATTTGGGTTTTTTTTTTTCGTTGTTTTGGCCACATGTGGGCTGAATGTTGCATGTTTGTGTATTTTTTCATGATTTCTTGGCTATTTGAGGTGTATTAAGCGTGCTTGAGTTTATTTGCATGATTTTGAAGTTATTTAAATGCATTCGGGTGTTTTTGTGTTGTTTTGGCCACATGTGGGTTGATGTTGCATTTTGTGTATTTTTTCATGATTTCAAGTCTATTTGAGGTGTATTAAGCGTGCTTGAGTTTGTTTGCATGATTTTAAAGTTATTTAAATGCATTCGGGTCTTTTTGTGTTGTTTTGGCCACATGTGGGTTGAATGTTGCATGTTTATGTATTTTTTAATGATATCTTTCCTATTTGAGGTGTATTAGGGGTGTTTGAGTTTGTTTACATGATTTTGAAGTTATTTAAATGCATTCGGGCCTTTTTGTGTTGTTTTGGCCACATGTGGGTTGAATGTTGTATGTTTTTGTATTTTTTCATGATTTCTTGCCCTTTTTTGGTGTATTAGGCGTGTTTGAATTTGTTTACATGATTTTGAAGCTATTTAAATTCATTCGGCTCTTCTTGCGTGGTTTTGGCCACATTTATGTAGATTATTATAAGTTTGTGTATTTTTTCTTGATTGCTTGCCTATTTGAGTTTTATTAAGCATATTTGAGTTTAATTCCATGATTTTGATGAACCATTTTTTTTGTTTAACATTTGGGCATGTTTGGTACTTTTGCGTATTCGTGGTCATATTTTTTGTTCTAACAATTATAATTTTTTATTTTTTTTTTCTTACACCTAGATTATTGATGCTGCAACAAGGGAATGACATTTTACTGTTCAAGAAATTAGTGAGCGAGGTTCGAGACAAGTGCGCTATTACAGAAAAATTGATTGTGATACTTACGGATTTATTTTGTATGTACAAAACATTATTATTGGTTAGTTTGAATGTTATATTTTGATAAGCGTTTGAGTTTTAGAGATGTTTGATCGACACTTTTATTTGTAATTATCTATTTATATCGATGTATTTAATTATTAGTGCAGGATATATATTATAATTATATTTATATATAAAAAAATATTTTTTTTTATTAAAAAAGGACTTATGGATGCGGTTCTGGGGGAGAGCCGCAGCCATAAGTCCTCCTTTTTTTTGGAGGCAACCAAGCTTTGGATGCGGTTCCTACTAGAACCGCATCCAAAAGTGGACTCTTAGATGCGGTTCTTACTAGAACCGCATCCAAAAGTCACTTATGGATGCGGGTGGAACCGCAGCCAAAGGTCATAGACCTATGGCTGCTACGACATTGGCTGCGGGACAAAACCGCATCCAAAGGGCCTAAAACCCCCGCATCCAATGACGATTTTTCTACTAGTGTGTCAAGGTTCCCTTGATATTGGGGAGGCCTTTCTTGAAAACGGTGGGCGTCGTTATCGATGTGAAGGATGGTCGTTTGAGTCTGAATGTCGGGGATGAAAATATCACTTTCTCATTCTCGAAGGCAATGAAAATGCCTATTGCGGATGCAATCCTTCGCATCGACACCATCGATACTACTACGGTGGAATTTTCTGAAATGATCAAGGTCGCAGACCCATTGCGATCATTGATCTCTAACGGAGCGGTCATCGACACTGATGAAAGCCGGGGGTATAAAAAAATTCTTGATAACACCCCGGTTAGCACTAATGCTGAGCTCGAGGTCCTCCGGGTCGAAGGTAAGGAGGAGAGGACTACGCCTCCTCCAAAGGTAGAGTTGAAACCTCTTCCCTCTTTACTTAAGTATGTTTTTCTGGATGCCGATGAGGCTTATCCCGTTATTGTCGATGTTAAACTCGACGACACTTCTCTGGACAAACTCTTGCTTGTTCTGAGAAAATATAGAAGTGTCATCGGGTATAACATCTCCGACATTAAAGGAATATGTCCCACCCTCTGCATGCATCGTATATTATTTGATGATGATCATGCCTCCTCGATTGAACATCAGCGATGGTTAAACCCTTCGATGAAGGAAGTCGTGAGAGGTGAAGTTATTAAATTACTTGACTCGGGCATAATCTACCCTATCTCAGATAGTAAGTGGGTTAGCCCGGTTCAAGTAGTCCGTAAGAAGGGAGGCATGACTGTCATTAAGAACGAGAAGGGTGAAACTATTTCGACAAGATCGGTTACGGGTTGGAGAATGTGTATTGATTACAGAAAACTAAACAAATCAACCCGTAAGATCACTTTCCCCTTCCGTTCATTGATCAAGTATTGGAAAGATTGGCTAATCATAGCCGTTATTGCTTTTTGGATGGATTCTCGGGATTTTTCCAAATCCCGATTCATCCCGATGATCAGGTAAAAACCACGTTTACATGCCCCTTTGGTACCTTCGCATATCGAAGGATGCCATTTGGGCTATGTAATGCACCTTCGACTTTTCAAAGGTGCATGATGGCTATTTTTTCTGACATGTTAGAAACATCCATAGAAGTTTTCATGGATGATTTCTCTGTTTGTGGTTCGTCTATTGACACCTGCCTTGCTAACTTGGTGAATGTGTTGAAACGGTGTCAAGAGGCGAACTTGGTTCTAAACTGGGAAAAAGGCCACTTCATGGTCGAAGAGGGCATTGTTTTCGGACATGTAATATCAGCTAGGGGCATCGAGGTCGATAGGGACAAAGTTGATGTCATTGAGCGTCTCCAACCCCCCACCATTGTCAAAGGGGTTAGGAGCTTTCTTGGACACGCGGGTTTTTACCGCCGTTTTATAAAAGACTTTTCAAAAGTGTCCAAGCCCTTGACTCAATTGTTGCATAAGGATGCCCCTTTTGTGTTTTCTAATGATTATTGTGTAGCATTTCAGGAACTGAAACAAGCTCTCGTTACTGCTCCTGTCATTCAGCCCCTGGACTGGGAGCTTCCTTTTGAGCTGATGTGCGATGCATCGGACTATGCTGTAGGTTCGGTGCTCTGACAACGGAAGGACGGCAAGCTGCATGCCATCTACTACACAAGCAAGACTCTAGATGAAGCTCAACGCAATTATGCCACTACTGAGAAAGAGCTTCTTGCAATTGTCCATGCCATGGAAAAGTTTAGGTCTTACTTGGTCGGTTCCAAATTCATAATCTTCACCGACCACTCAGCCTTGAAGTACTTGATGGCCAAGAAAGACGCTAAATTAAACCTCGGCTCATCCGGTGGATCTTGTTGCTACAAGAGTTTGATATTGAAATCTGAGACAAAGCTGGGGCCGAAAATGTTGTATCCGACCATCTCTCTCGGTTACCTTTATGCGAGGAGGGTGAGGTCATTCCGATCAACGATTCATTTCTTGATGACCACCTCCTTGTTGCCTTGGCAATCCCTGCTCCTTGATATGCGGACATTGTTAACTATCTTTCTTGTGAGATTATGCCCTTCGATTGGGGGTATAAAAAAAGGCGACGTTTCCTGCATGACGTTCGTCAATACTATTGGGATGACCCTCTTCTGTTCAAAAGAGGTGTTGATGGACTTTTTCGGAGGTGCGTCCCCGATGATGAGATTGCAAGTGTTATTAGCATGTGCCACTCTTCTCCTTGTGGAGGACACATGGGTGCTGACAAGACTACATCAAGGATCTTGCAATCTGGGTTTTTCTGGCCTACCATGTTCAAGGACACTTGGACCATGATGAAGGCGTGTGACCGGTGTAATACCTCGAAACTTCGGGATATTTTAAATTTTCTTAATTAATTAAATATTGAATTAATTAATCATTTAATTGATTATTATTTAATTAATTACTGAATTAGTTGTAGCAATCTAATTATTTTATCCTAGCCCAAACCTTTTCCCTTGTCATGCTAAGACTCGAGCCCAATTTCCTCTTCTCTTGATAAACCTCACGGCCCCCTTGTTTCTTTTTCCCTTTAATTGATTTATCTAACTTATTTTCACCAATATTACTAACTTATATCTATTTTGACCTTTTGCTAAAAATCCTATTTTTATCCCAACTTCTCCTACTTTGACTACTAGATTTTAGGAAACTAATAACACCCATCCTCCTTATGATACCCCACGGCCCCCTTACATTCTCCTTCAAATTATTTAATTCCTTTTCAAGCTAAAATAATAAATCATATCTATGTTTAACCAGATTCCAAAAAACTAATTTTTATTCTCCTACTTTCTCTACTAGATTTTAGGAGTTTGTTTTACTCCCTTGCCTAGTATTTCTACACGGCCAACACACCACAAAAAGGGGAACCGCTTTTATAATTCTTAATCTCGAAAAACTAAACTACAAATAAAAACTCCTCCTTTTCCCCACACAAATACTTCCTTCACTTCATCAATTCAAACACCTTCATCAAAGAAAGTTCAACCTTTAGCCTTTGAAGATCGAACCATTCACCATCAATATTAGATTATTAGGTAATTAGATTGCTTTATTTAATCAATAGGATAGATTAGTTATATAATTTTTAGAATAAGTTTAATCATGTATAGAATTTCTTAGAACTACTTAGAATTGCTTAGAATCATGCTGGATGAATTTTGAATTGTTTATTGATGATTAACCATGTTTGTCGAGTGCTTCTAATATTATTCCAAGATGTTTTGATAGGTATGAATAGCGAGTGGTATCAAGTAACAAAAAGAGGATTTTTGTCATATTTTTAGTAATATTTGTTGATGGTTGTTAGTTTATATGATTATTTGTTTATTTAATTGATTTATTAAATTGTTTATATGAGTATTTAAGAATTGAATTAATTATTGTTTTATTGGGTGAATGTCGAGTGGTAAGAGTATTGGATTAGAGTTTTGGGTCAAGTTAAGACAAACTAAAATTGATTAGAAGTTAAGTTGTGTCAATAAGGAATTGAATTGTGAATTGGAATTAAGAACAGAACTGTAAGATGGAAAAGATAATTAACTATGAAGTGACCACCTATCTAGTGGCTTAAGTTGCCATGAACATAGGTATAGTCGAAGCCACTGTCCTATCCTCGGATTTGGGACAGTTCTTGATCCCAGTGCCCGGGAAGTAGATCTTCGTGGTTGACCCGACATGAGCAAGGAAAGTTGGGGAAGAATTAAGGTTTCCCCTAAGAGCATATGAATGGTCACGGATTAGCACCTGAACTAAATAGAACTGAAGAGTCAATAGTGGTGTCAAGAAGTCTAGAACCGAATAAGTTAGTATAGAAGGTCTTGGTTTATTGTGATGTTATGTTTGTTTCTGCTGCGTACTTGAACGATGATGTCTATGAATGATTTCCTGATGATTTGTTGGACTGTTTGGTTGACCTGTTCTGATTATTATGTTCCTAATTGTGTTCTACTAATTAAGTAGAACAATCTAATTACTCAACATTGACTGTGGACCCCAAAACCCTTTTCAGGTACAGGTGATGATTGATTGAGTTACGCAAGGGCTGGGATTGTGTGCGAGTTAGTTTAGCAGTTTAATTTTTATTCTAATGTTCACCCCTAGCCTTTGTATTATTTTTAGTGGACTTTTCCTTATTTTGTAGCATTATTGGAATTTAGAATCTTTTTTTATTTTGGATTATTTAATGGTTTTAATTGAATAATATGGACTAAGTTTAGAGTTTCCGCTGTAATTAATGAATCTGACAATAAAGGTTTTTAAATAATAATAATCTGGATTGTTGTTTTCTCCGAAATCAACGCTGCTAAAATACGGGTCGTTACAACCGGTGCCAACGTAACGACAATATTTCAAACCGTCATGAGATGCCCCTTAACAGCATTCTTGAACTTGAAATCTTCAATGTTTGGGGCATCGACTACATGGGACCCTTTCCCTTATCTTATGGCAACCAATACATTTTGGTCGCGGTGGACTATGTATCTAAATGGGTGGAAGCCATTGCCTCGGTCACCAATGATGCAAAGGTAGTTATTAAGTTGTTTAAAACTATCATTTTCCCGAGGTTTGGTTTTCCCCGAGCTTTCATTAGTGATGGTGGATCACATTTTGCCAAGCGGACAGTCCAATCCTTGTTCTCAAAAATATGGTGTTAAGAATAAGGTTGCCTTGTCCTAACACCCTCAAATGAGCGGGCAAGCAAAAATTTCTTACCGGCAAATCAAAATGATCCTTGAAAATACCGTCGATCGGTCTCGAAAAGATTGGTCAACTAAGCTCGATGACACTCTTTGGGCGTATAGGACATCATACAAAACTCCCATAGGCACAACCCCTTACAAGTTGGTCTATGGCAAGTCTTGTCACCTATCGGTTGAGCTCGAGCATCGCGCACATTGGGCAATCAAAGCACTCAACTTCGATCTCCAATCTGCGGGGGAGAAGCGGATGCTCGACCTGCATTTACTTGAGGAATTAAGGCTTGATGCGTACGAAAATGCTCGAATCTACAAGGAACACACCAAGTCTTGGCATGACAAGCATATTCGCTATAGGGAGTTCCATGAAGGGGACAAGGTCCTATTATTCAATTCTCGGCTTAGGTTGTTCCCCGGAAAGCTCAAGTCGAGGTGGAGTGGTCCCTTTACGGTTCAGAAAGTCTACCCCTACGGGGCGGTTGAAATTGGAAATGATGGAACCGCCCCTTTCGAAGTGAATGGGCAACGCTTAAAAGCCTACTATGGAGGCCAACCTCCGGAAGCTGCCATTGTGATTCACTTAGATGAGTTTGATGTTACTCCCGTTGAGGAGTAGGGCCGACTCGGTCATTTCGTCAGGCTCGGGACGTTAAACAAGCGCTTGTTGGAGGCAACCCTCAATTTATTGCTTTTTAGGATAGTTTAATTTATTTCTTTACATTGTAATTTTATCTAAAAAAATAATAAAAAAATGATGAGAGAAAAGATTGAGTAGTGCCTTCACACATTTGTGCATATATGTGATCTTTACATATGTCCATGAATGTGTGTTAGAAAAAGGGAGCACTCTAGAAAAAAAAATATCATGGGTGAGTTAAAAGAAAGCGAGAGATTTCCTTGATTGCAACTTCCGAATACATCAACGAGTGTGATTTTGGCCCTTTGGGCCACTATACATGTTGATGTATCCCTTAGGATGCAATCAAGAGAAAGTGTTCTAAAACTGAGATTCTGGTGAAATTTTTTACTTCAATCTGCTGCAAAAAAATTGGCTACAGGTCAGGTGCAGTGGCCACTGAATTTCCATCAGCGCCCGCTTGCACAATGCCCATTTCCTTCCAGTGAAAAAAACTTTGGTAGCAGCGGGTGCTGGCCCATTTTCAGCGCCCGTTGAAAGATCTCTTGGATAGGCAATAAGATTTTCAACTGGAGGAGCGCCCGATGGAAGAAAATCAGCGCCCGCTGAGCCTCAATTTGCATTTCCCTTCCAGCCAAGAAAGCTTGATGGCAGCGGGCATTGGCCCATTCTCAGTGCCCGCTGATGAGCTTCATGTAACAGGCAATAAGATTTTTGAAGAGGGGAAGCGCCCGCTGAAAAAAATTCAGCACCCGCTGATGGGATCTATTGAGAAATCCAGAATGAGTTCAGAAGGGGTCAGCAGCCGCTGGGATTAAGTCAGCGCCCGCTGAGCTCGAATGATATAAAACAACAGGAGACAGAATTCTTCATTTTTCACGAAAAAAAAACCCTAACATTCAAACTCACTCAAATTCACTCAAATCTCACTCAAATCTCTCTCAAACACCATCATTCATCTTCATTTTCACTCCATTACTTCATTTCTCCCATCCCATCACATATCTCTCTCACTTTCTCACCTAAAATTCGAACCCTAGGTTCGAAATTTTTCAAAAAAAAAGGGGGAAAAACACGAGCAAGGCACACAGATCTTGGGTTATTTTGGCTCTTTTCGTCAACAACATCAACAAGGAGGTTTTTCTAGAGTATTTTCATACTCCCACATAAGCATCGGATGCCGGTTTTCAAATTGTCCCCTTTCCTTTATTTGATCATTGTGTATGTGGTATTTAGTGAGTTGAGTGCCAGTTTGTTTGACAAGCTCTTGCGAGCTTTGCGAGGCTATTTACTAAGCCCCGGGTGGTTATTCCCGCTGGATGACTTTGACATAGTTTTTCTTCTATGTCTTAGTCCCTGTGTCCAGCTCCTTTGTCAAGCTTAAGAAGTTAAACAAGCACTTCTCAGGAGGCAACCCGAATCTTTTTCTTTTTGTTTTTTCATTTTTGTAATTTTTTTTTTGGAGTTTGGTTTCTTTTCTTTCTTCTATGCAGGTAAAATGAATAAGCAACTCTCATGGACATGTATGGTACTAAAGCGCAAAATGGAGGTTGTATTGTAACGCCCTAGTTTTTCGGTATTTTCTGTTATGATTAATTGTTGTATTTATGTTATTTTTATGAATGGTCGAAATTTATTTGGACTATTTATTTTTATTTTATTTGAATAATTATGATTATTTTATTTTATGATTAATTGTTTTATTATTTATTTTATTTTAATTTAATTAATTAGATTTTAATTTTTAATTTTCTAATTAGTTAATTAATTTTAGGCCAAATGCAATTTAGGCATGATTAGTCATGCATGAGTGAATTTAGCCCAAGTGATCATCAAAGCCCATTTAGGGTAGCTTAAAACCGGCCCCTTATGTGATGTGGCTTGATTTTGCCACTTCCTCATGTTCACACCTTAACCAACTTCTATAAATAGAAGTGGTAGTAAGGCTTAAGCTTCATTTTCGAATCTTAATCATTCTTTGCCACAAGCTAAACACAAAAACATTCTCTCCATTTGCCATCAACCTTCACGCCATTTTTGGCTAATCCATCATCAACCTTGTTCATCAAATTCCTCAACCCAAAACTTAAAGATTCCAACTCCATTGATCTTTAAGTAAGTAAACACACAAATAGCCTTCATTGCATTTGTCAAGATCGATTGTTCGGGTTGGGTTTTCGGGATTGGTTCGTGTGGTTCAAGGGTGGCCGTGTGGTGATGCCGTGTGAAGGTCGTGTTCGTGAGGGTGGTTCGTGCAGTCCGTGCCTTGAAGCCGTGTGGTGCGTGTTTGTGTGCAATCCGTAGTGGTGCACCGTGTGGCCGTGTGTTTGGGCCGTGTTATTGGGTTTCCGGGCAGCGAGTTTTCGTGTGTTGAATTGTTTAATCTTCATTAAGGTAACATACGTTTCTACCTTAATTTGAATACTATGATTATAAGGTAGGTTAAATGATCAAATTAGGTTAGATTGTTGATGAATTTTTGCTATGTTCATGCGTGATTTCTAGGCTGGTTTGGGTGATTATTTTGTGATGTTTTGTTGATTTCTTGTTCAGTTCTTGATGAGTTCTTGATGAGTTCCTTATAATCTTGATGAGTTCTTTGTTAAATCTTGAATTCTTGAATTAGTTCTTGTATTTTTTAAGTGTAAAAGATTATTAAAAATTATTAAAGAAAGTTAAAGAAAGATTAAAGAAAGATAATGAAACGGTAAAAATTGATTAAAGAAGTACAAGGATTAGTAAGGTATATAGTTAGACTCAAGAAAAGGCGTAAGATGCGATCTTGAGGATAACAAAGATGTAATGGATTTGTAAAGATTAGCTTGATTTTGCATTTAGACGCCTAACGCTAGAGTAAGATTCTAACACTTGTTTTAAGACGTTGCCCCTATCCTAACCGCGGTATTGGGATAGTGTATACTTTCTATGTCGTCTTTTTTATATGAATTTCCGTAAGATGGGGTTCATGGGTTTGGGAGTAAGATTCTCAATCCTGGCACAGTAGGAAAGTTCGTTCGCGTAAGATGCGTTCGTACGAGCATAGGTCCTTCGATGCGTAAGAAGACATCCCGAAGACCGCTTTTCGTACGAGATACGGCCACTACGAGGTTGAGGTGATGCCTTTTGGTCTCACTAATGCCCCAGCCGTGTTCATGGATCAGATGAACCAGAATTTTCATCACTTACTCGATAAGTGTGTCGTAGTCTTTATCGATGATATCCTAGTCTATTCGAGAGACGAGTCTGAGCATGCCACTACCGATTCCGACCTGGAAATTTGAGTCGGTATCTATGGATTTCGTGTTTACCCTACCTACCTGTAATGGTATGAACGCCATTTGGGTAATTGTGGATAGGTTGACCAAGGTCGCTAGATTCATACCGATGAAGATGACCTGGTCGATGGAGCACCTGGCAGAGGCTTATACCCAGGACATTATTCGACTTCACGGAGTTCCAAGGGAGATAGTTTCTGATCGTGATCCGAGATTCTTGTCACGTTTTTGGAAATCAGTTCAGGAAGCCTTTGGGACGAAGTTGAAAATGAGCACCGCGTTTCACGCGGCGATGGATGGCCAGACTGAGAGGACCATCCAGACTCTGGAGGATATGTTGCGAGCATGTACTCTGGAGTATCATCAGTCTTGGGTCCGAATGCTCTGCTTGGTAGAGTTTTCGTATAACAACAGTTATCACTCCAGCATTGATATGGCTCCGTACGAGGCCCTGTATGGCATGAAATGTCGGAGTCCGATTTTTTGGAATGATATCAGTGATACTGTGGCTTTGGGACCTGAGATGGTACGAGATACCGTAGAGAAGGTCCGAGTCATTCGGTCTAAGATGCAGGCCGCGCAAAGTCGTAAGAAGTCCTACGCCGATAACCGACGTAGACCACTGACATTCGAGGTAGGTGACAGATTCTTGCTTAAGGTTTCACCATTCAAGGGAGTTGCTCGCTTTGGCCAAAAGGGGAAACTCCGACCAAAATTTGTGGGACCTTACGAGATACTAGAACGAGTTGGGGAGGTGGCATATCGGTTGGCATTACCACCTTGTTTGTCTAATGTTCACGATGTGTTCCATATTTCTAGCTAAGGAAATACGTATATGATCCTACCCACATCATTCCAGTGGAATCGGCCACGTTTGAACCGAATCTGACGTTCGACGAGTGACCAGTTCAGATCTTGGATCGCGAGGTAAGGACCCTCCGACGCAAACAAGTCGAGCTAGTCAAGGTGTTGTGGAGAAATCAGCATCATGAGGAAGCGACTTGTGAGACAGAGGCGTCCATGAAGCAGAAGTACCCGGAGTTGTTTGTTGGTGAGCAATCTCCTTTGCCTTAAATTTCAGGACGAAATTTCTTTAAGGAGGGGAGGTTGTAACGCCCCAGTTTTTCGTTATTTTCTGCTATGATTATTTGTTGTATTTATGTTATTTTTATGTATGGTCTAAATTTATTTGGACTATTTATTTTTATTTTATATGAATAATTATGATTATTTCATTTTATGATTGATTGTTTTATTATTTATTTTAATTTAATTTAATTAATTAGAATTTTAATTTTTAATTTTCTTATTAGTTAATTAATTTTAGGCCAAATGCAATTTAGGCATGATTAGTCATGCATGAGTGAATTTTGCCCAAGTGATCATCAAAGCCCATTTAAGCTAGCCTATAACCGGCCCCCTTATGTGATGTGGCTTGATTTTGCCACTTCCTCATGTTCACACCTTAACCAACTTCTATAAATAGAAGTGGTAGTAAGGCTTAAGCTTCATTTTCCAATCTTAATCATTCTTTGCCACAAGCCAAACACAAAAACATTCTCTCCATTTGCCATAAACCTTCACGCCATTTTTGGCTAATCCATCATCAACCTTGTTCATCAAATTCCTCAACCCAAAACTTAAAGATTCCAACTCCATTGATCTTTAAGTAAGTAAACACACAAATAGCCTTCATTGCTTTTGTCAAGATCGTTTGTTCGGGTTGGGTTTTTGGGATTGGTTCGTGTGGTTCAAGGGTGGTCGTGTGGTGATGCTGTGTGAAGGCCGTGTTCGTGAGGGTGGTTCGTGCAGTTCGTGCCTTGAAGCCATGCAGTACAGCCGTGCCTTGAAGCCGTGTGGTGCGTGTTCGTGTGCAAGCCATGGTGGTGCACCATGTGGCCGTGTGTTTGGGCCGTGTTATTGGGTTTCCGGGCAGCGAGTTTTCGTGTGTTGAATTGTTTAATCTTCATTAAGGTAACATACGTTTCTACCTTAATTTGAATACTATGATTATAGGGTACGTTAAATGATCAAATTAGGTTAGATTGTTGATGAATTTTGGCTATGTTCATGCGTGATTTCTAGGCTGGTTTGGGTGATTATTTGTTGATGTTTTGTTGAGTTCTTGATGAGTTCTTTATAATCTTGATGAGTTCTTTGTTGAAACTTGAATTCTTAAATTAGTTCATGTATTCTTGAAGTGTAAAAGGTTATTAAAGTTTATTAAAGAAAGTTAAGGAAAGATTAAAGAACGATAATGAAACGGTAAAAATTGATTAAAGAAGTTCAAAGATTAGTAAGGTATATAGTCAGACTCAAGAAAAGGCGTAAGATGTGATCTTGAGGATAACAAAGATGTAATAGATTTGTAAAGATTAGCTTGATTTTGCATTTAGACGCCTAACCTTAGAGTAAGATTCTAAGACTTGGGTTAAGACGTTGCCCCTATCGTAACCGCGGTATTAGGATAGTGTATACTTTCTATGTCGTCTTTTTGATATGAATTTCCGTAAGATAGGGTTCATGGGTTTGGGAGTAAGATTCTCAATCCTGGCATAGTAGGAAAGTTCGTTCGCGTAAGATGCGTTCGTACGAGCATAGTCCAGTCTAATATGTAAATGATAGCTACAAAGATTAAGTAATGATAAGATAGAATAATTATAGTTAGTCAACTTTTGATGTAGTCATTATTTGTTATTATTGTTATTATTATGATGATATATATTGTATGGTTGGTATGTTTGAGTGCCTGATGTGCTTGTTTGATTTATTCTATGATCTTGTGTATCCATGTTAGGGTGGGACTGTTACTCGCCACTGACAGTGGATTGTGGTTCATTTTCAGGTAACTCTGATTATGACGGTGTTGCATTAGCTTTTGGTTGGGCGAGTGTCGTTGCATTTCTATTTTAGTTTGTATTTCATTTTTAGTTCGGACGTTTAGTATTTGTATTTTGTATATTCTAACTCTGATAATGTTTGGAGTTAATTCCTAGTGTTGAGTATTTTGGGTTTAGTATTGTACAAACTTGTGGGTTTTGTACTTTTGGGATTTAGTAATAATAATTTTTGAGGATTGTTTTAATTTTTAAGCAAGTTTGTATGTTAGATCGACTATTCTACTCGTCGGTTTCTTCCGCTCCGGTTTAAGCGAGTCGGGTCGTCACATGTATGCTTACTTTATAGCCTGTTTTGGTGAGATCATTCCAAACTCCCTTTCTTTTATTTTTCTAGTGTGCTTAGTTGTAGGGTTAGTTTTAGGAGCAGATGATTGTTCAAGGATGTTTGACTTGGCTTTTAAGCCCATGAGGACATTTGGATATCGATGGCGTTGGGCCTCGATTTATTTATTTGTTTGATGCTTGGTTGCTTGATTGAGAGTCATTCATGCTTGATTTTATTTTCCTTCCTTTTGTTTAGTTTTTATTTTTATTTTTTGCCTTTTTCCTCTTCTTTTTCTTTTATTTCTTTTCAAGGCAAAGTGTGTTCTTGTTTTCTTTTTAGTTTGGACTTGATTCTTAATTTCTTGGACTTTGAATGCATTCCTTCCTAAGTGTTAGTGGTCCACATGGTTTGAGATTTTGGGGTTGATTTTCAAATACTACATGCTAGGTTTCAGCACTTTGGAGTTCATGAAACCTAATGTCTTGGGATGTGGTACAATTGGCAAAGCTTTGCTAGCTAGTTGAAGCCCTTAAGGTAGTATTTGCAATTCACTACCCTTCATATGTGAGAAAATTGTCAAATCTTTCTAGCCTTTATCATTTTGTTAGAGTGGCAATAGGATCCTTGTCATAGTATAACTTGATCAAGAACTTGATTCATGACTTTCCTATACCGTGACCGAGCTACTCTAGGGGAGGACGGAGGCATTCATTTCTTAGTTATTTTCCTTTTTTCCTTTTTTATTTTAGCGTCTTCTTTCTTTTCACTTTTCTAGGTGTTTGCTTTACGTTTATCCTTTGAAACCCTTTGAGCTTGGCCCTTTATTTCTTCTAGCCACCTTACAAGCCTTGATTCCCTTTGTTTTGTTTTATACCTTTTAGTTGTAGTGAAGCAATTGGAGCGTCTTAGTTCGTATTTGTTTTGTAGTGAAAAATTTGTGAAGTAAGGATTTTGCCCAATCGAAAGTGTGTTAATTTGTATGAATTAGAGTAAAAGTCGAACTAAGTTGTAAAAGAGGCAAGGTCATGTAAAAAAAAAGTATAAAAAAATAAATAAAAATTTAGAAATGCAATTATTCCTTCCCTTTTCACAATGAGGACATTGTGTCATTCAAGCTTGGGGGGATGAATAGTTTGAGAAAAAAAACAAATTTTTTTATTAATTTGTTTTATAAATTTTTCTTTTTTCATATAGTCTTTTGAATAAGCTTGGGGGTTTTTGGTGTATGTGTGCGAATTTAAGGAGTTCGTTTGCTATTTGATGCTCATTTGTACTTATTGCTTCACTGTTTAGGTTTGAGCACCACAAGCCAAATTGATTCCTACCCTATCCCTAGCCTTACATTACAACCCTAAAGCCCTCTCGATCCTAGATAGTTGAGTCCTTTTCGGTTGAGGAAGTCATGTTTCAAGCATATTGAACGGTTTGCTATGATGAGATGTCGGGTACCCTAAATTGTTTCTCCTTTTTGTTTTTCTGACTCCTTCGTGGAGTTATGAGAAGCTACCTTTATGGGTGGAGACGACACTAGCTTAGCATGTGGATGCTTGGTTGTTGAGCGAAAGGGGACTGTTCCTCCCTAGTTCTCCAATCTAGCATGTTTTATTTTACTATCCACCCTTGACATCTTTGAGCATGTTTTCCGTTAGTGCTTAGAAAGGTTCGCATACATTGATCCTCGGTCCTTTAACAAGTCCAACTAGGTGTCTTTGTTTTGTTTTGTTTCCTTTTATTTTCCTTTGTTTTTGTTTTTCTTTTCTTTTGTTTCTTGTGTACCATTGCCTTGGTTTATTTTTTGAAAGAGTTATGGGTTAAACTCTTGGGAAACCCTTAAGAGAGCACACTCGTCCTCTTTGGCAACTTAGAGATTTACATGGCTTGTTGTTTTCGCTAAAAGCAACCGTGATTCCTACGAAAGTGAGTTAGGATTTTATTTTTAAGTTTTTCATGTTGTATTTGCTTGAGGACAAGCAAAAGGCAACCTTGGGGGAGTTCGATAGGTCCATTTTAGGACCGATTTCCTGGACTCTTTTAACTTGTTTTCCGTTGTTTTTAGGCTTAGTTTTATTTGTTTTAGGCCTTTTTAGCTTAGTTTAGGTCTTAGTTGTGTTTTCGTTGAATAATGCCTTTTCTTGCCATTTTTGCTAATAATTGAGCACTTTTGCGTTACTTATGCCTTGCGTTCATTCATGTATGTATTTTGTATGTTTTCGATCAATTCTTAAAAGCAGACAAGGGTCTTGAGAGGTCTTGAGAAGCTTTGAGAAGTGTTCCGCAATAAAGCCAAGACCACAATCACCACTTTTGGAGCATAGGTCAAATTTGAAAGGCCATAACTTTCGACATACTTATCATTTTAAGGCGATTCAAGTTGGAGGTTAAAGTTCGTTCCGATAGCTTCGAAACTCCTGGTCATAAGCTAAATTCTGATAAGAAACGAAGGAGTTATGATGTTTTTAAAACTGGCTGTGAAGCTATCCAGCGGCCGCTGAGACCACTCCAGTGCCCGCTGAGACCTCTCCAGCGGCCGCTGATATTTTCAAGCGCCCGCTGAATTGGCCAAAACAGTCAGTAGCTCATTTTTTGGCTACAACACCCGCTGAGACCTCTCCAGCGCCCGCTGGAGAGGCCAAGTGCCCGCTGAGAAGGCCCTGTTCGTATCATTTAATCTGTTTTAGGTCTTTTCTCATGCTCTTTTTGGGGTGTTTTATAAATTCCCCCTTCTTCTCATTTCACAAGCAGCTGAGTTTAGAGGCTCTCACTTAGGTTTAGGTTAGTTCTTCAATTTATGCAAGTTTCTTAGTTTCTCTTCCTCTTGTTCTTCAATCTCTTCAAGTTATTTTTATTTGCATTCCTTCACTTGCTTTTATTTGCTTTATGTACTTAGTTCTTCATTGTTTCTTGTTAATAATGCTTTAGATTCTCATGTTTAGGTTGTTTTAGTTGTTTATGCTTGATTTTTTTGTTGGTTTAGTTGTTTATATTGGTTTAGTTGGTAGTTCTTGGTGTTTATGTAATGTTCATAGTTTTTCTATGTTTTAGTTGTTAATTTTTATTGTTCATAGTTTTAGGTTAGTTAAATTGTGTATTTAGTTTTAGTTTTAATTATGTTTTTATTAGTTATGTGTGAGTAGTTAATTTATAGGGTTTGAGTGAAACCCCTCCAAATCCTCGATGTTTGTGATTTAGTCGATTCTTGGTTTTGGTTGTGATAATGTCGGTACCGAAGGTTTGGTGATGTTGAGTCTCGTGTCTAGCTAACATTAGATTCATAGAAGAATCCCCACCGAAGGACCGAAAGGTGAACGTGGGTGAGGACTCCCTTCGCCCGATTGATGGAAGTACCACGAAAGTTGGGCCTTCGATCCAGGTAAAGTTACCGGTCTTCGTGACTTGTGCTTATGACTAGTTAGATGTTCTGCCATGAAAGTAGGTTTGTGTTTGTCTTCCTAGTCGTCATACTAGCTTGAAAGAGTAGTGTGATCTTAAAATTACCTCCCCTTATCCATGACCTAAGTCTAATTTCGATCGACTCACAATTCATGGTGGTATGAGTTGTGGATCTCTTAACCCTAGTCCCTTTTTATTCTTGTTTCCATAGTGTAGCTTTAGTTAATTCCCATAGTTCTCTCCGCCTCTCGCGACCATCCATTGACCTAGCTTGTTTGACACTAATGCCTAGACTAGTGCGACGTACCTTCCCCGTGTTCGACACCCCCACTCTTACTACGACGAGGGTTTTTTTATTTGGTGAGAAAAACCCTTCTATCAAATTGGCGCCGTTGCCGGGGAAGGCAATGCCATTAGTTTAGGTTGAGTAGAATGATTCTAGGCATTATTTTTATTTATTTTTGTGAATATTTAGGCCCTATGGCCACTTCTTTGATCGATCCCCGATATGAGCATGAACCGTTTTGGATGTATTTTGATAGGATTGGAAGCTCTCTTCCTCCTAATCATAATTTTGATAAGTGGGGTATATGTAATGTAAGGTATGAGGGCTTTAATTATGAAACGAGAAACTGGGTTGAGTTTCTCTCTTATGGCGATTTTTTAGCTTTAAACTTGGATAGAGCTTGGCTTTTATTCACGTGTCTAGCTAAGGAAACCTATGAGTGGGACATGACTACCCATGGGATACATGACTTTAGTAACGAGCGGAGCTTGTTTGTGGAATATGGCTTTAATCATCTTCCCGTTCATACCCCTACCTTGGATGTTGATCATCAATACTCGCAAGAGCACGCTCTTGATGAGTTTTTACAAGGTGGTGGTGTGAATTCCGATGATTCATCGCATAGTCTTCAAGTCGAGCCTGTTGTTTGCGACTTTAGTTATGATTTGATTCCTCTCTCTCGTTGTTGTACAACCCATCCAAACTCATATAGACTTTGATGTTCCATTGCAATGTCATGATGAAAATCATGACCATCTCGTCTCGTCATGTGATGTTGTATCGGATGAGGCCTTCTTAGTTGAGTCTAGTGAAGTTGACGAGGTCATTATTAATGTGGAGGATGTGGTTATACCACCTTCTCTTATTCCCTTTTTATGAGGATTTAGCCTTGTTTATTCACATCCCACTCCCCTTCCATCCATGCTCGTATCACCCCCATTCGAGGGCACCATCTCTTGTCTTGACTCCAATGTTTCTCTTCCAGAAACCAAGACAAGGGAGGTGTTTAGGGGTGTTCCTTCTCTTTTATTTGATTTTTCTTTTAGTAGTTTTTATTTTGATTTACCTCCCTGTGGGCACTCACTCCCACATAAGCATCGGATGCTGGTTTTCAAACTGTCCCCTTTGCTTTATTTGATCATTGCTTATGTGGTATTTAGTGAGTTGAGTGCCAGTTTGTTTGACAATCTCTTGCCAACTTTGCGGGGCTATTTACTGAGCCCCGGGTGGTTATTCCCGCTGGATGACTTTGACATAGTTTTTCTTCTATGTCTTAGTCCCTGTGTCCAGCTCCTTTGTCAAGCTTAAGACGTTAAACAAGTGCTTCTCAGGAGGCAACACGAATCTTTTTCTTTTTCTTTTTTCTTTTTTGTAATTTTTTTTTTAGTTTGGTTTCTTTTCTTTCTTTTTTGCAGGTTAAAAGAATAAGCAACTCTCATGGATATGTATGGTACTAAAGCGCAAAACGGAGGTTGTATTGTAACGCCCCAGTTTTTGGTATTTTCAGCTATGATTATTTGTTGTATTTGTGTTATTTTTATGTATGGTCCAAATTTATTTGGACTATTTATTTTTATTTTATTTGAATAATTATGATTATTTTATTTTATGATTGATTGCTTTATTATTTATTTTATTTTAGTTTAATTAATTAGAATTTTAATTTTTAATTTTCTAATTAGTTAATTAATTTTAGGCCAAATACAATTTAGGCATGATTAGTCATGCATGACTGAATTTAGCCCAAGTGATCATCAAAGCCCATTTAGGCTAGCCTAAAACCGGCCCCCTTATGTGATGTAGCTTGATTTTGTCACTTGCCTCATGTTCACACCTTAACCAACTTCTAGAAATAGAAGTGGTAGTAAGGCTTAAGCTTCATTTGCCAATCTTTATCATTCTTTGCCACAAGCTAAACACAAAAACACTCTCTCCATCTGCCAACAACCTTTACGCCATTTTTGGCTAATCCATCATCAACCTTGTTCGTCAAATTCCTCAACCCAAAACTTAAAGATTCCAACTCCATTGATCTTTAAGTAAGTAAACACCCAAATAGCCTTCATTGCATTTGTCAAGATCGTTTGTTTAGGTTGGGTTTTTGGGATTGGTTCGTGCGGTTCAAGGGTGGTCGTGTGGTGATGCCGTGTGAAGGCCGTGTTCGTGAGGGTGGTTCGTGCAGTCCGTGCCTTGAAGCCATGCAGTAGGGCCGTGCCTTGAAGCCGTGTGGTGCGTGTTCATGTGCAAGCCGTGGTGGTGCACCGTGTGGCCGTGTGTTTGGGCCGTGTTATTGGGTTTCCGGGCAGCGAGTTTTCGTGTGTTGAATTGTTTAATCTTCATTAAGGTAACATACGTTTCTACCTTAATTTGAATACTATGATTATAGGGTAGGTTAAATGATCAAATTAGGTTAGATTGTTGATGAATTTTGGCTATGTTCATGCGTGATTTCTAGGCTAGTTTGGGTGATTATTTTGTGATGTTTTGTTGAGTTCTTGTTGAGTTCTTGATGAGTTCTTGATTAGTTCTTGATTAGTTCTTTATAATCTTGATGAGTTCTTCGTTGAATCTTGAATTCTTGAATTAGTTCATGTATTCTTTAAGTGTAAAAGATTATTAAAGTTTATTAAAGAAAGTTAAAGAAAGATTAAAGAAAGATAAAGAAACGGTAAAAATTGATTAAAGAAGTTCAAAGATTAGTAAGGTATATATAGTTAGACTCAAGAAAAGGCTTAAGATGCGATCTTGAGGATAACAAAGATGTAATGGATTTGTAAAGATTAGCTTGATTTTGCATTTAGACGCCTAAACTTATAGTAACATTCTAAGACTTGGATTAAGACGTTGCCCCTATCCTAACCGCGGTATTAGGATAGTGTATACTTGCTATGTCGTCTTTTTTATATGAATTTCTGTAAGATGGGGTTCATGGGTTTGGGAGTAAGATTCTCAATCCTGGCATAGTAGGAAAGTTCGTTCGCGTAAGATGCGTTCGTACGAGCATAGTCCGGTCTAATATGTAAATGATAGCGACAAAGATTAAGTAATGATAAGATTGAATAATTAGAGTTAGTCAAGTTTTGATGTTGTCATTATTTGTTAATATTGTTATTATTATGATGATATATTGTATGGTTGGTATGTTTGAGTGCCTGATGTGCTTGTTTAATTTATTCTATGATCTTGTGTATGATTTTAGGGTGGGACTGTTATGTTACTCGTTACTGACAATGGATTGTGGTTCATTTTCAGGTAACTCTGATGATGACGGTGTTGCTTAGCTTTGTGTTGGGCGAGTGCCGTTGCATTTCTATTTTAGTTTGTATTTCGTTTTTTGTTTAGACGTTTAGTATTAGTATTTCGTATATTCTAACTCTGATAATGTTTGGAGTTAATTCCTAGTGTTGATTATTTTGGGGGGTTTTTAGTTCGGACGAACCTTCCCCGTGTTCGACACCCCCACTCTTACTACGACGGGGGTTTTTTTATTTGGTGAGAAAAACCCTTCTATGAAAGCCCAATAGAAACCTCAAGTAAAGAGTCACGTGGCAAGGTACTACAGGGCCACGTGGCAAGACACTACAAGTCCACATGGCACCACCCTAGAAAGACATGTGGCATAACTTCATGAAGACACGTGGCACAACCCCACGAAGACACGTGGCAAAACACCAAAATGGTGAGAAATATGTAAAACTTGTATCCCACATTGATAGAATAGTAAGGTTTGTTGAAAAGACCATGCATATAACCTTTTATGATTTGATTGATGGGACAACATATTGATTGCTGATTTGATTTTGCACATTAACTTGTAAATTATCAATTAAGCTTAATCGAATCTGATGAACAACGCTTAAAAGGTATAATTATCTTTTTCCCATTTATTTATTTTTTTTATTTATATCTGCATTTAATTATGTATTTATTACATTTTGGAACAAATTTTGTAGCATAATTATTGGGTAGCCCTCTCCTTACTTCAACAACCCCTAAAACATTTGGCGCCGTCTGTGGGGAGGGCATGATATTATGGCAAACTGAGGAGAAAAAACTCCCGAGATTCCAAAAACCTCACTAGTAAGCGTAGAAGACGAACATGATTCAGACGAGAGGGATGGTGATCATGACCGACCCCCTCAAATTGAGAAGACCGCACACCGTGCGAGTCATGCCGAGGCCCAAACTCCCGAGGGTGATCAACCCATCTCTCCCTCTCAACTCAAGGATATAATGGTCGACCTGAGGCATTCACTAGTTACTCAGGTAAAAGATATGATAGGCAAAGCCAAGAAGGCCGACCCTGGTCCATCAAGGCCGACCCAGGAGCCAGTCGACCCCAAGGCCGGCCGAGGGAAGAAAAAGGCCTCGACCAGCTCCAAGAAGAAGAAGACTCCGTCAAAGTCGACTAAGTTCGATTGGAAGAACATCACTCAGCGGGTGAGGACTCCCAAGGCTCTCATACCACCAAGGAGAGAGCCCTTGATCAGTGAGTCTAACAAAGCATTCAGAGATGCCCAAGAGTACTTGAAGGCAAAAAGGCAACAATCACAACAATATTCTCAAGTCGATGTTTTTGATACAACTGTAATACCCCAACTCTGAAGGAAACTACTCATCTAAGATCCTTCCCAACTGTAATACCCCTAAATTTGGGCTATTTTAAATTTTATTGAATTAATTGTTTATTTAATTAGTTACTAAGTATAGCCATGAAGTAAGCCCAATTGTTGGCCGAGCCCAAAACCAACCCAACTTCCTTGTTTGATACCCACGACCCCTATTATTTTATTAAGTTATTTTATTTTTCCAACCTAAAATAGCAACCTATATCTATTTTTGACTAATCCTAAAAAAAACACCACTTTTATTCTCCTAAACACCTTACTAAATTTTAGGAGCACCTAAACCCCTGTCACTCATCAAAACCCATGGCCTTTGTTCTTTTATTTTGGCATCAATAGTTCATCATTCTCTACAATCTTTAATCTCGAATTCCCACGTTCCAGCATGCATTATGCCAACAGGTCCCATCCCCAACTCTAGCTGAGAAGTTGAGTCACCCTTCTTTAACCTTCCTTAGGTTCACACATTTTTTTTCTCCCATAGGGGACTCTTCTTCCTCCTCACAAAATTCACTTAAACACATTAAAAATCCTTTCTATTAATTCAACAACTAAAAGATTGAAGCAAAAAGATCAAAGGCACCCAAGCTAGGACCGTGAACCCCTCGGCCAAGGCTAGGAATTTCGAACCATTATTCTCCATTGCTAGGTAATTAGTTTTTTAACTTAATCTTAGAAAAGATTAGTCATATAATTTTTGGAATAGGTTTAGAATTGGTTAGAATTGCTTGGAACTATTTTTGAATTTTATGAAGTTGCATGTTGATGATAATGCGTGAGGGTCGAACCCTTCTTGGATAGTTTTAATGTTTTTACTTTATATTTTGTTACAAATTTATGCATCATCCATGATTCTTGCCATCTAAACTTGAAGATTGAATTGTTGAATTAATTAGCTTCAGCATGTCGAGTGACAACCGTGTTTCTATCCTATTTTTCGAGTGATGATACTATTCAAGAATCAATCTTTTTGTTATAATCTTGTTCTATTAATGATCTTTAATGATTTTCTTGAATTAATTCTTTAATTAGTTGAGTTCTTAAAATTTAAATAATAATATTTAATTAAAATTGATGATGTCGTGTGATGATATTATGTTGACAATAATGATGTTCGAAAATCTTGGTTCAATAATTAAGGTTTGGATTTTTATTAATTTAGTCTAATAATATTGATTTAATCTTAATGTTTTAATTAAAAGAAAGAATTAAATTTTGTTTATCTATTTATATGATAGCCGTGTAACTTGAGGAATAAAAGGGATGAGTTTTCATTGTTTTTATGATAAAAAGATTGGATTTTGAACACTTTCTTGAAATTATTTTGATTAAAATTAATTAAGGCTTGTAATTTTAATTAGATGATTGATTCAATTGTTTAAATTATGAAAGATTAATTAGTGTAACTCTTGATGGTGAAAGCCGTGTGTAATGGAGAACTAAGGACAAGGTTTGATTTCTATTTCTCTTATTCAATGATTGTTTTATAATTACGGAACTTGTAATATTATATGAAATTGTTGAATTGAAGTTAGTATGATTGCTTGGAATTTTCGAATTGTAGCGTGATAATATGCGTGTGATGCAAGTTAGGTCTAAGTATCTTGGGTCAAGTGAAGTTGGACTAGAATTGACTGGTTAATTAAATTGATAAGAGTCAAATTTGTGAACTAGAAAGTTAAATGAAAGAATAATAACCTATGAAGTGACTGCCCATCTAGTGACTAATGTGCCGCGAACATGAGTATAGTTAAAGCCATTGTCCTGCTGCGGAATGGCGACAATTCTGGATCCCAGCGCTCGGGAAGTAAATCCTTTGTGGTTGACCCGACATGAGACAAGGAAAGTTGGGGAAGAGTTAAGGTTTCCCCTACGAGCATATGAATGTGTCACAGATTAGAATAATAATGTGAAGTGGAACTTGAAAGTTAACGAATGAAAAGTCTAGAGTCAGTACTAGCTTGAATGGGTCTAGTCATAGCTTGGTCATGTGTATTTTTCCGCTGCGTACCTTGTGAATTGTTTATGTTGTATGTCAATATTGCTCTCGTTGACTTGTGTGGACTTTCTGTTTGAGTTGTTCTGACTATTATATTTCTAATTGCATTCTACTATTAAGTAGAACACTCTAATTACTCCCCACTGACTGTGGACCCCAAAAATTCCTTTTGCAGGTAATGATGAAGAGTAGATGAGTGTCGCAAGGGTTGGGATTGTGAGCAAGCGAGTTCAGTAGCCTAGCTACCTAATAGAATTTCCTAACCTGCTTTAGTATTGTTTTTATGGACCTTAGCTGTTTGAATGTAAATAAAGGACATTGATATTTTAATTGTTTTGGATAATTTTAAAGTTTATTAAATAAATTAATTAAGTTTAGATCTTCCACTGTTACTAATTAAATTTGACTTGAAAACTTCTGGTTAATTATGATTCGTATTGTTGTTTTCTTTGAAAACAACGTTGATAAAATACGGGTCGTTACAGCAACAATGTCTCATTTAACACAAGTGCATACACCTACCCCAGTGCAGAAAAGTTCATTCAAGGCCGAACCTTTCATGGAGGACGAGCCTTTGAATACTCACATTCAGCAACAACACCCTCCATACCCTCATGGAGGGGTGGCTTGGAAGTCTCCATTCTCCGTCGCCATACTGACAACCGAAGGGCCTCAAAAGTTAAAGCACTCCACATCGAGCCTTATGATGGCACGGATGATCCTGATGATTACTTGTCCACTTATAAGCACTTGATGTATGCTAATAGTGGATGACGCGACTTGGTGTAAGTACTTCCCGGTAACACTAAAGGGTGTGGCCCTAAAATGGTTCAGCAGTCTATTAGACCATTGCATACAAAATTTCACCGAGCTCAGCATGGTCCTCTCACACCATTTTATGGCAAACAAGCAAGAAAGAAAGACGAGCATGCATCTCGGCAAGATTGTGCAGGGGCCGAACGAGACTTTGAGTTCGTATGTCAAGAGATTTAATCTTGAGATGCTTCAGATACCGGTCCTCCCTGAGGGGGTAGCCTTTGATAATTTCGTCAAAGGACTTCACCAGTCAAGGTTCAAGTTTGAAATGGTAAGGAAGAAGTTCCATACCTTGCCAGAGATCTTGGTGGAGGCTGAGTCCTACATCCATGCTACCGAGATCTGTTTGTAACAAACCCGAAAATTCGGACCTTTTCCTTCCTTTATAAAACTTAATTTTTACCAAAACTTAGCCCGAATTTATAGAGTTGCTACTCATACGCTCACCTCTGATAAGAAATGGGTATACGAATAAGTAAAAGCAGGATCGTAATGTTTTCAAATTCAAAAGCGAATTTTTATTCATAATACCAAAGTCATACAATGTTTAAATCCAAAACATTAAAAGTTAAAAATAACCCATTACAAGTTGTTATGCTAAAGCATAAAGCCTATGATCAAATGGTTTAGCTAATTCCAACAAGGATTCCTCATCAGCCTCAAACAAGTAAGCCATCCCTACTACTCACCTGCACAAAACCCCGAAGGAAAACAACAAACAAACAATAACACAAAAATCTAGAAAAAATGAGTATGATCGACTCTACCTCGTAAAACGGGTTTTAGTTTAAAAACAGTTGACACAAAAGAAACATAGAACATTAGCTGAACCATAATTATCCAATTCACAAATTTTAGAGCAATTATTATTCAAGATTATTAAATTGAGAAAGTGAACGCGATAAGGCCTCTTTCATCCCGTCTCGGACTTTTCTTCCTGGCCTGCAGCTTGTCGACAGACTGTCCCGAGTGTATACACCCCTCACATAACTGATGCGTATCCGCAAGTGTGCGCCAAAAGTTCAGGAGGAGGACGAAAGCAAATTATAATAATTTCAATGATTCAACGACTATTCAACACATGTCTAACCTATTGCGTGTCCGCCACAACAATAGGCCCACATTGGGTATTCCCCAATGACATCGTTCATAACCCTAATAGGTCGTCACGGTTTGGGCTACTTTTGAAGATTGTTTCACTTTAAGTTTAGATTCATTTGGTTTTGAAAATCAATTGAGTGAGAACAACAGACTCAAAATAAATCAATGATCCCAAACTTCCGCACTTTAAGAATTCTCCATGAGTAATCAAACCATAAGGCAAACTTGCCAATCCAAATTCAACAACTCGTAACTCATCGTTTAGTCATAAACACTACTTATACTTCTTGAATCAAAGCAAGTTCAAATATTCACCAATCCATGACCAAATTCCATGACGTAAATACTCATCAAACAACGAAAATCAAAGAATTGCTAAGAGCGTCAAACTTTTCAAAATCATGTGCATAGAAGATAATTTTGAAAATGTAATAATGTACTTATCACCATGCTTTTCGAAATTTACAAGTACATATACCAAATAATTTTCCAAAATAATAAGTAAGATTACATAAAGCATTTTGAAAGTTTAATTTTCAAAAATCGTAATATAAATGCATAGCATATTTTCGAAAATTAGAAATAATATTTGCAATCCATGAACATTAATTTTTGAAAATTTCAGAATTTATAAATAAAATAAAGGAAAAATTCATATGAATAATCCCAACTATTGGAGGTCTTCCAATATTAATCCCAATTATAGGTTATTACACTCTAATCCAAACTAAGGGGGTAGTTTTATGATATTAATCCATACTAACTTTTGACCGGTTCCGATTTCCTTCGTAGAAAGGGAGGAAGGTATAGTCAGGTACAATAAATAAGAAAAGAGGAAAGATAACGAATACTTTATGAATTGGTGACCGATTACAATAGGTTAAATAAGTCAATGGACTAATATCATAAAACAACCCCAAAGTTTGGATTATACTGTAATAACTATTAGTTGGGATTAATATTGGAAGACGTCCAATAGTTGGGACTATTTATATGAATTTTTCCTAAAATAAATGAGCTTCTTTTGGACTTTTAACGGGTATTTGGTACACAAATTATATGGTCTAAAACACATGTACACAACCCTTAGTCCAAAAACAAGTTTTATTTTGATTTTCGAAAATAACGAAAGCATAATTAAACCAATATAAAATCCTAGACAGCAGCTATTTTTGGCATAAAATGCCTTTAAAACCATCACATTAGCACTCTAAAACACACCTAAAAACATCCCTTGAATGCCCATGCATCCACACAGAACATTACTACTTTGCACACAATTAATCATAATTTTACGTCATCAAAACAACCTTAAAAACAATAACTGGAACAACTACTTAAGCATGAATATAACTTCTACTAAAACATAAATAAAATAACCTTAAAAACAATAAAACTACGCTAGAACATAACACTAAGCATGCTAAAAAAAGCGTAAAAAGAAACTATTCTAAACTAAGCATACAAGAACCTAGGGGCTAAAGAAAGCGGTAGACATCGAAGCATACCTCCATGTCTGGAAGGCTACTTTAAGTTCGCTCCCTCCTCAGAAAAATAACTCAATTCTCTCAGTTATTCTTCTGTGAAAACTTTTCACTTATTACTCCTCTTTTCTTAGAGGAGACGTGGAAGAAAGGTAGAGAGAATTGTGAGGAGTAATGGATGGGTGAAGGGGGCTATTTATAGGTGAAAGAGTGGAGGAAAAATGTAAAATTTTCAATGTGGGATGGGGTGGGGTGGTGGTGCCGTGAGAGAGGGGGATAAGGGGGGTGAGTGGTGGTGAGCTTGCTTAGGGAAATGTGTAGTCAAACATTAAAGGGTTGATGAGTAATTTACTAATCATTCTAATAATGCGGCAATTAAACTACGATATGCACAAAACGACCTTTAAAAAAAATTCTAAGCATAAAAATACTTTTATTCACCAAAAGATTTTTCCATAAAATAAAATAATTTTTGGCAATACATATATATTATTTTCGAAAATGTAAATACATATTTATTTATTTAGAGAATAATTCCAACTTCAAAAATAAATTATTATTTTTCGAAAATAATATTACGGCAAAATACTTAGTTTATATTCCTAAAAAGGAATATTTGATTCTAATAATACAACCTTTGGGGGTTTAACAACGAATAAACCAACTTTTTGATTATTCATTAATAAACCAACCTTTATACCCAAATTTCTTTCAATGAACCGAAACCTATTGAAACTTATGTAACAGGTTAACTGAGACACGTGGCATGTTATAATTGGTCTATTTTTTATTTTTTTACAATGTTCTTATTAAATTAAAATAATTAGATTTTTTGTTTTAAAAAAAATAAAAAAAACCGTAATCCCCCCCTCCCCCACCATCTCTTCTTCCCCACTATTTCTTCTTCCCCACCGTTTCTCCTTCACCACTCTCTCTCCTCAAGTTCTCTCCCCTAACCACCTCTACCGCCGCCGCCACCACCACCACTCCTCCCTCACGTTTTCTCTCTTCCCAACCACATCCACCACCACCGACAGTTACTCCTACCTCACGTTACCACCGCACCACCACTCTCTCTCTTCTCTAATTTCTCTTTGCACGGGGTGGGGGGCTCGATTGGAAGCTAAGGGGCTCGATGGTGGCGGCGGCGGTTTGCAGTGGGTGGATTTAGCTCATGGGTTTGGGTTTGGGAGGGGGTTCAAATGGGTTTTGGTGGGCGTTCGAATGGGGTGGGGTGTATAGGGTTTGGGCGGACTCCTCCCTCACATTACTCCTCCCCACTCTCTCTCCTCCCTCACGTCATCACCACATCACCACTCTCTCTCTTCTCTTCTTTCTCTTTGCACGAGGTGGGGGGCTCGATTGGAAGCTAAGGAGGTTAATGGTGGCGGTGGCGGTGTGGCAGATTGCAGTGGGTGGATCTAGCTCATGGTTTGGGTTTGGGTGGGGGTTCTAATGGGTTTGTGTGGGGGATTCGAATGGGGTGGGGTGGCTAGGGTTTGGGCGGTTAGGAGGTCGACAGGGAGGGCGGTTGGTTTTGGGCGACCCGACTTGGTGGGGGTGGCTGGATGGTGGTGGTGGTTGCGACTGGATGGTGGTGGGAGATGGGGAGGGAGGGTGGTTGGTGTTTTTGAAATAAAAATAGGTTTTTGTAAAATAAAAACAAATTTCGTAAAATATTTAAAAGGAAAAATTAACAAAAATAATCCCAACTTTGGCTAGTCTTCCGTTTTTAATCCCAACTTTTCGAAAACCAAAAATAATCCCAACTTTTTCTTTGATTTTCCATTTTTGGACCATTATACCGGTAACCTGCTGCGACGATAAGCAGCTTATTTCTATGATAATTAAACTATTTCATTTTATATTAATTAAGTTTTAAACACAAAAACACGGTTCATCTCCTCTCCAAAACCCAAATTATGACATAAACCCTTTCCCTCCCAAAAACCTTTACCATTGTTAACCATTGCCATTGAAGCAAAGTGAAGGTTTGTGAAGTTTACTCTCCTTCCAGTTGTTGCCCCAATTCATTCCAGCGGAAAAAATCTTAAATAATCAAACCCCAGGTTCTTTTTTTTTTTTTTTACTCTGTAAATACAATTTTGTAGGTTTTGTAAAATTAATTCAATTGTTGTTGTTGGAATTTAGGGTTTATAATTTCTGAGTTTGAATTTAGGTTGTTAAATTTGAAATTTTCTGGGTTTGAATTTATGTGGTTTGAAATTAGGTTTTTGCAAAATTCTATTTTAATGGTTTTTATTGGATGTTTATGGGTTTGAATGATGTTGTTCTTGGTTTTTTTAAGGGTTTTTATTGCATGTTTACTTTGGTTGGTCTTCCGTTTTTAATCCCAACTTTTCGTAAACCAAAAATAATCCCAACTTTCGCTTTGGTTTTCCATTTTTGGACCCTCTTCAAATTTTAACCTACAACTACCGGTAAACTTTGCTGATTAGCCGGTTAAAATTTGAAGAGGGTCCAAAAATGGAAAACCAAAGAGAAAGTTGGGATTATTTTTGGTTTTTGAAAAGTTGGGATTAAAAACGGAAGAACAACCAAAGTTGGGATTTTTTTTGTTAATTTTTCCTATTTAAAATAAAAAAAAATGAAAATTACCTGCTATTAAGGTAGCAGGTAAAAAAGTTTACTGAAAGAAATTTGGGTATAAAGGTTGGTTTATTAAAGGATAATCAAAAGGTTGGTTTATTCGTTGCGAAACCACCAAAGGTTGTATTATTAAAATCAATTATTCCTAAAAAAATACCTTTTTGAAAAATAATTCGGAAAGCTCTTTTTCGAAAATATAAAACCTCTTTTTAGAAAATATTATTTTTGAAAATCCTTGAAAAATTATGGGTATTACACTGTTCAGCAATAAAACTAGATAAGAAGGACGCCCCCAAGCAGGGCGAGAGCAGTCACAAGAGGGAGGATAGAAAGAGAGAGGTTTGGACAGTCAGCAATACTCATAAGGAGCAGAAAGCTCCCAAGAAGAGCCATACTTATGAGGCGGCCTATGAGTACAACAAGCGACCCACACGCCATCCTCATAGAGATTAAAGATAAGTTCAACTTTGAAGCGCCTCAGCCCTTACGAGGCCCTTCCAAATACCGAAATACCAACAAGTATTGTCAGTACCATAAGGACGTGGGACATGACACTAGTGGAAAAACCCCCTATTTGTATCGGTTTTTTTACCCTATTTGTACCGATTCCAGAAGGATACAAATAGAGGCGGTACAAATAGCACTCCTATTTGTACCGGTTGTAATAACCGGAACAAATAGTGGTCTATTTGTATCGGTTCAGTAAAAACCGGTACAAATAGCTACTTTTTTATTAAAAAAAACTTCTATTTGTACCAATTTTTTATTAAAACCGATACAAATAGGGTCTTATTTGTGTCGGTTTCAAATTAAAACCGATACAAATAGAATTTTTTTTTAAAAAAAAATTCCCCTCCCTAGCAAAGATTTTTATTTTTTTACATGGTCATATAGAAATCCCAAAAGACAATCAAGTACAGTAGGCTGCACCTCAGGCCTACCCCCAACATCAGCCCTACATCCTCATGTAACCCTCATCTCGGTGTTTCAACCCCTTGCCCGGTATTATTATAAAAAAAATGCAACGAACATATATAGATCTCTACCAATTCGATCAACTTCATTCACCAAATACAAAAATCGTAAAATACAAAATATTATTTCCTCTACCACATAATGGCAATATGTAGCTTTTGCACTATTCATTAATTTAGATTTAGTTTACATAAACACATAAAATTGTCATCAAAATAAACTACAAATTAAAAATTTAATGACGAATGCATTAAATTTATGATAATAAAAAATTTAACCTAAAATACTCCGCCCATTGTTCTCGAACTTCATCCAATTCCTTTTGGCTATACGGGGACGATCGTCTGGTAAATATGTTCTGCAAAAAAAAAAAAAGGTAATGTAAGTAAATAATTGTTAAAGTATAAAGACAAAAATAAATATGAGCCAAAATTTTGGATTAGTTTTAGGTGTTATTGCTCCCATCTCCGTACCAATCAATCTAATTCATGTTTTTAAGGTTTTATCATGTCCTATTCCATTTATTTAAGCATCTTATGACTTATTCAAATGATTTTGGGCAAAGATACATCGTTTTGGAACTAAAACGAGCTAAATAACTCATTTTGGGTTTCTTTTGTGTGTTTTGCTCCTATTTTCGCACCACTCAATCTAATTAGAATTTTTAAGTTTTGAACATGTCCTATACCATTCATGCAATCATCTTATGACATATTTGCATGGATTTTAGGCAAAGATAGGGCGTTTTAGAACGAAAAGGAGCAAAATAGCTCATTTTGGGTTAATTTTGGGTGTTTCTGCCCCCATCTTCGCAACACTCAATCTAAATCATGTTTTTAAGGTTTAAAAAAAACCACGACCATTCAAGTGAGCATCCTATGACTTATTTGCATGATTTTAGGTAAATATAGAGCGTTTTAGGATGAGAACGAGTCAAGTAGCTCATTTTGGGTTAATTTTGGGTGTTCTTGCTCCCATTTTTACACCACTCAATCTAAATCATATTCTTAAGGTTTGAACATGTCCTATACCATTCATGTAAGCATCCTATGACTTATTTTCATGATTTTAGGCAAATATAGGGCGTTTTGGAACGAAAACGAGCCAAGTAGCTCCTTTTGGGTTAATTTTGGGTGTTCTTACTCCCATTATTGCACCACTCACTCTAAATCATATTTTTAAGGTTTGAACATGTCCTATACCATTCATGTAAGCTTCCTATGACTTATTTGCATGATTTTAGGCATATATAGGGCGTTTTGGAACGAATACGAGCCAAGTAGCTCATTTTGGGTTAATTTTGGGTGTTCTTGCTTCCATTTTTACACCAACACAATCTAAATCATATTCTTAAAGTTTGTACATGTCCTATGCCATAAATTTAAGCATCCTATGACTTATTTGCATGATTTTAGGCATATATCGAACGTTTTAGGATGAAAATGAGTCAAGTAGCTCATTTTGGGTTAATTTTGGATGTTCTTGCTCCTATTTGTGCACCACTCACTCTAAATCATATTTTTAAGGTTTGAACATGTCCTATACCATTCATGTAAGCATCGTATGACTTATTTACATGATTTTAGGCAAATATAGGGCGTTTTGGAACGAAAACGAGCCAAGTAGCTCCTTTTGGGTTAATTTTGGGTGTTCTTACTCCCATTATTGCACCACTCACTCTAAATCATATTTTTAAGGTTTGAACATGTCCTATACCATTCATGTAAACATCCTATGACTTATTTGCATGATTTTAGGCATATATAGGGCGTTTTGGAACGAATACGAGCCAAGTAGCTCATTTTAGGTTAATTTTGGGTGTTCTTGCTTCCATTTTTACACCAACTCAATCTAAATCATATTCTTAAAGTTTGTACATGTCCTATGCCATAAATTTAAGCATCCTATGACTTATTTGCATGATTTTAGTCATATATAGGACGTTTTAGGATGAAAACGATTCAAGTAGCTCATTTTGGGTTAATTTTGGGTGTTCTTGCTCCCATTTGTGCACCACTCACTCTAAATCATATTTTTAAGGTTTGAACATGTCCTATACCATTCATGTAAGCATCCTATAACTTATTTTCATGATTTTAGGCAAATATAGGGCGTCTTGGAACGAAAACAAGCCAAGTAGCTCCTTTTGGGTTAATTTTGGGTGTTCTTACTCCCATTATTGCACCACTCACTCTAAATCATATTTTTAAGGTTTGAACATGTCCTATACCATTCATGTAAGCATCCTATGACTTATTTGTATGATTTTAGGCATATATAGGGCGTTTTGGAACGAAAACGAGCAAAGTAGCTCATTTTGGGCAAATAAATAATTATAATAATATAATAAAATAAAAAATCATCCTTACCTCAAGTTTTGTATCTAAATCAACACTAGGGTCGGTAAATTTGGTGACAATCTCAAGCATGTATTTCATTACGTAGTATGCACACTCTGTTCCTCCAGTTTGCGGGGCACACTAAAAAATTATCAATAAAAAATATTTTAATTCAATTTATATCTTAGTTAAATTAGAAGAAAATAAAAACAAACATTCTACCTCCATTTTGTAAAAATCCAGCTCCAAATTACCCTTTTCTTTCACCCTCTCTCTATAAGCTGGATAAGCACTAAAAGAAGATTGGCAAGGTTAATATAACATGAACAAAAATAAATAATACTTTCAAAACATTGCTTGTGATTAAAATACTTACAGTTTGGCCGCATTCCAAAAACATAATTTAATATTCTTTAGTTCCGTGTCCAAAGGGTCGAAGATGTAAATCATGCCCATTCGTAAATTAATCACTAAAAGATACCAATGGTTCCTACATAAACAATACACATGAATTAACAAATCATTTACCAAAGATTTAGGGTAAAAGCAAAAGGACAAAAAAATTCATACTTTTCATTGTACGGTGCTAAAATAAATGTGCAATGTGATCTGAAACTTTCTTCTTTGCTTCCCTAATGAAAGCATGTTTCAAATACGAAACTACGCCATGAACATCCCTAACGCATTCTACAGCAGAAATTCTTTGGGGACACAAAAAGGTTATATGCTCCTTATAATATACAGAAAGATATTCATCAATTAGCTAGATACCTGAAATAATTAGGCAAATGTAGGCTTAATTAGATACCTAAAGTTAGGCAAACGTATTTAAAAAATGAAAATAGTTCAAGTAAATAGTTTAGGATGTAGACATGTATCACGTAAACATTTAGACACGAGAACTTAAGCAATTCATAGACATCGCCTTCTGTAACCCAGATTTCTTGCTCATTCTCAAAATAAAATAAAGGTGGCTTGATTGGAACACGTACGGTGTCGTGCTTCTCCTCAACCATTAGCTTGTGCAACACGCGACATTCCGTCGGGTACGTTAGTTCATCCACTTGGAGTATTTGCTGGCTCATGCTATGCTCCAACACATGTGCTCTGAGGGGGTCACAACTATTAACACCTTCTTTACTATCTGTTGCTATGTTTTTCTCGTTATCCTATTTATTTTTCAATTTGCATAATAAAAACAAATCACACCAAAAAGCTTAATCAATACATCAAAGGGTAATTTTAACCACAATAGAAAAAAATGAAATTAGAAACTAACCATATCCTCAAATACCACCATAGACATAGGCCAACTCACAAAATACCCTTTAGCTTTTCCAAGCTCCGTCACACCATCGTCCGCTGGTATCGACAAATTCATCGCTTTGTGGTCATCATATGGATTGTCGATGCTCACCCTGTAATGATCAGACAATTGTTGTCTATTATGGACAACTCCAGTTGAAGTGGGGAGATAGGTACCATCGGCAACAATGACCAAGTTCCCATCGTCATCCTTCATAGCTAGATGACATTTATAAGGGCCCTACCACAATAAAACAAGAAATGGTTATATCACATACTATGTAATCAATAAAGGAACATATTTGAAAACAATTATTACTTTAGTGGGAGGTTTTTGATGAGGAAGTGTAGGGGAGTTCACTACTTCCTTAGTAATCATCATGTTTTGCGAGGAACCATGGGATATATAAGCTTCAAATTTTGATTCTAAATGAGCTATTGTAGCCTTTAAGGATTCTATCTCTTTGTTGTTGGACCTGTTGGTAGCCCTTAGTAACTCTATCTCATTATCTCCATAGTTTTTGCTCTTCCCAAATGCCATTCGGTGGCCAACTCCGACACCAAATCGGCCAATCCCCTTTACAAAGCCACAATGGTCCTTCTTTCCAAGAGCTTTTACAAGAGCATCTTTGTCAGGCTCGGAATTAGATTTCGCTCCATCCTCTTTCTCCTTTTCCAAGTATTCCAACTGTAAATTAAAATGAAATTTTATTATAGCTATAGGTGCAACTAAATAAATATAAAATGTAGTAAACTAAGATTACTTTGGTTCCAAAAAGTTTAAAAATCACTTACAACTTGGTTGACTACTCGAGTAGTCTCAACCTTATTTGGGTCAACTTCCCACTTTCCATCCTTCGTACGGCTCTGATGTGCTAGACACCATTGGATCGCACGATTTTGAACCCTTTCACTCACCACACTACTCTCTGCAGTAGAGCTTTCACTGGGAGTTGGAAGTCTCTTCTCTTTTTCCCATTCTGGTCTCCATCTTGAGTAGCTCTTCTGTCCTAGTGTGTGGTGGTGTAGTTTATTATTGGAAGACTCTTTCCCTTTTTTACTTTTTTCCTATATCAAAAAATGATTAACATATGTCACATATGTCACATACGTGTTACATAACATAACATTAACATTAACATGACATTAACAATGATGGCTCCTAAAATTACCTGAAAATTCTTGGATACAACGTAAGCCTTAAAAGTATCCCATTGCTCCTTAGAGATGTAGCCTGCATACATATCCCAAGGTTCCTTCTTTTCATTTGGATTACCTTGCTTAGAAACTTTTTTCCTATCAATGAATCGTGCCTTCAATGTAGATCTCAACTTCCTACAACGAGCACCTAGTGCTTTTTCGAAAAGTTCCTTCCGTCTGCCTTTTGGGTCTTCAATAATGTGGAACAATTTCTACATGATAAAGTTCAACAATAATCAAAATAATTAAAATAAAAAAAATTAAATAAAATGAATTTGATGACTTATTTAAATAAATTATTTAATTTTAAAATTCTAACATGCCTTTGTCTCAGCCCACAAAGTATCTTTTAGAGCTTGATCTACTTTCTTCCAATTGCGAAGGTTGATGTCAATTCTCAATGCACATTGCCTAAGCTGTCGTCCGTATGCTTGTTCCCATTTACCCGCTGGAAAATCGAGTTCATCAAAATCCAATACTATGGGTACAGACGATTTCACAGCCTTCGAAGGACCTCTACCAGTCTTGTTTTTGGGCTGTGAATTTGCCTCTTCTGAAAACGTATTATCACTATTAACTTCATTGACCTCTTGATGCATTATCATTGCTAAATCCTGAAAGAAAGAGTTAAACACAACAATATTCAATTCCAAAAAGCCGTTATACTCTAAAACTTATTCGCATGTAAAGAAAAAGTCATCATATTATCACCTCTACCTCATTATTTATGCCATCGTCATCTTCATCATGATCACTTTCGGGCTCATAATCAACATCAGCTTTGTCATGTTTTGCCACGCTTCTTGTTTTTACCAAACTTTTTGATTTTGTCACACCTTTTGATTTTTTCTTTCCTCCTGGCCCCGTCAATCCGGACGCAGTAATGGTTGTCAAACCTAAGGAATCTAGCTTTGCCTTATTCTCAGCAATCCTCAAATCCCTTTTCCTCTCATAATCCTCTGCGTCCTTACCCATTCGAATCTAAGAAAATTATAAACAAAAACAAAACCACATTAGTCAATGATCAATGTAGCAATACAATAAACAATACATAAACAAAAGCATTTACCAAACAAGTGTATTAGAGATGTAGTAATATAATTAGCTAAACATAAATTTAATTGAATAACCATAAATATGAACTCAATATGAAATTACCTATGCTTTTAAAACATCAACATAAACTCCTTCCTCGCGATTGTACATTACATCATCAACAAGATCTTCTCCACCCCGTACAGATTGAACAGCAACTGATATAGGAGGGGTGTCGTCGAACTTGTCATAATCATCCTTATCAACCACATCTTCTACTCCAACAATCCCTCTCTTTCCTTGAACGACTACCCACCATTGAGGGTCGATGTTGTCTTTGATATAAAAAATTTGCTTAGTTTGTGATGCCAAAACAAAAGGCTCATTGGTGTCAATGAAGCGACTTGAATCCACAAGAGTCATCCCATGATCGCATTCTTTCTTACCACGTCGATTATCCACCCATTTACATCTGAAAACTGGCACTTTAAAATCAAGATAATCAAGCTCCCATATCTCTTCGATTATCCCATAGTAAACTTGTGTCCAATCGACTGGGTTGGTATCTCGGGCAGTAGAAAATTCTCTAGAAGAAGCAATAACCATTACGCCACTATTCTGGTGCACACCCTTTGCATCCTGACGCTTGGTGTGGAAGCAATAACCGTTGATGTCATAGCCCTCAAAAGCAGTAACAAACGGCCGAGGACCCCTTGACAAAGACTCCACCGTATCAGAGATATTATTATTAGAATCCTTCAATGCAAGATGCACTTCACGCTGAAACCATTGAGCAAATTGTCGATTGTGCTCTTGCATTATCACGTATGAACCTGCTTTTGGATTCTTGCGAGTCAATTCATTAATATGCCTTATCAAATAAGGGTTGACGTCAGAAACGTGCTGTAAAACACAACGGTGGGTTGTTTTGAAACTTTCATCAGGAGGTTTAATATCCCTACTTCCGATTGTTCCATACCCCTGAAGTCTACCCTCATGACGAGACTTAGGAACTCCAATTTCCTTAGCCTTTTCTAAGAATACAGCACAGAAATTTGACGCCTCTTCAGCCGTCAACCTAGTTACTATGCTCGCTTCTGGTTTTGCTCGATTTTTAACAAGACCTTTCAAGAAGCCCAAATATCTCTCAATAGGATACATCCACCGAAGAAAAACAGGCCCACACTCTTTAATTTCATCAACAAGGTGTATCATTACATGAACCATTATGTAACGACCCGACTTTTTGGACTTGTCGATTTACGAAGGGAATCGACAAACGGATCATTACTTAAACATATAATAAGACATAGCTAAATATATTTAAAAAAAAAGAATATCTTTTATTATCTAAAAGTCTGAAAAATATTCCAAAAGTCAATAAAGGCATAAAAAAATACCTAAAGTATTACATAACTGAAAATAAATACCGTCTTCCCAACAGGCTGGGATTAAAAGTAAATAATAAAGTAATATTGTCTCAAAACTCTAGTAAAAACTAAGGTAAGTCTAAAACGCTGCCACACTTAAGCCCAACCATCGGAAGCCCGTTCTAATCTGCCGCATCATCACCTGAAACTGAGGGGGGGGTCCACCGTCAGTGGCGAGTAACTAGGCTGTCCCGCTTAATTGAGGGACCGCTAATCACATAATATCATAGGATTTTCACATGAAAACACACATAAAACATAGTACAGTGTATACAAAAATTGTACGAGATACGTATAAAAATACGTCCAAAAATACATATACAAATACGTATAAAATACGTATAAAAATACCTGCAGAAATACGGTTAGAAATACGTACAAAATACGTATAAAGGTACGTATACCATACGTATAATTATACCTGCAAAATACGGTTAGGGATACATACAGAATACGTATACAATACAGATACACGTACATACAACATACGAGTACAAATACGTATAACAATACATACACAAATACGTACAACTTACATATACAAATACGTATAACAAAACATACACAAATACGTACAACTTACATATACAAATACGTATAACAAAACATACACAGCGGAAGACTTATACAAATAGTTCCTAACTTATACTATAACGTTTTCATAAATCCGTAATCATATCGTATCTTAACAACTCATGTCCTCCATATCATATCTTATTGTTTCATATCATCCATATCATATCTTATTGTTTCATATCATCCATATCATATCTTATCAAATTACTTCTTAACGGACCGGTCACTATAGCTCGTTGTGGATCCCGTGTGCACCACAACTTTCCTAGAACATGCCGGGGTGAACTCGTGTATTCAACCCGTAGTGGATCCCGTGTGCACCACTAAGCCTAAGCTATGGCCATAACTCCCAAATAGCAGCTCGTGTACTACTACTTAGACGACTACATATCCTAAGACCCAGAACTGCCCGGGTGAACTCGTGTATCCATCCCATTGGGCAGTGGCATCGACTTAACCCAGTCTGACGACTCGTGTATCATCAGGTGGGCGTCCCTATCTTATCTTATACTTCAAATCTTATATCTTTCTTAAATCGGGAAATACTAGGTGGCCGTAATCGGAAATGAAATGTTCGAAGTCCCAGGAAAGAGAGGTGCGGCACGTATATTGGCCACCTTAAATACCAAGTCTTTCCTAGCCAGAGATCGAAACAATTCAAATTCCTTTTACTCTGTTTCCTTTCTTTCCCTTTTTATGTCTTATCATCCTCAATTCCTTATTGTAACTTATCCCTACTGACTTCCTTACTTATAATAATAATAATAAGTAATAAATAATAATAATAATAATAATAATAATTCCTAAAATTATCCCAATATTATTATAAGTCCAAAATAAACTAAAGTTGATCAAAATAAAAAGGCCACTCGACATTTTTTAATTATAACATAATAATCAGATCAATTCATTAAACAATCATATAAACAATTTAACAATTAACAACATATATTACTCAAAATATGATAAAAATCCTGTTTTTATCACAACAAGCCATTCGACATTCTTGAATAAAAATACCAAAATTATACTTTTAATCAATTGAATACAATTATCAACAATTAATCAAATAAACCTAATAATAAACCATTTAATTATACTTTAAACATTAAATCATAAAACATGGATTAAAACAAGATCAAAATCATTCCTTTATTTACATCACACCACACGGCTATCATAGGGTTCAAACAAGATCAAGATTGAATTCAAGAATTCAAAATAACATGTTTTAATAATTTAATCTCACTAATTTACACAATCTCATTTTTAAAAAATTAAATTAAGAACGACCTTTTAAAGGTCTCGATTAGTCTGGAAATTTTAATGAAAGTTAAATATAGGTTCAAGGTTTAACGTGCATAATTTTCATCCAAAAATAATGTCATTTACTATTTTTAAGGGATTTTATAACTAACAAATCAGATTAGGCTGAAATCAGTTTCAGATTTTTCTTCCATAGAAAACGATCTTTAAAAATTATGAAAATTTAACAAAAGTTGTAAATCACTATTACTGACTTCCACCTAAAATTTCATAGCCATCCGATGTGATTAAGTGTCTTGAATAATTCGTAAACTAAATCTGGACAGTTTTACCGGTTTAAAAGATTAAATTATTATAAGCAAGAAAAAGGACGAATTTTGCCACGAAATAAATCATGATTCATGATCAAACAGTAAAGAAACTGCCACGAAAAATTCATCAAGAAATAACAAGATTTGATTAATAAATAAATTCATACAAGTAATTATTCAACAATTAAAGATTTCAAGAAACTACATAAAATAATCTAGAAAAATAACATGTACATAAATTTCATGTAGTTCGAAAAACACCCTAACATGATACTAATTCTTTTTATAATTTTAATGCTTCTAATCCTAATTAACTATGTGAATAGGTTGTTCCGGAATTAAACGGGTTAGCAAAGTTACCTTAAATCGCTTAAATATTCCGAGGAAAAATATTCACCACTTTGGGTGAATTTAGCTCGGTTTTTGTGAGGGAAAGGAGGATAGTTTTCTTTAGAGTTTATAAGCTTTTGCAAAATTAGGAACTAAATAAATTGCCAAAGCTTATATTTATAGGAGAAAAAGAAAACAACAAACCCTAAAATCTACCTAGGGTTGCCGTGAAAGGGAGGGTAAAAAGGGGTTAATGGAGCTAGCAAAACAATGGATTTGGGCTAGGCTTAAAAAAAAAAAAATAGTTTAGAAACTAATTAAATTAGCTTAAATAATTAATTAAATTAAGTCCAAAAGAAAAAATAATACTTGGCCCAAAGAAGAGAAGGAAAACCGGCCAAGGTTAAAAGAAGGAAAAGATTGGGTCATTGGCCCAATTTAGAGTAAAAGAGGAAAAATAAAATAAAACAGTCCAAATTAATTGGGCCTTTTGGACTTAGAATAAATAAATAGAACTAATAACCGCGAAATTTCTGGCCCTAAATTTTGGGGTATTACAATTATGTCAAAAAAGTTTGGCGGAAAATACATCTCAAATTTGCACAAAGTCTGCTTAAGATCATCTTGTAGAGTTTCAAGCTCATCCGGATCAATAACCTTACTGCATATTTTGCTAAAAAATAAAATTAGCTTCAAAATTGGTTCCCTTACATGTTTAGGCAACAAACCTCGAAGTGCAATGGGCAGAAACACTTGCATCATGACATGACAATCGTGGGACTTCATACCACTCAACTTCTTATCGGCCAGTGATACAAAGCGCTTAATGTTCGATGAATAACCTGAAGGTACCTTTCTCCCATGCAAACACTCGCAGAATTTCTGTTTCTCCTCATTTGATAACGTGTAGCAAGCTCGTGGCAAATATGCTTTGCTTCGATCTTCATTATATTCGGCCCACAAATTGGGTCGAATGCCTTCTTCCTTCATATCTAGTCGTGCTTTAAGGCCATCTTTTGTCCCTGAAATATTTAACAAAGTACCAATGATGGAGTCAAACACATTCTTTTCAATATGCATAACATCAAGACAATGCCGTACAGCCAATATGGCAGATCCCAAAGGATAGACTTCTTTTTCCACAATGGACCCTTTTTAACGGGCCGCTCACGGCCTAGTCCTTTGCCATATTTGTAATTAATATCCTTAATTTTGTCATACAACTCGAACCCAGACAATGGGCCGCGAGCTATCCTACGTTCAGTTTTGCCATTAAATCGTGCTTTCATCGACCGATACAGGTGAAATCGATCCAGCCACTTTCTAGTACCCCTGTACACATTCTTTCCCCAGTTTGAGAGATAATCATCATCTGCATCATCATCACATATTAGACATGCTTTTGCACCTTTAACTTTATATCTTGACAAGTCTCCATAAGCAGGAAAATCATTTATGGTACAAAAAATCATTGCACGGAGTGTAAAATTCGTCTTGGTATGTGCATCATACATCGACACTCCTTCATTCCACAACACCATCAAGTCATCCTTTAGGGTGCTAAATACACATCTATATCATTTCCAGGCTGCTTAGGACCAGTTATAAGAAGAGGCATCATTATATACTTACGTTTCATACACAACCAAGGAGGCAAGTTGTATATGGTCAACAATACTGGCCATGAACTGTGTTGTGAGCTAAGTGTGCCATGAGGGTTCATCCCATCGGTACTCAAACCTAGCCTAAGATTCCTAGGCTCTTTGCCAAACACCGGGAAATCCTTATTTATTTTCTCCCACTGCTTGCCATCAGCAGGATGCCTAATTAGACCATCTTTCTTCCTTTCTTTGTCATGCCACACCAAGTTCTCAGCATCCTTCGCAATTGAAAAAAGTCTTTTGAACCTCGGAATAATTGGAAGATACCACAACACCTTTGCCGGAGGCAATTTCTTAACACTCGCTCCACCTTCCACCTCCTTGTAGCGTGAGACTTCGCATATGGGACATGTATCCAAATTTGCATACTCTTTTCGATAAAGCACACAATCATTAGGACATGCATCTATCTTGGTGTACTCTAACCCTAAGGGGTTCATCAATTTCTTAGCATAATATGCGGACTTTGGAATGCCATTCCCATCTGGAAACATGTCCTGTAAGGCTTCTAAGAATGCTGTAAAGCTCTTATCGCTCCAGCCAAACGTAGCTTTTAGATTAGACAAGGTTAACACAGCTGAAAGTTGGGAATACTTAGTACAACCAGGATATAACGGAGTCTCAGCAGCTTTTGACACGTCCTCAAACATACGAGGTTGATGATTGAGATGATCTTCAATTGCATCCATCATATCATTAATTTGATCCCCCTCAAAGTCTTCATCATTATTATCATCCCCATGGCTCTCATCCCCCTCACAAGAATTTCCCCCTATCTTATCTTCATTTTTAACATCATCTCCAAAATCTAACTTTTCACCATGCCAATACCAAATTTCATAATCGGGTCTAAACCCACGTCGATACAAGTGTTCCTCGATCGTATTTATGTCAGTCCACCTCTTTACATTACAGCAATCAAAACAAGGGCAAAATATCCAAGGTTGTTTGCTGATCCGTTGATGCTCTAACGCTACACTACAAAATTCTGTAACCCCCTTTTGAAATGCCCTTTCCGTACGATATCCATACATCCAACTACGATTCATTTTCTAAGAAAGTAACAATAAATTAAATTAACGCTCTAATAATGACTACTATAATTATATACTTCAACATTAAAAAAATAGTTTCTAGCACAAATAAATTAAATTCAAACTTATATGTCAAAATTGTAAATTCAATTAATATATTATCAAAAGTTTAACATTAATATTAGTTTTATAGAATTTAAAACTATTTTGCATATGCTAAGAAATATTCGGTTGAAATTAGTGAAACATATGCTATTTTCTAATCAAAATACTATGCTACATTTTTTTTCATAACATTGAATTAAACAGAGATATATTTCAATTCAAGATAAGAAAAAAAATGCTTATTATACAAGCCAATTAAACAATGTTTAACAACTAATTAGTGTATGACTATAATTAAATTATCAAATAAATAGGAAATTATTAGATATAAGAAAAAAAACCAAAATTACAAGCCCTAATTTCAACAATGTTCAACAACTAATCAGCAAATTAAAACTACTTTAAATCAATCAACATGTTCTTATCACAATTTTGAAACCAATTAAACAATAATTAAACCCTAACAATTCAACAACAACAATAACATATACCTTCACTGTGCAGCAAGCAAGGAGGAACAGGGGCTCGACCGACGGTGGATAGGGCGGTGGACGGTGCAGTGACCGGTGGCGGCAGCCCTAGCGTGAGGCAGAGCAGATTCACGCAGCAGAGAACTCCTTCGATCAGCACAGTCGTCGCGAAACTCGAGCAGCAGAGGCGGGGAACGGCGTTAGGGAGACGATGGAGGGCCGGGCAGCGTTGGGCAGGCAGTGGTGGTGGAGAAATTTATGGATTGGAGTAATTGGTTTTTTTTTTTTTTTTAAGGTTTGAGTAATTGGGGTTTTTTGTTGAATGAAACTTGTGAAGGTCGTATATTGCTTGAAGCTTAAAAAAAAAGTGTATTTGTACCGGTTTATTTAAAACTGGGACAAATCCATTCCTATTTGTTCCGGTTTTATATAAACCGGTACAAATAAATAGTATTTGTACCGGTTAAAATAAAACCGGAACAAATAGGTATTGATTTGTTCCAGTTTTAAATAAACCGGTACAAGTAAGCAATTAGTTGTTCCACATTTTTTAAAACCGGAACAAATACTAATTATTTGTTCCTTTTTTTATGTAACCGGAACAAATAAAGGGTAACAAATAACAAATTTTCCACTAGTGTGATACAGATAAATGCTTCAATCTGAAGCGGTTGCTAGATAAGTTATCAGGAAAGGGCATGTTGGAGCCTTACATAGTGAAATCCAAGTTCAAATTTAATAGGAAGACGACATAGAAGCCGGGGGATGTGGAGGAGACGGACACCAAGGTAGTGGCCATGATCTCGTGAGGCCTCGCCTCAGGGGGTCCTACAATCAGGGGCATGAAGGATCATCTTCGTAGTCTCTCACAAGTCATGAGTGCTAAGAAGAAGGATGACAAAATGCTGGAGGTGTTAATTGGAGAGAAGGATTGGCCCAGCATACAGACTCCTCATGATGACCCCTGGTAGAAGAATTCAATGTTGCCAACTTGAAGGTGACAATGATACTAATTGATACCGGAAGCTCTACGGATATAATCAGCTTTGCATTTCTCGAGAAGTTGAGATTTCAAGACAATGCAATCCAACCTATCAATCATCCCATTATAGGTTTGGAGGAGGTGTTATTCACCCAGTCGGTATTGTCACCTTACCCATCCGAATGGGTTCTAAGGAAATGCCGAGGCATATGTTTGTGAAGTTTTTGGTAGTGAAAGAGTTGACGGCCTATAACATCATCATAGGCCGACCAACCTTGAATATTGCAAAAGCAATCATCGTACCCCACTTAATGCTGATGAAATTTGTGTGCAATGACGGAAGTGTGGGGGCGATATATGGTGACCAACAAACAGCAAGGAAATGTTATTTAACCACCATCAAGGCCTCGTCTCCTTTAGACAAAAAATAAAAAGTCCATCACTCACCAAAGAAGAGAAAAAAGGAGCCGAGGGAGGTAAAACAAGAAGTTTATTATGGTCGGGTCGGCTGAGCCTGATGACCTGAGGCCTCAGCCAGTTAGTGAATTCCGAGATATCATACTCGAGTTGATCGACCTGATCGAGTCTTACAGATAGGATCTTCCCTAGAGGAAGATCGAAGTCGGATGTTAGAAGAACTTCTGAGAGAGTACCAAGATGTGTTTGCCTTCACGATACATGAGATGTCGGGCATTGACCCGAGCATCGTTTGTCATGAATTGAATATAATACCCTGCATGAAGGCGGTCAGATAGAAGAAGAGAAATCATGTGGAATTGAGAGACAAGGCTGCGGTTGAAGAGGTAAAGAATCTCCTAGAGGCTCGATTCATTCGTCCTTGTTACTACCCTGAATGGTTAGCCAATGTTGTCCTGGTTCCAAAGCCCAAAAAGACCTGGCGGATGTGTGTAGATTATACAGATCTAAACTGAGCCTGTCCTAAGGATGGGTTCCCTCTGCCAAAAATCAACCAATTGGTCGACTCCACAGCAGGGCACGCCCTCATGAGTTTCATGGACGCCAACTCTGGCTTTCATCAGATCCCCATGCACCCTGACGATTAGGAGAAGACAACCTTCATCACTTCTCAAGGCCTATACTGCTACATGGTGATGCCTTTTGGTCTGAAAAATGCCCCCGCCACCTTTCAAAGGCTGGTAAACATGGCGTTCCAACACCAGTAGGGCGAAACCTTGAAGCATACGTCGACGACATCATCGTAAAAAGCAAGGAACCAATCAATCACCTAGTCAACTGATAGGAGGGATTTTCTTACCAAATAAAAAACCCCCGTCGTAGTATGAGTGGGGGTGTCGAACACGGGGAAGGTACTTCGCACTAGCCTAGGCGTGAGCGTCGAACAAGCTAGGTCAAATAATGGTCGTGAGAGGCGAAGGGAACTAACTAAAACTACACTAAGGAAACAAAAACAAAAGGGACTAGGGTAAGAGATCCACAACTCATACCACCATGAATTATGAATCAATCGAAACTTAGACTTAGGTCGTGGATAAGGGGAGGTCGTTCTAAGATCGCACCACTCTTTCAAGCTAGTACGATGACCGGAAAGACATATACAACTCACTTTCGTGCAGCGACACATCTAACAAGTACTAAGCACAAAATCACGAAGACCGGTAACTTTCCCTTGATCGAAGGCCCAACTTTCGTGGTGCTTCCATCAATCGGGCAAAGGAAGTCATCACCCACGTTCACCTTTCGGTCCTTCGGTGGGGATTCTTCAATGAATCCTATGCTAGCTAAACATATGACTCAACATTACCGAATCCTAAGGTACCGACAATATCACAACCAAGCCTAAAAACGACTAAACCACAAACATGGAGGAATTGAGAAGTTTCACTCAAAACCCTAGAAATTAACTACTCAAACATAAATAAATAAAACATAACTAAAGCTATAATTCAATACATAAATTAAACCTAAAACTAAGAACAACAAAAACAACTAAAACCTAGAAAACTACACACTAAACTACTAAGAACAACAATAAAATCAAAATAAGCAACTAATCAAACATGAAAATAAACAATTAAACTAACTAATTAAACTACAACAACATCTATCAACTACTAGAAATCAATAGCAAACAACAAAGAGCAAGGAATCAAAGCAATAAAAGAAAGCAAGAAGAGTACCTTGAAGAGGAGAACAAGAATGAGAAGAAGAAGAATTATACTACTTGCATAAATTGAAGAACAAAATGTAAATTACATGAGAAAAATGAAGAAGAAAGCTTAAAAATCTAACCTAACCCTAAGTTGGAGCCTCTAACCTCAGCTGTGTAAGAAATGGGAAAAGGGGGGTATTTATACAACCCCCCAAAAATCCGAGCAAAAACAGAAGAAAAGTAATAAAAATATCGCAGAAAAGCACTTCAGCGGGCGCTGAGGAGAATACAGCGGGCGCTGGAGGGGTCTCAGCGGGCGCTAGAGCCAAAAAATGAGCTACTGACTATTCTGGCCAGTTCAGCGGGCGCTGGAGATCTCAGCGGGCGCTGAGCAGGTCTCAGCGGGCGCTGGAAACGGCTCAGCGGCCGCTGGAAAGCCAGAACAGTCAGTTTTAGAAACGTCATAACTCCTTCATTTCTTATCAGAATTTAGCTTATGACCAAGAGTTTCGAAGCTATCGGAACGAGCTTTAACCTCCAACTTGAATAACCTTAAAATGATAAGTATGTAAAAAGTTATGGCCTTTCAAAGTTGACCAATGCTCCAAAAGTGGTGATTGTCATTTTGGCTTTATTGCGGCACACTTCTCAAAGCTTCTCGGGACCTCTCACGACCCTTGTCGGCTTTCAAGAATTGATTGAAAACATGCAAAACACCTACATGAATGAACGCAACGCATAAGTAACGCAAAAGAGCTCAATTATTAGCAAAAACGACAAGAAAAGACATTATTCAAAGAAAACGCAACTAAAACCTAAACTAAGCTAAAAAGGCCTAAAACTAATAAAACTAAGCCTAAAATAAAATGAAAACAAGTGAAAAGAGCCCGGGAAATATGTCCTAAAATGGACCTATCATCAACCTAAGGGAGACGTTTGATTCCCTTAGAAGATACAACATGAAGCTGAACCCTAAAAAGTGTGTCTTCGGGGTCGGATCTGGCAAATTTCTAGGCTTTTGGATTGATCAGCGGGGCATAAAGGCTAACCCGGATAAAGTGAAGGAAGTCAGTGATATGGCTTCCCCTAGTTCAGTAAAGGAAACCCAAAGGCTGACCGGATGTTTGGCCGCACTAGGCTGATTCCTGTACCGGTCAGGGGATAAATGTCACTACTTATTCGATGATGTGAAGAAGAAAGCAAAGTTTTCGTGGACTGATGAGGCCGAATCAGCCTTCACAAAATTTAAGAAACATATGCATACCTTGCCGAGGCTGATAAGCCTTATTCCAGGTAAAGTATTGTATATGTATCTGGCTGTTTCTGAATTTTCACTAAGTGTTATACTAGTGGTTGATCGAGAGGGTATCCAGTTCCCGGTCTACTTTGTAAGCCACATTTTGAGAAATGCCGAGTTGAGGTATCCCCTCATTGAGAAATTTGGGCTCGCTCTATACGTGGCCTGAAAAAAGCTTCGGCCTTATTTCAAAACTCACCCTGTTGTGGTGTACACGGATTAGCCATTGAAGCAGCCTTTCACTAAGCTTAAGTCTTCTGGCCGGATGGTGAAATGGGCAGTAGAACTTAACGCTTTTTTTGTATCTTTTGAGCCTAGAAAAGAAATCAAGGGTCAAGCCCTAGCTATTTTTGTAGCAGAGATGACGAGGCCCGAAATCGAAACGAAGGCTGGTTCTAATTCTTGGAAGTTGTTTGTTGATAGGTCATCGACCCAAAATGGATGCGGTGCTGGCATCTTTTGTGTCTCGCCAGAAGGCAATGTGTATGAGTATGCACTTTCTTAAAATTTCAAGCTTCCAACAATGAGTCAGAGTACGAAAACCTTCTTACGGGCCTTGGAATGTGTATTGCTACGGGAGCAGATAAAATTGAGGCTTCGTCCGATTCTCAGCTTGTTGTGAGCCAAGTCAACAGAGATTATGAGGCCAGAGAGCCTTCAATGAAGAGATACCTGCAGTTGTTAAAAGAGGTGACTATAACCCTCACAACATTTGTCCTACGGCACGTGCCTCGGTCAGACGATAGACAGGCCGACGCCTTGTCCAAACTGGTCTCTTCGGCCGTTAATGACACCCCAAGGACAGTGTTTTGGGAGGTTAAGGAGAAAAGAATTGAAGTATAGACGATCAAGAAGTCTTAACATCTGACCAGAGCAATACATGGATGGATGCCATCCTAGATTACAATCTGAATTGCGTGTTGCCAAGTGATAAGAAAGAAGCAAGAGCAACCGAGAGAAGGGCTGCTTGGTTTGAAATTTTCAATGGAGAGTTATATAAGAAGGCTTATTCAAAGTCGTTTCTAAAATGCGTCATGCCAGAAAAAGGAGAAGAAGTCCTGGACGATCTGCATCAAGGATTGTGTAGCTCCCATATTGGTGGCTGAGCACTTGTAGAAAAGGCAATTCGAACCTGCTACTATTGGCCGACGCTAAAAGAGGATGTTATGTGGAAGGTAAGGAAGTGTGACAAATGTCAAAGGTTTGCAAAGCTCGTACATCGACCTTCCAATACTCTTGTCCCCATCACTAGTCCACTCCCTTTTGCAAAATGGGGGATGGACATCCTAGGCCCATATACCCCAGCAATTGGCCAACGACACTACGTTTTCGTGGCGGTCGATTACTTTTCAAAGTGGGTAGAGGCCGAGGCAATGAAGGGCATTAAGATAAGTGATGTCAAGTTGTTCATCTGAAAGAACATTATCACAAGATTTGGTGTGCCTCAAGCTATGGTGTTTGACAATGGTCCACAATTCGAGACCCCTCACCTCAAGACTTGGCTGTGAGACCAAGGCATCACACACTGCTTTGCCTCGGTGGGTCGTCCCCAAACTAATGGCCAAGTTGAATCTTTAGACAATATCATATCTGAAGGTATCAAGAAAAAGCTAGAAAAGGCCAAGGGATGTGGGAAGACGAACTTCCAAATGTGCTTTGGCCCATTCGGATCACCAACAAGTTGTCGACAGGAGAGTCCCCTTTCATGATGGTTTATGGGGCGGAAGCAGTACTCCCCATTGAAATGTATGAGCCTACCCTATGAGTCATGCTTTACGATGAAAATGCCAACTGGGAGGAAATGAAGTTAAATCTGGATTTTTTTCCAGAGACTAAGGGCAATGCAGTATAAGACAAGAGGTCTATAAACTCCGGATGGCTCGAGAATACAACAAAAGGGTCAAGAATCGTCCAATTAGAATTGGAGATTATGGACTAAGAAAAATGGAAGCACAAGGACGTGCCAATGAAGAGGGTAAGTGTAATAACCCGAAATTTTGGGCCAGAAAATTTCGTGGTTAATTATTATTATTTTATTATTCTAAGTCCAAATGGCCCAATTATCTGGACTGTTTATTTTTATTGCTTTTCTTTATCTTGAAATTGGGCCCAAAGGCCCATGTTCCCATGCTTATAGCCAGCCCCCTCCTTTGTTTTGGCCAAGGTTATTTCTAATTCTATTAATTAATTATTATTAGATGTAAAATTTATTTATGTCTAATTAATTAATTATTAATATCCTAAATTAAGATCTAGTATCTAACCACTTTTACCAAGTCCCCCCAAATTGCTCAACCACCCCTACTATCTCTCAAGACTCACGGCCCCCCTTAAATTATTTTCTTTATTTCTTTTTGTTCTTTATGATTAAATAGGGAACAAAGCTCATAACCTTTTTACCTAATTTCAATACAACTCTAAACTCACAAAAAGAACTCCCTAACCCTACTGGTGCCGTGTGAAACCGCAAACCCCAAACAAGAATTTTTCTTGTTTCCTTCCTGATTCAAGGTAACTAGTCTATCCTTCTTAAATTTGGTATAGTTTTCCATATAGTTAATTAGGATTGAACTAGGAAAATTGATAGAATTATTATCATGATAGGCTAGGAATTTCGAACCATGATTATGTAAATATTTATGTTATTTTCTTGATATTTTATGTAATCTTTATTAATCTTTTATTATTTTAATTAATTCTATGCATGAAATAATATCTTAAATTGTATGATTGCTTTGAATAATTACCTGATAAATTTTGATTCTTGTTCATGAATTCTTCGAGTATGAGTCGTGTAGATTAGCATGAATAATATGATGATTTTATGATATTTCTTGAATTAGATTGATGATTATGATTACTTTAATTGTTAAATAAAGTCTTGAATTAAAATTGTATTTTTGTTCTTGTTACATGGTGTAGTCGAGTGGTCTATATGATTAAAAGAAATAAAAATCTAATTTTTCTTGATGAATCTTGTTACAAATCTTGAATTATTATTAAATCTTGAATTTAATCTTTAATTTAAGCATGATATGATATTTTCTTGAATGAATTCTTGATATTGCTATTTAGCCATGAAGGCCGTGTAGTTCATGTATCCAAAAGGGATTGATTTTGATCTTGTTTTGATTCATGTTTGATGATTTAAATATTTAAAGTACGATTTTATTATTTATTATTAAGTTATATGATTAATTATTGATAATTGTATTTAATTTAATTAAAGTGTCAATTTTGGTTGTTTTATACATGAATGTCGAGTGGTTTAAAATAATAAAAAGAGGATTTTTATCATGTTTTAGGAAATATTTGTTGATTGTTAGTTTATATGACTATTTGATTATTTAATTGATTTATTAAATTGTTTATTTGATTATTTAAAGAATTGAATTAATTGTTGTTCTATTATTTGAAAATGTCGAGTGGACTAGATAAGTTTATGATCAATTTTAGTTTAATTTTGGTTTATAATAATTTAGTCTATAATTTTAGGAATTAATATAATTAAAGGAATAAAAGGAATTAATAAGATAAGTTGCAATATGAAGGAAAGGAATAATATAATGATAAGAATAAATTATAAGATGATTAGAAGTATTGGTCTCACGATGGCCATGTCGATAAGATAAGATAAGAAACGGACGCCTGTTTGGTGATACACAGGTCACCAGATTAGGTTAAGTCGAAGCCACTGCCCTACTGCGGTCTCTGGGCAGTTCTGGATCTTAAGATGTGTAGTCGTCTAAGTAGTAGTACACGGGCTACTATTTAGGAGTTATGGCCATAGCTTAGGCTTAGTTCTTGCAAAGGAGAGCTACGGGTAGAATACACGGGTTCTTCCCGGCGCATTTTAGGAAAGTTGGGATGTACACGGGCATCCTTACGAGCTATAATGACCGGTCCATAAAGTTAAGAAGATAGTTAAAAGAAGGGTTTTGGGTGTGATATTACTAACCTGAAGTGTTGTTTTATAGAAAGTCAACTCCAGAATGCAATTCTCGCTTCAGACGCCGAGCTTTGGAGGATGCCATCCTCACTTTAGCTCAAAAGAGTGTCCAACCTCAGAGTACTCAATCGTCCTTCGATCGGGTTGCACGACTTCGACCGCCGGTCTATGACGGGGCAGCAGACCCGACCATTCTCAAGAACTGGATTCGAGAAATGCGGAAGCTGTTTGATGCCCTTGCATGTTCCGAGCGGGAAAGAGTTCCGATAGCGTCCTATTATCTAAGGGGCGAAGCTGACAACTGGTGGAGTACATTGCGGGCCAATCCCGAAATAGAGCTAGTGCTGAACTGGGAAGACTTCACCGGAAAGATGCAGGACCGGTTCTATCTTGATGAGCTGAGATGGCAGAAGCAGGAAGAATTCCTCATGCTCACCCAAGGTAGCATGTCCGTTCAAGCTTACATGGACAAGTTTACAGAGCTTTCTCGGTTTTCTACTGCGGTCATTCCTTCTGAAGCTGAGAGAGTCAAGGGGTACATAAAGAAGATGGACCCTCGTATTCGGGTTCATGTGATCAGTAGCGGTGCCACAACTTTTCAGAGGGCGTATGAAGTGGCTCTAGAGATTCATGCGTCAATTGCCGAGGAGGAAGCAGCCAAAAAGAGGGTGTCTTCGGTTTCTACACCAGCACGAGCAAAGAAGCCTCGGTTCGAGTCTACTCAGAAGCCGCAGCAGAGTGCTCGACCAGCTCCAAGCCAAGGCCCGAGAATCTGTCAAGGCTGCAAGAAAGAGTACCATCCGGGCAAGAGGTGTGACGGGTCACCGATCGTATGTTTTGATTGCGGTCAAGAAGGTCACAAGTCGGTGTTCTGTCCTAAGAAGCGCCCAGCTGCAACAAGCAGTCCAGCACTGGTTAAAAACAGAATCTTTTGCATGACTCAGGAGGAGGCGGATGCTCAGCCAGATGTGGTCATGGGTACCTTCCTTGTCCATGATATTAATGCTTATGTTTTGTTTGATACGGGTGCTACGGTGTCTTTTATTGCAAAATCTTTTGTTGTAAATGATAACCTGACGGGAGAGTCTCCTGTCAAATCTGTAATAACTCTTCCTTCGGGAGAGGATTTTGCTTGCCATCGGGAATACAAAGATGTTCCCATCGTTATCTCGGGAGTGCAGTTTGAAGCAGATCTGAAGGAATTCCCTATGATAGAGTTCGACGTAATCTTAGGGATGGATTGGCTAGCAAAGTATCGAGCATATATTCGTTGTCGCGATCAGGCTATCACTTTGCGAGGACCTAACGCAAAGAGGGTAACCCACGTCGGGAAGCCCATGAGCAAAGGTTTGAAGATAGTGTCAGCAATGAAGATGCGCAGTCTGCAGCGCAAGGGTGAAGCGGTATACCTGTGTAAAGTCAAAGACATGACCAAATAAGAATAGTTGGAGGCCATCCCTGTGGTTCGAGACTATGCAGACGTATTTCCAGAAGAGTTTCCAAGGATACCACCGGAACGGGAAGTGGAGTTCAACATAGATTTGGTGTCGGGCACTGCTCCAATCTCGAAGGCTCCATATCGTATGGCCCCTGCAGAGCTGAAAGAGTTGAAGACCCAGTTGCAGGATCTGATCGACAAGGGTTTCATAAGGCCCAGTGTGTCTGCTTGGGGTGCTCCGGTATTGTTCGTCAAGAAGAAAGATGGCAGCATGCGGTTCTGTATCGATTACTAGGAAATTAACAAGGTGACGATCAAGAACAAGTATCCTTTTCCCAGGATTGAAGATTTATTTGATCAGTTGAAGGGAGCCAGTGTGTTCTCCAAAATTGATCTCAGGTCAGGGTATTATCAGATTCCAGTAAAGCCGGAAGATATACCGAAGACCGCTTTCCGCACCACATACGAGCACTATGAATTTGAGGTAATGTCGTTCGGTTTAACTAATGCTCCTGCAGTTTTCATGGATCAGATGAACCGAACTTTTCATCACCTCCTGGATGTGTGTGTGGTGGTGTTCATCGACGATATTCTTATATATTCGAAGAGTCAACAAGAGCACACTCAACATTTGCATATGGTGCTAGACCTCTTACGAGCACAGAAGTGGTTCGCAAAGTTGTCTAGATGCGAGTTTTGGCTCAAAGAAGTAGCTTACCTAGGGCATGTGATCAATGCGGACGGTGTCAAAGTAGATCCAGCCAAGATAAAGGCTATAGTGAAGTGGCACAGTCCTAAGAATGTGGCCGAGGTCCGAAGTTTTCTTGGCCTAGCAGGTAATTTAAAGCATTTGAGAAAGCTGAATTAGCTATACATGCATGAATATTTACCTGTGAAATTTCTGTATCAGGTTACTATCGGAGATTTGTGAAAGACTTCTCCAAGGTAGCAGCACCTATGACCAAATTGCTACACAAAGATTGCAATTTTGTGTGGACTGATCAGTGTGAAGAAGCATTCCAGACCCTTAAACAGAGTCTTGTATCTGCACCAGTTCTTGATCTGCCAAATGAAGGTGTGGGATATGAAGTCTACAGTGATGCGTCCAAGAAGGGTCTAGGTTGTGTGTTGATGCAAGAAGGCAAAGTAATTGCATATGCTTCGAGGCAACTCAAGGTTCATGAGCAGAACTATCCTACTCACGACTTAGAGTTGGCAGTTGTAGTGTTCGCTCTGAAGATTTGGCGACATTATCTCTATGGAGCTACTTGCAAGCTATTCACCGACCATACGAGCTTGAAGTATATCTTCACTCAGAAGGAACTCAACATGAGGCAGCGACGATGGCTCGAGTTGATCAAGGATTATGACCTCTCAGTTGACTATTGTGAAGGGAAGGCCAATCGGGTAGCAGATGCCCTCAGTCGTAAAGATCACCATTCACTCAATAGGATGGCGGTTTTTCCTAAGGAAATCTGCGCTGATCTTTGCAGGATGGAGATTGAGATGGTGATGCCGGGTAGCACGCGAGTCTATCTTAATGCTATAAGTGTTGAACCCAGCTTGTATCAGGAGTTAAGGGAGAGTCAGAAAGAGGACCCGCAGCTCGAGAAAATCGTGAAGGCAAACTTCAAGGCAAGGCAGAAGACTTCACGATTGATTCAGACGGCGGTATGAAGTTCCACAACAGGTAATGGAGCTAAAAGTTATAGTGAAACTGTTTTCACCTAATGGATACTAAATTCTACTCCGCAACAGGTGGTGTATGCCCCATAATTCGAGACTGAACAATCGAATCATGGAAGAGGCTCACAAGACTCCATATTCGGTGCATCCAGGTGGTGGGAAGCTCTATAAGGATTTGAAAGAATACTTTTAGTGGCCTAGAATGAAGCAAGAAGTCGCAAACTTCGTTGCGCGGTGTCTCACCTGCCAGAAAGTCAAGATTGAGCACCAAAGACCAGGTGGACTGTTGAAGCCATTGCCGATACCCACATGGAAGTTTGATTCCATATCCATGGATTTTGTAGTGGGCCTACCCGCGACATCTACGGATTTAGATATTGTTTGGGTAATCGTGGATCGTTTGACTAAAGTCGCTCGATTCATTCCGATGAAGGTAACTTGGTCGATGGAGAAGATGGCGGAAGCTTACTCGAGGGAGATCATACGGTTGCATGGTGTACCCAAGGATATCGTGTCCGACCGAGATCCCCGATTCTTGTCACGATTCTGGAAGTCATTGCAAGAGGCTTTTGGGACTAAGCTTAATTCGAGTACAACATTTCACGCAGCCACAGATGGGCAGACGGAACAGACCATCCAGACGCTAGAAGATATTCTATGGGCTTGTGCGTTAGATTTCCAGCAGACTTGGGTTAAATCTTTGAGCTTGGTGGAATTTTCGTATAACAACAGCTATCATGCTAGTATCAAGATGGCTCCTTATGAGGCGTTGTATGGGCGCAAGTGTCGCAGCCCTACTTGTTGGAGCGACATCAGCGATGCTTTGGTGATTGGTCCTAATCATATCAGGGACACGGTGGAGCAGGTCAAGATCATCAGGGCAAGATTGCAGGCAGCTCAGAGTCGACAGAAGTCGTATGCTGATCGTCGACGGAAGCCATTGAAATTTCAGGTGGGTGATAAGGTTCTGCTGAAGGTGTCTCCGATGAAGGGTGTGATTCGGTTTGGCCAGAAGGGTAAGCTCAGACCCAAGTATGTCGGGCCATATGAGATTCTGGAACGGGTCGGAGGAGTTGCTTATTGGTTGGCGTTGCCTCCGGATCTATCGAAGGTTCACGATGTGTTTCACGTATCCCAACTACGGTAATACGTGAATGACCCTTCTCACATTATTCCGGTGGAGTCGTCAGAGATCGAGCCAAACTTGACCTTTGAAGAGAAGCCAGTACGGATTTTGGATCGCCAGGATCGGATGTTGCGGCGAAAGGTGGTGCCTTTGGTCAAGGTACTCTAGCGTAGTCAGAAGTTTGAAGAGGCTACGTGGGAGACGGAAGCTTCGATGAGGGATAAGTATCCTGAGCTGTTTGAAGCAGGTATGTAGCTGTGCTGGTTGTTTTCGTTTTTATTTTATTTATGTTTGTGTTTTCGTGTATGTGTTACTTGAGCTTCTTTAAGTAAATTTCGAGGTCTAAATTTATTTAAGGAGGGGTGACTGTAATAACCCGAAATTTTGGGCCAGAAAATTTCGTAGTTAATTATTATTATTATTTTATTATTCTAAGTCCAAATGGCCCAATTATCTGGACTGTTTATTTTTATTTCTTTTCTTTATCTTGAAATTGGGCCCAAAGGCCCATGTTCCCATGCTTATAGCCGGCCCCCTCCTTTGTTTTGGCCAAGGTTATTTCTAATTCTATTAATTACTTATTATTAGATGTAAAATTTATTTATGTCTAATTAAGTAATTATTAATATCCTAAATTAAGATCTAGTATCTAACCACTTTTACCAAGTCCCCCCAAATTGCTCAACCACCCCTATAATCTCTCAAGACTCACGGCCCCCTTAAATTATTTTCTTTATTTCTTTTTGTTATTTATGATTAAATAGGGAACAAATCTCATAACCTTTTTACCTAATTTCAATACAACCCCAAACTCACAAAAAGAACTCCCTAACCCTAGTGGTGCCGTGTGAAACCTCAAACCCCAAACAAGAATTTTTCTTGTTTCCTTCCTGATTCAAGGTAACTAGTCTATCCTTCTTAAATTTGGTATAGTTTTCCATATAGTTAATTAGGATTGAACTAGGAAAATTGATAGAATTAGTATCATGATAGGCTAGGAATTTCGAACCATGATTATGTAAATATTTATGTTATTTTCTTGATATTTTATGTAATCTTTATGAATCTTTTATTATTTTAATTAATTCTATGCATGAAATAATATCTTAAATTGTATGATTGCTTTGAATAATTACCTGATAAATTTTGATTCTTGTTCATGAATTCTTCGAGTATGAGTCGTGTAGATTAGCATGAATAATATAATGATTTTATGATATTTCTTAAATTAGATTGATGATTATGATTACTTTAATTGTTAAATAAAGTCTTGAATTAAAATTGTATTTTTGTTCTTGTTACATGGTGTAGTCGAGTGGTCTATATGATTAAAAGAAATAAAAATCTAATTTTTCTTGATGTATCTTGTTACAAATCTTGAATTATTATTAAATCTTGAATTTAATCTTTAATTTAAGCATGATATGATATTTTCTTGAATTAATTCTTGATATTGCTATTTAGCCATGAAGGTCGTGTAGTTCATGTATCCAAAAGGGATTGATTTTGATTTTGTTTTGATTCATGTTTGATGATTTAAATGTTTAAAGTATGATTTTATTATTTATTATTAAGTAAGCATCTGATTGATTGCCCCTTGAATCATTGGCAAAGAACAATTGCCAAAATATTCAATTGAGCAATCACCTAGGCTCTTTAAACCGACTACATTGCTCAGGGGCATAACTCAATATAATTACTTAATAAATTTGTTTTATTTTCTATAACTAGCATTTTATATCTATTTTATCTAATCTTAAAAATCCTATTTTTTTCTCTCCTAACAACCCTACTAAATTTTAGGAGCCCCAAACTCCTATTCTAACCCTCCTAGCCGTTTCCCTTATCTAATTTTTCCCCCTAATTTACTTCCTAAACTAATTCCTAAAATCTAGTAAACCTATTCTATTTATACTACAAAAACCCACCCTTTACTCCTTATTCAATATATGATCATAAACTCAATCAAAAACTCTTCATTCCTCCTTCTCAATCCTCACGGCTAACCCATCAAACTCCACCAATTAATTTTCTTTCACCAAATAAATCAATAGGTAACTAGATCTTTTCTACTTAGGATTAGGATTAGATTGTCTAGGATAATCATTGTTAGATAATTTGATGTTTGTTGTTCTTGCAATGCGTGTGACTTCGAGTAGTATAAGTCGTTTCCTTTCGTTCTTTTACTTGTTTTATTGTATTTTGGTGAATCTTTATATGATATTGTCTAGTTTTATCTGTATTTGATGATTTGTTTATTATTCTTGAAGTAAAAAGATGAGTTCTTGAATTCCACCTTTTAACTTGTTTCATGCGTGAACCATGAACCTCCCAAGCATTGATTTTTACTTCGTATGTTGTGATGTTCTATTTGTGAATCAAGTCAAAATATTTACCTCTTGAATTATTGCTAGTGCTATGCGTGTAAAGCATGATATTTCGTTTCTTGATTTGTAAAAATTTGTTGGCTTGATAAATTCTTGAGTGATGATGTTGGTGACGTGTGAATTGGAAGAGCAACGCATGAAACCTTTTTTTTTTTGCAAACGCATGACTATGATGTATAAGCATAAAGCATTGACCATGTATTCATATTTAGTGGAAGAAACAAGTTTGTGTTTTATATTTCATGCGTGTATATGAGTTGTCAAAATTGGATTATGCTTTCTTTTGATTTCTGTCTTGATGGTTGATGATGCGCGGTTTGAGTTTGTTCAATTTTTTGTTAGGCGTCTTTTGAGTCTTGTCGAGTCGTGTCGTGTCGAGCGGTTAAAGACCGTGCGTCGAGCGGTTGAAGACCGTGCGTTTATCGGTTCATCTGTGATGAATCGTGTCGGGGACTTGTGTGTTGTTATCGGCCTTGTGCCGTGTCGGGGACTTGTGTGTTGTTATCGGCCTTGTGCCGTGTCGGGGACTTGTTTTTTTTTATCGGCCTTATGCCGTGTCGGGGACTTGTTTGTTGTTATCGGTTCATCTGTGATGAATCGTGTCGGGGACTTGTTTGTTGTTATCGGTTCATCTTTGATGAATCGTGTCGGGGACTTGTTTGTTGTTATCGGTTCATCTGTGATGAATCTTGTCGGGGACTTGTTTGTTTTTATCAACCTTGCACCGTGTCGAGGACTTGTTTGTTGTTATCGGTCTTGCGCCGTGTCGGGGACTTGTTTGTTGTATCGACTTCAGTCGTGTCGGAAATATCTTTGGTGTTTAATAATGTTGATAATCGTATTGATGAGTAAGCATGGTAATCTCTGAATATGTTATTTGGTGATTGTTATGTTTTCCGCTGCTAACTTTGATTTTGATTATTTTGTATCCTGTGAACGTGACGTTTCCTGTTGTTTCTAACCCTGTTATTTTATGTAATGTGGTCCTACTTCTAAGTAGGACAATCTAGTTACTCACCACTAATGGTGGACCCCCAATTCTATTTTGCAGGTAAGCAAGATAGAGGCTAGAGTCGGTATGAGTTAGTCGAGCGTCTAGGCCCCTATTTTCCTTTCCTGTTTTTGCAGCTAGTTTTAGTTCTTGTCTTTAGGACTCTATTTTGGTTTAGTTTAACCTTTTGTATTTGGAATTTCATTATTATTAATTAATTAATAATATTTCCACGAGCTTTAGTTATATTTTTGCATTATAAATCGATTGGTAAACTGCTTGTTTACGACGTTATCATCGTTACGTCATTGCTAAAATGCGGGGTGTTATAGGGGCAATAACTTTAAGTTGCTTGCAACATCCCCCCTCGGCCTTTAAATGGACCGAGGAAGGTGATTGCAAGCAACCTTCCAAATAAGACTCCCTCAACCCATAAAATGGTCGAGTGGGGAATAACTTTAAGTTGTTTACATCATCCCCCCTCGGCCTTCAAATGGACCGAGGAAGGTGATTGCAAGCAACCTTTTAAATATGACCCCCTCGGCCCATGAAAAGCCGAGTAAGGAGGATTTTCGAAATGTCTTGCTATACCCCTACTCGGCCTATGAAGGCCGAGTTAGGTATATGCTTAAGTTGTTTACAACACCTTCACTCGGCCTCTCTAAGGGCCGAGGGGAGATGTTGTAAACAAAGAATAAAATACAAACCACTCGGCCTACATATGGCCGAGTAGAGTATATGCTTGAAGTTGTTTACAACACCCCCACTCGGTCATGTTGTAAACAGAATAATATATGACTGACTCGGCCTATGAAAGACCGAGTTGGGTAAAATGCTGGAGTTGTTTACCACACCCTCCCTCGGCTTCCAAAAGGGCCGAGAGGGGATGTTGCAAACAATTTATAACAAATGACCCACTCAGCCTCTGGATTGCTGAGTGAGGCAAGTTTTTGAGATAACTTACAACCCCCCCCCCCCCGACTCAAGGAGGGTCGAGGGGGATGTTGCAAACAATTTATAACAAATGACCCACTCGGCCAACAATAGGCCGGTGGGGCAAGTTCTTGAGATAACTTACAACACCCCCCCCCCCCACCCCTCAGCCTCCAAGAGGGCCGAGTAGGGATGTTGCAAGCAAATTGTAAAATATGACTCACTCGGCCAACCATAGGCCGAGTGGGCAATTCCTCAAAAAAAAAATGAAGACGTATACCTTTGTTTCCTCCTTCCTCTCTTCCCAAGCCTTCATCTTGGCTTGGTACATCTCATCCAGATAGGCATCGCCTGTAACCTCTCCAGCTTTCTCCTTAGAAAGCTTCGACATAGCACTCTCTGTATCAAAATAAAAAGAGAGAGAGGAGTTAGATAAAATGATAAGTTAGACCATAGAAAAATGGAGAATAGTAATCTACCTCTATCGATGGCTTGACTCAAGCCTACAGCAGAAAAAAAATTATTGTCTTTCAAAAATGTCCAATCCGGCACCCAAACTACCGGGACCTGGTACTTTTTACCAGGAGAATAAAAAGTTTTCGTTTTAAAGTGGACTCCTTTGAGAACCACATCATCTTCATAGTGGGTTGGGGGTAAATCTACGTCTCGACCGCACAAATAGGGGGCGATATTCAGTCGACTCAACCTCTCAGCAAGTTCCTCGTCCTCAACTACCACGTACAAGAACCTATTTCTCTAATCCTTCCATTTATTATTTTTGGAGAGGGTCATCTGATAAGAAGGCTGAGTACTAAGAATGTAACAGGCATCACAGTTGTTCTCGGCTTTGTTTAAGTGATGCATATGGGAAAAAATGTTAAAAGACATCATGTAGCCTTTCAGCTGACAGGTGGCCATATAGCCAAAAATATAATGTTAGTCCAGGAGTTGGGGGTAAGCTGCCAGATGTCGAGCTCCTACCCCTCCAACACTTCTAAAATGAAGGGATGAATCGGGAAACGGAGCCCGAGCTCTACGACAGCTTCGTACACCGGAAACGCATTTCTGGGTAACACCCTCACGGTCTTTCCAGGCTTTGGAACAATAATATCATAGCCCTCGCCATGGATGAAGGCATCTTTAGTTTGGGACAGTTTGGGTTCATACAAGTCATAAAAGGTTTTTATCATCCCGCACATGCTAGGATCATAAAATTTCTTTGCTCGTTTTGTAGAGTACCTAGGAACACCCGGCCTCTCCTCTACATCCACTTTGTATTCGGTCATTTCGACCTCTGGCCACTCAGAACTTAAATTTTATGGGCCGGTCGTCTCTTCCTCACGATCTTCCTGATTGGTTATCCCAACTGAATCCTCTGGATGAGGACTATATCGCATCGTCTGTTTCAACCTCGCCATAGTACCCTGCATCGGTACAAAGGGAGGAATATTCAAAGAATGTGCTTTAGAGCTCGACCAAGAGAAGACGGGTCCGGATACCCTAGATTCCTTGCTACTCGAGGATTCGGCCATACTATTGGGTTCAGAAGGCCGAACGCAAAAGATAAAAAACAAAGAAAAGGAAGAAGGAATAAACGAATACCTGGTTGTAAATTTGACGACTCGGTCTAAGAAAATTGAAAAAGCTCCTGCAACAATCAACCTTGGATCAAAGAAAAGTGCTTCGTGTTCTAACAAAAACTCAAACAAATTCTTGCAAAATTCTGAGATTCAATCCAAATTCACAGAGAAACTCGAAGTTTCCAAGTTTTTACCCAAAGTATCTCTCTCTACTTTCTCTCTCTAATAATAAAAAATAGTAAAAATGATTTGTGAAGAATGATTAGGAGAAATATATAGGCCCCCAATCATTTCAAATTTCAAAAGTTTCCTTATTTTTTCCCTCCAAAAGTGGTTTAGGGACCTTAATTAGAGAGGAATTGTTCAAAAGGGGAAAAATTAGTCTAATTTTCGTCCTTTTGAGGGGCAAATGTTACTGCCAATTTTGTTGGCCCAATTGAATGAAGGACCAAAAGAGGGTTCAAAAGCATCAGCCCACTAAGGATCATCCAAAAGGCCCATTAGAAGCCCAACAGAAACCTCAAGTAAAGAGCCACGTGGCAAGACACTACAAGCCCACATGGCACCACCCTAGAAAGACATGTGGCATAACTCCATGAACACATGATAAGTCCATTTTTGTCACACTTTTCCTGCTTAATTATGCTAGTTTTCTGCGCATTTTTATTAGATTTTATTTTGTTATCTCTCATTTCCATTATTTTCATAGTTTTTATTTAATTTTATGATTTCTAGCTATTTTGCCTTTATTTTGGAAAATAAATGATTTTAACTTTAGTTAGTTGCTTTTTTCTATAGTTATTATTATTTTTAGAAAATTTTGCCAATAACCACCTAATAAGTGGGAAAAGTTGTCAACAACTACCACAATTTTTTTTATTGAATTAAACTACCAATTAAGAGCTACAAAGTTGTAAACCACCACCTATTTAACGGAATATTCTAACGTCGTTAGTTTACCGTTAGTTTGTGACACGTGTCGCGATATGATTGGCTCTTGATTTTTTTTTTAAAAAAAATTAAATGAAAAATCAGAAAATTAGGAAAATTAAAAAAAAAAATAAACAAAAAAATAAAGAAAAAAATCAGAAAAAAATTTAGGAAAAAAAGATTGGTGGTGGGGGTGGCTAGGGTGGCGGTGGCTGGGGTGGGGAAGGGCCATCGGGGCTGGGGGGTTCGACGGGGGTGGGGGTGTTCAACGAGGTACGGGTGGGGGTGGAGGGGTGCGTGGGGGGGCTGATTTGGGTGGTGGTTCCACGGTGGTTAGGGTTTCAAGGGAGGGGGGTTTCGGGGTGGGTGGTTAAGGGGAGGGGGTTTTGGCGGTTAGGGGTTAAGGGGAAGGGGTTTTCGACGGTGGGGGATGACTGGGGAGGTCGGTTTAGAGGGTGGGGGTGTCGGTGTGGGGATGGCGGTGGTTGAGGGTGCTCGGGGAGGAGGGTGTCGGGTGTGGGTGGAGTCGGGGGTGAGGGAGGGGGATACGGTCCTGGTGGGGGAGGGGGTGGGGGTGGCTGGGGTTGGTGGGGGAGGGGAAGAGGGGCGGCGGTAGTTGGTGGTGGTAGGGGAGGGGGTGGTTTTTTTTTTCTAGTTTTTATTTTTATTTTTTAAAATATTTTTCTTTTTTTTTTAAAAAAAAGGGTTAATTAAGGTTAATTAGTATTAAATTAAGGGTTAATGATTTAATTAAAGTTTAATTATGGTTTAATTACAATTAAAGTTAACGGTGTTATGAATAGGTGGTGGTTTATAATCCTTATGCACTTAATTGGTAGTTAAATTCAATAAAAAAAAAATTGTGGTAGTTGTTGACAACTTTTCCCACTTATTAGGTGGTTAGTGGCAAAATTTTGTTATTTTTATTCCAGTATTTTCTCATTTTCTAATTCAATGAAGTAATTGTATTTTGTGATTGTGTTGTGTTTAGGTCCAATTCAGATCTCAACTAAAATACAAAACAAGAATAGAGAAAAATAAATAAATAAATAAAAGATGTTGCCAAGGGGATTCTAATCCAAGACCAAGCCACCCCCTTCATCTTCCTCAACATACCAAAACCAATTCAACATCATGCTTCCCACCTATGACAGCTAGGGGTGCTCAAAAAACACCCGGCCCGCTGACCCGACCCGAAGACCCGCACACTACCCGACGGGTTTTTTTTGAAAAAAATCATTTTCCCGGGTCGGGTACCCGGCCCGATAAAAACACAAACATCTCGGGTCGGGTAATGGGCCGCCCCTTAATGACCCAGGTACCCGCTAATTACCCGATTATATATATATATATATATAATTTTTATAGGGTTAGAGTTACTGATTTTTACTTTTAAGGATTTAGGCCCATTAACTTAAAACATCCGTAGAAGTTAGAGGAGAGTAGGGCAAGAGGCTAGGGTTTTCTCATTTCACTTCTTCAATTCCTCTCTTTCTCTCATTTCACATCAATAGAACTGTAGAAGTTAGAATTCGGCCCCAGCCCCACTGCCCTTCACGGGTTCAACCACCGGCCACACCACCGTTCACCGTTGTTCTTCCTCTCTCATTCTCTTCTCCGGTGAGTCGGCGGCTCCTGGCCAAGTCATAGGGATGATAAATCTCCTCGTGCTCTGCCATAAGAACTTATGTTATCTTGTCAAATGTTAGTGTTTATTGTTTTTTTTAAGTATTTGTAAGTTGTAATTTTGTAATCAACAATTTTGGGTTGCTGAATGTTGAGTTTGATGTTTTAAATTTTTTGTTATTTAGTTTGTAATTTGTTATACTATTGTTATTTAGTAGCAGTCTCTTACTGGTTTTTTTTTTTTAAATAGTCTCTTACTTTTTTTTTTTAAAAAAAAAAAATAGTCTGTAACACCCAGCCCTTAGAAACAAAGGATACAAGCGAAAGATAGGGCACTAGATGGGAATGCCACTTAAGTTCTAAGAAAACATAACCCAAAAGAAATCATTAAAGTCCGATTAAAGAAAGTTCAATACCGTTACAAGTCCAAAGTACAAGGTATAAACACCTATACATAAGTCTAGAAATCAAAACTACTTAAACACAAATCATAAACTAGGGAATTCTGGTCATGCCATACAAACTAGGATGCCTAAACTAATGGAAAGGACCCCTAATACCAATCCTCACACGCACACACACCGCCCAAACTTTTACAATCCTGCGGTCAATCAGCATTTGAAAAATGAATACAACTCCACTATCAGTGGCGAGTAACTAACAGTTCTCCCCAACATAGAAATTCACACAAATAGGAATATAGAAATTCACGCCATTCACAAACACAGGTAGCCATCATATAATCCAGTTAAATAAACACTCACACAAAACTTACCTCGAATCTCGTTCTTCTGCAAAATAAGAATTTACTATACAAGAAAAGGGAATTAACATTATAAATGATATTTGATTTCAAATTGTTATTTTGTTATATTGACAGTAACAATATTTTTTTTTTATTATTTATTATTCAGTTTTAATTAGTTGTAGATGGAACGATCGAGAGTGGTAACCCGCAGCACCACTTCTTAAGGTTTGTCAGTTAACCCTCAGTCAATCCCGCAGTCGACTGGTCTAAGAATGGCCAAACTCCCGGTGCCGGATGGATGCCCAAAATATGGACTTACACCTCCGGACCTCCCGGACGACAACAATTAACCCAGGTAAATAAAATGAATATCTCAGATCCCGCATTCCAAGAAAATAATTGATCTAACCATTGAATCCCGCAGTCCAATGGCTCCATACTATCAACAAGTCATCTTAATTAAATTTTTAATTTTTAATTAATTTAAATTTAAATTTTACTTAGCAAAAATGTTGAATATTAACAATGCTCTCACAATTTAAATTCCAACTTCCAAACTATACCACAATTACCCACTTATCTTGAGTAATTAAATTCCAAATACCATCATACATCATCCAACCATTCTTAGTATTAATATTTTTTTTTTACAATATATATATAATGTTATCGGAAGTTCATTTACAAATTGCAAATTAACTCGAAACTTATTTTGACAAGTCCTAACGACTAGCAACATTTACTACAACATCTAGGGGTCCAAAACATTAAAAATAACCAGATTTTAAGCTTAAGTTGTTGCTGTCCAGATTTTAGGAAAATTGCAATTTCAATCCAAAAATTATTTAATCAATTCTATTTACACCGAAATTTACCGATAACACTACCAATTAAATATTAGGCTTAAAAATAAAATTAATTCATGCTATACCTACATGATAGTACACGGCTAGCAGGTCTTGGCAGAATTTTTTTTTTTTTTACAAATTAATTCACAATTAATAATTTATACAATTAAGCATAAGTAAATCATCTAATTCACGAAAAATTCAATATTCAAGCCTAAAAATCAGAATACATTATTATTATAATTCACTAAAAATCTCGGCAGCATTTCGCCTCTTTTTGGTCTCAAATCGAATTAGTAATATAACCGTTTCGACAAAAATTGTACATTATAAAATGACATAATAACAAAGCAATGACAAAAATCGAAATTTAGTCACATATTCAAGCCAAAATTCGTCCAACACTACATAACCACACGGTTCTCTTTTTTTTATATATTTTATTTTAATATATATATATATATTCATACATCACAATTTCGTATATAACATGCACCTAATATTAAATCAAAACATAAAATTCCAACACTATAAAAATTCATAAAATTAACTCAAAAATCAACCTATACCACACGAGAATTTCAGCATTAACATAGCTAAAAATTTCGTCCAAAACATTAAAATTAGCATATTACCGGTTAAAATTACTATTTAACTTATACTAGTCCATTTTGATTGCATTGTGACCGGAAATTCGATATTACTAATCACGTGACTACTATAGGAGGGGGTAACGTTAGTTACCTTGTTTTGGTTGAGTGATGATTGAAGAATACTTGAAATTCCACTTGACAATGCCCAAACACCAAAATTTTAGAGAGAGTTTTTTTTTTTAGTGAGGGTGAATGGAACATTGAGGAGCTATATATATAGCATCACTCCTTCCTCCCCATCCGGCCAGCCAAAGAGGTAAGGTTAATTAAAATTTTTTTAATTAATTAATTAATGGAATTAATTAGCTTCATAAGTATAGTTAATTGCTCATAAGTTTTGCCATAAAGTTGAAATATCAAGAGTTCAAACTCTTTGGCACCCTAGGCCAATCGGCCACCTTGGATGATTATCATCCAAATACCCTTTTTTTTTGTTAATCATCTAGTTAAATCCGAAAATAGGGTAAAGTTAAATTCCCTAAATAAATACTTAATACCCAAAATGACATAACTATATGTAAATATTAATATAACGCAAATACGTAAATTAACGGCAAATAGTAAATATATAAGGAAGACACATATATATATATACATACGAAAATATATATAAATAATAATTTATTTATTTTTTGAAAGAGTGAAGGAGGAAAAATGAGAAAAACTTTCCATCACTCCCTCCTTATCAATGCCGCAGCAAGAGGAGGAGTTTTCCCTTTTTTAAAAAAAAAAATTAATTAATTATATTTTTAATTAGTGAGCATTCCAAAAGACTTAAACTTCCTCTTTGAAGCTTGGGTTGGCCGGCTCCCTTAGGATGCCATCCATTTCTCTTTTTTTTTTAAATTAAATTTTAATTATTAATGTTAATTACTTCATAATTGTTGATTTATGGCAATTGTGGGCAAACCAAGAGTTGAAAAATGTCATCTTCTTCTTATCATGGCCGGCCACCACTTGTACCTTGCCACATGTTTTGGTCGGTCCAATTTTTCTCAATGTACATGCCCCAAAACGCTAATTTCGAAATTACGACGACAAAATAAATAATTACGGTCGAAATAGAAAATAAATTTATATACGTATATATTATTGAAAAATAATAATTATACTTATTTCAGATCATGAAAGTTATAACAAAAATTCCGTTTAGATACATACATTCAAGATTTTTTTTTAAAATATTAAAATTAAATAAAGAAAACGTATAAAAGTAGACGATTAAATAATTAAAATATACACAAAATATATTCACGTAAATAGAGATATCCTAAGGACTTTCAACTAAATAGTTGTATATATATTTGGAAACCAATTAGTGAAAATAAATTACTAATAGAAATTTATCAAACAAATTAACATATTTCAAAAATAGGTAAATTTATTATTGAAAACGAAAATAGATTAATAATATAAAGTAGAATCCTTTCTCTAAAATAACTTGGCGTCCAACATTCATTTCAAATATTTTATTTCAAAATTTAGTTATCGAAAATGAATAAATAATATTTTTATTATTTAAATCATAAAAATCGTTATTTTAAAAGAGGTAAAAATGTGGGGTATTACATAGTCTCTTACTGTTTATTTTTTTTAAAGTAGTCTCTTATTGTTTTTGTTTATGTCATTGTTATTGTTATTTTATTTTTAAAAATAATATGTTATTGTTAAAGACTTAAAGTTTATTTAATTTGTTTATATAATGTAGTTAATTTTTTTTTTTGGTGTACCCATCCGCTTCACCCTTTTGGGCAAATTCGGATTCGGAGCGCGTCCTAGGGTTAAGGTTTTAAACTCCTCCCAACGTGCTTGTGGGGATCGAACCGTGGTTCTCCCTACCAAGTCTAGCCCCTGGCACCACTAGACCAAGACAACGTTGGTATATAATGTAGTTAATAGATTTAGACTTTAGAGTGCTTTACAATTCTGATTAGTTTATTTAGTCTGTTTAGTTTAGTATTTTGATGCAACTAAAATAAGTCGGGTACCCTATGACCCGACCCCGATAAGCCAGGTACCCGAGACCTGGGTACCCGAGTTATTCGGGTCGGGTCATGGGCCGCCCAATTCACTACCCGACAATCCGGGTACCCCTAATGACAGCCACCACAAACTCATCACCTCCATCATACCGGTCATCACCACCGCACAGCACCCCATCAATATCAGCCCCAAAAACCACCCAACTTCATCCACGAAAACCACCACCCACACAAACGGACCCAACTGCAGCCCCGATTCGAGCCCCAATGGAGCTGTAATTCCAGCCGCAACTCACCCCAATTCAGACGCCATTCAATCACGACCTTCATTACCGCACCTCCGCGAACACCTCCACCCAATTCAGGCCATTAAAACCGGCCAATTCGAGCATCAAATCAACACAAAATTTAAGTTGATTGAAGCGCCCGCTCTGAATTTGGAGCGTCCGCTCCAATTCAATTGCAATTCATGTCCAAATGTCGTGAGTTTGGAGCGACCGCTCCGAAATAGAGCAAGTTTAGCCCAAAGTGTCGCGTGTTTGGAGCGCCCGCTCTGAACGATAGAGTGCCCGCTCCGTTTCTGTACGAAGTTCAACTCAAAAATTCACTCTGTTTAAAGATTGAATGGCAGCGTTTTGATTTGCTAAATTGACGATGATGAGCGAGGATGATGATGTTTGGATGATGTTCCATGCCATAGTTGTTTACATTGAAGCAGGGGTGGGGCTTTTCGTGGGTTTTACTGGGTAGTATTAGGATAGTTTACTTGTTTTTATTTCTTTTGTTTGTATTTTTATTTTATCTTATTCTTTTCTCTTCTTTCTCTCCCAATAAAAATACCCACTAAGGGTCCTAAAACAAGGGGAGAAGGTACTTTAGCTTAGTTTTAGTCCCAAAAATCAGATTTAGGTTAAGTTTTAGGAGAGAGAAACCCTCTCTTCCTCCTTAGTTTTTAGGGTTTATGTTTAAAACTTTGTTCCATAGTTTTAGTTGTAGTTTTAGCTTGTAATCTTGGGTGTTTGTTGAAGATGGTGAATGAATTTGAAGGGGTTGCTCAAGTGACATGGTCAAATCTAACAACTTTATTCATCAAATTTCAATAAGTTCTCATTTTCTCTTCTTTGCTTTTTCTTTACATTCTTATGCTTTCTATCTTGTTTATTTTCATGTTTTTCAAGTAGTATAGTATTTAAATTATGCAATTTCATGTTTGGTTGGTTTATTTCATTCATTTTGTTGCAATTATTGTTAGTTTAGCTATGTTTTTCTCCTTCTTAGGTTAGATTAGTAGCTAGGGAAGGAGGATAATTGGGTTTTGTGATTGAAATTGGATGATTGTTGGATTTTCATTGTAGTTGGGTTATGAATGCTGCTTAGTCTAGGTTTTGATGAGTAAAGTTTGAAGAGTAGCTAAATTCATGCTTGAATATTGAGCTATTCATGAGTTGTGCGGGAGTGAGCTCGTGTGTAGCGGATAACTAGATTAGGAGTGACCACGACCACCGTGGCGAGGTTGGGTAGTCGGACTATAGGAGTGCACGAGAGTGACTTCTTGATGTTTGAGGATTTGGATGAATTTAGGAAGTGTGCAAGAGTGGCTTCCCAATGTCGTTCAAATCACCCCATTCATGAGCCAACACTTTGATTACATGATTATTTGATTGAAATCACATTAATCCAAGTTTCCCCTATCCCTAGCGCTCGTTTTAATGCTTTATTATAGTTTTTAGTGACTTTACTTGTCTTTAATAAAGTTAATTTTATTTTATTTATTTATTAGTTAATTATCTTAACTTTTCAATTATTAAAAAAATCCCCAAAAAAAATATGCCCTCATTAGGTGAATATAATTTTAAAGACAATTCTCACTCACCTACCTTCCTGTGGATTCGGCCCCTTTCTCCATTATACTACCCTTTTTAGGTTAGTTAGAAATTTGGGCTTTTAATCTTGATTCCGGCTCCTTAGGAATTAACGACGCCTAAGGGATCGATCAACACACGTGGCGCAACCCCACGAAGACACGTGGCAGATTGGAATTCAGTATAGAAACTAGGCAAAACACCAAAATGGTGAGAAATATGTAAAACTGGTATCCCACATTGATAGAATAGTAAGGTTTGTTGAAAAGACCATGTATATAACCTTTTATGATTTGATTGATGGGACAACACATTGATTGCTGATTTGACTTTGCACATTAACTTGTAAATTGTCAATTAACCTTAATCTAATCTGATTAACAATGATTAAAAGTTATAATTATCTTTTGCCCATTTATTCATTCTTATATTTATTTCTACATTTAATTATGTATTTATTGCATTTTGGAACAAAGTTTGTAGCATAATTATTGGGTAGCCCTCTCCTTACTTCAAAAAACCCCTAAATAAAACTTATTTAATATTAAGAATTAATTCAATATATTTAAACCAATCATTTAAATTATGATATTAATTTCCCTCAAAAAAATAAATTATGATATTAATTAGTTAGTAATGAATATATTGTGTTGTGATCTTGTTAATGTCATTGGTTTTGATATAACATTAAACAAAAATGAAATCAAACCTTTAAAAAGTTGAACAACAAACTTCAAAAATGAAGTTGCTGGAAGTCGACAGAGAGAGAAAGAGAACGGCTGCTCTTTTTTTTATTGTAAGAATGAGTTTAGGTTTTAGTTTTGAGTTTTTATATCAAATCAAAATGAACGGCTCAGATTAATCAACCATAGATCTAAGGGTTACGATATTTTTAGTCCAAAAACTGATTTTGGGTATTTGTGGCTTTAATCCTAGGGCTGAGATTTGACCTAATACAAATCTGATGGTTAGTAGTAGTGATCCATGTGCTTTTGATCCTAGGGCTGAGATTTGAGAAAATAAAAATCTTAGGGCTATAAATGAGTAATCCATGTTCTTTGTTTAAATATGTATAAGTATAATGACAATAATAATGTAGTTATCATTTATGTAATTATATTCATGAATTTTTTTTTTCTTAAGCATAAAAATTAAAAATTTATGTTCATGAATCAATGAACACTACAAGAAAAACCATTTATTGCAACGACGAAAGTCGTTGCAAAAAGCCAAAAGTCGTTGCGATAAATGGTTTTTGCAACGACATTTGTCGTTGCAAGGTCGTTGCAGGTAAAGCCGTAGCGAAAGGTTTTGCAACGATTTTTTTCGTTGCAAAAAATAAAACATATTGCAACGACTTTTGCCGTTACCAAACAAATGTCGTTACAAAACATGTGTTTTATTCACCAAAAATAAGGTTATCTATTGCAACAACTAATGTCGTTGCAATATATTATTCCTAGTATGGCAACAACAAAAGTCGTTGCAAAAAACTATATATATTGCAACGACTTTCTTCGTTGCAATACAATTATTTTTTGGCAACAACTACAGTCGTTGCAATATATGTGTTTGCTTAATTTTTTGCAACGACAATGTCGTTGCAAAAGAATGATTGCTTAATTTTTTGCAACAACATTGTCGTTGCAAAAGAATAGTTGCTGAATTTTTTTTTGGGTCAAATGAATATATATGCCAATATACTAATAAATTATGTTGAGTTGATCATGATACTGAATTTTTATAACAATACAAAGTGCATATAATATATTTAGTTGAATATTTCATTACAAAATAGCATAAAAGTTTGGTTTCTTACATCATTACACAAAATATGCATAATTAGGTACATGATACTTATAATTCTAATAACAAAAGCATAAACAATGCTAATAACCAAAAGGAAGTGGATATCATAGTCTTTGCTTGAATCATTGCACCGTTGTTGAAAGTTCATTTATTCTGACTACCTGCAATATATTAAAATTTAATCATGATAAAACAAAAACCAATATTAGTATGTAATTTATTATAGAAAAAATTAACTTAAATAATAACAAATATTAACCAACTTCTCATTTTAATCCCAACAACATTTTCATTAAAAAAACCTAAATTATCAACAAACGCTTATCATATTAGTCTTAGTAATTTGGTAACCTCTTAAAAAGGTTTAAAAAATGTTAATCTTTACAACCAAAGGGTGAGCAAAAATTTCGGCAGAGTTTACAACATTTCATATGACACCACAAAAAACCACAAATCACAACTACTACGACTATCCACAAGCTTTTACAAAGCCACAAAGAAATCGCCAAATACTCAATCACAAATAAGACAATGTAATTAAAAAAAATCTAAACTATCAAAATATACAAACCCTTATCATATTAGTCTTTGGTTATTTGGTAACCTCTTAAAAAGGTAAGTAAAAAAGATATTAACATTTAAAATAAAAGAGTATAATTAGGCTCAATATAAAAACATAGCATAATTAGGCAGAAAAAAAAAAAAAAAAGGAGTATAGTTTCAGATTAAAAAAAAAGAACAAAAATAATAACTAAAAGAGAGAAGTAGACATTTCAAAAAAGCATGAGTATAATTTTAGCATATAAAAAAATGACACAAGCCCACACAACAACAGCAGCACCACCAACCCCGTGCAGCAGTAGCAGTAGGTTCAGGCAGCGGCAGCGGCTCTGTCTCCTCGTTGTGGGTACAACCACCACAAAGCATGACACGCCTATCCTAATGTGTTGATTTACTAGATTACCAGCTTTAAAAAACTAATTTTTATTGTTGACAAAATAAATAGTGTATGTTAACTTGAATTCATTTAAGATAAGATATTAACTCTAACACCAAGCATTTAATCATAACATCTTTTACCCACAACAAGAAAATAGATCAGAACCAAGGAATGAAACCAAGCCCTCGAGAAAATAATTTCCCTAATTCATAACACATAAACTAAGTTAGTTTTAGAACTTTTAAGCTGTTCAGAACTTTTTCCAGATATTATAAGCAATTTAGAGAGTTAATTCCAGCATAATTTCAGCACAAAAAAGGCAAAGTATAATTAGGTAGAAGGAAATAAAACATTGGAGTTTAGTTTCAAATTCAAAAAAAAAAAAAAATAGAACAGAACCGATAACTACAAATAGAGAGAAAGAGGTATAATTTCATACTGATAGATGATTTCAGCATCAAAAAATAGTGTATAATATTAATAGAAGTCAGAACTCATAACATTTCAACAAAACATTAGTATAATTTGAAAAATAAAACAGAGTAACAATATCACACCAGAAGTCCAGGAAACAATATCATAAGAATATAAACCAAGAATCAAAATCTGAATTTCATAAACCAAAAAACACAAGAATAACAAAGATATAATATGACATTCTGACCTTATATACAATCTGACTATCTGAGCTTATATATTACTAATATATAAGTTGAACTTATGATCATTAAAACTATATATAATTAAAACTAATAGGTTCAGAATATTAAAAAATAAAAAAAAACACCATCAACTATACCAATAGCAAAAGCATAATAATTTCAGCATAATGGAGTATAATTTCAGCATAATGGAGTATAATTTCATAATAATGGAGCATAATTTCAGCATAATGTGTACATTTCAACATAAAAAGTATTTCAAAGTTTCATACCAGATCTGGGCGAGCGGTGGATGATGGTTGCCGTCAGGGGTTGCTCGACGCCAGGTGGTGGGTGATGGTCGACGGTCGTCGGGAGTCGTCGCTGCTCCCTCAACAATTGGAAGACGAGAATTGAACGGCGCTACTGGACACACACAATTTCGCATCTGATTTACTAAAATTTTGCAAATTAGGGCTATGTTCGATTCGGTTGTGAGTTAAATTTGGCAGTTTTGAACCCTAAATTTGTGGTTTTGATGAGATTCACTGTGAATTTAGCAGTTTGGGGGGTTGATTTTCGAAAATTATGGGTTGATTTTCAACTGTCGTGCATCGCGTCGGGCTGAAGCGTCGCCGAGAAGGGTAAGGCTGGTGAGTAGCCGATCAGGATGGTGGGGTTGGTGCGTCGCCGAGCATGATGGTGGGGTTGGTGCGTCGCCGAGCAGAGTGGTGCCGTGGTGGAGCTGGTGCGTGGTGGAGCTTTATGTGAGGAGGAGAGAAGACTGGTGCGTGGTAGACTTATTAGACTGGTAGTAGAGGGTTTGAGGGGTTTTTATGGTCTGAGACTCCGAGTGCTTTTGTTAAGTAATGTTAGTCTTTTTTTCATTAATAGATTTAACAACAATCTTTTGTTACTTTAAGTTCTGAGAATATTTTGCAACGACATTAGTTGTTGCAAAAACTGATGATATTCTATTGCAACGACAATTCTTGTTGTGATACATTGTATGTGATTTATTGCAACGACTCTTGTTGTTGCAAAACATAAGCCAAATTTCAACTAGTTCCGCGCACTATTCTAAGAAGAGGGAAATTAAATTTTAATATATTGCAACAAGTATTGCAACGACTATTTATTGTCGTTGCTAAAACATTGTATTGCAACGACAAAAAATTAGGTCGTTGCAAAAACTCGTTGCAATACATGGTTTTTCTTGTAGTGGAATCTCTTATATGAATTATAAATGGGAAATTTCCATTGGTACTACCGTATTTTGGCGGATTTCCAATGGTACTATCGAGTTTTTTTTATTCCCAAATCTATGCAACAAAATTTATTGGAGTTTGTCTTAAAATAAATTGAACATCATTAGAATGAACAATTTATTGTGGTGGATAAGTACGTTTAGGATCATTCCTTTTTTTGTAAGGATGATGTTGTTGACGTGTGAAATTTTAATTGAGATTATGAAAATGATTTAAATTATGAAAAATGTTATTGAAATAATAGGTACAAAATATTTTTTGATAAATGGTGAAAGTCATTTTGAGGCACCTATGCAACAAAATGATTGGATTTTGTCTTAAAATAAATTGAACATAATTAGAATGAACAATTGAATGTGGTGGATAAGTACATTGAGGAACATTTCTGTTATTTGAGGATCATATTTTGGACATGTGAAATTTTAATTAAGATGATGAGAATGATTTTTTTTTTTTGAAGGAAAAGACAGGCAGACTAAGATTAAGCAATATCAGAGTTTACATGGTCAGAAATGACCAAATCAGAAAGCCACAATGGACAATCATTACACCACACACCATCGCTTAAACTCGAAACTGCCTTACGAGCCAAACTATGGGCCACATTATCAGCCTCACGAAAACAAAAAATGAAACTAAAACAATCAAACTTAGAGCATAGCTCCAACGTATCATCAACAACAACTTGAACACTACCATTTCTAGTACAAAGTTTTTGTGGACCTTTGATGATGACTTGAGAGTCCCCCTCCACAATAATTTTCCTCCACCCATAATCAAGAGTTGTACGGACTGCCAACAGATCCGCTGCAACTTCAATCAGCTCCACCTCCTGACTGCCTTGATAAGTACAAGATCTAGCAATCTCCATTTTTCCAGCATAATCATGAAGGACCACCCCAAGACCACATTGGCCCGTGTTCAAATCCTTAGCAGCATCAAAATTGCATTTAACATAGCCCACAGGAGGAGGCTTCCACCTGCTGAAATCCCGATGACCACTGGCTCGGGCCACGCCAACCCCACCACTCTTGAATTCCTCAAGCATATCTATAGCACGTTGCCATGCCACTCTAGGGATTACTAAACCCTTATTGAAAATTCTATCATTCCTACAAGACCAAAGCTGCCAAACTTTCATAGCAAAACCTTCAACAGTATTTTTATCAAACTGGAGCATTACCCAAACGAGCCATTCACGAAAAGTAGTAACTTTCAAATGCCTTAAGCTGAAAGTGTCACAATCCCAAAAATCCACAGCCCAATTGCAATCTCTTAAAACATGGAGTAAAGTCTCAACTCTCCCACAGTGGTGACAAGCCTCATCATTGGAAATTTTCTTAGTAGTAAGATAAGTTTTATGAGGAATTATATCCCAACATGCCCTCCATAGAAAGTTGCTAACCTTTGGAGGAATTTTTAGCTTCCATAAATGCTTCCACAGAGGATCATAGCCAATAGAGCTTGAAGCAATATTATCATCATTTAGAGCAATTCTGTAGGCATCCTTAACACGAAAGATCCCATCCTTACTACCAATCCAACATCTTTTATCGGGGGGAAACCGGTGACTGATGGGAATTTGACGAATACGATCGACATCAAAAGGTAGGAACACCTCACGGATCACATCTTCACGCCACAAACCTTTCTCAGAATCAATTAGGAGGGAAAACTTAGCATCAATATCAAAAATAACATGAGGGGAGATAACCTTACCCGACCCGTTATTCCCCAGCCAAGCATCCGTCCAAATTTTGATAGACTCCCCATTCCCCACACACCACCGAGTACCACGAGCAACAAGCCATCTAGAGCCTAAAATGCTTCTCCAAGAAAAACTGGCATTGGGTCTTATCTGAGCGTCCCATAAGGAACTGGAAGGAAAGTACTTTTTTTGGTATATACGAGCCAACAAAGTATTAGGATTAGTATGTAGCCTCCAAAATTGCTTAGCAAGCATGGCATCATTAAAGGCGTTTAAATCGCGAAAGCCCAATCCCCCCATGATCTTAGGTAAGCAAAGATTTCTCCAAGACAACCAATGGATACCACGTTTTCCTCCCTCATTACCCCACCAAAACTTACCCATAATACCTCCAATTTCATTGCAAAAAGTAGAAAGAAGTTTAAAGCAACTCATTGCATAATTAGGGATTGCTTGAGCAACAAATTTAATCAACACCTCTTTTCCCGCCCGAGATAACAGTTTCTCTTTCCACCCTTGACATCTCTTCCACACTCTATCCTTGATACCAGCAAAGCATATTATTTTTGAAAGACCAATGACAGTGGGTAAGCCCAAATACGTATCATGCCATATCACCTCATCCATACCAAGAATACCTTTGACCGAGGTACGAACTCTATCATCCAATTTTTTGCTAAAGGACACTTGGCTCTTGTCCAAATTAATTTTTTGCCCAGAAAGATCTTCATACTTCTTAAGGATATCAACAATTACAGTCGCTTCTCGATCATTAGCTTGAGCAAAAATAATACTGTCATCAGCAAAAAAAGGGTGAGTGACTTCTGGAGCTTCCCTAGCAACCGAAATCCCACGGATCAAACGCCTTTCCTGAGCATTTTTAAACAAAGCCCCCAAACCTTCCGCACACAGAATAAAAAGATAGGGAGAGAGGGGGTCCCCTTGTCTTAATCCTCGATGCGGTAAATAACCTCGGAAGGGGTTCCATTAATTAGAAAAGAAAAAAACACCGAAGAGACACAATGCATAACCCGACTCACCCAAGTCGAAGGAAAACCCATTTTGGTCATAATATTTTCCAGATAATCCCATTCTATGCGACCATAGGCTTTACTCATGTCGAGTTTGACCGCCATCGACCCACGTTTTTTAGCATTTTGATTATTCATGTGATGAAAAACTTCAAACGCAATAAGACATCATCAGTAATTAAACGTCCCGGGACAAAGGCACTTTGATTATCACTAACAATATCAGGGAGAAGGAGTTTAAGCCTATTGGCCAAAATTTTTGAGATTAATTTATAAGACACATTACAAAGGCTAATTGGTTCTTAAATCCTTCATATTAATGGTGTCTTTTTTCTTTGGGATAAGGCAAATATGAGTATAGTTTAGAGCATTTGGCATAACACCATGATTTAAAAAATTGAGTACAATCCTGGAAATATCGTTCCCAATTAAATCCCAATACCTTTTGTAGAACATAGCCGATAAATCATCCGGACCCGGAGATTTCCAAGGGTGCATTGAACTCAAAGCATTTTGGATATCCTCCACATCATACGGCCTATTTAGAATATCTATAATATCATCATCAATGCAAGGAGCCACCATATCAAGGTCTTCAATATGAATAGTTGGGCGAGAAGAAGAGAAAAGATCTTGAAAGTAGTCAATAATAATACTAGATATATCATCCTTACTATCCTTCAGAACTCCATTACTGTCCTCAAGATGTTTAATAAAATTGCGCCTTCTACGATCCTTGGCTTTCATGTGAAAAAAAGCAGTATTACGATCCCCATCTCTGAGATATAACGGACGAGCTCGTTGCCATGCTGCTGTCTCCTGCTCTCGCCTTAATTTTCGAAGCTCTTGCTCAACTATGCGTATCTCCTCGGCTATGCTATAAGTCATATTCATCCTATGAAGTCTGTCCAAACGTTGTGAAAGCCACTTGAGCCTTTTGGGAATTCTACCAAAAGAATTAGCATCCCATGTCCTAAGCTTTTCCCCACAAGACTGCACACATTTCAGCCAATCTCCACAACATTCGGTGCAGGCTTCAGACCAAGCATCAGACATGATTTTATCAAAATTTTCATGATGGAACCATCTAGCCTCAAATCGAAAGGACTTTGACCCATTTGGAGAACAGTTTTTAGAATTATTAGTTAAGTCTAACATAAGTGGGAAATGATCCGACCCATCCCAAATTTTGGTACAAACAATGGCATTAGGGAAAATAATCTTCCATTGATCGTTACCAAGAACCCGATCCAACCTTTCCTCAACAAAATCATCACCCTCCCTACGGTTAGACCAAGAAAATTTATATCCCTCCACTCTTATTTCTGAAAGGCCCAGCTCGTCCACCACACTCCGAAACTGTTGGATAGACCCAAAATTACATGGCCGTAGACTATTCTTTTCAGTTTCAAAAAGGACCTCATTGAAATCACCTAAAACACACCACGGAATTTTACAATTCTGAAAAAGACTTCGCATGAGGTCCCATGTTCTCCACTTTTCCCCATGTTCTGACCAGCCATATATCCCTGTTAACCTCCAAGGATCCATACCATTAGCCTTAATGTTCACATCAATAAAGCGGTTCCCCATTTTTTGAAGAGAAATATCAACCTCATCTTGCCACATAAGAGCAAGACCACCAGCTCTATCAATGGGTTCAACATAAATGCCATTCTTAAAACCAATCCGGCGTTTAACCTTATTCATCTCATGCGCAAAGCATTTAGTCTCAATAAGAAAAATGATGCAGGGAGCTTCGCACTTCACTAAATCATGAAGCGAGTCCAAAGCCTCGGGGGCTCCCCAGCCCTCGGCAATTCCATGACATGAGCTTCATGGAATACTAAGGGCATTATTATGGTTGCCCGCACCTTCCATACCCATTTCCATATCCAAGATTGGTTCACCCATACTTACTGTACCATTAACGCTTCTGATTGTTCCTTCTCCATCACTCTTATTAATGGCTCTCATATCCTTAGGATAATTACTATCAGTACGACCCCTCTTGTTTAAACGTAATGCCGGATCCTTTTCTATACCTTCATCGTATTCATAAATGTTAGTTTCTTGTTCTTTTTCCGAAAGTGTTGTAATCATAACATCCATTCCCCTTTCATGATGAACCTGCCATCACGGTCTTCTTGAAATTAAGCTTAGCTTTTGCTTGATTTGCACGAATACTTTCTTTTAACTCAATGCATTTCTTGACATCCTCATTATTACGACCATCCAACCCTCTAGATCTAGTAGGTGAAGCTTTCAACCATGATCCATATGGCATCTCAGAACCAGAGGACCCCTCCTCAACTTTTGGGCATTGCTGGACCGTGTGACCCAAACACCCACATTCATGGCAAAAGTCCATCAAACGTTCATATGAAAATTTCACCAATTTACTTCCTCCCGTAGTCGCAATTCTTGTCCACCTCTTCAATGGTTTATGGATGTTCAAGTATACCCGAAACCGCATATATTTACACCATCCAACTGGGTCAGAGTCATCAAACTCCACAAAAGTGCCCATAGCCATAGACTTTGTCATTGAGATAGTGAGTTGTTTAGCGGCACGTCCTCCACTCGAACCCACATCCTTAGCGAATCAAATTTTATCTCTGAAGGTTGCACACCCTCTTCAATATCTTTCAACATCAAAGGCGCCCCACGTAATGACCACGGACCCCCCTCAAGAACCTTCATCTTGTCAAGAATGGAGAAAAATTGAAAGATAAACAAATTACTATCTATTTCTCTGACCACCATACCTTTCCCAAGCCGCCATGCATTCTTGGGAGTATTCTGCAGTGCTTCCAAACTGAATGGATTCTGAGACAGTAACTTCCCACCAGGCACAATTGAAGTTGTTCCCTTACTACCTCGTCCTCTTCCCCTTCTTCGCACACAATGACTTCTTCCTCTTCTTCAGTCATAGATAAGCCTCGAAGTTTACCCTCCAAATCATCCATTAAGGAAGACATCGACGAGGGGAACTAAGCAGAAACAAACAACCAAAACAAAGAGAATAAAATTCGTTAGGAAAAACAAAGCAACCTTACTTCTTGATAGTGAAGAAGGTAAAGAAAGACTCTACACGGCTTGGGATTTGGAACTTTGGAGGAGACAAATCCAAAAGAGCCGAGAGAGGATAACCATAACTAACCCAAGATGATGAGAAGGATTTAAATTCTTAAAAATATTATTTGAATAGGTATAAAATAATTTTTAATAAATGGTAAAAGTCATTTTGCGGGCAGGTGTACAACAAAATGATTGGATCTTGTCTTAAAATAAATTGAACACCATTAGAATGAACAATTGATCTTTGTGGATAAATACGTTTAGGATCATTCTTGGTGTGTGAGAACCATATTGTGTACATGTGGAATTTTTGGACAATATGTTTAAAACCAACTTATAAAATTTTTTTTTGTCAAAAACCACACCTTTTATAATTTTTTTTTGTAAGAAGCCACCTTATTTTTTAAAAAATTTTTATAAAGAACCACCTTTAGCCTAATTTCGGTGTTTAAATCGAACCTCCCTCCGCCATTTCGTCTAACACCCTTCGTACCTCCCCAAGTCGTCTCCGTTCCTTTTCCACCTCTGTACCACCACGCCAAAAATAACCCAAAATTCAACCAAAGGTGGTTCCTCGCAAAAAAAAAAAAAAATCAAAAAGAGGAGGCTTCTTACAAAAGATAAATAATTAAAATTAAAAGATGATTTTTGAAAAAAAAAATATTTTATAAGGTGGTTTTTAACAAATTTTCCAGGATTTTAATTGAAATTATGAGAATGATTTAAATTGTTAAAATATTATTGAAATAGGTACAAAATAATTTTTGATAAATGGTGAAAGACATTTTGAGGGAACCTATGCAACCGAATGTTTGGATATTGTCTTAAAATAAATTGAATATCATTAGAATAAACAATTGATTGTGGTGGATAAGTATGTTGAGGATCATTCCTGTTGTGTGAGGATCATCTTGTGGACATGTGGAATTTTAATTGAGATTATAAGAATGATTTAAATTGTGAAAAAATATTATTGAAATAGGTACAAAATATTTTTTGATAAATGGTAAAAGTCATTTCGAGGGCACCTATGCAACAAAATGATTGGATTTTATCTTTAAATAAATTGAACATCATTAGAATGAACAATTTATTGCAGTGGATAAGTATGTTTAAGATCATTCCTTTTTTCTAAGGATGGCGTTGTTGAGATATGAAATTTTAATTGAGATTATGAGAACGACTTAAATTATGAAAATTGTTATTGAAATAGGTACAAAATAATTTTTGATAAATGGTGAAAGTCATTTAGAGTACACCTATGCAACAAAATGATTGGATCTTGTCTTAAAATAAATTGAACATAATTAGAATGAACAATTGAATGAGATGGATAATTACATTGAGGATCATTCCTGTTATGTGAGGATCATATTGTGGACATGCGGAATTTTAATTGAGATGATGAGAATGATTTAAATTGTGAAAAATATTATTGAAATAGATACAAAATAATTTTTGATAAATGGTGAAAGTTATTTTGAGGGCACCTATACAACAAAATGATTGGAACCTGTCTTAAAATAAATTGAACACCATTAGAATGAACAATTGATCGTGGTGGATAAGTACGTTGAGGATCAATTCTGTTGTGTGAGGATCATATTGTGGACATGTGGAATTTTAATTGAGATTATGAGAATAATTTGAATTGTGAAAATATTATAGAAATAGGTAGAAAATAATTTTTGATAAATGGCCATGGTGAAAGTCATTTTGAGAGCACCTATCCAACAAAATGATTGGAATCTTTATTACTGCCAAAATTATGGCCCAAGATATGAAGAAATAAAGGCTCAAAAGATAGAGGCCCAATAACTAAAGCTCCAAGCATTGATCCAGTCCATTAAGGATTACCCATCAGCCCATGGAGAAGCCCAACAGAAACCATTATATGAAGGAACACGTGGCAACCTCCTAAATGTCCTGTAATAACCCAGAATTTTGGGCTATAGAATTTCGTTGTTAGTTTATGTGTTGCTATTAATTATTTGTTTTCGTTTGGGTACAAGCAAGCCTTTTTACCCGCAAACCCGATTAATTATCTCTGCTTTAAGCCCAAACCCGCCTACATTTTGTCACTTGGGCCGAAGCCCAAGATCGTGCCTCCCTTTACCCCACACGACTCCTTTTTGTTATTAATTCAATAATATTTGACCCTTATCCTAACCACTCCTATTATCCCTCCTAATTAAAAGCACCTCCTTCAATCCATGCTACATCTATAAATATAACAACTTGGAACAACACCCCCCTATTCCATCAAAACCACACGCCACCCTCAAGAAATCACCAACATAATTCTCTTAAAGTTCATAATTGTTATTCCTTGCCAATTTGCTTCAAGACTTTGCACTTTTCCATCAAAGCTCAAGATTGAACCAAGAAACCGAAGAACCTCCGAGGCTTGTTCGAACATCCTCACGGCCGAACCACCCTGTAACACCCCAATAATTCTCATCAAAGTATAAATGCTATTTTCAAGAAATACTGAGAATTATTAAAGTATTATCGCCACGTGTGGAAACGTATCGGCTTACTCAGAATTTTGCAGCGGAAATAAAATAGTACGTAAGTTAAGTTAAAAAGAAATTAAATCTATTACAACTTGGAACCATTGAGGCCCTGGAGTTATTAATCCAACTCAAACGAAAGATATTGCAAAATAAATCCAACCTAAGTAAAAGGAATGTTTTAAAGTTAACCAAACTATAAAATTGAATCAAATTTGGAAAATATTTCTCAAAATTTATTATTGTTGAGAATATCGCTCATCACTCAAGCCCATAATCGTCCCTGAATTCCTGCACAAACTTACCTTGACCCTGAACGACTACTCGCCAATAATTGGGTCATCACAGGGTCAAGATATTAACAAGACCAGATTTGTACGGCGTCAGCAAAGCTGAGTACGGCAATTAAATAAACATACAGATCTATTGCATATAAAAATCATGTCAAAAACTTAATTGCTATGGTTAGTAATTAGTTATTATTCCCTTGTTAAACACATTGATTATTAGGTGGCCCTCTAGAGCCAAAGCCAATGTAAGCACCAGGCGAGTTGTCTATGCCTAAAAGGTGACAATGGGAGCTACCCACGTCACAAATAAAGGAATGAGCTCAATCCGCTAATGGAACACGTGGATCCTACGGTTCCCTTAAAGTAACGAGTCCTGCCGTGACCCCAACCCACATCTATGCCAATACTCCAGACGTGGACTTGTCGAGAGTTTTAATGCTTACCCGAATCTTTCACTTTAAGTCATTAGTGTCTTGACAGTTATTACACATAACAAGCACACATATCATACAATCCACATAACACTTGTTTTAATTATTGTTCAGATAAAACACACTGAACTCTTGTCTATTTAACGAGATTCTCATTAAGAACATATGTCTTAAGTGGTATCCCAAAGCTATTAAAGGGCATGAAATATTCGGAGAATCTATTCATGCATTACCAATAAACTTGAAAGGGACAACATGTCCATATGCAAAATAAATTGCTACTAATAAACTTGGAAGGGACAACCTGTCCATATACAAAATAAATTGCTACTAATGAAGCATGAAATATTCAAAGAACCTATTCATCCAATACTCTCTTTTATAATCGGGAACATGAAATAATCCTTCATATTCTTTTCTTGATTGGTTTGCAAACACAGGTTATACAAACAATTAAATTCACCACAAACAGTCATGTTCCACAAATTCACATATTGACAATCATGATAGAAATACGCAAAGTCCTAACATGATACTACGTCTGAAAACTTATCAATCACGCGTACCTCAAATAAATTTGGCGGTACTCCACCCTTTCCTTTAGAACTCGCCTAAGTAATATTCCTCACCTAAAATATATAAAATAAATTCATTATATTAAACTCGAGTCCTTTAAAATATCCAGCAGCTCTAACCTATCCTAAGACTTTCCATAAATTACCCGATGATAATATTAACTACTTAATCATATATATAAATACATTCTTTAATCCAAGATTTTAAAAGAAAAAAAAATAAAAATTAATTTTTTATTAAAAAAAATATATATATATATATACGTGTACATATATATATATAAGAATAGGATCGTGTGAGAAAGGGTGCTTTAGGTGAGAAAGGTTTTTATGTGAGAAAACATCTGCACCGCTGACAATTTTAGATCTAAAGGTTGATGTTTGATCTTTATTTTTTTTAGTAAGGGCAAATTGGTAATTTAATTTGATTATTATATTTCTAATTTTTAGTTAAAAAAATATGTTTTTTTTAAAAAAAAATTGTTATGCTTTTTTAAAAATCATATATTTATTTTTTTTACAAAAAATCTGCTTATTTTTTTTTATATAAAAAAAACCTTTTTTTTAAAAAAAAAAAATTGTTAAGTTTTTTTTCCTGATTTTTTTTTTTAAAAAAAATCTATTTTTTACATATAAATTCTAGTATTTTTAATCTAAAATTTTACTTCATTTTTTTTTTGTCCGAAAGTACATCTTAATATGTTCAAAATTTTATGAGTCGTGTTCTAAAATTTTTACGCCATGTTCATAATTTTATAAGCTTTGTTCTAATTTTTATACACCATGTTCTAAATTTAAAAAACCATTTTACAAAGTCATCATATTCTAATGTGTATGTGTGCTTAAAATATTAAAAATATTAAAAAACCATATTTTAAAGTAGTTTATTGTTTGTTTTATTTTAAGTAGATGAAATATTAAAAATTTTATACATCATATTCTAAATTTTATAAGATATTTTCAAAACTATATACAATAAGTTTGAAAATGAATAAACTTATTTTTTAAAAATAAATAAAATGATACAATTATAATGCAATTATTGACCTTTTATACAAAAAAAATATAATAAAATATATACCTGAACAATTGAATATTATTTCAAAATATTCTTAATATTTTGTATTGAGGTTGATCTATGGAACCCGTAAAAAATAAAAAAAAATAAAAACAAAATAACTTATTTAATGTTCTAAATTTCATTAACCATATTCTAAATTTTATATAATATGTTCTAAATTTTATATGACATGTTCTAAATTTTATATGACATGTTCTAAATTCTATATGACTAATTGACTATATGAGAGGATAACGGTATACCACATTCCAAATTTTAGTTGTTTTTTTGATAAAACATAAATTTAAGTTTTTTTTTTTTTTGATAAAAAGTAATTTTAGATTTTTTTGATTAAAAAATAATTTTTTTTTTATAAAAAAATAATTTTTTTTATTTATCCCCTAACAAATAGGGGTTAGTTATGCAAGTTTTTTTAATTTAAAAAAAAAATAGTCCATTAAATCCTAACTATTAGATCTCACTGAATCGACGCTCTGGATATATTCTCACATAAACAACATTTCTCACCTAAGGAGGCTTTCTCACATGATCCTGACCCTATATATATACATATACATATATTCATATATATATATATACATATATACATATATATATATATATACATATATATATATATATATATATATATATATATATATATATATATATATACATACATGCATATACATATATAGACATACGGAGTACTTAACAACAGCAAAGCACGGCTGCTACCTACGGCACCAAGAATGGTGGCTTGGCATTCGGCGCTCCGGCGGTGAGGGGTGGTGCCACTACTACAAAAATAGTCGTTTTGCAACACATTTTAGGCTATTTCTCAACACTTTAAAGTGTTGAGATTATAATTCTCAACACATATGCAAAGTGTCTAAAATTCGGCCGTGGAGAGTTTCAACACGGATAATTGTTGAGAGTCTCAACACTTTTTTGGACATGATTAAGTGTTGAGATTCTCAACACGGTGATGTGTTGGGAGTCTCAACACTTTTCTTGACACGATTAAGTGTTGAGATTCTCAACACTTTTCTGGACACACATTTAAGTGTACATACTTTGAGCACCTTTATGTGTTGGGATTTACACAACAAAAAGTATTAAAATTTTCAATATTGATAATTCCAATGTTGTGATTTCAACACTTTTTTGGTGTTAGCAACTATATATAATAGACAATAAAAAATGAAATATAATAATAGATATCCAAACAATGAATAATGTAAAAATTAATATACCAAATTATACTCCATATTATATTCATCTATATTATAAATAAAATATATTCAATATCGTATATCTGACAAGTACAATACTAATCAACAACTAGAATAAAATTGTTCCACAAAGTATAGTAAGCTTTCAAAGACCATCATATATATCTAAAAAAAGTACAACTAGGAAAAGAAAAATGAAAAAGCCAGATGCTAGATGCTAGTAATAAATTTAAGACCCCTTGCTTGGCTTTTGTACTCTCAGCTCATTTAGTCGATTTTCATCTTCGGGCTCAACATTTGCCCCATCATCACAAGCAGAATCCTTGTGTACCTTACGAAAATATAATATAAGTAAAGTTAAAATACAAAAATTCAAAGTACAAAAACAAAACAAAACAAAGCAGCATGGGTTATCAGCAGTAAAACACATCAAAGATACAACCTCAGTTATAGGGTTTGGATCTATCTAAAAACTAAGGAAACCCAAAGAACAAAAGAGTATATCTGATCTTGCTGCAACAAGTAATCAATACCCAGTTGATAATACAAGCAGATCTAAAAAGTAGATTTCATACATTAAGCAAAAATAAGTAAAGCATTAGAAATATAGTAGCATATCAAACAATACAAGGGACATGTATCACCACCCCAAAAAACAAAAAGGAAGAATATGCAAACATTAAAAATGAAAATATGAAGTAGAAAATAGCAGAGGAATATAGCCAACTAAAAATAGCAGAGGTGCTCCATAAATTAGAGAGAAACGCAGAAGAAAAAATGCACTTTCGATTAAGCAAATTTGGTAGCCTCCAATTTGAAAATATGACAAAATGAACCCCTACTGGGTTATTTATGTAGAAAAATAAACCAGATAAGACATCAATAGCCCCAAACTAGGCTTGAGTCATACTTAATAACCCATTAATTGGTCTAGTAATATAAAATAGAAGCTAAATAAAAAAAATCATATGAAAAAATAACAAAAGAGCTTGTCAATTGCTTTGTTGGTTCGAAGCATCAACGATGCAGGGCCATAAAACCAAGAAAATCCTTGCTTAAAGCTGAATAATGATTATCAATTAACAAAATCGAATTGAAAAAATCAAGAAAAAAAAGGAAGAAGTACCTACAAGAGAAGAGCTGTATGGGGGGTGGATGATTGAATAGTTGGGCTTAGAGAGTAATCCATTGAAACCCTAAGGATGATTGCCCCCAAAATGAAAGAGGCTAACTGTAATTACTTTCGTAAGAGTAATTGAATCATAAAGAGAGAAGAATAAGGATTCATGAAGAAAAGATGTATGGTTTCACCATAGTGAAGAATCTAAAGAGGAAGACATTATTTCAGAAAGAACAAAATGGGTCTAATTTACCCATGTCTTTTTCTCTCTCTAAGTTAGAGAAGACTAAATTTTATTACTATTCCTTCATAATACAATACATGTTTGATAGATTGTAAAGTTGAAATTCTTGGAAACTATAGTTCAAAAAAATTCAATTATGTAATGCTAATTCAGAATTTCAGCAAGTTAGGGGCTTTTAGCAACAAAAGCACCATTGTTATACGGGAACCTGCTTTTAGCAGGTCGGGTCATGGGCCGCATTTTCAACTACTCGAAAATGTAAAACTTTCAAATAAATCTAAATAGAATTAAGGCCAGGTTTTATATTAATGAGGCATACTTTCTTAATCTAATGTATTCTTGAGTTTTTAACAGACAAATCATCTTTCATGGCTGAGGTAGTTGTTTTTTCTACACATGTAACCTTTGGTGACAAAAATATAGAATAAATATTTACTGCTAACATGATCTCATTGACAACTGAACTATGAGCTACCAGATATATGCTATAGTGGACTTTATTAGGACGACAACTTTTATACTTCCTCCGTTCCAAAATAAATGCAACAATATCTATTTCAAGAAGTTTCAAAATAAATGCAACAATTTTAATCTTTCCATTTTTGTAAGTATTTTATTTGTATCTCTCACATCCACTTTCTCTCTCTATCCCTTTTACTCTCACAACAAAAAAATGCCTAGGAGTCCGTGCATCCTAATTTGTTGCGTTTTTTTTGGAACGGAGGAAGTATTGAATTAATTTCCGCACAACACCTAAGTAACAAACAAATCAGTCCCCAAACTAAGAGGCTAGAGATGGAGAGTGTTAAAAAGAAAAGAACTTCAATAATTTTTATTTGTACGAGACTAAACTTGATCTTAGATATAACCGTCCTAGAAAAACTGTGATTATAGGTACTAAACTGAAAGTAAGAAAAATTAAACAAATTCATGCACATTTAGATTCCCAACTTCAGAAAGTTAAACAGAAATAAGATCCATAATTATATGAGCCAGTAGGACTTCTTGCACTAAGTGAAAAGTCCCAAGAGCACAATCAAATTACCAGAATACAAAATCGACCACACATTAGAAAATTAAGAACAACACAATATATATCGTTAATAGAAGAAAGAAGGAGAATAACAAGATTGTTCTCAGTATTGATAAAAGTCAGCTAGCACCAAAGGGGAGCCTTAAACTAGCTTAAAAGGAATATTACTTTATAATTGAAAAGTTTAGGTTGTCAAAAACAAGTTCTACAAAATGCAACCAACATTTATATCAACTCAGAGTCTCAGATTGTTGTACTCCACAGAATAGGTGCTTTTTAGCAGCCTCTACCTGTCCTAACCAAAAACCATCCAACCGCACTACACAAACAACTGGAAAAACAAGACTATGATATCCCACAAGTTAGTAGTTTGTACATACACAAATCCTAAAGGAAATAGTCAAGTCATAGTAAGATGGAATCATCAGAAAAACACATATATAGCAATGAAATAGGGTCCTAAAAGCAAGTAAATGACATAACTCATAAACTGACACCATCAAGAAATGATTTCTAATTCTTAAATCCTTGCACATGTAAACAACAACAATACATGTGCAGGTTATAGCTAAAGTTTCAAATATAGGATAATTGGAACTACTAGTAGCAACATGTACAACAAATCATCTAATGAGAGAAGCTACCCAAACAAGTACCATATTTTAAGCATGCAAAATCAGAATTCACAATTAGCCATTGAAATTGAAAATCCAAGACTCTTAAGTGACAACTCAAGATCAAGACTCTAAAAACAATTCACAACTAGCCATCGAATGGAGAATGGCCTATGCTACTGGCTACTCCGGACTTGGGTACCCTGTACTCATGTCTGATATGGGAACGTGTCCAAGTGTGTGACTCGACAATTTTGTGATTTTTTTTTTGCAATTTTGGCCCAAAATGTGGTGCCTAAATGTCATACCCATGTCAGAGACATGAGTACTTGAGGTGAGAAGAAGAGTTCGAGTAACATAGAAAATGACAACTCAAGATCAATGGTGAAAATGCAACTCGAATACCCAAATCCTAGAAAAAATGTCAAAGCACATGCTTGTTGAGATGGAAAACCAGAATTGTCGAAATCACAAATTGAATAGAAAATCAAGACATTAATTAAACAGCATATAGCAACACAACAAGGTTTAAAGCAATGCCACATAGGCACATATACACCCATCACAAAGACAACTAAGAAGTTTTACATTATTGTGCTAAAAATGAAAATATTGAGCAAGACATTGTCAAGTTGTCAGCAATAGAGATCAAATGATCAACCAAAACTTCAGGTGAACAAGAACAATAAAGAAAGTGAAAACAAATGGCCATAAAATTGCAAAAAAATCATCAGAACAAGAAAGAATATTCAGTAATCTACTCTTGTCAAGTAGTAATTAACACAACCAAGTATCCCATAAACCCAACATTTAAAATTCTAAAACTAAGCAGTAAATCACCCCCTCAAATAAACTAAGATCTAAAAGATACGCACCAATCAAATTTCAACAATAAAGTTTAATTTATGTAAATTAAGATGAACCACAGTAAACTCATTTACTTAACTAATGAGCAAAGACCCTAATCTAAAGTAATCCACAAAATTAGGAAAAATGAATGAAATTCAAACCATCACAAATGCAAATTTAGATAGATCACTTACCAGGAACCACCACAATTCGAAAATAGTCTCTATGAATAAAGCATGCTAATCTCTAAATCCAAAAAATTTCCAAAATTGAAAAAACGAAAACAAAGTAGGCAAGAAAGAAAAGCTTACCAAGAACCACCGTAATTCAGCGGGAATGCTCGCCGTGAACCACTGTAATTCAGCGGGAATGCTCGCCGTGAACCACCGCAAAGAGCAATTCAGAGAACAAGAGATTAAATTAAAATAATGGTTTTTCGGTGAATTGAAATGGCGAGGTGCAGTCGTGATTGAAAGAGGAGGGTTTGGAGTTAATTTTTTTTTTTTTGGGAAAAGAGGACACTGATTATAGGGTAACGGGGTAAATTAGGTAGTTTCCTTTTAATCCGTATTTATAGTATTATCGAATTTTTGATGTTTTAATTTAGGTGGTTTTCAATTTCCATTACCAATTTTCATTTAAGCGGTTTTAGCATATATTTTTTTTTAATAATTATAGATTCCCAACGCTTTTTTAAGTTGAGAAATTTCTCAACTCTAGTTTGTGTTGAAATTGTTGTTGACATAATGCTGGGTCAATAATAATTCTCAACACTTAGCAAAAGCATTGAGGCAAAAGTGTTGAGAAAGGATTCATTTTGTAGCAGTAACCGGTGGTTCCGCGTGAGGGAGAGTGCTCTGCTTTCTGTTCTGTTTTTTTTTCTTTTCGAAAATCGAGAGGAACAACCGGTGAGGGTGGAGGTTGCTGCGGGGATCGGCGACTGAACGGTGGTGGAGCTTTGGTGGTTATGGAGGGTTGAGGGTGTGAGGTTGAAGATGGTTATGAAGGTTTGGGGTTTTGAATTTTGAATTTTTTTTTTCTTTTTCCCTCGGTCACGGAGAGAGAGAGTGTGGGTTTTTTTTTTCTTTTTTTGTCTCTTTTTGCTTTTTGACCTAATTTGGTTTACCCTAGGTATTTATAATGTTACGGTTGTTTAGGGTTTCTTAATAGATTGGGCCTGTGACAAATTCCCTTAGGTCCTTGTCATTTTCAAACACTGAAGTTTTACTATTTCATCCTTTTTATTTATTTATTTATTATCTTTTTGAACGGTTTCCAACCGGCAATTAAAACATTTGAGTTATGTTAAATATGACCCACAAATTTTTGTAAAAAATGATTTCAAACATATAAATCATTAATATTTTCATAAAATAAAATTTTTATTTTATTTTATTAATTTCAATCCCGGAAATATCCGTTTACGGGTATAAAAGCCGCGTATTCATGTATAAATAATTCTGTATTAGGGTATAAAAAAATACGGGGGATTACACACCCTCTCTTCTTTCATTCAATTTTTGTTCTTCTTTTAATAGGTAATTAGATGATTTACTTATTATTAGGATTAGATTAATCATGTAGTTAGTTAAGAACTCCTTTAGAATAAGTTTGAATTGATGAAAATCATGTTTATTGTTTTTCTAGTGATGGCCGAGTATTAGGATAGTTTTAGGATAGATTAATATCTTGTGCTTGTTATAATTCTATCCATGTTTGTTACTTTCTTGTTTATATGTTGATGAATTAATGTTTAGATTAAAAACGAATTGATCATGCCCTTTCCTTGAATTTTCGAGTGATCTTTGATGATTAAATAATTGATCTTGTCATGTTATTTTGTTCTATCTATATTCTAGTATAATTTTCTTGAATTATTTTACTAATTATTTCAATCTTGAATTTATGTTATTGATTTTTTGAATGATATTTTGATAAAACAATAGGTTGGTTCGACTTTCTTGATTATTAAAACAAGTATGGATTTTAATCAATTTTAGTTTACTTAATTTAAATTGCTAATTTGTATCTTAACTAATTAATCTTGATTTAATTCTATTTTGTAAATTCATTTCAAAAATGTCGAATTTTTTTAATTATATTAAAGGATTGATTTTTATGAATTATCTTGATTTAAAGATTAAAACTTGGACTTTTCTGGAATTAATTATGATTTATCCTGATTTTAAGACTAGTATTGTTAACTATTTAATTATTTGATTAATTGTTGATGAAAGATTGTATTTTTGTTTGTTACTTGAAAATGTCGAATGGAATATGATTTTATGGACCAAAGTTTTGCTTTTTATTTGACTAATGTATATTTTGAATTTAATTGTTGAATCTTAGGGTATGTAGTCGTTGAGGTAGTGGTACACGAGCTGCTACTGAGGGGCTACGGTCTATGACATGGTCCTCACATGAGGGGCTACGGTTAGGATACATGAGTCCTCGCCGGCATATTCTAGGAAAGTTGGGGTGACCACGGATCCCTTACGAGCATAGACTGTGTCATGGATTAGCAATAAGAATTGATTAAGAAGTATAAGATGATAAGGTTGTAAGTGGACTAGAGTCTAAGTTGAACCCGATAGATGATGAGTTTCGAGTTAGGGGTATTTGGTATGAATGATTGATTTCCACTACGTTGACTGATTGGATTATAATGATCGCCGTGATTATTGGTTTATTTGATTGATATTGTTGCCTATTCTATTTGATTATATGATTGGTTGAGTTCTACTAATAAGTAAAACATTCTAATCACTCCCCACTGACTGTGGACCCCCCATTCCCTTCTACAGGTAATGATGAAGAGTAAGATGGAGATGATAGCATGGGTTGGGATTCTTGGGCTTGCGAGTGCGATTGTTTTAGCTACTCGATTCCTATTAGTAGTTTTAATCCTGTATTTTGATTTTACCAGCCTATTTTGTATTTCTCTTAGCATTTGTAGAAATTTGGGATGACTCTTAATTATGGTTTATGGAAGTTTAAGTAATAACAAAAGTATGCAATATTCAAAGTTGCCTATTATTTTTAGATTGAATCATTAAATTTTACGAACATTATCGACCTGACTTGTTGATTTCTACGAAATCAACATTGCTAAAAGACGGGTCGTTACAGTTGCACGTGGCAGGATACTACAGGACCACGTGGCAGGATACTATCGAGCCACGTGGCACCACTCTAAGAAGACACGTGGCACCACCCTAAGAAGACACGTGGCACCACCATTCTTGTATATAACTTTTTATGAGGTGATTGATGAGACAAATCCAATGATTGCTGATTTGACAAGACATTAGGTTGTAAATTGTCATTAATATTAATCTATCTGATTAATTATGATCATAGTTAATAATATTCTTTTTGCCTATTTAATTACATTCTGCATTTATTTTCTCTTTATTTACATTTCGAAACACGTTTGTGGCATAATTTCTATAGCCCTCTCCTTAATTACAAAATACCCTAAAACAATCTAGTCTTAAAATAAATTGAAAATCATTATAATGAACAATTGATTGTGGTGGATAAGTTTGTTTAGGATCTTTCCTGTTATGTAAGGATGACATTGTTGACATGTGAAATTTTAATTTTTCATTGAAATTTAGGAGGGAGGTTAGTTTTTCATTGAAATTTGGGAGGGAAGTCAATTTGAAATTGAAAATTTGTTTTAGTTAACTAATAGTTTAATAATCTTTCTTGGAATTCAGGGAGGGAAAATTATTTTTTTTTTCATTTAAATTTAGGAGGGAAGGTTAATCTTTCATTGAAATATGGGATGGAAGGTTAATTTGTAATTGATATTTCATTACTTCTCGTTTAAATGTCGTTTCTTATTTACTGATTGGTATAAAAGTATATACTTTTTAATATATATTTCAATTTTTTTTAAAGGAAGTGCATATAATTCATAAAATTTTAAATATAACCGCTGCTTTTTCACCGGTTCACTCTAGTTCAAGATTAAATGAAAAACTATAATACGAGAGGACCATAAGATTGGGATGGCAATTAGTTCACACCTTATCTTACCAAGCACCAACTTATGGACAACTCTGTGGCATTGGCAGTTCATTATTGTAACAAACATTGGATAGATGAATGTTGTTCTTAGTATTGTATCAAATGTACGTTTTATTCTTTGTGAATCTTCTTAATTATCAAATCATGAGACAAATTGTTTATTTTATAATTTCACGTAATTTTTTTTTGTGGTTAAAATGTTCATTTGTATGGGTCATCCATAAGAAAGAGCACATCACAAGGTTGTTATATTGGTTTTAATACAATGTCATCATTTGTGGGTGAAAACACTTGTTTATATCGTTAAAATAAATTGTTACTACGCATTTGAATAAGGAAGATAGGCACAAAGACCTCGCAAAGTCAACCCGAAACCCGATCTGGTCCGAATAGTGAATCGGTCCAAAATTGTTCCAAATCCAAAACGGCCCAATCCGAAAGTGGTCCGAATGTAAATTGAATTGTTCCAAATCCAAAACGGCCCAATCCGAAAGTGGTCCGAATGTAAATTGGTCTGAAACGGTCTGATCCGAAACGGGTCGATCCAAACAGTCCGATTGCCAGGTCTAAGCGTAATACATTGGTTGTTGTCATTTTTGGTACAGGCACTAAACAACTATATCAAAGAGTGATTAATAAACTCAATTATAAAAAAAAATAGGATCTTTTATTGTTTATCAGGATCAAATTGTTGACGTATGGTACTTTCATTGACATTATGCAAATATTTTTAAAATTCAAAAGTTATTGACAAGATTCATAGGGTCATTATGAAAAAAAAATGGTCAGTTTTCTTCATATAGAGTCATTATTACAAAATTTTCAAAAAAAAAAATCGAAAGAGTTTTGGTGAAAAATTATTTGATTTATCAAAGCATATAATGGGTTTTACTTACAGATCATTACATAAAAAAATCATCAAAGCATCTATAAATTTTAAATTCAATGATTATAATCTCATAGTTTATTTTAATTTTAATTTCAAATAAGATTATCCAATCTATTATTGTAATATGTGATGCTAATTTGAATTGTTCTAAATGATCCTATTTTTTTTTAATACATAACAACACCAGATATATGTCGAATCTAATTTCATTTATAAAATCATATTCTGTTTTATTAACAGGTAGATGACATACAATACAATATCACGGGAACTCAAAACTTCAAATTTAATGACAATAATACGGTAGTTTCATCAGTGTAGCCATAGCCCATAGTTTTCTATTATTTATTCCAAATGAAAACATTTATTTTAATAAATAGTTAGAATAAATTAGATTCATTGTGATACATGCTTTCAATTAAACCATGTTTTTTTTCGCCGGAAAATTCGTCGGAATTATGAAAACAGCTACCAAGAACTCGCCGGAAACATATACTAATTCAGTTGTAATTTTTTTTTGGCCAAGAAAAAAACTCGTCGGAGTGTCGCCGGAGTGTTGTGGTTGCCTGAATGTCTCCGCCCAACAGTGATTTCCGATCTGGTGTAAATTTTTGATACTTGGTCTAGCAAATGAAGAAAAAAAGAGGATGGAAAAATTTAACACTAAATTGTGAGGGACTTTCCCCCAAAATGGTCCTTAAACTCAAAGCCCCTTCCCCCCGGCAACAAGTCCAAAACCTCTCTAGTTTCTCTCCTAACACTAATTTCATATAGCATTTTTATTGGTCAGTGTATGTTAAGACCACATACACCTAATGTATGTATAACAACTTCCACACATTTTATCATTTTTTATTGGAAAAAGAAAAAAATGTATTTATCTTATAGTTGTTATACATGTATAACTATGCACCAATAATTCCTCCAACCAATTCAACCCAGAGACAACCACAACTATTCCAGCAATTCTCTTGTCGAATTACTGCCCTTATTATGCGCGTGAATTTCATTTTCTCTACCATAAATAAATTTGCCCGTTACTTAATTAATGAACCAACAATTAGATACAGTATATATTTTTATTTTGAAAGAAACACCACAAATTTTCTTTCATCAATTTTATCATCAACACAAGGAGAAAAACAAACATGGGTCTTTAATTTCCTTCCTTCCTAGTCTCCTTCTCTGCAATAATCTCGTCAAGTTGCCATATAGACATATTATTACTAATTCATACACAAATTTCCAGCTATGTCTCTTCTGTAAACTTCTTGTGTTTGCTTCTTTCATGGTAACGTTTTGTTTCTTTTACCCTTTTTTTTGGCCAAGTTTATATTTGGTACTTACAAAATCACATACAAATTTGCTTTACTTTGTTAAAAATTTGATTTTTTTTTTTATCTGGGTTTTTTGTTTTTCAATAAGAACAAAGTTGCTGAGACATCTAATTTGGTGTTGTGTTATTTAATCAGCAAATGAAAGAATATCAGGATAAGAGACTCCTTTAACTTTGATGTTTCTTGGTGAGTTCTTCATTTTTTTTGTGCTTTAGCTTTTGAAATTTGAAGGCTTTTTTAGTTTACCTGCCTATTTTTTTTAAGGGTTTAGAATTAAAAAGTTATTGAAATTGATTTGGGTGCTTTATTGAAGTTTTGGGGGTGAAAACGTTGGATTTTGGAACTTGAGAAATTGGGGAGAAGGGATTTAATTAGTTCGTTGTAGAGGCAAAATATTATTTGACTTGCTCTTTTTCTGTATATATAAATAGAGGTGGGTAAAAAAAAAAAAACAAAAATGCAGAGAGTTAGGGTATCTTCAAAACATTCACCAGTTTTCAAGCTTGGTGATTCTCAACTGTCATTATCCCCAAAATTTAGAGTGGCAGCAATTAAGTCTCATTTACTAGATCCCTCTTCAGATTTGGAGTTGGCTATAAAAGGGCAGCCTCTAATTCCAGGGCTTCCAGATGATGTTGCCCTAAATTGTCTGTTAAGGCTTCCTGTTCAATGTCATGGTGCTTGTAGAGCTGTTTGTAAGAGATGGAATCTGTTGTTGGGTAGTAAGGACCGGTTTTTTAGTCGGAGGAAGGAGTTAGGGTTATATGATCCTTGGTTATTTGTGTTAGCCTTTCACAAATGTAGTGGAAAGATTCAGTGGTTGGTTCTTGACCTTACTAATTTCACTTGGCATGCCATTCCTGAAATGCCTTGTAGGGACAAAGTTTGCCCTCATGGTTTTAGGTGTGTCTCTATGCCGAGCGAAGCCACCCTTTTCGTGTGTGGGGGCATGATGTCGGATGTCGATTGCCCCCTCGACGTAGTTTTGAAATATGAAATTTATAAGAACCGGTGGACTGTGATGAGTCAGATGCACACAGCTAGGTCGTTTTTTGCGAGTGGGGTGGTGGATGGGATGGTTTATGTGGCGGGGGGGAATACGGCTGATCTTTATGAGCTTGATTCAGCCGAGGTATTAGACCCCGTCAAGGGATGTTGGCGGGCCATATCGAGCATGGGGACGAATATGGCCTCGTACGATGCAGCCGTTCTTGACGGGAAGCTTCTAGTCACGGAAGGCTGGTTGTGGCCGTTTTTTGTGTCACCTCGGGGTCAAGTTTATGACCCGAAAACTAATAATTGGGAGAATATGGCAGTTGGACTAAGGGAAGGATGGACCGGGTCAAGTGTTGTTGTTTTTGGGTGTTTGTTTATTGTCTCAGAACATGAAAGGATGAAGCTTAAGGTTTATGATGTGAATTCCGATTCATGGGAAGGTGTACAAGGGCAGCCTTTACCAGAACAAATATGCAAACCTTTCTCTGTGAATTCATGGGATTCCAGAATCTATGTTATTGGTCGGGGTCTTCAAATAGCCGTTGGTCAGATACTAAAAATAACCTCAGAAGAACACTCTGAAAAGAAATTGAGATTTTCTGTTCAATGGCATGTTAAGGATGCTCCTATGGCCTTCTCTGATCTGACCCCCTCAAGCTCCCAGGTTCTGTTTGCATAACTTGTTGGTTTCTGTAATTAATCGTATTGATATGTAATGCTATGTCTTTTTGAATTAATCGTATTGATATGTAGCTGCTGTTTCTAAAACTGTAATTGATAATCTAAATCAATATAGAGACAAAATTAATGTGTTGTTCTTCAATGCCTAATTAGTCTTCAATATATGTTGTTCATTAAACTTGTATCATATTCTTTATTTTAAGCGCCTTATTGCTGTTAAACAATGTTGTTCGCGCGGGGGGTGGGGGGGGGGGGTGAGGCAGCAACAGCTTTTGCAATTTTTGGTAACAAAGGTGAGAACGTCATGTTTTTTTACATTTGTTTCATGCTTAGAAACACTATGCATCCTTCTGTTCCAATAATCATAGCTGATATGGACATATGGTGAATTGGGGCTAATAATATTAAGGAGGAGGCATTGGTAAGCAGTAGATTGTAGATGTGCAACTGTGTATGTATTACTGCAAGCGATTGCACATTAGGAAGATTATAGTTGCTTCTGAAAGGGTTCTACATATGCTTTTTGGTCATTTTGTATGTGGTTCTAGATTGCAATGGTTAGCGTTCTTTCTCATTCTTAGTAGGTTCATGTAGTATGTGTAATATGTTGTTTGTTGTTAATTACCGAGGTCCCCATAGCGTGCTTATGATGCGAGTCGAGTTCGAGTATAGGGTTGCTTGACTTGACTCGTTAACATCGCAAGTCGAGCACCGGTTCCTTCAACCTCAATCGAGTCGAATCGTTAATATCTTGAGTTGAGCACGATTTTGAGCCGAGCTTTGACAGACTCGATCTCAAGTAGCTTGCGAGTTGTTTTGTCCCATAAGCACCCTAGGGCCCTAGGTTTCCTCCATATACTTTCTTGACTATAGTGTGAAAAGATCCGTTGAAATTTTATTTTATTTATTTTTAAATACGAAATCACGTGTCACATGTAAAAAGTTTTGGCATAATACCATAACTTTAATATAAAGCTTAACTATTTAGGGTAAAATTAAATACTCCCTCTGTCTCAAAATAAATGCTACATTTTCTTTTTCACATCACCCAAGAATCTGACACATCATTAAAAATTAATATCTTTAGTTGTGTATAATAAAAAATTATAAAAATTATATATTTAGAAAGTACATATTGAGACGAATCAAACGAGATCCGACATGACTATGTTTTTCCTTATATGTATAGAATGAAAGAGAGTCAAAGTGACAAATTGACCAGTGTCAAAAGTCAAAATGTATCATTTAATTTGGGACGGAGGGAGTAGTTATCCATTTATGGTAATTAGAAATTATGTCAAGCAAATTGATGGGATATTTTGCATTTTCTGAATTGCTCTCATTTAATATGATTGCTCTGTCACTGACTCGGTTGTTCGTCAGTGGATGTTCCTGGTGTGCTTTAAGTGGATGTGGTGTATCCTTTTCTGGATATTAATTGTGTACTTGTGGGCCTCTTCAATTTATAATAGAGATCATAACAGGATGGTTTATTGAAAGAAGATTCTTGTATTAGCATTGATTGGTAGAATCAGCTAAGATAAGCTAGGAAGATGCAATTCGGAAAGATCAGACCTCTTCGAAACCTAAGGTCAGTTTTAAACTTCTGTGAATGAGCTTGTTTAATTCAGGTTGCTTTGGACTCTGTATTTGTTAGATTCAGGTTGTTTTGTACTCTGTATTTGTTAGTTATGATCTATATTGTAGATGTCGTATGACTTGTATTAATTTATTAATTATACAAGTTTTTTAGTTTTTTAATTTCAAAAAAAAAAAAAAAACTTTGGCGAAGGAGCTAATCCTCTACTCTTCTGATACTTGTGAAATTCATTCACTAGGATTCTTTCTTCATGTTACCAACTTACCATTAACTTTATTTGGATTAATGATTGCTAATATGGCCGATGCAGAATCCTCGCAAATGCGTGCGGTGAGAATTAAACTCAGGATCTCGTGTCTGGAATTCTGAAGCCCCTAACCATTGGGCTATGACTTCATTCTCATTTGTATTTGTATTTGTATTTGTATTTGTATTTGTATTTGTTTTTGTTTTTGTTTTTTTTGTTTTTGTTTTTGGTTTTGTTTTTGGGGGGTTGGGTTTGGGTTTTGTTTGGTTTTGGTTTTGGTTTTTTTTTTTTTTTTGTTTTTTTGTTTTTGTTTTTGGTTTTGGTTTTGTATTTGGGGGGTTGGGTTCGGGTTGGGGTTCGGGTTTTGTTTGGTTTTGGTTTTTTTGTTTTTGTTTTTGTTTTTGATTTTGATTTTGTTTTTGTTTTTTGTATTGTCTTTGTGTCTTTGTGTATTTGTATTTATTTTGGTCGGCCCGAAAATTGTCGCTGAAAAAGTCGGTCGAAAAAAGACCGTCGGAAAAGTCGCCCCCCCATAAATCGACGTTGGAAAAGTCGGTCGAAAAAACATTGCCGAAAAAATCGGTCTGAAACCATCGTCGGAAAAGTTCCGACAGAAAATTCAACCAAACCGTCACCGAAAAAGTAGACCAAACAAGCATCGCCGGGGAAATCAACCGGAAAATTGTCGTCGAAAAAATCGGGCAAAACAATCTCAAAAATAAAAGCGATGTCGAAAAATGTCTAGCAGAAAAAAGATGTCGGAAAACAATATTAATAATGATAATAATAATTCAGTCGGAAAAGTTGGTTAGAAAGTTGGGTCCGGGAGTTGGTCGAAAAATCATCGCCGAAAAAGTACGTTGGAAAAGTCGAGCGGAAAAACATTATCCGAAAAGTTGTCTGGGAAACAGTCGCCGGGAAACTTGGCATAAAAATCGTCGCTGGAAAAGTCGTGCTGAAAACCGTCACCGAAAAAGTCGGCCGAATAATCATCACCGGAAAAGTCAGTCCAAAAACCGTCGTCGGAAAATTCCCGAAAACTGACGCCGAAAAACTCGGCCGAATAATCATCGCCGGAAAAGTCAGTCCGAAAACCGTCGTTGGAAAACTTGTCCTGAAAACTGTCGCCGAAAAACTCGGCCGAATAATCACCGCCGAAAAAGTTAGTCCGAAAACCGTCGAAAACGATGCCCGAAATTAAATGAACTGAACTGAATTAATGAACTGAACTTAAATGAAATGAACTGAATTTAAATTAAATTATCTGAACTTAAATGAAATTAACTTCAATTAAGTTAATAAAAATCCTAAAGAACGGGCCTTACTTTTTCTTTTTTTTGATAGCCAAACAGGCACGACAAGTTATCTTTCGAGTAGTTGGAATGAATTAAGACAATATGGGCAGATGCCTATTGCGGGCATTAATTATCGTGGATTCGAATTGAGAGCCTGCTAGTGCCATACTGTAAATGGCAGAATTGTTGATTGATTTCAATTTCCATGCTGTTAATGAATATATAATAGCAATTAGAGATGTAAATGGGTCGGCCTGGATTGGGTCAATCTATTTAGTTAAACGAATTGAGATTCTCAACTAAATCCAACTTTATAAATAAATGGGTTGACCTAATAACTCGTTTAATAATATTATAACATTTTCATTAGTTTCAAAAATAAAGTTTTTTTTAAAGGAGCATCATATGAACCATAACAACAATATACGATAGCATATATATTATAAGTCATGTTGTTCATAATTTATACATAATAACACGGTAGTAATTAATAACTAATAACCTTTTGAGTTCTAATGTTCAAGATAAAAACATTAGATTTCAAGATATTTCAGCCACCTACATAACTCGTAAAGAATCTATATTATTAATGGGTTAAGCGGGTTAAAATCGGTTTGAGAATTTCAACCCGACCTAAATCATTAAACTAAACGGGTTGGGCTGGGTCAACCCATTTAGCTAAACGGGTTGAAAAACTCAACCCAACCCGTTATTATTGGGTTCGGTTCAAGTTAAATTATTGAGTTTGGTCAGGTTTTGTCTGCTCTATGTATAGTTGATGGATATTGGTATGGTGACTCCCATTAATGTTCTACTCCATGCTTCCATAAACATGCACAAAAAGATCTATAAATGGACGAACGGTTAGTCATACTCTATTCAATGCATAATATCTGTTAAAAATCATTATATTCACATGGATCATAAATACTGCGAGGGTTATTTTTTGGGGAAGATCTGTTTATAAAGAGTGTTGTAAGGCCCTGTGCTTTGAACTTAATTCCTCACAAGTTCACCTTAACACAACTTCTGCTGAATTTAGAATTTAGTTTAATTTAGTTTGGTGTGTTCAGATTAATTTAGTCCAAAAGAATATGGCCTAAATTTTGATGGCTAATTTATGAAATTGATGTGATGTAACCCTGTTTCTACCTGCAAGATATGTATTGTTGATTCGAAAATGTATACTGTGTTTTTTGTTGTCAGCTTAACTAGAGTGATAAGTCTGTTATTTATTTATTTATATTTTTATTTTTTTGAAAGATGTTATTTATATTTATTATAAGTAGTAATGTTTAGGCTAAAATAGTATAGAGGTTAAAGTTTGGGGAAGAATGTTTGTATGTGACTTTGATTTCTCTAACTGCACTGAAAAGGCTAAATAATGTGAACTACTAAGTAACCTTATATTGTTCATCGAAGTAACTCTTGTCGAGAAGTAAAATTATTTAAAAAAACAAGTAATTATAGTTTATTTGAGTAATATTATGTTTTTTTTACTATTATAAGAGTGGCCCGTTTGTTCATATGAATAATCCCTCTTTTGAGTAATTATTTAACTATTTGGGTAACTTATATTTTTCTATTGAGTATTGAGCACAGCTTATATAGTTCTATGCTTAAATGCAGAGTAAGTTACACATTTGCACCATCAACTAATAATGTTATGATGGCAACGGGGTACAAGAAGGTAATGGATTCCATAAAATGCAATTCGGATGAAGCTACATTGGGTGTTCGGAGGGGGTCCGATATCCGTAAGTCATATATATTATCCTTAGTTTTACTATTTGGTCCCGACAAGCCTCATTGTTGAACATTCTAGATCCCATAAACCAAGGTTATTTTAGAATTTTAATAAATAAATAAAAACAAAGGAAAAAAATGCCAAAAGATGCGAAATTTGTGAAGGAGAAACAACGCTTGCAAGTTTGATGATTGACGCTGCCACGCCAGCAATGTCAAGCAGTGACCCACGACATCCATAAGGCTCCCCAAAGGTACCATTTAAGTTTTAATTATTTGATTCTCAATTTATTTTGTTGGAAAAATTGAAACCCTAATTTTTTTTTTTTTGTCCCAAGTCGATTTAGTTCAATATCAAGCTTGTGAAGTTTAGATTAGTTTTGTTTAATTTAGTGTTCATGTTTTGATTCTATTTATTATTTTGGCAGTTGATTCCCTAATGTAGTTTTTGGATGATTTCGTACTTAATCTTTGTTGTGTTTGCCACTATATTTTATTTGTATGTTTTCTTTTCTATTAGAGTTTGATTGGCTTAATGATGCTGGACATTTATAATAGTTGAATGGCTTAATTCTCCATTATTAGAGGTTGATTGGCTTAATGATGTTGAAAATTATATTTAACTTACATTATCCATTAGGATTATATTATTTGTTATTTTAGGAGGAATTTCCAAGCTCGTGATTCGGGATTCTAAGCTCGTAATTAGGAGTTTTGTGTTGAGAGTAAGGATTGAGGTACGTACAAGTGGATAGATCTTTTATAACATGATTTTTCATGTAAATATGTTTAAGGTGTTGAAATATGAAAATGATGTGTGTTATATATTTGTGGTTATTTGATTGTTTTAAAGGGTTATTTATAATTGTATTTAAATATTATTTCTAAAATGATTCATTATAAAATGTTTTGAAAAGATTTTAAAAACGATTTACTAACTAATAAAATGATTATAAATGTTACCGTTACAAATTGCTAGACATCCTATATACGGGATCTTAGAAGTTTGTTCGTCTGACATTATCTTTGTTAAAATTAATTCTAAATCAATTGCAAAGTATATTACAAAATAAATTTAAACATGTTACCATCATAGTGAATGGGTTATGGATATCCCTTATACGGGAATTCAGAAGTCCGTTTCATCGGACACTTTTGGTTTTCTTTACTCCCATTATGTGGAGATTGGTTTGTTTACTCCCGTTATGTGGAGACTGGGCTCTTGGCTCCCACTATGTGGAGGTTTCTTTACTCCTGTTACGTGGAGACTGGGTTTCTGGACTCCCATTATGTTGGAGATAAATTGATAAGACTATGAACTTTGTATGATCTAGTCTTTCCCTAAGTATAGGCTATATAAAGGAGTTATTAGCTTGGGGGGTGTGCACACTTGGGTGGAAAATGAATTATGAAAATTAATTGCATATTATCACTGAATTATATTTTTGTGAATTATTGGATTGGTTTATATTTCCAAATTATGGAAATCTTATTTACTGAATTTCTATTCATGGTTGGCACAGGATAAATGATTTATGAAAGCATGTTTGCTTAATTAAGTTGATTTTACATATTTAGCATTTGTATGTACTTAGCGTTTTCGCTAACCCGTATTTCTCTTTTGTTTTGGCTTGGCCCTACTTATCACTCATGATAAGTAAACAAGTGATGGTGGTCACAACGTGTTCTAAGTGTTGCATTGGGGGCGATGAGTGATAATTCAACTAGTCTAAGTTTAATGTTATGCATTTGTCTTAAGTACTTATTTCAATCATGTACTAAAACTATTACGTCACTATTTTTATTTAATGAATAAAAGTATAAGTATGTTTTCCGCTACAAAACTCTGTTTCGCCTTACGTAATCACGTGGCAGTAATACTCCTAAATTACTCTCTAAACCGTATTTATAATCATTATTAATATAGGGTAGTTTGGGGGTGTTACAGAGGTACCCATCAGTCCATCTACCATTAGTCAACCATAACTTGATATCAGTAACGACGTTAAGTGAGTAATTAAAATAAGAGGGAATTAGGGCTAAAATAATGCCAAGCTGCCGGAGCTACCTCATTGAAAGTTGTCTCGGATTCCTAGTTGGTAGTAGGGCAAATATCCGGGGAGTACGAGGCAAAAGAAGAAGCCATGAAGATGTTTTTACAAAAGTGTAAAACGCACATAGCTCAGTTCGAACATTTCACCCTCGATCACATCCCCAGGTCAGAAAATACGCAGGCAGATGCTCTCGCTAGACTTGCTAGCTCAGCCGAGGGAACACATCCTCAGACTATTACTTGGGAGGTGTTGCATGAGCCCAGCATCAATGAACTCTGCGTCAACACCGTGTCTCAACAGACCGACTGGAGAACTAGCATCATCTCTTACCTAAGAGGCAATCAGTTACCCCCAGAAGAAAGGGAGCAAGCTCGGGTTAAGACCCCTAGTCGGAACTTCCTTTGGCACGACCAACAGTACAAGGAAAATGAAGGAAAAAGGAAGGTAGACCTCGACCTTCTTCCTGAGGTAAGGGATAATGCTCTCCTCAGATCAATCACCTACAAACACAAGATAACCCGATACTTCAACAAGAGAGTGGCCCCTCGACCAATCGAGAAAGGTGATTGGGTTCTCAGGAAGTTCGAGGCCACTCGTTACCTCGGCCATGGAACACTGATAACCTGAAAAAGTTCTACATCTAATTTGCTTCTGAGTAGTAATTTCGAGTTTTCAACAAAACATGTAATTAGGGGTATAGAATATGTAAGCAACTAGCAATGTAAAGAATTATATCTTTTGTTAAAATGCTACCTCTAAAACATATACTCAGAAAAAGGCAAAAAGCAACAAGCCATTATATTGATCAGTCAGGTCATAATTACAAAATTTGGCTTACAATTAAGGCTTACAGCCCTCAGCTTGTCTTAATTACAAAAAGATAGCTAAAATGTTCTACAACAACAATGTACAAGAATACAATACTACATAGGAGGAGGATTAGGCTGGGACTCGACATGAGGATCGGTGGGGGAAGGATCAGCCTTTCTCTTTGATCGACGCTATCTCTCAGAACCCCCCACCTCTCGGTCAGCATCATCATCATTATCATCATCCTCATCATCACCCGAGCTATCCTCACCAAGCTTAGCAGCCAACGATCAACCGTTGCGACATCAACCTCACCATGACCCTTCTGATGATCTACAGCATCAAACTCCTTCTCGAGCTCTTGCATCATGAGTTGATTCTTGAACCGAGCCTCATCCTCTTGACGCAACCGCTCATACCCAGCCTCAATCTCTCCCTTCCTCTCGGCGCATAAATTGTCGAGTGCTTGGAGCATCCTCTCATTTACCGTCTGACCTTCCACTTCAGTAGCCTCTAGACTCAGGTCAGCAATATACTCAAAAGCCTCGTCAGTTTCCTTCCAACTCGCGATGAGGGCGTCTCGGCATGGCAACAACTTCATCTCAGCCCACCACTCGTCATAAAAGTTGTGGGTCATCTCATCCAAAGTCTGAAGAAAGGCGATTATATTGCCCGTTCTTTTTCCTCCTTGGCTATCTCTTGGCTCTCAGTCAGAGCCTTCTCTAGCTGGGCCCTTTCTTTGGCTAGCCTCCCCAAAACTTCGTTATGACGAACCAAGGCCTCAAACGCCTCCTTCTTAGCGGCCTCAAGATCGACCCGAACGATAGCCAACTCAGCTCTCGCACCCTCTAGCTCAGTCCTCACACCCCCTACCTCAGCTTGGGCGGAAGACAATTCGGCACTCAGGGTCGCCTCCCTCTTCTCCAAGGCTGGAATCCTGTTAAGCAGTGCCTCCTTCTCGGCCTTCAAGGCACTCAACTCAGCCGAGAGACCGTCCACGTTCATGGAGGCAATATCACAAAAGTGCTTGGACAAGGCACGCAGTTGCACATACATCTACAAAAGAAAATCCGGTCAAACATACACACAAGAAAGCCCAAGGAAAAAGCAAGTTCAGATTGCCTCCAGTCAGTTTTCATGAAGGTAGTCAACCTGCTCTGAACCCAGGCGCCTCAAATCCTTCTCATCCTCGGACGAACGGATCAACTTCATGCTTTGATTTATCCGACAGGACTTCTCAGCCAAGGATAGCTGAGAGAAGGGAATGGCATATCCAGCAGGAGGTGGCAACTCCATCTTCGTTTTCCCCTTGTCTGGCCCCGTGACATGGGCCTCAGCCTCAGCATGTTTAAGGCCCTCAGGACCTATATAAGAAGATGCCTCGGCATCAATAGGTTGGCCTTCCCCGGCCTTGGCAGCTTCCACGACAGGATGCTCACCCATCAACTCAGATACATTGAAGAGATCATTGTTATTTTGAATTTCGAGAGGGCCACCCATACTTTGAGGAGCAACCTCGGGATGAACGACCTGAGGTTGGTTAGTCCGAGTAGACTTTTGAATAGCCCTTTAAGCAGTTCTCTTTCTCTTCCGATACTGACCAGGGTCCTGATCAACAAGGAGAAAGTCAGTAGTATAAAAAATAATTCACTTCTCCAAAAGGCCGAAAACAAAGAGGTAATACCAGGGGGGCAGGAGGAACCTTTGTGCTCCCATCCTTCAGGGATCTCCGCAGCCTCGCACCCTCCAGAGCTGTCGCCGTCATCCTCCTCGACATCTCTTTGCCTCGTAATCTCCTGAGGGCGTCCTCTACAGGCAAATAGCGAAGAATTTAAGTAAAAGAACTTAAACAATACAAAACACGCAACGTCAGAGCTATACCTTTCGGTTAGTATTGACTGATCAGTGCATTTGTGCACCATCTTATAGGTCATTTTTCATCCTTTTTTATTCTTTGTTTTGCCCATATTTGTGCATTTTTAATTGGTTTTTCCTCCGCTCGTTTCATGTTACCAAGTTTTGGGTCTCGTTTCATTTTTTGGGTATTTTCTATGCATTTTTGAGAGAAAATGGGAATACAAGTGCTTTGATATTTTGCATGAGATGTTTCAGGTCCACGCCAAAGCATTCGGAGCCTTGTGTGCGAAGCCCGAGCCCGGGAGTGACAGTTCAAAGCTTGAAGTGGAATGAAATGGCAACACCAACGCCGAGCGTCCGCTCCACCCCCTCAGAGCGTCTGCTCGGCCTAGATCACAAAGTCCAGTGGCTGCTAGCAAAGGCCAGAGCGTCCGCTCCAACCCATGGAGCGTCCGCTCGCCATGCATGGAGCGTCCGCTCCAACCCATGGAGCGTCCGCTCCAACCCATGGAGCGTCCGCTCCCCATGCATGGAGCGTCCGCTCCAACCCATGGAGCGTCCGCTCCCCATGCATGGAGCGTCCGCTCCAACCCATGGAGCGTCCGCTCGCCATGAATGGAGCGTCCGCTCCCACCTGCAACGGCTCATTTATTCTGAATATTCCCCTTCTCCCTCATGTAATATATAAATACCCCAACTCTTCTAGGTTAAGGGCATGAAAATTTTCATTACACTTAGCACATTTTTCAGATATTTTAGAGAGAGAAACACGAGAGTTTTGATACTTTTAGTTCGTAATCTTCAACAATCTCTTCTCCATTTGCAATCAATCTATTTATTCAATCTTCTAGTTTGGTAACATCTCTCAATCTTTCTTTCTTTGTTATTTGTTCATCATTTGTATGTCATTATTTGTTGAGTTATTATTTATCATTAGCTATAGTTTCTTATTCATTGTTTTTGAGATTTTAAGTTTAAATCTTTGAATTAGTATTTGCAAGTCTAGTTGTTATCTTCCATGTCTATTAGTTTCTCTACTCCTTCTATTATGTTTGCTTTATTTATGGCTTTTGTTAGTATGAACATCCCTCTCCTAGGCTAGATTTCTAGCTAGGGGAGGGGGAAAATGATGGTATTTTGATTATTGAACATGGAGTAATAGTTAGTTTAGTGTGAAATTATTTGTTGATGCTTGTTTTCTAACATGGATTAAAATGCTAGATTAGGAGTTTGGCCAACTTCTAGGATAGAATATTGGACTAACCAAGTGTGGTTGAGAAATCTAAGCATGAGGTTAGAGACAATATGTTAGAAAAGGTCTAGGGTATTTCGAACCGGATTGTGAGCGAGGTAGAGAATGAGATATCTAGTCTACCGAGCGATTCGATCCATGATGTTTGAGAAAAGGTCTAGATTGAGATGTTATGTAAGTGGGTCGGCTGAGAAATCTAAGCCCACTTGCATTAACTAATCTCCTTGCTTGAAACAATTGATTTTATGCTTGTTATGTGGTTGCTTCGTGCTTAATTTTTGAAATATCGTGTTTTCCCCCTTTTCCCTAGTGCTCTTTAATCGTTGATTTTACTTCATTTTAATTTAATTTGTTTAATTAGATTTAATTACTTAAAGTAGTTTAATCACCTCTCCTCTTTATTAAAAACCCCCTTTTCACTCAATAACTTGACTAAGTAATCCGCTAGTTTCTTGTGGTTCGACCCCTTACTTTCCTATACTACTTGTTAGGTTAGCCTAGGGTAATTATTTTTGACCGGATTAGGAACTAACGACCCCTAAGCCCCGATCAAATTTTGGCGCCGTTGCCGGGGAGCTACGGTGTTATTTAGTTCGTTATTGTTTGATTTGTTTTTATTTTATTTTTACGTTTTATTTTTAATTTTGCCTATTTTCTTTATCATTAAATTAGTGTTGTTATTTGTGGTTGGTGTCGTCAATTGCTAACGCCTTGCTTAGTTGTGTTTGATGCTAGTGTTGAATGCAAAGGCGGTCCCAAGGGCCTCCCGAATACTCTCTTAACCTTGATATCAACCGTACTTTGCGTGGGGTTCGTAATTTGTATCGAGACTTAGATGAGTTTGGGAAAACCATCCTGACAAATCAAGCACATCAACAGAAAGCATGGGTGATGAAAATTCCGGCCCGTTGTTCCGAGACTTTGGGGCTCCGGACAACTATGAGCTTACAAGCGGACTACTCCTTCCCACAACCAACACTAATTTCACCATACATCCCCACTACACCAACATGGTCCTGCAAAATCAATTCACGGGGATGGCACATGAAGACCCTATTGAGCATCTCAACCGATTCTTGGAGCTTTGTGCCATGGTTCAAACCAACCAAGTGACTCAAGACTACATCCGGATGCACCTTTTCCGTCACTCTCTCTCCGGGCGTGCCTATAGATGGCTTAAGAATCTTAAGCCACGATCATTGACTACTTGGAGTGAAGTGGCCTCGGCGTTTCTCAAAAAGTTTATCTCCGAAGAAAAGACCGCCGAAAAGAGAAGAAAGATTGCTACGTTCCAACAAGAGGATGGGGAGTCACTAAGTGAGGCATGGGAAAGGTTCAATGAGTATGTTCGAGCTTGCCCCAATCATGAATATTCTAAGAACCAACTCATCCGGACTTTCTATGATGGGTTGGATCCTATCCCCAAGTCACATCTTAATGCCGCTTGTGGAGGCCAAATCTCTAAAGTTCCCCAAGCTGAGCTAGAAGATAAGATTGAAGAAGTGGTGCGAGATTGTGCATGGGGAGGTCAATCAAGAGCAACAACCAAGAAGCCGGGGAAGTATGAGCTTGACCCCGAACAATTGAAGGCTTACACGGAGCAAATCGTTGACAAAAAGATGGGTAAATCTCAAGTGGCATCAACTTCTACACCATCCACCAAGGCTCCGGTCTTCTCTTGTGAACACTGCGGCGGTACAAACCATGATGCTAGTTATTGTGGTGGTAGGGATTTCCACCCGGAACAAGTGGCGGCTATGGGCTATCAATACAATCAAAGAGATTTCCGAGACAATGTCAGAAGTAACCAAAGGCCTTATGAACAAGGTGGGCAATCCAACTACACCAACAACAACCCCAATCAAGGAGGGTACTACAACCACCCAAATCATCCAAACCGGCAACCTTTCAACAAGCCACCTTTCAACCAAAACTTCAACCCTCCACAAAATCATCCCAATCCTCCATTCCCTAACCCTTCTATGCCTCACCATACCCCAACTCAAGACACCCAACTCATCTTAGACCAATTCAAAAACCTCCAAAGAGAGATGAGTGGATTCCAAAAGGAGTTAGGTCAACAAAGCACCCAAATCAAAGAAATCACTTCCCACCAAAAAATGACCGACACCCAAATTGCCCAATTGGCCGACAAAGTGGCCCAACTTTCAAATGACAAGCTACCGGGACAACCTTCGGCCAACCCCGCTTCTCACTCCGTGAATGCCATCCATTTAAGATCGGGAACAGTCTATGATGGGTCTACCGAGGAGCAACAAATTAATGAGGAGGCACCCCAAAGTGAAGAAGACAAGGTGGTAGAAGAGGAGGTCATGGTGGAGAATTCAAATGCTAAGGGTGGCGATGATGGGCAAGATTTGGGGGGTGACAAAAGAAAGAAAGGGATAGGGGGAGAAAAGCAAGTTTGGAAGATGCTACTTCAACCACACCACCGGAATTCGCCAAGTATGCTCCAAAGCCTCCATATCCGGAGAGGCTTGTGGAGAGGAGACTCAATGCAAAGTATCACAAGTTCATGGAATGCATGAAGGGACTCACTCTTAATGTCCCCTTTCTTGAAGCAATCAAAGAGATGCCAACATATGCTAAGTTCCTCAAAGAACTTCTTTCTAACAAGAGGAAGCAAATTGATGAGATGGTCACTCTACCATCTCAAGTGAGTGCGATCTTGCAACGGAAGATGCCGCCCAAGCTAAGGGATCCGGGAAGCTACACTCTACCGGTCATGATAGGTGATTTGGGTACCAAGGGAGCCTTAGCCGACCTAGGGGCAAGTGTTAGCTTGATGCCCCTCTCCATTGCTAAACTCTTGGATTATGAGATGATTCCTTCAAGAAAAGTGATTCAAATGGCCGATCGATCTACCAAGGTTCCTTGTGGAGAGCTCGAGGATGTGCCGATAAGGGTTGGAAATCTTATTGCCCCATGCGACTTTGTTGTCATGGATATCGAAGAGGACCCGACCACACCTCTCATCCTAGGTCGGGAAGCTCTTCACACTCTTGGTGCAGTAGTGAATTGCCGAGATAATACCATAACTTGTGAAGTGGCCGATGAAAGAGTAGTGTTTGAGTTCTCTAAGTTAATGAAGAAACCGATGGTTGAAAAACTTTGTCGGGTTGATCTTGTGAGTAATGAGCTTGATGAGTGTGAACGGGTTCATCTAAGAAGGGAAGATCCTCTTGAAGAAGTTATGCAATTAGAGGATGGGGTTGAGAAATCCAAGGAGGCTACGGAACTTGAAGCCTCTCTTGACCAAGCTTGCCCGGTGGAAGATGAACCATTAGACGAGCTCCCATTGATCCAAACCGAGGATAAGGAGGAGAAGACCACGCCTCCTCCCAAGGTAGAATTGAAACCCCTTCCCCCTTCACTCAAATATGCTTTCATTGATAACGCTTGTTGTTACCCTTTTATTGTCAATGCTAGCCTTGATGACCTTTCTTTGGAAAAATTGAAACAACTTTTGCGTAAATATCAAGGAGTCATCGGGTATAGCATTGACGATTTGAAAGGGATTAGTCTGAGTTTGTGCATGCATAGGATCCATCTTGATGATGGCCATACCTCCTCTATAGAACCCCAAAGAAGGTTGAATCCCACCATGAAGGAGGTGGTGAAGAAAGAGGTCTTGAAACTCCGTGAGGCGGGGATTATCTACGCTATCTCCGATAGCAAGTGGGTAAGTCCCGTCCATGTGGTTCCCAAAAAAGGGGGTATGACCATTATCAAGGATGACAAGGGGAATGATGTCTCCACCCGGACGGTGACCGGGTGGAGGATGTGCATTGACTATCGTAGGCTCAACAAAGCCACGAAGAAAGATCATTACCCCTTGCCTTTCATGGACCAAATGTTGGAGAGGTTAGTAGGACATTCTTACTTTTGCTTCCTTGATGGGTATTCGGGATTTTTCCAAATCCCGATCCACCCCGAGGATCAAGAGAAGACTACTTTCACATGCCCATTTGGGACATTCGCATACCGGAGAATGCCCTTCGGTCTATGCAATGCCCCGTCTACTTTTCAAAGGTGCATGTCCGCTGTCTTCTCCGACATGCTAGAGGATGCTATTGAAGTATTTATGGATGATTTTAGTGTTTGTGGTTCATCTCATGACAATTGTTTAGCTAATCTCGAGCGAGTATTGAAGCGTTGTCAAGAGACGAATCTTGTTTTGAATTGGGAAAAATGCCACTTTATGGTTGAGGAAGGCATAGTCCTTGGCCATAAAGTCTCGAAAAAGGGTATTGAGGTAGATCCGGCCAAGGTGGCCGCAATAGAGAAGCTTCCCCTACCTACTACGGTGACCGGAGTCCGGGCCTTCCTCGGGCATGCCGGGTTCTACCGTAGGTTCATTAAAGATTTCTCTTCTATTGCGCGCCCCTTGACCGACTTACTTCATAAGGATAGGGAGTTCGAATTCGGAGATGCTTGCATTAAGGCTTTTGAAACTTTAAAAAGTGCCTTGATTAGTGCGCCTATAGTGCAAGCCCCGGATTGGGACTCACCTTTTGAGCTAATGTGTGATGCGAGTGACTTTTCAGTGGGAGCGGTGATAGGGCAAAGAAAAGATAAGAAGCTTCATGTGATTGCTTATGCTAGTAGAACTTTAGATGGAGCTCAAAAAAACTACACCACCACAGAGAAGGAGATGCTCGCCGTTGTCTTTGCTTTTGATAAGTTTCGATCATATCTGATGTGCAACAAGGTGGTAGTGTACACCAATCATACGGAAATCAAGTATCTATGGGCCAAGAAGGATTCTAAGCCCCGCCTCATCCGATGGGTACTTCTCCTCCAAGAATTTGATGTTGAGATTCGGGATAAGAAGGGTTGTGAAAACTATGTGGCCGATCATCTTTCCCGGTTGCCCCTTGATCACCCCATATATGAAGAGGAAGAGCTACCTATTGATGATGAGCTTCGTGATGAAGCTTTGATAGCAATCGTTTCCAAGACTATCCCATGGTTTCGCCGACATGGCGAATTTCCTTGTGTGTGGAGACTTCCCTCAAGACTTCGATTCCCACCGCAAGAAAAGAATGATCAAGGAGTCTCGCCGCTACTTTTGGGAAGACCCCTACCTTTACAAGAAGTGTAATGATGGTTTGTTTCGGCGGTGTGTTCCGGAATACGAGGTGGAAGGGGTCTTGAAGCATTGTCACTCTTTACCAAGCGGAGGCCATGGTGGTGTTGATAAGACGGCGGCCAAGGTTCTTGAATGCAAGTTGTGGTGGCCTTCATTGCACAAAGATACTCACTCATTCATCCAAAGATGTGACCGATGCCAAAGGACCGGAGGAATTACAAAACGTCATGAGATGCCCCAAAACTTTACTTTGCATGTTGAGCCTTTCGACGTGTGGGGAATCGACTTCATGGGTCCTTTTGTATCATCGTGTGGCAACCTCTACATTCTGGTGGCGGTAGACTACGTGACTAAGTGGATTGAAGCAATTGCCTCCCCAACCAATGACCACAAGGTAGTGGTCCGTCTCCTCAAGAAGGTTATATTCCCGAGATTCGGAGTACCTCGATGCATCATAAGCGATGGAGGCTCTCACTTCGCGAAAAATCACTTTCGTGCGCTCTTGAAGAAGTATGGAGTCACCCAAAGAGTGGGCTTGCCCTACCACCCTCAAACTCAAGGGCAAGTCGAGGTATCCAATAGAGAAATCAAGAACCTTTTAGAGAAGATGGTGAATCAAACACGAAAGGATTGGTCATTGAGATTGGATGATACGCTTTGGGCTCTTCGGACGGCCTACAAGACTCCGATTGGGACAACTCCTTACCGGCTAGTTTATGGAAAAGGTTGTCATTTACCGGTGGAACTAGAATACAAAGCTTGGTGGGCTTTGAAGCACTTGAACATGGATATGGATGCCGCCGGAAAAGCACGATTCCTCAAGCTAAGTGAGTTGGAAGAGCTGAGACATGATGCCTATGAGAGTTCCAAAGTGTACAAGGAGCAATCAAAGAAGTGGCATGATCGGAAGATCAAGGATCGTAATTTTCAAGTGGGTGACAAAGTGCTCCTTTTCAATTCTAGGCTGAAGTTGAGAGCCGGGAAGCTCAAATCTAAGTGGTCCGGTCCCTATACGATCACCAAGGTGTTTCCATATGGGTCATTTGATCTCCAACAAGGCGACAATTTGTTCAAGGTCAACGGCCAAAGGATAAAGAAGTACTACTCCAACGAAGAGATCCCCGACCCTTCTTGCTTGCGGTTGGATGTTGTGAGGGATGATCCCTCTTTTGATTGAGAACTTATAATGGATGGTCCAATGCTTAGGGACTTTAAAACTAAGCACTCTTCGTGCTCTCCGCCTTTGTGGTGGGGGGCCCGCGTCAAGCTAGTGACGTTAAAGAAGCGCTTCCGGGAGGCAACCCGTGTATCCTTTTCATGAATAGTCATTTGAACAATTTTAGTTTTTAGCTTTTGTACTTGTGATATTGCCTTTTCTCGCTTGGTAGTGATGGAAATTCCGGAGGAATTTCGTTTTGTGAGGGGGGTAGAGCTCATTGTAGGTCTCCCTTTTCAATTTCTTTTCGAAATTCTGTGGAATTCTGGGCTTTTTGAGGCATAGGATGGCCAATTTAATGGCCATGACTAACCTTTTTGCCCCACAATTGGCTAATCTTTTGGTGAGTAACAAAATAGTAGTGGAGTTGTTTTGATTTGATGGAGCGTCCGCTCTGGGGTGAGGAGCGTCCGCTCTCAATGAATAAATTTAGGCAGAGAGTTCCTTGAAGTGATGGAGCGTCCGCTCTGGCTGGAGCGAGCGTCCGCTCCGTCTACCAGCGAGCGTCCGCTCGTGGCTACCAGCTTGCTCACTGCCTCTCGCCCCTCTTTAGCGAGCGTCCGCTCTGGCTGGAGCGAGCATCCGCTCCGTTTACCAGCGAGCGTCCGCTCCTGGTCTAGAGCGTCCGCTCGTGGCTACCAGCTTGCTCACTGCCTCTCGCCCCTCTTTAGCGAGCGTCCGCTCCGCGTCTTCTAAAAAAAAAAAAAAATTTCGAATTAAAACTGAATGGGGGGGGGGTCGAAATAATCATTGTTCACTTCATCTTCTCAACACAACCATTCTCTTACTCTCCCCTCTCATAACCCCATCAATCTCACCAAATTTCTCACCAAAAACTTAAGCCTCTCTCTCTCCTCACTATTTTTCGCACGGGTAGGCTGTTTTAGGGGTCGTTTCTCGCATTTCTCTCACCTAGGGTTTCAATCTTTTTGCCCAAATCCATTTGGTAATGCTTCCAAACTCCTTATTTATGCTTAATTCAAGGTTATGTATGCTTTTCATGTTCAATTTTGCAATTTCTGTCAAGTTTGTTCATGACTTATGTTGATGAGTGTTTAAATGAAGCATGTAAGTTTGTGTTTGAATATGTTCTTGCCTTATGATTTTGATGATTATAGGTTGCTAGATTCAAGTTCTTTGATGTTTTTGAGCATTTATTTGTAGAAATCTTGCTTTGGGTGCTTGAATCTAGCAATTGAATTTTTGAGTTTGGACCCTATTTTTGGCCATGAAACCCCCAAATTTTTGCCCCATGCCATTGTCTTGGCTCATGTTTAATTTCTCTTGGTAAATTGTGGTTGACTATGAAATTTGTTCTTAGCCTAAGTATAGTGTTTGAGCATTTTTCTTGTGTATGACTTATCATTTTGGGAATTAAGCATGTTAATTTGAATTTGTGAGCAAGGGAGTTGTTTGTTGAATTTTGTGAGTAGGAGCCATTGTATTATATCCTCCAAGCATAGTATCGGCATTAGTTTAGCCAGTTGTTTTGGTCTATTTTGTTTTGGTGGATTGTGAGTTTAACTCACGTGGGTTGTTTGTTTATTTTTGTTTTCGTTGGCATTTGTTTTTGTTTATTTATTTTATTTTATTTTATTTTACTTTATTTTATTCTATTTTATTTTATTTTATTTTATTTTTATTTGGAGGCATAAATTGGGGAATGTTTGTTTTTCGGATTAATTTTTGAGTTCCCAACCATCAATCCAAAATTGCTGATTTTCTCTCTCCTGTTCATAGGTACAATGTTTAACTCAAGGAAGCGCTCAAGGCGATCTCCAAGCCAAAGTAGGCCTAACCAAGAGGGGCAATCCTCTAGCCAAGGGTCGCACCCCAGGGCCTACACTCCTCGATTTGGGGATAGCAAACACCAACGGGCCTATGAGAAACTTTTGACTCGGGACATGAAGCCCACCATGTTCTACGACCAAGCGACATGCCACGATATGGGTATCGACGAAGATATACGCAAGTTTGCGAGGTTCTTAGGAATAGAGGGCATCATGGAAGAGGAGATCCCTAACAAGTGGGTATATGCGGATAGAGATACACAAGAGAAAAACCCCACTCAACCTCCTCTCTCCTACAAAACCTTGACCACGAAATTTGTCGCGTCATTCTCCCTGAACCCCATTGAAGGGGAAGACGGTCGCTTCCGTGTCAATTTCCGACTATGCAACAAGGACCACTCCTTCACCTTGGAGGAGTTCAACGGTTTCTTCGGATTTGACCCGGAAGCACAGAGCTTCGACTAGACAGGGGAGGATTTACCCGACTTAGAAGTGGATGAGGATGGGGACCCAGGCCAAATTTTTTATATCAATGATTGGTGGCTCGACATCACAGAGGGGGACGAAGACTACCAATCAAACCGAGCCAAGTCAACCGACATTCTGCACCCGGCTCTCCGTTACTTCCAGAGGCTTCTGGTCTACTTCTTCTTCTCTAGGGGGGAGCTTGGCAAGGTCTCCACATCCGAGCTTTACATGCTTTGGTGGGCGGCCGAGGGCCCCAAGCACTTCACCACTGACGAGAAAGAGAGGAAGCCTAACCTTGGCTACCTCCCCACGGAAGGTAGAGGCGGTTCGGAACTCGGGGACCATCACCTTCGGAGGCTTGGTGACTTGGCTAGCCTATAAGTTGAGGTTTCAAGCGGAACTACTTGGGATGGAGCCTTTGGAGAAGAAGGCTCGTCTAGATGCGGATCGCTTGACTGTCGCTCGTCACCTCTCTAAGGCCGGCAAGAGAGGGAAGAACTTCGTATGGAAGGTGAAGGAGGTGGCGTGGTGCTACCTACCATGCACCTTCGTCACCCGCCCTCTAGTTGATGTCGAGAATAGGTGGGCGGTCCCCTTACGCCCCTTGCAGCCAAGTGATATGAGCGGCCGAGAGAAACAAGCGAGAGAGAGAGCAGAGAAAAAACAAGAACAAGTAAGAAAGGCGGCCGAGGAGGCCAGGGCAACGGGAGAGAGGCGGCGCAAAGGGAAGGAAGCCGCCGGGCCTTCGGGGGCCCAAGAAGTCATGCACGAGGACGAGGTGACCCCTTCTCATCACAGGGGCCCTGAGGTAAATGCGTTTAATTTTAATGAATTCGGTAAGATCCTCGGAGACATCTCCGAGCGCATGAGTACTTTTGAGAGGATGATACCGCCTCATACACCTGTGGACGACATCCCACCCCCCCACCCCTTCGTCGCACAGATGTATGACCACCAGGTCAACATGGGATACTTTATGCCCTCGGTGAACTACCCTCACCACCCTCCCCAAGAGGGACCCGTCCCTAATTGGGATGGGAGTGGGTATACTTACCCATATTGGCATGGTCCGGGATCATCCACTCGCCCCCTCCCCGACGACTTCCCTCTACACCCCGGGTTTGATTACACCGTCCCAGGCGGTTGTGACCCCCGTGGAGACCCTGCCTTCCCCTCCCCCCCAGGTTATACTTTCCCACCCTACTACCATGGCGGGTGGGAGCCCCATGGCCCTCCCTTTGGTCATCCCCTTGCTTACCACTGGTCTCACCCCCATCCGGTTGAGAGAGTGGTATTCAGGGATGACACTCCAGAGTCCGACCCCGGTCTCGAAGACTAGCTTCCCCGTTCTTTGCCCCGCCTTCCCTCTTTGCACCGAGACGGTGCTCCTGTCTAGTTGGGGGGGGCTGCACTATAATTTTTCCGATCATATGGGGCAAAGAACGAGGAAGTTTGAGGGGGCATATGGTGGTAATCCCCTTAGTACTTGCAATATTTTCTCTCTCTCTTGATGATGTATCGGTAACTCTTTTTTTTTTTTTAATTCTTCTATTTTCTATAATGATAAATTTTTGGATAGGATCTTATTCTTGTCTAATAATTGTTTTGGAGAAATGGTTTGGACGTAGTTTTACAGGTTCTTTGTACCGGTTTGAGCTATAATTTTGGAGATGCACGATGGCCATTCCGTGTAGTTCCGGCACCACTTTGGTGAGACCTTTCCCTTACCCCTCCTTTTTAGCATTTGATTAGAAGAATAGGTAGATGCAAAGCATGTTTGGTATTAGGATTAGCTACCGGGGTTGAGATATTCCCCCTTTTTGTGCGGTTTGATTGTGATATTGGCATGCTTTAGACTATTTTCCATGATGCATCATTATGTGGAGTTCATGTATATAGTTGGATTTTTGGTTTATTTTCTTAATTTTCTATTATTTTTGATTTGACCTTTTTTTTATTTTATTTTAAGCTTGGTAAAAAAAAAGAAAAAAAAAATAAAAAAAAAAAATAAAAAAAAAAAAAAATATATATATATATAAAAAGAAAGAAAAGGAAAGAAAAAAAATACAAAAAGATTTTCGTTTATTTTGTAATTATTGGTTTCCTTGCTTTTGGAATGACCTCCTGTGATGAGATATATGTGGATTCCTTTGATCCAATTCCCTTGAGTTATGAGTAGGGGGGGCATTTCCAAATTTGGTGTAAACACAAGTTCGGGTTATATCCCACGCCTTGTTCTTAGCGAAAAATGAGTAGCTTATGTCCCAATGAAAAATATGTGAGGAAAAAAAGAATCAATCTCTAAAGTTCACAAAGATTCTCCTAGCAAGTTCGTGTAATAGCTAACATGCATGCTTATCGAGTCAATAAGTGGTTTCACCACATGTCTATCAAGTCAGTAAGTGCTAAGCACATTTTATCGAGTCCAATAAGTGGCAATGCCCACAAGGCTAGTAGCCTATTCAATCAAAAAAAAAAAAAAACAAAACAAACTTCAATAAGTGGCCAAGCCACAAGTCCTTTGCTTACTCACTACTACGCAACTTAATCTAAGAATGTCGATGTGAACTTTAGGGAGAGAACGTTTTGCCAAACATGTAGATCATTAGGGGATAAGTGAAAAGACTACCAAAGAGAGCAATGGTTGTGTGCGAGATGAGGTTTGCTTTGTTTATCGAGGACACTCCTTAAACACTTCTTGCTAGCCCCTTCTAGCCCATTCATTTACGAGCACACCTCTTGTGGAATTGCTCACCTTGGAAGTCATTTGAGAGATTTTGGGGATATGTGAACCATATTGATGAGGAGTGACCTTGGGCATGGAAGTCATAATTTTATTTTCTTCTCTTTCTTTCTTTGGCTCCCTTTTCAGTTGTGGGTTAATCTTTGCTCGAAAACCCTCGCGAGAGCTCACTCGCCCTCCTAAGGGACTTGGAGGTTTAAAGGGCTTGTCATTTACGCTAAAAATGACCGTGATTCCTACGACAGTGAGTTAGTGTAAATATGGTGTGTTTGATTAGGTTGTTATTTTCCATTACTTGGTGTTGTTATCCTGTGGTTCGGGAATCAATTTGACTTCGCTCGAGGGCGAGCAAAAGCTTAGTTGGGGGGATTTTGATCAGTGCATTTGTGCACCATCTTATAGGTCATTTTTCATCCTTTTTTATTCTTTGTTTTGCCCATATTTGTGCATTTTTAATTGGTTTTTCCTCCGCTCGTTTCATGTTACCAAGTTTTGGGTCTCGTTTCATTTTTTGGGTATTTTCTATGCATTTTTGAGAGAAAATGGGAATACAAGTGCTTTGATATTTTGCATGAGATGTTTCAGGTCCACACCAAAGCATTCGGAGCCTTGTGTGCGAAGCCCGAGCCCGGGAGTGACAGTTCAAAGCTTGAAGTGGAATGAAATGGCAACACCAACGCCGAGCGTCCGCTCCACCCCCTCAGAGCGTCCGCTCGGCCTAGATCACAAAGTCCAGTGGCTGCTAGCAAAGGCCAGAGCGTCCGCTCCAACCCATGGAGCGTCCGCTCGCCATGAATGGAGCGTCCGCTCCCCTTCCTCAGAGTGTCCGCTCCCACCTGCAACGGCTCATTTATTCTGAATATTCCCCTTCTCCCTCATGTAATATATAAATACCCCAACTCTTCTAGGTTAAGGGCACGAAAATTTTCATTACACTTAGCACATTTTTCAGATATTTTAGAGAGAGAAACACTAGAGTTTTGATACTTTTAGTTCGTAATCTTCAACAATCTCTTCTCCATTTGCAATCAATCTATTTATTCAATCTTCTAGTTTGGTAACATCTCTCAATCTTTCTTTCTTTGTTATTTGTTCATCATTTGTATGTCATTATTTGTTGAGTTATTATTTATCATTAGCTATAGTTTCTTATTCATTGTTTTTGAGATTTTAAGTTTAAATCTTTGAATTAGTATTTGCAAGTCTAGTTGTTATCTTCCATGTCTATTAGTTTCTCTACTCCTTCTATTATGTTTGCTTTATTTATGGCTTTTGTTAGTATGAACATCCCTCTCCTAGGCTAGATTTCTAGCTAGGGGAGGGGGAAAATGATGGTATTTTGATTATTGAACATGGAGTAATAGTTAGTTTGGTGTGAAATTATTTGTTGATGCTTGTTTTCTAACATGGATTAAAATGCTAGATTAGGAGTTTGGCCAACTTCTAGGATAGAATATTGGACTAACCAAGTGTGGTTGAGAAATCTAAGCATGAGGTTAGAGACAATATGTTAGAAAAGGTCTAGGGTATTTCGAACCGGATTGTGAGCGAGGTAGAGAATGAGAGATCTAGTCTACCGAGCGATTCGATCCATGGTGTTTGGTTTGGTCTAGATTGAGATGTTATGTAAGTGGGTCGGCTGAGAAATCTAAGCCCACTTGCATTAACTAATCTCCTTGCTTGAAACAATTGATTTTATGCTTGTTATGTGGTTGCTTCGTGCTTAATTTTTGGAATATCGTGTTTTCCCCCTTTTCCCTAGTGCTCTTTAATCATTGATTTTACTTCATTTTAATTTAATTTGTTTAATTAGATTTAATTATTTAAAGTAGTTTAATCACCTCTCCTCTTTATTAAAAACCCCCTTTTCACTCAATAACTTGACTAAGTAATCCGCTAGTTTCTTGTGGTTCGACCCCTTACTTTCCTATACTACTTGTTAGGTTAGCCTAGGGTAATTATTTTTGACCGGATTAGGAACTAACGACCCCTAAGCCCCGATCATTGACTCAGCCCTAGAGCCGAGAGAAAGAATTCATCCTTGAAGACCTTCTCATTAGGAACCCAACAGTCGGGAAATTGGGCGTAAGTCCCATTCAGTGGAATCTGCTTATAAGCTTGTAAATAACAAGCAACTACAACTTCCTCCTGATTCAGCCCAGGAACTCCCAAGTTGAGACTTACATTCGGCTCAAATACCGGTTCGACAGAAACCTCCCACCTAGCATCTCCTCTAAAGACAAACACAAAGTCATGCTTGAAAAACTTATGGCTACTCGGCAACTTTGATTATACTCAGTATAATTCCCTTGTCCCAAAGTGCCACCAACCTCTCCCATGAAACTTGGCTTCACTAGTCATGAGTTTGAAAACATTCCGAAACAAGTTCAAGGTCAGGGTAACATCCAGCATGCTACACATAGTCAACGTGCTAAGCCGACAGCATAGATCAGGATATTTAGCAATGCAAAATGCAATATACTTATATTTGATATAATTCAATAATATAGAGTATTTCCTACATTGTCTATCTACAATATTGTAGCAAACATCTAAGGATGAGGATCACCCTCCGTCCAAAATACTGAGTGCCAGGGGCTTTTCCCCTCGACCAAAGGACGAGGATCACCGTCCGTCCAAAACACCGAGCGCCAGGTGCTTTTCCACTCGGCCAAAGGACGAGGATCACCCTCCGTCCAAAACACTGAGTGCCAGGGGCTTTTTCCCTCGGGCAAAGGATGAGGATCACCCTCTGTCCAAAACACCGAGTGTCAGGGGCTTTCCCCTCGGCCAAAGGACGAGGATCACCCTCCATCCAAAACACCGAGCGCCATGGGCTCTTTCCCCTCGGCCAAGGATGAGGATCATCCTCCGTCCGAACACTTATCTCCCGGGGCTTACTCCTCGGCCAAAACACTGGGATTACTCTCCCGAGTCATTGGCTAGCAAGGGCCCTTCCCTTAGCCCAAAAAAATCAAGCCCCTTCATCTCATGAATGAAGGCACAACACACTTTAGCCCCCCGGGGCCTGACTGAAGGCAGAACATTTTCGCATGACACACATTCTCCCAGTCGATCCGAGCAACATATCATGCGAGGGGCTAAATGATCTGGGCCCTAAGCCCAATAAAAGTCACTATGACCAAAATACCCCTGGAATTCCCATTATCTCCTAAAACATCCTTCGAACAGATGTCGCCATCTGGGCATCCGAAGACACGTGTCATGAATACCCTACATTTATGGCAGGTGGGAACAACTTTTTCACATTCACAATTCCCAATACAACAACCTTTTCCTAAAAGGGAAGCTCTCTCTCTCTCTCTCTCTACATTTCCACATACAATACTTTGCTGACTTAAGCATCGATTGGAGGGGAATTCCTGGGTCAACAGGACTCACTCAACCTGGCCAGAGCCCATTCGAGGGAGTCCAGTCAGCATCAAAGATCAGCTCATCCACAACAAAGTATTCATCTAGAGATCTAGTCAGCATACACTGAGGCACTCCCCACAAATCATCATTTCCACCTCTTTGTATCTAAGTTTCTTTAAGACAGAAACACGTAGTATATAAGTTTTAAAAGAAGTTTAAAATGTGTCATATAAGTGTCCTATATGTGTCTCGTAAGTGTCCATATAAATAAAAGTAATGAACACATAAGATAGTGTGTCCGACACATATTTAAGCGTGTCTAACGAGTGTCAGTATCCGATATGTGTCGGAGTCCGATATATGTCGGACACGGGACACGCCACTCGCTAGAAGTGTCCGTGCAACCTAGGTAACGACATATTAATTAAGCATCAAAATCCTGGACTTAAGGTGCGTTTGATTCATCTGAAATTTTATGATCTGATCTGATCTAAAATTTTCTGATCGGGTCTGATCTGATTAGAATTTTTTTATCTGATCTAAATTTTTCAAATTGTAGTTATTATTATAGTTACTCCCTCCGCTCCATATTAGTTGCAACGTTCCCTTTTTCACTCTTCCAATGTATAATTTATATTCGTGATATATTTGATTCCATTTTACCAAAAATTATAAAAAGTAGATCACAATAAAGAACAAATTAAGACAATTCAAAAATGATGTTACATGACCATATTTTTTTTACATGTATAAAGCACACAAGTGAATTATAAGAGTGATTATGAACAGTTACCAAATTGCCAACATTGCAACTAATATGGAGCGGATGAAGTATAATTTTTCTAATCTGATTTGAATTTTCTAAAAATAAGCAAAGGAGTGCTTATTTAAGTTAAATCAAGCACACCCGTAGTTAGGGCCGGGCAAAAAATTCCGTATCCAGTTTCCGATCCGATATCCGCGTTTTTTTATTCGAAAAAACGGATATCCGATCCGGTTTTTAAAAACCGGACCGGATATCCGGTTTTTAAAAATGAAAACCGGACCGGATACGGAACACATTTTTGAAAAACCGGATTATCCGGTATCCGGTTTTTTTTTTTAAAAAAAAAAAAGTGGTTTTCCACTCTTTGATAATTTAGTTTATGTTCTTATCATATAATTTGCTTTGATTTATGTTCTTGTTTTCTTTGTAATTTTTTTTTTTTTTTAGATTTTCTATATTTTTCGGTTTTAGGCTTTTAGTTTAGTTTTTTCTTTTTTTTTTGGAAAGAAGTTTAGCTTTTTCTTTTTTATGTATTTTTTTTAATGTTTTGATGCTCTGATTATTTATTATGTAATTTATTTTTTGTTTTACTTTTTTATTGTCAAGTTTAATTTATTTTTTTCAATTTAAAACCGGATCCGGATATCCGATTTCCTAATCCGGCTTTTCGGATATCCGGATTTTCGGATATCCAAATTATCCGGACCGGATCAGAAAAAAGTGATCCGAAAAACCGGATATCCGATTTTGCCCGGCCCTACCCGTAGTGAGTCTGCAACGACCAGTGGTGGCCCCATTATTTTCATAATGGTGGGCCACCATCACCTATAACGAACGATTTGTTTTCCCACAAGTTCTCCATAATTCATTATATTCCAAAAGTTTGCTAAAAATCTGAATATAACTATATATATATATATATATATATATATATATATATATATATATATATATATATATATATATATATATATATATAAGTGTATAACTTCAATTCTTTAAATTATAAATCTAGATAGAACTAGATATAACTTTAATTACATATGAAGTATACTGAATATATATGTATATAACTAAATAACTTCAAACTTCAAAAAATATTTTCCACAACCATATCACGATGATATTTTTACCATAACTAAACTACATATATATTTATTGCCATATAACTAAACAATCTCCAATAACTTCAAACTATGTACTCCTTCCGTTCTTGTACTGTTCTTTATGTTTACTTTTTAGGATATAAAAATGAGATAAAATAAATTAAAAAATTAAAAAAATCTTCATTATATATACATAAAGAATAACATATATTTTTGTTTGTTTTGCACATTACTTCCAACGTTATTTTATTTTTTAGTAACAGCTATGATAGCCTAATTTTTTTATTTTTGTTTGAGGATAAAATAGTAATTCTATCAAACTTGAAAGCATTTTGTCTTAGAAAAAAATATTTAATGTAAAATTTATATAACTACATTTATTTTTGTAATTTGTAAGAAAGCAACATATACTTATTATTATGACAATCAAACATCGCATTACATTATATATTCATCATATTAATTTTAGAATGATACAATTATCAAAATGTCTTTTGACATTAAAGGCTTGTTTAATTCAGTTTAAATTCAGTTCAATTCAACTCTATTAAGTTCAGTTCAGTTCAGCTCTCAATTTCTTTCTCTTATAAATTAATATTACTTTCAGCTGTATTCAGTTCAGTTTAGTTTAGTTTAATTCAGCTTAGTTCAGTTCAGCTTAGTTCAGTTATATATATTCAGCTAAAGTAAACGAGCCCTAAAGACACACTTTGTCAAATACAATAATTTGCAGTGTCCCAGTGTTTAACTATAGATTTATGATACTCCGTTTTAATTTTTTTTTATTTTTGTAAATAAATATGTTATATACCAAGATGTGTTTAAAAACAACAAAAAATTACAACCTAGATTAGTACAAATCTATACAAAATTACCAAAAAGTACCCTAGTAGGCAAAAGCCTTGGTAGATATACAATTAAAGCATAAGCACTAGTTACACCAAAAAGTAACCTAGATCAGAAGTAATGTCCTCTGTTCATCAATTGCTCTACAAGCAACTCTAAAAACAATGTCATTGATAGCTTGGTTACAAGGGAGATAATTGGAATTGAAGACCTGAGAATTCCTTTGCAATCAAATACAATAAATAGCCTCACTCTTGGAGGTAGCATAACTCCTTCTACTCTGCTTCCGAACCCACTATAAAACATTTCAAATTTTATAATATGTATGGAAGATGTTGTTATATTATTTTAAAAATTAAACTCGAGATATTTAAAATGAAGTATTGAAATTTCCATAACCAATATCAATTTTCAGAACCAATATCTTTATTTGAATGAAGGTATTTAATAAGATGTATTTTTATACTCGTATATTATAATTTTCGAACTACCGTACTTCATACTCATATTTAGTCATTTCCATTTCCATAAAAAACGTATGTATAATATGATGTTTTGGCTTGATACTATAATTGGTACCATTAACATTATTTATTTTTGGTCACACCAAAGGCCCAACATCATATTACAAATAGCCCACATCATATTGTACTAGCTTTTTATGCACGCTATGTGTGCATCAAGTTTTAAGCTTAACTATTACTCGGTAGTAAAAAAATCAAAACCAAAAATTTGATATATTTGGGTGGAAAAACTATATCAATATGGGTGTCGATTTGTAGAAAATTATAAAATATGAATTTTGGTGTTTGTATTTTATTTTTTAAAATTATATATTTTGTAATATTATCATTTTAAAAATACAAAAACTTACCTTTTTAGTTAAGGATTATTTGATTCTAATAATCCAACCTTTGGCACTTTCGCTATTAATAATCAAACCTTTGGATTATTCGCCAATAATCCAACCTTTACCCCCCAATTTGCTTTCAATGCACCTTTTGACTTGCAACCTGAACAATAGGTAAACTTTTTTTTTTAACAATTAACCTTTTTTTAATAAAATTATGCAAAATAATTATAAAAAAAGGTTTAATAATAATAAATTAAATAAATAAATAATATGATTAATTTTATAATCCTAACGACCACCAATGACCACCCACCGCCACCCAAAACAACCACCAACCGTTGCCGTCCAGCTCCACCCAACTTAGTCGCACAAACCCACTGCCGACCAAACCCAGTCGACCCCCCGGTCCTGCCACCCAAAACAGCCCCCACAGCTGACCAAACCCATACGACACCCCTTCCCCACCCAAAACAACCCTCACCCTCGCCAAATGTATATTTATATGTAAGAAATTTGAACAATAAAGTGTAGATTCAAAATTTTTCATTTTGTATTGTTTGATCTTAATTATTTTTAGCATGTTTTAGTTTGATCAATAAAAATTAATTTATGAAATTTGGATTATATTAAATTTAATAAATCCAATTTTATCAAGAAGAACAAATTTTTGGCCATATAACATGAAATGAGTCTCTTAGGATCAATATAAATTAAATTGTGTAATTTAAATAATATTAAATTTAATAGATCCAATTTTAGGAATAGCAAGCTAAGAACTAATTATTTTCCATATAACATGACATGAAATGATACTATAATATATATCCATTTTACCTATTAGTTAAAAATATGTAATATTAATAGAACCTACAATCTACTCTTATCAGTCATCATCATTACATTTATAATTATATTCCCAAGATATTGTAAGTTTGTAATTAACATATTTTACCCAAACAAAGTATATGATTAAAAAAAATATTTGACAATAATAAACAATAATTTTTATACCAAAACTGTCATACAATAATATTACATTTTCGTTTTTTTACTAAATAATTAATAAAATGGTGTTATTTATGCTTCATGTATAAATTTATTTTATCATGCTCATCATCATTAACTTATAAAAAATTTAAAAAAAACTTCAAAAACAAAAACTTCAAATTTACCAAAAATGCACTTATGTAATGTTAAACTTAAAAATAATAAAAATAACTTTTAAAAAATATATATAAATAGAATTCAAATTTAAGAAATTTGTACTAATGATTAGAAATTTAATTACTTAAACTTTATAATATTCAACTTAAAAAAATTGAAAAATACTAAATATACTTCAAATTACCCCAAAATGCAATAATAGTAAATTACTTACCAAGCCATGAACGAATAGTATTGCTCCATCCTCCAATCCGACATCATCACAACTTAAAGTTGGAAGTACCTTCTTGTAATTGTAATGTATGCATACATCATCCGCAGAGTAGTTAAATATCAAAGCTACAAAATCATACATGAACTTGAGGATGGTACCCCCAGTAGCATAATATTGTAACCCATCATCCCCAGGGTTGTTTGATCTAATGGTGCACCTAATTAACCTCGTTCCTCTTTCCCCTGCTGGAACAGTTGGAGCATATGGCCTTGGACAAATGCCATTGATTTCAGGCACTACCTGATCGTCTGTCGGTTTGGTTTCATCAATTAGTAAGTCTCTGTGATATATATGGACTAAGGCATCCCTTAGTTCATCACTTTGGTGTCCATAGAGAGTTTCATGCAGATTGGAATCTTCATCCGTGTGTCAGAACTTAGGATGACTACTTCTTGTTGCATGCGGTCTATGTTATTATCAACAAAATCTTCTTCTGGCGGCTCACTTAAAGACTCGTTGAGATCGATTACAACTTTCCCCTTTCCATTGTTGACCACCTCCGCAAGCTCGGCATATGGCTCATCATAGTCAGCAATTTTAGGTTTTTTTGATGAAGTTTCACCCACTTCAAATTTTCGTTTGGAATTTGTGTTATTAGTTGAAGATGAGCAAGACATTGTTAAAAGTAAACAATGGAAAGAAAAAAAAATTTGATTAAGATAGGGAGAGGGGAGAGACGTTGGGGATGGTAGAGAGGAAGAGAGAGATAGGTTGATTTGGATATTTCAAATGATGAATGCTTTGTGTATGGTTAGTAATGTATTTGGGTTCCCAATAATATGTACTTGGTGGGGCCATTGTAGTGTACATAAGTGGAGAAAAAATTTTGCCTCCAAAAGTTTGCCTCCTTTAACCGGTGTTGTTGGTTTTTTTTTTAAATACAAAATATTGTAAATAAATTAAAAAATGTTGATAAAAATGGTTTTTATTAATGCTATAATGATAGGATATCAAATTCTTAATTAATATTACAATACAATCACTTAAAGCAGTAGTTAATTAATATAAAACGAATCATACTATAGATTATAATAATCTAACTATATGTAGATATTATGATAATTATTGTTGATATAATCATATTATGTGTTATAGGAATCTTACTACTTGTTGTTATAAGTTACTAAATACTATAGATGAGTATAACTTCTAAAATAAGTATTAACTTTAGCATAAGTAATAACTTCAATTTAATTAGTTTATATAGGTACCTGTTTACATACTATATATAAATGAATCATACTATGTGTATATGAAATCTCATTACATACAGGCTTATATAACAATAAATTAGTTAATGATTAAACCTCACTTGCATCATAGGATAGACTTATAACCACAATATATGATCGAGCATCAACACCACACTATTTCATGTAATTTAAGTCAGGTCGTTCCTGAGGGTTTAGAGGCCCGGGGCGAATTTATAATTGTGGGCCCCTATAAATTAGTTTAAAAGAATTTCTGATATTTTTACAGCGATAAAACATGTATAAATATGAAAAACAGTATTTAATGCTAAAAAAAATCTTACGACTTCTTAAAAAATATTTAAAGATATATAAGTAATACTATACTCCGTACATTATAATTCATAAGAAGTACAATACATTCATAATGTATTGAAATCTTACAAAAATAATTATACTGTAACTCATCAAATAAAGTGTATTGATATGTATTTCAAAGCTTTTATAATTTGGAAAGGGAAAAAAATTGTATTAGATGTACAAACTGCGTGTCAAAATGTACAAAGGGTATGTAAATATATATATATATATATATATATATATATATATATATATATATATATACAGGCATACAATATAACTTAAGTAAATAATTTAGGAAAAATGGAAAAGAATAATCCCACTTTTAGATGGTCTGCTCAAAATAATCTCACCTTTAATTTATTCCAAAATAATCCCAACTTTATATATCAGTTGCTTAAAATAATCCCACCTTTAATTTTTCTTCTCAAAATGGACCCGATTTTGGGTGATATAGTCCATTTTAAGCAGATGATGTATAAAGGAGGGATTATTTTGAGCAGACCACCAAAAAGTGGGATTATTAAATTCCATTTTTCCTATAATTTATTATAAGTGACTAAACACATTTTGATCCAAGTAAAAACTAGAATTATATTATACTTTAGAAATAAAAAAAATATGATAATTGTATTGAATGAATGTAAACAAAAAAAAATGGTGAAACTATTAATAAGAATTTGTATTAATAAGTGGGGATTTAATGTGAAAGAAAAATTAAAAACACTAGTAAAAATATTATAGGACTTCGAAAATTTTCATGTATGTGAATGGAAATGCAAAGAGTGAAAAAGGAATTTTAAAAAAATGCCCTCACAAACAAAAAGAAAAAAGAATAAAAAAATAAAAAGATAATGCTTGTCATGCGAATTGAACACATGATCAAGGAATTTTAAAAAAATGCCCTCACAAACAAAAAGAAAAAGGAATAAAAAAAATTTAAAAGATAATGCTTGTCATTGGAATTGAACACATGATCTTATACGCGCACAATCAAACAATTCCCCTTTCAACTTGCTGAGCTAGCACAACTTCATTATATTATTGACATTGTTATTATATATATTTACATGTTAATAGAAGCACAGGCCTGAAAATTTGGGCCCTGGGCCTGTGCCCTGCTCGTCCCGCCCCATGGTCGGCCCTGATTCAAGTTCTATTTAATTTGTCTTTGTGAAACCAACATCATAACATAATTAGTTTATATAGTTAATTATTTATGTAACAATAAACAAAATGATTCAAAATGTATGTATACATGCTTATGTAACAATAATTTAGTTAATGTTTAGTCACACTGCATCAACACCACACTATTTCATGTAATTCAAAACGAATCATACTTATATATAAAACGAACCATACATATATATGTAGGTATTCATTTTCAATCACTTAAAGCATTACTTATACATATATAAAATGAATGATACTATAGTTTATGTTCCTGTTCTGGAACTTCTGATGAAAAGTCAATGCTCTTCGTTATGTTGATGTTGACTCCGTGTGCTCCTTGCTAAGGCCAAGACCTGCAAAACAGTCAAAGGTTGCTAACCTGGGGGGGAACCCAGGAACGCCCCTCCGATGCTTAACTTAGATATCGGGAGTAAGGAGTCAGTGTATTGTGAGTTTGTGAATTATGAATTGCGTGTTTTGTATTGTGTACCTGAAAAGTGATTGGACTGATCCTTATAAAGGCGCAGATTACCCGGTTAGGGTTTTGCTGAGTCAATTGTGTTGATGTTTGGGCCTGGCCCGTGACACGTGGCATCGTGTCATCCGTTGTAGGATCTCTGATGTGTCCCTAGCCCAACCAGAATTGGGCCTAGGGTTTGGGCCCATCCACACCTGGTTGACCACCTGGGTGGGCCCGGAACAATTAGCCCCACGCTTGGCGTGGAACGGAAAACCTTGGACGTTGGATGCCGAGCGGAATCTTTCAAAAATGACCAACATGTTGTTAGACTTGCCTCGAGGGAGCCACCCTCGACCGTCCCAGGCCCCTCGATCGTAGGTGATTGTGGCTATTTGGAGCACCTATAGCTTCACCTCGACTGTAGGAGTTGTTTGGAGCAGTTACAACTCCACCTCGAGGGTGAGCGTCTTGATCTCGGGGTCTTTGTCTCGTCCGTGGAAGCTTGGTGTGTCGGTATGGTATCCCCTCGACAGTTGGCGGCCCCTCGATCATAGTTTGCATTCCTCGACCGACATGTCCCCAAGGGTTGTGGGGTGATCATCTCGACCAACCTGTTCCCTCACCTCGACCAACATGATCCCTCACCTCGACCATGCTCACTCACCTCGACCATGAAGCCGTCCCTGCCAGCGGATAAGTCTAATTTCGGTTGTTATTTTAGCATCGTTTATGGTTTAGTTTTAGTTTAGTTGAGCTTAATTTTGTAACATTTTGATTATATTTAAGCTTTATTCAAGAAATAAGGTTTTTATGTAAAAGTTGCGATTTTTAAGTTCTTTTTGTAGTTAGTTAGAGCTTGGCTTGGTCTTTGTGTTGCAGAGCTTGTTTTGGGATTTCGGAGTGGCCCACGGGAAGCTGGGTGTGAGTTCCTAGTCATTTTGGCCACAACACAACTGTCGCGGGGTGCGGGGCCCAGGGCACGGGGTGCAAGGCACCCCTTCTCCGTTCAAGTCTCACACAAGCAGCGTCGCAGGGTGCGACTTTTGTGTTCATTTTCGGAGTTTTATGCAGTGGCTATTTCGCGGGGTGCGAGTTCTTGGTTGCGGGGTGCGAACTTTTCTTCTCCCAAGTTGAGCTGCAGCTGTCGCGGGGTGCGACCTGGCCCTCGCGGGGTGCGACGCTGGGGAGTCTGTTTTTCCCCTGTTTTCAGCCACTTGTTTTCGTACTTTCCCACTTGTGTTTAGGTCTATTTTTGAGATTTTTTCTCTCATGTATATATAGAAATATGTCTTCTAGTAAAGAAAAGAAGCCATTACTTAGCCTAGTTTATAAAATTAGACCTAGATTTTGCTATTCAAACTTAGTAAATTTCAGCTCAAGTTCCAATCCAAGTTCAAGTATTAATTCAAGTTTGCAATCTTATTTCTGATTTCTCTTATTTATTGGCTCTTGTTCAAGCTTTGGTAACAAATCTTCATCCCTTCCTTTGTTTAATTTCAGCTTGTTTATTGTTTATGTTTGCTCATACTTTGTTAATTTACTACTTGCAATTATAATTCCATTTCAATCATGTTGATGATGTTATTTACTTGTACAATTATGTTTATAATGTTTTGTGAGTAGTTTTTGCTTAGGGTTTGGGTGAAACCCTAGTTTTCACTCATGGTTTGATTTGGTTAATGGTTGAGTAATTGAAGCTTGTTTATTGTCGATTTTGAAGTGTTGTTGCTAATGACTTAGAGTAATTTACTAGGTCATTTTTATAGTTTCCTTAACGAAGGATCGAGAGATGAAGTTAAGTGAGGACTCCTCTAAAATCGATTGATTAAAAGACCATGAAAATAGGGATTTTGATCAAGGGACCTTGCTGATTTCCGAGATAATGTTTTAATGGTTTGATTCGTGTTTATAACATGAGAATAGGTTATAGACTCGTGTTTGACCCTCCTTACTAGCTCGACAGAGTAGTCTTGGACCCTAGGAAATCTCCCCATTCCGACTTGCTCGAATTACGAAACCCGACTTCCAATAATGACCATGAATGAATCGAAGGTGAAACCCTAACCCTAGCTCCCCTAAATCTTGCTTAAACCCCTTTTTGATTTAGTGTAGTTGTGACAAACCCCAATCCATTCTTAACCCGCTTAGCTTGTTGAACCGAGCACATTCAGTGACCGATACCCTAATCCCCGTGGACTCAACCCTTACTTACCCTTGCTAGTAGCTTAGTGAGACCGAGTGAGGTTTTATCTTTGGTAGCCACAACGACAGGCTATCAAATTTTGGCGCCGTTGCCGGGGAATTAACGGTTTTTGCATTGGAATTTGTTTTATGTTTGATAAGTCTAAGTTATATCATTAATACTATTGCTTTAAGCTTCATAAATCGTGTTTGTCATTGCTAACAGTTCTTGTTTAGTTGTGCATAACACGCAGCTCTCAGTCCTCTCTGCTCTTGCCAATCAATCCAGAAATAGAAAGGGACTTGAGGGTTGTTCGCAGGCATGTTACGTTCCCAAATTCACCCGAGCCAGAACCTTCCTCAGACTCGGAAAGGTCTCCCATTGTTGAGGAGATAGTCGATATGGGCGAGGATCAACAGAAATCAGTATCGGAATATGGGCATCCGGAAGCCTTTAAGGGTAGAAGTGGGATCTTATTGCCAACTACACAGACCACAAGCTTCCAATTCTCTCCCCAAAGCATCGCTCTATTCCGGGAATGCCAATTCCGAGGAAGCCCAACTGAATGTCCTTTTGCTCACCTCGACAATTTCTTGGAGTTATGCTCCACCATCAACCAAAACAACGTTGATCCCGAACTAGTTAAAATGACTATGTTCAACTTTTCTCTTGATGGCAAGGCGAAGTATTGGTTGAGGGCCCTACCTCAAGGCTCTCTAAAGACATGGGAAGACATCACCACGGCCTTCTTAACCAAGTACTGTCCGCCGAAAAAAAAACGGCTAGGCTAAGGAGGAAGATCTCGACTTTCTCACAAGATCAGAATGAAACCTTGGGTGAAGCCTGGGAACATTTCAAGGAAATTTTGCGCACATGCCCTCACCACGGGTATGAGAAATGGCTTGTCATCACAAGTTTCTATGATGGTCTAAGTGGTCCAGCTAAAGATCGTCTTGATTCCGGGGCTGGGGGATCACTCAAGAAGCTTCCCATTGATCAAGCGTGGGATTCCATTGAAGAGACCGCCAAGAATTGCACATGGGGAGGTGAACGGTCTCAAACGAACACTGGGGGCAAAATGGATGTTGATGCCTATGAGCTCTTGTCTTCTAAGGTGGAGGCTCTTACTCGAAAGCTTGAGAAAGCTAACTTTGTCTCCTCAGAAGCCTCGACCTCTCAGGTAATGCAGTGTGAAACTTGTGGTGATAGCAACCATACTTCTAGCTATTGTGTCTCCACCATGGAGCAAGCAACTATGATGGGGGTAAGGAATGACCCTTACTCTCCAAAATTTAACCTTGGATGGAAGAACCATCCAAATTTTGGGTGGAGAAACCAACAAAATCCACCACCACAAAATAACTACCAACAACCCCAACTCCACAACCAATATCAACCATCACCTCCTCAACAACAAGCTCCATATCAGCCACCCGGTTTTAACCAAGGGCCTCCGTAACAAAGACCGCCCTTTAATTCCCAACCTCTACAAAAATCAAGCCTTGAGTCGGTCCTTGAAACCTTCATGACTCAACAAACAAAAGTGAATAGCGAGACTAACAACTCGGTCTCTCAAATCCAAGCCCACAATAAAATGATTGAGTCACAACTAGCCCAAATTGCCCAACAAATCGGGAATGCCAATCCTAGCCTCGAAACTCAATTTCCTGGACAAACGGTTGTAAACCCAAAAGAGCATGTCAAGCCCATCACTTTGAGGTCCGGAAAGGGGTATGAGGGTCCAATTATGTGTGAGGAAGAGGGAGCCACAAAAGTGAGCGAGGGAGTTGTCGATTTGGAAAAAGATTTTGAGAACGAGTTGGTTCATGAGGAACCACAAGGAGAAAATGCGGCCACCAAGGCCAAGGAGAGTGAGCCTATTAAGGCACCGATGCGAGTTTACAAACCACCACTTCCGTTCCCTCATAGGGTGGTTGAGAAAAAGATCAATGAGAAATTCGCAAAGTTCCTTGAAGTGATGAAAGGACTTCAAGTGAACATTCCTTTCCTACAAGCAATGTCACAAATGCCTACATACACAAAGTTTTTGAAAGAACTTCTTTCAAACAAAAGTAGGTTGGAGGAGAGTGCCACCATTTCACTTCCTATGGAGGTGAGTGCCATTCTTCAAAATAAGCTTCCCGAGAAGCTAGGTGATCCTGGTAGCTTCTCCATCCTGGTGAAAATCGGGGATTTAGAGCACAAGAATGCCTTGTGTGATCTTGGGGTGAGTGTTAGCTTGATGCCTCTTTCTATTGTCAAACGGCTTAAGGTGGGGGAAATGAAGCCAACAAGAATGTCTATACAACTAGTCGACCACTTGGTTAGACTACCCTTAGGGGTTTTAGAGGATGTTCCGGTCCAAGTGGGGAGAGTATTTGTTCCATGTGAATTTGTTCCATGTGAATTTGTAATCATAGAAATGGAAGAGGACTCCAAGGTGCCTCTTATCCTAGGTAGGCCATTCTTAATGACCGCGGGGATCGTAATTGATGTGAAGAACGGTCGGTTTGATGTGAATGTGGGGGATGAACAAGTCACCTTTTCATTCTCCAAAACAATGAAAATGCCTATGATGGACCAAGTCCATAGGGTAGACATCTTGGAGTTGCATGAGGTCGAGCCATGTGAGTTGGCTCATGTAGAGGATCTGTTATTATCTATGGTAACGGACCGTGTGATAGAAGAAGGTGAGGAAGCAAGGGGCTATGCGATGCTACTTGATCAAGCATCGGATCTTAATGTTCATGAGTTCGAGGTCCTAAAAATTGTTGAAACCGAGGAGAGGACTACGCCTCCTCCTAAGGTCGAACTCAAACCTCTTCCCTCTCTACTTAAATATTCTTTTCTTGATGATAATGAGGATTGCCCCGTTATTGTCAACTCTAGTCTCGAGGACCATTCTCTAGCAAAACTACTTGTAGTTTTGAAGGAGTATAGAAGTGTCATCGGGTACACTATTGATGACATTAAAGGGGTGAGCCCATCTCTATGCATGCATCGCATATTACTTGATGATGATCATGCCACCTCGATTGAGCACCAAAGATGGCTCAGTCCGAACATGAAAGAGGTGGTTCGAAAAGAAGTGCTTAAACTTCTTGAAGCGGGAATCATTTATCCTATCTCCGATAGTCAATGGGTGAGTCCGCTTCAAGTAGTCCCTAAAAAGGGAGACATGACCATCATCAAGAATGAAAAAGGGGAGGATATCTCCACTAGATCGGTCACCAGTTGGCGCATGTGCATTGATTACCGGAAACTGAACAAAGCCACCCGGAAAGACCATTTCCCCTCCCCTTTATTGATCAAATTCTGGAAAGATTGGCTAACCATAGCCATTACTGCTTCCTGGATGGATACTCGGGTTTCTTCCAAATCTCGATCCTTCAAGAAGACTTCTCAAAGGTCTCAAAGTCACTCACTCAACTTCTTCTGAAGCATGCCCCGTTTATGTTTACTAACGATTGTTTGCAAGCTTTTTCGCAGTTGAAACAGGCATTGGTCTCCGCTCCGATCATCCAACCACCGGATTGGTCGTTGCCCTTTGAGTTGATGTGTGATGTATCGGACTATGTTTTTGGTTCGGTGCTAGGCCAAAGGAAGGATAAGAAGCTTCATGCGATTTACTACACTAGTGAAACGCTTGATGAAGCTCAGCGGAACTGTGCTACCACAGAAAAAGAGCTTCTTGCAATCGCCCATGCCATGGAGAAGTTTCGATCCTATTTGGTGGGGGCAAAGGTGATAATCTACACCGACCATGCTGCTCTCAAGTACCTCCTCACCAAGAAGGATGCGAAACCAAGGCTGATTAGATGGATCATGTTGCTTCAGGAGTTCGATATTGAGATACGAGATAAGGTAGGGGCCGAAAATGTGGTGGCCGACCATCTATCACGGCTTCCGATTTGTGCCGGAGATGATGACATCCCCATAGATGACTCATTTCCGAATGATCAACTTTTTGACGTGTTAGACAAGCCGGCCCCATGGTATTGTGATATAGCTAACTACCTTTCTTGTGAAATTTTGCCGTCTGATTGTCCTTACCAACAAAAGAAACGGTTTTCGCATGATGTTCGGCATTATTTTTGGGATGATCCCTTACTCTTTAAAAGGGGCATTGATGGCCTTTTTCGGAAATGTGTTCCGGATGATGAGATTGAGGGAGTCATCCAAATGTGTCACTCCTCACCTTGTGGAGGGCACATGAGTGCCAATAAAACAATGGCGAGGATTTTGCAATGCGGTTTCTTTTGGCCAACTATGTTCAAGGATGTTTGGGGGGTTGTGAAAGTATGCGACCGGTGTCAATGGGTTGGTAACATATCCAATCATCATGAGATGCCCCTTAACAATATCCTTGAACTTGAGATTTTCGATGTATGGGGTATTGACTTCATGGGGTCGTTCCCATCCTCCTTTGGCAACCAATATATCTTGGTTGTAGTTGATTATGTTTCCAAGTGGGTGGAAGCCATTGCTTCTCCCACTAATGACTCAAAGGTGGTGGTAAAACTCTTCAAGAAAGTAATTTTTCCAAGGTTTGGAGTACCTCGAGCTGTCATTAGTGATGGGGGATCGCACTTCGCAAAAAGGACTTTTCAAGCCCTTCTTGCAAAGTATGGTGTTAGGCACAAGGTTTCCTTGGCTTACCATCCCCAGACTAGTGGTCAGGCCGAGATCTCCAATCGGGAGATAAAATTAATTCTTGAGAAAACGGTTGATAGGTCACACAAGGATTGGTCGGACAAGCTCGATGATGCCTTGTGGGCCTATAGAACCGCTTTGAAAACCCCAATTGGCACCACCCCATATAAGTTAGTTTATGGGAAATCATGTCATTTTCCGGTTGAACTTGAGCACCGTGCTCATTGGGCGATCAAATTGTTGAACTTTGACCTTCAATCGGTGGGTGAAAAGCGGCTACTTGACCTCCATGCCTTGGAGGAGCTTCGGCTTGATGCGTATGAAAATGCGCGTATTTACAAGGATGGAACCAAGGCATGGCACGACAAACACATCCTCCCTAGGGATTTTAAGGAGGGTGACAAGGTTCTCTTGTTCAATTCAAGGTTTAGGTTGTTTCCGGGCAAACTCAAGTCTAGGTGGAGTGGACCTTTTGTTGTGATGAAGGTATTTCCTCATGGGGCCGTTGAAATCGGCAATGAGGGTGTTGAGTCCTTCAAGGTCAATGGGCAACGTTTGAAAATATATCACAATGGCTCAACCATTGAGGCCATGCATCTTGATGAGTTTGATGTTCAATCGTCCTTCGAATAGCCCGACTTGAGGTGAGTCGTCAAGCATCGGGACGTTAAACAAGCGCTTCCGGGAGGCAACCCAATTTATTTGCTTTTTATTTCATGTCTTAGTTGCTTTTGGTTGGTTTTAGTTGAAAAGTAAGTGGTTATGGTTGATAGCAGGGGAAAACAGGGCAAAGTTTGGGTCCTTAATCAGTTTCACGGGGCGCGAAATGATTCTCGCGGGGTGTGATTTTGCCACTGTAAGTTTTCCCCAAAACTCCACTTTTTCGCGGGGCGCGAAACCATTCTCGCGGGGTGCGATTTTTCCACTGTAAGTTTTCCCCCAAAACTCCACTTTTTCGCGGGGTGCGAGACACTTGCCACGGAGTGCGAAGCTGGCACTTTAAAAAAAAAAAAACCAACTTCAGTTTTGCGGGATGCGAAGGTTATCTCGCGGGGTGCGAGTTAGGCCCTGTAAACTCAGAAACTTTTGCCCAGTAATGTCGTGGGGTGCGAAGCTGGGTTCTGTCGAAAAAGGGGGGGGTTCGGGTTTCATGCTCATTTCACCAAACTCTCATAAACAAACCCCCTTTGTAACGACCCGACTTTTTAGCTTGTCGATTTACGAAGGGAAATCGACATTGGGATCATTACTTAACCTTATTAAACAATAAATCAACAATAGACACGGAAGAATTATCTTTTATTAATATAGCTGCTAAATTCCATAATAAACCATTATTTGATATTACTTCAGAAAACTGGAAAATACTGTCCCAACATGCTGGGATCATATAATAACTAAATAAATGTTAAATTGTTCTGGCAAGTACTAGAAACTTTAAAATAAAGGCCTAAACTCTCAAGCCCATCCGGCGAAGCCCGCTCTAATCTGCTGCAACATCACCTGAAACTGAGGGGGGGGTCCACCGTCAGTGGCGAGTAACTAGGCTGTCCCATTTAATCGAGGGACCACCAAACACATAATAGCATAGAAATATGCATAAAAACTGTAAAGAAATCTAATACATGTCTTTATAAAAAAAATGTACAAAAATACGTATAACAGTACGTATAAAAATACGTATAAAAGTACGTATGCGAATACGTATAAACACACCTGCAGAAATATGGTTAGAATACGTATAATTTACGTATAATGTACGTACAAACAACCCTGCAAATACGGTTAGAAATACGTACAAAAATACACTCAACATTCATACATACATGCATCCTTACTCGCATACATACATACCCATAAATACAGAAATACACAGCGGAAGACTTAACATACTGAACTTATACCTTATACTATACATCTTAAATTATCTCAATCCTTAACTTATACTTAACCCTTCTTAAATTATATCATTAATAAATCTTAATCATATCTTATCATAATCTTATCTTAATCATATCATATCTTATAATTACATCTCATCTTATATCATAACATCAATCTTATAATAAGGGCATAATAGCTTCTTATCTTAACATATGCACTTATCATATCATTACATCAATCTTATAATAAGGACATAATATCTTCTTAACTTTACATATGTACTTATTATATCAACTTAACTTAACATATCATCTTTGCGGACTGTCTTCTTCAGCTCGTAGCGAACCTTTGCGTTCGCAACTTTCCTAGAACATGTCGGGGTGAACCTTTGCGTCCCACCCGTAGCCCTCCTTTGCGAGAACTAAGCCTAAGCTATGGCCATAACTCCTGGTAGCGGCTCGCAGATACGGTTACCAGACGGCTACATGTTCTAAGACCAAGAACTGCGCGGGGGAACCTTTGCGTTCGTCCCATGTGAGCAGTGGCATCGACTAAACCCAATTGATAACCTTTGCGTTATCGCAAGGGCGTCCTATCTTATTTAACCCGATTGATGACCTTTGCGTCATCGCAGGGGCGATCTTTATATTGTATCTTATATCTTTACTTAATTCAATCATCTCATATATTAGGATAATACTAGGTGACCGTAATAGGAAATGAAATGTTCGGAGTCCCAGGAAAGAGAGGTGCGGCACGTATATTGGCCACCTTAAATACCAAGTCTTTCCTAGCCAGAGACCGAGACATAACATGTATAGCTATTACTCTGTTTCCTTTCTTATCCCTAATCATATCTTATACTTCTCAACTCTTATAATATATTATCATATACTTATAATCCTATCCTTTCGGATACTAACCTTAATATCATATACTAACTTGTAGATATTATTATTAATAATTGTAATAGCCGAATACTAATAGTAATAATAATAGTCATATTATCTATCCCTTCACTTTACAACTTATCCCTGATAATTATTTAATCTGTAACTTTTATTATTAATTATTTCCTAAATTAATAATAATTCAAAACTAACCAAATTTGACTAAATCAAATAATTCCACACGTAAATCTCAATTTTCAAACCATAATTAATTAATTCTTAAATTTATCTTAATTAATTAATTAATTGCTAAAATTACCAAAATATAATAAAAATCCTATTTTTCCTACTTTCACCACACTCGACATTTTATATCAATAATAGCAAAATTATTCAATTAATTTATATGAATTCAATCATCAAGAATTAAATAATTTAACTAATTAATAAACATAAAAATCATATTTTTCAACAACATTCATCAAGATTAACATAAAAATAATATTTTTAACTCTTCTTTTAATTTCTATACACTCGACAATTAGAAGATAATAACAAGATTTAATTTTTAATTCAAGATTAATCAATATAATTCAATACTATCAAGATTCATCATAAAAATCATATTTTTAGTTCCCTTTTAATACTTAGGTCACTCGAAAATTCAAGAATTAATAATAGCATATTTTAATAATTCAATTGCCCTATTTTATACAATCTGATTTTTAAAGAATTAAATTAAAAACGACCATCTAAAGATCTCTAAAAATCTGGAAATTTTTATGGGAGCTAAATATGGGTTCAAGGATTTACGTGCATAAATTTCGTCTAAAAATAACATCTTTTACTATTTTTAAGTGATTTTATAACTAACCAGTCAGATTAGGCTGAATTCGGTTTCAGAATTTTATGCCATATCAAACGATCTTTAAAAATTACGAAAATTTAACACAAGCTGTAAAACATTATCACTGACTTCCATATAAAATTTCGTAGCATTCCGAATTGATTAAGTACACTAATAAATTCGTAAACCTATTCTGGACAGTTTTACCGGTTTGAAAGATTAAATTTTTATAAATAATAAACGGACGAATTTTGCCACGAAATAAGTCATGGTTAATAATCAAACAGTAAACAAGATACCATGAAAAATTCATTAAGAAATAACAAGATTTGATTGGTAAATAAATTCATACAAGATCATACATAAAAACAAGAAAATACATAAAAATCAATCAAGAAATTCATTCTTCATGCTCGACATATCCAAGTAAAACAATATTAAACTTCCTACAATTTTCATGCTTCAATTCCTAATTAACTATGTGTTTTTCTACCCATAGATTAAAGGAGAAAGCGAAGTTACCTGGATTCGCTTAATTAATCCAAGGAAAAACAATGAAGGTTCGACTTTTTGAGGGGATAATAGGAGAGAAAAATGATCTTTAGAGTTTGGAGTTTTAAGTGCTTAAATGCATAATGGCAACACAAGGGACAAGAGTCCTATTTATAGAACAAGATGAAGTGTTGCAAATCCTAAAATAAGGGAAAGTGAGGGCTGGCCATGTGGACTAAGTATAGGGGCCAAGTCATGGGCTTGGTTGAAAAATACTTAAGCCTTCTTAATTGGTAATTAGCATAATTACCCAATTAAACTAGAAATACCCAATAGCCCAAAAAGGAGACTAAAAACCGGCCAAGGGTAGATAAAAGAACAAATTGGGTCCTTGGCCCAATTTGATGAAAAAGAATGGGCTAAAAAGTAAAACAGTCCAAAATTAAATGGGCCTTTTTGGACTTAGAATTAAGACATATCATTAATAACCGCGAAATTTTCTGGCCCAAAATTCCGGGTCGTTACAATCACCCCTCCTTAAATAAATTTCGTCCTCGAAATTTACTTAAAGAAGCTCACGTAAGAAAACAATGGAACAACTAAAACATAAACGATCAGCCGTAAACGGAGACCGTACACGTAGTTACGTCAGCTGCGCGTCCGCCTCTTCTTGGTCACGTAGAAGACTCGGTTCTTCGCTTGCACCCGGCTCACCATTGCTGCCGGTTGTTCTTCGGTCACGCCTAAATCTTGTGCCTTCATTGACTGCACACGCCTCACGCTATCGTAACCCGTCGCACCTCTTTCCGGAATGACGTTCGTTCTCGCATCCTTTGCAAAACCGGGAACCCGGAAACGTTGGTTGCTTGCCCGTCCTGCGATTGCGGCTCCTGAAATGGTTCGATTCGTGGTCTCTTCTCGACTGCGGCTGGTTGGCTTTCCCTGGTTCTCTTCTTTGTAGCCTTTTCCTCCTCGAACGATGCTTGAACCTCTAAGGCGGTCTCGTACGCGTTCTGGAACGATGCTAACCTGTTGCCGGTAACGTGTACCCTAATGCGAGGACTCGTCATTTTGATATACCGCTTCAGCTTCTCAGCTTCCGATGGAGATATTGCAGCGATAAATCTGGACAGCTTCGCGAACTTGTCGGTAACTGTCTGAACTGACATGGTCCCCTGAGTGAGCGTCAGGAACTCCTCTGGCTTTTGCCACCTAAGCTCGTCGGAAAAGATACGTTCTCGTAGCTTGGAGGTAAACTCTTCCCGTGTCTTGGTCTTCACAGCTCTTCCCTGCGGCGAACCGTTACCAACTAGTCGTCTGCTTCTAATCGAAGGTAGTAGCTAGCGATCTGAACTCGTTTATCTTCCGGACAACCGATTGCGTCGAACCGTTCTTCCATCTCTCAAATCCAGCTCTTGCGCATCACGGGGTCAGACGTGCCATCATTGGTAGGAAGCCGATGACGAGAAATATGATCCTGGACCTGCGGGTTATGGGTTCACCACGCTTCTGCTGCGCCACTCTGATAAAACACCGGTCACGGCTACGAATTGATGGTTCCGGCGTCGAAGTCTGAGGTTTGGCCTTGGGGGCGTCATCCTGTACGTACACACTTAAACATTCCTATTGTTAGTTCACACAAAAGCACATAGTAACGTCGGAGGACGTAAACGAGCAATCCGATCGAACGAAGACGACTGGGAATTCTGGACTCGCATGCTATTCTGTGCCAAAGTAAGAATTGCGTCTTCTAAGTTGCGACGACGACGGCAGGAACTTGAAGGTCGTGGGATCGACATCCTGAAACAACAATCGCGTTAAGAAATACACGACATACGAAACGGCGCCAACGCGAAACGAAAACGATAAATCGTCTTAACCCTGGCTTCTACCCATGGTTCACTCATCCAGGTTTTCCATATTAGGCTAAGGTTCACTCGGGTTCATAAAGCGCTCAACTTTCGAAGTTACTTGTGAAGAAGTAACTTAGGGTCAAACCTATGGCTCGGATACCAACTGTAACGACCCGACTTTTTAGCTTGTCGATTTACGAAGGGAAATCGACATTGGGATCATTACTTAACCTTATTAAACAATAAATCAACAATAGACACGGAAGAATTATCTTTTATTAATATAGCTGCTAAATTCCATAATAAACCATTATTTGATATTACTTCAGAAAACTGGAAAATACTGTCCCAACATGCTGGGATCATATAATAACTAAATAAATGTTAAATTGTTCTGGCAAGTACTAGAAACTTTAAAATAAAGGCCTAAACTCTCAAGCCCATCCGGCGAAGCCCGCTCTAATCTGCTGCAACATCACCTGAAACTGAGGGGGGGGTCCACCGTCAGTGGCGAGTAACTAGGCTGTCCCATTTAATCGAGGGACCACCAAACACATAATAGCATAGAAATATGCATAAAAACTGTAAAGAAATCTAATACATGTCTTTATAAAAAAAATGTACAAAAATACGTATAACAGTACGTATAAAAATACGTATAAAAGTACGTATGCGAATACGTATAAACACACCTGCAGAAATATGGTTAGAATACGTATAATTTACGTATAATGTACGTACAAACAACCCTGCAAATACGGTTAGAAATACGTACAAAAATACACTCAACATTCATACATACATGCATCCTTACTCGCATACATACATACCCATAAATACAGAAATACACAGCGGAAGACTTAACATACTGAACTTATACCTTATACTATACATCTTAAATTATCTCAATCCTTAACTTATACTTAACCCTTCTTAAATTATATCATTAATAAATCTTAATCATATCTTATCATAATCTTATCTTAATCATATCATATCTTATAATTACATCTCATCTTATATCATAACATCAATCTTATAATAAGGGCATAATAGCTTCTTATCTTAACATATGCACTTATCATATCATTACATCAATCTTATAATAAGGACATAATATCTTCTTAACTTTACATATGTACTTATTATATCAACTTAACTTAACATATCATCTTTGCGGACTGTCTTCTTCAGCTCGTAGCGAACCTTTGCGTTCGCAACTTTCCTAGAACATGTCGGGGTGAACCTTTGCGTCCCACCCGTAGCCCTCCTTTGCGAGAACTAAGCCTAAGCTATGGCCATAACTCCTGGTAGCGGCTCGCAGATACGGTTACCAGACGGCTACATGTTCTAAGACCAAGAACTGCGCGGGGGAACCTTTGCGTTCGTCCCATGTGAGCAGTGGCATCGACTAAACCCAATTGATAACCTTTGCGTTATCGCAAGGGCGTCCTATCTTATTTAACCCGATTGATGACCTTTGCGTCATCGCAGGGGCGATCTTTATATTGTATCTTATATCTTTACTTAATTCAATCATCTCATATATTAGGATAATACTAGGTGACCGTAATAGGAAATGAAATGTTCGGAGTCCCAGGAAAGAGAGGTGCGGCACGTATATTGGCCACCTTAAATACCAAGTCTTTCCTAGCCAGAGACCGAGACATAACATGTATAGCTATTACTCTGTTTCCTTTCTTATCCCTAATCATATCTTATACTTCTCAACTCTTATAATATATTATCATATACTTATAATCCTATCCTTTCGGATACTAACCTTAATATCATATACTAACTTGTAGATATTATTATTAATAATTGTAATAGCCGAATACTAATAGTAATAATAATAGTCATATTATCTATCCCTTCACTTTACAACTTATCCCTGATAATTATTTAATCTGTAACTTTTATTATTAATTATTTCCTAAATTAATAATAATTCAAAACTAACCAAATTTGACTAAATCAAATAATTCCACACGTAAATCTCAATTTTCAAACCATAATTAATTAATTCTTAAATTTATCTTAATTAATTAATTAATTGCTAAAATTACCAAAATATAATAAAAATCCTATTTTTCCTACTTTCACCACACTCGACATTTTATATCAATAATAGCAAAATTATTCAATTAATTTATATGAATTCAATCATCAAGAATTAAATAATTTAACTAATTAATAAACATAAAAATCATATTTTTCAACAACATTCATCAAGATTAACATAAAAATAATATTTTTAACTCTTCTTTTAATTTCTATACACTCGACAATTAGAAGATAATAACAAGATTTAATTTTTAATTCAAGATTAATCAATATAATTCAATACTATCAAGATTCATCATAAAAATCATATTTTTAGTTCCCTTTTAATACTTAGGTCACTCGAAAATTCAAGAATTAATAATAGCATATTTTAATAATTCAATTGCCCTATTTTATACAATCTGATTTTTAAAGAATTAAATTAAAAACGACCATCTAAAGATCTCTAAAAATCTGGAAATTTTTATGGGAGCTAAATATGGGTTCAAGGATTTACGTGCATAAATTTCGTCTAAAAATAACATCTTTTACTATTTTTAAGTGATTTTATAACTAACCAGTCAGATTAGGCTGAATTCGGTTTCAGAATTTTATGCCATATCAAACGATCTTTAAAAATTACGAAAATTTAACACAAGCTGTAAAACATTATCACTGACTTCCATATAAAATTTCGTAGCATTCCGAATTGATTAAGTACACTAATAAATTCGTAAACCTATTCTGGACAGTTTTACCGGTTTGAAAGATTAAATTTTTATAAATAATAAACGGACGAATTTTGCCACGAAATAAGTCATGGTTAATAATCAAACAGTAAACAAGATACCATGAAAAATTCATTAAGAAATAACAAGATTTGATTGGTAAATAAATTCATACAAGATCATACATAAAAACAAGAAAATACATAAAAATCAATCAAGAAATTCATTCTTCATGCTCGACATATCCAAGTAAAACAATATTAAACTTCCTACAATTTTCATGCTTCAATTCCTAATTAACTATGTGTTTTTCTACCCATAGATTAAAGGAGAAAGCGAAGTTACCTGGATTCGCTTAATTAATCCAAGGAAAAACAATGAAGGTTCGACTTTTTGAGGGGATAATAGGAGAGAAAAATGATCTTTAGAGTTTGGAGTTTTAAGTGCTTAAATGCATAATGGCAACACAAGGGACAAGAGTCCTATTTATAGAACAAGATGAAGTGTTGCAAATCCTAAAATAAGGGAAAGTGAGGGCTGGCCATGTGGACTAAGTATAGGGGCCAAGTCATGGGCTTGGTTGAAAAATACTTAAGCCTTCTTAATTGGTAATTAGCATAATTACCCAATTAAACTAGAAATACCCAATAGCCCAAAAAGGAGACTAAAAACCGGCCAAGGGTAGATAAAAGAACAAATTGGGTCCTTGGCCCAATTTGATGAAAAAGAATGGGCTAAAAAGTAAAACAGTCCAAAATTAAATGGGCCTTTTTGGACTTAGAATTAAGACATATCATTAATAACCGCGAAATTTTCTGGCCCAAAATTCCGGGTCGTTACAATCACCCCTCCTTAAATAAATTTCGTCCTCGAAATTTACTTAAAGAAGCTCACGTAAGAAAACAATGGAACAACTAAAACATAAACGATCAGCCGTAAACGGAGACCGTACACGTAGTTACGTCAGCTGCGCGTCCGCCTCTTCTTGGTCACGTAGAAGACTCGGTTCTTCGCTTGCACCCGGCTCACCATTGCTGCCGGTTGTTCTTCGGTCACGCCTAAATCTTGTGCCTTCATTGACTGCACACGCCTCACGCTATCGTAACCCGTCGCACCTCTTTCCGGAATGACGTTCGTTCTCGCATCCTTTGCAAAACCGGGAACCCGGAAACGTTGGTTGCTTGCCCGTCCTGCGATTGCGGCTCCTGAAATGGTTCGATTCGTGGTCTCTTCTCGACTGCGGCTGGTTGGCTTTCCCTGGTTCTCTTCTTTGTAGCCTTTTCCTCCTCGAACGATGCTTGAACCTCTAAGGCGGTCTCGTACGCGTTCTGGAACGATGCTAACCTGTTGCCGGTAACGTGTACCCTAATGCGAGGACTCGTCATTTTGATATACCGCTTCAGCTTCTCAGCTTCCGATGGAGATATTGCAGCGATAAATCTGGACAGCTTCGCGAACTTGTCGGTAACTGTCTGAACTGACATGGTCCCCTGAGTGAGCGTCAGGAACTCCTCTGGCTTTTGCCACCTAAGCTCGTCGGAAAAGATACGTTCTCGTAGCTTGGAGGTAAACTCTTCCCGTGTCTTGGTCTTCACAGCTCTTCCCTGCGGCGAACCGTTACCAACTAGTCGTCTGCTTCTAATCGAAGGTAGTAGCTAGCGATCTGAACTCGTTTATCTTCCGGACAACCGATTGCGTCGAACCGTTCTTCCATCTCTCAAATCCAGCTCTTGCGCATCACGGGGTCAGACGTGCCATCATTGGTAGGAAGCCGATGACGAGAAATATGATCCTGGACCTGCGGGTTATGGGTTCACCACGCTTCTGCTGCGCCACTCTGATAAAACACCGGTCACGGCTACGAATTGATGGTTCCGGCGTCGAAGTCTGAGGTTTGGCCTTGGGGGCGTCATCCTGTACGTACACACTTAAACATTCCTATTGTTAGTTCACACAAAAGCACATAGTAACGTCGGAGGACGTAAACGAGCAATCCGATCGAACGAAGACGACTGGGAATTCTGGACTCGCATGCTATTCTGTGCCAAAGTAAGAATTGCGTCTTCTAAGTTGCGACGACGACGGCAGGAACTTGAAGGTCGTGGGATCGACATCCTGAAACAACAATCGCGTTAAGAAATACACGACATACGAAACGGCGCCAACGCGAAACGAAAACGATAAATCGTCTTAACCCTGGCTTCTACCCATGGTTCACTCATCCAGGTTTTCCATATTAGGCTAAGGTTCACTCGGGTTCATAAAGCGCTCAACTTTCGAAGTTACTTGTGAAGAAGTAACTTAGGGTCAAACCTATGGCTCGGATACCAACTGTAACGACCCGACTTTTTAGCTTGTCGATTTACGAAGGGAAATCGACATTGGGATCATTACTTAACCTTATTAAACAATAAATCAACAATAGACACGGAAGAATTATCTTTTATTAATATAGCTGCTAAATTCCATAATAAACCATTATTTGATATTACTTCAGAAAACTGGAAAATACTGTCCCAACATGCTGGGATCATATAATAACTAAATAAATGTTAAATTGTTCTGGCAAGTACTAGAAACTTTAAAATAAAGGCCTAAACTCTCAAGCCCATCCGGCGAAGCCCGCTCTAATCTGCTGCAACATCACCTGAAACTGAGGGGGGGGTCCACCGTCAGTGGCGAGTAACTAGGCTGTCCCATTTAATCGAGGGACCACCAAACACATAATAGCATAGAAATATGCATAAAAACTGTAAAGAAATCTAATACATGTCTTTATAAAAAAAATGTACAAAAATACGTATAACAGTACGTATAAAAATACGTATAAAAGTACGTATGCGAATACGTATAAACACACCTGCAGAAATATGGTTAGAATACGTATAATTTACGTATAATGTACGTACAAACAACCCTGCAAATACGGTTAGAAATACGTACAAAAATACACTCAACATTCATACATACATGCATCCTTACTCGCATACATACATACCCATAAATACAGAAATACACAGCGGAAGACTTAACATACTGAACTTATACCTTATACTATACATCTTAAATTATCTCAATCCTTAACTTATACTTAACCCTTCTTAAATTATATCATTAATAAATCTTAATCATATCTTATCATAATCTTATCTTAATCATATCATATCTTATAATTACATCTCATCTTATATCATAACATCAATCTTATAATAAGGGCATAATAGCTTCTTATCTTAACATATGCACTTATCATATCATTACATCAATCTTATAATAAGGACATAATATCTTCTTAACTTTACATATGTACTTATTATATCAACTTAACTTAACATATCATCTTTGCGGACTGTCTTCTTCAGCTCGTAGCGAACCTTTGCGTTCGCAACTTTCCTAGAACATGTCGGGGTGAACCTTTGCGTCCCACCCGTAGCCCTCCTTTGCGAGAACTAAGCCTAAGCTATGGCCATAACTCCTGGTAGCGGCTCGCAGATACGGTTACCAGACGGCTACATGTTCTAAGACCAAGAACTGCGCGGGGGAACCTTTGCGTTCGTCCCATGTGAGCAGTGGCATCGACTAAACCCAATTGATAACCTTTGCGTTATCGCAAGGGCGTCCTATCTTATTTAACCCGATTGATGACCTTTGCGTCATCGCAGGGGCGATCTTTATATTGTATCTTATATCTTTACTTAATTCAATCATCTCATATATTAGGATAATACTAGGTGACCGTAATAGGAAATGAAATGTTCGGAGTCCCAGGAAAGAGAGGTGCGGCACGTATATTGGCCACCTTAAATACCAAGTCTTTCCTAGCCAGAGACCGAGACATAACATGTATAGCTATTACTCTGTTTCCTTTCTTATCCCTAATCATATCTTATACTTCTCAACTCTTATAATATATTATCATATACTTATAATCCTATCCTTTCGGATACTAACCTTAATATCATATACTAACTTGTAGATATTATTATTAATAATTGTAATAGCCGAATACTAATAGTAATAATAATAGTCATATTATCTATCCCTTCACTTTACAACTTATCCCTGATAATTATTTAATCTGTAACTTTTATTATTAATTATTTCCTAAATTAATAATAATTCAAAACTAACCAAATTTGACTAAATCAAATAATTCCACACGTAAATCTCAATTTTCAAACCATAATTAATTAATTCTTAAATTTATCTTAATTAATTAATTAATTGCTAAAATTACCAAAATATAATAAAAATCCTATTTTTCCTACTTTCACCACACTCGACATTTTATATCAATAATAGCAAAATTATTCAATTAATTTATATGAATTCAATCATCAAGAATTAAATAATTTAACTAATTAATAAACATAAAAATCATATTTTTCAACAACATTCATCAAGATTAACATAAAAATAATATTTTTAACTCTTCTTTTAATTTCTATACACTCGACAATTAGAAGATAATAACAAGATTTAATTTTTAATTCAAGATTAATCAATATAATTCAATACTATCAAGATTCATCATAAAAATCATATTTTTAGTTCCCTTTTAATACTTAGGTCACTCGAAAATTCAAGAATTAATAATAGCATATTTTAATAATTCAATTGCCCTATTTTATACAATCTGATTTTTAAAGAATTAAATTAAAAACGACCATCTAAAGATCTCTAAAAATCTGGAAATTTTTATGGGAGCTAAATATGGGTTCAAGGATTTACGTGCATAAATTTCGTCTAAAAATAACATCTTTTACTATTTTTAAGTGATTTTATAACTAACCAGTCAGATTAGGCTGAATTCGGTTTCAGAATTTTATGCCATATCAAACGATCTTTAAAAATTACGAAAATTTAACACAAGCTGTAAAACATTATCACTGACTTCCATATAAAATTTCGTAGCATTCCGAATTGATTAAGTACACTAATAAATTCGTAAACCTATTCTGGACAGTTTTACCGGTTTGAAAGATTAAATTTTTATAAATAATAAACGGACGAATTTTGCCACGAAATAAGTCATGGTTAATAATCAAACAGTAAACAAGATACCATGAAAAATTCATTAAGAAATAACAAGATTTGATTGGTAAATAAATTCATACAAGATCATACATAAAAACAAGAAAATACATAAAAATCAATCAAGAAATTCATTCTTCATGCTCGACATATCCAAGTAAAACAATATTAAACTTCCTACAATTTTCATGCTTCAATTCCTAATTAACTATGTGTTTTTCTACCCATAGATTAAAGGAGAAAGCGAAGTTACCTGGATTCGCTTAATTAATCCAAGGAAAAACAATGAAGGTTCGACTTTTTGAGGGGATAATAGGAGAGAAAAATGATCTTTAGAGTTTGGAGTTTTAAGTGCTTAAATGCATAATGGCAACACAAGGGACAAGAGTCCTATTTATAGAACAAGATGAAGTGTTGCAAATCCTAAAATAAGGGAAAGTGAGGGCTGGCCATGTGGACTAAGTATAGGGGCCAAGTCATGGGCTTGGTTGAAAAATACTTAAGCCTTCTTAATTGGTAATTAGCATAATTACCCAATTAAACTAGAAATACCCAATAGCCCAAAAAGGAGACTAAAAACCGGCCAAGGGTAGATAAAAGAACAAATTGGGTCCTTGGCCCAATTTGATGAAAAAGAATGGGCTAAAAAGTAAAACAGTCCAAAATTAAATGGGCCTTTTTGGACTTAGAATTAAGACATATCATTAATAACCGCGAAATTTTCTGGCCCAAAATTCCGGGTCGTTACAATCACCCCTCCTTAAATAAATTTCGTCCTCGAAATTTACTTAAAGAAGCTCACGTAAGAAAACAATGGAACAACTAAAACATAAACGATCAGCCGTAAACGGAGACCGTACACGTAGTTACGTCAGCTGCGCGTCCGCCTCTTCTTGGTCACGTAGAAGACTCGGTTCTTCGCTTGCACCCGGCTCACCATTGCTGCCGGTTGTTCTTCGGTCACGCCTAAATCTTGTGCCTTCATTGACTGCACACGCCTCACGCTATCGTAACCCGTCGCACCTCTTTCCGGAATGACGTTCGTTCTCGCATCCTTTGCAAAACCGGGAACCCGGAAACGTTGGTTGCTTGCCCGTCCTGCGATTGCGGCTCCTGAAATGGTTCGATTCGTGGTCTCTTCTCGACTGCGGCTGGTTGGCTTTCCCTGGTTCTCTTCTTTGTAGCCTTTTCCTCCTCGAACGATGCTTGAACCTCTAAGGCGGTCTCGTACGCGTTCTGGAACGATGCTAACCTGTTGCCGGTAACGTGTACCCTAATGCGAGGACTCGTCATTTTGATATACCGCTTCAGCTTCTCAGCTTCCGATGGAGATATTGCAGCGATAAATCTGGACAGCTTCGCGAACTTGTCGGTAACTGTCTGAACTGACATGGTCCCCTGAGTGAGCGTCAGGAACTCCTCTGGCTTTTGCCACCTAAGCTCGTCGGAAAAGATACGTTCTCGTAGCTTGGAGGTAAACTCTTCCCGTGTCTTGGTCTTCACAGCTCTTCCCTGCGGCGAACCGTTACCAACTAGTCGTCTGCTTCTAATCGAAGGTAGTAGCTAGCGATCTGAACTCGTTTATCTTCCGGACAACCGATTGCGTCGAACCGTTCTTCCATCTCTCAAATCCAGCTCTTGCGCATCACGGGGTCAGACGTGCCATCATTGGTAGGAAGCCGATGACGAGAAATATGATCCTGGACCTGCGGGTTATGGGTTCACCACGCTTCTGCTGCGCCACTCTGATAAAACACCGGTCACGGCTACGAATTGATGGTTCCGGCGTCGAAGTCTGAGGTTTGGCCTTGGGGGCGTCATCCTGTACGTACACACTTAAACATTCCTATTGTTAGTTCACACAAAAGCACATAGTAACGTCGGAGGACGTAAACGAGCAATCCGATCGAACGAAGACGACTGGGAATTCTGGACTCGCATGCTATTCTGTGCCAAAGTAAGAATTGCGTCTTCTAAGTTGCGACGACGACGGCAGGAACTTGAAGGTCGTGGGATCGACATCCTGAAACAACAATCGCGTTAAGAAATACACGACATACGAAACGGCGCCAACGCGAAACGAAAACGATAAATCGTCTTAACCCTGGCTTCTACCCATGGTTCACTCATCCAGGTTTTCCATATTAGGCTAAGGTTCACTCGGGTTCATAAAGCGCTCAACTTTCGAAGTTACTTGTGAAGAAGTAACTTAGGGTCAAACCTATGGCTCGGATACCAACTGTAACGACCCGACTTTTTAGCTTGTCGATTTACGAAGGGAAATCGACATTGGGATCATTACTTAACCTTATTAAACAATAAATCAACAATAGACACGGAAGAATTATCTTTTATTAATATAGCTGCTAAATTCCATAATAAACCATTATTTGATATTACTTCAGAAAACTGGAAAATACTGTCCCAACATGCTGGGATCATATAATAACTAAATAAATGTTAAATTGTTCTGGCAAGTACTAGAAACTTTAAAATAAAGGCCTAAACTCTCAAGCCCATCCGGCGAAGCCCGCTCTAATCTGCTGCAACATCACCTGAAACTGAGGGGGGGGTCCACCGTCAGTGGCGAGTAACTAGGCTGTCCCATTTAATCGAGGGACCACCAAACACATAATAGCATAGAAATATGCATAAAAACTGTAAAGAAATCTAATACATGTCTTTATAAAAAAAATGTACAAAAATACGTATAACAGTACGTATAAAAATACGTATAAAAGTACGTATGCGAATACGTATAAACACACCTGCAGAAATATGGTTAGAATACGTATAATTTACGTATAATGTACGTACAAACAACCCTGCAAATACGGTTAGAAATACGTACAAAAATACACTCAACATTCATACATACATGCATCCTTACTCGCATACATACATACCCATAAATACAGAAATACACAGCGGAAGACTTAACATACTGAACTTATACCTTATACTATACATCTTAAATTATCTCAATCCTTAACTTATACTTAACCCTTCTTAAATTATATCATTAATAAATCTTAATCATATCTTATCATAATCTTATCTTAATCATATCATATCTTATAATTACATCTCATCTTATATCATAACATCAATCTTATAATAAGGGCATAATAGCTTCTTATCTTAACATATGCACTTATCATATCATTACATCAATCTTATAATAAGGACATAATATCTTCTTAACTTTACATATGTACTTATTATATCAACTTAACTTAACATATCATCTTTGCGGACTGTCTTCTTCAGCTCGTAGCGAACCTTTGCGTTCGCAACTTTCCTAGAACATGTCGGGGTGAACCTTTGCGTCCCACCCGTAGCCCTCCTTTGCGAGAACTAAGCCTAAGCTATGGCCATAACTCCTGGTAGCGGCTCGCAGATACGGTTACCAGACGGCTACATGTTCTAAGACCAAGAACTGCGCGGGGGAACCTTTGCGTTCGTCCCATGTGAGCAGTGGCATCGACTAAACCCAATTGATAACCTTTGCGTTATCGCAAGGGCGTCCTATCTTATTTAACCCGATTGATGACCTTTGCGTCATCGCAGGGGCGATCTTTATATTGTATCTTATATCTTTACTTAATTCAATCATCTCATATATTAGGATAATACTAGGTGACCGTAATAGGAAATGAAATGTTCGGAGTCCCAGGAAAGAGAGGTGCGGCACGTATATTGGCCACCTTAAATACCAAGTCTTTCCTAGCCAGAGACCGAGACATAACATGTATAGCTATTACTCTGTTTCCTTTCTTATCCCTAATCATATCTTATACTTCTCAACTCTTATAATATATTATCATATACTTATAATCCTATCCTTTCGGATACTAACCTTAATATCATATACTAACTTGTAGATATTATTATTAATAATTGTAATAGCCGAATACTAATAGTAATAATAATAGTCATATTATCTATCCCTTCACTTTACAACTTATCCCTGATAATTATTTAATCTGTAACTTTTATTATTAATTATTTCCTAAATTAATAATAATTCAAAACTAACCAAATTTGACTAAATCAAATAATTCCACACGTAAATCTCAATTTTCAAACCATAATTAATTAATTCTTAAATTTATCTTAATTAATTAATTAATTGCTAAAATTACCAAAATATAATAAAAATCCTATTTTTCCTACTTTCACCACACTCGACATTTTATATCAATAATAGCAAAATTATTCAATTAATTTATATGAATTCAATCATCAAGAATTAAATAATTTAACTAATTAATAAACATAAAAATCATATTTTTCAACAACATTCATCAAGATTAACATAAAAATAATATTTTTAACTCTTCTTTTAATTTCTATACACTCGACAATTAGAAGATAATAACAAGATTTAATTTTTAATTCAAGATTAATCAATATAATTCAATACTATCAAGATTCATCATAAAAATCATATTTTTAGTTCCCTTTTAATACTTAGGTCACTCGAAAATTCAAGAATTAATAATAGCATATTTTAATAATTCAATTGCCCTATTTTATACAATCTGATTTTTAAAGAATTAAATTAAAAACGACCATCTAAAGATCTCTAAAAATCTGGAAATTTTTATGGGAGCTAAATATGGGTTCAAGGATTTACGTGCATAAATTTCGTCTAAAAATAACATCTTTTACTATTTTTAAGTGATTTTATAACTAACCAGTCAGATTAGGCTGAATTCGGTTTCAGAATTTTATGCCATATCAAACGATCTTTAAAAATTACGAAAATTTAACACAAGCTGTAAAACATTATCACTGACTTCCATATAAAATTTCGTAGCATTCCGAATTGATTAAGTACACTAATAAATTCGTAAACCTATTCTGGACAGTTTTACCGGTTTGAAAGATTAAATTTTTATAAATAATAAACGGACGAATTTTGCCACGAAATAAGTCATGGTTAATAATCAAACAGTAAACAAGATACCATGAAAAATTCATTAAGAAATAACAAGATTTGATTGGTAAATAAATTCATACAAGATCATACATAAAAACAAGAAAATACATAAAAATCAATCAAGAAATTCATTCTTCATGCTCGACATATCCAAGTAAAACAATATTAAACTTCCTACAATTTTCATGCTTCAATTCCTAATTAACTATGTGTTTTTCTACCCATAGATTAAAGGAGAAAGCGAAGTTACCTGGATTCGCTTAATTAATCCAAGGAAAAACAATGAAGGTTCGACTTTTTGAGGGGATAATAGGAGAGAAAAATGATCTTTAGAGTTTGGAGTTTTAAGTGCTTAAATGCATAATGGCAACACAAGGGACAAGAGTCCTATTTATAGAACAAGATGAAGTGTTGCAAATCCTAAAATAAGGGAAAGTGAGGGCTGGCCATGTGGACTAAGTATAGGGGCCAAGTCATGGGCTTGGTTGAAAAATACTTAAGCCTTCTTAATTGGTAATTAGCATAATTACCCAATTAAACTAGAAATACCCAATAGCCCAAAAAGGAGACTAAAAACCGGCCAAGGGTAGATAAAAGAACAAATTGGGTCCTTGGCCCAATTTGATGAAAAAGAATGGGCTAAAAAGTAAAACAGTCCAAAATTAAATGGGCCTTTTTGGACTTAGAATTAAGACATATCATTAATAACCGCGAAATTTTCTGGCCCAAAATTCCGGGTCGTTACACCCTTTCTCCCTCCTCACTCGAACCAACCCCAACAATTTCACACCATTTTCGAGCTTCCTTCATCAAATTCAACCTCGAAAATCTCCTTTAATCCACCCAAACTACATCTTTTCAACACCTCCCATTCAAATCTCACCCAAATTTGTGCAATTTTTGTCGATTGGGTTAAGAACCCTAGAATTTGGGGGTTTTAACGTGTTGGCCGAACTCAAGCTAATTTCTTGTGCTTTTGGGCTTATTCTACTCTCTTTTACTTGTCTTGCATCACATCTTTGGTAAATTTTCACTCCTACTACTCTATTTCATAGATTAGTGTTGTTGTTTTTACTTGTTGAAATTGTTGATGTATAACTTGTTAATTGGTTTAGTAGTGATTAATTGTTGTTAATGATGTGGGAATTGATTGTGGAAAGCATGTACTTTGTGTTTGTATCCATGAATTCGAGTTTTTGTGGTTGGGTTGATGATAATGTGTTGAATTGAGTTTTTGTGGTCGAATGCTTGATTTCCTTGTTTTTTTGTGAGTGAAATTGATGCCATTTTGTTGATTGATGCTCCCTAATAGTTGTTGTTGTCATGAAATTGTGTTAGTTGAATTGTTGTTGAACTTGATCTCCTTGAAATTTTGATGAATGAAGATGTTTTGGGCAATTACTTGTTACTACTCCCTCCGTAACGAATTACTAGCAACAATTTCTATTTTTAGGTGTAACAAAATACTTGCAACAATTTTTTCCAATTTCATTTTATTCCTTTTTTGGTAAAAAAAAAAACACAATACCTCACTTACTTTTCTCTTTCTTACTTTTCTCTCTCTTACTTTATCATATTACCACATAATACCCCATTTACTTTTCCTTCTCTTACTTTTCTTTCTCTTACTTTTATCATTATACCACCTAATACCACTATTACCTTATTTCACCTAGGAATTTGTGCTAGTACAAATGTTGCTAGTAATTCGTTACGGAGGGAGTACCTTGAAGTGTTTGTTCATGTGCATAATGAGGATTTTGTAATGGAACTTCAATGTGATTCTTGGTTGTGGTTTATGCAAGTATGGCTATGTTCATGTCCGTTTTGCTCACTTTTAGCCTCTTATGAAGGTCGGAAGCCATTGAGCTTGACTACTTTTGGTAATCACTCAATGGTTTTGACTTTAATAAGCGGCAAAAGTGAAGGGTTTGAGGTAATCCTTGTGGGGTTCCTTGGCCATTATTGAACTCGTTGTGTTGATAGTTGTTTGAGGCTCATGTTTACCTTGTGGTTCCGAAATGTGTTTTGTTGGTTTGATGAGATGTTGTTTTTAAATGTGCTTATTTTCCCAGCTCTTAAATGTTTTTTTTATGCATAAATCTCAAGGCCATACCTTTCTATTTTGCATTAAGCTCATTTAAAAGGGGAAATTTTGGGTTTTGTTTTGACAAATTGGGCTTAACCGTCCAATCTTGTCACTCTTTTAACTTAATGCGTTTGTTGTTAATTTGCGTTTGACTTGTTTTGACAGATCTTGGCTCTTGGCTTCGTTTCCTTCACTACATTCCCAAACTCAACCCGTTAACCACAAACCCTACTACATAAACCCCCAAACACCACCACAAAAACAAACCACCTGCCATAACCACAAATAAAAAAAATTATAAAAAATGGCTTCCGGCTCTGCATCTCATAACAAGAGGCAAAAAAAGTCCACCACCTCGGGCCCCCGACCCAAGAACCTTATGGGTCTAAAACGCCTAACAAACGATGAAAGGAAGATTTGGGCTAAACTAGAGACCCGCACCTTCAAGCAAACACTATTTGCGGACGTGCCCACATTAGCCAAGGTAGGGCTTGAACAACAGGTCCGTTTTCTCCTCCGCAAGGTCGGCCTCGAGGGTTTCCTCCAGAAGGATGCCCATACATATGTACCCTTCACCCTCGAGTTCCTCTCTACTCTCCAAGTAGTGAAGGACCAGGAAGGGCAACGCTCCATCTCTTTTCGCATCAATGATGTTGATCGGACCATGACTTATGCAGAGGTTGCTACTGCTTTTGGGTGGAACTACGTAGCCGATCTAGATGACCTCGAGGCAGAGGGGGCCTTCGACCCCGCCACGTTCTACCCCTTGATTGCTAATGCGTTGGCCTACCACGGGAACCGGAAGGAGGCCACTATTGCACACCCGGCATTGAGATTTGTGCACCGTCTCCTCTCTATGACGGTGTTCATGCACGGGGAGGTGACTAACCTTCCTATTGATGACCTCCATTGCCTATGGCCAATGACTCCGGTGGGTCGAGGGTGCCCGGATTGGGTTCATGTTTTTGTTCTGAATGCCTTGGAATTCGGGCAAAGCCCGAGAGTCGGTGATGTTCCCATTGGTGGCATGGTCTCTCTTTTGCTCATGCATTGGTGTGAGATCAACGGGGGCAGCTATGATGATGAGATCCTGGAACCCGCTTTGCCTTCCCTGGAAAAATCTCTCACCTACACGTTCCCTCTATTGGTTAAGAGGGAGTTCTTCCAAGTCGGACGGCAGCATGCCTTGTTTTTGTATGGTACGAAGATTCCCTACATGATCCTCCCGAGCAACAAGATCAAGATCACCGCCGACTCCACCATTCAGCAGTTCACTCCCCACCCCGATGAAGCTTATGCCCACAGCGTCTACACCTACTTAGGGAATGTGCAGCATAACCTTTCTCCTGAGCCACAACCGCAGATCCAGCAACAATATCAACAGCAACAACAACAGTTTCCTCAGCAACACGAGCCTCATGGATACCCTCGTGTCCACGAGAGGCTCGATGCCCTCGAGCATCAGGTGGATGCTCTCTCTTTGTACGCCCTGGCCGCTCACGGTTTCTTTATGACTCAGCCCGGGTATGTGGATCCCACCACTGTTATTGAGGAGCAGAGGCAGCGTCGGCAAGCCGAGCATGATGCTTGGCGTGCCCAGTTTGACGGCTAGTGCCGTTCATTCTTTCTTCCTACCCACCACACATTGAGGACAATGTGTAATTTAAGTGTTGGGGTGGGATGACTATTATTGTACATATTACATTTCATGCCTTCATTGTAAATATTTACTTTTTTATTCAAAAAAAAAAGAAAAAAAGAGACAACTCGCTGAGTTGAAAACCCGAAAGGGCAACTCGGGCAAAATTGGGGGCCTTGCTAAGTTGAAAACCCGAAAGGGAAACTTAGGCAAAAATAAAAGGCTAATTGAGCGGGTGAGAGTGGGGAAAACAAATGAGTAAAGCTAGGATGAAAACCCGAAAGGGCTCCTAGGCAAAAGAAAAGAAAAGAAAAAAAAACAAAAAAGAGAGCATGATACTTTGAATCCTTGGTTCGTTCGATTCTCGGATGAGCAAGGATGGCTCTTACTTCCTTTGAGTTGATTTCGGTATGAAACCATTCCCTTCTTTCATTTTTAAATGATTTTCGGTTGTTGATTTCGTGATTGGTTTCACTTGTTTGGTTTGGCTTTTGGTTGATATAAACAAGTTAGTTGTGAAGAAAAGTTGAGTTTGACCTTGGTTGATCTTAGCTGGTTTAGATAGCTAGCTTAGGACTTGTTTTGTTTCGGCTAGGACGTGTATGCTTCATCAAGTTTATTTCCCATTTCTATGTTTGTTTGAAGCTTTTAGCTTTGGGCTTAGATTAGGAACGTTATAATTTTGGTTGAGTTGGTTTACTTGAAACGTTTGGTAGCACCGAGATTTTTGGCCTATGGCTTGTTGTAATGTTTCCAATCTTTTGTTTTACTCCAGGACGAGTAAAGTTCAAGTGTGGGGGTATTTGATAAGTCCAATTTCGGTTGTTATTTTTAGCATCGTTTATGGTTTAGTTTTAGTTTAGTTGAGCTTAATTTTGTAACATTTTTATTATATTTAAGCTTTATTCAAGAAATAAGGTTTTTATGTAAAAGTTGTAATTTTTAAGTTCTTTTTGTAGTTAGTTAGAGCTTGGCTTGGTCTTTGTGTTGCAGAGCTTGTTTCGGGATTTCGGAGTGGCCCACGGGAAACTGGGTGTGAGTTCCTAGTCATTTGGGCCACAGCATAACTGTCGCGGGGTGTGAGGCACCCCTTCTCCGTTTAAGTCTCACACAAGCAGCGTCGCGGGGTGCGAGGAGCAACTCGCGGGGCGCGACTTTTGTGTTCATTTTCAGAGTTTTATGCAGTGGCTATTTCGCGGGGTGCGAGTTCTTGCTCGCGGGCTGTGAACTTTTCTTCTCCCAAGTTGAGCTGCAGCTGTCGCGGGATGCGACCTGGCCCTCGTGGGGTGCGACGCTGGGGAGTCTGTTTTTCCCCTGTTTTCAGCCACTTGTTTTCGTACTTTCCCACTTGTGTTTAGGTCTATTTTTGAGATTTTTCCTCTCATGTATATATAGAAATATGTCTTCTAGTAAAGAAAAGAAGCCATTACTTAGCCTAGTTCATAAAATTAGACCTAGATTTTGCTATTCAAACTTAGTAATTTTCAGCTCAAGTTCCAATCCAAGTTCAAGTATTAATTCAAGTTTGTAATCTTATTTCTGATTTCTCTTATTTAATTGCTCTTGTTCAAGCTTTGGTAACAAATCTCCATCCCTTCCTTTGTTTAATTTCAGCTTGTTTATTGTTTATGTTTGTTCATACTTTGTTAATTTACCATTTGCAATTATAATTCCATTTCGATCATGTTGATGATGTTCTTTACTTGTAAAATTATGTTTATAATGTTTTTTGAGTAGTTTTTGCCTAGGGTTTGGGTGAAACCCTAGTTTTCACTCATGGTTTGATTTGGTTAATGGTTGAGTAATTGAAGCTTGTTAATTGTCGGTTTTGAAGTGCTGTTGCTAATGACTTAGAGTAATTAACTAGGTCGTTTTTATAGTTTCCTTAACGAAGGATCGAGAGATGAAGTTAAGTGAGGACTCCTCTAAAATCGATTGATTAAAAGATCATGAAAATAGGGATTTTGATCAAGGCACGTTACTGATTTCCGAGTTAATGTTTTAATGGTTTGATTCGTGTTTATAACATGAGAATAGGTTATAGACTCATGTTTGACCCTAATTACTAGCTCGACAGAGTAGTCTTGGACCCTAGGAAATCTCCCCATTCCGACTTGCTCGAATTACGAAACCCGACTTCCAATAATGACCATGAACGAATCGAAGGTGAAACCCTAACCCTAGCTCCCCTAAATCTTGCTTAAACCCCTTTGTGATTTAGTGTAGTTGTGACAAACCCCAATTCATTCTTAACCCGCTTAGCTTGTTGAACCGAGCACGTTCAGTGACTGATACCCTAATTCCCGTGGACTCGACCCTTACTTACCCTTGCTAGTAGCTTAGGGAGACCGAGTGAGGTTTTATCTTTGGTAGCCTCAACGACAGGCTATCACCAGCCTACCTCGACCGTGGTCAACCTGGCCTCGACCGTGGGGGTTTCTTGCCATGCGCCTCTAGGTTGTCCCCCTAATATCACCTCGAGTGGTCTACCTCGACCGTGAGGGCCCCCTCGACCGTGATCATGCTCCTCAATCATGGGGCTTTGACCGTAATCGTGCTTCTCGACCGTGGATCGTGCCCCTCGACCGTGGGGCTTCTTGTAGTGGGCATCTCAAGGCCGCTCCCCAATATCACCTCGAGGGGGTCTGCCAGCCCCTCGACCGTGAGGCTTGACCTTGGGGGTCTTTTGTAATGAGCGCCTCGACCGTATGAGAACCTCAACTATGAGGATGTTCTCAACCAACATGCTCCCTCAACTCTGACCATGCTCAATCACCTCGAGTAGCATGCTCCACGGGCTGCTTTGTGGTTACCTCGATCGTAAGGGCCACCTCGACCGTGAGGGGGTTCCCTCGATCTTCGTATCTCACGGGCTGCCTATTGGCCACCTCGATCGTAAGGGGGTCCTTGACCATGACGCTTCCTTGCTTGTACTTCCCTCTCCTCGAGGGTATATGTTCCTCGAAAGTGAGGACCTTTCCTCGATCGTTGGGGGCTACTCGAGGGTGGTTACTTCATCAGGGTTTTTTGGCATTTTGAGGCCTTTAGAAGCCTTGTTTGGCCTTTTCCCATGGCCAAACCCCCTTCGGATGTTTGCCATAGCGTTAGTCTCGAAAAATTAATCAATTTCGACATATGATTTGCCCCGTTCCGACATCCGAGCGCAAAGTTTTGGCCTTCCGAAGTTATTTAAGGCCTATGATTGAGCAGCAACTTCAAACGACTGTAACTTCTTCGTTCCAAGTTCAAATAGGATGTATGACCTGCCGTTGGAAAGATCTTTCAATCTACTTTCCAATGACGCAAGAATTGCATCAGTATGATATGTCTAGATAAAGTTATGTCCAAATTAGTGAGATGTAGTAAAAATCCTTCGAATTGAAGCGAATAACTTCAAACCAATTGTTAATTGCTCCCTCGACCAAGATGGGGGTATCTCGACCGTGAAGCTGTGACTTGTGTGGTCGTCGTTGTTGCCTCAAGGGTGAGGTTACCTCGACTATGAGGACCTCCCTCGACCCTAAGGGCATACCAAATGCCTCTGGACCAGCCTCAAAAAGCGTTTTCCTCGATCAACGTAGCTCCCTCAACAATAGGACCATATCTTGCGCGTGGGTGCTATTGTGGCCTCAAGGGCCATTCACCTCGAGTGTGGGTGAGCTCTTCATGATGAGTGAGCCTCGATCGAGATGACCTTTGAGTGTGAGTAGCCCTACTTCGATCATTAGGGCCTTTCTTCGGCTACCTCTCTCTTAGCCTTGATCATAGTAATCTTCATTAGCTGGACATTTTGTGACCTCGAACAATATTATCCCCTCGACCATTTGGAAGCTACCTCGACCATGCGAGACTATGGGTTGCTTGGAGCAAAGGTGGCCTCACCTCGAGGGTGGGCACGTCAACCATGAGGTCTTCACCTCGTTTATGTGAAGCTGGGCTTGTTGGTATGATTTACCTCGAAGATGTCTTCTGGAAGGCCAACCTCGATCATAGAGGCTTACCATGGGAGTATGTACCTCGATGGTAAGGTCCCTATCTCCTTTGGTCAAAGCTTCCTCTAAGGATTTGGCACCTACTTCGAGGGTGTGTGTCTCATTCATATAGTATTTCACTATTGATGATTATTCAGCTTTGATCATAATTTCTTGCTCACGATCTCCCTTAGGATGACCAACGAGGTGGTTTTGGTGGCGTTTCTCCGCGACTGTGAAGAACTCCATGCAAATTTCCATGATGAAAATTTTCTAATTGTTGCTAACTACTGTCCGCGACCACCATTCCCTTGCATGTAGGCTTTCATGATGAAATTTTTCTAAGTGTTGGTTCTTTTCAAGGTTTCCCTTTACCTCGACTGTGATGGAGGGTCCATCATGGTTATCTCAGCCACCTCATTTATCTCAATTGTGGAAAAGGTTATGGTAAAGGGCCACTCTTGACACCTCGACGGTCCTACATCAACTCGAGTGTGATAGAGGTAGGAGGGCAAGGCCTCCCTGATGACCTCGAGGGTCTTGCCTCACCTCGACTGTAATAGAGGTAGGAAGGCAAGGTTGTCCTGATGACCTCGAGGGTCTTCCCCTCTACCTCGAGTGTGATGGAGGTAACTGAGAGGAAAATATGCTTTGATTGTCCATCTCCTTTATTGGCGCCCACATTGGGTGGGGCTTTGGCCTAAGGTGATCCATTGATCTTTAGGGGCTAATGAGCCCCATGACATGGTTGTTACTCATTACCCTGAGGGTCTTTGACGCCTTGAGTGTGATAAAGGTAGGAGGGCAAAGCCTCCCTGATAACCTCGAGGGTCTTGCCTTGCCTCGACTGTGATAGAGGTAGGGGGCAAGGCTGCCTTGTTGACCTCGAGGGTCCTCCCTCTACCTCGAATTTGATGGAGGTACTTTGGTGGAAGACATGTTTTGATTGTCCATCTCCTTTGATGGATGCCCACATTGAGTGGGGCTTTGGCCTAAGGCGATCAACTGAAGCTTAGGGGCTAATGAGCCCCATGACATGGTTAATACCCATCCAGCCTCCCATCTGCCTTGATGGGTGCCTATGTTGAATAGGGCTTAAATCGTTGGCCTAAGGAGCTTTCATCAAAGCAAGGGGCTAATGAGCCCTATGGACTTTGAATTCCTGTCCAACCATTCCATCTCCCTTGATGGATGCCTATGTTGAATAGGGCTTGTGTTAGCCTGAGGTGACTCTATCAAGGACCCTCATGGCCTGAGGCTAATGAGCCCCAGCTACTCGATGAGGTACCTGTCCAGTTTCCCCATACTCCTCGATGGGTGCCTACATTGAGTAAGGCTTAGTTCTAGCCTAAGGTGACGCTATCAAGGAAACCTGGGGCTAATGAGCCCCAGCTACTTGATGACTTACCTTTCCGGCCTCCCCATACTCCTCGATGGGTGCCTACGTTGAGTAGGGCTTGGTGTTAGCCTAAGGTGACGCTATCAAGGACCCTGGGGCTAATGAGCCCCAGCTACTTGATGAGGTACCTGTCCAGCCTCCATATACTCCTCGATTGGTGCCTACATTGAGTAGGGCTTAGTGTTGAAGACAAAGTTTCATCCCTGTTAGGGTTTATTCAAATTCTTTCACCAAGGAGATTGTAAACACCATGTTTTTCCGGTTAGGTTTGACTCTTATTATTTTAAAGAAAACTATCATTCAATCGAGTGACTTACAAGGATGTAATTTAGTATTATCTTCATAACTTGGCCCCAATTACATTGATTGTAATTTTGGAACATACAAATGCATTAGGACTTCGGTGAGGATAATCAAAGAGACTCGACCCTATTAGGGTCTTCATTGCAAACACTAACTTCGCTAGGGAGCTGAGTTAAGATATGACATTAATCATTCCATCAATCTCAGTGCTATGACTACGCTTTTCCCTTTTTTCCCCTCCATCATTCGAGAGGTAAGAGTTTAGCTTTCCTTGGTCCGCTAGCTTGTCGAGGGCTTTCTTCAATTATCTACAGTCCTTTGTGGTGTGACCACATTCTTAATGATATTCGCACCAAAGCTTGAGATTCTTCCTTCTGACGGGTGTGCGAATAGGCAATGGCCTGGGGAGAATATCCTGGTCTTTAATGTCAAAGAAGATCTCTCGACTGTTGGTCTTGTATCTAGGATCCATACCACTATCACGATCATCTTTCACCTCGATGGGACTCTTTTCTTATTTCATCTTTCTTCTTAGATTTCTCAACAGGGTTGTTGATGTCTGATGCTTGCACATACTTCTGTGCTCTGTCCATGGCTTCAGTGTACGAAGATATCTCATTTTCTAGCAAAGAGAATTTGAACTTACTACGCTTTAGACCAGACATGAATGCAGCGTAGGCTATTGAATCCTCGACATTGGGTATCTCGAGGAGCTTTGCATTGAAGCGTTTGATGTGATCCCCCAATAGTTCATGCTCTCCCTGCTGGCAAGCCATGAGATGAATGCTCATCTTTCTCTGCTTCTTCCCAGCCACAAAATGGCTGAGGAACATAGCCTCTAAGACAGCAAAGTTACTAATGACGCCTGATGGGAGTTCTGTGAACCATGTCAGGGCCAGACCTTTCAAGGTGGTAGGGAAGTAGTGGCACCAACTTGCCTCACAACCAATTTGTACTGCCATCTCCGCTTTGTAGGCAGCCATGTGATCAGCAGGATTAGTAGTTCCTGAGAAAAGCTCGATGTGTGGGCCCTTCACCTTCCTCGAGTCGACTGTATGTAGAATTTTCTGGTTGAAAGGTGTTTTGTAGGTGAGCGTCCCTGTCGGTTGCCCTTGGTCGACCACTGGGGGTCGTTTGTTGCCATCTTCTCCCCGGTTAGGGACAACGATCGACCTTTGATTTCTGGTTGTGGTACGCTGAGACCTTTCTGGTGATTCCCTGGGCTGGCCCTGAGTTTCTTGCCTTCGACTTTCAATGATCTCTCTCGCATCCGAAATAGATCTCGCCCGGCGTGACTCGATGATATTTTGAGCGTCGTCACGCCGGGAGTTGATAACTTCCCGGCCGGGTTGGGATCCTCTTTGCGAACGTGCCCCATTCTCCCGGTTAGAGATGGGGTTCCTCCTTGGAGTAGTTGCCAGGGGAGGTCTCTGTTGCTCGACCAATATAGGAATATTGTCCTTCAACTCCTGTAGGCTCTTTTGGAATTTTTCATTTAGTGTTGTCACGATGTCCTCAAAGTCCTTTCAAGTGACGACTTGGTTAGGGTTGCTCCGTCGATGACGATCGCTCGCCCGGTTTGAGGAATTGTCATTGGTGACATGTGCATCTCGCCAGTTAGGCGATTCTCGGGGATTTTCACTAGGCTGATTAGATCGAGTTGTCTTGGCTCTGGTGTTAGCCATGTTTTTTGTTACTTTCCCCACAGACGCCGCCAATCTGCTCTCGTTCTGGAACTTCTGATGAAAAGTCAATGCTCTTCGTTATGTTGATGTTGACTTCGTGTGCTCCTTGCTAAAGCCAAGACTTGCAAAACAGTCAAAGGTTGCTAACCTGGGGGTGGAACCTAGGAACGCCCCTCCGATGCTTAAGTCAGATATCGGGAGTAAGGAGTCAATGTATTGTGAGTTTGTGAATTATGAATTGCGTGTTTTGTATTGCGTACCTGAAAAGTGATTGGACTGATCCTTATATAGGCGTTACCTGGTTTGGGTTTTGCTGAGTCAACTATGTTGACGTTTGGGCATGGCCCGTGACACGTGGCATCGTGTCATACGTTGTAGGATATCTGATGTGTCCCCAACCTAACCAGAATTGGGCCTGGGGCTTGGGCCCATCCACACCGGGTTGACCACCTGAGTGGGCCCGGAACAGGTTATAATTATTTCAGTATATGTAGATATTATGATTATTGTTGTTGATATAATCACACTATGTGTTATGGGAATCTCACTACTTGTGGTTATAAGTTACTAAATACTATAGATGGGGAGTATAATTTCTAAAATAAGTATTAACTTTAGCATAAGTAATAACTTCAATTTAATTAGTTTATATATTTACTTGTTTACATACTATATATAAATAAATCATACTATATGTATACAAAATCTTATTACATACATGGTTATGTAACAATAAATTAATTTAACCCTAAACCTCACTTGCAGCATAGGATAGACTTATAGCCACAATATATGAGCATCAAAACCACACTATTTCATGTAATTCAAGTTCTATTTAATTTGTATTTGTGAAACCAACATCATAACATAATTAGTTTATATAATTAATTGTTTACCTACTATATATAAAATGAATCATAATATATGTATACATGCTTATGTAATAATAATTTAGTTAAATGATTAGTCACACTATATGAGCATCAACACCACACTATTTCATGTAATTCAAAACGAATCATACTTATATATAAAACGAACCATACATATATATGTAGTTATTCATTTTCAATCACTTAAATGAATACTTATACATATATAAAATGAATCATACTATAGGTTATAATTATCTCACTATATGTAGATATTATGATTATTGCTGTTGATATAATCATACTATGTGTTATTATTGTTGTTGATATAATCATTTTCAAACACTATGTGTTATGGGAATCTCACTACTTGTGGTTATAAGTTACTAAATACTATAGATGAGGAGTATAACTTCTAAAATAAGTATTAGCTTTAGCATAATTAAGTAATAACTTCAATTTAATTAGTTTATATATTTACTTGTTTACATACTATATGTAAATGAATCATACTATATGTATACGAAATCTTATTACATACATGGTTATGTAACAATAAATTAGTTTAACCCTAAACCTCACTTGCAGCATAGGATAGACTTATAGCCACAATATATGAGCATCAAAACCATACATATAAAAACGAATCATACATATATATGTAGTTATTCATTTTCAATCACTTAGGGCATTAGTAATAAGAGGTTTGTTGAGAGGTTTGAGTTTACTTTTTGAGGTTTATGAACAAACCTCTCTATTGCTACCAAAATTACTATGCTAATGGTTACTAAATAGTAACCTAGGTTTATATGTTGTATATTTGTTCTAGTGGGTCCCAAATATAGATAATTGAATAAGTTTGTCTTCTATTGTTGTTGAGAGGTTTATTGTAAGAGAGGTTTGTAAATTGATGATGTGTTATAATAACAAACCTTCAATGGGTTTGTCTATTGCTAGTGCCCTTAAGAGTACTTATACATATGTAAAATGAATCATACTATAGGTTATAATTATCGTACTATATGTAGATGTTATGATTATTGTTGTTGATAGATTCACACTATGTGTTATGGGAGAGTGCCTTTTAATAATTATTTGTTTGGAAAATTTGTCTTTAGTTTTGTTAATTATGTAGCAAGTTATGTTGCTAAATCAAAAGGTTGTAAGAAATAAGTAGATATAACTAACTTTTTTGTTTTTAATTTAAGTATTAAAAATAAATATTTCATTTAAAAAAATAAATAAATAAAATGATTTAGTTAATGCTCAAAGGTGTTTGACCGTTAAAATTTAACACTCTAAGGGCACTTGGTGTAATAACAAAGCACTTCATCAAATGTTGGTAGTAATTGAAAACAAAAAAAATAATTGGTAGTAATTGACAAAGTGGACTAAAAACTTGGTAGTAATTGACAAATATTCCTAATTATTTATATACTATATATACCATATCATATTATAGAGATTAGCACCCTACTATTTCATGTAAATTCAAATTATTTTTATTTTTCTTTGTGAAATCAATAGCATATGTACGAATTTTCAACGTTTTAGTAGGTATTAAGGCAGATGATGATTATATTATCTGTAGTATGATTTCACAACCCAAATTATCTGATTTAGACAAAATCAATACAATGTAAAAAATAACACTAAAAAATACATATAAAAATTTAATGGATAAAAGTATAATAGAACTAAATCTAGAATAACTTCATTAATCTAATCATAAATACCATGCTAAAACATGGTTTAAAATACAATAATTACAAAACCATGCCTAAAACATGGTTTAGAGTACAATACTTGCAAAAATTCATAAGTTGTTATTAAGATTTAAGATGAATAAAAATGTTGTTATACAAATACATCAGTAGAATTAAAATAGTGGCACATGTCTGAAGCTTAACCCAATTTTCAATAGTTTTCACGCGGTGGCATAGTGCAATGATGGATGCATTTTCATTCCTTATTACCTAAACTTGATCACCCTCTAACCACGAGAAATAGGTGCAACGCCTACACTTAAAATAAGCTTTTCCATGATTATTATCAGATTGAGATATATGAAAGTAGCAAACCTTGGTGGATTACAGTTACACAAAGGAGGTCTGAATGTTAAAGAACATGGAGAATTTTGAGCATTCATGACTGATACGAATCAAGTGTAATCTATAACAAAGTTTGACACTTTGACAAATTTATAAACAAAACTTGTGAAGCACCGTTGAGATTTAAAAAAGGTGGAAATAGTCGTTGAAGATGTCAAAAATTGATGGATAATCCAATGGATTGAAAAATTTGGAAGTAAGATTGATAGGAAACAAAAAAAAATAATAATAAAACAAGGGGATTTCAATCCCTTAACGTGGCTACACCCTAATCAACAAACCAAAAGTAGTTTTAAATGGTTGTAGGGATTTGATGTGACACCAACCATCAAATCAACCTACACCTACACTACACCTATAGTAGAGTTTACATATACTCCGTAATATGTGTACATATTATGTTAATTAATTCTTATTTTTATTTTAATTAATTAACATAATATGTACACGTAGTATATAATCTATATTATTTTGATTAATTAATAAGATTAATCCCTAAACCTTTTGACAATTAACATAATATGTACACATACTCCATAATATGTATAAAATCTAGATTAATTAATATTTGGTGGAATTTCCAAATATTAAATCATCTATATTAATCTGATTAATTAATTTCCAAATATTAATAACAAAATCTACTATGAAATAAAATACCAATAATAACCAAATATGTTATAAAACATAAAATTATGGAAATAAATAACAAAATTTACTTTTAAATACCAATAATTTAGTATGGAATAAAAACAACTATGAAATTACTGAACGACAAATACTAAATCCATAATATAAAGATTTTAATATTTTTTTTTTCACGCATTTTGAGGAAGTGAATCAAAATGATTTTAATACAAGCTGGAATGTGATTAAAAGTTACAAGGTGGAATGTGACTATAAGTTAGTAGTATTAAAATGATTAAATTTTGGTCGTTAACACCCTCAAATCGCTTCACAAAATGAGTGCTTTTTTTTTCCCTCTATTTTTTTTTTAGAATTTTAGGGCCCTAAATTATAATAACTTTGCTAAATAGTTATATAAAAGTTTTAAGGCCCTAAATGTTTTTTTTGACCAAATTAAGGTATATGAAAATAAGGCCAAATGAAAGTGAGATCAAATAAAAGTAAGGCCCTAAATTTTCACAAAGTTAAAGGCCCAAAACAATAACATCCCAAATTGTCAATTATGACAAAGGAGAGAAAAGAGGTTAGGATGTTTTTAACAGCCCAAAATATTAACAACTACACTACTATATTTAAGGCCCCAAACAATAACATCCCAAATTGCCAATTATGACAAAGGAGAGAAAAGAGGTTAGGATGTTTTTAACAGCCCAAAATATTAACAAGTACACTACTATATTTAAGGCCCTAAATATTAACATCCCAAATTACCAATTTTGTGTGAATTTTGTGTTATGAGTCAAGGGCAGTAACTCAATTTTGTGTTATGATGAGAAACAAATATATAGTTTGTTCGTTAAAATAAAATGCTCAAATAATTTTAATAAAAATACACCAGTACACCAAAATTTCGTACAATACCCCAATAAAATGTTTCACACAATTAATTCAGAAAATATCTCACAATGCAGTGTTACAAATATATGAGGAGATATACCTTATGAAAAACTTCATGTAATGTTCAATTCCTCCGATGACATTAAGACTCATGTAGCATCAATCTGGGAAACTTTGATATTCTACGCGATCTCTCGATCAAGACAGGAGTTGTCATAGCCTTGTAATAAACAATACATAAATGGAGAGGCACTTAAAAATAAATATAATAAAAATGTGAGTACACATGCTTACATGGATATGACCGTCTATGTCTTTGTCCCGAGCATCCCTAGGATGTTCCTCTCCATATGCGATATTAACCATCTACATAAATTTTACCTATTATAAGAACCCACATGACAAATGTCCAAACCTTTACCTAATATGAAAACCCTAAACAACACTTACCCCCAGAACTCCAAAGTCACCGTCTTTGCCATTTCGATCCTCATTGCTTACTTTCCGGATATCCTCGTTACAACAAAACTTTATTTGAGGCCACTTGCCCCAATAGATAGGATTTCTTTGAAGTCGATCGAGATAAAAAAAAATCTGTGAATGAAAGGTAGACCTGTTACAACACATGGTGTATGCATGATGCCAAAAATGTTTAACATTAAATAATAAAATTACCGCGACGAAGATGGTGCAACCACCACAACCCGTAACATAGCATTTCTTGTCAAATGTCCGAGCAAAGAGTCTTACACTTACCATTAGTTTTTGGAGAGCTAAGCTATACCAATCATATTTATCAGCTGTAGTAGCAGCTGGCACACAATGAACTAAATCACGTGCCAGCCTAGGACATTGTGTTGGATACAAAACCATTTGCAATGCCAACATTAAAAACAACATCTTAAACTCATCCTTTTCTTCTTCTTCCCATCTCCCCTCAGCTCTTTCCATGAAGGCAGGGGTCATTAAAATACCTTTCGTTAAATTGCCACAAGCCAACTTCTGTAAAATAAGATTTTCATTTTGATGTGGTGCATTTGTTTTGATTGGTAAACCAATGAGTCCTCTAGGTAGTCCAAGTACCCATTGTACTTGATTGGCACATAATATGTACTGTTCCCCATTCAAACCCACAAACATCTTGGTTTTTGGGTCTATTCTAGTCATCAACCAGTAGCATAAGGTCCTTGGCAATTGCTTCCCTGACAAATGCAATGTACAAGCCCCCAAATCCCATCTCTATTACCCACTTTTTCCTACGGTCGTCAAACTTACGACACATCCTCCCAAAACTCTCAACTTGACACGTTACATTGGGTTGCTGGAAAAAAAGTGAAAGAAAGTGAACCTCATGAACATTTGTGAGGAATGTCAAATCTAATACAATTGCTATGAATTAAGTTAAGCCAGGTCACTTATCCGTTTAGAATTTTCATTTCTATAGTTAATGACCGTTTGCCTTTGTTTAATTTTTGCACCAACAGAATTTGAAGACTGTATATCCAAAGAAGCAAGACATTGAACTAAGATTCATTAAAACTTGTAAGTGGGAACAATGTAAACAATCAAAATTCAGTAATTCAACAAAAATAACAATAACTTAAATAAACAAATCCTAAAACCATTTCTATCTCGTGTTTGCTTAATCTTATGATTAAACCATCACTAAGCATGCATCGCATGTTTAATTGTCTGTGATAAATTTACTCGACATACATAGTAGATTTTGAAAAGGGACACATATATAACTGATTTTGAAGAGGGGCACATTGCTATTGCATTTGCGATTAGCCTTGTGATTGCGCCCCATCTAGGGTCATCACCTCCCTAGACAGCCTACGCAGAGCACGTCGGCATGAACATTCCAATAGAGAACTAAGAGTCTATTTTTTTAGATAGCACCTCCCTAGATAGAAAATGTTTGACAAAACCCGGGATCAATGCAAGGTATTCATTATTCATCGCATTTAATTAGTCTAATTATATGCATTTCTAAGTTCATTTGTTGTATTAAACCCGAGACAACATAAGTAATCAACAAATTTAACATAAATATAATAAACTAGACATAACAACAATCACCTATCCATAATTATATGCATTTCAAGTTCACAACAACTTCAACAAAGTATGCAAAAAAAATATCCATAATAGTTAGTGCTTGCATACTTCTCCAATCATAAACTTACTTCACCAATCAAAGAATCAAATCTAATTATATGCATTTCTAAGTTCACAAATTTAACACAAGTAATCAACAAATTTAACATAAATATAAAAAACTACACATATATAACAACAATCACCTATCCATAATTATATGCATTTCTAAGTTCACAACAACTTCAACAAAGTATGCAAAAAAAATATCCTAATAGTTAATGCTTGCATACTCCAATCATAAACTTACTTCACCAATCAAAGAGTCAAATCTAATTATATGCATTTCTAAGTTCACAAATTTAACATAAATATAAAAAACTACACATAACAACAATCACCTATCATATATATCCTAATAGTAAAACCTTGCATACTTCACGAATCATAAACTTACTTCACCAATCATATAATCATTATAATGTAATTTCAGGAAGTGATAAGTCTTAGGGCTAGTAACATAGTAGTGCCATGAAACTTTCCAATAGGTTGTGTGCCACTATATTTTGGCAAAAATTGCAACAAATTATACATCAAAGTATGATGAACTTGGGTGCTTAATGGACTACAATGAGTTCTCAAAATCCTACAATCAACAATTGATTCAAATCGTCCAACAATTGCAGCAGAACAATTGCTTAATGGACTACAGATGTCTGACTACTCAAATCTAGGGTTTGTTACTATGTAAAACTCAAATCAAACTACAAAGTATAAAAAATACGTTCAACAATAATTCATCCATAAACACATCCATAAACATAACCAAAATCAGAAATTTCAAAAAAAAAAAAATCAACAACAATCCAACCATAAGCAAAAAAAAAATTACAGATAGTTCGATTGACTAGATTTTGCAACAAATACACATGAATTCGTGGTTCCTTTGTTACTGACACAATATATACGAATTGCTACTAATACAAGAAAAAACCTTCAACATTCAAAACCTATCAAAACAATTTCCTCAAGAATTGCTACTGATACAATCAATTACACACACTTCTCCAATCAAACTCAAATTTAGGGTTTACGAAAATAAAAAAGAAAACTTACCAAATCAATACTTCTGGTCATCCCCGCCGTGCCGGCATCTACATCGGTCTAAAGCTATCCGACGAGATCGACATGCAGTGAGGTAAACCCGATGCTCTGCTTCTTCCCTTTTCATGGTTTCAATAATGGAGTGAGAGAAAAGTGGTTGGGGGTTGGATTGATAAGAGAGAGAGAAAGAGGAGGAGTTAATAACTGAAGTTAACCCGTTAACTTACAGCAACAACAGCAACATTTTACAATCAACACAAAATATCCTAAATAGCCTTCACTTAACATTAAAAATGGCTATTTTACCCTTTTGAGTTACTTGTTAGGCATCTCAAGTTGAGGAACCACGGATTTCCCCATTATGTTGCAACTTTTTTTTTTTTCTCTATTTTATTTTTATTTATTTATTTTTTTTTTTTTTTTTTTTTTTTTTTTTTTTTGCGCTAGAAACTTTAATCCAAAACCACAAACAACTTCACGCAAATTACTTGTTTTTCTCCCTTTAAAAATTCACGCAAACTACTAAACCCTAATCTACGAATTTCTCTCTGCGCTTTTGAAATTTTGTAGTTATGGCTGCATCATCAAGTAGTGGATTAACCTTCAAGCTTCATCCTCTGGTAATTCTAAACATCTCCGATCATTTTACAAGAGTCAAGTCTCAATTGCAAAATACTTCTCACGTCAATGGCGGTGAAACTCCACCTCCACCTAGAGTCTATGGCTGTGTCATGGGCGTTCAAAGAGGAAGAACTGTTGAGATCTTCAATAGCTTTGAACTTCTCTATGATCCCGATACCCATTCTCTTGATCGCACTTTCCTCGTGAAGAAACAAGAGCTTTGTGAGTTTTGACCTTTGTTTCGCATAAATTGTAGTTTATGTTTCGCGCATATGATTGTATTCAATCAATGAATTATTGTTTCTGATTGATTTGTGGGCAGATAAGAAGGTTTTCCCTAACTTTTATATACTTGGGTGGTATTCAACTGGGACTGATGCTCAAGAATCTGATATGCTTATACATAAAGCTGTGAGTTTTTGCTGTGTCTTTCTATTTGGCATTCATATTTGCTATAATGTGGAGCTCTTTGTTTGAATAATATTAGTGATTTAAAGGGGAAATTGGATGGATTTTTGGAATAAATTAGGATTTCTTTGCTGCGCTTTGGGGTGATGGGTGTGTGTGCACGTAAGAATCTAGGTTATATTCAGTTCGTTTTTTATGGAAATTGTATTTAAACTTGATTCAGCTTTGGGGATTTCAATTTTATTTGTTTGGTTTCTTGGTAGAAAATTAGAAGTAAGGAGGAAGTCAAGTTATGCATTAAAATTAAAAATAGGAAAAATTGTCAAAAATCATCTTTTGCACGCTAGGTTTTGCAAAAAACATCTTATGATGTAGAAACTATTGCAAAAAACCATCTTATGTGACCACATTCCTTGTTAACCATCACTTTATCGCCGGAATCCGATGCTGACTCGCACGTGAATAAAAAAACCTGTTTTTTCTTAGATTCTTTGCGTTTTACCTCCCATATTCCCCCTTTCCCTCTCTCCCTTTTTGCCTTGATCGCCTCCCTTCTCCCTTCCTCTCACTCTATTTATAAAACTCAAAGACTCTGAAAAAGGGGTTTTATTGACTCACGTGCAATACACATGAAAGTAAACACCAAATTCCGACGATAAGGTAGTGGTCAGCAAGGAAAGTGGTCACATAAGATGGTCTTTTGCAAAAGTTTCTACCTAAGATGTTTTTTTTGCAAAAGATGGTTTTTGACAATTTTTCCTAAAAAATATGACGTTCCTTCAATTTTTTCTTTTTTAATAGACAAGATAACTCTTTTACACCCTAAGAACTGTTTTGAACCCTAGAAACTACTCCTTTAGAAGCTAAACACCGAGATTGTAAGAACTAGCTTTGTTGAGAATTTCTAGTATTCAGAGGAAAAGGAAGTCACTTTGCGCTAAAGGATTAGCACCCATTGTGCTATAGTTTGAGTTTGTGGGTGTGCTTGTTGAGTTTTATTAATCAAAATGTTGAAAAGTTTGGGTGAAGCCATCATTAAAATTGGGTTCCATAAACATCATGGGTTGATCCAATGTATTAGTTACTCCATATGATATAGAATGGGGAGGCAAAAACGTGCAATTTCTACTCAAAATTATGTAAAATTCGTAAGTCTATTTCAACCCACAAATATAAACATGAAATTCTCATAAAATAGATATGTAAAAACTCATTGTTGTCCATCAAAGAAGCTTGTTTGACCGCCTCGTTTTGTATCAATATAAGTTGAGATTTTTAATGATCCTATTTACCCCTTCTTTGAATGGAAAGTTGTACTCACCGGTGTATCGTCTTGTGGCTGAAGAATTCTGAGGTTTTTTTTTTTTTTTTTTTTTTACAACGGTCCTTTTCCTCGAACTTTTAACCAGAGACATGTGTTTGTTATTGTTCAATATGTTCTATGCCATTTTTTTTAATGGTTTGAAAATGCGGCTTTTGTTACAGTCGAGGTAATGGTTGCGGAGTCACGGGAATGGTTATGATGCATTGATCGCGGGTATGACATGGTTGTCGCAATGCAAAATTGATTTCCATATAGTATAGGATTAGAGCTATGGGGGAATCTTCACTATATCTTTGAATAGGAAGTAACTTTTTAGTGAAACAATAGGTTTAACTTACAATACGCGGTGATCTGGGGTTGGAACATTAGAATCGGACAAAATCGCAGGTTTCCCCCCTTGCTTACGAACAATTTCGGTTTGGTCAATTGAAATTCCTTTACAAAATGGCCCGACCAAGATGTTGCGGCCTTGTTTTTACACCATGATTACTTCCTTTAAGACTTGTATGCAACCTTATTTGAACAAATTGCAAAGATTTCTAAATTCAAAGAGAAATTTAATCAGACCATAGATTCTAAAGTCATTTCAAAGGTAATACCCAAACTATAATTATAGTAAATACTAAGGCATTGATCAATAAATACTTGCATTATTAATTTCATTTTTGATTTATAATTAATGTGTAACGAGATTCATGCTTGTGGTTCAACAACATCCTTTTATCTGGGTAGCTTCATGTCTTAGGAGGAAAATCGCATTTAGCAATTCCGACTTTAATATAGTTCGTTTTGCAAAGCATGGCATTATATTTGACAATGGGCATTAGGTTTCCTGCTACTGGTCCTAAGCTCGGATAAAGGAGGAAGGTTGCGGTAGGCATGTGCCAGCTAATATAAAAATTTGTCACATCTAGGCGCATGGTTGGACGAGAATAGTACTATGATGGGTGAACTCATGAGAAATCCTTGTGTTGCCATGCCGCCGGCCCTGTGGTTGGCCGAGAATAGTATTAGGATGGGTGACTTCTTAGGAAATTCTTGTTCCATCGCTTTGGGATTAAGGTGTAACACAAGAAGAGGGAGGACATTGGGTTCATTGTAATTTTTTAAATGTTACATGAATTAATTGGCATTAATTTAGTTACTACAAATGCAAATTCATGCTGTTATCTAAATCTAGTGAAGTGTGCTTCAAAAAGCAGGCATGTTTCCTCTAAATTGAGCACTGCACAAGTTTATATCTCAGCTGCCATATTTATCATGGTGCAGCTTATGGATATCAATGAGAGTCCTGTTTATGTTTTACTTCACCCTTCAATCAATCATGCTCAAAAGGATCTTCCAGTGACTATCTTTGAAAGTGGTATGTCTGATTTTCCCCAGCCATCTTCCTGCTTTGCATAAATTCTTGCATACTATTGCACTCAATATTTTGCTGAGATATTTTTTTTTCCATGGCAGCCCTAAATGGTACAAAGGTTTTTTAGATTGATATTGGACTGTAAGGGGCTTGGAATCTGACGTAAATCTGTTTGACTATTTCTTTGCTTGCTTTCTTTTGTCCAGTCAAGTTAATCTTATTCCTAAAAACAAATGTGTATCTTAGTGATAATCCAGTTCTGTAATTGTTTTGCAATTCTGTTTCTGACATTGGCTTTTGCATGTTACCTGTTTCATCGTTAGTCTGAAACTTAGTTTTAAAAGGCGCGCCTAGGCGCAAGGCTCTTCAAGGCGCTAGCGTTTGGGCTTTTTTAAGGCGAGGCACAAGTACCCCTTGGAGGCGCTGGAAAGGCGCGCCTTTTTGGGAGGCGCAAGGCACAAGAAAGGCGCGCCTTTTGGGGGTAAGGCGCACATCAGGTTTTTTTAAATTACAAATAGGTTTTTTATTAGGTCATTTGAAGCATTTATATATAAAAAAAAGAAGAGAGAATAAGTAGAAGAAAAGGTTCGATATTTTGAAAGAAGAGAGAGAAGTATAGAAGCAAATCCTAGGTCCCTAACTGTTGCTGCCATCATCACCCACCCACCGCCGGAGCTACCATCGTCACTGCCGGTCGTCCCTAACTGTTGCTACCATCATCACCCACCCACCGCCGGAGCCACCATCGTCACTGCCGGTCACCGAGAAGTTTCTCTCTTTTGTTCTTTTTTCTTCTCTTCCTCTTCGACTGTCTTCGTCTCTTTGAAAATGAGCTTGGACAACCAAGTTTGCTTTTCCTTCCCTTTTTTCTTTTCATCATGTAATGTTTTAGACTTTTAATACCGTTTATTTAATATGAATTATACTTTGTTATGTCATTTATGCATCTATAACGAGTATAATGTTATTTGTGTAAAATATATGATCTAGTTTTAAAAAATTAAGTTTTTAGAAAATTTAGTGCGCCTCACCACCTAAAGGCGCGCGCCTTCGCCTTGCGCCTAGGCTCCAAGGACATCGTGCGCCTCGGTGCGCCTTGCGCCTTTTAAAACTAAGGTCTGAAATCAGCTAGGTTTTTATTGGTAAATGTCTTTAAGCTTTGGCTGAGATATTTCCACCAAGTTATTTATTTGTGATTGACAAACCCTGGAGGGTTTGTAGTTGCCGTTTATATAAATGAAGGTTGCAGGGATGACAAGTGGATCAAACTTGTGGATTCTAATTAATTTTTTGGGGGAAGGTCTGCTTGGTCAGCATTTGTCGTGTGCACATGTTAAATTGATCTGAAAGAATTCTGTCCCATTTGGTGAGATAAGTTATATATCTAGTTGGTGAGAGCTTTTATTCACCCTCAATTCAACAGATATAGTAAATTAGTAATATACTCTGTTATCAGTTCTTATCTTTGATATTTTTACTGCTTTGGAAAATGGGTTTGCTGCTAAAGTAATTATCCATTGTTGGCTGCTTATGTCTTGACTTCTCTAAATCTTTCTATTGGCTAACTGTATTTGATTGAAGGAAGTTTTTGATAATACTAATACAGCTTTTCTAAGCTGCAGCTCAGTTTGTTGCTTGGTTGTTCCTCAATTTTGATTTACTAGGACTACTAGAAATATTGTAGTATGTTTTTAATTTTTTTCCACATTGTATTTTGAGGCAAGGCAATATGTATCTACCCCTCCAGCTTTCTCTAATCCTTGTCATTTTACAATTTCAGAACTGCATGTCATTGAAGGTCTCCCACAGATAATATTTGTTCGCTCAAGCTACACCATTGAGGTATTCTATCTCTTTTTTTCACTTCTCCCACTCTTGGTACTTTTGCATGACTGATGCATTGCTGAGTCTTCCTTTTAATTCCTTGAAGACAGTGGAAGCAGAAAGGATCTCTGTTGACCATGTTGCGCACCTTAAGCCGGCTGATGGTGGTTCTGCTGCCACCCAATGTGAGTTTAGCTTCCTAGTATTCCCTCTGACAGCATAAGATATAATGGAAATAGTGTCTTCGAATATATGCTTCTTCTAAATTGATATATTATGCAGTGGCTGCTCATTTGACTGGTATACACAGTGCAATAAAGATGTTGAATAGCCGAGTTAAAGTGCTGCTCCAGTATCTTCTTGCTATGCAAAAAGGTATTTATTATTATTTGGTCATTCGTTACCTTTAACTTTCTTTATAGGGGTTGGTTGCGGACGACATGTTTTTTATTTTAGGCTCCTTTTGTTTTAATGGAAATCAATTTTAAAGGAATATGATTTTTAATGGAAAATATTTCCCAAAGGAAACTATAATTAGAAATTAATTTTCCATTGTTTGTTTCCATGGAAAAAAAGAAATGGAAGAGAAATGATGGGTGGGAGGAGAAAAGGAGGGAAGTAAAGAAATAAAGTGGAAGATGTGGCATATCTTCCTTGAGGAGAGAAAAATGTTTTCCTCCCTTATATGGTTCATTTTCCACCTATGGGGAAACTATTTTCCATTCTTTTCAAAACAATCAAAGGAAAATGAGAAAAATGGTTTTCATAAAACGTTTCCTTCTAAACAAACGCAACCTTAGTCATGAAGGATGAAGCATGTACATAATCTAATAGAATTTGGAATTTCAGATAATTTTACAGCAGAACCTGTTTTCTTTTTTCCTCGTGCTTCATACATTGTATAGTAAATTACTGCTTAGCTGATAGTTCAATTATATCAATTCCTCACATCATATTGGGCATTTGAATTGGCTTATTGTAGCATCATGCCAGTATTGGGAAAGTGTGATGAGAGGTACTGTAACAGTTTGATCTCTATGCATGGTTATTATTACCCTGATCTACAACTGCTTTTATTTCTCATAACAGGTGAAATTCCTTGTGAGAATTCATTATTGAGGCAAGTTTCAAGTCTTTTGAGAAGATTACCTGCTATTGAATCTGGGAAATTCCAAGATGATTTTTTGATGGTAAATCTCTTTTATCATTCTCAACTTACTTTATTTCTATTATGAATTTACCTTTTCTCTTCGACTTTTGGTCATATACCATATTCATATGTTGGAACAATATTTTGAATCGAGGATTTTGTTTTCACAGGAATACAATGACACCCTGCTGGTTACTTATCTTGCTATGCTGACCAACTGCTCAAGGTAATTTACATTCATGTCTAAATTTTACCAAGTAGCTACTGATATATACTAACTACTAAGGGCATTATGGGTTTGTAATGAGGAATGAAACCAAGGTGGTATAAGTTTGAAACTTGATATTAGATGTTTGGTTATGAATTTTTTCCTTTTTTTTATTTGATACCTAGAGGAGTAGAGGTATGGGTATGAGCCATATCCATGCCCCACCTTTGGTTTCTAAAACACATATCCCCATACCATGGGGGTTTAAAGTATGGGTTTTAATTTTGATTTTTTTAAAAAGCAAACACAAGTTATGGGTTTAACTCATTTCACCTCATAGGCTCATACCATAATTGTCTGAACCAAACACCCCCTAAAGCCTCAATTTTTTTGTTTTAGGGTTACCCTAACTAATTCTTGTTTTCTCTAATGTAGTGCGATGAATGAGCTTGTCGACAAAATAAACACTGCTTATGACAGGCAAAGTAGAAGAGGAGGGCGGACCGCTTTCATATGAGCTGGAACTGATTTTTCTTGCCCCCCTTATCCTCTATTCCGAAGAAGCTAAATTCATTCTGAAATCGTTTTAGAATCAGGATATAGGTGTCTTGATTAATTTTGTGGCATCAAAAGTAACTAGAAGTACTATTAAATGTTCACAAATTTTTGTTTAGTGTACATCGATCTTGAATTTCCTTGTGATTGATAGGTTATCACTAGTTAAGTAGTGGTTACTGATTTCATTCTATGTATAATTTTTATTACCAAGGTATGGTAAGTTTTTTTTTTTTTTTTTTTTTGTGGAAAGAAAAAGTAGACAGGGAAAGTTAGGTTGTCTTCCTCTCGAAGAGACAACCCGACTTATCAGCAAATAAGAAAAAAGAGAATTTGGCATCCATAAACGGGTCAATATCAATGTGCGTAGGGATCCAGTGCCCGAGAGACGCGATGTAGTCGGCGCAATTATTAGCTTCACGATAAATATGAGAAGAGGTTGTACATGAGAAATCTTGAAGGATGCACCGAATATCAGACATTAAAATCTGGATCTTCCAGGGGCATCTGAATTTACTCTGCAAAACATTAATAACAGTTAGATTGTCACCCTCGATAAAAATAGAAGAGTAACCTAACTCACGAGCTAAGAGAAGACCATTGCGGAGGGCCATGGAAAATGTATGGTAAGTTATGGGATATTTTGTGAATATTACGATGGAAAATGTATTGAGAAAATTTCAGTGAGATTTCATAAACCTCAAGATGTCTTGGACCGACTTTATGACCGAAGTTGTTTGCCTGTTTACTACCTTATGACTTAAAAACTTAAAACTCACGGAATTACTAACTGAAAGGAGCAAAAGTATTAAGTGGTAGTGAACTCATAAAGTTTTGTAGTTGTATAAGATAAAAAAGTATGGATGTCAATCCATTGCTTTTATGATGATATGACCACGATAAATCTCATCCTCATGGGCACTGATATAATAATGGTATATATTGTTGTTATTGTGTTTGATTCTTGTTCGCTATTTGGTTTGAATAATAGGTGTCAATTTTCAACCCGACCTGAAAAATTCGAGTAATTTAATTTGATCGGGCTTTGATAAAAATTTTGAATTTTTTGACCTATTCAAATCCGTCTTTTCGAATCGGCTAAAACTCGTTAATTTTCAACCTGACCCGATTCAACCTGATGGGTTAAATACTTTTTAGTAGTTTTATCATTTGTTGATAATTTCTATTAACATTAGAATATTAAACCTTTACTATCAAATTTCTAAATTGTCTTTTACAGTCTAGCTTGTGTTGTATTGTTATTTACCGGACTTCGTCCTTAGGCTAGCTTAGGTGTTAGGTTTTAATGTTACTTGCTTGGTATGTTTTGTTTATTAGGATTTTATTCCTTTGATAGGCCTGTATAGTAGTTGTATTGTTTTGGGGTGGGTGTTGAGGGCTCTTAGGGGGTTATCCCTATTAGCCTCTTAGCTTTCATCTCGGTGGTGGCTTTGTGTCACGTTCTTAGGGTAGGATATAATAATCTTTCCTTACCCAAAAAAAAAATTCTAAATTGTCATTTTGATCTTTTATTAGTTGAAAATGATTCTAAAAGGCGCTATTTATTAATTCTTGTTATTTGGGTACAAATTTAGACATTTTTTTTATATAAATGAGGTTATAAAAATTAGATTTAGAATACAAAACAATACTGCGGTTATAAATCGCTAAACCCGTTGGTCAACCCGAACCTAGAGAATCTGGGTCACGAATCTAAAAACCGAACCCGATAACAACCCACTTTAAATAACCCGAAACTGATATCAAGTTAGCATAACCCGGCCGATTTGACACGTCTAGTTTGAATTTGTTATAGGGTAAATTTTAACCGTAACCATTATTTATCTCCATATTTATCGTTGATGTCTAAAATTTAAATCCTTATATCAACTAATGAGTTTTAACAAATATTAAAAAAAAAAGGTAAATTGCTTGACAAAATTTTTTATCTTTGAATCTTCATGGTGAGTTCGACTCTTGCCGACTTCCTTCGCCCAACAAATGTAAGGGTAATGCGGACCTAATATTTTTATGAAAGCTACTATGAAGCACACTTAGATTTGGCAAAGTCAATCCGAAATTCGAAACTCGATCTGAATCCTAATCCGATTCAAACCTCACATGGTTCGAAACTCATCCGAATTCGAACAACACTGACCTGAATCTCAATCCGATCCGAACCTCATTTGTTTCGAAACTCATCCGAATCAAAATAGGACCAATCTGAACTTGTCTTGATCCGAAGCCCAATTCGACCCGAACCTCATATGGTCTGAAACTTATCTGAATCCGAACAGGTCTGATCTGAACTCGTCCTGATCTGAAAACAACCCGATTCGAACATGTCCGATCCAAAAACAAATCGATCTGAACTTGTCTGATCCAAAGCAATTTTTTTATTTATTTACAGAATCTTTTATACACAGTAACTTGTTGGGAATATTTATCATGGTGTAAGATATTTGTTGAGAATAATTTGTAATAAAATAGCTATTAAGCCTATTAGTTAACAAGTGAGTTCATGAAAAATAAAAGGGTGTGTTCTCTTCAAATTATATCAGATCAGATCATATCAGACTAGATCAAATCAGATCAGTGTGTGTTCTCTTCAACTTATTATATCAGATCAGATCAAATCTCATAAGTTCCAATCAAATTCATATTAATCATTTGTTATACAGTTATGTTCTTAATCTAACATATATAGAAAGTGGAGTTTTCCGGAAGCATACATTTTGCCACGTAATCGAGTTATATGCTCAAGCTAAACGAATTGCAGATAATTGTTTTTTGGAATTAAGATTATGGGAAAAAATTAATTACTTAAAAAATACAATATTGCGTTAAAAATAAAACGAGAACCTTAAAAAAATTAGGATCAGTAAAAAAAATTATTATGTAAAAAATTTGATTAGTAAAAAAATTATTATTATTATTATAATTATTATTATTATTATTATCATCATCATTAACTAAATCATATAAAACAAATTAATTAAAACTATTATTATTAGTACTATCATTATTATATCTTGGTTAATTAGAATAGTCACTATGGAGTAATAATAATAATGATATAAATCCACAAATAATAATAATAATAATATCATTATCATATAAAATAAACTAGGTTTTTCGCCCTATGTTTTAGTTTTTGTAATTCTAATGATTTTATAAGATTGAAACTAACTAAGACTTGATAGTACTCCGTTGTAGTACTCCGTTCTATGTTTAAATAAGATTGAAACTAACTAAGACTTGATATTAAAAAAAAATAAAGAAATTGAACATGCATGTAAATAAGAGCATGTACTCCATAAATAAGAGTTTAAAAGTATGCATTTAGTATTAAATTAAGATATAAAAAAATTATGATATGAAAAAAATTATGAATTTTAAAAAAAATAGCCAATTTAAAGAACTTAAAGAGATTAAAAAGATGATTAGGTAATTTATCATTAATTAATTTCTTATTTTATTTTTTTTTTGAAATTATAAATTCAATATGTTCTGAACGAATGCCACATGGATTAACAAATCCAGTTATAAATATTTAGTATAGATGATAGATATATATAAATAAATATTAAATAATAGTAGTTTAATATAAAGTAGTGTAAAATAGGATCGAATTGAAGAACAAAACTAAGAGGATAAAAAAATTTATATAAAACAAATTTGGTTTTGATGACATGACGCAATGACTGGACGCTTACGTGGTACATCATAGTGCGAGAAAATTACATATAGCAGCTTAAACTTCCTGTTTTAAATATTTAATATTTAATTATAGATTATAGATTATAGATTACACTGCCCATAGATTCTATAGAGAGTTAAGCTAGGCCAAGCATAAAATCACCCGGAATTAAATTTTAAAATAAATTGAAGGAAATCTCACGGTGTATTTGGTGGCACTTAAGCTAATAGTTAAGGACCAAAAATATGTTATATACTCTATCAAGTAAAGATATTAATTGAGATTGAACTTTCAATCAAATAAGATATTAAATTAAAAAAATGTTATATACTCTATCAACTAAAGATATCAACTAATATATTGGGTATATTGACATGATTCTTAAACTGAGTGATACAATTTAAAAATACTTACTAAAGAAATTTTATGGTTATAAAATTAAAATATGCAAGTTTACAAAAATATATGGAATATGGAGTATTAGAATAATATAGGTCATCTTAAGGGTTGGGGACCATATTGGGCTCAAATTGAGATGTTATATTGTTCAATAAAGGTCATAAAGCCCACTACTACTACTACTAAGGCTCTGTCCTTTAGGACTGATATGGTCTGATCTGATCTGATTTATTTTGAGTTTGTCTGATCTGATCTAATCTGAGTTTTTCTGATTTGATTTTATTTATATTTATATTTATATTTATATTTTTATTTTTATTTTTACTTTTATTTTTATTAGGGACAAAAATTTAATGAGCTCAAAGCCTCAAGCTCATTTCATTTCACCTCTTCAGTATTTTACTTTTCATTCTTTTCAAATCCTTCATTCAATCTGACTCCAAAACCGTCACCGAAAAAGTCGACCGAATAATCACCGCCGGAAAAGTCATTCCGAAAACCGTCGTCGGACAAGTTGTCCCGAAACCGTTGCCGAAAAACGCGGCCTGAAAATCGTCGCCGGAAAAGTCGGCCAAATAATCACCGCCGGAAAAATCAGTCTGAAAACCGTCGTCGGATAGTCGTCCTGAAAATCGTCGCCGAAAAACTCGGCTTGAAAATCGTCGCCGGAAAAGTCGGTCGAATAATCACCGCCGGAAAAGTCGACCGAATAATCATCGTCGGAAAAGTCATTCTGAAAACCATCGTCGGAAAAGTCGTCCCGAAAATCGTCGCCGGAAAAGTCGGCCGAATAATCAACGCTGAAAAAGTCAGTCCGAAAACCGTCGTCGGAAAATGTCGAACGAAAAAACAATACTCGAAATAATAATAATAATAATAATAATAATAATAATAATAATAATAATAATAAAGAGTAATAATGTCTGATCTGATCTGATCTGACTAAGTCTGATCTGATCTGATCTGATTACTGTAGCTTTTAAGTCCAAAAGAACAGGGTCTAACTAATCTTTGGCCCTGTACGGTTTTTTTATCAATTAATAGTGTAAGATTCTGTCTAATATAATTTAAGGTTGAAAACTTAAAAAATGCAAGTTTACAAAAAAAAAAAAAGAAAGTAAATTGTGTAATATAATAAATAAAAGCACAAAGTGCCTAAAATTAGGCGAGACTCAAGATTTGAATAATATTTTTCCCTTAAATTTTGTTGATTTAAAAAAGGAGTTCATGTAATGCTAATTATGGAATAGGAAGATTTTTGTATTTATTAAACAACATGAAATATCTGTAGTTATATCATTCTTTATTTTTTTTTTTAAACAAAACTTAGGACAGTAAAATAAAAATATAGAAGTTAAACAAAAAGAAATTATCAAAATGTGTAATTAATATATAAATACACACATTGCATAAAATTAGTTAACATTTAAAATTTAAATACATTCTTTTTTCTAAACTAGAAATATGAGTAGTTATATCATTCTTTATTGACTTTTAAAACTGATTTTAATAATGTAAAATTAAAAAAATGCAAGTTTACAAAGAACTAAAAACGGTAAATTGAGTAATACAATTACTAAAAGCACAAATTGCCTAAAATTAAGTGATAGTCAAGATTTGATTAAACAATTTACCCTAAAATTTAGTTATTTTGAAAAAAAAAATTAGTTCCCGTAATGCTAATTATGGAATACGCACAACTACAATTTTCCCTAAAATTTAGTTAGTTTAAAAAATTACATGACATATTGACATAGATAAATTTAGCAAAATGAATAATATAATATATAAATGCACAGCTTGCAAGTATAAACATACGGTTTCCCTAATATTTTGGAATTTTAAAAAAGGAAGTTTACATATAAATATAAACATTGTGTTACAGTATATAAAATATATAAATATACTCGAATATACGTGACACGTTCTTTGGTTCATATATAAATATAAACTTTGTGTTACAGTATATAAGTATATTCGAATATACGTTCTTTGGGTCATACTCTCTAGTGGATTAGTATTATTACATGATATAAATTTACAGTAACCCAAATCATGGTTCTTTGACTCATTTTAATAATGAAATTATTAAACTCAGTAATTTTATATGTAAATAGATACAATGCATAAATTTAGGTGACACTAAAAAAAAACGTATTCCACATATTAGGTAAATAGACATGATTCTTAAAATCAGTAATAAAATTCAAAAATACTTACTAAAGTAAAAAGAGAAAGAAAAAAAATACCTATATAATTATCAGAATGACTTTGGTCTACAGAGACAGTAACATGCAAAATGAAAAGGGAAAATTGTTAGTGTCATGGTGTTATATTAAGTGTAAAAAATATACGTAAATTCAGATAAATGAATACACCAAAAAGAAAAATGTGAACAATAACCTTTGACACATACAAGATACAAGCATATGAAATTGGGGTAACAACTATATGAAAGAATATATATATGATATGATGACAATCTATATATGTGAGGCTTGAATAACAGTATTAAAATGCAATTAATGTGCTTTTAAATTGGAAATAAACTGAATGAAAATAAATCAGTTAAAATGTGGAAGGTTTTCAAATGGTTAATGATAAAAAAGCTTAAATTTAGCCAAGAAATAAGTAGTAATAAATAGCATTAGAATTGGAATCATTGATTTAAGAAAATTAAATTACGTAAGTAATTAATAAAATAATGACAAATGCTAAAGAATTTCAAAAAATTAAACGGCTAAAAAAACGCACAAAAAAAAAAAAACACGCCAAAACCATACAAAGACCAGTAAAAGGAGAAAACAAATTTTAAAAGTAAAAAGGAAATTAAAAAGAACAGAGCATTAACATTTTGAAGCAATAATTACACAATGAATAACAGCAAACTAATCGGTAAACTGCTGAAATGGGCCTTCACCCACAGTGACAGAAGGATCCGACTCGGGAACATCAATGGAAGGGTCGGTTGCGGCTGTGAAGGGGATTCCGGTGGTGGTTGCAATTGGGTCGGTGGGGCCAAATGAAAAGTGAATACAGATTAAATAATCGGAAAAGGAATTTGAAAAATAAAAACAGAACAAAAAAATAAACAAAGAAACCAAAAAAAACCTTGTTACGGTTGATGGAAGATTGGAGGTTATAGAGCATGGGGATGCATGTCTGAAGAGGTGGTAAATGGGTGGTTCGAACTAGAACCGTACCCAGATGCGAGGTAATTATTTTGGGTGCTGCGGTAGCGGAGGACCCAAAATATGTCATAATTGAGGCTGCGATTGAGGCAAATATGCGGCAGCGGTTGGACGACCGACTGCGACTACGATTTGGAGGGTGGAGGCGAAGGCAAAGGATTCAACGTACCCACTTTGGCCATCAATTCCTCAATATTAGCTAATTTTTTAATAGTTTGTTTTGGACCACCATTTCATGTAATTTTTATAGTTGTTGTATTGTATTTTGATGCTCAATCTTGTTTCATATTCACTGCTTCTCACTTATCTCTTTCTTTTATGGTTTTCTTCCATTGCAAATTAAGCTTCATCTTCACAGTTTCTCACTTATTTTACTTCTTTTGTTTGTCAGGTAAAAATAAGAAGCTAGATGAAGGATTTCAGCCATCTATTCCTCAAAGGCTGTTTTTGCAAACCCTAAATCTAAAATGAACGCATAAGCTGAATAACTAAAATTTATTTGGGCTGTTATTTTTTTTGAGATGTGATGTAATTATGGTCTGTGGGCTGTGAGGTTATTATGGGCTGCCTTTTTACTGCAAATAGAGTCCTTGGAAGTAGAAAGTCTGTTATTTTTTTTTTTATTTTTTTTTTACTCCTAAACTACGTCGTTTTGGCCAGGGACCACAAAAACCTACGTGGTCCTGGGACTATATAATAATTTGTGTAACTTAATAAATAATAGAGTGGAAGTTTAGAAGATGAACACATGTGACAAACAAACTATAGGAAGGAAGAGGTGTTTGAGGTATACATGTGGCACAACACCATAGGATGAAATATAAAAATTTGACACATGACAAAGAATGTATTAGAGATGGACGTGTGACGCACAAAGATTTTTTTAAATATTTAAATATAGATAGACAGATGTGTGTAGTTATTGTGAACCACTGAACCGGGAACTTCAAGAAGCTTAACCGCTGCTATTCTGCTAAAATAGTTGCTTTCGTTACTTTACTGCTACTTTATTCGCTTATCAAGTTATCATCGTTCACTCAACATTCATTTTTATTTCAGACTACTGCATTTATGCTTTGAAATTTGTCAAAATGGATCTTCGACTCTCTACATTTCGATTCTCATCAGCGACTTCTACAAGTTCTCTTTCGCCATCCAAATTCCGCCATTGTCAATCCTCTAAGCTCTTCACTATCAGGTGTTTTTTTTTTTTAATTTCTTTTTCTTAACTTAATTAGAAGCTAATTGCTGTTTTCATAAATTTAGGTTGCTTTCTTTTTATCTTCTTAATGCGGTTAATTTCTGCTTTTGTAGTTTTTTTTTTTAATTATTTTTTTTCCAGTTAATGATTTTTTTTTATTTGTAAAGTGCAGGTCGAGCTTGCCATTTTCGCCTCAGAAAGCCAAGTATTACAAAGAGCTTGAAGCTGCTGTAGATGTCGTTCACAGAGCTTGTCGCATTTGTGTCGATGTACATCCTATTTTTCTCTCATTCCTGAGGATGAAATGTGAATTTGCTTGATTTATATAAGCTTGTAGTCATTGTAGATGCGTGTGTACTGGAATTGTGTATCTTAATAGTCTTGTCTTCAACTGCAGGTGCAGAAATCGTTATTTTCGGATGAAGGAAGGGTTTTGGAGAAGAATGACAATACTCCAGTCACCATTGCTGATTTCAGCGTTCAAGCTTTAATTAGTTTAGGTATCAATTTTTTGCACCTTTTAACTCCATGCTATATTGCTATATATTGGAGAAAAGATGTTTTGTGGAATTAGTAGATGAATCGCTGCTTTTTTATTTTATTTATTTTGATTGGTTTTGATATATGCATCACTAAGCATTGAATACATTTGCTAAAGGTCGAATGTGAAAGTGAGCCCATTTTTCTCTTTTATTAAAGAGGAGATGTAGAATATGATTATCGGAGATTGTAGAATAGTTTGGGTTCAATAAGTAAGACAAATGAAGATAGAAAAACACTCGGCAAAGAAAAAGGGATTGAGGGAGTAATTGATCACGGATCATGAATAATGCTATTATAATTATAAGAGGATAAAAATTTGGATGACATATGGTGTTTGATCCAAAATAAGTTCAAATCAGAAAAATACTTACTTTCCAATGAAAAAATGCCATCACAGGAATGTAAAAGCTCCAGATAATTAATGTCATAAGTAGGAGCCTAGAAGAACTTGAGCAGTGTTGCATAATTCTTAAGTTCACTTCTATAATTCGTGGTTCACCCAAAATGGACCAAAAATAGCCCAAAATTGGCCATAGTTAACTTTTTTCGGATCGCAATTCGTAGGCACTTTGGAGAACTATATAACACTGAACTTGAGGAACGGCGGTAATGTATGTAAAGAATTTATTACACTGGCTGGTACTATTGATTTTTAGCAAATGATTATTATTTCCAACTTTAGCCACCACAGTAAGCTCAAAAGGCATATATGATTTTGCTTTTTCTAAAACCTATTTGTAGAAGTTGAATTCTGAGAGTGGAATCCTTTAACACCTGCCTGCTAAGCTCTATTGACAAAAGCAAAATTTAAAAATTTTGCATCCACATTCAGTGTGTTTCCTGCTGCCGGTCCTAAGCCCGGATAAAGGAGGAAGGTTGTGGTAGGCTTGTGATAGCCAGCGTAAAAATATGTCACATCCAGGCGTATTGTTGGATGAGAATAGTACTAGGATGGGTGACCTCCTAGGAAGTCCTTGTGTTGCCATACCGCCGACCCCATTGACCCCGTGGTTGGCCGAGAATAGTACTAGGATAGGTGACCTCTTAGGAAATCCTCGTGCCATCGCTTTGGGATTAAGGTGCAGCGCAAGAAGAAGAAGAAGATTCAGTGTGTTTAATTTAGCTGGTTACTGAATATCACATGGTGTTTTGATCTGTCATGTTGCTGAATGTTCCTCTTCAAGAAGAGAGTTTTTATGATGTATTGTCTTATTTTGTGCTTAGTGCTGATGTAATGCTTGCTCAATTTTTAGTAATGGATCACTGTCGGGCCTCTTTTGTAATTAAGGAAAGTGAGTTAAAGATGCTAGGACTAGGCAAATTTGATGCAAATGATCTTGGCATTCTGATTTGCTATTACCCTAGAATGTTATATTTTTCTGAGATCCTGTTTTGATTATATAACTAAATTCTTTTGTGAGGAAACACTCCCCGTAATTATCATTTCTTTACTAATGTACCAAACATGTGGATCTAAATGTCCTTGTAGCTATAAGCACGCAGTAAGTAACATTTTGTTCAATGTTTGATTGTTTCTTTATGAAATATGTCCTCTTTTTTTTTTTTTTTTAAACAGAACTTCAAAAAACATTCCCACAGATTCCCTTGGTGGCTGAAGAGGACTCTGCTTTCTTGCGTTCTAACAATCTAGCTGATTTTGTGGTAAATGTTGTCAAAGATAACTCTAGCGTCACATATGAACAATTAACAGACGACGAAGTGTTGAAAGCAATTGACAGAGGAGGGAGTAATGCTACTGCTTTTGAGGCTAAGCCGGCTACTTACTGGGTATTTTCTACAATAACTTAGGCCAACTAGCTTTTGTGTTCTAGTCAAAGTTTCTTCCATGATCACATGCTTTCAATCTTGTTCAATATCAATGCTTTCTGTGCTCCATATCCAGGCCTCTTGTCTAGTTAACTTGTATTCTATGTAGCATGGATACTTCATATGGGTAGCCGTTCCCGAACCTAATTCGTCCCCGTATTGGGGACGATTCAGATTCTTCATGTTATAATTGGCCATACCCATTAACATTATTTTTTTAGATTTGCCGTTTTCAATCCCCGTATCCGTATTCGTTTCCGAACCCGTTCCGACTCAGTGCAACCTAGCTTGTATTTTAGTAGCTTACATGCTTAGAGCTGTTCCTTCTCTACCCCTCTTGTAATGTTGGCTTGAATGAAAGGTTATCTGATTTATTACTTCATACTAGTTCCAAATGCCTGTATAGCATGTTTTTGGCTTTCCTAAGGTTAAAATGTTGTGGCAATCTTTGTTTGTGCAGTCCATGTGTCTTTACATCATATCTTCATTTGTAACAATTGCCGATTCTTTCATTGTTAATTTAAATCTATTTCTGAATTAACTGAATATACTTATTGCGCTGCAGGTACTGGATCCAATAGATGGGACACGAGGGTTTCTGAAAGGTGGCAGTGCTTTATATGTGGTATGTCCTGCAATGAACCAAGTAATTAAAGAATTAATTTCTGTATTATTTTCAGAATTTAATTGCATTTTGGTTTATAGTTTTTTTTAGGTGCTTTTTGTACTTGGATATGGACAAAATAGGTTAAGAGAGTAGCAGTATATATATTAGGAAGTGAGGAGAAGAGAGTTATCCAGAAATATTTTGTGAAATGCTTGGGCATTTGAGAGTTGTGACCTAAAGTCACTAATTGGAGATTTGCAACCTTAAGTTGCTAAATTATCTTTGTATTAGATTTTTCTGACTTTATTAATCAAAGTTTCCAGATTTTATCTTTGAAATTTCCAATGCTTTACATTTCCCTCCTCTACTATTGCTAGCTTACATATCTGATTGAGTTTCACATGCATGTAATGATGATTGATTGTCAATTCCTTGTCTGGAAAAATTTAGAGCAAGCTGCACTGTTGCAGAAAAGTGAAAACTGATTCTTGTGGCTATTTTGGTAGTGTGGATGGAAGGAGAGGAATTGGTGAGTCTTTGCATGATTTGTCAAGTTATGTTCCAGGTTTAAAGCTCTCTGCTTTTAAAGATCACACATAGTTGGAGTTGAGCACTTTGATATGAGCTTTTGCTGTTATTCCTTGATTTAATATAGATGCTCAAAGGTTTGATATTTTGTCTAGAAATTTGTTTGCTTTTTTGGGTGGTATCTTTTGGAGTCCTGATGATTTTGTTTGTAATCTTTTTATGGAAACAGTTGTCTTATTTAGCTACGTAAAACCACAACTATCACCTTGTTAAAGAGAGGTGTTGAAACTTGAAAATACACAGCCTTACACAAATCTAATCAATGACTATTATAAGGCTGTTTTTGATAGAAAGGTTACTGAATACAAGGGAAGCTCAGTCTTCTGATGAAATCTGGAATAAATGAGGGTGAAAAATATCATTAGATGCATACAAGCAAGCTTGTTGAATGCATAAATGGTAACTAGTTAAGGATTGTAATGCAATAGTAGAGTACATTATCTAAAACTTTTGAATAAAAGCATTGATGACTAAACTAATCTCGTGAAAGTTTATTTTAGGGCATAGGAAACTTATGTGCTATGTGTAAAGCTACTCCATGACTGTATCCCATGATTTTAAATTTAAATTTGTCACATATATGACAAATTGGTCAATATTCATCAACATTTCAGTGTGTGAACTGATATTCTCCTTTCTGCAAGGACTGCTATGTTAATGAAATAGGCAGATATAACATTATGAAAGGGCTGGTGTGGCCAACGAGACAATGTATTAATCATGCAGTGTCAATTCATTTATAAGACCATACTATATATGGTATACTTCAATAAAGCAATGTATTAATCATGTTGTGTCAATTGATTTATAAGACCATACTATATATGGTATACTTCAATAAAGCAAAACAGCAACAACTACTAAAAGTGAGATCAAAACCATATTGTATTTGATTATTCGTACTGCATCTGTTGAGGAGATTGTAAAAGAGCAGAGAAGGAGAATCTAAATTCAACAATATCAGTCACTATAGCTACAATAAGGCGAGCCCACTTTGATTTTACCTCTAATTTGTTCCTGGATGCATTTACCTTAGACACTTTAAGCGCACAGTCGGCCCTAATGCTAACTTCCTGCCCCAACCCGCTTCAAGGGACATGTCTGGGGGGGGGTGGGCATGGACGTGCCTTGGCACTAGTCGGGGACTATGCCAAGAACGGGTTATGTAGATGGATCGATTGGATGGTTGGTTACTCGTGCCCCGAGATTTGCGTAGGGATGTTGCTATGTGTGGTTGCTTCCTAGGGGCTGGGCCCTAGGTGTGTCTTGGTGGTTAATTGGGTGTTGGTATATGTGGGGTTGTGGCAGCCGGTTACATGGTGCCATAGCAGGAAATACATTTGAACCAAGGCGCACGATGTAGGCAATGTTTGGGCAAGTGTGTGACGTGTGCAGGGCGCTTCAGTGTGTGCGAAGGGTTGCGAGATAGAGTTGCATCAGTTGGCTATGCGTGTGTGTGTGTGGGCTTGGTTAGGGCATGGTTTCGTGAAGGGGCGTGTGTCTCTTGGCACGTAATTACTCATGGGCATGGGTGGGTGCAAGTGCGCATGTGTCCTTACAAGGCACATGCAAGCAGCAACAAGGGCCTTCTCCGACACGCATGCAAGTGGCAAGTAGTGTCCATTCAATGTCTATAATAGGTGACCTTGGGGTATGTCCAAGGCACACTATAACTCAGAAAAACACATACATTGTGAATAAAATACTCTTTGACGTCTCTGTCCCTATTATTCTCTGTGTGCGCGAATTTATTATCATTGCTTATCATTATTGTTCTATGTGCTTATTATTCCACAGATAAAGTGATAAGCACGTAAAGGTTTCAGGATAACCTCCATTAGAGCGATAGTGAGCGTTGAGGATACACTAGGAACGGTTTCTAGTGCCATTACGGCCTAACGCCCCTTAAAGAGTCTAACTTGTTCATCACCCTTCCCCTAATCAGTAATATCAACAATTAATCAAAATAGTAATATATCTAGGATACTTGGAATGAAGGATAGGGATAAAAGGTTGGGGTGAAGACAACAAATTGGTGATTGTGATGTGAATAATTGACTAGTTTTTCCTCTTTTCCTATAAATTAGGAATAAGATTGACGTGGCAAAGTTATTAGAATATCCTTACTAACTCTCCATCTCTCCTTTTGTTTTACATCAAAGGTATATTTTTTTCCTTCAATTCTTTTCCCTCCTTATACCACCACTGCCTGGGGGTGGTGGTGCTGGACTGTTGGTTATCCATATGCCTACTTATTTTTTGTTCTCTATCATTGATTATTGTTTTTGCATTTATCATTTTGCTTTCTATGACTTCATTTTGGTAGGTTGGACTGGCGCTTATAGTTGATGGAAAGATGGTATTGGGTGTTATGGGTTGCCCAAAATGGAGTGAAAATGTTTTGAACAAATCAGCCAGGGTTGAAGAATGCCAAAATAATGAATCTGAACCAGGGATCATTATGGCAGCCCATGTGGGTTGTGGCACATGGTCAATGAGATTAACCGACTTAGAAAATGTCATAATGAGCACGGCTAGCTTTTGGGAAAGATGCTTTGTTGATGAATGTTCTTTAGTTTACGAGGCACGTTTCTGTATTCCTGAAAGTCAAACAATGGAATCAATGCCTCTTTCAGATTCTCTTAGTTCTACAACCAGTGCAACTAATGCCGGGGATAAGCAAATTGTTCTTGCCCCAACATGCTGTGGAAGGTATACCAAAATTCTTCTTTACTTGAATGTCTCATTTTGGTAGTTGGTCATCCTAATTATTTGTCTAAACATGTTTGTTGGCTTACTTTAGTTGATAAGATCATATAAGGTCCTTTATTTCTGGAAAAGGATAAAAAACTTCAAAATGACCTAATTTTGTTGGGGGAAGTAATGCAAGATTTTGGGCGTGTCAATCTTAAGACCAGAATTCTTTTTAATGAAGGGAGACATCTTTTTGAGCCCATTATTTCAAGACCCAATTGCTGGTCATCATTTACTCAACCCAACAAGTCCCACTCTAAGCCCATCCATCAATTCAAACCTTTAGCAATTAACACCCAACCATTAAATTATCACATCCCTAATTTCCTCACCTCACAAACTTTCGGCCCATTACAAGAAAATGCAAGAGGATTCAAACCTAATTTTGGGCCCATAATTTCCAATCCATATTTCACAAACATCACCAAAATTTCCAACACAAATTTAACATACATCACCAACCCACCAAAATTTAAACCCGACATTCCTAACAACTCATTCAACCCCATGCCCGACTTCAACAATGTAGCACCCATGACTCCAAATGGATCTCAACAACTCATAATTCATACTTATCAGAGTAATAAGATCCTCGCCGATCGTTTTTCCTTCTTTCCACCTTGCGGACAAGGTGGAGGTTTGGAAGGGGGGTATTCCCATGAACCATCTAATTATAATAATAATGACATTTTTGATATTTTGTTTTATTTTAGTATTAAGGGTAGAATAGTCTTTTAATAATTGTTTGTAGGTGGATTTTGTCAGTTTGTAGTTGTCATTAGTCTATAAATAAGGGATTAGTGTGTGTAATTCTTCTATGTTGGAATTAATAATAAGCAGTAGTAGTTTTGGAGTGCCTTGACCACTCGAAGGGTCAGATTTGGGGGAGAACTTGGCCTCTCGAAAGCCAAGAAACACCACCCACGTGGTGGTTCATAGCATATTCCTCCGCCTTAGTCCCCTACTGGCAAGGGATGTGAGCTCATACTTTGTTTTATTAGGGGAGAGGAGGGGCATTGAGATACTAAATGGAAGTGATGAGACTATGATTATCACACATTCACACCTTGAGATTCATGATTGTGAGATTCTAATTGTGAATCTCTTTATTGGCGAGAAAAAGCTCTAATCATCAAAGCTTTCAGTTTGCAGTTCATATTGCTTGTAGGCAGAATGGTATTCTGTGTATCTACCTTGAAAATTTAAATCAAAGGCATGTTATGTTGGAATGTTTTTCTACAAATATGTGTACATATCCTAACAAGCTTGTTGATTTGAGATGGTGCCATTAGCTTAAAATATGTCCACTTTCTTTAAGTTTGATGGTTTTTGTCCTTTTTTCCTGCTGTTCCCCCTTAACAATAAGCTGCATTCTTTATATCTACTAATATAACAATGGATTGGGACTTGTTATTCGTACTAATTGTTTCAAAAATTTTGATCATAAGCTCAACCTTCTCTGTTGAAGTTGTTAATGGCTGCCTTGTCAGTTGTTATTAGTGTTTGCTTTTCTGATGCTACTCTTCCTTAGAGACGTCATATAAAATATTCCTTTTTTACAGTTGATGTGTTTAAATGACATATTTTCCCCTTCTGGGCAGTTTATGCAAGTACTTGATGGTTGCTTCAGGTAGAGCATCTGTTTTCATTGTCCGAGCAAGGGCTCAAACTATTATGAAGGTATAAGGCTGAATTTTTGTATTGCACTTGATCGTTCTTCCAGTGAAGATCACATAAATTATTGAGAAGCCCCCCAATTTCTTTCCGATGCTTGACACTTCAACTCCATGGTAATAATGTAGGCTTGGGACCATGTTGTTGGCATGATCTGTGTACATGAAGCCGGCGGAAAGGTTACATCACTCTCTGTCGCTAGTTTTGTTCTTCAAAAGATGATGCAACATTTTTAAGTCAGCAGTCAAACTGCTGATCTATTATGAGCAACTTGCAGTATTTAGTTACTCATCCATCTTGTTATCAGACTGGTTGAATGAAATCTTCTCTCTAAACTAGGTAACTGATTGGAGGGGGGATGAAATTAATCTTGCTGCTGATGAGATGGCACGTAGAGTTTTATCCCCTTCTGGTGGTGTGTTGGTGACAAATAGAACCTTGCACGGTCAGATCCTGGATTTAATTTCTTCAAAGTCATCAGTTGTGTTATAGAGATGTTACCATATCCAGGTATTCACCAGCAGATTTTTTTTTGAGTACTTTATCTTAATAACTTGCAAATGACCATTATTAGGTAGCTAATAAATTATTTATATTAAGCTTTATATCCATTCTATGCTGTCTTCTTTAGCTTTCAACTAATTCAAAATGGCTTAGGAAACTATATTTATTAAGATCTTCCTAACTTCAATGTGCTCAAATTTTTTATACAGCACCATAGCTTTGCATCATCCCAATAGGTGTATGGTAATAGTGTCCTCCTTTTGGTTGCCCTTTAGTATTGAACGTGAACTGTTTGGGCAGCCCCACTGTTACCATACCAATGCCGCTGGCATCTTTACCTTTATTGCTCTTTGTTGGGTTGAAAATTTCCTTGTGTGTCATTAACTTACAGAACCAAGTTCTTTGTGAACGATTCATTCTCCCCCTTTAGATCCTTGCACAACTCGAGATGCTTGATTTTCTACTATTTGTGGCTAAGATATTCTAACATTTTCCAAACCCACATACTTTTTCAAAGTCTGGTAGAGATAATGAATAGCTCAACAGAAACTGCTAGTGTTTTGGGTAACTTTTTGATAAATTGGATAATCTGAACAGATCATAGTCATCACACTATGTGAAGATTGTAGAAGCTATTGGGGTAGTCATGAACCAGAAATACTACGATTCTGACATGTTATTACCAAATGAGGTATCAAGTGTCGGCTCACAATAAATATAGCATTTAAAATTATACTCTTTTTAAATCCTTGTGTTTTACTTAAGAATATGCTTTTCCTGGTGATTGATCGCAACCAATGTGACATGTGTAATTAAGTATTAAACTAATGTCATATGTCATTCTTTATTCTTTTGTGTTTTGTCTGAAATCTTATTTTCATTCAAAGGGGAGCTGGGAAAGGGGGGTAGTGACTAGTGAGCGTAGTATCCTTCCACAAAATAGCTCACCCATCTCATGCGTTAATCTTTTGCTTTTGTCTTATTTCTGGGTTCATCTTTTGCTTGAGGGGGCAGGGGCACATAGATTTGTGCAACATTGTGCTTATTCCAATAGTTAATTGGTGTTCAAAATATAAAAAAGATGAAATAAGACAAACTAGTAAAGTTTGGAAGGAGTTGTTGAGTTCTTAAACTTTATTAGGGGATTACAAAAGCAACTCTTTAAGCCTTTAATTACAAAGATAAATTGCTATGCTCATATATTTCTATTTAAGGCTGTTTTTTCGTCCTTATTATTTTTCTACTCCATATTAGTTGCAACATACTCTTTGGCACACATATTAAGGAAGAAATTTGAGCATGTAAATGAGCAAATTAATTAAAATAATTTTAACACAAGCAAGGGTGAAACTACATGCTAACACTGTTAAAACTATTTCACCGAATTTGCTCCTTGTATGCACAAAGCCTCAAATATTTTCCTAAAAATACATGCTACAGGGGCATGTTGCAAATAAAATGTTGTTCTAAAATATGGAGCAGAGGAAATATGTCCGCTAACTTGTCAAGGGGGATAGTGAGGATAGTTTCGGTCCGTAAAACAGCTAACACATTTCATGTGTAATCTTTTGCTTTGTCATTTCTGTTCCTGTTTTGCTTGAATGGTGGTGAGGGCCTGGGGGAATATAGTTTCTTGTTCAAAACATAACGAAACGATAGAAGACAAACTAGTAAAATTGGAAGAAGTTGTTCAGTTGCTATAAATTTTATCAGAAGATACAAAAGTAACATTTATGACTAGTAAAATTGTACTATTGAATTTTTTATTCAAGGCTGTCCTTGTTCTTATACGACTGTGTCCTTGTTCTTATACGACTGTGTATGTGGGCTAATCATCTTGCTCTTCCCCATCTGCCTTTTCTGCTTAGAGAGTGCTTTGAGACTAAGAATTTTGCAGAAAGCACTAATAAAATGTGCCCTGAATCTGATCAATGCCACAAAGTTGGAGCTAGACAGCTAGTATATCTGCCTGTGGGGTTGTGGATAGTCAACCCGGTGGGTATACCAAGTTTTTTCTTATATGTGATGCTAATGCTCAAATTGCTAAAATTTTGAAATGTTGCTAAAATTTGAGTACATAGATCAAGATGTATATTATCGGTCGTTTATGCGCTTTACATTTGTATTTTTTGCTATTTGTATTGTTCATGGATCTCATGGCATGTTTGGTAGTCAGCCATAAATTACTCTTCCATGTGGTATTGAATTGGTAATGAAAAAGTGAAGAAATTGCAAGTTTGGTAATGAGTCCTTGCTAAATTATACTCAAATTCATTACAATTACCTTGATTTATTATCAATAACCAAACAGACCGTCAAAGCAAGGTGATTATCCGTCACATTGCTATGCGCGTTTATATTCAGTGCATTGTGTTGCCCCTTTGGGAAGAGGGGGATAGTGTTTCTTCGTACTATCTTCTATTAAATTTAAAATGTTTGTGCATGTGCAGATTGTCATGTTTGTTTGGATCATCAGCAAAGCTCACCTTCTCTCAGAAGTAGTCATGTAAATTGTCCATTGACAGGGTCCAGAATCCACATTTGTATAGGCAATCATCTCATGTCCATTATCGTTATTGTTTATTAAATACTAGGTCCACATTCATGACCATGTTAGCCCATTATAGTATTTCAAAATTCAAACCCCAAAGAAACAAAAAGGTTTGAGCATTGATTGAAAGTGTTTATAGAGCTTGAGAATTAGAGTTGCTAATAATTAATCTTGTAGCACTCTTGTTCTTTGGAAGTATACAAAATATCTATAATACCCTCTTTCCTTAAGGAGGACAGGTTGTGTTTTTTCAACTAGTAATATATGGACCTGGGACCACACGATTATTTGTGGTCCTGCGCGTGCAGGCGCGTCACCAATAAAAAAAAAAACCACGCGCTACTCATACGCATACGCCTACCCCTACACTATAAATACCTTTTATCGGCAACATCTAAAACTTTTCACATTTTATTTCAAAAAATCGTTCCATATTCTCTCTCAACTTCCATCTCTTCAACTTCCATTTTCTCTCCATTAAACTGCAAAAACCTCACAAAATCAACAAGCTTTGTGGTACAGAAATGGCGAAAACGAACGAACGACATGCAGAAAAAAACCAACAAAATGAAGAGTAAGTTTCACTTCGATTTTTATAAAGTTTTACTGTAAATTCATGAACAATTTAACAACATTATGAATTTTTTGTAAAAAGTGTTTGTAATTATAATTATTTGTACATGTAGGGAAAAAAAATCACCTTCAAAAGAAACACTTGCAGATTTCATGAGAACAAAGGCAAGAAAACAACAAAAAGAGACCGGAAGTCCAAAAAGCACGGTTCAAAGAGTTTTGGATGAAATTCAAAAACGACAAGAGGCAGAAGAGTAAGATAACATCATCTTCTTTATATCAAAATTCTTTGATAATCTGTGAACATTGCAACATAAAGCACGATTTTCATTTTGTTTTTGCATGTATAACATTTCAAATGCTAATGTTTTTGCACGTATAAAATTAAAAAACCCTAACTTTTGAAATTCAAATGCTAATGTTTGTGCTAAATGTTCATCAATTAAAAGTAAATGTTCAAAGTAATAAACATAAATGTTCACAATATTATAAACCCTAATCTTTCAAATTCAAAACCTAAGGTTGATACATTACTTATAAATCTGTGAACATTACATGTAATTCTGTGAACATTACACATAATTCTGTGAACATTACATGTAATTCTGTGAAAATTACACATATTTCTGTCAACATTTGTTATATTCATGTGATTATTACTTATAAACCTGTGAACATTACTTATAATTATGTGAACATTGGTTATAATTATGTGAACATTGGTTATAATTATGTGAACATTACTCATATTTCTGTGAACACTAGTTGTATTGCATTTTTCCAATATACACATTAACCAAAATATGTTATTGTTCATGTGAACATTACATATAAACTGTGAACATTTCTATTAATTGTGTGAACATTACATGTAATTCTGTGAACATTACTTAAAAAAATTCTGAACATTACGTATAAATTTGAAAACATTACGTATAAACTTCTGAACATTACTTAAAAAACTGCGAACATTACATATAAACCTGCGAACATTACAAAGAAATATATTATTCATGTGAACATTACATATAATTCTGTGAACATTACTTATAAACATGTCAACATTGCAACATAAAGATAAACTAGTTGTGTTGCATTTTCCAATTTAATACCATTATACACACAACTCATTCAAACAATATACATTTCATGTTGACATATATCTTCAGAGCCAAAGAAAAAAGGCCACCAATCATTGTCAAAATTATAAGAACTAGGGCACAAAACAAAAAGGAAAATATTCTTCCAAGGTACATATCCATATTTGTTCATGTATTTCCTATAATTTACAAAATAATATTTAAATAATTCTCTGCTATTATGATAATAATTATACAAACTAATATGAAAATATTAAACAGAAATTCAGAAGAATCAGAGCAACAGGAAGATGCTCAACCACAACCAAAAGAAGAAGAAGATGAACAACCACAACAAGAAGAAGAACAAGATGAACAACCAGAACAAGAAGAAGACAATGAATCTGAACATAAGGAAAAAAAGAATGAAATCAGTTGTAATCAAAAAAACAAAAGTTGTGATGAAAAAGATAAAGAAAGAAGAGCAACAAAAAGCTGCTAAGAAAAAACAGTTGGTGAGAGCACCAAATCCCAAACCACTGAAATCTAAAGATGCAGCTCAAGATGAGAAGTTTCCAATTGAAGAAACAACACCAAAAAAAAGAAAAACAATTGAACAACCAGAAGAAAAACAAACAAAAAAACCAAAGAAGGACAAGAATTTGGTAGAATATGAAGTCAAGAAAAAAAATTGTAAAAATGGGAAAACATCAAGTGGTATGTTTAACTATACTTTTTTAAAAATATATGAACATTTGCTGTGAACATTACATATTATTTTGTGAACATTGTTTATAATCATGTGAACATTATATTTTATTTTGTGAACATTTCTGTGAACATTATTAATAATCGTATGAACATTGCTTATAATCATATGAACATTACTAATAATCATGGAACATTACTAATAATCATGTGAACATTACATATAATCATGTGAACATTACATTTAATTCTGTGAACATTACTAATAATCATGTGAACATTACACATAATTATGTGAACATTACATATAATTCTGTGAACATTACTAATAATCATGTGAACATTACACATAATTCTGTGAACATTACATATAATTATGTGAACATTACATATAATTTTGTAAACATTACATATAATTTTGTAAACATTACATATAATCATATGAACATTATATATAAATCTGTGAACATTGCCTGTGAACAATTCGTACAATCCTGTAAATATTACTTAAAATCATATGAACAATACTTATATTCATGTGAACATTGTTATAAACATTTGGTAATAAATCTATGACAAATTGTTTTCAAAATATTGTTTACAATATTTATCTTTTTTTTTCTAATGTATTAAATATAGGTCATGCGTGGTGATAAAATTGATGTTGAAGAAAGCAAGCAAAAAAAATCAAAGGCAAGAGTCAGAGGAGGACACTTGCTATTCATGAAACTGGCTGTTGAACTAACAAAGGAAAAAATAGAGGCGGTCGAAAGGATTGGCCTTGGAGCATTGCTAAAGATTGACTTCCCTTCTAGCAATCTCAAATTCAATGCTGCATTAATTGCAGCATATGATCCAGATGGGTCTGCATTTCATCTGAAACGCAACAGCACAGTAGTGGTAGATGAGGAAGACGTTCATTATGTAATGGGTCTTCCAAAAGGAGAGATAGACATAATTGAGCCACAACTAGACTTCTACACAGAAGAATTCAAAAATTTCTTAGCAAGATGGAGGGAGTCATTTGGGATTGGGCCACAAGCTGGAAGCCCTTCAGTCAATCAGATAGTGAATCGATACACTGGAGAACTGAAAGATGCACCGGCTGATGAAGACTTCCTCTACAACTTTATTGTATGTGCTGTAAACTGCCTGATGGTCTCAAAAGCAAGTTCACAATGCAACTTCAAGTTCTTATACTCAATGATGGACTTGCAAGTTGTACCACACCTAAATTGGTGCAAGTTTGTTCACCAACAGCTCATACAAACAACAAATGATTTCAAGACTAAGAAACAAAGTTTTTTCAAATGACCGATTTGCTTTTTAACTGTAAGTATATTAACTACCTATTTTATTATTCATAAAACCATTCATAATGCTGTGAACATTACTTACAATGATGTGAACATTACTTATAATCATGCAAATATTACTTAGGTTAGTATGAACATTACTTATAAATCTGTGAACATTACTTATAATCATGTGTACATTGCTGTGAATAATACTTATAATTGTTTGATCATTGATGGGAAAATAACTTATAATTCATGGTATGATTTTTGTTCACATTACTTATAATTATGTGAATACTACGTATAATTCTGTGAACATTACTCATAATCATATGAACATTACAGATAATCTGTGAACATTACATATTATTTTGTGAAAATTACATACAATCATATGAACATTACATATTATTTAGTGAACATTACTTACAATCATGTCAACATTATTCATAATCCCTATTTTTTGCTTTTTGATACAGCTCTGCTACTTTGATAGAGTTAAAAGACAAGGAATTTCACAGCCAAGGACATTCCCACTGATAGCAACATGGGACAAAAAGATGATATATGATAGGATATCAATTGAAGTTGCTGAAGGTTTTGGGAAGGGAGAATTGAAGTCCTTAAAAAGAAAAAGCACAAGTCTGATGAGAATAACTCTGCTGAAAAGAAGCATGATAAGAACAAGCCTACTGAAAAGCAACATGCTGAGAAGAAGGGTGCTGAAAACCAGCCTGAAGACAACACACCTCAACAACAAAAACAACAAAAACCATCTGAAAGAACTGTTTAGGTAATACTATTTTACCTAGCAATGTTCACTGTATTGATTACAATGTTCAATGTATTGCTTACAATGTTCACTATATTGCTTACAATGTTCACTATATTGCTTACAATGTTCACTATATTGCTAACAATGTTCACTATATTGCTCACAATGTTCAATGCATTGATAATAATATTCACATTTGCTATAATTGCAGGGGTTCCTCAATGAGTTCCTTGAAGAATTAAAAATGATTGGACCTCATGTGAGGAAATTGACTTCAATGATTATTGAAGCTCAAGAGGTAATACTAGACAATACACTAGCACAAACAGCAACTGACTTCATTCAAACAATGAAGAAACAAGGAGCAGAACAAGTGTATTCACTGTCACAGGACAAAGACATATATGAAAGTCCTTCCTTTCTAAGAGAAATCAAAAGGATTGAAAGGAGCATAATAGCTCAAATCAAAAGAGAAGAAAGAGTTGTTCTTGTGGAAAAAAAAAGAATTTGATCCTGAAAACCCATTTGACATTGGATTCAGGATTCTCCCAACTCCCGATTCAGAGAAGCAACAAAATCTATCACCAAAGCCAAGCATTGACACAGATTTGAGATTGGGAACACCAATGTCAAGTACAAATGATGTTCTCAAAATGTTTCAGCAAGAAGGACTTTCAAACTATGAAGAACCTGAAACTCATCTTGGAGAAGATGAGCAACAAAAACAAGAACAACAAGCAAAGCAGAAGCAACGGAAACAAGAACAGCAACAACAACAAGAACAACACCAACAACAAAAGCAGCAGCAGCACCAACAAAAACAACAATAAGAACAGAAACAGAAAGAACAACAACAACACCAACAAGAACAACAACAGAAAAAACAACAACAGAAAGAACAACTACAAAAGCAACAACAACAACAACACCAAGAACAACAGGAACAACAAGAAAAACAGCAACAACAGAAGCAACAGGAAGAACAAAAGCAAGATGAACAACAACAACAACAACAAGATGAACACCAACAACAACATCAAGAACTTCAAGGGTAATACATAATCCATAATACTAATTTTACAAAACATATTTCTTAACTACTATAAAATGTTCACTAATTTTGTATCAAATATTCACCAATGAACAGATCAACCAGACCACAAAGGGCTATTCAGAAACCTAAAAGTTTATGTTCACCTTTCATGGTGAGATATAAAGATTTTTTAAAAAATGCAGACGCATTACAAACCGCTGTCATGGACTACGCCTTTTCAGATGATGATGACGGGTAATTCATGATGTATTATTGTACTACTTATTTTGTTCTAAAAATATTAATTCCTCAATTAATAGTATTGTTTAATGACATTCCTTAATCAAAATACAGTGAAGTTTTTTACTTTGATGGTGAGAATGCTATAAATCGTGAGGATATTAGAACAATGGCACCAAATGAAGAAGTAGTCAACTCTATCATTGACTCATGGGCCACAATTCTCAACATTGGTGTCATTAGTGAAAGTCAAACGAAGCGTGACAGGATTTACTTTGGCACATTGCCTTTTGTAAGTGACATTTTCTAATATTCAAACATTAGTTATATAATGGTATATTTAATCATGTGAATATTACTTATAATCTTGTATGAATTCTATGAATATTCACAGGACACTACTATAATGAACCCGAGGTCCAAATACTGCAGCCAAATCATCCTCAACAGGGGCAATCGAAACAAGGTTGAAATAATGGAATGTACAAGGCTGAGGAAGATCAATTTCAAAGACACAGGTTCTTCGGAAGATGCATAATGATAGTATTTCTATGAACAATATATTTTGGTTAATGTATATATAGTTATCTTAGTAGTTGGATTTAGAATTGATATCTTATAAAAAAAAACATGCTTAAAATTGATATGTTTGCTAATATTTTGAAATGAAAATATGGATAGAACTAACATTTACCTTCAAAAGTTATTATACATAGCTTAGAATTGTTATAACAAATATTCTACTTTCAAATGCTTTCAATAGTAGAAAATGTGCTTAGTCTCTCAAGTAAAATACATAAATGTTCATGATATTATTAAAAAATGTTTATGATATTATTAGAAAATGTTCACAATAAAATACATAAAATATTAAAAAATTATATATTCAAAGTAAACATTTCTATGAACATTATTGTTAATCCTGTGAACATTACTTATGATTCTGTGAACATTACTCATAATCATGTGAACATTACTCATAATCCTGTGAACATTACTTAAAATCATGTGAACACTACATACTTAAAATCATGTGAACATTAGACATTTCAAGGAGGGACAACATTGCTCCCCCCTTGACTTATATAATAGAGATTAAATATTTATAGATCCAAATTTGCACAAACAAAGTTATAATCATGTGAACATTACTTATAATCCTATGAAAATTACTAATAATCCTGTGAACATTAGTTATAATCATGTGAACATTACTTATAAATCTGCGAACATATACAATATTAAATATATACAGATCCAAATTTGCACAAACAAAATTATAATCATGTGAACATTACTAAAAATCATGTGAACATTACTTACAATCATGTGAACATTACAATATTATGATTCAAAGTAAGAAAGCATTACATCAAAAAATAGATCAACCCTATGAACTTCATCACGTAAAGTACAATCACCATCCACACTTTGCCTACTTGTTGATGCTTGAAATCTATCTGTATCATGAACTCTATCCTGATGTATAAATTCTGGTCCAACATTATGACCTTGTTCATGAACTCCTTGAGAGCTTTCATTTGCAAAATTTCCTGATGCTTGCGCCTTCTTTTTTCGTGCCCTTTTCTTCTGAGGACGCACAACCTTTTTCTGAACAGGAGCAACACCACCATTGTCTAAAATACCAACTAAATCTGAATCTTCGACCATTGGATGCACATAACCAACAACACCTGGATCAAAACCCTTCAAAACAAACATTCACATAAATCAAAGAAAAAAAAAACAACAAAAAAGTAATAAACCTGTGGACATTACTTATAAACCTGTGGACATTACTTATAAACCTGTGAACATTACTTATAATCATGTGGACATTACTTATAAACATGTGAACATTACTTATAAACCTGTAAAATTTACAATTAACTCTGTGAACATTACTAATAATACTATGAATATTACTTATAATCATATGAACATTACTTATAAACATGTGAACATTTCTTATAATCATGTGAACATTAGTAATTATGATGTGAATATTACTATTAATTCTGTGAACATTACTAATACTCATGTGAACATTACTTATAAATATGTGAACATTACTCATAATCATGTGGACATTGCTGTGGAAAATACTTATAATTATTTGATAATGTTCACACTTTTATGATAAATGTTCACTGAAAACATAAGAAATATTCACTAATTACAGTTGAAATATTCAAACATACCTGAACTGAACTTTGTGTTGTACTCTTAAGATAGTCAGCATATACACCCACTCGTTTCCTCCAGGCATTTGCCTTGTTTCGTGCCTTTTCAACAGCACCCTTAGGTCTGATATTCCTCTCATATTTTTTCGTGACCACGGGAGTATCCTTGATATTTAAATGCGACATTCCAATACCTACTTCCTCCTCATCAACTTCACTAATCTTTATTGGTCCACGAATACTCTCAATTTTTTCCCTCAACCAATTCATGCCACTATCAAATTCATCTCTACACAAAGGAATATCAGCACAAGCCATTACAAATTGAGAAAGGAATCTCATCTTCTGAGCCCTCCACACAGAAGGTTGGACAACATTTGACTTGTCACGCAATTCCTCAATAGATTGACACGTCACTGCGGTTTTACACCAACGCTTCACAATATATTAGTCCGGTATGCGGCCAACACAATGCAAGTGGTACACACGTAGTGAATGGGAACAGAGAATTCCCATCTCACTAAAGTACTTGCATGTGCATCTAATCACAAGACTTTCCTTATTAAAGCACACTTGATGCTTTATCAAATCAATCTTTGGCCTCCATACATAATAATTATATTCAGGCAATGAAACACTATTATTGTCATGATCACAAGCAGTTCCTTTAATAAATTCCTCCTCAAAAATCTTATAAACCTCAATAGTGTACACCTCACGTGCATGACTAAGTATCGAAACATTTGCAAAAGCTAAATGACGGTTTCCTTTCAAGCAATTGAAATCTTGTCCATTTTCCCTACTTCTCCAATCAGAAATGACATCAAGAAAAACATTATAAAATTCAGACAAACCATGTGTCGCCTTTAACCGATGAGAAATAGAATGGTTTGTCGATTCACTTCTTTGTGATGACAAAACACCTCCCGAAAAATGATCTTTGGAGTATGCCGGGCACCACTTCTCCTTAATCATATACAAATTATGAAGCCATCCATTTCTTGAACACCCATACTTCAATAACATTCTGAAATACATCAATCAACATTTAACATCAATAAATAAAATTGCATATAAACTGTGAACATTACTTATAAAGCTGTGAACATTACTTATAAAGCTGTGAACATTACTTATAATCAAGTGAACATTACTTATAATCAAGTGAACATTACATATAATCATGTGAACATTACTTATAATCATGTGAACATTATGTATAATCTTGTGAACATTACTTATAATCATGTGAACATTATGTATAATCTTGTGAACATTACTCATAATCAAGTGAACATTATGTATAATCTTGTGAACATTACTCATAATCAAGTGAACATTAATTCTTAAATTTGAAAAACATTTTATAACCTAATGTTCACAATAAAATTGAATAATGTTCACCAATTTTCTACAAATATTCACAAACTTTTATTCAAAGTGAAAAACATACAAACCTATTCCAGTAGTGCTCAAACTCAGCTGCAGTCTCAACATACTTAAGGAGGTAGTTAAAAAGCTCACAAAAACCCTCCAATGCTCGTAATGCACCAATATTTTTCGCCGAATTTTCACCAAGATGCCAAGTGCATAATCGACGGTGAACGTTAGGCATGACAATCTTAATCGCAGCAGCCATGGCAGCACATTGGTCAGTCATCATTGTGATAGGACATGATCCTCCAACCGAACTCAAAAAAGACTCAAAAAGCCATATGAAAGATTCAATTCTCTCATTCAGAATAAATCTCATTCTAAACATACCATTATTACAATGATGATTCATGCCCACAAAAGGAGCACAAATCATACCATATTTGTTAGTGCGATATGTTGTATCAAACACAAGTAAATCCCCAAACACTTGATAGTCCCTCTTCATCCTTGAATCACGCCAAAAAAAACTGATTAAATGGCCATCATCATCAAGCTCAAACTCGTAAAAAAAATCAGATTCCTTTGCTTGCCTACAATATTCAAATTTAAATTGTGTTATTCTAAATGTTCACAAAATATAAAATAAATATTCACAATAATTCTATCAAATGTTCACCATACCTCTGGGCAAAAATCTTGATCAGGTGCTTACAATCAGAACCCTCAAGCTCTTTCTTCTTGTCCGCAGCCATTGCATTATACGCATCTCTTTTAGTAAACCCAATCATAGGAGAACCCTCAGCTTCTTTGCTCATAACACGCACGGCATCGGACACTTTAATACCACTAGAAGTCAAGTTACTCATGAAATGTCTTTGATCATCCGTTATTTTCCGTTGATACCTAAGCAAGTGTCTCTTATCAACGGGAACCATTTCATGATTATGAACCATGTCATGCCTAGAACAAGTCCAAACACCATCTGTCCCAATACTAAATTGGACAAATGCTTTACAATTTGTTCTAATATCAACCTTATCATAATCTCGTGCCATTTTTTTGGAATCATCTTTAACCCCAGCATTTGAGCACAAATACCTCATCATTGTCCAACCTTCACCACTAGCACGACGTCTATTCTTACCCTTCCTTACACTAAAACCCTTTGAGAAAGCATACTCATTATACAAATTATAAGCTTCATCATCACCCCTAACAGTTTTGTATAACAACTCAGAAGAACCAGCTTCTAAAACAGCAACTTCTTGATTACCACCTAAAATGAATAAGAATAAGAATGTTCACCAATTGCATTATAGGCATATTACAACTAAATATAAAAATCATTTGAAGAGTAATGAAAATTGTGTGAACATTAAATATAATGCAGTGAACATTACTCTCAATCATGTGAACATTAATTACAAATATGTGAACATTACTCATAATAATGTGAACATTACTCATAATCCTGTGAAAATGGCATATAATCATGTGAACATTACATATAATTCTGTGAAAATTACATATAATTCTGTGAACATTACTTACAATCATATGAACATTACATATACTGGGAACATTAATTACAATCATGTCAACATTACTCATAATCCTATGAACATTACATATAATCATGTGAACATTACATATAATTTTGTGAACATTACATATAATTATGTGAACATTACATATAATTCTGTAAACATTACATATAATTCTGTAAACATTACATATCATTCTGTGAACATTAGATATAATTCTGTGAACATTAATTATAATCATGTGAACATTGTTGTGAACATTAATTATAGTCATGTAAAAATATTCTTTAGCAACATCACCATCATACATTTTTTTTAAAAAAAATTAAAAATTACCTAAATTATCATTTGCCAATGCAGAATCATCAATTTGCAAAGCAGAATCATCAATTTGCAATGCAGAATCATCGATTTGCAATGCAGAATCATCGATCGCCAACGAAGAATTATTAGAAATAACTCCACCACAAGTCAAATTATCAGCCATGTAAACAAAATCAAAATGAAGTAAATTCGAAAACCCTAGAATTTGATAAAGATGAATAAGAATTGAATTCGGAAAAAAATGATGAAGATTTAAAGAATAAGAAAAAAAATGCAGAAGCAACAATGGCGCGCTGGAAAAAATGGAGAAATAGAGCAGGAAGAAGAGCAAAATTTCAAATATAAAACGCATTATTTTTTTTTAAAAAAAAAAAACGTGTAAACGACGTCGTGTTGGACCCGGGTCCAGCCAGCTAATAATTTGCGGTGTTTTTTTACTTGTATGTTATAGCGTAAACGTATGAGATTATGTAAAATTTATTCTTGGTTTCCTCAAGTATACGCTAGGTTTGATCTTGGAATGATAAATCGCAACTTTGGGCCTGTTTACTTCAACTTAAATTTAGTTCAGTTCATCTGTCAATTTCCTTCTTTTATAAAATATTACTTTCAGCTGTATTCAGTTCAATTTAGGATAATTCAGTTCAATTTAATTTAGGATAATTCAGTTCAGTTTAGGATAATTCAGTTCATTTTAGGATAAATTAGTTCAGTTGTATTTAATTTAAGTAAATAGGCCCTAGTTACGAATTGAATTAGATTCAACAAATAGGGATATTTTGGATGAATAATCAGAACTTAAAGTATCGTTTTTGTTTAAATTTTCACTTGAAAATATTTTGAAAACAATATAATGGTCAAAAGCTGAGGGTAATTTTAATAATAATTTAACCATCCAATTCAGAGAAAAATACTCCTTCCATTTCTTTTGTTTGCCTCATTTAAATCTTAACGGTCTGTTTGATTGTTGGTAATAAATTGTGTTAATGGAAATGAGTTTATAATTAAGGAAGAATTTTATAATTCCTATGGAAAATGTATTTTCATTCCTAAGCTTCAATTTTCTTCTTATTTTTCATTCTCATCTATTATCATGAGAGATGATAGTATTAGATGGGAATGAATATTTATGATGATAAAGTAAATAAATTAGAGCTAACCTAGTTACACCATGGAATAGAATTTGATTTTCCTTTCAAATTTAGTTATAAATTCATTCTCATTACCATCATTTATGACCGGCTACCAAACAGGGTAAGGGTATTTATTATTTACTATAACAAAGAATCCTCTAAGGGTGCCTTTGTTTTTTTTTTTTTTGTTGAAATTTTCTAACCTGATCTGGTCTTAAATTTTATTATGATCTGATCCGATCTTGAACATTTTTTATCTGATCCGAACTTTTCTGATCTGATCTGAATTTTTCTGATTGTAGTTACTGTTATTTTTTCTGATCTAAACTGAAAATTTCTGATCTGATTTAAACTTTTCTAATCTGATATGAATTATTCTGAATTGATCTGATCTGAATTTTCTTAAATTAAGCACAAGAGTGTTTATTTAAGTTGAATCAAATGCACCCTAAGTTCTTCCAATTATCTAAGTGAAAACATGATTATGTAAGACTTGTTTTGGGATCGTCTATTCGTCTCAAACTCTCAGGGTGTGTTCTCTTCAACTTATATCAGATCAGATCTTATAATATAAGTTCAAATTCTCATACATTTTCAAATATTATCAGATCTGAAAAAAATAAGACGAAGAGAACACATACTCAATTAGTATGTTTTGTATCTCTATTAATATTCAATTTTACAATTTAGCGCCACCTGGCACTTTCCATCATGAAATATGACTAATATCTTATGGGGGCCAAAAAGGTAAACACTACAAATTCGAAGGCAAATGTAGTACACGCTTGAGTACCAATAAAATGATACTCACACGATGTATATTAGTTCAACTTCAATGAACATTACTTAAATTTCAAAGGCCATATTCTCTTCAACTTATTTTCAGTATCCACTTAATACGATAAGTTCTAATTAGTATCAATAAGTTCAAATAAGTGCTTATTAATATTATATTAATAATACTAATAATCTCACAAATATTTTCCAGATAATATTGATTACGTAGTAAACAACAATAGTAGTCATAATAATAATAAGGAAGATTTGTAAAAAAAAACCTTTTAAAATTTTCCTTTTACGAAAAAAACAATCTTTAATTTTTTTTTTGACAATTAAGTTAACACCCAAACCTCAAATTTTTTTTTTTTGTGAGATAAAACCTTTTGGTGGTTTTCTGTCATTGAAATTCAGGAGAGAAATGAAGTTAAGAAGTGGGAGAAAAGGAGGGAAATAAAGCAAATGAAAACCTCTCACCACAATAAACGCCTCAATGAGGAAAACCACAAATAGGTTTTATCTCACAAAAAAAAAGGAGTTTGGGTTTTAACTTTCCAAAAAAAATTTAAAAGGTATTTTTTCGCAAAATAAAAATTTTAAAAGGTTTGTTTTACAAATTTTTAAAGGTATTCTTATAATTTATTTGAGTTTGTAAGTTTTTGTTTGGTTTTATATATAATAATAATAATAATAATAATAACAACAACAACAACACTAATAATTACATGTAAGTATCCATCAATAAGTATTGAAGTCCCAAGATCTCAGAATTCCATGCACGAAGTCTTAAGTTCGGCTCTCTCCGCACGCATTTGTGAGAATTTCTTATCTTTTCCCTTATAGTTGCGTGTGTTGGATAAATTGGACCAATTGACCTGCTGTTGCCCAGTTTAAGGCTCAGTACACCACACATTATATATCATACTGAAAAAAGTAACAATAAGTAGTATTAAGTACAAAGAAGTATCAATAAATACAAATAAGTTCAGATAAATTGAAGAGAACTATTATAACATATGTGAGAAATATGAAGTAAAGATTAATAAGAACAACAACAAAATTTCATGGTTCACCGACAATAATGTGTCGACTACGTCCACATGTAGAGGAGAAGTTTGATTGATTTTGAGGAATTTCTAAATACAATTTTAGCTTAGGATTACATAAATTAGGAGCATATATAGACCTCCTAATGATGAAACAGAAAAGGCTGAAAAAATATGATCAACATACAAAACCCTAACATTACATAACAAATACAAAGAGCACAAATCAAATTCAAAGCACAAACTAATAAGAATATGCCAAAATTAAAATAGACCAAATATCTTTAGAGAGTACATTACTGTAGGTGCTCACTAGTGTTACGTTCGCCTGAAGGAAATATGTCCTCGATTCAATGCAATTACTAGATATAATATGGATCACTATTCATTTAAGTGGACCATCTTTACGTCATGCTAGAGTATGTTAAAGACCTTTGTGATTATAATGTATAAACACAAAGCATACTTAAAAGGATCCTACAAGCTCACACATAATATTTGGATCAACACAATTAAAAGCCCACTTTGGCTTTGGGTTTTTTAGCCGACCAATATGAAGTAGTAGGATTTTTTATTCTAACCTAATTAAACCTATAAATAAGTCATATGAGAGAAAATGTTTTTTCTTATAATTTAGTGCTTTCTCAACTATTGCATATTATTCACCACAAAATAAATGTAGAATAGTTCTTCTTTTTCCAACTTGGTGCGTTGATCCAAATTGGTGGACTAAGTAGAGGAATCACACTTGAGATTCTGGCTCGATTGTATGGGAAATTCACACTACAAAGGTTGTTGTAATCACCCGTATTTTAGCAACGTTGTTTTCGGAGAAAACAACAATATGAATCATCAATAACTAAAAACTTTCAATATTAAATTAAATAATCACAACGGAAGCTCTAAACTTAATCATTTTATTTATTAAACTTTAAAGTAATCTAAAACAATGGAATAGGCATAGTCTCTTAATTCAACCAAAACTACTAAAACAGGAAAAATAAACAGGAAGATAAAGGGATCCTAATTCGCTTGCCAAACACTCACCCAACTTTAATTTCTAACTTGATCACCTGAAAAATAAAAATTGGGGGTCCACCGTCAGTGGCGAGTAATTAGACTGTTATACTTAGCAGTGGAACCAAACAACATAAAACAATAGATTAAATAGCAGCCTGATGAAGGGGTTTTAGGGCTCTTTCACCAAACAAATAAAACCCCCGTTGTAGTATGAGTGGGGGTGTCAAACACGGGGAACAAGCCGTGAATTGTGTTGTGCGATTTAGGCCGATTGAGGATCTTGGATTTGTGGTTTGAAATTAAAGCTTAAACTATTGCATAAAATAAATGCGAAAAATAATAAACTAAGTTCTAGGGTTGTTGGATCCGAGTTCACTTGATTTCGGGGGAATTACTTTAAAAAGTCTAAAGAACGAACTAAGTCAAGGAAGGCGAATTAAACTCTAATAAGGTACCTAAACCTCCTCCCGGAGTGATTTAGGAGTTGACGCATGAATATAACAATAACGACTTCTCCCGAATGGACATTATCAATACATTCAATAATCACTATTATACTGAGGTTTCACTAGAAGTAAATTCTTATGTCGACTACCGACTTCCGTTGTAATAGTCTCACTAACAACGTACCTAAAGTGGATTCCTAGCTCGACTACCGACTCCCGTTGTAATGGTCTCACTAACAACATTGGGCAATGAAAATCAAAGCATAATTAACTCATAGACAAAGCCCTATACTAAGAAATTAACTATGGCCTTTAGCTAATCTCTAAGCTCGTTGACACCAACATTAACCAACCATGAACATAATTCAACCAAAAACTATATGAAAACCCCCAATTTCAAGTCATGAACCCATCACCTTCAAACCCTAGAAAATTAACTACTCACAAAACATGAACAAGAGCATAATACTAATAAACAAGCATAAAAACATGAAATTAAGCACTAAATCTACCAACAAAAAAGAAAATAAACCAAACAAACTTGAAATTGCATAATTTAAACACTATACTACATGAAAAACATGACAAAAATAAGATTGAAAGCATAGAAAATAGCAAGAACAAGCAAAGAGAAGGAATAGAGAACTTATTGAATTTTGATGTACAAATTCGTTGGAATGGTGTTGAACCATGTTTGATTTGATGGATGACAAACCAATTCTCTATACTTGATGTCTATGCATATTTGTGTATGAACAGGTTGAATCAAGTGAGGACTCATCAAGGCAACTTTGAAGGCCTTGAGATACTTGAAGATCAGAAGCCAAGAGCTTGGAGCTATTTATTTTTTATATTTCTAGGATCTTCTTGTAAAATAGGCTTAGGAAAATATTCTTAGTGTTTTTAAGTAAAGAGCAAAAAGATTTTAAGTTTACATCCAGTAAAGAGAACAGGCCAAGAACAAGCTAAGAAAAAGCAAAGAACAAGCTTGGAACAGTTCCCTTTACTAGATGTAGACTTAGTAGTACTGAGACCACTGTGGGAATAGACCTCAGTATTACGCACGTGCACTTAAGTGATCCGTACAAATTTTGTGTTCAAAATTATTTTTGAAAAATTTATTTGAAAAAATATTGATCACTTATGTTTTGGAAATCTGCTAAATTGATTCACCAAATCAGCTTTGCAATGTTCTTGTTTGGACTCTTGTGTACTTTCCACTACATGTAGTGGAAGGAGACAAATGTCTGAAATGGGTGCCTTTGTACTTGTGTCAGCTGATCTTGTTTGCACAATTTAGGCAAGTCTCCAAGCACACTTCTAGGGCACGATTTTTCTTGGCTTATAAAAAAAAATCTTTGCAAAAAACCCTAGCAAGACTTTTTCTCTCCAAAGAAAACCAAGTCATATTTTCTGAGAATCTATCCTTAGAGCAAAACTATCTCCATATCCATCTTTAAGAGAAAAACTTACGGAGATTTAAGTTTGTAATATTTGAACCACTTAGAGGGAAGTGGTTGGGGAGTGTTCTGTGAACACTGAGTGAACTGTTAGAGTTAACAGTTGGGGAATTAAGTGTTACAAAGTTGTAGCATTTAATTGATGTGTAACCTTATTATTATTCTGAGTTGATTAATAATATTGGTGAGAGAGTGGAGGACGTAGGCTTGTTTAGAAGCCGAACCTCGTTAAATCCTTGTGTTCCTACTCTTTATTTACTGTTCTTTCGTTGTTCTCACAAAAAGATAAAACAAACTTTGAAAATTATTGAAAAAACACACATACTCAATTCAACCCCCCTTCTTGAGTATACATTAAACTTACAAATGGCCATGTCACTTGAGCAAACCTTCAAATCCATTCATCATCTTCAATGAACACCCAAAATCAAGAGATAAAACTAGATCTAAAAGTATGGAAACAAGAACTGAACATAAACCCTAGAAAACTAAGAGGAAGAGAGGGTTTCTCTCTCCTCAAACCCTAAGCTAAATCTGATTTTTGGGACTAAAATCTACTCTAAAGTGTTGTTCTTATGTTTAGGGACCTTAGAATATATATGTACAAGAGGGGGAAGCAATGGGCTAAGCATAAAATGAAGCATGAGCCAAGCACAAACAGCACGAGAATCAGCAGAACAACACTCTAAAACAGAGCAACAGCGGGCGGCTCCGGCGTAGACGCGCGGTGGGCGTGGCGCGGGTGCGTCGTCGGCGGTTTGGGCGCGACGATGGTGGTGGCGCGGCCGTGAGTGAAGCCTCGAGCAGGTCTGGGCGTTGCTTTCTTTGGGGGCTGTTGTGAGTGATGTTCATTTAGCGTGGGCGCGCCTGGGCTCTGTTCGTGACACTTCTTTGACCGAAATGCTTCCAACTTTTTCTCGGGCTTCTCGGGACGGGTCAGCACGCCTCCCCAGACATCAGGCCTCGGGCCCGACAATCCTTAAAAATTACAAAAATTCCCTTTGGGTGCACTTTGCCTTGATTTGTGGTCTTGGCTTTGCGGCATGCTTCTCTAAGCTACTTGAGACCTCTCACGACCCTTGACGGATTTCGAGAATCGCATGAAAATACGCAAAATACCTGCATTAAAGAACAAACGGCATAAGTAATACTAAATAGCTCAATTATTGACGAATACAACTATAAATCGACATTATTCGACGAAAACTCTAAATAAACAAAGACTAAGCTAAAAAGGCTTAAAACATGGAAAACTAAGCCTAAAATGCGCGGAAAACAAGCGAAAAGAGCCCGGAAAATTGGTCCTAAAATGGACTGATCACAGGCACATAATAACCAATTCATCCTTTAATAACATCTAAATAACAGTAACATACAAAAGAGAGCACAAGCAGCGGAATAACATTGACATCAACAAATACCAAGTTCAAAGGTTACGTTCCATATTCTACAATAAAAGCATTAACATCAACAGACATCAAGAATATTCCGACACGACCGAAGTCGATACAACAAATAAGTCCCCGACACGGCTCAAGGCCGATACAACAAACAAATTCCCCGACACGGCGCTAGGCCGATACACAAACAAAGTCCTCGACACGGCGCAAGGTCGATACAACAAACAAAGTCCCCGACACAGCGCAAGGCCGATACAACAAATAAAGTCCCCGACACGGTGCAAGGGTGATACACAAACAAAGTCCCCAACACGACGCAAGGCCGATACAACAAACAAAGTCCCCGACGCGGCGCAAGGCCGATACAAAAAACAATGTCCCCGACACGGCGCAAGGCCGATACAACAAACAAAGTCCCCGACACGATTCATCACAGATGAACCGATAAATGCTCGGTCTTTAACCACTCGATGCATGGTCTTTAACCGCTCGACACGACACGACCGACTCAAAGCGATAAATGACACAACTAAAAAATAAGCATCAAATGAAACGACTCAAACCAGACGAACACCAACCATCACTTATGAAATACGCACGCAACATAACATCGAAATTCATCAATTCATACGAGCAACATGCCAAAACCATCATAGCAACTTAAACGCATTAAACGATATTACGATCAATTCATGAATAGCCATAACTAGATAAACAACACAAGAACAACGTGAACTAAACATAAAGGTTCAATTTTTATTCAAAGACGAACAAGATAACAAGGTTTCTAAATCAATACTAATCTAGTACCATTCGGCCATCAACAAACTTAAGCAAGAACAAGAATCATTCATCAGTTCATATAAACAATCAAGAAACTTCATACATTAATTCAAGAATTCAAGATTAGTCAACGTTAAAACATAAAGATTCATTTTTGGCCATGACATTTAAGTACACGCATGATGCAAGGATTAAAAATACAATTTTTATGCTTCAAAAATAATTCATGATTTCAAGGGATTAAAGATTCAAACTTTACTATTAATCATACAAAAAAAAATTCATGCTTTATTCTACCAAGACTTGCGCCATCATCATCATCAATATAGATCCAAATATTTCAACAATTCAATCAAAGATTTATGCAAGGACAACTTAATAGAATTAAGCTACACATAAACAATCTAAGATTCACCAAGGTTCAACTAAATACAAGAAAGAAACAATGTAAAACACCCTAACTCTACTCGACATTCTACACGCATATGAGCCAACATCAATCAACTCTATCTAATCTAGTATTGTATGAAGGTTAGTCCTAATTAATGCTAAGTGAAAAAGCTAGTTACCTTAATAAGATCAACAAGCAAGACACACACAACACTCGCCCAACTCGAGTACACTACTCGACACCACCCTCGGCCAAGCACCTCGCACGCCCCAAAGATTGCACCAGCACGAGTTGCTTCAATCTTCAAGGAAGGTAGAAGATTGATGGTGTTTTGAAGGTTGGAAATAATGGAAGGAAAAGTATGCTTCTTTTGGATTATAAATGGTGAGGGCCGTGTGGTTTATAGAGAGAAAAGGAGAGGTTTTGTTTGAAATGATTGTTAATGAATAAGGTTTACAAAAGGGTTGGTTTTTAGGATATAAATAGGGTAGGCTTTACCAGATTTTAGGAGTTAATTTAGGAAGTAGATTAAAGGATAACTAATTAAGGGGCCGGCTAGGAGGGGTTAGCAAGGGTTTTGGGTTTGAATCAATTAAACAAAATTAAGTCTTTTGGCCCAAATTAAATAGTTTGGGTTTAAAGGCTTAATTTTCCACGAAATTTTACAACCCAAAAATTCGGGTTGTTACAATCTCCCCTCCTTAAGAAAATTTTGTCCTTGAAATTTCATAAGGAAGCACATATAACGTATAAGCAAACAAACACGGCATAAAAACAATAAACGCATCCTAACCCAGGTTACTACCCAAAGCTTCTCTCTAAGGTTTTCCATTTTTAGGCTAAATCTTGGATTCATAGAGCACTCATCTTCCAAGTTACTTATGAAGAAGTAACTTTAGGGTCTTAACCTAAGTTCTGGTACCAACTGTAATGACCCGTATTTTAGCAACGTTGTTTTCGGAGAAAACAACAATATGAATCGTCAATAACTAAAAACTTTCAATATTAAATTGAATAATCACAGCGGAAGCTTTAAACTTATAAAAATTGGGGGTCCACCGTCATTGGCGAGTAACTAGACTGTTGCACTTAGCAGTGGAACCAAACAACATAAAAAAATAGATTAAATAGCAGGCACATAATAACCAATTCATCCTATAATAACATCTAAATTACAATAACATACAACATAAAGCACAAGCAGCGGAATAACATTGACATCAACAAATACCAAGTTCAAAGGTTAAGTTCCATATTCTACAATAAAATCATTAAAATCAACAGACATCAAGAATATTCCGACACAACCGAAGTCGATACAACAAATAAGTCCCTGACACGGCTCAAGGCCGATACAACAAACAAAGTCCCCGACACGGCGCAAGGCCGATACAACAAACAAAGTCCCCGACACGGCGCAAGGCCGATACAACAAACAAATTCCCCGACACGATGCAAGGGCAATACACAAACAAAGTCCCCGACACGGCGCAAAGCCGATATAGCAAACAAAGTCCCCGACACGATTTATCACAAATGAACCGATAAACGCTCGGTCTTTAACCGCTCGACACGACACGACTGACTCAAAGCGATAAATGACTGAACTTAAAAATAAGCATCAAATGACACGACTCAAACCAGACGAACACCAACCATCACGTATGAAATACGCACGCAACATAACATCGAAATTCATCAATTCATACGAGCAACACGCCAAAACCATAATAGCAACTTAAACGCATTAAACGATATTACGATCAATTCATGAATAGCCATAACTAGATAAACAACGCAAGAACAACGTGAATTAAACATAAAGGTTCAATTTTTATTCAAAGACGAACAAGATAACAAGGTTTCGAAATCAATACTAATCTAGTACCATTCGGCCATCAACAAACTTAAGCAAGAACAAGAATCATTCATCAGTTCATATAAAGAATCAAGAAACTTCACACATGAATTCAAGAATTCAAGATTAGTCAAGGTTAAAACATAAAGATTCATTTTTTGCCATGACATTTAAGTACACGCATGATGAAAGGATTAAAAATACGATTTTTATGCTTCAAAAACAATTCATGATTTCAAAGGATTAAAGATTCAAACTTTACTATTAATCATACAAAGAAAAATTCATGCTTTATTCTACCAAGACTTGCGCCATCATCATCATCAATATAGATCCAAATATTTCAACAATTCAATCAAAGATTTATGCAAGGACAACTTAATAGAATTAAGCTACACATAAACAATCTAAGATTCACCAAGGTTCAACTAAATACAAGAAAAAAACAATGTAAAACACCCTAACTCTACTCGACATTCTACACGCATATGAGCCAACATCAATCAGCTCTATCTAATCTAGTATTCTATGAAGGTTAGTCCTAATGCTAAGTGAAAAAGATAGTTACCTGAATAAGATCAACAAGCAAGACACACACAACACTCGCCCAACTTGAGTACACTACTCGACACCACCCTCAGCTAAGCACCTCGCACGCCCCAAAGATTGCACCACCACGAGTTGCTTCAATCTTCAAGGAAGGTAGAAGATTGATGGTGTTTTGAATGTTGGAAACTATGGAAGGAAAATTATGCTTCTTTTGGATTATAAATAGTGAGGGTCGTGTGGTTTATAGAGAGAAAAGGAGAGGTTTTGTTTGAGATTGATTGTTAATGAATAAGGTTTACAAAAGGGTGGGTTTTTAGGATATAACTAGGGTAGGCTTTACCAAATTTTAGGAGTTAATTTAGGAAGTAGATTAAAGGATAACTAGTTAAGGGGGCCGGCTAGGAGGGGTTAGCAAGGGTTTTGGGTTTTAATCAATTAAACAAAATTAAGTATTTTGGCCCAAATTAAATAGTTTGGGTTTAAAGGCTTAATTTTCCACGAAATTTTACAGCCCAAAAATCCGGGTCGTATAGTTGTAATTTCTATTACTTATTTATTTGATTCATATTAATTATTATTAGTGATCCTGATGTTATAGATGTTAGGAAATTGTTTCCTCAAATTTCGTTAATCGCATCTATAAATCTCTACAGTGGTATCAGTTAGCCCTCTACTAATTTTAATATGATCGTGTTTTCAATGATAAAAATTATTATTTTCATTCAATTAAGGGAGGATTTATTATATGGCTTAATTTGCATAAATAAAATAGTAATTTTATTTTTTTTAATCATATTATACATGAAAATAAAAAAAAAGGGTCGAAGTGTTTAAACGTCAAACTACAGCCACCTAGATTCAAGGATTAATACTTGTTATTATTCGAAATTATATTAAGGCTTTTGTTTGCTACATCTTTAATTGCAAATTCGTAACAAAATTTGTTGTTTTAACCTATTAAAGCAAACGAATTTGTAAGTTCTTTGGTTCGAAAAATTCGAACCCTAACTTTGTAAATTCTTCAAAATCTTTGTTTGAATTTCGCTTTTTGCAAATTAGTTTGTGGGAAATGTAGAAAACAACCTATAAAATAATATTCAAGAAGCAATTCGAATAATAGTTGCTCGATTTGTCCCAAATTATGCTCGAAAATGTTCGAACAAAATTAGGAAAATACTTGTATTTTTGACGTTTCTGGGTGGCGTGGATGGTGCTCCGAGGCTGGACGTGAGACGGCCGACATTTTTGGGTGGGGATCGTGGTTGTGCGGCGGTTGTCAGCGGCACCGCATGGCCGTGCGTGGCTGCTACTGTCGATGCCTTATTGCTACTGATTTAATTATTTTTATCCATACTATACACTAATAAAAGGTTTATTATTACCTTTTTTTATTTTTAATAAAAAGGGAGTTAATTATTTAAAGAGCTTAAATGATTAAAATATTTTTTTTCCTTTTGAGTATAAAACGCCTCCCATAATGCAAATTAATAATTAATGTCGATTAATTTCATATACAAATTTTTAGTTGAATGAAAATAATCGTGTACTAATATACGATATTAGTTGTTATTGTGACTAGTATGGCCCAAAAATGGGATAGAAAATACGATCTGCGTATCGTGATGTATTCTTTGTAAATTAAATACGATTTGAAAATCGATTGTGTTTTTTTGTAATTTCAGTTATTTAAATTTAAATCATAATGGTAAATAATCAAGAGTGGAGGTGTGACGACCCGACTCGCTTAAACCGGCGTGGAAGAAACCGACGAGTCGAATTGTCGATCTAACAAACAAACTTACTTAAATATTAAAACATACCTCAAATTTATTATTACTATAACCCTAAAGTACAACACCCACAAGTTTGTACAATACTAAACCCAAAAGTAATCAATTCTAGAAAGTAACTCCAAATAATATCAGAGTTAGAATAAACGGAATACCTAAACTAAATGTCCAAACTAAAAACATTAGATAGTCTAGAATAGGAAAACAACGGCACTCGCCCAACCCAAAGCTAAGCAACACCGTCATCATCAGAGTTACCTGAAAAATTAACAACAATCCACTGTCAGTGGCGAGTAACATAACAGTTCCACCCTAACATGGATACACATAATCATAGAACAAATCAAACAAACACATCAAACTAAACATCCAACATGCGGCATAATCAACATAATAGCAATAAAATAAAATTGACCAACTCTTAATTATTCCAACTTAAACTTATATCATTAATAATCTTTGTCGCTACCATTTACATTTTAGACCGGACTATGCACGTACGAATGCATCTTATGCGAACGAACTTTCCTACTATGCCAGGAATGAGAATCTTACTCCCAAACCCATGAACCCCATCTTATGGAAATTTATATCAAAAGACAACATAGCAAGTATACACTATCCCAATACCACGGTTAGGATAGGGGCAACGTCTGAACCGAAGTCTTAGAATCTTACTCTAAGGTTAGGCGTCTAAAAGTAAACTTAAGCTAATCTTTACTTCTTTACAACTTTGTTATTCTCAAGATCGCTTCTTACGCCTTTTCTTGAGTCTAACCATAATCAATTACTACTTCCATAATCAATCTTTATCGAATCTTTAACTTTCTTTAAACCTTTCTTTAACTTTCTTTAGAAAACTTTACTAAGCTTTACTTATCTTTAATTAAACTTCAATAAACTTTAACACTTAAAGATTACATGACCCACTTCAAGATTTCAAGATTCAACCAAGAACTCATAAAGAACTCAAAGAACCCATCAAGAACTCATCAAGAACTCATCAAGAACTCAACAAGAACTCAACAAGAACCCAACTTCAAACATAAGTCACACAAAAATCCCATCAAAACATGCATGAAAACTTAACAAATTATCATGAAATCAATACCCAAATCAACCCCTTAAAATCACGCATAACATAGCAAATAATCATCAACAATTCATCCAACATGATCACTCAATCTATCCTATAACTATAGTATTCAAATTAAGGTAGAAAAGCATGTTACCTTAATACTTGAATGCAAAAACGTTAGAAAAAACTTGCTGCCCGGAACCCAAAATACACGGCCCAACCACGGTACGCATGGCTTGCACGTCACCACCACTTGCACCACCGTCTTCAACACAGCCCGACTTCAACACGACACGGCTGCACCACGATCCACCACACGGCCACACACGAACCAACACGGTCCTCCACACGGCACACACGAACCACTTCACGAACACGAACCCAATCGAACAAACCCCAAAACCAAACCCGAACTAGAAGTCTTGATTAATAAAAATGGAGATTGTTGTGTTTAAAGTCACTTAAAGATCAATAGTAACTTAATCTTTATGTTTTGGAATTGATTGGATGATGAACAAAAGATGGTGGAACATAAGCAAAAAATGGCGCGTGGAACTATGGTAAAGAGAGAGTTTGTGTTTCGCTTTCGATTGTGGCAAAAGATGAGCAAGTGAGTTTAGGATGGCAAATAAATTCTAAAGCCTTACAAACCCTTTCTATTTATAGAAGTGGTTTAAGGTGTGAACATGAAGCAAGTGGCAAATTAAGCCACTAATCATAAGGGGGGGGGGGGTTTCTACAAGGCTTGATTGGGCTTTGGTGATCACTTGAGCTAATTGCACTCATGCATGACTAATCTTGCCCAAATTGCATTTGGCCCAAAAATTAATGAACTAATTAGAAAATTAAATAATAAAATTCTAATTAATTAAATTAATAATAAAATAGATAATAAAACAACCAAAAATAGAAATAATCGAAATTATTCAAAAAAATAAAAATAAATAGTCCAAATAAATTTTGGACCATACATAAAATATCATAAATACACAAATAAATCAAAACAGAAATACCAATAAAACTGGGTCGTTACAACCTCCCCTCCTTAAAGAAATTTCATCACGAAATTTAAGGCAAGGGAGATTGCTCACCCGCAAACAGCTCCGGGTACTTCTGCCTCATGGACGCCTCTGTTTCCCAAGTCGCTTCCTCATGGTGCTGATTTCTCCATAACACCATGACTAGCTGGACTTGCTTACGCCGGAGGGTCCTCACTTCGCGATCCAAGATCTGATCTGGTCGCTCCTCGAACGTCAGATTCGGCTCAAACGTGGCCGATTCCACTGGAATTACGTGGGTAGGATCATGTACATATTTCCTTAGCTAGGAAACATGGAACACATCGTGAACATTAGACAAACATGGTCGTAGTGCCAACCGATATGCCACCTCCCCAACTTGTTCTAGTATCTCGTAAGGTCCCACGAATTTCGGTCGGAGTTTCCCCTTTTGACCAAAGCGAGCAACTCTCTTGAATGGTGAAACCTTAAGCAAGACTCTGTCACCTACCTCAAATGTCAGTGGTCTACGTCGGTTATCGGCGTAGGACTTCTGACGACTCTGCGCAGCCTGCATCTTAGACCGAATGACTCGGACCTTCTCTACGGTATCTCGTACCATCTCAGGTCCCATAGCCACAGTATCACTGATATCATTCCAACAAATCGGACTCCAACATTTCCTACCATACAGGGCCTCGTACGGAGCCATATCAATGCTGGAGTGATAACTGTTGTTATAGGAAAACTCTACCAAGCAGAGCATACGCACCCAAGACTGATGATACTCCAGAGTACATGCTCGTAACATATCCTCCAGAGTCTGGATGGTCCTGTCAGTCTGGCCATCCGTCGCCACGTGAAATGCGGTGCTCAGCTTCAACTTCGTCCCAAAGGCTTCCTGAACCGATTTCCAGAAAACGAGACAAGAATCTCGGATCACGATCAGAAACTATCTCCCTCGGAACTCCGTAAAGTCGAATAATGTCCTAGGTATAAGCCTCTTCCAGGCACTCCATCGACCAGGTCATCTTCATCGTTATGAATCTAGCGACCTTGGTCAACCTATCCACTATTACCCAAATGGTGTTCATACCATTTCAGGTAGGTAGGCTAACCACAAAATCCATAGATACTGACTCAAATTTCCAGGTTGGAATCGGTAGTGGCTGGAAAAGACCTCCAGGTCTCTGATGCTCGATCTTAACCTTTTTACAAACTAAACATCGAGCTACAAACTCTGCTACATCCCGCTTCATCTTAGGCCACCAAAACTGGCCCTTAAGTTCCTTATACAGCTTCTTACCCCTGGATGAACAGTGTAGGACGAGTTATGTGCCTCAGACATGATCCTGTTCCGAAGATCAGAACTGTCCGGTACACACCACCTCCCTCGAAATCGCAGACTACCGTCGGAAGAAGTCTCGAAGCCAACGGCTTTTCCTTGCCGTAAAGCCTCTCGAATCCTAGTCAACTGCGGATCATTCTTCTGACCCTCGTGCAATTCCTGAAATAATTCAGGCTCGGCACTCATAGATGTCAGGTGAAATCTGATGGAACTACGGCTTCTACTGAAGCTCAATCGATTCTTGCGACTCAGTGCGTCAGCGACTAAGTTCGCCTTGCCTTCGCAATAATTGAGCGTCAGGTCGTAGTCCTTAATAATTTCTAGCCATCGTCGCTGCCTCATATTGAGGTCTTTCTGATTGAAGATGTACTTGAGACTCTTATGATCCATGAATACCTTACACGAACCACCATAGAGATAGTGCCTCCAAATTTTAAGCGCGAATACCACAAATCTAGCTCCAAGTCATGCGTGGGGTAGTTACGCTCGTGCACCTTCAGCTGTCTTGATGCATAAGCGATGACCTTCCCACCTTGCATTAGAACACATCCTAGGCCAATCTTAGATGCATCACTATAGACCTGGAAATCCTCCTCATCGTTCGGAAGGGTAAGAATAGGAGCAGAAACTAATCTCTGTTTCAGCTGCTGAAATGCTTGCTCGCAAGCCTCCGTCCAAACGAATCGAATAAACTTCTGTAGGAGACTAGTCATCGGCCTAGCAATCTTGGAGAAGTCCTAGACGAATCGTCGATAGTATCCGGCCAAACCTAGAAAACTACGAACCTCCGCCACATTTTTCGGGCTATCCCATTCAACTACAGCCTTAACTTTTGCCGGGTCTACCTTAATGCCTTCTTTGCTAATAACGTGACCCAAAAATGCTACTTCGAGAAGCCAGAACTCACACTTAGAGAGCTTCGCGAACCACTTATACCTTCGTAATATCTTTAACACTATCCGGAGATGCTTTGCATGCTCAGACTTGCCTCTCGAATAGGCTAAGATATCATCTATGAAGACTATGGTGCACTTATCGAGTAAGTGATGAAAAGTCCGGTTCATCTGATCCATGGACACGGCTGGTGCGTTAGTGAGGCCAAAGGGCATTACCTCAAACTCGTAGTGGCCGTATCTCGTACGAAAAGCGGTCTTCGGGATGTCTTCTTTCTTGACTGGAATCTGATGATATCCAGACCGAAGATCTATCTTCGAAAACACTCCAGCTCCTCGTAACTGATCGAACAAGTCCTCAATCCTAGGCAACGGGTACTTATTCTTGATAGTTACCCGATTCAATTCTCGGTAGTCTATGCACAGGCGCATACTACCGTCTTTCTTCTTCACAAAGAGCACATGTGCTCCCCATGGAGAAACGCTCGGCCTAATGAAGCCCTTATCGATCAAATCTTGGAGTTGCGTCTTTAACTCCTGCAACTCCAATGGTGCCATCTGGTAAGGTGCCTTCGAAATCGGCGCTGTCCTGGGTGCTAAGTTGATAATAAACTCGACATTGCACTCGGGTGGAACTCCCGGTAGCTCATCAGGAAATACGTCTCTGAAATCCCTCGCTACAGGTATATTGTCCAACAAACTATCCTCAGTCAAGTCCCTTACCTGACATAGGAACACCAGGTCGCCCTTCTAGCGAAGTTTTCTCATTTTCAAGGCTGAGATTACCTTTATACCCTTCTTCAGAATGATCCCAGAATAGGTAATCCGATTGCCTTGCGATCCTCGGAATGTCACTGACTAGTCTCGGCAATGAATAATCGCTCGATACCTCGATAGCCAGTCCATGCTAAGAATGACATCGAACTCCATCAGCGGGAACTCCTTCAGATCAGCCGTCGCCTGCTCACCAGCTATAACGATGGGCACTCCTCAGAACTCTCGCTGAGAAACAAAATCCTCTCTAGAAGGGAGAGTTATGATCGAACTAACAGGGGAACTGCCACGAAGATTAGACCTCGAGGCAAAACTACTAGCCACGAAAGAAATTGTGGAACCATAATCAAATAAAACATAAGCTAATAAACCGGAGACAAGAAATCTACCTGAGACTACATCTGGCTGGACCTTTGCCTCTGCCTTAGTCATACAGTAGACTCGGTTCTTCACAAGAGTCTTAGCCAGTGCTGGAAGTTGCTTGGTCTCGGTGCCTAGCTTCTTCTCGGGGCAAACTGACGCCTTGTGGCCTTCCTTCCCACAGATAAAACATGAAATGGGCGTCCCGTCGCATCGCTTTCATAGATGGAAGTCCTTGCCACATCCTCTGCATCTCGAACTCCCTGATCCCTGAGACGAACTAGCGGTCGCAGGGGTACTGCTAGGAGTACTGAACCGGGGCTTCTTAAATTATGGCGACGTCACCGGGGTCGGGGTCCTCTTCTTACTCGCATCCTCCTCGATGACAGACGTCTGGATCTCAAGTGCTACCTTGTAAACTCGCTGTAATGTATTTGCTCCACTACTGATCACATGGTCGCGAATCCTCGGACCTAAGTTTTTGATGTAGCGCTTGACCCGCTCCTCCTCAGATGGTACTACCGATAGCGAACCTCGATAACTCGGGAAACTTATCGGTGTAGGCTAGAAGCGTCATCTTACCCTGAGCGAGAGTAAGAAACTCTTCCTGCTTCTACCACTGTAACTCGTCAGGGTAGAATGTAACGACCTGGATTTTTGGGCCGTAAAATTTCGTGTAAAATTAAGCCTTTAAATCCAAATTATCCGATTTGGGCCCAAAGACTTAATTTTTATTAAATGGATCAAGGTCCATTCACCCTTTTCCTAGCCAAACCCCACAACATATTTCTTTTATTTATTTTCTTTTAATGTTCAACCATAATTAGAAAACCATATCTATTTTTGACTTAACCTAAAAAACTCTATTTTTATCTCCTAAACTAACTCCTAAATTCTAGTAAACTAACTTCTAAAATCCCTCCTATTATTTAGTAGCCCATCTCCTAAAATCTAGTAACCTTTACTCTTAAAACCCATCCTAATATTCTACTAAACTTTACTCTATAAATACTCCTAAAGCCTACATTTTTCTCCCATACTTATTATAACAAAACTCAAAGCCAAAAACCGCCTTTCCTTTGCTTTCTCCACAGCACCCCAACAAAAGGAGACCAAAAATCTAACCTTTACTCCTCAAACCTAAACAAACATCAAAGATTGGTCAAACCTTCTACCCATCATCAACCTTCGAATCTTGGACGTGATTTCGGTCGAACAACGGTGGCGGTTGGGGAAGGGTCATAGGTGTGCTTTTGTGTGTTTTGCTTCAATTAAGGTAACTAGATCTTTTCTACTTAGGATTAGGATTGTATTGCATAGGATAATAGGATTAGATAGTTTGAAGTTCTCAATTCTTGTTTTCGTGAGGATAGCCGAGTAGTTTAGGGAGTAACATCCCATTTTCTTTTCTCGCATCTTGTTAAAACTTCATATATTCATGCATTCTTATTCCTTAATTATGTTAATATCCAATCTTGAGGAAATTTGATTTGTTCTTTGACCTTGGTTTGGGTGATCTATGCGTGTAATATGCCTAAAGCATGAGTTTTTAATGCTAATCCATGAATCATTGCATATTCTTGGTTTGACCAATTTTTCTATGGAACTTGCGGTTTTGTGTAGTATAATTGCTTTGATGATTAAAACTAGTGCCATGCATGTAAAGAGCTAATTATAGTATGATATTTTATTTAGTGGAGCATAAGTTTTCTTTTGATATTTGAATTTGATGATACGTAATGACGATTGATGAATAGCGTGTTAATGTACGATGAGTTCGATTGATGTTTTGATTGGTGTCTTTGAGTCTTGTCGAGTCGTGTCGTGTCGAGCAGTTAAAGACCGTGCGTCGAACGGTTGAAGATCGTGAGTCTATCGGTTTATCAGTGATAAACCGTGCGGGTCTATCGGTTCATCAGTGATGAATCGTACGGGGCAAGTCTTGTGTGTTTGATTGTGTGTCAGACTCGTGTCGAACGGTTGAAGATTGTGCGTCTATCGGTTTATCGGTGATAAATCATGCGGGTCTATCGGTTCATCAGTAATGAATCATGCGGGGCAAGTCCTTTGTTGCTAGTCTTGTTTTCGGTTGTAGACCGAGCATTGTCTTGATATTGAATTTGTAATTATGCATGTTGAAAAGTGCGTGTGTTAGTTGTTATGAATGATGTTGCTAATGATGAATGTTATGTTCCGCTACTAACTCTGATGATTAAACTTGTGATCCTGTAACCGTTATTGTTCATGTGTTCTAATTCTATTATTTTATGTAATGTAGTCCAATTTCTAAGTAGGACGGTCTAGTTACTCGCCACTAATGGTGGACCCCCAATTCTATTTTGCAGGTAAGCAAGATAGAGGTTAGAAGCGGGATGAGCTAATGAGCATCTAGGCCCCTGTTTACATTTCTTGCCTTTGAATTAGGTTTTATTTCTAGTTTTTAAGGCTTGTTTTGGGTTTAGTTTAACTTTTTGTAATTGGGATTCCATCAATAATAATATTAAGTACTATTTCCATGAGTTTTAGTTATTTTCTTGCTTTATAAATCGATTGGTAACTACCTGTTTACGACGTTATCACTAATAACGTCGTAGTTAAAATGCGGGGTGTTACATAGAACCTCTCCTGGACCTTAGCCAGGAACTCGGCCAAGATATCGAATGTAGGGGCATACACACGTTCCTATCTACGCTCCACTAGTTATCGGCCTCTCCTCGCAAGTAGTAGGCGGTGATCTGGACCTTCTCGTGCTCGGGGCAAAACGTCGCGTCGAAGAGCTTCCCCATCTCGCGGATCCAAATCTCCAACGTCGTAGGCTCGGCAACCCCATCGTAAGTCGGTGGTCAATGACGAGCAATACGATCGAACGTCGACTGCGATCCCGATGGCTGACGACTATGATGCGCTAGCGTAAGAATCGCCTCCTCGAGCTCTCGTAACCTTTATCGACCCGAACTTGTCCGGCGAGGTGTGGACATGCTAAAATCATCGCAAGCAATAGACAAAAAAAGAGGCAATGTTAGTAAAAAATCCACACTCCAGTCAAGTATACACACAAAAAGAAAATAGGAAAAAGAGTCTTATCCCGGATTCTTCTACCCGATGCTCTTCTCCCTTAAACTTATTCTAAATTGGGTTTATCACTCGGGAATGGTAAAGCTCTCAACTCCCGGGTTTTACACAAATCCTAAAACTTCACTTAAAGTCTTAACCTATTCGGCTCTGATACCAACTGTGATGACCCGACTCGCTTGAACCGGCGCAGAAGAAACCGACGACTCGAATAGTCGATCTAACAAACAAAATTACTTAAAAATTAAAACATACCTCAAAATTATTATTACTATAACGCAAAAGTACAACACCCACAAGTTTGTACAATACTAAACCCAAAAGTATTCAATTCTAGAAAGTAACTCCAAATACTATCATAGTTAGAATAAACGGAATACATAAACTAAACGTCCAAACTAAAAACATAACATAATCTAGAATAGGAAAACAACGACTGTAATGACCCAGATTTTATCGGTATTTTTGCCGGTATTTATATGTATAATTATGTGTTTATTTGCTAGTTCAAAATTTATTTTGAACTATTTATTTTAATTTTTGTGTGAATAATTTCGATTTAATCGAAATGTTTTATTTCTCAGTTTTTATTATTTATTTTTATTATTATTTAATTAATTAGAATTTTTATTATTTAATTTTCTAATTAATTATTTAATATTATTTTTGGGCAAAATCGATTTATTGCATGATTTTCATGTAAATTTCAATAATTGGCCCAATGGATCCCGAGAGCCTATTTAGAGCCCAAACTTGGCCCATTTTCCCATAGAGGCCGGTTATTTGGCATGCAAGGAGTGGCTTGCCACTTGCCTTGTGTTCACACCTTGCTAGCTCTATTTATATGTGAGTTAGTGAGGCTTAAACCCATTTTTGCCATTCTAAACCTTTGCCATCAATTTGCTAAGCACATAAACACTCTCTATTTCTCTCCATTCTCACGCCATTGTTGATGATTGAGCCTTCATTTGTTCATCATCTTACCTTGCCCAAAACTTAAAGATTCAAACATCATTGATCTTTAAGCATCCTAAACACAATCCTAAACACATTATTTCAACCAAGATCATTTGTTGGGGTTGTTTCCGGGTTGTTCGTGGGTTTGTTCGAGTGTGGCCGTGCGTGAAGGTTCGTGGTTGGGGCCGTGTTGCTGTGACCGTGCTGCTGTGCCGTGTTGCTAGGGCCGTGCAGTGGCCGTGATTGGTGGTGCACTCGTGTGGTGTTCGTGTTCGAGTGGTGGTGCAGGCCGTGTGCTCGTGTGTGTGTGCCGTGTGGGTGTCGAGTCTTGGACTGCATATTTGTGTTGATTTGTGTGTTGATCTTCAACAAGGTAACATACTAACTCAACTTAATTGGTAGTACTATGTTCATAGCTTTGATTAAATGCATGTTTGATTGAATTGTTGATGTTTATTCATGATTTTGAAGTTTATCTTTAAAACCTGATTTTTAAGTATTTTGAATGATGTTTTAATGGTGGTTTTCATGTTTTTAAGATTGATTTATGATATTTTGGAAATCATGGTGATTGGGTTTGATTTTGTTGAATTTTGATTAAAAGAGGTTGAAAATGTCGTGTGGTTTGATGATGATTTCATACGTGTAGTTTGAGTTTGTATGAGTTCTTGATTGAGTTCTTGAATCTTGAATGAGTTCTTGATTGAAGTTCTTTAATCTTGAATGTGTTCTTGATGAGTTCTTTGAGTCATAGATGAGTTCTTTGAGGATCTTGATTGAGTTCTTTAGAGTTCTTGAAAGTTAAAGAAAGTGTTAGAAAGAGCCTTGAAAGTTAAAGATTTGGGATGAGATGATTAAAGATTGAGTTAAGAATGATTATATGATGTTTGGTTAGTCTCAAGAGTATGGCTATAGGCAATTCTTGGGTTAACTTCGATGATTTTGATTATTAATTTCAAGAGTATGGCTTATTCTTGTCTTTAATTAACTATGATGATATGATGATGATATGATGAGACCTTTAGCTTGATTTCTTTTCTAGACGCCCTTAACTTTGTGTATGGCTTATGCTTAGTTTTGGGTTAAGACGTTGCCCCTATTCCATCCGCGGTATCGGAATAGTTTTGGAGTCTCACTATGTTATTCCTAGTACGCTCAGAATAAATTGGGGATTAGGGACACGAATTTCCAAGTATGAAATGGGTTCGTGGGATTTGGGTGTATGGCTTATGCCCGGTCCTGACATAGTAGAAGTTCGGTTGCGTAAGATGCTTCCGTACGAGCCTAGTCCGGTCTAGAACTAGAATGATTGCACCTGAGTTAGATTTGAGTATAGAGATGTCGTATGATTGATGATGTCGAGTGATGAGTTGATTTTGGGATTACGAGCTTGAGGTTGTCTCGTGTCTTCGAGGATTGTATGTATGATGTTATTTGATTATTGCTATGTACTTGTGTATTCCCGTTAGGGTGAGTCAGTTATGTTACTCGCCACTGATGGTGGATATGTTGTGTTTTTCAGGTACATCTGATGATGATGCTCTTGCTTAGCTTTTGGGTTGGGCGAGTGGCGCTATGCGTGTTTTATTTCTGTTGTTTGTTTTCGTTTGTTTCTTAGCATTAGACTTGTTAGACGTTGATTCAGGATTTGTGATATACATTTGTTGTATAAGACTCTAGCATGTGGTTAGAGTTACGCTTGACTTTTATTTTTAGTTCATTTGATTTTTGGACTTAGTTTGTACTAGATTGTGGGTTATTGTACATTTATGGTTTAATAATAATATTTTGAGGTATTAGTATTATTTTCTAAGTGTTGAGTTTAGTTTTATAACTACTTGACTCGTCGGTTTCTTCCGCGCCGATTTAAGCGAGTCGAGTTGTTACAACGACACTCGCCCAACCCAAAGCTAAGCAACACCGTCATCATCAGAGTTACTTGAAAAATTAACAAAAATCCACTGTCAGTGGCGTGTAACATAACAGTCCCACCCTACCATGGATACACATAATCATAAAACAAATCAAACAAACACATCAGACTAAACATCCAACATGCGACATAATCAACATAATACCAATAACATAAAATTGAGAAACTCTTAATTATTCCAACTTAAACTTATATCATTAATAATCTTTGTCGCTACCATTTACATTTTAGACCGGACTATGCACGTACGAACGCATGTTACGCGAACGAACTTTCCTACTATGCCAGGAATGAGAATCTTACTCCCAAACCCATGAATCCCATCTTACGGAAATTGATATCAAAAGACAACATAGCAAGTATACACTATCCCAATACCGCGATTAGGATAGGGGCAACGTCTTAACCCAAGTCTTAGAATCTTACTCTAAGGTTAGGCGTCTAAAAGTAAATTTAAGCTAATCTTTACTTCTTTACAACTTTGTTATTCTCAAGATCGCTTCTTAATCCTTTTCTTGATTCTAACCATAATCAATTACTACTTAATCAATCTTTATCGAATCTTTAACTTTCTTTAAACTTTTCTTTAACTTTCTTTAGAAAACTTTACTAAACTTTACTTATCTTTAATTAAACTTCAATAAACTTTAACACTTAGCTTAAAGATTACATGACCCACTTCAAGATTTTAAGATTCAACCAAGAACTCATAAGGAACTCAAAGAACCCATCAAGAACTCATCAAGAACTCAACAAGAACTCAACAAGAACCCAACTTCAAACATTCGTCACACGAAAATCCCATCAAAAGATTCAAAACATGCATGAAAACTTAACAAATTATCATGAAATCAATACCCAAATCAACTCCTTAAAATCACGCATAACATAGCAAATAATCATCTACAATTCATCTAACATGATCACTCAATCTATCCTATAACTATAGTATTCAAATTAAGATAGAAAAGCATGTTACCTTAATACTTGAATGCAAAAACGTTAGCAAAAACTTGCTGCTCGGAACCCAAAATACTCGGACCAACCACGGTTTACACGGCACACACGCACGGCTTGCACGACACCACCACTTGCACCACCGTCTTCAACACGGCCCGGCTTAAACACGGCACGGCTGCACCACGATCCACCACACGGCCACACACGAACCAACACGGTCCTCCACACGGCACACACGAACTATAACGACCCTGATTTATTGGTATTTCTGTGTTGATTTATTTGTGTATTTATGTTATTTTGTGTATGGTCCAAAATTTATTTGGACTATTTATTTTTTTATTTTATTTGAATAATTTCGATTATTTCTATTTTTGGTTGTTTTATTATTTATTTTATAATTAATTTAATTAATTAGAATTTTTATTATTTAATTTTCTAATTAGTTAATTAATTTTTGGGCCAAATGTAAATTAGGCATGATTAATCATGCATGAGTGCAATTAGCCCAATTGATCAGCAAAGCCCAATTAGGCCTTGTCATAACCGGCCCCCCTATGATTAGTGGCCTAATTTTTCACTTGCCTCATGTTCACACCTTAAACCACTTCTATAAATAGAAGGGTTAGTAAGGCTTAAGAGGTTATTTGCCATCTTAAACACCTTTGCTCATCTTTTGCCACAATCAAAAGCCAAACACAAAACACTCATCCTGTGCCTTAAGATCCCACACGCCATTTTTGGCTTATGAACACCCAACCATTGTTCATCATCCAATCACTTCCAAAATTTAAAGATTAAATTGCTATTGATCTTTAAGTAACTTTAAACACATCAATCTCCATATTTTTCAATCAAGACTTCTAGTTCGGGTTTGGTTTTGGGGTTTGTTCGATTGGGTCCGTGTTCGTGAGGTGGTCCGTGTGGTTCGTGTGAATGACCGTGTTGGTTCGTGGTGGCCGTGCAGTGGCAGCCGTGCCGTGTTGAAGATGGTAGTCCAAGCCGTGGTGGTGCCGTGGTGGTGCCGTGTTGGTGCCGTGTTCGTGCAAGCCTTGTGTGTGCTCGTGGTGAGGCCGTGTTGTGCATGTGATAGGGCCGTGTATTTTGGTTTCCAGGAAGCAAGTTTTGTGTGTTAATTTGCTTAATCTTCAATAAGGCAACATACTTTCTTACCTTAATTTGAGTACTATAGTTATAGTATAGATTAAGTGATCACGTTGAATGAATTGTTGATGATTGTATGGTATTTCATGCGTGATTTTAAGGGGTTGATTTGGGTATTGATTTCATGATAATTTGTTAAGTTTTCATGCATGTTTTGATGGGATTTTCATATGGTATATGTTTGAAGTTGAGCTCTTGATGAGTTCTTGATTGAATATTGAAATCTTGAAGTGAGTCATGTCGTAACAGCCTAGATTTTATAGGTATTTCTGCTGTATATTTATGTATGACTATATGATTTTGTGTATAGTTCAAATTTATTTTTGAACTATTTATTTTATTTTATGTGAATAATTTCGATTTAATTCAAATTATTTTATTTTAATCAATTATTAATTATTTTATTATTATTTAATTAATTAGAATTTAATTATTTAATTTTCTAATTAGTTATTTAATATTTTGGACTAAATCGAATTAAGCATGATTAATCATGCAATTTTTGTAAATTAGCCCAATGGATCACGAGAGCCCAATTTGGCCCATTTTGGCTTGAGAAAACCGGCCCTTATGTGTGCATGACAAGGTTTTGTCACTTGCCTCATGTTCACACCTTGAACTAACTCTATATATAGAGGAGTTAGTAAGGCTTTTGCTCATTTTTGCCATCCTAACACCTTGATCATCACTTGCCATCAAAAGAAGCCAAACACTCTCCCTTTTGTTTGAACCCACACGCCATTTTTGATGATTTAACACCCAACCATTGTTCATCATCCAAACTCTTCCAAAACTTAAAGATTTAATTGCCATTGATCTTTAAGTAACTTTAAACACAACAATCTCTATAGTTTTCAATCAAGATTTCTAGTTTGGGTTGATTTCGGGGGTTGTTTGATTGGGATCGTGTGTGTGCCGTGTGGATCGAGTGAAGCCGTGTGGTGGCTCGTGTGGGTGGCCGTGCTGTGGTGGTCGTGTTCGTGGAAAAGGCCGTGCGGTGGTGGCCGTGATCGTGTGGCAACCTTGTGTGTATGTCGAGCTTGAAGCCGTGTCGTGCCATGGTGGACCGTGTAGTCTAGCCGTGTGGTTTAGGTTTCCGGGCAGCAAGTTTTTGAGTATTATCTTGTTAATCTTCATCAAGGTAACATACTTTCTCAACTTAATTGGTGTACTATGTTCCATAGTATAGATTAAATGAACAAGATTAGTTTATATGAAGGTTTGATCATGTTTTTGAGTATGAATTGTAAATCTGATTTTGAAATGGTTTTATGATGATTTTAAGTTTTAAAATGATGATTTTATGATTGATTATGTTAGTATTGAGTTTATGTTAATCATGTTCAAGTTTGGTGAATTTTGGATACTAGGAAGTTGATGATTTCGTGTGTTGAATTGATTGAGTTATGCGTGTATTTTGATGATTTGGGATGAGTTCTTGATTCTTGGTTGAAGTTCTTGAATCTTGATTGAGTTCTTGATTGAAGATCTTGAATCTTGGATGAGTTCTTGATGAGTTCTTTGAGTTCTTGATGAGTTCTTTAAGGTTCTTTACGAGTTCTTGATTGAGTCTTTAAAGTTAAAGAAAAGGTTAAAGAAAGTGATAAGATGTTGTAAGATATTTGGTTTACATGTTATTTTCTTAAGTCAAGGCGTAAGATGAAACTTAAGAAGTAACTAAGAATGTAAACCTCAGATTAAAGAGTTAAAGATTTTAAAGATTAGCTTGATTTCGTTACTAGACGCCTAATTCGTAGAGTAAGATTCTATGTTTTTGGGTTAAGACGTTGCCCCTATCCTAACCGCGGTATTGGGATAGTGATTACCACTATGTCGTCTTTGACATGGATTTCCAATAAGATTGGTTTCATAGGGTTGGGAGTAAGATTCTCAATCCATGCATAGTTGGAAAGTTCGTTCGCGTAAGATGCGTTCGTACGTGCGTAGTCCAGTCTAGTATTGGAATGATTGCGCCAAAGATAAGATTGGTTAAGTTAGTCGAGTCAAGCATGTATATTTGTATTATTCGCATGATTTGATAGTATGATTTGGGTTGTTTGATTTATGCTATGTTCATGTGTATTCCCGTTAGGGTGAGACAGTTATGTTACTCGCCACTGACGGTGGACTGTTGTTTACTTTTCAGTTAATTCTGATGATGAGGTTCTTGCTTAGCTTTGGGTTGGGCGAGCGCCGATGTTGTTATATAGTTGTATTATTGTTATTTTATGGTTTCGGTTGGTTTTGAACTGTAGTAGCGGTACTTGTATACTTTACTAAACTCTGACATGTATTTGGAGTTATGTATGTTAGTAGTAGTAGTTTGACTTTTGGGATTAGTTGTGTACAAACTTGTGGGTATTTGTACTTTTGGGTTATAGTAATAATATTTTGAGGTTTTGTTTTAAATTTTAAGTATTTTGGTTTGTTAGTTCTGACTATTCGACTCGTCGGTTTCTTCCGCGCCGGTTTAAGCGAGTCGGGTTGTCACACATGTAATCTTTAAGTGTTGAGGTTTATTAAAGTCTTTTGAAGTTTTATTTAAAGATAAGTAAAGTTTAGCAAAGTTTTCTAAAGAAAGGTTAAAGAAGTTAAAGAAAGGTTTAATGAAAGTTAAAGATTTAATAAAGTGTGATTAAAGAAGTAGTAATTGTTTATGGTTAGACTCAAGAAAAGGCGTAAGAAGCGATCTTGAGAATAACAATGATGTAAGATGTAAAGGATTAGCTTAATTTTACTTTTAGACGCCTAACCTTAGAGTAAGATTCTAAGACTTGGGTTAAGACGTTGCCCCTATCCTAACCGCGGTATTGGGATAGTGTATACTTGCTATGTTGTCTTTTGATATGAATTTCCGTAAGATGGGGTTCATGGGTTTGGGAGTAAGATTCTCATTCTTGACAAAGTAGGAAATTTCGTTCGCGTAAGATGCGTTCGTACGTGCATAGTCCGGTCTAAAATGTAAACGGTAGCGACAAAGATTAATTAACGATATAAGTTGGAATGATTTAAGTTGGTCAGTTTTACGTTATTATTATTATGTTGTTTATATCGTATGTTGGATGTTTAGTCTGATGTGTTTGTTTTATTTGTTCTATGATTATGTGTATCCATGTTAGGGTGGGACTGTTATGTTACTCGCCACTGACAGTGGATTTTTGTTAATTTTTCAGGTAACTCTGATGATGACGGTGTTGCTTAGCTTTGGGTTGGGCGAGTGCCGTTGTTTTCCAATTTTAGTCTGTATTATGTTTTTAGTTTGGACGTTTAGTTTATGTATTTCGTATATTTTAACTCTGATAGTATTTGGAGTTATTTTCTAGTATTGATTACTTTTGGGTTTAGTATTGTACAAACTTGTGGGTGTTGTACTTTTGGGTTATAGTAATAATAATTTCGAGGTTTTGTTTTGATTTTTAGTAAGTTTGTTTGTTAGATTGATAATTCGACTCGTCGATTTTTTCCGCGTTGGTTTAAGCGAGTCGGGTCGTCACACGAACCACTTCACGAACACGAACCCAATCGAACAAACCCAAAAACCAAACCCGAACTAAAATTCTTGATTGATAAAAATGGAGATTGTTGTGTTTAAAGTCACTTAAAGATCAATAGTAACTTAATCTTTAAGTTTTGGAATTGATTGGATGATGAACAAAAGATGGTGGAACATAAGCCAAAAATGGCGTGTGGAACTATGGTAAAGAGAGAGTTTATGTTTGACTTTTGATTGTGGCAAAAGATGAGCAAGTGAGTTTAAGATGGCAAATAAATTCTAAAGCCTTACAAACCCTTCTATTTATAGAAGTGGTTTAAGGTGTGAACATGAAGCAAGTAACAAATTAAGCCACTAATCATAAGGGGGGCCGGTTTCTACAAGGCTTAATTGGGCTTTGGTGATCACTTGGGCTAATTGCACTCATGCATGACTAATCATGCCCAAATTGCATTTGGCCCAAAAATTAATTAACTAATTAGAAAATTAAATAATAAAATTCTAATTAATTAAATTAATAATAAAATAAATAATAAAACAACCAAAAATAGAAATAATCGAAATTATTCAAATAAAATAAAAATAGATAGTCCAAATAAATTTTGGACCATACATAAAATATCATAAATACACAAATAAATCAAAACAGAAATACCAATAAAAATGGGTCGTTACGGGAGGTCCATGAAGAATTGAGGATGGAGATCTAAGAAGATTCAAGATGGAGTTCATGAAGATTAGTTTTCATTCCAAGGTTTAGAGGTCATACTAGGATCATATTTATTTTGCTTAATTTTGCATTTATTTTATGATTAAATGCTTTTAAGTTTATGTTTGTTGTTTAATTAACTATATGAGTTCACTTATTATTAACCACATTTATAAACATGGGTCCCACAAATATTGAGTTTGGCTTTTCCAAATATAAAGTACCTATTAACCCTTAACTGGCCTAGACACAGTCCTCCAACCATCTCCCCGCCCTCTGACAAGCTTCGAGCGGTGAGCCCTCAGTCGTCAAGCTTTTCCTTAAAAATTTTTATCATACCTTTCTATATATTAAAAATAATAGGTCATGCCTCCGCAGGGTATTATTACTAATTTTACATAGGGTGAAATTATGAATTTTACGCACTTAATTTGTTTATTCTAAACAAAATCATCAAAAGCGTTATGGATTTTGAAGCAATGGATAGTTAAACATCAGATGTTTTACATATCCAAACAAGAATTATAAAATATTATAATTAGTAAAAAGTTTACTTACCTTGAAAATGTAACTATAAGAAAAGGCCTCCGTCTGCTTAACGTTGCTTGTTGATAGGATCTTGTATTCACTTATTCAAATCGGGACAATAATATGAATAGAGTGATAAAGTAACCTAGAATCCTTGAGTTTTTGGGTACTTTGATAAACATAAAATTAAATTTTGATTTATTTTATGTTTGTAGATACTATGTCTAATAACAACAACAGCTCGATTTTCAACATTCGTCCTTTCCTTGAGAAGGATAGGCTGAATGGAGAGAATTTCCTCAATTGGGAAAGAACCCTAAGACTTGTGCTAAGGTCGGAGGGTAAGGAGGATGTTATTGGAAACCCACTTCCAGTAGTAACTGATATGTCAACTGAAGCTGACAAACGTCGCGGTAAACAGGCCACAGAAAGGTCCATCCCAATCACTTATTTGATGGTGGCGGCTATGGAACCGGACCTCCAAAAGAGATTCGAAAACAAGGATGCTTACACCTCATGCAAGAACTGAGGGCCATGTTTCGGAAACAGGCCAGGGTTGAGGGATATGAGACCAATAAGGAGATTTTAGAATGTCAGTTGAAGCCGGGTCAATCTGTTGGCCCACATGTCTTCAAAATGCTAGGTCTTTTTGAGAACATGGAACGACTTGGGTTCCCCTATAGGGAATAGTTGGCTACTGACATAATTCTTCATTCATTGCCTGATGCTTTTAATCAGTTCAGGATGACTTTCAACATGAATGAATCTGAAAAGACTTTGCAAGAGTTGCACGGTTTGTTGGTCAATGCTGAGAGGAATATTCCTAAAGAACCAAAGAAATATGTTTTGATGGTTCAAAAGGGAAAGGGTTTCAAGAGAAAAGGGGTAAGCAAAAAGGATAAAGGCAAGCAAGTTGCCAAAGTCAATGAAAAGCCAAAGCCAACCGCTAAGCCAAAAGTGGCAGCGGAAAGCAAGTGTTTCTATTGTGACAAGATAGGTCACTGGAAGAGGAACTGCCCCAAATACTTGGAGGACAAGAAGTCTGGTTCTTCAGCTTCAGGTATTTTTGTAATAGAAATCAATTTGAATTTTACTTCTTTATGGGTATTAGATACTGGTTGTGGTTCTCACATAGTAAATGATGTGCAGGGACTAAAAAGAAGTAGGAAACTAGCAAAGGGCGAGGTGGATCTTCGCATCGGAAATGGAGCAAGAGTTGATGCACTTGCCGTTGGGAGTTACAGTCAACATTGGCCATCTGGATTGATATTACTAGAACTCAATAATTGTTATTTCGTTCCAACAATTACAAAGAACAATATTTCAATTTCTGTTTTAGATAATGAAGGTTTTTGTTTTGAAATTAAGAACAAATGTTATTCAATTTTCTACAATAAGATTTTCTATGCTAGTGCAAATTTGATAAATGGCTTATATGTGGTTGATCGGTCTGTACAAGTCTGTAACATAGAGAGCAACAGACAAAAATTAAATGATTTAAACTCAACCTATATTTGGCATTGCCGAATGGGTCATATTAACCAAAAGTGCATCCAAAAATTGATGAAATCCTTCCATCATTCGATTTTGAATCTTTTGATGTATTTGAATCATGCTTAATGGGAAAATGACAAAATCACCATTACTAGAATGGGTGAAAGGGCCAATGACCTCTTGGAACTCATACATACTGATGTTTGTGGGCCTATGAGTACAAAGGGCAGAGGTGGGTTTAGTTACTTCATCACTTTCATTGATGATTTAAGTAGATATGGGTATGTCTACCTAATGAAGCAGAAATTGGAATCCTTTGAAAAGTTCAAAGAATTTCAAAATGAGGTACAAAACCAACTTGGAAAGACAATAAAATCATTACGATCCGATCGTGGTGGAGAATATTTGAGCCAGGAATTTGAGGACCATTTAAAGGATTGTGGAATAGTTTCACAATTGATTCCACCAGGAACCCCACAATTAAATGGTGTTTCTGAAAGGAGGAATCGAACCTTATTGGATATGGTTCGATCAATGATGAGTCTTGCTGATCTTCTGATTTCCTTTTGGGGATTTACTCTAGAAACAGCTGCACACACACTAAATAGGAGCCCGTCAAAGTCTAGTTTGGACCCCATATGAAATATGAAATGGAAAGGTTCCAAATTTGCCTTTTCTTAAGATTTGGGTTGTGAGGTCTATGTAAAACGTTTACTATCAGATAAACTTGCACCAAAATCAGATAAATGTCTCTTTGTGGGATACCCAAAAGAGACAAGGGGTTATTACTTCTATAATCGTCAAGAGAATAAAGTGTTTGTTGCTCGTGATGGTGTCTTTCTCAAAAAAGAATTTATTTCTAGAAAGACAAGTGGGAGTAAAATTACTCTTGAAGAAGTTCGAGATGAGCAACAAATGGACGTGGTTCACACCATGTCAGAGGCGGCCCGACTAGACAAAAGTCTAGTTCAGGAGGCGACGTATTCACCAAGTGAACCTCCTACCGTAGAAAATTGTCTATTAGTATCGCCCCAATAGTATCGTTTATTTGAAAAATGATAGTAATAATGCTATACTTGTATCGTTTTTGGTGAAAAGGATAGTAATAGAGAAGTCATTAGTATCGTTTTTATTAAAACCGATACTAATAGAGGATATTAGTATCATTTAAAAAAAAACGATAGTAATAGCATTTGGATTAGTTTCGTTTCTATTAGAAATGATAGTAATAGAGTATGGATTAGTTTCGTTTCTATTAGAAACGATACTAATATAAATTTTTGTAAAAAAAAAGACAACCACACTGCACGCCTCAACACCAAAAACCCATACTAAATTGGAAAGAGAGAAAGAGAGCAAAGGCGATTTGGTTTTCTTCCCTGCCATGGTTTTGGTTGTTGTCGGTTTTTCACAGCTGCCATGCCATGGTAGGAGGGACGATAAGTAGGCTGCTCCATTCTCGTTTTGCCATCTTCAAAGGGTGCTGAGGGATCTAGGTTTTAATGTGTTGATTCAATTGGGGTGTGGTTCTATGTCAGGTTCGCGAATTCGTTAACCTCTGTAACCCTAGATTCAGATTTGGACAATTGAGCACAAGGATATAGTGAACAAAGGTTCAAAGGAAGTGGTCGAGTCTAGGGTTTCGTCACTGAAGATCGAGAGTGCTACTGCTGAAGCTTTGTTCAACCACGAGCTTTGCAAGTCACGAACACCATGCCTTCTCTCTGACGAATTGCTTCTTGATTCTGGTCTTGGGCTATAAGTTTACTTTATTTCCTCAAACTTTCTCATCCTTAGGCATGGAAATACAGTTGTTTAGATTGTTGGGGGTGATTTTAGTTTATTTTCAGACTTGGCATGTACTTAGAGGTTTTTCCCATTGTTGTGTGTTTGGTGTTGATGGCTCTGTTTGATGTGTGTCGTGGGTGGTCTAGGGTGGATGAGCTCAGACCTCCCCTGTTGCAGCTACGGTTGTAATGGGGTTGGGTGTTTGGTTCATGTTCATGTGTTGCTGCATATCTCTACTGTCCCTCTGCTTTGAACAATGTTTTACTCATGTATCTCAAGCCTTCTCATCCTTCAAGTTAGGAAATACCATGACCAGTAGGTAGGGGGTGCAGGGGCAGTAGCATTATTCAATTGCTTTGGTGTGGGGGTGTTAGCAACTGTTGGGATGTTGTATGGCTAGTTAAGCCCCAACACTCCATTTCTGTTGAAAGTTGTTGCAACTTTCATGTAGTGCTAGCAGGTTTTTGGTTTGATTTTCTTCTTGAAGCAATCATCCTAAATCTGAATGGTTAGCTGAAGCTAAAGCAAACTCTTTGAGCCCTTAACTCTATAATGTTAGGAAATGAAAGGAATAAGGGGCAAGAAATTTGTCAATTAATTAACTAGGGTTAGGTTAGTAAATTGTTGGCTAACATAACATACATTGAAAGTTCAAGGCCACCAAATAGAATTTCCCTAATTAGTAAATTATTAACTACTTTTTTATGAGTATAAAAACACTTTAGAAGAGATTATTTTATAGTGTGTAGCTTAGTTTGTTTTTACATATTCTATGCCAAGTTTAGTTTTCCGATTTCACCTCATTGAGAGCATAATGAAGAGTCAATATTTGCCTAACATGATATCAATAAAAGAGCTTTTTACATCCATATATTAAATTAAACCATAGAAATGAGCTATTGTATATGGGGTTGCTTCCTTATTGCTATGGTCGTTGCTAGGTTGCCTGAGACAAGCTTTTGGGAACTGTTGTATTCTTAAGTTTGAATCATGGCTAATAATTTGTGCTTTAATAATTTTGTTTACGTTTTTCCCCCTTTCCCCCTCTAATTTGTGCTTTAGTATACAAAAAAAGGTGAAGGACACATTTGCTAGAGGTGGTAGAAGCTTGCTCTCATGATTTTAGTCAGGTAATGAAATTCTATGTTATTTTGGTGCTTTATGCTTTAATCCCATGTGCTTATTGGTTTTCGTTTTTTTATTTATGCTAGAATGGATTATGATGGAGAGGGTAAAACAGTTGAAGATGGTGATGCCTCGGTGAGTTCTTTCCAACTCCCCTTTTATTTCTTGGTTGCTTAGTTTTTTAGGATTAGATATAGGATTGAGACGATAGTTTCAGGATGTTTGCTTTGTTAGGGGCAAGAGGTTCCCGACTTGAGGACACTAGATGGTTGATGGCGTTGTGCCACAACCTTATTTGATGATTTTGGGAATTATGTGCCTAATTTGCTTGCCTTGTGGTTCAATTCTCTTGATTTGTTTTGATTTCTTTTGAATTACTCCTGTTTTATTTTGTTTTTGATTTACTTTGGTTTTGGTTTTGTTCCTTTTGTTTCACTTGCTTTCTTTGCTTTGCTTTTTCTTAAATCAATGTAACCAATCACATGATTTTAATTTTAAACACTCTTGCTTATCGCTTTACACAATCTCACTGTCGCTTGCGTGGGCCGTCTCAAGGATATAAATCTAACTATGTCGATCACGAATGGGGGATGGGTGCCCATTGACATGGTAAATGATTAGATTCTTAAACGGGGGCGTAGTTATGGCATGAGATCCCAATCGCGTCACTCTAATAATTAATAAACATGTAACCAATCACATGATTTTAATTTTAAACACTCTTGCTTATCGCTTTACACAATCTCACTGTCGCTTGCGTGGGCCGTCTCAAGGATATAAATCTAACTATGTTGATCATGAATGGGGGATGGGTGCCCATTGACATGGTAAATGATTAGATTCTTAAACGGGGGCGTAGTTGTGGCATGAGATCCCAATCGCGTCACTCTAATCTATACTACATACTAAAATGCAAGCCACCTGGAAAAAATTTCCCCCTTAAACTCTTATTTTCCCTCCCAACTTATTATATACCATAGTATTAAATGCATGCTTTCCATAATTTATATACAAGAAATAACTACCTTAGTTAAATAAACCGAGCATTTGCTCGGGTATTATCTAGTAATTAATAAACATGTAACCTATGCTCCTTGTTTTTGTTCCAAAACGCCATATTTTCCCCCAAACACATGCAAATAAGTCATTTATTACTTACAAGAATAATATAGAACATGGATAAACCTTAAAAACAATATATATATTGATTGGTAGGAAAATGGGAACTAAAACACCTAAAAACTAGCCAAAAATGACCTATGGTTCTTATTTTTGTTCCAAAATGCCATATTTTTGCCCAAACACATGCAAATAAGTCATTTAATATTTACAAGAATGATATTGAACATGGATAAACCTTAAAAACAATATATAGGTTGATTGGTAGGAACATGGGAACGAAAACACCAAAATCTTACCAAAAATGACCTATATGCCACTACTAGAAAAAGGGGTCTATAGCAACACTCAAATTTGTTTATGGCAACGGTTAAGTAACAAACCGTGGCCTTAGGCTTCACAAATGTTGCATAAAATCACCCTAAAGCCACGGTCCATTACCATTTAAAAATCAACTCCTAAAGCAACGACCAACATACCTAAGGCCACGGTTATATTAAACATATGATCCTAAAGCCACGGTTATGCATTTTTAAATTAAAAAAATGTATTAATTTTGAGATAAGGCAACGGTTGTTTGGTGTACCACCCAAATTTAACCCACAAATTCTAATTTCCCACCTTTTATTTTCCAAGCCCCCCAAAAACCTCCCAAATCATCACTTAGATATTTGCTTCAACATTCTGCCTCAAAAAAAACAAAACCTTCGACACCCGCCCAGAGCACACCCGCCCACCGCCAGGGCCACACCCGCCCACTGCCAGAGGCACAATCGAACACTAGTCGAACGCACATTTGGTGGTGTGACTGAGGTAATTTCTCCAAGTTCTCTTAATTTATGTAATTATAGTATTATACTAGGTATATATAATTTTTTTTGTTTGATTTAGGGTTTTATCAATTTGTTCACTTATGTTAGAAAATGCTCAAAGTTGTGTTTTGATTTTTTTAGTTCTAATTTTAATTTTAGGGTTTGTTTGATTATTAGTAATGGTTTTGGTCGAGTTTTTTTTTTTATTACATTATATACATCCATAATATTTCTGATTTATTGCTTAAAAAAATTAAAAAAAGACCTGGTTTAGGGGGTGGGGCAGAAAAGGGACGGTATGTAGAAGGGGGGTGGGGTGCCAGCAGGGGTGCTGCTGGGTTGGGGGAGAGGGGGTGCAGTGTGAGGGAGGCCGGGAGGGTGTGCTGCAGTGGGGGCAGTGGGGGGGGGGGGCGGGGTGCTGTAGGTGCCTAGGGGGGCAGGGGTTGCTGCAGCGGGGGGGGGGGGGGGAGGGTGCTGCAGGGAGTGCTGTAGGGGCCAGGGGCCAGGAGGTACAGTGGTAGGGGGCAATAAGGGGGTGGGGACATGCAGCATTATGGTTTAGTTTTTAGCATTTTATTACTTACATTTTATTGTATATATTTCTTAGTATAACTTATATCTTAGTTGCTTTGCTTTGATTTACAGATGATGCAGAATGAATATTATCAACAAAGGTTGGAGAATATAAAGAGAAATGCAAAATATATGGAGGCTCGAGGTTTTGATAACAAGATTTTCCAACATAATGCGGAGACACACTTGAAACATGCAAGAGAAGAAGACATAATGTCAAGTGATGATGATGCTACATACAAGCCTACCTATGAGAATGAAGACGAAATCAGTTGTAAGGTATAGTTTTAGTCAGTTAACTCTTGTATTAAGCATTATATTTTGATAATCAAAAGTATAAATTAGCATTAAATACTATATGTAATTGTATTGATTGCTTGTTTTGATTTATGGTTGCAAAGGGTTCAACTCCTTCTAATTTAATGGTCACAAAGAGTAATGCAACAAGGAAGCAACAATTCTCTAAGAGAGGGCGTATGTCTGATTTCACGCAACCAAGTCCCGTTGAAAAGGAGCACCCACAACCTTCTTCGAATCAGCAACACCAGAAACCTTTGTTGCTTTGTAACTTTCTTGGTTCATGCTTTTCGTATTTGGCAAACACTTTTGGAAAATCATTGCAATTTTATTGCTTTGTAACTTTCTTGATTCATGTTATAATATTTGGCAAAAACTTTTGGAAGATACTAATGGAAGTCCTCGATTTCAGGTCCTAAAACCGTGAGCCGATCTTCAAAGCAACAACAACAACAATCTGCGATGCAACCACATCACAGACCTTTATATCTTTGTAACTCTCCGTATTCATGCTTTTAATATATAACATGTAATTGTAATATGTTTTTTTTTTTGTAAGTGAAAAAGGTTAATGGAGTTCGTTAATTTCAGGTCCTGAAACTGTGAGTCGAAGTTCAGAACAACAACAACAATCTGTGATGCATCCACAACACAGACCTTTTTTGCTTTGTAACTCTCCCTATTCATGCTCTTAATATGTAAAAATTGCTTTTAACAAGGAAAAATAATAAAAGTCTTCAATTTCAGGTTCCAAAACTGTGAGCCGATCATTTGAGCAATAACAACAGCAAACTGGGGTGTCTTTTTCACCAGGTTCTTGTTTTTTATTGAACGTATTAATTTGCTTGTATTATTTTTACTTGTAGCAAGATTCTCAAATAACTTTAATAAGGAAAATCATATAACTAACTTCTCTATCTTTTCACCTAAAATCATATTACTCACTTCTCTATCTTTGTGTGTGTGCTTTCCTATTACTCCTACTATTTTTTTAAGGTTTGTTGTGGGTTATCTGTGTTGCAAGTTCTTATAATCATTGCAACTTCTTTAAATTTCTTAAATTTTCTCACATAATTTCAGATCAACAACAACATGGGCGGCGTTCTTCAAAGCATCAAACACCCCCTATTGTGCAACAACCCCCTACTTTGCAAGATGTACAACAACCTTCTAATGTACGATCTTCTATGCAACAACGACAACCACACCCAACTGGGCAAGAATCACTTGGTAAAAAACAGAATATCACAAAGAAGGGGCAACCAAATGTGATACCGCAAGGCGCATTGTCTGCTTATCGAGAGTTGCGAAAACAAGAAAGGTGTGGTGATAAAAATTTGGACAACATGAGAGTAGAAAATGTTTCTCCGAATTTTGTGACCAATGAATGTGAGCTTGTGGAAAACACTAATGAGGATGAACAAGCACTAGCAGGTAGAAAATCGATGGAAGAATCTCAACCAACGAGTGTCGAAGGTTTGATTGTATTAATTAATTATTTTGTTAATGAGTACTTACCTACACATGGGAAGATATGGAATTATGTCTTGGTATGTATATAACTAATAGTTGTGTATATATTAAGTACTTACATTGATAACTAAAAGATATATATATATATATATATGCAGGAAAAGTAGATCGTTCCTATTGAAGGTAAAAAGTGGGTCATGGAAACTACAAACGAGTCGTGCGTATAAAAGCTACATGAAGAGAAAACACTTCTTAGCATATGACTCTGATCAATTGAGATGGGAGAATTGTCCTAAGACACTTTCAAGCGATACTTTTAAACAACTGCTAGCTTATTGGAACAATGACAAAATTAAGGTATTAAAGGTTGCCTTCTAAGTTCTAATATTGTATTTCTCACTATAATTAACTTAACAATTTAATATCTTTATGTTTTAAAAATATAGGCTGAAAGTGAGAAGAATAGAAATAATCGACTATTGTTAGATGACATGCACACTATGGGTCCATCTTCATATGCAAGTTTACGTCATAAATTGGTAATAATCTTCCTACCTTTTTTTTGTTAATGTGTAAGAATTATGAGTGAAAATTTTCACCTTGTCAATAGAAAGAGAAAGATCCAAACAAGGAAGAACCATCGAAGGCAAAGTTATATGGAGCTTCAAGGGAAAGAAATCCTAAAAGATCTTACAAAACAAAATTTGGAGTGGCTAAGAAGAACATGGTATGTGTGAATGTCGCTATCTACTCATTATATATTTATGTTGACTAGGTATACATACATGTCTTGACAAAGATTTTTATTACTTGGATAGGAACAAATGGAAGCAATGGAGGCTCAAGAGTAAGGTAAAGACCCTTACCATGAAGTCATGAAAAAACCGGAGCATGGTGGACGCCTTCGACTATATGGAAAAGGTGTCACTAAGTCCACTTTAAAAAAGGTGGGGAAAAATTCTACCCACAATTTTGCTCCAGAGTTCATACAAAGCATGCAACAACAAGTACTGGAACAATTACTAGAAGCCAATCCTGAAGTGAAAAAACTACTTGAAGCCAATCCCGAAGTTAAATTTGTCGTTCCAGATGTGTGTAGTGCTACAGCCGGCAACAAATCTATAGGAAGCGAGTCGCATGGATAATCTTCGGTCGGGATGCACTCAAACAATGAGCAGGTTAGTTATTTTGCTTGGTTTGTATATTTGTCTTGGCTTCGTATGCAATACTGTAATTTTTTCTGTAGAAAATGACTTTGTTTTGTATATTTAGCTTTGGCTTGGGCTTGATGTGGTGGCTTTTTTAGTAGTAGGGGGGTAGAGGAGCATTAGTAGGGGGAGAGGGAAGGTGGAGGGGGTAGGGGAGGGGGCAGTAGCTGGAGGCAGAGGAGAGTGGTGGCAGCAGTAGGGGGTTGAGGGGACTATGGGGAGGGGGGCAGGGGGGTCTGTAGGGAGGGGTCTGCTGGGGTGCAGGGGGTCTGCAGGGGGCAGGGGGTCTGCCGGGGGGCCAGGGGGGTCTGTTGGCGGGGGGTAGGCTCTGTAGGGGGAAGGTGGGGGAGTTGGGAGGGGGCTGTAAGGGGGGGGGGCAGGTGGGGTTTGCTGGAGGGAGCAGGGAGGGTGTAGGGGGCAGGGGGGTCTGCTGGTGGGTGCAGGGGGTTGCAGGGGGCAGGGGGGTCTGTTGGTGGGTGTAGGGAGGGGGCTGCAAGGGGGGCAGGGGGTATGTAGGGGTATAGGTAGGTATGTAGGGAGAGGGCTGCAAGGGGGGGCAGGGAGGGGGCTGCAAGGGGGGCAAGGGGGTATGCAGGGAGGGGGCTGCAAGGGGGGGGTAGTGGGGTATGCAGGGGGGCAGGGGGGTCTGTTGGTGGGTGTAGGGAGGGGGCTGCAAATGGGGTAGGCGGGTATGCAGGGGGGCAGTTGGGTCTGTAGGGAGGGGGCTGCAAGGGGGGGTAGGTGGGTTCAGGGAGGGTGCTGCAAGGGGGGGGGGGCACGGGGGTATGCATGGGGGTATGCAGGGGGTATGTAGGGAGGAGGCTGCAAGGGGGGCAGGTGGGTGCATGGAGGGGGCTGCAAGGGGGGGCAGTGGGGTATGTAGGGGGTAGGGGGGTCTGTTGGTGGGTGTAGGGAGGGGGCTGCAAGGGGGGCAGGTGGGTCTGTATGGAGGGGGCTGCAAGGGGGGGGCAGGGGGGTATGCAGGGAGGGGGCTGTAAGGGGGGCAGGTGGGTGCAGGGAGGGGGGCTGCAGGGGGGGCTTAGGGGTATGCAAGGGGGCATGTGGTGTATGTAGGTGGGCAGGGGGGTCTATAGGTGGCTGTAGGGGGCTGCAAGGTGGGGGCAGGCAGGGTTCGCTGGTGGGTGCATGGAGGGGGGTTGCAAGGGGGAATGGGGTGTTATTTGGGGGTGCAGCAGGGGGTGGTGTAGGGAGGGGGGAAGTAGGGGTTTGAGGTTTATAAATATATATATATATATATATAAATATAAATATAAATATATATACATATATAATTAATTAATTACAATATATATACATATATATATATGTGTGTATTGATTAATATATGAATGCATGTATAGGTAAATGTTGAAGAAAATGACGATTTTGATGATCATGGAGTGAATGGAGATCTTGATGTTGATCATGGAGTGGATGGCGGTGAAACTTGATTAACCTAAAAAGATAATATTAATTTTTTGGATGACTGAATATAATTAAATATATTAAAGTTGTCCTTTGTATATTATTCGGTAGTCTATGATGTTTAGTTTAAACATATACGAGTATAACGTTATATTTTGATTTTGGTCGTACTTTTGGTGCTTATATTATTATATATGTATAGTACGGTGATCCGGCCATGATGATTGAATTATTGTACATATATTATGTAATTAACATTTTAGAAGTTTATTAATATTAAACTTTATTGTATGACTTTATTAATCAATGTTCTATAATTATTATCAAAATTTTTGTGCAATTATTATTAATATTATAATTATTTCTAAAAGTGTGAAATAAATGTTTTGATAGCCGTTGCAATAGGGTGATAATAATTAAGGATACGGTATTGTGTATACGTACGTATACGTATATATATTTAAAAAAATCGTGGCTTTAGGTGCAAATAACTGTTGCTTTAGGTGTAAGGCAACGGTTATAATTCAATGGTATCAACCGTTGCCTTAGCCATATATGGGCGTTGCTTTAGACCAAACTGTGGCCGTAGCTTATTTCACCCTTGCCTTAGACCTAAGCCCACGCCAGCAAATGCAGCGGTTGATCACCGTGGCTTTAGCTCTATGGCAACTGTGAATTAGCCTAAGGCCACGGTGATTTGGCGTGGCGTTTCCCTTATTATGTAGTAGTGTGCCTTATTTTTGTTCCAAAATGCCCTATTCTCGCCCAAACAGATGCAAATAAGTTATTTAGTGCTTACATGAATGATACAGAACATGGATAATCATAAAAACAGTATATAGGTTGATTGGTAGGAACATGGGAACAAAAACACTAAAAACTCGCCAAAATGACTTATATGCCTTGATTTTGTTCTAAAACATCCTATTTTCTCCCAAACACATGCGAATAAGTCACCTAATGATTGCACGAATGATATAGAACATAGATAAACCTTAAAAACAGTATATATGTTAATTGGTAGGAATATGGAAACGAAAACACCATAAAAAAATGTCATATTTGTCTTGTTTTTGTTCCAAAACGTCATATTTCCGTACAAACACATGCAAATAAGTCACTTAATGCTTACAAGATTGATATAGAACATGGATAAACCTTAACATCAGGATATAGGTTGGTTGGTAGGAAAATTGCCATGAAAACCCCAAAAATAGCTAAAATAACTGTGTTTGCCTTGTATTTGTTCAAAACACCCTATTTTCTGCCAAACACATGCAAATAAGTCATTTAATGTTTCATGAATGATATAGAACATGGATAAACCTTAAAAACACATGCAAATCATGTTTTAAGCCAAGATTACTCAAAGTTTAATTTAGTGCAAATTATCTTTCATTTGCCCGTCATAGCTTAGGTAGGTCTACAACATAACATCCTTTTTTTTAGTTTCCAAATATTGTGGCCCTAAAACTCTAAGCAAGATGGCGTCTATAACATTACTTATATGTTTTTTTTTCAATATTTGATTTTGAAGGACTACATTGGAAGATCTGCCCCATATACCAAAGGAGAGTTGGATGAGGTTCGTGAGCAATGGGCGAGGTTCTTCAGGCTAAATTTCTTATTGTCCGATCCTAATTAAGTAAAATTTGTATTAGTAACACATTATTTATACATTTTATTTATAGTTACTTCGCAAACATTGATCGTATCCAACTCGTTCTTGTAAACTATATTTTATATGAATATATACATCGAACTCTATTATATATATGTATCGTTTACAAATTTTAATTAATTAAAAAAAATTATATTATTGTACATTATACAGAATTGAACAGGGCTACAGATAATTCCAAAAGGATACATATATATATATATATATATATATTTAGCCCAAAAATCAAATATAAATTTAAATAAAAAAATATTAGTATTATATGGAGTCTATTAGTATCTTTTTTAGTAAAAAACGATACTAATAGAATCTCTATTAGTATCGTTTTTATTAAAAAACGATACTAATAAGCTGAAAAAAACGATACTAATAGTATGTATTACTATCGTTTTTCACAAACGATACTAATAGAATTCTCTATTACTAACGCCTCTACTAGTATCGTGTGAAAAACGATACTAATAAGCTAAAAAAACGATACTAATAGGGGATTTTTCTACTAGTGAATATTCAATTCAAGCGAAAATCTTCAAAATGTTGAAGAGAACATTTCTATTGATGCTCAGACCCTGCGTAGGTCAAGTAGATTGAGGATTCCAAATAAAAGATTGAATGATATCCTGTTAACTGAAAATTCTGAAATTATGATTTTGGAAAATTCAGAACCTGCCTACTCCCTACAACAAAGCTTTGACGAGCCCAGACTCTGAGAAATGGTTGAGGCCATGAAGTTCGAAATAGACTCCATGTCTAAGAATAAAGTTTGGACTCTTGTTAAATTGCCTGATGGGGTCAAACCTATTGGTTGCAAGTGGATGTTCAAATTGAAAATAGATAAAAATGGAAATGTCTGTATTCATAAAGCAAGGTTGGTGGCAAAGGGATTCAGGAAAATTCATGGTATAAACTATGATGAGGCCTTTTCACCATTGGCAATGCTTAAATCAGTTCAGATACTTTTAGCGATTGCTGCATATTATGATTACGAAATTTGGCAAATGGATGTCAAAACCGCATTCTTGAATGGGTTCTTGAATGAGGATGTGTATATCACACAACCGGAGGGTTTTGAGGATCCAAAAAATCCTAAAAGAGTTTGCAAGCTTCAGAGATCTATTTATGGATTGAAACAAGCATCTCGGAGCTGGAATCTTCAATTCAATGAGGCAATCAAACAGTTTGGTTTTCTTAGAAGTGAAGAAGAGACTTGTGTCTACAAGAAATTTAGTGGGAGTAGCTTAGTCTTCTTAGTTTTGTATGTAGATGACATACTGCTCATAGGAAATGACATACCAATGCTTGATTCAGTCAAGGAATGGTTAAAGAGTTGTTTCTCTATGAAAGACCTTAGAGAGGCTAAGTACATATTGGGAATTAAAATCCATAGAGACAGACCTCGAAGGATGATTGGACTAAGTCAAGAGACTTATATTGATAAGGTTATTACAAAGTTCAACATGGAAAACTCCAAAAGAGGATTCATTCCCAAGTCACATGGCATGTCACTTAGCAAGAATTAGTGTCAATCTAAGCCTGATGAGTTGAAGCGAATGAGTAGCATCCCTTATGCTTCGGCTATAAGATCTATCGTGTATGCTATGATATGTACTCGACCGGATGTTGCATATGCCCTGAGCATGTGTAATAGGTTCCAAGCAAATCAAGGAGAAGCACACTGGACTGCAGCTAAGAACATCCTGAAGTAGTTAAGAAGAAATAAAGGTATGTTCCTAGTTTATGGAGGAGAAGATGAGTTGGTTGTTAAAGGCTATACTAATGCGAGCTTCCAAACCGATAGAGATGATTGCCGCTCTCAGTCAGGGTACATCTTTTGTCTGAATGAAGGACCAATGAGCTGGAAAAGTTCAAAGCAAACCATTGTAGCAGACTCTACAACATAATCAGAATATTTAGTAGCGGTTGAAGCTACTAAAGAAGTTGTTTAGATAAAGAAATTTCTAATAGAGCTAGGTGTCATACCTAGTGCTGTGGAGGGGATTGAATTGTTTTGTGATAATAATGGAGCTATTGCACTAGCAAAAGAACCAAGATCGCATAGAAAATCCAAACATGTGATGAGGAAATATTACCTCATTTGGGAGATAGTTGACAGGTAGGATGTCAAGATTTGCAAAGTTCACACATGAGAATGTGGCTGATCCACTTACTAAACCACTAGGAAATAGGATGTCATGCTAGGGAAATAGGATTGAAGCAAGTTTCAAAATGGCTTTAGTTTGTATTATTTTTGGAGAAGCTTATTACAATGTAAAGACATGATTTTGAAAATTTATGTTTATGATTTTATCTCATTTAATTATGGTTTAGTATTAAATGAAATGTCCATTACATTTCTTTGAATTTAATGGTTTTGTCGAATATGTGATTTGATAAATGAAACACCATAAGTGAACTGAGTTCATAAGATATTCAAGTTCCTGATTTGAGTCATTAAATTGGACATAAATGACACATTGAAAGAATCAGCATATAAGATTGATTGATACTATTGTTTCATGTGGTATGGGAACATGGAGATGTTCATCAATCATATGGATATGTATAGTTGATACATGATCGAACTGACCTACGTGAAGTTTCTATAACTTCACAATTATATTAGTAGATTCCTACGACATGAGGGAACACTTGCTCAGCTTAATGATTGGTATAATCTTGATGTTGTCAAATGTTATGCCGTAAAAGGGAACTATAAAGGCAACACTCAGGCTATATTAAAAGTTAAGTGGGAGTTTTGGTTTCCAAAAGATTGAAAAGGTCCTCCTACATATGATAGGATGGGTGTCTTGGCCTCTTGAAGTAGTGAGAACTGAAAAATGCATGGTCGTGCTCAAATGGATTATAAGATGATCATTTGCTTAACAGTTCGAACTTGGTTTTCAAGGAATAATTTGAAGTGTAGTATGGATAACATAATCATGTGATCATACTATCAAATTAGACACTAAGAGACCTTAGGAATTTGAAGATTGCACACTTATCTCGGACAAGTGGGAGATTGAAGGAAATATGTCCTCGATTCTAATGCAATTAATAGATATAATGTGGATCACTATTCATTTAAGTGGACCGTCTTTACGTCTTGCTAGAGTATGTTAAAGACCTTTGTGATTATAATGTATAAACACAAAGCCTACTTAAAAGGATCCTACAAGGCTACAAGGTCACACATAATATTTGGGTCAACACAATTAAAAGCCCACTTTGGCTTTGGGTTTTTTAGCCGACCAATAATATGAAGTAGTAGGGTTTTTTGTTCTAACCTAATTAAACCTATAAATAGGTGTATTCATATGAGAGAAAATGTTTTTTCTTATAATTTACTGCTTTCTCAACTACTGCATATTCACCACAAAATAAAAGTAGAATAGTTCTTCTTTTTCCAACTAGCATTGGTGGTGCGGTGATCTAAATTGGTGGACTAAGTAGAGGAATCACACTTGAGATTCTGGCTCGATTGTACCGGAAATTCACGCTACAAAGGTTGTAATTTCTATTACGTATTTATTTGATTCATATTAATTATTATTAGTGACCTTGATGTTATAGATGTTAGGAAATTGTTTCCTGAAATTCCGCTAATTGCATCTATAAATCCCTACATCGTCCAAACTTTAACTTCATTTTTTTATCTTCCTTCTTTTAACCCATCTCTTTACATTCCATTGAGTAAAATTTTAATCTCCAATCTTCGTCCAAAATCAAACCTAATCATTGAGTAATTGATATAAAATGAAAATTGTACTAGCTTTGTCGCTGATGCTTGAAAATTGTGAGAAATTTTTTTATCAGATGTTGAAATAAAAATAAATAAATAAATTTGTCAAATGTCAAAGGTTTGTATACTTCTCATGAAAATTAGTGTAATTCGATCTAAGGTTCTTATTAGCCACACATTCTAAGGCAATATTTTCAACGGTTGCATGTTGCTACATGTAATACTTGAATAATTGATAAAAAATGAAATTTGGAACATTGAATCGTGTCAAGGATTGAAAAAACAATGTGTAATGTATGAAGAAATAAAACAACTTTCAATTCCAACCTCTAGTTTTATTTTTTGTTGAATTACTTCCTTAGAACAATATTATCCAATTTACAAAAACATCAATCATATATATTTTGATTTTGTGTGTTAACAGCTCATAATAATGGGACCATTTACACTAGGTACATGAGATAGATTAATCAATTTCTCGGGAAAAAACCTAATTATAGTTGTATTAATATTAGAGAAAGACAAAAGAACAATTCAAGTTAATAGACAAAGAATTGCGTACTCCTCCTATTCTAACTTGATTATGGGAGAATAAAAGGTGGTGTATTTCTTAAGGTGCCTCAAGTGGGGAAGGGAAAATACTTCAATCTAATTATTTAGTTGGTAAACTGCCCACCACTAATTAATAGTGGCCGGTGATGAGCAATAATTGTGGAAGCCAATCTAACATGTTTATTAATATTTTAATAGTCTATTAGTGAATAGTGATGAATTAAATATCTATATATCAGTTAGATGTAACAATGCCTGTGAAAAATAAATAGTATTAGGATGTTCCTTGCGTAAATAGTTAAATCTAGCATTCTAGCTATTTAATCCCTTCTAGTATTAGGATGTGCTTAAACTACCTACCTTTGTTTTTGAGTTTACCTAGGCTTGGGCAGTAAATTAAACATTATTAACCAACCTAGTTTAACTTGGTGATGTTGATTGATCTAAAGGGTTGACAACCCGACCTCTTAGCCACAATAACATAAAACATTATTTCGTATTATATGTAATAAATTGTACGGAGAATTGTATAAAATTAATGATTAAATTTACAATGGACGAAGAAAATTAATTCAATTACAGGAGGGTGAATTGGCAACCCTTTAGAATCACTCAATTACATACTAATGTTGGATGAACGAATTATTTAGATTGGGGAAGTTAGAAGACGTTTACATAATATACCACCATTATAATAAACACCAAAACGTACACCTCTATTGAAATATCCAACAATATCAAAACCTTAATCCCAAAACATAGAGGCGACCTAGCTTCATAAAATACGGGATAACATATTAGTTGCTAATTCAAGTTAACAACAATGTTTAATCATTATCAGTTACCATTTATGGATGGAAATTATTACTTTCCTATTTCAAAATGGTTATTTTTAATGCATTTGTTGATAAGGGTCCTTTAGATGTTAGTTATTTGTTAAAGAGCTGTCAGTTAGTTATAATTAGTTACTGCAGTTTGTTAGTTGCCTTGTATTGTAGATCGGTTGTTAATTTTTGCTTATAAATAGATGATTGTGAGTAATTCTGATATGAATAATAATAATAACAATACTTCTTCTCTTAATTCTCTCCTCTGTCTCTCTTCTTCCTCCCTATTCTCTATTCTTTCTTTCCTTTATTTCATCTTTTTAATTCTGAAATTGCATATTAGATATAGGAGGGATCACCTATATCATTTTGGTATCAGAGCACTACTATCCACCACTCCACAAATTGCATTAAATATCAATCAAGATCACCACCTGTCTGTTAATAATCCTGACTCAACATCTATTGCTATTATTGCCTTACTGATCTTGCTTATTTCTTAGGATTAAAACTGGCCCCATATATACACAAGGAGTTAAGAAGCCATGGAAGAGTATGTCAAGTCATTGGAGTAAAAACTGGAAGCACAAGCTCAGTCCATGCAAAATTTGCTGCAGGCAGTGTAAGAATTGAAGGATTCTGCAGCTTTACAGAACCATTCTCCCATAATGGATCTCAGCCAAGGAGGGAGCTTCCTGGCTAGAGGTATGATACCCGAGATAGATTTTCCAAAATTTGATGGCTAAAAACGTAGAATATGGATTAAGAAATGTGTAAGATACTTTGAGTTGTGCAAAATTCCTAATGATCATAAGGTTAATTTAGCTTCATTACATATGATTGATAAAGCTAAATCTTGAGTGAGTAGTTATTTAGCCATCAGAAAACATGTGGAATGGGATGATTTTATTATAGACTTAAATGCAAGATTTAAAGATTCCACTTCCACCAACATGGTAGAGCAATTTAATAAACTGCAACAGATTGGGAAATTGGAAGACTATATTGATGAATTTGAAGATTATTTAAGATCATTGATGTTACAACATGGTTATGCCTTGCCTGACATTTATGTGTTAGATAGTTTCTTGAGTGGATTGAAACCCACTATTAAGAGCTTTGTTAAAGCTTTTAAACCCCAAACAATTTCAAAGGCCATAGAATGTGCTAGACTCCAGGAGGATCAATTCGGCCTATCTACTCCACAAAATTCTAGAACAAAATTCTTTAAACCAACCTAAGCTGCTAGGCCCCTGTAGTCACTTCCTCCTAATAATAATAATAACTATAATAAACCCCCTTTATTGCATACACCACCTAAATCACTACAAATAATGCCTCATCCCCAAAACAACACTAACACCAATTCTTCATATACATCAACCTTTAAACCCCCAATTCCTAGGACTTCTACAACCTACATCCCAGCAGATGTCAGGGCTTCCAAAATAGCCAAGGGATTATGCTATTATTGTGACAAACCCTTTGAAAGGGGCCATAACTGCAGGTTTAAAGAACCTCAACTTTTTACAGTTGAAATCCTACCCTAAGATGAGGATGGGATGAACCTTGATGGTACTGAAGTAGACCTGGGGGAGACAGTTTTAACAGATGCAGAGCCACTAATTTCAGTTCATGCTTTGATAGGGGGTAAGCTTTTAACACCATGAGAGTTGTAGGCATGGTCAACAAGACTCCCTTACAAGTATTTATAGACTCTGGAAGTACACACATTTTTCTAGACATTGAAATTGCCAAGAGAATAGGGTTTGTCTTGTAGAAAATAGATACTCAGGCAGACAGTAGCTGATGGAAATCATTTGGCATGTCAATATGTATGCAGGGCTTTTGTTTGGAGAATGCAAGGTAATCAATCTGATCTTGCTCAGATTTGCTTATAATATCCTTAGGGAGTTGTGACATGGTATTGGGAATATAGTGCTTGAGTACCTTAGGGGAAGTTAATTGGGATTTTAAGAGTCTAACTATGGAGTTTTGGCTGATGATCATAAGATAGTCCTTAAGGGTATCTCGCAGGGTAAGATTAAGGTGCTAGATGGAGAACCAATTGAGAAGTTGTTTACTTCTGCCAATCAACTGTGCCTTCTGCAATTGGTTGTCTCAGAGGGTAAAAGGGCACTTGTAGTAACAGAAGATAGTACCCTCTGCCTTGAAATACAGACACTAAAGGGTAAGTATCCTGAGGTTTTTGAAGAACCTATGTTTCAGCCCCCAAATAGAGGTGTTTTTTTATCACAGAATTCCACTTCTATATGGTGATGGACCTATCAATATTAGGCCATATAGGTGTCCTCTTAAACAAAGAGATATCATTGAGCAGCTTGTACAAGAAATGATGGATAAAGGCATAATACAACACAACTCCAGTCCTCTTGCATCTCTTGTAGTGTTAGTTGGTATGAAAGATGGAACTTGGAGATTATGCTTTGATTATAGGCCGGGCCTTAAATAGAAAGACTATTAAGAACAAATTTCCCATACCTGTGGTTGATGAACTTATTGATGAGCTGGCTGGGGCAACAATCTTCACCAAATTGGACCTTAGGTCTGGATACCACCAACTAAGGATGCATGAAGGGGATGTTCACCAGACAGCTTTTAAAACAAATACAAGACATTTTGAGTTCTTGGTAATTCCCTTTGGGTTAACAGGTGCACTGTAGGAGCCACGACCGGCTCCCCACTTTTTTCTTCCTTCGCCCGTCACCGCCAAGAGGCCGTTTTAGACCTAGGCGTATTGGCGATGGGAGGAAGAATGGAATGGATAGAGGGAAGAAAAGATTAATGGAAAGGGACATTATTAGTAGGAGTCGCCAATGAGTTTTTAGGAATTAAACTCATAAACCATATATTTAGATCAAAATAACGAATGAGACACAATTTAGGCACAGATCTAAATAGCACGATTTCACCCCTTCGATCCCATGGGGATGACTCCAAAAATGGTCATACGAACCAACGTTTGAATTCGAGGGCAAGGGTACTAATATGGCAGAATGCGTCATATTAGCCCATAGGAGGCCTTTAATAATTTCTCTCAATTGCAAATTTACAAGTTATATAAAAATAAAATAATTATTTTTTAATAAAATCAACAATAAATAATTTCTGACGCTAATAAATTATCGTTTAAGAATAAAAAACGCTAACAAATCAGCGTTTAATTAAACAACGCACTGACTTGTCAGCGTTTAAATAATGTAGAATACGCTGACACATCAGCGAGTCAGAAAAAGACGCACTAATGGATTAACGCATCGAATAATTTATCGCTGACTGTTTGTTAATCAAATTTAATACTTTAACAAAATATGAAAGAAAATGAATAAAAAAATAATTAAACTATAAAATTACATACATATATACAGAGAAAATAAATTAATTTAAGACTCTCAGAAAACATACCACTTCTCGTTCAAAGATTTTTCCTTTAGTGTTTGGTTGGACAGAACTTCGCCGTATAAAACTTGATAAATTAAAGCCTTTAGCCAAAAGATGAAATTATTTCAAACAACTTAAGTATTTTAATGAGTAATAGGACTAGAGAGAGAGGAAAAGAACAAAACCCGTCCTTTGTTTATGAAAATTGAGGGTTTTTATAGGAAAATATAGCAGCGTTTTCATAGGAAAGTCGCTAACAAATCAACGCGTTTCGGAGATCAACGCTGATACCTCAGCACAAAATATTAGGACGCGCTAACATAATCAGCGTAAGTTTCCAAAACACGCTGATTTGCTAGCGTGTCAAATCAAAATACGCTCATTTTATTGATATGCAAAATAATGAAAATCTTTTTGAAAAAGGAAAAAAAACAACGAATCAGCGTATCAAATAATATTTCGCTGATGCTGTCAGCGTGCCCAAGTAAAAACGCTGATTTGGTCAGCGTATCCTGGTATTATGCGTTAATTGATCAGCGAGAATAATTTTTATTCGCTAATGTTTGAATTTTCCAAACACCATAACTTTTGCTCTGTAACTCCAAATGGAACATGTAATATATCGTTTTGAAGCTCTTTCCATCTAGCATATGACTATAATATAATTTTGAAATAATTTTTGGTTGAAAATAATAAAATACATTAATAAGGCTTAATAATGACCAATAACACATAAGTACTTAATCATCTAGAAAAATGAGTTTATTTATATCATCATCGAGTCTTTCCTCGGGACAGGGGACTAAACTTGGTGTCAACATGCACCAGAATCCTTCCAAGGATGGATGAATCAATTTTTTAAGTCTCTATTGAGGAAGTGTGTTCTTATATTCTTTGATGATATTCTTATATATAGTGCCAGCATGCCAGATCATTGGGGTCACTTGGAGACAGTGTTTCCGATGATGAGAGAAAACCAAATGCATATTAAGCAAAGTAAGTGCATTTTTTCCACTGACGAGGTAGAATATCTTGGCCATTTTATTTCTTGAGAAGGAGTCCAAACTGATTATAGAAAGATAGAAGCTATAGTTAATTGGCCAGAACCCAAGGATGTCAAGCAACTTAGGAGCCTCCTAAGGTTAGCTGGGTACTACAGAAAAATTGTTAGAGGATATGCCTTAATCTCCAAACCATTGACAGATTTACTTAAAAAAAGGGGAATTTAAATGGTCAAATGTTGCTCAAAAGGCTTTTATACAACTAAAACAAGCATTAACTACTGCACCAGTATTGGTTGTCCCTAATTTTAGAAAACCTTTTGTGTAGAAACTGATGCTTCAAGTCATGGAATTGGGGTTGTGTTAATGCAAGAAGGGAATCCATTAGCATTCATTAGCAAAGCACTTGGACCCAAGTGGCAGATGTTATCAGTATATGAAAAGGAGCTATTGGCAATTGTGCAAGCAGTTCAGAAATGGGAGCAGTATTTGATCAGCAATCCCTTCATCATTAAGACGGATCAAAAGAGCTTGAAATGGTTATTACAGCAGAAAATTATTACTCCCTTCCAACAATTTTGGCTATCAAAATTAATGGGATTCAACTATGAAATAGTTTACAAGAGTGGCAAGGAGAATGTGGCAGCAGATGCCCTGTCTAGGGTGCCTAGCACAGAGATAATGTGTTCAGCTATTACTGTGGCTTCCTCTACTTTGGAAACATTAATCAAGGATAGGTATACTCTAAGTCCTGAATTAACACAACTTCTGCAACAACTGCAGAATGGGGATATAGTCCAAGGATTTACTTTGATAAATGGTTTGTTAAATACAAAGAACAGGATCCAGATTGGCCCTTGTAATGTGTTAAAACACAAGATATATTCTCTTGGCAACATGCTTCACATGAGGGTGGGCGTACTAGCTAGGATGGTACCATAAGGAAAATCAAACAATTATTCTATTGGAAGAGAATGTCCAAGGATATAAGGCAATATGTCAGAAATTGTAATATTTGCCAAGCACCCAAGTATGACACATATGCAAAACTTGGCTTACTGCAGCCCCTGCCAGTTCCAGAAGAGGTATGGGTAGATATCTCTATGGACTTCATCAATGGGCTTCCAAAGTCAATGGGCAGAGAATTTATATATGTGGTAGTTGATAGATTCAGCAAAGCTGCCCATTTCATGGCACTATCCCACCCTTTTTCACCAATTCAGGTGGCTCAATGCTACCTAGACAATGTTTTCAAGCTACATGGTTGGCCTAGAACCATACTTAGTGATAGGGATTCCATATTTCTAAGCAAAATTTGGAAGGGGTTGTTTTCAATACATGGAACTAAGTTCATGTTATCATCATCATATCATCCAGAATCAGATGGCCAAACAATAGTGGTAAATAGATGTTTGGAAACGTACTCGAGATGTATGTGTGGGGAGAATCCAAAGGATTGGTGTATGTGGCTTCCTGTAACAGAATGGTGGTACAATACTCATTATCATACCTCTACAAAATTAACACCCTATGAGATTGTTTACAATCAACCACTCCCTTTGCACCTTCCTTACCTAGCCGGAGATTCAAGCAACAATGAGGTAGATAGGAGCATGTTAAGAAGAGAGGACATGATAAGTAATGTCAAATATCATTTAAATAGAGCAATGTGTAGGATGAAAAATATTGCTGACAAAAAGGGATCAAAGAGGACTTTCACAGTGGGGGATTGGGTTTGGCTGAAATTACACCCCTATAATAAGCAAATATCTGTGCAACTAAGAGGAAATCAAAAACTCAGTCAATGGTATTATGGACCTTATCAAATCATTGCTCAAATTGGGAAGGTGGCTTATAGGCTTGCATTACCTACAACAGCTAAGATACACAATGTCTTCCATGTTTCTCAACTAAAAGCATTCTATGGAGATTTACCTATGGCCACAACACTTCCGGATTGGACTTAGAACCCAAAGCTATCCTCTGATACATTGCCTACAACTGTAATAAAGGAGAGAATCATGCAGGTTAAAGAGGAAGATCAAAAGCAGTATCTGGTTCATTGGCAGGACTGTCCAGAATATGAGGCAACGTGGGTCATAGCTAAAGAAGACTTGAGGGCAAGTCTTTCCTCGGTAGGGGAGGTATGATAAGGGTCCTTGAGATGTTAGTTAAAAGTTAGTTAGAGAGCTGTCAGTTAGTTATAATTAGTTACTGCAGTTTGTTAGTTGCCTTGTATTGTAGATTGGTTGTTAATTTTTGCTTATAAATAGATTATTGTAAGGAGTAATTCTGATATGAATAATAATAATAGCAATACTTCTTCTCTTATTCTTCTCTTAATTCTCTCCTCTGTCTCTCTTCTTCCTCCCTATTCTCTATTTTTTTCTTTCCCTTATTTCATCTTTTTAATTCTGAAATTGCATATTAGATATAGAAGGGATCACCTATATCATTTGTTTAAACATCTATATTTTTCAATATGCTCTATTGAAATTATAAAAGTTAATAATACCTGCATTTCTTTTTAAGTGCAACGATTTGACATAAATTATAGAGGAATAATGTCTAATCGTTGCATTTAAAAAGAATTGAAATGGAGGTAATATTTTGAAAAATTATGCATCCAGATGAAATTAACAGGATTCTATATGAATTTTTTTTTTCTTATATATAATAAAATAATTAGGTCAAATTTTAATTTCTCTCTCCATATACCCAAACTTCCAATTTCCAAATTATTCTGAATCAAATGGAGCAGTTATTATTGGACTTTGCTAATAAGATTAATTATAAAAGACCATTTTAATTGTTCTTGATAGCTTATCTAGGGAAGTTGGGGAAAACATACAAAAATTCGCTTAAATAATCAAAGTTGATCATAAAATTTAATATTGAAATAATTATTTTTTTGATTGAATTTATTCCCTTGAGTTCCACTTGCGGTTGACTTCACATTATTATACAACCCTTAGAAATAGTAGTAGTAGTATTTCTGCATATAACAAAATAATTAGTTAGAGCCTTCTTTTTTTACTTTGTTGCTTGAATGTTACTTACAACATGACTTAATCGCCTAATTGATAAGGCAATGTTGAAGATTGGCAAAATGATCAGTTTGAAAGTCAACAGTTTACGTACTTCTCATTATACCCTGCGCTGCTCACTCAAGTCTCGCTCTGCCATAAATTCAATCCCATTTTCAACAGTTGAATTGGTCTGTGCTGTGTTTGATAATAATAATAAACACGACATCGAGTACCATACTACTTCAAGGATTATTCATTAAGAAAATCTTATCTTTTAATAATTTTATTAGTCAAAATCTTAAATATATTGGTTCTCTCTCTCTCTCTCTATATATATATATATGCTAATGTTTACTTTCTCCGTCCCATAAGTTTTGCCCAATGACACCATTCCTTTTGTTGGACTATATGGCGGTCTAAAAAAAACTTTTAAATTAATTTAAAACGTTATAACGACTGTTTACTGAAATAATCTATGACCTTTTAACAAGTTAAATAGTGGCAAAAAAGAACACGACCTTAGATGATCATGCAAAGTCTTAGAATAATGTTATAGACTTATAGGAAAACTTGTATACCGGAGAAGTATATGGCCTTTTGATCCCACTTGATTTGAACTTGAATGTTGAAATAGTACTCCCTCCGTTCCAAAATAAATGCTCCATTTACTTTTTCACATCATTCAATATACATCTTTAAAAGTTTATATCTTTAGTTGTGTATAATAAAAAATTATAAAATTATATATTTAGAAAGTACGTATCGAGAAGAATCAAACGAGATTTCACATGACTATATTTTATCTTATATATATAAAATTAAAGAAAGTTAAAATTACAATGTAAACAGTGCCAAAAGTCAAAATATATCATTTAATTTGGGACAAAGAGAGTATATTCTTTTATAGTTGCCCCGATAAAATTTATCAAATATATTTTCAATCTATTAAACATTTTTCCTACATATGCAATTGTCAAAGGGATAACAATTTTTGTTGGAAAACGTTATACAAGAGATCTCCTAATTAGTCAAATGGGACAAGTATTATGGATTGGAGGCCAGCAGGGAGTCATTTATATAATATATATTAATTAACATCTTGATTGAACATAGACCGTTGATTACCCCTCAAAATATTCATCATCTTCTTTATGACAGCTACAAGTGTCCACGTACAATTACGTTTGTAAAAGTCATCCTTTTATGAAAAGTTTTGGTAGGTTAAAATTTGTTTTCTTTCCTCTATACTCTCCTTATAAGATTATTGGGTTTTTTTTATTTTAATTAATTTGAATGCTTTGTTTTTATGTTTAAAATTCATTTATAATTTTGGCGAAATTGACACCACCGGTCTATACTATTTGTCATCTTCCCATATCAGTCCCAACAATTTGATTATCCAAGAGTAGGCCCAACTATTACACAAACTTGCCAAAAACAGTACGGCTTACCTGTTTACCTATTGTAGCCGGTAATCCCCACTAAAAGTCATGTGCTAATCACGTGTTGTGGATTAATTATTTTCTAAAAATGATTTGATTATCAATTAATTATTTTCTAAAAATGATTTGATTATCAATTAATTATTTTCTAAAAATGATTTGATTATCAATTAATTATTTTCTAAAAATAATTTGATTAGCAATTAACCCCCACTAAAAGTCATATGCTAGTCACGTGTTGTGGATTACTGGCTACAATAAGTCGACATGTAAGCCGGACTGTTTTTGGCAAATTTGCGTAATAGTTGGGCCTACTCTGGGATAATCAATTTTTCGAACTAATATGGGTAGATGGCAAATAGTTTGGCCTGGTGATGTCAATTTTACCTATAATTTATCAAGGCTGTTTTTATCAAGCATGTCAATGGAGTAGATAGCTGACTACGTATTAGTAATTAATAATGGATAATAATGGCTTCCGATTATTATTATTATTATTATTATTATTATTATTATTATTATATATAGCACCTTCCATAATATCTACAAATGCATGCATGTTTCTGATCTTCTATCTAAAATCTAGGTTTCAATTCAACATGACAGCGTCGTGTCAAGAAAAATTACATTTTTATTTCTAGAAGTTTTTCTTAATTTTGTGTTTGAATGATAGGGCACACTCAATACATTATTTTATTAGATCTAATAAAGAAACTCGGCCTTTTCGGGGGGGGGGGGGGGCGGGGGGGGGGGAAACCTTTCAACTTCAATTCCTTCCATATCTATTTTTTATAATTTTTTTTTCCAATTTTAATTTAATGAACAAAGAGTCCTACTGCAAAGATCGACTATATATCAAGCTGTATGGATTTGTAATTTATTACAAGCCAATAAGTTATCGGTAGCTTCCTTGTCAATATAAAAGAAAATTGTTTGGTTCTACACACATCCTGTTATATAATTTGGCACATTTTATTTAAGAGCTATCTAACCCGCACTAGCCTCGACTCATGCTCTTAAATAGCTAGGCAATATGACATAATATCAAAATGAATACTTCTTGTTTATTTTTATTTGCAACAATTATTGTTTTTGAAAGTTTTATATTATTTGCAAAAAACATTTTCTTTTCATTTTTTAAGTATTTTTTTTTTCTATCTCTCACCATATATTTCATTTCCTCACTCTCTCTCTCTATTCTCTTAACCATAACAATTAAATTTTACCTAGGAGTACGTTTGTGCGAAGCCAATTATTGCAAATAAATCGAAACAGATCAAGTATGTATTGTTTATACATAGTTGTAATTTTTCTCAATGTTCTAATTGAGTACTCGTATTTGATACTCCGTATGTTATAAGAGCCCCCATAAGATATTCTCAATTTCTCATCACTAGCCATACATATAATCAAATAAAGGATGATTGCTTGCGGCAATGGTAAGCACTTCCAATGATAGGCTTAAGATTCTGATTCGAACTTCATTACATGCATTTGAAAGGGTTCTTTTTTTTTAGCTTTCAAATGTTTGCATTAGCTAGAATAAGCTAGGTGACCTATAGTGTGGTCCAACTCAAAGTCCAGTATCACCCAGATTTCCATTAAATTTAATACTCCCTCTGTAACATATTAACGGCAACAAGTCATTTTGCACGCACTTAATTTAAGAAAGCGATTTAAGGGTGCAAACGAGTAAATTGATCAAAAACAACTTTAAGATTAGTAACTTATGATTTCAATCTTACTTGTATTAAAACCATTTTGATTAATTTGTTTATCTACACCCTTAAATCATTACCTTAAAGTGCGTGCAAAATGAATTGTTGTCATTAATATGTTACGGACGGAGTCCATAGTCACATAATTCAACTGATTTACCGTTTCTCTTGATACATATGTATGCTGAAATATGTTTTCATGTATACTGCTAGAATATACCCCCAAAAAAATTGTTAGATTTTTCCATAACTTTTGTTACTTCTTGTTTTACATAACTTTTGGTACTTTTTGTTTGCCCAACTATAAGTCAATATGATATGTCAACTGTCAAGGATTTTAGTGATTAAATCATTTTGTTCAATGCATAATGTTATTATGAGTCAGGTGATTCTTTACCCATCACTTTATACTGGTAAGACAAAGAGTGCTACACAATTAATCAAAAGGAGATCTAAATTTTGTATCTCAAATAATGACTTTTTGGTATAATTTTGAATAATATCATGGCTATATATGCCAAACTTAGCAGATCATGAAAAATATGGGAGTTTCAGAAATATCTTTTCATCAAAATTACATAAATTGTCATTTAATTTCTTGTTGAGATACCAATTTTAAAAAACTGGTATTTACTTGAGACAAATTAAACTTGATAATATCCACACACAGCTCATTTGCTAGATTATCTACATAAAATGGAATAACTATCACTTCATATTGTGTTTCCAATGTAATAAAGCACTTATAGTATATTAAGAGTTTGTTGGAGCCATCATAACAAGAACTAACAACAATTGTGTCATAGTAATGACTGTTTCCACATTCTAATTAGTCATCAAATTATTAGTAAGTAGTAACTAACTACTATATATACATGACTATTCATGGTTACCTTTCCTATCTTTATTATTGATTTTAGATCATAAATGTATACACCAAAGATTTGCCTTATTTTCTTCGTTCAATATATGTGTTTAGGGTGTACTCCCTCTATTGATTGAAATAATTTCAATGAAACAGTAAAGATGATGATGCAAAATGATTGATATAATTGCTCTTGTTTTTCTATTTTTGTGTATATTGGAACAACTCCTTTTTGGCTGTATATATACTGCTGCATACATTTTTTTGGGATCCCTAGATTATGACAAGGGACACCTAATACATCACTCATTGGACCCAAGACACTAAAACTAATAGATTGGCCCAAAGAACATTAAATGAGACCAAACAAACATAATAAGGAATACAATGTAATTACAATCAGAATATTAAAAAGAAATCAAATGTCTTGATTTAGCTTCCTTCCTTCATCACTCAGCCTCAAGTGGGGGGAAGGCGTGGCATGAGCTCCCAACTTGTAAAGGATTTGATGATGTTTGGCCACTGACAGACCCTTGGTGAGTATATCAGCCAACTGGTTGTGGGTTGAGACATATTCTGGCTTGATGTCATTAGAGGCCACTTTGTCTCGAATGAAGTGGCAATCAAGTTCAATATGCTTTGTCCTTTCATGTAGGACAGGGTTGATGGCAATGAAAAGTGCTGCTTGATTGTCACATTTGAGCAGCACTGGCTTGAGATCCTTTAGACCAAGATCCTTGAGGAGTTGTGTGAGCCATGAGACTACACAAGTAGCTAGAGCCATCGCTCTATACTCTGCTTCAGCTTTGGAACGAGCTACTACTTCTTGTTTTTTAGCTTTCCAGGAAATGAGTGAGTCACCTAGGAGTATGCAGTAGCCGCTAGTGGACCTTCTAGTCATGGGGTAGTTTCCCCAATCACTGTCTGTATAGACAATGATTTTAGCTCCTGTATTGGATGCAAGTATAATCCCTTGTCTTGGGCTGCTCTTAATGTATCTGAGAACTCTTTTGGCTTCTTGCATATGAGTTCCAGTGGGTGATTGTATGAATTGGCTCAAAGTGTGGACTGCAAATGAGATGTCTTGTCGAGTTATGGTCAAGTAAATGAGCTTCCCTATGAGTTGTTGATACTCGGTGGGAGTAGGCTAAGGAGTGCCCATGTCTATGGTTAATTTATTGTGAGAGTCCATAGGAACTTTAAGGGGTCTAGATCTCTCCATGTGGAATTGTTTGAGCAAATCAAGTACATATTTCCTTTGGGAAATAAATATGCCTTGATTGATTTTGTCCACTTCAATACCTAGAAAGTATCTAAGCTCACCTAGATCTTTCATGTGAAACTGACTTGACAAGAATGTTTTTGCTTCATTTATAAGCCTTGAGTTGTTACCTGTGATCATAAGGTCATCAACATAGACTAGAATCACCACCACTTCATTTTGAACCTTTCTAATGAATAAGGAGTAGTCTGCTCTTGACTGTTTGAAACCAAATTGTTGCAAGGCATTGCTCAACTTGGCAAACCACTGTCTAGGGGCTTGTTTTTGCCCATATAGAGCGTTTTTGAGCTTGCACACAGTGTTGGGGGAGTGCAAGGAGAACACATGCTCCCCTTGTCCCAAAACTAAGGGCTAACCAGGCCTTGCATAACCTGTAGGAACCTTCATGTAGACATCCTCTTCTATCTCTCCATGCAAAAATGCATTTTTTTACATCCATTTACACTAGTGACCATTTTTGTATCCTGGCCACAACTAGCAAGGATCTCATTGTGGTCATTTTGGCCACAGGGGCAAAGGTTTGATAAAAATCAACACCCTCTCTTTGTCTGCAGCCTAAGATGACCAACCTTGCCTTTTTTCTTTCCACTGTCCCATTAGGGAGAAACTTGGTTTTGTAGAGCAATTTTGTCCCAATTACCCTTTTTCCAGGTGATAATTGTGTAAGTTCCCAAGTCTCGTTGCTTTCTAGAGCCTTGCTTTCTTCTTTCATAGCATCCACCCAACCTTGGTTGTTGATGGCTACTTTGAATTGAGTGGGATCCGTCACTGTTTCTGTATGAGCCAGGAAAGCTGAGAACTTGTTCTGAGCTGGTAGGTTCACCACTTTGAAGGCTACTGCGGGCTGAACACTTTGTGCTCCCTTTCTTTCCATATTGAACAATGCAATCAGACATCCAATTAGGCTCTCTTAAATCCCTGTCAGATCTCCTCACAATTAGTGCCCCTGGGTTTTCTTCTTCTTGGTGTTGAGGCTCTCCCTCAACTTCTTCTCCTGGTTCATTGTCCATGATTCTGTTCTCTTCCTCAGTTACATTGGTGTCATTTTCTTTAGTGAAGGGGCATTTTTTGATGCACATTGAGATCTGGCATTTTCACTGGCCTAGGCTCATAATAGTTGTGTTTACTGTTAGGATTGCAAAGAAATACACTTTCCTCAAACCTCACATCTCTTGACACAAACACAGTCTGAGTGAGCAAGTTTAGCAGCTTATACCCTCGTTTGTCGCTTGGATAACCCAAGAAAACAGAAGGAACACCTCTTGTTTCTAACTTATCAGTGGTCTTGTTGGGGTTGCTTGTAAATGCCAACCAACCAAAGGCTCTCATGTGAGAGTAGTCTGGTTTCTTGTTGAACAAACTTTCAAAAGGTGTTGTATTACCTACTGTAGCAGCAGGCAATCTATTGATGATATAGACTATTGTGAGTACACAATCACCCCAAAATTTGAGGGGCAGACCAGCCTACATCCTGAGTGTCCTTGACACCTCAAGTATGTTTCTATGCTTTCTCTCAACCCTAGCATTCTGCTGAGGTCTGTTAGTGCAAGATTTTTGATGTATCACACCATTTTCTCCAAATAGCCTTCCACATTCACCCTCTTTGAATTCCATTGCATTATCTATTCTTACAGTTTTAACATTGGTCCCAAACAAATTTTTTACAAATTCAAAAAACAACCTAATGGTTTCATGGGCATCAGACTTATGTTTTAGCAAATGTACCCACACACCCTTTGAATTATCATCCACCAAAGTAAGGAAATATTTTTAATTTCTTCATGTATTTACCCTATAAGGTCCCCACATGTCTATGCGTAATAAATCAAAAGGAGCATTAACAATAGATCTACTCAAAGCATAGGGTAACTTAGTGAATTTTACCATAGGACAAGTCAAGCAAACTCCACCTTTTTCATTAAAGTTACCAGAAATACATCCTAACATCTTAATTTTATCAAAGGGTGCATGACCTAATTTGTTATGCCAATGCACATAGCTGTTCTATTTAGACACAACAAAGTCTTTCCTTACATTTACATCATGCCCTACTACATTCAAGCTACTATTCTCTATTTTATTCTTCATTTCTTCCCTCTTACTGCCTTGTCTCCTTTCTTGTGTTCCATTCGATCTCCAGGTAGTACAGTCCTCCTTCAACTCTTCCTAATCCTTTAACTGCTCTTGAAGGTAAGCCCTGAATGATACATCCATTAGAATGAAAAACCAACTTACAATCCCCATATCTTACCAGTTTTTGAACAGATATCAGATTATGTTCAAAGTTAGGAACACACTATACATTTTTCAATAACATTCCATTTTCCAGTTTAATAAAGGCATTTAAGCATGTAAACATACCAACAAAAGTTGTCTCTATCTCCTCTTCTGTGTCAGAGCCAGCCCTTCCTTACCTTGATTCATGGGATATGAGTTTGAGCAGCTGTTAAATCTGATAAGCAGACAGATTTTGTCCACCATTTGATTTTTCACCTTCAATTTTCACATTGGCTGCCATCTTACCACCAATGCCTTTGGTTTTGGGCCACTTTCCTCCCCCTGCACTGTACTCTTTTCCCTTTTCAAATGACTGAGTTTTAGCCTGTAGCGACCTTTAGGGTACCCTACAACAGTCCAACATTTGTCAATGGTGTGACCTCTCTTTCCACAAGCTTTGCACTCTTCCACCTTACCTCCTTTGTAGTGACCATACCCATGTTCCTGGTTTACTCTTGGACCCTTGGTGTTCATGGAAGAGGCTTCCATTGTGACTCTTTGCCCACTCAGGACATTTCTTTGGGCTTCCTCCTGCTGGAGAGTTGCACAGGCTTCATCTGGTGATGGAAAAGGTGACTTCATCATAAGTTGACTCCTTTGAGCTCCATATTCATCATCCAGCCCATTCAGGAACTGAAATATATGTTGCTCTTGCTTCTTCTTTTCCAGAACCTTCACAAAGGTCTTCAATTCTTCTGTCATTTGTGCTAATGGTGGCATCTGGTCTAGGCCATCCAGTTCCCCCCACATTGCATTCATAGTAGTAAGGAACTCATTTATACTCACACCATTTTGATAAGTGTGGTATATGTCTCTATTTATCTTGTATTTTGCAGATCCATTTGCGTGAGACATTCTTCTCTCAAGTTGGAACCACACATCCTTTGCAGTGCGGAGATAGAGCACAGATTTCTTGATATTCTCAGCCATGGAAGCATGTAGACAAGATATAACTGCATTGTTGCAGGTATCCTATTCATCTTGCGGTTTGGCACCATCCTTTTCCCTCTTAATGGCCCCTGTTACAAAGCCAGCTTACGTTTAGAGGAGAGTTCTATGTCCAGAGATCTTCTGCAGGACCTATAGTTACTAGGACCCTGAAGTTTTTCACCAGTGACAATGGTGTCATTGGGATGAAGGTACCAGGGATTTTGAGCATCTATCATGCTGCTAGAGTCCTTACCAGCTGCGGCAGCCATTGTAGGTCAAGGTGTAAATATAGCAAGGCTGAGTAAGGAAATGGTTGTTGTTTTTATACGAGCTGTTGGTTCAAAGAACCTGCTCTGATACCATATTGATTGAAACAATTTCAATGAAACAGTAAAGATGATGATGCAATATGATTGCTATAATTGCTGTTGTTTTTGTACTTTTGTGTATGTTGGCACAACTCCTTGTTGGCTGTATATATACTGCTGCACACACTTTTTTGGGATCCCTAGGTTATGACAAGGGACATCTAATGCATCACTACTCATTGGGCCCAAAACACTAAAACCAACAGATTGGCCCAAAGAACATTAAATGAGACCAAACAAACATAATAAGGAATACAATGTAATTACAATCAGAATATTAAAAATAAAAAATCAAATGTCTTGATTTAGCTTCCTTCCTTCATCACCCTCTTTGTCTTTTTACATGCTAAAGTTATTTTTGGGGAATCAGAGCTAGACATTTGACCAATTTTCATGACTTACTTTACAATATATAAAATAGATATAGATATGTGAGAAGATAAGATATTGTTAGATTCGTCTCAATATTTAATTGTTTAATATTTATATTTTATATTTACTTAAATACATAATTTAAGTTATTAATGTTCAAAGTTTAAGTCTTGAAGATCGTGCAAAATAAAATATAGTAAATAAAATGAAACATATTAAACTAGGGAAGACTTAAGCACAAGTCTTGCGATGGGAGCTGGAAACTAAAAAATACAAACACATACCCTGGGAGGTTTTTAATAAATGCCTCTTGAGTGATCAAATCGATCTATGATAGGATTAGAGTAATAACTAACAAGAGACAACTAAAGAGTTGTCAAAAAAGTACACCATACGTTTACGGCATATCCACAAATAAGTTAAAAAAAATACTATCTACAACACTACTCATATGAGTAATAGAGAGTGTGAATCAAGTGAGTGTTGGAGCAGTACCCTCCTGCTCCCTTGGTCTCTTATGAGACTTGAGATTGATACTTTTATACCCTTTTTTTGGTTTTGTATGAGATAAAATTATTGGGTTAGAATGCACATCTTTCCATAAAATGTTATAGAGTGTTCTTTAATTTGATGGTAGAGGTTTTGGTTTTTCGTACCATCGTATGCCTCAAACATCACTGCACGCATTTGTAAGGAGACCTAATCTTCCCCCTAACAGATGTGTGTATTAGCTAAATTTGGACCAGTGACCTGCAGTAAGTCTCGGCTTAATTAAGGCATAATATCATCCACATTATCATTAAAAATCATATAATAATAAATAAATAAATACCACTTCACATATTTAGCCCATGGAGATTGTGTCCAAAGTCCACACTTATGAATTTACGTGGGTGTTTCATAACGGACTGATCTGGTCTGATCTGATCTGATTTGAGTTTGTCTGATCTGATCTGATTTTGAATTATTTTTATTTTTATTTTTTATTTTCTTTTTATTTTTCTTTTTCTTTTTATTTTTATTTTTATTTTTATTTTTATTTTTATTTTTATTTTTATTTTTATTTTTATTTTTATTTTTATTTTTATTTTTATTTTTATTTTTATTTTTATTTTTATTTTTATTTTTATTTTTATTTTTATTTTTATTTTTATTTTTATTTTTATTTTTATTTTTATTTTTATTTTTATTTTTATTTTTATTTTTATTTTTATTTTTATTTTTATTTTTATTTTTATTTTTATTTTTATTTTTATTTTTATTTTTATTTTTATTTTTATTTTTATTTTTATTTTTATTTTTATTTTTATTTTTATTTTTATTTTTATTTTTATTTTTATTTTTATTTTTATTTTTATTTTTATTTTTATTTTTATTTTTATTTTTATTTTTATTTTTATTTTTATTTTTATTTTTATTTTTATTTTTATTTTTATTTTTATTTTTATTTTTATTTTTATTTTTATTTTTATTTTTATTTTTATTTTTATTTTTATTTTTATTTTTATTTTTATTTTTATTTTTATTTTTATTTTTATTTTTATTTTTATTTTTATTTTTATTTTTATTTTTATTTTTATTTTTATTTTTATTTTTATTTTTATTTTTATTTTTATTTTTATTTTTATTTTTATTTTTATTTTTATTTTTATTTTTATTTTTATTTTTATTTTTATTTTTATTTTTATTTTTATTTTTATTTTTATTTTTATTTTTATTTTTATTTTTATTTTTATTTTTATTTTTATTTTTATTTTTATTTTTATTTTTATTTTTTTCAATGGGTCATCCTGTGCGTCAATTTCGGTTTAAAAATTTCTGGGCTTTAGACCCTAAAGCCACTAAAATTGTCAAATCTGCATGGCATCTTCGGTTTTCGGGCTCTCGTTTCTTCTGTATTTCTCAAAAGCTTTGTAGTATGAAGGCTGCTCTTCGTCGTTGGAGTTTTCGGAAATTCAGAAACTCTCATTATTAGCTTAGCCTTAACCATGAAAAACTTTAAAATGTGGAATCCCAACTCAAGCAATTTCCCTCGAATTTCCATATTCGTCAACATTTGGTTAGGCTCACTAAGCAACGTGAGCGACTTTTTCTTTTTAATCAAAAATATTGGAGCCACTATAGTCGAAAGCGTTGGCTTTCCCAAGGCCAGGGGATCGTAATTCTCGATTTTCCACGAATCTGTTAAACAACGTCGTAGACGAGCCGCAGTTCTTCGACTCCAAAATGAGGATAACCAATGGGTTCAGGATCCTGGCACTATTACTTCTCTTTTCCAGAATGATTATTCGGCACTTTTCTCGTCTACCTACCGTTCTATGCAGCTTCTTTCTCTCCCTTGGATTCCTTCTCTGATTACGGAACAAGATAATGTTTCCCTTATAACCACTTTTTCTAACAACAAAATAAAATCAGTTTTCTTTGATATATCTCCATACAAAGCCCCTGGCTCAGATTGTTTTGGCCCTAAATTTTTTCAGACTTATTGGGATATTATTGCTTATGACATTTGTGCAGCTATAAGAGGTTTTTTCCATAACGGGATTCTCCTTCTCCAGATTAATCATACTATTCTGACCCTTATTCCAAATGCGATAACCCCTCTCGTACGACCCACTATCGCCCTATTAGCCTTTGTAACACGATTTATAAGGGTATAGCTAAGTTATTGGTTAACCGTCTAAAACCGTTCCTCACGAAAATAATTAGCCCTTAACAAAATGCGTTTTCCCTAGATCGAGCCATCCAGGATAATATCCTTTTAGTTCATGAGGTTTTAAATCTCTTTCACAAATCCAAAAGCTCGAAGGGTTGGGTAGCCCTTAAAATTGATATGGAAAAAGCCTATGATCGTCTCGAGTGGGACTTCCTTTGATCAACTCTCCATAGCTTTGGTTTTAATCAAACCTGGGTTTCATGGATTAGGGCTTGTGTAACTTCTATCTCTTTCTCTCCTGCTATAAATGGTCATACCTCAAGCCTCATTTTCCCTTCTCGGGGTATTCGGCAAGGGGACCCTCTCTCCCCCTGTCTTTTTATTATTTGCATAGAAGTTCTCTCCCATAAACTGGCTTCAGCTTCCACGTCCCCCCGTTCGCCCATCGGAATCCGAATTCTCCCTTAGCTTCAGTCTTGCCTTGTCTCCTTTTTGCGGATGATAGTCTTTTATTCTATAATGCTTCCCAGTCCGGCTGTCAGCAAATCCAAGATCATCTAAATGAGTTTATGAACTTATCAGGCCAGCTCATTAATTTTAATAAATCTTCTATCGTTTTCTCTAAAAAAGTAAACAATTCCCGCAAAAGATCTTTAGCTGCTATTTTTAATATGACCCTAAAACGCTTTCTCGGCCGCTACTTAGGTGCTTTCTTCAACTCCTCCGTTTTTTCTAAGACTAATTGTTCCCATATTCTTCACAAAGCAGATGTGAAGGTAAACTTTTGGTCTGCCCAATGCCTTTCTAAAGCAGGTAAATCTATTCTTATCCAAAGCAATTTAGAGGCTCTCCCAGCCTTTTCTATGTCTTCAGCTCGCCTCCCTGTTTCCACCACAGATTCTCTAGATCGTATCAATCGCTTTTTCTTTTGTAAACAACGCCCGGACAAGACGGACCTGCCGATGATTTCTTGGGATAAAATTTGTCGTCCCAAGTCTCTGGGAGGTCTGGGCCTCCGGAAAGCGGCTGCAGTAAATAAAGCTTATTTGTGTAAATTGGGTTGGAAAATCTTGACCCAACCTAACAATCTTTTGGGTTCGGATTATTTCCGCTAAGTATCTTCGTTCCTCCTCTTTTTTCCAGTATCCTGCTCGTCCTTCTGATTCCTGGATTTGGAAACAAATCCTCCACATCCGGCCTCTCCTCCAGCGTGGTATTCGTTGGAAAGTAGGGAATGGCTGTAATGACCCGCATTTTAGCAATGTCGATTTCGAAAAAATCAACAAAATGAATCGTTATCGTTCAAAACTTATAAAACCGGATTTAAAATAATAATTAAGGCTCTATAAAACTAGCCTTTTATTACTTGAATATTAATGAAACCAAGCAAAGAATCAACCAAAGTTTATTAAAGCTACTGTTTCTTACTACTAGACAAAGGAAAACATGATAAGACTAAGACTACAAAAAGATTACGGAGCTAAAACTTCTATGCTTGAAAGCTCACAAGCCCCAACCCCCGCAACAACCCAGTTATTCTTCTTCATTACCTGTAAAAGGGAATGAGGGCTCCACAGTCAGTGGGGAGTAATTAGAATGTTCTACTTAATTGTAGAACGCAATAAAAAATATAATAGTCATAACACGGGTCAACAAATCATGGCAAGTCAAACATACTAATATCATCATTGTCAATCAAGTACATAAATCAATCAGACTACGCAACGGAATCAACATATCATGACTAAATCATACTTCCTAGCTAGGAACACCTCAAGACTCTAGATTCCATCGACTCTAACCATTTGACATTGGCATTCAATTCATTTATTTTCATTGGTCCAACTTCAACGTACAACAATTATACTCCATCGTTCCAATGGTCCAACTTCAACGTATGACAAATGTACTTCATTCTTCCATCGGTGCAACTTCAACGTACGACGATTGTACTCCATTGTTCCATTAATCTTTTAATTATCTTTCTTATGTCCAACTTCAACGTACAACAATTATACTCCATCGTTCCAATGGTTCAACTTCAATGTACGACAAATGTACTTCATTGTTCCATTGGTCCAACTTCAACGTACGACAATTGTACTCTATTATTGTTCCATTAATCTTTTAATTATCTTTCATAGATTCAACTTCAACGTACAACAATTATACTCCATCGTTCCAATGGTTCAACTTCAACGTACGACAAATGTACTTCATTGTTCCATTGGTCCAACTTCAACGTACGATAATTGTACTCCATTGTTCCATTAATCTTTTAATTATCTTTCATAGGTCCAACTTCAACGTACAAAAATTATACTCCATCGTTCCAATGGTTCAACTTCAACGTACGACAAATTTACTTCATTGTTCCATTGGTCCAACTTCAACGTACGACAATTGTACTCCATTGTTCCATTACCAATATCATTATTATTCATCAACCAATTCCTTTACTCCGACTCTAAAGTCAAACTAACTCAATGGCTAGTCAACTCTAGGTCAAACCTCATCTTAACTCGTCAAACAAACTAGGCACTACAAATTCTCATCAATCCAAACACTTCAATTACACAACTCAACAATTCGAACTTAATCATAAATCAACAATAATAAATCAATAAATCCATAAAATAACAATTAAGCAATAATTCATGAAAACAGCATAAATTCAACAATTAAACTTCAATCATCTTTTAAATAAACGAAAAATCTAATCTTGGTCCCTAATTCCAACATGACACTCGACATTTCCAATGTAATTAACCAAAATAAAAATCCAATCTTTCATAAATAATTAATTATAATAAAAGTCTTAAAATTAAATTAATCATAACAAATTCTGGAAATGGCTCAAAATCTAATCTTTTTATCAATTGAATAATAAAAATCAAACCTTTAATACTCCTCAATATACACGGCATTTTCAAGATTAAAACAATGATAATTATAATTCTAGATTTTAATTAATTAAATAAAAAATTCAAGCATAGACATCACATACATTCTGATTTAACTTAAATTCGAATTAGTCTCAAAGGATTCGACAAGATATACTCTAAAAGTATTTTAGTAATTTAATCACACTATTTTACACAATTTGATTTTACCGATTTAAATTAAAGAACAACCATTTAAAGGTCTCGAATATTCTGGAAATTTTTATGAAAGTTAAATCTGGGTTCAAGGTTTATCGTGCATAAGTTTCGTCCAAAAATAACATCATTTACTAATTTTAAGGGATTTTATAACTAACCGATCACATTAGACCATAATCAATTTCAGAATTTTCTGACATATCAAATGACCTCTAAAATTATGAAAAATTAGCAAAACTTATAATACACTAATTAGGACTTCCACCTAAATTTTAGTATCCATCATAATTGAATAAGTATTTTAATAAATTCGTAAATTAAATCTGGACAGTTTTGCCGGTTTGATAGATTAAATTGTTATAGGTAAGAAAAGAACGAATTTTCTACAAAAAAAATCTTGATTCATAATCAACCAGTAAAGAAACTCACATGAAAAATTCATCAAGAAATAACAAGATTTTATCAAGAAATAAATTCATACACTTAACAACATACTTATAATCATGCAATTGATTAATATATATCAATAATAATAATTCAAACATCAAAAATACAATCTTTAGCATTTGAACCCCACAAAAATCATCAAACTGTTATGCAAACATTCGACCATCACACGTGAAATAATAAGCATGCAATTTTATCAAATCAGAATTAATTCTAAAAAATTCTAGGCATGTTCTAAACAATTATATAATTAAGCTATCCTAGAATTAAATAAAACATCTAATTACCTAAAATTGAAAGACAAGGATTCGAAATAATCTTGGTTGGTCGTGTGGTTAATTATTCGAACACTAGGCTTGGTTTTTCTTGGATTCTTTCTTCAATCTTTGAGTTGTTTGACGATAGGATTGTTTGAAGATCTTTGAAGTATTTGGTGATCTATTGTTTTGAGAAAGAAAAGAAAAGAAGAGAAAATAATGATTGTTGTTCTTTTGTGAGGGTGCCGTGAATAGGTAGTAGAAAAGGGGTTTTAAATTGTTCAAGTTTGTTAAGCAACTCCTAAATTTTAGTAGGTCAAGAAAAATAAAAATAGCATTTATTTGGTTAAGAATAAATTAAAGGTTTAATTAATTAGAAATTAATTAACTAAAAAGGAAAAGGAAAAAGGGGTGCCATGTGGGCCTTGGTGTGTCAAGGGGTTTTGGGCTTTGGCCTTAATTTGGCAAGGCAAGGTAAAATGTTTGGGCTCGGTGTTTAACTTGGATCGAACTAATGGGCCTGAAATCAAATGAAAGGCTTTTCAAGTCCGGTTACCAAGAAGGGACTAAAATTACTTCTAACCCCTACTTAGCCAACTCGTCATTAATTCAACATTAAATTTGAGTCGGTCTACAACCTTGAATTTCTTTAAGGTGATGATTTGGTAACCTAATAGCTTGAGGCCAAAGGAGAGAATGTAAGATAACCGTAATAAAGAAAATTAATTTGACACATTATAAAATATTAATAACATAAATTCCCGGAAAATAACTTTTAAAAGATTTTCCAAATATAAAAAAGGGAATCTATTAATAGTTAACGGAATAAATTTTTAAGACAACATGAAAGACAAACTAATTACCTAAAATTCTAACCCCAAAAATACGGGGTGTTACAATGGCTCTCAAGTTTGATTTTGGCATGATAATTGGGTCGTCAAAGTTAGCCTTTTAGAACATTTGCAATTGTCTATCCACTCCATTCCTTATCCGAATATTACCGTTAATCAAGTAATCTTCCACGCTCAATGGGATGTTTCTATCCTAGCCGAATTAGTTCCGCCACAAATAGTGCGCATTATTATCCGTATTCCGCTCCCTTTTTCGCCTGTCCCTGATGAGCCTTATTGGGGCTTCTCATCGGATGGATCTTTTACTGTTAAAATCAGCCACCTGGCTTGCTCACGACATTCCTGCTTATGCTCCTAAATGGGATTTTAATTGGATCTGGTAGTTGGATGTTAATCCTAAACTCCAGATTTTTGTCTGGCAATGTATACATAACGGCTTGCAGGCCTGTCAAAATCTAGTCACTCGGAGTATCCCGATTTCTCCTATGTGTCCCATCTGTCAAGCTAGCGATGAATCCCAGGATCATCTCTTCCTTCATTGTCCCATCGTTGTCACGGTCTGGTCTCACTGTATAGGTATTCGCTGGTTAGCTCCCCTCTCCAATTTGTACTCTCTCCCGACCCTCTTTCTGCATCTTCGTACTACCCACTACCCATCTCTAGTCAAATTCCTCCACGTCCTTTGGAGTATTTGGAAGGTTAGAAACAGGTTAGTTTTCGATAATACTCCTTTTTCTTCGGTTACTATTTTTTCTCGTGCTGTCTCTTACTTTTAAGAGTGGAAGGCTCGTCTGTCCGTCGATTCACTTGCCTCCATTCACTGGTCTCCTCCTACTCCAGTTCCCTCGCAGATGCCTCCCTGGGTCCGCTGGTTCCCTCCTCCCAGCACCATTAAGTTAAATTTTGACGGTTCTTCGAAAGGAGATTCAGTTGACGCTGGTGTAGTTCTTCGTGACCACCAAGCGACCTGTCTCGCTGCTCGCTCTTTATTTTTAGGCAATACTTCCCCTTTAGTTGCTGAAGCCGTGGCACTCCGAAATGGTCTTCTTTTAGCTCGCGACTTCGGGTTTTCCCTATTTTTATTGAAGGTGATAATCTCACTGTTATCAATGTCTTGCAGGGTAAATTCAACTGTCCCTGGAAGATCCGGCTGTTAATGTCTGATATTCGGAACATCCTTCACGATTTTACCTATTCAGCCTCTTCTCATATCTACTGTGAAGCTCATAAATCCGTAGATTTCATCCGTCTCTAGGGCACTGAACCCCTACGCATATCGATATTGATCCTTTTATGGACGTCAAGTTCTCCTTTTTCTTAGCTGCTGATATGTCAGGTTGTTTCTTCGAGAGGAAGACAACCTAACTTTTCCTTGTTTACCTTTCCTTTAAAAAAAATACCAATTACCAGGTATAAATAATAATATTGTTTGACCAATGATTTTGTTGCTGAACGTTAAGACGAGCATGAAAATAAAAATGGACATGAATGGCTTAACTTCTTCTTCATATTACTAGCCTTGTATGCACGCATGTGATGATATTTTAAATGTATTTTTTAATTTTTCTAAAAAAATGAAGGTTCACTACTACAAAAAAGAGTTTTTGCAACCCCTTAAAACCATTGCTAGAGGCCCAAAAACCCATTGCCAAAAACCTTTTGCAACGGCTAGAGCCCGTTGCATTCTCTGGCGTTGCAAAAGGTCTTTAGCAACGGGTTTTTGACCTTTTACAACAGCTAGAGCATGCCCGTTGCCAAAAGGTGACCTTTTGCAACGGGCTGCTGAGTTCCCTTCTAAATTTTTGGCAACACGTTTCTCCCATCTTTTGCAACGGGCTATAATGCCTGTTGCTAAAAAGCCACCTTTTGCAACAGGCTACACATCCAAGCAAAAACTTTGTGACAACGATTTTCCTATGTTTTGCAACGCCTTTTATAATTTGGCCGTTGCCATAGATTTTTTTTTGGAATATTTGAATGCTATGATAATATTTAAATAAATATATGAATAATAATAATATGACTAATTAATTTTATAGGAAGTTAGGAACCAATAGTCATATATTACAAACTTTATTATAATATTCATAGTTCGAAATTCACTTGTTATATCAAAATACTAAAAATTTCAAGTCTAGCTTGTATTCTCTAATACAACCAAAAATATTTGGTACCATACATCTTAATTATGTATACAAATACGATTATGTCTAAAAAGATATAGAACAAACTATTTCATAAAATTTTGCTATGTAAGCTAAATATCATTCTCCACCTCCTCTCCGTCATTTGCTTCAACAAGTACCTACATATAAAATAAAAGACAATTATATTAAAATTTTACTAAAAGCAAATAAAGATTAAACAATATCATTCTCCACATCCACTAATTGAAAAAAGGTAATAAAAACTTACCAATTGATTGTCTGACCGTGCTCCCATAGAAATATGTTCATTTGACTCAGTGGTAGCATGATTATTATTGCTTGCGGTTCTTAACATAGAGGGAAGCACAAGCTTCACCCAGGGTTTGGCTTCAAGTAGTTTTTAAAGTTCATGATTATTTTGTAGCAAGTTTGATGCCTAACAAACAATATGATGATATAATTAATATGAGTAATAAATAGACCAAAATCACTTCTAAATACAATAAAACAAACTATACCAAAATGCAAAACACGCAAAAAAAAAAATTACAAACAAACTGCACTGTTGCAGCAGAAATTACACAAAAAAAGACTGAGTATTTTCATTTGGTTTCCACACTTCCTGTAGGTGGGGGGAGGTGGAAGAGAGAAGGGGGGAGGGGAGGAACTGCTAGTATGGAGGAAGAGAGGGACTGCAAGGGGGAGGGAAGGTGCTACAGGCAGGGGTAAAACCCTTCTTAACAACATGGTGAAACATTAAAGATGTATTCACAAAGTGTTAGGGAAAGCAGCCACGACAAAGCAGGAAACAAGATATATTTGTTAAAGGGGAGAGATATGGTTTGTATTAACATCACTACAATTTATAAGAACTGCAAGCTTCAAACACTAATTTTCCCAAGATTTACAAAGAAAGCATCAATATTGTATCATATATAAAGAGTTAAAAACTATTTCAGCATGAATAATCAACAATACCCAAAATCCTTAATCACCCAAGTATCGTAACTGTTTTTTTTTTGGTGTGGATAACTTTTTAATCAGTAATCACCCAAGTTAGATTTAGAAGCTTCAATTTATTTATTATAAACAATACCCAAAATCCTTATCTCTATCAAAACTCTACCTTTGTCAACACTCAAAATAGGTAAAAGAAGTGGTTTGACCATATAGCTTATATTTTGGAATCACACATGGGATACCTAATCCTTACATTTTAGTTGAATCATCACAATTACTTATAATAATAAAGAAAATCCTACTTTTGTTATGTTAAATCCATATATTCTTTTAATTGATAAAATACACACCTATAGTACAAGATGATAAGGCGATTGGTATAAGATTGTCATTATGATCATTTGAAAATGAACAAGCATGGACAAAATCTTCAAGCTTTAGCATCCTTTTATTGTCTACAAGAAGATTTGAACCTGAAATAAACATGAAAACATCAGGTAAAGATCCCATACTGAAAGAAAGAACCACGATTAAAGCAAATAACTGCAAAATTAATATTAAAAAAATAGCCACTCCCATTTACTTTAATCTCAATACCCAATATAAAACCTAATAAATGTAATAACCAAATTGTGAGATAAGATAATAAGGAAAAAAAACTTTCATATAATATCAAGCTTAATATTTAAACATGAAGTCTCATGTGAACAAAAGAGGAAAATAGAAACATGGTTTCAACATTCTCAAACACAATTTTCTCAATTTCAACATCATTGGCCACTTTCCCCTATTGAGAGTAATGAAACCATAGATATAAACTGTCACCAATTAGCAAATTAACCAGAAAACGTAATTCACTATAAACTTGAATCTAAGTAGGTGGCAATCCTTTCTTTTAAGAAGTGGGGTAAAAAAGCTTGCTCTTTACAACACAAGTATGTGTATAGTATCATTGCCCTCTCATATATACTTTTGCAAAGAGTTGGAGGAAGTCACCCTAAATAACTTCCACTTTGATCCTCCATATGTTGCTAAAAGATTTAAGAGTTTTATCCATGTCACCAAACTTGAGCTTGTACGTGTGACATTTTTTTAGAGACGTAGTTGGGAGATTAATAAAAACATGCTCTAAACTTGTTTATTGGTTAGAAATTTCTCTGTTGTGAATCATTTGATCATCAATGCACCAAGACATGAAAATGTAAATCTGGAGGGTTAATTTAAATCTTTAATTTAAAAAAATATCCCCAACCTTGCTCAATTTCAACTACATTTGATCGGAGAATTCAGAAAGAAAAGTCATCATTATTTCAGCGTATCATGAAAACAAATACAATCCGCAATTAGCAAATCCAAATCCCTAAACTCAAATCAAAATCGTTAAAAAACTGAAAACCACCAAAATTGTAAAACCCCAACAAAAGTTTTTATACTTAAATAAAACTAAAATTAAACTCAAAAGTTCTCAGGGAAACCTTCAAATTAGGGTTGTTGTGGTTGGTTGTCTTATTCGGTGGCCAGCGAAAGGGGAGATGACTATGGCGGCGTTGGTTGTCGTTCGCTGCTGCTGGCATAGTTGACGTCCGCTGCTGCTGGTTGGGATTGTCGTTTGCTACCTCTGGAATAACTCGTGGGTGTACTGTAAAACAACAACAACAACAAGTGACCCCCATATTCAGGAAAAATTATGAGCAAGGGCAGATTCAATTGGGAGATGATATAAAAACCTAAGTGACATTCAATTGGGAGAACAAAATTCAGAAAAAAGAAGAACGAAAAACCTAAGTCAGGTTCAATTGGAAGAACGAAAAACCTAAGTCAGGTTAAATTTGAAGAATGATATTCAGAAAAAAAAAAAAGAAGAAAATTACCTTGAAGTTGCTCCAATGGCAGATTCAATTGGAAGGTGAAGCTTGTTTTCAAAGGATTTTTTTTAAGGAACAGTACATACACTGCGTGGGAATTGGGAAAGGGGATGGGAAGGTGAATTGGGGAGTGGGAAATAATTCAAGCCAAATGTTAAATGAAAATAAGGAAGGGAAAGTGAGCGCCTAAAACATTAATCTCTCCCCCTTTTGGACTTTTGGCAACGGCTACGCCAAGCCCGTTGCCTTTTATTTCTATTGCAACGGGTTTTATAATCTATTGCAACGGGTTTTGCTGAGCCCGTCGCCTTTTATTTCTATTGCAACGGGTTTTGATTAGCCCGTTGCCTTTTTCCATTTTTGGCAACTGTCTTTAAAAATCCGTTGCTAAAGCCGTTGCAAAATGGTGACCCGTTGCTAAAGAGCGTTGCAAGTGCTCTTTTATCTAGTAGTGGTTGTTTGTTCAAAAATTCAATTAATTTTCAAATTCATATATTCATTCACATAATCATAAAAAAAAACTTTTCAATTTTCATCAGCCCATCCCACAACAATGAACAAAAAAGAAAAGGTTTTATTTTTTACTATATTCTATCGACTATCAATTTTTACTATAATCGAATGGTAAAAATTTTATGCAATAAACTATATCAATATGAGTATTTATTTAATTATATAGAATTTAAAAATATAAATTTTTGTATTTTCATTTTATTTTTACGAAATTTATATTTTGCAATATTTTCATTTTAAAAAGTTAGAAAATTGTAATAAGTTTTCATAATAGGTTGGAGTGATGCAATAACACGGACTTTAGGGGGGGGGGGGGGAGGAGACATCATTGCTCTCCGCCTTGACTTATATAATAGAGATATACTCCATTCGTTTAAGAAAGTTTGATCACTACAAAAAAGTGTAATATAGCAAAAAAAAATTGAGACGGGGTTTGATCTGTCTCTAAATTAGGGACGGAATTTAAGGAATCCATCCCTAAATTCAATTAGAGACGGATAAAACGTTTCCGTCTCAAAATTAGAGACGGAATTAAAAATTCCGTTTCAAAATTAGGGACGGTTAAAATAATCCGTCTCGAATTTTAGGATCGTTCCGCTGTCAATGAAAGCAAAGTACAAAGGTCACGGAGAGACTATGTTCAAAGTTTGGAAACTAAAGTTGTTGAACTTGCCGATAGAAATGACGAACAACAACGAGAATTGGATACAACAAAGGAAAGACTTGAGCAAACACAAAAGGCACTCGAAGAAACTTAAAGCGGCTTCTTGGATTTAAAATAATAAAAAAAAAGTGGACTTGTTAATGCAAGCCAACTCTTCTCAAGATCAAAATCATGGATAGATAAATTTAATTTTTTTGGAGTAATTGTTCTAACATAGGCCTAATTAACACATCGTATATTTTACGTTGCCACTTTTGTACGTAGTATCACTTTTGTATAAATTAATATAAACTCAATACTTTATTAGTATAAGTTTATTAACTCAATCCACTTTTGCTTGTACTTAAAAAATTGTGTCTATTTATTTATAGCATTAGTATATATATTATATAAAAAAAACAGCTTTCACTACAATTTAGAGATGGGTAATTAGTGACGAATTTTCAAACTTCTTCTCTAAAATTAGGGGCGGTTAACGAAATTCCGTCTCTATTTTTCATTAGAACTTAGGGACGGATTTTACTAATCCGTCTCTAAATTTAGAGACGGATTAAACAATCCGTCTCTAATTAATCAACATCGTTTAGGAACGGATTAAGGGACGGATATATGCCGTCTCCAATTTAGAGACAGATAAATATGAATATCCGTCTCTAATTGAGGTTAGCGACGAGTTTTTTCGAAACGGATAATATTCGTCTCTAAATCCATCCCTAACCACTATTAGCGACGGATTTATGCCTTTTAGAAATGAATTTCTTCCATCTCTAAAACGCCTTTTTTTGTAGTGGATACACTTTCCATAAATAAACATTTTAAAAAATTCACCACAATCTTGTTACATACCATAAAACGATTGAATCTGAACATAAGATCACCATTTACAATGACATGTTTAGAGGGTTGGTCATAAGTTGATTGGGTCAAGTGGCAATTAATAATGACCTTAACAGTCATGAGTTGAGGTCATTCATGACCTTGGGTGAAATGATGAAACACCAACAGAAAACAAATATACTAAAAGCCCAAAAATTTCACTTGCAGTTGTTAACATTCTATCAATTCCACAAAACAATACCACAAATTGAGAGCAGAGCAAGTAATTAACAACAAAAAAATTCTAACCTTGCAGTTCAACCAAACCTATGATGGAAAAAGCCCTAAATTTGAACAACTTCAACAATGAAAGCTTGCAAACAACCCTACACTACACTAAAATCAGAACAACAAATCAATACCCAAAACCAAAGAGCAAATCAAGCAACAAATAGCATTTAAAGAGAGAAAAAAAGAGGTTTCTTACCTTGAAATGTTGCGAACAACGCACTAATGGCAAACCTACGAACAAGTAGCAACAATAGCCCTACGAACAACTGGAAAAACTGCAATTTCGAACAAATTGTTGGAAAAACCAAAGCCTAAAATTGTTGGAAAAACCAAAGCCTAAAATTGTTGGAAAAACAAAAGACTAAAATTGCTGGAAAAACAATATTAGAATTTCGAACAAATCGAAGCCTAAAATCGGAATTATTGAAATGGAGTAACCCTAAATATGGAATTGTAGACAAATCAAAGCTTGTGCACGATGAACATGAAAGGAAGAATTGAAAGAGTAGGGGTTTTGTTTTTTTTTTGGGGGAAATGGAAGATGAAGATGAAGAGGAAAGGACGAATTGAAGGAGTAGGGGTTTGGGTTTTTTCATGGGAGATGGAACTTAAAGATGAAGATGAACAAACTGATCTATTACGCATCCTTTTTTTTATCTCACTTTTAATAGCGGTTATACTATAAGGCTATAACCGCTATAAAAGATAGACTTTTAATAGCGGTTTTGGTATAACCGCTATAAAAGATGCCGAATCTACCTTATTATAGCGGTTTGCTCACAACTGCTATAAAAAAGCGCTATAAAATGCATTTTTTGGCGTAGTGAACGTTGGGAAATTGGTTGGGAAAGACTCAACACACGCGTTTTTTATCCCTCAAAACGACGTAGCTTGAGCTTGATAATATACAAAACAACGTCGTTTTGTGGGAATTAGAAAAAAAATTAAAAAACGGTTCGCCGGATTAACGCCAAGTGTTTCAATTTTGGCCGTTAAAAATAAATAGCCGTTGCAATTTTTGCAACGGCTATTTATTCAGAAAATATAATTTTTTTTATAAAAAAAAAACACCAAAATTCATAATTTTTCAAGATCTATAAATAGACACCCATATTAATATATTTTGTTCAAAAAAAAAAAAATTAAGTTATTCTCTTCATTTCTTCTACCTATTTTCGTAATAATTCTTTATTTATTTAAGTATTGTAGCTCTAACTTTGTGATTTTTTTTTAATTATGGATCAAAATAATCCTAATTACCTACCCAATGCATCTATCCATTTGAATCGAAAAAAGAAGCAAATCATGCAACAAAGGTAGCTCTAATTTCTCAAATTCTTCTCCAAACTTCTCATCTAATCCACAAAATTACCCACCAAATTATCAACAATATCCACAAAATCCACAAAATTACAACCTAAATCCTCAACAAAATTACCACCTTAATCCTCAACAAAATTACTACCTGAATCCTCAACAAAATTACCACCTTAATACTTCACCATTTTCTACTTGGACTCAAAATGTTGGAACACCAACAATTGATTTCCAAAACCAACCTACATGCTATGATAATGAGTCAAATCATGATATTCACGATGATAGCAACAAATTCCCACGAGGATGGTGGTGAGGAAGAGTTCGTTCCAAGTACTCAGCCAGAAGACATGCCTATTGTTCAATCAAACAACAAAGAAGGTGGCAAGTGTGTTGAAAATAAAATATGGTCGAAGGCAGAAAAAGAAGCACTTATATCTGCATACATGAACACGAGTTGTGACAACATTGTTGGAACATAAAAAAAGAGAGGTGCTTTTTGGGCGAGGGTTCATGAATTGTTTGATCAACCCTAAAGATATTGCACCCCAAAGTCGTGATAGCATGAAAAGCCAATGGACCAGAATTAATGAAGCGGTCCAGAAGTGGTGCGGGGCATTCAAAGACGCGGATGAGAGGAGGCGAATTGGCCAGAGTGATGATGATGTCATTAAAGAGGCACACACCATATTTGAAAGAAAGGGAAGTAAGTTTCACTATTTCGATGAATGGAAGGAGTTGCGAAAGTGGCCTAAATTCGCTTCTATGATATCCAACCCTGGAACTGGGTCAGAAAAGGGGCGTCCATTGAAGACAAGTGAAATGGTTGATTCAACTGATAGTGGGAGTAGTGGCAAGAGAGCAAGAGCAGACAGTGATGGCTCAAAACCACCCACCCCAACAAGTGGAGATGTGGGTGATGGACAAATACCACGTCTGGAGGGTGTGAAGAAGGCCAAGTCAAGGCTGAAGTGAAAGTTGAAAGCGAAAGATGCTTATGAATGCATCGGTTCATTTCAGGACATACTCCAGTTGATCGGTGTTGCTCGAATAAAAAGAAGTGAAGTGGATGAAAGAAGACTTCAGTATTTTAAAAATTAGATATTTTAAATTTATAAACAATTTAATTTGAGACCAATTTACATAACATGATTTTAATAATGGTCTCCACTTTTCCTGTTGGGAAGTTCATGCCAATCGCACATTGAAAAAAAAGAAATGGGGAAGCACTTCATATATTTGAGCTCACACACACATATATATACATATTAACAAAGCTGAGAGGGTTTAGGCCCAAAGCGGACAATATTATTTTTTGTGTGTGTGTGAGCGTAGTTCGGCAGCCTAACAAGTGGTATTAGAGTCGATGGTTCAGTAGGGATGATGTAAGCAACGAAAAGCTAATGGTGGCTTAGTGTGTAGTGGCTCAATGACTTAATGTGTGTACAAGCCAATATTGTGTGGGAGACTCTTGTGAGACCTTGCGATTTGTAGATCTTCTTGGTTCTTGTGTCGAAAGTTTTTCCTGATATTGTGGTGGTCAGGCAGTAGTGGCATTGCAAGATGGTCAGAGGAGTTGTCGTTGGAGGGGAGACCACAAGCTTTGTGGTCCTTGGTTTGAGGGGAAGATTGTTGGGGTTTGCAATCCAAGACCCACATGAAACAATTATATGTGAAAGTGTTGTCTTGCTTACCACCAACTCAACTAGTATGAGGCCTTTTGAAAAGGTGCCCAAAAACAAAGCCGTGCGGGCAAGGCCCAAAGTGGACAATATTATACTAATGTCGGAGTCCAGGTGGTGCGTGGGGCCCAAAAAGTGGCATTAGAGCCACACTTTTCATACATTATTGAAAAATTCGTTTTAAATTCGACTTTATACCTTATTTCTTAAAATTCACCCAGACTTCAAATATACTTCCTCTCTCTATAATCACTTGCTACATACCATAAAACGATATTGTTCATTTCACAACTTTATTTGATTGTTCCTAATATTATTTACATAGTGAAAAATATAATTATGATAGATCTAGTTTGATTTGTTTCGCCATATACTTTTTAAATGTATATTTTTTTTGTTATATGTAACTACAAATATTTTAATTAAATTGTGTTTCGAAACATGTGAAAAACCAGATGGAGGAAATAAAAAAAATGAGGGATACCAAACAAACGGAAAGAGTAGTATAAAACGAACCACTACAACACTACAAGGCTGCAAAAGTAGACACCTGCATTTACTGGTTTAGGTTAAGATTGCATTAACTGATGAAATATATGTTTGTCACACAACAACTGAAAAGAAAATAAGGATGTATTTAGAGAGTATTTGATTATATTTTCGTACGGATTAGTGAGTACGTAACTGCAATCTGTACCAAACATGACGTATTAATGAAAATTTATATTGACAAATTATGACAATTGACTTTGTTCTCTAGTCTAAAGCCTTTGTTAGATCACCAAATATTAATTAGGTTCAAGCTTAACGTGTTAGGGAAAAATAGAATTACCTTCATCCATTATTATGAATTTCACGAAAAATATTTATGAATTTAATTTATTAGGCCTTGTTAATTAAGGAGATTATCAAACTTTGTTATTTTACTTATCTCAACTTATTAATAAACCTGATAATATAATCCAGACCTTATTTGAATTTAAGTACTTAAGTTTTCTTATTATACTTCTTAAGTTTTTATAAGCCAAAATAAGGTAAAATAACAAACCCATCTTCCAAACTTTCACCATTAATCTTTCCGTATTAGGAAGAAAAAAATAATACTCATTGATTAAAATATTTCATAGTATTAGGTTATTTATATACAAGGAAACGATAATATAATCTAGTCATCATTGGATATAGCTTGAATTGTTTGATTTATTTTAAAAATATCAATTACTTAATCAAATACATAATTCAAGATATTGATGCTCCAATTATGGGCAATTGTGAAAATGTAAAAAGAAAATAACACAAATGGCGGATGTGTTATTAACAACCCTGAGACCCCTCTTGATTCTCTTGCACCGCGATACATATATTTAAAATGCATGGAACAACTCCAAAGGATCATAGACCATCCGCCATTGCATATCCCAAAGGCATAAATATCTGTAGTTGATTGACTGCCTAAGGAAGAAAGAATAGATTTACTTTAGGGAGCTATGTAAATGATGTTGGATCTCCCACTTTTTATAATTATATCCTCTAGGGAATATGAACCCTATTAATGCTGTTAATTTGGAAAACATTAGATCATGCGCACATTCTTCCAACACTAACTATTGTAATATTTTGTACATACCCTAATCAAACATTCAGGTGGTGGATTGGGCTTTGGCTATTCTCCTCTTATGAGGGCTAACTAATATTAATTAAAGTTTTTTGTCCAAAAACTACCTTAATTATACCACTTTTTGTAAAAAACTACCTTACTTACAAAAGTTTGTCCAAAACTACCTTACTTAGCAAATTTCTGGTTGACCACTACCTTATTCACTATTTCAACGTTGACTTTGCCTTTGCTAGCCAATCTGGTCGTTTTTTGCAAATTCCGACCTCAAGTTTGATCCTTTAGGGAAAAAATGACCCACCAAAACCTAGATAGGGATAATTTTTTTGGCATGCAAACCAATGAACGTATATCGAGACAAATTTTATAATGCAAATAGAAGCTTATGCGACCATTTTTTGTAGATTCTGACCTCATATTTAATTCTTTTAGGGCAAAAATGACCCCAAAACATTGATTGGGCTGATTATTTTTGAGAATAAAGCAAAGTTAACGCCGGAACAACGAACAAGGTAATGGTCAACAAGGAATGGGCTAATAAAGGTAGTTTTGGACAAGCTTTTGTAAGTAAGGTAGTTTTTTACAAAAGTTGGTGTAAGTTAGGTAGTTTTGGACAAGAAACTCTATTAATTACTGCTCCATCTCATAAAAAAAAATGTATTTTCCTTGGATTGATTAATCTAAACTGAATTATAATTGATTAAAAATCAACTAAATCAAATTTAAATGGAATATGGAATACATTAAAAGCAAGTCTGAAAAACTTCCCTCAATATAAAAATATCTAGCCACTTCTCATTTTGGGTACTTTCCAAAAGATTTGTGCTTTATTTTTAAAAAAATGAGACTCGTCACTTGTCATACTTTTTCTTCTTTTTTTCCATCTGTCTACTCTTTTTTTAGACCATCTATCTACTTTTTGTCTTATCATATCAATGTTCTATATTTTATCACTCCCCTTCACATGAAATGCCATTTGTGCTTTAAATTTGGATGCAACACAGGCCTACCATACCTTGTGCTAATTGATTTCACTTTGCAAGGGAGGGGGCAGATAATGAGATTCGAATTCGTGACCTCTATGTCACGTTGGCTCTGATAACATTGGTTGAGATGATATCTAACATGGTATCAGAGCCAACGTGACGCATAGGTTACTGGTTCAAATCTCTCCCCCCTCTCCCTTCTAAGTGGAATTAATTCGCGTCATGTATAATGAGGCAAGTGTTGCGTCCACATTTTAAGTTCAAAGGGTCTTTCATATAATGAGGGGTGAATAGAGTATATACTATATTTTTGGGCCTCAATTATTAGCTTAAATTTTTGCTTGAGATGTCCTCTAACCGTCTTCGTGGTTTTATATTGAACAAAAATGGGTAAATTCTTAATGTGGTGTTTTATAAATTTGGAACATAGGAATAGGATCCGTAATTAATCATGTTTTAAATACCTATGCAAGGAAAAATAAGTTAAAGCACGCTCAGATTAATTAGATGTAAAATACAAAATAGCTAATAAAGTTTAACGACAATGTTTTGCTCTCTTATAAAATTAATGATGTCGAATAAACCTTTCAAGTTCACCACATGTAAATATTCAACATTGAAATATTAGAAAGATAGTAACTAATATATAAAGTTTGGAGGGTTACTCCTTATATTATAACCAATTGTTTTATAATGGAACCCCATCGAGCTTATGAATAGTTAGATATTCTCTCTCTTGGTTGTGGGTACGACCCAGACCCGTATTTAATACTAGACAATTGCAAGTATAGATGGTTCTCAGGCTTGAAGCATCCTCATGCTTCGTGCATTGTATGTATGTATATACATTACAAAAAATGTGTTCAACAAGGACAATTAAAATTGCACTATTTGATACAAAATTTGTCTTCTTAGATTATAATGAGAATTTTAGTATTGCCCTCATGTTGCTCTTGTAACCCCGTTGTATTAGGTTTCAAAGGCAATTTTAGATGTTTTGCCCTCTTTGATTCAATTCAAAAAGGGCAAACAAAATTGTCTTCATTGATCATTAACAAAGGCAATACATTTTGCTTTCCTTGATTTAAAACACTTTATTTATTGTCAAATAGGGCAAAGTTTCAAAAGTCTAAGGGGGAAAAATAATCATATTGTCTTCATTGTTAATATCAATGAGTGCAAAAATAATTGCCCTTGTAGGCATCATTAAGTAAAACAATACTCATATTGCCCTCTTTAATCATGATAAGTTGCCCTCGTTGTGTGAGTTTTTTGTAGTGATACTAGGTCGCATGGTACACGAGCAAATGCTCAACTTAAAATTTTAATTATTCTAGAATTTTATAAGAATAATCCCGGCTTTTATTTATCTTTCCAAAATTAACCTCTTTTTATTATTTTAGAATAATCTCAACTCCAATGCCTCCACAGCTCCATTCTCAAAATAAATCAAAATGTTACTCCCTCTGTTTTTTTTCTTTAATTTACTCAGATCACTTGGATTTTTATCAAAACTAAGAAATTATTGGAAGTAGGAGAAAACAAAAGATGTTTAAGAGTTGTATAAAAAGTAAGAGCGAGTATGGTAAAGAGAGAAAATAAGATCGATAATTTTATTGAAGTTAGTCAAAAGTAAGAGTGAGAGTATGGAAAAGCATTTGGAAATCATAAATTAATAAATGTAGGAAAATACAGTTAAGAAGTGGGTAAATTAAAACAAAAAACATCCAAAAAAAGAAAAAGTGAAAAAATTTGAAAAAAAACGGAGGGAGTATGTTTATTGTTACTTGCGCTTAATCAAGTTAGGATTATTATTGTGAATAAATTAAAAAAAAAAAAGATTAGGCTAATTTCAGATGATGCCTATTAAAGTTGAGATTATTTTGAGAAAATTAGTGAAAAGTAGACATAATTTTGTAAATTTTTCTAAAAAAATTTCTCTATACCCGCATACATATAAATAATAATGGTTTTTTCACCAGGTGCCCCTGACTAATTTCAACATGTATGGGGTACCCCTATGTTTTTACGAATGCATCAAATACCCTTGAGTAATTCGTAAAATGCACTAAATATCCTTACTAATAAAAATTCGTTATTGTTCCTGATAATTTATGCACTGAATACCCTTAATAATCAAAATTTGCTAACAAAAATTGAGTAAATAAAAAGACAAAGAATGATGATAGGATTTTTTCCCATTTTTTGGGTATTACTATAGGTTTTTCTTTGGGTTTTTATTTTGGAGCGTAAGAGCAGAGCAAATGAAATAGGAATATGAGTATCGACGGCCAAATATATAAACTGGTTAACTTAAGGGGTGTAAGAGTAAAAATAATTTGACACCCAATTAATGTCAGTTACCCATTAAGGGCATTCAATGCATTTTGTGGATTACTTAAGGGTATTTGTTGCATTCCTAAAAACATAGGGGTACTCCATACATTTTAAAATTAGTCAAGGGTACCTGGTGAAAAAACTGTATAAATAAATACATCATAAAACTTTATATGCTTGTATTTCCAATACAATTTTTGTAAAGACCCGCATTTTTTAGCAACGAAGTTAGCGGTGGTAACGTCGTAAACAGACAATTACCAATCGATTCAACAACTGGAATTTAGCTAAACTCATGGATTAAATGGAAAATGTAAATATTATTAATGAATCCCAAAAGCAATTGTAGGAACTAACAACTAATCCCAAAAACAAGGTTCTACAACTCGAAATAAAACTACAATTAAAAGACGAGGAAAGAAAAACAAGAGCCTAGAACTCTCGTCTAACTCTCAACCCGATTCTAAACTTCATTCTGCTCACCTGCAAAATGAAAATGGGGATCCACCATCAGTGGCGAGTAACTAGACTGTCCTACTTAGAAGTTGAACCACATTACATAAAATAATAGATTAGAAAACAGGAAGTAAAACGTTACAACATCAGTCATATCATCAAACAACTCCAAATCGGAAACAACAGCAAAAACTTAACAATCAACTTCATTTACGAAACATACATTGGTTCTCAATTCATCAACAAGACTAAACTCGGTCTACAACCGATAACATGACCCGCACAGTTTATCACCGATAAACTGATAAACACACCCCACACGATTTATCACCGATAAACCGATAGAAACAACAAGCTAAGACTCAAAGACTCCAATCAAGTTCAAACCTGACCCGCACGATTTACCACCGGTAAACCGATAAACATGACCCGTACGATTTATCACCGATAAACCGATAAATTTAACATGACCCGCACAGTTTATCGCCGATAAATTAATAAACACACCCCGCACGATTTATCACCGATAAACCAATAGACACATCAAGACTCAAAGACTCCAATCAAGTTCAACCATGACCCACACGATTTACCACCGGTAAACCGATAAACATGACCCATACGATTTATCATCGATAAACCGATAAACATGACCCGCACAATTTATCACTGATAAACTGATAGACACGCCCCGCACGATTTATCACCGATAAACCGATAGACACGACAGACTCTGACCAAGACTCAAAAGACACCAATCAAGATCAAACGTGAATCACCTCAAGATACACACAAAACCAAGCAAGACACAACTCAAGCATCAATTCGCTCAAGGATCAACATGATTTATAAACCAAAATTAAATTTACAACATAAAATCAAGCTTTAGACAAGATAATTAAAAAGGTCCAATCTTGGTCATCAAGACCAAGTTGGCGAGTGGAATAACAAATAAAAATTCAATTTTTATACTTTCAACCACATAAAACAATCAAGAATCTTCATAAATTAAATTAAGAATTCAAGAATAGACATCTCGTACCTTCTGATTTAACTTAAAGTGAAATTAGTCTCAAAGGATTCGAAAAGATATATTCTAAAAGTATTTTAGTAATTTAATCACACTATTTTACACAATCTGATTTTACCGATTTAAATTAAAGAACAATCATTTAAAGGTCTCGAATATTCTGGAAATTTTCATGAAGGTTAAATCTTGGTTCAAGTTTTATCATGCATAATTTCTGTCCAAAAATAACATCATTTATAAGGGATTTTATAACTAACCAATCAGATTAGACCAGAATCAATTTTAGAATTTTCTGTCATAGCAAACTACCTCTAAAAATTATGAAAAATTAGAACAAGTTATAATACACTAATTCAGACTTCCACCTAAATTTTCGTAGCCATCAGAATTGAATAAGTATTTTAATAAATTCGTAAATTAAATCTGGACAGTTTTACCGGTTTGACAGTTTAAATTGTTATAAGCAAGAAAAGAACGAATTTTGCCACGAAATAAATCTTGATTCATAATCAACCAGTAAAGAAACTCCCACGAAAAATTCATCAAGAAATAACACAATTTGGTCAAGAAATAAATTCATACACTCAACAACATACTTATAACTATGCAATTGATCGATTAATATCAATAATAATAATTCAAACATCAAAAATACAATCTTTAGCATTTGAACCCCACGAAAATCATCAATATAATTCACCAAAATACTCGACATTCACGCATAAAAGGTTGAACAACAACAATTAATCTAATTCTATCATCCTATGTAATCCAATTCTAATCCTAAGTAGAATAACTAGTTACCTTGAACTTGGAAAGCAAAAACTAAAGAAAAACTCCTTGCTCGGCACGAATACCACACGGCACACACAACACAACTTTGTTCTTTGAGAGTGTTTGAGAGTTTTAGAGAGAAAACAGTATAGATTAGGATTATTCACTAGTGGAAAAAACGTCATATACTACGCCCTATTGGTTGCGGTTCTTCTGGAACCGCAGCCATAAGTAGTGAAAATATAGGAAAAACTACACTACTTATGGCTGCGGGGTAAAAATCCGCAGCCATAGGTACTTATGGTTGCGGTTCACAAAAACCGCAGCCATAGGTACCTATGGCAGCGATTCTTATACGTATGGCTGCGGTTCCAAGAACCGCAGCGAATAATGCAAATTTTTTTATTTTAAAGTTTAATGTGTGATACAACATTCCACGCATACAACAAATTAAACAACCCCTCTTAATTTCTCCTCTCAACCTCTCAACAAAAGAAAAACTCTTGCTTTCTCCTCTCAACTTCATGTACAGCCCATCCATCCCTACCCACCGCCTCTTTACCCACCTCCGTCGCCACCACCGCTACCTTCCCTGCGTAACCCCGCTGCATCAGTGGTTGTCGGACCCTCACCCCACCGCTGCGCAAGCCCTAGCGACGCTGCTGCAACACCTGCGTCAGTGCTGCTGCCCTAACCATCGTCGCTGCCCTAACCGTCGCTGCTGCCCTGCTCCGCTGCACCTGCGCACCACCACTGCCCTCTGCGAGCTCTGCCACCACTCTTAGGGTTAGTATTTTAATTTTTTTTTAACTTTTTGTTTTTTTAGATCTGTTTTTTTTAATTACTTTGATTTGAATTTCTGTTTATTTATTGTTCAATTGTTAATTGTTCAATTGTTCATTGTTGGTGTTTTTTCAATTGTTCATTGTTGGTGTATTTATTTATTTGTAGGTTATATGATAATTTTAGGTTTTTGATGGTATTTGGTGTTTTACTGTTCTTAGCAATTTATGGTTAGTATTTAGTTTTACTTTTAATTGTTGTTTTTAATTTTAATTATTTCTGATTTTTTTGGCTTTTGTTACCATTGATTTCAAGTTTATGGGTTTTGATGATTTTTGGTTGAAATTATTGTAATGGTTTTAATTGTTCATGGAATTGTTTTATATATGAGACAACTTATTATCATATTTTCTCTATAATAATAAATAAATAAATACTCCGCAAATAAATAGGATATGGATTCAAGCTAAGGTCTAATAAGAAGTTATGTACATGTCATTAAATCTAGCCATTTCTTCAATGCAATTATTCTATTAAGGTCTAATGTGTTACTAAAATTTTGTTATTTTATTATGTTTTACCTAGTTGAAGAGAATGTCAAAAGATCGGTCATGGATGTATGGTTCCATAGATTCGTCGAATTATATTGATGGGGTGTTAGAATTTTGCAAACTTGCATTAGAACATCAGAAAAGGACAGGGGCAACTGGGTTTTATTGCCCTTGTGTTAGATGTGTTAATGTGGCAACGGTTGATAATGTTGATGTGATGAGGGAGCATATACTTCGTCGTGGCTTTAGGCCTGAATATCATGTTTGGATATGGCATGGTGAGTCTGGAATTTACGAAGGAAACTCAGATACTCATGATGTGCCTCAACATGAAGATAACGTTGTGTATGAACAACCTTATGGTGGTGCGCTGGATGAGGATGTTGATGACGATGATCATATGAATTGTATGGATGAGATGATGGAAGGGATGGAGGAAGAATTAGGCAACGATTCTCGTGTCTTTGAAACCATCTCAGAGGCTTCTGAGAAGCCTTTATATCCTGGTTGTAATGAGTGGACCAAACTTTCGGCTGTGTTGGAATTGTATAGTGTAAAATCACAGTTTAATTGGACAGATCGTAGTTTCACAGTTTTGTTGGAAAAGTTGAGTAGGATGTTTCCTGAAGGAAATGAGCTTCCTAAGTCTAACTATTATGCTAAGAAGCTTATGTGTCCCTTTGGCTTAGAGTACTAGAAGATACATGCTTGCCCTAATGACTGTGTATTGTATCGAAATGACTTTGAAAGCCTTGAAAACTGTCCAAAGTGTGGGACAACGCGTTACCAACGTGAAGGTGCTCGAGGTTCGAATGGCCCTCCTATTAAGGTGTTGTGGTATCTTCCCATAATACCAAGATTCAAGCGTCTGTTTTCGATCAAGAAAGATGCTAAGTATTTAAGGTGGCATGCAGATGGGAGGAAAAAAGATGGTTTGCTAAAACATCCAGCTGATGGTCCTGAGTGGAAGACGATTAACAGACTATATAAAACATTTCGAGATGAAGATCGTAATTTGAGGTTGGGACTTTGCACGGATGGAATGAACCCTTTCGGCACTCTTAGCTCTAAGCATAGCACATGGCCGGTACTGCTTACTATTTATAACCTTCCCCCGTGGCTATGTATGAAACGCAAGTATCTTATGTTGGCGCTTTTGATTTCTGGTCCTAAACAACCTGGAAATGATATTGATGTCTACCTTGCACCACTAGTTGATGATTTGATAAAGCTGTGGGATGAATGGATTTCTGTGTTTGATGCACATGCAAATGAGATGTTTACATTGCGCGCAATGCTTTTATGTACCCTTAATGATTATCCGGCATATGGAAATTTATCAGGGTATAAGAACAAAGGAAAGAAAGCATGCCCTATTTGTATTGATGACATGGAAGGTGAGTGGATCGGAAACAAAAATGTCTACATGGACCATCGAAAAATGCTCCCACCTAATCACCCATGGCGTAGGAAGAAAAAGACATTCAATGGGAAGGTTGAAGAGCGTGTAGCTCGGCGACCCTTGACCGGGAATGAAGTCTATGAGCAACTTAAGGGTGTTGAAACTGTTTTTGGTAAACCAAATAAGGAGTGTGATGGGGTATGGAAAAAAGTGTCTATCTTTTGGAAGCTCCCGTATTGGAAAGATCTACAAGTCAGACATTGCTTAGATGTCATGCACATTGAAAGGGAGAAGTGTGCAAGGAAGGATGAAAGGAAGAGGAAGTGTGCACAAGCTAAAAAGAAGAGGATTGAAACAACATCTATAAAGTCAAGAACGGGGCAAAAAGAAAATAAAGTAAAGGGTATAGAAAAAGGTGTCAATACGGGAGATCATGTAGCTCCACCCGTTCAAGAGAATGAGATTAGTCCCACTGCTCAAGTTAATGATAACAGGGTTGCAACCACATCTACAAAGTCAGCAACAAGATCAAAACAAAAGAAAGGAAGGGGTTTGGCAAGAGGTGTCCATCCAAATGAAGCCATGACCCTTGAGTATAACCACCTAGGACAACCATGTGGGAAGTGGCGTCCAAAGTATGGGACACATCTAAGGTTGTGTATCAGGAAACTTTCAATTTTGAAAAAATGGGATGAGATTGATGAAGGTTTGAAAAAGGCATTATGGGAGGATACTGTGGTAAGTCTATCAACTTAATTTTCATTTCCTTGAAAGCATTGAATCAAAATGGGATGAGATATTTTTTTGTTAACTTTTTTTTGTAAACTAGAATCTTTTCCACATTGAAGCCGACAAAGCTAAGGAGAAAGTGTTCATGTCAGGGGTTGCTCAAAGGTTTAGAGACTTCAAATCTAAGTTAGTGAGCACATGGATCACCAAAAAAAGGAAAAGAGGAAGTGACGCTAGGAAGATCAAAAGTGATAACAGCCAAGAAGAAGAAGGCGATACAAATGAAGATGTAGAGCCAGAACAAAAGCCATGGGAACTTTATCCTTTCATTACTAAGGATGATTGGGATAAATTTGTTGCTCTAAAGACAGATCCAAAAGAAATTGTAAGCGTTAGTATTAACTAAATTTTTTGGTTTAGTTGAAAGTGTATTGTTTATTGCTAACATTGGAAATTTTAATACAGCTAAAAAGACAAAAAGCTTCCGAAAATGCAAGTAAAAAGAAAGATCCCCATCATATGCGCTAATTTTCTTACAGAAAATTGTTTGTAACATTTTGTATTACGGATTATAATTTCGTATTTAAGTTATTAGTTGTATATGTTCAAACCATTGAAGAATTTGAATGTTATCTTTTGTTACCTATTCGAGTATTAGAGATGCTTGAATTGGTCCACATTTTAATTTGTAACATTTTCTATTACGGAATAATTTTGAATTTATGTTAGTTAGTTGTATGTTCAAACCATATTGATTCGTTTGAATGTTATCTTTTGATAACTATTCGAGAATGAGAGATGCTTCGTCCACATTTTTATTTGTATTTTACATATACATATTAATGTATTTAATTATTATTGGCTTTATTGCATATATCATATATATATAAATATATATATAACACGAATTTTAAAAAAAAAAAAAATGACTTTTGGCTGCGGTTCACGTCCTTCTTTTTTTTTTTAAAAAAAGTTTTGGCTGCGGTACCGTAAAGAATCGCAGCCATAAGTTCACTTTTGGCTGCGGGTGGAACCGCAGCCATAGGACCTAAAAAGCCCGCAGCCAATGATGTTTTTTCCACTAGTGATTGTTCCTTATATAATTATAAAGAACAAGGAAGGATTTTATAAAATAAAAGGGAAGGGGGTGGCTTGAATTATAGAGCAAAGGGAGGAGGTTGTTGAAGATTTTTAGGAGTGAAATACTACGGGTGAAAAATTAGACTTTTTAGATGGAGAGATAATTAGTAAGAGGGAAAATAGAAATGTAGATATGGAAATGTCCAACTAATTAATGGGCTTAAAAAAATCCTTTGGCCATAAAAGCTAAAGGGCCGGCCAAGGTAGAGTGTCATTGGGCCATTGGGCCCAATTTTAAAACGAGGATAGATTTAAGAAAACTCAGCCTGAAATCCATTCGAGCTTAGAATTAAGCAATCATAACAATTAATCACGAAATTTTCTAACCCTGATTTTCGGGTTATTACAATTTTAATTTAAAATTAAAAGTTATTTATTTATTGAATCTAATAAGCAAAATTTTATTAATACAACTTTTTTATTTCTAGTTTCAATGCGCTTTAAATTAAAGTCATTTCTTATTAATCTCTATTATATAAGGGAAGGGGGAGCCGTGACAGTGTTTAAGGGGATTACTATCCTACCCTTACACTTCTTTTATAATTGTTTATAGAGTATGGGACAATTTTGTTATTTGTATACTAAAATCTACCATTTAATAACATTTGAGTGTTGAAATCATTAATAGCCTTATTCAATACATGTAATCAAAATTTATAAAATGACAAGTATAATTATTGTAAAATTTAATTATTGAAATTATTCGTTCAACACTCAAATAAAGGTATTAACCAATTACTTACTTTCTAATATACTTATTATGCATAAACTAAAGGAAAAATCTATATTAAATTAAAAAATAAAAAAAATACTTATTTAAAATGTTTGAAAATTATGTGGAAACTTATTATTATTTTTATAATACTCAGAATTTTCACAATCTAATTAATTAATATTAATTTGATTTACGAGTCTAATCAACGTATTTTAAACGAAATTTTTCAAAATTATTTTCTTAATTTATTAATAGAGTCATATTTATTTTCAACAAACTATGATGTGTTTTAAATAGGATTTCTTAAATCATTTAAAAATTTTAATGACAAATTATTTTCAAAGTATACATGTTTTTTAAGACATTATAAATTCTTTTATTAATTATTTTCAATGTACAAATTTATTTTGCAAAACTATTATTTTTTAAGAATTGATTGGGTCAAATAGGTTCCTACATGTTCAAACACACTATCAAGTTCAGCCAAAGATATACAACATGATAAAGAAAAGTGAAAGACATGATTCTGGCGGTATCCTGTTATGTTATGTTTATGGGATATGAAGTATATATCTGGTTACGTCCAAAGCGGGTAATATCTATTTATGTTCATACCTCCCAGAATCCTTGAGTTAAAATAAATATGGAATAATATGAAGGACAACTTAACCATGAAAACGTTATGTTTATTTTTTAATATGCTACTTTTGCAAATATTTTATCAAGGATTTATATGCTAATTTAAATTACTTTTTATAAAAGTTTTATATATGAAAGGTTTTATGCTATTCTAAAGTACTTTTTATGAAATGTTTTACAAAAGGTTTTACATTATTCTAAAGCTCTTCTCTGTTTGCAAATAAAATGAATTGAAATGAATTTAAGTTGTCAGTGTATAATGTTACTGGGCCTCAGCTCATGATATTCCTTTTTGGTTTTAGGTAACAAAGAGAATAACAGGGCATATTAGTGTGAGGATGATCAATGAAGTAGAATTTAATTTCTCCGCTTAGTGAACAACATTAGATAAAACTTATGTTAAGGTCTAACTTTGGGTTCTTTAAATATATATGTCAGTTTTTTAAACCAATATAGCTTGTTATAACATTTATGTTTTCTCAAGCTAGCATTATTAAGTTATGTTATTTTCTACAAATTGTGTTTCTACTTGCAAAGTTCACAATGCTATTTAGAGTTGACACTAAGCCGCCATTAGCTTGTTCCCTTAGTTGCATTGTGATTAAGGCTCCGTTTACTAGAGCGTAAAATGTTTTCCTTGAAAATAGTTTTCCTATTTACATTGTTTACTTTGGGTGAAAAAATAAAATGTAAAATTTGGAATGAAAACTCATTTTACACCATAGTGGAAACATTTTCCCCCAAATTTGGGAGTCAAACGTATTTTCTGTGCAAGTAAACATTGGAAAACTTCTATGAAAATGAGTTTTCCAATGTAAAATGGTTTTCATGGAAAATCATTTTACATCGAAAACGTTATACACCAAAGTAAACAAACCCTAAAACAAAATATTTGGAACTTAAATTATTGGAGTGCCTACTTGCAAAGTTCACAATACTGTTTGGAGTTCAAATAATCAAATTTTCATCACCTACTTGCAAAGTTAGACTCAAAATCGAATGTATGTAAATTTGGTGAGATAAGAAGTAGGAGCACAAACTCGATCAATTTAATTTGGATTAAATGACTGTCCAATGCTTTGAATCATTTCGTTATCTAGGATCTATTATTCAAAAGAATAATGAATTGGATGCAGATGTTGCTGACAAGATAAATCAAATTGGTTAAGGTGGAAAGAAGCTTCAAGGTTTTCTTTGTGACGGGGGTAAGTAATAAATCAAATTGCTCTTTGAAAGATGAATGTGACAAATTTACTTAAGCTACGTCTGATATGTGGGCATACAAGGATGAATAAATAAGAATTGAAGTTATATTATTAGGAAGAAGTTAAGGGCAACGACTTTATATTGAGGATAAGATGAGTGAAATTCCATCCTATTTATAGTTTTAGCCCCCTATTCAAAATCCCCAGGGGCCTTCGTTTTTCAATTGGCACCCTCCTCCCCCTGGTACAATCAAACTAAATTTTGATGGTTCTTCTACTACTAACTCAGCGTCTGCATGTGTTCTCCTTAGAGATCATAATGGTGCTTGCATTGCAGCTCGGGCTTTCTTTTCGGGCAATGCTTCTCCCCTCGTTGCTAAGGCCACAGCCCTCCGGAATGGTCTTCTATTAGCTAAGGCAACATAATCTGACCTCCATGTGTTATCCGTGTTTTGCATGGTAAATTTAGTTGTCCTTGGAAAATCCAGCTGCTTATGGAGGATATTCGCTCCATCCTCTGTGACTTTATTTGCGGTTTCCTCTTCTGCCCACGTCTTTCGTGAAGCCAACCACTGCAGATTATATTGCGTCCCTCGGGCATTGGACCCCTATGCACATCGATCCCTTCTTGGATGCTAAGTTTTCTTATTTCTTAGCATTAGATAAATCAGGATATCTCTTCGAGAAGAAGAGATCCTGATTTTTTCAATTGTTTACCTTTTCTACAAAAAAAAAAAGATGAGTGAAATTGATTACTACAACATAGTAAAAAGGTTTGCTGATGATTGGCAAACGGATGAGAAGCTAAGAGGTAGAGAAAGTCCAAAGCAAACTTTTAAGAGGGTTGTTAGTGAGTATATATGAGGTCGCTGCTAGCTTGAGGAGGAGATAATATTAGATAGATAGGGAATCTAGCATGGATGGCAAGGAGAAAATATGGGCAAATGATTTTTGCAATTCAATGTAGATATAGTGGTTCATTTTTATCCAACAATGAATTATTTTCGGACTAAGATATTGTTTTGTTGTTTTTTTTATTAATTTTGGAATTTGTACTAAAGTTATGTCTATTGGTGGGTTGATTTTTGTTTAAGTTTGAAAATTTATTTTCATTTTTTATGCATGCCAAGTTGTAATGTATGAGATCAAACACAATATATATAGTAGCGCTAGAGTTATAATCTCATTCTTAAATTGCAGTATTCTATTCTCACACATGAAGAATCCTGTCCGGGCTATCCCTAACTCTCGGAAAGACTTAGCGATATTCTTTTAAAAGGAGTCATATACTGAGATTTGGGAAAAATGTTTGATCAACCTTGAGGGTTGCTAATACTTCTACACACACAATAATAAAATATTTATACATCTAAAATAAAAAAAGGGAGAGAAGTGATTAAAATGAATCTTTTAATTTGAATTTGACCAATGATAAAAATACACATTTAAAAGAGCTGATAACCCTTAGGTTGCTCAATTACTCCCCGAATTTGGTGTACCTTACTAAAAAAAAATTAATATACATGATAAATTTGTGGAAAGAAGGTTTTGGGATTTTGGAACTTTTAGAACACTTATTTAATATTGTGGGGATGTGAAAAGGGGATAATAGATGAGCATTAAAACGGAGGAAAGTCAAAATCCTATTGGCTGCTCTATATTTGAATAATTGAATTTCTCGTAAAGTCAAAATCATTTGAGGCGCTTTTTGATTTTTGGTATTTTTGAGATAGCATTACCTTTACTACTACTTGCAAAACTAATAACGATAGTCGGTTGAGAGAAATCGTTTTCCTCTGTGTTATCTCCACATTTTTGATTTTGAAGAGTTTGTACAGTTGTTAATTTGTTACTATTGTCAAGGCTATTCCTTTGACTTAGACAAAAAGCTACTTTTTGGATTTATTAATTGGTTCATTATATGATAGGATAAAACCTGGCCTATTTAGTGCCACCAAGGTATCAAAGCAAAATGGGGATACAAATTTTTTTGGCTTTTCCCATTTACTCAATAATTATGTTTCTTGTAATGATAAGGTTATATATATCAACAAGTCTCGTATTAGACCGTCTGATGTTGTAATATTTTTGCATTAAACTACAATTTTTTTTTATACAAATCTTAAAAAATAATGGATTTGTATTAAATGGTTACAATTTTGAGAGAAAAATACAGATTTTTTTTTTTTTGTACACACATGAGATTATGTATGACATGTCTTAAAATTTTGTTGGTTAAATTGCTCGTGTACATCGTTAAATCACTTTCTTAATGTGGGTGAAAAAAATATTGCATCTAAAAAATACAGAGGAAGTAAGTGAAATTGGAAAGTGATAGAGTACCTAACATATTCCTGGGCCCTAACCATTAGCTTAAGCTTTTGGTTGAGATGGTCCTCTAACATGGTATCAAAAGCCAACATGACGCAGAGGTCACGGGTTCGAATCTCTCCTCCCTCTCCCTTCTAAGTGAAAGTAATTAGCACCAGGTATGGTGGACCCTAACCATTGGCTACTCCCTCTTTCTTGATCATTTTACTTGCTACATTTCATTTTTGGGAATCAAAACTAGAAAATAGCTTTGGCCAATTTTTATGACCACTTTAGAATATATTATATAAATTGATCATGTAAGATCGATATTGTTAATTAGATTTGTTGTCTCAATATGCATTATTTCATATATAACATATTTACATATTGCATATCATTTGATTGCTTAATCTCAATAATGATTATTAGTAAAATTATTTTATCATAATTTCAACTCATATATGCAGTTAATGTAGTAATAATGATTATTAGTAAAAAAAAAAAACTTGTCAAATGGCTCGTTTACATTAGCTGAATAGAGATGAACTGAACTGAACTGAATTTAATAGAGATGAACTGAACTGAACTGAACTTAATAGAGTGTATTAATTGAACTTAATAGAGATGAACTGAACTGAACTTAATAGAGATAAACTGAACTGAACTGAATTTAATCTGAAGTAAACAAGCCTAAAGTTAGGGAAAACATATAAATAGTTATATATATACGCAACTATATCATAATCTTTTACATATTCTCCACAACTTTTACAAAAAAAGAAAAAGTCATAATTTCTTTTACAAGATCTGGCTTGGCCTCATCAACGATCTACATAATTGTATATATGTATTATACTACCTCCTTTTTTTATTATTTGCAACGGGTCCAAATTTTACACTATTCTTATTATGTACTTTGACCAAGATTTGAGCTTTATTTTTAATGAAAAACATAGTCAAAGGGGTCTCGTCGTATTCGTCACAACATGTAGTTTTTTTATATACAACAAACATTTTGTTCTGGGCCCACCCAGGTGGTCAAACCCGTATTAGTGGGCCCAATTCTGATAGGGCTAAGTATACACCAGACATTCTACGACGAACGAGATGGCGCCATGTGTCAGCTGACTTGGTAAAACCTTGATCAGGTTATCACTATGTATCTTGGGCCAGGCCCACACGTTGGCCCTGCTAATTTAGTAAAACCCTAACCGGCGAACTTAATGCCTATATAAGGATCAGTCCAATCATTCCACAGGTACGCAATATTAAGCACGCAATTCATAATTTACAAACTCGCAATTCACTGACTCCTTACTCCCGATATCTGACTTAAGCATCGGAGGGGCGTTCCCGGGTTCCACCCCCAGAGTTAGCAACCTTTGACTGTTTTGCAGGTCAAAACCCTAGCGAGAAGTGTACGGAGTCCACATCAGTCACACCAAAGATCGTTGACTATACAAAGGAGTTCCAGAACAGGAACAGATTGGCGTTGTCTGTGGGGAAAGCAACAAAAACATGGCTAACACCAGAGCAAGGACGACTAGATCCAATCAGCTTGAAGAAAATCCCCGTGAATTGCCTAACCGACAGGATGCACACGTCACTGATGACAATTCATCAAATCGGGTAAGTGACCTTCATCGACGTGCCAACGAAGAACAGATGGTCACTCGAAAAGATTTCGAAGACATCCTAACAGCAATGAACAACAAGTTCCAAAAGAGCTTACAGTAGCTAAAAGACAGCATACCCGCGCTGGTCGGGCAACAAAGGCCTCCATCACAGGCAGCTGCTCCATCAAGGGGGTCCCATCCCTAGCCGGGAGAACGAGCCACGTTCACAGAGAGGATCCCAGCCTGGGAACGCCCGAGAAATTATCAACTCTAGGCGCGATGACGCTCGAAATTTCATTGAGACGCATCAGGCACGAACTGCTTCGGATGTCTGGGAGATCATCGCAAGTAGAAGGCAATAAACACAAAGCCAGCCAAGGAGGTCACCAGAGAGATCTCATCATACCACTGCTAGAAATCCGAGGTCAGTTGTTATCCCTAACCGGGAAGAGGGCATACGACGATCACCAGGGGTCGAGCAAGAGAGACCAACGGGAACGCTCACCTTCAAAACTCCATTCAGCCAAAGGATTCTATATATTATTGACACAAAGAAGGTGAAAGCCCCAACCATCGAGCCTTTCTCGGGAACTACTGATCCTGCTGACCATATCGCCGCCTACAAAGCTCAAATGGCAGTGCAAACGAGTTGTGAAGCAAGTTGGGAAGTTGTATGGCGATCAGAGAATAGCTAAGAAATGCTATATTAATAGCATCAAAGCTACCCCGCCCCAGGTCGAGGTAGGGGACAAGAGGAAGGAGCCGATCGATGACAATCCATTGAGGACCATGAGGATCCCAAGCACTACGCACGACCAAAACCCATCGAGGGCCATGAGGAAATCCCCATCGATGATAATCCCGAGCACACAGTCAAGATTGGCATTGACATGGACCTAGGCATCAAAGAATCAATCACTCAACTATTCAAGGAATTTCGAGATGTGTTTACCTTCGATGTTTCAGAGATGTCAGGCATTGATCCTTCAGTCATGTGTCACGAGCTTAACATCCGTGAAGGATTCAAAGGGGTTAAACAAAAGTTGAGACGACAAAGTGAAGAAAGAAACAAGGCAGTTGCTGCTGAGGTGAAAAAGTTGCTCGAGCATGGGTTCATCAAGGAGTGCCAATACTCTGATTGGCTAGCCAACGTTTTCTTGGTCAAAAAGCCTAATGGAACGTGGAAAATGTATGTAGATTTCACTGATCGAAATAAAGCATGTCCAAAGGATGACTACCCATTCCCAAAGATTGATAGCTTGGTCGACTCTACTGCTGGGCATGCATTGTTTAGTTTCATGGATTCCATTGTTGGCTACCATCAGATACCAATGGCTGAAAAAGACCAAGCACATACTGCATTGATCACCAACCAAGGAGTTTACTGCTATCAAGTCATGCCTTTTGGACTTAAGAACGCAGGGGCTACTTACCAAAAGTTGGTAAACACAATCTTTGCTGAGTAGATCAGTCGAAATATCGAAGTCTATGTTGATGATATGATCATTAAAAGTAAACAAGTGACTGATCATCCCAAGGATGTCAGGGAAACTCTATCAACATTGAGGAAATTTGGTATGAAGCTGAACCCCAAGAAGTGTGTTTTTGGGGTCAAAGGGGGAAAATGTCTAGGTTTCTTGGTCGATGAGAGGGGCATCGAGGCAAATCCTGACAAGATTCAAGCCATCATCAACATGCAATCTCCGAGGACAGTTAAGGAGGTAAAACAGCTCACAGGGTGCATGGATGCGTTGGGTCGTTTCTTGTCACGATCAGCGGACAAAAGCCTCGCCTTTTTTCAAGTTTTGAAGCGAGCCACATTCAAGTGGGACGAGGAAGCTAAGAAAGCATTCATTCAGTTAAAGGAATACCTTGCCGGTATCCCAAAGCTTGTTTCACCCTTGCCGGGTGAAACATTGTACATTTACTTGGCAATATCTGAGTATGCCTTAAGTGTGGTGCTAGTGGCTGAGAGGGAAAAGCATCAACATCCGGTTTACTTCATCAGTCATGCGTTTCAAGGGCCAGAGTCTAGATATACAGAGACTGAGAAGATGATCTATGCCTTAGTCATGGCTAGTCGAAAATTGAGGCCATATTTTCAAGCTCATCCAAGAAAGTCCTGACCAGACAACCAATAAGGAAGATCATCGAGGGAAAGAATCATTCAAACCGCATAACTGAGTGGGCAAACCAGCTGTCTGACTTTGGGTTAGAGTATGAACCCCGCCGAGCAATCAAAGCTCAAGCATTGGCTGATTTTATTGTGGAATGCACCAACAGGCCAAGCTCTTCTGATCCAGACAATTCTAAGGTCTGGGAGTTGTCTACTGATGGATCCTTTACGCAAAGTGGAGGAGGAGCAGGAATATTAATCAAGACTGATAATGGGGATCGACTGGAATATGCCATCAAATTCAGTTTTGCAGCCTCAAACAATGAGGCAGAGTATGAGGCCCTGATTTTAGGAATACAAATGTGCCTTACTGCTGGGGTAAAACGAGTTAAAGCTAGGGCTGACTCACAGTTGGTAGTGGGAAAATTCAAAGGGGAGTTTGAAGCAAAAGAAGATAGTATGAAGATGTATCTCCAAAAGCTCAGAACCCTTGCCGGGAAATTAGAGTCTTTTGACATTCAACATGTCCCTCGATCTGGGAACTAACAAGCTGACGCTCTATCAAGGTTGACAAGCTCTGCAGAAGGATAAGAGTCACGAGCCATTCAGTGGCAAGTCCTAAAAGAACCAAGTATGAACGAGTCTGAGGTCCACACTTTGGCTCGAGGTGAAACATGGAAGGATGCTATCATCCAATATCTGAAACATATATGGGGCTCTACCCATGAATGAGAAAGAAGCTAAAGAAATTATGAGAATGTCTAAGTGGTTTACACTACATGATGGCGAGTTGTACAAACTATCTTACACAAATCCGCTCTTAAAATGTGTGACCCCTGAAGAGGGGGACTATATTCTAAAGGAGATTCATGAAGGATGTTGTAGCAATCATCAAGGGGCGAGGACGATCGTGGGCAAAGCCCTTCGAGCTGCATACTACTGGCCCACCCTAAAGGAGGATGCCATCGATCTTGTGAAGAAGTGTTTACAATGCCAAACTCCTACTGCCATCCCTAGGCAACCATCGAGTACATTAACAACAGTTCAAGCAGTTTTACCCTTTGATAGATGGGGAATGGACCTACTTGGTCCTTTCCCCCCCAGCTATGGGGCAGAAAAAGTTCCTTATTGTTTGGATTGACTATTTCACCAAGTGGGTCGAGGCTGAACCCCTATCGAGGATCTCTGATAAACAGATACAAGAGTTCATATGGAAGAACATCATCACCGGGTTTGGAATTCCAAGAATGTTGGTATCAGAAAATGGAAGGCAGTTCGAGAGTGGCCCAACAAAGGCATATTGTGCTCAATTTGATATCCAAACAAGGTTCACATCTGTGGCAAGGCCTCAATCCAAAGGATAAGAAGAAGCAGCCAACAAGGTCATACTTCAAGGTATCAAGAAGAAAATAGAAGCAGTCAAGGGATCTTGGGTAGATGAGCTTCCAGGAATCCTATGGTCAACTAGAACAACAGTCAAGGAAGCTACTGGACATACTCCGTTCTCACTTGTATATGGAAGGGAAGCTGTATTACCTGTCGAAGTGGGGATACCCTCACCAAGAATCACTTTCTACGACTATAATCAGAATGAGGAAGAAAAGGCCATAAATCTGGACTTATTGCCAGAAATAAGGGGAAATGGTCTACTCAAGTATATTGCCTACAAGCAGAAAATGACAAGGTACTTCAATCGCAAAGTGTCATCTCGAACAATATCAGTAGGTGATTGGGTATTGAGGAAGGTCAAGGCTACTGGGAAGACTGCTCTTCGAGGAAAGTTGGGTCCCAACTGGGAAGGACCCTATCAAGTCAATGGTGAGGCCAGGAACTATAGACACCTAAATGTGTCTCCCCGATATAGAGACTAATGATGAAACTATGAAAACACCAAGAAGTCCAATTAAGTAGAATTGACGATGAAAATGCACAATATACCTCAAACAATTGCCTAAACCGTATTTAAAGTGCCTTGGAAGCAAATGTTAGATTTTGCGATGATTACGGGATTTATTCGTAACTTTTCTTCATTTTTAGATATTTTTTATATTTTTGCATGCATTTTTCAATGTTTTATATTCATAAAAAAAATGTCTTTTTGCATCACAAATATTTTTAAAAAAATCATAAAAATAATTTTATAATTTATTCATATTTTTCCATTTTTTTATCACATTTTTAGAGCTTTTTATGGATTTTTTAGGATTTTTGCATGCTTGGGGGCATTTTCGTCATTTTCGAATGTTGAAAATTGTTCCGCAAAGCATATTAGTGTTTTTCGTACTTTCATATTTTTTCATAATTTTTAATAATTTTTCTGTAATTTTTTAGAGCTTCTGGAGGAATCTAGAACATTCCGGAACGTTCTGGGCATTCCGGGACATTCCGGCACATTCTAGAACATTCCGGGACATCCTGGAACATCTCGGGACATCCCAGAATATTTCGGAATATCAAAATATTACAGAATATTTTCGTAATCGAATAAAATCGGATCGTAATCCTGAAAATCACGCGCAAAATCAAGCAAAAAAATCGACCAGGATCCAGCCTGGACCTGCGCCTAGACGCAGGTCCATATTACAGGACTTGCGCCTAGACGCAGGTCACAAATACAGACCTGCGTCTAGACGCAGGTCATTTAACTGGACCTGCGCCTAGGCGCATGTCTGGTGTCATCCGGGGTCGTTTTTTTCTCCTTCTAGCCTATAACTACACGAGCTTATACGAGCTTTTGGGGACACATTCTGAGCATTATCCACTCTTACTACTACACTATACTTATACTCTTCTAAATAATATTCTCATTCAAAATTCAAAAATACATAATAAATAATTGCATTTTCAGTCGTTGAATCTATTAATTGCGTTCTTGAGGTACGAATTCTGAAGTCTCTATCTTCTTTCTTTTTAGTTTTTTAATCATAGTGAGATCGATTGAAATGATGATTATTGGTACAAATAATTGACAACAAATGATGTAAATAACTAATAAAGACTACGATCGCGTATATGCGAATTTGGACATTTTAATCGACAATAGCATTGATTTTGATACAATTAATAATGATTGACAAATATTATTTTAATCGTCATTCATAATGTTTCTCGATAATTTAACCAATTTTGATTCCGATCTTACAATTCATACGCGTGGTGATTGTTAATTCATTGACGTAATTTGACGGATTGTACATTAATATTGACTCTTATATTTTTTTTAGACCTGCTTTTATATTTTATAGATCTGACAATAAATAATAATAATAATTATAAAATTCATTTTTTTATGCGATCTATATTACATGATTTTTTTTATTAGATCTCATGTCATAAAAGGTCGCTATATTTTTTATCTTTTAATTTTATTACTTTAAATAGTCGGATCTTGATTTTCTTATGCGATCATGGTAAAATGAATTTATCAATTAGATTTCATATTACCAAAAAACCGCTATATTTTATCTGTAATTTCGGATCATTAAATAATGTTATGTAAAATATGATTTATTATTTTATTCATAAATTCAAGAGTCATACATAAAAGCCCGATCTGGTTAAATAATAATAAATGGCGATTAAAATCACCAATTTAAATATACCGATTGAAGTGTCCAAATCGCATCAGAATTTTGTACCTTAATCATCGTTTTAATCGTGTTCTTTTTTAGTATTTATTATATTTAGTGTAGTCAAACAGCACATCAAACCACTTTTCCTAGAACACACTTTGAATTTGCACATATTTATTTTTATTTATTTATTTATTTTTATATTTTTCTACTTCTTTTATTATATGTTTTATTCATATTTTACTTGATTTATTTTCTTAGGATTTAATACGGATTAATTCAAAGTGGTCACAATAATAGTCCTAATCTGTAAATAATTCAAACCCACTTAGTAATATGCGCTTTTAGGATATAAACTGAGATTTCTTTGCATTCGAGATTAATAATAATTTGACCACAAAAAGAGACCTAGTAGAGACCGCTCACAGGCGGGTGGGCCTAATGCACGATTGGCCCATAACTGTCCCCGAACCCATACTCTAGTGCACGACCATATGGGGCCAATTGCTCCTGGCATTGGTATTTCTTCGGTGTCCGTGGACCGTATAAAACACACGGATGCGACTCCTACTAGTCCGTATTCACATACGACGTTAACGAGCATTCAAACAACTCCTGACGTAGGCGGCCGGGTAAAAACGAAAGCATAAACAGGAAACACTTGGTCAAAAAGTTGTTTGTTCATTAATATTCAAGAAGTTGTTACAACCTAAGCTAAGTACAATGAAGAAAAAGAAAAAAAAAACTAAGTACACAAAACCTAATCTATACAAATGTTCAGTTCATCTAAGAACTGATCAGTTGAAGAATCCCCCTGCTGCTGCTGCTGCTGTTGCTGCTGTTGTTGTTGCTATTGCTGCTCGCTGCCCTGGCCACCATGCCCACCACTCTTGCCAAACAAAACTAAGTCGCCTTCGCTCGAGCTGGAGGAGGGGGAAGAGGAGATGAGGTTGGTGACACCTTCACCTTTTGAAGGAGTAATCTCTTGCTTCGTTTCCTTTTCTTCCCCCACTGGGGCATCCTCCTGAGCCTCGTCCTCCAGTTCCAGAGATTTGTACCTAGACTCAAAGGAGGCCCACTCCCTTGGGTGCATCTCCTCCAACACCCTCTTCGGCCGGCCAAGGGTGTCAACAATGAGAATGCCTGCACCCTCAGCTGCACCGCTCAAGAAAAGGCCAGACTTGTAGTTCTCCCCAGCCTCCTACTCCAGCCACTTGTTGACAATGGCCTCCTCTTTGTTCTTCATGGCCTCTACAGCCTTTTCACGAGCCTTTTGAGCAGTTTTAAGGCTCTTCCTGGCCTTCTCCAAGTCGTCCTGTGCTTTGTTCTTGGCCCGGTTGACCGAGTCGCGCTGGGAGATGGCGTTGGCGAGCTTCTGTTCAAGGTCTGTGATGGAGGCATTGGCTGTGGCAAAGTTAGTCTGGGCCATCTGCAGCTCGTTGTCCAAAGACTCCAACTTTTGGTTGGCAGCTTTCAAGGAGTCTTTGGTGGTGGCATGCTCACTCTGTTCCTTGGCCAACTCAGACTTAGCCTTTTCAACACCAGCAGGGGATTGGCCCTTGCATTGGGCCTCAAGCATAAATCTGGATGTAGCGTGCATCCGGATTGACATCTGCAGAAATGGAAAGTGAGCAATAGCAAAAATGGTAAAGTATAATAACAGAAAGGGAGATGGAACCAGCTTTACCTCCAACCAAGCACTATGGAGATCATCAAAGGCTTCTTCTTTCTTGGCTCCCCTAATGAACTCTTCATTAGACGAAGAGTAGAGTGCCTTAAATGCCTTGTTTAGGCAACGATTGCGTTCCTTTTGGGTCAATGCCCCAAAAGAACGATCGCCCCCGGCAGGGTCCTCCTTCGAGGAAGGTCTGATGACATTCTCAGCAGCAACCGGTGCAGCCTCAATGTCTGCATCTTTGTTGAAGGGCCCCTCTTTAGACAGAGATGGCTGGGGATCTTCCACCCCCTTCTGTTTTTTCTTCTGATCCTTTTGCTCTTCAACAAAAGGATTGGTCTCCCTCATCCTCTTCGGTCGAGGAGCCCCACTGGTTGAAGATTTCTTTTTGTGCTTGGGGTCCTATCGAGGTAATAGAAGAGTTAGAAAGGAGCATCATCGAGTAAAAGAAAGGGGGCAACATAAATAATAGTCATTGAGCAAAAGTGATTACCTTTGGGGGCTCAGGGATAGCTTCTTTCTTTTCCTCGACCAAGCCCTTCACAGAAAGAGCTTTGATAGCAGCTGCGGTCATCCTTGAGGCCATTTTTAGGTCAATTTTCGATCGAGCAACGACTGTAAGAAGACAGAGTTAGTACATTAAACATTCAAAAATAAAAAGTTAGTACTTAACGATTAAGTGCCCCTACCCTCAGGATATGATGGGTTCAACCCCATAGCAGACAAGAAGAAGTCCTTCTTCAAGTCTTCTGTAGAAGGGAGACAGTTGAAAGGGACCATCACTGTTTTCCCTTTCTCCTCCTCTTCGAGTTCACACTAGATGGCCATTACAACTTCCTCGGCAGACATGTTAGGCACTTGACGGTTTAAATGACAGTTGGGTTCATCCTCTACCACTTTAGGAATTGCCCAACCCACACAACTAAAAACAAAGAAGAACTCGTGCCTGAATCCTTCCTGGTTAGTGGGCATGAAATCTACAAACCTATAGCCCCTTCTTACCTGGAAACTATACCAACCCTTCCCATGATCTGTGCTACGGCTCTCTACTAGCTTTACAAGGTTTCGCCAAAGGCGAAGGGTTGGGGTTATTCTAAGCATGTTGCAAATGCCAATGAATGAGTTAATTGATGCCCAAGAGTTAGGCATCAACGAGGTTAATGAGAGGTTATATGCACAAAGGAGTTGTTCTACAAAACTGTGCAAAGGAAACCTAAGCCCCCTGACCATGGCCAAACTATACACGGCCACACATCCGTCAGGGGGGGAACGAACCGTTTGAAGGTTTATTGGTCGAGCTACAACAAAAGGCTCTTGAATTTGGTATTGGGCAGCAAAGGAACGTAAGTCCTGCTTTAGGCGGTGGTTGAAGGTGGGGGCAATGAAGAACCACTTAGGTCCCTTCTCAGGGGGAGCTTTTGGATACACAAGGTTTTCTATTTCCTCCTGACCGGAGGTGGATGGACCCTCGAGGTTCATGTTTAAAATACCTACAAGTTTTTCATATGTGGAATGGTAAATGTTAGGGTGTGCTACAGATGGCTCCCAGGGATAGGGGGTTTCTACCTCTTCTCCCCCAGACACTGACCCATCTGAGTCAGAAGGTAGAGGGATGGCCTCAGGAATGTTTTGGGATTCAATCCCTTCATCACCCTCAACCCGAAGGACCCCTGTGCACTCAAGGGGAAGAAGGGGTGGAGTACTTGACATGTCCAATACCTAAGTTATTAAAAATAAACTAAGGAAAAGAAAAGGTACTCGACAGGACAAGGACTCACTTATTCAAATTAATACAAAGAAGAGGAAGACGGTTACTTTGACAGAGAAACTACTTCGAGGTTGCCTAGACACAAGCTGAGAGAAGACCTTCGAGGAGATTAGATAGCTTTAGAGAGAGAAAATTTTAAGAGTGAGAGAATGATTTTGAGGAAATGATTAAGGAGTTGATTATATAGGAGTTAAAGAATGTGAAATGGTTTTTACCACATTATGGTAAAAATCACCTTAAACGACACCAATTAATGAGTTTAGAAGATGAACAGTGTTCAAGTTTACGTTGACTTTTGGTCAAACTCTCCACTCACCAAGTGACAAAAAGCCCTATTCAACATAAGCATCCATCGAGGAACATGGAGTGGCTGGATAGGTATTCAAAGTCCCTGGGGCTCATTAGCCCCTTGGCTTTGGAGAAGCTCCTTAGGCCAATGAATAATCCCTACTCAAGGTAGGCGACCATCAAAGGTGATGGGAGGCTGGACGGGTATCAACCACGTCATGGGGCTCATTAGCCCCTAATGGACAGTTGATCATCTTAGGCCAAATCCCCACTCAATGTGGGCACCCATCAAAGAAGATGGGCAATCTGGACATCTTTCCCATGCACCTCCATCTCACTCGAGGTACAGAGAGACCCTCGAGTTCATCAGGGCAAATCTATACTCATATCTCTGTCACAATCGAGGTAGTAGACACCCTCGAGGTCCATGGTCGCGGAGTAAGATCACCCCAATCACCTCGTTGGTCATATTAAAGAATTCTCTTATTAGGTCTATCACAGTCGAGGTAGAGGGGACCCTCGAGTTTTATACAAGGGATCACCGAATTTTACCCACACCGCGACCAAGGTAACTACGGTCGCGGAGGATAAGAATGATGACAACACTTAACAAACTCTTTTGAAAATTCATAAAAGTTCCTAACAGTCACGGAATGCTAGAAATGCAGCAACACTTAGAATTTTCTCAAAGTTTTTTCATCGCAGTCGAGGTAGGCTTTTCCCCATCGAGGTGCTCACCCTCGAGGTTAGGACATGACCCAGGAAGGAAAATCTTGCAACTATTTTGGTTGAAGTGAGTGTGCCTAAACGCCAAAGCAGAGCCCCACTCTACCAAGGTGAATGTCTCACGATCGAGGTAAACACGCTACGGTCGAGGTAGGTGCCTCATGGTCGAGGTAACCACCATTGCAACCTCAACAACTACTTCACATTAAGGGTCCTCATGGTCGACGTGGCCAATTGGGCAAGTTGAGGGCATAAGGGTCGAGGTGGCCAAAGCATCACCAGATAAAGGTAGGCACCTCCCTATCGAGGTGCTCACTCTCGAGGTGCTTGACAAGTTGAGGCCAAAGCCAGCAAAGCAATGACTCGCTAGGGCCGAGGAAGCTTCCCATGTTGGTCGAGGGAGATACCCTCGAGGTAACACTTGGGGGTCTAGATGCATATAAAGTGCCCACATGGTCGAGGTAGCCAAGGGGTATGTTGGTCGAGGCACACCCCACTTGGTCGAGGGGTATGGTCGAGGTGTCCAAGGGGCGTGTTGGTCGAGGTATACCCCACTTGGTCGAGGGGTATGGTCGAGGTGCCCAAGGGGCAGGTGGGTCAAGGCATACCCCACTTGGTTGAGGGGTATGCTCGAGGTAGCTGGCAAGCATGTTAGTTGACGCTGTGGGTCGAGGGGACACCCTCACGGTCGAGGTACCCCTCGATCAAGATGAGCTGCACCAAGGGCCAATCCCATATGGTCGAGGTAAACCTCAGGCACCAAGGGGTCACACGATCGAGGCAACCATAGCAGCAGCTACGCATCACGTCGATCGAGGAGTCCTCACCCCTGGCACCCATACGGTCGAGGTGGGCATTAGGCAATCCACAAGGACCGTTGGTCGAGGGATGTCCCTCACAGTCGAGGGCCCCTCGATCGAGGCGCTATCCCTCGAGGCCTAACATGAGTCTTTTGTGTTTCGTTTTTCCGGGGGATTCCGCTCGGCATCCAACGTCCAAGGATTCCCGTTCCACGCCGAGCGTGGGGCTAATTATTCAGGGCCCACCTAGGTGGTCAAATCCGTATTAGTGGGCCCAAACCCTAGGCCCAATTCTGATAGGGCTAGGTATACACCAGACATTCTATGACGAACGAGATGGCGCCATGTGTCAACTGACTTGGTAAAACCTTGACCAGGTTATCACTATGTGTCTTGGGCCAGGCCCACACGTTGGCCCTGCTTATTCAGTAAAACCCTAATCGGGGAACCTAATGCCTATATAAGGATCAGTCCAATCATTACACAAGTACGCAATATTAAGCACGCAATTCATAATTCACAAACTCGCAATTTACTGACTCATTACTCCCGATATCTGACTTAAGCATCGGAGGGGCGTTCCCGGGTTCCACCCCCCGGGTTAGCAACCTTTGACTGTTTTGCAGGTCAAAACTCTAGCGAGAAGTGTACGGAGTCCACATCAATCACACCAACGATTGTTGACTATACAGAAGAAGTTCTAGAACAGGAACACATGTAATTAAATATATTAATATTTAAAGTTTTGTCTCAATATGCGTAAAAGTGAAAAGTTGCAAATCATAATAAATGAAAGTAGTATAATTTTTACAATAAAGATAAACCGAACTGCAACACAAAATTCCTATAATAAGAATATATAGTTGAACATTGCAAATGGTGAAAGAAGGAGGTGTATAAAATCAAACTCACAACTTATTGAGTGCAAGGTGCACATTGGCGCATAGCTCCACCCTTTTGTGTATTATATGACTATATGGTGACAAATAATAAAAACGAGTATAATTTTGGGAAACAAATGAGTACAACTATCAACTTTTTTTAAAAATGAACACATGCTGAAAATATTTAGTTTGAAACAAAATAAAGGTCTAGCAAGAAATCTACGTGGCACAAAAATATTAAAGGACTTTAGACAAAATGGTAGTGAATGATGTACACACATACTCATTTTAGAAACTTTGTGACATCATAATAAAGTACTCATATATATTATTCCTAAGAAAAAATAAATAAATTATAAATTAATATTATGAGGCTCCAATTTCCCTGAAAAAAAAGACCAAACGACACGTCAATTATATGACAAAAAGGACGGCAACAAATATTGTTGACCTTTTTTCAATCTTTAAGCATTCTCACTTCTAAACTTCCAATCACACTCTAGAAAACACACATACTTATATATATATAACCTGCATCAGTATAAAACTTCATTAATCTTCTAAGAAATAATTCAACACCAAAATAACTAAATACAGTACATTATTTAATTAATAGAAACTCTTATAAGCTAAGCTCATAAATTCATTATTTTTATTTATTGCTTGATTATAAATTTAGCTTTATTTAATTTATAATCAGTTTGTAGAGAAGACATACATATATACAGGAATATATATATATAATATGGGAAGATCACCTTGTTGCAATAAAGAAGGGCTTAAAAAAGGTCCATGGTTGCCTGAAGAAGATCAGAAACTCATTGATTATATTCATCAACATGGTCCTGGGAATTGGAGAACTCTTCCTAAGAAAGCTGGTATGTTTTCTTTTTCTTTTCTAACTAAAATTTGTTTACATTGTATATATATCTTTATTTTCGGATCTGATTTAATCCAACCATCTTTTTTTTTAATGGATTGTTTTAGTGAACGTGGTTTTTGCTGATTACTTGGTTGATGTTTATGTACAGGTCTTGAGAGATGTGGGAAGAGTTGTCGTCTTAGATGGACGAACTACCTTCGACCAGATATCAAGAGAGGAAGATTTTCATTTGAAGAAGAAGAAGCCATAATTCAGCTCCATAGTGTTTTAGGCAACAAGTAAGTTTCAATTTCGTTTCTTATTTTACAAAAATGTTTCTTGTCAGACCGTCTTTTATAACTTTTAACCAAAAAAATGTAACTTTATTAAAAAAAAAGTTATGATATTATGCTAAGATGTTACAGAATTTTCAATAAAAAGTTATTATATCAGACCGTCAGACAGTTTGACAAGATATTTGAATGGCTTATCTTTTGTTATGCGTAGCTTTTTATAAGGAAGCTTCCAAGTAAGATAAAGACAGATTTTAAACATGGATTATAAATGTTATCTTACATTGTGTTATCATTTTCTGAGTGTAGGTGGTCAGCAATAGCTGCTAAATTGCCAGGAAGAACAGACAACGAGATAAAGAATTATTGGAACACTCATATCAGAAAGCGATTGCTTCGTATGGGAGTCGATCCTGTGACCCACACACGGCGCCTCGACTTTTTAGACCTTCCTTCCATCTTCAACTCCACCTCCTCAGCTGCTTCTCTTCTTCAGAATTCATCAACTGATCAACAACACCAACAACTCAACTTGCTCAAGTTGCTTGGTTTACAAAGTTTGGTCAACCCTGATCTGCTTAATAATCTTGCTTCTCTTCTCTCTACCAACCAAAACCAAAACCAAAACCATCTGCTACAAAATCTTCAACCAAATGACCAAATGATGATGCAAAACCAACTCCTCATCAACAACGACAATAAAAACAACAAAAACCCAACATTTCAAAACACATCAATGATCCCAACTTCCTCTACCATGGTTGCTCCTGAAAACGCTACAGTTTTCCACGAAAACCAAATGATGAAACCAAGTAATTATTTTGAACAATTTCAGCAATACCCAGCTTATAATATTCCAAACCCTGATTTCCAAAATTTTGGATCACATCAAAATAGTTTCTTGCTAAATGATGATCAATTATGGCAAAACAATATGCATAGTACAGAAGCTGTTGCAGGAAGAATCCCAGATTGTGATACTAATTATCAAGCAGTAATGGATTCGTTGTTGGAAACACTAGGCTTAGATTCAACAACAGTTGAAACTAATAATGAAAATGACTTGAAAATGCCATCAATGTTGTCAACGCCTTGCAATAGCCAGCAGACAACACCGCCTTTGAGTACTTCAAACTCGGCTTATCAGCCAAACAGTAGCAGTACTACTACTACTAGCAGTGAAGATCATGAGATTGATAGTTATTGTCAGAATTTGATGAATTTTGATGTTCCATTTGATCTTTTTGTTAATAATGTATAATTTTTAACTATTTTCTTTTTGGGAAAAAAAAATAATGTTTGATTTTTTTAGTAGGTAGTTTAAGGGCCGGGGTGATCATCATCATCATCCAAATTTTTTTGTTAATTTGCTTGATGTAATATGTTTTATTTTTTGGGTACATACATTATGTAAACATATAAACAAGTAAATTTACTTCATTGTTTCATTGAATGATCGAAGTGATATATTTGAATTGAGAAAGCCACAAAATAGCCAAATTGCATTAATGTCACATGCTCCATTAAAGAGATCGGACTGCATTTATAATGCTTTACCCGTTTCGAAATAAACGCAACAATTTCTATTTTAGAAAGTTTCAAAATAAATGGAATAATTTTAATCTTTCTATTTTTGTAAGTCTTTTTCTTCCTATCTCCAACATCATCACATACCCCACTTTCTTTTATATACCTTTTACTCTTACAACAAAACATGGACTAGGAGTTCGTACCATCCAATTTGTTGCGTTTTTTTTTTTCGAAACGGAGGAAGTAATTAAATCCTCCCTCCGACCCTCAAAGAAAGCCTCATAATCCCATATTGACTTTTGTTATTGTTCATTTGGTAACTTTGACTTTTATAGTTTTGTATATATAAAGAAAAATATACTCAAATGATATCTCTTTGATTCGACTCAATATGTACTTTTTAAATATGTAACTGTTATATTTTTTATTAAACATATCCAAAGATATCTTCATTTAAAGATTATCTCAGGAGATGCGAAAAATGAATTGGGAAATGTTGAGTTATATATGGTTTTGATGATCATAAACAAATGATGATTATCTAACTAACTTGTGTGTTGAGATGTGCATTTTATTTTAAAATGAACAAGTCACAAAAGGTTGATCATAATTAATCAAGCAAGATGAATTGAAGTTCCTATAAAAGAAGAGTTGAGTTCCTGTGAAGAAACATCACTAAGTTCCTATGATGGAACTAGGTAATGCAGTTCCCAAAAGTGGAACGACTATGCTGCCATTCCAGAGTATGTAGGAACACAAGCATAGAGTTCCTAATTAGAGGAACAACTAAAGCAAGGTTCCAGAGTAGGAACTCAATCATGAAGTTCTGGAGTAGGAACAACTACAACTATACAACAGTTCCATGGAGGGAACATATGAAGAGAAGAATAGAAGTCTAATTGTATGAGTTTATTGTTTTTGCTTTAATCTAAGGAAACAGGAACCTGGAACATAAAGTATGAATTGAACAAGGTAAAGGAACAAGGATAAGTAATTGGTCAAACTAAACTACGTAAAATATTATTTTTACAAAATAAATTTAAAGAAAAATAACTAATTACTTAATTGATTTTACTAAAAAAGCAGTTATTTACTTAGTAAAACCCTTTTACAAGATATCTTACTCAGTAAATACCAAGTCATGGTACATGTTCCTATTTTAAAGGGAAACATGGCCCGACTTAACCGCGTCTCTCTACTGACTTGTTTACCAAGCTAGTGTGTTGCCTTGTTCCTGAATTCATTGGGAACATGGGTAATTGGGTCTTGTTGAAATTTTAACATAGAAAAAGAAAGTTTATGAGATAAAGGTTTGGTGTTTGATGGTGCCGTGAGTTTTGAATAGCAAGGGAGGGTTTTTATAGATGCTTGGATGGTTGGGTGAACTCCTGAAATTTAGGAGAGAAAAATATAAAAGTAGGATCTTTTCTTAGATATGTTTTTAGATTAATAGAAATAAACAAATTATTAAAAGGGTTAAATAAAAAGGATTTAGGCCGTGTGGAGCTAAGGGGTTAAGGCTAATTTGGGCTTTGGCCCTAGATTGACAAAGCAAGGTAAAGAGTTTGAGCTTAGTTTTTAATTCGGGTTTGAATCTTTGCCCATCAAAATAAGTAATTAAATAATAAATAAAAATTTAAAATAGCCCAAAATTTTGGGTTATTACATCAATCACATCATCATCATCATCATGGTCACTATCATTCCCAATCCCATCGAGCCCGAAAGCGTCAACATTGTTAGGATCAAGTGTGTCAATGGAATGTTGGGCATGTGTGCTTGTTGAAATTCCTTCATGTGTGGATGTAATTGGAGTCCCAAATTCGGACATATGATCATGAAAAAATTCATCATCAACAAGCAATCTTGTGAATGAACCCATACCCACAGAGTGATTGTTAATTGGAATTTGATGTTCCAAACATTCATGGGAAACCATGTCTGGAAAAGAACTTACATTAGTTTGCACAACTGGCTCCTTTGAAACAAAGTCAAGGTAAAGTGGCATTGGAATAGAATCACTAGGATTCATAGCAGCCCACAATGCCATAACTGCGTCATCACATCCAAAGGAATAGCCTCATATGATCGTACCATACAATATATCATTAAAATGTTCAACTTCACACAACTCGAATTCAACCCAACAACATCATGCAGCTTGCTCAAAATTTGAAAGAAATTCATACTAGACTTCAGACACACCAGTTTCTTACTCCCTCCTTGGTACACTAAATCACCGTTGGTTTGTACCAAATCCCCTTCCCAATAACATCTTACAAAGCAAGTGGTAGAATTCATGTTCTAATAAACAAAGTAAAAGAATGAAGTCAACAAATTCTGGTTAGCAATTAATCATGAACAAATACTCATGGAAAATTGATTACATTATATAATTCAATTAAGCATTTTATCGAACACTTGGCATACACTTTAAATTACATATGCAACATACAATTCAACAACTAATTATACTTCACACCAACAAAATAAAATCAAAATGCATTTGACTGGATTAAGGATGGCTATGATCGATATCAGAGCTTTTGGCTTTGACGTCCCATGGTCCCTTCTTTACTTTAGGTCTAGCTAGCGATGTATTGTAATATGAAGGACTATGTCCTTAGGCTAGTTTAGGTGTTTGTTTTTGGATGATGTTTCCCTACTTTACTTGCAGGTTTGTATTGTTTATTAGGATCTTATTCCTTAGCTAAGCTTGTATAGTAGTTGTATTGTGTTGGGTGGTGCTGGAGGCTCTTAGGGTTTGTCCCTAATAGTCTATTAGTTCACATCTTGGTGGTGGCTTTGTGTCACATGCTTAGGGTAAGATGTAATAATCTTTTCCTTTGGTATATAATTCTTTACTTACCAAAAAAAAAAAATCAAAATGAATTAATAAAATCAATTAGGTCATATATTATCAATATATAAAAATTCAAAGGTATTCTATGAAGAAATGTTACTTACAAAATTAAAAATTCACATAAGCATTTCATCAAACACTTGGCATACACTCTAAAATTACATATACAACATAAAATTCAACAATTTGTTCTTCTTCACAACAACAAAATTAAATCAAAATACATTAATAACATCATTTAGGTCATCCATTTTCAATAATTAAAATTAAAATTCGTTAATTTCTTTTCAAATTTCATACATGTAAAAAACCCTAAAAAGAGAGAGAGAGAAACATACCTGGGACTACGGCTGGAAATAGAGGGAGGACGGCGAGGCTGAAGGGGCAACGCGGGGGGAGGAGGTGCGAGGGGCTAAGGGCCTTTGTTGGGTTTCGAGTCTTTGAAGGGGTGAGAGTGTTGTTGCCTTTGCTGTGTTGCGTGAACTGTGTTGCTGCTGCCTTTCGATTCTTTTCTTTTAAGTAATGGAAACCGCTATTGGTAGTAGCGGTTTTCTGAATGAAATCGCTACTACCAGTAGCGGTTTTGTTAAGAAAATCTGCAACTACCAGTAGCGATTTTTCCGGTCCAGAGAAAACAAAAACACTCTATTGAACTGTTTACATGGACGGTAGATTGGGAAAAAAATTTAGAAGCAGCATTATCGAAATTGAGGAGCTTGTTCACATTATTAGGGGGAAAAAATCTTTCTTTTATCTCTTAAATTTTCCCATTTTTTGATTTAATTATTATATATTTATTGTGTTTACTTTATGTTTTTGGTTAATACATGTGTTAAATGGCAAGCTAGATGAAGATATTTGAAGTTTGAGATCTACAATTTTTTTATATTATTCTTAAAAAAAAAAATTGTGTACATTGATCAACAGTTGTAATTAGTGTAATTATGTTGTAAATCTTAGTATATTAATATTTACTCATTTTTTTAAATGTAATGTACCATTTTGACAAGTGGAATAAAATTAGATTTTTTTCATTAAAGCAAAACAGGAATTGTGAAATATACAAAGTATATATTACAAGTATGATTTATGAGTCCAAAGTAACCAAGAAATCAACTAATTTTATATAATTAGTAGAATTTTCTATATATGCTAATAAAATCTTCATAGTTAAAATTAGCTATGGATTAAAATTCCATAGTTGATATTAGCTACAGAACTGGAAAATTTCTGTAGCTAACCAAATTAGCTACACCAGTTCTAGCCACGGAATGAGTTCCGTAGCAAATCCGTAGCTAGGCTATTTTGCTACGGATTTTAAGCGATTAACTACAAAATTATTCCGTAGCAAATAAGCTTTTTACTTGTACTGAGTATTCATATCATGGTTATGATCGATCTAATATAAGTGCTCGTACAATGAAATAGTATACAATTTTCTTATAAAATGATGATTGTAACAAAATTTAAAGATTAGTGATATTTTTCAGTAATATTTTTATTGATATTCAATTCAATAATTGTTATACTTAATATAATTTAAATATCTAGATCAATGCATAAAAAAATAAAAGATTATTAATTTATTTCTTCAAATTATTGTAACATATGGATAGGAATAAAAAACATTGTAGGAGAAGTTAACGAATTGAAATCTACAACAAAAAATTGTAAAAGATGATACATTATAATTAATATAATATGGTTAAATTTAAGGTAACACGAACAAATTTTGGAGTAAATTTAAACAATTTTAGAATCAGCTTTAACCCGAAATAATCGTTATAAAATTTAGCTAAATATTGATTTTTAAAGGATAGTTATGATAAAATAGAATAAAATTAATTTTATACATTATGAGTTATATATATATATATCTCTTATTAAAAGAAAATTTTACGGCTTAAAAATCTAAAACATGAATCTTTACACTATCATAAATTTTCTGCTAAATGCTTCTCTTTTAATATATTTTTATATATAGATCAATTATTTCATACAATTGTTCTAAATAAACATATATCAATAATATAAATTCAATTTTAGAAATTTATTTTCTTTGAAAAATTATAGTCATACATACAAATAAAAAAAATTATAATACGCTCAAAATTGAAATATACAAAATAACTAGATTAAGCTAAAAATTGTTTCATCACAACTGTTACGGGAAAATAAAACTAAAATGTACATTGTTTGTTGATTTTCTAATTATTAGAATCCTAAAAAAGTTGATAATTTAACATGGAGATTGTTCGAATTATATAAAAAGTCATGTTATGCATGTCAAAATAATAAATCAATAATGATACCTATTTCCCCCCCAAAAAATGTAGCAGAATTTTTATTATGAGAATATATATAGGAAATAAATGTATAATAGAAAGTAAATTTTGCTCATAACAATATATAGTAAATTAATATATGATAAAAAGTAAATTACTTATAATAAAAGAATTAAGGTACAAGTATTATTTATAGGAATTAAATCAAATAATATTTCTAAAGATATGTTATATTATTATATATCAATGTTTATTAAGGTAGAAAATATATTAAGAAATAATAAAAAAGTTGCTTATTATATGTTAAGGGAAAAGGGCAGAATTTTTTTTAATGGGAGAGTGACACGTGGCAAGATGTGGTTCTAGGCTTCTAGGTGCTTTATATATATATATATATATATATATATATATATATATATATATATATATATAATGACACGTGGCAATATGTGGGTCAGGATCATGTGAGAAAGCCTCTTTAGGTAAGAAAGGTTGTTTATGTGAGAATATATCTAGAGCGTGGATTCAGTGAGATCTAATGGTTAGGATTTAATGGACTAATTTTTTTTTAATTAAAGAACCTTATGTAACTAACCCCTATTTGTTAGGGTATAAATAAAACAAATTATTTTTTATCCAAAAAAAATTAAAATTTATTTTTTATCAAAAAAAACTTAAATTTATGTTTTATCAAAAAAACAACTAAAATTTGGAATTTGTTAAACCGTTATCCTCTCATATAGCCAATTAGTCATATAAAATTTAGAACATGTCATATAAAATTTATAACATATCATATAAAATTTAGAATATGGTTAATAAAATTTTGAACATTAAATAAGTTATTTTGTTTTTTTTTTATTTTTTACGGGTTTCATAGATCAACCTCAATACAAAATATTAAGAATATTTTGAAATAATATCCAATTGTTCAGGTATATAAAAGGTCAATAATTTTATTATAATTGCATCATTTCATTTATTTTTTAAAAAATAAGTTTATTCAATTTCAAACTTATTGTATACAATTTTGAAAATATCTTATAAAATTTAGAACATGATGTATAAATTTTTTAATATTTCATCTACTTAAAATACAACAAACAATAAACTACTGTAAAATATGGTTTTTTAATATTTTTAATATTTTAAGCACACATACACATTAGAATATGATGACTTTGTAACATGGTTTTTTAAATTTAGAACATGGTGTTTAAAAATTAGAACAAAGCTTATAAAATTATGAACATAGGGTAACATTTTTAGAACATGACTCATAAAATTTTGAACATATTAAGATGTACCTCCGGAAAAAAAAATGAAGTAGAATTTTAGATTAAAAAAAACTAGACTTTATATATAAAAAAAATAGATTTTTTAAAAAAAAAAAAAATAAATCAGGGAAAAATTTTGTTTTAAAAAAAAGATAGATTTTTTTAAAAAAAATTTATAAAAAGCAGATTTTTTTTAAAAAATAAATAAATAAATAAATATATGATTTTAAAAAAAAGGTGTAACAATTTTTTTTTTTAAAAAAAAAAACAGATTTTTTTAACAAAAAATTAGAAATATATAAATCAAATTAAATTATCAATTTCCCTTACTTAAAATACTAAAGATCAAACATCAACCCTTAGATCTAAAATTGTCAATGGTGCAGATGTTTTTTCACATAAAAACCTTTCTCACCTAAAGCACCCTTTCTCGCACGTTCCTATTCATATATATATGTATATATATATATATATGTATATATATATATATATGTATATATATACATATATATATATATATATATATACATATATATATATACATATATATATATATATATATTGATTTCTTACATATGTTAAATCATAAACATGGCACAAAAAATAAGCTAAAAAAAAGCTAAAATAGAGGAACAATGTTTGTTTGAATGAAAAATTGAAATATTTTTCAAATTCACACTCATTCACATAATCATAAAAACTTTTACTTTTTCATCAACCCATCCCACAATAATGAACAAAAAAAAAAGCTTTTTTTACTACTTCCTCTACTCCATATTAGTTGCAACGTTACCAATATGATTTGAGCACTATTTATAATCTCTCTTATAATTTACTTTTGTGTTGTATACATATAAACAAATATAGACATGTGAAATCTCTGGTTTTTTTTCTTTGAAATAAGGTGAAATCTCTTTTGAATTGTGTCAATGTGTACTTTATTATAATCTAATTTTTATAATTTTTACTAAAACGGAATTAAAGATATTACGAATACAAATTATACAATGGCAAGCGTGAAAGAGAAACATTGCAACGAATATGGAGCAGAGGGATTATATTATCAAAATGTAAATTTTTTATGTGACAAACTATATCAATATGGGTATCTATTTATAGGAAATTTAAAAATATGAATTTTGGTAACTTATTTTTACGAATTTTATATTTTGTATTTTTTCATTTAAAAAGTTAAAAGATTGTAATAACTTTCCATAATAGATTGGAGTGATGCAAATTGAATATTTGAAAAATTTAGAGGCGTATTACATAATTTTCCAAGGGGATACAATTGCTCTCCCTTGGCTTATATAATAGAGATAATAATAGAGGTAATGGTTTTATTGAATATTCCATTAGCGTATAGAGAAACTAATAAAAACGATTGTTATTATCCTTCCCCTCCTCAAGCAAAATCCTTTCCAACAATTTGGTTAATATGTAGGGGTGAGCAAAATCAGATACCGGTCTATTTCTATGGAACCACCTGGCCCTAAAATATTTGGAATCGAAACCGGTCCAACCAGGTAACAAGTTTCTGGAACCGGAACTGCTAGGTACCGATTTCAATGCCGGATATCCGATTGTTTTTAATGTGTGTATTTAATTTGTTCAAATTTAGCATTGGCCTCTTACCTGTTCAAATTCTTAAATATAAATAACAAATCAGACTAATGGCCAACAACTAGTCTACTAATTATTTAATTATTTACTACTAATCATTCTCAAATAAAGTATTTTAAAGGCTTAAGAACAAGCATATAATTTTAAAATAAAAAAATACAAGTTTGAACTTATTATTTGGGCTTAGTCAGTATTTATAATTGGATAAAAACTGATGAGTCCGCAACCGGGGCTCGGCCACGAACGCAAATGAAACAACCAAAGATGGTCGAATTTATTTAATCTTGATGGAGTTTTAATGATAATTTGATTAAAAGATGGATAGAATGATGGTTAATGGCGGTAAATCGGTCGATGAAAGTGATGAGATGGAATAAAATGGATGAATGCGGATGAATGTGCATGAATTGAATTAAAGTGGATGGGATGGATGAGTTTGGATGAATTTTAATGGAGGGTGGAAGGTGGGATGAAAGGTTGTAATGGAATTTTTGGAAGATGGAGTATGGAGAGGAGGATAGAAGAGATAAAATCTATTTTTTTTTTTCAATCAACAAAACTCTATCTTTATTTCACAAATGGTAAGCTTTATATAGCCATTAGCCCATTACATCCTAAAATTATTTATTTATTACAATAAAACCTAAAAATCCAACAATACAACCTTCTAAATTTATTATATCAAAACTAATATTAGACTACCCTACTAACTACGCATCAAAAACTAATTCAGTCAGGTCTGATACTAGGCATCCATCGGGAACAAGTTCGATACCGAGTACCCAGAATTAGAACTGTTACTACCGGTTACTGGGTCTAAATTTTCTAGAACCAAAACCAGTTGCGACCAAGTAGTAACTACTAAACCCCGGAACCAGACCTTATTGAACCGGGTCCTGGTAATTACCCATCGGTTCTTGATCGGGTCCGATTCCATGGGAGGGTACCCGGAATTATTGCTCACCTCTGCGTACATCCGGATATATGGTAGACTCATCGTTAATTATAGTAGGAAATGAGTATAGTATAATTTTGGTGGGTAGTGGATGTGCATAAAAATATAAAACCCACTAGATAATCCACAATCACATTCTTGATTTTTAAATAAAAAAATGCAAAATATTTTTAATCAAATCACATTTTGATCTTTTCTGATTGTAATTATTTTAAAGATAGATTTTATTTATGATAAAAAAAATTTATAATTTTTTTTTTTTTATGTTTAGAGCATTGTCCAAGTCAGCAGGCAATTAATAAAGTAGATTTGAAAGGAAAAATTAGGAGGAAAAAATTGGGAGTGGTTGTTATAATTCTAGCATTATGCCGTTCATGAAATGAGTTGTAGAGACACATACTATATATTTAATTGTAGGAAATAGAAAGTTAAAATCTACATTGGTAGTAGATAATTATATGTGAATAGCAGATATCCAAATGGATAGTGAATAGATATAAATGGATCGTGGACATCTATTTGGGTGGTGGAGCCGAGATTAGCCCTAAGCACGGTGTGGTTTGGTATGGTTTGGCTGGGGGTTAGGGTTTAGGGTTTAGGATATGGTTTGGCATTTTTTGAAATCACACCACGCCACAATTTAAGTCAAATCGCACCGCACTGCAAAATACGGGTTTCGTGCGATGCGATTTACAGTTTAAACCACTTTTTTTAATTTTTATTGTAGAATTAATAAATTGATAAGCAAAAGAAAAAACCAAAATAAAAAATTTTCAACTAACAATCTAACATTTTTCATTTACATATTACAATCCCAATCAAAATAAAATATCCCACACAACTAACATTATTACATGAATGATATGATAAAAAAAATTACAAACCCCAATACATCAGTAATCATATTCATCACATGTAGAGTGGTAATGCACTAATGCAGACTTCACTTCAATCCTCAATACTTGAACCCTCATTACTGTAGTAGGCAAAACCCCAAAAATCTTTTTTAAAATAATTATTTTAAAAAATTACAGTTTGCAGTGCGGTTTGAAACTTTTAGGAAACCAAACCAAACCGCAAAATTACGGTTTAGTAAAATTTGAAACCAAACAGCAATTTTCAAACCGAGATGGACTTGATCTGTTACCAATGTGGTGGGAATGTATTTTACATTTATACCCAAAATACAAGGAAAATCATTTTTAGCAACAAAAATCAATTTTCATTGTGAAAATATTTATTACAAGGGTCAAATGGGTTCATACCTACTATTTCAAAAAAATGGACTGGTGGAACCAGTTCCACCCCACAAGATGCTCCTGGACCTTAAAGAAAGTGCGCAAGTGTCGAAACCACATCGACAATCTGGGAGGATGGGACAACCTGGTGCATCAAGGGAAGTTCAGCATCAACAAAATGTACCAAGCACTAAGTCCTACTGTTGCTCCTGCTAATTGGAAGAGAACCATTTGCAATAACAAGGCCACCCCAAGAAGTGTATTTAATCTCTGGCTAGCATTGCAAAATAGACTATCCACCAAAGATAGCCTTATCAGATGGAAGCTTAATGTTGACCCCAATTGTGTCCTATGTCAAAAAGCTCATGAATCACTTAACCACCTATTCTTCTCATGTGAGTATAGTGCAGAAGTCTGGAACAAAGTACAAGCAGGGCTGAAGATAACAATGCCATCCCAATTCACAGAAGTTGCCAACCAAGTGGAACAGATCGGCAAGAAAAGCTCAGACAAGGCCCAACTCATCAAGATGGGATTTACAGAGACCGTTTATGGGCTATGGGCTGCTAGGAATGCAAAAGTTTTTGACAGAGGAGCTAGAACTACAGAGAACTTATATAGAAACATAATCTACAATGTAGCCTCAAGGTGCTCAGAAAATGCTAGGAAGAGCTTAGTTTATCAAACTGTAACCTAACTTTTGGTCTTTTTTCCTTGTTTTAGTAAGTTTAGTAATAGCAACTGTACTGGTCCCTGCTTGCCTAAGTATTGTGAGATGTAAAAAGCAGGATCAATTTATTTATTTTCTTTTTGGAACGGTTGGATGTGATATCAATTAAGGGATTTGTCCTCAATTGATATAGTCACAACCATGAACAAGAGCTACCTCTTGTTAGCATAGGTTGTATTTTTTCTCCTTTGGTATATACATACTATTTACCAAAAAAAAAAAAAAAAAAAAGCCATTGCAAAACATACATAGTTATTGTAACGATAAAAGTCGTGAAAAAGCTAAATATAATTGCAAAAGCTACATGTAAATATCACTTATATATTGGGACGGAAAAATCGTTGCGAAAGCTATAAATTTTATAAATATATATATATATATATATATATATATATATATATATATATATAGGGTTGGGTTCCGGTGAGAAATTTCTTATGGTGAGAAATGTGAGAAGAGATAAATACATCAACTATAACCTAGAAGTACATTGAGCACCAACTATAGGTACATTCACCATACACTATAAATACATTGAGTAAAAATACATTGACTTTATACCATATATACATTGACTCCAAACTATCAAAGGAGTAAGGAGGGAAAATCAAATTTAATCTTAGCCCTTCATTTGGTGATCAAAGGGTTGTGGTTGCTTCTCACCCTTCTCACCAAAACTACATTTCTCACATGAGCCTACTTCTATATATATATATTAGAGAAAGCAATAGTAATCTTCTGTGAGCAATGAAAAAATACCCATCTTTCTTAAAAAGTAATCCAATTGTACAAGCATTGTCATCATCATACCAAAATATTACATCCATTATCATTAGAACTATAAATAACTCTTATTCCACTAAAACCTATTAAGCTTAAATTTGAAAATTACATATTAAATTAAAAATATTAAAAAAAATAACTTTGCCTTGCCCTCTCTTCTTCTATTGAAACTCAACCTCCATTTAATTAACTTACATCATTTCAATGACAAAATAACTTAAATTTAATATGTTGCCATAAGAATATACTTTCTTCACTTCATATTACCTTTTTCACATTTTCCAATGCATAATTGTGTATCTAATGGAGGTCTGTCATTAATCCAAATTTTTTTCAAAGACAACAAAAATCCAAAAAAAAAAAATCAAACAAAAATCAAAAATAATAACTACCAACAATAAACTAAAATAAAAAAATGGTAACTACCGACAACTAATAAAATTTACTCTTATTCCAAAAAAAGAAAATTCAAATACAAAAAAAATAATGATATGTTAGTACGTATTTAATCCCTTCAAAATAAAATAAAAATACACAAATTATAACCACTCTTCATCTATAATAAATTAAACTTTAGTATTTGGATGTACAAAAAGTAATGATAAAAATATGGCATTCAAACAATATCAATTAAAACATTCTATTTTTATGATAAACTTAATAAATATATAAATAATTGACCAAATGTAACATCGGATTAATGTTTACAAAAATATTAATGATAAAAAATGGCATTTAAACAATATCAATAAAAAATATTCTATTTTTATGATAAACTTAATCAATATATTGATAATTGACCAAATGTAACATCGAATTATTGTTTTTATTTGAGCATGCATACAAATAAATAAAGAATATAAAGAATACAATGAATATAAAGAATTTAGGAAAAAAATCATACATACCCCTAGCTCATAAAGGTCAAATTAAATAACTATATATATATATATATATATATATATATATATATATATATATAGGAAAAGTTTGAAATAATCCCTAGCAACTTGTGTCACTTTTGACAAAACTCCCAGAAACTCAACTATTTAAATAAAACCCCCAAGTACTTAAAAAGTGTTTTATACAACTCCCAAAAACTTGAACCGTCTATAATAACACCTCCAACTGTTAATAACGTTAGTAAGCAAACTCAACACCATTAAAAAATAGCGTTAAAGCCGGTTCTCTCCCCTCCCTCTCCTCTACAACTCTTCTTCTCCTCCAAATCTCTGATTCTCTCTATTTCTCACTCACCCTTTGATCTGTTTGCACCTTATCCTGCCCCTTGGAAGAAGAGTTGTAGAGGAGAGGGAGGGGAGAGAACCGACTTTAACACTATTTTTAACAGTGTTAAGCTTGCTTACTAACGTTGTTAACAGTTGGAGGTGTTATTATAGACGGTTCAAGTTTTTGGGAGTTGTATAAAACACTTTTTAAATACTTGGGGGTTTTATTTAAATAATTGAGTTTCTGGGAGTTTTGTCAAAAGTGACACAAGTTGCTGGGGGTTGTTTCAAAATTTAACACCCTTAAAATTATGACAACAAAACATGAAATAAAATGAATTCAAAAAAAGACACTAAATAAAATAACATTTCACACATACTGATCTGTATATATATAAAACAAAATATAGTTTTCATTTTAAAAAAATATGATATAAACATGTTAAAATTCTAAATATGACCGGTGCATTTGCACCGGTTCACTCTAGTTTAGATTATAAAAATTAGATTACAATAAAATACAATTCAGATGATTCAAAGGAGATCCACATTACTATATTTATTTACATATATACAACACAAAATTGAATTATAAGTGTGATTATGAATAGTGCACAAATTAACAACGTTGCAACTAATATGGAGCGGAAAAAGTAAGATGATAAGAAAATGTGCAGTAAGATTAAGTGTTATTAGAAACCATATGTAACAACGCGTATTTTAGCAACGTTGATTTCGGAGAAATCAACAAAACGAATCGTTATCGTTCAAAACTTATAAAACCGGACTTAAAATAATAATGAAGGCTCTAAAAAAAACTAGCCTTTTATTACTTGAATATTAATGAAACCAAACAAAGAATTAACCAAAGTTTATTAAAGCTACTGGTTCTTACTACTAGACAAAGGAAAACATGATAAGACTAAGACTACAAAAAGATTAGGGAGCTAAAACTTATATGCTTGAAAGCTCACAAGCCCCGACCCTCGCAACAACCCAATTATTCCTCTTCATTACCTGTAAAAGGAAATGAGGGGTCCATTGTCAATGGAGAATAATTAGAATGTTCTACTTAATTGTAGAACATAATAAAAAATATAATAGTCAGAACACGGGTCAACAAATCATTGCAAGTCAAACATAATAATATCATCATTGTCAATCACGTACATAAATCAATCAGACTACGCAGCGGAATAAACATATCATGACCAAATCAAACTTCCTAGCTAGGGTCACCTCAAGACTCTAAACTCCATAAACTTTGACCATTCAACATTCTCATTCAATTCATTTACTTTCATTGGTCTAACTTCAACGTACAACAATTATACTCCATCGTTTCAATGGTCCAACTTCAACGTATGACAAATGTACTTCATTGTTTCATTGGTCCAACTTCAACTTACGCCGATTGTACTCCATTGTTCCATTAATCTTTTAATTATCTTTTTTAGGTCCAACTTCAACGTACATCAATTGCACTCCATCGTTCCAATGGTCCAATTTCAACGTACGACAAATGTACTTCATTGTTCCATTGGTCCAACTTCAACGTACATCAATTGTACTCCATTGTTCCATTAATCTTTTAACTATCTTTCATCGGTCCAACTTCGACGTACATCAATTGCACTCCATCGTTCCAATGGTCCAACTTCAATGTACGGCAAATATACTTCATTGGTCCAACCTCATCTTAACTTTGACTTCTAGACTCGTCGAACAAATTAGACACTTCAATTATTCATCGATCCAAACACCTCAATCATTCGAAACATCTCATAAATTCAACAAAGATAATTCAATATGATCAAAAAGCAAAACATATACTTTATAAAAATACATATTTCAATAAATAATTTCAATCATCTAATAATTAAACAAAATTCAATCTTCCTTTATTTCTCAATTACTTGGCAATTTCATGGGCAATAATCAATAAAACATAATTTAAAATTTTAATTAATTAATTTGAAATAATGATAATTTAATTAATTAAATTAGATTAACTTTATAAAAATCCAAACTTTAATTAATAATCATACTTTTCAAACCAAAACTCATTCATTAAATTCAGTTATTTCAAGATTAAAAATAATTATAATTCAAGATTTTAATTAATCAAATCAAAAATTCAAGAATAGACATCACATACATTCTGATTTAACTTAAATTTGAATTATTCTCAAAGGATTTAACAAGACATACTCTGAAAGTATTTTATTAATTTAATCAAACTATTTTACACAATCTAATTTTACAGATTTAAATTAAAGAACAACCTTTTAAAGGTCTCGAATATTCGGGAAATTTTCACGAAAGTTAAATATGGGTTCAAGTTTTATCGTGCATAAGTTTCGTCCTAAAATAACATCTTTACTAAGTTTAAGAGATTTTATAACTAACCGATCAGATTAGACCAGAATCAATTTCAGAATTTTCTGTCATAGTAAACGAACTCTAAAAATTACGAAAAATTAACAAAAGTTGTAATACACTAATTCAGACTTCCACCTAAATTTTAGTAGCTATCAGAATTGAATAAGTATTTTAATAAATTCGTAAATTAAATCTGGACAGTTTTACCGGTTTGACAGATTAAATTGTTATAAGCAATAAAAGAACGAATTTTGTCACAAAATAAATCTTGATCTATAATCAACCAGTAAAGAAACTCCCACGAAAAATTCATCAAGAAATAACAAGATTTGATCAAAAAAAAAATTCAAACACTCAACAACATACTTATAATCATGTAATTGATTAATATCAATAATAACAATTCAAATATCAAAAATATAATCTTTAGCATTTGAATCCCACGCACGAAAATCATCAAACTGTTATGCAAACATTCGACCATCAACGTGAAATAATAAGCATGCAATTTTATCAAATCAGAAATAATTCTAAACAATTCTAGGCATGTTCTAAACAATTATATAATTAATCTATTCTAGAATTAAATAAAATACCTAATTACCTAAAATTGAAAGACAAGGATTCGAAATACTCTTGGTTGGCCGTGTGGTTATTCGAACACTGGGCTTGTTTTTTCTTGGATTCTTGCTTCAATCTTTGAGTTGTTTGATGATAGGATTGTTTGAAGATCTTTGAAGTATTTGGTGATCTATTGTTTTGAGAAAGAAAAGAAAAGAAGAGAAAATAATGATTGTTGTTCTTTTGTGAGGGTGCCGTGAATAGGTAGTAGAAGAGGGGTTTTAAATTGTTCAAGTTTGTTAGGCAACTCCTAAATTTTAGTAGCCAAGGATACGGACCAAATGTCATGTTTTTGGTTTAGGATCTTATCTAGTTTTTAATTAATTAATTAAAACTAATTAATTTGAGGAGGAAAAAGAGGGGTGTCGTGAGGGCTCTAAGGAGTCAAGGCATTGGGCTTTGTCCCCTAATTGCCAAGGTAAGGTAAAAAGTTTGGGCTCGGAGTTTAATTGGGCTTGGTTTGATTCGCATCATTTTGCCATCAAAATAAGTAATTAAATAAATAAAAATCTAAAATAGCCTAAATTTTGGGTTATTACACCATACCTGACTGCTTAGATATTTGGTGAGACTAGAAGTTCAAGCCATATATTATCGAACGGCGACAAAATAAATTATTGTGAATAAAACAAAAAAAATACATATATTTACATATATTATCGAAAAATAATAAATATATAATATTTATACTCTTATAAAAATTATAAAAAAATAATATTTTCATTACTTCAAAAATTTTTGTGTAAATTTATCTACATATAGGATATTATTTAAAAATATTAATATAATATTAAAATAAATAAAGAAAACATATGAAAATGATTAGTTAAATAAATAATTAAAGTACATACACACATATCACGTAAATTAAGACACGCAAATTTAAGGGTATTACATTTATCCACCCCTACTCACAAAAAGTTTCATCATCGAAACTTACACATAAGCAACCAGGCGAAAAACAAATAAAAGAGAAAAGGAAAAAAAAAAACTTAAAGTTAGTACCTGCTATGAACAACTCTGGGTACTTCAGTTTCATAGACTCTTCTGTTTCCCAAGTATCCTCTTCGTACTTTTAACTCCTCCACATAACCTTTACCAAGGTAACCACCTTTAGCCTGAGCGCCCTTAACTAACGATCAAGTATCTGAACTGATCGTGGTCAAATAGTAAAACTAAGGGGCATATATATGACTTACTGGGGCCGAACCCTCCTCCATGCATGTAGCTTCAAGACCTTTGTCTACAGAATCTCTGACTATAATAACAATGATAAAATGTCCTTGTCTTCATTGTCATAACAAGCGTTATTTTGATGTATAGATGTCTTTCAAAATTCCCTTATTGTTCCTGAAACCAAACCAAAATGTCATATATTCAAAACTAAAATGTTTTAGACCAAATGTTCAGCCAGTGCACCAGTTTCAACAAGTCTTAGTATCGTCGTCCACCGGCTCGGATGATGGTTTAGGTTGTAGTGGAGCATGCGCTACTTAGCTTTTCTTTCTTGTTTTTATCATTGTTATTGTCAAATTATACATATGTTTAGAATTATTAGAATATTTTAAGAACATGTATTTATCAATTATCAGTATAAAGTTTGCATGAATTTCAGTTACATGAAACAAGTTTTGTATGAATGAATCTTGTTTCCTATGATTGAAAAAACTTATTGTAAACGGAGTAGCATATTGTAAATTGTATGAAAATGCTATAATACCTATCTGTATATTTATATAAATAGTTTATATTAATATTTAAATTTGTTTTTTTGATATTGAAAAAAAAAATAATATTCCATATGACGTCGTTTGGTTCGAAGGCCGTGTGCGGTCGCCCATCCGCATGAGCATAGAACCGCCCCTAATACTTAACCTCTACAAATCAATAAAGATTTTCTTTTACTAATGATTCCAGTCCATATCAGGATTTTTCTAGTGTAGTTTGAACTTGACCAAAAACTGGAACTGGAAATCCTTATTTTGCGTTGGACTAGAACCAATCGGATGATTCTTATTTGATCCGATCCAAATTCCGATTTGTATATAATTATGCACACCCCTACTTCCGAGTGATGATTCACCATGATTCTGAATATGGATCTAGTAATTTGTGCGTTTTATATATAGTACAAGAAAAAAAGAAAATTTTGACAAAAAAAAAACCTTTTAAAATCATGAAGTTGTGAGAAAAAACCTCATTTTATTTCTTTTTTTTTTCAAGATAAAACCTTAAAAAATTAATTTTTTTTGCGAATTAAAACCTCGCAAACACTAATTTAATTTTAACTTATTTGATTTTTTATTATAATTAACAAAGTCAATGTCATTAACTCAAAGTCAAATTCGAATTAGTGCTAAGTAGTTTCGTTTCACAAGAAAAAAATTGTTTAAGATTCGCAAAAAAAAATATATATATAAGATTCTTTTCTCGCAAATTCCATATTTAAAATTTTTTCGGCAAATTTTCCAAGAAAAAAAGAAGCAAGGAATGACCTAGCAAGGAATAAAGATCCTCTCCATTTTTAAAGGAAATGGATAGTCCATTTTCTAAATCAATGGTTGAGGATGTATGAATATAGTAATGGAGAGAGGATTTTTAAAATATTTATTTTAATGCTAAATGAGGTGTCAAAATCTTATGATAAGAAATTGAGGTAAAGAAATGGAGAGTATACTAATTCCCTAGCAAATACCAATAAGATTAAAAGGGTTTATGTAGTATGTACCTGAAGCAATGTGGTAGTAGGCACAATTCTGATGCCCATGGAAATCATTGGCAATAGGCACATAATTGAGCAATACATCATTCGTTGCATTTTCCCTTTCAAAACAACATCATAAGGTTTTCCAACAAAGTGAATAACCTCAAGAGTTGAAGCATCAACAAACATAGAGTAAAGTTAAAAACACATAATAAAGTTAAAAACAATCACTAATCTTTAAAACCTTGATATTCGTAAGAACCAAATTGCGCAAAAAATGTAGACCAACAAAGTTAGGTGGAAAATTATTCAAGTTGCAATATGAAAACCATAGGATTTCAATGGACTTAATATCAAGGACATCAAAAGGGATTTTAAAGGGAGGTGCATGATGAGCTTTTTCCTAAGAAAAAAAAAAAAATTCTAATTCTACTAAATGAGGCTCTTTTGCAAGAACAATATCGAGCCAAGACACAACTACGTCCTTGAAATTTTGGGGATTGACGCACAAATGAAATATTTCTATTTTCAGAGCCGAATGACTGAAAATAGTATTGCTAATGATTTTTAAGACTTCAATTTTTCCAAATTTGTTTGAGAGATTGGAATCATTGCAAATGCTTGCTTTTTTGCCATGACTTCTCAAACCTTTTACGGAGAATTGAAGTTTGGGTTGCTTCTTTGATTGGTAAAAATAATATGATGTGATCAACAATATCATGTGTGAGGATTTGAGGAAGAAAGCTCTATTTCTTTTTTTAAAAATAACTTTTCTGATGAATTTTCACTATTTAAATAGTAAAAAATTTGTAGTGATATAGTTGGTGGAGGATTTTGGAATAGACATATATAAGAAAAATTCTATCTCTAAGTAAAATTAGAGACGAAATTTAATGCTTAAATTAGCATGAACTACTTTGAGATAAAATTGTTTAATTCATCACAAAAAAGTTGAAACACCATTTATAGAGAGGTAATTTAAAAAACAAAAATCAAATTCATCTCTAGTACAGGTATAGGGACGGAGTATTCTCTTTTAGAGATAATATTTTCATAACTAATTAGGATTTTTTTTGTAGTCAAACTAGAAATTCATTGAATTTGCTTTCATTTTCTCATGGACCATTATTCTTAGTTGTTCAAATGAATTTATTGGAGAGTGACAAGAAAATCATGAGTAACGTAATTTTATCTGCCATAAAAGAAATTTTAAATTTCATTTGAATCGAATCCGCCAAATTGTATTCAATAAAAAATGCAGTTTGAATTTAAGAAGAAATTGAAAAAAAAAAAAACCGGAAAGAAAACATATTAACTCACCGTATCATTGACTGTTTTCGAAACTTTATAGAGTTGCTAGGTCATCATGATCCATACCACAAACTACATTAATCTACAACAAATTAAACAAAAAAAAAAAAAAAAAATCAGTTTCATCTCATTGCATTTCAATGAATCAATTTTTTTTTTAAAAAATAATTAAATATCAAGAATATACTAACCAGAAGTTACTGAGGCAAAGCTTCGAATTTTTTATACAAAAATGTTCATCAAACTTTTCACCATTGCATTTTCTCTTCAAAGTTTTATAGGATTCAAAATCAGCACAAAATTGTTCCAAATCAGAGCTATTATTATTAGAAATCAGAGTCCATTTCCTCCTAATGAGAAACTCAAAATCTTCGTCAACGCCATTATTTCAGAAATGAGCAAAACTTTCCAAAAACAAATGAAGAAATTACAAAGAAGAAAAAAAAAAAGATTGTATAACATACTTTTGAGTGCAAAAATTGAGGCGAAATCGAATTTGATGAGAAATATCTTAACCGCTGATTTTGCTAAAATAGTCGAAGAAGTTTGTGGCTGGCCTTTGAAGCACAATGAATAATAAAAAAACAAAACAAAAGAAGCAATTACATGGCCACAAACATCAGCACAAATAGCATAAATTTTTTTGGAACAATAGTATCCTTCAGTCGTAATTCAAAGGTAAAATGAAAAGAAAAATTCTTCTAAAATCACATAAAGTTTATCAATCAATCCAGTTTCAAAAATGGAAATGAAGCATTCAAAAATGGAAGAGAAATTGGAAGAAAAAGGGGATGAAAATTACTAAATAAAGGTGGGGTAGTTTTAATTTTAATTTTAATGGGGGTGGTGGCTGGTGGCTGGTGTTAATGTTTTGTGAAGGTTGAGGTTGAAGAGAAGAAAGAGGAGTTCGAACCGTCAAATTATAGCCGTTGATGAACAGACTTTATATCAACACTTTCTCTATCATTTTTTATACTTGGATTTATTTTCTTTTTTATTAAAATAAATAAATAAATAATTAGGAAATGGGATTTTTATTGAAAAAAGGGTGACCGCTAGGGGTGCTTATCGAGTTGAGTCGATCGCGAGCAGCTCGAGCTCGGCTTGGTCAAAGCTCGGCTTGAAGGAACTCGGCTCGAGCTCGAACTCGACTCGATACCTTAGCGAGTCGAGTTGAGCAAGGCCCAACTCGACTCGATAAGCTCGTGAGCAGCTCGATAAAATTTTATAGTAATATTTTTTATATTTTATTTTCAATGTAATAAATTTAGTATGTCCCTAGTTAATTTATTTTTAAAAAAATAAAAGATTTACAAATTACAATAATAAAAATAAGGTAAAAAAAGACAAAAGAAGGGAATAAAGCCATTCCTTTAGAGAGAAAAAAATTACAATACTAATCATTGTGATTTGTGAGTAAAGAAAGGAAAGTGGTAAAAAAAAAAAAGAAAGGACATTCGCATAGCAGTACAAGACATTCCCCTTCCCCTTCCCCTTACCCTCAAACCCTAAAATCTCTTTGGCCTTACACAGCCGCACAAGTGCACAACACTCAAACTAACCCTAAAATCTCTTTGGCTCTGACCCTAAAATCGCATAGCAAATATCGCCGTCAACTCCTCCTGGTAGCAGAACTCGCCGTCAACCGTCGCCGTGCATCTGACTCGGACTGATCATTACCGAACTGCGAAAGCACTTGTAAGTAGCTCATCGCTTTTTTTTTCTTTCTCTTTTGATGAATTTATGTGTTGTTTTTGTTAGTGTTAGTGTTAGTTTTAATGTGGATCTTTTTTTTTCATTCTGTAAAAATTTTAGAGTTGATGTTGTTTCTCTTAGTTTGTATTTTTACAGATTTAATTTCCGAATTTTACATACAATTTTTTTTTCATTCTGTAAAATTTTTGCTTGTGTTAAATCTAATTCTGTTATGCGAAAGTATTGTTTGTGTTTTGCTTGTGTTCTCTAATATCTTTGTCATATTATGTCTTTGTAGAATAAGTTTGAAGATGAGCCAAAGGAAATCCTCCTTCCAATTCTCTAGGCGGTAGTGGATTTGGGAAGATTGAAGATTTGAAGTGAAGATTGATAGAAGATGTTGCAAATCAAATGAAAAATTGAATTATTGGAAATTTGTAATGGATTGTCATTTTTAGTAGTTTTTTTTTTTGTAGACTTGTAGTCACTTTTTATGCAAGTGTTTTGTGGACTTTGTAGATACTTGGATTAGTCGTTAAAATAAATGAGCTTGAGTCGAGCTGACGAGTCGAGCGAACGAGTCGAGCTAACGAGTCAAGCTCTCAAATCGAGCAGAATGTTTTTAACGAGTTTCGAGCAAACTCGAGTTCAAGTCGAGCACTATCAAACAATAACGATCACGAGTCAAGCACTGCATTATCGAGCCTGTCGAGTATCGAGTTGAGTCGAGCAGGGGACGAACAACAATCGAGTCGATTCGAGCTATGGCCTGCTCGCGATCGACTCGCTCGATAAGCACCCCTAGTTACCGCAATGGTACGGAAATTTTCATGTTTTGTAGAGATAACATAATTTTAGGCCTGTTTTGTTTTACAAATATTTAATTCTATATCCATGAGGAAATATAAAAGAGAAATGTTTTGTGGATATCAGGTATCCACAAAATAAATTGATACCATGGCAATTTTGTAATTGTAGGCAAAAGTTGAGGTCATTTTATTTTCTCCTTCTCCTTCTCTCTTCCCTCTTCCCTTTTCTCTCTTCCTATACAACATTCCAAAAAAAAAAAAAACACATCAACTTCTCTCTCTCTCTCTCTCTCTCTCTTCCCTCCCCCCTTTTCTCTCTCCTCACTCCTTCTTCTCCTCTCATCTCCTTCTTCACTTTTGGTTCGGTGGTGGGGCCGTGGGGGTTTGGTTCGGTGCTGGTTTGGTTCGGCGGTGGGGGGTTGGGTTCGGTGGTGGGGGGTTGGCTTTTGTGGTGGGGCTGGGTTTGGGTTTGGACTGGGTTCGATTGGGGGTGGGGATGGGTGTGGGGGTGGGGATGGGTGGGTCTAGTGGTGGTAGTGGTTTGGGTGGTGGGGTTGGGTTCGGGTAGGTGGGTGGGACTGGGTGGGTTTGTTGGTGGGTCTAGTGGGTGGGTTGGTGGGTCTAGTGGGTTTAGTGTCTAGTGAGTGGGTGGGTCTAGTGGGTTTAGGGTCTAGTGGGTGGGTGGGTCTAGTGGGTGGAGGGTCTAGTGGGTCTGGGTGGGTGGGTCTGGGTGGTTGGGTCTAGTGGGTGGGTTTAGGGTGTAATAAAGTTTAGTATAATTAATTAATGTGCCATGGTATCAATTACATTCATGGATACCTGGTATCCATGTATCATTGCTCAATATAAAATGCTAATTTATCTAGTGTTTTATTGTTATATGTTAAAAAATGTAAAAAAGGTGTTGCTTTCTTTGTTGGTGATTTTATTTTCTTTGGATTTGATATTTTATATCAGAAAGTAAATATTTATATAAGATGGTAGGCGATTATTCATTTATTTAGTTGAAAGGTGTAAGGAGGGATGGTTACGTTATGTTGGCTTTAAAACGTTACTGATATTAAATGCTTAGATTAAATAATTTATTCCTTTATATTTTTTGTTAGGTAGTTATTATGTTTGGTAGTTTTTTTTTAAAAAAAAAAAGATAACAATATAAGGTAGATTAATCAAAGGTTGATGTTAATGTTTTTTGAATTAAAGTCAAATTTGATGTTTGTGGCTGAAAGATACTTACTTAATTCGTTATCCCATCTTTGTTACTTAGGTATGCTGACAATGGATATGTGCAAAAATACATCAACTGGACTCAAACTAACTTGGCGAATGATATTTTCCAAATGGAAATGTTATTTAATGCCAAAATAATTAATTTAATTCAATACTCATCAATGTCAAATGTAATGATTCTAACTTTTAAACATTATATTACTTATCATGTTTTGCAGTTCCGTCAAAAATTAAGGATCTCTCATACTTAATCTATATCTATTGTTTGAGATGAGTATCAAATGAAATTACATCGGGTTCTTGCAAAGGCCTTGGAGATTGATACCAGCCAGACAACCTCTATGGTACCTTTCGTGTATTCTCCACAAAAAAAGAGCTGACACATGTTTGATATGTGGCTCGGATTGCAATAGAATTGTGCCAAGTTTTTTTTTTAGGGGGGGGGGGGTTATATATAAATATTTTTGTACATAAACTTGGTAATTTGATGAGCCCAAGTTATACCATGTTTTTAGTTTGTTTTCAATGTTTTGTTTTTGTAATTTAGGTCATTCGCCTTAGTGTTTACATTACTTTGAGCTTTAGGTGAAGTTTAAAGTTTATGATGTAAACTAGTTTAACTTGCAACTTTTGGCCTCAATCAACAAGTGAAAGCAAGGTTTTTGTACATCAAAATGCAGCAAGGCCAAATTCAAACTCTCATATCTCCTGATCTAGAAATGATATTGAAGTGATTCAAATTGGTGGTTGTAGATATCTTCAAGAGATTTCCACAATTAGGTCATATGCCTATTTTCTCCAAGGAACGAGAGAGTTATGGCCATTTTAGTCCGACCTGTGTGTGCAGTCTACAAGGGGCGCGCCCGCGCCTTATAGGGCGCTGCCAATGCCCTTGATGCAATGAGGTCCTTTCAAAAGGCGCTGCCAGCGCCCTGTGTGACTGTTTGGCCGAATTCAATCCACTTCCACCTTAGCTTTATTGCTTTTTCTTCCACTTGCTCCTTGCTTACTCTACTGTCTTTAACTTTGCTTCCTCTTACATAGTAATGATGCTCCTTTATTAATTGTTGTAAAATATCTTAGCAAGGAGTATCATCTTTTGCTTCCTCCCTTTTTAATATAAATAGAGGAAGATGAGGTAAATGTAAAGACATGCTTGGTCACTTAAATCATTCATCTATAATATTTATTTCTTCTCATTTTCTTCTTCTTCTTGTTCTTCTTTCTTTTCTTCTTCACATCTTCACTTGAGGATGTAGTTCTTCTATGGGAAAGTGGAAGAATGCTATTAACAATGTTTAAATAAGAAACACTACTTCTTCCACACTCTTTTACATAATTATTATCTAATTTTATTATCTTAAGCTTACCTTAATTAGGTGATCACCTAGTTAATGAAAGTTGATGGTCTAAAGCTGATTTTTGGAAATGCATGCGTATTCTTTGTAACCTTAAATCTATGAAGCAACCAAGTTCCCTTAAATTCAACTTAGTCTTCACTTTTTGAACTTAGCAAAATTGACGATTTGCAACTTAGTAAAATTGACACTTTACCAAGGGGTTCACTTAGTAAAGCTAAATCTTGGTTTGATTGAAATTGAAAAATTAGACAAGTTAACTAGAGTTCGGCCAAACAACATTTTCTTAAAGCTTTTTTTCAATACGTATTCTTTGAACAATTAGGGTTAGGTAATTTACGATTTATCTTGCCTAACTAAACTAAAGGAAAACTGAGGATGCGATCCTTAACGAGATTCGGACAAGTAGTTAAGTAGAGTTGAAGTGGTTCAATAAGTAAACCTGTTTTGAGCATATTTCCACCAAACCAATTTTAATTTTCCTTATTTAATTTTTGTTTTAGCTTAGTTTCACCAAACCACCCCTTCTCTTTTTTCTTCATGTTGAATAAAATTAAAGCATTAGCTCAACCAAAACAAATGAAATGATCGATGATGTCAACCCTGTTCTCTGTGTTCGATAACCCCCATTCTTACTACAACGGGGGTTTTATTTGTCTTAGAGCCTGAAAAAACCTCTTCGTCATAATTACACAATTTTTTCACATTACAGATTTAGAGTTTCAATGACCTTCGGTGACAGCACATGTTCCATGCCAATTACCGTTTTTGGGAAGCACGTAGAAACAATAATTGGTTGCACTGTCCACGATATTATGGAATATGCAAACCATGTAAGAAATATTTAGCTATTTTTTTTATTAAAACCATTGTAGTGAGAACACTAATCACTATTTTCTAACCCATTTTTTTTATTGATTGTAGGAGTTTGGAGATTATGCTTTGAAACAATACATCAAAGAGCGACTAATGACTCCATTTACATTTTTATTACATGTTCCTCAGCAACAATTCGAAGAAGTCAAAGTTGCATCCCATTATTAAAGTGAAATGGGAAGAAAAATTTAAATACGTGACCAGTGACATTCACACAAGACGACATGAAACATGAACATGTTAAAGAAGTTTATTAGATTTTTGGTATAACTTTTAACGTTATTAAACTTTTAGAATGTTTTTGTGGTTGTTTAACAAATCTATATTATAGATATTGAATTTTAGAATGCTTTTTCGTGACCTATTGCATATTCTTCCAAAAGTTTTTGAGTTTTTTTACACTATAATTGATCCCGTGTATTAGCATGGGGGGACTCTAGTAGTAATAATATTATTCGATAAATAATAATATTTTGAGAAAATAAATGAGATAATATTCCATTCATATTAAATCAATCATTAAAATAAATTATTTCTTTAGTTGCTATGATTGTTTTAAGGGATTTTATCATATTTTGATTTGATGTTTTATGGTGCGTTTTCTTCAACTTATTAGATCTGAACTTATCAGAATTAATTTAACTTATTATGTTCGAGGAAGCAGTAATAATAAGTATCCTCTTTTTTTTCAAATCCATTATTAATTAATATTATCAATTCCAATAACAACTTATCTACAAATTTAATTTTCCTTAATTCACGTGTAATATAATTAACAAACTGGAACAAGTGGAGTAATAATAATATGGATCAGGGATAAAGTTTTATTTGGATTAACATTAAATCAAACCAAAAATAAATAAAATATGAAGGAAACCTTACTTCATTTGTTCAAACTCTTTTCCACTATTTTTGTAACATATCTTTTTTTTTTAAGAATCTCGTTCCGTTCAATCATTTAGTCCACCTCCATTTTAATTAGAGTTAAATATTATTATTGTTATTTTTGATAGAGATTTTTTTTAATTAGTTTACCGTAGTTCGTCTACTCTACTGTGTTATTATTTTATGTTGTGTAAGAATGATTTAATTAATTATTAATTCAATTAATTTTATTTAATCAATTATTTAAAAAAATAACCTAAATCAGATGGGAACTTATTAAAACTGATTGGAACTTAGTAGACCTGATATGAACTTATTAGATCTGATTGAAACTTAATAGAACTTATTAGATTTGATATAACTTATTAGAATTTATCTGAACTTATCTCATCAGTACCAAACTATTTCTTACTCTTTAACTCCCTAAATCTAGGTCACTTAATCAAGTTGTTGATTTACGACCTACTGTTTTGGGGAAGATCTAAGGTTGTAAGTTTGTATTGGGTAACAGATTTGAAGTGTTTTTGTTGAATTTGGTGATGATCTTCCCTACTCTAGCTAGATCTTTTGTTTACTTCTCTGTGGTTAGATCTTTCCCTTTTTGTCGTAATTTCTGGTGGGATCTTGATGATTTTAGTGAATTTTTTGTGCAATCTTTTTTTTGTACTCCGTAGTTCATTTGTTTGTTGATCTTGGTGTATTTTGGTCTGCATTTTAAGTTTGGTTGGTCTTTTGATATGTATGCAGTGGGTATATTTGGGTCTTTTGTTGATCTTGGTGTATCTTGGTTTTATTTTCGTGTACCTGTGTTTGATTTTGATGCAGGTTTACCATTTTGATCATGGTTTATTGATGTATTTTGTTCTGGTTTTTTTGGTGTATTTAGATCTGGGTTTTTTAATTTCTTTTTTTTGTTGTGTGATTTTGATTTGGGTTTTTAATTTTTGGTTTAATTTTGGTGTATTTAGATCTAGATTTTTAGTTGTATTTTGATCTGGTTTTTTCTTTCGTCGTTTTTTGGTGTATTATGATCTAGGTCATAATTTTCTTTTTTGATTGATCTTTTTGTTAAATCTGATTTCGAACGAGTTAAGTGTGCTTTAAGTTACTAAACTTTGCAAAAGATTGCAGTTTGAGTACCCTACTTGCAAAAGTTGCAAATAGAGTACTCAAACTAACCGTCCGTTAACTTTGGTGAAAATTTTGTTTATTTGCTACACCATGTGAACACTATTCCCTACACTTTCATCAATTTTTTTCTCTAGACAACAATTTCATCCATTTTCAATTGTTTTTTTTTCTCTCAAAAAACAGAAGCAAACTAATGTCATGCTTTTCCATTCCAAAAGCCACGGCTCCTTCCCAAGATAAATTCATTGTTCTTTTTTTTTTTTTTACTTTACTTGATTTCTAGAGATCATTTTGTTGTGTATATTTCCACTACTACAGAAAGAGTGGTTTTTCAATACATTTTAGGCTATTTCTCAACACTTAAAAGTGTTGAGATTATAATTTCCAACGCATATGCAAAGTGTCTAAAATTCGGCCGTGGAGAATTTCAACACGGGTATTTGTTGAGAGTCTCAACACTTTTTTAGACATGATTAAGTGTTGAGATTCTCAACGCTTTTCTTGACACGATGAAGTGTTAGGATTCTCAACACTTTTCTTGTCACGATTAAGTGTTGAGATTCTCAACACGTGTGTTGGGGTTTACACCACTAAAAGTGCTAAAAATTCCAATATTGATAATTCCAGTATTGTGATTTTAACACTTTTTTGTGTAAACAACTATATATAATCGACAATAAAAAATGATGTAATAATAGATATCCAAACAATGAATAATGTAAAAATTAATATACCAAATTCTACGTACTCGATATTATACACATATATATTATAAATAAAACATATTCAATATCGTATATATGATAAGTAAAATACTAATCAACAGCTAGAATAAAATTGTTGCACAAAGTAAGTTTTCAAAGACCACCACCATATATATCTAAACAAGTACTCCCTCCGTAACGAATTACTAGCAACATTTGTATTAGCACAAATTCCTTGGTGAAATAAGGTAATAGTAGTATTAGGTGGTATAATGATAAAAGTAAGAGAGAGAAAAGTAAGAGAGGAAAAGTAAATGGGGTATTATGTGGTGATATGATAAAAGTAAGAGAGAGAAAAGTAAGAAAGAGAAAAGTAAGTGGGGTATTGTGTTGTTTTTTTTACCAAAAACGGAATAAAATGAAATTGGAAAAAATTGTTGCAAGTATTTTGTTACACCTAAAAATAGAAATTGTTGCTAGTAATTCGTTACGGAGGGAGTACAACTAGGAAAAGAAAAAACCAAAAAGCTAGATGCTAGTAATAAATTTATGGTTCCTTTTTTTTGTAAGTAAAATATTATATAGCAAAAGAAAAGAATATTACATGCTACCCTAAGTGTGTGACGCCAAGCCACCACCTGAAAGAAAACCTAAAACCATTAGGGACATGCCCCTAATAGTCCTAATCGACCATCAAAACTTAAAAATCTACTATACAAGCTTAATCTAAAGGACTACGTCCCAAATAGACATTACATAGCAAGCAAATATTGTAGAAATAGTAAACTAAAAGAGCCATTATTTGTTATGGCCTTTTATTATTTTAGTCTCTAGCAGGGTTCCTGTCCAGATTTGATCCCCCCCCCCCCCTTTAGAAGCTAGGTAGGATCAAAGGCTCTGGCCTATTGATCTACTTCCAACCATGGTGTCAACTTTGGTTGGAAATTTTGGATGTATATTTCAACTTTTTCTTGGTATATAAAAATACTTAATTACCAAAAAAAAAAAATATTGTAGAAATAAACCTACTATGTATTACAACATAAGCTAAAACAAGGACTATGTCCCTAAGTGCAAGTAGCTAATGTTGTACTAAGAACACCAACTAAACCATCACCCAACACCAAACACCAAGCACATGCAAGCAGCTAAGCAAACTGCTGCCTTTAAAAGAGCAGCAACATCAGCAGCAACTTGTGCAACAAGGAGCCAGTAGCTGCATCAGTAAAGCCATTTTGGGGAGCAGTAGCATGTGACAAGAAAATCAGATTCGGTACTAACCTACAGCCAATTCCAAACACCTGCATCAACCAAAATGGAAGCATTCCAGCTACTTGAAATCAGCAGCCTCACCACCATCTAACAAGCACCAACTGCCTCTCATCCCCAATGGTCACGCCTCGCAAAAGCAGCAAAGCTACCAAATCAAAGGAGCAGCCTCTGGTATTTCCCAAACCAGAAAACAAGAACCATCCTGTTGAGTACATGAAGACCTAAGTGGCTTCCACAAAGCCACTACCAAAATCTAATTTAAGGCTCCTTGCTTGGCTTTAGTACTCTAATTAAGCTCGATCATTTAGACGATTTTCATCTTCGGTCTCAATATTCGCCCCATCATCACAAGCACCATCGTTGTGTACCTTACGAAAATATAATATAAGTTAAAATATAAAAAAAATATTTTTAATAATCTGGTAGCAATAACCTGGATAGTTACAATTTTCTCAACAAACAAGTGTATCAAAACTTCAATAGTCAAAACCATATAGTTAGATAAGTTGTGTTAGTATCCAAGAACAATAGCTATACCAACTATTTCCGAGAAAAATATATAATATATAAATCAACCAACATAGAATTAATGCTAGCAATTAATTATAAACTTCCAAAACATTTTAGATAAAATAACTTGTAAGAAAATATAATATTTCAACCCTTTAAAGTAAAATAACTTGCAACTTGTTCAAGTATTTGCCTATTTGGTACTGCATATATGTTTACAATGGCTCATGGTACTCCACCTCCACTTAGCCACTGGCTGAGGACAGAACTTGACGGCAGTAGAGCGCCAGAGGCAACGCCAGCAACACGACAACAACATGGCACGTAATAGCCAACCAGCCAGCATGAGGCAGCAGGACACGCAACTGCAGCACGACGCCACGACAGCAGCAGCTTCGCCCCGTCAGGAGCAGCAGGAGACGCAACAGTAGCTCAGTGGCTTCAGTCCCCCACACATCAGATCAGCACGCGCGCCACGGCGGCGGCAGCATCTTCGCCTCGTCGGGAGCAGCATGGTGGCAAAAGCACCCTACACAGCTGCTGCAGCAACCCGCGCGACACCACAGGGCAGCAGGTGGTGATGATGCAGCAGCGGCAGAATACGACGGCAAATGACCAGCCTCTGCTCGTTGTTCTGGTCAGCCTCTGGCCCGCAATTAATTTTAAAATAAAAAGGAAATCTTCACACATTGTTCAATTCCATAAACAAATATAGAAATTTGTGAGCAATTGTAGATTAGAATTTCTAGTAATGCGACTACCTCAAATTTTCCCAAACAATGTCAACTAAGCAAGGAATAAACTCCAACTCAAAATTGAATATTCAACTTCTAAATTTATCACCAAACCCATGCACATGTATGATGCTACATAGCAAATTTACACATGTCATACGTCCAAGTATGCTATAATTCTTTGTCTACTTTCAATCAAATTCTTCCACATAATCTCACATATCTCATAAGAATTTAAAAAGTAAAAATCAGATTGTGGATTAGGCCATGCACCTTCGAATCCCTCGCTAAAACCTTGAATGAGGACTTTGTATGCAATTGTCTCCCCAAATGAACACTTATTTAATCCTCAAAATTACATCTAACACTTTGTACTAATGTAGTAGGCAGGATAAAATGCCCACAAGTCGCCCAACCCTACACCTGGCCATCAGTTGTCTTCACAGCAGTCTAGGTTAGCAACAGATCTACAAAACTTCAATGCATTTTACACTTATATTGCATACACTTGTATGATTCTATGCAATGTTGTAATTGCAAACATATTAATTCCTGAAAATCCGAGAATATACTCAAAGATTAACCAAACCTACTTCAAAATCACGAATCAGAAAAAATCAATGATTAACTTACCTAAAAGACTCATATAACTCAACGATTAACTGAATTTGAAGAATTTACTATGCATAATTGCAAATTGCATTTGATTAAACAGAATTTCTTCATTCACATTTGATAAGCACACAATCACGCAAATAGCAATAAGTTAAATTTTTTTTAAGAAACTAAGTCGATTCAGCCACCACGACAAGGGAATGAGCATCCAGCACCTGTGCAAGACCTGAAAACACACACACCCCCCCCCCCCCCACGTCACCACCCACGGCGGTGAACCACCAAGCAGGCCCCCAATTACAGAGTCGATTCAGCTGAACGAATACCCCCAATCACGAAATTCAGAGCAGAATAAACCCACCATCAGAGGCGGATCTAGAATTTTATGTATGCAGGGGCACCAATTAATATTAATTGGTTATTATATGAATTAAATAAAATGTCTTAATATAGTGAGTATTTTACAATTCCATTCATCAAATAAAGTAATATAAAAGGATTAAGATTTGAAATTAAAATCTAAATTGTAATATATATATATATTATACTATCTTTTATATTATTAATCTATATAAGCTTATAAATTGTAATTAATAGTGATATTTTTTAAGAGATATACAATTTATATGTATTGTGTACTCTATAAACTAAAGTAGTAGTTGTAACTTGTACGAGGGAAACTAAGTAAAAAAGTTTTTTTTTAATAAAAAAAATAGGGAAAAAGGAAGGATTTCATATGAAACAAACAAAAAAGGAGGAACTATCAATGTAAGGGATTGATCTCACGACCATGTGTCCAATGCAGCATAAAGCAGCAACACCTAAACCACTAGACCAAGTTATTTTATTTGCTAATACTCTAACATTATATAAATATATAGTATTTCAGAATCTGACTTTAAAAAAAAAGAAAATGTAATTTTTTTTGGCGGGCTAGTGCCACCCAGGCCCCACCATAGGTCCGCCCCTGCCCACCATCCTCCCCAACCTTCTAACCATGGTATTTCCAAGCTTAAGGAAGATAAAGATTAAGGAATAAGAGAAGACTTACAGCCCTAGATCTGAATGTGCGAGCGTTGCATTCGCGAAAGGACCCTTCGATTGGAGGCTCGCAAAACCTCGTATGACCTAGGTTCCATTGCAGCACCTTCGAGCATCCTCGGTTGAGCCCTAGAACTCTCAGCAACTAGAAGCAAAACGCAAGCGTCTACTTTTCGCACACCTGCTTGGAATCAGCCCTCGAAAAACCTAGATTTTCCCACCACTCGTTGAGGATGGCGTCGTGGAGCTGAAAGAACCTGCTTTCCGATAAAATCATGCAATTGAATAACTAACAAAATCAAGAATGAATTTAGCCCTAAATTATCAAGACCATAATGAAACTCGAACACTAAACTCACCAATTTCAAATTTTGAACAAGAAACTCACAAATTTGAACAATAAAATCGAAACAATCAACATACACAAATTCTAAACAATAAGCTCACCAATTAATCGAAATCGGCAATGATTTAAATTCCTCTTAAATTTGATAAATTTCGCTACTTTCGCTGAATGATTTTTGCTACTTTCGCTTGATTTTTGCTATATTCATTAGGAATGGAAAGGAACATGGAGACGAATTGCATGCTCGCTGATTGAGAATGAATGGATGATTAAAGGTGAAACAATTTTAGCAAATTTTGGGGTTTTGCTTTTCTCTCTTGTTAATTTTTTAGGGAAAGCGGTTTTAGAAATTTTTTAGGGTATTCTTTTATTTTCTAATTTTTTTAGAGCAAGTTTTATTTGGGTTAATGATGGGTAGTGAAAGCAGTTTTGGATTTTGGTGAGAGAATAAGGAAATGATTTTCTTAAAAATTTGATTTGGCCGCTTAAAATAGGGTCATGTGTGTAGCATGTGATTATAATTAGCAATTCTCAACACTTTTTTATGTAGAAAATATTTAACACTAAAAAGTGTTGACATTTGTGTCAAAAAAAGATGGAAACTAACATTATCCTCAACACTTGTTGCTTGTGTTGAGGGTAGGTAGGGGTGGGCAAAAAAACCCGTATTCGGTTTTTGATTCGGTACCCGATTTTTTTAACTGAAAAAGCGTGTGCCCGGATCGGAATTTTTTAAACCGGGTACCCGGTATCCGGTTTTAATTAATTTTTAAAAAAATAGTTTTTATTATTAAAAAACAATTTTTTATTTTAATTTAGAAAGTCCACAAGATCTTACTCGATCAATTCCCGTTGTCGGTAATAATTCTATTAGGGGAACGCAGGGGGAAATTATCCACCGAATGCAAATTTTTTTTATTATTATAAATATTGTTTTTTTTAAATTTAAAAAATAGTTTTTTAAAAAAAACAATTTGTTTTTTATTAAAAAATTTGATAAAAAACAGATTTTTTTTTAAAAAAATAATAAAAAATAGTTTTATATAAAAAAAGTTGTATAAGAAAAAAAACGGATCCGGATTCCCGGTTTCCGGAACCGAATTTCCTGATACCCGGAAATCCGGGTACCCGGATTATCCCGATCGGGTCCGGGCCAAAAAAATTGCGACCCGAAAATCCGGGTACCTGAATTTTTCCACCTCTAGTTGATGGTATAGTGTCTAAAAACCAATCTTTTTGTAGTTGTGTTCCATTGAAACCCAAAATTCTAATCATTTGTTTTTCTTCATCTCCAAAATCACATGTTCTTCCTCCACACCTTCCTTGATTTATGATTTTACTCTTCATGGCTTTTTCTGAGCTACGTAACCTCAAATAATGTCAAATCAAGTAGTACTGTGATAAAACTTTGGTGTATTTGAGGAAGAGCTGCTACTATTTCTTTACTTATTTGGTTCAATTAGTACCTTCAATTTAGATTCAAGATAAAATATAATTGAATATATCATATAATATACAAAAGTAATAATTGGTTCTTTCTAAATTACAGTTAATACCTGATACAACAATGCTATTTTATTGGTTTTTTTTTTTTTTTTTTTTTTTTTTTGGTGCAGTGTCAAATACTATGCTATTTTTATTTTACCTTTGCAACAATTGCATTGTGGGTTTGAAATGTTGTTTGAGTTTTCTTATAATTGTTGTTGTTTGTTTTATATGTGCATTAACGTGGCTTACTTGCTTCAAATCCTTACAATTGCAAAGTTCATTACTCCAAACGGAGGTGTAACAGAATTTGTATTTGGGCACTCAAACTGCAACTTTTGTAACTACGGTACTAGAAATGCAATTTTTGTGAAAGTTTAGTACTTGGTTGTGTACTTAGAGTCCGTTTACTTGGGTGTAAAACATTTTCGATGTAAAATGATTTTTCATGAAAAACATTTTACCTTGTAAAACTCATTTTCAAAGAAATTTTCCAATGTTTACTTGTACGGAAAATACGTTTTACTCCTAAATTTTGGGAAAAATATTTCCACTATGTGTAAAATGAGTTTTCCCTCCAAATTTTACATTTTATTTTTTCACCAAAAGTAAACGATGTAAAATGGGAAAACTATTTTCAAGGAAAACATTTTTCGCTCTAGTAAACGGACCCTTAACTCGATTTCAAACCTTTAATTTCTTGTTTTTTTGGTTGATTTTTGTTATATCTTATTTTAAACCTTTAATTTCTTGTTTTTATTGTTGATTTTTCGTTAGATAGAGCTGATTTCAAACCTTTAATTTTTTGTTTTTTGGTTGATTTTTCCTTATATCTGATTTTAAAACTTGTATCATTTCTTGGTTTTTGGTTGATTTTTTCTTAGATCACATTTTAAACCTTTAATTTTTGATGTTGATCTGAAGAATGACTTGTGTATGATTTCCAGTGGCTCTCTTTTGTTATTACTTTGCTTGCCAAAGCTGTTTAAGCTGTCTAATGAAATTGTATGCAGTGGGTTTTTTATGTTTGCTTGAATATGTATGCAATTCAATGGGTATTGTATGTAGGGGTGCTTATCGAGTTGAGTCGATCGCGAGCAGCACGAGCTCGGCTCGGTCAAAGCTCGGTCAAAGCTCAGCTCGAGCTCGAACTCGACTCGATAAGCTCGTGAGCAGCTCGATAAAATTTTATAGTATTATTTTTTATATTTTAATTTTCAATGTAATAAATTTAGTATGTCCCTAGTTAATTTATTTTTAAAAAATAAAAGATTTACAAATTACAATAATAAAAATAAGGTAAAAAAGACAAAAGAAGAGAATAAAGCCATTCCTTTAGAGAAAAAAAAATTACAATACTAATCATTGTGATTTGTGAGTAAAGAAAGGAAAGTGGTAAAAAAAAAAGAAAGGACAATCGCATAGCAGTAAACAATAGCATAGCAGTACAAGACATTCCCCTTCCCCTTACCCTCAAACCCTAAAATCTCTTTGGCCTTAATCACACAGCCGCACAAGTGCACTACACTCAAACTAACCCTAAAATCTCTTTGGCTCTGACCCTAAAATCGCATAGCAAATATCGCCGTCAACTCCTCCTGGTAGCAGAACTCGCCGTCAACCGTCGCCGTGCATCTGACTCGGACTGATCATTACCGAACTGCAAAAGCACTTGTAAGTAGCTCATCGCTTTTTTTTCTTTCTCTTTTGATGAATTTATGTGTTGTTTCTGTTAGTGTTAGTGTTAATGTGGATCTTTTTTTTCATTCTGTAAAATTTTTAGAGTTGATGTTGTTTCTCTTAGTTTGTATTTTTACAGATTTAATTTCCGAATTTTACATACAATTTTTTTTTTCATTCTGTAAAATTTTTGCTTGTGTTAAATCTAATTCTGTTATGCGAAAGTATTGTTTGTGTTTTGCTTGTGTTCTCTAATATCTTTGTCATATTATGTCTTTGTAGAATAAGTTTGAAGTTGAGCCAAAGGAAATCCTCCTTCCAATTCTCTAGGCGATAGTGGATTTGGGAAGATTGAAGATTTGAAGTGAAGATTGATAGAAGATGTTGCAAATCAAATGAAAAATTGAATTATTGGAAATTTGTAATGGATTGTTATTTTTAGTAGATTTTTTTTTGTAGACTTGTAGTCACTTTTTATGCAAGTGTTTTGTGGACTTTGTAGTCACTTGGATTAGTCGTTAAAATAAATGAGCTCGAGTCGAGCTGACGAGTCGAGCCAATGAGTCGAGCTAACGAGTCAAGCTACCGAGTCGAGTCAAGCTCTCAAATCGAGCAGAATGTTTTTAACGAGTTTCGAGCAAACTCGAGTTCGAGTCGAGCACTATCAAACAATAACGATCACGAGTCGAGCACTGCATTATCGAGCCTGTCGATTATCGAGTCGAGTCGAGCAGGGAACGAACAACAATCGAGTCGAGTCGAGCTATGGCCTGCTCGCGATCGACTCGCTCGATAAGCACCCCTAATTGTATGCATTGGGTCTTTTGGTAATTGGTATTGTATGCAGAGGGTTTTTTATGGTTGCTTGAATATGTCTGTCTAAGCTATACATGTTGTCTATTGCTCATCAAAATTATGTGTTTCCCTCCATTTTTTACACGGATAATAGTATGATAAAACCAATGCCTTTTTTTAAAGATACCCCTAATAACTCATTATAAGACAACAGCTGGGACACATAAAAAATGAGACATTAGAGAAATGAAGCAGTTTTATTGGGATAGATGGAGCAAAAAAACTTTATGAAACAATGAACATTATAAATTTACTTCAAAAATAGAAATGAATTACCTCATAAATTCATAATGGTGGGAATCGTGGGAACTCACTCTATTTCTATTGTGTCAACCATTCATGTTAATTTTTGATTTTTTTAGTGATAAAGTTTTACCCAACTCAATAATAGAAATCTGATAAAAGCGGATTGGATTAATATTTTTAACTCATTTAGTCAAATGGGTTGAACCAATTAAGCCATATGGATTAGGTTAAAATTCTTATTTTGATTCACCTATTAAATACTAGCCTTGTATACACATTTTGCATGCGATGATATTTTAAATGTATCTTTTATTTTGTTTAAACAAAAAAAAACAAAAAAAAAACGAACGCTAGTTGTTTGTTTGTTTGAAAAATTGAAATATTTTTTAAATTCAAACTCACTAACATAATCATAAAAAAAAATCCTTTCATTCGGACACCTTACAACAATGAACAAACGAAAAGTTTTATTTACTATATTTTATTAGCTATTGAATTTCTACGATAATAAAACAGTAAAATTTTATGTGACAAACTATTAGTTGTATAAGGGTTTTTACTCTTTTAGTTATTTAATTCCTTAATTAGTTCTTTTATTCTTCTATAAATAAGGCTTCTTCCTAAGTCCTAGTTAGTTGAGTTAGTTGTATTTTACTACTGCTTAGAAACTCTTTTGGCTTTTCCTCAATAATATCAAAATTCCATTTTCTCTTCTTCTTGCATTCTCAGTTTGTTCTCAGTTCTTCATGGTATCAGAGCACTAACCTAATTTGGGTTTGGGTTCGATCTTAGATACTCGATTTGGTATCACACTGGTTGTGATAATTTGGTTGAAGGTTTTAGTTTCTGATCTTCGTTTCTTTGGGATTTTCTTTTTTTCTTGCAAGCTTCTTCAATGGCGTCTTCTAGCATCAACTCAAATTTGGATGGAGCACCAGTTGATAATCAAAATTCTGGGTTCAATTCAGGTAATTTGGATCCTTACTTTGTCTCTAATTCAGAAAATCCTACAAATGCCTTACCTGCTGTGAAATTTAATGGAATAAATTACATTAGGTGGAGTAGAAATGCAATTAAATACTTAGGAGAAAAAAATAAAATAGGTTTTATTGATGGATCAATTCTTCCCCCTGCTGAAACTGATAAAGATTACTTAAAATGGAAAACAGCAGATTATATGGTGTGTTGTTGGATTTCAAGTTCTATGTTGAGTGAGATTGCTGATGATTTTGGATATGCTGAGAGTGATTTTGAATTGTGGTGTGATATTAAGGAGAGATTTGGACAAAAAAATGGACCTATGATTTACCAATTAAAAAAGGAAATAGCTAATCTTAGGCAAGAAAATCAAACCATTATGGGCTATTTTGGGAAAATAAAACGTTTATGGGATGAACCCTGCAAAATCTTAGGACAATGCCAGTTTGCACATGTGGATTTGTGAGTAAATGTGCTTGTGGTTTCTTGAAAAAACTAGCTGACATTAAGCAAGATGACAAGCTTATGCAGTTTATGTTAGGGCTGAACAATGGGTATGAGAACACCATAACTGATGTGTTGTCTATGGAACCTTTACCTACCTTAAGTAAGGCTTTCTCATTAGTACAACAAGTTGAAACTCAAAAAGAAATCACTGGGGGGCAGGGCATTTCAGTTGACAGCAGTGCTCTGTTGGCTAATAGACCTTCAAGGTCTAATAATGGAAAGTCTGGTGCTAATCCTCAAGAAAAGAGGGATTGGAGGAAGGAAAAACTTGACAGATTTTGTACTATCTGCAAGACTAAAGCTCATAATGATGATCAATGTTTCAAGGTGATTGGATATCCAGATTGGTATCTAAATCTCAAAGGTGTTAAGGTTGAGGGTAGCAAGTCTAAAATGGCTACTCATGTAACTGTGGATGATGATTCTTCTGTGGACACTCCATTGGATACTGCTGGAAAAGTGAATGAACTAGAGTCCTTCAAGAATGAGATGGTGTCTTCAATTTGTCAAGAAGTGGTCAAAGTAATCCAAAACAAGACCAAGAATGAAGCTGATGGTTCAGGTTTTGCTTATGCAAACTGTGCTGGTAACCTTTCTTTATCTTCTAATGCTTTTAATATGCATTCTTGTGATAATATGTTATAGATTATAGATTCAGGAGCTAGTGATCACATGGTGTTTGATCTTTCTTTATTAACTAATACAAGAAAATTATCTAAACCTATTAAAGTAGGATTACCTGATGGATCTTGCAAAATGGCTAACACTGTTGGGACTGTATGTTTGAATTCAAACTTATGCATTCATGATGTGTTATTTGTAGAAGGATTTAAGCACAATCTTTTGTCTGTTAGTAAAATGGCTGAACTATCAAATGTTCAGGTTGTTTTTACTAAAGATAAATGTTTGTTTCAGGACCTAACTAAAACCATTGTGGCTATTGGCTTCAAGCAGCAACGGCTTTACTGCTTGAGAGTTTCTGTAAAGGTTGAAAACAGGTGTGACTTTAAGAATAATATAGGTAGAACTTGTAATAATGTTACTATTGTGACACAGAATAAGGGTAAACTGATACATTCTAATGTAGATTTGTTACATGCTAGACTAGGACATTTATCTTTGTCAAAAATGCATCACATTAGTGATTGTAAGTGTAGTACTTTGAGCCATTATGATTGTACTGTGTGTACTAATGCCAAATTACACAAACTTCCTTTTAAAATAAGTACTTCTAAAGCTAGTGGTATCTATGATCTTATTCATATAGATTTATGGGGACCATATAAAGTGGTTGCTCTTAATGGTGCTAAGTATTTTTTGACAATTGTTGATGATCATAGTAGATCTACTTGGACTTTCTTATTGAATAATAAGCTTCAAGTTGTTCATACTATCACTCAGTTTATTGCTATGGTTAACACTCAATTTGGTAAGAAAATTAAAGCCATAAGATCTGATAATGGCACTGAAATAATAAAAGAACAATGTGTTACTCTTTTTCAACATAAAGGTATAATTCATCAAAAGAGTATAGTTGGTGTTCCTCAACAAAATGGTCGTGTTGAGAGAAACATAGACATTTATTAGAAGTGGCTAGAGCTCATAGGTTTCACACTAAATTACCTAAGAAATTTTGGGGTAAATGCATTTTAACTGCTACTTATCTAATAAACAGGATGCCTACTAAAGTCTTAGGTTGGAAAACTCCTTTTCAGTTGCTTTTTGGAAAAACACCTTGTTATGATAATCTATAATTTTTGGTTCTTTATGTTTTGCTGTGAATAATAACATTCATAAAGATAAATTTGATACAAGAGCTAGGAAAGGAATTTTTATTGGCTATCCTCATGGTAAAAAAGGATATAAAATTTATGATTTGGAAAAGAAATGTGCATTTGTTTCTAGAGATGTCAATTTTTTAGAAAATGAATTTCCTTACAAAGAACATGCTCAACCTACTAACTGTGAACAACCTATTCTAGTATCTTTTGGTTGTGACCAAATAACTAATTCTACTCATGGAATGCATAATAATGACACTTCTAATTCCAATATAGAAATGTTCTCAAAAAATAATTCTGCTCACAGAAATTTACAGAACAATTTTGATCATGTTTCTTCTTCTACTAATGCTAGTCCTGGTATTGATCACCCTCAGAATCTTAATGTTGGCTCTCCTTCTGATAATGTTCAACATAATCATTCTGCTTCTACAGGTGTTCGTGTTTCATTAGAACAGAATAGATTCAGTTCAGAATAGGACAACTCCAATAATTCTGTTTCTCTTATTCCTACTAAAAGACCTATAAAACCTTCTACTAAATTAGGATATGTGTGTCCTTATGTTCCTCATAGGAATGATACTACATCTGACCAATCCCATTCATTTACAGTTAATTCTTCCCATTTTATTGAACCTAAAACTTACAAACAAGCCAGTAAATGTCCTGATTGGGTTATTGCTGTGAATAAGGAAATAAAGGCTTTAGAGGATAATAACACTTGGACTCTCACTTCCCTACCTAAAGGTAAGCAAGCTATAGGGTGTAAATGGGTTTTTAAAACCAAACTAAATGCAGATGGTACAATTGAAAGGTACAAAGCTAGATTAGTTCAACTGGATACCAACAAATAGAGGGCAAGGATTTTGATCAAACCTTTTCTCCTGTTGCCAAACTAGCCACTGTTAGGATAGTGACTTCCCTAACCACTATTAAGGGATGGCCTTTATGCCAATTAGATATTAATAATGCTTTCTTGCATGGGAATTTGGATGAGGAAGTCTATATGGTTCCTCCCTCTGTCTACTTTAAAGCTAACTCTAATAAAGTTTGCAAATTAAACAAATCCTTATATGGGCTTAAACAAGCACCACGGCAATGGAACAAATAGCTTGATTTGTTTCTAAAAAATTGTTTTTTTCACTCAATCTAAGCAAGACTATTCCCTTTACACTAGAAAACTTGATTCTGAATTTTTGATTCTTATTGTTTATGTTGATGACATATTAATTACAGGTTCTTCTTTGGCTCAAATTAATAAAGTTAAACAAGATCTTGATTTTGCTTTAATCAAAAGAAATATATTAGTGATATTCTTGCTGATGCTAACATGGAAAATTGTGAGATTGCTGTGGCTCCCCTTCCAACAGGTCTTAAGCTTTCTCTAGATGATGGTGAGCTGATTCCAGACCCTGCTGTCTTCAGAAGAATTGTGGGGAGGCTGATTTATTTAGGCTTCACCAGGCCAGACCTATGCTATCCAGCTCAACATTTATCTTAGTTCATGCAAAAGCCTAGGATGCCACATCTAAGAGCAACCACACATGTCCTGAAGTACTTAAAAGGCACCCAAGATTATGGCATTTACTACTCTGCAAATGTTGATCTGATGCTCACAGCCTATTTTGACTCTGATTGGGGTACCTGTTCCTTCTCAAGCAGGTGCCTCAGCTCTTATGCTATCTTCCTTGGCTGCAATCTCATCTCATGGAAGACAAAAAAACAGTCTACAGTCAGCAAATCATCCACTGAAGCAGAATATAGGAGTTTATCAAGTGCTGCAAGTGAGGTTTGTTGGATTCAAGGACTCTTGACAGATTTGCTTGTTCATGTTCCTCTTCCTATAAAGGTGTTTTGTGATAAAAAATCTGCAGAGCACCTTGCCAAAAACCCTATGTTTCATGAAAAAACCAAGCATATCAAGAGGGATGCTCATTACATAAGAGAATAAGTCGAATCAGGGTTTCTACAAGTCCAACACATTAGTACTCAACATCAAGTTGCTGACCTCTTTACCAAGCCTATGGTTTCAGCTAGACACTTTTTCCTTTGTACCAAGCTTGGGCTTATTTCTTTTGCCAAACTTGGGAAGGGGATATTAGGAGTATAAGGGTTTTTACTCTTTTAGTTATTTAATTCCTTAATTAGTTCTTTTATTCTTCTATAAATAAGGCTTCTTCCTAAGTCCTAGTTAGTTGAGTTAGTTGTAATTTGCTACTGCTTATAAACACTTTTGACTTTTCCTCAATAGTATCAGAATTCCATTTTCTCTGCTTCTTGCATTCTCAGTTTGTTCTCAGTTCTTCACAAACTATGTCAACATGAGTGTTTTTCTATAGAGAATTCAAAAATATAAATTTTGGTATTTTTTATTTTACATTTACGAATTTTATATTTTGTAATATTTTCATTTAAAAAAGTTCAAAAATTATAATAACTTTCTTTAATAGTTAGAGGCGTGATATTAATTCAATTTCAAGAAAATTTTGGGAGGTTACATGGACTTTTCTAGAACATACTATGGCTTATATAATAGAGATATGGGTTGAGATTTAATTTGAATTGTTTTGAAAAATATACGGGTATTTTGATTGTCTTTTCATAAGAAAAAACCCTAATTTATTATCTGCTAAAAAAATAAGAGAATTTAGTATATACAAAAGAAGCGATGTGTTTATGAGATGGAGTCCAATGCCCTAGAATAAATTTGGGTAAATTATACTAAGCAGTTAAGCTCCAGCCAATATTTTAAAAAAGCTATGCCGAATCAGGTATGCGAGAGGCGTTTACCATGTTTTGTTTCTATTAATTAATCTCCCATTATTTTTTGATTTTTAATTAAACAGTTTTGTGTTGTGTTGTCTCCCTAATCGCGACTGTCAAGATTCTAACACTTCTGTTAACTGTAAATTAATCTGTCACACCCTGCCTGCTAGTTTTCTTATAGCTAATTGATTTATAATTACTATTATCATTCCCTATTGTTGAGGAAACGTTTGACACAATCTAAGTGAAAATGAACTTAAATTGAGAGATAATGGCAGATTAAGAGGAATAATAATTAAACCCAAATATACTAATTTAAGTATGTAGTAGATTAAAAAATTTGTTTGACCATGGCTATGGCTGTTTCTTATCTTAGGATATAATTAAAGTTGGGTTAGGAATTAGGATACTGTAGCACATTTTTTTTTTTATGGTCATGAACAGTGTTGACCGTTCACATGACTTCACTTTTCTAATATTATTGGATGATAATTTACTCACAATTATATTATATTTGTGGATAACAACAAAGTTAAGAGTCTAATAGTCATATTGAATATTTTTACGGGTTATGAAATTGTGATAGTTACATAAAATATAATAGTATTTTTTTGCCAAGATGATTCAATAATGTTAGTGCAAGGTGACAAATCATTGCTTGTCTTATACTAAAGTGCCATTTTATAACCCAAATTCCTCCCTGTAGAGTGTGGACTTTTATCAATATTAAAGTAGAAGATAATTTTCTTAACTGGACTTGGTAAGTGAAGGATAATTTCCAATAAAAATAGGGTTTTTTTGGGTTGATTTAATCTGAACTGAATTGAATTAAACTAAATTCTAGATTCATTAGCAGTTGAATTAAATTTAATTGAATTTGTTTGAACTGAACTAAATCCTAGGTATGTATTCATTGAGTTTAGTTATATTTTTTGTCCATTTTAATAATATTTTATCCAGATTAGTTATATTTTGTCCAGATCTCATGCTTTTATTGTCTAGGTGAGTTATAATCTAGTCCAGATTAGTGACAATATTATCTAGGTAAGTAATAGTCTCGTCCTAGTTAGTTATATTTTATGTCAAGATTAGTTATATTTTTTCAGGTTACTTATATTGTCTAGGTGAATTGTAATACACTCCAAGTCAATGACAATATTGTTCAGGTGAGATATAGTCTCGTAAAAGTTAGTAAAATATTTTGTCCAGATGAGTTATAATCAAATCTAAGTCAGTAGTGACAATATTGTCCAAGTGATCTTTATTTTACTTTGATACATCACTTGTAAGTTGTAACTAATCTATATTATAATAGTTCTTTCATTTTGAGATCCTTGGGAACGTCTAAACTAATGACAATTCTGTGTCATTTGTTGTTTAATTGTTTTTATAGCTGCATTGTACAAAATGATGGAGGAAGACCGTTTAGGAGCCTTTGGATTGCAGACTTATAGATTCATGGGAGTATAACATATGGTAAATTTAAATTTTTATATTGACATTTACCCACGCCATCCATGGCGAGGATAAATCTAAAATCCATCTTCACCTTATAGGTATAAGGCTAAATCTACCTCTGCTCAGAGATGAAACTAGAATTTGAATATTAAGGGGTCAAAAATATTTTTAAAAATAGGGAAGTAAAGAATTCAAGTATTGAATGAAGTAGAGAAAAAGAAAAAGTCTAGACGTAAAGGATGGAAGATGAATGAAGTTTAACGTCTTTGTTTATTCCAGGTCTAAAAATAAATTATGTGTCCAGGTAAAAGGTATTCGTCGAGTACAGTTTAGTTATATTTTTTGGTCCAGTTTAATATATTTTTGTCCAGGTTTCATAATTTATTGTCCAGGTGAGTTATAATCTAGTCCAGATCAGTGACAATATTGTCCAGATGAGTTATAGTCTTGTCCTAGTTAGTTATATTTTATGTCAAGATTAATAATATTTTGTCTATATTAGTAATATTTTTTTCATATTACGTACTTTTATTGTCTAGGTGAGTTGTTATACAGTCCAAGTCAATGACAATATTGTTCAGGTGAGTTATAGTCTTGTAAAACTTAGTTAAGTATTTTTTCCAGGTTAATAATATTTTGTTCAGGTGAGTTGTAATCAAATCCAAGTCAGTGACAATATTGTGCAGGAGTTATAATTTTGTATAAGTTAGTTATATTTTTTTGTCCATGTTACTTATATTTTTTTTCCAAATTACTACTTTTATTGAGTTAGTTGTAATTTAGTCCTCGTAAGTTGCAATATTGTCCATGTTAATTTTATTCTTATACAAGTTTAACAAGCGTCAGTCCAGATTAAAAGACATTTCACCATGCTGAAATTTATATATCCAGGTTTATATTTGTCCAATTTAAAATAATATTAGTCCAGGTTTAAAGACCTTTAACAAGGATGAACTTTATATGTCCCGATTTTTACCTACCTAGGAGAAAATAAACAGATTTTTTTGAATGAAGCCATCTCTTTCGATATTGTCTGACACAATATCATCTCATTATTTATTTACTAATAAATAATAAGAATTTGAAGAATAATAAGTGTTTCTTATATCTTCCCAGATTATTTGTTGCTTATTTTCAATTATATTGCATATATATTTTCTAATCTTGCGTTTGTGCAATTGATGTGCTTCTATTTTAGTTGTATGCTAAGGCACTAAATGTTAACTACAATAATTATTAAAAATCAAGTAATTTTTTTCATATATTTTTAAATCTTCCAAAATTTGAATCTTAATTTATAAAAGTTATGGGTATGTAAATAATTTTAATTCATAAGTCTTTAAACAAAATGAAACATATTTTTCCCTATTTTTACGTCTGAAATTTTATTTAAAAAAATTAAGATTATACTCCCTCTGTTTTTTATTAAATTTTCTCACTTTCCATTTTGGAATCTTTTTTTAAAATGTACTTATTTCTCACATTTATTATCCTACATTTATTAATTTTCCACTATTTGAGTCTTGTGTTATGCTGTTGGGTTGATTTGGTAAGTTGTTTCGGTATTTAGTGTTGGTTGTTTCGGAGGAATTGGAGAATTGGAGAATTGGATAACCAATTTGGTTTTCTTTTTCTTTATTTCACTTTGTTTTTGATCCCCCTTGTTGGACTTTCACCACCACATGTGTGAAATGTATCCTACCCTTATCTCTAGCCACGTTATAAGCTCATGAAAGACCTTTTGAGGTTCGTAATTGTATTCTAGTTAGATGAATAAAATCACTTGTCAAAGATGAAGGCATTAGTTAAATTTCGAGTCGACTCATAGGTGGACTGACATTTGACCCTTAATAAACACATGAGTGATGTGAGTTTGGGAGGGTTATGTCACATTACTTTGACAATTTGGTCGGGCGGAGAGAGCTTGGGCACACTATGAGCCTACCAAAGAGAGGAGTGACCTGTGAGTATGGCTAATCGTGATCCTTAATACACAAATGGTTGACTGAGGTTGAATAATTAGAACAGGCCAATGAGTGATTCTAGTGGATTTGATCTAGCCATCTTTGAATTGCATAATGTATGGATACTTTGAGTCATTGAATTTGTTGTTGAAAACTTGGGCATGATTTGTTGGTTATTTTCGCGCTATGTTTTGCTTGGGGACAAGCAAAAGGCTGGCTTGGGGGAGTTTGATAACTTGGATTATTTTGTGTTTTTCACCCTTATTTTGTATTGTTTTATTGTGCTAACCGTGCTCTTAGGAGCCGTTTTACCGCTAATAAGTCAGTTTGGAGTGTTTTGTGTCTTTTCCATGTTTTTGTACAGGATTTTGATAAAAAATGCTCTAAATGGGAAAAAAACCATCAAAGTAGGTCAAGCTAGGAACTAGAGAAGCATTGGGATATCACGGTGAATTTCCGAGAGGTTCTAGACTTCTGGTGACAATTAGTGAAGAATTGGCTTGAAGTAGTTTGATTTTGTCCGAATGATTTTGACCACCTCTCACTATTTTGGACATAAATCAAGATATCAATATCGGATTGAAGCGATTTCAGTGGATTTGGAAACTATATTCAAAGAGCTTTAAAACGGTAGGTCACACACCTGATTTTCACTTGAAACGAAGAAGTTATGGCCATTTGAAGTTGCTGGTCACATTTGGGCCCGAGAAACCGTTTGGCCCAATTGGATTACGTTTGCTGCCTATGTTTTTTCCTATAAATATCCCTTTGTAATCCCATGTAAACTTGTCTTTGGACCCTTATTTTTTTTTAGTTTTAGGGTTTAATCTTTCTTTTTTCTCCCTTTATCTTTTGCTAATTACTTTCTTTAATCTTTAATATAAGATTCAATCTTTAGTTCCTCAATTTGGTAATTTCTTCTCCCTTTTCCTTTTGTTCATGTTTGATTTAATATTTTATTTTATGTCTTTGATTTATTCTTTATTATTTTCTTTGCTTAGATCTCCTTTCCTCTAGGGTTTAGGGGATCTATGATTGATTGAATGTGTTGATTAATTTATTTCTTTTGTTCTTTAATCCATGATTTGCCTTTAACTTCCTAAAATCTGATCTTTATCATATAAATTTGAGTAAATATCTAGTGGTAGCCGAGAGGTGAAAACTCCATATAGACTTAAGATTTTGGGTGGGATTAATTTAATAAATTGCGAGAGCCTATTAGATTAATTTTATAGATCTAATAAAACGCGAGAGCCTGATAGATCTTGGTTAAAACTTATCTGTGAATTATTGAACACTAATCTTTAATCTATCCAGGATTTTAATTATAGTGAACCTAAACCCTAGGCCACTAAAGTTTGGATTTTTATTATTTTTTCTGGTTTGTTTTCTTTAGTTTAATTGATTTTCCCCCAAAGGTCCTTTTACATAGTTTGAACTTGTTAGGATTAAGAGAAAATATGTACCTCCTTGTAGATTGACCCTACTTCTCTATCTATATTAGTTAAAGTTGCTAGGTTATTTTTGACGGGTTGCGACTAGAGATGCAAGTGGGGCGGGGCGGGGCGGGTTTTGACATTCCCACCCCGCCTCACTTTTTCATCCCCATCTCCATCCCCGCGGTGGGTGTAAAACTCATCCCTATCCCCACCCCACCCCACCATGTACACAGTTAATATCATCCCCGCCCCATCACCCACTTGGGTATCCATCCCCACCAAATTTCCACCTTCCCTACACCACCATTCATTTAATCCACATTCGAAAATCACTAAATAATATTCATATATGGTATAAAATTTCAAATAATAATATGAACAACACATATACAATACGAAAGATTTGTAAATGAATGTTATGAACTTATAATTTATTTTTAATTAAGGGAAAATTATATTTTAAGTGGGTAAGATGTAGGGTTTGTGGATATGGGGCGGGGCGGGGATGGGGCGGGTACACCTAAAATCCACCCCCGCCCCATCACCCATTGCGGGTACAATTTTTATCTCCATCCCCACCCCACCATCCACCAAACTAGGATCCATCCCCACCGTATTGGGACGGGGATGGGGCGGGTCTCGTACTAAACCCGCCCCACTTGCATCCCTAGTTACGACGCCCTGTCATCGATCCATGACGAAGCTCTTGAATCACCAGAATTCATGGCTACACTCTCATAGATAAAGGTTTACTTTAATTTCATGAAAATTACTGAGAAGTTTTTTTTTTTTTAAGAGCGGAATACTTTTTTAAAAAGGAAAAATTTGTAACTAAGGCGTTTGGAAAGAACGTGTGTCAGATAACCTGTTATAACAGGTTATAACAAGTCATTGTGGTATTTTGGGCATATACACATCATGGTTGGGATTATTTTGAAATATGGAAAAGTTGGGATTATTAATAGGAAATGGGCAATAGTTGGGATTATTCATGCCAATTTTTCCTTGATCTTTTTATTAGATCTGATTTCAAACCTTTAATTTCCTTTTTTTTTGGTTCATTTTTTTATATCTTATTTTAAACCTTTAATTTCTTGTTTTTATTGTTGATTTTTGGTTAGATCTGATTTCAAACCTTTAATTTCTTGTTTTTTGGTTGATTTTTCCTTATATCTTATCTTAAAACTTGTATTTCTTGTTTTTTGGTTGATTTCTTCTTAGATCACATTTTAAACCTTTAATTTTTGATGTTGATCTTAATAATGAAATTCTATGCAGTGGTTTTTTATTTTGCTTGCCAAAGTTGTGTAAGCTGTCTAATCACTACTACAAAAAAGAGTTTTTGCAACCCTAAAAACCGTTGCTAAAGGCTCAAAAAACAGTTGCTTAAAAGCTTTTGCAACGGCTTACGCCCGTTACATTCTCTGGCGTTGCCAAAGGCTTTTTGCAACGGTTTTTAAGCTTTGGCAACGACCAGAGCATACCCGTTGCCAAAAGATAACCTTTGGCAACGACTAGAGCATGCCCGTTGCCAAAAGGTAACCTTTTGCAACGGGCTATTGATTTTCATGCCAAAGCTTGTGGTTCACCTTTTGCAAAGGGCTAAAAAATGTCAGTTGCTAAAAACCAACCTTTTTGCAACGGGCTACACATCTTGCTAAAAAGCTTTGCTACAACAATTTTCCAACATTTTGCAACGCCTTGGATAATTGGCCGTTGCCAAAGATAATTTTTTTTTTAATTTCTATGATAATATTTGAAAAAATATTATATGAATGATAATTACTAATTAATATCATAGGAAGTTAAGAACCAATAATAATTTTATATATTAATACAAAACTTACTAGCTCAAACATCTTAATTCAAGTCTAGCTTGTATCGTCTAGTTCAACCGAAAATAATCATTACCATACATATTAATTCAAGTCTAGCTTGTATCGTCTAGTACAACCAAAAATATTCATTACCATACATCTTAATTATATATAGTGTATAGAACCAAAAAGGTATAGAACCAACTACATCACAAAATTTCTCTATGTAAGCTCAATATTATTCTCCATCTCATCATCTCCGTCATTTGCTTCAAAAAGTACCTACATATAAAGTATAAGACAATTAACATTAAAATTTACTAGAAGCAACTAAAAGCAACATGTACCCACATTTAAAATAAAAAGACAATTAACAAAGAACACATTTAGTGTGTGTGTGTGCGTGTGTATACGCCAAAAAAAGAAAAATATGATTACACCAAAACGGTATCGCAATAAAATCACATTGCATTTGACATTTTGACAAAACGAAACCTACATCACTTAAGCACTCGCAAATACGCGTATCAATACATTGCATCAAGTTTGGGATGTGGTCAAAAACGATAAAGCAAATATCAGCCTAGTAATCCAACCTGCAGTCACAAATGAGCACACAGTAACAACAATCAAATTTCTGAACATTTTCAACAAATTAGCAAATGGTAATCCAAATGAGCATTACACCATGACTCATTTTATATCCAATCACAAACAACCAAAAAATACAATGTCACCAAAAATAAAATCACCAGCAATTATGTTGGGCTTGTTGGGGGGAGGGGGGGCTGCTGAGGGTAGCAGGGGTAGTAGAGGGATGTTGGGGGTAGCAGGGGGTGGGTGGTTTTTACACTTGTTGGGGGGAGGGGGGCTTTTGGCCTGGGGCAGCAGGGGGCATAGGGAGGGGATTGGTGTGGGCCTTGTTGGGGGGGAGGGAGCAGCTGGCCAGGGGCAGCAGGGGGTGGGGGTTGTTGGGGTAGCAAAGGGGCTTGTTGGGTGTTGGACCTATTGGGGGGAGGGGGGCTTTTGGCTTGGGGCAGCAGGGGCATGGGGAGGGGATTGGTGTGGGCCTTGTTGGGGGGAGGGAGCTGCTGGCCAGGGGCAGCAGGTGTTGAGGGTAGTAAAGGGGCTTGTTGGGTGTTAGACTTGCTGGGGGGAGGGGGGGCTTTTGGCCTGGGGTAGAGGTGATCAAAAGTTCGGGCCGGGTCGGGCCTTAACTAAGTAAGTATGTCCAAAGCCCAGTTTTTTACGCGGGCTTGGTGGGCCTTGCGCGGGCTTTTCGGGCCGGGCTGGACTTTTGCACTAAAAATGCCTATTTTAAGTGCGCCAAAGCCCGCAAAATTTTCGGTCCGATCGGGCCGGGCCAACGGGCCGGGCTAAAGTTGATCAGCTTTAGCCTGGGGCAGTAGGCGCATAGGGAGGGGATTGGTGCGGACCTTGTTGGGAGGAGGGAGCTGCTGGCCAGGGGCAGTAGGGGGTGGGGGTTGTTGGGGGTAGCAAAGGTGCTTGTTGGGTGTTGGACTTGTTGGGGGGAGGGGGGGCTTTTGGCCTGGGGCAGCAGGGGCATAGGGAGGAGATTGGTGTTTCTTGTTGGGTGGAGGGAGCTGCTGGCCAGGGGCAGCAGGGGGTAGGGGTTGTTGGGGGTAGCAAAGGTGCTTGTTGGGTGTTGGACTTGTTGGGGGGAGGGGGGGCTTTTGTCCTGGGGCAGCAGGGGCATAGAGAGGGGATTGGTGTGGGCCTTGTTGGGGGGAGGGAGCTGCTGGCCAGGGGCAGCAGGGGGTGGGGGCTGTTGGGGGTAGTAAAGGGGTTTGTTGGGTGTTGGAATTTTGGGGGGAGGGGAGGCTTTTGGCCTGGGGCAGCTGGGGCATAGGGAGGGGATTGATGTGGGCCTTGTTGGGACACCCTCAGCAGTAGTAACGCCCACAGCAAAACGCACCACGCCATCAGCAGGCCCAAGCCCACAGCAGCAGCTCGTCCAGGACATTGTGTGCCCAAATCAAGAGTTGAGGCAGCCTCTGCAGCAACAACAAATGATGGAAGGCCACCAAAGCCTAAGCATGGGATTGGGGACAATGGTGGGGGTGGTGACGGTACAAAATAGCCACAAAAGCACAAGCAAACAAAATAACATTAGAGCTGAATTAATCAAATATGGTAATAAACTTACAAATTGATGGTCTGATTGTTCTCCCATAGAAATGTGTTCATTTGACTCAGTGGTTGCAGGAAAACTATTGCTTGCGCTCCTTGACATAGAGGGTAGCACAAGCTTTACCCCGGGGTTGGCTTCAAGTAGTTTTTGAAGATCTGGATTATCTTGTAGCAATTTATCCACTACTTGTGATTCCACTCTTTGTATATACTGTTCAGGAAAGATATAACCATTGCTTTTGCCACCTTTCTTCAAATTAGTTTTGGTTACACCTTTTTCATAGAGTCACAAACGTCCACTATACTCTGGTTTTTTTATCAATTCACCATAAGGATCTTTATGGTTAAACCCTTCACATAATTGAGATTGTATTGCCTCCATTTGCTCCTATCGACGTATGAAACATAAAAAATATAAAAGCTAATCAAACACTAATATCAAAGATGTCAGAAATGCTATTGAAATCAAATATAAAAGTACATACAATATTTGTTGCGGTTTCGTCATAACTTGTTTTGTATGACTTTCCGGGCTTTCTTTGCCTTGAACAACTATACAACTTTGCATTTGAAGGTTCTTCCTTTTTTGGATCTTCTTGTTTCTTTTGAAAATATATAAAAATGATGAGTTTAGAGTTAATATACATAAAATATGTGAATAAAGTTCTAAACTCATGTCTGTAGTTACCAACTTTTCACGCATGAATGGAAATGATGTTGGACCCATGGTATGCATATCATTCGCCAACTTTCTATTAGAACTATTTCTTTCACTTTCTTGCTATTGGATCAGAAAATAAAAATAAATTGAAGTCAATACCTTAAACACAAGAAGACAACAGTATATAACTTTGTTTTCATGAATTGTTCTTAAACACTTACCTTAGTCACCTCATCATCCCAATAATGCAACAACTCTTTAAATTGGTTTGGAGGAATTGTGTTTGGACGGTTGCACCATCTTTCATCATAAGTTGCATATGGAGAGTTGTACATTGCCTTACACCTACATTTCCAACATTTCCATTGCTCATGTAGTTTCCACTGCCCAATCTTTTCCTTTTGATGAAACCAGATACATCCTCTACACAAAAGGTTTTGCATCTTGATTAGTCACCAAAATCTAATATGATGCATAGTTGAGTCCATAAGTAATTATTACATAAACCACTTACTTGCACATAGTCCCATAGTTGGTTTTTAGGATGGTCAGGTACACTTGGCCAATCACAATAGTTCAACGGTACATACTCAGGATTCCTAACCAAAGTCCCTAAGAATAGACTATATTCACTCACAAGCTTTTTTGTAGGACCAATCGGCTGCCCGTATGAGTTAAGGATGATGGCAGGTCGCTCTTCCATTGTACATTGATGAGCATGGGTTAATAGTGTGGGCCCTCGACCCTTCTTCTTTAGAGCTGCAATTTGAGGTTAAGGTTGCACATTATCAAAGCCATGTAATATTTATTGTAATATATTAAATATAAATGCTAATCTATCATTATTAAATTAAAGGAAATCTTATACTAGGGCTTTCTACATTTGAGGTTGTTCTTTGAGATTCCACTTCTGTGAGCTCTTCACATCCTTGTTGAAGATGATTTGAGCAGCCTGCAGTAATATTTTCATGGCCTTCATTATCTACACAGTCCTTTGATGCATGAATATTTTCAAGGTTTTCATTTTCCGGAGATTCATGTGATGCATGAAGATTGGCAAGGCTTTCGTTTACACCTTGCATTTTTTTTTACGGAGATCACGATACAAAGACATAGCTCCTGCAGTGATGTACTTCTTCTCTTGTTGCTTAAACACCGGATGATGATGATCAGTAGGTTGCTTCTGATGCTGATGAGGCTGCTTTTGATGTTGATCAGGCTTCTTTTGATGCTGATTAGGCTGCTTATTCTGCTTTGGATGCTGTTTAGGATTCTGATTAGGTTGATTACGCAGCTGGCTTTGCTGATTATGCCCATGGTAATCAAGCAAGTTTGATGGCTAACAAAGAACATGATGAAAAAAAAAGTTTCAGATAATTATTGTCAAATGTTTTTAAATATTTATTTGACTTACATATAGAATTACAACTAACCTCTTGATGTTGTTGTTTAAGAGGTGTTGGAAGGTAATCAGACATACACCTTCCCTTTCTCTTTGATGATGAGCCCTTCAATGCGGACATTGCAATTGGTACCTATGAAGGACACATGAAATCACACACATAATGATTCCAATAAAAAAATATATTAAAATTTACATTAACCGATAGAAACATGTGTATCCATACCATTGATCTAGTGAAATCATCGTTATCATTATCCTTATCGTTAGGTATGTATTCTTCATCATCACTATCAAAGCCTTCATCTCTAGCATTTGTAGTTGTCTTAGCTTGGTATAGCCTTTGTGCAAATTTAGTCCCACATCCTTTAGCTTTCATATATTCAACATTTTTCCTCATTGTTTCTAGCCTTTTCATCTCATATTCAGTCAACTCTTTTTGCTGTGCAACTCTATTCTTTTTCATCTACAAATTATAATACAAGATAAGAGTTAAAAAAATACATATCGGAACATTATACATACCTAAAAAATCCAATACTGTTGAAAAATTACTATAATTTACATGCACTAGTGATTTCCCGAGTTATTATTTGAGACAGTTGGAAAAATACGAAAGAGCTAAGTCTTACGAATTATAATCTTAAATAAATACACATTTTTATCATATTGAACATAGGATATGGATAATTTGATTTTTCATTTATTAAATACAAATCTAATAATCTCAATGAATACATGAACTATGCAAACTCATATATAAAGCTTATAAACGAAACCAACATATATAAATAGCTCTTAATCAATGCCAAAATAATAAATAATTTCATCTTTGGATTTAACAGATAACCTCAATGACGATGCAAACTCTAAACATGGTGTGAACATCCAAAAACGTTACTTAAAAAAAAACCATCAAACGACAATTGTATAATATATTTGACAACCCAAAAAGCACAAACTAATTCAAATAGGGCATAATTTGACAGCCATCATCTTCACACAAACAACAATTGTATAATATATTTGACAACCCAAAAAACAAAAACTAATTCAAATATATGGTGTGAACATATATTGAGAGCAGTAGCAAAAAAACACTAAACATATTGAATTTCTACTGTATAATATATTTATGCGAAGATTCAAGAACTGCAGAACTTCAAAGTTCACCAACAAGCAATTACCCGTGTAGAATTGAGTCAAGATCCATTTATGTGAAGATTCAAGAACTGCAAAATTTCTACTCATAATGCTCAGTGTAAACGAACAAAAACATAACACACTCACCATTTTTGTGGCTAATAACTCCCGGGCGTGAGAACTGAGAAGCGGCACTGAGGTCGAGGAAGCGTGGAGCGGCGATAACGTCGAAAGGAGGCGTCCAGAAGCAGCAACGTCGAGCAATGGCACGCAGCGGCAGCGTCGAGGAGGCGTCCTTGTGCTGGGCGTGTTTGATTCAAGAGCAACAACAATTCAATTAATCAATAAAAACCTAAGTGAGTTTCAATTGAAAAACGAAATTACCCAAAAAAGGGGAAATTAATTAGAATGAAATTCAGAAATTACCTTGCTTATGGAGTGAAAGATTCAATTGCAAGAATAGTAAAACCTAGTTTTTGAAAGCAGTTTAAATGAAAAAAAAATTAAAGAGGCAAAATAAATAAAAGGAGGCAAGAACACGGTTAAATGAAAAATGGAAGAGGGAAAACTGAGCGCCTTTTTTTATGTATGAAATTTTCATCTTATACTTTTGGCAACGGCTATGCCATAGTTGTTGCTTAAGCCGTTGCGAAAGATATAGCCCGTTGCTAAAGTCGTTGCGAAAAATAATGCCCGTTGCCTTTTCTATTATTTTGCAACGGGTTTTGTTGAGCCCATTGCCTTTTCCCTATTTTGCAACTGTTATTAAAAAGCCGTTGCTAAAGTTGTTGCAAAAATGTGACCTGTTGCAAAAGAGTGTTGCAAGTGCTCTTTTATCTAGTAGTGAATGAAATTGTATGCGGTGGGTTTTTATGTTTGCTTGAATATTTATGCAATGGGTATTGTATGCAGTGGGTTATTGCAAAATGTTAAATTTGAACTGAAGTTGCTGCTAATCACAACAAAAAAAATAAGCTTCGGCCGACCGCTTTTTACCGACCGTTAACGGTCGGTATTTAAACTTACCGACCGTCTTCGGTCGGAAAAATGCGCTCGTTGTGTACTTAGTCGGAAAAAAATTTTCACCGACCGACCCTTCGTCGGAAACATTTTACCGACCGCTTACCAACCGTTGACCGACTACATAAAAAAAAATTTTAAAAAATATTATGCAGCTATTTTCCGACCGCCTTGCGGTCGATATTACCGACCGATATGGCGTCGGTCGGTAATACCGACCGCCAGGCGGTCGGAAACTAGCTCCTTCTAGCCATTTTTTTTTTGGCGCTTAATAATTTACCGACCGTGTGTCGGTCGGTATATTAATTTTCGCGGTTTTTTAATTTTAATATTTGTCATTTTTCGCGGTTTTTTCTTTCTGGATACCGACCGTTTTTCGGTCGGCAAATTGTTATGTCTTTTTTTTCCATTTCATTAAATAACAAAAAACCTTTATAAAAGAAATTAAATTATTTATTAATGAAAAACAGATTAAATATACGAAATAATATTTTATAATAATATTTTATATTATTTATATAAATAATTCGTAATACACAAAAATTTGTAATACATATTACAGTTTCCAAAAACGTAAACTATAATAAACCGATATATAACAAACAACTACAACTACACTACGAAGGCTCCAGAACCGCCAGAACCGTCTGTGCGATCGTCGGGGGGTCGTCGGTGAATGGAAGACTGATCGCCGAATTGCCTCATGAAAGCGTCCATTTGTGCCTTCATCTGCTCGAGGTACTCCGCTTGCTTTTTTTGATCCTCCTCCAGACGACGCTGATGCTCCTCCCGTTGGCGGTCTCGCTCCTCCAGACGGCGCTCTGATCGGGGCTTAGGGGTCGTTAGTTTCTAATCCGGTCAAAAATAATTACCCTAGGCTAACCTAACAAGTAGTATATGAAAGTAAGGGGTCGAACCACAAGAAACTAGCGGATTACTTAGTCAAGTTATTGAGTGAAAATGGGGTTTTTAATAAAGAGGAGAGGTGATTAAACTACTTTAAATAATTAAATCTAATTAAACAAATTAAATTAAAATGAAGTAAAATCAACGATTAAAGAGCACTAGGGAAAAGGGGGAAAACACGATATTCCAAAAATTAAGCACGAAGCAACCACATAACAATCATAAAATCAATTGTTTCAAGCAAGGAGATTAGTTAATGCAAGTGGGCTTAGATTTCTCAGCCGACCCACTTACATAACATCTCAATCTAGACCAAACCAAACACCATGGATCGAATCGCTCGATAGACTAGATCTCTCATTCTCTACCTCGCTCACAATCTGGTTGGAAATACCCTAGACCTTTCCTAACATATTGTCTCTAACCTCATGCTTAGATTTCTCAACCACACTTGGTTAGTCCAATATTCTATCCTAGAAGTTGGCCAAACTCCTAATCTAGCATTTTAATCCATGTTAGAAAACAAGCATCAACAAATAATTTCACACCAAACTAACAATTACTCCATGTTCAATAATCAAAATACCATCATTTCCCCCCCTAGCTAGAAATCTAGCCTAGGAGAGGGATGTTCATACTAACAAAAGCCATAAATAAAGCAAACATAATAGAAGAAGTAGAGAAACTAATAGACATGGAAGATAACAACTAGACTTGCAAATACTAATTCAAAGATTTAAACTTAAAATCTCAAAAACAATGAATAAGAAACTATAGCTAATGATAAATAATAACTCAACAAATAATGACATACAAATGATGAACAAATAACAAAGAAAGAAAGATTGAGAGATGTTACCAAACTAGAAGATTGAATAAATAGATTGATTGCAAATGGAGAAGAGATTGTTGAAGATTACAAACTAAAAGTATCAAAACTCTGGTGTTTCTCTCTCTAAAATATCTGAAAAATGTGCTAAGTGTAATGAAAATTTTCGTGTCTTTAACCTAGAAGAGTTGGGGTATTTATATATTACATGAGGGAGAAGGGGAATATTCAGAATAAATGAGCCGTTGCAGGTGGGAGCGGACGCTCTGAGAAAGGGGAGCGGACGCTCCATTCATGGCGAGCGGACGCTCCATGCATGGGGAGCGGACGCTCCATGGGTTGGAGTGGACGCTCCATGCATGGCGAGCGGACGCTCCATGGGTTGGAGCGGACGCTCTGGCCTTTGCTAGCAGCCACTGGACTTTGTGATCTAGGCCGAGCGGACGCTCTGAGGGGGTGGAGCGGACGCTCGGCGTTGGTGTTGCCATTTCATTCCACTTCAAGCTTTGAAGTGTCACTCCCGGGCTCGGGCTTCGCACACAAGGCTCCGAATGCTTTGGCGTGGACCTGAAACATCTCATGCAAAATATCAAAGCACTTGTATTCCCATTTTCTCTCAAAAATGCATAGAAAATACCCAAAAAATGAAACGAGACCCAAAACTTGGTAACATGAAACGAGCGGAGGAAAAACCAATTAAAAATGCACAAATATGGGCAAAACAAAGAATAAAAAAAGATGAAAAATGACCTATAAGATGGTGCACAAATGCACTGATCAAAATCCCCCCAACTAAGCTTTTGCTCGCCCTCGAGCGAAGTCAAATTGATTCCCGAACCACAGGATAACAACACCAAGTAATGGAAAATAACAACCTAATCAAACACACCATATTTACACTAACTCACTGTCGTAGGAATCACGGTCATTTTTAGCGTAAATGACAAGCCCTTTAAACCTCCAAGTCCCTTAGGAGGGCGAGTGAGCTCTCGCGAGGGTTTTCGAGCAAAGATTAACCCACAACTGAAAAGGGAGCCAAAGAAAGAAAGAGGAGAAAATAAAATTATGACTTCCATGCCCAAGGTCACTCCTCATCAATATGGTTCACATATCCCCAAAATCTCTCAAATGACTTCCAAGGTGAGCAATTCCACAAGAGGTGTGCTCGTAAATGAATGGGCTAGAAGGGGCTAGCAAGAAGAGTTTAAGGAGTGTCCTCGATAAACAAAGCAAACCTCATCTCGCACACAACCATTGCTCTCTTTGGTAGTCTTTTCACTTATCCCCTAACGATCTACATGTTTGGCAAAACGTTCTCTCCCTAAAGTTCACATCGACATTCTTAGATTAAGTTGCGTAGTAGTGAGTATGCAAAGGACTTGTGGCTTGGCCACTTACTGAGGTTTGTTTTTTTTTGTTTTTTTTTTTTTATTGAATAGGCTACTAGCCTTGTGGACATTGCCACTTATTGGACTCGATAAAATGTGCTTAGCACTTATTGACTTGATAGACATGTGGTGAAACCACTTATTGACTCGATAAGCATGCACGTTAGCTATTACACGAACTTGCTAGGAGAATCTTTGTGAACTTTAGAGATTGATTCTTTTTCCTCACATATTTTTCATTGGAACATAAGCTACTCATTTTTCGCTAAGAACAAGGCGTGGGATATAACCCGAACTTGTGTTTACACCAAATTTGGAAATGCCCCCCTACTCATAACTCAAGGGAATTGGATCAAAGGAATCCACATATATCTCATCACAGGAGGTCATTCCAAAAGCAAGGAAACCAATAATTACAAAATAAACGAAAATCTTTTTGTATTTTTTTTTCTTTCCTTTTCTTTCTTTATATATATATATATATATATATATATATATATATATTTTTTATTTTTTTTTTATATTATTTTTTCTTCTTTTTTTTACCAAGCTTAAAATAAAATAAAAAAAAGGACAAATCAAAAATAATAGAAAATTAAGAAAATAAACCAAAAATCCAACTATATACATGAACTCCACATAATGATGCATCATGGAAAATAGTCTAAAGCATGCCAATATCACAATCAAACCGCACAAAAAGGGGGAATATCTCAACCCCGGCAGCTAATCCTAATACCAAACATGCTTTGCATCTACCTATTTTTCTAATCAAATGCTAAAAAGGAGGGGTAAGGGAAATGTCTCACTAAAGTGGTGCCGGAACTACACGGAATGGCCATCGTGCATCTCCAAAATTATAGCTCAAACCGGTACAAAGAACCTGTAAAACTACATCCAAACCATTTCTCCAAAACAATGATTAGACAAGAATAAGATCCTATCCAAAAATTTATCATTATAGAAAATAGAAGAATTGAAAATAAAATAAAAAATAAAAAAATAATAAAATAAAAAAAGGAGTTACCGATACATCATCAAGAGAGAGAGAAAATATTGCAAGTATTAAGGGTATTACCACCATATGCCCCCTCAAACTTCCTCGTTCTTTGCCCCATATGATCGGAAAAATTATAGTACAGCCCCCCCCAACTAGACAGGAGCACCGTCTCGCTGCAAAGAGGGAAGGCGGGGCAAAGAACGGGGAAGCTAGTCTTCGAGACCGGGGTCGGACTCGGGAGTGTCATCCCTGAATACCACTCTCTCAACCGGATGGGGGTGAGACCAGTGGTAAGCAAGGGGATGACCAGAGGGAGGGCCATGGGGCTCCCACCCGCCATGGTAGTAGGGTGGGAAAGTATAACCCTGGGGGGAGGGGAAGGCAGGGTCTCCACGGGGGTCACAACCGCCTGGGACGGTGTAATCAAACTCGGGGTGTAGAGGGAAGTCGTCGGGGAGGGGGCGAGTGGATGATCCCGGACCACGCCAATATGGGTAAGTATACCCACTCCCATCCCAATTAGGGACGGGTCCCTCTTGGGGAGGGTGGTGAGGGTAGTTCACCGGGGGCATAAAGTATCCCATGTTGACCTGGTGGTCATACATCTGTGCGACGAAGGGGTGGGGGGGTGGGATGTCGTCCACAGGTGTATGAGGCGGTATCATCCTCTCAAAAGTACTCATGCGCTCGGAGATGTCTCCGAGGATCTTACCGAATTCATTAAAATTAAACGCATTTACCTCAGGGCCCCTGTGATGAGAAGGGGTCACCTCGTCCTCGTGCATGACTTCTTGGGCCCCCGAAGGCCCGGCGGCTTCCTTCCCTTTGCGCCGCCTCTCTCCCGTTGCCCTGGCCTCCTCGGCCGCCTTTCTTACTTGTTCTTGTTTTTTCTCTGCTCTCTCTCTCGCTTGTTTCTCTCGGCCGCTCATATCACTTGGCTGCAAGGGGCGTAAGGGGACCGCCCACCTATTCTCGACATCAACTGGAGGGCGGGTGACGAATGTGCATGGTAGGTAGCACCACGCCACCTCCTTCACCTTCCATACGAAGTTCTTCCCTCTCTTGCCGGCCTTAGAGAGGTGACGAGCGACAGTCAAGCGATCCACATCTAGACGAGCCTTCTTCTCCAAAGGCTCCATCCCAAGTAGTTCCGCTTGAAACCTCAACTTATAGGCTAGCCAAGTCACCAAGCCTCCGAAGGTGATGGTCCCCGAGTTCCGAACTGCCTCCACCTTCCGTGCTAAAAGGTAGCCGAGGTTAGGCTTCCTCTCTTTCTCGTCGGCGGTGAAGTGCTTTGGGCCCTTGGCCGCCCACCAAAGCATGTAAAGCTCGGATGTGGAGACCTTGCCAAGCTCCCCCCTAGAGAAGAAGAAGTAGACCAGAAGCCTCTGGAAGTAACGGAGAGCCGGGTGCAGAATGTCGGTTGACTTGGCTCGGTTTAATTGGTAGTCTTTGTCCCCCTCTGTGATGTCGAGCCACCAATCATTGATATAAAAAATTTGGCCTGGGTCCCCATCCTCATCCACTTCTAAGTCGGGTAAATCCTCCCCTGTGTAGTCGAAGCTCTGTGCTTCCGGGTCAAATCCGAAGAAACCGTTGAACTCCTCCAAGGTGAAGGAGTGGTCCTTGTTGCATAGTCGGAAATTGACACGGAAGAGACCGTCTTCCCCTTCAATGGGGTTCAGGGAGAATGACGCGACAAATTCCGCGGTCAAGGTTTTGTAGGAGAGAGGAGGTTGAGTGGGGTTTTTCTCTTGTGTATCTCTATCCGCATATACCCACTCATTAGGGATCTCCTCTTCCATGATGCCCTCTATTCCTAAGAACCTCGCAAACTTACGTATATCTTCGTCGATACCCATATCCTGGCAAGTCGCTTGGTCGTAGAACATGGTGGACTTCATGTCCCGAGTCAAAAGTTTCTCATAGGCCCGTTGGTGTTTGCTCTCCCCAAATCGAGGAGTGTAGGCCCTGGGGTGCACCCCTTGGCTAGAGGATTGCCCCTCTTGGTTAGGCCTACTTTGGCTTGGAGATCGCCTTGAGCGCTTCCTTGAGTTAAACATTGTACCTATGAACAGGAGAGAGAAAATCAGCAATTTTGGATTGATGGTTGGGAACTCAAAAATTAATCCGAAAAACAAACATTCCCCAATTTATGCCTCCAAATAAAAATAAAATAAAATAAAATAAAATATAATAAAATAAAGTAAAATAAAATAAAATAAAATAAATAAACAAAAACAAATGCCAACGAAAACAAAAATAAACAAACAACCCACGTGAGTTAAACTCACAATCCACCAAAACAAAATAGACCAAAACAACTAGCTAAACTAATGCCGATACTATGCTTGGAGGATATAATACAATGGCTCCTACTCACAAAATTCAACAAACAACTCCCTTGCTCACAAATTCAAATTAACATGCTTAATTCCCAAAATGATAAGTCATACACAAGAAAAATGCTCAAACACTATACTTAGGCTAAGAACAAATTTCATGGTCAACCACAATTTACCAAGAGAAATTAAACATGAGCCAAGACAATGGCATGGGGCAAAAATTTTGGGGTTTCATGGCCAAAAATAGGGTCCAAACTCAAAAATTCAATTGCTAGATTCAAGCACCCAAAGCAAGATTTCTACAAATAAATGCTCAAAAACATCAAAGAACTTGAATCTAGCAACCTATAATCATCAAAATCATAAGGCAAGAACATATTCAAACACAAACTTACATGCTTCATTCAAACACTCATCAACATAAATCATGAACAAACTTGACAGAAATTGCAAAATTGAACATGAAAAGCATACATAACCTTGAATTAAACATAAATAAGGAGTTTGGAAGCATTACCAAATGGATTTGGGCAAAAAGATTGAAACCCTAGGTGAGAGAAATGCGAGAAACGACCCCTAAAACAGCCTACCCGTGCGAAAAATAGTGAGGAGAGAGAGTGGCTTGAGTTTTTGGTGAGAAATTTGGTGAGATTGATGGGGTTATGAGAGGGGAGAGTAAGAGAATGGTTGTGTTGAGAAGATGAAGTGAACAATGATTATTTCGACCCCCCCCCCATTCAGTTTTAATTCGAATTTTTTTTTTTTTTTTTTTGAAGACGCGGAGCAGACGCTCACTGGTAGGCAGAGCGGACGCTCGCTAAAGAGGGGCGAGAGGCAGTAAGCAAGCTGGTAGCCACGAGCGGACGCTCTAGAACAGGAGCGGACGCTCGCTGGTAAACGGAGCGGACGCTCGCTGGTAAACGGAGTCGGACGCTCGCTCCAGCCAGAGCGGACGCTCGCTAAAGAGGGGCGAGAGGCAGTGAGCAAGCTGGTAGCTACGAGCGGACGCTCTGGACCAGGAGCGGACGCTTGCTGGTAGACGGAGCGGACGCTCGCTCCAGCCAGAGCGGACGCTCCATCGCTTCAAGGAACTCTCTGCCTAAATTTATTCATTGAGAGCGGACGCTCCTCACCCCAGAGCGGACGCTCCATCAAATCAAAACAACTCCACTACTATTTTGTTACTTACCAAAAGATTAGCCAATTGTGGGGCAAAAAGGTTAGTCATGGCCATTAAATTGGCCATCCTATGCCTCAAAAAGCCCGGAATTCCACAGAATTTCGAAAAGAAATTGAAAAGGGAGACCTACAATGAGCTCTACCCCCCTCACAAAACGAAATTCCTCCGGAATTTCCATCACTACCAAGCGAGAAAAGGCAATATCACAAGTATAAAAGCTAAAAACTAAAATTGTTCAAATGACTATTCATAAAAAGGATACACGGGTTGCCTCCCGGAAGCGCTTCTTTAACGTCACTAGCTTGACGCGGGCCCCCCACCATAAAGGCGGAGAGCACGAAGAGTGCTTAGTTTTAAAGTCCCTAAGCATTGGACCATCCATTATAAGTTCTCAATCAAAAGAGGGATCATCCCTCACAACATCCAACCGCAAGCAAGAAGGGTTGGGGATCTCTTCGTTGGAGTAGTACTTCTTTATCCTTTGGCCGTTGACCTTGAACAAATTGTCGCCTTGTTGGAGCTCAAATGACCCATATGGAAACACCTTGGTGATCGTATAGGGACCGGACCACTTAGATTTGAGCTTCCCGGCTCTCAACTTCAGCCTAGAATTGAAAAGGAGCACTTTGTCACCCACTTGAAAATTACGATCCTTGATCTTCCGATCATGCCACTTCTTTGATTGCTCCTTGTACACTTTGGAACTCTCATAGGCATCATGTCTTAGCTCTTCCAACTCACTTAGCTTGAGGAATCGTGCTTTTCCGGCGGCATCCATATCCATGTTCAAGTCCTTCAAAGCCCACCAAGCTTTGTATTCTAGTTCCACCGGTAAATGACACCCTTTTCCATAAACTAGCCGGTAAGGAGTTGTCCCAATCGGAGTCTTGTAGGCCGTCCGAAGAGCCCAAAGCGTATCATCCAATCTCAATGACCAATCCTTTCGTGTTTGATTCACCATCTTCTCTAAAAGGTTCTTGATTTCTCTATTGGATACCTCGACTTGCCCTTGAGTTTGAGGGTGGTAGGGCAAGCCCACTCTTTGGGTGACTCCATACTTCTTCAAGAGCGCACGAAAGTGATTTTTCGCGAAGTGAGAGCCTCCATCGCTTATGATGCATCGAGGTACTCCGAATCTCGGGAATATAACCTTCTTGAGGAGACGGACCACTACCTTGTGGTCATTGGTTGGGGAGGCAATTGCTTCAATCCACTTAGTCACGTAGTCTACCGCCACCAGAATGTAGAGGTTGCCACACGATGATACAAAAGGACCCATGAAGTCGATTCCCCACACGTCGAAAGGCTCAACATGCAAAGTAAACTTTTGGGGCATCTCATGACGTTTTGTAATTCCTCCGGTCCTTTGGCATCGGTCACATCTTTGGATGAATGAGTGAGTATCTTTGTGCAATGAAGGCCACCACAACTTGCATTCAAGAACCTTGGCCGTCGTCTTATCAACACCACCATGGCCTCCGCTTGGTAAAGAGTGACAATGCTTCAAGACCCCTTCCACCTCGTATTCCGGAACACACCGCCGGAACAACCCATCATTACACTTCTTGTAAAGTTAGGGGTCTTCCCAAAAGTAGCGACGAGACTCCTTGATCATTCTTTTCTTGCGGTGGGAATCGAAGTCTTGAGAGAAGTCTCCACACATAAGGAAATTCGCCATGTCGGCGAACCATGGGATAGTCTTGGAAATGATTGCTATCAAAGCTTCATCACGAAGCTCATCATCAATAGGTAGCTCTTCCTCTTCATATATGGGGTGATCAAGGGGCAACCGGTAAAGATGATCGGCCACATAGTTTTCACAACCCTTCTTATCCCGAATCTCAACATCAAATTCTTGGAGGAGAAGTACCCATCGGATGAGGCGGGGCTTAGAATCCTTCTTGGCCCATAGATACTTGATTGCCATGTGATCGGTGTACACTACCACCTTGTTGCACATCAGATATGATCGAAACTTATCAAAAGCAAAGACAATGGCGAGCATCTCCTTCTCTGTGGTGGTGTAGTTCTTTTGAGCTCCATCTAAAGTTCTACTAGCATAAGCAATCACATGAAGCTTCTTATCTTTTCTTTGCCCTATCACCGCTCCCACTGAAAAGTCACTCGCATCACACATTAGCTCAAAAGGTGAGTCCCAATCCGGGGCTTGCACTATAGGCGCACTAATCAAGGCACTTTTTAAAGTTTCAAAAGCCTTAATGCAAGCATCTCCGAATTCGAACTCCCTATCCTTATGAAGTAAGTCGGTCAAGGGGTGCGTAATAGAAGAGAAATCTTTAATGAACCTACGGTAGAACCCGGCATGCCCGAGGAAGGCCCGGACTCCGGTCACCGTAGTAGGTAGGGGAAGCTTCTCTATTGCGGCCACCTTGGCCGGATCTACCTCAATACCCTTTTTCGAGACTTTATGGCCAAGGACTATGCCTTCCTCAACCATAAAGTGGCATTTTTCCCAATTCAAAACAAGATTCGTCTCTTGACAACGCTTCAATACTCGGTCGAGATTAGCTAAACAATTGTCAAGAGATGAACCACAAACACTTAAATCATCCATAAATACTTCAATAGCATCCTCTAGCATGTCAGAGAAGACAGCGGACATGCACCTTTGAAAAGTAGATGGGGCATTGCATAGACCGAAGGGCATTCTCCGGTATGCGAATGTCCCAAATGGGCATGTGAAAGTAGTCTTCTCTTGATCCTCGGGGTGGATGGGGATTTGGAAAAATCCCGAATACCCATCAAGGAAGCAAAAGTAAGAATGTCCTACTAACCCCTCCAATATTTGGTCCATGAAAGGCAAGGGGTAATGATCTTTCTTCGTGGCTTTGTTGAGCCTACGATAGTCAATGCACATCCTCCACCCGGTCACCGTCCGGGTGGAGACATCATTCCCCTTGTCATCCTTGATAATGGTCATACCCCCTTTTTTGGGAACCACATGGACGGGACTTACCTACTTGCTATCGGAGATAGCGTAGATAATCCCCGCCTCACGGAGTTTCAAGACCTCTTTCTTCACCACCTCTTTCATGGTGGGATTCAACCTTCTTTGGGGTTCTATAGAGGAGGTATGACCATCATCAAGATGGATCCTATGCATGCACAAAATCGGACTAATCCCTTTCAAATCGTCAATGCTATACCCGATGACTCCTTAATATTTACGCAAAAGTTGTTTCAATTTTTCCAAAGAAAGGTCATCAAGGCTAGCATTGACAATAAAAGGGTAACAACAAGCGTTATCAATGAAAGCATATTTGAGTGAAGGGGGAAGGGGTTTCGATTCTACCTTGGGAGGAGGCGTGGTCTTCTCCTCCTTATCCTCGGTTTGGATCAATGGGAGCTCGTCTAATGGTTCATCTTCCACCGGGCAAGCTTGGTCAAGAGAGGCTTCAAGTTCCGTAGCCTCCTTGGATTTCTCAACCCCATCCTCTAATTGCATAACTTCTTCAAGAGGATCTTCCCTTCTTAGATGAACCCGTTCACACTCATCAAGATCATTACTCACAAGATCAACCCGACAAAGTTTTTCAACCATCGGTTTCTTCATCAACTTAGAGAACTCAAACACTACTCTTTCATCGGCCACTTCACAAGTTATGGTATTATCTCGACAATTCACTACTGCACCAAGAGTGTGAAGAGCTTCCCGACCTAGGATGAGAGGTGTGGTCGGGTCCTCTTTGATATCCATGACAACAAAGTCGCATGGGGCAATGAGATTTCCAACCCTTATCGGCACATCCTCGAGTTCTCCACAAGGAATCTTGGTAGATCGATCGGCCATTTGAATCACTTTTCTTGAAGGAATCATCTCATAATCCAAGAGTTTAGCAATGGAGAGGGGCATCAAGCTAACACTTTCCCCTAGGTCGGCTAAGGCTCCCTTGGTACCCAAATCACCTATCATGACCGGTAGAGTGTAGCTTCCTGGATCCCTTAGCTTGGGCGGCATCTTCCGTTGCAAGATCGCACTCACTTGAGATGGTAGAGTGACCATCTCATCAATTTGCTTCCTCTTGTTAGAAAGAAGTTCTTTGAGGAACTTAGCATATGTTGGCATCTCTTTGATTGCTTCAAGAAAGGGGACATTAAGAGTGAGTCCCTTCATGTATTCCATGAACTTGTGATACTTTGCATTGAGTCTCCTCTCCACAAGCCTCTCCGGATATGGAGGCTTTGGAGCATACTTGACGAATTCCGGTGGTGTGGTTGAAGTAGCATCTTCCAAACTTGCTTTTCTCCCCCTATCCCTTTTCTTTCTTTTGTCACCCCCCAAATCTTGCCCATCATCGCCACCCTTAGCATTTGAATTCTCCACCATGGCCTCCTCTTCTACCACCTTGTCTTCTTCACTTTGGGGTGCCTCCTCATTAATTTGTTGCTCCTCGGTAGACCCATCATAGACTGTTCCCGATCTTAAATGGATGGCATTCACGGAGTGAGAAGCGGGGTTGGCCGAAGGTTGTCCCGGTAGCTTGTCATTTGAAAGTTGGGCCACTTTGTCGGCGAATTGGGCAATTTGGGTGTCGGTCATTTTTTGGTGGGAAGTGATTTCTTTGATTTGGGTGCATTGTTGACCTAACTCCTTTTGGAATCCACTCATATCTCTTTGGAGGTTTTTGAATTGGTCTAAGATGAGTTGGGTGTCTTGAGTTGGGGTATGGTGAGGCATAGAAGGGTTAGGGAATGGAGGATTGGGATGATTTTGTGGAGGGTTGAAGTTTTGGTTAAAAGGTGGCTTGTTGAAAGGTTGCCGGTTTGGATGATTTGGGTGGTTGTAGTACCCTCCTTGATTGGGGTTGTTGTTGGTGTAGTTGGATTGCCCACCTTGTTCATAGGGCCTTTGGTTACTTCTGACATTGTCTCAGAAATCTCTTTGATTGTATTGATAGCCCATAGCCGCCACTTGTTCCGGGTGGAAATCCCTACCACCACAATAACTAGCATCATGGTTTGTACCGCCGCAGTGTTCACAAGAGAAGTTGATGCCACTTGAGATTTACCCATCTTTTTGTCAACGATTTGCTCCATGTAAGCCTTCAATTGTTCGGGGTCAAGCTCATACTTCCCCGGCTTCTTGGTTGTTGCTCTTGATTGACCTCCCCATGCACAATCTCGCACCACTTCTTCAATCTTATCTTCTAGCTCAGCTTGGGGAACTTTAGAGATTTGGCCTCCACAAGCGGCATTAAGATGTGACTTGGGGATAGGATCCAACCCATCATAGAAAGTCCGGATGAGTTGGTTCTTAGAATATTCATGATTGGGGCAAGCTCGAACATACTCATTGAACCTTTCCCATGCCTCACTTAGTGACTCCCCATCCTCTTGTTGGAACGTAGCAATCTTTCTTCTCTTTTCGGCGGTCTTTTCTTCGGAGATAAACTTTTTGAGAAACGCCGAGGCCACTTCACTCCAAGTAGTCAATGATCGTGGCTTAAGATTCTTAAGCCATCTATAGGCACGCCCGGAGAGAGAGTGACGGAAAAGGTGCATCCGGATGTAGCCTTGAGTCACTTGGTTGGTTTGAACCATGGCACAAAGCTCCAAGAATCGGTTGAGATGCTCAATAGGGTCTTCATGTGCCATCCCCGTGAATTGATTTTGCAGGACCATGTTGGTGTAGTGGGGATGTATGGTGAAATTAGTGTTGGTTGTGGGAAGGAGTAGTCCGCTTGTAAGCTCATAGTTGTCTGGAGCCCCAAAGTCTCGGAACAACGGGCCGGAATTTTCATCACCCATGCTTTCTGTTGATGTGCTTGATGTGTCAGGATGGTTTTCCCCAAACTCACCTAAGTCTCGATACAAATTACGAACCCCACGCAAAGTACGGTTGATATCAAGGTTAAGAGAGTATTCGGGAGGCCCTTGGGACCGCCTTTGCATTCAACACTAGCATCAAACACAACTAAGCAAGGCGTTAGCAATTGACGACACCAACCACAAATAACAACACTAATTTAATGATAAAGAAAATAGGCAAAATTAAAAATAAAACGTAAAAATAAAATAAAAACAAATCAAACAATAACGAACTAAATAACACCGTAGCTCCCCGGCAACGGCGCCAAAATTTGATCGGGGCTTAGGGGTCGTTAGTTTCTAATCCGGTCAAAAATAATTACCCTAGGCTAACCTAACAAGTAGTATAGGAAAGTAAGGGGTCGAACCACAAGAAACTATCGGATTACTTAGTCAAGTTATTGAGTGAAAAGGGGGTTTTTAATAAAGAGGAGAGGTGATTAAACTACTTTAAATAATTAAATCTAATTAAAAAAATTAAATTAAAATGAAGTAAAATCAACGATTAAAGAGCACTAGGGAAAAGGGGGAAAACACGATATTCCAAAAATTAAGCACGAAGCAACCACATAACAAGCATAAAATCAATTGTTTCAAGCAAGGAGATTAGTTAATTCAAGTGCGCTTAGATTTCTCAGCCGACCCACTTACATAACATCTCAATCTAGACCAAACCAAACACCATGGATCGAATCGCTCGGTAGACTAGATCTCTCATTCTCTACCTCGCTCACAATCCGGTTCGAAATACCCTACACCTTTCCTAACATATTGTCTCTAACCTCATGCTTAGATTTCTCAACCACACTTGGTTAGTCCAATATTCTATCCTAGAAGTTGGCCAAACTCCTAATCTAGCATTTTAATCCATGTTAGAAAACAAGCATCAACAAATAATTTCACACCAAACTAACAATTACTCCATGTTCAATAATCAAAATACCATCATTTCCCCCCCCCCCCAGCTAGAAATCTAGCCTAGGAGAGGGATGTTCATACTAACAAAAGCCATAAATAAAGCAAACATAATAGAAGAAGTAGAGAAACTAATAGACATGGAAGATAACAACTAGACTTGCAAATACTAATTCAAAGATTTAAACTTAAAATCTCAAAAACAATGAAAAAGAAACTATAGCTAATGATAAATAATAACTCAACAAATAATGACATACAAATGATGAACAAATAACAAAGAAAGAAAGATTGAGAGATGTTACCAAACTAGAAGATTGAATAAATAGATTGATTGCAAATGGAGAAGAGATTGTTGAAGATTACAAACTAAAAGTATCAAAACTCTAGTGTTTCTCTCTCTAAAATATCTGAAAAATGTGCTAAGTGTAATGAAAATTTTCGTGTCTTTAACCTAGAAGAGTTGGGGTATTTATATATTACATGAGGGAGAAGGGGAATATTCAGAATAAATGAGCCGTTGCAGGTGGGAGCGGACGCTCTGAGGAAGGGGAGCGGACGCTCCATGGGTTGGAGCGGACGCTCCATGAATGGGGAGCGGACGCTCCATGCATGGCGAGCGGATGCTCCATGGGTTGGAGCGGACGCTCTAAGGGGGTGGAGCGGACGCTCGGCGTTGGTGTTGCCATTTCATTCCACTTCAAGCTTTGAAGTGTCACTCCCGGGCTCGGGCTTCGCACACAAGGCTCCGAATGCTTTGGCGTGGACCTGAAACATCTCATGCAAAATATCAAAGCACTTGTATTCCCATTTTCTCTCAAAAATGCATAGAAAATACCCAAAAAATGAAACGAGACCCAAAACTTGGTAACATGAAACGAGCGGAGGAAAAACCAATTAAAAATGCACAAATATGGGCAAAACAAAGAATAAAAAAAGATGAAAAATGACCTATAAGATGGTGCACAAATGCACTGATCACGCTCTCGCTCCTCTAACTGCGTCCTCGCACGCTCGGACTCCTCCAAACGTTCGGTCATCTTTGCCAGTTGAGCGGAAACTGATGGAGAGTAGGCAGATCCAACGTGCCGCCGCGAGGTTCTCTCATAATAGAGAGAAGCTCCGTCTTTGCCGAACCCTAGAACCTCGCCCTTCCGGAAGCCACCAACCGTATCAAAGAAGACCTGGTTGGGATCCATCTCCGAGCCACTAGCCTGAGACTCCGAAAGGTTATGGTTATATTGTTCCTGCAAATTATGGGCGGAGTTAGTTCAAACAATTCAAAATAAAAGAAAAATAAAGTTGACATTATGAATAAAAGAACACTTGTCATTTTAGACTATTTAGTTTAGAACAAAACTAAATAGGCCATTTTAAACTATTTCATTCCCAACTTCGCACCGATCAACGTAGATCATGTTTTAAGGGTTAATTCACAACTCATAACATTATTATAGACATTCTATCACTTATTTGTATGTTTTTGGGAAAGTTTAGAGGGTTTTGGAACAAAAACAAACTAAATAGACCATTTTTGCCTCGTTTTGGTGTTTTCATTCCCAACTTCGCACCGATCAATGTAGATCATGTTTTAAGGGTTAATTCACAACTTATAACATTATTATAAACATTCTATCACTTATTTTCATGTTTTCAAGAAAGTTTAGAGGGTTTTGGAACAAAAACAAACTAAATTGGCCATTTTTGCCTCGTTTTGGTGTTTTCATTCCCAACTTCGCACCGATCAACGTAGATCATGTTTTAAGGGTTAATTCACAACTCATAACATTATTATAGACATTCTATCACTTATTTGCATGTTTTTGGGAAAGTTTAGAGGGTTTTGGAACAAAAACAAACTAAATAGGCCATTTTTGCCTCGTTTTGGTGTTTTCATTCCCAACTTCACACCGATCAACGTAGATCATGTTTTAAGGGTTAATTCACAACTCATAACATTATTATAGACATTCTATTGCAAATAATTAAAAAACAATCCTATTCGTACTCTTCGGCTTTGAAGCCGGAATTCCGCTCTAAAAATCAAATTCATAGTAAAGAAGAAAGCATTACCATCACTTCCTTGGACTTATGACTAATCGGAACCGGATCCTTCCCTGGTTGCTTCTTGAAATGAGTATCAAGGAAGAGATCCACAGCATCAGGCAGCTTCCCTCCTTTCGCCTTAGTCAACAAAAACATATGTGCGTAAGGGTAGGATATATAATCAAATGTTAACGAACGAGCATTAATTACAATAATTTAATGAAATAGTAGACTAACCAATTGCTTAGCTCGTTGAGTGGTGGAGACAGATCTCGCGCATTGAGAGGCCTGGGCCTTGCCACTAGCGTCGCCGCCTCTCCTTTTTGCCTTCGCTCGAGCCGACCTTTCCTTGAATAGCTTGTCATCGAGCCTACCCTTCATTGCCTGGTACATGTCATCACCAAGCCAATTTGGTCGGTCTTTCCGCTTGTGCACTGTGTCATTGAATATGTCCTTCAGCCGTAATCCAGCCTTGGTATCATACGCATCCCGCACAGTGCCCTCGAGCTCAGGCCTCCAAGTGTACTGTTTCTGCATTAGACCAAAGACAATCAAATATGTTAATGTAAGAGATTATATTTAAAAAAAAATTGTATCAAATTACATAATTTGTCTTACTGACCTTCCACATGTTCCACCAATGTACCTTGGTCGCCTGATCTACCTCAGTGTAGTTCTTCCAAGGCTGATGGAAGTAGGACTTGATGACGTGTGTTATTGATCGAACAACAGCGCCCTTGTCAAACCTTGCACACAAAACATTGTAAGATTAAACAACATATGAATACAACTTAATTTCAATAGTGAAAACATTAAAAAATAACACAAAAACTCACCATAGGCCATCGGGATCCAATTCTCGAACCCCAGCTGTGGATGTAGAAGCTTCTCCCTGATCCTTGTCTCCACCCTCAACCTCACCAGTTTGTCTCTCGGGTTCTCGAGTCGGAGTAGTCTCATGCGGAGGAGTAGAGTGAGACAAAGGAGTGACCTGAGGCAGCGAGGATGGAGTAGGCTGAGACAAAGCAGTGAGCTCAGATGTAGGAGTGAGCTCAAGCAGCGAAGTAGGCTGAGACATAGCAGCGTGAGACACATATGGCTGAGGACGAAGAGGACGATGCCGAGGCCGAAGCTGTGGTATCGGAGGTAACCCCAACTGTGGTGGTAGAGGTAAGGTAAACGTAGGTTGAGTTGGACCGGAAGATGAACGCGCCGACTGTCTCCTAGACGACTCAACACGACGATGAAGGTCACCAGGACGCAATATCGGCCTAGACCCAGTAGGACGAACCGAAGACAGAGAGGGAGAATCTTGCCTGGTCTGGGAGTTCTGACTCTGATCCTCCGAATCTGACATGTTCCTGCATAAAGTAATGAGTAAATTATTTGCACGATTAATAGTTATTGACAGAAATCACAATCACAAAATGATGGTATGAAAACGTACCCCAATTAACTAATAATGAATACTGCCCTGAACATGCACAAGCATTAACAAACGCGAATAATAAAATTTATACATACAAAACTAAACAATCAACGTTAATATATACAATCACATCGAGGGGGAACTCAATAAACTTAAATTTCCTTGAATTATTAAACTGATCTTGTTTGTCGTTTTAAATTACAATGAATTGCTACAATTAAATTAAATTTAAATTACATCCTAATGAAATAAACTGATGTCGTCAACGTCCTCGTCATCATCATCAACCACTTCATCAATCTCATCACTTCTAAGCTCCTGTCCACTGTCGTAGTCATCTTCATCAAGACTTGGAATGACCTCATCTTCGTCATCATCACCCTGAATGATCTCGTAGTCTGGGATCTCGTCCGGAGAACATACACCTACGGGAATAAGGGATGTTTCCTCTTGTAGAACATCCGAGTCCACCGGGGCATCAACCTCTGACCTAGCTTTTGTCTTGACCACAGCCCACCACTGCACTTTGTCCCTCTTCAGGCTAGGATAAGGAGCATAATACACCTGACTGGATTGGTACGAGACAATGAAGGGGTCGTACCACGGGAGTGTCCTAGTGTGATTGACCTCTACAAGTCTATATTTCTCATGAATGTTCATGCCCTTGTCACAATCAAACCAATTGCAGTTGAACAATATTGTTTTGTACTCTGCGTCACTCCCGTGGTAAGACAATTGTAACACCTCTTCCAAGGTGCCTAAGTAGTCACCCCCTTCTTGACTCTCAACACACTCCATAATTCATGGTTGACTTGTTCCTACCATAGCTTTGTGTGTGGAAATTGTACCCATTGACGTAGAATTGATTCCAAGTTATCACTTCTTTCGAGGGACCCATCGCGAGAGCTCGTGTGACGTCATTAGCAGAATGTGTCCGAAGTACCTAGATTTGTTGAGTGAGTCATTAAATAAAATGATGGTATGTAATTACAAAAATTGGGGAATTAAGGGATTAGGGTTCCTCACTTGTGTCCTTAACCATGTTGGGTATTGGGATTCGCATTTGATCCAAATTTCCTCCCTCTTTATTTGGGGATTTGACTGCACTATGTGATCCTCAAATTGCCTATTACAATGCGCAAGTTCGATCTAAGTCAGCTAAGGCGGAATGCAATATGGTTTTGTAATCTAAGACAGTTAAACTAATAAAATTACCTTTCATAGTCACTTAATATGCCATAATTTGCGAGGATGTACAGATGGGCTCGGACGTACTCCTTGTCTGTCAACCAACGTTTACTACCACTCGTTGTTGGTCGACCACAATCCTCCCTAAACAATTCAGGGACATTGACACCATGTTGGCTTTCCACAACATGATATGCATTTCTACCCAAGTCCCACGACTTGGTATCAACCTCCGACTGAAAATACTGTGAGCAGAAATTGGATATCTCCTCAGCCAGGTATGCATTGCATATAGAGCCTTCAACCCTTGCCTTGTTCCCCACTTTACGCTTTAAGTTGTTAAGGTACTTGTCAGTAAATAAAACATGAGCAATGTAAATGTCACTTCATAGGAAATTAGTAAAGGGGTATAAACGATTACAATAACTCACCGTTCGAATGGGTACATCCATCTGTACTGAACAGGACCCCCAATATATGCTTCATGTGGCAAGTGTACCGGCAAGTGCTCCATGGAGTTAAAAAATGCCGGGGGAAAATTTTTTTCTAACTTACATAAGATCTCAGCAATGTTCTTATGTAGGCGGTCCATCTCACTCAAAGTGATAGTGGGAGCACACAAGTCACGGAAGAATTGGCTGATTTCGGTTATTGCCTTCCAAATATGAAGGGGGAGCAACTCTCTTAGGCAAACAGGCAATAACCGCTCCATAAATACATGACAATCGTGACTCTTCATTCCATGGAGCCTATTTTTTTTTTTATCAACACATCGGCTTAAGTTGAAAGCATACCCGTCAGGAAACCTCAAGTCTCGGATCCATTCACATAACACCTTCTTCTGCTCCTTGTTAAGTGCGTAAGGTGCCTTGGGCATCTGCTCATTACCCTTACCATCATCAACGAGCTCCAACTCTCGACGCCTACAGACACTCTTTATGTATTTCCTCGCACTTACAGTGTCAGACGTTTCGTCTTTCACAGCCATGACGGTGTGGATGAGCTGCTCGAAGAAGTTCTTCTCAATATGCATAACGTCTAAGTTGTGCCGAAGCAGCAAATCCTTCCAATATGGCAGGTCCCACAAACAAGATTGCTTATCCCATCCCATTTTTTTTCTTCTTCAATTGCTTCAAAGCATCAGGACCATCAGTTGCTTTTGGTAAGTCCTTCACACACTGCCACAGTTCCTCACCTGACATGAAATGAGGAGCCGAGTCATTTTCAACTCTATTCTTACAAAAAGCTATCTTATTCTTTCGGAAGGAGTGGTCGGAATCTAAAAATTGACAATGGCAATCAAACCATGATACTTTGCCACCATGTTGTAGCCAAAAGGCTTTGCTTTTCTCCATGCAATATGGACATGCCTTTTTACCGAACGTGTTCCAACCTGACAACATACTATATGCTGGAAAGTCACTGATAGTCCACAACAAGGCTGCGCGAAGATTGAAATTCTGCTTCTTTGAGATGTCGTAAGTCAAGGATCCAACCGACAATAGATGCTTCAACTCATCAATTAAAGGTTGTATGTAGACATCCAAATTGTTCTTCGAATTTTTTGGCCCAGGGATAAGCAAGGAAAGGAAAATGAAAGGTTTTTTCATGCACATGGACGGTGACATGTTGTAAGGTGTAGTTAAAATAGGCCAACAAGAGTATTGCTTTCCAAACTTCCCAAAAACGGAAAAACCATCAGTGCACAACCCAAGTCTAACATTTCGAGGCTCGGACGCAAAATCCTTAAAGGTCCTGTCGAAGTGCTTCCATGCTTCACTGTCACTTGGGTGAGCCATGTACCCTTGCCCTCGACGATTTTCAGAATGCCATGTCATAGCCTCAGCAATGTTCCTAGTGGCAAACATCCTTTGCAATCGTGGTGTTATTGGGAAGTAGACCAGAAAACTTACGGGAACCAAATTGTCATTCGAAGTATTCTTGAACCGATTCGACCCGCAATGACGGCACTTATCAAGCTCAGCATCGTCCTTCCAAAATAGCATACATCCATTCAGGCATGCGTGTATCTTCTCGTGAGGAAGCTCTAATCCCTTGAGTACCTTCATTGTGTCGTAATAGGTGCTACACTTAGTTTTTTGGGTGGTGGGGAGCGCATCGTTCACCAATGACCCAATACCATCTACGCACCTGAGTGGCAAGTTGTACTCAGACTTTAAATTGATCATTCTAGAAGCCATCTCCAACACAGAGATGTTGCTACCATCATACAAAGGCTGCTCGGCTACCTTGAGCAAGTCGAAGAACATCTTCGCTTCCGCATTTGGTTCTTCTTCAGCCGAAGTTGCATCCTCAAGGAATGGTGGGTCCACGTTGTTCCCAAAAGCATCGACAACCATTTCCCGGTAAGGATTCGGATGAGTAGGAGACGAGGTGGACTCTATACTCACCCTTTCACCGTGACATAACCATTCATAGTAGTTCGGAATGAACCCCTTCTTATACAAATGTACCTTTACGTTTGAAACATCCAAGTAATTCAAGTTTTTACACCGAACACACGGACATCTTATCTTGTCCCTATCATTAAGCTCGGGGTGCTGCTGAGAGAACGCAACAAACTCAATTCACCCCTTGGATGAACTCATCCCGAAGTTTGTGGTCCTTATCGTGTCTCTTGTACATCCAATCACGCTCCTTCCTTTTCATTTCGATTATGCCTATTCTAAGCCATTAACAAATATCAGTTCAAAGCATTCAAACATCCTTCAATGTCTTCACTCCTATCTTATTTTAGCCTTTCTTAATTCTTCTTAAAGCTTTCTTATCTAATGCACATGTATATATATATATATATATATATATATATATATATATTTAAGCCATATTTAGTTCTATTTTAATTGTATTCATTCACAACAATTACAAAGATTCATAATAAATCAAATACAAAGGCAATTTTATATTTGAAAATAAATACAACTCAACTTTCAACCAACAATCATTTTTCTTGATTTATCAACAAAAACAAAAACAAAATAAAAATAAAAACCAAAACAAAACAAAAAATAAAAAAATAAAAACAAAAACAAAAACAGGAACAAGAACAAGCAAAACAAGAACAAGAACAAAAATAAAAATGAAAATAAAGATAAAACGTAAAAAATTAAAAATTATTTCATTAACATTTTCAATTCATTTCGTTTCGTTTTAGTTCCATTCATTTAATTTTTATTCGGTTTATTTCATTTCAATTTAGTTCATTTCAGTTGCTGTTTTCTTAGCCCAAAAGAACACGGCCTAAAATGTGTTGAGTGTTTTTTTGGGCATAGGTTGAGTGTGATATTACTAAGAACAAGTGTTGAGCACCCTAGCCATAGAGTAAGGCCGTTTTTTTAAAGCCGTTGTTTTGGACTAAATTAATTTGATTTGAACAAAATTTGTTTGATTAGAATATAATAAAACAAAATCTTAAAGTTAGCAAAGAATGAACTAAAATTTTCAATTCATACACACAAATACATATGTAATACATACACAATACATAAATAATAAATACACATACATACATAATACATACACATATACATACATAATACATACACATATACATACAAATACATAAAAATAATAAATACACATACATACAAATACATACATAATACATACACATATACATACATAATACATACACATATACATACAAATACATACAAATACATATACATATATACACAATTGAATAAATTGAAAAACAAAAAAAAATAAAAAAAAAACCCTAACCACAATTTGAGGAGCTGGGGCGGCAACCGTGCGTCGGCGGAGGGACGGAGGGGCAGAGGCGGAGGGGCGGAGGGGCGAAGGAGAAAGAAAGAGAAGGAAAAGGAGAAAAGGAGAAAGAAAGAGAAGGGGAAAGAGAAAAGGAGAAAGAAAGAGAAAGGCCGACCGGAGGGGTGGCGGACGCCGGTCACGGTGCTCGCCGGTTCGAGGGAGAGAGAGAGAGGGGGTCAGGGTTTGGGGGTTCGAGGGTTCGAGGGAGAGAGAGAGTGGAGAGAGAGAGAGAATGAAACGATGAAATGGGAACCAATTTCCCCGACTGGGGTTTTAAAATTTTTTAAAATTTTTGCGGTCGGTAATTACCGACCGTTACCGACGGTCATGACGGTTGGAAATTTGTTTTCGACCGCACCTTCGGTCGGAAATTTTTTCCCGACTGTGTTCAGTCGGAATCGGTCGGTATTTGACGACTACGAAAATGTCGGTCGGTAAACTCGGTCGGGCGAACGAGATTTTCTTGTTGTGAATAATATTATTGGATGAATAAAGGAGAGAGAAAGGCAGAAAGATTTTAAAGTGGAGTTGTTTGAGTTTATTTTGAATATTTCTGCAATAACCATGGGTTTGGATACTTTATTTTGATGCTTTGTTTCTTCTATCAGATTGATTACAAATTTGAAAATGTTTTATGATGCTATGTTTCTTTAATTTGTTATCTTGAGCTTCCGCGCATTTTCAATTTTCAGAAAATTACATTACCCAGTTCAGTTCAGTGCTGGACAACGTTGGTGTTGTTCAGAGTTGGTTTATATTCATTTAGTTAATTTTTTTTATTTATGTTAGTTTTTATTTATTTATTTTGGATATATGTTTAATTTTCTGTTTTGAATTTTAAAAAGTTGTATTTGTTTTTAGTTTATGTTGATTTAGTTCACTTTATTTTGCATATTTTCATTTTGGATGAATGTATAATTTTCTGATGTATTTTTTGGAATTTTAAAAAGTTGAATAAAATTATATGCTTGATTTTATTAATGCCCTATTTTATCCAAATAAAAAAATGAATAAAATTGGAACTAAATTATATGTTCCAATTTTGTTCATTTTTATTTTTATTTTTTAGGAGTCCTATTTGATGCGGTTATAGCTTATAAATAACTGCTGCAAATAACACCCTATTTGCTCCGGTTATTAAACATAACTGCTGCAAAGAATAACCGCAACAAATAGTTTGTTATTTGCTACGGTTGAACCGCAGTATATGAAAAAAAAAACTACTTTTTGCTGCTCCCCTAATGTGATGTTGTTGATACTAAGAGTTATGTTAGGTTGTTCAACACAAACTATTATAAAATATTTGCCCTGAGTATATATATTTAATTTTTTTCCTTCAAACAAGTAGTCTGTGATTTTTTCTGCAAAACATCCCTTCATTTTTTCCTTTCAAATTTTCTTAATCATATATATGAAGAGTACTTATTATTATACAAGGAAAAATTGTCAAAAATAAGTCAACCTTTGGCCGATCTTCCACAATTAAGCCAACCTCTTGAAAATCCGGAATTAAGCTAATCTTGTTATCATTTAAGCCAAAAATTTATCATACTAAGTTTATCATGATCATCATCATCAAATTTTAACAATAAGTTTATCATATTTTAACCTTGTTATCATCATCATCATCATCATCATCAAACTTTAACAATAAGTTTATCATACTAAGAGTTATGTTGTTCAACACAAACTATTATAAAATATTTGCCTTGAGTATATATATTTAATTTTTTCTTTCAAACAACTAGTTTGTGATTTTTTCTGCGAAACATCCCTTCATTTTTTTGTTTCAAATTTTCTTCTTTATATATAAGAAGAGTACTTCTTATTATATAAGGAAAAAATGTCAAAAAAAGTCAACGTTTGGCCGATCGATCTTCCACAATTAAGCTAACATTTTGAAAATCCAGAATTAAGCGAACCTTGTTATCATTTAAGACAAAAATAGGTTAAATGATTATTAAACATGTTATTCTATTTTGTTAGAAAAGACTTTATGGGAAGGGGTTAAAAAAGATATGAAATAGTTGGATTTACAAGAGATTGAGGTTCTCGACCGTGCAGGGTGGAGAAGTAAAATCTATGTGGACGACCTCTCGGAATAATCACTTGGGTTCATGTAGCCGTCCCCACTAATGGGCATAAGGCTTTGATTGATTGATTGGTTGATTGATAAAATAATTACATTGGAAAAATGTCCATTTTCTCTTATGTACATGAGCTCTTAATTAAAAAAAATAATAATATTGAAGATTTATTCAAAATCTTAAATCACTACTGAATGATGTTTGCTTTTTTCGATAGTTAAACTTTACAAATAAGTATTTTGACAATTTTGTTACATATACTAGATATTACCTGTGCAATGCAAGGTTTAATTTTTTTTTATATATAATTTACTATTATAAAGAAAATATGATAGTGCACAAGTTGTCTCATATTTAAAACAATGATTTGCAGCTGTAATTGAAGCCCATAACATATTTGTAATAAGTTAAAGAGATAAATTATTATATAAAATTAAGGTGCTAATGTATTATTGACCATTCAAAAATCAATATTAGTCGATCACCCTTAAAATAAAAGTAGTTTTGAGGCTTTTATTTCCACCTTAGTTAGCCCAAAAAATAATCAGAATTTTTTTATTTGTAATAGTATAATAAATAATTCAAAATTGTTGTAGATATATACATAAGCCATAATAACGAAATTGTTGCATATTATTATAGTGAATGATTAAACATTAGAGACCGGTATCAATTAAGCATGTAAGGAGACTGAAATCAGTTAGTCACTTGTATTAAACGATTTAAATAATTTTTTTTTGTAATCATCAATTGTGTGGAAAAAACATGTACTTCTAATTTCATTAATTTTTTTTACCGAAGTATTACTTCATTTTTTTACAGGGCCGCCCGGAAAATTTTAGGGGCCTGTTCTAAAAAAATTAAAATTAGGCCCTTATATTTAAAATTAATATATTATTTATAACTTAAGTAATAATATGTGTTTTTGTTTTCGGGAAACTGAGATACAAAGAGGTAAAGTAAGATGAATAGGGGAGAGCCTCTGTGTATGCTGACTAGATCTCGAGATGGTGACTGGGCTGAGTTGTGGATGAACTGAGACTTGATGCTGACTAGACTCCTTCGAGCAGGCTCGGGCCTGGCTGAGTGAGTCCTGCAAAATGAACAAGGGGTGACTGACCCGGGGGGTGGACCCGGGAATTTCCCTCCGATGCTTAAGTCAGCAAAGTATTTAATGTGGAAAAGTAAAGAGAGAGAGAAAGAGAGAGAGAGAGAGTTCCCTTTCAGGAAAGGTAGCTATACTTGGGAATGGTGATTACCCAAAAAGCTCTTTTTGTGGAAAAAGGGAAAAAAGGAGAAGATCCCCTCACCTGCCATAAATGAGGGTATTTATAGGTGAGGTATTTTGGGGGCTGATTGACAGGTATTTGGGGCTGTCAATCAGCTGAGAGAGGAGGATTTGTGACACGTGTCTTCGGATGTCCAGATGGCAACACATGTCCGAAGGGTGTTTTATGAGATAATGGGAATTCCAGGGGTATTTAGGTCATTGTGGCTTTTATTAGGCTCAGTGCCCAAACATTTAGCCCCTCGCATGACATGTTTGCTCGGATCGACTGGGAGAGTGCATGTCATTCGAAGTTTGTTTTGCCTCGGTTTGGCCCCGGGGGGATAAAATGTGTTCCTTGTGCCTTCATTTGTGAAGTAAAGGTAATCGCCATTCTTGGACTAAGGGAAGGACCCTTGTGGCTCAGGAGAGTGGTGTCCGTTGTCTTTAGCCGAGGGGTAAGCCCCTGGCGATTTGTATTCAGACGGAGTATGATATTGGCCGAGGGGGGAGCCCCTGGCACAAGGTGTTTTAAGGTGGAGAATTAATCTCATTTGGCCGAGGGGAGAATTCCCTAGCGCTCAGCGTTTTGGATGGAGGTTGGGCCTCGTCCTGAGGCCGAGGGGGAAAGCTCCTGGCACTCAGCATTTTGGACGGAGGGTGATCCTCGTCCTGAGGCCGAGGGGGGAAGCCCATGGCACTAAGCATTTTGGACGGAGGGTGATCCTCGTCCTGAGGCTGAGGGGGAAAGCCCCTGGCACTCAGCATTTTGGACGGAGGGTGATCCTCGTCCTGAGGCCGAGGGGGAAAGTCCCGGGCACTCAGCATTTTGGACGGAGGGTGATCCTCGTCCTTTGGTGTTTGCTATAATTTTTTGTAGAAAGACAATGTAAGAAACACTTTTTATTACTGATTTACACCAAGTACAAGTATTTTACATTTTACATTATTGAAGATCTTGATCTATGTAGTCGGCTCAGCATGTTATTACTGTTGGCTGGTTGTAGCTGATTCTCAGCCCTGTTACTTGTCTCTATAGTAATCCCCTTTGTTTGGGAATGTCTGTTGAATGCCAAGGACGGTTGCAGAGGCTCAGCTTCAAGAATGGGATGAACTCAAACCCTTTTCAGCTTCGGCTGGGTTTCGCTCAAAACCTTTCCTAAAATTGAGGTATCCCCATATTCGCCATAGGAGGTCCTCTCTTGTCGGTCAGCTCCTCGATTACCCCATTTTGGGGGTTTCTTTTCACAACTTTTCATGAGGAGGACCAGTTTGCCTCAGCCCAGTCAAGAAAGCAAAAGGGGAGGGAACATAGGGATGGTTTCCCCTTGTTTATTGCTGGGCTGACTCAGGGTCAATCAATTGGTTGGATTAGAATCTTGTTGATGAGTTCTGATCCTGATTACTCCTGAGTGGGGAGGCTCGGGCGGGATATGTGGTTTGGCACTATTGTCTTTAAGGATCAACTCGGATCCCAAATGCATTTGGTGGGGCGCCACATTCTCGGCCCGGAATGGGGGACTCTAATCTTTAAAAAGGTTCCCCGTTGTTAGCCACTGGCACTTGCTGAGGCTCAGCTGGTAAGGGCTTGGCAAGTTTTTGGGATGTGGGCCTCAGCACCCTTACCAGTTTCAGGGACCGAGAGGTACGGGGTGAGAAGTGACGGTGTTGATGTCACTCCTTCCCCGTGTTCCTATAGAACTCGGTCCTGATGCCTCTATTTCCTGTCGACCTTAGTCTTGAGTAACTTTGCTTGCCCTCCTTCTTTGGTCAGGAGGTCGGTTGGTTGCACTCAACAACTTTTGTTTGTGTAGCCATAGGGGTAAGTTTTGGCACCCATGGTAATTCTAGAGAGGGAGAGAAGAAAAGAAAGGAAGAAAGAGGTTTTTTGTAATAATTTTTGGTGGTAATTTTTGTTGTGTTTTGGCTTAAGGTTTTACTTCCTTTTTATAGACATGTTTTGATCCTCCGTATTTAATGCCATTAAATGCGGTTTGACGACCCACTCGGCTCGGCTATGTTGTGTTGCCCCCTTTCATCCAGGGTTGAGTTTCAGTACTTTGCCCGGGATGAATGACATTACACCCTGCTCGACATTCGGCCATGATGGGGGTATCCTTTATTAGCCGAGTGGAGGGCCTTGCTCATTCGACACTCGGCCAGGATGGTGGCATCCTTTGTTGGCCGAATGGAGGACCGTTTTTACTCGACACTTGGCCAGGATAATGGTGGCATCCCTTGTGCTCTGAGCGAAGGGCTTTGTTTGTTCAACACTCGGCTAGGATGGTGGCATCCCTTGTTGGCCGAGTGGACTGCCTAGTTTACATGACACTCGGCCAGGATGGTGGCATCCCTTGTTGGCCGAGTGGAGGACACAGTTCACTCGACACTCGGCCAAGATGGTGTATACCTTGTTGGCCGAGTGGAGGGCATAGTCCACTCGACACTTGGCCAGGATGGTGGCATCCCTTATAGGTCGAGTGGAGGGCATAGTTCACTCGACACTCGGCCAGGATGGTTGTATCCCTTGTTGGCCGAGTGGAGGGCATAGTCCACTCGACACTCGGCCAGGATGGTGGTATCCCTTGTTGGCTGAGTGGAGGATCGGGGTTGTGTGACCCGAGTGTGCACCTCTGAAGGAATGCGAACACTAAGCTTTCCCGTGTTTGTATGGTGTGCTCGACATGCAGCTAGGATGGAATGCATCCCTTTTTGTGCCGATGTGAGAATTTTGTGGCCTCGCTTGGCCAACCGTCCGAGGGTGCTCCCTTGGTAGAGTGCGACCCTGGACTTAATCATATTGACATGTTTCACTCGACACTCGGCCAGGATGGTGGACATCCTTTTGAGGCTGAGTGGAGGATCATGCCCTGCTCGACATTGGCCAGGATAGTGGACATCCGTTTTGGCCGAGTGGAGGTTTAAATTGTACTCGATACTTCGACCAGGAGGGTAGTCATCCCCTCATTAGCCGAGTAGAGATTTTCTATGCTCGACACTGGCCAGGAGGGTGGACATCTCCTTTTTTTGGCCGAGTGGAGGTTTTAATTTGCACTCGACACTCGGCCAGGATGTTAGACATCCCATATTGGCCGAGTGGAGGATGCGGTTCTTCTGGCCGAGGGTGCTTCTTTGTTGAAGCGCTGACTCTGATCCTTGTGAAGTGGTTCCTTCTTGCTGAGGAGTCGTGTCGTTTCGAGAGATGTTGATTCGTGGTCCCTTCGTTTACTATAAATGGGTGGACTTTGTCTCCACTTATCATTTTCAATTGTTTATTGTTGGTGGGCCTAATTCTCGAGGAAGTGATAGAGGATGTTCTTTCTTCCGGAAGTCAATATCATCCCATAAGGAGTTATTCTTCAGGTATTCATCTTTCCTTTTCTTTTGTTTCCTTTCTTTATGCAATAAGGCAATAAGTGAGTCTGCTCACTATTGTAATAAGTCCGAGTCATGGACATGTACGACTCTTTATCTAAGCAGAGTACTCCCCCTGCCTCTCCTCCCCCTATTTTAGGGAGGCAAATAAGAGTGGGTGACCTTGCTCTGGTGAAAGCCCATGCATGGCTGCCCGAGTGTTCTGATCTTGCTGAGGCCCTTCCTCTATCCTCCTTGGATGGCTTGGAATGTGGAGAAGCTGAGTCCGAGGGTGGTTATGAGAGGTTACCTTTTCCTTAGGAGGTTTCCTTAGCCATGCATGGTCCTAAAAGTGGTTACTTGGACCGTATGTTGAAAACAGGGGCGGTGAGGATAGTTGCCGAGGATGACCAGATCAATTCCAAGGGAGAAAAGTCAACTGAAGAAAGACAACTAAATAATGGAGAAGATCCGGATGATGCCGAGCAGAAGAGCACTAGTGGCCGAGAAGACCAGTTGTATGGACTTGGTGCTTATTTTATAAGGGCCAAGTTTTGGAGATTGTTGGATGCTGAGTTTGAGCATTTTCATGCATTATTCGTGCTGAAGGCGTCGTATCAATTTATCAAGCCTTTGGAGGAAAGTACAATTATTAACCGGCCAGTCGGTTGTATGGCCGTGTATGAGGCTCATTTGAAAGGTGGGATCATGTTCCCGTTATCCCCGGCCTGGGTGATGATCCTTCGAGCATATAACTTTTCCCTCTCCCAACTGGTGCCGAATACTGTGTATGCCATCTCCTGTTTGATGGTAGTTTGTAGCATGCTGAGCGTTACTTTGACTTTGAACTTATTCCAAAATATCTTTAAGTTGATGGTTAGTGAGCCCAAATATCATGGTGAAGGTTGGTGGCGTTTTGGAACAAGATAAGCGTACCGATTATATTCGTCATTGTAGAGTAGTCATAAGTTTTTTAGACATGATTTTGTGTTTGTCCACCGGGGAGACGCCGAGTGGGACGTTTCTCTTGAACCAGTGTCCGCGCCGAATGTTGGTCTCAACTTGGGAGTTCCTGAGCTTAATCAGGATGAAGCTGTAGTTGCCTGTTACCTGCAAGCCTACAAGCGAATTCAACGGAATAGGACGTATGGCCAACATCCCAACTATTGAGTTCTTTCTCTCAGCTATAGGGCTAAGTCGATACTACCCGAGGGGTATACCTCTGACATTGAATGCTTCGTATAATTTTAAATTCTTTCTTTTCTTACACTCTCTGTTATTTTTCTGCGGAGGACGCCCTCAGGAGGTTGAGTGGTGGAGAGATGTCCAAGAGAATGACAGCAACAGCCCTGGAGGGTGCGAAGCTGTGTAGGTCCTGAAAGGATGGGAGTATAAAGGCTCCCCCTGCCCCACCGGTATGACTTCTTTGTTTCGTCTTTTCGAGGGGATGAGATATCTTTGTTGACTAACTTTCTTCTTACATGTTTAGGATCCTGGTCAGTCCAGGAAGAGGAAGAGACCTACCTCGAGGGCTGTTCCCAAGTCGAACCGGGTCAGTCGGCCTCAAGCCCCTCGTCTTGATGTTGTCCCTCAAGATATGGGCGGGCCTCTTGAGATTCAGGATAACAATGATCTCTTCAATTATTCTAAGTTGTTGGGCGATCATTAGGCTGAGGATGTTACCAAGGCTGGACAAAGCCGACCCATTGATGATGAAGCTTCTTCTTATGTGGGCCCTACACATCATGAACATGTTAGGGCCGAGGCCCCTGTCATAGGGTCAGATAAAGGAAAGACGAAGGTGGATTTACCGCTTCCTGCGGGTCATGGTGTTCCCTTCTCTCAGCTGTCCTTGGCTGAGAAGTCAATTCGGATAAATCAAAGTATGAAGTTGATTTGTTCGACTGAGGACGAGAAGGAGCTGAGTCGCCTGGGCTCAGAGCAAGTTGACTACCTCCATGAGAATTGGTTGGAGGTGAACTTTTCAAATTATTTTTTATTTTTAACTTTCTAGCACATTTCTGACAGAGTTATCTTTTTGTAGATGTCGGTGCGGTTGCGTGCTTTGTCCAAGCATTTCTGTGCTATTGCTTCCAAGAACGTGGACGGTCTTTCTACTGAGCTGAGTGCTCTGAAGGCCGAGAATGTGGCATGGCTTGAGAGGACTCAAGCCTTGGAAAAAAGAGAGACCACCTTGAGTGCCGAGTTGTCTTCCGCTCAAGTTGAAGTAGGGGCTACGAAGACTGAACTGGCTGTTGTTCGTGACGAGCTTGAGGCTGTTCGGAAGGAGGCGTCTGATGCCTCAGTTCGTCATAACGATATTGTGAGCAAACTGACTAAGGAGAGGGCCCAGTTGGAGAAGGCTTTGACTGAGAGCCAAGATATGGCCGCGGAGGAAAAAGAGCGGGCGATTACCCTCCTCCAGACCTTGGATGAGATGACCCATTATTTTTATGATAAGCGATGGGCCGAGATGAAGTTGTTGCCATGCCGAGATGCCCTCATCGAGGGTTGGAAGGAGACTGATGAGGCTTCGGATTATGTTGCTGACCTGAGTCTAGAGGCTGCTAAGATAGAGGGTCAGACGGTCAAGGAGAGGATGCTTAAGGTGCTCAGCAGTTTGTATGCTGAGAAGAAGGATGAGATGGAGGCTGAGTATGAGCGTCTGCGACAAGAGGATGAAGCTCGGTTCAAGAGTCAGCTCATGATGCAAGAACTTGAGAAGGAGTTCGATGTCGTAGATCACCAAGAAGGTCATGATGAGGTTGATGAAGCAACAGTTGACCGTTTCTGTAACGACCCTGATTTTATAAGTATTTCTGCCAGGTGATTATGTGTATTTAGGTGTTGCTATGTATAGTTCAAATTTAGTTTTGAACTATTTATTTTGTTTTATGTGAATAATTTCGATTTAATTCGAAATATTTTATTTTGATTAGTTATTATTTATTTTAATTATTATTTAATTAATTAGAATTTTTATTGTTTAATTTTTCTAATTAATTATTTAATATTTTTGGGCTAAAACGGATTAAGCATGTTTAGTCATGCGGTTTTTGTAAATTAGCCCAATTGATCACGAAAGCCCAAATTGGCCCTTTTCTCTTGCTTGGCCGGTTGGCCCTTGTATTTGGTGGCAAATTTTGCCACTTGCCTCATGTTCACACCTTAACTAACTCTATATATAGAGGAGTTAGTAAGGCTTTTCCTCATTTTTTTGCCATCCTTGCAACTTAGACACTTGCCATCAAAAGATCAAACATAAAAACACTCTCCATCTCCATCATTGCCACATGCCATTTTGGCTCCATCAACCCCAACATTTTTTCATCATCCATTCCAACTTCAAACTTAAAGATTCAACCTCTATTGATCTTTAAGTATCAAAACACAATCTAAACCTCTTAGTTTGCATTCAAGATCACTAGTTTGGGTTGTTTTCCGGGCTTGTTCGAGTGGGTTGATCGTGTTGAACGTGTGGGGTTCGAGTGGTGCACGGTGGTGGTTCGTGCTCGTGTGTCGTGGCCGTGCAGTTGGTCCGTGGCGGTGGTGGCTCGTGCTGGGCAGCCGTGTGTGCAAGTTGGTGCAGGCGTGTGGTGCAGCCGTGTGGTGCATGTCGTATGTTCGTGTGGTCCGTGTGGTCTAGCCGTGTGGTTCTAGTTTCCGGGCAGCAAGTTCGTGTTGATTTTGTGTGTTAATCTTCGATAAGGTAACATACTTTCTCAACTTAAATGGTGTACTATGTTTCATAGTATAGATTAAATGATTAGAATAGTTTATTTTGAAGTTTTAACCATGTTTTTGTGTATGAATGTAAATCTGATTTTTAAGTGGTTTGATGATGATTTTATGGTTGAATATGATGATTTTGTGAATGGATATGTTAGTAATAAGTTTGTTGATTATCATGTTCAAGTTTGATGATTTTTGGATACTTGGAAGTTGATGATTTTTTCGTTGTTGAAATGTTGAAGTTATGCGTGTATTTTATGTAGTTTGGGATGAGTTCTTGATCCTTGAATGAGTTCTTGGTTGAAGTTCTTGAATCTTGATTGAGTTCTTGATTGAAGATCTTGAATCTTGGATGAGTTCTTGATGAGTTCTTTGAGTTCTTGGATGAGTTCTTGATGAGTCTTTATAAGTTCTTGTTTGAGTCTAAAGAATTAAAGAAAGTTAAAGAAAGGATTAAAGAAAGTGATTAAGGGATGTAAGATATTGGTTTACACGTTATTTTCTTAAGTCAAGGCATAAGATGCAACTTAAGAATTAACTAAGAATGTAAACTTCGGATTAAAGGTTTAAAGATTGTTAAAGATTAGCTTGATTTCGTAGCTAGACGCCTAAAACTTAGAGTAAGATTCTTTGTTTTTGGGTTAGGACATTGCCCCTATCCTAACCGCGGTATTGGGATAGTGATTACCACTATGTCGTCTTTGACATGGATTTCCAGTAAGATTTGTTTCATGGGTTTGGGAGTAAGATTCTCAATCCTGGCATAGTTGGAAAGTTCGATCGCGTAAGAGGCGTTCGTACGAGCATAGTCCGGTCTAGTTTATGAATGATTGCGCCAAAGATAAGTTTGGATAGGTTAGTTGAGTCGAGCATGTATTTGGATGATTTCGCATGATTCGATGTTGTGATTTGCATGTTTGGTTTATGCTATGTTCTTGTGTATTCCCGTTAGGGTGAGACAGTTATGTTACTCGCCACTTACAGTGTACTGTTGTTATTTTTCAGGTAATTCTGATGATGAGGTTCTTGCTTAGCTTTGGGTTGGGCGAGCGCCGTTATTATGATATAGTTGTATTTTTGTTGTTTTATGATTTTAGATAGTATTGAACTATAGTAGTGAAACTTGTATACTTTTGTTATAACTCTGACATGGTTTTGGAGTTACGTTTATTAGTAGTAGTAATTGACTTGTGGTTTAGTAATGTACAAACTTGTGGGTATTTGTACTTTTTGGTTTAGTAATACAATGATTTGAGGTATTGTTTTAATTTTTAAGTATTTTAGTTTGTTAGTTCTGACTATTCGACTCGTCGGTTTCTTCCACGCCGGTTTAAGCGAGTCGGGTCGTCACAGTTTCGCTGCGAAGCTTGGTGAAGCAAGCTCCGGTGATGAGGATGATACTGATGATGATGATATTAACTGAGAGGAGGGGGACCCTGAGAGAGAGCGTCGATCGAAGAAAAAGGTTGATCCTTCCCCCGCCAATCCTCATGCCGAGTCTCAGCTTGATCCTCCTATGTTGTAATTTTGTATATTTGTTGATGATGAATATTGTAATTGTCCTTTTCTAATTAAGACTGACTGAGGGCTGTGTGCCTTCCTTTTGTAATTATGATGCTAGTTTGATCAATATAATGCTTTTGCAAATTTGCTGAGTACATGTTTTTATAGGTAGCATTTTCACAAAATATGTAATTTTAACACTGTCAGTTGCTTACATATTCTATGCCCCTAATTACATGTTTTATTGAGAGCTTAAAGTTACTAGAAGGAAACTAGATGTAGAACTTTTTTCAGGTTATTTGTGTTCCATGGCCGAGTTAGTGTCCGACCTTCCTCGTCTTGTAGCCTATAGGATCCTGGCCTGATAACCTCTTCCACTTAGTATGGTCCTTCCCAATTTGGTGTCAGCTTGCCTTCAGTAGGTCTTCTTCCAGTGGCCTCAAATTTCCTGAGTACCCAGTCACCTTTTTCTATTGGCCGAGGGGCCACTCTCTTATCGAAGTACCGACTTATCTTTTGTTTGTAGGTGATGGATCTGAGTAGGGCATCATTCCTTGTCTCGGGAAGGAGGTCGAGGTCTACCTTCCTCTTTTCTTCATTTTGCTTGTACTCGTAGTAGAAGATTCTTGGTGAAGATATTCCTACTTCCACTGGAAGGATGGCTTCGCTACCATAAACTAAGGAGAAGGGAGTGTGTCCTGTTGCCTCCTTAGTAGTTGTCCGAGTTGACCAGAGAACTCCTGGAAGCTCGTCAATCCATGAACCTTTGGCCCCTTTTAGTTGGGTCTTGATTCCTTTTAATATAATCTTGTTGGCAGCCTCGGCTTGGCCGTTCATCTGAGACCTTGCTACGGCTGTAAACCTTGTCTGAATACCGAAGTCAGAACAATATTTTCGGGTGGGCCCGCTATCAAATTGTCGACCGTTGTCTGAGATGAGCATTCTAGGAATGCCAAACCGAGTGATGATGTTCTTCCATATGAACTGTCTGACCTGTCTGTCAGTGATGCTTGCAAGTAGCTCAGCCTCGATCCACTTAGTGAAGTAATCCACGGCCACTAAGAGAAACTTTTTCTTGCTACCGCTGGAGGGAAAGGGTCGAGTATGTCCATCCCCCACTTGTCAAAGGGCAGTGTAGGTGTAATGGTTTTCAAATCTTGTGAGGTTATCCTCGGTATGTCCCAGTGTAACTGACACTGCTTACATTTTTGGACGAGGGCCATGGCGTCCTTTTTTATGGACGACTAGTAGTATCTTGTCCTGAGTGCCTTGCTTGCAATGGTACGTGCTCCCTGATGGCTAACACATACCCCTTCATGTATTTCCTGCAAGATGTTATTTCCTTCCTCGGGGGTGACACACCTCAATAGGGGATGAGTGTAGGATAGCTTGTACAATTGTTGATCGTACCAGAGGTAGTCTCGACTGAGGGCCTTGACTCGAGCTTACTCCCTTTCCTCTGAGGGTAACTGATGGTCCCTTAGGTAAGAGATGATGCTGGTTCTCCAGTCAACCTGTTGAGCCACGGTGTTGACGCTGAGTTCATTGATGCTGGACTCAGGCAACACCTCCCAGGTAATGATCCGATGGTGTGTTCCTTCAGCTGAGCTGGCAAGTCTAGCAAGGGCGTCTTCCTGCGTGTTTTCTGACCTGGGGATGTGGTCGAGGGTGAAGTGCTCGAACTGAGCTATGAGCGTCTTACACTTTTGCAAATACATCTTCATAACTTCTTCCTTTGCCTCATACTCCCCGGATATTTGTCCGACCACCAGTTGAGAATCTGAGACTACTTTTAGTGAAGTAGCTCCAGCAGCTTGGCATAGTCTCATCCCAAAGATGAGTGCTTCATACTCGGATTCATTGTTGGATGCTGTGAACCCGAATCTTACGACGTACTCAATCCGTTCGCCCGTACTTATTTTGATGAGCAAGCCGGCTCCGCTGCCTCCCTTAGTGGCCGAGCCATCGATATATAACTCCCATGGCTGAACATTGTCCTGAGTGGACGGTCTATTTGTGCATTCTACAATGAAGTCAGCTAGAGCTTGAGCTTTGATTGCTCGGCGAGGCTCATACTGTAGGCCAAAATCTGAGAGCTGATCAACCCAAGCTGACATCCTAGTGGAGTTGTTCCTTCCTTCTATTGCCTTCTGGATAGGTTGTCCGATTAGGACTTTGATCTGATGAGCCTAAAAGTATGGCTTCAATTTTCTACTAGCTATGACTAGAGCAAAGACCATTTTCTCGATCAGTGAGTACTTTGATTCCGCACCCTGGTATACATGGCTGATCTGATGAAGTAAACAGGGTACTGAACATGTTCCCTTTTGGCTACTAAAACTGCGCTGAGTGCGTAGCCGGAGATAGCCAGGTAGATGAATAGTACTTCACCTGGTAAAGGAGAAACTAGCTTTGGAATCTGAGTGAGATGTTCCTTTAGCTTCTGAAAGGCTTCTTCAACCTCAGCATTCCAACTAAATGTTGCTCTTTTTAATGCTTGAAAGAAGGGCAAGCTCTTATCGGCTGACCGAAATAGGAAGTGGCCGAGTGTTGCAATGCAACCCGTCAATCTTTGTACTTCAATTCCTTGACAGTCCTCGGCGACTGCATGTCTTGGATGGCCTTGATTTTATCAGGATTAGCCTCCATGCCTCTTTCCTCTACTAAGAATCCGAGGCATTTTCCTCCTTTGACCCCAAAGACACATTTCTTGGGATTTATTTTCATGCTGAACTACCTGAGTGTGTCCAAAGTTTCCCTTATGTCCTTGACATGGTCTGAGGCTAGCTTACTTTTGATTATCATGTCATCCACGTATACGTCAACGTTTTTTCCAATCTGTTTTTCAAAGATCTTGTTGACCAAAAGTTGGTATGTGGCTCCGGCATTTTTCAGACCGAAGGGCATGACATTGTAGCAGTAGACTCCTTGGTTGGTGATGAATGTTGTGTGTGGTTGGTCTTTCTCTGCCAAGGGAATTTGATGATATCCTGCGTTGGCATCCAAGAAGCTGAATAGAGCATGCCCCGCCTTTGAATCGACCAGCTTGTCGATCTTGGGCAAAGGGTAATCGTCCTTGGGGCAAGCTTTGTTGTGATTGGTGAAATCCACACACATCCGCCAAGTTTTGTCGGGCTTTCTAACAAATAGTACGTTGGCAAGCCAATCGATGTACTTGCATTCCCGAATGAATCCGGCCTCTAGTAATTTCTTGACCTTGGCGGCTGCGGCCAAAGTCCTTTCTTGGCCTTGGTGTCTGAGCTTCTGCTTGACAGGCTTGTATCCTTCCTTGATGTTCAGCTCATGTTGCATCACCGAGGGATTGATACCGGGAATTTCTTTGACTGAGAAGGCGAATACGTCTCGGTATTCTCTGAGTACCGAGACTATTTCTTCTCTTTGTTTATGGCCGAGGGTTCTTCCTACCCTAACCGTTTCTCCTCGCACCCGATGGTTACTTCTTCATTCTCTTCAGCTGGTTGTGGTTGGGAGTAACACTTGGGAGAGTCCGTGACGAACATTTCTTTTGTAACAGCCCCGGAAATTCGGACCTTTTCCTTCCTTTTTAAAACTTAAATTTTACTAAAATCATAGCCCGAATTTCTAGAGTTGCTACTCGTACGCCCACCTCTAATAAGAAGTGGGTATACGAATAAGTAAAAGCAGGATCGTAATGTTTTCAAATTCCAAAATGGATTTTATTCATAAATACCAAAGCCGTACAATGTTTAAAACCAAAATATTAAAAGTTAAAATAACTTATTACAAGATGTTCAGCTAATGCATAAAGCCTATGATCAAAGGGTTTAGCTAATTCCAACAGGGATTCCTCATCAGCCTCAAACAAGTAAGCCATCCTTACTACTCACCTGCACAAAACCCCGAAGGAAAAACAACAAACAAACAATAACACAAAAATCAGAAAAACTGAGTATGATCGACTCTACCCCGTAAAACGGTTTTGGTTTCAAAAAAAATTGACACACAAGAGACATAGAATATCAGTTGAACCAATATTTATCCAATTCAAAAATTTTAGAGCAATTATTATTCAAGATTATTTAATTGGGAAAGTGAACGCGATAGGGCCTGTTTCATCCCGTCACGGACTTTTCGGCCTGGCCTGCAGCTTGTCGACAGAGTGTCCCGAGTGTATACACCCCTCACAGAACTAATGCGTATCCGCAAGTGCGCGCCAGAAGTTCAGGAGGAGGACGAAAGCAGATTATAACGGTTACAAAGTTTCAACGACGATTCAACACATGTCCGACCTATTGCGTGTCCACCACAACAATAGGCCCACATTGGGTACTCCCCAATGAGACACCGTTCATCACCCTAATAGGTCGTCACCGTTCGGGCTACTTCCCCTTTTGAAGATTGTTTCACTTTAAGTTTAGGTTCATTTGGTTTAGAAAATCATTTGAGTGAGAACAATAACCTCAAAATAAATCAATCAAACCAAACTTCCGCACTTTAACAATTCTCCATGAGAAATCAACCCATAAGGCAAACTTGCCAATCCAAATTCAACAGCTCAATAATCCATCGTTCATTCACAGACACCACTTATACTTCTTAAATCAAGGCAAGTTCAAACATTCACCAATCCATAACCAAATTCCATGACGTAAATAATTCATTAAACAATCGAATTGCTAAAAGCGTCAAGCTTTTCGAAATCATGTGCATAAGGGAAAATTTCGAATTTAATATACTTACACACAATTTTCGAAAATACACATGTACTAATAATTTTCGAAATTTGTAGAATAAAATTTCATAAAACATTTGGAGATTTTAAGTTGCAAAAAAAATTCATAATATAAATACATGGCATATTTTCGAAAATTAGAAATTATATTTTCAATTCATGAACATTGTTTTTCGAAAATTTCAGATTTTATAAATAATATATAAGCTTCTTTTGGACTTCTAATGGGTATTTGGTACATAAATTCTATTGTCTAAAACACATGTACACAACCCTTAGTCCAAAAACAAGTTTTATTTTGATTTTTGAAAATACGAAAGCATAATTAAGCTATTTTAAAAATCTGGACAGCAACTAAAGTTGGCATAGAATGCCTTTAAAACCATCACATTAGCCCTCAAAAACATGGCTAAAAACATTCCTTGAATGCCCATGCATTCACACGAAAATACTACTACTATGCTTACAATTAATCATAATTTTACATCATCTAAACAACCTTAAAAACAATAACTAAAACAACTACTTAAGCATGCATATAACTTCTACTAAATCATAAACAAACATAACTATAAAGCATTAAAACTATGCTAGAACATAAAACTAAGCATGCTAAAACAAAAGAGTAAAAATAAACTAATCTATCCTAAGCATACAAGAACCTAAGGCTAAGAAAGCGGTAGACATCGAAGCATACCTCAACGTCTGGAAGGCTACTTTAAGATTCGCTCCCTCCTTAGAAAATTAAACTCAATTCTCTCGGTTATTCTTCCGTGAAAACTTTTCACTTGTTACTCCTCTTTTATTAGAGGAGAAGTGGAAGAAATGTTGAGAGAATTGTGAAGAGAAGTGATGGGTGAAGGGTGCTATTTATAGGATGGGACGGTGTAGGAAAGTTGTAAACTTTCCATGTGGGACAAGTGGTGTGTGGTGGTGGATGAGGGCCGTGTGGGAGGAGATAAGGGAGGGGTGAGTGGTGGTGAGCTTGCCTAGGGAGTTGTGTTGTCAAGGCTTAAATGCTTGTTGACTACTTTGCTAATTAAACTAATTATGCGGCAAATAAAATACGTCATGCATAAAACGACCTTTAAAAATAAAATTCTAATCCATAAAAATATTTTTATTTACCAAAAATATTTTTCCATAAAATAAAATAATTTTCGCAATATATATTATTTTCGAAAAAATATAAGTACATTTTTATTTATTTTGAAAATATTCCAACTTCAAAAATAATTTATTACTTTCTAAAAATAATATTACGGCAAAATACTTTGTTTTAATAATAAATACCTATGAAAATAATTCGAAAAGCTCTTTTATAAAATATAAAACCTTTTTATGGAAGATATTATTTTTGAAAATTCTTGAAAAATTACGGGTATTACATCTTTTTCTGAGATACTGTCATTTTCCCTCGTCGTGGTCGGCTCTTTTCGTTTTTCCCCAACCTTTTGGCTCGGTTACTTGAAGCTGTTGACATAGCATTCCCGAGCTGAGTGTTGATCTCCATACAATCTTCCGACGGATCCAGTGTCCGTCTCGTATTGCAAAAGCAGTTGATAGGTGGATATGGCCGCCTTGACTCGGTTGAGAAGGGGCCTTCCGAAGATGACATTGTATGGTAGAGGTACGTCTACTACTATGAAATCCACCATCAGGTTTCTCCCTTCGTCAATCTGTCCAATCCGAACTGAGAGCCTAATCGTTCCTTTGGAGTCGGTACGTAGTCTGACCGCCGAATCCAACCAATGGATGATGGACTCGTGTTAACTCAGTAGTCGGAATGCCTAACTTGGTCAGGCAGCCAAGTGTGATGATGTCAGCTGAGCTACCGCAATCAATGAGCACTCTTTTGACTAAAGAGTTGGCAATCTTTACCTAGACCACTAGAGAGTCGTCATGTGGGAACTGGGCTGAAGGAACCGTCGTCTGATCGAAGAACATGGTGGGAAATTGTAATAACCCGAAATTTAGGGCCAGAAAATTTCGCGCTTTATTAATATTATTTTATTATTCTAAGTCCAAAGGGCCCGCATATTTGGACTGTTTTTTTTTATTTTTGTGCCTTATCTCGAAATTGGGCCCAAAGACCCAATTTTCTCTTAGCTTGGCCGGCCCTCTCATGTAATGGCCAAGATGATTTTTCTTTCTAATTTATTATTAATTAGTTAGTTCTATAATTATTTAATTAATAATATTTCAATTATATTTTTGAATTAGTAAAATCTAGTTTAACCACTTATACTAAGTCTACCTAAAATCACTCACTCTCCCCTATTTTCCTCCCTCTCTCACGGCCCCTTAAGCTAAGCTTGTTTATTTATTTTTTTGTTTTCTTTTGTTCCTTTTAATTAAAATAGGAACAATACTTATATTTTTACCCTAATCTCTTAAGTTGTAATATGAAGAAAAGTAATAATATGACTAAAAGGAAAGGTTATAATATGATAAGAATTAGTGGTCTCACGATGGCCTCTAGATAAGATGATTGATAAATAGTGGTCTCACGATGGCCTTTAGAAAAGACAAGATACGATACGGACGCCCATTTGATGATACACGAGTCATCAGATCGGGTTAAGTCGAAGCCACTGTCCTACTGCGGTCTCTGGGCAGTTCTGGATCTTAAGATATGTAGTCGTCTAAGTAGTAGTACACGAGCTGCTATTTAGGGGTTATGGCCATAGCTTAGGCTTAGTTCTTGCAAAGGAGGGCTATGGGTTGAATACACGGGTTCTTCCCGGCATGTTTTAGGAAAGTTGGGATGTACACGGGCATCCTTACGAGCTATAATGACCGGTCCAATAAGATGGTTAAAAGAAGGGTTTTTGGGTAAAATATGACAAGATAAGTATTTCATGGGAAGGATTCTGTTATATGTGTATTTATGTGTATTTTCGTGTGTATATGTAGTATTTACGTAAGGTTAAGTCTTCCGCTGCGTACATCTGGTAAGTCTGTATTTATATGAATTTTTGGTGTACCTTGTACGTGTATTCCATGTATTCTGTACGAGTATCTTTGGCCCGTATTTATATACGTATCGTATCCGTATTTGTTTGTATTCAGTATGTATTTTTATCCGTATTTTATACGCATATTGTATGTATTTCTAACCGTATTTTGCAGGTATTTTATACGTATTGTACTTGTATTTTATACGTATATTGTATGTATATCTAACCGTATTTTGCAGGTATTTTACACGTATTGTACACGTATTTTTATACGTATTTTTCTACGTATTCCGTATGTATTTTTATACGTACTTTTCGAAGTATTTTTCTACGTATTTTTATACATATTTTTGTACGTATTCTTGTATGTATTCTCGTATGTATTCTTATGTATTTTTATATGATTTTCCTGGTTAATTCTATGCTATTATATGGTTAGCGGTCCCTCATTTAAGCGGGACAGCCTAGTTACTCGCCACTGACGGTGGACCCCCCCCATTTCAAGTGATGACGCAGACGCATAGTGGGCTCCTTTATGGTTCGGGTTGTGTGTTGATGAAAGTAGTATAGTGAACCCGGAGTCTAGTTTATGCCTTCTTTTATTTATTAAGTAGTATATCCCAGCCTGTTGGGATGGAACAGTATTACTATTACGTATTCTAGTATTTGTTTTTGGACTTTGAGGATATTATTTATTTAGTTCAGTTAATAAAAGGAGTATCGGATTTTTAATTATTAATAATGTTATTTAGTTTATGTTGGTAATGATCCATTTGTCGCTTTCCTTCGTAAATCGACAGTCTAGAAAAGTCGGGTCGTTACAAAAATGTTTGTTGTTCCTTGACGGCCATCACAAGGAATCTAAGCTGCTGAGCAGTTAGACTTCCGTGCTTTGTTGTTACTTCCTCCGGAGGCAATGCCTCCTGCAATGACACACACCATATCCTGAGTGTCACTGCTCTTGGATTTCTTTGTCTTCTTTTCCAAGTCATTTTGCAAGTAGCGATTGATCTTTCCTTCATCGGCCAACTGATCTAATGCCTTTTTCAGCTCACGGCATTCCTGAGTACTATGGCCACATTCCCTGTGGTAATCACACCACTGTTTCTTATCCCTCCGAGTGTTGAAAGTCTTCATTGGACTAGGCTTTGGGAATTGAAGTTAGTCTTCCCCTTCATCTCTAAAACTTAAGTAATATATTATTTTTAACTTAAGTAATAAATATGCAATTTTAATAAACAAATATTCTAAAACTTAGAATTTTTTTAAGAAAATTATGTGAAAGAAATAAATATTTTAATACATAGAATGGAAAGTGCAAAAAAAATAAAGAATAAATATTGTATTTTTGAAAGCCACCCAATTACAATGTTATGTTTGGATACAAGCATTTCATTTGAAATGATGGATTTGGGCCAAAATACATGTTTGGCAAGTAAAAAAATTTGGAATTGGATTTAACCCAATTCCCAACCCAAATTCTTAACAAGCAAATGTTGTGTATTTCAAATACTTAATAAAGCCATATCATTTCAAATTCTAAAAACAACTCCAACAAATAATTGTCATTTGAATTATAACATTTCAATTTTTGAAATTGAATTCATCAATTTGAAATGAATTCCACATATCCAAACACTACCTTAAATTATTTCTTTTATTTATTTTAATTAATGACAAACTCAAAATAGTTAAAAAGTTGGATATGAAAAGGTGGATATCATTAAATAGTCATAAAGAAAACTAAAAAATTTTACATTGGAAAAGATTAAAGATAGAAAGTAAAAATAAGGAGAGAGGAGGGAAAATTTGAGAATTGAGAGAAATTTTTTTTAGGGACAACAAATTTAGTTGATAATAAAGATAATAAAAAAAAAAAGTTGCAGTGTGCGAGTGTTCGATCATCGACCAATAAACTAAGGGGGCGTTTGGTTGGGGGTAGTAATCTAAGGGAAAGGGTTTCAGCTGGGTCCATTCCCTTTAATGTTGTTTGTTTGCTTAATTTAATCATTCCCTTTTCCCACTTTTCCTAAAACCTTACCCCTCTTCTAACACATTATGAAACCCTCCACCCCCCCTCACTTTTCCATTCCCATTCCTTACCCATTACCCACACTCTCTCTCCTCACTTGAATAAACCTTCACCTTCTAGGCTGCTGCTACTGGCCGGCTACTACTCCACCGCCGCCATCTCCACCGCCGCGACTCCGTGCTTGCTGCCATCTGCACCGCCGTCATCTCCAACGCCGGTATGTCTTCTCTCTCCTATGTTATTTTCTGGAATTTGAAGTTTTAGGTTTTTTTTTTTAAATCTCCATGTCTCCTCTCTTCAATCTCCATGTCTCCTCTTGGTTTTTTCCTTGTCTATGGTTTATTTTGTTTAATAGACATATCTAGGGTTTCTTTAAGCTCCTCTCTCTATTTTATTTTTTTTTTCTGAAATGGGTTACATAGAATTGAAGAGGTTTGCTCATAACAATGATATTTTTTTTTTCTCTTTTCATTGGTTGAATGCTTGAAGATGATTGTTGTAGCTATAATTGCTCCTGAATTGCATCCGTTTTCTTTTATTGCTCATGAATTGCTGTAGCTAGAATTGAAGATGAAATGGGTTGAATGATTGAAGATAATTTCTGTTTTTTTTTTCTTTTATTTTCCGTTTTATTTTCTGTTTTATTTTCCTTTTCTGTTTTATTTTCTTTGCTATAGAATTGCTCCTAAAAGAAAATAAGAATTGCATTCCCTCTGTTTTATTTTCTGTTTTTTTTCTTTTTCTGATGTTTTTCTTAATTTTCAATTGTTTTCTGTTTTTTATTATTATTTTTGTTATTTTGTAATTTTTTTTGTTATGGGAATGCAAAAGGGAATGATTTGTGGTTATTTGTATAAGTTTTGTTAGCTTGATTGATTAATTTATAAAAATGCTGATTTTTTTATCTAAAAAATGGCTGATTTTTGAAATTAAATATGGCTTATTTTAAGTATTTCTATTTTTTTATTTGTGTAAGTTTGTTGTTATGGGAATGCAAAAGGGAATTATTTTTTGTTCTTTGTACAACTTTTGTAAGCTTGATGAATGAATTATTGTTTGATTATGTTTTTTTATAACATTTTCATTGGTTGAATGATTCAGTTTTCATGTTATTTTCAACAGAAAATGGCTCGAAATGGTATTTCTTTGACAAGGAGGAGAAATTGGGAATTTATTCGTTTCATAATTACCATGATTAATTGTGTTGTGTTACTTCATTTGTTGTGGTACTCAATTAGAAAAACCATCCATGGTTCCCAATATCTAAAGCTAGATAAAAAAACTAGGAGAAAAAGAAGAATGCATAACTTGAATAGAATGATTCGCGAAAGTGATACTTTGTGTAGGAACTTTCTTCGTATAAATCGAAGCACATTTGGTGTACTATTAGAAATGGTTAGAGATATTGGAGGCCTAAATGGTACAAGGAACACATGTTTGGAAGAGATTATAGCAAGTTTTTTGTACACATTAGCTCACCATAAAAAAAATAGAATGATAGGTGCACATTTTTATAGAAGTGGTGAGACCGTAAGTAGACAATTCCATGCTTGTTTATTAGCAATTTTAAAATTACATGGTGTTCTTCTTAAGAAACCAACTCCCGTAGAAGAGGATTGCGACAATGATAGGTGGAAATATTTCAAGGTAAATAAATCAACTCAACAATTTAATAATACAAAATTTACACAATAATACACAATCATAAATGACCGTGTTTGTTTTGTAGAATTGTTTAGGTGCCCTTGATGGTACAATGATTCTTGTTAATGCCCCGTCTGAAGATCGTCCCAAATATCGTAATAGAAAGGGCAACATCACAATGAATGTATTAGGAGTCTGCTCACCACAAATGGAATTTATATATGTCTTACCTGGGTGGGAGGGATCCGCACATGATGGTCATGTTCTTCGAGATGCAATTTCTAGGCCTAATGGTTTGAAAGTTCCAAAAGGTAATTTAATGAATGAGGTCTTTTTTTGGTTTAAACCTAGTTAGAGAGTGTAATAAGTTATGCTTTTTAATGTGTCAAGGTTCTTATTACCTGTGTGATGGAGGATATATGAATGGAGAAGGATTTCTTGCACCATATAGAGGACATATTTATCATCTTAAAGAGTGGAATAATCAGTCCCGACAACCTCAAACCGCTGAAGAATATTTCAACTTAACGCATGCAAAAGCAAGAAATGTAATTGAACGATGCTTCGGGTTACTCAAGGGAAGATGGGGAATTCTTAGAACCCCTTCATATTTTAGTTTACAAACACATGGTCGTATAGTGCTTGCTTGTGCTTTATTGCATAACTTGGTAAAGAGATACATGCCTCCTGAATGTTTTGATGATGATGATTTGTATGATGATGTTGAAAGTGATGGTGATGAAAGCGATGAAGATGATGGAGTTGAGTACATTAGAACCATTGCTGTGACTGACCCATGGACTAATTTTCGAAATACCATGGCGCAAAACATGTTTAATGAATGGAGGGCTAGTAATCGTACATGAATTTTGTGACTTTGTTGTAATTTGTGTTACTTTCTTTGCTACATTGAATGCTAAAACTTCTATGTTGTAGTTTATCTTCTAAATTTGTTTGGATTATATTGAATTTTTTAAATTGAGGTTGTATTTTGAAGACCTATAAATTTTGAATTATTATTATTATTTAGTATGTTTATGTGGTTTGTCTTAGTAGGATGGAAGAGAGTATTGGAAGTGGTGGACCCGTAGGTGGAAGGGGTAGAAATAAACGATTTTGGACTATTGAAGAGGATAAAGTGTTGGTGGATGCATTGTCGGAGTTAGCAGTTGATTCTCATTGGAGGTGTGAGGCAGGATTTAGAAATGGTTACATGACTCGGTTGGAAGAAGTCATAGGGAAGGCCCTTCCGGGTTGTGGTTTGAAAGCTACACCACACATTGATTCAAGGCTAAAAACGCTTTCAACCAAGTTTAGGGCCATTTCTCAAATGTTAGGTACAAGCGGATTCACTTGGGATGATGAAAAGAAGATGATTTCCGTGGAACGGGTTGTTTATGACGAGTATTGCAAGGTAAATTTACTACCTTTTATGTTTATACATGTTTTGGCATATTCATACACAATAGGATTGCTTACTTTCTTTATGTTTGTTTGTTTTAATAGAGTCACCCCAATTGTAAGAACTTGTATGGGGTTGTATTTCCTCACTTCCATGAACTTATGAACATATATAGCAAGGACTATGCAACTGGAAAACCGGCTGAAGGCTTTGTTGATGCGGTGAACAATATAGAAAAGGCTACCCCTGTTCAAGTTGCACTTGATTCAAGTGATGATGATGATGATGACGATTGTGTTGGTAGCGGTAATGTGACTCACACTCAAACCCAAACTGTTGAATCTGCTCCCCCTCCTAAAAAAAAGATGAAAATTGAAAAACCTTCTAAGAAAAAGAAGAGAGGTAGTGAAGGTGGGGGAAGTAGTAATGAGTTAGCTAGCTTACAAGCATTTATGAAAGATATGAATGCTCACCTTTCCACTATGGCTAATGTAATGGCACGGACTGATGATCGTGAACAAAGGGCCGATGAAAGAGAACAAAAGATTATTGAAAAGAGTGAACAAGTGTTAGAAGAACTACTCTCTTTAAATTTAGAAGGTGTCACTCCTACTCAAGTCTTTGAAGTAGCCAACATCCTCACCGCACAACCAAACAAGCTCATGATCTTTAGTAATTGTCCTGATACTTTGAAAGGAAGCTATGTGAAGAGCCTTCTTGGTGGAAGTGGTGATGGTGAATCTTATGTCTAGCTTTCTTGAGTAATCATGCTTTTGATTATTTTGGTATTAGTAAACACTTATTTTGGTATTAGTAAACACTTATGTTGGTATTAGTAAATACTTATTTTGGTGTTAGTAAACACTTGTTTTGGTGTTAGTAAACAATTGTAAGGAATATTGTTAGACTTGGTGTTAGTAAACACTTGTAAGGAATATTGTTAGACTTGGTGTTAGTAAACACTTGTATGGAAATATTTTGGTGTTTGTATGATATACATCCATTACAAAAGTAACAAAACTTTTTGTGCAAGAAGTATAATATTACAAGTTATGTAAAAAAGTATCTCATATACATATGTCATAGGTTATTTTATTTTTTTTAAAAAAAATTAAAAAAAATTAATTATGAGATATTTGTAGGTGTATCTCATATACATATGTCATAGTCTATTTTATTATTTAAAAAAAAAACTGATTCCTGGTTTGAACCAAACAACCACAAAGGGAATCAGGCTACAGTTCATTCCGTTTCCACTGCACTTCCAAACAGAAAAGGCAAATCAGGGTCATTCCTTTCCTTTCAGCTTGATTCTCTTTCTTGATTCCATTCCGTTTCCCATGCGCGAACCAAACGCCCCCTAAGTTGATAAGTGATAAGGCTATGTTTGTTATGCATGTTTAATTAAGAGGGTGGGCACTTCTAACAAAATTAATAGGGTGGGGGACACAGTAAGCCTATAGTACATTTGGACTAATGCAATAGGAGGAAGATCTTACCAGTTTTGAAAGCTATGTTATCCATCTAACTAATAATAAAATAACAATAATTATTATTATTATTATTTAAAATTATTTAAATTATAACTAATTAATAAATAATTTAATGCATGTACAGTAATAAAAAAAAAAAAAAAGGTCATTGGAAAAGCGTCATTTGCCTTTAAAAAAAAAAAAAAAGAAAAGCGTCATTTGACGTTGAGCAGGCTAAAGTGGGCTACGTGGCCAAAAAAGAGTTGGTGACAGCTAATATGAATCCTAAAACCAGACATCTAGTCTCCGCCGTAAATTGATAGTATTCCAATCCTCCGTAAATTGATAGTATTCCAATAAAATTATTTGCACAATAGGCTTAGAACTAGATCATATTTACTACACCGTATTTGCAATTCTCCTATGTTATGTTTGAATACAAGTATTTTATTTAAAATAATGGATTTGGACTAAATTATATGTTTGGTAAATAAAAAAAATTGGAATTGGACTTGGCCAAATTTACAACCCAAATGCTTAACAAGCAAATTTTGTGTATTTCAAATACTTCATAAAATCATGTCATTTCAAATTTTAAAAACAAGTTAAACAAATAATTGTCACTTGAATTGTAACATTTCAATTTCTGAAATTGAATTGATCAATTTGAAATGGATTTCAAATATCCAAACACTACCTTAATTTATTTTAGGTGTTGAGGTTAGAAGCTGAATTTCTCTATTATTTATCTAAGCTTATTTTGTACCATATAAGTTTGTGTATAATTAATTTAATTAATAAGATACATGTAAATGATTTTAACCGTACCATTAATATTACGGAATATAAAACTATAAATTAAGCATTTTATGAAAAAAAAGAAGAGAGAAATTTAGTTAATATATGTTTTATATATAAGATTATTATAGCATTACTTACTTACGCGAATCAAAGAAGAGACAGTAAATAACGCAAAATTATCCAATATTGTAAGTAAATTAGAATGGAGGAAGTACGAGGTATCTATATTACGGAGTGTTATTTTATCTATTTGGCAATATTGGTAGTTCGTTCTAGGTCCTTGAGTCGGGGCTCACCCCACATTATCACCCGATTCAATTTATCCGACACAATTAAGCGAGATGAAAATAAAGTACTTTATTCCAAATGAGTACACTAAGGTTGGAACCGGAGATATCATACTAATATTCGAACGACTTATGTCACTGCGACACAAGTTTAAACCTCACGTACTTATGTTATCATCCACGTTTCAATTTTTTGATTTGAAAGATATACATAGAGTTAGGGTTATCTTGTTATAAAACTGAAATAAGTCTTTCAAATACTCTCGAAAAACAGTAAAAGGTAAACATTTTGAAAAACTGTGACTCACTAGCCATGTTATATTAATTAATGTCTTAATAACCCCACATCAGATCAATGGGTTTGGATTTAGCAAATAATTGTGATTAGTGTGGAACTTTAACATAGTCATTAGTGAAATATAGTATAATTAAGACAATGAGAGATGATAATCATGTGATGCTCGAGAGGCTAAAAATTTTCCAAAGAGAAGGGACACGTCGCCAATGTTATAAACTGAGGACGGCACCGAATCCTGTTGACTTCTGCTGTCTGTCTTACTCTTTTCCTTTATATACCCCCCCCCCCCTTACTCTTTATACGGACCTACATCGTTTTTTCCCCTTCATTATCTTTTCATATTTTTATTTATATTCTCTCCAAACATCAAGAAAGAAAGAAAGAAAAGAAAAAAGTCCTCTAAATTTTAAGACATTAAATTTATTAAAGGACATTTTATTTATATCATGGGAAGAGCACCTTGTTGTGAAAAAAATGGATTGAAGAAAGGTCCTTGGACCCCTGAAGAAGATAAAAAACTTATTGATTACATTCAAAAACATGGTTATGGCAATTGGAGAACTCTTCCTAAGAATGCTGGTATGTTATTCTTTATATATATAGTTTTTTTTCCCCCCTTTTTATCTAGCTTTAATTTGTTTAAGAAATTGGAATATGTGTATATTCCTTACAAACTTTATCAATCATGCATGGTGCTTACGTACATAAACACGCTTGATTAGAGGAGTGAGGTATGGAGCACCAGCTCCACTCTACCTCTAATTTTCACTTCTGATATGAGGTTTTAATCATCATAACAGTACAAACATTGAACTAGTGGCTTTCTCAATTCATATAAGATTTTTTTTTTTAATTTTTTATAATTTTGTAGGTGAATTCATATAATTCCAATTCGAAAAATGCTTGTTTGTGTAGAAAATTTTTATGTTTGTGTTCAACACGTGTCAGTATGACATTGATATTTGTTGATGATGAACTAAAATAGCCTACGTACGTATCGATTCTTGTTGGGTGTGTAGGACTTCAAAGATGTGGGAAGAGCTGCCGATTAAGGTGGACAAACTATCTCCGACCAGACATCAAGAGAGGAAAATTTTCATTTGAAGAAGAAGAAGCCATAATTCAACTTCATAGCATTTTGGGCAACAAGTAAGAAACCTTTTTTTCCCCTCCTTTTGCACTGAAAACAATTTGTAGAGTGTACTGTAAACTTTGGATCTTGTAAAAAAAAAAAAAAAAAAAAAAAAAAAAAAAAAAACAACGTTTCTATTCAAAATTTTCCTACTTTGGACCACCATAGTGATGTAGATATATGGTTCATGCACGGAAAAATCCATCTTAAGGTCATAATCAAAACAATTATATACACTACTTTTGATTTTCACAAGTCTTATTTTTTTGCTTCTTTCTTTGACTGATGATTAACAGATGGTCGGCTATTGCTGCTCGCTTACCAAGAAGAACAGATAATGAAATCAAAAATTACTGGAACACCCACATCCGAAAAAGGCTGCTTCGGATGGGGATCGATCCCGTGACCCATAGTCCTCGCCTTGATCTCCTAGACCTCTCATCCATTTTGAACAACTCATCTATTTACAATAATACCTACAACACAATATCATCACACTCTTCACAAATGAACAATAATATGTCAAGGTTTCTAGGGTTACAACCTTTAGTAAACCCTGAATTATTAAAATTGGCTACCTCATTATTTCTATCAAACAATCAACAATCAAATGATTTCATTACCAATAATAATAATAATGGTACCCAAATTCAAAACAACTTTAATCCAATAATGTTACAAACTACACAAATTGAAACACCGATTCAAAATTCTCTACCAACCTGCACCACGATGACAACTACAACTACTTCGGCGGATACCTCTATTCACGTACCATTTTTCAACGAAGCTCAGTTAATGGGACATAATTTTGAACACTATCCCACAAATATTCATGAAAAAAACTTGGATCATTGGCAAAGTAATAATAATAATAATAATAATAATAATAATAATAATAATAATAATAATAATAATAATAATAACAACAACAATAATAATAATAATAATAATAATAATAATGATGATGATGATTTATCCATGCCACAAAATTTGGTTAATAATAATAATCTTGAACCTACAAACACTTTTGGCTACTATGGTAGTACTTCTCCTAATCAAACTGCTTTCATGGACCCTACTTTATGTGATCATGATCATCATACTTTCCAATCCAACGGTAGTGAAAGACATCATCAAAGCTTCTTCAACTATGCACCGTCGATCATGTCAACTCCATCTTCAAGCCCTACTCCATTGAATTCGAGCTCGAATTCAACAACGTATGTTAACAGCAGTGGGACAGAAGATGAACCAGAAAGCTATTGTAGTGACATGATTAAGTTTGAAATCTCAGATATTATTGATGTTAATCAGTATTATTTCTTAGCACAGAGTAACTAATTAATTTAATCATCATGAGATCAGATAGATACAATATATATATGATTAGTTGCTCAATAATTTATTATTAGCATGTTTTTGTATTTTTATTTTAGTTAACTTTCTCCTTTGCTTTAGTTAACATTCATGTTTATTTTAATTGTGGATAGAATTATTATTATTATTGTATAATTTTTTAGAAATAATATATATACTTTGTAATAATTTTCAGCTGATGAATGTATGTAAAATATAAGGATTCAGGATGATATCCATCAAATCCCTAAATTTGTTTTTGACTTCATTGGAAGGTTCCCATGATTAGATAGCAATTCGTTTCTTCTCTTATTAATTAACTTATTAGTGCGTGGCTAGAATTTTCTACACCTAGCTAGCTAGCTAGCTAAAGTACTGTTTTCTTCATGTGATGACAATAATAAATTAATTAACCCATTTTGATGTTGAATAGATAGGTACAAAACTACAAACTATGTGAGAGATGTGTCATTAGTCTAATGGTTTTTTTTTTTTTTTTAAAAAAATTTTGGTTAGTTTAAATGGTGGGAAAATGATGAATATAGTCCTTAGGGTTATATATAAAGCGTCATATGTAAAAATATTAGCTTCAATTAAACATTAATCCACCAAATAATATGTGATTTTTCCATTAGATTGGTTTCGAGTACTACGTTAGAAAATATATTAAATAATGCTTACATGCAACATGTAGTGGTGTGCATCGGTCCAGAATCGGACCGAAACCGGTTGGAACGGAATCCACATTTTTTGTGCACCGGGACCGGACCGGTTCAATTCCAGTCTGAACCTAGACCGGACCGGTTTGGACTAGTTTTTTACTTTTTTTATAAAAAAAAAAACTTTTTTCCTCTAACCAGTCCGGATTTGGACCGGACTGGATCGGAATTTAAATACACTTTTTTATAAAAAAATTATTTATTAATTTTTTTTAGATTCCGATCCAAACCGGTCCGGACCGGAATTTACCGGGTTTGGACCAGACCGAACCAGTGGACCGGAATCACAATTTTCATGGACTCGGGACCAGAAGACCCCTAGCAACGCATGTGCAAAGGGTTGCATAGATCAATACTCTTATATATATAAGTGAACTATTAGTATGCAAATAAAATTCAATACTCATACATAATTGAAAATTGGTATTATTATTGGAACTCATGTGAATTAAAAATCAAACACCAATTGATGTAATCCTGTCATTAATATTTAATGTTGTTACTTTTTGTCAATTAAGACAAAACACTAAACCACATGTGATATTTCATTTGATCTAAACTACAATTAAACTTCACTCTATAAGCTAATTAAGGATTACATACAACAGTATTCTTAAATTATTACTATCTTCGTTTTTTTAGTTTACTCAATTTGACTTTGTCACTATTTATCAGTATACTTTGACTATCATTTGTGGTTTATACATAAGATAAAACATATTCATGTGAGTTCTCATTGGATTCGTTTCAACATGTAGTTTTTTAAAATCTAGTTTTATAATTTTTACAAACACACAATTAAATATATTAAACTTCAAAGTTTTGCCTCGACAAATGTGAAAAGTGAAGTGAGTACCAAAAAAAAGGGGAGGGAGTAGTATACAAATAATAATCAATATTCATGCATGATTGAAAAATGGTATTAATGTTGGAATGCATCCATATATCAAAAGCAAGCACCAATTAATTTAAAATTTTAATTAGTATTTAATAATTTTACACTTTTTTGGCGAGATTCTAAGAGTCTCCGAATGTTTGTTAGATTTTGCCTGAAAAAAATACTTAATATTTTATTAATTATCTAGAATAATTAAAAACATTAATATATGTAAGTACCATACACGCAATAATGGTAAATGCAAAATGATAAATTAAATTAAACAAAAGTGATTTGATTCCACAAATCAATGTCGTCCCTGATCCAGCAAGTAAACCTAATATGGAATTATTTAACTGCATACAACCTATTATAAGCAAGAACATATCTAAAATTTCAATATTTTTATAATCATGCACTTCCATAATTGTGTATGCATGCATGATATTCTTTTAATTGATGGGAACACCGCTGCCAAATTGAAAAAATAAAAAGGTCTTTTTTAAAAATTATATTTTCTTTGGTTGAAAATCTTCTTACTTTTTTTTCTCCATTTTAAATATTTGATTAGTTTGATTCACCGTTGAATATTATCCATGTAATGAATTACTGTAATATATTAATTAATTACAAACCTAATAATTGTTGCTGCAATCAATCAATTAAGTTTATATAATATCATTATCACTTATCAGCAGTCATCTTTTGTTCATATACTAATTGAGCTTTTTGTTGGTTCTTTGTATTATTATGAGTTGATGAGGTAAATTTAATTGTTTAATATAATGTAGGGGATCGAGACACTTTTTTTTAAGTCTTCTACATAATAACATAATGGTGCTTAATATTATATAATTCATGCAACAAGTAATACGTACTTGCCGATGATCTTAGTGGTATTAACAGTCGTCTTGATTCGTCCACTTACGAGGTTCAATTCTCACTAACAACAGTTTGCTTTCTTCAGGCCACAATCTTTGAATTAAAAAAATATCATATTCCATCCCTACATTTTCATTATACTTCACCCGTTTTGAAATGTTTGTTACATTTGTAATTTTGGGTATGAAGATTGAGAAATTCGTTCATGAAAAATCTTTATTATGCATAAGAAAAATATATTCAACTATTTGGAATTTTGTTAGATTCGTCTAAATATGTAATTTTTCAAAAATCAACTTTTGTAAATTTTAAGGAGTATAGTGGAAGATATAACGAACCCGCCTGGTCTAGAGCTTAGTGATTTGAGTGCTAGGTGATAACTTGGTTTAGTATATGTTTTTCCTCCTTATTTTGTATGGTTTTATTTTGCTAACCGTGCTCTTAGGAGCCGTTTTGCCGTTAATAAGTCGGTTTGGAGTGTTTTGTCTCTTTTCCATGTTTTTGACAGGTTTTTGATAGAAGATGCTCTAAATGGGACAAAAACCATCAAAGTACACCAATCTAGGCAAATGAGAAGCACTAGGATGTCACGGTGAGTGTTGGAGAGGTTCTGGTGGCAATTAGTGAAGAATTGGCTTGAAATTGTTCGATTTGGTTCGAATGATTTTGACCACCTCTCACTCTTTTGGACATAACTCGAGATATGAATATCGGATTTAAGCGATTCCAGCGGCATTGGAAACTAGATTCAAAGAGCTTTCCAACGGTAGGTCATAAGCTCAATTCCGACTTGACCGAAGGAGTTATGGGCGTTCGAAGTCAGGGAATCAGACCAGACCTCCAGCATGTACCCCGGTACCGGGGTTTGTGCAACCCTTACCGGGGTTCATGCACCCCGACCGGGGGTGGTTGCTGCCCCTGCTTCTCTCCTTTGCTTTGAAGCCAGAGTTCCCCCAGCATCGGCCCCGGTACGGGGTACATGTACCCCGGACCGGGGTCTCTGCACAGCTCTTCACTCGACATTTTCCAGAAGTACGTACCTGACTCCAGCGACAACCCCGGTACCGGGGTGCATGTACCCCGTACTGGGGTCGGCATTACGGGCTCCGTTTAAGCCCAATTTTGCCTATAAATACCTGTTTTAATCCCTTGTAAAGATCTTATGCTTTCTTTAGGTTTTCTTTCTATTTTTAGTGTTTTCTTTCTCTCTCTTTTATTGTAAAAACAACATTCCATTCAATTGAATTCAAATTAATTAAAGATTCAATCTTTCTCCAATTCTGGTATTATTTCTTTCTTATTTATTTTATTTATGCTTTTTATTATGATCATGTTTATTTCTTTTATTCTTTCAAACATGTGTGAGTAGTCTTTTAGATCTAGGGTTTGGGAAAATTATGTTTGAATGATTAGATTAATTGAGTCTTTTGTTCTTAAATCCATGACTAGTTTTAATTCCCTAAAATCTGTTTTGATCATATAAATTTGAGTAATAATCTAGCCGGTAGCCGAAAGGTGAAAACTTCATTAAGACTTAAAATTTTAGGCAGATTTATTTAATAAATTGCGAGAGCCTGTTATGTAAATCTGTAGATCTAATAAATTGTGAAAGCCTGTTAGATCTTGGTTAGAATTTGTTAATGAATTATTGAACATTGGAATTCAATTAGTTTATGATTTCATTCATAAAATCCTAAACCCTAGAATTTCCTTCATTCATTTAATTCCAATAAAAATTCAACCTTTATTTTCTTTTCTTTATTTATTAGTTATTTAGGATGATTCAATCACAAAGGCCCTTTATATAATTCATACTTTTTAGTAATAAAAGAAATTAAATTGCTTCTCTGTGGATTCGACCCTACTTATCACTGCTGCATTAGTTTTGATATTTAGGTTATTTTTGACGGGTTGCGACGCCCTGTCACTAGGCTCCTGCAAACTTGATTCGAGTTCGAATCCATGCCATCTATGGTATCTACAGCGTATAATATTGGTCCTACTAGGGTCCTAGCCTTTCCTGCTTGCGTGGGATTGTGGGGTCATCATGTAGGAATTGAAGGAGCTTAACTCCTACGAATTAGGGGTGTTCTTGCTTTATAAATTATTGGAAGATGTAGACGGCGTTTAAATAAGTGAATTGAAAAATGTGCAAAACTCAAAACGTAACAAACTAACAATTTGAAACGAAAGGAGTATTTCAGATCAATTCTCATCACTGCATTTAATTTTCTTATTGGCCTCTAAACATCATTGGGTATGTAACGGACCATAATAATGTTGTCACCAATAAGGATTGATATCTGGTGCTATATGATGGACGGTTGACTTTTCTGAGATAGGAACCTGTAGCTCGATTATGTTAAAAATTCACTACTACAAAAAACACCTAATACACCCTACCTTACGCATCAACTTAATTAATATCTGATGCATAAAGCTAATGTGTCACATCTTTCTATAAAGTTGGATGCAATAGAGTTGAGAAAAATTTTGAAACAACCTATTGTGTCCCTTCTAAAATAAAATGTTACACATAAAGTTTTCGTATCCACTTATATATTTTGTGTGATGTCATAGGGGTGTGGTTATTGTGTCACCTATAATATAACAAGGGATACATTAGGCTATTGCATCACCCTTAACATAATAATTGATGCATAAACTTTTTGTGTCGGCTTATATTATATGTTTGATGTGGTAGGGTATTGTATCAAGTTTATTATATTCACCGATGTGAAAAGCTATTGCATCATCTTTGACTTAATAACCGACATATTAGGTGCTATGTATGAAATTGCCCTATTGCATCGGCTAATAATGGTAGGTGACGCATTAGGTTCCATGATTCTAATGTGTCTAGTTTTTTATGTAATTGGATGCATTAGGTTTATTTGTATTTACTCAAATCAATTAATGTTATGCATCCCTTATTTTATGTAATTGGATGCATTAGGTTTTTTTTTTTAAGGAGGTTTATTTTTTAAAAGAAAAAAAAAAGTAAAAATATTACCCTGTTGCATTACTTCATTTTGTTAGCAGCATTACTTCATTTCATTTCATTAAAAAAAAAAAAAACAAACGAAGACCCCAAAACATTACCCTGCTGAACGAACGACTAGCTTCTCTGGCTGAACGAAGACCCCAAAACCCTAGGTCCAATCGATACCACCCTGCTTCTGGCCGCACTGCACCACCAGACGCTCTGCACCACCGTACCGATCGCTGCTCTGCACCACCGACTACTCTGCACCACTAGCCGCCCTGCAGCGAACGAATTGGAACGGACCAGTTATCACCATGCACGGACTAGGTATTCTTTTCTTCTTTTCTTCTTCTGATTTCCGTTCAATATAATTCTCTTTTATATGTTTTTTGGGGTTTAATTTTTCAGATCTATTGTTTGGATTTTTAGGGTTTGTTTCTTTTCTGAATTTTTGTTCAATTCGCTCAACTTTCTGAATTTTGCTTTAGCAATAGTATGATTTGCGGGGTGTAGGGCTTTAGTCTTCGTTGGATTTGGCTAGACAGATGGCTACAAAATAGGACTATTATAATAGAGGTCATGGAAGATGAGTTAGGCTTTGAAGCAAATCAGGGAAGAGAAACCTGAAGTACAGTACTTGCAATTGTCTCCACAAAATGTCTTTACAATTAAAAGTAATCGCAATTGTTTAAGCCTTTACTTGCTGTTGGCTAGTAATTTTGGCTTACGGTTTGCTTTGCATCTTCAGTGTTGCTTTTCTTAATTTAGCTCATAGTAATATATGATATTTGCAGCTGATCACCTTTGATAGCTGTGGAGTTTCTGGTCATTGTAATCACCGAGATGTACACTTTGGCATAAGGTGACTTGAAGTTGGGCACAGCTGATTTCTTCCTTTTTCATGTGCAACAATTTCTGCAGTCACAATTTATGGATGACTGGTCGACCTCTAAATCCAAATCTGATTCTGTTTTAACAGAAAGCTCTTAATGGATTCTCCACAAAATAATTTTTAAGCCTGGGAACTGGTAAATTTCAGCTTTCTTTTCAAAGAAAATTCCCCCTGGTGTCTATATTTTGTTATGGTTAATTGAAGATCTTTGTACACCCTGATTCAAATTTTGTATTGACTACTTTCTCAGATTAAAAAAACACAGAGAGAATAAGGGCATTGTATTTATCTTGTTAAAGATTCACAATATTGGTTCTTATTGTTGTTCCCAGGGTAGTATCAATATGCTGCGCAAGTATAGTGGACCAATGGATATCTGGATATCCGTCTTTGTGGCTTGGTGTCACCATGATAAAAAATTGTTTTGTATTCTCAATGAACACCCAATTAGAAGCTTTCAAGCAATGGCAAAGCACTTAAGCCAGTGGGTTTGGTAAGTGTATTTATTTTGCATTTCTTTCTCAACTTCTAAGGAATGAAGGATAATGTTTAAAACTTTAAATATAACTATAAAATTACTGCTTTCTTCTTGAGTTAGTTCGTTGTTCTCTTCGTTGTGCTCTCTTTCAGTAATCAATAAAGGTGAAGCTCTATTTTTTAACACATTGGGTGGTGGGTTTGACAAAGTGCATGTGAAAAGACCTTTATCTGTGTAAGTGTTTCTTTCTTTTGCTTTGAGTAACTTGTCTTTCTTGTAAATTTGGAAGTTAGAATAAATTTGGTGTAGATTGTGGTATATAAGTACTAAAGTTTGGTGATGTTTGTTTGGAGGGAAGTTGGTTTGTAGTTATTGTTTTGTTGAAGAGATGGGAGTATTGTTTTTGTTTTGTTGAAGAGATGGGAGTATTGTTTTTGTTTTGTTTCATATACAGTTCATTGTCATTACATATATAGTTCGGTTCATTTTCATAGGACATGCTGCAGAAGTTTCCATAGGCATATAAATGCTTAATTATTTGATGGTTCATATACTCTCCTTCGTGTTGTTTTTCAAATTTATAATTTCATTAGTAAAATGAATGAATATGATTTTAGACTCATATTAATATTTTGTTACATGACAGTTCAGATAGGACTCTTAATCTCAGCCATGGGGCACGGAAAAGTCTTAATTGGACTGCTGTTGATGTAAGTTTAGTTTTTCCTTAAAATGAGATTTTTTTTTTTACAATTTATTAGTTGAAAGTGTTGCTTAAATATTACATGTAAAATTGTATTATAGTGTCTTCAACAAGACGGAGGAGTTGAGTGTGGTTATTATGTGATGATGTATATGCATAAAGTTGTCTCCATCATATCCCAAAATGAAAGCAATTTACAAAAGGTAATTAAACATTTGCTTTAAAAAAATTTATACTATATATATGTTCTTTTATTTGACATTGTTACTAAATTTTTATCTCTCTTCTTGTCTAATGTAGGATTTCAATTTGGCGCCATATTCCCAAGCGAAAGTTGATGAAATGCGTGAAATATGATGTAGATATTTTATTGATCAATGTGTGTAGTTTTTTTTTTTATAGGAAATACAATATACACAAAACTCAAAGTTTGTATTTGGAGTATTTTTATGAATTTGAAGAAATTTCATTTTAGTCCATACATGTTTTTGTTTATATATATACATATATATATATATATATTAATATATATATATATATATATATATTAATATATATATATATATATTAATATATATATATATATATTATTGCTATTTATTTTGTTTTTTTCTATTATAAAATTTGGATTTTTGTAATATTAAAAAAAAAAAACCCTAATGCATCAGCTGATGCATTAGGTCCATCAGCTATTGCATCACCTATTATTTAGTAGAAGTTGATGCATAAACTTACCTAATACATCACTTCTTATCTATTAAATGATTGGATAGATAGGCTATTGCATCTTCCTATGTTCAAGGTGATGCATTAGCATACCTAATGCATCATCTATTATATAATACATGATGCGTTAGTGTAAAATGAAAATTGGTAAAGAGGCTATCGCATCATGTTTTTAGTTCTAGGTGATGCATAAACTACCTAATGTGTCACCTGTTATGTCCAAACTGATGCATTAGCATACCTAATGCATCATCTATTATATAATACATGATGCGCTAGTTTAAAATGAAATTTGGTAAAGATGCTATCGCATAATGTTTTTAGTTCTAGGTGATGTATAAACTACCTAATGTGTCACCTGTTATCTACAAACTGATGCATTAGCATACCTAATGCATCATCTATTATATAATACATGATGCGTTAGTTTATAATGAAAATTGGTAAAGAGGCTATCGCATCATGTTTTTAGTTTTAGGTGATGTATAGACTACCTAATGTGTCACCTGTTATGTACAAACTGATGCATTAGTGTCAAGCTATCGCATCATTTTCTTTTTTAGGCGATGCATAAACATACCTAATACATCGACTATTATATAACGTATGATGGGTTAGCTTCAAATATAAATTGGAGCATAACCTATCGCATCATGCTTTTGATTAGAAGTGATGCATTTTCCACCTATTGTGTCGCCTATTATGCGATAATTGATGCATTAGTATCAACCTATTGCATCACTACTTACATTGGAGCTGATGCGTAAACATACCTAATGCATCACCTTAGAGGCAACACGTTAGGTATAACACCTATCGTGTCGGCAGCTATCGTGTCGGGCCAAAAGTGATACGATAGGCCTTTTAGAGGGGACACCATTGAAGTCAAGATAATCTAAACCGTCGATCTTGTTGATTAGATTTAACATTTATTTTAAAGAAAATAAACATTTAAAATTTTTTTTGTTTGTAATTTTAATTCATTTTTAATATTTTTAAATTTACCTAAATTAATTTTAGATTTTGCTAATTTAGAAATGCAAAAATATTAAAAATTAAATAATATTACAAAAAAATGTTTACTTTTATTTAAAATAAAATTTAAATCTAACTACCTAGATCGGTGGTCTAGATTAGCTTGACTTCGGTGCTCATTTTTCGACGTCCACCAAAGAAATATCATATGATTCTGCAAACCTTACCATGTTAAAAAACATTATTGTAACCAATCTAAAGGAAATTATACAATATTTATCTATGTAAAAATTTAAGAGACAAAATTGACGAGGGGCCTCCGAACCCCCAATGGAGGTCTCACATTAATCCTAAAAATTAATTAATTTTTTATTAAAAAAATTCCTAGTATAACGACTATGTTACCCTTCACATCACACACACACAAAACAAAATATTGTTGCATATTTAATAGTTGGTATAAAAGTATTTATTTATCAATATATATTTTACTTTTTTTAAATAATGTACATATGATTTATAATATTATAAATATATCCGGTGCATTTGTATTGGGTCACTCTAGTATAAATTAATTAAATTAATAAAAGTGAGTGAGAAGTTGCAATAAATTACGACAGGTTTCACAGAAACCGACAGTAAGTCCCGGCGACGTTACCGGAGACAACTGATGAAACGTGTAATTACGGACATGTGTCCGACCAGTATGTGATTAGTGTATAATCTTACGCTTAGTTACAGTAACTTTGATTGTTTAAGATGCTTGAAAATTGTTATGGTACTACAATTATTGTCAATTGTCCCTTTGAAAACATTATCTTTGACTAATACGTGGCTCTTATCACATCTTAAGATTCACAAAAATATTAAGGGACCACCTTAAAAAACGTCTTTTTAAGAAAAAAAAAAAAATGAGTATTTCTTTTTATAAGGCTAATTATAGACATTTCGGGTGTTTGGGAGTTAGAGGTTTGAGGAGAAAATAGAGGTTTGACCAACTCAATAAGCTATTTTTGGTGTTTGGGAGTTAGAGGTTTGGAAGAGAGTTTTGGGATGAAAAAGCTCTTTTTCAAAAAGCTAATATGAAGAGCTTTTTAGAAAAGCTTATAGCTCTTTGGTTCTTTTTACTCTTAAACATCTAACAGTTATCCGCTATTTACCAAATACTTTTATACAAACAGCTAATTTAATCAATAAGTCAAATCAGCTATCACAATCAGCTAGTCAAAACAACTAACTCAATCAGCTAACCTCTAACAGCTATCAGCTAACTCCCAAATATGGCCATTCTTATGGATGATAAGGGGCCAGATTGTCATCGCAAGTATGAAACCAACAGGTCCTAGTGTGTAGTTTATGTCCAAGATTAGCTAAACAATAAACTGCTTTATAACTTTCTGTAATTCTCTGTAGGTATCATTAATAGAATAATGAGGGTTTTGATTATTAAGGTACGATAGTAATTAAAAAATGTCTTATGTACTTTTTTTAGGTCATCGGGCGGTGTACATTATTTAGTTTACAATAAATACTAAAGAACTGCATTAATCTATTCGTATTTTCCTACTACTTTAGGGGTCGTTTGGTTGGAGAAGCATAAAGGAGGGAATGTTTCAGGAATGAGAATGGGGGAAATTGGTAAAGGAAAAACCTTAGGTTTAGGTTGTTTGTTTTGAAAAAGAAAAGAAATTAGGCACTACACAATTAGGTTGTTCAAAATATTCCAATCCGAGCGATCCAATCCGCAATCCGGAAGATCTGATCCGAAAAAATCGGATAATTTTAATGTAAAAAAATTTGGATCGGATATGGATTAGGAAAATTGATGTTTCGGGTATCCAAAATATTCAATTTTTTATATTTCGAATTAAATGTACGGATATTCGGATCAGTGTTTTCGGTTATTTTGGATCAGCTACCCGAATTTATATCAGATACTTCGAATCAGTAACTCAGCTTTTTAAGTACATCAGTTCGGATACCCAGAAAATTTCAGAACGAAAATTCTGAAAAATATATAAAAACAGACACAAAAAAATAATTTGGAAAAAAATCGAACCGGGTCAGATATTTTGAAATTTCGCATATCCAGATTTTTCTGATCAAATTCGAGTTGGTATTTGGCCGATCGCATTTTTTTTATTATCCAAGATTTTGGATCGGGTCGATCTGATAGAACAGCCCTAAACACAATCGTCATACCTTCACACTCCACCAGACCACCACCGTAACCTAACCTGGCCCCACAACAAAAAATTCACCCACCTTACCGCCTAACCTCCACCTCCCCCCACCGGCACGGTGGTGAGTGAGTAGGTTGGTGGAGGATTAGGAATAGTATTGGGTAGTGGAGGTTAGGGATAGAGTTTGGTGGTGGTTTGGTATTAGGGAAAGAAAATAAAAAAAGATATGGGAGGAGGGTTTGGAGGTAGAGGACTTTGTAAAAATGGCATGGGGAGTGAAAAGGAAGTGGGAAAAAAATTTCTAAAAACAACGCCAAATGGAATAAGGATGATTGATTTTCTTTCCCTTTGATGAAAATCCCCAACCAAACGACCCTAGTATTTTTCTTAAAACCAAGGAAATGCGCTTTTGGTTGGCTTTATCAAAGAGATCATACTAGACGGTTTTTTTTTTCTTCTTATAAATAAAGTGTTAATACATTAAAATATTTTTTAAAAAAATCAATAATCGACCCTTGACAAATAATGACAATAAAAAATGTTAAATACAATCTTAAATTATTTTGGCATAATTTTTGGTTGTTTGGTTGAAGTGCATTTTCATTGGAAATACCAATTCCTATGAAATGGCAAAATAAGGTTGTGTTTGGTTGGATGCAATTGAGAAGAGCATAAGAATTATAATTTATTAGGAAATGGAAATTCCTATAAGACATGGAAAATAACACAATAAGCCACCCCTTGGTGATTTGAATTTCCTAAGAAATGCAACTTCCTAAGGTGACAACCAAATAATTTAGGAAAATTTGTTAGAAAAGACCTTATAAAATTTTTTTTTGCAAGAAAAGGCCTTATAAAAAATTTGTTGTGAACAGAGACCTAAAACAAAAAAAAAAGTTGCAAGGAGGGACCTTACCTCTATTTTCCGACGTTGAATGTGAATTTCCGGCGTTGACTCGCTATTTCCCTCCAATTTTCGACGAATCATTTCTTCTCTATTTAACCTTTCCTTTTCTTTTCACTATAAATTCATTTTTCCTTCACTCCCCCTCCATTTTCCCTCCTAAATTCATCTACATGAACCCTATATTAACACTTCCTTCTAGTATCTAAAATTATCTTATTCTGAATTTAGGTTTCCTCATCTCTTACCCCCTTAAATACGAAAGGATTCGTGCAAAATTGGAGGAATAGTGAGTCAACACAAAAGATTCACAGTCAACGTCGGAAAATAGAGGTAAGGTCCCTCTTTGCAACTTTTTTTTTGTTTTAGGTCCCTGCTCACAACAATTTTTTTATAAGGTCTTTTCTCACAAAATGAATGTTTTAAAAGGTCTTTTCTGACAAAATTTCCAATAATTTATCCTAATCTTATGAATTTAAGAAAGGAAATAATTTCCCATGAAATATAAATTACCGTTGAAAATCACTTCCCATGTCAACCAAACAAGATCTTGGGATAACTTTATATCCACTCACTAAATAAATATGCAAGAAATAAATTTTTATTCTGGAGGCTTTTATTTTATTGGGTTTTTCTTAAAAATACCCATTAGATTTTGCAAATTTTCATATGTACCTACTTTTTTTAGGGTTTCTTATGTGTACCCATAAGATTTCTAAAAATTCTCAATCGTAGCCAATTTTTTTATGATAGCAAACGAATGTTAACATAACGCTTAAGTTAGTTGGAAAAGAAAAACAAAAACCAAAATAAATAAGTTAGTTTGATGGTTTTTTAGCGGTTGATGGGGCTGATTTGTGTTATGGCTTGGACTTTTGGGTCGTTGCGCGGCGTATACATGTTTATGAATTCTGGTTTATGTTTTTTTTCCAACTAACGTAATAGTGCTGCTAACGTCCATTTGTTATCATAAAAAAATTTGCTACAATTGAGAATTTTTGGAAATCTTATGGGTACACATAAGAAACCCTAAAATATATGAGTACATTTGAGAATTTGCAAAACCTGATGGGTAGTTTTAAGAAAAACCCTATTTTATTTTTAGACAGCCTAAAACATCTATTTTCATTACTTTTTCCTTTTTTTTAAAAAAGAATTTATAGCTCTAACGGGTCTTTTGTTTTGTTTCTTATGATCCTTTCTAAGAGTACTCAATTTTTCTTAAACAAAGTATTCACGAATCACGAGTGAAAAGTATTTTTTTAAAAAAAAAAAATAAATCCATTTCATAAAGGGTATTACTATTTACCGCCCTTAAATTACCGTATACCGCCCGTATTTTAGCAGACAATTTTCAATCTACCCTTACCTCCCTCTCTCTCCTCTCCAATTATACGGGGTACTACTTCTTTCACCTCACCCTCTCTCTCCTCTCATTCATCCAAGAAAGAAAAAAAAAACTAACTCTCTCCTTTAACTCACCTCCCTCCATCCCTATCTCTCCTTCCAATCTACCAGCACCACCACCACGCCAGCAGCCCCGCCACGCCAGCAGCACCGCCACGCCAAGCTCCACCACCAACAGCACCGCCACGCCAAGCTCCACCACCAGCAGCACCATAGCCCCGCCACGCCAGCAGCCCCGCCACGCCAGCAGCACCGCCACGCCAAGCTCCACCACCAACAGCACCGCCACGCCAAGCTCCACCACCAGCAGCACCACCGCGCACCACCGAAAATCCACCACAATGCCGCCTCGAAGAGAAGGAAAACAACCCTTCTCCGATCAGGTTAGTCGATTTATTTACTTATTTTCCTAATTTTCAAGTTTTTTTTATGTTGGTGGTGAATTTTGGGAAATTTTGTGTTGAATTGTGGGTGGATTTTCTAATTTGTGGTTAATATTTATGGAAAATGGTGTTAGTCTGTAATATGTAGCAATGATTTTATTAATCTGATTTTTTTTTTTCTAATTTTTAATAAAAAAATAATTTTTATTTTGAATTTTGTTTTTTTATTTATGTTAATTTATATTGTGAGTTTGTTTGAATGTAGTGAATTTATTTGAATTTATGTGAATTTAGAGAACAATTTGGTGAAAATTTTGAAAATGAAGTCAGGTAATTTTTGGGTGGTGGTGTGATGGTGGCGACGGGGCGGTGGTGGCGACTGGTGTGGTGGTGGCGACTGGTGTGGTGGTCACTGTGTTGTGGTGGCCAATGTTGTTGTTGCGGCTTGTGGCACCACTGCTGCCTTATGGCAGCCGTGTGTTGGTGGGAGGGAGGTGTGTTGGTGGCATTGAATTTTTTTTTTTTTTGATATATTACCATAATCTGTAATTTGAAGTTATTATAATACTGTAATAGCTATGTTCATATGAATCCAATTTTGTTAAATTTTAGGAACCGATCTTTATATTTGAAATTGTTTATATGAATATTGTTGAATTATGTCACAAGTTTAAGAATTATTATGAATTACATTGAATTATTGTAAATTGTGTTGTACATTGTGGTTATTAATTGGAATTTTAAATTATAAATTGGTGTAATCATTTACATTTCTGTGTTGTCTTATTTGTTTTAGAAAATAATTTACATTTACATTTTTTTTTGCTTTTTGTAGTGGTTGGCGAGGTTGTTTGACAAGACGGATATTTTGTTTGACCCAATACTAGAAGCGTTACCGTCGCTGAAATTTGACATGGCGAGGCTGAAGTTGCTCGAACTGCGACAAGAAATGGAACACGTTGAGACCGTTGCTGGTAGACGACGACAAGGGCCTCCTGTACGGCCCCCTCCTGGATGGCAAGATTAAACTATTGTTTTTGATGTATTTTCTACGTTTCTGAAATGATTATGTAATTAAATGTACATGTTAATTTGTTTAATTTATTAAGTGTTTCACTCTTATTCAATCTAGTCAATGTAGCAAATAGATATTAATTATTTATTTGAATTAAAATTATAAGTCAAATTATTTATTTGAATTAAAATTAAGATTATAATCACGTAAAATTGATAGTATTTAAACGGTAAAATTACGATTATAATTAGGTAAAATTAAATTAATGTAATCTAAAACAAATAGAATGTATGTGATTCAATTTCAAACTCAATTGTATGATTCACTTTCTAATTTAGGTTAAATTGTACCCTAATTACGTTCAGACCTAAGTAGAAACGTGTGTCATTCACGTTCAGACCTAGGTAGAAACGTGTGTCATTCACGTTCAGACCTAGGTTTAAACGTGAATGATTTACGTTTGTTCCTAACAAAAAATGTAATACTTATACATTTTCCCCTAAGTCTGAACGTAATTAGGGTACGTTTTACCTAATTTAATTTAATTCAAATAAAATAATTTTAATTTAAATTCTAATTAATTAAATTTTAAACTAATCAAATTTAAATATTTAAAAATTCACAAATACTAAAATTTTAAATTCATTTACAGAATTCTACCCAGCTAATCTGTTCCATTGGTTTATCCTATTAGCGTACAATTGTTCCCAACCAACTACACCAATAGTACGAACGGTGAACCAGTAGTCTAAAATAGGCGGAATCGGGGAATTTTTACTCATCCTTAATTGAAAGTAGTGTTGATTTTGTTCAACGTATGCAATGTGAAGCTCATCCTGAGGAGTTGTAATGACATTCGGAGTGTGAGTCGGTAGGACAGTAGTACACTGACTCAATGACCGATTATTCCCATACGTATAGAACACAACGGCACTATTATATAGATTTGCTATGGGAAACAAGTCGAACACCGCTTCCATCTAATGTTCCCTCCCGCAGCTGCCACCTATCCAACGAATACGCCTAATGGCTTCACGTACGAAATCTTGTCCCCCATAAATTTGGGAGTAATGATCCACTTTTGCATCTAGTTCGTTTGCTATGATGTTTCTCACGAACAAATGTCTATCTTCTGTACCGTGAAACTTGTTAGCAACACAACGAAAGCCACAATTTCCGTCTCCTATGACATCGATCCAACCTTCCATAAAAGGGAATATGAGTTGCGGAATCTTGTCATAATAGCGGAAGTCAGTCCTATTGATGTTCCCTGCGCAAGTTAATACCATGTTAAATATTGTTACATTTACTATATAACAAAGTGAGTCAATAAAAAAAGACAAATTGATTCAGGTATTTGCCTGCAGAGTTTGGGGGGGTTGAGTTAGAACCGGAGGCTGTATCGCGAGAACAACGTCCGCTGCTGCATGAAGCGTACTCAAAGTAGCTCCGATTTCGACGAGTAGAGGAGCTCTGAACCCCAAAATAATATGTTAGTACACATGTATTTTTGTAATTAAAACTAAGATTATAATCGAATGAAATAAAATATATTCATTGAATAAATATATTATAATTCAAAATAGAAGAAACGTGTATAATTCGTGTTCAGACCTAGGCCTGAACGTATAATTCAAAATATATTAAAGTGAAAATGTTTCACGAAAACCATTTAAAAAAAAAATAAATTTTACAGTACACGGAGGTCTCCCTCTAACAGTAGTATTTCTCCATGGCTCACTAGCGGAATCCGTCTCTGGAAAGAGTGTATCATTAAGAACTCGTGTTGCATACCTTACATATCCGGAGCCTCTACTCCTGACATCCTCAAACAAAGAAGACAAGCGCATAGATTCTGCCTCATCATCATTGGCGGACTGTTCTACGTTAGGACCGCGACCAATCACTAGTGATTTCCAAAATGGGTGGATTTGTCTTAAATAAATTGGGACCCCCTGATCTAGCGCTGCCCTCATCTCACACGCACATGGGATGCCACAACTGGAGCGTAGCACACAACCACACCTTTCATACACCGTGTCCGCCAAATTACGCATTCTATCAAGTTCATTAGACATCAAAGACAAGCAGTGATGACTAACGTTCTCATGCAACAATTGAAATGCATGTATCATAGTGTGAATACTTTGCCTTCGCCTTGACGTTTCCAACACTGATTTCAAATTATCAATTTGTTGCTCGACCATTACATCGATCCTGGAGAACAAATTTTCAATGGAATTCGTTGAAGTGCCCAACCAACCTTTTAGAACAGAAAGTGAAAGATAAAAGAGAAGAAAGTAAATGAGTGAGTAAGTGAGTGGTAGAAAAGAAATGTAAATATAGATGTAAAAATGAAAAAGGTAAGATTGAAAAAAAAAAAAAAACAAGTAAAATGGGGGGGACGTGTGAACTTGGGAGGGGGTTACTACTCATACAATGCAAACCTCAACATCAATAGCTAATATCCGAATGATGCCGCGTACTTTTTTTTTCTTCTCTTTTTGTAAGTACATCTAATGCTTATCTTGAGCGTTGAAGCTAAGATTATCAAAATTCGATTAATCAATTATGAAACTGAATTGCTAAATACCGCCTAAAATTACTGTATACCGTCCGTATTTATACAAATACTTCCTATTCTACCTCTCCCCAATTCCCTCCCATTTAACCACTACCCCTCCCACGTGGACCCCCCTACCCCTTCCCAAGATTCACGTCCCCCCCTACCCCCTCCCACATGGACCCCCTCCTACCCCTTCCCATGATCCCACCTCCCCCCCTACATGGACCCCTCACGTTAGTCTAATTTGTATCAATCCAAAAGAAAGGCAGATTAATATTATGAGTATGAATGAACTTTAAGAACAAATATATATGTTTATGCTTATATGTAGTATATGGATAATATTTAGTTGAATGGTTAAAACAATGGTGGTCAGGATACGTAAGAGTTAAGGTGTCAATTTTCGACACGACCCGATAAACCCAGTAAATCCTACCCGTAAATAGTGGGTTTTGACAAAAAAGAAAAAACTCAAACCCGTTTTGAACCCATTAAACACAACCCGCTCTTAATCTGACCCGACCCAAAAATCATTAAAAATGTATTAAACTTATGATATTATAGGAAAATGTAAGCAAAAACACTTCTTACCATTAAAACTTTGAATTTAAGATTATTTTTATTGGACCACAACATCAATTTTTTTACCATGAATTAACTATTAATGATGATATTTCTTATAATTTGTACTTTATAGAACGCTTAAGGTACATTTTAGTGTATATATTGCATTAAAATATGAAAAATTAAAGGGCGTTATAAAACTTCCCAACCCGCTGGGTCCACTACAAAAAACTCATACAACAAGGGCAATTTATCATGATTAAAGAGGGCAATATGAGTATTGTTTTACTTAATGATGCCTACAAGAGCAATTATTTTTGCACTCATTGATATTAACATTGAAGGCAATATGATATTTTGCCACCTTAGACTTTTGAAACTTTGCCCTATTTGACAATAAATAAAGTGTTTAAATCAAGAAAACCAAATGTATTGCCTTTGTTGATCAATGAAGGCAATTTTGTTTGCCCTTTTTGAATTGAATTAAAAAGGGCAAAACATCTAAAATTGGCTTTGAAATCTAATACAACGAGGTTACAAGGGCAACATGAGGGCAATCTAAAATTGTCATTATAACCTAAGAAGAAAAATTTTGTATCAAATAGGGCAATTTTAATTGTCCTTCTTGAACACATTTTTTTGTAGTGGTCAACCCGAAACCGAAGAATTTGGGTTATAAAAAAGCTAATACTGACCCGAACCCGCTAACACCCAACCTGGTACAAACTGAACCCACAACTATTTTACATCAGCCTAACCCGACCCGACCTGTTTGATAGGTCTAGTAAGGGTGCATTGATTTTATTCTTGTGTGGGCTGTTTTTTGTGCGAATTTAGTTTATTCACTTTATTTTTGGTACTTAGAAGTTTAGCTAAATTAATATAACCATCCATCATTTAGTTACTACAAAAGCGATTTGATATTATTTTAGTTGGTATTTGATATTCAGAATTTCTGCTAATCAAATATCCGAAAAACACTAATCAAATGTAGATTAGATTATGGAATTTTCAGTTGGACTTATTGGTCAATAACCCCTTTTGGGATACAGGATATAAAAGAATAAAAGATGCATCATGCATGCATGATTTTCCTTTTCTCCCTTTTAAAGAGTTGAATTGGAATAAGGTAGCAAGCAAGTGTAGCAACTAGCAAGTTAGATTTTTTGACTTTGATGATATATAACGTACTACGGACAATAATGGCTGCGAGGAGTCGAGGACCCCCCACCTTTCCTTTGGCTGCAGCCTCAAGCTAAGAGCCATGATACTTGACTCCTTTCCCATAATTTCTTATCTTTCTTAATCTAGATTTTGGTAAATCATTTTTCCAGTATCGATTCTTGCTAAATGTCCTTCCTAGCATTAGATAAGTCTTAATAATATATAACTTTCTTAAAATATTATTAATCTCAGAGCGAGGGTATGATTTATATTTTCCAGTGTAATTTGTTTTGAAAAGAAAATATATAAAAAAAAACACTAAAAATGTGTTGATTTTCAGACGGGGCTATGGTTGGCTGTAAGTCATGCTTGGCCCTACGCCCCTACCTTCTCTTTTCAAATGAAATTACAATATGTTGGGGCAAGCACTTCAAAACATGTTCAATTCATTGAAATATGGTCTAGGTATGTATGTAAGCATGACTTAATTTCACATAATAGATCTTTTGGTTAGATCAGGCCATGAGTTGCCTCTTTTCGATCGATGCACAAGCAAGCGACTTTCATATGCAATACAATACATAATGACAATCAACCACCATCATTACTTAAAATGAAAGGCGAATCCAAAAAATTGAAAGACACAGATCTACAACCTTATAGATCATTCATTATTTATTCAAAATTGTCCAATTTTCTATTTGATTTGATATTAACTTATAATTAATTATACTTTCTCTTTTGATAATCATATTTTTAAGGAAACTATATTAATATAAAATCACAAATAAAAGGATTTACGTCTAATAAACTTTAATAGAGTAGGTTAATGCAAATAATTAAAGTGGAATCCAAATTCACGCATTTAACTCCATTCAAATATTATGGCGCATTTCATTGAATATCAACAACTATTATTTTCATTGCCAAAAAAACTTTTTTTTTTTTTTGTTTTTTGTAATATCATGATTCGTACCATCCCAAAAAAGGCACACATTTATGTTGTACCTTTACTACTCCCTTTTTTATTTCATTTAATTGTAAACGTAAAGTCCTGTGGTCCTTTGCGGCAATGCGTTTTTTGTTCATATTTGAAAGCGTATGTATTTGACACTATGACACATTTCCATTCAAGTGTACCCCAATAAAGATGTAAAAATGTAAAGACTATCTATTGTTCGTAGGAAATAATAACTAAAAGGTTAAAGAATTTGTTTTACACGTGTGCCGCACCATTTATGTATACATATAAATTATTAATCCATTAGTTTAATTTCATTTAGTTAGTCACCTTATGTTTAATAGGTACAATATTTTTATTCGAATGTAAATAATGTCAAAAGTGAAAAAGTTACAAAAATTTTATGCTACGGAAGAAGTATAAAAAAACACATCTTCAATTGTAATTTTGTTGAATTTGTCTAAATGTATAGTTTTATATATTGCCATATTTATCAACCACAGTTTACGATATTAACGTTTGACGAATACATTAAAAACTATGCAAAAATAAAAATAAATAAAAAGGAAGACCTAAGTCAATAAGAAATGGAGCAGAAAAAATTGGGATTGATATTTTTTTTTTTTTTTTTTTTGTAAAATAATGGGGTTATGTAGCAATTTTATTATTTAAAAAAAATAAATAAATACTGAACTTAGAATGAGTTAGAAAATAAAATGGATGGTGATTTCCGCACCCCATAAATTGATTTCCTCACTCCACCTTATATATAGTATTAAAGGTGGAGTGCGAAAATCAATTTTTGGGTACGGAAATCAGTTCCAATAAAATGGACCAATCTTGAAGAGATTGATCATTGATTGAGCATGCAGTAAAAGAGCATCATCATTGTTGTTTAAGCAAAGATCATTGATCCATGCAATCATGATTCGTAAAGTTTGTGCGGCAAATTAAAGCTATTGTTTGACATATACTTTTTTTTTCTAGCCATTTCTAATAGTAATAGACATGTGATGAAAATCAACCATTAATTCAAGCTGGTAAGGGGCCTAATGGGCCCGCTTTGTCCAATTGTAGACGTCTTTGCGTGCTTAGCTTTGCTTATTTTATCCCATTGACTCAATCTTTTTGGCCCACATATATTGTCCAGTTCTTTACGTAGTTACCTTTCTTCGCAATGTGATAGTTATACTTAGGGTGCTTATCGAACGAATCGAGACTGAAGATCTTTAGGCTCGGCTCGGCTCATGAGCTCGTCAAGCTTGGAATTTTGAAGCTCCGCTCGAGCTCGTGAAAAAAAAATGGCTCGAGCTCGGCTCGTAGCTCGGATAAAGCTCGTGAGATAGGCTTAGGCTCATGAGCTCGACTCAAGCTCCTTTGTTTAAAGATTTCAATTTTCAACATACATAATTATAAGTTTAACAACATACACACCACAATTTAATAATTCAATGATAGATTAATATAATTGAAATTTGTATATTATACTTTGTAATGTATTTTGAAAGGAAATTATATTTAAAATATTTATAAATTTAATTAATCGAGCTTTTCGAGCTGAGCTTAATCTAGCTCGACTCGGCTAACTCTCGAGCCGAATCGGAACTCGAGCCGAGCTTTAACCAAGCCGAACTTTGATCGTATTTTGACCGAGCCGAGCCTGAAATTGTTAGATTATTTTAGAAAAGTTCCAATCCATATTGATTCAATCTAAAAACAACCCGAAATTGTTAGATTATTTTATGCCCAATCATTCATATTTTATTTTTATTTTTTTTATCAAGCCGCTAATGTCAATTGTCGTCGTATGAAAGGAAAACAATGAACAATAATATTAGGAAAAATTCATATAAATAATCCCAATTATTGGACGTCTTTCAATATTAATCCCAACTATTAGTTATTACAGTATAATCCAAATTTTGTGGGTTGTTTTATGATATTAGTCCATTGACTTAGTTAACCTATTGTAATCGGCCACCAATTCATAAAGTATTCGTTATCTTTCCTCTTTCCCTATTTATTGTATTTGACTATACCTTCCTCCCTTTCTACGAAGGAAATCGGAGCCGGTCAAAAGTCAGTATAGACTAATATCATATAACTACCCACATAGTTTGGATTATAGTGTAATAACCTATAGTTGGGATTAATATTGGAAGACCTCCAATAGTTGGGATTATTCATATGAATTTTTCCATAATATTAAGTAGACATCGATTATTGAATTTATTTTCTAATACAACGTGTAACAACTAGAAGTAATATACTACATCCGTTTCAAAAAAAATACAACAAATTGAATGTCAGTGACTCCAAGTCCATTTTTTTGTTTTGAGAGTAAAAGTGATAGAGAGAGAAAGTGGGGTATGTGATGATGTGAGATATGTGAAGAAAAGACTTACAAAAATGAAAGAATAAAATTGTTGCATTTATTTTGAAACTTCCTAACATAGAAATTGTTGTGTTTATTTCGAAACGAAGGAAGTACTATTATTTACTCAAAAAAGAAACAATTAATATACTATTTTCTTATTATGTTTAGTAATAATTATCAATTAAATTACATAAACTATAATAAGTCAATAATAAAATTATTAACTACAAATACTAAACACTAATTTTAAACATACATAAATAACTATTTATTCAAAAAATGACTATAGAATTAAGAAAAATGGGATTGAAAACATATTATCTCATTCAAACAATAACCATCATGGTTTGATCTGATCCAAAATCATCCAATCTGAAATTATTCAACCTGAAAGCTTTCGATCTAATTTCCATATGAAATCTCAATCTGGAGACTAACTCTTTCGGAAATACAGCATGATGATTTGAACAAAATTTATATCCAAAATAATACGATATGATTTGAAAGTGGTCTGAAATAAAATCAATAAAAATTGATCCGATCAGTAATTGTTCAATTAGAATCCAATCTTATTGCCATGTCTATAATGCAAACTTTATCCTCTAAAAGTAAAAATTATGAAATGAATTTACGGTCCTTTTGGTAGCCGGTTATAAATCATGGTAATGGGAATGAATTTATAACTAATCTTGGAAGGAAAATTAAAATTCATTCGCATGGTGATGCTACCTTAGCTCCAGTTTATCTAATTTTCTTCACAAATATCCATTTCCATAAAATACCACCCTCTCCAATGGGAATGAATGAGAATGAAAAATGAGAAGAAAATTGAAGCTTGGGAAAGAAAATTTGTTTTCCATGGAGTTTATAAGGTTCATCCTTAACAAAATTACACTATAAATTCATTACCATTACCACAATTTATTACCAACAACCAAACGGGCCGTTAGAGGAATTCTAGCTAGGGGATCACTCTCACTTTTACTCACTCTCATCTCACTAGCTCTCACTCTCTATCTGAAATGTGACATAAAGTTATATTTAAAGATTAATTTTAATTTTTTCATGCTACATGTCAAATAGAGAGTGAGAAAAAGTGAGAGTGATCCTAACATTACTCATAAATTTAATTAGGGACTGAATATTGGGCATTACTACGTACTATATGCACCACCATTGTTGAGTGAAAATAAATGAATTCACAGAAAGTTTTCTCATGGAATCAGATTGAAAAGATAAAAATCTCATACATTTTGTGTTTCTGATGGCTGCAAATCGGCCTTTTACATAAATTATCAAACAATTGGCAACTGGTCTTGTTTCTGTCTTACGAAACTTAGATAAAAAGAGGTAAAAAATGATGAGTTGGGGAGTGCCTCAATGTATGCTGACTAGCTCTCTTGTTGATGACTTTGCTATCAATAGGCTGATCCTTGATGCTGACTGGACTCCACTGGATGAACTCGGCCCCTGACTGAGTGAGTCCTACAAAATGAACAAGGGTGACTGACCCAGGGGGTGGACTCGGGAATTCCCCTTCGATGCTTAAGTCAGCAAAGTGATCTATATGGAAATATATATATAGAGAGAGATAAGGCTAGAGAGAGAGAGAGAGAATGTATTTCTGTATTGGGAAAAAGTTACCTCAAATGCCATAAATGTAGGGTATTTATAGTTGAGATTTTTGGGGGCTGATTGACAGTTATTTTGGGGGCTGTCAATCAGCTGACATGGGGGGATTTGTAGCGCTGAGCGTGGTGCGGTTTGATGCGGTTCGGACGTCAAACCGCACCAAACCGCAAAATTACGGTTTGTAAATTTATGAAACCACACCGCATCGCAATTTATATCAAACCGCACCAAACCGCACCACAAAATACGGTTTGGTGCGGTACGGTTTGCGGTTTAACCCACTTTTTAAATTTTTTATTTTATAATTAGTAATTGACAAGGACAAAAAAAACCCTAGATTTATTTTTTGTTAGAGCCTTAAAAAGTTAGAGAAACCTTAGAGCGTTGCGGGTTTAAACAACTAGTTAAGGCTCAAGAAAAAACAAAAGGCATAATTTCAGTAGGGTAGTAAGCCAAATAAAAAGTAAGAAATTAAATATTTTAGAACAATTAAAAAAATTGCGGTTTGCGGTTTGGTGCGGTTTCAAAATTTTCGGAAACCGCACCGTACCGCAAAATTACGGTTTGGAAAATTTGCAAACCAAACCGCACACCAAACCAAACCGCACAATTGCGGTTTTGGTTTGCGATTTGGTGCGGTTCAGACCGCACTCTACTCAGCCCTAAGGATTTGTGACAGCTAACTTTGGTTGTCTAGATGGCGACACCTGTCCAAAGGGTGTTTACGTGTTAAAGGGAATTCCGGGGGTATTTTGGTAATTATCATTTTATTGGCCTTGGGGCACAAACATTTAGCCCCTCGCATGGTATGTTACTCAGATCGACTGGGAGAGTGCAAGCCATGCAGAGATGTCTTGTATCAGTTCGGCCCCTGGGGGCTAAAGTGTATTCCTTGTGCCTTCATACTTGAGATGAGCTCGGTTTCTGGACTAAGGAGTAAGCCCTTGATATTCAGTGTTTGGATGAGAAATGTCTCATCTTTGGCTGAGGTTTGAACCCCTGGCGCTCAGTCACTTGGACAGAGGGTGATCCTCGTCCTTGGTTGAGGTGTAAGTCTTTGGCACTCAGCCGTTTTAGGAGTAAACTTCGTCTTTGTCCGAGGGGCGAGCCCCTAGCACTTAGTTGTTTGGACGGAGGGGGATCCTCATCCTTGGCCGAGGGGTGAGCCCCTGGCACTCAGTTGTTTGGACGGAGGGTGATCCTCGTCCTTGGCCGAGGGGTGAGCCCCAGGCACTTGGTTTTTGGACGGAGGGTGATCCTCATTCTTGGCCGAGGGGTGATGCCCTGGAACTTAGTGTTTGGAAGGAGAATGATCCTTGTCCTTGGCCGAGGGGTGAGCCCTAAGCACTTAATGTTTTGGACGGAGGGTGATCCTCGTCCTTGGCCGAGGGGTAAGCCCCTGACACTTAGTGTTTGGACAGAGGGTACTCCTCGTCCTTGGCCGAGGGGTGAGCCCCTGTCACTTAGTGTTTGGACGGAGGGTACTCCTCGTCCTTGACCGAGGGGTGAGGCCCTGACACTTGTTAAAGTATTAGAAGAGAAAAGCATAAAGAATACTCTTTATTATTGACTTTATCAGATACAAGTATTTACATTTTGTATTACTAAATATCCTGATCTATGTTGTCGGCTCAGCATGTTGTTGCTATCTGTTAATTGTAGGTGACTCTCGGCCTTGTCACTTGTTTCCACCGTTGTGTCCCTTTTTTGGAATGTCTGTCGAATGCCAAGGGCGGTTGCAGTGGCTCGGCTTTTAGGAGGAGGGTTGATTCAAACCCTTTCTAGGTTTGACTCCTGGGGGAGGGTCGACTCGAACCCTTCCTAGCTTTGAGGTGCCCCCATATTCGACTTAGGGGCTCCTCTCCGGTTGATCGGCTCCTCGTTGTGATATTGATTACCCCCATTTTGGGGGTTCTCTTCACAACTTTTTGTGAGGAGGACCAGGACGCCTCAGCTCGGCTGTTGCAGGAAGAGGGAGGAACCTTAGGATGGTTTCCGCTTGCCTGTTGTTGGGCTGACCCAGGGTCAATCAATTGGTTAGATTAGAACCATGCTGGTGATTTATAACCCTGACTACTCCTAGGTAGGGTGGCCTGGGCGAGATACGTGAATTTCCACTAATGTCTTTATGGATCAGCTTGGATCCCAAATTCATTTGGTGAGGCTTCGTCGATGTCGGCCCCAAAACAGGGGGTACTGATCTTTGAACATGTTCCCCGTTGTCAGCCACCGGCATTTGCCGAGGCTTATCTGGTAAGGGCTCGGCAAGTTTTTATGTTGTGGGACACTGCACCCTTACCAGTTTTAGGAGCTGAGAGGCGCGGGGTGAGAAGTGATTGTGTTGATGTCACTCCTTTCCCGCGTTCCTGTCGAACTCAGTCCTGATGTCTCTATTTCCTGTCAAACTCAGCCTTGAGTGATTTTCTTTGTTTTCCCCCTTTGGTCAGGGGGTCGGTTGGTTGCATTCAGCAACCTTTTGGTTTGTGGAACCATGGGGGTAATTTTTAGTACCCATGGTAATTTTTAGAGAGGGAGAGAGAAATAAGAGGAGAAAGGGAGGATTTTTGTAGTAATTTGTTTTTTGCTGGTAATTTTTTGTTGTGTTTTTGCTTTGAGGGTTTGCTTCCTTTTATTGGCATTTTTAACCCTTCCGCATTAAATGCATTTTTTTTACCTCACTCGGCTCGGTCATATTGTGTTGTCCCCATTCATCCTGGGGTGAGGTTGAACACTCGGCTCGGGGTGAATGAGCTTCCCTTGTCGGCTCGGTTTTTGTGTTTTGCTCCTTTTATTTTAGGTGCTTATGTATTGCTTGAAATTGTTGGTACCCCCATGTGACTGAGGGTGTATCTTTCGGCTGAGTGTATGCTTGTCATACGACTGACCAGCTGAGTGGCGAGTACGTAGCCTATCTCAGCTACTCTGTCTACTATGCTCCTTCTGTAGGGTGCCTTAATTTTTACATTTATGAGTAGTGGTGGGGTAGACATTCGACTAGGATGGAGGTCATCCTTTCTGGCCGAGTGCGAGCCCATGTAATCTAACTCGGCTACTTGGCCGAGAGTGTCCCTTTGATAGCCTGACGACCTGTTGCCTTGACACGTGTGCAAAGTTGTATTGTTGGTCGACACTCGGTCAGGATGAAGGTCATCCTTCTTGGCCGAGTGTGAGGCCGTGTAGCTATACTTGGCTACTTGGCCGAGGGTGCTGTAAGTTCAATGTATACTTAAGAAGGGGGGGGGGGTTGAATTGAGTATGTGTGTTTTTTCAATCGTTTTTAAAGTTTGTTTATCTTTTTGTGAGAACACCGATAGAACAGTAAATAAAGAGTAGGGACACAAGGATTTAACGAGGTTCGGCTTCTAAACAAGCCTACGTCCTCCACTCTCTCACCAATATTATTAATCAACTCTGAATAATAATAAGGTTATACACTCAATTAAGTGCTACAACTCTGTAACACTTAATTCCCCAACTGTTAACTCTAACAGTTCACTCAGTGTTCACATAACACTCCCCAACCACTTCCCTCTAAGTGGTTCAAATATTACAAACTTAAATCTCCGCAAGTTTTCTCTTAAAGATGGATATGGAGATAGTTTTGCTCTAAGGATAGACTCTCAGAAAATATGACTTGGTTTTCTTTTTGAGAGCAAAAGTCTTAGTAGGGTTTTTCAAAAGATTGTATTTGTAGGCAAAGAAAAACCGTCCCCTAGAAGTGTGCTTGGAGACTTGCTTAAATTGTGCAAACAAGCTCAGCTGACACAAGTACAAAGGCACCTATTTCAGACTTTTGTCTCCTTCCACTACATGTAGTGGAAAGTACACTAGAGTCCAAACAAGTACATTGTAAAGATGATTTTGTAAATCAATTTGGCAGATTTCCAATACATAAGTGATCAATATATTTCAAATAAATTTTCAAAAATAATTTTGAACACAAAAATTGGTATGGATCACTTAAGTGCACGTGCGTAATACTGAGGTCTGTTCCCACAGTGGTCTCAGTACTACAAAGTCTACATCTGGCAAAGAGAACTGTTCCATGCTTGTTCTTTGTCTGTTCTTAGCTTGTTCTTGGCTTGTTCTCTTTACTGGATATAAACTTAAAATCTTTTTGCTCTTTACTTAGAAACACAAAATATATCTTCCTAGGTCTATTTTACAAGAAGATCCTAGAAGTACAAAAATTAAAGATTTCAAGCTCTTGACTTCTAATTCTTCAAGTATCTGAAGGTCTTTAGATTTGCCTTGAAGAGTTCTCACTTGAATTAACCTGTTCAATTAAAAACATGCATAACAATCAAGTATAGAGAACTGGTTTGTCATCCTTCAAATCAAACATGGTTCAACAATTTCTGTAACAACCCGACTCGCTTAAATCGGCGCGGAAGAAACCGACGAGTCAAGTAGTTATAAAACTAAACTCAACACTTAGAAAATAATACTAATACCTCAAAATATTATTATTAAACCATAAATGTACAATAACCCACAATCTTGTACAAACTAAGTCCAAAAATCAAATGAACTAAAAATAAAAGTCAAGCGTAACTCTAACCACATGCTAGAGTCTTATACAACAAATGTATATCACAAATCCTGAATCAACGTCTAACAAGTCTAATGCTAAGAAACAAACGAAAACAAACAACAGAAATAAAACACGCATAGCGCCACTCGCCCAACCCAAAAGCTAAGCAAGAGCATCATCATCAGATGTACCTGAAAAACACAACATATCCACCATCAGTGGCGAGTAACATAACTGACTCACCCTAACGGGAATACACAAGTACATAGCAATAATCAAATAACATCATACATACAATCCTCGAAGACACGAGACAACCTCAAGCTCGTAATCCCAAAATCAACTCATCACTCGACATCATCAATCATACGACATCTCTATACTCAAATCTAACTCAGGTGCAATCATTCTAGTTCTAGACCGGACTAGGCTCGTACGGAAGCATCTTACGCAACCGAACTTCTACTATGTCAGGACCGGGCATAAGCCATACACCCAAATCCCACGAACCCATTTCATACTTGGAAATTCGTGTCCCTAATCCCCAATTTATTCTGAGCGTACTAGGAATAACATAGTGAGACTCCAAAACTATTCCGATACCGCGGATGGAATAGGGGCAACGTCTTAACCCAAAACTAAGCATAAGCCATACACAAAGTTAAGGGCGTCTAGAAAAGAAATCAAGCTAAAGGTCTCATCATATCATCATCATATCATCATAGTTAATTAAAGACAAGAATAAGCCATACTCTTGAAATTAATAATCAAAATCATCGAAGTTAACCCAAGAATTGCCTATAGCCATACTCTTGAGACTAACCAAACATCATATAATCATTCTTAACTCAATCTTTAATCATCTCATCCCAAATATTTAACTTTCAAGGCTCTTTCTAACACTTTCTTTAACTTTCAAGAACTCTAAAGAACTCAATCAAGATCCTCAAAGAACTCATCTATGACTCAAAGAACTCATCAAGAACACATTCAAGATTAAAGAACTTCAATCAAGAACTCATTCAAGATCCAAGAACTCAATCAAGAACTCATACAAACTCAAACTACACGTATGAAATCATCATCAAACCACACGACATTTTCAACCTCTTTTAATCAAAATTCAACAAAATCAAACCCAATCACCATGATTTCCAAAATATCATAAATCAATCTTAAAAACATGAAAACCACCATTAAAACATCATTCAAAATACTTAAAAATCAGATTTTAAAGATAAACTTCAAAATCATGAATAAACATCAACAATTCAATCAAACATGCATTTAATCAAAGCTATGAACATAGTACTACCAATTAAGTTGAGTTAGTATGTTACCTTGTTGAAGATCAACACACAAATCAACACAAATATGCAGTCCAAGACTCGACACCCACACGGCACACACACACGAGCACACGGCCTGCACCACCACTCGAACACGAACACCAGACGAGTGCACCACCAATCACGGCCACTGCACGGCCCTAGCAACACGGCACAGCAGCACGGTCACAGCAACACGGCCCCAACCACGAACCTTCACGCACGGCCACACTCGAACAAACCCACGAACAACCCGGAAACAACCCCAACAAATGATCTTGGTTGAAATAATGTGTTTAGGATTGTGTTTAGGATGCTTAAAGATCAATGATGTTTGAATCTTTAAGTTTTGGGCAAGGTAAGATGATGAACAAATGAAGGCTCAATCATCAACAATGGCGTGAGAATGGAGAGAAATAGAGAGTGTTTATGTGCTTAGCAAATTGATGGCAAAGGTTTAGAATGGCAAAAATGGGTTTAAGCCTCACTAACTCACATATAAATAGAGCTAGCAAGGTGTGAACACAAGGCAAGTGGCAAGCCACTCCTTGCATGCCAAATAACCGGCCTCTATGGGAAAATGGGCCAAGTTTGGGCTCTAAATAGGCTCTCGGGATCCATTGGGCCAATTATTGAAATTTACATGAAAATCATGCAATAAATCGATTTTGCCCAAAAATAATATTAAATAATTAATTAGAAAATTAAATAATAAAAATTCTAATTAATTAAATAATAATAAAAATAAATAATAAAAACTGAGAAATAAAACATTTCGATTAAATCGAAATTATTCACACAAAAATTAAAATAAATAGTTCAAAATAAATTTTGAACTAGCAAATAAACACATAATTATACATATAAATACCGGCAAAAATACCGATAAAATCTGGGTCATCACAACCTCCCCTCCTTAAAGAAATTTCGTCCCGAAATTTCAAGGTGCAGGAGATTGCTCCCCATCGAACAGCTCGGGGTACTTCTGCCGCATGGACGCTTCCGTCTCCCAAGTCGCTTCTTCATGGTGTTGATTTCTCCACAACACCTTGACAAGCGGTACCTGCTTACGACGCAGGGTCCTATCTTCCCGATCCAAGATCTGAACGGGTCGCTCCTCATAAGTCAGATTCGGCTTGATTACGACCGGATCCACTGAGATTACATGAGTAGGATCATGTACATATTTCCTTAGCTGGGAAACATGAAATACATCATGGACATTAGCCAAACTAGGTGGTAATGCCAATCGATAAGCCACCTCCCCAACTCGTTCTAGTATCTCGTAAGGTCCCACATATTTCGGTCGAAGTTTACCCTTTTGACCAAAGCGTACAACTCCTTTGAAAGGTGAAACCTTAAGCAAGACTTTGTCACCTACTTCGAATGCCAGTGGTCTACGTCGATTATCGGCGTAGGATTTCTGACGACTCTGAGCGGCCTGCATCTTAGACCGAATGACTCGAACCTTCTCGATAGTATCGCGTACCATCTCAGGTCCTAAAGCCACAGAATCACTAATATCATTCCAGCAAATCGGACTCCTACATTTCCTGCCATACAGGGCCTCGTACGGAGCCATCTCAATGCTAGAGTGATAGCTGTTATTATAGGAGAACTCTATCAAGCATAGCATACGTACCCAAGACTGGTGATACTCCAGAGCGCATGCTCGAAGCATATCCTCTAAAGTCTGGATGGTCCTCTCAGTCTGACCATCAGTCGCCGCGTGAAACGCGGTGCTCAACTTCAATTTCGTTCTAAAGGCTTCCTGAACTGATTTCCAGAAACGAGATAGAAACCTCGGATCCCGATCAGAAACAATCTCCCTCGGAACTCCGTGAAGTCGGATTATGTCCTGAGTATACGCCTCAGCTAGACGCTCCATCGACCAGGTCATCTTCATCGGAATGAATCTAGCGACCTTAGTCAACCTATCCACAATGACCCAAATAGCGTTCAAGCCATTGCAAGTGGGTAAGCTCACTACAAAGTCCATAGAAACAGACTCAAACTTCCAGGTCGGAATAGGTAGTGGCTGCAACAGACCTCCTGGTCTCTGATGCTCAATCTTGACCTTCTGACAGGTCAGACACCGAGCAACAAACTCTGCTACATCCCTCTTCATCTTAGGCCACCAGAACTGGCCCTTGAGGTCCTGGTAAAGCTTATTACCACCGGGATGAACAGAATAAGGCGAGTTATGCGCCTCGGACATGATCCTGTTCCTAAGATCAGAACAGTCCGGTACACACCATCTCCCTCGAAAGTGCATACTACCATCAGAAGAGATTGTGAAACCAACGGCTTTACCTTGCCGTATAGCCTCCCGAATCCTAGCGAGCTGTGGGTCGTTCTGCTGACCCTCACGCATTTCCCGAATCAAATCGGGTTCGGCACTCATCGATGTCAGACGAAGTCTGACGGAACCACGGCTTCTACTGAAGCTCAAGCGATGTTTGCGGCTTAGCGCATCTGCAACCAAATTCGCCTTGCCCTCGCAATAGTTGAGCGTCAGGTCGTAGTCCTTAATCAACTCAAGCCACCGCCTCTGCCTCATATTGAGGTCTTTTTGAGTGAAGATGTACTTGAGACTCTTGTGATCCGTGAATACCCTACACGAACCACCATAGAGATAGTGCCTCCAAATTTTGAGCGCGAACACTACAGCCGCTAACTCCAAGTCATGCGTAGGATAGTTACGCTCGTGCACCTTCAGTTGCCTTGATGCATAAGCGATGACCTTCCCACCCTGCATGAGCACACAACCTAAGCCACTCTTCGAAGCATCACTATAGACCTCAAAGCCCTCCTCATCGTTCGGAAGAGTAAGAATCGGAGCAGAGACTAATCTCTGTTTCAACTCCTGAAAAGCTTGCTCGCACGCCTCTGTCCAAACGAATCGGACCTCCTTCTGTAGGAGACTAGACATCGGCCTAGCTATCTTGGAGAAGTCCTGGACGAATCGTCGATAGTATCCGGCTAAGCCAAGAAAACTACGAACTTCCGCCACATTTTTCGGGCTACTCCAATCAACTACAGCCTTAATCTTGGCGGGGTCTACCTTAATGCCTTCTTTACTGATCACGTGACCTAGGAAGGCTACCTCGCGAAGCCAGAACTCACACTTGGAGAGTTTCGCGAACCACTTATGACTCCTCAATATCTCAAGTACCATCCGGAGATGTTCCGTATGCTCAGACTCATCTCTAGAATATACCAAGATATCGTCAATAAATACTACGACACACTTGTCGAGTAAGTGATGAAATGTCCGGTTCATCTGGTCCATAAACACGGCTGGCGCGTTAGTGAGACCAAAGGGCATCACCTCGAACTCGTAATGGCCGTATCTAGTACGAAAAGCAGTTTTCGGAATATCTTCCTTTTTAACTGGAATCTGATGATATCCAGATCGAAGATCTATCTTCGAAAACACTCCTGCTCCTCGTAATTGATCGAACAGGTCCTCAATCCTAGGCAACGGGTACTTATTCTTGATAGTTACCCGATTCAACTCTCGGTAGTCTATGCACAGGCGCATACTACCATCTTTCTTCTTCACGAAGAGCACAGGTGCTCCCCACGGAGAAACACTAGGCCTAATGAAGCCTTTATCGATCAAATCCTGGAGTTGTGTCTTCAACTCCAATAACTCAGATGGTGCCATCCGGTACGGTGCCTTTGAGATTGGCGCTGTGCCGGGTACTAAGTCGATATGAAACTCGACGTCGCGCTCAGGTGGAACGCCTGGTAGCTCATCAGGAAATACGTCTCTGAAATCCCTCGCTACAAGTATGTCGTCCAATAGAGACTCCTCAGTCAAGTCCCGTACCTGACAAAGAAACACCATATCGCCCTTCTGGCGATGTTTTCTCATCTTCAAGGCTGAGATTACCTTTACTCCTTTCTTAAGGACGAACCCAGAGTAGGTAACTCGGTTGCCCTGAGATCCTCGGAATGTCACTGACTGATCTCGGCAACGAATGATCGCTCGATACCTAGATAGCCAGTCCATGCCAAGTATAACATCAAACTCTATCAACGGAAACTCCTTCAGATCGGCCGTCTCTTGCTCCCCTGCTATCACGATAGGCACTCCTCGGAACTCTCGCTGACAAGTAAAATCCTCTCCCGAAGGGAGAGTAATAACTGAACGAACAGGTAGACTGCCACGAAGGTCTGACCTCGAGGCAAAACTACTAGCCACAAAAGACACAGTAGCACCAGAATCAAATAAGACTAAAGCTAACACACCAGAGACAAGAAATCTACCTGATACCACGTCGGGCTGAACCTCGGCCTCCGCCTCGGTCATACAGTAGACTCGGTTCTTCACCGGAGTCTTTGTCGGTGCTGGGAGCTGCTTAACCTCTGAATCTGGCCTCTTCTCGGGACAAACTGTCGACTTGTGGTCTACCTTACCACAAGTGAAGCAAGTGATCGGAGAACCGTCGCACTTCTTCCCTGGATGGAAGTCTCTGCCACAGCCTCGACAACTCGAACCACCATTACCCTTATGCGAACTCGTGGTCGGAGGGGTACTGCTAGGTGCGCTAAAACGGGGCTTCTTAAACGAAGATGTAGTCGTCGGAACCGGAGCTCTCTTCTTGCTCGAATCTTCCTCAGAAATCGATGACTGTATCTCAAGTGCCACATCATATGCCTGCTGGAACGTCGTCGCCCCACTACTGATCACGTGAACTCGGATCCTCGGATCTAGCTTCTTGATGTAGCGCTTGACCCGATCCTTCTCTGACGGAACCACAGACGTAGCGAACCTCGATAACTCCGTGAATCGATCAGTGTATGCCTGGACAGTCATCTTACCCTGCGCCAGAGTAAGGAACTCTTCTTGTTTCTGCCACCGCAACTCGTCGGGGTAGAAACGCTCCTGGACCTTATCGATAAAGTCGGTCCAAGTCATAGCATGCAGCGGCTGGTACGCGTCCTTAGCTAACGCCCACCAGTTATCGGCCTCCCCACGTAAGTAATATGCGGCGATCTGCACCCTCTCATGATCGGGACAACACGTCGCATCGAAGAGTTTCCCCATCTCGCGGGTCCAGCTCTCTAAGGTAGTAGGGTCGGCAACCCCATCATATGTCGGAGGTCGATGACGCGCGATGCGATCGAACGTCGACTGCGTACTCGGCGTATGACGACTATGGTGCGCCAAGGTAAGGATTGCCTCCTCGAGGGCCCGCAACCTCTGTCGTCCAGTATGCAACCGGCGAGGTGTAGACATGCTGCAACGCATCACAACAAAAAACATAACAGGAATAGCAAGTCAGTACAAAACCTCACCAAACACATACAAGAAAAATACAAAGAAAAGAGAAATAGAAAGAATCCTATCCCGGTCTTTCTACCCAACTCTTCTCCCTTCACATAGTCCTAGAAAAAAGGTTTTAATCACTCGGGAAGGTAAAGCTCTCAACTCCCGGGTTTAACTCGAATTCCTAGAACTTCACTTAAACCTATTCGGCTCTGATACCAACTGTAACAGCCCGACTCGCTTAAATCGGCGCGGAAGAAACCGACGAGTCAAGTAGTTATAAAACTAAACTCAACACTTAGAAAATAATACTAATACCTCAAAATATTATTATTAAACCATAAATGTACAATAACCCACAATCTTGTACAAACTAAGTCCAAAAATCAAATGAACTAAAAATAAAAGTCAAGCGTAACTCTAACCACATGCTAGAGTCTTATACAACAAATGTATATCACAAATCCTGAATCAACGTCTAACAAGTCTAATGCTAAGAAACAAACGAAAACAAACAACAGAAATAAAACACGCATAGCGCCACTCGCCCAACCCAAAAGCTAAGCAAGAGCATCATCATCAGATGTACCTGAAAAACACAACATATCCACCATCAGTGGCGAGTAACATAACTGACTCACCCTAACGGGAATACACAAGTACATAGCAATAATCAAATAACATCATACATACAATCCTCGAAGACACGAGACAACCTCAAGCTCGTAATCCCAAAATCAACTCATCACTCGACATCATCAATCATACGACATCTCTATACTCAAATCTAACTCAGGTGCAATCATTCTAGTTCTAGACCGGACTAGGCTCGTACGGAAGCATCTTACGCAACCGAACTTCTACTATGTCAGGACCGGGCATAAGCCATACACCCAAATCCCACGAACCCATTTCATACTTGGAAATTCGTGTCCCTAATCCCCAATTTATTCTGAGCGTACTAGGAATAACATAGTGAGACTCCAAAACTATTCCGATACCGCGGATGGAATAGGGGCAACGTCTTAACCCAAAACTAAGCATAAGCCATACACAAAGTTAAGGGCGTCTAGAAAAGAAATCAAGCTAAAGGTCTCATCATATCATCATCATATCATCATAGTTAATTAAAGACAAGAATAAGCCATACTCTTGAAATTAATAATCAAAATCATCGAAGTTAACCCAAGAATTGCCTATAGCCATACTCTTGAGACTAACCAAACATCATATAATCATTCTTAACTCAATCTTTAATCATCTCATCCCAAATATTTAACTTTCAAGGCTCTTTCTAACACTTTCTTTAACTTTCAAGAACTCTAAAGAACTCAATCAAGATCCTCAAAGAACTCATCTATGACTCAAAGAACTCATCAAGAACACATTCAAGATTAAAGAACTTCAATCAAGAACTCATTCAAGATCCAAGAACTCAATCAAGAACTCATACAAACTCAAACTACACGTATGAAATCATCATCAAACCACACGACATTTTCAACCTCTTTTAATCAAAATTCAACAAAATCAAACCCAATCACCATGATTTCCAAAATATCATAAATCAATCTTAAAAACATGAAAACCACCATTAAAACATCATTCAAAATACTTAAAAATCAGATTTTAAAGATAAACTTCAAAATCATGAATAAACATCAACAATTCAATCAAACATGCATTTAATCAAAGCTATGAACATAGTACTACCAATTAAGTTGAGTTAGTATGTTACCTTGTTGAAGATCAACACACAAATCAACACAAATATGCAGTCCAAGACTCGACACCCACACGGCACACACACACGAGCACACGGCCTGCACCACCACTCGAACACGAACACCAGACGAGTGCACCACCAATCACGGCCACTGCACGGCCCTAGCAACACGGCACAGCAGCACGGTCATAGCAACACGGCCCCAACCACGAACCTTCACGCACGGCCACACTCGAACAAACCCACGAACAACCCGGAAACAACCCCAACAAATGATCTTGGTTGAAATAATGTGTTTAGGATTGTGTTTAGGATGCTTAAAGATCAATGATGTTTGAATCTTTAAGTTTTGGGCAAGGTAAGATGATGAACAAATGAAGGCTCAATCATCAACAATGGCGTGAGAATGGAGAGAAATAGAGAGTGTTTATGTGCTTAGCAAATTGATGGCAAAGGTTTAGAATGGCAAAAATGGGTTTAAGCCTCACTAACTCACATATAAATAGAGCTAGCAAGGTGTGAACACAAGGCAAGTGGCAAGCCACTCCTTGCATGCCAAATAACCGGCCTCTATGGGAAAATGGGCCAAGTTTGGGCTCTAAATAGGCTCTCGGGATCCATTGGGCCAATTATTGAAATTTACATGAAAATCATGCAATAAATCGATTTTGCCCAAAAATAATATTAAATAATTAATTAGAAAATTAAATAATAAAAATTCTAATTAATTAAATAATAATAAAAATAAATAATAAAAACTGAGAAATAAAACATTTCGATTAAATCGAAATTATTCACACAAAAATTAAAATAAATAGTTCAAAATAAATTTTGAACTAGCAAATAAACACATAATTATACATATAAATACCGGCAAAAATACCGATAAAATCTGGGTCATCACAATTTCCCTCTATTTGATGATGACAAACCATGCATGAAGTTCCCCCTGAGAACAGTAACCAATTGTTTTATGTTAAAACAACTATTCAGAGGAACTGATCTTGCACTGTGCCTGTAGTCAGATTCATAATCCCAGAGAATTAAAAAAAACACATCAGACTAAAGCACAATTAGACTGATTACAATGGTCAGTCACTCATCACATTACTCAATTAATTATTGAGTTGCCTGTAGTCAGATTCATAATCTCAGAGAATTAAAAAAAACACAGCAGACTAAAGCACAATTAGACTGATTACAATGGTCAGTCACTCATCACATTACTCAATTAATTATTGGGTTTCACATTAAACCTGTAACCTGCAAGACTTATCAATTATCAAGTGTAGCAAGAGAATTTTTTAATTCACTTTGAAGAGTTTTTTCCATTTGGGATGGATAGGAGTATTTGATCTGAATTCAAAGTACTCCTAGGCATAAAGCTGGGCCATCTCTAACAAGGTCTGAACCTTGTTCAAGTTGCTACACTTGACACTAGGAACTTCACTTGTCCTATTCCCCCTTTTGGCATCATTAACACAGCATAAAAATTAGGAGAAGGCAACAAGTAAAGTCAACACAAGCATAATATAAACACAACATTCTAGAGATGATGTCCCAAAAGTGAGTACCTGCAACTCACAATCCCAAATGTCAAAGTGCACACACAAGTTAAATAATTATACAGACTAGGACCATTCTGCAGAAAAATTGTTTAGCAGAAATGGTCAAAAACTAAAAATAGGTAATTGTTCAAAGAAACCAGAGAAATGATAGTTTGAAAGATATGTTAGTAGGGTAGGGGGTAAGCTAAGAAGATTCAGAGTTAGCATCATCATCAGAATCCTCAGTAGAATCCTCATCTTCCTTTTCTGCACTCTCTTCCTGCTTCTTCTTCTTCACTTGGGCAATGATGGGAACTGGTCTCTGAGTGGTCTTGGGCTTGATGCTGGAAGAGGAGGCAAGCTTTTCTTCATGGGAGTCCAACCGTGCTGATATGTTCTTGATTGATCCATCCAGAGAAGTGTACAGGGCATTCACACTAGCCATCATCTGTTGTAGTAGTTCTCCATGTGTTTGCACCTGTTTGGACAATGACCCAGTAGCTTCCTCAAACCTTGAGCTGCTTTTTCTCCTGACCCCAGTGGTCCTCTCTTCATCCCTCATTTTTAGTATACCACCTTTAAAGGTCATTCCCTTCTGACTTAGGATCTGGTTGGTGAGGACAAACATTTTCTTGACCTAACCACTCAGATGTACCTTCCTACTTTGGAAAACCAGAGTGAGCCAGGCACCATAGGGTAAAGAGTGGTTTGACCTTTCCAGAATGCTAACCATGTGGGCTAGCATGAGACCAGGGAGACTCAACTTGATTTTCTCATACAGGCAGTAAATAATCACAACATCCATCTTTCTCACATCTATTCTGCCTTGAGCCCTACGGAGTACTATCTTAGAGGCTACTGTATGGAACAGCCTCATCACTGGTTCCCTTAGTTGGCCAATTACATAGACATAACCATCATTTGGAGAACCAGGAAAGAGAGTGGTCTGTATGTGTTCTGTACTGACCTCAGGAATAGTAGGCCAGTTGTCCTTTGAGTAGTCATAGAACCCACCACTTGGTACACCCAGTACCTCCCCTAGACTCTTCTTTGACAGAGTGATATCGACCCCTTCGACCTCACTCCAGACCTTCCCTTTGTCTAGTTTTCCCAGTTTTGAGTAGAATTCCTCAACACAAGTCTCAAAGACATCCAACCTTTTGTCAAACAGCCCCTCCCAACCCTGGAATTCTATAGCCTCCTTAAACTCCTCTAGAAAGGGTTGACTCATCCAAGACTTAGGACATGAAAAACCAAATAAGACACCCTTACCACTTAATTCAAACAGTGGTTCAGAAATGGTCTTACCTTTCTTCTTGGCTAAGGCCTTTTCAGGAGCAGAGTCAGCCTTCCTCTTCTTTTCAGTTGGGAGTTTGGTTGCAGGTTTGGGGCTCTCCGAGGCTTTGCCCTTCTTTGCTACAGTTTTCATTCTTTTCTTCCTTCTTTCCCACTGGAACCTCCTCAGCAGGTTCCTTTTTTATTTCTTCCTTACAGACCCTTGTCCTCAAGGGCCTTGTCCTCTTCCCAGTCTCTTTTTTCCCCTGTACCACCCCAGTGATTTCAACATCCATGTCCTGTGCATGTGTGTCTTCATCCTTCGTTTTTGTCTCTTACTACCCTACTTCATCCTCCTCAGTGCTTGGCACTAGTTTCTCTGTGATCTGAGGGGTTGGTGAAGGTGTCTTTTGTGGAGAAGGTGATGGGGTATTTTCTTTTGGTGGTGAAGAGGGTGGTGTGTTGGACTTTGGTGGTGAAGGTGGAGGAGGAGTTTTGGCTTTTGAGGGTGATGGTGATTTCAGTGGAGGTGGAGAAATAGTAGGCCGTGGTGAGGGTTGTTTAGGTGATGGAGAGGGTGATTTCCTTGATGTCGAGGGTGATGGCTTAGATGGGGATGGAGTTCTCTGAGGTTGAGGTGGTGGAGATTTTGGTGAAGATGGTGGTGGTGATTTAGGGGTTAGTGGTGGAGTAGTTTTCTCTTTAGGCTTACATGTATCCTTCGATTCAACAACTGTTTCTACAGTGGCTTGGTCCTTGACCTCATTCTGCTTCTCTTCTGCTTTGTGGTGTTCAGCAACCACAGCAGTATTTGATTCCTTCTCGTTCTTAGAAGGTGAGAAACTAGGTGATTGACTTAGTCCTCTGTTTTTCTTCCTTGAAACTTTGTTCTTCTTTCTTCCCATTTTCGATTGATTCAGTAAATTTGATGAGAGAGAGAGATACTGATTGAGAATTCTTGTAGAGAGATTCTTTTGATGATGCTTAGGGTTTGAGAGAGAAGAGCAATTAGAGAGAGAGAGAGAGACGGTTAGAGAGAGATTTCAATGTGAAAGTATGAATTAAAGTGAAGAAAAATGACAGTTATTAGAAGAGATAAGAGGGAAGTTACTTTACACTGTTCATCCGTCCCACAACGGTCACATGTCAGAATAATTAGATCCTCAATTTCAAAATTGAGGGTTCAGCAATAAACTGATATAACCGTTGTAAGGGACTGGTCTGACGCTGATCTGTATTTATTAAAAACTTGAGGCATCTATTAGTTAGGCAACTTAGAGATACCACACATTGGAACAACATCAACATAAGAACTTTGAGACCACTTGCATATATGACATTTAAAAGTTGACCAACCTTGCTTATGTACACTAAGGATCAAAAAGTCAAACATAGCCAAAAAGGGAAAGATAAGTCCTAAGGAACTAGGATCTAATCCTTACCATACCAAGTAATAATGTGCGGAGTTTGACAAACACTTCCCTGCTTAGGGGTTTAGTGAAAATATCAGCCAATTGTTCTTCAGATCTGCAAAATTCAAGATTCACATTTCCTTTTTCAACATTGTCTCTGAGAAAATGATGTTTGATTTCAATATGTTTGGTTTTAGAGTGCTGGATAGGATTTTTAGAAATGTTTATAGCACTGGTGTTATCACACAATATGGGAACACTTCCGGAACAGACCCCAAAATCCTTAAGTTGTGTCTTTATCCAAAGCAATTGAACACAACACAAAGCAGCAACTATGTACTCTTACTCAGCAGTGGATAAGGCCGCTGAATTTTGTTTCTTAGATCCCCATGTTATGAGACAAGAACCTAAGAAGTGAGCCATTCCTGAAGTGCTCTTCCTGTCAACACTAAAACCAACATAGTCAGCATCAATGTATCCTAAAAGATCAAAATTACTTCCCTTTGGATACCATAAGCACATTTCCTCTGTACCACTCAAGTACCTATAGATTCTCTTAACCGCTTTTAGATGAGACTCTTTTGGCTTGCTTTGAAATCTAGCACACAAGCCAACTGAGAACACTATATCTGGTCTACTAGCTGTTAAGTATAGAAGTGAGCCAATCATACCTCTGTATAGCTTATCCTCAACATACTTTCCTTTCTCATCTAGGCTCAGTTTAGAAGAGGTAGGAATAGGTGTGTCATAGGACTTGCTATCTTGCAGACCATACCTCTTGAGCAGCTCCTTGAGATACTTTTGTTGGTGGATCATGATTCCATCATCCACTTGCTTGATTTGGAGCCCTAGGAAGAAGCCAAGTTCTCCCATCATACTCATCTCAAATTCACTCTTCATTAGGTCTGCAAACTCATCACACAAAACAGAATTAGTAGCCCCAAACAAAATATCATCAACATATACTTGGACCACTAACAGATCTGTTCCCCTTTTCTTTAGGAATAGAGTTTTGTCCACTGAACCTCTCTCATAATGATTTTCAATAAGAAAACTAGAGAGTCTCTCATACAAGCACGAGGGGCTTGTTTGAGGCCATAAAGAGCTTTGTCTAACTTGTAGACATGATCTGGGCAAACTTTATCCTCAAAGCTAGGGGGCTGTTCCACATACACATCTTCTTTCAAATAGCCATTTAGAAAAGCAGTTTTAACATCCATTTGAAAGAGTTTAAAGTTCATGTGGGCAGCAAAGGCAATTAAGATTCTTATTGCCTCAAGCCTGGCTACTGGAGCAATGGTTTCATCATAATCTAGTCCCTCTTGTTGGTTAAACCCTTGAACCACTAGCCTGGCCTTGTTTCTAACTATAGTACCTGAGTCATCCATTTTGTTTCTGAAGACCCATTTGGTTCCAATAACTGACATCTCATTGGTTCTTGGTTCAAGATGCCAAACTTGATTTCTTTCAAACTGGTTCAACTCATCTTGCATGGCCAAGATCCAATCAGGATCAGTTAGTGCAATGTTATAGTCAATTGGTTCTATGTGAGATAAGAAAGAAAAGTAAGCACAAAAATTCTTCCAAACAGAATTTCTAGTTTGGACTCCTTTTGATAAATCACTAATCATTTGATCATAAGGATGAGAGCTTCTTTGCTTGAACATACTCTTTCTTACAGTATTTGAGTCACCTAAGTTAGAACCAATGTCTGTACTGGTTCCCCCTATTTCATTTTCATTTTTGAGAGGGTGGACCAGTTTCTTCAGTGTTCTCTCCCACTTCATCTTCATTTGGATGGGCAGGAGAGTCACTGAGTTCAATAACCTGTTTAGCATTTGCCTCTGCTGCACCAGACCCATTGTTGTTTTCAGGAGGAGTTGGGGGGTCTAGTTCAGCAGTGTTCTCTGGTTCAGCTCCAGTGAAATTTGTCATCCCAATATCAAAGCCTTCATCATCATCTACCTGCACAGGCTTGTTGAACATGTTAGTTTCATCAAATAACACATGGATACTCTCTTCAACACACAAGGTTCTTTTGTTGAAAAATTTATATGCCTTCCTATGAGGAGAATATCCAATAAAAACAACTTCATCACTCCTGGGGTTGAACTTGTCCAAACTGGTCTTACCATTGTTGTGTACAAAACACTTACAACCAAATATTCTTAAATGTTCAATGTTTGGTTTTCGACCCCTTAGAAGATCATAAGGTGTTTTTCTCAGTATTGGTCTTAGCATAACTCTATTGAGTATGTAGCATGATGTACTCACAACATCATCCCAAAATTTCTTTGACAGACCACTCTCTAGAAGCATGGTTCTAGCCATTTCTTCTAGAGTGCGATTCTTTCTTTCAACTACTCCATTTTGTTGTGGAGTTCTAGGGGCTGAAAAGTTGTGAGAAACACCATGCTCCATACAATAGGTTATAAAGCTAGCATTATCAAACTCTGATCCATGATCAGATCTGATAGATGCCAGCTGATGATTGATCTTGTTCCGGACCTGTTTCACTAAGATTTCAAATTCATCAAAAGTTTCATCTTTGTATTTCAAAAATATGGTCCAAGTGAAACGAGAGTAATCATCAACTAAGACAAATACATAACTAAAGCCATTTCTACTTTGTACACGCATAGGTCCACATAAATCCATGTGTACAAGTTCAAATGGTCTAGAGGAACTAACCACTTTCTTTGGTTTAAAAGATGATCTCACATGTTTGCACTTTGCACACTCTTGACAGAGCTGGTCTGCCACATATTTGATGTTAGGTAAACCTAACACCAAATCTTGTGTTCTCAACTTGTTGAGCAAAGTGAAGCTAACATGTCCTAATCTTTTATGCCAAAGCCATTGGTCATCCTCTACAACACTAAGGCAGAGGGCACTGTTCTGTGGAACTTGACTTAAGTATGTAATATACACATTGTTGTGCCTTGTTCCTTCACAGACCAGTTCCCCTGTCTTAGGATTCACTATGTGACAAGTGTTTGATTCAAAATTCACTTTATTTCCCTTGTCACATAGTTGAGATATGCTCAAAAGGTTATGTTTCAAACCTTCTACATAGTAAACATTGTCAATTGCTTGGGAGAGTGACTTACCAACCTTACCTACTCCTTTGATAAGTCCTTTGCTATTGTCACCAAATGTCACGTGCCCTCCCTTGAATGCAGTGAGTGAAAGGAATTGTTCTTTATCCCCGGACATGTGTCTTGAGCAACCACTGTCCAAATACCAATATAGCTTTCCTTTCACTCGTACCTGCATAAGCAAACTAAAGGTTAGTTTTAGGAACCCAGACCAGCTTGGGTTCCTTGTTCTTTGAAAAATTCTCAATCTTGACCTTCCTAACCCACACTTGTTGGGTGTAGGTTTTGTTCTTCTTGTCATGCTTCTTTTTGGTGAAACATTTGTTAGTAACATGACCATTCTTACCACAGTAGGTACAAACATGCATATCCTTGGCAAATATATACTTGCCTTTCTTGAATTCATCCAACCATGTGTTGTCTCTGCCTAGAACAGTTGTAGAACTAGATCCAGAATACCCTAAACCAAACCTTTGAGAATTTCCAGGTTGGGATGTGAGGATGTTTAGGGTTTTCTGAGCATCTAACATTTTTTTCAATTGGTTCATAGAATCTGTTAGCTCATTCTCCTTGTTCTCAAGCCTCTTAAGTTGAACTTCATTTTGTTTCTCAAAAGATTTTAAATCAAGTCTAGTCTTTTGAAGTTCATCCTGTAGTCTTGAGACCAGGGAGGGACCTAGTTCGTCACTGGTCTTCTTGATGTTTTCTTATTTTAGCAGGATGAGTTCAGCCTCAAGATCACATATCTTAGCTATGCACTCATCATGTAAAACATCCAAAACCTCATCAAAGGCAGTGGGAGAACCAATCTCTTCAGAAACCTTAAGATCACCATGTTTTTTTTTGAGAAAAGGTAAAATTATATTAAGCTCAACTAATCCAAACAAGAAACAGTGTGTCACACACACTTAGACAAACAAAAACAGCAAAAAACTACACCATTAAGCTAACACAAGTTCCATCCACCTTCTATTATTACAACTAGTTTTTTGAGGTATAATTCCACTAAATCTCATGGCCAATTCCCTCTTGAGTTGCTGCATGATTACTGCAGGGGAAGTAATACATCCATTCCAAACTGAATTGTTCCTCTGCCCCCAGAAATATCACCATGTTCCTTGTGTAAATCTTCAAGTTTTTCAATTAAGTGGTCATATGCAAGTATGACATCAGATTTACTCAAGGTACATGTGTCTTTTAGCAATTCAAAGTTTGAACTATGTGTAATGAATTTCTTGAGCTCATTAAACCCCTTTTCAATTTTTTCAAAAAGTTCATCCTCTTTAGGGATTGGTTTGGAGTTTAATGTCTTAAGCTATATTCTTTGCTAATCTGCTGTTATTTCAAGTTCAGAAATTTTTTCTTTAAGTTCTTCACAAATAAGCTCAAGTTCAGCAGATCTAGCACTATATATTTCATAGTCTCGAACTGTTTCTTTAAGTTTCTTTTTGTTGTTCAGGTAAGCAGACCTAACACTAATGCATTGATCAATGGTGAACTCAAGATAATCAAGTAATTCATCTCTATTTAGATTATGCATATTTGCCTTAATATCATTAAAACATACCTGGTTGTCATCTGAAGTGCTTCCACCAGCCATGAGACAGAGAACCTCCTTTTCTTCCGAACAGACCTCAGACTGGTCTGTGCATGTGAGAGCAGTAAGACAGAGATTTGCTTCTTCTTCATCTTCCTCATTCTCTGATTCTGAATCTCCCCACACTGCAGCCAGCATAGCTCTTTTGAAAACCTTGGGATTTTTCCATGTTGGACACTCCTTGATTCTGTGCCCCACTTCACCACATTTAAAGCAACCAGCATTGGAACTGGTTTTCCTGAACTGTCCAGAACTGTTTCTTCCTTTTACAAACTTACCCTTGGACTTTTTCCTAAGATATTTTTCAAACCTTCTGGCCATAAGACTGATATCATCTTCGTCTTCCTCAGATTCCTCTACTTTGAGAACCATATCCTTGTTTTTTGAACTAGATTCTGCCTTTCAATCTACCAACATCTCATGAGTCATCAAAGAACCAATAAGTTGTTCTAGAGATAGTGTGGTCAGATCCTTTGCTTCTTGTATGGCTGTAACCTTGGGCATCCACTTCCCTGATAGGCTTCTCAACATTTTCCTCACCAACTCTTCACTTGAGAAGGTCTTTCCTAATGACTTAAGTTCATTTACAATGTCATGAACCTTGTAAACATGTCCTTTATGTTTTCTTCCCTAATCATTTCAAAGACCTCATACTTTGACATGAGCATGTCAATTTTTGACCTTCTCACTTCAGAGTTGCCTTCATATGCAAGCTCTAGTGTATCCCATATTTCCTTTGCAGAAGAACAAGCTAGAATTCGATTTACCTCACATTCTGCAATTCCTTGTTGAACAAGTGACATTACCTTTGTATTCTTCTCTAGTTTCTTGTAATCTTCACTTGTGTACTTTTCTTCTAACTTTGGAACTATGAGCCCTGCCTGATTCTTCTTGTGAATGAACGTGGGTCCATTTTTATCAATCATCCAGCATTCATAATCTATCCCAATGATAAGATTTTTCATGCAATTCTTCCACCAAAAGTAGTTAGTGCCATTGAACTTGGCGAGTCTGGAACTGTTTGATTCTTGAGTAGACATCTTCTTGCTCCTCTAGGTAGTTAACCTTTTGAGAAGTTAGGCTCTGATACCAATTGTAAGTTCAATGTGTACTCAAAAGGGGGGGGGGGAGGGTTGAATTGAGTATGTGTGTTTTTTCAATCGTTTTCAAAGTTTGTTTATCTTTTTGTGAGAACAACGATAGAACAATAAATAAAGAGTAGGGACACAAGGATTTAACGAGGTTCGGCTTCTAAACAAGCCTATTTCCTCCACTCTCTCACCAATATTATTAATCAACTCTGAATAATAACAAGGTTACACACTCAATTAAATGCTACAACTCTGTAACACTTAATTCCCCAACTGTTAACTCTGACAGTTCACTCAGTGTTCACAGAACACTCCCCAACCACTTCTTTCTAAGTGGTTCAAATATTACAAACTTAAATCTCCGTAAGTTTCCTCTTAAAGATGGATATGGAGATAGTTTTGCTCTAAGGATAGACTCTCAGAAAATATGACTTGGTTTTCTTTTTGAGAGCAAAAGTCTTACTAGGATTTTACAAAAGATTGTATTTGTAGGGAAAGAAATACCGTCCCCTAGAAGTGTGCTTGGAGACTTGCCTAAATTGAGCAAACAAGCTAAGCTGACACAAGTACAAAGGCACCTATTTCAGACCTTTGTCTCCTTCCACTACATGTAGTGGAAAGTACACTAGAGTCCAAACAAGTACATTGTAAAGCTGATTTTGTAAATCAATTTGGTAGATTTCAAAAACATAAGTCATCAATATTTTTCAAATAAATTTTCAAAAATAATTTTGAACACAAAAATTGGTACGGATCACTTAAGTGCACGTGCGTAATACTGAGGTCTGTTCCCACAGTGGTCTCAGTACTACAAAGTCTACATCTGGCAAAGAGAACTGTTCCAAGCTTGTTCTTTGTTTGTTCTTAGCTTGTTCTTGGCTTGTTCTCTTTACTGGATATAAACTTAAAATCTTTTTGCTCTTTTACTTAGAAACACAAAGTATATCTTCCTAGGTCTATTTTACAAGAAGATCCTACAAGTACAAAAATTAAAGACTTCATGCTCTTGACTTCTGATTCTTCAAGTATCTGAAGGTCTTCAGATTTGCCTTGAAGAGTTCTCACTTGAATTAACCTGTTCAATTAAAAACATGCATAACAATCAAGTATAGAGAACTGGTTTGTCATCCATCAAATCAAACATGGTTCAATAGGTGCTCCCTTGGTAGGGTGCCGACCCTGGCCTTCACCATGGTTAATCGTGATATGTTTGCTCGACAATCGGTTAGGATGGAAGTCATCCTTTTCGGCCGAGTGTGAGGCCGTGTAGCTTTATTTGGCTACTTGGCCGAGGGTGCTCCCTTGGTAGGGTGCCGACCCTGGCCTTTACAATTGTGAATGATGATATGTTTGCTCGACACTCGGTTAGGATGGAAGTCATCCTTTTTTGCCGAGTGTAAGGTCGTGTAGCCTTACTTGGCTACTTGGACGAGGGTTCCCCCTTGGTAGGGTGCCAACCCTGGCCTTCACCATAGTAAATGGTGATACGTTTGCTCGAGACTCGGCTAGGATGGAAGTCATCCTCTTTGGCCGAGTGTGAGGCCGTGTAGCCTCACTTGGCTACTTGGCCGAGGGTGTTCCCTTGGTAGATCAGAGTGCTGACCCTAGCCTTCACCATGTTGGATGGTGATTTGTTTACTCGACACTCTATTAGGATGGAAGTCATCCTTTTTGCCGAGTGTGAGGTCTTGTAGCCTTACTTGGCTACTTTAGCCGAGGGTGCTCCCTTAGTAGAGTGCCGACCCTGGCCTTTACCATATTGAATGGTCATATGTTTGCTCGACACTCGGTTAGGATGGAAGTTATCCTTTTTGGTCGAGTGTGAGGTTGTGTAGCCTTACTTTGCTACTTGACCGAGGATGCTCCCTTGGTAGAGTGCTGACCCTGGCCTTCACCATGTTGAATGGTGATATATTTGCTCGATAGTCGGCTAGGATGGAAGTCATCCTTTTTAGCCGAGTGTGAGTCCGTGTAGCCTTACTCGACAAATTGGCCGAGGGTGCTCTCTTGGGAGAGTGCTGACCCTAACCTTCACCATGTTGAATGGTGATGTGTTTGCTCAACACATGGTTAGGATAGAGGTCATCCTTTTTGGCCGAGGGTGCTCCCTTTGTAGAGTGCTGTCCCTAGCCTGTGTTTTTGCGAAACGATCCATTTTTGCCGAGGAGTCGTGTTATTTCAGGAAGTGTCGATTCACATTTCTTCATTTACTATAAAATGGGAGACTTTATCTTCATTTGGCATTTATAATGTTTAATAGTTGGTGGCCCAAGTTTTCGAGAAAGTGACAAAAGATCCCCTTTTTGTGTTTTGGAAGTCAACATCAGCATTTGAGAAGATTTTCTTCAGGTACTCTCCTTTCCTTTTCTTTTACTTTCTTTCTTTTATAATAAGGCAATAAGTGAGTCTGCTCAATATTGCAATAAAACTTAGCCATAGATATGCATGGCTATTTATCTAAGTAGAGTGCTCCTCCCGCCTCACCTCCCCCAAATTTAGGGAGGGAAATAAGAGTGGGTGGCCTTTTCCTCTATCCTCCTCGGATAGCTCAGAAAGTGAAGGAGCTGAGTCCGATGATGGTTATGAGAGGTTGCCTTTTCCTTGGGAGGTTTCCTTAGCCATGCGTGGTCCTAAATGTGGTTACTTGGACCGTATGTTTGAAACAGGGGCAATGAGGATGCTGCCGAGGATGACCAGATCATTGTTGAAGAAGTGAGGCCGAGCGAAGAGAAGGCGATGAGTCGAATGATGTTGCTGAGGGATCAGGGAATGATGCTAACATGCCGGGAACTAGTGGCCGAGAGGCTCCTCTGTATGGCCCTGGGGCCTATTTTATAATGGAGAATTTTTGGAGGTTACTAGATAGGAGGTTCCAACATTTTTCTGCTTGGTATGGTCTGAAGGCGCCATTCCAGTTTTACAAGCCCCTTGAGGAGAGCACCATAGTTAACCGACCCATAGGTTGCGTGGCCGTGTATGAGGCGTAACTAAAGGCCGGAATCAGGTTCCCCTTGTCCTCGGCCTGGGTGATGATCCTTAATTCTTACAACCTGTCCTTGTCCCAATTGGTGCCGAATACCGTGTATGCTAACTACTGTCTGATACCAAGGAGCATTTTCAAACTGGTGAATATTACGTTGTCTTTGACTTTGTTTCGGAACATTTTCAAACTGGTGAGTTCCGATACCAAGGAGCATGGATCAGGATGGTGGCGTTTTGGGACAAGGGATTTGTACCGAGTGTATTCCCATTTACTGAGTTGTCATAAGAGGTTTAGGCATGATTTTGTGTTTGTCTTTAGAGGAGATGCTAAGTAGGAGGTTCCTTTGGACCCGATTCCTGAGCCGAACCTTGGGTTGAATCTGGGAGTCCCTTTAATGAGTCGAGAAGAAGCTTTGGCAGCCTGTTATCTTCAAGCCTATAAGCAGATTCAAAAGAATGGGACTTATGCCCAATACCCCGACTATTGGATCCCTGATGAGAAAATCGTCGCGGATGAATACCTCCTGTCGGCTCTAGGGCTGAGCCAGTACTATCCGAAGGGTATACATCTAACATTGCATTTTCGTGTCTCTTAGTGCTTTTGAATTAGATTTTTCGTTTGCTTGTTCACAGAAGAAGCCTTTAAGAGGTTGCACGACGATATGTCAGAGAGAATAACGTCGATGTCTCTAGCTGTTGCGAGGCTGAGGTAGTCTCTCAAGGAAGGAGAGGTTAAAGTCCCTCCTGCTCCTGAGGTACTTTCCTTTTATACTTGTTTTTTTTAGATTGAATTCTTCTTTTGTCTGAACTATCTATTGTTCCTTGCTCAGTATCCCGGTCGATCTAGGAAGAGGAGGAGATCTGCGCCTGCTACTATCCCTGCACCCAGTCGAGTGAGCCGATCGCATTCACCCCATCCTGAGGATATTCCCCAGGATAACAAAGATCTCTTCAATGTGTCCGAGCTGAAAGGCGATCATCCGACTGAGGAGGTTTCAAAAGCCGAGAGGAGTCGCCCCCCTCGGGTGATGGCCGAGAGGTATCTTCTCCTTACCCTGGGAATGCTACAAATGTTCCCGAGGGCCAGAAGGTGTTTATGGGCCTGCTGAGGCTGAGGCGAATACCAACAAGCCTCACAAAGGAAAAATGAAGGTGAAACTACCACCTCCTATAGGGCATGCTATTCCTTTCTCTCGGCTGTCTTTGGCCGAGAAGTCTTGTCGGATCAACCAAGGTATGAAGTTGATCTGCTCGTCTGAGGATGAGAAAGAGCTGAGACGGCTGGGGAAGGAGCAAGTCGATTTTCTTCATGAGAATTGGTTGGAGTTATGTTCCTGACGCTGTCTTTTCTTCCTTGTTTTTCTTATGAGGGTCTGACTGAATCCCTTTTTTTGTAGATGTCGTTTCGGCTGCATGCTTTATCCAAGCATTTCTGTAATGTTACTTCTGTAGATGTGGATGCCCTTTCTTCTGAGCTGAATAAAATGAGGAAAGAGAAGGAGGTATTGCTGGACAGGGTTCAGGCCTTGGAGAATAAAGAGTCGACCCTAAGTGTTGAATTGTCTTCCAAACAGGCTGAGTTGGAAGGTGTCCAGGCTGAACTTGCAACGGCTTCGTCCAGGCAAGCTGAGTTGGATGCGGTCCGGGCTGAGCTTGACTCAGCTAAGGCTTTTGATGCCTTGCTTCGTCATAATAAAGTTTTGGACAAGCTGAGGGAGGAGAAGGTCCAGCTGGAGAAGGACTTGGTAGATAGCTAAGCGCTGGCTAAGGAGGAAAAGGAGGGGGCGATTGCCCTCCTCGGGATACTGGACGAGATGACCCACAATTTCTATGATAAGCGGTGGGAGAGTTTGAAGTTTTTTACTTGTCGAGACGCTCTTATTCTCAGTTGGAAGGGAACTGAAGAGGCTTCGAACTATATTGCTGATATGAGTTTGGAAGTACGGTTTCAGCTTTCTACTTGCCATTACTAGTGCGAAAACCATTTTCTCAATCTGAGAGTATTTTGATTCTGCACCTTATATGCGTTGCTCACGAAGTAGACAGGATACTGAATATGTTCTCTTTCAGCCACTAGGACAACACTGAGGGCATATTCTGATACAACAAGATAGAAGAATAACCCTTCCCCTGGCAGGGGAGAAACCAGTTTTTGAATCTGAGAGAGTTGTTCCTTTAACTTTTGGAAGGCTTCCTCGGCCTCGGCATTCCAGCTGAATGTTGCCTTTTTCAATGCTTGAAAGAAGGGCAAGCTCTTATCAGCTGATCGAGACAAGAAACGACGAAGAGTTGCGATACAGCCGGTCAACCTTTGTACTTCCTTGACCGTCCTTGGTGACTGCATGTCCTGAATGGCCTTGATTTTGTCGGGATTAGCTTCCATGCCTCTTTCATCTACTAGGAATCCGAGGCACTTTTGTAACGACCCGACTTTTATAGGCTGTCGATTTACGAAGGAAATCGACAAATGGATCGTTACCAATCATAAGACTCAAAAACAATATCATATTTTAAGTTCAACAATCCTTTTTATTAACTAATAATGAAATAATATCTCAAAAGTCCATAAATAAATACCAAGATACAAGATAAATACTGTTCCATCCCAACAAGCTGGGACAAACTAATTATTAAATAAATAAATAAATTCATAACTAGACTCTGGGTTCACTCTACTGATCACATCAATACACGACCCGAACCATACGAGCCCACTTATACGTCAGCATCTTCATCTGAAATTGGGGGAGGGTCCACCGTCAATGGGGAGTAACTAGACTGTCCCGCTTAAATGAGGGACCGCTAACCATATAATAGCATAGAATCAACCAAGAAAATCATACAAAAATACATACGAATACGTATGAGAATACGTAGAAAAATACGTATAAAAATACGTAGAAAAATATGTATAGAAATACGTAGAAAAATACGTATAAAAATACATACGAAATACGTAGAAAAATACGTAGAAAAATATGTATAAAATACGTATAAAATACGAGTACAATACGTATAAAATACCTGCAAAATACGGTTAGAAATACATACAATATACGTATAAAATACGAATAAAAATACATACCGAATACAGAAAAAATACAGGTACAATACACATATAAATACAGACCAAAATACTCATACAAAATACATGGAAATACACGTACAATATATACGCAAAAATACATATAAATACGGACTTACCAGACGTACGCAGCGGAAGACTTATCATTACATAAATACTACATATATACACACGCAATTACACATAAATACACATATAATAGAATCCTTCCCGTGAAATACTTATCTTGTCATATTTTACCCAAAACCCTTCTTCCAACCATCTTATTGGACCGGTCATTATAGCTCGTAAGGATGCCCGTGTACATCCCAACTTTCCTAAAACATGCCGGGAAGAACCCGTGTATTCAACCCGTAGCCCTCCTTTGCAAGAACTAAGCCTAAGCTATGGCCATAACCCCTAAATAGCAGCTCGTGTACTACTAATTAGACGACTACATATCTTAAGATCCAGAACTGCCCAGAGACCGCAGTAGGGCAGTGGCTTCGACTTAACCCGATCTGATGACTCGTGTATCATCAAATGGGCGAACGTATCGTATCTTGTCCTTTCTAAAGGCCATCGTGAGACCACTATTTATCAATCATCTTATCTAGAGGCCATCGTGAGACCACTAATTCTTATCATATTATAACATTTCCTTTTAGTCATATTATTACTTTCCTTCATATTACAACTTATCCCTGTTAATTCCTTTTAATTCCTTTAACCATATTAATTTCTAAAATTACAATCTAAATTATTATAAGCCAAAAATTAAACTAAAATTGATCAAAACCTATTTGGACCACTCGACATTTTCAATAACACAACAATAATTAAATAAATTCATTAAATAATCATATAAACGATTAAATAAATCATCTACATTAACAATTAACAACAATTATTGCTTAAAACATGATAAAAATCCCATTTTTCACACAACAACCCACTCGACAATTTGGAACAAAAATACCCAAAATTATACTTTAAATTATTTAAACACAATCATCAATAATTAACCAATAAACATAATAATAACAATTAAAATCATGCCTTAAACATTTAATCATCAAACATGGACTAAACAAGATTAAAATCAGTTCTTTTTGTACATAACATCACACGGCTTTTAGGGCACAAAAACAATATCAAGAACAAAAAATAATTCTTTTTAATTCAAGTCTTTAATATAACAAATAAAAATTCAAGAACAACATAATAATTCAAGAAAATAACGTAAAAATAATCATGATACACCCTATACCACTCGACAATCATGGAATAAATCAAGAATAAGATTAGACAATTTATCATACAATTATTCAATATAATTATACATTTAAATAAATTATTTTAAGCATAAAATTAATTAAAACATGTAAAGATTCATCAAGGTTCCATAAACATATCAAGAAAATACATAATAAAAATCATCATGTCATTTGAAATTTTTAGGTGATCATGATACTAATCCTATCAATTTTCATGATTTAATCCTAATTAACTATATGGAAAACTTGTTCCAGATTTAAGAAAGAAAGTCTAGTTACCTTAGATTAGGAAGAAAATCAAGAAAACTCTCCCTTGGAGCTTTGAAAATACACGGCCAACTATAGGAACTTTTTAGGGTTTTTTTCCTTGAGAGCTTTTTGAGTAGTATTGAGATTAGGGTAAAAATATAAGTATTGTTCCTATTTTAATTAAAAGGAACAAAAGAAAACAAAAACAATAAAGAAGCTTAAGGGGGCCGTGAGGGAGGGAGGAAAATAGGGGAGAGTGAGTGATTTTAGGTAGACTTAGTATAGGTGGTTAAACTAGATCTTACTAATTCAAAAATATAATTGAAATATTATTAATTAAATAATTATAGAATTAACTAATTAATAATAAATTAGAAAGAAAAATCATCTTGGCCATTACATGAGAGGGCCGGCCAAGCTAAGAGAAAATTGGGTCTTTGGGCCCAATTTTGAGATAAGGAACAGAAATGAAAACAAACAGTCCAATTAAACGGGCCTTTTGGACTTAGAATAATAAAATAATATTAATTAACCGCGAAATTTTCTGGCCCTAAATTTCGGGTTATTACAACTTTCCTCCCTTTACCCCAAAAACACATTTCTTGGGGTTTAGCTTCAAATTGAATTTCCTGAGTGTTTCGAAGGTTTCGTTCATGTCCTGGACATGATCTGAGGCCAAATTCATTTTGATGATCATGTCATCCAGTATACCTCAACATTTTTTGCAATTTGCCTTTCGAAGACTTTGTTGACCAGACGTTGATATGTGGCCCTGACGTTCTTTAGGCCGAAGGGCATAATATTGTAGCAGTAGACTCCCTGATTGGTGATGAATGCTGTGTGTGGTTGATCTTTCTCTGCTAGAGGGATTTGGTGATATCCCGCATTAGCATCCACAAAGCTGAATAGAGCGTGGCCTGCCATTGAATCGGCGAGTTTGTCGATTTTTGGCAAAGGGTAGTCGTCTTTAGGACATGCTTTGTTCAAGTCTGTGAAGTGCACACACATTCGCCAAGTTTTTTTGGGCTTTCTCACTAACACCACGTTGGCCAGCCAATCGGTGTACTGGCATTCCCGAATGAATCCGGCATCAAGTAGCTTTTTGACCTCTGCAGCTGCGGCTAAAGTTCTTTCTTGGCCTTGATGCCTCAACTTCTGTTGACGGGTTTATGTCCCTCTTTGATGTTAAGCTCGTGTTGCATGACTGAGGGGTCGATATCGGGCATTTCATTTATTGAGAAGGCGAACACGTCTTGGTATTCTCTGAGTACTCTAACTCTTTCTTCTCTTTGTTGATGGCCGAGGGTTCTTCCTACCCTGACTGTTTCTCCTTCTTGCCCGATTGTTACTTCTTCGTTTTCCTCTTCTGGTTGTGGTCGGGAATAATATTTAGGAGAGTCCGTGACAAACATCTCCTTCTCAATGAGATTGCCTATTGGCCCTGTCGTGGTCGGCTCCTTTCGTCTTTCCCCGCACTTCTGGCTCGGTATTTTAAAGCTGTTGACATAGCATTCTCGTGCTAAGTGCTGATCTCCATATAGCCTTCCGACGAACCCTGTGTTCATCTCATACTGCTGAAGTAGGTGATAGGTAGATATGGCCACCTTGACTCGGTTGAGAAGAGGCCTTCCAAGAATGGAATTGTACTGCATAGGCACGTCTACCACTATGAATTCCACCATTAGGTTTCTGACTTCACCTTTCTGTCAAATTCGGATGAGAAGTTTGATTGTCCCCTTGGAATCAGTTGTCTGACCCCCGAATCCGACTAAGGGGTGCTAAACGTGCGTCAGTTCAGTGCTTGGTATGCCTAACTTGGTTAGGTAACCAAGTGTGATGATATCAGCTGAGCTTCCACAGTTGATGAGTGCTCTTTTTACCATAGAATTGGCTATATTTACTTCGACCACTAGGTGGTCATCATGGGGGAACTGAGCTGCGGGAACTGTGGTCTAATCAAAGACCATGGTGGGGAATGGTGGTTTTTCTTTGATAGCCATTACTGGAAATCTGAGCTGTCGAGAATGAGACTTTCGTGCCTTGTTACTACTTCCACTGGAGGCAATGCCCCCTGCAATGACCCACACCATGTCCTGAGTGTCATTGCTCTTGGATTTTTTCGACTTTTTGTCTGAGTCATGTTGTAAGTAGCGATTGATTTTTCCTTCATCATCCAACTGATGTAATGCCTTTTTCAGCTCGCGGCATTCCTGAGTGGTATGGCCGCATTTCCGGTGATCCCTTTATTTCGGGAAATTAGTTATCCCTTTCATTTCGAGGAATATCTCACGTCTAAAGGTGTATTTTTGTGCTGGAGCCATGGCTGGAGCATGTTCAGGACTTCGACGAACGCTTTTCGATCATGCAGGCAAGACGAGCTGAGTGGCTGAAGCATCAAGTCGCGAGGATCGATTGAGCTTCAGTGGAAGCCGAAGTTCCGTTAGATTCCGTCTGACTTTTGTGTGCCGAGCCTAGAGTGTTGATGGTGGACAGTCTCCTTTGCTTGAATTTCGGGACGAAATTCTTTTAAGGAGGGGAGATTGTAACGCGCCAGATTATGGGCTATTTTCGTGTTTACTTTCTTGTAATTAGTTTGTTCCTGTGCATGGTCTAAAATTTATTTAGGCTATTTTACTTGCTTATGTGTAAACATTTTATTTAATGGTTTAATATTTCTTAATTTAATTTTATTTTAATTAATTAGAATTTTATTATTTAATTTTCTAATTAATTAATTAGTTTTGGGCCAAGTGCAAAATTAATCATGATTAGTCATGAATTAGTGCAAATGGCCCAAGTGATCATTTTGGCCTTTTTCTTCTAAGCCCAACCAGCCCTCTTAGTGTTGATGGCAAGCTTTGCCACTTGCTTCATGTTCACACCTTAACTAACCTCTATAAATAGAGGAGTTAGTAAGGCCTTAAGGGCATTTGCTCATTTAATCACCATTTGCCATCACTTTTAAAAGGCAAACTCTCTCTCCTTTCCTCTCTTTGATCACACGCCATTTTAGCCTTTCATTACCCAACTTTGATTCATCAATCTTTCTAATCCCAAACTTAAAGATTCAACCTCCATTGATCTTTAAGTATCAAAACACAATGTAAACATCAATGGTTTCGTTCAAGATCGTGTGTTCGGGCTTGGCTTGGGGTTTTGGTTCGTGTGTCAAGTGGTGGCCGTGTGTGTGTGTTCGTGGGATGGTTCAATAAGGCCGTGCTGACTGGGCAGTGGTTCTCGTGGTTGGTGGTGCAGCCGTGGCTGACCAGGAAGTGGCAGCGTGGTGGTTGGCTCGTGGTGGCGTCTTGTTTGCCGTGTTCGTGTGCAAATGAAGCCGTGTTGCTTGGCCGTGTGTATGAGTGTTCCGGGCAGCAAGTTTTTGTGTTGGAATTCGTGTTTAATCTTGATTAGGTAACATACTTTCTCAATCTAATTGGTATACTATGATTCATAGTATAAATTAAATGTTTAGAATGGGTTTTCTTGAAGTTTAAGCATGATTTTAAGTATGATTTTACATTCTGGTTTGGAAGTGATTTTATGATTATTTCAACGTTTGTAAATGATGATTTCATGATTTAAAGTTATTTTGAAGTTCTATTAAAATCGTGTTCAAGTTTGGTAAAAATTGGATGTTGGAAAGTTGAAGAAAAATTGTTGTTTAATTGTATGGTTATGCGTGTGATGTTTGAGGTTGGATGAGTTCTTGATTGAAGTTCTTGAATCTTGATTGAGTTCTTGATTGAAGATCTTGAATCTTGAATGATTTCTTTATGAGTTCTTTAAGTTCTTTATGAGTTCTTGATGAGTCTTTATGAGTTCTTGGTTGAATCTTGAAAGTTAAAGAAAGTGGTTTAAAACTTAAAGAAAGTTAAAGATTGAGTCTAAGTTGATTAAAGAATGGGATTTAAATGATGGTTTATGGTTGGTTAGACTCAAGATCAAGGCGCAAAGGCAATCTTGAGGATAACTTCGTTGTTTAACTAGTTATTTTTAAGAATCAAGGCGCAAAGGCAATTCTTGAAATTAATTTAGTTATGAATGAGTTGAATAAGTTGAGTAAATGATTAATTAATTAATTAGCTTGATATCACTATTAGACGCCTATTTCATAGAGTAAGATTCTATGTTTTGGGTTAAGACGTTGCCCCTATTCCATCCGCGGTATTGGGATAGTTGGAGTCTTACTATGTTATCCTTTGAATTTCCAGTAAGATTGGTTTCATGGGATTTTTGGGAGTAAGATTCCCGGTCCTAACATAGTAGAAAGTTCGAATGCGTAAGATGCGTTCGTACGAGCGTAGTCCGGTCTAATATGTGAATGATTGCACCAAAGATAATGGAATATGATTAATGGTCAAGTTAGTCGTATAAGTATGATTTAGTGATGTTGTTATTGTCGGTAGCTTGCTATGGTGGTTCGTACGTTTGATGTACGTTGGCATGTTTGATTAACTGTTGTTTTATTTGATTTATTCTATGATCTTGTGTATCCCCGTTAGGGTGGGACAGTTATGTTACTCGCCACTGACGGTGGACTGTTTTTTACTTTTCAGGTATTTCTGATGATGTCGGTGTTGCTTAGCTTGGGGTTGGGCGAGTGCCGATGTTTTCTTTAATTCGTTTAGTTTGTATTTCGTTTATAGCTTTGGATTTTGTTTATAGTTTGTAAATTTCTAACTCTGACCGTGTTTGGAGTTCATACTGTTAGTAGTATTAATAATAACATTTTGGATTAGTAATGTACAAACTTGTGGGTATTTGTACTTTTGAGGTTCAATAATAATAATTTGAGGAATTAGTTTTAATTCTTAAGTTTTTCGAGTTGTAGTTATAACTATTCGACTCGTCGGTTTCTTCCGCGCCAATTTAAGCGAGTCGGGTCGTTACAGATTCAGTGTTGAATCTTTTGATGTATTCAGCTAGCCCTTCGTTCTCTCCTTGTTTGTAAGACATCAGATGGATGCTTTTCTTCTGATGCTTCTTTGCTGCCACGAAGTGCTGAATATACAATGATTCCAAGATGGAGAAGCTAGTAATGATGCCCGAGGGCAGATCATTGAACCGGCTGAGGGTTGTCCCCTTAAGTGTGGTTGAGAAGAATTTGCACCATGATGCCTCGTATCCAGTTTGCACCGCCATATGGGCTTTGTAAGTGACAGGGCATCGCAACCCGTCAAAAATAACCTATATATCAATACTAATGCAGCAGTGATAAGTAGGGTCGAAATCCACAGAAAAGCAACTTAATTCTTTATTACTAAAAATTATGAATTATATAAAGGGCATTTGTGATTGAATTATCCTAAATAACTAATAACTAAAGAACAGAAAATAAAGATTGAATTTTTATAAGATTTAACTGAATGAAGGAAATTCTATGAACGAAATCATAAAATAATTGAATTCCAATGTTCAATAATTCATTAACAAACTCTAACCAAGATATAACAGGCTTTCGCAATTTATTAGATCTACAGATTTACATAACAGGCTCTCGCAATTTATTAGATCTACAGATTTACATAACAGGCTCTCGCAATTTATTAAATAAATCTGCCTAAAATCTTAAATCTTAATGAAGTTTTCACCTTTCGGCTACCGGCTTGATTATTACATAAATTTATATGATCAAAACAGAATTTAGGGAATTAAAACTAGTCATGAATTAAAGAACAAAAGATTCAACTAATCTAATCATTCAAACATAAATTTCCCAAACCCTAGATCTAAAAGACTACTCACACATGTTTGAAAGAATAAAAGAAATAAACATGATCATAATAAAAAGCATAAATAAAATAAATAAGAAAGAAATAATACCAGAATTGGAAAAAGATTGAATCTTTAATTAACTTGAATTTAATGTGTTTTAACAATAAAAGAGAGAGAAAGAAACCCTGAAAGCAGAAAAGAAAACCTAAAGAATGCATAAGTTCTTTACAAGGGATTAAAACAGGTATTTATAGGCAAAATTGGGCTTAAACGAAGCCCGTAACGCTGGCCCCGGTACGGGGTACATGCACCCTGGTACAGGGGTTGTCGCTGGAGTCAGATACGCACTTTTGAAAAATGTCGAGTGAAGAGCTGTGCAAAGACCCCAGTTCGGGGTACATGTACCCCGACACCGGGGCCGATGCTGGGGAACTCTGGCTTGAAAGAAAAGGAGAGGAGCAGCCCACGGTGCATGTACCCCGATCGGGGTGTACGAACCCCGGGAAGGTTTGCACAGACCCCGGTAAGGTTTGCACAGACCCCGGTAAGGTTTGCACAGACCCCGGTACCGGGGTCTGGTTTGATGCACTGACTTCGAACGTCCATAACTCCTTCGTTTCAAGTAAGAATTGAGCTTATGACCTATCGTTGGAAAGCTCTTTGAATCTAGTTTCCAATGCCTCTGGAATCGATTGAATCCGATATTCATAGCTCAAGTTATTTTCAAAATAGTGAGAGGTGGTCAAAATTATTCGAACCGAATCGAACAATTTCAAGCCAATTCTTCACTAATTGTCACCAGAAGCTCTCCGACACTCACCGTGACATCCTAATGTTTCTCCTTTGCCTAGATTGGTGTACTTTGATGGTTTTTTTCCCATTTAGAGCATCTTTTATCAAAAACCTGTCAAAAACATGGAAAAGACACAAAACACTCCAAACCGACTTATTAGCGGCAAAACGGCTCCTAAGAGCACGGTTAGCACAATAAAACCATACAAAATAAGGAGGAAAAACACATAATAAACCAAGTTATCAGTAAGCCGCTAGATGATCGGTGGGATCTGTAGTTCTCTGAAAAGAGTTAATGGGAGGCACCTTAACCTTGCTCGAGTCAGATACTTCCACAATTTACCGACTGAATGGAGTCTGGCAAGAAAGTAAAACTGATGGATTTGCTCGGGGAGCATTTCTCCGGGATGTGCCGACTTCTTCCTGAATGGCTGAGCATGCTCGCCGGTCGCGAGAGGACCCATGATGGGAGCGCTCTCGGATCCTTGTCTCGGGATGTTGACCTGGGTCAGGACGATCTCGTTGCCTTTGATTATCCCGCGGAGAATTCTCTGGTGGAGGCTCTCTTCTTTGCTCAATTATCCGCCGAGCATCCTGATGTCTTCTTCGGTCTATGATCTCCCGAGCGTCCATAGACCAATTATGGAGTCTTCTGTTGTTGAGAAGAGGTCTCGCATCAGTTGGTCCTTCAATTCCCGACTGATGAGGGAATATGTAACGACCCGTATTTTAGCAACGTTGTTTTCGAAGAAAAAAAAATAAAACGAATCTTTAATAATGGAAAACTTTTGATGTTAAATTAAATAATCACAGCGGAAGCTCTAAACTTAATCATTTTATTAGTTAAACAATAAAGTCTCCCAAAAAAAATGGAATAACAAGTCCTTTATTACAACCTAAAACTACTAAAACAGGAAAATAACGGGAAGAAAACAGGAGCCTAATTCTCTTGCCAAACACTCAACCCAACTCTAAGTCCTATCCTGATCACCTGCAAAATAAAAATTGGGGGTCCACCGTCAGTGGTGAGTAACTAGACTGTCCTACTTAGAAGTAGGACCAAACCACATAGAACAACAGATTAGAAAACACGGGAAACAAAACGATACAACGACGATCATACAATCATGCAATTCAATAATCAAATTACGCAGCGGAAACAACATAATCATAATCAATCATCATCATTCAACATTCCCATCATAACTCAATGGCACGTCATCTCAAGATCAGTTCACAAAACAATAGCAAGACTCTGCTCGGTCTACAACCGATAACATGACCAACATCAAACTGACTCCACCGCAAGTTCATTAGTCAAAGCAAGAGGTTAGCAAGGATTCATGGGTTGGCAATTGTTAAAGTCAAATAAGAAATTACATGCTTAGTCTTTAGGTAACACGTGTGAAAGAGGAACCAAGACAAATCAAGATTTCAACAACAAGCCCAAGATTTATATGCAAATGCTATTAACAAAATAATAAAAAAAAAACAAGAAGCTTTAAAGATTAGAATAAAAATCCATGCTTGGAGAGACTACCAAAACACGCACAAAGCTAATCATGTAAAACGAACAGGAAATCATGAATTTGCCAAATAATTATACAAGAACATTAAATCAAGGTCATGGAACAAAATAGCATAGAAAGATTCATCAGGATTGTCCATCAAGCAAGAAAGAAATCAACACTTCCTATCTCATAACTCACGGTTTACACGCATGGTTCAACATCAACAACCAAACAATAGTCTAAATCTATTATCCTATGTGATCTAATACTAATCCTAAGTAGAATAGTTAGTTACCTAAATTGAAGAAATCAACACAAGAATCACGCCTAGCACCACTTGTGCCCACTCAACCTCTTCACTTTTCTAAGCCAACACGTCCAAAGCAACATGAGGCTTCAATGAAACATGATCAATTCTCAAAAAGGGTTGAAGGTTTGATTATCTTTGATAGTGTGGATTGGTTTGTAAATTAAGGTGAAAGATAAATTTTGGTTTGAATGTTTGTGAGAGTGCCGTGAGGATTAGAGAGGTGAAGGGAGGTTTTTGCTTTGAGGTTTGAATATTATCATGAATTAGGAAAAAGGTGGACTTTTGGGTATTAATAGAGTAAAGCTTTCTAAACTTTAGGAGTTAGTTTAAGAGTAGAAAATAAGGAAAAGTGACCAAGGGGGGGCTGGCTAGGGAGTCCAAGGCAAGGGTTGGGCTAGTTCTAAATAAATAAAATTAAGTCTTTTGGGCCCAAATCGAATGTTTCGGACTTTAAGGCTTAATTCTTCACGAAATTTTACGGCCCAAAAATCCGGGTCGTTACAGAATATATAGCGGTCATACCACGGCTCAGCCAACCTCTCCCAGCAAGATAGCCTGTGCCAAGGAAGTCGGGATTTCTTAGTGTTCTTTCCATTCCGTGGTTCCTCCAAGTTGATCACGGTTTGTGGCTAAGGCTCAGCACTCCTTATGACGGGAGTATGACTTTGAGCTGTTCGGGCTGAACGGCTACTGAGAGTTCCATCGATCTAGAGGGGGACGAGATGGTCCGCCCCTCAACATTACTCTCGTTATTTCCTGAGGGGCCTTGCCTTTGGACAGAGCCTTGCTTTTGGATTGAGGGATTACCGAGTGCAAGGTCTCGTCACTTGGCGTGTAAGAAAATATGGCATTTAAAATTGCCTGAAGTGTTTTTGATAGCCGAGTGACGACCTAATTAAGGTCTCTCCTTGTGACTAGCTGTTGTTCAGGAACATTCTGAGCTGAAACTCTTTGTTCCATCTCAGCTTCTCTCTCGGGCTCAGCTTCTAAGCCGTGTGGGTCTTGTTAGATGAGAGCCGTCCCTGCTTCCCCCGTGGGCTCCCGGTCTAGCTTGAGGCTGACTGGGGGAAGCCCATGAGTGACGAGCAACATGAGATCTAGTGTTAGCCATCGATTTATCGATTGATCGATGCCTTCCCCACAGATGACACCAATCTGTTTGTCTTAAGAAACATAGATACAAAGAGGTAAAAAATGATGAATTAGGGAATTTCTCCATGTATGCTGACTAGATCTCTTGATGACGAATTTACTATGAATAGGTTGATCCTTGATGCTGACTGGACTCCACTTAATGAACTCGGCCCCTGACTGGGTGAGCCCTGCAAAATGAACAAGGGTGACTGACCCAGGGGGTGGACCCGAAAATTCCCCTCCGATGCTTAAGTCAGCAAAGTGATCTATATGGAAATATATATAGAGAGAGAGATAAGGCTAGAGAGAGAGAGAATGTATTTCTGTATTGGGAAAAAGTTACCTCAAATGCCATAAATGTAGGGTATTTATAGTTGAGATTTTTGGGGGAAGTCAATCAGCTGACATGGGGGGATTTGTAACACCTGTCTTTGGTTGTCCAGATGGCGACACCTGTCCAAAGGGTGTTTAGGAGTTAGTGGGAATTCTGGGGGTATTTTGGTAATGGTGATTTTATTGTACTTGGGGCCCAAACAGGTCTGATAAAAGCTAAGTGATACAAAGACACACAATATATGACAAAGTACTTACTAGAACGTAATATATGTTCCGATGTTCGTAACTAGCTATCAGGACTATCATTTGAATTGCTTATTGTAGGAAATGATACTGTAAATTCAAATTTTGGAAGTCGAAATTTGGAAAAGGAATACAGGTTGTGACATGAAAAAGATCATTGTCTTAGAAGCAAATTTTTGTCTCGACACGGTGCAGTCGAAATAATGACGTTTGTCCCCATGACTTAACACTAACACTCCCTAATTCGTGCACTCAAGAAAGGGAGATGAAACTCGTATTTTATTCTTAGAACTAAAGAAATAATGAACGAGAAAGAAGGAAGGTGTATATCCGTGTGTTTCTCACCGAAAATCAGATTATAGCAATATATATATAGGAAGACCGTCCATAACAAAAAAAAACACCCACATATATCTGTGTGTATTCCAAATTTGAATAAATTCAAAATTATTAATCTAGCACATACCTAGCTCATATTAATAAACATGAAACTAGTTTTAACCCTGTGCATTGCACGAGATTTTGTTTGACTTATAAATTGTCTATGTAAAAGAAAAAATAAAATATGTTACCATAACTATACAAGAAACATTTATTCATATACACCAAATCGGAAGTTAAAGAGATTAGATTTCATTGCATTATCATTAAATTTCTTGTTTTATTTACTTTTTTTGAGAAATTTTAAATTCATCAATATGTTTTGAAAGAATGCCATGTGGATTGACAAATCATGTTTTAAATATTTAGTATAGATTAATAAATAGAGTTTTGTGCTAAGACTTTTATCTAGGATGTCATTCCTGCTAGTTTTTTCCCAGTTCGATAACGTGATGATTTTTAAAAAATAAATTGAGAGACAATATTATGAGTATTAATTTAAATCAAATTGCTTTATTTTTTTAAATGTGTTTTATAATTTATAGAAATTAAAGAGAGTAATTAAGAAATGATAAAAAAAATTCTGGAGAAATGATAGACAAAAGGGTAAGTTGTAAAATTGTATTGAGAAAAAGGGACAAAAAAAACTTAAAAATGACACATGTCAAGTCTAGAGCAATGATTAGTGTAGGGAAGACATGTGGCACCAAAAACATCCTGTTTTAAATATTTAATTATAGATTATAGATGTCATTATAAAATTTTCAGTGTGTGACAAGAGAACACCTACTTATATTAATATGATAAAACAAGGACAAAGTTATTGTAATACCCCGAAATTTCGAGATATTTTAAATTTTTCATAATTAATTAAATATATAATTAATTGACTATTTAATTGATTATTATTTAATTAATTATTAATTATATGTGTAGCAATCTAATTATTTTACCCTGGCCCGAGCTTTAATTTCATCTTGCCAAAACCCGAGCCCAATTATTTCCTTTGTTCCTTGTATCTCACGACCCACTCCTCCATTCCTCTCCTTAATTAATTTCTTTAATTTATTTTAATCAATATTATTATTAACCTTTATCTATTTTTAACTAAGTCTATCTTTTTTTCCTACTTTGACTACTAGATTTTAGGAAAAAAAAAACCCCCTATTATTCTTCATCATTCACGGCCCATCCTTCACTTTTCCTTTAATTTCTTTAACTTGTTTTAAACCAATATTATTGATAATATATCTATTTTGACTAATTCTAAAACCCCTCCTATCTTGTTACTAGATTTTAGGAGGTCAAAACCCACCCTAATGTTGCTCATTCCACATGCCTAACCTAAAGAAGCAACAACAAATTGTTTATTTAATTATCTTTCCTTCCAAGATCAATCATTAAATTATTCCTAATTCTTTCCCATTGTTCCAACCCTTAAAGATTGATCGAGAAACCAAACTAAACTTTCAAGAAACCCAAAGAAAACCGTGAACCCTTTTGAATAATACTCGAACCCTATCCATTATCAAAGGTAATTAGATTTGCTTTACTTAATCAATAGGATAGGTTAGCAATATAATTATTAGAATAGGATTAATCATGTTTAGGATCACTTAGAATTAAGTTGTTTATATTTTGAACTGATTATGGTTGTGTGTATAGGGATGTCGAGTGGTATCCATGGGTTTCCATGATGTTTTGCTTAATTATTCTCTTGTTTTAAAGTTAATCGATGCTCGTTTTATGAATCTTGTTAATCTAAAATTGATGAAATAGTTATTGAATGTATGCTCGTTTTATATATGCCGAGTACCTTGCCATGTTGTTCGAATAGTTCTGTGATGAAAAACATGATTTTATGCTATTATCTTGATCTTTGATCAATCTTTAATAATAATCTTGAAGTTAATCCTTGATTTAAGTATAATATGATGGTTTCTTGAATTGAATCTTGAAGTTGTTTAGTAACCCTAAATCCGTGTGTATTATGAACTTAGAAGGAATTGATTTTGATCTTGTTTAGTCTAAGAATGATGATTTAATGTTTAAAGTATTATTTTTATTGTCTCCTATTAAGTTTATTTGATTGATTATTGATGATTGTATTTGAATAAATGAAAGTGTCAATTTTGGTGAACCTAAGTGAGAATGTCGAATGGTGTTATTAAAGAAAAAGAATATTTTTATCTTGTTTTATGTAATATTAATTGATAATTGTTAGTTTACAAGTTTAATTGATTGTTTGATTGAATTATTGAATTGTTTATGTGATTATTTAAGGAGTTGATTTAATTATTTATTTAAGACATAATTGTCATGTAGAATAGATATTAAGTTAGAGTTTTGGGTCAAGTTATGATGAACTAGAATTGAATCGAGAATAAGTTGTGTCAATAAGGAATTGAATTGAGAACTGGAATTGAGAACAGAACAAAATTGAATTGAAAAGATGATTAACTATGAAGTGACCACCTATCTAGTGGAACAAGTGCCATGAACATAGGTATAGTCGAAGCCACTGTCCTATCTTCGGCGGGACAGTTGTTGATCCCAGTGCTTGGGGAGTAGATCTTCGTGGTTGACCCGGCATGAGCAAGCAAAGTTGGGGGGAGTAGATCTTCGTGGTTGACCCCTTACGAGCATATGACTGGTCACGGATTAGCACCTGAACTGGATAGAATAGAAGAGTCAATAGAGGTGTCAAGAGGTCTAGAACGGAATGAGATGGTATATAAGGTCTGGGTTCATTAAGTTGTTAAGATTGTTTCTGTTGCGTACTTGAACGTTAATGTATATATGTATGATTTCTTGATGATTTGTTTGTCTGTTTGATTGACTTGTTCTAATGATTATGTTTCTAATTGTGTTCTACTGATTAAGTAGAACAATCTAATTACTCACCACTGACTGTGGACCCCAAAATCCTTTTCCAGGTACAGGTGGTGACTGAATTGGGCTACGCATGGGCCGGGATTGTGAGTTTGCTAGCTTAGTAGTTGACCCTGATGTCTAGTTTTAGCCCATGTTCTATTATTTTTAGTGGACTATTCTTTATTTTGTATTAATAAGGGACTTTGGATTATTAACTATTTTGGATTATTTAATAGTTTTATTGAATAATATGACTTAAGTTTAGAGCTTCCGCTGTTAATAACGAATCTGTTATTAAAAGGTTATTAGATGATAATGATCTGTAATGTTGTTTTCTCCGAAAACAACGCTGCTAAATTACGGGTCGTTACAGTTATAATGTGGGACAAAAGAAAAAGAAAATTAATTTTTCCCTTTTCACACCCAAATGATCTTAACATTTTTATTTTTTAACACTTATAGTTATACTATATGCGTGTTCTTTTTAACTTATGAGGTCTTATTTGCAGCAAATTTAAGTTTATATAAAGTTTAATTTTATAAGTTCTGTTTTGGTTTAACAAAATTTGAGCCTTTCACCAAATAATTAGTTTTATCTTCAAATAAGTTCAAATGAGTTGTAAATAACTAATCCTAAACCTTTTTATAATTAATTGCACGCATCAGTTGCCATCATAACTATCCCTAATTGATGGGTGGTGATTTTGGTACTCTAAAATTTAAATTTAGTATTCCAAAATTTGATTTTGGCACCCTCCCCCTCTTACATGAATAGTAACCCTGGGAGAGAGGTGCCAAAACAAAATTTGTGGTGTCCAACAATTCTCCATAGTTGATGTATGAAACTATACGTAAGATATACGCCACATTTAAATAATCACATCAACGTTACAGAGTAGAGAAAAATGGAGACAACTTAACTCCCCCAAAGCACAACAATTTCAAAACTTTCAAAAGTGTGGATAACTCAATTGTAGACTTTCTCCTACACTTATTTAAGTATTTTATAGCTTATTAAAAAAAAAATAGATTATGACAGAAAAATTCAGATATCATGCCAAACAAAAATTTGCTTTTACTTGTTATTAGTTAAATTTCTATGAATTTGTAATAAAATAAATAATAATAATAATAATGAAGATTATATAGTTAAAAACTACTTATCACTTCCTTCAATGCAAATATAATGATACTTAATATCATTATTCATGTTTTCATAAATTAGTGTATAAATGATGTCAAAGTTTAATTAAAATTTCAAATTATATTAAATCAAAAAATTCAAATTAGAAAAATTAAAATCAAATTAAATGAAGAAAATACACAATTTTTTATTTATTTATTACGGAGTCACTAGTACAAAAAACACCTATTGTGTCTCCTCTAAATGACCAATTGCGTCTCATATGGGCAGATGTGATAGGCACAGACACGATAGGTGCAATACCTATCGCGTCACTTTTGAGGCGACACGATAGATAGTTTATCGCGTCCCCTGAGTTATAAAAAGCAACACGATTGATCATTTTCAAAGGGTAAAAAGAAAGCTATTGCGTCACTTGTTTAATATAGGCGACACATTAGTTGAGCTATTGCGTCTCTTCCTTTCTATAAAGCGGCGCGGTAGAACAATTATGTAAAAATAGAAAAAGCTATTGCGTTCCTTCATTTGTATGAAGCGACGTGGTAGAACAATTGTCTTAAAAAAAAAGCTATTGTGTCCCTTCATTTGTATGAAGCGACGCGGTAGAACAATTGTGTTAAAAAAAAAGCTATTGTGTCTCCTGCTACATTAGAGGCGACGCGATAGGTTGTCTTTTATATTAGTATTTTGTATTTTATATTAGATGAAATACTAAAGAAGATAATTCACTCAATTAAAATATTTAAAATGTCAAATACAATTATATAATAGCACTACAAATTTAAAATATAAAGATAACACTGCAAATCCAAATATCCAAACACTACAATTACTATTTGATAATGCTCCATAATAAATATAAGCTGAGTCAAGGTTTCTCCTAGTCTTTTTGACCAGCAACCGACCATAGAAGAAGAAGACATTCTTTTGCTTTACGTAGCTTTTATTTTCCATAGAAGAAGAATGGTGCTATCTATTATTACTGCATCATATTTTTGATTTCAACTTTCTCTTTCTGTAATAATGCCCCCATTTTTCTTTTAAAAAGCATCTTCCTGTTTCATAGAAGAAAATTGTTGTCAATTTTGATAATATTTCTTAATATATTGTGAACAGAATATTATATAACAACCAAAAAGTTATTAATTTGTCTAATATATAATTTTTTTTCAAATCAAATTCCACCCAAAGCGTTTTTTTTTTGCTAACTTTTTTGTCATGTAGAAAATTGTTTTGGGCATGTGGAATTTTTTGTCATTGGAAATGTATGACCACAAAATAAAGGATGTTTAATTCCATAATAATAATAATAATACTTTTTCCGTAACGTAATAATATCAACACTTCTTTTCATTCATTATTAGTTTTTATGCATGCAATGCGCACTTTTTATTTGTTACTAATTTTTTATGCATGCAATGCGTATTATCTTCAAATTTGTTAACAATATAGTTTGCCATTAAAATTAATAAGTTATCACATAATTGTAAAAAAAATTTAAATAAATATATTTTTTGATTATTTTAATTTAATCTAGTTTTTTTTTTTTCGCTCTTACATAATAAGGGCTTTTTTACTTCAGCTTAAGATAGTATGCAATACAATTGTTTGTTATATGGATAACGCTGCTTTTCCTTTAACCATTAAAACAAAGCTAGTTATTTGGCCGTCCACTAATTAATAAACATTCTTATGTAATATAACTGCCATGTGTCATTTAGGTCTGACTGATTAATACAAAGAAAAAGGAACATACTCAACACTTTTATGGAAGACACAAAAGAGTAAACCAGCTAGCTATGAGGTTGCTTTGTTTTGTTACGTTGATAAGTGGAGTCGTTTTGACATCAAAATGATGTTATTAGTCTTATTACTTCGTACATTGTAAATAAGAAAACGTAGTCGCTATATAGTATGAAGAATATTTCTCTCGATCTCCAAGTGGTTTTCAAAGTGGATTCACCTTAATAAAAACTCTAATATCATTATGGATAGCCCCCTCTATCTTTTTTCAGTCGTTTGTAATAGACTTCTCGCTAGTAACTCAGTTAAAGATGCTACTAATATTTTGGAGGGAATTTTCCCTGAACTTATCCCCCTGCTCGGTCTATAATTAACATTAACTATTTAACTCGTTAGTTTATATATGCATGTTCAATTTAACTAAAAAAAAAAAGTGGATCCACCTTTGTTATTATTATTTTATTGATTAGATAAGAAAATCACCAGTTCTTTGACTGGTAAAGGGCTATTAGCTCGAAGGAGAAGGAGAAAATATCCATACTCCCCAGCATATTGCTCGGGGAAAGATCGAACCCATGAGGCCATGACCTTAGCTATGAGACGTGGGGGCTTATACCACCAAATCATACCCCAACTCGTTGGATGTTAGAACCACCTTTGATTATGATTTATGATATATGTGTGTATAACATACATTATTAAATAATAATATGATGATCATTGATTAAAATGTGATATGATAATTCATAGAAATTATTATTACTATTATTATGTCATGGTCAGCACTAATTTAATATCCACACCTAGACATGCATCCAAAATGGAGCGCAGCATAAAATTATGAAAAGGAAATAACAAATTTGACTAAAAATTCATAATACTGCTTTCAATTTTATGCATGAATTACATATAATGCATGTCTCTATCTTGAACATCAACAAAGTTTCCCTTTCGACCGTCCAATTTTGAAATGTGCCCCAAAAGGGTGTTAATGTCGTTGCTCTTTGAGCACTTAATATTTCTATTTTTCATGCATTTTTGTAGTTTTATTTATTTATTTATTTGGTTTGCTTATGTGTATAATATCATTTTTTTTCCTTGAATTTACTTGGCTTAGAATGCACCACTATACATATATGAGTCAAATAATTGATTTATATATTCCTTTATTTTTATATATATATATATATATATATATTTTTTGGAGAAGTTCATTTTTTTGACCAAATTTTGGAAGTGAATTGCCAATTCGAATATGGTCTCCAAGCCACTTTTTTCTTGTTTTATTACATATAATATGCCACTTTATTGGATTGATCAAAGTTATTTTCTTATCAACTACACTCTAAAGGCACTACCTAGAGTGGAAGTACTTGGCTTAATTATGTACGCCTCCATTATAATTACCTTATCCCGGCATGTATATTCCCTTTAATTTGTCCGAAATTAAATTTTTATACCCATGACTATAAAGTTCTACCCATTTGGATTTTGCATTGTCTAGCTGACGACTCTAAGTAATATTGATAGGAAAGTAGGGTCGAATCCACAGAGGTACAAATTTTCTCTTAATTCTAAATAGTTAAAACTATATAAAAGGAAACAAATCGTGAACAAGCTAAAAATTAAAATCCTATAACTCCCAGATATTTAACCAAGATCTAACAGACTCACACAATTTATTAGATCTATAGAATTAATCTAATAGGCTCACGCAATTTAATAGATTAATTACACCTAAAATAAGTCTATATAGAATTTTAACATTTCGGCTACCAACTTGATATATACTCAAATTTATATAGTAAGGATCCGTTTTAGGAAGATAAAGACAAATCATGGATTAAAGAACAAAAAAGTTAATCAACACAATCAATCAATCATAAATCCTATAAACCTTAGAGGGAAGGAGATCTAAAGAAAAAAAGAAAAAAAAAGAAAAGAAATAATAATTAAATTAAACATGAACAAAAGGGAAATGTAACACCCACAAATCTCCCTCTACGAAAATACTAGAATAATACATATATATAAGACACCGTAGAGATAGACTTGGACGTATTACCGTCACGTGATAACATAAGGCTATACTAAACTTAACTACAACTTTGCAGCGGAAATCAAAATACTTATTATTAAATGTGATAATGGCTTGTTTGGTAACTAAAATCTCATTTGAAATTCTGGATTTGGCCCAATTATCTTGTTTGGGTATGCTTGGAATTTGGGAATTGAATTTTGGCCCAAATCCAAGATCTGTAAAACATAATTATTTTTGATATATTGAAATTCCAATACTAAACTTCTCATTTCAAATTCTAATATTAAAAAAAAAAAAAAACAAAAAAAAAACAAACAAAAAACATCTCCCAATTTCTCTTTCCTCAGCCTTATTTCTAATATCTAGAAAAAAGAAGAAAAAAATAGCTGAGTTGTATCCTCCATTAAAGCGGATTACTTGCATCTCCTCCATTAAAGCAGATTATTTGAGTTCTCTTCAACATTAAAGCAATTTAGCTCTCTCCACCATTAAAACTCTATGTTTTTCATCTCCATTTCTCACTCCTCCATTGTTATTTCTCGATCTCACTCCTCCATCGTTGCTGCCGCATTCCATCTCCTTTTCTCACTCATCCACCGTCATGTCTCTCCCCTCCAACACCGCCTTCATTTTAAACTCACTACTCCTTCGTCGCTCGTCGCCGTCGTACTCTCTCATTCACTACAGTCACTATTGTTGGGGATGTATGGTGTTGATGTAAACCCTCCAAGGCGTGGAAATTGCACTTTCCTTCTAATCGAATTCGTCCCTTAGATCACCGGGTTACCACGAACGATTAGTGAGATACAATGGAGAAAAGAACCCTACACTCTATGTGATCTCAAGAGTATAGAAACAAAAGGACTTGTGTTTATTTGTGTTTAAACACACTTAGCAAAATTAGCTAGACATTACTAAGTGTTAACAAGTTGTAGTAAGTATAAGAATTTCAGAATTTCTTGTGTTCTTCTCTTACTTGCAATGAACAAATACATGCCTATTTATAGGCACATAAGTAGGTGAAAGAACTCAGAAAATTCTGAGTTCAATTCACACATTAAACCAATTAAAATCAGAAATTAAGTTTAGCATGGAATAAGGAATGAAATAAAAATTATTCCATCAACAAGGCTAACTCTTAATCTCCTCATTTAATCTGATTTAATCCCCTTTACATCAGCATAGAAGCTCAAAGGACAAGCTTAAACACGTAAAGGAATCCTAGGAAAAGAATCCAAGAATTCGAACAACCATTCGAATTTTCCAGAGACACTGTCGCGGGGTGCGACCACTGAACAAAATTTGTCCAGATTTTTCCAGTATGTTCTTCGCGGGGTGCGAAACCTTCTCTCGCGGGGTGCGAAATTCTCTCTGCCTCTTGGTTCTTTTGCCTAGCCTACTTTGTCCAATGCCTTAGCCCATTTATTCATAAATGTTCCAACAATCCTCCTCCCATTTATGACATAAATGTTGACAAGCTAAAACCACAACTTATACCACAAAACACAACTACAAGTTCATGCATAGAAATATCGAAACGATTGAATTTCTACTTAGTATATGTATACTTTACAATAATTCCATTCGTAATAATAGACTAAGCTTTGAATTATACAAACACTACGAATTATTGAAGACACATTACACATGAACACAAACAAGTATCCTTTAACCTCCTACACCTATGTCGCCATGGTGTACGTACCTATTCATGAGCGTTTCAAGTTAAGCCTAAAACTTGATGAAGCGGCCAAACTTCTAACTCATATAGGTAGATCTTTACGCACATGCTCCTGCAATTGAGCCAATCTCAAAGATCTATTAAGAATTTTAAAAATTCAACCTCCTTTCATCATTGCAGTAATTTTAGTACTTACCTCGGGATGATAAAATTTTAAGTGCTCACAAACTCAAGTGAAAATCTGTCCTCATTGAATTTGAGATCCAACGTTGTATTGGACGTCAAATTGAGTTTCATTTCATTGAGATTGTATTATAGGCTTTAACCATCCCTTCAGAATTTTATACAACCTTAACCTGATAACACTTTGGCCAAAGATTTTTTCCAAGTTAAATTAAAACGTACAAAATTCTTAAACACGACTTTAATTATATTTATAAAATCACGCCCTTAAAAAAAAATTGTCGCACATGAGTCGTGAATTAACATTATAAATATAATCCTACATTGTTTACCATTGCAATGTAACATATCACAAACTAGTGATATAAACCATGGAATTAATCTTAACAAAAATTATTACCATCATTCCACAATCTATTTAATTACAAGATAATATATCACATATCCTTTTATATATTAAAATTATATAAAATACCATGCAAGTTTAACTCATTGGATTCCAAAGAATTAAAAACACCATTCATAACGAAATACTATCATTATGAACAAAAACCTCCATCATAAAGACATAATATCTTTATGAAGAATAAACCTCCTCCATAAAAATATACCATCTCTATGTAAATGAAGAATAAAACCTCCTCCATAAAGACTATGTGTCTTTATGAAAATCCTCCATAAAGAAATCATCTTTATAGAAATAATAATTCCTTAATCCATTAAACATTTTGCATAAAACATTCTTTTATATGCCAAAGAATCAAAGAGTCTTGTGATGACATCAATCTATTAAATAGTATGTAGAATAGAAATCAACCAATTTATACTATTAATAAGTATAAAATTAATAAATCATGGAATCATTTCCATCATAAATCAATCCAAGTATAAGATTTCCTCCTCCATATATACAAATTTTGACACATTACTATATGTCTACCAATTTGATATATATACACTTATACTAATGATTTATCGATCATGACTTCATTGTAAAAAATGAAAATCATATTTCACTTTGTATTATATACAAACATAATTTCTTATTATTAAGAAAATTATACATGACGACAAACCCGTCATAATCAATACTCAAATTATAACCATATGCAAAATTCCATTCACACAATATTAGTGTAAAACATGCATATAAATCTGAGTATAAATAACAAATGCATAACATACTCTAATTATACCTTAGAGTACTACTTAAATATTATATTTAAGAAACAATTTATGAAGTTTATCATAAAATACATATGCATTCAACCTTTACTTATACCTCATCACCTTTACTTGGTAATAGGATGAGATAACCCCCACAATAAAATAAAATAAATAAAATTACATTATGAACCATAAATACATTAATTGATAAATTAATAAAAATAAAGAAATAAATACATAAATAAATAATTGCAAACATATTCTTTAAAATTTCTTGTCACACCCCTTAGTAGATCAGAAAATTCATTATTTTCACTACCAAATGTGATACTTAAAAATAAAGAATATCAATTTATCTTATTCAACATGATTTTAAAGAATATTAAATTCCTTCCCTCCATTAAATAATGGAAATCATGAAAGATAAATTCCATGTAGCAATTACCACATACCTTGGAATATACCAAGTATTCAACAACTTATGAAATGAAATTTTATACTCATTGAATTTGAGATCTAACGTTTTATTAGACGTCAAATTGGTTTTTATTTCATTTACGTTGTCCAATAGGTTAAAACCCATCATTTTTACTCATTTTTATGCTATTTCAACTCAATAATATTTAAATAATTATGGATTATTCCCATTGGTATACCTGGGAATTTGCGTAGTCCCAGTGGTATACTTGAGTTTTAAAAAATCCCAGTAGTATACTTGAGTTTTAAAAAATCCCAATGGTATACCTACATTATTATTGGAAGTCAATAACCACTTTTAAAGGTTGTTTTAGGACATTAACAACCATAAAATCGGTTTTTTCTTAGTATTTAGTCAAAGGTGGCTACCCAAAAAAACTAACTATAGTTAACCTAAGTATGTTTATGGTCGAATTAGTGGTATTTAATGGCCTGAAACAGGCTTTAAATGTGGTTATTGAATTTCATTATTTATTTAGGTATACCATTGGGATTTTTTAAAACTTACGTATACCACTGGGAATACGCAAATTCTCAGGTATACCAATGGGAATAATCCAATAATTATTCATCCGAGTTAAAATATATATATTACATAAACCCTTGCGACCCCATGTTATATAAAATCATATACATAAAAATTATCGCACGTACATGTATATGACTCCATTATATACATGATTACCAATTGATATAAATTTGAAGTAAAACACAATAAGTGATAAAACATGGATTTATGTCCAAAACATTTCATATACCAATCTACATTACTTTCACTATTTAATGTCAAGACAATATTAATACTTAAAAATAATATGCAACTTTATTATGGATATCATGAGAATTACCTCCTCAAAAAATAAAAATTATCTTAATGAAAATTATCTTAATATGCAATTTTTTCCTCCATAATAAACTAACATAATATTATCAAGTATACTCGTCTAAGAAATAGTGCAAGTCAAAGATAAAATATTTATCCTACATTATACTTATATCAAGTATAAAAAAAAATATTTAATTAAATAAAATAATTTTATAAATTAAGTATAAGAATTTTCCTCTCATATATACACAAATTTTTCATATTCTCATATGTTACCAAATTTGACAATATGAGCACTTATACTATTAATTTATAAAGTCGGTTCAAGATAATAAACTATATCTTCCATTATAAAAATATTATGTATAATACAATATTTTCCGAAAAATGAAAAATATTTCATAAATCAATGTCAAGTATAAGATTTTAAAACCATATGCACTAATTTTCATGTACTCATATGTTACACAAATTAAAAATATAAACACTTATACTTTTGATTTATCATGAGAACAAAACTCAATGTAACATTGTGAAAATAAATATCACAATAACCATACTATCTTTATGAAGATAAGTACACATAATCACACATTGATTATTGTCATCAAATATATGGAATATTCCCATGAACAATGTTTAACAAATTCACAATTCTATTAAACCATAGAATACCATCAATCATTAAATTGATCACCACATTAAAAATATGATACACGATTCTCCTTTAAACCAAAGAGAACAAAATAAATATATATATTTATCATGCATTTCATTAACCATTAACAAGGAAATAATATTTATTCCTCCATGAAGTAGTTAATTACTCCACAATTAACCTCTAATAACCATACTTATAAAAAAGTATACTAGCTTAGTAAGCATTAGAAGACTAATAAACAATGTAAATAAATACACAACCACATGCATTTGTCTATTGACTCCACATAATGAATTATAACATACAAAATTAACCAACACCCAATTTTCATGAATAACGAAAATTTTCCATCCATTAGCATTATTACCATGCTAATTTACATGATTATATTAATCATCTTTATTGGCATACTTTCACCATCAATAAAACTTTATCATATTCCTCATGAATTTCCAAAGAATAACAATTCCTCCTCCATGTATATACATGATATCATGAAAGACAAAGTCGATACGCCAACACCACCAATCCCTCTCTGGCATTGCATACTTCAATCCCAAACACTTATACGACACCAAACATGCATCTCTAAAATCATCATTAAACACATCACAAAACACCAACTCAATCAACTTCAAACAAGCATATTGCATTCATCATCATTAACCACCCTTGGTTGTTTTGATTAAAGGCATTACAAGGTACACCTTTTCTGAAGTCTCTACTTACAAGTTCATCTTCCTTGAGAACTGGTTTGGAGTTTAATGTCTCAAGTTCTTTTCTTTGTTGATCTGCTGTCATTTCAAGTTTAGAAATTTTTTCTTTAAGTTCTTCACAAATAAGTTCAAGTTCAGCAGATCTAGCACCACATATTTCATAATCTCGAACTGTTTCTTTTAGTTGTTTTGGTACGCAGACCCAACACTAATGCATTGATCAATGGTGAATTCAAGATAATAAAGTAATTCATCTCTATCTAGATTATGCATGTTTGCCTTTATTTCATTAAAACATATCTGGTTGTCATCTGAAGTGTTTCCACCATCCATGAGACAGAGAACATCTTCCTTTTCAGAACATACCTCAGACTGGTCTGTGCATGTGAAAGTCGTAAGGCAGAGATTTGCTTCTTCTACATCTTCTGATTCTGAATCTCCCCAAACTGCAGCAAGCATAGCTCTTTTGAAAACCTTTTTCCCAGCCTAGACTCCAGGATTTCCCTTAGGATTCTTTCATGTTGGACACTCCTTAATTCTATGCCCCATTTCACCACATTTAAAGCAACCGACATTCTTTCATGTTGGACACTCCAGGATTTCGCAGCCTGGACTTCAGGATTTCCCTTAGGTTTTCCTAAACTGTCCAGAACTGTTTCCTCCTTTTGAAAACTTACTCTTGGATTTTGACCAAAGGTATTTTTCAAATCTTCTAGCCATAAGACTGATATCGTCTTCATGCTCCTCTGATTATTCTGCTTTAAGAACCATCTCTTTTTGTTTTTCGAACTAGTTTCAGCCTTTGAATCTATCAACATCTCATGAGTCATCAAGGAATCAATGAGTTGTTCCAGAGATAGTGTGGTTAGATCTTTTGCTTCTTGTATGGCTGTAACCTTGGGCATCCACTTGCCTGACAAGCTTCTTAACATTTTCCTCACCAATTCTTCACCTGAAAAGGTCTTCCCTAATGACTTTAGTTCATTTATAATGGTCATGAACCTTGTAAACATATCCTTGATGTTTTCTTCTTTAGTCATCTCAAAGACCTCATACTTTGACATGAGCATGTCAATTTTTTACCTTCTCACTTTAGAGTTGCCCTCATAAGCAAGCTCCAGAGTATCTTAAATTTCCTTTGCAGATGAACAAGCTAAGATTCGATTTACCTCACATTCTGCAATTCCTTGTTGAACAAGTGACATTGCCTTTGCATTCTTTTCCAGCTTCTTGTAATCCTCACTTGTATATTCTTCTTCAAACTTTGGAACAATGAGCCCTTCCTAATTCTTCTTATGAAAAGACGTGGGTCCATTCTTAACAATCATCCAACATTCATAGTATATTCCAATGATAAGATTTTTCATGTAGTTCTTCCACCATGAGTAGTTTTTGCCATTGAACTTGGGAAGTCTGGAACTGCTTGATTCTTGAGTATTCATCTTCGTGCTCCTCTAGGTAGTTAACCCTTTGAGAATTTAGGCTCTGATACCAATTGTAAGTTCAATGTATACTCAAGAAGGAGGGTTGAATTGAGTATGTGTGTTTTTTTTATCTATTTATGAGAATAACGGCAGAACAGTAATTGAAGAGTAGGGACACAAAGATTTAACGAGGTTCAGCTTCTAAATAAGCCTACGTCCTCCACTCTCTCACCAATATTATTAATCAACTCTGAATAATAACAAGGTTACACACTCAATCAAATGCTACAACTCTGTAACATTCAATTCCCCAACTATTAACTCTAACAGTTCACTCACTGTTCACAGAACACTCCCCAACCACTTCCCTCTAAGTGGCTCAAAATACAATATCAAAATCTTCGAAAGTTTTCTCTTGAAGATGGATATGGAGATGATTTTGCTCTATCAATGAACTCCAGAAAATATGGCTTGTTTTCTATGGAGAGCAAGAGGGTTTTCTCAGTTTGCAAAAGATAGACAATTTTTTGTATAAAACTGTGAACCCAAAGCATGCATGAATACTTACCTAAATAATGCAAACAAGTTCAGCTGACACAAGTAGAATAGTACTTGTTTCAGACTTTGTCTCCTTCCACTACATGTAGTCGGAAAGTACACTAAAGTCCAAACTAAGTACATTGTATGAGCTGATTTGGAGTATCATTTTGGCAACTTTTTCAAATCCTAAGTGATCAATATTTTTAAATAAATTTTCAAAAACATTTAACTAGTAGAAAAATACAATTTTGCTGCACTTCATTTGCGGCGGATTTAAGCATATGCAGCAAATAATAATACATTTGAGATTTAATGTATTATTATGTTTATATTTTCTGCAGTCTATAATAAAGACCCCCGCAAATAACAATATAATCTCTTTTGCTGCATAACCATATTACAACTGCTACAAATTCAACTAAGTTTTTTTTTTTTAAAAAAAAAAAAATCATTTTCCATTTTTTCCTTTTTTTTGAATGTTTTTTGAATGGTTTTGAACTTAAAATCGATATTGATCACTTAAGTACACGTGCATAATACTGAGGTCTGTTTTCACAGTGGTGTTAGTACTACAAAGTTTATGTCTGATAAAGAGAACTGTTCTTTTCTTGTTCTTTGCTTGTTCTCTTTACTGGACTTAAACTTTAACCCTTTTTGCTCTTTTACTTATAAACACAAGACTTATTTTCCTAAGTTCATTTTACAAGAAGATCGTAGAAATACAAAAAAATAAATAGCCCCAAGCTCTTGGCTTCTGATCTTCAAGTATCTCAAGACCTTCAAAAGTTGCCTTGATGAGTCCTCACTTGATTCAACTTGTTCATACACAATCATACAAAGCAATCAAGTATAGAGAACTGGTTTGTCATCATTTAAATCAAACATGGTTCAACAATAAGTATTTTGTTGCTTTCCTAGTGTAGGTTTTATTACTTTCGTAGGATTGTTGCATGGTTTATTCTGACCACTAGGTTTGGGAGATTACATGGAACCAAAAAAATGTATTGCTTTTCTATGCTAGATTTATTTTAGTTTAGTGTTAGTTTAAATAAATTCGGATTTGAATTGTGGTATTTTAGAATTAGTTGTTCACTGATTGCTATTTTTTCAAAAACTTTTACTTAATAGTTGATATCATATGCATGGATTAGTGGCATTTGATTTGATGCTTAATCGATTTATCCCCTCTAGTGTTCAACTTTGTTCAACTGTGTGTGGATCTTGAACTAGTTAGCTTTGAACTGTGAGTAATTGAGTCTACTTCATTTGTTTCTTATACGTATAGTTCCTTGTGTGACTAATTGCCTTGACTTAGGTCGGTTCAAATAGAGGCTTACTATTTGAAGAGTGAGGCTGACAATTAGTGGAACACCATAAAAATGGTCTCCTACCAATCCAAGAATTGCAGTGGTCGAATTTCACTAAAAAGCTTCTGGAGCGATTATATCCCAATGAGCTCCGTTGGCAGAAGAAAGAGGAGTTCTTGATGTTATCTCAAGGAACAATGTCTATGTAAGCCTATAAAGACAAGTTCACCGAACTATCTAGGTTCGCTACCTCGGTGATCCCCTCTGAAGCCGAGAGAGTCAAGAGGTAAATCAAGAAGTTGGATCCTCGGATTCGAGTTCATGTGATCAGCAGTGCTGCTACCACCTTTCAAAGGACGTATGAAGTTGCTCTTGAAATCCATTCTTCAATTTTAGAGGAGGAAGCACCTAAGAAAAGAGCACCAACACCTCCAGCTCCATCTTCAGCAAAGAAGTTACGGTTCGACACAGCTAAAAGCTCTCGATTGTTTACTAAGCCATCATTTATTAAATTCTCTCGAAAGTGCCAAGGTTGCAAAAAGGACTATCATCCCAACAAAAGGTGTGACGGTTCTGCAATCAAGTGCTTCGAGTGTGGCCAAAGAGGTCACAAATCTATGTTTTGTCCTAACAAACAATCAACAACACCACACTACAAAATTCCGTGTTTCTTCCGTCTTCCTTTCACTAAGCCATCATTTATTAAATGCTCTCGAAAGTGCCAAGGTTGCAAAAAGGACTATCATTCCAACAAAAGGTGTGACGGTTCTGCAATCAAGTGCTTCGAGTGTGGCCAAAGAGGTCACAAATCTATCTTTTGTCCTAACAAACAATCAACAACACCACACTACAACATTCCGTGTTTCTTCCGTCTTCCTTTTAATGTCCGCTCCAAAAACGGATGTTAAATTAAATTTAACGTCCGCCGTTTTTTGTAACGTCCGCCTTCACGGACGTCTTAGGATTGACAACATATATAATTGAAAATTTGATTTAGTGTACGTCTTTTAAGAAAGTAACGTCCGTCTTTAAGCCGACGTTAAAAAGGCGGGGATTTAAAATTTTTGTCGTATTTTTAACATCCATTTTATAACAGATAACGTCCGGCTGAGGGCGGACGTTAAGTGTCGACTAATTGTTTTTTACTTCGGACGCAGCTCACTCTTTCATCTTACTTTCCTCACTCTTTCAAAATACACGAAAACCTAACTCTCTCGTGCTTCCATTTTCAACCACCATGCTGCCATCTTGGACGCCGCCTCGCCTCCGTCAACCCCGGCGTGCCATGCTACCCTCGAGACCGTCGTCGTTCCATCTGCTTGTCTAGGTTGAAACCCTAACTCTATCTTTGCTTATCTTTTTTTTTATGTAAATGTTAACTCTAATTCTAAATTGCATGCTTTAAGGTTGAAATTTCTTGATTTGAAGTTTGAATTTGAGTGAAATAAGTTGAAGGCAAAACCTAGCCCCATTTTTAAGGTAAATGGACGAATTTTATGTTGAATTTTAGGTTGAATTTTATTTTGAATTTTATGCTTACTTTGGTTTGAGTTTTATGTTGAATTTTATGCTTACTTTGTTTAGAGTTTTATGTTTAATTTTATGATTACTTTGTTTAAAGTTTTATGTTGAATTTTATGTTTACATTATTTTGAGTTTTAGGTAGAATTTTATGATTACTTTGTTTAGAATTTTAGGTTGAATTTATGTTGATTTTGTTTAGAGTTTTAGGTTGAATTTTATGCTTGCTTTGTTTATATTTGTGAATTTTATGCTTATTTTCAACTCAGTAAGCTTCAGCTTCTGCAGCTCCAGTAAAGAACCAGATCTTCTGCATGACTCAGGAGGAGGGGGAAACGCAACCCAATGTGGTTACGGGTATGTTTCTGTTCAGTCCATTTTAGGACCTATTTTCCCATCTCTTTTCTATTGTTTTCCACGCATTTTAGGCTTAGTTTTCCATGTTTTAAGCCTTTTTAGCTTAGTTTTAGTTTATTTAGAGTTTTCGTCGAATAATGTCGTTTTATAGTTGTTTTCGTCAATAATTGAGCTATTTTGTGTTACTTATGCCTTTTTTTCTTTAATGTAGGTGTTTTGCGGTTTTCCAAGCGATTCTTGAAAGCCGTCAAGGGTCCTGAGAGGTCCCAAGAAGCTTAGAAAAGCATGCCGCAAAGCCAAGACCACAAGATAAGGCAAAGTACCCCAAAAAGGGCATTTTTTTTAATTTTTAAGGCTTGTCGGGCCCGAGGCCCGATGTCTCGGGAGGCGTGCCGACCCGTCCCGAGAAGCCCGAGAAAAAGATGGAAGCATTTGGGTCAAAGAAGTGTCGTGGACAGAGCCCTAGGCGTGCCCATGCTAAATGAACATCACCCACGACAGCCCCCAAAGAAAGCAACGCCCAGACCTGCTCGAGGCTTCACTCGCGGCCGCGCCACCACCATCTTCGCGCCCGCACCGGAGCCGCCCACTATTGCTCTGTTTTCACGTGCTGTTTGTGCTTGGCTCGTGCTTCATTTTATGCTTAGCCCATTGCTTCCCCCTCTTGTTTATATACCTTCTAAGGTCCCTAAACATAAGAAAAACACTTTAGACTAGATTTATGTCCCAAAAATAAGATTTAGCTTAGGGTTTGAGGAGAGAGAAACCCTCTCTTCCTCTTAGTTTTCTAGGGTTTATGTTCAATTCTTGTTTCCATAGTTTTAGATCTAGTTTTATCTCTTGATTTTGGGTGTTTATTGAAGATGATGAATGGATTTGAAGGTTTGCTCAAGTGACATGGCCATTCCAAAGAATTTGTACATCAAAATTCAATAAGTTCTCTATTCCTTCTCTTTGCTTGTTCTTGCTATTTTCTATGCTTTCAATCTTGTTTTTTTCATGTTTGCAAGTAGAATAGTGTCTAAATTATGCAATTTCAAGTTTTCTTGGTTTATTTTCTTGCTTGTTGGTAGATTTAGTGTTTAATTTCATTTTTTTATGCTTGTTTATTAGTGTAATGCTCTTGTTCATGTTTTGTGAGTAGTTAATTTTCTAGGGTTTTAAGGTGATGGGTTCATGACTTGAATTTGCTGGTTTTCATATAGTTTTTGGTTGAATTGCGTTCATGGTTGGTTAATGTTGGTGTCAATGAGCTTAGATATTAGTTAAAAGCCATAGTTAATTTCTTGGTATTTTCGAACTATAATAGGGCTTTGTCTATGAGTTAATTATGCTTTGATTTTCATTGCCCGATTTTTCTAGTGAGACCATTATAACGGGAGTCGGTGGTCGAGCTAGGAATCCACTTTAGGTACGTTGTTAGTGACACTATTACAACGGGAGTCGGTAGTCGAACTAGGGATTTACTTCTAGTGAAACCTTAGTATAATTGTGATAACGTCCATTCAGGAGAAGTCGTTATTGTTAGAGCTTAGTTCCCCTTCCTTGATTTAGTTCGTTCTTTAGACTTTTGGATGTAATTCCCCCGAAATCAATTGAACCCGGATCCGACAACCTTAGAACTTAGTTTATTATTTTTCGCATTTATTTTATGCAATAGGTTTAGCTTCCATTTCAAACAACAAATCCAAGATCCTCAATCGACCTAAATCGCACAACACGATTCACGAGTTGTTCCCCGTGTTCGACACCCCCACTCATACTACAACGGAGGTTTTATTTGTTTGGTGAAAGAGCCCCAAAAAACCCCTTCATCAGTTTTCGGTTCATGATTTTTCTGCTTATGTGTTATTTGACACGAGTGTTGTTGTTTCTTTTGTTGTAAACTCTTTCATTTCTAAAGCTAACCTAACGGGAGGTTCTCCTGTTAATTCTCTAATAACTCTTCCTTCGGGAGAGGATTTTGCTTGTCATCAGGAGTTCAAGGATGTTCCCATAGTCATCTCCAGTGTGCAGAATTCGGCAGATTTCAAGGAATTTCCTATGATAGAGTTTGATTTCATTCTAGGGATGGATTGGTTGTCCAAGTATCAAGCATCCATTCGCTACCGAGATGAAGCAATTGTGTTATGCGGGCCTAAGGGCTAGCGTGTAACCTACTCTGGCATGTACATGAAGAAGGGAGTAAAACTGGTCTCCGCAATGAGAATGCGGAACATGTGGCGCAAAGGAGAAATGGTGTTTCTATGTCAGGTTAAGGACCTATATAAAGATGAGCAACTCGAAGTCATTCAAGTGGTCAAAGATTATGCGGATGTGTTTCACAAAGAGCTACCGAGGATTCCTCCAAAGAGGGATGTGGAGTTTAGCATAGAATTGGTAGCTGGCACGGCACTAATATCACGAGCTCCTTACCGCATGGCTCCAACAGAACTCAAGGAGCTAAAGACACAGTTGCAAGACCTTATTGACATGGGCTTCATCAGGCCTAGTGTATCTCCATTGGGTGCCCTGATTTTATTCGTCAAGAAGAAAGACAACAGTATGCGTCCATGCATTGATTACTTGAAACTCAATAAGGTGACTGTCAAGAACAAGTATCCATTGCCAGAATCGAAGATTTATTTGATCAACTCAAAGGTGCGGGTGTGTTCTCCAAGATCGATCTCCGGTCTGGACACATCAAATTTCGGTGAAAGAAGAGGACATCCCTAAGACGACTGTCCGCACCAGATATAGGCATTATGAATTTGAGGTGATTCCATCTGGGTTGACCAACGCTCCAGCAATTTTCATGGATCAAATGAACAGAATTTTCCATCATTTTCAAGATGTGTGCGTGGTTGTGTTCATCGATGATATCTTAATATACTCAAAGTGTAATAAAGCGAAATTTTGGGCCAGAAAATTTCGCGATTAATTAATATTATTTTATTATTCTAAGTCCAAAGGGCCCGAATATTTGGACTGTTTATTTTTATTTCTTTGTCTTATCTTGAAATTGGGTCCCATGACCCATTTTCCCCTTCCTTTTGGCCGGCCCTTATTATGGCCAAGGAGTATATTTTTTTTTTTTATTTAATTAGATAATTGTTTATCTAATTACTTGTTCAACCTAAGCTAACTACCTTTTTGCCAATTCAAATCTTGATTAGCCCATTCTTCTCAACCAATTTAGGAACTAACTAGTTTCACTCTACTTCCCCTACTTTCTCTCCTTTCTCACGCACGACCCCCATTCTATTTTTTTTTTTATTTATTTTTCTTTTGTTCTTTTATAATTAAATAGGGAACAAAACTCTTAACCTAATTACCTATTTTCAATACAACTCAAAACTCTCAAAAGAACCCTAAGAACCCTCTAGTGGCCGTGTACTTTTCGAGCCTTAATCAAGAATTTTTCTTGATTTTTCGTTCCTAATTCCAGGTAACTAGACTATCCTTCTTAAATCAGGAAAATTGATAAGATTAGTATCATGATAGGTTAGAATAATTCGAATAGTATGATGTAATTGTTCATGTTATTTTCTTGATATTATATGCAATCTTGATGAATCCTTAATTGTTTTTAATTAATTTTGTGCATAGAATAATTTAATTAATTGTATATTTATATTAAGTAATTGTATGATAATTTGTTGAATCTTGTTCTTGAACTTTAGTATGAAGGTCGAATGCTATATGGAGATTTTAAGATGATTTTATGATATTTTCTTGAATTATAATGATGATCTTGATTAACTAATTGTGTAATTAAAGTCTTAAAATAAAATTACTGTTTTGTTCTTGCTTCATGAAATTGTCGAGTGGCATAGGGTGTAAAGGGAGATTAAAAATCTGATTTTTATTGTTGGATCTTGGTAATTCTTGAATTAGTATTGATAATCTTTAATTAATCTTTAATTTAATCATGTTATGGTTGATTCTTGAATTTAATCTTGATGTATTATTTGTCCCATAATAGTCGTGTAGTTCGTGTATTATAAAGGAGTGATTTTGATCTTGTTTTAGTCCAATCTTGATGATTTAATGTTTCAAGTATAATTTTAATTGTTATTATTAACTTTAATTGATGAATTATTGATGATTGTATTTAACTAATTTAAAGTATTATTTTGGTATTTTTATAATAAAATGTCGAGTGGATTATAACATGAAAAATAGGATTTTTATCATGTTTTAAGCAATATTTGTTGATAATTGTTGATTTATATGATTAATTGTTAGATTAAATGATTTATTTAATTGTTTAATTGATTATTTAAAGAATTGAATTAATTGTTGTTCCATGGTTGAAAATGTCGAGTGGTCCAAATATGTTATGATCAATTTTTTGGCTTATAATAACTTAGTTTGTAACTTTAGGAATTAATATGATTAAAGGAACAAAAGGAATTAATAAGATAAGTTGTAATATGAAGAAAAGGACTAATATGATGATAAGAATAAGTTATAAGATGATAAGAAGTATTGGTCTGATCACGATGGCCATGTCGATAAGATAAAATAAGAAACGGACGCCTGTTTGGTGATACACGGGCCACCAGATTGGGTTAAGTCGAAGCCACTGCCCTACTGCGGTCTCTGGGCAGTTCTGGATCTTAAGATGTGTAGTCGTCTAAGTATTAGTACACGGGCTACTATTTAGGAGTTATAGCCATACCTTAGGCTTAGTTCTTGCAAAGGAGAGCTACGGGTAGAATACACGGGTTCTTCCCGGCGCATTTTAGGAAAGTTGGGATGTACACGGGCATCCTTACGAGCTATAATGACCGGTCCATAAAATTAAGAAGATGGTTAAAAGAAGGATTTTGGGTAATAATATGATAAGATAAGTATTATACGGGTTGGATATGATTATGTATGTATTAATGTATTTATATGTATGTATGTTATTTATGTATTGTATAAGTAGGATATGTTAAGTCTTCCGCTGCGTACGTCTGACAGGTATGTATTTATGTATGTATTTTGTATGTATGCGTATATGTATTTGTATGTAATTGTGTATGTATTTCAAGTGTATTTTATACGTATTTTATACGTATTTTATACGTATTTGTACGTATTTTATACGTATTTCGTATGTATTTTTATACGTATTTTACTCGTATTTTACACGTATTTCGTATGTATTTTTATACGTATTTTACTCGTATTTTATACGTATTCCGTATGCATTTTTATACGTATTTTACTCGTATTTTATACTTATTTCATATGTATTTTTATACGTATTTTACTCGTATTTTATACGTATTTCGTATGTATTTTTATACGTATTTGACTCGTATTTTTATACGTATTTTGTATGTATTTTTATACGTGCTTTCATGTATTTTTGTATGACTTTCTTGGTTAATTCTATGATATTATATGGTTAATGGTCCCTCATTTAAGCGGGACAGCCTAGTTACTCGCCACTGACGGTGGACCCCCCCCATTTCAGGTGATGATCTGATGCAGACGCATAAGTGGGCTTACGTTTGGTTTGGGTTGTGTGCCTTGTTGAGTTTTATAGAGGGAACCCATAGTCTATCTTATGCTATTTTATTTCTTTATTATTTAGTTCCGCCCAGCCTGTTGGGAAAGACAGTATACGTTGTATTTTGGATTTATTTAAGCACTTTAGAGACTCTTTATTTAATTATTAGTTAATAAATGGAATAATGAACTTGAATATTAATAATTTTCTTTAAGTATTGTTTGGTAATGATCCATTTGTCGATTTTCTCCGTAAATCGACAGCCTATAAAAGTCGGGTCGTTACACAAAGGATGAACAAGATCATGCATGAAAAGCATTTACACATGGTGTTAGATGTCTTAATAGCTCAAAAATGGTTTGTTAAACTTTCCAAATGTGAGTTTCGGCTCCAAGAAGTTGTTTTCTTAGGACACTTCATCAATAAAGATGGTGACAAGTTAGATCCGACAAAGGTTAAGACCATTTTCGAATGGAGTAGCCCAAAGAATGTGGTAAAGATTCGAAGCTTTCTCGATTTAACAGGTTGATAATAATAATAGCATGTTCGTAAAATTATTTTCGTAAGAAATACTAAGTGTTTAAAATTTCTTCTCATGATAGGATATTATCGGATGTTTATAAAGGACTTCTCAAAGATAGCTCAACCAATGACTTAGCTATTGCAAAAAATCAAACAAGTTCATTTGGACGGACCAATGCGAAGAAGTGTTCCAGGCTATAAACCAAAGGCTTGTTTCAGCACATGTCTTGACCTTACCCAATCAAGGCTTGGTCTATGAAGTGTATAGCGATGCATCCAAGAATGGGTTAGGTTGCATCCTAATGCAAGAAGGAAAGCGAAACTTTTCTACTGCTGAGGTTGAGGGGTGTTACATGATGGTGGTGCTCTCCATCTCGCTCCTTGCAATAATGAGGGATTAAACCTCTTTGCCCTCTCCCCTTCACGGACCACGAGTAATGCCACTAGATGGTAGGTGAGTAAATTTTGATAGATTTTCGCATCTATCCTAGTTGTAGAGGAGATAAGTCCGACTTTGAATGTTGATGGTTGGGCACGAATGTCAAAACTAAAATTTATCATGGGTAATAAATCGATGGTAAATTTTAAGTTATACCCACATACGCTCGCCGAATCATATTTACATTTAATAATTTTACTACATGCTTTATATTTTTTTATCCACTGATCAAAACTCAAGTCAGCAAACACATTATTAATTACTAACTTGTTAGTTTGTTTTTTATAAAATGCTTCTAGGCTAATCTACAATATTATTCATTTAGACATTGTTCACTATCACATATTCAATATATATAATTTAGTTTCATCTATTTCAATATTATGAAATGAAAAGTTGATATCTACTTAAATATAGTAGGTGAATATAAGTGGATAATGAATATCCACTTGAATAATGAAGCGAAGGCAAGGGTGAAGTACATGGGTTGTGAGATGTCCGATCTCTGTATCTCATATCTGTGAACCTTAATTTTACTATTTGGCCCAACAAAAATATAAAATACTTCATCAGTAAACGAATTCTTGCAACAAACCCTTACGACACAGACTCCAAAAATAATTTTGTAAGTATGTTTAAGTTGGTAGATTAGTAAAATTAAGAGAGAGAAATAAGATAAAGTGGTCCCCTTAAAGAAAAGTTGGTACTTTGTTAGTAGATTAGTAAAAGTAAGTGAAAGAAATAAGTAAAAACTTACCAAATAAGGGAAGTTGTTATTTTGTTGCAAGAATTCAAAAACATCCCAAAATAACAAATGTTGCAACTTGCAAGAATTCTTTCACAAAGGAAGTATAATAATTAGCTAACTACTTTATAAATAATAAATTTTAATTAGCTTAATGATTCGCAAACTCGTATGTTATAAATTTGTTCTTAGGTAAAATTTTCCTCTTTGATTGATAATTTTGCTAGTTTCAAATTATATAGGGTGTAATTTAAAGTGGATTTGATTTTTATTTTATAGTCTTTTATATATAAAAACAAAAACAAATCTACAAAATATGAAAAAAATAGTTTTAAAAATAAAAAAATTAAAATATAAGATAACTGGTGTTCATCCTTATTATTATTTAGTAGTAAATAAATAATGAGTTGATATTGTGAAAGACTACACATCTAACACAACACAACTGTACCTTCTGTCCCAAAACCACTTCCCTCCCAAAATCAAATTCTTCCTATGTCAGATTTGGGGTGAGAAATTGCCCACAAATTCTTCCTATGTCAGATTTGGGGTGAGAAATTGCCCACAAATAGTACCTTAAGTAAGAGACCATTTGGTATTAAGAGTACTTGTACCTTCTGTCCCAATGTTGAAGAAACTGCCTTCCACATTCTGTTTCACTGTATAAGAGCTTCTCAATTCTGGAACATCAACACCTCTTTCACCATACCCCCAATCCCCACTCACCACTGGTTACAAGACCAGCTCTCCAACTCCCATGTCCATAATGACATTCCACTTAACCTTCTCTTTTCTTGCTGCCTATGGGGATTATGGAAGAGGAGGAATGCTTGGGTCTTTAAACAGCAAAACATCTCAGCTAATGACTGTCTTGTCCAAGCTCTCTTCCAATCTTGGGAATTTCTCAATGCTTCCTCCACTACCCTCTCCAGACCATCCAACCCTTCCACCACCATCACTAACCCCTCCTCTCCTACCACAAATCCTCATATCCCCTCCCTTCATTCCTTTATACACTCCCACTCTAACCCTATCTGTTTTGTGGATGCTTCTTGGGATGTTACCACTTGGGAAACGGGATTTGCTTTTACAGTTATCAGCAATACAGGTGTGTGGTTAACAGGGCAATGGGGAGCTTGCACTTCATCTTCAGCCCTCATGGCAGAGGTGATAGCCATTAGAACTATACTTCAGTGGATCAACACCTCCACCATGACAGGCTACACTATTTACTCTGACTGCAAAAATGCAGTTGAAAGCATCAACAACAAACACCATGCTAAAAGCTTTATGGAGTTAGCTAATATTTTTCATGATTGTAGGGAGCTCCTAGGTCTTTGTTCTCCTACTCAAATACATCACGTCGACAGGCACCTTAACAGGATTGCGGATAGGTTGGCTAAGGATGCAAGGCATGGATGGAAATTTTTGTTTACCAATGCTTATTATCCTGATGTAATTAATATTAATTTCCCTCCAAACTGTATTTTGTAATGGTTTCGACCATTTGGGGACTATTTCTATTTTGATGACAATGGCTAGTTCTAATTGTTGTAGGTTTAATTGGAGTACCTGGTATGGTACTCTTGATGTTCTAAACTTTTTATTATCTATTTAATGCCCTTCTTTATTCAAAAAAAAGGAAGTATATGAAAAGTTCACATAAAATATGAATATGTTGTACAAAAACTTCAACAGTTTAATATTAAAAGTTTTTTAAAAAAATGTCAACGAACTATAAGTTTCACAAGGGAATCACGAACATAAAAATAGAAACACTATAGTTATGTAAAGTGACACATCAATTATGGGAAAAACTAATAAAATTTAGTGTTAAAAATTAGATCAATTAATTAAATAATGCATTTACTTAAAAGGAACGAGCACACAAAAAGTCTAGACATATTTTCTTCCAAAAGTTTGAAACACCCCCTATCTCCTAAAGAATTTGCACATTAGTGGAAAGTTAGTTTTGCAAACAAATCAATATAGGTCAACTTTATAATATATAAAATATTGAAATAAAACTACCTCTATTTTATATTATTTACATTGACAAGACATCTTTACTCCCTACTTATTACTTTGTGTCAAATTGTTGAAAATAATGTGAAATTGATGTATATGAAATTACTTTCACTCACCTAATGTTAATGATAGCAAACGTTTCAACTTTCAAGTAGATTCTATTTCATTCATTACACTTCATATTGCTGCATGTGAAGTATCATTTATGTATCAAAAGCCTATAGTTCAATTCTTCAAACTACACCACCTACACTCCGGTAAACAAAATATCAAGTAGACATTGTTGGTAATTTAGTAACAGATTAAAATAATAACGACGGGAAGAAAAATAAAGTATGAAAACTCTCTTAAACTAGGGAAAATCACGGTCCCAATCTCCAGAAGAAACTTCACTATAATATTTTTGGGAGTACAAAATTTATCACCACAACAACAATACTAAACAATATGTATTTAAGATTGTAACAACCCCCAACTTAGGGTGGTTGTTAACTAACATAAACATGTAAATTCTCATAATCACAATGCATGTTAATTCATTCATTTAATATTCATTTTATTCCTGAAATTTTAGATCGATCATTTTCTAAAATTACATATTAAATGAGCAAAATATAAACATGTATTTACATACACCACTATGGTATAAGTATAAATTCTATAATTCTGTAGAAAGAAGAAGAGGAGAAATGAGATTAAAAACCTTCAGTGAAATTTTGGATGGAGTCTATTATTTGGTGCTGATTTTATAAAATTTGGAATTTTAAAGCTAATCGTAAAACATAAAAGCTGATTTTCTAAAGGTGGTAGTGAAAATTTTTCCTTTTTTTTTTTAATAAAAGAACCTTGCCAATTTAAATTATGCACATCGCACATGTGTATAATGTACCTAGGGGTGCTTATCGAGCAAGTCGATAGCGAGCTGGGGGTTGCTCGACTCGAGCTCATTAGGTTTCGAGCCGAGCCAATCACGAGTTGCTCGTTTAATGTTTTAGTCCTCTTGAATCTTAATTTTTTTAAAAGAAAATCATTGATTATATTTTTTTTCTTAAAGAAAATTATATATTGTTAAAGTTTATTAATTTATTATATTAAATATCAAGGTTAATTTTGTTTTTCAAAAATTTAACGTAGAAAATTATTGATTTTTTGTAAAATTATCGAGTCACGAACTGTTTCGAGTGAGCTGAGCTCAAGCCAACTCGAGTCGAGCTTTGACCGAGCTTTAACCGAGTCGAACTCGAGCTGCTCACGAGCTACCCAGCTCAATAAGCACCCCTAAATGTACCCATTGAATTAGTTGCAAATAATTAAAAAAATGTTATATTACTCTTTTTTTTTTTTTTTCTAAATTGCTCATTTTTTATATCACCCATTTTGCGCACTTTGATTCTAAGCTATTCATTTTATTACTCTTTTTTTTTAATTTTTATAATTGGTCTTTGTCATTACTAGGTTTACTCATTATATACATATTATTTGCAGATGGGTAATTTTCTGATCGAGCTTGTTTTTATATTGTTAATTTTAATTGTTCGTTTTTAATTATTTTGTATGACTACTCAATGTTAGTCCTAAATTTGGTTTTTTTACATGTTCTTCATTTTAAAATTACTCGTTTTGTTATATTTTAATAAAATCTAATTTTTTTCTTTTTTTTCTTTGTTTTTTTTCTTTTTAATTCATTTTATACGTAGCTGCTTATTGTTATACTTGATTTTACTCATTTGCTAACTGTTTGTTTCTAGATTGCTTATTTATTGCCACTATTCATTTGATGTTCATATTAGACACAATTTTAATCATTTTACTATATAATTATCAAAAAAATTCATATTGTAGTTTTTTTTTTTTTTTTCAAATTTTAGATTGTTTCAATTAATTTCTCTATTGTATATTTTGTTTTGAAATGCCCATGAATTGAATTTATAATCAAATTATCCTTTCGTCTGTAGAGTGGACTGAGAGAACAACTACTTCCTTTGTTTTTTTTAGATGAAATACCTTTTTTTTCATGCGTATCGAGAGAGCGATCTAAAAGTGTTAATGACTAAAACTTTCAACGAAATTGTAATACAAACAAATATGATGTTATATATAACATTTCTTAGAATTTAGTTGATTAATTTCCTCTTTACACCTTTAAATCACTTTATTGATATGCGTGAAGAAAAGATGTCCCACCTAAAAAAACGGAGGAAGTAACATTTTTTGGGTTTTTGGTTATTGTTCTTTGTTAACATAAGTATTGGTCGTTGGAGTATTAATATTTATAAAACTGATATAAGTGTCACTATGTGTACATGGTACGTAATATAATATTTGCACATTTTATTTTATTTACATTACATAATAAAAGGAAAGGCAAAGAAAAAATAGGAAATTATTAAAAAAAACAGCAGTTCTCCTATCATACTAAACCGTTAGGCTGACATGACAACATTTTACTTAAAAAGTGAAACCTTTGTATATAAAACCACGACTTTTAATATAAAGTTTAACTAGTTTTGCAAAAGTTAAAGATTTAATTCATCAGCTTCATATTAGTTGTCACATTACATTTTTCAGGTTTGTCAATATATAATTTATATTCGTAATATCTGTAATTTCGTTTTACCAAAAATAATAAAAATTAGATTACAATAAAGTAAACATTGATTGGATTCAAAATAGATCACACATGACTCTATATCTGTTTACATGTATCGAACACAAAATTAAATCATACGAGTGATTATAAATAGTGTCCAAATTGTTAACATTGCAATTATATAGGAGTGAAGAAAATAGAATATAAAGTTATGGTTTTTTAGTTAAAAATTAAGTCATACTGTCCACCGTCTTACATAAGAATTGGTAAAAGAAAAAGGAAATATGAGGTGGAGTAAATGAGTAATATTTAATATCTATTACAAGTATAATCTATAACTGTAACTAGTTTTTGGCCCGAAGTTGCCCGAATGATGACTTATTTGCTTAATTATGATCTATATAATGCATTCGAAGTGGTCTTTATTTACATGTATTAAAGTTAGTTGGTACTTGGCCTAACTAACCGTGTTTAGTTAGTTCTATTTTCTCTATATATAGCTTAGTTTTGTTTAGGTGTTAATGAATTGATTCAGTATAAACTTTACACTTCTTACTTTCTCTCCAATAATACAACATTATTTTCTTTATCTTCATGGTATCAGAGCAATAACCCAAATTGGGTTGATCTTGTTAATTTTGCGTCTTCATCCTAGGCTGGGTTTCAATTGAATTTCACTAGGGTTTGGAGTTCAATTGGTTTTTCGAAGATTGAAGCAGAGTGGTAACTTGTTCAATTGGTTTGGAGTTCAATTGGTTCTCAGGTGCAAATTGCTGGTAACCTGTTTCAATAATGGCGGCTTGGAGTGGTGAATCTGAGGTACATGATAATGGCAATAAAGGTATTCTTGATCCTCTATTTATTACAGACTCAGATAATCCTGTTAACTCTTCAACTACGGTAGTCTTTAATGGCTCGAATTACTTCAGATGGAGTAGAAAAGTGTAAAGATCTTTGGGTGCTAAAAATAAAATTGGATTTATTGATGGTACCATAAAACAACCTCAACCTACTGATAAAGATTTTGCCAAATGGAAATTAGCTGATTATATGGTAGAATCTTGGATTATGAGTTCTATATGCTAGGAGAGATTGCAGATGACTTTGCTTGTGTAGAAACTGCATATGAACTATGGTGTGATACTAAAGAACGTTTTAGACAGACTAATGGTCCCTTAGTGTTTCAACTTAAGAAAGAAATAAGAAATCTTAAGCAAGAAAACATGATTGTTCAATCTTATTTTGGGAAATTAAAAAGACTTTGGTATGAATTGTTTAGTCTAAGAAAGGAACCAAAATGTTCTTGTGGTGTTCTTGATAAATGCACTTGCTACTATGTTAAGGACATGTTTGAAATTGAGCAAGAAGATAGGCTTATGCAATTTTTAATGGGTCTAAATTCTGGATTTGACAATGTGGTCTCAAACACAACAACAAAATTGGACTCGGCCGACCGCCAGTTACCGACCGTTAGTGGTCGGTAATTGGATTTACCGACCGTTTGTAGTCGGTAAAAATTGGTCGCTGAAATAGTAGTCGGTAAAATATTTTACCGACCGTCAAAACGGTCGGTAACAAATTACCGACCGTCTACCGACCGTTTACACAGTTGGTCAAAAATGGAGGGAAGAGGTGCGTACCGACCGCCTAAACGGTCGGTGGTACCGACCGCCTAGACAGGCGGTCGGTAATACCGACCGTTAAGGCGGTCGGTAAGCGCCTCTTCCCTCCATTTTTTTTGGTGGCAAAAAGTTATTTACCGACCGTTATGCGGTCGGGAAGTAACTTTTTCCCGCCTTTTTTGGCGCCATTTCTTTATTTTGAACACTGATTTACCGACCGTTGAGCGATCGGTAATTTGGTTTTTTTTTTTTTTTAAATACCTTAAAAAATAGGGCAAAAACAAATTAAAATTAAAATATAAAAATAAATTAAAATTAAACAAATTCAAAATTTCAAAATTGCATTTTATATTAATAATATAAATAATTTGTACAATAATCCAATAATAGTAATATAACAATATAATACAACTATGCTACGAAGGCTCCAGAAGCGCCGGAACCGTCTGTCGGATCATCAGGAGGGCCTCGGTGAGTGAAGGAAGGATCACCGAATCTCCTCGCGAAGGCGTCCATCTGCGCCTTCAACTGGGCGAGGTACTCCTCCCGCTCCTGTTCTCTCCCCTCCCGCTCCTTTTCTCTCTCCTCCCGCTCCTTTTCTCTCTCCTCCCGCTCCTTGTCTCTCTGCTCCATCTCTACCCTAGCGCGCTCGGACTCCTCCAAACGCTGGGACATCTGTTGTAATTGAGCGGAAACCGATGGAGAATAGGAAGATCCGACGTGCCGCCTCCGCGAGATTCTCTCGTAATAGAGAGAAGCGCCCTCCCTGCCGAACCCTAGAACCTCTCCCTTCCTGAAGCCACCAACCGTATCAAAGAAGATCTGGTTGGCGTCCGTCTCTGAACCACTAGCCTGAGACTCGGAAAGGTTCTGGTTATATTGATCCTGCAGATTATGGAGTTAGTTCAAACGATTCTAAACAATAAAGAATCAAGTTGACATTTTAGGTCATTTTCGAGCTTTTTTTTGCATTTTCGCACCTAACTTGTCAAGGTACGTTCGATTACTAGATTTCAAAGCTTATACACGTCCTATAACACCCTATTATACTTGTTAGGGGTTGATTATGTTGATTATAGGGCCCCATCACCATTTGAGGTCAAAACTTGGCTTTTTAGGTCATTTTCGAGCTTTTTTTTGCATTTTCGCACCTAACTTGTCAAGTGTCGTTCCATTATTAGATTTCAAAGCTTATACACGTCCTATAACACCCTATTATACTTGTTAGGGGTTGATTATGTCGATTATAGGGCCCCACCACCATTTTAGGTCAAAACTTGACATTTTAGGTCATTTTCGAGCTTTTTTTTGCATTTTCGCACCTAACTTGTCAAGTAACGTTCCATTACTAGATTTCAAAGCTTATACACGTCCTATAACACCCTATTATACTTGTTAGGGGTTGATTATGTTGATTATAGGGCCCCACCACCATTTTAGGTCAAAACTTGGCATTTTAGGTCATTTTCGAGCTTTTTTTTGCATTTTCGCACCTAACTTGTCAAGTAACGTTCAATTACTAGATTTCAAAGCTTATACACGTCCTATAACACCCTATTATACTTGTTAGGGGTTGATTATGTCGATTATAGGGCCCCACCACCATTTTAGGTCAAAACTTGGCATTTTAGGTCATTTTCGAGCTTTTTTTTGCATTTTCGCACCTAACTTGTCAAGGTACGTTCCATTACTAGATTTCAAAGCTTATACACGTCCTATAACACCCTATTATACTTGTTAAGGGTTGATTATGTCGATTATAGGGCCCCACTACCATTTTAGGTCAAAACTTGACATTTTAGGTCATTTTCGAGCTTTTTTTTGCATTTTCGCACCTAACTTGTCAAGGTACGTTCCATTACTAGATTTCAAAGCTTATACACGTCCTATAACACCCTATTATACTTGTTAGGGGTTGATTATGTTGATTATAGGGCCCCACCACCATTTTAGGTCAAAACTTGGCATTTTAGGTCATTTTCGAGCTTTTTTTTGCATTTTCGCACCTAACTTGTCAAGTAACGTTCCATTAATAGATTTCAAAGCTTATACACGTCCTATAACACCCTATTATACTTGTTAGGGGTTGATTATGTCGATTATAGGGCCCCACCACCATTTTAGGTCAAAACTTGGCATTTTAGGTCATTTTCGAGCTTTTTTTTGCATTTTCGCACCTAACTTGTCAAGGTACGTTCCATTACTAGATTTCAAAGCTTATACACGTCCTATAACACCCTATTATACTTGTTAGGGGTTGATTATGTTGATTATAGGGCCCCACCACCATTTTAGGTCAAAACTTGGCATTTTAGGTCATTTTCGAGCTTTTTTTTGCATTTTCGCACCTAACTTGTCAAGTAACGTTCCATTACTAGATTTCAAAGCTTATACACGTCCTATAACACCCTATTATACTTGTTAGGGGTTGATTATGTCGATCATAGGGCCCCACCACCATTTTAGGTCAAAACTTGGCATTTTAGGTCATTTTCGAGCTTTTTTTTGCATTTTCGCACCTAACTTGTCAAGGTACGTTCCATTACTAGATTTCAAAGCTTATACACGTCCTATAACACCCTATTATACTTGTTAGGGGTTGATTATGTCGATTATAGGGCCCCACCACCATTTTAGGTCAAAACTTGACATTTTAGGTCATTTTCGAGCTTTTTTTTGCATTTTCGCACCTAACTTGTCAAGGTACGTTCCATTACTAGATTTCAAAGCTTATACACGTCCTATAACACCCTATTATACTTGTTAGGGGTTGATTATGTTGATTATAGGGCCCCACCACCATTTTAGGTCAAAACTTGGCATTTTAGGTCATTTTCGAGCTTTTTTTTGCATTTTCGCACCTAACTTGTCAAGTAACGTTCCATTACTAGATTTCAAAGCTTATACACGTCCTATAACACCCTATTATACTTGTTAGGGGTTGATTATGTCGATTATAGGGCCCCACCACCATTTTAGGTCAAAACTTGGCATTTTAGGTCATTTTCGAGCTTTTTTTTGCATTTTCGCACCTAACTTGTCAAGGTACGTTCCATTACTAGATTTCAAAGCTTATACACGTCCTATAACACCCTATTATACTTGTTAGGGGTTGATTATGTTGATTATAGGGCCCCACCACTATTTTAGGTCAAAACTTGGCTTTTTAGGTCATTTTCGAGCTTTTTTTTGCATTTTCGCACCTAACTTGTCAAGGTACGTTCCATTACTAGATTTCAAAGCTTATACACGTCCTATAACACCCTATTATACTTGTTAGGGGTTGATTATGTCGATTATAGGGCCCCACCACCATTTTAGGTCAAAACTTGACATTTTAGGTCATTTTCGAGCTTTTTTTTGCATTTTCGCACCTAACTTGTCATGTAACGTTCCATTACTAGATTTCAAAGCTTATACACGTCCTATAACACCCTATTGTACTTGTTAGGGGTTGATTATGTTGATTCCATTTTAGGTCAATACTTGGCATTTTAGGTCATTTTCGAGCTTTTTTTTGCATTTTCGCACCTAACTTGTCAAGTAACGTTCCATTACTAGATTTCAAAGCTTATACACGTCCTATAACACCCTATTATACTTTCAAGGGGTTTTTTTTTGTAGTTTAGGTCAAGTAATTAATCATGACAAACAATAAACATCAAATGCAACTACTAAACAAACAATCCTATTCGTACTCATCGGCTTATAAGCCGGAATTCCGCTCTAAACATCAAATGCAAATCATAAAAAACAATCCTATTCGTACTCATCGGCTTATAAGCCGGAATTCCGCTCTAAACATCAAAGTAAACAAAGAAAAGAACATTACCATCACTTCCTTGGCCTTCTGGCTAATTGGTTGCGGTTCCATGCCGGGGCGCCTTTTGAAGTGAGTGTCAAGGAAGACATCCGCAGCGTCAGGGAACTTCCCTCCTTGCTCCTTAGCCAATTTCTTGGCTCGCTGAATCACCGACACAGATCCAGCGCAATGAGAGGCCGGGGCGGCGCCACTAGCGTTGCCAGCTCTCCTGTTTACCTTCGCCCGAGCTGACCTCTCCTTAGACTTCTCGTCAGTAAGTCTATCCTTCATTGCGCTGTACATCTCATCACCTGTCATGGAAAACAATCAGGCAACAACCGCTCCATAATTACATGACAATCGTGACTCTTCATTCCATGGAGCCTATTTTTTTTTTATCAACACATCGGCTCAGGTTCGAAGCATACCCATCAGGAAATCTCAAGTCTCGGATCCTGTCACATAACACCTTCTTCTGCTCCTTGTTAAGTGCGTAAGGCGCCTTGGGCATCACCTCATTACCCTTACCATCATCAATGAGCTCCAGCTCTCGACGCCTGCAGACACTCTTCATGTCTTTCCTCGCACTAACAGTGTCAGACGTTTCGTCTTTCACGTCCATGACGGTGTGGATGAGCTGCTCGAAGAAATTCTTCTCGATATGCATCACGTCTAAGTTGTGCCGAAGCAGCAAATCCTTCCAATACGGCAGTTGCCACAAACAAGATTGCTTATCCCATCCTATTTTTTTCTTCTTCAATTCCTTCAAAGCATCAGGACCGTCAGCTGCTCGCGGTAAGTCCTTGACACACTGCCACAGTTCCTCACCTGACATGATATGAGGAGCCGAGTCATTTTCAACTCTGTTCTTACAAAAAGCCGTCTTATTCTTTCGAAAGGGGTGATCGGAATCTAAAAATTGACGATGGCAATCAAACCATGATACTTTGCCAGCATGTTTTAGCCAAAAGGCCTTGCTATTCTCCATACAATACGGGCACGCCTTTTTGCCAAACGTGTTCCAACCTGACAACATACTGTATGCTGGAAAGTCACTGATAGTCCACAATAAGGCTGCACGAAGATTGAAATTTTGCTTCTTTGATACGTCATAAGTCAAGGACCCAACCGACCATAGGTGCTTCAACTCATCAATCAAAGGCTGCATGTAGACATCCAAGTTGTTTTTCGGATTTTTTGGCCCAGGGATAAGCAAGGAAAGGAAAATGAAAGGTTTCTTCATGCACATGGACGGCGACATGTTGTACGGTGTAGTTAAAACAGGCCAACAAGAGTATTGCTTTCCAAACTTCCCAAAAACGGAAAAACCATCTGTGCACAACCCAAGTCTAACGTTTCGAGGCTCGGATGCGAAGTCCGTAAAGGTCCTGTCGAAGTGCTTCCAAGCTTCACTGTCACTAGGGTGAGCCATATTCCCTTGCCCTCGACGATTCTCACAATGCCATGTCATAGCCTCAGCAATGTTTCTAGTTGCAAACATTCTTTGCAATCTTGCTGTTATTGGGAAGTACACCATAAAGCTTTCGGGAACCAAAGTTTCATTCGAAGTCTCCTTGTACCGATTCGACCCGCAATGACGACACTTATCAAGCTTAGCATCGTCCTTCCAAAACAACATACATCCTTTAGGGCAGGCGTGTATCTTCTCGTGAGGAAGCTCTAATCCCTTCAGAACCTTCATTGTTTCATAATAGGTGTACACTTAGTTTTTTCGGAGGTGGGGAGCGCATCGTTGAACAATGACCCAATGCTGTCTACACACCTGAGTGGCAAGTTGTAGTCACACTTCAAGTTGATCATTCTGGAAGCCATCTCCAACACAGACATCTTGCTCCCATCATATAACGGCTGCTCGGCTGCCTTGAGCAACTCGAAGAACATTTTTGCCTCCGCATTTGGTTCTTCTTCGGCCGAAGTTGCCTCCTCAACGAATGATGAGTCCACGTTGTCCCCAAAAGCATCGACAACCATTTCCCGGTAAGGATTCGGCTGAGTAGAAGACGAGGTGGACTCTGTACTCACCCTTTCACCGTGACATAACCATTCATAGTAGTTCGGAATGAACCCCTTCTTATACAAATGTACCTTGACGTTGGGCACATCCAAGTACTTCAAGTTCTTACACCGAACACAAGGACATCTTATCTTGTCCTTGTCATTGAGCTCGGGGTGCTGCTGAGAGAAGGTAACAAACTCATTCACCCCTTTGATGAACTCATCACGAAGTTTGTGTTCCTTATCTTTTCTCTTGTACATCCACTCACGCTCCTTCCTTTTCATTTCGATTAATACAATTCTAAGACATTTACTAAAATTTTAGTTCAAAGCATTCAAACATACTTCAATATAATGTCTTCACTCCTATCTTATTTAAGCCGTTCTTAAATATTCTTGTTAAAGCTTTCTTATGTAATGCACATGTATATATATTTAAGTCATATTTACGAAAAATACAATACATATTTACATACATACTTACATACATACATAATTAAATATATACTTACTTACTTACATACATACATACACTTTAATTTTTTGCTAAAAAAAATACACATACATACATATACATACACCTATTATTACACATTTGATTCAAATACAAAAATACATTAACATACATACATAATATACACACATACACATACATAATACATACACATACACATACATACAAAAAAAATTAATAAAAATTTAATAAATTCAAAACAAAACAACACATAAATAATACACACACATACATACAAATACATACATAATACATACACATACACATACATACAAATACATACATAATAATTAAATAAATTGAAAACAAAAAAAAAAAAAACCCTAACCAGCGAGCAGTGGCACAGCAGTAGGCGCGGCGGCGAGCAGAAGGGACGGCGGTGACCAGGAGGGGCACGGTGGCGAGCAGGAGGCGGTGTGCAGAAAGAAAGAGAGAGAAAGAGAAGGAGAAAGAAAGAGAAAGAAAGAGGAGGAGAAAGAAAGAGAAGGAGAAAGAGAGAGGTCGGAGGTCGGAGGTGGGTGGCCGGAGGTGGGTGATCGGAGGTGAGAGAGAGAGAAAGTAAGGGTTTGGGGTGGCCGGTGGTTTTTCGAGAGAGAGAGAGAGTACGAGTGGAGAGAGAGTGAGATTGGGATTCAAAAATCACGACTCGTTTAAGAAGGGGTCGGAAATTTTACCGACCGCCATAACGGTCGGGAAATTTCGACCGTCTTTGTGCGGTCGGTAATTAGCCATTTACCGACCGCTAAACGGTCGGTACATTTAGAAGTCGAATGTACCGACCGTTTAGCGGTCGGTAAATGGTCTGACTAACATTGGTTTTGGGGGGAAAAAATTACCGACTGTGTTCAGTCGTCGACGGTCGGTAATTTACGACCATCTATTGACGGTCGGTAAGTGCGGTCAGGCGAAGAGGATTTTCTTGTTGTGAAACATTCTTTCCATGGACCCATTGCCTAATATACATAGAGCTTATTCTATTGTTCAACAATTGGAAAAACAAAAAGAAATTAATGCAGAAACTAATGGCTTGACTGTCTAGTGCCTTAGTAGTGACTAAAACTGAAGTTGGTGAGTTTAGGACCAATGGGTATAATACTCAAAGAAATGGTATTCAAGGGAAAAGAGAATGGAAGAAGAAAAAATGGAAAGGAAATGTGATGTATGCAAAGGTAGAGGACATACTTCTGATCAATGCTTTAAAGTAATTGGATATTCAGATTGGTATCATACCTTGAAGGCAGGGAAAGCTGGTACTTCAAATTCTAAGATGGCTGCTAATGTGATTCTTGAAGGGGGTGATTCTGATACACCTTTGGAGAATTTTGATGACAAAGGGGTGAATGCAAACATGATCTCTTCCATTTGCAAGGAGGTTGTGAAGGCTATACAAGGTCAAGGAGCTGCTAAGACTGAATCATTTGGATTTGCTTATGCAAATTGTGCAGGTATGAATACTAATTTCTCTAATAATAATTTTTGGATTATAGATTTAGGAACTAGTCATCACATGGTTTATGATTCAAATTCGTTAATAAATAAAAGATTTCTTAAAAATGGTGTTAGAGTTGGTTTGCCTGATGGTAATTCTAAGGTTGTTCAATGGTGTGGCACAATCACTATTAACTCTAAACATATATTGAATGATGTTTTGCTAGCTAGTTGAGGAATTTAAGCGTAACCTAATTTCTGTTAGTAAGTTCGCTGAACATGCTGATTTGCAAATTATATTCACTAAGGATGGTTGTGTATTTCAAGACCACTATAAAGCTGTTGTGGCCTATGGATATAAAATTCAAGGGTTGTACTGCTTGAGAGTTAATGCTAGTCATAAGAATGTTGATTGTAGTACTAATAATAAGGTAGGACAATATAGGAAGATAGGTTTTCATCAAGATTATGTTGCTTCTGTTATGCATTCAGTTTCTGATACTAATAAACAAAGTGATAATTTGCATTTGTATCATGCTAGATTAGGTCATATTTCTTTATCCAAAATGAAATACATTAGTGGTTGTAATTGTTCTAGTATGAAGTCTATTGATTGTAGTGTTTAATTTGTACTAATGCAAAATTACACAAGTTACCTTTTACTTTGAGTGATTCAAGAGCTAATGCTTTATTTGATTTAATACATCTAGATCTCTGGGGACCTTATAGGGTCTTCGCCTTAAGTGGAACTAGGTATTTTTTAACTATAGTAGGTGATTTTAGTAGGGTGACTTGGACCTTTCTGTTGCATAATAAACAACAAGTTTTTAAAATCATTTCTGATTTTTTTTGTTATGTCAAGACTCAATTCCATAAGAAAATAAAAGCTAAGAAAGGAATTATTCATCAAAAATATATGGTTGGGGTACCTCAACAAAATGGAAGAGTTGAACGCAAACATAGACACTTACTTGAGGTAGCAAGGGCTCTAAGGTTTAATGCTAATTTACCTAAACAGTTTTGGGGTGAGTGTGTACTGATTTCTAGGGCCGAGCAACGGTTCCGGGTACCCACCCACGAAACCGGACCCGGTTAGAAATCGGCGGGTAATTACCTAGACCCGGTTCAACTGGGTCCGGTTCCAGATGCAAAAGTTACTACCCGATCCCAACTGGTTCCGGTTCAAAAAATTTTGGAATTCCGGTGGGTACCCGGTTATAACAATTCCAATTCCGGGTACCCGGTACCAGACCCGTTCTCGATACGGTTGAATTAGGTTCTTATACTTTTATCCAATGATAAATAGTGAAGTACTGAAGTGACTACTGACTAAACCAAAATATAATAAGCCTTTTTTTTTCATTCAAAATTTGTATGTTTATGTAAACATGTATGTAATTTGTGTGCTTGTGTTTATGACTTTATGTAAACTTGTATGTTTTATCTTAAAATTGTAAACTTGTGTTTAAGGAAACTATCTTTGTAGATGATTAGTTGTAAATAATTAAATATGTAGTAGAGTATTTTTTGGCCATTAACCCGATTTGTTATTTAAATTTAAGAAATTGAACAAAATACACACCCATTAAAAAAATCCGGGTACCCGGTATTGGAACCAGTACCCGGCGGTTCCAAAAACATATTACCCGGTTAGAGCGGTTCCGGTTTCGATTCAAGATATTTCAGACCCAGTGGTTCCGGGTGCGGGGCCGGTTCCATAGAAAAAGACCGGGTACCCGGTTTTGCTCGCCACTACTAACTGCTACCTATCTTATTGACAAAATGTCCACTAAAGTATTTAAATGGAAAACTCCATATCAAGTTGTTTTTGGGGTAAAACCAGATTATGAGCATTTGAGGATTTTTGGGTGTCTTTGTTTTGCTATTGATAATAATAGGCATAAAGACAAATTTGATTCTAGAGCTAGAACAGGTCTTTTCCTTGGGTATCCTTGTGGCCAAAAGGGGTACAAGGGTTTTGAACTACAAAAGAAAACTATTTTCATGTCTAGAGATATGAAATTTCATGAACATATTTTTCCTTTAAAAGATAAGCATGATGGTTCCATAGATTATATATGACCTGAATTGGTGAAGTATGGCACAAAACAGAATAGTTTAGCGCATAATAATGAACAGCCTGATGACACAGAACATATTTTTTATGATCATTTTAATTCTTCTCAACATATTATACACACTATTCCTAGTACTCCTAATGGTACTCCTGTGCATGATACTACTACAGCTCAGAATCCCCCCAATACAGAGATTGCTAGCACAGGGTCTGATCAGTCTGCTGATTTTTTTCCTTCTTCCTCTACTGCCAAGTCAGGTACTGATTCTAACTCTTCTCCTGATATAGTTTCAGCAGGGGTTCATGACAGAATTCAAGATACAGGTCCTAGAACTTCTGCTAAAACTATACAAAAGTCTACAAGACTAGATGGTTTTGAATGTTCTTATGTTCCTCATAGGAAGCCAGTCAATTCAGAATCTTCACAATCTAAGTCTTTAGAACAAAATAATCAAGATTGGATTCAAGCTATGGATATTGAACTTAATGCTTTAGAACAAAATAACACTTGGGTTTTAATTGACTTTCCTAAAGGGAAACAAGCCATTGGCTCTAAATGGATTTTCAAAACTAAACTTAATTCTGATGGTACTATAGAAAGATATAAGGCTAGGCTTGTTGTTATTGGTTTCAACAAAAGGCAGGCCAAGATTATAATCAAACCTTCTCCCCAGTTGCTAAACTTGCAACAGTAAGAGGTGTTAATTCCTTGGCCACCATAAAAAAATGGAAAAATTCACAAGAATAATTCCACCTTTCGCTCATCTTCTCATATTAATCCAAACTTTCGATTAACTCAATATAATCCGACCTTTCACCTCTATATGCTCATTTTGGTCCATGACCTGTTGAGATAACTTAGTAACATGTTTACCAGGTTAATTGAACACTTGTCTTGTTTTTATTAATTCTAATTTACTTATTTAAAACATAAAACTTTATTTAATTCAAATGATTTTAATTTTCAGTTAATTTCGTAATTTCTTACCGATCACTATTGCTCCCAATCCACCACAACCCCCTTCCCCCTCCTCCACCATCGTCGTCCCCCTCCCCCCCCCCCCTTCCCCACCATAACCTTCACGCCACCCACAAACCACCGCACTACTATAACCGCCTAAAATCCTACATCCATTAATCCACCACCAAATCCGCCTACACTCAAACCCATGAGCACAACCACAACCGAATTCATAACCACAACCCAAGATACAATAACAATAAAACCACATCCATAAATAACCATAATCAAAGTTGTATCAAGATCCAACCACAACCACGAATTGAAAATGACCCAACCATAACCCAAACCAAACCCACAATCACATGTAAATCCACAGCAATCGAACTCCAACGCTAAGTAAACTGACAATTATGACCCAACCTTAACCCCAACAAAACCCACAACCACAAAATCCACCACAACCATTAGTAACATCAACCATGAAAATCTAAACTAAATAATCTGAAAAAAAGGGAGAGAGAGAGAGAGAGAGGGAAAGAATAGCGGCATTGAGGAGACAATGAAACCCCAACCACCAGCTCAAGTAATTGAAAAAAAAGGAAGGGAGAGCAGATGAGGGTGAAGGCGACGAGCATGCAGAAGGGAGACTGTTCCGACAAGTCTCAGCGCCTCCGGAAGTGGTTGCTATTCTTGGTGTCTTGTGTGGTGGTGAACTGCACAATAAACAAACGGTGAGCTGACCCCGGGGTTTTTCCGGGGAAAGACCCTCCGATGCTTAAGTCAGCAATGGGATTCAGTGAGAGAGAAAGAGAGAGAGAGAGAGTTTGTAGGTGAAAGAGTATGTACCTTTTAATGGTGAGATCATCTCCTATTTATAAGAGAGAGGTTCAACACCCTGCCAGTCTGTATGGAGGCTGGCAGGGACACGTGTCCCATGGGGACTGGTCATGTAGATCATGTGTTCAGAGTTAGATATAACTCTGAGTGGGTCGCCACGTGTAAGTCCCTCATAGGTTGAGTTAGTTAGTTTTTTAGTGAGTGGGGCGTGTGCACTTGAGTGGTGCCCTAAATGGGTGCCACGTGGTGTACTGGGTCCACTGCTAAAAGATTCCCTTTGGCTTTTAATAGATGCCAATTATAGGCTGGCAGCTCCTGGGTCCGACAACGTGTGGGTTATGGGTTGGCGGTCGTGCCGCCTGGTAACCGGCACCGCTAGGTGCTGGCGGTTGACATCTTGGCCGGGACGTCAGTAGAGTGGACCTGCCGGTGTACCGTAGGCCCCCATAAAACTAGCCCCCCCAAAAAGTATCGGCATCGTTAAGGTGGGGATGCTTTTTAAAGTAAGTCACCACAAGATGTCGTATTTAACCGACACGTGTCTGTAGAAGACCAAAAGTTGAGTGGTGGACCTGGTTGTACGATATATAACGTCTCTTAGACGTTTTTGCTCCCACTTCACTTTCAAAATTTCTAAAAAAATTTAGAACTTTCTTTCTCTTCCCTCCTAAAGGCGATTCGAACAGTCTTCGTGCAATTTGCATCTTCGTCCCAACTTCGTTAGCAGCATCCCTAACTGCAACTCGAGATTTTTGAAGTTCATCTCTTCAACCCAAAGACAAGGTATGTGTTTAATTTCGAACTTCCTGTGCTCGAATTTTTGTTTTTCTTTTCTCTTCTTTTTTTTTGTTTAAGTTTGAAGCGTGGGCGAGTTTGCATGTACGATTGTTTGAGTTTTTTGAGTGAAAAAATTTGTGTTCTCTGTCTGTATTAAAGAGATGTTTTGCTTCGTGCAAGAATTTTAGGTATAAAAACTCAATTTTGAAGTAAAAATTCACTGTTATGGACAATTTCTGCGATATTTTGCTTCTTATTCTCCACTGTGCAAATATGCGATTGCATTGGTTTGCGTGTCTCTCACTAATTTTGTAAATCTGTTGTGGGTGGATTAGCTTGACGTGTGACAGTGTAAGGAAGGATGTCAGACGCCAGTGACAACAAAAATGTCAGTCGTATCTTGGAAAGCGACCCAGATAGCGGCAGGTCGCCACAAGAGAGCGAGTCAGACGACTCGCTATTGTCATCCCCTGTCGAGGAAGGGCCGTCAGGTAACGCTGATGATATTTTGGAACAACAGCCTGAAGGGGCTGCTATCCCTAAAGGTATTGGCGGTATTATGTGGTAACTCGTATACTGCCCCCCAAAGCCAGGATATCCTATTCAATTAAGAAAGGATATTTTGGACAAAAAACCGGCGCCAGAGAAAATTAGGGCAAAACCGTCCGCTAAAAGCAGACGATTGCCTGACTTTGCGTTGGCGTCGCGAATTTTGACAGATTGCGAGGCGTAATTCGACCGGGTTTAATCATGAGCAGCAAAGGGACGTGAGGATTCTTCGTGAAGTACTGCGCTAGACCGGCAAGTCTATGGTGGTAGGAGCGTTAGAGCAGTATTGGTTTTCATCCATTTGTTCTAGTTTGGAATTTGACCAGTATGGCACGATCGAAGATCCTTCGCGGCCTAATCCCTGCGCTGCTTTAGGTAACTGCTTCAATTTTTTAATCTTCCCATTGTCATTCGTCCCTGTTTGTTGTGTTCGCAGAGCAGGTGACCGCTGACGAGGACCCCGCTGAGATTAACACAGCCTGGAAAGAAGTTGGTTGGGAATGGCAACAGGAAGCGGAACGCCTGCCAGCCATGAACTACGAAGCTATAAATTTTGGCAATGGCGAGTTTCCAAAAGGACACCCAGCCAAGTTGAATCCAGACGACGACTGGTACAAGGAGTTGGAGAAGTGGAATGGGGGCCCAAAGGGGTACCTCAAATGGTTTAGGGAAGCATATTGCCTTCCCAGCAAATGGGATGTCATGCTCCCTAGGCCAAACGATGTCATTCTCCAAGCGCCCGACGGGTATTTTGCCGTCTTCAAGGATCATTTTAAGTTTGGGCTGCAATGCCCCTTTGATTGGGCAATTATGTCTGTGATGCGTAATTTTTCCATCAGTCTGGCACAACTGAGCCCATTACCTTTTCGGATGCTGGTGTCAGTACTGTAGACATGCTGATATTTGAGGATGAAGGTCAAATTTCATGTTATCCGTACCCTGATGACTGTTAAACGGAATAGCTCAGCGACTGGCCGTTACACCTTCCAGACTGCTAGCAAGAAACTGCTCGTTTGGCCTAAAGTGAGTTCTCTGAAGCATTACATGAGCAGGTGGGTCTGGGTGAAGGCCTCTGTAGACGCTCGAATAGACATGCCGTTAACGTTCACCACACCGAGGGATCATATGGAGCACTTGGCAGTCTGTGACTTGACGGCTGAGGAGCAGAGGACCGTCAACTATTTTAGGGTGAAAGACGGTATCCCGTCCAAGTTGCTGCCACCATGTGGATACATTGTGGAAAACCGCCCACTCGCCTATGTTGGTCTTTGTGGCGAGATAGGTGCCCCTGACTCTGGTAATTCCAGGCTCCTGGTGCACTTCTTGAAGTTACCGTTTATGTTTATTCAGTTTGTTATTGTTATGATATATATTTATTGTTTTCTGTGGGTGTGCAAACTTGTTTTTTATTGGCAGTGCCTTTTTATACGGCTGTCGTCTAACCTTTTCACTTTGCTCATGCAGATTTGAATATTAAACGCCTGAAGTTGCCAAGGATGGCTGAGGAACAGACGGCTCACGGTTCCACCTCTCACACCGCCGGTCGTGGGGGCAAGTGGCAACAGGGGCGCCGTCAGCAGGCGTGGGAGGCGTGGACCGGCAGTGGCTAGCCTTCCCGTCCAGGGGGAGGCTGTAGTGCCTGCTGCCTCTAAGAAGCCAGGTGCATCTGCCAGGGGCGGCAGGACTGTGACTATCGCCTTGCAGCACAAGAAAAGGGATAGGTCACCATCTCCCCATCGTTCTAAAAAGGTCGCCAAGCTTTCTGCTGGAGCCGCTACTACCGGCGTGGCTCCAGCCAACGAGGGTGTGACCATTGTTGTAACGACCCGAGTTTTTGGACTTGTCGATTGACGAAGGGAAATCGACAGACGAATCATTACTTTAACATTTAAACTACCAATTAATTCAAATACTCAAAACTAAGCATCTTTTATTAAATTAATTAACTAAAAACCAATAACCTACATAATTCCAAACTTAAATTACGTAAAATAATTATTAGCATCCTTCCCAACAGGCTGGGAGTACTTTAATAGTATAAAAGTCTTAATGGAAATACTAGAAAATTCTAGGGCTATTCTACAGATCTCAACCACACAAAGCCCGATCCTGCGGAAGCCTGTTCTAAGCAGCTGCATCATCACCTGAAACTGAGGGGGGGTCCACCGTCAGTGGGGAGTAACTAGGCTGTCCCGCTTAATTGAGGGACCGTTAAACACATAATATCATAGAATTTCACATGAAAATCACGCATAAACCATATTACATTGTATACCAAAAATTATACGAGATACATATAAAAATACGTACAAAAATACGTATACAAATACATATAAAAATACCTGCAGAAATACGGTTAGAGTTACGTACATATAAAGTACGTATACAATACAGATACGAATACAAATACATACAACATACTTACACAGCGGAAGACTTATACGAATATTGCTTAACTTGTACATATGCTTATTTATCATTATTCTTATTGAAACATATCCCAACTTATATCATACGTAACATCTCGTCATCTTATCATAATCATAATCATATCATCTTATCTTAACTTCATATCGTATCATATTTTATCTTCGTATAATAACATAAACATAACATCAACATCTTATCTTATCCTTGCTTAATCTATGGTCGAGTCAACATGCTAGTAGGGGAACTCGTGTGTACCCCAACTTTCCTAGAATATGCCGGGTCAGACTCATGTGTCTTTCCCAAAGTCTAAGTGGGACCCTCACTCCCGAATTAACGACTCATGTGCCACTAATTCGGACGACAACACAAACTAGGATTAGTAAACCGACCAGAAAGCCTCGGCAGGTCGGTGGCAAAGACTTAACCCCGGTAACGAAGCGTGCATCGTCGGTGGGGTGACCACTTCATAAAACCTTAAAGAAAATATCTTATCTTATATCATATGAATCATCTTAACATATTATCGTATCATATCATATCATTCATACCATTCATATCATATCATTATCATCTTTCAATGGACCGGTCACTATAACTCGTTGTGGATCCCGTGTTTCACCACAACTTTCCTAGAACATGCCGGGGTGAGCTCATGTACTCAACCCGTAGTGGATCTCGTGTTTCACCACTAAGCTTAAGCTATGGCCATAAATCTTAAATAGCAGCTCGTGTACTACTACTTAGACGACTACATATCCTAAGACCCAGAACTACTCGGGGGAACTCGTGTGTTCGTCCCATTGAGCAGTGGCTTCGACTTAACCCAGTCTGACTACTCGGGTCATCAGGTGGGCGTCCTTATCTTATCTTATATCTTTCAATTCTTATATCTTATCTTATATCGGGAAATACTAGGTGGCCGTATTCGGAAATGAACCGTTCGAAGTCCCAGGAAAGAGAGGTGCGGCACGTATATTGGCCACCTTAAATACCAAGTCTTTCCTAGCCAGAGATCGAAACGATTCGTATTCCTCCTACTCTGTTTCCTTTCTTTCCCTATTAATATCTTATCGTAACTCTTATAACTTATCCCTACTGATTCCTAATATTAATAATAATACTAATAATAACCGTAATATTAATAATATTATTAAAATATCCGAATACTAATAATAATAACATTATTGTCTACCCTTCTTGTTACAACTTATCCCTGATAATTCCTTTAATTGTAACTTTTATAATTGATTATTCCTAAAAAAATAATAAGTCAAAATTTAACTAAAATTGACTAATTAAATTAAGACCCTTGACATTTTCATTAAAATAGTAATAATTAGATAAATTCATTCAATCATCATATAACCAATTTAATAAATTACATAAAAATCACTATTAATTACATAAATTACCTAAAACATGATAAAAATACTATTCATCAACTTTTATGCCACTCGACTTTTATATATGTAAATACCAACATTGGCACTTAAAATTAATTAAATACAATTATCAATAATTAATCATTAAACTTAATAATAAACAATAAAATCATGCTTTCACATAATATCATCAAGATTAGCAAGAACAAGATCAAAAATCATTCTTTTTCATACATGTACCACACGACTTTTGGCCTTAACAAGATCATCAAAATAACTTCCAAGAATGAATCATAACATGATAAAGATTAAAGATTGATTAAAGATTAATCGATACAATTCACGAACTATAAAGATTCATCATAAAAGTCATATTTTTAATTCCCTTTTAATACTTAGGTCACTCGAAAAATTCAAGAGTTAATAATAACATATTTTAATAATTCAATTACCCTATTTTACACAATCTGATTTTTAAAGAATTAAATTAAGAACGACCATCTAAAGGTCTCTAATAATCTGGAAATTTTTATGGGAGATAAATGCAGGTTCAAGGTTTAACGTGCATAAATTTCGTTTAAAAATAATGTCATTTAATAATTTTAAGTGATTTTATAACTAACAGATCAGATTAGAAAGAATTCAGTTTCAGATTTTTCTGCCATAGCAAACGATCTTTAAAAATTACGAAAATTTTACACTTGCTTTAAAACAGTATTAATGACTTCCACCTAAAATTTCGTAGCCATCCGAATCGATTAAGTACTTTAATAAATTCATAAACTAAAACTGGACAGTTTTATCGGTTTGAAAGATTAAATTATTTCAAGCAAGAGAAGGACGAATTTCACCATGAAATAAATCTTGATTAAAGATCAAACAATAAAGAAGCTCCTAAAATTATTCTAAGCCACTCGACATTTTAGAACAACAAGAACAAATTAATTCTTTTTAATTCAATACTTTAATATAACATTTAAATAATCAAGATTAACAATAAAAATTCAAGAAAACCACATAAAGGTAATCAAATCATCATAATCTTCACTCGACTTTCATGAAAATAATAAAGATCATAATTCAATAGTTTAACATGCAATCATTCATCATAAACATACAATTAAACAATTTAATTCATGATTAAAATTAATTTAACAATTCAAGATTCACAAAAATTACATCATAGCCTCAAGAAAAATTACATAAAATCATATCATATGGTTCGAAATTTCTAGGTGAACATGATACTAATTCCTAGCAATTTTCATGATCAAATCCTAAATTAATTATATGGCTAACTTGTACCAAAATTAAATGGGTAAGTCTAGTTACCTCTGATCGCTAAAAATTCCAAAAAAAATTCACCCTTTGGAATGGAACACCACACGGCCAAACAAGAACAAAAAATAGGGTTCTTGAGTATTTTCTTTTGAGAATTTTGTAATTAGGGTAAAGGTATACAATTGTTGTTCTTTAACAAAAGAAAGAAAAGAAACAAAACAACAATAATTAAAGGGGAGGGGCCGTGAGGTAGAGAGGGATAGTAGGGAGAGATGAGCAATTTTAGGAAGACTAGGTAAGTTAGTTTAAAATTAGGCTTACTAATTAAATTAGTTAATTTAATTAATCATTTAATAATCTAATTAATTAAATTAAACTCAAAAGAAATAAACATTGGGCTAAAATAGAAGGGGCCGGCCATGACATAAAGAGAAGGAAAAATTGGGTATTGGCCCAATTCTGAGATAAGGAATAAAATTAAACAGTCCAAATAAATGGGCCCTTTGGACTTAGAATAAAAAAATAATTAGGAGAAAAGAAAAAGAATAAAGGGGTCGTGCAACACCGATTCTAAGGACATAATTGGGCTCGGGTTTTGGCAAGATAAAATGAAAAGGTTAAGGCTAGGCTCAAAATAATTAGATTGCTACACAAAATAATAATTAATTAAATAATAATCAATTTAATAGTTAATTAATTATACATTTAATTACTTAATAAAAATTTTAAAATATCCCAAATTTTCGGGGTATTACAATTGTCGTTAGCGAGTTGGCCGCTGCTATTGTCAGCGAGCCGCCATCTGAGGTTGCTGCAGTTGTTGCTCCAGAACCTGAGGTTGCAACAATTATGGATATGGGTGGTAGTGTGGCCACAGTCCCATCTACTACTGAGGCGTTGCCCAGTGTGACTGGAGTGGACAATACCACCACCAAGACTGCCGTGGAGCCACCTCAGGCTGAAGAGGCCAACTCAAAGTGGCAGGTGACGCTAGAGTCCACCACGAGACCTGTCACTCCCCTGACTCCCCTATGTGCTGAGGGGGGTGATGTTGAAGAGATAACTACTGCTGCAGACATAGAGCGGATTCGGCGGCTCGCTCATGAAAAAGGTTTAAAAGCGCCTGAGCCAGACAACAGAGCAGCGGCTGACAATGCTTCAGCTGAGAATGCTACCAACCCTGTCGTCGATGAGGTATGTACTTAGTTTACGTCGGTATGCGTTACTAGCACTTTTTCCTTTAATATAATGTTTTTGTTATATGTTTGCTAACGTCCTTCAGACTACTTCCCCTGCCGCCCCAAACTATTGTATCCAGTATGTAGGGCCGCAGTTGACACGCAGCACTGCCGTGCTACACTTAGAGGAGGGCGGTGTCTTTGCTGCCGACCCAGAGAAGAGGATTGGGTCGTTTGGTTTCCCCTTGCCAGACAATGTTATCATCCGACGTGGCATGTGGGGGTATGGTCATTTGGAAATTCCTCCATCTTTCCAGCCTGGGCCTAGGCCTACCGGACCAGCATTCCGTCCTGAGCCAGACGTGGACGTGAATGAATCACTGATGGCTGACCTAACACATGCTGGTGGCGACTTAGGGTACCGGCTGTTAAGGGCGAACAGGCTGCCAGCAGATTGCAGTCGAGACCGTTGGGTTAATCCTGCCCAGGCTCTTTGCCATGACGTTGCCTGTGTAAGTATCCTGGTGTTGTCAGTTAATATTTTATTGGTGTTATTTGCTCGCATAATCTTGTCGGCCTGCTTACTGTTAGGTTGTTTGTGTTTGTGCAGGCCGCCAACTCTGCTGTGGAGCTGGCTGAAGCTTTTTTCACCTTGGGGGCGGACCTGAGTGCTGCACGTGACACGTCAGAATCTCTAGAGGCCGTCAACAAGTCTTTGATTGAGGACTTGGATAGTAAGAAAAAGGAGGTTGAGGCTCTCAAGGCCTAACTCTCACAGGAAAACTCATCCTTATCCAAGAAGGATGAGCAAATAGAGGCTCTTATGAAACAGGAAGTCGAGGCTGCCAACCTTCTGCTGAAGAGGAATGAAGAGATAAAAAATCAACAAAGTAGGTTGGCAGCCATGGCAGAGATAGAGGGCAAGGCTCAAGCTGCTGCTGAGGCTGCCAGTAGAGAGCTGGAGGAGACTAAGAGGCTGCTGAACACCACCATCGCCGGGGCCGTCATTGCCAAGCATGATGCTAAGGCGTCTGTTGGTGCCTCTAGGAATAGGGTCAAAGCGGATAAGGTCAGGGCCCACCGGGCAGTCGAGGCTGCCAAGGCTGATGCCAATTCCACTGCCCAAAAAGCTGTGGAAGGCTTTATTGCATCCCCTCGCCTTCACCACTTTTGTACCAATCGTTTTGACGGCGGTTGGGTGGCGGCAATGACGTGCGTTTTGTCTCTTCACCCAGACCTTGACTGGGTGGCAGTCGAGGCTGCCTTTGCTGAAGGTGTAGGCAATCAGCCCTTGAATGAGGCTGACACGTTCCCAGAAGAGCATGTTGGGAACCTGTCACCTCGAGTGACAGGGGTGCCACCTTCTCCTATTGAGGCAGAGGAGTCTGAAGCTACTACTTTGAAGAGCAACCAACAACGTCCAGTGTAGCTGATAGAACCGAATGACGTGGTTGGCAGCCTTCTCCTATGTCTTCTTGTGGCTCTAATTTTTTATTTAACTTATTGTAATTTTGTAACGTACATATTTGTGTTTTGTTGTAAATATTTAGGATTTCTACCTTTTGTGCTTCTGTTTGTAAAATGGGCTGCCATGCCAGTAGAGCAAAATCCTGTTGTAATATGCTGCCAGTCATTACTGGATTTTGATTTATAAAATATTAGTGAAGGAAAAATCTTTTTGCCTTTTATTTTATCTTTATTTCTGTAAGTACTATTTGAACTGCACTTTTTAACTTGCATATAGTTACTTGATTTTTTGATTTGGCATAGTTGTTCCTGTAGAACTGGCCTCTGGCCTTAGCTGCAAGAGCTATCTGTGGAGCCCAATAGCTGCCATGCATTTGAATTTCAGTTAGCCTGTTGGATGGCAGTGGCCTTAGGCCTTAGCTTTTTTAGCTAACCATCCTAGCCTGTTGGCTGTGGTTCATGACCTTAGCTGTAAAAGCTATCTGTGTAGCTCATTGGCTGCCACACATTTGAATTGCAGCCAGGCTGTTGGATGGCAGTGGCCTTAGGCCTTAGCTTTTTAGCTAACCATCTTAGCCTGTTGGTTGTGGTTCATGACCTTAGCTGTAAAAGCTATATGTGGAGCTCATTGGCTGCCACACATTTGAATTTCAGCCAGGCTGTTGGATGGCAGTGGCCTTAGGCCTTAGCTTTTTAGCTAACCATCTTAGCCTGTTGGCTGTGGTTCATGACCTTAGCTGTAAAAGCTATATGTGGAGCTCATTGGCTGCCACGCATTTGAATTTCAGTCAGGCTGTTGGATGGCAGTGGCCTTAGGCCTTAGCTTTTTAGCTAACCATCTTAGCCTGTTGGTTGTGGTTCATGACCTTAGCTGTAAAAGCTATCTGTGGAGCTCATTGGCTGCCACACATTTGAATTTCAGCCAGGTTGTTGGATGGCAGTGGCCTTAGGCCTTAGCTATTTAGCTAACCATCTTAGCCTGTTGGCTGTTATACTTGACGCAACCAGGTCATAGGATGGCGGTGGCCTTAGGCCTTAGCTTTTTTAGCTAACCATCCTAGCCTGTTGGCTGTTGTGCAAGCATATTTATACTGCAAAGTGATGCCTTGGACACTATTGGATGGAAGTTGTCCCTATCACATAGTCTATGCGGTTGTGCATAAGTAAATAATTAAGGCAAGACACAAGGAAGGTGGCTCTTTTGGCCTTTTATTAATGTTGTTGCTAGGTTGTACATTAGAATACATATTTAAATGGACAAATGATTTCATACATATCAAGGTCTTGTCTTAGCAAGTCATCATTCAACTCTGGTTGGTATGCTTGGATTCTGAAGGATGGTAGACCCACTTCTACCGGCAAGACATCTTCGTGGCCAAAGGTAAGTCTGAATGGCGTTTCTCCTGTTGCCTCCGTCTCTGTCGTTCTGTTTGCCCACAGGATGTCAGGTATCAGATCTGCCCATTGGCCCTTGAGGTCTTCCAACTTCTTCTTCAGGGCGTTCAAAATTTGTTTGTTGGCAGCTTCTGCCTTGCCCATTTCTTTGAGGATGAGCGACTGAGGCGTATGCCATCTTGACCTTCAGAGGTTCTAGATACTGCTGGAGGGGCTTGCATTCAAACTGGGTGCCATGATCGAACACTATTGCCTGTGGGAGCCTAAACCTTGTAATTATTTGTTCCCAAATAAACTTCTTCACCTGGGCAGCTGTGATGGACACTGTTGGTATGGCCTCGATCCATTTGGTGAAGTAATCTATGGCCACTATCAAAAATTTTCTCCCCCCTTTACCTTTGGTGAATGGACCAAGGATGTCCATTCCCCATTGGGCAAATGGTATTGGGTTGAGTATTGGATGTAGGTCATTTGGCGGCGTGTTTATCATGGGGGAAAACTTTTGGCATTTATCGCACCTTTTGACATTTTCTTGGGAGTCCCTGAGGATGTGGGGCCAGTAGTAGCCGGCACGAATGGCCTTCAGAGCTAGGGCTTTGCCACCAATGTGATTTCCACAAATACCCTCATGGATTTCCTCGAGGATTTTTTGAGCTTCGAATTTCGTGGCACATCTTAGCAGAGGGAGATGGAAGGACTTTTTGTAAAGTATTCCTTGGAACACACAATACCATGCTGCCTGTCGTCTTATTTTGGCAGCCATTGTTTTGTCTGCCGGTAGGACCCTTGTGTTTTTGAACTCTAGGATGGGATGAAACCATTCCCCCTCCGTGTTGCTAATGAAACTAACTGCCAAGCTGTCAATAGCCTTTCCCTGACGTAACTCGATCATGACATGTCCTCCCAGCTCAGATAGTGCTGAGGTTGCCAGTCGGGCCAAAGCATCCGCCTTTTGATTGTCGTCTCGTGGAACCAATTGCATCTCAAAAGACACTAGCTGTTGAATCAATTGCTTTAAATGATCTCTGTATTTAACAATGGTGGGTTCCCGAGCTTCTGTTGTGCCTTCCATTTGGGTTGCCACTAACTGAGAATATGTGATTAACTTCATTCTCTCTGCCCCGGTAGCGATGCATAGCTGGATGCCAGCTATTGTTGCCTCATATTCAGATTCGTTGTTGGTGGCTTTGAAATTAAACCACAAAGCATAACGGTGCATTGTGCCATCTGGGCTGGTTATCTCAACGTCGGCCCCATATCCTGTATTGCAAGATGAGCCGTCAGTGTATACCGTCCACACCTCAAAGGGATCAGTGGTTGAGAATTGTGTTTCTGCGATGAAGTCTGCCAGGGCTTGTGCCTTGATGGCGTTCCTTGGTCGGAAGGAGATGACGTATTCTGATAGTTCAATTCGTCATTTCATCATTCGCCCAGAAACAGCCAGTTTTTGCAAGGCTGTCTCCAATGGATGGTTGGTTAAAACCATAATTGAGTGGGCATCGAAGTATGGCTGCAAGCGTCTTGCCGCCACCATAACTGCGAATGCCAGTTTTTCTACGGATGTGTATCTGGTTTCAGCTCCTGTAAGCACATGGCTGACAAAGTAAACTGGCAGTTGCACCTTCTCTCGTTCCAACAAGAGTACGGTTGCTACAGTGTTGTCATTTGCAGAAACATACAGTTGGAGTTGTTCTCCCTCTTCTGGACGTGTCATGGTTGGCAGCGTCTTGAGATTGTCCTTGACTTTTTGGAAGGCGTCTGATTGCTCAGCTCCCCATTCAAATTTTTTGTTGGACCTCGGTACTTTAAAGAAGGGTAGGGCTTGAGACTCAGACTTGGCCATGAATCTAGTGAGGGTTGCCATCCTGCCTGTCAACTTCTACACATCCTTGATTTTAGTAGGCTCTGCCATATCTGCTATAGCTTTGATTTTGTCTGGGTTGGCATCTATGCCCCTCTCAGATACCGTGAATCCTAAGAATTTCCCTGATGTTACTCCAAACACACATTTCTTGGGGTTTAACTTCATTTGAAATTGTCTCAGAGTTGCAAAAGTTTCTTGCAGGTCAGCCAAGTGATCCTCTGGCATCTTGCTTTTGACAATGGTGTCATCCACATACACCTCTACATTTCTCCCTTTCTACTTTGCAAAGACCATGTCGACCAGTTTTTGGTATGTTGCCCCTGCATTTTTCAACCCAAAGGGCATAGCCTTGTAACAGTACACGCCAACATCTGTGATGAAGGCTGTCTTTGGTCTGTCGGACTCAAACATGCTGATTTGGTGATAACCTGAAAAGGCATCCATGAAACTAAGTAATGCATGGTTAGCAGTGGAATCTACTAGTTGATCTATCCTTGGTAGTGGATAACAGTCTTTAGGGCAGTGGCGGTTGAGGTCTGTAAAATCAACACACATCCGCCACTGTCCATTTGCCTTTTTTACCATTACAACATTAGCAAGCCACTCAGGATAGTCACAAGGTTCTATGAACCCTGCTAATAACAATTTGTTTATTTCATTAGCTACAACATCATTTTTTTCAGCAGAGAAGGATCTCTTCTTCTGCTTTACAGGCCTAATATTCTCATCTACGTTATGTCTATGTTGGATTACAGAAGGATGGATGCCAGGCATCTCATCAGCAGAAAAAGAAAAAACATCAGCATTGGTTTGCAGTAGTTGGATGAGATTGACCTTTACATCGGCTGGCAGCTTCTTGCTCACCTTGACTGTTCTGGAGGTGTCGGTGGCAGACAGGGATACTTCCTCAACCTCATCTTCTGGTTCAGCTCGAGGTGTCTTGTCGTCCTCAGGCCGACCGTGGATGTCCTCCATGGAGACCGGGGAAACTTCTGGCTCCCTCTTCCTTTTCAATCGCCAACTGCAAGGTCCATCGCATCCTGGTCGATGGCGGCTCCTCTGCTAATATACTCTACAGGGAGGCCTTTGACAAGCTGGGAATAGAAGAAAAATACTTGAAGCCAGTGCACTACTCCATCAGTGGGTTTACAGGGGCTAGAGTTACTCCAGACGGCATCATCAAACTGCCAGTCCAGCTGGGAGAAGGCAGACAAGTCAAGAGGGCAATGGCGGAGTTCCTGGTCATCAACATACCGGCAGCCTATAATGCCATCATGGGGAGGCCAATGATTAATGACATCAAGGGCATACCGTCAACCTACCATCTGACAATACTCTACATAGCTGATGATGGCCAACCAGGAAAGATAAGAGGCAGCCAAGAGGTTGCTCGCTCTTACTATGTGACAGCCATCGACCAGGATGCCATGGACCAGGATACCATTGTCATGAACATAGGTATAGTCGAAGCCATTGTATTCTTGATCCTAGTGCTTGGGGAGTAGATCTTCGTGGTTGACCCGGCATGAGCAAGGAAAGTTGGGGGGAGTATATCTTCGTGGTTGACCCTTTACGAGCATATGACTGGTCACGGATTAGCACCTGAACTGGATAGAATAGAAGAGTCAATAGGGGTGTCAAGAGGTCTAGAACGGAATGAGTTGGTATAGAAGGTCTTGGTTTACTAAGTTGTTAAGATTGTTTCCGCTGCGTACTTGAACGTTAATGTATATATGTATGATTTCTTGATGATTTGTTTGTGTGTTTGATTGAATTATTCTAATGATTATGTTTCTAATTGTGTTCTACTGATTAAGTAGAACAATCTAATTACTCACCACTGACTGTGGACCCCAAAATCCTTTTCCAGGTACAGGTGGTGACTGATTTGGGCTACGCAAGGGCTGGGGTTCTGAGCTAGCCAGCTTAGTAGTTGACCCTGATGTTTAGTTCTACCTTATGTTTTATTACTATTAGTGGACTTTTCTTTATTTTGTATTAATAAGGGACCTTGGATTATTAACTATTTTGGATTATTTAATAGTTTTAATGAATAATATGATTAGGTTTAGAGCTTCCGCTGCAGTTTATGAATTTGATCTTAAAGGTTTTTAGAAGTTAAAGATCTGTAATGTTGTTTTCCTCCGAAAACAACGCTGCTAAATTACGGGTCGTTAGAGTTGGTATCAGAGACGAACCTTAGGATTACTTCATCATAAGTAACGCGAAAGATTGTGCGCTTTATGATCCCGAGAGTTAACATAGTTAGCTTTACCACAAGAACTTAAGTGAGTGTTGACTTGGGTAGAGCGATGGGATAAGTTATTTTCCATTCTTTTGCGACGATTTGATTTAAATTTTAGACGACTTTTAATTTCCATAACTTGTGCATTGTTTTGCAGAATGGAAAGCCCGGAACCATCACTTAGAAGCCGTGATCGACGTCGTATGTTGGAGGACGCAATCATCACCATAGCTCAGAGAGGAGCCCAGTTGACCGGCGGTCAAACCACATTTGACCGGATTTCCCGTCACCGACACCCTACCTATGATGGCACGTCTGACCCCGTGGTGCTCGAGAGCTGGATTCGGGAGATGGGAAAACTATTCGATGCAATCGATTGTCCGAACGACGAACGGGTTCTGATCGCTAGTTACTATCTTCGACTAGAAGCGGACACCTGGTGGATGATGGTTCGACCACAGGGAAGAGCTATAAAGAGCATGTCCTGGGAAGGGTTTACATCCAAGCTACAAGAGCGTTTCTATCCAGACGAAATAATTAGGTGGCAAACACAGGAAAAGTTCCTTACGCTCACTCAGGGGACCATGTCAGTACAGACTTACACCGACAAGTTCGCGGAGCTGTCCAGATTCGCCACTGCAGTAATCCCATCGGAAGCTGAGAAACTGAAGCGGTATATAAAAAAGATGGATCCTCGCATTCGGGTACACGTCATCAGCAGCAAGCCAACAACATTTCAGAACGCTTATAAGACAGCTTTGGAGATTCAAACATCGCTCGAGGAGGAAGAGGCTACAAAGAAGAGGACCAGGGACAGCCAGCCGCCAGCAGTCGAGAAGAGAGCACGAATCGAATCATCTCAAGAGCCGCTACTGCAAGACGTACAAGCAACCAACTTTCCGGAGACCGCAGTTTGCACAGGATGCAAGAAAGAGCGTCATCCCGGGAAGAGGTGCGACGTGTCTACGATAGTGTGCTACGTGTGTGGACAAGGAGGGCACAAGTCATGGGCGTGTCCAAAGAATAAATCGGCCGCAATTGTGAGACAGGCACCGATGAAGAACCATATCTTTTGCATGACCCAAGAAGAGGCGGACGCGCAGGCCAACATGATTACTAGTACGGCCACTGTTTTATTATTAATTTTTTTTTCCTTCTATTTTATTGTTTTCATATATGTGCTTCCTTTTGAAAAATTTCGAGGACGAAATTTTCTTAAGGAGGGTTGACTGTAATACCCCGAAATCTCGGGATATTTTAAATTTTTTTCATAATTAATTAAATATATAATTTATTAACTATTTAATTATTTTGATCCTAGCCTGAACCCTCTACCTTATCTTGCTAAAACCCGAGCCCAATCTTTTTCCTTTCATCCCTTATGTCTCATGGCCCTTGCTCCTTTCTTCTAATCAATTTATTTAATTTGTTTTAGCCAATATGATTAATTAATCTATTTTGGACCTTTTCTTAAAAACCCTAATCTTTGTTTAACTATTCTCCTTACTAGATTTTAGGAGAACACCTACTCCCTATTGTTTCCCCATATACACGGCCCCCTCTTGAATTTTTCCTTCAATTGGTTATTTAATTTAATTCCACCAATATTACAATTTATATCTATTTTGACCTATTCCAAAAAAAACCCTATTCTTTTCTAACTTCACCTATCCTTACTACTAAATTATAGGAAACCATATTCCCCTTATCTTCCTCATATCACACGGCTAGGAGGGGAAAACAACAATATCAAATTGTTTTATTATCTTTCCCTTTCAAGGATCAATCACAAATTATTCCTAACCCTTTTCCTATTGCTTCAACCCTTAAAGATTGATCAAGAAACCAAACTAAACCTTCAAGAAACCAAAATAAATCCAAGAAACCTTGAATATTTCGAACCCCCATCCATCATCAAAGGTAATTAGATTTGCTTTACTTAATCAATAGGATAGGTTAGCAATATAATTATTAGAATAGGATTAATCATGTTTAGGATTGCTTAGAATTAAGTTGCTTACATTTCAAATTGATTATATATGTATATATAGGGATGTCGTGTGGTATATTCATGTTATTATAATGTTTAATTAAATTATTATACTTGTTTTAATACAGTTCATGCTTGTTTTATGAATCTTGCTAATTTAAAATTGATGAAACTAATTATTGAATGTATATGTATGTATGCGGAGTGATGTACCTTATTGTTCGAATATTTTTCTTGATGAAAATACGATTTTTATGTTATATCCTTGATCTTTAATTAATCTTTTATGATAATCTTGAATTGAATCTTTGATTTAAGTATATTATGATAGTTTCTTGAATTAAATCTTGATGTTGTTTAGAAGCCCTAAAAGCCGAGTAGTATGTGTATCAAATATTTGATTTTTGATCCTGATTTAATCCATGTTTTATGATTTAATGTTTTAAAGAATAATTTTATGATTTATTATTAAGTTTACATGTTTAATTGATGATGATTTTTTTAAGTAAATTAAAGTGTCAATTTTGGTGAACCTAAGTGAGAATGTCGAATGGTGTTATTAAGGAAAAAGAGGATTTTTATCTTGTCTTATGTAATATTAATTGATAATTGTTAGTTTACAAGTTTAATTGATTTTTTAATTGAAATATTGAATTGTTTATGTGATTATTTACTGAGTTGATTTAATTATTTATTGAAGAAGTAATTGTCGTGTGGAATAGATATTAAGTTAGAGTTTTGGGTCAAGTTATGATGAACTAGAATTGAATCGAGGATAAGTTGTGTCAATAAGGAATTGAATTGAGAACTGGAATTGAGAACAGAACAAGATTCAATTGAAAAGATGATTAACTATGAAGTGACCGCCTATCTAGTGGCACTAGTGCCATGAACATAGGTATAGTCGAAGCCACTGTCCTATCTTCGGATTTGGGACAGTTCTTGATCCCAGTGCATGGGGAGTAGATCTTCGTAGTTGACCCGGCATGAGCAAGGAAAGTTGGGGGGAGTAGATCTTCGTGGTTGACCCCTTACGAGCATATGACTGGTCACGGATTAGCAATTGAACTGGATAGAATAGAAGAGTCAATAGAGGTATCAAGAGGTCTGGAACGGAATGAGTTGGTATAGAAGGTCTTGGTTTACTAAGTTTTTAAGATTGTTTCCGTTGCGTACTTGAACGTTAATGTATATATGTATGATTTCTTGATGATTTGTTTGTCTGTTTGATTGAATTATTCTAATGATTATGTTTCTAATTGTGTTCTACTGATTAAGTAGAACAATCTAATTACTCACCACTGATTGTAGACCCCAAAATCCTTTTCCAGGTACAGGTGGTGACTAATTTGGGCTATGCAAGGGCTGGGGTTGTGAGCTAGCCAGCTTAGTAGTTGACCCTGATGTTTAGTTCTACCTTATGTTTTATTGCTATTAGTGGACTTTTCTTTATTTTGTATTAATAAGGGACCTTGGATTATTAACTATTTTGGATTATTTAATAGTTTTAATGAATAATATGATTAGGTTTAGAGCTTCCGCTACAGTTTGTGAATTTGATCTTAAAGGTTTTTAGAAGTTAAAGACCTGTAATGTTGTTTTCCTCCGAAAACAACGCTGCTAAATTACGGGTCGTTACACTAAGGCCCATCATTGTGAACTATATGAACTAGAAGATGACCATGACTATATGAAGTGTGAGTGAATAGTGAAAATTAAAATGGCTAGAGCCCAAAAAAAAAAAAAAAAATTCACACATAGTCACACTAATATGATACAACATGAATGGTCTTCTATAAGGTCAGTCCTGGGTGGTCACAAGGTACCATGGCTAAAGAGAAAACTGAACTGATCTAGTGACTCTTCATATTGAATGACACACGATTAATAGATGTCTTATTATGATCTCATCGGGCATGAGGATCACGCGCCATGGCTGGGATGGGCCGGTTATGATTATTGAGGTCGGGCACCACAAGTAACCATAATCAAAGCCCCCCGGGGTAGGTCTCGAGCATAGAACATGCTCATCTGAGACAAGGTCCTATGGTGTGGCACCTATTCGTAGGGCCACATGCAATATGCCTAAAAAAATTCGGGAATAATAATAATAAGACCACGAGACTTTTCAAGTTTATCCACACCACTAAGGAGTGATATTCCCTAGTGGAGTCGCCAAACTGTAGTGGTCGTTTTTATCCGACCGTCTACGTCTCACGAGTTGGTTGATTGCTCGTTAATGCCGTACGTGAATACGGACTAGTAGGAGTCGCCACCGTGCGTTTTATACGGTCCACAGACATCGAAGAAGTACCGAAAGCCAGGAGCAATCGGCCTCATATGGTCGTGCACCAGAGTATGGGTTCGGGGACAGGTTACGGGCCAATCGTGCATTGGGCCTGCCTGCCTGTAAGCGGTCTCTACTAGGTCTCTTTTTGTGGTCAAATTATTATTAATCCCGAATACATAAATATCCCAATTTTACCCTAAAGAACGCAAATTACTAAGCGGGTTTAATTTATTTACATGCCAAAACTAACTTTATTATGACCACTTTAAATTAAATCAATATTAAAAAGGTCCCTAAGATCAAATTGGTCCAAATTAAAGTTAAAAAAAAAATACATGAGATAAAATAAATATGTACATAATATTGGTAAGAGAAAATAAAATGAAATGAAATGAAATAAAATCATAAGAAATAGAATAAAATGAGATCATACGAAATAAAATCAAGTGAAGTACTAATAAATAAAAAACTAACAAATATAAAACAAAAGAAACTTAGAAAATCAAGTCATATGCAACCAGCACTGACCAACCTGGCTTCGGACCAGAAAATCACCTGCAAGAATTTTTTTAAAATTTTTTCTAGTATTTTTACATAAAACTAGACACAATAAGCTTCAAAATGACTACTCATACGACCACTAATTCGTTTCGAGAAATCCTGTAAAATTCAGAAAAGTCAGACAAACGAAACTGAAAACAGCAAGACTGATCATCCTCTGTTCGAACCCAGAAAACATATAGAAGACAATTTTATGAAATTTATTTGATATTTTTAAGTAAAAATAGACGTAATAAGATTTAAGAAGGTTATTCACAAGACTCCTAATTCTATCCCAATTGTCCTGAAAAATTCGGCAAAGGTGGCGAATCATAACTTGAAATGAAAAATCAGCATAGCGAAATCAGGACAAGGCTGCGTTCAAACCAAGAAAACGTCTAGGAGTAATTTTCTTATAATTTTGTGATATTTTTATGTAAAACTAAAAATCATAGGCTTGAAAACGACTATTTACGAAACTTGTAATTCATTACCAATAATCCTAGAAAAATCGTCAAAGTTGCAGCTCTGAACAAAAAACCGAGAAGATGAAATGATATATAATCAAATTATAACTTGCACAATAATGAGTAAAATAATTAGCAAATAAATTATTTAGGAAATCAAATACATATATGATTATAATGGGTTAGAGAGTTCTCATAAATAATACCGAAATCGCCGCGGTCGAAACGGAATCGTCAATGGCTTTGAATTGCTTGCGCGAGTATGGTGCTCGATGCTTGTGTTTGTTTGGAGGCCGACTAAAGGACTGTTATGGATGATGTCAAGGTTGTTTGGTGATGAATGGTGTTAAAAATTTCGTGTGTATTGGAATGAGGTATGATTTGTTTGTGCATTAGTGTCGGTGTTATTGCTAGGAATTGTTAGTATGTGAGTTGTTTGCTTGTTCTTGTAAAATAAAAGGAGAGGAGGTATATATATAGTGGATGTAAAAGATTCAAAAATGATGGATATAAGGTAAGAATAGATAATGTGAGATATGATGAGATATTGGATGATAAATATGGGAAATATGGTGATAGGATAATGGTAATGGTGATGATATGGGTGATAGAGGATGATTTCATTGATTTGTGCATGAGTTGGCAAGGATGACAATTATGGGAAGATTTGATGATGAATGATATGATTTGCATGGAACTGGGACTAGCATTGAATGAGATTAAGGTTTAGGGTTTTGGGTGGGGATTTACGTGGGCGTGTAAGTTAGATGGGGAAATTTTGTTTATTTCTAAGTTTAATTAGGTGGGCTTTAGGCTAAGTTTAATTAGTGGGAATTAGGTGACTAGGTTAGTTAATTTAGTGGCATTATAATTAAAGTTAATAATATTTTGGGTTTATTTGGGCTAAAGGGTTTAGGCTTGGTTAAACGGGTCTAGCCACAAACAAGCATTTCTCAGGCCTTTTTAGAAATTCGGATCAATTGAAGACGGGTATATTACAATCATTGGACTCTTAATTGGGGAGACACTTTTAGGTGACTACATCCTCACTTTGGCGCAGCGGAGCGTGCAACCACCCAGTCAACGATCTTCGTTTGACCAAATTGCACATCATCGACCCACGACCTACGAGGGTACAACCGACCCAGTGTGTTAGAGAACTGGATACGAGAGATGAGGAAACTCTTTGACGCCATATGGTGTTCATAGACAGAAAGAGTGCCTATAGCCGCCTAATACCTCAAGGGTGAGGCAGACAACTGGTGGAGTACCATAAGGGCTAACCCTGAGACGGAGTTGACTATGAACTGGTGAGACTTTACCGAGAAGATTCAATAACGGTTCTACCCGCACGAGTTAAGGTGGAAAAATCAAGAGGAGTTCCTGACTCTCACCCAAGGGAGCATGTCCGTACAAGCTTACACGGACAAATTTACAGAGTTGTCTTGGTTCGCTACTGCAGTCATCCCATCTGAAGCCGAGAGGGTGAAGAGATACATAAAGAAGATGGACCCCTGTATCCACTTTCACGTGATCAGCAGCGGTGCTACGACTTTTCAACGAGCTTATGAAGTAGCTCTTGAGATCGATGCACCAATAGCAGAGGAAGACAGAGCAAAGAAGAGGTCGCAGGAGTATTCCACTCTACCTATAGCAAAGAGGCCACGATATGAAGTTAACGACAATCCTCAGCAGACCGACCCACCCGTTCTAGAACAGAGCCAGAAGTTATGCAATGGATGCAAGAAGGTTTTGCACCCCGGCAAGAGATGTGATGGTACCTCCATAGTGTGCTACAACTGCAAGCAACCGGGTCACAAGTCACATTTATGCCTGAAGAAGCAAGGGACTAATCCTGATCACAAGGCCTCCGTGCGCAACCATGTCTTCTGTATGACCCATGAGGAAGCAGCAGCTCAACCCGAGGACGACACAGATGTTATTTCTAGCTTAGCATGTTGTGTCCGTTGTTTATGTACTTATGTGTGCTTCCTTATGAAATTTCGAGGAGGAAATTTTCTTAAGGAGGGGAGATTCTAACGACCTATATTTTTGGGCCATAAAATTTCGTGTGAAATTAATCATTAAAGCCCAAACATTCTAATTTAGGCCAAGAGACTTAATGATAGCTGTTGAAGCAAGCCCAAACCGTGGACTTAAGCCCTTGGCCGACTCCCCTTTTGTTAGTATTCCTTATCTCATTACTAACCATCTCCTAAAATCTAGTAAGGCCTATCCTATATAAACTCCAAAAGTCCACCCTTTCTCCCTATTTCATCATAACAATCAAACTCAAAACAAAACCTCCTCTTTTTCCCTCTTGTTCTCCACGGCACCCTCTCAACATTCAAAGCAAAATTGTTTCTTTCACTTCATCAAAACAAACAACACCATCAAACCTTCAACTCATCATCAACTTGTACGAAGAATAGCATTGTTGAAGTTTGTTGCTTTCCCTTAACCGTGCAATAGGTGTCGAGTGGCTCGACTTTGGGCGTAGGTCGTACGTGGTTTTGTGTCTTGCTTCGATAGGTAACTACATCTCTTCTACTTAGGATTAGGATTAGATTTCATAGGATGATAGTTTAGAAAGTTGTTGATTGTTGATTGCATCGTTGCGTGAAATAGCCGAGTGTTCAAGATAATTTATGTTGGTTTCTTTACTTGTTTTACATGAATCTTGATGCTAATCTATGAATTCTTGAATCATGTTCTTGTTTGGATTTATGCGTGTGATTATGGATTCAAAGTATGGATTTTTATCTTGTTTTAAGCATGGTTTCTTGAATCTTGATTAATCTTTTAAGCTATTATTGTTATTGAATCTTGTTTCGATGTTTGCGTGTAAATCTTAAAGCATGATGTTGTATTCTTGTTTTGTTTTTGGCCCTTGTTTCATGCGTTTTTTTTGAAGGATTAAAGCTTAGATTTTTATTTTGTAATATTAAATTATTTCATGAATCTTTATTAGTTTTGAACATATGTTGAATCTTTTCTAATTAATTTGTTAATTGAATCTGGTTTGATGAATTATTCGTGAATCTTGGTCTATTAATGTTGAGTTCTTAAATCGTTTAATTCTTGGTTTCAAGCGTGTGGTTATTGAATCAAAGGTTCGATTTTTATCTTGGCATGTCATTGTTGTTGATCACTGTTGTCTAATTTTGCATGTTTCAAATGTATGAATGATGAACTTGTTGCTTGTTGTTGTTATGATGATCGTGCATGATGAGTATTTGTATGATAATTGATGGCCTGATTTGCATGATGAATGGCGTCCTTGAGTCTTTGTCAAGTCTTGTTGAGTCTATCGTTTGAAGACCGAGCGAGTTGAGTCTATCGGTTTATCGGTGATAGACTGAGCGGGTCTATCGGTTCATCAGTGATGAACTTAGTGGGGCAAGTCTTGTGTGATTGTTTGATTGGTCAGAGTTGTGTCGTGTCTATCGGTTGAAGACCGAGCGGCTCGTGTCTATCGGTTGAAGACCGAGCGGGTCATGTCTAATGGTTGAATACCGAGCGAGTTGTGTTTATCGGTTTATCTATGATAAACTAAGCGGGTCTATCAGTTCATCGGTGATGAACTGAGCGGGGAAAGTCCGTTTGTTTGTTGGTCATGTTATCGGTTGTAGACCGAGTGGAGTCTTGTCATTGTGAATTTATCTTAAGATGTCGTGTTTATTGAGTTATTATGTTGTTGATGAATGATTATGAATATGATTTTTCCGCTGCATAACTTTGATTATTGTATTGTATGTTGCTATGAACGTTGTTGTTTTGTTCTTGTGTTTCCAACCTATTGTTTTATGTAATGTGGTCCTACTTCTAAGTAGGGCTGTCTAGTTACTCACCACTGACGGTGGACCCCCCCCATTTTCATTTTGCAGGTGAGCAGAATGAAGTCTAGAGTCGGGATGAGTGTTTGGCGAGAGATCTAGGAACCTGTTTTCTTTCTATTTTTTGTAGTTATAGGTTTATTTTGAAGTTGTAGAACTCTATTTTTGGGATTATTTATTTAATTGTTCTTTTGGACTTTGGGTTCCATTAATAAAAAGTATGATTTTCCCTTTTATCCATGAGTTTATTTAGAATTCCGTTGTTGTATCGATTGATAATTGCCTGTTTACGACGTTATCACCGTTAATGTCGTTGCGTAAAAATGCGGGTCGTTACTGGTATAGTACCACTCAAGGAGAAACATCATATCTAAAGGAAAAGGATTATGAGGTGGTCCATCGGTATATTCTTTGTAATCGTGGCTTACTTAGTGAGTGAAAGGTATACTTTTAATTTAGCTATTAACACAAAATATATAGTGCTTAAGTCTTTATAATACATGACACCAAAGCTATATTATAATAGCATATTTGTCGAGGAAATAAGGGGAGCACATGGTCACATGAGTGGGGATGAGATTTTCTTAAAATATCAGGATGAATTCCCTAAATGGTTCAAAGAATATGTATGTTGCATACTTTTAGTAACATATTTTTTATGAACACATGTTAATCACTAATTCTTGTATAGGCTTTGACCTTATAGCATCGATGTATTTAGGTTCAAGCTGTAGGGACCAATGATGATGTTGTCAATTCCTTGGCATGGGGTCCATCAAGAATGATTCGAACATTCAAATAATTTTACATTATTGGGTATCATTTTCACACTTTAAACTATGGTAAGTCTATGCCAACAATGAATTATGGAGTGTGTGTCAAAGGTGATGAAGGTGAAAACTACCATGGCATTCTTCAAGACGTGATAGAGGTGCAATATATTGGTGTGGAAAAGTGATTTAAGGTAGTTTGGTTGAAGCTTAAAGCCTTGAATAGGGTGCATACGTTGAATAGGGCTTATTATTGGCCTTAACGTAGGATTGAGAGTAGGATTGATTGGCTGGATGGGTACCTCATCAAGTGGCTGGGGCTCATTAGCACCAGGGTCCTTGATAGCGTCATCTTAGGCTAACACCAAGCCCTACTCAATGTAGGCACCCATCGAGGAGAATGGGGAAGTTGGACAGGTACCTCATCGAGTAGATGGGGCTTATTAGCCTCAGGGTCCTTGCTAGCGTCACCTTAGGCTAACACTAAGCCCTACTCAATGTGGGCACCCATCGAGGGGAATGGGGAAGCTGGACAGGTACCTCATCGAGTAGCTGGAGCTCATTAGCCTCAGGGTCCTTAATAGCGTCACCTTAGGCTAACACTAAGCCCTACTCAATGTAGGCACCCATAGAGGGGAAGGTCGGATAAGTATCCATCGAGTTCTTGGGGGCTCATTAGCCGATAAACCTCTTAGGCCAATGTCTAAGCCCTATTCAACAAAGGCACCCATCAAGGAAGATGGGAGGCTGGATGGGTATCAACCATGTCATGGGGCTTATTAGCCCCTACGACTCAGTTGATCACCTTAGGCCAAAGCCCCACCCAATGTGAGCACCATCAAGGAGGTGGACAATCGAAGCATATTTTCCTCTCGGTTACCTCCATCACACTCGAGGAAGAAGGTAAGACCCTCGAGGTCGTCAAAGAGGTCTTGCCCTCCAACCTCTATCATACTCGAGTTGATGTAGGACCCTCGAGGTGTAAAGAGGGGCCCTTTGCCGTAGCCTTTTCCACAATCGAGATAAATGGGGTGGCTGAGATAACCATGATGGATCCTTCATCATAGTCGAGGTAAAGGGAAACCTTGAGAAGAACAAACACTTAGAAAATTTCATCATGAAAGTCTTGATACAAGGAAATTTTTATTAGGGAAATTGGCATGGAGTTCTTCATGGTCGCGGAAAGTTGAAATACTACAACACTTAGAAAATTTTCATTGAAACTCACATAAAGGAGTTCTTAACGGTTGCGGATAGCATGATCATAGTCGAGGTGAAGACTATCATAGTCGAGGTAATGGTCCTATCAACTCCCTCGAGGTGGACCTGACCTTCAAGGTACACACCCTCGAGATAGGCACCAAACTAACGAGGTATGAGCCATGTCCTCGAGGTGGACAACCTCTAAAGAATTGAAACCATCAACCCAATTCAAGCATGGTCAAGGTTGCCCCCTCGTGATCGAGGGATCAGTCTTGGTCGAGGTGGATAACCCTCGAGACGAATCAAGGAACATCTTTAAGGTGCCCATTGTAAGAAGCTCCACGGTCGAGGCAAATATTGGAATATCTTTCGACCCCTATGGTCGAGGAAGAGACCCCACGATCGAGGCTACCTTGGTCTTCAAGATACACCTTTAAGGTAGGATAACATCCCTCATGGACGAGGAGCATGCCCCATGGTCGAGTGGGCCAGGTTGGTAGAGGAGTCCATAAGTCAAGGCGATCTATGATGAGTAAGGCTAGCGTCAAAGATCAAAGCCCTCAACAAAAGAGTGTTCTATTGTCGAGGAGTAAGGCGAGCTATTCGCTTCGATTCGAAGGATTTTGGCTACATCTCACTAATTTCGGCATAAATTTAGCTAGACATATTGTACTGATGCAATTCTTGTGTCAATGGAAAGTAGATTGAAAGAGCTTTCCAATGGCAGGTCATACATCCTATTTTAACTTGGAACAAAGAAGTTACAATCGTTTCAAGTTACTGCTCAATCATAGGCCTTAACTAACTTCGGAAGGCCATAACTTTGCGCTCAGATGTCGGAATGGGGCAAATCATATGTCGAAATTGATTAGTTTTTCGAGATGAACGCTATGGAAAACGAGGGTTCTAAAGGCCTCAAAATGTCAAAAAAACCCTGATGAATACCACCCTCGAGGTAGAAGCCAAGGCCAAAGGATAAGGCAAGCCTCACATGGTCACACGATCGAGGGGATGGTGTCATGGTCGAGACTCTCACCCTCGAGTAGGGTTAGAAGCTGTTCAAGAACCCTCACGGTCCAGGAATAGGCCACAAGAAAGAATCCTTAGCAGGTTGAAAATCCACCCATTGGTCGAGGCATATCCCGGTTCGAGGGTGATACAATAGGTGGGTATCTTAAGGAAAGCAAGGATTTTCATCTGGAAGCCTCCTTAATCGAGGAGGACCCTATGATCGAGGGAGACCATACGATCAAGGTCGATCTCCCTCCCTCGAGGTGGTCTTGAGGAGCAATCAACACTACCACCCGGTGCAAGAAGCCCCCATGGTCAAAGGGAGTGGGGGCACGATCGAGGTCAGACTCCCATGGTCGAGGCTCGACCCTCGAGTTGGCCCCATGACATCTACCAAGAGGAGGCCTATGACAATAAGCCCCATGATCGAGGTGTTGTGATCATGGTCGAGGAGCCATGACCGCGATCGAGGAAAGGTCCATAGGGTCGAGGCTAGCCTCCCTCGAGGTACTTGTGACCTTGTTTCCAAAGCGATCTCGGAAAATTCTGCTCGGCATCCAACGTTCCTCAGGATAGCCCCAAGACACTTGACATGGTCGAGGAGGGCAAGCCACGATCGAGGGGCCGGCAGCGGTCAAGGGGCCATCCTACCAACGAGCTAAGCTTCCATGGGCAAGGTAAAGGCCTCGTGGTCGATCGAGGCGCCCATCCTCGAGATGGGGGCTGCAGCTGCTCCAAGTGACCCTAGGGCGGTCGAGGGAAGCTCCCTCGAGGTAAGCTCAACGTCCTCACGGTCGAGAGAAGCTCCCTCGAGGTAAGCTCAGCGTCCTCACGGTCGAGGGTCCCTCGATCGAGGTGTTACCCTTGAGGCATAGTCTATGGTCTCATTGTACATCGTTTTTCCCGAAGAATTCCGCTCGGCATCCAACGTCCAATGTTTCCCGTACCACGCCGAGCGTGGGGCTAATTGTTCCGGGCCCACCAAGGTGGTTGGCCCAAGATAAACGGACCCGAACCCTAGGCCAAGTTCTGTTAGGGTTATGGATACATCAGATATTTTTGGACGAATAATATGACGCCACGTGTCATGGGCCAGGCCCAAACGTCAACACAGTTGACTCAGCAAAACCCTAACCGGGTAATCTACGCCTATATAAGGATCAGTCCAATCACTTTTCAGGTACGCAATATTGGACACGCAATTCATAATACACAAACTCACAATACACTGACTCCTTACTCCCGACATCTGACTTAAGCATCGGAGGGGCGTTCTTGGGTTCCACCCCCAGGTTAGCAACTTTTGACTTTTTTGTAGGTCTTAGCCCTAGCAAGGAGCACCCGGAGTCAACATCAACATAACGAAGAACATTGACTTTTCATCAGAAGTTCCAGAACAGGAAGACATACACATACGCATACATACAAATACACATACATACACATAATTCAATAAATTGAAAAATTAAAAAAAATTAAAAAACCCTAACCACAATCTGAGGAGGGCGGCGGAGGGACGGCGGCGGCACAGGAGGGGCGACAACGAGCAGCGGATGCCGGAGAAAGAAAGAGAAGGAGAAAGAAAGAGCAGGAGAAAGAGAGAGGCCGGAGGTGCGGTGGACGCCGGTCGCAGGTGACCGGAGGTTTGGGGTTTTTGAACGTTCGAGGGAGAGAGAGTGGAGAGAGATTGAAAGTTTGTGAGTCGTGTCTCTCAAAATCACGACTCTGTGTTTAAAAAGAGTCGAAAAATTTACCGACCGTCAGAACCGTCGGTAAATTCCGACCTTCTATGTTCGTTCGGAATTTACCGACCACTACCGACCACTTTGACGATAGGTAAAAAATTTTCGACCGTCATTACGATCGATAAAAAATTCCAGACTGCGTTCAGTCGGGAACGGTCGGTATTTTTCGACTAAGAAAATGTCGGTCGGTAAAATCGGTCGGGCAAATGAGATTTTTTTGTTGTGTATGACGTCAATTTAGTTGCATGTACTCAAGAAGTGGATTAGTAGGGTTGAATTGTCAACCTTTGAGTGATGTGGCTTAAAAACGTTTACTGTCAAACTAATACTCTTCATGCTCCACTACGTATTTTGATGCAACAAACAAATACCAATTTGACCATAATAATAGGTGACTAAACAACACTCATTGACTACAATTATGTACATTAACCAAGATTAAGTCCACATTCACTATTAACTAAATTTACCCACTAATTGACACCTAAGTTAACTTCACTGACTTAACCACCTACTAACAAAATCACCACTCTTATGACCCACTAACTATATGTGAAAACTACTAACAAACACTAACAAAATTTTAATTTCCTAATTCAAAATTAAAACTACTTTAAGCTAAAATTACACTAGTCAAAATTGAACTCCTAACAAACTTTGACACCAATTAAAAACAGTTAACAACTAACAACCTAAAATGCTAAAAACACTCTAGCAAATTTAATTTAATAAATTGATAAAACTATATTATCTTACTAGTTACTATATACTCATGACACTAACTAGTACTCACGGCTTATTTAATTTGCTTTGGACTTGAACCTGCAATATATCACACATATCAATTCTTCAAATAAATCAATTAAGAGTAACGCATTAAAATTGTTAGGATAAAAATATATTTAAGTAGATTAGATACTTCTCCAATTTAGGCCATGTTCTATAGGACTGAGAAAACATGAACTTAAATTAAATTAACTGAAATTAAATTAAATTAAATTAATTTAAAAAATAAATAAATTAAATTAAATTAAATTAAATTTTTATTTTCATTTTTATTTTGATTTTGATTTTATTTTGATTTATTCTTTTATTTTTATTTTTATTTTTGTTTTTATTTATTTTATTTTTATTTTTATTTTTATTTTTATTTTTCTTTTTAATTTTTATTTTTATATTTATTTTAATTTTAATTTTAATTTTAATTTTAATTTTAATTTTTATTTTTATTTTTATTTTTATTTTATTTTTATTTTTATTTTTATTTTTATTTTTATTTTTATTTTTATTTTTATTTTTGTTTTTGTTTTTGTTTTTGTTTTTGTTTTTGTTTTTGTTTTTGTTTTTGTTTTTGTTTTTGTTTTTGTTTTTGTTTTTGTTTTTCTTTTCATTTTCATTTTCATTTTCATTTTCATTTTCATTTTCATTTTCATTTTCATTTTCATTTTCATTTTCATTTTCATTTTCATTTTCATTTTCATTTTCATTTTCATTTTCATTTTTATTTTTATTTTTATTTTTATTTTTATTTTTATTTTTATTTTTATTTTTATTTTTATTTTTATTTTTATTTTTATTTTTATTTTTAATTTTTTTTAATTTTTTTATATTTTTTTTATTTTTTTATATTTTTTTATTTTTTTTTTATTTTTTTTTTATTTTTTTTTTAATTTTATTTATATTTCAAAGTAAACCCTAAAACCTTCATTTTCACCGCCAGAAAATCGTCGTCAAAAAACTCGGCCGAATAATCACCGCCTGAAAAGTCACTCCGAAAATTGTCGCCGGAAAAGTCATCCCGAAAATCGTCGCTGGAAAACTCAGCCTGAAAATCGTCGCCGGAAAAGTCACTCCGAAAATCGTCGCCGGAAAAGTCACCCCGAAAATCGTCGCGGAAAAACTCGGCCTGAAAATCATCGCAGGAAAAGTCGACCGAATAATCACCGCCGGAAAATTCAATCGGAAAATCTTCGTCGGAAAAGTCGTCCTGAATAATCGTTGCCGAAAAACTCGGCCTGAAAATCGTCGCCGGAAAAGTCGGCCGAATAATCACCTTCGGAAAATCAGTCCGAAAATCGTCGTCGGAAAAGTCGTCCCAAAAAATCATCGCCGAAAAACTCGGCTTGAAAATCGATGTCGGAAAAGTCGGCCGAATAATCAACGCCGGAAAATCAGTCCAAAAACCGTCGTCGAAAAAGTCGTCCCGAAAATCGTCGTTGAAAAAATCGGCCTGAAAATTGTCACCGGAAAAATTGGCCGAATAATCACCGCCGGAAAATCAATCTGAAAGCCGTCGTCCCGAAAAATCGTCGTCGAAAAACTCGGCTTGAAAATAGTCGCCAGAAAAGTCGGCCAAATAATTACCGCCGAAAAATCAGTCCGAAAACTATCGTCGGAAAAGTCGTCCCGAAAATCGTCGTCGAAAAACTCGGCCGAATAATCACCGCTGGAAAAGTCATTCTGAAAACCGTCGTCGGTAAAGTCGTCCCGAAAACCGTCGCCGAAAAACTCGTCCCGAAAATCGTCGCCGAAAAAGTCGGCCGAATAATCAACGCCGGAAATGTCAGTTCGAAAACCATCGTCAGAAAGTGTCGAGCGGAAATACGATGCCTGAAACTAATTATAATTATAATAATAATAATAATAATAATAATAATAATAATAATAATAATAATAATAATAATAATAATAATAATAATAATAATAATAATAATAATAATAATAATAATAATAATAATAATAATAATGAAATAAACTTAAATTAAATTAAATTAGCTGAACTTAAATGAAATGAAATTAAATTATGTCAATAGAAGTCCTAAAGAACGGGGCCTTATTCTCCATAAATATATTCTATATAAATACACATGTTATAAAATAACTTTAATTTTGACTAAAATTCTTTTAGTCAATTCTCCATAAATTCATTTTAATAACAAACCTTATATTATATTGTCATCATCAAAATTATTAGGGTTCAACACTTAATAGTAATGAATCCTTATTTATTATTTAGTATGATGGATTAAAAAACATTAACATCTCCATGAATACATAATTGCATTCCAAAATTTGAATTTTCTTCATGTTTTTCATTACCATCCATAAGTGAGTGATAATGGATGAGAACGAATCAAAGTTTATATAGAAAATCAATCGATTTGGAAGTACACTAACACCACTATAGGAATAAATATATAGTAACGTCTTCCAAAATTGTATAAATTCATTTCAATTATATTCATTTATAACAGCTATCAAAATAAAACATCAGTCTATATATTTTTAAAAATTTGGTAAATTATAATACGAGAGCCTCTGAAGATTGAGCTCCAATACTACGACGATATATTGATAGAGTATACCTTTGCAATCGAAACATTGCGATTTAAATTCTCACCAACCACCCCTCAATAAATGTAAGGCAATACCAGTTTAATTCAAATTTTTTTTTTTTTTAAACAAAAAAGTACCTTACAAAAAATGCATGGCTTGTAGCTAAAATTCGTGTGAAAAACATGCAGGTGCTGTTACAACTATTCAGTGTGATAAAGGGACAGAACATCCCACACGTGTCCAACTGAATAGTTACAAAATTCATTACACTACGTGTCAAACAAATAGCATGAATAGTTCAATACTACGTGTCACTCATTTAACGCCACTTATCAAAGTTCACTTACTGACATGTACATAGTTAATCACTTAATCTGTGTACTCACACATATATAGATATTTAATAAATTCTATGTCACATAACATATATATATTCTGGAACTCACTTTTGGTAAAATCTCTTATATACATGCAAATTGAATTATTGCTGCTACTCCAAATTTATTTTCTCTTTTCCAAAAACAAAAACAAAAAAAAAAAATGACAACGATAGTGAGATCAATAGATCCTTTGGTTGTAGGAAGAGTAGTTGGAGATGTACTTGACATGTTTGTTCCAATGGTAGATTTTAGGGTTCAATATGGTACTAAACACATTTTCAATGGTTGTGAAATCAAACCTTCTCTTGCTACTGAAAGACCTCTTGTTCAACTTTCTGGTCTTCCTTCCAATGACACCTTGTTTACCCTTGTACGTATTTCCATCTTTTATTTTTCGAATTGAATTAAATTAAATTAAACAAACTCATTGATCATTGAAGTCTAAATTTAACATTGAACTTGAGTTCAAAATTATTTATTATTGCATGGTCTTGAATCTTTGCTCCTATCTATATATCACTCAATATATCTTCTCCTTTTTTGAGAAAAATTTCAGTTCAGTGTTGGAGCATTGATTTAGGATAATGCAATAATTGATTATACGACTTGTCTAGCTACTGTTCCTTATGCCATCTACTACCTCTTTTTCTAATTATTTACAATAATTTGACATAAAATGAAGAGTAAATATACATAAACCTTGTAATTAATATGGAACAGATCGATGATATATATATATATATATATATATATATAGACATGTTGAAGTGCAATATTGGTTTTTTTTTTTTTTTGATGTGGATTCAATTTGTTTCTTGATAGATAATGATTGATCCAGATGCTCCAAGTCCAAGTGAGCCCAAAATGAAAGAATGGCTTCATTGGTTAGATGCTTAGCTTGCATGCATGCTTCATTCATTTAAGTACTTTTATTCTGTCTTATAGGAAGTTTTGTCATTTTTAGAATCTTGACAATATAATATTTGGAATCATATAACTATTATATAAATCAAGATATTAATATTGAAGATAAATATTGCTTAACATTTATGCAAAGGGTCAAAGGGATGATTTTTCTCCAATATACAGGAGGAATAAGTACTTAATTATTATTATTTTTTGTTTTTTGCTTGCATGCATGTCTACTTTTATTACTTATTGCAACAGAAAATGTAATTAATTTGAGGTTTTTCTTATGGTATACTCTATCAGGATTGTTGCTGATATTCCGCAAGGAATGGATGCTTCCAAAGGTTAGTCCTCTATCAACCAAAATCTTTTACGCATGTATTAAAACCATACTTTTGACCATGAAGTTTATTAACTAATAACACAAATATAAACATTTTGTTAGCTTCTTCAGTTCTTCCCATTGTTAATTTGTTATAATACTTTACGTTTCTAACATTTATTATTAGAAAAAATTGTTAAAAATCATCTTATTAAGTTTTTTTTTTTTTTTTTTTTTTTTTGTCAAAAATCACTTCTTAAATAATTTTTTTTAAAGACACCTTCTTTTTTATTTTTTAAAAAAATCACCTTTGGCCGAATTTCGGTGTTTAAATCGAACCCAATTCGTACCTCCCCAATCCATCTCCATAGGTGGTTTCTTGAAAAAAATAATAATTTCAAAAAAGATTGGCTTCTTAAATAAAAATTTCAAGAAAGGTGGGTTTTTAAAAGAATAATAAATTAAAAGTGGTTTTTGATAAAAAAAAATAAAAAATCTAAGGTGGTCAGGTATTAGTAGTCTATCTATTTTAAAATATTTGTTACATTTGCTTTTACATGCCTATTTTTTGGACATAATTAATTAAAAAAAAAAAAAAAGCTTATGTAGCATTAGTTTAGAGATATTTAGTTAAGTATAGATGTATTCAATTTAAAAGAAGATCTGATCTGAGTTAGTAAGTAGTAACTAATCACTTCAACACTTTAATTCAGTAGTAACATTTTACATCACAATTAGAAGAATAACATTTTTTTTTCCTCACGATTGAAGCAATGTTTAATCAAACAACGAAAGATTTTGAAAATAGAAAATTATTTTTACCTGCTAATTTGATCTTCCTGAAAATGAATGTTTTAATCCTCCTAGCTTAGCTTATAGTCTTATAGATTGATGAAAAGGTAGGCTTATATGAAATGCATGATGCAGGAAGAGAGTTGGTAGAGTACATGGGACCAAAACCGCCAACGGGGATACACCGGTATGTTACGGTTTTGTTTAGACAGAAAGGGCCGCCGTCAAAGCCTTGGCAACTGCCAGCTGCCCGTAACAACTTCAGCACTCGCAACTTTGCTGCTCAAAATGGCCTTGGTTTACCGGTTGCTGCTGTTTACTTCAACTCTCAGAAAGAGGCTGCAAATAAAAAACAACCTCGTTGATTAATTATTGTAGCTAGCTAGCTAGTTAGCTAGCTCTACTTTTTATTTCCATGCAATCTATCTATCCTACGTGCTGTCATGGGGTTCATGCTGTAACAATTCGATCAATTGAAAGATGATCGATGATATATTTCTCTTTAATAATTAAAGATGCACCTATTTATTACAATAACAAAAAGTATATATAGGAAAAAAACTTATTCTATTCACAACTAATAATGAACTATTGAACCAACATTTTTTTGGTTTAATGGTGCCAGGGGCTAGACTTGGTAGGGAGAATCACGGTTCGATCCCCGCAAGCACGGTGGGAGGAGTTTAAAACCATAAACTCAGGACGCGCTCCGAATCCGAATTAGTCGAAAAAGGGTGAACCGGGTGGATACACCAAAAAAATAAAGAACTATTGAGGGTATTGATAATAGAGTCACTTAATATAAATAATAGGAAAAATTGCTACAAATATTTCGAAGTTTGGGCCATCTTTTCCCATTATTCCAATCTTCGATTAATCCAGGAATATTTTGAAGTTTGGGGGTGATCTTCCACTATTGATCTGAAGCCAACAGTAACCTACCTGTTGAACCGGTAAACAAAAAGGTGTGGGGCCTACCTTTTTTTCATTTAAAGTTTTTTTAAATCATTTAATATTTTATATATTTTTAAATGAAAAAAAAAAGTTGAGGGTGATAGAAGGGAATCAGTTGATTCAGTTCTCCGAGGTGATATAGCATCAAAGATATTCAGACGCAAATTACCCATTTGTTAATAACATTCATCATATACCCTAAATTTTAACTCAAACAGTACAATTTCCTTTATTTCTTTTTTTTTCATTGTTATTTACTTTAATAATCATCATATACCCTTATCATCAATCTTCATCATTCATCAATCATCATCTTTCATCAGTAACCATCATACCACACCACCACCACCGGAACCCCCACTCATCAAAAGCCGCCGTCACAAGCGCCGCCTCCGAATTGAACCCCCACTCCACAACCTCTGCAACCACCCCTCATCATCCCCTCGCTTACCGTCGTCGTCCCCCAACTCCCCCGCCTCCCGGACACCACCTCCTCCCTCACCGACCCCGCCTCAACCTCCAAAATCCCTAGTTTGCGCCTTCGACCTCGACTCCCTGCCCTTGACCTGGTTAGTGCCTGCTACCCCTGCCCGTGTTGCTGCCCACTGCCCCTGTTGGCGATGATGATGATGGTGGTGGAAGAAGATTCATTTTTCCCTTTTCTTTTTTTTCCTTTAAAAAAAAATAAAAAGCAATACTTAAATTTCCTCCACTACCTCTTGTGGTGTGGTAGACCCTTGTCGTATGCGCCAAAATCAAATATAATTCTCTTACTTTCTAATAGAAATAAATGTAGTAGAGAAGCAAGGTTCGTAACTACAGGGAACAGTGGTTACTAAAATGTAATTGAATTAAACTAAAATGAAATAAACTAAAATAGTGAAAAAAGGGGGTTTATGAAATTGTTAAGCTAATGATTAAACTAATTAAGAAACTCAATAAAAACAATGGAATTGAGCTAGAATAAATAGGTTCAAGGAATAATGGAATCTAATAATCCAACCTTTAGTCAGCCTTAAAATAACAAACCTACTTTTTGATTAAAAAATAACAAACCCACCTTTAAGATTTATTTGTTTTCGGTGCACCATATCGGTTTATGACTTGATTTAAGAGGTTGAATTGCGACGTGACAATCCCTCATTGGTTGAATTTTTTGGTTTAATTAACCTATTAATTTTTTAAAACCAATGAGGGATTACCACGTTGCAATTCAACCTCTTACATTAAATCACAAATCTGTAGGGTTCACCGAAAACAAATAAACCTTAAATGTGGGTTTGTTATTTTTTATTCAAAAAGTAGGTTTGTTACTTTCAGGCCGACTAAAGGTAGTTGGATTCCATTATTCCTAAGTTCAATAATCCATGAATTAGAAATCAAAGAAGGAGGTCTTGGCTCCGATTAATATCCACTTCCGACTAGAGTATCGATCATCGAAAACAACTCAAAATCTATAATCTCGATTACCTAATGTGAAGATTATTAAATCTTTTAATCTCCTTATGATTAGTTAAGTAGTAAAATTTCCAATACTACAAAACCCTTATTTAAAGACAACCTAGAAGATCGGCCTCTAAGTTCAATCCGAGAATAGCATTAACAGAAGAGAACAATAAGATCGTTTATGTTAAAAAAGCTTTCAACATATAATAAAACACTTGAATTCTTAGGGAGAAATAAGGATGTAGCACATCCAAACCAAACCCTAACTTGCTACTAATTGACAATGGATTTTCTTAGCAAGGCAAATCACAAATCTAGCAATAATTCATCAACACAACAATACTAGTAGTACTCCTAGTGAGCTATGCAACAAACCAATATATTCAAACATGAAAAACAAGTGATAATCAAGTATAAATAAAGAGTAGAAATTGTCGCAATACAATAGAGGAGACTACCATAAATCTTCACCAAGATAATGTTTAAGCTACAAGCTTCATAGAAACAAAAATATACAAAGCTTTCAAGCTCATCAAAAGTGCAAAAATGGTGAGAAGTTATGTAGAGAGGAAGGAGATGTCAAAAATAATTCTAAGTGTAAAAATATGAGATGTTATCTCTTCTTACCCTCTCTCCTATCCTTTTACTTCCCCAAGGGACGTGCCTCAACATTCAACCAACCAAAACAAAAGAAACAAGCCAACTTGCAAGAGAAGAAAAACGAAAGCAACGTCCATTGTCAAGGGTCGCGACTCGCGACCAAAACTCGCGACTCGCGAGTTTCCTCTGCCTCTGCTCTAGGAGGGAAATAAAGGGTCGCGACTCGCGACATTTCTCGCGACTCGCGAGGAGGCAGGCTTCTTTGCTCTTCATTTGCTTCTTTGCTCTAAATCGCACTCTCGAGCAATCATCGAAGCATTATCAATCCAAAACCAAAAATACATAATAATCGAGGGAATAGGGGTACAAAAAGAACCAAAATTCCGAAACCCTATAAATACCTAAAGGATTCTAAAATCCAAAAATATCTAAATAATAAACAAAAATAGAAAACAAATCATTCTAAAAATAGTGTATAACTTGGACAAATCAAATTCCCTCCACGCTTAAAACTTACTCGACCTCGAGTAAAATTAAATGTCAACGAAATTCAATGTCTAAAACCAAAAGTCCAAGTTAAACACAAATGTACAAAGCTCCGATTTGCTAGGCTAAAACTACCATAACCAAAATTTACAACTATTGACTAAAAATAAAATAAAAATAAATAAAAATAAAAACTTACATTGTTCAAGAAAGAAGCTATAGGAAAATAGAATAAAATTCCCTTATGCTTCTATTCTAAAACCTGCAATTCCACACGGGAACCAAAATGTCGCAAGTTAAATGTAAATAAAAAATAAAACCATTCACAAATAAATGAGGAATAAATATTTTCTCTCTATTCTTTTTCTCTCATTTTGCCTAGGTGTCCTTTTCGGGTTTTCAACCTAGCTTCTCATTACATTTTCCACTTACGTGCTAGCCTACTCAAAATATTTCTTTTTTTTCTTTCTTCTTCTTTTTTTTTTCCTAAGTTGCCTGTCCTTACGGGTTTTCAATTTAGCGGAATTTTATTTTCTATTTTTTTTCATTTTCTATTTTTTCATTTTGTTTCACATTTTTTATAATAAAAATCAAAGGAAATATATTACAATGCAATTAAAAAGTAAATAAATTACATGGTACTGAAAATTAAAATAAATTAAACTAAGTCTAAATACATTCTATTTGAAATGAAACTAAATCGAAAAATAAAACTAAAAACTAATTGAAGTATATATACAAATGATGTCTCTGCCCCATGCTTGCATCTGACATTGTCCTCAATGGAAGGAGAGAAAACCCCAAGAACCGTCAACTACGAGAAGGACCTCCAAAATCATGGTTTCCTGATCTCCTAGAGTCCCGCGCCGCACGACACTGACGAACCCTGAAGTCGATATCTGCTGTGAGGTCTTGAGATCCCGGGTTTTGAGACATGTAATGAGAATTCATGGCCGCAATCATGGATATCATTGTATACACGTTGTCTTCAACCTCGTCAATCTGCTCCTACATCGAATCAAGTCGATGCTCTACCCTCTGAATCCGGTCGGCCCACATGCCGTGATCAGCAGGTACATGTTTCCCCGGAAAAACCGGCAGACCCTCGTCATGGTCCTCCTCTCTCTCATCCACTTCTTCCTCACCCTTTTCTCTCTCAGGTGGGAACTCGACCGGAGCGCGTCCCGTATCTTGTAGAACTGCCGCCCGATACGGCGGGTTAGACGCAAGATAGAGATCATCATGGGACGCATCGTCAGCGATGTTGGTCCGTCGAACCTGCGGCAATGCTATGTATTTTGTGGACTTGGCCCCAAAGAGCCAAACATGTTCGCCATCACGAGGCGAAGTCCACAACATAGACAGCTTGCCTAATTGATAGATAGAGTACACATAAGATGTTAGATACCCCCGACCATCAGCAGAGCCCAACGGGGACAATAACGTTTCCCCTCATCATCAGTGTGATACGGTACCTGTAGATAGCTCCCCAAAATGGTAACCATACCCCCCATACTTATCTTCCCTCGGTCTTTCCTACCCAGCTCCAAACAATTCTCCACAAAAATATCTACCCAATCTAGGCACCCCAACCCAGATGGGATCAAAACCCATAGACATTTAAGCACAAACCTCGGCAAGTTCGTTGGTTTACCTTGACAAAAAATGGTCATAGAAAGAAGCCGGTGAACCAAACGAAGTGTCGGGTGGGGTAATGACGACGTCTTAACCCGACCGTGCCATACCAAACCATTAGTAATAAGACTGTAAAACGTGGTCGGGTCAAAGCCATTGGAAAAGAAATTGTCACCGGGCACATAATTCCAACCAAATGCCTCTATGACTTGGTGATAATAAATCTTATGAACTTTTTCATGGAAGTGGAAGGTGATGTATGGGTCTTCTTTATCTCGCCCTTTTTCAAGGGTCGCTAGGAATTCTAGGGTGGTCCGGATATATGTCGGGGCTTGCCTATGTAAAAATCCTCCCAATCCCCCTTTATTCAAGAATTTGGCTACCGGACCCCTTAATCTCAAATTGTCTAGCTCTATAGGGAGTAAAAATTTTTGTTTCTTGGACATCCCTACCCGGTTTGGTTAGTTTAGACCAAGTCTCTCTTTGTACTCGACTAAGGTTTTGCAACCCCATTGTGTCAATCCTAGGACCCCGACTTAAACTAGCTTCTCCTCTCACTCTTTTCCTTGGTGCAGTTGACATATGATAATCAAGAGGAATGAACCAAAAACCGACAAGAACAACCAATCAACCAAATATCTAGCAACCCAAACACCTCAAATTCTCAACAACTAAGAACTACAAACCAATTTCTATCAACAATCCAATGAATTAAGTGTACCACAGCAATAAAAATAGATAAATTTCACAAATTAAACTATGAAACAGCAAGAACAATTGGAAATTAAAGCCAAATCAATGTAAAACAAAAAAATCATGAAAGTTACCCAAAAGTTGATGAATTCAACTATGTGGTGCCAAATGTAGTTGTAGTTTTTTTTGAAAGCCTCCAAAAAAAAAAAAAAAGAAGAAGCACCCAAACGAGCCAATTTGAAGGCAAAAACGCAAATCCCCAATTTCTAGTGTTTATACGAAAACCCTAGAATTTTCGTGCAAATAGGTGATTTTTGTGGATTTTGAAGTTGAGGAGTTGTTTTTGAGTGTTTATTATGGAGAAATTGAAAGAAAAAAAGATGAAAATGTGTTTTAATGGAGGTTTGTAGCAAGGAGGAAGAAGGAGAAGAAGAGAGAAAAGGAGAGAGAAATCGCGATCTATAAGTAAGAATGGGAAAATGAGGTCGTGATTTTGTTATTCTCTTAATTAAAACGTGCTGCAGCTTTAGGTCGCAAGTCGTGACATACACTCGCAAGTCGCGAGTTCTTACTGACTCGAATCCCAAATTTCAGACTTTGCTCTTTTTTTCCAGAAAATATTCGCGAGGTGCGACCATGACTCGCGAGTCGCGACTACCCTTCGCGAGTTGCGACTTGTCTTCACGAGTCGCAATTTGTTACTGCCCCAATTTTCATACTTCACTTCGTTCCTTTTTTTTACAGTAACTTGTCACGACTTACGACCAAATCTCGCGGCTCGCGATTGTTCTCTGCCTCATTCATCCATCATTTTTTTTAAATAACAAGTTCACCGAGGTCGCTTGACGGGATTCTTGCTCGAACCTCTAGTAAACCATCAACTACACACTAAACAAAAAACACAAGACATTAAAAAGTTCTAACTAAAAATCAAGAAAAATTACTATAATAAAGCTCGGGTTGCCTTTCGATAAGCTCCATTTATTTAACGTCGTTGGCACGACACACCCATTTATTTAACGTCGTTGGCACGACGGTGCATCTCCAGTGAACTTACTCATACACCGGATCCTCTAAGCTCACGCTTCCATTGTTCTCTGCTTGAAAGCCCTCATGATATATTTTCATGCATTGGTCATTCACTTTGAATGACTTAGAAGTAGCCTCGCTTGAGATCTCTACTGCCCCATGAGGGTACACTTTTGTTACCACAAACGGTCCAACCCAGCGTGACCGTGGCTTACCCGGAAACAACCTCAGACGTGATTGGAACAAAAGGACTTTCTGTCCTACCTCAAAGTCCTTTCTCATGATCATTTTATCGTGCCATGCCTTTGTCTTTGGTTTTTAAATTGAGGCATTCTCATCGGACTCGTTCCTTATCTCCTCCAGCTCAGGAATTTGCAACATCCGATGCATACCAGCTTCATCAAAATTCATGTTAAAACCCTTCACCGCCCAGTATGCTCGAGCTCGACCGGAAGATGGCAGGGCTTACCAAACACCAATCGGTAAAGAGACATCCCGATCGGGGTTTTGTAAGCAGTCTGGTATGCCCATAGTGCGTCATCGAGCCTCAAACTCCAGTCTTTCCTATTCGGATTGACTGTCTTCTCCAGAATAGATTTCACCTCTCTGTTGGACACTTCAGCTTGTTCATTGCTCTGTGGATGATACACAATAGATGTCTTATGCGTAACATGGTATTTCTTCAGCAAAGCTCCAATGGTTCAATTACATAAATGAGTTCCCTTATCACTGATCAAAGCTCTTGGAATGCCAAACCTGGAAAATATGTTAGCTTTGATAAAATCTGCAACCACTTTTGAGTCATTAGTTCTAGTGGGATTTGCTTCCACCCACTTTGAAACATAATCCACAGCAAGCAATCTATACATATAACCGAAAGAGTTTGAAAACGTCCCCATAAAGTCCATGCCCCAAGAATAAAAAATCTCACAGAATAAGATTGAGTTTTGTGGCATTTCATTCTTTTGGGATATATTCCCAACTCTTTGGCACTTATCACAAGATTTATAGAAAAAATATGCATCCTTATTCAACGAAGGCTAATAAAATCCACAATCCATTACCTTTCGCGCTCTTCTTTTGGCCGCAAAGTGGCCTCCACAAGCATATGGGTGACAAAAAGTAAGAATAGAAGTCACCTTATTATCTGAAATACATCTTTGAATCACTTGGGCAGCGCAATGCTTCCACAAATACGGGTCATCCCAAACATAATGCTTCGAATCACTTCGAAGTTTATCACGTTGGGCCTTTGAAAAATGGTGTGGAAACTGACCCGAGACAAGGTAATTCACCATATCAGCATACCACGAATGCAAGTCACTGAGAGCGAACAACCGCTCATCAGGAAATTCATCCCTAATAGGCTCCTTTTCAGAACTCGATTCTAATACATGGAACGACACTAACCTACTCAAGTGATCATCCACCACGTTCTCAGTACCCTTCTTGTCTTTCACCTCAATATCAAACTCGCTTAAGAGCAAGATCCATCTAATCAATCTCGGCTTGGCGTCTTTCTTCTTCATCAAGTAACGAAGAGTTGCATAGTCAGCGTATACAATAACTTTTCTACCAAGCAAATAAGAACGAAATTTTTCTAAAGAAAATACCACCACCAATAATTCTTTTTCAGTTGTCGAATAATTGCGCTGAGCTTCATTCAGATTCATCGAGGCGTAGTATATGGCATGAGGTTCTCTCCCCACCCTTTGACCTAACACCGCTCCGACGGCATAGTCACTGGCATCACACATGATCTCAAAGGGAAGAGACTAATCAGGGGTCTGAATAATCGGGGCTGAAACGAGCATCTCCTTCAAAGAATCAAAGACTCTCTAGCACTCGTCCCCTACTACAAACTCGAAATCATTTTGCAATAGCTTGCATAACGGAGAAGCTATCTTCGAAAATTCTTTGATAAACCTGCGATAAAAACCTTCATGTCCTAAGAAAGAACCCAAATCACACACATTAGTAAGGTAAGGCAAACACTGAATAGCATCAATCTTAGCTTTGTCCACCTGCATACCCTTAGCGGAAACAACATGACCTAACACAATACCTTGTTCGACCATAAAATGGCATTTTTTAGAATTTAACACAAGGTTAGTATCAATACATCATTTAAGCACTAGTGTCAGGTGGTGTAAACAACTATCAAAAGTGTAACGACCCGACTCGCTTAAATCGGTGCGGAAGAAACCGACGAGTCGAATAGTTATAAACTACAACTCAAAATACCTAAGAATTAAAAACTAATTCCTCAATTATTATTAATAAACCACAAAGGTACAAATACCCACAAGTTTGTACATAACTAGTCCCAAAAGTCAAACTAGAAATACTAAAACACGAGTAACTCCAACCACACGTCAGAGTTTAAAAACAACATATAAAAGAGTCCAACAATAACGTATAAAGTCTATACAAAATATCAATACTATCTATAAACGACAGAAATAGAAGATACATCAAATAACAGAAACATCAAACGCCACTCGCCCAACCCAAAGCTAAGCAAGAGTATTGTCATCAGAAATACCTGAAAAACAAACAACAGTCCACCATCAGTGGCGAGTAACATAACTGACTCACCCTAATGGGAATACACATGCACATAGCATAAATCAAACAAACAACATCAAATCAATAATCCAGAGTACAAGAACAACCCAAACGTGAACTCGACTCAAACCAACTTAATCAACTATCTTTGGCGCAATCATTCATATTCTAGACCGGACTGTGCTCGTACGAATGCATCTTACGCGATCGAACTTTCTACTATGTTCGGATTTGAGAATCTTACTCCCAAACCCCATGAAACCAATCTTACTGGAAATCCATGTCCCGTGAAACCAATCTTACTGGAAATTCAAAGGATAACATAGTATGACTCCAACTATCCCAATACCGCGGATGGAATAGGGGCAACGTCTTAACCCAAAAACAAAGAATCTTACTCTAAGTTTAGGGCATCTAGAAAAGAAATCAAGCTAATTAATTAATTAAATCTTTAATCATTTTAATCAATTCAATCATAACATAATTATATTCAAGAATTGCCTTTGCGCCTTGATTCTCGAAAATAATTAGTTAAACAACGAAGTTATTCTCAAGATTGCCTTTGCGCCTTGATCTTGAGTCTAACCAACATTAATCCATTACTTAATAATACATTCTTTAACCAATTCAACTCGATTTTTAACTTTCTTTAACCAATAAACCATTTTCTTTAATTATCAAGATTCAACCAAGAACTCATCAAGAACTCAAAGAACTCAACAAGAACTCATAAAGAACTCATTCAAGATTCAAGATCTTCAATCAAGAACTCAATCAAGATTCAAGAACTTCAATCAAGAACTCATCCAAACTCCACACATCACATGCATATCATCATCATCAACCCATTCGAAAATTCAACTTAAACTTATCCAAAATTCATCAAACTTTAACACATAATTATCATGATCACAAAATAACATATTTAATCATAAAATCATCAAAACCATTACCAAAACATCATATAATCCTCATAAAAATTCAGAATATAAACCATACATAAAATCATGGATATTCATCATCAAACCACCCAAACATGCATTTAATCTATACTATAAACATAGTATACCAAAAAGGTTGAGAAAGCATGTTACCTTATTGAGGATTACACACAAAATCAACACAAGAAATGCAGCCCGGAAACTCGTCTCACACGGACACACAACACGACACACACACACGGCCTGCTTGGCTTCGAACCACACGAGCACGGCACACACACGGCTACTGCACGGCTGCACCACTTGGTCACGGCCACGGCACGGCTGCTGCACCACGCACACACGGCCCACGAACACGAGCACCACCACTTGCACGGCTTCACACACGAACACCCACACGAACAAGGCACACGAACCAATCCGGAAAAACCACCCAAACCAATGATCTTGATTGCAACAATTGGGTTTAGATTGTGTTTAGGATACTTAAAGATCAATAGACTTTGAATCTTTAAGTTTAAGGTTAGAATTGATGATGAACAATTGATGGCTTGTTCATCTCAAAAATGGCGTGTGGAAACAAGGCAAGAGAGGGAGTTTTTGTGTTTTGAATTTGATGACAAGAGATGGCAAGTGTAAATGGCAAATGAGCATAAGGGATCATCAAGCCTTACTAACTACTCTATATATAGAGATTAGTGAAGGTGTGAACATGAGGCAAGTGGCAAAAATGTGCCACCAAACAAGGGAGGGCCGGTTTTGGCTTGCAACATGGGCCAAAATGGGCTTTCGTAAACAATTGAGCTAATTTGCAAAAACCGCATGATTAATCATGCATAAGTCGATTTAGCCCAAAATATTAAATAATTAATTAGAAAATTAAATAATAAAAATTCTAATTAATTAAATAATAATTAACATAAATAATAAAAACTGAAAATAAATATTTCGAATTAAATCGAAATTATTCACATAAAATAAAATAAATAGTTCAAAAAAACTAAATTTGAACTATCACAGAAATACACATAAATACACATAATTATCGGCAAAATACCAATAAAATCAGGGTCATTACAAAAAGCGTCTCCATAGACAATGAAGTCATCCATGAATACCTCTACAAAATGTTCACCGAACTCAGAAAATATACTTACCATGCACCTTTGAAAGGTGGCGGGGGCATTGCACAGGCCAAAAGGCATACGCCTATAAGCAAATGTACCAAAAGGACAAGTAAAAGTTGTCTTGCCCTGATCCTCGGGTGCAATCTTCAACTGGTAGTACCCTTAATAACAATCTAAGAAACAGTAGAAAGCATGCCCAGCAAGCCTTTCTACCATTTGATCAATAAAGGGAAGGGGGAAGTGATCCTTCCAGGTTACCGCATTCATTTTGCGATAATCAATACAAACCCTCCACCCGTTTTCGACACAAGTGGGGACAAGATCACCTAATTTGTTCTCAACAACAGTTACTCCAGATTTTTTAGGTATATCTTGAGTGGGACTCACCCACTTGCTATCTGATATTGGATAAATCATACCTGCCTGAAGCATTTTTAGTATCTCTTCCTTCACCACCTCCATCATAGGTGGATTCAGCCGGCGTTGAGGTAGTCGTATCGGTTTTGCTTCATCCTCAAGAAGGATCCTATGCATACAAGTAGCTGGGATTATGCCTTTGATATCGGCAATCGTCCAACCTATCTCTTCTTTGTGCTCTTAGAGGACCTCAATAAGCTGACTCTCCTGTTGATAGGAGGGGTTTTCTTACCAAATAAAAACCCCCGTCGTAGTATGAGTGGGGGTGTCGAACACGGGGAAGGTACGTTGCACTAATCTAGGCATGAGCGTCGAACAAGCTAGGTCGGGTGATGGTCGCGAGAGGCGGAGAGAACTAACTAAAACTACACTAAGGAAACAAGAATAAAAGGGACTAGGGTAAGAGATCCACAACTCATACCACCATGAATTATGAATCAATCGAAACTTAGACTTAGGTCGTGGATAAGGGGAGGTCGTTCTATGATCGTACCACTCTTTCGAGCTAGTAAGATGATCGGAAAGACATATACAACTCACTTTTGTGCAGCGACACATCTAACGAGTCCTAAGCACAAAATCACGAAGACCGGTAACTTTCCCTTGATCGAAGGCCCAACTTTCGTGGTGCTTCCATCAATCGGGCAAAGGAAGTCATCACCCACGTTCACCTTTCGGTCCTTCGGTGGGGATTCTTCAATGAATCCTATGCTAGCTAAACATAAGACTCAACATAACCGAATCCTAAGGTACCGACATTATCACAACCAAAGCCAAGAACAACTAAGCCACAATCATGGAGGAATTGAGAAGTTTCACTCAAACCCTAGAAATTAACTACTCAAAATTATTTAATAAAAACATAATTAAAACTATAACTAAAAGCATAAATTAAACCTAAAACTAAGAACAACTAAATTAACAAACTAAAACCTAAAACTAAGAACAACTATACTAACAAACTAACAATTAAACATAAAACTAAACTAACACCAAAACCTAAATAAACTACCAACTAAAATCAACTAAAACAAACATAAATAACTAAAACAACAACCATAAACAACTAAACTAACATTTAAACAACAAAAAGCAAGAAATCAAAGCAATAAAAGAAAGCAATAAAGTACCTTGAAGATTGAAGAACAAGCTAAGAAGAAGAGGAAGAACAAACTAGAGATTCATTGCATAAATTTAAGTGTTTGATACCAAAGAAATCTAAAGGGTTACAAGCTAAGCTAAGGTGAGAGAAGAGAGGCTCTCCAAGCCCTCCAATCTCGGGTTATAAGACGAGCTTTCAAAGTATATATACAATAGTAATTTACAAAGTAAAAACACGGCCAGAAAACGCGAGAAAACAGAGCTGCCAAAAGGAGCGGTCGTGCAAGAATTAGGAGCGACCGCTCCTTTAGAGGAGCGGCCGTGCAAGAAAGAGGAGCGGCCGCTCCTTTGGTCGGGTGCTTAATTCTTCATTTCAGAGCTTGGGCGCGACCGTGCTACTAGGGGAGCGACCCCTCCTTCTGTAAAAGGCCTCTAAATTTGCCTTGGCTCAGATATCCGATGCTCGAACGACTCGTCGAATTCCGTGAAGTATGAGTTACCTACAAAAATGGGGAAAACGACCAAAAAGGAGTAGCACATAGCAAGAATACTGCAAAATAGCCGAAGCACAACTAAACTACAAAAAAGGAAATAAAAAACACAAAATGATATAAGAAAAGGGAAAACTAAGCTATAAAACTAACATAAAAGCTAAGAAAAACACTAACAAAAAGTCGGTTATCAAACTCCCCCAAACTAAAACGTTGCTTGTCCCCGAGCAACTACCGCGCGAAGAGTTCGACAAATCCCTCAGGAGAGGAATTCTACAAGGGACTAAGGACTCCTATTACAGTCTTAAGACGCACAAATCCCAATGCTAGGAACTAACTAAACTAAGGACTGAAACCTTTCATACATTAGAACCTTAAAGGACTACGAGGTATCCAAGCCTAAACAGCCTAACAACCGTCAAACACCCTTGAATAATCTCAGACATAAGTCGGTGGCGGGAAAAATACTCCGTGAGGGAGTTATGAAGAACAAAGAAAGGACACTCACGTCTCGCCGGAGTTAGCGTCTCTCGAAATTTGACAAGTGATGCCGCATACCAAAGATGAGACCTTTCGAGAACATGAAATCAATAGGGCTTAAGGTCATAGCGTCTTACATACAAGGTCCGAAACTACAAATAATTACCGACCGACTGTTAGGATAAATTACAATAGGACACTAGTCGGCTAAGAAAACTACTATCTCCTTCTCTAATTATGTACATTTTTTTTTCTTTTTTTTTTATAAATAGAAGAAATTAGAAGAACAAGCGTATAAACAACTAGAACTAAAAACATAACATAATAAACATAAATAACTAATAATTAAATTTTATTTATTTATTTTTTTTTTCATTTTCAATTTTTTTTTTCATTTTTTTTTCATTTTTTTTAATATATTTTTTTTTACTAGAGAAGGAGTTACAATAAAATAATTACACTATTACAAAATTTACAAGGACCGAAAATAAAACTCGATGCTATGACGTAAGATGGTGCCTAAATCATGTTCCAAGTCCCGAAAGGGCAGTAGCAATTCATAAGTAAAAAATCAGAGACAAAAGAAACAGAAAAACTAAAACCGACGAGGGATACAATGCGACGCTCAGAAATGAATAACCCTAAAAGGGTCTAATTAAGGCAGGAGCTCGAAACCTCACCTAGGTTCAAAAACCACCGACTCAGCGTCAACTAAACAAGGGACAACCTCGTACCACAAACCGACTTGGATACACATCTAGTCCTAAAGGATTCTCCTTAAAGGGAAAAGCATTCTATCCTAAGAGTTAGAAAAAAGCATTGAGAATTGTGCGGACTCGAGACTTTAAAGGAAAGAAAAGTCCCTATAAGGATTCCCCTAGTTTCGTCATCGGGAGACGACTAAACCTAGAAAAATAAAAGGGAAAAAGAAAATAAACTACGAAAATAAGCTATATGCAAAAATGGAGAAAAATAAAAGGAAATAAACTACAAAAATAAACTAGTATGCAAAAACTAATAAAAAGAAACTAAGGAAAATAAGAAAAGAAAAATAAACTACGAAAATAAACTAGAATGCAAAGCATTAAAATGCATTTGGATTTTCAAAACGGGAGCAAAGAAACCACGGAGGCACACTACACCTAAAAGGAAACAACCAATCAAGAACAGCTGCACAGCATAAGAACACCTACTGGACTGACTAGAAGATCACCAGAAAAATGAGCACTAGGCTACCCCCCCCCCCCAAAACTCCCCCTAAAATAAGCAAGAAAGCACCAAGTGACCTAAGGGAACACCCCCCCAAACTAATGTGGAGCACTGTCCCAGTGCTCCCGCATACGTCGGTCCAAATCCTCACGTACCCGGATATCCCCCTCGGAAGGATGGAAGTTAAAGGTCAAATCCACACCGTTGGGCGTGTCAATAGGGTCACTAACGTGAGGTGGGAGAGTGTAATCAGGCCTGTTCGGATACATGCCTATCTCGAAAGGTCGCTCAGCAAAGCGCTCCCAACCGCCATGGTAATCAGGGAGCCAACCATCCTCAGGCATCGCGGGGTCCCCATTAGGGTTACAAGCACCGGGGATGCGATAATCAAAGGATGGGTGGTCCCGCGGTGGGAAGTAAGGGTAGGTGGGTTGTCTATCATTCCACCCTGGTGGGGGTCCTTGCTGAGGCGGTCTAAATGGGTAGTTAAGGTAAGGTGAAAAATCGCCACGGCTCACGTGAAACTGATAGAGCTGGGCGGCCATCAAGTCATGTGTAGCTCGGTCACTCTCGATTTGATCGAGGTGCGAGCTAATATGTCCAAACCCCTGAGCTAAATCGGTTCGCGTAGCTTGCCTGCCCTCGATGTGATCGAGGCGCGAGTTAAGCTGCGCGAAAGCATGTGAAAGATCAAATTGGGAGGAGCTAGAAGCTTCTCCCTGCTCAAAGGTGGGTCCAGTCGGGGGCCGCTCGGGAACCGCGTCCCGTCGGCCTCGCACGTGCTCTCTACGAGAAGCGCGCTCAGTCCGTACAGCATGGGAGGGGAAAGTCTCAGCAATGATGCGACTGTCCTCCTCCGAGAGGGGCTCAGGTGAAATGAGCCAAGGACGATTCCGAGTAATATCGGAAGCGTTCCGGCTCGGCAAATAAGAATGATGGGTCCCTCCCACCATCCAGCTATAACGAAGCTCCTGCTCAAGAACTCGTATGAAACACGAGTTCGTGAGGTACTCGTCATCGAGAAGGTAGTGTGAACCAGCTCTCTCAGAACGAGTGAAGTAGCGATCGTGGCCTAGGGCTCGGGCTATAACAGTGACTAGGCCCCCTAGCTGGATGGTGCCTGTACGGTGGCGCTCCTGTCGTAACTCACAACATCTCTCTATAAAGAACCACCCGGTATTAATCCGGGCGGTTGGATCCTCCAAAGGGTAGGCGGCGAGGTATAGCATCTTTAGCTCTTTTGCGTTGATTTTACTCAAATCAGCTTTTGAATAAACCAAAAAACAAATGAGCCTATGAAAAATGCGGATGGCGGGATGTTGGAGTTCCGAGGCATAGCACTCTCGGCTCACAAAATGAGCGCCCGCTCCAGACATAGTCCGCCACACCGCAGTAGGGTTAAATCCCTCGATTTCGCCTAAGTTAAAAATAGAGTTCCGAGGATCACAGTGAAATATCTCGTTTAAACGAGTCAGAGAGATCTTGTGTGATTTATTGTACAACTGAAATTGAATGTTGTACTCAGGAAATTCGTCGTCCGACGAGGTGCGTTCATAGTGCAATGACGCAATGAACTCGCGGACAATGTCTACAAATGTGTACTCCGGTGGCAAATCCAAAAATTCGCCCCAACCGAAGTTGGTGGCGAGCTGTCGCACCACATCATCCACCCCTAAAAATCTAGCAATGCTAGGGTCGTAGAATCTGGTGGGGTGGATCTTCCGAGACCCAAGTGTCTCATATTGGGCCCGAAAGCCTTGTGTGCGGATAGGAGGTGGAACGGGATCGTTCTCACGCTCGACATCAGGATTGGTCGAGCCTGAGCCACGCTGCCGTTTTTTAGGGGCCATGGGTAGTAAATCAAGCAACCAAAAGCAATTAAAACTGTTTCGCAAATAATATGTCGTAATTAAACGACGACAACAAAAGTCCAACAACAGTCCTAAGGTCAATCTAGCAGCTTCAAACCTACCCAGTCAATGACTAAGGGGCCTAACTCCAATTGCCCCAAAGCCACACAAAAACAAACAAATCAATGAAAATCAAGCAACAAAGTGTCACCTAAAATTCAACAATTAAATTCAAACAACAAATCCAAACAATAATCCAACCAACAAGGATATTAAACAATTAAATCAATATTCAACCAACAAATTCATACAAATAAAGTCCAAATACAAGAAATGAACCAAAAATATGCTTGAAAATGACAAGGGTTGAAGATTTTATACCAAATGGAGTATGAAAATACCCCTTATTACCTCCTTGAAGTGAAGAATTGCAATGAGACAAATTGTGTTGCTTGTTTGTGCTAAAATCCCACAAATTCGAACCCCAAACAACTTATTTTTTTTATTTTTTTTCGTTTTCTGTTTTTATTTTATTTATTTTTTTCAGATTTTTCAAAATTTTTTTTTTAAAGAAGAAGAAGAACCCAAATGGAAGCCTAAACCCACGAAAATGGTGGCTTAAACTCACGAAAATGGCAGCCCCTAAACCACGAATTTTTTTTTCGGATTTGTGGAAGAGGGAACAAAAGAGGTGGGAGAAATGTGTTTAAATGGAGAATGGGAGTGAAGAAAGTGATAAAATTGGAGATTTTGGATGGTGGTTGAGCTTTGTTGAAGCTTTAATGGAGGTAAGAAGGGGGAGAAGATGAAGGAGAGAGGGTTAGGGTTAGGGTTCTTCGTGGTTTGGTTCTCTGATGTTTGAATGAGAGTGAGGAGAGAGAAGAGATGAATTCGAAATTAAAAAAAAGTTCAGATCAAAAGGAGAGGCCATGCAAGTTAAAGGAGCGACCGCTCCTTTTGTAAATAGTGCTACTGGAATTTGTAATCCGTCCAAAGGAGCGGTCGTGCATGTGCAAGGAGCGACCGCTCCTTTTGGGTTTTCAGCTACTGGAAATTTGTGCACACGAGGAGAAGCTATGTTGTGAAAATGAGCGCGCCCGTGCATAGACAAGGAGAGACCGCTCCTTTGAGTTCAGTAGCTACTACCTCTTTTGTTCCACATTTTCACGCCCTTGCAACTTGTTCATTGAGGGCGCTCCTCTAAAGGAGCGGCCATGCATTTCTGTGGAGCGACCGCTCCTTTCTCTGCTTCCCAAATTCCTGTTTTTCTCTTCTCCTTTGCATTGTGATGGCCAAAGGGGGACTTATCTAGATCAGAATGCTATATTTTCATTCCTTTGGCTCATCACATCATTACGGACTCCTTCTGCACTCGTCCCAAAAATGAAGCTCGCATTCATGCTCATTATCTACACAAAATTCAAATAACATACCAAAACGAGCATAAAATGGAACTCAAAAATAATAAAATAAAAGCAAAAACAAAAAAATTACTCTAAAAAGCAATAAACCACGGGTTGCCTCCCGAGAAGCGCTTGTTTAAGGTCCCGAGCCTGACGAACTTGCCGGTCATAGGGACTACGACATAGAAGAAAAACTATGTCAAAGTCATCCAGCGGAACAAACACCCGAGGCTCAATAAATAGCCCCGCAAAGCTCGTAAAAGCTTATCAAACGCACTAGCACTCAACTCACTAAAAACCACATAAGCAATGATCAAATTAAGCAAAGGGAACGGTTTAAAAACCGGAATCCAATGCTTATGTGGGAGTGAGTGCCCACAGGGAGGAAAATCAAAATAAAAACTACTAAAAGAAAAATCAAATAAAAGAGAAGAAACACCTCCATACACCTCCCTTGCCTTGGTTTCTAAAAGAGAAACATGGGAGTCAAGACAAGAGATGGTGCCCTCGAATGGGGGTGATATAAGCACGGATGGAAGTGGAGTGGGATGTGAATAGACAAGGTTAAATCCTCCTAAAAAGGGAATAAGAGAAGGTGGTATAACCACATCCTCCACATTAATTACCTCGTCAGTTTCACTCGACTCTGCTATGAGGGCCTCATCCTCTACAACATCACATGACGATATGAAAGTGTCATGATTCTCATCACAACATTGCCAATAAATGTCATCGTCTATGCGAGTCTGGATGGTGTGCTCGACTATGAGGGGTGAAGGATCGAATTCATGACTAAGGTCATCATCGAAGGGCTCACCTAGGGGAATATGAGGTGAATCAACTATGTTCATGCCAAGACCTTGTAAATACTCATCAAAAACATGATTAAGCGAACTCGATTCATGTGAAAAATGATGAGAAAAATCAAAGGTAGTGGCATGAGGTGATGGTTGATTAAAACCATATTCCTCAAGTGCACTCAACTCATGACTATAATCATGTATTCCTTGGCTAGTTATATCCCACTCATAGGTGTCCTTAGCGAGACACTCGAATAAGAGCCAAGCTCTATCCAAGTCGAGAGCTAAAAAGTCGCCATGAGATAGGTATTTTATCCAATTTCTCGTCTCATAGTTCAAACCCTCATACAACATATTGCATATATCCCACTTACCAAAATTATGATTAGGCGGAAGAGAGCTTCCGATCCTGTCATAATACACCCAAAACAGCTCATGCTCATATTGGGGATCGATCAAAGGAGTGGCCATAAGGCCCAAATATTCACAAAAATAAAGAAAAATAAATACCTAGAACCATTCTACTCAACCTAAACTAATGGCATTGCCTTCCCCGGCAACGGCGCCAATTTGATAGGAGGGGTTTTCTTACCAAATAAAAACCCCCGTCGTAGTATGAGTGGGGGTGTCGAACATGGGGAAGGTACGTTGCACTAATCTAGGCATGAGCGTCGAACAAGCTAGGTCGGGTGATGGTCGCGAGAGGCGGAGAGAACTAACTAAAACTACACTAAGGAAACAAGAATAAAAGGGACTAGGGTAAGAGATCCACAACTCATACCACCATGAATTATGAATCAATCGAAACTTAGACTTAGGTCGTGGATAAGGGGAGGTCGTTCTATGATCGTACCACTCTTTCGAGCTAGTACGATGATCGGAAAGACATATACAACTCACTTTTGTGCAGCGACACATCTAACGAGTCCTAAGCACAAAATGACGAAGACCGGTAACTTTCCCTTGATCGAAGGCCCAACTTTCGTGGTGCTTCCATCAATCGGGCAAAGGAAGTCATCACCCACGTTCACCTTTCGGTCCTTCGGTGGGGATTCTTCAATGAATCCTATGCTAGCTAAACATAAGACTCAACATAACCAAATCCTAAGGTACCGACATTATCACAACCAAAGCCAAGAACAACTAAGCCACAATCATGGAGGAATTGAGAAGTTTCACTCAAACCCTAGAAATTAACTAATGAAAATTATTTAATAAAAACATAATTAAAACTATAACTAAAAGCATAAATTAAACCTAAAACTAAGAACAACTAAATTAACAAACTAAAACCTAAAACTAAGAACAACTATACTAACAAACTAACAATTAAACATAAAACTAAACTAACACCAAAACCTAAATAAACTACCAACTAAAATCAACTAAAACAAACATAAATAACTAAAACAGCAACCATAAACAACTAAACTAACCTTTAAACAACAAAAAGCAAGAAATCAAAGCAATAAAAGAAAGCAATAAAGTACCTTGAAGATTGAAGAACAAGCTAAGAAGAAGAGGAAGAACAAACTAGAGATTCATTGCATAAATTTAAGTGTTTGATACCAAAGAAATCTAAAGGGTTACAAGCTAAGCTAAGGTGAGAGAAGAGAGGCTCTCCAAGCCCTCCAATCTCGAGTTATAAGACGAGCTTTCAAAGTATATATACAATAGTAATTTACAAAGCAAAAACACGGCCAGAAAACGCGAGAAAACAGAGCTGCCAAAAGGAGCGGCCGTGCAAGAATTAGGAGCGACCGCTCCTTTAGAGGAGCGGCCGTGCAAAAAAGAGGAGCGGCCGCTCCTTTGGTCGGGTGCTTAATTCTTCATTTCAGAGCTTGGGCGCGACCGTGCTACTAGGGGAGCGACCCCTCCTTTTGTAAAAAGCCTCTAAATTTGCCTTGACTCAAGACTCAAGACTCAAGACTCAAAATATAAATGCAAGTCTTACTTTGGTCTTTTTAATAAAGTTAGCTCAGTCAACCCTAATATAAATCTGAAAGTATGCTCTCTTGTGTCTTACATGGAATACCTGGATTTATAACATGGAAAACATAACTTATAACATGGATTATTTTTTGTCTCACGCAAAATTAGTTTATAAATTCTTGTCTCACTTGGAATACATAACATAGTTTTTTATTGTGTTTTTTTCTCACTTAAAATTAGATTATAAACTCTTGTCTCACCTTGAATACATAGAATTATAACCTGGACTAAATAAGTTATAATCTAGATTGTTTTGTCTCACCTGAAATTAGTTTTAGGTAAGTCAGTTTGTTTTTCTAGATAAGTTATTTTGTTTTTCAGGTAAGTCATATTTTGTTTCAGGCAAGAAAAATATTTATCAGGTTTAAATCATTTTTTCCAGTTAAGTCAATTTTTTTCGACATAAGTCTTTTTTGTTCCAGGTAAGTTTTGTTTTGTTCCATGTAAGTTATTTTTTACTAATTAGTCATTTTTGTTGCAACTAATTGAATTTTTTATTCCAGGTAAGTCATTTTTTTCCCAGGTAAATCTTGTTTTGTTTTGATTAAGTCAAATATTTTCCAAGTTTAAATCATTTTTTTCCAGTTAAGTAATTTTTCCCCAAGTAAGTCATTTTATTTCCAGGATAGTTGATGTTTGGACTTGCATTGATTTATCTTTCTTTTGAACTGGATCGTGCGTGTTGTTTAGAATGTATCCTTTCGTCCGACAAATATATTGTGTCAGACGTATCTAACAACAATACCATCTCTAATAAATATGGAACATTTTGCTAAAAAAGTGGATTAAGTTGGACTTAAAAATTGAAAAAAAATTCTAAATAAGACAGGTATTTAGAATTTCTTTTTGGTAAAATAAAATAAACAAAATGAAATGGAGCGAGGGATTTAGTATTTATTTTAAGATCCCCTCATACCACTTTGTAACACCCCAATAATTAAATGAAATGGTAGATATGAAAGCCGTGGATTGGACGTCTCATAGTTCATTTGTGTTATGTTTTTATTATATAAAATAATACTAGCAACAATTGGTTTTGCACGTATTTTGAGGAAGCGATATAAGGGTGTAAATGAAGGAATTAGTCAAAATGATTTTAATAGAAACAAGAATGTGATTACAATTTGCTAATATTAAAATTATGTTGACTAATTTCTTCGTTTATACCCTTAAATCGATTCCTCAAAATGCGTGCAAAACTAATTGTTGCTAGTAATATGTTACGGAGATAGTAAAATTGTTTAGAGAAATTTTTTGTTAAAATAAAAAATCAAAATTGTAATTTCACATTTCACATCTCTAAATTTTTCATCACACTTTTTCTTTAATAATTTATTTAATTTTAGAGGTAAATTTTTTTGTTACGATTCTTTGGAAACATATTTTCTTTAATTTTGAAATTAAATTTTTATATTTAAAAATTTATAAAAAGTTATTACAGATGGAAAATTTATTTAAGTGTTTTTCTTTTAGTTTTTTTTCTTTAAAGGGGTATAGCGAAAATTTTCGGAATTCCATAAGTTTGCGCTCGGATGTCTGATCGGGGCATATAATATATCAAGATTGATTAATTTTTTGAGACGAACTGGTGAACGGCAGTGCGTGGGTGAAGGTGGAACCGCGGATGAAGGAGGAGTGCGTGGTTTTTTTTCCTGACTTGTAGAAATATAAACTGAATATCCAATTAAAATGAAGACTCTAAAATATAAACTGAATATTTTGAAAATAAAATCAATTAAAATACAAGAATAATTAATGTGGTTTTTGGAGGGAAATTTTTTCCTAAAAAAATAAAAAATTGAAGTTATAATATATAATTTTGGTGAGAAATTTTTTGTTAAAATAAAAAATCGAAATTATAATTACACATTTCACGTCTCTAAAATTTTCATCACACTTTTCCTTTAATAATTTATTTAATTTTGGAGGGAAATTTTTTTTGTTACAATTCTTTGGAAACATATATTATTTAATTTTGAAATTAAATTTTTATATTCAAAAATTAATAAAAAGTTTTTATAGATGAAAAATTTATTTAAGTGTTTTTCTTTTAGTTTTTTTTTTTGGTAAATGAAAAATTCTATTAAAGCTTAGACAATACACACTAGGCAACCACAATGCATGACAACCCTACTAGGTAGGCTCCTCATGGCCCTTGTGGAGCAGATCAACTTCTGGTACAGGCACCAACTTAAATATTTAAACAAACATTGCTAAGCCACTCTACATCTTTCATGCTAAGCTTACAAGAGCTAAGAGATTTGATTCTATTCCTGATTACAAAAATAATATAGTTCAGAGTAAAATCTACAGTTGGGGTTTTTAGAGACTAGAGGGTATCATTCTTTGCCTTTCATATACCATATATCCCAGCAGCATAAGTAGCAGTTAGGACTTTTACCTGTCCCACAGACCACCCCCTTCTTCTTCTCAAGAAAAGAATCAAGTGTTGCATACAACTGAACTGCTGTCTAATGCCTAACCATGCTCCCATACACTTCCAGACCTGCTCTGCATATTTGCATCCACAAAATAAGTGCTGATGAGTCTCCACAGCTGACCCACAAATGCAATAGAGGTTATCCTGGGTGCAGCCAAACCTATGAAGCCTTTCCTTTACTTGTAGCCTTTGAAGCTTGGCCAAACACCAAATGAACTGATGTTTAGGCATGGACATCCTGTTCCATATCAGCTTGCACCACCTTTGCTTTGTCTTCTCATTCTTCATGGCCTTGTAAGCTTTACTAATAGAATAATGCCCCCCATGCATCAGGCCACCAGCTGGCACCCTGCAGCTCCCTAATGTAGTTCTTAACTCCACACATGTTCTTCCATATCCAGCTTGCATAATCAGTAGACTGATAGTCCCACCAATCCCTACCTTTCAGATAAATACTATGCACCCATTTCACCCACAAGGTGTCAATTTTCACAGTCACCTGCCAAACAATCTTCCCTACAGCCAACTTGTTCCATAATATAGTATCTCTAATGCCAAGCCCCCCCATATCTTTAGTAGTACAAACTTGGGCCCACTTAACCATACCCTGGCTTAGTACCCTGAGTGCTCCCTTCCCATAGAAACCTCCTGCACAGTTTGTTAATGTAGTTTATGACAGTCTTAGGGAGGACTATAACCTGCATTCAGTATGTACAAAGGCTCATTAGGACAGAATTCACTAATTGTAGCCTTGCAGCAAAGGAAAGGTACCTTGCTTGCCAACTAGTAACTCTTTTTAGGATCTTTTGAATTATAACATCACAATCAGCAACCCTTAACTTCCTATTGCAAATTGGGACTCCAAGATATCTAAAAGGCCATCCCCCTAGCTTGAAACCAGTTTTCCTACATGTTATTCCTGTAGGAACACTGCAAGAGGGGGGGTGAATTGCTGTGTGGAACTTATAGCACAAATTTTCGTCAGAATTAAAAACCGAAAGGAACTTTGAGAAAAACGAAATGTAAAGAGACAAATCTCAATGAGAAAAACTTCCTGGCCCACGGAAGAAAAACTCCACTTTTATATAAAGGCCTTGTAAACTATTACAATCCTAAATTTCTCTCTGGACCTCGTGAGTTCCTGTAGGAACTTACGATTCTATTCTCTTTCTCTCTTTCTTTTTCCTTTCTCTTTCTCACGTCTCTTTCTTCTCTGTTCTCTCTATGTTCTCACACTTTTCTTTTCTTTTTCTCAAATACAATTCAAAATGATAACTCTAGTATATTGAAATGCAAGTAAGAACTGGACCCGACCAAAGGAGTCTTGAGTCTTGGAACTCTGGAACTCAAGTAAGACCATACTTACCACTGAAGTAAGAACTGGACCCCTCCATTAAAATGCAAGTAAGAACTGGACTGGAACTCTGGAACTTTTTGACACAAGACTCAAAAATATAAATCTGAAAGTATGCTCTCTTGTTGTGTGTGTAAAATGTCAGAATTATATGTGTATATATGAATGAATGGTTATATCAATTGCTTGGAGAAAAAGCCTAATTAACCACCCACACTTACCACTCACACGTCCACCACTCTCACTCATACACCACTAACTTTTGACTCACTAATTTAAACAACCCACTAACCTAATTTTTGACTCAAAAAAATCAGAAAAGAAAACTTAATAAACTACTCCCAAAAAATTAGCTCAGTCAACCCTAATAAAAAAATAAAGACCGGTTTTTTTCTTTTTAATTTTTCCGATTTTTTTCTTTTTTTAATTTTTCCGATTTTTTCCTTTCTTTTTTTAAAAAAACTTTAAATTAATTTTAATAACAAAAAAAATAAACTAATAAAACAAAAAGAAATCAGAATTAAAAAGTAACCAACCTAATCCTAAAATTAAGGAGACTAACTTGACTACTAACTAATTCAAAAACACTTACCAACTACTCCTAAAATTAGGGTGCACTAATTCAGTCAGTTTTTGAACATTTTAAACAAGTTAAAACAGTCAAGGAGTTGTTTAAACCGTCCCTAAAAAGTAGAAACAGTCGTGGACCAAAATAACTAACTGACTCGACACAAGTTCCTCTGGGAACATGACCCAAAGTTCCTCTGACAGACACGACTAAGTTCCAACCAGACTTAAATGCATTAATATACTTACATTTACCCTAGAACATTACATTATAACATTCATGGATGATTCTCTTCTCTTCAACAAGTAATTCGTTGGAATACTTGAAGTTCTTCTCATGTTCCTTGCTGAATTCTCTTCAGGAACTTCTCTGATCTCTCTGTAGAAACTTGACAGCAACATCTTTGATTCATGATTCGAACCTTCACTTGAATCACCATCTTGTTTCTTCAAATGATTGAATCTTCATGCTTGAATCTTCAATGCTTATTTATCTTCAAGATCTAAAATTCTCTAAGAACTCAAAGATACTTATTAGTAATTAAGTTTGAGGTTTATGTCATCATCAAAACATAAAGAGGAATATATCAACACTACATAGCACCTCCAATTCATTTAGGGGCATATTTGAATGGTAAACCTGAGATTTGGCCCCATTAGCCTAAAGGCCTTAGACCTTCTCAAAGTGAGTGAGTCCTTGTATCAACCTGTTAGTACTCTTTAGGTCTCCTCTACAGAACAACATTAAATCATCAGAAAAACATAGGCTAGTGAGTTTAAGAGCCCCGCATCTTGGATGAAAATGCAAATCAGGCTTAGAACTACAATATTTCAAAGTTCTATGCAGGTACTCCATACACAACACAAACAAAAGTGGGGACATAGAATCCCCTTATCTAATGCCTCTATTAGAGCTGAAATGCCCTTGACTAGTGCCATTAATCAAGATAGTGAAAGTAGGGGTAGATACACAAGCCATCATGACCTTTATGAAATGAGCAAGGAACCCCAAAGAGACCATAATCTGGTGTAGAAACTTCCATTCTATGGTGTCATAAGCTTTCTGGAGATCAACTTTTAACAAGCATCCCCTAGGGCTGCTTTTCCTTGCATAATGTTTAACCACATCCTCGCAAACCAATATGTTATTAATGATACTCCTGCCACTAATAAAGGCACCTTGACATTTAGAGACTAGAGCTGGCAGTACCACCTTTAATCTGGAACAAATCAATTTGGAAATGCACTTGTATATAACAGAACAACAAGCAATTGGCTTATATTCTGCTACCTTTTGAGGGCAAGGTACCTTGGGCACCAAGGTGATTGAGGTAGCATTTAGAACCTCAAGCATATTCCCAGACTTAAAGAACTCCTGGATAGCATGAACTACATCCTTTCCAACCACCTCCCAAGTTTTTTTGAAGAAGGCACTTCCATACTTGTAATGACCCGACTTTTATAAGCTGTCGATTTACGAAAGAAATCGACAAATTGATCATCACCAAACAAAATATTCTAAAAACATTATTAAATTTAAACAATTAAACTTATTTCTGAAAGTTACTTTATTAATTAATTAACTAATGGAAGGTTTAATAATGAAATATTATCCAAACTTATTTAGAAACTACTAAATTTACAATCCAAACCCAACAAACTAGGTATAAACATAAAGAAATAAACTAAACAATAGAATAAGCTTGGGTTCTTTCTACGTTTCTCGCATAACACACACAACCCGACCCAAGCGATAGCTCAATCATGCCTCTGCATCGTCACCTGAAATGGGGGGGTCCACCGTTAGTGGCGAGTAACTAGGCTGTCCCACTTAAATGTGGAACCATAAATCGTATAATAGAAAGAATCAAAGCATATATCACATAACATCAATGATCAATCATCAAATATCATCATAAAATAGCAACATTAATCAGACATACGCAGCGAAAAACATATCATAACATGCACAAAATAGAACAAATCATTCGAAAATACCATAATCATCCCGGTGATTACTTATCTTTCCATATGATTACCCAATTACCATACTTAACTTATTTTTAATAATCCATGGACCGGTCATTATAGCTCGTAAGGATGCCCGTGTACATCCCAACTTTCCTAAAATGCGCCGGTTAGAACATATGTATCCTACCCATAGCTCTCCTTTGCAAGAACTAAGCCTAAGCTATGGCCATAACTCCTAAATAGTAGCCCGTGTACTACTTCTTATACGACTACACATCCTAGAATCCAGAACTGCCCAAAGACCGCAGTAGGGCAGTGGCTTCGACTTAACCTAGTCTGGCGACCCGTGTATCGCCAAACAGGCATCCACTTCTTAACTTATAACCTTATCTTATCTTATCGCCATGGTCATCGTGAATCCAATAATCATCTTATCAGCTTATCGTCCTATCGTACCATTCTTATTCAACGTCAACTCCTATTCTTATCAATTAAATTTACTTCTTTAATTCCATTTATTCCTTAAAAATAATCCTTAAACGATAAACTAAATTATTATAAGCTGAAATAAAATCAAATTATCCTTTTTATTCAACCAAAATATTCAGCCATTTCATAATAAATAAACAAAATTGATTCTTCTAATTAAACACATAAACAATTCCCAAATTAAATAATTAATCAAGAGTAAATCAAAGAAACATCAAACAACTAATTAATTATACAAATCAAGATCAAAATTACTTATTGTTTTTATTATGCTATTCGGCCAACTCAAGAAATAACCCAAAAATTCATACTTTCAATATCATTCACAATTATCATAATTTAATTATTAAAACAATTAAATTAATTCTAAAATCATAGGATATCAAATAATCAAACAATTATAACTCAAATTGGATCAATAATTGTTCCTTTTAATACTTCAAGTACTTGGCCATCATGGTCAATAACAAGATCAAGATTAATTTCAAGATTTTACTTATTTAAAATCATTTGAATCATAATATTACTTTTAAACCATAAATTAATTAATAAATCATGATCAAGATTAAAATGCAAACATAATTTGACATGAAAGATTGAAACTTTAATTTCTTTTTAAACTTGGGCACTCGACATTTTGAAGATTCATCAAGAGCAAAAATTATGATTTTAATTCAAAACATTAATTAGACAATTAATTAAATCATATGGCATAATTTAATCATGAAATCAACATACAAATACAATAAAAATTCATGCTTTCATCATACTTATGGTTCGAAAATATCATAATAAATTGTCAACAATAATCTTGTAAAATTCGAATCACAACATTCAAATAATAAATATAATTCATAGTTTAAATCATAATTCTACAATTAAATTACATAAAATCATTCAAGAACATCAAGATTCAACCAAGAACACATCAAATATTCATGCATAAACATCTAGCATGGTTCGAAAAATTCAAGGCAATATTCAAGATTAAATTCTACAATTATCTTTTAACTCTAATCTATTTATATGATGAATAAACCAAACTTAAGAGGGTTAGTCTAGTTACCTTGAATTAGGAAGAAATAATTCGAAACTTAGCCCTATTGCACTCGTAAAGTACACGGCACACACACAAGCACTTAGAGAATTTTTTATTAAGGTTTTAGAGTTTTTGAAAGGAAATTTTTAAGTTTAGGATCCTTGTTCTATATGTAGAACTAGAGGAAAGCATTGATGAATTAATAGAGTAACAAAATAGAGAGGGGGCCGTGTGGTTTTAAGAACAAAGGGAGCAAGTTGTTGAGGGTTTTTAGGAGATTTGATAAGTGGTTAAAGAAAAATGAGGTTTTTAGATTAATAGGATAATTATATTAAAAATTGAGAATTTAGATATAGAATATCTAGATAATTAAAATAACAAAAGGGAAAAATAATCCTTGGGCCATGATTATAGAGAGGGCCGGCCAAGGGAAGGAGAAATTGGGTCATTGGGCCCAATTCTAAGACAAGGGTAGAATTAAGAAAACACAACCCAAATCCAGGTTTTTAGACTTTTGATCAAGGAATCATATTAAATAAACGCGAAATTTTCTAGCCCGCATTTTCGGGTTATTACAATACCCATCAATGCCCGGAGCTTTATTATAAGGAATAGACCAAATGGCATTTTTAATTTGATCTCCTCAGCTGAAAAGTCCAATCCTAATAACCCCTGTTGGTGTTCATTCAGAGTTGGCCCATGTTTTACAATTTTAGCTTTGATGTCAGGAATTTCCCCTTTGCTTCCATTCATGAAATTTGTGAAGTGATCAACAAAAGCTTTGCAGACTTCAGGAGGCTCAGTCAGCCAAACCCCCTCCTTATTTTGGACAGTGTTAATTCTGTTTTTATGTGCTCTTGCTTTGATAGATTTATGGAACAGTTTGCTATTCTCATCTCCATGTAACACCCAATCATCCTTTGCCTTCTGTCTCAAGATGCTGGTACAGTCTTTATGGACCTGATTGTAATGGGCCAGGACTAAGTGTTCCTTTCTAACCACTTCAACATCATGGGGGCAGTTGTGAAGTTCTCCTGTGCCTGCTCCAGAAGCTTAGCAGCTAACCTGTACTTATTTACTATATCAGCAAAACATCTCTCATTTAGATGCTTTAGATCCATTTTTATGGCTTTCAATTTTTGGGTAACTTGGAACATAGTGAATCCATGTACAGGGGACTTCCAAGTTTTTTTCCACAATTTCACTAAACAAAGGACTTGTACTCCACATGTATAAAAATATCTAAATGGCTTATTGCCACTCAAATCCTTGAAGCATGATAAGAGGCAAGGGGAGTGGTCAAAATAACCTTCAGGAAGGAAATTCACCTCTGCATTAGTGAAACTCCTCATCCAACCTCCATTAGCAAGGAATCTATCCAGCTTACACATTACTCTTTGTTCCCTATCTTGCTTATTTGTCCAGGTATAAAATCTCCCTGTGAATTTAACATCCTCCAACTCACAGTGATCTATGCAGTTCCTAAACGCCCTCACAGCAGCCCTGCAAGGCCTATCCCCTGTTTTCTCCTCATTATTCATTACCGCATTAAAGTCCCCAACAAGCAGCCAAGGTCCTCTCATTCTATCTCCTATAGCACACAAATCCCTCCATAATGGAACCCTCTCTTCTCTATCATTGAAAGCATGAATGAAAGAGAAAGAGAAAATCTTCTTGGTTAAGGGAATAGTAACTTCATAATACACCAGTTGTGCCACACAAATTAGGATATTAACTACAAAGGAGTTTGGATCCCATAAAATCACAATTCTACCCCTCCCATTGCTAGGAAGATTAGAAGTCATACACCATCCAGGGAAAATATTAAGATAAAGGCTACCAATATTTTGAGCCCTTTCCTTAGTTTCCAGGAGGCACATAAGTTTGGCATTATTAGCAAAGATTAACTTCCTAACCTCTACCTTGTTCAGCCCCCTAGTGTTCCAGACCAGCACCCTATCCATATTGTGTAGGAGGAATCACCTCCTAAGCCTTCTCCATTCCCTCAACATTAGAGACAGTAACCCCTTGTTCAATGAGAGCTGCCCCCCTTCCAAAACACTGAAAGCATTGCTCACAGCAACTGCTTTGGGTTGAGTTGAGTTGTTCTTTGATCCACTTGGGACCACTATGAAGCCATCTTCATCAACCTGCCTGTCCTTGATTGAAACAAGCTTCCCTTCCTTCTGTTTCCCTTCCTTCGACTGTTGAACCTGGCTTTGGACCTTCTTAGGTTGCCAAACCCTCTTCTCTCTATTCCCACTTTTACATTCACTAGCAATATCCAACTTTCTTACACTTGGTGCAGACAGTAGGTTTCCATTCATATTCAATGTTTTGCACCATCTCCACTCCTCGTTCATTGATAAAAGTAACCTGCTCTGGAAACTCTTGATCGACCTTCACCTCTATCATGACTCTAGCACAGTTCAGCCTGGTCATCTTCTCAGTTTGCAGGTCCAGCTTCTCAAAGCTACCAACACCCTCCAGGATCTTGGTAATGGCCTTCTATCCCCAGTACTTCCAATTCAGCTCAAGCATTTGTACCCATATAGGTACCTTATGATCATAGTTCTCATCAATCTCCATGTCAGGATCCCACTTCTTGACAATGAGAGGCTTGCTATCAAAGGAAAACATCCCCTTAAGGCCAAAATCCACTCCTCCCTTGTCCTTAAATCTGACAATGAAACCCCCTTTTTCAACAGGGGCCACAATATCAACCCCCATTCTGCCCCAGATCCTCCTATAGCCAGGTATCCCTCCATCACATGGTGGGGTGACCTAGTGCCTAACACAAAGCAGTGTACATCAGTTTCCCAGAATTGCACCTCCTCCATTATGTCCTCATTTTCAATAGCAGGCAACTCTTTTGTTCCCTTTGGTTCCGGTTCAAAATCTTGTCTAGCGTTTCAACAAACATATTGTGTGTGAACATTAGGTTCGATCTCTTTTGTACTATTATCACATCCATTCCCCCCATTTGCAGTGCAAACCCTACTGTTATTATGTCTATCATGAGATAGGGTGTTCATACCCACCTCTCCATTTTGATCATTCAGTATAACCACCCCATTCCCATAGTTCAGAGAGTGTCTAGCAGATGGGTTTAGTTAATGTATACCTGGGTTTGGTGTAACCACCTTCTCCACAGTTTGGTAAGCCCTGATCTCCAGCTGTTCAGCATCATCCTCATGATCAGAAGAGGAAACATCTACCTCAGAATCCCATGAAAGACCCCAAGTAGAAACCCCCTGCATCTGTCCTAAATCAATTGCTCTGTGCTTGTCCTTCCTGTTACTATCTGATTGCACCTTTCCTGATTTAATTTGCTCTTGCTTTTGGATTTTCCACCAGATTGTCTGTTCTGCCTCCCAGCATTCTTCCTAGGCCTGCCACGTTTTGCCATAGCCACCACTCAGAGAGGGTCTTGGAGCTCAAAGAGAAAGCCAGGAGAAAATTTCAAACATACCAATGTCAACTTACTCAACTCTAAAATTTTAACTGTGCTAGGATTGTGACTTGTGAGTTATTGGCTAACTTCTTTTTGTAGAGTTATGGAATGAACTGATTCTCTTCTTTTAGTTTTTTGTTTAAAGGGGTATTGTGAAAATTTTTGGAATGCCATAACTTTGCGCTCGGATGTCTCATCGGGGCATATAATATATCCGGATTGATAAATTTTTCGAGACGAACCAATGAACGACAATGCGTGGGTTAATGGGAACCGCTGATGAAGTTGAAGGTTAAGGTGGATTGCGTGTTTTTTTCCCTGACTTGCAGAAATATAAACTTAATATCCAATTAAAATTAAGACTCTAAAATATAAAATGAATATTTTGGAAATAAAATAAAATCAATTAAAATAGACAAATAACTAATGTGGTTTTTCGAGGGAAATTTTTTTCTCAAAATAAAAAATTGAAGTTATAATATACAATTTTGGAGAAATTTTTTTTGTAAAAATAAGAAATCGAAATTATAATTTCACATTTCACATCTCTAAAATTTTCAACACACTTTTTCCTTAATAATTTATTTAATTTTAGAGGGAATTTTTTTTGTTACAATTCTTTGGAAACATATTTTATTTAATTTTGAAATTAAATTTTTATATTCAAAAATTAATAAAAAGTTTTGATAGATGGAAAATTTATTTAAGTGTTTTTCTTTTAGTTTTTTGTTTAAAGGTGTATAGTGAAAATTTATGGAATTCCATAACTTTGCGCTCGGATGTCTGATCGGGGCATATAATATATCCAGATTGATTAATTTTTCTAGACGAACTGGTGAACGGTAGTGCGTGGGTGAAGTGAAAATCACGGATGAAGGTGAAGGTGAAGGTGGAGTGCGTGGTTTTTCTTTCCTGACTTGTAGAAATATAAACTGAGTATCCAATTAAAATGAAGACTCTAAAATATAAACAGAATATTTTGGAAATAAAATAAAATCAATTAAAATACAAGAATAATTAATGTGGTTTTTGGAGGGAAATTTTTTCTCAAAATAAAAAATTGATGTTAATATAAAATTTTGGAGAGAAATTTTTTGTTAAAATCAAAAATCGAAATTATAATTTCACATTTCACTTCTCTAAAATTTTCATCACACTTTTTCTTTAATAATTTATTAAATTTTGGAGGGAATTTTTTTTGTTACAATTCTTTGGAAACAGATTTTACATAATTTTGAAATTAAATTTTTGTATTCAAAAATTAATAAAAAGTTATTATAGATGGAAAATTTATTTAAGTTTTTTTCTTTTAATTTGTTGTTTAAAGGGGTATAGTGAAAATTTTTGGAATGTTATAACTTTGCTCTCAGATGTCTGATCGGGGCATATATTATATCCAGATTCATTATTTTTTCGAGATGAACCGATAAACAACAGTGTGTGGGTTAATGGGAACCGTATATGAAGGTGAAGGTGAAGGTGGAGTGCGTGGTTTTTTTCCTGACTTGTAGGAATATAAACTGAATATCCAATTAAAATGAAGACTCTAAAATATATAATGAGTATTTTGGAAATAAAATAAAATCAATTAAAATATAAGAATAATTAATATGGTTTTTGGAGGGAAATTTTTTCCTCCAAATAAAAAATTGATATCATAATAACCAATTTTGGAGGGAATTTTTTTGTTAAAATAAAATATTCAAATCATAATTTCACATTGCACATCTCTAAAGTTTTCATCACACATTTCCTTTAATAATTTATTTAATTTTTGAGGGAAATTTTTTTGTTGTAATTCTTTGGAAACATATTTTATTTAATTTTGAAATTAAATCTTTATATTCAAACATTGATAATAAGTTTTTATAGATGAAAAATTTATTTAAGTGTTTTTCTTTTAGTGTTTTGTTTAAAGGGGTATAGTGAAAATTTTCGGAATGCCATAACTTTGCGCTCGGATGTCTGATCGGGGCATATTATATATCCAGATTGAATAATTTTTCGAGACGAACATGTGAACGGCGTAGTTCGTGGGTTAAGGGGAACTGGAGATGAAGGTGAAGGTGGAGTGTTTCTTTTTATCCTGAACTGTAGAAATATAAACTGAATATCCAATTAAAATGAAGACTCTAAAATATAAACCGAATATTTTGGAAATAAATTAAAATCAATTAAAATACAAGAATAATTAATGTGGCTTTTGGAGGGAAATTTTTTTCTCAAAATAAAAAATTGAAGTAATAATTTCACATTTCAGATCTTTGAAATTTTCATCACACTTTTCCTTTAATAATTTCTTTAATTTTGGAGAGAAATTTTTTTGTTACAATTCTTTGGAAACATATTTATTTAATTTTTTTGAATTAAATTTTTATATTCAAAAAGTGGGTTGTTAATCGTCGCCCGCATATTACTTAAAATTGCCCTTGATTTAAAATTACACCACAACAACTTAGATTAAATATACAACGACGTCGGACACCACGCCATGACCTCGACCACCACCGCCGCCACCACCACCACTACCATGGTGGTGGTTAAATTTTTTTTAATAAGAGAAGGGGCGTCCAGATCAGACGTCCCAACCATGGTAGGGGCGTCTGGACGCCCCAACAATATACAACGACGTCGGACACCACGCCATGACCTCGACCACCACCGCCGCCACCACCACAACCATGGCGGTGGTGGTCAATATTTTTTTTTAATAAGGGGAGGGGCGTCTGATCTGGACGCCCCTACCACGGTTGGGGCGTCTGATCTGGACGCCCCTCCCCTTATTAAAAAAAAATTTAACCACCACCACCATGGTGGTGGTGGTGGTCGAGGTCATGGTGTGGTGTCCGACGTCGTTGTATATTTAATCTAAGTTGTTGCGGTGTAATTTTAAATCAAGGGCAATTTTGTCTTTTTACTTTTTATCGTGGGAGATTTTATGTAATATGCGGGCGATTTTAAAAAGTTTTTTATAAATGGAAAATTTATTTAAGTGTTTTTCTTTTATTATTTTGTTCCATTGATCTTTAAGTAACTCTAAACACATTAATCCCTTTTATTTTCAATCAAGACTTCAAGTTTGGTTTTGGAATTTGGGGTTGTTCGATTGGGTCGTGTTCGTGATAGGGCCGTGTGGTTCGAGTGGTGGTGCCGTGTGAAGATGGTGGTTCGTGTGGTGGTGTCGTGCTGAAGACGGTGGTACGTGGTGGTGGTTTGAGCCAAGCCGTGCCGTGTTCGTGCAACCGTGTGTGTGCAGTGTGGGTGCGTGGTTTTGGCCATGTACTTGGGTTTTCCGGGCTGCAAGTTTGTGTGATTGTATTGCTTGTTCATCAAAAAGGTAACATACTATCTTACCTTAATATGTGTACTATGATTATAGGATAGGTTAAATGATCATGTTAGATGAGTTTTGATGATTGTTTTCCAAGTTATGCGTGATTCTAAGTATGGTTTTGGGTATTAATTTCATGATGATTTACTTAAGTTTTCATGCATGTATTTGATGAGTTTTTCGTGTGGTTTTTTCGTGTGGTTCAAGTTCTTGTTGAGTTCTTGTTGAGTTCTTGATGAGTTCTTTGAGTTCTTTATGAGCTCTTGGTTGAATCTTGAAATCTTGAAAGTTGGTCATATGATCTTTAAAGTACAAGTTTATTAATGTTTTTCAAAGTATTGTTTAAAGATAAGTAAGGTTTTGCAAATATTTTTTGAAAGGTAGTTTTAAAGAAAGTTAAAGAAAGGTTTAAAGAAAGTTAATGATTTGTTAAAGAATGGTTTAAGAAATAGTATTGATTATGGTTAGACTCAAGAAAAGGCGAAAGAAGCGATCTTGAGAATAACTTCGATGTTGTAAGTAAGATTAGCTTAAGTTTACTTATAGACGCCTAATCTTGGAGTAAGATTCTAAGTTTTGGGTTAAGACGTTGCCCCTATCCTGACCGCGGTATTGGGATAGGGTATACTTGCTATGTTGTCTGTTTGATATGAATTTCCGTAAGATGGGGTTCATGGGTTTGGGAGTAAGATTCTCATTCCTAGCATAGTAGGAAAATTCGTTCGCGTAAGATGCGTTCGTACGTGCATAGTCCGGTCTAAAATGTAAATGGTAGCGACAAAGATGTTTTATGATTTTTAGGTTGGAATTATTTGAAGTTGGTCAGTTTTACGATTATTGATATTTTGACGTTTTTATCGTATGTTGGTTGGTAGTCTGGTATGTTTGTTTGATCTGTTCTATGATTATGTGTATCCATGTTATGGTGGGACTGTTATGTTACTCGCCACTAACAGTGGATTGTTGTTATTTTTCAGGTAATTCTGATGATGACTTTGCTGCTTAGCTATTGGTTGGGCAAGTGCCGTTATAGTATTCTTGTTCTAGACTACGTTATGTTTATAGTTTGGACGTATAGATTTATCTTTAGTGTATTTTGACTCTGACAGTATTTGGAGTTATTTTCTAGTATTGATACATTTGGGTTTAGTATTGTACAACTTGTGGGTATTGTACGTTTTTGGGTTATAGTAATAATAATTTTGAGGTTTTGTTTTAATTTTTAGTAAGTTTGTTTGTTATATCGACAATTCGACTCGTCGGTTTCTTCCGCGCCGGTTTAAGCAAGTCGGGTCGTCATAGTTGGTATCAGAGCCGAATAGGTTTTAAGTGAAGTTTTAAGATTTGAGTAAAACCCGGGAGTTGAGAGCTTTACCATTCCCGAGTGATAAATCCAAATTAGGATAAGCTAAGGGAGAAGAGTTTCGGGTAGAAGAATTCGGGATAAGACTCTTTTTCCTACTTTCTTTTGTGTGTATACTTGACTGGAGTGTGGATTTTGACTGACAATGCCTCTTTTTGTTTGTCTGTTGCTGCTATGATTTCAGCATGTCCACACCTCGCTGGACAATTTCGGGTCGACAGAGGTTACGGGCGCTCAAGGAGGCGATTCTTACGCTTACGCCAGCCATCGGAATCGCAGTCGACGTTCGATCGTATCGCTCGTCATCGACCACCTACTTACGATGGGGTTGCCGATCCTACGACATTGGAGAGTTGGATCCACAAGATGCGGAAGCTCTTCGACGCGATGTTTTGCCCCGAGCACGAGAAGGTCCAAATCGTCGCTTACTACTTGCGTGGAGAGGCCGATAACTGGTGGAGCATAGCGAAGAACGCGTGTATGCCCTTACATCTGATGTCTTGGGCCAAGTTCTTAGCTAAGGTCCAGGAGAGGTTCTATCCAGACAAGTTACAGTGGTAGAAACAGGAGGAGTTTCTTACTCTCGTTCAGGGTAAGATGACGGTTCAAGCCTACACCAATAAGTTCGCCGAGTTATCGAGGTTTGCTACATCGGTAGTACCATCTGAGGAGGAGCGGGTCAAGCGCTACATCAAAAAGCTAGATCCGAGGATTCACGGCCATGTAATCAGTAGTGGAGCGAAGACGCTACAACGAGCTTACGAGGTAGTACTTGAGATCCAGACGTCTGTCATCGAGGAGGATACGAGCAAGAAGAGGACCCCGACCCCGGTGACGTCGCCATCATTGAAGAAGCCCCGGTTCAGTGCTCCTAGCAGTACCCCTCCGACCACTAGTTCCTCTCAGGGATCAGGGAGTTCGAGATGCAGAGGTTGTGGCAAGGACTTCAATCCAGGGAAGCGATGCAACGGGGCGCCCATTACATGTTTTATCTGTGGGAAAAAAGGCCACAAGGCGTCAGTTTGCCCCGAGAAGAATCCAGGCACCGAGACCAAGCAACTTCCAGCACCGACTAAGACTCTAGTGAAGAATTGAGTCTACTGTATGACTGAGGCAGAGGCAGAGGTCCAGCCAGACGTAGTCTCAGGTAGATTTCTTGTCTCTGGTATTTTAGCACTTGTTTTATTTGTTTCTGGTGCCACAGTTTCTTTCGTGGCTAGTATTTTTGTCTCGAGGTCTAATCTTCGAGACAGTTCCCCTGTTAGTTCGATCATAACTCTCCCTTCTGGAGAGGATTTTGTTTGTCAGCGCGAGTTCCGAGGAGTGCCCATCGTTATAGCTGGAGAGCAGGCAACGGCTGATCTGAAGGAGTTCCCGCTGATGGAGTTCGATGTCATTCTTGGCATGGACTGGCTATCGAGGTATCGAGCAACTATTCGTTGCCGAGACCAATCAGTGACATTCCGAGGATCGCAAGGCAATCAGATCACCTATTCTGGGATCGTTCTGAAGAAGGGTGTTAAGGTAATCTCAACCTTGAAAATGAGAAAACACCGCCAGAAGGGCGATATGATGTTCCTATGTCAGGTAAGGGACTTGACTGAGGATAGTCTGTTGGACGATATACCTGTAGCGAGGGATTTTAGAGACGTATTTCCTGATGAGCTACCGGGAGTGCCACCCGAGCACGATGTCGAGTTTAATGTCGACTTAGCACCCGGGACAGCGTCGATTTCGAAGGCACCATACCGGATGGCACCATCGGAGTTGCAGGAGTTAAAAACTCAACTCCAAGATTTGATCGATAAGGGCTTCATTAGGCCAAGCGTTTCTCCATGGGGAGCGTCTGTGCTCTTTGTGAAGAAGAAAGACGGTAGTATTCGCCTGTGCATAGACTACCAAGAATTGAATCGGGTAACTATCAAGAATAAGTACCCATTGCCTAGGATTGAGGACCTGTTCGATCAGTTACGAGGAGCGGGAGTGTTTTTGAAGATAGATCTTCGATCTGGATATCATCAGATTCCAGTCAAGAAAGAAGACATCCCGAAGACCGCTTTTTGTACGAGATAAGACCACTACGAGTTCGAGGTGATGCCTTTTGGCCTCACTAACGCACCAGCCGTGTTCATGGATCAGATGAATCGAAATTTCCATCACTACTCGATAAGTGCGTCGTAGTATTTATAGATGATATCTTAGTCTATTCGAGAGACGAGTCTGAGCATGCAGAGCATCTCCGGATGGTACTAGAGATATTACGGAAGAATAAGGGGTTCGCGAAACTCTCCAAGTGTGAGTTCTGGCTTCGCGAAGTAGCACTTCTGAGTCATGTAATTAGTAAAGAAGGCATTAAGGTAGACCTGGCAAAGGTTAAGGTTGTAGTTGAATGGAGTAGCCCGAGAAATGTGGCGGAGGTTCGTAGTTTTCTGGGATTGGCCGGATATAATCGACGATTCGTCCAGGACTTCTCTAAGATTGCTAGGCTATTGACTAGTCTCCTACAGAAGGAGATCCGATTCGTTTGGACGGAGGCTTGCGAGCAAGCGTTTCAGCAATTGAAACAGAGATTAGTCTCTACTCCTTTTCTTACCCTTCTGAACGATGAGGAGGATTTCGAGGTCTATAGTGATGCGTCTAAGAGTGGCCTAGGTTGTGTGCTAATGCAAGGTGGGAAGGTCATCGCTTACGCATCTCGGCAGCTAAAGGTGCAAGAGCGTAACTACCCCACGCATGTCTTGGAGCTAGCAACTGTAGTATTCGCGCTTAAGATCTGGAGGCACTATCTCTATGGTGGTTCATGTAAGGTATTCACGGATCATAAGAGTCTCAAGTACATCTTCACTCAGAAAGACCTCAATATGAGGCAGAGACGATGGCTTGAACTTATTAAGGACTACGACCTGACACTTAATTATTGCGAGGGCAAGGCGAACTTAGTCGCTGACGCACTGAGTCGCAAGAATCGATTGAGCTTCAGTAGAAGCCGTAGTTCCATCAGATTTCGTCTGACATCTTTGAGTGCCAAGCCTGAATTATTTCAGGAATTGCACGAGGGTCAGCAGAATGATCCGCAGTTAGCTAGGATTCGAGAGGCTTTACGGAAAAGGAAAAGCCATTGGCTTCGAGATCTCTTCCGATGGTAGTCTGCGATTCCGAGGGAGGTGGTGTGTACCGGACAGTTCTGATCTTAGGAACAGAATCATGTCTGAGGCACACAACTCGCCCTACTCTGTTCATCCTGGAGGTAACAAGCTGTACCAAGACCTTAAGGGCCAATTCTGGTGGCCTAAGATGAAGAGGGAAGTAGAAGAGTTTGTAGCTCGATGTTTAGTCTGTCAGAAGGTTAAGATCGAGCATTAGAGACCTGGAGGTCTTTTGCAGCCACTACCGATTCCGACCTGGAAATTTGAGCCGGTATCTATGGATTTCGTGGTTAGCCTACCTACATGTAATGGTATGAACGCCATTTGGGTAATAGTGGATAGGTTGACCAAGGTCGCTAGATTCATACCAATGAAGATGACCTGGTCGATGGAGTGCCTGGCAGAGGCTTATACCCAGGACATTATCCGACTTCACAGAGTTCCTAGGGAAATAGTTTCTGATTGTGACCCGAGATTCTTATCTCGTTTCTGGAAGTCAGTTCAGGAAGCCTTTGGGACGAAGTTGAAGCTGAGCACCGCATTTCACGCGACGACAGATGATCAGATCTACTGAGAGGACCATCCAGACTCTGGAGGATATGTTACGAGCATGTACTCTGGAGTATCATCAGACTTGGGTACGTATGCTCTTTTTGGTAGAGTTTTTCTATAATAACAGTTATCACTCCAGCATCGATATGGCTCCGTACGAGGCCCTGTATGGCAGGAAATGTCGGAGTCCGATTTGTTGGAATGATATCAATGATACTGTGGCTTTGAGACCTGAGATGGTACGAGATACCGTAGAGAAGGTCCGAGTCATTCGGTCAAAGTTGCAGGCCGCGCAGAGTCGTCAGAAATCCTACGCCGATAATCGACGTAGACCACTGACTTTCGAGGTAGGTGACAGAGTCTTGCTTAAGGTTTCACCATTCAAAGGTGTGGCTCGCTTTGGTCAAAAGGGGAAACTCCGACCGAAATTCGTGGGACCTTACGAGATACTAGATCGAGTTGGGGAGGTGGCATATCGATTGGCATTACCACCTAGTTTGTCTAATGTTCATGATGTGTTCCATGTTTCCTAGCTAAGGAAATATGTACATGATCCTACCCACATCATTCCAGTGGAATCGGCCACGTTTGAGCCGAATCTGACATTTGAGGAGCGACCAGTTCAGATCTTGGATTGCGAATTGAGGACCCTCCGGCGTAAGCAAGTCCAGCTAGTCAAGGTGTTGTGGAGAAATCAGCACCATGAGGAGGCGACTTGGGAGACAGAGGTGTCCATGAGGCAGAAGTACCCGGAGCTGTTTGAGGGTGACCAATCTCCTTTGCCTTAAATTTCGGGACGAAATTTCTTTAAGGAGGGGAGGTTGTAATGACCCAGATTTTTCGGTATTTCTGTCATTGATTTATTTGTTATTTATGTTATTTTATGTATGGTCCAAAATTTATTTGGACTATTTATTTTTATTTTATGTGAATAATTTCGATTAATTTCGATTATTTCTATTTTTGGTTGTTTATTATTTATTTTATTATTATTTAATTAATTAGAATTTTACTATTTAATTTTCTAATTAGTTAATTAATATTTTTGGGCCAAATGTAATTTAAGCATGATTAATCATGCATGAGTGCAATTAGCCCAAATGATCACCGAAAGCCATTTGAGCCTTATTATAGCCGGCCCCCCTTTGTAATTAGTGGACTAATTGCCACTTGCTTCATGTTCACACCTTAAACCATTTCTATAAATAGAAAGGTTAGTAAGGCTTATGAACTCATTTGCCATCATTTGCACCCTTGATCATCATTTGCCACAATTAAAAATAGCCAAACACTCTCCCTTTGCTTAGTTTCCACACGCCATTTTTGGTGTATGAACACCCAACCATTGTTCATCACCCAATCTCTTCCAAAACTTAAAGATTAAAGTTCCATTGATCTTTAAGTAACTCTAAACACATTAATCCCTTTTATTTTCAATCAAGACTTCTAGTTTAGGTTTGGAATTTGGGGTTGTTCGATTGGGTCGTGTTTGTGATAGGTCTGTGTGGTTCGTGTGAAAGGGCCGTGTGGTTTTAGTTGTGGTGTCGTGTGAAGACGGTGGTTCGTGTGGTGGTGTCGTGCTGAAGACGGTGGTACGTGGTGGTGGTTTGAGCCAAGCCGTGCCGTCTTCGTGCAACCGTGTGTGTGCCGTGTGGGTGCGTGGTTTTGGCCGTGTACTTGGGTTTTCCGGGCTGCAAGTTTGTGTGATTGTATTCCTTGATCATCAAAAAGGTAACATACTATCTTACCTTAATATGTGTACTATGATTATAGGATAGGTTAAGTGATCATGTTAGATGAGTTTTGATGATTATTTTTCAAGTTATGCGTGATTTCTAAGTATGGTTTTGGGTATTGATTTCATGATGATTTACTTAAGTTTTCATGCATGTATTTGATGAGTTTTTCATGTGGTTTTTTCGTGTGGTTCAAGTTCTTGTTGAGTTCTTATTGAGTTCTTGATGAGTTCTTGATGAGTTCTTGATGAGTTCTTTATGAGTTCTATATGAGTTCTTTATGAGTTCTTGGTTGAATCTTGAAATCTTGAATGTTTGTCATATGTTCTTTAAAGTACAAGTTTATTAATGTTTTTCAAAGTATTGTTTAAAGATAAGTAAGGTTTTGTAAAGATTTTTTGAAAGGTAGTTTTTAAAGAAAATTAAAGAAAGGTTTAAAGAAAGTAAAAGATTTGTTAAAGAATAGTTTAAGAAATAGTATTGATTATGGTTAGACTCAAGAAAAGGCGAAAGAAGCGATCTTGAGAATAACTTCGATGTTTTAAGTAAGATTAGCTTAAGTTTACTTATAGACGCCTAATCTTGGAGTAAGATTCTAAGTTTTGGGTTAAGACGTTGCCCCTATTCTGACCGCGGTATTGGGATAGGGTATACTTGCTATGTTGTCTGTTTGATATGAATTTCCGTAAGATGGGGTTCATGGGTTTGGGAGTAAGATTCTCATTCCTGGCATAGTAGGAAAGTTCGTTCGCGTAAGATGCGTTCGTACATGCATAGTCCGGTCTAAAATGTAAATGGTAGTGACAAAGATGTTTTATGATTTTCAGGTTGGTATTATTTGAAGTTGGTCAGTTTTACGATTATTTATATTTTGACGTTTTTATCGTATGTTGGTTGGTAGTCTGGTATGTTTGTTTGATCTATTCTATGATTATGTGTATCCATGTTATGGTTGGACTGTTATGTTACTCGCCACTGATAGTGGATTGTTGTTATTTTTCAGGTAATTCTGATGATGACTGTGCTGCTTAGCTATTGGTTGGGCGAGTGCCATTATAGTATTCTTGTTCTAGACTACGTTATATTTATAGTTTGGACGTATAGATTTATCTTTAGTGTATTTTGACTCTGACAGTATTTGGAGTTATTTTCTAGTATTGATACATTTGGGTTTAGTATTATACAACTTGTGGGTATTAACGTTTTTGGGTTATAGTAATAATAATTTTGAGGTTTTGTTTTAATTTTTCGAGACGAACCGATAAACGACAGTGCGTGGGTTAATGGGAACCGTTTATGAAGGTGAAGGTGGAGTGCGTGGTTTTTTTCCTGACTTGTAGGAATATAAACTAAATATCCAATTAAAATGAATACTCCAAAATATAAACTGAATATTTAGGAAATAAAATAAAATCAATTAAAATACAAGAATAATTAATGTGTTTTTTGGAGGGAAGTTTTTTTTCTCCAAATAAAAAATTGAAATCGTAATAACCAAATTTGGAGGGAAATTTTTTTTGGTTAAAATAAAAAATTCAAATCATAATTGCACATTGCACATCTTTAAAATTTTCATCACACATTTCCTTTAATAATTTATTTAATTTTGGAGGGAAATTTTTTCGTTATAATTCTTTGGAAACATATTTTATTTAATTTTGAAATTAAATTTTTATATTCAAAAATTGTTAGAAAGTTTTTATAGATGGATAATTTATTTAAGTGTTTTTCTTTTAGTGTTTTATTTAAAGGGGTATAGTAAAAAATTTCGGAATGCCATAATGTTGCGCTCGGATGTCTCATCGGGCATATTTTATATCCAGATCGAATATTTTTTCGAGACGATTCGGTGAACGGAATATTGCGTGGGCGAAGGGGAACTCGAGATGAAGGTGAAGGTCAAGGTTGAGTGTGTTTTTTTTTTCCTAACTTGTAGAAATATAAACTTAATATCCAATTAAAATGAAGACTCTAAAATATAAACTGAATATTTTGGAAACAAAATAAAATCAATTAAAATGAAATAATAATTAATGTGATTTTTGGAGGGAGATTTTTTTTCTCAAAATAAAATATTGAAGTAATAATATACAATTTTGGAGGGAAATTTTTCTTTAAATAAAAAATTGGATTTATAATTTCACATTTCACATCTCTAAATTTTCATCACACTTTTCCTTTAATAATTTATTTCATTTTGGGGAGAAATTTTTTTGTTACAATTCTTTGAAAATATACTTTATTTGATTTTGAAATTAAATTTTTATATTCAAAAATTGATAATAAGTTTTTTATAAAAGGAAAATTTATTTGAGTTATTTTCTTTTAGTATTTTGTTTAAAGGGGTATAGCTAGTGAAAATTTTCGGAATGCCAAAACTTTGCGCTCGGATGTCTGATCGGAGCATATAATATATATCCATATTGATTAATTTTTCGAGTTGAACCAGTGAATGGCATTGCGTGGGTGAAGGGGGGACCATGAATGAAGGTGAAAGTGAAGGTGAAGGTTGAGTGCATGGTTTTTTTTCCTGACTTGTACAATACAAACCGAATATCCGATTAAAATGAAGACACTAAAATATAAACTGAATATTTTTGAAATAAAATAAAATCAATTAAAATACAAGAATAATTAATGTGGTTTTTGGAGGGAAATTTTTTCTCAAAATAAAAAATTGAAGTTATAATATACAATTTTGGTAGGAAAATTTTTTGTTAAAATAAAAAAACTAAAATTATAATTTCACATTTCACATCTCTAAAAGTTTCATCACACATTTCCTTTAATAATTTATTCAATTTTGGATGGAAATTTTTTTGTTACAATTATGTGGAAACATGTTTTATTTAATTTTGAAATTAATTTTTTATATTGAAAAAATTTATAAAAAGTTTTTATAGATGGAAAATTTATTTAAGTGTTTTTCTTTTAGTTATTTGTTTAAAGGGGGTTTAGTGAAAATTTTTGGAATGTCATAACTTTGCGATCGAATGTCTTATCGGGGCATATAATATATCCAGATTGATTAATTTTTCAAGACGAACTGGTGAACGACAGTTCGTGGGTGAAGGGGGAATCGCGGATGAAGGTGAAGGTGAAGGTTGTGTGCGTGGTTTTTTTCCTGACTTTTAGAATATAAACTGAGTATCCAATTAAATTGAAGACACTAAAATATAAAATGAATATTTTTGAAATAAAATAATTAAAATCAAGTAAAATACAAGAATAATTAATGTTGTTTTTAGGGGGAAATTTTTTTTCACAAAATAAAATATTAAAGTTATAACATACAATTTTGGAGAAAGATTATTTGCTAAAATAAAAAATCGAAATTGTAATTTCACATTTCACATCTCTAAAATTTTCATCACACTTTTCCTTTAATAATTTATTTAATTTTGGATGGAAATGTTTGTGTTACAATTCTTTGGAAACATATTTTATTTAATTTTGAAATTAAATTTTATATTTAAAAATTGATAAAAAGTTATTATAGATGGAAAATTAATTTAAGTGTTTTTCTATTACTTTTTTTTTCTTTAAAGGGTACGGTGTAGTGAAAATTATTGGAATGCCATAAGTTTGCGTTCGTATGTCTGATCGAGGCATATAATATAGCTAGATTGATTAATTTTTGAGACGAACCGGTGAACGACAGTGCATGGGTGAAGGGGCAATCGCGGATGAAGGTGAAGGTGGAGTGCGTGGTTTTTTTTCCTGACTTGTACAAATATAAACTGAATATCCAATTAATATGAATACTCTAAAATATAAACTGAATATTTTGGAAATAAAATAAAATCAATTAAAATACAAGAATAATTAATGTGGTTTTTGGACGAAAAATTGTCTACAAATAAAAAATTGAAATAATAATAACCAATTTCAGAGGGAAATTTTTTGTTAAAATAAAAAATTAAATTCATAATTTCACATTGTACATTTCTAAAATTTTCATCACACATTTCCTTTAATAATTTATTTAATTTTGGAAGGAAATTATTTTGTTATAGTTCTTTGGAAACATATTTTACCTAATTTTGAAATTATATTTTTATATTGAAAAATTGATAAAAAGTTTTTATAGATTTAAATTTTATTTAAGTGTTTTTCTTTTAGTGTTTTGTTTAAAAGGGTATAGTTAATATTTTCGAAATGCCATAACTTTGTGCTCGGATGTCTGATCAGGGCATATTATATATCCAGATTGAATAATTTTTCGAGACGAACCGGTGAACGGCATAGTGCGTTGGTGAAGGGGGACTGGAGATTAAGGTGAAGGTGAAGGTGGAGTGTGCTGTTTTTTGGAGGGAATTTTTTTTTTAAATAAAAAATTGAAATCATAATTTGAAATTTCAGATCTCTAAATTTTTCATCACTCTTTTCCTTTAATAATATTTTTAATTTTGGAGAGATTTTTTTTGTTACAATTCTTTGGAAACATATTTTATTTAATTTTTAAATTAAATTTTTATATTCAAAAATTGATAAATTTTTTTTATAAATGGAAAATTTATTTAAGTTTTTTTCTTTTAGTATTTTATTTAAAGGGGTATAGTGAAAATTTTTTAAATGCCAAAACATTACGCTAGGATGTCTGATCGAAACATATAATATATATCCATATTGATTAATTTTTCGAGTCGGACCGGTGAATGGCAATGCGTGGGTGAAGTGGGAAACGCGAATAAAGCTGAAAGTGAAGCTAAAGGTGGAGTGCGTGGTTTTTTCCAAACTTGTAGAATATAAATTGAATATTCAATTAAAATGAACACATTAAAATATAAACTGAATATTTTGGAAATAAAATAAAATCAATTAAAATCCAAGAATAATTAATGTGGTTTTTGGAGGGAAATTTTTTTCTCAAAATAAAAAATTGAAGTTATAATACAATTTTAGAAGGAAATTTTTTTGTTAAAATAAAAAAATGAAATTATAATTTCACATTTCACATCTCTAAAATTTTCATCACACATTTCCTTTAATAATTTATTTAATTTTGGAGGGTAATTTTTTTGGAAACATATTATACTTAATTTTGAAATTAAATTTTTATATTCAAAAATTTATAAAAAGTTATTATAGATAGAGAATTTATTTAAGTGTTTTTCTTTTAGTTATTTGTGTAAAGGGGGTTTAGTGAAATTTTTTGGAATGCTATAACTTTACTCTCGGATGTCTGATCGGGGCGTATAATATATCCAGATTCAATAATTTTTCGAGGCGAACCTGTAAATGACATTGCGTGGGTTAATGGGAACCGTGGATGAAGGTGAAGGTGGAGTGCGTGGTTTTTTTTTTCGGACTTGTAGAAATACAAACTGAATATCCAATTAAAATGAAGACTCTAAAATATAAACTGAATATTTTGGAAATAAAATAAAATCAATTAAAATAAAAGAATAATTAATGTGGTTTTTGGAGGGAAATTTTTTTCTCAAAATAAAAAATTGAAGTTATAATATACAATTTTGGAAGGAATTTTTTTGTTAAATTAAAAAACTGAAATATAATTTCACATTTTACATCTCTAAAATTTTCATCACACATTTCCTTTAATAATTTATTTAATTTTGGAGGGAAATTTTTTTGTTACAATTCTTTGGAAGCATATTTTACTTAATTTTGAAATTAAATTTTTATATTCAAAAATTTATAAAAATTTATTATAGATGGAAAATTTATTTAAGTGTTTTTCTTTTAGTTATTTGTTTAAAGGGGGTTTAGTGAAATTTTTTGGAATGCTATAACTTTACTCCCGGATGTCTGATCGGGGCGTATAATATATCCAGATTCAATAATTTTTCGTGACAAACCAGTAAACGACTGTGCGTGGGTTAATGGGAACCGTGGATGAAGGTGAAGGTGAAGGTAGAGTGTGTGGTTTTTTTCCTGACTTGTAGAAATATAAACTGAATATCCAATTAAAATGAAGAATCTAAAATATGAACTTAATATTTTGGAAATAAAATAAAATCAATTAAAATAAAAGAATAATTAATGTGGTTTTGGAGCGAATTTTTTTTCTACAAATAAAAAATTGAAATTATAATAACCAATTTTGGAGGGAGTTTTTTTGTTAAAATAAAAAATTCTAATCATAATTTCACATTGCACATCTCTAAAATTTTCATCACACATTTCCTTTAATAATTTATTTAATTTTGGAGGGAAATTTTTTTGTTATAATTCTTTGGAAACATATTTTATTTAATTTTGAAATTAAAATTTTATATTTAAAAATTGATAAAAAGTTTTTATAGATGGAAAATTTATTTAAGTATTTTTCTTTTTAGTGTTTTGTTTAAAGGGGTATAGTGAAAATTTTCAGAATGCCATAACTTTAATTTGTGCTCGGATGTCTGATCGGGACATATTATCATTACGCCAAAATAACTCATTTATAGCGGTTGAAACTGCCCTTTTAATTCGCACAGCTATAAAAAGGGAACGACCCTTTTTTACAGTGGTTCTATAACCGCTATAAAAAGTACCCTTTTTATAGCGCTTGTAGCCCTTTTATAGCTCTTATAAACCGCTATAAAAGGTTCACCTTTTATAGCGGTTTTTTAAGAACCGCTATAAAAGGCTCCTTTTATAGCGCATAAATAATTTACAATTTTCAAAACCTTTTACAGCGGTTTCTTAAGAACCGCTATTAAAACATTTATAGCGGCCAACAAAAATTTGAAACCTTTAATGGTGCTTTATCTAAAACCGCCATAAAAATCTTTTTTTAAAAAAAATTGTAACGACCCGAATTTTTGGGACGTAAAATTTCGTGGAAAATTAAGACTTCAAGCCCAAATCATTTAATTGGGCCAAGAGACTTAATTTTTATATTTGGAAATCAAGCCCAAAACCGAGCCCATGTCCCCCTTAGCCGGCCCCCTTATTGTTTTTGCTTTATTCCAATTCTAACCATCTCCTATTCCCTAGTAATCATTATTCTATAATTACCCTAAAGCCTACATTTTTATTCCTATTTTCATTATAACAACTAAACCCCAAAACTAAACCCTATTTCCTCCTCTTGTTCTTCACGACACATCCTCCATCTCCATGAATTCTTAACTTTTCTCTTCAACAAACCAACAACACCATCAAACCTTCAACCCATCATCAACTTGAACCAAGAATAGCCTCGTTGAAGATTGTTGCTTACCTTGAGCCGCGCTTTGGTCGAGTGAACCGTGGTCTCGGGCGAGTTTGTGCGTGGCGTTTTGTGCGTGGTTTTGTGATTATCTTTCCATAGGTAACTAGCTCTTCTACTTAGTAATAGGATTAGATTTCATAGAATAATAGGATTAGAGCGTTGTTTGATTGTTGTTGTTGCGTTATTCGTGTTAGCCGAGTGGTTTAATTAGATGATTTACTTTGGTTTCTTGAATTATTTATTCGAATCTTGGTTGTTTTCTTGCACCGTTTACTTTTGGTCCTTGAATTGTTAATTTGATTGTCTTGATATACGCCGTTTGCCGTTTGATGTTGTTGACTGAATATGATGGCTTGATAGCATATGTTATTATTGTATCATATTCTTGTTTGGTCCATGCGTGTAGAGTGGATGTACAAAGGCATGATTTTATCTTGGTTGTTTTCCATGCGTGTAGAATTTAGTTCATTGGTTTGACTTTTATCCTTGTTTGATAGCTAAACTTGTTAGGTCTTGATCTTGATTTGGATTGTGCGTATGAATGATTTGGCAAGCTTTAATCTCGATTTTTGTTTTTGAATCGAGTATTGTTGATGGACTTGCGTGTTGACTGAACTTGATGATTCAATTGATGTGTGATTAGTGTCTTTAAGTTTTGTCGAGTTAGAGTTGTGTCATGTCTAATGGGTGATAAATCGTGCGGGTCATGTTTATCGGTTTATGGGTCATAAATCGTGCGGGTCATATTTATCGGTTTATCAGTGATAAATCGTGCGGGTCATATTTATCGGTTTATAGGTGATAAATCGTGCGGGTCATATTTATCGGTTTATCGGTGATAAATCGTGCGGGTCATATTTATCGGTTTATTAGTGATAAATCGTGCGGGTCATATTTATCTGTTTATCGGTGATAAATCGTGCGGGTCATATTTATCGGTTTATCGGTAATAAATTGTGTGGGTCATGTTTATCGGTTTATCGGTGATAAATCGTGCGGGTCATGTTTATCGGTTTATGGGTAATAAACCGTGCGGGTCATGTTTATCGGTTTATGGGTAATAAACCGTGCTGGTCATGTTTATCAGTTTATCGGTGATAAACTGTGCGGGTCATGTTATCGGTTATAAACCGTGCGGAGTCCTGTTGATTGAATTATGAATTATCTATGTTGTTGATGACGGTTATGTTTCCGATACTATCTCTGATGTTAGTTTACTTCGTAATTTGTGAACGTTATTGTGTCCTGTGTTTCAAACCTGTTATTTTATGTAATGTGGTCCTACTTCTAAGTAGGACAGTCTAGTTACTCGCCACTGACGGTGGACCCCCAATATTTATTTTGCAGGTATCCAGGATAGAGTTTAGAGTTGGGTTGAGTGTTTGGCGAGCGAACTAGGCTCCTGTTTTCTTCCCGTTATTTTCCTGTTTTAGTAGTTTTGGGTTGTAATAAAGGACCTGTCATTTCCATTGTTTTTGGGATGACTTTAATGCTTAATTAATAAAATGATTAAGTTTAGAGCTTCCGCTGTTGTTATCTAATTTATTATTAAAAATTTTCTGTTATTGACAATTCTTATTGTTGTTTTCTCCGAAAACAACGTTGCTAAAATACGGGTCGTTACAAAAATAAATAAATTATATGCAAAAACAAAATGAAAATGATATTTTTTGGCAACGAAATAAATCATAATCAATTAAACGTTTAAGTACTTATTTGCATGATTCTAGAGGGTTTAGGGTGATTCCGGAACAAAATCTAGTGAGTTTGGTCATTTTTTGGCAACTTTAGGGTGTTTTCATTCCCAACTTCGCACCATTGAACAAATTTCAAGTTTCTAAGCTGCAATTACGTCTGATGACATTTATGTTATCAACCTAGGACTTATTTCCACCAATCTAGAGACGCTAGGATCATTTAGGAACTAAATGTAGCGACTTTCGTCATTTTTTGGTTGTACTTGGGTGTTTTCGTTCCCAACTTCGAGCCACTTAGCCTTAGTTTGTGTTTTATGCTTTATGTTCAATTTCGTCATTGAACAAATTTCAAGTTTCTATGCTGCAATTACGTCCTATGACATTCATGTTATCAACCTAGGACTAATTTCCAACAATTTAGAGATGCTAGGATCATTTAGGAACTAAATGTAGTGACTTTGGTCATTTTTTGGAAGTATTTGGGTGTTTTCGTTCCCAACTTCAAGCCACTTAGCCTTAGTTTGTGTTTTATGCTTCATTGATGTCCTATAATAATCAATGAAATGTTTTAGTAATTATTTGCATGATTCTAGAGGGTTTAGGGTGATTCCGGAACGGAATCTAGTGAGTTTGGTCGTTTTTTTGGCAACTTTAGGGTGTTTTCATTCCCAACTTCGAACCATTGAACAAATTTCAAGTTTCTAAGCTGCAATTACGTCATATGACATTCATGTTATCAGCCTTGGACTTATTTCCACCAATCTAGAGACACTAGGACCATTTAGGAACTAAATGTAGTGACTTTGGTCATTTTTTGGTTGTATTGGGTGTTTTCATTCCCAACTTCGAGCCACTTAGCCTTAGTTTGTGTTTTATGCTTTGTTCATGTCCTACAACAATCAATTAAACGTTTTAGTACTTATTTGCATGATTCTAGAGGGTTTAGGGTGATTCCGGAACGAAATCTAGTGAGTTTGGTCGTTTTTTGGCAACTTTAGGGTGTTTTCATTCCCAACTTCGCACCATTGAACAAATTTCAAGTTTCTGAGCTGCAATTACGTCGGATGACATTCATGTTATCAACCTAGGACTTATTTCCACCAATCTAGAGACGCTAGGATCATTTAGGAACTAAATGTAGTGACTTTGGTCATTTTTTGTTTGTACTTGGGTGTTTTCGTTCCCAACTTCGAGCCACTTAGCCTTAGTTTGTGTTTTATGCTTTATGTTCAATTTAGTCATTGAACAAATTTCAAGTTTCTAAGCTGCAATTACGTCCTATGACATTCACGTTATCAACGTAGGACTAATTTCCAACAATTTAGAGCTGCTAGGATCATTTAGGAACTAAATGTAGTGACTTTGGTTATTTTTTGGTAGTATTTAGGTGTTTTCGTTCCGAACTTCGAGCCACTTAGCCTTAGTTTGTGTTTTATGCTTTATTCATGTCCTATAATAATCAATTAAACGTTTTAGTAATTATTTGCATGATTCTAGAGGGTTTAGGGTGATTCCAGAACGTAATCTAGTGAGTTTGGTCGTTTTTTTGGCAACTTTAAGGTGTTTTCATTCCCAACTTCGCACCATTGAAAAAGTTTCAAGTTTCTAAGCTGCAATTACGTCCTATGACATTCATGTTATCAACCTAGGACTTATTTCCACCAATCTAGAGACACTAGGATCATTTAGGAACTAAATGTAGTGACTTTGGTCATTTTTTGGTTGTATTGGGTGTTTTCATTCCCAACTTCGAGCCACTTAGCCTTAGTTTGTGTTTTATGCCTTATTCATGTCCTATAATAATCAATTAAACGTTTTAGTACTTATTTGTATGATTCTAGAGGGTTTAGGGTGATTCTCGAACGAAATCTAGTGAGTTTGGTCGTTTTTTTGGAAACTTTAGCGTGTTTTCATTCCCAACTTCGCACCATTGAACAAATTTCAAGATTCTAAGCGGCAATTACGTCCTATGACATTCATGTTATCAACCTAACACTTATTTCCACCAATCTAGAGACGCTAGGATCATTTCGGAACTAAATGTAGTGACTTTGGTCATTTTTTGGTTGTCCTTGGGTGTTTTCGTTCCCAACTTCGAGCCACTTAGCCTTAGTTTGTGTTTTATGCTTTATGTTCAATTTGGTCATTGAACAAATTTCAAGTTTCTAACCTGCAATTACGTCCTATGACATTCACGTAATCAACCTAGGACTAATTTCCACCAATCTAGAGACGCTAGGATCGTTTAGGAACTAAATGTAGTGACTTTGGTCATTTTTTGGTTGTACTTGGGGGTTTTTGTTCCCAACTTAACGCCATTTAGCCTTAGTTTGTGTTTTATGCTTTATGTCCGATAATAATCAATTAAACGTTTTAGTACTTATTTGCATGATTCTAGAGGGATTAAGGTGATTCCGGAAGGAAATCTAGTGAGTTTGGTCATTTCTTGGCAACTTTAGGGTGTTTTCATTTCCAACTTCGCACCATTGAACAAATTTCAAGTTCCTAAGCTGCAATTACGTCCTATGACATTCATGTTATCAACCTAGGACTAATTTTCAACAATTTAGAGATGCTAGGATCATTTAGGAACTAAATGTAGTGACTTTGGTCATTTTTTGGGTGTATTTGGGTGTTTTCGTTCCCAACTTCGAGCCACTTAACCTTAGTTTGTGTTTTATGCTTTATTCATGTCCTATAATAATCAATCAATTAAACGTTTTAGTAATTATTTGCATGATTCTAGAGGGTTTAGGGTGATTCCGGAACGGAATCTAGTGAGTTTCGTCGTTTTTTTGGCAACTTTAGGGTGTTTTCATTCCCAACTTCGCACCATGGAACGAATTTCAAGTTTCTAAGCTGCAATTACGTCCTATGACAATTCATGTTATCAACCTTGGACTTATTTCCACCAATCTAGAGAAACTAGGACAATTTAGGAACTAAATGTAGTGACTTTGGTCATTTTTTGGTTGTATTGGGTGTTTTCATTCCCAACTTCGAGCCACTTAGCCTTAGTTTGTGTTTTATGCTTTGTTCATGTCCTATAACAATCAATTAAATGTTTTAGTACTTATTTGCATGATTCTAGAGGGTTTAGGGTGATTCCGGAACGAAATCTAGTGAGTTTGGTCGTTTTATGGCAACTTTAGGGTGTTTTCATTCCCAACTTCGCACCATTGAACAAATTTCAAGTTTCTAAGCTGCAATTACGTCCTATGACATTCATGTTATTAACCTAAGACTTATTTCCACCAATCTAGAGACACTAGGATCATTTAGGAACTAAATGTAGTAACTTTGGTCATTTTTTGGTTGTATTGGGTGTTTTCGTCCCCAATTTCGAGCCACTTAGCCTTAGTTTGTGTTTTATGCTTTATTCATGTCCTATAATAATCAATTAAAAGTTTTAGTACTTATTTGCATGATTCTAGAGGGTTTAGGGTGATTCCGGAACGAAATCTAGTGAGTTTGGTCGTTTTTTGGCAACTTTAGAGTGTTTTCATTCCCAACTTCGCACCATTGAACAAATTTCAAGTTTCTCAGCTGCAATTACGTCCGATGACATTCATGTTATCAACCTAGGACTTATTTCCACCAATCTAGAGACGCTAGGATAATTTAGGAACTAAATGTAGTGACGTTGGTCATTTTTTGGTTGTACTTGGGTGTTTTCGTTCCCAACTTCGAGCCACTTAGCCTTAGCTAGTGTTTTATGCTTTATGTCCGATAATAATCAATTAAACGTTTTAGTACTTAGTTGCATGATTCTAGATGGTTTAGGTTGATTCCGGAACGGAATCTAGTGAGTTTGGTCATTTTTTGGCAACTTTAGGGTGTTTTCATTTCGAACTTCGCACCATTGAACAAATTTCAAGTTTCTAAGCTGCAATTACGTCCAATGACATTCATGTTATCAACCTAGGACTAATTTCCAACAATTTAGAGATGCTAGGATCATTTAGGAACTAAATGTAGTGACTTTGGTCATTTTTTGGTTGTATTTGGGTGCTTTCGTTCCCAACTTCGAGCCACTTAGCCTTAGTTTGTGTTTTATGCTTTGTTCATGTCCTATACTTATCAATTAACTGTTTTAGTAATTATTTGCATGATTCTAGAGGGTTTAGGGTGATTCCGGAACGAAATCTAGTGTGTTTAGTCGTTTTTTGGCAACTTTAGGGTGTTTTCATTCCCAACTTCGCACCATTGAACAAATTTCAAGTTTCTAAGCTGCAATTACGTCCTATGACATTCATGTTATCAACCTAGGACTTATTTCCACCAATCTAGAGACACTAGGATCATTTAGGAACTAAATGTAGTGACTTTGGTTATTTTTTGGTTGTATTGGGTGTTTTCGTTCCCAACTTCGAGCCACTTAGCCTTAGTTTGTGTTTTATGTTTTATTCATGTCCTATAATAATCAAGTAAATGTTTTAGTACTTATTTGCATGATTCTAGAGGGTTTAGGGTGATTCCGGAACGGAATCTAGTGAGTTTGGTCGTTTTTTGGCAACTTTAGGGTGTTTTCATTCCCAACTTCGCACCATTGAACAAATTTTCAATTTTCTAAGCTGCAATTACGTCCGATGACATTCATGTTATCAACCTAGGACTTATTTCCACCAATCTAGAGACGCTAGGATCATTTAGGAACTAAATGTAGTAACTTTGGTCATTTTTTGGTTGTACTTAGGTGTTTTCGTTCCCAACTTCGAGCCACTTAGCCTTAGTTTTTGTTTTATGCTTTATGTCCTATAATAATCAATTAAATGTTTTAGTACTTATTTGCATGATTCTAGAGGGTTTAGGGTGATTCCGGAACGGAATCTAGTGAGTTTGGTCATTTTTTGGCAACTTTAGGGTGTTTTCATTCCCAGCTTCGCACCATTGAACAAATTTTCAATTTTCTAAGCTGCAATTACGTGTCCTATATAAAACAAACAAATTAAATAAAAAGCCAAAAAAAAAATAGCAAATTAATAGTTACCTGTTCAGGTATCTTAGGCGTCCGGTGTGAAATGATTTCTTTTATGTACCTCATCACATAGTACCCACAATCGATTGCATTATTTTGACGAGGACACTGCACAATCAATGTAAATAATGAATTTTAAGTGTTTTTCTTAGATCCAAGTTTAATATATACAATTATAAACCAAGCATCATATTTTTCATACCTTTACTGTTATCCATTTGGTATCCATCTTTAACTTTGTTGTAATTTCAAATTCACTTCGAAATTGAAATAATACTCTAAACCAATAAGAATATACAATTAATAGAATTAACATGTTGTATTTTATTTATCAAGCAATAAGAATATACAATTAATAAAATTTAACAAAAGTGAACTTGCACATTAAGAACTTCACGTATGTCCTCATTGATGCCTTTACTTGCTCCTACGTTTTGTTCATTATGTAATGAATCCAAGTAGTAAACTAAGTTATTATAAGGATCAATAATACATAGTATCCAATGGAACCTATACATTAATAATTAATGTTACAATTAAAAAGAAACAAATTACCATAATAGTAAATCAATTGTATGAAGAATGAGGTAATGTACCCAACATTGTATAGAGCAAGGAAAACTTTTCCTTTTGATGCATTTTCTTTCAAAATATCCACGATATATTGAGATCGATTTTTAGCCCCTTTATATCTCGACCATTATCAAAATGGTCAAGCAGAGATATTCGAGTTGGGCATAAAAAGCCAAAGAAATTCGAGACTCTAGTCATACCAATAAATTCATACATCATGCTAAACAATACCCATAAAGAAGTTCATTATTAATTAGCTCAACATTGAAAGCTTAAATAAAATATTAGAATTAAAAATTAGAGTAGTAAGCTACTTACGACATATGTAACAATATGTGCCATACTCCAATTTGCTCTTGAGCAAGAAATTGAAATGCTTCCTCTTTACCCAAATGAATTTCATTGCTCTGATTTGTTATCCCGACATTAATGGGAACTTTGATTTGATCATTAGAACCCATCCTCAGAACAAACTTGTAAAACATAATTAGCTCAGAAGGAAGGGTGGATACATTGATTAATGGTTCAAAACTTTGGTTAACCTATTCTGGTCGAATGTCATTTACCATTATTTTGTCCATCTCATCTGGTGATCCACCACTTTTATCATGTGTTTCTGTGGAATCCACTACCTAAGAATAAAATAAACCTTGATTTAGAAGCTATTTTATTTACTTTAACAAGTTTTATCGATAAACTTTATATATATCAAGCAAATCGAATAATTTTTTTAATTTACCTCCTTATCTAGAACAATAAGTTCTATTGGCCACAATACAAGTGTACCAATTGCATTTTCAATATTGTATGCTTCTTCTTCGAGTGGAATTGGCAAAGGTGTGCTCCCCTCAATAGCATAATCAATACTAACACGCATATATCCAGGTGAGATTGGTCTTGTATGCACAGTCGTTCCAGTTTTAAAGTTATGCACCTTACCTGAAGCAACTATTCGATAGGTGGGATCCGACAAAGCTAATTCACAACAACTTATACCCTGCACAAGTAGTATTCACTTCCATTTATCCTAACTATCAAATTTTTAAAAAGGTTATAACTCTTCGATTGAAGATGTTACCTCAGGGATTTCAATATTTGAAGATGTGACTCGGTCTTATGGAGAAGTAATCACTGGCTGCTCTGTCAAAGGTGATGATGGTCTTTTGCGTGATCCACCTCCTTTCTCTTTATTTTTAGACGACTTCAACACCTATAAATAACATAATAAACATTAAGCACTATCCATTTTTATAGGTAGATTCACACTATAAACACTATTCATCAATTTACCTCAACAATGTCAACCTTTGAACCTATGTTCACCTTTTCAAGACCATTTGACTTTGAACGCCACATCTCATGAGATATAGTCACCACTTTATTTCCAGTGATCCCTTTCCCTTCCGGACCTCCAGAAATGTCTACTCTTTGGAATCCCTATAGCATCAATATTAGAGAGGAAATGGCTACAAAATTCAATGGCTTCTTCCACTAGGTAGCGCTCGACAATGCAACCCTCTGGCTTACTTCTATTCATAACATAATCCTTCAAAATTTTCATATACCTCTCAATAGGATACATGTATCTCAAATACACAGGCCCACATAATTGGATTTCTCTAACTAAATGTACAGTTAAATGGACCATTATATCAAAGAATGATGGTGGAAAATACATCTCCAATTGACATAAAGTGATGATAATATCCTTTTGCAAGCTAGGCAACTTTCCATGGTCTATTTCCTTACTACATATCTCATTGAAGAATATACAAAGTCTGGTTATGGTATCTCGCACACGCTCTGGCAATATGGAGCGAATAGCAATAGGCAAAAAATGCTCAATGAGAACATGGTAGTCATGAGATTTCATGCCAAGGAGTTTCTTATCCTTCAATGACACCAGCTTTTTAAAGTTTGAAGAATATCCCTCAGGAACCTTAACACCATTTAAGCACTCATAAAACAAGTTTTTTTCCTTTCTACTCAGAGTGTAGCATGCAGGAGGAAGATAGGTACGTTCTCCTTGCTTCACAGGATGTAATTCAGTTCTGATCCCCATGCCAACTAAGTCTTTCCTAGCATTTATCGAATCTTTAGTCTTGCCTGGGATATTAAATAATGTGCCAATTACACTTTCGCAAACATTCTTCTCAATATGCATCACATCAAGAAAATATCTAACATACAAATCCTTCCAATAAGGAAGATCAAAGAAAATTGACTTCTTTTTATAGCCACGAGTTGGAAGAAAATTGGCATTTTGTTTACCATGCTTCACATTTAATCACACTGGTGGAAAAAACCCCATCTACCACTCCATATCTGCTCCGCTATTTTAAAATAGAGGAGCAGAAAATAACATTTTTATATTCCACCAAGTATCTGCTCTGGGTTTTTGGTACAATAAGTTCAAAAAAAGTTATCTGCTCCGCTAGTATAATACACGGAGCAGATAAGGAATGAAAAAAAAAACTTGGCAGTCTTATATGTGTGCACTCCGTGCACTACTGCTATACCCTGCCCTTGTGCAATTCAAAGTTTAGAGCAAAAGAAAATCTATACTCCTTATAACCTAACGGAAAAAATGAAAAGTCGTGCCTGCAACCACAGCTGTACACTTCGCTCCACCACCGCGTCGCTCAGCCGGGAAATTCGAAGAGCGTAGTCGTCCTTCACCTGAGACCTCAGCTGTACACTTCGCTCCACCATCGCGCCCTCAGCCGTGCAATTTGAACAGCGTCTCGTCCTGCTGCTGAGGTGACTGGTGAGACGCGCTACTGCACCATCATCGTCACCCTGAAACGGCCACCAACGTCGTCGTCCTTCCTCCACCATTTTTCTGCTACTGCTGCGTGCGGTAATTCACTCCCCTCCCACTAGTCTTTTCAATTCTTTTAATTAATGACCATTTGTTCAAAATTAAAGAACCCTAATTTGTTATGATTGATTAATTTTTGTTCAGTTTTGTGCTTGGTATGATGTTGAAAGTTACATCAAGTTCACTTTAATTTCGCAGCATAATGTTGTACAAGGTCTGGGTTTGCACAAATATGTATCTTGCTTTGGAGAATCATTGAACTGATATAATTTATTTTATTGTATAAATGTCTGGGTTTGTACAAATATGGCATGGATCTATCTCAGTTATATTTTTTTCTATGAAAACCTTTGTGTTATTTATGATTTTGTTGGTCTTCGACTTGATGTGCAACGTATATTGGTTATATAATGTGGATTGCAGTGAAAGGCATCCATTCAGTGGTTGTGGCAACATATTTGAGACTTCTTCTACAAATATGAGATGGTGTGGTTTTTCTATTATTTATTGTGTGGTTCTATACTTCTATATCTCAGCTATATCTTCTTTTATATATAGAAAAGCATAGTACAAATAATAATTCAATTGTTCTCTGAACTTTGTGCACTCTTTCAGGTTCTGTCATATGCTATTATTCGTAGTTACAAGCTATGCAGCTTTTTGAATGTGCTTGAGGCTCCAGTTATATTTATTGGTAGCAATTAGCAATTGAAGGACCTTTGCTTTTTAATATTAGATTTCCTTGGCCCTGGGCTGGTGTTCTTGTTTATTATGTATTTATTGGCAGCAATTAGCAAGTGAAGGACCTATTAGGCTAGTTTTTGTACCGAAATGCCCTATTTCTTCCCAAAATGATGCAAATAAGTAATAAAATGGTTATATTAATGTTTTAGGACATGTATAGACCTTAAAAACAAGAATTAGGTTGATTGGTGCGAATATAGGAACAAAAACACCCAAAACAAGGAAAAAATGAACTATTAGGCTCGTTTTTGTTAATTAATGCCCTACTTCTGCCCAAAAAGATGCAAATAAGTAATAAAATGGTTATATTAATGTTTTAGGACATGTATAGACCTTAAAAATAAGAATTAGGTTGATTGGTGCGAATTTGGGAATAAAAACACCCAAAACATGCCAAAAATAACCTATTAGGCTAGTTTTTGTTGATTAATGCCCTATTTTTGCCTAAAATGATGCAAATAAGTAATACAATGGTTATATTGATGTTTTAGGACATAAATAGACGTTAAAAACATGAATTAGGTTGATTGGTGCGAATGTGGGAACAATAACACCCAAAACAAGCCAAAAATGAACTTTTAGGCTAGTTTTTGTTCCGAAATGCCCTACTTCTGCCCAACATGATGCAAATAATTAATAACATGGTTATATTAATGTTTTGGGACATGAATAGACCTTCAAAACAAGAATTAGGTTGATTGGTGTGAATATGGGAACAAAAACACCTAAAACAAGCCAAAAATGACCTATTAGGCTAGTTTTTGTTCTGAAATGCCCTATTTCTGCCCAAAATGATTCAAATAAGTAATAAAATTGTTATAGTAATGTTTTAGGACATGAATAGACTTTCAAAACAAGAATTAGGTTCATTGGTGCGAATATGGAGATAAAAACACCAAAAATGACCTATTAGGCTAGTTTTTGTTCTTAAATGCCCGATTTCTGCCAAAATGATGCAAATAAATAATAAAATGGTTATATTAATGTTTTAGGACATAAATATATGTTAAAAACAAGAATTAGGTTGATTAGTGTGAATGTGGGAAAAAAAGCACCCAAAACAAGCCAAAAATGACCTATTAGGCTAGTTTTTGTTCCGAAATGCCCTATTTTTACCCAAAGTGATGCAAATAAGTAATAAAATGGTTATATTAATGTTTTAGGACATGAATAGACCTTAAAAACAAGAATTAGTTTGATTGGTGCGAATACGGGAACAAAAACACCCAAAACAAGCCAAAAATGACCTATTAGGCTAGTTTTTGTTGATTAATGCCTATTTTTGCCCAAAGTGATGCAAATAACTAATAAATGGTTATATTAATGTTTTAGGACATGTGCAGACCTTAAAAATAAGAATTAGCTTGATTGATGCGAATATGGGAACAAAAACACCCAAACACAAGCCAAAAATTACTTATTAGGCTAGTTTTTGTTCTGAAATGCCCTATTCCTGCCTAATATGATGCAAATGAGTAATAAAATTATTATATTATTGTTTTAGGACATGAATAGACCTTAAAAATAAGAATAAGGTTGATTGGTGCGAATATGGGAACAAAAACACCCAAAACAAAGCAAAAGTTACCTATTAGGCTATATTTGTTCCGAAATTCCCTATTTCTGCCCAAAATTATGCAAATAAGTGATAAAATGGTAATATTAATGTTTTAGGACATAAATAGACTTTAAAAACAAGAATTAGGTTGACTGGAGCAAATATGGGAACAAAAACACCCAAAACAAGCCAAAAATGACCTATTTGGGTAGTTTTGATTCCAAAATGCTTTATTTTATCCAAAAATAAGTCATAAATTGCTTACATGAGTGTTTTAGGACATGAATGGACTTTGAAAACAAGAATTAGGTAGATTGGTGCGAATATGTGAACAAAAACACTCAAAACAAGTCGAAAATGTCCTATTTAGCTAGTTTTGATTTCAAAATGCTTTATTTTTGCCAAAAGTGATGCTAATAAGTCATAAATTACTTGCATGAATGTTTTAGGACATGAATACAAAATAATCTTATTATTTGGGAGATTAATTTTGTTTTAGGTTTTCAATACTCCACGGGAGGAGGCTTTTACCACTACCGACATCAACGCAGTTCGAGACAAATTTGCTTGCTTCTTCACCAATAATTATACTTGAGCGTCGATAATTGTTTCAGGTTCTTCTATTACACATTTAATTTTGTTTGTTATGCAATCCACAATTATCTATCCAGCACCAACTTATTTATTTTGCTACGTACTTTGGGCTTTGTTGCAGCCTTGCAGGTGCAATTTCTGTTTGCTTCTTGGTTGCATGCTGTCTTTATCGGTTGATCCTCATCAGCCTGTGCATGGCATGGTTTAATTTTCCCTTAATTAGCTTGTTTTCAATACCTATTATTTCTTTGTTAATTTTTTTTCTTGTCTTAGCTAGCTTTCCGAAGATATACAAATTGATTATAACTAGAGGTCTTCTACTTGTGTGATAGGGGTGCAGATTAATTTCACTACTACAAAAAACCCCTATCGTGTCCCCTCTAACAGGCCTATTGTATCACTTTTGGCCCGACACGATAGGTGCCGACACGATAGGTGTCATACCTAATGTGCCGCCTCCAAGGCGATGCATTAGGCATGTTTATACATCGCCTCAAATTTAGGTAGTGATGCAATAGGTTGATACTAATACATCAAATATTACTTAATAAGCGACACATTAGGTAGTTTATGCATCACCTAAAATTAAAAACGTGATGTTATAGCTTCTACAACAATATTTAGTTTAGGTAATGCATCATATATTATATAATAGGCAATGCATTAGACACCTAATGCATCAGCTCCAACATACGACATGATGCAACAAGCTATCAAATGCATCACCTACTACATGATAGGCGATGCATTAGGCACCTAATGCATCACCTCGAACATAAGACATGATGCAATAGACTATCAATCGCATCACTTAATACATTATAGGCGATGCATTAGACACCTAATGCATTCCCTCAAACATAAGACATGATGCAATAGGCTATCAATCGCATCACTTACTACATAATAAGATGTGATGCATTAGGTAAGTAATAATAATAAAAAAAAAGCAAACAATGGGTATCGAACCCAAGACCATTTTCATCACTTTTAGTTAGGATACCTTACCTTCACCATCTCTTCTACCCATTTTTTATATCTTAATAATTCAATATAAATATTATATCATACTAAGCCAAGATCCACCACTGCTATTGCATCACGTATTTTGAAATAGGCGATGTAATATGTACCTAATGCATCACCTAATTATAATAAGGGATGCAATAGGCTATCTATCGCATCACATGCTACATAATACAAGAGGTGATGGATTAGGTACCTAATACATCATCTCAAACATAAGAAGCGATGCAATAGCCTATCTATAACATCACTTAATGCATAAGAGGTGATGCATAAGGTAGATACCTAATGCATCACCTCAAACATAAAAAAATTGCAATAGGCTATCTATTACATCACTTAGCACATAACAATTGATGCATTAGGGGATGCACGAAACACCTTATGTATCAAACGCATCATATATTACATTAGAGTTGATGCGATAGATTAATATATCTAACTTGTCATATATTACATCAAAAGCGATGCGATAGGTAACGCATTGCTTTATATGTAATATTGGATGCATAGAACCTAACGTGTCGGTTATTAAATCAAAGGTGATGTAATAGCTTTTCACATCATTGAATATATTACTTGATGCAATACCCTACCGCGTCAACCATATAACATAAACCGACATATAAAATTTATGCATCACTTATTATGTTAAGAGTGATGCAATAGCCTAATGCATCCCTTCTTATATTATAGGTGACACAATAATCACACCTCTATCGCATCACACATAATATATAAGTGGGCACGGAAACTTTTTGTGTCTCCTTTTATTTTACAAGGGATACGATAGGTTATTTAAAAAAAATTCTCATCTCTATTGCATCAAACTTTATAGAAAGATGTGACACGTTAGCTTTATGCATCAGACATTTTATAAGGTGATGCGTAAGGTAAGGTGTATTAGGTGTTTTTTGTAGTAGTGTTTGAGTTTTAAGCCTTCCACTTGTTTCTGGCATTTTGTTGCTCGTAAATATAATTTCTATTGGTTTTAATACAGAGTATAATTTTAATTTGATGCAATGTTTCTGGCATTTTGTTTCTTGTAAATATAATTTCTTTTGGTTTTAATACGGAGTATAATTTTAATTTCATGCAATGTTTTGATTTGAAGTAAAATATATTCATATGGATTGAATGTATGAGAATTCTTTTAAAATTAGATTGTAAGGTTAGATTTTAGATGTATTTGATTAGGAATTGCAAATTAAAAAAAATAAATACATATTATCTACTCCGTTATTTCTAAAATAGAGGAGCAGATAATGATTATCTGCTCCGCTATTTCTAAAATAGAGGAGCAGATAATCATTATCTGCTCCACTATTTTAGAAATAGCGGAGCAGATAATCATTATCTGCTCCTCTATTTCAGAAATAACGGAGCAGATAATAATTGACTATCTGCTCCGTTCAATGCTGCTCCGGGGCTATAGCGGAGCAGATAGGGTTTTTCCACTAGTGCGCGCATTCCACCTTTTGAAGTATTTGGAGGCCTGTTAAGGGAGTTGGAAATCTACCTTCTTCAGGATGACCATCAAAAGCTTTCCTCCATCTTCGATAACGATGGTAAATAGGCAACCACTTGCGATGTTTCAAGTACACAATTTTACCATTCTTTTTATCATTTTTTGGGCCACAATTTTTTAACTTGTGTGAGCATGTGTTCACATCACAAATAGGGCACGCGGTATAACCTTTCACAGCGTATCCTGACAAGTTACCATATGCTGGAAAGTCATTTATCGTGCCGAAAAGCAAAGCTCGCAAATTAAAGGTTTCATTACGATGAGCATTGTAATACCCCGAAAATTTGGGATATTTTAAATTTTTTATTGATTAAATATATGATCAATTGACTATTTAATTGATTATTATTTAATTAATTATTATTTGTGTAACAATTTAATACTTTTTGAGCCTCTTTTTATTTTGTTAACCAAAACCCGAGCCCAATTGTTTCCTTTGATCCATTTGTTACGCAGTCCGTCCTTTTATTTATTTTCTTTTCTCCTAAATGTTTTATTTTAATTCTAAGTCCAAAAGGCCATATTAATTGGACTGTTTTTATTTTTAACCCAATCCTTTCTTCCAAATTGGGCCAAAGACCCAATTCTCTCCTTTTAGTAATCTTGGCCGGTTCTTGCTTTGTTTATGGGCCAACCTTGTTTTTTTTATTTAATTAATTATTATTTTGTGGATAATAAAATTAATTTAATTAATTTAAATATTCTAACCTATACAAACTAGCTAAGTCCTCCCCTTTTTGCTCCTCCCATGTACACGGCTAACCCTAAGTACATAATAGGGTTTGCCCTCTTTGTTGCTTGTTTTCTTATAAATAGGACCTAATCACCTCTTTTGGGTCCTAATTGTTAAGTTATCAAAAACCCTAAAATACATATTTTCTCCTCTCCTCTTCCTTTCTCTCAAAAGCCAAACCCTTGAGAAAAATTCACCAAGAGTGAATTTTTCGTGCCTTGGAATTATTAAGCGAATCCAGGTAACTTCGCTTTCTCCTTTAATCTATGGGTAGGAAAAACACATAGTTAATTAGGAATCATATCATGAAAATTGTAGGAAATTTAATATTGTTTTACTTGGATATGTCGAGCATGAAGCATGAATTTCTTGATTGATTTTTATGTATTTTCATGATTTTATGTATGATCTTGTATGAATTTATTTACCAATCAAATCTTGTTATTTCTTGATGAATTTTTCATGGTATCTTGTTTACTGTTTGATTATTAACCATGATTTATTTCGTGGCAAAATTCGTCCGTTTATTATTTATAAAAATTTAATCTTTCAAACCGGTAAAACTGTCCAGAATAGGTTTACGAATTTATTAGTGTACTTAATCAAATCTAATGGCTACGAAATTTTAGGTGGAAGTCATTAATACTGTTTTAAAGCTTATGTAATGTTTTCGTAATTTTTAAAGATCGTTTTCTATGGCAGAAAATTCTGAAATCGAATTCAGCCTAGTCTGACTAGTTAGTTATAAAATCACTTAAAAATAGTAAAAGATGTTATTTTTAGACGAAATTTATGCACGTTAATCCTTGAACCCATATTTAGCTCCCATAAAAATTTCCAGATTTTTAGAGATCTTTAGATGGTCTTTTTTAATTTAATTCTTTAAAAATCAGATTGTATAAAATAGGGCAATTGAATTATTAAAATATGCTATTATTCATTCTTGAATTTTCGAGTGACCTAAGTATTAAAAGGGAACTAAAAATATGATTTTTATGATGAATCTTGATAGTATTGAATTATATTGATAAATCTTGAATTAAAAATTAAATCTTGTTATTATCTTCTAATTGTCAAGTGTATAGAAATTAAAAGAAGAGTTAAAAATATTATTTTTATGTTAATCTTGATGAATGTTGTCGAAAAATATGATTTTTATGTTTATTAATTAGTTAAATTATTTAATTCTTGATGATTGAATTCATATAAATTAATTGAATAATTTTGGCTATTATTGATATAAAATGTCGAGTGTGGTGAAAGTAGGAAAAATAGGATTTTTATTATATTTTGGTTAGTTTTGAATTATTATTAATTTAGGAAATAATTAATAATAAAAGTTACGGACAAAATAATTATTAGGGATAAGTTGTAAAGTGAAGGGATAAAAAGATATTATTAGTATTATTATTAAGAGGACCGAAATAATATTAGTACTATTAATATAAATATTTTTTCGAATATTGTTACAAATTGGTATATGACGTAATATTAAGGTTAGTATCCGAAAGGATAGGATTATAAGTATATATATATTTTAAGAATAGTATATTATAAGAATTGAAGTTGCATAAGATATTACTAGGGATAAGAAAGGAAACAGAGTAATAGCTATACATGTTATGTTTCGGTCTCTGGCTAGGAAAGGCTTGGTATTTAAGGTGGCCAATATACGTGCCGCACCTCCCTTTCCTGGGACTCCGAACATTTCATTTCCTATTACGGTCACCTAGTATTATCCTAATATATGATACGATTAAATTAATTGAAGATATAAGATACAATATGGACACCCACCTGTATGATACACGAGTCATTAGTGGGTTAAGTCAGAACCACTACTCAATGGGACGAACACATGAGTTCCCCCGAGTAGTTTGACCTTAGAACATGTAGTCGTCTGGTAACCGTATCTGCGAGTCGCTACCAGGAAGTTATGGCCATAGCTTAGACTTAGCGGTGAAACACGGGATCCGCTATGGGATTGAGTACACGAGCTCCTCCCGGCATGTTCTAGGGAGTTATGGTGAAACACGAGATCCATAACGAGTTATTAGTGACCGGTCCAACAAAGATATTATATTACGATCATACGATTTGATAAGATGAAATCATAAGATGAAGTATAAGATGATTTCAAAAGATGATAAGATATGTTATGATCTAATGTGATAAGAAAGACATGATATGATATGATTAAGATATGATTTATGATGATATGATATGATTATGATAAGATTTATATGATGAAGGGAATGTGATGAAATTATGATTAAGATTTAATAATGATATAATTTAAGAAGGGTTAAGAATAAGTTAAGGATTGAAGATGTATAGCATAAAGTATAAGTTAGTATATTGTAAGTCTTCCGCTGTGTATTTCCTGAATTTATGAGCATGTATGTGTATGTATAATTATACGGATGTGGAATGTATTTGGTATGTATTCTAACCGTATTTGCAGGGTTGAACGTACGTATTTATATACGTAATCATACGTATTCTAACCGTATTTCTGCAGGGGTATTTATACGTATTTTTATACGTATTTGTATACGTATTTTATACGTATTATTATACGTACGTATATACGGAATTTGTGTATCTTTGTGTAAAGCATGTATTAAATCTTTTACAGTTTTTATGATATTTTCTATGATATTATGTGTTTGGTGGTCCCTCGATTAAATGGGACAGCCTGGTTACTCGCCACTGACGGTGGACCCCCCCTCAGTTTCAGGTGATGTTGCAGCAGATTAGAGCGGGCTTCGCCGGATGGGCTTGAGAGTTTAGGCCTTTATTCTAAGTTTTCTAGTTTATCCAGAACTACTTAAACATTTACTTAGTTTATTCTACGATCCCAGCATGTTGGGACAGTATTACCAAACTTATGATGTAATAATGAATATTGGATTTATTATGGTTTTTAGGAGTTATTTTAATAAAAGTCAATTCTTCCATTTATTTCATTTGATATATTGTTAATATGATTAAGTAATGATCCGAATGTCGATTTCCCTTCGTAAATCGACAAGCTAAAAAATCGGGTCGTTACAAGCATCATAAACCTCAACTCCAAAATTCCACAACATCTTCAAATCTTCCACCAATGGAGCCAAATAAACATCTATATCATGGCCGGGTTGCTTTGGCCCTGATATTAGCGTGGTTAACATCATATACTTCCGTTTCATAATCAATGATGGGGAAAGGTTGTAAATCATCAAAATGACTGGCCATGTACTATGAGTACTATGTTGATTACCATGAGGGTTCATCCCATCAGTTGCAAGAGCAAGCCGCTAATTTCTAGGGTCATGCCCAAAATCATGGTAGTCATGGTCAGTCTTTATCCATTGCGGAGAATCGGCCGGGTGTCTTAGAATGCCATCTTTTTTTCCTTTCATTGGCATGCCACCTCAAATTCTTTGCATCTTCTTGAATACTAAAAAGACGTCTAAATCTTGGTACAATCGGAAAGTACCACATGACTTTCGCCGGAACCTTGTTAATGGTATATCGTGGAGTGTTACATTCTGGACAATACTCTAGAGTAGAATATTGTTTTCGATATAAAATGCAATCGTTCGGACATGCATGAATCTTCTCATAACTCATACCAATGGAACTTAGAATCTTTTTAGCATCATAAGTGTGGCCTGGAAGCAAGTTTTCTTCTGGAAGCATATCTTGAAACGCTTCCAATAAATTTGTAAAGCTTTCATCAGACCATCCAGTGGTTGCCTTCAAATTGAACAATTTAATAACAGCAGATAATCTACTGTATTTGGCACACCCTGGATACAATGGCTTCTTTGCATCACTGCATAGGCTTTCAAACATGTCTGGAGAATCTCCAAAGCCTTCACCAAGGGCTTGTGCCATTTCTTCAAACCCGTCGTCTTCACATTCAAAGTCTTCATTTTGCTCTGCTTCCATCTCATTTTCAAAATTCAATGAACCACGCATATTTAAAGGAATATTGTCCAATGTCTCACCGTGATGTAACCAAAACTTGTACATTTGATTAATACCTTTAACCATCAAATGAATTTTTACATCTTCGGCGCTAAGTCGAACCATATTATTGCAGCCAATACATGGACATAGAATATGGTTGACATCCTCAGCATGTTCTAGTGCAAATGCAATAAATTGCTGAACTCTTTGTTGATACTCAACATTATCACACCTTGTGTGCATCCAATGACGATCCATAATGGCTATAAACTAGTATTCGAAATGCTCGCATTAATGTTGATCCTATCTATGTTAGTGAAAAAGTAACACCCTCTAAATAACTTATTTTACACCAAAAAATTGTCGTTTAATTTGCCAAGTTAATTAACTATTTTTCTAAAAAAATAGAAGAATTGGCATAATTAGTTATATAATATATTTCAATGTATGCAAGAACTTTCACTCGCACTTGAAAACACTCCAGCAATTCCACAAAATGATTAAAAACAGAGAGCAAAGCAAGTAGCAACTAGAATTTTAACAAAATATATTCTAACCTTGAAATTCAACAAAACCTAAGATAGACAAAGCCCTAGATTCAAACAGCTTCAACAATGGAAGCTTGTAAACAAAGTTACACTAAAATCATAACAACAAATCAATAACCCCGAACTAAAAATAATCAAGCAACAACTAGCATTTCAAGAAAAAAAAAGGAGGTTTCTCTCTAACCTTGAAATTCGAACAATAGAGCTAGAAATTCACCAAAATTCGAACAAATTCGAAAAATAGAGCAAGAAATTCGAACAAATTCGAACAAATGCGAACAAAATTCGAACAATTTCTAACCCTAATGAACAAAAATTCGAACAGCATTTATAAAGGAAAAAAAAGTAAAAAAAAAAGATGTCTCTAACCTTAAAATTCGACCAGAAGAGAGTTTCAAATCCCAAAATTCGACCACCACACCGAAACAGAGCCCAATTGCACTTCGAAAATCTTGCTGGGTTTTCAAACTTCTTGCTGTGTTTCGACTTCCACGAGAGCACTTGCTGGGTTTTTTTCGAAATTCTTGATCTTTTTTAGCAATGAAAATGGAAGGAGATGCAAGGGTTTTGCTGTGTTTTTCGAACTCTACTTTGTGTTTTTCGAATGAACTTGCTATGCTTTTTCGTGGGAAAGAAGAAGGAGATGGGGGGCCTGCTGCTATTTTTTTTTTAATATACTTTTTATAGCGGTTATACTAAAAAAACTCTTTTATAGCGGTTTTAATATAACCGCTATAAAATAAATGAAATACAACTTATTATAGCGGTTTGCATATAACCGCTATAAAAAAAGCGCTATAATGTGTTTTTTGGCGTAGTGTATACATCCAGATTGAATAATTTTTCGATACGAACCGGTGAACGACATAGTGCGTGGGTGAAGGGGAACTGGAGATGAAGATGAAGGTGAAGGTGGAGTGTGTTTTTTTTTTCCTAAACTGTAGAAATATAAACTGAATATCCAATTAAAATGAAGACTCTAAACTAGAAACTGAACATTTTGTAAATAAAATAAAATCAATTAAAATACAAGAATAATTAATGTGGTTTTTTAAGGAAATTTTTTTCTCAAAATAAAAAATTGAAGTAATAATATACAATTTTGGAGGGATTTTTTTTTTTAAAATAAAAAATTTAAATTATAATTTCACATTTCACATCTCTAAAATTTTCATCACACTTTTCTTTTAATAATTTATTTAATTTTGGAGAGAATTTTTTTTGTTACAATTCTTTGGAAACATAATTTATTTAATTTTTAAATTTAATTTTTATATTAAAAAATTGATCAAAATTTTTTTATAAATGGAAAATTTATTTAAGTGTTTTTCTTTTAGTATTTTGTTTAAAGTGGTATAGTGAAAATTTTCGAAATTCCAAAATTTTGCGCTCGGATGTTTGATCGGAGCATATAATATATATCCATATTGATTAATTTTTCGAGTCGAACCGGTGAATGGCAGTGCGTGAGTGAAGGGGGAAGCACGAATGAAGTTGAAATTGAAGGTGAAGGTGAAGGTGGAGTGAGTGGTTTTTTTCGTAACTTGTAGAATATAAATGGAAATAAAATAAAATCAATTACAATACAAGAATAATTAATGTTGTTTTTATTTGAAGGGAAATTTTTTTCATAAAATAAAAAATTGAAGTTATAATATACAATTTTGAAAGGATTTTGTTAAAATAAAAAACTGAAATTATAATTTCACATTTCACATCTCTAAAATTTTCATCACACATTTCCTTTAATAATTTATTTAATTTTGTAGGGAAATTTTTTGTTACAATTCTTTGGAAACATATTTTACTTAATTTTGAAATTAAATTTTTATATTCAAAAATTTATAAAAAGTTATTATAGATGAAAATTTATTTAAGTGTTTTTCTTTTAGTTATTTGTTTAAAGGGGGTTTAGTGAAAATTTTTGGAATGCTATAACTTTGCTCTCGAATGTCTGATTAGGGCATATAGTATATCCAGATTCATTAATTTTTCGAGACGAATCGGTAAACGACAGTGCGTGGGTTAATGGGAACCGTGGATGAAGGTGAAGGTGAAGGTGGAGTGCGTGGTTTTTTTCCTGACATGTAGAAATATAAACTGAATATCCAATTAAAATGAAGACTCTAAAATATAAAATGAATATTTTGGAAATAAAATAAAATCAATTAAAATACAAGAATAATTAATGTGGTTTTTGGAGGGAAATTTTTTTCTCCAAATAAAAAATTGAAATCATTATAACCAATTTTTGAGGGAACTTTTTTGTTAAAATAAAAAAATTCAAATCATAATGTCACATTGCACATCTTTAAAATTTTCATCACACATTTCCTTTAATAATTTATTTAATTTTTGAGGATAATTTTTTTGTTATAATTCTTTGGAAACATATTTTATTCAATTTTGAAATTAAATTTTTAATTCAAAAATTGATAAAAAGTTTTTTTATAGATGCAAAATTTATTTAAGTGGTTTTCTTTGAGTGTTTTTTTTTAGTAAATAAAGAATATTATAAGCACAAGAACATTGTTTCAACCTAAAGCATTCTCTAAGGGAGGCAACCCTACTAGGTTGGCTCCCCATCCCTTAGAGTACCCATCAACACACTAATTACAAAGATCAACAAAAGAAAGCCAACTAGTGTCTCTATTGGAGATTTTACAAGGGTTAAGGAGTTCAATCCTTTTTCTAACCATACGCTTAATCTGATTGAAAATACAACTAACAATTAGAGTTCTCAAGTTCCAACATGCCTCATTTCTTGCCTTCCATATGTTGTAGAACAAAGCTGCTATAACAGCCACCACTACCTTTTTTTGAGTTTTGGTAAGCCCTCTTTGCCTAGTGAGCCATCCCATTACCTGGTGCATAGACCCAGATCTCCTGTTAACACCCAGCCAGTTCAAGACCATCCTCCACAACTGCTGAGCATAACAGCAGTCAAAGAACAAATGCTGCAAGGTCTCAGCATGAAGAGCACAGATGCAACATCTGTCCTCCTCCACCGCACCAAACCTTGCCAGCCTGCTCTTCACCTGTACACGCCCAAGAGCCAGCATCCACTTGAAAAATGATGCTTTAGAACAGAAATTTTGTTCCATACAACTCTGCACCATCTCTGCCTGTGCCCCTGTTGCTTGATGTTTCTGTAATACTTCCCTAGGCAGAATCTTCCCCCAACAGCAGGCCACCAATTTAGATCAGGTAAAGCTCTGATCGAATCTTTGGCCCTGCATAAGTTCTTCCGAATCCAGCTAGCATGAGAGGTGGATTGGAAAGACCACCAATCTCTCTGTTTCAAGTAGATACTATGCACCCATTTGACCCAGAAATTGCCAGCTTTCTCAGCAATTTGCCATATAATCTTACCAACAGCTAGCCTATTCCAAAGTAAGGTATCCCTCACCCCTATGCCACCATAGTCTATATTCACAACATGCATCCCAACTCACTTTAGCAGGTTTGACTCCCTGGGCTTTGCCCTCCCAAAGGAACCTCCTACAAACTTTACTAATATGATCACAGTAGTGGGAACTATCATAATCTGCATCCAATAATTGCATAAATTCATCAAAACTGAGTTCACCAGTTGTAGCCTACTAGCAAAAGAGAGGTTCCTAGTCTGCCAACTAGAGATTCTCCTTAGTACTTTCTCAATCAGCTCACCACAATCACTCACAGTAATTCTCCTATTGCATATCAGAGAGCCTAAATATCTAAAAGGCCAATCTCCTAGTTTGAAACCAGTTTTATCACACACAAAGTCAATCTCATTCTGAGGCATATTAGAATGGTAGATTTCAGACTTACCATGGTTAGCCCTGAGACTCCCTCAAAATGCTTCAAACTTTGCAACAAAATATTCACACTTCCCAGCTCCCCTTTACAAAACAACATGAGATCATCAGCAAAGTAGAGATTTGTCAGTTTAAGCATGCTACATCTAGGGTGGAATTGGAAATTACTTTTAGAACAATTGTATTTCAAGGTTCTATGGAGATATTCCATGCATAAGACAAAACAAAGGGGGGAAACAGGATCTCCCTGTCTAAGACCCCTATTAGGCTTGAAAAACCCTTGAGAAGTGCCATCAATGAGAAGAGTGTAAGATGGGGTGGTGATGCAAGCCATCAAAACTTTCACAAATTGGTGAGGGAACTTCAAATGAGTAAGTAAACGTTCCGGGAACACCCACTCAACAGTGTCATAAGCCTTTTGGTGGTCCACCTTGAGAAGGCAACCTTTAGGACCAAACTTCCTAGCATAGTGTATCACCAAGTCCTGGCAAACCAAAATGTTGTGAATAATACTTCTACCAGTCACAAAAGCACCCTGAGATTCAGAAATCACATTAGGGAGCACTCTCTGCAATTTGAGATAGATTAGCTTCGAAATACATTTATAAAGGACAGAGCAGCAAGCAATGGGTCTGTAATCAGTGACCAATTTAGGACAAGTGACCTTTGGAACCAGGGAGATGGAGGTGGCATTGACAGCTTTTAACATATCCCCTGTTTGAAAGAAATCCTTGACTTCAGTGCAAATATCATCACCAATCCTGTCCCAAGTAACTTTGAAGAACTGGCTACCATAACCATCAATACCAGGAGCCTTATCTGTAGGAATGGAGAACATGACAGCCTTGATTTCCTCTTTTGTGAAGCTAAGATCCAACAACTGTCTGTGATGATCATTAAGAGAGGGGCCTTGCTGCACCATTCTCTTCCTTATCTTCTTAACAGGTACACTACCATTCATGAAAGTGGTGAAATGATCTACAATAAGGCTACAGACCTGCTGAGTGTCAGCAACCCATTCCCCCTCCTTGTTCTGAACTGTATTGACCCTATTCCTGTGAGTTCTGGCTTTGATGGCCTTGTGGAATGTCCTGGTGTACTCATCCCCCGGCTTAACCCAAGTGTCTTTAGCCTTCTGTCTCAAAAAGCTACAGCAATTAGCATGCACCTCTTCGTATCTTTGAAGAGCCTCAAACTCCTCCCTTGTCAAAGATTGGTTGGTGGGATCATCATGGATACTATTCAGATCCTCCTTCAGAGCCTTAGCAACCCTTATATCTTCATTAACAATATCATCAAAATCTTGGGTATTTAGGAACTTGAAATCCCCTTTCATATTTTTTAACTTTTGGGTGATCTGAAACATCATATGCCCCTTGATCCTGGAATCCCAGTGTTTATTCACTATATTAGTAAGCTCAGAACGAGTGCATAGCATGTTGAAGAATCTAAAAAGCTTATTGCCTATTAGATCCTTGAAACAACTCATCAGACCAGGGGAATGATCAAAATACCCCTCTGGTAGGAAGTTGACCTCAGCATTAGTAAAGTGTGTTAGCCACTCCACATTAGCCATGACCCTATCCAGTTTACACATTACTCTATCCCCTTCCTCCTGTTTGTTGTTGCAAGTATAAAATCTACCAGTGAATTTGACATCCTCCATCCCACAATATTGCACACAGTTCTTGAACAGTTGTATGCCCATTCTGCCATGAAGAGCACTTGTCTTCTCATTCTCATTCAATATGACATTAAAGTCACCAGCCATAAGCCATGCCCCTTGGATCTAATCAGCAAGACCACATAAAACTTTCCATAACTGCTCCATGCCTTCCTTATCATTGAAGGCATACACAAAGGAACAATCAAACAAAAACAGTTTAACCTTTGAAGTTACCCTACAATGTACCATATGAGTAACACAGACCCATATATCCACAGCAAAGACTTGTGGAGCCCACCGCAGAACAATTCTGCCTCTCCCATTGCTAGGCAAGTTGGATGTAATACACCAACCAGGACAAAGCCTAAGGTACATATCCCCAAGGTTCTGAACTCTTATTTTAGTCTCTAAGAGACATACTAACTTGGCATTCTGAGAAGAGATTAATCTCTTAACTTCTTCCTGCTTTGCCACCTTATTTAATCCCCTGGTATTCCACACTAGGATTCTATCCATGCTGAATAGGGGGAGTCACTCCCTGATCACTTCTTGCCATGTTCTCCATCTGCTGCAAAACTAGAGACAGAACAGTAACTGAGGCCCCCTGGCCATTCCTTACATCACCATCCTCCATGTAACGACCCGTAATTTAGCAGCGTTGTTTTCGGAGGAAAACAACATTACAGATCTTTAACTTCTAAAAACCTTTAATATCAAATTCATAAACTGCGGCGGAAGCTCTAAACTTAATCATATTATTCATTAAAACTATTAAATAATCCAAAATAGTTAATAATCCAAAGTCCCTTATTAATACAAAATAAAGAATAGTCCATCAATAATAATAAAACATAGGTTCGAACTAGGCATCAGGGTCAACTACTAAGCTGGCTAGCTCACAATCCCAGCCCATGCATAGCCCAATTCAGTCACCACCTGTACCTGGAAAAGGATTTTGGGGTCCACAGTTAGTGGTGAGTAATTAGATTGTTCTACTTAATCAGTAGAACACAATTAGAAACATAATCATTAGAACAAGTCAATCAAACAGACAAACAAATCATCAAGAAATCATACATATATAAATTAACGTTCAAGGACGTAGCGGAAACAATCTTAACAACTTAATAAGCCAAGACCTTCTATACCAACTGTAACGACCCGACTTTTATAGGTTGTCGATTTACGAAGGGAAATCGACAAATGGATCATTACCAAACAAAACTTAAAGAACATTATTAATACTAAAGTTCATTATTCCATTTATTAACCAATAATTAAATAAAAAGTCTAAAAGTCCTTAAATAAATCCAAAATACAACTCAAATTGTCTTTCCAACCAGGCTGGGCGGAACAAAATGATAAAGAAATAAAATAGCACAAGATAGACTCCGAGTTCTCTCTATAAATCTCAACAAAAAACACATCCTGAACCAACCGTAAGCCCACTTATGCGTCTGCATCATCACCTGAAATGGGGGGGTCCACCGTCAGTGGCGAGTAACTAGGCTGTCCCGCTTAAATGAGGGACCATTAACCATATAATATCATAGAATTAACCAAGAAAATCATACAAAGATACATGAAAAATACGTATAAAAATACATACGGAATACGTATAAAAATATATACGAAATACGTATAAAAATACATACGAAATACGTATAAAAATACATACGAAATTCGTATGGAATACGTATAAAATACGTATACAGTACCTGCAGAAATACGTATAGAAATACATTCATGTACGTATAAAATACGTATAAATACGTATAGATACACCTGTAGAATACATATAGGGATACATACATACATATACATATATTCGTACATAAATACATACATGGATACATACTTAATTACATACTTTAGACATACTTACATACATACTATTCAGACGTACGCAGCGGAAGACTTAACATACTATACTTATACAATACATAGAATTATACATATAAATACATTAAAATATACATAATCATATCCAACCTGTATAGTACTTATCTTATCATATTATTACTCAAAACCCTTCTTTTAACCATCTTCTTAACTTTATGGACCGGTCACTATAGCTCGTAAGGATGCCCGTGTACATCCCAACTTTCCTAAAATGCGCCGGGAAGAACCCGTGTATTCTACCCGTAGCTCTCCTTTGCAAGAACTAAGCCTAAGTTATGGCCATAACTCCTAAATAGTAGCCCGTGTACTACTACTTAGATGACTACACATCTTAAGATCCTGAACTGCCCAGAGACCGCAATAGGGCAGTGGCTTTGACTTAACCCAATCTGGTGACCCGTGTATCACCAAACAGGCGTCCGTTTCTTATCTTATCTTATCGACATGGCCATCGTGAGACCAATACTTCTTATCATCTTATAACTTATTCTTAATATTATATTATCCCGTTCCTTCATACTGTAACTTATCTTATTAGTTCCTTTTAATTCCTTTAATCATATTAATTCCTAAAATTACAATCTAAATTATTATAAGCCAAAAATTAACTAAATTGATCGTAATCATAATAGAACCATTTGACATTTTCCATAGCAACATAATAATTAAATTAATTCATTAAACAATCATATAAACAATTAAATAAATCTTTTAAATTAACAATTAATCATATAAATAAAAAATCATCAACAAAAATTATTAAAACATGATAAAAATCCTATTTTTCATCCTTTATACTACTCGACATTTTCATGTTGAAATACCAAAAATTATACTTTTAATTAATTAATTACAATCATCAATAATTAAACAATTAAACTTAATAACAATAATTAAAATCATGGTTTAAACACTAAATCATCAACTTTGGACTAAAACAAGATTAAGATCAAGCCTTCCCATATATGTAACCACACGGCTTTCTTGGAATAAATAATACATTAAGATTAAATCCAAGATTTAACAATAACATGATTAACTTAAAGATTTATTTAAAGATTAATAATAACAATTCAAGATTTATCAAGATTAATCATAAAAATCAGATTTTTAATCCTCTAAATTACCTTAGGCCATTCGACAACTTTGAACAACAAGAACAATTTTTTTTTTTTTAATTCAAGACTTTAATTTAACAATTAAACAATCAAGATTACTATTTTAATTCAAGAAAATATCACAAATTTACCATGAAATTACCATGCATCACTCGACAATCACAATATAATTCAAGAATAAGATTAGACAATTTATCATGCAATTATTCAATATAAGTATACAATTAAATAAATTATTCTAATCATAAAATTAATTAAAAACAATTACAGATTCATCAAAATCACATAAAGATGTCAAGAAAATAACATAATACTACTCGAAAAATAATACCCTAAACATGATACTAATTCTGCTAATTTTCATGAATCAATCCTAATTAACTATACAGCTAAATTGTACCAAACTTAAACAGGATAGTCCAGTTACCTGAATCAGGAAAGAAAACAAGAAAAATTCCTTGCTTTGGTTCGAACTTCCACACGGCACAAGGGGGTTCTTTTGGTGAATTTTTGTGAATATTTTGGAAGTAAGAGGTTAAGGAAAATAAAGTTACCAGTTTTGTTCTTTATTCAATTATTATATATAACAAGAGAACTAAATAATTAAATAAAGGGGAAGGGGGGCCGTGTGAGTTGAGAGAGGGTAGGAGGGTTAGAGTGAATTTAGGTAGTTGTTGAGGGATATTAGGTAAAAGCTAGTAAAAGATAGGTTTTTTTAATTAAATTAATAAATATAGATTTATCTAGTAAATACAAGGATTAAAAGACAAATAATCTTTGGCCAAAAATAAGGAGGGCCGGCCAAGGAGGGGAAATTTGGCTCTTTGGGCCCAATTTTCAAGTTAAGGAAAAGAATTAAAATTAAACAGTCCAAATTAATTGGGCCTTTTGGACTTAGAATATTAAAATAGTATTAATTAACCGCGAAATTTTCTGGCCCTAAATTTCGGGTTATTACACCAACTCATTCCGTTCTAGACCTCTTGACACATCTATTAACTCTTCTATTCTATCCAGTTCAGGTGTTAATCCGTGACCAGTCATATGCTCGTAAGGGGTCAACCACGAAGATCTACTCCCCAAGCACTGGGATCAAGAACTGTCCCGAATCCGAAGATAGGACAGTGGCTTCGACTATACCTATGTTCATGGCACTTGTGCCACTAGATAGGCGGTCACTTCATAGTTAATATCTTTTCAATTCAATTCTGTTATGTTCATGATTCCATTACACAATTCAATTCTTATTGGCACATCTTAACTTCTAATCAATTCTAACTCGTCTTAACTTGTCCCAAAACTCTAATCCAATACTTGACCACACGACATCCTCTCAATAGTGAACCATAATCAATCAATTCTTTAAATAACAACATAAACAATTCACTAATTAAATTAAATGAACAAATAATCATAGGAACTAACGTTCATCAACTAATAATGCTGAAAACAAAATAAATAATCTCATATCTATCATTCATCACCACACGGCATTCATGCCCTTATTTACCAAAATTTACACTTCAATTAATTAAATACAATTAACAATAATTAATCACATAAACATAATAATAAATCATAAAATTATACTTTAAACAATAAATCATCAAACTTGTTCCAAATCAATAACAAAATCAATGCTTTATAAACCCATGACCACACGGCTTTTACAAGAGCAAAATAATATCAAGATTAAATTCAAGAATTAACAATAACATGATCATATTAAAGATTACATTCAAGATTTTCATCAAAGATTAATTAAAGATCAAAATTACCACCTAAAAATCATATTTTTCCATCAAGAACTTATTCGAACAACAAAGTACATCACACGGCATACATACATATACAATCTATAATTAGTTTTATCAATTTAATCAAGCAAGAATCATAAAATAATCATAAAACATGGCAAGAACATGAATTAAACTTGTCAAAACTTTATAAAATAACCCTAAGGTATTCGGCCTTCAAAGTAACTTAACACTAAATAATTCAAGTCCACCTAGCATTATTCTAAACAATTCTAAGCATGATCAAACATATTCTAACAATTATATTGCTAATCTATCCTATTGATTAAGTAAAGCAAATCTAATTACCTTTTGATGATGGATGGGGTTCGAATTTTTAGCAAGGATTCACGGTTCCTGGGTGTTTTCTTTGGTTCTTGATCAATCTTTGAGGGTTGAAGCAATAGGAAAAGGTTAGGAATAATTTGTAAATTGATCTTGGAAGGAAAGATAATTAAACAATTTATTGTTGTTTTTTATTAGGGTTGGCCGTATATAATGAGGGAAAAAAAAGATTTTCAATGCCTAAAATCTAGTAGGAGAGATAGGTGTAATTAGGATAAAAATAGGGTTTTTAGAAGGAGGTCAAAATAGATGTAACATTTAATAATATTGGTTAAAATAAATAAATTAATTCAAGGAAAATAATCAAAGGAGGCCGTGAGGTATGGGAAGTAAAGGAGCTGGTGTTTTCCTAAAATCTAGCAAGAAGAATAGGTAAACAAAGATGGGTTTATAGGCTTAGTCTAAATTAGGTAAAGGTTAATAATAATATTGATTAAAAGAAATAAATTAATAGCAAGAAAAATGCAAGGGGGCCGTGGAACATGGACTAAGGGGAGAAGAAAAGATTGGGCTTGAGTTTTATCAAAAAGGTTCGGGCCATGATCAAAATAACTAGACTGCTATAATAGAATTGATAATTAATTAAATAATAATCAATTAAACGGTTAATTAATTATATATTTAATTAATTATGAAAAATTTAAAATATCCCGAAATTTCGGGTATTACACTCCATTTGCATTGCCCCTGTCTCTAACAGGTTGAAAGAGTTTGAGACTACCACAGGCTGCTCCTGTGCTCCCTGTTGCAGCCTAGGCCCTGGACACACCATGAAACCATCTTCATCCACCTGCCTTTCTTTAATAAGAACCACACCAGCCACAGGTTGATTGGCTTTAGGCCTCCATTCCTTCCTAGTCTTGGCTTTGACCCAACAGTCAGCAGTAGCATGTCCCACCTTTTTACAGTTCAAGCATGTGGTAGGCTTCCACTCATACTTAACCTCTTGGACTCTCTCAATCCCTCTTTCATCAATGAAGGTCAGTTGGTCAGGGAACTCTTGATCCAACCCCACCTCAATCATCACTCTAGCATAGTCTAGTCTGGTCCTTTTCTCAGTAAACTGATCTAGCTTCTTGAACTTCCCAATCCCATCTACCAATTTAGTAATAGTCTTATGTCCCCAATATTTAATGTTCAAGTTATGAAGTTGTATCCAAATAGGCACATCCACATTATAGCAGGTGCTAGCATCCATATCAGGATCCCAATCCTTGACAATAAGGGGCTTACTATCAAAGGTGTAAGTACCCAGCAAGGCTCTATCATGCCCTCCCATGTCCTTGAATCTAACAACAAAACCACATTCAGCCATAGGGGCCACAATATCAATGTCCATCTTCCCCCATATCCTTTGAAAGTATCCATCCATCACCTGTAAAGGTGGCTTAGCCCCAAGCACAACACAGAACACTGCAGTCTGCCAGAAATCTACCTCATCCCTGATGTCATCTTCATTAATTATAGGCCAACTCCTCTTGTCCCCACTACGATCAGACCCTCCATCATCCTCTTCAGAGACAACATCCTCCACAGCATGTTCAGGGAAGTCTAAATTATTAGCCTCAGAATGCCTATGTACATCAGACATTCTGCTATGCATAAGGTCCTTTTCTTGTGCACTTTGCACCACTTCAGCAATTGGTCGAACACCTGGAGTGCTTGCACTCCTTAGTACAGTCCCAGCAATGGAACCAAAGTTCACAGTCCTCGATGTAGCATTAAGAGAGCCCCTGAGCCTCATCAGACTCCTCCTCAGAGCTAGTAACCTCCATATCAGAGTCCCACGTCAACCCCCCTGTTCTTAGCATACTCGAGCTGGTCTTATGCTTGCTCTTACGAGCAGTGTTTGTTTGGTCCTGAGCCATCAAGTCCTTCTCCTTGCTCTTCGAACCATCTCCTTGCTTACCCCTCTTCTTAGCACTCTTCCTCGGCCTTCCACGCTTAGCCATGGCCACCACTCCAAGAGGGAACGTGGTCACCCCGAGAGATAGAGAGCAGTGTGGTGAAAATTTTTAATTTTTTTTTCTTCTTTTAGTGTTTTCTTTAAAGGGGTATAGTGAAACTTTTCGGAATGCCATAACTTTGCGCTCGGATGTCTAATCGGGTCATATTATATATCCAGATTGAATAATTTTTCGAGACGAACCAGTGAACGACATAGTGCGTGGGTGAAGGGGAACTATAGATGAAGGTAAAGGTGAAGGTGGAGTGTTTTTTTTTCCTGATTTGTAAAAATATAAACTGAATATCCAATTCAGATGAAGAATCTAAAATATAAACTGAAAAATTTGGAACTAAAATAAAATCAATAAAAATACAAGAATAATTAATGTGGTTTTTGGAGGGAAATTTTTTTCTCAAAATAAAAAATGGAAGTAATAATATATAATTTTGGAGGGAATTTTTTTTTTTAAATAAAAAATTGAAATTATAATTTCACAATTAACATCTCTAAAATATTAATCACACTTTTCCTTTAATAATTTTATTTAATTTTGGAGAGAACTTTTTTTGTTACAATTCTTTGGAAACATATTTTATTTAATTTTGAAATTAAATTTTTATATTCAAAAATTGATAAAAAGTTTTTTATAAATGGAAAATTTATTTAAGTGTTTTTCTTTTAGTATTTTGTTTAAAGGGGTATAGTGAAAATTTTCAAAATGCCAAAACTTTGCGCTCGAATGTCTGATCGGCGCATATAATATATATCCATATTGATTAATTTTTCGAGTCGAACCAGTGAATGGCAGTGCGTGGGTGAGGGGGAACCACGAATGAAGGTGAAAGTGAAGATGGAGTGCGTGGTTTTTTTTTCTGACTTGTAGAAATATAAATTGAATATTTTGAAAATAAAATAAAATCAATTAAAATACAAGAATAATTAATATGGTTTTTGAAGGGTAATTTTTTTTCTCAAAATAACAAATTGAAGTTATAATATACAATTTTGAAGGGAATGTTTTTGTTAAAATAAAAATTGAAATTATAATTTCACATTTCACATCTCAAAAATTTTCATCACAATATTCCTTTGATAATTTATTAAAAAAATTTAGAGGGAACTTTTTTTTTACAATTCTTTGGAAACATATTTTATTTAATTTTGAAATTAAATTTTTAAATTCAAAAATTGAAAAAAAAAAATATATAGATAGTAAATTTATTTAAGTGTTTTTCTTTTATTTTTTTGGTTAAAGGGGTATAGTGAAAATTTTTGGAATGCCATAACTTTGCGCTGATATGTTTGATTGGGGCATATAATATATCCAGATGAATTAATTTTTCGAGACGAACCGGTGAACAACAGTGCGTGGGTGAAAGGGGAACCGCGGATGAAGGTGAAGGTGGAGTGCGTGGTTTATTTTCCTGACTTGTAGAAATATTAACTGAATATCTAATTAAAATGAAGATTCTAAGATATAAATTGAATATTTTGAAAATAAAATAAACTTAATTAAAATACAAGAATAATTAATGTGGTTTTTGGAGGGAATTTTTTTTCCTCCAAATAAAAAAATGAAATTATAATTATCAATTATGGAAGAATTTTTTTTTGCAATGTTAAAATAAAAAATCCAAATCATAATTTCACATTTCACATCTCTAAAATTTCATCACACTTTCCCTTTAATAATTTATTTAATTTTTGAGGGAATTTTTTTTGTTATAATTCTTTGGAAACATATTTTATTTAATTTTGAAATTAAATTTTTATATTCAAAAATTGATAAAAAGTTTTTATAGATGGAAAATTTATTTAAGTGTTTTTCTTTTATTTTTTGTTTAAAGGGGTATAATGAAAATTTTCGGAAAACCATAACTTTGCGCTCGGATGTCTGATCGGGGCATATAATATATCCAGATTGAATAATTTTTAGAGACAAACCGGTGAACGGCAACGCGTGGGTGAAGGGGCACAGGAGATGTAACGACCCGTATTTTAGCAACGTTAATTTCAAAGAAAAAAACAATACGAATCATCATTAACTAAAAACTTTCAATATTAAATTAAATAATGACAGCGAAAGCTCTAAACTTAATCATTTTATTTATTAAACTTTAATTAGTCCTAAAAAAAAGAATGGATATGGTCGTTTAAAAACGACAAAAACTACTAGAATAGGAAAAATAAATAGGAAGTTAACAGGAGCCTAATTCGCTTGCCAAACACTTAACCCAACTCTAATCTCTATCCTGCTCACCTGAAAAATAAAATTGGAGGTCCACCATCAAAGGCGAGTAACTATACTGTTCCACTTAGCAGTGGAACCAAACAACATAAAACAATAGATTAAATAGCAGGCACATAATAACCAATTCATCCTTCAATTATAACATCAAGTAATACTATTAACGGTAACATACAACAGAGAGCACAAGCAGCGGAATAATCATAACATCATCAAATATCATACTCAAAGATTACAGTTCTTTTTCATCAATACAATTATCAACATTAATAGACACCAAGGATATTTCCAACACGAACGAAGTCGATACAACAAACAAGTCCCCGACATGGCTCAAGGTCGATACAACAAGCAAGTCCCCGACGCGGCTCAAGGCTGATACAACACGCAAGTCCCCAACACGGCTTAAGGCCGATACAACAAACAAGTCCCCGACACGGCTCAAGGCCAATACAACAAAAAAGTCCCTGACACGGCTCAAGGCCGATACAACATTGACACGACTGACTTAAAGCGATAAATGACACGACCCAAAATTAAAACAACATATGACTCAACTCGAACCACACGATGTTGACTCATATGCGTGTAGTAGCCGAGTAGAGTTAGGGTGTTTTACATTGTTTCTTCCTTGTAATTAGTTGAATCTTGGTGAATCTTTGATTGTTTATGTGTAGCTTAATTCTATTATGTTGTCTTTACATAAATCTTTGATTGAATTGTTGAAATATTTGGAATTATATCGATGTTGATGATGGCGCAAGCTATGGGTAAAGTAAAGCATAAATTTTTCTTTGTATGATTAGTAGAACATCATGAATCTTGTTATTTTGGAATTGTGAATTGTGAAAGAAGTTGAAAGTTTGTATTTTATTGTTTGTCCTATGCGCCTATTTGGATTTTATTTCCAAGATTGAATCTTTTTGGAATAATTCTCCATAACCTTGAATTCTTGATTAAGTTTATGAATATTTATATGATTGATTATGCTTGTTGATGAATTTGATCTTTGATCTTGAATATTTCTTGGATGGCCGAATGATTGTGATGGAGTTGGGTGATTATCTTTCTTGATTTTCTTGAATATTTTGCCATGCAAGCTTTAATCTTTGACAATCTCCTATGGAAATATTGGATCTTAGCATGAATCTTGAAGTGGTGCTATTTATTCGCTAGATTGAATTGTTGCGTTATTTCTCCTATCTTAGAATCAACATAGCCGAATGGCATAAGTTTGTGTTTGAGTTTCTAATCTTGATATCTTGTTTGTAGTGGTATAAAAATATAACCTTTGTAATTATTATCATGTTGACCATGCGTTGTTTAGCCTATAACCTTACATAAATTACTTGCAAGCTTGTTGATTAAGATTCATCAAAGTGATATGATGTGTATGACGTGTTATATAAAACTTGATGTTTTGAAATTAAAATTTTCAATTCAAAAATTGATAAAAAGTTTTTATTGATGGAAAATTTATTTAAGTGTTTTTCTTTTAGTTATTTGTTTAAAGGGGGTATAGTGAAATTTTTTGGAATGTCATAACTTTGCGATCGGATGTCTGATCAGGGCATATAATATATCCAGATTGATTAATTTTTTGAGTCGAACCGGCGAACGACAATGCGTGAGTGAAGGGGAATCGCGGATGAATTTGAAGGTGGAGTGTGAGGTTTTTTTCCTGACTTGTAGAAATATAAACTGAATATCCAATTAAAATGAAGATTCTAAAACATAAGTTGAATATTTTGGAAATAAAATAAAATCAATTAAAATACAAGAATAATTAATATGGTTTTTGGAGGGAAATTTTTTTCTCAAAATAAAAAATTCAAGTTATAATATACAATTTTGAAGGGAAATTTTTTGTTAAAAATAAATAGAACTTATAATTTCACATTGCACATCTCAAAATTTTTCATAACACTTTTCCTTTAATAATTTATTTAATTTTAGAGGGAAATTTTTTTGTTACAATTCTTTGGAAACATATTTTATTTAGTTTTGAAATTAAATTCTAATATTAAAAAAAATTTTAAAAAATTTATAGATGGAAAATTTATTTAAGTGTTTTTCTTTTACTTTTTTTAGTTGAAGGGGTATAGTGAAAATTTTTGGAATGCCATAACTTTGCGCTCGGATGTTTGATTGGGGCATATAATATATCCAGATTGATTAATTTTTAAAGACTAACCGGTGAAAGGCAGTGCGTAGGTGAAGGGGAACCGGAGATGAAGGTGAGCGTGAAGGTGAAAGTGGAATGTGTTGTTTTTTTCCTGACTTGTAGAAGTATATACTCAATATCCAATTAATATAAATGAAGACTTTAAAATATAAACTGAATATTTTGGAAATAAAATAAATCAATTAAAATACAAGAATAATTAATGTGGTTTTTAGAGGGAAATTTTTTTCTCAGAATAAAAAATTGAAATTATAATATACAATTTTGGAAGGAAATTTTTTGTTAAAATAAAAAACTGAAATTATAATTTCACATTTAACATCTCTAAAATTTTCATCACACTTTTCCTTTAATAATTTATTTAATTTTGGAGGGAATTTTTTTTTTTACAATTCTTTGGAAACATATTTTATTTAATTTTGAAATTAAATTTTTATATTCAAAAACTGATAAAATGTTTTTATAGATGGAAAATTTATTTAAGTGTTTTTCTTTTAGTTATTTGTTTAAAGGGGGTATAGTGAATTTTTTTGGATTGTCATAAATTTGGAATCGGATGTCTGATCGGGGCATATAATATATCTAAATTTATTAATTTTTCAATTCGAACCGGTGATAGACAGTGCGTGGGTGAAGGGGAATCGCGGATGAATTTGAAGGTGAAACTGAAGGTGGTGTGTGAGGTTTTTTTTCTGACTTGTAGAAATATAAACTGAATATCAAATTAAAATAAAGACTCTAAAACATAAGCTGAATATTTTGCAAATAAAATAAAATCAATTAAAATACAAGAATAATTAATATGGTTTTTGGAGGGAAATTTTTTTCTCAAAATAAAAAATTGAAGTTATAATATACAATTTTGACGGGGAAATTTTGTTTTATAAAAAAATTGAAATTATAATTTCACATTTCACATCTCAAAAATTTTCATTATACTTTTCCTTTAATGATTTATTTAATTTTAGAGGGAAGAATTTTTGTTACAATTCTTTGGAAACATATTTTATTTAGTTTTGAAATTAAATTCTAATATTCCAAAATTGATAGAAAAAATTTATAGATGGAATTATTTAAGTGTTTTTCTTTTACTTTTTTTCGTTAAAGGGGTATAGTGAAGATTTTCATAATGCCATAACTTTGCGCTCGGATGTTTGATTGGGGCATATACTATATGCAGATTGATTAATTTTTCGAGACGAACCGGTGAAAGACAGTGCGTGGGTGAAAGGGGGAACCGGAGATGAAGGTGAACGTGAAGGTGAAGGTGGAGTGTGTTGTTTTTTTCCTGACTTGTAGAAATATAAACTCAATATCCAATTAATATAAATGAAGACTCTAAAATATAAACTGAATATTTTGGAAATAAAATAAATCAATTAAAATACAAGAATAATTAATGTGGTTTTTGGAGGGAAATTTTTTCTTAGAATAAAAAATTGAAATTATAATATACAATTTTGGAGGGAATTTTTTTGTTAAAATAAAAAAATTGAAATTATAATTTTACATTTAACATCTCTAATATTTTCATCACACTTTTCCTTTAATAATTTATTTAATTTTGTAAGGAAATTTTTTTGTTACAATTCTTTGGAAACATATTTTATTTAATTTTTAAATTAAATTTTTATATTAAAAAATTGAAAAAAAAATTTATAAATGGAAAATTTTTTTATTCAAATATTGATAAAAAGTTTTTATTGATGGAAAATTTATTTAAGTGTTTTTCTTTTAGTTATTTGTTTAAAGGGTGTATAGTGAAAATTTTTGGAATGTCATAACTTTGCAATCGGATGTCTGATCGGGGCATATAATATATCCAGATTGATTAATTTTTGGGTCGAACCGGTGAACGACAATGCGTGGGTGAAGCGGAATCGCGGATGAAGGTGAAGGTGAAGGTGAACGTGAAAGTGAAGGTTAAGGTGGAGTGCGTGGTTTTTTTTCCTAACTTGTAGAAATATAAACTGAATATCCAATTAAAATGAAGACGGTAAAATATAAACTGAATATTTTGGAAATAAAATAAAATCAATTAAAATCTGTAATATATATACTAAAACAGAATATGCTGACATCACCTACTGCCACATGTCATACTGATAGTCTGTATTTAGTTAATATTTTTCTTAGCTTTTATTTATTTATTTTATATTTTATATTTAGTTTTTGTTAGCATTTTTAGGCTTTTAGTTTAGTTTTGTTTCGGTAGTCCCCTTTCCCTTTTTCTATGTGATTTCCTCTATTTTGCTTTGTTTCTGCGTTTTCTTCCCCTTTTGCAGGTCCCGAGTCTATTTCGGAACCAGAGGAGGCAAGCCTGAAACCTCGAGGAAGCCACAGATTCTTTTCCCAATGTTGGAGCCAAAAAGGCCTCAGCGGGCGCTAGGAATTCCTCAGCGTCCGCTGAGATGTTTTATGTGTTTCAAGCATTTTGTAAGGAAAAAAGACAGTAGGTTTTCTAGGCCATGGCAGCGGCCGCTGATGGATTCCCAGCGGCCGCTGATGGATTCCCAGCGGCCGCTGATTTTGAAGCTAACAGGGCATTATGAGCACACATAGAAGAACAGCGGCCGCTAACCCCAACTCAGCGCCCGCTGTCCCCCTCCCCTGTTTGAGGCAATGATCCCCTAACTCCTAAGTGTTGTTCAGTGCCCGCTGACTTATGTTCAGCACCCGCTGACCACAATTCTTACCAGCTTGTAGCCTAGTTTAGTAGGTCTCAGCGGGCGCTGTCATCGTCTCAGCGCCCGCTGTATCAGCTTTGTACATTTTTTTATTACTTTTCTTTTCTATTGACTGAGTTTTTGGGGAGTAATTTATATACTCTTCTCACATCTTTTAACCTGGTAGCTAATGTTGGAGGCTCACTTAGGGTTTTAGGTTAGATTTTATTGTTTTCTTCTTCAATCTTCATGTAATTTACATTTAGTTCTTGATTTATGCAAGTACTGTAATTTCTTCATCTTCTACTTCTTGTTCTCCTCTTCAAGGTACTTTTATTGCTTTCTTATTTGCTTTGATTTCTTGTTCTTTGTTGCTATTTATTGATTTCTAGTAGTTGATAGTTGTTGTTTTGATGTTTTAGTTTTTAGATTTAATTAATGTTATTAGTTTTAGTTTTAATTATAATTATTAATTTAGTTATGTTTTTATTATTTAGTTGTGAGTAGTTAATTTCTAGGATTTGAGTGAAACTTCTCAAATCCTCCATATTTGTGGTGTAGTTGTTTCTTGGTTTCGGTTGTGATTTTGTTGATACCGACAAATGTTCGATAATGTTGAGTCTCGTGCCTAATTAACATTAGACTCATAAAAGAATCCCCACCTAAGGACCGAAAGGTGAACGTGGGTCGTCTCCCTTCGCCCGATTGATGGAAGCACCACGAAAGTTGGGCCTTCGATCAAGGGAAAGTTATCGGTCTTCGTGAATTGTGCTTATGACTAGTTAGATGTCCCGCCACGAAAGTAGGTTTGTGTACGTCTTCCCGGTCGTCACACTAGCTTGAAAGAGTAGTGTGATCTTAGAACGACCTCCCCTTATCCATGAGCTAAGTCTAAGCTTCGATTGATTCATAATTCGTGGTGGTATGAGTTGTGGATCTCTTACTCTAGTCCTTTTTATTCTTGCTTTCATAGTTTAGTATTAGTTAGTTCCCGTAGTTCTCTCCGCCTCTCGCGACCATCCTTTGACCTAGCTTGTTCGACGCTCATGCCTAGACTTGTGCAACATACCTTCCCCGTGTTCGACACCCCCACTCTTACTACGACAGGGGTTTTTATTTGGTGAAAATCCCTTCTATCAAATTGGCGTCGTTGTTGGGGAAGGCAATGCCATTAGTTTAGGTTGAGTAGAATGGTTATAGGTCTTTCTTTTTCTTTATTTTTGTGAATATTTGGGCCTTATGGCCACTCCTTTGATCGATCCCCAATATGAGCATGAGCTGTTTTGGATGTATTATGACAGGATTGGAAGCTCTCTTCCTCCTGATCATAATTTTAGTAAATGGGATATATGTAATTTAATGCATGAGGGTTTGAACTATGAAACGAGAAACTGGGTTGAGTTTCTCTCTTATGGCGATTTCTTAGCTATAGACTTGGATAGAGCTTGTCTTTTATTCGCGTGTCTAGCTAAGGAAACCTATGAGTGGGATATGACTACCTAAGGGATACAGGACTTTAGTAACCAGCCGAGCTTTTTTGAGGAATATGGCTTTAATCATCTTCTGATTCATACCCCTACCTTGGATGCTGGTCATCAATACTCTCAAGAGCATGCTCTGAATGAGTTTATACAAGGTGGTGGTGTGAATTCCGATGATTCATCGCATAATCTTCAAGTCGAGCCCTTTGTTTGTGACTTTAGTTATGATTTAGTTATGATGTTGATCCATCTCCTCTCGTTGTCGTACAAACCATCCAAACTCACATAGACGTTGATGTTTCATTGCAATATCATGATGAAAAGCATGACCCTCCCGTCTCGTCATATGATGTTGTATTGGATGAGGCCTTCTTAGTTGAGTCTAGAGTGAAGTTGACGAGGCCATTATTAATGTGGAGGATGTGGTTATACCACCTTCTCTTATTCCCTTTTTAGGAGGATTTAGCCTTGTTTGTTCACATCTCGTTCCCCTTCCATCCATACTCATATCACCCCCATTCGAGGGCATCATCTCTTGTCTTGACTCCAATGTTTCTCTTCCAGAAACCAAGGCAAGGGAGGTGTTTGGAGGTGTTCCTTCTTTTTTATTTGATTTTTCTTTTAGTAGCTTTTGTTTTGATTTTCCTCCCTGTGGGCGCTCACTCCCACATAAGCATTGGATGCCAGTTATTAAACCGTTCCCTTTTTTTAATTTGATCATTGCTTATGTTGTTTTTAGTGAGTTGAGTGCCAGTGCATTTGATAAGCTCTTACGAGCTTTGCGAGGCTATTTACTAAGCCTCGGCGGTTGTCCCCGTCGGATGACTTTGACATAGTTTTTCTTCTATGTCTTAGTCCCTGTGTCCAGCCCCTTTGTCAAGCTTAAGACGTTAAACAAGCGCTTGTGGGAGGCAACCCTCAATTTATTTCTTTTTAGGATAGTTTAATTTATTTCTTTGCATTGTATTTATATCTAAAAAAAAAAGATGAGAGAAACGATTGAGTAGTGCCTTCACGTATTTGTGCATATATGTGATATTTACATGTATCCATGAGTGTGTGCTAGAAAAAAGGAGCACTCGAAAAGAATATCATGGGTGAGTTAAAAGAAAACGAGAGATTTCCTTGATTGCAACTTCCGAATACATCAACGAGTGTGACTTTGGCCTTTTGGGCCACTATACATGTCGATGTATCCCTTAGGATGCAATCAAGAGAAAGTGTTCTAAAACTGAGATTCTGGTGAAATTTTTTACTTCAATCTGCTGCAAAAAATGGCTACAATGCCCAAATTCTTCCAGTAAAAAAATTTTTGGTAGCAGCGGGCGCTGGCCCATTTTCAGCGCCCGCTGAAGGGTCTCTTGGAAAAGGCAGTAAGTTTTTCAACTGGGGGAAGCGCCCGCTGAGCACCATGTATCATTTTTCCAATAGCAAGAAAAATGGATTGCAGCGGGCGCTGGCCCATTATCAGCGCTCGCTGATGAGCTTTATGTAAACAGGCAGAAACATTTTGAAGAGGGGAAGCGCCCGCTGAAAATAATTTAGCGCCTGCTGATGGGCTCTATTGAGAAACCCAGAATAAGTTCAGAAGGGGTCAGCGGCCGCTGGGATTAAGTCAGCGCCCGCTGAGTGCGTATAATATAAAAACTTCGAGCTCAGAATTTCTCATTTTTCACGAACAAAAAAACCCTAACACTCGAATTCTCTCTATTTTCTCTCAAGCCCTAACACTCTAACTCACTCAAATCTCACTCAAACTCACTCAAATCTTCATCATTCATCTTCCTTTTCACTCCATTAGTGAATTTCTTCCTTCCCATCAAACTTTTCTCTCCCTTTCTCCCCACAAATTCGAACCCTAGGTTCGAAATTTTTTTTTTTTTTAAAAAAGGGGAAAACACGAACAAGGCAAGGATCTTAGGTTTCTTTGGGCTCTTTTCATCAACAACAACAAGAGGCATCATCTAGAGTATTTTCATACTCTAGTTGGGTATTTTCTAAAACCCTAATTTTCTAACTTTGTTATTTTAACCTTAGTTCGAATCTTAGGTTTTCATTTGTTTTCCTTTGCAATTGTTTGTTGAATTTTTGAGTCCCTAATTGTAGTCTTAGATTGTTGTTTTGGTTTGTGTTGGTTGAATTTTGTGACTTGGATTTGTGTTGGTGATTTTTTTTTTCTGTTGTGATTTTGTGAACTTGAGGCACTTGGGTTTAAGCCTCTTGTTCATTGACTGGTTAGGGAAGTAATCTAGCTGAATTTTTTTAAAAAAATTTTTAGTTAGTTTTTTGGCCCTAATTTGATCAATCATGTCTGAGCCCCGCAAAAAGAAAAGAAATGACTGACCCGGTACCTCAGACCAGAACCAACATGAAGATGCACCACCACAACCACCACCACCCATTAGGATTCCACAGGCCAATCGGGCCAAGTATGACAACCTGTTGAGGCGAACATTTCGCCCTACCCGATTTTACGATGCGCCCTTGTCTGGCGCTATAGATCACCAGGGAAATGCAAACCCTGTTCACAAACTTTGGGTGGGAGAACTTGACTGACCCCAACATGGCTGATTACACATACCCACCTTTGGCCTGTGAATTCCTTAGCACCTTGACCTATACTGAGATAGTGTCCACCACTAACATACCGGAATACCAACTATCATTCTGATTGTTCAATGATCGACATACAATTACCATTTCCCAGCTAAATGAATTTTTAGGATGTGACCCGGCCAACCCTATTATTGATTTTAGTCCTACAAACTTTCCTGACTTTAACCCGCTTCCCTTTTGGCATGCGATTACGAGTGAGGAACGTTTTGAGTCTACGTGGGCGGTTGCCAGCGCGATCCATCACCTTGCCCTCCGACTGTTCCATCAGTTGTTGACCTACTCTGTAACATGCCGCATTTTAGGAACAACGTTATTAGTGATAACGTCGTAAACAGGAAGTTACCAATCGATTTATGTTACAAAAATATAGCTAAACTCGTGGAAGTAATACTTTTATTAATAATAATGGAATCCCAAATTACAAAAGATTAAATAAACCAAAAATTCTAATCCTAAAAACTGGGAAATAAACTAATTGCAAAAGCAGGAAAAATAAACAGGGGCCTAGACGCTCAACAACTTATCCCGCTTCTAGCCTCTAACTTGCTATCCTGCAAAATAAAAATTGGGGGTCCACCGTTAGTGGCGAGTAACTAGACTGTCCTACTTAGAAGTAGGACCACATTACATAGAAGAACAGGGTTAGAACACAGGATACAAGTTCAATCAATAGAGTTAGCAGCGGAAAACTTAACAATCATCAATAGCAATATCATTCACGTCAATCTAGAACACGCACTATCGAGTACAAAACGCATAAACACAAGTTCAATGACAAGACGACGCTCGGTTTACAACCGATAACAAGACTAACAACAAAGGACTTGCCCCGCACGATTCATCATTGATGAACCGATAGACCCGCACGGTTTATCATCGATAAACCGATAGACGCACGATCTTCAACCGTTCGACATGACTCTGATACAAAATAAAACACACAAGACTTGCCCCACACGATTCATCACCGATGAACCGATAGACCTGCACGGTTTATCACCGATAAACCGATAGACGTGCGATCTTCAACCGCTCGACACGACACGACTCGACAAGACTCGAAAGTCTCCATACAAGATCATCACACAAATCAAGTTCTTTCACACGCATCATTACAACATCGAATCATCATACCAATATTCATCAACAAGTTCAACAATTCATACAACACATATCACAAGAAAACGTCTTCACTAGAACTTAAGTAATCAAACACAAACTTATAGCTTTTAACAGAAAAATACCCAAGTCGAAACGTTTAACGTTCCACTCCTTAGATTAAGTTTTAGATCAATTATAAAGGATTAGCCCAAATAAACTCTACAAGTAATTTAAATAATTAAATTACACAAACCGTCCAATTCTGATTTTACCGAATAAAATTATAGATCGACCAATTAATGAATTCGTTTATTCTGGAAATTATTATTGTCATCTAAACTAATTTCAAGGGTTAAACCACAAGAGTTTCGTACAAAAATAAGTTCGTTTACTATTTTTAAGGAAATTAATAGCCAGATTTCCAAATTTATCTAAAGTTGGTTCCTGAATTTTCTGACTTAGCAAAAGAACTTCGAAAACTACGAAAACTTAACACAGATTACATTACCCTATTCTGGACACTCACCTGAATTTTCGTTGCAATCGGACTTGTTTATATGGGTTAGTAAATTCGAAAACTATTTCTGGAAAGATTTAACCGTTTAACAGATTCAATCATTTTGAAGCCCAAAAGGACGAATTTAGCCACGAAATAATTATAATATCAAGTTTGTCCAGTAAAGAAGTTATCATAAAATTTTTATCAAGAAAAAACATGATTAGATCAAGAATTAAATTCATACACTTATAAATTATTCAAGAAACATAATAAAAATTTATGCTTTAACAAAATAATCATGCATTCAAAAATCAAAATCCAATTATTCTATGTAATTTAATCCTATTCCTAAGTAGAAGAGCTAGTTACCTATTGAAGCAAGTCACACAAAAGCACGCCTAAGACCCGCGGGAAAAGAAGGAGGAGAAAAGAAAAGGTTTTGTTTTGAGTATGATTAGTATAATGAAATAGGTTTACAAATGGTGGGTTTTTAGAATATAAATAGAGTAAGAATTTTAGGAGGTGGGTTACTAAATAATACTCCCTCCGTAACGAATTACTAGCAACAATTTCTATTTTTAGGTGTAACAAAATACTTGCAACAATTTTTTCCAATTTTATTTTATTCCTTTATTGGTAAAAAAACAACACAATACCCCACTTAATTTTCTCTCTCTTACTTTTATCATATTACCACATAATACCCCATTTACTTTTCCTTCTCTTACTTTTCTCTCTCTTACTTTTATCATTATACCACCTAATACCATTATTACCTTATTTCACCTAGGAATTTGTGCTAGTACAAATGTTGCTAGTAATTCGTTACGGAGGGAGTAGGAGTTAGTCTAGGAAGGGAAATAAAGGAAAAATAATAGGAGGGGGCCGGTTATATGGGATTTAATGTGGGTTTGGTGTTCCTACAATTTAGTAGGGATATTAGGAGAGAAAAATAGGATTTTTGAGATTAGATAAAATAGATATAAATTGCTAATTATGGAAGATAAAACAAATTAATTAAGTAAAGAAAATTAAAAAAAAGGGGCCGGTTTAGGAGGGGTCGAGCATGGGTTTTGGGCTAGCTTCAATTAAACAAAATTAAGTCTTTGGGCCCAAATCGGATTGTTTGGGTTTAAAGGCTTAATTTTTCCACGAAATTATACGGCCCAAAAATCCGGGTCGTTACATACTCAATCTTCTCCAAAAAGGAGGTTGGGAAGATCAACAAGGACGAGTTGCTTTGTATTTACTTAGAAACAACTCCATCCCCGTTGGGTAAGGTGAACACGAGTCACTTTTTGGTCAAGCGTATGCTTGCCCAAACAAGAGACCCCCAAGATGACCGCTGACATCACATTAAGAGGCTTTGTGACTATCATAGCTAGGAAACTGGGGTATTCGCACTTCATTGATCAATTAGAAAAATTTTCTAAAACCCGTTATTTTGACAAATACAATTTCCTCAACCAGTCTTTCATTAAGAACACTAGTTACACAAAGTGCCCTGGTCCGCGGGAGACACCACTATTACTTGCCTAATCCCGAGATAACCAGGTTTGATTGGGATAACCCATTCATAATCCCCGCGGAACCCGTAGCCCAGCGTGATGCAGATTTATTTCAAGGGCCCCCGGTTGTTGTTGTTGAGGAAGTCGAACAACCAGCACCAGAACCACCACAAGCACAACCCATCCAAACCCAGCCGCAATTTGACTTTGCGGCCACCTTCGAGGCCCTGTCCAAGTAGCAAAACGCTGCCTATGCGTCTATTAATGCTAACATTATGGAGATGCGTTCTGACTTGAACGATCTCTGTATACAATCTGACCAGATGTACGACTATCACGTGTCGGAAGGTCACTTCTTCCGACACCCTTCCCTCCCCCCAGGATGACCTCGAGCTCTAGACCTCTCCACCCATAGCCTCGGGACGATGCTTTCGTTCCAGCTTGGGGGGGGTTTAGACCCTTTGGGTCCGGTTACCTTTCTTGTTGTTTGGACCCGTAGCTAGTGAGGGTGAAGCACTAGAGCCTCGATCGAGCCATGATTTCGGTAGCGTTATGTAGGGGTCGTTTTTACCCGGCCGCCTACGTCACGAGTTGATTTGAATGCTCATTAATGCCGTACGTGAATACGGACTAGTAGGAGTCGCCACCGTGCGTTTATACGGTCCACGGACACCGAAGAAGTACCGAAAGCCAGGAGCAATCGGTCCCATATGGTCGTGCACTAGAGTATGGGTTCGGGGACAGGTTACGAGCCAATCGTGCATTGGGCCCGCCCGCCTGTAAGCGGTCTCTACTAGGTCTCTTTTGTAAGATCATTGTTCAATTTAAGAGCAACAGAGATAAGTCAATTTTAGCCCTAATTTGCGAATTACTAAGTCGGTTCACATTAATACAAAAATTAGCCTAAAATTATTTCGTGACCACTTTGAAATTATTCAATATTAAAATGCTACAATGAGTCCAAAAGTCTGAATAAAATCATGGTTTAGATCAAATAAATCACATAAAAAAAATGATAATGGCACGGAAAAGCGAAAAAAAAAGTGTGAACGTACCTCGAATCCCGTGCAAATAGAAATTAAAATAAATAAATTAAAAATGCTACAGAGAATGACATGGAAAATGCAAAAAAAAAAGACATGACGTGGATTAAAAATTAAAAAAAAAACTACAAGAATTAAAACATAGATCTGCGCGAACTGAACAGAAAAATTCACATGTTATCATGATTAATGCAAATCAAAGATTAAAATGAAAATTAAAAGAAAGGAAAGCATATTTACATTGAATAATTAAAAAAGGGTCTCAGAAATGTGTACCGGAGTGTGCGGCGGTCGATTACGGCCTTGAGAATAGCACGCCAAATGCCAGATTCGGTGATTGAAAATGCTTGGAATGTGTTTTATATGTGCTTAGTATTGATTTTGACAGAGTTTTTGAATGATTTTTAGAGAGAGAATATGTATAGTAGAGAGAGAAGTAGATATTCTGAAGTTAGAACGTTGTATTGTCGTCTTTTTGAAAGGCAGGACAAGGGTCTTAATTATAGGCAAACAGAGGCAAAAATTGAACACGGAGAACACCAGACCTGTGCCTAGGCGTAGATCCAGTTACATGACCTGTGTCTAGACACAGGTTCTGCGTCCGGGTCGATTTTTTTTGCTTATTTTGCGCGTGATTCTCCGAGATTTTTATGCGATTACGATACGATTACGGAGATCATTATGATTATGTAATATTATCGTAATATTTGAGCTTCCAGGAGATTTCGCGAGGTTCCGAAATAATCCGGGCTAATCTAGACTGTTTTTTACTGTTTTCGGGTTTTTCGGACTATTTTCAAAAAATACGCTAAAAAATGCCAAAAAATATGGAAAAAATCTAGAAAAATATAAATGAGTGAAAAGTGGAGAAAAGGGTGACGGGGGTGTAAAATTACTAAAATGCCCCTAAGAATGGAAAATTTTTCAAAAATTCATGGAAAATAGATAAAAACTCAGAAAATTATGGAAAAATTACCAAAAATTCTAGAAAAATGTAATTGACTTAGAAAAATTATTTGATGCAATTTAAAATGACTAAAATTCCCTTAGAAAATAAATATGCATGAAAAATAATAAAAACAAATTAACAAAAATCCTAAAATGTCCGAAAAATCCTAAAACGAGTCGTGAACCTCTAAAATGCCTATAAATAGTGTGAGAGTGGTATGAGATGGGTAAAGAGGTGGTATTTTGGCATATTAACTCAAGACCGGACCTGTGCAATAGGGTACATTCATCATAGACCGTTGGGAGCTAACTGAGGTGCCAGAATTAGGTGTCTACAGTTAGCCCCCCTTTGACCGAGTCTGGAGAGACGAAGTCTTGTAAGACGAAGGTCAAAGTTGTGCTACGTGACTTATGTATGCTGATCCCAAAGGAAATAACTAATGAGCTAACCCCTTTGAGACCGGTGCAACTTGATGTTAAAAGTGATGTTCAAAAGCCAATTGATTTGACAATCGAACGAGCATGCAACAAGTAAACACACAAACATGTAACCACGCAGCAAAAAATGCAGTGAAGTGTAAACAGTGAGAAGTGCCAACAGTGAATTGACAGATGTGATTGAAAAGGAGTGGCAAGGTCAGATTTATACCACGAAATCCTGTGAAGGTTGGGTTTATAACAGGAAAAGAGTCTGAGTCGGCGTCGGCAAGTGTGAAGGTCAGATTTATCGCACGAAAATAGTGGCAAGGTCAGATTTATGCCACGCAATCCTGTGAAGGTCAGGTTTATCACAGGTAAAGATTCTGAGTCGGCATCAGCGAGTGTGAAGGTCAGATTTATCGCACGAAAAAGAGTGGCAAGGTCAAATTTATGCCACGCAATCCTGTGAAGGTCAGGTTTATCACAGGTAAAGAGTCTGAGTCGGCGTCGGCGAGTGCGAAGGTCGAGTTTATCGCACAAAGGAGTGGCAAGGTCAGATTTATGCCACGCAATCCTGTGAAGGTCAGGCTTATCACAGGAAAAGAGACCGGGTCAGTTTCTGAGTGAGTGCGAAGGTCAGGTTTATCGCACAAAGGAGTGGCAAGGTCAGATTTATGCCACGCAATCCTGTGAAGGTCAGGTTTATCACAAGAAAAGTAAACTGAGTCTGAGTCGGTGTCTGAGTGAGTGCGAAGGTCGGGTTTATCGCACAAAGGAGTGGCAAGGTCAGATTTATGCCACGCAATCCTATGAAGGTCAGGGTTATCACAGGAAAAGTGTCCGGGTCGGTGTCTGAGCCGGTTTCGGCGAGTGCGAAGATCAGATTTATCGCACGGAAAAGAGTGGCAAGGTCAGATTTATGCCACGCAGCCCTGTGAAGGTCGGGTTTATCACAAGAAAGGTAAACTGAGTCTGAGATTGAACTGGAATGAAATTGTAGTTGTATGGGCTTTGACAGTGGTCTAGGGTAGTAAGAGTACTTTGGTTTAGTGTAGGTCTGGGCAAGATTGACTTAAAAAGGTCTGGGATTATTGCAAGCTAGGATGATGCCCATGCAAAGGAGGAGATAGGATAACTCAATGTCTTGTCACGGGGTGTTAATGGGAATGACATGAGGGCGAGTTGTGATCAGAGGTTGTCCTAAACAAGGTTCTAGACAAAAGTTTGAATCAATTTGAACTGGGATGTGAAGAAGACATGGGGTCCATGGACGGAGTTCCTTGATTTCAGCTTGATAAGATAGACCTGAGACAGTTAGATCATAGAAATAGAGGAGCCCCCCAAGTGAAGAATGGGGATGATGTTGTGAAGAGATAGGAGCAGGGAAAACATAGTGATGAGCCCCCAAATATAATGTGCTAACCCTCAGTAGAGTTAGGTGGCTTTACCTCCTGGAGAGTTTAGTCAATGAGTCTTCGAAGGTGACCAAAGAATGGAATAGGGTTCGAAAAATAGAAAAGGCCAAAATTTTGTGACTTGAGGTTGAACATGGATGTGACTAGGATGCAGGGTTGCTAGAAATGTGGGTTCAAGATTGAGTCTATGTACGGGTCAAAGATTAGCAAATGTTATTTCGAACTCTTAGTAGGTAGAATCACTCGCCAGCTAGGCTTTCTTTGATTTTTTATTAATGTGGTGGGAACTCGAGTAGAGGCTTCCTACGTATCCTTGCGGAATCAGACCATCGTAGTTCTGTGGGTCTGATTTTGAATTGATTTTTTTTCTTTTTTTTTTGTCTTTTGTCTTTTGTCTTCTTCTTCTTCTTCTTTTTTTTTTACCTTGACTTTTTCTTGAATGAGGTTGTTGTCTTTTGTTCCTCTGGACAATGCTTTCAAATGATCTATGGAATTTAACCCCTTTAGGTGCGAATGAGCCTTGATTATGAGTGTTGCCATTTAACCTCCTGTACTCCATTATGAATATGAAATGTATTTAAGCTGGGCCTGGGCTTTGATTTCTTTACTTTGAGGCCATTGCACCATTCTCCAAATATGACTTGCCATTGACCATTTGAAAGTATGTCCTCGTGAGGTCGTGTGTGAAAGTGATTGTTAATATTGCTTGTGAGGTCAGTGTGTGAAAGTGTAATGAGGTTAGTGTGTAAAGGTGTTAGTTTTATTAATTAATCAATTGAAGCCGTGTAAGTGACTGGACCTGCATAGACATGAAAATGACATTGGAGGATATGGAAATGTGGCGGGCCATTCGGTGGAAAATGGAAAGGTCAAAGTGTGTATGACATAGACTCGAGATGGGAAGTGAGAGGGCTAGTGGGCTAGGATGAAGACTCATTGATTCGGCTCACAGGAACACCGCATGGTTCATTGAACCATGCTTTGGGGTGACTCATAGGGTTGGAGATGGACTGGACTGGATGTTTGAGCTATTTGTATGTGGTGCTGGGCCTTTGTGATTGTGGTGCTCGGTCATTATTCACTTGGGTCAAGGTGTCATTGATCTTTTTTTTTTTGTGGCTATGGAAGATGATGAAGGGTTAATGGACATGGTCTTTTATGATGTGGGTGGATTTTGTGGAGATGGGCTTAAGACTTCTCATTGTTGTTTGGGCCTATCGAAGGAGTTTATGCTTATTGAAGATGAATAAAGAGAACCCTGTTCTAGAATGTGAATGCGGAGGAGCTGACTCTGGACTGTGTTTGAATGTGAACTGGATGGACCTAAGCCTGAACCTAATTCTGTCTTAAGATATAAGGCTTTTGGTTTGTGACTGACACTGAAGAGAGCTAAAGTGAACCTATGCCTAGTTAGGACCCTTTAGACTTATGAACTGGACTGAAATGACATGGCAATGAACTGTGATGAGACCGTGAGGTGAGCTGAATCTATGTCAAACTAAGGTGCATCTAGACTCGAGATTGCTATGAAATTGGATTGGACTGTGATGGACATGGACCCCATTTTTAGAACTGGACTTAGGACTTGGACTGGGGAAATGGACTGTGAACTATAAGCTGGACCAGTTACTTGGACTAAAGAACTTGACTAGGGAATGGGCTAAAGAGATGAGACTATTGAATCGGACTGGTGATTTGGACTGTGAACTTGACATTAAGTTACCCGTATGGTGGATGCGTGAAGTAAAATGGGCTGGGCTAGACTAATTGGCCAAATGCACACATAGCACACTAGTCCTAGAATATGCAAATGATGGTCTTCTAAGGTCAGTCTTGGGTGGTCGAAAGGTACCATGACTAGAGGGAAACTGAACCGATCTAGTCACTCTTTTTATTGAATGACACACGGTTCGAAGATCCCTCATTATGATCTCACTAGTAGAAAAAAGTGCTTTTGCTACAATCTAAATGATGCGGTTTTTTAAAGAACCGCATCATATACAACCGTTATTGGGTATTTGCTGCGGTTCCCAAAAGGACCGCGTCATATAAGTTCTATATGATGCAGTTCTTATAGGACCGCAGCATATAGGTTTAAAAAAAATTAACTTAATTAATTTATATATCAATGCTATTGTACTACACGCATATATCAATGCTACTGTATAAGTTATATCAATGCGATTCTTTTACGTGCACGCATGTTTTTTTAAAAACATTCACTTATTCAAACATATACACATACACTCTTGGATTCTCCCAAAAAAAAATTGTGAAGCTAGGGTTTAGGGTTCTCTACGCTAAACCACGTGAACCACCGCACCGCCGGCCAGTTCCACCACCGCCACTACGTCCGGTCAGCGTTCCACCACCGCCACTACCTCCATCCAGTTCGGATAGCAGCAACCCAGGCGACCTGCACCTCCAACCTGCCTTGCGAAGAACTGTGTCGAACCACCCACGAGCCCACTGCACCAGGCCACAACCCCCTCCGGCCAGCCGCTCCAACCACAACCATCTCAACCACCGCAGCCAACGACATCTCCGGCCCCAACCTCCAACAACAACTCTCTTTATATCAAGGTTCAATTCTGTTTTTTTTTTTTTAAATTTTAATCAAGTTGTTAATTATATATTGTTGTTAATTGTTCAACTTGTTGTGTTTCATTGGTTGTTATTGTTGATTTGTGGTGGAATTTAGTGTGAAATGCTTTAGATTTAGTCTTATTATGTTGTTTTATGTGAAAAATCATAGTAGTAGTTTATGCCTACAAGATGTTTGTTAAAATGCTTCAATGATAATTGATATATTATTAGTTTATTTTGTATGAAGAAGAAATAAAATACTTAGAAGAGATTATTGCCAAAATGCTTGAATGATATTTGGTTTTATATGTTTGAAGTTTATAATGTGCATAATCATGGTTAATGCTAATTATGTTAATTAAGAGTATAATTAGTCTATTATAATAATGATTAGACAAATTAGAAGAATAATTACCATATCAGTAGAATAATAATAAAAGCCCGATCTAATAATGTGCAATAAGTTTAAATTAAGTCTTATTAAGAATATGTTCAATTTACCTTATATCTTCTTATTAGGATTTAAAACAAGTTTAGATGAGCAAAAAAAAAAAAAAGGTTAGTCTATTTCATAAAATGAGGTCTTATAATAAGCTGTAATAAGCTCATCATATGATTGTTTATAAATAAAGTTGTTTTCTTGATTCTTTTTCTTTACCAATTTGGAGTTAATGAATATGGATTTAGTTAGGTGCAAATTGAAAAGAAATCTATTGTAAATTGAAAACTTGTTGATTGTTCAACTAGTTTAAATCATTGGTTGTTATTGTTGATTTGTGGTTGAATTTTTGTGTGAAATACTTTAGATTTACACTTATTATTTTGTTTATGTGAAAAATTATACTAGTAGTTCATGCCAACAAGATGCTTGTTAAAATGCTTCAATGGTTCTTTTTCTTTACAAATGTAGAATTAAACTTTGATGAATATGGATATAGTTAGGTGCAAATTTTGGATGAAAATATGTATACATTATATTTTAGGAAATAAAATTATATCGAAATATATATAGTTATGTAGATTAGTAAATATTTGATGGGATTAAAACCCTTTAATCGCATCAAATAAAAAACAAATGTTAGGGATTATTATGTTTATTATTGATTTGTGGTTGAATTTAGTGTGAAATGCTTTAGATTTATTCTTATTATGTTGTTTATGTGAAAAATCATAATAGTAGTTTATGCCTACAAGATGTTTGTTAAAATGCTTCAATGATAATTGATATATTATTAGTTTATTTTGTATGAGGAAGAAATAAAATACTTAGAAGAGATTATTGCGAAAATACTTATTTTGAAAGGTGTTAAATAAAATTAAATAAAATACATATATATGATTGTATCTTGAAAGGTGTGATATATAGGGGCAAATCTAACTTTAACGTTAATGCTTATGTTGAAAGGTGTTATAATGGTATAAGTTGATCATGTGTTAGGTTGATAGTGACTATGATCATGAAGATGATGATGATTATGTTGGTGAGGACTTTTTTGGAGATTATTTAATTATTTGGTTGCTGGGAAATTAAAAAAATAGATTGATGTGAGACTCCCGTTGGGGGTTTGGAACTGTTTGTTTATTTAGTTATGAGATATGGAGTAGTTTTTTTAAGGGTGGTTATGTGTCAATGATTTTTAAAATAAGATTGCACAATAGTACAAAGATTCCATGGAGGTGCTTGAAATGGGAGAGGTTAGTGGTAGCGGCATGTCTTTGTGAGAAATCAACTAATTTTTATTTGGATTCGATAAATTTTTGATGAATTTTTTCAGGTTTTACATCGATCTGAAAACTCAAGGATTTACTTTTGGTTTTCATTTTTCAAGTTGATGCAATGATTTGTTCATCTCTTGCGAGGTATGTTTTGTTTTATTCATCGCCTACGTTTTGTTCCTTAAATTTGTATTTTATTTTTTTTCTCTATATTGTGATTAATTTAATTTTGTTTTTGTTTAATGTGGACTTTTCATTTTGGATATGTGGAATTTATCATTGGAGATAGCCAGTTTTGGGGTATGATATTGTATATCCATTTTATCTTTTGTAAATTATCCATTTTAACATTGGAGATTGTGAGGTAATTGATCCTATGATCCAGTTTCTTATGAGATTGATGTAGTGTTTTTATGGTCATCTGGATTGAATTTGTCTAGTAAGTCATCCGTACTCACAACTTTGTTTTTTTTTTTTTACAGAGGCTTGAGAATCATCATGACATGGAGTTAGAACTGCATACATGGAATGATTTAGTAAGTTTCTTGCTTATCTCTAATCTTCATGAATTAAGTGGTTTGGTTTGTGTTGATCATAATTTGTTATGCTTTCATTTAGGTACTTGTCAAATTTTTTAGTATTTGCAGCTTATAATCTTGAAATGATCGAGAGCAATTTTAACTTAATTAGCTAAAAATAATTATATCGATGGTTGACTTTTGTATTTCTTTTGGGTTTGCTAATTATTCTATAAAGTTTGTGGAAGTGTAACTCTTGCAGGTGCTTGGTTAGATGACATTACATACATAAAAATCACTTGGATTTGTATGGTAACATTGATCCCTTCTAGGCTTGCCTTGGTGAGTTCTTTCCAACTCCCCTTTTATTTCTTGGTTTGCTTAGTTTTCTAAGATTAGATATAGGATTGAGACGATAGTTTGAGGATGTTTGCTTTGTTAGGGGCATGAGGTTCCCGACATGAGGACACTAGATGGTTGATGGTGTTGTGCCATAACCTTATTTGATGATTTTTGGGAATTATGTGTCTAACTTGATTGCCTTTCGTTTGATTCACTTGATTTCTTTTGCTGATTTCTTTGATTTACTTTACTAAAGGCTAGTAGCCACTTTATTTTTATTTTTTTTGTTTTTGCTATTTGACATAAGTTCTTTATTTTTTTGTGATTTGATCAAGAAATTTAGATGGCATTGAGTTTTTTAACATCTACCTTAACTTGAACAAGTGAAAAAGTCACCTTAACATAAGCATCCAAAAATAACAACTCTACTAAAAAATTACAAAAAAAAGCAACAATATCGTAAAATTGGAGCTATTGACCCTAGATGGGGCGCAATCACAAATGCAATCAACATGTGCTTTATCACCTCAATCATCACAAGTTCAATTAAAATGTTCAAGCTAACGTGCTCTGCGTACGCTATCTAGGGAGGTGATGACCCTAGATGGGGCGCAATCACAAAGCTAATCACAAGTTCAATTACAATGTTCATGCCGACGTGCTCTGCGTAGTCTGTCAAGGGAGGTGATTACATGAATATTATAGGACATGAATAAAATTTAAAAACATGAATTATATTGATTAGTGCGAAGATGGGAGCAAAAACACCCAAAAGTAACCCAAAAAGAGCTATTTGGCTCGTGTTCGTTCCAAAACGCCCTAGGTTTGCCCAAAATCATACAAATAAGATTTAGAATGCTTACATGAATATTATAGTACATGAATAAACTTCAAAAACATGAATTATATTGATTAGTGCGAAGATGGGAGCAAAACCACCCAAAAGTAACCCAAAATGAGCTATTTGGCTCGTGTTCGTTCCAAAACGCCCTAGGTTTGCCCAAAATCATACAAATAAGATATAGAGTGCTTACATTAAGATTATAGTACATGAATAAACTTCAAAAACATGAATTATATTGATTAGTGCGAAGATAGGAGCAAAAACACCCAAAAGTAACCCAAAATGAGCTATTTGGCTCGTGTTCGTTCCAAAACGCCCTAGGTTTGCCCAAAATCATGCAAATAAGATGTAGAGTGCTTACATTAAGATTAAAGTACATGAATAAACTTCAAAAACATGAATTATATTGATTAGTGCGAAGATGGGAGCAAAACCACCCAAAAGTAACCCAAAATGAGCTATTTGGCTCGTGTTCGTTCCAAAACGCCCAAAGTTTGCCCAAAATCATACAAATAAGATATAGAGTGCTTACATTAAGATTATAGTACATGAATAAACTTCAAAAACATGAATTATATTGATTAGTGCGAAGATAGGAGCAAAAACACCCAAAAGTAACCCAAAATGAGCTATTTGGCTCGTGTTCGTTCCAAAACGCCCTAGGTTTGCCCAAAATCATGCAAATAAGATGTAGAGTGCTTACATGAATATTGTAGTACATGAATAAACTTCAAAAACATGAATTATATTGATTAGTGCGAAGATGGGAGCAAAAACACCCAAAAGTAACCCAAAATGAGCTATTTGGCTCGTTTTCGTTCCAAAACGCCCTAGCTTTCGCCGTAGCTTTGCCCAAAATCATATAAATAAGATGTAGAATGCTTACATGAATATTATAGGACATGAATCAACTTTAAAAACATAACTTATATTGATTAGTGAGAAGATGGGAGCAAAAACACCCAAAAGTAACCCAAAATGAGCTATTTGGCTCGTGTTCGTTCCAAAACGCCCTAGGTTTGCCCAAAATCATACAAATAAGATTTAGAGTTCTTACATGAATATTATAGTACATGAATAAACTTCAAAAACATGAATTATATAGATTAGTGCGATGATGGGAGCAAAACCACCCAAAAGTAACCAAAAATGAGCTATTTGGCTCGTGTTCGTTCCAAAACGCCCTAGGATTGCCCAAAATCATACAAATAAGATGTATAGTGCTTACATTAATATTATAGTACATGAAAAAACTTCAAAAGCATGAATTATATTGATTAGTGCGAAGATAGGAGCAAAAACACCCAAAAGTAACCCAAAATGAGCTATTTGGCTCGTGTTCGTTCCAAAACGCCCAAAGTTTGCCCAAAATCATACAAATAATATTTAGAGTGCTTACATGAATATTTTAGTACATGAATAAACTTCAAAAACATGAATTATATTGATTAGTGCGAAGATGGGAGCAAAAACACCCAACAGTAACCCAAAATGAGCTATTTGGCTTGTTATCGTTCCAAAACGCCCTAGCTTTCGCCGTACCTTTGCCCAAAATCATATAAATAAGATGTATAATGCTTAAAATAATATTATAGGTCATGAATAAACTTAAAAAAACATGAATTATATTGATTAGTGCGAAGATGGGAGCAAAAACACCCAAAAGTAACCAAATGAGCTATTTGGCTCGTGTTTGTTCCAAAATGCCCTAAGTTTGCCCAAAATCATACAAATAAGATGTAGATTGCTTACATGAATATTATAGTACATGAATAAACTTCAAAAACACGAATTATATTGATTAGTGCGAAGATTGGAGCAAAAACACCCAAAAGTAACCCAAAATGAGCTATCTGGCTCGTGTTCGTTCCAAAATGCCCTAGTTTTGCCCAAAATCATACAAATAAGATGTAGAGTGCTTACATGAATATTATATTACATGAATAAACTTCAAAAACATGAATTATATTGATTAGTGCGAGGATGGGAGCAAAAACACCCAAAAGTAACCCAAAATGAGCTATTTGGCTCGTTTTCGTTCCAAAACGCCTTAGCTTTCGCCGTAGCTTTGCCCAAAATCATATAAATAAGATTTCGAATGCTTACATGAATATTATAGGACATGAATAAACTTTAAAAACATGAATTATATTGATTAGTGCGAAGATAAGAGCAAAAACACCCAAAAGTAACCCAAAATTAGCTATTTGGCTCGTGTTCGTTCCATAACGCCCTAGGTTTGCCCAAAATCATACAAATAAGATGTAGAGTGCTTACATGAATATTGTAGTACATGAATAAACTTCAAAAACATGAATTATATTGATTAGTGCGAAGATGGGAGCAAAAACACCCAAAAGTAACCCAAAATGAGCTATTTGGCTCGTTTTCATTCCAAAACGCCTTAGCTTTCACCGTAGCTTTGCCCAAAATCATATAAATAAGATGTATAATGTTTACATGAATATTATAGGACATGAATAAAATTTAAAAACATGAATTATATTGATTAGTGCGAAGATGGGAGCAAAAATACCTAAAAGTAATCCAAAATGAGCTATTTGGCTCGTTGTCGTTCTAAAACGCCATGGATTTTACCAAAATCATACAAATAAGATTTAGAATGCTGACATGAATATTATAGTACATGAATAAACTTCAAAAACATGAATTATATTGATTAGTGCGAAGATGGGAGAAAAAACACCCAAAAGTAACCCAAAATGAGCTATTTGGCTCGTTTTCGTTCCAAAACGCCGTAGCTTTGCCCAGAATCATTCAAATAAGATGTAGAATGGTTACATGAATATTATAGGACGTGAATAAACCTTAAAAACATGAATTAGATTGATTAGTGCAAAGATGGGAGAAAAAACACCCAAAGCTAACCCAAAATGAGCTATTTGGCTCGTTTTCATTCTAAAACGCCCTAGCTTTACCCAAAATCGTGAAAACAAGCTACTAATTACAAGAAAAAAAAAACCAAAAGCACATACATACATTTATTTGGTTTTTTATTTATTTTTATTTTTGTGTTTCTTTTTTGTATTTGGGTTTCTTTTTTGTATTGTTTTTGTTGACTATATTTTTGACTGATTATATAATTATTTAACTTGTTTATTACTTCTTTGCACTTTTGCGAGCTTGCGTAATATGAAACTTGCTTAAGAAATCAATCAAGTCAGTGTTGATTAATATTTGATTATGGCCACAAATGCTCTTTGCACTTTCGCTACTTTTTGAACTTAATAAATTTTATATTAATGATTGTGTTGCTGATCTCAATGTTTAGAAATTTGTTTGAGACAATCATTTTTATCTTTCTCTATGCACAATCTGATTCTCGTAATAAATCCATGTTGTAGAGGATTTCTGGTTTCTGCAAAAGATGCACCTGATGCTGTACTACTTCTGGATTGATTCTCTACTTTGTAAATCTTTGTATCATTTTATACTTTTTTTGTAATAATAACAACAATTATAATGTAATTTGATACTTTTATGTATATATAATATATTTGGCTTCATTTTAGCATAAAACGTGCCAAAAAAAAAAAAAATTAAAATTTTAGGCTTCTATATGCTGCGGTTCTTCTAAAAACCGCAGCATATAGTTCCCTATATGTTGCGGTTCTTAAAAAAACCGCAGCATATAGCACACTATATGCTGTGGTTTTTCTAAGAACCGCATCAGAAAACTGTTTTTTTTTTTAAATTTTACCTATAAATGATGCGGTTCTTGAAAAACCGCATCAGATAACTTGTTATCTGATGCGGTTCACCCCGCATCATATACACTTTTTTCCAACTGTTGCGCCTGCTTTTGCTGCGGGGCAAAACTGCAGCACTAGGGCTTAAAAACCTCGCAGCAAATGGCCTTTTTTCTACTAATGTCTCATCGGGAATGCGATCACGCGTCATGGATGGGGTGGGCCGATTACGATTATTGAGGTCGGGCACCACAAGTAACCATAATCAAACCCCCCGGGGTCGGTCCCGAGCATAGAACATGCTCATATGAGACGTGGGCCTAAGTGTGACCTTATGTGGTAGGTCACTATGTCACATGCTCAAAAATTGAATAATGATCTTACGAGACTTTTCAAGTTTGTCCACACTACTAAGCAGTGATATTCCCCAGCGGAGTCACCAAACTGTAGGGCTCGTTTTTATCCGGCCGCCTACGTCACGATTTTATTTGAATGCTCATTAACGCCGTACGTGAATACGGTCTAGTAGGAGTCGCCACCGTGCGTTTATACGGTCCACGGACACCGAAGAAGTACTGAAAGCCAGGAGCAATCGGTCCCATATGGTCATGCACCAGAGTATGGGTTCGGGGACAGGTTACGAGCCAATCGTGCATTGGGCCCGCCCGCCTGTAAGCGGTCTCTACTAGGTCTCTTTTGTAAGATCATTGTTCAATTTAAGAGCAACAGAGATAACTCAATTTTAGCCCTAATTTGCGAATTACTAAGTCGGTTCAGATTAATACAAAAATTAGCCTAAAATTATTTCGTGACCACTTTGAAATTATTCAATATATAAAATGCTACAATGAGTCCAAAAGTCCGAATAAAATTATGGTTTAGATCAAATAAATCACATAAAAAAAAACATGATAATGGCACGGAAAAGCAAAAAAAGAAAGTGTGAACGTACCTTGAATCCCGTGCAAATAGAAATTAAAATAAATAAATTAAAAATGCTACATAGAATGACATGGAAAATGCAAAAAAAAAGACATGGCGTGGATTAAAAATTAAAAAAAAAAACTACAAGAATTAAAACATAGATCTGCGCGAACTGAACAGCAAAATTCACATGTTATCATGATTAATGCAAATCAAAGACTAAAATGAAAATTAAAAGAAAGGAAAGCATATTGATATTGAATAATTAAAAAAGGGTCTCTGAAATGTGTACCGGAGTGTGCGGCGGTCGATTACGGCCTTGAGAATAGCACGCCAAATGCCAGATTCGGTGATTGAAAATGCTTGGAATGTGTTTTATATGTGCTTAGTATTGATTTTGACAGAGTTTTTGAATGATTTTTAAAGAGAGAATATGTATAGTAGAGAGAGAAGTAGATGTTCTGAAGTCACAACGTTGTATTGTCGTCTTTTTGAAAGGCCGGACAAGGGTCGTATTTATAGGCAAACAGAGACAAAAATTGAACCTGGAGAACACCAGACCTGCGCCTAGGCGGAGGTCCAGTTACATGACCTGCGTCTAGGCGCAAGTCCAGGGTGTATCCGGGTCGATTTTTTTTGCTTATTTTGCGCGTGATTCTCCGAGATTTTTATGCGATTACGATACGATTACAGAGATCATTATGATTATGTAATATTATCGTAATATTTGAGATTCCGGGTGATTTCGCGGGCTTCCAGAATAATCCGGGCTAATCTAGACTGTTTTCGACTGTTTTCGGGTTTTTCAGACTATTTTCAAAAAATACGCTAAAAAATGCCAAAAATATGGAAAAAATCTAGAAAAATATAAATGAGTGAAAAGTGGAGAAAAAGTTGACGATGCAGGTGTAAAATTACTAAAATGCCCCTAAGAATGGAAAATGTTTCAAAAATTCATGGAAAATAGAAAAAAACTCAGAAAATTATGGAAAAGTTACCAAAAATTCTAGAAAAATTTAATTGACTTATAAATATTATTTGAGGCAATTTAAAATGACTAAAATTCTCTTATAAAATAAATATGCATGAAAAATAATAAAAACAAATTACCAAAAATCCTAAAAAATGTCCGAAAAATCCTACAACGAGTCGTGAACCTCTAAAATGCCTATAAATAGTGTGAGAGTGGTATGAGATGGGTAAAGAGGTGGAATTTTGGCATACTAGCTCAAGACCAGACCTGTGCAACAGGGTACATTCATCATAGACCGTTGGGAGCTAACTGAGGTGCCAGAATTAGGTGTCTACACGTTAAACGCGCTTTAATAGTGTCAATGGTGCACCTGGACTACAGGTTTCCCGACAAACCGAATCATGTCCTCTACAGGTAAGTTCTCACTTGTATTTAAGTGAACCTGGGGTTTAGAACGCTTATGCGTTCTTATAGTCGTGGTCTTGGGATAGAGGAGCTAGTTTGGGGGAGTTGCTCTTGGGGTATGTTTGATTGTGCATGTTTGTGGTTGTGTTTCTTAGTGTGTGTGATAATATAGTGGTCATTGGGGCGATATCCAGGTCCTGCTCCCGTTTTGAAAATCCAATTGCATTTTAGTGCTTTGCATACTAGTTTATTTTCGTAGTTTATTTTTCTTTTCTTATTTTCCTTAGTTTCTTTTTATTAGTTTTTGCATACTATTTTATTTTCGTAGTTTATTTTCTTTTATTTTTCTCCATTTTTGCATGTAGCTTATTTTCGTAGTTTATTTTCTTTTATCCCTTTTATTTTTCTAGGTTTAGTCGTCTCCCGATGACAAAACTAGGGGAATCCTTATAGGGACTTTTCTTTCCTTTAGAGTCTCGAATCCGCACAATTTTCAATGCTTTTTACTAACTCTTAGGATAGAATACTTTTTCCTTTTGGGAGAACCCTTTAGGACTAGATGTGTATCCAGGTCGGTTTGTGGTACGAGGTTGTCCCTTGTTTAGTTGATGCTGAGTCGGTGGTTTTTGAACCTAGGTGAGGTTTCGAGCTCCTGCCTTAATTAGACCCTTTTAGATTTATTCATTTCTGAGCGTCGCATTGTATCCCTCGTCGGTTTTAGTTTATCTGTTTCTTTTGGCTCTGATTTTTTACTTATGAATTGCTACCGGCCTTTCGAGACTTGGAACATGATTTAGGCACCATCTTACATCATAGTATCGAGTTTTATTTTCGGTCCTAGTAAATTTTGTAATAGTGTAATTATTCGAGTTATTGTAACTCCTTCTCTAAAAAAAAATTATTAATTAATTATGTTTATTATGTCGTGTTTTTAATTCTAATTGTTTATACGCTTGTTCTTCAAAAAAAAATGTATATAATTAGAGAAGGAGATAGTAGTTTTCTTAGCCGACCAGTGTCCTATTATAAATTATCCTAACGGTCGGTCGGTAGTTATTTGTAGTTTCGAACCTTGTATGTAAGATGCTATGACCTTAAGCCCTATTAATTTTATGTTCTCGAAAGGCTCTCATCTTTGGTATGCGGCGTCACTTGTCAAATTTCGAGAGACGCTAACTCTGGCGAGACGTGAGTGTCCTTTCCTTTGTTCTTCATAACTCCCTCACGGAGTATTTTTCCCGCCACCGACTTATGTCTGAGATTATTCAGGGGTGTTTGACGGTTGTTAGGTTGTTTAGGCTTGGATACCTCGTAGTCCTTTAGGGTTCTAATGTGTGAAAGGTTTCAGTCCTTAGTTTAGTTAGTTCCTAGCATTGGAATTTGTGCGCCTTAAGACTGTAATAGGACTCCTTAGTCCGTTGTAGAATTCCTCTCCTGAGGGATTTGTCGAACTCTTCGTGCGGTAGTTGCTTGGGGACAAGCAACGACCTAGCTTGGGGGAGTTTGATAGTCTGTATTTAGTTAGTATTTTTCTTAGCTTTTATTTATTTATTTTCTATTTTTATTTAGTTTTTGTTAGCATTTTTAGGCTTTTAGTTTAGTTTTGTTTCGGTAGTCCCCTTTCCCTTTTTCTATGTGATTTCCTATATTTTTCTTTGTTTCTGCGTTTTCTTCCCCTTTTGCAGGTCCTGAGTCTATTTTGGAACTAGAGGAGGCAAGCCGGGAACCTCAAGCAAGCCACAGAGTCTTTTGCCAATGTTGGAGCCAAGAAGGCCTCAGCGGGCGCTGGGAATTCCTCAGCGTCCGCTGCTGAGATGTTTTATGTGTTTCAATCATTTTGTAAGGAAAAAAGACAGTAGGTTTTCTAGGCCATGGCAACGGCCGCTGATGGATTCCCAGCGGCCGCTAATTTTGAAGCTAACAGGGGATTATGAGCAGACATAGAAGAACAGCGGCCGCTGACCCCAACTCAGCGCCCGTTGTCCCCCTCCCCTGTTTGAGGCAGTGATCCCCTAACTCCTAAGTGTTGTTCAGCGCCCGCTGACCACAATTCTTGCCAGCTTGTAGCCTAGTTTAGTAGGTCTCAGCGGGCGCTATCATCGCCTCAGCGCCCGCTGTATCAGCTTTGTACGCTGTTTTTATTACTTTTGTTTTCTTTTGGCTAAGTTTTTGGGGAGTAATATATATACTCTTCTCCCATCTTTTAACCTGGTAGCTCATGTTGGAGGCTGACTTAGGATTTTAGTTTAGGTTTTATTGTTTTCTTCTTCAATCTTCATGTAATTTACATTTAGTTCTTGATTTATGCAAGTAGTGTAATTTCTTCGTCTTCTACTTCTTGTTCTCCTCTTCAAGGTACTTTTATTTCTTTCTTATTTGCTTTGATTTCTTGTTCTTTGTTGTTATTTATTGATTTCTAGTAGTTGATAGTTGTTGTTTTGATGTTTTAGTTTTTAGATTTAATTAATGTTATTAGTTTTAGTTTTAATTATAATTATTAATTTAGTTATGTTTTTATTAATTAGTTGTGAGTAGTAAATTTCTAGGGTTTGAGTGAGACTTCTCAAATCCTCCATATTTGTGGTTTAGTTGTTTCTTGGTTTCGGTTGTGATTTTGTTGGTACCGAAGGTTCGATAATGTTGAGTCTCGTGCCTAATTAACATTAGACTCATAAAAGAATCCCCACCTAAGGACCGAAAGGTGAACGTGGGTGACGACTCCCTTCGCCCGATTGATGGAAGCACCACGAAAGTTGGGCCTTCGATCAAGGGAAAGTTATCGGTCTTCGTGAATTGTGCTTATGACTAGTTAGATGTCCCGCCACAAAAGTAGGTTTGTGTATTTCTTCCCGGTCGTCACACTAGCTTGAAAGAGTAGTGTCATCTTAGAACGACCTCCCCTTATCCATGACCTAAGTCTAAGTTTCGATTGACTCATAATTCATGGTGGTATGAGTTGTGGATCTCTTACCCTAGTCCTATTTATTCTTGCTTTCTTAGTTTAGTATTAGTTAGTTCCCGTAGTTCTCTCTGCCTCTCGCGACCATCCTTTGACCTAGCTTGTTCGACGCTCATGCCTATACTAGTGCAATGTACCTTCAATTCCCCGTGTTCGACACCCCCACTCTTACTATGACGGGTGTTTTTATTTGGTGAAAATCCCTTCTATCAAATACTCTCATGAAAAAGTTTCCCTCCAAAAGAAATGTGGATGTCATGATTAATTAATTACTCCTCTCAAGTTTCAAAATCAAGTAATAAATGTTTCTAAAGAATTGTAATTGCATTTTTTTCCACAAAAAAAAATTTAAAGATGTTAAAAGCAAAGTGTCGCAGTTAATTTCAAACAAAAAACTTTTTTTTTTTGCAATTTACAGTTATTCGAAGCTTTACATTTATATTGCAATGCACATGGTTCATTCATTTTGTTTATTTTATGGATTAATATTGCATTAATAGGGTATAATGTAGTGAAAATTTAGAATCCAACTCTTGACTTCTAGGGGTATACAATTCATATAATATCAACCCAATTTGACGCTTCCCAATATTTTCGTTATTGTTGTCTCAATATTGATAAAATTTTAAAAAAATATTCTAATAAAAAACACTTGACCTCTTGGGGGTATACGGTTTTTGTTATAATTAGAAAATGTGAAATTATAATTTCAACTTTTTTATTTTAACAAAAAAAATTATTATTTAAAAGAACAAAATAATAAAAAGTTAAAATTGAATTACGTTGCATTTGAATAATAATATAAATTATCAATATAAATTTTCTTTACTAACTACTTTGTTAAAACCGTGCATCGCATGGGTGCTAATCTAGTACAAGAATAATTAATGTGGTTTTTGGAGGGAAATTTATTTCTCAAAATAAAAACATGAAGTTATAATATACAACTTTTGAGGGAAATTTTTTGTTAAAATAAAAAATTGAAATAATAATTTGACATTTCACATCTCTAAAATTTTCATCAAACTTTTCCTTTAATAATTTATTGGATTAATTGATTTTAATAACACAACCTTTGAGGGATTCACAACCAATAAACCAACCTTTTGATTATCTGTTAATAAACCAACCTTTATACTCAAATTTCCTTCAGTAAACTTTTTTACTTGCTACCTAAACAACAGGTAATTTTTATAAAAAAAATTCTAAAATTTATTTTACAAAAACTTATTTTTATTTAAAAAAAAACCAACCACCCTCCCTCCCCACCTCCTACCACTAACCACAACCTCACACCAAACCCACCACCACAACCCCGCCCAAAACCACCAACCACACCCAACTGGCCACCCCCCCTCCCAAACAACCCTGCCACCATGTAGCCCCGCCCAAAACCACCAACCCCACCCACCTGGCCACCACCCCATAGCCACCACAATCCAACCACCAAACCCCCACGACCCCCACCCCCTGCCCAGCCACCCCTCCTCTTACCCCCATCCCCGACCCCAGCCCCAAAACCCCCACCCCAAATCTGGAGAGAGAGAGAGAGAAAAGGCACGACCCCCACCCCCTGCCTAGCCGCCCCTCCCCCTATCCCTATCCCCGACTCCAGCCACGAAACCCCCACCCCAGATCTGGAGAGAGAAAGGGTGGTGGTGTTAACCCCCTCGACCACCACCCCCTGCACAGCTGCCCCTCCCCCTACCCCCATCCCCGACCCCAGCCACCCCAACCCCAGCACCGAAACAACCACCCAGATCTGGAGAGAGAGAGAGAAGGCGGTGGTGTTGGTGACTGATGATGGCGGTGGTGGTGTTGGTGACTGATGATGGTGGAGGTGCTGGTGGTGAGTGAGGAGGAAGGAAGTGAGAGAAGAGTGGAATGAGGGAGGAGAGAGAAGGGGGGGGGAAGTTCTTTTTTTTTCTTGATTTTTTTTGTTTTATTTTTAAAAAATCCAGGTTTTTTTTTATTTTAAAAAATAGAAGATAGCCAGTAACAATATCACACATATCACATTAACCTGTTTTTACAGGTTTCAACCAATTTCGATTCACTGAAAGAAATGTAGGTATAATGGTTGGTTTATTAACAGATAATCAAAATGTTGGTTTATTCGTTGCGAATCCCTCAAAGGTTGTGTTATTAAAATCAATTAATCCTAATGTATTTAATATTTTTATCGAAGTAAAATTTTTTTAGAGAAGTTTGATGAAAATTATTAAAGGAAAAGTTTGATGAAAATTTTAGAGATGTGAAATGTGACATTATAATTTCATTTTTTTTATTTTAACAAAAAACTTTCTCTCCAAAATTGTATATTATAACTTCAATTTTTTTTATTTTGAGAAAAAAAATTTCCTCTAAAAACCACATTAATTATTCTTGTATTTTAATTGATTTTATTTTATTTTAAAAATATTCAGTTTATATTTTAGATTCTTCATTTTAATTGGATATTCAGCTTATATTTCTACACGTCAGGAAAAAAACCACGCACTCCACCTTCACCTTCATCTGTGGTTCCCCCTTCACCCATGCACTGCCTTTCACCGGTTTGCCTCGAAAAATTAATCAATCTGGATATATTATATGCCCCAATCAGACATCTGAGCGCAAAGTTATGGTATTACAAAAAATTTCACTATACCCTTTTAAACAAAAAACTAGAATCCATCTATAAAAACTTTTTATCAATTTTTGAATATAAAAATTTAATATAAAATTTAATAAAATATGTTTCCAAAGAATTGTAACCAAGGAAAGGGGAGGTCTCTTCTATTGAACTGTTGCTGCAGGCTTTCAAGGTGTTCTCTTTGGCTTCTGGTCTTGAGGCTAATATTAGTAAGTCTGAAATCTATTGTAAGGGCATGCAAAAAGATGATGTTCAAAGGATTCTGGAGGGCTCTGGTTTCAAACTTGGTAGTCTCCCTTTTAAGTATCTTGGGGTGCCTATCTGTTCTAAAAGGATCTCAATCCAACAATGTGAAGCCTTGGTGGAGAAAATGTGTGCTAGAATTAGAATTTGGAGCTCGAGGCATATCTCTTATGCTGGGAGAGTTAAGCTAATCAATTCTGTCTTGTTGAGCATCCACTTATATTGGGCACAGGTTTATGTGTTGACAAAGACTGTTCTTCAGGGCATAATCTGTGACGACCAGACCCGACTCGCTTAAACCGGCGCAGAAGAAACCGACGAGTCGAATTGTCGATCTAATATACAAACAAATATGCAAATGTAAAGCAACGACAACTGTAATGACCCAGATTTTTCGGTATTTCTGTCGTTGATTTATTTGTTATTTATGTTATTTTATGTATGGTCCAAAATTTATTTGGACTATTTATTTTTATTTTATGTGAATAATTTCGATTATTTCTATTTTTAGTTATTTATTATTTATTTTATTATTATTTAATTAATTAGAATTTTATTATTTAATTTTCTAATTAGTTAATTAATATTTTTTGGCCAAATTTAAGCATGATTAATCATGCATGAGTGCAATTAGCCCAAATGATCACCAAAAGCCCATTTGAGCCTTATTATAGCCCCCCCCCCCCCCTTGTAATTAGTGGACTAATTGCCACTTGCTTCATGTTCACACCTATGACCATTTCTATAAATAGAAAGGTTAGTAAGGCTTATGAACTCATTTGCCATCATTTGCACCCTTGATCATCATTTGCCACAATTAAAAATAGCCAAACACTCTCCCTTTGCTTAGTTTCCACGCGCCATTTTTGGTGTATGAACACCAAACCATTGTTCATCACCCAATCTCTTCCAAAACTTAAAGATTAAAGTTCCATTGATCTTTAAGTAACTCTAAACACATTAGTCCCTTTTATTTTCAATCAAGACTTCTAGTTTGGGTTTGGAATTTGGGGTTTCGATTGGGTCATGTTCGTAATAGGTCCGTGTGGTTCGAGTGGTGGTGCCGTGTGAAGACGGTGGTTCTTGTGGTGGTGTCGTGCTGATCTAAGACGGTGGTACGTGGTGGTGGTTCGAGCCAAGCCGTGCCGTGTTCGTGCAACCGTGTATGTGCCGTGTGGGTGCGTGATTTTGGCCGTGTACTTGGGATTTTCGGGCTGCAAGTTTGTGTGATTGTATTGCTTGTTCATCAAAAAGGTAACATACTGTCTTACCTTAATATGTGTACTATGATTATAGGATAGGTTAAGTGATCATGTTAGATGCGTTTTGATGATTGTTTTTCAAGTTATGCGTGATTTTTATGTATGGTTTTGGGTATTGATTTCATGATGATTTACTTAAGTTTTCATGCATGTATTTGATGAGTTTTTCGTGTGGTTCAAGTTCTTGATGAGTTCTTGATGAGTTCTTGATGAGTTCTTTGAGTTCTTTAGGAGGTCTTGGTTGAATCTTGAAATCTTGAAAGTTGGTCATATGTTCTTTAAAGTACAAGTTTATTAATGTTTTTCAAAGTATTGTTTAAAGATAAGTAAGGTTTTCTAAAGATTTTGAAAGGTAGTTTTAAAGAAAGTTAAATAAAGGTTTAAAAAAAGTTAAAGATTTATTAAAGAATGGTTTAAGAAATAGTATTGATTATGGTTAGACTCAAGAAAAGGCGAAAGAAGCGATCTTGAGAATAACTTCGATGTTGTAAGTAAGATTAGCTTAAGTTTACTTTTAGACGCCTAATCTTGGAGTAAGATTCTAAGTTTTGGGTTAAGACGTTGCCCCTATCCTGACCGCGGTATTGGGATAGTGTATACTTGCTATGTTGTCTGTTTGATATGAATTTCCGTAAGATGGGGTTCATGGGTTTGGGAGTAAGATTCTCATTCCTGACATAGTAGGAAAGTTCGTTCGCGTAAGATGCGTTCGTATGTGCATAGTCCGGTCTAAAATGTAAATGGTAGCGACAAAGATGCTTTATGATTTTTAAGTTGGAATTATTTGAAGTTGGTCAGTTTTACGATTATTGACATTTTGAAGTTTTTATCGTATGTTGGTTGGTAGTATGGTATGTTTGTTTGATCTGTTCTATGATTATGTGTATCCATGTTATGGTGGGATTGTTATGTTACTCGCCACTGACAGTGGATTGTTGTTATTTTTCAGGTAATTCTGATGATGACTGTGCTGCTTAGGTATTGGTTGGGCGAGTGCCATTATAGTATTCTTGTTCTAGACTATGTTATGTTTATAGTTTGGACGTATAGATTTATCTTTAGTGTATTTTGACTCTGACAGTATTTGGAGCTATTTTCTAATATTGATACATTTGGGTTTAGTATTGTACAACTTGTGGGTATTGTACGTTTTTGGGTTATAGTAATAATAATTTTGAGGTTTTGTTTTAATTTTTAGTAAGTTTGTTTGTTAGATTGACAATTCGACTCGTTGGTTTCTTCTGCGCCGGTTTAAGTGAGTCGGGTCGTCACAACAACAACAATAATAATAATAATAACTTGCTTGACTTTTAATTATCCAATCTTATCATAATCTTTGTCACAATCATTTACATATTAGACCGGACTATGCTCGTACGAACACATCTTACGTGAACGAACTTTCCTACCATGCCTGAATGAGAATCTTACTCCCAAACCCATGAACCCCATCTTACGGAAATTCATATCATAAAGATGACATAGCAAGTAATCACTATCCCAATACCGCGGTTAGGATAGGGGCAACGTCTTAACCCAAGTCTTAGAATCTTACTCTAAGGTTAGGCGTCTAACAGTAAACTCAAGCTATCTTTACGTTCTTTAAAATCTTGGTTAATCTTAAGTTGCATCTTACGCCTTTACTTAAGACTAACTATGTAAATCATAACCTTGGAACCTCTTTAATCAATCTTTGTACTTTCTTTAACTCTCTTTAATTATCTTTTAACTTTCTTTAATCAAGACTACACAAACTATACTTAAAGAATACATGACTATCATAAAGAAATTCAAGATTCATCAAAGAATGATAAAGAAACTTAAAGAATCATCAAGTAAACATCAAGAACATATATTATAACTTAATTCATCACTTCAAGATTCAAGAATCACATACTACTCAACAAGATCATCAAGAATCATCATCATATTCAATAACAAAGTACACGCATATCATCATCAAATTCCCTCAACAATTCCATCAATTCTATGTACTGAAACTTTATGAAAATTGAACATGAACATAATTAGACATGAAACTATCATATCCAATCATAAAATTCATAGAAACAAGGCAAGAACATCATAAAAACAACTTCCAAACCAGCCCATAAATTCATGCATGACAAGGGTTAATTTCATCAATTTTCGGTCTAATTTGATCATCTAATCCACCCTATGAACATTGTATGCAAACTAGGATGAAAAAGTATGTTACCTTAACAAACTTGAGTGCTAAAACCCACCAAAAACACGATGCTCAGAAACGATTCCACACGGCTGCACCACCACACAAACACGGTGCACCACCACGAACCACACGGCCACCTCACGAACACGGCCCAATCAGCACGGCTTCAATGCACGGCTGGCCACCAACACAGCTTCAACCCCACGGACGAAAATCAACACGTAACAACCCGGAACCCAACCTAAACAAATGATCTTGATCACAAATGATGAAGATAAGTGGGTGTTCAGTCACTTAAAGATCAATGGGATATGAATCTTTAAGTTTTGGGATGAAAGGTTGATGAACAATTTGTGGATGATTAGGGGCCAAAAATGGCGTGTGGGATGATGGAAAATGGAGGGAGTGTGTTTGGTTTTGATTTGTGAGCAAAGGATGGCTAAATGAGCAAATGAGGATTTAGATGGCAAAATGATCACTAAGCCTTACTAATACTTCTATTTATAGAAGTTAGTTAAGGTGTGAACACATAGCAAGTGACAAACATGCCATAAAAAGAGGGGGGCCGGCTATGGCTTAATAAAATGGGCTAAATGATCACTTGGGCCATTTGCACTTAAGCATGACTAATCATGTTTAAATTCGCACTTGGCCCAAAACTTAATTAATTAATTAGAAAATTAAAATTAAAATTCTAATTAATTAAAATAAAATAAATAATAAAATAATTAATCATAAAATAAAACAATCATAAGCAATCAATTAAATAGAAATAAATAGTCCAAATAAATTTGGACCATACATAAAATAACATAAATACCAACAAATAAACAAACCAGAAAAATACCAAAAACCTGGGGTGTTATATAATCAATGTATGTAGGAATTATCTATGGGGTGGTTCTTACTTATAAAGTGAGCCTGGAGCAGTGAAATGTAAAGAAGTTTGCATGGAGAAGAAGTATGGTCTGGGTGTGAAAAATGTGGAGCTTTGGAATTTGGCTAATATGGCTAGGCATGTCTGGGCTATTGCTACTAAGCATGATAACCTCTGGATAAAATGGATACATTATGTCTACACAAAAAATGGAGATTGGTGGGGATATAGAGCCCTTGCTGACTGTTCTTGGCATTGGAACAAAGTGTGTGAGGTGAAGGATGAGTTAGTGAGGAGGGGTTTGCAACAGGAATTGTCATCAATGGAAAGATTCTCTGTCAAGGTGATTTATGAGAAGTTGTGCTCTCAAAGGCCTAAGCCTTTTTGGTGTAGCAACCTTTGGTCTAGGCTGGCTGTTCCAAAACATAGGCTATATGCATGGTTGGTGCTTAGGAAGAGGTTGAAGGTGAGGAGTAGGCTATGTAGATTTGGAGTGTGAAGTAGCAGTGAATGTTTGTTGTGTGAGTTGGAGGAGGAATCTCATGAACATCTGTTTTTCAACTGCCCTATTAGTAGGCAGATTATTGATGGGCTGATGGGTTGGCTTCAAGTGCAGGTCTGTGTGCATGCTGTGGAGGGGCTGCTTCAGGGGATAAACAGGATGGTTAGATCCAAATTCAGAAGAAATTTTATAAGTGTTGTTGTAGTTGCTGCTCTTTACTCTATATGGCAAATTCGAAACAATAAGTTGTGGAAGAATGAGGTACCCCAGGTGGATCAGGTGGTGCATCTGGTGGAAGATCGTGCTGCTCGAAGGATCATAAATGTGTCGCCCAAGAAAATTGCTAGAGCTGATAGAATTTGGTTTGATAGTATTTTTGTTTAATAATTTTGGTTGTTTGTTTTGTTCTGCTGCTTTGGATGCAGCTGTGTTGTAGGGTTGTTGCCTGCCTTTGTTTTGTTTTGGCTCTGGCGTTTCGTGGGGCCCGTTCCCCCTTGGTTGTAACTTGTTATTTATTTCTGTTCATGTGCAATGAAGTTCTTTTCTTGCCTAGCAAAAAAAAAAAAAAAAAAGAATTGTAACCAAAACAAAATCAAATAAATTATTAAAGAAAAAGTGTGATGAAAATTTTAGAGATGTGAAATGTAATATCCTAAAATTTTAGATATTAATTTTGAATGTTATTTTATTATTTTATTTAATTTTTAGAATTTTAATTCCCAATTAATTAATTTTGGGTCAAGTCCAAAATTAATCATGATTGATCATGATTAAGTGCAAGTGGCTCATGAGAACAATTTGGCCCATTTTTATTAGTCCCAACCGGCCCCTCCTTTGTTTTGGCTCAAATGCCACTTGCTTTGTGTTCACACTTAACTAACTTCTATAAATAGGAGGTGTTAGTAAGGCATTGAGATCATTTGTTCATTTAATCATCTTTTGCTCACATTCAAACTAAACACACTCCATCAAACTCCCTCCATTTCACACGCCATTTTTGGCTTCAAATCACAACAAATTGTTCATCATCTTTTTCAACCCCAAACTTAAAGATTCATCTTCCATTGATCTTTAAGTGTTTAAACATAAGTTACTCCTCATTAATTTCATTCAAGATCAATTGTTCGGGTTTGGTTTTGGGTATTGTTCGTGGGGTTCAAAAGGGTGATCGTGGTTCGTGGTTGTTGAGTCGTGTGGTCCGTGGTGGTGCACGATGGTTCATGGCTGGTGGTGATAGTGTACGATGGTCGTGCGGTGGTTTTCGCCTCATCATGCTTGTGTGAACGGTGGTGCTCGCGGTAGCCATGTGGTGTGTGTGACGTGCAGCCGCGTGGGTTGATCGAGTGGGACGTGTTGCTTATTGTTCTTACTCGTTCTTTGTTGTTATTAAGTTACCGCATTAATTCCAGGTAACTAGATTATTTGATTTAAATATGTAATTCAATCATGAAATATAATATGGCAAAGTTTTTTAGAATTCATGTCTAGGATTTGTTTAGTTAGTCATGAATTAAAGTATGCACGTTGATTGAATTTTTTATTATAATTATATGAAGTTTTCATGTGGTGGTTGAAGGAATTGATTGGTTTTTCTTAGATATTGATGATTCTATGATAGTATTTTTGATGTTTGATCTAGTTTCATGTATGGACTTTGTTCAAGATTTGGTTGATTGTGTGCATTGAATTTTCGTATACTTGCTACATGAATTTATGATTGTTTAATTGAAAATTTTTTGTTCTTTTAAGTTCTTGAGGAAAAGATTTTTATTGAATAAGTTTCTTGGATAGTTTTGATGGTTTTCTTGATGATTCTTGGAATTCTTGGTAAATCTTGATGTTTCTTGGTTTATCTTGATGTATCTTGAATGTTCCTGATGATTCTTGGTTTTTCTTGGTTACACTTGAAAATGAATCTTGAAAGGTTTTTACTTTCTTTAAAGTTTGATCTAAGTTCTTGTTTTAAGAGGTTTTTTTTGGTTAATTTTCGAATGGTTGTTTTTGAATTATTGTTTCTAAGTTTTGTATCGGTCTTGATGATCGTGTCGTTATGATGGCGAATTTATTTTCGAAAAGTCAGTCGCCTAACTTAGAGAAATATAAGTAACTAAGCTAGGTTAAGTCGAGGCCGCTACCTTGTGTTCGATCGTGGGGTAGTCAGTGTCCTAGGATATGTTGTCGTCTGGTTAGTGAAACATGAGTAGCTAGTCCAGGGTATTGGCCATTACTTAGGCATAGTTCTTGCAAAGGAGGACTACGGGAGACACAAAGGTTGACGCAAAGGTTGACCCGACATGTGTTTAGGAAGTTGGGAGACACAAAGGTTGACCAACAAGCATAGACAGTACTGTAATGACCCGATTTTTATAAGCTGTCGATTTACTAGGGAAATCGAAAAATGGATCATCAACAATATTAATTCTACTCAATTAAACTTTATTCCAAAAGCCATTTTATTATATTATGGGTCCACCGTAAGTGGCGAGTAACTAGGCTGTCCCACTTAAATGTGGAGCCATAAATCATATAATAAGATAGAATTAAAACATAACATACGACATCCATGAATACTCATCAAATATCATACGAAAATATCATAAATTATCAAACATACGCAGCAGAAGACTTATCATAACATGCATAAAATATAACAAGGCACAAGATATACCATAAAAATCCCGGTGATTACTTATCTTCTCATTTTATTAACAAATACCATTTTTAACTCATCTTTAATAATCCATGGACCGGTCACTATTGCTCGTAAGGATGCCCGTGTACATCCCAACTTTCCTAAAATCTGTCGGGTAGAACCCGTGTATTCTACCCGTAGCTCTCCTTTGCAAGAACTAAGCCTAAGATATGGCCATAACTCCTAAATAGTAGCCCGTGTACTCCTACTTAGACGACTACACATTCTAGAATCCAGAACTTCCCAGAGATCGCAGTAGGGTATGGCGACTCGTGTATCGCTAAACAGGCGTCCACTTCATAACTTATAAACATTATCTTATCTTATCGCCATAGTCATCATGAGACCAATAATCATCTGATCGTCTTATTCTTAATCAAATTTAACTTCTTATCTTAACAATTCATCTTAACTTCTATTGCCATTTTATTCCTTAAATTAAATCCATTCTTTAATAATGAACCAAAACTGTTATAAGCTGAAATAAAATCAAATTAACCTAAAATATTCGGCCACTCCTTAATATAATAAACAAAATTGATTCTTTTAATTAATCACATAAACAATTTCCAAATTAAATAATTAATCAAAAATAAATCAAAGAATCATCAAACAATTAATTAATTATACAAAACAAGATCAAAAATTACTTCTTTTTATTACTCTAACTTTTGGCCAAAACAAGAAGTCAACATAAAAATTCATACTTTGAATACTAATCACAATTATCATAATTTAATTATTAAAACAATTAAATTAATTCTAAAATCATAAAATTTAAATAAATCAAAAAATTATAACTCAACATGGATAAAAAATTAATCCTTTTGTTACTTGTAATACTCGGCCATCAAGGTTATAATAAATAGATCATTTAGTCTTTAAACCATAAATTAATTAATAAATAATGATCAAGATTAAAATACAAACATAATTTGACAAGAAAGTTTGAAAATTTAATCCTTCTTGAAATTCAAGTCACTCGACATTTTTTCAAGAACAAGAGCAAAAATTATGAATTTAATTCTAAACTTAAATTAGACAATTAATTAAATCATGGAACATATTTTAATCATGCAATACATAAAAATACAATAAAAATCCATAATTTTATCATCCATATGGTTCGAAAATATCATAACAACTTGAAAACGAGAACTAGCAAAATTCGAATTAAAAACATGCAATTAATAAATAGAATACATAGTTTTAATCCTAATTCTACAATTAAATTACATAAAATCATTCAAGAACATCAAGATTCAACCAAGAACACGTCCAAAATTCATACATAAACATCTAACATGGTTCGAAAAATTCAAGGTAATAACCAAGATTAAATTCTACAATTAACTTTTAAGTCTAATCTAATTATATGATTAACTATCCAAATCTAAGTAAGCTAGTATAGTTACCTTGAAATTGGAAGGCAAAACTAAGGAAAAACTCCTTAATAGGCACGAGTTCCACATGGCACATAGAACACAACAATAGGTTTTGAGAGTTTGAGAGTTTTTGAGAAAGAATAGGATGATTTTAGGATTAATGCCCTTATATAATTATAAATGATAAAGAAGGTTAATGAAATATAAGGGAGGGGTACCGTGAGATAGTAGAGCAAAATAGGGAGATGGTTGAGAAATTTTAGGAGTGAATTGCTAAGGGTGAAAAATTAGTCCTTTTTTAGATGGAGGGATAAATAGTAATTAGGAAATTAAAATTTTAGATGTAGAATTATCCATAAATTTAATGGGCTTAAAATAAAACATATCCCTTGGACATGAAACTAAGAGGGTCGGCCAAGGTGATGAGACATTGGGCCATTGGGCCCAATTTTAAAACGAGGACATAATTAAGAAAAACCCAGCCCGAAATCTAGGATTCGGACTTAGAATTATAAAATCATATCAAATAATCGCAAAATTTTCTTGCCCGGATTTTCTGGTTATTACAGGTACGGTCATAAGTTTAAGATGATATGATATGATATGATATGATATGATATGATATGATATGATATGTTTCGTTAGTTGGTCTTTCGAAATCTGTTTTGGTTTTGTACTTGGTTTTGGAGGAAAGGACAAAAAGTGGTCGGTTCTGATTTTCGCAGTTCCGGTTGCGGACACCTAATACTTCTGTTATTCTTTTTATTCGTTGATTTGGAAAGTATGTTTTGAATAAGATTGCGTATTATGGTATGATCTGTTATATTGTCTCTGTTGTTATTGGATGCCAGGTATGTGGTTATGTGTTAATTTGTATGGCTTTGTCTATCTTATGTTGCATGCTTGAGTTCCCTATTTGAATGGGACAGTCTAGTTATTCGCCACTGATGGTGGAACCCATATTTTTTAGGTGACGATGTTGAGTAGCTGTTTTACTGTTTGTCCAGGCTTGGGCGTGTGTGTCTGCGAGATTGTAGATAGTTATAGATTTACTTTTTATGCTGGTTAGTATGTTGGTTTATTACTTTGGTGGATTTGTTACATTGGATATTTTGGGATGTACATGTACTTGGACTATGTTGATATTGGAGTATTAATAATGATATTTGGGACTTTTGTTTGAAGTTTTTGGTATTTCGCGTTTTCGATTGAGTGCATCTCAACTTTGCTTCGTATTTGTTTACTTTGTAAAAGTCAGGGTGTTACAAATGTTATCAGAGCTCTAGGCTAGAGAATTTGGAGTTGCTTCTTCATAAGTGACCCGAAAGTGTGTGCTTTACTTCCCCGAGTGTATAGCCTAGTTAGACTAACCCTCTTTACTTGACGAGTGTGACTTGGGTAGTAACCTGGGTTAGGATGATTTTAGATTTATTTTACGCCTTTGATTGGTTTAAGTGTTTTGCTTAACATAATTTTAATGTTTTGCAGTATGTTGACTCCATCCCATTCTCTTAATTCCCTATTTCGGAAACGTGCTCTGGAAGATGCTTTACTCTCACTTATGATGGTACGACGGATCCGGTTGTTTTGGAAAATTGGGTTCCGGAAATGAGAAAACCCTTCGATGCTACTAGGTGCTCGGAAGGTGAACGAGTGATGATAGCGGCTTATTATATCAAGGGTGAGGCAGATAACTGGTGGAACACGATCAAGCCAAGCCCCGAGTCGATTCAGGAGATGCATTGGTCGGATTTCACGGAGCAACTTCAGGAGCGTTTCTACCCCGACGAGTTGTGTTGGCAAAAACAAGAAGAATTACTCACTTTGAGTCAGGGTTCCATGTCTATTCCAGCTTATACGGAAAAATTCAATGAACTCTTTCGCTTTGCTACATCGGTGATATCTTCCGAGGCTGAAAGGGTGAAGCGTTACATCAAGAAGCTGAGTCCCCGTATTCGAGTTCACGTAATTAGTAGTGGTGCGTCGACCTTTTAGAGAGCATATGAGGTTGCCCTTGGTATTCAAGCTTCTCATCTGGAGGAGGATGCGGCAAAGAAACGGGTTCAAGTTCTGATTGTTTCGCTTAATTTGAAGAAGCCGAGGTTGAAGTCGACTAAGGGTTCGAAGTCTTTTGGCAAGTTTTCTACTTCACCAGGTAATGTCCGGGCTGCAAGAAGGACTTCCACCTCAGTAGTTGTTGAGATGACATAATTTTTGATATAAAATATTGTATGAGTCATGAAAATATTGAGTTTAGGATGGTTTAAGGTAATATGGAAAGATTGGGAGATTATTTGCTTGATATACAAGGATTAATAAGGAGATTAGGAAAGTTAGTCTTAGGGTTTAAAAACAAAAATTTTGTTTTCCCCTCTTGTTGGTCGTGTGTTTTAGTGGGCTTTCAAGTCCCCCCCCCCTTTTTGCTTTTGTTGTTGGGCTACATGATTGATCATTTGGGTTTGGCTTTGAATTTTTGGATTTAAAAAATAACATTGGGCTTAAAATCATTATACAATTAAATTAGTTTACTCATAAAATTTTAGTAATCCATGAAAAATAAAAATTATTCAAAATATCCGAAAACCATATGAATTTTCAATTTTTATAATTTTAAAATAATATTTTAACTTGACATTATATATCCAAAATTACGGGGTATTACAATAAGCTTTATTTGAATCAAATTCGCTTTGTTTGAATGAAATTGAGTGGAATCTTAATCAATAAGCTTAAGCTTTATTTGAAACAATTACCATTTTTTTATAGTAGTTGACTTTCATTTGGTTCAATAAGCTATGTTTCAATGCAATTGAATTTCATTTGATTCAATAAGGTTTATTCGAATCAAATTAGCTTTGTTTGAATGCAATTGAGTGGAATCTTAATCAATAAGCCTTATTTGAAATAATTACTATTTTTTGAAAGCAGTTGACTTTGGTTTGATTCAATAAGCTTTGTTTGAATGCAGTTGACTTTCATTTGATTTAATAAGCTATGTCTGGATGCAATTGAGTTTCAATTGATTCAATAAGCTTTATTCGAATTAAATTAGCTTTGTTTGAATGCAATTTAGTGGAATCTTAATAATTAAGCTCAAGCATTATTTGAAACAATTACCAATTTTTTAAAGCAGTTGACTTTCAATTGATTCAACAAGCTTTTTTTCAATGCAGTTATTTTGATTTGATTCAATAAGCTATGTTTGAATTCTATTGACTTTCATTTGATTCAATGCGCTTTATTCGAATAAAATTATCTTTTTTTTTAATCTAATTGAGTGGAATTTTAATTAATAAGATTATGCTTTTTTTGAAACAATTACCATTTTTTAAAGTAGTTCACTTTCATTTGATTTAATAAGCTATGTTTGAATGCAATTGACTTTCATTTGATTCAATGAGCTTTATTCGATTCATATGATCTTACTATGCATGCAATTGAGTGGAATGTTAATTAATAAGCTTAAGCTTTTTTTAAAGGATTTTTTTGCTTTGAATAATACAACCTTTCAACGATTTGCAAAGATTAATACAACCTATCGTTTTTTCGTGAATAATACAACCTTGTCCTCAATTTTGCAACCAATGATACAGATGATCTTTAACCTGCTATTCAGGTTAAAACTATTAATTTTTTATATTTTTTATTTTGTTTAAGTCAGAAAAATAAAAAAAATTAAAATCAAAATCAAAAATTTTTAAAAAAATAATTTTAAAAAAAATAATTTACCCCCCACCCCCACTATCAAAATCAAAATTTTATAAAAAAAATCAAAATCAAAATTTAAAAGAAAAAATTAATTTTTTTTATCTATAATTTTTTTAAAGTCATAAAAATAAAAAAAATCAAAATCAAAATTTTTAAATTTTTTTAATTTACTGATATTTTTAATAATTTTTTTGATTTTATTTTGCAATTTTTCTTTTGTTTTCTTTTTTTTTTAAAAAAAATTACAAGGACCAATCATAACGTGACACGTGTCCCTTTAACCTGTTTTATAATTCAAAAACCGGTTTTGTATCATTCGTTGCAAAAATGAAGCCAAGGTTGTATTATTCACGAATAAACAGAAGGTTGTATTATTCTTTGCAAATCGTTGAAAGGTTGTATTATTCAAAGCAAAAAATCCTTTTTTAAAACAATTACCATTTTTTAAAGCATTTGACTTCCATTTGATTCAATAAGCTATGTTTGAATGCAATTGACTTTCATTTGATTCAATAAACTTTATTCGAATCAATTTAGCTTTGTTTAAATGCAATTTAGTGGCATCATAATTAATAAGCTTAGGCTATATTAGAAATAATAACCATTTTTTTAAGGCAGTTGACTTTCATTTCATTCAATACGCTTTGTTTAAATGCACTTAACTTTCATTTGATTCAATAAGCTATGTTTGAATGCAATTAACTTTCATTTGATTCAATAAGCTTTATTCGAATCAAATTAGTTTTGTTTGAATACAATTTAGTGGAATCATAATCAATAAGGTTAAACCTTATTTGAAACAATTACCATTTTTTGAAAGCAGTTGACTTTCATTTGATTCAATAAGCTTTGTTTGAATGCAGTTAACTTTCATTTGATTCAATAAGCTATGTTTGAATGCAATTGACTTTCATTTGATTCAATAAACTTTATTTGAATCAAGTTAGCTTTGTTTGAATGCAATTTAGTGGTATCTTAATTAATAAGCTTAAGCTTTATTAGAAACAATTACCACTTTTTTAAAGTAGTTGACTTTTATTTGATTCAATAAGCTTTGTTTGAATGAAAATGAGTGGAATCTGAATAAATAAGTTTAAGCTTTATTTGAATCAATTATCCTTTTTTGAAAGCAGTTAACCTTCATTTGATTCAATAAGCTATGTTTGAATACAATTGACTTTCATTTGATTCAATAAGCTTTATTCGAATCAAATTAGCTTTGTTTGAATGCAATTTAGTGGAATCTTAATCTATAAGCTTAAGCTTTATTTGAAACAATTAATATTTTTTGAAAGTAGTAGAGTTTCATTTAATTCAATAAGCTTTGTTTGAATGGAGTTAACTTTCATTTGATTCAATAAGCTATGTTTGAATGCAATTGACTTTCATTTGATTCAATAAAATTTATTCGAATCAAGTTAGCTTTGTTTGAATGCAATTTAGTGGTATCTTAATTATTAAGCTTAAGCTTTATTAGAAATAATTACCACTTTTTTAAAGTAGTTGACTTTTATTTGATTCAATAAGGTTTGTTTGAATGCAGTTGACTTTCATTTTATTCAATAAGTTATGTTTGAATGCAATTGACTTTCAATTGATTCAATAATCTTTATTCGAATCAAATTAGCTTTGGTTGAATGAAATTGAGTGGAATCTTAATCAATAAGCTTAAGCTTTATTTGAATCAATTATCATTTTTTGAAAGCAGTTAACCTTCATTTGATTCAATAAGCTATGTTTGAATAAAATTGACTTTCATTTGATTCAATAAGTTTTATTCGAATTAAATTATCTTTCTTTGAATGCAATTGAGTGGAATCTTAATTAATAAGCTTAAGGTTTTTTTGAAACAATAACCATTTTTTAAAGTAGTTGATTTTAATTTGATTCAATAAGTTATGTTTGAATGCAATTGACTTTCATTTGATTCAATAAGCTTTATTAGAATCAAGTTAGCTTTGATTGAATGCAATTTAGTGGAATTTTAATTAATAAGCTTAAGTTTTGTTAGAAACAATTACCATTTTTTTAAAGCAGTTGACTTTCATTTGATTCAATAAGCTTTGTTTGAAGTTTGTTGACTTTTATTTGATTCAATAAGCTATTTTTGGATGCAATTGACTTTCATTTGATTTAATAGGCTTTATTCGAAAAAAATTAGCTTTGTTTGAATGTGATTGAGTGGAATCATAATCAATAAGCTTAAGCTTTATGTGAAACAATTATCATTTTTTGAAAGCAGTTAACCTTCATTTGATTCAATAAACTTTGTTTGAATGTAGTAGACTTTCATTTGATTCAATAAGTAATGTTTGAATACAATTGACTTTCATTTGATTCAATAAGCTTTATTTGAATCAAATTCGCTTTGTTTGAATGAAATTGAGTGGAATCTTAATCAATAAACTTAAGCTTTATTTGAAACAATTACCATTTTTTTATAGTAGTTGACCTTCTTTTGGTTCAATAAGCTATGTTTGAATGCAATTGACTTTCATTTGATTCAATAAGGTTTATTCGAGTCAAATTAAAGTAAGCTTTGTTTGAATGCAATTGAGAGTAATCTTAATCAATAAGCCTTATTTGAAACAATTACTATTTTTTGAAAGCAGTTGACTTTGGTTTGATTCAATACCTTTGTTTGAATGCAGTTGACTTTCATTTGATTTAATAAGCTATGTTTGGATGCAATTGACTTTCATTTGATTCAATAAGCTTTATTCGAATTAAATTAGCTTTGTTTGAATGCAATTTAGTGGAATCTTAATAATTAAGCTCAAGCATTATTTGAAACAATTACCATTTTTTGAAAGCAGTTGACTTTCAATTGATTCAACAAGCTTTTTTTCGATGCAGTTATTTTGATTTGATTCAATAAGCTATGTTTGAATGCAATTGACTTTCATTTGATTCAATGAGCTTTATTCTAATCAAATTATCTTTTTTCTATCTAATTGAGTGGAATTTTAATTAATAAGCTTATGCTTTTTTTGAAACAATTACCATTTTTTAAAGCAGTTCACTTTCATTTGATTTAATAAGCTATGTTTGAATGCAATTGACTTTCATTTGATTCAATGAGCTTTATTCGATTCATATGATCTTACTTTGCATGCAATTGAGTGGAATCTTAATTAATAAGCTTAATCTTTTTTTTTAAATCATTACCATTTTTTTAAAGCATTTGACTTTCATTTAATTCAATAAGCCATGTTTGAGTGCAATTGACTTTCATTTGATTCAATAAACTTTATTCGAATAAAGTTAGCTTTGTTTGAATGCAATTTAGTGGAATCTTAATATATAAGCTTAAGCTTTATTTGAAACAATTACCATTTTTTAAAAGCAGTTGACTTTCATTTGATTCAATAAGCCTTGTTTGAATGCATTTAACTTTCATTTGATTCAATAAGCTATGTTTGAATGAAATTGACTTTCATTTGATTCAATAAGCTTTATTCGAATCAAATTAGTTTAGTTTGAATGCAATTTAGCGGAATCTTAATGAATAAGCTTAAACTTTATTTGAAACAATTACCATTTTTTGAAAGAAGTTTACTTTCATTTGATTCAATAAGATTTGTTTGAATGCAATTGAGTTTCATTTGATTCAATAAGCTATGTTTGAATGCAGTTGACTTTCATTTGATTCAATAAACTTTATTCGAATCAAGTTAGGTTTGTTTGAATGCAATTTAGTGGTATCTTAATTAATAAGCTTAAGCTTTATTAGAAACAATTACCATTTTTTTAAAGCAGTTAATTTCATTTGATTCAATAAGCTTTGTTTGAATGCAAATAACTTTCATTTGATTCAATAAGCTATGTTTGGATGGAATTGACTTTCATTTGATTTAATAAACTTTATTCGAATCAAGTTAGCTTTGTTTGAATGCAATTTAGTGCAATCATAATTAATAAGCTTAAGCTTAATTAGGAACAATTACCATTTTTTTTAAAGCAGTTGACTTTCATTTGATTCAGAAAGGTTTGTTTGAATTTAATTGACTTTCATTTGATTGAATAACCTTTATTCGAACCAAATTAGTCTTTTTTGAATGCAATTTAGTCGAATCATAATCAATAAACTTAAGCTTTATTTGACACAATTACCATTTTTTGAAAGCAGTTGAGTTTCATTTGATTCAATAAGCTTTGTTTGAATGCATTTGACTTTTATTAGATTCAATAAGCTATGTTTGAATGCAATTGAGCTTCATTTGATTCAACAAAATTTATTTGAATCAAGTTAGCTTTGTCTGAATGCAATTTAGTAGAATCTTAATTATTAAGCTTAAACTTTATAATAAACAATTAGCACATTTTTAAAGTAGTTGACTTTCATTTGATTCAATAAGCTTTGTTTAAATGCAGATGACTTTCATTTGATTCAATAAGTTATGTTTGAATGCAATTGACTTTCATTTGATTCAATAATCTTTGTTCGAATCAAATTAGATTTGTTTGAATGAAATTGTGTGGAATCTTAATCAATAATCTCTTAAGCTTTATTTGAAACAATTATCATTTTTTGAAAGCAGTTAACCTTCATTTGATTCAATAAGCTATGTTTGAAGACAATTGACTTTCATTTGATTCAATAAGCTTTATTCGAATCAAATTTTCTTTCTTTGAATGCAATTGAGTGGAATCTTAATTAATAAGCTTAAGCTTTTTTTGAAACAATAACCATTTTTTGAAGTAGTTGACTTTAATTTGATTCAATAAGTAATGTTTGGATGCAATTGACTTTCGTTTGATTTAATAATCTTTATTGGAATCAAGTTCGCTTTGATTGAATGCAATTTAGTGGAATCTTAATCAATAAGCTTAAGCTTTATTTGAAACAATTACCATTTTTTACAATAGTTGACTTTCATTTGGTTCAATAAGCTATGTTTGAATGCAATTGACTTTCATTTGATTCAATAAAGTTTATTTGAATCAAATTAGCTTTGTTTGAATGCAATTTATTGTGGAATCTTAATCAATAAGCTTAAGCTTTATTTGAAAAAATACCATATTTTGAAAGCAGATGACTTTCGTTTGATTCAACAAGCTTTGTTTCAATGCAGTTGATTTCAATTTGATTCAATAAGCTATGTTTAAATGCACTTGACTTTCATTTGATTCAATGAGCTTTATTGGAATCAAATTATCCTTCTTTGAATGTAATTGAGTTGAATTGAATTAATAAACTTAAGTTTTTTTTTGAAATAATTACCATTTTTTAAAGCAGTTCACTTTCATTTGATTCAATAAACTATGTTTGAAAGCAATTGACATTCATTTGATTCAATGAGCTTTATTCGAATCAAATAATTTTTTCTTTGAATGCAATTGAGTGGAATCTTAATTAATAAGCTTAAGATTCTTTTGAAATAATTACCATTTTTTAAAGCATTTGACTTTCATTTGATTCAATAAGCTATGTTTGAAAGCCATTGACTTTCATTTGATTCAATAAACTTTGTTCGAATGAAGTTAGTTTTGTTTGAATCCAATTTAGTTGAATCATAATTAATAAATCTTAAGCTTTATTAGAAACAATTACCATTTTTTGAAAGAAGTTGACTTTCATTTGATTCAATAAGCTTTGTTTGAATGCAATTAACTTTCATTTGATTCAATAAGCTATGTTTGGATGCAATTTTATTTCATTCAATTCAATACACTTTATTCAAATCAAATTACCATTTCTTTTAACATAGTTGACTTTCATTTGATTCAATAAACTATGTTTGAATGCAATTGACTTTTATTTGATTCAATAAACTTTATTCGAATAATGTTAGCTTTGTTTGAATGCAATTTAGTTGAATCATAAATAATAAGCTTAAGCTTTATTGGAAACAATTACCATTTTTTGAAAGCAGTTGACTTTAATTTGATTCAATAAGCTTTGTTTGAATGCAGTTCACTTTCATTTGATTCAATAGACTATGTTTGGATGCAATTGATTTTCATTCGATTCAATAAGCTTTATTCGAATCAAATTAGCTTTGTTTGAATGCAATTTAGTGGAATCTTAATCAATAAACTTAAGCTTTATTTGAAACAATTACCATTTTTTGAAAGAAGTTGACTTTCATTTGATTCTGTAAGCTTTGTTTGAACGCAGTTGACTTTCCTTTGATTCTATAAGCTATGTTTGAATGCAATTGACTTTAATTTGATTCAATAAAATTTATTCGAATCAAGTTAGTTTTGTTTGAATGCAATTGAGTGGTATCTTCATTAAAAAGCTTAAGCTTTATTACATACAATTACCATTTTTTTAAGTACTTGACTTTCATTTGATTTAATAAGCTTTGTTTGAATGCAATTAACTTACATTTGATTCAATAAGCAATGTTTGGATGTAATTGACTTTCATTTGATTCAATAAGTGTTATTCGAATGAAATTAGCTTTGTTTGAATGCAATTTAGTGAAATCTTAATCAATAAGCTTAAGCTTTATTTGAAACAATTACCATTTTTTGAAAGCACTTGACTTTCATTTGATTCAACAAGCTTTGTTTCAATGCAATTGATTTTTATTTAATTCAATAAGCTATGATTGAATGCAATATTGACTTTCATTTGATTCATTGAGCTTTATTCGAATCAAATATTTTTTATTTGAATGCAATTGAGTGGAATATTAATTAATAAGCTTAAGCTTTTTTTCAAACAATAACCATTTTTTTAAAGCAATTGAATGTCATTTGATTCAATAAGCTATGTTTGAAAGCAATTGACTTTCATTTGATTCAATAAACTTTATTCGAATGAAGTTAGCTTTGTTTGAATGCAATTTAATTGAATCATAATTAATAAGCTTAAGCTTGATTTGAAACAATTACCTTTTTTGAAAGAAGTTGACTTTCATTTGATTCAATAAGCTTTGTTTGTATGCAATTAACTTTCATTCGATTCAATAAGCTATTTTTGGATGCAATTGTCTTTCATTTGATTCAATAAGATTTATTCGAATCAATTTAGCTTTGTTTTGAATGCAATTTAGTGGAATCTTTATCAATAAGCTTAAGCTTTATTGACTTTCAAGTTCTAGTTCAATTCAAGTGCTAATCCGTGACACAGTCATATGCTCGTAGGGGAAACCTTAACTCTTCCCCAACTTTCCTTGTCTCATGCCGGTCAACCACGAGGGGTCATTTTCCCGAGCACTGGGATCCAAAACTGCCCCAAAACCGCAGAAGGGGCAGTGGCTTCGACTATACCTATGTTCATGGCACTTTAGCCACTAGATAGGTGGTCACTTCATATTTTATTATCTTTTCAAGTTCAACTTTCCAGTTCACAATTTGACTTTCAATAACAAGACTTGACTTCTATTCAATTCTAGTTCAACCTTTAATGACTCAAAAATCTAAACCAAAACTCAATATACTCGACATTGACCAACATCACACGTTAAAACATCAATCAACAATATTCATTCAATTCAACACGTTCATGCATAAAGTCATGCAATAATCATAATTCAATAACATTATTCAATAAGAAACAAAAATTCAGATGTCAAAATCTTACCCATTACTTACCAAATATACACGGCTCCTTTGCAATACAACATTCAATAATTCATCATCATAATTCATAAATCAATACAATCATCAACATAAAATATAAGTTTAAGCTAACTAAAATAATTCTAGGAACATAATTCAATTCTAGTCTTTTAATTAATTGAACCATAAAAATCTAGTCTTCTATTTCTTCTATTCCACTCGATATTTTCGAACCATGAAGGTGAGATTTACATTTTTAATCCAATTAAAATATATAAACCTTAAAATTATTAATCGAAATAATTTCAAGAACAAGTTCAAACACAATCTTTTATCAAGAAAACAAGTAAAAATCATCTCTTTTATTCATACTAATTACACGGTCCTTATAAAGATAAATAAATATAAATCAAAATTTAATCTTTCTTTTTCCTATTCGTAAATAACTTTAAATTAATGGTTAAATTAGACTAGCTTAATAAAAATCCATACTTTAATTATTAATTCAAGATTTCGAATTTTAATTCTGCCCAACTACTAATCACCACTCGACATTCTTTTTATTTACACAAGTTTAATACTTTAAATTTCAAGAACTTAATTAATTAAACAAGTTAATCAAGAAAATCATTAAAGAACATTCTTGGAACAAGTTTATGACTAAAAGATTAATTCTTGAAGAGTTTATATCACTCGAAAAATTCATATAACAATCGGCCATAATGCGTCTTTCATATACTACATGATTCATCAAGTAAATACTCAAGATTAGAAGGCAATAATCATAGATCATGCATATATATTTAATAGAACATCAAATAAAATTATCAAAACATTATAGAACCTAGGTATACTACTCGACATACACGAATTTTATAACATTAAATAGTTCAAAGTTTAATCATCACAATTCTAAACAATTCTATATAGTTCTAAACCTATTCTGAGGATTATATCACTAATCTATTCTATTGATTAAATAAAGCAAACTAATTACCTTGCTAGAAGTTCAAAAGAACAAGGTCGATTAAGTAGCCTTGTTGGACGAGTACCTCACGGTTCTCTTTAGGTTTTCTTTGGCTTCTTGGTTCAATCTTTGAAGGTTGGAACACTAAAAAAGGTTGGGATTAATTTTAGTGAATTGTGTTGTAGCCGAGTTGAGAGATTAGGAATTATAAAAGTTGTTGTTTTTCCTTTGGGGTGGTCTTGGCCGTGTAACCTAAGGAGCAAACAGGGAGTTGGCTTCCTAAATTTTAGTAGGAAGTTAAGATAAAAATAGGATTTTTAGGAAGGGTCAAAGTATATGTAGATTAATATTGCTTTGTGGAAAATAAAATAGTATAGGAATACCAAAATAATCGTCACCATAGAGCCGTGGGGTGAAGGATACTATTGAGGGGTTTGACCTCTTAAAATCTAGTAGGGTAATTAGGAATAAAAGTTGGATTTTTAGATTAAGTTTTAATAGATATAGATTACTAATTAAGGTTAAAAATAGGAAAGGAGTAATTAAAGAAAATATTAGTTAAGAAGGGGCCGTATGGTTGTATGGGTGAGGAGAACATTGGGCTTTGGTTTTTGACAAGATGAGGTTAAAGATCTGGGCCTGGTTTTCTAATTAAGCTTATTATAGACTAACTTAATAACTTGGGCCAGAAATCATATGAAAAGGCTATTCAAGTCCGTTTACCAAGAAGGGACTAAAATTACTTCTAACCCCTACATAGCCAACTCGTCATTTGTTCAACATTAAATTTTGAGTTGGTCCACAACCTTGAATTGCTTTAACATGAGTTTTAAGAACCTAACGGGTTGAGGCCAAATGAAAGAATATAGGTTAGCCATCAAAAGGAAATTACATTGCCATATTTTATAAAATATTAAAAACATGAATTCCCGCAAAATAATTTTAAAAAGATTTTCCTTTTATAAAACAGGGAATTCATTAATAGTTTTCGAAATAAATTTTGAAGACACAGGAAAGACAAACTTATTCTCAAAAATTCTAACTCCAAAAATACGGGGTGTTACAGTCACTATGAGGCATCTTCCTTGGAACTGTAGCAACATACGGACATTAAGCACCGAGACAAACCATTTCCCATGAAAGAACCGTAGTTGAAAAAGCTCGAAGAACTCTACCTTCATAAGATAACCATCATACCATCTTATCATTTTAGAAGCAATAACCCCATTGATGACCGAAAACATCAGCAAATGATCATAAATGACGCAATCTTCGCCTGACAATAAAGCATAGGTAGTCGTCAACTCCTGTTCTGAACTTGGAAAACAGTTCATTTCACATCATTTCTAACCCTTTAGCTCATCATAGGTTATTTGCAACCTAATTGAAATGTGAACTGATAATGAATTCACTATACCCATCTCCATTTCATATCAAGCTCTTTGATAGAAGGACACCAATTCAATTGACATCAACCCCAACATCTTTGTCCTGACTCGAATGGCACAAGCAGCAAATACATCAAACCAAACTGCCACTGACTTGGGTCTACGCCCCCGCGCGCTAAAAACACTTATAATGGTAGTACCCATTTATCAGGCACCCCTTAGCTCTTGGGCAGCCCCTGCAGCAACAAACCACCATCCCCACATCAGCCTTCCTCGAGGTGGAGGGATCTATTCATATAGCAGCCCCCATCACGGCAGCCAAGTTTGGGAGTCCAGGGTTTGCAGCCCCTGCCTCTCAAACCCACTACCACCATGTTAGCCAGGGGAGGCAGCCAACCCTGTCAAGGACTGAACATGCCCCAACCTCCAAGCTCCACGGCAGGAACGTTGCTAAGAACAGCAATTCAGCCACCACCTCAAGCCTCTTGGCCACAGTCAGCCATGACGGAGGGGCAGCCAACTCCTTCTGAGAGGAGTAAGACCTCCCACCGCCACGACCAAAACCATCCCCCACACGACAGCCACCATCCCTCATCAATAAACAAAACCCCAAAGTTCCATAACAGCTCTGAAATTAACCAAAACATCCCCTATTTTCTACTCATTTCATAGGATGAGAAAATAGAGAAAAAAGAAGATGAACTTACAGCTCTATTGCTAAATATTGAGCGATTCAGAGATGATGGTTGGTGGTTCGTGGTTCGAACCCAATGCCCAAATCAGATCTGAGAAATGCGATTTTGAGCGAGCCGCGGTTCTCTCACCACCGCTGCAGGGTCATGAACCTTGACCTGCTAAGCTGGCCTCGACTCCAACCCTTGACCTCGACCTTCGTGCTCCCGTGCTCAAATAATCATGAATCGAGCCTAGGGTTTCGAGTGAGAGGACGAACCTCTTCACCCCAGCACGACCCTACCATTAAAACTTCCTTTAAACCTAGGTCTTGCACCATTTTTGGATGGTACAGAGATGGAGTGCCGGTTTCCCATCCCCCCCCCCCCCCCCCACCCCCCAACTATGGCTAGGGCTGCCGTGAAAGCAACCAACAAACAACCGAAACCATGGCAAGGGGGGGAGTAAGAGTTTCCTTGCTCCCTCTCTCTATCTCTAAAATTTAGGTTTTTTTATTCAATAAGCTTAAAATTTATTAGAAACAATTACCAATTTTTGAAAGCAATTGACTTTCATTTGATTCAATAAGCTTTGTTTGAATACAATTAACTTTCATTTGATTCAATAAGCTATGTTTGGATGCAATTGACTTTCATTTGATTCAATAATTTTATTCGAATCAAATTAGCTTTGTTTGAACGCAATTTATAGTGGAATCTTAATCAATAAGCTTAAGGTTTATTTGAACAAATAAGCTGCTTGATACTTCGCTAACCAATCCATCCTAAGGATAACATCAAACTCGATCATAGGAAACTCCTTTAAATCCGCATCGAACTTCTCTCTTGAGATGACTATGGGAACATTCTTATATTCCCGATGACAGGAAAAATCCTCTCCCGAAGGTAGAGTTATCACAGATTTGAAAGGAGACTCTCCCGTCAAGTTAGCTTTCACATCAAAAGATCTTGCAACAAAAGACATTGTGGCACCCGTATCAAACAAAACATAAGCATTGAGATTATGGACAAGGAAGGTACCCGTGACCACATGTGGCTGAGCATCTGCCTCCTCCTGAGTCATGCAAAAGATTATGTTCTTCTCCGGTGCTAGATTGTTTGTTGCAGCTGGCCACTTCTTAGGACAGAACACCGACTTGTGACCTTCTTGACTGCATTCAAAACACACAATCGGTGACCCATCACATCTCTTGCCCGGATGATAGTCTTTCTTGCAACCTTGACATATCTTCGGGCCTTGACTGGGAGCTGATCGAACACTCTGCTGAGGTTTCTAAGAAGATTCGAACCGAGGCTTCTTCGCTGGTGCTGGTGCAGGAACTGTAGACACCCTCTTCTTCGCTGCTTCCTCCTCGGCGATCGACGCATGAATTTCCAGAGCTACTTCATACGCCCTCTGGAAAGATGTTGCTCCACTGCTAATCACATGAACCCGAATGCGGGGGTCCATCTTCTTTATGTACCTCTTAACTCTCTCGAGCTCGGAAGGAATGACCGCAGTGGAGAACCGAGATAGCTCTGTGAACTTGTCCGTGTAAGCCTGAACGGACATGCTGCCTTGAGCGAGAGTCAGAAATTCCTCCTGTTTCTGCCACCTCAACTCATCTGGGTAGAACCGATCTTGGATCTTCCTGGTGAAGTCTTCCCAGTCCATGACTAACACTGTCTCGGGATTGGCCCTCAAAGTACTCCACCAATTATCAGCCTCGCCTCTTAAGTAGTAGGACTCTATCGAGACTCTTTCACGTTCAGAACAGGCTAAGGCATCAAACAACTTCCACATTTCTCGAATCTAGTTCTCGAATCTAGTTCTTGAGAACAGCCTCGCCTCGAATCTAGTTCTCGAATCTAGTTCTGCTACCCCATCATAAACCGGTGGTCGAAGACGTGCAACTCTATCAAATGAGAGGTCTATAGGGGCGTTTCCATTTTGTTGTTGTGCGAGATTCCAGCCAACTGAGCTGAGCTACTGACTGCTCGATGGTTGAACACTCTTCTGAGCTAGAGTGAGGATGGCTTCCTCTAAAGCTCGGCGTCTGAAGCGGGAATTGCGTTCTGGAGTCGGCATGCTACAAAACAATAACTTTGGTTAGTAAATTAATACGCGCACATAACGTCGGAAAAGCTCGGAAAAAGATAAAATATTCTATCCCAGGCTTCTACCCATGGCTTCACTCGCTTAGGTTTTCCATTTTAGGCTAAGTTGCACTCATGATACATAAAGCACTCGTCTTTCAAGCTACCTATGAATAAGTAACTTTAGGGTCTTAACCTATGCTCTGGTACCAACTGTAACAACCCGACTTTTATAGGCTGCCGATTTACGAAGGAAATCGACAAATGGATCATTACCAAACAAAATATACTAAAACATTATTAGATTCAATCTTTTAAACTAAAATTGAGAAATCACTTTTAATTAATTAACTAATGAAAGGTTAAAATGTTCATAAAATCCTTATTATTAAACAACTACTACATAAAGAGTCTATTCCCAACAAGCTGGGTGAAATCTAAAAAGAAATAGACTAAAAAGTAAAATAGAGTTCGGGTTTCTTCTATAAATCTTGTAAAATCACTCAACCCGATCCACACGAAAGCCCACTTATTCTTCTGCATCATCATTGAAATAGGGGGGTCCACCGTCAATGGCGAGTAACTAGGTTGTCCCACTTAAATGTGGAACCATAAATCATATAATAGCATAGAATCAACCAAGTTCATACCACATACAGGAATAATCATCATAAAATACAAAGCAAAATCAGATATACACACCGGAAGACTTAACATTTCATGCATATAAATTACATATTCCACACGAAAATAATCATACCAACCCGATGAATTCTTATCTTTTCATATTATTACCCACAACCCATCTTTTAATCATCTTTCTAAATCCATGGACCGGTCATCATAGCTCGTAAGGATGCCCGTGTACATCCCAACTTTCCTAAAATGCGTCGGGAAGAACTCGTGTATTCTACCCGTAGCTCTCCTTTGCAAGAACTAAGTCTAAGCTATGGCCATAACTCCTAAATAGTAGCCAGTGTACTACTACTTAGACGACTACAAATCCTAGAATCAAGAACTGCCTAGAGACCGCAATAGGGCAGTGGCTTCGACTTAACCTAATCTGGTGACCCGTGTATCACCAAACAGGCGTCCACTTCTTATAACTTATCTTATTCTTATCATATCGACATGATCATCGTGAGATCAATAAAGCAACTTATCTTCTTATCATCTTATCCTTATTCAAAGTCAATCTTTATTCTTATTATTTCAACTTAACTTCTTATTTCCTTTTAATCCATTAATTATATTTAATCCTTAAATCATAAACTAAAATTATTATAAGCTAAAATTAAATTAAATTATCCATATTATTGTTCTTGTATCACTCGACAATTATGAAGAAAATAAACCAAAAATCAATTCTTTATTCTATTTACATAAACAATTCGATTAATTCATCAAAATAATATAAGAACTAACAATTATCAAATAATATTGCAAAAAACATGATAAAAATTACTTCTTTCTATTCCATGATGGTTCGACAATTAAGAGAAAATAAACAAAAGCCAATTCTTTTAATTAATTCATAAACAATTCTCGAATTAAAACAATAAATCAAAGAATTATCAACCAATTAATTAATCAATCAAAACAAGATCAAAATTACTCCTTTTTACCAATATGGCATTCGGCCAACTCAAGAGAAATAGTCCAAAAATCCACACTTTAAATATTATTCACAATTATCATAAATTAATTATTAAAAGAGTTAAATTAATTCAAAAATCATGGACTAACAATTAATCATCAAATTATAACTTAACATGGATCAAAAAGTGTTCTTTTACTTCTTGAAATACACGGCCTTCATGGTCTAATTACAAGATCAAGATTAGTTTTCAAAAACTCATTAATTTATATCATTTAAATCTTTAAATCATCTTTAAACTATTAAACAATTAATAAATCAAGATCAAGATTATTATATGAACATAGTCTAATAGGAAAAATTGAAACTTTAATTTATTTTTGTTAATTGTGTCACTCAACTTTTTCGAGTTTATGGAACAATTTATCAATTAAATTCAAGACTTTAATTAATTAATTAAATAGATCATAATCATGTTTTGAACCAAGAACACATCATAAAATCATCACAAAAATCATGCATGCATTCGACATAGACTCGTATGATTCAAGAAAATAAGTCCAAGATTATCATACAATTATTCTAATTAAAACATGTAAATGTAGAATACTAAATCATAGAATTGATAAAATAACAAAGATTTCACAAAAGATCATGTAAAGATATCAAGATTAACATGAACAAATACATTACATGGTTCGAAAATTCAAGAACTTCATGACATAAATTTTATTAATCTTTAGTTTAATTCTAGACAATTATATAATAAATTAATCCATACTTAAGAGGGTTATTCTAGTTACCTTGAATTTAGGAAGAAAGAATTGAAATTAATCCTATGGCACTCGAAAGGATCCACACGGCACACACAAGCACTTAGAGGATGTTATTTGAGGCTTATGAGAAATAAGGGAGAAGGAATAGAATAGTTGATTATTATTGTCCCTTACTAGTGTTGGCTCTGCGCTCTTCGCGCGCAGCACCCACAATGCTGATTTTATTTCAAATTATGTACTGTTAAGTGTTTTAGGTTGCGTTGATGTTTTAGTAAAAGATTTGATAATTTTTTCAAGCTTATTGTATTGTAACCGTTAAAGAAGACGAAGATTACACGTAATTAATATTTCTGTTATATCGGTGTTTAAACTAAGATACTAATGGGAAGGTAAAAAGACTTAGCTATAATTTTATCAGTATTTCATCAATTTTTGTTGCTTGTGAGAATGTGAGCAATGTAATAAATTTGCGAATTGCCGTTTATTATGGATCATTTCCTAATTTCAGTTGGGTATATAATATAACATAGAAGAATGACCTATCATCAATGTCTTGTTCATCAAGCTATAAATTAAATTATAGGCTTGATATACAAGAAGGCAAGAGGGTGGTTATTAAGTGCAATTTAGGACGTAAAATTTTGAGAAGGTCCATACGTTGAATGGATTAGTATTATTTAAAATGGTTTAGCATGGGTCTTCATGGACTTCTCTCTTATGGCGAATTTTTATTGTTCTTTTCTTAGTAACCTGTTTTCCCAATAATGCTTTGTTAAACATTAAAATTTCATAAATATATAGTCCATGATCTATTTCATTGTACTGTGTAAATTACATTGAAAATTTATATCTGACTTATCACCATTAGCACTTGTTTTGTAGGCCTTACTCCATCTACCTTCCCATCAACAGCATTTATCACCATTAGCACTTCTCTGTATACCAAATGAGGCCATGAAGGACTTGAAAGGAATATTGAGTAATACTTCATACTATACTACATCATTGACATGATCACTAATTCACAGATATGAAACTATAATGGAAAATTGGAAAGCACTTATCAACTAAGGCTTTATGCCAAATACTATAGGCAAATATAGAGACATAAGAGTGTAGATTGTAAAATCCCATGGCTAAAAAATTCTGATGGTCATAAAGCTCCATAAGTGTCATCCCTGAGCACATCGTTTTAAGCATGTACTATATATACCTGCACAAGTCAGAAAGCCAAACCCAAAATACAAAATAAAAAAAGAACTCATTTGCAATAACTCCATTATTCTAGTAGTGAGATGGCCAATTATATTGTATAAACATGTTTAGAAGCTTCACTCATACTTCAGAAAGCAAAAGTGCAGTTGTCCATGAAAGGAAAGAGAGATGAGTAATGATATTTTGAAAATTTACCAAAGGCAGTAGGAAACCATATACTCCGTACTTCCTCCGTTTCGAAAAAAACGCAACAAATTAGATGGCACGGACTCCTAATCCATTTTTTATTGTGAGAGTAAAAGGGATAGAGAGAGAAAGTGGGGCATGCGATGATGTGAGAGATAGAAGAAAAGACTTACAAAAATAGAAAGATTAAAATTGTTGCATTTATTTTGAAACTTCCTAAAATGTAATTTGTTGCATTTATTTCGAAACGGAGGAAGTAAATAGAGACAGTATAAAAACCAACAAATTAAAAATAAGTTATTACGTCTACAGGCCAAAGCCACTGAAAGCAATGCTCGGGTTACATAAAAGTCACTGAAAGCACTAACATATGAAAGCAATGCTCGGGTTACATAAGAAAACAAATTCCAGAATCTGCACAAGTAGATAATACAGTAAAAATAATATGCTAAGAAATATTTACTGTGAAACAAAGATCATAGAACTCGTCAAGAAGTCATTGAAACCGGCCAGCTCCACCAAGATCATAGGATGTCATCAAAAAGTTACTGAAACCCGTACTAAATAAATTAATACAATACATAAAAGGATAAAGAATTTAAGAAAATTAAGGATGCAACAAAATAAAGCAAGAGAATGCACAAGAAACGCGCCATATCACCACTTCACCAGGGTTGGACAAATTATGAATGGTTAGCCGGAGGCAATTTGAAAAGCACATGAGCATAACAAAGGCAAAACCTTGAAAACGTATTTTTCAACCAGGAAAGGAAAAAAATCAAAGCAAAATGGTGAACTCATCATCATAACAAGAAACAATAATTAATAGTATCCACCCTTTATAGGCTTAACCTATACGAACTCATTAAAAAAACAAAGAGAATTTTAAAAACCGAACAATGGAGATTGAACTATTCACTGCACCAATTCTTAAAGCAAGATTTAAAAATTTATCCCCATTGCTTCAATCTCTCTTTATCGTCCCACTTTATCATCAATATATCCCATTTTATCTTGAGAAAAAGTCACATATATAAATACACCATCATCCTAAAATGGTATGTAAAGCACCAAAAAATGACTTTTAAAAAAAAAAAACGAAATCAAGAATTTCAGTTCTTTAATTTTGTAAATAATGCAAAATTAAAGTACAAAACTGTAAACAAATTAAATGAGACACACCCAAACCACGCTAAATTCTAGAAGGGAGAACAAATACAAACTAAGCCATTTTCTAAAACATTGTAGGATTGAAATACATGGCCATGAAGAGAACTTTCTCCATAAGGTACACAATTTAGGTCATCAATCAAGGAAAAATATTACTATCTCCGTCCCAAAAGCAAAACAACAATTTTAGGTTCACGGACTTCTGTGCAATTTTTTGATAGTGGGTAATTAAGAAAAGTGAGGGGTAGTTGATTAAAATAAATGGAGAGAGAAGGTGGGGATAATTAAAGATGTAATGAGAGAATGTGAGGACAATTAAAGAATTAAGAAGAGAGAAGGTGAGAGGACAATTAAAGAATTAATAAGAACATTTATGTCTTTTCAATAGCAAAAATTTGTCATATAAGGAAAAAATAAATTTGTTGCATTTAATTTGAAACATTCTAAAATGGAAACTGTTGCATTTTTTTGGAACGGAGGAAGTATTTGCAGGTAGCACACTCAAATGTGGCATCAAATATGTCGCCATGTATATACATATATATAGAGTACTTTAAAAATCTTGACAGTCTTCTGTCTTTCCCGTATAGAAATCTATTGTAATCAATCAAAACAAGGCAAACAAAAATGAAAAAATACATTTATGAAATTAAATCACTAAAATCTGTAATATGGCTGTAAGACCAATTACGGGAAATTCAAAGTTAAAGATTGAAACCATACCTAAACATGGCATTTCTGGTTAATAGCTCTTCCACCAGCTGGTTGTTATTCCGCTGCCACTTTCTATTTTGTGATCTATCTAGCAGCAACAACATCTAATTATCTATCATAAGACCTTCAATCTGAAACATAGTAGGTCAATTAATAAGAATTCATGCCATGTGGTCATGTTACCATCATAATATATCACCAAATCAAACATATAAATGATAACCAAATTAATGGCTAAAAAAATTCCCTTTAATTTCTTCTATTAGACAAGCACATGGAAAAAGATTTTACCCAAGAAAATGGATAAGGCAGAATTTGTTTACAGCAAATAACATTTGTACTTACTTTGTTTGAGTGGAGAGGGGTATTAAGCACCCTTTCAAGGTCCAAATTTCTATTGATCTCCATATGATTGCTCAAAAATTCTGCAATAAAAAACTGAAAACCGTATAAATATACTAAATGCTTTCTGATTGTGTCAAAATCTAATAGACCCAAAAATTAAAGCATCAATAGAAAATGACAAGCACAAAATTATAATGAGCTGGGGGTTACCAAACAAATAATTGTACATTAGAAAACAGAGCTAACCATCCTTTTGGAAGTGATGTCAATGCAGTAGCATTTAATTCTTTAAATATATAATGCTTGAACCATGTAAAACCTTTTGAGGGCTCATCCCCCCGGAAAAAGTGTGGCCTCACAAACTTGTGCCCAAACCCTGCGAGGAAACAAAGGCCTAAGCATTACATATTTAAAGAATTAAACTTACCTTACTGTAATATTGAACTCCTATAATATTTATTTAATTTATAAGATAAATGTCAAACATGTAGTTTAATTTCCAATGCCAAAAATTTAAGTGAAAGGACTCTTACCAAAGTTTTCATGAGAAAGGCCCATCACAACACATATCAAAGATGGAGAAAACACAAACCAAAGATAGAGAAAACTTGCCTTAACACCAAGCCTTGCAACGCCTTTTGCACAACTTCCATCAGGATCCATAAAAATGATATTGGACCTGTCCTATAAGTAGCACAACAAATGTCATGAAACACCATCATGGTCATAATAATATACTAACACAAGAGGTTTTAGAAGAATGCAAAGATGAGCTTTCTTTTAAAACGAAAGATTATTTATCCAGATGCCAACAAAATACCTATTAAAGCAGTTAAATATATGACCTAGTAAGAAGCAATACAACAATAAACGAACAAAAGACGAATTCCCATGATATTTACTCTAGACTCCAATATCATTATCATGTAAAATATACGACTTTGACGATAAGTTGACAACATATTAACATATTAAAATGTCTTTATACAAATAAATAAAAGGATGATATCTATGAGAAAAAGGGGTGATATTGATCTCATTGTAACATATTAAGATTCTCCTATGATTAAAAAACAACAAACTTCTCTCTCAAAAAAAAAAAAAAAAAAAAAAAACAAACAGTGGATAGAAGACCGCAAACATACATGAACATTTTTTAGATTTCGAATCGGTGTATCTATTAATATGTCATCAAGGTCTTTGCTGCTCTTCATTAATTTTATTCCTTTAAGAATTGTCAACCTGACAATACACATACATAACACACCAAGATTAGAATTCAACTTCTCCTTAATAACCTATTTGTTTTGCAACACAATAATCAATATAGAATATCAATATAAATTTCAAAGTAAGAGCCAATAGTTCATTTTGGAATCCAAAACAACGCTGTTTTAGTCTAAGTGTCAAAAAGTGCCCGCGAAAACTAAAAAATAAGACAAAAAATTATACCTCAATAGACATGACTCCAACTATATTGAGCATTCATCTTTTCCAAAAACCTTCAAAGTATAACTCTTATCCACCCAAATTAAAGCTAATCACAATAAGAATAAAAAGATAAATCAATAACAAAAAAAATCCAAATAATTTTCAAAAATAATACAGTAAACAAAAATGAAAACCTCCTAAATTTATGAACCCCCAAAATTAATAAGATGGTAAAAAAACTGAATAGCTTGTAAATTTATGAACCCCAAAATCAATAAGATGAAACAACTACAATTTTACTAATAAACCAAATCAAACAAGATTTAAAAAGAAGAGAATCATACCTTTTTGGCGATGGCAACGGCGGTAGCGACGGTGGTGGTGACGATTGCGATAAGATGAAATCATCAATCAAAACCCTAAAAATGCTCGAAATCTAAAGAAACAGAATTTGAGCATAGCACCAAAGCCAAGAAATCGGAACCCTAAAAAATGAGAAAACCCGGGATTGAACATCCGAAGGAAAATCCAAAAGTAAGTAAGATTAGAAGAAACCCTAAACAAATAAAAGTGAACCAAAAAAAATACGCATTATTCGTGAAATCGCGACTTCACAGGGGTGAAATAAAAATTTAACCCTAGATTATGAGTTTCTTTCAAGTCAAAATCACAACCGAGCTCTGATAAGGTCGATGGCAGTGGTGGCGATGAAGATTCACGATGGTGGTGAGCTTTGAGAGCCGAAGACAGGGAACAGGCCAGAGAATGAGAGAAGGAGGGGAAATGATGCAGCGTGTAATGATGAGAAGGAGGGAAAGAAAAAGATGTCACATGGTGTGTGAAGATGACGTGGCGAAATCAAAGGTAGCAAAGTAAGCCGACGTGGAAACATCAACGGCACAGATGAGGAAAAATTATAAACTGGGGCCCGCGAAGTTGGGTGAAGAATGAACTGTTCAAATGAACAGTAATTTTAGGAACACCACTTTTATTTGTTTAGGATTAGGATTAGGATATAAATTTATAAAGATCAAAGGATCTCTATTATATAAGTCAAGGGGAAAGCTATGGTGTCCCCCTCGAAAAGTCTATATTACTCCTCAAACTTTTTAAAATCTCAATTTGTATCACTCCTGATTAATAAGAAAAGTTATTACCATTTTTGAACTTTTTTAAATGAATTACATAATATAAAATTCAAAAAAATAAAACAAAAATACCAAAATTCATATTTTCAATTTCTCTATAAATAGACATCCATATTGATATAGTTCATCAAATAAAAATTATACATTTTAATTATCATAGAAATTTGGTAGCCAATAGAATATGATAAATAAACTTTTTCTTTTGTTCATTGTTGTGGGACGACCGAATGACATGGCAAAAGTTTGTTTTTGATTATATGAATAAGTGTGAATTTGACAGATTTTTCAATTTTTCGAATAAATAACTTTTTTTTTGTTTTGTTTGTTTAGTCAGATTAATAGATGTATTTAAAATATCATTGCACGCAAAGGGTGCATAGAAGGCTAGTAAATGAAATAAAAGAAAGGGAAGGGGCCATGTAATATGAGTAAGAGTAGGAGGAAGTTGAATCAATTTAGGAGACTTGGTAAGTGGATAGTTGAAAAATAGGGTTTTTAGATTAGTTGAATAATTGAAATAAAAATTAAGGATTTTTAAATATAGAATACCTAATAATAAAAATAATAACAATAAAAGAATTAATCCTTGGCCATATGCATAGAGAATGTTGGCCAAGGGGAGAATTATTGGGTCATTGGGCCCAATTTTGAGACAAGGGTGGAAAATAAGATAACACAGTCCAGATATCTGGGCCTTTTGGACTTAGAATTAAGAATACATATTAATTAACCACGAAATTTTCTGACCCAGATTTTCGGGTTATTACACCCTACCTTCACCTTCACCTTCACCTTCATCCGTGGATCATCCTCCACCCACACACTGTCGTTCAATGGTTCGTCTCGAAAAATTAATCATTCTGGATATATTATATGCCATGATCAGACATCCGTGCGCAAAGTTTTGGCATTCCGAAAATTTTCACTATACCCTTATAAAAAAAATAAAAGAAAAACACTTAAATAAAATTTCCATCTATAAAAACTGTTTATTAATTTTTTAATATAAAAATTAATTTCAAAATTAAATAAATATGTTTCCAAATAATTGTAACAAAAAAATTTCCCTCCAAAATTAAATAAATTTTTAAAGCAAAAGTGTGATGAAAATTTTAGAGATGTGAAATGTGAAATTATAATTTCAATTTTTTATTTTAACAAAAAATTTCCCTCCAAAATTGTATATTATAACTTAAATTTTTTGATTTGAGAAAAAAAATTCCCTCCATAAACCACATTAATTATTCTTGTATTTTAATTGATTTTATTTTATTTCGAAAATACTTAGTTTATATTTTAGAGTCTTCATTTTAATTGGATATTCATTTTATATTTCTACAAGTTAGGAAAAAAAACCATGCACTCTAACTTCACCTTAACCATCATCCACAGTTCCCCCTTCACCCACGCACGCATTGCCATTCACGATTTTGTGTTGAAAAATTAATCATTCTGGATAAATTATATGCCCTGATGAGACATCCGAGCGCAAAGTTATGACATTCTGAAATTTTTCATTATACCCATGTAAAAAAATTAATAGAAAAACAATTAAATAAAATCTCCATCTATAAAAAAAATTTATCAGTTTTCGTATATAAAAAATTAATTTCAAAATTAAATAAAATATGTTTCCAAAGAATTGTAACAAAAAAAAGTTTTCCCTCCTAAAATAAATAAATTATTAAAGGGAAAGTGTGATGAATTTTAGAGATGTGAAATGTGAAATTATAATTTCAATTTTTTATTTTAATAAAAAATTTCCCTCCAAAATTGTATATATTATATATGACTTCAATTTATTATTTTGAGAAAAAAAATTATCTCCAAAAACCACATTATTTATTCTTGTATTTTAATTGATTTTATTTTATTTCCAAAATATTCAATTTATATGTTAGAGTCTTCATTTTACTTGGATATTCAGTTTAAATTTCTAAAAGTCAGGTAAAAAAAGCACGCACTCCACCTTCACCTTCATTCGCGGTTCCCCTTCACCCACGCATTGCTGTTCACCGGTTTTTTTCGAAAAAATAATCATTCTGAATATATTATATGCCCTGATCAAACATCCGAGAACAAAGTTATGGCATTCTGAAAATTTTCACTATACCCGTTTAAACAAAAAAACCTAAAAGAAAAACACTTAAATAAAATTTCCATCTATAAAAGCTTTTTATCAATTTTTGAATATAAAATTTAATTTCAAAATTAAATAAAATATGTTTCAAAAGAATTCTAACAAAAAATATTTCCCTCCAAAATTAAAAAAATTATTAAAGGAAAAGTGTGATTAAAATTTTAAAGATATGAAATGTAAAATTATGATTTCTATATTTTATTTTAACCAAAAAATATCCCTTTAAAATTGTATATTATAACTTCAATTTTTTTGTTTTTAGAAAAAAATTTCCCTCCAAAAACCACATAATTATTCTTGTATTTTATTTGATTTTGTTTTATTTCCAAAATATTCAGTTTATATTGTAGAGACTTCATTTTACTTGGATATTAAGTTTATATTTCTACAAGACAGGAAAAAATTAATCATTTTGGATATATTATATGCCCTGATCAGACTTATTAGCGCAAAGTTTTAGCATTCCGAAAATTATCACTATACTCCTATAAAAAAACTAAAATAAAAACACTTAAATAAAATTTCCATCTATAAAAACTTTTCATCATTTTTTTAATATAAAAATTTGATTTCAAAATTAAATAAAATATGTTTCCAAGGAATTGTAACAAAAAATTTTCCCTCCAAAATTAAATAAATTTTTAAAGGAAAAGTGTGATGAAAATTTTAGAGATGTTAAATTATAATTTCAATTTTTTTATTTTGACAAAAACTTTCCCTCCAAAATTGTATATTATAATTTCAATTTTTTATTTTGAGAAAAAAATTTCCCTATGAAAACCACATTAATTATTCTTGTATTTTAATTAATTTTATTTTATTTCCAAAATATTTAGTTTAAATTTTAGAGTCTTTATTTTAATTGGATATTCAGTTTATATTTTTACAGATCAGGAAAAAAAAACCACGCACTCTACCTTCACCTTCAACTTCATCCGTGGTTCCCCCTTCACCGACGCACTGTCGTTCACTGGTTCGTCTTGAAAAATTAATCATTCTGGATAAATTATATGCCCTGATCAGACATCTAAGGGCAAAGTTATGACATTCCGAAAATTTTCACAATACCCATGTAAAAAAAAAACTAAAAGAAAAAAACTTAAATAAAATATCTATCTATAAAAACTTTTTATCAATTTTCGAATATAAAAATTTAATTTTAAAATTAAATAAAATATTTTTCCAAAGAATTGTAACAAAAAAATTTCCCTCCAAAAATAAATAAATTATTAAAGGGAAAGTGTGATGAAAATTTTAGAGATGTGAAATGTGAAATTTTAATTTTAATTTTTTATTTTAATAAAAAATTTCCCTTCTAAATTGTATATTATATATAACTTCAATTTATTATTTGGAGAAAAAAAAAACCACATTAATTATTCTTGTATTTTAATTGATTTTATTTTATTTCGAAATATTCAATTTATATTTTAGAGTCTTCATTTTAATTGGATATTTAGTTTAAATTTCTAAATGTTAGGTAAAACAAGCAAGCACTCCACCTTCACCTTCATCCGCGATTCCCCTTCACCCACGCACAGTTGTTCACCGGTTTGTTTCAAAAAATTAATCATTCTGGATATATTATATGCCCCTATCAAACATCCGAGCGCAAAGTTATGACATTCCAAAAATTTTCACTATACCCCTTTAAACAAAAAACCTAAAAGAAAAACACTTAAATAAAATTTCCATCTATAAAAACTTTTTATCAATTTTTGAATATAAAAATTTAATTTCAAAATTAAATACAATATGTTTCCAAATAATTGTAACAAAAAAATTTCACTCCAACATTAATATTAAAGGAAAAGTGTGATGAAAATTTTAGATATATGAAATGTAAAATTATAATTTCTATTTTTTATTTTAACAAAAAATTTCCCTCCAAAATTGTATATTATAACTTCAATTTTTTATTTTGACAAAAAAATTCCCACCAAAAACCACATTAATTATTCTAGTATTTTAATTGATTTTATTTTATTTCCAAAATATTCAGTTTAAATTTTAGTGTCTTCATTTTAATTGGATATTCAGTTTATATTTCTACAAGTAAGGAAAAAAAACCACGCACCCTAACTTCACCTTCACCTTCATCCGTGGTTCCCCCTTCACCCACACACTGCCGTTCAATGGTTCGTCTTGAAAAATTAATCATTCTGGATACATTATATGCCCTGATCTGACATCCGTGCGCAAAGTTTTGGCATTCCGAAAATTTTCACCATACCCTTATAAAAAAAACTAAAAGAAAAACACTTAGATAAAATTTCCATCTATAAAATTTTTTTATCAATTTTTTAATATAAAAATTTAATTTCAAAATTAAATAAAATATGTTTCCTAATAATGTAACAAAAAAATTTCCCTCCAAAGTTAAATAACTTTTAAAAGAAAAAGTTTGATGAAAATTTTAGAGATGTGAAATGTGAACTTATAATTTCAATTTTTTATTTTAACAAAACATTTCCCTCCAAAATTGTATATTATAACTTAAATTTTTTATTTTTAGAAAAAGTTTCCCTCCAAAAACCACATTAATTATTAGTGTATTTTAATTGATTTTATTTTATTTCCAAAATATTTAGTTTATATTTTAGTGTCTTCATTTTAATTGGATATTTATTTTATATTTCTACAAGTTAGAAAAAAAAACCACGCACTCTAACTTCACCTTAACCATCATCCACAGTCCCCCCTTCACCCACGCACTGCCATCATGTAAAAAAAATAATAGAAAAATACTTAAATAAAATCTCCATCTATAATTTTTTTTTATCAATTTTCGAATATAAAAATTTAATTTCAAAATTAAATAAAATATGTTTCTAAAGAATTGTAACAAAAAAATTTCCCTCCTAAAATAAATAAATTATTAAAGGGAAAGTGTGATGAAAATTTTAGAGATGTGAAATGTAAAATTATAATTTCAATTTTTATTTTAATAAAAAATTTCCGTCCAAAATAGTATATTATATATGACTTCAATTTATTAATTTGAGAAAAAAAATTCTCTCTAAAAACCAAATTATTTATTCTTGTATTTTAATTGATTTTATTTTATTTCCAAAATATTCAATTTATATGTTAGAGTCTTCATTTTAATTGGATATTCAATTTAAATTTCTAAAAGTTAGGTAAAAAAAAGCACGCACTCCACCTTCACCTTCATCCACGGTTCCCCTTCACCCACACACTACTGTTCACCGGTTCGTTTCGAAAAATTAATCATTCTTGATAATATGCCCCGATCAAACATCCGAGCGCAAAGTTATGACATTCCGAAATTTTAATTTCACTATACCCCTTTCAACAAAAAACCTTAAAGAAAAACACTTAAATAAAATTTCCATCTACAAAATTTTTTTATCAATTATTCAATATAAAAATTTAATTTCAAAATTAAATAAAATATGTTTCCAAAGAACTGTAACAAAAAAAATTTCCCTCCAAAATTAAAAAAATTATTAAAGGAAAATTGTGATTAAAATTTTAGAGATATGAAATGTAAAATTATGATTTCTATTCTTTATTTTAACCAAAAAATATCCCTTTAAAATTGTATATTATAACTTCAATTTTTTAATTTTAGAAAAAAAATTTCCCTCCAAAAACCACATAATTATTCTTGTATTTTAATTGATTTTATTTTATTTCCAAAATATTTAGTTTATATTTTAAAGACTTCATTTTAATTGGATATTAAGTTTATATTTCTACAAGTCAGGAAAAAAACACACACTCCACCTTTACCTTCACCATCACCTTAACCTTCATCTGCGGTTCCCCTTCACCCACGCACTGCCGTTCACTGGTTCGTCTCAAAAAATTAATCATTCTGGATATATTATATGCCCTGATCAGACAAACGAGCGCAAAGTTTTGGCATTCCGAAAATTATCACTATACTCCTGTAAAAAAAAAACTAAAAGAAAAACACTTAAATAAAATTTCCATTTATAAATACTTTTTATCATTTTTTTAATATAAAAATTTGATTTCAAAATTAAATAAAATATGTTTCCAATGAATTGTACCAAAAAAATTTCCCTCCAAAATTAAATAAATTTTTAAAGGAAAAGTGTGATGAAAATTTTAGAGAGGTGAAATTATAATTTCAATTTTTTATAACAAAAAATTTCCCTCCAAAATTGTATATTATAACTTCAATTTTTTATTTTGAGAAATAAATTTCCCTCCAAAAACCACATTTATAATTCTTGTATTTTAATTGATATTATTTTATTTTCAAAATATTCAGTTTAAATTTTAAAGTCTTCATTTTTATTGGATATTCAGTTTATTTTTTACAGGTCAGAAAAAAAAACGACGCACTCTACCTTCACCTTCATCCGCGGTTCCCTTCACCCACGCACTGACGTTCACTGGTTCGTCTTAAAAAATTAATCATTCTAGATAAATTATATGCCCTGATTAGACATCCGAGCGCAAAGTTATGACATTCCGAAAATTTTCACTATACCCATGTAAAAAAAAACTAAAAGAAAAACACTTAAATAAAATATCCATCTATAAAAACTTTTTATCAATTTTCGAATATAAAAATTTGATTTCAAAATAAAATAAAATATGTTTCCAAAGAATTGTAACAAAAAAATTTCCCTCCAAAAATAAATAATTTATTAAAGGGAAAGTGTGATGAAAATTTTAGAGATGTGAAATGTGAAATTATAATTTCATTTTTTTATTTTAATAAAAAATTTCCCTTAAAAATTGTATATTATATATAACTTCAATTTATTATTCTGAGAAAAAAAATTCTCTCCAAAAACCACATTAATTATTCTGGTATTTTAATTGATTTTATTTTATTTCCAAAATATTCAATTTATATTTTAGAGTCTTCATTTTAATTTGATATTCAGTTTAAATTTCTAAAAGTTAGGTAAAAAAAGCAAGCACTCCACCTTCACCTTCACCTTCACCTTCATTCGCGGTTCCCCTTCACATTTCCTGAATCAACTTTTCTTTTTCTTTTTTTGATTGATTTTTCATTTGTATTTCTTGGTTTTTTTTTATTGATTTTTTATTTTTCTGGATTATTTTGAAAATGTTTTTCTTGGTAATTTTCTGGTTGATTTAATTTTTCATTTTTATTTTTCAAATTGGTTTTCTAGGAATTTTCTTATTTCATTTTTAGATTTTTTTATTTTTCATTTTTCGGTTTTCTATTTTTCGTTTTATCTTTTTTTATATATTTTTATATTTCATTTTATCTGTTTCTTTTTATATTGTTTATCTTTTTTTCTCAGGGATATGTAGATGTTGGAAGTCTTATTGTTGAAATCTTGAAGATCCAGAAAGTTTTAATTTATACCATTTTTGTTGTAATATCAAATCATAATTTAAGATATTTTATACATTCATAAGAATACTTAAAATTTTTTGTTTATTTGATTGTAAATCTTGTAATGATACAAGTATTGCATAGTTTGTAGTGTTTATTTCTCAGGAATATAATTTGTATCTAATTGACAAGGTTTTATTATTGGTACTTATATTACTTTATTATTTCTGCTGAATGGTTATGATTTATGAACAAATATCATTGCAATTACCAAACTAAACTAGTTTCCAATTTTTACAAAAATTCCTTGATACAATTTAGCAACTAAATTAGTATTGAGATTATGTGTTTTTTTATACATTTTGTATTATATTATTCTCTAATGAAATTATAGGGAGCTAGTTTTTCATTGTTCGCAATTATAAAATAGAATTCGATTTTATTACATTATTATATTAAATCATATGTTATAGTGACTACATATAAATATTTGATATTACGAATGTCCTAAATTTTAGTATAAAAAACAAATGTACTAAATTTTGATTAACTTTATTTTTGGTGGGAAAGTTGACATTTTCATTGACAATTAGTTGTGAAAGTTAATTTGAAGTATTTTAATTGAAATTTAAGAGGGACATTTAATTTTTCATTTTGGAATGAAGAAAGTAAAGGCTAAACTATTTTTTCTACCCGTGCAAAGCACGGACGATATTTTTAATTGAACTTTATATTTTGTATAATTTTGAAAGTATTAAATAGAATGGTTTAAAAAATTATAACAACTAAATGTGAGAAAACTAAGAGGGCAAAAACAACGTTTTATTCAAGAAAATAGTCACTTGTTTTTTAATATCAATGATGGTTATTTGCTACGTGTAATATCTGTTGAGCTATTTATGGTTTTGATGATAATGAACAAATGGTGATTATCTAACTAACATGTGGGTTGAGATGTGCATGAACAAGTTCATAGGTTTTAATGAAAAAGGTTCCTGTTATCTTTGATGATGTATGCAATATAAGTTCCTGAGTTGGAACAAATCAAAAGAAGCTTATGAGTTGAAGCAAATAAATAAAGAAGTTCGAGAGAAGGAATTCAAATGGAGAAGTGTTCCTAAACAAGAAATTCAAAGAGAAGATCAACCAAGAAGCACTTGAAGGAGTATTCAAGTATTCAAGGGAGATCAAAAGGAGAAGAGAAAAGTTTCTATGTGGGAATGCAACTCAAAGGTACCAAAGTTGAAGCCTTGCAAAGAGAATACTTGAAGAAGCACAATCAAGCAAGCAAGCAAGCTAAACTGAAGTTCCTATGCAACACGAGTTAATTTCCTGTAAAGAAACAAATCAAGAGAAATGAGAATCAAGATTTCCAAAGTTGGAGCGTCTTGAAGGTGAGAAGAAACTAGAAAATTAAGAGTAATTTTCTAAGGCTTTTGAAAATATGTTGAGTCATGAGTCTGGCTGGAACACGAGTTAAGTTACAAGTGGAACTTGGGTCTGTCTTTCAAAGGAACTTGAGTCCAGTTCCTACAAGAACACGAGTCCAGTTCCTAGTGGAACTTGTGTCTGGTCAGTTGGTTATAACAGTCCACGTCTTTAACTTAATTTTAGGACCCTTTAAACTGACTTGCAGACTGTTTTAATTAGGCCACACGTTCAAATATTAACTGGTATTAAGTGTCCTTTATTTTAGGAACTCATAACAAATTAATTTGAATTAATACATTAGTTATAACTGGTTTCCTATTTTTTAGAAATGAGTTGATTAATTTGTTTATTAATTAATTCTGATTTTGTAAGAAGTTTAAAGTTTTCAAAACTGTTTTCTATTATTTAAAAACCATATTTTTAGTAGTCAAAGTTTGTTATTTTAAAACTTGTTTTTAATTCTGATTTTAATTTTGTTAAAGGTATTTTAAAATATAAAGAATATAAAAATTTAAAAAATCAGAAAAAAGAAAAAACTAATTTTGTTTTAATAAAACCGGATTTTAACTAGCAATATTCTAGGAAATTGTTGCAAGTTTGTTGGAGTCAAAATACTTATATTAAGTGTTTTTATTTTTGAAATTAAAGTCAGTAAAAAGTTTGTTAAAGTCCTAAAAAAGGTGGAGTCAAAGTGTTAGTGTTTAACGTAAATTGTAGTAGTGGAGTATGGGGTTTAATTTCTAATTCATTAGTCAGTTATGGTGATTGTTCTCCAAGCCAATTCATGACATACGTCACACCTACACATAGATATTAAAATTAGTCATGAAATCCTAAAAAATAGGAGTCAATAAGTAGTGGGACGTGGCTGTTAGTTAGTGGGAACATGGGCAGCAATGTAGTGGACAGTTACAAGTTCTTGACAGTACTTTGAGTCGGTTTAGTGGTGTATTTAGTGGTTTCTTGGGGAGCACGACTTTAAACCTTATAAATACTGAATGAATCTTCATTTCTAAGGTGAGCCAGATGATCAGTCCATTTTAGGACCGATTTTCCCGGCTCTTTTCGCTTGTTTTCCGCGCATTTTAGGCTTAGTTTTCCAAGTTTTAAGCCTTTTTAGCTTAGTTTTAGTTTATTTAGAGTTTTCGTTGAATAATGTCGTTTTATAGTTGCTTTCGTCAATAATTGAGCTATTTTGTGTTACTTATGCCTTTTGTTCTTTAATGTAGGTGTTTTGCGGGTTTCCAAGCGATTCTCGAAAGCCATCAAGGGTCGTGAGAGGTCCCAAGAAGCTTAGAGAAGCATGCCGCAAAGCCAAGACCACAAGACAAGGCAAAGTGCACCCAAAGAGCATTTTTGTTATTTTTAAGGCTTGTCGGGCCCGAGGCCCGATATCTCAGGAGGCGTGCCGACCTGCCCCGAGAAGCCCGAGCAAAAGTTGGAAGCATTTGGGTCAAGTGATGGTCGCGGACAGAGCCAAGCACGCGCCCACGCTAAATGACCATCACCCGCGACAACCCCCAAAGAAAGCAATGCCCAGGCCAGCTCGAGCCCTCACTTGTGGCCACGCCACCTCCAACGTTGTGCCCGCGCCGCTAGCTTCGCGCCCGCACCACCCCTGACGCGCGTCCGCGCCTGAGCCGTGATCTGTAGCTCTGTTTTTTGGGCCATGTTTGCTGCTGGCTCGTGCTGTTCTCAACTTCGACTCGTGCCTCTTCTATGCTTGGCCCCTTTGTTTTCCCACTTGTATATATACCTTCTAATGTCCCTAAACATAGGAACAACACTTTAGATTAGTTTTCAGTCCCAAAAATCAGATTTACTTAGGGTTTGAGGAGAGAGAAACCCTCTCTTCCTCTTCCCATGGTTAGGGTTTATACTTAGTTGTTTGTTTCATAGTTTTAGGTGTAGATTTAGCTCTAGATTTCAATGGTTTGTTGAAGATGATGAATGAAATTGAAGGTATATTCAAGTGACATGGCCAATCCAACGTTTTTGCTCATCAAAATTCAATAAGTTCTCTCTTTCTCTTCTTTACTTATTCATGTTTTTCATTGCTTAAATCTTGTTTATTTGATGCTTTGCTTGTAGATTAATGTTTAAATTATGCAATTTCATGTTTGTATTTGATTTATATATGTTTAGTGAGTAGTTAATTTTTAGGGTTTGAAGGTGATGGGTTCATGACTTGAAATTGGGGGTTTTCATATAGTTTTTGGGTTGAATTGTGTTCATGGTTGGTTAATGTTGGTGTCAATGAACTTAGAGATTAGCTGGAGGCCATAGTTAGTTTCTTGGTATTTTCGAAGTATAATAGGGCTTTGTCTATGAGTTAATTATGCTTTGATTTTCATTGCCCAATGTTGCTAGTGAGACCATTACAATGGGAGTCGGTGGTCGAGCTAGGAATCCACTTTAGGTACGTTGTTAGTGAGACTATTACAACGGGAGTCGGTAGTCGAACTAGGAATTTACTTCTAGTGAAACCTTGGTATAATTGTGATCATTGAATGTAATGATAACGTCCATTCGGGAGAAGTCGTTATTGTTATATTCATGCGTCAACTCCTAAATCACTCCGGGAGGAGGTTTAGGTACTTTATTAGAGTTTAATTCCCCTTCCCTAATTTAGTTTGTTCTTTAGACTTTTTGAAGTAATTTCCCCGAAATCAATTGAACCCGGATCCGAAAACCCTAGACCTTAGTTTATTATCTTTCGCATTTGTTTTTCTTGATAGTTTTAGCTTCCATTTCAAACAACAAATCCAAGATCCGCAATCGACCTAAATCGCACAACACGATTCACGACCTGTTCCCCGTGTTCGACACCCCCACTCATACTACAACGGGGGTTTTAATTGTTTGGTGAAAGAGCCCAAAAAACCCCTTCATCAAAATGGCGCCGTTGCCGGGAAATAACGGTTGAAAAGTGTTGTGTAATTTTTCTTGATTGAGCTAGTTGCTTTCTTTTTCCTTTTCTTTTGATTTTATTTTGTTTTCTTCTTTTCCAAAAATTTGAAAAAAAAAAACCAAAAAAAGGGGCATTTTATTTTATTTTATTTTGGCTATTTATTTATTTAATAATAATTGCTTGCATTTTTGTCGAATTTTGGTTTCATGATGGCAAGCTTACCTATTCCTCAATTCGAAGATGAGTCATTTTGGAAATATTTCAATAGAATTCAAGGTATAGTCCCATTTAATTGGGATGATAATTTGTTGAATATTTGTGAGGTGATTTACATGGGTTTGAATGCTTTTACTTTGGATGTTGTTGAGTCTATGCATAACGGTGAGTTTTGAGCTTTGACCCTAGGAAATGCTTGGAATTTTTATTGTTGGCTAGCCCAAGACACTTATGAATGGGACATGGGTACCCATTCTAGCCAAGTACAACCCAACTTCGATTCATTTCCTCCTATTTCTCCTAATTGTAATGATGTGCACCCCAATTTTAATTCTTCACTTGATTGCACACATTACAATCAAGATTCTCATGTTTCTAGTGATGAGATTAGCTATGACTGTGACGACCCAACTCGCTTAAACCGGCGCGGAAGAAACCGACGAGTCGAATAGTCAGTTCTAACATACTAACATACTTAAAAATTAAAACAAAACCTCAAATTGAACATATACTAAATCCAAAAGTACAACACCCACAAGATTGTACATATCTAAACCCAAATATCACTACTACTACGAACAATATTAACTCCAAAATAAATGTCAGAGTTAGAAAATACAAATATCACTACTATAGTCTAAACTAGAATCGCAAAACAAAAAAACAAGTACTAAATAACATTGGCACTCGCCCAACCCAAAGCTAAGCAAGAACCTCATCATCTGAATTACCTGAAAAATAACAACAGTCCACCGTTAGTGGCGAATTTTCCATCTCCAAGGAAAAACACTCTGATCTCCTATCAAAAATATTCCTAATTCACCCTTTGGGGCTTCCACTCTTGCATAAAGTTCTTGCTTCGACAATTCAAAAGCGGGAGATGGCTTTTTACTAATGAATCGATATTCAAAATCATTCCATTCAGGATATATTATCCTATTAAAGCGTCGGATTTCTAAATTTTCATAGGGACCCCCGGGAATTCCTTCTAGAGCTTGTTGAATTATTTTTACTGATTCTACCATTTCGCCGATTCGTATTAAATAACGAGCTAATGAATCTCCTTCTTTTTGCCATTGAACTTCCCAACCAAATTCGTCATAACATTCATAATGATCAACTTTACGAAGATCCCATTGTATTCCGGAAGCTCGTAGCATTGGTCCTGATAAACCCCAATTTATTGCTTCTTCTCCCCCGATAATGCCCACATTCTCAACTCGTTCTAAAAAAATGGGATTTCGTGTAATAAGTTTTTGGTATTCAGTAAGCCCTATTAAAAAATAATCACAAAAATCTAAACATTTATCTATCCATCCATAAGGTAGATCGGCAGCTACCCCTCCAATACGAAAATAATTATGCATCATTCTCATACCGGTGGCAGCTTCGAATAAATCATATATTAATTCTCTTTCTCTGAAAATATAGAAAAAGGGAGTCTGTGCGCCAATATCTGCCATAAAAGGGCCGAGCCATAACAAATGAGAAGCTATACGACTTAACTCCAACATAATTACTCTAATATAGCTAGCTCGTTTAGGTACTTGAATATTTCCCAATTGTTCCGGTCCATTTACAGTTATTGCTTCTGTGAACATAGTAGCTAAATAATCCCAACGTGTTACATAAGGTAGATATTGTATAATTGTTCGGTTTTCCGCAATTTTTTCCATACCTCGGTGTAAATAACCCACTATTGGTTCGCAATCAATAACATCTTCACCGTCTAAAGTAACGATGAGTCGGAGAACGCCATGCATTGATGGATGGTGAGGGCCCATATTGACTATCATGAGATCTTTTCTGATAATTGGTCCAGTCATAGGTTTTTCCCCGATTCATTCTTTGACAAATTCATTTTTCCATGAATTGCTGAAAACAAAAAAAAGAAGTTCATCAAAATTCAAGATCTAATAAATCAAATAATTCAAAACGACTCAACAAATTAACGTTTTTTTAGTTCTCGAATGTTCAATTGACCGATTAATTCTTTATAACGTACTCCATTTTTATTTGACAAATAAGCCAGTAGTCGTTGACGTTTTCCCAAAATTTTTCGTAGACCTCTCTGAGATGAATAGTCTTTTTTATGCAATTCCAAATGGGAAGTAAGTCTTCGTATCTTATTGGTAAAACAAAATACTTGAAATTCAACGGACCCACTGTTTTCTTCTTTTTTCTCAGGCGAAATACCAGATATGAATGAATTTTTTTTCATAAATTTTTAACCTTCCTTCCTTTTTAGTTTTAGCAAATATGGAATTTTTTTGATCAGTAATAATAATGCCAGTTATTTAAATCGGGTATACACAATAATTAATTCATTTTATCAAAGAAACTTACTAAAAAAAATTATGTTGATTTTTTTCTGGATCTAGTTAATACGTTATTGAATTAGTATCATGTATCGAAATTGAACGTACGACAAGGCGTGTGTTTACCTATTTATTTATCTAAATGATTAGGGAATCCATAAGACAAATGTATCATAAATGAATTTTAAATTGTGGATACATATGCATTCTTAATATACTAAAACGACTCCCGTTATTAGTATCAAACCAACAACGATTCATACAAGCTAAATCTTCTAATCGATAATTGGGCCAAAGAAGAAATTTAAATTTTCTAAGTGTATTTTTATCTTGACCAACATTTTTGTTTTTATCAAAAAATTGACTACTGTTTTTTACGCGATTTCGTATTGGGTTTGTATTCATACCATTATTATTTTTTAAATTCAAACAAATTAGAATTCTCAATTCTCTACGATGTCTGGGCGATAAAATATTTTCAGGAGCAAGCAAATCCAATTTTTTTTTATCAATATTTTCTCTGTATTTTTGTTGATTATTTTGGTGTTTACTCTTATGAACCAATGAAATACATATGGTTTGATACAAAATAAACAGTCCATCGTTTTTTACAGACCGACGAATCGGTTCAACAATCAATATCCCCTTTTGTATCAAGTCTTCAAGAGTTAAATCTTTATTAAGAAGCAGTATATCCATACTCAATTCGTTTCTTTCTAGAGAGGCTATAGTAATTTCTATTGGATTTATCAATCTAAGCTGGAGACAATATACTTTGATATTATTGATCAGTTTTTGATTCATAGAATTACCCCATCTCAATTGAAAAAGTAAATATTTTTTCAGTAAGAAACGGAGTCCTATTCTTTTAGTAGTCTTAGGTTTTTGTCTCTTTCTAGGCATTGTCATATCTGATCCTATATAATCTTTTTCAATATCTTCTTGTTCATTTGAGAGATCAGATTCATATTTTTTTTGGACATTGGACCCGGGCTCCGTTGCAATTACGATTTCGTTTTCGTCTTCATTTACAATTACCGTTTCGTTTTCGTCTTCATTTTGATTACCTTTCTTTAATTCAAACGATTTTTTTTTCATTTGATTGTCTAAAAGTATTCGTTTTTTTATTTCTAGTGATGTTTTTATTTTCATTCAAATTTTCACTTCCATTAGAATTTGAAAAAAGAAAATTAATTGGGATAATCCAAGGTTTCATTTTATATGAATTATAAAATAAGGCAAATTCAGAGAAAAACCAAGATTCCAGCTCTGATATGGGACGACTTAGTATTTCTTCATTCATTCCCATCCAATCAAAATTTTTTTTTTTTTGATGGCACCGATTGATTTCTTGATCAATTGTGTGATAAAAAAGACCTTTTTTATCTAAATCTATTTTATCAACAATTTGATAATTCTTAGATTCAGTTGTTCTATTTTCATTCATGCTAGTACTGATATCCTCAATGTCGACTTTCTTTCTAAGACAAAAATGGAGAATTTTAAAATCCAAATATTTTCTATCTGTATTTTTCTCTATATCCATAATATTTTTTATTCCTAAATAATTACTGATCTGAATATTCCACCACATGTCAATTAATTTGTCTTTATTTTTTTTGTAATTATAAATATAAGAAAATTCTTGGTTTTTTTTTTTAACGGGGATACTCCAGATCATAGCACAAATCAAGCAACCAAATCAAACATCCAAACATACCAACATACGAACCAATGTACCATAATATCAATAACTATAATAACCATAAGTAACAATGTTGACTCGACTAACTTTGACCATTAATTAACAATTTTAAACTTTAGCGCAATCATTTACATATTAGACCGGACTACGCACGTACGAACGCATCTTACGCGAACGAACTTTCTACTATGCCAGGATTGAGAATCTTACTCCCAACCCCATGAAACCCATCTTACGGGAAATCCATATCAAGAGACGACATAGTAGGATCTCCAACTATCCCAATACCGCGGATAGGATAGGGGCAACGTCTTAACCCAATTCTTAGAATCTTACTCTAAGATTAGGCGTCTAATAGTAAAATCAAGCTAATCTTTAACCGAAATTTACATTCTTAGTTAATCTTAAGTTGCATCTTACGCCTTGACTCAAGACTAACATGTAAATCAACAAATCTTGGAACCTCATATATCATTCTTTAACTTTCTTTAACTTTCTTTTAACTTCCTTTAACTTTCTTTAACTTTCAAGACTCGACCAAGAACCCATAAAGAACTATCAAGACTCATAACGAACTTATCCAAGACTCATAAAGAACTCAACCAAGATTCAAGAACTTCAATCAAGAACTCAACAAGATTATCAAGAAATCATAAAGAACTCATCATCATACTCATCATCAAAATCACGCATAACATGAGCAATTAACAACAATTTAATCAACTTATATGCATCAAAACTTCATGAACTTGAAAATGAACATAAACAAACGTAAAACTATCATAATGAATCATAAAATACAAAGAAACAAGGCATGAACATCACAAAACAACCACCCAAAATCAGCCTATACTTCACGCATAAATAAGGGTCAAATTCATCAATCCCGGTTTAATCTAATCACTTAATCTACTCTATGAATCATAGTAAACCAACTAGGATTTGGATAGTATGTTACCCTAATGAAGTACAAACACAAAACACACTAAACTTGCTGCCCAAATTCGAAACCACACGGCCCCAATAAACACGCAGCAACACGGCCAGCACCACCACGCGAGCACGGGCCCCCTTCGAACACGGTCTTCGATGCATGGCCCTAATGCACGGCTTCAACCACGGCACCACGCACGGCCAACCTTCGAGCACCCACTCGAACAACCCACACGAACCAAGCCCAAAACCAAACCTGAACTAGTGATCTTGAATGAAAATAATGTGGTTTAGTTTGTGTTTTGATACTTAAAGATCAATGGAAGTTGAATCTTTAAGTTTGGGTTTGAAAAGATGATGAACAAAATTTGGTGAGTGATGAGGGCCAAAATGGCGTGAGACTAGGAGAGCAAATGGAGGGTGTTTGGCTATTGATTTGATGAGCAAGTGTTTAAATGGCAAAATGATGTTTAAGCCTTACTAACTCTTCTATATATAGAAGTTAGTTAAGGTGTGAACATGAAGCAAGTGGAAAAATCATGCCACTCTACTCAAGGGGCCGGCTAAGGCTAAGGAAATGGGCCAAATTGGGCTTTCGATAAATAATTGGGCTAATTGCACTCTTGCATGTTTAATCATGCCTAAACCGATTTGGCCCAACAATATTAATTAACTAATTAGAAAATTAAATAATAAAAATTCTAATTAATTAAATAATAATAAAATAAATAATAAACAATCATTCATCAAATAAAACAAATCAGAATAAGCAACTAATCAATAAATAATAGTCCAAATAAATTCGGACCACACATAAAAATCACATAAATACTAAAATAAATCGACGACAGAAATACCGATAAATCTGGGTCGTTACAATGACCCTTCCCTTCTTGATCAGTTTCTAAGACCTTCTAAATTTGTTTATACAAGTGTTTGTACTCCTAAAGCGATTAAGGGGTATAATGACTTGATTGACATGTGTTTTAAGATCCATAAATGTCTCCCATTAGAAAGTGAGGGCAGGTGATAGGAGGGGTTTTCTTACCAAATAAAAAACCCCCGTCGTAGTATGAGTGGGGGTGTCGAACACGGGGAAGGTACTTCGCACTAGCCTAGGCGTGAGTGTCGAACAAGCTAGGTCAAATAATGGTCGCGAGAGGCGAAGGGAACTAACTAAAACTACGCTAAGGAAACAAAAACAAAAGGGACTAGGGTAAGAGATCCACAACTCATACCACCATGAATTATGAATCAATCGAAACTTAGACTTAGGTCGTGGATAAGGGGAGGTCGTTCTAAGATCGTACCACTCTTTCGAGCTAGTACGATGACCGGAAAGACATATACAACTCACTTTCGTGCAGCGACACATCTAACAAGTACTAAGCACAAAATCACGAAGACCGGTAACTTTCCCTTGATCGAAGGCCCAACTTTCGTGGTGCTTCCATCAATCGGGCAAAGGAAGTCATCACCCACGTTCACCTTTCGGTCCTTCGGTGGGGATTCTTCAATGAATCCTATGTTAGCTAGACACAAGACTCAACATTACCGAATCCTAAGGTACCGACATTATCACAACCAAAAGCCAAGAAACAACTAAACCACAATCATGGAGGAATTTGAGGGGTTTCACTCAAACCCTAGAAACTAAACTACTCAAACATAATTAACAAAAGCATGATAAAAACTACAACTAATTACATAAATCAAACCTAAAACTAAGAAGAACAAAAACAACAACTAAAACCAACAACTAAAACCTAGAAAACTACAAACTAAACTACCAAGAACAACAATGAAATCAAAATAAACAACTAAACAAACATGAAAATAACAAATAAACTAACTAAATAAACAACAACAACAACTATCAACTACTTAGACATCAATAACTAGCAACAAAGAACAAGAAATCAAGCAAATAAAGAAAGCAATAAAAGTACCTTGAAGAGATTGAAGAACAAGAGGAAGAGAAACTAAGAAACTTGCATAAATTGAAGAGCAAATGTAAATTACAAGAGGAAATTGAAGAAGAAAGCAACAAAATCTAACCTAAAACCCTAAGTGAGCCTCTAACCTCAGCTGGTTGTGAAGGGGGAAGAAGGGGGTATTTATAGTCCCCCCCAAAAATGCACGAGAAAAGACCTAAAACAGATTAAATGATACGAACAGGGCCTTCTCTGCGGGCGCTGGGAAAAAGTCAGCGGGCGCTGGAGAGGTCTCAGCGGGCGCTGGAGCCAAAAAACGAGCTACTGACTGTTCTGGCCAGTTCAGCGGGCGCTTGGAAATCTCAGCGGGCGCTGAATAGGTCTCAGCGGGCGCTGGAAACTTCTCAGCGGCCGCTGGACAGCCAGACAGTCAGTTTTAAAAACATCATAACTCCTTCATTTCTTATCAGGATTTAGCTTATGACCAAGAGTTTTGAAGCTATCGGAACGAGCTTTAACCTCCAACTTGAATCGCTTTAAAATGATAAGTACGTAAAAAGTTATGGCCTTTCAAAGTTGACCTATGCTCCAAAAGTGGTGATTGTGATTTTGGCTTTATTACGGCACACTTCTCAAAGCTTCTCGGGACCTCTCACGACCCTTGTTGGCTTTCAAGAATTGATCGAAAACACGCAAAACACCTACATGAATGAACGCAACGCATAAGTAATGCAAAAGAGCTCAATTATTAGCAAAAACGACAAGAAAAGACATTATTCAAAGAAAACGCAACTAAGACCTAAACTAAGCTAAAAAGGCCTAAAACTAATAAAACTAAGCCTAAAATAAAATGAAAACAAGTGAAAAGAGCCCAGGAAATAGGTCCTAAACTGGACCTATCAGCAGGCGAGTCATCAAAGTCCAGATAAGTAAATTAATAAAGAGACTTGAGATATTAGAATCTTGCTTAGAGGATGAGATGGATGATTTTGGATTTATGGTTGATTGTGAGGGTGGTTGTGGCAAGGATGACCCGATCTCTTCTTTGAGTAATCTGATTCAAGAAGAGGTGGATGTCGATCAAAAGGATGACGATGATTCCTTTGAACCAGTTTTGACTTCTCCCTCTCCTCTTGAGCCGACCACTCCTTCCTTTCTTTCTTCACCTAAATCATCCAAGCTCCATGTTTCCATTGAGGAGGAAGAGGATTTATTGCTTTTAGTCGATGAGGTTTTTGCATTTCTTGGTAACAACGACGTTGATTGTGGAGAAAATCTTAGGGTTTCTAGTGATTGTGATGGTGGCGTAGCCCATTGTGATGACTCTAGTGATAGTGAGGATGAAGACTTTTGTTTTGAAAGTGAAAACCCTCTCTTTGAGATTGATGATGACATTCGTGAGTTTCTAAACCCTCTTTTTGAGGATGATGATGAAATTTGTGAGTATCAAAATCCTCTCTTTGGGAATGATGTTGTTAAGCCTCCCTATTCTATTTCCATCGAGTCTTTTTCTTGCTCCACCTCAACTAGGGCGTATGTCCTTTTTCCTTCCTCACCCATTTCTCTTCCACATTTTATGTGTTGTCCACCATTTGATGAGTCTTTACCCCATCTTGAGCCTCATGACTACTCTTCTGAAACCAAAGCGGCAAAAATGTATAGTAATTATAGTTTTTCTTATGTTTCTTATTTTGATTATGATTTTAATTCTTTTCATTCTCTTAATTTTTATTTTTGTTTTAATTTTGATCCCCCTCCCCCACGTAAGCAAAAGATGACATTCCTTTGTCATTTTCCCTATCTAATTCTCTTTGCTTACGTGGTTCTCTCTCGATTTAGTGGCGATGTCCATGACACACTACTGCGAGCTCTACGATGCTATTTATTAGATGGCATCCTTCTCTCCCTTGTACATAGTTTTCCTTAGCTTTCCCCTTTTTTCTTTTATCTGTAATTAATTTGTTTTTGGAGTTTGGTGCTTGCTTTCTCTTCTCTTGCAGGTTTGATGATTAGACAACTCAAATAGATCATGTATGGTGCTAAAACGCAAAATAAAGGTTGTTTTGCTTATTTTGAAGCCTACTTTGGTGAGATCTTTCCAAACTCTCTTTTCATTTTCTTTGTTTGCTTAGTTTTAGGATTAGGTCTAGGAGGAGATGATTGTTCGAGGATGCTTGGCTTTTAGTTTTGGCTTTTAAGCCCCTGAGGAAATTTGGATATCGATGGCGTTGTGCCTCGATTTATTTATTTGTTTGATGCTTGATTGCTTATTTGAGAGTCATCCATGCTTGGATTTTGTTTTCCTCACTTTTGTATAGTTTTCTTATTTTGTTTTTCCCTTTTTTCCACTTCCTTTTCATTTCTTCTCTTTTCAAAGCAAAGTATATTTTTGGTTTTGTTTTGAGTTTGGACTTGATCGTTTTGGAATCTAGGACTTTGAATGCATTCCTTCCTAATTGTTAGCGGTCCACATGGTTTCAGATGTTGGGGTTGATTATCAAATATTGTTATGCTAGGTTTTAGAGCTTTAGAGTTCATGAAACTTAAAATCTTGGGTTGTGGTATGATTGGTGGTGCTTTGCTAGCTAGTTGAATCCCTAGAGGTAGTATTTGCAATCCACTACCCTTAACATGTGAGGAATTATCAAATCTTTCAAGCCTTCAACATTGTTTTGTTTGAGTGGCGATAGGCATATCCTTGTCATAACTTAGCTTGATCAAGAACTTGATCCATGACTCTCTGAGACCGCGACCGAGCTACTCTAGGGGAGGACGGAGGCATTCATTTTCTTAGTTATTTTCCATTTTTTTTCCTTTTTCATTTCCCTTTTTGTTTTATTTGTCTTGCTTCTTTCACTTTTCTAGGTTTTTGCTTTACATTTATCCTTTGGAACCCTTTGAGCTTAGCCTTTCCTATTCTTCTAGCCACATTACTAGCCTTATATGCCCCTTGTTTTTTTTATACCCCATTCGATATAGTGAAGCAATTGGAGCATTGTGGTTTGTATTTGTTTTGTAATGGAAATGTGTGGAGAAGTAAGGAAGTTTTCCTAAGCTAAAGTGTGTTGATTTGCATGGTTGCAAACAAAAGCCGACCTAAGTTGAAAAAGGCAAGGTCATGTTAAATAATTGGAAAAAATAACGCATCAATAAAAAAATAAAAAATTGAAAATTTGAAAAAAGTGAGCATTTATTCCTTTCTTTTTCACAATGAGGACATTGTGTCCTTTAAGCTTGGGGGAGGAGGAGTAATGAGAAAAATTATGTAAAATTTTTTGAAATTTGTTTATTTCTTTGAATAAGCTTGGGGGATTATTTGTGTATGTGTGTGGAGTATTAGGAGTTTGTTTGCTATTTGTTGCTCATTGGCGCTTATTTGCTTCACTATTTAGGTTTTGAGCACCACAAGCCAAATTTATTCCTACCTTACCCCTAGCCCTACATTACAACCCTTAAGTCCTCTTGATCCTAGAGAGTTGAGTCATATTCGGTGGAGGAAGTCATGGTTCAAGCATATTGAGCGGTTATGTTATGATGAGATGTTGGGTAGCCTAAATTGTTTCTCCATTTTGTTTTTCCGGCTCCTTCATGGAGTCATGAGGAGCTATCTTTCCGGGTGGATACGAAACTAGCATAGCTTGTGGTTATTTGGTTGTGGAGTGAAAGGGGATTGTTCCTCTTTAGCTCTTCTATCTAGCATGTTTTATTTGACTATCCACCTTTGACATCTTTGAGCATGTTTTCCGCTAGTGCTTAGAAAGGTTTGCATTCACTGATCCGGTCCATTTACAAGTCCAACTAGGGATTTATTTATTTTCTTTTCTTTTCTTTTATTTTCTTTATTTTTGTTTTCTCCCTTCTTTATTTTAGGACCGATTTTCCCGTCTCTTTTCGCTTATTTTCCGCGCATTTTAGGCTTAGTTTTCCAAGTTTAAAGCCTTTTTAGCTTAGTTTTAGTTTATTTAGAGTTTTCGTTGAATAATGTCGTTTTATAGTTGTTTTCGTCAATAATTGAGCTATTTTGTGTTACTTATGCCTTTTGTTCTTTAATGTAGGTGTTTTGCGGGATTCCAAGCGATTCTCGAAAGCCGTCAAGGGTCGTGAGAGGTCCCAAGAAGCTTAGAGAAGCATGCCGCAAAGCCAAGACCACAAAACAAGGCAAAGTGCACCCAAAGGGCATTTTTGTTATTTTTAAGGCTTGTCGGGCCCGAGGCTCGATGTCTCGGGAGGCGTGCCGACCCGCCCCGAGAAGCCCGAGCAAAAGTTGGAAGCATTTGGGTCAAGTGATGGTCGCGGACAGAGCCAAGCACGCGCCCACGCTAAATGACCATCACCCGCGACAACCCCCAAAGAAAGCAACGCCCAGGCCAGCTCGAGCCCTCACTCGCGGCCGCGCCACCTCCAACGTCGTGCCCGCGCCGCCAGCTTCGCGCCCACGCCACCCCTGCCGCGCGTCCGCGCCTGAGCCGTGATCTGCAGCTCTGTTTTTGGGCCGTGTTTGCTGCTGGCTCGTCTATTCTCAGCTTCGACTCGTGCCCCTTCTATGCTTGGCCCCTTTGTTTTCCCACTTGTATATATACCTTCTAATGTCCCTAAACATAGCAACAACACCTTTAGATTAGTTTTAAGTCCTAAAAATCAGATTTGCTTAGGATTTGAGGAGAGAGAAACCCTCTCTTCCTCTTCCCATGGTTAGGGTTTATACTTAGTTGTTTGTTTCATAGTTTTAGGTGTAGATTTAGCTCTAGATTTCAATGGTTTGTTGAAGATGATGAATGAAATTGAAGGTTTATTCAAGTGACATGGCCAATCAAACGTTTTTGCTCATCAAAATTCAATAAGTTCTCTCTTTCTCTTCTTTACTTATTCATGTTTTTCATTGCTTAAATCTTGTTTATTTGATGCTTTGCTTGTAGATTAATGTTTAAATTATGCAATTTCATGTTTGTAGTTAATTTATATATGTAACGACCCGTATTTTATCAGCGTTGTTTTCGGAGAAAACAACAATACGAATCAAAATTTAATAAAAGGTTTAAATTCCAAATTTTAATATTAACAGCGGAAGCTCTAAACTACTTCAATTTATTCAAATAAAATGAAATAAATCCAAAACCAAATTAAAATGTCCGGAGTCTAAAATAAACAAAACTACAGAAAGTCCATAAATTCTTTATTACATGGCTAGAATCATTATTATTTAGATAAATAAAACTAATCTCACCGCTCAAATCCCAGCCCAAGCGTTCCCCACTTAATCTTCATCAGTACCTGAAAAGGGAGTTTTGGGGGGGTCCAAAGTCAGTGGTGAGTAATTAGATTGTTCTACTTAATTAGTATAACACAATTAAAACATAATAAATAGAATAATTTCACAGTTTAATCAAGCAACATAAGAAAATAGTTACATTATACAAATTCAAGTACGCAGCGGAAAATAAATCATAAAGTAATCACAACGAGACCAACCAAGCTAGACAATTCCTATTCTCGACTCTAGACTCTAATTATTATTTTACCAGTTCTAGTTCATTGCAAGGTGCTAATCCATGACACAGTCATACGCTCGTAAGAGGTCAACAACAAAGATCTACTTCCCCCAACTTTCCTTGTCTCATGCCGGGTCAACCACAAGGATCTACTTCCCGAGCACTGGGATCCAGAACTGTCCCTAAACCGTAGAAGGGACAGTGGCTTCGACTATACTCATGTTCATGGCTCTTTAGCCACTAGATGAGCGGTCACTCCATAGATTAATTATCTTTTCAAGTTCTCTTTTCCAGTTCACAAATTGACTTTCTTTGACACGACTTGACTTTTAAACAATTCTAGTTCAACTTATTGACTCAAAACTCTAGTTCAAGACTCAACCTACATGAGTCCTAGACAAGATTCACACTAAAATTCCTCTAGCAATTCTAGTATTCAAATTCAACGAGTTCATACGTAAAGGCAAGAACTAATCATATTTCAACAACATAAATCATTAACAAGTATTCAGTAGTTAAAATCTTACCAGTAACTTACCAATAGTACAAGCCTCATGCGACAATAGTAACAAAAATATACTTCACCGATAATTCTCAAATCAATAAAAACATTAATATATAATACAGATTTTAACTAGCTAGAATATTTTCAAGAACATAATTAATTTCTAGTCTTTTATCTAATTGAATCATAAAATAATAGTCTTTTATTCCTTAATTCCACACGGCTATTTCGAATAATAATGAACAGGTATCAAATTTTAATCTATTTAAAATACAAGCTTTGTTTTAATTAATTTATAAATAATTCCAAGAGCAAGTTCATAATCTAATCTTGTATCATAAAAATAAGTGAAGATTCATGCTTTTATTTTTACAACCCACTCGACATTCTTGGACTAAAGTTCAAGATTAATTTTCCATATTTCAAGAACTCAATTAGATTAATTATTAATGCAAGAAATTCATCAAAGATTGCTACAAGATCAAGATTAAAGCTAAGAGATCATATTTTGATTCAAGAAGATTTCGAACAAGGCCCTATATCTCACGGCATATGCACGAAAGTCTTTCATATGATACAACAATAATTTATTCAACAAGATTAATTAACAAGGATCATAGATTAAGCATAGAATATGGATTAAACATGTAAATAAACTCAAAAATTCATCAAGAACCTCTTGCCCTCACTCGACATGCATGGTTCGACTTCAACAAGTAGTTCAACAACATAACTCAACAATTCTAAACAATCCTACATAATTCTAAACTTATTCTAAGGATTATATTATTAATCTTATTCTATTAATTAAGTAAAGCAACTAATTACCTAATAATATGAACAAATTCGAGAGGATTTTGATGGCCTTGGCACACGTTCCTCACGGCTATAGTGCTTCTTGGTCTCTTGCTCTAATCTTTTTAATATCAATCTAGGAGAAAGGTTTTTAGAGATTTTTATAATTTGTTTTGAAGTGGAAAGATGATACCTTAATTGATGAATTCCCTCCTTAAAAACTTAAAGAGGGCCGTGGGGTTCCTAAGTAGAGGTAGGTTTGTTGCTCTCCTAAAATTTAGTAGGGAGTTAGAAAATAAAAGTAAGACTTTTTAGGAGAGGGTCAAAGATAGATATAGATTAGTTTTTATTTGTGATTAAATTAAATCAACTACTTAAAAATAATTTAAAGGGGGGCCGTGTGGTGGTTAAGGGTTGGGCTAGGTTTTAGGTGAGTTAAACTATTGGACTTGATCCACCTTAAATAATTAGGCTCACTTCTATGTTTAAAACAATAATAATATACTAATTAATTAATTAAATAAAATTTAAAATAGCCCAAAATTTTTGGGTATTGCAGTCACCCCTCCTTAAGAAAATTTCGTCCTCAAAATTTTTCATAAGGAAGCACACATAAGGAAAACAACAACGAAGGAACGAAAGAACAAGATGGAAACAGCACATAGCCTGGTAAAATAGCTCCGGATACTTCTCGCGCATGGAGGCCTTGGTTTCCCAAGTTGCCTCTTCATATTTAAAACCTTGACCAGCAGAACTACCTTACGTCTCAACATCCGTTCTTGCCGATCTAGAATCTGCACCGGAACCTCGTCAAAGGATAGGTTAGGTGCGATAGCGGCTGACTCAACCAGGATCACATGCGACGGATCACTCACATACTTTCGTAACTGCGAGATATGAAAGACGTCATGCACCTTTGACAACTCTGTTGGTAGGGCTATCCGATAGGCCACCTCGCCCACTCTCTCCAAAATCTCGTATGGACCCACATATTTAGGTCTGAGCTTCCCTTTTTGCCTAAAACGAGTTACACCCTTCATTGGTGATACTTTCAGCAATACTTTTTCACCTTCCTGAAACTCCAACGCCTTCCTTCATGCCACCCCCGGGGTGTACTGATTAAGGGGTATTATGTGCTTCCCGCATGATCTTGTTCCGTAGAACCTTGTCGTTCCGCACACACCACCTGTTGATTTAGGGTTAGATTAGCATAAATAGAGATAAATAAGAGTATTCCGACTAGTATGTAATATACCTTCCTCGGAGTTTCAAACTCCCATCTGTCTCTATAGTAAAGTCCTCCGCTTGGCCTTGTCGCGGATTTTCTCGAGTTGGGGATCCTGCTTCTACTTGTCCCGAATTTCCTGGTAAAGATCAGGTTCCACACTCATAGCGTTAAGGTACACCCGAGTATGTCCCGGTGTGACCATTTCCACCTCCAGTTTCTGAAGATCTGCATGAACCTCCTTTGGTAATACCATTACTCGGTTGAGGGAGTGCCTCTCCTTGCGACTTAGAGCATCCACCACACGGTTAGCCTTCCCCTCGCAATAATCCAGTGACAAGTCATAATCCTTGATGAGCTCTAGCCACCTTCGCTGTCTCATGTTGAGTTCTTTCTGTGTGAAGATATATTTGAGGCTTTTGTGATCCGTGAACATTTTGCAAGTTGCTCCATACAAATAATGTCGCCAAATTTTGAGTGCAAGCACTATAGCAGCCAACTCCAGGTCGTGAGTAGGGTAGTTCTTCTCATGCACCTTGAGCTGTCGGGAGGCATATGCTATCACCTTCCCTTCTTGCATCAACACACACCCTAGTCCATTCTTTGATGCGTCGCTGTAGACTTCATATCCTATCCCTTCATTTGGCAAGGATAACACTGGTGCTTCCACTAAGCTTTGCTTTAGAGTCTGGAACGCCTTTTCACATTGTTCGGACCAGATGAACTCACTCTCTTTTTGCAATAATTTTGTCATTAGCTGAGCGACTTTAGAGAAGTCCTTTACGAACCTCCGATAGTAACCTCCCATGAGCACATGTTAACTCATATTTCCAACCGGTTAGGTAACATATTTTTATCATTCTTTTATTAAGATGATTCTATTACCTGCTAACCCGAGGAAACTTCGGATTTCCGCCACATTCTTCGGGCTATTCCATTCCACAATGGCCTTGACCTTTGCTGGATCTACTTATATACCATCCCTGTTAATGACGTGGCCTAAAAATGCCACTTCTTGGAGCCAAAATTCACACTTCGATAACTTAGCGAACCACTTATGAGCTCGCAACACGTCCATCACCATGCGTAAATGCTTCTCGTGGTCCTGCTCATTCTTGGAATATATCAAAATGTCGTCAATGAACACTACCACGCAAACATCAAGTAGATGGTGGAAGGTACGGTTCATTTGATCCATAAACACTGCCAGGGCATTAGTCAGACCAAATGGCATTACTTCGAACTCATAGTGTCCGTATCTTGTTCGGAACGCTGTCTTAGGAATGTCTTCGGCCTTCACCGGAATTTGATGGTAACCGGAACGGAGATCAATCTTGGATAAAGGATACTTTTTCTTCACTGTCACTTTGTTGAGTTCTCGATAATCGATACACATCCTCATGCTCCCGTCCTTCTTTTTAACAAACAAGACCGGAGCACCCCATGGTGACACACTAGGCCTTATGAAACCCTTGTCGATCAGGTCCTGCAGCTGAGTCTTCAACTCCTTTAGTTCCGCTGGCGCCATTCTATACGGAGCCTTTGATATTGGTGCCGTTCCCGGAACCAGGTCGATGTTGAATTCTACCTCTCTCTCTGGAGGTATTCCCGGTAACTCCTTGGGAAACACATCTGCATAGTCTTTGACTACTCGAATTGCTTCCAGTTACTCTTCTTTGGAGATGTCCTTCACTTGAAATAAATACACTACTTCTCCTTTTTGGTGGAGTCTTCTCATTTTCATTGCTGACACGAACTTCAATCCTTTCTTCTTCGTGGTGCTGGAGTAGGTTAGCCGCTTCCCTTTAGGTCCACGCAGAACAATTGCCTGATCACGACATCTAATTGCTGCTTGATACTTGGATAGCCAATCCATGCCCAATATTACATCGAACTCCATCATCAGAAATTCCATTAGGTCAGCCGTTAGTTGTTCACCGGCTATGACTATAGGAACTCCCTTGAATTCACGGTTACATGCAAAGTCCTCCCCCGAAGGTAGAGTTATAACATATTTTACGGGAGACTCTCCCGGCAAATTAGCTTTACACACAAAAGATTTCGCTATAAAGAAATGGTAGCACCCGCATCAAATAATACTAAAGAAGACAAATTATAAACAAGAAATGTATCCGTAACAACATCGGGCTGAGCATCTGCTTCCTCTTGCGTCATGTAAAAAATACGATTCTTTACCAGTGCCTTGTTCTCAGTCGTTGCGGACTTACCCTGCGGACATACCCACGAATTATGCCTAGCTTGACTACACGAATAGCATACCACTGCGGTTCCATCGCACTTCTTTCCTGGATGGAGCTCCTTCTGGCAACCCTTGCAGACTCGTTTCTCCTGAAATTTGGTTGCTGCGCTAATCTGATGTTGTGGCCTTTGGGGTGGTTCGAACCGGGGCTTCTTTGCTGATGTCGGTGGTTGACTCACGGTAACCCTTTTCTTGGTAGCTTCCTTCTCAGCCAAGGATGCATGAATTTCCAAGGCCACCTCGTAAGCCTTCTGGAATGTTGTGGCACCGCTGCTGATAACGTGCACCCTGATATCAGGGTCCAGCTTCTTGATGTACCTCTTTAGTCTCTCTGCTTCAGAAGGTATCACTGCGGTAGAAAATCTGGACAGTTCTGCAAACTTATCTGTATAAGCCTGCACAGACATAGTTCCCTGCGTGAGCATCAAGAACTCCTCCTGTTTCTGCCACCTGAGTTCATCGGGGTAGAAACGCTCTTGGAGTTTGGCGATGAAATCCTCCCATGACATGCCTCTCACGGACCTTCCCGGAGGACGAACCATCATCCACCAGTTATCAGCTTCTAAGCGCAGGTAGTAGCTAGAAATTTGAACTCGTTCTTCATCCGGGCAATCGGTCACATCGAACAATTTCCGCATTTCCTGAATCCAGCTTTCGAGCACTACAGGATCAGCTGTGCCATCATAGGTCGGAGGCCGATGACGGGAAAGCCGATCAAATATGGACTGACCACTAGACGATTGTGCCCCTCTCTGAGCTAAACTAATGATCGCACCTTCAAGCATGCGACGTCGATCGCGACCACTAAGTGATCGTCCCGGGCTTGCCATTCTATCAAGATAACACTCAAGTTAGGATCATAAAAGAACAATTATAAGTTAATTAATCGCGAAAAGAACAAAAATTCGCCTATCCCAGATAGTCTACCCGAGTCAACACTCACTTAAGTTCTTGTGGCAACGCTACAAAAGTCAACTCTCGGGTAATAAAGCACACTATCTCACGGGTTACTTATGGTGAAGTAACCTAAAAATTAAGCTCTGGTACCAACTGTAACGACCCGTATTTTATCAGCGTTATTTTCGGAGAAAACAACAATACGAATCAAAATTTAATAAAAGGTTTAAATTCCAAATTTTAATATTAACAGCGGAAGCTCTAAACTACTTCAATTTATTCAAATAAAATGAAATAAATCCAAAACCAAATTAAAATGTCCGGAGTCTAAAATAAACAAAACTACAGAAAGTCCATAAATTCTTTATTACATGGCTAGAATCATTATTATTTAGATAAATAAAACTAATCTCACCGCTCAAATCCCAGCCCAAGCTAGACAATTCCTATTCTCGACTCTAGACTCTAATTATTATTTTACCAGTTCTAGTTCATTGCAAGGTGCTAATCCATGACACAGTCATACGCTCGTAAGAGGTCAACCACAAAGATCTACTTCCCCCAACTTTCCTTGTCTCATGCCGGGTCAACCACAAGGATCTACTTCCCAAGCACTGGGATCCAGAACTGTCCCTAAACCGTAGAAGGGACAGTGGCTTCGACTATACTCATGTTCATGGCTCTTTAGCCACTAGATGAGCGGTCACTCCATAGATTAATTATCTTTTCAAGTTCTCTTTTCCAGTTCACAAATTGACTTTCTTTGACACGACTTGACTTTTAAACAATTCTAGTTCAACTTATTGACTCAAAACTCTAGTTCAAGACTCAACCTACAAGAGTCCTAGACAAGATTCACACGAAAATTCCTCTAGCAATTCTAGTATTCAAATTCAACGAGTTCATACGTAAAGGCAAGCACTAATCATATTTCAACAACATAAATCATTAACAAGTATTCAGTAGTTAAAATCTTACTAGTAATTTACCAATAGTACACGCCTCATGCGACAGTAGTAACACAAATATACCTCACCGATAATTCTCAAATCAATACAAACATTAATATATAATACAGATTTTAACTAGCTAGAATATTTTCAAGAACATAATTAATTTCTAGTCTTTTATCTAATTGAATCATAAAATAATAGTCTTTTATTCCTTAATTCCACACGGCTATTTCAAATAATAATGAACAGGTATCAAATTTTAATCTATTTAAAATACAAGCTTTGTTTTAATTAATTTATAAATAATTCCAAGAGCAAGTTAATAATCTAATCTTTTATCATAAAAACAAGTAAAGGTTCATGCTTTTATTTTTACAACCCACTCGACATTCTTGGACTAAAGTTCAAGATTAATTTTCCATATTTCAAGAACTTAATTAGATTAATTATTAATGCAAGAAATTCATCAAAGATTGCTACAAGATCAAGATTAAAGCTAAAAGATCATATTTTGATTCAAGAAGATTTCGAACAAGGCCCTATATCTCACGGCATATGCACGAAAGTTTTTCATATGATACAACAATAATTTATTCAACAAGATTAATTAACAAGGATCATAGATTATGCATAGAATATGGATTAAACATGTAAATAAACTCAAAAATTCATCAAGAACCTCTTGCCCTCACTCGACATGCATGGTTCGACTTCAACAAGTAGTTCAACAACATAACTCAACAATTCTAAACAATCCTACATAATTCTAAACTTATTCTAAGGATTATATTATTAATCTTATTCTATTAAGTAAAGCAACTAATTACCTAATAATATGAACAAATTCGAGAGGATTTTGATGGCCTTGGCACACGTTCCTCACGGCTATGGTGCTTCTTGGTCTCTTGCTCTAATCTTTTTAGTATCAATCTAGGAGAAAGGTTTTTAGAGATTTTTGTAATTTGTTTTGAAGTGGAAAGATGATACCTTAATTGATGAATTCCCTCCTTAAAAACTTAAAGAGGGCCGTGGGGTTCCTAAGTAGAGGTAGGTTTGTTGCTCTCCTAAAATTTAGTAGGGAGTTAGAAAATAAAAGTAAGAATTTTTAGGAGAGGGTCAAAGATAGATATAGATTAGTTTTTATTTGTGATTAAATTAAATCAACTACTTAAAAATAATTTAAAGGGGGACCGTGTGGTGGTTAAGGGTTGGGCTAGGTTTTAGGTGAGTTAAACTATTGGACTTGATCCACCTTAAATAATTAGACTCACTTCTATGTTTAAAACAATAATAATATTCTAATAATATACTAATTAATTAATTAATTAATAAAATAAAATTTAAAATAGCCCAAAATTTTGGGTTATTACAATATATGTTTAGTGAGTAGTTAATTTCTAGGGTTTGAAGGTGATGGGTTTATGACTTGAAATTGGGGGTTTTCATATAGTTTTTGGGTTGAATTGTGTTCATGGTTGGTTAATGTTGGTGTCAATGAACTTAGAGATTAGCTGAAGGCCATAGTTAATTTCTTGGTATTTTCGAAGTATAATAGGGCTTTGTCTATGAGTTAATTATGCTTTGATTTTCATTGCCCAATGTTACTAGTGAGAGCATTATAACGGGAGTCGGTGGTCGAGCTAGGAATCCACTTTAGGTACGTTGTTAGTGAGACTATTATAACGGGAGTCGGTAGTCGAACTAGGAATTTACTTCTAGTGAAACCTTGGTATAATTGTGATCATTGAATGTAATGATAATGTCCATTCGGGAGAAGTCGTTATTGTTATATTCATGCGTCAACTCCTAAATCACTCCGGGAGGAGGTTTAGGTACTTTATTAGAGTTTAATTCCCCTTCCCTGATTTAGTTTGTTCTTTAGACTTTTTGAAGTAATTTCCCCGAAATCAATTGAACCCGGATCCGACAACCCTAGACCTTAGTTTATTATCTTTCGCATTTGTTTTTCTTGATAGTTTTAGCTTCCATTTCAAAAAACAAATCCAAGATCCTCAATCGACCTAAATCGCACAACATGATTCACGACTTGTTCCCCGTGTTCGACACCCCCACTCATACTACAACGGGGGTTTTAATTTTTTGGTGAAAGAGCCCAAAAAACCCCTTCATCACCTGACTTCAATAATGTGGAGTACCAAAATGTAACATCTTATACCCACATATTGAGTCGGTTCCACTCAAAGTTCCTATCGTATGTTCCAGATTCTGTTCCAAGTTCCAGTCAAATTTTATGTTCAATATATTAGAGTTTTATTTTATCTAGAGTCTGTAATTTTAAGTATAGAAAAGTGAGTTTGAGTGAAATCTAGTAATGGGGAATTTGTAAAGGGTTTGAAAGAATTCTTGTAATTGGGGTGAGAATTTGAGAAAAGTGTGAGAATAGAGAAGAGAAGAGAAAGAGAATGAGAAAGAGAACAGAGAATAGAAAAGGAAAGAGAAAGATAAAAAGAGAGAAAAGGAAAAGGGAAAAGAACACTAGAATGTAGAGAATAGAGAAGTAAGTTCCTAGAGGAACTTACGGGTCCAGTAGAATATTATAGGTTGTAATTGATTTGTTGCCCTATAGTGAAGTGTTTTAGAGAAATCCCTAGTGGGTCGAGGTTTTATTTCCAGCTGGGCCCTGGAAAGTTTCCTCGCTAAATCTCTCTTACATCGTTTCTCTTTATTTTCCATTCATGTTCTTTAATTTCCGCAAAAATTGACTATCATGTTCCATACTACAATTCACCCGCCCTCTTGTAGTAGTTCATCCGAAAATCTTCAATTATTTTTAAGAGATGAATGGTATTATTTTTTTTAATAGGTCAATGTGCATATGTTAATTTTTTCACTTTTTTTTCTTCTGGAAAACGTTTTTCAAGTTGAATTTTTTAATGCACGTTCATGTTGAAAAATGAATATATATCAATGTGCATATTTTTTCCCACTTTTTATGGAAAATTTTTTCAAGTTGAATTTTTTTTATGTACATTCACATTTAACAAAATGCACATATATTACAAAGTAGATTATGTTATTGACAAAAATAAATAAAAAACAAAAAAATATTATTGAAAACTAATTAATGAGAAAGAAAAATGAAAACAATATTGCCAAGAACATTGTAACAATGATTTTAAGCATCCTTCCCAAAACATATTATGTTATTGGCAAAAATGATTAAGAAAAATAAATAAATATTATTAAAAACTAATTAATGAGAAAGAGAAATGAAATAATTTATTAATGATGTGACTAAACCAAATTGATGTGAACCAAATGAAATAATATTAGAGTTGTGAGAGATAAATGTCATGTGTCACTAGGATAGATTGGGGGAGAGTTTAAATATTATAGGTATAGATTTTCATTAAAATTTAGGAGGCAATTTTAATATTTCATTAAAATTCTGGAGGAAAAATTAATTTGTAATTGAAATTTGGAAGAGAAGGTTAATTTATAATTGGGATTTGGGAGAAAAGATAATTTGTAACTGAAATTAATTAGGATTTGTAATTGAAATTGAAATTTGGGAGCGAAGATTAATTTGAAGTACACTTTGTAATTAGAATTTGGGAGGGAAGATTAATTTATAATTGATATTTTGGTTAAATTAAACAACGGTCAGTTTTCAGCTCATTTTAGTTCAATTACCTAATAATTTGAAACATTTTCACATCATTTTGGTTTAGTCAACTAATAGTTTAAATTAGTTTTTAGTTAAACTAATAATTTGAAGCATTTAACATCAATTTGGTTTAGTCAAATAACAGTTTAAAACAATTTTCAGTTAAGTTTGGTTTAGTTATGGCCAGTTTAAAACAGTTTTTAAAAGTCAACTTTTTCAGTTCAGTTGATTTCAGTTTATGACTCAGTTCAGTTAAGTGCAATTCATTTTGTTTCAGTTGATATTTCAGCTATGATTCATTTGGTTCTTGGTTCATTTCATTTTAGTTAATTCAGTTTAGTTTGCGTTGGGTTAAAAGTTAAACCAATAGTTACTAAGCAAACTTACCGCTCTAATATTCACCCCCCATTTTATAACTCGTACGCTGGAATTACTGTGTTTCCCAAACAGTGACCCTTCTAATGGAAAAGCAAAGCAACGAACCAAATATTAAAACTAATCTTTTTTGGAAAAATGGAAATAAATAATCCCACCTTTAAGGTGTCTGCTCAAAATAAACCCACCTTTCATTTATTCCAAAATAATCCCACCTATATACCCTATCTTTTCAAAATGGACCTTTTGATACAGGCCCTTTTTAGAATGATTAGAAAAGTTAAATGAAGCAGGGGAAAGAGAAGAATCAGAGGGAAGGGGGAAGAAGCAGAGAGAATTAAGAGAAAAAAGAAGAAAGAAATTTTAGATTGTTATTATTCCTAATGAAAATAAGAGTAAAGTACTCCTATTTATAACAACTAGGAAAGCTAATGTCTAACAAACTTTAACTGACAAAAATACAAAAGTAACCACTACAACTAACAATTCTAACAAAACTTAATAACAACAACAACTCCCCTATCATACCCCCCTGGTTGACAGAACAGACTTGTCCTCAAGTCTACAGATCAGGTATCTCAAAATTAGGGAATTGAGCTATAAATTCTGAAGCAGACACCTAGGTTGCCTCATATGCAGGACATCATGCCCACTGCACCAGTAGTTGTAGCTGTCCACCTTCATCACTATCAACCATCCTCTTCTGCAATATAGCTATTGGCAAGGTTGTAGGAGCTGCAGCTTGGTTCAATGCCCAATCTGGCACAGTAGAGGAAATAGGAACTTGACCATGAAAAGGCTTCAATTGGGACACATGGAACACATTATGAATTTTAGCACCTTGAGGTAGTTGTAGCCTATAAGCCACCTTACCTACTACTGTCATTACTTGATAGGGCCCAAAATATTTCTGACTTAATTTCTGATTGATCCTTAACCCCATTGAAGTTTGTCTATAAGGCTGTAACTTGAGCCAGACCCAATCTCCTATAGCTAACTGGCTTTCCTTTCTGTGCCTATCTGCCATGATCTTCATTCTACTAACAACTTTCTGTAAATGAGCCCTGACCTGTGATATCATAGCCTCCCTTCTTATCATGCTCCTGTCTACCTCACTATTAGCACAGTCACCAGCTAGGTAGGGTAAGTGTATAGGGGGAGGCTAATTGTACATGATCTCATAGGGTGTTAGTCCAGTAGAAGTATGGAAATGAGTGTTGTACCACCATTCTGCTACTGGCAGCCACATAAACCATTCCTTGGGAATGTCTCCACACATACATCTCAGATAAGCTTCCAAACATCTATTCACTACTTCAGTTTGTCCATATGACTCAGGATGGTAAGAAGATGACAACATGAATTCTGTCCCATGTATAGAAAATAACCCCTTCCAAAACTTACTTAAGAACACAGAGTCCCTATCACTGACTATGGACATAGGCCACCCATGTAACTTGAACACATGGTCTAGGTAAGCTTGGGCTACTTGGATGGCTGTAAAAGGATGGGCTAGGCTATGAAATGGGCAACCTTGCTGAATCTATCAACCACCACAAAGATCACCTCCTTTCCCATGATTTTGTTAGGCCAGTTATGAAATCCATTGTAATGTCAACCCATACTTCCTCTGGAATTGGGAGTGGTTGAAGGAGTCCAGATTTAGCAGAAGTTTCATATTTCCCTGCCTGACATGTGACACAGGATCTAACAAACTGTCTAATATCTTTTGATAGTCCCTTCCAGGTAAAGAGACATTTGAGTCTTCTTAGGGTTCCATCCCTCCCTGAATGGCCCCCTTCAGGGGAGGCATGCTGCCATAACAAAATCTTTTACTTCAAGTGTTGATCAGGCCCTACTAATATTTTGTTTGATTTTTTTATTAATCCATTTGCCAGGGTAAGACTAGGAACATTTAAGCCTTGTTGTAGCTTCTCATAGTCTTGAGCCAGAACCTCATTTTTTTTTTTTGTAACTTTCCCTTATTAAATCCTCTAGATGAGAAGAGACTAAAGAGATAGCCATACACATAACTTCTGCCCCTTGCATTCTTGACAAAGCATCTGCAGCTATATTTTCTTTCCCACTCTTATATTGAATTTCATAAGAAAAACCCATCAATTTAGATAACCACAGCTGCTGAAATGGGGTAGAAATTTGCTGTTGTAAGAGCCACTTAACGCTCTTTTGATCAGTTTTAATAATGAAACGATTCCCCATCAAATATTGATCCCATTTTTGAACTGCAAACACAATGGCAAGTAATTCCTTTTCATACACAGACAAAGCTTGCCAATTGGTTCCTAAAGCCCTGCTAATAAAGGCTATGGGGTGATTTTCTTGCATCAAAACTACTCCAATCCCACAGCCAGAAGCATCAGCTTCTACTATAAATATTTTTGAGAAATCTGGAACTGCTAGAACTGGTGCTGATGTGAGTGCAGCCTTGAGGTTGTCAAAAGCCTCCTGAGCATCTGGATTCCATTCAAAAGCTCCCTTTTTCAAGAGATTTGTTAGGGGCCTAGAGATGATGGCATAACCCCTAACAAACTTCCTATAGAAACCTGTAAGCCCCAAAAAAACCCCTTAGTTGCTTGATAGTTTTAGGGATTGGCCACTTGATTACAGCTGCTATTTTTGCAGGATCAGTCTCCACCCCTGACCCAGATATGAAGTGTCCTAGGTATTCAATCCTGTCACTAGCAAAGATACACTTGCTCTCCTTGATACACATTTTATTTTCTTTTATGATTTGGAACACCAGTTCTAAGTGCTCCTAATGATCCTCCCTACTTTTGCTAAACACTAGGATATCATCAAAAAATACCAACACACACTTCCTGATGAGAGACTTAAAAAATGATTCATCCAACCCTGAAATGAAGCTGGAGCATTTGTAAGGCCAAATGGCATTACTAGAAACTCATAATGGCCTGAATGGGTTTTGAAAGTTGTCTTGTATATATCTTCTTCACCCATTCTTAACTGGTGATAGCCAGCCCTTAAGTCCAGTTTAGTAAAAATCATAGCTCCTGATAATTCATCAATAAGCTCATCTCCAAGTGCCATCTTTTTTTCCAACCAATACTACTGGAGAAGCAAAGGGACTAGAGCTGTGTTGAATGATGCCCCTATCAAGCATTTCTTGTACAAGTTGTTCAATAACATCCCTTTGCCTAAGAGGATACCTGTAGGGCCTTATATTCACTGGTACTTCTCCTGGTGCCAATGGGATCCTATGATCAAAGACTCCTCTGCTAGGGGGCAGTTCCACAGGGTCTGTAAAAATATCTTGGTATTTTTCCTTAAGTGCTAGCATTTCTGGGTTGTTTGTTAAGGGAGTTCTGTTAACCTGGGTTGCTTGAATATCTATTGTTAGGAGTTGAAGAAGACAGAGTTGTGATGCTGTAGAAAACATTTTACTACCATGTTCTCCTTCCACTATTTTCACCTTTTTATGAGAAATCCCCTTTAGCTTGAACTCTTTTTTGCCCATCTTAGATTCCATGGTTAGTTGCTTAAAATCCCAACTTATGGCTCCCAAGGTACTCAACCATTAAACACCCAAAACCATGTCACAGCATCCCAAGGGAATTATAAGCATATCCCCTGAAAATTGATGCCCTTGTACACTCCAAGAAAATTCCTTGCATATTTGCTGGCATACCATGTGATTTCCATCTGCTACTGACACTGCCTGGAGGGAAATTTGTTCCAAGGAATAGCCCAACTTCTTAGTTGTAGAAAGATCCAGGAAGTTATGAGTACTCCCAGAATCTATGATAATATGCAAGGGTTTGCCTTGGGTCAACCCTGTGACCCTCATAGTATGAAAAGACTCCCCCCCAACTAAGGCATGGACTGTGATATGGGGTTCTTGCTCAACATTCTGTCCTTCACTGATTTTTTCCTCATTTTCTTCATTTCTTGCTACAATTAATTCTTCATCCTCTTCCCAAGGAAGTATTTCAACAGTGAACAACTGAGGCTCTTTGAACTTGCATTGATGATTCCTAGTAAAAGGTTCATCACAATAGTAGCATAGGCCTTTGGCTATTTTCTCTGCTCTTACATCAGCAGGTATAAATTTGGAGGGGTTCTTGGATCTTGGGTTATTTTGTGGTGTAGGAAGGAGTGGTGGAAGGTTCTTTGGAGTAGGGAGGAGGGGTGGTTTATTTGAGTTATAGTTTTTGGAGTAATTGCCCTGGTTCATAATGGAAGGTGAAGGTTTAGAGAAGAAATTTGATTTAACAGTTTTATGAGTAAATTGGGATGAGGTATTGGCAGAAAGTTGCTCTTCTTGCAATCTTGCAAGCTCAATAACTTCAAAGATGGCCTTTGGTTGAAATGCTTTAACAAAGGCCTTAACAGAAATATGTAATCCCCCTATAAAACTCTCCAGTATATATTCATCAAGAAGTACATAGCTGTTTTGTAGCATAAGCGATCTAAGGTTTTCAAATTCATCTACATAGTCTTCCAAGGCCCCTTTCTGATGCAACTTATTAAATTGTTCCACCATGTTAAGGCTAGCACTGTCCTTAAATCTTGCAGACAAGTCAATAATAAAGTCGTCCCAAGAAACATTCTTCCTAACAGCAAGGTAACTAGAGACCCAATTTTCAGCCTTATCATACATGTGTAAAGAGGCTAAATCTACCCTTTTGTCCTCAGGAATATTACTTAATGTAAAGTACCTTATGCATTTTTTAATCCAGATTCGAGGATGACTCCCATCAAATTTAGGAAACTCTAGCTTAGGTTGCATACCTTTCTGCAGTGGAGATGTAAGTTGAAATCCCATTTTTGGACCATCTTCGTGACATTGGTTAGAATCTTTAAGTTCTTTGATGATGTTTGTTAGTTCAGTCACTGCATTTGGTTTCTCTTCAAGCTTATGTTCCAGTGTTTTAATTTTTTCTTCCATCCTTGTTTTACTCCTCGTCCAAGGTGCCAGTATGCACCCAGGTTCTAAACTGATCAAAGATTATGGTTTGTTCAAGATTTGACAGCAGAAGTGTTTAACTCAACCAAGGGCCGAGTGGCTCTGATACCAAAATGATACAGGCCCTTTTTAGAATGATTAGAAAAGTTAAATGAAGCAGGGGAAAGAGAAGAATCAGAGGGAAGGGGGAAGAATCAGAGAGAATTAAGAGAAAAAAGAAGAAAGAAATTTTAGATTGTTATTATTCCTAATGAAAATAAGAGTAAAGTACTCCTATTTATAACAACTAGGACAGCTAATGTCTAACAAACTTTAACTGACTAAAATACAAAAGTAACCACTACAACTAACAATACTAACAAAACTTAATAACAACAACATCTCCCCTATCACCTTATTACCTAACACTTGTTTATCCGGTTTTTTTTCTTTCTTTTTCCCTTTTTTTTCCTTTAATAAACTGATTTTCCCCCATTCTCAAACCACCTTTCTTCTTCCTTCTTTGTTACTTGTGACCAATTGGCTTAGATTCTACATTATCATGTATGCTTCAATCAAAGCAACATCAAAATCAAAATCCGAGGAGCAATACAGAAAAATGGAAGATAATGAACCAAAAAAAAATAGAGAGGTTGAAGAAGAGGTAAAATCATCAAAATCGCAGAAGATGACGATGAAATTAATTTTGGCGATATTATGTAGTAACAATAGCAGGAGTGATTTATCGCCGAGACCTAGGTATCCTTCAATGCCGAGGTATCCAATTCCGAAAAATGGAGGAAAGAATAACGAAGAAGATGATGAATTAATCAAAACAAAAGCAGTGTTTGGTGTAATTGGAATGACTTGCTCTGCTTGTGCTGCTTCTGTTGAGAAAGCGATTAAGCGACTTCCTTGTTGGAAATTATTTTTGTAATTTAAATTTTATTTTTAATAGTAACCATTTAACTTGGTGGTTGCAAGTTCCTACATGTTAGGAGTAAGGAGTAACAAGAAATAGGGGAAATAATAGTGCCGTAAAAGAAGTAAAAATAGCAACTATTATTGGACTTGTTCAAATTTCATGTAATAATCCCACTAAAACACTAATGTAACCACTAGTCCATTACTTATGGGCATTACCCAAATCTAATAGACATTATTTGCTTTTCTTAAAAATATTTTTACGCAACATATATGTGTATATATATATATATATATGTACTCTGTATCACGTAAGAAATAATTAGAAAGAACAAAAAAAATATACTACTCCTATACTCCATTTTTACAGTATTTCCCTTCGTAAACCTAAACATATTCCTTTAATATTTTCGAGCTTTGGTGTTCATTGGTTCGGGGATCCTTCGCTGCACACGATTGATCTAGCGGGTTGTTGTATCTTGGGAGAGGAGCGTATCAATTCTATTCACCAGTGCAGTGGGGCGTTTTCTCTCTAAGGATAGCGCCTAGCGTGCTACAACCCAGGCTATTCTAAACTATTCTCTTATTATTATTTAAAGTTTGTACTGTTTGTACATTAATAAAGTGTTGATTTTAATATTTGTGACTTGAAATATTTGTTGTTTAATTTATTTTCTAACAGTCTTAGGGAGAAAATCGTTTTTAATTAATTGTTTGTTTCAAGTAATAAAATATTGATGTTAACATGTCAATCATGAAAATGTTTAGATCTTTGCTAGTAAGCCAAAGTTTGATGGTCAATGCACTATTGTGACTCCATTTTCTTATGGTCTAATTAATCGGAGAAAAAAAAAATGTACCTTGTTCAACATGATAAATTTTATGGTTTATATGATAATTTGTTGGGTAAAGACTTGCTAACTTCTTGTCATGTTTTAAGTATGCTTTAAAAAAAAAATTTACGTAAATCAACTTTGAAATATCTCAAAGTGTGGGGGTGTTTTGGTTTGGACCTAAAATTGTTGGTTGTGTTTTTGTTTATAGGGACTATGAAATTGTAATTTATAGTAGAAGGTGTAATTGGTCTGACGAACCACCAAGGCAAGTACTTTTCATATAGCAATTGTCTTAATAGACTTTGTTTTGTACATAAAATATAATATTGGTTATTCTTTGCATAACACTATCTATAGATTTCTATTTATTAACTTTGGAGTCTTACATTTCTAATAATGTCATTATCCATTCTAGAGATGCTATTTTTTTCTTGAGTTTTTTTTTTCCTTAAAAAAATAAGGTTCCTAAACTAATCACTAATATTTTTAGTCTAATTTCTAAACGGTGATTTAGAGGAAAAAATTTATATGGACAAACTATAAAATTTTATTGAACCCGGAAAAAGAACATGGTGTAATTTTCGGAACAGTCTAAGCTTTTGCGAGCCTCCTGTTTCAACTGCAGGGTGTATTAAAATATATTATGCATAAATAATATATTGGGTTACCTTCAAATTAGTCGTAGGTTTCTCTTTGCATTAATATTGTATATAATAAGTTGTTACTATTTTCCTTAATTCATATATACTTTCCTTACTTTTAGTCAACTAATGCCTATCTTATAGGCCACACTAAAGCTTGCATCTTTGTATATATTTGACTCCAAGTTCAATACATACAACACACGGAAACTGATTCCTTCAAAGTTTAATTTGCAAACTTGTTAATTCTATGTATGTTTAAAGCAAGCGCAAAAATAATGGCATGATAAATGTGTATATATAAAACAACTTGATAATGGATCTTATGCAATTTTTGTCTATACATGGATGATAGTTTATTATTTGGTAGCAATAATGTGGATGTTATAAATGATGTGAAGTCTTTCTTGTCATGCAATTTTGATATGAAGGACCTTGTAAATATGTAATATTAAGTTTCAAATTGACAAGAACCAAAGATGGTATTACCTTAACTTAATCTTATTATATTGATAAATTGTTGAAATTTTTTAATTATTACAATGTTAAACCTGTTTCTAGTCCGTATGACCCTTCTATTAAATTAAAGGATTGACTCGTTGCATTTGCCAAATTATTCTCAACCTGACATTGCAGTTAGTAGGTTGGGTAATGCTTTGGAAAGAATATTTAAATATCTCAAAGGAACTAATAGTTATGGTTATTTATTTATTTTTTTTGGAATATTTGATTTTAATAATCTAACCTTTTAGCCATTTGCAAATAATAAACCAACCTTTTGATTATTCTTAAATAATCCAACCTTTGTACCAAATTTCATAGAGTGAACCAAAACCAAATTTTAGGTGTCATTTTGGAGTTGGTTTAAGTAGTGTTTGGGTAGTTTAACGCTAACGTTGTTGACCACTTACCTAAAGACACAATCAACACTTAAATTAGCCCCAATATTACACCTAAAATTTGGTTTTGGTTCACTCTATGAAATTTAGTACAAAGGTTGGATTATTCAGGAATAATCAAAAGGTTGGTTTATTATTTGCGAATGGCTAAAAGGTTGGATTATTAAAATCAAATATTCCTATTTTTTTTACTTTAGCAGGAGTTGCAGTATCATGGAAATTATTCCAGCAAACAATTATATCTCGTTTCGGAAGCTGAGATTATAGCACTAGTTATTGCTAGTAGTTGGACTGATTTTTATTTTTAAAAATATTATGTGATTTATTAATGCTTATTAAGCCTATTCCTGCTATTTCAATGCATTGTGATCGTAAAGTGACTATAGTAAAAGTTACTAGTAAAAATTTTAACGAGAAAAAAAGACACCTAAGAGTAAGAAATAAATCAATTAGATAATTGATATCTCATGGTGTTATTTCTCTTGACTTTGTCAGGTTAGAAAATAATCTTGCGGATCCGCTTACAAAAGGCTTGAACGCGTCAACAAGTTATTGAGTCGTCGAGGGGAATGAGACTAAAGCCTATAAAGTAGTCGCTACAATGGACACCTGTTAGTTATAAGAGGAAAACACAAGAGGGGGGGGGGGTGAATTGTGTGTGTAGACTATTTTGCGGAAGTTTAAAAATTGAAAGCTATAAAATGAGACTTTAGGAACAATTTTTAAAACCTTCTTGATACTCCTCAAGAAGGAAAAACCTCGTTTTTATTTATGCAACTTCTCTGTTACAAAACTCTTCTCAAGTTCCTCAATGAACTTGAGTTCCCACACTTAAATCCCCTCTGATTTAAGTGGCTCACAAACTCTCAAAGCTTTAGACTTAACTCTAAGTCACTCAAAGGAATTAACTCTAATTCCACACACCCCGATTACAACTCTGTAAAATAAAACACTAGTATTTAGAAGGACTTTAGGAATTTAGGAACTTGGAACTCTTTAGGAACTTGACTAACTTTGGTTGCTTCTGAATATTCTGATTGCTTGTTAGTCGTACAAAAACATGAAGTGAAGGTGCTCTATTTATAGGCACACTTTACCCTTTCTCCAAGTTTACAACCGTTGTACAACAGTCATGTTTCCTTGTTCTTAGGAACATGGCCCATGACTTGTTGAAAATGTCAATAGAGTAAACGTGAGAAAGTGGGAAAAATACTGCCAAAGCTAGAAATCAGGAAAGTCAGTTTTTTTTCTCTTGGAAAACAAGAAATCCTTTTGGCAATTATTTTTATTTTTAAAAAGTGTTTTCCCAAAATAATTTTTATTTATTTACAAAAACTTCTTTCCAGTAACCATTACTCACGCAGAACCATAATGTTCTCAAGTTCCTGTGATTTTGTTCCTTTGTTCCTAAACCATATAAGCCCAAAAATACTTACATAAATCCTAAAAATTAAACTCATAATTTTTAGAATATCTCAGCATCTTTGAAGTACTTTTATGAACTTCAATTAGCTCCAAACTCACGGAACTAAGTCTTGATTCACAGGAACTCGTATTCTTCAAATTGCTTAGAAATAGGAACTTGAGCTCATGTGAACACGAACATGATCTTCACTACTGGTTTCCATATTGATATGAGCTTGGGAACTTGCATGCTTTGATCTCTTCTCAATTCCACCTCAGGAACACGCTCCTCCTCAGGAACTCGCTTTCAAAACTACAAATTCTCAAGAAATCATTAGAAACCAAGTTTGCTTGTCATCATCAAAACCTTATAGGGCAACAAATTCCCCCTTTTTGATGATGACAACCTAAAGCAAACTTTTACTATAAAGCTAAATAAATATATAAAATCAAGATATTACTATGATAAAGCAAAAAAATAAAATAAAATAAAATAAAATAAATAAAAGCAGAATAAAAAAAACCTAAATTAAAGGAATAAAAATTACAAAACTTATTAATACCACTTGACCACAGAGAACAAAAATCATTCTCTCTGTTTTATGAAAAGGAACTTCTACCAAGTTCCTATCAACCATGACAGTGACAATAACCACAAAGGTAAAGTAATGAGGAATTAGGAACTTAACCAAAATGAGCAGATACATGAGTAAAATAGAGCAAAAGACTAGTTAGATTTACTCCAAAAGTTTGCATTCTCCTTCCCCCTGTTGGCATTAGCAAAAAGCAATAACAAACATTGTTCCATACACAGCACCATCAACAAGTGAAGGTTAAAAAGAGTTATGCTCTAAGGAAAGTTCCAAAATACGATTAACATGCAACGAAGTATATACATAAAGCAGTTCATAAAGGCTAGATAGATCATGCACCATTAGAGTTCCAACATAGCAAAAGGAGCAAAAGAAAATCCAAGTGTTAATTACAAAACAAAGGAGAAACAAAAGATCATTAGCAAAGAAAAAAAGAAAAGAGGTAGGAATTAGGAGGCTTGGTCTGTGGGGTTGGTCTGTTCTTCTTCCACCACCTCAAAAGCTGCCTCTTCAATTCTTTTCAGAATTTCACCTTGAGAACTAGCAACATGCCCATGGAGCTCATGAAATTCCTTCTTCAAGTCTGCCATCATTGTTAGCATGTTATCCACTGAAGTTTGCAGCTTATCCACTTTTCTTTCCAAACCTTCTTGAGAGGAGAGAGTAGAAGCACCCACTTCTTTGATCAACTGCACATCCTTCTCCAACTTCTGAAATCTCTCACTGGAACTAAAAGTTCCAAAACCACCAAGTGAGCCAAAGCCACCAAAACCTGAAGGAACTCCTGGAGTTCCTTTGGAAAAGGAAGGACCAGGGGAAGGAACTTGAGGAGTGGAGTCAGTTTGTGGAGTATCCTGCTCCATGAGTTCCACCCCATCATCCTTCAAGGGATCCTCTTCTTCACTTATGTCCAGAAACACAAGAGGTTTTGGAATGCTCACTGATTTTGCGGCAAGGCGTGAACTCTTCCTTTTTCTTTGCACTTCCACATTGATTTTTTCTTTCACTTCCCCTTTTCTTTTCTTTCTAGGAACTCGAACAGTATAAGTTTCTTCTTTCTTTTCTCCCTTCTCCTGTTCTTCCTCTACTTCTTTTTCTTCCATTTTTTCTTTTTCTTTTACTCCCTCTTTTTCACATATCACAGTCTTTCCATGTCCTTTACCAAACACAACATCACCATTATCAACATTCAACCCAATACCAAGCAGAAAAGTTTGATCAAGAATTTGGTCAGATTTGAGAGGGAGAGCCTGATATTGAGATAGATCAACTCCAAAATGATGAAAAATGCAAGTGAGTAAAGAGCCATAACCAATTTTCAGATTAGGTATGCAGTGATTGAGATGCTTAAGCATTAATGCTGGAAAATTAATTTTGATTTTGTTTTCCAAACAATACATCAATGTCGCATCTCTCAAATTAGCCTCTTTTCTTTTTTGGGTTCGAGGAATTATCAACCTACGAACTAGATTAAACAACAATTTTTGCAAAGGAGAAAAATGTTCTTGACTAGTAACAATGGAAGATGTCGACCCACCTATAGATGCAAGAATATCAGCAGTTTTTGCATGACCAAGGTCCACATTATATTTGCCCCGAAAATACACATCAAAACCACTATTTGGAACTTCAAGCAAGTTAGCTACATAATCCACATTAAACGTCAGATTTTTGCCATTAACAGTACTCGAATATTCACCATTTTCGGATTTGAAAGAATTACAAAATTCTTTAATGGCATCCGGGTAAATGTGATATTTGGCAAAATCACTAACCAAATTGACCCATTTTTGATGTTCCAAAAGTTCAAGAAAGGCGGTAAACTTACTTTGGCACCATTCAATGTCGACGGCAAACCCAGGAACCAAATCCTTCGCTTTAGCTTCAAGTTCCTTCGTTGTCAACACTGTTTCTTCCCCCTCAATTGAGCCCACGGGTCTTGGGCGTTTTGGTTTTCGAGTGTTGGGCTCTTCATCCTTCTCAATTGCAGTAGAAGTGTTACCTTGAAGAAGAAGAGGTGGTGGTGCGATTTCAATTTGAAGTGGAGTTGGGGTTTCCAAAGGTGAGATGTCCATAGGTGAAGAGGAGTTCCTTTTTCTTGTGGGTTTAAGTTCTGTGTTGAGACTAGTTTTTACCATTGTTGTTTTTGAAGGAAGAAGAGGAACTTTAATGGAGATGTGAAGAGGTTGAAGATGAAGAAGAAAAAAATTGGGTTTTTGGGGTTTTTTGTTTTTCACGGTGGAGAGGAGAGAGAGTGAGGGTGTGGGGTTAAAAAAAATGGTTTCTCTTATTTTGAAGTGGAACAAAATAACAACTTGGATAAAAAGAAGGAGAAAAACCGAGAAGCAGGGATACGGTTTTTTTTTTTTTTTATATAAATAAACGAGAATTATTTTGCTATTGAATTATTGGAACTTGAGGCAAGACAAAAATGCATGAATATATCTTAGACTATAATCACATGACTTTAATGTACATATTGCATCACATGTCAGAAGCAAGTTTGGAACCAATCACGTAAAGGAACTCTTAATATGCTATAACACCATAGTTGTGCAGGAACAATATTTAACTTACTGACCTTTGAACCTTTGCCTTTTGAGGAACTTGCTTACATTTAATGGAGTTTAATCATTCCAAGCTCCAGCCTATTTTTCTCATGCTTTTCTCTGTTCAAAGGCTTAGTTAAAATATCAGCAATTTGATTCTCTGTTTGACAAAATACTAATTTTATTAGACCTTTCTCTACATTATCTCTAAGAAAGTGGTGTCTAATATGAATGTGTTTGACTCGGGAATGATGAACTGGATCCTTTGAAATACATATTGCACTAGTGTTATCACAATAAATAGGAACACAATCATAAATAATTCCATAATCTCTTAACTGTTGTTTTATCCAAAGCATTTGGGAACAACATGCAGCAGCAGCTACATATTCAGCCTCAGCAGTGGATAAGGCAACAGTATTTTGCTTCTTGGAACTCCAAGATACTAAAGAGGAACCTAAGAAGTGAGCCATACCTGAGGTGCTTTTTCGATTAATTAAATCACCAGCATAGTCAGCATCAGCAAAACCTTTTAAGTCAAAGGTTTCTCCTCTTGGATAGAAAAGGCACAAATCTTCAGTTCCTTTTAAATACCTTAGTATTCTTTTTACAGCAGTCAAATGAGATTCTTTTGGATTTGATTGGAACCTGGCACAAATTCCAACACTGAAAGCAATATCTGGCCTACTTGCAGTTAAATATAAAAGTGATCCAATCATTCCTCTGTATTTTGTCTGGTCCACACTTTTTCCATTTATGTCTTCTTCTAGTCTTGTTCCTGTTCCCATTGGAGTGTGGTTTGTCTTGGCTGTTTCCATTTCATATTTTTTGAGTAGTTCTTTTATATATTTTTGTTGATGGATCATAATTCCTTTTTCAGTTTGCTTGATTTGCAAGCCAAGAAAGAAATTTAGTTCTCCCATCATACTCATCTCAAACTCACTACTCATTAAATCTGCAAATTCCTTACATAAAAGTTCATTTGTGGCACCAAAAATTATATCATCAACATAAATCTGTACAATTAGAATGTCAGTTCCTTTTGACCTTAAAAACAATGTTTTGTCAATTTTACCACGTTTAAAATCATTTTGCAAAAGGAACTTGGACAATCTTTCATACCATGATCTTGGAGCTTGCTTGAGACCATACAGGGCCTTGTCAAGCTTATAGACATGGTCTGGGAACTCTGGATTTTCAAATCCAGGTGGTTGTTCCACATAGACGTCTTCATTTAAAAATCCATTAAGGAAAGCACATTTGACGTCCATTTGATACAACCTAAATCCCATAAAGGTAGCAAAGGCAATTAAAATGCGTATAGCTTCAAGTCTTGCTACAGGAGCAAAAGTTTCTTCGAAGTCTATACCTTCCTGTTGATTATATCCTTTTACTACCAAACGAGCCTTGTTCCTGATGATAGTTCCATATTCATCAAGCTTGTTCCTGAACACCCATTTTAAACCAATTACCTTTTTGTTCTCTGGCTTGGGTTCTAGATGCCACACCTTGTTCCTCTTGAATTCATTTAATTCTTCTTGCATGGCATTTATCCAGTCAGCATCACCCAAAGCTTCTTCATGATTCCTTGGTTCAAGAATAGACAAATAAGCATGGAACGCACTGAAGTTCCTTAGTTGAGATCTAGTTTGTGTTCCTTTACTTAAATCACTTATGATTAAGTCTAAGGGATGGGAACTTTGATGCTTCCATGGCTTGGGTTGAAATTGTGAAACAGGAACAACTTCAACTTCGTTATTTTCAGGTGCAGGCTCAATATCAAGAGGATGTTCCTCATTTTCATTAGGAACATCCACATGATTTTGACTTGAATTATTTGGAACTTCATCAATCTCATCATTTCTTGGCTCCTGGACTACCCTTTTATCTTTATTTGGAACTTCTTCATCATCATGCCCTGCAAAATGGGTTAGTCCTATTTCGAAATCATCATGTTCCTGTGCATTATTGAAAATATTAGTTTCATCAAAAATCACATGTATGCTTTCTTCCACACTCAAGGTTCTTTTATTGTAGACTCTATAAGCTTTACTATCACTGGCATATCCTAAGAATATGGCTTCATCACTTCTTTCGTCAAACTTCCCTAAGTTCCTTTTACCGTTATTGTGAACAAAACACTTACAACCAAAGGCTCTTAAATAAGAAATATTTGGTTTCCTGCCTTTCAAAAGTTCATAGGGAGTTTTATTCAAGATACTTCTGATCATTACTCTATTGATGATGTAGCAAGCTGTATTAACGGCTTCTGCCCAAAAATTTTTAGGTAAGGAACTTGCAATTAACATAGTTCTAGCCATGTCTTCTAAAGTTCTATTTTTCCTTTCCACAACTCCATTCTGTTGTGGAGTCCTGGGGGCTGAAAAATTATGAATAATCCCAAGTTCCTTACAAAAATCATCAATTTTATGATTTTCGAATTCAGTACCATGATCAGATCGAATAGCAATTAGTTGATGACCAATTGATTTTTGAATTTTCTTAATAAAGGCAATGAGTTCCTCATAGGTCTCATCTTTGCTGACTAAGAAAATCACCCAAGTAAAACGTGAATAATCATCAACAATTACTAACACATATCTTTTTCCACTTCTACTTTGGATCCTCATTGGTCCACATAAATCTATGTGTATGAGTTCCAAAGGCTTAGTGGAACTTACCATTTTCTTAGGTTTAAAAGAGCTTCTGACATGCTTTCCTTTTGCACATGGTTCACATATTTTATCAATTAGGAACTTGATGGAAGGTAACCCTCTTACAAGTTCCTTAGACCTTAATTTGTCAATCAGTGAAAGGCTAGCATGTCCTAATCTCTTATGCCATAAAAGAGGATCATCTTCAATAACACTTAAGCATGTAAGATTGTTTTCAGGAACATCATCAAGGTTTACAACATACGTGTTCCCCTTGCGAGTTCCTTCTAAAATAGTTTCTCCAGTGTTATCTCTGATGATCTTGCATTTTTCTGAAGTAAAACTTACTGAGTTCCCTTTATCACAGAATTGTGAAATGCTTAACAAATTATGCTTCAATCCCTCGACCAGGAACACGTTATCTATTGATTGGGAACTTGACCTTCCAACTTTACCAACAGCAACAATTTCTCCTTTCTTGTTGTCTCCAAAGGTCACAGTTCCTCCAGCAATGGCCTCTAGTGAGAGAAACTTAAGTTTATTTCCTGTCATGTGCTTGGAACACCCGATGTCGAGGTACCACGAGTTGTTCCCCCTCACTAGGACCTGCAAAATCATTTAGGGGTTAGAATTAGGAACCCGGTTTTCCTCGGGTTCCTTTTCAATTACAGGAACAACCTTCTTAACCCAAACTTTTTCAGCATATTTTTCATTTTTTATCATTTGTTCCTTTTTCTTAGGGCACATACTCTGAGTATGGTTGCCTTTACCACAGTAAAAACAGATTTTTGGGTTAGGAAGATCAACATACTTATTTTTCTTACCCTTGTTCCTTTTATGGGAGAAACCCAAACCTTCTGTTCTTTTAGTTTGAGCTTCCTGGATCCACTTAGGAACTGGTAGGTTCTTCCTTGAAGGTTTAAACTTACTAAGTTCCTTTTCCAAATTTTCTTTTTGTTCTTTTAACAAACAGAAATCCTTGTTTAATTTTTCCAATTCATTATTAAAAATTTCCATGTTTGTTTTTGAAGTTCCTTGTGGATCCAGAGTCTCATTCAACATTTTAGCATGTTTAAGTTCCTCCCTTAGTGGAACAATCTCATTCTTTAACTTGTCATTTTCATTTTTAAGAAAAGTGAGTTTGTCGTACAAGTTGAAGAATTTATCTTCCACATCAGACTTAAGCTCTTTGTAAAAATTCATGTGATTTTTGCTAGTTTCAAGAGCTTTGTCAGCATGTTCCTTTTCCAAACTAAGTTCCTTAAAATCCTTTAAAGTTTCCAAAAGTAAATTAATAAGCTTATTTTTACCTAAAGTTTGAAGAGTTTCGAAATTTACCTCATCAGATGAAACAGAATCATCTATTTTAGCCATCAGACAAAGGTTGGCAGTTTCCTCACTCGGTTGCTCCACTTCATCATCCGAGTCACTGTCTCCCCATGCGGCTATCATGGCCTTTTTGTAATCAGGCTTTGAAAAGGTGGACTTGATGGGTCTATCTTTAGCCTGTTCCTTGCTTTTGCCTTTGCCCTTTTCAATATCCCATTGAGGACATTCACGTATGTGATGATCAGTGTTCCCACACTTGAAGCATCCTGGATCAGTTTTGGAACTTGAGGATTTTTTGGCAAAATTCCTCCCCTTTTGGCTTCTAGGTTTCATATTTTTATAAAACCTCTTAAATCTCCTGACCAGTAGAGCAGCCTCTTCTTCATCCAAATCTGAATCCTCATGTTCCTCAGCCTTAAGAGCAAGATTCTTACTTTTGGAACTTTCAATGTTGTGAGTTCCCAAATGCAATTCATGAGTCATGAGGGATCCAGCAAGCTGCTCAATATTGAATTGTGTGAAGTCCTTGGTTTCTTGAAGTGCAGTGACCTTAGCGCGCCACTTTTCATCTTGAGGAAGGCTCCTCAACACTTTTCTTACCTGTTCATCAACTGGTATGTTCCTTCCAAGGGAAACTAACTCATTTGTTATGTTAGTAAATCGTGTAAACATTTCTTGAATGGTTTCCTTTGGATTCATTTCAAACCTTTCATATTTGGACATAAGAAGATCAATTTTAGACCTTTTAACTTCGTTAGTTCCTTCATGAGTGATTTGTAGTAAATCCCAAATCTGTTTTGCGTTCTTGCACCCCATGACTCTATTATGTTCATGAGGTCCAAGACCACAATGAAGGAGTTTAACTGCCAAAGCATTCATTTCTAATTTATGAAAATCATCTTCAACAAAGTCAGAAATGGGTTTAGGAACAACCTCATGTTGAGCATTTGTGGTGGTAATTTCAAAATCTCCATACTCTATTACCCTCCAGACTTGGTAGTTCTCAGCCTTGATGAAGATTTCCATTCTATTCTTCCAATAAGAATAGAACTTACCGTTGAACATTGGAGGCCTTTGGGTAGAATATCCTTCTTCGAGTTTCTCTTGAGTATTCATCTTGTTCCTAGGAACTCAGCTCAAATCAGGGTTTCCTGACGTGATTTTTGAGCACTGGCTCTGATACCAAGTGTTAGTTATAAGAGGAACACACAAGAGGGGGGGTGAATTGTGTGTGTAGACTATTTTGCGGAAGTTTAAAAATTGAAAGCTATAAAATGAGACTTTAGGAACAATTTTTAAAACCTTCTTGATACTCCTCAAGAAGGAAAAACCTCGTTTTTATTTATGCAACTTCTCTGTTACAAAACTCTTCTCAAGTTCCTCAATGAACTTGAGTTCCCACACTTAAATCCCCTCTGATTTAAGTGGCTCACAAACTCTCAAAGCTTTAGACTTAACTCTAAGTCACTCAAAGGAATTAACTCTAATTCCACACACCCCGATTACAACTCTGTAAAATAAAACACTAGTATTTAGAAGGACTTTAGGAATTTAGGAACTTGGAACTCTTTAGGAACTTGACTAACTTTGGTTGCTTCTGAATATTCTGATTGCTTGTTAGTCGTACAAAAACATGAAGTGAAGGTGCTCTATTTATAGGCACACTTTACCCTTTCTCCAAGTTTACAACCGTTGTACAACAGTCATGTTTCCTTGTTCTTAGGAACATGGCCCATGACTTGTTGAAAATGTCAATAGAGTAAACGTGAGAAAGTGGGAAAAATACTGCCAAAGCTAGAAATCAGGAAAGTCAGTTTTTTTTCTCTTGGAAAACAAGAAATCCTTTTGGCAATTATTTTTATTTTTAAAAAGTGTTTTCCCAAAATAATTTTTATTTATTTACAAAAACTTCTTTCCAGTAACCATTACTCACGCAGAACCATAATGTTCTCAAGTTCCTGTGATTTTGTTCCTTTGTTCCTAAACCATATAAGCCCAAAAATACTTACATAAATCCTAAAAATTAAACTCATAATTTTTAGAATATCTCAGCATCTCTGAAGTACTTTTATGAACTTCAATTAGCTCCAAACTCACGGAACTAAGTCTTGATTCACAGGAACTCGTATTCTTCAAATTGCTTAGAAATAGGAACTTGAGCTCATGTGAACACGAACATGATCTTCACTACTGGTTTCCATATTGATATGAGCTTGGGAACTTGCATGCTTTGATCTCTTCTCAATTCCACCTCAGGAACACGCTCCTCCTCAGGAACTCGCTTTCAAAACTACAAATTCTCAAGAAATCATTAGAAACCAAGTTTGCTTGTCATCATCAAAACCTTATAGGGCAACAACACCCAACTCTGAAAGATTGGCGATCCCATGAAAGGAGTTCAATAGGTAACAACGGAGTTGTTTAGTTGACTACAATGCACCATATATTTATTTTGGAGTATATTCCAAGTCCTTTCCTATGGCGAGGTGTATTTTAAACTGTGACAACCATAAGGTTGAGGTATATAATTATTATTCTTAAAATAACTCTTAATAAACCCAACGACTGTAATAAGTTATAAATTGTGGGGGTGAAAGTCACAGATCACCCTTGGAGGGTTTACCTAGTGAGTGTGGTAGTGGGGCCGCTACTGCGAGACATAGGTTGGTCTCAAAGTGACATTCACGAAACAAGATACTTGCACATGGCCGTAACGTGCACCACTGATAGAACCTATATGAACCCATATATTGTATGTATTGTGAGTTGAAGCTCGGTTAAAGGAGATATGGCTCAAGACACTCATGTCTCTATATCTTCTCGGGTAGACGTTCATATATACTAGGTAATAAGGCTCAAACCCAGAAGGTTCCTTGTACTAAAACTACAATATTATAAGCTCCATAATAATATTTACATACTATTTTCATCATTATTAAATTTTTTAAAATTTAAATTATGTGGGGGATTGTTGGAAATTATTTTTGTAATTTAAATTTTATTTTTAATAGTAACCATTTAACTTGGTGGTGCAAGTACCTACATATTAGGAGTAAGGAGTAACAAGAAATAGGGGAAATAATAGTGCCGTAAAAGAAGTAAAAATAGCAACTATTATTGGACTTGTTCAAAGTTCATGTAATTATCTCACTAAAACACTAATGTAACCACTAGTCCATTACTTATGGGCATTACCCAAATCTAATAGACATTATTTGCTTTTCTTAAAAATATTTTTACGCAACATATATGCATATATATATATATGTATGTACTCTGTATCACGTAAGAAATAATTAGAAAGAACAAAAAAATAAAATATACTACTCATATACTCCATTTTTACAGTATTTTCCTTCGTAAACCTAAACATATTCCTTTATTATTTTGGAGCTTTGGTGTTCATTGGTTCGGGGATCCTTCGCTGCACACGATTGATCTAGCGGGTTGTTGTATCTTGGGAGAGGAGTGTATCAATTCTATTCACCAGTGCAGTGGGGCGTTTTCTCTCTAAGAATAGCGCCTAGCATGCTACAACCCAGGCTATTCTAAACTATTTTCTTATTATTATTTAACGTTTGTACTGTTTGTATATTAATAAAGTGTTGATTTTATTATTTGTTACTTGAAATATTTGTTGTTTAATTTATTTTCTAACACTTTCTTGTATTGAAGAAGCCATTGTTGATGTTTTGAATAACAGAGCTCAAGTTATTTTTATCCTTCTTTTGTTGAGGTGGGGCTTGAAATGTGTAGGGGTGATGAGGGTGGCTGTGAATTTCGAAATAGGTGGGGTAGTGGAGGTAGTGAGTTTGGAAATAATGGGAGGTGGACTGGTGGTAATTGGAGTTCAAATCTAGGTGAAAAATGGAAGATAATAAAGGTAATGAAGAAGATGATGATTGAAAAAAAATGGAGAAAATGGAGGGAGAAGGAAGAGTGAGGAGAAAGATGGAGAAGAAAGATTAGGAAAAAAAGGGACTGGATTATTATTATTATATAAGAAAAGCATAAACCACTCAAAAGTTGACATGTGTGTAATTTAATTTGTCAAGCCGGTCACACATTGTTAACAACAGGTAGTGATCTATTATGAGAAAATAGGATATAAAGGTGAAATTACTTTAAAATAAATATAGGGTAAGATTATTTTGAACAAATACGGATTATTTATTTCCATTTTTTTTTTTTTTTTTTTCATAAACCAATCAAATTTTTTCACTTATACTAATCTCCTGTCACACCTTTTTTTTCCCACCGTTTTATCTCTCTTCACCCCCTCCAAATCCAAAATCCCGTCTTTCTTTGCGTCTCCCAACTCTTCGATGCAAGGGGTTTTAGAGGAGCCCTTACCACCGGACGATCTCCGGTGCAAACGAACCGACGGCCGAGATTGGCGCTGCAAACGTCCCATTGTTGACGGCAAGTCCTTCTGTTCTTCTCATCATTATCGCGGCCAAAAACCACGCAATTCTTCTGCTCCTACTTCTTCTGTTTCTGTTTCTGCAACTACTTCTCCAACTCCCAACCCTAAACCCAAACCCTCTGTTCGGATCCGTCTTAAAGTCAAGCCCGAAATCGAACACGAACCCGAACCCGTCCGCGAAGTCGGGTTTAAACCGTTACCAGAACCGGTGCCGGGTCCTGTGCCGGACCACTTACGGTGCAATAGGAATGACGGCCGAAGTTGGCGTTGCAAGAAGCCGGCAATGGCGGGCCAAGCACTTTGTGAGGCTCACTTGAATCAAGCGAAGGCTAAGGCCCAGAATCAGAGAAAGCCGAGAATGCCGACGAAGAAGCAACAGACTGAGAATGAGAAGAGCGAGGAGAGAGTTAAGGTTAAGGAAATTGAAGATAAAAACATGGACGAGAATTTCCGATGTGGGAAAACTAAGGGGAAAGATTGGAGGTGCAAGAAGAGGGTTGTTGAAGGGGAATTGTTTTGTGAGGTTCACTTGAAAAGGCAAAAAGAACAGGGGAATCGTAAAATAAGTAAGGAGAATTGTTACGAAAATAATGGTGACGGAGATAATGCGGTTGAAATTCCCGAGAATTTGCGGTGTAAAGATCGGCGGTGTAAAAGAAGGGTTTTGGAAGGTCAGAATCTGTGTGATGTACATTTTAAGAAGGTTAAAATTGGGGGTACAGGGAGTAAGAGGATGAAGAAGAGTAAGAATGATGATGTGGGTGGGTCCCAGGTGGTGGTCAAGTCGGAGAAGGATGATTCGGAGCCAGTTGCGGTGGCAGCGGTGGTGGATATGAGGTGTAAGAGGACAGATGGAAGAGATTGGAGGTGTAAAAGAAGGGTTGTTCAAGGGAAGACTCTGTGTGATATACATTATGAGCAAGGGAGATTGAGGCAGATGAAGATTACAGTGCCTGAAGATTTGAAGATTCAGAGAGGTGAAGGAGGGGAGAAGGCTGAGAAGAGGTTGAAGAGGAAGAGGGAATTGGAGAATTTGGAGAAGAATTCTGATAAAGGGATGAAAAAGATGAAGGCTGAATTGATTAGGGTTTTCTTGAGAAGAGAGATTCTTGAGAGTAAGAAAAAGAGTGAAAAACAATCCAAGGTTCAGAAAGAAGTTACTAGGGATTTGCCTTTTGGGTTAATGTCAATTCCTCCTGCACCCCCTACTCAGTTTCTTGACAATGCTGAGTCTTTGGGGATCAAAATTGGGGCTAATTGTTCCAATTCTTTGGTTACCAGGCGTTTTCGGTCCAAGAACATTGAGCCTCTTCCTATTAGCACTTTGAAGGTACTTTCTTTTTTTCTCCCCTGGTTTCTGTGATGGTTTGAATTGTAGGCTTTGTTTTGAGTTTTGTTTTCTGTGTGATTTCATGTTAAAGGCTGTTCCTTATGCTGGGAATATGGGGGAAAATAAGAGTAATGGAAGGAAGATATGCCATTGGTGTCGGAAGTGTGATAACTTGTTGAGTTTAATCCAGTGCTCAAGCTGTAGAAAGCGGTATTTTTGTTCCAAGTGCATTAAAGAGAGGTGCACTCTGCTTCCATTTCCCCCTTTTGGTTGATTTAAGTGCAATTTTAATTTTGGTTGTTAGTTACTTGATCTAGTTATTGCATCATATCTATAACTAACAAGCTATGTTATAAAGTGAGAAGTGATTGTTATAAATTATATGTAACAATTCACGGTCTGACTAGAATATGGGATAACTTTTTACTAAAAAAATAAATTGTAACTTTATACTTTATGTAGCATAATAATGTAACATGTTATATAAAACGTAATTAGTTACGTAAAAAGTTATAGATTTATGGTAAAAAGTTATAGTTAAATTTTGTGACTAGATTTTGTATATAGATATATGTATATGTAATAAGAAAAGATTCTTAAGCATATATATAGCATGGAATGGATGGATGATTTCACTTGCTTGTTTTGTACTTCATTTTGTTATGGAATGTCATTCAGTGACTCTTTATGGGTTTTCTGTGATCATGTATTAGAATTTCCCTTTTAATAAAGAACTAAAGATTGTAGCTTTAAATTCTTATAACTAAAGGCTAAAATTATTCTTGAAACGAATGAAACCTAAGAATGATTTTTCCCTTTCGAAGTTTCGATTACTCTCCGCATTCATCTGCTGCCTCTGTGAGACTATGAGTGCATTTGTAAGCCCTTTTATAGTAAAAATCTGCTAAGTCAGTTGAGGATTAAACATCTAGGAGTTTTTCAAAGATGGAAGATAGGAGAAAAGATGGAACTTAGAAGTATTATGGTTCTATTACTTTTGGATAATCAAACCGTTGATGCACTGAAATATCTTTTTTGTGTGGCATGGCATTTTTGCTCTATTGCATCATCTGCAGATGGTGAAGATCATAGAACTTAATTGTGTTATTAGGACCTACTACTTAAAATCCAGCTGATGTATTATGGTTCACAACTTCACTTGTCAGCGTCTATTTCATCTGGCTTTGTGAGGCAGGTCTGCTGATCCTGAACAAGTAAAATTTAGATGCCCAGCGTGTCGTGGAAGTTGTGAATGCAAGGCATGTTGCACTAACCGGTCAAAAGATGTGGGTGCCAAGGTTAACTAGTGTTTCTTTTCCGTCCTAATTTTGGGTCTTTTTATAGCATTGATTAAATCAGCCTTTAGCTGGATGATGATAAATGAAGTGATTGCCTGCTGTAGGGGGTGTTGAAGAAAAAATTTACGGGAAGCAAATTCCAGCTCTTGCAGTATTTGATCAATTACCTTCTTCCTATTCTTGTTCAAATCAACCAGGAGCAGAGCATTGAGACAGAGATGGAGGCAGAATTCAAAGGTATGGTTGGTCATCAATGTTGTATTCTTGTGGTTTATGCATTTCAAAATTTGTTTAGCTACTTGATGAGAGTATTTTTTCTGAATTATTAAATGCCTGACAGGGCAGAATCCTTGTGATGTTGAGATTCGACAAGCTGATGTTGGCTGCAGGGAACAATGTTGCTGGTATGAAAATTTAGTGTTCAAGCCTTTAATTAGAATTGTGTAAATATCAACTAATTTGGAATCAAATTTTTAAGTAATGGTTTACTGTCTTTTCCCTGGATCAGCAATAACTGCAAAAGCCCAATATTGGATTTTCATAGAAGCTGCCCAATTTGTTCATACAACCTTTGCTTAAGTTGCTGTCGAGAATACACTCAAGGTGGATCTCTTGATGGATCTTACCCTAATAGAGAAAAGACACTTCTTCCGTGTGTGAAGAAGCGCCCAGAGAAGGGCGTTGACCTTGCTTCTTCTGATCTTTTACCAGATTCTACAGCTTGTCTCCATATATCGTGTCCACCAATGGAGCTTGGGGGTTGTGATAATAGCCTACTTGATTTGAGATGTATTTTCCCCTTGAATTGGACCAAGGAACTGGAAATTAGTGCGAAAGAAACAGATTATGAGCATGATTTTCTAGAAAATACAGATGATTCTGTCAGTTGTTTATTGTGCACCAGCATTTCTCAGGCAGGCAAAAAGAACAAGGAATTGCAAGAAGCTTCTAGACGAAAAAAGTCTATTGACAACTTTCTCTACTGCCCTAGTACTTCTGATGATCATAACTCTCTGCTTGCTCATTTCCAGAAACATTGGCGAAAAGGCCATCCTATAAAGGTCCGTAATGTACTTCAGTGTGTATCAACCCTGAGCTGGGACCCACTAGCTATGTTCTGCAGTTATCTGGAAAACGGCTTTAGTAAATGTAAAAACTCTAAAGATTCTATTGAAGCTCCAAGCTTTTCAGACTCTTATGATGTTGAACTTGGAGCTAAGGAGTCATACATTGGGTCCATAAAGGAGGGATATAGGCGCATACACCGTGAAACACTTAAAGTGAAGGCACAGATCTCCTCAGCTTTTTCGCGGAAACTCCTAGAAGGATATTATAGTGAGATCATTCAAGCCCTACCACTTTTAGAATACACAAACCCTAGAATTGGCCTTCTGAATATAGCTGGGAAGCTGCCAGAGGATTTTCCCGATTCTAAACTTGGTCCACATGTATGCATCTCATGTGGGAGCAGGGAGGAACTTGCTCGGGGTGAATTGGTAACCAAACTGTGTTGCAACCCCTATGATGTGGTGGGTCTTTGTCTATAATGTTCAGTTCTTGTCAGTTGTTAATATGGTTTATTGACTGAAGTTTTTATTTTTTAAGCTGATCTATGTCATAATCAGATGTTACTGTGTGATTGTCTTTTTGTTTTTTTCTTCTGGTTATGGAATATGAACTGGGCTGGGCTGGGTTAGGTTAGGTTAGGTTTGGTTCAGATTATTCACAAGTGATTATTTTTTTGGTAAATGTAATTTGTTAATGCTATGCTTTACTTTTGGTACATGAAAGTACTCTGTTCTTTTGGACTTAATTTCAAACAAATTCAGCTCAGCTTAGATCCTGCTGAGTTTAGGGCCTACTTTAATTCATTTCAGTTCAGGTTAATTTAGTACGAAAGAGCAAGGCCTAATTATCGAAGCAAAGTTGCATAATTTAATACTTTGTATTTTATAAGGTTACGAATCTGCTTAACTTAAGTTCAATTTGTGCTTCATTTTGCAGGTGAACATCTTAGTACACGTGGGTAATGCGCAATGCTCTACTGAGCAGATTAATAAGATTAAAATTTTAATTCAGCAGCGCAATAAGAATTCAAAGGAGAAGGGAAGTCAGACTTTTAATGAGGATATGGATGATGAAGAACCAAGAATACATAGTGAGATTTCAGTTGAAGCAGGAGACCAGCTTAGAATAGCTGGTGCTTCCTGTTGCGCAGCAGACGCAAATGATGTTTTTGCTACCAATGATGTCAGGGATGATAAATTTTCTCCTGCCAAGCTAGTTAACTGTTCTGATACTGACTCCGATGCTTCAATGATTTGCTCCAGGAATAGTCATAGTCCCAATAATGGCAATAAATCAGTAGATGAAATTCCTCACCTTAATAATTTGGTTGGCCTGAATGTTGCAGACAAACAGCTCTCTGAAGAGCCCTGTGGGGCCCTGTGGGATGTTTTTCGTAGACAAGACGTTCCAAAGCTTCTAGAGTACATTACAAAGCATGTAGATGAATTAAGATTCAATTATGGCCTTTCAGACAATGTGCGTAGAATTATTGACATTTTTTACCCCATCTTGTAGAGGTGGTTGACAAAAATTATTCAGTTGATCTTGTTTTTTGAACTTTGCAGTTTTCTTTGCAGGTGATTCACCCAATTTTTGATGGAAATTTCTATCTTGATGCAGCTCATAAAATGCAGCTCAAAGAAGAGTTTGGTATTCATCTATCTTAAAGCCACATTTTCTTTCCTCTACCCCTTCCCCTACCCCTAAACACTCAAACATGTGGTGACTTGAGGCTATCATTGTGATTTGTGAACTTTTGTTTCCAGAGATTGAACCCTGGACCTTCAATCAATTCGTTAAAGAAGCTGTGTTCATTCCTGCGGGATGTCCATATCAAATAAGAAATTTGAAGGTAGGTTTTGCTTAACTGGACCATGGGACTTGAGAGTTCAAGCTATTAGCCCTATTCTTTTGGACTTGATTCCAGATAAATTCAGTTTAGCTCAGCTCCTGATGAGTCTAGGATTTTGTTTAGTTTAGTTCAGATTAATTCAGTCCAAAAGAATATGGCCTTAGTTTGTGACTTGCAATACAATTCATGTTTCATGGTGTTTCTTATTGTTGATTCAAGAAATCTCATGAATAGTTCAAACACACCCATTTACTAAACTGCAACTTTCCTATTCTGCATATTCAATTATTCACACATGTTGTACCTTTCATTCTGCAATCTGGTAGTTTTGAATTTTCTCTTTTTTCTTCCTAATTTCTTTGTTTTTGTTTTATATTGTTCATGTCATGTGTTCTTCGCTCTTGAAGTCTTGTGTGAGTATTGCCTCGGGATTTGTGTCACCCGAAAATGCATCAGAGTGCATCAAGTTGATCAACGAAATCCGTGTTCTCCCTAATGACCACAAGGCAAAAAAAGTGAAGTTAGAGGTAATCCTTTTTTCGTGATCATTGTTATTCTTAGGCCATGTTCTTTTGGAGTTAATTTTTGAAATGTCAGTTCATTTTAGCTCTTGGTGAGTCTAGGATTTAGTTTAATTTAATTCAATTCAGTTCAGTGTAGACAAATTCAATTCAATTCAGTTGAGCTCAGATTAATTCAGTCCAGTAGAACTGAGCCTTAGTCTTATTGTCAAAGTGCCTAGTTAATCAATATGAGCATTAAACCAGGTGGAGAAAATGGCAATATGCAGCATAGATGAAGCTATAAAGGAAATTTACAGACTGAGGAGTGTAGAAGGCAGCCATTGATGCCAATGACAAATACGGTTGAAATTGGACGGGAAAGCAAAAAACTGAGGTTTTTCTCTTTTTTTGTTTTTTGGGTGATCTTTCTTTTTGCCCTTTAGTGTAGGAGTAGAATTTGCAATTAGGTTATCAATCCAATGATAATAGGGTAGTTAGTTGAGGCACTTGTGGGTGAGAAGAGTGCTCTATTTAACCTGCATTTGGTGGCTGTGCTGCAGGTTCAATTAAAATTCTTGAAATTGCTTTAGCAGGATGTATTATTGTTATTATTCTTGGCAGTGTAAATATAGTTTTTTTTTATTATTATTATTGTTTCATATTTGCGCTCCTATGGGATTTTTTTTTTTTTTTTTTTTTTTTTTTTTTTTTTTGCATTGCATTGCTGACTGTGGGATACTATGTAAAATAACATTTGAAGTGTGAACTGGTCTATACATGCTTATATTTCTTTTTGGAAATGATGAATTTATATTGTTAGGACTTAGGAGTTTTGAGGCGCTGCAAACTGAAAAGTGTATTGGACATCGATATAGATTCCACGGATACTTCATATCTAAGAAGAGTTTTGCTTCATTAGGAATTTTTCTTTCTTCCCCCAGTTCTCCAAGACTTAATCTCTATTATATAAGCCAAGGGAGAAGCCATGTGCCCCCCTCGCCAGAAAAGTTTGTACTACCCTTGGCTTATATAATAAAGAAATTTTATCTTTAAAACTTTTGACCAATTTAGATCCTTAATTCATTCGATAGAGAAAATTTGACATTTATCACTAATTTTAATTGATTCATCAACATATGGTCAAATCTCTATAAATCAATCTTCCATTAATTAATTTTTTGATTGATTCAATCAGTCAATTTTGTAATCAATTCACATGTTATTCCCTAAAAACATTAAATTAATTGGTATTTATATTGATCAATTTTTCTTGTCAAAATATATACATACATATATATATATATACATTCATTATATCTATGTATACATATATTTTCATAAATACATTTATATTCAAAATTATGGTAGACTTAGGAGAAAAAACTCTCGAATTTCCAAAAACCACATTAGTAACTGTAGAAGACGAACACGACTGGCCCCCTCGAAGGGAGAGGACCGCACACCGTGCGAGTCAGGTCGAGGCCCAAGCTCCCAAGGGGGATCAGCCCGTATCTCTCTCTCAACTCAAGGATATAATGTTCGATTTGAGGAATTCATTGGTCACACAAGTCAAAGATATGATAGGCCAGGCCAAGAAGGCCGACCTTGGGCCATCTAGGCCGACCCAGGTGGGAGCCGACCCAGGGCCCTCCAGGCTGACCCAGGACCCGGTCGTCCCCAAGGCCGACCAACGGAAGAAGAAGGCCTCGACCGGTTCTAAGAAGAAGAAAACCCCATCCAAGTCAACAAAGTTTGATTGGAAGAACATTACCCAACGGGTGAAGACAACCAAGGCTCCCATTTTACCAAGAAGAGAGCCCCTGATCAGCGAATCTAATCAAGTCTTCAGAGATGCCTGAGAGTACCTGAGGGCAAAGAGGCAACAGTCACAACAACACTCTCAAGTCGACATTTCTGATACAACATCAACTCCAGCTCTGAAAGGTAACACTCACCGAAGTTCATTCCGAACTATGTCTCGTTCAACACAAGTGCATACGCCTACCCCTATGCTAAAAGGTTCATTCAAGGACGAGCCTTTCAGGGAGGACGAGCCTTTGAACACTCAGTTTCAGCAACAACCTTCATCATACCCTCGTGGAGGGGTGGCATGGAAGTCTCCATTCTCCGTCGCCATATTGACAGCCCCAAGGGCCTCAAAAGTCAAAGCACTTCACATCGAGCCTTATGATGGCACGGGTGACCCTGATGATCACTTGCCCACTTATAAGCACTTGATGTATGCTCAGTCAGTAGACGACACGACATGGTGTATGTGCTTCCCAGCGATACTAAAGGGTGTGGCCCAAAAATGGTTCAACAGTCTGTCGGACCATTGCATACAAAACTTTACTGAGCTCAGCATGGTTTTCGCACATCATTTCATGGCAAACAAGCAAGAGAGGAAGACGAGCATGCACCTCGGTAAGATTGTACAGGGACTAATGAGACTTTGAGATCTTACGTCAAAAGATTCAATCTTGAAATGCTTCAGATACCACATACCAGGCCTCCCCGAGGGGGTAGTCTTTGACAACTTTGTCAAAGGGCTTCACTAGTCAAGGTTCAAATTTGAGATGGTAAGGAAGAAGGTCCAGACCTTGCCATAAATCTTGATGGAGGCCGAGTCCTACATCCATGCTACCGAAATCTGCTCAGCAACAAAGTCGGACAAGAAAGATGCCCCCAAGCAGGGTGAGAGCAGTCATAAAAGGGAGGATAGCCACATCCATTTTCAACCTCAAGTCACAAAATTTTAACCTTTCTATTTTTCGAACCCTATCCCATTTTTTGGACACCTTCAAGACTCTTTGACTAAACTCTCCAGGAGGTAAAGTCACCTAACTCTACTGAGGGTTAGCACATTATACTTGGGGGCTCATCACCATGTTGTCCCTGCTCCTGTCTCTTCACAACATCATCCTCATTCATCACTTGGGGGGATCCTCTGTTTCTATGATCTAACCGTCTCAGGTTTATCTCATCAAGCTGAAGTCAAGGAACTCCATCCATGGACCCCATGTCTTCTTCACATCCCAGTTCAAATTAAGTCAAACTTTGTGTCTAGGTCAAGCGCCGTTTCTAGGATAACCTCTGATCACAAGTCACCTTTCTGTCATTCCCATTAACACCCCATGACAAGGCATTGAGTTATCCAGTCTCCTCCTTTGCATGGGCATCATCCTAACTTGTAATAATCCCAAACCTTTGTAAGTCAATCTTGCCTAGATCTACACTGAACCAAAGTACTCTTACAACCCCAGATCACAGTCAAAGCTCATACAAATTAAATTTCCAATTCAAAATCATACTCAGTTTACTTTTCCTGTGATAAACCCGACCTTCACAGAGCTGCGTGGCATAAATCTCACCTTGCCACTCTTTTTCGTGCGATAAATCTGACCTTCGCACTCACCGACTCAAACTCTTTTCCTGTGATAAACCCGACCTTCACAGGGCTGCGTGGCATAAGTTTGAACTTGCCGCTCTTTTCCGTGCGATAAATCTGACCTTCGCACTCGCCGACTCAGACACTGACTCAGACACCGACTCAGACACCGACCCGGACTCTTTACCTGTGATAATCCCGACCTTCATAGGGCTACGTGGCATAAATCTATTCTTGACACTCTTCTTCGTGTGATAAATCTGACCTTCGCACTCGCCGACGCCGACACCAACACTGATGCCGACTCAGACTCTTCACAGGATTGTGTGGCATAAATCTGACCTTGCCACTCCTTTTCAATCACTTCTGGCACTTCACTATTGACACTTCTCATTGTTTACACCTCACTGCATTTTCTTGTTGCGTGATTACATGTTTTGTGTTTACTTGTTGCATGCTCGTTCGATTGTCAAATCAAGTGGCTTTTGAACATCACTTTTAACATCAAGTTGCACCGGTCTCAAAGGGGTTATCTCATTAGTTATTTCTTTTGGGATCAGCATACATAAGTCGCGTAGCGCACCTTTGACCTTCGTCTTACAAGACATCGTCTCTCCAGACTTGGTCAAAGTGGGGGCTAACTGTAGACACCTAATTCTGGCACCTCAGTTAGCTCCCAACGGTCTATGATGAATGTACCCTGTTGCAAAGGTTTGATCTTGAGCTAGTATGCCAAAATTCCACCTCTTTAACCCTCTCATACCACTCTCACACTATTTATAGGCGTTTTATAGGTTCACGACTTGTTTTAGGATTTTTCGAACATTTTTTAGGTTTTTATTAATTTATTTTTATTATTTTTCATGCATATTTATTTTATAAGGGCATTTTAGTCATTTTAAATTGCATTAAATAATTTTTCTAGGTTAATTACTTTTTTCTAGAATTTTTGGTAATTTTTCCATAATTTTATGAGTTTTTATCTATTTTCCATGAATTTTTGAAACAATTTCCATTCTTAGGGGTATTTTAGTAATTTTACACCAGCATCGTCAACTTTTTCTCCACTTTTCACTCATTTATATTTTTCTAGAATTTTTCCATATTTTTGGCATTTTTAGCGTTTTTTTTCAAAATAGTCCGAAAAACCCGAAAACGGTTCGAGAACAGTCTAGAATGGCCCGGATTATTCCGGAACCTCGCGGAATCTCCCAGAATCTCAAATATTACGATAATATTACGGTAATCAGATAATGATCCCCGTAATCGTATCATAATCGCATAATATCATAATATCATAATCGCAAAATAAGCAAAAAAAATCGACCAGGATCACACCCGGACCTGCGCCTAGACGCAGTTCTCAAATACTGACCTGCGTCTAGACGCAGGTCATGTAACTGGAACTGCGCCTAGGCGCAGGTCTGGTGTCCTCCGGGGTCGATTTTTGCCTCTGTTTGCCTATAAATACGACCCTCTGTCCGGCTTTTCAACACAACGTTCTGACTTCTATTCTTTCTCTCTACTATACATTCTATCTCTAAAAAACACTTCAAAACTCTATCAAAATCAATTCAAAACTCTGTCACTCGGCATTTGGCACGCTAATCTCAAAGCCGTAATCGACCGCCGTACATTTCGGTACACCTTTCTGAGGCCCTTTTTTATTCAATGTCAACATGCTTAATTTTGTTTTAATTTTCATTTTAATTTATGACTTGCGTTCATCAAGATGACTTCGTTTTTTTTGCTTTTTTGTCTGTGTTAATACATGTTTTAATTCATGTAACCTTTTTGATTTTTTAATCCATGTCATCCCTTTTTTCTGCATTTTTATGTCATCTTCATGTTTAATTTTCACGTTTTTTTTTAATCCGTTTATTTTTTTGCATCATTATTTGTAGCTTTTTTATCCTTTTATTTTGATTTCATAATTGCACGGGATTCAAGGTACATTCGCATTTTTTTGAACCATGTTTAATTTGATTGATGACAAACCAGTTCTCTATACTTGATTTATGACGACCCGACTCGCTTAAACCGGCGGGGAAGAAACCGATGAGTCGAATTGTCGATCTAACATACAAACATACTTAAAATTTAAAACAAAACCTCAAAAATTATTATTATAAAACCCAAATTGTACAAAACCATAAGTTGTACATAACTAAGTCCCATATAGTCACTACTAATGAATTAACTCCAAAATAGATGTCAGAGTTAGAGTATACAACGTACTAACATTCTAAAGAAAATTACAACTAAAACAATGGATAGTAAATTGACACTCGCCCGAACCCAAGTTAAGCATCAACATCACCATCAGAGTTACCTGAAAATGAACATATATCCACCATCAGTGGCGAGTAAGATAACAGTCCCACCCTAATGTGGATACACATGAACATAGAATAAATCAAACAACAAATCAGGCACTCAAACATGCAACATATCACGAAATATATAACAAGAACAACATTAATAATAATATCAAAGACTTGCTCAACTTAAATTGACTTAATCTTATCATTACTTAATCTTTGTCGCTATCATTTACATATCAGACCGGACTATGCTCGTACGAACGCATCTTACGCGATCGAATTTTCCTACTATGCCAGGTTTGAGAATCTTACTCCGAAACCCATGAACCCCATCTTACGGAAATCCATATCATATAAACGACATAACAAGTAATCACTATCCTAATACCGCGGTTAGGATAGGGGCAGCGTCTTAACCCAAGTCTTAGAATCTTACTCTAAGGTTAGGTGTCTAAAATTAAAATCAAGCTAATCTTTACAAATCTATTACATCTTTGTTATTCTCAAAATCGCTTCTTACGCCTTTTCTTGAATCTAACTATGTACATTACCACAATCTTTGAACTTCTTTAATCAATCTTTACCGTTTCTTTATCTTTATTTAATCTTTCTTTAACCTTGTTTAACAAACTTTAATAATCTTTAATAAACTTTAATTATCTATAATTATCTTTTACACTTAAAGAACACATGAACTAATTCAAGAATTTCAAGATTCCACAAAGAACTCATCAAGATTATAAAGAACTCATCAAGAACTCAACAAGAACTCATCAAGAACTCAACAAGAACTCATCCATAACACACATGTCACACGCAATTCCCATCAACACAATCATAAAAAATATGCATCAAAACTTCATTGAAATTGAACATAAACATGAGCAAACATAAGATTATCTTAAGACATCATAACATGCATGAAAACTCATCAAAACATCACAAATTAAACACCCAAACCAGCCTAAAAATCACACATGATCATAGCCAAAATTCATCAACAACAATAAGATTATCTTGACGTAACGCTCTGATACCAACTGTAACGACCCGTAATTTAGCAGCGTTGTTTTCGGAGAAAACAACAAACACAGATCATTAACTTCTAAAACTTCAAAGTTAGGTTCATAAACTACAGCGGAAGCTCTAAAACTTAATCATATTATTCATTAAAAACTGTTAGATAATCCCAAAATAAATATCAAACCAATATCCTTTACTATTAAAAAATAAATAAAGAATAGACTACTAAATCAAATAAACATAATCTAAACTAGTCATCGGGTCACTTCTAAGCTGGCTAGCTCACAATCCCTGCCCATACGTGTAACGACCCGACTCGCTTAAATCGGCGCGGAAGAAACCGACGAGTCGAATAGTTATAAACTACAACTTGAAATACTTAAGAATTAAAACTAATTCCTCGAAATATTATTACTAAACCATAAAAGTACAAATACCCACAAGTTTGTACATAACTAGTCCAAAAGTCAAACTAAAAATACCGAAATACAAATAACTCCAACCACACGTCAGAGTCCAAAAATAACGTATAAAGCCTTTACAACAGTCCGATACTATTTATAAGCAACAGAAATAGAAAATACATCCAAAACAGAAACAATAAACGTCGCTCGCCCAACCCAAAGCTAAGCAAGTACATCGTCATCAGAATTACCTGTAAAACAGACAATAGTCCACCATCAGTGGCGAGTAACATAACTGACTCACCCTAATGGGAATACACATGTACATAGCATAAACCAAATAATCAACATCAATAATCACAGTACGAGAACAACCCAAAACGCGAACTCGACTCAAACCAACTTAACCAACTATCTTTGGCGCAATCATTCATATTCTAGACCGGACTATGCTCGTACGAACGCATCTTACGCGATCGAACTTTCTACTATGTTAGGACCGGGAATCTTACTCCCAAAAAATCCCATGAAACCAATCTTACTGGAAATCCATGTCCCGTGAAACCAATCTTACTGGAAATTCAAAGGATAACATAGAAAGACTCCAACTATCCCAATACCGCGGATGGAATAGGGGCAACGTCTTAACCCAAAAACAAAGAATCTTACTCTAGGTTTTAGGCGTCTAGAAATGAAATGAAGCTAACTATTATTAATCATTTTATCAACTTAAATCAACTCATCATAACGTAATTAAATTCAAGAATTGCCTTTGCGCCCTCATTCTCGAAAATAACTAGTTAAACAATGAAGTTATCCTCAAGATTGCCTTTGCGCCTTGATCTTGAGTCTAACCAACCATAAACCATCATTTAAATTCCATTCTTTAATCAATTTAGACTCAATCTCTAACTTTCTTTAACTTTTAAACCACTTTCTTTAACCTTCAAAATTTAACCAAGAACTCATCAAGACTCACTAAGAACTCATAAAGAACTTAAAGAACTCATTAAAGACTCATAAAGAAATCATTCAAGATTCAAGATCTTCAATCAAGAACTCAATCAAGAACTCATCCAACACCAATTAATCCACACGCATAACATCAATGAATCACACGAAAATTACCATCCAACTTATCCAAAATTCATCAAACTTTAACATAATAATCATGATCATAAAACAACATATAATCAATCATAAAATCATAAAAACCAATATCAAAATATCATGAAAACCATATAAAAATCAGAATAGAATCAACACATAAAATCATGATTAAACATCACCAAACAACCCATACATGCATTTAATCTATACTATAAACATAGTATACCAACAAGGTTGAGAAAGCATGTTACCTTATTGAAGATTAACACACAATTCAACACACAAATGCAGCCCGGAAACTAACACCACACGACTTCAAGCAACACGGCACGGTTTCCACGAGTTGCACCCACACGACACACACACGGCCTGCACACACGGCACCACCACGAGCACCACTGCACCACCACGAACACGGCCACGAACACGACCTCTGCAGCACGTCCACCACGTGCACACGACCCCTGCAGCACGGCTTCTTACACGAGCCACCACACGGTCACCCACTTGATCTCGAACACAAACAAGACCCAAAACCAACCCGAACTAGTGATCTTGAATGAAATGATTGTGTTTGATATTGTGTTTGAACACTTAAAGATCAATAGAGTTTGAATCTTTAAGTTTGGGATTCAAAAGATGGATGAACAATTGGATGGGTTTACTAGCCAAAAATGGCGTGTGAGAGAGAGCAAATGAGAGGAAGTTGTGATTGAATTGATGGCAAATGCAATAGATGGCAAAAATGAGCAAGGGCCTTACTAACTCTCCTATTTATAGAGTTAGTCAAGGTGTGAACACAAGGCAAGTGGAAAGCCTTGCCATGCCACTTAAGAAAACCGGCCAAGAGGGAAAATGGGCCTAAAAATGGGCTCTCGTGATCCATTGGGCTAATTTACATAAATTACATGATTAATCATGTATAAATCAATTAAGCCCAAAATATTAAATAATTAATTAGAAAATTAAATAATAAAAATTCTAATTAATTAAATAATAAATAACATAAATAATAAAAACTGAAAATAAATATTTCGAATTAAATCGAAATTATTCACATAAAATAAAATAAATAGTTCAAAAATAAATTTGAACTAACACATAAATGCACATAAATACACATAAATATCGGCAAAAATACCAATAAAATCAGGGTCATTACAATACGTAGCCTAAACTCAATCACCACCTGTACCTGAAATAGAATGGGGGGTCCACAGTCAGTGGTGAGTAATTAGATTGTTCTACTTAATCAGTAGAACACAATTAGAAACATAATAATCAGAACAGATCATCTGAACTGTCGAACAAGTCATCATGCAAAGAAGTCAACAAGCAATCACATCAAGTACGCAGCGGAAAACAATCATACAAGTCATCCTTAACAAGACCTTCAGCTCAGGTCAACCAATTCTAGACTTCTAATCCTCATCAACGACTCTTCTTTTCTGTTCTTTCCCAATCAGGTGCTAATCCGTGACCAGTCATATGCTCGTAAGAGGTCAACGACGAAGATCTACTCCCCCCAACTTTCCTTGCTCATGCCGGGTCAACCACAAGGATCTACTCCCCAAGTACTGGGATCAAGAACTGTCCCCAATCCGAAGATAGGACAGTGGCTTCGACTATACCTATGTTCATGGCACATGAGCCACTAGATAGGTGGTCACTTCATAGTTAATCATCTTTTCAATTCAATTCAATTCTGTTCTGTTCTATTCCAATCCTCAATTCAATTCCTTATCGACATAGCTTAACTTCTAATCCAATCTTGTTCATCTTAACTTGACTCAAACTCCAAACTAAACTTATACCACTCGAAAATGACCAACATCATACGGAAAAATAATGCGGAAATACTTGGAAATACGTACAAAAATACATACGGAATGCATACGAAAATACGTACAAAATACATACGGAATACGTACAAAAATACGTACAAAAATACATAAGGAATAGGTACAAAAATATGTACAAAAATACATATGGAATATGTACAAAAATACGTATAAAAATGCATACGGAATACGTACGGAATACGTACAAAGTACGTATAACAATACGTATAAAATACCTGCAAAATACGGTTAGAAATACATACAATATACGTATACCATACAATCACAAATACACGAAATTCATACTCTACACATATACAAAGGAAACTTTCCCCTGAAATACTTATCTTGTCATATTTTACCCATAACCCTTCCTTTATTCATATTATTACTTTCCTTCATTTTGCGACTTATCCCTATTAATTCCTTTTAATGGTAATAATTATGTTGTTACTTTCCTTCGTATTGCAACTTATCCCTATTAATTCCTTTAATTATAATAATTATAATGCTTCCTAAAATTACCTTTTAATAATATTGTAAGTCAAAAGTTAAACTAAAATGGATCAAATAAAATATGAGACCACACAACATTTTAATCTAAAAATAATAATTAAATAAATTCATCATATCATCATATAAACATTTCAATAAATCATATAAAATGACAATTAGCTACATAAGTTACCTAAAACATGATAAAAATCCTATTTTCCATATTTCACATCACTCGACATTTTGGAGAAATAATACCAAAATTAACACTTTAAATTAATTAAATACCTTTATCAATAATTAAATGAATTAACCTAATAAATAAATAAATTATGCAACAACATCAAGACATCAAGATTAATCAAGAACAAGATCAAAAGTTAATCCTTTAACTGTATAACATCACACGACAATTATAGGGCCAAGATATATCAAGATCATTTCAAGAATTAATAATAACATGTTTTAATAATTCAATCACCCTATTTTACACAATCTGATTTTTAAAGATTTAAATTAAGAACAACCATCTAAGGGTCTCGAATAATCTGGAAATTTTGATGGAAGCTAAATATAGGTTCAAGGTTTAACGTGCATAAATTTCGTCCAAAAATAACGTCCTTTACTATTTTTAAGGGATTTTATAACTAACAAATCAAATCAGGCTGTAATCAGTTTCAGATTTTTCTGCCATAGCAAACGAACTTTAAAAATTACGAAAATTTAACACAAGCTGTAAAACACTATTAATGACTTCCACCTAAAATTTCGTAGCCATCCGAATTGATTAAGTATCTTAATAAATTCGTAAACTAAATCTGGACAGTTTTACCGGTTTGAAAGATTAAATTATTTCAAGCAAGAAAAAGGACGAACTTTGCCACGAAATAAATCATGATTCATAATGAAACAGTAAAGAAACTCCCTAAAATTATTCTAAGTGACTCAACAGTTTAGAACAACAAGAACAAAAATATTCTTTTTAATTTAAGACTTTAATTAATAATTTAAATAATCAAGATTCATCAAATTTACATAAAGAAATCAAGAAAATAACATCATAATATTCATCATATCATTCGAAAAATTTCAATCCTAAACATGATACTAATTCTAAGCAATCCTACATTGTTCTAAACAATTTCAAACCATATTCTAAAAACTATGAAACTAATCTATCCTAAAGATTAAGTAAAAGCAATCCAATTACCTTAAATTTGGAAGAAAGGTTCGGATAACGAGGTGTCACACGGTTCTTGGAGAGTTCCTTAAGCTTCTTGACCAAATTCTTGGTTGATGATTGAATGAAAAAGACTTAGGGTTTTCTTGAGACTGTTTTTGAAAGGGAAAAATATAGTGAACAATTGTTGAATCCAAAAAAAAGGCCTTGGCCGTGTGGGATTAGTAGCAATAGGGGTTTTGGTTTCCTAAAGTTTAGCTAGTCAAACAAGAGAGGTTGAAGTGAAAATAGGTTTTTAGGGAGAAAGTCAAAACAAATTTAAATAAATGATTTTAGTGGAATAAATTAAATTAACTAATTAAGGAAGAAAAACAAGGGGAGCCGTGAGGTTCAATGAGGGAAGGGGTCATAGGCTTCCTAAAATATAGGAAGAAGAATAGGAAAGCAAGAGTAAAAGTAGGGTTTCTTTGGAATAAGTTAGAATAAGCAAGGAATTAATAATATTGGTTAAACAATTTAAATGAAATAATTAAAAGAAAAGTAATATGGGCTGTGGGGTGGAAAAAGAAAAGAATAGATTGGGCTCGGGTTTTGGCATGACACGATAAAAAGGTTCGGGTCAGGATTAAAAATAACTGGACTGTTACAAATAATTAATAATCAATTAAACAATAGTCAATTAAATAGCCAATTAATTATATATTTAATTAATTATAAATTTTTTAAAATATCCCGAAATTTCGGGGCATTACAATCACCCCTCCTTAAGAAAATTTCGTCCTCGAAATTTTTCAAAAGGAAACACACGTAAGAAAATAATGAAATTAAAGGAACAATAAAAACATAAAAATGAACAAATAAAGACGGAGACCGTACCCTTAGTTACGTCGGCCGCGCGTCCGCCTCTTCTTGGGTCATGCAGAAGACTCGATTCTTCACCGGTGCTCGACTCACAGTTGCTGCTGGCTTATTCTTTGGACACGCCCACGACTTGTGCCCTCCTTGACCGCACACGTAGCATAATATGGTAGCCCCGTCGCACCTCTTCCCTGGATGACGCTCTTTCTTGCATCCTCTGCAAACTGTGGTCTCCAAAACGTTGGTTGCTCTTCCATCCTGCGGTTGCGGCTCCTGGAATGGTTCGATTCGTGGTCTCTTCTCGACTGCGGGCGGCTGGCTTTCCCTGGTTCTCTTCTTTGTAGCCTCTTCCTCCTCGAGCGATGCTTGAATTTCCAAGGCTATCTCGTACGCGTTCTGGAACGTTGCCGGCTTGCTGCTGATGACGTGTACCCGAATGCGAGGGTCCATCTTCTTGACGTAACGCTTCAGCTTCTCGGCTTCCGATGGAATTTAGCAGCGTATAATCAACAATCTATCCTAATTTGATCATTTAATCTACCCTATAATCATAGTATTCAAATTAAGGTAGAAAAGTATGTTACCTTATTGAAGTATAAACAAATCAATACACAAAACTTGCTGCTCGGAAAACAATCCGCACGACCCAAAACATACGGTGCACCCACGGCTTCAACACGGCCCACCACGAACTTGCACGGCTTCAACCACGAACTACCGTGCATCACCTGAACACCACGCAGCACCACCACATGAGGCACCACCGTGCACAACCACTCTCGATCACGCACCACCACACATAACCAAACCCAAGAACCGAACCCAAACAAATAACCTTGAACAATTGCAACGAAGGCTAATGTGTTTGATTACTTAAAGATTAATAGAGGTTGAATCCTTAAGTTTGGGTTTGAAAAGATGATGAACAAAGTTTGGTGTTTAGGAGCCAAAAAATGCATGTGGAACAAGGCTAATGAGGAGGGTGTCTTGTGTTTAAGTGTGAGCAAAAGATGATTAGAATTGATGTAATATGAATAGCAACTACAAGAGGGGGGGTGAATTGTAGTTGAGGGAGTTTTTGAACTTTTTGCGAAATTAACTTAGACTCGAAAGAAAGAACAAACAGAAATAAAAGAGAGAAGATTTAACCTACAAGGAAAACTTCCTAGGCCCAAATAGGAAGAAAAACCTTGACCACGAGGAATTTTGACTCTTGGACTTCTCTTATTAATTATAGGCCAAACGACTCTGTTATAACCTATAAAAAGGACCTTCTATATTCTCTACGTTCCACTAGGAACTTGTTCCCCCTGACACCTGTTCCCCCTGAACTGATGCCACGATCTTACTAAAGATCGATTTTTCTCACTTCAGATTTCGAATGAAATCTAAATTATCTTTTTCTTTTCTCTCTGATTATAAATCAAATATTCTGTTGATTCTTCTCTCACCCAACCCTTATCACTATGAATTACAATTGATTTGAATTGAAAAACTAAAGACCTAAAACTCAAAGAACACTTGGAATAATTTTTACTCTTGAAAAAACTTGCTCTCTGAATTTTCTGTTGGTTGTGATGTATTCGAAAATTCTGGCAGCCCTTTGTATTTATAGTTGAAGCTTTGTCCTAAAATATCTTGCCTTAAAGAAGAAGTCTTCCACACGCATTGTAACGACCCGACTCGCTTAAATCGGCGCGGAAGAAACCGACGAGTCAAGTAGTTAGAAACTACAACTTAAAACTTAGGAAATAAATCTAATTCCTTAAAAATATTATTATTAATAACCAAAATGTACAAGTACCCACAAGTTTGTACAATCTAAAACCAAAAGTCAAATATAACGACTAAAATACGAGTTAACTCCAACTACATGTCAGAGTCTTAAACAACATATATAAGTCCAAAAATCTAAAGTAATAGCATCTATACAAACTATCACTACTAAAACTATGAAAACAGTAAATACAACAGGAAACACAAGTAAGAACGTCGCTCGCCCAACCCAAAGCTAAGCAAGAGCATCATCATCAGAAATACCTGAAAAATATACAACAGTCCACCATCAGTGGCGAGTAACATAACTGACTCACCCTAATGGGAATACACATGCACATAGCATAAATCAAATAAACAACATTAACATAATAAACCAAGTACAAGTTCAACCCACACGTGAACTTGACTCAAACCATCCTAATCAACTATCTTTGGCGCAATCATTCATATTCTAGACCGGACTGTGCTCGTACGAATGCATCTTACGCATTCGAACTTTCTACTATGCTCGGATTTGAGAATCTTACTCCCAAACCCCATGAAACCAATCTTACTGGAAATCCATGTCCCGTGAAACCAATCTTACTGGAAATTCACAAAGATCACATAGTATGACTCCAACTATCCCAATACCGCGGATGGAATAGGGGCAACGTCTTAACCCGAATACAATGAATCTTACTCAAAGTATCAGGCGTCTAAAAATGAAATCAAGCTAATCTTAATTAATTATTTAATCATCTTAATCATGTTATTCATTTAATTATCTCAACCTAACTAAATTATATTCAAGAATTGCCTCAAGCCTTGATTCTTGAAAATAACTAGTTAAAATACCGAAGTTATTCTCAAGAACTGCCTCTAGCCTTAATCTTGAGTCTAACCAATCATAATCTAACAATCTTTAATCATTCTTTAACTAACTTAGACACTTTCTTTAATTTTCTTTATCATTTAAACCATTTTCTTTAACTTTCAAGATTCAATCAAGAATTCATCAAGACTCATCAAGAACTCATAAAGAACTCAAAGAACTCATAAAGAACTCATAAAGAACTCATAAAGAACTCATTCAAGATTCAAGATCTTCAATCAAGAACTCAATCAAGATTCAAGAACTTCAATCAAGAACTCATCCAACTCAAACATCACACGCATATCATCATCATTGAACATTCGAAAATTCAACTTTTACTCATCCAAAATTCATCAAACTTTAACATAATATTCATGATCATAAAACAACATATATTCAATCATAAAATCATGAAAAATCATCATCAAAACACCATATAAACACATCAAAATCAGATTTATAAATCATGCATAAAATCATGGATACTCATCAACAATCAACCCAAACATGCATTTAATCTATACTATAAACATAGTATACCAAAAAGGTTGAGAAAGCATGTTACCTTATTGAAGATTACACACAAATTCAACACACAAATGCAGCCCGGAAAATAGCACAAGACACGGCACACAAACAGCCCACACACGGCTGTCCACACGGCACCACGAGCCACCACGAACACCACGAACCCCTTTGCACGACTGCTGTACACGGCCTGCTGTCCAAGCACGAACACCACCGCACGGTCACGGCGCCACCACTGCACGGCTGCCACTGCACGGACACCCACACGGTCCAACCCACTTGATCACGAACACGAACAAGACCCAAAACCAACCCGAACTAGTGATCTTGAATGAAATGCACGTGTTTAGGATTGTGTTTAGGCACTTAAAGATCAATAGAAGTTGAATCTTTAAGATTGGGATTAGAAAGATGGATGAACAATTTGATGGCTTCAATCACCCAAAAATGGCGTGAAGCAAGGGAGTAGTGGAGGGAGTTTTTGTGTTTAAACTTTTGATGGCAAATGCATAAAATGGCAAGGATGGCAAAATGGGCAAGGGGCCTTACTAACTCTCCTATATATAGAGTTAGTGTAGGTGTGAACACAAGGCATGTGGCAAGCCTTGCCATGCCTTAGGAAAACCGGCCAAGAGGGCTAATTGGGCCTAAAAATGGGCTCTCGTGATCAACTGGGCTAATTTGCGAAAACCGCATAATTAATCATGCAATAATCGATTTGGCCCAAAATATTAAATAATTAATTAGAAAATAAAATTCTAATCAATTAAATAATAAATAACATAAATACTAAAAACTGAAAATAAATATTTCGAATTAAATCGAAATTATTCACATAAAATAAAATAAATAGTTCAAAAACAAATTTGAACTAACACAGAAACGCACATAAATACACATAATTATCGGCAAAAATACCAATAAAATCTGGGTCATTACAACCTCCCCTCCTTAAAGAAATTTCGTCCCGAAATTTCAAGGTGCAGGAGATCGCTCCCCATCGAACAGCTCCGGGTACTTCTGCCGCATGGACGCTTCCGTCTCCCAAGTCGCTTCTTCATGGTGTTGATTTCTCCACAACACCTTGACAAGCGGTACCTGCTTACGCCGCAGGGTCCTCTCTTCCCGATCCAAGATCTGGACGGGTCGCTCCTCATAAGTCAGATTCGGCTCGATTACGACCGGATCCGCTGTAATCACATGAGTAGGATCATGTACATATTTCCTTAGCTGGGAAACATGGAATACATCATGAACATTAGCCAAACTAGGTGGTAATGCCAATCGATATGCCACCTCCCCAACTCGTTCTAATATCTCGTAAGGTCCCACATATTTCGGTCGGAGTTTCCCCTTCTGACCGAAGCGTACCACTCCTTTGAATGGCGAAACCTTAAGCAAGACTTTGTCACCTACTTCGAAAGCCAGCGGTCTACGTCGATTATCGGCGTAGGATTTCTGACGACTCTGAGCGGCCTGCATCTTAGACCAAATGACTCGGACCTTCTCGATAGTATCGCGTACCATCTCAGGTCCTAAAGCCACAGTATCACTGATATCATTCCAACATATAGGACTCCGACATTTCCTGCCATACAGGGCCTCGTACGGAGCCATCTCAATGCTGGAGTGATAGCTATTATTATAGGAGAACTCTATCAAGCAGAGCATGCGTACCCAAGACTGGTGATACTCCAGAGTACATGCTCGAAGCATATCCTCCAAAGTCTGGATGGTCCTCTCAGTCTGACCATCAGTCGCCGCATGAAAAGCGGTACTCAACTTCAGTTTCGTCCCAAAGGCTTCCTGAACTGACTTCCAGAAACGAGACAGAAATCTCGGATCTCGATCAGAAACAATCTCCCTCGGAACTCCGTGAAGTCGGATTATGTCCTGAGTATATGCCTCAGCTAGACGCTCCATCGACCAGGTCATTTTTATTGGAATAAATCTAGCGACCTTAGTCAACCTATCCACTATGACCCAAATAGCATTCAAGCCATTGCAAGTGGGTAAGCTCACTACGAAGTCCATAGATACCGACTCAAATTTCCAGGTCGGAATAGGTAGTGGCTGCAACAGACCTCCTGGTCTCTGATGCTCAATCTTGACCTTTTGACAGGTCAAACACCGAGCAACAAACTCTGCTACATCTCTCTTCATCTTAGGCCACCAGAACTGGCCCTTAAGATCCTGGTAAAGCTTATTACCACCGGGATGAACAGAATAAGGCGAGTTATGTGCCTCGGACATGATTCTGTTTCTAAGGTCAGAACAGTCCGGTACACACCATCTCCCTCGAAAGCGCATACCACCATCAGAAGGGATCTCGAAACCTACGGCTTTACCTTGCCGTATAGCCTCTCGAATCCTAGCAAACTGTGGGTCGTTCTGCTGACCCTCGCGCAGTTCCTGAATTAAATCAGGCTCGGCACTCATCGATGTCAGACGAAGTCTGGCAGAACCACGGCTTCTACTGAAGCTCAAGCGATGCTTGCGACTTAGTGCATCTGCGACCAAGTTCGCCTTGCCCTCGCAATAGTTGAGCGTCAGGTCGTAGTCCTTGATCAACTCAAGCCACCGCCTCTGCCTCATATTGAGGTCTTTTTGAGTGAAGATGTACTTGAGACTCTTGTGATCCGTGAATACTCTACACGAACCACCATAGAGATAGTGCCTCCAAATCTTGAGCGCGAACACTACAGCCGCTAACTCCAAGTCATGCGTAGGATAGTTACGCTCGTGCACCTTCAATTGTCTCGATGCGTAAGCGATGACCTTCCCACCCTGCATGAGTACACAGCCTAAGCCACTCTTCGAGGCATCACTGTAGACCTCGAAGCCCTCTTCATCGTTCGGAAGAGTAAGAATCGGAGCAGAGACTAATCTCTGTTTCAACTGCTGAAATGCTTGCTCGCAAGCCTCCGTCCAAACGAATCGGACCTCCTTCTGTAGGAGACTAGACATCGGCCTAGCAATCTTGGAGAAGTCCTGGACGAATCGTCGGTAGTATCCGGCCAAACCCAGAAAACTACGAACCTCCGCCACATTTCTCGGGCTACCCCAATCTACCACAGCCTTAATCTTAGCTGGGTCTACCTTAATGCCTTCTTTACTGATTACGTGACCTAGAAAGGCTACTTCGCGAAGCCAGAACTCACACATGGAGAGTTTCGCGAACCACTTATGACTCCTCAATATCTCAAGTACCATCCGGAGATGTTCCGTATGATCAGACTCATCTCTTGAATAGACCAAGATATCATCTATAAATACTACGACACACTTATCGAGTAAGTGGTGAAACGTCCGGTTCATCTGGTCCATGAACACGGCTGGCGCATTAGTGAGGCCAAAGGGCATCACCTCAAACTCGTAATGGCCGTATCGAGTACGAAAAGCAGTTTTCGGAATGTCTTCTTTCTTGACTGGAATCTGGTGATATCCAGATCGAAGATCTATCTTCGAAAACACTCCTGCTCCTCGCAATTGATCGAATAGGTCCTCAATCCTAGGTAATGGGTACTTATTCTTGATAGTTACCCGATTCAACTCTCGGTAGTCTATGCACAGGCGCATACTACCATCTTTCTTCTTCACGAAGAGCACGGGAGCTCCCCATGGAGAAACACTCGGCCTAATGAAACCTTTATCGATCAAATCCTGGAGTTGTGTCTTTAACTCCAATAACTCAGACGGTGCCATCCGGTACGGTGCCTTCGAGATCGGCGCTGTCCCGGGTACTAAGTCGATATGAAACTCGACATCACGCTCAGGTGGAACGCCTGGTAGCTCATCAGGAAATACGTCTCTGAATTCCCTCGCTACAGGAATGTCGTCCAATAGATGCTCTTTAGTCAAGTCTCGTACCTGACATAGATACACCATATCGCCCTTCTGGCGATGCTTCCTCATTTTCAAGGCAGAGATTACCTTTACTCCTTTCTTAAGGACGAACCCAGAGTAGGTAACTCGGTTGCCCTGAGATCCTTGGAATGTTACTGACTGATCTCGGCAACGAATGATCGCTCGATACCTTGATAGCCAGTCCATACCAAGTATAATGTCAAACTCCATCAACGGAAACTCCTTTAGATCGGCCGTCGCTTGCTCCCCAGCTATCACGATGGGCACTCCTCGGAATTCACGCCGACTAACAAAATCCTCTCCGGAAGGGAGAGTAATAATTGAGCTAACAGGAAGGCTGCCTCGAAGATTAGACCTCGAGACAAAACTACTAGCCACAAAAGAAACAGTAGCACCAGAATCAAACAAAACTAATGTTAACATACCAGAGACAAGAAATCTACCTGATACGACGTCAGGCTGAACCTCGGCCTCTGCCTCGGTCATACAGTAGACTCGGTTCTTCACTGGAGTCTGTGTCGATGCCGGAAGTCGCTGAGCCTCTGAATCTGGCTTCTTCTCGGGACAAGTCGACGCCTTATGGCCTACCTTACCGCAAGTGAAACAAGTGATCGGAGAACCGTCGCACTTCTTCCCTGGATGGAAGTCTCGGCCACAACCTCTACACTTCGAGCCATCGCTACCCTTACGCGAACTTGGGGTCGAAGGGGTACTGCTAGATGTGCCAAACCGGGGCTTCTTAAACGAAGCTGTAGTCATCGGAACCGGAGCTCTCTTCTTGCTCGAATCTTCCTCGGTAACCGATGCCTGTATCTCGAGTGCTACCTCGTAAGCCTGCTAGAACGTAGTCGCTCCACTGCTGATCACGTGAACTCGGATCCTCGGATCTAGCTTTTTGATGCAGCGCTTGACCCGATCCTTTTCCGATGGAACCACAGACGTAGCGAACCTCGACAACTCCGTAAATCGATCGGTGTACGCCTGAACAGACATCTTACCCTGTGCAAGAGTAATGAACTCCTCCTGTTTCTGCCACCGCAACTCGTCGGGGTAGAAACGCTCCTGGACCTTATCGATAAAGTCGGTCCAAGTCATCGCATGCAACGGCTGGTACGCGTCCTTAGCTAACGTCCACCAGTTATCAGCCTCCCCACGTAAGTAATATGCGGCGATCTGCACCCTCTCGTGATCGGGACAAAACGTCGCGTCGAAGAGCTTCCCCATCTCGCGGATCCAGCTCTCTAAGGTAGTAGGGTCGGCAACCCCATCGTATGTCGGAGGTCGATGACGCGCGATGCGATCGAACGTCGACTGCGTATTCGGCGGATGACGACTATGGTGCGCCAATGTAAGGATCGCCTCCTCGAGTGCCCGCAACCTCTGTCGTCCAGTACTCAACCGGCGAGGTGTAGACATGCTGCCACGCATCACAACAAAAAGACATAACAAGGAATAAATGTTAGTCAAATACCCCACCAAAGTCAAGTAAACCAAATAAAGGAAGAAAGAAAAAGAAGAGGTCTTATCCCGGTCTTTCTACCCAACTCTTCTCCCTTCACTTAATCCTAGAATTTGGTTTGATCACTCGGGAATACTAAAGCTCTCAACTCCCGGGTTAACTCAAATCCTAAAAACTTCACTTAAAAACCTATTCGGCTCTGATACCAACTGTAACGACCCGACTCGCTTAAATCGGCGCGGAAGAAACCGACGAGTCAAGTAGTTAGAAACTACAACTTAAAACTTAGGAAATAAATCTAATTCCTTAAAAATATTATTATTAATAACCAAAATGTACAAGTACCCACAAGTTTGTACAATCTAAAACCAAAAGTCAAATATAACGACTAAAATACGAGTTAACTCCAACTACATGTCAGAGTCTTAAACAACATATATAAGTCCAAAAATCTAAAGTAATAGCATCTATACAAACTATCACTACTAAAACTATGAAAACAGTAAATACAACAGGAAACACAAGTAAGAACGTCGCTCGCCCAACCCAAAGCTAAGCAAGAGCATCATCATCAGAAATACCTGAAAAATATACAACAGTCCACCATCAGTGGCGAGTAACATAACTGACTCACCCTAATGGGAATACACATGCACATAGCATAAATCAAATAAACAACATTAACATAATAAACCAAGTACAAGTTCAACCCACACGTGAACTTGACTCAAACCATCCTAATCAACTATCTTTGGCGCAATCATTCATATTCTAGACCGGACTGTGCTCGTACGAATGCATCTTACGCATTCGAACTTTCTACTATGCTCGGATTTGAGAATCTTACTCCCAAACCCCATGAAACCAATCTTACTGGAAATCCATGTCCCGTGAAACCAATCTTACTGGAAATTCACAAAGATCACATAGTATGACTCCAACTATCCCAATACCGCGGATGGAATAGGGGCAACGTCTTAACCCGAATACAATGAATCTTACTCAAAGTATCAGGCGTCTAAAAATGAAATCAAGCTAATCTTAATTAATTATTAATCATCTTAATCATGTTATTCATTTAATTATCTCAACCTAACTAAATTATATTCAAGAATTGCCTCAAGCCTTGATTCTTGAAAATAACTAGTTAAAATACCGAAGTTATTCTCAAGAACTGCCTCTAGCCTTAATCTTGAGTCTAACCAATCATAATCCAAAAATCTTTAATCATTCTTTAACTAACTTAGACACTTTCTTTAATTTTCTTTATCATTTAAACCATTTTCTTTAACTTTCAAGATTCAATCAAGAATTCATCAAGACTCATCAAGAACTCATAAAGAACTCAAAGAACTCATAAAGAACTCATAAAGAACTCATAAAGAACTCATAAAGAACTCATTCAAGATTCAAGATCTTCAATCAAGAACTCAATCAAGATTCAAGAACTTCAATCAAGAACTCATCCAACTCAAACATCACGCGCATATCATCATCATTGAACATTCGAAAATTCAACTTTTACTTATCCAAAATTCATCAAACTTTAACATAATATTCATGATCATAAAACAACATATATTCAATCATAAAATCATGAAAAATCATCATCAAAACACCATATAAACACATCAAAATCAGATTTATAAATCATGCATAAAATCATGGATACTCATCAACAATCAACCCAAACATGCATTTAATCTATACTATAAACATAGTATACCAAAAAGGTTGAGAAAGCATGTTACCTTATTGAAGATTACACACAAATTCAACACACAAATGCAGCCCGGAAAATAGCACAAAACACGGCACACAAACAGCCCACACACGGCTGTCCACACGGCACCACGAGCCACCACGAACACCACGAACCCCTTTGCACGGCTGCTGTACACGACCTGCTGTCCAAGCACGAACACCACCGCACGGTCACGGCACCACCACTACACGGCTGCCACTGCACGGACACCCACACGGTCCAACCCACTTGATCACGAACACGAACAAGACCCAAAACCAACCCGAACTAGTGATCTTGAATGAAATGCACGTGTTTAGGATTGTGTTTAGGCACTTAAAGATCAATAGAAGTTGAATCTTTAAGATTGGGATTAGAAAGATGGATGAACAATTTGATGGCTTCAATCACCCAAAAATGGCGTGAAGCAAGGGAGTAGTGGAGGGAGTTTTTGTGTTTAAACTTTTGATGGCAAATGCATAAAATGGCAAGGATGGCAAAATGGGAAAGGGGCCTTACTAACTCTCCTATATATAGAGTTAGTGTAGGTGTGAACACAAGGCAAGTGGCAAGCCTTGCCATGCCTTAGGAAAACCGGCCAAGAGGGCTAATTGGGCCTAAAAATGGGCTCTCGTGATCAACTGGGCTAATTTGCGAAAACCGCATAATTAATCATGCAATAATCGATTTGGCCCAAAATATTAAATAATTAATTAGAAAATAAAATTCTAATCAATTAAATAATAAATAACATAAATACTAAAAACTGAAAATAAATATTTCGAATTAAATCGAAATTATTCACATAAAATAAAATAAATAGTTCAAAAACAAATTTGAACTAACACAGAAACGCACATAAATACACATAATTATCGGCAAAAATACCAATAAAAGCTGGGTCATTACACGCATGGCTTGCCCATCACCTCCTACAAAATAGTTTGACAAAAACAAATTGCAGAACAAACAAAGAACTAACCCTAGAATAAGACTAGATACATTAAACATAGTCAACCCCACTACCTAGTAAAACTTACGTGAGATGAAGACTAAAGTTAAATTGTTAATTTTTAATTCCTAAAATAAAACCCACTAATTCCTAACAATACTACACGTAAGAATTGAAAATAAAAATCAGTTTTTTTTTTATTTTAAAACTTAAATCCTAATATTAAGCATAACTAACCACTAACCTAGTCAACAAACTAACTAACAATACTCTAACCACACGCATAGGAGAAGAAAGAGTAAACCCACTAACTACTCCTATTTACATGGAATTGACAAAACTAATTTATAATTAAAAAAAAATAAAATTGAAAAAGATTCTACTGACAACTAACAAAGTCCTACTAAGTAGGAAGACTAATTAATTCCGAACTACCCACGCATGACCCTAACAAATAGAATAAAAATAGAATTATTTAAATTCAAATAATTATTCTACTAATAACTTACCAATAAACCTAAAAATACTCTAACTTAATTTTGACTCTAATAAAAACGTGATTTACATGAAAATAAAATAATGTAAATTAATTACCTCTAATAATTAGTCACTTAAATATTATACCAAAACTAAACAAATATTAGTTTAAGTATCTAATTCTATTTATACGAGTAACATACTAGTCTTATACTAGTGAACTAAATAATTTCCTGCACCACACCAAGATTAGTATTCCAATAAAAATAAATTAACATAAGAAAAGAGTTAGAACATATTTAATAAAATATATTTACTTCAAAATTAGGTACTCCTCTAATTTTGTTCCCAATAAATATATTCTACAAAATATCAAGTATATATTAAATGAAATATATTTAATACAAATTAGACACTCATCTAATTCATTCTCTATTAATATATAAAATAAAATATATAAAATAAATTTAATTTCAACTAAAATTACTTTTAGTCGATTCTCCATAAATCTATTTTATTCAACCATTATATTATTCTATTGTCATCATCAAAACTAAGGTTCAACAATATTTCCCCTTTTTGATGATGGCAAATATAATGACATTGTACAAAAGAAAAACATATTTTTGTATTTTATGTGATTTTTATTTTTTTATTTATTTGTGTTTTGTTTTGTTTTTTTTTAAGAGAAAACAACTTATACTAACCTTACTAATAGCATAGAAAGAAAACAACCATACTAATAGCATAGATTATACCTAAAATACTTAACCATTACTTGTCATTTTTCTTCCCCCTTTTGTCATCATCAAATGACTAGGGATAAACCTGCAGCACTTAGAGAACTAAGGAAACAATTTTTCTAGGATCAAATAAATCTCAAGCATGCAATCTAATAATATTAGCCATCCAAACGAAATGAATACGCAAGAAATCATAAAAGACGAGCAAGAATTAATAAGAAGCAAAAACAAGAGATTGTTCGAGCCATTAAGGCTCACTAGTGCAGAAATGACAGAAAACATAAAGCTATGAAGTATAAGGTCGTGAGGACCAAATACTTAGAGAATTTAAAGTGTCCAGCAAAAAGAGATTAATTGTTAGTTACAAACCAATACTTCAAATTTTAACCAGATCGAACAAAATAAGATGCTGTTTTTTCGACTTTTTCTTCCATCTAAAGACGGTTTAAGCGGATGTTACTAATCAAATCAGCTTTGACCGTGTCAATCCTCTCTTCCAGCTTGTTGAGTCGTCCATTCATGGCCTCGAGCTTGTCCATGTCACATCTAACCAACTCTTGAAGTTGTTTCAATTCTCACCCGATCGTACCACCACTTGTGGTCAATACCCAGTCCATGTTTGGAGGCTCGGTGGCTACATCCTCCATCGGTGCCTTTCCCTTGGCCACGGTGGGTCCATCCGAACCACAGGCTGCATTTCCCTTAGTCACGGTGGGTCCAACCGAGCCACCGACTGCATTTCGAATGAACTCCCGACAAATTTTTTCATCCTTCGTAATTACTTCCCCATCATCCATGCATAGCCCATGTCTTTCAACCATGCCATCATCCAAAATATCCTCCTTCTTAAGGGGAAACGTAGGAATTGGGTCTAGAGGGATGTTGAGGCATTTAAAAATCTTGGTAAAAATATTCCCATAACCCAACATATTCTTTTGGGATATGGTATATTCCACTTGTTTAATAAACAAAGAAGGAAAATTAATGGGAATGTAATTAACAAGACAAAACATGAGGCACAAGTCAAGTAAATTGGCACGGCAACGTTTTTGTGGACATGGGTGGAGAAATCTTTTGACAAACTGAAAAATCATTTTATAAAATGGAGTAAGTTGGTCTTGTGGAACCGAATTGATTTTCGGATTTCCACCAAAGGACTTCACAATTTCAGCATTTTTCTTCCCTTTGATATTTACTCTATCCTTACCTTGCACTATCTTATCAAACCCCTCAACCGGAACTTCAAGCCAAATACCCAAATCTTTCGCAGTAAAAGTGTGAATTTGTCCTTGAACTAACATTATGGCCATATCATTTTTCAAATCAAAGACTCTTTCAACATCACTCATTTCCTTCTCATATAAACCCTCATTTGCATGGGTATCCACAAGCTTGGTCCATTTTTGTTTGGAGATAATTTTGTAAAATTCGGACCAATTTTGCTTTACCCATGGTATATCTACTCGACAACCAACCAAAAAATTAACAGATCTTTTGGCCTTACCCATTTTCGTGGAAGTGCCATCGTCGTCCTCTTCTTGCATGTTCGAATTGTCTTTTGATCCTTCATCGGAAGGTGGTTTGGAGATATATTCTTGAAGGGATGGTGTTTGTTCTACTTCTAAAGTTTTTTCGTCTTCAATGTCATTAATAAGAAGCTTTCTTCTTGTGTTTCTTTTGGAAGATGGAGATGGTGATTTTGATTTTGGAAGATTGGGTTTTCTTTTTGGAGCCATTGATGAAGATGGAGATGGTGATGAATTCTTGAGGATGAAGATGTAAATGTTGATGAAAAAAATATGAAAATATTTGGGAGAGAGAGAGAGAGAGAAAGATTCGGTGGTATTGTGTGGAAGAAGGAAAGAAAATGTGAGGAGAGAGAGTAAGAGGGGACGGTTATGGGAGACTGTATAGAGGTAGTGTAATTATGGTTGTGTAAGAGTGGGATAGAGTGGATGATAGTGATGGGTTGAGTGTAAGGGAGATTGGACGTGTGAGGATGGAATGTAGAGTGAGTTATGGGTTTTGGAAAGTGGGAGAAAATCTTGTGGAATATAATATTTTGTCAAAGTTGTTGAGATATTGTTGCATGAATATAGGAGGAAATAATGGTAGTTGATTTTATTTCCTAATATCACGCATTTGACTTATTCTTAAAAATTTAAAATATTGTTGTAACTTCCTCTTTTTAATTTGCTGGACACGGTTTTATTATTATTTATTATTATTATTATTATTTTTATTTATTTAATATTATGGCAAAAGAATTATTTTTGCCACTAAATAGAACAAATGAAATTTATCATGGAAATTGCTCATCAATCAATCATACAAGCATTATCAAATATTTGGACCATAAGGGGAATATTATAAAGACCTCTGCGAGTTCTAAATAATCCATAAACTGTTATGAAATTTTAAATTCACATTTATATTGCAAGTTTATCCTAACCAATATATTTGACAACACTTAGAGAATTATTTTATGACAAAGAAATAGTTAATGGATTTTAAGCATCCCTAGATCTAGTCGAATGCTTTCAAATCTTTCTCTTGGTAATGGTTTAGTAAAAATATCTGCAATTTGTTTTTCTGTTTCGCAAAACAATACTTTTACTAAACCTTTCTCAACATAGTCTTTTAGAAAATGATGCCTAATATGTATATGCTTCACTCTGGAGTGGTGCACCGGATCTTTTGAAATACATATAGCACTAGTATTATCACAATAAATAGGGACACATTCATATTTTATTCCGAAATCACGTACTTGTTATTTAATCCATAATACCTGAGAACAACATGCAACTGCTGCTACATATTCTGCCTCAGCTTTGGACAAAGCCATTGTATTTTACTTCTTCGAACTACAGGATACTAGACTGTTTCCCAAATATTGTGCTATACCAGATGTACTCTTTCTATTTACAAGATCCCCTGCACAGTCAGCATCTGCATAACTTGTTAGATCAAAAATATCGCTACGAGGATAGAGAAGACATAAATGCTCAGTTCCTTTCAAATACCTAAGAATTCTCTTAACCGCAGTTAAGTGAGATTCCTTTGGATTTGATTGGAAGCGAGCACATACACCTACGCTAAAAGCTATATCAGGTCTACTCGCAGTTAGATACAGTAAAGATCCAATCATACCTCTGTACAATTTTTCGTTTACTGACTTACCATTTGAATCTTCATCTAACCTTGTACCTGTTCCCATAGGTGTATGGTTTGTTTTAGAATTTTCTAGTCCATACTTTTTCAAGAGCTCTTTTACATATTTTTGTTGAGGGATCATGGTTCCTTTTTCAGTTTGCTTAATTTGCAAACCAAGAAAGAAATTTAATTCGCCCATCATACTCATTTCGAACTCGTTGATCATGAGACTCACAAATTCTTCACATAAAGAGTCGTTAGTAGATCCAAAAATAATATCATCAACGTAAATCTGAACTACTAATATATCAGTTCCTTTTGACTTTAGGAACAAGGTTCTATCAACTCTACCTCTAACAAAATTATTAGACAGCAAGAATTTTGATAGTCTTTCATACCACGATCTAGGGGCTTGTTTAAGACCATAGAGCGCTTTATCTAGTTTAAAAACAAAGTTTTGAAATTTTGGATTTTCGAAACCAGGTGGCTGTTCCACATAGACGTCTTCATTCAAATATCCATTTAAGAATGCACATTTAACGTCCATCTGATACAGCTTAAAACCCATATATGATGCGAAAGCTATTAAAATTCTTATTGCTTCTAATCTTGCTACAGGTGCAAAGGTTTCATCAAAGTCTATACCTTCCTGTTGGTTATAGCCTTTGACTACTAATCTAGCCTTGTTTCTTACCACTGTACCATGTTCATCTAGTTTATTTCTAAAGACCCATTTTAAACTAATTACCTTTTGAGACATAGGTTTAGGTTCAAGATGCCATACCTTATTCCTTTCGAACTCTTTTAACTCTTCTTGCATAGCTGTCACCCAATCCGAGTCTCCTAGGGCTTCTTCATGATTTTTGGGCTCTAACATGGAAAGGAAAGCATGAAACGCGCAAAAGTTTCTCATCTGAGATCGAGTTTGTATTCCTTTTTCCCTGTCGCTAATTATTAGATCCAAAGGATTAGAGCTTTGGTGTTTCCATGGTTTTGGTTCAAAGACTTGACTAGTTCTTCCTCTTTGCATCTCGTTGTTTTGTTCAGGAACCTGTTCTTCTTCTTCTTCTTCAGCTCATTTTGGTTCATTATCTTCTTGAGGAATTGGTTCCTCGGGAACTTGTTCCTCAGGAACTGGATTCTTCTGTTTATTTGCCGTTTTCTCCTCGTCTTCCTTTTGAGACTCATCTGGCCGTGCCAAACCAATCTCAAAATTTTCTTCAACAATTTCTTCCTGCAAACTGTTAGTCTCATCAAAAATAACATGGACACTTTCCTCGACACACATTGTCCTTTTATTATAGACACGATATGCTTTGCTATTCAAGGCATATCTTAAAAAGACTGCTTCATCACTTCTTTGATCAAACTTACCAAGATTATCTTTTCCATTATTGTGAACAATGCACTTACAGCCAAAAATACGAAAATAAGAAATATTAGGTTTTCTTCCTTTAAAAAGTTCATAGGGGGTTTTATTTGAAATAGGTCTAATCATAGCACGATTAATAATATAACAAGCCGTATTCACGGCTTCTGCCCAAAAGTTCTTTGGTAGTCCGCTAGCAATTATCATTGTTCTAGCCATGTCTTCCAAAGTGCGATTTTTCCTTTCTACCACTCCATTTTGTTGTGGAGTCCTTGGTGCTGAGAAATGATGATCTAGACCTTGTTCCCTGCAAAGCTCATCAAACTGTGAGTTTTCAAATTCCTTACCATGGTCAGATCTTAAATGTTTAATTTTAAAAGCACTGACTCTTTGAACTTTTGTAGCAAAGGCGACAAATTCAGCAAAAGTTTCATCTTTGCTATGAAGGAAAATAACCCAAGTAAATCTAGAAAAATCATCAACTATTACAAAAACATATTTCTTACCTGATCTACTTTGAGTTCTTATTGGACCACACAAATCCATGTGAAGTAATTCCAAAGGATTTTGTGTGCTCACCATCTTCTTCAATTTGAAAGAGGACCTTACCTGTTTTCCTTTTGCACATGCATCACAAATCTCATTCATAGAATATTTCATTGTAGGCAATCCCACAACTAAATTCTTTGAATTTAATTTGTTTAGGACAATAAAACTTGCATGTCTGCATCTTCTGTGCCATAGTAATGGATCCTCCTCAATCACACTCAAGCATTTAAACTGTTACGAGGAACTAGATCTAGGTCCACGACATACGTGTTCCCTTTTCTGGTACCTTCAAGTACTTTTTTCCCTGTTCGACTATCACTAACTACACAATTATTGTTTGTAAAACTAACATTGTTTCCTTTATCACAAACCTGAAAAATACTAAGTAAATTATTTTTAAGACCCTCGACTAAAAAAAATTATCAATGGAGTTCATCTGTGACTTTCCAATTTTGCCAACGGCAATTATTTCTCCTTTTTAGTTATCTCCAAACGTCACAGATCCTCCATGGTAGGCTGCAAGTGAAAGGAATTTAGATTTTTCTCCTGTCATGTGCTTCGAACAACCGCTGACGAGGTACCACTTGTAACGACCCAGATTTATCGGTATATCTGTCGTCGATTTATTTTAATATTTATGTGATTTATGTATGGTCCAAAGTTTATTTTGGACTATTTATTTTATTTTATGTGAATAATTTCGATTAAATTCGATTATTTTTATTTTTGGTTGATTATTATTTATTTTATTATTATTTAATTAATCAGAATTTTTATTATTTAATTTTCTAATTACTTAATTAATATTTTTGGGTCAAATGCGATTTAAGCATGATTAGTCATGCATGAGTGCAATTAGCCCAATTGATCACCAAAAAGCCCATTTTAGCAAGCCTAAAACCGGCCCCCTATGATGATTAGTGGCTTAATTTGCCACTTGCTTCATGTTCACACCTTAACTAACTTCTATATATAGAAGAGTTAGTAAGGTTTAAACTTCATTTGCCCATTTAAACACTTTGCTCATCAAATCAAAAGCCAAAAACACTCTCCATTTTGCCATAGTCCACACGCCATTTTTGGCTCCTCAAATTCAACCATTTGTTCTTCATCCATCCAAACCCAAAACTTAAAGATTCAAACTCTATTGATCTTTAAGTATCTAAACACAAACTAAACCCCAATTGTTTCATTCAAGATCACTAGTTCGGGTTGGTTTCCGGGCTTGGTTCGTGTGGGTTATTCGTGGGTTCGAGTGGTGGTGCTCGTGTGAAGACGTGGTGGTGCACGGTGGTGCTCGTGTGGGGACTTGGTGGTGCACGGTGGTCACGTTTGGTGGGTTCGTGTGCAGCACGGTTGGGCCGTGTAATCTGGGCCGTGTAGATTAATTTCCGGGCAGCAAGTTTTGTGTATATTTGTGTTTAATCTACATTAAGGTAACATACTATCCAAATCCTAGTAGGTATACTATGATTCATAGGGTAGATTAAGTGATTAGATTAAAGCGGGATTGATGATTTTGGCCTATAACATGTATGATTATAGGGCTGATTTGGGAAGATGTTTTTATGTTGTTTTTGCCATGATTTTATGTACATTACGTTTACTTGAGATAATTTCATGATTGTTTATGTCCATGTTTAATTCCATGAAGTTTTGATGCATGTAAGTTGATGAATTGTTGTTGAACTTTAATGGTGATATGCGTGATTTTGATGATGAGTATGATGATGAGTTCTTTATGATTTCTTGATAATCTTGTTAAGTTCTTGAATCTTAATTAAGTTCTTGACTGAGTTCTTGAATCTTTATTGAGTTCTTGATTGAGTTCTTGAATCTTGGTTGAAGTTCTTTATGAATCTTGATTGTTCTTTATGAGTTCTTGGTCGAGTCTTGATTAAAAGAAAGTTAAAGAAAGTTAAAGAATGATTTATGAGGTTCCAAGATTTGTTGATTTACATGTTATTCTTGAGTCAAGGCGTAAGATGCAACTTAAGATTAACTAAGAATGTAAATTTCGGTTAAAGTTTAGCTTGATTTTACTATTAGACGCCTAATCTTAGAGTAAGATTCTAAGAATTGGGTTAAGATGTTGCCCCTATCCTATCCGCGGTATTGGGATAGTTGGAGGTCTTACTATGTCGTCTCTTCATATGGATTTCCCGTAAGAAGGGTTTCATGGGGTTGGGAGTAAGATTCTCAATCCTGGCATAGTAGAAAGTTTGTTCGCGTAAGATGTGTTCGTACATGCGTAGTCCGGTCTAATATGTAAATGATTGCGCCAAAGTTTAAGAATGTTAATTAATGATTAAAGTTAGTCGAGTCAACATCGTTGCTTATTATTGTTATTAATATTGGAGGTATGATATGTTGGTTCGTATGTTGGTATGTTTGGTTGCTTGATTTGTGCTATGATCATGTGTATCCCCGTTAGGGTGGGACAGTTATGTTACTCGCCACTGACGGTAGATTGTTGTTTATTTTTCACGTAATTCAGATGATGAGGTTCTTGCTTAGCTTTGGGTTGTGCGAGTGCCGATGTTATTTAGTACTTGTTTTGTTATTTTACGACTCTAGTTTAGACTGTAGTAGTGATACTTGTATATTCTAACTCTGACATTTATTTAGGAGTTAGTATTGTTCATAGTAGTAGTGATATTTGGGTTTAGATATGTACAATCTTGTGGGTGTTGTACTTTTGGATTTAGTATATGTTCAATTTGAGGTTTTGTTTTTAATTTTTAAGTATGTTAGTATGTTAGAACTCACTATTCGACTCGTCGGTTTCTTCCGCGCCGGTTTAAGCGAGTCGGGTCGTCACAGTTGGTATTAGAGTCGAATAGGTTTTAAGTGAAGATTTAGGATATGAGTAAACCCGGGAGTTGAGAGCTTTATCCTTTCCGAGTGATTGAACCCAAATCAAGTTTAAGTATAAGGGAGAAGAGTTCGGGTAGAAAAACTGGGATAAGACCTTTTTCTATTCTTTTTCTCTTTTGATTTTGTGTACTTGACTGTGGTGGGGATATATGACTGACACTGTTCTTTGGTATGTCTTTGTTTATTTGCGTTGCAGCATGTCTACGCCTCGCCGGTTAAGTACGGGACGACAGAGGTTACGAGCGCTCGAGGAGGCGGTCCTTACGTTGGCGCATCATAGTCGTCATACGCCTAGTACGTAGTCGATGTTCGATCGTATCGCACGTCATCGAACTTCGACCTACGATGGGGTTGCCGACCCTACTATCCTGGAGAGTTGGATCCGCGAGATGGGGAAGCTCTTCGATGTGACGTTTTGCCCCGAGCACGAGAAGGTGCAGATCGCCGCCTACTATCTACGTGAAGAGGCCGATAACTGGTGAATTGTAGCTAAGGACGCATGCTTACCCTTACATTCGATGTCGTGGATCGAGTTCGTAGATAAGATCCAGGAGAGATTCTACCCCAACGAGTTGCGGTGGCAGAAGCAGGAGGAGTTTCTTACTCTTACTCAGGGTAAGATGACAGTTCAGGCGTACACCGACAAGTTCACGGAGTTATCGAGGTTCGCTACGTCTGTAGTTCCATCGGAGAAGGAGCGGGTCAAGCGCTACATCAAAAAGCTCGATCCGAGGATTCGCGTTCACGTGATCAGCAGTGGAGCGAAGACATTTCAGCAGGCTTACGAGGTAGCACTCGAGATTCAGGCATCGACGACCAAGGAGGATGCGAGCAGGAAGAGGACCCAGGTCCCAGCGACGTCGTCTTCTTTTAAGAAGCCTCGATTTAGTGCTCCTAGCAGTACCCCTCCGACCACGAGTTCGCATAAGGGTTCCAACGGCTCGAGATGCAGAGGCTGCGGCAGGGACTTCCATCCAGGGAAGCGGTGTGACGGTTCGCCCATAGCTTGTTTTATCTGCAGGAAGGAAGGCCATAAAGCGTCAGTTTGCCCCGAGAGGAAGCCAGACACCGAGATCAAGCAGCTTCCGGCACCGACTAAGACTCTGGTGAAGAACCAAGTCTTCTGTATGACTGAGGCAGAGGCCGAGGTTCAGCCTGACGTTTTCTTAGGTAGATTTCTTGTCTCTGGTGTGTTAGCATTTGTTTTATTTGATTCTGGTGCTACTGTCTCTTTTTGTGGCTAGTAGTTTTCCCTCGAGGTCTAATCTTCGTGGCAGCTTTCCCGTTAATTTAGTTATAACTCTCCCGTCTGGAGAGGATTTTATTTGTCAACGTGACTTTCGAGGAGTGCCTATCGTGATAGCTAGGGAGCAAGCGACGACCAATCTGAAGGAGTTCCCGCTGATGGAGTTCGATGTTATTCTTGGTATGGACTGGTTGTCGAAGTATCGAGCGATCATTCGTTGCCGAGATCAGTCAGTGACATTCCGAGGATCGCAAGGCAACCGAGTTACCTACTCTGGGTTTGACCTTAAGAAAGGAGTTAAGGTAATCTCAGCCTTGAAGACGAGGAAACATCGCCAGAAGGGTGATATGGTGTACTTATGTCAGGTAAGGGACTTGACTAAGGAGCGTCTGTTGGACGATATACCTGTAGCGAGGGATTTCAGAGACGTATTTCTTAATGAGCTACCAGGAGTTCCACCCGAGCGCGACGTCGAGTTTCATATCGACTTAGCACCCGGGACAACGCCGATTTCGAAGGCACCTTACCGGATGGCACCATCGGAGTTGCAAGAATTAAAGACGCAACTCCAAGATTTGATCGACAAGGGCTTCATTAGGCCGAGCGTTTCTCCATGGGGAGCACCCGTGCTCTTTGTGAAGAAGAAAGACGGTAGTATGCGCCTGTGCATAGACTACCGAGAGTTGAATTGGGTAACTATCAAGAATAAGTACCCGTTGCCTAGGATTGAGGACCTGTTCGATCAGTTACAAGGAGCGGGAGTGTTTTCGAAGATAGATCTTCGATCTGGATATCATCAGATTCCAGTCAAGAAAGAAGACATCCCGAAGACCGCTTTTCGTACGAGGTACGACCACTATGAGTTCGAGGTGATGCCCTTTGGCCTCACTAATGCGCCAGCTGTGTTCATGGACCAGATGAACCGGACTTTACATCACTTGCTCGATAAGTGCGTCGTAGTATTTATAGACGATATCTTAGTCTATTCGAGAGATGAGCCTGAGCATGCGGAGCATCTCCGGATGGTACTAGAGATATTACGTAGGAATAAGTGGTTCGTGAAACTCTCTAAGTGTGAGTTCTGGCTTCGCGAAGTAGCATTTCTGGGTCATGTAATTAGTAAAGAAGGCATTAAGGTAGACCCGGCAAAAGTTAAGGCTGTAGTTGAATAGAGTAGCCAGGGAAATGTGGCGCAGGTTCGTAGTTTTCTGGGATTGGCCGGATACTATCGACGATTCGTCCAGGACCTTAAGGGCCAATTCTTGTGGCCTAAAATGAAGAGGGGTGTAGCAGAGTTCGTAGCTCGATGTTTAGTCTGTCAGAAGGTTAAGATCGAGCATCAGAGACCTGGAGGTCTTTTGTAGCCACTACCAATACCGACCTGGAAATTTGAGTCGGTATGTAACGCCCCAGATTTTGGGCTAGTTTCGTGTCAGTTGCTAGTAATTATTGTTGTTGCGGTGCATGGTCTAAATTTATTTTAGACTATTTTTAATGCTTGAGTGTAACCATTATTATTTAATGGTTTATCATTTCTTGATTTTATTTTATTTTAATTAATTAGAATTTTATTATTTAATTTTCTAATTAATTAATTAGTTTTGGGCCAAGTGAAAAATTAATCATGGTTAGTCATGAATTAGTGCAATGGCCCAAGTGAGCATTTTGGCCTTTTTCTTCTAAGCCCAACCGGCCCCCTTGTGATTGATGGCAAGCTTTGCCACTTGCTTCATGTCCACACCTTGACTAACCTCTATAAATAGAGGAGTTAGTAAGGCCTTAGGATCCTTTGTTCATTTGCTCATTTAATCACCCTTGCCATCACTTTTAAAAGGCAAAACACCCTCCCCTTTCACCATTGATTCCACACGCCATTTTGGCTTAGTAATTACCCAACTTTGTTCATCATCTTCTCAAACCCAAACTTAAGGATTCTTCATCCTTTGATCTTTAAGTGTTCAAACACAAATTAAACCTCCATAATTCCAATCAAGATTGTGCGTTCGGGTTGGTTTCGGGACGTGTTCGTGTGGGTCAAGTGGGGAATGGCTCCTGGCTGGTTCAAGGCTGAAACGTGGCTGGTTCAAGGCTGGATCGTGGCTGGTTCATGGCTGGTCGTTGTAGTGCAGCAGCCGTGCATAGGAAGGTGATGCACCGTGGTTGGCCGTGCGGTCTGGGCCGTGCAAGACTCGTTCCGGGCAGCGGGTTTTGGGGTTTCTTGACGTGTTTAATCTTGATTAGGTAACATACTTACTCAACCTATTTGGTATACTATGTTTATAGTATGAATTAAATGCATGTTTGGGTTAATTGTTGATGAATATCCATGATTTTATGTATGATTTTATAATCTGATTTTTATGTGTTTACATGATGTTTTGGTGATGGTTTTCATGATTTTATGATTGATTATATGTTGTTATATGATCATGATTAATGTGTTAAAGTTTGATGAATTTTGGATGAGTTTAAGTGGAATTTTCGAATAAATTGTGATGATATGCGTGTAGTATGAAAATGTTGGATGAGTTCTTGATTGAAGTTCTTGAATCTTGATTGAGTTCTTGGTTGAAGATCTTGAATCTTGAATGAGTTCTTTATGAGTTCTTTATGAGTTCTTTATGAGTTCTTTAAGTTCTTTATGAGTTCTTGATGAGTCTTTATGAATTCTTGATTGAATCTTGAAAGTTAAAGAAAATGGTCTAAATGATAAAGAAAGTTAAAGAAAGTGTCTAAGTTGATTAAAGAATGGTTAAAGATTGATGAATTATGATTGGTTAGACTCAAGATCAAGGCTAGAGGCAATCTTGAGTATAACTTCGATATTTTTAACTAGTTAATTTCGAGAATCAAGGCTAGAGGCAATTCTTGAACTTAATTTAGTTATGTTGGGTAATAATGATGATAAAATGATTAAGATGATTAAGTAATTGATTAATTAAGATTAGCTTGATTTCATTTTTAGACGCCTGATACTTTGAGTAAGATTCATTGTATTCGGGTTAAGACGTTGCCCCTATTCCATCCGCGGTATTGGGATAGTTGGAGTCATACTATGTGATCTTTGTGAATTTCCAGTAAGATTGGTTTCACGAGACATGGATTTCCAGTAAGATTGGTTTCATGGGGTTTGGGAGTAAGATTCTCAAATCCGAGCATAGTAGAAAGTTCGAATGCGTAAGATGCATTCGTACGAGCACGGTCCGGTCTAGAATATGAATGATTGCGCCAAAGATAGTTGATTAGGTTGGTTTGAGTCGAGTTCACGTTTGGGTTGATCTTGCACTCTGTTTTATTGACCTGATATTGTTATTTGATTTGTGCTATGTGCGTGTGTATTCCCATTAGGGTGAGTCAGTTATGTTACTCGCCACTGATGGTGGACTGTTGTATATTTTTCAGGTATTTCTGATGATGATACTCTTGTTTAGCTTTGGGCTGGGCGAGCGACGTTGTTATTACTGTTATCCGTTGTATTTACTGTCTTCCGTTGTTTTAGATAGTGATGGAGTTATATAGATTTTATACGTTGTTGAATGGACTTTTATACGTTGTTTTAGACTCTGACGTGCGATTGGAGTTACTTGTATTTTAGTATTTCTAGTTTGAGTTTTGGACTAGTTTATGTACAAACTTGTGGGTATTTGTACTTTTGTGGTTTAATAATAATATTTGAGGAATTAGTTTTATTTCTTAAGTATTTTAAGTTGTAGTTTTTAACTATTCGACTCGTCGGTTTCTTCCGCGCCGATTTAAGCGAGTCGGGTCGTTACAGTTGGTATCAGAGCCGAATAGGTTTTAAGTGAAGTTTTAGGATTCGAGTTAAACCCGGGAGTTGAGAGCTTTACTATTCCCGAGTGATAAACCCCTAAAGTTAAGATTTAATTAAAGGGAGGAAGAGTGACGGGTAGAAGAATCCGGGATAAGACTCTTTTTCCTACCTTCTCTTATGTGTATTCTTGACTTGAGTGTGAGTTTTTGATTAACATGGTGTGTTTATTTGTGTCCTTATCGTGTTACGTTTCGACGTGTTCACACCTCGCCGGTCGAGTTCGGGACGACAGAGATTACGAGCGCTCGGGGAAGCGATTCTTACGCTAGCGCATCTTAGTCGTCAGCCATCGGGATCGCAGTCGACGTTCGATCATATCGCTCGTCTTCGACCACCGAATTACGAGGTGTTGCCGACCCTACGACGTTGAAGAGTTGAATCCACGAGATAGGAAGGCTCTTCGACGCCACGTTTTGTCCGAGCACGAGAAGGACCAGTTCGTCGCCTACTACTTGCGAGGAGATGCCGATAACTGGTGGAGCATAGCTAGGAACGCGCATTTACCCTGCATTCGATGTCGTGGTACGAGTTCGTAGCTAAGGTCCAGAAGAGATTCTACCCTGACGAGTTGCGGTGGCGGAAACCAGAGGAGTCTCTTACTCTCATCCAGGGTAAGATGATAGTTCAGGCGTGTCCCGATAAGTTCGCCGAGTTATCAAGGTTCGCTACGTCAGTCGTTCCATTCGAGGAGGAGCGGGACAAGCATTACGTCAAGAGGCTGAATACGAGGATTTGCGTCCGTATGATCAGCAGTGAAGCGAAGTCGTTGTTACGGCAAGCTTACGAGGTAGTACTCGACATTCAGGCGTCTGTTATCGAGGAGGATGCGAGCAGGAAGAGGACCCCGACCCCGGTGACGTCGCCATATTTCGAGAAGCCCGATTTAGTACTCCTAGCAGTACCCCCCCCTCCGACCGCTAGTTCGCATTAGGATTTCGACGGTTCGAAGTATAGCGGTTGCGGCCAGAACTTCCACCCAGGGAAGCGATGTGACGACACGCCTATGGCATGTTCCATCGGCAGGAGAGGAGCTTTCGGCATCGGCTAAGTCTCCAATGAAGGATCGAGTCCGTTGTACAACCAAGACAGAAGCAGAGGTCCAGTTCAATGGAGTCTCAGTTTTCCCGTTAGCTCGTTTATGACTCTCCCTTCTTGAGAGGATCTTGCTTGTCAGCCCGAGTTCCGAGGTTTGCCTATCGTTTTACCTGGTGATCAGGCGACAACCGATTTGAAGGATTTTCCGCTGATGGAGTTCGATGCCGTTATGGGCATGGACTGGCTATCGAGGTATCGAGCGATCATTCGTTGCCGAGATCAGTCAGTAACATTCCGAGGATCTCAGGGCAACCGAGTTACCTACTCTGGGTTCGTCCTTAAGAAAGGAGTAAAGGTAATCTCTGCCTTGAAGATGAGGAAACATCGCCAGAAGGGCGATATGGTGTATCTATGTCAGGTATGAGACTTGACTAAAGAGCATCTGTTGGACGATATTCCTGTAGCGAGGGATTTCAGATACGTATTTCCTGATGAGCTACCAGGCGTTCCACCTGAGCGTGATGTCGCGTTTCACATCGACTTAATACCCGGGACAGCGCCGATCTCGAAGGCACCGTACCGGATAGCACCATCTGAGTTATTGGAGTTAAAGACACAACTCCAGGATTTGATCGATAAAGGCTTCATTAGGCCAAGTGTTTCTCCGTGGGGAGCTCTTGTGCTCTTCGTGAAGAAGAAAGATGGTAGTATGCGCCTGTGCATAGACTACCGAGAGTTGAATCGGGTAACTATCAAGAATAAGTACCCATTGCCTAGGATTGAGGACCTGTTCGATCAGTTGCGAGGAGCAGGAGTGTTTTCGAAGATAGATCTTCGATCTGGATATCATCAGATTCCAGTCAAGAAAGAAGACATTCCAAAGACCGCTTTTTCGTACGAATACGGCCACTACGAGTTTTGAGGTGATGTCGTCGGTCTCGCTTACGCTTTACCCGTGTTCATGGATCGGATGAACCGGACTTTTCATCACTTACTCGTTAAGTGCATCGTAGTCTTCTCGATAATATCTTAGTCTAAACGAGAGACGAGTCTGAGCTTGCAGATCATCTCCGTATGGTACTAAGGATGTTATGGAGCAGCAGGTGATTCACGAATAACTCCCAGTGGGGGCTTTGTTTTCGCGAATTTGCACTTTTGAGTCGCGTACTCAACTAGGAAGGTGTTAAGGTAGACTAGACTAGAACTTATAGGGGTGTAATTGTGGTCAGGAAACCGCTTGACCTACTGTATTCGACCAGAATCTGTTTGTACCAAACCTATTTGTTCAACCTTACAATTGATTTACGGTTAACCTTATTTTCCGTTGTTAAACCTATTTGGTAAGTACCATCATTGTTAACATAAGTATCACCATCAATTCGTTTTTGTTACTAATTGTTAACAATATCGTTATCACCCTTGTTATAATCAATCCTTTAACATCCATGTTGTTATCCTTATCATCGTTCAGGACCATCTATCATTTTGATCATCATTCCCTTATTTCGACGTCATAGGTTTTTAACCATTGATTATGAGCGTCGTAATCCATTATCATCGTTCATGTCATCGTCTTCGTCGAGCATGGTCCTTATTATCATTTATGATCACCCATTATCGACGTTATCATCACCATACTTAATTGAGGCCATCATAAATCATTAACGTTATACATATTGGCCAACCTCGTGATTAACATCATTTCACCTTGCGTCATCCACCGTGTTTTTGGCCGTTGTTGTTGTTAATATCATCCATCATCACTCGGAATTATCGATGGATAATTTATGCCATTTACACACCATCATTATTTCTATTGTAGCTATATGTATATATATATATATATATTTCTTTTATTTTATAATTATAGCCATCCTACTCCATATAAATCGATGTAGTTTCGTCGAGATATTCTTTGATTTCTCTATATTATATTCATATCAGATTTTTATTAGCGTCCTTGCTATTCTCATCATTCAAAAGTGGGCATCGTTTCGATCCCAACATTCTAATCCAGATATTCTAAACCTGATATGGATTTTTGAATTGATTAATTGTTTTGGAATTTTGTTCGATCATCCAAAACCAACTGATTGTTTCCTACTTTTTACCTTGATCGACAGATTATATCTGCATTCCAATTTTGACCAATCGATCATAACCCGTATACCAGTTTTCGACCATTTGATCGTTTTTACACCTCTAAGAGTTAAGTTTATAGTCGAGGGGAGTAGTTTGAGTATGTGACGAAGGTTTGTAGTTCTGGGTTCGTAGTTGAAACAGAAGATAGACTTTGCTCCTATCTTGACCTTCCGAGCAACGAGGAGGATCTCGAGGTCTATAGTGGTGTGTCGAAAATGCTGGAGCATGTTCAAGACTTCGACGAACGTTTTTCGATCGTGCAGGCAAGACAAGCTGAGTGGCTGAAGCATCAAGTCGCGAGGATCGATTGAACTTTGGTGGGAGCCGAAGTTCCGTCAGATTTCGTCTGAATTTTTGTGTGCCGAGCCCGGATAGTTGATGGTGAACAGTCTCCTTTACTTGAATTTCGGGACGAAATTCTTTTAAGGAGGGGAGATTGTAACGCCCCAGATTTTGGGCTAGTTTCGTGTCAGTTGCTAGTAATTATTGTTGTTGCGGTGCATGGTCTAAATTTATTTTAGACTATTTTTAATGCTTGAGTGTAACCATTATTATTTAATGGTTTATCATTTCTTGATTTTATTTTATTTTAATTAATTAGAATTTTATTATTTAATTTTCTAATTAATTAATTAGTTTTGGGCCAAGTGCAAAATTAATCATGGTTAGTCATGAATTAGTGCAATGGCCCAAATGAGCATTTTGGCCTTTTTCTTCTAAGCCCAACCGGCCCCCTTGTGATTGATGGCAAGCTTTGCCACTTGCTTCATGTCCACACCTTGACTAACCTCTATAAATAGAGGAGTTAGTAAGGCCTTAGGATCCTTTGTTCATTTGCTCATTTAATCACCCTTGCCATCACTTTTAAAAGGCAAAACACCCTCCCCTTTCACCATTGATTCCACACGCCATTTTGGCTTAGTAATTACCCAACTTTGTTCATCATCTTCTCAAACCCAAACTTAAGGATTCTTCATCCTTTGATCTTTAAGTGTTCAAACACAAATTAAACCTCCATAATTCCAATCAAGATTGTGTGTTCGGGTTGGTTTCGGGACGTGTTCGTGTGGGTCAAGTGGGGAATGGCTCGTGGCTGGTTCAAGGCTGAAACGTGGCTGGTTCAAGGCTGGATCGTGGCTGGTTCATGGCTGGTCGTTGTAGTGCAGCAACCGTGCATAGGAAGGTGATGCACCGTGGTTGGCCGTGCGGTCTGGGCCGTGCAAGACTCGTTCCGGGCAGCGGGTTTTGGGGTTTCTTGACGTGTTTAATCTTGATTAGGTAACATACTTACTCAACCTATTTGGTATACTATGTTTATAGTATGAATTAAATGCATGTTTGGGTTAATTGTTGATGAATATCCATGATTTTATGTATGATTTTATAATCTGATTTTTATGTGTTTACATGATGTTTTGGTGATGGTTTTCATGATTTTATGATTGATTATATGTTGTTATATGATCATGATTAATGTGTTAAAGTTTGATGAATTTTGGATGAGTTTAAGTGGAATTTTCGAATAAATTGTGATGATATGCGTGTAGTATGAAAATGTTGGATGAGTTCTTGATTGAAGTTCTTGAATCTTGATTGAGTTTTTGGTTGAAGATCTTGAATCTTGAATGAGTTCTTTATGAGTTTTTTATGAGTTCTTTATGAGTTCTTTATGAGTTCTTTATGAGTTCTTTATGAGTTCTTTATGAGTTCTTTAAGTTCTTTATGAGTTCTTGATGAGTCTTTATGAATTCTTGATTGAATCTTGAAAGTTAAAGAAAATGGTCTAAATGATAAAGAAAGTTAAAGAAAGTGTCTAAGTTGATTAAAGAATGGTTAAAGATTGATGAATTATGATTGGTTAGACTCAAGATCAAGGCTAGAGGCAATCTTGAGTATAACTTCGATATTTTTAACTAGTTAATTTCGAGAATCAAGGCTAGAGGCAATTCTTGAACTTAATTTAGTTATGTTGGGTAATAATGATGATAAAATGATTAAGATGATTATGTAATTGATTAATTAAGATTAGCTTGATTTCATTTTTAGACGCCTGATACTTTGAGTAAGATTCATTGTATTCGGGTTAAGACGTTGCCCCTATTCCATCCGCAGTATTGGGATAGTTGGAGTCATACTATGTGATCTTTGTGAATTTCCAGTAAGATTGGTTTCACGAGACATGGATTTCCAGTAAGATTGGTTTCATGGGGTTTGGGAGTAAGATTCTCAAATCCGAGCATAGTAGAAAGTTCGAATGCGTAAGATGCATTCGTACGAGCACGGTCCGGTCTAGAATATGAATGATTGCGCCAAAGATAGTTGATTAGGTTGGTTTGAGTCGAGTTCACGTTTGGGTTGATCTTGCACTCTGTTTTATTGACCTGATATTGTTATTTGATTTGTGCTATGTGCGTGTGTATTCCCATTAGGGTGAGTCAGTTATGTTACTCGCCACTGATGGTGGACTGTTGTATATTTTTCAGGTATTTCTGATGATGATACTCTTGTTTAGCTTTGGGCTGGGCGAGCGACGTTGTTATTACTGTTATCCGTTGTATTTACTGTCTTCCGTTGTTTTAGATAGTGATGGAGTTATATAGATTTTATACGTTGTTGAATGGACTTTTATACGTTGTTTTAGACTCTGACGTGCGATTGGAGTTACTTGTATTTTAGTATTTCTAGTTTGCGTTTTGGACTAGTTTATGTACAAACTTGTGGGTATTTGTACTTTTGTGGTTTAATAATAATATTTGAGGAATTAGTTTTATTTCTTAAGTATTTTAAGTTGTAGTTTTTAACTATTCGACTCGTCGGTTTCTTCCGCGCCGATTTAAGCGAGTCGGGTCGTTACACGGTATCTATAGATTTCGTGGTTAGCCTACCTACCTGTAATGGTATGAATTCCATTTGGGTAATAGTGGATAGGTTCACCAAGGTCGCTAGATTCATACCGATGAAGATGACCTGGTCTATGGAGCGCTTGGCAGAGGCTTATACCCAGGATATTATCCGACTTCACGGAGCTCCGAGGGAGATCATTTCTGATCGGGATCCGAGATTTCTGTCTCGTTTCTGGAAATCAGTTCAGGAAGCCTTTGGGACGAAGTTGAAGCTGAGCACCGCCTTTCACGCGGCGACAGATGGTCAGACTGAGAGGACCATCCAGACTCTGGAGGATATGTTATGAGCATGTACTCTGGAGTATCATCTGTCTTGGGTACGTATGCTCTGTTTGGTAGAGTTCTCCTATAATAATAGCTAATACTCCAGCATCGATATGGCTCCGTACGAGGCCCTGTGTGGCAGGAAATGTCGGAGTCTGATTTGTTGGAATGATATCAGTGATACTGTGGCTTTAGGACCTGAGATGGTACGGGATACCGTAGAGAAGGTCCGAGTCATTCGGTCTAAGATGCAGGCCGCTCAGAGTCGTCAGAAATCCTACGCTGATAATCGACGTAGACCACTGGCTTTCGAGGTAGGTGACAAAGTCTTGCTTAAGGATTTACCTTTCAAAGGAGTGGCACGCTTTGGTCAAAAGGGGAAACTCCGAACGAAATTCGTGGGACCTTACGAGATACTGGAACGAGTTGGGGAGGTGGTATATCGGTTGGTATTACCACCTAGTCTGTCTAATGTTCACGATGTGTTCCATGTTTCCCAGCTAAGGATATATGTACATGATCCTACCCACATCATCCCAGTGGAGTCGGCCACGTTTGAGCCGAATCTGAGTTTCGAGGAGCGACCCGTCCAGATCTTGGATCGGGAAGTGAGGACCCTCCGGTGTAAGCAAGTCCAGCTCGTCAAGGTGTTGTGGAGAAATCAACACCATGAGGAGGCGACTTGGGAGACAGAGGTGTCCATGAGGCAGAAGTACCCGGAGCTGTTTGAGGGTGAACAATCTCCTTTGCTTTAAATTTCGGGACGAAATTTCTTTAAGGAGGGGAGGTTGTAACGACCCAGATTTATCGGCATTTCTGTCGTCGATTTATTTTAATATTTATGTGATTTATGTATGGTCCAAAATTTATTTTGGACTATTTATTTTATTTTATGTGCATAATTTCGATTAAATTCGATTATTTTTTATTTTTGGTTGATTATTATTTATTTTATTATTATTTAATTAATTAGAATTTTTATTAATAAATTTTCTAATTAGTTAATTAATATTTTTGGGCCAAATGCGATTTAAGCATGATTAATCATGCATGAGTGCAATTAGCCCAATTGATCACCAAAAAGCCCATTTTAGCAAGCCTAAAACCGGCCCCCTATGATGATTAGTGGCTTAATTTGCCACTTGCTTCATGTTCACACCTTAACTAACTTCTATATATAGAAGAGTTAGTAAGGTTTAAACTTCAATTGCCCATTTAAAACTTTGCTCATCAAATCAAAAGCCAAAAACACTCTCCATTTTGCCATAGTCCACACGCCATTTTTGGCTCCTCAAATTCAACCATTTGTTCTTCAACCATTTGTGAAGATCTTTTTATGTTGTTTTTTCCATGATTTTATGTACATTATGTTTACTTGAGATAATTTCATGATTGTTTATGTCCATGTTTAATTCCATGAAGTTTTGATGCATGTAAGTTGATGAATTGTTGTTGAACTTTAATGGTGACATGCATGATTTTGATGATGAGTATGATGATGAGTTCTTTATGATTTCTTGATAATCTTGTTAAGTTCTTGAATCTTGATTAGGTTCTTGATTGAGTTCTTGAATCTTGATTGAGTTCTTGATTAAGTTCTTGAATCTTGGTTGATGTTCTTTATGAATTTTGATTGTTCTTTATGAGTTCTTGGTCGAGTCTTGATTAAAAGAAAGTTAAAGAATGATTTATGAGGTTCCAAGATTTGGTTATTTACATGTTATTCTTGAGTCAAGGCGTAAGATGCAACTTAAGATTAACTAAGAATGTAAATTTCGGTTAAAGTTTAGCTTGATTTTACTATTAGACGCCTAATCTTAGAGTAAGATTCTAAGAATTGGGTTAAGATGTTGCCCCTATCCTATCCGCGGTATTGGGATAGTTGGAGGTCTTACTATGTCGTCTCTTCATATGGATTTCCCGTAAGAAGGGTTTCATGGGGTTGGGAGTAAGATTCTCAATCCTGGCATAGTAGAAAGTTCGTTCGCGTAAGATGCGTTCGTACGTGCGTAGTCCGGTCTAATATGTAAATGATTGCGCCAAAGTTTAAGAATGTTAATTAATGATTAAAGTTAGTCGAGTCAACATCGTTGCTTATTGTTGTTATTAATATTGGAGGTATGACATGTTGGTTCGTATGTTGGTATGTTTGGTTGCTTGATTTGTGCTATGATCATGTGTATCCCCGTTAGGGTGGAACAGTTATGTTACTCGCCACTGACGGTGGACTGTTGTTTATTTTTCAGGTAATTCAGATGATGAGGTTCTTGCTTAGCTTTGGGTTGGGCGAGTGCCGATGTTATTTAGTACTTGTTTTGTTGTTTTACGATTCTAGTTTAGGCTGTAGTAGTGATACTTGTATATTCTAACTCTGACATTTATTTTGGAGTTAGTATTGTTCATAGTAGTAGTGATATTTGGGTTTAGATATGTACAATCTTGTGGGTGTTGTACTTTTGGATTTAATATATGTTCAATTTGAGGATTTGTTTCTAATTTTTAAGTATGTTAGTATGTTAGAACTGACTATTCGACTCGTCGGTTTCTTCCGCGCCGTTTTGAGCGAGTCGGGTCGTCACACCACTGGTTGTTCCCCCTCACTTCAGCCTGAGAATTGGATGGTTCCTCAAGTTCGTCTGTCCTCGCCATCAGACATAAGTGAGTTGTTTCTTCTTCTTGTTGTTCTTGGTCCTTGTCTGAGTCAGACTCACCCCACGCAGCAATCATGGCTCTTCTCGTGTCCTTCTTTGAGAAAGGTTTCTGAATTTCTTTTCCTTTGTCTTTTGTTTTTCCCTTACCTTTCTCATTCTCCCATGTTGGACAGTCTTTTATGAAGTGATCAGATTCACCGCATTTGTGGCACTTGAACTTTTTTGGCTTCTTTACCTATTTGTATTTCTTTGTATAGAACTTTTTGAATTTGCGTACCATCATGGTCGTTTCTTCATCTTCAGAATCTGATTCTCCTTCACTTTCGGCCTTGAGGGCTATTGCTTTGTTTTTCACAGGTTCGGCTTCTTTGGATCCAAGATGAATTTCGTGAGTCATCAAGGAACCTGTAAGTTGCTCTATGTTGAAAGTGGTGAAATCCTTGGTTTCTTGCAGTGCCGTGACTTTAGCCATCCATTTATCATCTTGGGGCAGACTTCTCAGAACCTTTCGTACCTGTTCTTCAGGAGTGATCTTCTTGCCTAGTGAATCCAATGCATTGATTATGTTAGAAAACCGAGTTAACATATCATGAATGGACTCCTTTGGCTTCATTTGGAACAACTCGTACTTATGCATGAGCATGTCGATTTTGGCTCGTTTAACCTCACTTGTTCCTTCATCTGTAACTCGTAAGAGTTCCCACATTTGCTTTGCAGTCTTGCAGCCCATGACACGATTGTGTTCATGAGGTCCAAGACCACAATGGAGAAGCTTCTTTGCAAGATTGTTCATTTCCATCTTCTCAAAATCATCCTTGTCATACCTTTCCAGAGGTTTAGGAACCACCTCTCCTTTCTCATTAGTTGTAGTGGCTTCAAAATCACCTATTTCAATCACTCTCCATACTTGATAATTTTCTCCTTTTATGAAGATTTCCATTCTGTTTTTCCAATATGGATAGTGCTTTCCATTGAACATAGGTGGTCTTTGGGTTGAGTAACCTTCATCGAGTTTTTCTCCCGTAGTATTCATTTTTCAGGATTGTGCTCCGCAGTGTTACTTGTTCCTGGAGGAACTGGCTCTGATACCAATTGATGTAATATGAATAGCAACTACAAGAGGGGGGTGAATTGTAGTTGAGGGAGTTTTTGAACTTTTTACGGAATTTTAACTTAGAATCGAAAGAAAGAACAAACAGAAATAAAAGAGAGAAAGATTTAACCTACAAGGAAAACTTCCTAGGCCCAAATAGGAAGAAAAACCTTGACCACGAGGGATTTTGACTCTTGGACTTCTCTTATTAATTATAGGCCAAACGACTCTGTTACAACCTATACAAAGAACCTTCTCTATTCTCTACGTTCCACTAGGAACTTGTTCCCCCTGACACCTGTTCCCCCTGAACTGATGCCACGATCTTACTAAATATCGATTTTTCTAACTTCAGATTTCGAATGAAATCTGAATTCTCTTTTTCTTTTCTCTTTGATTTTAAATCAAATATTCTTTTGATTCTTCTCTCACCCAACCCTTATCACTATGAATTACAATTTATTTGAATTGAAAAACTAAAGACCTAAAGCTCAAAGAACACTTGGAATAATTTTTGCTCTTGAAAAAACTTGCTCTCTGAATTGTCTCTTGGTTGTGGTGTATTCGAAAATTCTGGCAGCCCTTTGTATTTATAGTTGAAGCTTTGTCCTAAAATATCTTGCCTTGGAGAAGAAGTCTTCCACACTCATGACTTGCCCATCACCTCCTACAAAATAGTTTGACAAAAACAAATTGCAAAACAAACAAAGAACTAACCCTAGAATAAGACTAGATACATTAAACATAGTAAACCCCACTACCTAGTAAAACTTACGTGAGATGAAGACTAAAGTTAAATTGTTAATTTTTAATTCCTAAAATAAAACCCACTAATAACTAACACTACTACACGTAAGAATTGAAAATAAAAATCAGATTTTTTTTATTTTAAAACTTAAATCCTAATATTAAGCATAACTAACCACTAACTAGTCAATAAACTAACTAACAATAATCTAACCACACGCATAGGAGAAGAAAGAGTAAACCCAATAACTACTCCTATTTACATGGAATTGACAAAACTAATTTATAATTAAAAAAAAATAAAATTGAAAAAGATTCTACTGACAACTAACAAAGTCCTACTAAGTAGGAAGACTAATTAATTCCCATCTACATGCATGACCCTAACAAATAGAATAAAAATAGAATTATTTAAATTCAAATAATTATTCTACTAACCACTTACCAATAAACCTAAAAATACTCTAACTTAATTTTGATTCTAATAAAAACGTGATTTACATGAAAATAAAATAATGTAAATTAATTACCACTAATAATTAGTCACTTAAATATTAAACCAAAACTAAACAAATAATAGTTTAAGTATCTAATTCTATTTATATGAGTGACATACTAGTCTTATACTAGTGAACTAAATAATTTCCTGCACCACACCAAGATTAGTATTCCAATAAAAATAAATTAACATAAGAAAAGAGTTAGAACATATTTAATAAAATATATTTACTTCAAAATTAGATACTCCTGTAATTTTGTTCCCAATAAATATATTCTACAAAATATCAAGTATATATTAAATGAAATATATTTAATACAAATTAAACACTCATCTAATTCATTCTCTATACATATATAACATAAAATATATAAAATAAATTTAATTTCAACTAAAATTACTTTTAGTCGATTCTCCATAAATCTATTTTATTCAACCATTATATTATTGTATTGTCATCAACAAAACTAAGGTTCAACAAGAATGGCAAATGATCATCAAGCCTTACTACTACTTCTATTTATAGAAGTTAGTTAAGGTGTGAACAAAAAGCAAGTGGCAAAACCAAGCCACACACATGAGAGGGCCGGTTGGGTCTAAGAGAAATGGGCCAAAATAATCACTTGGGCCATTTGCACTTAAGCATGACTAATCATGTTTAAATTCGCACTTGGTCCAAAACTTAATTAATTAATTAGAAAATTAAAATAAAATTCTAATTAATTAAAATATAATAAAATAAAATAAAACAATTAATCATCAAATAAAATAATCATAATCAATCAATAAAACAAAAATAAATAGTCCAAATAAATTTGGACCATACATAAAATAACATAAATACAAACAAATAAACAAAGCAGAAAATACCGAAAACCTGAGGCGTTACATGATTGATATGCATGTCTGTGCTTGAACAGGTTGAATAAGGTGAGGACTCTTCAAGGCAACTTTGAAGGCCTTGAGATACTTGAAGATCAGAAGCCAAGAGCTTCGAGCTTTTTATTTTCTGTAATCTAGGATCTTCTTTGAAAATAAACTTACGAAAATATATCTTGTGTTTCTAAGTAAAGAGCAAAAAGAGTTAAAGTTTATGTCCAGTAAAGAGAACAAGCTAAGAACAAGCTAAGAACAAACAAAGAACAAGCTTAGAACAACTCTCTTTACCAGATGTAGACTTTGTAGTACTGAGACCACTGTGGGAACAAACCTCAGTATTACGCACTTGCACTTAAGTGATCAATATCGATTTTTGTGTTCAAAATTATTTTTGAAAATTTATTTGAAAAATATTAATCACTTATCTTGTGGAAATCTGCCAAATTGATACACAAAATCAGCTTTGCATTGTACTTGTTGGACTTTAGTGTACTTCCCACTACATGTAGGGGAAGGAGACAAAGGTCTGAAATAGGTACCTTTACACTTGTGTCAGCTGAGGTTGTTTGCACAATTTAGGCAAGTCTCCAAGCACACTTTTAGGAGATGGTTTTTACTTGCTTATAAAAAACAACCCTTTGAAAAACCCTAATGTGACTCTTGCTCTCTAAAGGAAACCAAGCAATATTTTCTGAGAGTTTATCCAATAGAGCAAAACTATCTCCATATCCATCTTTAAGAGAAAACTTACGGAGATTTAAGATTGTAATCTTTGAACCACTTAGAGGGAAGTGGTTGGGGAGTGTTATGTGAACACTGAGTGAACTGTAAGAGTTAACAGTTGGGAAATTAAGTGTTACAGAGTTGTATCATTTAATTGAGTGTGTAACCTTGTTATTATTCAGAGTTGATTAATAATATTGGTGAGAGAGTGGAGGAAGTAGGCTTGTTTAGAAGTCGAACCTCGTTAAATCCTTGTGTCCCTACTATTTATTTATTGTTCTGTCGTTGTTCTCACAAAAAGATAAACAAACCTTGAAAACGATTGAAGAAACACACATACTCAATTCAACCCCCTCTTTTTGAGTATACATTGAACTTACAATTGGTATCAGAGCCTAACTTCTCAAAGGGTTAACTACCTAGAGGAGCAAGAAGATGTCTATTGAAGAATCAAACAGTTCCAGACTCCCCAAGTTCAATGGCACCAACTACTTCTGGTGGAAGAACTGCATGAAAAATCTTATCATTGGGATAGATTATGAATGTTGGATGATTGTTAAAAATGGACCCACGTCCATTCACAAGAAGAATCAGGAAGGGCTCATTGTTCCAAAGTTAGAAGAAGAATATACAAGTGAGGATTACAAGAAGCTAGAGAAGAATGCAAAGGCAATGTCACTTGTTCAACAAGGAATTGCAGAATGTGAGGTAAATCGAATTCTAGCTTGTTCTTCTGCAAAGGAAATATGGGATACACTGGAGCTTGCATATGAGGGCAACTTTGAAGTGAGAAGGTCAAAAATTGGCATGCTCATGTCAAAATATGAGGTCTTTGAGATTACTAGAGAAGAAAACATCAAGGATATGTTTACAAGGTTCATGACCATTGTAAATGAACTTAAGTCATTAGGGAAGAACTTTTTAAGTGAAGAGTTGGTGAGGAAAATGCTGAGAAGTCTGTCAGGGAAGTGGATGCCTAAAGTTACAGCCATACAAGAAGCAAAAGATCTAACAACACTATCTCTGGAACAACTCATTGGCTCCTCAATGACTCATGAGATGTTGGTAGATTCAAAGGCTGAATCTAGTTCAAAAAACATCGAGATTGTTCTAAAAGCAGAAGAATCTGAGGAGGATGAAGATGATATCATCCTTATGGCTAGAAGATTTGAAAAATACCTTAGGACAAAATCCAAGGGTAAGTTTTCAAAAGGAAGAAACAGTGCTGGACAGTTCAGGAAAACTAGTTCCAATGTTGGTTGCTTTAAATGTGGTGAAATGGGGCACAAAATCAAGGAGTGTCCAACATGGAAGAATTATAATAACCCGAAATTTAGGGCCAGAAAATTTCGCGATTAATTAATATTATTTTATTTTTCTAAGTCCAAAAGGCCCGTTTAATTGGACTGTTTGTTTTCATTTCTTCTCCTTATCTCGAAATTGGGCCCAAAGACCCAATTCCCTCTAGCTTGGCCGGCCCCCTTTACTCATGGCCAAGATTAATTTTCCTTTCTTATTTATTATTAATTCTACATTTATTTGATTAATAGTATTTTTAATTATTTTTTATTTTAAAAACCTATTGTTGCAACTACCATTTTCTTGGTCTCTACCCTTACCAAGTCCCCCCTAAAATCACTCCATACTCCCTACTCCCTCTCCACCTCACGGCATCCCCTCCCCATTTTATTTCTTTTTATTTATTTATTTATTTATTTCTTTTGTTCTTATTAAAAGCATAGTGAACAAAAACTTACAATCTTTTACCCTAATCTCAAAAGCTCTCAAAAACTCTCTCTCATAAGCCCTAGCAGCCATGTGGTTCTTGAACCGAACAAGGAGATTTTCTTTGTTTTCTTCCCTAATCTAAGGTAACTAGTCTATCCCTTTTAAATTTGGTACAAGTTTTCCATATAGTTAATTAGGATTAAGCTAGGGAAAATTGATAGAATTAGTATCATGTTAGGGTTAGGATTTTTGAATGGTATTATGTAAATTATTATGTTATTTTCTTGAATTATCATGTTGTTCTTGAATTGTTATGATAATCTTTACTTTTATCTTTAATTTAATCATGTTGTTGTAATTCTTGAAATTAATCTTGATAGTATTATTTGCCCATGATAGCCGTGAGGTATATGCATAATAAAGGGATGATTTTGATCTTGCTTTTGTCCATGTTTAATGATTTAATGTTCGAAGTATAATTTTAATTGCTATTGTTAATTTTAATTATTTAATTATTGATGATTGCATTAATTTAATTTAAATGATTAATTTCGGAATTTTTGACATAAAAATGTCGAGTGATGCATGGAGTATTATGATGATTTTTATGATATTTTCTTGAATTATTATGTTAATCATTAATGTTTAATTGTTATATTAAAGTCTTGAATTAAAAGGAATTATTTTTGTTCTTGATATTTTTTTTTTTGCCCTAAGAGCCGTGGGATATTATGGACAAAAAGATTGATTTTAATCTTGTCTTTATGATTAATCTTGGTAATTTTATGTTTAAGCATGATTTATTTGTTATTTATTAAGGTTCTTGATTAACTAATGATAATTGTATTTAATTAATTTAAAGTGTAAAGGTATTTTCATCCCAAAATGTCGAGTGGTTTGAGCTATTAAAAGTAGGATTTTTATTATCTTTTAGGTAATTTTTGTTATTAATTACTAACTAAAATGATTTATTAAATTGTTTATATGATGATTTTATGAATTTATTTAATTATTGTCATGTTGTCAAAAATGTCGAGTGGTCCCTTTTAGTTTTGATCAATTTTAGTATAGTTTTTGACTTATAATAATATTTGAAGGTAATTTTAGGAATTAATATAATTAAAGGAATTAAAAAGAATTAATAGGGATAAGTTGCAGTATGAAGGAAAGTAACCATATGACTAAAAGGACAAGATATAAGATGATGATAATTAGTGGTCTCACGATGGCCTTTAGATAAAACAAGATAAGATACAGACGCCCATTTGGTGATACATGGGTCATCAGATCGGGTTAAGTCGAAGCAACTGCCCTACTGCGGTCTCTGGGCACTTCTGGATCTTAAGATATGTAGTCGTCTAAGTAGTAGTACACGGGCTGCTATTTAGGAGTTATGGCCATAGCTGAGGCTTAGTTCTTGCAAAGGAGGGCTACGGGTTAAATACACAGGTTCTTCCCGGCATGTTTTAGGAAAGTTGGGATGTACACGGGGATCCTTACGAGCTATAATGACCGGTCTAATAAGATGGTTAAAAGAAGGGTTTTTGGGTAAAATATGACAAGATAAGTATTTCACGGGAAGGATTCTGTTATATGTGTAATTACGTGTATTTTCGTGTGTATAAGTTGTATTTATGTAATGATAAGTCTTCCGCTGCGTACGTCTGGTAAGTCTGTATTTATATGTATTTTTGGTGTACCTTGTACGTGTATTCCATGTATTCTGTACGAGTATCTTTGGCCTGTATTTATATGCGTATCGTATCCGTATTTGTCTGTATTCGGTATGTATTTTTATCCGTATTTTATACGTATATTGTATGTATTTCTAACCGTATTTTGCAGGTATTTTAAACGTATTGTATGATTTTTATACGTATTTTTCTACGTATTTTTATACTTATTTTATACGTATTCTCGTATGTATTCTTATGTATTTTTTTGTATGATTTTCCTGGTTGATTCTATGCTATTATATGGTTAGCGGTCCCTCATTTAAGCGGGACAGCCTAGTTACTCGCCACTAACGGTGGACCCCCCCCATTTCAGGTGATGATGCAGACGCATAAGTGGGCTCCTATACGATTCGGGTTGTGTGTTGATGAGAGTAGTATAGTGAACCCGGAGTCTAGTTTATGCCTTCTTTTATTTATTAAGTAGTATATCCCAGCCTGTTGGGATGGAACAGTATTATTATTATGTATTCTAGTATTTGTTTTTGGACTTTTAGGACATTATTTGTCTAATTTGGTTAATAAAAGGAGTATTGGATTTTAATTATTAATAATGCTATTTAGTTTATGTTGGTAATGATCCATTTGTCGATTTCCTTTGTAAATCAACAGTCTAGAAAAGTCGGGTCGTTACAGCTGCACCAGACCCGTTGTTGTGTTCAGGAGAAGTTGGAGGGTTTGTTCAGCAGTGTTCTCTGTTTCAGCTCCAGTGAAGTTTGTCATCCCAATCTCAAAGCCTTCATCATCATCTACCTGCACAGGCTTGTTGAACATATTAGTTTCATCAACAACACATGGATACTCTCTTCAACACACACGGTTCTTTTGTTGAAAACTTTATATGCCTTGCTATGAGGAGAATACCCAATGAAAACAACTTTATCACTCCTGGGGTCGAACTTGTCCAAACTGGTCTTACCATTGTTGTACAAAACACTTACAATCAAATATTCTTAAATGTTCAATGTTTGGTTTTCGACCCCTTAGAAGTTCATAAGGTGTTCTTCTCAGTATTGGTCTTAGCATAACTCTATTGAGTATGTAGCATGATGTACTCACACCATCAGCCCAGAATTTCTTTGACAGACCACTCTCTAGAAGCATGGTTCTAGCCATTTCTTCTAGAGCGCGATTCTTTCTTTCAACTACTACATTTTGTTGTGGAGTTCTGGGGGCTGAAAAGTTATGAGAAACACCATGCTCCATACAATAAGTTATGAAGCTAGCATTATCAAACTCTGATCCATGATCAGATATGATAGATGCCAACTGATGATTGATCTTGTTCTGTAACTGTTTCACTAGAATTTCAAATTCATCAAAAGTTTCATCTTTGTATTTCAAGAACATTGTCCAAGTAAAACAAGAGTAATCATCAACTAAGACAAATACATAACTGAAGCCATTTCTACTTTGTACACGCAGTGGTACACATAAATCCATGTGTACAAGTTCAAATGGCCTAGAGGAAGGTACCCGTATCAAATAAAACATAAGAATCAATATCATGGACAAGGATAGTACCCGTGACCACATCTGGCTGAGCATCCGCCTCCTCCTGAGTCATGCAGAAGATCCTGTTTTTAACTGTTGCTTGGCTAGTTGTTGTTGCTGGACGCTTCTTAGGACAGAACACCGACTTGTGACCTTCTTGACCACAATCAAAGCACACAATCGGCGACCCATCACATTTCTTGCCCGGGTGATAGTCCTTCTTGCAGCCCTGACAGATCCTCGGGCCTTGACTTGGAGCTGGTCGAGCACTCTGCTGAGGCTTCGGAGTAGACTCGACCGGGTCTTCTTAGCTGGTGCTGGAGTAGGAACCGAAGCAACCCTTTGTTTGGTTGTGTCATCAGAGACCGATGCTTGGACTTCTAGAGCCACCTCGTATGCCTCCTGGAAGGTCTTCACTCTGCTACTGATCACATGAACCCGGATGCGGGAATCCATCTTCTTGATGTACCTCTTGACTCGCTCAGCTTCAGAAGGTATGACTGCAGTTGCAAACCGAGAGAGCTCTGTGAACTTGTCCGTGTAGGCTTGAACGGACATGCTGCCTTGGGTGAACGAGAGGAACTCTTCCTGCTTCTGCCATTTCAGTTCATCAGGATAGAACCCGTCTTGGACTTTCTTAGTGAAGTCCTCCCAACTCAGCTCTAGGTCTGTCTCGGGACTGGCCCGCAATGTACTCCACCAGTTGTCAGCTTCTCCCTTTAGATAAAAGGCCGCAATCGGAACCCTTTCCCGCTCAGAACATGCTAGGGCATGAAACATCTTCCGCATTTCTCGAATCCAGTTCTCGAGAACGGTCGGGTCTGCTGCCCCATCATAGACCGGCGGACGAAGGTGTGCAACCCGATCGAAGGACGACTGATTGTTCTGAGGTTGAACACTCCTCTGTGCTAACGTGAGAATAGCATCTTCCAGGTTCCTGCGTCGGAGTCGAAAATTGGGTCTTCGAGTCGACATTTTGTAACCAACGATTCAAGTTATTAAGCACAAATAAGCACATATTGACGTAAAAGAACGCAGAAAGCAATAAAATATCTTATCCCTGGCTTCTACCCATGGCTTCTCTCACTTAGGTTTCCATTTTAGGCTAAGTTTCACTCGTGATTCATAAAGCGCTCATCTTTCGAGTTACTTATGGAGAAGTAACTTTAGGGTCTTAACCTATGCTCTGATACCAACTGTAACGACCCGACTTTTCTAGACTGTCGATTTACGAAGGAAATCGACAAATGGATCATTACCAACATAAACTAAATAGCATTATTAATAATTAAAATCCAATACTCCTTTTATTAACCAAATTAGATAAATAATGTCCTAAAAGTCCAAAAACAAATACTAGAATACGTAATAATAATACTGTTCCATCCCAACAGGCTGGGATATACTACTTAATAAATAAAAGAAGGCATAAACGAGACTCCGGGTTCACTATACTACTCTCGTGAACACACAACCCGAATCGTATAGGAGCCCACTTATGCGTCTGCATCATCACCTGAAATGGGGGGGGGGTCCACCGTCAGTGGCGAGTAACTAGGCTGTCCCACTTAAATGAGGGACCGCTAACCATATAATAGCATAAAATCAACCGGGAAAATCATACAAAAAATACATAAGAATACATACGAGAATACGTATAAAAATACGTAGAAAAATACGTAGAAAAATGCGTATAAAATATGTAGAAAAATACGTATAAAAATACATACGAAATATGTAGAAAAATACGTATAAAATACGTAGAAAATACGAGTACAATACGTATAAAATACCTGAAAAATAAGGTTAGAAATACATACAATATACGTATAAAATACGGATAAAAATACATACCGAATACAGACAAATACGGATACGATACGCATATAAATACAGGCCAAAGATACTCGTACAAAATACATGGAATACACGTACAAGGTACACCAAAAATACATATAAATACAGACTTACCAGACATACGCAACAGAAGACTTATCATTACATAAATACAACTTATATACACGAAAATACACGTAATTACACATATAACAGAATCCTTCCCGTGAAATACTTATCTTGTCATATTTTACCCAAAAACCCTTCTTTTAACCATCTTATTGGACCGGTCATTATAGCTCGTAAGGATGCCCGTGTACATCCCAACTTTACTAAAACATGCCGGGAAGAACCCGTATATTCAACCCGTAGCCTTCCTTTGCAAGAACTAAGCCTAAGCTATGGCCATAACTCCTAAATAGCAGCCCGTGTACTACTACTTAGATGACTACATATCTTAGAATCCAGAACTGCCCAGAGACCGCAGTAGGGCAGTGGCTTCGACTTAACCCGATCTGATGACCCGTGTATCACCAAATGGGAGTCCGTATCTTATCTTGTCTTATCTAAAGGCCATCGTGAGACCACTAATTATCATCATCTTATATCTTGTCCTTTTAGTCATATTGTTACTTTCCTTCATATTGCAACTTATCCCTATTAATTCTTTTTAATTCCTTTAATTATATTAATTCCTAAAATTACCTTCTAATATTATTATAAGTCAAAAACTATACTAAAATTGATCAAAACATAATTCATGCTACTTTTAATAGCTCAAACCACTCGACATTTTGGGATGAAAATACCAAAATTTACACTTTAAATTATTTAAATACAATTATCATTAGTTAATCAAGAACCTTAATAAATAACAAATAAATCATGCTTAAACATAAAATTACCAAGATTAATCATAAAGACAAGATTAAAATCAATCTTTTTGTCCATAATATCACACGGCTCTTAGGGCAAAAAAAAACAATATCAAGAACAAAAATAATTCTTTTTAATTCAAGACTTTAATATAACCATTAAACATTAAAGATTAACATAATAATTCAAGAAAATATCATAAAAACCATCATAATACTCCATGCATCACTCGACATTTTTATGTCAAAAATTCCGAAATTAATCATTTAAATTAAATTAATGCAATCATCAATAATTAAATAATTAAAATTAACAATAGCAATTAAAATTATACTTCGAACATTAAATCATTAAACATGGACAAAAGCAAGATCAAAATCATCCCTTTATTATGCATATACCTCACGGCTATCATGGGCAAATAATACTATCAAGATGAATTTCAAGAATTACAACAACATGATTACATTAAAGATAAAAGTAAAGATTATCATAACAATTCAAGAACAACATGATAATTCAAGAAAATAACATAATAATTTACATAATACCATTCGAAAATCCTAACCCTAACATGATACTAATTCTATCAATTTTCCCTAGCTTAATCCTAATTAACTATATGGAAAACTTGTACCAAATTTAAAAGGGATAAACTAGTTACCTTAGATTAGGAAAGAAAACAAAGAAAATCTCCTTGTTTTATTCAAGAACCACACGGCTGCTAGGGCTTATGAGAGAGAGTTTTTGAGAGCTTTTGAGATTAGGGTAAAAGATTGTAAGTTTTTGTTCACTATGCTTTTAATAAGAACAAAAGAAATAAATAATAAATAAATAAATAAAATGGGGAGGGGATGCCGTGAGGTGGAGAGGGAGTAGGGAGTATGGAGTGATTTTAGGGGGCACTTGGTAAGGGTAGAGACCAAGTAAATGGTAGTTGCAACAATAGGTTTTTAAAATCAAAAATAATTAAAAATACTATTAATCAAATAAATGTAGAATTAATAATAAATTAGAAAGGAAAAATAATCTTGGCCATAAGTAAAGGGGGCCGACCAAGCTAGAGGGAATTGGGTCTTTGGGCCCAATTTCGAGATAAGGAGAAGAAATGAAAACAAACAGTCCAAATAAACGGGCCTTTTGGACTTAGAAAAATAAAATAATATTAATTAACCGCGAAATTTTCTGGCCCTAAATTTCGAGTTATTACAGCAGCAGAGGTAAATGCTGAACAGGTTGTTGAACTTAGTGACTCTCCTGCTCATCCAGCTGAAGATGAAGTGGGAGAGAACACTGAAGGAACTGGTCCACCCTCTCAAATTCAGAATGAGATAGGGGGAACCAGTATAGACATTGGTTCTAACTTAGGTAACCTAAATGTTGTAAGGAAGGGTATGTTTAAGCAAAGAAACTCTCATCCTTCTGATCAAATCATTAGTGATTTATCAAAAGGAGTCCAAACTAGAAATTCTGTTTGGAAGAATTTCTGTGCTTACTTTTCCTTCTTATCTCACATTGAACCAACTGAATATAAGATTGCACTAAGTGATCCTGATTGGATCTTCGCCATGCAAGATGAGTTGAACCAGTTTGAGAGAAATCAGGTTTGACATCTTGAACCAAGAACCAATGAGATGTTAGTTATTGGAACCAAATGGGTCTTCAGAAACAAAATGGATGACTCAGGCACTATAGTTAGAAACAAGGCCAGGCTAGTGGTTCAAGGGTTCAACCAACAAGAGGGAATAGATTATGATGAAATCTTTGCTCCAGTAGCCAGGCTTGAAGTAGCCAGGCTTGAGGCAATAAGAATTTTAATTGCCTTTGCTGCCCACATGAACTTCAAACTCTTTCAAATGGATGTTAAAATTGCTTTTCTAAATGGATATTTGAAAGACGATGTGTATGTGGAGCAGCCCCCTGGCTTAGAGGATAGAGTTTGTCCAGATCATGTCTACAAGTTAGAAAAAGCTCTTTATAGCCTCAAACAAGCCCCTCGTGCTTGGTATGAGAGACTCTCTAGTTTTCTAATTGAAAATCATTATTATGAGAGAGGTTCAGTGGACAAAACTCTCTTCTTAAAGAAAAGGGGAACAGATCTGTTAGTGGTCCAGGTATATGTTGATGATATTTTATTTGGGGCTACTAATTCTGTTTTGTGTGATGAGTTTGCAGACCTAATGAAAAGTGAATTTGAGATGAGTATGATGGGAGAACGTGGCTTCTTCCTAGGGCTCCAAATCAAGCAAGTGGATGATGGAATCATGATCCACCAACAAAAGTATCTCAAGGAGCTACTCAAGAGATATGGTCTGCAAGATAGCAATTCCTATGACATACCCATTCCTACCTCTTCTAAACTGAGCCTAGATGAGAAAGGAAAGGATGTTGAGGATAAGCTATACAGAGGTATGATTGCCTCACTTCTCTACTTAACAGCTAGTAGACCAAACACAGTGTTTTCAGTTGGGTTGTGTGCTAGATTTCAAAGCAACCCAAAAGAGTCTTATCTAAAAGCTGTTAAGAGAATTTTTAGGTACTTGAGTGGTACAGAGGACATGTGCTTGTGTTATCCAAAGGGAACAATTTTGATCTTTTAGGATACACTGATGCTGACTATGCTGGTTTTAATGTTGACAGGAAGAGCACTTCAGGAATGGCTCACTTCTTAGGTTCCTGTCTCATATCATGGGGATCTAAGAAACAAAATTCAGTGGCCTTATCCACAGCTGAGTCAGAGTACATAGCTGCTGCTTTGTACTGTGCTCAATTTCTTTAGATAAAGATACAACTAAAGGATTTTGGGGTTTGTTCTGGAAGTGTTCCCATATTGTGTGATAACACCAGTTCCATAAACATTTCTAAAAATCCTGTTCAACATTCTAAAACCAAGCATATTAAAATCAGACATCATTTTCTCAAAGACAATGTTGAAAAGGGAAATGTGAATCTTGAGTTTTGCAGATCTGAAGAGCAATTGGCTGATATTTTCACTAAGCCCCTAAATAGGGAAGTGTTTGTCAAACTTCGCACATTACTTGGTATGGTAAGGATTAGATCCTAGTTCCTTAGGACTTATCTTTCCCTTTTTGATCAGGTTTGACATTCTTAATCCTTAGTGTACATAAGCAGGGTTGGTTAACTTTTAAATGTCATATATGCAAGTGGTCTCAAAGCTCTTATGTTGATGTTGTTCCAATATGTGGTATCTCTAAGTTCCCTAACTAAAAGATACCTCAAGTTTTTAATGAATACAGATCAACGTCAAACCATTGTCAGAACAGTCCCTTACAACGGTTATCTAAGTTTATTATTGAACCTTCAATTTTGAAATTGAGAAATTAATTGTTCTGACTTGTGACCGTTGTGTGACAAGGGAACAGTGTAAAGTAACCTACTTCCTATATCCTTAATAACTTCCATTTCTTCTTCAGTTTATTTCACACTTTCACATTTGCTTTCTCTTTCTAACCGTCTCTCTCTCAAATTGCTTTTCTCTCTAACCCTAAGCATCATCGAAAGAATCTCTCTACAAGAATTCTCAAACAATCTCTCTCTCCTTTAAATTACTGAAACAATCAACAATGGGAAGAAAGAAGAACAAGGGATCAAAGAAGAGAAGCAAGGGTATGAGCCAATCACCAAGTTTCACACCATCTAAGATCGAAAAGGAATCAAGTAATGTAGTGGTTGCTGAACACCACAAAGAAGAAGAGAAGCAGAAAGAGGTTAAGGACCAAGCGGCTGTAGAAACGGTTGTGGAATCCAAGGATGCCTGTAAGCCAAAAGAGAAAACTCCACCACCACCAACTCCTGAATCACCACCACCATCATCACCAAAATTTCCACCACCTCAACCTCAGAAATGTCCATCCCCATATAAGCCATCACCCTCCACATCAAAGAAATCACCCTATCCTTCACCCAAACAACCCTCTCCAAAGCCTACAACTTCATTACCTCCACAGAAATCACCATCACCCTCAAAAGCCAAAACTCCTCCACCACCTTCACCACCAAAGTCCAAAACTCCACCACCCTCTTCACCACAAAAAGAAAAATCCCCATCACCTTCTCCACAACCACAAAAGACACCTTCACCAACCCCACAGACCATAGAGAAACCAGTGCCAAGCACTGAGGAGGAAGATGTAGAGAAGGAAGAAACAGAAGAGAAGGCTGAAGACACACCTGGGAAGACATGGATGTTGAAATTACTGGAGTGATATAAGGGGAAAAAGAAACTGGGAAGAGGAAAAGGCCTTTAAGGTCAAGGGTCTGTAAAGATGAAATTAAGAAGGAGCCTGTTGAGGAGGCTCTAGTGGAAAAGAAGGAGGAAAAGAAGAAAAGAATGAAAAGTTTGGCAAAGAAGGGTAAAGTTTCTGAGAGCCCAAAACCTGCAACAAAGCTACCAACTGAGAAGAAGAGGAAGGCTGACTCTGCACCTGAAGGCCTCAGCAAAGAAGAAAGGTAAGACCATTTCTGAACTACTATTTGAATTAAGTGATAGGGGTATTATGTTTGGTTTTGCATGTCCTAAGTCTTGGCTGAGTCAACCTTTTCTAGAAGAGTTTAAGGAGTCTATAGAGTTTCAGGGCTGGGAGGGGCTGTTTGATAAAAGACTGGATGTGCTTGAAACATGTGTTGAGGAATTTTACTCTAAACTGGGAAAGTTAGACAAAGGGAAGGTGGAGTGAGGTTGAAGGGGTAGATATCACTCTGTCCCAGAAAAGTCTAGGCAGGTACTGGGTGTACCAAGAGGGGGGTTCTGTGACTACTCCAAAGACAACTGGCCTACTATCCCAGAGGTCAGTACAGAACATATCCAGACACTCTCTTCACTGGTTCTCCTTCTGATGGTTCTGGCTACTAGGGTCAGGAGAACAAGCAGCTCAAGGTCCGAGGAAGCTACTGGGGCATTGTCCAAACAGGTGCAAACACATGGAGAACTACTTCAACAGATGATGGCTAGTGTCAATGCTCTGTACTTCTCTGGATGGATCAATCAAGAACATATCAGCAAGGTTGGACACCCATGAAGAAAAGCTTGCCTCCTCATCCAGCATCAAGCCCAAGACCACTCAACGACCAGTCCCCATCATTTCCCAAGTGAAGAAGAAGAAGCAGGAGGAGAGTGCAGAAAAGGAAGAAGAGGATTCTACTGAGGATTCTGATGATGATGCTAACTCTGACTCTTCTTAGCTTACCCCCTACCCTGCTAACATTTCTCTCAAACTATCCTTTCTATGGTTTCCTTGAACAATTTAATTATTCTTAATTTTTGACCATTTGTGCCAAACAATTTCTCTGTAGAATGGTCCTGGTCTGTATAATTATTAACTTGTGTGCACTTTGAACTTTAGGATTGTGAGTTGCAGGTACTCACTTTTGGGATAACATCTCTAGAATGTTGTGTTTATATCATGCTTGTGCTTGACTTTACTTGTTGCCTTCTCCTAATTATTGTGTTGTGATTATTTTGTCATTTGATGATGCCAAAAGGGGGAATAGGACAGGTGAAGTTCCTAATGTCAGGTGTAGCAACTTGAATAAGGTTCAGACCTTGTTAGAGATGGCCCAGCTTCATGCCTAAGAGTATTTTGAATTCAGATCAAATGCTCCTATCCATCCTAACTGGAAGTAACTCTTCCAAGTGAACTTAGAATTCTCTTGCTACATTTGATATTGATAAGTCTTGCAGGTTACAGGTCTAATGCTGAAACTCAATATTTATTGAGTAATGTGATGAGTTAACTGACCTTGTAATCAATCTAATTGTGCTTTAGTCTACTGTGTGTTTTTAATTCTCTGAGATTATGAATCTGACTGCAGGCATAGTGTAAGACTAGTTCCTCTGAGCAGTTGTTTTATCTTGAAATAATTGGTTACTGTTCTTAGGGGGAACTTCATGGTTTGTCATCATCAAATAGGGGGAAACTGTTGAACCATGTTTGATTTGATTGATGACAAACCAGTTCTCTATACTTGATTGCTATGCATGTCTGTGCTTGAACAGGTTGAATCAAAGGAGGACTCTTCAAGGCACTTTGAAGGCCTTGAGATACTTGAAGATCAGAAGCCAAGAGCTTGGAGCTTTTTATTTTCTGTTTTCTAGGATCTTCTTGTAAAATAAACTTAGGAAGATATATTTTGTGTTTCTATGTAAAGAGCAAAAAGAGTTAAAGTTTATGTCCTGGTAAAGAGAACAAGCTAAAAACAAGCTAAGAATAGACAAAGAACAAGCTTAGAACAATTCTTTTTACCAGATGTAGACATTGTAATACTGAGACCACTGTGGGAACAAACCTCAGTATTACGCACGTGCACTTAAGTGATCAGTATCGATTTTCTTCTTCAAAATTATTTTTGAAAATTTATTTGAAATATATTAATCACTTATGTTTTGGAAATATGCCAAATTGATACACAAAATCAGCTTTGCATTGTACTTGTTGGACTTTAGTGTACTTCCCACTACATGTAGTGGAAGGAGACAAAGGTCTGAAATAGGTACCTTTGCACTTGTGTCAGCTGAGGTTGTTTGCACAATTTAGGCAAGTCTCCAAGCACACTTTTAGGGGACGGGTTTTACTTGCTTATATAAAACAACCCTTTGAAAAACCCTAAAGTGACTCTTTCTCTCCAAAGGAAACCAATCCATATTTTCCTAGAGAGTTTATCCAATAGAGCAAAACTATCTCCATATCCATCTTTAAGAGAAAACTTACGGAGATTTAAGATTGTAATCTTTGAACCACTTAGAGGGAAGTGGTTAGGGAGTGTTCTGTGAACACTAATGAACTGTTAGAGTTAACATTTGGGGAGATAAGTGTTATGGAGTTGTAGCATTTAATTGAGTGTGTAACCTTGTTACTATTCAGAGTTGATTAATACTATTGGTGAGAGAGTGGTGGACGTAGGCTTGTTTAGAAGCCGAAACTCGTTAAATCCTTGTGTCCCTAAGCTTTATTTATTGTTCTGTCGTTGTTCTCACAAAAAGATAAACAAACCTTGAAAATGGTTGAAAAAACACACATACTCAATTCAACCCCCCCCCCCTTCTTGAGTATACATTGAACTTACAATTTTCAATTTCTTTTTTTTCCATGCCATCATCATGTTGATTTTTTTATGTGATTTATGCGTTTGGAACCTTGATTTCCTTCGAACTTTTGGCTTCATTCTAGCGTCATAATATTGACTAATTTCAAAGTGATCACAAAACAATTATAGGCTAATTTGTGCATTAATCTGAACCGACTTAGTAATTCGCAAACTAAGGATAAAATTGAGTTATCTCTGTTGCTCTGAAATTGAACAATGATCTTACAAAAGAGACCTAGTAGAGACCGCTTGCAGGCGGGTGGGCCCAATGCACGATTGGCTCGTAACCTATCCCCGAACCCATACTCTGGTGCACGACCATATGGGGCCGATTGCTCCTGGCTTTCGGTACTTCTTCGGTGTCCGTGGACCGTATAAACGCACGGTGGCGACTCCTACTAGTCTATATTCATGTACGGCGTTAACGAGCATTCAAATCAACTCGTGACGTAGGCGGCCGGGTAAAAACAACCCCTACATGGAGTCTTAGCTTTTGTGGGCGATTGTGTTTTCTTTGGAGGAGATGGAGGCTGTGGGGATGGTTGTTTGGGTGATGGTGAAGGTGATTTGTTTGATGAAGGAGTTGTTGGTTTAGATGGAGATGGAGTTTTCTGGGCTTGTGATGGTAGTGATTTTGGTGATGAAGGTGGTGATTTTGGTGTTGGTGGTGGTGGAGATTTTTCCTTGGGTTTGCATGCATCCATAGATTCCACAACAGTTTCCTCAGTCAATTGTTTCTGAACCTCCTCTAACTTCTTTTCTGCTTCTTGGTGTTCAGCAACCACTGAAGCACTTGACTTATTTTCGTCCTTTGGAGAGATGAATTTTGGTGATTGACTGAGACCCTTGCTTTTCTTCTTTGATCCCTTGTTCTTCTTCCTTCCCATAGTGCTGGTTGCAGTAAATTGAAGGAGAGAGAGAGTGAGAATGTGATGATAATTCTGTAGAGAAATTCTTCGAAGATGCTTAGGGTTTGAGAAGGGGGGAGCAGTTAGAGAGAGAGAGAGAACGGTTAGAAAGATAAAGAGAAATGAAAATGAAGGAGAAATGAGATTGATAGTTATTGATCAGCTGAGATAAGGAAGTTACTTTGCACTGATCATAATTGTCACAACGGTCACCTATTGGAGAAATTAACTTCTCAATTTCAAAATTGAAAAATCAGTAATTAACTGAGATAACCGTTATAGGGAACTGGTCTGACGATGGTCTGACGCTGATCTGTATTCATTAAAAACTTGAGGCACCTATCAGTTAAGAAACTTAGAGGTACCACACATTGGAACAGCATCAACATAATAATTTTGTGAGCACATGCATATATAACAATTAAAAGTTGACCAACCCTTCTTATGTACACTAAAGATTAATAATGCCAAAACTGATCAAAAGAGGAAAGATAAATCCTAAGGAACAAGGATCTGATCCTTACCATACCAAGTAATGTGCGGAGTTTGACAAACACTTCCCTGCTCAGGGGCTTAGTGAAAATATCAGCCAATTGCTCTTCAGATGTGCAAAATTCAAGAATGCATTTCCTTTTTCCACATTGTCTCTGAGAAAATGATGTTTGATTTCAATATGCTTGGTTTTAGAATGTTGGACAGGATTTTTAGAAATGTTTATGGCATTGGTGTTATCACATAATATGGGAACATATCTAGAACAGACCCCAAAATCCTTTAGTTGTGTCTTTATCCAAAGCAATTGAGCACAACACAAAGCAGCACCTATGTACTCTGACTCAGCTGTAGATAAAGCCACCGAATTTTGTTTCTTAGATCCCCATGAAATGAGACAAGAACCTAAGAAGTGAGCCATTCCTGAAGTGCTCTTTCTGTCAACATTAAAACCAACATAGTCAGCATTAGTGTATCCTAAAAGATCAAAATTGCTCCCCTTTAGATACCACAAGCATATGTCCTCTGTACCACTCAGGTATATGAAAATCCTCTTAATAGCTTTTAGATGAGACTCTCTTGGGTTGCTTTGAAATCTAGCACACAACCCAACTAAGAACACTATGCATGGTCTACTAGCTGTTAAGTAGATAAGTGAGCCAATCATACCTCTGTATAGCTTATCCTCAACATCCTTTCCTTTCTCATCTAGGCTCAATTTAGAAGAGGTAGGAATAGGTATGTCATAGGACTTACTATCTTGCAGACCATATCTCTTGAGCAGCTCCTTGAGATACGTTTGTTGGTGGATCATGATTCCATCATCCACTTGCTTGATTTGGAGCCCTAGGAAGAAGCCAAGTTCTCCCATCATACTCATCTAAAATTTACTTTTCATTAGATCTGCAAACTCATCACACAAAACAGAATATCATCAACATATACCTGGACCACTAACAGTTCTGGTCCCCTTTTCTTTAAGAATAGAGTCTTGTCCACTGAACCTCTCTCATAATGATTTTCAATCAGAAAACTAGAGAGTCTCTCATGCCCAGCACGAGGGGCTTGTTTGAGTCCATAAAGAGCTTTGTCTAACTTGTAGACATGATCTAGACAATCTCTATCCTCAAAGCCAGGGGGCTCCTCCACATACACATCTTCTTTCAAATAGCAATTTAGAAAAGCAGTTTTAACATCCATTTGAAAGAGTTTGAAGTTCATGTGAGCAGCAAAGGCAGTTAAAATTCTTATTGCCTCAAGCCTAGCTACTGGGGCAAAGGTTTCATCATAGTCTATTCCCTCTATTGGTTAAACCCTTAAACCACTAGCTTGGCTTTGTTTCTGACTATAGTGCCTGAGTCATCCAATTTGTTTATGAAGACCCATTTGGTTCCAATAACTGACATCTCATTGGTTCTTGGTTCAAGATACGAAACCTGATTTCTCTCAAACTGGTTCAACTCATCTTGCATGGCCAAGATCCAATCAGGATCAGTTAGTGCAATCTTATAGTCAGTTGGTTCTATGTGAGATAAGAAGGAAACGTAAGCAAAGAAATTTTTCCAAACATAATTTCTAGTTTGGACTCCTTTTGATAAATCACTAATGATTTGATCAGCAAGGTGAGAGTTTCTTCGCTTAAACATACCCCTTCTTACAGCATTTGAGTCACCTAATTTAGAACCAATGTCTGTACTGGTTCCCCCTATCTCATTCTGAATTTGAGAGGGTGGACCAATTTCTTCAGTGTTCTCTTCCACTTCATCTTCAGTTGGATGAGAAGGAGAGTCACTGAGTTCAACAACCTGTTCAGCATTTACCTATGCTGCACCAGACCCATTGTTGTGTTCAGGAGAAGTTGGAGGGTCTGGTTCAGCAGTGTTTTCTGTTTCAGCTCCAGTGAATTTTGTCATCCCAATCTCAAAACCTTCATCATCATCTACCTGCATAGGCTTTTTGAACATGTTAGTTTCATCAAACAACACATGGATACTCTCTTCAACACACAAGGTTCTTTTGTTGAAAACTTTATATGCCTTGCTATGAGGAGAGTACCCAATGAAAACAACTTCATCACTCCTGGGGTCAAACTTGTCCAAACTGGTCTTACCATTGTTGTGCACAAAACACTTACAACCAAATATTCTTAAATGTTCAATGTTTGGTTTTCGACCCCTTAGAAGTTCATAAGGTGTTGTCCTCAGCATTGGTCTTAGCATAACTCTATTAAGTATGTAGCATGATGTACTCACAGCATCAGCCCAGAATTTCTTGGACAAACCACACTCTAAAAGCGTAGTTCTAGCTATTTCTTCTAGAGTGCGGTTCTTTCTTTCAACTACTCAATTTTGATGTGGTGTTCTGGGGGCTGAGAAGTTATGAGAAACACCATGCTCCATACAATAAGTTATGAAGCTAGCATTATCAAACTCTGATCCATGATCAGATCTGATAGATGCTAACTAATGATTAATCTTGTTTTGGACCTATTTCACTAGGATTTCAAATTCATCAAAGGTTTCATCATTGTATTTCAAAAATACGGTCCATGTGAAATGAGAGTAATCATCAACTAGGACAAACACATAACTATAGTCATTTCTACTTTGTACACGCATAGGTCGACATAAATCCATGTGTACGAGTTCAAATGGCCTAGAGGAACCAACCATTTTCTTTGGCATAAAAGACTAGGACATGTTAGCCTTACTTTTCCCTCCCTCGAATGCAGTGAGTGAAAGGAATTGTTCTTTATCCCCGGACACGTGTCTTGAGGAGCCACTATCCAAATACCAATATGGCTTTCCTTTCACTCGTTCCTGCACAAGCACATCAAAGGTTAGTCTTAGGAACCCAGACCAGCTTGGGTTCCTTGATCTTTGGAACATTCTCAACCTTAACCTTCCTAACCCACACCTGTTTGGTGTAGGTTTTGTTCTTCTTGTCATGTTTCCTTTTAGTAAAGCAATTGTTAGTTACATGACCACTTTTACCACAGTAGGTACAAACATGTATGTCTTTGGTAGATATGTACTTGCCTTTCTTGAATTCATTCAACCATGTGTTGTCTCTGCCTAGAAAAGTTGTAGAACTAGATCTAGAATACCCTAAACCAAACCTTTGAGAGTTTCCAGGTTGGGATGTGAGGACGTTTAGGGTTTTTTGAGCAACTAACATTTTGTTCAATTGGTTCATACAATATGTTAGCTCATTTTCCTTGTTTTCAAGCCTTTTAAATTGAACATCATTTTGTTTCTCAAAAGATTTCAGATCAAGTCTACTCTTTTGAAGTTCATCTTGTAGTCTTAAAACCAAGGAGGGATCTGGTTCGTCACTGTTCCTCTTGATGTTTTCTTGTTTCAGCAAAATAAGTTCAGCCTCAAGATCACAGATTTGAGTTGTGCACTCACTATGTCAAACATCAAGAACCTCATCAAAAGCAGTGGGAGAACCAGTCTCTTTAGAAACATTAAGATCACCATGTTCCTTGTGTAAGTCTTCAAGTCTTTCAATCAAATGGTCATAGGCAAGTATGACCTCAAATTTACTCAAGGTACATGCATCTTTTAACAATTCCAGATTTGAGTTATGTGTGAATAGTTCCTTGAGCTCATTAAACCCCTTTTCAATTTGTTCAAAAAGTTCATCTTCCTTAGGAACTGGTTTGGAGTTTAATGTCTCAAGTTCTTTTTTTTTTTTTTTTGCTAATCTACAATTATTTCAAGTTCAAATTTTTTTTCTGTAAGATCCTCGCAAATGAGTTTAATTTCATCATATTTAGCACCACATATCTCATAATCTCGAACTGTTTCTTTTAGTTTCTTTTTGTTGTTTTGGTAAGCAGACCCAACATTGATCAATAGTGAATTCAAGATAATCAAGTAATTCAACTCTATCTAGGTTATGCATGTTTGCCTTTATTTCATTAAAACATACCTGGTTATCATCTGAAGTGCTTCCACCCGCCATAAGACAAAGAAATCTTTCTTCATTAGAACAGATCTCAGACTGGTCTGTGGATGTGAAGGCAGTGAGGCAGATATTTTCTTCTTTAACATCTTTCTCATCTTCAGATTCTGAATCTCCCCAAACAACAGCAAGCATAGCCCTCTTGAAAACCTTCTTCTCAATCTGGACACCATGATTTCCTTTAGGATTCTTCCATGTTGGACAATCTTTAATTCTGTGCCCCGGTTCACCACATTTAAAGCAACCAGCATTGGAACTGGTTTTCCTACACTGTCCAGAATTGTTTATTCCTTTTGAAAACTTATCCTTAGATTTTGTCCTAAGGTATTTTTCAAAGCTTCTAGCCATGAGACTGATGTCATCCTCATCCTCCTCTGATTCTTCTGCTTTGAGAACCATCTCTTTGTTCTTCGAACTAGTTTTAGCCTTTGAATCTACCAACATCTCATATGTCATCAAGGAACCAATGAGTTGTTCGAGAGATAGTGTGGTTAGATCTTTTGCCTCAACTCTTGTATGGCTGTAACCTTGGGCATCCACTTGCCTGACAAGCTTCTAACATTTTCCTCACCAACTCTTCACTTGAGAAGGTCTTTCCTAATGACTTTAGTTCATTTACAATGGTCATGAACCTTGTAAACATATCCTTGCTTTTTTCTTCTCTAGTCATCTCAAAGACCTCATACTTTGACATGAGCATGTCAACTTTTGACCTTCTCACTTCAGAGTTGCCCTCATAAGCAAGCTCCAGAGTATCCCAAATTTCCTTTGCAGATGAACAAGCTAGGATTCGATTTACCTCACATTCTGCAATTCCTTGTTGGACAGGTGACATTGCTCTTGCATTCTTTTCCAGCTTCTTGTAATCCTTGGAACAATGAGCCCTTCCTGATTTTTCTTATGAATGGACATGGGTCCATTCTTAACAACCATCCAGCACTCATAGTCTATTCCAATGATAAGATTTTTCATGCAGTTCTTCCACCATGAGTAGTTTGTGACATTGAACTTGGGAAGTCTGGAACTGCTTGATTCTTGAGTATTCATCTTCTTGCTCCTCTAGGTAGTTAATCCTTTGAAAAGTTAGGCTCTGATACCAATTGTAAGTTCAATGTATACTGAAAGGGGGGGGGGGTTGAATTGGTTATGTGTGTTTTTTAAATCGTTTTCAAGGTTTGTTTATCTATTTGTGAGAACAACGTCAGAACAGTAAATAAAGAGTAGGGACACAAGCATTGAACGAGGTTCGGCTTCTCAATAAGCCTACGTCCTCCACTCTCTCACCAATATTATTAATCAATTCTGAATAATAACAAGGGTTACACACTCACTTAAATGCTACAACTCTGTAACATTTAATTCCCCAACTGTTAACTCTAACAGTTCACTCAGTGTTCATAGAACACTCCCCAACCACTTCCCTCTAAGTGGTTCAAAATACAATATCAAATTATCCGTAAGTTTTCTCTTAAAGATGGATATGGAGATGATTTTTGCTCTATCAATGAACTCCAGAAAATATGACTTTGTTTTTCTTGGGAGAGCAAGAGGATTTTTTGGTTTTTGAAAAGATAGACAATTTTGCAAATGAAAACCGTGAACCCAAAGCATGCATGGAGACTTACCTAAATAATACAAACAAGTTCAGCTGACACAAGTACAATAGTACTTGTTTCAGACTTTGTCTCCTTCCACTACATGTGGTGGGATAGTGGAAAGTATACTAAAGTCCAAACTAAGTACATTGCATTAAATGAGCTGATTTGGTGTATCATTTTGGGAGCTTTTCCAAATCCTAAGTGATCAATATTTTTCAATTAAATTTTAATACATTTTGGATTTAAAATATCAATACTGATCACTTAGTGCACATGTGTAATACTGAGTTATGTTTCCATAGTGGTCTCAGTATTACAAAGTTTGTGTCTGATAAAGAGAACTGTTCTTTGCTTGTTCTTTGCCTGTTCTTTGCTTGTTCTCTTTACTGGACATAAACTTTAACCCTTTTTGCTCTTTTACTTATAAACATAAGCCTTACTTTCCTAAGTCTCATTTTACAAGAAGATCCTAATAACATAAAAATAAAAAGCTCCAAGCTTTTGGCTTCTGATCTTCAAGTATCTCAAGGCTCTGAAGTTCTTCACTTCCAATGTTGCCTTGATGAGTCCTCACTTGATTCAACCTGTTCATACATAATCATACATAGCAATCAAGTATAGAGAACTGATTTGTCATCATTCAAATCAAACATGGTTCAACATGATGGATGATCATGGGTGATGATGTATATGAATGATGATGGATGCATATGATGACGATGATGATGACATCAATGATGTATGGTGATGCATTATGACGATGATGGATGTTGATGATCAATATGATAGATGATTATGGGCGATGATGTATATGAATGATGATGGATGTTGATGATGGATGCATATGATGACGATGATGATGACATCAATGATGTATGGTGATGCATTATGACGATGATGGATGTTGATGATCAATATGATAGATGATCAATATGATAGATGATCAATATGATCAATATGATGTATTTTAGTCTTTTCATTAGAAAAAGTTTACCAAATTAGGGGAAAAAAATTTGTTGCGTTTATTTTGAAATATCAAAAAATAGAAACTGTTGTTTTTTTTTTATTGAATGGAGGAAGTATTAGTTTAATTAAGGCGGACAATCATTAAGATGTAAAAAATAAGGCACCGGAAAAGTCCTTAGTGGAATAATACTTCATTCTAATTCTACTGGTGCTATTCTAAACCTAGATAAAAATATTACACAAAAAAATTCTGCCAGGGATCGGCTTCCCAGAAGCCAAAAAGAGATGCGAATTCACGTTTTTCAGCATTCTTAGGGTTGGAGAATGAAATTGTCATGAAACACCGAGGTAAGATCATTGGGAGTTTGGAGTCACCATGATGTATTCCAGATGCATCGAAATCGAATGATTGAGCTGAACAATCCAAAATACATCACAACCCAAACACAAAAATTCATCTATAAGGCACGTTACTTCGTTTTAGCCACTGAAAACATATGATGAGCCTCCCGATTCTCTTTTATTCCATAATAAAAAAACTACGTAAAATAGGCATGATCTAGGCACCGAAAAGTTAAGGTTATTGAACCCCTCGGGACCAATTCCGATTGAGTCAAAGTTGTGATGGAGCCAGATAACCCAAAATAATGCATGATCTAAGCATCGAAAAGTTCTTATGAAGCAAACAATACTTCATTCTAGTGCGCAAAAAAAAAAAAAAATTATGAGACTCTCGATGCTAGTCTAGTCTTAACCCAAGAAAGTCGAGGCAAAGAAAACCACCCAAGGAAGAGATCCCTGAAGCCAAAATGAAAGACCATAATCCCAACGTTCAGGGTTCTTGGAGCCATCAACATATTTCCAATACATCTTAGTCATATGATGTAGTCGATTGGCCTTAAGCAACGTACGAACTAAACATCTTAAACTCCCTCAAGATGATTCAATACTTCTTTTCAATGCTCGAAAATATACAAGTAGCCACCCAGTGCTAAACTTAACCCATGATAAAGAATGTGGCGAAAAAACTAGTCTCTGGAACAACCTTTCAAAAGCGAAAACTTAAAACTGTAATCCAAAATTTTTGGGATTGTCGGGACTCTAGAACGAACATTACCCTCAACAATGAGGCAAAGTAATTGAGAAACAAGGAACCTTGACGGATTCTGAACACATCAGAGCTATATGAAGGATTCCATCATATCATTTCGCACTATCCAATATCCATCCTGACGCTTCCTATAAACTGTAATCCAAAAATATTTTGGATATTTTTGTCCCCAAAAATCGGCAATACTGAAAAAGCATAAGCAGAATTGACAACACTGTAAAACATTAACCTTGAAGAATTGAAAGCTTTGATTAGCAACTTGCTTTTCATATAACCTCTAATAATACACGGGATTATATACAAGGCAAAATATATGTTGAGCTAAAAACCCTTTTCCCGGACAACTATTACAGGTACTACTCTAGGTCACTTGTTGAGCATCATAACTGAACATAAAGTCAAAGAAACAAAAGAATTATATATATATGAGACCAAGAATAGAGAAGTCAAACTGAAGATGATCAAATTGTAACCTAAGCTATTGATAATTCGTCAGATAATTCGTCCAATCCAAGAATAGCTATAATGTCTTGAAGTTCTTTGTAATGTTGTAAAGTTTCTTTAACTTTTTGCGCAATTTCATAATGTTCTTCGCCAACGATTCTAGGTTGGAGCATAGCTGACGTTATTCGATAGGGAGACTACGTATAGTGTATGAGACTGAGCCGTCAAAATTTTGTTTTATCAGAAGCTATTACTCTTGCAACATCAAAAAACTCTAAGGGGCCATCAGCCCCTCAATTGTATATGAAAGAGATTTTGCCCAATCAGCTTTGAATAACAAAGTTTGAAGCGTGCGCATCACATCATAATCTGGATCTAGCTTCCGCTGCCATCCCTACAACCAAGGGTGAAACATAAATAACGTTGGATTATAAACATGGACATTTATGAGCTACAAGTTATTTTGAATTAATTTTTTTTTTAAAAAAAACAACATTAGAATAGTATGCTGTTGATTGCTATTGGTGCCTGAAGATAGAGATGGCTTTGCTAAGATGAAAATTGAAGATTCATAAATCAATGCATTTACAGCCGTTATCCCAAAACAAGGCCAAAATTGAAATCTATTAATGACTTTCTGTCAAATAGTAAAACCATAAATGAACAAGAAAAGGAGCAAATTATTCACCCAAGAATGAGTACAATGGGTACATCTTCCTCAAGTTTCATTTGGTTTCACAAAGAACATAATTGTAGATTATTCTTCCTTTGTTTCAATGCAACAAATTGGTTGTGAAGGAAAATGAAAGGCATAGAATGGGGTGGGAGAATTAAAAGGAGGCTTAAGAAAGAGGGAAAAAATGGTAGCTTTCCTTCCATACAAAAGGAAAATGAATTTGATTGATAATAATAATTTATTAAGCTGTGGGGAGCAATTGATCGAGGATATTATGCATTGGCAGTGTTATGAGAGCAGGAAGGTTTAGCCATTAAGGGGAATTATTACTCACACATTGAGGGAGATTAATTGATTATCCTTTAGGGATGGTGGGTAACTATTACCCCAAATTGGGAGTAATACATCTCTCTCCTCTATTACTCATCCTTACCCATCAGTTTATTCTCTAATACACCTAATCCTCCATTTTGTTTATTTTGGTTCTCATTAGTCTTTACATCTTTAATATACTACCTCCCATTTCTTCAAGACCTTGATATATTACACCATCAATCTAATCAAGCCAAAGAAGTGGTTTCCACCATAAAACATAGGATATTTTTTTAAAAATAAAAAAAACTCACTTTTCCTAGAAAGTGCATCGTTCCAACGAAATGATATTCATGTCGTAATTACAATCAAACACAAGTCTTCACATCACATGTGATATGTCATCTGTAACACAACAGAAATCCATCTGTTTGTTGATGACTTGAATGAACTATTATTTAGTAAGAATATTAAATAAGAATTTTGCTCATTAGTGTGCGAAATAATTTTACTAAACAAGTGCTACAGCTTGTGATCACTTTTTGCTACAGTGGAACATAAATACATCAGAACAGATTGCACGTGGCAATTCTTTTGAGGAAATGGACTATTAATAATTATTCTTTGACAGTATTAAACACTAATCTTTCCTACATTCTAAGGATACAGCATTCCAGGGAGCTAAAAACAAGACTTATTATGGCAAGGATAGAGTCATAGACCAAGAAAATAAGTTGTGACCATATATTTAAATAACTAGGTGGTCAAAATACCATTTATTTTCTTGCACTATAAACTACTCCCTCCGTCCCAAAATAAATGCTTCATTTTAACCAAATTTGTGAGAGCTATTTGGTCAAAATGAAGCATTCATTTTGGGGCGGAGGGAGTATATGAAACGTGACCAAACATAGAGTATTGTATGTATATTGTGTCAGATCTAAATATTTCCTCCACGAATGGTCATGACAAGAAAAGTTACCTCAAGAACCAAAGTTGTAACAATTACAGTGCAAACATTGCTGTCTACGTTCACTTTGTGACGCCTAACTTTTTCAAGTAACTGTTGCATGGCATCTGCTGGATGAACTAAGTCACCTTCTGGAGTTGCCCAGAAATCAAAAGACTCTTTTACCTCCTGTCAATGAAATATTTGTATCAATCCTCAGATTTTGAATTCAATAGTCTCAGACAAGACAAAAATGTCTCCCATCCTATCCAAATAAAAGGGACAGAGATGGAGAGAGAAGACATAAAAGAAGCAAATCTTCACCAAGTACTCACAAATTCACAGCAATAAGCAGTAAGTTTTGCCTTGATTTCTGATGTTTTTAATAAAAAGAATCTAACAAATAAATTACAATACTGAGCCAGGCAATGAACTACATGCAGTAAATACCACTAAGTAAATGCCACTATGGGAAAGAGCCATTTTGATAGTAATTAGTAAATGATTAAGAGAGAGAAAGAGAGAGAGAGAGAGTTCTCAATACCCCAATCTCCCATATGATCGGAACTATATTTAAGGTGAGTTCTAGGTTCTTGTTCTATTCTCTTAAACTTTGGTGATGAATTTTTTTTTTCCCAAATTAAAAATTGATGTATGTGTGTGTGTATATATAGAATTAGGCTCCTGTGAAAAATATAGTTTCGAAAAGTATAAAAAACAACAATAACCCTTGGATCAACAAATGAAAGGTCGAGATTAAATTAGGTAGCTTAGTTTTTACTCTACTCAATGTTTGCAAACAACGCATCTATAGTATAATGTCAATGTATTTATACTCAATGTATTTGTAGTTTGCAATTAAAGTACCTACAATTGTTTGTCAATGTAATTATTATAGGTTATAATTGATGTACAGGTTTTTCTCACCTTCTCACAATAAAAAACTTCTCATCAGAACCCATAACCTTAACATCCTTTCACTGATCAAAACTATTATTTCCCTAAGCCTTTTATATAATAAGCTCATGAAAATACGGCCTCTTTTGAAAAACATTCAAAAGGCCAACAGGGTTTATCTTTGAACAACAGAACAAAAAGAGACACACAAATGCCATTTCAAATGGATAGGTGAACTGCTGTGAACTTAGGTTTAGTGGAGGGGGATTTTAGGCATAATAAGTTGTTACTAGAACCTTATAGAAGGCTCTCGAAAGCTGATTAGGAGAGCATCCACCTCTTAAAACTTAAAAGTGGAATTATCATGTTATTTTCAGTAAATCTTACCTATTTATTCATAATTACCATCTTCATATTCTCTTTTATTTCATTATCAGTTACATATCCTGTCCAATATAACAGTTCACAGCATGAACTAATTTGCTATGAACTGACATTCTGACCAGAATCTCACTGACAAAATAAAGAATAAGAGATGAAAATACTGATTAATGGAAGATAATGGTTGTGAATATGATTGATTAGAAGATGTAAACACTACGTAAGGTAACTATCAAGCATTCAAGAGACTTGATTTTCTCCCAAAAAGATTACTCTCAAAATAATCTCCACTCTCCAGAATACCCTCTCATCTTTCACATTCTCTTATTTATAGAAAATATCCTAAACTAACTCTCTAGATCTTTCTCCAACTTAGTAATACTACAATGTCTAGATTGCCCTTTCCATAAACATCATTTCTTAGCATTAGTGCCACCCAAAAGTTCCACCTTACCTTCAAGGTGGGTGGTATTCAACTTTACCCTCTGTACATAGACCTTGCAGTAATTAACGCGGGAGTTTGTTGTTGGTAAGGTTTGGGTTATCCTTAAATTGCATAGTTAGGATCTTGGAGTCTGGTGAAGGCTGCGGACCAAATGTGGGCGGGTTTGATGCCTTGATGGTGACATTGTGTTGCTTGTGGAGTTGTAGGCATAATGGCATATGGAGGTTTATATGGGAATAAATGGGTTCGCTGAGTTGTGAAGGAAATGGGTGGAGGGTCGAAAAGATAGTGTTAAAAAAGTAAGTCTAGTGGTGGGAGAGCCCATTATCGATGTGGGACTTAGTCCCATACCTTGCAATGGGATCTATCCTATAACAATTCCCACCACCCCCCCTCAAGGACCAATGCCCTCGTTGGTCACGGCCTTATTTGGTCACAACCGGCTTTCTTTAATCCACCAACTCTGTGAGCCACCACCCTGAGGTCAACTCTAATACCATTGATATAGGAAGATAGAAAAACCACCCCCAAAAGCTAGCCTAAGAGGGGAAGAGCCCATCGTACTATAAATCCAATAGACCTGGCAAAACTTGACCCAACTCAATAACTCAACCCGAACCTAATCCAATAATAACGGGTTGGGTTGAGTTTTTCAACCCTTTAGCTAAATAGATTTAACCCAACCCAACCCAACCGTTTAGTTTAATGGGTTGGGTCGGGTTGGGTTGAGAATCTCAACTCGCTTAACTAAATGGGTTGGGTTTAGGTTGGGGATTTCAACCCGTTTATATTAATGGGTCAACCCGAACCCAACCCAAGTCGACCCATTTACAGCTCGAAAATCAATATCCACCCCCCATAAGATATACCTTGCAATGGGATCAATCCTATAACATAATTGCATTAATAGTAAGAATCCAAATACAGCACAAACGCAGCGACTTTTCAAGAATAACCAACCCTAGCAACCTAGCTGCATGATTCCATTGAAAATTAATAAAGAAAACACAGAACCTGAATGAAGGCGTTTGGATTCGGGCAATTTTGCTGCTTAGATAGTTGAAGAGTGCGCTCAGCTACGGTGCGACCATCCCGACAAGCGACAGCCTTAAAGAACTCCAGCAGGGTCACACGGTCAGTTTTGGAAAGCTCAGCAGTCATACCAACATCAATGAAAATGACATGAGGCTTTGATTTTGGCCCCTTTTTCCGTTTGCCATGTTTCAATCGGACTAGAATATTTCCAGGATGCATGTCTGCATGAATGAAGTTATCCACCTGTAAAGAAAAAGCATACAGTCTTATAGAGCTTCCATTAGCTGAAAGTAAAAAGGCATTCAATCTAACAGACAACAGCAACACAAACAAAGTAATATTAATACTGAAGGTGGTTGTGGTTTCTTAAAAAATTGTTTTTCTTGTGTAATTTAATTTCAGAATGATATTGATTCGTAGAAGAACCTAGGTAAGCAAAATCCTCCTCTATTTTTGGAAAGTATAATTTTCTAAAAGTTGAAACTTCTTGAATTTTTGCTAACCAAATAAATTATTTTTCTTTCACACTTACATAACTATATATTTATACTTACCATATTGGTAGATTTAAACCAAACAAACAAAAACTTGTCAATCATTCAAAATTATCAATTACCATGTGGACATAACATAACCTATTGTTGGACAACGTAAAATATTAAAAATTACCAATAACATCTTCAAAAGAGCATGTGTGCCAAGGTGAGCTAGTGCAGTATTAAAGCGTTCATGGCCATCAAACTCATCAACATAGTACGCCACACTTTCCCCATGTTCAAAAGTTTCTACCAAAACTGCAGGATGCACAAGTGGATAGAGAGGTTTTGGGAAAGAAACATCCCTCCATCTCCGGAAGTTGTATATAAACCGATTTAGATTAGCAGCTTCCCTAGACAGATCAACTTGTGACATCATAAAAACAGCAAACTGTTGGACACTTTCATCTAGTCTTAACCATTTAAGTGTAGGTATAAGTGTGGATACTTTTGCCACTGTGTTAATTATCACAAAATCCCTCCTGATAGAATCGCCAACTCCTGGATGCCTAACCTTCACTGCAACTTCAGTGGGTTTGTTCTTTTGACCAGGATGTCTGAAGCGCAAAACAGCTCGATGCACCTGTGCAATACTTCCAGATGCAACAGGCTTCTCTTCAAAAATCTCAAAAATTTCATAAATTTTACGGCCAAATGCATGTTCCACACTTCTTTTTGTATAAGCAAAGCTGTGCTCTGGAGCTTTAGAATGAAGGCTTGCAAGCTCCGAACATAAATCTCTAGGGAATAGATCAGGGCGTGTAGCTGCCCACTGCCCCCATTTTATAAATGCAGGGCCAGCTCTTTCCAAGGTATGATGCACAACCTGGAGCCATAACATTCTGAAATGAGGTCCAAAACTATCTGCAAATGGTGCCATGGCTATGCTAGGTGAGAATAATATTGCCAGATAGGTAACTCTTATCAGCAAAATAAGAACCTCTAGTATGTCCAAAAACAACCTGCTCACAAAGGCATGCCCATCTTCTGCACGCATGAAAACAGTATTTTTTGAGGGGAGATAATTTGACTCAGCACATGCCTTTTGCGTTAGCGCTTGTTCTCCAAATATTAAGGTGAAAATACCAGGAACCAAAAGGTGAGACCTAGTTGAGGCAATGCTAAATGCTTGAGCAGCCCTGCTTATGGCGAGACTTGCTGAACTGTGGGAGGAGCGCATATTTGAAATCCTTTTCCAAGCATTTTGAGCATGTTGTGTCAAAGTGTTACTTACATACATGGTAGAATAGTTTCTTGGAGAGCCACTCTTGTAAGTAAATTGCCAATGCTTATACAAAGTATTCGGCACATATCCTCCATGACTGTGTCTGAATTTTGAATACACTCTATATTGTGGTACACATGGCTTGAAGAGGGCATGTGTTACATCCCTCTTCCATCCAAAATTGCTGCTTCCACAGCTTTTTATTATGGAATTTGTGGCCCTCTTAATATTTCCAAACATCAACCGTCTGCTACCAAACAACATGTTGGAACTAAATAAGCACGACCATATCATTTGTTTCCAAATTAGCATCAGAAAGACAATCCATAAACTCATATCATAAGCTCAAATGCACAGCTTAGTGTCAACAAATGAAATAACAAAGTCATCAAAAGCAAAATCCTCCAATAATTGAAAAGAAGAAATAGCATTCCTATTATGAATTAATGCCATACTAATCTCAATTCTCAAAGGCAAAAGACAGCTCAAGCCTCAAAGCGAAAGTCCTCAAATAGATGGCTTGGCCAATGACTATCGAGCAGGAGGAAACAGTTACACTAAGTAGCCAAATAAACTTTCTAGGAAGAAACCATTCTAACCTAAACTAAAGAACAAGGATTGAAGTGCATCATTCAGAGCAACCTAGCAATTACACTCTGGAGGTTTAGTACTTAGTAAATTACTAAACAAGATAAAAACGATGATTAAACACCACATTTGATTAGTAGATATGCACACAGAAACAATGATCAGTCATCAAAAACACGATAGCTCTTACCAAAAAATAAAAACAGAAAGCATACGGAAAATGTATGGTAAAATGCGATCATCATATAATCAAACAATTAAACTGAATTCCAGAGTATAGCTAATACTAAGAAACCCAAATGTAATATAAATCAAGAAAATGGCATCCTGAGACAGCTGCATTTTCTACTATGTATGCATTTTAAAGGCTATCAAATAATTTAAGCCCCATAATCAACAATCACAAACCTCAATCAAAGGGTCGAAGTTTGATACCCAGAAAACAAAATCCCACAAATATGTCAAATTGGAGAACTTTAACGAACACCATATTCCATTAATTCAAATTAAACACAAAGGCACGAGAATAATGAAAGCAAAAAAAAAATAATGGGGGGGGGGGGGGGTGTGGCAATACCGTGACATTGGAGGATGAAGTGTAGGAAGAAGGGTGTAAAAACTAAGGGGAAAAAATGGAGGGAAGTTTGAGGAAAGAGCATTTTGACATTGTCGAATAGCTTGATGAAGGAGATATCTCAGGCTTTCGGCAAAAACTTGAATCGTTCGTTAATGGGTGTTTGAAGTCCGACGGCGACCGAACAGAGAGAAAGAAGAGAGAGAACGGCACGACAGGAAAGGGTCGGTGTGTTATTGGGTGGGCTTCAAGCTTTAAATGGTTATTTTGTTTGAAGCGTGGGCTCTATGGAGTCGTTGCTTCTATCCATTGTGGATTTTTGGTCATTTAGGGCTTTTTTTTTTTTGGAAAAAACTTGGTCAATTAACCGGGTTGACTATCCAAAACTAATAAACTGTTGTGATTAATATTAGTAGTGAAATCTAACTCATAAGTTTAATAATATTTTATTATCCTTATTAGTAGTGAGTATACTACCCACCGTGTAGGTGTAACAATGTCCCCATTTTGGGGGGTGTTTTTTTTTTAACAATGATACGACGTACTCAAAATCGAGCTCGAATGCAATGATAATATAGTCCACCTTGCAAATAAGTATTCTTGTGATAAGAGTGGATCTATTTTATCTTTTGAACAAAAGAAGCTTTAAGATGTGTACTTTTTCATCTTTTAGATTTGAACGTGTTTGCACTCATTCGCCATTAAATTATGATGATATATATTTAAAATATTATTAAATTTTATGTACTTGTTTGAATCTTATTATACCTAATTCTAAGAAATCAATCCGATTATAGATATATATTATTATATATATATATACTAGTTGTCTACGGTGCGCGTTGCGCGCCGTGTCCAACACTATATTCTTGAACACTTAGAAGTATCGCTTTGATGTATCGGGTAATTGTTTGAATATTTTTTTCATGCAAGTTATCATACGAAGTGAATATTTAACAAAGTCATGTAAGTCATATATGTGAGTAATAGGCGCTAAGTAAACATTTTTAAAGTGTGACAATTGATAATTAAAGAGTTGGCTATATATGGATATGTATGTAGTTTTTGTAAGAAATGTATTAATGTATGTTAGTCTTGTTTTGAAGTTTTATTCAATATAAGCATACTGGTTTGCTTATGGTTGAAGTTCTACTGTTAAAAAATATAAGTGCATTGGTTGTTTATGATTAAACAATAGGGTAATCTAATGACCATTATATGATCGATATAGGAAATATAAAAATTAAGCTAGCATAGTACAAAATAATATCTTTATCCAGAAAGATAACAGAGTAATATAGCATGAATTACTCTATGGAAGACAAATCTTCTATTTTTAACTTTCTATATTTGGGAACAATTGAAAGATCCAAAACATTAGCTAATTGCAATTTATGACATAAATCCATACATGTAATCTGTCATATATTGAACCAGCCATAACATAATTCTCTTAATTAACTTTTTTAAAAAAATATTTAATTTAGCAAAGACCCTCGGAAACTCCAATAAGCTTTCCATGTCACATTTAACAAAGATCGTTCCAAATATTTGTTCCTTCCTTTTCCTACAACATAACCACAGAAAAAAGGAATAATTATCTTTCAAATGTATGCACATCTATAAAAAACGCAGATCTTAACTTCATCTCTTGTAAGCTTTTGAGAAGCAAATTTCTGAGAGAAACTTTTTGTAATTCGTCACTAACAGAAGGGTTAGTGATTGGGAGCATTTGAGACTTCATTTGCGAGTGCTTGTGAGTTCAAGTGCGAAATAACACTCTTGGGTTGAGAGTGAGGAAAGTCTGTCGTATGAGTTTACGATAGCAATAGTACTCTCTTTTGTTCATCAGAATTGATTAATAAAATATTGGTAGCTAAAGTAGGAGGATGTAGGCACAGTTAAAGAAGACCAGTACACAAGTGCAGACTTCAAGAAATTAAAGAAAAATGTAAAGGCGATGTCAATCCTTCAACAAGCTATTGGTGAAAGCGAGACAAATAGAATATCAGCATGTATTTCAGCCAAAGAGATTTGTGACACTCTATATATTACACACTTTTATCCTTGGAACCTAAAAAATCAAATACAACCATATAATTAGAATAAGCGGAAACTAAAAGGTAAGCCTGAGTCATACAAATGGAATAAGCTATCAACTTAGATATGGAATCAAACATTTTGATGGTGAAAATATAGCAACCACTATTCTAGCAACATAAGATGAGTGAATAGCAACCCCAAAATCATTGTAGCCACCAAATAAATACGTGTGATATAAAATTTTCTTATGAGAACAAAATAAATAGCTCATCAATTCAGCGGGATTAGAATACATTCCAATCAACTTACTAAACATTCATTCAAGATAAAACTTCAGTTAATATTCAACATGAAGCTCCAACAACTGATCTAGCATTCATTATTAGGCTCCATTAACAAATTAGACCTGAAAAATCATACCAACTTCAAATATAAAGTTAACAACAAAATTCTATCAACGATGCTGGCTATGATAAAAATCAATTGGATGCATAATTTCTGTAAACCATACATAATCACATCAGACCGCCGAATTCTGTGATTTTACATCCCAAACCTAGCTTTACAACTACACAATATGTTTTTCTTGTTTCTTGTTCAAGACAAAATCACTCTATTGAAAAGGGAATGGGTTTGCTACGCACCCGGATGTACATATACGTAGGTGCACCCAAATGTATTTTGTAATGAGACATTGTTGTTGTCAAAACTAATGTAGGAATAATGGATAAGACATTGTTTACTAAAACAAAAGGGTCTGACATAATTGTAGTCCAAATATATCAGAGATTATGTAATGAGTTTGCTGATCTTATGCAGAGTGAGTTTGAAATGAGCATGATGGGAGAACTTGGTTTCTTCCTTGGCCTACAGATCAAGAAAATTGATGAAGGAATCATGATACATCAGCAAAAGTACCTTCTAGAGCTTTTAAAGAAGTATGGCATGCAGAACAGTAAGGCATATGATACACCTGATCCAATTTCCACAAAGCTCGATGTAGATGACAAAGGAACAGCTGTGGATCCTACACTGTGCAGAGGCATGATTGTATCACTATTGTATCTCATTGCCAGTAGACCAGATATTTTATTCTCTATAGGGTTATGTGCCAGATTTCAGAGTAAACCTAAGGAATCACATTTGAAAGCACTAAGAAGAATTCTCAGGTATTTGGTAGGTACTGATGATTTATGTTTATGTTATCCTAGAGGAAATATAGTTGAACTAGTTGGATACATTGATGCTGATTATGCAGGGTTCTTAGTTAACAGAAAAAGTACTTCAGGTATGGCACACTTTGTGGGTTCATGTTTGATCTCATGGGGTTCCAAAAAGCGGAACACTGTAGCTTTATCCACAGCAGAAGCTGACTATATTACAACTACTGCTTGTTGTTCTCAACTGCGTTGGGTAAAGAGTCAATATTGAAAGACTTTGGGGTGTTGTTAGATAGAGTCCCTATCTTCCGTGATAACTCTAGTGCCATTAACATTTCCAAAAATCCAGTTCAGCACTCAAAGACCAAGCACATAGAGATAAGACATCATTTCCTAAGGGATAATGTTGAAAAGGGTCTAGTTGAGTTACAATTTTGCAAAAGTGAGGATCAGATTGCAGATATCTTAACTAAACCATTAAGTAGAATTTCTTTTTGTAGGCTTAGGTTGTTTTTAGGACTAATTAGAATTAGGAAGTAGGACTTTACTTAGACTTAGGTCAATGTTCTTCTAGTTAGACTACAGGTAATAAAATTGGTCTAATATTGATGAAAAAGGTTTCTTATGATTAAATCATTTCATTTAGCTAGATTAATGCTCATGGATGTATGGATTGCTTGCATAAACATTGTTGATTCTATATGTTCTATCTTGATGCATGAACAGGTGAGTTGTCTAAGTTGCCTAGAATAGTTGAACTGCGTAGTGATTTGAACCAATACAGGTGAACAACAGAACAATACAGATATGTTTTTGTTGAAGTAATTTTTGACAAAAATTAAAATAAGTATTTTATTCCTTCTGTAAGGGATAAGTTCTTTGGCAGTTGGTTTTCATTATTTAGGCAGGCATGAGTGATGGAAGGAAACTTCCACACGTGCCTTTCACTTAGTGGCAGTTAAGGAAGTTACTGAACTTTCTTTTGAACTTCTCACTTTTGTAACTGACCACTACTTCTGCTTTACTGTCTTCATATTACTCCACACTCAGGTTATTTCATTCATCATCTCTCTCACTTCATCTTATCTCAAATTCAAAAATTCACCATCTCTCAAAATCTCTGCAAGTTCGAAGGAAAAATGGTGAGAACTAAGGGCTTAGCTAAAGCAAAGAAGAAGAGTAATTCTAGTAATGCATCTTCATCACCCTCCATAGCAAAGTCAGATAGTTCGATGGACAAAGGGAATGTGTCAGATGCTGCAAATCCTAAAATTACTAAGCAACAAACAACAAAACCACCTTCACACAAAAACCTCCACCACAAAATCAACCTCAACCACCAAAAACACCTCATTACCTGCTGAGAAAACTGTCGAAACCGAAACCCTACTTTCTCCCACTCCTATCTCCATAGTACCTCCATCTATTGAAACCACATCACCTCAAACAACTCAAAATGAACCTTGAACCAAAGCTGATGTTGAGGGGGAACAACAGGTTGACATTGTTCAAGTTGACAAGATTGTGCCCGAAACCCTAGAAAAGATTTATGAGAAAATTGAGGAGGATGATCAAGAGGATGAGTCTGTGCAAGCTGAGGAGAAGGATCTAAAAGAGAAAAGTGTAGAGGAAGAGGCAAAAGTGGCTGAAGAAGAAGTAGTATAATTTGTAGGTGAGGCAAAGAGGCCTCCAGTTCAGGTAATTAATTAGCATAAGGTTTACTAGATCTGGTAGTGTAGTCAAACAAGAGATTTCTGTCTGTCCAAAGGTCACACCCAATAAAAGTGGGAAGGGAAAAACACCTGTTGCCAAAACAGCCAAAGGTAAATCTACTATTTCTCCTACTGTTTCTGATAGGAATGTTATGTCTGGTTGTGGATGAGAGGATGGATATTTTGATCTGCCTGCTTTGTCTGAGGTTAAGGATATTTTAGAATTTTAGGGTTGGATGAGTTTGTTTAAAACTGTTAGAAAGGCTTATGTAGAGGATATTAGGGTATTTTATGAGAATTTGGAATTATGCCCTGATATGAGTGTTAGCTCTGCTGTTTCTGGTGTTAAGTTGGATTTGTCTGTTGCTTCTATGTCTGCGTCTTTGTTTGGCCCAGTGGTGGGGTCACAACTAATGATATAATTAAGTTTTTGTTTGGGAGAGTGTTAGCCAAGAAAGATCGTTATCTTGTTAAGAATTTGTCAAAACCAATCATGTTGGTGTTGCATTTTATATGCAACAAGGTGCTTTTACCTAAGGCACAGGGTAGGGGATCAGTTAGGATAATGGACATGGTGCTTATGTACCTAATGACGAAGAAGGATAAGATTAATCTCCCCTCTTTAATGCTAGACCACATGATTGTGTGCAAGAACTCTCAATCCCACTCCCTTCCCTATGGCTCAATACTTACTTCTGTGATGATTAAGAATGGTATCAAACTAGCTGGATAAACTATGGTAGGACATAAATTTTCAATGAAGATTCTTAGGCAGAAAGGACTGGAAGCATTTGGTTCTGTCCTAGTTTGGAGAGACCAGGAGCCTATTCAACCTGTTGCATAGATAAGGAAGAGTAGTATGTCTGCTTGTTCAGCAGATCTCACTCCCCTTCTGGGTAGGATAGAAAAGAAGTAGGAAACCCTTAGCACGTTAATGACATTGGTTAGAGGGTTGACTAATCGTATGGCTCATAAACAGGTGTCTCTGGAGAAGAAACTGATAGCCACAGAACTTCAAGTTTTACAGATGGCAGGGGTAGCAAAAGAGAATGCTGGTCAATCTTCAGGGAAATCTAAACCAGCAGGGGAACCAGTTGATAGTGAGAAGGATGCAGGAGAAACTTCCTCAACAAAGAAAGATGCACAGGAATCTGAAGAAGATGAAGAGGTATCTGAAGATGATGATGATGTCTCTGATCTTGATGCTGAGCTTGATGATGAGGATGATGATGATGATGATGAATGATGCCTGCCATTAGCCTTCTTATTCCCCTTTCCCATTTTGCCAATCTGCCTTTAGTATTACTGTTTTCTTACAATTTTACAAAATAATTTTTCTGTAATTTGGTGTCCTTTCATACTCTACTAGTTTGTGTTGCTAACTCTTTGAACTGTTTTTGGGATAGTGAGTTGATGACTCACTAGTGACTGTTGACAGGTTTAACATTTTGGTAGTACGGCCTGTAAGTTCAATGTATACTCAAGAAGGGGGGTTAAATTGAGTATGTGTGTTTTTTCAATCGTTTTCAAAGTTTGTTTATCTTTTTGTGAGAACAACGATAGAACAGTAAATAAAGAGTAGGGACACAAGGATTTAACGAGGTTCAGCTTCTAAACAAGCCTACGTCCTCCACTCTCTCACCAATATTATTAATCAACTCTGAATAATAACAAGGTTATAGACTCAATTAAATGCTACAACTCTGTAATACTTAATTCCCCAACTGTTAACTCTAATAGTTCACTCAGTGTTCACAGAACACTCCCCAACCACTTCCCTCTAAGTGGTTCAAAGATTACAATCTTAAATCTCCGTAAGCTTTTCTCTTAAATATTGATATGGAGATAGTTTAGCTCTATGGATAGACTCTCAGAAAATATGACTTGGTTTTCTTTGGAGAGCAAAATTCTTTTTAGGGCTTTCCAAAAGATTGTATTTATAGGCAAGGAAAAACCGTCCCCTAGAAGTGTGCTTAGAGACTTGCCTAAATTGTGCAAACAAGCTCAGCTGACACAAGTGCAAAGGTACCTATTTCAGACCTTTGTCTCCTTCCACTACATGTAGTGGAAAGTACACTAGAATCCAAACAAGTACATTGCAAAGCTGATTTTGTGTATCAATTTGGCAGATTTCCAAAACATAAGTGATCAATATTTTTCAAATAAATTTCAAAAATAATTTTAAACACGAAAATTGGTACGGATCACTTAAGTGCACGTGCGTAATAATGAGTTCTGTTCCCACAGTGGTCTCAGGACTACAAAGTCTACATCTGGCAAAGAGAATTGTTCCAAGCGTGTTCTCTGTCTGTTCTTAGCTTGTTCTTGGCTTGTTCTCTTTACTAGACATAAACTTTAATTCTTTTTGCTCTTTACTTAGAAACACAAGGTATATCTTCCTAAGTCTATTTTACAAGAAGATCCCATAAGTACAAAAATTAAAAAGGCTTCAAGCTCTTGACTTCTGATCTTCAAGTATCTCAAGGTCTTCAAATTTGCCTTGAAGAGTTCTCACTTAAATTAACATGTTCAAATACAAACATGCATAATAATAAAGTATAGAGAACTGATTTGTCATCCATCAAATCAAACATGGTTCAACAATTTACCCCTATTTGATGATGACAAACCATGAAGTTCCCTGAGAACAGTAACCAATTGTTTTAAGATAAAACAATTGTTCAGAGGAACTGGTCTTGCACTATTCCTGTAGTCAGATTCATAATCTCAGAAAATTAAATAACACAAAAGACTAAAGCACAATTAGACTGATTACAAGGGTCATTCACTCATCACATTACTCAATAAATTATTGAGTTTTAGCATTAGACCTGTAACCTGCAAGACTTATCAATATCAAATGTAGCAAGAGAATTCTAAATTCACTTGGAAGAGTTTCTTCCAGTTGGGATGGATAGGAGCATTTGATCTGAATTCAAAATACTCTTAGGCATGAAGCTGGGCCATCTATAACAAGGTCTGAACCTTGTTCAAGTTGCTACACCTGACACTAGGAACCTCACCTGTCATATTCCCCCTTTTGGCATCATCAAATGACAAAATAATCACATCACAATAATTAGGAGAAGACAACAAGTAAAGTCAAACACAAGCATAATATAAATATAGCATTTTAGAGATGTTGTCCCAAAAGTGAGTACCTGCAACTCACAATCCCAAACGTCAAAGTGCACGTAAGTTAATTAATTATATAGACCAGGACCATTCTGCAGAGAAATTGTTTGGCACAAATGGTCAAAAATTAAGAATAATTAAATTGTTCAAGGAAACCATAGAAATGATAGTTTGAGAAATAGGTTAGTAGGGTAGGGGGTAAGCTAAGAAGAGTCAGAGTTAGCATCATCATCAGAATCCTCAGTAGAATCCTCATCTTCCTTTTCTGCACTCTCCTCCTGCTGCTTCTTCTTGACTTGGGCAATGATGGGAACTGGTCTCTGAGTGGTCTTGGGATTGATCCTGGAAGAGGAGGCAAGCTTTTTTTCATGGGAGTCCAACCGTGCTGATATATTCTTGATTGATCCATCTAGAGAAGTACACAGGACATTCACACTAGCCATCATTTGTTGCAGTAGTTCTCCATGTGTTTGCATCTGTTTGGACAGTGCTCTAGTAGCTTCCTCAGACCTTGAGCTGCTTGTTTTCCTGACCCCAGTGGTCCTCTCTTCATCCCTTATCTTTAGTATACCACCTTTGTAACGACCCGACTCGCTCAAATCGGCGCGGAAGAAACCGACGAGTCGAATAGTTATAAACTACAACTCAAAATACCTAAGAATTAAAACTAATTCCTCGAAATATTATTAATAAACCACAAAAGTACAAATACCCACAAGTTTGTACATAAATAGTCCCAAAAGTCAAACTAAAAGTACTAAAATACGGGTAACTCTAACCACACGTTAGAGCCCAAACCTAACGTATAGAAATCCATACAATAGTCCAATACTATCTAAAAACGACAGGAATAGAAAATACATCCAAAACAGAAACAATAAACGTCGCTCGCCCAACCCAAAGCTAAGCAAGTACATCGTCATCAGAATTACCTGTAAAACAAACAATTGTCCACCATCAGTGGCGAGTAACATAACTGACTCACCCTAATGGGAATACACATGAACATAGCATAAACCAAATAATCAACATCAATAATCAAAGTACGAGAACAACCCAAAAACGTGAACTCGACCCAAACAACCTAACCAACTATCTTTGGCGCAATCATTCATATACTAGACCGGACTGTGCTCGTACGAACGCATCTTACGCGATCGAACTTTCTACTATGTTCGGATTTGAGAATCTTACTCCCAAACCCCATGAAACCAATCTTACTGGAAATCCATGTCCCGTGAAACCAATCTTACTGGAAATTCAAAGGATAACATAGTATGACTCCAACTATCCCAATACCGCGGATGGAATAGGGGCAACGTCTTAACCCAAAAACAAAGAATCTTACTCTAAGTTTTAGGCGTCTAGAAATGAAATCAAGCTAATTAATTAATTAAATCTTTAATCATTTTAATCAATTCAATCATAACATAATTATAATCAAGAATTGCCTTTGTGCCTTGATTCTCGAAAATAATTAGTTAAACAACAAAGTTATTCTCAAGATTGCCTTTGCGCCTTGATCTTGAGTCTAACCAACATTAATCCTTCACTTTAAACCCATTCTTTAATCAATTTCAACTCAATCTTTAACTTTCTTTAACCTTTAAACCACTTTCTTTAATTATCAAGATTCAACCAAGAACTCATCAAGACTCATCAAGAATTCAAAGAACTCAACAAGAACTCATAAAGAACTCATTCAAGATGCAAGATCTTCAATCAAGAACTCAATCAAGATTCAAGAACTTCAATCAAGAACTCATCCAAACTAAACAAGTCACACGCATAGCCTCAAAAACCACACGAAAACTACCATCAAACTTATCCAAAATTCATCCAACTTTAACATAATTATCATGATCATAAAACAACATAAAATCAATCATAAAATCATAAAATCCATCATCAAAATATCATGAAAACCACATAAAAATCAGATTAGAAACAACACATGAAATCATGAATAATCATCACCAAACAACCCATACATGCATTTAATCTATACTATAAACATAGTATACCAACAAGGTTGAGAAAGCATGTTACCTTATCAAGATTAAACATGAAAGATACCAAAAACTCGCTGCCCGGAACGAGTCTTACACGGCCATCCAAACACGGCTACACTCGCACATGAACATGGCAAATGACACCATCACGAGCCAACCAAGCACCAGCCAGCACGGCTCCCCACAGCAGCATACACGACCCCCACAGCAGCATACACACGGCTGCCCAGCAGCCCTTTTGCACGGCCACACCACCAGCCACGAGCACCGCTACTTGAAGCACGAACCCGAACCCCAAACAAGACCCGAACATACGATCTTGATCGATGACAAAGAGGAACCACTAGTACTTGAATACTTAAAGATCAATGGATGTAGAATCTTTAAGTTTTGGTTTAGAAAAGATGATGAACACACTTGGGTTTATAATGCCCAAAATAGGCGTGTGGCAAGATGGCAAAGGAGAGAGTGTTTTAGCTTTCAAAAGTGATGGAAAGAGATGAGCAAATGGCAAAATGGATCCTCATGCCTTACTACTACTTCTATTTATAGAAGTTAGTTAGGTGTGAATGCATGGCAAGTGGCAAATCAAGCCACTAAAGAGAAAGAGAAAACCGGCTATGGGCTTGCTCAAATGGGCTCAATGTTCACTTGGGCCATTTGCACTAATTCATGACTAATCATGATTATTTTCGCACTTGGCCCAAAACTAATTAATTAATTAGAAAATTAAATAATAAAATTCTAATTAATTAAAATAAAATAAAATTAAGAATTAATAAACCATTAAATAAAATGGTTACACTCAAGAAATAAAAATAGTCTAAATAAATTTAGACCATGCACCGCAACAAAAATAACGACAAGCTAACAACATGAAAATAGCCCAAAATCTGGGGCGTTACAACCTTAAAAGGTCATTCCCTTCTGACCTAGGATATGGTTGGTGAGGACGGACATTTTCTTGACTTCACCATTCAGATGTACCTTCCTACTTTGGAAGACCAGAGTAAGCCAAGCACCATAGGGTAGAGAGTGGTTTGAACTTTCCAAAATGCTAACCATGTGGGCTAGCATGAAACCAGGGAGACTCAACTTGATCTTTTCATACAGGCAGTAGATTATCACAGCATCCATTTTTCTCACATCTATTCTGCCTTGAGCCCTAGGGAGTACTATCTTAGAGGCTACTTTATGAAACAGCCTCATCACTGGTTCCTCCCTTAGTTGGCCAATTACATGGCCAGACCCATCAGTAGGAGAACCAGTAAAGAGAGTGGTCTGTATGTGTTCTGTACTGACCTCAGGAATAGTAGGCCAATTGTCCTTTGAGTAGTCACAGAACCCACCTCTTGGTACACCCAGTACCTCCCCTAGACTCTTCCTTGACAGAGTGATATCTACCCCTTAGACCTCACTCCAGACCTTCCCTTTGTCTAACTTCCCCAATTTTGAGTAGAATTCCTCAACACAAGACTCAAACACATCCAACCTTTTATCAAACAGCCCCTCCCAACCCTGGAACTCTATAGCCTCCTTAAACTCCTCTAGAAAAGGTTGACTCATCCAAGACTTAGGGCATGCAAAACCAAACAAAACACCCCTACCACTTAATTCAAATAGTGGTTCAGAATTGGTCTTACCTTTCTTCTTGGCTGAGGCCTTTTCAGGTGCAGAGTCAGCCTTCCTCTTCTTTTCAGTTGGTGGTTTGGTTGCAGGTTTGGGGCTCTCAGAAGCTTTGCCCTTCTTTGCTACACTTTTCATTCGTTTCTTCTTTTCCTCCTTCTTTCCCACTGGAGCCTCCTCAGCAGGCTCCTTCTTAATTTCATCCTTACAGATCCTTGACCTCAAGGGCCTTATCCTCTTCCCAGTCTCCTTTTCCCCCTGCACCACTCCAGTAATTTCAACATCCATGTCCTCCCCATGTGTGTCTTCAGCCTTCTCTTCTGTTTCTTCCTTCTCTACCTCTTCCTCCTCAGTGCTTGGCACTAGTTTCTCTGTGATCTGAGGGGTTGGTGAAGGTGTCTTTTTTGGTTGTGGAGAAGGTTATGGGGTTTTTTTTTTATTTTTATAGTGAAGAGGGTGATGGTGTTTTGGACTTTGGTAGTGAAGGTGGAGGAGGAGCTTTTGCTTTTGAGGGTGATGGTGACCTCTGTGGAGGTGAAGAAATAGTAGGTTGTGGAGAGGGTTGTTTAGGTGATGGAGAGGGTGATTTCTTTGATGTGGAGGGTGATGGGTTAGATGGGGATGGAGTTTTCTGAGTTTGAGGTGGTGGAGATTTTGGTGATGATGGTGGTGGTGATTTAGGGCTTGGTGGTGGTGTAGTTTTCTCTTTAGGCTTACATGCATTCTTGGATTCCACAACCGTTTCTACAGTGGCTTGTTCCTGGACCTCTTTCTGCTTCTCTTTTGCTTTGTGGCGTTCAGCAACCACAGCAATACTTGATTCCTTCTCGATTTTAAAAGGTGTGAAACTAGGTGATTGACTCAGTCCTTTGCTTCTCTTCTTTGATGCTTTGTTCTTCTTTCTTCCCATTTTCGATTGATTCAGTAGATTGAAGAGAGAGAGAAAGTGTTTGAGAATTCTTGTAGAGAGATTCTTTTAATGATGCTTAGGGTTTGAGAGAGAAGAGCAATTAGAGAGAGATATCAATGTGAAAGTATGAAATAAAACTGAAGAGAAAATGGTAGCTATTAAGTGATATAGAGAGGAGGTTACTTTACACTGTTCATCCATCCCTCAACGGTCACATGTCAGAACAATTAAATTCTCAATTTCAAAATTGAAATTTCAGTAATAAACTGATATAACCGTTGTAAGGGACTGGTCTGACGATGGTCTGTATTCATTAATAACTTGAGGCATCTTTTAGTTAGGCAACTTAGAGATACCACACATTGGAACAACATCAACATAAGAACTTTGAGATCACTTGCATATATGACAATTAAAAGTTAACCAACCCTGCTTATGTACTCTAAGGATCAAAACTGTCAAACATAACCAAAAAGGGAAATATAAGTCCTAAGGAACTAGGATCTAATCCTTACCATACCAAGTAATGTGGGAAGTTTGACAAACACTTCCCTGCTTAGGGGCTTAGTGAAAATATCAACCAATTGTTCTTTAGATCTGCAAAATTCAAGACTCACATTTCCTTTTTGAACATTGTCTCTGAGAAAATGATGTCTGATCTCAATATGTTTGGTTTTAGAATGTTGGACAGGATTTTTAGAAATGTTTATGGCACTAGTGTTATCACACAATATGGGAACACTTCCGGAACAGACCCCAAAATCCTCAAGTTGTGTCTTTATCCAAAGCAATTGAGCACAGCACAAAGCAGCAACTATGTACTCTGACTCAGCTGTAGATAAGGCCACTGAATTTTGTTTCTTAGGTCCCCATCGTATGAGACAAGAGCCTAAGAAGTGAGCCATTCCTGAAGTGCTCTTCCTGTCAACACTAAAACCAGCATAGTCAGCATCAGTGTATCCTAAAAGATCAAAATTACTTCCCTTTGGATACCACAAGCACATGTCCTCTCTACCACTCAAGTACCTAAAAATTCTCTTAACAGCTTTTAGATGAGACTCTTTTGGGTTGCTTTGAAATCTAGCACACAACCCCACTGAGAACACTATGTCTGGTCTACTAGCTATTAAGTAGAGAAGTGAGCCAATCATACCTCTGTATAGCTTATCCTCAACATCCTTTCCTTTCTCATCTAGGCTCAGTAGAGAAGAGGTAGGAATGGGTGTGTCATAGGACTTGCTATCTTGCAGTCCATATCTCTTGAGCAACTCCTTGAGATACTTTTGTTGGTGGATCATGATTCCATCATCCACTTGCTTGATTTGGAGCCCTAGGAAGAAGCCAAGTTCTCCCATCATACTCATCTCAAATTCACTTTTCAATAGGTCTGCAAACTCATCACACAAAACAGAATTAGTAGCCCCAAATAAAATATCATCAACATATACCTGGACCACTAACAGATCTGTTCTCCTTTTCTTTAAGAATAGAGTTTTGTCCACTGAACCTCTCTCATAATGATTTTCAATCAGAAAACTAGAGAGTATCTCATACCAAGCACGAGGAGCTTGTTTGAGGCCATAAAGAGCTTTATCTAGCTTGTAGACATGATCAGGACAAACTATATCCTCAAAGCCAGGGGGCTGTTCCACATACACATCTTCTTTCAAATAGCCATTTAGAAAAGCAGTTTTAACATCCATTTGAATGAGTTTGAAGTTCATGTGGGCAGAAAAGGCAATTAAGATTCTTATTACCTCAAGCTTGGCTACTGGAGATAAGGTTTCATCATAATCTATTCCCTCTTGTTGGTTAAACCCTTGAACCACTAGCTTGGCCTTATTTCTGACTATGGTGCCTGAGTCATCAATTTTGTTTCTGAAGACCCATTTGGTTCCACCAACTGACATCTCATTGGTTCTTGGTTCAAGATGCTAAACCTGATTTCTCTCAAACTGGTTCAACTCATCTTGCATGGCCAAGATCCAATTAGGATCAATTAGTGCAATCTTATAGTCAGTTGGTTTTATGTGAGATAAGAAGGAGAAGTAAGCACAAAAATTCTTCCAATCAAAATTTCTAGTTTGGACTCCTTTTGATAAATCACTAATGATTTGATTAGAAGGGTTAGAGTTTCTTTGCTTAAACATACTATTTCTTATAGCATTTGAGTCACCTAAGTTAGAACCAATGTTTGTACTGGTTCCCCCTATCTCATTTTCATTTTGAGAGGGTGGACCATTTTCTTCAGTGTTCTCTCCCACTTTATCTTCAGTTGGATGGGCAGGAGAGTCACTGAGTTCAACAACCTGTTTAGCATTTACCTCTGCTGCACCAGACCCATTGTTGTTTTCAGGAGGAGTTGGAGGGTCTGGTTCAGCAGTGTTCTCTGATTCAGCTCCAGTGAAATTTGTCGTTCCAATATCAAAACCTTCATCATCATCTGCACAGGCTTGTTGAACATGTTAGTTTCATCAAATAGCACATGGATACTCTCTTCAACACACAAGGTTCTTTTGTTGAAAACTTCATATGCCTTTCTATGAGGAGAATACCCAATAAAAACCGCTTCATCACTTTTGGAGTCGAACTTGTCCAAACGGTCTTACCATTGTTGTGTACAAAACACTTACAACCAAATATTCTTAAATGTTCAATGTTTGGTTTTCGACCCCTTAGAAGTTCATAAGGTGTTTTTCTCAGTATTGGTCTTAGCATAACTCTATTGAGTATGTAGCATGATGTACTCACAGCATCAGCCCAAAATTTCTTGGACAGACCACTCTCTAGAAGCATGGTTCTAGCTATTTCTTCTAGAGTGCGATTCTTTCTTTCAACTACTCCATTTTGTTGTGGAGTTCTGGGGGCTGAAAAGTTGTGAGAAACACCATGCTCCATACAATAAGTTATGAAGCTAGCATTATTAAACTCTGATCCATGATCAGATCTGATAGATGGCAACTGATGATTGATCTTGTTCTAGAACTGTTTCACTAAGATTTCAAATTCATCAAAAGTTTCATCTTTTTATTTCAAAAATATTGTCCAAGTGAAACGAGAGTAATCATCAACTAAGACAAATACATAACTAAAGCTATTTCTACTTTATACACGCATTGGTCCACATAAATCCATGTGTACAAGTTCAAATGGTCTAGAGGAACTAACCACTTTCTTTGGTTTAAAAGATGATTTGACATGTTTGCACGTTGCACACTCTTGGCAGAGTTGGTCTGCCATATATTTGATGTTAGATAAACCTATCACCAAATCTTGTGTTCTCAACTTGTTGAGCAAAGTGAAACTAACATGTCCTAATCTTTTATGCCAAAGACATTGGTCATCCTCTACAACACTAAGGCAGAGGGCACTGTTCTGTGGAATTTGACTTAAGTATGTAATATACAAATTGTTATGCCTTGTTCCTTCACAGACCAGTTCCCCTGTCTTAGGGTTCATTATGTGACAAGAGTTTGATTCAAAATTCACTTTATTTCCCTTGTCACATAGTTGAGATATGCTTATAAGGTTATGTTTCAAACCTTCTACATAGTAAACATTGTCAATTGCTTGGGAGAGTGACTTACCAACCTTACCTACTCCTTTGATAAGTCCTTTGCTATTGTCACCAAATCACCCTCGAATGCAGTGAGCGAAAGGAATTATTCTTTATCCTCGGACATGTGTCTTGAGCAACCACTGTCCAAATACCAATATGGCTTTCCTTTCACTCGTACATGCACAAGCAAATTAAAGGTTAGTTTTAGGAACCCAGACCAGCTTGGGTTCCTTATTCTTCGAAACATTCTCAATTTTGACCTTCCTAACCCACACTTGTTGGGTGTAGGCTTTGTTCTTCTTGTCATGTTTCTTTTTGGTGAAACATTTGTTAGTAACATGACCACTTTTACCACAGTAGGTACAAACATGCATATCCTTGGCAAATATATACTTGCCTTTCTTGAATTCATCCAACCATGTGTTGTCTCTACCTAGAACAGTTGTAGAACTAGATCCAGAATACACTAAACCAAACCTTTGAGAATTTCCAGGTTAGGATGTGAGGATGTTTAGGGTTTTCTGAGCATCTAACATTTTGTTTAATTGGTTCATACAATCTGTTAGCTCATTCTCCTTGTTTTCAAGCCTCTTAAGTTGAACTTCATTTTGTTTTTCAAATGATTTCAGATCAAGTCTAGTTTTCTGAAGTTCATCTTGTAGTCTTGAAACCAGGGAGAGATCTGGTTCATCACTGGTCTTCTTGATGTTTTCTTGTTTTAACAGGATGAGTTCAGCCTCAAGATCACAGATCTTAGCTATGCACTCATCATGTAAAACATCCAAAACCTCATTAAAGGCAGTGGGAGAACCAGTTTCTTTAGAAACCTTAAGATCACCATGTTCTTTGTTTAAATCTTCAAGTTTTTCAATTAGGTGGTCATATGTAAGTATGACATCAGATTTACCAAAGGTAAATGTGTCTTTTAACAGTTCAAAGTTTGAATTATGTGTGAGAAATTTTTTGAGCTCATTAAACCCCATTTCAATTTTTTCAAAAAACTCATCCTCTTTGTGAATTGATTTGAGGTTTAATGTCTCAAGCTTTATTTTCTGCTGATTTGCTGTTATCTCAAGCTCATAAATTTTTTCTTTAAGCTCCTCACATATGAGCTCAAGCTCAGCAGATTTAGCTCCACATATTTCATAATCTTGAACTGTTTCTTTAAGTTTCTTTTTGTTGTTCTGGTAAGCAGACCCAACACTAATGCATTGATCAATAGTGAATTCAAGATAGTAAAGTAATTAATCTCTATCTAGATTATGCATATTTGCCTTTATATCATTAAAACATACCTGACTGTCATCTGAAGTGCTCCCCACCAGCCATGAGACAGAGAACCTCTTCTTCTTCCGAACAGACCTCAGACTGGTCTGTGCATGTAAAAGCAGTAAGGCAGAGATTAGCTTCTTCTTCATCTTCCTCATTCTCTGATTCTGAATCTCCCCAAACTACAGCCAGCATAGCTCTTTTGAAAACCTTCTTCTCAGCCTGGACTCCAGGATTTCCCTTGGGATTTTTCCATGTTGGACACTCCTTGATTATGTGCCTCACTTCATCACATTTAAAGCAACCAGCATTGGAACTGGTTTTCCTGAACTGTCCAGAACTGTTTCTTCCTTTTGCAAACTTACCCTTGGACTTTGTCCTAAGTTAATTTTCAAACCTTCTGGCTATAAGACTGATATCATCTTCATCTTCCTCTGCTTTGAGAAACATCTCATGAGTCATCAAAGAACCAATAAGTTGTTCTAGAGATAGTGTGGTCAAATCCTTTGCTTCTTGTATGGCTTTAACCTTGGGCATCCACTTGAGAGGCTTCTCAACATTTTCCTCACCAACTCTTCACTTGAGAAGGTCTTCCCTAATGACTTAAGTTCATTTACAATGGTCATGAACCTTGTAAACATATCCTTTATGTTTTCTTCCCTATTCATCTCAAAGACCTCATACTTTGACATGAGCATGTCAATTTTTGACCTTCTCACTTCAGAGTTGCCTTCATATGCAAGCTCTAGTGTATCCCATATTTCCTTTGCAGAAGAACAAGCTAGAATTCGATTTACCTCACATTTTGCAATTCCTTGTTGAACAAGTGACATTGCCTTTGCATTCTTCTCTAGCTTCTTGTAATCGTCACTTGTATACTCTTCTTCTGACTTTGGAACAATGAGCCCTTCCTGATTTTTCTTGTGGATGGACGTGGGTCAATTTTTAACAATCATCCAGCATTCATAATCTATCCCAATGATAAGATTTTTCATGCAGTTCTTCCACCAAGAGTAGTTAGTGCCATTGAACTTGGGGAGTCTGGAACTGTTTGATTCTTGAGTAGACATCTTCTTGCTCCTCTAGGTAGTTAACATTTTGAGAAGTTAGGCTCTGACACCAATTGTAAGTTCAATGTATACTCAAGAAGGGGGGGGGGGTTGAATTGAGTATGTGTGTTTTTTTAATCGTTTTTCAAATTTTGTTTATTTTTTTTGTGAGAACAACGATAGAACAGTAAATAAAGAGTAGGGACACAAGGATTTAACGAGGTTCGACTTCTAAACAAGCCTACGTCCTCCACTCTCTCACCAATATTATTAATCAACTCTGAATAATAACAAGGTTATAGACTCAATTAAATGCTACAACTCTGTAATACTTAATTCCCCAACTGTTAACTCTAACAGTTCACTCAGTGTTCACAAAACACTCCCCAACCACTTTCCTCTAAGTGGTTCAAAGGTTACAATCTTAAATCTCCGTAAGTTTTTCTCTTAAAGATTGATATGGAGATAGTTTAGCTCTATGGATAGACTCTCAGAAAATATGACTTGGTTTTCTTTGGAGAGCAAAAGTCTTTTTAGGGTTTCCCAAAAGATTGTATTTATAGGCAAGGAAAAACCGTCCCCTAGAAGTGTGCTTGGAGACTTGCTTAAATTGTGCAAACAAGCTCAGCTGACACAAGTGCAAAGGTACCTATTTCAGACCTTTGTCTCCATCCACTATATGTAGTGGAAAGTACACTAGAGTCCAAACAAGTACATTGCAAAGCTGATTTTGTGTATCAATTTGGCAGATTTCCAAAACATAAGTGATCAATATTTTTCAAATAAATTTCAAAAATAATTTTGAACACGAAAATCGGTACGGATCACTTAAGTACACGTGCGTAATACTGAGGTTTGTTCCCACAGTGGTCTCAGCACTACAAAGTCTACATCTGGCAAAGACAACTGTTCCAAGCTTGTTCTTTGTCTGTTCTTAGCTTGTTCTTGGCTTGTTCTCTTTGCTGGACATAAACTTTAATTCTTTTTGCTCTTTACTTAGAAGCATAAGGTATATCTTCCTAAGTCTATTTTACAAGAAGATCCTAGAAGTACAAAAATTAAAAAGGCTTCAAGCTCTTGACTTCTGATCTTCAAGTATCTCAAGATCTTCAAATTTGCCTTGAAGAGTTCTCACTTGAATTAACCTGTTCAAATACAAACATGCATAATAATCAAGTATAGAGAACTGGTTTGTCATCCATCAAATCAAACATGGTTCAATATGGCCTACCTTTTGGATGAATGCATGAAATTTGCTTGCTTTACTTGTCTGTGATTATTTTTTAATGATGCCAAAAGGAGAAATTAGGTCATTTGAAGTTTTGATAAAGCCAAATGAGACTAGTTGAATAAACCTTAGTCGGATTATTAGTCCAGAAGCCTAAGTGTTTAGTATAGTATGAGAAAATAGTTCTGGTTAGTTAGTTGAGTAAGTAAAATTTTTTTTTACAGCTGTTCTGGATAGTTGTTCTCATGGCCATATTTTTGCAATCTTTTAGGATATAGTTGTTCTTAGTCTTTGAAATAAAGTGAAATAGTTAGTTGTTTCACTTAGAGTTTAGATTAGTTGAATTAGTTAGGTAGTTTTCTTTTTGAGTCAGAAAATTTAAAAAATTCAAAAAAACGTTCCACGTGTTTTGAAGCTTTATGTGACTAACTTGTTTATTGCAGGAAAAACTTCAAAAGGTTTGTTATCATCAAAAAGGGGGAATTTGTTGAGACCCTTGATGTTTTGAGTGATGACAAACAGATGAGTCAAACAGGTGTGACAAACAGGTGTCACAAACAGATGAGGCAAACAGTTGTTAGAAACAGTTTGCAGGAACAATTGTTATTGAATGAGTTTATATAGTTGTGTTGAAACAGCTGAAGTGTACTGTTCCTGAGTTACTCATTTTGAGTAATATTACCTTTCATGTCATATATTGTATTGTGCATGTTTAACATACACGTATTCCACTACTTGAGACATGTAGAACCGCTTCATCCAAACTGAAGTGTGTTAACAATGGAGAATCCAAGTGTCCAAGTAATGAAGAACATAAAGATTGAATAGTAGCCTTAGGGTTTTTACTTGGTCTTTTTGTTGTAAAGAATGTTTGAGTAATATAGTAGATTTGTGATGTTTGATCTTGGTTTGTTGCAAACACCAGACAAATGTCTAGTGGTTGTAACACGACTGATCTGAAGAACAGTTCCTAGAATAGTTCAACAGACCAACAGGTTCACAAACTGACTCGCAAAATGTTTTGAAAGAATTCGATTCTTGGATTCTTTAAAGATCATGCACGTGGTTAAGTCAGTTTAGTAATCAATATTAAGTGCTAACAGACCCACGTATCTTTAAGAGATCATAACAAATCTTCGAGATCTTTGATCTTCGAATATTTGATCTCATAATTAAATGGGTTTAATAATTACGGTTACAAAACCCTCTTGATTGGAATAATCTGGGTTTTCTAACTATCTATATATAGTTGCACTTAATAAACAAAATGTAGCCAAGTTGTGAGACTCTCCAATACTTCATTGAGCAATATTTTCGAGAGTCCAAAAGATCAAATAGAACAGTTTACAAACTACAAGAGCATTCGAAAAAACCCAAATTTTAACTTCATCTCTTGTAAGCTTTTGAGAAGCATCTTTTGAGAGAAAATTTCTGTAATTCGTCACTAACAGAGGGGTTAGTGATTGGGAGCATTTGAGAGTTCATTTGCGAGTGCTTGTGGGTTCAAGTGCGAAACAATACTCTTGGGTTGAGAGTGAGGAAGTATGTCATATGAGTATACGATAACAAATTGTACTATCTTTTGTTCTTCAGAGTTGATTAATAAAAGTTAGTAGAGAGAGTAGGAGAATGTAGGCACAGTTACCGAACCTCGTTAAATCTGTGTGTTCTTTATTTTCTTTACATTTACTGTTTTACTGTTCTAGATAATTCCGCTGCTAAACCAGTTCTCTAATTCTATAGCTAGAACAAATCAACAAAAAAGTCGATAAAGAAAATTTTAAAATAACACTCAATTCATGCCCCCTCTTCAGTGCTATTGGGACCTTCAAGGGTCTTCCACTAATAACTATCAGTTTAAGAGACATTACTCATTTCAGCATCTACACAACACATATTCATAGCTAGATAAATTATTTGATGTCCTTTTTTTAACCCTAATAATATGTCAGGAGCTCTATTTTCTCATTTGTCCATTATATTTACACATCATATTGAATTGGGAATTAGTTTGAGGACTTCCCTTACTTTCTTAACGAAAAATTACAAGATGAAGAATAAATGAACTATATAATTTATCTCAACAATACTGATAAATGATCACTTATTTGGTGCTCATTTAAGTTCAAATTTAATAGTATGCTACCAAGAAACTAAAGAACAAAAATATAACGTGTATATATATATATATATATATGTTTTTGCTGCCAAGTTTGTTTGGTGCTCAAGGCATTGGGAGGATTTGACAATGCTTAGTATGCTATGTTCACAAGCAAATAGCCTAAACAGCAAAGTAAAAAATTTACTTGCCTAGACAACATATGATCCTCCGACACGGCCAGAACAATAATAATAACTTTAAAAAAAGATGTTAATAAACAAACAAATTGTAGGATCTAGAACTACTCAGGGGGTGAATTGAGTTGTTAATGGCAGTGTCAGATTTTTTCTTAAACTAACTAGACCAGTTGGAACTGTTCTAGTTGCGGAAACAGTTAAGCAAATAAAGTAAATTGAACACACAAATTTAACGAGGTTTAGCCAACTATGGCCTACGTCCTCCTACCCTAGTTATTTTATTAATCAACTCTGAAAAATAGAATAACCTTACACACACAACTGTTCTATCAACTCAGACAGAACAGCTCACACTCAACCCAAGTGTACCAAGATATTCTTGAACTCACAAGAACAAGTACAAATGAACTCACAAATGTACCCTTCACCAACCCCTCTGTTGGTGACAAAAAAACAGTATTTTTCTCATAGAAATTTGCTCTCAAAGATTGAAAGTGAGTACAATAAAATTCTTATGGTGAAATGCTCAAAGACTGATTTTGGCAAGTTGCATTTTAGTGCTCAATTCTTTTTTCTTTGTGCGTCTCCACATGATTCTTTATTAGTTGTTAGCTTTTATAATCAAGAAGCAGATCCTTGTCGAGTTAGGACTGTAATCCTAATTATTTTGAGAATCAAGAAATTTTCCTAAATTGACTCGGTTGAATAATATATTCTGATTTGCTCAAAATATATTATTCCTTGCCACGATTTATAGCAATCAACAACTGTAGAAATCACAAGAAATATGGCAACAATATTTTTTCATAATATTTTCAATCATTTTCAAAAACTTGCCATAAATAATATTTAGGTTAGAATTGTTCTAGTGAACTATTCTACCTCGACCACAACGTTCTAGTTATAAACTTTTTTCAGAATTTTATAACTTTAAGACATGCACTATAGTAAGCAACCACATATTCAGTAAGAACATTTCACATGCAAGAGACTAAGTACAATATATTTTATATAAACTAAACTCCTTCAAATAGTCTACTCATGATCTTCAACAGTGCTTCCTTCTTCATTTTGATTTGAATTAACCAAGCTTCTCTTGAATTCACCATCAACCTGTTGCTAAATATAAGATCATGCAGAATAATATAACAGGTTATACTAAACAGTCTAGCAAGACTATAAATTGTTCTGGCAAACATCAAATTTTTCCTGAGACATAATTGTTCCCTGAACTGTTATGATTTGTCACCATTCAAAACAAGGGATGTATCAACACAAACCCATCATATAAGGGCAAAAATGTGAATCTCCCAAGTTAAGGGCTTGATATTGATTGATAGTATGTTAACAGTACAACTGGATTGAAGAAAAAAAAAACAGCAGCTTAACTTTGAATGACATAAATGAACTAACCATTCTGAGTTCACCATGCATCCTCTCCGGCTTTTCCTTCTTACACTGCTCAATATAGGCATCATATGCACATGAAACTTCTATATAGTTTTTGCCTGCAATAGCCAACAAAATATATTTCCACTCAAATATTCATGTAAAAAGGAAATAAAAAATCTATGCTCCAGCCAAAACTATGCCAACTGCCACCCCACTAACATAATGTCAAAAAAATTACTATCTTAAGTAGAGCCATAAGTTCAGATATATATATTCGTGCTTTTAAGCGAATGGGGGACTTCTTAGTAATGAGTAAAATGATTAAGCATGATATAAATCCAAAAAATGCAATGACTTTACATTTTTTTCATCTCTACTTTATGTCAAAACATTACAATAAATTGGACAGGAGGAAGTAATTAATTTTATTTTTCGAAAGAAATTTAATTTTTAATTTATAAAACTTGTGCAATCCAAAATAAATTCTTGATGAAGCATGACTGGTTTGATTGAATGCTTGAAGAATTATTCAATGTAATATAGAAAGGGATGTGGGAGGGTGTCTTTCTACCAGTCTGTTTTTGATGTGGATTAGCTCCTTGAAGCATGGCCGGTTTGATTGAAAAAAACATACTAATTTCAAATCATGTAGTATGACTAACCAGTAAATGAAGTGAAAGAATAAACTCTAGCAACCTAAGACAAATGAATTGACAGAACCAAATCCACCAACCCTCAAGCATCAAATATTCAAGTAAAATGATAATAATGCGAGATGGCTTGATCCTGTACACGAAGAACTTGTATAAGTGCCAATAACAGTAAAATGATGTTAACATGAAATTATGCCCAAACTGCCATAAAATTCCAATTACACACCAAACATTCATAATTTTCTTTTATAAAAAAAAAGCAACCACCAAAACATCATCCACCAAAAGTTCAAGGACATTATTGTTTTCAACAGAGATAAAAACTTATAACTAAAATTTCAATGCCTTCAACATTCAATAAATCTCTCGAACCTATTTTCTTCTCATACATTTTAGAGACCAAAGAATGTATCTATCCCAACGTCTGAACCCACAACTCCACAAACATAATAATAATATGTGCATACAAATGAAGATAATTTGAGATAAGGAGATAGAACATAAAACCATTACTCATGTTAGCAAAAGCTCTGCCAGAAAGTGACGATCATAATTAAGCTCCTGACAAAGGGCAATCACACCTGTACATATTCAACTAAAAAATTATCAAATCCTTTGAATATATATTAACCCATAAAACAATCTAAAAAATACTGAGATAAATGCAGATATATATATATAGGAACAAGATCATGTAAAAACCTTATAAGAAGTTAAAAACCTAAAAACTAAATATCCTGGCCATTGATTTTTTTTATAGCCCATCATAACCGTCGATTTAATTTTACCCTCTGTTTTTTTTTTTAATTTACTCACTTCACTTTTCACACTTGCCAATGCAGAACTTTGAAGATTAATATCTTTAATTGTGTGTTTGTAAAAGTTATAAAACCTAGATATTAAAAAACTACATGTTGAAACGAATCCAACGAGACCCCACATGACTATGTTTTATTTTATGTATAAATCACAAACGATAGTCAAAGTAGACTTTGTAAATAGTAACAAAGTCAAACTGAGTAAACTTTAAAAAAACGAAGGTAGTACAATTAAGGTATACATGTTAATATTATAGGGGTACATGTTAATTTAAGGATGTACATATTAATTTCCAGATTAATTCTAATCTTACATACTAAATTAAGGGGGTACATGTTAATAATAAAGGGGTATATGCAATACAAAATCAAACACTAAGAACTGCACTTTAAAAAAATTCGAACTTTACAAAAAAATGCACAAAAACATACTAAATGAAGGGGTACATGTTAATAATAAAGGGGTACATGCAAAGATACAAGGGTACATACAAAATCAAACACGAAAAACTGCACTTAAAAATAATTCGAACTTTCCAAAAAAAAATGCATAGAAACATACTAAAATAAGAGGGTACATGTTAATAATAAAGGGGTACATGCAAAGATACAAGGGTGCATACAAAATCAAACACAAAAAATTGCACTTTAAAAAAAAATTCGAACTTTATAAAAAAATGCACAAAAACATACTAAATTAAGGGGTACATGCAAATATATAAGGGTACATACAAAATCAAACACGAAGAACTACACTAAAAAAAAATCGAACTTTATAAAAAAAATGCACAAAAAATACCAAATTAAGGGGGTGCATGTAAATAATAAAGGGGTACATACAAAGATACAAGGGTACATACAAAATCAAATATGAAGAACTACACATTAAAAAAAATCAAACTTTATTAAAAAAATGTACAAAAACCTAAATTGTTGCTTGAAATTTGCGTGAAATATGTGAAATTAGTGTGAATGAACTGGTTCAATCAAGTAGTTTTTATAAAAACCTGACCGAAACTTTTTTTTAAAAAAAAATGGTAACTTTGGGTGGTTAGTGTTTTTTACCCGAAAATTAATCACAACCCTTGATCTACATCTAACAGTCATAACTAAAAGTTTTTAGTTTTCAACTTAACATAGGTTTTTAGCAGATCCTGACTCTCTCTATATATATATATATATATATATATATAATTCATCCAGAAATTCGAGAAATATTAAAACACAAGGCAACTCACACATTTGATCATATTTCGACCCTAAAAATCCCCTAAATTCACGTGAGCCATGTGTACATATTCAACTAAAAAAACATATGAAATCCTTTGAAATTTAACCCTTAAAACAATCTAAAAAATACTTAGATAAAATGCATAAATCCATATACTTCCTCTGTTCCAAAAAAAACGCAACAGTCAAATTTTTGCACTATTCACGTTGTGTACTTTGACCAAGTTTTGAGCTTTACACATAATAAAAAATATAGGCAAGTAGGATCTTGTTAGATTCGTCTCGTTAAATACTATATTAATATCAACTTTTTATATTTTTTAATTATTCATAATTATAGATATTAATGGTCAAAGTTTTGTCTCGGCATATGTGAAATGTTGACTGTTGCGTTTTTTTTTTAAACGGAGGAAGTATATATATTTCATCCAGAAATTTGACAAATATTAAACCACAAAGCAACTCACAAATTTGACAAAAATCACTATGATATACATAACCCTTACTCTTTAATTCGACCCCCAAAAATCCCCTAAATTCGACCTTTTGCATAAAAATACCCATAAATATCGAAACCATAAATGTGAGAAAAAGTAAAGAAAACAGAAAAATTAAGATGGAGGAGAACCACTAAAAACCCTAGATTGTAAAGGAACTATAAATGGAGGAAAAACGCCAGGAAAAATGCAGAGTAGAGGGGGATGTGATGTAGAGCAGAGAAAAAGTAAAGAAAACATAAAAGTAAGATGGAGGAGAACCACTGAAAACCCTAGATCGTAAAGGAAAACTACAAATGGAGGAAAAACGCCAAGAGAAATGCAGGGTAGAGGGGGTGTGATGTAGAGCAGAGAAAAGAGAAAGGAGAACTGCAGATGGAGCTATGGAGGAGAACAGAGGAACATCACAGAACATAAATGGAAAGAGGAGAAAGAAAAGGCAGAGACAAGTTGAGCACAATACCCCCATGGAAGAGCTGAAAGAGTAGCAAAGCAATGGAGTAGGGTTTAGGTTATAGAGCAACGCGAATTGGAGGGGGGTAGCGCGAAGTAGAGCAGCGTGAAGAGCACAACATATTTGACATGTGCAAAAAAATTAAGAAAGAATATTTTATATAGTTATAGAAGTACGCTCATGTGAGAAATATAGTTTTGGTGAGAAGAGTGAGAAGCAATCTCAACCCTTTTATCAACAATTGAATGGCTAAGATCAAATTGGAATTTCCATCTTTAATCCTTCTATAGTTTAGAGTCAATGTATCTATCATAAAGTCCATGTATTTTTACTCAATGTATTTATAGTATATGTTGAATGTACCTATAGTTGGTGGTCAAAGTACCTCTAGGTCATAGTTAATGTATTTACCTCTTCTCACATTTCTCACGATAAAGAAATTTCTCACCGGAACCCAACCCTATAGTTATATATATATATATATATATATATATATATATATATATATATATATATGGACTATATATATATATGGACTAAATCGAAACTTAACAAGCTACTATAATTTGTAAAAGGAGAAAGTATGCTCACAGTAGGATAAATGGCAAGGTATGTTGTGTTAATGATCACTTGAAAAGGCTTGCCTACATTAACTCATATCAACAAAACAAGCAAGAAGATTAAAAAAGGAATAGTTAGACAAACTATGACTAAAAGCATGGTTCAAAAGAAAAAAGAGTAAATTCTCAAAGAAAAGAAACACTCACTCCCTTTGTCCCTCTATTTTTGCAACACACCTTTTCCTTCCTTTTTAAACTTTACTTTAGTATTGCACATAGGTATATTGTACTTTTATGCATTTTATTAGAGGAAAAAAAGATCTCATATTACCTAAAAAGGAAATGCATTAAACATTTAAGGATTGACTACAAAGAAAAATGTAGCAAATAAAAAGGGCGGAGGGAGTAATACACATTATTTATAAGCTTTTATAGAAACTGCAAACCAATTACCAAATATGTAACCAGCATGACATGAAGTCATAGGGCAAGCTATGTAATCACATAGATTTAAAAATACAAACAACCTAAACATCATTGCACATGTGTAGACACCTAAACGTGTCTCCCCAATTTAGACACTAATGATGAAAGTACCCTATTGCCATAAGGTCCAACTAAGGAAAATTGACGATGAAAATGCACAATATACCTAAAAAATGCATGTCTAAGCCATATTCAAACTACCTTGGAAGTGTTTATTATGATTCACGTTGATTATGGGATTCATTCATAATTTTCCAACATTTTTAGGAATTTTTCATATTTTACCATGCATATTTTTCATTCATTTTTCCATATTTTATGAATAAATATTATCTTTCTGCATCATAAAACATTTTTAAAATCATAAGTCATATTTTTTCCATATTTTTCTATAAGTCATTCATATTTTTCCATATTTTTTTAATCATATTTTAAGGTCTTTTCTAGATTTTTTAGGATTTTTGCATGCTTACTGGCATTTTAGTCATTTCTGAATGTTGAAAATTGTTCCGCAAACCATATTAGTATTTTTCATACTTTTCATAATTTTTCATAATTGTTATGTAATTTTTAGTGCTTTTTTAGCCTTCTACAACATTTTGGAACCTTCTAGGACATTTTCGAAACATTCTGGAATATTCCGGGACATCCCGGAGCATCCCAGAATATCCCGGAATATCTCGGAGCATCCCAGAACATCCCGGAACATCCCGAAAACTCCCGAAATTTCAAATATTGCAGAAATCAATCGTAATCAAATAAAAATCAAATCATAATCTCAAAAATCACGCGTAAAATCACCAAAATTGTCGACAAAAACCCGGAAGGACCTGCGTCTAGACGTACCAGACCTGCGCCTAGATGCAGGTGGGTTGCGCTTAGACGTAGGTGGCCTGTGTCTAGAAACAGGTGGCTTGCGCCTAGGCGCAGGACTGGCTTCTTCCCGGGTCTTCGTTGCTGCTTCTGGCCTATAAAAATGATACCTTCTAGACGTTTTAATATACGACAATACCACCGATCCTTCCCCTGCATTGCATACTTCAATCCTAAACCTTTCTACCTCATCAAACACCTCTCAAAACTCATCTATACACATCACAAATCATCAAATCAATCATCTTTAAACAAAGTATTGACATTCAACATCATCAAATTACTACTTAGGTTCTTTGATCGAAGGCATTACAACGTACAATTTCTAGAATCTCTACTCTTCTAAACTTTCATTACTTTGTTTTAATCTCATTGTTTGACTAATTAAACGGTGATTAAAATGAAGATTAGTGATGATAATGGATGATATAATTCATACGAATAATTGATATGAATTGTACATGCATACTAGTGTTTAACGTTTTAGTCAATTTTCATAATTCTTTATAACTTTTAGAATAATCCAATCTTCTTTTTTTAATCACCATTTATAATTATTTCATTAGTTTTAACATGATCTAAATCCATGTGTTGTGATTAACAATTCACTTTCGCATTATTTTGTATGGTTTTATTGTGCTAATTGTGCTCTTAGGAGCTGTTTTATCGCTAATAAGTCGATTTGGAGTGTTTTGTATCTTTTCCATGTTTTTGATAGGATTTTGATAAAAGATGCTCTAAATGAGACAAAACCGTCAAAGTAGGTCAAGCTAGGCAATATCGAAGCATTGGGATGTCATGGTGAGTGTTGGAGATGTTCTGGTGACAATTAGTGAAGAATTGGCTTGAAGTTGTTTGATTTGGTTCGATTGATTTTAACCACCTCTCACTATTTAAGACATAACTCGAGCTATGAATATCGAATTGAAGCGATTCTAGTGGAGATGGAAACTAGATTAAAAGAGATTAAAAATGGTAGGTTACACGCCCGATTTTGACTTGAAACGAAGAAGTTATGGCCATTTCAAGTTGCTGGTCAGATTTAGGCCCGAGAAACCGTTTGGCCCAATTGGAAAACGTGTGCTTCCCATATTTTGTCCTATAAATATGCCCTTTGTAATCCCATGTAAAATTGTCTTTGGACCATTCTTTATTTTCTTATTTTAAGTTTTAGGGTTTAGCTTTCTTTTCTTTTCCTTTATCTTTTGTTAATTACTTTCTTAATTCTTTAATTCAAGATTTGTTCTTTCCTTCTTTCATATTGGTAATTTCTCATCCCTTTTCCTTTTGTTCATGCTTGATTTAATATTAATGCCTTTTCATTTATTCTTTATTATTTTCTTTAATTAGATCTCCTTCCCTCTAGGGTTTAAGGGATCTATGATTGATTGAATGTGTTGATTGATCTTTGTTCTTTATTCCATTATTTTCTTTGAACTTCCTAAAATATGATCTTTATCATATAAAATTGAGTAAATATCAAGTTAGTAGCTGAGAGGTGAAAATTTCATATAGACTTAAGATTTTAGGTTGAATTAATCTAGTAAATTGCAATGGCTTGTTAGATTAATTCTATAGATCTAATTAACTGCGAGAGCCTGTTAGATCTTGGTTAAAACTTATATGTGAATTATCGAACATTGATGTTTAATCAATTCAGGATGTTAATCATAGTGAACCTAAACCATAGGCCTCCGAAGTTTTGATTTTTATTAGTCTTTTTACTGTTATTTTTTCTTTAGTTTATTTTCCTTTTCCCCAAAGGTCCTTTTACATAGTTTGAACTTTTTAGAATTAAGAGAAAATATGTAGCTCCATGTGGATTCGACCTTACTTTCCTATCTATATTAGTTAGAGTTGATAGGTTATTTTTGATAGGTTTGCAACAACCTCATCAAATTTTGGCGTCGTTGCCGGGAAGGCAACAATATCAAATTATTTCTTTTTCTTTATTTTCTTTCTTTCCTTTTCTTTTTCCTGCACTAGTAGAAAATTGTCTATTAGTATCGCCCCAATAGTATCGTTTTAACCAAAAACGATAGTAATATAGAGCATATTACTATCGTTTTTAAAAAAACGATAGTAATAGGGAGCCTATTACTATCGTTTTTAAAAGAAACGATAGTAATAGAGAGCCTATTACTATCGTTTTTAAAAAAACGATAGTAATAGTAAGGCTATTACTATCATTTTTTTAAAAACGATAGTAATAGAGAACCTATTACTATCGTTTTTAAGAAAAACGATAGTAATAGTATAACTATTACTATCGTTTCTAGAAAAACGATAGTAATAGATACTCTATTACTATCGTTTTCCTTAGAAACGATAGTAATAGGTGTTTTTTTTTAAAAAAAAAAACGCGGTATAGGCATTACTCATCAGCTCGATCTGCTCGTATTTGCCTTAGCTTGCTCGTATATTCTTCTCAACACCACGCACATATATTCTTCTCAACACCAAATCAAAACCCAAACCCTAACACTAACCACCACCACCACTGCTCGTTGCCTTGCTCCGCTGCTGCTCCGCCGGCCGTCGATCTGCTGCTGCTTCTCGTGTGCATAGAGGCTGCTGTCGTGGTGCCTCTGTTCGAGCAGGAGGCTCTCTGTTCGTGCAGAAGCTGAGGTAAGTTACGTTTTTTTTTTTTTTTTTTAATTATTTCATTTAAACAAGTTGTTATTGTTGATTTGTGGTTGAATTTTAGTGGGAAATGCTTTAGATTTACTCTCATTATGTTCTTTATGTGAAAAATCACACCACTTGTTCATGCCCACAAGGTGTTTGTCAAAATGCTTGAATGATAATTAGTAAATAACTATCATTTAGTGGTCATTATAATTATCAAACATTATAATATTAGTAGTATAGTAGTAATATTAGTAGTATAACTAGTATAATATTACTAGTAGCTATTAGTAATTATAAGTAGTAGTAATTATATTAGTAGTCATTATATAATGTTAATGACTACTAACATTATATAACAAGTATAATGACTACTAATTATAATTATCAAGCATTCAAGCATTATAATGACTACTAATTAGTAAATGTTTGAATAATAAAATAATTAGTAAATGAAAAATCACATGACTAGTTCATGCCCACAAGGTGTTTGTCAAAATGATAATTAGTAAATAATTATTTTATAGTGTGTAGCTTAGTTTGTTTTTACATATTCTATGCCAAGTTTAGTTTTCCGATTTTACCTCATTGAGAGCATAATGAAAAGGCAATAAAACATGATGTCAATAAAAGAGCTATGATTTACATCCATATATTAAATTAAATTAAACCATAGAATTGAGCTCCTATTACATGTGATCTCTTTTTTAGAAATATTTTTTTAATCCTTTCTTCCTTTTAATGATAAAATAATTGAAAAGAACTCAATCAATTCTTAATTAAAACGAGTTTGTTCGAAGAATTGATCCATACACAAAAGTGGAGATGGATGAAGTACGGGAGCAATGGGTGAGGTTCTTTTGTCCCTTTATGTTGAGTTAAAGATTTTATTAGTAGTGGGTTTTTTTGTATAGCATGTTATGTGATTTTTTTTGTGTGCTAGTATGTGTTGTTTTGAAATGTTACAAAAGTCTACTGCTATATAATTGTGATTAGAGTGATCGTTGTTTTGTTCTTAGAAATGAATCGTAGTTGGATGTATGGTGATCGACGGGATAAAGCATTTATATTTGAAATGATTTTCTCCATTATTAGAAATGATTTTCTCCATTATTAATTTTCTTTCTCCAATAATTTATATATGTATATTAAATTTTCATTCTCCATTAATTTATATTTGATTTAAAATATCAAAAAGCATTGTTTATTTTTTTTTCAAAAATAAATTACTTATATTTGATTCATGTGGTTTGATTGAAGTTTTAAAGATATTAAAGATTACGATGGGCCAGAAGGAGGCAAAGAATTATGAGAGGCTGAGGGCATTAAGGATGGCCGAGAATAAGGCAAGAATGGAAGCTTTAGGTTTGTCAAAAATGGCAGACACATTGATGGGATCAAGACGAAAGATGACACAAAAAAGAGTAGTAGTGAATGAGAAGTTCGATGTCGATTATGAGCCTGATAGTGATGACGACACTTGCAACGATAGTAGTGGTACTAGTTATTATGATTACACGTGTGAAAAGGTAAAAATATTAATGTAGTTAGTTTAATGATGCATGTTTTCTATGCTTTTGTTTTTTTTTACTAATATGAACTTTGAACCTCGTACCTTTTTCTTATCCTTTTGTTTTTTTGACTAATGTGTCATTTTTGTATTACTTCTTCAGGAAATAGAAGCAATGGATTCGAGGAATGACGAATTACGTGATAAAGACGAAGGAACGAATTGTAGGGAGGATGAAGTTCCTCATGAAGACCAACCGTCAACTTCACAAGCCAAAAAGAGAAAGACAGTGGGTAGAGGTCCATCCAAACCCGTCCAATCGTCAAAGCCAATGTTCCTTGAGTTTGATGAGTATGAATTGCCGACGGGTGAATTTGAAGATAAGTACGGCAAACAAATTGGACAATGTGCTTATAGGATTGACATCAATATCCGTAAATGGAACAAAGTGGATCAAGTGCAAAAGGATGCTTTATGGGCAGAGACTAAGGTGCGTATCTCATACTGTTTGCATTATGAAGTTGTTCTCTCCTGGAATGCACTCACTCATTTACTAACACAATCTTTCATTCAGAAATTGTTCCACATTGAAGACCCAACAGGAAAAAGAAAGAATTTCGAAAGAGCAGTAGGTGCTCGCTTTCGTGCCCACAAATCTGATTTGGTAAGACGCTTCATTGATAAAAGCAAAGCACCTGCCAAAGGAAATCCAAATGCAGATAAGGACCCTTGGGTGTTGTATGAAGGCTACATAACTAAAGAGCAGTGGGAAAAGTTTGAAGAATACACTCAATCTCCTGAATTCAAGGTAAATTATGTGATAGTCTAGTATGTAGTATAAGTATAAGTAGGCATTCAATTGTAGTAAGTACTAGTAGAGAAGACAATAATATAAACAAGGAATTGTAAGCAATAGTATGTATTTTTGCTTTTTTTAACTATTGAGCACAAAATTTTTTGTTGTTTGACACAGAAAAAAAGTGAGATAGGAAAATTGTGTTCCAAAGGAAACATCCATCGCCATACACTTGGTCAAAAAAGCTACAACCGAAAAAGGAAAGATTGGGTGAAAGAGGACAGACTTCCAACTTCTGCTATTGACAGCTCCACTGAAGAGAGTAGTATCGTGAGCCAGAAGATGCAAAATAGAGCGCTCGAGTGGTGTTTAGCACATCAACGCCGTACGAAGGATGGAAAATGGGAAGTTGATCCAACTAAAGGCGAGACTGTTAGAGTAGTGAACCAAGTTGTAAGTTGTTTTACTTATTATAGACACTTTAAGTATTTTCATGCTTACATGTATGAATAATTGGAAAGTGTTTTTTAATGCTTACAACATTTAATGATGCTAATGTGCTATTGTTATTTGCATCTCATATTATTTATTTCTTCTTACAGATGGAACACTTGGAAAAGGAGTCAAAGGAAAAAGAGAGTGGAGTTGCGTCTGCTTCTGCTTCAGAGGTCGAAAATGACGCTTTATGTAAGGCTCTTGGGAAGAAGGACTACTATGGTTATGTCAAAGGAATTGGTCGATCTGGAGTTGGAATTGGCCATCGACAAGCCTTTGGGAAGGAAGCTCGAAGGGGAAGGAAAGATAGGGATGAGGAAATGGACGCACTAAAAGCAACTATAGCTCGATTGGAATTGAAGATCGAAGCCATAGCCTCATTATCCTCCATGAACTTTGCGGGAAATAATAAGGAAGTGAGCTCGAAGCCACCTCTCCTACTGAATTGGAAGGCTCCTCTAGAGGTATAATTGAGTAAACTCCACACTTATTTTACGGTATTTTGCTCTCTGTGTTGTGCTATATTGCTATTAAGCCATACACTTATGCTTTGTTGCCTGTGTTTAGTTTCCTATTATAGGCGGGACCCCAAAAATGTCGTCTTGCCATGACTGATGAAGACGGTAACCTAGTGGTTGTTGCTGAAGGAACTTGGTATCCTAGTGAAACCTCCATGATTCATACATCATCAATGCTCCCTGATCACTATAAGGTCAGCATCGACCATCCATATGAGGAGTATCACTATAAGGAGTTGCCTGTCCCATCACCTGATGGTGAAACTAAGCTTGGCAAAGCCAAGGATTATTTTGTGAGTTGGCCTAAATCTATGGTACTATTTGAGGACGCGGTTAGTATGCAAATCCTTACATTTAGTTTATGATTTTGCATGTAACTCATTTTAGTATTACTTGAATTTGAACTTTTGATTTACAACATTTAAAATGCGTAGCATGTTTTGAAGATGACAGCGTCGCAAAGCAAAGAAGGCGTAGGTAGCTGTGACCCTCTACGAACACAAGACTCACAACCTACTGACAACCCAACTTCTCAAATGGGTGCACTTTCCGATCTTCCGGAGTGTGACTTGTTATACATGCTTATGACTGAGGATAAGCATGAAAGTGTATGTGTTTCATTCAAGGCACCAACGTTGTATCTCCAAGAAGACCAACATATTTATGTCACATTCACCGACGTTGATGAACTTGTTAGAGGAGTGTGTATAAATGTGTCGGTGATCCATGTGTACATTTGGTAAACCTTCTAAACATAATGGCCAATTTTTTGTATTTCTGTTATGTTATGCTTACAAATATGTGTTATGATTTTTGGTTCTTTTTGTTTTGAATTGCAGCTACCTCCTTACAGAATTTATCTCTAAGTTTGAAGGGGGACACATAACCTTTTTGTGTCCCCATAGATTGTCTGGAGCAGAATGCAAGAGAAGTTTCTTTGATGTAGTTAAGTATGTGAAACACGCTTTCAACAGCGAACTAAAAAGGAAAGATTCAAAGTCCCACCTTATTTTAGCACCTTACAATGAAAGGTATGAACTAGTTTCATCTTTAATTTTTAGCAACTTATTTGCATGCAATTTAATTACTTAGTTATTTTTGGATATTATGATCATGTGTTATGTTTATTGTAGCAACCATTGGATTCTCATGGCCATTGATTTATGTGACGGTATAATTTATCAACTCGACCCATTGACACAGCAGGCACCACGTCAACTAAGCTGCGAAAACGTGTTTGACCTGTAAGGATAATTGTTCTAGATTATCAAGCTTTCGTTTGTGAATAACGATTTTATAATGTTAATTCTTGCCTTATTTTGGTATCACTTTGGCATATTGATTTTTTTTTTTCAGCGCTTACAAGTCGTACAGAGCAAGGAGCAAAGAAAATACTAAAATGGTGTTGGAGGTCAAAAGAATCGAGGTATGAGTGACTTATATTTTTTTCTTTTTCGAATATTATACAATTTTTTTATTGATATTAAAATATCCTGTAATTTGTTTTGTCCCTAGTTTTTTGTAAATTTGTTAGTGCGCCCAGCAGACCGGTGGTTTTGATTGTGGCTACTATGTCATGAAGTACATGAATGAGATAGTCAAGAAAGTTGGTGAAAGTAAGGGTGATGTCAAGCAAATAAGGGTAAGTTGTATCATGCTTAATTTGTTGTGTTTTGGAAATTTGGTGAAATTTGTTATTTTTTTGGTGTAACCACCGGTTCACCCTTTTGTTGAAATTTGTTATTTTACTACTCATAATTGGAGGTTTTTTGGAAATTTGGTGAAGTTTTGGAGAGGAAGTGGTTATGAACACCACTTCCTTTTACTATTGTTTAGTTGATTGTATTGGAAGGCGGTGGTTTGTTTAGTGACGATATTTGGAGGTTTATTTGGGATTTTGGTGAAGTTTTGGAGAGGAAGTGGTTATGAACACCACTTCCTTTTACTATTGTTTAGTTGATTGTATTGGAAGGCGGTGGTTTGTTTAGTGACGATATTTGGAGGTTTATTTGGGATTTTGGTGAAGTTTTGGAGAGGAAGTGGTTATGAACACCACTTCCTTTTACTATTGTTTAGTTGATTGTGTTGGAAGGCGGTGGTTTGTTAGTTTAGATAAGGGTCATATCTGTTTTAGGACTAAAATACAGTAATAACTTGTTAAAAGTGATGCCAATGACTTAGAACAGAAAGTAGAAACAAAAATTGATAATTAGAAAAGAACTAAGGGGATCCAAAAGAGATAAAGAAAATATAATCTGAATAGAAAAATGAAAACAGAAATAAAGCTTTTAAGTTGATGTTCAATAGTTGTTAAGAAGAAAATAACACACATAAGGGTGGAACACGAGCCATGGGAACGCTGGCAGCTACCGGTGGTTCGGACAGCAACAACTGACCACCGGCAGCCACAGCAGACCACCACCGGCAGCAGCAGGCCACCGGCAGCAGCAGCAGCTCACCGGCAGCAGCAGCAGCTCACCGGCAGCAGCAGCAGCTCACCGGCAGCAGCAAAAAGCAAAATCATGCAAAGATGAATGTCATATAAGAACGAAAAAGCAAAACGAGCCTAAATGGCCGATTTGGCTTGTTATTGTCCCAAAAAGCAATATATTTTCCCCAAATCATGCAAATAAGTCATATAATGTTTACATGAATGTCATAGGATGTAAATGAAACTTAAAAACATAATCTAGGATGATCAGCGCCAAGTTAAGAACGAAAACAACAAAAACGAGCTAAAGATGGCCTATTTGGTTCATTTTTGTTCCAAAACCCTGTAATTTTGCCCAAAATCATGCAAATATGTCATAAAAAGTTTCAATGAATGTAATGGGTTGTGAATGAACCTTAAAAACATGAACTAGGTTGATCGGGGCCAAGATGGGAACTATAACACCAAAAACAAGCCAAAAATGACCTATTTGGCTCGTTTTTTGTTCTAAAACGCTCTAACTTGTTCCGAAATCATGCAAATAAATCATATAAAGTTTACATGAATATTATAGGACTTGAGTGACACTAAAAAATACAAAATAGTTTGATTGGTGAGAAGATGGGAACGAAAACAACCAAAACGAGCCTAAATGGCCGATTTGGCTTGTTATTGTCCCAAAAAGCAATATATTTTCCCCAAATCATGCAAATAAGTCATATAATGTTTACATGAATGTCATAGGATGTAAATGAAACTTAAAAACATAATCTAGGATGATCAGTGCCAAGTTAAGAACGAAAACAACAAAAACAAGCTAAAGATGGCCTATTTGGTTCATTTTTGTTCCAAAACCCTGTAATTTTGCCCAAAATCATGCAAATATGTCATACAAAGTTTCAATGAATATAATGGGTTGTGAATGAACCTTAAAAACATGAACTAGGTTGATCGGGGCCAAGATGGGAACTATAACACCAAAAACAAGCCAAAAATGACCTATTTGGCTCGTTTTTTGTTCTAAAACGACGCTCTAACTTGTTCCGAAATCATGCAAATAAATCATATAAAGTTTACATGAATATTATAGGACTTGAGTGACACTAAAAAATACAAAATAGTTTGATTGGTGAGAAGATGGGAACGAAAACAACCAAAACGAGCCTAAATGCCCTTTTTGGCTTGTTTTTGGTCCAAAAAGCTATAACTTTGTTAATAAGTCATATAATGTTTACATGAATATTATAGAATGTAAATGAAACTTAAAAACATTATTTAGGTTGCTCGGTGCCAAGTTGAGAACGAAAACACCAAAAACGGACCAAAAATGACCTATTTGGTTTGTTTTTGTTCCAAAACCCTCTAACATTGCCCAATAACATGCAAATAATTTATAAATGTTTACAAGACATGAAAACAACTTTAAAACATGAAATGGGCTTGTAGGAGCGAATGTAGGAACGAAAATGGTAGAATTTAGCCAAATATGACCTATTTGGCTATTTTTCGCTCCAAAATGAGCTTCTAGTTTGTAGAATCATACAAATACATAACTAAAACCTTTCCTTTTTTTTTTAGTTTGCAAATATTGTGGCCTTAAAAGTCTAAGCAAGATGGCGTCTGTAACATTACTTATATATGTTTTTTTTTCAATCTTTGATTTTGAAGGACTACATTCGAAGATCTGCCCCATATACCAAAGGAGAGTTGGATGAGGTTCGTGAGCAATGGGCGAGATTCTTCAGGCTAAATTTCTTATTGTCCGATCCAAATTAAATAAAATTTCTATTAGTAGCACATTATTTATACATTTTATTTATAGTTACTGTAAACATACATCGATCGTATTAAACGTTCTTGTAAACTATATATATTTTATATGAATACATCGAACTTGTATTATAGATACATGGTATGTATCGTTTACCAATTTTAATTAATTATAAAAAATATTATATTATTATTGTACATTATACAGAATTGAACAGGGCTACAGATAATGCCGAAAGGGCTGCAGATAATGCCGAAAGAGTGCATCACTAGTAGAATATTGTCTATTAGTATCGCCCCAATAGTATCGCCCCAATAAATATATATATTTATAAATATATATATAGCCTAATAATCAAATATAAATTTAAATTAAAAAAAATAGTATTAGTATCGTTTCTTATTAAAAACGATAGTAATAGACAATCTATTACTATCGTTTTTAATAAGAAACGATAGTAATAGATTGTCTATTACTATCGTTTGTTAGTCTTTTACATAGTTTGAACTTTTTAGAATTAAGAGAAAATATGTAGCTCCATGTGGATTCGACCTTACTTTCCTATCTATATTAGTTAGAGTTGATAGGTTATTTTTGATAGGTTTGCAACAACCTCATCAAATTTTGGCGTCGTTGCCGGGAAGGCAACAATATCAAATTATTTCTTTTTCTTTATTTTCTTTCTTTCCTTTTCTTTTTCCTGCAGCCTATATCTTTATTTTCTTTTTCTTTTTTTTCTTTATTTCCTTTCTTTCTTTTATGGCATCTATTTATTTTCCCCAATATGAAAATGAAGCGTTTTGGAGTTATAAGTATAGACTTGAGGATTTTGTTGGTCTAGACCATCTAGTTCCACAATGGGAGTTAGTTTTATAATTTATGAGGATCTAAATTATGAAAAAGATCAGTTTTGGAATACATATGCGATAATAATTTTATGAGGAATATTGTGCCAGTAGCTTGGAATTTAATTGAAAAATTAGCTAAAGATTCCTATGAATGGGAGTGGGTGTGTTTAACGCACTAACTTCAGATAATATTTCTTTTAATTCTGAACAATATTTTCCCTCTTGTGATTATGATCCTTCTAATTATCTAATTAATGATTCTTGTATGAGTGCTTATAACTTTCCCTCTGAGAATGAATTTGTTAATAATTCTCCTATTGAACCATATGTGTGCAATCTGGAAGTTAATCCCAAGCCTATAACATTTGGGAATGATGATTCCTAACCAATTGACTATGATGAACCAAGAAAAGCCTACTTTTACTCTCTTAATGAACCTCTAGAAACTGACCAATTCTATGATAGTGACTTAGATAAGAGTTTAGAGAATTCTAGTTTACCACACAATTCTTTGAGTGGTGACACTTTTAAGGATAGTCAGGTTGAGAGGAAATTCGATCATATAGAATTTTTTTAAGATGAAACACCTATTGTGGAGTTATTAGTTGAGAAATTAACTAATGCGGAGCCTTGTGATTTGATTCCACTTTTACCTGTGTTGAGACTTTTTAATTTTGTAAATGATCAAATTTCCTATGAGAATTAACATATTTAGGCTTGTCTTAAAATGCCATAGTTTCCTAAAAAGGGAGCTAGAATGTAGATGTAATGTTTTTCCTTTTCCTTTTGATTTTATTTTTTCCCATTTTCTTCTTTGACCCCACCATGTTTCTCCTATTTCTTTCCTTCCACTTTTTCTTTATTTTGTACTAACCCCTTCTTTTGAGGGCAATGGTGCGTGTCACCACTCCATATATGCTGTTATATGAAATGGTTGCAAGGGCCTTTGATAAATTACTCAGAGCATTGGATTGTTCAGATTGATAAGAGGAGTATGCATAGGGTCTTGTGTGACCATGATAAACCAGCGCTTTTGGGAGGCAACCCGAGTTCCACTTACTCTCCTTCAGCATTGAGGACACTGCTGAGTGATCAGTCCATTTTGGGACCAATTTTCCCGGCTCTTTTCGCTTGTTTTCTACACTTTTTTGGATTAGTTTTCCAAGTTTTAAGCCTTCTTAGCTTAGTTTTATTTTATTTTGATTTTTCGTTGAATAATGTCTTTTCTAGTTGTTTTCGTCAATAATTGAGCATTTTTGCGTTACTTATGCGTTGAGTTCATTGATGCAGGTGTTTTGCGGGTTTCCAAGCGATTCTCGAAAGCCGTCAAGGGTCGTGAGAGGTCCCGAGAAACTTTGAGAAGCATGTCGTAAAGCCAAGACCACAGGACCAATGTCTCGGGAGGCGTGCCGACCCATCCCAAGAAGCCCGAGAAAAATTTGGAAGCATTTGGGTCAAGTGATGGTCGCAGACAGAGCCAAGCACGCGCCTACGATAAATGAAAAGCTACCCGTGACAGCCAACAAAGAATTAGCTCCAGCGCCTTGCTCAAGAACTCACTCGCGGCCGCGCAACCACCATCGTTGTGCCCGCGCCGCCATCTATGCGCCGCGCCACCCCACCGCGCTTCCGCACTGGAGCCGCCCGCTGCTGCTCTGCTTTCGCATGCTGTTCTGCTGATGCTCGTTTTGTGTTGTGCTTGGCTCGTGCTTCATTTTATGTTTAGCCCATTGCTTCCCCCACTTGTATATATACCTTCTAAGGTCCATGAACATAGAGAACAACACTTTAGATTAGAATTTAGTCCCCAAAAAATCAGATTTAGGTTAGGGTTTGAGGAGAGAGAAACCCTCTCTTTCTCTTCTATAGTTAGGGTTTATGCTTAGTTTCTTCTTCCACAGTTTTAGGTGTAGTTGTAGCTTTCGATTTCAATAGATTGTTGAAGATGATGAATGAAATTGAAGATTTGTTCAAGTGACATGGCTAATCCAACATTTTGCTCATCAAAATTCAATATGTTCTTTATGTCTCTTCTTTACTTGTTCATGTTTTTCATTGCTTTAAATCTTGTTGTTTTCATAGTTTGCTTGTAGATTAATATTTAAATTATGCAATTTCAAGTTTTCTTGGTTTATTTTCTTGCTTGTTGGTAGATTTAGTGTTTAATTTCATGTTTTTATGCTTGATTTTTAGTGCAACACTCTTGTTAATGTTTTGTGAGTAGTTAATTTCTAGGGTTTGAAGGTGATGGGTTCATCACTTGAAATTGGGGGTTTTCAGCTAGTTTTTGGTTGAATTTTGTTCATGGTTGGTTAATGTTGGTATCAATGAGCTTAAAGGTTAGCTAAAGGCCATCTTTGATTTCTTGGTATTTTCGAAGTATAATAGGGCTTTGTCTATGGGTTAATTATGCTTTGATTTTCCCTGCCCAATGTTGCTAGTGAGACCATTACAACGAGAGTCGGTGGTCGAGCTAGGAATCCACTTTAGGTACGTTGTTAGTGAGACTATCACAATGGGAGTCGGTAGTCAAACTAGGAATTTACTTCTAGTGAAACCTTGGTATAATTTTGATCATTGAATGTAATGATAACGTCCATTAAGGAGAAGTCGTTATTTTTATATTCATGCGTCAACTCCTAAATCACTCCGGGAGGAGGTTTAGGTACCTCCTTTAGAGTTTGATTCCTCTTCCTTGATTTAGTTCGTTCTTTAGAATTTTTGATTTAATTCCCCCATAATCAAGTGAACACGGATTCGACCACCCTAGAACTTAGTTTATTATTTTTCGCATTTATTTTATGCAATAGTTTAGCTTCCAAATCTAAGATCCTCAATCAACCTAAACCGCGCAACACAATTCACGACTTGTTCCCCGTGTTCGACACCCCCCCGTGAAAGAGTCCCAAAAACCCCTTCATCACTGAGTTCGTCTTGGGGGAGGTAAGTATTTTATTGCTTTTCTTAGTGTAGTATTTATTACTTTCATAGGATTGTTACATGGTTTGTACCGACCACTAGGGTTTGGAGTTTACATGCAACCAAAAAAATGTACTGCTTTCTTAGGTTAGTTTTAGTTTTATTTTTTTAGTCTGAATAAATTGGGATTTGAATTGTGGTATCCTGAATTTAGCTGATGATTCATGCCCTTGATTGCATTGTTTTCGAAAACTTTAATTTAATAGTTGATATCATGTGCATGGATTAGTGACTTTTGATTTGATGCTTAATCGCTTTATCCCCTCTAGTGTTTAGCTTTGTTCAACTATGTGTGGATCTTGGACCGTTTAGCTTGAACTGTGAGGAATTGAGCCTACTTGATTTATTTCTTGTGTGTGTTAGTTCCTGGTGTGACTAACTGCCTTCACTTAGGTCCTTGTTCCATGCCTTGTGAGAATTTCCTACAATAGTAGTCTGATTTAGGTTCAGTTGCGGATTGTATGATGAAGGCATTCATTTCCTTAGGATTCCTCAAACACATTAGATATAATTTTTATCCCTTGATCCCTAATTTGTAGCCTTAACTTTCATTTGTTTGATTAACCACATTACAAACCTAATTAGCTTAAAATTTGCAATATTCCCGAGTTTGGCTTGGGGGAGCTGTTTATAGGATGATATATAGGTGTGGAGTTCGGGTGCATCTTTGGTTGATTTTGAAAAATCTTATTTCCTTGGTGTTAGGATGATCTTTTGTGAAGCCCTTGGAATTGATTGTTTATTTTAGTACTCCATGTCAGTTAAATTCAATCAAATAAAAAAATAAAAAAAAGTTGAGAATAAAAGTATATTGACATTGAGGAAAAAGAGTAAACTGATAAGTGGTATTTTGGTAGTTATTTTCTTAGTTTTTCTTAGTTTATTTTCTTATTTTATTTAGCTTTCGTTAGCGTTTTTAGGCTTTTTAGCTTAATTTTGCTTTTGTAGTCCCCTTCCCCCTTTTCTATGTGATTTCCTCTATTTTTCTTTATTTCTGCGTTTTCTTCCCCTTTTGCAGGTCCCAAGTCTATTTTGGAACCCGAGGAAGCAAGCCGGGAACCTCGAGGAAACCACAAGGAGCATTTGTCATTGTTGGTGCTAAGAAGGCCTCAGTGGGCGCAGGGAATTCCTCAGCGTCCACTGAGATGTATCTTGTTTCGAAGCATTTTTGGTTGAAGAAGTCAGTAGCATCTTTAGGGCCTTGCAGCGGCCGCTGATGGATTCCCAGCGGCCGCTGATGTTGAAGCTGCAAAGCCAGCTCGAGGACAAAGTGAAGAACAACGGCCGCTAACCCCAACTCAGCGCCCGCTGTCCCCCTTCCCCTGTTTGAGGCAGTGAGCTTCCAAAGGGCTTGCAGCGGCCGCTGACCCCAACTCAGCGCCCGCTGCCATAAGTCTTCATAGCCTGCAGGCCTACTAAAAATGGTCCTCAGCGGGCGCTGACATCGCCCCAGCGCCCGCTGACGCGCTTCTGCACGTTTTATTTAGTGATTTAGGGCTATTTTTGCTCGAATTTTTGGGGTTTTGTATAAATACCCCCTTCACAACCAGCTGATGTTATAGGCTCACACATAGGGTTAGGTTAGATTTTTAACCTTTCTTCTTTTTTTTCTCTTGTAATTTACATTTTGCACTTCAATTTATACAAGTAGTATAGTTCTTCTTCTCATTCTTGTTCTCCTCTTTAAGGTATTTTTAAAGCTTTCGTTTACTTGCTTTATGTACTTATTCCTTATAGTTTTAGTTTGTTATTGTTGTTGTTGTTTGTTTTGTTGGTAGTTTAGTTGATAGTTGTTTTTCTAGTAGTGTTCTTATTTTCTAGGGTTTAATTTCAATTTTTTTGTTCATAGTTTTCTAGGTTTTAATTGTTGTTTTTTTTTTATTGTTCATAGTTTTAGGTTTAATTCATGTATTTAGTTTTAGTTTTTATCATGCTTTATTAATTAATTGTGAGTAGTTAATTTCTAGGGTTTGAGTGAAACTTCTCAAATTTTCCATGATTGTGGTTTAGTTGTGTCTTGGACTTTGTTTGTGGAATTGTTGGTAACAAAGGATTCGGTATTGTTGAGTCTTGTGTCTAGCTAACATAGGATTCATTGAAGAATCTCCACCGAAGGATCGAAAGGTGAACGTGGGTGATGACTTTCTTTGCCCGATTAATAGAAGAACCACGAAAGTTGGGCCTTCGATCAAGGGAAAGTTACCGGTCTTCGTGATTTGTGCTTATGACTAGTTAGATGTTCTACCACGAAAGTAGGTTTGTGTACGTCTTCCCGGTCGTCACACTAGCTTGAAAGAGTAGTGTGATCTTAGAATGACCTTCCCTTATCCATGACCTAAGTCTAAGTTCGATTAACTCACAATTCATGGTGGTATGAGTTGTGGATCTGTTACCCTAGTCCTTTTTATTCTTGATTTCATAGTCTAGTTTTAGTTAGTTCCCGTAGTTCTCTTCGCCTCTCGCGACCATCATTTGACCTAGCTTGTTCGACGCTCATGCCTAGACTAGTGCAATGTACCTTTCCCGTGTTCGACACCCCCACTCTTACTACGACGGGTGTTTTTATTTGGTGAAAATCCCCTCTATCAAATTGGCGCCATTGCCGGGGAAGGCAATGCCATTATTTTAGGTTGAGTAGAATTGTTCTAGGTCGTTCTTTTTCTTTATTTTTGTGAATATTTAGGCCTTATGGCCACTTCTTTGATCGATCCCCAATATGAGCATGGACCGTTTTGGATGTATTATGGTAGGATTGGAAGCTGTCTTCCTCCTAATCATAATTTTGATAAGTGGGATATATGTAGTATAATGTATGAGGGCTTGAATTATGAAACGAGAAACTGGGTTGAGTTTGTCTCTTATGGCGATTTCTTAGCTCTAAACTTGGATAGAGCTTGGCTTTTATTCGCGTGTCTAGATAAGGAAACCTATGAGTGGGATATGACTACCCAAGGGATACATGACTTTAGTAACGAGCCGAGCTTGTTTGCGGAATATGGCTTTAATCATCTTTCGGTTCATACCCCTACCTAGGATGTTGATCATCAATATTAGCAAGAGCATGCTCTTGATGAGTTTTTACAAGGCGGTGGTGTGAATTCTGATGATTCATCGCATAGTCTTCAAGTCGAGCCCGTTGTTTGCGACTTTAGTTATGATTTTGATCCCTCTCCTCTCGTTGTTGTACAACCCATCCAGACGCACATAGATGTTGATGTTTCATTGCAATGTCATGATGAAAATCATGACCCTTCTGTCTCGTCATATGATGTCATATTGGATGAGGCCTTCTTAGTTGAGTCGAGTGAAGTTGACGAGGTCATTATTAATGTGGAGGATGTGGTTATACCACCTCCTCTTATTCCCTTTTTAGGAGGATTTAGCCTTGTTTATTCACATCCTACTCCCCCTCCATCCATACTCATATCACCCTCATTCGAGGGCACCGTCTCTTGTCTTGACTCCAATGTTTCTCTTCCAGAAACCAAGGCAAGGGAGGTCTTGGGTTGATTAGGTAAGTTGTTTCGGTAGTTAGTGTTGGTTGTTTCGGAGGAGTTGGAGAATTAGATAACCAAGTTGGTTTTCTTTTTCTTTATTTCACTTTGTTTTTGCTCCCCCTTGTTGGACTTCACCACCACATGGCCGAAATGTATCCTACCCTTATCCCTAGCCACGTTATAATCTCATGAAAGACCTTTTGAGATCCGCAATTATATTCTAGTTAGATAGATAATATCACTTGTCAAGGATGAAGGCATTAGTTACATTCCGACTCGACTCATAGGTGGAGTGAAATTTAACCCTTAATAAACACATGAGTGATTGTGAGTTTGGGAGGGTTGTGTCACATTACTGCGGCACTTTGGTCGGGCAGAGAGAGCTTGGGCGCACTATGAGCCCACCAAAAAAGAGAGGAGTGACCTATGATATTGGTTAATCCTGATCCTTAATACACACATGGTTGACTAAGATTGAATAATTAGAACAAGCCAATGAGTGATTCTAGTGGATTTGATCTAGCCATCTTTGAATTGCATACTATATGGATACTTTAAGTTGTTGAATTTGTTTTTGAAAACTTGGGCATGATTTGTTTGTTATTTTCGCGCTATGTTTTGCTTGGGGACAAGCAAAAGGCTGGCTTGGGGGAGTGTGATAACTTGGTTTATTTTTTGTTTTTCCCCCTTATTTTGTATGGTTTTATTGTGCTAACCGTGCTCTTAGGAGCCGTCTTACCGCTAATAAGTCAGTTTGGAGTGTTTTGTGTCTTTTCCATGTTTTTAACATGATTTTGATAAAAGATACTCTAAACGGAACAAAAATCGTGAAAGTAAGTCAAGTTAGGGACTGGTGAAGCATTGGGATGTCATGGTGAGTGTCGGAGATGCTCTGGTGACAATTAATGAAGAATTGGCTTGAAGTTGTTTGATTTGGTTCGAATGATTTTGACTACCTTTCACTATTTTTGACATAACTCGAGCTATAAATATCGGATTGAAGCGATTCTAGTGGCGATAGAAACTAGATTCAAATAGCTTTAAAACGGTAGGTTACACGCCCGATTTAAACGTGAAACGAAGAAATTATGGCCATTTCAAGTTGCTGGTCAGATTTAGGCCCGAGAAACCGTTTGGCCCAATTGGAAAACGTGTGCTTCCCATATTTTTTCCTATAAATATGCCCTTTGTAATCCCATGTAAACTTGTCTCTGGACCATTATTTATTTTCTTATTTTAAGTTTTAGGGTTTAGCTTTCTTTTCTTTTCTTTTATCTTTTGTCAATTACTTTCTTGTTTCTTTAATTCAAGGTTTGTTCTTTCCTTCTTTCATATTGATAATTTTTCTCCCTTTTCCTTTTGTTTATTGTTGAGATCCTTGATGTTTTGAGTGATAACAGATGAGTCAAACAGTTGTCACAAACAGCTGTTAAAAAACAGTTGTCACAAACAGCTGTTAAAAAACAGTTGTCAGGAATAGTTGTTATTAAATGAGTTTATACAGCTGTACGGAAACAGCTGAAGTGTACTGTTCTTGAGTTACTCTATTTGAGTAATATTACCTTTCATGTCATATATTGTATATTTTTTTTGCATGTTTGACATACAGGTATTCCTGTACTTGAGACATGGAAAATAGCTTCATCAAAACTGAAGTGTGCTAACAATGGAGAATCCAAGTGTCCAAGTAGTGAAGAACATGAAGACTGAAGTATAGCCTTAGGGTTTTTACATTATCTTTTTGTTGCATAGAATGTTTAATTAGTTTAGTAGATTTGTGATGTTTGATCTTGGTTTATTACAAACACTAGTGCAGTGTCTGGTGATTGTAATACAACTGATCTGAAGAACAATTCCTAGAACAGTTCAGCAGACCCACGAAATAATTTGAAAGAATTCGATTCTTCAATTCTTTAAAGATCTTCCACGTGGTTAAGTCAGTTTGGTAATCAATGTCAAGTGCTAAAAACCCACGTATCTTTATGAGATCTCAACAAATCTTCGAGATTCTTGATTTCGAATATTTAATCTCAACATTAAATGGGTTTAATCATTATGGTTACAAAAACCCTCTTGATTGGAATAATCTGGGTTTTTCTAACTGCCAACATATAGTAGAACTTAATGAACAAAAAAAGCCATATAGTGAGACTCTCCACAAACTTTCTTGAGTGATATTTTCAAGACTCCAAAAGATCAAACAGAACAGTTTACAAACTAAAAGAGAATTCGAAAAAACCCAGATCTTAACTTCATCTCTTGTAAGCTTTCGAGAAGCAAATTTATGAGAGCAACTTTCTGTAATTCGTCACTAACAGAGGGGTTAGTGATTGGGATCATTTGAGACTTCATATGCGAGTGCTTGTGAGTTCAAGTGTGAAACAACACTCTTGGGTTGAGAGTGAGGAATGTCTGTCGTATGAGTTTACGATAGCAATTGTACTATCTTTTGTTCATCAGAATTGATTAATAAAAGATTGGTAGCGAGAGTAGGAAGATGCAGGCACAGTTGCCGAACCTCGTTAAATCTGTGTGTTCTTTATTTGCTTTACATTTACTACTTTATTGTTCTAGATATTTCCGGTACTAAACCAGTTCTCTGGTTCTATTGCTAGAACAATTCAAGAAAAAGTTGATAAAGAACATTTTAAAGAAACACTTAATTCACCCCCCTCTTGAGTGTTATTGGGACCTTCAATTGGTATCAGAGCAAATTCTATTCGCAAGGGTAACACCTAGGAAAGAAGATCCATGGCTTCCCACGAGTTAAGTGCAATGGGGTATTATAACAAGACACCCATGTTTAATGGCAAGAACTATGCCTGGTGGAAAAATAGAATTAAGAACATCATTATTGGTATAGATTATGAGTGTTGGTTAGTTGTGAAGAATGTTCCATTGCAAATCACCATCAGTTACGACTCTGGGAAAACAGTTGCTAAAACAGAAGACCAGTACACAAGTGTAGACTTCAAGAAATTAGAGAAAAATGCAAAGGCGATGTCAGCTATTGGTGAAAGTGAGACAAATAGAATACCAACATGTATTTCAACCAAAGAGATTTGGGACACTCTATATATTACACACTTTTATCCTTGGAACCTAAAAAATCAAATACAGCCATATAATTAAAATAAGTGGAAACTAAAAGGTAAGCCTGAGTCATACAAATGGAATAAGCTAACAACTTAGATATGGAAGCAAACATATTAATGGTGAAAATATAGCAACCACTATTCTAGCAACATAAGATGGGTGAATAGCAACCCCAAAATCATTGTAGCCACCAAATAAATACGTTTGATACAAAATTTTCTTATGAGAACATAATAAATAGATCACCAATTCAGCGGGATTAGAATACATTCCAATCAATTTACCAAACATTCATTCAAGATAAAACTTCAGCTAATGTTCAACATGAAGCTCCAACAACTGATCTAGCATTCATTATTTGGGTCCATTATCAAATTAGACCTGAAAAATCATACCAACCTCAAATATAAAGTTAACAACAAAATTCTATCAACGATGCTGGCTATGATAAAAATCAATTGGATGCATAATTTCTGTAATCCATACATAATCACATCAGACCGCCGAATTCTGTGATTTTACATCCCAAACCTAGCTTTATAACTACACAATATGTTTTTCTTGTTTCTTGTTCAAGACAAAATCACTCTATTGAAAAGGGAATGGGTTTGCTACGCACCCGGATGTACATATAGGTAGATGCACCCAAATGTATTTTATTGCTCATTTAATATAACTTTGCTCATTTGAAATTTTAAAATGAGCAAAATAAACTATAAAATGAACAAAATTACCTTGTGTACACCTTACACCAAGGTGTATATAAGTATTTCTATAAAAGTAGGTAGGGAAAAAATTACTTTACCTATAATCTATATATAAAGGCACCAAAAAATCAAGAAAACTTAAACAAGTAAGTTTTTAACAAATCCAAAACTCTAAAAGTTAATATAGAGGTAATTTGGTTCAACTTTTTTTCCCCTGGAAATTTAAATTTCTGGAAAATAACTAAACGACAATGGGATTGATTAGCATGAAATATCAAAAGCATTGGAAATAGAAATTCCAAGGAAATGAAAATTTTCATAAATTGTAGGAAATTATTGACCAACCTCCCCTTGGTGATTACAAATTCCTTGGAAAAAGAAAAAGGAATTTATTTCCCATAAAATTAGAATTCCGATGGGAATTAAACAAGCTCCTAGTATATAACTCATTACAAGGACAACTTTAAAAAAGGAACTTAAATCAAAGTAGAAGATACCAAAATGACTCCAAGCTAATCTACAATGCCAAAGTAGCCAAAATGACGCTGTAGAAGAACTAAACTAAAGACTTACGTCTTAACAAACATCAAAATGAAAAAGCTAAGCTTCAATGACTCTAATCGAATAGATGAATAATCTATATATAAAAGAACAAAAACTCATATAAGAACTAACATTAATTTAAAACCAATTAATTATCAGACAATCAACTATCGATGGATTCTTAAAAGCTTAAACTAATCAGCATGGGATAAAAATTGCTGGAGCAAATGAATTGATCGTTGTTCAGACCCTTGATGTTTTGAGTGATGACAAACAGATGAGTCAAACAGGTGTCACAACTAGATGAGGCAAACAGTTGTTAGAAAATGTTTGCAGGAACTATTGTTATTGAATGAGTTTATACAGTTGTGTTGAAACAACTGAAGTGTACAGTTCATGAGTTACTCATTCTGAGTAATATTACCTTTCATGTCATATATTGTATACTGTATTGTGCATCTTTGACATACAAGTATTCCACTATTTGAGACATGTAGAACCGCTTCATTAAAACTGAAGTGTGCTAACAATGGAGAATCCAAGTATCCAAGTAATGAAGAACACGAAGACTGAAGAGTAGCCTTAGGGTTTTTACTTAGTCTTTTTGTTGTAAAGAATGTTTGAGTAGTATAGTAGATTTGTGATGTTTGATCTTGGTTAGTTGCAAACATCAGACCAGTGCCTAGTGGTTGTAACACGAATGATCTGAAGAACGGTTCCTAGAACAGTTGAGCAGACCAACAGGTTAACAAACTGACAAGCAAAATGTTTTGGAAGAATTCGATTCTTGGATTCTTTAAAGATTTTGCATGTGGTTAAGTCAGTTTGGTAATCAATATTAAGTGCTAACAGACTCACGTATTTTTAAGAGATCGTACAAATCTTCGAGATCTTTGATCTTCAAATATTTGATCTCATAATTAAATGGGTTTAATAATTACGGTTACAAAACCCTCTTGATTGGAATAATCTGGGTTTTCTAACTGTTTATATATAGTTACACTTAATGAGCAAAATTTAGCCAAGTTGTGAGACTCTCTAATACTTCTTTGAGCAATATTTTCGAGAGTCCAAAAGATCAAACTGAACAGTTTACAAACTACAAGAGTATTCCAAAAAACCCAGATCTTAACTTCATCTCTTGTAAGCTTTCGAGAAGCATCTTTTGAGAGAAACTTTCTGCAATTCGTCACTAACAGAGGGGTTAGTGATTGGGAGAATTTGAGAGTTCATTTCCGAGCGCTTGTGAGTTCAAGTGCGAAACAACACTCTTGGGTTGAGAGTGAGGAAGTCTGCCGTATGATTTTACGATAGCAAATTGTACTATCTTTTGTTCTTCAGAGTTGATTAATAAATGTTAGTAGCGATAGTAGGAGGATGTAGGCACAGTTGCTGAACCTCGTTAAATCTGTGTGTTCTTTATTTGCTTTACATTTTAGTGTTTTACTGTTCTAGATAATTCTGCTGCTAAACCAGTTCTCTTGTACTATAGCTAGAACAAATTAAGAAAAAGTCGATAAAGAAAATTTTAAAGAAACACTTAATTCACCCCCCTCCCCCTCTTGAGTGCTATTGGGACCTTCAATTGGTACCAAAGCAAGATGCTTTTCGCAAGGGTAACACCTAGAAATGAAGATCCATGGATTCCCAGGAGTTTAGTGCAATGGGGTATGACAATAAGACACCCATGTTTAATGGCAAGAATTATGCCTGGTGGAAAAACATAATGAAGAACAACATCATTCGTATAGATTACGATTGTTGGTTGGTTGTAAAGAACGGTCCGTTGCAAATCCCCATCAGTGACGACTCTGGCAAAACAGTTGCTAAAATAGAAGACCGGCACGCGAGTGCAAATTTCAAGAAATTAGAGAAAAATGCAAAGGCGATGTCAATTATTCAACAAGATATTGGTGAAAGTGAAACAAACAGAATCTCAACATGTATTTCAGCCAAAGAGATTTGGGACACTCTTGAACTTGCCTATGAAGGCACTAGTGAGGTAAAACGTTCCAAGATTAATTTATTAATGTCTAAATATGAATTTTTCAATATGAATAGAAATGAAAACATTAATGATTGTTTTGGAAGATTTATGACAATAGTAAATGATCTTAATTCTCTTGGAAAAACCTTCACTGATGAAGACATGGTTAGAAAAGTTTTGAGAAGTCTGACAGGGTCTTGGACAGCAAAGGTTACTGTAGTCTATGAGGCAAAGGATCTATCAACTCTTTCTCTAGAACAGTTGATTGGTTCCCTCATGACCTATGAAATGCTATTTGATTTAAAGAGTGAAAAAGACCTAGTCAAGAGTGTTGCAATGAAGGGAACAGTTGAAGAAGAGGATGACATTGCTATGATGGCAAAAAGATTTGAGAAACACTTCAAGGCTCAAAGGAAAAACATGAGGAACAAAGGTTCAGGAAAACAAAGCACCTTCAACACTGGATGTTTCAAGTATGGAGAAACAGGTCACATCATCCGTGACTGTCCAAAGTGGAAAGATAAACAGTCTAGGAAGGAAGATAAGAGAGCCTTCAAGAGAGCTATGGTTGCAGCTCTGTGGGGAAATTCTGACTCTGGTTCAAATGAAGAAGAAAAAGAAACCCCTAATGACGAGAAGTGTATGACAGTCATCCTAGAACAGAGTGGTGAAACAGTTCAGGAGAACAGTTCATCACATGTGTGCCTCATGGGGAAAACAGTTGGATCAAGTTCTGAACAGGTAACAATTTCCAAAATCCGTGAGGACATGTATGAGTATGACAGAGATAATATGCTTGAATGTTTAGATACAATGCTTGATCAATGTCTTGAGTTAAGTAATGCTTATAAAGATGGTAAAAATAAATTAAAAGAAAAAATTCGAGAATGTGAAATATCTAATGCCAGTTGTGATCATTTGGAGGAATTACGTCTTAACCTGAAAAATGAAATAGCAGAATTAGAAGTTTCACTTTATCAATGCAAGGTGGAATTGGAAACAGTTAAATGTAACTCACCACATAATATTTTATCTGATGATGAGGAAGATCTAACTGGTCCCCTGGTGAATCTTTTGCAAAATCTAGAGGATCTAATTAATCTTGATGTTGTCAAAACTAAGACAAGAACCTTAAGTAAATCTGGTATGTTAAACAGTTTTTGATGGTTGATGATTATGAAGGTCAAATATGTGATTTACATATTGAGCTTTATAATCTCAAAGAGAAAAATAGAAAATAGTCTGCTCACAATCTGAATGAGTCTTTGGTTTCAGATTTGAGATCAGAATTTGCAAATTTGAAAAGTGATTTTAAATCCATAGATGACAAGAACATTCGTCTAATCAAGATTCTCAAACCAAAGAACATGAGCTCCAAAATAGTCAGAAACTTGTGGACAAACTGTTAAAGGCAGAAAAGAACATAAGTCAAGTTCTATCTCTAAAGAGCAACAAAGGTAAAGCTGGTCTAGGGTACACCAGAAGGATACCTAAGCCTAACTGGTCACTCAGAGAGACCACCTGGATAACTGAGTTTATCACTGTGGCAAAGTTGGTCACATAATTGATGAGGGCATCCATAAGAAAAGGAGTAAGGAAAGAAACACTAAACATGTTAAGAAGGTCTGGGTTAACTGTTTGTGAATAGGGACCCAAACCAGTTTGGGTTCCTAGGACTAATGTTTGATCTGATTTTGCAGGGAAAGTTAAAAGGAGATACTCACTGGTATTTGGACAGTGGTTGGTCAAGACACATGTCTGGACATAAAGAACAGTTCCTTTCACTTGTAGCCCATGATGGGGGAAGAGTAACATTTGGGGATAACAGTAAGGGTACTATTGTTGGCCAAGGTAAGGTTGGTAAATCTCTCTCCCAAGCTATAGATGATGTGTATTATGTTGAAGGCTTGCAACATAATCTCTTGAGTATTTCTCAGCTATGTGACAAAGGCAACAGAGTTGAATTTCAAGCAGACCTGTGTCACATAGTTAACAGTCAAACAGGTGAACTTGTCTGTCAAGGAACTAGAAAAGATGACATCTATGTTACTTATCTGGATTAAATTCCTCAGAAAAAGTCCATTTGTTTGAAAGTTGTAATTGTAACCATAAGGAATCACATTTGAAAGCAGTAATAAGAATTCTCAGGTATTTGGTAGGTACTGATGATTTATGTTTATGGTATCCAAGAGGTAGTACAGTTGAACTGGTTAGATACACTGATGCTGATTATGTAGGTTTCTTAGTTGACAGAAAGAGTACTTCAGGTATGGCACACTTTGTGGGATCATGTTTGATCTCATGGGTGTAGCTTTATCCACAGCAGAAGCTGAATATATTACAGCTGCTGCTTGTTGTTCTCAACTGCTTTGGGTAAAGAGTCAATTGAAAGACTTTGGAGTGTTGTTATATAGAGTTCCTATCTTCTGTGACAACACTAGTGCCATTAACATCTCTAAAAATCCAGTTTAGCACTCAAAGACCAAGCACATAGAGATAAGACATCATTTCCTAAGGGATAATGTTGAAAAGGGTCTAGTTGAGTTGCAATTTTGCATGAGTGAGGATCAGATTGCTGATATCTTCACTAAACCATTACGTAGGATTTCTTTTTTGTAGGCTTAGATTGCTTTTAGGACTAATCAGAATTAGAAAGTAGGACTTTACTTAGATTTAGGTTAAGATTCTTTTAGTTAGACTAGAGGTAATAAAAAATTGGTCCATTTGGTTTAAAAAGGCTTTTTATGACTGAACTCATTCCTTTTGGCTAGAATAATGTTCATGGATGTATGGATTTCTTGCATACACATTGTTGATTCCATTTGTTATGTCTTGATGCATGAACAGGTGAGTTGTCTAAGTTGCCTAGAACAGGTGAACTGTGTAGTGATTTGAACCAGTACAGGTGAACAGCAGAATACTACAGATATTTTTTGTTAAATTAATTTTTGACAAAAATCAAAATAAGTATTTTATTCCTTCTGAAAGAGATAAGTACTTTGGCAGTTGGTTTTCATTGATTAGGCATGCATGAGTGATGGAAGGAAACTTCCACATGTCCCTTTCTCTTAGTGGCAGTTAAGAAAGTTATTATGCTTTCTTTTGAAATTTTTTCCCTTGTAACTGACCACTACTCCCACTCCCTATATTTATTTTGCTTCACAGTTGCTATATCACTCCACAATCAGGCTTTACTTCATCATCTCTCTCTCTCTTCATCTTGCTTTGAATTCAAGAGCTTCATCTCTCAAAATTCTCTGATCCAAGCAAGAAAAATGGTTAGAACAAAGGGATTGGCTAAGGCTAAGAAGAAGAGCAATTCTGGGAATGTATTTTCATCACCTTCTATAGCAGAATTCGACAAATCTATTGAAAAGGGCAATATATCTGATGCAGCAACAGCAAAGGTACTTGAACAACAAACACCAAAACCACCTTCAAACACAAAAACCTCCACAAAGAAATCAACCTCTACCAGTAAATCTACATCATTACAAGCTGAGAAAACCCTCAAAACCGAAACCCTACTTTCTCCCATTCCTATCTCCATGATACCTCCATCTATTGTACCCACATCATCTCAAACCACTCAAAATGAACCCTCAAGTGAAGTTGAAGTTCAGGGGGAACAACAGGGTCACACTGTTCAAGCTGACAGGATTGTGTTGGAAACCCTAGAGAAATTTTTTGAGCAAACTGAGGAGGATGATCAGGAAGATGATCATGAGGATGATCAAGAGAATGAATATGTGCAGGCTGATGAGAAGGTTGTGAAGGAGAAAAGTGTTGAGACTGAGCCAAAAGTGGTTGATGAAGAGGAAGAAGTTCAGATTGTAGGTGAGGCGAAGGGTCCTCCAGTTCAGGTGTTAAGCAGAAGGTTTACTAGATCTGGTAGCACAATCAAGCAGGAGATTTCTGACTCTCCAAAGGTTACTCCCTCTAAAAGTGTGAAGAGGAAAACACTAGCTCCCAAAACAGCTAAAGGTAAATTTACTGTTTCTCCTACTGTTTCTGATAGAAATGTCATGTCTAGTTATGGATGTGAAGAAGGTTATTTTGATATGCCCTCTTTGTCTGAGGTAAAGGAAATTTTGGAATTTCAAGGTTGGATGGGACTTTCTAAGACTGTTAAGAAAGCTTATGTAGAGGACATTAAGGTGTTTTATGAGAATTTAAAACTGTGCCCTGATATGAGTATTAGCTTTAATGTTTCTAGTGTTAAGTTGGATTTGTTTGTAGCTTCTATGTCTGTGCTTTTAAAGATACCTAGGGATGGGTATTCAAATTACTTTTCATATGGTTGGCCTAGTATTGGTGGAGTCACAACTAATGACAAAGTTAAGTTTTTGTTTGGAAGAGTTTTAGCTAAGAAAGATGGTTATCTTGCTAAGAATATGTCTAAGCCTATCATGTTGGTACTGCATTCTATATGCAACAAGGTACTTTTACCTAAGGCACAGGGTAGGGTTTCTGTAAGGATAATGGATATGGTACTCATGTACCTAATGATGAAGAAGATTAAGATCAATCTCCCCTCTCTGATGTTAGACCACATGATGGTGTGCAAGAACTCCCAATCCCACTCTCTTCCATATGGCTCAATACTAACCTCTGTGATGATTAAGAAAGGAATCAAATTGGCTGGTGAGACAATTGTTGGATGGAAATTCTCTATGAAGATTCTGAGGCAGAAAGGGTTGGAAGCATCTAGCTCAACTTTAGTTTGGATAGACCAGGAGCCTGTTCTACCTGTTGCTAAGAAAAGGAAGAGTAGTGTGTCTGCTACTTCAGCAGATCTCACTCCCCTTCTAGGAAGGATGGAAAAGCAGGAGGAAACCCTTAGCACTTTGATGGCATTGGTTAGAGGGTTGACTGATAGTATGGCTCAAAAGCAGATGTCTCTGGAGAAGAAGTTGATTGCTACAGAACTTCAAGTGTCACAGTTGGCAGGGGAAACAAAAGAGGATGCTGGTCAAACTTCAGGGAAATCTAAACCAGCAGGGGGACCAGTTGATAGTGAGAAGGATGTAGGAGATTCTTCCTCAACAGAAAAGGCTGCATAGGAATCTGAAGAAGATGCTGAGGTTTCTGAAGATGATGAGGAAGTCTCTGATCCTGATGCTAAGCTTGATGAGGATGAGGATGATGATGATGAATGATGCCTGCCATTAGCCTTCTTATTCCCCTTTCCCAGTCTACCAATCTGCCTTTAGTATTTCTGCTTTCCTTACGATTTTACTAAACAATTTGTCTGTAATATGATTTCTTTTCATACTGTACTGATTTTGCTAACTGTTTTGAACTGCTTTTTGGATAGTGTGTTGATGACTCACTAGTGATTGTTGATTGGCTTAACATTTTGGGTAGTATGGCCTACCTTTTGGATGAATGCATGAATATTGCTTGCTTTACTTGTATGTGAATGTTTTTAATGATGCAAAAAGGGGGAAAATAGGTCTTGGAAGTTTTGATAAAGCCAAATGAGACTAGTTAGAATAAACCTTAGTCTGATTACTAGTTCTGAAGCCTAAGTGTTTAGTATAGTCTGAAATAGTAAGTTCTGTTTAGTTGAGTTTAGTTGAGTCAATAAAAGTTTTTTTTTTTTTATAGCTGTTCTGGATAGTTGTTTTCATGGCCAGATTTTTGCAATCTTTCAGGATAGTTGTTCTTAGTCTTGAAATAAGTTGAAATAGTTACTATTTTACTTAGAGTTTAGGATTTTTTTTTCTATTTGAGTCAGAAAATTCAAAAAATTCAAAAATAGTTCCATATGCTTTGAAGCTTTCTGTGACTAACTTGTTTATTGCAGGAAAAACTTCAAAAGGTTTTTATCATCAAAAAGGGGGAATTTGTTAAGACCCTTGATGTTTTGATTGATGACAAACAGATGAGTCAAACAGGTGTGACAAACAGCTGTTAAAAACAGTTGTCCTGAACAGTTGTTATTGAATGAGTTTATACAGTTGTACTGAAACAGCTGAAGTGTACTGTTCTTGAGTTACTCTCTTTGAGTAATATTACCTTTCATGTCATATATTATATTTTTTTTTTGGTGCATGTTTGACATACAGGTATTCCAGTACTTGAGACATGGAAAATAGCTTCATCAAAACTGAAGTGTGCTAACAATGGAGAATCCAAGTGTCTAAGTAGTGAAGAACATGAAGACTGAAGAGTAGCCTTAGGGTTTTTACTTTGTCTTTTTGTTTTATAGAATGTGTAAGTAGTTTAGTAGATTTGTGATGTTTGATCTTGGTTTGTTACAAACGCCAGACCAGTGTCTGGTGATTGTAACACAACTGATCTGAAGAAGAGTTCCTAGAACAGTTCAGCAGACTAGCTGGTTAACAAACTGACCCACGAAATAATTTGAAAGAATTCGATTCTTGAATTCTTTAAAGATCTTGCACGTGGTTAAGTCATTTTGGTATTCAATGCTAAGTGCTAAAAACCCACGTATGTTTATGAGATCTCAACAAATCTTTGAGATTCTTGATTTCGAATATTTGATCTCAACATTAAATGGGTTTAATCATTATGGTTACAAAAACCCTCTTGATTGGAATAATCTGATTTTTTCTAACTGCCTATATATAGTAGCACTTAATGAAAAAAAACGAAGCCAAGTAGTGAGACTCTCCACAAACTTCATTGACCAATATTTTTGAGAGTCTAAAGATCAAACAGAACAGTTTACAAACTACAAGAGCATTCGAAAAAACCCAGATCTTAACTTCATCTCTTGTAAGCTTTTGAGAAGCAAATTTCTGAGAGAAACTTTCTGTAATTCGTCACTAAAAGAGGGGTTGATGCACTAGTAGAAAAAAGGCCTTTTGGTGCGGGGTTTTTAAGCTCTACTGATGTGGTTTTGCCCCACAGCAAAAGCAGGCACAGCAATAGGAAAATTGTGGTTTTACCGTGAACCGCATCATATACATGTAAATTTAAAAAAAAACCAGTTTTATGTTGCGGTTCTTAGAAAAACAACAGCATATAGGGCTCTATATGCTGCGGTTTTTAGAAGAACCGCAGCATATAGAAGCCTAAAATTTTAAAAAAAAATCATGTTTTATGCTAAAATGAAGCCAAATATATTATATATACATAAAAGTATCAAATTACATTATAATTGTTGTTATTATTACAAAAAAACCAGTATAAAATGATACAAAGATTTACAAAGTAGAGAATTAATCGAGAAATAGTGCGGCATTAGGTGCATCTTTTGCAAAAAACCAGAAATCCTCTACAACATGGATTTATTACGAGAATCAGATTGTGCATAAAGAAAGATAAAAATGATTGTCTCAAACAAATTTCTAAACATTGAGGTCAGCAACACAATCATTAATATAAAATTTAATAAGTTCAAAAAGTAGCGAAAGTGCAGAGAGCATTTGTGGCCACTATCAAATATCAATCAACATTGACATGATTGATTTCTTCAGCAAGTTTCATATTACGCAAGCTAGCAAAAGTGCAAAGTAGTAATAAATAAGTTAAATAATTATATAATCAGTCAAAAATATAGTCAACAAAAACAATACAAAAAAGAAACCCAAATACAAAAAAGAAACACAAAAATTAAAAAAAAAACCCAAATAGATGTATGTTAGCAGTAGCTTGTTTGCATGATTTTGGGTAAAGCTAGGGCGTTTTGGAATGAAAACGAGCCAAATAGCTCAATTTGGGTTAGTTTTGGGTTTTTTTTCTCCCATCTCTGCACTAATCAAACTAATTCATGTTTTTAAGGTTTATTCACGTCCTATAATATTCATGTAATCATTTTCACCTTATTTGAATGATTCTGGGCAAAGCTATAGCGTTTTGGAACGAAAACAAGCCAAATAAATCATTTTAGGTTACTTTTGGGTGTTTTTGCTCCATCTTTGCACTAATCATTATAATTTATGTTTTTGAAGTTTATTCATGTACTATAATATTCATGTCAGCATTCTAAATCTTATTTGTATGATATTGGTCAAATCCATGGCGTTTTAGAACGAAAACAAGCCAAATAGCTCATTTTGGATTACTTTTGGGTGTTTTTGCTCCCATCTTCGCACTAATCACTATAATTCATGTTTTTAAAGTTTAATCATGTCCTATAATATTCATGTAAGCATTCTACATCTTATTTATATGATTTTGGGAAACGCTACGGCGAAAGCTAGGGCGTTTTGGAAAGAAACGAGCCAAATAACTCATTTTGGGTTACTTTTGGGTGTTTTTGCTCCCATCTTCGCACTAATCAATATAATTCATGTTTTTGAAGTTTTTTCATATACTATAATATTCATGTAAGCACTCTACATCTTATTTGTATGATTTTGGGCAAATCTAGGGCGTTTTGGAACGAACACGAGCCAAATAGCTCATTTTGGGTTACTTTTTGGTGTTTTTGCTCCCATCTTCGCACTAATCAATATAATTCTTATTTTTAAAGTTTATTCATGTCCTACAATACTCATTTAAGCATTCTACATCTTATTTAAATGATTTTGAGCAAAGCTAGGGCGTTTTGGAACGAAAACGAGCCAAATAGCTCATTTTGGGTTACTTTTGTGTGTTTTTGCTCCCATCTTCGCACTAATCAATATAATTCATGTTTTTGAAGTTTATTCATATACTATAATATTCATGTAAGCACTCTACATCTTATTTGTATGATTTTGGGCAAACCTATGGCGTTTTGGAACGAACACGAGGCAAATAGCTCATTTTGGGTTACTTTTTGGTGTTTTTGCTCCCATCTTCGCACTAATCAATATAATTCTTATTTTTAAAGTTTATTCATGTCCTACAATATTCATTTAAGCATTATACATCTTATTTAAATGATTTTGAGCAAAGCTAGGGCGTTTTGGAACGAAAACGAGCCAAATAGCTCATTTTGGGTTACTTTTGTCTGTTTTTGCTCCCATCTTTGCACTAATCAATATAATTCATGTTTTTGAAGTTTATTCATATACTATAATATTCATGTAAGCACTCTGCATCTTATTTGTATGATTTTGGGCAAACCTATGGCGTTTTGGAACGAACACGAGCCAAATAGCTCATTTTGGGTTACTTTTGGGTGTATTTGCTCCCATCTTCGCACTAATCAATATAATTCATATTTTTAAAGTTTATTCATGTCCTATAATATTCATTTAAGCATTCTACATATTATTTATATGATTTTGGGCAAAGCTACGGCGAAAACTAGGGCGTTTTGGAACGAAAACGAGCCAAATAGCTCATTTTGGGTTACTTTTGGGTGTTTTTGCTCCCATCTTCGAACTAATCAATATAATTCATGTTTTTAAAGTTTATTCATGTCCTATAATATTCATGTAATCACGTACCTCCCTATACAGACTACGCATAGCACGTCGGCATGAATATTGTAATTGAACTTGTGATTAGCTTTAATTTGTCATTGCGCCCCATCTAGGGTCATCACCTCCTTAGATAGCCTACGCAGAGCACGTCAGCTTGAACATTGTAATTGAACTTGTGATGATTGAGGTGATAAAACACATTTTGATTGCATTTGTAATTAGTCTTGTGATTGCGCCCCATCTAGGATCATCAACTCTCATTTTACAATATTGTTGCTTTTTTTTGTAATTTATTAGTGGAGTTGTTATTTTTGGATGCTTATGTTAAGGTGATTTTTTCAATTGTTCAAGTTAAGGCAAATGTTAAAAAACTCAATGCCATCTAAATTTCTTGATCAAATAAAAAAAAAGAACTTATGTCAAATAACAAAAACAAAAAAAATAAAAAAAAAATTAAATTAAAGTGGCTACTAGCCTTTAGTAAAGTAAATCAAAGAAATCAGCAAAAGAAATCAAGTGAATCAAACCAAAGGCAATCATGTAAGGCACATAATTCCCAAAAATCAACAAATAAGGTTATGGCACAACACCATCAACCATCCAGTGTCCTCATGTCGGGAACCTCATCCCCCCTAAGAAAGCAAACATCCTCCAAACTATTGTCTCAATCCTATATCTATTCCTAGAAAACTAAGCAAACCAAGAAATAAAAGGGGAGTTGGAAAGAACTCACCAAGGCAAGCCTAGAAGAGATCAATGTTACCATACAAATCCAAGTGAGTAATGTCATCTAACCAAGTACCTGCAAGAGTTACACTTCCACAAACTCTACAAAATAATTAGCAAACCCAAAAGAAATACAAAAGTCAACCATCGATATAATTATTTTTAGCTAATAAAGTTAAAATTGCTCTTATTTCAAGATTATAAGCTACAAATACTAAAAAATTTGACAAGAACCTAAATGAAAGCATAACAAACTATGATCAACAAAAACCAAACCACTTAATTCATGAAGATTAGAGATAAGCAAGAAACTTACTAAATCATTCCATGTATGCAATTCTAACTCCATGTCATGATGATTCTCAAGCCTCTGTCAAAAAGAACAAAGTTGTGAGTACGGATGACTTACTGTTATGGTCAAATTTACCTAACCTGAATACAAGTTGAAAGTCGAGAAGCAAGTTAAGCCGAGAAGCAGAAATGCAGGTTAGCATTGGAAGGATCTAGAAGCCGATGCAAGTTTAAATTCGAATCTAGGGAATAGTTCAAAAGTCAGCCAGCATAAGAGGAATAATGGCACGCTGACGTGGCAAGAACGAGTCTTCCACCTTGGTCATGCGTTCTCCACGAAAATAGGAGGTGGTTCCTATTACTTAAGAACGGCTAATTAAGGCCGGTTAGGGAGATCCATTAATTTCCTCTCACTTACGTATTGCATTGCAAAGAAAAAACACTCATAGCTCTATTTTTTCATTCGTACTTCTGCATTAAGTTACGCACGTCAATTGTAATAAAAAAATAAATATATTCATATAGTGGATTGGTAGACTCAAAGCTACCCGCAGTTTTCCCTCTGTTTCGAGGTTTCTGCGTCACCATTCTCTCGTGTTACCCCCGTCCCCTTTCTCTCTTTGGACAACCGTCTTATATTTTTTCTCCATTCGTATAGCATACATATTCAGTTTGTCACAATCTAGTTGTGGTTCGTACCAGCTTAGTCCTATACCTTAATAGGGATTTTGCATAAACAATTTGGCGCCCACCATGGGGCCATAGCTTGATTGTTCACTAAAAAAAAACAGGAGTATATACCTACTCGCCACAAAAAGCCCAAAAATACGCATATTATTTTTTGATTTTTTATTGTAGAGAAAGATCATGGCTCCCAGACATCCAGCCACGGAGCAAACGCGAAGCAGATCGAAGCAATGTCACAAGCCCTGAAAGAAACCCAAGAACAACTGAGAGTGGTCATTGAAGCAGCCAAAGCCAAAGATGAAACCGTAGCTTCCTTGCAAAAGGAACTAGAATCTGTGAAAAGCAACATCCCCAAAAACAAGAAGAAATTCAGAACAGACGGCATCCCCAGTCTCAATCTAAATGGCAGCTCAGATGGGGAAGACGACGAAGATAAAATACCAGAGGATGAAACTCACCATGAGGAGGATGATCGAGATGATCAAGAAGCAACCCTAACCCCTAAAGACATACGAAACATAAAAAAGCAGTATAAAGAGATGCGGAAAAAGATGTCCAGGTCCTCTGGTTCTCACGAACACGATGTGTTCGAGAAGCAGAAACTATACTCACATAGCCCCTTCACTGCTGAGATAGTGGAAACTATACCTCCAAAAAAGATCAATATACCCTCTTGGCACGACCTTTATGATGGAACCACAGACCCTCTAAACCATGTGAACCATTATCGCCAAAAAATGATGTACCTCCCAATACCTGCCAATAAACTAGACGCAACCCTTTGCAAAACATTCGGAGGTACCCTAAATGGACCCGCCCTACAATGGCTGATTAACCTGAAAGCAAGATCCATCCCCGACTTCACCACCTTTGCCACTAAATTCTGCAACAAATTCTCCAGTAGCAGAGCACTCGAGAAACATTCCAGCGACTTATACCGTGTTGCCCAACGCCAAGGAGAATCAACCCGAGACTACCTGGATCGTTTCAATAAGGAGATGATCAAAATACCAGATGTCGATGCTCGGACCTGTGTAGAAACTTTCAGAAGAGGACTCCCTCCTACTTCCAGGTTGTACCAGGAACTGACTAGGTACCCAACTACAAACTTCGAGGATGTAAGGCGAAAAGCCATGACAGAGATCCGTTTCGAAGAAGATGAAACACCGCGGGTCGGAGGACCTAAACCTAGGAAGCAGCAAAGCAGGACCTAGAGGCATCAACCTTACCCCAAAAGGGGATCAGATAAGGTAAACTCTGCTACTCCGGATCGTTCAATAACTGACTACTCCGTTTTGGCTGCTGCAGGTAACCCAAGCTCAACCAGGAAACACGTGGATTATCCCAACTTATCCTTGTATGAGTTCAATATGGATGCGGAAGGCATAGTTGAAGCTCTAAGGCGAGTAGGCGAGAAGGTGAGGTGGCCCAAGAAAGGTAACAGACCAGATTCAGAAAAGGACAAATCAAAATGGTGCAGCTATCACTAAGACCATGGGCATGTGACTAGGGAATGTTTCCAGCTGAAAAAAGAAATAGCTTGGCTATATAAGAAGGGTCATCTAGACCACCTAACGCAAAAAAAAGAAGCAGTAATCAACCAATCAGAGGGGCCGCCACCACCACCGCCATCCGGAAAGGTAATTAATTCTATAATAGGAGGTTCTGATTTATGTGGACTAACGTATTCTGCAGCTAAAAGAGTAGCCAGAGAAACTGGGTCGGTTTCGAGTGTAAGTAGAAGACTACTACACGAAGCAGAGAAGAAGTTACTCGAGATGCCGGTCAGCTTCGTAGCAGAGAACCTGGAAACAACAGAACATCATGACTGTTTCATAATCTCCCTGCATGTCAGCAATTTCCTAACCAAACGAGTCCTAGTAGATGGAGGGAGCACGGCAAACATCATCTTCATGGACGCATTGGAAGCCATGGGGTTGGGAGAAGCAGACGTGGTGAAGAATACCAAGACTGTGGTAGGATTTAGCGGAGAAACAAAGCAAACAATTGGCGAAGTAACATTGCATACCTGGGCGGGGGGAGTAAACACATCAAACACCTTCAACGTAGTGGATTGCCCGTCAGCTTACAACATCATACTTGGAACACCATGGATACACAAAATGAAAGCGGTGCCATCCACCTTCCACCAGGTAGTGAAGTTTCCTACACCATGGGGTGTTCAAGAAATCAGGGGAGAAAGAAAAGCAGCCAGAGAATGTTACAGCAGCAGTTTGAAACCAAAGAAACAGCTAGCATAGCAACTACAGCAGAGTCCAACCCCAGTTGTACCAGAAGAGATGTTGTTGGATGAAGTGGAGCTGGACCCCTCACAACCAGAGCGTAAAGTTTTAATTGGTGCTACCCTCACCATACCCCAGAAAGAAGCCATAACTCATTTTATGAAGCAGAATGCAAATTGCTTCGCTTGGTCGCATGAAGATATGGTCGGGATTAGCCCCGACATCATTACCCACAAGCTGAACGTAGAACCAAGTATGAAACCAGTGAAGCAGAAAAGGAGGAAATTCGCACCAGAAAGGAACAAAATCATAAATGAGGAAGTAGCCAAACTCTTGGAAGCAGGAAAGATCGGGGAAGTAAAGTATCCAGAATGGCTGGCTAATGTGGTCGTTGTGGGGATGAAGAATGGTAAGTGGAGAGTTTGTATTGATTTTACAGATTTAAACAAGGCGTGCCCAAAAGATCCATTCCCTCTGCCCCACATCGACTCGATGGTAGACGCCATAGCCGGACACGAGATGCTGACATTCTTGGACGCATACTCGGGTTACAACCAGATACTGATGCATGCAGAGGACTAGGAGAAAACAGCTTTCGTCACTGACAAAGGTATATATTGTTACGAAGTAATGCCATTTGGTTTAAAGAATGCAGGTGCAACTTACTAGAGGTTGGTGAACAAGATGTTCGAGAACCAGTTAGGAGACACAATGGAGGTATACATAAACGACATGTTACTAAAATCAAAGAAAGCCTAAGACCACACCCAGCATTTAACCAAGACCTTCGGGATACTCAGGAAGCACAACATGAAGCTGAACCCCACAAAATGCTCCTTCGGGGTCGCAGCTGGGAAATTCCTCGGGTACATAGTCACGCAGTGGGGCATCGAAGCCTGCCCCGACCAGGTAAGAGCTATTGTGAACATCAGGTCACCTGCAAACCTGAAAGAGGTACAGAAACTAACTAGTAGAGTAGCTGCATTAAACAGATTTATATCGAAATCTTCGGATAAATGTCATTTGTTTTATAACGTTTTACGAAAAAATAAAGGGTTTAAGTGGACAAAGGAGCACGAAAAAGCACTCTAGGAACTTAAATGGTACCTGGCATCGCCTCCTCTGCTATCTAAACCAAATCCAGGGGAAATATTGCAGCTATACCTATCAGTTAGTGAACAAGCAGTAAGTGCGGTATTAACTAGAGAAGCTGAGAACCAGCAACTCCCTATTTATTACGTAAGCAAAACACTCTTGGAATGCTGAATCCAGGTACTCTTCTTTAGAAAAACTGGTTTTAGCCCTGGTTACAGCATCCAAGAAGTTGAGGCATAACTTCGAGTCTCACACTGTGCTTGTGATGACCAATTACCCGATAAAAGCAGTTTTGAAAATCGCAAAAATGGGTAAATGGGCCATCGCACTAAGCAGTATAGACAACAGGTACCAGCCGAGATCGGCCATAAAATCGCAAGCCCTAGCAAATTTTGTGGCAGATTTCAGCCCAACCCTGGAGCCTAAAGCAGACAGCGAAATGTTGCAATTAAACCAGTTATCTGGTCCTCAGGTATGGATTTTATACGTGGATGGTTCATCCAATTTTAGAGGAGCAGGGTTAGGGGTTGTACTAAAATCGCCACAAGGGGAGATGATAGCGCAATCCATAACCTGCGACTTCTCCGCTACTAACAACGAAGCAAAGTATGAAGCTTTGATTGCAGGAATGACATTAGCCAAAGATTTAGGAGCTACGGGGTTGAACGTCTACAGTGACAACTTATTGATAGTAAGCCAAATCCGTGGAGAATTCGCAACTAAAGATTCAAAGATGATCGCATACCTAACAATAGCAAAGCAAAAAGCAGAAAAATTTCAACCATTTACCATTACACAGATACCCAGGGACTAAAACACACAAGCAGATGCACCCATTAACCTAGGATCAGCACTCAAGAACTGCAACTTTGACAATATAGCTTTAATACACTTACCAAGCCCAGCTATAACCAAACCTGAACAAGACACTCTCCCCTTAAACTCTAGATCCCAAAGTAAACCCTGGTTCCAAGGAATCTTCGACTACTTACAAAACCAAACATTACCACAAGATAAAATGGAAGCCAGAAAAGTAAAAACTAAAGCAGCAAGCTACAAAGTACAAGAAGGTGTTTTGTTTAAGAGATCATCTAAAGGAATCATGCAGAGATGTTTATCAGAAGCCGAGTGGCCGAACATTCTATCAGAATTCTACGATGGCTAATGCGGATCTCACATAGCAGGAAGGTCATTAGCTAACAGAATCCTGACATACGGGTACTACTGGCCAACGGTAAAAAAAGACGCTCATAAGTATGCATCCAAATGTGATAAATGCCAAAAGCATCCAGGTTTGTCCCACCAGCCAACCCAACAACTAAGTCCAATCCTCACACCGTGGCCCTTTATGAGATGGGGAATGGATATAGTAGGGAAGTTACCAGAAGCACCAGTCAGAAAACATACATGGTCGCGGTAACCGATTACTTCTCTAAGTGGATTGAAGCTGCAGCCTACTCCTAGGTATGAGATAAGGAAGTTATATCGTTTCTATGGAATAACATCATATGCAGTTTGGAATCCCGTCAGAAATCATATGCGACAATGGATCCCAGTTCATCAGTGACAAGACGAGAGACTTCTGCAAAGAATGGAACATAGTCCTACATACGTCAACACCAAGGTACCCCCAGGCGAACGGGCAAGCAGAATCAAGTAACAAAGTCATCATCAACGGTATCAAAAAGAGACTAGAAGCAAAGAAAAGAAGGTGGGTAGAAGAACTACCAAGGATCCTATGGGCCAACAGGACTACACCTAGAGCTGCTACAGGCCAAAGGCCATTTTCTCTGGTTTACAGCTGCGAAGCTGTATTGCCAGCAGAAGTGGTAACTCCAATAGCAAGATATGGGTTACTCACACTAGAGCAGAACGTAGAAGAAATAACATGCGACTTGGACATCATATGTAACGACCCGACTCGCTTAAATTGGCGCGGAAGAAACCGACGAGTCGAATAGTTATAAACTACAACTCAAATACTTAAGAAATTAAAACTAATTCCTCGAAATTATTATTAATCAACCACAAACGTACAAATACCCACAAGTTTGTACATACTAGTCCAAAAGTCAAATTAGAAATACTAGAATACGAGTAACTCCAACCACATGTTAGTGTCTAAAAACAACGTATAAAGGAGTCCAACAATAACGTATAAAGTCTATACAAAATATCAATACTATCTATAAACGACAGAAATAGAAAATACATCAAATAACAGAAACATCAAACGCCACTCGCCCAACCCAAAGCTAAGCAAGAGTATCGTCATCAGAAATACCTAAAAAACAAACAACAGTCCACCATCAGTGGCGAGTAACATAACTGACTCACCCTAATGGGAATACACATGCACATAGCATAAATCAAACAAACAACATCAAATCAATAATCCAGAGTACAAGAACAACCCACACGTGAACTCGACTCAAACCAACTTAATCAACTATCTTTGGCGCAATCATTCATATTCTAGACCGGACTGTGCTCGTACGAACGCATCTTACGCGATTGAACTTTCTACTATGTTCGGATTTGAGAATCTTACTCCCAAACCCCATGAAACCAATCTTACTGGAAATCCATGTCCCGTGAAACCAATCTTATTGGAAATTCAAAGGATAACATAGTATGACTCCAACTATCCCAATACCGCGGATGGAATAGGGGCAACGTCTTAACCCAAAAACAAAGAATCTTACTCTAAGTTTAGGGCGTCTAGAAATGAAATCAAGCTAATTATTAATGAATCATTTTATCATCATATTCAACTCATTCATAACTAAATTAATTTCAAGAATTGCCCTTGCGCCTTGATTCTTGAAAATAACTAGTTAAACATCGAAGTTATACTCAAGATTGCCTTTGCGCCTTGATCTTGAGTCTAACCAACCAAAATCCATCATTTAAATTCCATTCTTTAATCAATTTAGTCTCAATCTTTAATTTTCTTTAACTTTCAAGATTCGATCAAGAACTCATCAAGAACTCAAAGAACTCAACCAAGATTCATAAAGAACTCATTCAAGATTTAAGAACTTCAATCAAGAATTCAATCAAGATTCAAGAACTTCAACCAAGAACTCATCCAACATCCAAACATCACACGCATAACTCAACTTTCAACCATGAAATTACCAACTTACTATTATCCAAAATTCATCAAACTTTAACATAATCATCATGAACTTAAAACCAACATAATCCAACATAAAATAGTCATTTTCAATCATCAAAATCATCATTAAACCAAACAAAATTAGATTTACATTCATCCTCAAAAACATGATCAAACTTTATTTAAAACCAATCCTATTCATTTAATCTATACTATGAAACATAGTATGCCAATCAAGTTGAGAAAGTATGTTACCTTATTAAGGATTAACACACAAAAACAACACAAAAAGCTGCCCGGAAATCGACCCACGCGAACACCCAACATGGCACACACGGCACGGCTTGGCTTCAACCGCACGAACACGGGCACACCCACACGGCACCACTGCACGGCTGCTGCACCCAGTCACGGTTGCTGCACGGCTGCACCACCACGCAAACACGGCCCACTCGAACCACACGGCTCCCACACGAACACGAACACGATCAAACCAAACCCGAACCAACGATCTTGATTGAAACAAATGGGTTTAGATTGTGTTTAGGATACTTAGAGATTAATGGACTTTGAATCATTAAGTTTAAGGTTAGAAATTGATGAACAAATTGATGGGGGTTTATAGCCAAAAATGGCGTGTGAGATGGGAGCAAATGAGAAGGAGTTGTGATTGAATTGATGGCAAGAGCATTTGATGGCAAAAATGAGCAAAGGCCTTACTAACTCTCCTATTTATAGAAGTTGGTTAAGTGTGAAAACTAAGCAAGTGGCAAGCCTTGCCATGCTTGCTAAAAACCGGCCAAGGGGTACAAATGGGCCTAAAAATGGGCTCTCGTGATCCATTGGGCTAATTTACACAATTTACATGATTAATCATGCAATAATCGATTTAGCCCACAATATTAAATAATTAATTAGAAAAATTAAATAATAAAAATTCTAATTAATTAAATAATAATTAATATAAATAATAAAAACTGAAAATAAATATTTCGAATTAAATCGAAATTATTCACATAAAATAAAATAAATAGTTCAAAAATAAATTTGAACTAACACAGAAATACACATAAATACACATAATTATCGGAAAAAATACCAATAAAATCAGGGTCATTACATCATAGAAGACTTACGAGAAAATGCAACGATAAGGAATGCAGCATACCAGAGCATTGTGTCAAGAAGCTTCAACAAGAATGTGAAAGAAAAAATGTTCCAAACCGGAGATTGGGTCATCAGAAAAGTGTTTCAAAACACACAAGAAAGAAATGCAGGAAAGCTGGGGGCAACCTAGGAAGGACCATACCAGATAGAAAAGGTAGTTGGAAACGGGGCATATCGCCTAGTAGACTCACAAGGTAAGCAAATCCCTAGGAGCTGGAATGCAGTGCACTTAAAGAAGTATCACTTCTAAAAGTGCACTGCAGGGGGCAACTATCCCCAGCTATTCAGGTACGCCACTTGCATAAAATAAATTCCTAAATTTCTTTTTCAAAAATCACATACTGACTTAAGCATCGGAGGGCTGTTGGTGGCAACACCAACGGTCATTCCTAACCAGTGTTACGTTGCAGAGTTACAATAGTTAGGAATAAGTAGAAAACAGATCCGGGCATCTAAATCCTAGGTATCCAGGTTACCAGCTTACGATATTGACAGGTACACACGCTATTAGGTTATGTCTAAACACCTAAGTATTTATGTAAAGTTCACGTATTATTCAGAATTTCTTTCCAAAAGCCATTACTGACTTAAGCATCGGAGGGCCGTTGGTGGAAACACCAACGGTCGCCCTTAACCTGTCTTTGGATACAGATACACACAAGAAACAACAGAAGCATATACACAATGTCAAAAGAAAGCTGTAAAAGCAGACAATGATAGCAGGGATCCAAAGTAACAACAAGGTAAAGTTAGCACACCACTAAAATAAAATTTCAAACTTTGTCAGGTACACACCAAACACGTTAGCCCCTTAGCCAACGGTATAAAGAAACAACTACGTAATCACATTGTTTACTAAAAGGCAAAAAAAAAAATTATTTAAGCCATTGAAAGTATTTATAAAAACTAAGCCTACACATTGTCACCCACATCTTCATTCCCCTGATGGCTCGACCCATATCCAACCTCAGCACCCTTGGCAGTTGAAGGAGCTGGCCCTAGGTCAGACATGGACCCCATCTGAAGGTACGCATCGATGTACCCCTTGAACTGGGACTCGGGCAACTTTTGGATGAGGAACTGATGTGACACTTGGGCCCTCACAAACACTGTGACCTCAGCTTCCAAGTCCTTGCATTCTTCTTGAGCCTCCTACCTCAACCTCCGCTCTTCCCTTAGCTCTTTTTTCAACTCCTCTTCTTCCTGAACGAGCTCTTTCTCCCGCTTCTCCGCTTCCTGAGCAAACCTCTCTTCTTGCGCCTTCAGATCTGTCGCCTTCTCCTCCGCCGCTTTGCTGATGATGGTTTCAAGCTCATTCAAACGCAAGTTGGTCTTAACCTGAGTATCAGCGAGGCCCTTGAGGCGCTTGGTCATGACCAATTCATTGTACAAACCCTGCAAAGGGGCACTGATACACCCTATTAAACGGACATGATCTAGATAAAACTAAGAGGGAAATAAAACCCGGCATACAAACAAAAAAGTAAGTAACAAAGTACCTGTAGAAGGTGGCCCATAGTTCGAGCAGCCAGGACCTCCGGGTGATAAGAGTCCAATCTTTTCTCAGCAGAAGAGAAGAGAAGAGAAGTTGGGCAGCAGCACGCATGATCCCATGATCCACCCCATGGCGGGACAGGAAGTCAAACGGAATACCTGAGAAGAGGAGGTCCGGAGATTTAGGGACACGGGGAGCAGGGACGAGAGGGGGATCTGATCGGGGCTTAGGGGTCGTTAGTTCCTAATCTGGTCAAAAATAATTACCCTAGGCTAACCTAACAAATAGTATAGGAAAGTAAGGGGTCGAACCACAAGAAACTAGCGAATTACTTAGTCAAGTTATTGAGTGAAAAGGGGGTTTTTAATAAAGAGGAAAGGTGATTAAACTACTTTAACGAACTAAATCTAATTAAATAAATTAAATTAAAACCAAGTAAAATCAACGATTAATGGCACTAGGGAAAAGGGGGAAAACATGATATTCCAAAAATCAAGCATGGAGCAACCACATAGCAAGCATAAAATCATTTTTTTCAAGCAAGGAGATTAGTTTATGCAAGAGAGCTTAGATTTCTCAGCCGACCCACTCACACAACATCTCAACCTAGACCAAACCAAACACCATGGATCGAATCGCTTGGTAGACTAGATCTCTCATTCTCTACCTCGCTCACAACCCGGTTCGAATTAATCTAGACCATTCCTAACATGTTGTCTCTAACCTCATGCTTAGATTTCTCAACCACACTTGGTTAGTCCAAGATTCTATCCTAGAAGTTAGCCAAACTCCTAATCTAGCATTTCAATCCATGTTAGAAAACAAGCATCAACAAATTATTTCATACCAAACTAACATTTACCCCATGTTCAACAATCAAAATACCATCATTTTCCCCCTCCCCTAGCTAGAAATCTAGCCTAGGAGAGGGATGTTTATACTAACAAAAGCCATAAATAGACCAAACATGATAGAACAAGTAGAGAAACTAATAAACATGGAGAATAACAACTAGACTTGCAAATACTACTTCAAAGATTTAAACTTAAAATCACAAACACAATGAACAAGAGATTATAGCTAATGACAAGTAATAACTCAACAAATAATAACATACAAATGATGAACAAATAACAAAGAAAGAAAGATGAGAAATGTTACCAAACTAGAAGATTGAATAAATGGATTGATTGCAAATGAAGAAGAAATTGTTGATGATTACAACCTAAAACTATTAAAACTCTTGTGTTTCTCTCTCTAAAAATACTGAAAATAATGCTAAGTATCTTGATATTTTTCGTTGTTCCTAAACCTAGAAGAGTTGGGGTATTTATATATTACATGAGAGAGAAAGGGAATATTCAGAATAAATGAGCCGCTGCAGGTGGGAGCGGACGCTCTGAGGGTTGAGAGCGGACGCTCCACTAATACGACAAATAGACGAGCTGACAATGAGTACCACGAGCGGACGCTGAGGAAAGGGAGCGGACGCTCCATGCATGGCGAGCGGACGCTCCATGCATGGCGAGCGGACGCTCCATGGGTTGGAGCGGACGCTCCATGGGTTGGAACGGACGCTCTAGCACTTCCCAGCAGCCAATGCCTCTCTGATCATGGGCCGAGCGGGCGCTCTGGGGGCAGGAGCGGACGCTCGGTGGCACTTGGACGTGCTGAGGCTGGGCAAGGGGAGCGGACGCTCCCACGTTGGAGCGGACGCTCTAGCTCCAACAAGAAGCTCCTGCATCTTCGACAAGCAGTCCGAGCGGAAGCTCAAAGGGGGTGGAGCGGACGCTCGGTGTTGGAGCTGCCATTTCATTCCACTTCAGGCTTTGAATTGTCACTCCCGGGCTCGAGCTTCGCACACAAGGCTCCGAATGCTTTGGCGTGGACCTGAAACAACTCATGCAAAATATCAAAGCACTTGTATTCTCATTTACTCTCAAAAATGCATAGAAAATACCCAAAAATGAAACGAGATCCAAATTTTGGTAACATGTAACGAGCGGAGGAAAAACCAATTAAAAATGCACAAATATGGGAAAAACAAAGACTAAAAAGGATGAAAAATGACCTATAAGATGGTGCTCAAATGCACCAATCAGGATCCATTATCTATACTTCCTCGGACTTAGCCTTTTTGGTAGGGGTCTTTGTGCCTGAGTCAGCACCACGTAAGGTACTCCCATCAGTACTCGAACTGCCGGGTCCACCCCTCTTCCTTCTCAAACGTTGAGCTCTCTTCAGAATCTCCTCCTCAGAACCTGAGACACCTCGAGGTGTTGCAAACACCAAGCCGTGGAAGTGAGAATCAGAATAACAGATGACAGGTAAGAAAACAGTAAGAGAAGAATACGAGTTAAACGTGTCCATAATAGCAGAAGAGCCGGGAAGTAGATTGTAGCAAGGGGGAGGGTATGCCCTAGAAAACGTCCTCCTACTTCGAGGAATTTTTAGAAGTCGGACCACACGTGTAACGACCCAGATTTATCGGTATTTCTGTCGTCGGTTTATTTGTTTATTTATGTGATTTTATGTATAGTCCGAATTTATTTGGACTATTTATTATTGATTATTTGCTCGATTTGATTTGTTTTATTTGATGATTTATTGTTTATTATTTATTTTATTATTATTTAATTAATTAGAATTTTATTATTTAATTTTCTAATTAAATAATTTAATTTTGGGCTAACTGCGGATTTAATCATGATTAATCATGAATTAGTGCAAATGGCCCAATTGATCACAAAGCCCATTTGAGCCTTATGAAAACCGGCCCCTATGATGATTAGTGGCCTAATTGTGCCACTTGCTTCATGTTCACACCTTAATCACCTCTATAAATAGAAGGTGATGGCAAGGCTTATGATTCATTTGCCATTTAAACACTTGCTCATCAATTGAAAAAGCCAAACTCTCTCCTTGCCCTTCATTTTCACACGCCATTTTTGGCACATTACCACCATCAATTGTTCATCATCTTTTCAAAACCCAAACTTAAAGATTCAACCTCTAATGATCTTTAAGTATCAAAACATAATGTAGACCCCAATTATTTCATTCAAGATCACTAGTTTAGTTTTGGGCTTTGGTTCGTGTGGGTTGATACGTGCATAGTGTCGTGTGGGTGGCCGTGTGGTGCTGTGTGGTGATTAAGTGTGCACGGTGGTTCGTGGTGAAGGCCGTGCAGTGTGGCCGTGCAAGTGGTGAAGACGTACGATGTTGCTTGGACGTATAATTCGGGTTTCCGAGCTGCAACTTTTTGTTATCGTTTTTGCATTACTGTTAATTAAGGTAACATACTATCCTAATCCTAGTTGGTATACTATGATTCATAGGGTAGATTAGATGACTTGATTAGACCAAAAATTTGATGATTATAACCTTGTTTATGCTTGAAGCTTAGGCTGATTTTTTGGGTGTTTGATTATGATATTCTTGCTTGTTTATATGTAATTTATGATTGATTATGTTGATTTTATGTTGTGTAAGTTCATATTCAAGTTTCATGAAGTTTTGATGTATGTAAGTTGATGAATTGTGGTTGAACTTTAATGGTGACATGCGTGATTTTGATGATGATTATGAGGATGAGTTCTTTATGATTTCTTGATAATCTTGTTGAGTTCTTTATGAATCTTGTTGAGTTCTTTATGAATCTTGTTGAGTTCTTTATGAATCTTGATGAGTTCTTTGTGAGTCATGATGAGTTCTTTATGAGTTCTTGATCGAGTCTTGATAAAAGAAAGTTAGTTAAGTTTAAAGAAAGTTGAAAGAGGTTCAAAGAAAAGATAAAGAAAGCATAAAGAATGATTTATAAAGTTCCAAGAATGATGATTTACATGCTAGTCTTGAGTCAAGGCATAAGATGCAACTTAAGATTAACTAAGAATGTAAATAAAAGATTAAAGATTAGCTTTATTTTTCTATTAGACGCCTAACCTTAGAGTAAGATTCTAAGGCTTGGGTTAAGAAGTTGCCCCTATCCCAACCGCGGTATTGGGATAGTGATTACCACTATGTCGTCTTTGACATGGATTTCCCATAAGATGGGTTTCATGGGGATGGGAGTAAGATTCTCAATCCTGGCATTGTAGGAAAGTTCGTTCGAGTAAGAGGCGTTCGTACGAGCATAGTCCGGTCTAATATGTAAATGATAGCGCCAAAGATTAAGTAAGGATAAGATTAAGTTGATTATTTGAGTCTAAGTCGAGTATTTGGGATTAGTCGAGTAATGTTATGATTATGGTTCATTATTTTTGGAATGATATGTTGTTTCGCATGATTGTGTGTTGTATGTTTGATTTGGTTGTTTGATTCATGCTATGATCATGTGTATCCCCATTAGGGTGGGACAGTTATGCTACTCGCCACTGACAGTGGACTGTTGTTCATTTTCAGGTAACTCTGATGATGAGGTTCTTGCTTAGCTTTGGGTTGGGCGAGCGCCGAGATTGTTTTTACTTGTTTAGTTTGTTTTACGTTTCTAGTATGGACATTAGTAGTATTTTGTATTTTCCAACTCTAATATTGTTTTGGAGTTAACTATCTAGTGTTGATATTTGGGTTTAGAATCGTACAATCTTGTGGGTGCTGTACTTTTGGATTTAGTAAAGTAATATTTTGAGGTTTGTTTTAATTTTTAAGTATGTTAGTATGTTAGAACTGACAATTCGACTCGTCGGTTTCTTCCGCGCCGGTTTAAGCGAGTCGGGTTGTCACAATACGCTCCCTCGGGACCTCAGATTCTGGGACGGGATGTCGAGATCTACAACATGCATAACCAAGTAAGAGAACGTGTTGGTTGATATCTTTAGAAAAATAATAAGAGTAAGAAAATATGTTAGTTATACCTCCGTAATTCCAACCTCCTCGAAGCCACTCCCAAGCTTCCCCCAGGCTCGACTTGTTGACGAAAATGTAGGATTCTTTCCACTTCCTATCATTGACGTCTTTATCCAGAATTATGTAATCACACCCTACCCGTTTCTTGAACGAGTAAGTGAAGTCCGGAGCTCTCTTTACCCCATACACCGACATTAAGTCGTCGTATGTAAAAGCTTCATCCCAATTGGCTGTCAGGTGTTCGACTAACGCAAGAATTCTCCATGCTTGCGATCCTAATTGTCCAGGGTTTACATCCCAATTCGTAAGCACGGCTTGGGTTAATGGGGAAAAGGGGAATCTATGGCCGAAGTCGAAGGCGTAAGTATAGAAGACGCAAGTGTTTAAATCAACCAATTCAGGTTTATGGTCGGGTAGAGGGGCGGTTATGATGGTTTCAGGAGGGAAATTGGCCATTTCCTTGATTTCGTTTAAATCACTCTCCTTAACTTTACTAGCATAATGTTCTTTTGCCTTCCCCATTTCCCAGAACTTTTCAAGTTAATTTCTCACTAAAGATTCGAAAAAGAAAATCCTCAATTGCAAAACAAAATTCACCAAAGCCTAGTTCACTAGAAAGAGAGATAAAGCGGAATTGCTAAGTATTGAACCGAGTTAGAACCAAGAAACTGAAAGAGCAAGAACAAGGAAGTTGAAGGTTACCTGAAGTTGCGAAAATGGCGTCTCCTAAAGGTGTTGAGTAGAGAGAGAGATTTCAAAGCGAGAGAGAGTGAAGATTGTAAAGTTGGAATTGAGTTTGAATGGGGAGAGAGATGGTGGGAGGGCATCTTTTAATGAGGAACGGTTGAGGGAGTTAATGCATGCAAATTCCATCCCCCACTCATCGTCCGCCACACGCCCCACTAAAGAAGAGAGGGAAGTTTTAATTTTTTAAATTATTTTGAATCCTTTTGAATTATCTTGATTTATTTCAAGACTACTACTTATTTTTGGATGGTTTTTCTCAAGCCGTATTGCTAGTTGATTATGTTTTGGCTAATGAATTTGTGGATATTTTTTGGCTTAAATCGCCTGTTCTGAATAAAACTCGCAGGTTGCGTCATACGGAATTCCCAACCAACGAGTTGGGGGCAAATTATTATGGTCAAATTTACCTAACCTGAATACAGGTTGAAAGTCGAGAAGCAAGTTAAGCCGAGAAGCAGAAATGCAGGTCAGCGTTGGAAGGATCTAGAAGCCGATGCAAGTTTAAATTCGAATCTAGGGAATAGGTCAAAAGTCAGCCAGCATAAGAGGAATAATGGAACGCTGACGTGGCGAAAACGAGTCTTCCACCTTGGTCATGCGTTCTCCACGAAAACAGGAGGTGGTTCCTATTACTTAGGAACGGCTAATTAAGGCCGGTTAGGGAATAAATATAGAAAAAAGACCCATTGTAAAGGAGATCCATTAATTTCCTCTCACTTACGTATTGTATTGCAAAGAAAAAACACTCATAGCTCTATTTTTTCATTCGTACTTCTGCATTAAGTTACGCACGTAAATTGTAATCACAAAATAAATATATTCATATAGTGGATTGGTAGACTCAAAGCTACCCGTAGTTTTCCCTCTGTTTCGAGGTTTTTGCGTCACCATTCTCTCGTGTTACCCCCGTACCCTTTCTCGCTTTGGACAACTGTCTTATATTTTTACTCCATTCGTATAGCATACATATTCAGTTTGTCACAATCTAGCTGTGGTTCGTACCAGCTTAGTCCTATACCTTAATAGGGATTTTGCATAAACACTTACTAGACAAATTCAATCCAGATGACCATAAAAACACTACATCAATCTCATAAGAAACTGGATCATAAGATGAATTACCTCACAATCTCCAATGTTAAATCAATACCACTCACTTGAAACAATCATATAAACTATAATTAACAAGAAAATTGATGGAATCTCACCAGACAGGGAATGTAGTCAGAATTTTGTGAGTCTGTCAAGAATTCAACAAAACATTACTGAGCTTGTAGACGAATGGAGAAACAGCTTCCTCACTACTCTTTGTAAATAAGCAAATTTCAAATAACAATATGTAGATCTTGCAACAATCCTAACCGAAGTAAATAATCCCACCTTAATGCATTCAAAAGATTAACACTACACAGCCAAATATATCTTCCAATTGCAGAAGTTAAAAAAAAAAAATTGAAAAAATTGAATTCAAAAGATTAACACTACACAGCCAAACATAAACATATATAGCAACAATTTGTATGAATTCGAAAACAAATCACTAAATCGAACCAAGAACCTCCAAATCAAAAAACCCAAACTTTAAACCCAGAACCCCCAAAATCCAGAAAACCCTAACCCAAAACCTACACAAACTGAAACCCTAAAATCCCAACAAAACTAGAAATCAATTAGAGTTTTAAAAAAGAGAGAAACAAGTGAAATTATGTAGTTGATTAAAAGAAATAAAAAAAAAATAAAAAAGTGAACCTCAAAGAGATAGCGGTGGTTGCTGTTGGAGGTTGCGGCCGGAGGTGTCGGTCGTTGCTGTGGTTGAGATGGTTGCGGTTGGAGCAGCTAGAGCGGCTGGCTGGTTGCGGCGCAGTTCGAAGCTGGCCTGGCTGGTTCGCAAGACTGGAGGAGTAGTGGTACGTGGCCTGGGTTGAGGCAGTCCGAACAGCAGGTGAAAGTTGCGGTAGTGGCGGTGGTGGAAGGTTGGCCAGAGGTGCAGTGGTTCACGCGGTTCAGGCCAGGCAAGGTTCACGCTACCTAAGGTTTAGGCTTTCACGCAAGTTTTTTTTTAGAATAGAAGAGGTCGTGCGTGATATGCTCGTACAAACGAGGATATATAACATCAATTAAGTTTTTTTTTTTTAAACTGTATGCTTCGGTTCCCAAAAGAACCGCATCATATAGAAATTATATGATGCGGTTCTTTTGGGAACCACAGCAGATAACTAATAATACATGTATATGATGCGGTTCTTTAAAAAACTGTATCATTTAAATTGTAGCAAAAGCACTTTTTTAACGCACTGCTGTTCACCGGTGCGTCTCGAAAAATTAATCAGTCTGGATATATTATATGCCCCGATCAAACATCCGGGCGTAAAGTTATGACATTCCGAAAATTTTCACTATACGCCTTTTAACAAAAGACTAAAAGAAAAACACTTAAATAAAATTTCCATCTATAAAAACTTTTTATCAATTTTTTAATATAAAAATTTAATTTCAAAATTAAATAAAATATGTTTCCAAATAATTGTAACAAAAAAATTTCCCTTCAAAATTAAATAAATTTTTAAAACAAAAGTGTGATGAAAATTTTAGAGATGTGAAATATTAAATTATAATTTCAATTTTTTATTTTAACAAAAAATTTCCCTCCAAAATTGTATATTATAACTTAAATTTTTTATTTTGAGAAAAAAATTTCCCTCCAAAAACCACATTAATTATTCTTGTATTTTAATTGATTTTATTTTATTTCCAAAATATGTAGTTTATATTTTAGAGTTTTCATTTTAATTGGATATTCATTTTATATTTCTACCAGTTAGAAAAAAAAAAACCAAGCACTCTAACTTCACCTTAACCATCATCCACAGTTCCCCCTTCACCCACGCACTGCCATTCACGGTTTCGTCTTGAAAAATTACTCATTCTGGATAAATTATATGCCCTGATCAGACATCTGAGCGCAAAGTTATGACATTCAGAAAATTTTCACTATACCCATGTAAAAAAATTTAGTAGAAAAACACTTAAATAAAATCTCCATCTATAAAAACTTTTTATCAGTTTTCGAATATAAAAATTTAATTTCAAAATTAAATAAAATATGTTTCCAATGAATCGTAACAAAAAAATTTCCCTCCTAAAATAAATAAATTATTAAAGGGAAAGTGTGATGAAAATTTTAGAGATGTGAAATGTGAAATTATAATTTCAAACTTTTTATTGGAATAAAAAATTTCCCTCCAAAATTGTATATTATATATGACTTCAATTTATTATTTTGAGAGCAAAAAAATTTCTCCTAAAACCACATTATTTATTCTCTTATTTTAATTGATTTTATTTTATTTTAAAAATATTCAATATATATGTTAGAGTCTTCATTTTAAATGGATATTCAGTTTAAATTTCTAAAAGTCAGATAAGAAAAGCACGCACTACACCTTCACCTTCATCCGCGGTTCCCCTTCACCCACACACTGTTGTTCATCGGTTTGTTTCGAAAAATTAATCATTCTGGATATATTATATGCCGCAATCAAACATCCGAGTGCAAAGTTATGGCATTTCGAAAATTTTTACTATAGCCCTTTAAACAAAAAACTAAAATAAAAACACTTAAATAAATTTTCCATCTATAAAAACTTATTATCAATTTTTTAATATAAAAATTTAATTTAAGAATTAAATAAAATATGTTTCCAAAGAATTTTAACAAAAATATTTCCCTCCAAAATTAAATAAATTATTAAAGGAAAAGTGTGATGAAAATTTTAGAGATAATGTGAAATTATAATTTCAATTCTTTATTTTAATAAAAAAATTTCCCTCCATAATTGTATATTATAACTTCAATTTTTATTTTGAGAAAAAAATTTCCCTCCAAAAACCAAATTAATTATTCTTGTATTTTAATTTATTTTATTTCATTTCCAAAATATTCAGTTTATGTTTGAAAGTCTTCATTTCAATTGGATATTCAGTATATATTTCTATAAGTAAGGAAAAAAATCACGCACTCCACCTATACCTTCACCTTCATCCACGGTTCACCCTTCACCCACGCACTGCCGTAAATCGGTCCGTCTAGAAAAATTAATCAATCTGGATATATTATATGCCCCGATCAGACATCCGAGCGATAAGTTATGGCATTCCCAAAATTTTCACTATACCCTTTTAAACCAATAACTAAAAGAACAACAAGAAAGTAATGGGGGGAATGGATGTGATGATAGAACAAAAGAGATGGAACCTAATGTGCACACACAATATGTTTGTGGAAATGGTAGACAGGACTTTGAACTGGAACCAAAGGAAACTAAAGAGGTGCTTGTTATTGATGATGAGGACATAATGGAGGAGGTGCAATTCTGGGAAACTGTTGTACACTGCTTTGTATTAGGCACAAAACCACCCCACCATGTGATGGAGGGATACTTTAGGAGGATTTGGGGCAGAATGGGGGTTGATATAGTGGCCCCTGTTGAAAAAGGGGGTTTCATTGTCAGATTTAAGGACAAGAGGAGAGTGGATTTTGCCCTTAAGGGGATGTTTTCCTTTGATAGCAAGCCTCTCATTGTCAAGAAGTGTGACCCGGGCATGGAGATTGATGAGATCTATGATCATAAGGTACCTATACTATATGGGTACAAATGCCTGAGTTGAATTGGAAGTATTGGGGACAGAAGACCATTACCAAGGTCCTGGAGGGTGTTGGTAGTTTTAAGAAGCTAGACCTACATAGTGAAAAGAAGACCAGGCTGAACTATGCTAGAGTCATGATAGAGGTGAAGGTTGACCAGGAGTTTCCAGAGCAGGTTACTTTTATCAATGAACGAGGAGTGGAGATGGTGCAAAACATTGAATATGAATGGAAACCTATTGTCTGCACCAATTGTAAGGACCCGGATTTTCGGGCCGTAAAATTTCGTGTGAAATTAAGCCTTAAAGCCCAAACGTTCTAAATTGGGCCAAAAGACTTAATGATATTTGAGAAGCAAGCCCACCCTTGCCACGATTTTCCTTTGGTTCGCCCCTATATTCTTTCCCTCTAATTAATTAATTTTTATTTAGCTAATTAATTAGATATTATCCTTAAACAAAAATGCTATTTTTATTTTTCTTAGACTAATTATTTTTTCAAAATTTTTTAATATATAGATATGGATTGTATCCAAAAATCTCATTTTTAATATATTTTTCTACTTATTTTTAGGATTTCTTCAACAAACCAAGAATCTATAAATACCCCTAAAAGTCCATCCTTTCCTCTCACTCATTATTTGATCTAAACTCCAAGTAAAAAAAACTTTCCCTTTCTCTTTCTTTTCTCATGGCCTCCCTTCCTAAACAACACCACAAATCACCTTTCACCTTTTCTAATCAAATACCTTCAACAAAGATTAATCAAACCTTCAACCTATCATCAACTTGAACAAGTTCGTGCATCTTGTGGCCGAGTGAATCTTCGTGTATTTCGTGGCGTTGGGCGAGTGTTTGTTGCGTGGTTTGTGCGCGTGGAATTCTTCTATAGGTAACTGGCTATTCTACTTAGGATTAGGATTAGATTGCCTAGAATAATAGGTTTAGAATATGGTGTTCGATTTTTTTTTTATGCATGGAAAACCGATTGGTTTAGTGTGCTTGGTTTTGAATTCTTTAATGTTCTTGATTAGTCTTTCTATGCTATATCGTTCTATGATCTTGCTTGGAAGTTCTTGTACAATTAACTTGGTTTCTTGATCATATTTGATGAATCTTGAATTGTTGTTTTTGAATGTTGTCATGCGTGTCTTCTTGAAGGATATCAAAGTGTGGATTTTTATTTCATTTTATGAATTTATTCTATGAATCTTGATCTAGTGTTCACGTGAATCTTGTAAGCATGTTGAAGATTTGTTGCTCTGTTCTTCTCATGTTATACGTGTAGTGGTAAGTTGCTAAGCATGAAGTTTATCTTAATTCTTGGGTGGAATTCTTGAATTATCTAGTCCATGATCCAATTCAAGTAATGTTATGTTCTAAAGCTTTGATTTTTATTTCGTTCTTGAAGAATATTGTTGAATTCTTGAATCGTTTGGACTCTCATTTCATGCGTATGATTTTGATGGTACAAAGGCTCGATTTTTATGATTGAATCTTGTTGGTTGATCTCTTGGATTTTCGAAGCATGATATTGAGTTCTTGTATTGTTTCTTTTCATCTTATGTTATGCGCATGATTGTATTCATTAAAGGATTGATTTTGATCTTGTTGTTGAGCGTTGTTTGATGAATCGAGTGGTTATGATATTGCGTGATGTTGAATGATGGATTGTATGATGAAGCGTGAATTTGAGTTTGTTTGATGATGATTGGCGTCTTTGAGTCTTGTAAAGTCATGTCGTGTCGAGCGGTTGAAGACCGATCGTTTATCGGTCTATCGGTGATAAACTGAGCGGGTCTATCGGTTCATCGGTGATGAATCGTGCGTGGCAAGTTTTGTGTGATTGTTTGAGAGTCATGTCGAACAGTTAATGTAACGACCCGAATTTTATAGGTTGTCGATTTACGAAGGAAATCGACAAATGGATCATTACCAATCTTAACGTATTAAAATACTATAAGTTCAAAAGTTTATTTTATTGATCATTAGCTAATGGAAAGAATAAATGTCCAAAAATCAAGTAAAACTACCAAAATCCAATACATAAAGAGTCTAGACCCAACAGACTGGGTATACTCTAAATAAAAGGAAATAGAAAATAACATAATGTTCGGTTTATTCTAAAAATCTTGCAAGAAAACACAAAGCCCGACCCATGCGATAGCCCAGTTATTCTTCTGTCTCATCACCTGAAATGGGGGGAGGGGTCCACCGTCAGTGGCGAGTAACTAGACTGTCTCACTTAAATGTGGAACCATTAACCATATAATATCATAGAATCAACCAAGAAAGCGTACCAAAAATACATGTATAAACGTATAAAAATACATACAAATACGTATAAAAATACATACAAATACATATAAAAATACGTACAAATACGTAAGGAATACGTACAAAATACGTATAAAGTACCTGCAAAATACGTATAATAATACACATACGAATACGTATAAAATACGTATAAATACGTTTAGAAATACCTGTAAAATACGTATAAAGATATATACATATACATACATAAATGTGTACATAAATACATACATAAATACATACCTAAATACATACGTAAATACATCCATGAATTCATACATAAATACTTACTTATCAGACATACACAGCGAAAGACTTAACCTGTCATACTTATAATATTACTTAGATAGATACATAAATACATAACATAACATCATATGAATATCATATCAACCCGTGGATTACATACTTTATCATATTATTTCCCTTATTCCAACTTAATCATCTTCTTATACTTATGGACCGTCATTAGCTCGTAAGGATGCCCGTGTACATCCCAACCTTCCTAAAATGCGCCGGGAGAACCCGTGTATTCTACCCGTATCCCTCCTTTGCAAGAACTAAGCCTAAGCTATGGCCATAACTCCTAAATAGTAGCCCGTGTACTACTACTTAGACAAGTACACATCTTAGCCTAATCTGGTGACCCGTGTATCACCAAACAGGCGTCCTCTTCTTATCTTATCTTATCGACATGGCCATCGTGAGACCAATACTTATTATCATCTTATAACCTTATTCTTATCATCATATTAATCTTTTCCTTCATATTACAACTTATCTTATTAATTCCTTTTATTCCTTTAATTAAATTAATTCCTTAAATCAAAATCTAAATTATTATAAGCCAAAAATTAAATTAAAATTGATCATCCTTCGATCTTATTGAACCACTCGACATTCTCACAAAATAAAACAAAAATTAATTCAATTCTTTAAATAATCAAATAAACAATTTAATAAATAAATCAATTAATCATATAAACAACAATTACCAATTAATATCGCATAAAACATGATAAAAATCCTCTTTTTCCTTCCTTGGACCACTCGACATAGATATATAAAATAACCAAAATTAATCCTTTAAATTAATTAAACACAATTATCAAGAATTAATCATATAAACTTAATAATAAATAATAAAATCGTACTTTAAACATTTAATTATAAAGCATGGACCAAAACAAGATTAAAATCTATCCTTTCTCATACTCAATGTACACGGCTTTTATGTGACAATAATAATATCAAGATCAATTTCAAGAATTAATAATATCACAATTAAATTAAAGATTAAATTCAAGATTAGGCAGTAATTCAAGACTTGCAACAAGATTCATCAAGAGAAAAATCAGATTTTTAATTCCTTCTAACCATCTAGGCCACTCGACATTTTCATACAACAAGAGCAAAATTATATATTTAATTCAAGACTTTAATTAAACACCTAAATAATCATAATCATCAATTTAATTCAAGAAAATATCATAAAATCATGTCATACAACTCGACATACACTCGAAAATTCCAACAACAAGAATAAAAAATTATCATGCAATTATTCAAAGCAAACATGTAAATTAAAATAAGATTTCATGCATGGAATTAATTAAAATAATAAAAGATTCATAGAGATTACATAAAATATCAAGAAAATAACATAAACAACTATCATCTTATGGTTCGAAATTCCCTAGCCTATCATGATACTAATTCTATCAATTTTCCCAGTTTAATCCTAATTAACTATATGGAAAACTTAATCCAAATTCAAGGGGGTTAGTCTAGTTACCTTGAATTAGGAAGAAAAACAAGAAAAGTTTCCTTGTTTGGTTCGAACTCCACACGGCGGCACCAAGGGGGGTCTTTTGTGAGTTATTTTGAGAGTTTAGAGTTATGATATTACGATATTAGGATTTGAGTAGTGGTTCCTATATATATTATAAGAACCAAGATAATTAATTAATAATAAATAAAATGAAGGGGGCAGGGTAAATGAGGGAGAATAGGGGAAAGAGAGTGAGATTAGGAGACTTAGTAAAAGTTAGATAAAAATTGGATTTTTAATTTAAGATATATTAATTAGTTAAATGGATATAGGATTATCTAATTAATAATAAATAGAAAAGAAAAATAATCCTTGGCCAACTATAGAGGAGGGCCGACCAAGAGGAGAAGAAATTGGGTCATCGGGCCCAATTTTAAAACAAGGGAAAGAAATAAGAATAAACAGTCCAATAATTGGGCCTTTTGGACTTAGATTAGTAAAATAATAATAATTAACCACGAAATTTTCTGGCCCAAAATTTCGGGTTATTACAGTTAAAGATCGTGCGTCTATCGGTTTATCGGTGAGAAACTGAGCGGGTCTATCGGTTCATCGGTGATGAATCGTGCGGGGCAAGTCCTTTTGTGTTAGTCATATTATCGGTTGTAGACCGAGCGTTGTCTTGATTTTGAATTTGTAATCCTGCTAGAGGTACTTGGAAGTGCGTGTGCTAATCTAATGAGAATGATATTATTTCAGTTAACTATATTCCGCTTCTAATTCTGATGATTGAACTTGTAACCTGTGTTCGTTGTCGTTCCTGTGTTCTAACTCTGTTCTTCTATGTAATGTGGTCCTACTTCTAAGTAGGACTGTGACGACCCGACTCGTATAAATCGGCGCGGAAGGGACCGACGAGTCGAATTGTCAAACTAACAAACAAAGATACTTAAAACCTAAAATCAATACTCAATTATATTACTAAAAATCCCAAACATACAAATACCACAAGTTTCTACAAAACTAAAACCTCAAAAGAAACCAATACTATAGAGTTAACTCCAAAACCGTAATTAGAGTTAGAAAATACAACCCACTAGTTGTCCAAAATCTAATGACAGAAAATAAACTAAACGAAGGAAAGAAAATCGACACTCTCCCATTCCCAAGCTAAGCATCACCATCACCATCAGAGTTACCTGAAATACAACAAATCCACCATCAGTGGCGAGTAACATAATAGTTCCACCCTAAAATGGATACATATGAACATACAACAGATCAGATAAACAAACCAAACAATTATATACGTAAAACAATCATAGCTGATCACCCGACCTTAACTTAACAGTATCTTTGTCGCTATCATTCGCATATTAGACCGGACTATGCTCGTACGAACACATCTTACGTGATCGAACTTTCTTATTATGCCGGAAATGAGAATCTTACTCCCATACCCATGAAGCCATCTTACGGACTCATTGCATAAGACGACATAACAAGTATGAACTACCCCAATACAGCGGTTAGGATAGTTGCTACGTCTTAACCCAAGTCTTAGAATCTTACTCTAAGGTTAGGCTTCTTACATGCGAAATCAAGCTAATCTTTATGTTTCTTTACATCTTGGTTATTCTCAGGTTTACATCTTACGTCTTTACTTGAGATTAACTATGAACTTTACTTCCTTTGAACTTCTTTAAACATTCTTTAATTACCTTTAACTTTCTTTAATTAAGACTACATAATCAATACTTAAAGGCTACATAACCATAATAAAGAAAATCAAGAATCATATTGAATCATTAAGAAACTTCAAATATATATACCAAGAATACGTTCTTTAACTTAATACATGAATTGTCATTCCAAGATTCCCATAAAACCCAACAAGATTTATCAAGAACACCATCATAATCTATAACAAATACACGCACAACAAAGACAAATTTCAGCAACTTATTCATCAATTATATGCACCAAAACTTCATATATACTTTATCAAAATTGTTCATAAACATAAGAAACATGAATCTATCATAAATAATCAAAACATGCATGAAAACTAAGCAAGCACATCACAAAATCAACTCCAATTGCTGCCTAGAAATCACGCATAAAATGGGCTAAGTTCATCAAACTTTTTGGCCTAATTTGATCACCTAATCTATCCTATGATCATGGTATTCAATCTAGGATGAAAAAGCATGTTACCTTAATAAACTTGATTGCAAACGATAACGAAAACTTGCTGCCCAAACAAGTTATTCTTCACGGCACAATCACACGGACCACCGTGCACCACCACGGACCACACGGCTGCACCTCACGAACACGACCCAATCAGCGCGGGCTTCAACACACAAACACGGCCACCACGGCACGGACCACACGACACCCTTCGAACCACACGAACCAAACCCAAAAACCCGAACCAAACGCAAACTTTTGCTTAATAGAAATGAAGGTTTACTTCTGTTTTATTACTTAAAGATCAACAAGAGATGAATCTTTAAGTTTCGGGTTGAAGAAAATTGATGAACAAAAGTTGGAGATTATAAGCCAAAAATGGCGTGTGGAAGATGGAGGGAAAGAGAGAGTGTGTTTAGTTTTTGATTGTGGCCAAAGGATGATTAAGTGGGAAATGATCCTTAAGCCTTACTAACACCTTCTATTTATAGAAGTTAGAAAGGTGTGAACACAAAGCTAGTGGCAAATAAGCCACACAAGGGGGGGGGGGGTTATGGGCAAGCCAAAATGGGCCATCAAATGCTAATGGGCTAATTGCACTCAAGCATGATTAATCATGATTAAATTCATACTTGGCCCAAAATCAATTAATTAGAAAATGAAAATAAAATTCTAATTGATAATAAAATAAAAATAAAATAAATAAATAAATAATAAAAGAAATAACATAGGATAAAATAATCACACTCAAGCAACAAAATAGTCCAAATAAATTTAGACCATGCACAAAATAAATATAAATACATTCAATTCTATCAAAGCAAATAACTCAAAAATCTGGGGCGTTACAGCCTCCCCTCCTTAAAAAGAATTTCGTCCCGAAATTCAAAGCAAGAGAGAGAGCTCACCTGCGAACAACTCTGGGTACTTTTGCTTCATAGACGCCTCAGTCTCCCACGTTGCCTCTTCATGATGTTGATCTCTCCACAACACCTTGACTAGTCTGACTTGCTTGCGTCGGAGGGTCCTCACTTCTCGATCCAAGATCTGGACTGGTCGCTCCTTGAAAGTCAGGCTCGGCTCAATGGTGGCTGACTCCACTGGGACGATGTGGGTAGGATCATATACATATTTGCTTAGCTGAGAAACATGAAACACATCGTGAGCATTATATAAACAAGGCGGTAAAGCTAAACGATATGCCACTTCCCCAACTCGTTCAAGTATCTCGTAAGGTCCCATGAACTTCGATCGGAGCTTCCCCTTCTGGCCAAAACAAGCAACTCCTTTGAATGGTGATACCTTAAGCAAGACTCTGTCACCTACCTGAAACGTCAGTGGTCTACTTCGGTGATCGACGTAGGACTTCTAGCGGCTCTGAGCGGCTTGCATCTTCGATCGGATGACTCTGACCTTCTCCACAGTGTCTCGTACAAGATCGGGTCCTAAAGCCACAAAATCACTGATATCATTCCAACAAATCAGACTCCAACATTTCCTGCCATAGAGAGCCTCGTACGGAGCCATATCAATGCTGGAGTGATAGCTGTTATTATATGAAAACTCGACCAAGCAAAGCATCCTAACCCATGACTGATGATAATCTAGAGTACATGCTCGCAACATATCCTCCACAATCTGGATGGTCCTCTCAGTCTGGCCATCCGTCGCCACGTGAAACGCGTTGCTAAGCTTCAACCTCGTCCCGAAGGCCTCCTGAACTGATTTCCAGAAACGAGACAAGAATCTCGAATCTCGATCAGAAAATATCTCCTCGGAACTCCGTGAAGTCGAATGATGTCCTGGGTGTAACCCTCTGCTAGGCACTCCATCGACCAAGCCATCTTCATCGGTATGAATCTAACGACTTTAGTCAATCTGTCAACAATTACCCAAATGGCATTCATCCCATTACAAGTAGGCAGGCTAACCACAAAATCCATAGATACCGACTCAAATTTCTAGGTCGAAATCGGTAGTGGCTGCAAAAGAGCTCCTGGTCGCTGATGCTCGATCTTAACCTTTTGACAGACCAAACATCGAGCTACAAACTCTGCCACATCCTTCTTCATCTTAGGCCACCAGAATTGGCCCTTAAGGTCCTTGTACAAATTATTACCTCCCGGATGTACAGAGTAGGGCGACTTATGTGCCTCAGACATGATCCTGTTCCGAATATCAGAACTGTCTGGTACGCACCATCTCCCCTGAAAACGCAGACTACCGTCGGACGAAACCTCAAAGCCAATGGCTTTTCCTTGCAGCAAAGCCTCTCGAATCCTAGTCAACGGCAGGTTATCCTTCTGTCCCTCGCGTAATTCCTGAAAAAACTCGGTCTCGGCACTCATAGAAGTCGGACGAACTTTGATGGAACCACGACTTCTACTGAAGCTCAATCGATTCTTGCGACTCAGTGCGTCAGCAACTAAGTTCGCTTTGCCTTCACAGTAATTAAGCGTCAGGTCATAGTCCTTAATCAGCTCAAGCCATCGTCGGTGCCTCATGTTGAGGTCCTTCTGTGTGAAGATGTACTTGAGACTCTTATGATCCGTGAATACCTTGCACGAACCACCACTACTACAAAACAAGCCTATTGCAACATTTGGTGTGCAACACTTTTTAAATGTGTTGCAATTTTTAGTAAGCAAAGAAAATATGCAACACTTTTGGAGAAAGTGTTGCCTTAGATTCTATGTTGCAATACTTTCCCAAAAACGTTACATTTATATCTAGTATATGCAACACTAATAGCAACGTGTTGTAAATAATGTTACAAATTAAAATTGGAGGATGATTTAAATGTTGGGTGGAATAATTGACTTAAAGTGTTAAGCTTCGTCTTTCTTTATTTAATCGTAACTCAATCATCGTCTTATCTGTTTAAAACTCTCACTCCTTGTCTTTCTAGCTAGCCGATGTTATCTCTATTTTTTCTGGCCACCCCCCTAAATAGCAATTTTTTTGTTTTCTTCTTTTACATTAGCTAAATTTCTTCTCTCTATGTCTAACTACTTCTTTTCGTTGTCCATTTCGCTCTCTGAACCGACAACCATTAAATCGCAGGACCCACGTTAGTTTTCTTTTCTGTAATTTTTTTTCTTTTATTTGCTCCTTAGTGAATCTTAATTGATATTCTTTAAATTAGTCCGCCAGGAAATAAGTTAATTGTTGGTAGGTAGTATATATTGGTATAACAGTATAACTTTATTTGATGCTAATTAAAAAGTAATTATATTATTAAACGAATTATTGAATCAACCCATTAATTTATAAGGTTGGATTGGGTTGAGAAAATTTCAACTACTTTAACTAAATGGTTTCGGTTTGGAATGGAGATTTCAATCCGTTTATTTTAATGGGTCAACCCGAATTCAACTCGCAACTCTAGACTTTTGTAGTTGCAATAAAACCAAAAAAAAAATGATTAACATAAATACACTGTAAAACAAAATACACTACTCCCTCTGTCCCCTTTTGTTTGCAACATTTACCTTTTCACATCTCCCAACTAGTGGTGGCCACCGAACGGGCCGGGCCGGGCTGGGTCGGGTCAGAGACCGGGCCGGGTCGAAGACCTCCGACCCATGAACCGGCCCGGTGGGTTACCGGGCCGGGTTGGACCGGGTTGGTGGGCCGGGTCGAGGATCGGGTGGACCGGGTTTGACCGGGTTTGACAGGGTTACGGGTTATAACACTCCGACCCATGACCCACCCGGTTAGCACCGGGCTGGGTCACGAGCCGGGTTCGGGCTAACCGGGTCTGACCCATCAGGGCCAAAAACCGGGCCGGGCCGGGTCAACCCGACCCAGTGGCCACCACTGCTCCGAACAAACGACATTAAATGAAAATATCTTTACATACATATAATAAAAAATTATAAATATTAGATACTAAAAAAGTATACATCAAGCCGAATCAAAGGAGATCCCCTTTGACAATATTTTTTCTTATATGTATAAAATTATAGAGAGTCAAAGTTACCCAGTTAATAGTAACAATTGTCAAATTGTTGCAATAAAAAGGGGACCGACGGAGTATCTATCAATGCTACTAGCCTACTATCAAAAAGACTATCCGTTCCCAATCTCTTTCCCACCCCCTCTCAATGGCGATACTCACTCTCACTAGCGCAGAGCAAAATTATCTGAAAATCCGAAAATCCGAACCGTATCCGATTCGAAATTTTGGATACCCGATCCGAAATTTCATTCCGAATCGAATGTCCGATCCGAAATTTCGGATATCGGATACGGATACGGATATAAAGTTTCAAAGTTTTGGATATCCGAATATTTGAAAATATTCGGATATCCGATATCCGATACCCGAAATAGTTGAATTGGATATCCGAAATAGTATCCGAATAAAGAATTTACCAAACAAAAATATACATGTGCCAAGCCAAGCCCAAACTAAAGTAAGGCTTATAGCCTTCTAATTTTCTAAAAAACATTTGCTAACCCTAAAATCAAATGAGTTTGTTCATTCATCTCAATACCTCACGGTAGTGGCACTATGGCAGTAACTTCTCTCTCTGACTCCTCTCTGTTCTAGTTTTCTAGAGTTTGTTTTCTCACACTCTCATCCGTCACTCTCTCAGTCTCTCTCGTCATTGTCGATCTACGTCTTCATCTTTGCTCGTTTGTTAAAGACTTAATGGCTGGTGATGGTAAGTCATTTTGCACTCTCCATTCTTATTTTTTTCGAAATTATGTTCGACTCCAACTGAGCATTTTTTATTTTTGTTTGTTCGAAATCTTGTATATTTGTTGAATTAGATGTTGTTGAATGTTGATAATATGGTTTAGGGTTCCAAATCTTGATAATATGTTAGGGTTTGTTGGTTTAGGGTTCCAAATCTTGATAATATGTTAGGGTTTGTTCGTTTGATGGATTTGTAACTGTAAGTCTTTTTCCTGTATCCCATTTTTGTGTTTTTTTTTCCTGTTTTTAGAGTTTCTTTTACATTGATGTTGGTAATGGCAGAAATTTTCTGTACATTGTGCATTTTTTTGTCTGAAATTTCGTTTAGAAATGTACATTGTACAGTGGATTATTTGTGCATGCCTGCGTGTTCCAATTTTTATTCATGTACAATGTACAATGTCACCACAAATAAAAATTTTCTGGTGAAGCAAGTAAGCTTACTAAGCTAGCTTCATTGAATTATTTATTTGTATTCTCTTCTTACGTTTTAGTTTTATTCATCACAACCTCTTTGTTGTTGTTCTTATTTTGTCATTTTGTTGAGTTAATTGCTTACTTGCTGACATTTTGTTGTGGTGCCTATGTTAATTGTTGACATTTGGTTGGTGCCTCAAGCCCTCAATTGCTTACCTGCTTTGTTGAGAAAATGGATAAAATTGTGCTGATCCATTTCACTGTTTTTTTTAAAGCCAATTTCAACAATTCAGTTATTGTCATTCTTATACCTTATATTTTGTATTTTTTTAACAATTTATTATATTCTAATAAAACTAAAATAGTAAAATATACTAAAATGAAATTTATTGTACTTGACTATTTGTAGAGAACATGGTTGATTTAACGGGTGAAAGTGTTACCCCGGATTTGGTTGGCTCTAGCGGGGGTGATGATCAAGTTCATGTAGAAGAAGCGGCGAGCGGTGATGATGAACTTGATCATTCTACCAAAAGACCTAACACAACTTCGGAAGATGAAACTACAAACAAAGGTAAAAAGAAAAGGTCTTGGCTTTGGGGTCACTTTGAAACATTTAAAAAAGACTTGCAAGTAAGAGCCAAATGTATGTAGTGCGAAAGTGACGTTTGTGGTAATTCTAAGAATGGAACAATTGTTATGAAAAATCATCTCAATAAATGTAAACAATACCCCCCAACATTAATAAGTCACAACCAACTATTAAGTTGCCTCAAAGTGTGCAAACTATTGAAAATTTGGTAGGGGATAAGAAGGGAAAACTTGAGTTTTGGAAATTTAAGCAAGAAGATTCTAGAAAAGCTTTGGCAAAAATGATTGTAATTGATGAATTGCCTTTTCGATTTGTTGAACGGGATGGTTTTTGTTACTTTATGTCAATTGCCCAACCAAATTTTATTTTTCCTTCTCGTTGGACTGTAGCTAGGGATTGCTATCATACTTATATTGAGGAAAAGAAAAATTTTAAAAAATTTTTTAGTAAGTGTTCTTCCCGTATTTCTCTCACAACCGATTGTTGGACATCTTGTTAAAATCTAGGTTACATGTGTTTAACATCTCATTTCATTGATGAAAATTGGACCCTACATAAAAGAATTCTGAACTTTTGTCAAGTAAGTGGTCATTCTGGTGAGATAATTGGAAAAGAAATTGAGAAATGCTTGCTTGAAAGGGGGATCACTAGGGTGATGACTTTGACAGTAGATAATGCAAGTTCAAATGACGTGGGAGTTGAATATGTGAGAAAAAGACTTCAAAGATGGAAAGATGGCACAATTTTAGATGGTAAATTTGTTCACATGCGTTGTGTTGCCCATATACTCAATTTGACTGTAAGAGAGGGATTGAAAGAGAGTAGTGCCTCCATAACAAGGGTTCGTAATGCTGTGAGGTTTGTTAGGTCTTCTTCTGCAAGATTGCAGAAGTTTAACAATTGTGTAAAACAAGAACAAATTGAGTCAAAACGTCATCTTTGTTTGGATGTTGAAACTAGGTGGAATTCCACTTATATGATGTTGGAATATGCATTACCATATCGTAGAGCTTTTGATTTGCTTGAATCTTGTGATGGTGGTAAATATAGAAGTGAATTATCAATGTCTCTTGGTGTTCCAACTGATGATGATTGGGATTACATTCACCATTTTGTGCCTTTTCTTCAGATTTTTTATGATGCCACTTTAAGACTTTCTGGATCTTTGTATTGTACTATCCCCTTTTGATGATCCACCTTCCATTTCCGTTTTCAATGATTATATGTAAAGGCATGGAAGGATTTTCAACAATCATGGAGTTATCATTATCAATATGTATTGCGGAACCTTTGTAATATTTTTAATTAGTAATTTAGTATTATGGATGGTAAGGATTATTGAAATATTGATGTTGTATGGATTGTGAAAAATAGGACATTATGGCACTATGCCGTTATGACACTATGTAATATGTATAATTATATTAGGACTTAACTACTTATTAGTAACCTAGTAGAACTATAAATAATTAGTATAAGTATAAACCTTATACTATTTATTTATTTATGAATTATTAAAAAAAAAGTTGAACTCAAGGTTTATATATATGGATTGTGTTGTAAACTTTACAATGTAAAGTTACAAACTTTGCAAGTATTTTACTACCATTTATAAGTGCAATGCAAAGAAAGTGAACTAATTTTTTTAGGGAAAAAATCTAGTATGTTTTGCAAATTTCGGATATCAGCAATATCCGATCCGAAATTCTATGAATATCAGATATCGGATATCCGAACCTTTCGGATACGGATACGGATATCAAATATCATGATTTTCGGATATCGGATATCCGATCCGAAATTGATTTCGGATCGGATATCCGATCCATGCTCAGCACTAACTCTCACCCTTCTTTCTCTCCGCTCTCATTCCTCTCTGTCTCAATGTCTCGTAGGTGCTTACGCCGCACTCTTTGCTTCATCTTCATCCTTAGGTTAGTCAGTCTGCTTCAATTTCTTTTTGTCTTTTTTTTTTTTATGTTTTCGTTTTTTCTTTTATTTGTTCTTAACTTCATCTTTGATTGAATTACTTTCGATTAATTATATTAATGTGTGAATTGATATAAATAACAGCAACAACACACCAAAAACATATATGCCGCAAATTTTCTGAGTAAATTGGGTAAAGATATCAAACCCTAACTCTCACAATTTAATTAATTTATTAAAATTCATGTTTTGGAACCTCATATATGCTGAAATCTGAAATATTTACTTTAGGTTTGATTTGTGAATTTTAACCTATGTTTTTACATCCTAATTCATGATAAAATAGTTTTGCTAATCTGAAGTTATGGTTTCAGCAATGTTTATGCTGGTTGGTTTTGTTGTGTTGTGCATATTTTATTGGTGCATTGGTGCCTATGTGGTGCTGTTGGTGTAGGTATAGTTGATGCGATTCCTAAATTTCTCTTTTATGTTTTCATCTTAGTGCTGCTTCTATCTGGTTTGAAGTCAAATTACAAGTTTAGAAGCATGAAAAAGATCTGGTTTTAATCATAAGCACTTTGCTGCTTATAAGATGCTAGTATGAATTTTGGTGGGAAAATGCCTAAAACCTACAATAGAAAAGCTTGGTTGTATTAAAATAATCTTGTTACTTTACTGGTTTATGCACAATCTAGTTGACATAATATGCATTTGCAAATTTCTAGATTGATATTTATTATAAAATTTATTTGTTTGTGAAGAAGGTGTTATCAAGACCTGTGGTATGCCTCCTGCTACAACTGTGGTAATGCTTCAAGTTTAAATTGAAACTTTGAAAATCAGTCTGCCCTTTTGTCATATGGTATGCCTCCTGCTACAATTATATTAGGATTTTCGGATTGATGGGGCTTTATAGCATTGGTTGTTCATGTCTAAATTGTTAGCTGATTATTTCTTCAGGTGAAAAGGAATCATAATCGAAGGCTATTGCAGTGTGAAAAGGAGGATTTGAACTGAAGTAAGTTTTTTGCTAAAAGTTGTCGATCTTTCTATTGTATGTGTCTAATTCAGTCTACTGAAGTTGTTTTGTTGATGCCTATCTATCTTATGTACTGAAACTGAGTGCTTATGCTTATATTTATTGGGACCAATATGATGTAGCTAGATATAATTGTTTTATGATAAACAATAATATTATCAATAATGATAATATGCGACAATGGGATATTGTATACCACATAAATGATACACCCAATTGTATATCTCACAAATGATACACCCAATTGAATGAAATGATGAACATAAATTGAAATGGAGTTAGTATTTCATATTATTGTGCCTAGCATTTGCTGCATTACATGAGATTATAAAAAAGGGCAAACTTGAGCCTTATGAATTTATTACACTAATACTTACGTGTACTAATATAACTTGTTTGTTGTGTGAGTGTTGGACATAGGTATGCAGGAAGTTGAATTTCTATAACACTGGTACTAGACTATCTTTAATTTTATATGTTGTTTACATATTTAGTTTAATAATATATGCAAATATTTTTGGATATGAGGGAAGAGAAGGTAACATTAAACTTTTGAATGGTTAGTATTAGAGTTTGGGGGTACCATATGTAACTGAATGATAGAATCTAAGGTAATACCTTCATGCTTAATTTAGTCTTTGCTAAGACGAATAGACAATGGTGTAAAAAAAAGTTTTTGATTCATAAATGTATTCATTAGCTTCTTTTGGCTCAAGTATTCATTTGTTATGGCTATATTTAGCACAGGATTATTCTAAGTTGAACATATTTATGCGAGATTAGACCCTTTAGTTTTAATGCTATTGCCCTCCTCTTTTAATCTTTTGCTGCCATTTTACCATTATTGTCATTATTGCTTCTACTTTCTTGCAGTCTTGCCAAATTGCTAATAAATTGGAATTTCATGTTTTATATAATGCTTTATTTTTTGGGGTTAAATTTTAATGCAATTATATAGCAGACACATATAAGTATATAATTAACCATTTTATTATTTTGTCACAGGTTGTATGGTGTCTAAAATGGAAATTCAAATGCCACTACTACAAAATGTGTGTTTTTTCAACACTATCGCTTCAACACCATTGACAAGTGTTGAGAAATTTTTCTTTACCCTCATTTTCTCAAGACATGTTTCAACACAAAAAGGTGTTGAGGAATTTATCAACAACAAAAAGTGTTGAGATTCCCCTAGCCCTTGTGCACGGTTAATCAATGAATAGTAAAAAAATCCAATGGCCTAGATTCTTCTCATCTAACGGCTATCATTAATTCAACATTAATTACTACCACATTTAATTTTTTTATTAAAACACGGTAATTGGTAAATGAGAGAGAAAACAAAAATTAAAACTGAAAAACTTCCTTCCAAAAAAGAACCAATAATCAAAAGTTCAAAACTGAAAACCCCAAGAGGGAGAGAGAGTGACTTGCGACTGCTCGAGTCCAACCACACCAAGCACCAAAACTCTGCACCGAGAGGCGATGGCAGCACCGTCGTTGACAACGACGCGTCCAACACCAATAGTGACGACCAGGTGGTCCACATGCTGCAACCTTGACAGTTGCGATCCCAACCAAAGCTTCAGTAACTTTAAACCTAACCTAAATAAAATTATATTTTGTACTGTAGATTTATTGATCTAATTGAAACTCTGAAGTAGTGAAGTATAAATTGAATTGTTAATATTTGGATATTTTAGTTGTTGTGTTGTTGACGAACAAAAGGTGAGTATTTGTTGAAGATTTTATTTTCGACACTCGGCCCTAATTGGAGGATGAATTGAAAAGCACAATTTTGTACAAAGTTTCAAGCACATTCCTTCATCTTTTTGTTTTTGTGTGTCTATAATATAATTTTTCATTTTTTAGGGTTTTTACAAGTTTGTTATTTTTTTCATGATTTATTCTACAATTTTTAGTTAAATTAGAACATGTTTTATTTGTAATTGTTGAATGGGAATTTGAATTTTCTGTATTTTTTTCGATTTTGTTGAATATGGCAATTATTATGTTGTTTTTTTCTTTGATTCTTGGTTTTATTTTGGAGCTAACTGGCAATTGCAGACATCCTATTCCTTTAGCTCTCTATGCGATTCAAAGTGGACTTTGTGTGATTGATTTGCCCCATCTTAGCAATTGTGATTTTAGTCTACTCCACTTAAGAATGAATATCTAAAATATGCTCTATGTTGTTGTATAAGACAAGTACATACTACATAGTATATTAAAAACATGCTTCTTAGACTTGTATGCATCTTCTTTTAGAGCCTAATACGTAATAAGATTATCAATGGTTTGTTCATATGCTATTTCACTTAATGTTCACTTTTTGATTTTTTTTTTTTTTGTTTATTTGCTTCATTTATGCCTTTCTGAAGCTAAAAAAAATTGATCTGAAACCAATATGTTGGGTTCCCATTTTAATTCTTGCTTTCAAGTAATACCATAGTATAATTTTCCATTACTGTCCTTGCATTGATGGGTACATGTAATTTATTTTATTCATTCTTTGTTTGAAGGTTGATTTTCTCCAAAAATGGGAACAATTACAAGTCTTTCTCTTCATATACAGGTATTTTGTGATGCCGACTGATTATGTGTACAATAAATTAGCACTCCAATGTGTGGGAGAGTGTTGGAGGCACTATAAACACACATTGAAAGCAACATACTTCAAGCCCAAAGAGTTAACTATAGTCCAACACTATGACAAAATCACTCAGAAGAGGAAAAGGTGTTCTCTCATCATTTAATTGTTTTATGAAAAGTTATCTTCTATGGTTTATTTATGTATGTTTGGTGCAATTGTAACGCATATATAAACATTTTTCAATTGTGGTTGTAGAAATTGCCACGTCATGGTAAAGAGGCACGAGCTTGTCAAAATCAATTTCATACAATGGGTGCACTTAGCTATGTTAACCGTCGAGTTGATTATGTATGGCTTGATGTAATTGTCGACATATTGTTCGACACTTTTTTTTAGGATTGCTAAATATGTGCAAGGCAATACAACTTTGCTGCTATTTAAAACAGCCCAATACAATTTATGCGGTTGATCAGTGACTTTCTCTTATGTACAACTAATGAATGCTAACAACAAAAAAGATCAAATCCATTGTTTAATGAATGCTACTGATTAAGACAGAAAATGTGAGAAGAAGAAGAAAGAAAACCAGGAGAAGACTATCAAATACTTAGAATTTTTTTAGCACATTAAGATGCTTTAAAACTAGCATATATTGTATCCCCTCTTATCTTTAGAGATAATTAGACAAATAAAGAATAAAACTACGAAAAAATGTGGATTTGTATTCTATGATGTAAATTATATTTATTAATAAAATATTTATTATCATATATGTTGTCTATTAGTGTTGCAACTATCTAGGTGCAAAAAAAGTGTTGCATAAGGTCAAATAAATGTTGCAGGCATATAAATACAATATGCAAACAAAGTGTTGCAATTCACTAAACATGTATTGCAAATTGGTTGCATTAAAATCTCAAAAGTGTTGCATATGAATGACAAAAATGTTGCAATTTTGATTTTTAAAAAAAATAAAGTGTTGCATATAAAAGAAAAAATGTTGCCTAAAGTGTTGCATACTAAAAGCGTTGAATTTGACATATTAAGCAACACTTTTATAAAGCGTTGCAATAACCCCATATAAGTGTTGCACTAAGCTAATGCAACAAGACTTTTTGAAATACTTTAAAAAGTGTTGCATTTGTTTTTATGCAACATCTTTATAGTGTTGCTATAGCTTAGTTTTGTAGTAGTGCACCATAGAGATAATGCCTCAAGATCTTAAGCGCGAAAACCACAGCTGCTAGCTCCAATCGTGCGTGGGGTAGTTACGCTCGTGCACCTTCAGTTGTCTCAATGCATAAGCGATGACCTTCCCACCCTGCATCAGCACACATCCTAGGCCACTCTTAGATGCATTACTGTAGACCTCAAAATCCTCCTCATCGTTCGGAAGGGTAAGAATAGGAGTAGAAACTAACTTCTGTTTCAGCTGCTGAAACGCTTGTTCGCAGGTCTCCGTCCAAACGAATCGGATCTCCTTCTGTAGGAGACTAGTAATCGGCCTAGCAATCTTGGAGAAGACCTGGACGAATCGTCGATAGTATCCGGCCAAACCTAGAAATGCTACTTCGCGTAGCCAAAACTCACACTTAGAGAGCTTCGCGAACCACCTATGCTTCCTCAATCTCTAGTACTATCTGGAGATGCTCCGCATGCTTAGAATCGTCTCTCGAATACACTAGGATATCGTCTATGAAAACTACGACACACTTGTCGAGTAAGTGATGAAATGTCCGGTTCATCTGATCCATGAACACCGCTAGGGCAATAGTGAGTCCAAACGGCATCACCTCACACTCGTAGTGGCCATATCTCGTGCGGAAAGCTGTCTTCGGAATGTCTTCTTTCTTAACTGGAATCTGATGATACCCAGATCGAAGATCTATCTTCGAGAAAACTCCCGCTCCTCTCAACTGATCGAATAGGTCCTCAATCCTAGGCAACGGGTACTTGTTCTTGATTGTTACCCGATTCATCTCTCGGTAATCTATGCATAAGCGCATGGTACCGTCTTTCTTCTTCACGAAGAGCATTGGTGCTCCCCATGGAGAAACACTCCGCCTAATGAAGCCCTTATCGATCAAATCCTGAAATTGCGTTTTCAACTCCTGCAACTCCGAAGGTGCCATCCGGTAGGGTGCCTTTGAGATTGGCGCTGTCCCGGGTGCTAAATCGATGTTAAACTCAACATCGAGCTCAGGTGGAACCCCTGGCAGCTCATCAGGAAATACGTCTCTAAAATCCCTCGCTACAAGTATATCGTCGAACAGGCTACTCTCAGACACATCCCTTATATGACACAAGAAAACTGTTTCGCTATTCTGGTGAAGCTTCTTCATCTTTAAAGCCGAAATTACCCTTACTCCTTTCTTTACAACTATACCAGAGTAGGTAACTCGGTTGCCCTTCGGTCCTCGGAATGCCAATGCCTGGTCTCAGGATCGTATGGTTGCTCGATACTTCGACAACCAGTCCATGCTAAGAATGACATCAAACTCCATCAGCGGGAAATCCTTAAGGTTGGCCGTCGCTTGCTCACCAGCAATAACGATGGGTACTCCTCAGAACTCGCGCTGACAAACAAAATCCTCTCCGGAAGGGAGAGTTATAATAGAACTAACAGGAGTACTACTAAGAAGGTTAGACATCAAGACAAAGCTACTAGCTACGAAAGAAATTGTAGCACTAGAATCGAACAAAACGTAAGCTAAAACACCAGAAACAAGAAACTTACCTGAGACTACGTCTGGATGGACCTCCGCCTTAGCCTCAGTCATACAGTAGAGTCGGTTCTTCACAGGAGTCTTGATCGGTGCCGGTAGTTGCTTGTCTTCGGTGCTCGGCTTCTTCTCGGGGCAGACTGATGCCTTATGACCCTCCTTCCTGCAGATGAAACAAAATATAGGCGTCCCGTCGCATCGCTTCCCTGGATGGAAGTCCTTGCCGCCACCTCTGCACTTCGAACTCTCGGAACCCTTAAAAGAACTGGCGGTCTAAGGGGTATTTCTAGGAGCACTAAACCGGGGCTTCTTGATAGGTGGCGACGTCACCGGGGTCGAGGTCCTCTTCTTGCTCTCTTCTCCCTCGATAACAGAATCCTGGATCTCGAGTGCTACCTCGTAAGCTCGCTGAAATGACTTTGCTCCACTGCTGATCACGTGAACACGAATCCTCGGATCTAACTTCTTGATTTAACGCTTGACCCGCTCATCCTCGGACAGAACAACAAATTTAGCGAACCTCGATAACTCGGCGAACTTATGGGTGTAGGCCTGAACTATCGTCTTACCTTGTGTGAGAGTAAGAAACTCCTCCTTCTTCTGCCACTGTAACTCGTCGGGATAGAATCTCTCCTAAACCCTAGTCACGAACTCGTCCCAAGTCATCGTATGCAAAGGCATGTGTACATCTCTGGCCACGCTCCACCAATTGTCAAGCTCTCCTCTCAAGTATTAGGCGGCGATCTGGACCTTCTCGTACTTCGGACAAAACGTGGCGTCGAAGAGCTTCCCCATCTCGCGAATTTAGCTCTCCAAATCCGTAGGATCGGCCGTCCCATCGTAAGTCAGTGGTCGATGACGAGCGATACGATTGAACATTGACTGCGAACTAGGGGGATGGCGACTATGGTGCGCTAAAGTAAGAATAGCCTCCTCGAGTGCACGTAACCGCTGTCGTCCCAAATTCGACCGGCGAGGCGTTGATATGCTGAAATAGCAAGACAATAAGAAGTGTTAGTCAAAAGTCCACTACCCTAGTCAAGCACACACAATCAATATAAAAGAAAAAGAGTCCTATCCCGGTTTTCTACCCGACACTCTTCTCCCTTATACTTATTCTTAATTGGGTTTATCAATCGGGAAAGGTACAGCTCACAACTCCCGGTTTTACTCCAATCCCTAATACTTCACTTAAAGTTTAACCTTTCGGCTCTGATACCAACTGTGACGACCCGACTCGTATAAATCGGCGCGGAAGGGACCGACCAGTCGAATTGTCGAACTAACAAACAAACATACTTAAAACCTAAAGTCAATACCTCAATTATATTACTAAAAATCCCAAACGTATAAATACCACAAGTTTGTACAAAACTAAAACCTCAAAAGAAACCAATACTATAGAGTTAACTCCAATACCGTAATCAGAGTTAGAAAATACAACCCACTAGTTGTCCTAAATCTAATGACAGAAAATAAACTAAACGAAGGAAAGTAAATCGACGCTCGCCCATTCCCAAGCTAAGCATCAACATCACCATCAGAGTTATCTGAAATACAGCAAATCTACCATCCATGGCGAGTAACATAACAGTTCCACCCTAAAGTGGATACATATGAACATACAACAGATCAGATAAACAAACCAAAAAATCATATGTGTAAAACAATCATAGCTTATCCTACCTTAACATTATCTTTGTCGCTATCATTCGCATATTAGACCGGACTATGCTCGTACGAACACACCTTACGTGATCGAACTTTCTTATTATGCCGGGAATGAGAATCTTACTCCCATACCCATAAATTCATCTTACGAACCCATATCATAAAGACGACATAACAAGTATGAACTACCCCAATACCGCGGTTAGGATAGTGGCTACATCTTAACCCAAGTCTTAGAATCTTACTCTAAGGTTAGACGTCTTACATGCGAAATCAAGCTAATCTTTATGTTTCTTTACATCTTGGTTGTTCTCAAGTTTAAATCTTACGTCTTTACTTGAGATTAACTATGAACTTTACTTCCTTTGAACTTCTTTAAACATTCTTTAACTTTCTTTAATTACCATTAAGTTTCTTTAATCAAGACTACATAATCTATACTTAAAGGCTACATAACCATAATAAAGAAAATTAAGAATCATATTGAAACATCAAGAAGCTTCAAGAAACTTCAAGAAACTTCAAATATATATACCAAGAATACGTTCTTTAACTTAATACATTAATTACCATTCCAAAATTCCCATAAAACACAACAAGATTTATCAAGAACACCATCATAATCTATAACAAATTACACGCACAACAAAGACAAATTTCAGCAATTTATTCATCAATTATATGCATCAAACTTCATGTATACTTTATGAAAATTGTTCATAAACATAAGCAAACATGAATCTATCATAAATAATCAAAACATGCATGAAAAATAAGCAAGAACATCACAAAATCAACTCCAATTGCTGTCCAGAATTCACGCATAAAATGCGGCTAAGTTCATCAAACTTTTTGGCCTAATTTGATCACCTAATCTATCCTATGATCATGTTATTCAATCTAGGATGAAAAAGCATGTTACCTTAATAAACTTGATTGCAAACGATAACGAAAACTTGCTGCCCAAACATGTTATTCTTCATGACACAATCACACGGACCACCGTGCACCACCACGGACCACACGGCTGCACCTCACGAGCACGGCCCAATCAGCACGGGCTTCAACACACGAACACGGCCACCATGGCACGGACCACGCGTTACCCTTCGAACCACACGAACCAAACCCAAAAACCCGAACCAAACACGAACTCTTGGTTAATAGAAATAAAGGTTTACTTGTGTTTTATTACTTAAAGATCAATAAGAGATGAATCTTTAAGTTTTGGGTTGAAGAAAATTGATGAACAAAAGTTGGAGATTATAAGCCCAAAATGGCGTGTGGAAGATGGAGGGAAAAAGGGAGTGTGTTTAGTTTTTGATTGTGGCCAAAGGATGATTAAGTGGGCAAATGATCCTTAAGCCTTATTAACTCCTTCTATTTATAGAAGTTAGAAAGGTGTAAACACAAAGCAAGTGGCAAATAAGCCACACAAAGGGGGGGGGGGGAGGGCAGTTATTGTAATACCCCGAAAATTCGGGATATTTTAAAAAATTTATTAATTAATTAAATGTATAATTAATTAACTATTTAATTGATTATTATTTAATTAATTATTATTTTGTGTAGCAATCTAATTATTTTGAGCCTAGCCTTAACCTTTTCATTTTATCTTGCCAAAACCCGAGCCCAATTATTTGGGTTGCACGGATTATCTTATCTTTCTTTTTAATTACTCTATTCCTTCTAAATCAATATTATTATTATCATACCTTTATCTATTTTGACCAAGCCTATTTGGTTCCCATTTTGACTGTTAAATTTTAGGAACCGACTAATTCATTCTATTTACATAGTTCCTTCATTTATTTTCCTTCCAATTGATTAATTTAATTGCTTTATTTAATCTGTATTAAACTATATTGATTTTGGGCCCCATCCAAAAACTCTACCTTTGTCCTCCTAAATTTCCTGCTAATCTTTAGGAGGCCGTCAACTCTTTTGCTCTTCAATATTCACGGCCCCTTTATTCTTTTTCTTTTCTCCTAATTATTTTATTATTCTAAGTCCAAAAAGGGCCCGTATATTTGGACTGTGTATTTTTATTTTGTCAATTTTATCCGGAAACCGGGTCCCATGACCCGCATTTTTCCCTAGTTGGACGGTCCTCTTATATGGCCAATGGTTATTTCCTATTCTTTTCAATTATTTTGTTAATTAAATAATTTAGTTATTATTTAATTAATTAAATTAATTAGTTCAAATTGAATTTTAAACCTAGTCTTAACCTAACTAAGTCACCCTTAATTTTCTCTCCCTCTTCCCCTATTTCCTCTCACTTTCCACGGCACCCTCCTCAATTGTTGTTAGCTTTGTTTTTTTTTTTTTTACTTATTTATTTCATTTAAACCAATTCATGATTCAACTTTTGCCTAAACTTCAAAATTTTCTCTAAAACCCTAATATTATCTCATGGCCGTGTGGAATTCTTGCCAAAAGAGAGGTGAATTTTTCTTGTTCATTGATCAATCAAAGGTAACTAGTCTGTTTCTTTTAAATTTGGTACAAGTTTTCTACATAATGAATTAGGATTAAATCATGAAAACGGTTAGGAAATTAAAGGAATTAGTATCATGTTAAGGTTAAGAATTTCGAACCATGTGATGAATTATTATGAAATTTTCTTGATCAATTTATGTAGTTTCTTGAAATCTTTAATTGTTTAATAATTATTTGTATGAATTTATTTCTTAATCAAATCTTATTATTTCTTGATGAATTTTTCGTGGGAGTTTCTTTACTGTTTCATTATGAATCATGATTTATTTTATGGCAAAATTCGTCCTTTTATTGCTTATAATAGTTTAATCTTTCAAACCGGTAAAACTGTCCAGATTTAGTTTACGAATTTATTAAGATACTTAATCAATTCGGATGGCTACGAAAATTTAGGTGGAAGTCACTAATAGTGTTTTACAGCTTGTCTTAAATTTTCTTAATTTTCAAAGTTCGTTTGCTATGGCAGAAAAATCTGAAAATGAATTCGGCCTAATCTGATTGTTAGTTATAAAATCACTTAAAAATAGTAAATGACGTTATTTTTGGACGAAATTTATGCAACTTAAACCTTGAACCTATATCTAGCTTCCATTAAAATTTCCAGATTATTCGAGACCTTTTATCGGTGGTTCTTAATTTAATTCTTTAAAATCAGATTGTGTAAAATAGTGTGATTAAATTATTAAAACATGTTATTATTGAATTCTTGGATTTAATCTTGATAATTTTAATATGCCAGAATGCCGTGTGATATCATGTATATAAAGTGTTGATTTTGATCTGGTTCTTGATAACTTTAATGTTTATCCCTTTTGTCATATTATTATCCCTGATAATTCCTTTGATTGGTTCGTGTAGAGTATTCACGGATCAAAAGAGCCTCAAGTATATCTTTACTCAGAAAGACCTCAATATGAGGCAGACATATTATTATCCCTGATAATTCCTTTGATTGTAATATTTATAATAGTAATAATTATAATTCCTAAAATTACCTTTTAATAATGTTGTAAGTCAAGAAGTAAACTAAAATTGATCAAGTAAAATATGAGACCACACGACATTTCCATTAATAACAGTAATAATTAAATAAATTCATCAGTCATCATATAATTAATTCAATAAATCATATAAAATAACAATTAGCTACATAAGTTACCTAAAACAAGATAAAAATCCTATTTTCCATATTTCACATCACTCGACATTTTGGAGAAATAATACCAAAATTAACACTTTATATACATGATATCACACGTCATTCTGGCATATTAAAATTATCAAGATTAAATCCAAGAATTCAATAATAACATGTTTTAATAATTTAATCACACTATTTTACACAATCTGATTTTAAAGAATTAAATTAAAAACCACCGTTAAAAGGTCTCGAATAATCTGGAAATTTTGATGGAAGCTAGATATAGGTTCAAGGTTTAACGTGCATAAATTTCGTCCAAAAATAACGTCATTTACTATTTTTAAGGGATTTTATACTAACAAATCAGATTAGGCTGAAATCAGTTTCATATTTTTCTGCCATAGCAAACGATCTTTAAAAATTACGAAAATTTAACACAAGCTGTAAAACACTATTACTGACGTCCACCAAAAAGTTTGTAGCCATCAGAATTGATTAGTTGTCTTGAATAATTCGTAAACTAAATCTGGACAGTTTTACCGGTTTGAAAGATTAAATTATTTCAAGCAAGAAAAGGACGAATTTTGCCACGAAATAAATCATGATTCATAATAAAACAATAAAGAAACTGCCACAAAAAATTCATCAAGAAATAACAAGATTTGATTAAGAAATAAATTCATACAAATAATTATTAAACAATTAAAGATTTCAAGAAACTACATAAAATGATCAAGAAAATTTCCTTTAATTTTCCTAACCGTTTTCATAATTTAATCCTAATTAACTATGTAATTAACTAACCCAAATCTAAGAGGAAAAGTCAATTTACTTCAAATCGCTAAAATTCCAAGAAGAAAAATCACCCCTTTTGGTGATTGAAACTCACGGTCAAGAGAAAAGAAAGAAAGAAAGTTTTTAGGGTTCTTGAGGCTTTTTCAATTAGGTAGAATAAAATCACTAAGCTTGGATAAATAGAATGAATAAATAAATAAATAAAAATAAAAATAAAAAACAAACAACTAATTGAAGAGGAGGGGAGCCGTGAGAGATGAGAGAAAGTAGGAGAGTGGGAGAGTTTTAAGGGGGCTTAGTAAAAGGTTAGACTAGGTTTTAAAATAATTTAGAATAATTATCTTAATTAATTAAATAATTACTCAATTATCCAATTAACAAATAATTATAAAGAAAAGAAGAAAAAAAATTAATTGTTGGTCACACCTCATAATGGCCGGCCAAGCTAGAGGGGAAGTTGGGTCATCGGGCCCAATTTCAAGATAAGGAGAGAAATAAAAAAAACAGTCCAATTATTCGGGCCTTTTGGACTTAGAATAATAAAAATAACATTAATAACTGCGAAATTTTCTGGCCCTAAATTTCGGGTTATTACACTATCCCACGCATGACTTGGAGCTAGCAGCTGTGGTATTCGTGCTCAAGATTTGGAGGCACTATCTCTATGGTGGTTATTGTAATACCCCGAAAATTCGGGATATTTTAAAATTTTTATTAATTAATTAAATGTATAATTAATTAACTATTTAATTGATTATTATTTAATTAATTATTATTTTGTGTAACAATCTAATTATTTTGAGCCTAGCCTTAACCTTTTCATTTTATCTTGCCAAAATCCGAGCCCAATTATTTGGGTTGCACGGATTATCTTATCTTTCTTTTTAATTACTCTATTCCTTCTAAATCAATATTATTATTATCATACCTTTATCTATTTTGACCAAGCCTATTTGGTTCCCATTTTGACTGTTAAATTTTAGGAACCGACTAATTCATTCTATTTACATAGTTCCTTTATTTATTTTCCTTCCAATTGATTAATTTAATTGCTTTATTTAATCTGTATTAAACTATATTGATATTGGGCCCCATCCAAAAACTCTACCTTTGTCCTCCTAAATTTCCTGCTACAACTTCGTCTGGATGGTCCTCCTAAATTTCCTCGTAACATATCCTCCAGAGTTTGGATGGTCCTCTCAGTCTGACCATCTGTCGCCGCGTGAAATGCGGTGCTCAGCTACAACTTCGTCCCAAAGGCTTCCTGAACTGATTTCCAAAAACGAGACAGAAATCTCGGATCACGATCAGAAACTATCTCCCTCGTAACTCCGTGAAGTCGAATGATATCCTGGGTATAAGCCTCAGCTAGGCGCTCCATCGACCAGGTCATCTTCATCGGTATGAATCTAGCGACCTTGGTCAACCTATCCACTATCACCCAAATGGCATTCATACCATTACAGGTAGGTAGGCTAACCACGAAATCCATAGATACCGACTCAAATTTCCAAGTCAGAATCGGTAGTGGCTGCAAAAGACCTCCAGGTCTCTGATGCTCGATGTTAACCTTCTGACAGACTAAATGTAACAACCCGACTTTTCTAGATTCGTAAATTGACAAATGGATCATTACCAACATAAAAACTTAAGAATAATATTATAATTAAGGTCTAAAATCCCTTTTAATACTTAAATACTGAAATGATAATCCCAAAGGTAAATAAACAATACTTAAATTACATAATTAGATAAAGTCTTTCCCAACAGGCTGGGAACAACTAACTAATAAACTGAAGAAAATACTCAAAACAAACTACGGTTGCACTAAATAACTCTAAAACACATAACCCGAGCCGACGTAAGCCCATTCTAAACCTCAACATCTTCACCTAAAATGGGGGGGGGGGTCCACTGTCAGTGGCGAGTAACTAGGCTGTCCCGCTTAAATGAGGGACCGTTAACCATATAATAGCATAGAATCAAACGAGGAAGATCATACAAAACATACGGAAATACGTACAAAAATACATACGAAATACGTACAAAAATACGTATAAAAATACGTACAAAAATACGTATAAAAATACGTAGGAAAATATGTAGAAAATACGTATACAAATACGTATAAAATACCTGCAAAATACGGTTAGAAATACATACAATATACGTATAAAATACGAGTACAATACGTATAAAATACCTGCAGAATACGGTTAGAATTACATACAAAATACGTATACATTGCAGATACAAATACGTACACATACGAATACAACTACGTACAACATACGAATACAACATACGAATACAAATACGTACAACATACATATACCCAGAAATACACATATTAAATACAGACTTACCAGACGTACGCAGCGGAAGACTTAATATTACATAAATAATACATATATACACGAAATTACACTTATACACATAACCCTTCCCGTGAACTACTTATTTATCATATTTTACCCTTTAACCCTCTTTTAACCTTCTTATCGGACCGGTCATAATGCTCGTTGTGGATCCCGTGTGCACTACAACTTTCCTAAACCATGCCAGGGTGAACTCGTGTATTCAACCCGTAGCACTCCTTTGCAAGAACTAAGCCTAAGCTATGGCCATAACCCCTAAATAGCAGCTCGTGTACTACTACTTAGACGACTACATATCTTAAGATCCAGAACTGCCCAGAGACTTAACCCGATCTGATGACTCGTGTATCATCAAATGGGCGTCCTTACATATCTTGTCTTTTCTAAAGGCCATCGTGAGACCACTAATTAACAAGCAATATCTAAAGGCCATCTTGAGACCACTAGTTCATATCATATCATATCTTTCCTTTTCTTCTTATTCATATTGTTACTTTCCTTCATATTGCAACTTATCCCTATTAATTATTTTTAATTCCTTTAAATTATATTAATTCCTAAAATCATAATCTAGATTATTATAAGTCAAAAATTAAACTAAAAATTGATAAAATCAAAAGGGACCATTCGACATTTTCATAAATCAAATAATAATTAAATAAATTCATAAAATTATCATATAAACAATTCAATAAATCATATAAAATAACATTTAACAACATAAATTGCCCAAAACATGATAAAAATCCTATTTTTTTCATATTTTGAACCATTCGACTTTTATATATGAAAATTCCGAAAATTTACATAATTAATTAAATAAATACAATTATCAATAATTAATCACATAAACTTAATTAAAATCAAATAAATCATGCCTTGAACATTAAATCATACAACATGTATCAAAACAAGATCAAAATCAATCCTTTTTACAACATAAACCACACGGCTTTTAGGGAGAATAATAATATCAAGATTAATTTCAAGAATTTATAATAATATGATTAAGCCAAATTAAAGATTAAATTCAAGATTTCATATTAATTCAAGATTAATCATAAAAATTAGATTTTTATATCCCTTTTAAATTTCATGCCACTCGACTTTTTTTAAATAAAAAGAACAAATAATAATTTTAATTCAAGACTTTAATTAATCAATTAACTAATTATATTCATCAATTTAATTCAAGAAAACATCATAAAAATATCATCAAAATTCCAATATTACACTCGAAAATACTCGAAAATGTTCAAGATCAAGATTCAACAATTGTTTTGCAAATATTCATCATAAACATATAATTAAATAATATATTTCATGCATAGAATTCAATAAACAGTTAAAGGTTCACAAAGATTACATAATATTATCAAGAAAGTAACATGTACATAACTTTCACGTGGTTCGAAATTTAGCCCTAAAACATGATACTAATTCTTTTAATTTTCCTAGTTTTAATCCTAATTAATTATATAGAAAACTAAACCAGATTCAAGGGGGTTAGTCTAGTTACCTGGATCTAGCAAAGAATTCAAGAAAAATACTCCTTTGGAACTCGAAAAGTACACGGCCAAGAGAGGAAAAATTTAGGGTTTTTCTTTGAGTTTTGTAGTATGAAAAATTATGTAAAAGATATTAGGTTAGAGGCTTGTTCCCTATTTATAATATAAGGAATCAAAGAAAAATAAATTAAACAAAAATAATGTAAGGGGGGGCTGTGAATTTGGAGAGGGAGTAGATAGGGTGATTGGGCTCAATTGATAGACTTAGTATAAGGTAGGTATAATTAGGGTTTTTAATTGGGTAACTAGTCAAGGGCTTACCTAATTAACAATAACCCAAAAAGAATATAAAAGCAAAATAATCGTTGGCCCTAACAAAGGGGAACCGGCCAAGGGAGAGGAATTGGGTCATCGAGCCCAATTTCGAGATAAGATAACGAAATAAAATAAAACAGTCCAAATATTCGGGCCTTTTGGACTTAGAATATTAAAATAATATAAATAAACCGCGAAATTTTCTAGCCCTAAATTTCGGGTTATTACACTAAACATCGAGCTACGAACTCTGCTACATCCCTCTTCATCTTAGGCCACCAGAATTGGCCCTTAAGGTCCTGGTACAGCTTGTTACCTCCAGGATGAACAGAGTAGGGCGAGTTATGTGCCTCAGACATGATTCTGTTCCTAAGATCAGAACTGTCTGGTACACACCACCTCCCTCGAAATCGCAGACTACCATCGGAAGAGATCTCGAAACCAACGGTCTTTCCTTGCCATAAAGCCTCTCGAATCCTAGCCAATTGTGGATCATTCTGCTGACCCTGGCACAACTCCTGAAATAATTCAGGTTCAGCACTCATAGACGTCAGACGAAATCTGACGGAACTACGACTTCTACTGAAGCTCAATCGATTCTTGCAACTTAGTGCATCAGCGACTAAGTTCGCCTTGCCCTCGCAATAATTAAGCGTCAGGTCGTAGTCCTTAATAAGTTCAAGCCATCGTCTTTGCCTCATATTGAGATCTTTCTGAGTAAAGGTGTACTTGAGACTCTTATGATCCGTGAATACCTTACACGAACCACCATAGAGATAGTGCCTCCAAATCTTAAGCGCGAATACTACAGCTGCTAGCTCCAAGTCATGCGTGAGGTAGTTACGCTCGTGCACCTTCAGCTGCCTCGATGCGTAAGCGATGACCTTCCCACCTTACATTAGCACACAACCTAGGCCACTCTTAGACGCATCACTATAGACCTCGAAATCCTCCTCATCATTCGGAAGGGTAAGAATACGAGCAGAGACTAATCTCTGTTTCAACTGCTAAAATGCTTGTTCGCAAGCCTCTGTCCAAATGAATCGGATCTCCTTCTGTAGGAGACTAGTCATCGGCCTAGCAATCTTGGAGAAGTCCTGGACGAATCGTCAATAGTATCCGGCCAAACCCAGAAAATTACGAACCTCCGCCACATTTCTCGGGCTACTCCATTCAACTACAGCCTTAACTTTTGCTGGGTCTACCTTAATGCCTTCTTTACTAATTACGTGACCCAGAAATGCTACATCGCGAAGCCAGAACTCACACTTGGAGAGTTTCACGAACCACTTATTCCTCTGTAAGATCTCTAGTACCATCTGAAGATGCTCTGCATGATCAGACTCATCTTTCGAATAGACTTAGATATCATCTATAAATACTACGACGCACTTATCGAGTAAGTGATGGAAAGTCCGGTTCATCTGATCCATGAACACGGCTGGTGCGTTGGTGAGGCCAAAGGGCATCACCTCAAACTTGTAGTGGTCGTATCTCATACGAAAAGCGGTCTTCGGAATGTCTTCTTTCTTGACTGGAATCTGATGATATCCAGATCGAAGATCTATCTTCGAAAACACTCCCGCTCCTCGTAACTGATCGAATAGGTCCTCAATCCTAGGCAACCGATACTTATTCTTGATAGTTACCCGATTCAACTCTCGGTAGTTTATGCACAGGCGCATACTAACGTCTTTCTTCTTCACAAAGAGCACGGGTGCTCCCCATGGAGAAACGCTCGGCCTAATGAAGCCCTTATCGATCAAATCTTGAAGTTGCGTCTTTAACTCTTGCAACTGCGATGGTGCCATCCGGTAAGCTGCCCTCGAAATCGACGCTGTCCCGGGTGCTAAGTCGATATGAAACTCGACATCGCGCTTGGGTGGAACTCCTGGTAGCTCATCGGGAAATACGTCTCTAAAATCCCTCGCTACAAGTATATCGTCCAACAGACGCTCCTCAGTCAAGTCCCTTACCTGACATAAGAACACCATATCGCCCGTCTGGCGAAGTTTCCTCATCTTCAAGGCTGAGATTACCTTAACTCCTTTCTTAAGGACGAACCCAGAGTAGGTAACCCGGTTGCCCTACGATCTTCGGAATGTCACTGACTGATCTCGGCAACGAATGATCGCTCGATACTTCGACAACCAGTCCATACCAAGAATAACATCGAACTCCATCAGCGGAAACTCCTTCAGATCGGTCGTCGCTTGCTCTCCAGCTATCATGATAGGCACTCCTCGGAACTCGCGCTGACATATAAAATCCTCTCCAGACGGGAGAGTTATAACTGAACTAACCGGAAAGCTGCCACGAAGATTAGACCTCAAGGCAAAACTACTAGCCACAAAAGAGACAGTAGCACTAGAATCAAATAAAACAGGTGCTAACACACCAGAGACAAGAAATCTACCTGAGACAATGTCGGACTGAATCTCTGGCTCTGCCTCAGTCATACAGTAGACTCGGTTCTTCACCGGAGTCTTATTCAGTGCCGGAAGCTGCTTGATCTCAGTGTCTGGCTTCTTCACGGGGCAAACTGACGCCTTATGGCCTTCCTTCCTGCAGATAAAATATGCTATGGGCGTACCGTCACACCGCTTCCCTGGATGGAAGTCCCTGCCACAGCCTCTGCATCTCGAGCCATCGGAACCCTTATGCGAACTTGTGGTCGGAGGGGTACTGCTAGAAGCACTAAATCGAGGCTTCTTAAGAGAAGACGACGTCGCTGGGGCCTGGGTCCTCTTCCTGCTCGCATCCTTTTCGATAGTCAATGCCTGAATCTCGAGTGCTACCTCGTAAGCTTGCTGAAATGACTTCACTCCACTGCTGATCACGTGAACGCGAATCCTTGAATCTAGCTTCTTAATGTAGCGCTTGACCCGCTCCTCCTCAGATGGAACTACAGACGTAGCGAACCTCGATAACTCTGTGAACTTGTCGGTGTACGCCTGAACTGTCATCTAACCCTGGGTAAGAGAAAGGAACTCCTCCTGCTTCTGCCACCGCAACTCGTCAGGGTAGAATCTCTCCTGTACCTTATCTACGAACTCGATCCACGACATCGAACGTAAGGTCATGCACGCGTCCTTAGCTACACTCCACCAGTTATCGCCCTCCCCAAATAGATGCCAGGCGGCGATCTGCACCTTCTCGTGCTCGGGGAAAAACGTAGTGTCGAAGAGCTTCCCCATCTCGCGGATCCAACTCTCCAAGATAGTAGGGTCGGCAACCCCATCGTAGGTCGGTGGTCGATGACGTGCGATACGATCGAACGTCGACTGCGTACTAGGCGTATGACGACTATGGTGAGCCAACGTAAGGATCGCCTCCTCGAGCGCTCATAACCTCTGTCGTCCTGAACTCGACCGGCGAGGCGTAGACATGCTGAAACGCAGCAAGACAAAGACACACCAAAGAAACAGTGTCAGTCAAACATCCACACTACAGTCAAGTACACTAATCAATAGAAGGAAAAAAAATAGGAAAAAGAGTCTTATCCTGGTTCTTCTACCCGAACTCTTCTCCCTTATACTTAAACTTAATTTGGGTTCAATCACTCGGGAAAGATAAAGAGCCAACAAATGATGGTGGTAATGTGCCAAAAATGGCGTGTGAAAAATGATGGGAAAGGAGAGAGTTTAGCTTTTTTTTTCAATTAATAAGTAAGTGTTTAAATGGAAAATGAATCATAAGCCTTGCCATCACCTTCTATTTATAGAGGTGATTAAGGTGCGAGCATGAAGCAAGTGACACAATTAGGCCACTAATCATCATAGGGGGCGGTTTTCATAAGGCTCAAATGGGCTTTGTGATCAATTGGGCCATTTGCACTAATTCATGATTAATCATGATTAAATTCGCACTTGGCCCAAAACTAAATTAATTAATTAGAAAATTAAATAATAAAATTCTAATTAATTAAATAATAATAAAATAAATAATAAACAATAAATCATCAAATAAAAAAAATCAAATTGAGCAAATAATCAATAATAAATAGTCCAAATAAATTCGGACTATACATAAAATCATATAAATAAACAAATAAATCGACGACAGAAATACCGATAAAACTGGGTCGTTACACAAGATTAATAGTTAGGCTTACTATCATGCTAGATTGATAAATGGTCCAAATATAATTAATCATTTAATTAATTAAATAATTAATTAATTAAATTTAATTTAAAATAATGAATTAATTAAATAAAATTTAAAATAGCCCAAAATTTTGGGGTATTACAAAAACGGTCAACTATAACCCATATAACATTCTTTGAGGTCCTTGTGTTTGGCAACCCCATGACGAAATCCCTTAAAATTGACTCCCATTTCCAACCTGGAACCTCTAATGGTTGTAAATTCTCTCCAGGTCTCCGGTGTTCATTCTTGACTTTTTGGCACGTCAAGCATTTTGCAACGAAATCAGCTACTTCTCGCTTCATATTGGACCACCAAAAATGTTGCTTGAGATCCTTATAAAGCATATCTCATCCCGTATGTACAGAGTATGGTGTGTTATGGGCTTCCTCCAGAATTTTCCTCTTAAGACTCTCGTCCTTGGGAACACACCATCTCCCTTTATACCTTACGACTCCATTGTCACCAATTTCAAACTCCGTAGTTGACCCCTCTTCTTTCATTTTCTTAACCTTCGAGATCCACTCATCCCGTATGTATGGTTAGTTCAACTAACTGTGAGTGAGTTCAGTTGTGCCTCTAATTGTCCATATTCCATCACTTCCAAGTTCAGCTTTTGAAACTCCTGACAAAGCTCATTAGTCAACACCATCTTATTCAACGTATGACTAGCCTTCCTATTTAATGCATCAGCTACCTTATTTGCTTTCCCTTCATGATACAAAATCTCTAGATCATAATCCTTAATCAACTCAAGCCACCTCCTTTGCCGCATATTTAACTCCTTATGAGTAAATATGTACTTTAAACTCTTATGATCGGTATAAACCTTTCATCGAACACCATATAAGTAGTGTCGCCAGATCTTCAGAGCAAACACAACTACTCCTAACTCTAAGTCATGTGTGGGATAGTTTTGCTCATAATTCTTGAGTTGCCGGGAAGCATAAGCCATAACTTTCCCATGTTACATAAGCACACATCCTAAACCAAGCTTTGAAGCATCGCTATATATTTTAAAACCATCACTTCCTGAAAGGAGTGTCAACACTGGCGCTGATGTGATTCTTCGTTTCAACTCCTGGAAGGACTGTTCACACTTTTCATCCCACTGAAATCGAGTGGTCTTCTTTATCAAATTGGTCAACGGTTGGGCTATCTTTGAGAAGTCTCGTACAAACCTTCGATAATAACCGACGAGACCTAAGAAACTCCTCATTTCAGTTACACTTGTGGGTCTAGGCCAATCTGTAACTGCTCGAATCTTATCTGGATCTACGGAAACTCCTTCCTTGGATATTACATGTCCTAGAAATGCCACCCTCTCCAACCAAAATTCACATTTTGAAAATTTCGCATACAATTTCCTTTCCCAGAGTATCTCTAGAACCGTCCTTAAGTGCTCTTCATGTTCCTCTTTATCATTTGAGTACACCAAGATGTCGTCTATAAATACGACCATAAAATTGTCCAGATATGGCTAGAAGATCCTATTCATAAGGTCCATGAATGCGACCGGTGTATTGGTGAGTCCAAAAGGTATAACTGTAAACTCATAATGGTCATATCTTGTACGAAAGGCTGTCTTGGGTATATCCTCTTCCGCAAATCTCAGCTGATGATACCCTGACCTCAAGTCGATCTTCGAAAAGATTGCCACATCCTTTAACTGATCAAACAAATCTTCAATCCTCGGTAACGGGTACTTATTATTAATCGTGACATTGTTTAGTTCACGATAATCAATACATAACCTCAACGACCCATCCTTCTTTTTAACAAATAAAACGGGTGCTCCCCATGGTGAGACACTTGGCCTTATGTACCCTTTGTCCAATAGTTCCTCCAACTGCACTTTAAGCTCCTTCATTTCTGCAGGCGCCATTCTATAAGGTGCCTTAGAAATTGCTCCAGTCCCAGGGACTAAATCTATCCTGAAATCTGTCTCTCTCACTAGCGGCATTCCAGGTATTTTATCTTGAAACACATCTTGAAATTCTCTCACTATAGGAATCTCCTTAATCATCTTCTCTTCCATACTCACATCATTCACATGACATTAATAAATAGGGTAGCCCTTCCTAGCATTAACTTGGAAGGTCATGGCTGAGACAATGCTAATTACAAGTTTGTAAACAACTCCTTGATACGAGATTCTATTTCCCCTTGATCCTCTAAGGGAAACCTTTTGGTTATGACACTCAATTCTAGCCTTGTACCTACTAAGCCAATCCATCCCCAAAATAACATCAAAGTCACTAAGGTTAAACTGAATTAAGTTAGCAGGCAACTCAGTTCCAACTATGTTAATAGGTAAATCTTGGAATAAAGATCTACAAGAGACTACCTCGCCCGAAGGTAAAGTTATATTGGCTTGACATGAAGCTAAGGGTTTCATTCCAATTTTATTTACAGAAGTGGTGGCAATAAAAGAGTGAGATGCTCCAGAACTAAAAAGCAAACTAGCAGGTTTAGAGTTTACAAGAAAAGTACCCGTCACCACGTTGCCAGAGTTGCTAGCCTCGTTTTGGTTCATCACATAATTCTTGGTGTGTGTCCTTGCCTTTTTCTTTTCTTTGCTTTACATTATCGTCAATATCACAATAAATCCAATAAATCAATCTAGCCGTAGCCGGATCAGCTAAGGTTCGCTCCCTTTTGGAAATTTTAGCATAAACAGTTTGGCGCCCATCGTGGGGCTATGGCAAGAAGTTTCTGCTTTCACCTAAACAAAAAAAAGGGTGATAGCAGCATCCAATCTTGACAAGTCAGAAATCCAGACTATCAAGGAGATACAAGAATTCATGAAGAAAATACAGGAAGACTTCACTAGAGCCATGGAGGAGAACAAGCGACTCGCCTCAGAATCCCAGAACCTTCGCATGGAGATCGAATCAGTCAAAAGTACGAAATCCAAACCAAGGAAAAACGTCGACAACATCCCCATCATGCAAGATCTGCAAGGTGACAACGCCCCCAGTGAAGAGGAAGATGATGCGACTGATATAGCCAAAAAGCATAATGAGAACGAGGAAAATCTTGACCTCGATAGCAGAATGGCTCGACTAGAATCTCAAAACCAGAGGTTGCTGAAGCTGTTCACCAGACTACCAGGCGGGCCTACCCCATCCACCTTGCTGACAAAGGACGACTACGCCAATCCCCATTTGAAGAATGGATCCTAAAAACTCCAGTCCCAAAGAAGCTAGTTGTCCCAACTATGCCAAAGTTGTATGATGGGACCGAGGACCTAGTGGAACACATAGCCAAGTACAAGCAGAGAATGTGGAGCCTCTCTATCCCCTTTGACCAGTTAGAAGCCACCATGTGCAAATCCTTTGGGTCTACCCTATGCTGCCCCGCTTTGCAGTGGCTGATCAACCTGAAGCCGGATAGCATCCCAGACTTTGGCTTCCTGACCAATAAGTTTTATCAGCAATTCGCAAGTAGTCGAGTCATGGAGAAGCATTCAAGTGATCTTTACCGGATAGTGTAGAAACCAGGCGAGTCGGTTAGATCGTACCTGAATCACTTTAACAAGGAAATGATTTCCATCCGTAATCTAGATTCATCTACCGCAATAGAAGCTTTCCGAAGGGGTCTTCTACACAGGTCCCGACTACATTATAAACTAACCAGGTACCCGACTACATTATAAACTAGATTTCCATCCGTAATCTAGATTCGTCTACCGCAATAGAAGCTTTCCGAAGGGGTCTTCTACACAGGTCCCGACTACATTATAAACTAACCAGGTACCCGTGCGCCACCTTCGATGAATTGAAAATAAGAGCTTTAGCCGAGGTGCGTGAAGAAGACAAGGCTTCCCGTTACGATAATCGAGAAGATCGCAAGACGCCTACCAGATAGTTACCCCAGAAGGTACACTCGTTCCTAGAAGCTGGAATGCTTCACACCTTAAGCTATATCATTTTTGATAAGAAAGAAAGAGGTAACACCTACTATATCGTTCCTCTTCTAGAGTTTAATTTATTGTTTGCTTTTTGATCATTCGATTACTCTACTAACTTAAGCATCGGAGGGCCGTTGGTGGAAACACCAATGGTCACCCCTAACCCGTCTCATGTAGGTCACAACACCAGCTGCGAAAAGGTCATAATGCTAGCAAACCAAAGGTCACACTACCAGTAACAGAAAGCCCACGACGCCTGCCACCTAGGGGTCCTAGTACCAGTCAAAAGAGGCATGCCAGCACGACAAGCCAAATTACGTCAGCTACTCACCTGATCTCCAGGAATCAGCAATGAAAGGCATGAAAAAAGGCGTAGTGCCTAAAGGCATTATTCAGCGGGAAAACAACAAGGCACATTGCCTGAAGGCATTGTTCGCCAAGGATAGCTTCAGCTTGCAGCTCGAGCTTGACACCCCGAGTTACAAGCTGGGCGCAATTGTTATGGCCAGACTTTACCTAGCCGATTCGGAAAGCTTGGCGGGATACGTAGAAGTAGAATATTCTGGAATTCAACCCAGTCAAGGGTAGTTAAGATAAACAAGGAAACAAATTGCTAATTCTCTATTTTACATTGTTGCCTGTGGTCAAGTCAACAACAACTTCCCCACTTTTAGGGTGGCCAACGGTTACTGTTGGAGGGGATATGCGAGTATAAATAGAGGAGCAAATCTTCTAAAGGGATCATCATCATTCACTGCATATTCATTCATTGTTATTCATTCAACAACTGTTATTTTCCATCATTGTTCTAGTTTATACTTGCTTATTTAGAAAAGATCTTAGGGAGTTTATTCATATTCCATTTCATATTCAAAACTCAAGCCTTTATAATTTGTAAACGATTATATAATTAATGGATTGGTGGACTCAAAGCCACCCACGGTTTTTCCCTAATTTATGAGGGTTTTCCACGTCACCATTCTTGGTGTGTGTCCTTGCCTTTTTCTTTTCTTTACTTTACATTATCTTCAGTATCACAATAAATCCAATAAATCAATCTAGCCATAGCCGGATCAGCTAAGGTTCACTCCTTGGGAAATTTTAGCACAAACAGAGGACGCTCCGATCCTTCAGCCCAGCAACAGATTCAGCACCAAGTTGTTTGGAGCGTCCGCTCTAGGTCTGTCATATCCGCATTTTTTTATTACTCTTTTCTTTAGAGAGATTTAGGGGTATAAATACCCATTTTTTTATGAGTTAAGGGGGGATTTCAATTTTCAGAAACTTTAACCTAGCTTCATTGTTGTTTATCATTGCAATGTAGAGAGAGAAAGCTTCAAACTCCATTGTTATTCTTATTCCAAGTTATTCAAATCAATCTTTTGGTATCTTTTCTTTACTTTCCTCATCTTTTTAGTTGTTTTTGCTTATTGAATGTTGGTTATTGATTGTTTGCTTGTTATTTTCATATCTTAATCATGTTTAGTGTTTGTTTAGTGTGAATCTCCAAGTTTGTTGCTTCAATCTTCATGAATAGTGAGTAGTTTTCTTGCTAGGGTTTATGGGGATGGATTCATTATATGACTTGGGGGTTTTCAATGGTTTTATGCGAAGTTAGTGTTATGGTTTTGTTGGTTTTGGTGCCCAAGAGCTTGAAAGTTGATTTTGGCCAAGTTAACTTGCTTGTATTGATATATTGCAATGTTTTCTATGAAATGTTTGTTTCATTTTTTTTCTTTGCTCAATTCACTTTAGTTTTAATTTTGTCAAGATATTGGATTGTAGGATTAGGAAAAATTCTTGCACCTATGATGAGGTTTGTGAAACCATCAAATAACTCCGAGTGGAGCTTTGATGATTAATCGTCCCTCTAACTCAATGACTTCGAGAGAATCTTTGGGTATTGAAAACAGATATTTCCCCTTCCCTAAGTATTGATGGACCATTGGGTTGATTGAAGTATGTCCCACCGAGTCTAGTGAATCCGGAACTATAATCCCTAGTGCTTGTTGTTCAATGATAACGATTTTCTTGTATTTTTTAGCTAATTCGTGCATATTTTAGTTTACTTGCTTAGTTGATAATTTTAGTGTAGCAATTGTAAATTTTCACTTTGAAAAACTCAAACCCCCCCAAAGAAAAAGACACCCTCAAGTATTAAATTTTACTTAGAGACAATCCCAATCACCTACTTCTCTGTGGATTCAACCCCTTACTCCATTATACTACCCATTTAGGTTAGTTAGGAATTTGGGTTTTTATTCTTGATTACGGCTCCTTAGGAATTAACGACGCCTACGGGACCGATCAAGTTTTGGCGCCGTTGCCGGGGAATGTACGACTTGATTGGAATTGTTTTTAAGTTATATTTTGCCTTTGAGTTATTGCTTTAATTCTATTTTCCAATCTTGATTTTGTTTTTTTCTTTGATTTTGCTCTTCTTTTCATTTTCTTTTTTCATTGCTAATTCTTTGCTTAACTTTAGTTTTACTAGTTTGAAATCATGTTGCACATTTTCCAGAAATGGCTAGTTTCTCAATTCCTCAATTTGAGAATGAGCCATTTTGGAGGTATTTCAATAGTGTGTTATGTACTTCCAAACAACCGTTGTCGTGGGCTACGGGGGATATGTGAAGTCATTTATGCCCGGTTGAACGACTTCACTTGATATGTGGTTGAGAATATGCATGATGGAGGATTTCGAGCTCTTTCATTGAAGGATGCTTGGGACTACTACATTTGGTTAGCTCAAGACACATATGAGTGGGACATGGGTACAAACCCAAGGCAAGTTCAACCAAACTACGCTATACCTCCTCACTCTTCTCCTAGTTGTAATAGAATGCATTCTATCTATAATATTTCACATGTTTCAAATGATTGCATGAATTACAATAATGACCCTTGTGCTTATAATGCTAATTCTCACTCGTCCACTCTTGATGTGTGTAGACATCTAAATGTGTCTTCCTAATGTAGAGACTAATGATGAACATACCATATTGCCATAAGGTACAACTAAGGGGAATTGACAATGAAAATGCATAACACCCCTCAAACATTTACCTAAACCGTGTTTAAAGTGTCTTGGAAGCAATTGTTAGGTTTTGCGATGATTACGGGATTTATCTATATTTTTTCACCATTTTTAGGAATTTTTCATATTTTTCTATGCATTTTTCCATATTTCATATTCATAAAAAAAAATTAAAAATGTGATTTTGGATCATAAAATATTTTTTAAAAAAAATCATAAAAATAATTTTATAATTTATTCATATTTTTCTATATTTTTTATCATATTTTCAGAGCTTTTTATAGATTTTTTCAGGATTTTTTCATGCTTAGTGGTATTTTCGTCATTTTCAAATGTTGAAAATTGTTCTGCAAAGCATATTAGTGTTTTTCATACTTTTCATAATTTTCCATAATTTTTAATAATTTTTCTATAATTTTAGAGCTTTTGGAGGCTTCTAGGACATTTTAGAACGTTTTGGGACATCCTGGAACATTCTAGAACATTCCGAGACATCCCGGGACACCCCTAGAATATTCCGGAATATCAAATATTACAGAATATATCTGTAATAGCATAAAAATCAGATCATAATCCCGGAAATCAAGCGTAAAATCGACCAAAAATCGGCCCCAGATCTGACTTGACCTGCGCGTAGACGCAGGTCTCATATCTGGACTTGCATCTAGACGCATGTCAATCTTCCGGGTCTTCGTTGCTCCTTCTGGCCTATAAATACACGTCCTTCCAAGCATTCTAACAGACACCAACAACACCAATCCCTCCCGTGCATTGCATACTTCAACTCCATACATTCATAACACATCAAACATCTCTCAACACTCATCTATACACATTGCAAATCATCAACTCAATCAACTTTGAACATTCATCATCATCAAACACCCCTTGGTTGTGTCAATCAAAGGCATTATAAGGTACAATTCCTGAAGTCTCTACTTCAATTCTATTCATTCTAAGCTTATTTTTATATTTATAAATCAATCAAAATGATGATCTTTGATAATGTTTATTGAGTTCAATAATCTGAATGTTTTATGTGAATTTTAGTACTTAAATTCATGTCTGTCTTATCAATATTAGCACTTTAATTGTTATTTTAATCAGATCGGTTGTAGATTACAATTTTTTAATTAATACATAATAATTTATGACTCATATTAATCAGGTCTGTTATCATATGTTTTTACCGTTGATCAATTTATTTTTAATATAATGATTGCTTTATTAAATTGAATATTTCAAATAATTATATATTATGATAATAATCTTGATTAATTTATGAGTCATATTAGATATGGCCTGATTCTGAATGAAATTACAATTATTATTGTTAACGTTGATATGATATTTGGTTTTAAGTATTAAAAGTCGCATGTAATTAATTTATATGGGTTTTATTTGTGTTTATATTGATTGAATTACATTTTGAACCTGCACATATTTATTTTGTATTCTTTTATTGCCTTTATTTTTTGTATTTCATTCATGTTTTATCTGATTTATTTTCTAGGATTTTTTAATACGGATTTAATTAAAAGTGTTCACAATAAAATTAGTTTTGATTTATAAATAAATTAAACTCACTTAGTAATATGTGTTCTTTAGGATAAAACTGAGATATTTATGTATTCGGGATTAATAATGATTCGACCACAAAAAGAGACCTAGTAGAGACCGCTTACAGGCGGGCGGGCCCAATGCACGATCTTCTCATAACCTGTCCCCGAACCCATACTCTGTTGCACGACCATATGGGGCCAATTGCTCCTGGTATTGGTACTTCTTCAGTGTCTGTGGATCGTATAAACGCACGGTGTGACGACCCAACTCGTATAGAACGGCGCGGAAGAGACCGACGAGTCGAATTGTCAAACTAACATATAAACATACTTAAAACCTAAAACAAAAACCTCAAATTTTATTATTATAAAACCAAAACGTACAAAACCACAAGTTGTACATAACTATGTCCCAAATAGTCAACACTAAAGAATTAACTCCAAAACAGATGTCAGAGTTAGAGTATACAACATACTAACAGTCTAAAGTCTAATAACAGAAAATCACAACCACAACTATAGATAGAAAATCGAAACTCGCCCGAACCCAAACTAAGCATCAACATCACCATTAGAGTTACCTGAACATGAACATATATCCACCATCAGTGGTGAGTAACATAACAGTCCCACCCTAACATGGACACATATGATCATAGAATAAATCAAACAACAAATCAGGCACTCATACATATAAACATGCAACGTAAAGAACAATAATGATAACAATAATAACTCGCTTAACTTTACTTGACTTAATCTTATCATAATCTTGTCGATATCATTTACATATTAGACCGGACTATGCTCGTACGAACGCATCTCACGCGAACGAACTTTCCTACTATGCCAGGAATGAGAATCTTACTCCCAAACCCATGAACCCCATCTTACTGAAATCCATATCATAATGACAACATAGTAAGTATTCACTATCCCAATGCCGTGGTTAGGATAAGGGCAGCGTCTTAACCCAAGTCTTAGAATCTTACTCTAAGGTTAGGCATCTAAGAGTAAATTTCAAGCTATCTTTAACGTTCTTTACATCTTGATTAATCTTAAGTTGCATCTTACGCCTTTACTTAAGACTAACTATGAAAACCATAATCTTGGAACCTCTTTAATCAATCTTTATAACTTTCTTTAACCTTCTTTAATAAATCTTTAATTACTTTTAACCTTTCTTTAATCAAGACTACAAGATCTATACTTTAAGACTACGAAATCATAGTAAAGAAAATCAAGATTCATCATAGCATAATCAAGAAATCTCAAGAACTTAAGAATCAATATCAAGATTCAAGAAACATATAAAACATACCAAGACCGTCAAGAATCATCATCATCAATACAACTTAAAACACACGCATGACATGGCTAACTTGCAACAACATAATTATCAATTCTATGCATCAAAACTCCATGAAAATCGAACATGAACATGATCAAACATAAAAATATCATATCCAATCATAAAATTCATAGAAATAAGGCAAGAACATCATGAAAAAACTACCTAAATCAGCCCATAAATCACGCATGGCACAGGGTCACAATCATCGACTTTCTTTCTAATTTAATCATCTAATCTACCCTATGAATCATAGTATACAAATTAGGATAGAAAGGTATGTTACCTTATTGAAGGATAACACAACAATACACGAAATCTTGTTGCCCGGAACTTGCACCACACGGCCCAAGCAATACCAACATGGCACGAGCAACGTGCACCACCGCACGGCCAGATCACGAACCACCGTGCACCACCCTACTCCACCACGAAACTCACGACAGCACCACACGGCCACCACCTCACGATCCCAAACCCAAACACGAACCAACCCAGAAATAAGCCCGAACAAGGGGTCTTGGATGAAATTATTTGAGAAATAAATTGTGTTTTGATACTTAAACATCAATGGAGATTGAATCTTTAAGTTTGGGTTTGAAAAGATTGATGAACAAATTGATTGGTGTTTAGGAGCCAAATAGGCGTGTGAAAAGAGCAAAGATGGAGAGAGTGTTTGAATTTTACTTGTGGGCAAAAGGTGATTAGAATGGCAAATGATAATCAAGCCTTACTACTACTTCTATTTATAGAAGTTAGTTAAGGTGTGAATGCAAGGCAAGTGGCAAATCAAGCCACTTAACATAAGGGGGGCCGGTTGGGCTTGCTCAAAATAGGCCACCAAATTCATTTGGGCTAATTACACTTAAGCATGACTAATCATGTCTAAATTGCACTTGGCCCAAAATTAATTAATTAACTTAGAAAATTAAAATAAAATTCTAATTAATTAAAATAAAATAAAATAAATAATAAAATAGTTAATCATAAAATAAAATAATCATATTCAAGAAATAAAACAAAGATAAATAGTCCAAATAAACTCGGACCATACACAAAATAAACATAAATACAAACAAATAAACATAGCAGAAAATACCGAAAACCTGTGGCGTTACACACGGTGGCGATTCCTACTAGACCATATTCACATACGACGTTAATAAGCATTCAAAAATAACCCGTGAGACATAGGAGGTCGGAAACGACCCTTACAGTTTGGCGACTCCGTTGGGGAATATCACTCCTTAGTGGTGTGGACAAACTTGAAAAGTCTCGTGGGCTTATTATTATCATTCCCGTATTTTTTAAGCATATATATTGCATGCGACCCTACGAATAAGTGTCGCACTATAGGACCTTGTCTCATATGAGCATGTTCTATGATCAAGACCGACCCCGGGGGGTTTGATTATGATTACTTGTGGTGCCCGACCTCAATAATCATAATCGGCCCATCCCAACCATGGCGCATGATCCTCATGCCCGATGAGATCATAATAAGAGATTCCTAATCGTGTGTCATTCAACATGAAGAGTGACTAGTTCGGTTCGGTTCCTCTTTAGCCATGGTACCCTTGTGACCACCCAAGACCGACCTTTTAGATACTGTACATATTATATCATGCTGGTGTGCTTATTTGACTATGTGTACATTTTTTTATGGGCTCTAGCCATGTATTTTTGTTAGCTTTTCACTCACACTTCATATATTCATGGTCATCTTCTAGTTCATATAGTTCACAATGTTGGGCCTTATTGCCCTTGATCTTGGTCCATTTGGGTTTGACATTTGACCAAACTTAGGCCCATTCATCACACAATACTTCCATTCACATACATTGCATATTTCATGTATTTTGGTGCCCTTTCAAAAAAAAAAATAATTAAAAAAGGGAAATTCTACTTGGTACCACAGTGATTTTGCCTTTTCTATATGGTAACCAATTTTACTTTTTTGTCCACATTGTACCATTGTGTTTTGTGTTTTGTCTCTACCGTGACACTTCTGTTAGAACTTAACGGTTTAAGCTTTATTTTGGCTTGATTTATACGTATTTTTATATGAAGACATATTTTTGTACGTATTTTAGTATTTATATGTATTTTTATGCATATTTATATATGAATACATATTTTTATACACCTCTTATATGAACTACGTATAATTATGTTTATAATGACACGTAAATCGATGTTAATCGGGCCGCATTTCGGGGCTAATCGGGTCGTTTTTTTGCAAATTTTGACCTCGAAACGGACCCCTTAAAGGGTTAAAATGACACGTAAAACCTTGAACGGCCTATTTTTTCCTGACACACAGATCGATGCGCGCAAATCCAGACTATCTGGGAACACAGTTCGGGGCTAATTGGGTCGTGTTTTTGCAAATTCTGACCTCGAAATGGATCCCTTAAGGGTGGGGCTAAAATAACCTGTAAAACCTTGAAAGAATTATTTTTTCCCAGACACATTGATTGATGCAAAAAACGACCCGATTAACCCCAAATTGTGTTCCCGATTAGTACGTGTCAGGGAAAAATTATTATGTTCAAGGTTTTATGGGTAATTTTAACCCCACCCTTAAGGGATTCGTTTCGAGATCAAAATTTGCAAAAAAGCGACTTGATTAGTCCTGAACTGCTTCCCTAGATAGTCTCGATTTGCGCGCATCGATCTGTGTTTCAGGAAAAAATAGCCCGTTCAAGGTTTTATGGGTCATTTTAAACCCTTATGGGATCCGTTTCAAGGTCGGAATTTACAAAAAACGACCCAATTAGCCCTGAAATGAGTTCTCGGATAGTGTCGATTTACGTGTCATTAAGAAAATATTTATACGTAGTTCATATAAGATGTGTATAAAAATACGTATTCATATATAAATATGCATAAATATACATATAAATACTAAAATACGTAAAAGAATATGTATTCGTATAAAAATACCTATAAATCAAGCCAAAAAAAGCATAAACCGTTAAGTTCTAACGGAAGTGACACGGCAGAGACCAAACACAAAACACAGTGGTACCAGGTAGAATTTCCCTTAAAAAAATCATAAAATTTCAAAAAAAATAAAATGGAAAGGGCATCTTGCATTCATGCATTTTAGGAAAGATGACCATGAAATTAGTACATGCATCTGCATTCATGCATAATGATCAAGGGGGTTTACTAAAGATTTTGGTTCTTTTCAGTTAGGAGTGGTCTAAACAATTCCAAGTTGATTCAAAGCATAACCGAGGTCCAAACAAGCCACAAGCCCAGTCCAACCGTGCCTCACTTAAACACCACCCCAGCCTCACTCAAACTCATACAAACCCAAAAGCCTTAAGCCCATACCTAGCATACATTACTCAATCCCATCACTCAAGCCCATATCCCAAACTTACATCACTCAAGCCCATATCTTTAGCACACAACCTAAACACCACAAATGGCAACTCAAGAGGACCAACTTTAACAGCTCGCTAAGCGTTTTGACGAATTGACCGCTGTACTCGAAGGGCTCCAGGCCAAGATCAACGGTATAGAAAAAACCCCAAGCTCATCCATGATAAAGAACCTAGCCGAGCATGTCCAGAGAACAAGAGACTCCGCCTTCCACTAAGAAGAGATTTCTATTGACCCCAACCTTTCCTCCAAGCTTCCTAAGGGGTTCTTAAGCACTGATCTCCCAAAGTTTAAGGCCACAGATGATCCTCGTTATCACCTCAAAGGATTTCGAGCCACCATGGTCCTTAAGGGTATTGAATCACACTATTCCCTACAATCTTTCCACTCTCACTTGAACTAGTTTGACAGAAGTATTCTACTCTCTTTTTGAGAAAGACACATCTACATGGGAAGACATTGTGCATGCCTTCATGACCTGTTACAAGGGGAACATCCAAGCCCAGACCTTAACGAGAGAACTTGAGATCTTGAGGCAAGGTGCGAAAGAAGGGTTCACTGCTTATTTGACAAGATGGAAGCAAGTTGCAGCCCAAATGGTCACTACTCCTGCTGAACTAGAAATGGTCAAGACCTTCATCTCCAGTCTACAGACAAAGTACCAGGACCATCTCAAGTACTTAGGCCTCACCACCTTCCAAAAGATCTATCACATTGGAGTAGACATAAAGGACGATCTGCTAAAGGGTGAAACCACAAGCTCACCGGAACTCTATGAGTAGTAGCAGCATCAGCACATCTCACTCGTAGTCAAGAGCCAGTCAATGTTGTTTCTTTAGGTTGAGTCGGAGAGTCCCTCCACCTAGACATTTTCATTTCTTTTCTTTCCTTTTCGAGCCTATGTCATTAAGATTTTTCTTTCCATTTCAAGCCTTGTAATTTCATTGACATTAATAAAATTCTCATTTTATTTATTTATTTATTCATTATTAGATTTCATCTTAATTTGTGCCTTTAACTATAGCATAAATCATGAACTCAAATTTTTCATAATTGAAATTAATAAATGGAAATTGCCTAAGAGGCCTTCTTTTCTTGAACTCCACAAAAATCATCAATCCTTTCCCATCACCTGTATTCATTCAATCCCTTGCAACCCTTTAAGCCATAAACACATATAAGCCTACTTTCCTTCTCTACCTGCATCTATCTCACCCATGGGATCAAGTGGTGCGTAGGAAAAGACATGTTCCTAAAAAAACAAAAACATAATAAAAAAACAAAATAAAAGAGATAAAATTTATACTCGACACGTAACAAACACAGTTCTGAAAGTCGAGTCAAAGATTCAATTTCAATCAAAGTCCAAGTCCAAAAACAAAACAACAAAAACAACAATAACAACAACAACAAAAACAAAAATAATAAAAAAAAATAAAAAGCAAAAGTCAAGGCACATCTATGCACCACCGAGGGGAAACATTCGGGGGACTTTGAGTCTTATTTCCCTTTTTTTCTTTCTTAACCTTCAACCTTAGCCAAACACTACAACCACAAAATCCCTCTCACATGAGGCATTGTCTAAATAATCAGTAAGAACTACGATGGTCTGATTCCATAAAGATACATAGGAAGCCTCTTCTCGAGGTTCGACCCAATTAATATATGAATTTTTGAGGTCCACTCCATCAATTAACTCGGGGTTTTAAGCACAAATTCTTAGTTCACCACCCATGATAGGCTCGAGTTAGAACCAACATTAATTCAGCCAACCACATCAATTCCCAACATCATCACCCTTTAGTCACAAATTTTTAGCCTTTATTTTTCTTGCACCAACAACCTTTTTTCTTTCACACACCTTGGGGGATTTCTCTAACTCTTCTTAAGGTCATCACCTTAATTTTACTCTCGTTATTTGGGCGGGACATATTCCATGCAAAGCATCATCAATTGGGTAGTCTTCACCTCATCTATATCCTCGCGGGAAATCTAACTCAAGTTCATGACCTGAGCTAACCTCTTTCTCAATGCTTTGGCCTCTTCATGCAATCCACAAAACATATTCAACCCTAATCCTTCATCCATCCTTACCCTACAGGTTGGGGGCTTACCTATCCATCTACTCCACTACAAACTTGAGACTCACAAAAAGCCTTATCCATCATCCCTCATTCATTTACTCCACCACAAATATAGCCTTCCCCACGGGCTGGGGGGCTTGCTTATGATCGAAAGTTATGTCTTTGATTGATTGGGGATTAAGGTCGGTCCATTCCCATTTTAGAGATATACGGTACTATTAGTGGACCCCCTCGGTCATTTATTGCATTGTCATACATAACATAGCATCCGACACGCACCACGTTTCATGAACACTAATCACACCATGCATCATGCACCACAAGCTTATCACTCATCATAATCATTTCATGCATACATTCATATACATGCATAAGCATCACGCACATCGTACATCCGCACATCACAGAGCATAAAGCACATAAGGCTAGAGCCTATCTTTTTTTTAATGTTTTAATCGCTATATGCGATTAGTGTCTTGAATAATTTTCGTGGTCATAAACCCATGCATGCATGCCTATATGGCTATGTACAGTTTTTCCTTGATATCTTTGCTCATTCAGCCCACTTATGCTATTGCCTCACCCCAACCATAGTACTTTGACTTTCGTCTTGCGAGAACATTCTTCTCTCCAGACTCAGTCAAAGTGGGGGCTTCTCATCAGATGTATACTTCCTTACACATTTTTGCGCCTCAACGGTATCGCTCAGAAGCACTTTTCTCATGGGTTTATGCTTACCCTAATCTTACAAATCTTACCTCTAAGGATTTATGCCTATCCTTAATCCACTCACTTTGCTTACAGGTTTATGGTTACCATAAGCTTACAAATCTGTCCTCTAAGGGTTTATGCCTACCCTTAATCCACTTAATTTGCTTACGGGTTTATGCTTACCCTAAGCTTACAAATATTTCTCTCTAAGGGTTTATGCCTACCCTTAATCCACTTCACTTTTCTTATGGGTTTATGCTTACCCTCATACCTTCTCTCAAGAGTTTATACTTACTCTTGATTTTTCTCCAAAGAGTTTATGCTTACTCTTACCACATCACTTTTCTTTGGGTTTATGCTTACCCTTATACCTTCTCTCAAGAATTTATACTTACTCTTGATTCTTCCTCCAAGAGTTTATGCTTACTCTTATCATCCTTACATACGGGTTTATGCTTACCCTCGACTCTCAAGACTTTATGATTACTCTTGATTCTTCCACTAAGAGTTTATGCTTACTCTTAGCACATCATCCTTGCTCATGGGTTTATGCTTAACCTCATCTCTCAAGAGTTTATTCTTACTCTTGTTTCTTACTCTAAGGGTTTATGCCTACTCTTAGCACATATCTTCTCACGGGTTTGTGTTGACCCAAAGATGCATCATACCTTTATCAAGAGTTTATAATCACACTTGACTCGTCACATTTTCTACCAAGAACTTATACTTACTCTTGGACCACAACAGATTTATGTCCACCCTAAACATATTTTCTCGCAAATCTATGCTTACTCGCGCACACCTTTTCAAGAGTTTATGCTTACTCTTGATCGATCCTGCTTGTACAACTTTTCATTATCTAAAGGGTTTATACTTACCCAAAGAAATAGTTCCAAAGCATCCAAGCACATCCGGAGGAACCAGACATTTCGTTCACCATCATCCCGAGGATCCAGGCGCTTCTAAGGGATTAAACCGCATGGGGAGCGGTTACAGGTAAAACTAATATTTGTTTTGCACGTTCCGGCGTTAAAAAGGGTGAACCAAGGTGTGACGACCCAACTCTGATAAATCGGCCGCGGAAAGAACCGACAAATCGAATTGTCATACTAACTACAAACATACTTAAAATCAAAAACTATACTTCAAATTATACTTCTAAAATCCCAAATGTACAATTACCACAAGTTGTACATAACTAAACCTCAAAAAAAAAAGTCATTACTAAAGATTTAACTCCAAAAACTGTAGGCAGAGTTAGAGAACACAAACTAATAATAGTTCAAATCCTAATAACGGAATAAAAACTAATAAGGAATAAGTACAACGATGCTCGCACAATCCCAAAGCTAAGCATCACCGTCACCATCAGAGTTACCTGAAAATATAAATCCACCATCAGTGGCGAGTAACATAACAGTTCCACCCTAAAGTGGATACATATGAACATACAACATATCAGACAAACAAAACAAACAATCACATGAATAGACAAGCAAAGCTTAAATAACAGTGCTAAGAAATACAACTCACAAATTACTTAAACTTTACTTAAACATAACTACATCTTTGTCGCTATCATTTACATATCAGACCGGACTATGCTCGTACGAACACATCTTACGTGATCAAACTTCTTATTATGCCGGGAATGAGAATCTTAATCCCATACCCATGAACCTATCTTACGGACCCATATCTTAAAGACGACATAACAAGTATAAACTACCCCAATACCACGGTTAAGATAGTAGCAGCGTCTTAACCCAAGTCTTAGAATCTTACTCTAAGGTTAGGCGTCTCATATGCAAAATCAAGCTAATCTTTAAAAATTCATTACATCTTGGTTATTCTCAAGCCTACATCTTACGTCTTTACTTGAGTATAACTATGTACACTACTTTCTTTGAACTTCTTTAATCATCCCTTAGACTTTCTTTAAATTTCTTTAACAAAACTTAACTATGACCACATAATCTATACTTTAAGATTAAATAACCATAATCAAGAATAACAATAATCATCATAAGTCAATAAAGAAATTCCAAGAAACATCAACCATTGATAATTATACATCAAGAATACGTTTCTTTAACTTAAATCATCAATTAACAATTCAAGATTCGCATAAACTCATTAAGATTAACAAGAACACTATCATAAACAACACCAAAATAAACGCATAAACATGATACTAATCTTGATTCCGACTTCATCTTTTTAACACCAAACTCCATACATAAATGCTTAATCATGCCACAATACATAATTCATGACTTAAATTGCATAAAAATCATATTATAATATCCAAAAATCAGCACCTATTAAACGCATAAAATGGGTTTGTTTACTCAAATTCAGCACACTTTTTAGTCCAATTTGGTCACCAAATCTATCCTATGATCATGGTATTCAATCTAGGATGAAAAAGCATGTTACCTTAACAAAACTTGATACAAACAACGCTAAAACTCGCTGCCCGGAAACTTGCACCACACGGCCACCACACAAACACTACCGCACGGACACGTACGATCAACACATGGCCACCACCCGGACCACCGTGCAGCACCCACACAAGCACCACGCACGACCCACACGAGCACCATGCACGAACACGATACCCAACTCGAACCAACCCGGAACCAAACACAAACAAGTGATCTTGAATGAAATTAATGAGGATTAATTTGTATTTTGATACTTAAAGATAAATGGCGGATGAACCTTTTAGTTTTTGGGTTGTAAAGGTTGATGATCAATTGATGGGGATTTCTAGCCAAAAATGGTGTGTGGAAGGGTGTAAGACAAGGAGTGTGTGTTTGAGTTTTGATTGTGAGAAAATGAGGATTAAGTGAGCAAATGATCCTAATGCCTTACTAACACCGCCTATTTATAGAGGTTAGTTAGATATGAACACAAGACAAGTGGCAATTGCTAATGGGCTAAAAATTGCTAATGGGCCACTTGCACTTAAGCATGGTTAATCATGATTAATTTTGGGCTTGACCCAAGATTAATTAGTTAGCAACTTAATAATTCCAAATAATAATTAAAATAACATAAAATAAAATAAAATAATTACACTCAAGCAACAAAATGGCCCAAATAAATTTAGACCATGCACATAATTATATAAAAATTCAAGAAAAATAATCAAAGCAAATATAACATAAATCTGGGGCGTTACATCCTCCCCTCCTTAAAAAGAATTTCGTCCCGAAATTAGAGCTAGAGAGGGAGCTCACATGTGAACAACTCTAGGTACTTCTGCTTCATTGACACCTCAGTCTCCCATGTTGCCTCTTCATGATGTTGGCTTCTCCATAACACCTTGACTAGTCTGACTCGCTTACGTCGGAGGGTCCTCTCTTCATGATCCAAGATCTGGACTGGTCGCTCCTCGAAAGTCAGGTTCAGCTCAATGGTGGCTGACTCCACTGGGATGATGTGGATAGGATCATATACATATTTCCTTAGCTGAGAAACATGAAACACATTGTGAATATTAGATAAACAAGGCGACAAAGCTAAACGATATGCCACTTCCCCAACTCGTTCAAGTATCTCGTAAGGTCCCACTAACTTCGGTCGGAGTTTCCCCTTCTTTCCAAAACGAGCAACTCCTCTGAATGGTGAAACCTTAAGCACGACTCTTTCACCTACCTCAAACGTCAGTGGTCTACGTCGATGATCAGCGTAGGACTTCCGGCGGCTTTGAGCGGCTTGCATTTTTGATCGAATGAATCTGGCCTTCTCCACAGTGTCTCGTACAAGCTCGGGTCCTAAAGCCACAGAATCACTGATATCATTCCAACAAATCGGACTCCGACATTTCCTACCATAGAGAGCCTCGTACGAAGCCATATCAATGCTGGAGTGATAACTGTTATTATAAGAAAACTCGATCAAGTAAAGCATCCTAACCCATGACTAATGATACTCTAGAGTACACGCTCGCAACATATCCTCCAGAGTCTGGATGGTCCTCTCAGTCTGGCCATCCGTCGCCGCGTGAAATGCAGTGCTAAGCTTCAACCTCGTCCCGAATGCCTCGTGAACTGATTTCCAGAAACGCAACAAGAATCTCGGATCTCGATCAGAAATTATCTCACTCGAAACTCCGTGAAGTCGAATGATGTCCTGGGTGTAAACCTCTAATAGGCGCTCCATCGACCAAGTCATCTTCATCGATATGAATCTAGCGACTTTAGTCAACCTGTCCACAATTATCCAAATGGAATTCATCCCATTGCAGGTGTACAAACCCAGATTTTCGTGTTGTTTTATTTGTTTTATTGCTTGTTTTTGTGTAACGACCCGACTTTTTGGACATGTCGATTTACGAAGGAAATCGACAAACGGATCATTACCAACTTAAAATGAACAATAAATCAAATGATTCGAATAAATGGATTAACTTTTATTAAATACTCAATTAATATCCAAAAACTAACTCAATATCCTTTAATACATAAACTATCTTAAAACTGTCCCAACATGCTGGGATCATAAAATAAACTAAGTAAATTGTCTGTGAACAATAAGAAACTTCTAATTAAGCTAAGTAACTAAGGTTTACTATGCTAAGTCCTCAGCCACTCAAAGCCCATCCATCGAAGCCCGTTAATCTGCAGCATCTTCTCCTGAAACTGAGGGGGGGGTCCACCGTCAGTGGCGAGTAACTAGGCTGTCCCATTTAATCGAGGGACCACCAAACATATAATATCATAGGAAAGCACATAAAAACCGTACAGAAACTTAATACATGCTTTACATACGACAATGCAACATACGTATAAAATACGTACAAATATATAAACGTATACGTACAAAATACGTATAAATACACCTGCAGAATACGGTTAGAATACATAATCTCTACGTATAATGTACGTACAATCAACTCTGCATTATACGGTTAGAAATACGTATAAAAATACACTCATCAATCATGTTCATTCATACGCATACATTTATACTTTCATTCATACAATTACAGAATCACACAGCGGGAGTCTCAAATCATATACCCATTGTATAATACCATCATAATCTATATTGTCCCATGTTCCTTAAGTCATAACTTATACCTTATCTTATATCTTATGTCAACTCATTACATGAATATATCTTAACCCAAACTTTCCTTTAGCTTATATTATACCCTATCATATCCTTCATATCATATCATATACTATATCTTATCGCCTCATATTCTTATCTTATCATAATCATTTCATATTCTTTACTTATCATATTCATCTCGTCTCATTTCATATCATATCGTTCGTTTCATAATCATACTCATATCATATCATCTCAATTCGTATCATAACATTCATCCTTTCATCTTTGTTGGACCGGTCACTATAGCTCGTTGCGAATCTCGTGTTTCACCACAACTTTCCTAGAACATGCCGGGGTGAGCTCGTGTACTCAACCCGTAGCGGATCTCGTGTTTCACCACTAAGCCTAAGCCGCATATCCTAAGACCCAGAACTGCTCGGGGGAACTCGTGTGTTCGTCCCAATTGAGCAGTGGCCTCGACTTAACCCAGTCTGACTACTCGGGTCATCAGGTGGGCGTCCTTATCATATCTTATATCTTTATTATCAAATCATATCATATATTGGGAAATACTAGGTGACCGTAATAGGAAATGAAATGTTCGGAGTCCCAGGAAAGAGAGGTGCGGCACGTGTATCGGCCATCTTAAATACCAAGTCTTTCCTAGCCAGAAACCGAAACATAACATGTATAGCTATTACTCTGTTTCCTTTCTTATCCCTAGTAATATCTTATGCAACTTCAATCCTTATCTTATACTATCCTCAACATCTTATCATATCCTTATAACTTATCCTTTCGGATACTATCCTTAATAGTATATCACTAATATTAACTTGTGAATATTATTATTAATATTTGTAAAAGCCGAATACTAATAGTAATAATAATAGTCATATTACCTATCCCTTCACTTTACAACTTAACCCTGATAATTATTTAATCTGTAACTTTTATTATTAATTATTTCCTAAATTAATAATAATTCAAAACTAACCAAATTTGACTAAATCAAATAATTCCACACGTAAATCTCAATTTTCAAACCATAATTAATTAATTCTTAAATTTATCTTAATTAATTAATTAATTGCTAAAATTACCAAAATATAATAAAAATCTTATTTTTCCTACTTTCACCACACTCGACATTTTATATCAATAATCGCCAAAATTATTCAATTAATTTATATGAATTCAATCATCAAGAATTAAATAATTTAACTAATTAATAAACATAAAATCATATTTTTCAACAACATTCATCAAGATTAACATAAAAAAAATAATATTTTTAACTCTTCTTTTAATTTCTATACACTCGACAATTAGAAGATAATAACAAGATTTAATTTTTAATTCAATATTAATCAATATAATTCAATACTATCAAGATTCATCATAAAAATCATATTTTTAGTTCCCTTTTAATACTTAGGTCACTCGAAAATTCAAGAATAAATAATAGCATATTTTAATAATTCAATTGCCCTATTTTATACAATCTGATTTTTAAAGAATTAAATTAAAAACGACCATCTAAAGATCTCTAAAAAAACTGGAAATTTTTATGGGAGCTAAATATGGGTTCAAGGATTAACGTGCATAAATTCCGTCTAAAAATAACATCTTTTACTATTTTTAAGTGATTTTATAACTAACCAGTCAGATTAGGCTGAATTCGGTTTCAGAATTTTCTGCCATAGCAAACGATCTTTAAAAATTACGAAAACATTACAAAATCTTTAAAACAGTATTACTGACTTCCACCTAAAATTTCGTAGCCATTAGATTTTATTAAGTATACTAATTAATTCGTAAACTAAAACTGGACAGTTTTATCAGTTTGAAAGATTGAAAGATTAAATTATTTCAAGCAAGAAAAGATCGAATTTTGCCACGAAATAAATTATGATTCAAAATAAAACAGTAAACAAACTGCCACGAAAAATTCATCAAGAAATAACAAGATTTGATTAATAGATAAATTCATACAAATAATTATTCAACAATTAGAGATTTCAAGAAATACATCAAATCATGAAAATACAGGAAAATAAATCAAGAACATCATCTTCCATATACTCGACATGTTCATATGAAAACAATATTAAACTTCCTACAATTTTCATGCTTCAATCCTAATTAACTATATGATTTGCTACCCTTTAATTAAATAGAAAAGCGAAGTTACCTTAATTCGCTTAATAAATTCCAAAACACAAAAATTATTCACCTTGGGTGAATTTCATGTCATTCGACTTTTTTGAGAGAAAGAGAGAAAGAAATAATTTTTTTAGGGTTAAGTTGAACAATTAGCAAAAATAGGAACCCAAATGAAAGAATAGGTCCTATTTAAAGAAAAATAAAAACAAACCCTAACCATTTGTTAAGGAGGGCCGTGAGTTTGGAGAGGATTAGGGGAGTGTTAGTTAGTTTGTTACACAATAGTTGAATGGGTAAAATCAATTAATTAATTAATTAATTTAATTATCCAAAATCTATAATTAATATTAATTAATCAAATCAAAATTAATGTTGGCCCAATTTAAAAGAGAGAACCGGCCATGGTAACAAGAGGAAGGGAATTGGGTCTTTGGCCCAATTTAGAATAAAGGATAGGAAATAAGATAAAACAGTCCAAAAATAATGGGCCTTTTGGACTTAGAATTAAGACATATCATTAATAACCGCGAAATTTTCTGGCCCAAAATTCCGGGTCGTTACATTTTGTATTTATTTGTGCATAGTCTAAATTTATTTGGACCTTTTTTATTTCTTGAGTGTAATTGATTTGATGATTGATTGTTTTATTATTTATTTTATTTTATTTTGTTTTTATTAATTAGAATTTTAATTTTAAATTTTCTAATTAATTGATTATTGGGCCAAGTGCAAAATTAATCGTAATTAGTCATGCTTGGGTGCAATTAGCCCAAGTGATCATCAAAACCCATTTAGGCTTGCCCATAACCGGCCCCCTTTTGATGTGGCTTGGTTTGCCACTTGCCTTTTGTTCACACCTTAACTAACTTCTATAAATAGAAGTGTTAGTAAGGCATTAGGCTCATTTGCTCATTTAGCCATCTTTTACTCACAATTAAAAACTCAAACACTCCTCCCATTTTCCTCCATCCTTCACGCCATTTTTGGCTTCTAATCCCCAACCTTTGATTCATCAATTTCTTTAATCCAAAACTTAAAGATTCAACCTCCATTGATCTTTAAGTAATTAAACACAAGTACACTTTCATTGCCATTGTTCAAGGTTGATTGTTCGGGTTTGGTTTTGGGTTTGGGTTCGTGTGGTGGTGGCCGTGTGGGCTGTCGTGCGGTTCGTGGGTTGAAGTCGTGCAGTGGTGGCTGTGCATGGAAGCCGTGTAGGGGTGTTTTGTGTGCAAGGTCGTGGTGGTGCACCATGTTGTGCATGTTGTTGGGCCGTGAAGCACGACTTCAGGGCATCGAGTTTTAGTGGGTTTTAGACACCAACATTTATTAAGGTAACATACTTTTTCATCCTAATTTGAATACCTTGAGTCATAGGGTATATTAGGTGATCAAATTAGAGCCAAAGTTTGATAGAATTGGGTATTGTACACGTGTTTCATGCGTGATTTTTGGGCAGTTTTTGGGAGTTGTTTTCGTGATGTTTTTGCCTTGATTTCATGTATGTTATGATTTTTTATTATGGGTTTATGTTTGGCTATGTTCATGTTCAATTTTCATAAAGTTTTGATGCTTATAATTGATGCAAATTGATGAAGACATGGCTGGAATTTTCATGTAGTATGCACGTATGGCAATCTTGATTTTTATGATGGTTCTTGATTGATCTTGATGAATGTTATGTGATTCTTGAATCTCGAAGTGATGAATTTAGTTAAAGATTATGTTCGTGATGTTTATTTAATGATTCTTGAGGTTTCTTTATAATTATTTGATGAATCTTGAAGTTCTTGGATTAGTTCATGTATTCTTTAAGTATAGTTTAAATAAGGATTATTAAAGAGTGTTAAAGAAAGGTATAAAGATTGACTAAAGAGGTTCCAATATTATGATGTACATAGTTAGTCTCGAGTAAAGGCGTAAGATGCGAACTTGAGAATAACCAAGATGTAAAGAACGTAAAGATTAGCTTGAATTTGCATAGTAGACGCCTAACCTTAGAGTAAGATTCTAAGACTTGGGTTAAGATGCGGCCACTGTCCTAACCGCGGTATTGGGATAGATTGTACTTACTATGTCGTCTTTATGATATGGATTACGTAAGATGGGTTCATTGGTTTGAGAGTAAGATTCTCATTCCTGGCATAGTACGAAAGTTCGATCACGTAAGACGTGTTCGTACGAGCATAGTCCGGTCTAATATGTAAATGATAGCGACAAAGATTTTGATAAGATTAAGTTAATAAAAGTTAGGTATTATTATTATTATTATTATTACTATTTTTGTATTACATGCTTATATGTATGAGTGCCTGATTTGCTTGTTTGATTTATTCATTTGTATCCACGTTAGGGTGGGACTATTATGTTACTCGCCACTGATGGTGGATTTATGTTTTCAGGTAACTCTGATGATAGCGGTGTTGCTTAGCTTTGGGATTGGGCGAGCGTCGTTGATTGATTCCTATAGTTTTATTTTTCCGTTGTTATTATATTTGGACTTTTAGTAGTTGTAGTATGTACGTTCTAACTCTAACTACAAATTTGGAGTTATTTCTTTAGTAATGACTATTTGGGATTTAGTTATGTACAACTTGTGGTTTTATACATTTTGGGATTTATAATAATATAATTCGAGGTTTTGTTTTAGATTTTAAGCATGTTTGTGTGTTAGTTTGATAATTCGACTCGTCGGTCTCTTACGCGCCGTTCTATACGAGTTGGGTCGTCACAGTTGGTATCAGAGCCGAATAGTCAAAACTTTAAGTAAAGTTTTAGGATATGAGTAAACCCGGGAGTTGTGAGCTATACCATTTCCGAGTGATAAACCCAATTAAGAATAAGTATAAGGGAGAAGAGTTTCGGGTAGAAACCCGGGATAGGACTCTTTTCTCTTATTTTTCTTTATTTTGGAGTGCTTGACTGTAGTTGTGGATTTTTTACTGACACTTTCTTTTTGTTATTGTCTTGCATTGTTTTAGCATGTCCACACCTCGCCGGTCAAGTTCAGCACGACAGAGGTTACGAGCGCTCGAGGAAGCGATTCTTACGTTAGCGCACCATAGTCGTCAGTCGCCTAGCTCGCAGACGACGTTCGATCGTATCGCTCGTCATCGACCACCGACTTACGATGGGGTTGCCGACCCTACGATTTTGGAGAGCTAGATCCGCGAGATTGCGAAGCTCTTCGATGCTACGTTTTGCCCCGAGCACGAGAAGGTCCAGATCGCCACCTACTACTTGAGAGGAGGCCGATAATTGGTGGAGCGTGGCTAGGAACGCGTGCATGCCCTTGCACTCGATGTCTTGGGTCGAGTTCGTAGCTAAGGTCCAGGAGAGGTTCTACCCCGACGAGTTATAGTGGCAGAAACAGGAGGAGTTTCTTACTCTCACTCAGGGTAAGATGACGGTTCAGGCCTACACTGATAAGTTCGCCAAGCTATCAAGGTTCGCTACATCTGTTGTACCATCCGAGGAGGTGCGGGTCAAGCGCTATATTAAGAAGATATATCCGAGGATTCGTGTTCACATGATCAGCAGTGGAGCGAAGTCATTTCAGCGAGCTTACGAGGTAGCACTCGAGATCCAGGCGTCTGTTATCGAGGAGGATGCGAGCAAGAAGAGGACCCCGACCCCTGTGACGTCGCCATCTATCAAGAAGCCCCGATTTAGTGCTCCTACCAGTACCCCTCCGACCGCTAGTTCGTCTAAGGTATCAGAGAGTTCGAGGTGCAGAGGTTGTGGCAAGGACTTCCATCCAGGGAAGCGATGCGACGGGACGCCCATTTCATGTTTTATCTACGGGAAGGAAGGTCATAAGGCATCAGTCTGCCCCGAGAAGAAGCCAAGCACCGAGATCAAGAAACTACCGGCACCGACTAAGACTCCTGTGAAGAACCGAGTCTACTGTATGATTGAGGCAGAGGCAGAGGTCCAGCCAGACGTAGTCTCAGGTAAGTTCCTTGTCTCTGGTGTTTTAACTTATGTGTTGTTCGATTCTGGTGCAACTGTTTCTTTTGTGGCTAGTAGTTTTGCCTTGAGGACTAGTCTACTTGGTAGTACCCCTGTTAAATCTAACATAACTCTCCCTTCTGGAGAGGATTTTGTTTGTCAGCGCGAATACAGAGGAGTGCCCATCGTTATTGCTGGAGAGCAACCGACGGCCGATCTTAAGGAGTTCCCGCTGATGGAGTTCGACGTGATTCTTGGCATGGACTGGCTATCAAAGTATCGAGCGATCATTCGTTGCCGAGACCAGTCAGTGACATTTCGAGGATCGATGGGAAACCGAATTACCTACTCTGGGATCGTTTTGAAGAAAGGGGTATAGGTAATTTCGGCCTTGAAGATGAAGAAACTTCGCCAGAAAGGGGTATAGGTAATTTTTTTTTCTTTTGAACAGAACCCCACGCAGCCACACAGGGCAGCAGAGGTGGCGCGGCTCCAGCGAGGGACCACCGGAGACAAGCGGTGACGCGGTGGAGAGTGATCAATCGGTGGTGGTGCTGCCGATTGCTGCTATTGTTGTTCATTGCTTTCCCCCTTTCTTCTTCTTCATTGTTTCACGGGAGAGAGAAAAGTAGAGTTTTTTTTTTTCTTTTCTAATTTAGGGTTTGATCTGTTTTGGGTTTACGTTATGAGTATATATTAAGATTGGGTCCAATTTGGCTTTCCCGTTGGGTTAGACTTGCGACAGTGGAAATAAAACTCTTAACCTTTTTCGAATCAGAATATTTTATTTTTGTAAACGACGCCCAAAATTAAAACCTTTAATATTATTTCTAAATATGATTTTATTAAATCCTTTATAAATATACGCAAATTATTTAAATACTCAATAAATAATAATTTGTAAATATTGACTTTAAACCATTTTATTAATCCTAATTCGTAGACATATAAAATATTCTTTTAGGCGTATAAAATATGTGTATAGATTATAAAATACGTATAAAAATACATGTATAAATGTACAAAAATACGGGGTATTACAGTCTACCCCCTTAAAAGAAGTTTCGTCCCGAAACTTTGGACAATTTTAATTTAATATTTTAATTAGAGGTGAACATTTTTATCCTATAGCTGGAAATTGTAATACTACTTAACTCTAACTATGCACATATTTATGCCCGCAAAATCATAGCAATCATGTTGCTGACACAATCCCTACTCATAGTTGATAAAGCATGAAGAAAACCTCAAAAGGAGTGCGAAATTTCCTTAAAATGAACAAACTTATGTTCAAACCCTTAATTTATAATAACATCTTTGACTCCATTGCTAGAATTGTAACACTAATTGACTTTTCCCATGCACAAAATTTGTACTACTTTGCAAACTTGTAGAGATGTTGCAACAAAGTTACATAAACTAACGTAAGAATGACTAAACTTTTGCAAAAATATTGTCATTTTATGACTTATTTACCCATAAAATAAAGAAGCGAAATTTATCGCACTCTACCCCCTTAAAATGAGTTACGCCCCCGTAACTCGCAACATAAAACGATTTGTTATTTTTGAAAACAAAATGCATCCTTTTAAAATTTATTGACAAGATAATTTATATACTAAAATATTTATCTCAAACTCCTATTAAATTCTTAAATTTGTATATAAGTTGATCCATACTCTACAAACCTTATATTCTCAAATACCAAAGATTATCTCTTTCCTCCGTGGTAAAATTTTCACTGTAACATAAATTTATTCAACCTCAATAAAAATTCTTATTTTGTTATCATTAATAACCACAAGTTTTCCATATCCATACATTGAAACATCATATCGTACATCATCCCTATCCAATAAACCTTATATATATATACCCAAACTCTTTCTCTTGATCACTCATATCAATTTTTTTTTCGTTAAATATAATTTCCTCAAATGCAAAACACTATAAAAACTTCAAATTTGACTATAGCTCATATTATAAATGACAACATTATACCTGAATGTACTCCCCATCAAATAATTTATAATTATCATACCCAATGCCCTAGTATCAATTATTGGTGACAACTCAAATTTTATATTCTTCTTCTCTTATTAACTGTACTTTTATCCTCAAATAACAAACTTTACCCTTATTGAACCATTTGACCTAAAATAGAGCTTTTCATCAATACACTTTCATGTCCTTAATAACAACTTTTTGTCATTTCTTATAAATATAATCTCACCAGTGCCTCCTAACTAAAAACAGTTAAAAAGAATTACATACTTAATCTCACATCAATCCTTAAATGCACAAATAAAATTTAAAATATCCATAACTTTACTCATCCGCAAATATAACCTAGATATCTATGAACCTCAAAGTTTAAAATTAACAACCCAACTCCATGACACTATTTTCTTACATACTCTACTTAATAATTTTATTTTAGCTTTCTTTAATTCTTCTTATATATATGCAATTATTCCACAATATACGGTATCTCATGTTCCCACTTAATTTATAGTTTCACTTCCATATATAAACATTCAAAAAAATCTATGAACTACAAAATTTGTGAACTTCTACCCCTCAAAATATTAAATTAAATAATTAATTAATTAACTTGTGTCTCATTTAAAAATATTTGTCGTCCTAAATGACTCTTATTCAGTAACCCCATAAAAATTTCATCGGCAATCAATTCTGTCTTTACTACATTATGACTTCATTTTCCCTATTACCAAATATATCTAATCCCTTCAATCAAATTAACTCATCCTTAAGTATAATATATATAATTAAATTCTTCCTTTATGATCGATAGATCTATCCACGTTCCTTTCTCATATAAACTTTTAAACCTTATTAATCTGTACTCCACTAAGCTAAGTCTATCCACTTGTGCAACTTATTCTCTCATTGTCAAATATAACAGCACTCCTTCTATTGTTTTAACTATATTATAGGTGACATTTATCTTTAAAGAGGAAATAAATAACATTTATCTTTAAAGAGAAAAATTATCTTTAAAGAAAACTCTTAAAAACACAATAATTTTTTTTTTTGGAAAATTATAGAGAGCCTTGTAGTTGTTATTTATATAAATAAAAATTAAATTGGAAAATAAAATTTAAAATGATTTAAAATATTAACAATAAAATATTTAGTCTGCATTTTACCCATCACAAAACATTTATTTATAAAGAATTTATTTAAAAAGAATTAATTATAAAGAAAAACATTAAAATAATAAAAATTAATCCATCGCACTCTACCTCCTATGATAATAAGTGAAATAAGAAAATAATTATACCATAAGAATAAACATCCCAATAAACTTTTATTACAACCTCCCAATAGCCATATAGTATTATGAAAAATTGTACCTCCTCTTCAAATAAAAACCTAAATTGAAACATCGCTTCCGAAATGCATATAACTTTCAATAACATAAATGTCCTCTGAACAGTAGATAATTTTCCTTATCAATTAAAATTCAACTTGTCATGATACCAACTATATCACCTTAAATATGTAGCACTAGTCTCCATCAATTCCATAACCTCAAATGAGACTCTATGAATATATAAGAATTTATACCCCAACTTACAACATCCAACAACTAAAGAAAAATAAATAAATCAAATAATAAGAACAATTCACATAAGTGCAGCAAGAAGTCACATTAATATCACAGTTCATACAAGATATGAATGCAGGAATGACTTTTCAATCTTATATGCCCTTTCTAAAATCTACCCTTTCTCACCAAAACTAAACAAAAAGTTTATTCAAAATATTTTAATTTTGAAAATATAGATTTCAAAATTTTTAAAAAAATGATGAAAAATATAATTAAATAACAAAATTCAATTTAAGAAAAATGTTTTAGAAGAACAAAAGCTTACGTTAAAATATGAAGATCCTAACGTATTTTCAGAATCGACCTTGCTAAACTGATACCACTTTGTAACACCCTGAAAATTCCCTACTTGAAAACTCTAAACATTATTTAAAATTATGACATAAAATATATTTGAAAGAAATTTCCAAAGCATTACCGCCACGTGTGAAAACGTTTCGGCTTATTCAGAATTTTGCAGCGGAAAAACTTTAACAATTATTTAAACCAAATAAATTAAATGAAATACATTTTAAAACAAGCTCAAATACAATAATCGTAAACTCTCTCTTCACACCAATCCCAAGACCATTCGTATGCTGAAGTCTTGAACTTCACATCATCAAGTTAACCTGTGCAGTTCTGCTCCCCAATAATACAAGTGTATAAATTGGTTCATCACAGGGTCATTAAGGCGAGGGCCATGACCAAAGAAAACACATACAAAAGCACGTAATCAGCAAAAGCTGAGTACATATATACAACAAGATATGCACATATAATGTAACAAGACTAAGTGATGCAAATGATAACCTGCTAAACACTCTACATGATCACTTCCCCTACATTCCTAGACTCTATCAGTTTATAAGGAGATTTGGATTCAACATCGAACGGGTTTCTAAAGATAAGTAACTATGCCCTCTAGGGCCCCACTCGGTTGCAAGTCGAGTGGTAAAACTGTGCCACTTTAAAGTGACGGGATCCTAGGCCAAAATAAATAAAACTAAACAAGGATGTACAACATCTTGTACCCCTTGGTAGAAGCTATTTAGGTCCCCCCATATGTTCATACTCAAGGTGTATACGTTCCAAGAGTTTTGGTGTGAATCCTCTTTTGCTTTACGTGATTTATCATGTTTATTTAATAACCGTGAAGACTCACCCCATACTAGACATTACACAACCTGATAAATCAAACAACACATTTTCCGTTTTTAAGGTTCCCTATAACTAGGCGATCACATAACCAATTTTAATTATCTGAGCTTGCCTATGCCCAATCCAACAATGTGGCTGGGTTAAACCTTTATCCTTGTCTCAATCTCCCAAAGGGAGTGAGTAAAAATACTACCTAGACTCAACAGGTGAGTATCAACATATTCCTTGCCTAAATTACAACATACCTTTCCTTTTCCATAACTATAATAAACAACCCACACTGGGGAAGTCACACTACTTGATAATAAATTCTTTCCTCACAACGTGAAGGATTATATAAATAAATAAATTTCCTTTTCCAAACTATATGCATCCATACATATATATGCACAACATTCCATCACAGTCCATACAACTTCCTAATCATGTTACTACTTTAGAAAATAAGTCTTGCGTACACACGTACCTGGTATAATATACTTTATTAGCCACAGTTAACTGAATTCCCTGAATTCAAGGTCTCCTACAATAAAATATGGGACTAATTAATTCCCTTGAACATATAAACTATCCTAAGTATATATTACAAAATTCTAGCTTCTATAAAATTCCAAAATTATATTTTTGTGTCCTCTTAATAAAATAAACATTGGGTAATAATTTAAATAATCTTAATATCGCCTTAGCGTACGACAATAAAAATTTCAACGCGTATAAAATTATTTAAAAGCCTTTTAAAACGTTCGAAACGCGAATTTTAAAGTTCTAACGCTACCCGATACCTCCTAATCACTACCGCACACAAAACAACTATTTTTAAAAAAAACCTTTACTTTAAGACACTTTAATTAAAATCACAGCAACTTAAAACTTTCAAAAACTTCGTGAAAGCAAAACTAAAAGCCCTAAAAAAATCATATAAAATTAAATAGAAATCATATATTAACTATAGGGCATTAATAACCGGAAAATAACCATTTAACCCTCTTTTAGTAAAATTTCAGCAACTCTAAAATTGTTCAAACACCTCTTTAAAACTCCAAAAATCCATATTTTATGGTTTAAAAGTTTATAAAATCAAGTACCATCATATATAAATTAACCTTAGTGTATAGAATCGTAAAACACATCATTTAAACAAGTTTATATAAGGGTATGATAACAATACTCAAATCTGAAATTTTTGATAAATATAAGCAAAATAGAATTTTAAATTTTTTTCATAAATAGATCTATGATTAAGATTAAAACAGGTATAAACAACACATAAAAGATCAAAATCCTGGAGTTTAAACTATTTTTAAACAATACATACAAAATCTGAAATTCAAACCCTAACAAACATAAAAATCAGAATCAAAAACCATCAAAATCAAACCCATACAAGAATCATAATATAAATTTAGATTTAAAACTAATTAAACAAGATTAACTCAAGATAAAAATTAATTAAAAGAAATAAATCCTTTTTTTATATATATGTATAATTAAACAGTACCGCAGCAAGAGGGCGGCAGGCGGCCGGCGGCCGGCTGCAGTGTCGTCGGCGTCAGGGACGGTGGTCTTTAGCACAGTGGTGGCCTCCGGTGGTGGTTCCGGGATGTGCATGGAGAAGAAGACTGAAATATTTTTTTTTTTTAACAGAACCCCACGCAGCCACGCAGGGCAGCAGAGGTGGCGCGGCTCCAGCGAGGGACCACCGGAGAGAGGCGGTGACGCGGTGGAGAGTGATCAGTCGGTGGTGGTGCTGTCGATTGCTGTTGTTGTTGTTCATTTCTTTCCCCCTTTCTTCTTCTTCATTGTTTCACGGGAGAGAGAAAAGTAGAGTTTTTTTTTTTCTAATTTAGGGTTTGATCTGTTTTGGATTTACATTATGAGTATATATTAAGATTGGGTCCAATTTGGCTCCGTTGGGTTAGACTTGCGACAGTGGAAATAAAACTCTTAACCTTTTTCGAATTAGAATATTTTATTTTTGTAAACAACGCCCAAAATTAAAACCTTTAATATTATTTCTAAATATGATTTTATTAAATCCTTTATAAATATACGCAAATTATTTAAATACTCAATAAATAATAATTTGTAAATATTGACTTTAAACCATTTTATTAATCCTAATTCGTAGACATATAAAGTATTCTTTTAGGCGTATAAAATATGTGTCTAGATTATAAAATACGTATAAAAATACATGTATAAATGTACAAAAATACGGGGTATTACATCTAGGTTTGGCCGGATACTACCGACGATTCGTCCAGGACTTCTCCAAGATTGTTAGACCGATGACTAGTCTCCTTCAGAAGGAGAACCGATTCGTTTGGACGGAGGCTTGTGAGCAAGCATTCCAGCAGCTGAAACAGAAGTTAGTTTCTGCTCCCATTCTTACCCTTCCGAACGATGAGGAGGATTTCGAAGTCTACAGTGATGCGTCTAAGATTGGCCTAGGATATGTGCTGATGTAGGGTGGGAAGGTCATTGCTTATGCATCGAGGCATTTGAAGGTGCACGAGCGTAACTACCCCACACACAATTTGGAGCTAGGAGCTGTGGTTTTCGCGCTTAAGATCTGCAGGCACTATCTCTATGGTGGTTCGTGCAAGGTATTCACGGATCATAAGAGTCTCAAGTACATCTTCACTCAGAAGGACCTCAACATGAGGTAGCGACGATGGCTTGAGCTAATTAAGGACTACGACCTGACACTTAATTACTGTGAAGGCAAGCTGAACGTAGTTGCTGATGCACTGAGTCGCAAGAATCGATTGAGCTTCAGTAGAAGTCGTGTTTCCGTCAGAGTTTGTCTGACATCTATGAGTGCCGAGCCCGAGTTTTTCCAAGAACTGCGCGAGGGACAGAAGGATAACCCGCAGTGAACTAGGATTCGAGAGGCTTTGCCTCAGGGGAAAGTCGTTGGCTTTGAGTTTTCTTCTGACGGTAGTTTGCGTTTTCAGGGGAGATGGTGCGTGTAATGACCCTGATTTTATTGGTATTTTTGCCGATAATTTATGTGTATTCATGTGTGTTTTTGTGTTAGTTCAAATTTATTTTTGAACTATTTATTTTATTTTATGTGAATAATTTCGATTTAATTCGAAATATTTATTTTCAGTTTTTATTATTTATTATTTAATTAATTAGAATTTTTATTATTTAATTTTCTAATTAATTATTTAATATTTTGGGCTAAATTGATTTATACATGATTGGTCATGTAATTCACGTAAATTAGCCTAATGGGTCACGAGAGCCCATTTTAGGCCCATGATTCCCTCTCTTGGCCGGTTTCTAGTAGGCATGGCAAGGCTTGCCACTTGCCTTGTGTTCACACCTGAACTAACTCTATATATAGAGGAGTTAGTAAGGCCTTTGCTCATTTTGCCATCAATTGCATTTGCCATCTTAATCAAACACAACTCCCTCTCATTTGCTCCCATCTCACACGCCATTTTTGGCATTAATCACCAACAAATTATTCATCCATCTTTTGAAACCCAAAGTTAAAGATTCAACCTCTATTGATCTTTAAGTACTAAAACACAATCTAAACTTCAACAATTTCTTTCAAGATCACTTGGTTGGGTTGATTTTCCGGGTTGTTCGTGTTCGTGTGGGGGTTGTTCGAGTGGACCGTGGTGGTGTTCGAGAAAAGTATACCAACAAGGTTGAGTAAGTATGTTACCTTATTGAAGATATACACACAAATCAACACACAAACGCAGCCCGAAAAATCGACCCACACGATCACACAACATGGCCCAAAACACGCACGACACTCTTGCACACACGAGCACAACCACCGTTGCACGGCTATCCAGCACGACAGCCACACCACGAACACCCCTTGCACGGCCCGTCTGCACAGCTGCACCACCACGAGCACGGCCCACATGATTATAGTATAGATTAAATGCATGTATGGGTTGTTTGGTGGTGTTTAATCATGATTTTATGTATTGTTTCTAATCTGATTTTTATGTGGTTTTCATGATATTTTGATGATGGTTTTGATGATTTTATGATTGAATTTATGTTGTTTTATGATCATGATAATTATGTTAAAGTTTGATGAATTTTGGATAAGTTAAAGTGGAATTTTCGAATAGATTGTGATATTATGCGTGTGGTATGATTTTTTTGGATGAGTTCTTGATTGAAGTTCTTGAATCTTGATTGAGTTCTTGATTGAAGATCTTGAATCTTGAATGAGTTCGTTATGAGTTCTTTGAGTTCTTTATGGGTTCTTGATGAGTCTTGATGAGTTCTTGATTGAATCTTGAAAGTTAAAGAAAGTGGGTTGTTAATTAAAGAAAGTTAGAGATTGAGTCTAAGTTGATTAAAGAATGGTTTTTAAATGATGGATTATGGTTGGTTAGACTCAAGATCAAGGCGCAAAGGCAATCTTGAGGATAACTTCGTTGTTTAACTAGTTATTTTCGAGAATCAAGGCGCAAAGGCAATTCTTGAATTTAATTATGTTATGAATGAGTTGATTTAAGTTGATAAAATGATTAATTAATTAATTAGCTTGATTTCATTTCTAGACGCCTAAAACTTAGAGTAAGACTCTTTGTTTTTGGGTTAAGACGTTGCCCCTATTCCATCCGCGGTATTGGGATAGTTGGAGTCTTACTATGTTATCCTTTGAATTTCCAGTAAGATTGGTTTCACGGGACAGGGATTTCCAATAAGATTGGTTTCATGGGATTTTTGGGAGTAAGATTCCCGGTCCTAACATAGTAGAAAGTTCGAATGCGTAAGATGCGTTCGTAAGAGCGTAGTCCGGTCTAGAATATGAATGATTGCGCCAAAGATAGTTGGTTAAGTTGGTTGAGTGGAGTTCACGTTTTGGGTTGTTCTCGTACTTTGATTATTGATGTTGATTATTTGGTTTATGCTATGTTCATGTGTATTCCCATTAGGGTGAGTCAGTTATGTTACTCGCCACTGATGGTGGACTGTTGTTCGTTTTACAGGTAATTCTGATGACGATGTACTTGCTTAGCTTTGGGTTGGGCGAGCGACGTTTACTGTTGTTTTTGTTGTATTTTTCTATTACTGTTGTTTGTAGATAGAGTTGGAGTATTGTATGGACTCTTATACGTTGTTTTTAGACTCTGACGTGTGGTTGGAGTTATTCGTATTTTGTTATTTTTAGTTTGACTATTGGGACTAGTTATGTACAAACTTGTGGGTATTTGTACTTTTGTGGTTTATTAATAATATTTCGAGGAATTAGTTTTAATTCTTAAGTTTTCGAGTTGTAGTTTATAACAATTCGACTCGTCGGTTTCTTCCGCGCCGATTTAAGCGAGTCGGGTCGTTACAGTGCGTACCGGACAGTTCGGATCTTCGGAACAGGATTATGTCTGAGGCACATAACTCGCCTAACTCTGTACATCCAGGAGGTAAGAAGTTGTACAAGGACCTTAAGGGCCAATTCTGGTGGCCTAAGATGAAGAAGGATGTGGCAGAGTTCGTGGCTCGATGTTTGGTCTGTCAGAAGGTTAAGATCGAGCATCAGCGACCTGGTGATCTTTTGCAGCCACTACCGATTCCGACCTAGAAATTTGAGTCGGTATCTATGGATTTTGTGGTTAGCCTGCCTACCTGTAATGGGATGAATTCCATTTGGGTAATTGTGGACAGGTTGAGTAAAGTCACTAGATTCATACCGATGAAGATGACTTGGTCGATGGAGCGCCTAGCAGAGGCTTACACCCAGGACATCTTTCGACTTCACGGAGTTCCGAGGGAGATAGTTTCTGATCGAGATCCGAGATTCCTGTCTTGTTTCTGGAAATCTGTTCAAGAGGCCTTCGGGACGAGGTTGAAGCTTAGCAGCGTATTTCATGCGGCGACGGATGGCCAGACTGAGAGGACCATCCAGAATCTGGAGGATATGTTACGAGCATGTACTCTAGAGTATCATCAGTCTTGGGTTAGGATGCTTTGCTTGGTTGAGTTTTCATATAATAACAGCTTTCACTCCAGCATTGATATGGCTCCGTACGAGGCCCTCTATGGCAGGAAATGTCGGAGTCTGATTTGTTGGAATGATATCAGTGATTCTGTGGCTTTAGGACCCGAGCTTGTACGAGACACTGTGGAGAAGGTCAGAGTCATCCGATCGAAGATGTAAGCCGCTCAGAGCCGCCAGAATTCCTACGCCGATCATCGACGTAGACCACTGACGTTTGAGGTAGGTGACAGAGTCTTGCTTAAGGTTTCACCATTCAAAGGAGTTGCTCGTTTTGGCCAGAAGGGGAAGCTCTGACGGAAGTGCGTGGGACCTTACGAGATACTTGAACGAGTTGGGGAAGTGGCATATCGTTTAGCTTTACCACCTTGGTTATCTAATGTTCACGATGTGTTTCATGTTTCTCAACTAAGAAAATATGTATATGATCCTACCCATGTCATCCCAGTGGAGTCAGCCACCATTGAGTCGAACCTGACTTTCGAGGAGCGACCAGTCCAGATCTTGGATTGGGAAGTGAGGACCCTCCGGCGCAAGCAAGTCAGATTAGTCTAGGTGTTGTGAAGAAATCAACTTCATGAAGAGGCAACGTGGGAGACTGAGGCGTCCATGAAAGAGAAGTATCCAGAGTTGTTCGCAGGTGAGCTCTCTCTCTCTTACTTTGAATTTCGGGACGAAATTCTTTTAAAGGAGGGGAGGTTGTAACGCCCCAGATTTTCGTGTTGTTTTATTTGTTTTATTGCTTGTTTTTGTATTTATTTGTGCATAGCCTAAATTTATTTGGACTATTTTTATTTCTTAAGTGTAATTGATTTGATGATTGATTGTTTTATTATTTATTTTGTTTTGTTTTGTTTTTATTAATTACAATTTTAATTTTTAATTTTCTAATTAATTGATTATTGGGCCAAGTGCAAAATTAATCGTAATTAGTCATGCTTGAGTGCAACTAGCCCAAGTGATCATCAAAGCACATTTAGCCTTGCCCATAACCGGCCCCCTTGTGATGCGATGTGTTCACACCTTAACTAGCTTCTATAAATAGAAGTGTTAGTAAGGCATTAGGCTCAGTTGCTCATTTAGCCATCTTTTACTCACAATTAAAAACTCAAACACTCCTCCCATTTTCCTCCATCCTTCACAACATTTTTGGCTTCCAATCCCCAACCTTTTGTATTCATCAATTTCTTTAATCCAAAACTTTTAGATTCAACCTCCATTCATCTTTAAGTAATTAAAAACAAGTAAACTTTCATTGCCATTGTTCAAGGTTGATTGTTCGGGTTTGGTTTTGGGTTTGGGTTCGTGAGGTGGTGGTCGTGTGGGCTGTCGTGCGGTTCGTGGGTTGAAGCCGTGTAGTGGTGGCCGTGCATTGAAGCCATGTAGGGGTGTTCGTGTCCAAGGACGTGGTGGTGCACCGTGTTGTGCGTGTTGTTGGGCCGTGAAGCACGACTTCTGGGCAGCGAGTTTACGTGCGACTTCTGGACCAAGATTTATTAAGGTAACATACTTTTTCATCCTAATTTGAATACCTTGATTCATAGGGTAGATTAGTTGATCAAATTAGAGACAAAGTTTGATAGAATTGGGTATTGTACACGAGTTTCATGCGTGATTTTTGGGCAGTTTTTGGGAGTTGTTTTCGTGATTTTTTGCCTTGATTTCATGTATGTTATGATTGTTTATGATAGGTTTATGTTTGGCTATGTTCATGTTAAATTTTCATAAAGTTTTGATGCTTAGAATTGATGCAAATTGATGAAGACATGGCTGGAATTTTCGTGTAGTATGCACGTATGGTAATCTTGATTTTTATGATGGTTCTTAATTGATCTTGATGAGTGTTATGTGATTCTTGAATCTCAAAATGATGAATTTAGTTAAAGATTATTTTCTTGATGTTTATTTAATGATTCTTGAGGTTTCCTTATAATCTTTAATGAATCTTGAAGTTCTTGGATTAGTTCATGTATTCTTTAAGTATAGTTTAATTAAAGATTATTAAAGAAAGTTAAAGAAAGGTATAAAGATTGACTAAAGAGGTTCCAAGATTATGATGTACATAGTTAGTCTGAAGTAAAGGCATAAGATGCGAACTTGAGAATAACCAAGATGTAAAGAACGTAAAGATTAGCCTGAATTTGCATAGTAGACGCCTAACCTAAGAGTAGGATTCTAAGACTTGGGTTAAGACGCGACCACTGTCCTAACCGCGGTATTGGGATAGCTAGTACTTACTATGTTGTCTTTATGATATGGATTCCGTAAGATGGGTTCATGGGTTTGGGAGTAAGATTCTCATTCCTGGCATAGTAGGAAAGTTCGATCACGTAAGATGTATTCGTACGAGCATAGTCCGGTCTAATATGTAAATGATAGCGATAAAGATTATGTTAAGATTAAGTTAATTAAAGTTAGGTATTATTATTTTTGAATGAAAGTTAGGTATTATTATTATTACTATTTTTGTATTGCATGTTTATATGTTTGAGTGTCTGATTTGCTTGTTTGATTTATTCTATGTTCATTTGTATCCACGTTAGGGTGGGACTGTTATGTTACTCACCACTGATGGTGTATTTATGTTTTCAGGTAACTCTGATGATGGCGGTGTTGCTTAGCTTTGGGATTGGGCGAGCGCCGTTGATTGATTCCTATAGTTTTATTTTTCCGTTGTTATTATATTTGGACTTTTAGTAGTTGTAATATGTACGTTCTAACTCTAACTACAGATTTGGAGTTATTTCTTTAGTAATGACTACTTGGGATTTAGTTATGTACAACTTGTGGTTTTGTACGTTTTGGGATTTATAATAATATAATTCGAGGTTTTGTTTTAGATTTTAAGTATGTTTGTGTGTTAGTTTGACAATTCGAATCGTCGGTCTCTTCCGCGCCGTTCTATACGAGTTGGTTCGTCACAATAGGTAGGCAAGCTAACCACAATATCCATAGATACCGACACAAATTTCCAGGTCGGAATCGGTAGTGGTTGCAAAAGACCTCCTGGTCGCTGATGCTCGATCTTAACCTTTTGACAGACCAAACATCGAGCTACGAAGATGAACAGAGTGGGGTGAGTTATGTGCCTCAGACATGATCCTGTTCCGAAGATCAGAAATGTCCAGTATGCACCATCTCCCCTGAAAACGCAGACTACCATCGGACGAAACCTCAAAGCCAACGGCTTTTCCTTTAAGCAAAGCCTCTCGAATCCTAGTCAACTACGGGTCGTTCTTCTGTCCTTCACGTAATTCCTGGAAAAACTCGGGCTCGGCATTTATAGACGTCAGATGAACTCTGACGGAACCACGACTTCTACTGAAGCTCAATCGATTCTTGCGACTCAGTGCGTCAGCAACTAAGTTCGCTTTGCCTTCACAGTAATTAAGCGTCAGGTCATAGCCCTTAATCAGCTCAAGCCATCGTTGCTGCCTCATGTTGAGGTCCTTCTATGTGAAGATGTACTTGAGACTCTTATGATCCGTGAATACCTTGCACGATCCACCATAGAGATAGTGCATCCAGATCTTGAGCGTGAAAACCACAGCTGTTAGCTCCAAATCGTGCGTGGGGTAGTTAAGCTCGTGCACCTTCATCTGTCTCGATGCATAAGCGATGACCTTCCCACCCTGCATCAGCACACATCCTAGGCCACTCTTAGATGCATCACTGTAGACCTCAAAATCCTCCTCATCGTTCGGAAGAGTAAGAATAGGAGTAGAAACTAACTTCTGTTTCAGCTGCTGAAATGCTTGCTCGCAGGCCTCTGTCCAAACGAATCGAATCTCCTTCTGTAGGAGACTAGTCATCCGGCCAAACCCAGAAAACTACGGACCTCTGCCACATTTCTCGGGCTACTCCACTCTACTACTGCCTTAACTTTTTCTGGGTCTACCTTAACGCCTTCCTTACTAATAACATGACCTAGAAATGCTACTTCGCGTAGCCAAAACTCACACTTAGAGAGCTTCGCGAACCACTTTTTCTTCCTCAGTATCTCTAGTACTATCCGGAGATGCTCCGTATGCTCAGGCTCATCTCTCGAATACACTAGGATATCATCGATGAAAACTACGACACACTTGTCGAGTAAGTGATGAAATGTCTGGTTCATCTGATCCATGAACACCGCTGGAGCATTAGTGAGTCCAAACAGCATCACCTTAAACTCGTAGTGGACGTATCTCGTGCGAAATGCTGTCTTCGGGATGTCTTCTTTCTTAACTGGAATCTGATGATATCCAGATCGAAGATCTATTTTCGAGCAAACTACCGCTCCTCTCAGCTGATCGAATAGGTCCTCAATCCTAGGCGACGGGTACCTGTTCTTGATTGTTACCCGATTCAACTCTCGGTAATCTATGCATAAGCGCATGCTACCGTTTTTCTTCTTCACAAAGAGCACTGGTGCTGTAACGACCCGACTCGCTTAAATCGGCGCGGAAGAAACCGACGAGTCGAATAGTTAGAAACTACAACTTAAAATACTTAAGAAATAAAACTAATTCCTCAAGCATTATTATTAAACCTCAAAAGTACAAATACCCACAAGTTTGTACATAAACTAGTCCAAAAGTCAAACTAAAAATACTAAAATGCAAGTAACTCCAACCACACGTCGGAGTCTAAAACAACATATAAAAGTCCATTCCACAACGTATAAAATCTATATAACTCCATCACTATCTAAAACAACGGAAAACAGTAAATACAACAGATAACAGTAATAACAACGTCGCTCGCCCAACCCAAAGCTAAGCAAGAGGATCATCATCAGAAATACCTGAAAAATATACAACAGTCCACCATCAGTGGCGAGTAACATAACTGACTCACCCTAATGGGAATACACATGCACATAGCACAAATCAAATAAACAATATCAGGTCAATAAAACAGAGTGCAAGATCAACCCAAACGTGAACTCGACTCAAACCAACCTAATCAACTATCTTTGGCGCAATCATTCATATTCTAGACCGGACTGTGCTCGTACGAACGCATCTTATGCATTCGAACTTTCTACTATGCTCGGATTTGAGAATCTTACTCCCAAACCCCATGAAACCAATCTTACTGGAAATCCATGTCTCTTGAAACCAATCTTACTGGAAATTCACAAAGATCACATAGTATGACTCCAACTATCCCAATACCGCGGATGGAATAGGGGCAACGTCTTAACCCGAATACAATGAATCTTACTCAAAGTATCAGGCGTCTAAAAATGAAATCAAGCTAATCTTAATTAATCAATTATTTAATCATCTTAATCATTTTATCATCATTATTATCCAACATAACTAAATTAAGTTCAAGAATTGCCTCTAGCCTTGATTCTCGAAATTAACTAGTTAAATACCGAAGTTATTCTCAAGAACTGCCTCTAGCCTTAATCTTGAGTCTAACCAATCATAATCCAACAATCTTTAATCATTCTTTAACCAATTATACCTCAATCTTTAACTTTCTTTAATTAATAACCCACTTTCTTTAACTTTCAAGACTCATCCAAGAAACTCAAAGAACTCATCAAGAACTCATAAAGACTCATCAAGAACTCATAAAGAACTCAAAGAACTCATAAAGAACTCATAAAGAACTCATTCAAGATTCAAGATCTTCAATCAAGAACTCAATCAAGATTCAAGAACTCAAATTAAGAACTCATCCAAACTCATACATGTCACACGCATAACACCATTAAAAAACCATTCAAAAATCATCCTTTCGTTTATCCAAAATTAACCAAACTTTAACACATTAATCATGATCATATTACGACATATAATCCATCATAAAATCATGAAAAACCTTTATCAAAACCTCATTTAATCACATAAAAATCAGAATATAAGATCATACACAAAATCATGGATATTTATCAAAAATCAACCCAAACATGCATTTAATTCATACTATAGACATAGTATACCAAAAAGGTTGAGAAAGCATGTTACCTTATTGAAGATAACACACAAATTTACACAAAAAGTTGCTGCCCGGAACAACACACACACACGAACAGCAACACGGCACAACACGAACACCACGTTCTTCAACACGGCACCACCGCACGAGCACCACGAACCACCCTGCACGGCCACTGCACCACGCACACACGGCCCACGAACACCACTGCCACGGACCCACTGCACAGCCACGGTCTTCACACGAACCACCACCCTTGCACGGTCTTCAACACGGCACACCACCACGAACCCACACACGAACACGATCAAACCAAACCCGAACCAACGATCTTGATTGAAATAATTGGGTTTAGATTGTGTTTAGGTTACTTAAAGATCAATAGGGTATGAATCTTTAAGTTTTGGGTTAAGAAAGATGATGAACAATTGATGGCTTCAATTGCTCATAAATGGCGTGAGGCAAGAGAGTAGTGGAGGGAGTTTTTTTTTATGATTGAACTTGAAGCAAGTGCATAAAATGGCAAGGATGGCAAAATGAGCAAGGGCCTTACTAACTCTCCTATATATAGAGTTAGTTTAAGGTGTGAACACAAGGCAAGTGGCAAGCCTTGCCATGCCTTAGGAAAACCGGCCAAGAGGGCTAACTGGGCCTAAAAATGGGCTCTCGTGATTAATTGGGCTAATTTGCGAAAACCGCATAATTAATCATGCATAAATCAATTTAGCCCAAAATATTAAATAACTAATTAGAAAATTAAATAAAAATTCTAATTAATTAAATAATAATTTACACAAATAATAAAAACTGAAAATAAATATTTCGAATTAAATCGAAATTATTCACATAAAATAAAATAAATAGTTCAAAATAAATTTGAACTAACACAACACTACACATAATTACACATAATTATTGGCAAAAATACCAATAAAATCTGGGTCATTACAGGTGCTCCCCATGGAGAAACACTTGGCCTAATGAAGCCCTTGTCAATCAATCCTGAAGTTGTGTCTTCAATTCTTGCAACTCCGAAGGTGCCATCCGGTAGGGTGCCTTTGAGATCAGAGTTGTCCCGGGTGCTAAATTGATGTTAAACTCGACATCGCGCTCGGGTGGAACCCCTGGCAGCTCATCAGGAAATACGTCTCTGAAATCCCTCGCTACAGGTATATCGTCCAACAGGCTATCCTCAGTCACATCCCTTACATGACACAAGAAAACCGTATCGCCCTTCTGGCGAAGCTTCCTCATCTTTAAAGCCGAAATTACCACCACTCCTTTCTTCACAACAATACCAATGTAGGTAACTCGGTTGCCCTTCGGTCCTCGGAATGCCACTGACTGGTCTCGGCATCGTATGGTTGCTTGATACCTCGACAGTCAGCCCATGCCAAGAATGACGTCAAACTCCATCAGCGGGAACTCCTTAAGGTCAGTCGTGGCTTGCTCTCTAGCAATAACGATGGGTACTCCTCTGAACTCGCGCTGACAAAAAAAATCCTCTCTAGAAGGGAGAGTTATAACATAACTAACAGGAGTACTACCAAGTAGGTTAGACCTCAAGAAAAAACTACTAGCCACGAAGGAAACTATTGCACCAGAATCGAACAAAATGTAAGCTAAGACACCAGAAACAAGAAACTTACCTGATACTACGTCTAGCTGGGCCTCGGCCTCTGCCTCAGTCATACAGTAGACTCGGTTCTTCATAGGAGTCTCGGTCGGTGCCGGTAGTTGCTTGACTTCGGTGCTCGGCTTCTTTGTAAGTTCAATGTATACTCAAGAAGGGGGAGTTGAATTGAGTATGTGTATTTTTTCAATCGTTTTCAAAGTTTGTTTATCTTTTTGTGAGAACAACGAAAGAACAGTAAATAGAGAGTAGGAACACAAGGATTTAACGAGGTTCAGCTTCTAAACAAGCCTACGTCCTCCACTCTCTCACCAATATTATTAATCAACTCAGAATAATAACAAGGTTACACACTCAATTAAATGCTACAACTTTGTAACACTTAATTCCCCAAGTGCTAACTCTAACAGTTCACTCAGTGTTCACAGAACACTCCCCAACCACTTCCCTCTAAGTGGTTCAAATATTACAAACTCAAATCTCCGTAAGTTTTTTTTTTTCTCTTAAAGATGGATATGGAGATAGTTTTACTCTAAGGATAGACTCTCAGAAAATATGACTTGGTTTTCTTTGGAGAGAAAAAGTCTTCTAGGGTTTTTTCAAGAGATTGTTTATATAGGCAAGGAAAAAACGTCCTCTAGAAGTGTGCTTGGAGACTTGCCTAAATTGTGCAAACAAGCTCAGCTGACACAAGTAGAAAGGCATGTCTCCTTCCACTACATGTAGTGGAAAGTACACTAGAGTCCAAACAAGTACATTTCAAGGCTGATTTTGTAAATCAATTTGGCAGATTTCCAAAACACAAGTGATCCATATTTTTCAAATAAATTTTCAAAAATAATTTTGAACAGTAAAATTTGTACGGATCACGTGCGTAATACTGAGGTCTGTTCCCACAGTGGTCTAAGTACTACTAAGTCTACATCTGATAAAGGGAACTGTTCCAAGCTTGTTCTTTGACTGTTCTTAACTTGTTCTTGGCCTGTTCTCTTTACTGGATGTAAACGTAAAGTCTTTTTGCTCTTTACTTAAAAACACTAAGAATATTTTCCTAAGCCTATTTTACAAGAAGATCCTAGAAATATAAAAAATAAATAACTCCAAGCTCTTGGCTTCTGATCTTCAAGTATCTCAAGGCCTTCATGGTTGCCTTGATGAGTCCTCACTTGATTCAACCTGTTCATACACAAATATGCATAGACATCAAGTATAGAGAACTGGTTTGTCATACATCAAATCAAACATGGTTCAACATTCTTCTCGGGGCAGAATGATGTCTTATGGCCCTCCTTCCTGCAGATGAAACAAGAAATAGGCGTCCCGTCGCATCACTTCCCTGGATGGAAGTCCTTGCTACAACCTCTGCACTTCGAACTCTCGGAACCCTTAAACGAACTGGCGGTCTGAGAGGCACTGCTAGGAGCAATGAACCGAGGCTTCTTGAAAGGTGGCGACGTCACCGGGGTTGGGGTCCACTTCTTAAACACGAATCCTCAGATCTAGCCTCTTGATGTAGCGCTTGACATGCTCATCCTCGAAAGGAACAACAGATTTAGCGAACCTCGATAGCTCGGCGAACTTATCGGTGTAGGCCTGAACCGCCATCTTACCCTGAGTGAGAGTAAGAAACTCCTCCTGCTTCTGCCATTGTAACTCGTCGGGGTAGAACCTCTGCTGAACCCTAGTCACGAACTCATCCCAAGTCATCGTGTGCAAAGGCAAGTGCGCATCTCTGGCCACGCTCCACCAATTTTCAGCCTCTCCTCAAAAGTAGTAGGCGGCAATCTGGACCTTCTCATGCTCCGGACAAAATGTGGCGCCGAAGAGTTTCCCCATCTCGCGGATCCAACTCTCCAAAACCGTAGGATCGGCAATCCCATCGTAAGTCGGTGGTCGATGACAAGCGATACAATCGAATTTCGACTGCGAGCTAGGCGGTTGACGACTATGGTGCGCTAACATAAGAATAGCTTCCTCGAGTGCTCGTAAGCGTTGTCGTCCCTAATTTGACCGGTGAGGCGTGGACATGTTAAAATAGCAAGACAACAAGAAGTGTTAGTCAACAGTCCCCTACTCTAGTCAAGCACATGACAACAAAATAAGAGAAAAGAGTCCTATCCCGGTTTTCTACCCGACACTCTTCTCCCTTATACTTATCCATAATTGCGTTTATCGCTCGGGAAAGGTACAGCTCACAACTCCCGGGTTTACTCGAATCCTAATACTTCACTTAAGGTTTAACCTTTCGGCTCTGATACCAACTGTGACGACCCGACTCTTATAAGTCGGCTGCGGAAAGAGCCGACAAGTCGAATTGTCATACTAACTACAAACATACTTAAAATCAAAAACAATACTTCAAATTATACTTCTAAAAATCCTAAATGTACAATTACCACAAGTTGTACATAACTAAACCTCAAAAAAAAGTCATTACTAAAGATTTAACTCCAAAAACTGTAGGCAGAGTTAGAGAACACAAACTAATAATAGTCCAAATCCTAATAATGGAATAAAAACTAATAAGGAATAAGTACAACGACGCTCGCCCAATCCCAAAGCTAAGCATCACCGTCACCATCAAAGTTACCTAAAAATATAAATCCACCATCAGTGGCGAGTAACATAACAGTTCCACCCTAAAGTGGATACATATAAGCATAAAACAGATCAGACAAAGAAAACAGACAATCACATGAATAGACAAGCAAAGCTTAAATAACAGTGCCAAGAAATACAACTCACAACTTACTTAAGCTTTACTTAAACTTAACTACATCTTTGTCGCTATCATTTACATATCAGACTGGACTATGCTCGTACGAACACATCTTATGTGATCGAACTTCTTATTATGCCGGGAATGAGAATCTTACTCCCATACCCATGAACCCATCTTACGGAACCATATCATAAAGACGACATAAAGAGTATAAACTACCCCAATACCGCGGTTAGGATAATGGCAGCGTCTTAACCCAAGTCTTAGAATCTTACTCTAAGATTAGGCGTTTCATATGCAAAATCAAGCTAATCTTTAAAAATTCATTACATCTTGGTTATTCTCAAGCCTACATCTTACGTCTTTACTTGAGTATAACTATGTACACTACTTTCTTTGAACTTCTTTAATCATCCCTTAGACTTTCTTTAACTTTCTTTAACTAAACTTAACTATGACTACATAATCTATACTTAAATATTAAATAACCATAATCAAGAAAAACAAGAATCATCATAAGTCAATTAAGAAATTCCAAGAAACATCAATCATCGATAATTACACATCAAGAATACGTTTCTTTAACTTAAATCATCAATTAACAATTCAAGATTCGCATAAAATCATCAAGATTAACAAGAACACTATCATAAACAACACCAAAATACACGCATAAACATGATACTAATCTTGATTAAATCCGACTTCATCTTTTTAACACCAAACTCCATACATAAATACTTAATCATGCCAAAATACATAATTCATGACTTAAATTGCATAAAGATCATATTATAATATCCAAAAATCGGCACCTATTAAACGCAAAAAATGGGTTTGTTTACTCAAATTCATCACACTTTTTAGTCCAATTTGGTCAATAAAATCTATCCTATGATTATGGTATTCAATCTAGGATGAAAAATCATGTTACCTTAACAAAACTTGATTACAAACAACACTAAAACTCGCTGCCTGGAAACTTGCACCACACGAACACTACCACACGAACACCACGCACGACCCACACGGCCACCACCCGGACCACCGTGCAACACCCACACGAACACCACGCACGACCCACACGAGCACCACGCGCGAACACGATACCTAACTCGAACCAACCCGGAACCAAACCCAAACAAGTGATCTTGAATGAAATTAATGAGGATTAATTTGTATTTTGATACTTAAAGATAAATGGAGGATGAATCTTTAAGTTTTTGGGTTGTAAAAGTTGATGATCAATTGATGGGGATTTCTAGCCAAAAATTGTGTGTGGAAGGGTGTAAGACAAGGAGTGTGTGTTTGAGTTTTAATTGTGAGCAAATGTGGATTAAGTGAGCAAATGATCCTAATGCCTTACTAACACCACCTATTTATAAAGGTTAGTTAGGTGTGAACACAAGGCAAGTGGCAATTAAGCCAAACCATAGGGGGGCCGGTTGGGAGCTCATGAAAATGGGCTAAAAATTGCTAATGGGCCACTTGCACTTAAGCATGGTTAATCATGATTAATTTTGGGCTTGACCCAAGATTAATTAGTTAGCAACTTAATAATTCCAAATAATAATTAAAATAACATAAAATAAAATAAAATAATCACACTCAAGCAACAAAATAGCCTAAATAAATTTAGACCATGCACATAATTAAATAAAAATTCAAGCAAAATAATCAAAGCAAATATAACATAAATCCGGGGCGTTACACAAGGTTGCAGAACGTCTTGAGTTATCCTCCGTCCCGACAGGAATACTTTGACTTTTGTCTTGCGAGTTTATGCTTACTCTCCAGACTCAGGCAGAGTGGGGACTTTTGTAGACACCTAAATGTGTCTCCCCAATGTAGAGACTAATGATGAACGTACCATATTGCCATAAGGTACAACTAAGGGGAATTAACGGTGAAAATGCATAACACCCCTAAAACATTTACCTAGACCGTGTTTAAAGTGTCTTGGAAGCAATTGTTAGGTTTCGCGATGATTACGGGATTTATCTATATTTTTTCACCGATTTTAGGAATTTTTCATATTTTTTCTGTGCATTTTTCCATATTTTATATTAATAAAAAAAATTAAAAAAATGTCATTTTTCATCATAAATATTTTATATTCACCGATTTCAGCAATTCATAATTTTCGATATTTTTTATCATATTTTAGAGCTTTTTATAGATTTTTTAGGATTTTTGCATGCTTAGGGGTATTTTCATCATTTTCGAATGTTGAAAATTGTTCCGCAAAGCATATTAGTCTTTTTCATACTTTTCATAATTTTCCATAATTTTTCTGTAATTTTTAGAGCTTCTGGAGGCTTCTAGAACGTTTTGGGACATCCCGGAACATTCTAGAACATTCTGGGACATCCCGGAGTATCCCGGGACACCCCAGAATATTCCGGAATATCAAATATTATAGAATATATCCATAATCGCATAAAAATCGAATCATAATCCCGGAAATCACGGGCAAAATCGAGCGAAAATCGACCCCGGATCTGACCAGACCTACGCCGAGACGCAGGTCTCATATCAGGACCTGTGTCTAGAAGAAGGCCACATAATACTGACCTGCGTCTAGACACAAGTCATGTTACTGGACCTACGTCTAGACGCAGGTCACAAGCTCTTCCGGGTCTTTGTTGATCCTTCTGGCCTATAAATACACGTCCTTCCAAGCATTCTAACAGACACGAACAACACCAATCCCTCCCGTGCATTGCATACTTCAACTCCATACATTCATAACACATCAAACATCTCTCAACACTCATCTATACACATTGCAAATCATTAACTCAATCAACTTTGAACATTCATCATCATCAAACACCCCTTGGTTGTGTCAATCAAAGGCATCATAAGGTACAATTCCTGAAGTCTCTACTTCAATTCCATTCATTCTAAGCTTATTTTTATATTTATAAATCAATCAAAATAATGATCATTGATAATGGTTAATGAGTTCAATAATCTGAATGTTTTATGTGAATTTTAGTACTTAAATTCATGTCTGTCATATCAATGTTAGCATTTTAATTGTTATTTTAATCAAATCGGCCATAGATTACAATTTTTTATTGATGCATAATAATTTATGACTCATATTAATCAGATCTGTTATCATATGTTTTTACTGTTATTCAATTTATTTATAATATAATGATTGATTTATGAAATTAAATACTTCAAATAATTATTATGATAATAATCTTGATTAATTTATGAGTCATATTAGATCTGGTCTGATTATGACTGAAATTACAAGTATTATTGTTAACGTTGATATGATATCTGGTTTTAAGTATTAAAAGTCGCATGTAATTAATTTAGGGTTTTTCTCACTAATACCCATGTGTTTTTGCATTTTTTCAAGTGTACCCACTTTTATCCAACTTTCTCAAAGGTACCCATCAACTGATCCACCATTAGTCAACCATAACCTGATTTGCATCATCACTAACGACGTTAGGTGGGAGTAATTACTTATGTTAGTTAAGTTCAAATGCAATCAAAAAAAAGAAAAAAAAAGAGGGAATTAAGAACTGTTTCTTTGGACTGAATTTGCGTTTCCGATTCGCCTCAATTTGCACTGATTTATATATATGTCAAAAAAATGCTCTCTCAAGGTTTTACGGGTCATTTTAACCCTTAAGGTTCAAATTTGATGTCGAAATTTGAAAAAAAAAGTCTAGATTCGCCTAGATTTACGTTCCTAATTAATTCGCCTCGATTTTTGCCATTAATCTATGTGTCAAAAAATTGCTCTCTCTCAAAGTCAGATTTGATGTCGAAATTTGAAAAAATGACCGAATTAGCCCCGATTTACGTTCCTGATTCGCCTCGATTTGCTCGCATTAATTATGAGTAATAAAATTTCTCTCAAGGTTTTACAGGTCATTTTAACCCTTATGGGTCAGATTTGAGTTCAAAATTTATTAAAAAAACGACCCAATTAGCCCTGGTTTGAAAATAATAACTAATGACGTTAGTATTGAGTTAGGAGTAATGGTGTTCTGGCCAGAAAAGTCGGTCGAAAACCATCGCCGAAGCATCTACCGGAAAAAGTCACTTGGAAACCGTCTTGGAAAAATTGGCCGAAAACCATCACCAGAAAAATCAGCCGGAAAAATGTTGTCGGAAAAGTCGGAGAGAAAAAAAATTAATAACAATAATAATAACAATGAAAAAAAATTAAATATAAATAATAATACCAACTAAAGTTAACGTTTCATCATTAAATTGGGTATATATATCATTATCAATGCTAAATTGATGGGTACCTCTGAGAAAGTTGGAAAAAAGTGGGTACACCTGAGAAAATCCAAAAACACATGGGTACTAGTGAGAAAAACCCATTAATTTATATGCGTTTTATTTGTGTTTATATTAATTGTAATGCACTTTGAACCTGCACATATTTATTTTGTATTCTTTTATTGCCTTTATTTTTTTATTTCATTTCATGTTTTATCTGATTTATTTTCTAGGATTTTTTAATACGGATTTAATTAAAAGTGGTCACAATAAAATTAGTTTTGATTTGTAAATAAATTAAACCCACTTAGTAATATGCGTTCTTTAGGATAAAATTGAGATATTTATGTATTCGGGATTAATAATAATTCGAACATAAAAAAGAGACCTAGTAGAGACTGCTTACAGGCCATACTCTGGTGCACGACCATATGGGGCCAATTGCTCCTAGTATTGGTACTTCTTCGGTTTCCTTGGACCGTATAAATGCATGGTGGTGACTCCTACTAGACCGTATTCACGTACGGCGTTAACGAGCATTCAAAAATAACTCGTGAGACGTAGGTGGCTGGAAACGACCCCTACAATGTGAAGCTTATCTTAGAGACCATGAATAGTTTCTTTGGGAATCTAGATTCTAGTCATGATGGTTCCTCTACCCCTCCCCCATATGCTAAACCTTCACCCAATTTGAATGATGTGAAGCATCCTCAAGGCTATGATGTGAATCTTGTTCTGGATGCCTTGAATCATTTGGGAAAGCAAGTGGACGGTAGCTTTAAATGTATTGAATCTAATCTAGATGCTTGTTATGCCCCTCTCCCTCTTGATACCCCTAAGACAACCTTAGATGATTCCACCCATCAACTCATTGATGAAAGCAATGAGGTGATTGAGGAAATCACCAAGGAACTTATGAAGCATGAGTATAGAGGAAAGGAGTGTCTAGGATTAGTGAATGCTATCAATGGGCTTGTGAAGGAGCGTGACTTGAGGAATCCTAGGACCCCCTAGGATGTGAGGATGAGGTTTGTGAGGCTTTGAGGGTCGAAAAGGAGAAATGTAATGAAATATGTTTGGGATTCTATGACTTCGATTAATTTTGATGATGGGTGCATCCCTTGTGAAGAAGGTTCTTTAGGTAAAAGTGATGTTTGCTATGATGATTAAACATGGAGTAGTGATGAAGAAGAGTCATCCTTAGGTTTGGTGAATCCGATTAATGATGAGGAAGATGTTACTTTTGAGGATGTTTGTGTTTCCTTAGTTTCCCTTTTTGCATCTCCTTCTCCCATTGAATCCATCATTCATTCTCATCCTACCCCTCCTCAATCAATTGATCATATAGCTGACACTGAAAGTGAAGACGATGACTCTATAGTGATGATGATGAGTTTTGCTTAGAGTTTAAAAGCCCCCCTTTTTTAGGATGCTTATGAAACTCGTGACTATCACAACCCTCTATTTGAGGAGGAGGATGATGATGAGTTGAGAGAGGAATCTTTTGGTGAAGAGGTTTTGAGTGATAGTAATCTTGTTAGTAAGCTTTGTGATGTAAGTGAGAGTTTTTGTGAGGAAAATATTCGCATTCGTCCCTCTCATGTCATTTTTTCCAAGAGACTTGATACTATTCCTTCTTTCCCCATCTCTCTTCCTCACTATGTCATGTGTCCACCACTTGAGGAGTCTTCTAATTTTAGTGTTTCTCATGCTAATACCATTAAGGCAAAGTTGTATACTAGTGATAATTTTTCTTCTTTTTATTTCGATTCTTCTTATTTTATCTTTTTTCCTTTTAATTTTTTTCATTTTTCATTTTCATCATCGTTTAGGCGTAGACTTTTGCTTTACCATGTGTTTACTCTATTATATACTCTTGCCTATTTGATATCTATTGGGTAATTTGTGAGTGCATTTGACAAGCTTCTTCGAGCTTTGCGATGCTATTTACTACTCCCTCCGTCCCTTATTATTTGCCCCATATTGACTTTTGGCATTGTTCATTTGGTAACTTTGACTCTCTATAATTTTATACATATAAGGAAAAATATAGTTAAATGGGATCTCGTTTGTTTCAGCTCAATGTGTATTTTATTAATATGCAATTATATAATTTTTATTACATATATCTAAAGATATTTTCGTTTAAAGTTGTGTCTCGGGAGATCGATGAGAAAAATGAATGGGGCAAATTAAAAAAAAAGGGACAGAGGGAGTATATGGCATCCTTCTCCCTTGTACATATTTTGGTTTCTTTTCTCTTGCAAGTTTGGTGAATAAGCAACTCACATGGATAATAGATGGTGCTAAAATGCAAGATGTCAGTTGTTTTGCTTATTTTACAGCATGCGGCTTTGGTGAGATCATTCTAAACTCTCTTTTTATTTTCTTTGTTTGCTTAGTTTTAGGATTAGGTCTAGGAGGAGATGATTGTTCGAGGATCTTTGGCTTTTAATTTTGGATTTTAAGCCCTTGAGGACATTTGGATATCGATGGCATTGGGCCTCGATCTATTTATTTGTTTGATGCTTGATTGGTTGATTGAGAATCATTCATGCTTGGATTTCGTTTTCCTCCCTTTTGTATAGTTCTCTTATTTGGTTTTTCTTTTTTTCTTTTCCTTCTTTTTCTTTTCTTTTCTTTTCTTTTCAAGATAAATTGTATTTTTGGTTTTGTTTTTAGTTTGGACTAGATCGATTTAGAGTCTTGGACTTTGAATGCTTTCCTTCCTAATTGTTAGCGGTCCATATGGTTTGAGATGTTGGGGTTGATTTTCAAATATTATATGCTAGTTTTTAGAGCTTTAGAGTTCATGAATCTTAGACTCTTGGGTTGTGGTATGATTGGTGATGCTTCGCTAGCTAGTTCAATCCCTATAGGTAGTATTTGCAATTCACTACCCTTAACTTGTGAGGAATTGTCAAATCTTTCAAGCCTTCAACATTATTTTGTTTGAGTGGTGATAGGATCTTTGTCATAGCTTAGCTTGATCAAGAACTTGATTCATGACTCGCCGAGACCGCGACCGAGCTACTCTAGGGAAGGATGGAGGCATTCATTTTCTTAGTTATTTTCCATTTTTCCCCTTTTCATTTCCCTTTTTGTTTTACTTGTCTTGCTTCTTTAACATTTCTAGGTTTTTGCTTCACATCTATCCTTTGGAACCCTTTGAGGTTGACCATTCCTTTCTTCTAGCCACATTACTAGCCTTATATACCCCTTTGTTTTGTTTTATACCATTTTTAGTTATAGTGTTGGAGCATTGTGGTTTGTATTTTCTTTGTATTGGAAATTTGTGGAGAAGTAAAGAGTTTTCCTAAGCTCAAGTGTTTTTATTTGCATGGTTGCAAGCAAAAGCCGGCCTAAGTTGAAAAAGGCAAGGTCATGTTGAATAATGGGAAAAAAAACATTGAAAAAAATTTGAAAAAAGTGAGCATTTATTCCTTTCTTTTTCACAATGAGGACATTGTGTCCTCTAAGCTTGGGGGAGGAGGAGTAATGCGAAAAATTATGTAAAATTTTTCAAATTTTGTTTATTTCTTTGAATAAGCTTGGGGGATTTTGTGTGTATGTGTGTGGAGTATGAGGAGTTTGTTTGTTATTTGTTGCCCATTGGTGCTTATTTGCTTCACTATTTAGGTTTTGAGCACCACAAGCCAAATTGATTCCTACCTTACCCTAGCCCTACATTACAACCCTTAAGCCCTATTGATCCTAGAGAGTTGAGTCATAGTCGGTGGAGGAAGTCATGGTTCAAGCATATTGAGCGGTTTTGTTATGATGAGATGCCGGGGAGCCTAAATTGTTTCTCCTTTTTGTTTTTCCGGCTCCTTCGTGGAGTCATGAGGAGCTACCTCTAAGGGTGCAGACGACACTAGCTTAGCTTGTGATTGTTTGGTTGTAGAGTGAAAAGGGGATTGTTCCTCTCTAGTTCTTCTATGTAGCATGTTTTATTTGACTATCCACCTTAGACATCTTTGAGCATATTTTCCATTAGTGCTTAGAAAGGTTTGCATTCAATGATCCTTGATCCATTTATAAGTCCAACTAGAGATTTTTTTTTTTTTTCTTCTTTTAGTTTTTCTTTTCTTTGTTTTCGTTAACCTTTGCCTTGATCTATTTTGGAAGCGTTGTGGGTTAAACTCTTTCGAAACCCTTACGAGAGCATCACTCGTCCTCTTTGGCGACTTTGAGGTTTAAATGGCTTGTCATTTACGCTAAAAATGACCATGATTCCTACGAAAGTGAGTATTTTGATTTTTAGTTTTTCTTGTTTTTGTTTGCTTGAGGACAAGCAAATGGCAAGCTTGGGGGAATTTGATCAGTCCCATTTTGGACCAAATTTCCCGACTCTTTTAGTTTGTTTTCAATTCTTTTTAGGCTTAGTTATAGGTCTTTTTAGCTTAGTTTATGTTGCGTTTTTGTCGAATAATATGTTTTCTTGTTGTTTTTTTATAATAATTGAGCATTTTTGTGTTGCTTATGCCTTGCGTTCTTTCATGCAAGTGTTTTGCGTGTTACTGAGCGATTCTCGATAACCGACAAGGATCATGAGAGGTCCCGGAAATCTTCAAGAAGCATGACGCAAAGCCAAGACAACAAAACAAGGCTTAAGTACCGCCCGAAGGACAAGTACATGGGTCGAAGTCGGTTTTGACCACCCTCAACTATTTTGGGCATAATTTCTTTTCTGGAAATCTTTTGGATGCGGGACCAATTTGATTGGAAACTAGATATCAAGTGCTTTCCAACGGTATATTACACGTTCAAATCAGAGGTCTATATCAAAAGTTATGGTATTTTCAAGATTAGTTTTTTGTGCAGTCCGCTTCGAATTTTGGAGCGCCCGCTCCAATACATTGGAGCGTCCGCTCCGAGCTCTGTTTATTTCCATGCCAAATACCGAGAGTTTGGAGCGGACGCTCCAACCTTTGGAGCGGACGCTCCAACCTTTGGAGCGTACACTCCGATCTTTCAGCCCAGCAGCACATTCAGCACTAAGTTGTGGAGCGGACGCTCCACCACTTTGGAGCGTCCGCTCTAGGTCTGTTTTGTCCACATTTTTTTTTTCTTTAGGGAGAATTGAGGGGTATAAATACCCATTTTTATAAGAACTAAGGGGGATTTCAATTTTCAGAAACTTTAACCTAGCTTCATAGTTGTTTATCATTGCAATGTAGAGAGAGAAAGCTTCAAACTCAATTGTTATTCTTCTTCCAAGTTATTCAAAGCAATCCGATAAAAAATAAAAATAAAAAGTTATTCAAAGCAATCTTTTGGTATTTTTTATTTACTTTCCTCATCTTTTCAGTTGTTTTTGCTTATTGAATGTTGGTTATTGATTGTTTGCTTGTTATTTTCAAATCTTAATCATGTTTAGTGTTTGTTTAGTGAATCTCCAAGTTTATTGCTTCAATCTTCATGAATAGTGAGTAGTTTTCTTGTTAGGCTTTACAGTGATGAATTCATGATATGACTTGGGGGTTTTCAATGGTTTTATGCGAAGTTGGTGTTATGGGTTTGTTGGTTTTGGTCTCCAAGAGCTTGAAAGTTGATTTTGGCCAAGCTAGTTAACTTGCTTGTATTGAAATATTGCAATGTTGTCTGTGAGATGTTTGTTTTTTTTTTCTCTTTTCCCAAATCTCTTTAGTTTTACTTTGTCAAGAGATTGGTTGGTAAAACTAGGAAAATGTCTTGCACATATGGTGAGGGTTGTGAAACCATCAAATGACTCCGAGAGGAGCTTTGATGATGAATCGACCCTCCAACTCAATGACTTCGAGAGAATCTTTGGGTATTGAAAAGAGATATTTCCCCTTCCCTAAGTATTGATGCACCATTGGATTGATTGAAGTAAGTCCCCCAAGTCTAGTGAATCCGGAACCATAATCCCTATTGCTTGTTATTCAATGATTTTCTAGTATCTTTTAGCTCATTCGTGCATATTTTAGTTTACTTGCTTAGTTGACAATTTTAGTGTAGCAATTGTAAATTTTCACTTTGAAAAACGCAAACCTCACCCCCCCCCCCCCCAAAAAAAAAAAAGAGACCCTCAAGTTGTAAATTTGACTTAGAGACAATCCCAATCACCTACTTCTCTGTGGATTCGACCCCTTACTCCATTATACTACCCTTTTAGGTTAGTTAGGAATTTGGGTTTTAATTCTTGATTCCAGCTCCTTAGGAATTAACTACGCCTACGGGACCGATCACGGTCTCATGATAAATCAAAAGTATAAGTGTTTATATGTCTAATTTTGTAACATATGCGTACAAGATAAATTAGTACATGTGATTGGAAAATCTTATACATGACATAGATTTATGAAATCTTTTTCGATTGTCGGAGAACATTGATTTATACTTAGTATTTGTATAATGGAAGATAAGTTTGATATCTTGAACCAGTTTTAAACATCAATATTATAAGTGCTCATATATACAGTTTGGTAACATATGAGAATATGGAAAATTTGTATATACATCTATCTATTTATCTATCTATATCTATATATATATATATATATATATATATGAGAAATCTTATAGCTGATATGATGTTGATTTATAAAGTTATTTTATTAAAATGTTGTTTTATACTTGGTGCATGTCTAATGGTAGATAAATTTTTTTCTTTGACTTAGAACTATTTATTAATAGATGGGTTTTGTTTGAAAATTATAAATGTCGAGTCTTGGTTATGGAAAAGATTTGTTGTTCTTCATAAAAATGATGGTTCTTTATGAAAGAGATTTATTCTTTTTTAAGATAATTTTTCATTTTTTGGAGGAGAAAATTCTTTTGCTATCCGTATTAGACTTGCATATTATTTTCAAGTATTAACACTGTCTTAAAATTAAGTATTGAAGATGATGCTATATTGATATATGAGCTATTTAAGGAAATATCCATGTATCTTATCACTAATTATGTGATTTACTTCAATTTATATCAATTCGTAATTGAGGTTTTACCGTGGATGCTTTGCCTTGGATTCTTTTATCATTGAGGTTGGTTATTGTGCATCTTAATACCATTATTATTACATTATTTCTGATCGAATAAGGGTGTTAATTTGTGGAATCAATTCATAAGTTACACAAATTAAAACAAAGATTTAAATTAGATTTTTAAGATGATTTAATGGTGGTGTATGCTCATATTCTTAGCTGATTCTTTTCTAGTTTATAGCCATAAATAGGTCATGCTTTTGTCCATAAGTGATGGGTAGAAAAATCAGAGTTTTTGCCTACATGTAAACACTTGCTAGCTCTTTGAACTTCTAGCTAATTTTCTTAGAGTGTAAAAATAAACCACAAAGTCTTTTAGAACTCACTTGATAGATCATAAGAGTGAATTACATCCCCATTGTATCTCATTAGTTATTTCATGATAATCCGGTGATCTTAGTGAGATGAAATTAAAATAATAGAAAAATGTAGTTCTCGTACCTTAGCTTGAAGTGCATATCCAGCGTCTGACTTGCATATATCCTAACAACTCATACAAACATATAATCTAAATTAAGAGGAAAATTACTCACAAATTCATGCAATAAAAAGGCTGAATATCTTCTCATAAAATAAGGAGTTAAGATCATGTGTGTAGATGTGCGTGGAACATAAATTATTTGCATATTATTGATTACAACTATATAAATTATGAGGCATGTATCAAAAGTTTATAATTTCTATGGTTTCATTTTTATCTCGGGAAGACTTGATGAACTACTATTTGCAAATCATATTTCAAAAACTTTGAAAAAAAATTACAAATATTGTACCTCAATTCAAATTACCCAAACTTTGAGTCAACCCTATTCATCATCACCTAACATAGAGTTGCGGCTTTATTGATGTTGAACTTTAAACTAGATTCTATTGTGCTCTGTAACATCCAATTTTAATAATTAAAAACAACTCGTAACTTTGTTTTTCTCATGGCTCGTTTGCTTTAGCTGAATAGAGATGAACTGAACTGAACTGAACTAAACTTAATAGACATGAACTGAACTGAACTGAACTGAACTGAACTTAATTAAAAACATTTAACTTTTGAATTAATGATTTTTAATAATGATTAATTTGATATTTTATTATTCTCTCCTTAATTTTTGTAATAAATTTTAAATAATTATTAAATAAATATTTAACTTGTGGATTAATGATTTTAAAGTAAAAATAATGATTTTTTCACTTTTGGATTAATTTTTTTATTAATAATTTTAAAGTAAAAATTATGATTTTTAATAAAAATATTTTAAAAAAAAATACAGCATCGTTGTTGTATTATTATCAATATTATTATCATCATCATCAAGATATTAATAATATTATCATCAATATTATTATTATCGTTATTATTTTAATTATTATTATTATTATTATTATTATTATTATTATTATTATTATTATTATTATTATTATTATTATTATTATTATTATTATCGTCGTCGTCGTCGTCATCATCTAATCGAAATTGATATTATTATCATCATTTTCACTAGCTATTATCATTGTTATCATTAGAGGTGGAAATTGAATCGAATTGGCTTCGTGTCAACATTTTTACATGAATGGGTTTAATTCTTTGACCCTAACCCGACCCGTTTAATGAACGGATCATGTTGGGATGACTCACTTATTTAAACGGGTCAAACCCCTCAACCCAAACACGTTAATAACTGGTCAATTTCGTGTCGGGTTAGCGGGTCGTATCAATTTTTCCCACCTCTGGTTATCATTATCATTATTATTACTTAAATAATATAATAGAAAATAAAATTATTGAAAAAACCTGAACTTAATTTAATTGAACTGAAATAAATTTAATCTGAAGTAAACAAGCCCTTAGTATTAACCAAACATTCATGCATGTCAATAAAAAAACACTTTGGGAGAAAAATTTGAGTTATCCCAGTTATATTGACTTACTAGGTTAGTCCCATGCGTTGCACGATTTAGATAATATATTTTTGGTAATTTTTCAAAAGTGTGCTCATTATTTTTTGAATGTACAAAATATGAATTTATAAGCTTATTAACATTAAAGAAAGATTTTATTTAAAAAAAAAAATAAAGAAAGAGTTTTTTTAACATTGTAACTCGTGCAAGAATATAAATTAGGGAAAAAAGGATGACATCATCAATTATTTTGAAGGGAAAATTTTCAATAACAAAGTGACACGTGTACAATGATTATTAAGTAATACTTTGTTTTAGTATATAATATAATATAGATATAGATATGGTGTACATGTACAATGTTTGGAAATTTGGGTTTGTCAGTTGTTACATCTTTTCTTTTTTAGTTACAAACTAGCAATCTAGCTTGGCCGTTGCTCCGGGTCACTATCTTTGTTTTTGTTTTTGATTTTATTTGTCATTGATTTACTGGACCCAGGGGCGGAACCAGGAATATAATTAACATCTAACGGGGCCAAGAATATTTAAAGGCTAATATTTCCAATGAGACATTGCCATATAATTATCCTTTTGGGTGTACTTTTGACAACAATCCAAAAATTTAAAAACTCATAAACACACACATATATTGTAAGTAATATTCTCAATCCAAACGTTGACCAAGTTACATAAAAAAGAATTGTAATTAAATTGAACCCTACGTATTTTTAAACTAGTAAAATCATCAATCAAAGTGTCTAAAGCAAAATCCAAAGTTTTTGTCTTCATGATTTAAGCAATTAAGCTTAACATAGATCAAAAGAAAGAGTTCAGTTAAATCTTTGTCCACGACTCTATTTTTCTTTCATTTGATAATTGATAATTATGAAGAAAAAAAATAATGACCGATATATTTTTTTTTTTTGCAGGAATTAGTTAAGAATAAGTCTAAAAAAAACAAACGAATAATCTAAAGAACAATTACCAAAGCAGTCACAATTAACAATTTCATCCAATTAAATCAAAAAGAGCGTACAATTTTATTCAATCAAACTAATAAACTTTGACCACTTTGGCACTTTTGACATGATTTTTAATTAATAAAAACCAAAAGATTAATAAAAATCAAAGTCACCACAAAAAACTCACACAACAAGGGCAATTTATCATGATTAAAGAGGGCAGTATAAGTATTGTTTTACTTAATGATGCCTACAAGCATAATTATTTTTGTTGATATTAACAATGAAGACAATATGATTATTTTGCCCCCTTAGACTTTTGTAACTTTGCCCTATTTGACAATAAATAAAGTGCTTAAATCAAGAAAAGCAAAAGGTATTGCCTTTGATGATGATCAATGAAGGCAATTTTGTTTGCCCTTTTTGAATTGAATCAAAGAGGGCAAAACATCTAAAATTGGCTTTAAAACCTAATACAACGGGGTTACAATGGCAACATGAGGGCAATACTTAAATTGTCATTATAACCTAAGAAGACAAATTTTGTATCAAATAGGGCAATTTTAATTGTCCTTCTTGAACACATTTTTTGTAGTGAGTTCACTATTTCACTGTATATATATATATATATACTAGGAATTTGACATGAAAAAAATTAAAGAGTACCTCATAATCTGATATGAATATGAAGTGTTGAAGAATTTAGGACTTCAATTATGGAGAAGATGATTTTTGGTTGGAGAAGATGAGTTGAATAATCGGTATAATTTTTTGGAGGAAAAAATAAAAGTGAAGAATGACGTAGAATTTGAATAAAAGGGACGATTTACAAGACTTTCTGGGGAAAAAAATTTTGAAAAACTAATTGTAAAAAAGGTAAAACAGCGAGCTTAGATAGGGGGATTCGATCCTGCGACCTAATGAAAGCATATTTCCACCTTTACCACTGAACCAACCCAAACTTAACTAAACATACTTGATTTTATTAACCTATATACTAAAACACTGCAGAGGCCCAATTAAAAAAAGAGGGGCGCTGGGTCGGGCCGCAGGGGCCAGGCCCCTACCCTAAATTATTATCAATTAAAGTTATTTAGAATAATTGAAATCAATTTATTAAATACAAGGAGATGTAAAACTACTATTAAAAGCTTTGCCTACATGAAGTTGGGTAGTGAGTTAATGCTCATTAGCACCATTTGTTTTAATTTATTTTGGCTTTAAAATGGTGTGAAGAAATCATCACATACACACCGACTAATGACATGGCACTGACTTGGCGCCTACGTGGTGCAATACGATGCAGTGAACACCTTTTAATAGATTATACATATGATAGTTAGCATGAAACATATATATAAGGGTATTTCCAACCCACTTTTTTCAAACATTTATTTTGTGAAAAATAAACAGATTCAAAAAGATGTGTGGACTCACGTCACTCTTCTATTTCTCTATTTTCTCTATTTCTTTTCTCCTTTCTCTTTCTCTTTCTCTTTCTCTTTCTCTTTCTCTGTTCTCACACTTCTCTTTCTCAATTACATCTCAAACAAATAACTCTAGTATATTGAATTAACTTGAAATACTGGACAAAAACTTGCTATGGAACTCGACACACAATTAGGTTTTTCTATGATTTTTTCTATGCTTTAATTCTTAACAGATATGAATTTTCTTAGGGTGCGTTCTCTTCAACCATTTAACCTGACCTAACTGACCTGACATGATTAAATCTATTAAACTTGACTTGATTATAACTTATTAAATTTGATCTGACATGACCTGTTCAAACCTGATAAGTTATGAGACCTAATAAAAAAAAAGGTGAAGATAATTCACCCTTAAGATTAGCTAAGCACATAAATGCTTAATTAAGTAGAATGAAATACAAGGACGTTTCGTGAATTTCGGCTATTTTGCGAAAAAACCGAAAACAAAAACCTTCGTTTATAATTGCTCTTTGCCTTTGGTCCCAACAGAAGAAAATGCATGTGAGTTACTTGTGGGACAAATTTACATTGTTCAAGACTTTCAGTTAGGTATAAAAATCTAGAGAGAAAAAAACAAACTTTTGTCCCATTTATGTCCAACTAATTTTGATTGGTTGTAAAAACAATTTTTTTATTTTTAAATTTTAAAAGATGGGTCATAGTAATTGCTTAGCTTGAACCAATCAAAATAAGTGAAACACAAATGGGACGCAATAAGTAAGTTAGAAAATTTGAATCCAAAAATCTAATGCTCGTATGTGGGAGTGTGGGAGGAAGTGGTCTCAAGTTGATGTATTCTCCCATCTTATTATTTTTGCCACATTTTTGTGTCAACTTCTTTGACCCATTTATCTATCAGAACTAATAATAAAATAAGACATTGTTGATTTCATTAATGACCAAGTGTCAAATGGTCATAAAATATTTTCCTCCTAAAACTCAAAATGACATCATTTTTATTCAATTTTTAATCTTTCAAAGTTTCAAAATGAAATAATAACTACTCCGTACTTCTTTGAGAATTTAATGTGGTAAAGTAAAAATCATTGTATATTGATAATTTTTATTTATAAACCTACTAATTATTTTTGTGTCAACCGTACATGGCACGAGCAACTAATCTACCTCCTTCTTTTTTTAATAGTTGCAATAAATGATTTTTTTTTCTCTCACAAAAAATACCTATTTGTTGTAACTATTTAGAAACGAAGTAAGTAGTTTCTTTATAATCTATGGAGTAAAATTTTTCTTACTTCCCATGCAGCATGCACCATTTTTATCAAACACATCTTGATGTGTCATGTGTGTATATAGCTAACAAGGGGCAAAGATAATAACACCTATCTTCTGAGCATCACTGTTTTACCTCAAGCTATCACGTGTCCTATCTTTTAGGAAAACCACATCAAAACCAATATAGCATGAGATCATCGACCATCATCACTAGCTACATTACAAAATCCAAATTACGAAGATTTAAAAAATTAATAAAAAAAAAGATATTCTTAATAATGAAGTATGAAGGAATGACCATAACAATTTTGATTTTTTGAAGACAGATGTTTAAATATTATTAGCCCTTACCAATTGATAATTATTATAAATGCTAACTATATAGGTTGTGAGTTTGATTCTCCTCAATGTCAACTTGTAGCGTAGTTAATCATGCTCACTCGTATATCATTGTACCTCTTTCCTAAAATCTCTAACACAATTTTTCCTCCTTTTCCCTCTATCAATTTTCATATCCATTCCCTTCAAAAAAAATTCATCATATCCATTAAAAATTAAACTACACACAACTACACAAGTCCTCTATAGTAGTAATAATACTACTCCATATATGACGAGCTTAGGTCACGTAGGGAAATTGAGTGACCAAACGGGTACTCCTTTTGAGCGGCAACCTTGGGTAGAAGCAACCATATCACCACCTTCAGATGCTTCTATAGCCACCACTTCGAGCTCGTGCATGGCCTCGTCTATTATTGACGAGGCCAAAAACGACGAAGTGGCAAGGTCTAATAATAGTAGGGATGGGGCTACTCAAAGAGTAGATACTTTACGGACTGTTATGTTTTTTAACTGTTGGACGTGCTCCTAGTTAGCTACTTATTTCTTTGTTATTAGTCATGATCGATATGCTTCCTCCGTCACACATTATTTTACCTCTCACAAATAATGTGTGACGCAGGGACTACATATTTTGTTTACAAGGTAGTAAGATGTCCAACCGTATGATGTCATGCTGATCATATAAAAAGGTTAACGGAACCCAACGCATAGAGATTTATCATAAAAATGCCTAGCTAGCATTGTTCACAGAGGAAGGGGATTGGTTGTGTGGTGAGTTAGAGTTTTAGATCACTGCAATGGAGCTCGATCCTCGATCATCATATACATATTGTAAGTTCATGTATTTATTACTACATTTTATTTAAACTTCTTGTAAATTTGTGTACACGTTTTCATTTACCTTAGCTTTTTGGGGTGCTTTTAATTAGGTGAATGGAGGCATGGAGCATATGCATCTGCAAGTATGAGTAACGTTTTATGTAGTGGATTTTAACTATATATGTGCAAGTAGCTCATTACAAGTGCAAGTTTATAAGAATGTATCTTTTCGTTTCATATAATTTCATTTTGATTTTAACTATCGTGAATATAATAAAGCAATAGAAAGTTTAGGCTTCCTTACCTATTTTACACTACTTATTTTTGAAAATATAAATTGATATGCCATGTTTTCCTCTATTCTTATCCAATCCCAGTTATAATTTTGCCTTTGTCAGGTTATAAGTATATGAAACTTTTCAATGTTGCAAGTAAAGTGGATTTGAAGAAATATTACCCATTTGATAATCGGTTACAAAATACTATCACGGAAAAATTGGGAATGAATATTTATTCTCGCAGTGGGGCTGGCTTATTTCCAATTTATCTAATTTACACAATTATTTATTCTCATCTAATACCACTAATCCTAATCAGTGGCGAGGGCAGTGTTGGTCAACTAACCTGAGTCATGGGACCCACAATTATTTTAAAAGCTGATTAGTTTAATAAAAAAAAAAAAAAAGAAACATAGTTGTCTGTCAGAGGAAGAGGAAGAAGGTTGGGCTATGTTGTGAGAGATGATGGCCTACCAGCACCATATTGTTCAATATACTAATTTCAAATTTGTGTGTGTGTATATATATATATATATATATATATTTATTTATTTATTTTAGTATTAATCTTATTGTGAGAAATTTTGTTGCTTTTTTTTTTAGAAGTTAGCATGAATCATATTATAAATTGATAAACATTTATAAATTTGTAATGGATTTTTAGTACTATTTCCATGTAATAATATCAAATATTTCTATGTAATATGAAAATTTAAGTAATGTTTTGATATATTTTAACTTTTGGAATGTAATGAATTATAGAGAAGTTGTGATTTTTTTTTTGTATACGTTAACGATAATGGTGACCAGCATTATCGAAATCCTGGAGCCGCCACTGATCCTAATAATTGATGTAATGGAAAGTATGAAGAAAATTCAAACTTGGGAATGAAAATATGTTTTCATGAAGGATTGAAAATCATAAGATGACTCTTCTTGTTAAATTATAGTTTAAACTCATTTCCATTATCATGATTTATCAACAATCAAATGGGTTGTTAGAGTTAAGAAGTTTAGAAAATTTAAGTTTAGTCCAGGGACTCATGCTGATGATAAAATCAAACAATGAAAATGATAGAGTGTACCTTACAACCGAGAGTTTATGAGTTTAATTTTCACTGCACCTCTCTTAATGTTCTAATGGACAATGTTAACTGGACATTACTGTGAGAAATAGGGTTTTGTGTTAGGACCAAGTTTAATATTTTGCAAAAATTTCACTATATGTTTGGAAGTTGGGATCACTGATTCATATTTGCAGGGAACAGGCCCACAGGTCCACAAGCCCACAAGCTTTGCACTACATGTCAAGTCCACTTCTGGTTACTTCCAGCATCTTTATCCTCATCACCCTCATGGAGCCATGACTCATGGGAGTCATGAGATTCATGACCTCATGTCATGCATGTCTCATGGAGTTATTGACTTGGATTTATGGGCCAGACCTGGCAATCAGATCGTTCAGAATGGATTCGGATTAGATAGTTTTAGTTTCGAACTGAACCGACTGTTTTGGATTCAGACCAATTTCGCACCGGTGTACTATTCGGACTGGATCGGGTTTCAGATTGAATTTTTCAGACCAAAATCAAATTGAGACCATTTCGGATCGTATCGATCTCGAATCACACCATTTCAGATATTAAGAACAATATTAATATTTGGCAGTCAAATGATTCCTTGGCACCTTTAACATATTAACAACGACATGAAGGTTGTGTCAGCATGTGACTATATCATCCATATTTTCACAGGTTAGAGGATCACCATAAAAAAAAATAAAAAAAATAAAAAAAAAACTCTTTTGTTAGCTAATACTGCCTTGTCCCTTTTTTTTTACAACATTTACTTTTTCATATTTCCCAATACATACACAACTTTAAATAGAAATATCTTTGAATACCTATAATAAAAAATTATGAAAATTGTATATTTAAAAAGTATACATCAAGCCGAATCAAACGAGATTACATTTGACTATATTTTGTCTTATATGTATAAAATAGGGAGAGTTAAAGTTGCCCGATGAATAGTAGTACGTTAGAATGTTGCAAAAAAAGGGGGGACAAAGGGAGTATTTAGTAGCTACTTTGTATATAAACTATTCCCAAAAATATCTTACATTGTAAAAGATATTACATAAAAGCTACTGTGTATAAAATATTACAAGTTATTCTCAACAAATATCTTACATAACCTGTGTAAACAACAAACACTACAAGAAAAGGCTATTTTGCGACCGAATTTAGCGACCGACGAAAATAGTAGTCGCTAAAATGATTTTTCACAACAACAAAATTGGACTCGGCCGACCGCCAGTTACCGACCGTTAGTGGTCGGTAATTGGATTTACCGACCGTTTGTAGTCGGTAAAAATTGGTCGCTGAAATAGTAGTCGGTAAAATATTTTACCGACCGTCGAAACGGTCGGTAACAAATTACCGACCGTCTACCGACCGTTTACACAGTTGGTCAAAAATGGAGGGAAGAGGTGCGTACCGACCGCCTAAACGGTCGGTGTTACCGACCGCCTAGACAGGCGGTCGGTAATACCGACCGTTTAGGCGGTCGGTAAGCGCCTCTTCCCTCCATTTTTTTTTGGTGGCAAAAAGTTATTTACCGACCGTTATGCGGTCGGGAAGTAACTTTTTCCCGCCTTTTTTGGCGCCATTTCTTTATTTTGAACACTGATTTACCGACCGTTGAGCGGTCGGTAATTTGTTTTTTTTTTTTTTTTTAAATACCTTAAAAAATAGGGCAAAAACAAATTAAAATTAAAATATAAAAATAAATTAAAATTAAACAAATTCAAAATTTCAAAATTGCATTTTATATTAATAATATAAATAATTTGTACAATAATCTAATAATAGTAATATAACAATATAATACAACTATGCTACGAAGGCTCCAGAAGCGCCGGAACCGTCTGTCTGATCATCAGGAGGGCCTCGGTGAGTGAAGGAAGGATCACCGAATCTCCTCGCGAAGGCGTCCATCTGCGCCTTCAACTGGGCGAGGTACTCCTCCCGCTTCTGTTCTCTCCCCTCCCGCTCCTTTTCTCTCTCCTCCCGCTCCTTGTCTCTCTGCTCCATCTCTACCCTAGCGCGCTCGGACTCCTCCAAACGCTGGGACATCTGTTGTAATTGAGCGGAAACCGATGGAGAATAGGAAGATCCGACGTGCCGCCTCCGCGAGATTCTCTCGTAATAGAGAGAAGCGCCCTCCCTGCCGAACCCTAGAACCTCTCCCTTCCTGAAGCCACCAACCGTATCAAAGAAGATCTGGGTGGCGTCCGTCTCTGAACCACTAGCCTGAGACTCGGAAAGGTTCTGGTTATATTGATCCTGCAAATTATGGAGTTAGTTCAAACGATTCTAAACAATAAAGAATCAAGTTGACATTTTAGGTCATTTTCGAGCTTTTTTTTGCATTTTCGCACCTAACTTGTCAAGGTACGTTCCATTACTAGATTTCAAAGCTTATACACGTCCTATAACACCCTATTATACTTGTTAGGGGTTGATTATGTTGATTATAGGGCCCCATCACCATTTTAGGTCAAAACTTGGCTTTTTAGGTCATTTTCGAGCTTTTTTTTGCATTTTCGCACCTAACTTGTCAAGTGTCGTTCCATTACTAGATTTCAAAGCTTATACACGTCCTATAACACCCTATTATACTTGTTAGGGGTTGATTATGTTGATTATAGGGCCCCACCACCATTTTAGGTCAAAACTTGGCATTTTAGGTCATTTTCGAGCTTTTTTTTGCATTTTCGCACCTAACTTGTCAAGTAACGTTCCATTACTAGATTTCAAAGCTTATACACGTCCTATAACACCCTATTATACTTGTTAGGGGTTGATTATGTTGATTATAGGGCCCCACCACTATTTTAGGTCAAAACTTGGCTTTTTAGGTCATTTTCGAGCTTTTTTTTGCATTTTCGCACCTAACTTGTCAAGTGTCATTCCATTATTAGATTTCAAAGCTTATACACGTCCTATAACACCCTATTATACTTGTTAGGGGTTGATTATGTCGATTATAGGGCCCCACCACCATTTTAGGTCAAAACTTGACATTTTAGGTCATTTTCGAGCTTTTTTTTGCATTTTCGCACCTAACTTGTCAAGTAACGTTCCATTACTAGATTTCAAAGCTTATACACGTCCTATAACACCCTATTATACTTGTTAGGGGTTGATTATGTTGATTATAGGGCCCCACCACCATTTTAGGTCAAAACTTGGCATTTTAGGTCATTTTCGAGCTTTTTTTTGCATTTTCGCACCTAACTTGTCAAGTAACGTTCCATTACTAGATTTCAAAGCTTATACACGTCCTATAACACCCTATTATACTTGTTAGGGGTTGATTATGTCGATTATAGGGCCCCACCACCATTTTAGGTCAAAACTTGGCTTTTTAGGTCATTTTCGAGCTTTTTTTTGCATTTTCGCACCTAACTTGTCAAGTGTCGTTCCATTATTAGATTTCAAAGCTTATACACGTCCTATAACACCCTATTATACTTGTTAGGGGTTGATTATGTTGATTATAGGGCCCCACCACCATTTTAGGTCAAAACTTGGCTTTTTAGGTCATTTTCGAGCTTTTTTTTGCATTTTCGCACCTAACTTGTCAAGTAACGTTCCATTACTAGATTTCAAAGCTTATACACGTCCTATAACACCCTATTATACTTTCAAGGGGTTTTTTTTTGCAGTTTAGGTCAAGTAATTAATCATGACAAACAATAAACATCAAATGCAACTACTAAACAAACAATCCTATTCGTACTCATCGGCTTATAAGCCGGAATTCCGCTCTAAACATCAAATGCAAATCATAAAAAACAATCCTATTCGTACTCATCGGCTTATAAGCCGGAATTCCGCTCTAAACATCAAAGTAAACAAAGAAAAGAACATTACCATCACTTCCTTGGCCTTCTGGCTAATTGGTTGCGGTTCCATGCCTTCTTGCCTTTTGAAGTGAGTGTCAAGGAAGACATCCGCAGCGTCAGGGAACTTCCCTCCTTGCTCCTTAGCCAATTTCTTGGCTCGCTGAATCACCGACACAGATCCAGCGCAATGAGAGGCCGGGGCGGCGCCACTAGCGTTGCCAGCTCTCCTGTTTACCTTCGCCCGAGCTGACCTCTCCTTAGACTTCTCGTCAGTAAGTCTATCCTTCATTGCGCTGTACATCTCATCACCTGTCATGGAAAACAATCAAACTTAACACTTGATGGGCAGTATTGATATTTTAGCAAATTTTAGAAATGACTATCCAATACTCACCGAGCCAGCTAGGTCGATCTTTCCGCTTGTGAACCACATCGTTGAAGATGTCTTTCAGGCGTCTTCCAGCCTTGCTCTCATAAGCATCTCGTACTCTGCCCTCGAGCTCAGGCCTCCAACGATACTGTTTCTGCATTCGACAAAATCCTACGTCTTATGTTATTGTTAGAAATTATATATAAAAAAACACTATTTATTACAGAGTTTGTCTTTATCACCTTCCACATGTTCCACCAATGTGCCTTGGTTGCCTGATCCACCTCGGTGTAGTTCTTCCAAGGCTCACGGAAGTAGGACTTAGTTTTTATTCAGAACCTTCATTGTTTCATAATAGGTGGTACACTTAGTTTTTTCGGAGGTGGGGAGCGCATCGTTGAACAATGACCCAATGCTGTCTACACACCTGAGTGGCAAGTTGTAGTCACACTTCAAGTTGATCATTCTGGAAGCCATCTCCAACACAGACATCTTGCTCCCATCATACAACGGCTGCTCGGCTGCCTTGAGCAACTCGAAGAACATTTTTGCCTCCGCATTTGGTTCTTCTTCGGCCGAAGTTGCCTCCTCAACGAATGATGAGTCCACGTTGTCCCCAAAAGCATCGACAACCATTTCCCGGTAAGGATTCGGCTGAGTAGAAGACGAGGTGGACTCTGTACTCACCCTTTCACCGTGACATAACCATTCATAGTAGTTCGGAATGAACCCCTTCTTATACAAATGTACCTTGACGTTGGGCACATCCAAGTACTTCAAGTTCTTACACCGAACACAAGGACATCTTATCTTGTCCTTGTCATTGAGCTCGGGGTGCTGCTGAGAGAAGGTAACAAACTCATTCACCCCTTTGATGAACTCATCACGAAGTTTGTGTTCCTTATCTTTTCTCTTGTACATCCACTCACGCTCCTTCCTTTTCATTTCGATTAATACAATTCTAAGACATTTACTAAAATTTTAGTTCAAAGCATTCAAACATACTTCAATATAATGTCTTCACTCCTATCTTATTTAAGCCGTTCTTAAATATTCTTGTTAAAGCTTTCTTATGTAATGCACATGTATATATATTTAAGTCATATTTACGAAAAATACAATACATATTTACATACATACTTACATACATACATAATTAAATATATACTTACTTACTTACATACATACATACACTTTAATTTTTTGCTAAAAAAAATACACATACATACATATACATACACCTATTATTACACATTTGATTCAAATACAAAAATACATTCATCATTTCTTTCTTGATATATATCTTTCATTCAAAACCAAAAAAAACCAATCACTTATTCAATCATTTAAATCATTTGAAACCAAACAAATTGCTTACTCTTTCAATTCATTCATTAAAAATAAATCAAAATCAAAAATCAATTGCTTACTATTTAAATCTACATACATTCATACATACACAATCTACATACATTCATACATTCATACATACATACATACATACATACATACATTCATACATACACATACAATCTACATACATACATAAATCTACATACATACATATACATATATTCATACATAGATACATACATTCATACATACACAATCTACATACATACATAATCTACATACACATTCATATATACACAATCATACATACATACATAAATCTACATACATTCATACATACAAAAACTAAATAAATTAAACCCTAAAATTAAAAAATGAAAAATAAAAATTAAATCAAACCCTTACTAGGAGGAGGGGCGGTGGTGCGGCGGCGAGAGAGGGGCGGTGGTGCGGCAGCGGCGAAGACGGTGGTGCGCAAGAGAGAAGTGGTGGGGGGGGGGGGTTGTGCGAGAGAAAGAGAAAGAGAGGAGGGAGGGTCGCCGGAGGGAGAGAAGTGGTCGCCGGAGTGAGGGTCGCCGGAGTGAGTGTTTGTGAGTGAAGAAGGTGTCGCCGGTGAGTAGAGAGGGTGAGTGTTTGTGAGTGTTTTGGTTGAAATGCGATTCAAAATCGCAACGACCCAATTTTTGATTTTGGGTCAGAAGATTCACCGACCGCCTAAGCGGTCGGTAATTTGGTACTACTCATTTACCGACCGCTAAACGGTCGGTACATTTAGAAGTCGAATGTACCGACCGTTTAGCGGTCGGTAAATGGTCTGACTAACATTGGTTTTGGGGGGAAAAAATTACCGACTGTGTTCAGTCGTCGACGGTCGGTAATTTACGACCATCTATTGACGGTCGGTAAGTGCGGTCGGGCGAAGAGGATTTTCTTGTTGTGTTTGCGACTACTGCATACTGTTGGACGCAAAATTTGCGGCTATAAAGTAGTTGGTCTCTAAGTGGTCGCTATTTAGCGACCGAATTGTTGTATTTAGCGACTAAATGCTACTAACAAATAATGAAATATTCTATTTAAAAATATAGCGACCACATAATTATACTTTAGGGACTAATTTTAAGTGGTTGCAAAAAACAAACATCCCCTCAAAAACTTATTCTACACAAAATCCATACAAATTTCAAATGATCAAATTAAAACCAATTCCCTCTATTACCAAAAAAATCAAAAATTCCCTCTATTACCCAAAAAATCAGAAACTCCCCCCCCCCCCCATTACCCCCAAAAAACGTTCTGTATACCTCATTAACCTCACACCAAATTTCCTAAACCCTCAGCTCCCTCGACCTGCTGCAATCCTTAACGAACACCACCGCGCGCAAACAGAGAGACCGACTACATCCACCGGCGCAGACAGGAGGACCGACGACATCTACTGGCGCAGGCAGGGAGACCGACGACACCACCACCAGCGAAAATGAACACCATCGACCTGCAAGTAAAATGAAACCCATAAATTTCTATTTATATTTGTTTAAATTTGATTTACTTTGGATCGGACGAGTTCGGATCAGGTTGTTTCCAGACTGGGGTGATTCAGATGAGTTTCAGACCATATGAGGTTGATCGAATTGAGATTCAGATCGGACCTATTTTGATTCGGGTACATTTGCGACCATGTGAGGTTCGGATCGCATTCAGATTCGGATCGGGTTTTGGATTTCAAGTTTGCCGGGTTTAGATGTGGTACAGGTGAGCACGATTCGGATGACAATTTGGATATCCGATAATATCCGAATGTGATCCGATAATATCTGGAATTTTTTTTGATTGAATATCTTTGTTACTTAATATCCAAAAATTTTTATTCAACAATTTCAGTTGATATTTGGATATCCGATATCTAAATATTCAAAATAACCAAATTTTATACATTTTTTAAAAAAAAAGTTTTGAAAGGTATTTTTGGATATCCGAAAATATATGGAATATATTATATATGAATATTCAAAATAATTGATTTGTTTAAAAAATTTATTTACAATTTTGAATATTAAATATCCAAAATAAACCAAAAATCCAACATCCGAATTTTTTCCCATAATTTTGGACATCTGATAATCTCAAGATCAATATCCAAATTGGCATCTAATATCTAATTTTTCAGACCAGATTTTCGATCCGAAATGGAATTCCAAATCAAATATCCAAAAAATCAGGTCGAATTCTAATAGTTAATTAATTTAATGATTAATTTAATTAATTTTTAATAGTTAGTCAATAATAATTAGCTCAAGTTGAATTCACTTCAATTTCATATATTCAAAGTTAAATTCAAATTCAAATTAATTCAGTTTAAAGTAACGAGAAAGGGTAAGGTTATACCTTGTGTAACATTGGCCCACTTACACCACATTAATGCTGAGTGGTGATTAGCTATTGCATTTGACATCTTTTGAAAATCTTTTTAAGTTGATTTCAAATTTTCATTTCAAATTTCAAAATTTTCAGATTTTGAAATTCAAATATATTTTTTTATGCCTTTTTTTTTAATAACAACTATAATTATATTTATTTTAATTATTTTGAAGAAATTAAATTATTTTCTTATATGAACATGAATTTCGTTTAATCTCCACGGTTGCCGCCGACCCGCCACTACCCACCGTTGTCACTAGCATAGAAACTGGCGCCGCCACCACTAAAGTGGTCGGAAATGGGCGGCAACACAACCCACCAAAACAATGGTAAATCAAAATACCTAATTTAATTTTTGAAATTACGAGATTTTGCTTTTAATTTGTCCGTGGCAGGGGTGGTGGGAAGGTCGCTGGCCAATATCGAGCATTTTGGTTGTGGTGGAGGTGGTTTGAGATGTAACGGCGGCTGTTGGTGGTGGTGGTGGCGTGGTTTTTTGGGCTTTGATTTTTTTAAAAAAATTAATTTTGTTGCGGTTTTAAGGGTGTGGTTCAGGTCTCGGCTTCCGGCGACCTTAATTGTGTCTGTCTGGGGTGGCGGGTAGGTGGTTGGTGCTCCGTGTTCAAACGATGTTGGGCGGAGGTGGTTTTGGGTTAAGAAGATGACGACGACGATAACTTAAGTTGTTCATTTCCCAACCCATAAAAGGATAAACAAATTGATCCTCTTTGATGATAACACATCCCATTTTTAAAGATTTGATCCTCAAAAATGAAAAAAGCTTCAAATAGGAGAAATTCAATTTGGAGGATCATATCTAAAAAATTGAGACAAATTTTTATTTGTTTTAATGAACTTTCAAGTAAAAGCAATTTGTATGTTTTTTTTGTGCATAAAGGAATTTCATATGTAGTATTTCATATATTATATTATATCATAGATTAAAATAATATAAAATACTTTAATTTAGATAAAACATAGTAGTATATAAATAAATACCTTTAAAAATATGGGGATTACAATTTAATGTACTCATTTGCGGGCTTGGGCCGGGCGAAACCATGGTTTTTATTTATTGGGCAAGCGGGCGAAAAATGTATGTCCATAACCTTTCTTGCCATAATAACGGGTCGGGCCGCCATAATAATGAGCTAGCGGGCTTAAATTATACGTTCTAATTATTAGCAACAAACAATAATATTGGACTACTATAAAACAGAAGTTATTAATTTGTAATTAAGACTTCAATCGTGAATAATTAACTTACAATATAGTACAAGAAGTTTAAAAAACACATTATTAGATATTGTATGGTAAACCGCGTGTTTTTTAAAATATACTACACTGAAATATACGAATATATATATTTATATCTTGTTTACACTTCATCCTTCTTAAAAGTAGGGTTAACACAAATCTTGAATCATAATTCCACCAAATGTAACATTGTAATACTGTTTTGAAATTAAAACTATAAAATAGAATAATCTAATAAAATATGATAAAATAGTTTATAAATTTGAAAATAATATACGAGTAGTAATAAAATCCACCGATCTTGAAAGAAATTTTCTGTCGAACTAAAGATGTAAATCCAAACAATCAAACGCGTTAATCGCACATCAATCGTATCAATTAAGAAAACAATCACCTAGTAAAAAAAACATAATCGAGGAGAAATGATTTACATGAACACATTATAATGGTTATATACACATTAATAAACTATTTTAATTGAGGTGATAACAACCGTTCGGAACCTAATAAAAATGATTTTAACTGTATTGAATATTTCAATTGTGAGTAGATGTGAATAAAACTTATTACAACTGGTTAGACCTAAACCGACAAGGGAAGGTGATTCGGTTCGAGTTAAACCGATATATTATTTTTCCGACATTGGCTTATGTAATAATTATCTCGGTTTAAAATTAATCTTACTCGAATCTAGATAGTTAGAGCATTGTCCACATCGAACAATCGACATAGTTGCAATTAGCTCTAAACACTTATTGAATGCTCCGAAAGCGGAATTATCTGAGCTAAATAAACTTGATAAAACAATTTATATTATCATCAATAATCCGTAAGCATAATATTATTAATAATGAGCGAGTTTGGGTTGCCCAAAACAAAAATGTGTGGGTGGGCGTGACGGACTATTTTGGGTCGGGCCTCATAAAGTGACTAGAATGCATAATATTTGAAGCCAAAAGCCTGAACTAGTCTTGGCAAAAATCGGGGCTTGGCATGATTCAGGTCAATTACGTAATTATATAGACGATTGAACAGAGGCTCGCCGGAAAAGGTCGTTGATAATGGTCACCGAAAAAGGTCGTTGGTAATGATCGCCGGAAAAGGTCGTCGGTAATGGTTGTCGGAAATTTGTTCTCCGAGATCGAACGATGATTACAAAATAACTTTGAATCGTAAAAAATCTCAATACTAATTATTTCTAAGTTTTTAATCCAACTATATTAGTGTAAAAATAAAAAAAGTTAGTAATATTAATTTTAATATGAATTATTGTATGAAAATTTAGGAGGAAAAAAATGGAGGCAAAATTCCCTCCTCATTGAAAATTTTTGGAGGAAAAATTTCATCCAAAACTAAACCACTTTCCCTCCAAAGCAAAAAATTATTCATTAAATAGCTTTAATCTAATTGGCTCATATGTTTTGTGTAAGTGGGCCAAGGTTACACAAGGTGTAACCTAACCATCTCTCTAAAGTAACAGTAATAAAGTGACTAGAATGCATAATATTTGAAGCCAAAAGCCCGAACTAGTCTTGGCAAAAATCGGGGCTTGGCATGATTCAGGTCAATTACGTAATCATATAGACGATTGAACAGAGGCTCGCCGGAAAAGGTCGTTGATAATGGTCACCGAAAAAGGTCGTCGGTAATGATTGCCGGAAAAGGTCGTCGGTAATGGTTGTCGGAAATTTGTTCTCCGAGATCGAACGATGATTACAAAATAACTTTGAATCGTAAAAAATCTCAATACTAATTATTTCTAAGTTTTTAATCCAACTATATTAGTGTAAAAATAAAAAAAGTTAGTAATATTAATTTTAATATGAATTATTGTATGAAAATTTAGGAGGAAAAAAATGGAGGCAAAATTCCCTCCTCATTGAAAATTTTTGGAGGAAAAATTTCATCCAAAACTAAACCACTTTCCCTCCAAAGCAAAAAATTATTCATTAAATAGCTTTAATCTAATTGGCTCATATATTTTGTGTAAGTAGGCCAAGGTTACACAAGGTGTAACCTAACCATCTCTCTAAAGTAACAATAATAACTTAATAAATAAAAAAAATATTTGAATTGAATTCAAGACCCACAAATGGAAGCACATAGAGAAATTAAGTACCTCAATTTTAGGGCCAACAAAGTGTAAACGTGTTTACCATATGACTCATGCATGATAACATTTTTGGGTATTGTTGGTTTATCATAACCCACAATTTGTAATCATTTCCACGTCATTTCATCATTTCCCAACCTTTGTTCTCTTCCAAATTAATATAGGTTAGAACGTTATCGACATGGAGTATTTTTCCCACCACACATAATTATTAAAAAGAACTTTCTCGTTTTTTCCATACGTATTTCATCAAATTAGCCTCAAGTTCACCCTCCATTATCATCAACTCAAAACATAATAATAATGAACTTACTCAGACCTTGTAAGTATTCCTCAACCAACTCATATTCACCATTTAACTACTCCAATTATCACAAAAACTCAAATAATAATATTCTTGATGAAGCAAGAATTATAAACGCAATACAATTTCATAGACGACGACGACCAAACAATTATGGCACCAAAAATGTAGGCCATTTTGTTAAAAAGGTTCCTTCTTTGATAGCATACAGTAAAAGTAACGAAGAAGGTGGTGAAAATAGTAATGAAGAAGATAATACACAAAGAAAAACCTTTCTTTCTCTTGAAGAAGCTGGTTTGGTTGAGATGTCTGGTCTAAGTACACATGAGCGTTTTCTTTGCAGATTAACAGTATGATTTTCCTTCTTTCTTATTTTCAATGCTAGTACTAGTATATGGTGGCCTTGTTTTGCAAATACATTATAGACCTTATCAGCTTAGTTATTAGACTTTAGATTTATAGTTTTAACTTTTCTGACCAGTAATTTAATTTTGATGGCTGATTTGACTGTTCATACAAGCTTTTTTTTTTTTTTTATTAGCAAAGAAAAATCGGTTAACCTCGCTCAGACGACCAACCACCCTTATGGATAATTAAGTTTTTGTTAAAAGCTTATTATGTAAAATGACATTTGCTTCTCCTTTCAAAAAAAATTGGCAATTGTAGACATTGATTGATTTGGGTCAGAGAAATGAGAATGATATGAAAAAGGCCGGTGGGTAATTTTGTCAATTAATTTGAGTATTTATAAAACTCTGATAAAAAGGCTGTTATGGGAAGCTTTTTCAAAATCAAAGTTTTGGACTCAAAATTCTTATTCAAACTCTCTTTGATGTGAGCCAAAACCCAAAAAAGCTATTGAAAAAGCTAAATGCCAAATAGGGTTGGTATCTACTATATATATCTAGTATGTACATTACGATTTGAAAAAGGTTTAAGTTAGTGTACAATAGAATAAAAGTTATCTTAGTTAACCCTAATAAAATCAAACAAAAAGTGTAATTTTATCACGGGATAACTTTTATGATTTTAAAGATAGCTTTTAATCCGTTGTACACGTACGTGTGTTGTTAATAAATTTTAGAATTTGTGTTATAACTTATTACCAATTTAGAAATTAAGTAGCCCTTAAAGATGAATATGTCACTACCCTCTTAATAAATCTAGAAAACATATGAATTGAATACTATTAATGACTAAAATATGAATACTCTAAAACAATATAAATGGATGCCTTATGGTTCAATTAAATCCATGTTAATTTTGCAGATATCGTCTTTGAATCTGTTGAGAGTGGTAGCAGAGCAAGAAATGTGTTCAATTGAAGAACTCAATGCTGGAAGAATATGTGATTGGTTCTTAAAAGATAAGCTTAAAAGGGAGCAAAATATTGGTTCAGCTGTACTTCAATGGGATGATGATGACCCTTTTCAAGGCCAATTTTAATGATTCTTTAATTTGATCTTCATTTTTTAGTTAACTTCACATTATGCAAATATGCAATCCTCTATTATGTAATTTTGTTTTTCTTTTTGTAGTTATATTATATATAATAATATCAAGTTGATACATAGTAAATTAGCTATGATCTCATACTTGATGTTTGCAAGGTTAACTAATAATGAGATTGGTTATATTGACGGTATTTATTGAAAATAGAATTCTACATACTCTAATTTATGTTTAACCGGTTAATTTGTACGAGCTTGTATTGTTTATTAAGCTAAGATTGTAATCATGTTTACACTCAAGTATACAACTCTGTTACTTAATTTTTAAAATTTAGATATGTTCAAAATCTTCAAATAAATTAAGTTCAATTTATTTATTTTTTTTATGAAGGGAAATACTTCGTACTATAGTGATTGTAACAATTGGTTTTGCACGTATTTAAGGAAACGATTTAAGGGTGTAAACGAAGAATTAGTCAAAAACTTTTAATATTAGTAACGTATAATCACACTCTTGTTTGTATTAAAATCATTTTGACGAATACATTCATTTACACCATTAAATTGCTTCCTCAAAATGCATGCAAAACCAATTATTGCAAGTATTATGTTACGGATGGAGTATTAAAATACAATCTAAGTAAATCAAATAAAAATCTTATTTAAAGTAACTATGGTGATGAACCAGAACTGACAATGAAGCGACATCCCATTGGTTCGTTGAATTATGCAGTCGTATATGAGGGAATCTATCTTTTTGACATAGTTATGTGTAAAATTTCTTTACCTGACCATGTTGATTGTATCCTCAATTCCAACACCAATTACAAATTTGTATAGCTAACAACCCATGAATCAAATCTTCCAAAAACCAAACTAAAAGGGCTTGTTTACTTCAGATTATATTCAGTTCAGTTCAGTTCAGTTCATCTCTATTTAGTTCAATTAATACACTTCAGTTCAGTTCAGTTCAACTAATGTAAACGAGCCCAAACAAACCCCAAATTCCCATAAAAGGAGATAACAAAAACCCAAAAATTGGGAAGAAAACTCTCATAAAGAGAGAGAAAAGATGATTATTGTTAATAACTAAACAAATTAAAACTAAATCAAATTGAAGATTTATGGTTTATAGGTTTTTTTAAGAGATAAAGGGGGGGGGGGGGGGAGTTTTAGCTACATGTTACGTTCAGTCCAAAAGAACACGACATATATATTAGATACTACCTCCGTTTTTTAATCTACGATAAACCATATTAGCACTTGTGCGTTACACAATTTATACAAAATAATGACAATTAATTTTACAATATAAAGTACCATTGAATTAATGCTAATTTAGAAAATATTGACATAGTCGAACCAAATAAAGATCAACGTAAGATGCATGGTTAATTTTTTTTTTTTGAAATTTAGTAATATTAGTTCTTTCATCTTGTTGGTTTTCAAAGAAACAAGAAAACATTTGTTGTAAATTGACATAACATGTACGGAATGTTGTAATAGTTTACAATCCCAACTTTTATAATAATTAGTCTTATTTTTTAATTTTTTTTAAAAAAATTAGGATGATGTCATATTTAATTTTTGGAGGGAAAATTTTCATTGAGGATCGGATTTGACACGTGTCTTTGATGATGCAAGCAATGTCTTATTTTACTATAAGTTATATATAGAAAATTGAAGCTTGAGAATTTGGGAATGAAAAATATGTTTTCTATTTATGCCAAATTCTGCACTTTGCGGAATCTAGCTGATCCGGCTACGTCTGGACTATGATAATGAGGAGACGATAATAATAATGGAATGGTGACGATAATAATAAGTAAAGAGAAAGCACACGCAGGAATGGTGACGCGGAAAACCTTTAAATAGGTGACAGACCGCGGGTGGCTATGAGTCCACCAATCCACTATTTGATTATTCGATTACAAGTTACAATGATCTTTAGGCTAATTCTAAAGTAAGAAATATAAAGTATTGAGTGAATTACAATGATCACAGGAGAGGAGGAGTGTATGCTCTTTTTTACTACTCAATTGCCCATGCCCTTTCGTAACTAGACGTACCCTATTTATAATGAAGCTTGCTCAACATTTGTTGCTATTGCAGCTCCTGAATAATTGGAAGATGTTTACCACTTCCTCTGCAACAGCTGTTGTGGCTTCAAGGGCTTAACAGATGTGGGTAACGTTCTCCTTGTTTTTCTCAACTGCCTCTGACCAAGTTATTTCTAGAAGTTTGGGGTATATTTCGTTGCTAGGTGTCCCGATTCCGCTAGTGACCTTCTCGGTTCTGCAGCGGAAAAATTCCAGCTATAAAAATTGCCCCCAACTTATAACTCAGGGTGTCAAGCTCGAGATGCGAGCTGAAATCGTTCCTGGCAAAGAAGTACCTCTAGGCTAAGCGAAATGCCTTCGTTCTCGCGCCTCTGCTTGCCGGTTCCTGGCGACTAGGCGAATAGCTTGCATAGTTGCCTTGTCAAACTGGGTGGCTAACCCCTGGCATTGAAGCCTTTCTCAACTGGTACGCAGACCTTCGGTTAGCTGGTGTTATAGCCTTTCCATAGCTGGTATTGTGACTGACAAAAGATGGGTTAGGGGTGACCATTGGTGTTTCCACCAACGACCTTCTCTTGCTTAAGTCAGTAGAGTATTCGAGAAATTAAAAAAGAACAAATTAAACTTTGAAAGAGAAATGATATAATAGGTGATACCTCTTTCTTTTTTTATGAAAAATGATACATCTTAAGTTGAGAAGCATTCCCGCTTCCAGGAACGAGTGTACCTTCTGGGGTAACCAGCTGGTAGCCATCTTACGATTTTCTCAGTTCTCGTAATGGGAAGCCTTGTCTTCTTCAATACACACCTCGGCTAAAGCTCTTTTTATCACTTCATCGAAGGTGGCGCACGTGTACATTGTTAACTCATAATGTATTCGGGACCTGTGTAGAAGACCTAAAGCTTCTATTATGGTAGATGAATCTAGATTATGGATGGAGATCATCTCCTTGTTAAAGCGATTCAGGTACGCTCTAACCGACTTGCCTTGTTTTTGCACTATCCGGTAAAGATCACTTGAATGCTTCTCCATGACTCGGCTACTTGCAAATTGCTGATAGAACTTCCTAGTCAGGACGCCAAAGTCTGGGATGCTAGCCGGCTTCAGGTTGATCAGCCACTGTAAAGCAGGGCCGCATAGGGTAAACCCACAGGATTTGCACATGGTGGCTTCTAACTGGTCAAAGGGGATAGAGAGGCTCCACATTCTCTGCTTGTACTGGGCTACGTGTTCCACTGGGTCCTCAGTCCCATCAGACAACTTGGGCATAGTTGAGATGACTAGCTTCTTTGGGACTGAGTTTTTAGGATGCATTCTTCAAACGGGGACTAGGCCGCATAGGGTAGGCGCGCTTGGTAGTCTGGTGAACAGCTTCAGCAACCTCTGGTTTTGAGATTCTAGCTGAGCAATGCTGCTATCGAGGTCAAGGTTTTCCTCGTTCTCATTATGCTTTTTGCCTAAATCAGCTGCATCATCTTCTTCTTCACTAAGGGCGTCATCACTTTCCAGATCTTGCATGTTGGAGATGTTGTCGACGTTTTTCCTTGGTTTTGATTTTGCACTTTTAACTGATTCGATCTCCATGCAAAGGTTCTGGGATTCGGAGGCAAGTCGGTTGTTCTCCTCCATGGTTCTTGCAAGGTCTTCTGGCATTTTCTTCATGAACTCTTGCATCTCCTTGATAGCCTGGCTTTAATTTCAGACTTGCCGGAAATTGGATGCTGCCATCAGCCCCTTTATTTATAGGCGAAAGAAAATATTTCTAGCCATAGCCCCACGGTGGGCGCCAAACTGTTTTATGCCAAATTATGCACTTTGTGGAATCTGGCTGATCTGGCTACGGCTGGAATATGATATTGAGGAGACGATAATAATAATGGCAGTAAGTAAAGAGAAAGAGAAAAAAGAGAAAGCACACACAAGAATGGTGACGCGAAAACCTTTAAATATGCGACAAACCGCGGGTGGCTATGAGTCCACCAATCCACTATTTGATTATTCGAATACAAGCTAAGTTACAATGAATCTTTAGGCTAATTCTAAAGTAAGAAATATAAAGTATTGAGTGAATTACAATGATCAGAGGAGAGGAGGAGCGTATGCTCTTTTTTAACTACTCAATTGCCTATCCCCTTTCGAAGCCTGTTGTTCCCTATTTATAATGAAGCTTGCTCAACATTTGTTGCTATTGCAGCTCCGGAATAATAGGAAGGTGTTACCACTTCCTCTGCAACAGCTGATGTGGCTTCAAGGTCTTAACAGATGCGGGCAACGTTTCCCTTGTTTTTCTCAACTGCCTCTGACTAAGTTATTTCTAGAAATATGGGGGTATATTCCGTTGCTAGGTGTCCCGATTCCGCTAGTGACCTTTTCGGTTCTGCAAGCGGAAAATTCCAGCTATAACATTTTTCATGCACAAAGATATGTTCTCCGTGTTTCATGAACAGTATTTAATGTTTTGATTTAGAAGTATTTAAAGTTTTGATTTAGACATTTAATTAGCTAGTAATAACCCAATATTACGTCTTTGCATAATTTGGAATTGACATGCATCCACTAGATTAGTGATATTGATTGGCACATCAAATTCAAATTCTTTTTTTAGCATACATCAAACTCCAATTCTCCAAAAATCATTGATTAGCACCTCAATGATTCTCATGCGTAAGTTTACTATCTTGAGAACATGTCACTATTGTTGCTAAACATCATTTCAATGTCATTTTGCTACATAAGCATATAATAATATGTTTTGAAGGAATCCAAGAGAGAGAATATTGTTTTACTGTTCTAATTCAAGATGGTTAATTGATATTACATTGATACCATGTTACAGTGGCGAATCCAGAAATTTAATTCAATGTAACAAGGTGACTATAAATTAAACACAATACACTTCTATTTTAACATTGACATGATTATACTTAGAATTTTACATTACAGTGTCACGTAATCACATGTAAGATTTAGGTGTAACTAAAAGAAGAAAAAAAAATTATAAGCCTACTAATAATACAATAACACAATGAACCGCAAATTATTAGGTGCACCCGAGACCACCTAGCTTTTTGTGGTCCCTGGTTTTTTTTTTAAAAAAAAAAATTATGATGAATTTTCTTTCTCCTCTGATTTTCGTTTCTCTCACATCCTCCTCGTTTCCTCCTCTTCATTTGGCCGTCTTTATTTTTTGTTGCTGATTTTTTCTCTCTCTCATCTTAACTGAGTGATTTCGTTCATAATATTCAATAATTAATCTCAATCACAATTTTTATTTGTAATTTATTGTGAAGGATGATGTTGTTGAGTCTTACAATTTAGCATATGAGGGTTGTAAAGACATTTAAGCTCTTGAAAATGATAACAGTAAGTTTTATTGAATTTTTTTGTGTTTTTTGTATTGATGATGAATATTCATTTTAGATTCAGTTCAAATTGTTGTAAAAATAAAAGTAAGTTTAGTTGAAAAATGAATATCAGTATGAAGAAATGAATATTCAGTATACAAAAATGAATATTCATTTTAGTTGTTGCAAAAGTGAAGGCAAGTTCAAGTTTTTTGTGATAAAATGAATATTTCGTAATAAAAAATTAATATTTCGTATTAAAAAATGAATAATCATTTTAGTTATCGCAAAAGTGAATGTAAGGTCATGTTATTTGTGGTAAAATTAATATTTAGTATATAACAAAAAGAATATTTAGTATAACAAAATGAATATTAAGTTTAGGTTGGTGCGAAGTTGATTGTAAGTTCAGGTTCTTTGTGATAAAATGAATATTCAGTATTAACAAAATGAATATTCATCAGTGTTAAAAAATGAATATTCTATATACAATAATGAATATTCATTTTAGTTGTTGCAAAAGTGAATGTAAGTTCAGGTTTTTTTGCGGTAAAACGTATATTCTGTATTGCAAAAATGAATATTGTAGTTTTAAAAAAATGAAGATTATTATTTTTTTTGTGTGAGACCACAATTGCTCTATGTATTCCGGGAGCACCGTATACTGTAGTTAAAAAAATTAAGATTTTAGATTTTTTTTTAAAAAAAATTGTTGTAAAAAAATGAATATTGTAGTGTACAAAAATGAAGATTAAATTAAAGAAAAAATAAATAAATGAAGATTGCTATAAGAAAATGAAGATTTTCAGGACCACAAAAAGCTAGGTGATTATGGGAGCACCATATAACAGTTGTCTATAAACTCTACCAACTTAATTTGTACCAAAAAATCCGACAGTGGTCCAGATAAAAACCAATGAATTTTTTTTTACCTATTATTATTATTATTATTATTATTATTATTATTATTATTATTGTTATTATTATTATTATTTATGTATTCATTAATGTTTATAACTTTTACCTCTACACTTGTTTGTTTATTACAATTCCTTTTCTATAGTCAAATTTACAGCATCCACAATAAATTTTTATTAATATACAAGAAACAGTGTTATTATGTGAGTCTAATAGTGTTCAACTCAATAAACATATTTTTACTAGCCTTGTGTGCACGCTTTGCGTGCGATGATATTTTAAATATATCTTTTAATTGTCTAAACATAAAAAAGGTTGTTTGTTTAAAAAATTGGAACATTTTTCAAATTCAAATTCAAACTCATCCACATCTATATCTATATCTATCTTCTATATCTATCTATATATCTATCTATACATATATCTATATATATCTATATATATATATATATATATATATATATATATATATATACCTTACTAAAACTCTTACCACTAAAATATACCCTCTTTGCCTCCCAAACTACCATTTTTTTCTCCTAACAAAAAAAAAATCTATATCTATCTTTTATCTCACTTTCTACCTCTCTCTATATTTAATACCATAATTAATACTCTAATAATTAATAATCTAATAAATAAATAAAATACCAAATAAATATCTTCTTAAACTAAAATGTTATTATAAAAAAAAACTTTGACATAATAATTGACAAACATTTACATAATTTTTTTTACTAATTAAATTACTCACTTGTCTTTATTTAATTTGCGTACTTTCCTTTTTTAGGCTGCTTTCATTTTAATTTGCTGACTTCCTACATTATCTAAATATAGTAAAATTTTATTCTTTTATATTTATTAATACTTCGTATATTTTTCTCACGTTACTTTATCATCTTCTCTCTCTTACTTTTTTTGCACAAATTTTATCATAATTTATGATTTTTTTCCTTTTTCTATTACTCTATTAGTTTATTGGTATTGATGAAAACACAAATGAGCAAATATTAAAAAAATAGGGGTGTATTTTATTATAATTAAATTTTTTTACATCTCTACTAATCTTTTATACTACCTCCATATTGCAATATTCGCTACATAAGTATGTGATACGGACTCCTAGACAAAAAAGGATTCAAAGAGAAATAGAATGAAAAATGAATAATTAGGCCCACTACAAAAGTAAGGTCGATTTAAAAAATAAAAAAGTTACACATATATAGATAAATTTTTCATTAAATATAGTAAAAAAAATTGTTGTAAACATTATGTTACAACTTAAATTGCAAAAGTTGTGAGTATTACGATATAGAGTTAAGACTAATGTAGGAACAAAAAAAAAACCTTTTCTAAACCCGTATTATCCATCCCAACACATCAATACTTCTATTTGGTATAGTATATCAATACTTTTATACTAATATAGTAACCACAAAAAAAAGCTTTCCTAACCATTAATTAAAACCGAGCATTTGCTCGGGTATTATCCAGTAATCATAATAAAATTTCCCTTTTTCATTGGGCCATCCTACAACAATAAATAAAAAAATTGTTTACTTACTATATTCTATCGGCTATCAAATTTCTACGATAATCGAAAGGCAAAATTTTTATTTGAAAAATTATATCAATATGGGTATCTATTTATAGAGAATTCAAAAATATAAGTTTGGTATTTTTATTTTATTTTTATGAATTATATATTTTATAATATTTTCATTTTAAAAAGTTTAAAAATTGTAATAACTTTCTATAATAATTAGGAGTTATGTAGTTATGTACTCAATTCAAATGACATTTTTTGTATTTTACTAAAAAATTATTTATATTCCCAAAATACCAAATATTTTTACATGTCTGGCCTAATATAATCCCAATTTAAATTACAACAAATGAATAATAAATTTATTCATTAATGTGATAAAATTTGGACAAGAAAAAAGTTAGATTGAGGTAGAGTTGTAAATGGGTCGACCTGGGTTGGGTTTGGGTTGACCCATTAATATAAACAGGTTAAAATCCCCAACCTAAACCCAACCTATCTAGTTAAACGGGTTAAGATTATCAACTCAACCCAACTTTATAAATAAATGGGTTGACCCAATAACTCGTTTAATAATATTAGAACTTTTTCATTAGCATAAAATTAAGTTATACTACTATATATATGTCTATACTATTATATGAACTATAACAACAACCTACGATAGCTATCTATGTTATAAGTCATATTGTTCATAATTTACACATAATATTCAAGATAAGAAACATTAGGTTTTAAGACATTACAACCACCTACATAACTCACAAAGAATCTATAACATAATAAAAAAAATATGAAAGTGATATATTAGATTAGTACATCAATTCAACTTGAAACTAATTTTATTACAACGTATATTTCTAATGAGTTATTATTAAGTTGGGTTCGGGTTGAGTTATTGAGTTAGGTCAGATTTTACCAGCTCTAGAGAGTAAATAGTTGAGATTGTCTATCTTCCTGAATGCGGCCCACTCCACCCATCCCAAAGTTGAGAAAGGAGCAAGTCTTCTCCTCCCTCACTTTCTATCACCATTTTCTCTCTATTTCCTCTAAAAAGTTGAAAGCGAACTCTTCTTTTCTTTCAATTTCAAAGTCACTTCTTTCTCACAAACAAAATCCAAAAAATAAAAAATAAAAGATCCCATTTTTTCAAAGTTTATCATCAGAATTAAGCTACATATAGCAAAACTCAAATAAACAAAACTTGTATAAAAATAATCATCATCATCAAATTCCCATCTATCTGTCAGTTACAGAGTGCTCTAGTGTTTCAGAATTTGGAGTTGAGTTTTGATGGTCCAAAAATGGCAATAGATTACCAAAGATCTGAAGGAGGAGACAAAGTTTGGGGCCTTTTTAAGCTCCCGTTTCGTCAAAACACATCTTCTATGTCTTCTTCTGCAAATTATTCTGGAATGCATACTGTTAATCACAGCAACAATGGCGAAGGCTCTAATTCTCAACCTATTACACCGTCTGTTTCTTCTGTGGCTAGATCCCTTCTTCCTACTCGTCGACGTCTTCGCCTTGATCCTTCTAACAAGCTCTACTTCCCCTGTAATTTCTCTCTCACTCCCTGATTTTCTATTTGATTTTTTTTATGATCTTGTGAATTGGGGTTTTTGTTTGCTTATTTAAGATCATGATCATGAATCTGGGTTCTTTTTATTTTTGCATGTTAATCGTTTGTTTTTTTGTTGATTTTAATTTAGGTCTCGTGTTAATTTTGTTGTGATGTTTAGCAAAATCTTGGTTGTTATCATGTTATAAATGTTCACATTGTCTGAGTTTTGTTTTAGAGAATCCCAAGAATGACTTGGAAAAGTAGTAGTACATGTTTGGTTTCTGATGTAATGGTATGGTTTGACCTGTATATCGTCATAGATAGTGGAGGAGTAGCTGGTGCTTTATCAATGAGCTTTTATGCATTCATGAAAACATGATGTCAATGAAGTTGTGTTTGATTATAGTGACTCAATTTTTTTAGTTGCACCTCTTTAATACAATTTGTGAACTGAAATGTTTCAACTTGAAAAAAAAAGAGGAAGTAATTATTTCTCTGAAATTGCGTTATTCTGGAACTTGCTCCTTTTGTAATCGTTTATTGCTTAAAAATGTGGAGTTGTTGGAAAGGGATTTTGTTTCCTTGTATGAGTAAGATGGGGTTGTTACATACTTTGATTGGGTGTTTGTTGAATGGAAATATAATAGTTTATCTTGTGTTGAATTCATGTTCCTGCCGAAGGTAGATAGGTTGAGGACTTTTTGACTTTAACCATTAATTAGATAAGGGCCTCGTTTGGTGATTAGAGTTTAAATGTTAGAGTTTGTGCTTGGATGATTATTTTATGTTCAGAGGTTTTAATTGTTGAGTTAAATAGTTGATTGTGTGAAAGTGTTTGGTAACACTTAGTTAATTGCTTAGAATTTTGTTATGTAAATTGACATTTATGTATATTTTTTTTGTAATATTTTAAAAAATAATTTGTTAGGTTTATGTGAACAAATTATTTATTTAATTTTTACCAAAATTATTGTTTTCAGTAGCCAAAACTCTAAGCTCTCTCTCTCCTCCCCCCCCCCCCCAAAAAAAATCCCTCTCCCCAAACACCCTAAGGTCTCATAGGTTCACCCCCCAATAGCACTAGTAAAGTAGCTTCTTTGATAATTGGTGCTCAATCAAACTAGCTGTTTGATTCGTTAAAGAATAAATAAATTTTACTCTACTCTACCTTCAACAAGTACTGTGAAAGCTACTTCTACAAACTAGATCGAAGGAAGTTATCATTGTTGTACTCCCTCCATACCATAAAGTTCTACCCATTTATGTTTTGCACAGTCTTAAATGAACTCTTTTGACCTGGGTTGCATCGATTTGGGGATGGGGACAACAACGAGTACAACTACGGGGATTGAAAATGACAAACATAGAAATTAGATGGCAATGGGTCGGCAACGAACGTTAACAAAAGTATCAGATCGTCTCGGATACGGGGACCGTGGTAAATGAAGTACCCATGCTACATAGTATTTGATTCACGTTGAAAATTTGATATTTCACACATCATTGAAATTAATTAAGTTATCTAGTTTTCAATGTTTTGTCCTATGTTACTCGGACTCTGCTGGAAGTATCGGACAAGGATATGTGTCCAAGTGTCAGACACGGCAATTTTATGAAAAATATGAATGTTTTTGGTTCAAAATGAAGTGTCCAAGTGTCATACCAATGTCCAAAGATCGACTGTCTGACACTGGTACGTGGGGTGAAACAAAGAGTCCGAGTAACATAGGTTTTGTCTTATATAGTAAAAAAAAATTGGTTTAAAGTTTTTTTTTTAATAACTTTTACCACAGAGGTAGTATATTGATAGAACTTTATTGAACAGAGGAAAATGGGCAGTATTGACCTTTTGTGCGTTTCCTTAAGTGACTAGAGTAGATCATTGATTTCTTCATTGTTTTTGAAATTTGATCCATTGTAGGTAAACCCGCTCTCCTAAGTGAATACCTTGCTTTTCTCAAATAAACAGTCGTTGCCTTTGTGGCTTTCCCCTCACACCCACCATATTACTTACTTTAACCACTACCATATGTTCTAGTTCTTCTCTAATAATGGAAGGCTTTATTTATTGTGGTGGAGATATGATTTTGGCAATGGTAGAATGTAGATATGATATTAAGGCGGCTGGCGGCTACCCTCACATCCTAGAAATGGAACTCTAGATTTGGAGGGAAGGTTCAAATCAGGTATGGTTTGGGCTGTTCAAATAGGAGAAAAGGAGACAGTTCAGCTTGTAAGAGAATTTAAGTTATTTAACCACCAAGTTAGGTAACTTTTTACTAGCATCATATATTTTGCTAATTGTATAAGAGCTAGGTGTATATCTATGTGGAAGTTATTTAGCTCAGCATATGAATTATCATGAGTAAAATTAGAAAGCGGTATGAGGAGAGCATCGAGTTAAGTTAATTTGATTATGGTTGTTTTTTTAATACAGTACGATTTAGATTGATTTCATTCCGGTTTGTTGAATACAGTTTGCTTTAGTTTAATTCCTTTTGGTCTCCTCAAATCCAAATAGCTGTTTAGTTAAGTTTGATTTCCTCTAAAGAGTCTAAGCCATAATGAATCAGTTTGATTGGCTACTTTTATTCCGTTTAGTTTGATCTAATTAAAATCCAATGAAGTCCTTAATATCTTTGCCATTTTAAGCTATGCTCTAGTGCTCTATTTTTGTGCATGTTAAATATATATCCAAATCCACGTTGGCCGACCATAAACCAGTAATTCTTTTTTATTTCCCTCTTCAAGTTTTCACCACTTGATTCGTTTTGGTCTTCATTTCCTTATATTTCTTCCCTTAGTATTCAAGCACCAACAACCTCGTAAAACCTCATTTTCTCCTCTTCAAGCTTCTTCATACTTATCATAGTTTTTATCACAACGACATTTCCCTAGCCTTGATAGCATTGTTGTTTGTTCTTTATCTTTTTGTAATTTAGGTCATGATGGCCATCTCTTCTTGTCAATTGCTTAAGATGTTTTTATTTAATTCTTTTTTAATAAATAAAGGCCTCTTAAAAGGACATAGAAATGGGATCTGTTATGCATCAATATATTTTAGTAAGGGTATTCTAGAAAGTTTATAATAAGTTAGCTATTAGGAATTTCTAGAAGGTTCAAGAATCACTAGATAAGGTTTCTCTATAAATATACTTAAGTAGGATGGAAGAGGACTTGTTGATGGGTGAAGAAGAAATTTATGTTTTGTTTTTTAGATTAGTATTTGGAGTCCTCATCTACTCGAAAGCTGCTGTTGAAACACCAAACATTCATTTCAGCCTCTATTTTCTGCCTATTATTGTTCTGCCCAGATTATTATTTTCAGAATATCATTTGCTGTGAGTGTTGTTGTGTTGCTTGTCTATTGCTGTGGTAGTCTGTGTGTGAGAACATCATTATGAAAAGTGAGAGGAGGTATCATAAGGTGTTTCTAGCTTTGTATTTCCGAAAATTTGAGAAATATACAAAAACTCGAAGAGAAGTAAAGGTCGTATGAGGTTGGTGGTGTTTGATTAGTGAGGGAAAATTTTATAAGGAAACGAAGACAAGTGAAGCCTTAAATTAAATGGTGGAAACTTCTAGGGAAGAAAAAACAAGTATTTGTGGATATATTGTCTAGTATTGCTATTTGATCTTCCAACATGGAATTGCATATAAATTTAACATGACAAAAATTAATCATAGCATAAAATAGCAAAGATATTGAGGTATGGATTTAATTTTAATCAATAAACTAAACGGAATCAAAGTAGCTAGGGTTGGGTGCTTATTAATTTTGTTTGGTAGGAAGCAATATCAAATTAAAAAACTAATTGAATTTTGGGAAACCAAATGGAATCTTGTTCGTCTCCCCGGAAGATTCATGGTTACAGACTTACCCTCTACGTGTACTGCTTGACTACGACGCTCAGCATTATGTTTTGGTTACTTAAAATTATTTACAAAAGAATATATGTGTTCTACATGTTGAAAAATACTCTTAGAACTAAGTTCTATTCACACCCAATGCCCCTCCTCCTCTTGTAAAGCACACTCAACTGTTCACTACAAATTTGCAACTGCCTTGCTGGTGGTTTTCCTTTCCTGTGAATTTTAGGGTGTGTTTGGTTGGGGGTATTAATCAAAGGGAATAGGAATCAACTGCCCTCATTCCCTTTAATTATGTTTGTTATGTCACTTTTGCCATTCCCTTTCCCATTCCCCTATTCTAACACTTTTCCATTCCCACCCCTCCCAACCACCCTTCACCTAACCACCACCCAACCACCCCAATCCAACCCAGCCCCACCCCCACCCAGCCCCACTGCCACCCACTCACCCAGCCCCACTGCCACCCACTCACCCACCACCACCCCCACCCACCCCCACCCAACCCAACCCAGCCCCACTGCCACCCCCACCCCAAGCCAGCCCAGCCCAACTGCCACCTCAAGCCAGCCCAGCCCAACTGCCACCCCAAGCCAGCCCAGCCAAGCCCCACTGCTACCCAGCCCCAAGCCCCACTGCCACCCCAACCCAGCCCAACACTTTTCCAACCACCCCAATCCAACCCAGCCCCACCCCCACCCAGCCCCACTGCCACCCACTCACCCAGCCCCACTGCCACCCACTCACCCACCACCACCCCCACCCACCCCCACCCAACCCAACCCAGCCCCACTGCCACCCCCACCCCAAGCCAGCCCAGCCCAACTGCCACCTCAAGCCAGCCCAGCCCAACTGCCACCCCAAGCCAGCCCAGCCAAGCCCCACTGCTACCCAGCCCCAAGCCCCACTGCCACCCCAACCCAGCCCCACCCCCACCCACACCCACGAACCCAACCACTCAGCCCCACCCTACTAACCCTAACCACCCAAATTAAAAAAACAACCCCCAACCACCTCCAACACCTCCACCACCACCTACACCACCCCCAGCCGCACCGCCTCTCCCCGCCGCCCCTTCGCCACCGAATTTGGGGGTTTTTGGTTCGTGGGGGGTGGTTGGGGGCTGTAGGGTGGTGGGGAGGGGGCGGCGAAGGGGCGGCGGGGGGAGGCGGTGCGGCTGGGGGTGGTGTAGGTGGTGGTGGAGGTGGTTGGGGGTTGTTTTTTTAATTTGGGTATTTGAGTGGTTAGGGTTAGGGTTAGGGTTTTGAGGGGTGGGGGAGGGGAGGAGGCTGCCGTGGTGGAGGAGGGGGTGGCGCCGGCAAGGGGTGGGGGAGGGGGGGTGGTTTCGTTGGTGGTGGAGGAAGTGGGGGTTGTTTTTGAACTTGGGTGGTGGAGGTGGGTTTGGGGTGGTGGTGGTGTTTTTTTTTTTTAACAAACAACCTTTTAAATCTAGCACTTTTGCTTTCCATTCTCCCCCATTCCTATTCTTAAAGTGATTCTCTTTCCCCTTTAATAACCAAACGGCCCCTTAATTAATAAGCAAACTGCCCACATCCATTTCTAACGTCACAATTCACAACTAGTTTAATGTCAACCCCACGCGACTAGCCACCTCTTAAATACTTAGTGCTGCCGCATAAAACTCATCGGAGTTAAGCTGTTGAAAGTGACTGGACCTCACCAAACACTGCTTTATCTGGTAAGGGCTATTTGCTGCAAAGTTCACTGAGGCTCATCATGAGAGACGAATGGGTGAACTTTTTAAGTAGTGGATGGCCTTTCTGATTGCTAGTTTGTGACTGGTTTTGGGGAGCGGGGATTAGAGTTTGGGGAAGGAGTATAGAACGTAAATGAGGGAGAGAGAGAGAGAGAGGACATTCAAATTAACAAGTATAAAATTTATGTTTACATTATCTTTGGTGGATCACTCATCTTTACGAGTGCTAACATTTTCCTTCTATCTTGCAGATGAGCCAGGTAAGCAGGTTAGGAGTGCTATAAAGATTAAAAATACAAGCAAATCTCATGTAGCTTTTAAGGTATGTATTTTTTTTTTAATTTTATATTATTAAATACTCGTTTATGGTACTGGGTTCTGGATATGTGGTCCATTTAGAAGCTCACATAACCAAACTTTCCATCTGACGTTTGCACCTTTGCTTCAGTTTCAAACAACTGCACCAAAAAGCTGTTTCATGCGTCCGCCAGGAGCTATTCTTGCTCCTGGGGAGAGCGTCATCGCAACTGGTAAAGATCGCTTTTCCCAGACTTTTATTTCCAATCATCGCTATTGTATTGCCTTTTTAGAATTATAACAAATTCATTTTGTATGTGGATTTGGCTAGTATTTAAGTTTGTGGAACATCCAGAGAACAACGAAAAACCATTGTTAGAGCAGAAGAGCAAGGTGAAATTCAAAATTATGAGCCTAAAGGTGAAAGGACCAATGGACTATGTTCCTGAAATGGTATGTATTTGCTCTTATACTTTTAAGATGTCAGTTCATTTGTCCTTGTATGTTGATCTATTTCCAACACACAGAAGTTTTCAGAGGCAGGAAGGTTTCTGTTTTGTTCTTATTTTTATGGGATATATATATTTAATTAAAAAAAAAATACTTCCCCCATCTCAAATTAAATGCAACAAACCATTTTTCACACAGGTTTAAGTGATTTTGGAATTAATAATAGTTGGGACTATTTTTGTAAGACCGGCAATAGTTGGGACTATCGGTGTGAATTATTCCAATAATATGTTTAATAATTCAAGCAAGAATTAGTTTATAGGTTACTTGTCTTAAGATTAGTTTGATAAATTTGATTGTTTACACCCTTAAATCTATTCCCCTAAATGCGTGCAAAATGGTTTTTTGCATTTAATTTAGAACATAGAAAGTAGTACATACTACATGGGACGCCAGTTCAGTGGGGTTAGGAGTACTAAGATACATTACCATTGATGGATTGATCACTTTCCTCGAAATTGTGTAGGTCAATTTTACTTGTTTTATATTAGTTTTCTGATCCTTTAATTATGCTAAATGTAGTATGAGTTAACAAGTTATCATTCCCATTGCCAAAAAGAGTTGTCATTTTTTTAAGAAAAATTTGTAAGTCAAGGTTTTGTAAAAAAACCATCTTATCTAGAAACTTTTGTAAGAAAACATCTTATTTCACTGCTTGTTGCCCACTGGCTTATTATCAGAATGCGGCGTTGACTATCATGTGTTTGGCACGTGAGTCATTAAAACACTTTTTTTTTGTCATATTCTTTGACTTTTCCCTCCCATTTTTCCTATTTTCCCCCTCTTCCCTCCCTTTTTGACCTAATTTCCTTCCTTCTCCCTCCCTATCACTCTATTTATACATAGTTATTGGCTTTAAAGCAAATTAAGATAAATGGGAGGGGAAAAGAAAAAAATATAAGAAAATATATGTTTTAATGACTCACGCGCCAAACACGTGATAGTCAACGTTGGGTTCTAGCAACAAGCTGGTGTTCAACAAGTAAATTAGTGACACAAGATGGTTTCTTACATAAGTTTCTAGATAAGATGGTTTTTTGGACAAATTTTTATCATTTTAAATAAGTAAATAGAATAGAAGGGAAAAGCTCGTATTGTCTTATTGTTGTAGCAAATTGGGTCCAGTATTCTAGCTTCAGTTTGCCAAAGAAATGTTTCTTATAGCTTGTTTTTTTAGTTGCAATAAACTCTTTTGTATGGACTCCTTGGCAAAGTTTTGTTGTGAGTGTTAAATAAATAAATAAATATATATATATATATATAGAGAGAGAGAGAGAGATAAAGTTACATGTCATGAAGAGAGAGAAAGAGAGAAATGACTTCCATAAAAGCAAGGAGACATTGATCTAAAGTGAACTTTCCAATTATGGACTTGTTGCAACCTAAAAATTGGAGGAATTATTTTGTTCAAAACTTCATAGTAGTGTTACCTAATTCGCTTCATTTGCAATTTACCCAAAACGGGCCAAAAATACCCAACATGACCATAATTTGCTTATTTCAGTTCGCAATTTGCTGGAAGTTTAGGGAACATGGTCATTTGCCAAAAAAAGAAAAGTTTAAGGAATTAGGTCATCCTGCTTCATAGTTGTGTTGTATTGTTGGCTGTGTATTCTATTTCTGGTTTTATAACCAAGAATCTGTTAGTAGAAGCTTAAGGAATGATCTAGTTGATTTTAATTAGGCAACATATTCTATATATGTAGCTCATTAGGAAGAAAGTTATCTGAAGAGAAATTAGTTTCATGGTTTTAGCTTTGGGAGTGTGTCAAGTCATGTGAATACTTTGCAATCTATTCTTCCGACTGCAATACTGTCTTATTTAAGTCAGTTCATTACAGAAAGCCTTATATTTGAACCTCTGATTTTTTTATTGTTTTCCATACACAATTTTTTGAAATTTCCAAATCTAAATTTGGGCCTTTATTTGTTAATTGTTGATTACTTTTGATGCATTTTTTAATACAGTTTGATGAGCAAAAAGATCAAGTGGCTATAGAGCAGATACTGCGTGTTGTCTTTCTAGACATAGACCGTCCCAGTTCTGTAAGTTCTCTATTCTCTTTAAAGGAAAGATAATAATAATAACCGTACCCATTTAGCTCTGCCATATTTTTGCTGTACTAGTGCTGTTGATCATGGGCCAGGTCAGGCTCTAATTCATGTCAAAATTTGTCCAAGACTCGAAAAATTGGGCGATAAATTGTAGAATTTGTATCCTACTCCCTGGTCTATGTAAACCCATTTTAATATTTTGCTCATTTAATATTCATTTTGCTTATTTAATAGGATTTTTTGCTTTGAATAATACAACCTTTCAACGATTTGCAAAGAATAATACAACCTATCGTTTTTTCGTGAATAATACAAACTTGTCCTCAATTTTGCAACTAATGATATAGATGACCTTTAACCTGCTATTCAGGTTAAAACTATTAATTTTTTTTTATTTTTTATTTTTTTAAGTCAGAAAAATAAATAAAAAAATCAAAATTTTTTTTAAAAAAAATTTAAAAATAATTTACCACCCCCACCCCACCCCCCCATTATCAAAATCAAAATTTTAAAAAAAAATAATATTTTTTATTTTTAATACTTTTTAAGTCAGAAAAATAAATAAAAAATTAAAATCAAAATCAAATTTTTTTTAAAAAATTTTAAAAAATAATTTTTTTTTTATTTTCTGATATTTTTAATAATATTTTTTGATTTTTTTGATTTTATTTTGCAATTTACTATTTTTTTCTTTTTTAAAAAAAAAATTACAAGGACCAATCATAACGTGAAAATGAGCAAAAACTGGTTTATAAGTCAAAAACTGGTTTTGTATCATTCGTTGCAAAAATGAAGCCAAGGTTGTATTATTCACGAATAAACAGAAGGTTGTATTATTCTTTGCAAATTGTTGAAAGGTTTTATTATTCAAAGTAAAAAATCCTATTTAATATGCAGTTTTAGAAAATGAGCAGCATAGAGAACTAAATGAGCAATCTGAAATGATTTCATGAACAAAACTACATATTAAATGAGCAAAATATAAACCTAGGTGCAAGTATTATAGGAAATCCATAAATTGGGTCACAAGTCTCACAGCCCTGAAAAGTTGGGTTAAGTGGTTGGAAATATGAGCCGGAGTAGACCACTTTTTGGACCAAAAAGAAGCCTTATTTGACCTTGTCAGTTATGATCAGCCCTAATATAATGAATGACACCCAATATACACAAATTTGTTTCTTTCCGAACAATTGATGCCTCAAAAGTCCAATAAGATTCATCTCTGAAGCAGTTTTTGCCTTCTTTGTTCTCATTCTGAAGGCTTTTGAAAAATTGAAGCGTCAATTAGCCGAGGCAGAAGCAGAGCTTGAAGAACGCAAGAAGCCTCCCGAAGATAATGGCCCGAAGATAATTGGGGAAGGGCTTGTTATAGATGAATGGGTAAGTTATAAAGCTCGATTCTAGTACTGTAAAAAAAATACGGAAAATTGCACCCAGATTTAATATTTTTTCGTGCCATATTTTCAGAAGGAGAGAAGAGAAAGGTATCTCGCTCGACAACAGGTTGAAGGGGTGGATGCTACGTAACGAGAACATGCTGTGTTTTCTCCCTTTGAGTTTTAACCCAAGTGAGATTGTTTCCTTATTCGAAGATTCGAAACCACCGCATTTATTATAAAATGTTGTGTTTTTGTGGTACCAACTATAAAATTGAGATGGTTATATTTAGGAAAAGTGTTTATCGTCAAATGATGTTATTTGGGAAGGGCGAAGAAGCTGCCCTTGCCAGGTAGGGTTGTGATGTATTTGAATGTAGATAAAAATGTAGTTTTGTATCAAAGAGGAATGAAATTTGGGTGTAAGAATGTCATTGAACTAGTTCTTTCTTTTGTCTCTTGGTGTGATGATGTTTCCATCAATGCTTGCTTCATTGATTGCATTATGTTACCCTACTTTCATTTCTAAATTAGATCAACACTTTTTTTTACATGACTAGTTGTCCACGGCACGCGTTAAGCACTGTGTCCAACACGAATTTTTTCTTGTTGTAATAGAACAGTAGTTGGAATCATAACATGTAATTCGATATTCGTTTGAATTTGTAATGAAGTTTGATTTCCGAAGAAATATAATAATTGGGTAAATTTTTTTTTTCAGGGTTGTGACTGGGAGTGTCAGATTGGGTCAGAACTAATTTAATTGAACTGAACTAATTGAAAATCAACTGTTTTGGGTCGATCTGAAATTACCTGAAAGTGAACTGAACTGAATGAACTAATAACTGAAATGCAATTGAAAAATATCGAACTGAACTGAATTTGAAACCAGTACTACAGACTACAGTGCTATGCTCATGTTGAAACATGTATAAATTATAAAAATGGGAACCACTCAAGAAAATAAGCTACACAAGTATCTTGACAGTACATGTTAGATTGTGGCAACATAATGCCAGGCCAACAATGTAAAATAATTTCCATTGACCCTTTCAATAAGATAGGAAATAAAAATGCCATAAGTCAGGGTTAGCTATAGTCAAGACATGCATCTATAGAAACACATAATCTTACATACAAACAAAGGAAAGGGGATTAAGTTACATGAGCAACAACCAAACCAAGCCTTTTCCTTAGAAATACCTTCAGGCTTACCTTGCAATTCTGGCACTGAAATGAATATATATGAAAAAATATATATATACAGACTGAAGTGGTATTGATTGACTAACGATAGATAGCTTACCTAGATTTGACAATTTGTTCAAGCAATCTCAATCAGATGCCTATGTTACCGTCATGTAGCATTGAAAGAACTTCGGTTCTAAAAGAAACATGTAACACTACAACAATAGATAGAGACAACAAATTTAAAAACCATAACAGACTAATTCAACCATGAATCTTATTAGAATGGTCAAATGTTGAAAATAAATACAAAAAAAGTAAATAAATCAAAATGGAGTATACTTTTCTGTTTTATCCTGGACTAGAGTGAATCGGTGCTAATGCACCGTGTACATTTAAATATATTTCGTCTTATATCAATATACAAATATAAAACTTCATTTGTCTAGTGTTTTACTGTTATATTTTTTTTTAAAAAGAATTCTTAATATATACGGTTAAAAACGTCCAATTATTAATTGTGGTGATATATAATTAACATGTTTGTTTATTTTTTTTTTGAATTTTATTTTAGGTTAAGAAAGTTATGTTTCGAAGTTTTTTCTTTTTGAGGTGATGTGTCTTTGGGGTTGGTTAGGTAGTTATATTTGATTTTTTTAAGGGATGTGTCTTTGTAGGTTAGGTAGTTATATAGAGTGAGACAGTATATATTTTATTATTTTATGATAAAAATATGTATACAAAATTTTTAAAAATATAAAAATATTTAATTTTAAATATAAAAAAATTTAATTCTATATCGATCAGGATATGGAATGCTAATTTGTCTAGTGTTTTATTACCATATTTTAAAAGATGTTATCTATTTTTTTATCTATTATTTAACTAATTTGTCATCGAAAAAGGTGTTTTCTTCGTGATTTTATTTTATTTTGATTTGATATTTTATATCATAAAGTAAAATATTTAAATAAGATGGTAGGTAATTATTCATTTTTTTAGATGAAGGGTGTAAGGAGGGATGGTTACGTTATGTTGACTCCAAAACTTTACAGATATTGAATGATTAAGTTAAATAATTTATACCTTTTTTTTTGTTAGGTAGTTATTATGTTAGGTAGTTTTTTTTTTTTTTTTTTTAAAAAAAAATAACAATAAAAGGTAGATTAATGAGAGGCCTCCATTGGGAATTTGGAGGCCTCTCATCAATTTAGATTTTTAAATTATATAATAGATTACACTATATTTTCAATGACTATGCTAGCCTGCACATTCTTTATTTAATTTTAATTTGACAGGTTGACAATTCAAATGCCAAAAAACAATTTTACAAGCTGAAAATTAGTGTAAAAAATTACAATACTATTGAAAAGAAAATGTAACTCCTAAAGTTAAAATCCTAACCCAATTGATGAAAACCATTGATGATATCGAACAATAATTCACTTAAAGCCAAAACCCCATTTGTCTTCATTTGTGTAACAATCTTGAAAAGTTACTCCAATATTTATCCTGCTTCGAATTCGACCCCTTACTACATTCAATGAACATAATCATACATGCATATATATTGATTAGAATTCAACACAAAAATAGAAACAGTTCATGATAAAAATCGAGGGAGTTAGGAAGCTACTGAAGATTCAAAGACTGGGCTTTCAATCTAAACAACTTAAAATGAATCTAAAAATAGGAAGCCAGCAAAAATAAGGTCTTAATCATTGCATATTTTAAATAAAAGCATTGAAAGCTCAAAATTGACCTACCAAACCATGAAAAGGTTGCATAAGAATAGGATATGGTGATTTGGATGCGACAACGGTTGTGGGGGTGTGACCACACCGTGCGCCAAGGTTGTTGTCGTCCCAAACCCCAATACGACTCCATCTACTTGTTCCTCAAAATTGTTGCAGCCATGGCTTCACCACCGTCGTCGTTACCACCATTGATTCGATTAAATCAGTGAGATTCTAAAAACCTACGAGAAGAGAATGCGAAAAATTTCGCCCTTACAAAGTGTTGAGGCAATAATGTTGAGAAATAACTCTTTTTGTAGTAGTGAATTTTTCAGGTTTAATAAGTTCGATCAAATAATTAAGTTCCAATAAGTTTAGATAAGTTCAGTTCTGAAAAGTTCAAATAAGTTTTGATAAGTTCAGATAATTGAGTTGTTTATTGCAAATTTCGACTTCAAATATGAACTTTAAGGATTAAAATGACCAGTAAAATCTTGACATGACAATTTATTACATGTAGATCAATACACGAAGATCGAGGTGAATAATAAGAATGTAAATCAAGGAGAATCCGGTTGTTTTTTGAAAATTTTGATCTTAAATATAACCCTTAACGGCCCGTTTGGTTATTGGTAATAAATTGTGGTAATGGTAATGAATTTATATTGTAATTTTGTTAAGAAGAAGCCTTACAATCTCAATGGAAAACAAATTGTCATTCCCAAGCTCCAATTTTCTTCTCATTTTTTATTTCCATCCATTATCATTGTGGAGGGTAGTATCTGATGGGAATGAATATTTGTGAAGAAAATTAGATAAATTGAAGCTAAGGTAGCACTACCATGGGAATGGATTTTGATTCCCTTCCAAATTTAGTTATAAGTTAATTCCCATTACCATGATTTATGATCGGCTACCAAAATAAGTCGTAATAGTTAAAATGACCCGTAAAATCTGAGGGCTTTTTTTGATACATAGAATAATGTACACTAATCGAGGCGAATCGGGAAAGCAAATTTGGTATTAATGGTTTTTTTTTTTTTGTTTTTTTTTTTGCAAAATTTGACCTCAAATTCGATACTTAAAGTTTAAAATGACCCGTAAACCTTGAGAGACAATTGTTTTTGACATATAGATACTTAATCGGGAATGCAAATAAAAAACAAAAAATATTTAAAAATAAAAATAAATAAATAGTAATATGGAATAAGTTAAAAAATAAAAACAAATTTTGAAAAATGAAATAAAAAATAAGTTCAGTTCATTTTTCTTAAGTACTCTTAAGTTCTCTTAATTTAAGTTTAGCAAAATTAAGGTCCATTAGTGACTAACTTAGGGTGTGTTCTCTCCACCTTAAAAAAAAAAAGTTTCAGGTTTAATAAGTTTAGATAAGTTCCAACAAATTTAAATAAGTTCTAATAAGTTCAAATAAGTTCAGCTTAGATAACTTCATGTCTAATAAGTTCTAAATACACCTTAAAAAAAGTTCTAGGTTTAAGTTCAAATAATTAAGTTCCAATAAATTCAGATAAGTTTTGATAAGTTAAGTTCAGTTCAGAAAAGTTTAGTTAAGTTAAGGTTTAATAAATTGAAGAGAACACACCCTTATTACTAAAATCTAATTACATTAACGGTTCGTTTGATAGTCAGTCATAAATGATGGTTATGGGAATGAATTTATAATTAAATTTGGAAGGAAACAATATCAATTCCCATGGTGTAACTAGTTTAACTCCAATTTTTCTAATTTTCTTCATAAATATTCATTCCCATCAAATGCCACCCTCCGCGATGATAATGGATGAGAATAAAAAATGAGAAGAAAAATTAAAGCTTGGGAATGAATATTTGTTTTCTATGAGGATTATATAAGGATGATGTCATCAATGGCCTCTTTTAGTAATTAGTTATAGATTTGGAAGGAAAATCAATATCAATTCCCATGGTGTAACTAGTTTAACTCCAATTTTTCTAATTTTCTTCATAAATATTCATCACCCATCAAATATCACCCTCCCCGATGGTAATGGATAAGAATAAAAAATGAGAAGAAAATTGAATCTTGGGAATGAAAATTTGTTTTCCATGAGGATTATAAGGTTTTTCCTTAACAAAATTATACTATAAATTTATTTCCATTACCTTAATTTATTACCAACAATCAAATGAGCCGTAACAAAAATATATCAAAAGTATCTGTTGCCAAGAAAAATATCTTACAATGATTTTTTAAAACAATATGAATCAAAATTTTGCAAAGAATATATTATTTTGAAATTTAACCTCTCATAAAATTTAATAAAATTACCGTCAATTAATGCCCAAAAACCTCAATACGAGGATCAAACATAACTATTAAAAAAAATATTATTTTTTATGAAGCTTCTTACGATGGTATATTATAACACTTTTACACATTCTGACATTTTCTAATATTCATATCGTATAATTTATAGGTTGACATTTTTTATATAAAAGAAATTGTGTACTTTCATTATCATTACATTTATTCTCAAATATTAGATTATAAAAATATTAATTGTACGTGCATCGCATTGGTATTATCTAGCTTGCGTAAACTAAAACTCATATTTTGTGAACTCCCCCGCCCCTAACTCTCTTAAATCCTCTTCCACATTTCAACATTTCCCCTAATTTCTGTACACATTTCCACCTAATTAGCACTGCCAATTCAGTTTAATATTTCAGTTTTGGTTTTAACCAATCAGTTTGGGTCGTTTCAGTTCAGTTAATTTCAGATAATTTTTTTCCAGTTCACCTCAGTTCAGTTAATTTTGATTTCAGTTCAGTTCAATTTTTGTACGAACATATTTCAGTTCAGTTCAGTTTTAGTTAATTGTCCAGTTTAACCAACCAGTTAAAAATTCGAACGGGTGCAATTTAGTTCAGTTCAAAATGTCGATAGTTCAGTTCAGTTTTTGTTACAGTTTTTTTGGTTCGATTAGCTTTAGTTCAGGTAATTTGAGATTATAATTTTGTAACTCCAAACCAACCTTAAGATAGGCATTCAGTAGGAAATTTTCTACCGCTAGTCGGTCGCATGCAAATTTGTAAAATCGGTCGCAAATCACTTACCCATATTTCCAGTAGGAAATTACCTATCGCATTTTCGGTCGGAAATGTTGAGAACTGCGGTAGCAAATCACCTACTAATATTTTTATTTTTCGGTAGGAAATTACCTACCGCTAAAAGTCGGTAGGAAATGTTATAAAATGCGGTAGGTAATTTTTCCGACCGAAAATCGGTTGAAAATTTACAATTAGCGACCAACGTATTTCCTACCGCTCAATATTGATCGAAAATCGGTCGGAAACGTGATTTCCGACCGATTTTTCTACTTTTCCTACCGCTTATGGCAGTAGGTAAATTAGCATTATTTTTGTAGTGTTCAAAACAGTTCGGATAATATTGTATCATTTTTGATTCATTTTAGTAATATTCAAATTAAATTAGTTTCAAGTCATTTTTAGTTTCAGTTAGATCCAGTTATCATCTTTTCAGTTCAGTTTCAGTTATCCTCTTTTCAGTTTAGTTTCAGTTTCAGTTCAGTTATATTCAGATACTCGATTTTCAGTTCAGTTTCAGTTCAGTTTCAGTTCAGTTATTTTCAGATATTTAGCAGTTAACTTCGGTTTCAGTTGGTTTCAGATTCAGTTCAGTTCAGTCCAATTTGATATTTTTCAATTGACTTTCAGTTATCAGTTCATTCAGTTCAGTTCACTTTCAGTTTCAGGTAATTTCAGATCGACAAAAACAGTTCGGTTTTAGTTAGTTCAGTTCCTGTGACGGCCCGACTCGCTTAAACTGGTGCGGAAGGAACCGACGAGTCGAATTGTCGAACTAACATACAAAACATACTTAAAATTTAAAACAAAAACATCAAAATTATTATTACTAAATCCCAAAAGTACAAAACCCACAAGATTGTGCGATACTAAACCCATAGTAATCAATACTAGAAGTCAACTCCAACTATTATCAGAGTTAGAATATACGAAATACAAATACTAATCGTCTGAACTAAAAATGAAATACAGTCTAAGATAGAAATACAACGGCACTCGCCCAACCCAAAGCTAAGCAACACCGTCATCATCGGAGTTACCTGAAAATTAACAACAATCCACTGTCAGTGGCGAGTAACATAACAGTCCCACCCTAACATGGATACATATAATCATAGAATAAACCAAACAAACACATTAGGCAAAACATACCAACATGCGACACAATCATCATAATAATATCAATAATAACAATTAATGACAACGATCGAAACTTGACTAACTTTAATTATTCAAACTTATCATTACTTAATATTTGTCGCTACCATTTACATTTTAGACCGGACTATGTTCGTACGAACACATCTTACGTGAACGAACTTTCCTACTATGCCAGGAATTAGATTCTTACTCCCAAACCCATGAACCCCATCTTATTGAAATTCATATCAAAAGACGACATAGCAAGTATACACTATCCCAATACTGCGGTTAGGATAGGGGCAACGTCTTAACCCGAGTCTTAGAATCTTACTCTAAGGTTAGGCGTCTAAAAGTAAACTTAAGCTAATCATTACAAATCCATTACATATTTGTTATTCACAAGATCGCTTCTTACGCCTTTTCTTGAGTCTAACCATGTACATTATCATAATCTTTGAACCTATTTAACCAATTCAATCTTTACCGTTTCTTTAATCTTTCTTTAACTTTCTTTAACAATCTTTAATAATCGTTAATAAATTTTTAATTAAACTTTAATAAACTTTAACAAACCTTTACACATAAGGATTACATGAACTAATTCAAGAATTTCAAGATTCATTAAAGAACTCATCAAGATTATCAAGAACCCATCAAGAACTCATCAAGAACCCATCAAGAACTCATCAAGAACTCAACAAGAACTCAATTACACACGCATAACTTCAACATAACTCAACAACATTTCATACATTTCCATGCATCAAAACTTCACATGAATCATACATAAACATGATCAAGCATAAGATTATTATAGGACATCATAACATGCATTAAAATTCAACAAAATACCATAAAAAGAACACCCAAATTAGCCCAATAATTCACGCATAACATAGCCAACAATCATCAACAATCTATCCCAATTTAATCATTTAATCTACCTTATAATCATAGTATACAAATTAAGGTAGAAAAGTATGTTACCTTAATTACTTGAGTGCAAAACGATAGCAAAAACTTGCTGTCGGAAACCCGAACTACACGGCCCAACCACAGCACAACCACCATGAACACAGTGCATACACGGCTGGAACACTCGCACACGGCCTAACAGCACGGAACCCCTCACGAACACGACTTCGACGCACGACCCTACTGCACGAACCACGACACGGTTGCACGGACCACCCTCACGAACACGACCTTCACACGGCACCACCACACGTCCCACACGAGCCAACCCACACGAACCAACCCGGAAATAAACCCAAACTAGTGATCTTGGTTGGAATTATGGGGGTTTAATTTGTGTTTAGATACCTAAAGATCAATGGAGAATTAATCTTTAAGTTTTGGATTTGGATGGATGAACAAATTGATTGTGGAAATGTGCCAAAAATGGCGTGTGAAAATGAAGGCAAATGGAGAGAGTGCTTGGCTTCTTAAATTGGTGAGCAAGGTGATTAAGATGGCAAAATGAAGTTTAAGCCTTAAAATTTCTTCTATTTATAGAAGTTGGCTAAGGTGTGAACATGAAGCAAGTGGCAAAATTAAGCCACTAATCATAAGGGGGCCGGTTTTTAGCTTGCTAAAATGGGCTTTGATGATCACTTGGGCTAATTGCACTCATGCATGACTAATCATGCCTAAATTGCATTTGGCCCAAAATTAATTAACTAATTAGAAAATTAAAAATTAAAAATCTAATTAATTAAATTAAAATAAAATAAATAATAAAACAACCATTCATAAAATAAAAATAAAAAATAATCGTAATTACAAAAAATAAAAAAATAAATAATAAAACAACCATTCATAAAGAATAATCGTAAAAAAATAAAAATAAAAATAAATAGTCCAAATAAGTTTGGACCATACATAAAAATAACATAATTACAACAAATAAATCAAAACAGAAAATATTGAAAAACTGGGTCGTTACAGTTCCAGTTAGTTCAGTTCAGTTAAATCAGTTTTGACCCAATCTGACAGCACTACACCTAATCATCTTTATATGATTATGGAGTGTATATATATGATAAATTGATAATTTGAACTTGCCACCCACATTACAACCACAATATGTCTCTCGTCATCAAACTCCAAACCCCCAAACCCACTTGTACCTTCAACCATATCACTCTTAACCATACCCTAAACCCATAACGATCACTTAACCATACACAAAACCCACAACGGTCACTTAACCTTCAACTGCTTGCCATCAAACTAATTTAGCCCAGAATCTCTTTTTTTTAATTTTTTTTTTCTTTCACCAAACCCCAAAACCCACGACCTTCAACCAAACCACTAGCACCAAAATCGAAACCCACAACCCATGATCTCCCTCTTCACCATACCCCAAATCCACCACCATCACTGAACCCCAAACCCATTATCTCTCTCTTCTTTTAAACAAATTTCCAAAATTTTTCATGATTTCAATGATAAAAAAACTTCACCATTCATCTCGATCACCATCTCTTCTAGTCTAGATTGAAAACCCAGGCCAATGTCAAAAACAAAAAATCAATGATGGAACAATCAATCTGAATCAAGGTTCGTGGAGGTCAGCAGCGAACAATGTAAAATTTGTTTGAATTGTTGTTGAAGTGATGGTGGTTATGGTGAGGAGAGAGAGGGGGATCGTTGGTAGTGGTGATAAGACAGAGAAAAATAGAGAACGTGAGTGGTTGTTATTGGTGACATATAATTTAGTGGGTTACTAATTATTGTTGAAGTGCGTGTTAGAACCTTTCCAATTGCAATTTTTTTTCTCTATTAAATTTAACTCAATTAAGTTGAGAATAATATATGTGATCTGAATTTACATGTTTAATTGTTGTATCTTTACAGATTGAATTTTTTGTCATCATTGTAAGTTGGTAGGATTCCGCGTGTCGGTAGCATGCTTACATGAGGAACAAGAGTATTCAAGTCTTGGAAAATTCTTCTCAATGGTTAGTACTTCTTCATGTTCCTTGCAAAATTTTATTTTAACAAAAAGCTTATTCGCCATTTATTTTGTTAAGAGAATTAGGCTATATTTGATTCACCTAATATTTAATGATCAGAACTGATTTGAGTATATTTTTTCGGATTTCATATTTTAAGTGTACAAAGTAATTTTTTTTTTAAATATCAAGGGTATATGTTATAATCTCCCTTTTATTAATCATTTCATAGGACTAGCTTTTTTACTACGTAACCAACAAACAATTTGCATGATAGATTAAGTATAAATAGTATGAGCCTGCAAAACAAAATAACATCCACATATACATTGGAAGCAAACAATTTAGTTTCTCCCTCCGTAACATAATGTTGCCTAAGCAACAAATACACTAGCACAAACTTCTAGAAAAAATAAGATAATTGTGTTATTAAGTGGTATAATAATAAAAATAAGAGAGAAAAAAGTAGATAAAAAAGGTGTGAAAAAATATGGGGCCTATTTGTGTTAGTAATGTGTTAATTATTATGACTAAGGCCAATGATGTAAATTTGTTATTTTTTTGTTGCCAAAAATAGAATAAAATGAAATTAGGAAAAAACGTTGCTAGTAATATGTTACGGAGGGAGTACATATTTAAAAAGTACGTTTCGAAACGAATCGCACGAGATCCACATGACTATATTTCACATTAGCTATATCAAATTAAACAAGGTCAAACTAACAATGTAAATAGTGTAAAAGTCAAATTGAAGCAATTAAATGTGGACAGATGGAGTACTAAACAAGCTCCAATATTTAAAAAACCTATCTTGAATCAGGTATGAGAGAGATCTGGACTTTTGGGAATGTTAAAGGAAGATAATTTTCTTGGCTGGACTTGGGAAGTGAAGGATAATTTCAAATAAAATAGGGTTCTTTTGGATTGAGTTAATTTAAACTGAACTAAATTGAATTAAACTAAATCCTATATTCATCAGGAGCTGAACTGAATTTAAATGAATTTGTTTAAAGTGAACTAAAATTCAATCAAGTCCAAAAGAACCGGGCTTATATATATGAGATTATGAAATTCAATAGATAGAACATAGAAGATTAGAAATACACAATAATGGTAAAGTATCTATTGATGCCTCTTTGATCATGAAAGTGGGTATCAATTGAGTTTAATTGATTAGGTCTTTTGAACATAGTACAAACACGTAGGAGTAATAGGATTCTTTATAATTTGAGATCTCAAGTTATAATTTTGGTGCATGCAAATTTTTAACATATTAAGTATACAGGTAATCTTTTGCTGTAGGAATGCTTAAGATGTTAGTGAATTAATATGTTGAAGCTTCTTCATCTAACTCCCCCATACACCCTTTGAATTCCTTTTTAGAATGTAGGGTTGTGGGTTAAAAATCCAATTATATATGGTTTTGATTGAATAGGTTTTTATCTTGAGAGCCCTAATTTTAAAATTTGTTGATTTTCTCTCTCATATAAGCATTTTTTATCGTTTTGGGCTTTTTTTATTGGTACAAATTTAGGAATGAAAATAGAAACAAATTAGAAAGAAAAAAGGTAATATTAAATGATACCATTATTTGTTATTTAGTATAGTTAAGAAAATAGAATGGTAACAAATTAGAGAGGAAATGATTTTGTTTGCACAAGGTTAAAAAAATTAACAAATTTTACATGGTAATAGTTTCTATCAAAAAAGGACATGTATTACTAATATCTCATACCAAACAATTTAAAAATAAAACTAAATGTAAAAAAAATAGATAATTTAAAAAGCCCATCCCCAACCCCCATCCTCGGCAGCCCCTTCCCCAGTTGCCCCACCCCTCTCAATTATTTTCTTATTTTTTAAACTTTTTTTTTTTTCGTATTTTTTCTTTTTTTAAGTATTTTAATTAATTAACCTATAATTACCTATAATTAACCATAATTATATAATAATAGCTGAGTTTACAAAAAAATTTACCTCTTATTCAGGTTGAGGGTCACCTCAACCTACTGTATACATTTTTTTTACAAAGGTTGACTTATTCCATAATAAATTAAATATTGGCTTATTTTGTGCAAATGCCAAAAAGGTTGGATTATTCAAGACAAATAATCCATTTTTTTTAACTGGGATGTTCTAATTGGCTTTTCTTTCCGTCAACCATGGTTTCTTTATGCTGTTGTCTACTTGCTAGTTTTGTTTTGTTTTTTTTTTTTTTTTTTTTTTTTTCTTTTTTTTCATAGGAGTGTAGGTGGTGGAGTTTGAACAATTGAACTATAGGCTTTTGGTACATACATGATACTTTAGATGCAACAATATGCAGTGTAATTAAATGGAATCTACTTGAAAGTTGAAACATTTGCCTTCATTAACTTTAGGTGAATAGAAGTAATTTATATACATCTGTTTCACAATATTTTTAACGATTTGATACAAAGCAGAAAGTAAAGATATCATATCGTTGCAAATAATATAAAACGGAAGTAGTATTATTAAGGTGACTTCATGGGTGAGGATTTGTTTATTGGTTAACCAAGATAAAAAGAAGGTTTATTTCAATATTTTATATATTATAAAGTTGACTTCTATTGATTTGTTTGCAAAAATAACTTCCCAATAATGTACAAATTCTTTGGGAGATAGGGGGTGTTTCAAACTTTTGGAAGAAAATATGTTTAGACTTTTTGTGTGCTCCTTCCTTTTAGGTAAATGCATGATTTAATTAATTGCTCTAATTTTTTACACCAAATGTTATCAATTTTCCCATAATTGATGTGCCACTTTACTTTAACTACAGGAGAAAAACCGCTCGAGAGCCTTTGGACTGCAGACTTATAATAAGTTACAGGAAATTGCATCATAGATTCATGGGAATACATATGGTAGAATTAAATTTTTATATCGACCACTTACCTACACCATCCATGGCGAGTATAAATTGAAAATCTATCATCACCGTATGAGTACAAGGCTAAATATACATCCACTCAGGGACGAAATCAGGATTTGAATATTAAGGGGTCAAAAAAATATTTAAAAATTTCATAAATTTGGTCGGACCGTCGTACAACTGCAATATTTTTGTCCAGGTGTTGAACCATGTTTTATTTGATGGATGACAAATCGATTCTCTATACTTGATTGTTATGCATGTTTGTAATTGAACAGATTAATTCAAGTGAGAACTCTTCAAGGCAAATCTGAAGACCTTAAGATACTTGAAGAATCAGAAGTCAAGAGCTTGAAGTCTTTTAATTTTTTTACTTCTAGGATCTTCTTGTAAAATAGACTTAGGAAAATATTCTTTGTGTTTTTAAGTAAAGAGCAAAAAGATTTTAAGTTTATAACCAGTAAAGAGAACAAGCCAAGAACAAGCTAAGAACAGACAAAGAACAAGCTTGGAACAGTTCTCTTTGCCAGATGTAGACTTTGTAGTACTGAGACCACTGTGGGAACAAACCTCAGTATTTCGCATGTGCACTTAAGTGATCCGTACAAATTTTCATGTTCAAAATTATTTTTGAAAATTTATTTGAAAAATATTGATCACTTATGTTTTGGAAATCTGCCAAATTGATTTACAAAATCAGCTTTGCAATGTACTTGTTTGGACTCTAGTGTACTTTCCACTACATGTAGTGGAAGGAGACAAAGGTCATAAATAGGTGCCTTTGTACTTGTGTCAGCTGAGCTTGTTTGCAAAATTTAGGCAAGTCTCTAAGCACACTTCTAGGGGACGATTTTTCTTTGTCTATAAATGCAATCTTTTGAAAAACCCTAAAAAGACTTTTTGCTCTCCAAAGAAAATCAAGTCATATTTTCTGAGAGTCTATCCTTAGAGCAAAACTATCTCCATATCCATCTTTAAGAGAAAACTTACGGAGATTTAAGTTTGTAATATTTGAACCACTTAGAGGGAAGTGGTTGGGGATTGTTTTGTGAACACTGAGTGAAATGTTAGAGTTAACAGTTGGGGAATTAAGTGTTAGAGAGTTGTAGCATTTAATTGAGTGTGTAACCTTGTTATTATTCAGAGTTGATTAATAATATTGGTGAGAGAGTGGAGGACGTAGGCTTGTTTAGAAGCCGAAACTCGTTAAAGCCTTGTGTCCCTACTCTTTATTTACTGTTCTATTGTTGTTCTCACAAAAAGATAAACAAACTTTGAAAACGATTGAAAAAACACACATACTCAATTCAAGCCCCCCTTCTTGAGTATACATTGAACTTACAATTGGTATCAGAGCCTAACTTCTTAAAAGGTTAACTACCTAGAGGAGCAAGAAGATGTCTACTCAAGAATCAAACAGTTCCAGACTCCCCAAGTTCAATGGCACTAACTACTCCTGGTGGAAGAACTGCATGAAAAATCTTATCATTGGGATAGATTATGAATGCTGGATGATTGTTAAAAATGGACCCACGTTCATCCACAAGAAGAAACAGGAAGGGCTCATTGTTCCAAAGTCAGAAGAAGAGTATACAAGTGAAGATTACAAGAGGCTAGAGAAGAATGCAAAGGCAATGTCACTTGTTCAACAAGGAATTGTAGAATGTGAGGTAAATCGAATTCTAGCTTGTTCTTCTGCAAAGGAAATATGGTATACACTAGAGCTTGTATATGAAGGCAACTCTGAAGTGAGAAGGTTAAAAATTGACATGCTCATGTCAAAGTATGAGGTCTTTGAAATGACTAGGGAAGAAAACATAAAGGACATGGTTACAAGGTTCATGACCATTGTAAATGAACTTAAGTCACTAGGGAAGATCTTCTCAAGTGAAGAGTTGGTGAGGAAAATGTTGAGAAGCCTGTCAGGGAAGTGGATGCCCAAGGTTACAGCCATACAAGAAGCAAAGGATCTGACCACACTATCCCTAGAAAAACTTATTGGTTCTTTGATGACCCATGAGATGTTGGTATATTCAAAGGCAGATGAAGATGGTTCAAAAAACAAGGAGATGGTTCTCAATGCAGAGGAATCTGAGGAAGATGAAGATGATATCAGTCTTATGGCCAGAAGGTTTGAAAAATACCTTAGGACAAAGTCTAAGGGTAAGTTTGCAAAAGGAAGAAACATTTCTGGACAGTTCAGGAAAACCAGTTTCAATGCTGGTTGCTTTAAATATGATGAAGTGGGGAACAGAATCAAGGAGTGTCCAACATGGAAAAATCCCAAGGGAAATCCTAGAGTCCAGGCTGAGAAGAAGGTTTTCAAAAGAGCTATGCTGGCTGCAGTTTAGGGAGATTCAGAATCAGAGAATGAGGAAGATGAAGAAGAAGCAAATCTCTGTCTTACTGCTTTCACATGCACAGACCAGTCTGAGGTCTATTTGGAAGAAGAAGAGGTTCTCTGTCTCATGGCTGGTGGGAACACTTCAGATGACAACCAGGTATGTTTTAATGATATTAAGGCAAATATGCATAATCTATATAGAGATGAATTACATGATTATCTTGAGTTCACCATTGATCAATGCATTAGTGTTGGGTGTGCTTACCAGAGCAACAAAAAGAAACTTAAAGAAATAGTTCGAGATTATGAAATATGTGGAGCTAGATCTGCTGAGCTTGAGCTCATATGTGAGGAGCTTAAAGAAAAAATTTCTGAGCTTGAGATGACAGCAGATCAACAAAGAATGGAGCTTGAGACATTAAACTCCAAAACAGTCCCTAAAGTGGATGAATTTTTTGAAAAAATTGAAAAGGGGTTTAATGAGCTCAAGAAATTCATTACACATAGTTCAAACTTTAAACTGTTAAAAGACTCATGTACCTTGAGTAAATCTGATGTCATACTTGCATAGGACCACTTAATTGAAAATTTGAAGATTTACACATGGAACATGGTGATCTTAAGGTTTCTGAAGAGGCTGGTTCTCCCACTGCCTTTGATGAAGTTTTGGATGTTTTACATGATGAGTGCATAGCTAAGATATGTAATCTTGAGGCTGAACTCATCCTGTCAAACACAAGAAAACATTAAGAAGACCAGTGACGAACCAGGTCCCTCCCTGGTCTCAAGACTACAGGATGAACTTCAAAAGACTAGACTTGATTTAAAATCTTTTGAGAAACAAAATGAAATTCAACTTAAGAGGCTTGAGAACAAGGAGAATGAGCTAACAGATTGTATGAACCAATTGAGCAAAATGTTAGATGCTCAGAAAACCCTAAACATCCTCACATCCCAACCTGGAAATTCTCAAAGGTTTGGTTTAGGGTATTCTGGATCTAGTTCTATAACTGTTCTAGGCAGAGACAACACATGGTTGGATGAATTCAAGAAAGGCAAGTATATATTTGCCAAGGATATGCATGTTTGTACCTACTGTGGTAAGAGTGGTCATGTTACTAACAAATGTTTCACCAAAAAGAAGCATGACAAGAAGAACAAAACCTACACCCAACAAGTGTGGGTTAGGAAGGTCAAGTTTGAGAATGTTTCAAAGAACAAGGAACCCAAGCTGGTATGGGTTCCTAAAACTAACCTTTAGTTTGCTTGTGCAGGTACGAGTGAAAGGAAAAAAATATTGGTATTTGGACAGTGGTTTCTCAAGACACATGTCCGGGGATAGAGAACAATTCCTTTCATTCACTGCATTCGAGGGAGGGCACGTGACATTTGGTGACAATAGCAAAGGACTTATCAAAGGAGTAGGTAAGGTTGGTAAGTCACTCTCCCAAGTAATTGACAATGTTTACTATGTAGAAGGTTTGAAACATAACCTTTTGAGCATATATCAACTATGTGACAAGGGAAATAAACTGAATTTTGAATCAAACACTTGTCACATATTGAACCCTAAGACAGGGGAACTGGTCTGTGAAGGAACAAGGCATAACAATGTGTATATTACATACTTAAGTCAAATTCTACAAAACAGTGCCCTCTGCCTTAGTGTTGTAGAGGATGACCAATGGCTTTGGCATAAAAGATTAGGACATGTTAGCTTCACTTTGCTCAACAAGTTAAGAACACAATATTTGGTGATAGGTTTACCTAACATCAAATATGTCGCAGACTAGCTCTGTCAAGAGTGTGCAAAGTGCAAACATGTGAGATCATCTTTTAAACCAAAGAAAGTGGTTAGTTCCTCTAGACCATTTGAACTTGTACACATGGATTTATGTGGAACTATGCGTGTACAAAGTAGAAATGGCTTTAGTTATGTATTTGTCTTAGTTGATGATTACTCTCGTTTCACTTGGACCATATTTTTGAAATACAAGGATGAAACTTTTGATGAATTTGAAATGTTAGTGAAACAGGTCTAGAACAAGATCAATCATCAGTTGGCATCTATCAGATCTGATGATGGATCAGAGTTTGATAATGCTAGCTTTATAACCTATTGTATGGAGCATGGTGTTTCTCACAACTTTTCAGCCTCTAGAACTCCACAACAAAATGGAGTAGTTGAAAGAAAGAATCGCACTCTAGAAGAAATGGCTAGAACCATGCTTCTAGAGAGTGGTCTGTCAAAGAAATTTTGGGCTGATGCTGTGAGTACATCATGCTACTTACTCAATAGAGTTATGCTAAGATCAATACTGAGAAAAACACTTTATGAACTTCTAAGGGGTCGAAAACCAAACATTGAACATTTAAGAATATTTGGTTGTAAGTATTTTGTACACAACAATGGTAAGACCAGTTTGGACAAGTTCGACCCTAGAAGTGATGAAGCTGTTTTTATTGGGTATTCTCCTCATAGCAAGGCATATAAAGTTTTCAACAAAAGAACCTTGTGTGTAATAACCCGAAATTTAGGGCCAGAAAATTTCGCGGTTTATTTATATTATTTTAATGTTCTAAGTCCAAAAGGCCCGAATATTTGGACTGTTTTATTTTACATCGTTATCTTATCTCGAAATTGGGCCGATGACCCAATTCCTTTGACCCTCTTGGCCGGCCCTTATGTATGGGCTAGGATAAGTTTTTCTTCCTAATTTATTATTAATTAAGTAATCTTAATTTAATTAATAGTATTTTAAAACATTTTGAATTGGCAAAACCTAGTCTAACTTCCCTACTAGGTCTACCTAATTACTCTCCCACCCCCCTATTCTTTCTCTCTTCTCACGGCCCCCCTTATATTTTGTTAATTAATTTTTTTTTTCTTTTCTTTGGTTCCTTATATTATAAATAGGGAACAAGCTTTTTAACCTATTTTCTTTTACATAATTTTTCATACTACAAAACTCAAAGAAAAACCCTAAATTTTTCTTCCTTGCATGGCCGTGTATTTTCGAATTCCAAAGGGTGATTTTTTCTGATTTCTTTGCTAGATCCAGGTAACTAGACTTTCTGCCTTAGATTAGGGTAGATTTCCATATAGTTAATTAGGATTAAAACTAGGAAAAATTAAAAGAATTAGTATCATGTTAGGATCAAAAGTTCGAACCACATGAAATTTATGTACATGTTATTTTCTTGATTTTATTATGAAACCTTTATGAATCTTTAATGTTTTAATTAATTCTATGCATGAAAATATTTATTTAATTATATATTTATGTTGAATAATTGCATGATAATTATTAAATCTTGACCTTGAAATTTTCGAGTGATATATAGGAATTTTGGTGATATTTTGATGATGTTTTCTTGAATTAAATTGATGAATATGATTAGTTAATTGATTAATTAAGGTCTTGAATTAAAATTATTATTTTTAGTATCTTAATCCAAAAATGTCGAGGGACATAGGTGTAAAAAGGGATATAAAAATCTAATTTTTATGATTAATCTTGATTAATCTTGAATTAATATGTAATCTTGAATTTAATCTTTAATTACATCATGTTATTATGAATTCTTGAAAATTAATCTTGTTATTGTTGTTGGTTCAAGAAAGCCGTGTGGTTTATGTTGTAAAAAGGATTGATTTTGATCTTGTTTTGATTGATGCTGTATGATTTAATGTTCAAAGCATGATTTATTTGATTGTAATTAAGTTTATATGATTAATTATTGATAATTATATTTATTGAATTAATTGTGTAAATTTTCGGTATTTCCACATGAAATTTTCGAGTGGAACAAAAATATGAAAAGTAGGATTTTTATCATGTTTTATGTAATTTTGATGATAATTACTGATTTACATGATTTATTGTAATTTAAATGATTTTATTTAATTTAATATATGATTATTTGATGAATTTATTTAATTGTTATTTTTATTATTAAAATGTCGAATGGACTAGAATAGTTTTGATCAATTTTGGTTTAATTTTTGACCAATAATAGTATTAGAAGGTAATTTTAGGAATTAATATAATTTAAAAGGAATGAATAGGGATAAGTTGCAATATGAAGGAAAGTAACAATATGAATAAGAAGAAAAGGAATAAGATATGATATGATATGAATTAGTGGTCTCAAGATAGCCTTTAGATATTGTTTGTTAATTAGTGGTCTCACGATGGCCTTTAGAAAAGACAAGATATGTAAGGACGCCCATTTGATGATACACGAGTCATCAGATCGGGTTAAGTCGAAGCCACTGCCCTACTGCGGTCTCTGGGCAGTTCTGGATCTTAAGATATGTAGTCGTCTAAGTAGTAGTACACGAGCTGCTATTTAGGGGTTATGGCCATACCTTAGGCTTAGTTCTTGCAAAGGAGGGCTACGGGTTGAATACACGAGTTCACCCCGGCATGTTTTAGGAAAGTTGTGGTGCACACGGGATCCACAACGAGCATTATGACCGGTCCGATAAGAAGGTTAAAAGAGGGTTAAAGGGTAAAATATGATAAATAAGTATTTCACGGGAAGGGTTATGTGTATAAGTGTAATTTCGTGTATGTATGTATTATTTATGTAATATTAAGTCTTCCGCTGCGTACGTCTGGTAAGTCTGTATTTAATATGTGTATTTCTGGGTATATGTATGCTGTACGTATTTGTATTCGTATGTTGTACGTAGTTGTATTCGTATGTGTATTTGTATCTACAATGTATACGTATTTTGTATGTATTTCTAACCGTATTCTGCAAGTATTGTATACGTATTTCTATACGTATTTTTGTACGTACTTTGTACGTATTCCGTATGTACTTGTATACGTATTTTCTACGTATTTTTCTGCGTATTTCGTATGTATTTTTGTACTTATTTTTGTACGTATTTCGTATGTATTTTTGTACGTATTTCCATATGTTATTGTATGATTTCCTCGTTTGATTCTAAGCTATTATATGGTTAACGGTCCCTCATTTAAGCGGGACAACCTAGTTACTCGCCACTGACGGTGGACCCCCCCCATTTCAGGTGATGATGCTGAGGTTTAGAATGGGCTTACGACGGCTCGGGTTGTGTGTTTTAGAGTTATTTAGTGCAACCGTAGTTTGTTTTGAGTATTTTCTTCAGTTTATTAGTTAGCTGTTCCCAGCCTGTTGGGAAAGACTTTACCTAATTATGTAATTTAAGTATTGTTTATTTACCTTTGGGATTATTATTTCAGTATTTAAAGTAATAAAAGGAATTTTAGACTTTAATTATAATATAGTTGTTAAGTCTTATGTTGGTAATGATCCATTTGTCGATTTCCTTCGTAAATCGACAGCCTAGAAAAGTCGGGTCGTTACAGTTGGTATCAGAGCATAGGTTAAGACCCTAAAGTTACTTCTCCATAAGTAACTTGGAAAGATGAGCACTTTATGAATCACGAGAGAAGCTTAGCCTAAAATGAAAACCTAAGTGAGAGAAGCCATGGGTAGAAGCCCGGGATAAGATATTTTATTGCTTTCTGCGTTCCTTTGCGACTTTTCGTGCTTGTGTCTGCTTTTATAACTTGATTGTTGCTTTCAGAATGTCGACTCCAAGACCCAATTTTCGTCTTCGTCGCCGTAACCTGGAAGATGCTATCCTCACATTAGCACAGAATAGTGTTCCACTCCAGCACAACCAGTCGTCCTTTGATCGGGTTGCATGCCTTCGTCCGCCGGTTTATGATGGGACAACAGACCCGACCGTTCTCGAGAACTGGATTCGAGAGATGCGGAAGATGTTTGATGCCTTATCATGTTCTGAGCGGGAAAGAGTTCCAATTGCGACCTTTTATCTAAAGGGCGAAGCTGACAATTGGTGGAGTACATTGCGAGCCGACCCCGAGACAGACCTGAATCTGAGTTGGGAGGACTTCACTAAGAAAGTTCAAGACCGGTTCTATCCTGAGGAACTAAAATGGCAGAAGCAAGAAGAGTTTCTCTCTTTCACCTAGGGTAGCATGTCCGTCCAAGCCTACACGGACAAGTTCACAGAGCTCTCTCGGTTCGCATCAGCAGTCATACCTTCTGAAGCCGAGCGGGTCAAGAGGTACATCAAGAAGATGAATTCCCGCATCCGGGTTCATGTGATCAGTAGCAGGGTGACAACTTTCCAGGAAGCTTACGAGGTAGCTCTAGAGGTCCAGTCCTCGGTTTCTGATGATGACACGGCTAAGAAGAGGGTTGCTTCGTTTCCTACTCCAGCACCAGCTAAGACGACCCGGTTCGAGTCTACTCCGACGCCTCAGCAGAGTGCTCGTCCAGCTTCGAGTCAGGGCCCGAGAATCTGTCAGGGCTGCAAGAAAGAGTTTCACCCGGGTAAGAAGTGTGATGGGACACCGATTGTGTGCTTCGATTGCGGTGAAGCAAGTCATAAGTCAATATTCTGTCCTAAGAAGCGTCCAACAGCAACAGCTAGTCAAGCACCGGTTCGAAACAGGATCTTCTGCATGACTCAGGAAGAGGCAGATGCTCAGCCAGATGTGGTCACGGGTACTTTTCTTGTTCATGATTTTGGTGCCTATGTTCTATTTGATACTGGTGCTACTGTGTCTTTTGTTGCTAGTTTGTTTATTATGAAAGCTAACCTGATGGGAGAGTCTCCTGTCAAATCTGTAATAACTCTTCCTTCGGGAGAGGACCTTGCTTGTCTTCGGGAATACAGAAGTGTTCCTATCGTGATCTCGGGGGTACAGTTCGAAGCCGACTTGAAGGAGTTTCCTATGATTGAGTTCGATGTGATCTTGGGTATGGATTGGTTAGCAAGGTATCAAGCGACTTTCCGATGTCAAGATCAGGCTGTCACATTGCGTGGTCCTAACGCGAAGAGAGTGACCCATGTCGGGAAGCCCATGGGAAAGGGTGTGAAGATAGTCTCCGCAATGAAGATGCGCAGTTTGCAGCGCAAGGGCGAAATAGTGTACTTGTGTCAGGTCAAGGACATAACCAAAGAAGAGCAAATAGAAGTTATTCCAGTGGTTCGCGAGTATGCAGATGTGTTCCCAGAGGAGTTGCCAGGGATACCACAGGAACGGGAAGTGGAATTCAACATCGATTTGGTGCCCGGGACTGCTCCAATTTCAAAGGCTCCATATCGTATGGCTCCTGCAGAGTTGAAAGAGTAGAAGACCCAGTTGTAGGATCTGATTGACAAGGGTTTCATAAGGCCCAGTATGTCTCCTTGGGGTGCTCCGGTATTGTTCGTCAAGAAGAAGGATGGCAGCATGCGTCTATGCATAGATTACTGGGAACTTAAGAAGGTGACTATCAAGAACAAGTATCCTTTGCCCAGGATTGAAGATTTGTTTGATCAGTTGAAGGGAGCCAGTGTTTTCTCCAAGATTGATCTCAGGTCGGGGTATCATCTGATTCCAGTGAAGCCGGAAGATATACCGAAGACCGCGTTTCGCACTAGATACGGGCACTATGAATTTGAGGTGATGCCGTTCGGTTTGACTAATGCTCCTGCTGTTTTCATGGATCAGATGAACCGGACTTTCCATCATCTCTTGGATGTGTGTGTGGTGGTGTTCATCGACAATATTCTTATCTATTCGAAGAGTGAACAAGAGCACACTCAGCATTTACATATGGTGCTAGATGTCTTACGGGCTCAAAAGTGGTTCGCAAAGCTGTCTAAGTGCGAGTTTTGGCTTAAGGAAGTAGCCTTTCTAGGACATGTGATTAATGCGGACGGTGTCAAGGTAGATCCAGCCAAGGTTAAGGCAGTTGTTGAGTGGCACAGTCCTAAGAATGTGGCCGAAGTTCGAAGTTTTCTTGGCCTAGCAGGTAACTTGAAGTATTTAATATAGCTATTGTATTGTCTATGCATGAATACTTACCTGTGAAATTTTCTGTATCAGGTTACTATCGGAGATTTGTGAAAGATTTCTCCAAGGTAGCAGCACCTATGACCAAATTGTTGCACAAGGATTGCAAGTATGTGTGGACCGATCAGTGTGAAGAAGCTTTCTAGGCCCTCAAGCAGAGTCTTGTGTCTGCACCGGTTCTTGCATTGCCAACTGAAGGTGTGGGTTATGAAGTCTACAGTGATGCGTCCAGGAAAGGTCTAGGCTGTGTTTTGATGCAAGAAGGCAGGGTGATTGCGTATGCTTCGAGGCAACTCAAGGTTCATGAGCAGAACTATCCTGCTCACGACTTGGAGCTGGCTGCTGTAGTGTTCGCTCTGAAGATTTGGTGACATTATCTCTATGGAGCTACTTGCAAGCTGTTCACCGATCATAAGAGCTTAAGGTACATCTTCACTCAGAAGGAGCTCAATATGAGACAGCGACGGTGGCTCGAGTTGATCAAGGACTACGACCTCTCAGTTGATTATTGTGAAGGGAAAGCCAACAGAGTAGTGGATGCCCTTAGTCTTAAAGATCACCATTCACTTAACAGGGTGGCGGTTTTACCTAAGGAGATCTGTGCTGATCTTCGCAGGATGGAGATTGAGATGGTTATGCCAGGTAGCACACGAGTCTATCTTAGTGCTATGAGTGTTAAGCCTAGTTTGTACCAAGAGTTACGGGAAAGTCAGAGAGAAGACCCGCAACTCGAGAAAATTCGTGAAGCCAAACTTCAAGGCAAGGCAGAAGACTTCACGATTGATTCAGACGGTAGTATGAAGTTCCGTAACAGGTAATGGATTTAAATGTTATAGTAAACTGTTTTCACCTAATGGATACTGATTTTTTGCTCCATAACAGGTGGTGTGTGCCCTGGAATTCGAATTTGAGGAACCGGATCATGGAAGAAGCTCACAATACTCCTTATTCGGTGCATCCAGGTGGTGGGAAACTCTACAAGGACCTGAGGGAATATTTTTGGTGGCCGAAGATGAAGCAAGAAGTCGCAGACTTCGTTGCGCGGTGTCTTACCTGCCAGAAAGTTAAGATCGAGCACCAAAGACCAGGTGGACTGTTGAAGTCGTTGCCGATACCCACATGGATGTTTGATTCCATATCTAGGGATTTCGTGGTAGGCTTACCTACGACATCTACGGGTTTGGATACTGTTTGGGTTATCGTGGATCGTTTGACTAAGGTTGCCCGATTCATTCCGATGAAGATAACTTGGTCGATGGAGAAGATGGCGGAAGCGTACTCGAGGGAGATTATACGGTTACATGGTGTGCCTAAGGATATCGTGTCTGACCGAGATCCCAATTTTTGTCGCGGTTCTGGAAGTCGTTATAAGAGGCTTTTGGAACTAAGCTTAATTTTAGTACAGCTTTTCACGCAGCTACGGATGGGCAGACAGAACGGACCATCCAGACGCTAGAGGATATGCTACGGGCTTGTGCGTTGGATTTCCAGCAGACTTGGGTTAAATCTTTGAGCTTGGTGGAATTTTCATACAACAAAAGCTATCACGCCAATATTAAGATGGCTCCTTATGAGGCGTTATATGGGCGCAAGTGTCGTAGCCTTACTTGTTGGAGCGACATCAGTGATACTTTGGTGATTGGTCCTGATCATATCAGAGACACAGTTGAGCAGGTGAAAATCATCAGGGCAAGGTTGCAGGCAGCTCAGAGTCGGCAAAAGTCTTATGTTGATCGTCGTCGGAAGCCGTTGGAGTTCCAGGTTGGGGATAAGGTGTTGCTGAAGGTGTCTCCGATGAAGGGTGTGGTTCGATTTGGCCAGAAGGGTAAGCTCAGGCCGAAGTATCTCAGGCCATATGAGATTCTGGAACGAGTTGGTGAGGTTGCTTATCGATTAGCGTTGCCTCCGGATCTATCGAGGGTTCACGATGTATTCCATGTGTCTCAGCTACGGAAATATGTGAATGATCCTTCTCATATTATTCCGGTAGAGTCGTCAGCAACTGAGCCGAACCTAACCTTTGAAGAAAGGCCAGTGCAGATTTTGGACCGCCAGGATCGGATGTTGCGTCGTAAGGTGGTGCCTCTGGTTAAGGTACTTTGGCGTAGTCAGAAGTTCGAGGAGGCTACCTGGGAGACGGAAGCTTCGATGAGGGATAAGTATCCCGAGCTGTTCGAAGCAGGTACTAAGTTGTTTATTTGTTTGTTGTTCTGTTCTGTTTGTTTGTTGTGTGCATTTACGTATGTATTGAGCTTCGTTAAGTAAATTTCGAGGTCGAAATTTATTTAAGGAGGGGTGACTGTAATAACCCGAAATTTAGGGCCAGAAAATTTCGCGGTTTAAAAATATTATTTTAATGTTCTAAGTCCAAAAGGCCCGAATATTTGGACTGTTTTATTTTACTTCGTTATCTTATCTCGAAATTGGGCCGATGACCCAATTCCTTTGACCCTCTTGGCCGACCCTTATGTATGGGCTAGGATTATTTTTTCTTCCTAATTTATTATTAATTAAGTAATCTTAATTTAATTAATAGTATTTTAAAACATTTTGAATTGGCAAAACCTAGTCTAACTTCCCTACTAGGTCTATCTAATTACTCTCCCACCCCCCTATTCTTTCTCTCTTCTCACGGCCCCCCTTATATTTTGTTAATTAATTAATTTTTTTTTCTTTTCTTTGGTTCCTTATATTATAAATAGGGAACAAGCTTTTTAACCTATTTTCTTTTACATAATTTTTCATACTACAAAACTCAAAGAAAAACCCTAAATTTTTCTTCCTTGCTTGGCCGTGTATTTTCGAATTCCAAAGGGTGATTTTTTCTGATTTCTTTGCTAGATCCAGGTAACTAGACTTTCTCCCTTAGATTAGGGTAGATTTCCATATAGTTAATTAGGATTAAAACTAGGAAAAATTAAAAGAATTAGTATCATGTTAGGATCAAAAGTTCGAACCACATGAAATTATGTACATGTTATTTTCTTGATTTTATTATGAAACCTTTATGAATCTTTAATGTTTTAATTAATTCTATGCATGAAAATATTTATTTAATTATATATTTATGTTGAATAATTGCATGATAATTATTAAATCTTGACCTTGAAATTTTCGAGTGATATATAGGAATTTTGGTGATATTTTGATGATGTTTTCTTGAATTAAATTGATGAATATGATTAGTTAATTGATTAATTAAGGTCTTGAATTAAAATTATTATTTTTAGTATCTTAATCCAAAAATGTCGAGGGACATAGGTGTAAAAAGGGATATAAAAATCTAATTTTTATGATTAATCTTGATTAATCTTGAATTAATATGTAATCTTGAATTTAATCTTTAATTACATCATGTTATTATGAATTCTTGAAAATTAATCTTGTTATTGTTGTTGGTTCAAGAAAGCCGTGTGGTTTATGTTGTAAAAAGGATTGATTTTGATCTTGTTTTGATTGATGCTGTATGATTTAATGTTCAAAGTATGATTTATTTGATTGTAATTAAGTTTATATGATTAATTATTGATAATTATATTTATTGAATTAATTGTGTAAATTTTCGGTATTTCCACATGAAATTTTCGAGTGGAACAAAAATATGAAAAGTAGGTTTTTTATCATGTTTTATGTAATTTTGATGATAATTACTGATTTACATGATTTATTGTAATTTAAATGATTTTATTTAATTAATATATGATTATTTGATGAATTTATTTAATTGTTATTTTTATTATTAAAATGTCGAATGGACTAGAATAGTTTTGATCAATTTTGGTTTAATTTTTGACCAATAATAGTATTAGAAGGTAATTTTAGGAATTAATATATTTTAAAAGGAATGAATAGGGATAAGTTGCAATATGAAGGAAAGTAACAATATGAATAAGAAGAAAAGGAATAAGATAAGATATGATATGAATTAGTGGTCTCAAGATAGCCTTTAGATATTGTTTGTTAATTAGTGGTCTCACGATGGCCTTTAGAAAAGACAAGATATGTAAGGACGCCCATTTGATGATACACGAGTCATCAGATCGGGTTAAGTCGAAGCCACTGCCCTACTGCGGTCTCTGGGCAGTTCTGGATCTTAAGATATGTAGTCGTCTAAGTAGTAGTACACGAGCTGCTATTTAGGGGTTATGGCCATACCTTAGGCTTAGTTCTTGCAAAGGAGGGCTACGGGTTGAATACACGAGTTCACCCCCGCATGTTTTAGGAAAGTTGTGGTGCACACGGGATCCACAACGAGCATTATGACCGGTCCGATAAGAAGGTTAAAAGAGGGTTAAAGGGTAAAATATGATAAATAAGTAGTTCACGGGAAGGGTTATGTGTATAAGTGTAATTTCGTATATGTATGTATTATTTATGTAATATTAAGTCTTCCGCTGCGTACGTCTGGTAAGTCTGTATTTAATATGTGTATTTCTGGGTATATGTATGTTGTACGTATTTGTATTCGTATGTTGTACGTAGTTGTATTCGTATGTGTATTTGTATCTGCAATGTATACGTATTTTGTATGTATTTCTAACCGTATTCTGCAGGTATTGTATACGTATTTCTATATGTATTTTTGTACGTACTTTGTACGTATTCCGTATGTACTTGTACACGTATTTTCTACGTATTTTTCTACGTATTTTTCTGCGTATTTCGTATGTATTTTTGTACTTATTTTTGTACGTATTTCGTATGTATTTTTGTACGTATTTTTGTATGTATTTTTGTACGTATTTTTGTACGTATTTCCATATGTTTTTGTATGATTTCCTCGTTTGATTCTAAGCTATTATATGGTTAACGGTCCCTCATTTAAGCGGGACAACCTAGTTACTCGCCACTGACGGTGGACCCCCCCCATTTCAGGTGATGATGCTGAGGTTTAGAATGGGCTTACGACGGCTCGGGTTGTGTGTTTTAGAGTTATTTAGTGCAACCGTAGTTTGTTTTGAGTATTTTCTTCAGTTTATTAGTTAGCTGTTCCCAGCCTGTTGGGAAAGACTTTACCTAATTATGTAATTTAAGTATTGTTTATTTACCTTTGGGATTATTATTTCAGTATTTAAAGTAATAAAAGGAATTTTAGACTTTAATTATAATATAGTTGTTAAGTCTTATGTTGGTAATGATCCATTTGTCGATTTCCTTCGTAAATCGACAGCCTAGAAAAGTCGGGTCGTTACAGTTGGTATCAGAGCATAGGTTAAGACCCTAAAGTTACTTCTCCATAAGTAACTTGGAAAGATGAGCACTTTATGAATCACGAGAGAAGCTTAGCCTAAAATGAAAACCTAAGTGAGAGAAGCCATGGGTAGAAGCCCGGGATAAGATATTTTATTGCTTTCTGCGTTCCTTTGCGACTTTTCGTGCTTGTGTCTGCTTTTATAACTTGATTGTTGCTTTCAGAATGTCGACTCCAAGACCCAATTTTCGTCTTCGTCGCCGTAACCTGGAAGATGCTATCCTCACATTAGCACAGAATAGTGTTCCACTCCAGCACAACCAGTCGTCCTTTGATCGGGTTGCATGCCTTCGTCCGCCGGTTTATGATGGGACAACAGACCCGACCGTTCTCGAGAACTGGATTCGAGAGATGCGGAAGATGTTTGATGCCTTATCATGTTCTGAGCGGGAAAGAGTTCCAATTGCGACCTTTTATCTAAAGGGCGAAGCTGACAATTGGTGGAGTACATTGCGAGCCGACCCCGAGACAGACCTGAATCTGAGTTGGGAGGACTTCACTAAGAAAGTTCAAGACCGGTTCTATCCTGAGGAACTAAAATGGCAGAAGCAAGAAGAGTTTCTCTCTTTCACCTAGGGTAGCATGTCCGTCCAAGCCTACACGGACAAGTTCACAGAGCTCTCTCGGTTCGCATCAGCAGTCATACCTTCTGAAGCCGAGCGGGTCAAGAGGTACATCAAGAAGATGAATTCCCGCATCCGGGTTCATGTGATCAATAGCAGGGTGAAAACTTTCCAAGAAGCTTACGAGGTAGCTCTAGAGGTCCAGTCCTCGGTTTCTGATGATGACACGGCTAAGAAGAGGGTTGCTTCGTTTCCGTATGTACTTGTATACGTATTTTCTACGTATTTTTCTACGTATTTTTGTACGTATTTCGTATGTATTTTTTGTACGTATTTCCATATGTTTTTGTATGATTTCCTTATTTGATTCTAAGCTATTATATGGTTAACGGTCCCTCATTTAAGCGGGACAACCTAGTTACTCGCCACTGACGGTGGACCCCCCCATTTCAGGTGATGATGCTGAGGTTTAGAATGGGCTTACGACGGATCGGGTTGTGTGTTTTAGAGTTATTTAGTGCAACCGTAGTTTGTTTTGAGTATTTTCTTCAGTTTCATAGTTAGCTGTTCCCAGCCTGTTGGGAAAGACTTTACCTAATTATGTAATTTAAGTATTGTTTATTTACCTTTGGGATTATTATTTCAGTATTTAAAGTAATAAAAGGAATTTTAGACACTAATTATAATATAGTTGTTAAGTCTTATGTTGGTAATGATCCATTTGTCGATTTCCTTCGTAAATCGACAGCCTAGAAAAGTCGGGTCGTTACATTGTGTGTTGAAGAGAGTATCCATGTGTTATTTGATGAAACTAAAATGTTCAACAAGCCTGTGCAGGTAGATGATGATGAGGGCTTTGATATTGGGATGACAAATTTCACTGGGTTAAAATAAATGTTTTATCGTGTTTTTTGACCCTAAATTGTTGTTTTAGTAATTTCTAATCGATAGGAATTGTTTGGGTCCAGAGAACATTGCTGAAACAGACCCCCAACTCCTCCTGAAAACAAAAATGGGTCGGGTGCAATAGAGGCTAATGCTAAACAGGTTCTTGAACTCAGTGACTCTCCTGCCCATCCAATTGAAGATGAAGTGGGAGAGAACACTGAAGAAACTGGTCCACCCTCTCAGAATGAAAATGAAATAGGGGGAACCAGTGCAGACATTGGTTGTAACTTAGGTGACTCAAATACTGTAAGAAAGAGTATGTTCAAGCAAAGAAGCTCTCATCCTTCTGATCAAATCATTAGTGATTTATCAAAAGGAGTCCAAACTAGAAATTCTGTTTGGAAGAATTTCTGTGCCTACTTCTCTTTCTTATCTCACATAGAACCAACTGACTATAAGATTGCACTAACTGATCCTGATTGGATCTTGGCCATGCAAGATGAGTTGAACCAGTTTGAAAGAAATCAGGTTTGGCATCTTGAACCAAGAACCAATGAGATGTCAGTTATTGGAACCAAATGGGTCTTTAGAAACAAAATGGATGACTGAGGTACTATAGTCAGAAACAAGGCCAGGCTAGTGGTTCAAGGGTTTAACCAACAAGAGGGAATAGATTATGATGAAACCTTTGCTCCAGTAGCCAGGCTTGAGGCAATAAGAATCTTAATTGCCTTTGCTGCCCACATGAACTTTAAACTCTTTCAAATGGATGTTAAAACTGCTTTTCTAAATGGCTATTTGAAAGAAGATGTGTATATGGAACAGCCCCCTGGCTTTGAGGATAGAGTTTGTCCAGATCATGTCTACAAGTTAGACAAAGCTCTATATGGCCTCAAACAAGCCCCTCGTGCTTGGTATGAGACTCTCTAGTTTTCTTATTGAAAATCATTATGAGAGAGGTTCAGTGGACAAAACTCTATTCTTAAAGAAAAGGGGAACAGATCTGTTAGTGGTCCAGGTATATGTTGATGATATTTTGTTTGGGGCTACTAATTCTGTTTTGTGTGATGATTTTGCAGACCTAATGAATAGTGAATTTGAGATGAGTATGATGGGAGAACTTGGCTTCATCCTAGGGCTCCAAATCAAGCAAGTGGATGATGGAATCATGATCCACCAACAAAAGTATCTCAAGGAGCTGCTCAAGAGGTATGGTCTGCAAGATAGCAAGTCCTATGACACACCTATTCCTACCTCTTCTAAAATTCAGTGGCCTTATCCACAGCTGAGTCAGAGTACATAGTTGCTGCTTTGTGCTGTGCTCAATTGCTTTGGATAAAGACACAACTTAAGGATTTTGGGGTCTGTTCCGGATGTGTTCCCATATTGTGTGATAACACCAGTGCTATAAACATTTCTAAAAATCCTGTCCAACATTCTAAAACCAAACATATTGAAATCAGACATCATTTTCTCAGAGACAATGTTGAAAAAGGAAATGTGAATCTTGAATTTTGCAGATCTGAAGAACAATTGGCTGATATTTTCACTAAACCCCTTAGCAGGGAAGTGTTTGTCAAACTCCGCACATTACTTGGTATGGTAAGGATTAGATCCTAGTTCCTTAGGACTTATCTTTCTCTTTTTGGTTATGTTTGACATTTTTATCCCTAATGTACATAAGCAGGGTTGATTAACTTTTAAATGTCATATATGCAAGTGGTCTCAAAGTTCTTATGTTGATGCTGTTGCAGTGTGTGGTATCTCTAAGTTGCCTAACTAAAAGGTGCCTCAAGTTATTAATGAATATAGATCAGCGTCAGACCATCGTCAGACCAGTCCCTTACAACGGTTATATCAGTTCATTGCTGAACCCTCAATTTTGAAATTGAGAATTTAATTGTTCTGACATATGACCATTGTGGGACGGATGAACAGTGTAAAGTCACTTCCCTCTTATCTCTTCTAATAACTGCCAATTTTCTTCACTTTAATTCATACATTCACATTGAAATCTCTCTCTAACCGTCTCTCTCTCTCTAATTGCTCTTCTCTCTCAAACCCTAAGCATCATCAAAAGAATCAATCTACAAGAATTCTCAATCACTTTCTCTCTCTCTCATCAATTTACTGAATCAATCAAAATGGGAAGAAAGAAGAACAAAGCATCAAGGAAGAAAAGCAAGGGATTAAGTCAATCACCTAATTTCACACCTTCTAAGATCGAGAAGGAATCAATTACTGCTGTGGTTTCTGAACACCACAAAGGAGAAGAAAAGCAGAAAGAAGTCAAGGACAAAGCCACTGAGGAAACAATTGTTGAATCCAAAGATGCATGTAAGCCTAAGGAGAAATCTACTCCACCACCAAGCCCTAAATCACCACCACCATCTTGACCAAAATCTCCACCACCTCAACCTCAGAAAATTCCATCCCCATCTAAGCCATCACCCTTCACATCAAAGAAATCACCCTCTCCATCACCTAAACAACCTTCTCCACAGCCTACTACTTCTTCACCTCCACAGAAATCACCATCACCCTCAAAAGCCAAAACTCCTCCTCCACCTTCACCACCAAAGTCCAACACACCACCACCCTCTTCACCACAAAAAGAAAATACCCCATCACCTTCTCCACAAAAGACACCTTCACCAACCCCTCAGATCACAGAGAAACCAGTGCCAAGCACTGAGGAGGATGAATTAGAGAAGGAAGAGACAGAAAAGAAGGATGAAGACACACATGCAAAGGACATGGATGTTGAAATCACTGGGGTGGTACAGGGGGAAAAAGAGAATGGGAAGAGGACAAGGCCCTTGAGGACAAGGGTCTGTAAGGAAGAAATAAAAAGGGAGCCTGCTGAGGAGGTTCCAGTGGGAAAGAAGGAGGAAAAGAAGAAAAGAATGAAAAGTGTAGCAAAGAAGGGTAAAGCCTCTGAGAGCCCCAAACCTGCAACCAAACTACCAACTAAAAAGAAGAGGAAGGCTGACTCTGCACCTGAAAAGGCCTCAGCCAAGAAGAAAGGTAAGACCATTTCTGAACCACTATTTGAATTAAGTGGTAGGGGTGTCTTGTTTGGCTTTGCATGTCCTATGTCTTGGATGAGTCAACCCTTTCTAGAGGATTTTAAGGAGGCTATAGAATTCCAGGGTTGGGAGGGGCTGTTTGATAAAAGGCTGGATGTCTTTGAGACTTGTGTTGAGGAATTCTACTCAAAATTGGGAAAACTAGACTACCACTGGCCTACTATTCCTGAGGTCAGTACAAAACACATACAGACCACTCTCTTTACTGGTTCTCCAAATGATGGTTCTGGCTATGTAATTGGCCAACTAAGGGAACCAGTGATGAGGCTGTTCCATACAGTAGCCTCTAAGATAGTACTCCCTAGAGCTCAGGGCAGAATGGATGTAAGAAAAATGGATGCTGTGATTATCTACTGCCTGTATGAGAAGATCAAGCTGAGTCTCCCTGGTCTTATGCTAGCCCACATGGTTAGCATTCTGGAAAGGTCAAACCACTCTCTACCCTATGGTGACTGGCTTACTCTGGTTTTCCAAAGTAGGAAGGTACATATGAGTGGTGAAGTCAAGAAAATGTCTGTCCTCACAAACCAGATCCTAGGTTAGAAGGGAATGACCTTTGAAGGTGGTATACTAAAAATGAGGGATGAAGAGAGGACCACTGGGGTCAGGAGAACAAGCAGCTCAAGGTTTGAGGAAGCTACTGGGTCACTATCCAAACAGGTGCAAACACATGGAGAACTACTGCAACAAATGATGGCTAGTGTGAATGCCCTGTGCACTTCTCTAGATGGATCAATCAAGAACATATCAGCACGGTTGGACTCCCATGAAGAAAAGCTTGCCTCCTCTTCCAGGATAAAGCCCAAGACCACTCAGAGACCAGTTCCCATCATTGCCCAAGTGAAGAAGAAGAAGCAGGAAGAGAGTGCAGAAAAGGAAGATGAGGATTCTACTGAGGATTCTGATGATGATGCTAACTCTGACTCTTCTTAGCTTACCCCCTACCATACTAACATATCTTTCAAACTATCATTGCTAGAGTTTCCTTGAACAATTACCTATTTCTAGTTTTTGATCATTTCTGCTAAAGAATTTCTCTGCAGAATGCTGTGTTTATATTAGGCTTGTGTTGACTTTACTTGTTGCCTTCTCCTAATTTTTGTTCTGTGTTAATTTTGTCATTTGATGATTCCAAAAGGGGGAATAGGACAGGTGAAGTTCCTAGTGTCAAGTGTAGCAACTTGAACAAGGTTCAGACCTTGTTAGAGATGGCCCAGCTTTATGCCTAGGAGTACTTTGAATTTAGATCAAATACTCCTATCCATCCCAACTGGAAGAGACTCTTCCAAGTGAATTTAAAAATTCTCTTGCTACATTTGATAATTGATAAGTCTTGCAGGTTACAGGTTTAATGCTGAAACTCAATAATTAATTGAGTAATGTGATGAGTGACTTACCACTGTAATCAGTCTAATTGTGCTTTATTTTGCTGTGTTTTTTTTTTAATTCTCTGATATTATGAATCTGACTACAGGCGCAGTGCAAGGCCAGTTCTCTGAATAATTGTTTTATTTTAAAACAATTGGTTACTGTTCTCAGGGGGAACTTCATGGTTTGTCATCATCAAATAGAGGGAAATTGTTGAACCATGTTTGACTTGATGGATGACAAACCAGTTCTCTGTACTTGATTATTATGCATGTTTGTAATTGAACAGGTTAATTCAAGTGAGAACTCTTCAAGGAAAATCTGAAGACCTCGACATACTTGAAGAATCAGAAGTCAAGAGCTTGAAGTCTTTTAATTTTTGTAATTCTAGGATCTTCTTGTAAAATAGACTTAGGAAAATATTCTTTGTGTTTTTAAGTAAAGAGAAAAAAGATTTTAAGTTTATATCCAGTAAAGAGAAAAGCCAAGTACAAGCTAAGAACAGACAAAGAACAAGCTTGGAACAGTTCTCTTTGCCAGATGTAGACTTTGTAGTACCGAGACCACTGTGGGAACAGACCTCAGCATTATGCACGTGCACTTAAGTGATCCGTAAAAATTTTCGTGTTCAAAATTATTTTTGAAAATTTATTTGAAAAATATTGATCACTTATGTTTTGGAAATCTGCCAAATTGATTTACAAATCAGCTTCGCAATATACTTGTTTGGACTCTAGTTTACTTTCCACTACATGTAGTGGAAGGAGACAAAGGGTTGAAATAGGTGCCTTTGTACTTGTGTCAGCTGAGCTTGTTTGCACAATTTATGCAAGTCTCCAAGCACACTTTTAGAGGACGATTTTTCTTTGTCTATAAATACAATCTTTTGAAAAACCTTAAAAATACTTTTTTGCTCTCCTAAGAAAACCAAGTCATATTTTCTGAGAGTCTATCCTTAGAGCAAAACTATCTCCATATCCATCTTTAAGAGAAAACTTACGGAGATTTAAGTTTGTAATATTTGAACCACTTAGAGGGAAGTGGTTGGGGAGTGTTCTGTGAACACTGAGTGAACTGTTAGAGTTAACAGTTGGGGAATTAAGTGTTACAGAGTTGTAGCATTTAATTGAGTGTGTAACCTTGTTATTATTCAGAGTTGATTAATAATATTGGTGAGAGAGTGGAGGACGTAGGCTTGTTTAGAAGCCAAACCTCATTAAATCCTTGTGTCCTTACTCTTTATTTACTGTTCTATCGTTGTTCTTACAAAAAGATAAGCAAACTTTGAAAACGATTGAAAAAAAATACATACTCAATTCAACCCCCCCTCCCCTTCTTGAGTATACATTGAACTTACACCAGGTTAGTTACATTTTGTTCAAATTATTTACTTTTATTGTCAAGGTGAGTTGTAATTATTTCAGGTCAGTGATAATATTGTCCAAATGAGTTATAGTCTCTTCCAGGTAGTTAAATTTTTTATCCAGATTAATAATATTTTATCCAGGTTACTAACTTTTATTGTCCAGGTGAGTTGTAATCTAGTCCAGGTTAGTGACAATATTGTCTAGCTAGGTGAGTTATAGTCTTGTCCAGTTAGGAATTAAGTGACACACAAGTACGGCGTGCCGACACAGAAGTTAACAGTTGTAATCTAGTCCAGGTTAGTGACAATATTGTCTAGGTGAGTTATAGGTTATAGTCTTGTCCAGTTGGGAATTAAGTGACACACAAGTACGACGTGCCGACACACAAGTTAACAGTTGGGGAATTAAGTTTGGCACAAGTTGTAGCATCAGTCTAGGTTAAAAAACATTTCATTTGGCGGAACTTTATATGTCCAGGTTTATGTGTTTTATACCTCTAATTATATATTTTAAAAAATTATAATCACTAAATAATACTCTGTAAAAAACTACAAGTTGAAACGAATCAAAAGAGATGCTACATGACTATAAGTGACAAATTACGATCAAAGTGAAAATTATAAATTAAATAGTGTCAAAAAAACACTTGTTGCAAAAATTCATTTACGGAAAAAGTATTTTGTTAACATTGTTGTTAATTGGTTTTATGATACATAGTGTTCAACAAAGGGTCTTATTAGGTACTGCGTGAAAGAGAATTATTATGTCAAATATTCTTTATATCTTGTGTAATTTTATATTTTGTAAATTAGTTAAACACAATAATCTCCCTTATCATACTTCTACAATATAATCAAGGGATGTAGTTGTATATAAAATTTGTATAGGGCATGGCAGAATGCAGGTTTGGTATGAGGGTCTTGTTTATAATAAGTACATAAAAGTTCATGTCATGCCGATTTCTTACACAGTTATAAGATATAAGTCACATGCACGATCATGCTCATGTTTTGTGTGAATGGCTCGTGATGTGCCGTCATGTCGTATACAAATTTTATATACATTGTAAAATTTCAACCAAAATAAGCATGTGAACTTGTGTGTCGGCACGTCTTACTTGTGCCAAACTTTTTAATTTGTTTATTCATGGCTCATAACCTATCTTTCATGTCGTGGTGTGCTTATAGCTAGCTTGTATATGTTGGGCTGGACCCAAATCATGTTGTGCTATGTATGGTTTTGATGATAATGAACAAATGATGATTATCTAACTAACATGTGTGTTAAGATGTGCATAAACAAGTTCATAGGTCTTAAGGAAGAAGATTCCTATCATCTTTGATGATGTATGCAATATAAGTTCTTGAGTTGGAACAAATCAAGAGAAGCTTCTGAGTTGAAGCAAATAAATAAGCATTGAAGATTCAAACATGAAGATTCAATCATTTGAAGAAACAAGATGGTGATTCAAGTGAAGGTTCGAATTATGAATCAAAGATGTTGCTGTCAAGTTTCTACAGAGAAATCAGAGAAGTTCCTGAAGAGAATTCAGCAAGGAACATGAGAAGAACTTCAAGTATTCCAACGAATCACTTGATGAAGAGAAGAGAAGCATCCATGAATGTTATAATGTAATGTTCTAGGGTAAATGTAAGTATATTAATGCATTTAAGTCTGATTGGAACTTGGGTCTGTTTGTCAAAGGAACTTGAGTCCAGTTCCTACAGGAACTTTGGGTATGTTCCTAGAGGAACTTGTGTCGAGTCAGTTGGTTATTTTGGTCCACGACTGTTGCTACTTCTTAGGGTCGGTTTAAACAACCCCTTGACTGTTTTAACTTGTTTAAAATGTTCAAAAGCTGACTGAATTAGTGCACCCTTAATTTTAGGAGTAGTTAGTAAGTAATTTTGAATTAGTTAGTAGTCAAGTTAGTTTCCTTATTTTTAGGACTAGGTAGGTTATTAATTCTGATTTCTTTTTTCTTTTATTAGTTTTATTTTTGTTATTAAAATTAATTTAAAGTTTAAAAAAAAAAAGAAAAATTCAGAAAAATAAAAAAAGAACAAAACCGGTTTTTTATTTCTTATTAAGCTATTTTTTAGGTAAGTTACTTAACTTATTATTTCTGATTTTTTGGGTCAAAAATTAAGTTAGTGGGTTGTTTAATTAGTGAGTCAAAGTTAGTGGTGTGAGTGAGAGTGGTGGACGTGTAAGTGGTATTGTGGGTGGTTAATTAGGCTTTTTCTCCAAGCAATTGATATAACCATTCATTCATATATACACATATATAATTCTGACATTTTTGAGACACACAATTAGAGCTTTTATTGAGTCAACAAGTAGTGGACGTTGCTGTAGTTAATGGGAACATGGGCAGCAGTGTAGTGGGCAGTTACAAGTTCCTGACAGAACTTTGAGTGGGTTTAGTGGTGTATTTAGTGGTTTCTTAGGAAACACGACCTATTTGCTTATAAATACGGTTTGAATCACCATTTCTAAGGTGAGCCAAACTTCAATAATGTGGAGAGCTAAAACGTACCATCTTATACCCACATATTGAGTCGGTTCCACTCAAAGTTCCTATCGTATGTTCCAGATTATGTTCCAAGTTCCAGTCATATTTTATGTTCAATATATTAGAGTTTTATTCTATCAAGAGTCTGTAATTTTAAGAATAGAGAAGAGAGTTTGAGTGAACTCTTGTAAAGGGGAATTTGTAAAGGGTTTGAGAGAATTCTTGTAATTGGGGTGAGAATTTGAGAAAAGTGTGAGAACAGAGAAGAGAAGAGAAAGAGAATGAGAAAAAGAATAGAGAATAGAAAGAGAAAGAGAATGAGAAAAAGAACAGAGAATAGAAAGAGAAAGAGAAAGAGGAAAAGAGAGAAAGAGAAAAGGGAAAAGAACACTAGAATACAAAGAATAGAGAAGTAAGTTCCCAGAGGAACTTACGGGTCCAGTAGAATATTATAGGTTGTAATTGATTTATTGCCCTATAGTGAAGTGTTTTAGAGAAATCCCTAGTGGGTCGAGGTTTTATTTCCAGTTGGGCCCTGGAAAGTTTCCTCGCTAAATCTCTCTTGCATCGTTTCTCTTTATTTTCCTTTCATGTTCTTTAAATTCCGCAAAAATTGAATATCATGTTCCATACTACAATTCACCCCCCTCTTGTAGTAGTTCATCCGAAATAACAATTGGTATCAGAGCAAGTTCCTCCAGGAATCAGGCAACCCTGAGGAGGAAGTTCCTGGAAGGATGAATACATACAGGAACTCGACCCTGCACTGTTAAGGAACTCAAACTGCATTACTCAGAGGAACTCACGAGAATACATGTTTTCTTGAAAGGTAAATGTAATTCAGAGACAAATGCTTATAAGGTCAGTATTTTATCTTTCATATATTATTTATATATTTGCATTGAATTTATCATACTCCATGTATTATTTCTATAAACTTTATTTTTTATTCAAATCGATTTTGGATTTTATCAAATATGATTTTTTGTATGTTTGAATATCAAACGTATTATTTTCAAAATGATTTGAATTTTTTATAAGAAAATAACTAGTTTATAGGAGATCTTACAAGGAAAAATATTTTTTGAAAATGCTTATTTACAGACTTGGAACTCAAATTTCTAGCAGCTTGGAACTTGATTCTTTGGGAGTACAATGAACGTTTATTACATTCCTTGCCAAAGAATAATTTTGTCATGCATCATGGGAATCACGATTAATATTTTCTTAGTAAATATATGTTGTTCCTAACAAGTAGCATTTTTTTGTGCACTAAAATTGGTTGAAAAACAAATGATTCGTTAATGTTACTAACATGAAAGGACTCGATATTTTGGGTACCAATGTCCAAGGACAGAAGAGAATTTTTTTTAGGGTTTGAATCATGATTGAAATATATTTATTTAAAAGACAACATTAGAATCATGCAAGAAAAGAGAATAAAAGAATCTGGAGTACCCGTTGGAACAAGGTTGAGGAACTCAGCAGATCCTGAAGGAACTTGATAGGCTGAGATGCGTAAATTAAGACAAGTTCCACTGACAGGTAAGTTCCTTTGAGTCAGAATGAAAACCAACGTATTATATCATATACTTCTATTTGAGTAATAGTCTCTATGATTTTTTCATAGAAACTTAATTAATTATGATATGATGTAGATTATTTCTCTCTTAATTTTAAGTTATGTTGTTTACTTTTAATTCATGATAAAATTAATATCTCTTCAAGTTTGTGCAAATCTTGCATATCAAAGTTAAATGTTTTGTAGGTTAAGCGTGTGAGATTATTTTGTACTAATTGCATAAAGACTAGTTCCATGGATAAAAGGAACTCAACCTGTTCCCAATGGAACTGATGATGAAACTAAGAATATATTGGATTATGGCACATGAACAAATCAAGACTTATAAAAGTTCTTGTTCTTACTCTGATTGAACCTAGTTTTGATGAGCAAAACATAAACTTCATTCCGTATTTTCCTTAAAGAATGTTAGAACTATACAGGTGGAACTACATTCTAAGGGAGTATTTTTTGAAATTTATGTTTATTCTTCTTTATGCTTTAGTATATTATCACTTTCTACTAACCTACTAATCTTGAGATTGCACAAAAGTTTCCTTTGGGTTTTGAATTTCAGAAAACATTTATACACAACCCAAAATGGAAATAACGACTGAAGGAACAACGCCTCATATATTCGTGACATGGCTAATAATGAATGTAAGATTGGTTCGACATATTCCATAGGAACTAATCTAGATCAAAATGATGATTATATGTGAGGAAAAGAAAAAAGTGCATGACAGAGTTCCTACTGAAAAGGAACAATAACATTAGGAACAAGTTCCAACAAAAAATGAAGCTCTAAAAATCTAAAGGAACTCGGACAGATTCCAGAAAGTATGAAAGGAACTAGCAGCACCCAGTGAGGGGGAAAATCTCGAAATATCTCAACAACGAGTTGAAAGTCAAATAAAATTAATCTCACTAGAGGGTGATGGTGGAGGAACTTTAACTTTTTACAGCAACACAAAAGATAAAATCATTCCATGCAAGGTTGGTAAGTTAGGTTCTATTCACCATATATTTTGTTGAGTGATTCAAGCACATTTTGATTTTAAATATTTAAAATTTTGAATTCTAACCTTGGACCTAGTTCCACAGAAGTTTTATGTTTTTACAGGTACAAGGTATTGATCAAAGTCTTTCAAAGTTAAAATTTGATGATAATGTGCTTCGAAAACAGTAAACATATTTTTAGTCTAATGTTTGTACCCAGCAAACAGGTTGGAATAATTGTAAAGTTGCAAGTTCCTATGGACCAAGTTCCTAAGGACTCAGCAATGCTTTAATTTTAATGAAAATATGTCACTTATGAAAGGTAACAGAATAACTTACAATATCTGATGGTGAGGAACTTGAGGATGATGATCAAGTTCCAATACATGAAGCAAAATTTAAACTCAATCAATATCCACAACCAAGTTCCTGTTAAGTTCTCATAGTTGAGGAAGTTCATATTTTTCAAATTTGGATCTCAACTAAAGAAATTTTGTGCATTCTTTGCATATATATGTTTATTATTGTGATTAACAAGTTTTATGCAGAAGGAACTCAATAAGCTCGAATGGAACAAGGTGTGAAACCTTGGACCTCTTCTAGAATACCAAAAATCATGAACTAATATGGGTATTCCGGAACAAGTTCATTGAGCACGGCACAATGATAAGGAATTTGGTAAGCTTCAAAGGATATATACAATATGAAAGGTATTGAATTAAGAAAAGTTTTGCTCCGTCCTAAAGGTAATTGTATTATTATTTTTGTTGCTTGTATGGGATATAGGTTGTACTAAATAAACGTCAAAGTTTTTTAAATGATGTCTTGATTAAGGACGCTTATGAGGAACAACCTATCTAGGATTCAAAAAATCCTACATCTCCTTTTCATATCCATGAGCACAAGTTCCTTGGGTATGTTATAGGAAATTTTCTAAGTTCCTTCTTCAAAATATTTTCAAATCTAACATTTTACTTAGAATGAACTGATTTATTAGTTGTGCATATTAGTATTGATAATATTTTATTTAGTTCAACTAATAAATTTCAATGTAAGGTTCATTAACCTTATGTTTAGTGTTGCATACATGAGCATAAAGGAGGAACATAACTTTCTTGGTTTATATGTCAACGATTAAGAGAAAGTTGAAAGATCAATGATGATGTATGATATGAACCTCCAAAGAAAGGAACAATATCAAGGAACTCATGATGAGAATCGAATTAGAAGTGGAAGTTTGCATCAGATTTGAAGGCATCAAAAGGATGGAACAAGCACTTCAGGAACTTGAAATTACAACAGTCATGTAATTTAATATATGTGGTGAAATATCAGTAAGGTATGTGGTTCATGTTCACAATTTAGTATCTTTGATAATTTCATAAGTAATGAGCATTATTGTGAATCTTATGATATTTTATGTGAATTTCATGAATCAATTTGCTTTTCTAATTTTTACCTATTCATGCATATGGACTGTTAAAAGGAATAAGATTAGACTTGATGAAATATGACTTGAGCATTAAAGAATTCTAACCCCAAAATATTTGTCTAATCGGGTTATAGAAAAATTTTAAATTAAAGTATTTTAAGTACTTTTTAAAGTCAATATGTCACACTTAATTTTTGTGTCATAAGATGACATATTCACTTGCCTTAGAGTATTAGAGGTTTCTTAATAAAACAATGGATGCTATGAAACATGAAAATCCTAAGTTGCCAAAGGAACAATGGAAGAAACTTTGATGGAACAAGATAGGTAAGTTCCCACATAAATTTAACCCTTCTTAATATCTTAGAGGGAACAAACCTATACTTGAGCCAACTTCATTAACCCACTTTACATCACTTAATTATCCTTATCCTCATAATTCCTTATTTCATTCATATCCTCCCATTCTACTTTTCGATTTCCCGTGTGCTCAAATTTAATAAATTTTGTCCTTTTATGGTTCGATGATGCATAAAGAGTTTTCATTAAAAGGTGAATATAAATTGAGGGGGAATACAGAAGGTTTTAGGCATAATCTTTCATAAGAAAAGATGTCACCACAATAATAAGTTACGTTTAATACATAGTCATGAGTTAAAAAGTTATTGATGACTCACTGATGTCTTTGTAATATTACCCTTATTGTCCATACTGCTAATTGTTGATCGAAAATAAGTGGAAGCCAAATTCACATGTTTTAGCTTCTATAATTAGATCGATGTATGCATGAGGATGGCTAATATTACTAGATTGATGTTTGAGCTAGTTAATATCTTTACAAAAATTCATGTTATATGTTGTTTGTGGTGTGGTGTCAATTGAAGAGTGGAGGAAATGAGAAGCATATATATTATTGCATTTCTATGTATGCTTCTGGAAAAAGTTATTTATTGAGACTATTCTTCTAAGTTCCAAAAGGAAGAATGATAAGGAATTCAGGGGGAATAAGGAAGGAACAAACAAGATAATTTATATATCTGGTGATGGAGTTATTAAAAGTGGAGAAGTAAGTTTAATCTTCTATTTGTTTTTGAATTTCTAGGAATCTATATCTACATGTAAAGACACCCTTCAAAATAAAAAAAGTTGAAAAGAAAAAAAATAATAGTAAAAAGTAAAAATAAAAAAAAAAAACGAAAAAAATGAAAAAGATGAAGGGTAGTCAAAATTTTATTTTCCTAGAAAGTGGTTGATGGTTTTGAAGATTATTACTTATAAACGTGGATGGAACAACAACAAAACATCAAAGGAACTTATGTATGAAGGTGAAGATTTTTCAAGTTCCATTAATGAATCTGTTCGATCTTTATTAAAGTTGGTTGTTGATGTGAAGGGAACCTGGTGGATACATGTCTAGGCGAATATGTGTTACGTTTGGCTGCAAATTGTGAGGTGTACGTGGATAGAAAAACTCTAATGATTGTTGAGAACCTCGATTAAAAGGCTAAACTAAGAGCACAATACCCACCTTATTATCATAGTTCCCTCTACTCAAATGTTTCAAATAATTTCTTTCATATATCTTTTGAGCCTAATATTTTTGTTCACAAATCTTCAAGCTAACTTTAAAACCTATTTTTTGCTTGACTTTTATTTATTTATTTGTCAAGTTCCTTCACTGGTTTTGAAGTTGCCCTTTGGATTGTGAGTTGGAAATTTGTGGAGTCGTGGCATTCTAGTTAAAATCTGAGGCCTTGAGGCTTTAAAGGATAAACAAGTGTTTTACCTTAATGGTGGTGAGAGTGGCATATAAGATTTAAACTGTGCATAATTTATTACAAGAAACTATATGGAAATATACCCTTTTAGATAATGACAAAAGGGGGAAGAATATGCAAGATGCTTATTGTTTAAATAGTCAAGTCTAAGACTTAATGATCTAATGTTCCTAATAGTAACAAGTTCCTAGTGTGTTCATTGATAATGAGTTCCCGGTGGTAAATGAACTTCTAGTATGTTATTATTGTTGTACATGCATGACTTGTTTAATTGTTCTTACCTTGCTTAATTGAGGGGGAATAAATGTGCATCGATTTATTATTTAATTTGTGATAAGCATCATTTGTTTGTCATCATTAAAAAGGGGGAAATTGTTGAGCTATGTATGGTTTTGATGATAATGAACAAATGATGATTATCTAACTAACATGTGTGTTAAGATGTGCATAAACAAGTTCATAGGTCTTAAGGAAGAAGATTCCTATCATCTTTGATGATGTATGCAATATAAGTTCTTGAGTTGGAACAAATCAAGAGAAGCTTCTGAGTTGAAGCAAATAAATAAGAATTGAAGATTCAAACATGAAGATTCAATCATTTGAAGAAACAAGATGGTGATTCAAGTGAAGGTTCGAATTATGAATCAAAGATGTTGCTGTCAAGTTTCTACAGAGAAATCAGAGAAGTTCCTGAAGAGAATTCAGCAAGGAACATGAGAAGAACTTCAAGTATTCCAATGAATCACTTGATGAAGAGAAGAGAAGCATCCATGAATGTTATAATGTAATATTCTAGGGTAAATGTAAGTATATTAATGCATTTAAGTCTGATTGGAACTTGGGTCTGTTTGTCAAAGGAACTTGAGTCCAGTTCCTACAGGAACTTTGGGTATGTTCCTAGAGGAACTTGTGTCGAGTCAGTTGGTTATTTTGGTCCACGACTGTTGCTACTTCTTAGGGTCGGTTTAAACAACCCCTTGACTGTTTTAACTTGTTTAAAATGTTCAAAAGCTGACTGAATTAGTGCACCCTTAATTTTAGGAGTAGTTTGTAAGTAATTTTGAATTAGTTAGTAGTCAAATTAGTTTCCTTATTTTTAGGACTAGGTAGGTTATTAATTCTGATTTCTTTTTTCTTTTATTAGTTTTATTTTTGTTATTAAAATTAATTTAAAGCTTAAAAAAAAAGAAAAATTCAGAAAAATAAAAAAAGAACAAAACCGGTTTTTTATTTCTTATTAAGCTATTTTTTAGGTAAGTTACTTAACTTATTATTTCTGATTTTTTGGGTCAAAAATTAAGTTAGTGGGTTGTTTAATTAGTGAGTCAAAGTTAGTGGTGTGAGTGAGAGTGGTGGACGTGTAAGTGGTATTGTGGGTGGTTAATTAGGCTTTTTCTCCAAGCAATTGATATAACCATTCATTCATATATACACATATATAATTCTGACATTTTTGAGACACACAATTAGAGCTTTTATTGAGTCAACAAGTAGTGGGACGTGGCTGTAGTTAATGGGAACATGGGCAGCAGTGTAGTGGGCAGTTACAAGTTCCTGACAGAACTTTGAGTGGGTTTAGTGGTGTATTTAGTGGTTTCTTGGGAAACACGACCTATTTGCTTATAAATACGGTTTGAATCACCATTTCTAAGGTGAGCCAAACTTCAATAATGTGGAGAGCTAAAACGTACCATCTTATACCCACATATTGAGTCGGTTCTACTCAAAGTTCCTATCGTATGTTCCAGATTATGTTCTAAGTTCCAGTCAGATTTTATGTTCAATATATTAGAGTTTTATTCTATCAAGAGTCTGTAATTTTAAGAATAGAGAAGAGAGTTTGAGTGAACTCTTGTAAAGGGGAATTTGTAAAGGGTTTGAGAGAATTCTTGTAATTGGGGTGAGAATTTGAGAAAAGTGTGAGAACAGAGAAGAGAAGAGAAAGAGAATGAGAAAAAGAACAGAGAATAGAAAGAGAAAGAGAATGAGAAAAAGAACAGAGAATAGAAAGAGAAAGAGAAAGAGGAAAAGAGAGAAAGAGAAAAGGGAAAAGAACACTAGAATATAAAGAATAGAGAAGTAAGTTCCCAGAGGAACTTACGGGTCCAGTAGAATATTATAGGTTGTAATTGATTTATTGCCCTATAGTGAAGTGTTTTAGAGAAATCCCTAGTGGGTCGAGGTTTTATTTCCAGTTGGGCCCTGGAAAGTTTCCTCGCTAAATCTCTCTTGCATCGTTTCTCCTTATTTTCCTTTCATGTTCTTTAATTTCCGCAAAAATTGACTATCATGTTCCATACTACAATTCACCCCCCCTCTTGTAGTAGTTCATCCGAAATAACAATATATATAGAGGAAGGATTGGCTAAAAACCAAAAGATGGTTGAAAACCAGACAGAAAATGGTTTAAAGGGTACATTAGCAGTCGTAGGGGGTACATTAGATGTTTAAAGGGGTACAAATGGTTTTTAGCGAAAGTTACTAATATTTACAAAGATTGTCATTAGTAATCACACGTGTACCCCTTTAAGTGTCTAATGTAGGAGTTTTTAGGTTGATCCTCTTCCTATATATACATTAACTTAGATTCTATTTGTTTTGATGAAAAATAACTTTCACTGTGAAAAAATCCGTGGAATACATGATTGTCAAACACAATTTTCTTATATGTTTGACCACAAAAAATATAGAAAAAAAATTGAAGTGAATATAGTGGAAGGATGGGATTTGGGAGTAGAGATCAAAGGAAAAATAAGGAGGAAAATATGACATACCCTAGGCAGAGTAATTTTTTTTTTTTACATTTTTAAAAGAGAAATTTTCTGCCTTTGAAAAAAAAAAATCACCATCTTAACAAAACAAGCAAAGAAAAATAAAAAAATGTTACTAGAAAATATTTTCTTTAAGAACAAATGGAGCGTTAATATGAATATCTACCTTTGACAAAACAAATTTCACCCTCTTAGCAAAACAATCTAACAAGGATAGTTATAATTTATAAGCTTAATTATAATGGGCGAGCTAGAACTATATGTTTTAGGAGGGAGATGAGCGTAAAGGCAAAGATACCTAAATTGTAATATCCTAAAATTTTATATATTAATTTTTCATATTATTTTATTATGTAGAATAATATTTGGAGTATTTAATTCCTAATTATTTAATTTTGGGTCAAGTTCAAAATTAATCATGATTAGTCATGCTTGAGTGTAAGTGGCCCTGAAGGGTTTGAATATACTCAAGAGGAGGGGGGGGGGATGAATTGGGTATTTGGTATTTTGGTTGTCAATTTAATTTTTTTTCTGTTTTGCTTGATGGGGAACTAGTTGGGCTGGTTCATGCAGCGGAATTGTTAAACGTAAACAGAAAGAAACAACACACCAAATTTAATGAGGTTCGACCCAACTAAGGCCTACGTCCTCCTACCCTATGTATCTTATTAATTCAACACAGAAATAACAAGATTACACACACAACTGTTCCTAACTCTAGGAACCAGTTCCCACACTCAACTTTGAGTGGACTCACTCGTGTTTGCACTCTCAAACACACCCCAATCTCCAACCTCTTTGTTGGAGACGAATTACAATATTTTTCACTCTTATTTATCCTTTCTCACAACGATGGAAGAGTAAATTTAAAGCCCTAATGATTTGTGTTTTTATACTCGAAAGATCAATATGCAAAGTGTGATTTTCTCTGGAAGTTTTTTCTCAATGTTTTCACTAGATTTCGTCTCTTTTTTTATGTGTAAAGCTAAATATTTATAGACATCTTATCTGCACAAAAAAGCGCCAACTTTGATTGGGAATTATTGTGCAAATATTCTTTCCTAAAAAATAGGAAAGGATATCTTTTTATTCTTAACAACCTTAAAAGATGTTCCTATTATTTAGGAAATAACCTTAAAATCCTTAAAAACCCATCAGCTGTCATTAAAATAAAATACTCTAAAGCCCATTCGAAAAATATGAGACAAAAATCCTATTTTTCGAAAACTGACATCAGCTCGTACAGGAACTGGTCCCCAGACCTGTTTCCCTACTTAGTAGTGTTATGAATATTATACCCTTTTTAGTTCTAATATTCATAATACTACTTTATCACACATATGAATTTATATGGGTCTTATCAAGTATATACACAAACATTACATGAAGATTTAATGTTCTCAATCAAAGTCCTAATTTCTGTTCATGTTTATCCAAGTCTTGAAAGTCTTCCTTGAGTGTCTTCATCTTTGATTCTGGACTTCAACACTTGAATAATCTCATACTTACTGCACACATTCAACAAAGTTAAAGTATAACAAGTATATAAGGTTGTTTCAGTACAACCTAGGGAACACTACAACTGGTTCCATACCAGTTATCTCAATGATTCATAAAACCTGTTTCATGCAACTCAGACATGTTGTATATCCAAAGATAATCTTAATTACACAACAACATTTATGGGAACCAATCTTAGCTGGTTAAGACCAACTATATAACTCCTGTAATATTTAACGGTTTCCTGTTCAGTGTTTGTCATCATTCAAAACTCAAGGGACTCAGCAAATTCCCCCTTTTTGATAATGACAAACTTAAGCTATCTATTGAAATTTCCTGTAACCAACAAGTTAGAAACAGAGAACTCTAATATCAACACTCCAAGTGCAGAACTTAAAGTGTTCACCCAGACTCAAAATGAAATACTTGACTAATTCAACTAGTTCCTAAAAAATGAAAAATAAACTAAAATAAAACTAGAAAGCACTCTTTTTTTAAAAAAAAAATAACTCAATCTAAACTAATTAGACATAGGCTACAATTCCTAACTACTTCTCCCTTTTGGCATCATTAATTAAAAAGTGTCTCAATGCATAAAAATTGTGCACAAGATATTGTATTAATCCAAAAGAATGATATAAACCATCAATTAGGAAATCATGCTGCAAAAACGAGTTAGTTAAGCAACTCACTATCCATAAACTAAAAGATCAGAGAGTTTCCACACACATAACACAGTTATATATGAAACAGAATCTAAAAACATACAAACTAATTATTCAGGGACTGGGGAAACAGTGTAACAGAAGTAGTTATAAAAGAGTTTTAGAAATAATAGGGTTTGGGGCTGTCAAAGAAAAGACAAAGTCATCATTCATCCTCTTCCTCCTCTGGATCCTCTGAATCATCCTTCTTGCTTTCTGAAGACACAACATCTTCATCACTATCTTCATCATCAGATTCTTCCTTAGTGGAACCAACAGCATCAGGGACCTTGGATTTTACCTCAGCTAATTCCTTCTCCAGGGAAGACACCCTCTTCTGGTAGCTGGTGGAGAATTCTTTTAGTAGGTCCATCATATTGTTTAAGGTTGCATCCTGGGAGTCCAACCTCTTTATCAAATCAGTATCTGAGCTTGTTCCTGCTGTCTTCTTCTTCTTAGTAGGTTTAGGATCATCCTGTTCTGGTTCCTCTCTGAATCTGAGTTCCTCATGATCCACATCCAAGCCCTTTTGTTTCAAGATAGTCTTTATGAAGATATGGATGGGTATCATGTCACCAGTAAGATGGGGAATGTTCTGGTGAAGAACAAAGGTGATCAGAGAACCATTTAGAATAGAATGGTGGGAGGACTGGAAGCAGTGCATCATGTGGGTAAGTATTATTGTTAGGAGGTTGATTTTAATCTTTTTCATCGTCAAATAAATTAAAACCATTTCCATAAATTTCACAACCCCTTGCCCTGTGCCCTTGGAATCAATAGCTTGTTGCGCAGAGAATGCAGAACCAGCATAACGGGTCTTTCAGATTGACTATCTTGTAAGTTGACTTCTTTGTCAACTTACCCCAAACATAAACTCATAAATCTCCTCTGCAGTGACCCATATCAAAGCAGGCCAATAATCTCCATAATACTTATCAAAACCATCCGTAGGAACACTTAATACATCAGACAGAGAGGAAACAATCAAACAAACATACTTATCTCTATTTCATTCACCACAGACATAAGTGTTGAACCATGTTTGATGTGAATGATGACAAACCAGTTCTCTATACTTGATTGCTATGTATGATTGTGTATGAACAGGTTGAATCAAGTGAGGACTCATCAAGGCAACACTTGAAGTGAAGAACTTCAGAGCCTTGAGATACTTGAAGATCAGAAGCCAAGATCTTGGAGCCTTTTATTTTTTATGTTATTAGGATCTTCTTGTAAAATGAACTTAGGAAAATAAGGCTTATGTTTATATGTAAAGAACCAAAAAGGGTTAAAGTTTATGTCTAGTGAAGAGAACAGGAAAAGAACAGGCATAGTGTAATAACCCGAAATTTTGGGCCAGAAAATTTCGCGGTTATTAATTGTATTCTGAGTCCAAAAGGCCCATTTAATTTTGGACTGTTTTATTTTTAGCCATTTTTTTTATTTCATCAAATTGGGCCAAAGACCCAATTTGTTCTATTATTTTCATTTGGCCGGTTTTAGTCCTTCTTTTGGGCCAATGGGTATTTTTTAATTTAAATGGGTAATTATGTTAATTACTTAATTAAGTTCATTAGGCCTAAGGATTTACTTAACCAAGCCCATATTTTTGGCCCTTTCTTTGACCCACACGGCATGCTACCCCCATTTTTAGGATTTCACATCCCTTCCTTTGTTCTATAAATAGGGCTCATGTCCCATATTTTTGGTCATTATGCAATTAAGCTCTTAAACTCCAAAAATTAAAGAACAATTTTCCTCTCCTCTTCCTTCCACAAAAAGTCGAGCCCCTCTTGATTTTCTCCTTTGATTAATTTAGCGAATCCAGGTAACTAGCTATTCCGTTTAATTTTGGTACTTACTAATTCACATAGTTAATTAGGTTGTATCATGAAAATTTGTAGAATTTAGGAGATGTTTAATTCTGAAAATTTCGAACCATGTGAAATACTTTTCATGTCATCCTTGCTGTGTTCTTGTGATCTTTATGAATCTTTAAATGTTTTAATTAATTTTTATGCATGGATTGATTTATTTAAATTTATATTGTATAATTACTTGTATGAATTTATTGGTTAATCAAATCTTGTTATTTCTTGATGAATTTTTCGTGTAGGTTTCTTTACTGTTTTATTATTAATCATGATTTATTTCGTGGCAAAATTCGTCCTTTTATTATTTATAATAATTTAATCTTTCAAACCGGTAAAACCGTCCAGATTAGGTTTACGAATTTATTAGTGTACTTAATCAAATCTAATGGCTACAAAATTTTAGGTGGAAGTCAGTAATACTGTTTTAAAGCTTGTGTAATTTTTTCGTAATTTTTAAAGATCGTTTGCTATGGCAGAAAATTCTGAAACCGAATTCAGCCTAATCTGACTGGTTAGCTATAAGATCACTTAAAAATAGTAAAAGATGTTATTTTTAAACGAAATTTATGCACGTTAAACCTTTAACCTATATTTAACATCCATTAAAATTTCCAGACTATTAGAGACCTTTAGATGGTTGATCTTAATTTAATCCTTTAAGATCAGATTGCGTAAAATAGTGTAATTTAAATTGTTTATATAAGTTTATATGATTAATAGATGATTATTGTACTTGATTAAATTAAAGCATGAATTTTGGGTAATATATATATATATATTTCGAGTAGATTGAATAAATAAAAATAGGATTTTTATCATGTTTTAGTTAATTATTGTTGTTAGTTGTTATTTTAAATAATTATTGAAATTGATTTATTAATTTTTGATGATTGTGTTTAATTAATTTAAAGTATGAACTTTTGCTAAATTATATATATATATATATATGTCGAGTATGTCAAATGTATGAAAGGTGGAGTTTTATCTTGTTTTTATGTATTTTACATGATTAATTATAATTAAATTAATTAATGGACTTAAAATATAAATTCTGGTTTTAGTTGTCAAAATGTCGAGTGGTACTAGTAATAAAGTTAGGACTTTTGACCATGAATTTAGGAAGTAGTTGTAACAGGTTTGAACAATTATTTTATTTTGAATAATTAGTTATTTAGTGATTATAATTAATTAATTTAGATTAATAATATTTAGGTGTAACCCTAAATGTCGAGTGGGGTAATATTTAAGAAGGGATTTTAGTTTATTTTTGGACTTATAAAATAATTATTAGGGATAAGTTATAAGTATATGATAAGATATCAAGGACAGTATAAGATAAGGTTTAAAGTTGCATAAGATACTACTAGGGATAAGAAAGGAAACAGAGTAATAGCTATACATGTTATGTTTCGGTCTCTGGCTAGGAAAGACTTGGTATTTAAGGTGGCCAATATACGTGCCGCACCTCTCTTTCCTGGGACTCCGAACATTTCATTTCCTATTACGGTCACCTAGTATTTCCCAATATATGATATGATATGATTAAATAAAGATATAAGATATAATATAAAGAATTGAAAGATATAAGATAAGATAAGGACGCCCACCTGATGACCCGAGTAGTCAGACTGGGTTAAGTCGAAGCCACTGCTCAATGGGACGAACGCACCTGATGACCCGAGTAGTCAGGCTGAGTTCCCCCGAGTAGTTCTGGGTCTTAGGATATGTAGTCGTCTGAGTAGTAGTACACGAGCTACTATTTGGGAGTTATGGCCATAGCTTAGGCTTAGTGGTGAAACACGAGATCCGCTACGGGTTGAGTACACGAGCTCACCCCGGCATGTTCTAGGAAAGTTGTGGTGAAACACGAGATCCACAACGAGTTATAGTGACCGGTCCAACAAAGATGATATGATTTGATGAAATCATAAGATATGATATGATATGATTACAAGATACGATATGATTATAAGTTATGTAATGGAAATATAAGATATGACTGATAAAGGATAAGATATGTTAACTCTGAAGTTATGATAAAATTACGAGAGTATGGAACTACGTTGTATAAGCTAAAGTATTTAATGTAAAGTCTTCCGCTGTGTATGAATCTAGGTATATAATATGAGCAGGTGTATTTCATGTATGTACCGTATAATGTAATGTGTATGTTGGTATTTGTATGATTGTATGCATCCGTATACGTATGTATTGTATACGTGTATTTCTGAGTTTTACTTGTATTGTATACGTATTCCTAACCGTATTTTGCAGGTATTCTTATACGTGTGGTATACGTATATCTATACGTATTGTATACGTATTTCTAACTGTATTTTCTGCAGGTGTATGTATACGTATTTTATACGTATTTTATACGTACATGTATACGTATTTTATTACGTATTTTTATACGAGATGTGTATAATTGTTGTATTTTGTTCTTCTATCTTTCCTATGGATTTTTCGTGTACTCCCTATGATATTATGTGTTTAGCGGTCCCTCGATTAAGCGGGACAGCCTAGTTACTCGCCACTGACGGTGGACCCCCCTCAGTTTCAGGTGACGATGCAGCAGCGTAGAGCGGGCTTCGTTGGATGGGCTTGTGTAGTCTAGTTAGTTTCTTTGAGTATTTAGTTTATCCTGAACAGTTTGAGACATTATTTGAGTTTTGATTATGATCCCAGCCTGTTGGGAAGACATTTATTTTAATTATGTAACTTTTAGGCTAGATGCCTTGACTTTGGATTTTAGACTATTCTTTTATAATAAAAGTTGATTTATTCCAAATATATATTTTACATTTATAGTTTAATTTGATTAAGTAATGATCCGAATGTCGATTCCCTTCGTAAATCAACAAGTCAAAAAGTCGGGTCGTTACACATAGAACAGATAAAGAATAGTTCTCTTTATCACACATAAACTTAGCAGTAATGAGACCATTGTGGAAACAGACCTCAGTATTACGCACGTGCACTTAAGTGATCAGTATTGATATTTTAACTCCAAAACGTTTTAAAATTCAAATGAAAAATATTGATCACTTAGGTTTTGAAATATCTGCTAAAATGATACATCAAATCAGCTCATTTAATGCAATGTACTAAGTTTGGAATTTAGTGTACTTTCCACTATCCCACTACATGTACTGGAAGGGGACAAAGTCTGAAACAAGTACTATTGTACTTGTAACGACCCGACTTTTTGGACTTGTCGATCTACGAAGGGAATCGACAAACGGATCATTACTTAAGCATTTAATTAAACATTTGATAAATATATTTAAAAATAGAGCATCTTTTATTATCTTAAAAGTCGGAAAAATATCCCAAAAGTCAATAAAGACATAAATACCTAAAGTGTTACATGAGTTAAAAGAAAATGTCTTCCCAACAGGCTGGGATCATAAATGATTAAAGTAATAATGTCTTAAGAACTCTAGTAGTAACTAAGGAAAAACTAAACTTCTGCCACTCTTAAGCCCAACCAACGGAAGCCCGTTCTAAGCTGCTGCATCGTCACCTGAAACTGAGGGGGGGGGGGGGTCCACCGTCAGTGGCGAGTAACTAGGTTGTCCCGCTTAATTGAGGGACCGCTAAACACATAATATCATAGAATCTCACATGAAAACACACATAAAACATAGTACATTATATACAAGAATTATACGAGATACATATAAAAATACGTACAAAAATACGTATACAGATACGTATAAAATACGTATAAAAATACCTGCAGAAATACGGTTAGAAATACGTACAAAATACGTATAAAAGTACGTATACCATACGTATAATAATACCTGCAAAATACGGTTAGGAATACATCCAAAATACGTACACAATACAGATACAAATACGTACAACGTACGAATACAAATACGTAAAACAATACATACACAGCGAAAGACTTATACAAATAATTCCTAACCTATACTATAACATTATCATAAAATCCGTAGTCATATCATAACTTAATATCATATCATATTTTCATATCATATCTTATCAATTCTTATCAAATTTTCATAACATCTTTATCATAACGTATCATCTTTGCGGACTGTCTTCTTCAGCTCGTAGCGAACCTTTGCGTCCGCAACTTTCCTAAAACATGTCGGGGTGAACCTTTGCGTCCCACCCGTAGCCCTCCTTTGCGAGAACTAAGCCTAAGCTATGGCCATAACCCCTAAATAGCCCTCCTTTGCGAGAACTACCTAGACGACTCCATATTCTAGAACCAAGAACTGCGCGGGGGAACTCGTGTGTTCGTCCCATTGAGCAGTGGCGTCGACTAAACCCGATTGGTGACCTTTGCACCACCGCACAGGCGTCCTTATCTTACTTATCTTACTTAAATCGGGAAGTACTAGGTGGCCGTAATCGGAAATAAAATGTTCGAAATCCCAGGAAAGAGAGGTGCGGCACGTATATTGGCCACCTTAAATACCAAGTCTTTCCTAGCCAGAGATCGAAACAAATTAATATCCTTTTACTCTGTTTCCTTTCCTACCCTATTAATATCTTATTAACTTCTTATTGTAACTTATCCCTACTGATACCTAATAATAATAATAATAATAATAATAATAATAATAATAATAATAATAATAATAATAATAATAATAATAATAATAATAATATTACTCATATTACTCGTAATATAATAATAATAACAATAATATTATCTACCCCTTCATATTACAACTTATCCCTAATAATTCCTTTAATTGTAACTTTTATAATTATAATAACAATTATTCCTAAAAATATTATAAGTCAAAATTAAACTAAAATTGACCCAATAAATTAGGGTCACTCGACATTTCTTTAATTATAACATAATAATCAGATCAGTTCATTAACAATCATATAAACAATTTAACAATTAACAACATATATTACTCAAAATATGATAAAAATCCTATTTTTATCACAACAAGCCATTCGACAGTCTTGAATAAAAATACCAAAATTATACTTTTAATCAATTGAATACAATTAACAACAATTAATCAAATAAACTTAATAATAAACAATTTAATTTACTTTAAACATTAAATCATAAAACATGGATTAAAACAAGATCAAAATCATTCCTTTATTTACATCACACCACACGGCTATCATAGGGTTCAAAAAAGATCAAGATTGAATTCAGGAATTCAAAATAACATGTTTTAATAATTTAATCTCCCTAAAATTATTCTAAGTCACTCGAAAAATTAGAACAACAAGAACAAAAATATTCATGCAATTATTCATACAAAATACATAAATAAATAAATTGATTTATGCATAGAACATAATAAAGATTCATACTAAAATCAAGAAATATCATATCCATAAAATTCATAAGGTTCGAAATAATCTAAACCTAATCATGATACTAATTCTTTTACAATTTTCATGTTTTTAATCCTAATTTACTATGTGTAAAACTTGTACCAAAATTAAACAAGATAGCATAGTTACCTCGATACGCTAAAATTATCCAAGGAAAATAATTCACACTTTGGTGAATTTTTGTTCGGCTATTTGGAGAGGAAAGGAGGAGATTATAAATTTTTTTTAGGGTTTAAGAGTATTTAGCAATTAGGAACCAAATGAATGAAGTAAGCCTTATTTATAGAAAAAGAAGGAAAAAAAAAAACAAACCCTAATGATTCATCAAGAGGGAGCCGTGAGAGAGAGCTAAAAAAAAATAGGGAGATTTGGACTTAAAGAGGAGACTTAGTAAAGTTAGTTAAGTTTAAATCTTGAATTAATTAATTAATTAACTTAAATAAATTAAATCATCTAATTACTAAAATTGAACCAAGAATTAATATTGGCCCAATTTGAGAAAAAAGGAGAACAAATTAAAATCAAACAGTCCAACTTTAATGGGCCTTTTGGACTTAGAATGCATAAATAGAACTAATAATCGCGAAATTTTCTGGCCCTAAATTTCGGGGTATTACAGTACTTGTGTCAACTGAGCTTGTTTATATTATTTAGGGAAGTCTCCATGCACACTTGGGTTTACGGTTTTCATTTGTAAAATAGTCCATCTTTTGGAAAACCCAAAAACCCTCTTGCTCTCAAAGGAAAATGAAGCCATATTTTCTGGAGTTTATTGATAGAGCAAAAACATCTCCATACTTACCTTTAAGAGAAAACTTACGGAGAATTTGATATTGTATTTTGAACCACTTAGAGGGAAGTGGTTAGGGAGTGTTCTGTGAACACTGAGTGAACTGTTAGAGTTAACAATTGGGGAGTTGAATGTTACAGAGTTGTAGCATTTGATTGAGTGTGTAACCATTGTTATTCTTCAGAGTTGATTAATAATATTGGTGAGAGAGTGAAGAATGTAGGCTTATTGAGAAGCTGAACCTCGTTAGGTCCTTGTGTCCCTACTCTTTATCTTACTGTACTCTCGTTGTTCCCGCAAATTGAAAAAGAACTTTGAAAACGATTGAAAAAAACACACATACACATTTCAACCCCCCTTCTTGAGTATACATTGAACTTACAATTGGTATCAGAGCCTAACTTCTTAAAGTGTTAACAACAAAAAGAAACTAAAAGAAACAGTTCGAGACTATGAGATATGTGGTGCTAGATATGCTGAACTTGAGACATTAAACTCCAAACCAATTCCTAAGGAAGATGAACTTTTTGAAAAAATTGAAAAGGGGTTTAATGAGCTCAAGGAACTATTCACACAAGATTCAAATCTTGAACTGCTAAAAGATGCACGTACCTTGAGTAAATCTGATGTCATAATTGCTTATGACCACTTAACTGAAAAACATGAAGATTTACACAAGGAACATAATGATCTTAAGGTTTCTAAAGAGACTGTTTCTCCCACTGCTTTTGATGATGTTCTCGATGTCTTACATGATAAGTGCACAACTCAGATCTGTGATCTTGAGGCTCAATTTATTTTGCTAAAACTAGAAAACATCAAGAAAACTAGTGACGAACCAGACCCCTCCCTGGTCTCAAGACTACAAGATGAACTTCAAAAGAATATAGCTAATCTAAAATCTTTTGAGAAACAAAATGAAGTTCAACTTGAAAGGCTTGAAAACAAGGAGCTTGAACTAACAGATTGTATGGACCAATTAAACAAAATGTTAGATGCCCAGAAAACCCTAAACATCCTCATGTCCCAACCTGGAAATTCTCAAAGGTTTGGTTTAGGGTATTCTAGATCTAGTTCTACAACTGTTGTAGGCAGAGAAAACACATGGTTGAATTCAAGAAAGGCAAGTATATATTTGCTAAAGACATGCATGTCTGTACCTACTGTGGTTTGAGTGGTCATGTAACAAATGATTGCTTTACCAAAAAGAAACATGACAAGAAGAACAAAACCTACACCAAACAGGTGTGGGTTAGGAAGGTCAAAGTTGAGGATGCTTCAAAGAACAAGGAACCCAAGCTGGTCTGGGTTCCTAAAGCTAAAGCTTAATTTTCTTGTGTAGGTACGAGTGAAAGGAAAACCATATTTGTATTTGGACAGTGGTTGCTCAAGACACATGTCCGGGGATAAAGAAAAATTCATTTCACTCACTGCATTCGAGGGAGGGCACGTGACATTTAGTGATAATAGCAAAGGACTTATCAAAGGAGTAGGTAAGGTTGGTAAGTCACTCTCCCAAGCAATTGACAATGTTTACTATGTAGAAGGTTTGAAACATAACCTTTTGAGCATCTCTCAGCTATGTGACAAGGGAAATAAAGTGAATTTTGAATCAAACACTCTTCACATAGTGAACCCTAAGAAAGGGGAACTGGTCTGTGAAGGAACAAGGCATAACAATGTATATATCACATACCTAAGTCAAATTCAACAGAACAATGCTCTCTATCTTAGTGTTGTAGAGGATGACCAATGGCTTTCGCATCAAAGATTAGGACATGTTAGCCTTACTTTGCTCAACAGGTTAAGATCACAAGATTTGGTAATAGGTTTACCTAACATCAAATATGTGGCAGACCAGCTCTGCCAAGAGTGTGCAAAGTGCAGACATGTTAGATCATCCTTTAAACCAAAGAAAGTGGTTATTTCTTCTAGGCCATTTTAACTTGTACACTTGGATTTATGTGGACCTATGCGTGTACAAAGTAGACATGGCTATAGTTATGTATTTGTCTTAGTTGATGATTACTCTCGTTTCACCTGAACTATATTTTTGAAACACAAAGAGGAAACTTTTGATGAATTTGAAATTCTAGTGAAACAGGTCCAGAACAAGATTAATCATCAGTTGGCATTTATCAGATTTGATCATGGATAAGAGTTTGATAATGCTAGCTTCATAACTTATTGTATGGAGCATGGTGTTTCCCCCAAATTTTCAACCCCTAGAACTCCACAACAAAATGGAGTAGTTGAAAGATAGAACCGTACTCTAGAAGAAATGGCTAGAACATGCTTCTAAAGAGTGGTATGTCTAAGAAATTCGGGGCTGACGCTGTGAGCACCTCATGGTACATACTTAATAGAGTTATGCTAAGACCAATGCTGAGAAAAACACCTTATGAACTTCTAAGGGGTCGAAAACCAAACACTGAACATTTAAGAATATTTGGTTGCAAATGTTTTGTGCACAACAATGGTAAGATCAGTTTGGACATGTTCGACCCCAGGAGTGATGAAGCTGCTTTCATTGGGTACTCTCCTCATAGCAAGGCATATAAAGTCTTCAACAAGAGAACCTTGTGTTGAAAAGAGTATCCATGTGTTGTTTGATGAAACTAACATGTTCAACAAGCCTGTGCAGGTAGATGATGATGAAGGACTTGAGAATTGAATGACAAACTTCACTAGAGCTGAAACAGAGAACACTGCTGAACCATACCCTCCAACTTCTCCTGAACATAATAATGGGTTTGGTGGAGTAGAGGAAAATGCTAAACAGGTTGTTGAACACAGTGACTCTCCTACTCATCCAACTGATGATGAAGTGGGAGAGAACACTGAAGAAACTGGTCCATCCTCTCAATTTCAGAATGAGATAGGGGGAACTAGTACAGATATTAGTTCTAACTTAGGTGACTCAAATGCTGTAAGAAGGGGTATGTTTTGTGCTTTAGTGATTTATCAAAAGGAGTCCAAACTAGAAATTCTGTTTGGAAAAAGTTTTGTGCTTACTTCTCCTTCGTATCTCACATAGAACCAACTGACTATAAGATTGCTCTAACTGATCCTGATTGGGTTTTGCCCATGCAAGATGAGTTGAATCAGTTTGAAAGAAATCAGGTTTGACATCTTGAGCCAAGAACCATGAGATGTTAGTTATTGGAACTAAATGGGTCTTCAGACACAAATTGGATGACTCAGGCACTATAGTCAGAAACAAAGACAGGCTAATGGTTCAAGGGTTTAACCAAGAAGAAGGAATACATTATGATGAAACCTCTGTTCCAGTAGCCAGGCTTGAGGCAATAAGAATTTTAATTGCTTTTGCTGCTCACATGAACTTCAAGCTCTTTCAAATGAATGTTAAAACTGCCTTTCTAAATGGTTAAAGAACATGTATATGTGGAGCAGCCCCCTGGGCTTGAGGATAAAGATTGTCCAAATCATGTCTACAAGTTAGACAAGGCTCTTTATGGCCTCAAACAAGCCCTCGTGCTTGGTATGAGAGACTCTCTAGTTTCCTAATTGAAATTCATTATGAGAGAGGTTCAGTGGACAAGACTCTATCCTCAAGGCTAGGGAGCTGTTCAGAGAATTTTCAGGTACCTGAGTGGTATAGAGGACATGTGCTTGTGGTATCCAAAGGGCAGCAATTTTGATCTTTTAGGATACACTGATGTTGACTATGCTAGTTTTGATGTTGACCGGAAGAGCACTTCAGGATTGTCTCACTTCTTAGGTTCTTGTCTCATTTCATGGGGATCTAAGAAACAAAATTCAGTGGCTTTATCCATAGCCGAGTCAGAGTACATAAAAGTTTCTTTGTGTTGTGGTTAGTTGCTTTGGATAAAGACACAATTAAAGGATTTTGGGGTCTGTTTCGGAAGTGTTCCCATTTTGTGTGATAACACCAATGCTATAAACATTTCTAAAAATCTTGTCCAATATTCTAAAATCAGGCATATTGAAATCAGACATCATTTTCTCAAAGACAATTTGGAAAAAGGAAATGTCAATCTTGAATGTTGCAGATCTGAAGAGCAATTGGCTGATATTTTCACTAAGCCCTGTTAATGCCGATTTATTGGTCCAAATGAAGGGTAAGGCCTAGTCAATTTGAAGGGCCAAAGAAGTGCCCAAAAGCATCAGCCCAACACAGAACCATTAAAAAGCCTCAAATAAAAGGTTCCACATGGCAAGATATTACAGGTCCACATGGCGAGACACTGAATCCACATGGCAGCACCTCACTGGTCAACGTGGCAGACTTAACTTCAGCTTGAATCTTAGGCCAACAACCTCATAATAGATGAAACTAAGTGAAAATGGATATCCCACATTGATAGTTTACTAGTAGGTGGGAAGAGATTCTTGTATAAAAGTATTAAAGTAATGATTGCAGCACAAATTCCCATATATGATGATTTGACAAGACATAGCTTGTAATTGTCAATTAACCTTAATCAATCTTGATTAGCAGCAATTTGAGTTATTGTTATCTTTTGCACATTTAATTACTTTCATATTTATTTATGAATTTACTATTGCATTTATTATTGTTTTGGGCAAGTTTGTAGCATAAAATCGGTTAGCTCTCTCCTAATTTCAAAAACCCCTAAAACATTTGGCGCCGTCTGTGGGGAGGGCACGATTCTATGGCAAACTTAGGAGAAAAAACTTCCAAGATACCTATAACCACATTGGTAATAGTAGAAAACGACCACGAGTCGGACGAGAGAGAAATAGATCATGACCGACCCCCTCAAAGGGAGAGGACCGCACAACGTGCGAGTCAGGCCGAGGCCCAATCTCCTGAGGAGGATCAGCCAATCTCTCTCTACCAATTGATGCACATAATGGTCCACTTGAGGAACTCACTTGTCAAAAAGTGAAAGATATGATATGCCAAGTCAACAAGGCCGACCCAGGGCCATCTAAGCTGACCCTGGAGGAAGTCAGGCCTCAAGGCCGGCCAAGGATCCGACCGACCCCAAGGCCGACCAAGGAAAGAAAAAGGTCTCAAGCAGCACCAATAAGAAGAAAACACCTTCCAAATCAACGAAGTTTGATTGGAAGAACATCACCCAACGGGTGAGGACGACCAAGGCCCCCACTCTACCAAGAAGGAAGCCCCTGATCAGTGAAACCAATCAAGCCTTTAGAGATGCTCGAGAGTATCTGAAGGCAAAGAGACAACAGTCACAGCAACATTCCCAGGTTGATGTCTATAACACGGCATCAACCCCAACTTTGAAGGACACCACCTACCGAGGCTCTCTGCGGACCACGTCTCGTTCAAGGCCGGCCAAGGATCCGGCCGACCCCAAGGCCGACCAAGGAAAGAAAAAGGTCTCAAGCAGCACCAATAAGAAGAAAACACCTTCCAAATCAACGAAGTTTGATTGGAAGAACATCACCCAACGGGTGAGGACGACCAAGGCCCCCACTCTACCAAGAAGGAAGCCCCTAATCAGCGAAACCAATCAAGCCTTTAGAGATGCTCGAGAGTATCTGAAGGCAAAGAGACAACAGTCACAACAACATTCCCAGGTTGATGTCTCTGACACGGCATCAACCCCAACTTTGAAGGACGCCACCTACCGAGGCTCTCTACGGACCACGTCTCATTCAACACATGTGCAAACTCCTACCCCTTTATCAAAAGGCTTGTTCAAGGCCGAGCCCTTTAGAGAAGATATGCCCCCGACCACTCAGTTTCAACAACTTCATCAATCATACCCTAATGGAGGGACCGTATGAAGTCTCTATTCTTAGTCGCCATTTTGACAGCCCCGAGGGCCTCCAAAGTCAAAGCGCTTCATATCGAGCCTTACGATGGCAAAACTAATCCTGATGTTCACCTGGCCACCTACAAGCACCTGATGTATGCCCAGTCGGTAGATGATGCAACTTGGTGTATGTACTTCCCAGCGACCCTAAAGGGCGTGGCCCAAAAACGGTTCAGCAACTTGCCGGACCATTGCATACAAAACTTTACCGAACTCAACATGGTTTTTGCGCTTCACTTCATGGCTAACAAACAAGAGAAGAAGACAAGCATGCACCTCGGTAAGATTGTGCAGGGGCCAAATGAGTCTTTGAGATCATATGTCAAGAGATTCAACCTAGACATACTGCAGATACCCGGCCTACCTGAGGGGGTGACCTTTGACAATTTCGTTAAAGGTTCACTAGTCGCGGTTTAAGTTCGAGATGGTAAGGAAGAAGGTCCAGACCTTACCAGAAATTCTGATGGAGGCCGAGTCTTATATTCATGCTATAGAAATCTGTTTGGCTACCAAGCCCGAAACAAAGAATGCTCCCAAGCATGGAGAGGGTAGTCAAAAGAAGGAGGATCGTAAAAGGGAGGTTTGGACGGTTGAAGGTACTCATAAGGAGCAAAAGGCTCCCAAGAAAAGCCGCACTTACGAGTCGGCATATGAGTGCAACAAGAAACACCATTCCATCCTTATGGAAATCAAGGACAAGTTTAGTTTTGATGCGCCTCAGCCTTTTTAAGGCCCTTCCAATTATAGAAATACTAATAAGTAATACCAGCACCACAAAGATGTGGGTCATGACACGGATGAATGCTTCAATTTGAAGTGGCTGTTAGAGAAGTTAGCTGCAAAGGGCATGTTGGAGCCCTACATTGTAAAATCAAAATTCAAGTTTCAGAGGAAGACTACCCAGAAGATGGGAGATGATAAAGAAACAGACACCGAAGTGGTGGCTATGATTTCCGGAGGACTCGTCTCAGGGGGTCCGACAATCAGGGGTGCGAAGGATTATCTTCGTAGCCTCTCGCAGGTCATGAATACTGAGAAAAAAGAAGGCAAGATGCCGGAAGTACTAATTGGTGACAAAGACCGACCGAGTATCCAGACCCCTCATGACAACCCATTGGTTGTTGAGTTCAAGGTTGCTAACTTAAAAGTTAGACGGATATTGATTGATACCGGCAGTTCAACAAACATCATCAGCTTCGCCTGTCTTGAGAAATTGAGATTTCAAGATAATGCCCTCTAACCTATAAATCACTCGATCATAAGGTTCGGACGAGGTGTTATTCACCCTATAGGCATGGTCACACTGCCAATTCGGATAGGAAGCAAAGGGATGCCAAGGCACATGTTTTTGAAGTTTCTAGTGGTTAAAGAGTTGACGGCCTATAACATCATTATAGGCCGACCCACGCTAAATGTGTCGAAAGCTATTATCGTGCCACATCTCATGCTGATGGATTTTGTATGTAACGATGCGAGTGTGGGGGAAATAAATGGTGATCAGCAGACGACACGAGAGTGTTATCTCACCACCATAAAAACTTCATCCACACTAGATAAGCAAGATAAGATCCAACCATCACCGAAGAAAAGAAAGAAATAGCTCAAAGGGGCAAATCAAGAAGTCTGCATGATTGGGTTGGCAAACCCAGATGAACTACGACCTAAGGCCGTAGGTGAATTTTGTGAAGTTATACTCGACGTCGATCGGCCTGATCGAGTCTTATAGATAGGATCTTCCTTGGAGGAAGGTCAGAGTCAGATGTTGGAGGAACTCCTGAGGGAGTATCAAGATGTATTTTCCTTTACCATTCAGGAGATGTCGGGTATTGAACCGAGCATCGTGTTCCATGAATTGAACATCATACCCGGCATGAGACCGGTTAGACAAAAGAAAAGGAATCATGGAGAACTCCGAGACAAAGCTGCGGTCGAGGAAGTAAAAAAGCTACTAGAGGCTCGATTAATTCGCCCTTGCTATTGCCCTGAATGGGTGGCCAATGTTGTTCTGGTCCCAAAACCCAACAAGAGCTGACGGATGTGTGTTGACTACACAGATTTGAATTGAGCCTGCCCCAAGGATGCATTGCCTCTACCTAAGATCGACCAACTGGTCGAATCCACAGCAGGGCACGCCCTCAAGAGTTTCATGGATGCCAATTCTGGTTTCCATCAAATTCCCATGCACCCTGATGATCAAGAGAAGACGGCCTTCATCACTTCCCAAGGCCTATATTGCTATACAATGATGCCCTTCGGTTTAAAAAATGACCCCACCACCTTTCAAAGGTTGGTAAACATGGTGTTTCAACGCCAGTTAGGGCGAAACCTTAAGGCTTATATTGATGACATAATTGTGAAAAGCAAGGAGGCGGCCGATCACTTGGCAAATGTAAGGGAAACATTTGATTCCCTTAGGAAATATAATATGAAGTTAAACCCTAAAAAGTGTGTTTTTGGGGTTGGCTCGGGCAAATTCCTGGGCTTTATGATTGATCAGCGGGGCATAGAGGTGAATCCTGATAAAGTAAAGGCAGTAAGTGAAATGGCCTCCCCTAGATCGATCAAGGAAACTCAAAGGCTGACCGGATGTTTGGCTGCGCTAGGCCGATTTCTGTCCCGGTCAGGGGATAAATGTCACTACTTCTTTGATGCCATAAAGAACAAGGCCAAATTTGAATGGACTGAAGAGGCCGAGTTGGCCCTTACCAAATTACAGGAACATATGCACACTTTTTCGAGGCTGATAAGCCCTATCCCAGGCGAAGTGTTGTATATGTACTTAGCTGTTTCAGAGTTTTGTCTAAGTGCAGTGCTGGTGGCCGTTCGAGAGGCTATTCAATACCCGGTCTATTTTGCAAGCCATATTTTGAGGAACGCCGAGCTAAGATATCCTCTAATAGAGAATTTTGGGCTCGCTCTGTACATGGCCTCCAAAAAGCTTCGGCCTTATTTCAAGGCACACCCTCTTGTGGTGTATACAGATCAGCCTCTAAAACAACCATTTACCAAGATAGAGTCCTCTGGCCGAATGGTAAAGTGGGCGATAGAACTTAATGCTTTCGACATCTCCTTCGAGCCCAGGAAAGCAATCAAGGGATAAGCCCTCGTTGATTTTGTAGCAGAGATAAAAGGCCTCAAGATGAAGCCCCGGCTGTTCCTACTGGTTGGAAGTTGTTTCTTGATGGGTCATCAACCCATAATGGATGTGGTGTTGGCATCCTGTGTGTCTCGCCTGAGGGCGACTTATATGAATATGCACTCCGCTTAAAGTTCCAAGCCTCCAACAATGAGTCAGAGTATGAAGCTCTCCTTACAGTTTTGAAAATGTGTATTGCCGCGGGAGCAGATGAAATTGAGGCTTCGTCCGATTCATACCTTGTTGTGAGTCAAGTCAATGGAGACTATGAAGCTAGAGAGCCTGCCATGAAGAAATACTTACAGTTGGTCAAGGAGGTCAGTGCTACTCTCAAAACATTCGTCCTTGAGCATGTGCCTCGGTCGGACAATAGTCAGGCGGATGCCTTGTCTAAATTGGCCTCATCGGCCGTGAATGACACCCCAAGGACGGTGTTTTGGGAGGTAAAGGAGAGAAGAAGCATAGATGAACAAGAGATCCTAACTTTGAATTGAAGAAGTACATGGATGGATTACATCCCGGATTATAAGCTGAACGACATTTTGCCAACTGAGAAGAAAGAAGCAAAGGCTACCGAGCGAAGGGCTGCTTGGTTTGAAATCTTTAACGGAAATTTGTATAAGAAGGCTTATTCTAAGCCATTTCTCAAATGTGTCACTCCAGAACAAGCACAGGAGGTCCTGGATGATCTACATTAGGGATTGTGTAGTTCCCATATTGGGGGACGACCACTTACAGAAAAGGCCATTCGGACCGGTTATTATTGGCCTTCACTGAAGGAAGATTCTATGTGGAAGGTAAGGAAGTGTGATAAATGCTAAAGGTTTGCCAAGCTTATACATCGACCTTCTAATACCCTGGTCCCCATCACTAGTCCACTCCCCTTTGCCAAATGGGGAATGGACATCCTCGGCTCATATACCGCGGCAACTGGCCAGAGACGCTATGTGTTCCTAGCAGTCGACTATTTCTCCAAGTGGGTTGAGGCCGAGGCAGTGAAAGGCATCAAGATAAGTGATGTCAAGTGGTTCATCTGGAAAAACATAATCACAAGATTTGGTGTGCCGCAAGCTATGTTGTTTGATAATGGTACACAATTCAAGACTCCTCAGCTTAAGACCTGGTTGCGAGACCAAGGCATTGCACACTGCTTTGCCTCGGTGGGTTGGCCCCAAACTAATGGCCAAGTTGAATCTTTCAACAAAATCATCTCTGAAGGGATTAAAAAAAAGTTGGAAAGGCCAAAGGTTTGTGGGCAAAAGAGCTTCCAAATGTGCTATGGTCTATTCGGACCACCAACAAGACTTCAACTGGTGAGTCCCCCTTCATGATGGTTTATGGGGCAGAGGTGGTACTTCCTATTGAAATGTACGAGCCTACCCTTCGGGTAATGCTTTATGATGAGAATGCAAACTGGGAAGCAATGAAGATGAATTTGGATTTTTTGCCAAAAAAAACGGGCAATGCCTTGCTGAGACAAGAGGTCTATAAGCTCAGGATGGCTCGAGAATACAGCAAGAGGGTCAAGAATCGTCTAATAAGAATTGGAGATTACGTGCTCAGAAAGACGGAAGCACAAGGCCGAGCCACTGAAGAGGGTAAACTTACTCCAAGCAAGGAAGGTCCCTACAAAGTCGTCGAAGCAGTACATGATGGTACATACCGACTGGAAACAATGCAAGGAGTAGCAGTGCCACGATCCTGGAATATAGATCATCTAAGGAAGTATTACTTCTAGGTTGTAATTTTTGAAATTTCAATGTACGACCTTAAGTCGAGGCAATGTAATCAAAATATATATTAATGAAAAAGGGAAGGACTAGATCCCTAAAGGCCCCATCACTTTCAAACTGAAAATGTTAAAGACTAGTGTCCACTATTTTGTTCATAAACATAAGATCGAATGGCCTTGGTGCTAAATTAAGCTGCAAGTTGTTTTTCCCCATTAATTGACCCCCAAAAAAGGGGCCAATAGTGACTAGTCTCACGAGGATAAAGGGTGGCCACCCATGCCCCCCAATACATTTCCATGTGACTCATTAAAAGGGGTATGTTGGCTGTAATTAGGCCGAGCCACTCATAAATCTAAAATGATTCAATTAAGGGGTACCTCGGCTGTAAATGGCCGAGACACTCATAAATCTAAAATGATTCACTTAAGGGGTGCCTCAGCTGGAATTGGCCGATTCATTCGAAAAATCTATGTTGTTAACAAACAGGTGTCTCGCCCACTTGGTGCCGAGCAACCACACGGATAATAAAATAGATAACGACTTGAATAAACCATAAAATAATATCTTTTATATATTATTAGAACGAAGTACAAAAGGGCAAGGCTCGATACTTGCCATACTGAAATAAGGCTTACATAATAAAAAAAGCACTCCTAAGTGCAACCAGCCTAATCACTTTCATCAGGATCAGGTATCACAGGAGTAGGAGGACGGGGTTGACCAGTTGGCTCACACCAGTTCTTCATGTCGACCCAATCTAGAAATTCACTGAAATATCCAAAGTATTTGTATGGATATGCCTTATCCCAAGCCTCTTCGACCATGTGCCTGTACGCCTCCTCACTCGACAATTGTCGTATTATGACCCCTGGGCTTTTCTTCCCCCTCGGAAGTCTTTCTCCTTTCTTGGAACCAGAGGGCTCGCCCCTCTTCCCTTTTCCTGCGCGAGTTGAGCCCTCACCATCATGGGGGTACTTCTCCCTCTCTTTCCATTACTTCAGTCGTGCTTCATACTTCATGTTTAAGAAGTGCTCCTTGTCCAGAAAACCTTCATACTCTTCCATAGGAAGCTTGCTAAGAACTTTCACCTTGGAACCAGAGGGCTCACCCCTCTTCCCCTTACCTGGATGAGCCGAGCCCTCACCATCCTGAGTATACCTCTCTCCCTCATCCCACAGCTTCACCTTCCATTTATACTTTGTGAAATCATCGTCGTTCGTTAAACCTTCACCCTTCTCCCGTGGAAGCTTGTTACAACTCTCTTTCTCCTTGGGCAGCCTGTTGGTAGACATTTCTTCTCAAAAGGATGGATAGATTTTTCATAGCCTCTCTCTCTTCTTTCTCTCTTAAGGAATTGTAAAATGAGTTGCGAAGAATGCAAAGGAAACAAGTGGCATTTATAGAAGTTTCAAACATCAACATTGTTACAATTTTACCCCTATAAGCGATGAAAGTATTTATTGCTCCCTACAAACAAGTTGGGGGCCCAAAATAGGTGGTTTTGATATAAAAACTCCTAAAAATTTTCCTAATTATTTTAGGCCCAACATAAAGGCCCATTTTTGGAATCAAATTCCACGTGGCAGATCTTGATGAAGACTGTTTCAAGCCCAATAAAGGACCATTTATTTTATTTTTTCCCAAGTCAAAAGGTAACTTGACTAGGTAAGGCCGAGCCCTAAGAATAAAAATGTCATATTGAGCAATACACTCGGTTTAAGGGCAATCAGGTATTTGATTGATTGCCCCTTGACTTATATGGCAAAGCACGATTGCCAACATAATTCAACGAGCAATCACCCAGATTTTATAAACCGACTACATTGCTCAAGGGCATAACAACAATATATAAAAAAGGTAAGTACAAAAATAAATACAAAAATCGAAAGTTGATTGAAAGCAAAAGTCTCGTCATATTAATTAAAAATTGTTTATTACAGGGTATGGCGGACCAGCCGCCTACAAAAACTAAAACTAAAATTGAACTAACTTACTGCTACATCAGGTCTCGGCATCATCATTATCATCTTGGTATTCGGGTTGGCCGACGTTTTATCCTTCCTCTCCTTCATCTTCAGTATCAGATAGGTATGCAGGAGGGGAGCGACCTGCCGCTTCGACCAAGTCCTTCATGTCCACCCAGCCTATGGCACGACTGACATGGCCGAAACTCGAGCCTGCATAGGCCACTTCCCAGGCCTCGACCACTTTTTTCTTGTAGGCCACTTCGGCCGCCACGACCTTCTGCACCAGTCCCTTCTTCAGGGAAGAGACCTCTTCCTCCAACTCTTCCTTTTTCGCCTAGAGTTGGGTAACCTGAGCCTCTTCCTTTGTAAGAGCCGCCTGGGCAGAAGAAGATGCTTTGTCTGCTTTGTTGGCTCGCTTCTCAGCCTTCTTCTTCTCCTTCGCCAACTCATCGCGCTCGGCAATGAGGGAATTTATTTTGGTCAGGTGGGAGGCACATTGGGCCTTCAGATCGACGATTGTGTCGGCCTGTGATTCCACAGTAGCATCGGTTAGTTGGTCTTGTCGGAGTGTAGTGAACATAATAGCATCTTTAGTTTCACTAACCTCGACCCTAGATTGTTTAACTTCATTAACCATGTCAGTGTCAGTGCGCCACTGCCTGGCGCCGTCAAGCCTCAACATGAAGGTGAAGACGATATAGTTTTACCTGACATAGACCGAAGGGTTCTAATATGATGAGGGTAGTATTTACCTCCCATTTTATTCGCCAAGTCCCTGATGGATGGCGAAATGTTCTTAGAAACCGACTGGAGAATACCGGCTAAGGCGTCTGGAGCAGCCATGACGCTAGGGGTATCTACAACCCCTGGTTGATAGACCGACATCGCAGCAGTCGGCCCCTTCCCCAGAATGGGGGTAAACTTGGTCTCCACCTCCTTGATCTCCTCAGGGGTCATTTTTTGCTTCCCCTTATTAGCCGGAAGCAGAGGAGTCCTTGCCTTCATCTTGGTGCCAGAAGCGCTGACACCCTTCCTGTTGCCCCCCTTAGATGGGGCATCACTCGCCTACATAAATTACATCTGTTAGGGCAAGACATCTAAGTCCAAATAGGACCCACTCGGCCCACATAGTGGCCGAGTGGGACAATTCCTTGAAGTTGTTTACAACAACCCCCCCCCCCCCCGGCCTCCACAAGAGGCGAGCGGGGCTGTTGCAAACAACCTACCATTTGAGACCCACTCGGCCCCCATAGTGGCTGAGTGGGGCAATTTCTTGCAGTTATTTACAAAAACCCCCCATCGGCCTCCATAAGAGGCGAGGGGGAGCTGTTGCAAACAACCTACCATATAAGACCCCATCGGCCCCCATAGTGGCCGAGTGGGGAAATTTCTTAATGTTGTCTACAGTAACCCCCCTCGGCGACCATAAGCGCCGAGGGGGGCTGTTGCAAAACAACCTACCATATAAGGCCCCCTCGGCACCCATAGTGGCCGAGTGGGGCAATTTCTTGAAGTTGTTTACAACAATCCCCCTCGGCCTCCATAAGAAGCGAGGGGGGTTGTTTCAAGCAACCTACCATATATGACCCCCTCGGCCCACATAGTGGCCGAGAGGGACAATTTCCTGAGGTTATTGACAACACCCCTTCTCGGCTTTCATGAGGGTCGAGGGGGGATGTTACAAGCAGATTCCCAAAAATGTCCCACTCGGTCCATATAATGGCCGAGTGGGGTAAATATGGGTCGAGGGAGGGTATTGCAAACCATATACAAAAAACAACCTACTCGGCCTATTGATTGTCGAATAGAAAAAAAAATTAATAATAATATATATAATCCTTTGCTTCATCGTTCCTCTCTGCCCAAGCCTTCGCCTTGGCTTCGTACAGCTCGTCGAGATAGGCGTCGCCAATGGCCTCTCCCGTTTTCTCCTTAGTAAGCCTTGACATATCTCTCTTTAAAAAAAAGAAAAAACAGAAGAGAGTTAGATAAAAAGTGAGTTAGAACATAGAAAGATAAAGAATTACAAACTACCTCTATCAATGGCCTGACTCAAGCCAGCAGCGGACAGTAAGTTATTGTCCTTAAAAAAAGTCCAATCCGGCACCCAAAGTATCGGGACCTGGCATTTTTTGCCAGTTGAATAAACGACTCTTGTTTTAAAGTGGTCTCCTTTGAATACCACATCGTCCTCGTAATGGGTTCGGGGCAAATCAACGTCGCAACCACAGAGATAAGGGTCGGTATTCATCCTATTCAACCTCTCGGTAAGTTCTTCATCATCAACCACTACGTAAAGAAATCTATTCCTCCAATCCTTCCATTTATTATTTTTAGAAAAAGTCATCTGATAAGGGGGCCGAGTACTGAGAATGTACCAGGCATCACAGCTGGTCTCAGCTTTGTTCAAGTGATGCATATGAGAAAAAACACTAAAAGAGATCCTGTAACCTTTCAGCTTGCAGATGGCCATGTAACAAAAAAGGTTCGCCCAGGAATTGGGAGTGAGCTGCCAGATGCCGAGCTCGTATCCCTTCAACACTTCCAAAATGAAAGGACGAAATGGGAGACGGAGCCCAAGCTCAAAGACAACCTCATAGACCGGGAAGGCATTCTTAGGTAATGCCCTCATGTTCTCACGCGGCTTTGGTACACTGATGTCATAGCCCTCACAATGAACAAAGGCACTATTTGTTTGGAGCAGCTTGGGTGCATACAAGTCATGGAAGGTCTTTAACATCCCACACATTCTTGGGTCATAGAACTTATCTGCTCTCTTTCTGGAAGAACTCGGAAAGTAAGGTCTCTCCTCTACGTCCTCCTTGGATTCGGTCATTTCAACCTCTGGCCGCTTAGAACTCAAAGGTCCTGGGCCGGTCGTTTCTTCCTCATGAACCTCCTGGTTAGGTGAACCAACAGAATCCTCTAGAGGAGGGCTGTATCGCATTGTCTGCTTCAACCTCGCCATAGTACTCTGCATAGGTACAAAGGGAGGAATATTCAGAGAATGGGTTTCATAGCTCGACCAAGAGAAGACGGGTCCGGGGACTCTAGATTCCTTGCTACTCGAGGATTCGGCCATACTATTAAAATTAGAAGGCCGAATGCAAAAGGTAAAACACAGAGAAATGGAAGGAGGAAGAAACGATTACCTGGTTGTAGGATGGACGTCTCGGCCTGAGGAAAGTTGGAAAAACACCTGCAACTGCCAACGATTGGATCAAAGTAAAGTTCTTCGTGAAACTCAAACAAGTTCTTGCAAAATCCTGTTGTTCCATCCAAATTCACGAAAAAGTTCAAAGCTTTGGTGTTCTTGTTTAGAGGATCTCTCTCTAAAGCTTCTCTCTCTAGAATCTCAAAGTATGACTAATGATTTGAGAAAATGATTAGGGGATATTTATAGACTCCCAATCATTTCAAAATTCAGAAACTTTCCTTATTTTCCCACCAAAAGCGGGTTAGGGATCTTAATTAAATAGGAACTGTTCAAAAGGGGCAAAATTGGACTAATTTTCCTCCTTTTGAGGGGCAAATGTTATTGCTAATTTATTGTCCCAAATGAAGGGGTAAGGCCGAGTCAATTTGAAGGCCCAAAGAAGTGCCCAAAAGCATCAGCCCAACACAGAACCATTAAAAAGCCTCAAATAAAAGGAACCACGTGGCAAGATATTACAGGTCCACATGGCGAGACACTGAATCCACATCGCAGCACCTCACTGGTCCACGTGGCACCACTTTATGAAGAGACGTGGTAGACTCCACTTCAGCTTGAATCTTAGGCCAACAACCTCATAATAGATGAAACTAGGTGAAAATGGATATCCCATATTGATAGTTTACTAGGAGGTGGGAAGAGATTCTTGTAAGAAAGTATTAAAGTAATGATTGCAGCACAAATTCCCATATATGCTGATTTGACAAGACATAGCATGTAATTGACAATTAACCTTAATCAATCTTGATTAGCAGCAATTTGAGTTATTATTATCTTTTGCACATTTAATTACTTTCATATTTATTTTTACATTTACTATTGCATTTATTATTGTTTTGGGCAAGTTTGTAGCATAAAATCGGATAGCTCTCTCCTAATTTCAAAAGCCCCTAAAACAAGCCCCTTAGCAGGGAAGTGTTCGTCAAACTCCGCACATTACTTGATATGGTAAGGATTAGATCCTAGTTCCTTAGGATTTATCTTTCCCCTTTTGATCATATTTGGCTTTATTGATCCTTAGTGTACATAAGCAGGGTTGGTTAACTTTTAAGTGTCATATATGCAAGTGCTCACAAAATTCTTATGTTGATGCTGTTCTAATGTGTGGTACGTCTAAGTGGCCTAACTAATAGGAGCCTCGAGTTTTAAATGAATACAGATCAGCGTCAGACCATCGTCAGACCAGTTCCCTATAACGGTTATCTCAGTTCATTCCTGAATTTTCAATTTTGAAATTGAGAAGTTAATTATTCTGACAGATAACCGTTGTGACACTTATGAGCAGTGTTAAGTAACTTCGTTATCTCCTCTCTTCAATAACTGTCAACCTTATTTCACTTGCATTTTCATTTTACTTTCACTCTCTCACTCTATAATTGCTCTTCTTTTCTCAACCCTAAGTATTTTCAAAGAATTTATCTACAAAATTCTTATCACTCACTCACTCTCTCTCCTTCAAATTTCTATAATCGACATCATGGGAAGGAAGAAGAATAAGGGTTCGAAGAAGAAAAGCCGAGGTCTCACTCAATCTCCTTAATTCATGTCTCAAAGGGATGAGAAGAAATCAAGTGCTACGGTGGTTGCTGAACACCACGAAGCAAAAGAGAAGTCTGATGAAGTTAAGGAACATGTGACTGTGGAAACAGTCGTGGAATCAAAGGAGCCATGCAAGAAAAGGAAAAATCACCACCAACACCAAAATCACCACTACCACAAGCCCAGACAACTCCAACTCCATCTCCATCCAAACCAACAACCACTACATCAAACAAATCATCGTCATTATCACCCAAACAACCATCCCCACAGCCTACCATTCCATCTCCTCAACAGAAAACACCATCACCCACAAAAGCAAATTCTCCACCTCATCTATAACGACCCGTTTTTTTTAGCAATGACATTAGTGATGGTAACGTCGTAAACAGGCAATAACCAATCGGTTCAATAACTGAAATTTAACTAAACTCATGAATTAAATTGAAATCGTAATTATTTTTAATGAATCCCAAAGACAATTGAAGGAACTAATAAACTAATCCCAAAAACAAAGTTCTTCAACTCGAAATAAAACTGCAACTAAAAGAACACGAAAGGAAAAATAGGAGCCTAGAACTGTCGTCCAACTCTCAACCCGACTCTTAACTTCATTCTGCTCACCTGCAAAATGAAAATGGGGGTCCACCGTCAGTGGCGAGTAACTAGACTGTGCTACTTAGAAGTAGAACCACATTACATAAAATAACAGATTAGAAAACAGGAAGCAAAACCCTATCACAACAGTCATAAAACAAACAAATCCAACATCAGAATTAACCAGCGGAAATACATCTTTCATCATCATTCATAACAGGACCATAACAAATGCATCATAGATCAACACACATGATTCTCAAGTTCAAGTCATAGATCAACAACAAGACTCCACACGGTCTACAACTGATAACATGACCCGCTCGAATCTACAACCATAGACCGATAAACATGACCCGCTCGGTCTTCAACTAATAGACACGACAAGACCAACAAACAAACAAACATGCCCCGCTCGAATCTACAACCGTAGACCAATAGACCCGCTCGAATCTACAATCGTAAATTGATAAATATAACCCGCTCAGTTCATCACCCATGAACCGATAGACCCGCTCAGTTTATCACCGATAAACCGATAGACATGAAAGACTCTGACAAAAACCAAAGAGACGTCAATCAAGTTCAAACGTGAAACACCTCAAGTCACACGCAAGTCCAAGCAAGACACAACACAAGCCAATAATTATATAGTAATAACACAGGAGATTAGGCAACAAACGTTAGCTTGGTTCGTTGGAATTCGAACTTGGCCCAAGTGACACAAACAATACGGTACTCAAGGGCGAGGTTCGAATACCAAGAACGGGCACGAAATAATATAGAGAACATGATTCCAGATCGCAGGCAACAATTCTCGCATTTGGGTACACGTCATCAGCAGCAAGACAACAACGTTTCAGAACGCTTATGAGACAGCTTTGGAGATTCATGCATCGCTAGAAGAGAAAGGAACTACTACAAAGAAGAGAGCCATGGAAAGCCAGCCGCCTGCAGCCGTAAAGAGAACACGATTCGAACCACCCAGGAGCCGCAACCACAGGACGGTCAAGTAACCAAAGTCCCGGAGACCCCGGTTTGCAGAGGATGCAAGAAGGAGCATCATCCCGGGAAGAAGTGCGACGGGTCTACAATAGTGTGCTACATGTGTGGTCAGGGAGGGCACAAGTCTTGGGTGTGTCCAAGGAATAAGCCAGCAGCAACTGTGAGCCAGGCGCCGATAAAGAATCGTATCTTTTGCATGAACCAAGAAGAGGCGGACGCGCGGGCCAACGTAACTATTGGTACGGTCACTGTCTTTATTTATTCGCTTTAATGTTATTGTTTTTCCTTTATTTCATTGTTTCTTATGTGTGCTTCCTTTTGAAAAATTTCGAGGACGAAATTTTCTTAAGGAGGGGTGAATGTAATACCCCGAAATTTCGGGATATTTTAAAGTTTTCTTAATTAATTAAATAATTAATTAATTAGTTATTTAATTGATTATTAATTTGTTCTAGCAATGTAATTATTTTATTCTGGGCCGAACCATTTCACCTTGTCATGCCAAAACCCGAGCCCAATTTCTCACCCTACCTCACGGCCCCCGTGTTCTTTTCCTCTTAATTAATTTATTTAAATTGTTTTAATCAATATTATTAAAAAGCCTTTATCTATCTTTGACTAAGCCTAAAAAAAACCCTATCTTTGTTTCTTACTTTGACTACTAAAGTTTAGGACCACCAAACCCCCCTTGCTTTGTGTACCTCACGGCCCCTCCCTATCTCTTTTCTCTTAATTAATTTATTTATTTTGTTTTAACCAATACTATTAAATAATATATCTATTTCGACCTATTTTAAAAATCCTATTTTTATCCCAACATCTCCTACCTTCTCTACTAGATTTTAGGAGGTCAAGACCCCCTATTGTTCCTCATATCACACGGCTACAAGAGGAGATCAACAACAATAATTGTTTTATTATTTTTCCTTCCAAGAATCCATCACAAGAAAAACTCCTAGACTCTTTCTCTATTCATCCCATCATCAAGATTGCAACAAGAAGTTTAAAGAACCACAAGGAACCGTGTGATCTTGGTATTATTCGAACCTCACATCTCAACAATAGGTAATTAGATTGCTTTATTTAATCAATAGGATATATTAGTTATATAATTTTTAGAATAGGTTTAATCATGTTTAGAATAGGTTTTGAACTAGGTAGAATTGCCTAGAATCATGCTAGATTAATTTCGAATTGTATGTTGATGTTAGTCATAAATGTCGAGTGCTTTAAGTATTATTCTATGATGTTTCAACAAGTTTAATCCATGTTCTTGCCATGTTCTATGATTGATTTATGTTTCTTGCTAGATTAGAATTGGTAAAATTAATTATTGAACAAGCATGATTGATGATGCCGTGAATAATACCCATGGTTCGAATATTTATTTTGTCTTAAAGAATTGATCTTTTATTAAAATCTTGATTTAACAATAATCTTTGATGATAATCTTGAAGTTAATCTTGAATTTAATCATGATGGTATGGTTTGTTGAAATTAATCTTGTTATGAATGTTTAACCATGAAGCCGTGTAGTTTATGTACATAAAAGAATTGATTTTGATCTTTTTTTAGTCCATGTTGGATGATTTAATGTTTAAAGTATAATTTTATGATTTATTATTAAGTTTATATGATTAATTGTTGATGATTGTATTAATTAATTTAAAGTGTCAATTTTGGTATTTATATGTGATAATGTCGAGTGGTGTTAATTAATAAAAGGAGGATTTTTATCTTGTTTTATGCAATATTATTTGATAATTGTTAGTTTATATGTATAATTGATTATTGAATTGATTTATCGAATTATTTATGTTATTATTTAAGGAATTGATTTAATTATCGTTTTATTGGAAGAAGTCGTGTGGTTCAAATATAGGATTAGAGTTATGGGTCAAGTTAAGATGAACTAGAATTGATTAGAAGTCAAGTTGAGTCAATAAAGGATTGAATTGTGAACTAGAATTGAGAACAGAATTGTAATATGGAAAAGATGATTAACTATGAAGTGACCGCCTATCTAGTGGCTAAAGTGCCATGAACATAGGTATAGTCGAAGCCACTATCCTATCTTCGGATTTGGGACAGTTCTTGATCCCAGTGCTCGGGAAGTAGATCAAACGTGGTTGACCCGGCATGAGCAAGGAAAGTAGGGGGAAGTAGATCTTCGTGGTTGACCCCTTACGAGCATATGACTGGTCACGGATTAGCACCTGAACTGAATAGAACTGAGAGGTCAATAGTGGTGTCAAGAAGTCTAGAACTGAATAAGTTAATCGGGAAGGTCTTGGTTTAGTAGGCTATTATGCTTGTTTTCCGTTGCGTACTTGAACGTTAATGTCTATGAATGCTTCCCTAGATGATTTGTTTGACTGTTTGGTTGACTAGTTCTGATTATTATGCTTCTAATTGCGTTCTACTGATTAAGTAGAACAATCTAATTACTCACCACGGACTGTGGACCCCAACATCCTTTTTCAGGTACAGGTGGTGACTGAATGTGTTGCGCAAGGGCTGGAATTGTGTGCGAGCTAGTTTAGCGGTTTATTTTTATTATAATGTTCACCCCTAGCCTTTGTATTATATTTAGTGGACTTTTCTATATTTTTTAGTATTAATGGACTTTAGAATCTTATTAATTTTGGATTATTTAAAGGTTTATTTGATTAATATGAATTAAGTTTAGAGCTTCCGCTGTAATTAATGAATCTGATAATCAAGGTTTTTAAATAATAATGATATGTATTGTTGTTTTCTCCGAAAACAACGCTACTAAAATACGGGTCGTTACAGTTGGTCAGTGTGGGAGTGGTTTCCTCCTCAAACGCACTGGCACTCAAATCACTAAAAACCACATAAGCAATGGTCAAATAGAGAAAAGGAAACGGTTTGAAAACCGGCATCCAATGCTTATGTGGGAGTGAGTGCCCACAGGGAGGTAAATCAAAATAAAAACTACTAAAAGAAAAATAAAATAAAAGAGAAGGAACACCCCCAAACACCTCCCTTACCTTGGTTTCGAGAAGAGAAACATTGGAGTCAAGACAAGAGACAGTGCCCTCGAATGGGGGTGATATGAGCATGGATAGAAGGGGAGTGGGATGTGAATAAACAAGGATAAATCTCCCTAAAAAGGGAATAAGAGAAGGTGGTATAACCACATCCTCCACATTAATAATGACCTCGTCAACTTCACTAGACTCAACTAAGAAGGCCTCATCCAATATGACATCACATGACGAGACGGAAGGGTCATGATTTTCATCATGACATTGCAATGAAACATCAACGTCTATGTCTGTCTGGATGGGTTGTACAACAATGAGAGGAGAGGGATTAAAATAACTAAAGTCGCAAACAACGGACTCGACTTGAAGCTTATGCGATGAATCATCGGAATTCATACCACCACCTTGTAAAAACTCATCAAGAGCATGCTCTAGCGAGTATTGATGATCAACATTCAAGGTAGAGGTATAAATCGGAAGATGATTAAAGCCATATTCCACAAACAAGCTCGGCTCGTTACTAAAGTCATGTATCCCTTGGGTAGTCATATCCCACTCATAGGTTTCCTTAGCTAGACATGCTAATAAGAGCCAAGCTCTGTCCAAGTCTAAAGCTAAGAAATCACTATAAGAGAAAAACTCAACCCAGTTTCTCGTTTCATAATTCAAGCCCTCATACATTACATTACATATATCACACTTATCAAAATTATGATTAGGAGGAAGAGATCTTCCAATCCTATCATAATACATCCAAAACGGTTCATGCTCATATTGGGGATCAATCAAAGAAGTGGCCATAAGGCCTAAATATTCACAAAAATAAATAAAAAGAAAGACCTTGAATCATTCTACTCAACCTAAACTAATGGCATTGCCTTCCTCGACAAAGACTGTGTCAAGGTTGACCCAGCAAAGGTCAAGGCCATTCTAGAATGGAGTAGTCCGAAGAATGTGGCCGAGATTCGGAGTTTCGTTGGTTTGGCAGGTAATTATTATTGATTTCTAAGTCAATTAATTTTTATCACTTAAATCGCCGAGTTAACTTAAACACGTTCTTTGGTAGGGTACTATCAGAGATATGTTAAAGACTTCTTCAAAATAGCCCAACCCATGACTAGTCTCTTGCAGAAAGAGAGCAAGTACGTGTGGACTGATGAAGGGGTTTTTGGGCTCTTTCACCAAACAATAAAACCCCGATTGTAGTATGAGTGGGGGTGTCGAACATAGGGAACAATTCGTGAATCTTGTTGTTCGATTTATGTCGATTGAGGATCTTGGATTTGTGGTTTGAAATTGAAGCTAAAACTATTGTAGATAATAAATGCGAAAAATAATAAATTAAGTTCTAGGGTTGTCGGATCCGAGTTCACATGATTTCGGGGGAATTACTTCAAAAAGTCTAAAGAACAAACAATCAAGGAAGGGGAATTAAACTCTAATAAGGTACCTAAGCCTCCTCCCGGAGTGATTTAGGAGTTGACGCATGAATATAACAATAACGACTTCTCCCGAATGGACGTTATCATTACATTCAATGATCACGATAATACCAAGCTTTCACAAGAAGTAAATTCCTAGTTCGACTACCGACTTCCATTGTAATAGTCTCACTAACAACATACCTAAAGTGGATTCCTAGCTCGACCACCGAATCCCGTTGTAATGGCCTCACTAACATTGGGCAAGGAATATCAAAGCATAATTAACTCATAGATAAAGCCCTATTATACTTCGAAAATACCAAGAAATCAACTATGGCCTTTAGCTAATCTCTAAGTCATTGACACCAACATTAACCAACCTTGAACACAATTCAACTAAAAACTATATGAAAACCCTTTATTTTACGTCATGAACCCATCACCTTCGAACCCTAGAAATTAACTACTCACTAAACATGAACAAGAGCATTACAATAATAAACAAGCATAAAAACATGAAATTAAATACTAAATCTACCAACAAAGAAGAAAACAAACCAAGAAAACTTGAAAATTCATAATTTAAACACTATTCTAATTACAAACATGGAATAAACAAAAATTAAAACAATGAACAACTAGAATAACCAAAGTAAATGAGAGATTGAAAACTTATTGAATTGGTGAGAAAATTCGTTGGATTATTGGCCTTGTCACTTGAACAATCCTTAAAAATGATTCATATTCATCAACAAACTCTCAAAATTAAGAGCTCAAACTAGATCTAAAACTATAGAAACACGGAACTAAGCATAAACCCTAAAAACTGAGGAAGAGAGGGTTTCTCTCTCCTCAAACCCTAAGCTAAATATGAAATTTGGGACTAAAAACTAATCTAATGTGTGGTTATTTATGTTTAGGGAACTTAGAATATATATATATATATAGACCAGAGGGGGAAGCAATGGCCTAAGCACAAAAGAGGCACAAGCCCACAACAAGACAGCACGAGCAACCACGAACAGGCCGAAAAAATAAAGCTGCAGCAGCCTGCTCGGACGCGGACGTGTGTAGGGATTGGCGCGGGCGCATAACCGGCGGAGCTGGCGCGACGATGGTGTTGGCACGGCTACGAGTGAAGGCTCGAGCTAGCCTAGGCGTCGCTTTCTTTGGGGGCTGTCGCAGGCGATGTTCATTTAGCGTGGCTGCGCCTAGACCTCTGTCTGCGACCATCTCTTGACCCAAATTCTTCTAACTTTTACTCGGGCTTATCGGGACTGTTCGGCACGCCTCCGAGACATCGGGCCTCGGGCCCGACAAGCCTTCAAAATTACATAAATGCCCTTCGGGAGTACTTTGCCTTGATTTGTGGTCTTGCCTTTGCGGCATGCTTCACTAAGCTTCTTGGGACCTCTTACGACCCTTGACGGCTTTCGAGAATCGCTTGGAAACCCGCAAAACACCTACATTAAAAAATGCATAAGTAACACAAAATAGCTCAATTATTGATGAAAACAGCTAGAAAACGACATTATTCAACGAAAACTCTAAATAAACTGAAACTAAGGTAAAAAGGCTTAAAACATGGATAACTAAGCCTAAAATGCATGGAAAATAAACGAAAAGAGCCGGGAAAATTGGTCCCAAAATGGACTGATCAAACTCCCCCAAGTTTGCCTTTTGCTCGTCCTCAATCAAACAAGAACAAGAAAAATTAAAAAGCAAAAATCTAACTCACTTTTGTAGGACTCACGGTTGCTTTTAGCGAAAGCAACAAGCCATTTAAACCTCAAAGTCGCTAAATAGGACGAGTGTGCTCACGTAAGGGTTTCCGAAGAGTTTTAACCCATAACTCTTCTAAAAATAAATCAAGGCAAAGATTCCCGAATATAAAGAAGGGAGAAAAGAAAAAGAAAGAAAATAAACGAAAAAAATGAAATAAATAAATCCCTAGTTGGACTTGTAAAATTACCGGATCAGTGAATGTAAACCTTTCTAAGCACTAGCGGAAAACATGCTCAGAGATTTCAAAGGTGGGTAGTAAAATATAATATGCTAGATAAAAGAGCTAGAGAGGAACAATCCCCTTTCACTCCACAACCAAATAACCACAAGCTATGCTAGTTTCGTATCCACCCTGAAAGGTAGCTCCTCATTACTAAACGAAGGAGCCGGAAAGAAAAAACAAAAATGAGAAACAATTTAGGCTACCCGACATCTCATCATAACAAAACCGCTCAATATGCTTGAACCATTACTTCGTCCACCGAATATGTCTCAACTCTCTAGGATTGGGGGGGATTAAAGGTTGTAATGTAGGGCTAGGGGTAAGGTAGGAATAAATTTGGCTTGTGGTGATCAAAACCTAAATAGTGAAGCAACTAAGCGCAAATGAGCATCAATTAGCAAACAAACTCTTCATACTCCGCATACATACATAGAGAATCCCCCAAGCTTATTCAAAGAACTAAACCAAAAATTTGAAAAATTTTACACAATTTTTCGCATTACTCCTCCTAACTCCCCCAAGCTTAAAGGACACAATGTCCTCATTGTGAAAAAGAAAGGAATAGATGCTTACCTTTTTTAATTTTTCAATTTTTTTTCAATGTTTTTTTTTAATTATTCCACATGACCTTGCCTTTTTCAACATAGGTCGGTTTTTACTTGCAACAATGCAAATCAACACACTTGAGCTTTGGAAAACTCCGTTACTTCCCCACAAATTTTCATTACAAAACAAATACAAACCACAATGCTCCAATTGCTTCACTATACAAAAAGGGGTATAAAATAAAACAAGGGGCATATAAGGCTAGTAATGTGGCTAGAAGAATAGGAAAGGCTAAGCTTAAAGGGTTCAAAAGTATAAATGCAAAGCAAAAATCTAGAAAAGTGAAAAAAAGGAAGGTGCTAAAATTAAAAGGGAAATGCAAAAGGAAAAATGGAAAATAACTAAGAAAATGAATGCCTCTGTCCTCCCCTAGAATAGCTCGGTCGCGGTCTCGGCGAATCATGAATCAAGTTCTTGATCAAGCTAAGCTATAACAAGGATCCTATTGCCACTCAAACAAAATAATATTGAAGGCTTGAAAGATTTGATAATTCCTCACATGTTAAGGGTAGTGGATTGCAAATACTACCTCTAGGGATTCAACTAGCTAGCAAAGCATCACCAATCGTACCACAACCCAATAGTTTAAGTTTCATGAACTCTAACGCTCTAAAACCTAGCATATAATATTTGGAAATCAACCCCAACATCTTAAACCATGTGGACCGCTTACAATTAGGAAGGAATGCATTCAAAGTTCAAGACTCTAAAACTATCAAGTCCAAACTAAAAACAAAACCAAAAATACACTTTGCCTTGAAAAGAATAGAAAAGAAAAAGAAGGGGGGAAAAGGAAAAACATAATAAGAAAACTATACAGAAGTGAGGAAAACAAAATTCAATCATGAATGACACTCAAATAAGTAATCAAGCATCAAACAACTAAATCGAGGCCCAACTCCATCGATATCCAAATTTTCTCAAGGGCTTAAAATCCTAAATTAAAAGCTAAACATCCTCGAACAATCGTCTCCTCCTAGACCCAAACCTAAAACTAAGCATACAAGGAAAATAAAAGAGGAGAGTTTGGAAAGATCTCACCAAAGCAAGCTTCAAAATAAGCAAATCAACCTCAATTTTACATTTTAGCACCATACATGCATGAGCCATTTGAGTTACCTAATCATCAAACCTGCAAAAGAAGAGAAAGCAAGCACCAAACTAAAAAAAAAATAATTACAAATAAAAGAAAAGAGGGGAAAGCTAAGGAAAACTATGTACAAGGGAGAGAAGGATGCCATCTAGTAAATACCATTGTAGAGCTCGTAGTAGCGTGTCATGGACAGCACCACTAAATCGAGAGAGAACCACGTCAGCAAAGAGAATTAGATAAGCAAAATGGCAAAGCAATGCCATCTTTTGCTTACATGGGGGAGGGGGTAAAAATTAAAATAAAAAGAAAAACTAAGAGAATGAAAATAATTAAAATCATAATCAAAATAAGAAACATATGAAAAAATTTAATTACTATACACTTTTGTCGCTTTGGTTTATGAAGAGTAGTCATGAGGCTCAAGATGAGGTAAAGAATCATCAAATGGTGGACAACACACAAAATATGGAAGAGAAATGGGTGATGAAGGAAAAATGGACATACGCCCAAGGTGAGGTGGAGCAAGAAAAAGAATCGATGGAAATAAAATAGGGAAGCTTAACAACATCATTCCCAAAGAGAGGATTTTGATACTCAAAAATTTCATCATCATCCTCAAAAAGAGAATTTAGAAACTCGCAAGTGTCATCATCACTCTCAAAGAGAGGGTTTTCAGTTTCAAAACAAATTAAAAGTCCTCATCCTCACTATCACTAGAGTCATCACAATGGGCCATGCCACCATCACAATCTCTCGAAACCCTATATTTTTCTCCACACTCAACGTTGTTGTCACCATGAAATGCAAAAACCTCATCGACTAAAAGCAATAAATCCTCTTCCTCCTCAATGGAAACATGGAGCTTGGATGATTTAGGTGAAGAAAGAAAGGAATGAGTGGTTGGCTCAAGATGAGAGGGAGATGTACAAACTGGTTCAAAGGAATCATCATCATGCTTTTGAGCAACATCCACCTCTTCTTGAATCGGATTCCTCAAATAAGAGCTCAGGTCATCCTTGCCACAACCACCCTCACAATCAACCATAAATCCAAAATCATCCATCACATCCTCTAAGCAAGATTCTAATATCTCAAGTGTCTTTGTTAATTTACTTATCTGCACTTTGATGACTCGTCTTCCCTCACTTTCTAATGGGAGACATTTAAGGATATTAAAACACATGTCCATCAAGTAATTATACCCCTTAATCGCTTCAAGAGTACAAACACTTGTATGAACAAAGTTAGAAGGTCTTAGAAACTCATCAAGAAGGGAAGGGTCATAGCTAATCTCATCACTAGAAACATGAAAATCTTGATTGTAATGTGTGCAATCAATTGAAGAATTAAAATTGGGGTGCACATCATTACAATTAGGAGAAATAGGAGGAAATGAATCGAAGTTGGGTTGAACTTGGCTAGAATGGGTACCCATGTCCCATTCATAAGTATCATGGGCTAGCCAACAATAAAAATTCCAAGCATTTCCCAGGGTCAAAGCTCGAAACTCACCATTATGCATAGACTCAAAAACATCCAAAGTAAAAGCATTCACAGCCATGTAAATCACCTCAAAGATATTCAACAAATTATCATCCTTATCAAATGAAACTATACTTTGAACTCTATTGAAATATCTCCAAAATGACTCACCATCAAATTGAGGAATTGAAAAACTTGCCATTTTGAAACCAAAAATAGACAAGAATGCAAGCAAATATTAATAAACAATGAAGAAAAGAAAAGGGGAAAAAACTAAAATAAAACAATTAATTTTTTTTAAAGAGAAGAAAACAAAATCAAAAGAAAAGAATAATAAAGCAATTAACTCAATCAAGAAAAATTACACAAAAATTTTCAACCGCTATTACCCCGCAATGGCGCCATTTTGATGAAGGGGTTTTCGGGCTCTTTCACCAAACTATAAAACCCCCGTTGTAGTATGAGTGGGGGTGTCGAACACGGGGAACAAGTCGTGAATCGTGCTGTGCGATTTATGTCGATTGAGGATCTTGTATTTGTCGTTTGAAATTGAAACTAAAACTATTGTAGAAAATAAATGCGAAAAATTTTAAATTAAGTTCTAGGGTTGTCGAATCCGAGTTCACTTGATTTCACGGGAATTACTTCAAAAAGTCTAAATAAAGAACAATCAAGGAAGGGGAATCAAACTCTAATAAGGTACCTAAACCTCCTCCCGGAGTGATTTAGAAGTTGACGCATGAATATAACAAAAATGACTTCTCCCGAATGGACGTTATCATTACATTCAATGATCACAATTATACCAAGCTTTCACTAGAAGTAAATTCCTAGTTCGATTACCAACTCCCGTTGTAATAGTCTCACTAATAATGTACCTAAAGTCGATTCCTAGCTCGACCACCAACTCCCGTTGTAATGGCCTCACTAGCAACATTGGGCAAAGAATATCAAAGCATAATTAACTCATAGACAAAGTCCAATTATACTTCGAAAATACGAAGAAATAAACTATGGCCTTTATCTAATCTCTAAGCTCATTGACACCAAAATTAACCAACCTTGAACACAATTCAACTAAAATCTAGATGAAAACCCCCAATTTCAAGTCATGAACCCATCACCTTCAAACCCTAGAAATTAACTACTCACTAAACATGAAGAAGAGCATTACACTAATAAACAAGCATAAAAACATGAAATTAAACACTAAATCTACCAACAAGAAAGAAAATAAACCAAAAAAACTTGAAAATGCATAATTTAAACACTATTCTAATTGCAAACATGGAATAAACAAAAATTAAAACAATGAAAAACTAGAACAACCAAAGTAAATGAGAGATTGAAAACTTATTGAATTGGTGAGAAAATTCGTTGGATTGGCCTTGTCACTTGAAAAATCCTTCAAAACCATTCATATTCATCAATAAAATCTCAAAATCAAGAGCTAAAACTAGATCTAAAACTATAGAAATAAGAAACTAAGCATAAACCCTAAAAACTGAGGAAGAGAGGGTTTCTCTCTCCTCAAATCCTAAGCTAAATATGAAATTTGGGACTAAAAGCTAATCTAATGTGTTGTTCTTTATGTTTACGGAACTTAGAATATATATATACAAGAGGGGGAAGCAATGGGCTAAGAACAAAAGAAGCACGAGCCCAAAACAAGATAGCACGAGCAACCACGAACAGGCTTAAAAAACAGAGCTCCATCAGTCTACTCCGAAGTGGACGCGCTGAGAGGGTGGTGCGGGCACGTAGCCGGCAGAGCTGGCGCGACGTTGGTGGTGGCGCTGCCGTGAGTGAGGCTCGCACTAGCCTGGGCGTCGCTTTCTTTGGGGGTTGTCGCGGGTGATGTTCATTTAGCGTGGGTACGCCTAGACCTCTGTCTGCGACCATCTCTTGACCCAAATGCTTTCAATTTTTTCTCGGGCTTCTGGGGACAGGTTGGTATGCGTCCCGAGACATAAGGTCTCGGGCCCGACAAGCATTCACAATTACATAAATGCCCTTCGGATGTACTTTGCCTTGATTTGTGGTCTTAGATTTACGGCATGCTTCTCTACGCTTCTTGTGACCTCTCACGACCCTTGATGGCATTCGAGAATTGCTTGGAAACCCGCAAAACACATGCATTAAAGAACAAAAGGCATATGTAACACAAAATAGCTCAATTATTGATGAAAACAGCTAGGAAATGACACTATTCGACGAAAACTCTAAATAAACTGAAACTAAGCCAAAAAGGATAAAAACATGGAAAACTAAGTCTAAAATGCACGGAAAACAAGCGAAAATAGTCGGGAAAATTGGTCCCAAAATGGAATGATCATGGACGTATTCGTGTGAAGAGGTGTTTTAAGCCTTGAAACAGAGTTTGGTATCGGCTCCTATTCTCGCATTACTGGATGATAGTCTGAGCTACGAGGTCTATAGTGATGCGTCGCATGGTTTAGGATGCATCTTAATGCAGAATGGTAAGGTGATTGCATATGCTTCAAGACAACTTAGGGTACATGAGAAGAATTATCCTACTCATGATCTTGAGTTGGTAGCGGTAGTGTTTACTTTGAAGATTTGGACACATTACCTATATGGGGCGACGTGCAAGATGTTCACCGACCATAAAATTTTGAAGTACATCTTCACGCAGAAAGAGCTTAATATGAGGCAATGGAGATGGCTCGAATTGATAAAGGATTATGATCTCACTTTAGACTATTGTGAAGGAAAGGCAAAGTTGAGGACTTTGTAATTAGCTGGGATGGTAGTTTGAGATTTCATAACAGATAATGAAATTTTAAGGGTTTTTCTAAGCTATCCCCTTGAGCTTTTTGCCTTTCTATGTTATGCCCATACTTTTTGAAAATTCTATGTTATGCCCCTCAACTTAGGTTTTTTAATTAACAGTGTCCACTCCATTAACTCAACGTTAATAGATCCGTTAAAAGAAGTTGCATTTCGTGGAAGGGTCATTTCCCCTGTAAAATTCTAAGGTTTTTAGTCGATTTTCACCCTTTATAATTGATGTATTTCACTAAAATAAATGATGCATTGCCTTGTATATTACGCATTTCCCTAAAATAAATGGTGAAAATCAACTAAAAACCCTGAGAATTTTAGAAGGAAAATGATCCTCCTACGAAATGCAACTCCTTTAAATAGATCTATTAACATTAAGATAATACAGTGGGCACTGTTAATTTGAAAACCTAAGTTGAGGGGCATAACTTAGATGTTTCAAAAAGCATGGGCACAACTTAGAAAGGCGAAAACCTCAGGGGCATAGCTTAGAAAAACCCAAATTTCAAACTCTTAATAAATTTTTGCTCATGTGATTTAAGTGTTATTTGTTGTAACCATGATTTTCTTTCCTAAGGTGGTGTGTTCCAAAGGATGCGAACCTTCGGAATAAGATCATGGAGGAGGCTCATAACACTCCTTATTCCGTACATCTGGGAGGCGGGAAGCTCTACAAGGATTTGAGGGAGCATTTCTGGTGGCCCGGCATGAAGCAACATATTGCGGAATTTGTGGATCAATGTCTCACATTTCAAAATGTTAAGCTCGAGAATCAAAGACCAGTAGTTATACTACAGACATTGCCAATTCCTACATAGAAATTTGATTCTATCTTCATGGATTTCGTGGTGAGTTTAACGACGACGACCCAGGGATTAGATGCAGTTTGGGTAATATTAGATGGGTTGAACAAAGTTGCAAGATTTATTCCTATAAAGACAACTTGATCCATGGAAAAGATGGCTGAACCCTATATACGAGACATTGTTCGGTTGCACGGGGTGTCCAAGGACATCATGTCAGATTGGGATCCTCGGTTCTTGGCTCGGTTTTGGAAGTCTCTTCAAGAGGCTTTTGGTAATAAGTTGAATCTGAGTACGACCTTTCATGCAGCGACAGATGGTCAGACGGAGAGGACTATTCAGAAGGTAGAGGATATGTTGTAGGTATACGCTCTTGAGTTTCAGCAATCTTGGGTGAAATCGTTGAGTTTGGTCGAGTTCTCCTACAACAATAGCTATCACTCAAGTATTCATATGGCGCCATATGAGGTGTTATACGGGCGCAAGTGTCGTAGCCCCATGTGTTGGAGTGAAATTAGTGATGCTTTGGTCATTGGTCCAGAACATATCCGGGATACCATGGAACTTAATTGTGTGATTCGGGCTAAGCTTCAAGTGGCTCAGTGTCGGAAAAAGCCTTATACGGATTGACGAAGAAGGCCCATTGTTTTTCAGGAGGGTGCTAAGGTCTTATTCAAGGTAACGCCGATGAAGGGCGTGTCACGTTTTGAGCAGAAGGGCAAGCTCAGGCCTAGATATGTTGGACCTTATGAGATTCTGGAGCGAGTTGGCGAGGTTGCGTATCGATTGGATTTGCCACCGGAGTTGTCGAAGGTTCATAATGTCTTCCAAATATCATAGTTGCGGAAGTACTTGAGTGATCCTTATCCGAAGTACGGGGAAGGTACATCGCACTAATATAGGCATGAGCGTCGAACAAGCTAGGTCAATGGATGGTCGCGAGAAGTGGAGGGAATAAAGGAATTAACTAAAACTAAACTATGAAAGCAAGAATAAAAGGGACTAGGGTAAGAGATCCACAACTCATACCACCATGAATTATGAATCAATTGAAACTTAGACTTAGGTCATGGATAAGGGGAGGTCGTTCTAAGATCACACTACTCTAAACAGCTAGTGTGATGACCGGGAAGATGTACACAAACCTACTTTTGTGATGACCCGTAACTTTTCCTTGATCGAAGGCCCAACTTTCGTGGTGCTTCCATCAATCCAGCGAAGGGAGTCATCACCCATGTTCACCTTTTGGTCCTTCGGTGGGGATTCTTCTATGAATCTAATGTTAGCTAGACACGAGATTAAACATCACCAAACCTTCGGTACCGACATTACCACAAACCAAGTCCAAGAAATGACTAAATCACAAACATGGAGGATTTTGAGGGGTTCCACTCAAACCCTAGAAATTAACTACTCACTCATAATTAACAAAAGCATGATAAAAACTACAATTAATTACATAAATTAAACCTAAAACTAAGAACAACAAAACCAACTAAAACCTAGAAACAACAAATTAGACTACTAAGAACAACAATAAAATCAACATAAACAACTAAACAAACAACCAAATAACAAACTTAAACAACAATTAAACAAGAAAAGAAAGAAAGGAAAACAATAAAGGAAAGCTATAAAGTACCTTGAAGAAGAACTAGAAGAAGAAGATGAAGATTAACTAAGCTACTTGCGTAAATCAAGAACGAAAATGTAAATTACATAAGGAATTGAAGGAGAAAGCTTAAAACTAACCTAAACCCTAACTTTGAGCCTCTAACATCAGCTAGTTGTGAAATGAGAAGAAGGGGGTATTTATACAACTCCCCAAAAGAAGCACGACAAAAAACCTAAAACAGATTAAATGATACGAACAGGGCCTTCTCAGCGAGCGATTGGAAAAAGTCAGCGAGCGCTGTAGCCAAAAAATGAGCTACTGACTATTTTGGCCAATTCAGCGGGCGCTTGAAAATCTCAGCGGGCGCTGGAGAGGTCTCAGCGGGTGCTAGAATGGTCTCAGCGGCCGTTGGACAGCTTGACAACCAGTTTTAAAAGCATCATAACTCCTTTATTTGTTATCAGAATTAAGCTTATGACCCAGGCGTTTCGAATCTATCGGAACGAGCTTTAACCTCCAACTTAAATCGCACGTTTATTATGGAACACTTCTCAAAGCTTCTCGGGACCTCTCACGACCCTTGCCGGCTTTTAATATTTGATCGAAAATGCACAAAATACCTACATGAATGAACGAAAGGCATAAGTAACGCAAAAGTGCTCAATTATTAGAAAAAATGGCAAGAAAAGGCATTATTCAACGAGAACTCAACTAAGACCTAAGCTAAACTAAAAAGGACTAAAACTAATAAAACTAAGCCTAAAAACAACAGAAAACAAGTTATAAGAGTCTGGGAAATTGGTCCTAAAATGGACCTATCAAGTGCTCCACATTAGTTTTGGGGGGGGGGGGTGTGTTCCCTTAGGTCACTTGGTGCTTTCATGCTTAGTTTGGGGGGAGTTTTGGGGGGTAGCCTATTGCTCATTTTTCTGGTATTCATCTAGTCAGTCCAGTAGGTGTTCTTGTGTTGTGCAGCTATTCTTGATTGGTTGTTTCCTTTTAGGTGTAGTGTGCCTCCGTGGTTTCTTTGCTCCTTTGATAATTCAAGTGCATTGCATATAGTTTGTTTTCATAGTTTATTTTTAGTTTTATTTTCATTTATTTTCACTAGTTTATTTTTCGTAGTTTTTCATATAGTTTAATTTCTTAGTTTATTTTTATTGTATAATTTTCCTTTTTTTGGCATTTAGTTTATTTTCGTAGTTTATTTTTATTTTATTTTCCCTTACCCTTTTAGTTTAATTTCTTATTTACTTTTATTTTATCAATTTTCATAGTTTCTTTTCGTTTTTTTTTTCTTTCTTAGTTTCCTTCTAGGTAGTTCGTTTCCCAATGACGAACCTAGGAGAATGCTTTTAGGGACTTCTTTTTCCTATTTAAGACCCAAGTTCGCACATTTGTTAATATTTTTAATAGATTCTATAAATAGCGGTTTCTTTAGTTTAGGAGAAACATTTAGAATGATTGTGAACCGATGTTAAGTTTGTGGTATGTGGTTGTTCTCCTTAGTGATTTGATTCTCGGAACGGTGATTATTTGAACCTAAGTGAGGTTTTTGCGCTTTCATGCATATGTGACCACCACTTTGGTCTTTTTTCTTTCTAAGCGTCATTTTACCTCGTTGGTAATGTTCATATCTAGAGCTTGACTTGTGATTCTTGTTTTGTATCCCCTCTTTTACTTAAAACATGATTTAGGCCCTCATTTCATAGTTTTCCTTTCATGGTCCACCAAACCTTTGTATTGGTTTTCTCCTCTTATTTTTATTGTATTTTTCCATTTTTGTATCCATTTGTTTACCCCCCCTTGTGACTTGCCCCTTCTTCTTTAACCAAAATACAACCTGGTTCGAACCTTGTGTTTTGTTTTATCATTAGTTGGTGTTGAGCGCATTGTATTGTATATTTTCCATTATGTTGTTATTCTTCTTCTTCATTAAAAAAAAAACAAAGAAAAAATCATTCAATAATAAAAAAAAAAATCAAAAAAAATTGAAGAAGAAGAATAATAAAAAAATATAGAAAAATAGAAAAAAAAACAAAGAGAAGCATAGTATAGTTTTATTATGGTCTTTGTATAGTTTTAGACCTTTTTTAATAAAAGAGTTGAGTTGTGAGTTTTGCTTCTTGATGTTATGAGGTTCTTCACCACTTGATTATATTGATAATGTCTATTAGTGGTGAGCTTTGTCCTATCACGTATAAAGGACAGTTTTCTGGGCTGTTTTCACTGATTTGGTTGTATCTTACCTACACCCTACCCTTTACCCCATTCAAACCCATCCAAGTCCTTTTGATTTTGAGTATAGAGGGTTGTTTTCCATGATCACTTGAGTCACATACTTGTCAAGCCTATAGAGAAGGCATTTTTCCAACGAGATGTGAGTGTCCCCTTCCTTTTATCATTTTGTTCTTCATGACTCCCTCGCAAGCAATTTCGCGATCACCGCGATGGTTTGATTTGATCTAAGGAAGGTCTGATGGTAAGACAGTTGGAACAACATTTGTTCACACTTAGCTCTATTTTGTTCGCTAGTAGAAATCGTTTGTTTATATTTGTCTATTTCTTAAATTAGCTTATGTACAGCTTGAGTCAATTTAGGAGTCCTTTTGAGTTTTCCTCTCCTGAGGGGATATGTTGAATTCTTTCCTGGTTAGTTTCTTGGGGACAAGAAACATTTAATTTGGGGGAGTTTGATAACCGGCGTTTTGTTAGTGTTTTTCTTAGTTTTTAGGTTAGTTTTATGGCTTTTTTCCCTTTTCTTATTTAAGTTTGTCCTTTTTATTTCATTTTTGTAGTTTAGTTGTACTTCAACTATTTTGTAGTATTCTTGCTATTTACTACTCCTTTTTGGTCGTTTTCCCCATTTTTGTAGGTATCTCATGCTTCACGGGATTTGAGGAGTCGTTCGAGCATCGAATATCTGAGCCAAGGCACATTTTAGATGCTTTTTGTAAAAGGAGGGGTCACTCCCCTAGTAGCAAGGTCGCGCCCAAGCTCTTAAATGAAGATTTAAGCATCTGACCAAACACTAGTAGAAAATTGTCTATTAGTATCGCCCCAATAGTATCGTTTGTTTGAAAAATGATAGTAATAATGTTATAATTGTATCGTTTTTGGTGAAAAGGATAGTAATAGGAAAGTTATTAGTATCGTTTTTATTAAAAACGATACTAATATTGGATATTAGTATGGTTTTTTAAAAAAAACGATAGTAATAGCATTTATATTAGTATCGTTTCTATTAGAAACGATAGTAATAGATTTTGTATTAGTTTCGTTTCTATTAGAAACGATACTAATATAATTTTTTTAAAAAAAAAAAGATAGCCACACCACCACACCACACGGACCTAACACTAAACCAAAACCCCAAATACTTCTCAACACCAAATCAAAATCCCAAATACTTCTCATGACCAAAACCCTAACACTAACCACCACCACCACTGAGCAGATCGACAACCACTGCCCGTTGTTGCTCCGCCGTCGACCTGCTGCTGCAGCTTTAGGTTTCTTCTCGTGCGTACGTGTTGGCTTGCTGTTGCTGCTGGCTGTTCTTCTCGTGCGTGTTGGCTTGCCTGTAACGACCCGGAATTTTGGGCCAGAAAATTTCGCGGTTGTTAATGTTATTTATTGAATTCTAAGTCCAAAAGCCCATATTAATTGGACTGTTTTTTTTTAGCCCAACTCTTTTTCTTCCAAATTGGGCCAAAGACCCAATTTTTCTTTCTTTTCTATTGGGACGGCTCCTTCCTTTTATTTGGGCCAATGTTATTTGTTTTAATTACTTAAATATTAATTATTATTTTTGATGATTAATTAATTTAATTAATTTAAAATTTTCTAATTACCTATTCAAAGTTTGTTGGATGATCCCAACAAACTTTTCCCCCTTTGTTGCACTTTCACGGCAACCTTTGGTTGTTTGTTGTTTTTTTATTTTTATTTTTTTTTATTTTTTTTTTTTTTCCTTTTCTTTATATATAGGACCCCTTCACTTCTTTTGGGTCCTATTTTATTATTTGCTCCATAAACCCTAAAGTATTCCTCCACCTTTCTCCTTCTAAATTCAGCCGAACCCCATTGTTACCTTGGATAAATTTTGCGATTTAAGGTAACTAAGCTTTTCTATTTAATTTGTGGGTAGCTTTTCACATAGTTAATTAGGATTATATCATGAAAATTGTAGGATTTATGTTTGCTTATTTATTCGAAAATTTCGAACCATATGAAATATTGACCATGTTATTCTCTTGATGTATTCATGTAATATTTATGAATTATTATGAAATTTCTTTTGATTATTTTATGTAGTTTATTGAAATCTGAAATTGTTGAATAATTACTTGTATGAATTTATTTACCAATCAAATATTGTTATTTCTCGATGCATTTTTCATGGTATCTTGTTTACTGTTTGATTATTAACCATGATTTATTTCGTGGCAAAATTCGTCCTTTTATTATTTATAATATTTTAATCTTTCAAACCGGTAAAACTGTCCAGAATCGGTTTACGAATTTATTAATATACTTAATCAATTCGGAATACTACGAAATTTTATATGGAAGTCAGTGATAATGTTTTACAGCTTGTGTTAAATTTTCGTAATTTTTAAAGATCGTTTGATATGGCATAAAATTCTGAAACCGAATTCAGCCTAATCTGACTGGTTAGTTATAAAATCACTTAAAAATAGTAAAAGATGTTATTTTTAGACGAAATTTACGCACGTAAATACTTGAACCCATATTTAGCTCCCATAAAAATTTCCAGATTTTTAGAGATCTTTAGATGGTCGTTTTTAATTTAATTCTTTAAAAATCAGATTGTATAAAATAGGGCAATTGAATTATTAAAATATGCTATTATTAATTATTGAAGTTTCGAGTGGTACAAAATTTAAAGGAGGAAATAAAAATGTTATTTTTTTTATACTAATCTTGAACATGCTAGATTAAATATGTGAATCTTTATTTTAAATCTTTATTATTATCATGAAATCTTTAAATCTTGAGATTGTAATTTTTGTTCTTGAATACATATTTATGAATGCCGTGTATTTTGAGCATTTGGGCATGATTATTTTGATGATGCTTGATTGATTTAATTGTATCACATGTAAACTTTAAAAGCTACTTGTTCTCGGAATTAATCCGAGTGAGCCAAAGATTATAAAGGTATATAAAAATGTTATTTTTATGTGTACGATTATATTATTTTATTTTGTCCTTTATTCCATATTTTTCGAGTGGTATAAAATAAAAAGAATAGATTTTTATTGTTAATTCGGTATTTTTAGTAATTAAATTGATTAATTAAGTTAGTTAGGAAATTAATTCAATTTGTTGTAATTTTCGAAAATGCCGTGTGGTAATTTAGGTTTGGTCAAAGTTTGTTAATTTTTTTTTGGTTATTATTATTTGGGAATATTTTAATAAAATAATTATTAGGGATAAGTTGTAAAGTGTAGGATAAAAAGGAATAATATTGTTGTTATGATTGGGCCGAATATTATTATTGTATTACTATAAATATATTTATTTGGGATAATATCCGAATGGATAAAGTATAAGTTTGTGGATAATGTTTGAGGATAGTTTATGATAAGCTTGAAGATACCTAAGATATTACTAGGGATAAGAAAGGAAACAGGGTAATAGATATACATGTTATGTTTCGGTTTCTGGCTAGGAAAGACTTGGTATTTAAGGTGGCCAACATACGTGCCGCACCTCTCTTTCCTGGGACTCCGAACATTTCATTTCCTATTACTGTCACCTAGTATTTCCCAATATATAATATGATATGAATTAATAAAGATATAAGATACAATATAAAGTTCGCCCTTGCGATGACGCAAAGGTCATCAATTGGGTTAATAAGATAAGGACGCCCTTGCGATAACGCATTGGTTATCAATTGGGTTTAGTCGATGCCACTGCTCAATTGGGTCGGACGCATTGGTTCCCCCGAGCAGTTCTGGGTTCTAGAATATGGAGTCGTCTAGGTAGTTCTCGCATTGGAGGACTATTTAGGAGTTATGGCCATAGCTTAGGCTTAGTTCTCGCATTGGAGGGCTACGGGTGGGACGCATTGGTTCACCCCGACATGTTTTAGGAAAGTTGCGAACGCATTGGTTCGCTACGAGCTGTAGAAGACAGTCCGCAAAGATTTATGTTATGTTGTGATAATAAGTGCATGTGTAAAGATCAGAAGTTATTATGCCTTATTATAAGATCGATGTGAATTTACGATATGATTATGATGATGTAAGATAAGATGTGATTATGTATAATAGGATATGTTATGGAGAATCATGTTAAGTATGAATTTGATATGATCAGTATATTATCAGATGAGTATAATATAAGCTAAGGGTTAAGCTAAGTAAAGATGTATAATATTGAGTATAAGAATTGTATTTTTATAAGTCTTCCGCTGTGTTTATTTTGGTATTTATACGTGTATGTATGCGTATGTTGATACGTGAATGATGTATGTATTTTATACGTATTTCTAACCGTATTTCTGCAGGTGTATTTATACGTATTTTCGTACGTACTTTATACGTATTATTATACGTATTTTTATACGTAGATTTATACGTACTTTTTATATGGATTTTGTACGTTTTGTGTGTAAGACTTGCATTATGTTTCTTTACAGTTTTTATGTACTTTTTCTATGATATTATGTGTTTGGCGGTCCCTTGATTAAATGGGACAGCCTAGTTACTCGCCACTGACGGTGGACCCCCCCATAATTCCAGGTGAAGATGCAGCTGAATAGAGCGGGCTTCGCAGGATGGGCCTGAGAGATTAGTTTTACTTCTTGAGTTTTTAGTTATACCCAGAACAATTTGGTTATAATTTAGTTATTTTAATGATCCCAGCATGTTGGGACCGTACTTTCAGTTTTTCATTGTAATACTTATTATTGGATTTTATGGATTTTTAGTAGCCATTTAATAAAAGATATTTTTCCCATCTATTTTATTTAACTTTAAAGTATAATTTGGTTTAAGTGATGATCCGAATGTCGATTCCCTTCGTAAATCGACAAGCTAAAAAGTCGGGTCGTTACAGTTGGTATCAGAGCCATAGGTTTGACCCTAAGTTACTTCTTCACAAGTAACTTCGAAAGTTGAGTGCTTTATGAACCCGAGTGAACCTTAGCCTAATATGGAAAACCTAGATGAGTGAACCATGGGTAGAAGCCAGGGTTAAGACGATTTATCGTTTTCGTTTCGCGTTGGCGCCGTTTCGTATGTCGTGTATTTCTTAACGCGATTGTTGTTTCAGGATGTCGATCCCACGACCTTCAAGTTCCTGCCGTCGTCGTCGCAACTTAGAAGACGCAATTCTTACTTTGGCACAGATTAGCGTGCGGGTCCAGAATTCCCAGTCGTCTTCGTTCGATCGGATTGCTCGTTTACGTCCTCCGACGTTACTATGTGCTTTTGTGTGAACTAACAATAGGAATGTTTAGGTGTGTACGTACAGGATGACGCCCCCAAGGCCAAACCTCAGACTTCGACGCCGGAACCATCAATTCGTAGCCGTGACCGGTGTTTTATCAGAGTGGCGCAGCAGAAGCGTGGTGAGCCCATAACCCACAGGTCCAGGATCAGATTTCTCGTCATCGTCGTCCTACCAATGATGGCACGTCTGACCCCGTGATGCGCAAGAGCTGGATTTGAGAGATGGAAGAACGGTTCGACGCAATCGGTTGTCCGGGAGATAAACGAGTTCAGATCGCTAGCTACTACCTTCGACTAGAAGCAGACGACTAGTTGGTAACGGTTCGCCGCAGGGAAGAGCTGTGAAGAGCATGACACGGGAAGAGTTTACCTCCAAGCTACGAGAACGTATCTTTTCCGACGAGCTTAGGTGGCAAAAGCCAGAGGAGTTCCTGACGCTCACTCAGGGGACCATGCCCGTTCATACATTTACCGACAAGTTCGCGAAGCTGTCCAGATTTTTCGCTGCAATATCTCCATCGGAAGCTGAGAAGCTGAAGCGGTATATCAAAATGACGAGTCCTCGCATTAGGGTACACGTTACCGGCAACAGGTTAGCATCGTTCCAGAACGCGTACGAGACCGCCTTAGAGGTTCAAGCATCGTTCGAGGAGGAAAGGGCTACAGAGAAGAGAACCGGAGGAAGCTAATCGGCCGCAGTTGAGAAGAGACAACGAATCGAACCATACCAGGAGCCGCAATCGCAGGACGGGCAAGCAACCAACGATTCCGAGACCCCGGTTGGCAGAGGGTGCGAGAACGAACGTCATTCCGGAAAGAGGTGCGACGGGTTACAATAGGGTGTTGCGTATGTAGACAAGGAAGGCACGAGACTTGGGCGTGACCAAAGAACAAACCGGCAACAATGGTGAGCCGAGTACAAGTGAAGAACCGAGTCTTCTACGTGACCAAGAAGAGGCGGACGCGCAGCTGACATAACTACGTGTACGGTCTCCGTCTACGGCTGATCGTTTATGTTTTAGTTGTTCCATTGTTTTCTTACGTGAGCTTCTTTAAGTAAATTTCGAGGACGAAATTTATTTAAGGAGGGGTGATTGTAACGACCCGGAATTTTGGGCCAGAAAATTTCGCGGTTGTTAATGTTATTTATTGAATTCTAAGTCCAAAAGCCCATATTAATTGGACTGTTTTTTTTTAGCCCAACTCTTTTTCTTCCAAATTGGGCCAAAGACCCAATTTTTCTTTCTTTTCTATTGGGACGGCTCCTTCCTTTTATTTGGGCCAATGTTATTTGTTTTAATTACTTAAATATTAATTATTATTTTTGATGATTAATTAATTTAATTAATTTAAAATTTTCTAATTACCTATTCAAAGTTTGTTGGATGATCCCAACAAACTTTTCCCCCTTTGTTGCACTTTCACGGCAACCTTTGGTTGTTTGTTGTTTTTTTATTTTTATTTTTTTTTATTTTTTTTTTTTTTCCTTTTCTTTATATATAGGACCCCTTCACTTCTTTTGGGTCCTATTTTATTATTTGCTCCATAAACCCTAAAGTATTCCTCCACCTTTCTCCTTCTAAATTCAGCCGAACCCCATTGTTACCTTGGATAAATTTTGCGATTTAAGGTAACTAAGCTTTTCTATTTAATTTGTGGGTAGCTTTTCACATAGTTAATTAGGATTATATCATGAAAATTGTAGGATTTATGTTTGCTTATTTATTCGAAAATTTCGAACCATATGAAATATTGACCATGTTATTCTCTTGATGTATTCATGTAATATTTATGAATTATTATGAAATTTCTTTTGATTATTTTATGTAGTTTATTGAAATCTGAAATTGTTGAATAATTACTTGTATGAATTTATTTACCAATCAAATATTGTTATTTCTCGATGCATTTTTCATGGTATCTTGTTTACTGTTTGATTATTAACCATGATTTATTTCGTGGCAAAATTCGTCCTTTTATTATTTATAATATTTTAATCTTTCAAACCGGTAAAACTGTCCAGAATCGGTTTACGAATTTATTAATATACTTAATCAATTCGGAATACTACGAAATTTTATATGGAAGTCAGTGATAATGTTTTACAGCTTGTGTTAAATTTTCGTAATTTTTAAAGATCGTTTGATATGGCATAAAATTCTGAAACCGAATTCAGCCTAATCTGACTGGTTAGTTATAAAATCACTTAAAAATAGTAAAAGATGTTATTTTTAGACGAAATTTACGCACGTAAATACTTGAACCCATATTTAGCTCCCATAAAAATTTCCAGATTTTTAGAGATCTTTAGATGGTCGTTTTTAATTTAATTCTTTAAAAATCAGATTGTATAAAATAGGGCAATTGAATTATTAAAATATGCTATTATTAATTATTGAAGTTTCGAGTGGTACAAAATTTAAAGGAGGAAATAAAAATGTTATTTTTTTTATACTAATCTTGAACATGCTAGATTAAATATGTGAATCTTTATTTTAAATCTTTATTATTATCATGAAATCTTTAAATCTTGAGATTGTAATTTTTGTTCTTGAATACATATTTATGAATGCCGTGTATTTTGAGCATTTGGGCATGATTATTTTGATGATGCTTGATTGATTTAATTGTATCACATGTAAACTTTAAAAGCTACTTGTTCTCGGAATTAATCCGAGTGAGCCAAAGATTATAAAGGTATATAAAAATGTTATTTTTATGTGTACGATTATATTATTTTATTTTGTCCTTTATTCCATATTTTTCGAGTGGTATAAAATAAAAAGAATAGATTTTTATTGTTAATTCGGTATTTTTAGTAATTAAATTGATTAATTAAGTTAGTTAGGAAATTAATTCAATTTGTTGTAATTTTCGAAAATGCCGTGTGGTAATTTAGGTTTGGTCAAAGTTTGTTAATTTTTTTTTGGTTATTATTATTTGGGAATATTTTAATAAAATAATTATTAGGGATAAGTTGTAAAGTGTAGGATAAAAAGGAATAATATTGTTGTTATGATTGGGCCGAATATTATTATTGTATTACTATAAATATATTTATTTGGGATAATATCCGAATGGATAAAGTATAAGTTTGTGGATAATGTTTGAGGATAGTTTATGATAAGCTTGAAGATACCTAAGATATTACTAGGGATAAGAAAGGAAACAGGGTAATAGATATACATGTTATGTTTCGGTTTCTGGCTAGGAAAGACTTGGTATTTAAGGTGGCCAACATACGTGCCGCACCTCTCTTTCCTGGGACTCCGAACATTTCATTTCCTATTACTGTCACCTAGTATTTCCCAATATATAATATGATATGAATTAATAAAGATATAAGATACAATATAAAGTTCGCCCTTGCGATGACGCAAAGGTCATCAATTGGGTTAATAAGATAAGGACGCCCTTGCGATAACGCATTGGTTATCAATTGGGTTTAGTCGATGCCACTGCTCAATTGGGTCGGACGCATTGGTTCCCCCGAGCAGTTCTGGGTTCTAGAATATGGAGTCGTCTAGGTAGTTCTCGCATTGGAGGACTATTTAGGAGTTATGGCCATAGCTTAGGCTTAGTTCTCGCATTGGAGGGCTACGGGTGGGACGCATTGGTTCACCCCGACATGTTTTAGGAAAGTTGCGAACGCATTGGTTCGCTACGAGCTGTAGAAGACAGTCCGCAAAGATTTATGTTATGTTGTGATAATAAGTGCATGTGTAAAGATCAGAAGTTATTATGCCTTATTATAAGATCGATGTGAATTTACGATATGATTATGATGATGTAAGATAAGATGTGATTATGTATAATAGGATATGTTATGGAGAATCATGTTAAGTATGAATTTGATATGATCAGTATATTATCAGATGAGTATAATATAAGCTAAGGGTTAAGCTAAGTAAAGATGTATAATATTGAGTATAAGAATTGTATTTTTATAAGTCTTCCGCTGTGTTTATTTTGGTATTTATACGTGTATGTATGCGTATGTTGATACGTGAATGATGTATGTATTTTATACGTATTTCTAACCGTATTTCTGCAGGTGTATTTATACGTATTTTCGTACGTACTTTATACGTATTATTATACGTATTTTTATACGTAGATTTATACGTACTTTTTATATGGATTTTGTACGTTTTGTGTGTAAGACTTGCATTATGTTTCTTTACAGTTTTTATGTACTTTTTCTATGATATTATGTGTTTGGCGGTCCCTTGATTAAATGGGACAGCCTAGTTACTCGCCACTGACGGTGGACCCCCCCATAATTCCAGGTGAAGATGCAGCTGAATAGAGCGGGCTTCGCAGGATGGGCCTGAGAGATTAGTTTTACTTCTTGAGTTTTTAGTTATACCCAGAACAATTTGGTTATAATTTAGTTATTTTAATGATCCCAGCATGTTGGGACCGTACTTTCAGTTTTTCATTGTAATACTTATTATTGGATTTTATGGATTTTTAGTAGCCATTTAATAAAAGATATTTTTCCCATCTATTTTATTTAACTTTAAAGTATAATTTGGTTTAAGTGATGATCCGAATGTCGATTCCCTTCGTAAATCGACAAGCTAAAAAGTCGGGTCGTTACATTGCCTCTGTTCGTGGCTGTTCTTCTCGTGTCTGCTGCTGGTCGTTAACTGCAGCTGGGTTTTGTTCGTGGTGCCTGCTTGGCTGCTACTCCACGTACTGCTGCTGGCCTGGGTTCTGTTCGTGGCTAGCTGTTCATGCGTGTTGGCTTGCTGCTGAGGTTAGTTCTTCTTTTTTTTTATTATTTCATTTAAACAAGTTGTTATTGTTGATTTGTTGTTGAATTTTAGTGGGAAATGCTTTAGATTTACTCTTATTATGTTCTTTATGTGAAAAATCACATTACTTGTTCATGCCCACAAGGTGTTTGTCAAAATGCTTGAATGATAATTAATAAATAACTATCATTTAGTAGTCATTATAATTATAAAACATTATAATATTAGTAGTAATATTAGTAGTATAACTAGTATAATATTACTAGTAGTTATTAGTAATTATAAGTAGTAGTAATTATATTAGTAGTCATTATATAATGTTAATGACTACTAACATTATATAACTAGTATAATGACTACTAATTATAATTATCAAGCATTCAAGCATTATAATGACTACTAATTAGTAAATGATAATTAGTAAATGTTTGAATGAAATAATTAGTAAATGAAAAATCACACTACTAGTTCATACCCACAAGGTGTTTGTCAAAATGATAATTAGTAAATAATTATTTTATAGTGTGTAGCTTAGTTTGTTTTTACATATTCTATGCCAAGTTTAGTTTTCCGATTTTACCTCATTGAGAGCATAATGAAAATTCAATATTTGCCTAACATGATGTCAATAAAAGAGCTATGATTTACATCCATATATTAAATTAAATTAAACCATAGAAATGAGCTCCTATTACATGTGATCTCTTTTTTAGAAATATTTTTTTAATCCTTTCTTCCTTTTAATGATAAAATAATTGAAAAGAACTCAATTCTTAATTAAAACGAGTTTGTTCGAAGAAATGATCCATACACAAAAGTGGAGATGGATGAAGTACGGGAGCAATGGGTGAGGTTCTTTGTATCCCTTTATGTTGAATTAAAGATTTTATTAGTATTGGGTTTTTTTTTGTATATGTAAGTCTCTATTATTGCCTAGAATCGTTTTTGAATATGCCTTGTATATAATTTCTGATTGATGAAATGAACAATTATTTTGTATAGCATGTTATGTGATTTTTTTTTTGTGCTAGTATGTGTTGTTTTGAAATGTTACAAAAGTCTACTGCTATATAGTTGTGATTAGAGTGATCGTTGTTTTGTTCTTAGAAATGAATCGTAGTTGGATGTATGGTGATCGACGGGATTAATTATTTCAAAAGGGGATTACAGAATTCCGTAATGCAGCGTTAGAACATCAAGCTGCCGAAGAACGGAGGCTAGAATATAAGCCATTGATATGTTGCCCTTGTCGTGATTGTAGTAATGTAAAGAGGTGGGCGGACATAGATTTCATAGAGAATCACTTGTATCGCCGTGGATTTAAGGCTGATTATGAGGTTTGGTATTGGCATGGTGAAGAATTGGCTTTTGGGGATGATGATGATAACAACAACGATCTGCAATTAGGGGAGAATCTTTATGAGGTCAATGACACTATAGAGGATGGGAATGATGTCATAGAGGAAAATGAAATGAATGATATGATGGATGCATTTGGAGACAATCTCAATGACAAACCTCGCATGTTTGAGGATTTGTCAAATGCTGCTGAGACGCCTTTGTATCCGGGTTGTATTAAGTATACCAAGCGCTCAACAGTCTTAATATTCTCAAATTTACAAGCGAATCACGGTTTGAGTGATGTGGGCTTATCAGATTTTCTGGAAGCTTTTGAGGACATGTTGCACCCCGAGAATGTTCTGCCTAAGTCTGCTTACTATGCTAAGAAGTTGATAAACCCGTTAGGATTAGGATACACTAAGATAGATGCGTGTCCTAATGATTGTGTGCTTTATCGAAAGGAGTATGAGAACTTGGATACATGTCCGAAGTGCAATTTTTCGCGCTATAAGAAAGTGGAAGGTGATAGCCGTAGCAATAAGAAGTTACCTCCAGCTAAGGTGTTATGGTATCTTCCAATTATTCCAAGATTCAGGAGACTTTTTGCAATTCCGGGTGATGCAAAGAACTTGGTGTGGCATCACGAGGGTCGAAAGAAAAATGGGCTAATCAGGCATCATGCCGATTCCAAACAATGGGATGACATAAATAAGGAATTCCCAGTTTTTCGTGATGAGCATAGGAACCTTAGACTTGGTTTAAGTGCAGATGGGATGAATCCTTATGGCACACTTAGTACCCAACATAGTTCATGGCCAGTTTTGCTAACTATATACAACTTGCCTCCATGGCTTCGTATGAAGCGCAAGTATATAATGTTGTCTCTTCTTATATCAGGTCCAAAGCAACCTGGAAATGATATAGATGTATACATGGCACCCTTGGTAGAGGATTTGATCTTATTGTGGAATGAAGGTGTGTCCATGTTTGACGCACATACAGGTACAAATTTTACACTCCGCGCGATGATTTTTTGCACTATATATGATTTTCCGGCTTATGGAAACTTGTCGGGGTACAAAGTCAAAGGTGCAAATGCATGCCCGATTTGTGATGATGATGCAGATGAAGATTATCTTGAGTTCTCGGGTAAGAATGTGTATAGAAGTCACAGAAGATGGCTCCCTCGACATCATTCATTTAACTTATTTGCATGCAATTTAATTACTTAGTTATTTTTGGATATGATGATAATGTGTTATGTTTATTGTAGCAACCATTGGATTCCCATGGCCATTGATTTATGTGACGGTATAATTTATCAACTCGACCCATTGACACAGCAGGCACCACGTTAACTAAGCTACGAAAACGTGTTTGACCTGTAAGGATTATTGTTCTAGATTATCAAGCTTTTCGTTTGTGAATCACGATTTTATAAGGTTAATTCTTGCCTTATTTTGGTATCACTTTGGCATATTGAATTTTTTTTCAGCTCTTACAAGTCGTACAGAGCAAGGATCAAAGAAAATACTAAAATGGTGTTGGAGGTCAAAAGAATCGAGGTATGAGTGACTTATATTCTGTTCTTTTTTGAATATTATACAATTTTTTATTGATACAATAATATCCATTTGTAATTTGTTTTGACCCTAGTTTTTTGTAAATTTGTTAGTGCGCCCAGCAGACCGGTGGTTTGGATTGTGGCTACTATGTCATGAAGTACATGAATGAGATAGTCAAGAAAGTTGGTGAAAGTAAGGGTGATGTTAAGCAAATAAGGGTAAGTTGTATCATGCCTTAATTTGTTGTGTTTTGGGAATTTGGTGAAATTTGTTATTTTAGTACTCATAGTTGGAGGTTTTTGGAAATTTGGTGAAGTTTTGGAGAGGAAGTGGTTATGAACACCACTTCCTTTTACTATTGTTTAGTTGATTGTATTGGAAGGCGGTGGTTTGTTTAGTGACGATATTTGGAGGTTTATTTGGGATTTTGGTGAAGTTTTGGAGAGGAAGTGGTTATGAACACCACTTCCTTTTACTATTGTTTAGTTGATTGTATTGGAAGGCGGTGGTTTGTTTAGTGACGATATTTGGAGGTTTATTTGGGATTTTGGTGAAGTTTTGGAGAGGAAGTGGTTATGAACACCACTTCCTTTTACTATTATTTACTATAAAAAAAAATGAATCCTAGATCAATTAATATGACTGTAATTTGCCTGATCATATCTGTTTTAGAATACAATAATAACTTGTTAAAAGTGATGCCAATGACTTAGAACAGAAATTTGATAATTAGAAAAGAACTAAGGTGATCCAAAAGAGATAAAGAAAATATAATTTGAAGAGAAAAATGAAAACAGAAATAAAGACACAAAAATCAACTTAAGACACAAATAATGCAAATAATATTGTGGATCAATAAACACAAAGTGAAGAACAAATGCAAGTTAAAACTAAAGTTTCTAAGTTCAAAAAGGCGAAAAGCACAAATGGAAAGCAAAGAACACAAATGGAGAAAACTAAACAAACTAATCTCAAGCCGCGCTGGGTCACCCCGAGTGAATGATTGGAAATCTTTTTATTTCGAAGATCATTTATGTTGACAAATTGTTCTTATTTTATTCAATTCCACTAAGAAATCTCAAGCAAATATTCAAGAACATATTTCCCTTTGGGATCACACTTTGTATAGAAAATATAGCGCTTATGTTTCTTAGTTACAATTAAAATATGAGAAGAGTGGAGAGGGAACACAGTTTCACTAAGGCATGAGAGGGAACACAGTTAAAATACGTTTGATAATTTATTGAAACTTTTTATTTATTTGATTAGTCAATCAATATAAGGTACATTTGATCTGATATTACAATTATAAATGCTATCAATTCGGAATCAATAAAATTATTATATATTACTACTGAAAAAATTTCAAACTTAACCAACAAAAAGGAAATGGAGGGAGAGCTTGCACACTTAGTGTATATTAGGTTTTAAGCTAAGATTACTCCAAATTTAATTTAGTGCAAATTATCTTTCATTTGCCCGTCATAGCTTAGGTAGGTGTATAACAGAACATCTTTTTTTTAGTTTGCAAATATTGTGGCCCTAAAAGTCTAAGCAATATGGCGTCTATAACATTACTTATATGTTTTCTTTTCAATCTTTGATTTTGAAGGACTACATTCGAAGATCTGCCCCATATACCAACGGAGAGTTGGATGAGGTTCGCGAGCAATGGGCAAGGTTCTTCAGGCTAAATATTGTATTGTCCGATTCAAATTAAATAAAATTTGTATTAGTAGCACATTATGTATACATTTTTTTTATAGTTACTTCGTAAACATCGATCGTATCAAACGTTCTTGTAAACTATATATATTTTATATGAATACATCGAACTTGTATTATATATGTATCGTTTACAAATTTTAATTAATTATAAAAATATTATATTATTGTACATTATACAGAATTGAACAGGGCTACAGATAATGCCGAAAGAGTGCATATTTATAAATATATTATATATATATATATAGCCTAATAATCAAATATACATTTTAATAAAAAAAATAGTATTAGTATCATTTGTTGCAAAATGATACTAATATAGAGTACATTACTATCGTTTCTTATTAAAAACGATAGTAATAGATAGTCTATTACTATCGTTTTTAGTAAGAAACGATAGTAATAGATGTCTATTACTATCGTTTTTAGTAAGAAACGATAGTAATAGATAGTCTATTACTATCGTTTGTAGTAAAAAACGATAGTAATAGGTTCTATTAGTATCGTTTTTTCTTGAAAAACGATAGTAATAAGATCATTATTACTATCGTTTTTTATAACAAACGATACTAATAGAACTTATTACTATCGCTTTTTACAAACGATACTAATAAGTTTCTCTATTACTAACGCCTCTATTAGTATCGTGTGAAAAACGATACTAATAGGCTAAAAAAAATGATACTAATGGGGGATTTTTCTACTAGTGAAAGGAGTTGTCGCTCCTCTTCTGTGCACGGCCGCTCCTCTAAAGGAGCGGTCCCTCCGCATGCTTGCGCGGCCGCTCCTTTTGGCAGCATTGTTTTCTCGCATTTTCTAGCCGCGTTTTTTCTTTGTAAATTATGTAGTGTATATATACTTTTGGAGTTCATCTGGTAACCCTATATTGGAGCTCGTGAGAGCCTCTTCTCTCACATAAGTTTAGCTTGTATTTCTTCAATCCTTTGTAAAAAACACTTTAATTTATGCAATAAACCTCTAGTTTGTTCATCCTTTTCTCCATAGATTGTTCTTTATTCTTCAAGGTACATTTATTGCTTTATTTTACTTTGGTTTTTTGTTGTTTGACGTTGTTGTATTACTTAAATTTTCATCCATATTTTGATGTTTGTTTCATTTGGTTTTAGTTGGTTTTATGCTCTTGTTCTTAGTAGTTTGGTTGATAGATTTTGTTCTTTTTCTTGTAGCTTTAGTAGTTTAGTTTATGTTTCTAGGTTTTAATTTTGTATTTGTTGTTCATAGTCTTTTAGGGTTTTAATTTATGTACTTAAATTTAGTTTTAGTTGTAGTTTTAATTATGTTTTTATTAATTAATTGTGAGTAGTTAATTTCTAGGGTTTGAGTGAAACTTCTCAAATCCTCTATGTTTGTGGTTTAGTTGTTTCTTGGACTTGGTTTGTGGAAATATCGGTACCAAAGGTTCGGTTATGTTGAGTCTTGTGTGTAGCTAGCATAGGATTCATAGAAGAATCCCCACTGAAGGACCGACAGGTGAACGTGGGTGATGACTTCCTTTGCCTGATTGATGGAAGCACCACGAAAGTTGGGCCTTCGATCAAGGGAAAGTTACCGGTCTTCGTGATTTGTGCTTATGACTAGTTAGATGTTCCGCCACGAAAGTAGGTTTGTGTATTCGTTTGTCTCCGAATATTTCTATTGTTTCTTTTTATTCGTTGATTTGGAAAGTATGTTTTGAATTGGTTTTGAATAAGATTTCTTAGTTTGTTATGAATTAATATGTTTGTCTCCACTGCGAAAGGATGCCAGGTATGTGACTATGTGTTGTTTTGCGTGGCTTTGTCTATTTTATGTTGCATGCTTGAGTTACCTGTTTGAATGGGACAGTCTAGTTACTCGCCACTGATGGTGGAACTCCATATTTTTAGGTGACGATGTTGAGTAGTTGTTGTACTGTTTGGCCGGGCTTAGGCGTGTGTATATGCGAGTTTGTAGTTAACTGTAGTTTTATTTTCGATGTTGTTTAGAATTTTTTACTAGTACGTTGGTAGTTATGATATTTTGGACATTTTGGGTTGTAGTTGTACTTGGACTATGATGAGTAATAATAATTATATTTGGGAATTTTGTTTAAGGTTTTTGGTATTTCAGGTTTTTCGATTGAGTGCATTTTGGCTTTATGTCGTATTGATTTACTTTGTAAGAGTTGGGGTGTTACATAAATGCACATAGTAACACATTATTTATTATTTTTTTTATAGAAAAAATGGAGAAACTTTAATTTAATTAAAAAGCATGAAACAAACTTCATGCAAAGAGGTGGGCACTAATTTCACACAACAGCAGATACTTAAAAGAAAAATAAAAGGGTTTTTCATTCTCACTGGAATCCATGCGTTTTTGCATTTTCTCAGGTGTACCAACTTTTACACAACTTTCTCAGAGTTATCTATCAATTATTATCGTTAATGACACATAACCAATTTAATGATGAAACATTAAACATGAGTTAACGACATTAACTTAAACTGTTTCATCATCATTTTTCTCTCTAACATTTCCGGCCAGGGTTTCCGGCAACATTTTCTTGCGAGGGTTTTCCAATTGACTTTTCCGCCGACGTCTTTCTGACCGAATTTTTCGGTGACGGTTTCTGACCGACTTTTCCAGCAAGGGTTTTCCGACCAATTTTTCCATGACGGTTTATTGACTGACTTTTCTGGTGACTTTTTCCGGCAGACTGTTCCGGTGAAGTTTATACGTCCGCCTTTTCAGAGATGGTTTTCGACCGCGTTTTCGGTGACGGTTTCTGACCGACTTTTCCAGCAAGGGTTTTCCGACCAATTTTTCCATGACGGTTTATTGACTGACTTTTCTGGTGACTTTTTCCGGCAGACTGTTCCGGTGAAGTTTATACGTCCGCCTTTTCAGAGATGGTTTTCGACCGCGTTTTCCAGCCATAATTTCATTAGTGTTAACTCAATAATAATATCGTTAGTTATTATTCTCAAATCAGGGCTGATCGGATCGTTTTTTGCAAATTTCGAACTCAAATCTGACCCATAAAACCTTGAGAGAGAAATATTTTTATACATAAATTAATGCGCGCAAATTGAGGTGAAACTGGAACACAAATCAGGGCTTATTGGGTTGTTTTTTGTAAATTTCGACATCAAATCTAGCCTTTAAAAAATTAATACTAAATAAAAAGTAATAATTAAATTAAAAATAAATAATGAATAAAAAGTAAAAATAAATTAAACTTAAAATATTCAAATAAAAAATATAAATAATTTAAATAAAAACTGTTCAAATTTTTAAAAATTCAAAAATATTAAAATGGAAATATAAAAAAATTAAATTAAATTTAAAATTTCAGTTCAGCAAAATTCAGTCCAAAGAGACAGGGCCTAATTCCCTCTTATTTTTATTTTTCTTTAATTATGCAAATCAAGTTATAGTTGAGTAATGGATGAGGGGGTGATGGGTACGTCTAAGAACGTTGGGTAAAAATGGGCACACCTGAGAAAATGCAAAAACATATGGGTATTATTGAGAAAAACACATCTTTTTTTTAATTTATCATTGGATCTTAACTAGCGTCATTAACACAATTCACCTAACGCCGTTATCTAAGATGCAATTCAGGTTATGGGTGACTAATTTTGGATGGGCTGATGGCGTGGGTACCCCTAAGAAAGTTGTGTAAAAGTGGATAAAGTTGAGAAACTATAAAAATACATGGGTACTAGTGAGAAAAACCCAAAATAAAAAGTACAAACCATAGCAAAACCATGCAAACAAGCGAATACCAGGACATTAGGGCATAAATAAAAACAGGATGGTTCCGCAAGGTTGGTCTGGTAGGCTTTATGTAGGGAGTTAGGAATCTCCATAAAAATCTTCCGCTCTTTAGAAATATCGTAAGCCATGTTGGCTATGAGATGAGCCAAATTATTAGCTTTCCTCTTTGCCGAAGACATCTGAATGTTCCAATTGTGGTTGAGTAATTCCAAGACATCGTTGATAATCGTTCCTAGCTCATTGTTAGATGATGTCCTAGGTTTGTCGAGCATTTCCTAAATAGATTTTTTTAAGATAATCTTATTAATAAAGGGGAAGAAAAGATCAAAGATACTTACAGAGTTATAGATATAAGTTATTATGTATGAATAGAGATGTAAAAGTAGATGAACCGATAGGTAATAGGCTGGACAAAAACATGTTCGTTTCAAAAATAGGTCATATGCACCATTCGGTAATGATCGGTACTAGTCGATCTTATTCAGTTTCCGATTGAAATTAGTATTTTTCTTGGCAGGTGTCTGTCGGTTTTGATCCAGTCTTTGTCAAAAATAGGTCATATTCGAATCATCACAAACAAATTTTTGCAAGTTGTAATCGGTATACAGGTTTTATCGGTCGTTCGAAATTGGTATGTTGGTCATAACCTGGTTGGTCACGATCAATATTCATGTCGTAACTCGTTGGTCACAGCTAAATCGATCTTAAAAGGTTGGTCACAATATAATCAGTCAATTGAAAGCTCCGTGAAGGATGTCGGATCCGCCAGGATTTTTTTCCTAGATTATATACAAAGTCAGTTTCATTCCATTCGGTCGAAATCTATTTTCAAAACGAGTTTACAACAATTGAAGTCAAAGAAAATCCAGTTAGGATCCATTCTTGTGGGAAAAAATCATATACCTGAACCATACAAATCAAGGAGTTTGTTTTAGGCCGGTCTATTCAGACCAATTAAGTTATTGACGATGGATGGAAATAACGATGACGATGATAATGATGATGGATGGTGATGATCACGATATTCGCCAACATGATAGATGTTGATTGATGATAATGAAGGTGACGGATTATGATGACATCGTTGATGTGTGGCAATGAATGATGACGATGATGATGATGTGTGATGACGACGCTAATGATGGTGAGTCGATGACATTAATAATCAATCAATCAATAATAATAACGATGGATGGTAATGACGATGATAATTGATAATGATGATGGATGGTGATGAACACGATATTGGCCAACATGATGGATGTTAATTTATGATGATAATGGTGACGGATTATAGGGGTGCTAAAAAAAACCCGGTCCGCTAACCCGCACACTACCCGACGTGATTTTTAGGGAATTTTTTTTTTCCGGGACGTGTACCCGGCCCTTTAAAACACAAACATGTCGGGCCGGGTAATGGGCCCCCCTTTAATGACCCGGGTACCCACTAATTACCCATTTCTTTTTTTATTTAATTTTCAAAGGGTTAGAGTTACTAATTTTCACTTTAAGAACTTAGGCCTATTAACTTAAAAACATCAGTAGAAGTTATAGGAGGGGAAGAGGCTAGGGTTATCTGATTTCACTTCTTCCTCTCTTTCTCTCATTTGTTATCAATAGAAGTTAGAATTTAGCTCCAGTCCCACTGCCCTTCAAGGGTTCACCCACTGGACACCGCCCTTTACCACTCTTCTTCCTCTCTCATCCTCGCTTTTCTCCGAAAATTCGGCGCCTCCTAACCAAGTCATAGGGATGATAAATCTCCTCGTGCTCTACCATAAGAATTTGTATTATCTACTCAAATTTGTATTTTTTAGTATTAGAAAATTTGCAAATAATATTCCGAAGTTTGGGTCATCATATGTGATTATTCCAAACTTGAAGTAATCCACAAATATTCCGAAGTTTTCCCCTTATCTTTCACCAAAGTTCCTGCAGGTTAATTAAGCTGTTGAAATCGGTAAAATGGGGGTGAAGCCCACATTTTTTTAATTTTAATTTCCTTTTATTGTTGTGCGCAAATCGAGGCAAAATGGGAATGCAACTAGGGGCTTATTTGGTCATTTTTTTCGAACTCCGACCTCAAATCTAACTCGTAAGGTTTAAAAGGAACCATAAAATCTTGAGCGGAATATTTTTTTGGAAAAGTTAATCGATTAGCACAAAACGAGGCCAACCAGGAACGTGAATCGAGGTTAATTGGGTTGTCTTTTTATCAAATTCCGACCTCGAATCGGACCCCATAAGGGGTTAAAATGATTCGAAAAACCTTTAACAGGCTAGGTTTTTACACGTAGATCGATGCACGTAAATTAAGGAGAACCAGGAATGCCTCAATATACGCACATCGATCTACGTGTAAAAAAATAGCTCGTTAAAGATTTTATGGATCAGTTTAAGCTCTATATTGTCCGATTCGAGGTTGGAATTCGCAAAAAACGACCAAATTAGCCCGGATTAGCCTTCCCATTCCACCTCGATTTGCATGTAAAAGTTAATAAATATTAATCATTTTGATGATATTTAGTGTTAATGATAACTAGTGTTAATAATTTAAAGGTTAACAAATATTTTTTTTAATGATAATTAGGTTAAACTTAATTAGTGTTAATGATAATTAGGATAATTAATCAAGTTCCTCACAATTTTTTTACCGCTTCAGCAGACAACTGGTGGAACGCGGACATTGATGGAAGACAAGGGGCAAACTTCAGAATATTCATGGATTATTCAAATTCGGAATAATCATAGAAGATGACCTAAACTTTGGAATATTATTTGCAAATTTCCCTTTAGTATTTGTAAATTTGTAATCAAAATTTTTGGGTTGTTGAATGTTGAGTTGTTGTTGTAAATTTTTTGTTATTTTGTTTGTAATTTTTTATGTTATTGTTATTTAGTTTATTAATATGTGTCTCTTACTATTTTTGTTTATGTTACTGTTACTGTTATTTTATTTATATTAAAAATATGTTATTGTTATTTAGTTATTCTTTATTTATGTTAAAGTTTATTTAATGTGTTTATGTTAGGTGGTTAATTGATTTAGAGTGCTTCTCAATTCTGATTAGTATATTTAGTTTGTGTAATTTAATTTAGTAATTTGATGCAACTTAAATTAGTCGGATATCCTATGACCTGACCCGGATAATGCGGGTACCCGTGAACCGGGTACCCGAGTTATCCAGGTCGAGTCGTGGTCCGCCCAATTTACTATCGACAACCCGGGTACCTGTATTTTTGGGTACCCGAATTTTTGGGTACCCGTTTGTGAACGCCCCTAACGGATTATGATGACATCTCTGATGTGTGGCGATGAATGATGACGATAATGATGATGTGTGTGATGACGATGCTAATTAATAATAGATGGAGTTGGATGATAATGGGTGGTGATGATGATGTATAGTAATGGGAGATCTGGAGATTTATCAATTGTGAATGATGATAGATGGTCATGTGGCTGTCAATGTTGATGACAATGATGATGATGATAACCGACAATGATTGTGACGATGATGGATGATGATGTATGGTAATTTTTATAAAGTACTAAAAAAATCATATAGTTAAGTATTAATCTAATTAGTTTATTAAAAAATTAATAGTTTTAGGTAGGTTGGAAAACATGTAGCAGGTCGGTTTAAAATGGTTCGGTCAAGCGTGGTCGTTCTAAAACAGGTTTTTAGCAGGTCAAAAACAGGTTTGATACCAGTCGGTTTCCGTATAATAAAAATAGGTCAAAAAACGGTTCGTCTTTAAAACATGTTCTTTATCGGTCGTGTTTGGAATGTATAAAACAGGTCGGAAATGATTTTGGTCTATATTCAGGTTCAGTAGCGGTTGTATTTGGTCACTTGTATTCAATCAAAGGCAAGTTCGGCATCAAGGTGCATTCTCTTCAACTTTTTTTTTATTAGGTTTCAGAACTTATCTGGTTTGAACATGTCATGTCAGGTTTAATAAGTTATAATCAAGTTAGGTTTAATCAGGCCGAGTCAGATCAGGTCAGGTCAAATAAATTAAAGAGAATGCACCCTCTGTTGATATCGATCGGTCAAACAAGTTTCTGACCATTTACACCCCTAGGTATATATGATTTTTTTTACATGAAAAGACATGTTTAGTTGTTGCATTTTCACATAAGTAAACCCTAATATATCAAGTGAATCCAAATATGAAAGCTTAGGATCTAAGAAGAGATGTGTATTTTAGTGCCTAGGTGCTAGCGCTGAGCGCGGTGCGATTTGGCGTCAAACCGCGCCAAACCACAAAATTATGGTTTTTCATTTTTGTAACCACACTACAATAATTTATAGGAAAAATTGCTAAAATTATTCCCAAGTTTCGGCTATCTTCTCTTATTATTCCCAACTTCAATTAATCCATAAATAATCCCAAGTTTTGAGGTCATCTTCTTTAATTGGTCTCGCATTATAAGCAACCTGTTGAGCAGGTTAAAACTGTCAGTGGGCCCCACGTATTTTGTTTTGAATTTTTAATTTTAATTAATTATAGTTAATTAAGATTAATTTCGAGTAAGTATTTTTTAACTATTAATTTACAAAAATGACCTTATTAAAAAATTTAATAAATCCAATCTATATACTATATTTAATCACTTTTACACTAATAACATAATATTAAAATTCTTATCTAAAATACTTTAATCCTAGTTATTACCCCCCCCCCTTCCACTCTCTCCATTCTTCACTAACATCACCATCTTTCATTCTCCATTCTCATCTACCTCCCACCATGGCACTGCTTGCCACGCACCACACCATCACCACCAACTTTCTATGCCACCACACCGCCACCCCTTCTATCTACACCACCGCAACAACATCCCACTATTCTGCTTCCTGAAATGCAGTTTCAGAATCCACCACTACAACCATCGATTTCCACCATTGTTACCACAACAAGCAGCACTTCTCGTCGATTTCATCAATCATCACCTACCTCCTTTGACCTTCGACCTTTTACATTTTAATCTTATTTTCGATCTTTGTCTTCTTCTACCACCACCATCTTCGGGGATTTTAATTGGAGTTTCATGGTGGGTTTAAATTGTGTGTTGTTGTTCTTGAGTTTCGATTGGAGTTTTGTGGCAATATATATTGGTTTTCGATTGGGGTTTTGTGGTGGTTGTTGTGCAGGTTTTGGGTTGGTGGTTCTGGAGTTTGAATTGGATCTTCTTGTTGGTAGGCGGTCGTACATGGTAGGTTGTTGTAGTAGTGGTGTTGGGTGATGATTGTTGATTTTTTTTTAATTTTTTTTGTTAAAGGATGTAATAATATATGATAAATAAAAGACTCAAAAATAAAAGTTTAAAAAGTGGGTCCCACTACATTTATTTACCAGTTCATCAAGTTTCCCATTACTTTGGACCAATTAAAGAAGATTACTCCCAAACTTGGGATTATTTATGGATTAATTGAATTTGGGAATAATAAGAGAATATAGTCTAAACTTGGGAATATTTTTAGCAATTTTTCCTAATTTATATCAAACCGCACCAAACCATACGCATCGTAAAATATGGTTTGGTGCGGTGCGATTTAACCCACTTTTTAATCTTTTTTTAATAATTAGTAATTAATAAGGACAAAAAAAACACTAAATTTATTTTTTTTAGTGCCTTAAAGAGATAGAGAAGCCTTAGAGAGTTGTTAGTTTAAACAACTAGATAAGGCCCGGGAAAAACAAAAAGCATAAATTCAAAAAGATAGTAGGTGAAAGAAAAAGTATGAAATTAAATATTTTTGAACAATTAAAAAAATTACGGTTTACGGTTTGGTAGGGTTTCAAAATATTCACAGACCGCACCGCAAAATTACGATTTGGCAAAATTGCAAACCAAACCCACTTTTCAAACCACAAACCAAACTAATCTTCACAATTGCAGTTGGGTGCGTTTCAAACCGCATTTTACTCAGCCCTACTAAGAGTCTAAGGCCGTAAAGATTTTAGATAAATAATCATCTCAAGGTTTAATATGGGCTAAGGCAAGTAAAATAACTTTTTTTACAAGGCACGAAAATCAACCACCTCATTGGTGGTATGAGAAATCGAACCTTAGACCTCAAGTATCATAGATGGAATTCAATCTATTATTGCTTTTTTTAGAGGAACCTATTATTGCTTTATAAGCTCTTGTTTACTCTTTTTTTATAAAAAAATCAAATACAGTACATTTGTACAGAAATAGGAGTAGCAACGCAACGAATCTTTTAAGGTGTGTTCTCTTTGCGATATAAGAATGGATTTAATTGGATTAGATCGAATGGATTAGAATAGTTGTATTGTATTGAATTGGATTAGATTGGAATGAAATGTAATAAATTAGGATTGATTGGATTGAATTTAAATGATTGATGAGAATAGATTGAATTGGATTGGATTGAATTATGATTGTAATTCCGCAAATAGAAAACACGCTTGACATTTTGATAGGTAATAGTCACTGGCTTCGAGGAATTTAGCTTGTTTCCAATAATTGTTGGCTGGTTTAAAGTAACATGTGATATAATTATTTGTTGTGCATCTTGTATGGGGGCATACCGGTACACCGGCATGACCATACCCATTCGAAGCTTCACTAAGCCACCGAAGCAGTGAGAGGCCGTCCAGTCCCGAGACGGCATCCAAGGACAAAGAGGACCTAGAACCTCCGTCAGGGTGAGGAAAATACAAGTTCGCCCAAGGACGGCGGAGATCTGGTCCCAACTTCCACGTGGCGCCACTCAAGGCCTCACTTGAGCACTTGGGCCCACATCATAACAAACAAACTAACTAGTTTAGGGAGAGACGTACACGTGGCGGCCATCCAGAACACCACTCTGCATAATAACTAACTAAGATTCTTAGGATGACATCAACCAATCACTGGGTGACACGTTTACCCAGGGTACTGCCACCTACCAAAATCCTCCTCTATAAATAGAGGAGGATACACCTCATTTAAGGTATAATCTAATTCTCCTACATTCTTCTACTCTCTCTCTCTCTCTCTTTGGATTGAATCTCCTAGCTGACTTAAGCATCGGAGGGTCGTTCCCCGGAAACAACCCCAGGGTTAGCTCACCGTTGTTCCTTGTGTGCAGGAACCACCACGAGGACCATCACGAAGAGGTTTCTCCTTCGATCAAGCTAAACTAGGACGGAACAATTGGCGCCGTCTGTGGGGATCTTAACAAAAGCTTGTTCTAAAATCTTAAAAACACACAAACAACCGTCCTAAGCTTCGAAAATGGAGCATCAACCACCACAAAAATAGCCCCAATAGCCCTCTCAACAACCTCCTCAGCAGCAACCACCTAACTCCACACAAAGAAAACCTTCCGTCTCTGTCCACAGCGACAGTGAGAAAACCAAAACAAAGCCCAAACTTAAAAAAAATATGTTGCTCGTGGTGAGTCATCAAAGCGTTCCTCCAAAACACCCTTCCTGGAGGCAATCCAACAGCAATTCATGCCTAAATAACTCGCCAATGCAGCAGCTATCTTGTCTGCCTTGGCAACAGCCACCCAGTTACACAGCCAGAAACCCTGGAAAAAGCTACTGTGAAGAACAACGTAGAAACTGCTGCACCACATTCCCCAATTAAGAATATGCAGCCCTTGACCTCAGCCAATGAGGTTCAGGAAGAAGAGGAAGAAGAAGAAGGGATAGACGCTGAGTACAACCCTATCATACTGTAAAACCCCTACATAATTCAGCGTCAGCCCCAACAAAATGCTGTGCAGTTTCAGACTGCATTCACACCCCGTTGGACCACAAATAATGTTTGGCAGCGTACCGCCAAGGGTATTTCTGGAGGAGCCGGCACCCCAGCCCATCGTGCCGGTAGGATTACTCCACAAGGCTCCCCTTTCTTTCAGCATATCTTGGATGAAGATATGCCCCGGAAAAAAATGCCTATGTGCCATAACGACGGCACCACGGATTTGGCAGATCACATCTGTGCGTACGAGGGGCATATGAAGCTCTACACGAAAGTGGAGTCCGCATGGTGTAAGGCGTTTCAGTTGACCTTAACTGGGGTTGTGACGACCCGACTCGCATAAACCGGCGCGGAAGAGACCGACGAGTCGAATTGTCGAACTAACAAACAAACATACTTAAAATTTAAAAACAAAACCTCGAATATTATATTACTAAAATCCCAAAAGTACAAAACCACAAGTTTGTACAAAACTAAACCAAAATAGTCAATACTAAAGAATTAACTCCAAAAAAAATATCAGAGTTAGAATATACAAACTACTAAAGTCCAAATTCTAATAACAGAAATACAAGCTATAAAATGAAAAGTACAACGGCACTCGCCCAACCCAAAGCTAAGCAACACCGTCATCATCAGAGTTATCTGAAAATAAACACAAATCCACCGTCAGTGGCGAGTAACATCACAGTCCCACCCTAACGTGGATACATATGATCATAGAATAAATCAAACAAACAAATCAGGCACTCATTCAAATAAACACACAAATGTAAGTACAACAATAACAATAATAATAATAATTATTATAATAATAGTAATAACTCGCTTAACTTTACTTGAATTAATCTTATCATAATCTTTGTCGCTATCATTTACATATTAGACCAGACTATGTTCGTACGAACACATCTTACGTGATCGAACTTTCCTACTATGCCAGGAATGATAATCTTACTCCCAAACCCATGAACCCCATATTTCGGAAATCCATATCATATAGACGACATAGTAAGTACAAACAATCCCAATACCGCGGTTAGGGTAGTGGTGGTGTCTTAACCTAGGTCTTAGAATCTTACTCTAAGGTTAGGCGTCTAAATGTAAATTCAAGCTAATCTTTACGTTCTTTACATCTTGGTTACTTCTCAAGTTCGCATCCTACACATTTACTTGAGACTAACTTATGTAAATTACAATCTTGGAACCTCTTTACTTATTCTTTATACTTTCTTTAACTTTCTTTACTTAAATTTAACTTTTCTTTAATTATTCTTAACTATAACTATATAATATACACTTAAAGATCACATAACCATAATCAAGAAAATCAAGATTCATCATAACATAATCAAGAACTTAAAGAACTTCAAGGATCATTATCAACATTACATTCTTTAACTTAATTCATCAATTCAAGAATCATATACTACTCAACAAGATTATTCAAGAATCATCATCAAATACACACCCAAGTACACGCATAATCATAGGCAAGTTCCATCAACATTTCCATCAAAACTTAATGAAAATTGTACATAAACGTAATTAAGCATGAAACTATCATAATTGATCATAATATACATAGAAACAAGGCAAGAACATCACAAAACAACCTCCCAAATCAGCCTATAATTCACGCATAAAAAGGAGTTAATTTCATCAAACTTTTGATCTAATTCGATCATCTAATCTACCCTATGAATCATGGTATACAAATTAGGATAGAATAGTATGTTACCTTAATCAACTTGAACACAAACAACTATAAAAACTCACTGCCCGGAAAAGAAATCACATGGCCCAGATCACACGGCAGCAACACCACACAACACGGCCTCCACGCACGAGCACGGGCACCTCCACGAACACAGGCTTCGATGCAAGACGACCCACACGAACCACCCTCTCGAACACGGACTAAAACACGGCACCACCACACGAGCCCAAACCCAAAACCAAACCCTTTTAAGTGATCTTGATCAATGGAAAAGAAGGCTAAAGTGTGTTTGATTACTTAAAGATCAATGGAGGTTGAATCTTTAAGTTTAGGTTTGGAAAGATTGATGAACAATTGATGGGTTGATTAGCCAAAAATGGCGTGGGAAATGGAACAAGGGTGGAGAGAGTGTTTGAATTTTACTTGTGGAAAAAGATGATTATGATGGCAAAATGATCATTAAGCCTTACTAATACTTCTATTTATAGAAGTTACTTAAGGTGTGAACACAAAGCAAGTGGCAACCATGCCACATCACAAGGGGGCCAATTATGAGCTAGCCAAATGGGCTTTGATGATCACTTGGGCCATTTGCACTTAAGCATGACTAATCATGTTTAAATTCTCACTTGGCCCAAAACTTAATTAATTAATTAGAAAATTAAAATAAAATTCTAATTAATTAAAATAAAATAAAATAAATAATAAAACAATTAATCATAAAATAAAATAATCATATTCTAGCCATAAAACAAAAATAAATAGTCCAAATAAATTCGGACCATAACTAAAATAAACATAAATACAAACAAATAATCAAAGCAAAAAATACCAAAAATCTGAGGCGTTACAACCTCCCCTCCTTAAAGAAATTTCATCCCGAAATTTTAAAGCAAAGGAGATTGCTCACCTTCGAATAACTCCGGGTACTTCAGCTTCATGGACGCCTCAGTCTCCCAAGTCGCTTCTTCACGATGTTGATTTCTCCACAACACCTTAACTAGTCTGACTTGCTTGCGTCGGAGGGTCCTCTCTTCGCGATCCAAGATCTGAACTGATCACTCCTCGAAAGTCAGGTTCGGCTCAAAAGTGGCCGACTCCACTGGAATGATGTGGGTTGGGTAGGATCATATACATATTTTTACCTTGAATATTAAATAAATAAGGCGGTAATGCTAAATGATATGCCACTTCCCCAACTCGTTCCAGTATCTCGTAACGTCCCACGAACTTCAGTCGGAGTTTCCCCTTCTGGCCAAAAGGACTTCTGGCCAGAAGGACTCTGTCACCTACCTTGAACATCAGTGGTCTACGTCGGTTATCGGCGTAGGACTTCTGGCGACTCTGCGCGGCCTGCATCTTCGATCGAATGACTCAGACCTTCTCCACGGTATCTCATACTAGCTCAGGTCCCAAAGCCACAGTATCAATGATATCATTCCAACAAATTGGACTCCTGTTGAACCATGTTTGATTTGATGGATAACAAACCAGTTCTCTATACTTAATGTCTATGCATATTTGTGTATGAACATGTTGAATCAAGTGAGGACTCATCAAGGCAACCATGAAGGCCTTGAGATACTTGAAGATCAGAAGCCAAGAGCTTGGAGTTATTTATTTTTTATATTTCTAGGATCTTCTTGTAAAATAGGCTTAGGAAAATATTCTTAGTGTTTTTAAGTAAACAGAAAAAAGACTTTAAGTTTACATCCAGTAAAGAGAACAGGCCAAGAACAAGCTAAGAACAGGAAAAGAACAAGCTTAGAACAGTTCCCTTTATCAGATGTAGACTTAGTAGTACTGAGACCACTATGGGAACAAACCTCAGTATTACGCACGTGATTGGTACAAATTTTAGTGTTCAAAATTATTTTTGAAAATTTATTTGAAAAATATGGATCACTTGTGTTTTGGAAATCTGCCAAATTGATTCATAAAATCAGCTTTGAAATGTACTTGCTTGGACTCTAGTGTACTTTCCACTACATGTAGTGGAAGGAGACAAAGGTCTGAAATAGGTGCCTTTCTACTTGTGTAAGTTGAGCTTGTTTGCACAATTTAGGCAAGTCTCCAAGCACACTTCTAGGGCACGGTTTTTCTTCGCTTATAAAAACAATCTTTGCAAAAACCCTATAAAGACTTTTTCTCTCCAAAGAAAACCAAGTCATACTTTCTGAGAGTCTATGCTTAGAGCAAAACTATCTCCATATCCATCTTTAAGAGAAAAACTTACGGAGATTTGAGTTTGTAATATTTGAACTACATAGAGGGAAGTGGTTTGGGAGTGTTCTGTGAACACTGAGTGAACTGTTAGAGTTAACAGTTGGGGAGTTAAGTGTTACAAAGTTGTAGCATTTAATTGAGTGTGTAACTGATCGGTGCATTTGTGCACCATCTTATAGGTCATTTTTCATCCTTTTTAGTCTTTATTTTGCCCATATTTGTGCATTTTTGGTTGGTTTTTCCTCCGCTCGTTACATGTTACCAAGATTTGGATCTCGTTTCATTTTTGAGTATTTTCTATGCATTTTTGAGAGAAAATGGGAATACAAGTGCTTTGATATTTTGTATAAGTTGTTTCAGCTCCACGCCAAAGCATTCGGAGCCTTGTGTGCGAAGCTCGAGCCCGGGAGTGACAATTCGAAGCTTGAAGTGGAATGGAATTGCAGCTCTAGCACCAAGCGTCTGCTCCACCCCCTTAGAGCGTCCGCTCAGACTCCTTGTCGAGGATGCAGGAGCTTCTTGTTGGAGCTAGAGCGTCCGCTCCAACCCTTGGAGCGTCCGCTCCCCTTTGTCCAGCCTCAGCACGTCCAAGTGCCACCGAGCGTCCGCTCCGACCCTCAGAGCGTCCGCTCGGCCCACGATCAGAGAGACATTGGCTGCTGGGAGGTGCCAGAGCGTCCGCTCCAACCCATGGAGCATTCGCTCGCCTATGCATGGAGCGTCCGCTCCCTCTCTTCAGAGCGTCCGCTCCCAGTACTTGTTGCCAGCTCGTCTATTTTTCGTATTAGTGGAGCGTCCACTCTCAACCCTCAGAGCGTCCGCTCCCACCTGCAGCGGCTCATTTATTCCGAATATTCCCCTTCTGAAACTCAATAATTAATTGAGTAATGTGATGAGTGACTGAATCTTGTAATCAGTCTAATTATGCTTTAGTCTGCGGTTTTTGTTTTTTCTCTGAGATTATGAATCTGACTATAGGCACAGTGCAAGACCAGTTCCTCTTAACAGTTGTTTTATTTTGAAACAATTGGTTACTGTTCTCAAGGGGAACTTCATGGTTTGTCATCATCAAATAGGGGGAAATTGTTGAACCATGTTTGATTTGATGGATGACAAACCAGTTCTCTATACTTGATGTCTATGCATATTTGTGTATGAACAAGTTGAATCAAGTGAGGACTCATCAAGGCAACCATGAAGACCTTGAGATACTTGAAGATCAGAAGCCAAGAGCTTGGAGTTATTTATTTTTTATATTTCAAGGATCTTGTAAAATAGGCTTAGGAAAATATTCTTAGTGTTTTTAAGTAAAGAGCAAAAAGACTTTAAGTTTACATCCAGTAAAGAGAACACGCAAAGAAAAAGCTTGGAACAGTTCCCTTTATCTGTAGTACTGAGAACACTGTGGGAACAGACCTCAGTATTACGCACGTGATCCGTACAAATTTTAGTGTTCAAAATTATTTTTGAAAATTTATTTGAAAAATATGGATCAATTGTGTTTTGGAAATCTGCCAAATTGATTCACAAAATCAGCTTTGAAATGTACTTGTTTGGACTCTAGTGTACTTTCCACTACATGTAGTGGAAGGAGACAAAGGTCTGAAATAGGTGTCTTTCTACTTGTGTCAGCTGAGCTTGTTTGCACAATTTAGGCAAGTCTCCAAGCACACTTCTAGGGCACGGTTTTTCTTGGCTTATAAAAACAATCTTTGCAAAAACCCTATAAAGACTTTTTCTCTCCAAAGAAAATCAAGTCATATTTTTTGAGAGTCTATCCTTAGAGCAAAACTATCTCCATATCCATCTTTAAGAGAAAAACTTACGGAGATTTGAGTTTGTAATATTTGAACCACTTAGAGGGAAGTGGTTGGGGAGTGTTCTGTGAACACTGAGTGAACTGTTAGAGTTAACAATTGGGGAATTAAGTGTTACAAAGTTATAGCATTTAATTGAGTGTGTAACCTTGTTATTATTCTGAGTTGATTAATAATATTGGTGAGAGAGTGGAGGACGTAGGCTTGTTTAGAAGCCGAACCTCGTTAAATCCTTGTGTTCCTACTCTCTATTTACTGTTCTTACAAACTTTGAAAACGATTGAAAAAACACACATACTCAATTCAACCCCCCCCCCCCTTCTTGAGTATACATTGAACTCACAACTCCGACATTTCCTGCCATAGAGGGCCTCGTACGGAGCAATATCAATGCTGGAGTGATAACTGTTATTATACAAAAACTCGACCAAGCAAAGCATCTTCACCCAAGACTGATGATACTCCAGAGTATATGCTCGCAACATATCCTCCAGAGTCTGGATGGTCCTCTCAATCTAGCCATCCGTCGCCGCGTGAAATGCGGTGCTAAGCTTCAACTTCGTCTCAAAGTCATCCTGAACTGATTTCCAAAAATGAGACAAGAATCTCGGATCACGATCAGAAACTATCTCTCTCGAAAATCCGTGAAGTCGAATGATGTCCTGGGTATAAGCTTCTGCTAGGCGCTCCATCGACCAAGTCATCTTCATCGGTATGAATCTAGCGACTTTAGTCAACCTGTCCACAATTACCCAAATGGCGTTCATTCCATTACAGGTAGGTAGGCTAACCACAAAATCCATAGATACCGACTCGAATTTCCAGGTTGGAATCGGTAGTGGCTGCAAAAGACCTCCAAGTCTCAGATGCTCGATCTTAACCTTCTGACAGACTAAACATCGAGCTACGAACTCTAAGACATCCTGCTTTATCTTAGGCCACCAGAATTGGCCCTTAAGGTCCTTATACAACTTATTACCTCCAGGATGAACAGAGTAGGGCGAGTTATGCGCCTCAGAACTGATCCTGTTCCGAAGATCAGAACTTTCCGGTAAACACCATCTTCCTCGAAAACGCAAACTACCGTCGGTCGAAACCTCAAAGCCAACGGCTTTTCCTTGCCGCAGGGCCTCTCGAATCCTAGTCAACTGCGGGTTGTCCTTCTGACCTTCGCGCAATTCCTAGAATAACTCGGGCTCGGCACTCATAGATGTCAGATGAATTCTGACAAAACTACGTCTTCTACTGAAGCTCAATCGATTCATGCGACTCAGTGCGTCAGCGACTAAGTTCGCTTTACGTTCACAGTAATTAAGCGTCAGGTCATACTCCTCAATCAGCTCAAGCCATCGTCGTTGCCTAATATTGAGGTCCTTCTGAGTGAAGATGTACTTGAGGCTCTTATGATCGGTGAATACCTTGCACGATCCACAATAGAGATAGTGCCTCCAGATCTTAAGCGCGAAAACCACAGCTGCAAGCTCCAAGTCATGCGTGGGGTAGTTACGTTCGTGCACCTTCAGCTGCCTCGATGCATAAGTGATGACCTTCCTACCCTGCATCAGCACACATCCTAGGCCACTCTTAGATGCATCACTATAGACCTCGAAATCCTCCTCATCGTTTGGAAGGGTAAGAATAGGGGCAGAAACAAACATCTGTTTCAGCTGCTGAAATGCTTGCTCACAAGCCTCCGTCCAAACGAATCAGATCTCCTTCTTTAGGAGACTATGGCCTAGTGATCTTGGAGAAGTCCTTGACGAATCGTCGATAGTATCCGGCCAAACCCAGAAAACTACGAACCTCTGCCACATTCCTCGGGATACTCCATTCCACTACTGCCTTAACTTTTGCCGGGTCTACTTTAATGTCTTCCTTACTAATAACATAACCCAGAAATGCTACCTCGCGAAGCCAGAACTCACACTTAGAGAGATTCGCGAACCACTTATGCTTCCTCAATATCTCTAGAACTATCCGGAGATGGTCTGCATGCTCAGACTCATCTCTCGAATACACAAGGATATCGTCGATAAAGACTATGACACACTTATCGAGTAAGTGATGAAATGTCCGGTTCATCTGATCCATTAACACGGCTGGAGCATTTGTGAGACAAAATGGCATCACCTCAAACTCGTAGTGGCCGTATCTCGTACGGAATGCTATCTTCGGCATGTCTTCTCTCTTGATCGGAATTTGATGATATCCAGATCGAAGATCTATCTTCGAGAAAACTCCCGCTCCTCTCAGTTGATCGAATAGGTCCTCAATCCTAGGAAAAGGGTACTTGTTCTTGATTGTTACCCGGTTCAACTCTCGGTAGTCTATGCACAGGCGCATGCTACCGTCCATTTTCTTCACAAAGAGAACTGGCGCTTGTAACAGCCCCGAAAATTCGGACCCTTTTCCTTCCCTTATAAAACATAAATTTTTCAAAAAACCATGGCCCGAATTTCTAGAGTTGCTACTCGTACGCCCACCTCTGATAAGAAATGGGTATACGAATAAGTAAAAGCAGGATCGTAATGTTTTCAAATTCCGAAACGAATTTTATTCATAAGATTAAGGCCGTACAAAGTTTAAATCCAAAACATCAAAAGTTATAATAACTTATTACAAGTTGTTCAGCTAAAGCATAAAGCCTATGATCAAAAGGTTTAGCTAATTCCAACAAGGATTCCTCATCAGCCTCAAACAAGTAAGCCATCCTTACTACTCACCTGCACAAAACCCCGAAGGAAAAACAACAAACAAACAATAACACAAAAATCAGAAAAACTGAGTATGATCGACTCTACTCCGTAAAAAGGTTTTAGTTTAAAACAGTTGACACACAAGAGACATAGAACATTAGCTGAACCAATACTTATCCAATTCACAAATTTTTGAGCAATTATTATTCACGATTATTTAATTGGGAAAGTGAACGTGATAAAGCCTGTTTCATCCCATCACGGACTTTTCGGCCTGGCCTGCAGCTTGTCGATAGAGTGTCCCGAGTGTATATACCCCTCACAGAACTAATGCGTATCCGCAAGTGCGCGTCAGAAGTTCAGGAGGAGGACGAAAGCAGATTATAACAGTTACAATTATTCAATGACTATTCAACACATGTACGACCTATTGTGCGTCCACCACGACAATAGGCCCACATTGGGTACTCCCCAATGAGACACCGTTCATCACCCTAATAGGTCGTCACCGTTCGGGCTACATCCCTTTTAAAGATTGTTTTACTTTAAGTTTAGATTCATTTGGTTTTGAAAATCATTTGAGTGAGAACAACAACTCAAAATAAATCAATGATCCCAAAATTCCGCACTTTAAGAATTCTCCATGAGAAATCAAACCATAAGGCAAACTTTCCAATCCAATTCACAACTCGTAACTCATCGTTCATTTATAGACACCACTTACACTCCTTCAATCAAAGCATGTACAAATATTCACCATTCCGTACCCAAATTTCATGACATAAATAATTCATCAAACAATGACAATCAAAGAATTGCTAAGAGCGTCAAACTTTTTTTGAAATCATGTGCATGGAGGAAAATTTCGAAAATAATAATATACTACCACCATGCTTTTCGAAATTTTTATGTACGTACACCAAATAATTTTCGAAAATAGTAAGTAAGATTTCATAAAGCATTTTGAAAGTTTTAAGTTTCAAAAATCATAATATAAATACATAGCATATTTTCGAAAATTTGAAATAATATTTCAATCCATGAACATTGATTTTCGAAAATTTCAGATTTTATAAACAGAATAAATAAGCTTATTTCGGAATTCTAATGGGTATTTGGTACACAAATTATATGATCTAAAACACATGTACACAACTCTTAGTGCAACGATCCAGATTTATCGGTATTTGTGTCGTCGATTTATTTGTATTTATGTGATTTTATGTATAGTCCGAATTTATTTGGACTATTTTTTATTGATTATTTGCTTAATTTGATTTGTTTTATTTGATGAATTATTGTTTATTATTTATTAGATTATTATTTAATTAATTAGAATTTTATTATTTAATTTTCTAATTAATTAATTTAGTTTTGGGCCAAGTGCGGATTTAATCATGTTTAATCATGAATTAGTGCAAATGGCCCAATTGAGCTTAGAAGCCCATTTTCCCTTAGCCATGGCCGGCCCCCTTATGTCATGTGGCAAAGTTTTGCCACTTGCCTCATGTTCACACTTAACTAACTTCTATAAATAGAAGTAGTTAGTAAGCCTTTGGGATCATTTGCCCATTTAATCACCTCAGCCACAATTAAAAGCCAAATTCCTCCAATCACTCTTGCCACACGCCATTTTTAGCCTTTCATCATCCATCATTTGTTCATCTTCATTCCAAAACCTAAACTTAAAGATTCAACATCCATTGATCTTTAAGTGACTAAAAAACACATTAGCATTCATTGCTTTGATCAAGACTTCGGGTTTTGGGTTTAGTTTGAGTGGGCAATGAGTTGGTTCGTGCGTGGTGCGTGATCAAGGGTGGTGCCTCACGTGGTGGTGTTACGTGGTGATCAAGAGTGCACGGTGGTACTCGTGTGAAGACGTGGTCGTGCACGGTGGTGTGCGTGGTGCTGCACGGGTTCGAGAGGGTTGCCGTGGTGAAGCCGTGTGTGCCGTGGTGAGACCGTGAATCTGGGCCGTGTGGTTTCGACTTTTGGGCAGCAAGTTTTTGTGTGTAATTTGTTTAATCTTCATTAAGGTAACATAGTATCCAAATCCTAGTTGGTATACTATGATTCATATGGTAGATTAAGTGATTAGATTAGACCGGAATTGATAAATTTGGCCTATGTTATGCGTCAATATGGGCTGGTTTGGGGGTGATGTTTTTATCTTATTCTTGTCTTGAATCTATGTATTACATGATCGATTATGATAATTTTATGTTGTTTGATGAAATTTTGATACATATAAGTTTATGAAATTTTGATGTATGATGTGTGATTTTTATGATAATAATGAGGATGATTTCTTTATGAGTTCTTGAATCTTGGTCGAGTTCTTTATAAATCTTGTTAAGTTCTTTATGAATCTTGGTTGAGTTCTTTACGAGTATTGATAGTTCTTTACTAGTTCTTGGTCGAGTCTTGATTAAAGAATGTAAGAAAAGTTTAAAGAAGTTTAAAGGAATGTTTAAAGAAAGTTAAAGAAAGTGTAAAGAATAATCTATGAGGTTCCAAGAATGATGATTTACATGTTAGTCTTGAGTCAAGGCGTAAGATGCAACTTAAGATTAACTAAGAATGTAAATTAAAGTTAAAGATTTTCTTGATTTTGCTATTAGACGCCTATCCTTAGAGTAGGATTCTAAGGCTTGGGTTAAGACGTTGCCCCTATCCTAACCGCGGTTTTGGGATAGTTGGAGATCCTACTATGTCGTCTTTTGATATGGATTTCCCGTAAGATGGGTTTCATGGGGTTGGGAGTAAGATTCTCAATCCTGGCATAGTAAGAAAGTTCGATCGCGTAAGAGGCGTTCGGACGAGCGTAGTCCAGTCTAATATGCAAATGATTGCGCCAAAGATTAAGTAATATTTAATGTTATTGTCCTTTGGTATAGTGCTACTTTTATTATGGTTATGTTTGCATGATGATATGATTGATTGTTTGATTTGATTATTTAATTTATGCTATGACCATGTGTATCCCCGTTAGGGTGGGACAGCTATGTTACTCGCCACTGACGGTGGACTGTTGTTTATTTTCAGGTAATTCTGATGATGAGGTTCTTGCTTAGCTTTGGGTTGGGCGAGTGCCGAAGTTACTTGTATTTTGTTTAATTGTATTACGATTTCTAGTTTGGACTCAGTTGTATTTTCTAATTTCTAAACTCTAACATTTATTTTAGTAGTAGTGATATTTGGGTTTAGTTTGTACAATCTTATGGGTGTTCTACTTTTGGATTTAGTATATAATAAATTTGAGGTTTTGTTTTAGTTTTTAAGTATGTTAGTATGTTAGAACTGACTATTAGACTCGTCGGTTTCTTCCGCGCCGGTTTAAGCGAGTCGGGTCGTTACACTTAGTCCAAAAACAAGTTATGTTTTGATTTTCGAAAATAACGAAAGCATAATTAGACTATTATAAAAATCTGGACAACAACTATTTTTGGCATAAAATGCCTTTAAAACCATCACATTAGCCCTCAAAAACATGGCTAAAAACATTCCTTGAATGCCCATACATCCACACAAAAATACTACTACTTTGCACACAATTAATCATAATTTTACGCCATCAAAACAACCTTAAAAACAATAACTAAAAGAACTACTTAAGCATGCATATAACTTCTACTAAAGCGTAAATAAACATAACTTTAAAACATTAAAACTACGCTAGAACATCACACTAGGCGTGCTAAAAGAAAAGCGTAAAAAGAAACTAATCTATCCTAAGCATACAAGAATCTAGGGGCTAAAGAAAGCGGTAGACATCGAAGCATACCTCAACGTCTGGAAGGCTACTTTAAGATCACTCCCTCCTTAGAAAAATTAAACTCAATTCTCTCGGTTATTCTTCCGTGATACTTTTCACTTGTTACTCCTCTTTTCTTAGAGGAGAAGTGGAAGAAAGTTAGAGAGAATTGTGAGGAGTAATGGATGGTGAAGGAGGCTATTTATAGGTGAAATGGTGGAGGAAGGTTGTAAAATTTTCAATGTGGGACAAATAATGGGTGGTGGTGGTGAGGGCCGTGTGGGAGGAGGAGATAAGGGGGGTGAGTGGTGATGAGGTGGCCTCGGGAGTTGTGTTGTCAAGGATTAATTACTTGATGACTCATTGACTAATTAATCTTATTATGCAACAAATAAAATACGACATGCATAAAACGACCTTTAAAAATAAAATTCTAAGCCATAAAAATATATTTAGTTACCAAAAATATTTTTCCATAAAATAAAATAATTTTTGCAATATATATACTATTTTCGAAAATAGTAAATACATAATTATTTATTTTAAAAATATTCCAACCTCAAAATAATTTGTTATTTCCCGAAAATAATATTACGGTAAAATACTTTGTGTATAATAAATTCCTTTGAAAAATAATTCGAAAAGCTTTTGTTTATAAAATCTAAAACCTCTTGATAAAAGATATTAATTTTTTGAAAATTCTTGAAAAAATACGGGTATTACATCTACCCCCCACTTAAAAACAAATTTCGTCCTCGAACTTACGGAGCTAGTACTACATCCTCTCCCCCTTAAGCAGTTTCGTCCCGAAACTGTCACACACCTGATTGAAAAAGCTCTGTGTAACGAGTGCTCATATCGTCCTCGGATTCCCACATTGCTTCTTCCGTTTGTTGGTTCGTCCATAGGACTTTCACCAACTTTACTTGCTTGGTTCGAGTATCCCGTGTTTTAGAATCGAGGATCCTAACGGGTCTTTCTTCGAAAGAACGGTCACTTTCAAGCTGGACTGACTCGGGTTGAAGAACATGGCTTGGGTCATGGACATACTTCCTTAGTTGTGACACATGGAAAACATTATGGACTTTCTCTAACTCAATGGGTAAGGCTAGTCGGTAGGCTACCTCGCCAACTCGCTCCAGTATCTCATAGGGTCCAATATACCGATGGCTTAGCTTCCCTTTTCTCCTAAACCTCTTCACTCCTTTCGTTGGTGAAACTTTTAGCAAAACCTTCTTTCCAACCTCAAACTCCACTATTCTTCTGTGCCTGTCTGCATAGGACTTCAGTCGATCTTGTGTTGCTTTCATGTGAGTTTGAATAAGTCTCACTTGCTTACTTATTTCCTCGATCATCTCCGGTCCAATAGTCATTGACTCACTGATGTCACTCCAACATGGTGGACTTCTACACTTTCTCCCATAAAGTGCCTCATACGGAGCCATTCCAATACTAGCATGATAACTATTGTTGTAGGAGAACTCAATCATTGGTAACCTTTCATCCCATGCTCCACCAAAATCGAGTGTGCATGCTCTCAACATGTCTTCAAGTGTTTGTATTGTCCTCTCAGTCTGGCCATCCGTGGCTGGATGAAATGATGTGCTGAACTTCAGTAGTGTACCAAATGCTTGTTGTAGTTTACCCTAGAAATTTTATAGAAATCTTGCATCTCTGTCAGACAAAATGTCCTTCGAAATTCCATGCAAATCTGACTATCTCTCGGACATAGGCGTCTGCCAACTACTTCATACTCCATGTATCCTTCATAAAGATTAATCTAGCGGACTTGGTTAATCTGTCCACTATCACCTATATAGCATTCTTCGAGGTGTTCGTGATTGGTATTCCTATGACAAAATCCATTGATATTGATTCCCACTTCTAACTTGGAATCTCAAGCGGTTGCAATTTTACTCCCGATCGCATGTGTTCAATCTTAACTTTCTGAGGTTAAACATCTGGGTACAAATTCCGCAACTTCTCTCTTCATGTTTGGCCACCAAAAATTCTGTTTGAGATCTTTGTGGAGCTTGTCTCCACCTGGATGTACTGAATACGACGTATTATGTGCTTCTTCCAAGATTTTCTTCTTAAGACCTTCGTCCCTTGGAACGCACCATCATCCCCTGTACTTTACTACATTAGCATTGTTGACATCGAATTCAATAGTTGTCCCCTATGCCTTCATCTTTCTAACTTTGTTTAACCATTCATCGGTCAATTGCTTCTCTTGGATTTCATCAAAAATTGTTGGTTCCAAGGTGAGTGCATTTAGTTAGACTTCCACTTGTCCACGCTCCACAACTTCCAAGTCAAGCTTCTGAAATTCGTTGCAAAGTTCTTTCGTCATCACCATGACACATAGTGAATGACTCGCCTTCCGACTTAATGCGTCGACTACTTTGTTCGCCTTTCCCTCGTGATACGCAATCTCCAAATCATAATCCTTTATAAGCTCCAACCATCTCCTCTGTCGCATATTCAACTCCTTCTGAGTGAATATGTACTTCAAACTCTTATGGTCGGTGTAGATCTTACATCTCACACCGTAAAGATAATGCCTCCAAATCTTTAGAGCGAAAACTATCACTCCCAATTCCAAATCATGGGTTGGATAATTTTGTTCATACTGCTTCAATTGCCGTGAAGCATATGCTACAACTTTCCCATGTTGCATGAGCACGCAGCCTAATCCCTTCTTCGATGCGTCGCTATAAATCTCAAATCCGTCAATTCCAGAAGGAAGCGTCAATATCGGTGCCATAGTCAGCCTCTTCTTTAACTCTCAGAACGCGTGTTCACACTTCTCGTCCCATTGAAATTTCCTGGTCTTCTTAATCGGATTGGTCATCGGTTGTGCTATTTTTGAAAAATCTTACACAAACCGTCGGTAACAACCGGCGAATCCTAAGAAACTTCGTACTTCCGTTACATTCGTTGGCTGCAGCCAATCAGAAATTGCTCTAATCTTGGATGGATCAACCGAGACTCCTTCTCTCGAGATCACATGACTAAGAAATGCAACCTTATCTAACCAAAACTCACACTTCGAGAACTTCGCATACAACCCCTTTTCTCGAAGTAATTCTAATACCTTTCTTAAATGTTCCTCGTGTTCCTCATTACTCCGTGAATACACCAGAATATTGTCGATAAAGACGACAACAACACTATCCAAATAGGGCTTGAATGTCCTATTCATGAGATCCATGAACGCGGCTGGGGCATTAGTGAGCCCGAAAGGCATTACGGTGAACTCATAATGTCCATACCTTGTTCGGAAAGCTGTCATGGGAACATCTTCCTCCGAAATCCTCAACTGGTGATAAGCCGATCGCAGGTCGATCTTTGAAAACGTAGTGGCATCCTTCAATTGATCGAAAAGATCATCGATCCTAGGCAATGGGTATCTATTCTTTATCGTTACGTTGTTCAATTCACGATAATCGATGCACAACCTCAATGTGCCATCATTCTTCTTAACAAACAGCACTGGTGCCCCCATGGTGAAACACTGGTCCTAATGTATCCCTTCTCCAAAAATTCTTCCAATTGTACCTTTAGTTCCTTCATGTCTGCGGGTGCCATTCTGTAGGGCGCCTTCGAGATCACTCCCGTCCCCGGTGCTAAGTCTATCTTGAACTCCATCTCCCTTACCGGTGGCATCCCCGGGATTTCATTCGGAAATACGTCTTCTTCTCTTTTAAGAATTCCTTACATGTTTGAGGCCTTAGCATACGCCTCCGCAAAATTCTCAGAGGTACTCCCTCCTATCATCTTCTGAAGTCAAAACGCTAAACCGTCTTCAAACTTTTGAACCTTGGCCCTCTCGTCAGGTACCACATTAGGATAAAGCTTTGCCAACTCATTGAATTTGTGGGCATACTCTTGTACGTTCATTGACCCTCCTTGAGTCAATCTACCAAATTCATTAAACTTCTGTCTTCGAATGTGCTCCGGAAAGAAACGTGCTCGAAGAGCTGTCTTGAATTCCTCCCAACCAAAATCTCCTTGGGCTCTCAACGCTACTCCCTCACTTTCCCACCAAGTATCTGCTTGCTCCCTCAGATAAAAAGTGGCTTGGTCTACTTTTTGGTTTTCAGGAGTTCCAGCTGCGGTAAACATCTTATCAAAGTCCCTAATCCAGTTTTCAACCAACATTGGGTCCTCTTTCCCAACAAACAAAGGTGGTTTAAGAGCAGAAAGCTTTTTGGCCATTGCGGCTTGGGGATCATCATTGTTGTTTTGGTTTACTTGGTTTTGAAGGACTAGACCAACGTTTTGGGCTAACTGTTCAAGTTAACGAAGTCTGGCTGCAAGTTGTTCGGGTGTTTCGGCCATTGGTCGGTTTCGTCGGGTCCTAGATCGAGTATTAGCACCGTTATTCGACATAGACAATGGTACTAGTAGAGAAGGACAATGTTACCACCGTGGAAAGCAACGCTTACGAAGAGGACAAAGAAAAAGAAAACTTGAAATAAACATACCAAACATGCATATATTCATAATCATTCCAGTTTTAGGTCAAACGACCTTACACAACAAAAATTTTATCCTCCCGAATTGGTTTACTGACCGATCACACATAATTACATCACACACCAAAATTTCATCACACCGAATTGGGCTACTGACCAATTACACATAATTACAAAAGTACAAAAAATACGGATAAGTAATAACATAACAAGGTTCAAATCGCAACTCATAGGCTCCTAATTACAAAAAATATTATCCCATGTTGCTATCCTCAAAACTGGGGCTTGGCCCTTGCTGCTCTCCTACCCCTACTATCAGTTTGGGTGGATTAAGTTTGTACTCATGTTCTTGTATGGCATCAATCAATTGCTTCTCTAAATAGTCGAGTGTGAGAAACCACTTGCCCTTATAGGAATAACGAGCAAAGTTGGGTTCGTCCTTGGAGATCATGATGTCAGGGTACCTATTCTTGACACGAGATAATTCGCCTTTTGTTGGAAGGGTTTCAATGAGAACATGTGCTTGCCTATATGTTCGGTTGTAGTCTGATATCCCGTGCATATGGTTGTAGTGATAGCTTTTAAGACAGAGACTCAGACGGTGAACAAAAGAACGAACATCCTCTCCTTCTCTAATGCAAAGATGATGAGTTGAGTTTGGATGGGTATAGACCACCCTTCTAGGGGGAACTGCATTCTTCCTAGCTGAGTGATACTCACGGACCATCTCGGAAATAAGATAAAGCATGAAATCAAATAGAAGTACTTTTAAGAAGTACTTGCAAGTAAACACATAACCTCATCATCGTAGTCCCACTCTCACGAGTTGGTTCTAACCCTAGGATGTAAAATAAGGTTATCAAAATCCATTTTGAAATTCATTTTCGAAAACATCGGCTCTGATACCAACTGTAACAGCCCCGGAAATTCGGACCCTTTTCCTTCCTTTATAAAACTTAAATTTTTCTAAGAACCATGGCCCCAATTTCTAGAGTTGCTACTCGTACGCCCACCTCTGATAAAAAATGGGTATACGAATAAGTAAAAGCAGGATCGTAATGTTTTCAAATTCTAAAACATATTTTATTCATAATACCAAAGCCGTACAAAGTTTAAATCAAAAACATCAAAAGTTAAAATAACTTATTACAAGTTGTTCGGCTAAAGCATAAAGCCTATGATCAAAAGGTTTAGCTAATTCCAACAAGGATTCCTCATCAGCCTCAAATAAGTAAGCCATCCTTACTACTCACCTTCACAAAACCCCGAAGGAAAAACAACAAACAAACAATAACACAAAAATCAGAAATATGAGTATGATCGACTCTACCCCGTAAAACGGTTTTAGTTTAAAAACAGTTGACATACAACAGACATAGAACATTAGCTGAACCAATATTTATCCAATTCATAAATTTTTGAGCAATTATTATTCACGATTATTTAATTGGGTAAGTGAACGCAATAGGGCCTGTTTCATCCCGTCACGGACTTTTTGGCCTGGCCTGCAGCTTGTCGACAGAGTGTTCCAAGTGTATACACCCCGCCAGAAGATCAAGAGGAGGACGAAAGCAGATTATAACAGTTACAATGATTCAACGACTATTCAACACATGTCCGACCTATGGCGTGTCCACCACGACAATAGGCCCACATTGGGTACTCCCCAATGAGACACCGTTCATCACCCTAATAGGTCTTCACCGTTCGGGCTACTTCCCCTTTGAAGATTGTTTCACTTTAAGTTTAGATTAATGTTGTTTTGAAAATCATTCGAGTGAGAACAACAACTCAAAATAAATCAATGATCCCAAAATTCCGCATTTTAAGAATTCTCCATGAGAAATCAAACCATAAGGCAAACTTGCCAATCCAATTCACAACTCATAACTCATCGTTCATTCATAGACACCACTTATACTCCTTAAATCAAAGCAAGTACAAATATTCACCATTACATACCCAAATTCCATGACATAAATAATTCATCAAACAATGACAACCAAAGAATTGCTAAGAGCGTCAAACTTTTTTTGAAATCATGTGCATGGAGGAAAATTTCGAAAATAATAATATACTACCAACATGCTTTTCAAAATTTACTTATACATACACCAAATAATTTTCAAAAATAGTAAGTAAGATTTCATAAAGCATTTTGAAAGTTTTAAGTTTCAAAAATCATAATATAAATACATAGCATATTTTCGAAAATTTGAAATAATATTTCAATCCATGAACATTGATTTTCGAAAATTTCAGATTTTATTAACAAAATAAATAATCTTATTTCGGACTTCTAATGAGTATTTGGTACACAAATTATATGATCTAAAATACATGTACACAACCCTTAGTCCAAAAACAAGTTATATTTTGATTTTCGAAAATAACGAAAGCATAATTAGACTATTATAAAAATCTGGAGAGCAACTATTTTTGGCATAAAATGCCTTCAAAACCATCACATTAGCCCTCAAAAACATGGCTAAAACCATTCCTTGTGTAATACCCGTAATTTTTCAAGAATTTTCAAAAATAATATCTTCTATAGAGAGGTTTTATATTTTATAAAAGAACTTTTCAAATTATTTTCAAAGGTATTTATTATAAAACAAAGTATTTTGCCGTAATATTATTTTCAAAAAATAATAAAAAAAAAATTAAAGTGGAATATTTTCAAAATAAATAAATATGTACTTATATATTTCGAAAATAATATATATAAATTGCGAAAATTATTTTATTTTATGGAAAAATATTTTTGGTAAATAAATATATTTTTATGGCTTAGAATTTTATTTTTAAAGGTCGTTTTATGTATGCCGTATTTTATTTGCCGCATAATTAGACTAACTAGTCAATTAGTCATCAAGTAATTAGGACTTGACAACACAGCTCCCGAGGCCACATCACCACCACATCACCCTTATCTCCTCCTCCTCCCACATGGCCACACACCACCACCACCCTCCTTGTCCCACATGGAAAGTTTACTACTTTCCTACACCCTCCCATCCTATAAATAACCCCCTTCACCATCCATCACTCCTCACAATTCTCTCAACATTTCTTCCACTTCTCCTCTAATAAAAGAGGAGTAACAAGTGAAAATTTTTCACGGAAGAATAACCGAGAGAATTGAGTTTAATTTTCTAAGGAGGGAGCGATTTTAACGTAGCCTTCCAGACGTTGAGGTATGCTTCGATGTCTACCGCTTTCTTAACCATAGGTTCTTGTATGCTTAGGTTAGATTAGTTTATTTTTACGCCTTTTGTTTTAGCATGCTTAGTTTTATGTTCTAGCGTAGTTTTAATGCTTTATAGTTATGTTTGTTTATGCTTTAGTAGAAGTTATATGCATGCTTAAGTAGTTGTTTTAGTTATTGTTTTTAAGGTTGTTTTGATGACGTAAAATTATGATTAATTGTGTGCAAAGTAATAGTATTTTCGTGTGGATGTATGGGCATTCAAGGAATTTTTTAGCCATGTTTTTGAGGGCTAATGTGATGGTTTTAAAGGCATTTTATGCTAAATGTAGTTGCTGTCCAGATTTTTATAATGGTTTATTTATGCTTTTGTAATTTTCGAAAACCAAAATAAAACTTGTTTTTGGACTAAGGGTTGTGTACATGTGTTTTAGATCATATAATTTGTGTACCAAATACCCATTAGAAGTCCAAAAGAAGCTTATTTATTCTATTTACAAATTCTGAAATTTTCGAAAACATACTCTCACGGATTGAAAATGTTATTTCAAATTTTCGAAATTTTACTACGTATTTAGATTATGATTTTTACAACTTAAAATCTCCAAATGTTTTATGTAACCTTATTTTACCATTTTTGAATATTATTTAGTATATATGTACATACATATTTTCGAAAAATGTGTTTATGAGTATATTATTACTCTTTCGAAAATTTCCTTCTATTCACATGATTTTGAAAAGTTTGACGCTCTTAGCAATTCTTTGATTGTCATTGTTTAATGCATTATTTACGTCATGGAATTTGGTTATGGATTGGTGAATATTTGAACTTGCTTTGATTTAAGGAGTATAAGTGGTGTCTAAGAATGAACGATGAGTTATCGAGTTATTGAACTGGATTGGCAAGTTGCCTTATGGTTTGATTTCACATGGAGAATTCTTAAAGTGCGGAATTTTGGTTTGATTGATTTATTTTGAGGTTATTGTCCTCACTCAAATGATTTTCTAAACCAAATGAACCTAAACTTAAAGTGAAACAATCTTCAAAAGGGGAAGTAGCCCGAACGGTGACGACCTATTTGGGTGATGAACGGGGTCTCATTGGGTAGTACCCAATGTGGGCCTATTGTTGTGGTGGACACGCAATAGGTCGGACATGTATTGAATAGTCGTTGAATCATTGTAACTGTGATAATCTGCTTTCGTCCTCCTCCTGAACTTCTGGCGCGCACTTACGGATACGCATTAGTTCTGTGAGGGGTGTATACACTCGGTTATACAGTAGACTTGCTTCCCTGGATGGAAGTCCTTGCCACCTCTGCACCTCGAACCATCGGAACCCTTATACGAACTAGCGGTCGGAGGGGTACTGCTAGGAGCACTAAATCGGGGCTTCTTGAAAGATGGCGACGTCACCGGGGTCGGGGTCCTCTTCCTGCTCGCATCCTCCTCGATAACAGACGCCTGAATCTCGAGTGCTATCTCGTAAGCTCGCTGAAATGACTTCGCTCCACTACTGATCACGTCAACGCAAATCCTCGGATCTAGCTTCTTGATGTAGAGTTTGACCCGCTCATCCTCGGACGGAACAACAGAAATGGCGAACCTCGCTAACTTGGCGAACTTATCGGTGTAATCCTGAACCGTCATATTACCTTGAGTGAGAGTATGAAACTCCTCTTGTTTCTGCCACCGCAACTCGTCGGGGTAGAACCTCTCCTGGACCTTATCCACGAACCCGATCCAAGACATCTCGTGCAAGGGCATGAACGCGTTCCTAGCTACGCTCCACCAATTATCGGCCTCTCCTCTCAAGTCGTAGGTGACGATCTGGACCTTCTCGTGCTCGGGGCAAAACGTAGCGTCGAAGAGCTTCCCCATCTCGCGGATCCAGCTCTCCAGAATCGTAGGGTTGGCAAACCCATCGTAAGTCGATGCTTGATGACGAGCGATACGATCGAACTTCGACTGCGAGTTAGGCGTATGACGACTATGGTGCGCTAAAGTAAGGATCGCCTCCTCGAGCGCTCGTAACCTCTGTCGTCCTGAACTTGACCGGCGAGGTGTGGACATGCTGAAACGTAATAAGACAAGGACAAAAAGAAGAAGTGTCAGTCAACAATCCACACTATAGTCAAGTACATGAAACAAAAGAAAATAGGAAAAAGAGTCTTATCCCGGTTTCTTCTACCCGACACTCTTCTCCCTTATACTTAGTCTTAATTGGGTTTATCACTCGGGAAAAGTAAAGCTCACAACTCCCGGGTTTTACTCAAATCCTAAAACTTCACTTAAAGTTTTAAAGTTTCGGCTCTGATACCAACTGTGAAGACCTGACTCGCATAAACCGGCACGGAAGAGACCGACGAGTCGAATTGTCGAAGTAACAAACAAACATACTGTAATACCCATAATTTTTCAAGAATTTTCAAAAATAATATCTTCTATATCTTCTATAAAAAGGTTTTATAAAAGAGATTTTCGAAATTATTTTCAAAAGTATTTATCATAAAATGAAGTATTTTGCCGTAATATTATTTTCGGAAAATAATAAATTATTTTTGAAGTTGGAATATTTTCAAAATAAATAAATATGTACTTATATATTTCGAAAATAATATATATATGGCGAAAATTATTTTATTTTATGGAAAAATATTTTTGGTAAATAAAAATATTTTTATGAATTAGAATTTTATTTTTAAAGTTCGTTTTATGCATGCCGTATTTTATTTGCCGTATAATTAGATTAATTAACCAATTAGTCAACAACCCATTAAAGCCTTGACAACACAACTCCCAAGGCACCATCACCACCACACACCCCCCTTATCCCTCCTCCCACACAGCATACCACCACCACCACACACCACTTTGTCCCACATGGAAAAGTTTAGCTTTTCCTCCACCCTCCCATCCTATAAATAGCACCCTTCACCCATCACTTCTCTCCACAATTCTCTCAACATTTCTTCCACTTCTCCTCTAAGAAAAGATTATAATTTCTGATTTTCGAAAATATGCCATGTATTTATATTATGATTTTTGCAACTTAAAATCTCCAAATGTTTTAAGTAACCTTATTTTACTATTTTTGAAAATTATTTAGTATATATATACTTACATATTTTCGAAAAATGTGTGTATAAGTATATTAATTTCGAAATCTTCTCCTATGCACATGATTTTGAAAAGCGTGACGGTCTTAGCAATTCGATTGTTTAATGAATTATTTACGTCATGAAATTTGGTTATGGATTGGTGAATGTTTGAACTTGCCTTGATTTAAGAAGTATAAGTGGTGTCTGTGAATGAACGATGGATTATTGAGCTGTTGATTTTGGATTGGCAAGGTTGCCTTATGGGATTGATTTCTCATGGAGAATTGTTAAAGTGTGGAATTTTGGTTCATTGATTTATTTCGAGGTTATTGTTCTCACTCAAATGATTTGCAAAACCAAAGTGAAACAATCTTCAAAGGGGAAGTAGCCCGAACGGTGACGACCTATTAGGGTGATGAACGGTGTCTCATTGGGGAGTACCCAATGTGGGCCTATTGTTGTGGTGGACACGCAATAGGTCGGACATGTGTTGAATCGTCGTTGAATCTTTGTAACCGTTATAATTTGCTTTCGTCCTCCTCCTGAACTTCTGGCGCGCACTTGCGGATACGCATTAGTTCTGTGAGGGGTGTATACACTCGGGACACTCTGTCGACAAGCTGCAGGCCAGGCCGAAAAGTCCGTGACGGGATGAAACAGGCCCTATCGCGTTCACTTTCCCAATTAAATAATCTTGAATAATAATTGCTCTAAAACTGTGAATTGGATAAATATTGGTTCAAATGATGTTCTATGTCTCTTGTGTGTCAACTGTTTTGAAACCAAAACCGTTTTACGGGGTAGAGTCGATCATACTCAGTTTTTCTGATTTTTGTGTTATTGTTTGTTTGTTGTTTTTTCCTTCGGGATTTTGTGCAGGTGAGTAGTAAGGATGGCTTACTTGTTTGAGGCTGATGAGGAATCTCTATTGGAATTAGCTAAACCCTTTGATCATAGGCTTTATGCATTAGCTGAACATCTTGTAATAAGTTATTTTAACTTTTAATATTTTGGTGTTAAACATTGTACGGCTTTGGTATTTATGAATAAAATCCATTTTGGAATTTGAAAACATTACGATCCTGCTTTTACTTATCCGTATACCCACTTCTTATCAGAGGTGGGCGTACGAGTAGCAACTCTAGAAATTCGGGCTATGATTTTAGTAAAATTTAAGTTTTATAAAGGAAGGAAAAAGGGTCCGAATTTCCGGGGCTGTTACACATACTTAAAATTTAAAAACAAAACCTCGAATAATATATTACTAAAATCCCAAAAGTACAATACCACAAGTTTGTACAAAACTAAACCAAAATAGTCAATATTAAAGAATTAACTCCAAAACAAATATCAGAGTTAGAATATACAAACTACTAAAGTCCAAATTCTAATAACAGAAATACAAGCTATAAAATGAAAAGTACAACGGCACTCGCCCAACCCAAAGCTAAGCAACAACGTCATCATCAGAGTTACCTGAAAATAAACACAAATCCACCGTCAGTGGCGAGTAACATCACCGTCCCACCCTAACGTGGATACATTTGATCATAGAATAAATCAAATAAACAAATCAGGCACTCATACAAATAAACACTCAAATATAAGTACAACAATAACAACAACAACAATAATAATAACAATAATAATAATAATGATAATAGTATTAACTCGCTTAACTTTACTTGACTTAATCTTATCATAATCTTTGTCGCTATCATTTTCATATTATACTGGACTATGCTCGTACGAATACATCTTACGTGATCGAACTTTCCTATTATGCCAGGAATGAGAATCTTACTCCCAAACCCATGAACCCCATCTTTCGGAAATCCATATCATATAGACGACATAGTAATACAAACAATCCCAATACTGCAGCTAGGATAGTGGCCGCCTCTTAACCCAAGTCTTAGAATCTTACTCTAAGATTAGGCGTCTAAATTTAAATTCAAGCTAATCTTTACGTTCTTTACATCTTGTTTACTTCTCAAGTTTGCATCCTACGCCTTTACTTGAGACTAACTTATGTAAATTACAATCTTGGAACCTCTTTAATTATTCTTTATACTTTCTTTAACTTTCTTTACTTAAATTTAACTTTTCTTTACTTAAATTTAACTTTTCTTTAATTATTCTTAACTATAACTATATAATCTACACTTAAAGATCACATAACCATAATCAAGAAAATCAAGATTCATCATAACATAATCGAGAACTTCAAGAATCATTATCAAGATTACATTCTTCAACATAATTCATCAATTCAAGATTCAAGAATCATATACTACTCCACAATATTATTCAAGAATCTTCATCAAATACACACCCAAGTACACGCATAATCATAGGCAAGTTCCATCAACATTTCCATCAATTTTATGCATATAAACTTAATGAAAATTGTACATAAACGTAATTAAACATGAAACTATCATAATTGATCATAATATACATAGAAACAAGGCAAGAACATCACAAAAACAACCTCCCAAATCAGCCCATAATTCACGCATAACAAGGGGTTAATTTCATCAAACTTTTGATCTAATTCAATCATCTAATCTACCCTATGAATCATGGTATACAAGTTAGGATAGAATAGTATGTTACCTTAATCAACTTGAACACAAACAACTATAAAAACTCGCTGCCCGGAAAGGAAATCACACGGCCCAGGTCACACGGCAGCAACACCACACAACACGGCCTCCACGCACGAGCACGAGCACCTCCACAAACACGGGTTTCGATGCACGGCCACCCACACCAACCACCTTCTCAAACACGGCCTTCAACACGGCACCACCACACGAACCCAAACCCAAAACCAAAAGTGATCTTGATCAATGGCATAGAAGGCTAAAGTGTGTTTGATTACTTAAAGATCAATGGAGGTTAAATCTTTAAGTTTGGGTTTGGAAAGATTGATGAACAATTGATGGGTTGATTAGCCAAAAATGGCGTGGGAAATGGAACAAGGGTGGAGAGAGTGTTTGAATTTTACTTGTGGCAAAAGATGATTATGATGGAAAAATGATCATTAAGCCTTACTAATACTTCTATTTATATAGAAGTTAGTTAAGGTGTGAACACAAAGCAAGTGGCAACCATGCCACATCACAAGGGGGCCAGTTATGGGCTAGCCAAATGGGCTTTGATGATCACTTGGGCCATTTGCACTTAAGCATGACTAATCATGTTTAAATTCGCACTTGGCCCAAAACTTAATTAATTAATTAGAAAATTAAAATAAAATTCTTATTAATTAAAATAAAATAAAATAAATAATAAAACAATTAATCATAAAATAAAATAATCATATTCAAGCCATAAAACAAAAATAAATAGTCCAAATACATTCGGACCATACATAAAATAAACATAAATACAAACAAATAATCAAAGCAGAAAATACCAAAAACCTGGGGCGTTACAGGGGTCACTTAGAGCTGGTTCAAGTTAATACCGGCGTCCTCCGTAGCAACCTGGGAGGAGCTATCCTTAAAATTTCTGGGTCACTTTGTGAGCAACAAGAGGAGAGAGAGGATGACAGGGGAGCTTTTGGGGATAAAACAAAAGGAGAATTAAACCTCCGGGCTTTCATCGCACGCTTCAATGCTGAGGCAGTTACCATCCCTGATATGCAACAGGAGGTCACCATCTTGGCCTTGATGACAAGACTGAGGGATGGACCATTCCGACAATACTTGGGTCGTAAGAATTACAGGACGTTGGCAGAAGTGCTGAGTAAAGCCAACGAGTATATCCGAGCTGAGGAGTTCAACAATATAGGCAGCGGAGCTGCATATCCTGGCAGCTCCAAGAAGGAGAAATTTGGGAAGAAAGAGTTCAAAAGAGAACTCCCTACTGATAACAAAGATTACTACGTGCGGTACTCCGCGAAGAAGGAGGTCGTTGTAGCTGAAAAAAGGCCTGAGAAAGAGCGGTATGACAGCTATACATAGCTGGCCGTTCCTAGGCCAAGATATATGAGCTGCATAAACATGAATATACCTGGCGGAGGCCAAGGATAATGCATTCCCCAAGCAGAGACAAGAGTAAGTGGTGTGAGTTCCATGAGGACTACGGCCACACAACGGAAGAGTGTCAACACCTGAAAGATGATATAGAGGATTAGATGCGCAGGGGGAACTTCACGAAGTACAAGAGGAAAGTTGAGGTGACGTACAAGAAGCCAAAGGGTGGCGGAGGAAACTGGAAGGGCAAGGGCAAGCAGCACCTAAACGAGATCTTGGTAATTACTGGGGGACCGGTGCATGGAAATACCTCTAGTGGTACCAAGGCAAGCCTAAAGGAAATCAGACATCAGGTTAACTACAATAGCCAATGGCGTTGGCCGACACCTTTAGAGATCCCAGATATGTCCTTCACGGCAGAGGACGCCAGGGGGGTAATCTACCCTCATGATGACCCTCTAATTCTTTCCTTCACCATTATCAACAGCTTGGTCCAGTGCATCCTGGTTGACGGTGGATCTTCTGCCAACGTCCTCTACCGAGAGGCCTTTAACAAAATGGGCCTGAAAATGGAGTGTCTGAAGCCTGTCCACTATTATATTAGTGGATTCACTGGGGCAAGAGTAACACCGAATGGCATCATCAAGTTGCCAGTCCAGTTGGGAGAGGGGAGACATACTAGGAGAGTTATGGTGGACTTCCTAGTAATGAATGTGTCAGCAGCCTATAATGCTATCATGGGTCGGCCGCTGATTGGTGACATTCAGGCTATTCCGTCAACCTACCACCAAACTATGCTATATGTGGCCGATGACGGAAAGCCAGAAAAGCTTAGGGGCAGCCAAGAGAAAGCCAAGTCCTGTTATGTGGCAGCAATGAAGCCCCCACCGCCCCCACCCATCACTGACAAGAAAAGAAAGAGGGAACCCTTGTTGTTCCCATACCTCTAGAAGATATGCTGCAACCTGAGTCTGAGGAAAAGCCCAAGCTTGAGGAAGAGACGGATGATGTTCAACGGGCAGACAATGACGTCACCAGAATTGTGAAGATTGGGAAGAATCTACCCTCTGAGCTGAAGATTAAACTAGTTAGTTTATTACAAAAGAATTCTGATGTATTTGCTTTTTCTGCGGATGAGATGCCTGGCATCCATCCTAATGTTTTAGAACATAGACTCAATGTAATAGATAGAACTAGGCCTGTAAAGCAGAAGAAGCGAGCCTTCTCTGCTGAAAAAAATGATGCAAGTAAATCTGAAATAAACAAACTTTTATCAGCGAGGTTCATTAAGCCCTGCGACTATCCTGAGTGGCTTGCCAACGTAGTAATGGTTAAAAATGCTAATGGACAATCGCGCATATGTGTCGACTTCACAGTCCTTAACCGCCATTCCCCAAAAGACTACTATCCACTTCCAAGGATAGATCAGTCGGTAGACTCTATTGCCAACCATGCTTTATTAAGTTTCATGGATGCCTTTTCTGGGTATCATCAAATAAGTTTATGTGAATCTGATAGGCCAAAAACTGCATTCATTACGGATGCCGGAGTATACAACTACAAAGCAATGCCCTTTGGTTTGAAAAATGCTAGAGCTACCTATCAAAAGCTGGTTGACAAAGTTTTTGAGACTCAAAGGGTCGTAATGTGAAGGTTTACATGGACGACACCATTGTCAAAAGTAGAACAGAGTTAGATCATCTGCCGCATCTAGAAGAAACTTTCCAGACCCTCCGGGCTTATCAAATGAAACTTAACCCTAAAAAGTTTGTGTTTGGGGTCAAGTCAGGCAAATTTCTAGGATTCATGGTCTCTGAAAAGGGAATTGACGCTAACCCTGACAAAGTCAAGGCAGTATGTGAGATGCCGGAACCAAAAATGATAAAAGATGTGAAAAAACTAACAAGAAGGATGCATCCCTAACAAGATTTATAGCCAAATGGTGGGAGAAACCCTACAATTATACATATCAGCCTACAGTTATACATATCAGCCTCTGACACTACGGTGGCGGTAGCATTACTGGTTGAAAGAGAAAAATAATAACTACTAGTCTACTTTGTCAGTCATGTGCTAACAGGGGCGGAGACACGCTATCCATCCATCGAGAAGCTAGCCTTGGCCATAATGGTGGCAGCACAAAAACTCTGCCTGTACTTCGACGCCCATCCGGTCGTCATCCCCACAAATCAGCCTCTGGAAAAAACTTTCCAGAAGTGGAAGGCTTCTGACAGAATGATGAATTGGGCAATTGAGTTGTCAGAGTATGAGTTCAAGTTCATGCCTCAAACAGCCATCAAAGCTTAAGCTTTGGCAGATTTCATTTGTGAAGCCAATTTTACATCCACTAAAGAATTGCCACAATGGATAGTTGAAACAGATGGTTCATCATGCCAAACTAGGTCAGGTGCCGACGTCATGATCACAAGCCCTGACGGTACCGATCACAGATATGCCCTTCGTTTTGAGTTCAAAGCTACAAATAATGAGGCAGAGTATGAAGTTGCCATTGCCGGCATACATCTATGCATAATGGCTGGGGCGGAGAGTGTAAAGCTAATCACAGATTCTCAGTTGGTGGAAAACCAAATGGATGGGTCGTCAGAGGCTAAAGAGCCTACCATTATCCAATACCGTGACGAGCTAAAGCAGTTGGAATCTCAGCTGGCAACCTTGGACATTCATTTAGTTCCAAGGGCTGAAAATACACATTCATTGAGGTCCGGCGGAATCAGGCCATAGCTGCTAAAGTGGTGGCCAATACACAGACACAAGATAAAGAATGGTATGATAGCATGGAAATTTTCAAAGAGAACGGTATCGAGCCAACAGAGAAGGCGGAGGCCGCCAAGGTCAGACGACAGGCCCCTTGGTATTGCATCTTCCAAGGAGTCCTCCTCAAAAAATCCTTTCATAGACCTTTGCACCGCTGTGTATATAAGTATGAGTCCGTCAAAACCATGGAAGAAATCCAGGAGGGCATATGTGGCAACCATATCGAGGGTAAAGCTCTGGCTTTGAAAGCCATACACGCCGGCCACTAATGGCCGACTGTTTATGCGAAATCCCTACTCGGGTACGGGACTAAGCTGGTACGAACCACAGCTGGATGGTGCAAAGCCGGGTTTACGTGATAGTGAGTATTATGAACTGCGTGGAAAATATGCGAATGGAAAAATGTGATCAAAGTAAACGGGGAAGGGGGCAACACGAGAGAATAGTGACGCAGAAACCTTGAAATGGAGGAAAAACTACGGGTAGCTTTGAGTCTACCAGTCCACTATATGAATAATTTTATGTGATTATAATGGTTACGTAAGTGAAATGTGAACTCGAATGTGAATGAACGATGAATTTTCTTTCGAACAATGTATATGCAAGTAATGGGTCATAATCTGGCCTTCCTAGCCGGTTTTCTACCCTATTTAATCACTCGAAATCACTAGGCTAACCGTTGCTGCAAAGTAGGAACAACTCCCTATTTTCTTGGGATGCGTGTGACCATGAGTGATGACTTCTTCATGCCACATCAGCACACGTCCACCTCTCCCATGCATGCTGGCCTTTGACTCGTTCGTTAAATTCGAATTTAACCTCATCCCTTCTTCTAGATCCTTCTGATGCAGATCTGCTCCTCTGCTACTCGACTTTACCTGCTTCTCCGCTTTTAACCTGTATCCGGGTTAGGTAAAATTGACCATAACAATTTGCCCCCAACTCATTGGTTGGGAATTCTGTATGATGCAACTTGCGATTTTTATTTGAGAAAAGGCGATTTAAGCCGAAAATATTCACAATTTCATCAAGCAAATAACAAGGAACAATTAATCAACAATTCAGCTTTAAACCCGTTTAAATCAATTCAACCAAACTTGAAATGACTCAACATGATTCAAAATAATTAAAATTAATTCAAAATTATCCTCCCTCTCCACCTTAGTGGGACACGTGCCACACGTCCATTGGGGGGACGGTTTTTGCATGTAATGCTATTAACTCTCCCAACCGCCATTAATAGTCACCCGTTACTTCATTACTCCACTTTCACACTCTTCAATTTCTCTCTCTTCTTCACTCGAATTCTCTCTCTCTCTCTCTGTAACTTCGCTGCTCCATTGTTCCATACCTCAGGTGATTTCCATTCCATCTTCGTAGGTAATTTTCTCTTTTCCCCGTTCTTGCTTTCTTTCGTTCATTTAGGGTCTACAAAATGACTTGGTTGCTTACCTTGTGAGTCTACTAGGCATTACGCCCCCTTTCTTACCACTTTTTCTATTTGATACGGTCCTTCCTAGGTTGTTCCCAGCTTTCCTGCATTCTGTTCTTGTGTATTCTGAAATACTTTCCTAAGAACCCAATATCCGGTTTGGAACATCTTTGCCTTCACATTTTTGTTGAAGCTTCTCGACACAATTCTTTGATATGATGCGTTCTTTATCATTGCATTTTTTCATAAGTCTTCTATAGTGTCCAGGTAGCATGTTATTTCTTCTACGTTCTGCTTTGGTGTGAGTAATCCGTATCTTGCTGTGGGGATTACAACCTCTGCTGGCAATACAGCTTCGCAGCCATATACTAGAGAAAATGGCGTCCTACCTGTAGCAGTTCTGGGTGTAGTCATGTTGGCCCAAAGTATCCTCGGCAGTTCCTCTACCCACCTTCCTTTTTTTGCTTCCAACCTCTTCTTGATGCCGTTGATGATGACTTTGTTACTTGACTCTGCTTGCCCGTTTGCTTGGGGATATTGTGGTGATGACGTAAGTAGGTCTTTGTTCCAGTACTCTTTGCAAAAGTCCCTTGTCTTGTCACTGATGAACTGAGATCCGTTGTCGCATATGATTTATGATTGAATCCCAAACCTGCAAATGATGTTATTCCATAAAAATGATATAACTTCTTTATCTCTTACCTGAGAGTAGGTTGCAGCTTCTATCCACTTGGAGAAGTAATTTGTTACCGCGAGTATATATGTTTTCTGGCCTGGTGCTTCTAGTAACTTTCCTACTATGTCCATTCCCCATCTCATAAAGGGCCACGGTGTGAGGATTGGATTTAACTGTTGGGTCGGTTGGTGCGACAAACCTGCATGTTTTTGACACTTATCACATTTAGATGCAAACCTGTGGGCGTCTTCTTTGATAGTTGGCCAATAGTACCTGTATGTTAGGATTCTGTTGGCTAATGATCTTCCCGCTATATGGGATCCACATTGACCGTCGTGAAACTCGGATAGGATGGTTGGCCATTCGGCTTCTAACAAGCATCTCTGCATATTTCCTCTAGATGATCGTTTGAATAGAACGGCTTCTTGTACTTCATAACTTGCTGCTTTGGTTTTTAGTTTCCTAGCATCCATTTTTTCTTGTGGTAGTGTTTGATTTTGTAAGTAATCGAGGATTTGTTGGAACCACGGTGTACTTTGGGAGGTGGAATTTGGAGGAGAGTGTCTCGTTCGGGTTTGGTTATAGCTGGGCTTGATACCTGTATTAAGGGTATGTTGTCAAAATTGCAGTTCTTGAGTGTTGATCCTAGGTTAGCAAGTGCGTCTTCTTGTGTATTCTGGTCCCTAGGTACTTCGGTAATGGTAAATGGTTGAAACTTCTCTGCTTTCTGTTATCTTTAAATCTTTAGTTGCGAATTCTCCATGAATTTGACTTACTATCAATAAACTGTCGCTGTAGACGTTCAACCCCGTAGATCCCAAGTCTTTGGCTAATGTCATTCCTGCAATCAAAGCTTCATACTCTGCTTTGTTGTTAGTAGCGGAGACATCGCAGGTTCTGGATTGCACTATCATCTCCCCTTGTGGTGATTTTAGTACAACCCCTAACCCTGCTCCTCTGAAATTGGATAAACCATCCACGTATAGAATCCATATCTGAGGACCAGACTGGTTTAGTTGCAACATTTCTCTGTCTGCTTTAGGCTCCACGGTTGAGCTGAAATCTGCCACAAAATCTGCTAGTGCTTGCGATTTTATGGCTAACCTCGGCTGGTACCTGATGTCTAAACTTCTCAGTGCTATGGCCCATTTACCCATTCTTCCGAAAAGTTCAGGTTTTTTCAAAACTGCTTTTATCGGGTAATTGGTCATTACTACTACAGTGTGAGACTCGAAATAATGCCTCGGCTTCTTGGATGCTGTAACCAGGACTAAGACCAATTTTTCTAAAGAAGAGTATCTGGTTTCAGTATCCAAGAGTGTTTTGCTTACGTAATAAATAGGGAGTTGCTGGTTCTTAGCTTCTCTGGTTAACACTATGCTTACTGCTTGTGCACTAACTGATAAGTATAGCTGCAATATTTCTACCAGGTTTGGTTTGGATAGCAGAGCAGGCGATGGCAGGTAATGTTTAAGTTCCTGGAGCGCTTTTTCGTGCTCCTCTGTCCATTCAAACCCTTTATTTTTTCGTAAAACATTATAAAACAAATGACATTTATCTGAAGATTTGGATATAAATCTGTTTAATACAGCTATCGTACCGGTTAGTTTTTGTACCTCTTTTAGGTTAGCAGGTGACCTGATGTTTACGATAGCTCTTACCTGGTTGGGGCAAGCTTCGATGCCCCGCTGCGTGACTATGTACCCGAGCAACTTCCCGGCTGCCACTCCGAAGGAGCATTTTGTGGGATTTAGTTTCATGTTGTGTTTCCTGAGTATCCCGAAGGTCTCGGTTTAATGTTGGATGTGGTCTTCGGCTTTCTTGGATTTCACTAACATGTTGTCGATGTAAACCTCCATTGTATCTCCCAGTTGGTTCTCGAACATCTTGTTCACCAACCTCTAGTAAGTTGCACCTACATTCTTTAAACTAAATGGCATTACAGTGTAACAATATATACCTTTGTCAGTTACGAAAGCTGTTTTCTCCTGGTCCTCTGCATGCATCAGTATCTGGTTGTAACCCGAGTATGCGTCCAAGAATGTTAGCATCTAATGTCCGGCTGTCGCGTCTACCATCGAATCGATGTAGGGCAAAGGAAATGGATCTTTTGGACACGCCTTGTTCAAATCTGTAAAATCAATACAAACTCTCCATTCGCCATTCTTCTTCCCCACAACGACCACATTGGCCAACCATTCTGAATACTTTACTTCCCTGATTTTTCCTGCTTCCAAAAGTTTAGCTACTTCTTCATTTATGATTTTGTTCCTTTCTGGTGCGAATTTCCTCCTTTTCTGCTTCACTGGTCTCATACTTGGGTGTACGTTCAGCTTGTGAGTAATGATGTCAGGACCGATTCCAACCATATCTTCGTGCGACCAACCAAAGCAATCTGGATTCTGCTTCAGAAAATCGATTATAGCTTCAGAAAAACAATTAGAAATTTGCGCTCTGGTTGCGAGGGGTCCAGCTCCACTTCGTCCAATAGCATCTCTTCTGGTATGATTGGGGCCGGACTCTGCTGTAATTGTTATGCTAACTGCTTCTTTGGTTTCAAGCTGCTGTTGTAACATTCTCTGGCTACTTTTCTTTCTCCTTTGATTTCTTGGATCCCCTATGGTGTTGGGAACTTCACTACCTGGTGGAAGGTTGATGGCACCGCTTTCATCTTGTGGATCTATGGTGTACCGAGTATAATGTTGTAAGCTGACGGGCAATCCACTACGTTGAAGATGTTTGAAGTGTTTATTCCTCCTGCCCAGGTATGCAATGTTACTTCACCAATTGTTTGCTTTGTTTCTCCGCTAAATCCTACCAGGGTCTTGGTATTCTTCACCACGTCTGCTTCTCCTAACCCCATAGCTTCTAATGCGTCCATGAAGATGATGTTTTCCGTGCTTCCTCCATCCACTAGGACTCGTTTGGTTAGAAAGTTGCTGACATGTAGGGAGATGATCAAACAGTTATGATGCTCGGTTGTTTCCAGGTTCTCTGTTTAGAAGCTGACCGGCATTTATATTAACTTCTTCTCTACTTCGTGTAGAGGCCTTTTGCTTATGCTTGACACTGACCCGGTTTCTCTGGCTACTCTTTTAGATGCATAATCTGTTAGTCCACATAAATCAGAACCTCCTATTATGGAATTGATTACCTTTCCGGATGGTGGTGGTGTTGGCGGTCTCTCTGATTGGTTGATCACTGCTTCTTTTGCCTGCGTCATATGGTCTAAATGTCCCTTCTTGTACAGCCAAGCTACCTCTTTTTTCATCTGGAAGCATTCCCTAATGACGTGTCCATGATCTTGGTGATAGCTGCACCATTTTGATTTGTCTTTTTCTGAGTCTGGTCTATTACTTTTCTTGGGCCATCTCACCTTCTCGCCTACTCGCCTTAGGGCTTCTACTATACCTTTTGCGTCTGTATTGAATTGGTACGAGGATAGGCTGGGGTAATCCACATGTTTTCTGATTGAGCTCGGGTTACCTGCAGCAGCCAAAACAGAGTAGTCAGTTGTTGATTGATCCGGAGTAGCAGAGTTTACCTGATCTGGTTCCCTTTTGGGATAGGGCTGATGTCTCCAGGTTCTGCTTTCCTGCTTCCTAGGTTCTGGTCCTCCAACTCGTGGTGTTTCATCTTCTTCGAAGTGGATCTCTGCCATGGCTCTTCGCCTTACGTCCTCGAAGTTAGTAGCTGGGTACCTAGTCAGTTCCTAGTATAACTTGGAAGCAGGAGGAAGTCCACTTCTGAAAGCCTCCACGCAGGTTCGAGTGTCAACATCTGGTATCCTCATCATCTCCTTGTTGAAGCGGTCTAGGTAATCTCAGGTTGATTCTCCTTGGCGTTGGGCGATTCGGTATAGATCGCTGGAGTGTTTCTCAAGTGCTCTGCTACTGGAGAATTGGTTGCAGAATTTAGTAGCTAGGGTGGTGAAGTCGGGGATAGATCCTGCTTTCAGGTTAATAAGCCATTACAAGGCGGGTCCATCTAGGGTGCCCCCAAAGGTTTTTGATAGAAGGGATTTTCACCAAATAAAAACCCCCGTCGTAGTAAGAGTAGGGGGGTCGAACACGGGGAAGGTACTTCGCACTAGTCTAGGCATGAGCGTCGAACAAGCTAGGACAAATGATGGTCGCGAGAGGTGGAGAGAACTACGGGAATTAACTAAGGATACACTATGGAAACAAGAATAAAAGGGACTAGGGTAAGAGATCACAACTCAAACCACCATGAATTGTGAATCAATCAAACTTGGACTTAGGTCATGGATAAAAGGGAGGTCATTCTAAGATCGCACTACTCTTTCGAGCTAATACGATGACCGAAAAGACATATACAACCCACTTTCGTGCGGCAACACGTCTATCAAGCCTTAAGCACAAAATCACGAAGACCGGTAACTTTCCCTTGATCGAAGGCCCAACTTTCGTGGTGCTTCCATCAATCGGGCAAAGGAAGTCATCACCCATGTTCACCTTTCGGTCCTTCGGTGGGGATTCTTCAATGAATCCTATGTTAGCTAGACACAAGACTCAACATTACCGAATCCTGAGGTACCGACAATATCACAACCAAGCCTAAACACGACTAAACCACGAACATAGAGGATTTGAGAAGATTACTCAAAACCCTAGAAACTAAACTATTCAAACATAATTAACAATAACATAATTAAAACTAAAACTAAAAACATAAATAATAACTAAAATTAAGAACAACTAAATTAACAAACTAAAACCTAAAACTAAGAACAACTAACCTAACAAACTAACAATTAAACATAAAACTAAACTAATACCAAAACCTAAATAAACTACGAACTAAAACCAACAAGAAACAAACATAAATAACTAAAACAACAAACAAATAACAAACATAAACAACTAAACTAACAATTAAACAACAAAAAGCAAGAAACCAAAGCACTAAAAGAAAGCAATAAAGTACCTTGAAGATTGAAGAGCAAGCTAAGCAGACATTGAAGAACAAAAATAGAGATTCAATACATAAATCAAAGTGTTTGATACCAAAGAAATCTAAAGGGTTACAAAGCTAAGCTATGGTGAGAGAAGAGCCTCTCACGAGCTCCAATCTAGGGTTCCAAGATGAGCTTTCAAAGTATATATACACTAATAATTTACAAAGCAAAAACGCGGCCAGAAAACGCGAGAAAATAGAGCTGCCAAAAGGAGCGGCCGCGCAAGAATGAGGAGCGACCGCTCCTTTGGTCGGGTGCTCAATTCTTCATCTCAGAGCTTGGGCGCAACCGCGCTACTAGGGGAGCGATCCCTCCTTTTGCAAAAAGCCTCGATCTAAATGTGCATTGGCTCAGATATTCGATGCTCGAACGACTCGTCGAATTCCGTGAAGTATGAGTTACCTACAAAAATGAGGAAAACGACCAAAAAAGAGTAGCACATAGCAAGAATATTGCAAAATAGCCGAAGCACAACTAAACTACAAAAAGGAAATATAAATAACAAAATGAAATAAGAAAAGGGAAAACTAAGCTATAAAACTAACCTAAAATCTAAGAAAAACACTAACAAAAAGTCTTTTATCAAACTCCCCCAAACTAAAACGTTGCTTGTCCCCAAGCAACTACCGCTCGAATAGTTCGACAAATCCCTCAGGGGAGGAATTCTACAAGGGACTAAGGACTCCTTTTACAGTCTTAAGACGCAAAAATCCCAATGCTAGGAACTAACTAAACTAAGGACTGAAACCTTTCAGACATTAGAACCTTAAAGGACTACGAGGTATCCAAGCCTAAACAACCGAACAACCGTCAAACACCCTTGAATAATATCAGACATAAGTTGGTGGCGGGAAAAATACTCCGTGAGGGAGTTATGAAGAACAAAGGAAAGGACACTCACGTCTCGCCGGAGTTAGCGTCTCTCGAAATTTGACAAGTGACGCCGCATACCAAAGATGAGACCTTTCGAGAACATGAAATCAATAGGGCTTAAGGTCATAGCATCTTACATACAAGGTCCAAAACTACAAATAACTACCGACCGACTGTTAGGATAAATTACAATAGGGCACTAGTCGGCTAAGAAAACTACTATCTCCTTCTCTAATTATGCATATTTTTTTCTTTTTTTTTTGAAGAAACAAAAAGAACAAGCGTATAAACAATTAGAACTAAAAACATGACATGACAAACATAAATAATTAATAATTATTTTTTTTCTTTTTTTTCTTTTTTTTTTTAGAGAAGGAGTTACAATACTCGAATAATTACACTACTACAAAATTTACAAGGACCGAAAATAAAACTCGATGCTATGACGTAAGATGGTGCCTAAATCATGTTCCAAGTCTCGAAAGGGCGGTAGCAATTCACAAGTCAAAAATCAGAGCCAAAAGAAACAGATAAACTAAAACCGACGAGGGATACAATGCGACGCTTAGAAATGAATAACCCTAAAAGGGTCTAATTAAGGCAGGATCTCGAAACCTCACCTAGGTTCAAAAAGCACCGACTCAGCGTCAACTAAACAAGGGACAACCTCGTACCACAAACCGACTTGGATACACATCTAGTCCTAAAGGGTTCTCTTAAAAGGGAAAAGTATTCTATCCTAAGAAGTTAGCAAAAAGCATTGAAAATTGTGCGGACTCGAGACTCTAAAGGAAAGAAAAGTCCCTATAAGGATTCCCCTAGTTTCGTCATCGGGAGACGACTAAATCTAGAAAAATAAAAGGGATAAAAGAAAATAAACTACAAAAATAAGCTACATACAAAAATTGAGAAAAATAAAAGAAAATAAACTACGAAAATAAAATAGTATGCAAAAACTAATAAAAAGAAACTAAGGAAAATAAGAAAAGAAAAATAAACTACGAAAATAAACAAATATGCAAAGCATTTGGATTATCAAAGGAGCAAAGAAACCACGAAGGCACACTACATCTAAAAGGAAACAACCAATCAAGAACAGCTACACAACACAAGAACACCTACTGGACTGACTAGACGAACACCAGAAAAATGAGTACTAGGCTGCCCCCCCCCCCCCCCAAAACTCCCCCCAAACTAAGCAAGAAAGCACCAAGTGACCTAAGGGAACACCCCCCAAACTAATGTGGAGCACTGTCCCAGTGCTCCCGCATACGTCGGTCCAAATCCTCACGTACCCAGATATCCTCCTCGGAAGGATGGAAGTTAAAGGTCAAATCCACACCGTCGGGCGTGTCAATAGGGTGACTAACGTGAGGTGGGAGAGTGTAATCAGGCCTGTTCGGATACATGCCTATCTTGAAAGGTCGCTCAATAAAGGGCTCCCAACCGTCATGGTAATCAGGGAGCCAACCATCCTCAGGCATCGCGAGGTCCCCATTAGGGTTACAAGCACCAGGGATGCGATAATCAAAGGATAGGTGGTCCTTCGGTGGGAAGTAAGGGTAGGTGGGCGGTTTATCATGCCACCCTGGTGGGGGTCCTTGCTGAGGAGGTCTAAATGTGTAGTTAAGGTAAGGGGAAAAATCGTCACGGCTCACGTGAAAGTGATAGAGCTAGGCGTTCATCAAGTCATGTGTAGCTCGATCGCTCTCGATCTGATCGAGGCGCGAGCTAATATGTCCAAACCCCTGAGCTAAATCGGTTCGCGTAGCTTGCCTGCCCTCGATGTGATCGAGGCGCGAGTTAAGCTGCGCGAAAACATATGAAAGATCAAATTGGGAGGAGCTAGAAGCTTCTCCTTGCTCAAAGGTGGGTCCAGTCGGGGGCCGCTCGGGAACCGCGTTTCGTCGGCCTCGCACGTGCTCTCTACGAGAAGCACGCTCAGTCCGTACAGCATGGGAGGGGAAAGTCTCAGCAATGATGCGACTGTCCTCCTCCGAGAGGAGCTCAGGTGAAATGAGCCAAAGACGATTCCGAGTAATATCAGCAGCGTTCCGGCTCGGCAAATAAGAATGATGGGTCCCTCCCACCATCCAGCTATAACGACGCTCCAGCTCAAGAACTCGTATGAAACACGAGTTCATGAGGTACTCGTCATCAAGAAGGTAGTGTGAACCAGCTCTCTCAGAACGAGTGAAGTAGCGCTCGTGGCCTAGGGCGCGGGCTATAACAGTGACTAGGCCCCCTAGCTGGATGGCGCCTGTACGGTGGCGCTCCTGTCGTAACTCACAACAATTCTCTATAAAGAACAACCCGGTATTAATCCGGGCGGTTGGATCCTCCGAAGGGTAGGCGGCGAGGTATAGCATCTTTAGCTCTTTTGCGTTGATTTTACTCAAATCAGATTTGAATAAACCAAAAAACAAATGAGCCTATGAAAAATGCGGATGGCGGGATGTTGGAGTTCCAAGGCATAACACTCTCGGCTCACAAAATGAGCGCCCGCTCCAGACATAGTCCGCCACACCGCAGTAGGGTTAAATCCCTCGATTTCGCCTAAGCTAAAAATCGAGTTCCGAGGATCACAATGAAATATCTCGTTTAAACGAGTCAGAGAGATCTTGTGTGATTTATTGTACAACTGAAATTGAATGTTGTACTCAGGAAAACCGTTGTCCGACGAGGTGCGTTCATAGTGCAATGACGCAATGAACTCGCGGACTATGTGTACAAATGTGTACTCCGGGGGTAAATCCAAAAATTCGCCCCAACCAAAGTTGGTGGCGAGCTGCCGCACCGCATCATCCACCCCTAAAAATCTAGCAATGCTAGGGTCGTAGAATCTGGTGGGGTGGATCTTCCGAGACCCAAGTGTCTCAAATTAGGCCCGGAAGCCTTGCGTGCGGATAGGAGGTGGAACGGGATCTTTCTCATGCTCGACATCAGGATTGGTCGAGCGTGAGGCACGCTGCCGTTTTTTAGGGGCCATGGGTAGGGAATCAACCAACCAAAAGCAATTAAAACAATCTCGCAAATAATATGTCGTAATTAAACGACAACAACAAAAGTCCAACAACAGTCCTAAGGTCAATCTAGCAGCTTCAAACCTACCCAGTCAATGACTAAGGGGCCTAACTCCAAGTGCCCCAAAGCCAAACAAAAACAAACAAATCAATGAAAATCAAGCAACAAAGTGTCACCTAAAATTCAACAATTAAATTCAAACAACAAATCCAAACAACAACCCAACCAACAAGGATATTAAACAATTAAATCAAAATTCAACCAACAAATTTATACAAATAAAGTCCAAATACAACAATGAACCAAAAATATGCTTAAAAATGAAAAGGGTTGAAGATTTTATACCAAATGGAGCATGAAAATACCCCTTACTACCTCCTTGAAGTGAAGAATTGCAATGAGACAAATTGTGTTTCTTGTTTGTGCTAAAATCCCACAAATTCGAACCCCCAACCCACGTTTTTTTTTTTCGTTTACTGTTTTTTTTCGGATTTTTCTCTTTTTTTTCCTTTTTTGTTTTGAAGAAGAAGAACCCAAATGGAAGCCTAAACCCACGAAAATGGTGGCTTAAACTCACGAAAATGGTAGCCTAAAACCACGAATATATTTTTTTCCGGATTTATGGAAGAGGGTACAAAAGAGGTGGGAGAAATGTGTTTAAATAGAGAATGGGAGTGAAGAAAGTGATAAAAATGGAGATTTTGGATAGTGGTTGAGCTTTATTGAAGCTTTAATGGAGGTAAGAAGGTGGAGAAGATGAAGGAGAGAGGGTTAGGGTTAGGGTTCTTCGTGGTTTGGGTTCTCTAATTTGTTTTTCTGAAGTTTGAATGAGGGTGAGGAGAGAGAGAAGAGACGAATTCGAACTTAAAAAAAAGTTCAGATCAAAAGGAGCGGTCGTGCAAGTTAAAGGAGCAGCCGCTCCTTTTGTAAAAAATGCTACTGCTATTTCGAATTCGTCCAAAGGAGCGGTCGTGCATGTGCAAGGAGCGACCGCTCCTTTTCGATTTTCAGCTACTGGATTTTTGTGGATGCGAGGGGGAGCTAGGTGTGAAAACGGGCGCGCCCGTGCATAGGCAAGGAGCGACCGCTCCTTTGAGTTCAGTAGCTACTGCCTCTTTTGTTCCACATTTTCACGCCCTTGCAACTTGTTCATTGAGGGCGCTCCTCTAAAGGAGCGGCCGCGCGTTTTTATGCAGCGCCCTCTTTTTTCTCTGCTTCCCAAATTTGTGTTTTTCTCTTCTCCTTTGCATTGTGATGGCCAAAGGGGGACTTATCTAGATCAAAATGCTATATTTTCATTCCTTTGGCTCATCACATCATTACGGACTCCTTCTCGCACTCGTCCCAAAAATGAAGCTCGCATTCATGCTCATTATATGCACTAAATTCAAATGACATACCAAAGCGAGCATAAAATAGAACTCAAAAATAATAAAATAAAAGCAAAAATCATTATTTACTCTAAAAAGCAATAAACCACGGGTTGCCTCCCTAGAAGCGCTTGTTTAACGTCCCGAGCCTGACAAACTAGCCGGACACAGGGACTAAGACATAGAAGAAAAACTATGTCAGAGTCATCCAGCGGGACACAACCATCCAGGGCTCAGTAAATAGCCTCGCAAAGCTCGCAAGAGCTTGTTAAACACACTGGCACTCAACTCACTAAAAACCACATAAGCGATAGTTAAATTAAGCAAAGAAAACGGTTTTAAAAACGGCATCCTATGCTTATGTGGGAGTAAGTGCCCACAGGGAGGTAAATTAAAATAAAAACTACAAAAAGAAAAATCAAATAAAGTTGGGGGAACACCTCCATAGACCTCACTTGCCTTGGTTTCTAGAAGAGAAACATGGGAGTCAAGACAAGAGATGATGCCCTCAGATGGAGTTGATATGAGCACGGATGGAAGTGGAGTGGGATGTAAATAGACGACGTTAAATCCTCCTAAAAAGGGAATAAGAGAATGTGGTATAACCACATCCTCCACATTAACTACCTCATCGGTTTCACTCGACTCTGCTATGAGGGCCTCATCCTCTACAACATCACATGATGATATGAAAGTGTCATGATTCTCATCACAACATTGCCAATAAAAGTCATCGTCTATGCGAGTCGGGATGGTATGCTGGACTATGAGGGATGAGGGATCGAATTCATGACTAAGGTCATCATCGAAGGGCTCACCTAGGGGAATATGAGGTGAATCAACTATGTTCATGCCAAGACCTTGTAAATATTCATCAAAAACATGATTAAGCGAACTTGATTCATGTGAAAAATGATGAGAAAAATCAAAGGTGGTGGCATGAGGTGATGGTTGATTAAAACCATATTCCTCAAGTGCACTCAACTCATGACTATAAGCATGTATTCCATGGCTAGTTATATCCCACTCATAGGTGTCCTTAGCGAGACACTCGAATAAGAGCCAAGCTCTATCCAAGTCGAGAGCTAAGAAGTCGCCATGAGATAGGTATTTTATCCAATTTCTCGTCTCATAGTTCAAACCCTCATACAACATATTGCATATATCCCACTTACCAAAATTATGATTAAGCGGAAGAGAGCTTCCGATACTGTCATAATACACCCAAAACGGCTCATGCTCATATTGGGGGTCGATCAAAAGAGTAGCCATAAGGCCCAAATATTCACAAAAATAAAGAAAAAGAAAGACCTAGAACCATTCTACTCAACCTAAACTAATGGCGTTGCCATCCCCGGCAACGGCGCCAATTTGATAGAAGGGATTTTCACCAAAAAAAAAACCCCGTCGTAGTAAGAGTGGGGGTGTCGAACACGGGGAAGGTACTTCGCACTAATCTAGGCATGAACGTCGAACAAGCTAGGACAAATGATGGTCGTGAGAGGCGGAGAGAACTACGGGAATTAACTAAAGATACACTATGGTAACAAGAATAAAAGGGACTAGGGTAAGAGATCACAACTCAAACCACCATGAATTGTGAATCAATCAAACTTAGACTTAGGTCATGGATAAAGGGGAGGTCATTCTAAGATCGCACTACTCTTTCGAGCTAGTACGATGACCGAAAAGACATATACAACCCACTTTCGTGCGGCGACACGTATATCAAGCCTTAAGCACAAAATCACGAAGACCGGTAACTTTCCCTTGATCGAAGGCCCAACTTTCGTGGTGCTTCCATCAATCGGGCAAAGGAAGTCATCACCCACGTTCACCTTTCAGTCCTTCGGTGAGGATTCTTCAATGAATCCTATGTTAGCTAGACACAAGACTCAACATTACCGAATCCTGAGGTACCGACAATATCACAACCAAGCCTAAACACGACTAAACCACAAACATAGAGGATTTGAGAATATTACTCAAAACCCTAGAAACTAAACTACTCAAACATAATTAACAATAACATAATTAAAACTAAAACTAAAAACATAAATAATAACTAAAATTAAGAACAGCTAAATTAACAAACTAAAACCTAAAACTAAGAACAACTAACCTAACAAACTAACAATTAAACATAAAACTAAACTAACAACAAAACCTAAATAAACTACCAACTAAAACCAACAAGAAACAAACATAAATAACTCAAACAACAAACAAATAACAAACATAAACAACTAAACTAACAATTAAACAACAAAAAGCAAGAAATCAAAGCAATAAAGTACCTTGAAGATTGAAGAGCAAGCTAAGAAGACATTGAAGAACAAAAATAGAGATTCAATACATAAATCAAAGTGTTTGATACCAAAGAAATCTAAAGGGTTACAAAGCTAAGCTATGGTGAGAGAAGAGACTCTCATGAGCTCCAATCTAGGGTTCCAAGATGAGCTTTCAAAGTATATATACACTAGTAATTTACAAAGCAAAAACGCGAACAGAAAACGCGAGAAAACAGAGCTGCCAAAAGGAGCAGCCGTGCAAGCAGGAGGAGCGACCGCTCCTTTAGAGGAGCGGCCGTGCAAAGAAGAGGAGAGACCGCTCCTTTGGTCGGGTGCTCAATTCTTCATTTCAGAGCTTGGGCTCGACCACGCTACTAGGGGAGCGATCCCTCCTTTTTCAAAAAGCCTCTAAATGTGCCTTGGCTCAGATATTCGATGCTCGAACGACTCGTCGAATTCCTTGAAGTATGAGTTACCTACAAAAATGAGGAAAACGACCAAAAAGGAGTAGCACATAGCAAGAATACTGCAAAATAGCCGAAGCACAAGTAAACTACAAAAAGGAAATAAAAATGACAAAATGAAATAAGAAAAGAGAAAACTAAGCTATAAAACTAACCTAAAAGCTAAGAATAACACTAACAAAAAGTCGGTTATCAGTTTTGCAGAGGGTTGTGTCGGTTATCTGAATTGCCATCTAGATTGAGAACGGGGATGTTGTCGGTTCTGAATTTCTTCTTGTTTTTGGGGATGTTGCTTTTCACGGACTCTAGTTCCTTTTGCAGGGAAGCTACGGTTTCGTCTTTAGCTTTAGCTGCTTCAATGACTACTCTCAGTTGTTCCTGGGTTTCCTTCAGAGCTTGGGACATTGCTTCGATCTCTTTGCGTTTGCTCCTCGTCTTGATGTCTCGGGAGCCATAATCTGTGTTTAGACAAAGAAAAAATAAAAATAATATGCGTATTTTCGGGCTTTTGTGGCGAGTAGGTGTATACTCCTTTTTTTTTCGAGTGAACAATCAAGCTATGGCCCCATGGTGGGCGCCAAATTGTTTATGCGAAATCCCTACTCGGGTACGGGACTAAGCTGGTACGAACCACAACTAGATTGTGCAGAGCTGGGTGTACGTGATAGCGAGTATTATGAACTGCGTGGAAAATATGTGAATGGAAAAATGCGAACAAAAGTAAACGGGGACGGGGCAACACGAGAGAATGGTGACGCAGAAACCTCGAAATGGAGGAAAAACTGCGGGTAGCTTTGAGTCTACCAGTCTACTATATGAATAAAATTTTTGTGATTACAATGGTTACGTAAGTGAAATGTGAACTCGAATGTGAATGAACGATGAATTTTCGTTCGAACAATGTATATGCAAGTAATGGGTCATAATCTAGCCTTCCTAGCCGGTTTTCTACCCTATTTAATCACTCGAAATCACTAGGCTAACCGTTGCTACAAAGTAGGAACAACTCCCTATTTTCTTGGGATGCGTGTGACCATGAGTGATGAATTCTTCATACCACATCAGCACACGTCCACTTCTGCCCATGCAAGCTGGCCTTTGACTCGTTCCTTAAATTCGAATTTAACCTCATCCCTTCTTTTAGATCCTTCTGATGCAGATCTGCTTCTTTGCTACTCGGCTTTACCTGCTTCTCAGCTTTTAACCTGTATCCGGGTTAGGTAAAATTAACCATAACACCGACTATGATGCAAGACTCACAAGAGTATGTGAAAAAATGTGACAAATGTCAAAAATTTGCACCCATGATCAATGCACCACCAAATGACTTACAGCCTACCCTCAATCCCATTCCCTTTGCACAGTGGGGTATGGACATCTTAGGACCCTTCACCACAGGAAAAGGGGGAAGGAATTTCTTGATAGTAGCCATTGACTATTTCACCAAATGGATAGTGGCTATCCCAAGTGCAAGCATCACGGCAGCACAAGTGAAAAAGTTCATCTGGGAACAAGTATTAACGAGATTCGGCCTATCGCAAGCTATGGTGTTTGACCACGGCACTCAATTTGACTGCAAACCACTTTTGGCATTCCTAGAGCCATTCAAAATAAAGACGGTATACTCTTCAGTATCCCATCCTCAGAGTAATGGCCAGGTGGAGGCCGCCAATAAAAAATATTGAATGCACTCAAGAAAAAGCTTGATGAACTTAAAGGCAAATGGGCTGACTTGGTCCCAGAGGTCCTATGGGCCAACAGGACGCCGGAAAAGGAGGCTACCGGAGATACCCCTTTCCGTCTTACCTACGGTCATAAGGCCATTCTCCCAGTTGAAGTAGGTCTGCCATCGTTTCGAGTGCAAACCTATGATCCAGAAAATAATGATGCCCTCCTCCGCAATGACCTTGACCTTCTTGACGAAGTAAGAATCACAGCAGAGCTATGGCAGGCCTCGTATAAAGATCAAATCCGTCGTGCCTACAACAAGAAGCTCCAACATCGACCTATGGATGTCGGAGACCTGGTATTGCGGCGGTCAAATGCCACTAGTAAGCAAAGCCGTGAAGGTAAACTGTCAGCCAATTGGGAAGGTCCATATCGCATCACAAAGACAATAGTTCCCGGAACCTATAAGCTGGCGGATATGAATGGCAAAGAGTTGAAGAACACTTAGAATACAAAAGCTCTAAAGAAATATTATGTATAGCAATATATGTACCTTTACCAGGTTTTAACTTTTTTGCATTTATATGTAATAGACTATGATGATTAGCTAAAAAATGCTAAGGTGAAAACCACTGCCATACTAAAAGTCTAAATTTGTAACCACAAGCCATCAGGGTTAGTTACTGTTAGTAACTAAGGCGAAGGCCACCGCCCTAATTGCTCATAAATAAATAAAAGGCATCGAGCCATGAGTTTGTGTTTGCAATTTAATTGTGTTATTTATTTCATTGCACCTTAAAAAAACAAATATAACAGATAAGAGTTCATAGAGCTGCTGCCACGAAGGGGGCAAGAGCTCTATGCATCGGATATCTAATGACAGATAAGAGTTCATAGAGTTGCTGCCACGAAGGGGGCAAGACCTCTATGCATCTGCTATCTAATGACAGATAAGAGTTCATAGAGCTGCTGCCACAAAGGAGGCAAGAGCTCTATGTATCTGCTATCTAAAAGATAAGGGTTCATAGAGCTGCTGCAACGAAGGGGGCAAGAGCTCTATGCATCTGCTATCCCAAAAGAGATAAGAGCTCACAGTACCAATATCTAAAAGATAAGGGTCTGTGCAGATGCTATCTCTCAACAAAAACGATAAGAGCTCACAGCACCGCTATCTAAAAAACAAGGGTCTGTGAAGCTGCTATCTTCAAAAACGATAAGAGCTAACAGCACCGCTATCGAAAAGACAAGGGTCTGTGAAGCTGCTATCTTCAAAAACGATAAGAGCTCACAGAACTGCTGCTTGGAGGAGGCAAGAGTTCTGTGAAGCTGCTATCTCCAAAAAAGATAAGAGCTCACAAAACTGCTGCCTGGCGGAGGCAAGAGTTCTGTGAAGCTTGTTGAACCATGTTTAATTTGATTGATGACAAACCAGTTCTCTATACTTGATTGTTATGCATGTTTGTATTTGAACAGGTTAATTCAAGTGAGAACTCTTCAAGGCAAATTTGAAGACCTTGAGATACTTGAAGATCAGAAGTCAAGAGCTTGAAGCCTTTTTAATTTTTGTACTTCTAGGATGTTCTTGTAAAATAGACTTAGGAAAATATACCTTGTGTTTCTAAGTAAAGAGAAAAAAGAGTTAAAGTTTATGTCCTGTAAAGAGAACAAGCCAAGAACAAGCTAAGAGCAGACAAAGAACAAGCTTGGAACAATTCTCTTTACCAGATGTAGACTTTGTAGTACTGAGACCACTGTGGGAACATACCTCAGTATTACGCACGTGCACTTAAGTGATTAGTGTCGATTTTCGTGTTCAAAATTATTTTTTGAAAATTTATTTGAAAAATATTGATCACTTATGTTTTGGAAATCTGCCAAATTGATACACAAAATCAGCTTTGCAATGTACTTGTTTGGACTCTAGTGTACTTTCCCACTACATGTAGTGGAAGGAGACAAAGTCAGTTGAGCTTGTTTGCACAATTTAGGCAAGTCCTCATGCACACTTCTAGGGGAAGGTTTTTCCTTGCATATAAATACAATCTTTTGGAAAACCCTAGTGAGACTTTTGCTCTCCAAAGAAAACCAAGTCATATTTTCTGAGAGTTTATCCATAGAGCTAAATTATCTCCATATCAATCTTCAAGAGAAAAAACTTACGGAGATTTAAGATTGTAATCTTTGAACCACTTAGAGGGAAGCGGTTGGGCAGTGTTCTGTGAACACTGAGTGAACTGTTAGAGTTAACAGTTGGGGAATTAAGTGTTACAGAGTTGTAGCATTTAATTGAGTGTGTAACCTTGTTATTATTCAAAGTTGATTAATAATATTGGTGAGAGGGTGGAGGACGTAGGCTTGTTTAGAAGCCGAACCTCGTTAAATCCTTGTGTCCCTACTCTTTATTTACTGTTCTATCGTTTTTCTCACAAAAAGATAAACAAACTTTGAAAACGATTAAAAAACACACATACTCAATTCAACCCCCCTTCTTGAGTATACATTGAACTTAGAATTGGTATCAGAGTCTAACTTCTCAAAGGGTTAACTAACTACAGGAGAAAGAAGTTATCTACTCAAGAATCAAACAGTTCCAAACTCTCCAAGTTTAATGGCACTAACTACTCCTGGTGGAAGAACTGCAAGAATGCTGGATGATTGTTAAAAATGGACCCACGTCCATTCACAAGAAAAATTAGGAAGGGCTCATTGTTCCAAAGTTGAAGAAGAATATACAAGTGAGGATTACAAGAAGCTAGAGAAGAATGCAAAGGCAATGTCACTTGTTCAACAATGAATTGCAGAATGTGAGGTAAATCGAATTCTAGCTTGTTCTTCTGCAAAGGAAATATGGGATAAAATAGAGGTTGCATATGAAGGCAACTCTGAAGTGAGAAGGTCAAAAATTGACATGCTCATGTCAAAGTATGAGGTCTTTGAGATCACTAGGGAAGAAAACATAAAGGATATGTTTCCAAGCTTCATGACCATTGTAAATAAACTTAAGTCATTAGGGAAGACCTTCTCAAGTGAAGAGTTGATATGGAAAATGTTGAGAAGCCTATCAGGGAAGTGGATGCCCAAGGTTACAGCCATACAAGAAGCAAAGGATCCAACCACACTATCTCTAGAACAACTTATTGGTTCTTTGATGACTCATGAGATGTTGGTAGATTCAAAGGCCGAATCTAGTTCGAAAAACAAGGATATGGTTCTTAAAGCAGAGGAATCTGAGGAAGATGAAGATGATATCACTCTTATGGCCAGAAGATTTGAAAAATACCCTAGGACAAGTTTGCAAAAGGACGAAACAGTTCTGGACAGTTCAGGAAAACTAGTTCCAATGATGGTTGCTTTAAATGTGGTGAAATGGGGCACAAAATCCCAAGGCAAATCCTGGAGTCCAGTCTGAGAAGAAGGTCTTCAAAAGAGCTATGCTTGCTACAGTTTGGGGAGATTCAGAATCAGAAAATGGGGAAGATGAAGAAGAAGCAAATCTATGTCTTACTGCTTTCACATGCACAGACCAGTCTGAGTTCTGTTCGGAAGAAGAAGATGTTCTCTGTCTCATGGCTGGTGGGAGTACTTCAGAACACAGCCAGGTATGTTTTAATGATATACAGGAAAACATGCATAATCTAGATAGAGATGAACTACTTGACTATCTTGTATTCACTATTGATCAATGCATTAGTGTTGGGTCTGCTTACCAAAACAACAAAAAGAAACTTAAAGAAACAGTTCGAGATTATGAAATATGTGGAGCTAGATCTACTGAACTTGAGCTTATATGTGAAGAACTTAAAGAAAAAATTTCTGAACTTGAGATAACAGCAGATCAGCAGAAAATAGAGCTTGAGATATTAAACTCCAAATGAATTCCCAAAGAGGATGAGTTTTTTGAAAAAATTGAAATGGGGTTTAATGAGCTCAAGAAACTGCTTACACATAATTCAAACTTTGAACTGTTAAAAGACACATGTACCTTTGGTAAATCTGATGTCATACTTGCATATGACCACCTAATTGAAAAACTTGAAAATGTACACAAGGAACATGGTGATCTTAAGGTTTCTAAAGAAGCTGGTTATCCCACTGCCTTTGAGGAGGTTTTGGATGTTTTACATGATGAGTGCATAGCTAAGATCTGTGATCTTGAGGCTGAACTCATCCTGTTAAAACAAGAAAACATCAAGAAGACCAATGATGAACCAGATCCCTCCCTGGTTTCAAGACTACAAGATGAACTTCAGAAATATAAACCTGATCTAAAATTATTTGAAAAACAAAATGAAGTTAAACTTAAGAGGCTTGAAAACAAGGAGAATGAGCTAACAGATTGTATGAACCAATTAAACAAAATGTTAGATGCTCAGAAAACCCTAAACATCCTCACATCCCAACCTGGAAATTCTCAAAGGTTTGGTTTAGGGTATTCTGGATTTAGTTCTACAACTGTTCAAGGCAGAGACAACACATGGTTAGATGAATTCAAGAAAGGCAAGTATATATTTTCCAAGGATATGCATGTTTGTACCTACTTTGGTAAAAGGGGTCATGTTACTAACAAATGTTTCACCAAAAGAAAAACATGAAAAGAAGAACAAAGCCTACACCCAACAAGTGTGGGTTAAGAAGGTCAAGATTAAGAATGTTTCAAAGAACAAGGAACCCAAGCTGGTCTGGGTTCCTAAAACTAACCTTTAATTTGCTTGTGCAGGTACGAGTGAAAGGAAAGCCATATTGGTATTTGGACAGTGGTTGCTCAAGGCACATGTCCGGGGATAAAGAACAATTCCTTTCACTCACTACATTCGAGGGAGGGCACGTGACATTTGGTGACAATAGCAAAGGACTTATCAAAGGAGTAGGTAAGGTTGGTAAGTCACTCTCCCAAGCAATTGACAATGTTTATTATGTAGAAGGTTTGAAGCATAACCTTTTGAGCATATCTCAACTATGTGACAAGGGAAATAAAGTGAATTTTGAATCAAACACTTGTCACATAGTGAACCCTAAGACATGGGAACTGGTCTATGAAGGAACAAGGCATAACAATGTGTATATTACATAATTAAGTCAAATTCCACATAACAGTCCCCTCTGCCTTAGTGTTGTAGTGGATGACCAATGGCTTTGGCATAAAAGATTAGGACATGTTAGTTTCACTTTGCTCAACAAGTTGAGAACACAAGATTTGGCGATAGGTTTACCTAACATCAAATATGTGGCGGATCAGCTCAGCCAAGAATGTGTAAAGTGCAAACATGTCAGATCATCTTTTAAACCAAAGAAAGTGGTTAGTTCCTCTAGACCATTTGAACTTGTACACATGGATTTATGTAGACCAATTCGTGTACAAAGTAGAAATGGCTTTAGTTATGTATTTGTCTTAGTTGATGATTACTCTCGTTTCACTTGGACCATATTCTTGAAATACAAAGTTGAAACTTTTGATGAATTTGAAATTTTAGTGAAACAGGTCCAGAACAAGATCAATCATCAGTTGGCATCTATCAGATTTGATCATGGATCGTAGTTTGATAATGCTAGCTTCATAACTTATTGTATGGAGCATGGTCTTTCTCATAACTTTTCAGCCCCCAGAACTCCACAACAAAATGGAGTAGTTGAAAGAAAGAATCGCACTCTAGAAGAAATGGCTAAAGCCATGCTCTAGTAGAAAATGTGCTTTTGCTGCGGGGTTTTTGAGCTCTACTGCTGCGGTTTTGCCCCGCAGCAAAAGTAGGCGCAGCAGTAGAAAAATTGAGTATATGATGCGGGGATCCTCACAGCAGATAGGAAACCATCTTATGCGGTTCTTGAGGAACCGCAGCATATGCTGGTAAGTTTTAAAATAATAATAATAATATCTGATGTGATTCTTCTAAAAACCGCAGCATATAGAAGCCTAAAATTTTTAAAAAAAAAATATTTTTTTTTGCATGTTTTATGCTAAAATGAAGCCAAATATATTATATATACATAAAAGTATCAAATTACATTATAATTGTTGTTATTATTACAAAAAAACAGTATAAAATGATACAAAGATTTACAAGGTACAGAATCAATCCAGAAGTAGTACGGGATCAGGTACATCTTTTGCAGAAAACCAGAAATCCTCTACAACATGGATTTATTACGAGAATCAGATTGTGCATAAAGAAAGATAAAAATAATTGTCTCAAACAAATTTCTAAACATTGAGGTCAGCAACACATCATTAATATAAAATTTAATAAGTTCAAAAAAGTAGCGAAATAGCAACGAACATAATCATTAATCAACACAACATCTAATTTTTTCAGCACCACAACACTATATCAGCAGCAATACAACAACATATTAGCAGTAACACAACATTAGCAACAGCAGCAAAATAGGCATTTGTGGCCACTATCAAATATCAATCAACATTGACTTGATTGATTTCTTCAGCAAGTTTCATATTACGTAAGCTAGCAAAAGTGTAAAGCAGTAATAAACAAGTTAAATAATTATATAATCAGTTAAAAATATAGTCAACAAAAACAACACAAAAAAGAAACAAAAAAATAAAAAAAAACAAATAGATGTATGTATGTGCATTTGATTTTTTTCTTGTAATTAGTAGCTTGTTTGCATGATTTTGGGTAAAGCTAGGGCGTTTTGGAATGAAAACGAGTCAAATAGCTCATTTTGGGTTACTTTTGGGTGTTTTGCTCCCATCTTTGCACTAATCAATCTAATTCATGTTTCTAAGGTTTATTCACGTCCTATAAAATTCATGTAACCATTCTACATCTTATTTGAATGATTCTGGGCAAAGCTATGGTGTTTTGGAACGAAAATGAGAAAAATAACTCATTTTGGGTTAGTTTTGGGTGTTTTTGCTCCCATCTTCGCACTAATCAATCTAATGAATGTTTTTAAAGTTTATTCATGTACTATAATATTCATGTAAGCATTCTACATCTTATTTTTATGATTTTGGGCAAACCTAGGGCGTTTTGGAACGAACACGAACCAAATAGCTCATTTTGGGTTACTTTTGGGTGTTTTTGCTCCCATCTTCGCACTAATGAATATAATTCATGTTTTTAAAGTTTATTCATGTCCTATAATATTCATGTAATCACCTCCCTAGACAGACTATGCAGAGCACATTGACATGAACATTGTAATTGAACTTGTGATTAGCTTTGTGATTGCGCCCCATCTAGGGTCATCACCTCCCTATATGGCCTACGCAGAGCACGTCAGCTTGAACATTGTAATTGAACTTGTGATGATTGAGGTGATAAAGCACATTTTGATTGCATTTGTAATTAGTCTTATGATTGCGCCCCATCTAGGGTCAACAGCTCCCATTTTACAATATTGTTAATTTTTTTGTAATTTTTTAGTAGAGTTGTTATTTTTGGATGCTTATGTTAAGGTGACTTTTTCACTTGTTTAAATTAAGGCAGATGTTAAAAAACTCAATGTCATCTAAATTTCTTGATCAAATCACAAACAAAAAGAACTTATGTCAAATAGAAAAAACAAAAAATAAATAAATAAATAAAGTGGCTACTAGCCTTTAGTAAAGTAAATCAAAGAAATCAGCAAAAGAAATCAAGTGAATCAAACCAAAGGCAATCAAGTTAGGCACATAATTCCCAAAAATAATCAAATAAGGTTATGGCACAACACCATCAACCATCCAGTGTCCTCATGTCGGGAACCTCATGCCCCTAACAAACCAAACATCCTCAAACTATTGTCTCAATCCTATATCTAATCCTAGAAAACTAAGAAAACCAAGAAATAAAAGGGGAGTTGGAAAGAACTCACCAAGGCAAGCCTAGAAGGGATCAATGTTACCATACGAATCCGAGTGATGTTTATGTATGTAATGTCATCTAACCAAGTACCTGCAAGAGTTACACTTCCACAAACTCTACAGAATAATTAGCAACCCCAAAAGAAATACAAAAGTCAACCATCGATATAATTATTTTTAGCTAATTAAGTTAAAATTTCTCTCATTTCAAGATTATAAGCTGCAAATACTAAAAAATTTGACAAGTACCTAAATGAAAGCATAACAAATTTTGATCAACACAAACCAAACCACTTAATTCATGAAGATTAGAGATAAGCAATAAACTTACTAAATCATTCCATGTATGGAGTTCTAACTCTATGTCATAATGATTCTCAAGCCTCTGTCAAAAAGAACAAATTTGTGAGTACGGATGACTTACTAGACAAATTCAATCCAGATGACCATAAAAACAATACATCAATCTCATAAGAAATAAAAGACAAAATAAGAAACTAGCACAAGAAGATTAAAAACAGGTTTAGTTCTGCTTACTAGTGTTGTTACTGATTAATTACCTCTTAATTTTTTTTTCTTTATTTAACAATGAGAATCTAAAAGATGTAAAATATAAATTACAAAATAAACTAGATCACATGATCAATTACTGAATTACCTCAAAATCTTCGACGCTAAAATGGATAATTTACAAAAGATAAAATGGATATACAACATCATACCACTTGTTAGTGGATCCGAAACTAGTAAACATATCCCAGACAAGGTATAGCAAGAAACATCTAAGAGAAACTAAAATGCCAATTAGATGGAACTAAACTAAAACGCCAATTAGATGAACTACACTAGAATGCAAATGGATCATACATCCAATACAAGATATGACGTACCATGAGAAGATGATCTATTCGCCTCAGGGCACAACATTGGCTTCAAATTCAATAATTCAATAAAAGTATCTAAAACTCGACGTTTAACCATAAATAAAAAGATTTTAACTTTCCAAAAGAGTCTGGTACACATACAACCATACTCCCATCTTATCAGTTATTACCATTTAGAAGCAACCATCAAGACAGAATCAAATTCTTGATTTAATGTAGTAATAGTTGTTGCCTATACCCCCTTTTAGCTAAAGCACCCAACCAATCAACCATCAACTACAAAACAACCCCCCCCCCAAAAAAAAATAATAATAAAAACAATTCCATCTTGCTAACTTCTCCTTCGTTCATTTTCCAGCTAAGAGTGAATGCCATTTTCCCTTCAACTCCATTTACAAAATATGAAGGGAAAGAAAGGGAAATAAACCCTAATTTGACCTTAAATACATCAAATTCCATACTCGTTCCCACTAAATAAGTTTTCAAGTCAGTGTTGCAATCGTTCATCGAAATCTAAGCTTGAGACAAGAAGATAGTACTGATTATATGAACAGACAGAACAACATCAACAATCCTAAGGAAAAATGAAATAAAAAAAATGCCCATTTCTTATATTGAATACACATTTTCCAAACTTCAGTTTGCCTTCTTCAACGTACAAATAAAACACAAATTCAAACTTTAGCGTGTTATAATGAAATGGCTTATCCAAAAAAAAAAATAGACATGAATGCAATAAGTGATAAAGACTTGAAGAAATTTCGATTTTCAATAGAAAATCAAGGGATCAATACGTGATTCCCGCAACCTAAATTAATTAATTAAAACCAAATGATACCATAGCATCACACCATCAACAACCATGACCACCGAGCAATAAGACGTTGCTCCTTACACTTCTATGGCCTGCCCTCCTAGCACTAAGCCATCAGGATAGCAGCTGCCTTCCAACAATACCCCCTGCGTGGCTCAGGCAGCCTAACAACGCCCATAGCAGTGAGGAAGCAACCCCATTAGCTCAGCCAGGAAAGTCCTAAGTTGTAAGGTGACCACCAGCCCCTACCCAGGGGATAACTGAATCAGAACCCCACAACAGCCTCCCTACGACACACACAACACCACGCACAACCTGCAAAGCAAACCACCCAGCAGAACCGAAACCCCCTAAACCCAGATCTGCAGCCCCAAATACACCACCAACACCCCCAACCTTCTATTAATTGCATTTCCAACCAAAGGATGTAAAGATTGAGTGAGAGGAGAGTACTTACAGCAGAGGAGAGTACACACAAAGAAAAATCGAGCGAGAGAAAATAGGGCTTCAATGGCGAAACCCTATCCTCGACCACTGCCCCTTGGCTCACTAGGGTGGTTGGCGGTAGACGGTGAATTGCAGTGGTGATGGTGGGTCGCCCGCGATTGCTATGGGAGTTCGTTGGTGGCTAGCGAATGTTGTGGGTGTGTGTGGCTAATGGTGGTTGGCGGTAGATGGCGGTGCTCATGGTGGTTGGTCGAACGCTCAGATAGAACGGCCGGTGGTGGTGGCTAGTTTGCATAGCCTGACCTGTGGTGGCCGTGGTGGCTACCAAGATGGGATGTGGTGGTGGTTTAGCTAGGGTTTGGACGTGAACTCGTGATTTTTTTGGGAAAGATTGTTGAATGCATATACTACTGTAAACGGAGTATTGTTAAGGGATTTTAGCAAGCGCAATTTTTATTAAGAGCACAAAAGCTGCGGGGTTTATTTAAGAGAACCACATCTTTTATACACTATATGATGCCATTCTCCAAGGAACCGCATCAGTTACTAAAGCTTCAAAAATAATGCTAGTATATGATGCGGTCTCTTAAAAAGCCGCATCAGTTTAGTTGTAGCAAAAGCATTTTTTTCTACTAGTGCTTCTAGAAAGTGGTCTGTCAAAGAAATTTTGGTCTGATGCTGTGAGTACATCATGCTACATACTCAATAGAGTTATGCTAAGACCAATACTAAGAAAAACACCTTATGAACTTCTAAGGGGTCAAAAACCAAACATTGAACATTTAAGATTATTTGATTGTAAGTGTTTTGTACACAATAATTGTAAGACCAGTTTGGACAAGTTCGACCCCAGGAGTGATGAAACTGTTTTCATTGGGTATTCTCCTCATAGCAAGGCATATAAAGTTTTCAACAAAAGAACCTTATGTGTTGAAGAGAGTATCCATGTGTTATTTGATGAAACTAACATGTTCAACAAGCCTGTGAAGGTAGATGATGATGAAGGTTTTGAGATTGGGATGACAAATTTCACTGGCACTGAACCAAAGAACACTGATGCACCAAACCCTCCAACTCCTCCTGAAAACAACAATGGGTCTGGTGCAGCAAAGGTAAATACTAAACAGGTTGTTGAGGTCAGTAACTCTCCTGCTCATCCAGCTGAAGATGAAGTGGGAGAGGACACTGAAAATACTGGTCCACCTTCTCAAAATGAAAATGAGATAGGGGGAACCAGTACAGACACTGGTTCTAACTTAGGTGACTCAAATGTTGTATGAAAGAGTATGTTTAAACAAAGAAACTCTCACCCTTCTGATCAAATCATTAGTGATTTATCAAAAGGAGTCCAAACTAGAAATTCTGTTTGGAAGAATTTCTGTGCTTACTTCTCTTTCTTCTCTCACATAAAACCAACTAACTATTACAAGATTGCACTAACTGATCCTGATTGGATCTTGGCCATGCAAGTTGAGTTGAACCAGTTTGAGAGAAATAAGGTTTGGCATCTCGAACCAACAACCAATGAGATGTCAGTTATTGGAACCAAATGGGTCTTCAGAAACAAAATGGATGACTCAGGCACTATAGTCAGAAACAAGGTCAGGCTAGTGGTTTAAGGGTTTAACCAACAAGAGGGAATAGATTATGATGAAACCTTTGCTCCAGTAGCCAGGCTTGAGGCAATAAGAATCTTAATTGCCTTTGCTTCCCACATGAACTTCAAACTCTTTCAAATGGATGTTAAAACTGCTTTTCTAAATGGTTATTTGAAAGAAGATGTGTATGTGGAGCAGCCCCCTGGCTTTGAGGATAGAGATTGTCCTTATCATGTCTACAAGTTAGACAAAGCTCTTTATGGCCTCAAACAAGCCCCTCGTGCTTGATATGAGAGACTCTCTAGTTTTCTAATTGAAAATCATTATGAGTGAGGTTCAGTGGACAAAACTCTATTCTTAAAGAAAAGGGGAACAGATCTGTTAGTGGTCTACGTATATGTCGATGATATTTTATTTGAAGCTACTAATTTTGTTTTGTGTGATGAGTTTGCAGACCTAATGAAAAGTGAATTTGAGATGAGTATGATGGGAGAGCTTGGCTTCTTCCTAGGGCTCCAAATCAAGCAAGTGGATGTTGGAATCATGATCCACCAACAAAAGTATCTCAAGGAGCTACTCAAGAGATATAGTCTGCAAGATAGCAAGTCCTATGACACACCCATTCCTACCTCTTCTAAACTGAGCCTAGATGAGAAAGGAGAGGATGTTGAGGATAAGCTATACAGAGCTATGATTGGCTCACTTCTCTACTTAACAGCTAGTAGACCATACATAGTGTTCTCAGTTGGGTTGTGTGCTAGATTTCAAAGCAACCGAGAAGAGTCTCATCTAAAAGTTGTTAAGAGAATTTTTAGGTACTTGAGTGGTACAGAGGACATGTGCTTATGGTATCCAAAGGGAAGCAATTTTGATCTTTTAGGATACACTGATGCTGACTATGCTGGTTTTAGTGTTGACAGGAAGAGCACTTCAAGAATGGCTCACTTCTTAGGTTCTTGTCTCATATCATGGGGATCTAAGAAATAAAATTCAGTGGCCTTATCTACAGCTGAGTCAGAGTATATAGCTGCTGCTTTGTGTTGTGCTCAATTACTTTGGATAAAGACACAACTAAAGAATTTTGGGGTCTGTTTCGGAAGTGTTCCCATACTGTGTGATAACACCAGTGTCATAAACATTTCCAAAAATCCTGTCCAGCATTCTAAAACCAAGCATATTGAGATCAGACATCATTTTCTCAGAGACAATGTTCAAAAAGGTAACGTGAATCTTGAATTTTGCAGATCTGAAGAGCAATTGGCTGATATTTTCACTAAGCCCCTAAGCAGGGAAGTGTTTGTCAAACTTCGCACATTACTTGGTATGGTAAGGATTAGATCCTAGTTCCTTAGGACTTATCCTTCCCTTTTTAGTTATGTTTGACATTTTTTATCCTTAGTGTACATATGCAGGGTTGGTTAACTTTTAAATGTCATATATGCAAGTGGTCTCAAAGTTCTTATGTTGATGTTGTTCCAATGTGTGGTATCTCTAAGTTGCCTAAATAAAAGGTGCCTCAAGTTTTTAATGAATACAGATCAGCGTCAGACCATCGTCAGACCAGTCCCTTACAACGGTTATATCAGTTTATTACTAAACCTTCAATTTTGAAATTGAGAATTTAATTGTTCTGACATGTGACCGTTGTGGGACAAGTGAACAGTGTAAAGTAACCTCCTCTCTATATCACTTAGTAACTGCGAATTTTTCTTCAGTTTTATTTCATTCTTTCACATTGATATCTCTCTCTAACCATCTCTCTCTCTCTCTAATTGCTCTTCTCTCTTAAACCCTAAGCATCATCAAAAGAATCTCTCTACAAGAATTCTCAAATACTTTATCTTTCTCTCATCAATCTACTGAATCAATCGAAAATGGGAAGAAAGAAGAACAAAGCATCAAAGAAAAGAAGCAAGGGACCTAGCCAATCACCTAGTTTCACACCTTCTAAGATCGAGAAGAAATCAAGTATTGCAGTGGTTGCTGAACACCACAAAATAGAAGAGAAGCAGAAAGAGGTTAAGGACCAAGCCACTGTGGAAACGGTTGTGGAATCCAAGGATGCCTATAAGCCTAAGGAGAAAACTCAACCACCACCAACTCCTGAATCACCACCACCATCATCACCAAAATCTCCATCACCTTAACCTCAGAAAACTCCATCCCCATCTAAGCCATCACCCTCCACATCAAAGAATTCACCCTCTCCATCACCCAAACAACCCTCTGCACAGCCTATAACCTCATCACCTCCACAAAAATCTCCATCACCCTCAAAAGCCAAAACTCCTCCTCCACCTTCACCACCAAAGTCCAAAACTCCACCACCCTCTCCACGACAAAAGGAAAAATCCCCATCACCTTCTCCACAACCACAAAAGACACCTTCACCAACCCCTCAGATCACAGACAAACTAGTGCCAAGTACTGAGGAGGAAGAGGTAGAGAAGGAAGAAATAGAAGAGAAGGCTGAAGACACACATGGGGAGGACATGGATGTTGAAATTACTGGAGTGGCACAGGGGGGGGAAAGGAAACTGGGAAGAGAACAAGGCCTTTAAGGTCAAGGGTCTGTAAGGATGAGATTAAGAAGGAGCCTGCTGAGGAGGGTCCAGTAGAAAAGAAGGGGGAAAAGAAGAAAAGAAAGAAGAGTGTCGAAAAGAAGGGAAAAGCTTCCGAGAGCCCAAAACCTGCAGCAAAGCTACTAACTGAAAAGAAGAGGAAGGCTGACTCTACACCTGAAAAGACCTCAGCCAAGAAGAAAGGTAAGACCATTTCTGAACCACTATTTGAATTAAGTGGTAGGGGTTTTTTTTTGTTTTGCATGCCCTCAGTCTTGGATGAGTCAACCTTTTGTAGAAGTGTTTAAGGAGGCTATAGAGTTTCATGGTTGGGAGGGACTGTTTGACAAAAGGTTGGATGTTTTTGAGTCCTGTGTTAAGGAATTTTACTCAAAATTGGGGAAGTTAGACAAAAGGAAGGTTTGGAGTGAGGTCGAAGGGGTAGATATCACTCTGTCAAGGAAGAGTCTAGGGGAGGTACTGGGTGTACCAAGAGGGGGGTTCTGTGACTACTAAAAAGATAACTGGTCTACTATCCCTAAGGTCAGTACAGAACATATTCAGACCACTCTCTTTACTGGTTCTCCTACTGTAGTTTCTGGCTATGTAATTGGCCAACTAAGGGAGCCAGTGATGAGGCTGTTTCATACAGTGGCCTCTAAGATAGTACTCCCTAGGCCTCAGGGCAGAATGGATGTAAGAAAAATGGATGCTGTGATAATCTATTGCCTGTATGAGAAGATCAAGTTGAGTCTCCCTGGTCTCATGCTAGCCCAAATGGTTAGCATTTTGGAAAGGTCAAACTACTCTCTACCCTATGGTGCCTGGCTTACCCTGGTTTTCCAAAGTAGGAAGTTACATCTGAGTGGTGAGGTCAAGAAGATGTCTGTCCTCACCAACCAGATCCTAGGTCAAAAGGGAATGACCTTTGAAGGTGGAATACTAAAGATGAGGGATGAAGAGAGGACCACTGGGGTCAGGAGAACAAGCAGCTCAAGGTCTGAAGAAGCTACTGGGGCATTGTCCAAATAGGTGCAAACACATGGAGAACTACTGCAACAGATGATGGCTAGTGTGAATGCTCTGTGTACTTCTCTGGATGGATAAATCAAGAATATATCAGCACGGTTGGACTCCCATGAAGACAAGCTTGCCTCCTCATCCAGCATCAAGCCCAATACCACTCAGAGATCAGTTCCCATAATTGCCCAAGTCAAGAAGAAGCAGTAGGAGGAGAGTGCAGAAAAGGGAGATGAGGATTCTACTGAGGATTCTGATGATGATGCTAACTCTGACTCTTCTTAGCTTACCCCCTACCCTGCTAATCTATTTCTCAAACTATCTTATCTCCGGTTTCTTTAAGCAATTTAACTTATCTTAGTTTTTGACCATTTCTGCCAAAAAATTTCTCTACAGAATGGTCCTGGTCTGTATAATTAATTAACTTGTGTGCACTTTGACATTTTAGATTGTGAGTTGTAGGTACTCACTTTTGGGACATCTCTGGAATGTCGTGTTTATATTATGCTTGTGCTTGACTTTACTTGTTGCCTTCTCCTAATTTTTGTGCTGTGATTATTTTGTCATTTGATGATGCCAAAAGGGGGAATAGGATGGGTGAAGTTCCTAATGTTAGGTATAGCAACTTGAACAAGGTTCAGACCTTGTTAGAGATGGCCCAGCTTTATGCCTAGGAGTATTTTGAGTTCAGATCAAATGCTCCTATCCATCCCAACTGGAAGAACCTCTTCCAAGTGAATTTAGAATTCTCTTGCTACATTTGATATTGATAAGTCTTGCAGGTTACAGGTTACAGGTCTTATGCTAAAACTCAATAATTAATTGAGTAATGTGATGAGTCGACTGGCCTTGTAATCAGTCTAACTGTGCTTTAATTTGTTGTGTGTTTTTAATTCTCTGAGTTATGAATTTGACTGCAGGCACAGTGCAAGACCATTTCCTCTTAACAGTTGTTTTATCTTAAACAAATAGTTACTGTTCACAGGAGGAACTTCATGGTTTGTCATCATCAAAAAGGGGGAAATTGTTGAACCATGTTTGATTTGATTGATGACAAACCAGTTCTCTATACTTGATTGTTATGCATGTTTGTATTTGAACAGGTTAATTCAAGTGAGAACTCTTCAAGGCAAATTTGAAGACCTTGAGATACTTGAAGATTAGAAGTCAACAGCTTGAAGCCTTTTTAATTTTTGTACTTCTAGGATCTTCTTGTAAAATAGACTTAGGAAAATATACCTTGTGTTTCTAAGTAAAGAGCAAAAAGAGTTAAAGTTTATGCCCCGTAAAGAGAACAAGCCAAGAACAAGCTAAGAACAGACAAAGAACAAGCTTGGAACAGTTCTCTTTACCAGATGTAGACTTTGTAGTACTGAGACCACTGTGGGAACAGACCTCAGTATTACGCACGTGCACTTAAGTGATCAGTATCGATTTTCGTGTTCAAAATTATTTTTTTAAAATTTATTTGAAAAATTATTGATCACTTATGTTTTTAAAATCTGCCAAATTAATACATAAAATCAGCTTTGCAATGTACTTGTTTGGACTCTAATGTACTTTTCCACTACATGTAGTGGAAGGAGACAAGGTCTGAAATAGGTACCTTTGCACTTGTGTCAGCTGAGCTTGTTTGCACAATTTAGGCAAGTCTCAAAGCACACTTCTAGGGGACGGTTTTTCCTTGCATATAAATACAATCTTTTGGAAAACCCTAGTGAGCCTTTTGCTCTCCAAAGAAAACCAAGTCATATTTTCTGAGAGTTTAGCCATAGAGCTAAATTATCTCCATGTCAATTTTCAAGAGAACAAACTTACGGAGATTTAAGATTGTAATCTTTGAACCACTTAGAGGGAAGTGGTTGGGGAGTGTTATGTGAACACTGAGTGAATAGTTAGAGTTAACAGTTGGGGAATTAAGTGTTAATTACATAGTTGTAGCATTTAATTGAGTGTGTAACCTTGTTATTATTTAGAGTTGATTAATAATATTGGTGAGAGAGTGGAGGACGTAGGCTTGTTTTTAGAAGCCGAACCTCGTTAAATCCTTGTGTCCCTACTCTTTATTTACTGTTCTGTCGTTGTTCTCACAAAAAGATAAACAAACTTTGAAAACGATTGAAAAACACACATACTCAATTCAACCCCCCCTTCTTGAGTATACATTGAACTTACAAAGCTGCTATCTCCCAAAAAGATAAGATCTCACAGAACTGCTGCCTGGCAGAGGCAAGAGTTCTGTGAAGCTGCTATCTCCAAAAAAGATACGAGCTCACGGAACTGTTGTCTGGCGGAGGCAAGAGTTCTGTGAAGCCGCTATCTCCAAAAAAGATAAGAGCTCACAGAACTGCTCCTTAGCGGAGGCAAGAGTTCTGTGAAGCTGTTATCCTCAAGAAAGATAAGGACTCATAGAACGCCTGCCTGACGGAGGCAAGAGTTCTGCACAAGAAGCCGTATTACAAAGTAATAAAAGACTCGAAAATGTAGCAAAGAGATAAGCATTACCAGATATGTTGTCTGCCAACCCAGACGCCTTTATATGAAATGCAACGACAAAAAAAAAATTAATGATGCAAATTTGAAATACTCAAAGTAAATTGCAAGGATATTGTCAAAAAATATCTCGTATTATATTCAATTGATGCCGGTAATGACCGACGGCATTTTACAATCCAATTACTTAGCTTGTACAAAAACACGTATTACAAAATATTACAGCTATCATTACAAGTAGCCTAGTCTATACAGCAATTACACCTGTACACAAACAAGAAGAGGCTGCCAGCCAGTAATTTGTGAAAACGCCTTATGAGTACTTTGTCAATAATCGCAACATAGAATTGCAGTACTCAGTTGATCTGCCATGCATCAATGTTGGCAAGCCTAAGCGACCAACATGCCTTAGGTACGATGGCAGGCAGCAGACGTTTTCTTTGAAGCAAAGAGGCCGCCAGAGGTAGAGTTGGCAAAATTATCACTGAGTTTGCCCTGAAGGTTGGGAGGTGTCAGTTTCTGCTTCTTGCTCTGGCAGAGGAAAGATGGGAATCCCGGTACACCGAGGAGAATAGTTCCCAGCATGTTCGATGGGGAAAGCATCTGCATCATTTAAGGGTTGTCTCCCTACTCCGTTGTTGAAAGCAGTTTCAACGGCATCCTGGTCAAGATCTGGATCAACGGATAACACGCACCTCATAGCAGCCATCCACCACCCATCAAACCGGTCAGTACAATATTGGTGGAGTTCAGTCGAAGCACTGAAATTTTGAACAGCTTCGTGGTTCGACGACTCTATCGTCTCCTCAGCTGCCTTGGCACGACTCTCAGCCCCCTGAGCCTGAGATTCAGCCGCCAAGACGCAACTGTCCAGCAACCTCAGAGCATTATCTTTTTTAGTACTCTGGGCCAAGACACCATCAAAGTCCCTCTCGAGGTCTTTGATGATGGCGTCTTCGTCACCCAGCTCGCGGGTTACCCGACCAATCTCCTGGACATGTTCTATGACCCTAATGTTTAGGGCTTCAATCAGTCCGTCATCAGTCAGGCTCTTAGCCCGATAGCTGACATTCTCCTTTTTCACCTCATCCGATTCCTCTTCCACAGCCTTCTTGGCGTCCTCCACTTCTTTTTTGGCATCCTCCGCCTCTACTTTGGTTGCCTCCGCAGCCTTTTAGGCTGCTTCTGCAGCCTCCTTTGTTGTCTTTGTAGCCTTCTACGCTGCCTCCACAATCCCCTTTTCTTTGGCGAACTCCGCCCCCTCACAGGTCAGAGTATCATTCTGTTTCAGCAAGGGGTTGATCACTTCATAACAGCGATCCAAATCATCATAGAGGCTCTAGTAGGCCTCCGTCAACTCAACAGCAAAATTGGCAGCCTGCAAGCATGAGAAGGCATGTTAATGGGCAAGATACTAAATAATATATATACACATACAATATCAAAAACAAAGTAAACGGATACTTACGCAGGCAAGATCATGGCGCAACGATGAGCCAGGATTCGTCTAGACGCCACGACTGCATTCAGCTGGCGGTCTGACGTCCTACAGCAGGTGGTAACCCAGGTCCCCTCCGGGAACAGACAGGTCCACCATCAGGGACTCATTGTCCCTCACGTCTAGTACCAGGCGGAATACCTCCCCTAAACCATATACAGGAGGAAGGAGCTCCGCTTGCATCCCCCAGCGTCCGGGATGTACATGGACGTTGGGGGGCAAGTTGAACTTCATGGACCCTACACGTCCTTCCGGGTCCAGGTTCAGGGCACCACTGGCTCCATGGTGAGGCACCCCAACGCTCCGGTAAGCAAAAGAGCCGTTGGGTACCCTCACCTCACGAGACCCGCTGGTCTCTATATACCCCTACCACAAGCAAAATGAAATAAGTAAGCATAAAGTGACCATATAACAATAAGTGAATAAGCAATACGCCCACACCTAGAACATACCGTAACAGGGTCTGCAAGGCGTAACTTTTCTAGATGACGATGCATTTCTGCGTCGTTGGCTAAAGTTGTCGTCTTCTCTAAACGGCGGAGGCGTTTCCTCTCCTCCACCTCAGCAAGGAAGCTCTTCAAGGCTTCCGGACCTAGCGGAGGAATGGGCCCCTCCTCTTTCTCTTTTCCCTTATCAGTGGCCACCATGCTTTGGCCCACTGATTCTTCTTGGACGTTGGCCTCAGGATCGGCCAACGTCAGGTCAATCACACTTGCGAACCCACCTTCCGCACAGGGGATGATGGGACGACAGTAGCCTTTTCAGCGTCTCTGGCTTCAGAAGCCAAAAAAAATTCATCCGTTGACACCCCAACCTCCAAAGTTAGGGCATCCTTATCTCCACTTGAGGACGGAAGGACGTCCTCCCCCATAGCAGAGGTCACGCTACCCATGACCTCTGGCGCCACAATATCACCATCACCCTTTGCAGGGATTGATGGCACCTTCTCCTCTCTCACCTTTGGGGCGGCGGTAGAACTAGAGGCACCTCCCCCCAAGTCTCCTTCTAAAGTCAAGATGGCATCCTCCCAATCCTCCGTGGTCAGATGCCTCTGGACCGTAGCAGGTTTTTGAGGGGATGGCTCCCTTTCTTTCCTCTTCTTTTTATGCTAACGACCAGTTATGGTCGCCATCAGCCCCCATAGTTGAAGGCTCCCTGATGACAACGCCAGTAGCAGAAGCGTTAGCCTCCAGCACTCCGCCCACCTCTTCTAGGAGCAACTTGCTTGCTCCCCTCTTCAGCGGATGGAGCCACCTCTTTCCCTTTACCCTTGGCAGCCTGTGCCTCCTCTGCTACAGTAACCTCTTTCACTATCTGGGCAACCTCAGCCGGCGTCTTCAGTTCGTCCATATCCAGATTTGCACAAAAGCAAAGCACAAATTGATCAGCCAATAAAAAAAGGAGGATGCAAGGACAACAAAACCAAAACAAAGAATAAGCGCCGCGCAGAGATAGTGCTAAAGTTATAGTCACAGTTATTGCACAACAACAATTACCTGTCTCTTTTGAGTAAAAACACCCGTAGAGACCGACGAAGGCAAGGGCAAAGTTATTCCCCATAATATAATCTGTGCTGGGCAGCCAAAAACGTGGACCTCCATCGCTGCCAGAGCGAAAGTATTCCACGATCGTTTGCTCTTCTGCCGACAGCGGACGAGGACGGATGTGTTCCATCCTACAATTGGGGTTGGAGAAAAGACGAGGAAAGGATATCTTAGCACCCGCGGGCGGCTTCACCCACACCCACTTACCCACCCAATCCTTTAATCCACTCTTATTGGGGTAAGCAAAGCAATAGCCACCGGTGGAGTACAATACATACCAGCCCTTCAGCGAGCTATTCTTCTTTGCTCCTATCTCTCGGATGACCTCTAAGGTCAATGTCATCCCAACATACCGACATACTATAACACCCCGATATTTCAGAGACCCTTAAGAAGGATTACTATAGGTCATCCAATCGACCTCGGGTTCCGAAATATAGGAGCGTTACTTAAAATTAACCCATCCACTAAGGAAATGAGTTTTAGTTGAAAATTCCAAGGTAAAGATAATATATTTTAAACCACAATTACAATAAAGACTACATATGAAGTACGTAGCGGAAATTCCAAAATTACAATACAAACCAAAAATAATTTAACTTAAGACTCTCAGGACAAATGTTTTAGACAAATATAAAGTTCTAGACGATTTTTATAGTAATGGGTCCACAAGCCAAGGTCTAATACATCCTCACTCAACGATGACCACCAAACCCACCTGCACCAGTAAGAGAATAAAAACAAACAAGAAAGGAATGAAAATCATAAAAACTAAGTAATTACGACTCCATCCTGTAAAAAAATAACTAGATAAATAAATATTTATGGGATTGGTAAATCTAGTAAGAAAATTTACTAACATATATAGTGCAAAATATTTTTCTTTGTCTAACGAGGTAATTAAGTTTTATGTCGTCCCAAAAATATAAATTCAATGCTTTAGGTTACACCAATCACAATGATAACATAATAAAATAAAATAACCATCGAGAGGGAGAAAGAGAACGCTAGTGGCCCAAGTCGCCACCTACTTTTAAAGGGTTGCGCATCACCCTACAATTTTGGCCATAAAGTATGTTGACAGAATGTCCCTAGTGTGCACACCCCTCACTAATCTAATGGGTATCCGCAATTAACCGCGCACCAAAAGACATAGGAGGAAGACTGAAAGAAAATTTAATATAACCTACTAGAAGCCTATTGGGTATCCACAAATGTGCACCAATAGAAGAACATCTAGCAGGGCAACCTGTTCATCACCCTTTTGGGTTTCTTTCTCCTCTCAAAACAATATGCAAAAAAAATATGTCTAATTTTATAAAATAAAATGAATAAATCAAAATAATTTGGTCACCCAAACTTTTACAGAAGGTGCAAAACATACATGAAGCCAAAGTCTACATCTATAACCATCATAGCAATTTTAATGTAACACAATCAACATTATAATCATCTGATAATACTTGTGTATATATATATCTATTATATAGTGAACTACCATCACAAATACCATCATTCGACAAAAATAATTGTTACGGTTCATGAAACTTATAAAAGTAGACATTTCATATACACATAAAAGTCACATAACCTACATCCTAACGGGATTCTAAAGTTGATGGACATCAAAAATTACCTCGTAAGCGCGTAAAAAAATAACGATCTAACAAACTCCCGAATAGCTCTCTACTCAACGTCGGTCTACAAATAAGATAAATCTAATATTAGAAAACTTGTACCATAAGCTCGGCAACCCCACCAAACAACATCCCCAAAATCAAGGAAAAGAAAAAGAGAGAGAAAAAATAAATAAATAAATAAAGTAAAACTAGTGAAAGAAAACCGAAAAGAAAATTTGATATGAAAGAAAAAGATAAATAAAATAAAAAATAAAAATAAAAATAAAAATAAAAATAAAATAAAATAATAAAAAGAAGTACTGCATCATTGTTGAAACATAGAAAGTTAAAAAAAACTTTTCAACCAAACCATCTTCCTCTGTAAAAACATCTCGTTCTCCATTTCTCTTTTTTTTTTTAAATATTCTTATTATAAAAATTTCAATCCAAAAACAACTTCAGTTATACAGATTTTGGAAGATGTTGATCAGGAACCCAGAAAACGAAAGTGCTTGTTCAACTGGTTGCTCATGAACATCAAGGGTTCAACAATGGAGTTTTTTTTTTATTGAAAAAAAACGAATTTCGGATTGGGTGTGAAGAAGAGATTGAATTTTTTTCTTTTTGCTTACCTGTATGCTGAGTTAATGGATTGTCAAGGCTGAGGGTGAGAAATGATGGCATACATATATATATAAGAGTTGGGATGATTCAACTTCTAAACTCATTAGTGCAAGAATTAGAGTGGATGGAGACTGAATTGATGCTTGGTATTCAATTTGGTTGTTACAGAAGATCAAATGAAGGGGTTGTGATGATGTTAATTAATATTATTATCACTTTTTTTTTTTTGGTCTTCTCCGTGAAACAGGTAGAAGAGGAGGTGAAGGGTTTTAACTTTTTTTTTTATTATTTTTTTTATTTTTACTAAAAACCTGATTTTTTTTAAGAATTAAATATATTTGAACTTTAATTTATCATTGTTTAACACATATATTTAAATAATTCATTTTCCAAAATTTATATAACTACATATAAAATTACGGGTATAAGTATCAAAATACTGTGTAAAAATACGTATATTTGTATAAAAATACCGGGTATTACACATACCCACACGACGAAGAGTAGGCATAACTTTGCCGTCTGCGGATGGACTCGTGATGGTCCAATCATCAGGAATCACATAAGTATCCTTGAAACTCTCGGACCATCCATCCTCCGACGTCTTTTGCACCCAATTTGAATACGGACGTTGAACGGCTGGACACTTGGGTCCGAGATTTTGATGCGCTATGACGCTTCGGGCAGGGTACGCCCTTTGTGCGTCTTCATCACGCCATTGTTTTCTCCCAGCCTTCCACGCCGGCGTAGGGCCCGGCCTCCTTCTCCTACCTACAGCATAACAGTACAAAAACATAAGGTCAACACAACGTTAAAATAGCGTAAATTACCTAATGAGGGTCGTCCACTGGAGTTTTCCCATCCCCATCTGATTCTCTTCAAAGCAGCAAAAGGATTGGGGCGCCTCGGATCATAGTATGAGCCATACTGGACAAACTCCTTGTAAAAAGTCACAAAAGAGAACCAGTATTTCTCTTCTACGACCGAGGGTAGCCGCCGCTCCCCCCGCAATAAGCGGCGGAGGTCTGCCACATCCTTTTGCTGCTCAATGTTAAAGTCAGAGAGTTCCCTACTCCAGTTACGAGCCCCCTCCCTGTTGTCCGCCGTACGGCCTACCAGGACATAGTCTGGCAACCACTTACCCCTAACGGTTGGAGGAGGAAGTGGAGGAAGACGATTACCCCACTCCGACCTCTCAGTATCAGGGCGAGACGACAGCGGAGATGTCGGTGGCCGACGGTCCAGGATATCCTTCCTCAGTTGAAGAGGATACCCTTCCCGTGGACGACAGAGAAAAGATGCCTTAATACTTGTCGTATACGGAGTATTCTTACCAGACTCCGCTCTCTTTTGAGCAGTAGAGGTTGCTGCCGGAGCAGCAGAAGTCTCCGTCGGGGCTGCGGGGTTTGCAGCGTGACTTCTTTCCTTCACGGAGGAGGCGGATACACTTGCGTCTTTGGTTCGTGAGGAACTAGGTTCGCTGCGGACTTGGCCACCCCTCTCCTGGTTTTGGCTGTCACTTGCACTGGACATCTTTGATTAACTGGCAAAAAACCAGTATAGTAAAGCAAAGACGGCAGACAGTAAATCATAGCAGTAGCAAGCATAACAGAGTAGCAGACCCATCCGCCAGCCAACACGGCGGAGGAGCTAACAATAACACAGTAGGCTAGGCCGGCATCCGGGCCTAGCGGACCACAGGCTAGGCATTATAGACTTGCCACATGGCCAAACTTGCAGAATATGAAAGGACATAAAGCTGAAACGTCGCGTCGTTATGACGTCAGCGGCAACGTTTCAGTTTCATTTGAACTTTGAGAGAAAAAATAGGGTTTTACGTTTGAAAACTACCCCCGAATGCACTCAAAAATGCTATAAAATGCAATGAAATGCAGAAAAAGCAACAAAAACAACTTATTCAAGCCTAATTTTAGCCAAAAAGGAGAAGTTACACAGCGAAGGAACACAGCAAAACACGAAGCTCAGCAAATGCAAAATTTTGACCAAACTAAGCACACAAAGGGAAGAAATTACCTTGTGTTGTTGTTTGAACTTGCTGAGATTGATAATTTTCTAGTTCTGCGTTGTGAATTTCACTTGGAATTTGGCTAAATTGCTGCAATTGTCTTCAAAAATCACGTACAGATAAACGATTTTTTGAGAAGAATTGTAGAGAGAGAAAGTTCTGAGGAATTCAAAAAGAAATAAAACTTGTGAAAAGGCGCTCTGACTATTTATAGCCAAAAATATTGGGCTCCACAGTGCTATAGTACGAGACTCTTAGTATCCTTTTAACACTTGTTGTGACGACCCAACTCGTATAAACCGGCGCGGAAGAGACCGACGAGTCGAATTGTCAAACTAACATACAAACATACTAAAAGTCTAAATCAATACCTCGAATTATATTATTATAAATCCCAAAACGTACAAAACCACAAGTTGTACATAACTAAATCCCAAATAGTCATTACTAAAGAATTAACTCCAAATCTGTAGTTAGAGTTAAAACGTACATACTACAACTACTAAAAGTCTGAATACTAATAACGGAAAATAAACTATAGAAGTAAACAGTCAACAACGCTCGCCCAATCCCAAAGCTAAGCAACACCGTCATCATCAGAGTTACCTGAAAACATAAATCCACCATCAGTGGTGAGTAACATAACAGTCCCACCCTAAAGTGGATACACATGAACATAGATTAAATCAGATAAAAAAAATCAGGCACTCATATACACAACATACAAGGTTTAAATAAGAATAATAATATCAAGAAATAAAACTCGCTCAACTTTACTTAATCTTTACATAATCTTTGTCGCTATCATTTACATATTAGACCGAACTATGCTCGTAAGAACACATCTTACGTGATCGAACTTTCCTACTATGCCAAGAATGAGAATCTTACTCCCATACCCATGAACCCATCTTTCGGAATCCATATCATAAAGACGACATAGTAAGTACTAAGTATCCCAATACCGCGGTTAGGATAGTGGCCGCGTCTTAACCCAAGTCTTAGAATCTTACTCTAAGGTTATGCGTCTAGTATGCAAAATCAAGCTAATCTTTACATTCTTTACATCTTGGTTATTCTCAAGTTCGCATCTTATGCCTTTACTCGAGACTAACTATGTACATCACAATATTAGAACTTCTTTAGTCAATCTTTATACTTTTCTTTAATTTTCTTTAACTTCCTTTAATTATCTTTAATTAATCTACAATTAAAGAATACATGACCTTAACAAAGAAATTCAAGATTCATCCAAGAATTATAAAGAAACTTCAAGAATCATTAAATAAACATCAAGAACATATTCTTAAACTTAATTCATCAATCATCAATTCAAGAATCATATAAAACCTATCAAGATTAATCAAGAACCATCACCATCAATAGTCCATAACACACACATGTTACACGAAAATTCCATCAACATGTTCATCAAATTTTATGCATCAAATCTTCATATAAACTTCATGAAAATCGAACACAAACATTCCCAGACATGAACCTATCCTAATTAATTATAACATGCAGGAAAACTAAACAAGAACATCACGAAATGGACTCCCAAAAATTGCCCAGAAATCACGCATATTATGGGTTAAATTCATCAAACTTTTAGTCTAATTTGGTCATCAAATCTACCCTATGAATCATGGTATTCAAATTAGGATGAAAAGGCGTGTTACCTTAATGAAGTTTAATCACTAAAACACGAAAACTTGCTGCCCAAACTCGACACACACGGCCCAACAATCACGCACCACACGGCTTCACCCACACGTACACGGTGCACCACCACGGACACGGCCACCACTACACGGCTTCAATGCACGGTCACCAACCCAACTTCAACACACAAACACGGCCCAAAAACACGAACCAAACCCAAAACCAAAACCAATCCCAAAGTCTTGATCAATGGCAATGAAGGTTTACTTGTGTTTAATTTCTAAAGATCAATAGGAGATGAATCTTTAAGTTTTTGGTTGAAGAATTTTGATGAGCAAAGGTTGGAGAATCCAAGCCAAAAATGGCGTGTGGAACAAGGAGTAAGAAAGAGGGAGTGTGTTTAAGTTTGATTTGTGAGCAAGGGTGATTAAATGGAAAAAATGATCATAATGCCTTACTAACACTTCTATTTATAGAAGTTAGTTAAGATGTGAACACAAGTAAGTGGCAAATGAGCCAAATAAGAGAGAGGGGCCGGTTGGGGCTTGCTCAAATGGGCCATGACAATCACTTGGGCTAATTGCACTCATGCATGACTAATTACGATTAAATTCGCACTTGGCCCAAAAACCAATTAATTAGAAAATTAAAATAAAATCCTAATTAATTAAAATAAAATAAAATAAATAATAAAACAATTAATCATATAATAAAATAGTCACACTCAAGCAATAAAAATAGTCCAAATAGATTTAGACCATGCATAAAAATAAATAAAAATACAAGCAACAAAACCAAAACAAATAATCAAAAACCTGGGGCGTTACACTTGTCATACATCTGAGTATGGGGGTCAAAGTACTACTCCGACGTCTTATGGCGCTTCAACTTCTTAAAAACACCGCCAACTCAAGAATTTCCGGTACTTTTGGGGGGGGGCAGTTGTATGGGGGCATACCGGTACATCAGCGGCATGACCATACCCATTCGAAGCTTCCCTAAGCCGCCGAAGCAGTGAGACGCCGTCGTGTTCCAAGACGGCGTCCAAGGACCAAGAGGACTTAGAACCTCTGTCAGGGTGAGGAAAATACAAGTTCACCCAGGGACGACAGAGATCTGGTCCCAACTTCCACGTGGCGCCACTCAAGGTCTCACTTGAGCACTTGGGCCCACATCATAACTAACTAACTAGTTCAGGGAGATACGTACATATGGCGGCCATCCAGACCACCACTCTGCATAATAACTAACTAAGATTCCCAGGCTGGCATCAGCCAATCACAGGGTGACATGTGTACCCCAAGGTACCGCCACCAACCAAAATCCTCCTCTACAAATAGAGGAGGATACACCTCATTTAAGATACATTCTAATTCTCCTACATTCTTCTACTCTCTCTCTCTCTCTCTTTCTCTCTCTGGATTGAATCCCCTTGCTGACTTAAGCATCGGAGGGTCTTTCCCCGGAAACAACCCGGGGTTAGCTCACCGTTGTTCCTTGTGTGCAGGAACCACCACGAGGAACACCACGAGGACCACCACGAAGAGGTTGCTCCTTCGATCAAGCTAAACTAGGACGGAACACATCTCATTCTACAAACTACTTCCTCCGCTCCTATACAATTGCAATGTTGTCAATTTGACATTATTTATAATCTTTTTAATAATCCGCTTTTGTGTTATATACATGTAAACAAATATAGTCATGTGAAATGTCTTTTAAATTGTCTCAATGTATACTTTATTGTGATCTAATTTTTATAATTTTTTATAAAACATAATTAAAGATGTTACGAATACAAATTATACATTGGTAAGCTTGAAAAATAAAACATTGCAACTAATATGGAGCGGGGAAAGTATTAGTTTAGCAATCGTGGGCTGGTGGCTATGCACGCTTTTAACAATTTTTAGTGCATTAAAATTAAAACTATGAAAATTTCAATGCAGAATTGCGGATGGAATATAGTAATTGTTTTTTCGGTTTTTTAAATTATATCCCTGAGCTATTAAGTTTTCTAGGTTGTACCCTATGGTTTTCAAACTTCCCACCTGTTGATTTAACGACCGAGTTTTATTAGTATTTCTGTTTTTGATTTATTTGTGTATTTATGATATTTTATGTATGGTCCAAAATTTATTTGGACTATTTATTTTTATTTTATTTGATTAATTTCGATTATTTCTATTTTTGGTTGTTTTATTATTTATTTTATTATTAATTTAATTAATTAGAATTTTATTATTTAATTTTCTAATTAGTTAATTAATTTTTGGGCCAAATGCAAATTAGGCATTATTAGTCATGCATGAGTGCAATTAGCCCAAATGATCACCGAAAGCCCAATTAAGCCTTGTCATAACCGGCCCCCCTTATGATTAGTGGCTTAATTTAACACTTGCTTCATGTTCACACCTTAAACCACTTCTATAAATAGAAGGGTTTGTAAGGCTTTAGAACTCATTTGTCATCATTTACACACTTGCTCATCTTTTGCCACAATCAAAAGCCAAACACAAACACTCTCTCTTTGTCATAAGTTCCACACGCCATTTTTGGTTGTGTTTCACCATCTTTTGTTCATCATCCAATCAATTCCAAAACTTAAAGATTAAATTACTATTGATCTTTAAGTAACTTTAAACACAACAATCTCCATTTTTTATCCATCAAGACTTCTAGTTCGGGTTTGGTTTTGGGGTTTGTTCGATTGGGTCGTGTTCGTGAAGGGGTTCGTGTGAAGCCGTGTGGTGGCTCGTGTGTGGCCGTGTAGTGGGGAGTCGTGTCGTGTTGAAGACGATGGTGCAAGTGGTGGTGCCGTGCAAGCCATGGTGGTGCCGTGCAAGCCGTGCCGTGTAGACCGTGATAGGGCCGTGTATTTTGGGTTACGGGCAGCAAGTTTTTGCTAACGTTTTTGCATTCAAGTAATAAGGTAACATACTTTCTCACCTTAATTTGAATACTATGATTATAGGGTTGATTAAATGATCATGTTGGATGAATTGTTGATGAATGTATGCTATGTTATGCGTGATTTTAAGGGTTAGTTTGGGTATTGATTTCATGATAATTTGTTAAGTTTTCATGCATGTTTGATGGGATTTTTGTGTGACTTGAGTTCTTGTTGAGTTCTTGTTGAGTTCTTGATGAGTTCTTGTTGAGTTCTTGATGAGTTCTTGATGAGTTCTTTGAGTTCTTTATGAGTTCTTGGTTGAGTCTTGAAATCTTGAAGTGAGTCATGTAATCTTTAAGGTGCAAAGTTTGTTAAAGTCTTTTGAAGTTTTATTTAAAGATAAGTAAAGTTTAGTAAAGTTTTCTAAAGAAAGTTAAAGAAAGGTTTTAAAGAAAGTTAAAGATTCGATAAGGATTGATTATAGAAGTAGTAATTGTTTTATGGTTAGACTCAAGAAAAGGCGTAAGAAGCGATCTTGAGAATAACAAAGTTGTAAAGATGTAAAGATTAGCTTAAGTTTACTTTTAGACGCCTAACCTTAGAGTAAGATTCTAAGACTTGGGTTAAGACGTTGCCCCTATCCTAACCGCGGTATTGGGATAGTGTATACTTACTATGTTGTCTGTTTGATATGAATTTTCGTAAGATAGGGTTCATGGGTTTGGGAATAAGATTCTCATTCCTGGCACAGTAGGAAAGTTCGTTCGCGTAAGATGCATTCATACGTGCATAGTCCGGTCTAAAATGTAAATGGTAGCGACAAAGATTATTAATGATATAAGTTTAAGTTGAAATAATTAATAGTTGGTCAAGTTTATGTTATTGTTATTATGTTGATTATGTCGCATGTTGGTATGTTTAGTCTGATATGTTGTTTGATTTGTTCTATGATTATGTGTATCCATGTTAGGGTGGGACTGTTATGTTACTCGCCACTGACAGTGGATTGTTGTTAATTTTTCAGGTAACTCTAATGATGACAGTGTTGCTTAGCTTTGGGTTGGACGAGTGCCGTTGTTTTCCTATTCTAGACTATGTTATGTTTTTAGTTTGGACGTATAGCTTATGTATTCCGTATCTTCTAACTCTAATCGTATTTGGAGTTACTTTCTAGTATTGTTTACTTTGGGTTTAGTTTTGTACAAACTTGTGGGTGTTGTAATTTCGGGTTATAGTAGTAATCATTTTGAGGTTTTGTTTTAAATTTTTAAGTAAGTTTGTTTGTTAGATCGACAATTCGACTCGTCGGTTTCTTCCGCGCCGGTTTAAGCGAGTCGAGTCGTCACAGTTGGTATCAGAGCCGAATGGTTAAGACTTTAAGTGAAGTTTTAGGATTTGAGTAAAACCCGGGAGTTGAGAGCTTTACCATTCCTGAGTGATAAACCCAATTTAGAATAAGTTTAAGGGAGAAGAGCGTCGGGTAGAAGAATCCGGGATAAGACTCTTTTCCTATTTTTTTTTTGTGTGCATACTTGACTGGAGTGTGGATTTTTGACTGACATTGCCTCTTTTGTTTGTCTGTTTCTTGCGGTGATTTCAGCATGTCCACACCTCGCCGGACAAGTTCGGGTCGACAGAGGTTACGAGTGCTCGAGGAGGCGATTCTTACGCTAGCGCATCATAGTCGTCAGCCATCGGGATCGCAGTCGACGTTCGATCGTATCGCTCGACATCGACCACCTACTTACGATGGGGTTGCCGACCCTACGACGTTGGAGAGTTGGATCCGCGAGATGGGGAAGCTCTTCGACGCAACGTTTTTCCCCGAGCACAAGAAGGTCCAGATCGCCGCCTACTACTTTCGAGGAGAGGCCGATAACTGGTGGAGCGTAGCTAGGAACGCGTGTATGCCCCTACATTTGATGTCTTGGGCCGAGTTCGTAGCTAAGGTCCAGGAGAGGTTCTACCCCGACGAGTTACAGTGGCAGAAGCAGGAGGAGTTTCATACTCTCGCTCAGGGTAAGATGACGGTTCAGGCCTACACCGATAAGTTCGCCGAGTTATCGAGGTTCACCACATCGGTAGTACCATCTGAGGAGGAGCGGATCAAGCGCTACATCAAGAAGCTAGATCCGAGGATTAGCGGCCACGTGATCCGTAGTGGAGCGAAGACATTACACCGAGCTTACGAGGTAGCACTTGAGATCCAGACGTCTGTCGAGGAGGACGCAAGCAAGAAGAGGACCCCGACCCCGGTGACGTCGCCATCATTTAAGAAGCCCCGGTTCAGTGCTCCTAGCAGTACCCCTCCGACCGCTAGTTCGTCTCAGGGAACAGGGGGTTCGAGATGCAGAGGATGTGGCAAGGACTTCCATCCAGGGAAGCGTTGCGACGGGACGCCCATTTCTTTTTTTATCTGTGGGAAAGAAGGCCAAAAGGCGTTAGTTTGCCCCGAGAAGAAGCCAGGCACCAAGACCAAGTAACTTCCAGCACCGGCTAAGACTCCAGTGAAGAACCGAGTATATTGTATGACTGAGACAGAGGCAGAGGTCCAGCCAGATGTAGTCTCAAGTAGATTTCTTGTCTCTGGTTTATTAGCTTATGTTATATTTGATTCTGGTGCCACAGTTTCTTTCGTGGCTAGTAGTTTTGCCTTGAGGTCTAATCTTCGTGGCAGTTCCCCTATTAGTTCAATCATAACTCTCCCTTCTGGAGAGGATTTTGTCTGTCAGAGTGGAAGAGTGCCCATCATTATAGCTAGAGAGCAGGCGACGGCTGATCTGAAGGAGTTCCCGCTGATGGAGTTCGATGTCATTCTTGGCATGGACTGGCTATCGAGGTATCGAGCGATTATTCGTTGCCAAGACCAATCAGTGACATTCCGAGGATCGCAAGGCAATCGGATCACCTATTCTGGGATCGTTCTGAAGAAGGGTGTAAAGGTAATCTCAGCCTTGAAAATGAGAAAACATCGCCAGAAGGGCAATATGGTGTTCCTATGTCAGGTAAGGGACTTGACTGAGGATAGTCTATTGGACGATATACCTGTAGCGAGGGATTTAAGAGATGTATTTCCTGATGAGATACCGGGAGTTCCACCCGAGCGCGATGTCGAGTTTAATATCGACTTAGCACCCGGGACAGCGCCGATTTCGAAGGCACCTTACCGGATGGCACCATCGGAGTTGCAAGAGTTAAAGACTCAACTCCAAGATTTGATCGATAAGGGCTTCATTAGGCCGAGCGTTTCTCCATGGGGAGCACATGTGCTCTTTGTGAAGAAGAAAGACGGTAGCATGCGCCTGTGCATAGACTACCGAGAATTGAATCGGGTAACTATCAAGAATAAGTACCCGTTGCCTAGGATTGAGGACTTGTTCGATCAGTTACGAGGAGCGGGAGTGTTTTCGAAGATAGATCTTCGATCCGGATATCATCAGATTCCGGTCAAGAAAGAAGACATCCCGAAAACCGCTTTTCATACGAGATACGGCCACTACGAGTTTGAGGTGATATCCTTTGGCCTCACTAATGCACCAGCCGTGTTCATGGATCAGATGAATCGGACTTTTCATCACTTACCCGATAAGTGCATCGTCGTTTTCATAGATGATATCCTAGTCTATTCGAGGGACGAGTCTGAGCATGCAGAGCATCTCCGGATAGTACTAGATATATTATAAAAGAATAAGTGGTTCGCAAAGATCTCTAAGTGTGATTTATGGATTCGCGAAGTAGCATTTCTGGGTCACGTTATTATCAAGGAAGGCATTAAGGTAGACCCGGCAAATATTAAGGTTGTAGTTGAATGGAGTAGCCGAAAAATGTGGCGGAGGTTCGTAGTATTCTGGGATTGGCCGGATACTATCGATGATTCTTCCAGGACTTCACCAAGATTGCTAGGCCATTGACTAGTCTCCTACAGAAGGAGATCCGATTCGTTTGGACGGAGGCTTGCGAGCAAGCATTTCAGCAAACAGAGATTAGTTTTTGCTCCTATTCTTACCCTTCCGAACGATGAGGAGGATTTCGAGGTCTATAGTGACGCATCTAAGAGTGGCCTAGGATGTGTGCTAATACAAGGTGGGAATGTCATCGCTTATGCATCGAGGCAGCTGAAGGTGCACGAGCGTAACCACCCCACGCATGACTTAGAGCTAGCAGATGTGGTATTCGCGCTTAAGATCTGGAGGCACTATCTCTATGGTAGTTCGTGTAAGGTATTCACGGATCATAAGAGTCTCAAGTACATCTTCACTCAGAAAGACCTCAATATGAGGCAACTACGATGGCTTGAACTTATTAAGGACTACGACCTGACGCTTAATTATTGCGAAGGCAAGGCGAACTTAGTCGCTGACGCACTGTGTAACAGCCCCGAAAATTCGGACATTTTCCTTCCTTTGTAAAACTTAAATTTTACTAAAATCATAGCCCGAATTTCTAAAGTTGCTACTCGTACGCCCACCTCTGATAAGAAATGGGTATACGAATAAATAAAAGCAGGATCGTAATGTTTTCAAATTCCAAAATGGATTTCATTCATAAATACCAAAGCCGTACAATGTTTAAATCCAAAATATTAAAAGTTAAAATAACTTATTACAAGGTGTTCTGCTAAAGCATAAAGCGTATGATCAAAGGGTTTAGCTAATTCCAACAGAGATTCCTCATCAGCTTCAAACAAGTAAGTCATCCTTACTACTCACCTACACAAAACCCCGAAGGAAAAACAACAAACAAACAATAACACAAAAATCAGAAAAACTGAGTATGATCGACTCTACCTCGTAAAACGGTTTTAGTTTAAAAACTTTTGACACACAAGAGACATAGAACATCAGTTGAACCAATATTTATCCAATTCACAATTTTTAGAGCAATTAATATTCAAGATTATTTAATTGGGAAAGTGAACGCAATAGGGCCTGTTTCATCCAGTCACGGACTTTTCGGCCTAGCCTGCAGCTTGTCGACAGAGTGTCCCGAGTGTATACACCCCTCACAGAACTAATGCGTTCCCGCAAGTGCGCCACCAGAAGTTCAGGAGGAGGACGAAAGCAGATTATAACGGTTACAAAGATTCAACGACGATTCAACACATGTCCGACCTATTGTGTGTCCACCACGACAATAGGCCCACATTGGGTACTCCCCAATGAGACACCGTTCATCACCCTAATAGGTCGTCACCGTTCGGGCTACTTCCCCTTTGAAGATTGTTTCACTTTAAGTTTAGGTTCATTTGGTTTTGAAAATCATTTAATTTGAGTGAGAACAACAAACTCCAAATAAATCAAAGATCCCAAAATTCCGCACTTTAAGAATTCTCCATGAGAAATCAAACCATAAGGCAACTTGCCAATCCAAATTCAACACTCAATAATTCATCGTTCATTTACAGACACTACTTGTACTTCTTAAAGCAAAGCGGGTACAATTATTCACCATTCCATAACATAATTCCATGACGTAAATAATTCAATAAACAATGACAATCAAAGAATTGCTAAGAGCGTCAAACTTTTCAAAATCATGTGCATAGAAGGAAATTTTCGAAAGAGTAATAATATACTCATAAACACATTTTTCGAAAATATGTATGTATATATATACTAAATAATTTTCAAAAATGGTAAAATAAGGTTACATAAAACATTTGGAGATTTTAAGTTGTAAAAATCATAATATAAATACGTAGTACAATTTCGAAAATTCGAAATAATATTTTCAATCCGTGAGTATATTTTCGAAAATTTCAGAATTTGTAAATAGAATAAATGAGCTTCTTTTGGGCTTCTAATGGGTATTTGGTACACAAATTATATGATCTAAAAAACATGTACACAACCCTTAGTCCAAAAACAAGTTTTATTTTGGTTTTCGAAAATTACAAAAGCATAAATAAACCATTATAAAAATCTAGACAGCAACTATATTTGGCATAAAATGCCTTTAAAACCATCACATTAGCCCTCAAAAACATGGCTAAAAACATCCCTTGAATACCCATACATCCACACGAGAATATTACTACTATGCACACAATTAATCATAATTTTACGTCATCAAAACAACCTTAAAAACAATAACTAAAACCACTACTTAAGCATGCATATAACTTCAACTAAAGCGTAAATAAGCATAACTATAAAACATTAAAACTACGCTAGAACATCACACTAAGCATGCTAAAACAAAAGCGTAAAAAGAAACTAATCTATCCTAAGCATACAAGAACCTAGGGGCTAAAGAAAGCGGTAGACATCGAAGCATACCTCAACGTCTGGAAAGCTATTTTAAGATCGCTCTCTCCTTAGAAAATTAAACTCAATTCTCTCGGTTATTCTTCCGTGAAAACTTTTCAATTGTTACTCCTCTTTTATTAGAGGAGAATTGGAAGAAATGTTGAGAGAATTGTGAGGAGTGATGGATGGTGAAGTGGGTTATTTATAGGATGGGAGGGTGTAGGAAAGTAGTAAATTTTCCATGTGGGACAAAGAGGTGGAGTGGTGGTGTTTGAGCCGTGTGGGAGGGGTGGTGATAAGGTGAGGTGGTGATGATGTGGCCTTGGAAGTTGTGTTGTCAAGCTTTAATTACTTGATGACTAATTGACTAGTTAGTCTAATTATGCGGCAAATAAAATACAGCATGCATAAAACGACCTTTAAAAATAAAATTCGAAGCCATAAAAAATATATTTATTTATCAAAAATATTTTTCCATACAATAAAATAATTTTCGCAATTTATATATATTATTTTCGAAATATTTAAATACATATTTATTTATTTTGAAAATATTCCAACTTCAAAAATAATATTACGGCAAAATACTTTGTTTTAATAATAAATACCTTTGAAAATAATTCGAAAAGCTCTTTTATAAAATATAAAACCTCTTTATAGAAGATATTATTTTTGAAAATTCTTGAAAAATTACGGGTATTACACACTGAGTCGCAAGAATCGATTGAGCTTCAGTAGAAGTCGTAGTTTCGTCAGATTTCATCTGACATCTATGAGTGTCGAGCCTGAATTATTTCAGGAATTGCGCAAGGGTCAGAAGAATGATCCGTAGTTGACTAAGATTCGAGAGGCTTTGCGGCAAGGAAAAGCCGTTGGCTTCGAGACTTCTTCCGACGGTAGTCTGCGATTTCGAGGGAGGTGTTGTGTACCAGACAGTTCTGATCTTCGGAACAGGATCATGTCTGAGGCACATAACTCGCCCTACTCTGTTTATCCTGGAGGTAACAAGTTGTATCAGGACCTTAAGGGCCAGTTCTGGTGGCCTAAGATGAAGCGGGATGTAGCAGAGTTTGTAACTCGATGTTTAGTCTGTCAGAAGGTTAAGATCAAGCATCAGAGACCTGGAGGTCTTTTGCAGCCACTACCGATTCCGACCTGGAAATTTGAGTCGGTATCTATGGACTTCGTGGTTAGCCTACCTACCTGTAATGGTATGAACGCCATTTGGGTAATAGTGGATAGGTTGACCAAGGTCGCTAGATTCATACCGATGAAGATGACCTGGTCGATGGAGCGCCTAGCAGAGGCTTATACCCAGGACATTATTCGACTTCACGGAGTTCTGAGGGAGATAGTTTCTGATCGTGATCCGAGATTCTTCTCTCGTTTTTGGAAATCGATTCAAGAAGTCTTTGGGACGAAGTTGAAGCTTAGCACCGCATTTCACGCGCCGACGAATGGCCAGACTGAGAGGACCATCCAGACTCTAGAGGATATGTTACGAGCATGTACTCTGGAGTATCATCAGTCTTGGGTATGTATGCTCTTCTTGGTAGAGTTTTCATATAACAACAGTTATCACTCCAGCATTGATATGGCTCCGTACGATGGCTTTGGGATCTGAGATGGTACGAGATACCGTAGAGAAGGTCCGAGTCATTCGGTCTATGATGCAGGCTGCGCAGAGTCGTCAGAAGCCCTACGCCGATAACCGACGTAGACCACTGACATTTGAGGTAGATGACAGAGTTTTGCTTAAGGTTTCACCATTCAAGGGAGTTGCTCGCTTTGGTCAAAAGGGGAAACTCCGACCGAAGTTCATGGGACCTTACGAGATACTAGAACGAGTTGGGGAGGTGGCATATTGATTGGCATTACCACCTTTTTGTCTAATGTTCACGATGGGTTCCATGTTTCCCAGCTAAGGAAATATGTACATGATCCCTTATGATTAGTGGCTTAATTTGTCACTTGCTTCATGTTCACACCTTAAACCACTTCTATAAATAGAAGGGTTTGTAAAGCTTTAGAACTCATTTGCCATCATTTATACACTTGCTCATCTTTTACTACAATCAAAAGCCAAACTCAAACACTCTCTTTTTGCCATAAGTTCCACACGCCATTTTTGGTTGTGTTTCACCATCTTTTGTTAATCATCCAATCAATTCCAAAACTTAAAGATTAAATTACTATTGATCTTTAAGTAACTTTAAACACAACAATCTTCATTTTTTATCCATCAAGACTTCTAGTTCGGGTTTGGTTTTGGGGTTTGTTCGATTTGGTCGTGTTCATGAAGGGGTTCGTGTGAAGCCGTGTGGTGGCTCGTGTGTGGTCGTGCAGTGGGTAGCCGTGCCGTGTTGAAGACGGTGGTGCAAGTGGTGGTGTCGTGCAAGCCGTGGTGGTGCCGTGCAAGCCGTGGTGGTGCCGTGCAACCCGTGTGTGTGCACCGTGCAAGTCGTGCCGTGTAGACCGTGATAGGGCCGTGTATTTCGGGTTCCGGGCAGCAAGTTTTTGTTAACGTTTTTGCAATCAAGTAATAAGGTAACATACTTTCTTACTTTAATTTGAGTACTATGATTATAGGGTTGATTAAATGATCATGTTGGATGAATTGTTGATGAATGTATGCTATGTTATGCGTGATTTTAAGGGTTGGTTTGGGTATTGATTTCATGATAAGTTGTTAAGTTTTCATGCATGTTTGATGGGATTTTTGTGTGACTTGAGTTCTTGTTGAGTTCTTGATGAGTTCTTGATGAGTTTTTGGTTGGGTCTTGAAATCTTGAAGTGAGTCATGTAATCTTTAAGGTGCAAAGTTTGTTAAAGTCTTTTGAAGTTTTATTTAAAGATAAGTAAAGTTTAGTAAAGTTTTCTAAAGAAAGTTAAAGAAAGGTTTTAAAGAAAGTTAAAGATTCGATAAGGATTGATTAAAGAAGTAGTAATTGTTTTATGGTTAGACTCAAGAAAAGGCGTAAGAAGCGATCTTGAGAATAACAAAGTTGTAAAGATGTAAAGATTAGCATAAGTTTACTTTTAGACGCCTAACTTTACAGTAAGATTCTAAGACTTGGGTTAAGACATTGCCCCTATCCTAACCGCGGTATTGGGATAGTGCATACTTACTATATTGTCTGTTTGATATGAATTTCCGTAAGATGGGGTTCATGGGTTTGGGAGTAAGATTCTCATTCCTGGCATAGTAGGAAAGTTCGTTCGCGTAAGATGCGTTCGTACGTGCATAGTCCGATCTAAAATGTAAATGGTAGAGACAAAGATTATTAATGATATAAGTTTAAGTTGGAATAATTAATAGTTGGTCAAGTTTATGTTATTGTCAGGGCCGGGGCAGAGTTAACGGAGGCCTTGTTCATATTCTTGTAAGTAGGCTCGTCTGTCAAATTATATTGTTCTTAAAAACAACAAATTAAAAGCTGAAAAAAACAATACTTTAAGATTTGAACTTACAACTTGAGCGTTGAAATTAATTATAACCCAGTTTAGTTAAGCTTACTACTAATTCATGCAACATTTGCTTTTAATTATTGAAAACAATAAGTAATATTATAAATCAGGGGCCCTTGTTATTTGGGGCCCTGAGCGGTCGAGCACCCCGAGCATGCCAAGCGCCCCCCTGGTTATTGTTATTATGTTGATTATGTCGCATGTTGGTATGTTTAGTCTGATATGTTGTTTGATTTGTTCTATGATTATGTGTATCCATGTTAGGGTGGGACTGGTATGTTACTCGCCACTGACAGTGGATTGTTGTTAATTTTTCAGGTAACTCTGATGATGACGGTGTTGCTTAGCTTTGGGTTGGGCGAGTGCCGTTGTTTTCCTATTCTAGACTATGTTATGTTTTTGGTTTTACTTTGGGTTTAGTTTTGTACAAACTTGTGGGTGTTGTACTTTTGGGTTATAGTAATAATCATTTTGAGGTTTTGTTTTAAATTTTTAAGCAAGTTTGTTTGTTAGATCGACAATTCGACTCGTCGGTTTCTTCCACGTCGGTTTCTTCCGCGTCGGTTTCTTCCGCGTCGGTTTAAGCGATTCGGGTCGTCACAGTTGAAGCCCGAGATAAAATTTTAGAATAAGTTATACTCTTGCATAAAATCTAAACTAACCATGGTTAAAAAAATCGGTTAAAGTGGCAAGTGTCACTGTATAATTAATTTTCAAAAGTTAAAAATCACATAACTAAACTGAACTTGTAAAATTAAATACGTATAAATATATTAAGTCCCCTAAAAAAAGTACTCCCTTCGTTCCCTTTTTTGCAACAAATTAACTTTTGTCACAGTTCATTCAATAAATTTGGCTCTATTTAATTTTATATATATGGAAAAATATAGTTAAATGGGGTATGAATTCTATATATGTAAAAATTATAAAAATTATGTATTTGAAAAGTACATATTGATATGAATCAAACGTTACTTCACATGGCTATGTTTTTCCTTAGAAACATAAAATTAAAGGAAGTCAAAGTTACCATGTGTCCAAAGTCTATGTAGGGCACTAATTATGAGATAGATGAAGTACATAGTAATTTATAAGAGATAAAAATTATCAAACGAGGCATCATTATATTCGTATTGATGAGTACTTTTGAATTATATGTTATCTTCATATATTTTATATTATTATGAAGTTAAAAGTATTTAGTATTTATAAAAAAAGAAGAAAATTTTATCTTAATTTTGTGGTTTGATCTGATTCGTTATTTTTTTTAAGTTGAAGTAAACACATTGTTTAGTACGAAATTTTTTAGCCACACTAGTGTTGGCTCTGCGCACTTCGCGCGCAGCGCCCACAATGCTGATTATTTTGGGTTATGTACTGATAAGTGCTTTAGGTTGCGTTAATGTTTTAATAGAAGATTTGATAAATTTTTTAGGCTCATTGTATTATCACTATTACAGAATACTAAGATTGCACATATTTAATATTTTTTTAATGTTGGTATTTACTGAGATACTATTAGTAAGGTACAAAGAAAATCGGTAGTATTTTATGGGTACTTCATAGATCTTTGTTGATTGTGAGCAATGTGATAAATTTATGAAATGTTATTAATTATGGATCATTTCCTATATGGAAGGAGTTTACATATTATAATTACAAGTGTTATTAAGTGAGCTAGGTGGATAGATAGTATTTGTTGAACATGATGTGTTCATATGTATTATAACTCTTTAAAAATACAGTGATTAAACAATTTTAGTAGCAAAGTTCAGTCTACTATCATGTAACATTTGTATTATAATTCTTTAAAAATACAAGTATTATACATATTTAATCTTCATGTTAAATTGGTGTTCACTAATCATTGACAATCCTGATTCTTAAAGATTGTTCTGCTGAGGTTTTTTTTTTCTCGATTTATGTGTTCACTAATCATTGACAATCCTGATTCTTAAAGATTGTTCTGCTGAGGTTTTTTTTTTCTCGATTTATGTGTTGATAAGTTTCATACGTTGCGATGATGTTTTTGTAGGAGATTTGATAAATCCTCCAAGCTTATTGTGGTATATGTGCTTGTTGCTCTTCTTTTTTTTTATAGGATAATGTGTGGGATACTAGGCCTTGGACCGGGCACTACTGCATGTCACCCGACCCAATTTTAGCCAACACACATCTGTAAGGGGGATAATAAGGAATCCTCACAAATGCGTGCGGTGAGAATCGAACCCAAGACCTCGTGCCTGAAATTCTGAAGCCCTAACCACTGGGCTATGACTTCATCCTCTGTTGCTCTTCATTTGCCATGTGGAAGGGCTCCTCAAATTTGGTGTCTCGTTGTATTTTCAGCAACGATGTATACTTTTTTATACTTCCTCCGCTCCATATTAATCGCAACGTTTCTACGTTTGTATTTGCCAATGTATAATTAATATTCATAATTTGTTTAGTTATGTTTAACCAAAAATTAGATCATAGTATGTTAGTGTTTAACATATATTTAAAATCGTAATTGATTTACATATGTATTATGGTGTAGGAATCAGATGGCAAGTTCATATATGCATGTTTGGTTTTGCTAATTTTTGTTATTAAATAATCTTATTAAATATTTAAAACAAGATATATGAACTAGGTGCAATATCTTGATTATAAACAATACCAAGTCAATATATGCATCTCCACTACTATGCTAATTTATAAATCTTATTACTTTGTGATTAGCAATTAAAGGCCTAACTTATAAATATATACAGTACTATGCTAATTATAAATAATGTATGATTTGCACAAATCAAGAAGAAATCAAGAAGATAGGTGAGCAAGCAATCTGAACAACCACTTGGTAGAAAGAAGAATGACACGATAGAAACCAGAGGATTTAAGAAATGGCTTTACCTTGTGGTTTTTAATGTACAGAGGATAATGTGAAAAATGTACCCGATTTGAACCTTGACAAAGTGGCACCTAATGAATGGAGACTCTCATAAATATAAGGATTATTTTGAAATCATCCAAATAAAGGATGTAACGACAAAGAAGATGAAGGCAACAAGTGCCCTCATAGGAAACACTTCTAGCTCAATGAGTAATTGGCCACCACTTCATTTTTCTAAATTCTTCTTATCTATATATTTTTTTTATAACGTTTAAAACAATTTGAATAACAAAATAGAAAAATAGATCCAAGAGCAAAAGGTATGTTTTCATACTACTCTATACTGTTATGACGCCAATTAGGATGAGCAATACTATTGGAAACAATATGTATTTTTGGTTCAAAAAAATAATAATAAATAAATTAAAAATAAAAACAGTTGTATTTTGATTTGTAAAGGAAGTCACAATATTTCTTATATTTTCCACCTGACAAATTAGCTAGTAGAAAAAATACACAATCTATTGGGAAAGGAATCATATACTTACATGTAGCAAGATCACCTACTATGTGCTCAAGAAATTGGACCTACTCCCAAAGAGAAAATTTCACAATAGAATACCAAAAAAAATAAAATAAAAAAAAATTGAGAATTGAATTACAAATCTAAAAATCAGTAAACCTAGTTCACAATAAATAAATAATCCTCCACAATCACTACCAAGGAAAAAGTGTCAGCAATGGATTCCCAATAAACCAAGGGGTTGAGAACAAGTAAATACAGAATGTCATATTAGAGCAATGCTTATAGCTTAAAAAGTACTCCATAATAGTTTTATCACATACCATTGTATTCGGCAGGGCAATTAGAGCATACAACTTCAAAGGAAACTCAATGTTGCATGATATCTACAACAGTAACATCTGCAACAAAACAATATGTTGTAGAGTTACAATCAAATTTCACATGGACATGTGCTCCTCCACATTGTCTGCTACACTGATTCAATTTATAAAATTATAACCAAAATAGAAACAAGAGATATATATAATTCAGCAAAACAAAGGAATCATAGCAATACACAATGAACAAATGATAATTACAAAGTAGCATAATTTGGGAGCTGAAGAGTGTCACCAGACAAAAATCCCTGAATGATTAAAATAACAAAAAGGTTCTTAGTTTCGCTTTAACTCTTCAGCCACTTCTTTGGCCATTACCCTTGCCAATTGAGATAGATCGACAGCTAAACTATTACAGAAATCTCAAAGTCTCTAACAACAAATTTGGCAAGAAAAAAAATTCTAATCAAGAAGAAAACTCTATATGACTTCTAAGGTGATAAATGGGGAAAAAACCCTCAAAATTAAGATTGACCCGTCAAAGGAAATCAATGTTTTTTAAAAGATTGCAAGGTCCCAAACTCCCAATTAGATACAAGATTTAAATCTTTGATCGAAATTTGAATTCCCTGAAAAAGATAGCTGTAAATTACCAACCTTCTACACAATAATAATAACTCTTGCAATTCCTTCATATGGCTTTCATTCACTGGGTATGCCAATTTGTAATCAAAACTTAAGCAATAATGTTCAAGAGCATTACAAAAAAGGAGTTATATACATAGAGAATTAGTCACCGAAAAACTACTTTTACAAGGATATGACAAATTAAAAAGGGATATGACAAATTAGTTGTACAACTTTACTGGACTTGAAGTATTATATTAGTATTATATCATAACTTTGTACATCTTCTATTAGTCGTAGGTTAAACAAATTTATCATATGAACAATTGAACAAATTATATATTAAACCCAAAATTACGCTTGTAAAACAAAGAAAACAAACCCAAGAGAGAAACCACATACCTCGATCGAATGATCGTAAAAATTGGACAGTGAAGAAATAGATCTGCAAAACACAGGAAAAAATCTAGAAAATTGTGAAAAAGAAAATCAAAATAAACCTTACGCAGTACCAAAACTACATAAGAAATGAAAAAAATAAGGAAAATGTGAATGGGAGCGAGCAAAGAAATGAGTGAAATCGAAACCCTAAAAGAGAAACCGAAAAATCGAGTAAATCGAAGAATCATGAAAGCCAGCAAAGAAATGGGTCAGCTCAAAACCCTAAAAGTGACGAAACAAAAAAATCGAGAATGTAATTGCAGAAGAAAAATAATACGAGTTTAAAATCTCCTAGAACTGATGGCGCCTCCTACCACAAACCCAGGATCAAGCAACGGAGCGTAAATGGAGATCAGAGAAGTAACTTACCTTCAATACGAAATACGATGTACGCTGCGGAGATCAAAGAACCCTAAAATGAAAAAACTAAGAAATGAGATAACTGGAAAAGAAAAAACGAAAAAAGAAATCGAAACCTTAAGAACTGAGAAAACTGAACAAATCAAAACCCTAATTCTTAAGAAAACAGGAAAAAAATAGCAAACAATGGCGCAAAAAAAACCGAACAAACCCAACAAAATCAGAAACTTACAGATTTGAAATCAAAAACTACAAATTTGAACACGAAAGTCGAAAATCTGGAAGGAAAAAAACAAAATTCAAAAACCCTAAATCATGAAAGTCGAAAATTTGAAAGAAGGAAATACAAACCTTTCGAACTTGGATCGGTGACGATGAAGATGAGGCACAAAAGGGCGCTCAGCAGCATGGCGACGCAACGGCGATGAGATTATTAGCGTGGTGGCGCAAGGCGAAGCAGCTTCGCATAGAAGAACGACAAAGCAGAGGAAAGAATGGGGTGCGAGTAGGAGGTGTCACTTTAGTTATGATTGAACCCAAACGGTTCAGTTGACTTCAATTCAGTTGACTTCAGTTGATCTTTCCCAAAATAACCAATTCGGTTTTAACTTTATCAGTTTCAGTTCCAACCCATTGCAGTTATTTTTATTTTCAGTTCAAATCAGTTATGTTACGATTGGTCTTCGGTTTTACCCATACGATTTCAGTTGTTGTCAGTTCATTGTGAACGATTGATATAAAAGTTCTGATTGTATTCAGTTTACGTTATGGTTGATCTTCGATTTTACCCATACGATGTCAGTTGTTATCAGTTCATTGTAAACGGTTGATATAACAATTCCCATTGTATTTAATTTACATTATGGTTGTTCTTCGGTTTTACCCATGCTATTTCAATTGTTGTTAGTTCATTGTGAACGGTTGATATATCGGTTCTAGATGTATTGAATTTATGAAATGAAAAAATACGTTTATATCCATACGATTTCGGTTATTATCAGTCTATTGTAAATGATTATATTCAGTTACATTATGGTTATTTTCAGTTTTGCAAGGAAATCTGTAATGGTTTTGTTCGAGTTAGATATTGAGTATTAATGGATTTTACCCGAGTTTTCTCACGTTTGTTTCTCCAAATAATATGAGTCGATCGTATTCGTTTTAGCCGTTGAATTTTTTTGCGTCACAATGGGTTAATTAAGTTGAGGTACACGTCATAATTCTTTTGAAATTGGTATGGTTGAAAACATCAATTAATTTTAAATTATTAATATGCTAAATTAAATTGATTTGAATAATCAATATATGAAAAGAACAATTTTATTCAATAATATATTATAAATAATCGTTTCGTGAAAAGAACAATTTGATTAAATATAGTTTAATTTGATACAAATAGATTTTGCCTAATTTCAGTTTAGTGTAGAGTGATTTTCAGTTAACCAACGATTTAAAACAGTTTTTTTTTTTTTTGCTCAGTTTGGTTCAATTAAGCAACAACTTAAAACTATATATAAGTCATTTTGGTTTAATTGATCAATAGTTGATTGCAGTTTTGTTAACTAGCAAAATCAAACATTTTATAAATCATTTTGGTTCAGTTGATCAACAGTTCAATTAACTAACAAAACCATATAGGTTACAGTTAATCTCAATTCAGTTATGATTCGGTTATGGTCAGTTAAAAACAGTTTTATGTAGTCAACCTTTTCACTTCAGTTGATTTCAGTTCATGATTCAGTTCAGTTTCAGTTCAGTTGAGTGCTATTCATTTTGTTTCAGTTGGACTTTCAGTTATCAGTCATTTGGTTATTGGTTCATTTTAGTTCAATCCATTCAGTTCAGTTCACGTTAGGTTAACAGTTAAACCAACAGTTTCTAACCAAACTGACAGCTCTAGGTGAGAGTCTTAAAGAGCAGAGCAAAGGAAAGCGTATAACATAAAGCGTGAGACGCGTGGCAACCATCGGATGGAAGGAGGGAGCAATTACAGCCGTGGAGCAATTACAACCGTTAGATAATGACTGTTCATATGAACAGTAATTTCAACATCACCACTTTAATTTGTTTAGAATAGGATATCAATAAATCTCACTGATGCTGCGAATGGTTTCAACTATTTCATCATAGTAAGATTCGGGGTTTGTTTTATTCATCACTAGTTTAGCACCCGTGCGATGCACGGTTTTTTTAAAAAATAATTGGAGAAATATGTTTCAATAATGATAATCTATATCGTGTAAGTAAAAGTCGAAATCAAGAAAAAGTATAATAGTTGGAAAAAAAATAATGACAGATGTAAGGTTATTATCACAATTCTAAAGTTAAAATGTGTCAAGATTTTTTTTTCTTCTCTTATTCTATTATTTCATATAATGATTATATATATATATATATATAAATAAAGAAATGTGAATTTGTAATTGAGTGAATGCTATATATTATGGTTAGTTCTAACATTATAGAGAAATTGGGGTGTAATTTATGATATTTCAATTTTCAATTATTCAAAATATTTAAAAAAACCTATTCTTCCATCAAGTTTAAAAATGAATAAACACGGACAATTTTAACAAAAAAAATTAGCGAACAATTTTCATATGTATAGAGAAATAGATATTATTGTTGTTAGCAGTTTCTACTTATTCTGTAGCAAGGTTGCATATGTAAATGTACAATCTTGACAAAAATATTACATTTCTATATTATTACATTGATATTATAACATGATTTTACAAAAATTAGTGCAACAATTTTAAGTTATGAAAATTTTAGTAAAGTTAAATTCAAATCATATTAGAAATTTTAAGATGAATCAAATGCACTAATATTGAGAAAAAAATTAAACCAATAAATAGAGAGGAAATTTTGAAAAGGAAAAAAAGAAAAAGAAAAGTCAAATAAAGTTTAGGAGGGAAATTTTTTAATTTGAAGGTGAAATGTTGCAAACGGTGATGTCAGCGGTTTCTGTTTTAGTAATAGTTACTAGATAATACCTGAGCAAATGCTCGGTTTATTTAACTGAAGTAAGTATTTAGATCTAAATTAATTTTTTCTATGCGAAAATTGGTAAAACATTATTGTAGATGGAATATTTATCTAAATACTTTATTTTAGTTATATTAGAAAATAGAGAATGTGTAATACCCGAAATGTATATAATTTTTTCTATAGTCATTTCGAGTTTAGATAGATATCAATCTCATTACTTTATCTTCATAAATTTATGTCTTCTAACGTTGATAATACAATGTTCTAAATTTTTTTTATCAAGTTATGTAGTTATTTCTTCTATATAAAATCTACTATTGTAGAAAAAAAACTAAAATTACCGACAATCAAAATACTTATTTGAAACTTATATACAAAAATATAAAAATATTTAATATAATGGTTAATTATTTTAGAAGATTTTAAAAAAATTGAAAAAAGGGTACACCAGTTATATTTCCAAAAAAAATTGTCATCAAGAAAATATATGTAAAAGGAACAAATTGCCCAAAGAAAAAAAAGCTTCATATATTGCATCCAAGATGATCAATTATTAACCTATACTACCTATGTCCCTATTTGTTTGTTCCTTTTTGACTTTTAATTTTTTTCTTACTAACTTTGACTCTATTTAATTTACATATAAGGAAAAGTATAGTCAAATGCGATCTTGCATGATTACATGCATCTAAACATATAATCATCAAAAATTTTGTTTTGGGAAATGTAAAAACACAAATATAACAAACTTGAAGGGACAAATAAAGTCCAAATTAGAGGATCTCAACATTGAATCCCGTTTCTTTCTTCTTCTTTATTCATATAAATATACACGAAAGCTGCAATTGGAAAAAAGTGAGCCCTAATTCTTTAGTCTTCACTTTTTTATATTCCAATTTGAAGGTTCATTAAAAAGGTACGAATATCTAATTTGAGTTTTTAACTGATAAAAAAACATTATTACGGCCATAACAGAATTAATGTTTGAAACTTGACAACTGGTATGCTCTACATAAATAGAAATATAGAATAATAGATGAAAGGAAAAAGTTTATGTTTGGAACTTAATGTCATCAAACTCATCCCAAAAAAAAATATTTCTTAAATGTTTTTACAGTTTGATAATTAATATTTGTTGTTTGTTATTTATGATGTAAATGCTTAATTAAAAGGAAGAAATAGATAGAGTTATAGAGAGGAAATGGTGATTTTGTAGTTTGTGCATTAATTACTAATTGTTGACTACTTCATATCAATAATAAATATGGTGTTATTTCTTAGGTTTAATTTATTATGTTATGTATCTAACATAAGAGGGATTGAAAAGGGAAATTTGGAGATTGGGAGGGAAAATTACTTTTTTTTAGTGGTTACTCATTTAGTAGTATAGATAGAAGATTCTTCTTAGTAGTTCGAGATAGTGTGAATGCTCTATTCATCATTCTTCTTAGTGGATAACTGGATACCATATTGCCCAAAAAAAATAGACAAAAGCTAACTAGCGCATCTAATATGTTTTAACAAGCAGCTAAAAGTGAAATTATTAAATTATAATAAACATTAATCAAATATTCACATAATTTAGACACATATTTCAAAATTATTGTCAATCTAGAGAATGTATTAACGGCACGTTTGGTTATTGGTAATGAATTGTGTTAATGGTAATGGATTTAAAGGGTAATTTGTTAAGGAAAAACTTCAAAATCCCTATGAAAAACATATTTTTCATTCCCAAACTTAAAATTTGTTCTTATTTTCCATTACCATCCAGGCCATTACCATGTTGAAAGGTGGTATTAGATGGGAATGGATACTTGTGAAGAAAATTAGATAAATTGAATTTAAGCTAGTACCACCATAGGAATGAATTTTGCTTTTATTTCCAAATTTAGTTATAAATTCAATCTCATTACCTCCATTTATAATCGGCTACCAAACGGGGGGTAAATGCTTATCGAACGCCATAAAACTTAGCTAGCAATATAAAAGAAAATAATCCAAATTTTAAAAGGACAAAACTCAAATTAAAAGTGGCGCAATCATCAAAAGACCAAGCTTTAAGGGAGTATTTTTTAATCCTCACTTTTAAGACAAATAAGCCTTATTTAACGTTGGAGAAAGGGAACCTGATCCTGCGGTCCGAGGGTAATATAAGATATACATTAACGTTTTCGCATATTTAAAACACAACTTCAAATTAAAAAATCTTTAAATATGTTTGATCAAAAATTATAAAATTATATATTAAAAAAGTATATACGAAATCGAATCAAACAAGTTTTCATTTAGCTATGTTTTTCTTTATATATATAAAATTAGATAGAGCTAAGATTACCAAATAAAACTTACCAAAAGTCAAAATGTGGCAAACTTAGAGGACGGAAGGAGTACTACTATTCTTTATCTAATTATGTTACTTGCAACATTTTCTAAAAATTGAATATTCTCGTTAGTCGCAACACTTTAGTTTTCTTATATTATTAAAAATTCTTATATATATAGATCAGTGTAATGTACATCTATGGGTAATTTTGCTAATTTTATAATATTTTTTTGCTCATTTTAAAATTGCAAACTAGCGAAATTATTAAAAATAAGAAATAAATATTTTTTTTATATAGCTACTCTTACGTGCATCTTGATGTAGGGTAGACCTATTGAGAGAAATGTGCAACACTATATGTTGCAACTAACGAATGCAATACTTTATGATATTATACTATTTGTTGCAATTAACATAAATCTGGAGCTAGTACTCTGAAATTAGGTTATTAACTAGTTTATCGACCTGTTCAAGTCAGTAACATCCGGACATATTTATCACGACTGGAATTGATGAACAAATTACTTTTGTTATGGAGTATATTCCTAGAGATATTGTAGGAAGAAGTAGGTGTGTAAATTATTATCTCTATTGTATAAGCCAAGGGGGAGCCATGTGTCCTTCCTGGAAAAGTCTGTAATACCCCCTGAAAATTTCCAAAAAATCAATTTGCATCACTCCTAATTATTATGGAAAGTTATTTCAATTTTTGCAAATTTTAAAATGAAAATATTGCAAAATATAAATTTCATAAAAATAAAATAAAAATACCCAAATTTATATTTTTGAATTCTCTATAAGTTTATATCCATATTGATATAGTTTGTCACATAAAAAATTTACATTTCGATTATTGTAGAAATTTGATAGTCACTAGAATATAGCATGTAGATACACTTAAAAATCATGGCACGCAAAACATGTATACAAGGCTAATATTCCCATAAATTAGGGATATAGTTTCCTATTAGCTTGATTAGCTTGGGTCACAAATTAATAGTAATAACTGAATATTTTATTTCTCATAAATAATACTAGATGTTGCTATTACGTCGTTCATTTTTTCAGCACATTGGTCATTTACCTTTCATTAGCTTTCTTTTTATGCACGTAATAATTTTGAAAATTTTGTATTATTATTGTCAATATACACAATATTCTTTTAGTGATTGAATCTGGTTTAAATTAAAATTTATCGGGTTTGGATCGATACTTTTTGATGAATGTGAATAATCCAATACAAATAAATGGATTATATATGGATTCGTAAAATAATGGTTGTTGTTGACATATTTTGTATTGATTGAATGTTTAATTTAGGCAAATATTTTGTTTATACTGATTTTGGTTTGTTACTCTATTTTGTAATGTATAGCCTCTGATCCGTCTTTATATGTTTTAAGCATAAGGACTTTTATCACTATTCATTATGTACTTTCATTTTACCTAATTTTACATATAAGAAAAAATATAGTTAAGTGAGATCTCGTTTGATTTGGCTCAATGTGTATTTTTTTAATTTATAATTTTTATAATTTTTTTATATATACCTAAAATATATTCATTTAACGTTATGTTTTAAGAAACGTGAAAAACTAAATGTAGCAAACAAAGGACATATGATGTATACATTTTTTTTTGTTATTTAATTAAGGGTGGATAAAAGTTTAATTCACTTGCACACCGTCATGACCTCCCCTTTCCTTATATAGTACTTCCTCTGCTCCATATTAGTTGTAACGTTCACTTTTCAGGTTTAGCAATGTATAATTTAAATTTGTAATATCTTTAACTCCGTGTTACCAAAAAAATATATAATTAAATCACAATAAATTACAAATTGGGACGATTTAAAAGAGATTTTACATGACTATATTTGTTTATATACATAAAACACAAAAGCGAATTATATGAGTAATTATAAATAGTGTATAAATTGCCAATATTGTGATTAATAAGGAGCGGGGGAAGTAGAAATTATGGAAGACAATTCTAATTCATGTGTAGCTTTCATTAAATAAAGTATCAATAATTTAGTAAAATAATAATTGTATTACCATCATTTTCACTTTATAAAAGGAGAACCCTGTTGCATTTTGATTACAAATTCAAACCATTATAGGAGCTCTTTCCTTTTCTTTTACGGCTTCCTATCATCATTTCCTTTTTCATCAATTTTCACCTTTTTTTTTCCATGGATTCATCAATAAATTCCACCAAACCAGAAGTAGCTCATGATGTTTTCCCTTATCTCGTTGAATACAAAGATGGAACCATAGAAAGGTTAGCAGGAACTGACCAAGTTCCTCCAGGATTTGACCCTATAACAAGGGTCAATTCCAAAGACGTCGTACTCGTATCCGACACTTGTCTTTCAGCTCGGATCTACAATCCTTCACCCGAGACGACCAATGACAAGTTGCCACTTGTCATATACTTCCACGGGGGAGCCTTTGTCATAGCCTCCCCCGCAGAGCCCCTCTACCACAAATTTTGTAACACCCTTGCAGGGTCCGCTAATACCTTGATAGTCTCATTGGATTATAGACGGGCCCCAGAACATCCGCTCCCAACCGCCTTTGATGATGCATTGACAGCCATTCACTGGTTGGCTGCCCATGCTAGTGGAGGTGGGCCTGAAGATTGGCTCAATCAAAGAGTTGATTTTAATAAACTATTTTTAGTAGGGGACAGTGCAGGGGCCACTATGGCCCACCATGTAGCCCCTCAAGTGGCAAAATCTTTTAGTCAAGTCAAAATATGTGGGATTGGAGCTATTCACCCATACTTTTGGAGCTCCAATCCAATTGGGTTGGAGCAGGCCGACCCAGTAAGGAGGGAATTGGTGAACAAGTGGTGGGAGTATGTTTGCCCGTCGGATAAGGGATTGGATGACCCACTTATAAATCCATTTGTTGACGGAGCTCCGAGCTTTGATGATGTTGAATGTGAGAAAATGATTGTGCTTGTTGCAGAGAAGGATATATTGAAAGATAGAGGAAGACTTTACTATGAAGAAATGTTGAAGCATAAAAACAAGGTGGAATTTTTTGAGACATTAGGAGAAGATCATGTGTTTCATATATTTAATTCTGAGTCGGAGAAGGCTAAAGTGTTGATGTCAAAGTTATCTTCGTTCATCAATAATCAAGAGGATGACTAAGCACGCACTGATCAATTCAATGATGCAAGTATATTGCTGCTAATAAGTATGGTAATTATTATACATACGGTATCAATTGATTAATATTTGTGATATAGTTATATTATTACTTATATATTGTGATTTATTTTTTCTTCCTAATAAGACAAGAAAGTCAACAACTGTCACGTTGATTCGAATTTCTTACAAAATGAAATAAAGATGGAGATGGAGTCAATGTTATACTCATTCCTCATATGTGCTTTATTTGATAATGTAATACTTCCCCTTGTTCTGATTTACTCACAACATTAGAATTTTTTACACGATTTATAATCTTGTCTTTATTTGCATTTTGTGATTATACGTTAGAGGTGATATGATTATGTAGGACATTGTTAGAATTATCTCAAAAAGCTCTTTATTAAAATCTATTTTCTATACTTTTTACAACAACAAAATTTAAGACATTATGTATTGCCAATCATAAAAATTCTTAATATTGCGAGTAATATGGAATGGGTGGAGTTTTAATGTGGCTAAGCATTTACTAATCAGATCGGTTTTGTATATTTTTTAACTTCCATAAAATGGTTACAATTTGTATTATATACAATCTCCAATGTATCGTTTTGAATATTAATTAGTGTGTCGTTCTGAGCGTTTTGACTACATTTTTTTCCACTTAGATATGTGTTTATATAATGTTAATAAAGGAATATATATATGTCACGTGCATGCACATTTAAAGCAATTATTAAAGTTGGTGATCTGAACATGATAAGTGTGCTTCCTTGATCTGATCTTTTAGTGGTAATAGGTTCGAATCTAGCTCTAAGAATTTGTTTTGCTAAATGATGTGGCATGCATACATGACACATATCATTAATTTAGAGAATTCTACGTAAAAAATCTACTGTGGCGCAATACGGTGTCAATACAACTTTTTTAATATATTGTATAGAACTATATATTAGGGGAGGGGGAGTTTATTATATAAAAAAAATTAATAAATTTGCTAAATTGATAAAATTTAAGAAAACATGCTTAAATCATGTGTTGATCAATGAAATTAATGGTGTATTAAATTAATTTTTTCACTCCCGTAAAAAAAATACACTTTTACTATTTTAATGCAGCAGCTTTAAGGGTTTTATTTTTTTCCACTTACTCTAATGCCGTTTATTTGCAACAAAGTGGAAGATAAATCCTAGGCCAAAAAATTTCCCCTGAATAGAGAAAGAGAAATAAAGATGTATGCGATGAGAAAAAAATGATATTTGTTTCATGTGTTTGCCTCTTGTAATATATATCAACTAGTTTTTGAGTACGTGCAAGGCACGTGTTATTTTTTTAAGGAAAAATATCAAAAATAAAAATTAATTTTTGAAAATGATATAGATCACTATTATTGTTTTTAATTTTTTAATGCTTACACTAAATAAACCAATAATCATCATGCATGAGAATTTTTAAGTTAAATTCAGAATTAATGCAGAAAACATTAGAAATTGCCGAGGGGGGGGGGTGGTTGGGTATGGTAATTGCTGAAGTGGTAATATACTAATATAATCAAAAGTTCTATAATTAATATTATAAGGAAAAATAAAAGAGTTAAAAAAATAATGGTCTTAAAAATATGACACTTGGCAAAAAATTTCTTTTGTTGTTAAAAAAACAAATTGAGAGAATATTATTAATTTGAATCAAATTATTTTATTATTTTTTAAAATAAGGTTTAAAATGTACAAAAGTTAAAAATGATTAGTTAATAAATAATGAAATAATTCTACATCGAGATCTAATAATAAAAATGTCTTGAGAATTGCACATGACAGAGTTGAAGTAAGGATTAGCAAATGGATGGCATGCACGTGACACTTAAAACTTTCTGTTTTAAATATTTAGTTATAGATTATAGATATATTAAGTGTCGTGATTAGTGTTATGTTAGTGACTATGGTGAGGGTTTTTTTTAGTGTTTTACCACGCCACTTATATTTGAAGAGTTTTTTTATGGGTTGCTTTTTCAAATAAAATAAAATTTTTCCTCCGCTTCATAATTCTTTCAACGTTTGTAATTTGTCATTATTCACGGTCACTTATATAACTAGTTTTCTTGCTTTATACATGAAAAAAATATAGTCATGCAAATCTCATCGGATTCGTCCCAATGTTTTATTCATTGAAATCTAAATTTATAATTTTTTTTTATGAAACGTAACTAAAGATCATTAAGATTATAAATCATACATTGACAGTCATAAAATTATAAACGTTGCAAAAATTATAGAGCAGGAGTACAATAATTCATTACTTCGTGAATGTCTTATCATGCTTTGTGAGGATTAATAGAGTACTTAGTACTCAAAACTTTGGACAAAATATTAAAATGATTTTGGTGTTGGGAGTCGAACTCACTCTAAATAGACCTGAGCAACTATTACAAGGCTTGTTCACCCGTCCAAAACATGCCCTGACCGGGACCGGTTGGACCGAAATCTCTTGATTTCTTGGATTAGAAATCTGTTTAGAATGATGTTGGTCCGAGTATAGCAAAATTAAAGCATGAATATGTTTTTCCAATCTGGTCCAGACTTGGTTCTTACCGGATCTAATTCTAACATTATTTTTATTAGAAAACATTTTTATATTCATTATAAAGATACATGTCCGATCTGGATATTTTCATGTTTGGATTGGACCAGTGGAGCCAAATCTCCCATTTTCTTGAACCTAAAATCGAATCATAATCGTGTAGTCTAAATGGGTTTGAATACTTACCCCAGTTGCTTTTTGAACACAAAATGCCCCTTGTTTCCCTTTATGTAAACTGTTGAGGATTAGAAATGGCATCTTTTACGTCTTACATCTTCCTAATTGCTTCCATCTATTTTAAATTCATATCGGATGTTTGTTGAGTTGATATGATGGATAACCCACATTTGAGTGGCCCTCATTGATTAATTATGAATTAATGGGAGTAGTTGGGATGATGTGTATCTCGCATTGTTAAAATGCACTTCGTATAAGTTCGTATCAACATTATAAAGCTAAAGTGATACTCCCGATATTGTCTTATGGTTTTAAGTTGGAATCTGCTCCCACTTTGATCTTGTAAAGTGGACTTGCACTCTCCTACAGCTGACACTCTCACGAACTAGACCAGTTTGGTTATGTGAAGTCGAAGAACGCCCATAAAATTTGAGTATGGATTTTCTATTGGTCAAATAATTTTTTTTATTGGGTCATTTAAAAAAGATATAAAAACAAAAAAAACATGTTCTAAACCATGGCCGGATATTTGTTAACTTTTTCGTTGCTTTTAAGAAAAAAAGATGTTACATCTAATTTAGGATGTAACTATGTAGCTTCTTGTATTTTTCTAGTTCTTGAACTTGACAAAATCAACATATTTTCTTAACTCCACAAAATAAAAATAAAAAACAATGAAATATTGAAAAAGAAAAGGAGCATTGGGAATAAGGTGTTTGTTCACAATTGTGTTTTAAAATATTAAAGTTTGTGGACAATAATTTCTTATAGCTAGCAAAAGTTACAATACAAATGGTTACTAGTAATCGGATATTTGTTTAAATTTCGGTTATATTTCCATTTTGCATAATTCAGAGAAGGTACTCTCATAATTCATAAGTACTCGTCATGTAATCCTCATACAAATGTATTTTATAAATAATTATTTTTATTAAATTGGTGATGAATATTCTTGTGGTTTGATTTTGAAATTTGAATAATGTTTTTTAAACCTTATATAAATGTTTATTCAAGTTGAACTAATGCACATAACGATTAGCGTAGATATCATTTTATTGATACACATGAGCGTACCTTCGAATGTTTACATTTTCCATGCCAAATTAGCGTCCACAAGATTTTTTTATCTACTTCAATCTGTTTTTGAAAATTGAGACACATTTTTATGTTTCAAAAAATTATCAGACTTTATTTTAATTTTTTTCTTATGATAATATTTTTATCATATTAAATATATAAGGACCCACACGAAAAATTAAAATAAATACTTTCTCTCTTATTTATTTTACTTTCTTTCGATATAAACCTGCATAAATGATATTAAAAAACATTTGTCAAATCATTTAATACATCAAATATTTTTATTTTTTTTGTTGAAACGGAGGAAGCAATATTAATGATTGTGAATCCTATGAATAAACATGATATATTTTCTAATATTATATTCATAAGATTTTTTATTTTTTTTGGTTTTGGGCAATGATACAAAATTTGTTAGAAGAGAGATTTGCATATTAATAATACATAGTACTACATATTACATAAAGACAAACATGACAGGTATATTCAATGGCTATTAGCTTAAGTTTGTGATTTTTTTTTTTTCATGTAGCTGATATACATATATATATATATACACAAATAATATCCCTAATATGTGGTATTGTTAAACATGGCGGTTTATTCTATTAATCTATTGCTATTTTTTAATTAAAAATATTCTATTGCTATTGCTTTTTTTTAAGATGAAATATTGCTACTGCCTTAAGTTGGTGTGATTGATTAGCGGCTTAATTATCCGATATGCTTTAAAGACGGCCGTGCAACAAGAGCGTGGGTTATTGGGCAGCCCAACCAATCAAAAGAAACAAGTGGTCATAGTCAAAGTCAGTGTAATTTATGAGACTTCGAATTATATATTGCTTCCTCGGTCCATATTTAAGTGATTTATTTACTTTTTGGATTTTTTTTAGAAGCTTCGAAGAGTTGTTTTGTATTGTACATGTAGGTATTTAATGATTAAAATAAATTAAATGTGAAAGTAATTGTAAGTAAAATATGGATGGATAGCCATATTAATAAAATATAAATGTGAATTAGTTATTAAAATAAGAAATTAAAAAAATAAAAAAAAATTGTCAAAAATAAGTCAATATTTGGTCAATTTTTCACAATTAAACAAACATTTTAAAAATTCAAAATTAAGTTAACCTTATTATCATTTAAGCCAAAGAATAGGTTAAATGATTATTAATATATTAGTTACATATTGTTTTAGGTAAGTGTTATCATTTAAAACAAAAATATATTGAATGATTGTAAAATAGTGATCTAAAACAAAAGAAAATATCCTCATAAATAATCATTTAACTAATTTTTAGCTTAAATGATAACAAAGTTAGCTTAATTCTGAATTTTTAAAAAGTTGACTTAGACCCTATTCTTTAGGACTTAAAAGCTACAGAAATCAGATCAGATCAGATCAGACATTAATATTATTATTATTATTATTATTATTATTCGGCCGACTTTTCCGGCGACGATTTTCGGGACGAGTTTTCCGGTGACGGTTTTCGTGAGGAGTTTTCCGGCGACGGTTTTCGAGACAACTTTTCCGACGACGGTTTTCGGACTGACTTTTCCGGCGTCGATTTTCAAGCCGAGTTTCTCGGCGACGATTTTCGGGACAACTTTTCTAACGACGGTTTTCAGACTGACTTTTTCCAACGGTGATTATTTGTCCGACTTTTCCGGCGACGATTTTCAGGCTCAGTTTTTGGGCGACGGTTTTCGAGACGACTTTTCCGACGACGGTTTTCGGAATGACTTTTCCGGCGGTGGTTATTCGGTCGACTTTTTCGGTGACGGTTTTGGAGTCAGATTGAATGAAGGGTTTGAAAAGAATGAAAAGTAAAATACTGAAGATGTGAAATGAAATGAGCTTGAGGCTTTGGGCTCATTAATTTTTGTTTCTAAAAAAAAAAAAAGTTAAAAATAAAAAATTGTTTATAAAAATAAAAATAAAAATAAAAATAAAAGTAAAAATAAAAATTAAATCAGATCAGATCAGATTAGACAAACTCAAAACAAATCAAATCATATCAGATCAGACCAGATCAGTCCTAAAGAACAGACCCTTATTTGTAAAATATCGGCCAATTATTAACTTATTTTTGACAATTTTTCTAACAAATAAATGTGGACAAAAAAAAAGGGAGAACATAAATACGAAAATAGGGAGTATGATTGTTTTTTCTTACATTGGAAAAGTTAGTGGTGTCCCTGTCTAAACTGTATCTCACACGCTAATGGGGTGAGGTGTGGGTTATATAACATAACTATATAATACCCGAGTAAATGCTCGGTTTATTTAACTAAGGTTAGTGTTTAGATCTAAATAAAATCTTTCTATGCAAAAATTAGTAAAAAGTTATTGTAAATGGAAAACTTATCGAAGCACGAAGCACATTATTTTAGTTATATTATATTATAGAGAATAATTAATACTTGAAATGTACATAATTTTCAAATTAACTTATGCAATAAAATTATAACAATAATTTTTTCTATAATCATTTCGAATTTGGATTGATATCAATCAAATTACTTTTTTTTTTTCTATTTGCTTTATGTCTACTAACGTTAACAATGGAACATTCTACAAATTTTTTTGTCAAAATTATGTAGTTATTTCTTGTACTCCCTCCGTCACATAAAGATTTCAACATTTATTTTTTTTCCACGCATTTTGAAGAAACAATTTAAGGTGTAAATCACGAAATTTATCAAAATGGTTTTAATAAAAGCAAGAATGTGATTATAAGTTACTAATATCAAAATTATTTTGATTAATTTGGTCATTTACACCTTCAAATCGCTTTCTCAAAATGCGTGAAAAAACATTTGTTGAAATCTTTATGTTACAGAGGGAGTACATAAATTTGTATTATTGTAAAAAAAAAAAAAAAACTTTGGCATCAAAAAAAAAAAAAACTTTTAAAAAACCCATGTATGGTTATCATTTCAATAACTTTTAGAATAAATTGTATTCATGAATTTCACTTTCATATTATGTTAATAATAAAAATAAATATTTTCAAATGTAATTAAAAAGTTAATGATAATCAAAACACTTATTTGAAACTTATATATGGAGTACAAAAAAAATAAGCATATTTAATATATATATATATAATGGTTCATTCATTTTAGAATTTTTTTTAAAAATGAAAAATAAATTAATAGGGCAAAAACTAAGATAGAGAAAATCGAGTTTAGTCAAAAAATATAAAATCACCAACGAATCAAAGCTGACAAAAAATTCTTTAAAAATTGGAATGTAAACACTAATAAGAATTTTTTTGTTAATGGATTGATAATATAGTTTTGTAGTGGAAAGTAAAGTACAAATACTTATAATTGCTTTAGGAAAAAAAAAATACAAAGGTACCTTTGGAAAATGGGAAGCATTTAATATTATGATATATAATAAGTTGGGAGGGAAAATAAGAGTTTAAGAGGGAATTTTTTTTTTCAAGTGGTTTGCATTTTAGTATATAGTAAGTATATAGAATATAGAATAGAATAGAATAGAAGGATAGATAGATAGATAGATAGATAGATAGATGCTCTAGTTTTTTTTTTTTTTTTTTTTTTTTTGGCAACGGGCAAAGATAAAATTACATATTCCTAAAGTTTCTTGCTATTTCATGGGCCTGGTGGACCCTTTTTCTGTCTTCTTTCGTACATATGATATAATCACAGTTTTAGATTAGAGTCATGAAATCTTCCAGGATTGGTTGTATGAGGATGTCTGCTTCTGATGGTTTGTGGAGCGCCTGGATGAGGTGCTCATTATCAGTCATGAGGTGGATGTGTGCGCCCACTTTTATTGCTTCTTGTAATCCTGCCAGAATAGCCCTTGCTTTCTTTTGGTAGGTCGAGGCGGCATGAACTTTCTTTCCTCCGGAAATCCCATTTCTTGCATTTTCAAAGTACCATCCTACCGCTGCTTTTGTTGTACCGGCTGTTGTTGCTTTCCAAGCTCCATCCACCTGGACCTTGAATGTCATGTTGGGGTCTCCTGCCCCCCAGCTCCAGTGGTGGTTCTTATTGGTTCCAAAAACATAATGCTCTAGTATATCTATGTTTATGAGCACCAAAAAAACTTACATTTTTGTCTATTTTCATAATATTTTTGTTCAAATATGTATGAAAATATAATTAACCTTCCATCAGTATTGTCGTCAATAATTTCACCTCGGTCTAATAAGTAAAACAAGCAATGCAAAACAATTAAACTAATGACAAAGTAATTAAATACAATTCTCTACATTATCATCCTAGAAAATTTGTACTAAAATCGAAAATAATTAACAATCCATTGTTGTAACTTGATTAATGCTTTCAATCAACATTCTTTCCATATTTATTGTTGCCCATTTCAAGATTAGGATCACCATTTGGATAATCGAGAAAGTTTACACTTATACTGTTATACATTGTGTAACTTAGAGATGGTAGAATTACACCTTGTGTAACTTTACTCCACTTCCACAAACTTTATTTGCCAATAGAAATTAAGCACTTTACTTATTAAATTTTCATTTAGGAGGGAAAATAGGATAGTTTGAGAGGGAAATTTACCGCCAAATATTTTCAAAGTGGAGGGAGTTTTGCCTCCAATTCTCTCTTCATTCTTTTCCCTCCTAAATTTTCATAGATTATTACATATGAAAATTACAAAGTTGTTTCATTTTTACACTAACGTAGTTTATTAAAAACATAAAATTAATTATTATTGAAAGTTATTTATTGTTCAAACTTATAATCCAACGATCGTTCCCGGTAAACAAATTCTCGGCGTCCTTTTCCGGAGACCATTGCTGACGACCATTTCCGGTGACCTTTTCCAACGACCATATCTAGCGAGCCTCTCTTCAATCGACGATAGAATTACATAAGTAATTGTTTTTTATTTCCACAGATTTGCAATGTTATTGTCATTTCCATGTTATTGTTATACAAAAAAATCAATTAAAACCTTCAGTTTCATCTAATCTAATTGTCATGTTCTTCAGTTCTTTAATTACTTCCATGTAATCTTATTGTCATGTCCTTCAATTCACCAAAAAAAGTCAATTATTTCCTTCATAAATAGAATTTATCTATTTGTGGTTGATATTGTTGTTGATAATGTGTGTGTTTGGATAATCTATGATGTAATTGGCTTATTGTGTTAAATTTCTAATACTTGTGTTTTTGTCTTTGTGAATCTTTGTTTTGGTTGTTCAACTTCCATAGTGGCAACCATGGCTGTTTCACATTTAGAGTTTTATTTTATTTTATTTTATTTTTTTTTTTTTTTTCAGTTGTAAGGTGTAATTGATGTTAAGGGTAGGATGTTACTTTTATTTAAAGGATCAATTTATATTTAAGTGGAATATTATGAAGCAATAGTTTTCGTGAAACCTATAAACTTAGTTTATAGGTTAAATTATTAGGATCTTTTCTATAATTTAGAGGATCTTTCCATGCATGTTCAGACATGTTTGATAAAGCTGGAATATCAATAATCAAGAGTTGTGTTTTAAAATTTGTATACTGATTAGAAATTTAAGTTGTGTTGAACCATGTTTGATTTGAATGATGACAAACCAGTTCTCTATACTTGATTGCTATGTATGATTGTGTATGAACAGGTTGAATCAAGCGAGGACTCATCAAGGCAACATTGGAAGTGAAGAACTTCAGAGCCTTGAGATACTTGAAGATCAGAAGCCAAGAGCTTGGAGCTATTTCTTTTTTATGTTTTTAGGATCTTCTTGTAAAATGAACTTAGGAAAATAAGACTTGTATTTTTAAGTAAAAGAGCAAAAAGGGTTAAATTTTATGTCCAGTAAAGAGAACAAACAAAGAACAAGCAAAGAACAGTTCTATTTATAATCAGACATAAACTTTGTAGTACTGAGACCACTGTGGAAACAGACCTCAGTATTACGCACGTGCACTTAAGTGATCAGTATCGATTTTTAAGTTCAAAATGTTTTTAAAAATTAATTGAAAAATATTGATCACTTAGGATTTGGAAAAGCTAGCTGCCATAATGATACACCAAATCAGCTCATTAAATGCAATGTACTTAGTTTAGACTTTAGTGTACTTTCCCACTACATGTAGTGGAAGGAGACAAAGTCTGAAACAAGTACTATTGTACTTGTGTCAGCTGAACTTGTTTGTATTATTTAGGTAAGTCTCCATGCATGCTTTGGGTTCACGATTTTCATTTGCAAAATTGTCTCTTTTGAAAAACCCAAAAACCCTCTTGCTCTTCATAGAAAAACCAAGCCATATTTTCTGGATTTCATTGATAGAGCAAAATCATCTCTATATCCATCTTTAAGAGAAAACTTACGGAGAATTTGATATTGTATTTTGAACCACTTAGAGGGAAGTGGTCGGGGAGTGTTCTGTGAACAGTGAGTGAACTGTTAGAGTTAATAGTTGGGGAATTGAATGCTACAAAGTTGTAGCATTTGATTGAGTGTGTAACCTTGTTATTATTCAGAGTTGATTAATAATATTGGTGAGAGAGTGGAGGACGTAGGCTTATTGAGAAGCCGAACCTCGTTAAATCCTTGTGTCCCTACTCTTTATTTACTCTTCTGTCGTTGTTCTCACAAATAGATAAACAAAGTTTGAAAACGATTGAAAAAACACACATACTCAATTCAACACCCCCCCTTCTTGAGTATACATTGAACTTACAAGTTGTGAATGATGCTAACTTCTCTTTACAATGGAATTAGTATTTATCAAACTTGACATATTAGCAGTATATTACATAATGAAATTAGGATAGCTTAAATGGCTAAAAATATGATCCTCATAATTTTATAATGATCTTTGTTGAAAATGCATCAATGTTTCACTATGTAATAATATTTACTTTTTATACATCAAAAATAGGTTTGTATGGTATCTTTTTGCATTTGCTTGCATTCCAATTGAAGGGTAAATTTCAATGTGTATTAATGGCTGATATTATAATGTTTTGTTCAAATGATCAACATTTATTAAATTATATTGAAGGTTTAATTTTTTTTTTTTATTCTAAAAAAATAAAAATTATTCAGGGTTTAAATCATTTAGGTTGAATTTCATCACCTGCTTATTTTATGTTATGTAACCATGGTTTCATTTATCTAACTCAAAAAAATAAAAAGCTTAGAGTAAGATGAATTATATAAAAGTATAACATCCTACTTGACAAGAAGTGATACTTGACACCAAAAGGGAAGTAATATTTTCATTCTCACAAATTAAACTTTGTCCAATCTTACAATAGAATAACCATCACAATACATAAAGGGTCTAAAATACAATTGTCACATAGTCAATCAAAGGGAATTTAAACAATTTCATCCTCATCTTCACATTGCGATCCTTATGCACTTAACTTCTATCGTTAATACATTATGAGATGCAACTTGTTCATGGTAACAGAACATGTGTTTCTCGACTTCCACTTGGTGTCTTGTTCGATGATGCAAAATCCGTCACAAAGTCACTAAGTCTCCTGATTTAAACATAAACCCAAATTAATTCAACTTAAAAATAATGGTTGTGTTCATTGTCAATGACTCAAATATAATTATATCACTAACATTGTAGATGGAATTTTGTGCATTAAAAACTCACTTAGAAGAGTGAACACTTCATCTCGAGTTTCGTTGCAGGGATTGGCTATCAAGTATTGTGCAAGAAATTATCTTAATTTGCCTTCGTCGTTGTTTTTCAATCCAATCTACATCAAATCAAAATGGAACATTAAAAGTTATATAATAACTAAAACAACAGTAAAACAAGTTTTTTTTAAAAAAAATGGTGACTTTGTTTAATAAGATACCTCCATTTTTATGGAGCAACTTTCAACTAATCGTAAAACACTTTCATACACCCAAAACCAGCAATTCCAATCAGCTACTTAAAAAGCAACTAATAAAAAATGCTAACAACTAAACACTAATTAAAAGTACTTGGGTGATGATATAAATGAATTAATACTAACCTAGCTTGTACCAACACCAAGAACCTTCCACACTGCAGATAAACATTACACACTGGATGTAACGACCCGACTTTTCTAGGCTGTCGATTTACGAAGAAAATCGACAATTGGATCATTACCAAACATAAATGCTAATAACAATAATAACATTAAGGTTCAATAGTCCTTTTATTAGCTAGTAAAATAGAATTAAAATCCCAAAAGTCCATGAAAAATACCAAAATACATAATACTACTATTCTTTCCCAACAGGCTGGGATAAACTAATCAATAAATAAAAGAAAACATAATCTAGACTCCGGGTTCACTCTACTGATCACAACAACACGCAACCCAAACCATACGAGAGCCCACTTATACGTCAGCTTCATCACCTGAAATGGGGGGGGGTCCACCGTCAGTGGCGAGTAACTAGGCTGTCCCGCTTAAATGAGGGTCCATTAACTATATAATATCATAGAATTAACTAAGGAAAAACATACAAAAATACATGAAAAATACGTATCAAAAATACATACGGAATACGTATAAAAATACATACAAAATACATATAAAAATACATACGAATACGTATAAAAATACATACGAAATACGCATAAAAATACATATGAATACGTATGGAATACATATAAAATACGTATGCAGTACCTGCAGAAATACGTAAAAAAATACATACATGTACGTATAAAATATGTATAAATACGTATAGATACACCTGCAGAATACATATAGGGATACATACATACATATACATATATTCGTACATAAATACATACATGGATACATACTTAATTACATACTTTAGATATACTTACATACATACTATTCAGACGTACGCAGCGGAAGACTTAACATACTATACTTACACAATACATAGAATTATACATATAAATACATTAACATATACATTATCATATCCAACCCGTATAATACTGATCTTACCATATTATTATTCAAAATCCTTCTTTTAACCATCTTCTTAACTTTATGGACCAGTCATTATAGCTCGTAAGGATGCCCGTGTACATCCCAACTTTCCTAAAATGCGCCGGGAAGAACCCGTGTATTCTACCCGTAGCTCTCCTTTGCAAGAACTAAGCCTAAGCTATGGCCATAACTCCTAAATAGTAGCCCGTGTACTACTACTTAGATGACTACACATCTTAAGATCCAGAACTGCCCAGAGACCGCAACAGGGCAGTGGCTTCGACTTAACCTAATCTGGTGACCCGTGTATTACCAAACATGCGTCCGTTTCTTATCTTATCTTATCGACATGGTTATCGTGAGACCAATACTTCTTATCATCTTATAACTTATTCTTATCATCATATTATTCCTTTCCTTCATATTACAACTTATCTTATTAATTCCTTTTATTCCTTTAATCATATTAATTCCTAAAATTACAAACTAAATTATTATAAGCCAAAAATTAAACTAAAATTGATCATAACCTTTTATGTATCACTCGGCATTTTCAACAATAGAACAATAATTAAATCAATTCCTTAAATAAACATATAAATAATTTAATAAATCAATAAATAAATAATTAATCATATAAACTATCAATCATCAATTAATATTGCTTAAAACATGATAAAAATCCTCCTTTTCACCTTCGAGCCACTCGACATTCATGAACAAAAATAACCAAAATTGACACTTTAAACTAATTAAATACAATTATAATAAATTGATCATATAAACTTAATAATAACAGTAAAATCATACTTTAAACATTAAATCATCAAACATGGACCAAATCAAGATCAAAATTATTCCTTTAATGCACATAAACCACACGACCTTCTTGGCTAAACAACAATATCAAGATTTATTTCAAGAAAATTAAATAGGTTGTTGTTATTAAAGATTAAATTCAAGATTTAAATATAATTCAAGATTTGTAGCAAGATTCATCAAGAAAAATTAGATTTTTATTTCTTCCAATCATGAAGCTACTTGACAATTCCATATGACAAGAACAAAATATTAATTTTAATCCAAGATTTCAATTAAACAATTAAATTATCATAGTCTTTAATATAATCCAAGAAAATATCATAAAATCATATTATACCACTCGACATACACCCGAAAATTCTAAGAACAAGAATCGAAATTTATCATGTAATTATTCAAAGCAATCATACAATTTAAGATATTATTTCATGCATAGAATTAATTAAGATAATAAAAGATTCATAAAGATTACATAAAATATCAAGAAAAAATATTCAACATGTCATATGGTTCGAACATTATTATCCTATCATGACACTAATTCTATTAATTTTTCCTAGTTTAATCCTAATTAACTATATAGTTAAATTTTTCCAAACTTAAATGAGATAGTCTAGTTACCTGGATTAGTAAGAAAATCAAGAAAAATTCTTGGTTGGGGTTCGAAAAACACACGGCCAGCTAGGGTTCTTGAGAGTTCTTTTGAGAGTTTAGAGTTGTATTGAAGTTAGGTAAAAGGTTAGGAGTATTGTTCCCTGTTTAATTATTAGGAACAAATGAAACAATAAAAAAAAAAATGGGGAGGGCCGTGAGATAGGAGGAAGTATAGGGGTAGGAGTGATTTTAGTCATTTGTTGAGGGATTCTAGTTGACTTAGTAAGGGTAGTTAGCTTTAGGATTATTAATTAAATAAATAAACAATTATCTAATTAATAAATAAATTTAAGAAGGACAATATTCCTTGGCCATGATATGGGGGCCGGCCAAGGGAGAGTAATTTGGGTCATCGGCCCAAATTTGAGATAAGGAGAAAAGAAATAAGAATAACAGTCCAATTAATTGATCCTTTTTGGACTTAGAACATTAAAATAACAATAATTAACCACGAAATTTTCTGGCCCTAAATTTCAGGTTATTACACTGGACATAACCATTAAGTAATATAAGTACCAATAATAATCAAATACAAATTATATTCTTGAAAAATAACCATTACAAAGTATGCAATACTTGTATCATTACAAGATTTACAATTAAATAAACAATTTTAAAAAGTATTGCCATAAATGTATAAAATATCTAAAATTATAATTTGATTATATGACAAAAAAAATGGCACAAATTAAAACTTTCTGTATGTTCAAGACGCCAACAATTACATATCCCTGCAATAAAATAAAATGATGATAAACAAAATATTTAAAAGAAACAGATAAAATGAAATATTAAAATATTAGAAAAACAGATAAAACGAAAAATGAAAATTTGAAAAAATAAAATAATGAAACCAGAAAATGACCAGGAAACAAAATCGAAAAATAAAATGAAATCAAATAATTAAAATAAAATCATCTAAAAAATTACCAAGAAAAAAATTTAAAAATCACCCTAAAAAATCAAAAAGCAATAAAAAAAATACCCAGAAATTTAAATGAAAAATTTCAGAATTTTTCAGATCTGAAATAAGCTCCAAAAAAATCGGAAAAAATCCAGATCTTGAACGAATACAAATGAAAACATGAAAAAAAAAATTTAGGAAAAAAATCAAACAGATGAACCAAAAAATGAAATGATGAACGAATATCGAAATATAAAATGGTTACTTCAAAATTAAAGACGAATCAAAGACCAAATTTATTACATAAACTGATTAATACACACAAACATAAACAAATTTTGAACAAAATAATAAAAAAAAAACTCAGAAAAAAAATCGAAAACAAAAAAATCTATTAAAAAAAAATCAAAAACAAAAATGTTTACAAAAAATCGAAAACAATAACAACATACAACATTTGACGACAATAAAAATCCAGTCAAAAGATAGATCGAAAACAGATTGAAAGATAAATCGAAAACAGTTTGAAATAAACAAAAACATCAACAAAAAAAAATAAATCATACCTTCAATTGAAAACTCAAATCTTTGTACCCAACTTGTTTGAAAAATTGAAACTTAGAGCCTTTAAAAACATCAACTCATTTTAAAATTAAAAAAAAGATGAACTTTTGTGGGGAATGAGAGAGAGAGAGAGGAGCAAAGTGAAAGATAGGAGATGGGAGAATGAAAGAAACGACAGATTGAATATTTGCTTGGAATGATGAGTGATCTTTTAGGGTTGTTTAGGGTTAGTAGGATATCAACGGCTCAAATCGAAGGATAAATAATCTAATGGCTATAATTAGTGATCCATGTGCTTATCATTTAATGGCTTAGATTGAATTAAAAATTTAATCCAATGGTGTAAAGTTTTCCAAACTTTTTAAGGATTGAAATGTATTTGTTCTTTACATAAATATAGTACACTTAACTAAATTTATGATTTTATTAACACTTAATCCGTATTAAATAGTGTAATTTAGTTAAAGATTTCCGAATTGAATTTGATTTAATTTAGATTTGGATTGAATAATTTAATTTAGATGGTAATACCAATAAACAATAACTATGAATTTAATAAATATGAATTTAATTTAAATATGGATTAAATAGTTTAATTTAGTTAAAAATTATAAGAATAACTTAATAAGGCAAAGTTAAGAAAAAGGTTGAAGTTTGTACTTGCCATTGTTATTTTTTTTAATTATTTTTATTCAGCTGTCAATATTATTCAGCATTTTTAATAATACGATTGTATAGCTAGTAGTATGATATTTAGTTATAATAGTATGATACTTTGTCAGTTTGTCTTAATATTATTTGTTGTCTTGTTTTTATAGTATGATTTAATGATAGATCAGTGTGATGTATTGTCTATATAGTATGATGATGGTGCATGTTATATAATATAATATTAAAAATTATATCCATTCTAGTACATGGCTTCAAGCCTACAATATCCTCATACCTCAAATCTCTTACGGATATTACATATTATACATATCACATATTATCAACTTTGTCTTAGATTAAAAATAAGCTCAAATCTTATTATTGTTCTTATTTTTTATATTATGGAGCCAATTATTGTCATTATATTATTCATATATATCAACCACCATCATCATCAATATCATCACCAATTCATTGTTGTTGTTGTTAGTGTTGCTAATTGCTATCATTATTGTTATGATCATTGTTATGATCATTGTTATCGCCAATTCAGTATCACCCATCATCATCTTGACCGCCATTTACATTCAATATTAATACTCGATACACACTACAAGGATAAATTGAGCTTAGTATAAATTGATACATAGTAAATAACAGTAACGTGCACCTTAACTAAATAAACAAATAAATTAACTCATTGTAAGAAAAAATACTTCAACAGTTAAACCGAATACGATCCGACCATATAATTTGGGGGAATAACACAAGAAAAATCGGGTAAACTCATTAATACTCGATATCTACCTCGATCATAACCGTTAAAGATGTCCTTACAAAACTGAAAATAACGATAATGTAATTGAATATAATCATTTAAAATTAACTGATAATAACCGAAATCGTACGGATAGAATTGTAAAGGATGTCCTTGCAATTCCAGCTTCAATCGTTGCCTTCGAGTATGCTTTTAGTGCATGTAGAACATTTCTAGACGAAAAAAGATCCTGCCTTTCTCCCAATAGCTTCGAAATGTGCGTTTACAAGAAAGATTGGTCTCAAGCGGAGAAGAGAACACAAGGAACGAAGAACGATGAAGATGATGATGAAGATCACCCGTGGATGGTGCTGGATACTTCAGATGAATACAACTCTGGCAACGAGTAAAGATTAACGAATCATGAACCACGACATTGAGGTACGTTTAAGAACTACGTGGCTTTGATTCTTTAATATCATTAAGGATACGTAGGCATCTTATTTTGGAAAATTAAAATATATTTGAAAAAAAAAATTTATATTCCAAAGTAAGTCCAAGCCCCCTCCCCCCCCCAATCCCCTTCCCCCATTAAATTATTTACTTATTAATAATATTAAGGATATTTTATCATCTTAATTATTAATTAATTTACTTATTAGTTTTTACTTCTGTAATAATTCATAAATTTTAGTTATTTAGTTAGTATTCAATTAATTTATGTATCATGTATGAATGTATGATGTATATAATAACTAATAAGTTGAAGTAAAATTTAGTGATAAATTATTTTAAGTTTCTAATTTTTTTTTGTTTTTCAAATAAAGTTATGCTATGTTTGGATACAAGTATTTCATTTGAAATGATGGATTCGACCAAATAAATTGCATGTTTGGCAAGTATTAAAAATTTGGAATTGTATTTGTCCCAATTCTCAACCCAAATGTTTAACAAACAAAGGTTGTGTATTTCAAATACTTAACAAAACCATGTCATTTCAAATTCTAAAAACAACCCAAACAAATAACTGTCATTTGAATTGTAACATTTCAATTTCAGAAATTGAATTCATCAATTTGAAATGAATTCCACATATCCAAACACTACCTTATGTAATTTAGTTTGTAATTTTGTTTTATAGATGTGTAAATTTTTTCCCATATTTTGTAACAACTAAAATTATGTAATAAAGCATTGCTCAAATTTAAATTTTTAAGTTATTTTTTTCCATTAACAAATTAATTAAGAAATCATTTTTTCCATTAACAAGTTAATTATGTGTTTTTGCCAACTAATGATGACATTTACAAATTCAAAAACTATAAATTAAAAAAAAACCCCAAACCACCTTAAACCCCCTTAAACCCCCAAACCCGCTTAAACTCCCTCAAAACCCCCAAATCCCCTAAACCCATCCCACGAACCCAACCTATGACCCAATAGGCTAAACTCATGAAACTCAACCCGTGACCCACTCACCCCAACCCACGAACCCAACCCGTAAACCCAGCCCAAAACCCGACAGCCCAGTCTAGCCCGGTCCCATCCCGCCAGTCCGATTTGTGGGTCGACCCTTATCTGACCCAGCTCGGCTCGACCCGCCCGCACCCACCCGCGGTCCGGGTCCGGTTAATCCACCCCCGACCCAGCCCGCCCGTTGGCCACTACTAATTGTCATCATCATCATTTGAACCCAAAACCACCTCTGTCCAACATCATCAGAACACGTACCACCAGCCACCTACCCGCCACATCATCATCTAAATTGAATACAATCGGAACTTTTATGTCAATCGTTTACAATGAATTGATAACAACTGAAATCGTATGGGTAAACCTATAACTGAACTGATTTGAGCTAAAAATAAAAATAACTGCAAAGGTTTGGAACTGAAAATGATAAGTTAAAACCGAAGTGGTTAATATGAAAAAAATTAACTAAAGTCAACTAAACTTGAGTCAACCAAACCATTTGGGTCCAACCATTACTGAACTGATTAACTGAACTGACACCTCTATAATTATATACCATGATAAATTTATATACCATTATTGATGTTATTATTATTGTTATTGTAGATTATATCACTACTACAAAACTAGCCTATGGCAATGCTTCAAATATGTTGCTATAGGGCTCTAAAATGTTGCATAAGGACAAATGCAAAGCTTGTAAAAGTATTTCAATAAGTCGTGTTGCATTAGGCTAATGCAACGCTTCTGAAGGGATATTGCAACGTTTTCTAGAAAGAGTTGCATAGCTCACAAAATGCAACGTTTCTATGTTGCAACGCTTTTAAGAGCATAAGGCAACGCATTTAAGAATTCATAGGTAAACAAATGCAACATTTTTTTGGGCAAATGCAACACTTTTGAAAATTTTATGCAACAAATTGCTACACTTTTTTTTAATTATATGCAACACTTTTGAAAAAAATTATGCAACATATTGCAACATTTTTTGCAATTTTATGCAACACTTTTGAAATATTCAAGCATTTTATGTACAACCAAATTGCAACACTAATTTGCCAAATTGTAACACTTAGTTTATATAATTTAACGTCCGTACTTGCTAATTTCTGTCAATACAATTAAAATTTAGCAACGCTTAAAAAGTTAATAATATTATAGAAGATGCCAAAAGATACAAGTACTAGTTTGGATCAGTAGTAATTACAAAATTAGATTCGTATCCCTAAAAATTTGACCAAAAAACTTAACACTATTACAAATTGACAACTTGAAACATGATAAACCCCAAAAATTTGTCCAAAAACCTAACATGCTATGTCAATTTTTTAGTTTGACGATCCATATATACATATATCATTTATGTGCGACAAAAAAGCTTTGGATCTTCCTTGAATAAGTTATCTTGCATCTTCATTCGTACCATGCGATAAAAAAAATTAAATTGTTAGGAAGTAATTTTAAAAATTAAATTCCTACACGGAAAAATAATTTTAAAAGTATATATTTTTTCTCAATATTAATTACTTAAAAATTGAATAGTCTAAAAAAATTAAAAATACCAATTTTTTTTCTTCCCACACCCACACCCCCTACAGTCCCCCCACCCCCTGCTGCCCACCACCCAACCCACCCTCTGCCCCCCTGCCACCCACTGCCCCCCCTCTACAGCTCCCCCCCACTACACCCCCCATGCCCCCCCTACAGCCCCCCATTGCCCCCCTCAGCCCCCCACTGCCCCCCCATATGCCCCCCTTTGCAGCCCCCCCTCTGCCCCCCTGCCCCCCTACCCCCCCGCCCCCCTCTGCAGCCCCCCCTCTCCCCCCCCGCCCCCCTCTACAGCCCCCCCAGCCCCCCCTCAGCCCCCCTCAGCCCCCCCCACTGCCCACCCTCAGCCCCCCACTGCCCCCCTCTACCCCAATCTACCCCTTGCCCCCCTCAGCCCCCCTCTGCAGCCCCCCACTGCCCCCCTCTACAGCCCCCCTAAGCCCCCCTGCCCCCCTCTACAGCCCCCCAATAGCCCCTCAGCCCCCCCTGCCCCCCAGCCCCCCCACTGCCACCCCCCTCTGCCCCCCCTCTACAGCCCCCCCACTGCCCCCCATTAGCCCCCCGCCCCCCCTCAGCCCCCCCTGCCCCCCCTCTGCCCAAAACCAGTTCCTCTGAACAGTTGTTTTATTTTGAAACAATTGGTTACTGTTCTCAGGGGGAACTTCATGGTTTGTCATCATCAAATAGGGGGAAATTGTTGAACCATGTTTGATTTGAATGATGACAAACCAGTTCTCTATACTTGATGTCTATGCATATTTGTGTATGAACAGGTTGAATCAAGTGAGGACTCATCAAGGCAACCATGAGGGCCTTGAGATACTTGAAGATTAGAAGCCAAGAGCTTGGAGTTATTTATTTGTATATTTCTAGGATCTTCTTGTAAAATAGGCTTAGGAAAATATTCTTAGTGTTTTTAAGTAAAGAGCAAAAAGAATTTAAGTTTACATCCAGTAAAGAGAACAGGCCAAGAACAAGGTAAGAACAGGCAAAGAACAAGCTTGGAACAATTCCCTTTATCGAATGTAGACTTAGTAGTACTGAGACCACTGTGGGAATAGACCTCAGTATTACGCACGTGATCCGTACAAATTTTAGTGTTCAAAATTATTTTTGAAAATTTATTTGAAAAATATGGATCACTTGTGTTTTGGAAATCTGCCAAATTGATTCACAAAATCAGGTTTGAAATGTACTTGTTTGGAATCTAGTGTACTTTCCACTACATTTAGTGGAAGGAGACAAAGGTCTGAAATAGGTGCCTTTCTACTTGTGTCAGCTGAGCTTGTTTGGACAATTTAGGCAAGTCTCCAAGCACACTTCTAGAGGACGGTTTTTTCCTTTCCTATATAAACAATCTCTTGAAAAAACCCTAGAAGACTTTGCTCTCCAAAGAAAACCAAGTCATATTTTCTGAGAGTCTATCCTTAGAGCAAAACTATCTCCATGTCCATCTTTAAGAGAAAAACTTACGGAGATTTGAGTTTGTAACATTTGAACCATTTAGAGGGAAGTGGTTGGGGAGTGTTCTGTGAACACTGAGTGAACTGTTAGAGTTAACAGTTGGGGAATTAAGTGTTACAAAGTTGTAGCATTTAATTGAGTGTGTAACCTTGTTATTATTCTAAGTTGATTAATAATATTGGTGAGAGAGTGGAGGACGTAGGCTTGTTTAGAAGCTGAACCTCGTTAAATCCTTGTGTTCCTACTCTCTATTTACTGTTCTTTCGTTGTTCTCACAAAAAGATAAACAAACTTTGAAAACGATTGAAAAAACACACATACTCAATTCAATCCCCCCTTCTTGAGTATACATTGAACTTACAAATATTTATCATGCGAAGGTCAGCGCAGATTTCCTTTGGCAAACCGGCATCCTATTAAGTGAATGGTGATCCTTGCGACTAAGGGCATCTGCCACTCGATTGGCCTTCCATTCACAACACTCAACTGAGAGGTCATAGTACTTGATTAACTCGAGCCGCCGTCGCTGCCTCATGTTGAGTTCCTTTGGAGTGAAGATGTACTTCAGACTCTTGTGATCAGAGAATAGCTTGCAAGTCGCTCCATAGAGATAATGTCGCCATATCTTCAAAGCGAACACTAAGGCCGCCAACTCTAGTTCGTTAGTAGGGTAATTCTGCTCATGCAGCTTGAGTTGCCTTGAAGCGTATACAATCACCTTTCCTTCTTGCATCAGAACACAACCCAAACCTTTCTTGGACCAATCATTATATACCTCGTATCCCACACCTTCATTCGGCAAAGCAAGAACTGGTGCGGTGACAATGCTCTGCTTGAGGGTCTGGAACGCCTCCTCGCATCGATCCGTCCACAAGAATTTGCAATCCTTGTGCAACAACTTGGTCATAGGTGTTGCTATCCTGGAGAAATCTTGTACGAATCTCCGATAGTAACCTGATAGAGAAAATTCACAGGTGAGTTATATGCAAAGATAGTTGTTCTAGCTTTCATAGATGCTTAATGTTTACCTGCTAGGCCAAGAAAACTTCACACTTCGGCCACATTCTTAGGACTGTGCCATTACACAATTGTCTTTATCTTAGCTAGATCTACTTTAACACCGTCCACATTAATCACATGCCCTAAAAAGGCTACCTCTTTGAGCCAAAACTCGCAATTTGATAACTTCGCGAACCACTTCTGAGCTCTGAAGATGTCTTGCACCATGTGTAGATGTCGAATGAGGTCTTGCTCATCCTTTGAATAGATAAGAATATCATCAATAAACACTACAACACACATCCAAGAGATGATAGAAAGTCCGGTTCAACTGATCCATGAAGATTGTTGGCGCATTTGTCAACCCGAACGACATCACCTCAAATTCATAATGCCCGTATCTGGTGCGAAAAGCTGTCTTAGGTATATCTTCCGGCTTAACTGGAATCTGATGATACCCCGACCTGAGATCAATCTTGGAGAACACGCTGGCTCCCTTCAGTTAATCAAATAAATCTTCTATCCTGGGCAACGGATACTTGTTCTTGATTGTCACCTTATTAAGTTCCCGATAATCTATGCATAACCGCATACTGCCATCTTTCTTCTTGACAAACAATACCGGATCACCCTAAGGAGACACACTGGGCCTTATGAAACCCTTGTCGATCAATTCCTGCAATTGGGTCTTCAACTCCTTAAGTTCTGCAGGTGCCATAAGATATGGAGCCTTCGAGATTGGCGCAGTTCCGGGCACCAGATTTATGTTCAAATCCACTTCACGCTCTGGTGGTATCCCTGGCAACTCTTCACGAAAAACGTCTGCGTAGTCTCGAACAACCGGAATTGCTTCCAACTGTTCTTCTTTGGATACGTCCCTGACCTAACAAAGGAACACAATTTCACCATTGCGCGGCATGCTACGCATCTTCATTGTAGACACCACCTTCAGACCTTTGCTCACGGGACTCCCGACATGGGTTACCCTTTTGGCGTTGGGTCCACGAAAGTAATGGCTTGATCACGACATCGAATTGCTGCTTGATACTTCGCTAACCAATCCATCCCTAAGATGACATCGAACTCTATCATAGGGAGCTCCTTCAAATAAACTTCAAACCGCTCTCCCAAGATGAGGATGGGAACATTCTTATATTCCCGATGACAGGCAAAATCCTCTCCTGAAGGAAGAGTTATCATAGATTTAACAGGAGACTCTCAAGTCAGGTTAACTTTTACGACAAAAGTTCTTGCAACAAATGACATAGTAGCACCCGTATCAAACAAAATATATGCATTAAGATTATGGACAAGCTAAGGAAGGTACCCATGACCACATCTGGCTGAGCATCTGCCTCCTCCTGAGTCATGCAAAAGAATTTGTTCTTCATCGACGCTTGGTTGTTTGTTGCAGCTGGTCTCTTCTTACGACATAACACCGACTTGTGACCCTGCTGACCGCATTCAAAAACACACGATCGGAGACCCATCACACCTCTTGCCTGGGTGATAGACCTTTTTGTAACCTTGACAAATTCTCCGGCCTTGACCGGGAGCTGGTCGAGCACTCTGCTGGGGATTCTGAGTAGGTTCGAACCGAGGCTTCTTCGCTGGTGCTGGGATAAGAACCGAAGACACCGTCTTCCTGGTTGCTTCTTCCTCTGCAATTGATGCATGAATCTCCAGAGGCACTACATATGCTCTCTAGAATGATGGTGCTCCAGTGCTAATCACATGAACCCGAATGCGAGGATCCATCTTCTTTATGTACCTCTTTACTCTCTCAGCTTCAGATGGAATGACTGTAGTGGCGAACTGAGACAACTTTGTAAACCTGCCGTATAGGCTTGTATGGACATGCTCCCTTGAGTGAGAGTCAAGAACTCCTCTTGTTTCTGCCACCTCAACTCGTCTGGGTAGAACCGTTCTTTAATCTTCTCGGTGAAGTCTTGCCAGTTCATAGCCAACTCCGTCTCGGGGTTAGCCCTCATGGTACTCCACCAATTGTCAGCCTCACCTCTCAAGTAGTAGGTTGCTATCGGAACCCTTTCAGGTTCAGGACAGGCTAAGGCATCAAACAACTTCATCATTTCTCGAATCTAATTCTCGAAAACAGTCGGTTCTGCTACCCCATCGTAGACTGGTGGTCGAAGACGCGCTATCGGATAAAACGAAGACTGATTGCTCGAAGGGTGGACACTCTTCTGAGCCAAAGTGAGGATAGCATCCTCTAAAGCTCGGCGTCTGAAGTGAGATTTACGTTCAGGAGTTGACATGCTACAACACAATAACTTTACTTAGCAAAAGCACACATACTACACGTCAAGAAAAGCTCGGAAAAAAATAAAATACCCTATCCCAGGCTTCTACCCATGGCTTCTCTCGCTAAGGTTTTCCATTTTAGGATAAGTTGCACTCTTCAATCATGAAGCACTCATCTTACAAGCTACTTGTGAAGAAGTAACTTTAGGGTCTTAACCTATGCTCTGGTACCAACTGTAACGACCCGACTTTTATAAGCTGTCAATTTACGAAGGAAATCGACAAATGGATCATTACCAAAAAAAAACATTCTAAAACATTATTAAATCCAAACTTTTAAGCTTAATTTGAGAAACTAATTTATTAATTATTTAACTAATTGGAGGTTCAGAATGAAATAATATCCAAAACTCGCTATTAAACAACTACATAAAAAGTCTAGTGCCAACAAGCTGGGTGAAATCGAAAAAGAAGTAAACTAGACCTTTCAATGAAATAAAAATATATCTAATTAATTAATAAGGGTAATAAAAGTTAGACCTTTCAATGATAGGATAATTATAATAAAAATTAGGAATTTTAGATATAAAAATATATCTAATTAATTAATATGAAAAAATAAAATAAACCTTGGGCCATAATTTGAGAGGGCCGACCAAGGAAAGAGATCATTGGGCCATTGGGCCCAATTATAAAGCAAGGGTAGAATTAAGAAAACACAACCCAAAATCCTGGATTTGGACCTAGAATCATGAAATCATATTAAATAACTGCGGAATTTTCTAGCCCGGATTTTCGGGTTATTACAGTCACCCCTCTTTAAATAAATTTCGACCTCGAAATTTACTTAAAGAAGTACAAACAACACATAATACACACAAGAGCACCAAAAAAAAAGCTAAAGCTACTACATACTTGCTGCAAAGAGCTCGGGATACTTATCCCTTATCGAAGCTTCCGTCTCCCAAGTAGCTTCTTCATACCTCTCACTCCACCAGGGTACTTTAACTAATGGCACCACCTTTCGTCGCAACATGCGTTCCTGGCGGTCCAAAATTTGCACTAACTTCTCTTCAAAGGTTAGATTCGGCTCAATCTTTGACGATTCCACCGGAATAATATGGAAGGGTCATTCAAATATTTCCGTAATTGAGATACGTGAAACACATTATGAACCTTCGATAGATCCGGAGGCAAAGACAAACGATAAGCGACTTCTCCGATCCTATCCAGAATCTCGTATGGTCCCACATACTTGGGTCTGCGCTTACCCTTCTGGCCAAATCGAGTCACTGCTTTCATAGGTGACACCTTCAACAAAACTTTATCACCCATTTGAAACTCCAACGGCTTCCAGCGACGATCGGCATATGACATCTATCGACTCTGAGCTGCTTGCAACCTTGTTCTGATAATCTTGATTTGCTCCACCGTTTCCTTGATGAGATCGGGACCAAATACCAAGGCATCGCTGATGTCGCTCCAACAAGTAGAGCTGCGACACTTGCGCCCGTATAAAGCTTCATAAGGATCCATCTTGATACTAGTATGATAGCTGTTGTCGTACGAAAATTCCACCAAACTCAAAGATTTAATCCAAGTTTGCTGAAATTCCAACGCACAAGCTCGTAGGATATCCTCTAGCGTCTGAATGGTCCGTTCAGTCTGGCCATCTGTGGTGCATGAAATGTCGTACTCAAATTAAGCTTCGTCCGAAAAGCTTCTTGCAAAGACTTCCAGAAAGCGACAAAAATCGGGGATCTCGGTCAGACACAATATCCTTCGATACACCATGTAATCTTATGATCTCCCGTGAGTAGGCTTTTGCCATCTTCTACATAGACCAAGTTACCTTCATCAGAATGAATCGGGCGACTTTAGTCAAACGGTCAACGATCAACTAAACAGTATCCAAACCAGTAGACGTCGCGGGTAGGCTCTCCACGAAATCCATGGATATGAAATCGAGCTTCCATATGGGTATCGAAAATGGATGCAATAATCCACCTGGTTTTTGGTGATTAATCTTGACCTTCTGACAGGTGAGACATCGTGCTACGAAGTCTGCAACTTCCTGCTTCATCCTGGGCCACCAAAAGTATTGGTTCAGGTCCTTATAGAGCTTCCCACCGCTTTGATGCATCGAATAGGGAGTATTGCGAGCCTCTTCCATTATCTTCCTTTTCAATGTCGAGTTCTGGGGCACACATGATAGGAGGGATTTTTTCACCAAATAAAAACCCCCGTCGTAGTATGAGTGGGGGTGTCGAACACGGGGAAGGTACTTCGCACTAATCTAGGCATGAGCTTCGAACAAGCTAGGACAAATGATGGTCGCGAGAGGCGGAGAGAACTACGGGAACTAACTAATACTAAATTACGAAAGCAAGAATAAAAAGGACTAGGGTAAGAGATCCACAACTCATACCACCATGAATTATGAATCAATCGAAACTTAGACTTAGGTAATGGATAAGGGGAGGTCGTTCTAAGATCACACTACTCTTTCAAGCTAGTGTGACGACCGGGAAGACATACACAACCCACTTTCGTGCGGAGACATGTCTAACAAACCTTAAGCACGAAATCACGAAGACCGATAACTTTCCCTTGATCGAAGGCCCAACTTTCGTGGTGCTTCCATCAATCGGGCGAAGGGAGTCATCACCCACTTTCACCTTTCGGTCCTTAGGTGGGGATTCTTTTATGAGTCTAATGTTAATTAGGCACGAGACTCAACATTATCGACCCTTCGGTACCAACATAATCACAACCAAAAGCCAAGAAACAACTAAACCACAATCATGGGGGATTTGAGAGGTTTCACTCAAACCCTAGAAATTAACTACTCACAACTAATTAATAAAAACATAATTAAATCAACTAAAACCATCAACTAAACCATGAAAAACTAATTATAAATAATAACATAAAATTAACACAACAACTAAACTAACATCAAAACAATAATAAAACTAACTAAGAACTTAAATCTAAATACAAGAACATCAAAATATGAAAAGAAACTAAGGGAAACAAGCATTAAAAAGTACCTTGAAGAGAAGAACAAGAACAAGAAGAATTATACTACTTGCATAAATTGAAGAACAAAATGTAAATTACAAGAGGAATTGAAGAAGAAAGCTCTAAAAACTAACCTAACCCTAACTTGGAGCTTCTAACATCAGCTTCCTTTGTTAAAAGATGGGAGAAGAGTATGTACACTACTCCTCAAAAATCAGCCAAAAGAAAAGAAAAGTAATAAAAAAACTGAAGAAAAGCATTTCAGCGGGCGCTGAGGCGATGACAGCGCCCGCTGACACCTATTATCCTAGGCTTGCAGGCTGGGAAGAAAAATGGCAGCGGGCGCTGAGTTGGGGTCAGCGGCCGCTGCCAACCTTTGTGATGCCACTGCCTCAATACAGGGGAGGGAGACAGAGGGCGCTGAGTTGGGGTCAGCGGCCGCTGTTCTTCTCTTTGTGCTAAAAAATGCCAGGTAGCTTCATAATCAGTGGCCGCTGGGAATCCATCAGCGGCCGCTATCTTGGCCTAGATAACCTTCTGTCTTTTTTCTTAGTCATTGGTAAATGATTCTGTGGCTTCCTCGAGGTTCTCGGCTTGTCTCCTCTGGTTCCGAAATAGACTCGGCACCTGCAAAATGGGAAGAAAACGCAGAAACAAAGCAAAGTAGAGGAAATCACATAGAAAAAGGGGAAGGGAACTACTGAAACAAAACTAAACTAAAAAGCCTAAAAAAAGTTAACAAAAACTAAATAAAAATAGAAAATAAATTGATAAAAACTATGAAAAATACTAACTAAGTACAGACTATCAAACTCCCCCAAGCTAACTCGTTGCTTGTCCCCAAGCAACTACCGCACGAAGAGTTCGACAAATCCCTCAGGAGAGGAATTCTACAACGGACTAAGGACTCCTATTACATCGTTAAGGCGCACAAATCCCAATTCTAGGAACTAACTAAACTAAGGACTGAAACCTTTCACACATTAGAACCTTAAAGGACTACGAGGTATCCAATCCTAAACAACCTAACAACCGTCAAACACCCTTGAATAATCTCAGACATAAGTCGGTGGCGGGAAAAATACTCCGTGAGGGAGTCATGAAGAAAATGGAAAGGACACTAGTCGACTAAGAAAACTACTATCTCCTTCTCTAATTATACATAATTTTTTCTCTTTTTTTTTTTGAAGAACAAAAAGAACAAGCGTATAAACAATTAGTACTAAAAACATGACATAATAAACATAAATAATTAATAATTAATTTTTTTTCTCTTTTTTTTCTTTTTTTTAGAGAAGGAGTTACAATACTCGAATAATTACACTATTACAAAATTTACAAGGACCGAAAATAAAACTCGATGCTATGACATAAGATGGTGCCTAAATCATGTTCCAAGTCTCGAAAGGGCGGTAGCAATTCACAAGTCAAAAATCAGAGCCAAAAGAAACAAATAAACTAAAACCGACGAGGGATACAATGCGACGCTCAGAAATGAATAACTCTAAAAGGGTCTAATTAAGGCAGGAGCTCGAAACCTCACCTAGGTTCAAAAACCACCGACTCAGCGTCAACTAAACAAGGGACAACCTCGTACCACAAACCGACTTGGATACACATCTAGTCCTAAAGGTTTCTCCTTAAAGGGAAAAGCATTCTATCCTAAGAGTTAGTAAAAAGCATTGAAAATTGTGCGGACTCGAGACTCTAAAGTAAAGAAAAGTCCCTATAAGGATTCTCCTAGTTTCGTCATCGGGAGACGACTAAACCTAGAAAAATAAAAGGGATAAAAGAAAATAAACTACGAAAATAAGCTACATGCAAAAATGGAGAAAAATAAAAGAAAATAAATGATGTGTCCAGTTTGTACGAGTTATTTAACTTCTTTTTAGTTCCTTTATGTAATTAGTTTAGCATAAGATTGCACATTTTGTTACTTTTGAGTTTAAACGAGAGTTTGGCTTGAAATGTAAAGTTGTAGTGCAATTTACAATTTTTAATGCTTTTTAGGATAAGTGTAGTTTGTAGTTGCGGTTTGGTTTTATGTGTTCTTGTAGTCTTGAGCTATGAAACATCATTAGGAGCATTTTTGGAGTCATTGATCATGCGCCAAACACACTTTAAGAAATCATTAAGCATTAGAGGGAAAGAAAAGCCTTATTGTGAACCTTCAAATGCAGTAAGTCCAACTTCAAATAGAAATATCTCCCAATAAACACATTGGATTTATGTGATTCAAATTGGAGGTTGTAGCTCTCTTCAAGAGCTTTCCAACGGTAGGTCATAAGCCTTATTTCGTTAAGGAACAAGAGAGTTATGGCTATTTTAGTCCGAGCTGCGCAGACAATCTACAGGGGCGCGCCCCGCGCCTCAGAGGATGCTGCCAGCGCCCCCATTGCAGTGAGCATCAAGAAGAAGGCGCGCCCAGCACCCTTTGGGGCGCGCCCAGCGCCCCCATCACAGTATCCCTCCAAGGAATGGCGCGCCCTGCGCCTATGGGGCGCTGCCAGCGCCCATGTTACAGTAGTACTTCCAAGGAAGGGCGCGCCCCGCGCCTTTGAGGGCGCTGCCAGCGCCCATCTGCTCTGTTCTGCACGCGGCTTCATCCACTTGATTTCTAGGTTATAATTTAGTTTAGTATAAATAGAAAAGTGGTTTTTCATTGTAAAAAATCTAGTTTTTCATGTTCAAATAGTTCCTTAGCTTAAATTCTCTCTAGTTTCTCCTTAGATTACATAAAAACTATTAAATCTTTAGTTTGTAATTTTGATATTTAATCATGGAATCAATGAAGAATCTTTGTTCATCAATGCAAATGGTAGCTTAAACTTGTTCTTGGGATTGGTTTCAATGATTCCAAAAGGCTCCTTGTGAGGATTCTCTAACTCTAAACTATTTCTTTACTTCAATTATTTACTTGCTCTTATATGAATTGTTATTGGTTTTGTTGAATGTTTTAGCTTGATCTTTGTCTTGTTATTATATTTTACAAAATCATTACTAGGGTTTGAACACAATCGATTATTGTGTTCAACCTCGAGTAGCAACTATCTTGTTCATGCTTAAGCGTATTCTTATTGTGAACAATTTAGTAGAGCTTGTTTAAACGTTAATTGTTTATTGCGTATTCTCTAAACAATTGCGTTCTTATTGTGTCTCCGTTCTTAAAGCTTTTGTTCACTGCGTGTTCTTTGAACATTAAGGGTTTTAGGCAATTTACGATTTATCTTGTCTAGCTAATTAAGGGGACTACAAGAGTTTACTCTTGTCAATAATTAATTGAGTATTGAAATGGTTTGGTAATTGAGAGTCTAATTCAATTAGCCGAGTCAGAGTCGTTGTAACCGAATCCTAAGATTCTTTAAAACTAGAATTTTCCCGTAATCAATTAGTTGTTAGTTTCTTTTATCACTAAAATCTCCAATTCCCCCCCCCCCTTTGTTACCAATATCATTAAGGAATTAGTGATTCTCCCCTTTAATAATCCAAATACATTTTAACACAATTAAATCGACCCTAAATCCGTTCTCTGTGGATACGAACCTTACTTGCCCTTTACACTAGTTGTAATTGGAGAGTAGGAGAAAATTACTTTTGATAAGTCTTTTATTTTTAACGACATAAAAGGCCTACCAAATTTTGGCGCCGTTGCCGGGGAATGGTGTTGTTTGATTGTGTTTAGGTAATATGTTTTTATTCCTGTTTATATATATATATATATATTTTATTGTTACTTTATTCTCATTGCTAAGCTGTAATATTTCATAAGAGGAGTGTCTTCGAATGGCTAGTTTCTATGTACCCCAATTTGAGGATGAGGCCTTTTGGAGGTATTTCATTCGTTTGCAGGATCCACTTCTAGTCCATTATGATTGTGAGTTGTGGGAGATGTGTGAGGTGATTTATGAAGGGTTAAACCATTCCACAAGGATTGTAGTTGAGGGTACGTTTAATGGGGCATTCCGATCTTTAACTTATGTAGATGCTTGGGATTACTACCATTGGCTATCACAAGACACATATGAATGGGATAGAGCTTTAGGGTTCCAAAACCAAGGGTGCTCAACAAAATGTAACCCTAACTCTATCACCCTCAATCAGAGTTTGGAGGATCATATGTGCTTCAATCATGAAAACCAACAAAATGACCAACCACCCCATTACCCACAAAATGACCAAACATCACAATACAATGAGCCAGCCCAATTACCTCACCAAGGACTTTTTCCGGAGCAAGGTTCACATACGAGCTCCTCAACCGAGGAAATGCTCCATATGCTAACCAAAAATGTCATGATTATGGAAGGAAATATGGTCCAAATCCAAGATGAAACAAGAACAAATATCAACAACTTGGAAAGGCAATTGAGCCAACTTTCGGGGCTTTTGGCAAGTTTTGAAAGAAATTTGGAATTGGGTGAGCTCCAAAATCAAAAGGAGTCAAACCCAAAACCCCACTTTTCTTGCTTTGAGGATGAGGATACCATCCTTGAAAATGAGGAAATAACTCCATTTTGTGTGAATGTGTATGTGATAGAAGAGAACACTTTGAACGATGAAGTGTTGGCTGAGCCAAGTGGAATTTTAATGCCTAGGGTGATAGGTGAGATCTCTTACGGGGAAAATGCTCCCATTTTAGTCCCTCATGTGTCGTTCTCCACAAAACTTGACCTCATAGCTTCCTTCCCCTTGTTTCTACCTCATCACATTCATTCCCCACCTCTTGAGGAGACTTTCCTTTCTTTTGATCATCCTCATTCCATTGTCCATGCCACCAAGGAAGTGGAAGCTTATGGCAATGACATCTTTCATTCCTTTTCTTCTTTTCATTTTGATTTTTCCGTTTCGTTTTCTTCTTTTCTTACTTTTACTTTTCATTTTTCCCATTCCTTCCCTAATCGCCCTCCCTTTTCTTATAGCATGGCTTTAACAATTTTTTTGGCTTTGCTATTCTTGTTTACCAACTTGGTAAACTCTGATTTTTGGGTGGTTGCACATGACAAGCTTTTGCGGTCATTGAGGTGTTATTTACTGAATAACACTTGAGCTTGGGGATTACTCCCCTTTCTTAACCCCTAAACATTGAGGACAATGTCAATTTTAAGTGTGGGGGTAGGAAATCCATCCTTGTACATATTTCTTTTTGCTTAAAAAAAAAAGAAAAAAAAAATCCCGCTGAGTTGAAAACCCGCAAGAGCGGGCAACTCGGGAAAAAATGGGGGCCTTTGATAGGTTGAAAACCCGAAAGGGCGACCTATGCAAAATTTAAGGCTAATTGATCGAGTGGGTGAGTTGTGAGTTTTATTTAAAAAAAAAAATTGAAAAAAAAATTGAGAGAAAAAGAAAAGAGAGTAGTTCCTATGCAGTTTTGGTTCAAGTTTGAATGTCAATCTTCGATCATTGGATCTTGTTTTTGGTAAGAACCCTTGTTCTTGTCTCTTTTCACTCATTTTTAGGTTAGTGAACCTTGTTTGAGTTGTTTCATATATTGTGGTTCACTAGCTTATGTTTTTGTTTCCTTTCAGTTTGTTTTGATACAAAACCATGAATTTCATGCCTAATTATGTATTTTGGTTTGGTATGAAAACAAGTAATTGATGGCTTTTTGTTAGAAGTTGTAACTTTGCAAGCTTTTGGTCTATGGCACTCTTATACTCATTTGATTTACTCGAGGACGAGTAAAGGCTAAGTGTGGGGGTATTTGATGTGTCCAGTTTGTACGAGTTATTTAACTTCTTTTTAGTTCCTTTATGTAATTAGTTTAGCATAAGATTGCACATTTTGTTACTTTTGAGTTTAAACGAGAGTTTGGCTTGAAATGTAAAGTTGTAGTGCAATTTACAGTTTTTAATGCTTTTTAGGATAAGTGTAGTTTGTAGTTGCGGTTTGGTTTTATGTGTTCTTGTAGTCTTGAGCTATGAAACATCATTAGGAGCATTTTTGGAGTCATTGATCATGCGCCAAACACACTTTAAGAAATCATTAAGCATTAGAGGGAAAGAAAAGCCTTATTGTGAACCTTCAAATGCAGTAAGTCCAACTTCAAATAGAAATATCTCCCAATCTAAACATTGGATTTATGTGATTCAAATTGGAGTTTGTAGCTCTCTTCAAGAGCTTTCCAACGGTAGGTCATAAGCCTTATTTCGTTAAGGAACAAGAGAGTTATGGCTATTTTAGTCCGAGCTGCGCAGACAATCTACAGGGGCGCGCCCCGCGCCTCAGAGGGCGCTGCCAGCGCCCCCATTGCAGTGAGCATCAAGAAGAAGGCGCGCCCAGCGCCCTTTGGGGCGCGCCCAGCGCCCCCATCACAGTATCCCTCCAAGGAATGGCGCGCCCCGCGCCTATGGGGCGCTGCCAGCGCCCATGTTACAGTAGTACTTCTAAGGAAGGGCGCGCCCCGCGCCTTTGAGGGCGCTGCCAGCGCCCATCTGCTCTGTTCTGCACGCGGCTTCATCCACTTGATTTCTAGGTTATAATTTAGTTTAGTATAAATAGAAAAGTGGTTTTTCATTGTAAAAAATCTAGTTTTTCATGTTCAAATAGTTCCTTAGCTTAAATTCTCTCTAGTTTCTCCTTAGATTACATAAAAACTATTAAATCTTTAGTTTGTAATTTTGATATTTAATCATGGAATCAATGAAGAATCTTTGTTCATCAATGCAAATGGTAGCTTAAACTTGTTCTTGGGATTGGTTTCAATGATTCCAAAAGGCTCCTTGTGAGGATTCTCTAACTCTAAACTATTTCTTTACTTCAATTATTTACTTGCTCTTATATGAATTGTTATTGGTTTTGTTGAATGTTTTAGCTTGATCTTTGTCTTGTTATTATATTTTACAAAATCATTACTAGGGTTTGAACACAATCGATTATTGTGTTCAACCTCGAGTAGCAACTATCTTGTTCATGCTTAAGCGTATTCTTATTGTGAACAATTTAGTAGAGCTTGTTTAAACGTTAATTGTTTATTGCGTATTCTCTAAACAATTGCGTTCTTATTGTGTCTCCGTTCTTAAAGCTTTTGTTCACTGCGTGTTCTTTGAACATTAAGGGTTTTAGGCAATTTACGATTTATCTTGTCTAGCTAATTAAGGGGACTACAAGAGTTTACTCTTGTCAATAATTAATTGAGTATTGAAATGGTTTGGTAATTGAGAGTCTAATTCAATTAGCCGAGTCAGAGTCGTTGTAACCGAATCCTAAGATTCTTTAAAACTAGAATTTTCCCGTAATCAATTAGTTGTTAGTTTCTTTTATCACTAAAATCTCCAATTCCCCCCCCCCCCCCCTTTTTTACCAATATCATTAAGGAATTAGTGATTCTCCCCTTTAATAATCCAAATACATTTTAACACAATTAAATCGACCCTAAATCCGTTCTCTGTGGATACGAACCTTACTTGCCCTTTACACTAGTTGTAATTGGAGAGTAGGAGAAAATTACTTTTGATAAGTCTTTTATTTTTAACGACATAAAAGGCCTACCAATAAACTACAAAAATAAACTAGTATGCAAAAACTAATAAAAAGAAACTAAGGAAAATAAGAAAAGAAAAATAAACTACGAAAATAAACTAGAATGCAAAGTATTAAAATGCATTTGGATTTTCAAAACAGGAGTAGGACCTGGATATCACCCCAATGACCACTATATTATCACACACACTAAGAAACACAACCACAAACAAGCACAATCAAACATACCCCAAGAGCAGCTCCCCCAAGCTAGCTCCTCTATCCCAAGACCACGACTAAACCCCAGGTTCACTTAAATACAAGTGAGAACTTACCTGTAGAGGAAATGATTCGGTTTGTCGGGAAACCTGTAGTCCAGGTGCACCATTGACACTATTAAAGCGCCTTTAACGCTACTGAAATCATGCCTCGATCAAGGCTCTAGTGCTTCACCCTCACTAGCTACGGGTCCAAACAACAAAAAAAAGTAACCGGACCCAAAGGGTCTAAACCCCCCCAAGCTGGAACGAAAGCATCGTCCCGAGGCTATGGGTGGAGAGGTCTAGAGCTCGGGGTCATCCTTGGGGGGGGGGGGGGAGGGAAGGGTGTCGGAAGAAGTGACCTTCCGACACGTGATAGTCTTACATCTGGTCAGTTTGTATACGGAGACGGTTCAAGTCAGAACGCATCTCCATAATGTTGGCATTAATGGACGCATAGGTAGCATTTTGCTGCTGGGACAGGGCCTCGAAGGCGGCCGCAAAGTCAAATTGCGGCTGGGGTGGGTTGGGTTGTGCGTGTGGTGGTTCTGGTGTTGGTTGCTCGATTTCCTCAACAACAACAGCCGGGGCCCCTGAAATAAATCTGCATCACGCTGGGCTACAGGTTCCGCGGGGATTATGAATGGGTTATCCCGATCAAACCTGATTATCTCGGGATTGGGCAAGTAATAGTGGTGTCTCCTGCGGACCAGGGCACTTTGCGTGCCTTCCCAGCTGGTGTTCTTAATGAAAGACTGGTTGAGGAAATTGTATTTATCAAAATACCGGGTGTCAGAAATTTTTTCTAATTGATCAATGAAGTGCGAATACCCCAATTTCCTAGCTATGATCGTTACAAAACCTCCTAATGTGATGTCGGCGGTCATCTTGGGGTCTCTTGTTTGGGCAAGCATACGCTTGACCAACAAGTGGCCCGTGTTCACCTTACCCAACGGGGATGGAGTTGTTGCTAAGTAAATACAAAGCAACTCATCCTTGTTGATCTTCCCAACCTCCTTTTTGGAGAAGATTGAGTAGGTCAACAAGCGATGGAACAGTCGGAGGGCAAGGTGATGGACCGCGCTGGCAACCGCCCATGTAGAGTCAAAACGATCCTCACCCGTAATCGCCTGCCAAAAGGCAAGCGGGTTAAAGTCAGGAAAGTTTTTTGGACTAAAATCAACAATGGGGTTGGCCGGGTCACATCCTATAAATTCATTTAGCTGGGAAATGGTAATTGTATGTCGATCATTGAACAATCGGAATGAAAGTTGGTATTCCGGTACGTTAGTGGTGGATGCTATCTCAGTATAGGTTAATGTGCTAAGGAATTCACAGGCCAACAGTGGGTATGTGTAATCAGCCATGTTGGGGTCTGTCAAGTTCTCCCACCCAAAGTTTGTAAACAGGGTTTGCATTTCCCTGGTGATCTGTAGCGCCAGACAAGGGCGCGCATCGTAAAATCGAGTAGGGCGAAATGTTCGCCTCAAGAGGTTATCATACTTGGCCCGATTGGCCTGTGGAATCCTAATGGCTGGTGGTGGTTGTGGTGGTGCATCATCATGTTGGTTTTGGTCTGAGGTACCGGGTCGGTCATTTCTTTTCTTTTTGCGGGGCTCAGACATGACTCATCAAATTAGGGCCGAAAACTAACTAAATAAAATAAAATAAATTCAGCTAGATTACTTTCCTAACCAGTCAATGAACAGAGGCCTAAACCCAAGTGCCTCAAGTTCACAAAATCACAACAGAAAAAAAAATTCACCAACACAAATCCAAGTCACAAAAATCAACAAACACAAAACAAAACAACAATCTAAGACTACTATTAGAGACTCAAAAATTCAACAAACAATTGCAAAGTATAACGAAAACCTAATATTCAAACTGAGTTTAAAATAACCAAGCTAGAAAACTAGGGTTTAGAAAATACCCAACTAGAGTATGAAAATACTCTAGATAAACCTCCTTATTGTTGTTGTTGTTGACGAAATGAGCCCAAAGTAACCCAAGATCTGTGCGCCTTGCTCGTTTTTTTCCACTTTTTTTTTTTATTTAAGAAATTCGAACCTAGGGTTCGAATTTTAGGTGAGAAAGTGAGAGAGAATTGTGATGGGATGGGAGAAATGAAGTAATGGAGTGATAATGAAGATGAATGATGGTGTTTGAGAGAGATTAGAGTGAATTTGAGTGAGTTTGGGAGTTAGGGTTTGAGAGAAGTGAAAGAGAATTCGTGAGTTTGGTTTTTTTTGTTCGTGAAAAATGGCGAATATTGGCCCCTGTTCTTTTATATAATTCGCTCTCAGCGGGCGCTGACTTAATCCCAGTGGCCGCTGACCCCTTCTGAAGTGATTCTGGAAATTTCAATAGAGCCCATCAGCGGGCGCTGCCCCTCTTCAAAAACGTTTCTTCCTGCTACATGAAGCTCATCAGCGGGCGCTGAGAATGGGCTAGCGCCCGCTGCCATCAATTTTTGTTGCTACTAGAAAAATGGTACATGTTTCTCAGAGGGCGCTGAAATTCTTCCAGCGGGCGCTTCCCCAGTTTTAAGATTTATTGTCTATTCCAAGAAGCCCTTTAGCGGACGCTGAAAATTGGCCAGCGCCCGCTGCTACCAAATTTTTGTTCACTGGAAGAAATTTGGCATTGTGCAAGCGGGCGCTGATGGAAATTCAGCGACTGCTGCAACTGACTTGTAGCCATTTTTGCAGCAAATTGAAGTAAAAAAGTTCACCAGAATTTCAGTTTTAGAACACTTTCTCTTGATTGCATCCTAAGGGATACATCAACATGTATAATGGCCCAAAGGGACAAAATCACACTCGTTGATGTATTCGGAAGTTGCAATCAAGGAAATCTCTCGCTTTCTTTTAAAAAAAACTCACCCATGATATTTTTTTTCGAGTGCTCCTTTTTTCTAACACACATTCATGGACATATGTAAAGATCACATATATGCACAAATGAGTGAAGGCACTACTCAATCTAAACTGTCATCATTTTTTTAATTTTTTTTTATTATTTATTTTTTGAAATAATTACAATGCAAAGAAATAAATTAAACTATCCTAAAAAGCAATAAAATGGAACTCAAAAATCATAAAATAAAAGCAAAAAGAAAAATTTACTCTAAAAAGCATTAAACTACGGGTTGCCTCCCGAGAAGCGCTTGTTTAACGTCCCGAGCCTGACGAAGGACCTGGACACAGGGACTAAGACATAGAAGAAAAACTATGTCAAAGTCATCCAGTGGGAACAACCACCCGGGGATCAGTAAATAGCCCCGCAAAGCTCGCAAGAGCTTGTTAAACACACTGGCACTCAACTCACTAAAAATCACATAAGCGATAGTTAAATTAAGCAAAGAAAACGGTTTAAAAAATGACATCCTATGCTTATGTGGGAGTGAGTGCCCACAGGGAGGTAAATTAAATTAAAAACTACAAAAAGAAAAATCAAATAAAGTAGGGGGAACACCTCCATAAACCTCACTTGCCTTGGTTTCTGGAAGAGAAACATGGGAGTCAAGACAAGAGATGATGCCCACGGATGGGGGTGATATGAGCACGGATGGAAGTGGTGTGGGATGTGAATAGACGAGGTTAAATCCTCCTACAAAGGGAATAAGAGAATGTGGTATAACCACATCCTCCACATTAACTACCTTGTCGGTTTCACTCGACTCTACTATGAGGGCCTCATCCTCTATAACATCACATGACGATATGAAAGTTTCATGTTTCTCATCACAATATTGCCAATAAATGTCATTGTCTATGCGAGTCGGGATGGTGTGCTCGACTATGAGGGGTGAGGGATCGAATTTATGACTAAGGTCATCATCGAAGGGCTCACCTAGGGGAATATGAGGTGAATCAACTATGTTCATGCCAAGACCTTGTAAATACTCATAAAAAACATGATTAAGCAAACTCGATTCATGTGAAAAATGATGAGAAAAATCAAAGGTAGTGGCATGAGGTGATGGTTGATTAAAACCATATTCCTCAAGTGCACTCGACTCATGACTATAATCATGTATTCTTTGGCTAGTTATATCCCACTATTAGGTGTCCTTAGCGAGACACTCGAATAAGAGCCAAGCTCTATCCAAGTCGAGAGCTAAGAAATCGCCATGAGATAGGTATTGTATCCAATTTCTCGTCTCATAGTTCAAACCCTCATACAACATATTACATATATCCCACTTACCAAAATTATGATTAAGCGGAAGCGAGCTTCCGATCCTGTCATAATACACCCAAAACGGCTCATGCTCATATTGGGGCTCGATCAAAGGAGTGGCCATAAGGCCCAAATATTCACAAAAATAAAGAAAAAGAAAGACCTAGAACCATTCTACTCAACCTAAACTAATGGCATTACCTTCCCCGGCAACGACACCAATTTGATAGGAGGGATTTTCTCACCAAATAAAAACCCCCGTCGTAGTATGAGTGGGGGTGTCGAACACGGGGAAGGTACTTCGCACTAATCTAGGCATGAGCATCGAACAAGCTTGGACAAATGATGGTCGCGAGAGGCGGAGAGAACTACAGGAACTAACTAATACTAAATTATGAAAGCAAGAATAAAAAGGACTAGGGTAAGAGATCCACAACACATACCACCATGAATTATGAATCAATCGAAACTTAGACTTAGGTCATGGATAAGGGGAGCTCGTTCTAAGATCACACTACTCTTTCAAGCTAGTGTGACGACCGGGAAGACATACACTACCTTAAGCACGAAATCACGAAGACCGGTAACTTTCCCTTGATCGAAGGCCCAACTTTCGTGGTGCTTCCATCAATCGGGCGAAGGGAGTCATCACCCACGTTCACCTTTCGGTCCTTAGGTGGGGATTCTTGTATGAGTCTAATGTTAATTAGGCACGAGACTCAACATTATCGACCCTTCGGTACCAACATAATCACAACCAAAAGCCAAGAAACAACTAAACCACAATCATGGGGGATTTGAGAGGTTTCACTCAAACCCTAGAAATTAACTACTCACAACTAATTAATAAAAACATAACTAAATCAACTAAAACCATCAACTAAACCAAGAAAAACTAATTATAAATAATAACATAAAATTAACACAACAACTGAACTAACATCAAAATAATAATAAAACTAACTAAGAACTTAAATCTAAATACAAGAACATCAAAATATGAAAAGAAACTAAGGGAAACAAGCATTAAAAAGTACCTTGAAGAGAAGAACAAGAAGAAGAAGAATTATACTACTTGCATAAATTGAAGAATAAAATGTAAAGAGGAATTGGAGAAGAAAGCTCTAAAAACTAACCTAACCCTAACTTGGAGCTTCTAACATCAGCTTCCTTTGTTAAAAGATGGGAGAAGAGTATATATACTACTCCCCAAAAATCAGCCAAAAGAAAAGAAAAGTAATAAAAGAAACGAAGAAAAGCATTTCAGCGGGCGCTGAGGCGATGACAGCGCCCGCTGACACCTATTATCCTAGGCTTGCAGGCTGGGAAGAAAAATGGCAGCGGGCGCTGAGTTGGGGTCAGCGGCCGCTGCCAACCTTTGTGATGCCACTGCCTCAATACAGGGGAGGGGGACAACGGGCGCTGAGTTGGGTTCAGCGGTTGCTGTTCTTCTCTTTGTGCTAAAAAATGCCAGGTAGCTTCATAATCAGCGGCCATTGGGAATCCATCAGCGGCCGCTATCTTGGCCTAGATAACCTTCTTCCTTTTTTCTTAGAAATTGCCTTGTAACAAATAAATCATCTCAGCGGACGCTGAGGAATTCCCAGCGCCCGCTGAGGCCTTCTTGGCTCCAACATTGGCAAATGACTCTGTGGCTTCCTCGAGGTTTCCGGCTTGCCTCCTCTGGTTCCGAAATAGACTCGGGATCCGCATAATGGGAAGAGAACGCAGAAACAAAGAAAAATAGAGGAAATCACATAGGAAAAGGGGAAGGGAACAACCGAAACAAAACTAAACTAAAAAGCCTAAAAAAGGTCAACAAAAACTAGATAAAAATAGAAAATAAATTAATAAAAAGTACGAAAAATACTAACTAAATACAGACTATTAACACACCACCTGTTGCGGAGCAAATTTTCGTATCCATTAGGTGAAAACAGTTTAGCTGATGCAGAACTTCAAACTGCCATCTGAGCTAATCGTGAAGTCTTCTGCTTTGCCTTGAAGTTTGGCTTCACGAATTTTCTCGAGCTACGGGTCCTCTTTCTGACTCTCCCGTAACTCTTGATACAAATTGGGTTCATCACTCATAGCATTGAGATAAACTCGCGTATATCTCGGCATTACCATCTCAATATTCATCATGCGAAGGTCAGCGCAGACTTCCTTTGGCAAACCGCCATCCTATTAAGTGAATGGTGATCCTTGCGACTAAAGGCATCTGCCACCCGATTGGCCTTCCCTTCACAATAGTCAACTGAGAGGTCATAGTACTTGATTAACTCGAGCCACCGTCGCTGCCTCATGTTGAGTTTCTTCTGAGTGAAGATGTACTTCAGACTCTTGTGATCAGTGAATAGCTTGCAAGTCGCTCCATAGAGAAAATGTCGCCATATCTTCAAAGCGAACACTACGGCCTCCAACTCTAGGTCGTGAGTAGGGTAATTCTGCTCGTGCACCTTGAGTTGCCCATAAGCGTATGCAAACACCTTTCCTTCTTGCATTAGAACACACCCCAAACCTTTCTTGGACGCATCATTATATACCTCGTATCCCACACCTTCATTCAGCAAAGCAAGAACTGGTGCAGTGATAAGGCTCTGCTTGAGGGTCTTGAACGCCTCCTCGCATCGATCTGTCCACAAGAATTTGCAATCCTTGTGCAACAACTTGGTCATAGGTGCTGCTATCCTGGAGAAATCTTTTACGAATCTCCGATAGTAACCTGATAGAGAAAATTCACAGGTAAGTTATATGCAAAGATAGTTGTTCTGGCTTTCATAGATGCTTAATGTTTACCTGCTAGGCCAAGAAAACTTCAAACTTCGGCCACATTCTTAGGACTGTGCCATTCCACAATTGCCTTTATCTTGGTTGGATCTACTTTGACACCGTCCGCATTAATCACATGCCCTAAAAAGGCTACCTCTTTGAGCCAAAACTCGCAATTTGATAACTTCTCGAACCACTTCTGAGCTCGTAAGACGTCTTATACCATGTGTAGATGTCGAATGTGGTCTTGCTCATCCTTCGAATAGATAAGAATATCATCGATAAACACTACAACACACATCCAAGAGATGATAGAAAGTCCGGTTCAGCTGATCCATGAAGACTGCTGGCGCATTTGTCAACCCGAACGACATCACCTTAAATTCATAACGCCCGTATATGGTGTGAAAATCTGTCTTAGGTATATATTTCGGCTTAACTGGAATCTGATGATAGCCCGACCTGAGATCAATCTTGGAGAACACGCTGGCTCCCTTCAGTTGATCAAATAAATCTTCTATCCTGGGCAACGGATACTTGTTCTTGATTGTCACCTTATTAAGTTCCCGGTAATCTAAGCATAACCGCATACTGCCATCTTTCTTCTTGACAAACAATACCGGAACACCCCAAGGAGACACACTAGGCCTTATGAAACCCTTGTCAATCAATTCCTCGAATTGGGTCGTCAACTCCTTAAGTTCTGCAGGTGCCATACCATATGGAGCCTTCGAGATTGGCGCAGTTTCGGGCACCAGATTTATGTTGAACTCCACTTCACGCTCTGGTGGTATCCCTGGCAACTTTTCACAAAAACGTCTGCGTAGTCTCGAACAACCAGAATTGCTTCCAACTTTTTTCTTTGGATACGTCCCTAACCTGACAAAGGAAAACTACTTCACCTTTGTGCTGCATGCTACGCATTTTCATTGTAGACACCACCTTCAGACCTTTGCTCATGGGACTCCCGACATGGCTTACCCTTTCGGTGTTGGGTCCACGCAAAGTAATGGCTTGATCACGACATCGAATTGCTGCTTGATACTTCACTAATCAATCCATCCCTAAGATGACATCGAAATCTATCATAGGGAACTCCTTCAAATAAACTTCAAACCGCTCTCCCGAGATGATGATGGGAACATTCTTATGTTCCCGATGACAGGTAAAATCCTCTCCTGAAAGAAGAGTTATCACAGATTTGACAGGAGACTCTCTCGTCAGGTTATCTTTCACAACAAAAGTTCTTGCAACAAATGACACAGTAGCACCCGTATCAAACAAAACATATGCATTAAGATTATGGACAAGGAAGGTACCCGTGACCACATCTGGTTGAGCATCTGCCTCCTCCCGAGTCATGCAAAAGATTTTGTTCTTCACCGGCGCCTGGTTGTTTGTTGCAGATGGTCTCTTCTTAGGACAGAACACCGACTTGTGACCCTCCTGACCGCATTCAAAAACATACGATCCGAGACCCATCACACCTCTTGCCCGGGTGATAGTCCTTTTTGCAACCTTGACAGATTCTCAGGCCTTGCCCATTTTGATGAAGGGGTTTTTTGGGCTGTTTCACAAAACAAATAAAATCCCCGTTGTAGTATAAGTGGGGGTGTCGAACACGGGGAACAAGTCGTGAATCGTGTTGTGCGATTTAGGTCGATTGAGGATTTTGGATTTGTGGTTTGAAATTGAAGCTTAAAATATTGCATAAAATAAATGCAAAAAAAATAATAAACTAAGTTCAAGGGTTGTCGGATTCGAGTTCACTTGATCTTGGGGGAATTACATCGAAAAGTCTAAAGAACGAACTAAATCAAGGAAGGGGAATTAAACCTCTAATAGATACCTAAACCTCCTCCCGGAGTGATTTAGGAGTTGACGCATGAATATAGCAATAACAACTTCTCCCGAATGGACGTTATCAATACATTCAATGATCACAATTATACCAAGGTTTCACTAGAAGTAAATTCCTAGTTCCACTACCGACTCCCGTTGTAATAGTCTCACTAACAACGTACCTAAAGTGGATTCCTAGCTCGACCACCGGCTCCCGTTGTAATGGTCTCACTAGCAACATTGGGCAAGGAAAATCAAAGCATAATTACTCATAGACATAGCCCTATTATACTTCGAAAATACCAAGAAATCAACTATGGACTTTAGCTAATCTCTAAGCTCATTGACACCAACATTAACTAACCATGAACACAATTCAACCAAAAACTATATGAAAACCCCCAATTTCAAGTCATGAACCCATCACCTTCAAACCCTAGAAATTAACTACTCACTAAACATGAACAAGAGAATTATACTAATAAATAAGCATAAAAACATGAAATTAAACACTAAATCTACCAACAAGCAAGAAAATAAACCAAGCAAACATGAAATTGCATAATTTAGACATTATTCTACTTGCAAACATGAAATAAACAAGAATTAAAGCAATGAAAAGCAAGAACAAGCAAAGAGAAGGACTAGAGAACTTATTGAATTTTGATGAGCAAAATCGTTGGAATGACCATGTCACTTGAGCCAACCTTCAAATTCATTCATCATCTTCAATAAACACCCAAAATCAAGAGATAAAAATAGATCTAAAACTATGGAAACAAGAATTGAACATAAACCCTAGAAAACTAAGAGGAAGAGAGGGTTTCTCTCTCCTCAAACCCTAAGCTAAATCTGAATTTTGGGACCTAAAACTAATCTAAAGTGTTGTTTTTATGTTTAGGGACCTTAGAATATATATATACAAGGTTTGGAAGCAAGGGCCTAAGCACAACAAGAGGCACGAGCTGAATTAAAACACCACGAGCCTGCAGCAAACATGGCCCAAAAGCAGAGCTGTAGCTCCCAGCTCCGGCGCGGGCGCGAAGATGGTGGTGGCGTGGCCACGAGTGAGGCCTCGAGCAATTCTCTAGTGCTACTTGAAGACGTGCTATCAAGGGTAGCTTTCATTTGTTGTGGGCGCGTCTATACCTCTGTCCGCGACCATGACTTGACCCAAATGCTTCCAACTTTTTCTCGGGTTTCTCGGGACGGGTTGGGACGCCTCCCAAGACATCGGGCCTCGGGCCCGACAATCCTTAAAAATTAAAAAAATGCCCTTTTGTGGGTACTTTGCCTTGTCTTGTGGTCTTGGCTTTGGGGCATGCTTCTCTAAGCTTCTTGAATTGGGACCTCTCACGACCCTTGACGGCTTTCGAGAATCGCTTGGAAACCCGCAAAACACCTGCATTAAGGAACAAAAGGCATAAGTAACACAAAATAGCTCAATTATTAATGAAGACAACTATAAATTGACATTATTCAACGCAAACTCTAAATAAACTAAAACTAAGCTAAAAAGGCTTAAAACATGGAAAACTAAGCCTAAAATGCGCGGAAAACAAGCGAAAAGAGCCGGGAAAATAGGTCTTAAAATGGACTGATCAACCGGGAGCTGGTCGAGCACTCTGCTGAGGCTTCTGAGTAGGTTCGAACCGAGGCTTCTTCACTGGTGCTGGCGTAGGAACTGAAGACACCGTCTTCCTAGCTGCGTCTTCCTCGGTGATTGATGCATGAATCTCCAGAGCCACTTCATATGCTCTCTGGAATTATGGTGCTCCACTGCTAATCACATGAAACCGAATGCAAGGATCCATCTTCTTTATGTACCTCTTTACTCTCTTGGCTTCAGATGGAATGACTGTAGTGGTGAACCGAGACAACTCTGTAAACCTGTCCTTATAGGCTTGTACGGACATGCTCCCTTGAATGAACGAGAGTCAAGAACTCCTCTTGTTTCTGCCACCTCAACTCGTATGGGTAGAACCGTTCTTGAATCTTCTCGGTGAAGTCGTGCCAGTTCATAGCCAACTCCTTCTTGGGGTTAGCCCTCATGGTACTCCAGCAATTTTCAGCCTCACCTCTCAAGTAGTAGGTTGCTATCGGAACCCTTTCAAGTTCAGGACAGGCTAAGGCATCGAACAACTTCCTCATTTCTCAAAAACAATCGGTTTTGCTACCCCATCGTAGACTGGTGGTCGAAGACGGGCGATCCGATCAAACGAAGACTGATTGCTCGAAGGTTGGACACTTTTCTGAGCCAAAGTGAGGATAGCATCCTCTAGGGCTCGGCGTCTGAAGCGGGAGTTACATTCAGGAGTCGACATGCTACAAAACAATAACTTTGGTTAGAAAAAACACACATACTACATGTCGAGAAAAGCTCGGAAAAAAAATAAAGTATCCTATCCCAGGCTTCTACTGATGGTTTCACTCGCTAATGTTTTCCATTTTAGGCTAAGTTGCACTCTTGAATCATAAAGCACTCATTTTACAAGCTACTTATGAAGAAGTAACTTTAGGGTCTTAACCTATGCTCTGGTACCAAGTGTAATGACCCGACTTTTATAAGCTGTCGATTTACGAAGGAAATCGACAAATGGATAATTAGCAAACAAAAACATTCTAAAACATTATTAAATCCAACCTTTTAAACTTAATTTGAGAAACTACTTTAATAATTATTTAACTAATGGGAGGTACAGAATGAAATAATATCCAAAACTCACTATTAAACAACTACATAAAAAGTCTAGTCCCAACAAGCTGGGTGAAATCGAAAAAGAATTAAACTAGAAAATAAAGTAAAGCTCGGGTTTCCTCTAATAATCTTGCAAAAACGCACAACTTGACCCATACGATAGCCCAACCAAGCTTCTTCATCATCACCTGAAATGGGAGGGTCCACCGTCAGTGGCGAGTAACTAGGCTATCACACTTAAATGTGGAACCATAAATCATATAATGAGATAGAATCAACACATGCCACACGTCATACATGAATAATCATCAAATATTATACAAACATATCACGAATCAGACATACGCAGCGGAATACTTAACATATCATGCATAGAAATATAATAATTCACACGAAAATAACATAATCGTACCGGTGATTACTTATCTTTTCATATTATTACCCAAATACCATCTTTTAATTTATCTTTAATAATCCATGGACCGGGCATTATAGCTCGTAAGGATGCCCGTGTACATCACAACTTTCCTAAAATGCGCCGGGTAGAACCCGTGTATCCTACCCGTAGCTCTCCTTTGCAAACACTAAGCCTAAGCTATGGCCATAACTCCTAAATAGTAGTCCGTGTACTACTACTTAGACGACTACACATCCTAGAATCCAGAACTGCCCAGAGACCGCAGTAGGGCAGTGGCTTCGACTTAACCTAGTCTGGCGACCCGTATATCGCCAAACAGGCGTCCACTTCTTAACTTATAAACTAAATCTTATCTTATCCCCATGGTCATGGTGACACCAATATTCATCTTATCGTCTTATTCTTAACAAAGTCAACTTTTATTCGTACTAATTGAACTTATCTTCTTATTTCCTTTTTAATTCCTTTAAGTAGTTTAAATCCTTAAATCATAAGCTGAAATTGTTATAAGCTAAAAAAAATTAAGTTATCCATAATATTATTCTTAGATCACTCGACATTTTCAAATAAAATAAAAAAATTAATTCTTTATATTATTCACATAAACAATTCAATCAAACTAATTAAAAACCAAAAATAGATATTAAGATAGATTAATCATTCATCAATTAAATTGCACAAAACATGATCAAAATCAACCTTTATCATCACATTATTATTCAGCCAATTTAAGATTAACAAGGAAAAATTCATGCTTTATTTATCATCTCAAATTATCATAATTTAATAATTAAAACAAAAAAAAATATTCTAAAATAATGAATAAACAGTTAATTAAAATAATATAGCTCAACATGATACAAAAATCAATCCTTTTCCCTCCAAAAACATTTGGCCAAAAGGAAGAAAATAAGAACAAGATTTGATTTTCAAGAATTGCTACATAAATTATCAATCTAGATTAATTAGTTACTAATTAATTAATCAATTAATTAACAAAAAAATGGATCAAGATTTAATTAAGGACATGGTCTTGCATGACAAATCGAAACATTAACCTCATAAAACTTCAAAATTCACACAATATTCATGAAGAAAAACAAGAACAATAATTATATTGAATTCAAGATTCAATCATACAATTACACTAATCATAGAACATGCTTTAATCAAGGAAATCATCATAAAATTCATACTTGCAATATATATATATATAGTTCGAAAATCACCCTCAATTTGATATAAAAATATCTTGCACTTTAATAAATTAAATCATACTTATTTATAAATAAAATCATAATTAAAATCGAAAGTTCAATAATTTAAATGCATAAAATTACCAAAGATTAACAAGATTCAACCAAGAACACGAAAGAACTCATAAATTAATATACCTATATGGTTCGAAAATCCTAACCTTAATCATGAACTAATTTTACAAATAATCATTCAATTCTAACTTTCTATATGATAGACTATCCAGAATTAAGGGGTTAGTCTATTTACCTTGATCTAAAGGGAAGACAACAAGAGAAAAATTTCTTGCTTGGCACGAGTTCACACGGCACACACACATAAAACAATATTTTTGGCTTTTGAAAAGTTGAAAGTGTTTAGAGAGAAAAGGGTAAGGATTAGGACTCTTTCTCTTTAGATAAAGAATAGGGACAAAATATCTAATTAATGATTAAGGGGGAAAGGGGGTACCGTGAATAGTGAGAAAAATAGGGAAGAGGTTGAGAGATTTTAGGAGAAAGAGTTACTAAGGGTCATAAAATTTAGACCTTTCAATGAAAGGATAATTATCATAAAAATTAGGAATTTTAGATATAAAAATATATCTAATTAATATGACAAAATAAAATAAGTCTTGTGCCATAATTTGAGAGGGCCGGCCAAGGAAAGAGATCATTGGGCCATTGGGCCCAATTTTAAAGCAAGGGTAGAATTAAGAAAACACAACCCAAAATCCAGGATTTGGATTTAGAATCATGAAATCATATTAAATAACCGTGAAATTTTCTAGCTCGGATTTTCGGGTTATTACAGTTTAGGTCCCCGGAAGCCGACGACCTCAATCCCCACCCCAGAAATTCCAGCCAAATTATTAAAAAAAACCATCAAAGCCCCAAAAACCCCAGCCAACCCTCCGGCCACCAACCACCGGGACCACCAACCGCCACCATTACCATTGAAAACCACCTCCACCACCACCAAAATGCTCGCAAATGGCCGGCGACCTTCCTGCACCCCCCTGCCACGGACAAATTCGAAGCAAATATGCGTCATTTAAAAATTAAATTGGGTTTTTTAATTTACGCTTGGTTTTAATTGAATAGGTTTCTCTATTGTGGTCGAATAGGGGTGACTTTCAGTGTTTGGAGTAATTTTTGTGGTTTATGGTTGTTTTAGGGGTGTTTTTGGGCTATATTCGTGGTGTTTTTTGGGGTTCTTTGGCCAATTTTAAGGGCCTTTTTGGGGCGGGGTATGGGTAGTTGTTGGTGGGGTTGTGCTCGCCGTCCATTTCGAGCACTTTGGTGGTGGTGGTGGCGGTTCGGTGGCGGAAGGGAAATGAAATGAAGTGAAGTTTATATAAAAAAATTAATTTATTAAAAATAATGAAACTAATTACAATTATTAATGTTATTAGAGAAAAAAATGAAAAATAAAAAAAAATTGAATTTCAAATTCTAATACTATTTGAAATTTGAATTGAAAATTAAAATTTCTTTGCAATTGAGCCAAATTTCTTTAGCCAATCACATTAGATAAAAAGGCTTGTGTAAGTAAGCCACAGTTACACATAGTGTAACTCTACCTTTTCTCTTGTGTAACTTACACAAGGTGTAATGACCATTAATAAACTATAGTATTGTCCACTAATTCATTAATGCTATGAGTTGTTATCGGTCATTACACCTTGTGAGTTACACAATGTGCAATTGTAGGCTTTCTCTGAGTAATCATCGTCATCACTAATGTACTTACCCTAATACCAATGCTTCTTCCAATCAAGGTTGTTCATTTCCTCAATTAGTATGCCCTTAGGCTCCGGCACAAACAAGTAAACAAACACCGACATGATCAACACCATGGCGGCGAAGAAGAGGAATAATCCAAACTTTAGACGACATAGAGTGAGGAAAGTTTGGGCTACCAAAAAGGTGAAGAGCATGTTGACGGAGACCGTGATACTTTGTACCGTAGACCTGATCTATAAGGGGATGATTTCCGAGCGGACCAACCACCCCAATGGAACCCAAGACCATGCAAAACCTGCAACAAAGATGCATATTAGGAGCACCACCACTTTTACATATCAATCGAGTAGATTTTCCACGTCCCCATTCACTCCAAACTGCAACCCTATAGCAATCGCCACATTGACCTGCAAAAGATCACCAAGGAATCGTTACAGATTAATTAAAGATATGACAGTTCACAACAAAAAATTCTGGTTCGGCCCACCGCTTTTACCGACCGACTATATTATTGTCGGCAACTACCGACCGTTTCTGACCGTAAACAGTTGTAAAAATTTTCCGACCGGCATTACAGTCGGAAAAAACTTTACTGACCCTTTTTCCAACCGACCAGCGGTCGGTATTACCGTCCGTGTTCATGATTACCGACCGCTGGTCGGTCGGAAAAAGGGTCATTTTTTGCCTTGATTACTTAGCGGTCGGTAGCGGTCGGTAAGCACCGACCTACTATGTCGGTCGGTGTTTACCGACCGTTACGTCGGTCGGCCGAGCGTCTATTTTTTTAATTTAAGTCGGCTCAAACTCAACTCTTCTTTCTTTCCACTCATTCATTTTCTCCACATCCCCTCTCTCTCCTCATCCCTTCTCTCTCTCTCTCCTCATTCTCTCTTACTCCTCTCTCACCTCATCCCTTCTCTCTTACTCCCCTCTCTTCCACGCCCCGCGAACACCACCGGGCACCGGCGACTTCTCTTAGCACCGCCGCCATCTCACTCAAGCAAGGTATTCATCTTTTTTTTCTTTTTTTTTCTTTCCTGATTTTTTTTTGTTTACATTTTTTAGATCTACGGTTTTTTTTGCCTTTTTCTGGGTATTTTAGATCTAGGGTTCTCCATTTTTTTCTGGATTTTTTAGATCTAGGGTTTTCCATTTTCGTCTTTTCGTTTTTTATTTTCAATTTCGAAATTTCTGTTTTTTTTACATCTCGAATTTATCATATTATTTATTCTCTTATTTGTAGGTTTGAAGATCTGGAGATTCAAGTGTGGTCAAGAACAAGTTTTTTATGTTTATGATTTTTTTTCCTATTTATTTCATGAATTATTCTGAATAATAGAGGTATATTGTTTATGTAAAAATATTCATTTCTTTTATTATATGTAATAGTATATTGTGATTTGTTTATAGAAATTTTATAATTTTAAAGTACACATGCAATATTGTGATTTGTTTAATGCAAAAGAGAGTATTTTTTGGGAACCAAAGGAACCAGTGTGCATATTTGCACTGCTGGTTTCCCTTTTTTTATTTCGCCATAAGCCTTTTTCCGACCGACATGCGGTCGGTATTACCGACCACCACAGGCATGGTCGGTAATACCGACCGCATGTCGGTCGGAAAAAGGACCAATTTTTTTGCCTTTTTTTGGGTCGGCAATCGGTCGGTACACAATTTCCGACCGATTACCAGTCGGTAAAAAACAAATACCGACTAAAATGCCACCGACCGACGTGTACCGACCGGCGGCGGTCGAACGGTCGGTACACTTCGGTCGCCCGAACCAGATTTTCTTGTTGTGGTTACTTAAAGTTACATTAATCGTTATACATTCTAACACGATAATCAAAAAAATTATAGATAATCCATCCGTTGCATAATGACAAATCGTTTGGAATCTTATGCTAAACATTTGAAAATAGCACATGGTATTTCTTCCTAAACTTTTGCGTAAAGAGATATTTAATATTTTTTTTTATTATTATTAAAACAACTCACTAACATTTGCTACCCTACTAAAATACCAATCTGAGTTGATACATATACCATTGCAAATGACAAGGAGGTTCAAGAACCAGGTCCTCATGAGCTGCTATGCCAGCTTTCTTTATTCCATTTGGATTCAAAGGAATAAGGCAGAATGGACTCGGTCCACGTGCCTGACTAGATTATGGTGAATGCTATTAGCTAAGGGATGTATGTAATACACTTATTTTTTGTATGCCTAAGAAAACAAATAGAGCTAATAGAAAGTGGGTGCATGAACTGCTTGGTAGATGTATATGGGGTGTTTTTGAGATGTTTGTGTAGTTGTGAGCAGCTGCAAATGATTGTGGCTCTTGTTGAACCCTTGGAGCAGTTACATATTGGTTTTGTTGTTGGTGTTGTGGCTTTATAATACCTTGTATTTTTTTATTTTTTTTTTGAGATTCAATATATTTATGATTTACCTTTCTTAAAAAAAATCTTCCAAAAGTTTATCTGTTCCTTTGTTTATATTTTTATTTTAGAAAAAAATAACATAGACGTCTTTTTATTTTTTGAGACCATCACCATTAATTGACACATGTCAACATTATATTAAACATGCTAAAAACTAGTTAAATATAAAAAAGATATGTAGTTGCATCGGAAGGTAGTGATAATTGCATAATATTCTACTCTGTATATGTTAGTCTCTATTTTTAGTGTTGTAAGATGTCTTTTATTTATTATATTAGAGTTTTATCTACTTTTATAAAATGTAGGGTTAATTTATATAATTATTTTAATTTATACTCTCTCCGTAACATATTACTAGCAAAATTTTCTATTTTTGCTTATAACATAATACTAGCAACAATTTTTCCTAATTTTATTTTATTCTATTTTTGGCAACAAAAATATATCAAATATATATTATTGCCCTCATTGATAATAATTAACACAATACTAACACCAATAGGCCCCACATTTTTTTCCACCTTTTTTATCTACTTTTCTCTCTCTTACTTTTACCATTATTATATCACTGAATAATATAATTAACTTATTTCTTCTAGGAGTTCGGGCTAGTGCATTTGTTGCTAGTAATTAGATACGGATGGAGTAGTTAATTTGTTATTATTTCTACTACTTTATTACTTAAACCCTTATTTTTGTGTGCTTGTAGGATAGGAAGACCAAAAGTAGGCCTTATGAAATGAAAAGAGAAAACAAAAAGAGAAAAAAATAATAATAAAATGAAGTTAGCACGTAAGGAAAACAAGGAAAAAAGGGAAAATGATTTTTTTTTTTCCTTTCTTCCTCCTTTCACAGCCGAAAACCATGGATGCAAAAGGAGTCTTATACCTTCTTCTACACTCATCATCTCAACATACCTCTGCAGTAGCCATCGGCCCATCACCACCGCATTCTTCTCCAATCAACATCTACATCAAGAAAAATGTCAGCTATGGAGGCGAAAACTTATGGGTCAGTTTTGTAGAGTTTATAAAACTTTCTGCAATTAGAACAATTCACTCAAGTGGAAACCAAATTTGGGTATAGGTGTAGGGAAATATTACCTGTAAAATCAGATTGAAACGAAAATGTGGGATGATTTTATCTAATGTATACGAATGCTGTGACGTGTATGAAACACTGTCTTAGAAGCAAATTCGCCCCGACTATGGTGCAATCGGTGATGGCGTTGCCCCCCCCAAGATTTAACACACCGATCCTCCTTTCTATGCACGCAGAAAGAAGAATTTGGAACTCACAAAATGCTCAGAACAGAAATGAAGAAGAAAAGACAGACAGAATATTTTCGGTTTTTGTTTGTATATCTAAAACTGAGTGCAGAGAGCAGCATTTAAAGATAGGAGAAAAACAACTGCAGCAGCAAAATTAGGGAGTAGTAAAGTTGAGGGGAGAAATAGTAAAAGCAGTTACAAACGTTTGAAAACTCAGTCAAAACGTTTAAGTCATGGGTGCGTAACTGACTGATCTCATAATTATTGGAACAACAGTTACGACGAGACCCAAAAAGTAGGCACATCACCCCGCGCACGTGTGACGAGCCGAGCCGGACGACGGCGGCGGCGCGCGCGTGGGGATGCCCACTTCCTCCCACAACACTTCAAATACAATAAATGACAAATACATTAATAAACAAGTAAAAATCCCCTCATTCCTTCAATGTGGGACAAAGCTTTATATTAAAACTTTAAAACATTTCTTCTTCCACTCCATTACTCCTTATCTTGTGCATTATTTCCAACAATCCCCCACAAATGCAAAGATTAATTTAGAATTAAAATAAATGCCTTGATTTTTAAAAACATGAGTTCTGAGCATATCGAAATAGGTTTGATACTTACACATTGTTGCCAATGCATAGTGAAGATTAGGCAACCCTATCATCAAAAGAGTGAACGAGTCTTGAACTCTCTTGACTCAGAGTTAATCCTAGTAACACGTATCTTACCAAAAACATTGTGAGTTCCGCGATAGCAACCAACCAACATCTGGCCAACACACTTGGGATGCTCATGAGTGGCTTAGAAAGACAGCCCACGACTTTCGTAGAAGGTGGCCAAACCTTTACACTCACGTAGGTGATTCCATCAAGTCTATCTCATAGACCACCCAAACCCTGGGATATGAAATCATTAAGAGTTTCGACTCAACCTCTCAACATCAAACGGTGAATTCATCAAGTCCATCTCAACAGGACCACCCGAATCCCGTGCTATGCATTCATTAAAAGCTAGTGAGCTTAACCTCTCATCTTGTACATGTCATAGAAATGGGAAGTGTACAATCATGAGTCCTTCCATGGCTTCGTTAGTCCACACTAATCCTTGTATAAACAAGGTCGGGTATCCACCATGAATTCCTCAACTAACAGGCTTTCAACCCCATTTCCTTCGACGTATCAAGGACCAATCTTCTGTTTAGTCCTTTAGTTAAAGGATCTGCTAGATTCCTCTCAAATCTAACATATTCCATAGTAATAACACCATTTACAATTAATGTTCTCACAGATTCATGCCGAACATGAATATGTCTCTTTTTTCCATTACAAGCACTGTTTTTAGCAACACAAATAGCTGCCTGTGAATCACAATGTAAAGAAACAGGTGGAGCTGGTCGCCCCCACAATGGAATATCTGCTAACAAATTTCGCAACCACTCCGCCTCTTGCCCGGCCAAGTCCAAAGCAAGGAATTCGGACTCCATAGTTGACTGGGCGATATAAGTTTGTTTGGAAGATTTCCAAGACACAGCAGCACCACAAAATGGACCGTTACAAACATCAGCACGATTAACTAGTGGAAAAATCACTTATTGTAACGGGCAAAATGGGCTTATTGTAACGGTCATTGGCCGTTACAATTGCCCCCGTTACAACAAGTAATACTAATTGTAACGGGCCCAAGCCCGTTACAAAAAGTGGTTTTTTGTAACGGGCCTAAGTTCTGCCCGTTACAATAAGTCCACTTATTGTAACGGGCCTTGCCAATGCCCGTTACAATAAGTGGACTTATTGTAACTGGCATGTGCCACGCCTGTTACAATAAGTGGACTTATTGTAACGGGCATGGATTAGGCCCGTTACAAAAAGTAGGTTTTCCCCCCCCCCCCCCCAAACCCCTGCAGTCCCCTCCCCCACCCTTGCTGCCCCAGTCCCCCCAGCCCCCTCCCCACCCCTACTGTCCCCAACCCCCTCCCCACCCCTGCTGTCCCAAGCCCCCTCCCCACCCCTGCTAGTTGTCCCAAGCCCCGTCCCCACCCTTACTTCCCCAGTCCTTATAGTCCCCTCCCACCACTGCTGCCCCAGTCCCGTAGCCCCCTCCCTACCCCTGCTGCCCCAGCCCCACCTTTATATATTGGCAGTAATACAGTGGACTATAAGACTAAATGAAAATACCATTTATACATTCCATATATTGCATGTGCATTTATACAAATCGGTTATACAAGCTATCTACCCATCTTTTTATCTCTATTGTTTATTCTGCTATCATTTAGTAATTTACATCCTTGTAATACTATGTATTATACATGATTAAGCACAATGTAAGGAGAATTTTTTGTCTAAAAGTAAGTTGAGTTCCTTTCTTTCTATATGTTATACAGCAGCCCTGCCATAGCAGCAAAAATGAAAGTTGTTTTTAGTCTTACTTCCAACTCTGTCCTGGCCAGCCATTTTCATAATCACTCCATTGTTCTGAATCTACAAGTTTATCTCAGTCATTTCATTAGATGTTTCCATATTTCAGCAACATAGTAGCATTCTTCTGAAAACAAATGTTGGTGGGTTTCCTCATATTGAAGGCAGATACATCATAGATTATCCTACAAATTCCAACATCCTGTGTTCTTTTAAGTATACATACATTGTGCACCCAACGTACCCAGAGTGTGTCTTTCCTTGTATCAATTTGCCACATGATTTTGCCAATTATTAGATAATTCCAATGAGTTGCGTCTTTGACTCTAAATCCTCCAAACTTCTTAGGGGTATAAATGTTTTCCCATTTTACATAGCCATGTTTGGTCCCTTGAGAATCACCTTCCCACGGAAATCTTCAACATATTTGATTCACCCTTTCAATAGTAGTTGCTAGGAGAATGATAATCTGCATCTAGTAATTGTAGAGGCTTAGTAAAACAGAATTCACCAACTAAAACCTTCCTGCAAAAGACTGGTGTTTTGCCTCCAGTGGCTAATTCTAGAAACCATTTTTTGTATTAATGGGTCACAGTCTTGGCAATGAAGTCTTAATAATATGAATTACTCACAATTTGTAAATCATTGAAGTTTATAACACACAAATCATTCCAAAGGAGAATATAAAATCATTCTGTGTAACTAACCAACATTCCAATAGATAAAAGGTACACAACTTATACAACCCGACATATTTAAACACTTATTAGTTATCCAAGATCATCCTAACACTACTACAATAAAACCTAATGCAACACCTAAAAAGCGTTGCATTAGGTTCCTTAAACTGTTGCTAAAGGCCTAATGCAACACATTGCAAAACCGTTGCATTTGTTGCCGTTGCATTAGGTCTAATGCAACGGTTATAGAGACCTAATGCAACGGTTTATAAGCAAAAGTATAAACCGTTGCATTAGACCTATTGCAATGGGGAAATGAACCTAATGCAACGGTTTATACAGTTAATAACAACCGTTGCATTAGGTCTTTTGCAATGTTTATAAAGCCTAATGCAACGGTTTATACAGTTAATAACAACCGTTGCATTAGGTCTTTTGCATTGTTTATAAAGCCTAAAGCAACGGTTTTTTGTACAACTATATAATAGCTAATCTCAACCGTTGCATTAGGTATTTTGTACTACTATGATAGCTAATGCAATGGTTTTCAAACATATACATAACCATTGCATTAGGTTTACTATTAAGAATAATAATAATAATTATTATTATTTATAATAATAAATTAATAATAATAATAATAATAATAATAATTATTATTATTATTATTGTTATTATTAATGACCAAATTAAAGCATACATTGTTATATTATATACATGATCAGATCATCACCATATACGTACACCTACCACCACCACTACTACACCCAACAGCACCACCAGCCACCACTACTACATCACCAAGCACTGCTCCACCACAGCACCATGCCAGTAGCATGCCAACAACAAACAGCTAGCAGCAGCAACATGCAGCAGCACACAGCAACAGCAAACAGCACAACACATCAACAGCAACAAACAGCACAGCACAGCAGCATGCAGCAGCACCCAGCAACAGCAAAGAGCACAACACAGCAACAGCAACAAACAGCACAGCACAGCACAGCAGCAGCAGCATGCAGCAGCACACAACAACAACAACAAACAGCACAGCACATGCAACAGCAACAGCACAGCAGCAGCATGCAGCACAGCAGCTCAATGCACCCACCACCAGCCACCCAATGCACCCACCACCACTGCCACAACAGCCCCCAACCACTGCAACACTGCACCACCAGCCACCCACTGCACCCACCAGCACATCATCACCACTGCACCACACCACTGCACCACCAGCCACTGCACCACTATTGCACCACCACTGCAACACTGCAACACTGCACACCACTGCAGCACAAGCTCGATCAGCCACCCGCCCATACTAACCAAACCAAGCCACCTGCAACCAGCTACAACCCAGACCAACCACCAGAAAGAAAATACCAAACCACCATTTTACCCAAGGCAACCAAACCAGAAAAAACACCAAACATATAATAAACCACAATCAATGAAGACAATTTCATTAGGGGACGAAATATATAGGCCCATTCATAATTATAGAAGTTTAACTTCATACAAAGAGTTATTAACAAAAAACAAAATACAACAGAAAATATATATACAACTCAACATTAATACTCATAATTATAGAGTTTGTCTAATCCATTCAACAAAATATAAAATCTAATAATAAGTTCAAATATAAACAAAAACCATGCGCCGCTAATGTGTTCATACCCTATAAAAATAACTATATTAAGTCATTCTTCATTAATGGCATGCTCGAATGCCTCTCCATCAGGCCTTTGAGATGTGTTAGCTCCACTTTGTACCTATATCAAAACATATAACATATATTAAAAATTAATCAAGTGAAAAATTAATATATTGGGTTATTATCAAGCATTAAAAGAAGAATACAATATACCTTATTTGGTGAGTGTGTTGAAACTGATGAATTTCCACCATCTAAGTTGCCAATTTGATGGCTAGTATTAGCAACATTGCTTGAAATCGGAAAATCCAAAGACTCGGGAATCACAAGATTCACTCCAGGGTTAGCTTCTTGGAGTTTTTGTATTGCTTCTGCTTCTATTCTTTGCACAAACTCCTTTGGCAGTATGTAACCCGAGTTTTTCCCCTTCTTCTTCAAATCAGTCTTGGTAACACCATGACCAAACAAAGCAACCCGCCCACTATGGTCAGCCTTTGTAATCACTTCATAGTAAGGATCTTTCAAACTAGATCCATCATCATGTGCTTGAGAAGCCAAAGTTTCCATTTTATCCTTCCCAATTCAAAAAAAAAAAACAAAAAATAAATTACTAATTGATATTCAATTGAAAAACTAAAAAGAATAGATTGAGATCATAACTTACTATATTGCCTTTAATCTTCAAAGAGTCGGTCTTGTATTTCTTTTTAGGATCTCTTCGCCTAGATGCAATATAAACCTTTGCTTGAGAAGGTTCTCGTTTTTCCGGATCTTCTTCTTGCTATTTACAGAAAAATGTTTTCATGTATTAATTTACAAGTGGACTCATGTACACAATTATAACTCTAATATATTTATAAGAACTCGGAAAGATTAAGTACACTTACCAACTTATGACGCAACATTGCATATGATCTTGGACCCATTGTGTGCATGTCATGCGCTATTTCCCTATTTTTCTATTTTTCTTACTTTGTTCCTATTATTATTCAGACACCAATTTAGTAGAGTTAGAATTGAAATCATAACAAATCATGGAACGTTAAGGTGTATAATCCTTATTTTTCATGCTTTGTTACTATATATTATTATTCAAACACAAATTTAGTTGAGTTAGAACTGAAATCACAACAAATCATGGACCGTTAAAGGTGAATAATACCTATTTTTCTTACTTTGTTAGTAATGAAAAGATATAAGAATATACCTTAACAGGTGAACAAGCCCAATAATTTAAAAGATCTTCAAATTGAGGCTCAGATATAGTTGGTGGGCGCCATTTCCATCTTTCTTCATCAGTTTCATATGCATTGTAGTGTTTCTCCTTCATCCTACTTTTATATAAGCGCCAAAGGTAACCTATGGTTCCCATCACCCACTTTCGTCCTTCTTCCGGAACCATGTACTTTTGCTACAATCAATAACATATAATGAATGTAGTAATAATGATAATAATAACGATAATAGTAATTACTACAACAACAACAGTAAAATTAGTATTACCAATACATAGTCCCAAATTAAGTCATGTGTGGGTAACATTGGCCATCTCAAGTAATTAAGTGGTGCAAGCTCAGAATCCTTGGCTATAGTCCCCAAAAAACGAGAAAACTCCTCAGTTATCTCTTTTGTTGGACCAATCGGCTGCCCATATTTGTTGAGAATGATCATAGGACGCTCTTCCTTCGTGCGTGCATGAGCATGAGCAAGTTTTGTTGGCCCTCGAAGCTTCTTCACTTTTGAAGCTCCTATATTGTCAATTTCATGTTCAACCATGTCAAGTTCATCCATTCCATGTACATTAGCTTGTACATCATCTTCGGCAATGTTTCCCGTTATCTGTAGCTGATTTTCTGATTCAACTTGATTTGCATTTTCACAATCCATCTGATCCTCAACTGGTAGATCTTCAGCGGAGGCATCTACATTGGAATGAAACTCCACGCTATTATTTGCATCTACCTTGGTGGATCTACCATGTTGTTTTTGCCGAAGTTTAGCATAGGAAGATAATGCACCCATAGAAACTAATTGCATTTGTTGTTGCTTTTTTTGTGATTGATTCTTCCCATGTTGAGTTTGAGCTTGCTTTTCATGCAACTGGTTTGGAAGATTCTTGGTTTGTGGGCGCAAATGATGTTCCACTACTTTCCTTTGCTTAGCTTGCATCTTGTTAACAGATTCATTATCTCTCTTGGTTGATGGTTGAACTCCATGTTGCAATCTTTGCTTTTTACTTGGCTGCTTCAAATATTCACCCATGGAGCCTGACTTGGTTGAAGATTGAGTCACTAACTCCTTGGACTAAGAGAAAATGCACCAAAAACATATTTTTTTAGCAATGATAACAAAATTGAGGCAACAAAATGTATAGAACATTAGAGTGTGAGAATACCTTCATATGGGACTTATTACTTTCACGAATGACATTCTCATCAACATCAAGTTCTTCATCTGGTTGATACTCATCGTCATCAGAAATCAAGTCCTCTTCCCTAGCATTTGCCAAATGGACTTCGGCATTTTGGAAAAAAACCTTCCTTGCAACATTCTCGTGTCCTCTAGCTTTCATCACCTCTAAATTTTTCATTATTCTTTGTTGTTTTTGCAATTCATACTCGGGTATTTGCTTTTGATAAACACAACCTTTATCTTTACCCCCTTTCATCTGTAGATCATCAAATACCAATGCATTTTTAGCAATGTCATTGTAAAATAGAAGAAAAAAATTATTCAAAATAAACCATTACCATCAGATAATTCTATAGGATTGTTCTCAATAACATAATCCCATCCACGCCTGGTGGGATCTGGTATATAAAAAACTTGGGATGCTTGAGATGCCAAAATAAAGGGTTCTTCTTTGTAAATAATCTTATTCTTGTTCACTATAGTAAATTCATCATCGGTTTCTGAGTAAAACCACACACACTTAAACAAGACAACACTAAAATGACCATGATAAGAAACCTCAATAATCTCTTCCAAGGATCCATAATACTCGACGTTTCCTGTCGAAGGATGTTTATCCTTTCTACTTGCAAAGCTAGGTGTTAAAGCCATTAAAGTAACTCCACTATTTTGAGTCACACAATTTGCATCTCGCTTTGTGGTATGGAATTTATATCCATTCACTGAGTACCCTGTGTACTTTCGCACGACATATGAAGGTCCTTTTGATAGCCATTTCACATGTTCTTAGACTATTTGGCCTTGTTGAAGTTGAAAGTCAACAGTTTCTTTAAACCAATCAATGTTTTCCTTGCTATGACTACAAGCATTATCCCACTTTCTTTTCCTACTATAGCTAACGAGATTCTTATGCTCACTGTCAAAACGGATCATGTTAGTAATGGAAAATCACAAAACTTAAAAAAAAAGGCAAAAAAACTAAGCGAGCTTACTTGATGTAATTCTCAACTTCTTCACAATTGCAATTGAATAAGATGTATCGATGCGCTTGACCCCATGTCAATTTATCAATCACAACACCTTTTTTCTTCTACTTTGAATTTTTTCCCTTCCCTTTAATGGGATGACCAACCTTTGGTAAAAATGCTTGAGAGTTTTGACTTAAAACATCATTATGTTGTGCACCTTTAGATGGACGTAGAAATCTAGCAATAAATTTAGCACATTCTTTTGCCCTATAACCTTCTGTCATTGAAGCCTCCGGACGACCCTTGTTACGAACATCGGATTTTAGTTCGTGAAGATATCTTTCGATTGCATACATGCACCTACTTGCAACCGGACCACCAAGCTTGATTTCTTCCACCAAGTGAACCGGCAAATGAACCATAACATCGAAAAATGTTGGTGGAAAGATCTCTTCGAGCTGACAAAGAGTTTCAACTATCTCTTTTTGAAGATTATCAAGATCTTGCGGGTTGATGTTCTTTTTCCACAAGCATTTAAAAAAATTGCACAATCTTAATATTGGAGTGGCAACATCTTTATCAAATGTTGTTTTCACAGCAATTGGAAGCAAGTAATGCATCATAGAATGAGCATCATGACTCTTATATCCTGTTATTTTCCCTTCATGAACTTGAACACATCGAGAAATATTAGAAGCATATCCCTGTGGCACCTTTGCATTTTTTATGGTTTGGCAAAATCGACGTTTTTGTTCCATTGTCAACCAAAACCGCGATCTTGGGATTTCTTCGCTTCCATCATGTAGTTTATTAGGTTGAAGATGTGGCAACTTGTTAAGTTTTACTAGATCTCTACGAGCTGCCACATGATCTTTAGTTCTTCCAGGGATGTTCAACAATGTTACAATAAGATTATCAAACACGTTCTTTTCAATGTGCATTACATCAAGATTATGGCGATTAGAACAATGCTTCCAATAGGGCAACTCAAAAAAAATAGGGAACCTCTTCCAAGGAATTGGATCATCAACATTTTGTCTGACCTTTTTCTACTTCTTTCCAAACTCATTTGGAAAATCTTTTAATAGTTCCTCAACCTCAAATCCTGTCAATCTTATAGGTGCATTTCTTTCATCAGAAAATCTACTATGACCAGAGTAGAAATACTTGTGACTATGGTCCAACCAAAGAGATTCAGTTTCATAGTGACAACAAGGACATGCTAGTTTCCCTTTTGTGCTCCAACCTGATAACATTGCATAAGCTGGAAAATCGCTAATTGTTGAGACTAGAGCTACATGCATTTCAAATCTTTGATTTGTCGAAGCATCATATGTTTCAAGTCCAAACTCCCACAGATCTTTTAAATCCTTGATTAGTGGCTGCATATACACATGAATGTCATTGCCTGGAGACAAAGGTCCGGGAATAAGCAATGATAACATTAGAAACTCCGGCTTTGTGGCCAACCAAGGTGGTAAATTATAGTTTACCAAAACAACTGGCCAAGTACTATGCACAATGCTCATGGAATAAAATGGGTTAAATCCATCGGCCGCTAACCCTAGTCTCACATTACGAGGATTTTCTGCAAATATTGGATACGCTTTGTCAAAGTCCTTCCAAGATTTTCCTTCCACTGGATGTTGTAAAAGCTCATCATCATTTCTCCTGTTAGCATGCCAAGTCATGTATTTTGCTGTCTCTGAGCACATGTACAACCTTTGCAACCTTTTTTTAATTGGAAAATACCTCAAGATTTTTTTTGAAACCTTATGTTTTTTTCCATTATTGTCTTCATCCTTTGATTCCCACCTTGGAGACCCACATACATGACAACTTGTTGCATCTGCAAATTCCTCCCAATACAGCATGCAATCATTGGGACATGCATCAATTTTTTGGTAGTCTAACCCGAGTAGTTTAATCACTTTATTTGCTTCATAGAAAGACTTAGGCAATTTTGCTTCCTCGGGTAACACTTCTCTAAGAATTTCTAACAAAGCGGAGAATGCAACATTGCTTAATTTGTAATCGCACTTGTAAGTGAATAATCGTATAATAAAAGAAAGCCTTGAAAAGTTTTTGCACCCTGGATATAGTTCCTGTTGACCCTCCTCCACTAAATGCAAAAACTTCTTTGCATCTTCATTTGGCCCCTCTCTCATAGTGTTAGCCAACAACTCTTCTATGCCATCATTCACGTTTGATGTCTCACCACTTTCAAACACATAATCTCTTTGGTTTTCGACCCCTAGTTGTGACAAATCATCTTCTTTAGGAACAAAACCATTGCAAATCAGATGATCTCTCACAACATTCCTATGTTGCCAATAACGAAAATGACAAATAATACAAGGGCAACGAATTTGGTTTCCTTGAGACTTGATGGCGAACGCCTTCTCAATGTAGTCATCAGCTCCTTTTTCATACTCATGAGTCCATTTAGGAAACTCCCACCATGCTTTATTTCCTTCAACCATTATTTCCTAGAGGTAAATTATAAAAGAGGTAATGTATCCCAAACACACGTTTGATAAAAATGCAACATGTCCAGTTTGGTATAGTCAGGATATATTGAATATTGTAGGCAATAAGAACAAATATTGTTACTTTTTTCTTGTATATGCATATAGGATCATGAAGATAGAGGATAAAAAAAGAGGGAGTTTTGCAATTCATTTGATGGAAGAGGATGAGCAATGGGAGTGGAGTAGTTTGGAGTCAAGTCAATTCATCATTCAACATATATAGGTATAAGTATCTTCATCATTATTTATATATTATGTCTTGGTCACATGAATATAAGAGACCAACATTCACATTATTTTTTTGGGGAAGAAGAATGTTCATCATATTACATACAGAATGATGTGGTTCTGTGTCACCAGAATGTCTCCATGAGTTTTGATGGCTCCCCCCATTGCTCGATCCCTTCGATCAGTTCATTGTATCGAGGTTCATTCATTTAGCATGTATTTTTCATTGTTAGAAAACATGGACTTCTGGATTTTGGAAGTTCATTTATTTCCTAATTGTTTGGTAATAATGAGATCAAGTTCATTCCAACTTACTAGCTATGATTAGATATTTCTTATTGAAGCTTTTTAATTCTTATCTTCATATGCTAAACTGCTTTTGGACTGGGCTATCTTAACCAGACCTTAGAAGAGCAAAAGGTAATTTACTGTATCTTGTTTTCAGATAGCTCACAAAAACTGATGAGTAAATTTGCATCAGAAATTAACTCTCTCACTAAACTAAAGTATAATTTTTTAGGTAGGTTTAATTACATATGTTATTTGTATTAGGCTAGAAAAAGTCTTGCATATATTGATTGTACACTAAATACTTGTACAAATAAAAGTTACACTAAAAATATTAATATTGGTCCCTTAATGAAAATAGACATTCTATCAGAGAGAAAAAGAGAAGAGGTGATGTACATCAGTACATGTATATTAAGTAGGGAGATGGTGAATGTCTGACTTGTCTCATCAAATTTTGCATTTCAATGTTATTTAACACAATTAACCTAACAGCCCCCAACTAACAGCCCCCCTAGCCCACAGCAGCCCCCAACTAACAGCCCCCAGCAACCCCTAACTAGCAGCCCCCCAGCAACCCCACAGCCCCCCTACAGCAGCCCCTGCCACCAGCACACACCCACAACATTCCACAATAACCCCACCACCAGCCCCACAAAAACCCCCACAGCAACTCCCATAAAAACAGCCCCCCACAGCACACACCCCCTCTCCTGCGACCAACACACGCCCACAACAACCCCACATCAACCTATTAAACACAATTTTTACCAAAAATTATTGCCCAATACACAGGAATACAAAGAACATATTAAAAATTAATGAAAATCGAAAAAAAAATGAAAATTATTAAAGAATTCGACAAGCTGGACAAACGTATAACAATTAACCTAATTCTCTAATTACTATTAAAATTTCGAAATAAGGAAGAATGAAAGAATGAAATAATCCAAAAAAAAAATCAATTACCTCAAAGTGAGCCAACAAGCTGGAGATGATGGATGAGCGAAGGAACGAATGATGGAGATGGAGATGGACGAACGAAGGAATGAGCGAAAAAATGGAGAAGAAATGGACTGGAACGAGCAGCAGTTTGCAACACTTGTGGAGATGGACTGGAACGAACGAAAAAATGGAGAAGTGGAGATGGAGATGGACTGGAACGAACAAAAAAGTGGAGAAGAAATTGGAGATGAACGAACGAAATTGGAGATGAACGAGCAGCAATTTGCAACACTTGTGGAGATGAACGAACGAAATTGAAGAAATTGGAGCCAAAAATTTCTAAAGTATACCGCCACTTTTTTTTTTAATTTGAACCTAATTTTTTAGGATACCTCTAATGCAACACTTGTGGAATAAAGGTTTTAAAAAAAAGACTAAATAAACTCTCTAATGCAACAGTTAGTGGGTTTTAATTTTTGATATAACATCTAATAGCTAAGCTAGCAATGGTTTAATTTACTTATGTATTTTTTAATTTTAAAAACATTTATTTTAATAATTTATTTTAAGTTTTATTTTAATTTTTTATTTTATATTTATATTTATTTTTAATAAATTTCGCCAAGAAAGTGGAGTTAAAAAACCGTCACTAGCTAGAAAAGTCGACCAAAAAACCTCCGCCGGAACAGTCAGCTTGAAAAACATTGTTTGAACAATCGGCCGAAAAATAATAATAAATGATGATAATATTATTAAATTAATAACATTAATAATCATAAGAAAAAGAATCATAATAATGAATAAGGATAAGAATAATAATGAAATGAAATGAACGAAATTATAAATGAACTTAAATTAACTTATTAACGGATACATTAATTTAATTATTTTGCTTAGACACCCCTAATGCAATGGTTAAATAGAGTAGTCTAATGCAACACTTTTTTTAATACACCCCTAAGGCCCTAATGCAACGCTTATAGATATATGATTTTTTGGGTATAGCCTAATGCAACGGTTGAATGTAAACTGTTGTATTAGACATTAAAAGTATTGCATATCTAAGGCTAATGCAACGCTTGCTACTAAATGTTGCAAGAAACTGTTGCATTAGCCTAAAGTGTTGCATAAAAGTGTTGCATTAGCCTAAATCGTTGCATAAAACCATTGCATTAGATATAAGCGTTGCATCTAAAGAGTTGCATTAGACTTTTATTGTAGTAGTGTAAAATTGCAAAACTAAAAATAAACAGAGTATACATATACAAAGACCAACCAACAAATTAAAACTGGATTCATTTACCACTTCATATCAATTAACTATCAAAACATCAATTCATATCAATTAACCAAAAAAAAAATCACCAATTCATATCAACCAGCATAATCATTTTACTAATTTTGGTAAGACCCGGTAATACTACATACAAGAACACAACATTGAAAATAATACCAACATGGAGTGACTGAAACCCTAAAATTACAGTACCAACTCATGTGTCATCTTTGATGACTCAATGAATAGAAAAATCAAGTGGTAGAAGTAATCAAATAGTACCTGAAAGATAGTTAATCGAAATCAAAATAACTAAAATTAGGAGATACTCACCACTGCCAAAAGTATTGGGAATAGGTAATTTATAATTTAGTAATGGAGAATAAAAAAAAATGAAACTTTAGACAGGTACATCATTGCAAAGAAGATGACGGCAAGACAACAAGAGTAAGAGGGCCCTTAAAAATTGACAAATTGATTAAGAAAAACCCCAAGAACACTCAAATCACCATCAATCACAGAAAACAAAGGAACAAAAACCCTAATTTGCAAAGGGGAAAAAAATCAAATGCATATGTGAAATATGGGATAATCGAAACCCTAATATTGCTTGAGCAAGTCATGCTTTGGTCCAATCTCGTCCTCCAATTACAAAAATCTCCAAAAGGGAAAAAAAATTCAAATGATCGACACAAGAGATGAGAACACAAGCATGGGTTGCTAGCGTTGAAGCAATGGAAGGAATGAGCCAATAATGATCATATTATGACACATACTATGATCAAAAGCAACAATTTCTCATAAAATTCAAAAGACGGTTTAAAAATATTTTGAGAAAATGCAAAAGACAGTTTGAAAATATTTTGTGAAAATGCAAAAGATGGTTTGAAAATATTTTATGATGATAAAGCTCACACTAAGTGCGGCAGCAAAAGGCAATGGCAGAGCAGGACTTAAATTCTAAATTGGAAAGAAAATAAAATAAAAGTTTAGTATATGCAATATGCATACATGTAGGCACAGAGACATGTATGCTTAACTACTTAAGTTAAATAAAATGTATTGATTCTAATGTTGTATCATCTAATGCTACAAATAATAATCTTACTCAAGTATAAAACATCTTGGTGAATAGTGATAACAAATAATATAGTGATAGCGACGAGCTCACAAAAAAACAACGACCCACAATAGCAACTGTAACTACAAACATAATAGCAACCCACAACCTGCTAACCTACAACTGTAACTACAACCACAATACCAACCCACAATGCCCACAATTACATAAAGCAATCATCAAACTCCAACAATCACAATAATGAAAATGTTTGTTTATAATCACAAAATTCATATCAAGATGGGTAAACCCATAGATTCACCAATAAATAGAACAAAACATGTTTTTGTAACGGGCTTTTTTGTACACATTTCCCTACCAATCAACCTATTTCCTATTTTTAATGTTTATTCATGTTCTATACCATTCATGTACTCATTAAATGACTTGTTTGCATGACTTTGGATGAAAATATGGCGTTTTGGAACAAAAACAAGCCAAATAGGCCATTTTTGGCATGTTTTTGGAGTTTTTGTTCACCTATCACTACCAATCAACCTCTTTCTTGTTTTTAAGGTATATCCATGTCCTATATAATTCATGTAAGCAATATATGACTTGTTTGCATGACTTTGGGCAAAAATATGACGTTGTAAACAATAATAAGCACATTGCGATCGCATTTGTTACAAGCCTTGTGATTGCGCCCCAGCTAGGGTCATCAACTCCCTAGATAGCCTATGCAGAGCACGTCGGCATGAACATTGTAATTGAACTTGTGATTGCGTCCCATCTAGGGTCATCACCTCCCTAGATAGCCAGTACTGAAATGAAAATTGGTAGAGCCAGGCCACCACCAACTTAACAGACCATTTTTATATATTCAAATTTTCATATGAAAACGACAAAAAAATAGGTTATATAAATTGTTCTAATTTACTAATCATGCATTCCTCCTAACTTTTTTCATCATTTAAACAGCTAAACACAAAAGCCACACAAGAAAATCATTGTTTCCTGCTTTTTGTTAGGCACATAATAGCTAGTTCAAACTAAAGCTTTACATAATAGCAAGTAATATAATTTTCAATTAATATCAAACTAAAGCTTAACATGATACAACAAGTAATATAATTAGAATTACAAAAGTAATATCAAACTATATCAAAATGTAATATCAAATTATTACATAATCAAGGAGCAGAATAGACTACTTAAAGTAAAAAAATAGAAGGAAGAAAACATAACACTGATTGGCAATGAAGAAGATAATAAATTATTATCAGAGTGTGATTGATATATGTTTTTCAAGCTTAGAAATGGAATCACATAATCAAACATCTTAAAAAGGTAATGGTTATCATTGCCTATTTCCTTGCTTAACCAAATTCTTTCCATTTCATTTATGCTCATCATAACAAACACCCTATTAGCATCTACCAAATGTCTCTTTAAACTTTTAATGTATTGGCTATAAACATAGAAAAAAAACCATATAGGAAACACCAAATGTCTATGATCACACAACATGAACATAATTAATTATACACATATACTTGTTACATCTTGGGTACCTGAGAGACACGAAATGAGCAACTGAACAAGTTACATGTACATATACTTTTAGAATCGAAGCCCCACTAATGTAAGGAACCGATGAAATTAAAAAATACAAAGCCCTTTACCAAAAATTCTTTCATATCTTAAACACAAGCAACAAACTGATAATTAACTAAAATTACTTAATGCTCCTTACAATATATTCTTTCATTGTTAGGGTTGAGATTTTAAGCCATCAAGTAACCATGCTCGCAAATTTAAAAATTGTCGAAAACACATAAATAAAAACATTACAATTTGGTTAGATATATATATAACAAAAAATTAAAAATAAATATATAATTAAATCTAAGAAAGGTGTAAACCTTTTTCATGAAAACTAAAAATCAACCATGCTATCCCAGAGAAATAAAGCATTTACCTCTAATCTGGTTCAATGGAGGAGGAGAAGCAAAGAAGACGCATCCATGGAGGTCACCACCACGTTAATAGAGGTCAAAGAAAAAAAATCAGATTCATCTTACCTAAGTGTAGACGAAGTTAAAACCCTAAATAAAAAAGACTAAAAATGATAATAAGATTGAAAGAGATTACAACACTACACCATCAAAATGGCAGTCATTGATAACATTGAAAAACCAAAACAAAATAAAATTAAAGAAACCTTTACCTCAGCAAAACAATTGCCGCATCAATGGATAAAGCAACACAGTAACCCATCGCCATTGTTGTCGATGTGAAACCTATCGCCATAGGCACAAAACCAAAACCCTAGAACTGACGAAACTGTTGAAATTCAATTGCTCATTACCAGAAAAAGGGGAGACGAACGGCGACATAGAGCATTAATGGGGAAGGGTGACAGAGAGATACGAACGGCGACGAATTGACTGGTGAGTGGTGGTGTCTGGTGAGTGATGTCGTATCCCTAGGTTTTGAGTGAGGGTTATTGTTCACTTGTTTATGAATGGGGAAAAAAGACGAATGAAAATGAAAACAAGGGTTATGTTAAAATAACTAGGCATTTATTGTAACAGGCCTGAGTTTGCCAGTTACAAAAAAAAAAACCTTTAGTAACGGGCTAGTCTCACGCCCGTTACTAAAAGTAGTTTTTGTAACGGGCAAACTCAAGCCCGTTACAATAACTATTTTACCCTTTAATATTTATGACTTATAGGAACGGGCATTTATATTGCCAGTTACAAAAACCTTAATTGTAACTAACAAATTTAAGGCAAGTTACAAAAAGGGTGTTACAATTAATGATTGTTTTACTAGTCATGGAACTTCTCATACCACTGTATAGGAGCTTGTTTTAGACCATATAATGACTTCTTTAATTTACACACCTTTTGTTCCTGTCCGGGAACCACAAAACCTGGAGGTTGTTTCATATAAATTTCCTCTTCTAGATCGCCATTCAAAAAAGCAGTTTTTACATCCATTTGATGCACAATTAGTTTATAGCTAGAGGCTCACTAGTAAAAAAATCACTAATTGTAACCCCCTTATTGTAACTTGCCTAAAATTTGTTAGTTACAATAAGTCATTTTGTAACTGGCCTTATAAATGTTAGTTACAATAAGTCACTTATTGTAACTGGCCTAGGTATGACAGTTACAATAAATTTACTTATTGTAACTAGCGTAGCTACGCCAGTTACAATAAGTGTTTAGTTGTTTAATTTTATTACTTATTGTAACTAACATTATAAGGCCAGTTACAATAAGCAATACAAAAAAAAAATCAGTTCACTTATTGTAACTAGCGTAGCTAAGCCAGTTACAATAATAATAATTATTATTATTATTATTATATTATTACATATGACATGTATTAGGATAAACTCCCTCCCTTACCCTCACTTCCATCTCCATCTCCCTCAGTTTCTCCATCTCCATCTCCCTCACTACCCTCAGTTTCAGCCTTAAGCCCCCAAAAAAAATCCAAAAAAAATAATCCAAAACTCTAACCTCACCAGCGACACCACCATCCAAAACCCTAACCTCACCAGGCGACACCACCACCGATACCACCCCTACCACCACTCGTACCCTTTGTTGCTTCTTCTTCTGCCTCACCATATGACCCGAGGCTGCTTCCTCATCTGCCTCACCATGGGACCAGAGCAGTGAAAAGAGAAGGGAGGTCCTCGAACTGAAACCAGCGACCACCACTACCACTATCTTTATCTCCATCCACTCCGGCGACGACCATCACTCACCGGAAACACAAAGCAGTGACGTTCCATCAACAGCAGTAGTAGCAACGAGCCTTGTTTACGCCGTTCAGTTTGGAGTTTTAGAGGTATAACTTTCTTTCTCTTTTCTCTTAATCTTGTTTCTAGTTCTTGTTTGAGGTGTTAATGCTGAAATTTTTTTTTAGGGATGCAAATTTATTTTCTAGGGCTGCAAATTTTGTTTTGCATATGAATCTACGAATTGAATTTGTGTTGTTCTGAATCTGCGAAATTTCGGTTTTGAATCTGCTGAAAAGTTGTTTGTTTTTGATTTTTTAGTTCTATTTCGTTGTTTGCTTTCAGAATTTGGTTTGTTCACGCTCCAATTGTGCCGGTGCTTTGCTGATATCTCACCGGCGGTGCTTCCCTGGTGCTTCCTTTGGTCGCTGTTGTTTCGAAGGTGCCCTCGTGAGCGAGTTTGCAGGTGCGTCTACCTTCGTTGTTGCTTCGTCGTGCACTTTGGAAGGTATAACACTTAATCTATGTTTTCTCTTAATCTTGTCTTTGGTTCTTGTTTTAGGTTTTTATTTCTATATATTTCAATTTTGATGGAGATCGAAATTTAAGTTTTTAGGGCTGAGAATTTGTTTTTTTAGGAATTTTTTTACTAATGTATGTTTTCTTGTTTCAATTATAACCTTTGTTTTTAGTTGTTGTTTTAGGTTTTAATTCGTATAAATTCAGTTTTTAGGGCTGAATTTGTATTTTATTAGGGCTGAATTATGTTAGCTCTTCTTTCCTAAATAAAAACTTGTCGAGATTTATTTGTTTGTTTTGACATTTTTCTGCTCTCCCCCTCGTTTTTAGGGTTATATTTTAGGGATTTTTGAATTTCTAGGGTTTATGGGAGTTGATTTAGGGTTTAATTCATTTGAATCTTTATTTTATTGTTGTTGATTTATGGTTTATTTTGTTTTTAGGGTTATATTTTAGGGATTTTTGAATTTCTAGGTCTTTATTCTTTTATTGTTGCTGATTAATGGTTTATTTCATTTTTTTTTAATTTTAATGTGATTTGTGTAAATATGTTACAGTTAAATTGTCAAAAGCTTGGACTAGCTTTCCCAATGCTTTCATTTTCAATTGGTAGTCCAAGCTTTTGACGATTTAGTCTAAAAAATGAAGAGCATACTTTTAAGGTTAGAATATTAATTCTAGGTAGTCCAAGCTTTTATGAAGTATTGTAACATATTTAACTGTAAAAGAAAATGATGAGCATAGTTCAAGGTTAGAATACTAATCGTCAAAAAATTAAAATGAAGAGCATGCTTTCAAGGTTAGAATACTAATCGTCAAAAACTTAAAATTATGAGCATACTTTCAGCAAGTGATAGTTGATTAGGATTCATTGGGTTTAGGATTTATGGACATGTGTGTGTACTTTGGTGCTTTATGTTTTAATCCCATGTCCTTATTGGTTTTTGTTTTTTTATTGATGCTAGAATGAATTATGATTTTTGTGGGTAAATTATGATATTTTTTTTGTTATTTAGTTGAATTGTTTGATTTAGTTTAATTTATTGGTTAGATTAATTGAGTTTTTAATTCTTTAAATTATTCTTCATTTTTTTGGATCTATATTTCAAATGAAGAATGGAGAGGGTAAAACAGTTGAAGATGGTGATGCCTCGGTGAGTTCTTCCCAACTCCCCTTTATTTCTTGGTTTGCTTAGTTTTTTAGGATTAGATATAGGATTGAGACGATAGTTTGAGGATCTTTGCTTTGTTAGGGGCAAGAGGTTCCCGACTTGAGGACACTGGATGGTTGATGGCATTGTGCCGCAACCTTGTTTGATGATTTTGGGAATTATGTGCCTAATTTGCTTGCCTTGTGGTTCGATTCTCTTGATTTGTTTTGATTTCTTTTGAATTACTCCTATTTTATTTTGTTTTTGTTTTACTTTGGTTTTGGTTTTGTTCCTTTTGTTTCACTTGCTTTCTTTGCTTTGCTTTTGCTTAAATCAATGTTATAGGAGGTTCAATTGGATTTCTTCCTTTTTGTTTTATTGAAAGTTTTGCTTTTGAAAATTATAAGACAAAGAAGTCAAGCAGATTAGTTATATATACTTTGCTTATTACTGAAAATAAAAAATCTCACTGTCGCTTTACACAATCACTTGTTTTCAATTTTAATTGCTGAAAACATGTAACCAATCACTTGCTTCTAATTTTAAACACTCTTGCTTATCGCTTTATACAATCTCACTGTCGCTTGCGTGGGCCGTCTCAAGGATCTAAATCTAACTATGTCGATTATAAATGGGGATGGGTGCCCATTTTTGTATATTGACATGGTAAATGATTAGATTCTTAAACGGGGGCATAGTTGTGGCATGAGATCGCAATCGCATCACTCTAATAATTAATAAATATATATCTAATCACTTGATTCTAATTTTAAACACTCTTGTTTATCTCTTTACACAATCTCACTGTCACTTGCGTGGGCCGTCTCAAGGATCTAAATCTAACTGTGTCGATCATGAATGGGGGATGGGTGCCCATTTTTGTATATTGACATGGTAAAAATGATTAGATTCTTAAACGGGGGTGTAGTTGTGGCATGAGATCGCAATCGCGTCACTTTAATAATTAATAAACATGTAACCAATCACTTGCTTATCGCTTTCTCGCCTTTTAAATTTAACAAGTATGCCAGTATGAGTACATATTATTTTATTAGTAATGTGCATATATGTTTGTATTGGTTTATGTTGGGTGACATGATTTCTTGCTTTGTTTTTGTTCCAAAACGCCCTATATTTGCCAAAACTCATGCAAATGAGTCATTTAATGCTTACATAAATGACATAGTACATGGTACTATATGCCTTGTCTTTGTTCCAAAGCGTCCTATTTTTTCCCAAACTCATGCAAATAAGTCATTTAATGCTTACATGAATGACATAGAACATTGATAAACTTAAAAAACAGGATATAGGTTGATTGATAGGAACATGGGAATGAAAATGCCCAAAACTAGCCAAAAATTACATGTTTGCCTTGTTTTTGATCCAAAACGCCCTATATTTGCCAAACTCATGCAAATGAAGGAAAGGGGGGGCAGCAGGAGGGATGGGGGCTGTAGAAGACGGGGTCTGCAGAAGGGGGGGCAGCAGGGGGGGAGGGGGGCTGTAGGGGGGCTGTAGGGGAGGGGGCAGCAGGGGAGGGGGGGCAGCAGGAGGGATGGGTTCTGTAGAGGAGGGGCTCTGCAGAAGGGGGGGCAGCAAGGGGGAGGGGGGCTGCGGGGGGAGGGGGCAGTAGGGGGAAGGGGGGCAGTAGGGGAGGGGGGGCAGCAGTGGGGATGGGTGGGGAAGGGGATGGGAAAGGTGTGGGGAGGGGGGAAGGAGGGAAAATTAATAGGCTGTATCATTCAAGGAATTGATTAACTTGTAAATTGTATCCGAACTTTACTAATTTGGAAATCATGAAAATTAATAGTGATTTATTGAATGCTCTTATCTCCAAGATATGCAATGTTTAGATCTTTTGTCACCATTTTGTCTTATATATATTTGAAGGTTAAAAGTTATACCTGTTTTTTCGAAGTCTGAAATCTGAGTCGAGTATATCAACTCTACATATTTCTTATTCAGCCTTGTTTTGAGCTTGGAGATTTATGAAATTTGTTCTTTCTATTAATCTTTGACTAAATCTATCATTTTTTTCCTGTCTTTTTAGGTCTGATCTGTTGTGGGCAGAGTCTCCTCAGCTCCTCATGGTGTACAAGTAAGCAAGTATGCTTATTTTTGCAAATATTTTTTCTTTCCAGAAGAAACCATATTGTCATTATTTTAGTTGACTTTATAATAATCTTAATATTCTTCATAACATGCAAATAAGTTACATAATGCTCATGCAAATAAGTTAAATAATATGTTCTTGCCAGATGTCGTAAGATTCCAGTTATATGAAAATTAGGATAGCTCATGTCTTATATTTGTAGATGGTGGAAGAGATTGGTGCTAAGATGTGGAAAAGTTTTCCCTTGTTTTAGTGCCAAAACGCCCTATTGTTTTCCCAAATCATGCAAATAAGTTACATAATGTTTACATGAATGTTATAGGACGTGAATAAACCTAAAAAAATGAATACTAATTTCTTAGTATCTTTGTTGTATCGAATGCATGCCTTGTTCTGAAATGACCTATTTCCCTTGTTTTTTTATATGAACATGGGAACGAAAACCACCAAAACTAGTCAAAAATTACCTATTTGCCTTGATACCTTAAAAACTAGTCAAAACATTATATAGGTTTTTTGATATGAACATTATATAGAACATGTATATACCTTAAAAACAATTCATTGGTTGATTGGTAAGAAGATGGGCATGAAAACGCCCAAAACTAGCGAAAATTACCCATGTGCATTGTTTTTGTTCCAAAACGTCCTATTTTTGCCCAAACTCATGCGCACAAGTTTTTTAATGCTTAAATGAATGATATATAACATGTATAAACCTTAAAAACAATAAATTGTTGATTGGTAGGAAGATGGGCATGAAAACGACCAAAACTAGCCAAAAATGACCCATTTGCACTGTTTTTGTTTCAAAACGTCTTATTTTTTCCCAAACTCAATCGCACAAGTAATTTAACGCTTAAATGAATGATATAGAGCATGTATAAACCTTAAAAACAATAGATTGGTAGAAAGATGGGCATGAAAACCACCAAAACTAGCCAAAAATGACATTTTTGCCTTGTTTTTGTTCCAAACCGTCCTATTTTTGCCCAAACTCATGCGCCTAAGTCATTTAACGCCTAAATGAATGATATAGAACATGTATAAACCTTAAAAACAATAAATTGGTAGATTGGTAGGAAGATGGGCCTGAAAAGGCCAAAACTAGCCAAAAATGACCTTTTTTTCCTTGTTTTTGTCCCAAACCGTAGTATTTTTGCCCAAAATCATGCGCATAAGTTATTTAATGCTTAAATGAATGATAATAAACATGTATAAACCTTAAAAACAATAAATTGGTTGATTGGTAGGAAGATGGGTATGAAAACGCCCAAAACTAGCCAAAAATGACCCATTTGCATTGTTTTTGTTACAAAACATCCTATTTTTTCCCAAATTCATGCGCACAAGTTTTTTAATACTTAAATGAATGATATAGAACATGATTATGTCCAAATAATATTTGGATCATTTATTTTTTATCATTATACAATTATTGTACTGTATAATGATTTTCGTAATTATTTGTTTTTAAGGATTATATTGGAAGATCGACCGCCTACAACACTGAGGAAATCGGCGAAGTTCGAGAACAATGGGCTGATTTTGTAGGAGTAACTTTTTAGTGAGTTAATGTAGAGGTTTTTTATGTTGTTTTTTGGATGTATAATACATAACACTAGCACGCACTAAATGTATAATTTTGGATTATATTGAATTGCTAGGTAGCGATATACATTTTTATGATGAATGAAGTTATTGTCGGCTAAGCCATTTGTTTATTATGATTGATTGTGGGCCTCGAATAATAAATTATTAGTATTATTATTAAAAAATAATTTATATTTTTTTATTTAAAAAAAACACTATTGTAACGGGTTTTGCTACTGAAAGCCCGTTACAATAATGTTATTTTTTTATAAAAAAAAGGATTTATTGTAACGGGCAAACCATGTGTCAGTTACAATAAACAACTTATTGTAACGGGCAGATCAGGAGCCCGTTACTATAAGTCTGGTTATTGTAACTGGCATAAAATGTGCCCGTTACAATAAATAGACTTATTGTAACGGGCTCCTGATAGGCCCGTTACAATAAATAGTTTATTGTAACTAACATGGGCCCGCTACAACAAATATTAGATATTGTAACGGGGCCAATTGTAACGGTAGATGACCGTTACAATAGGCTCTTTTTGCCCGTTACAATAAGTGGTTTTTTACTAGTGGCTAAAGCTAATAAAGTGCAAATAGTGGCGATTTTAGTTACCGGTGAGTAAGTATCAAAGAAATCAACACCAAATTTTTGTGTGAACCCCTTTATTACTAGTCTTGCCTTATACCTTTCTACTGTACCATCAGTTCTAAGTTTCCTTTTAAAAATCCATTTACATCCAATGGCTTTACTACCCTTAGGCAAATCAACTAGTTCCCATGTATGGTTTGACATTATAGACTCTATTTCACTATTAACAACTTCTTTCCAAAAACTAGCATCTATTGAACTCATGGCCTCATCAAAATTTTTAGGCTCATCATCAAACAAATGATAACATACAACATGTTCATTTAATTCATCAACATTTTGGAGTTCAACTAAAAAGGTTGTCAGAAAGTCAGGACCAAAGCTAGTTTCGGTTCTACGTCTTTTACTTTTCCTAGGTTGAACTGTATCATTAGTTTGAACAATAGGAGAAGCAACAGTCATAGAAGAAGGAGATGGAACATATTTATTTGGCAAACCATCCGTTTTCTTTAAAGGGAAAATATGTTCAAAAAATTCAGCATCTCTGGATTCACACATAGATCTATCAGACAAGCAAATGAAACTATACGCTGCACTATTTTCAGCATAACCAACAAAAATAGCATCAAAAGTTTTAGGTCCAATATTTTCCCGTTTAAAAGCGGGTAATCCCACTTTAGCAAGACACCCCCACACTTTTAAATATTTAAGGTTAGGCGCATGGCCTTTCCATAATTCATAAGGAGTTTTATCAAGCTTTTTATGAGGCACTTTATTTAGGACATTGGTGGCAGAGAGTATAGCCTCCCCCCACATGTTATCAGATAAACCAGAACTAATTAACATAGCATTCATCATATCTTTTAAAGTTCTGTTTTTCCTTTCTACAATGCCATTTTGTTGGGGAGAATAAGGGGCAGTAAATTCATGGATAATTTCATTTTTCTCACAAAGTTCCTTCCAAAACGTTGTTCCATACTCTCCTCCCCTATCGGACCTAAGTCTTTTAATTTTGCGATCGAATTGGTTTTCTACCTCAGTTTTATAAATTGAAAACATTTTTTCTACTTCATCTTTGGTTCTCAACAGATACACTTTGGTATATCTAGAATGGTCATCTACAAAAGTAATATAATAACGTTTTCCGCCTCTACTTTCGGTGCTCTTGAAGTCAACTAAGTCCGTAAGAATCAATTCAAGTAGCACAGATTGTCTACTAGTTACAGCTTTGAAAGGTTTTCTAGAATGCTTAGATTCAACACAAATTTCACATTTATGACTATTACCAACCAGACTAGGAATTAAAGACATGTTTTGTAAACGTTTCATAGAACCTTAATTTACATTTCCTAATCTAGCATGCCAAAGATCAATAGACTCAATCAAATAAGCAGAAGTGGAAACTTTATTAATGGATTCAACAACAAATACAGTGTCTAAAATAAATAAACCACTAGACAGATAACCCTTTCCCACAAATTCCCCATTCCGGGACAAGACTAACTTGTCACCTTCAAAAACAAGTTTAACATCAGCTTTATTAAGTAGTGCACCCGAAATTAAATTTCTACGAAGGGAGGGGACATACAGTACATCTTGTAAAGCTAATGTCTTTCCTGAATTTAATTTGAGGAGAATTTTCCTTTTGCCAAGTACTTTAGAGCTGCTGGAATTTCCCATGAAAACTTGATCAGCTTTTGCCAACTCTGTAAATTCAGAAAAAAGATATTTGTCAGAACAGAAGTGTTTAGTTGCCCCTGTGTCTACGACCCATTATGCTTTGTTGCCGACAATGTTTACTTCAGAAACTACTGCTGCAATAACATCATCTTTCTCTTCTACAATGTGGGCTTGATTCTTGTTCTGGTCTGTCTTCTACTGCTGCAATAACATCATCTTTCTCTTCTGCAATGTGGGCTTGATTCTTGTTCTGGTCTGACTTCTGTCCATTATTAGGGGCGTCTTTACGGTTGTAGCACTGCCATGCTTTGTGGCTTGCTTTCCGCAAACATAGCACCCATCACTACCTTTTTCAGTTTTTCTATTTTTTTTAAAATTATTGTATTTTTTGTTATGAACTCTAAGAGATTTTTGATTCTGGTTCTTTTTGTTGGTGTTAGTAACAGCTTTGTTTTGTTTAATTTAGACCTGTCAAATTTTGGAACAGAAGATTCAACAATGTTAGCTTTAACAGAAGAATCATAAGGGGAAGAGCCCTTATCCTTTAGTCGATTGGCTTCTTCGATCTTCATGTGTCTAACCAGTTCCTTAAGAGACATGTCCTTCTTTTTGTGCTTCAGATGATTGTGGTAGTTAGACCAAGAGTCAGGAAGCTTCAGCCAGGATGTCAGCAACAAGGTTCTCGTACTCATGGACTTGCTCCATAATAGGCTTGTCATCAACATCGGTGATGGCGTTGCCCCCCAAGATTTAACACAGCGAACCTCCTTTCTGTGCACGCAGAAAGAAGAATTTGGAACTCACAAAATCCTCAGAACAGAAATGAAGAAGAAAAGACAGAAAGAGAATATTTTCAATTTTTGCTTGTATATCTAAAACTAAGTGCAGAGAGCAGAATTTAAAGACAGGAGAAAAATTAGGGAGTAGTAAAGTTGAGGGGAGAAATAGTAAAATTAGGCACACCACACCGCGCACGTGTCACGAACCGGACGGCAGCGGCGGCGCGCCTTGGGATGCTCACTTCCTCCCACAACACTTCAAATACAAAAAATGACAAATACATTAATAAACAAGTAAAACTCCCCTCATTCCTTCAATGTGGGACAAAGCTTTATATTAAAACTTTAAAACCTTTCTTCTTCCACTCCATTACTCCTTATCTTATGCATTATTTCCAACAATAGATACCTAATTCTAGGGTCAGAAAAAGAATGCAAGCAAAGCCCCAAAATTACAAGAGAGGTGAAATCAAAGTACAAAGTTGAGTCTGATCGAAGGGTGTTGCTCGGCCAAGCAACAATTCGAATGAGTTATTCCTTCTACCCTTATTTTGTTTCTGAACCAGGATCAGTGCCTGATCTTGAAACGACGAAAGAGATACTCCTTAGTGCTAATCCCATCATTGATATTAGTTCTTTTCATGGTCCTTTTATTAGTTCCTTTGTATCACTTATGTCTAATCTTGGTCCTGTTTAGTCCCTTTTGTAAACCTAAACTTTAGTTCGTAGTTTATTTGTTTTGGTTTGTATTAAGTAGTAGATTGCACTAACATTGAAGCAGGGATCACGAGGTGCGAGTTGTCTTCACGAGGTGCGACTTGATTGTTGATTGCAAGACGTGCATTCCAGTAGGAAGTCGCGAGTCGCGAGATTTCTTCGCGAGTCGCGAGCCTTCGTGGTCTTGACTACGTATTTGAGCTGAAACAGAGTACATGTTCCAGTAGCAAGTCGCGAGTCGCGAGTATTGGTCGCGAGTCGCGAGCCATTCATGGCCTTGGCTGCGTACTTAGGTTGAAGCAGGAGCATGGTTCCAGAGAGCCCTTGCGAGTCGCGAGTATGGGTCGCGAGTTGCGACCCAGGCCTTGTTCTGGCTACGAGTTTCAGCTGCTTGTTTTTGCTTAATGGGTATTTTTTCTTTTGCTTGCAAGTTGAGTAATAGCCTTGATTAGTCATCTACTAGCCTAGCTAGATGTCATACTACCTTTGGAAGTCATGATGAAAGGCTTGGAGTGTCAAGAAGGCTAAGAGAAACTCATTGGTCTATTTTGGTGCAAGTGGGTGCAAGTGGCTCAAGTTGCTTAAGGAGGCTGATTTTGGCTTGATATTTTCATTACTTTAGCCTTTGTTTATTGCTTGAGCATATCCTTATGTAGTATTATACTTGATACGTATAATAGTTTGTACGTATTCGGTTGCGTATTGTACGAATATACGTATAATTATACGTATAATTGTACATTTCTTTCTTTAAGTAGACTTTGATGTATCATTTGTAAACTACTTTGATTTTTATAAAAACTTGAACTTTGTTCATCCTTGAGGCTAAAGTAACTTAGCTTTCTTTGAATTGATTTCTTGGGAGTTTTAACTACAAGTTTTCTAAACCGATTAGTGAGCTTTGAGAGTGATTCTCCTAGTGATTTAATCAACTTAAATTGAGTGTAAGAGTGATTCTTTCTACTGAATTTAGTAGGAAATATTTTCTTAAGAGTGATTCTTTTAAGCTATTTCATTATCTTCTCAACTCTAATTACTTGCTTGATTGATTTCAAGACTAATTATAGTTCAAATGGTATCAAGAGCTTAAGTTCAACATGGGTGATGAAGCTGCTGCAAACTTGAAGAGGGATCAACTGATTGAAGCTTTGTCCAAGCAAAATGATGCTTTGCATGATATGATGACCCAATTAACATTGGAAGTATTGAAAAACAAAAAAAACAAATGAAGAACAGAAGGAATCGTATGGGGATGATAGGGGTTTGAAAATCGATGTTCCTGAATTCGATGGTACTACTGATCCAGAGGTGTACCTTGAATGGGAAAGATCTTTGGAGAGGTTTTTCGAGTACAAAGAAACACCAGAAGAGAGGCAATACAAGGTGGCGGTTTTGAAGTTGACAAAATATGCTTCAATATGGTTAGAAGGGTTGAAGAAACAAAGGGAGAAGGAGAACAAGTTCAAAATTCAAACATGGAGTAAGCTAAAGAAGCAATTGAGGAAGAGATTTGTGCCTTCGAACTACAAGTAACACCAATATGTGAGGTGGTCGACTTTGAAGCAAGGAACCATGCCGGTTTTGGAGTTCATCAAGGAATTCGAAAAGCTTGCCATAGTTTGTGAAATAGATGAATCCGAAGAACAAAGACTAGGACGGTTCCTAGGTGGCTTGAACACGGATTTGAGGGAGAAGTTGGAGGTGTTTCCTTTCCTTACTTATGCGGAAGCTTGCAAAATGGCGCCTACTTTGGAGACTCAAAGGAAGAAATCGAGTGGTACAATTGCTAAACCTTTTACTAGATCTTCAAATTTTAAGCCTAGTACTAGTAGTAGCAATGTTAATGTTAGTTCTGATCATGATAAGAATAAGAAAGCTAATATGCCTATTAGAACTGTTAATGACAAAGTAAAATGCTATAAGTGTCAAGGTTATGGTCATTACCAATCTAATTGTCCTACTGCCCGAATTATGACCTTACATGATATAGAAGAAATAGATGAAATGGAAAAATTAGCTCTTTTAGCTCATGAACATGATAAAGAGGAAGAGGAGGATGTAGAAGAACTTTGTCAACCTGAATTAGAGGGGGAAAATCTGGTTATTAGGAGGAATTTGTATACCAACAACGTGGCAAAAGAAAGTGAACAAAGAGAGACGATTTTTCATTCGAAATGTCTGATCCAAAAAAAATTATGCACGTTGATTGTAGATGGGGGTAGTTGTGCGAATGTAGCGTCCACTGAATTGGTGAATAAGTTGTCTTTACCGTTGGTGAAACACCCTAATCCTTATAAACTAAAATGGTTAGATGATGAAAGTGAGGTTAAGGTGCGGAATAGAGTCTTGATTAATTTTAGCATTGGTAATTATGTCGATGAAATTTTGTGTGATGTAATCCCAATGACGGCATGTCACTTGTTGCTTGGACGTCCCTGGCAGTTTGATCAGGAAGTAATTCACGATGGTCTAACTAACACTTATAAAGTTAATAAAGATGGAAAAATGAAAACTTTGTTACCTTTAGCACCCTCAAAAATCCTAAACACCAAGCCTAAATCAAAGTCCAATTCGGACAATGGGAGTGTGTTATTAGGGAGAAAAGAATTCGAGAAGTTGTTTGAGCAAGAGGGGGTGTGCGTTTGTGTTAGTGAGTCAAGAAAAAAAAGAGGGAGTGGCGATTACAAATTCTGAGTTGGGGGAGGTTTTAAATGAATTTCAGGATGTTTTTCCTCAAGAATTACCTCTTGGTTTACCACCAAAAAGAGGAATTGAGCATCAGATTGATCTCATTCCCGGAGCCCCTATTCCAAATAAGCCATCCTATAGGTGTAATCCCGAGGAGAGTAGGGAATTACAACGACAAATCAGTGAGTTGATTGAGAAGGGATATGTGAAGGAGAGTATGAGTCCGTGTGCTGTTCCGGCCTTACTTGTTCCAAAAAAAGATGGATCTTGGAGTATGTGTATTGATAGTCGATCTGTTAACAATATTACTATCAAGTACAGGTTTCCAATTCCTAGATTAGATGACATGTTAGATGAATTGAGTGGGTCTAATTTGTTCTCTAAAATTGATCTTAGGAGTGGGTACCATCAAATTTGTATGCGTGAGGGTGATGAGTGGAAAACCGCTTTTAAAACGAAATATGGCTTGTATGAGTGGCTTGTCATGCCTTTCGGTCTAACAAATGCCCCTAGTACGTTCATGAGATTGATGAATGAAGTACTTAGGCCATTTTTAGGCAAGTTTGTTGTGGTATATTTAGATGATATTCTTGTTTATTCTGCTAACAAGGAGGATCATTTGAATCATTTGTGTCTGTTATTTGAAACACTAAGGAAACATAAACTTTTTGGGAAGTTAGAGAAGTGTTCATTCATGTAAAATGAAGTGAGTTTTCTGGGTTTCATTATTTCTGACATAGGGGTGAAGGCGGATCCTGCTAAAGTAGACGCCATTTCTACTTGGCCGGTTCCAAAATATGTGACTGATGTGAGGTCTTTTCATGGTTTAGCGTCTTTTTATAGGAGATTTATAAAAAATTTCAGTACTTTGTTAGCTCCTATAACTGAGTGTACTAAACATGGGAAATTTGAGTGGACTGCTGCTGCTCAAAGGGCCTTTGAATTGATTAAGGTTAAGATGTGTGAAGCACCTGTGTTATCATTACCTGATTTTACTAAACCTTTCGAGGTTGAGTGTGATGCGAGTGGGACAGGTGTTGGGGCTGTTTTGATTCAGTCGGGTAAGCCTATCGCTTATTTTAGCGAGAAGCTTAGTGGTGCTAGATTGAACTATTCTACTTATGATAAAGAGTTTTATGCTATGGTTAGAGCTTTAGGACATTGGAGTCATTATTTGCGTCCTGCTTCCTTTGTTTTACATTCTGATCATGAGTCGTTAAAGTACATACATGGGCAGCATAAGCTCAGTGCTCGACATGCTAAATGGGTAGAATTTTTACAATCTTTTGACTTTGTTGCTAAATACAAAGCCGGAAAGGCAAATATTGTTGCTGATGCTCTTTCCAGGAAACATTCACTACTGACAACGGTGGATACCAAGGTTCTTGGGTTCGAATTGATAAAAGAATACTATGCACTCGATGGTGATTTTCGTGACTTGTTTGTTGATTGTGAATCCGGTTCTAAAAATAATTATCAGTTGGTGGATGGGTTCTTATTTAAAGGGAACAAGCTCTGTGTTCCAAAATGTCCGGTTCGGGAGTTACTGATTCGGGAGGCTCATGGAGGTGGGTTGGCTGGTCATTTCGGCATCAACAAAACTACTGAGTTACTACAGGAGCACTTTCATTGGCCACGCATGGTTGGTGAGATCCAAGCTGTATTGGCTCGATGTGGGGTTTGTCAGAGGTCGAAGAGTTCTTTTCAGCAAGGGTCGTACACTCCGTTACCAGTTCCGGAAAGGCCATGGGAGGATGTGAGCATGGACTTCATAGTGGCACTGCCTAGAACTCAAAGGGGGAGAGACTCGGTTATGGTGGTGGTGGATAGGTTTTCGAAGATGGCACACTTTATTCCATGTCACAAGACTGAAGATGCGGTGAATGTCGCTTGCTTGTACTTTCGGGAAGTGGTGCGCTTACATGGGATACCTAAAACTATTGTCTCTGATCGTGACAGTAAGTTTTTAAGTTACTTCTGGAGAACTTTGTGGAGGCTTATGGGAACTAAACTACTATTCAGCAGGTCTCATCATCCACAAACAGATGGACAGACTGAGGTGACTAACAAGACATTGGGGTCGTTGCTTCGGGGTCTAGTGAGCAAAACCGGCAAGGATTGGGATGTGAAACTATGTCATGCTGAGTTCGCTTACAACAGGACACCTACTTATGCTACAAAACACTCCCCATTTGAAATTGTTTATGGCATTAACCCTTATGTTCCTATTGATCTTATTGCTTTACCTAGGGATTCTTATGTTCACGGGGATGCTAGAGCTCAAGCCGAAGCCATGGTGAAGATTCACAAGGAGGTCCGAGGAAACATTGAGAAAGCCAATGAGGGGTACAAGAAAAAGGCCAACAAGAGGAGGAAACCAAAAATCTTTGCTCCAGGAGATTTGGTATAGATTCATTTGAGGAAAGAGAGGTTCCCGGGGAAGCGGAAACACAAGCTAATTCCTAGAGCAGATGGTCCTTTTAAGGTCTTAGAACGTTATGGTGATAATGCTTATAAGATCGATCTTCCGGGTGATTATGGAGTTGCTGCAACCTTCAACGTGGGTGACTTATCTCCTTATTTAGAAGATGATGAACTGCTAGAATTGAGGTCAATTCCTGTTGAAGAGGGAGGGGATGAACCAGGATCAGTGCCTGATCTTGAAACGACGAAAGAGATACTCCTTAGTGCTAATCCCATCATTGAGATTAGTTCTTTTCATGGTCCTTTTATTAGTTCCTTTGTATCACTTATGTCTAATCTTGGTCCTGTTTAGTCCGTTTTGTAAACCTAAACTTTAGTTCGTAGTTTATTTGTTTTGGTTTGTATTAAGTAGTAGATTGCACTAACATTGAAGCAGGGATCACGAGGTGCGAGTTGTCTTCACGAGGTGCGACTTGATTGTTGATTGCAAGACGTGCATTCCAGTAGGAAGTCGCGAGTCGCGAGATTTCTTCGCGAGTCGCGAGCCTTCGTGGTCTTGACTACGTATTTGAGCTGAAACAGAGTACATGTTCTAGTAGCAAGTCGCGAGTATTGGTCGCGAGTCGCGAGCCATTCATGGCCTTGGCTGCGTACTTACGCTGAAGCAAGAGCATGGTTCCAGAGAGCCCTCGCGAGTCGCGAGTATGGGTCGCGAGTCGCGACCCAGGCCCTGTTCTGGCTACGAGTTTCAGCTGCTTGTTTTTGCTTAATGGGTATTTTTGCTTTTGCTTGCAAGTTGAGTAATAGCCTTGATTAGTCATCTACTAGCCTAGCTAGATGTCATACTACCTTTGGAAGTCATGATGAAAGGCTTGGAGTGTCAAGAAGGCTAAGAGAAGCTCATTGGTCTATTTTGGTGCAAGTGGGTGCAAGTGGCTCAAGTTGCTTAAGGAGGCTGATTTTGGCTTGATATTTTCATTACTTTAGCCTTTGTTTATTGCTTGAGCATATCCTTATGTAGTATTATACTTGATACGTATAATAGTTTGTACGTATTCGGTTGCGTATTGTACGAATATACGTATAATTATACGTATAATTGTACATTTCTTTCTTTAAGTAGACTTTGATGTATCATTTGTAAAATACTTTGATTTTTATAAAAACTTGAACTTTGTTCATCCTTGAGGCTAAAGTAACTGAGCTTTCTTTGAATTGATTTCTTGGGAGTTTTAAGTACAAGTTTTTTAAACCAATTAGTGAGCTTTGAGAGTGATTCTCCTAGTGATTTAATCAACCTAAATTGAGTGTAAGAGTGATTCTTTCTACTGAATTTAGTAGGAAATATTTTCTTAAGAGTGATTCTTTTGAGCTATTTCATTATCTTCTCAACTCTAATTACTTGCTTGATTGATTTCAAGACTAATTATAGTTCAGTTTCTCAATTTCATGTCTAATTAACCTATTTACATGTATCTTAGTTTAATTTAGATTGTTGCCATATTTTATAGTTTGTAGTTTGAATGATTTCATAATTATTATACTTTCTCCATTTCGAAAAAAAACAACAATTTCTATATTTGGATGTTTCAAAATAAATGCAACAATTTTCATCTTCCATTTTTGTAAGTTTTTTTTTTTCCTATCTCTCACATTATCACATACCCCACTTTCTCTCTCTCTATCTCTTTTACTCTCACAACAAAAAATTACTTAGGAGTCCGTGTCACCCCAATTGTTGCGTTGTTTTTAAATGGAGGAAGTAAGGTATTTGAATTATACTCCTTAGCAATTTAGATTCAATTATATGCATAATTTGCTAGCGTTTTTTTTGGTAAGTAAAGAATTATATAACAAAGGAGAAGATTATTACATTCAACTCTAAGTGCGTGACACAAAGTCACCACCAAGATGGAAACTAAAAGACCATTAGGGACAGACCCCTAAGAGTCCTCAGCAACCACCCAAAAACAATAAACCTACTTTCCTGAGGAGTAAATCCTAATATACAATACAAACCAAGCAAGTATAATAGAGAAACTTCAACAAAAACAACCATCAAAACTAGGCTCAGGACTTAGTCCTTTATATAACAATACAAAACTAGCTAGACTATAAAAATAACCACAACACCAATGAACCATGGGACGTCCAAGCCAAGAGCTTTGATATCGACCATAGTCATCTTTATCCAACTAATCTTCATCAACCATAACAATAAGAGTAGTAGGGCCACTATGAGCTTCCTCCTTGGAACCATCACAACCAGGACATTAAGAACCGAGGCAAACCATCTCCAATGAAAGAACCCGTGGTTGATAGAGTTCAAAAGAATCTATCATCAGTAAGTAGCTAATACATCCTCTTATCGTTGCGAATAATAGAGCAATAGTTTGGTATGAAAGTATCCTCCTTGTCACCATTCCAACCTTGAGGACATTAAGACCCGAGGCAAAACCATCTCCCATAAAAGAATGCTAGATCAGAAAAGGTTGAAGTAATCTACTTTCATCAGAAAAAACGTCCTACCATTTTGGAGGGGATTCAAGTTAATGGAAGGGGTAGCAACACGACATCAGCCTCTACACCATCCCTCGATCAACCGCCTTGAGGCACTACCCGCGCCCATGAAGTGTGCCCCGCGCCCACAGCACCTATAACAACAGTCCTCAGCAACAAGTTCAGTCATCTCGTAGCCATCAACACCCTGCCAAGGCGGACAACCACCGCCACAACAATGTTTCCTTAGCACGCCATCAATCCCCACCCACGCTAACAGTAGCAAAGCCCAAAGAATCACAAATCAAACCTATAAACAATCCAACGTCACACTTGCCCCCTTTCTTTGTATTGATTCAATTTCTCATGTCACATTGAGATAACAACCGATTAAAAAAAGCAAAACAAAAAAACATAATATCTTTCTTACCAATTCTATTATTGTCATCGAATTATGAAATACGAACACGTTTTATTTTCTACTTTAATTATTTTTATCCATGAACTATTTTTAAAAAAATATTTTGTAAATTTTTTTATACAAAAAACAACAAAACAAGATTGAAAACTAAAAATTAATAATCCCATATTTTGCACTAATTCAACTAATAATCTCATCATTTATTAATTCAGGAATAATCTCATTTTTACCTTTCGTATTTCATAGGTCGACCTTGTGTGTTTGGCAACCTGATGTTAGCGGTTTTACCAAGTTAAGGCAATTAATTCCCAACATCGTTTTTAAGTTAGGTGTTTTTCGAACGATATTTTTTACGATAGTTTCCGATCGACTTTTCTGGCGACATTTTTCCAACCAGCATTTCCGACGACAGTTTCCAACCAACGACTTTCCAAAATGTGATTAGTGCTAACAACGCTGTTAATTATTATTTTCAAATTAGGTCTAAAGGTGTCATTTTTTGCAAATTTTGAACTCAAATATGATCCTTAGAGTTAAAATGACCCATGAAATCTTGACATGGCAATTTTTAACACCTATATTTATGTGCGCAAAAGAAGTCAAATCAAGAATGCAAATTGGGGCTAATCGAATCATTTTTTTGCAAATTTTAAACTCAAATATAACTCTTAACGGTTAAAATAACCCTTAAAACCTTGGGAGGGTAATTTACTGTGTTATAATTTTGTTCAATTTTTAAAAAAGAAAATCAAATATAGAGATGCCAATAGGAGCTAGACCTGGCCCGGATCCGTGGATCCAGATCTGTTTTTGCAGATTTGGATCATTGAAATTTGGACCCGTACGGATCCGGTCCATCCAAAAAATACGGGTTCGGGAAATCAGACTCGGATCCGGACCCGTAGACCCATTTTATATATAATAATAATAAGAAGAAGAAAAAATATAAGGAATAATTGAATCTAATAATCCCACCTTTAGTCGGCCTGAAAATAACAAACCTATTTTTTAATTAAACTAAAAAAATTCAACCAATGAGGGATTGTCACGTTGCAATTCAACTTCTTACAATAATTCACAAATCAATGGGGTTCACCGAAAACAAATAAACCTTAAAGGTGGGTTTGTTATTTTTTAATCAAAAAGTAGGTTTGTTACTTTCACGCCGACTAAAGGTAGGATTATTAGATTCCATTATTCCAAAATATAATGCATAAATTACAACTATAAGTTTTTCTAAAACTCTAAAGTCACAAGCCCAAATTTTAAATTTGTAGTAATGTTTTGAATCATTTTTTTTATTCTTTAATAAAACTTATTATTTTTCCCAAAAAAAAATTGAATTTTCATACTTATTGAAAGGATTATTGAAAGGAAATACGGTGGATCCGTTTTGGACCTAGACCCGTTGTATCCAACGGATCTAAATCTGGATCCATGCATTCCAAACCCGGCGTATCTGGATCGGATCTGAGTCTAGTGTTTAAAAACGGATCTGGGTCCGGGTCCACACAGACCCGGTCCAGATCCAACCCGTTTCATCACTAAACAAATACGATTAACATTTCTCCAAAAAGGTCCACTAATTTATTATGATATAAAATGTAGGATTATTCCTGAATTAATAAAAGATGAAATTATTAGTCACATAAATGTAAAAGGTGGGATTATTAGTTTCAAATTTTCAAAACTAAAAAAATAAAAATAAAATTTAAATTGTATCCAACGTACTTTAAAACTAACAAAAATTATTATTTATAAAGAGAAATTGTATCTTAAAACAAATTATTATTTACAAAATCGTACAAGTTTACTAACCATTATGATAAAATAGTAAATTAATTAATTATTATATTTTATAAAAGTTTATCGGACCAAATAGTAAAACTAATGATCATATATATCACTTACGGAATCCAGCATCTTCTAGTCCCCATGTAGCTTCAAACATGTATATGTCCCTGTTTCCATTTGGAGATTTTCGTCACTTAAAGCATCAACGTAAGTTTATAAACCACTATGATAAATTAATAAATTATTTAATTAATGTATTTTTAAAATCTTAACGGATCAAATAATAAAACTAAGGGTCATATATATAACTTACGGAAGCCGACTTCTCCTAATCCCTATATAGCTTCATAATTGTATATGTTTGTGTTTCCTTTTGGAGTTCTTCATCACTTAGAATATCTAACTTTCATAGGAAAGGAAAGGTTCCCATTTCACAAAATAAGCATTTGTCCTGAACAAAAGCCTCAAGTTCCCTAGCCTTTTCAAGCCTTAATTTGTCTTGTCGCTCGTCTTTCTCCTGCTTTTTCTGAGAAGAATGTGCAGCTAATTTTCTGTGTTTACAATTGGAGGCATAACATAGTTAGAAAGAGGACAAATGATGCACAAGAAGGTGCTTATGGTTTATGACTTTATTTCACTTATAAAATACAAGGTAACGAACTGAAACTAGTTATTCATATGTAAAAATGTATACAAATTATCCCTAGCCACATTTTCTTAGCATCAAAATAAGACTTTGATCTCACCTCGTTTCAAAAACTCAGTTTTGTTGGATTAATATCAGACCAGAATGGAAGTTTAAGAAAAAAACCAAATCATAAAAGACCACATAAGCCAAATTAATTCTTCTCAACTTGGAAGTGTATGGGTGCTAAAAGCCAAGAAGCCAGACAGCCAGTCTAATAGCAATTTCTCATTTAGCATTTTTTAATTCCTCTTCAACGTCAAGGTCACAGGTCAGTAGGTCACCAATTCAAAACAATTATAAACTCCAACAAAAATATTATGCATTGTAATTTTGTAAAATTACAGACAAAAGTGGTTCTAGCCACCTCATAACAATGCTATCTTACCTACAAATAAATTGTCAAATATACAGATTGAAGTGTCTTCCTTGCACAAAAAAAGGCTCCTCAATCAGCTATGCTATGTTAAGTAAAATACTAAAATTCTTGCCTTCAAAAAGAAACGATTCACGTCACTACCAAGGCTTTATTTTCCTTCGAGGACTGAATTCTAAGAAAATTCTATCATCACGAAACTATAATCTCTAAAAAGGCTAAATAAATTAACATCAAACCATATTTGCATCCACCAAATCAATAACATATCCAAGTAAACAATTAATGTTACTATACAATATAACAGAGGATATGAGGAGACAACAAGTTTCCTTAACCATTTAAATCAAAAGTAAAGCCCAATGACCAAAATAGCAGACAACATCAATTAGTTGGGCCTTGTAATCATGGATTCAAGAATGAATCTTTAAATATTTCCAATAAAGGAGCAATATCACAAGTTTTTAAATATTAGTTGGGCCTTGGTCAATGGAATTGCTCAATTTTAGCTTATATTCCTAACTGGCAGCCTCCAATTCAAAAACCCTTGTATTGTTATTCGTCTCACACCTCTCATCTTATAAATCCAAAATTTAAATTGCTCAACTTTTTAGCTTATATTCCAAAAACAAATCCCAACCCATGGAACAGAACTTCCAGTATAGCAAGCACAATACTTGAACAGTTCATTCTGTCCCAAAACAAATGTAGAGCACACCATGAATCAAAGACAATCATTAGGCTGATAAATGATCTCCACCTTACAATATTACTACTTAGATGCACATTCACATTAAGGAATAGAGAATGACATTACTATCCTTTCATAAGAATTCCACATCCCTGCTCCAAATAGAATTAATCAAAACTTTAACAAGATTAAGTTATAAGCAGTAATATGGCACTTCCCTGACATGAGAAACTTTAACAAGATTAAGTTATAACAAGATTAAGTTATATACCAATAAATCATTACAAACTTTCATAAGATACATATAAGCTCCACAGTCACCATGAGAAATTGTCAAAAGAGGAAACAAATTTGACCTCAAAATTAACAATGAAGTCCAACATCACCAAATTCAATCCATAAACTCGAAAAAAAGATATACTACTAAACTATTTCAAATTGTTTCCAATCACAGGCAGACACAATTAAAAATCAATATAATGAGAAGAAAGGATGAAATAAAATTAACCTTTGAATATCTTTTTTTCTGAGAAAGCAAGCACTCTATTCCTGGCTTTAAGCAGAGGCAGCAAGCGTCGACAGGTTTTATGGAGTCCTTCCCTGATCAATCCCTTTGAGTACCATATCCTAACTTGCGAGGAATTGATAAGAGAGGTGAAAGTGAATGGATCTTATTGGGGGAAATTGAACTTTGTAAACCTAGAAATTAAGAAGGCGACTAGATGAGACTTCAGACGGTGAAGAATGAGGATAATGAAACACTGACAGGGGCTGCCCAAGTGCCCAATTCCAACGGTTAGAAATTAAGAAATTTGAAAGTTTTTTTTTTTTTTTTTTTTTGAGAAATTTGTTAATAATTGATGCAGGGATTGAACTTTATGTTTCAAAAATGCTACTCACTACATTCCAAAATTTACGCACCTACTATTTTCTTTGTAAAAGCATTTTATGGAAAAGTGTTTTGACAAAAGTTGGTGTATAACTCTCGTTTTTTAAACCATTTTATGCACTTGTCTCACAATGTGGTTTTAATGTAATTTTGACAAATTTTAGGGGCAGAGAACCAAGCACCAATTAAATAGGGGGTTTTAGGTAATATATTTTCAACAAAATTATAAAAATATCATTTGAGAGGTTTACTAAACATCACACATTGATTTACTGCATATTTCCCATCTATTGTGGTTTGTAGCTTTTTCCTACATTTGAATTCGACGACCTTAGTCGCACACACTTGTCTTTTAATCAGTAAGTCTCTCAATAAGGATTTCTACATACAATAATGTTCGAATTTGAGACATTTCTTAAGTGATATCAAGTAGGAGTAAAGTGAAAACTTGGGTACCAAACTTTTATAAAAGTTGCACTTTGAGTACTCAAGTTGTAAATGTTTGCAACTTTGTTAAAAGATCAGTCAGTTTTTTTAGATGTTATTACTCTAATAACCTGTACTATCATACTTACCAAAAACTAACAAAAAAAAAAAAAAAAAAAATTTTATTATCACACATTCACACTTCAGATTCTTTTTCACTTTGTTCCCTGCGTCATCTTCTTCCTGAAAATGGGCCAACAATCCATGACTCCACGAATGAAGGTTCTTAATTAATTTTTTTCTACTTTTTTTTTAATCTTAATCATGTGTTGGTGCTTTTTTTTTTTTTCCTGTTGATAATTGTGTAAAATTAGTTTGTTTAAATTTGCTTAAATTCTTTTTTTTTTTTTTGTGACGAAATTTAATTTTTTGTTTAATCAAGTGATGAAGTGAACCATGTGAACATGATTTTAATAGTTTTGTTGGGGTTATGGTTTTTGTGGAAATCATCCATACAATTGAGAGTAGAAATTATTATTGGATATATGGAGAAGGATGAACAAAAAAGAGTTTGTTCTTACAGAAATGAAAAATAACAGATTGAGTGTAAATTGTAGTTTTATTGGGATTGGTTTTGTTGGGTACTTGGTATAATTGTATTAATTTATTAAATATAAATATAGGAATAACTTTCTTAACCATTGGAGCTTTTTCCGGTTTTGCTCGGTAATAACAATGAAGTAGTAATTTTCAGTACCTCATATGGCACTAATTATCAATTATAATTAAATGCTAATAGTTGAGTTAACAGAATTATTTTTAGAGTACCGAAACTGCAACTTTTGCAACTTGGGTATCTAAATTGCAACTTTTATCAAAGTTTAGTACTAACCGCTCTTAACTCTATCAAGTAGCTTATTGCTTTAATCAATTAGTATACTATTAGGGGACATATAACTTGTGAATGTTTACAAGTGGTAGTGAAATAAAGAATGAAAGATAATTTGGTCAAAATTTTATTCTCATTTAATTAAAGAGATTCTATTATCAATATTTACCATCTTTGTGACTTTTAGTTTTTATAAATATGAAAAAAATGTTAGTAACTTTTAGTCTTTATACACACACATATTTAAATTTTAATCGCCCCAATAATAGTTTTTAAAAGAAGCAGAAGATTTATTTATTTTCTTTGGATGCTTTCATTAATGAAAATTACAACTTGTAGTTAAATCATGATAATAATTTATTTTTTTCTTGTTACAAATAGGTAAATTGTTTTTCTATATATGAAAGGAAATAAAGACATTATGTATATGAGGCTTGATCACGAGTTTTGTGAACCACTACCTTGAACTATAACCAAACTTTAGTTAACATCCACAAAACTAGCTAAACTTTAACTAGTTCCATTACACAATTTTTTTTTTTTTTTTGGAAAAAATGTAGACAATGAAGAAATCATGACCTCTTCCTCTCGAAGAGAAAACCTGTTTTATCTAAAGCTAAAAAATAGGAGAATTTAGCATCCAGAAAGGGATCAATATCAATGTGTGAAGGGGTCCAATGCCCCAAAGACGCAAGATAATCCGCAGTGTAGTTAGCTTCACGGAAAACATGGGCAGAAGTAGAGATAGCAAAATCTCGTAGGATGGAGCGGATATCGTCCATAAGCAGCTGGATTTTCCAAGGACAACAGAATTTACCCTGTAAAACACGAATAACAGTTAGGTTATCGCCTTCAATAAAGATAGAAGTCAAGTGATATTCCCGAGCTAATAATAGACCATTGTGGAGCCGAGCTGTAGCTTCAGCAACGACGGGGAAAGCTTTGCCCAAAAAGAACGCACGGGCAGCAAGACAAGTATCATTATAATCTCTGAGGATAACACCTGCAGATGCAGAAATAGCAGTAGAAGAACCATCAAAATTAAGTTTAATGGTGTCTGGAAGGGGAGGGAGCCAACCGACCAAGGAAGGCCCCTCGGTAGCAGGAGTAGGAACTGCGGACGTGTACAAAGAGTGAAGACCATCAACTGAAAGACACGACTTCCATTCATGAAAATAGGAAAATGCATGAGAAAAAACAGCTATTGAGGAAAAAGAAGAGTGACAAGTTCCATTACACAAATTAGCCTATACTATGATGCTTTTAGCATTGTCATTCATTGGTCTATTCAAGTACTTCATAAGTTCATATATAAAAAAAGGCTTTCTTTCCATCTAACAAACATAGTTCACAATTTTTACTTCATTTCTTCCTTCAAAATTTTATACATCTCTAAATACTCTTCTTGGCTTCTTGCATTGATTTATTTAGATAGATAGAAGAGGAATTAATTTTAATTTGAAAATGATGATGAGATTGAAGCTCATCCTTATATATATGCCAAATTTAGCGTATAATTAATTTAAAGCATTTTTGTAAAAGCGCTTTTATTAATGAGATTTAAAAACATTTCTGGAAAAAAACACCTTTGTTAATCACATATTCAAAGCATTTATTGTAATACCCGTAATTTTTCAAGGATTTTCAAAAATAATATTTTCTATAAAGAGGTTTAATATTTTCTAAAAAGAGCTTTTCAAATTATTTTTCAAAAGGTATTTATTATAAATTAATTATTTTGCCGTAATCTTGTTTTCGGAAAATAATAAATTATTTTTGAAGTTGGAATATTTTCAAAATAAATAAATATGTATTTATAATTTTCGAAAATAATATATATGTATTCCCAAAAATTATTTTATTTCATGTAAAAATATTTTGGTGAAGAAAATTTTCTTATGGCTTAGAATTTTATTTTTAAAGGCCGTTTTATGCTTGCCGTATTTTATTTGCTGCATTATTAGAGTGCTTAGTCAAATAGTTATCCACTCATCAATGCTTGACAACACAACTCCCGAGGCAAGCTCACCACCACTCACCCCCTTATCCTTCCCCTCCCACACAACACACCACCACCCACTCTTTGTCCCACATGGAAAGTTTTACGTTTTTCCTCCACCCTTTCACCTATAAATAGCCCCTTACACCACTCCTTACTCCTCGATCACAATTCTCTCTACCTTTCTTGCACTTCTCCTCTAAGAAAAGAGGAGTAACAAGTGAAAAGTTTTCACGGAAAAATAACTGAGAGAATTGAGTTATTTTTTTGAGGAGGGAGCGAACTTAAAGTAGCCTTCCAGACGTTGAGGTATGATTCGATGTCTACCACTTTCTTTAGCCCCAAGGTTCTTTTGTTCTTAGTCTAGATTAGTTTATTTTTACGCTTTTGTTTTAACATGCTTATGTTCTAGCGTAGTTTTAATGTTTTAAAAAGTTATGTTTATTCATGCTTTAGTAGAAGTTGTATGCATACTTAAGTAGTTGTTTTAGATATTGTTTTTAAGGTTGTTTGATGACGTAAAATTATCATTAATTGTGTGCAAAGTAATTAGTGTTTCGTGTGGATGTATGGCTATGTAAGGGATGTTTTTAGGCGTATTTTAGAGTGCTAATGTGATGGTTTTAAAGGCATTTTATGCCAAATATAGTTGTTGTCCAGATATTTATAATGGTTTAATTATGCTTCGTTATTTTCGAAAATCAAAATAAAACTTGTTTTTAGACTAAGGGTTGTGTACATATGTTTTAGATCATAGAATTTATGTACCAAATACCCATTAGAAGTCCAAAAGAAGCTTATTTATTTTATTTATAAATTCTGAAATTTTCGAAAGTTTATTAAAAATATTAATTTTAATTTTCGAAAATATGCTTTGTAATTATGATCTTTGCAACTTAAAATTTCCAAATGTTTTATGTAACCTTACCTTACTATTTTCGAAGTTATTTGGTATATATATATATATGTATTTTCGAAAAGTATAAGTATATTATTTTCGAAATTATCTTCTATGCATATGTTTTCGAAAAGTTTTGATGCTCTTTAGCAAAATCTTTGATTCTTTTGATGAAGTATTTACGTCATGGAATTTGGTTATAGATTGGTGAATATTTGAATTTGCTTTGATTCGAAATTATCTTCTATGAATGAACGATGAGTTATCGAGTTGTTGAATTGGATTGGAAAGTTTGCCTTATGGTTTGATTTCTCATGGAAATTCTTAAAGTGCGGGATTTTGGTTCATTGATTTATTTTGAGTCTGTTGTTCTCAAAGAAAATTATAAGCCAACTATAGGCATATTGGGAGAGCTATGGAACCATTAAAGTTGATCCAAAGAGTATGCTCTATACACATGTCTTTTGAAGGGTTCTTTTACTTTATGTTTGTATAGCAATGGTGGAGGAAAAGAGAAAGGGAAAGGGAAAGAAAGGAAGGAAAGAGAGAAAATGAGGTTGCACTTTCTCCCCATATCTCTCCGTGGGAAGGATTTGGTTCATTAAAGACGCATGGAAAATCAATCCTCTCATTTTTCTTCCCTTCTCTCCCTCCATGCGATATCCAAACAAGGGAGCATGGATCCCTTCCTTTTTCTTCTTTCCCTTTCGCTCTATTTCCTTCTATCCAAACATATTGTTAAGTTTATAAACATAAAGTGAAACAATCTTCAAAGAGAAAGTAGCTCGAACGGTGATGACCTATTAGGGTGATGAAGGGTGTCTCATTAGGGAATACCCAATGTGGGCCTATTGTTGTTGCGGACATGCAATAGGTCAGACACGTGCTGAATAGTCGTTGAATCATTGTAATTGTTATAATTTGCTTTCGTCCTCCTCCTGAACTTTTGGCGCGCACTTGCGGATACGCATCAGTTCTGTGAGGGGTGTATACACTCGGGACACTCTGTCGACAAGCTGCAGGCCAGGCCAAAAAGTCCGAGACGAGATGAAAGAGGCTCTATCGCGTTCACTTTCCCAGTTAATAATCTTGAATAATAATTGCTCTAAATCTTGTGAAAAATTGGATAATTATGGCTCAGTTAATGTTCGATGTTTCTTTTGTGTCAACTGTTTTTAAACTATAACCCGTTTTACGTGGTAGAGTCGATCATACTCAGTTTTTCTGATTTTTGTGTTATTGTTTGTTTGTTGTTTTCCAGCGGGGTTTTCTGTAGGTGAGTATTAGGGATGGCTTACTTGTTTGAGGCTGACGAGGAATCCTTGTTGGGATTAGCTAAACCCTTTGCTTATAGGTTTTATGCTTTAGCAGAACAACTTGTAATGGGTTATTTTAACTTTTAATGTTTTGGATTTAAACTTTGTACGGCTTTGGTATTATGAATAAAATTCGCTTTGAAATTTGAAAACATTACGATCCTGCTTTTACTTATTCGTATACCCATTTCTTATTAGAGATGGGCGTACGAGTAGCAACTCTAGAAATTCGGGGTAAGATTTTTGGTAAAATTTGGAAAACATAAAGGAAGGAAAAGGTCCGAATTTCCGGGGCTGTTACATTTATATTAGAAGCCCTTCCGTTATTTACATTAAGAAAGTGTTTTTTAAAAAACACTTTTATTTAAGCGCTTCTATAAGGCCTAAAAATATACAAGTATAAAATCTTACTATCTAAATAAAATAATACTAAAGCAAAAATCACTGTGTAATTCCCCCCAAAATTGTATACGTGGCAATTGCACATTGTTTCTTTTCCCTCCAAAAAGTTCACCCATTTAATGCCTTCTAAAAAAAAAGAAAAAGAAAATTTGTTGCAGCTGATTGAAAGTCTGCATCTAATCTAAATTATACCGTGTAATTAATGCTACGCGTGAAGCTTCAACCCACATGCTTATATTCTGTATTAAACAAAACTTTTTCTTTACCTAACTAATTGGCTGGCTATTGGAATTTAATTGGCATTGGAATTTGACAAGACAACGACATAGAGAAGTGGGAGTATTATTATTTATATTTATATTATACTCATTAAATTTTTTCCCTACAAATTTCAACATCCATATACATGCTTATTCTGCATTAAAAAGGTTATTAGTTTACCTAGGTAATTAGCTATTGAAATTTTAAAAGACAACAACAGAGATGTGGGAGTAATATATAATTATACAGACCATTTCATGATTTTTTTTCCACACATACATTTCAATTCCCTTTTAAAACTACATAGAATAAGTGTATCTTTTGCTTACTTTTTTTTTATCTCTTTTCTATATTTATCTCAGTCTCATAATCATTACCAAATGGATTTTTCTTTGTTTCGTTTGTATGTAGGCATTACAATGGCATCTAATTACAAATATGTTGAGGAAATAACACCTATGAACGGAATCATTACTATCAAAATATGAATAATACGGTTGTAGAAGTCACCAAGCTATGATAACCCAAATGAAGAGGGGAGTATTGAGAGGTTTTCTTGGATAAAAAGGTAAAATGAAATATGGATTTTTTTGGCTCTAGACATTTTCTTTACCATGTGATATCTTTCTTTTTTATAACTGCACTTTCTTTGTTTTTTTAATACCTTGCGCACGTAATTTATTAAAATTTTTATTATTTTAGAATGGCAAGATTCATGCTAACGTCAAAAATTATTTGATTAGAAGATTTGAAAACATGCTTTTAGAAACAAAAATCCGTTGGATAACAAATTTTTGTGCGGGACAAAACATCGGCAATTACAAGACTACAACACACCCTTACAAGATAATTTTTTATTTCACAATAATTGTTAGGCCATGTGAAGATGGATGACTTGGTCATCCCTTTATATGGTTTAAATTTTGTATCATTCGAAAATATACTTTCAAAGATTCTTGATGATAAAATCTTAATAGGTATGTATTTACATGTAACTAAATAACACATATTGTTCTTAATGTGTTTACAAATTACTAATAATTACAAATAATATTCAATTTTAACAGATATTATTAGACAAGTTGTGACATCTGGTCTGCTTGAAAATTTTGAAAGATATGGTAAAGAATATAAGAAGCTTATTTTGAAAATTCTATCCTAATTAAATTACATTAGATGTATTAAATTTATTTTCACTTATGATATCTTTCACCTAATTAATGTCGGTTTCAATTCCCACAACTGAATAACAAACAATAACATTCTATCTTACTTCTACCATTCACTTAATCAGGTCAAATAGCCATAATGAGGACTAATTTTAAATTTCACTTATTTTGTTAAGCTAGTCTAGTTGCATGTGAAGGAAAGACTTGGATAGATGCATCTGGTTCAGTTGGAGGAGAGACTAAGATAGACATGACTCTGTTGAACATTTAGACATTGATGTTGATACAGATTGCCTTTCATTTGTTGAAGAATTGGGCATTGGGGTTCACCACTCTCAGCAACATTGATCTTCATTTCTTGCAGTTCTACTGAACTAATCAAATTGATCCAACATGAGTGAGAGAAAAGGAAAATCTTAGGCTTCAATAATGGAGAGAGGAGGGGTTTTTTGTACTCTTTAACAACACTTGTGATATAGAGGTTTATAAATGTTTTTCTTCTTCAAATTTTTTGGTCCGTGAAATTTGGGGTTCGTTGATTTGTGCATTGGATCTTGCTGACAATGACCACAAGCTCTCACTTGGGTGTTTTCACTGTTTTGACAATTTTTTTAAGTTTCAATTTTTGTTTTTAAATTGTTAAAGTCTTTTTTTTTAAACTTATTGTTTTATTATTCAACCTTATTCTTTTTTGTTGCATCGAATTACAAATAAGTGTTACATCATATGGCATTCACCAATGACTAAGAAAAAGGTATGAAATAATGGATTACATTTCACATAGTCCCAAAATAAATGCTCCACTTTTTTTTCTGTCTCCAAATAAATGCTCTATTGATATTTTTTACTATTTTTAGTCATGTGCTTCACAAAAAAATTACATTTATACCCAAAAGTGTACTTTGTTAAATAAAAAAACAACTTTCAACCGCTACATGACAAGAAAATATATACTTTCTTAAAAATTACCCCAAAAGAATTTGGTGCATTTTTTGTGAGACTGTTCAATTCTAAAGAAATTACAATAGCATTCAAAAAGGAAAAAAAAATATTTACTGGTTAAAAGTACAATCGTTGCATTTTTTATTATACACACAAAAAGTATTATAAGAGTATGATTAATTAATATGTGACTTTTTTGGTTCATGATTTGAGATATAATATGGAATATTTTCAGATATATTTTATATCGGGCAAACCTGGCAAGTATGATTGTTGATAGATGTGATATATGTATTACGTCACCAACTGTGTGAAATTTTCTATTCATTAATTAATATTACAAACATAAAATTAACTTATATTATTCATTCAATGTCCACAAAATTAGTTCCATGGTTTTTTAGACAAATTTTTACATTTTTTATTTTTTCTAAATGTTGAAAAAAGGCCAATTTTTTAAATCCGTGCAACTGTGGGGTGATGTCTAGTAATATATACTAAAACAAAACATGCTTACGTTACTTATTGTCACATGCCAAGCTCTCATAAAAAAATTTCCCTCCAAAATACATAATGATGTCATTTTTTTATTAATAATTAATGCTCTAAATTTTGAAAACCAAATAATAAATGTTCCTCTCAAAATTCAAAGAAATTATAAATACACATTTTTTTCCAAAAAAAAAATCTTATTAAAACAAAAGTGCAATACAATCACTTCATTTTTTGTTTTACTTTTTCTTTTTTGCAATTTATAGCATTTGAAATTTTACCTTGATTAAATTGCAAAAATATGATTGTTTTTCAACGACTATAACATGAAAATTGACTACTTTAGTTGGTTCTAAAAAAAATAAAATATATAAATGGTGCAACACATTAGACTAAATCAATTTGTTTAATATATGGAGTAATAATGCATTTATAAAAAAAAATACAATAGAGAAAATTATAAGCCAACTATAGGCATATTGGGGGTATACAATTCATATAATAGTAATCCAATTTGGCGCTTTCTAATATTTGTGTTGTTGTTGTCTCAAAAGTGATAGAACAAAAAATATTTTAACAAAACCTCATAGCCTCTTGGGAGCACATATTTTTGGCTATAAATGTTTCCTAGGAATTATAACAACATTTTTTTCCACAAAAACACTTTTAAATAAAGAATTTAAATGGAAAAGTGTAGTAGTTAATTTCAAATTACAAATTTTTTTTTGAAATTTACAGGCATTTGAAGGCTTTAAGCTTTACATTAATCAAAATTGTGAACATATGATTGTTTTACAATACCTGTAATTTAAAAATTGGTTGACTACTTCAAGTGACTTTTTTTTCGACATTACTTTAATTTGTTGTAAATTGCAATGTTTCCTTAAAAAGTGTATATAAATCGTGCAACGTACAAGGCTCTATTTGAATCTAACTACTTGAATTTATTTTAAGTTGCAATATTTCATTTAAAAAATTATAAAAATTGTGCAACGCACATGGCTCCATTTGTTTATTTTATGGATTAATACTTTATTAATAGAAATTTATGTAGTGAAAATTAGAATCTAACTCTTGGCTTGCTTCTTAGGGATATTCAATTTATATAATACCAGTCCAATTTAGCGCTTTCGAATGCTTTCATTATTATTGTCTCAATAATGATAAATTTTTTAAAAAATATTCTAACAAAAATCTCTTGGGGCTATATGATTTTTTTGTTAGAATTAAAAAAGAGAAATTATAATTTCAATATTTTTTTTTAACAAAAAAATAATCATTATACAAAAGAATAGAATAAAGAAAAAAATTTGACAGGAAGATAAAATTCATTCATAAATAGCCATACGACATCTACATCGAATATGAATACGTAATTCAAGAAAATCTAAAATACGGAAACAAAATTCACATCCAATACAACTAAATAAAAGCATACTCGAGCGCAGCTCCTGGAGGATGGATTCAATAATGAAACAGTTAATTTCGATGTCGGTGCATCTTTATTGGCGGAGATGTTCACAACCTGTGCTATAATTGTCTTGAATGAAGAAATTGTATCATATATTATATCTTCTTGGACCACCATCATCTTCCCAACAGATTCAAACCTAAAGATGAAAACAATAACACAAAACGCCCATAAAGACAACACACAAAATCCCAAAAACAGGACTGAAAACTCTCATAAAGAGAGACTCGCTTATTGACAAAAAAAAAAAAATTACATAAAAAACAAAATAAAATGGAGATTTGGGGCTTACCATGGAAGTTTCCATTCATGGCAGCCCCTACTTTATTTAGGGTATTTTTTTTTTTTTTTTGAGTTAGTGTTTTGGGAGGAGAGGAGAGGAGAAAAAAGCCTACTATTATCATGCCCTATGTTAGGATTAGAATAAAGAAAAATTAACAGTAAATTATGATACATTTAGATATTAATAAAAAATTTCTATAAATTAAATTTACTAATTAGTTACTTTGTTAAAACCGTGCATTACACGGGTCCTAAACTAGTAATATATAAAATGAATAATTACTTTTATAGGTATCAAGTATGAGCGATTCAAATTTGTAGGTACCAACTATGGATTATTCACCTGCGATACCAACTATTAAATGTATCTACAAAGAAAGGGTCGTAACCTGAAGGTAACTTGTTATATAGGTTAAATTTACACGTGTCATCTTTTCATTTGTCATAAACTAAATTAATAAGTTAACTTAATATTTTAATTAAACATCAAATTTTTTTTTAAAAAAAAGAGAAAAAAAATCAAAACTGCCACCCAGCCCGACCAACCACCCCCACCCCCTCCCACTCCCCCACCACTCCAGCCGGCCCAACCACCCCTCCCCCACCCCCGCCCAGCCGGCACCCCCTCCTCCTCTCCCCACCCCCGCCCAACACACCTCCTCCTCACCCATTCCCGAATCCACCCACACCCGAAACCCCCCTCCCCGACCACCTCCAGCCCCACCCCGATAACCCCCACCCTCGATACCCCCTCCCCTAGCGCCGACAACCTCTCCCCCGTAACCCCCCACCCCCGAAACCCCATCCCCCGTGACCCCCAACCCCCAAAACCTCCCTCCCTCAAACCCTAACCACCGCCTCCTCCACCTCTTCAAACCCTCCTCCCGCACCCCGTCGAACTATCCTATCCCAACCCCCAACCCCCGGCGAACCTCCCTACCCTAGCCCCCACCCTCAGCGCCTCCCTTCCCCACTCCTCCGCCCCTCCCACAACCTTAGCAGCCACCCCAGCAACCCCTCAACATTCAGGGTTTTTTTTTTGAAAAAAAATTTCCTGATTTTTTTTAATTTTTAATATATATATATATATTTTAGGTTTAAGTGTTTTAAGTGGTTCAATTTACCTGTTTAGCGAGTTGTAGGTCATCCTGACCTTTGGATGTGGATGAGTATAATAGTCGGTACCGCAAGAGAATAATCTATAATTTGTACCTACAAATTTGAATTGCTCATACCTGGTACCTATAAAAGTAATCATTCCAATATAAAATCAACTAGCATAGCACCCGTGCGATGCACGGTTTAAAAATCTCAATACTAATTTTGTAGTTATATAAATTTTTAAGAAATAACCTAATCATATGAAAAATAATTTTCTAAAAATACATATTTAAATATTACACAATAGGATTGGTAATATAGTTGGATGAAAATTAAAATCTTACTCTATCTATATCATAACATTTAGATATAATATCAATGTAAAGCCTCATATAATATAGGAAAAATTGGCTATATCAGCACTACCTTTAAGTCGGATATAAAAACAACACAGCCTAAAGCCGATGTATAGGACATCACGACCTTGTGCAAAAGGTGCATGATATAGCATCCCGACGTCATTTATGCTACAACAATTGACCATTTTCAAAAGAGCAATGATAGACAATTGCCCGGTATATTTTTAGCCAAATATACCATGGCATTTTTTGTAATTTTGGACTCCCCATTTTGTTTTACTTTACACGTGTTTTTTTCCCCCAAAATTCAAAGTACCCAATTTTTTCCCCCAAAATCCCAGAACTCCAAAACCTTGCTCTCTCTTTGTCTCTCTCCATAAAAAACCCACGACCCACGACCCATGAACTCCAAAAGCTTGATTTCAATGGCATTTTTAGCAGAAATGTGGGTCTAATATTGTTCTTGTGGGTCTCCAAAAAGCAAAGCTTGATTTCAAGAAACCCTAAACCCCAAACCATTTGTGGGTCGAAACCCTAATTTACAAAGGTTGTTGTTGGTTGTGTCGAAACCCCCAATTTGGCGAGCTAAAGTATTCCTGCGAAAAAATTACAGCAAAAATGAGAAGTTTAAAGTCAGAATAAAAATGGTGAAAAGCAGTGTAAAAAAATGGTGAAAATCACTGTAAAAAAAATTGGTGAAAATCACTGTAGAAAAATGGTGAAAATCACTATAAAAAAATGGTGAAAATTGGAAGGAAAATGAGATTGAAATGGAAAGAGAAAAAGAAGTTAACAAAAAGAAGAAATTACGTTAAAGATGAAAAATTGAAGGGTTGAAGAAGAAAAAACAATGGATGACAGAGAAAATGAAGAGATGGAGAAGTTAAGAAAAGGAAGAATATGGAAGTGAAGTTAAAAAGAAAGTGAGAGGGAGTTTGTGTAAAAGAATGTGTCATGAGAGAGAACCTTGCCCTTAAATGTTCACTTATTTACACAAAATGTCATGGTATATTTGGGCTAAAAATATACTGGGTAAACACTAATACATTCTCTTTTAAAAGGTCATGCTAGCTACAACCTAATTTTGAATGATGTCGCTGCTTCTTGCATCCAACCTAAAGGTCGAGCTGTAATGACCAATTGTATAACCCACATAAAACAATGGGTAGCCTTTATTTAAAATATTGAGACCCCTATACAAAACGTTGAGTAGCCTTTATAATAAACATTGAGTAAAGCCTGTATTAAGGGTGTATTCTTTTCACCTTAACGAATAAGTTTCCAATTTAATAAGTTCAGATTAGTTCATATACATTTCAGTACAGGTCTAATAAGTTGGAAATACACCTTAAGAGATACATTTCAGGTTTAATAAGTCCAGATAATTTCTAATAAGTTCATGTCTAATAAATTGAAAAGAACGCACCCTAATTAAATAATGTTGAGTAACCCCGAACCTCAACAAAATGCATAATCTCTATACAAACAAAACATATAGTAATCTTTATAAAAAAAAATTGAGTAACCCTTATACAAGTAGTTAGTGACCCTTATATAAAACAATAATCCATATAAAAAAAATACACTACTAACCCCTATTCAACTATGTACGTAACTGAGTAACGTATAACAATGACTGATAACCTCTATACAACTAAGTATTTTTTAGTGTGTAACTAAACTTTATTCAAAACACTAAGTAAAAACTATTCAAAGTGTTTAATAACTTTTATACAAAAACACTGAAAAATTTATATTAAACACGAAGTAACTTATATACTAAAAGTTGAGTAACCCCTCAATAAAATAAAGCGTGCTTTTATTATCTTTTAAGCTTATCCTTATTTATATCTTCCTAGCTTGAACCCATTGATCAAATCACTCATCTCATCTCCTTCATCACCGTCCCTCACGTCTCTCTCCCACTACTAAAATTTGCACCCATTCGCGACACATTCCTTCAGATGCTTTCAAAACAGTCGATATGAGTCTTTGTTTTCCTTGCAATCCCGACACTTTACGCGACACATTAAACTGTAGGTTAGTAAAAAATTTCATTTGATTTAACCGGGCTCTCAAAACTACTTTGGCGGAAAAAATTTGGGGAAAAAAAAACACAAAATCACTATCAGTCCCAAAATCTCAAAATCAAAGGCAAGAAATTAAATTTATTCACTCGTCACACCCAAAATCAAAGGCAAGAAGCTGATGATTCACTCGTCACTGTAATGACCCAGATTTTTTTGGTATTTTTGCCGATAATTATGTGTATTTATGTGTTAGTTCAAATTCATTTTGAACTATTTATTTTATTTTATGTGAATAATTTCGATTTAATTCGAAATATTTATTTTCAGTTTTTATTATTTATGTTATTTATTATTTAATTAATTAGAATTTTTATTATTTAATTTTTCTAATTAATTATCTAATATTTTGGGCTAAATCGATTATTGCATGATTAATCATGTGAAATACGTAAATTAGCCCAATGGATCACGAGAGCCCATTTTTAGGCCCAAATAACCCCATGGCCGGTTTTCTTAAAGCATGGCAAGCCTTGCCACTTGCTTTGCTTTCACACTTAACCAACTTCTATAAATAGAAGGGGTTAGTGAGCCTTATGATCATTTTGTTCATTTGCCATCTAATGCACTTGCTCATCAAGTTTAATCACCAAAATTTTCCCTCCACTCTCTCCTTTGCCTCACGCCATTTTTGATCAATTGAAACCCATCAATTGTTCATCACTTTTCCTAGCCCAAAACTTAAAGATTCAAAGTCCATTGATCTTTAAGTGTTCAAACACAATCCTAAACACATTCATTTCATTCAAGATCACTAGTTCGGGTTGGTTTTGGGTTCGTGTTCGCGTGGGTTCGTGTGGTGGTGGTGTTCGAGTTGTGCAGCAGGGCCGTGTGGTGGTGCCGTGCAGCAGGTGGTGTCGTGCTCGTGGTTGTGCAGCAGGCCGTGTGGTGAAGCCGTGTGTGCTGTGGTGCCGAGTTGAAGACGTGGTGCTCGTGTGTGTGTGCCGTGTCTAGGGGCCGTGTTTGACGTGTTTTCCGGGCTGCATTCTTGTGTTGATTTTGTGTGTAATCCTCAATAAGGTAACATACTTTCTCAACCTTGTTGGTATACTATGTTTATAGTATAGATTAAATGCATGTTTGGGTTGTTTGTTGATGAATATCCATGATTTTACGTATGGTTTATATTCTGAATTTTTATGTGTTTATGTGATGTTTTGATGAAGGTTTTCATGATTTCATGATTGATTATATGTTGTTATATGATCATGATTATTGTGTTAAAGTTTAATGAATTTTGGACAAGTTTGATGGTAATTTTCGAATGATTTGATGATGATGATATGCGTGTGGTGTATGGTTGGATGAGTTCTTGGTCGAGTTCTTGAATCTTGATTGAGTTCTTGATAGAAGATCTTGATTCTTGAATGATTTCTTTATGAGTTCTTTATGAGTTCTTTGAGTTCTTTATGAGTTCTTGATGAGTCTTTATAAGTTCTTGGTTGAATCTTGAAAATTAAAGAAAGGGTTTAAAAGTTAAAGAAAGTTAAAGATTAAGTCTAAAGTGATTAAAGAATGGTTAATGAATGATGGTTTATGGTTGGTTAGACTCAAGATCAAGGCATAGAGGCAATCTTGAGTATAACTTCGATGTTTTAACTAGTTATTTTCAAGAATCAAGGCATTGAGGCAATTCTTGAATATAATTTAGTTATGTTGAGATAATAAGATGATTAAATGATTAATTAATAAAGATTAGCTTGATTTCATTTCTAGACGCCCTAAACTTAGAGTAAGATTCTTTGTTTTTGGGTTAAGACGTTGCCCCTATTCCATCCGCGGTATTGGGATAGTTGGAGTCATACTATGTGATCCTTTGAATTTCAAGTAAGATTGGTTTCACGGGACATGGATTTCCAGTAAGATTGGTTTCATGGGGTTTGGGAGTAAGATTCTCAAATCCGAGCATAGTAGAAAGTTCGATCGCGTAAGATGCGTTCGTACGAGCACAGTCCGGTCTAGTATATGAATGATTGTGCCAACGATAGTTGGTTAGGTTGTTTGAGTCGAGTTCACGGTTTTGGTTGTTCTCGTACTTTGATTATTGATGTTGACTATTTGGTTTATGTTATGTTCATGTGTATTCCCATTAGGGTGAGTCAGTTATGTTACTCGCCACTGATGGTGGACTGTTGTATGTTTTTCAGGTATTTCTGATGACGATACTCTTGCTTAGCTTTGGGTTGGGCGAGCGACGTTTACTATTTCTGTTATTTGGTGTATTTTCTATTTCTGTTGTTTATAGATAGTATTGGCGTATTGTATAGACTTTATACGTTATTGTTGGACTTATATACGTTGTTTAGACTCTGACGTATGGTTGGAGTTACTCGTATTTTTAGTATTTTTAGTTTGACTTTTGGACTAGTTATGTACAAACTTGTTGGTATTTGTACTTTTATGGTTTATTAATAATATTTCGAGGAATTAGTTTAATTTCTTAAGTATTTGAGTTGTAGTTTATAACTATTTGACTCGTCGGTTTCTTCCGCACCGATGTAAGCGAGTCGGGTCGTTACAGTCACTCCCAAAATCAAAGGCAAGAAACTGATTCACTCGTCACTCCCAAAACAATGGCAAGAAACTGATTCTCAAAATCACTCGTCACTCCCAAAATCTCTCCCACTCTCTAATTGCTTCACTGGTCACTCCCAAAAATAAAGGCCAGAAAACTGCTTCTCGATCAAAACCTAGCTTCTCGATCAAAAACTGCTTCTCAAATCTACATAGCAATTCAAGGTAAGTTCTCGAATCTGCTTCTCATTCGAATTTTTGTTTGAATTGTATTGATTGATTAGAATTGCAATGCCCTTAAATGTGTTGTTCTTATGTTTAGAATTGCGATTCAACTATCAAGAATTATGAACAAGTAATATCAATTTAACTCGATTTTAGAATCCCTAATATCAAATCCTTAATATCAAATTTAACTCGATTTTCTGGCTTAACTCGATTTTAGAATCCCTAATAATGTAAAATTGTACTCGACACTTTGATATTAGGGATTCAAATTTAACTATCAAGAAAATAATGTAAAATTGTACTGGTTCTGGCTTGCTGCACTTATGCTAGAATTAGGTATTTGATATTAAAAAATTGACTAAATATTAGACTAAACTTTGGGACAAAAATCCAGGCCCTAATCCTTGCTCTAGGTTCTCAAATCCTTGAAGTAGGCCAACTTCTTTTGGTGGGGTGAGTATTGCTTATTATAATTTAGATTTTAGCAGGATTAATTTTCTTAAGTTTGCAATAATTTTAGTTCAAGTATTGTATGACTATAAAAAAAAAATGTAATGTTAATTAGCAAAGGGTCCAGGAATGTTGGCTCTATTGTCAAATAGGTTCCTCAGTGTAGCATGAATATATAATTAGTATTTAAAGTAATACCAGCTGCAAGCTAAGGTCATAAATCTTGGTTGCGTCACTATATTGCAACTGCAATGTAAAGGATTTTGAGTTTATCGGAACCGATATATTAAACTGCAAGCCCTTTGCATTGCCTGTAAGTGGTTAAACTGTCGTGTTCGAGACTGATTTTGACCTATTTTTGACTTTAAGAGAAATTTCACTGTTTGTCAACTCTTACCTTTTATTTTGGAGATTAAGTTTTCTTCAATGTTATAATCATGACTGTACTATTGTATTTTGATGTTGATGGTAGCATGCTACTTCTTGAGATAGTTTGCTACTTTGTTTTGCAGATTTTATCATATATAATGTAAAATTATTGATTTTATTTTTTATATAATGTAGATGCAGTTTGTCTATTTGTGCATTACTTGATGTTGATATTATGAGCTAGAGTAATGCTGCCAGGCATTAGAATTATCGAACTTGATAACTATTTGACTCTCCTTCAATTAGCTAGATGAAATCATTTGAGTATTATGATATCTGAAGAGTTGAAAGAGATGATTTTATTTGCAGTTGTATTAACTAATTAATTAATTAGAGGGTTGAGTTCAGAGGCTCTATGGGTGAATTTGAGAAGGAAAGCAGAGTAGCTATCTATAATTGGCCGATTGCTTTCTTAGCTAAGCATTTATGCTGAAATTTCAGGGTTTTTTCAGATTTATAATCCCTTTCAAAGATTCAATTAAGCTTTTGAATATATGACATTTGGGGCTGTAGGTTTTTTGGCTTCTGTGATGGATATAAGAATTTTACTACCTCTGTATTGTATTAGTTGCAACGATGTATGATACAGAGGTATTATGTAACATTGTCTGCTACATGATGTGGAATTGTTTCTGTTTTATATAAAACATAATAATTTTGTTCATCTTTTAACTCTATTAGCTGGTTGACAATCAATTTAAATCGATTTTCTCTCACACAATGCCCCTTGGAGTTAAGTGGAACCAATTTTACACTGCAAAACCTTGCATCAACTATCAAGACTTCAAACGCTCTTACTTCTCAAGTCATTACCCTACCATCAAACTAACAATCCAAAATCTTAACAATATACAAAAATAATAATTTAAATCTCTAATTGTTGTCACTAATTTTTTCCATCTAAAGAAATTTTCCTATATTTTCTCACATGGTTTGCTTGCGAATCCTGAAATGGGTTATTTGGATCACATTTATATTACACTACATTGATTATAATTATTACTTTTGCACTGGCGCTTTTTTGTAATTGTTTTTTTGTGAAAGGTTTTTTGTTTCTTTTGTATTAGGGTATAGAAAAATGGATACAAGTTGGATTGAACTACCCAACAACCATCCATCTTATCGTGCTGGAGCCGTCAAATTCATCGAATTGGCCCAAGAAGGACTTGTAGATGGAAAAGCCTTGTGCCCTTGCAAGAGATGTAAAGTGAGGAATTGGTTACCGATACAAGAAATTGAGGAACATATCATGTTCAAAGGGTTTGACAAGCAATACAATAAATGGATTTTTCATGGGAAAGGAGATGTCCTTGACCGTGTATTGAATGATCAACGTAGGACAAACGTTGAGGTAGTGGGAGGCACTAATCAAGGATCTCATAATGTGGAACCCGAAATAGTTGGACAGGATGTTATGAGAGGTTTATTAGGAGATGCCTTTGGTGTTAACATTCCTACCACTAATGAGCCTGTAGATTCACAGCAAGTTGAATCATGTGACCAAATGTTAGAAGATCAAGGTGATCAATCACCATTGCACGAGGCCACCCCATCCCCTACACAAGTCATGGATGAGAAAGAAAAGGCTAAGTTTGAGAGACTCTTAGAAGCTTCTAGTAATGGATTGTACGTGGGATGCACAACGTTTTCCAAACTTTCATTTCTTTTACGCTTGTTTCACATAAAATGCATGCACAACTTATCAGCTGAATCCTTGAACATGATACTTCAGCTTCTTATAGAAGCATTTCCTCAAATTAAGGATTTCCCACAATCCTATTACGAAGGCAATAAAATTCCTATTACGAAGGCAATAAAATGATAAATCACTTGGGGTTGGGGTATGAAAAAATTCACGCTTGTCCTAACAATTGCATTCTGTATCATGGTGAGTTTTCAGAGAAGGATGAATATCATGTTTGTCATACTTCGAGATGGATAACTAAGGGTAATACAAATGGGGAAAATCAAGGCACCAATTGTGAACCGACTAAGGTAATGCGATATTTTCCATTAATTCCAAGGCTAAGAAGATATGATATGGCATCACAAGGATCGCGAGGAGAAGCAAGATGGGAAGTTAAGGCATCCTTTAGATGCCTTCGCATGGAAACGATTTGATGAACGATATAAGGATTTTTCTAAGGATCCACGTAGTGTGAGGTTAGGTCTTGCTAGTGATGGGTTTAATCCTTATCGCTTAATGAACACCACATATAGTACATGGCCAGTGGTATTGAGTGTATACAACCTGCCACCATGGTTGTGTATGAAGCGTTCTTCACTCAATTTATCTTCTATTATTCCTGGAAAATCAAGCCCTGGAATTGAAGTGATTCGTGTAAGTTATTATTTTTTATATTGTTAGTTTACGCTGTTCATTGGCATATTTATTATATGTTTTCTTCTCTTACAAGATATATATTCCTTATGCTTAGGGAAAATTCAAGATTCCTGATGGTAAGACCTATAATGATGCAATACTCAAGCATGTTGGTAAGCATCGTCGACAATGGAGGTTTGAGCTCAAAGCTAAATACTTTAAGCCTACAATGAAAACCAGGGAACAAATAGAGAATGATAAGCCTGGAGGAATTTCGAAAGCTCATTGGACAGACTTGGTGAAATATTGGTATTCGTCTAAAAGCGAGGTACTTTAATTTGCAACTTTAATTTTTTATTTTTTTATTTCAAAACTTTTACTTGTTTGAGTTTCATTTTGTAAAAGCTGATATGTAACATTTTTATTCTATTTTTGTTATACTAATGTCAGAAATTTTCTAAGATTGGTAAAGAAGCACGTGCATTGCTTGGTCATCTTCATACCAATGGCTCCACAAGCTTTTCTAACACAAGAGATGAATTTGTATGATTTATACATATGCTTATACCTTTGTGTATTGTAGAATTATATGACTAAAATCAGCATCATCTTTTTTATGTATACTAAAATCTCTATTATTATAGGAGGCTAAGCATGGAAGGGAGCTAGGTGGCTTTGAGTTTTTTCCTCAAACTTACAAAGAAAAGAATGAAGTTTACCCCAACAACACCAACACTGAAGAATTCATTGTAATATTCCATCACTTGATGCGTTTCTATAATTATGTTGTCAAATGTAATTAATTTACAAGTGATTAATTGTATTTGCATTATAAAATTGCAGAATATGGCCAAATCAAAGATTGAAGAAACTAGTGCTAATTCATCTAACAAGCCTCAAGTAGAGATAGAGAATGAAGTTTTTGATGAGCTCATGTATGACAAGGATAAAGTTAATCAGAAACCAATTGGTTATGGTTTTGGGGTGAAGCGAAGTGATGCGATGGGAGTGCATGCTTTGCTGCAGAAAAGAGGCATTAGTTCCAATCATAATAATGAAAACCAGGACCTACAGGCTGAGTTTTCAAGGCACAAAAAACAAACGGCAAATCTTGTAAGGAGAATGGTAACACAAATGAGTGAATTGTTGAGTGCTATGGAAAGTGGTCGTGTTTCACCAGAAATGTTAGCTGCAGCAAACTCCGCTTTTGTTTTCTTAATACTTCGAAATTTTGGTGCTTTCTAGTGTTTGTTGCTGATGGTTTTTAGTGGTTGGTTGCTGTTTTGTGCTATGGTTTTGGGTTGACTTGAGTTGTGTAGATGGGGTTGTGGACATATAAACAACACAACGCAATATTGATTAGAATTCTGCTCTGTTGTAACAATGCTATTTCTGGTTTTGGGTGGTTTTCAATGTTTTAACACTGCTATTTCTAGTTGTCTATATTGGATGGTGTGTCTGATTGTGTTGCTCCTGTTTTTGTTTGTTTTATTACCTTCGGGCTGTTGCGGGTTAAAAGCTTTTGTTCTCGTTGCGCTTGGTCTGGGATTTGGGCTTGGTTGCTTTTTTTTTTGGCAAATGACTTCACACAAATAAGCCTAGAAGGGATACCCCCCTATCTAGCCTAAAGTTACTAAGAAAAACTCCTCATAAATGAACATTTCCTTGTAGCCTTACATAACAATGCATAGGACAATTAGAAGCTACAATTCCATGTCAAACATAAATATCTAATCAGCTCCACCCCATGATCATCCTGCTGCTGCTACTGATCCAAAGGCCTTTAGCGTGCCTGCTGAGGAAGAAGAGCTGCTGCAGAGGTGTTGGGAACTGGTTGGGTTGTTGCTGCTTCTCTGGGGACTGCTTCTGCTGCTGATGGCCTGCTCGTTGTTGTAGTCGTGGCTTCAGTATAGGATTGCTGCTGCTGCGTGGGGCAAGGGGCCTGCTACTGCTGTATTGCCTCTCCCCCTAGGTGTTGTTGGCCCTTGTCCCAAACAGTTGCATTGGTCTGTTGTTGAGGCTACTGATCACAGCAAGGGGCACTCTCCTTTTATCCTTCTCCATTTAAGTTTTTCTTGTTTTGTTTAGGTGATTGGGTTTTGTGCTTAGTAGTGGGTGTAGAGTTCTGTTTCTTCCTTCCCATGGCAATTTGTAGCTGCTTACTTAATTACAATATAATTAATAACATACATAATTAAGCAATAATACAACCATTTGCACGAAATATTAGCTAGGAGGGCCACAACAACAGCAAAGTAATTCAGCTATTCATGCACCAATCTGTGTTATTCTTGAAAACCTTGTACGAGTGCATGATGTGATCTTCAAAATCTGTAAATTTCAGTTAAAATGCACGTAATGTTGATGGTTTTTTTGTTTTTTTTCAGAGTAATCCAGTGGCATAAAAGGAAAGATCGGAAGACGAAGATGAATCAGACGTTGAATAATCTATTAGGATAACTAGTAAACAATGACGTATATATGATGGATATTGATTCATTAATCTTTTGTAGGTTGTTATTAACTTTCTAGATGTCGTGCTATAAAGTACATTTGAAAACTTCATTTTGCTATGTATAGTTAATTGAGTATATTTGTTAAGTATTGAATTGTATGAATTTTGGTCACATTTTACGATTTTTACATTTATATGATAGCCTGTTTTCCTATTTCATTTGTATGAGTTTTATAATTTTTATTACATTAGATTTTTTTTGTTCTTCTTAAAAATGCTACAGTATAGCATTTATAATAATATAATAATTCATTTGGATTACGAATAGATTAACATGATTTCGACACTTTGAATCGTCTAAAGTTTCTTTGCTAATCACATTTATCTCTACACATTAAAATGTTAGAAATTAATTATTGTAGACCACAACAAACCATGCCCGACACTTTAAATTGTTGAGATAATAAGGAGGGAAAAGAATACCGACACTTTAAAGTGTCGAGATGAGGAGGAGGGAAAATTCTGCAGCACATTTTCTCTAAATATTTCGACAGTAAAAAGTGTCGGGGAAATTTATTTTTGATGCTTTTTAAAAGTGTCGGTAGTGACGTTCCCGACACATTAAAGTGTCGAAAAACTAAGGAAAAGCGTAGAGAAAGGTAGGGTATTTTGGTAGTGTCCCTCTAAAAATCTTTCTTTTCTTTTCTCTTATTTTCAAAGGTGATTAAAGATTGAATTCTTTAGAATCTTTGATCATATTTTCCTCTATCTATCCTTTAATCTAAACTAATCAATCTTGAATCTTGTAGGTGTTGTTGGCCGTGTAGAAGTCGAGTAGCAAGGGCCAATTTTTTATCTTAGTTCTTCTTGTTTTAGGTAACTTGATTAACCACTTAGAATTAGGATTATTAATTTGCATAAACTGATATAATAGGATGTTAATTGTAGGATTTTGGTCATGAAATTGTTGCATGATTTTAAAACCATACGTGTAGTATCATGATTATGTTATTGATGATTTCTTGAATTATTTACATGTTCTATTATGATTTGTTTAATTTTTTATGGTTTAATTCATGCTTTATGATTGTGAATTGCATGTTTTAAGTTAAAGAATTACATAAAAATTATTGTTTTTGCCTTTGTTCCACTCGAAATTTTCGAGCATCATGAAAGTGTTGATTTTTATCATGTTCTTGATGATTCTTGATAATTTCACATGATTTATGTAATTCTTTGAGGTTTATTTTATTAAAATTCATGATTTATTATTTGAATTTGCATGTTCTTTAATTATTAATTGTAGAATTTTAATATCTTATTAATCTTGAATTTTCGAACCTATTGAATTTAAAAGCATGGATTTTTATTTAATTCTTGATTTAATTCTTTAGTTTATAATCATGAATATTTGATTTAATTGATGACGGAATGCAAATCTTGAATCTTATTTTTGTATCTTGGTATTCTTGAAATTGCCGAGATATTGATGACAATTATTGATTAAAGTTTCAGTTTTTATTGTTGTTTCAAGGATAAAAATCGAATCTTTATTATGATAATTTATTGCATGATCGTTTTAAGTTATAACTTATATTTGCATGATGACTTCCTAATGAACTTAAATGATCTTCTAGCTGCTTAATCTACTTTGCATGGCCGAATTGTTAGCATGATGAAAGGTTGAATATTTTTATTTCTTCTTCGTGTTGCTAAGCATGATTACATGATGATTACCTGATTACATGAGTATTTGATGATTTATTATGTTGCTTTAAGAATTATCTAGACTTTTTACGTGTTAGAGTCAATTACGTGCCTTGTAAGAGGACCGAATGATAAGTTCCATGAACACTTACCGTTCGTTCTTGAGGCAGTATATTTTGTGTGAACAGTTACGTGTTTAATTTTATGAGTTATCGACTTCGGTCGTGGCGACTATGTGCTATCGACTTTGGTCATGGCGATTATGTGTTATCGACTTCGGTCGTGGCGAATCCCCTGTTATCACGATTGATTGGTTTTCGCTGCGTGATTCTGATTTATGATTTATGAGTTGAATTTTAAGCATGATTGATTGTTGGTTTCCGCTACGTGATTCTAATTTATGAGTTGAATTGTTATGAATGTTGGAATCCCTTGTTATCATGATTGTTATGATATGATTGCTCTGTTCTTTCATTTTATGTATTTTATGGTTCCACTTCTAAGTGGAACAGCCTAGTTACTCCCCACTAATTGTGGACCCCATTTTAGGTAATGAAGACGAAGTGTGAATGAGGCTTGGCGTGTTTTGGGTTGTGAGCAGTGTCAAGTAATTTAGTTTTATTTCAGTTACCCTTAGTCTTTAATTTCAGTATTCCTTTGTTTTCGCCCAGCCTGTTGGGTAAGGATTTCTTTAATTATGTTAAGTTTAGATTGTTTTTCGCTTAATAATTGTTTAGCGGATTCCATTTATTTCTTTTCCCATTAATAAAAGTTAGGCTTTCTTTTCCATTTATTCCATTTATTTCCGGTTATGATTATTGAGGTCGGGCACACAAGTAATCATAATCAAACCCCCCGAGGTCGGTCTCGAGCATAGAACATGCTCATATGAGACAAGGTCCTATGGTGTGGCACCTATTGGTAGGGCTACATGCAATATGCCTAACAAAATTCGGAAATGATAATAATAAGACCACGAGACTTTTCATGTTTGTCAACACCACTGAGGTATGATAGTCCCCAGTGGAGTCGCCAAATTGTAGGGGTCATTTCCGGCTGCCTACGTCACGAGTTGTTTTGAATTCTCGTTAATGCCACATGTGAATGTGGTCTATTAGGAGTCGCCACCGTGCGTTTATACGGTCCACAGACATCGAAGAAATACCAATGCCAGGGGCAATTGGCCCTATATGGTCGTGCACCAGAGTATGGTTTCAGAGACAGGTTACGAGCCAATCCTACATTGGGCTCACCCGCCTGTGAGCGGTCTCTACTAGGTCTCTTTTTATGGTTGTATTATTATTAATCCCGAATAGATAGATATCTCTGTTTTATATCCTAAAGAGCGCATATTACTAGGTGGGTTTGAATTATTTACAGATCAGAACTAGTTTATCGTGACCACTTTGATTTAATCAATGTTAAAAATAAAGTCCTAAAAATAATAAATCAAAAAAATCATGAATAAAACATATAATGAGGAAAAAATAAAAATATACAAAAGTCAAATAAATATGTACAGATTCAAGGGAACAATTAAAATGATAATATTGATAAAATAATTCTTGTGCAATTTAACACTTTAATCAATTGATCACCGTATTCGGATTAATAACTTTAATCGTCATCTTTATTATTTAATCAAAACCGAATTTTAATATATGACTCTCATGAACAACGACATTCAATCACTCCGAAATTTTATTAATCATGGCGATTGTTTTTTTGATATGCAATTTAATTGACAAATTCATTTAATTTCCTCATGATCGTATAAAAAGTAATTATCAAAAAATTCATAACAACATTGCTGGAAAAGAAAATGTAGCGATTATTTCATGACACGAACGAATTTTCAATGAATCAAAATCGTGTGATATAAATCGATCGCATATGAAAGAACAAATTAAATTCAACAATTATTATTATTAACCACATTATTCAATTTGCGAAATGAGATCTAAAGAGTTGTATGAGAGTCGATATTAATATATGATTATGTAAAATGCGTCGATGAATTCATAATCATTACCCATATAAATTGCAAAATCAAAACATTAAAGTTCAATAGATTGATGATGATTAAATAATTAATGACATCATTGTTATAGGATTGATTAAATCATTAATTCGCACATATATATACATGATCAGGATTAACTATTGAATTAACCATTATCATAAATCATCATTTTAATTGATTTATAAATATAACAATAAACTTAGAATGAATGGATTTGAAGTAGAGACTTCAGGAATTATACCTTATAACGCCTTTGATCAACACAACTAAGGAGTGTTTGATGATGATGAATGTTCAAAGTTGATTGAGTTGATGATTTGGAATGTGTTTATTGATGTTTTGAGAGGTGTTTAAGATGGGAGAAAGGTGTAGGATTAGAGTATGCAATGCAGAGGAAGGCTCGGGGTTGTTTTCGTGTCTTGAAATGCTTGGAAGGACGTGTATTTATAGGCCATAAGCAGCAACGAAGAGCCACGTAGGAACAATGACATGTGTCTAGACGCAGGTGTTGTTCTATGTCCTGCGTCTAGACGCAAGTATTGTTCTATGTCCCGTGTCTAGACGTATGTACTGTTCTATATCCTGCGTCTAGACGCAGGTACTATTCTATGTCTTGCATCTAGACGCAGGTACTGTTCTATGTCATGCGTCTAGACGCAGGGTTTGTTTGATCCATGGTCAACGCTGATTTCCTTGATTTTGAGTGTGATTTATGGGATTTTGAATTGATTATGATGTGATTACGAAAATCATTGATTGATTACCGTAATATTTGACATTTTGGGATGCTCCGGGATGTCCCGGAATGTTCTAGAAACTTCCAGAAGCTCCAAAATCACAGAAAAGTTATGAAAACTTATGAAAAATATGAAAAACAATAATGTGCTTTGAGGAACAATTTTCAACATTCGAAAATGACGAAAATGCCCCTAAGCATGCAAAAAACCTAAAAATCTAGAAAAAAGCCTTAAAAATATGATAAAAAATATGGAAAAAAAATTGAATGAGTTGTAAATTATTTTTATAAATTTAAAAAATGTTTTATAATGCGAAAAGATAATATTATTAATTTTTTATGAATATAAAGCAAGGAAAAATTCATGGAAAAAATATTAAAAATTCCTAAAAATGGTGAAAAATTATAAATAAATTCCGTAATAACCGCGAAACCTAATAATTGCTTCCAAGGCAGTTCAGACACGGTTAGGCAATTCTTTGAGGTGTATTATGCATTTTCATCGTCAATTCCTCTTAGTTGGACCTTATGGTAATATGGTATGTTCATCATTAGTCTCTACATTGGGGAGACATATTGGGAAGCCTTGTGTACATATTGTTTCATTGTTTGTCGTGTGTATGATCGCCCACTTTGTGACATGTGAACATGTCTTAGTGGTTTCGTCATTGTACTGATGACATGCAGTTGCTTAATTTTTTGCATTGTCCTTGTTAATGAACGCTTGCGTTGTTGTGAGAACACAACTTAGCAATTTCGTCCTTTACTTGACTCGTCGTCAAGCTATTGTAGTAGGCTGGCCAGGCCTTTTAGTCACATAGGTAAACTCTAGGCTTAATAAAGCAAAGAGGCATACCTGACATGACGTGATAAAGTTGGTTTGAATTTGTCACCCTTGTCCACAGTGGGACAGAATCGTCACTAGTCTATCTGGTATTCTTCTTTTGCGTGCCTTGCTCGTTTTCATAAATCAAAACTGCATCAAAAAGGGTTAGGAATGACCATTGGCGTTTTCGCCAATGGCCCTCCAACGCTCAAGTCAGTAAGGGTTTTAACAAAAGAAAGTACGAAAATTGTAAATTTGAGAAATAGAATTAGGAAACTGACTTGACAAAGCCATAACTTGGGAGGAAAAGAAAAAGGGATAAGACACCATAGAGTAAGAAGACATAACAAAGAGACACATAATAACACAAATGAAAAGATGATGTAATAATACAAAACAAAAAGATGACATAATAACACAAAACGAAAAGACATGTTTGGGAAGACAAAATGTCGTAGTACGTACGTCAACGTAGCAGAAAGATAAATTAGAAAAGACGACATATGACATAATAACTTAAGTAATAAGTGCTTAGCTGTCTCATGCAGTTCGTCAAGCGTGTCTAAGTTGTGAGTTAGTTCGTTAAGCCACATATCTCAAAGCTTTTGTCCTTCTAATAATAGCTTTCTTCGTCTTCCTCCAACCGAATGTAAGCCAGGGCCTTGACTTGGACGTCTTCGAAGGTGGGATGATGGTACTTAGTCAGCTCTTTATATAACTCTGACTCATATGACAAGCCCTTCTGAATGCCTCTATGACAGTAGATATAACGGGGTTGACAATCTGTATTTTCTCCTTGACAAACCGTGTCAAATACCCTTGATAGTATGTATTTAGTTAGTATTTTTCTTAGCTTTTATTTATTTATTTTCTATTTTTTATTTAGTTTTGTTAGCATTTTTAGGCTTTTTAGTTTAGTTTTGTTTCGGTAGTCCCCTTTCACTTTTTCTATGTGATTTCCTCTATTTTGCTTTGTTTATGCGTTTTCTTCCCCTTTTGCAGGTCCCGAGTCTATTTCGGAACCAGAGGAAGCAAGCCGGGAACCTCGAGGAAGCCACAGAGTCATTTGCCAATGTTGGAGCCAAGAAGGTGTAATACCCCGTATTTTTATACATTAATATATGTATTTTATTTTCTTATTTATTAAACTACATTTGGATACGTTTTCTCAAATTATTTTATTATAAAGTTTTGAGATCAAAACTACTTTTAAAGGGGGTAGACTGTAATACCCCGTATTTTTATACATTAATATATGTATTTTATACTATATTTTATAGGTATTTTATACTCATGTACACATATTTTATACGCTTAAAAGAATATTTTATATGGTTTACGAATTGGGATTAATAAAATGATTTAAAGTAAATATAAATAAAAATATTTATTTTAATATTTAAATAATTTATAAAGGGATTTTACTAAATTATATTTGAAATAATATTAAAGGTTTTAATTATGTATTTTGGGCGTCGTTTATAAAAATAAAATATTCTGATTCGAAAAAGATTAAAAGTTTTACTTCCACTGTCGCAAGTCCAACCCAACGGGAAACCCAAATTGGACCCAATCTTAATATATATGCAAACGTAAACCGAAAGCAGGTCGAAAACCCTAAATCAGAAAATTAAAACCTCCCACCTCTCTCTCCTCTTTTACGTGAATCTCAAAGGGGAAAAAAAAAGAATTTTTCATCTTCTTCTACAATGTACCTCCATAACCAAGCAACACCACCCAAGCTTCCATAACCACCGGGCCTATCAACGGACACCCGATGCCGAGCCGACGCCGCCGTGGATTGCCTGCCACCCTTTGCAGCCGACGCCATCCTGCGGTCCTCTGCTCTGATATCGCTGTCTATTTAAAAATAATAATAAAATAAAATATGTTGCTGTTGTGTGCACCGCCGGACCACCGCCGTCCTTGACAACGCAGGCCACCACTGACGCTGACGTCCGACGACACTGCAGCCCGGTCGCCAGCCTCGGTTGCCGCGTCCGCTACCCTGCTGGCTACTGCCTCCATTGTTTCTGTCCGTGAGTTCTTTAAAAAAATAATTCTTTATTTATTTTTATTTCTTGATTTAAAGTTTATAAATTGTTATATTTGGTTAATTTCTGATTTTGCATATGTTGTTTATACATGTTTTAATTCTAGTTTTAATTTTGTTTTGGGTAATTAAATTTCTGATTTTATGAATTTTTATGAATAAATTTCAGATTTGAAAAATGTTGTTTAAATCCTAAATAAACATGTTAATTTGTTGTATTTTGTAATTTTATGTACTACGATTGGTTTATATGTAGTAGGGATTGATTTTATAAGTTTTTAGAGTATCAAAAATGGATTTTTAAAGGTTTTAAAGGTGTTTAAACTATTTAAAAGTTGCTGAAATTTTATTAAAAAGATGTTTTAATGGTTATTTTTAATAATTAGTAGTCTATAGTTTTGGTATATGATTTTATTTGAAAATATATGATTTTTGGGATTTAAAGTGTGGTTTTCATGAAGTTTTTATAATTTTTATAATGCTGTGATTTTTGTAAAAGTAGTCTAATTTAATGGATTTTAATTGTTAGTAGTGTATAATTGTCAACGACAGTATTCAGTACCTATCGGGTGTTGTTAGAACCTTAAATTTCGCGTTCGGGGTGTTTTGAAAGGTTTTAAACGATTTTTATAAAGGCTGGAATTTTAGTTTTAACACGCTAAAACGATATTCCAAATATTTAAGTTAGTATTTGTTTGGTATTTTAAGGATTTTTTTAAAACAACCCCTAGGAACTTGTACCTATTTTGACAAAACCCCTAACATCTCCACTATTTTTATTAAATCCCCAACAACTCGAAAACCTTTTAATTCAATCCCCAACATCTCAAATCTTTAATTATTAGGTTCCCAAATTTTAACACCGTTAATAACTGAGTTTGACAATGTTAATTTTCATTAGTTGTGGGTCCCACTTTTTTCATTTTCCCTCTAAAATGTTTGATATATTTACGAATTTGCCATTATAATAAAAAATTTCACCTAATTAATTCCAGAAATATAAATCATCAGCAACCACTTCTTCATTTACTTCATCTCTCTCCTCTCTCTTGTTCTTCAAGATAAAAATTAAACTCCTTCAATTTCCATATGGGTAATTTCACCATTTTTACTGCAATCAAAGAGAAAAATGCAAGCAAATGAGAGTCTTAGTGCAAAAGGGAAGAGGATTATGGAGGTTAAACATCAAATTGAGGCTCAAAAAAGGTACGTTTCTTTCATGCTAATTAAGGAAGGTGATGTCAATTTTGAAACATCTAACCAAATGCACAATTTTGCAACACATAATTACATTACAACTCAGTGAAAATAAAATCCCCAATATAATTGCTCCCATGCAACAAAACACCCATTTCAATCAAAAGGGAACCCTAACCAACCTAAATTGATCTAAACCAAACCAAATTAAATAGACTAAACCCTTTAACGAGTACAAATTAAGAATTTAATGAAATAAATTACCTGATTTTCATTCAAGCTTCGTTTTTTAGGGTTGAATGAAAGTCATAAATTACTCAACGAAGAGATAGATTGATTTTTTTTTTTTTATTGTTGTAATGAATTGGGAAATCATTTGGAATTAGGTGTTATTTATAAACAAATGGTGGGCCCCACAAATTAAACGTTCAAAATTAATGTTGTCAACCTCAGTTATTAACGGTGTTAAAATTTGGGAACCTAATGATTAACGATTTGAGATGTTGGGGGTTGGATTAAAAAGCTTTCGAGTTGTTGGGGGTTTAATAAAAATAGTGGAGATGTTGGGGGTTTTGTCAAAAGAGGTACAAGTTCTTGGGGGTTGTTTAAAAAAAATCCGTATTTTAATTAGAGGGCGCGAATTCAGAATTTTAAATCAAATGAAGGAGTTGAAAATGATTTTTGAAATTTATTTAGAAGCTGGAATGTTGTAATATGTATTTAGGTTAGTTGTAGTGTTGAAGGGATATTAATTAGCCCCAATGTCTTACTGTAGGAAACTTTGAGTGCGGAGAATTCCGTTAATTGTGGCTAGTAGAGTGTCTTACTCTAGGTACGTGTGTACGCAAGACTTATTTTCTAAAGTAGTAACATGATTAGGCAATTGTGTGGACTTTGATGAAATGTTGTGCATATATATGTATCGATGCATATAGTTTGGAAAAGGAAATTTATTTATTTATATAATCCTTCACGTTGTGAGGAAAGAATTTATTATCAAGTAGTGTGACTTCCCCAGTGTGGGTTGTTTATTATAGTTATGGAAAAGGAAAGGTATGTTGCAATTTAGGCAAGGAATATGCTGTTACTCACCTGTTGAGTCCAGGTAGTATTTTTACTCACTCCCTTTGGGAGATTGAGACAAGGATAAAGGTTTAACCCAACCACATTGTTAGATTGGGCATAGGGAAGCTCAGATAATTAAAAATTGGTTATGTGATCGCTGAGTTATAGGGAACCTTAAAAACGAAATATTTGTTGTTTGATTTATCAAGTTGTGTAATGTCTGGTATGGGGTGAGTCGTCACGGTTATTAAATAAACATGATAAATCATGTAAAGCGAAAGAGGATTCACACCAAAACTCTTGGAACGTTTACACCTTGAGTATAAACATATGGGGGGAGCTAAATAGCTTCTATCAAGGGGTACAAGACGTTGTACATCCTTGTTTAGTTTTATTTATTTTGGCCTGGGATCCCGTCACTTTAAAGTGGCACAGTTTTACCACTCGACTTGCAACCGAGTGGGGCCCTAGAGGGCATAGTTACTTATCTTTAGAAACCCGTTCGATGTTGAATCCAAATCTCCTTATAAACTGATAGAGTCTAGGAATGTATGGGAATTGACCATGTAGAGTGTTTAGCAGGTTATCATTTTTTGCATCACTTAAGCTTGTTACATTATATGTGCATATCTTGTTGTATATATGTACTCAGCTTTTGCTGATTACGTGCTTTTGTATGTGTTTTCTTTGGTCATGGCCCTCGCCTTAATGACCCTGTGATGAACCAATTTATACACTTGTATTATTGGGGAGCAGAACTGCACAGGTTAACTTGATGATGTAAAGTTCAAGATTTCAGCATACGCATGGTCTTGGGATTGGTGTGAAGAGAGAGTTTACGATTAATGTATTTGAGCTTATTTTAAAATGTTATTTCATATACGTTATTTGGTTTAAATAATTGTTAAAGTTTTTCCGCTGCAAAACTCTGAATAAGCCGAAACGTTTTCACACGTGGCGGTAATACTTTGGAAATTTCTTTTCAATTATACTTTACGTCTTAATTTTGAATAATGCTTAGAGTTTTTAAATAAGGAATTTCCTTTCAAATATATTTTATGTCATAATTTTAAATAATGTTTAGAGTTTTCAAGTAGGCAATTTCCAGGGTGTTACAGAAGGCCTCAGCGGGCGCTGGGAATTCCTCAGCGTCCGCTGAGATGGTTTATGTGTTTCAAGGCATTTTGTAAGAAGAAAAGACAGTAGGTTATCTCGGCCATGGCAGCGGCCGCTGATGGATTCCCAACGGCCGCTGATTTTGAAGCTGCCAGGCATTATGAGCACAAAGAGAAGAACAACGGCCGCTGACCCCAACTCAGTGCCCGCTGCCATATTTCTTCCCAGCCTGCAAGCCTAGGATTATAGGTGCCAGCGGGCGCTGTCATCGCCTCAGCGCCAGCTGAAATACTTTTCTTCGTTTTTTGTATTACTTTTCTTTTCTTTTGGCTGAGTTTTGGGGAGTAATATATATACTCTTCTTCCATCTTTTGACCAAGGAGCTGATGTTGGGGGCTCACTTAGGGTTTTAGGTTAGATTATATTGCTTTCTTCTTCAATCTTCATGTAATTTACATTTAGTTCTTGATTTATGCAAGTAGTGTAATTTCTTCTTCTTCTACTTTTTGTTCTCCTCTTCAAGGTATTTTTATTGCTTTCTTATTTGCTTTGATTTCTTGTTCTTTGTTGTTATTTATTGATTTCTAGTAGTTGACAGTTGTTGTTTTGATGTTTTTAGTTTTTAGATTTAATTAATGTTATTAGTTTTAGTTTTAATTATAATTATTAATTTAGTTATGTTTTTATTAATTAGTTGTGAATAGTTAATTTCTAGGGTTTGAGTAAAACCTCTCAAATCCCCCATGATTGTGGTTTAGTTGTTTCTTGGCTTTTGGTTGTGATTATGTTGGTACCGAAGGTTCGATAGTGTTGAGTCTCGTGTCTAATTAACATTAGACTCATAGAAGAATCCCCACCTAAGGACCGAAAGGTGAACGTGGGTGATGACTCCCTTCGCCCGATTGATGGAAGCACCACGAAAGTTGAGCCTTCGATCAAGGGAAAGTTACCGGTCTTCGTGAATTGTGCTTATGACTAGTTAGATGTCCCGCCACGAAAGTAGGTTTGTGTACGTCTTCCCGGTCGTCACACTAGCTTGAGAGAGTAGTGTGATCTTAGAACGACCTCCCCTTATTCATGACCTAAGTCTAAGTTTCGATTGATTCATAATTCATGGTGGTATGAGTTGTGGATCTCTTACCCTAGTCCCTTTTATTCTTGTTTTCATAGTTTAGTTTTAGTTAGTTACAGTAGTTCTCTTCGCCTCTCGCGACCATCATTTGACCTAGCTTGTTCGACGCTCATGCCTAGACTAGTGCAACGTACCTTCCCCGTGTTCGACACCCCCACTCTTACTACGACGGGGGTTTTTATTTGGTGAAAATCCCTTCTATCAATCCTCTTAGGGGCTCGCCTCGTCTTTGTGTAATGCGGTAAAGGTCTCTAGATTGCTTCCTCATCTTTCGACAGGTAGCAAATTCAATGTTGAACAAGTCGACAATGCTTGTAAAAGAAGAAACTTGTCCGTTAGGCAAATTAATGAACCATGTCAACGCAAAACCTGTTAGTGTCGCTCCAAATCCTTTGCAAAGACAAACTTCCTTCATGTCTCTTGGGATTGGAACTTTCACTATCCTTTGCTTGTATTGGTTTATGTTGTAACGATTCGTATTTTATCAGCGTTGTTTTCGGAGAAAACAAAAATACGAATCAAAGATTAATTAAAAGTTTGCGATTCTAAGTCTATTATTAATAGCGGAAGCTCTAGACTTAATCAATTTATTAAAGAAATTATAAAACCATTCAAAAATCGAATAAAATGTCCTTTACAACTGGGACTTTATGGTCCAATATTTAATACGAAACTACTAAAATCCATTAATAAACTGATTACAAAGGCTAGGGAAAAAGGTATAAAATGCTAAGTTCCTCGCTTGCTCACAGCCCAGCCCTTCGTATACCCCAAATTATTCTTCATCTGTACCTGTAAAAATAATTTTTGGGGTCCACAGTCAGTGGGGAGTAATTAGATTGTTCTACTCAATCAATAGAACACCATAAGAAATATAATAGCAAGAATAGATTCATTGAACAGACATCATAGCAAACAACATAGATTAAAAGTTATAATTCAAGTACGCAGCGGAAATATCATAACAAAACCAAACTTAGACTCACGAAATCACTTGACTCATTCCTAGACTTCTAGACTTATTACAGACTCTCAATATCTAGTTCAATCCAAGTACTAATCCGTGAGACAGTCATATGCTCGTAAGGGAAACCTTAACTCTTCCCCAACTTTCCTTGTCTCATGTCGATCAACCACGAGGGGTCATTTTCCCGAGCACTGGGATCCAGAACTGTCCCAAAACCGCAGAAGGGACAGTGGCTTCGACTAAACCTATGTTCATCGCACTTTAGCCACTAGATAGGCGGTCACTTCATAGTTTTATCGTTTCAAGTTCAATATTCCAGTTCACACCTTGACTCAATTGACAAGACTTGACTTCTATCATTTCTAGTTCAACCTTTCTTGACTCAAATCTCTAGATCTAGACACAACATGCTCGACATTCAACTAAACAACACGGTAATTCCTCATGCAACATAATTATCCAATTCTACAAGTTCATACATGAAAACAATATGCAATAAACATAATTCCACAACATATTCCAATCAATACAACAGGATAGAATTCGAAAGCTTACCCATTACTTACCATGTTCACACGCCATTCTTGTGTTAACAATAATACAAGGGTTCAACATTATATATCATATAATCAATTCAATCATTAATATAAATACAAGTTTAATTAACTAAAATAATTTCAAGAACATAATCATAGTCTAATCTTTTAATTGAGTGAACCATAAAAATCTAGTCTTTTATTCCTCTTCCTTCACTCGACATTTTCGAGTTACACAAGTGGAAATTTTATCTTTAATCTAATTAAAATATAAGCTCTTAACTATAAATTAAAATAATTTCAAGAATAATTCCAAACACTAATCTTTTATCAAGGAAACAAGTAAAAATCTTTCTTTTATTCTAAATGTATCACTCGACTATTTCATAAAATTAGGCAAGACTAATTATTTCCTTTGCAAATCTAGATGAATCATGATTTAATTAACTATACTAAATTAATTAAATAAAAATTAGTAATTTACTCTATTAAACATATCTTTTCGAACCAAACTAATGATCAAATCAAGATTAGTACACGGTATTTTCAAGAAAATAATCAAGGTTAAATCTTTATACTTGAAGAACTATACTAGATAAATATTTAATTCAAGATTATCAATAAAGATTAAAGTTAGATCAAGATTATAGCAAAAAGAGAAATTTTTATCATGCTAGAACATTCGAACCTAGATGGTGTCACACGATACACTTGTATACTTCCTTCATAAATTATTCTAATAATAATTCAACAATTCTAGGTAGCAAGAATCATATAACTATCATAGAATAAGGTGAAAGCATGGAATAAACTTGTCGAATATTCATAGAATTATATATATGGCACTCGACATTCATGGTAATTATTCAACATGAAATTCAAAATTACACAAGAATGATTCTAAGCAATCCTACAATGTTCTAAACCTAATCTATTAACTATCTAATTAATTAATCCTAAAGATTAAATAGAACAACTAATTTAATTACCTATTGTTGAACTAGGAACAAAGTGTCGTGTAACTCGTCTTGCACGAGTGATCTCACGGTTTTGGTGTTCTTTGGCTCTTGCTTCAATCTTTAATGGTTGAATGAATAGAAAAGTGTTTAGGATTTTTCTTGTGATTATTTTTGAGAGTTCAAGAATACGGCAAGATTGTTGTTGAATGGGTTGGCCATGTGGTTTTAATGATCAACAAGGAAGTTATTTCCTCCTAAAATTTAGTAAGGATTTTAGGATAAAAGTCCAATTTTTAGGTGAAAGTCATCTTAGATATGAATTAATAATGTTGGTGGAATTACATAAATTAATTAATTAGAAGTAAAGGAAACAAGGGGGCCGTGGGGTATAGGGCTTGGTCATAGCATGTTAGGGTGTAGAATTTGGGCCGAGGTCAATATTTAGGCTTGCTATCAAGTTATATTGTTAATTGACCCAATAAAAATTAATTAATCAACTAATTAATTAAATAATTAATTAATTAAATAAAATTTAAAATAGCCCAAAATTTCGGGTTATTACTGTCACCCATCCTTAAGAAAATTTCATCCTCGAAATTTTTCATAAGGAAGCTCACTACAAAGCACAACATACGGAAAGACAAAAGTTCGAACTAACCGACGCTTACCCTAGCGAAACAACTCCGGATATTTCTCGCGCATGGAGGACTCGGTTTCCCAAGTAGCTTCCTCATATTGCTGACTTCTCCATAGCACTTTAACTAGTGGAACTGACTTTCGCCTCACATACGCTCTTGACGATCCAGGATCTGCACCGGAACCTCATCGAAGGATAGGTTAGGTGCGATAGCAGCTGACTCAACCGGAATTGCATGCGACGGATCACTCACATACTTCCGTAGCTGTGAAATGTGAAACACATCGTGTACCTTCGACAATTTTGGTGGTAAGGCCAGCCTATAGGCCACTTCACCCACTCTCTCTAGAATCTCGTATGGACCTACATACTTAGGCCGGAGCTTCCCTTTCTTTCCAAAATGAGTTATACCCTTCATTGGCGATACCTTCAGTAGTACTTTATCACCTTCCTGAAACTCCAACGCCTTCCTCCTCCGATTTGCATAAGATTTCTGCCTGGTCTGCGCCGCTTGCCGCTTTGCTCGATTCACTTTGATCTGCTCGACCGTGTCTTTGATATGCTCCGGTCCTATAACCAATGCATCACTGATGTCGCTCCAACAGGTAGGACTACGACACTTACGCCCATATAAAGCTTCATATGGTGCCATCTGAATGCTGGAATGGTAGCTGTTGTTGTAAGAGAACTCCACCAGGCTTAGGGACTTAATCCAAGACTGTTGAAATTCCAATGCGCAGGCTCTAAGCATATCTTCGAGGGTCTGGATGGTCCGCTCTGTCTGGCCATCTGTTGCTGGAATGCTGTGCTCAAATTCAACTTAGTGCCAAAGGCTTCTTGCAAGGATTTCCAGAACCGCGATAAGAATCGAGGGTCTCGATCTGAAACAATATCCCTTGGCACGCCATGGAGTCGGATTATTTCCTGAGTATACGCTTCTGCCATCTTTTCCATGGTCCAAGTGGTCTTCATGGGGATGAATCTTGCTACTTTCGTCAGTCGATCCACAATCACCCATACAGCATTCAATCCACTGGCGGTAGGCAGCAAACTGACCACAAAATCCAACGAGATGGAATCAAATTTTCCATTTCGGGATTGGCAACGGTTGAAGTAAACCTCCGGGTCTCTAGTGCTCAATTTTAACCTTTTGACAGACAAGGCATCGAGCTACAAATTCCACAATTTACCGCTTCATTCCGAGCCACCAGAAGTGCTCCTTCAAATCCTTATACAACTTGCCACCCCCGGGGTGCACTGAATAAGGAGTGTTATGTGCTTCCCGCATGATCTTGTTCCGTAGAACCTTATCGTTCGGCACACACCACCTGTTGATTTGTGGTTAGATTTAGCTTAAATTAAATAGAGTATTCCGATTAGTATTTAGATACCTTTCTCAGAATTTCAGACTCCCATCGGTCTCTATGGTAAATTCCTCTGCTTGGCCTTGCAGCTTAGCTTCGCGGATTTTCTCGAGTTGAGCATCCTGCTTCTGCTTATCTCGAATTTCTTGATAAAGATCAGGTTCCACACTCATAGCATTAAGATACACCCGAGTATGTCCCGATGTAACAATTTCCACCTCCAGTCTCTGAAGATCTACATGAATTTCCTTTGGCAACACCATTACTCGGTTGAGGGAATGCCTCTCCTTGCGGCTTAAGGCATCTGCCACACGGTTAACCTTCCCTTCGCAATAATCCAGTGACAGGTCATAATCCTTGATGAGCTCTAGCCACCTTCGCTGTCTCATGTTGAGTTCTTTCTGTGTAAAGATATACTTGAGGCTTTTGTGATCGGTGAAAATCTTACAAGTTGCTCCATAAAAATAATGTCGCCAAATTTTGAGGGCGAACACTATAGCTGCCAACTCCAGGTCGTGAGTAGGGTAGTTCTTCTCATGCACCTTGAGATGTCAGGAGGCATATGCTATCATCAACACACACCCTAGTCCGTTCTTTGATGCATTGTTGTAGACCTCATATCCTAACAGTGGCGCTTCAACTAAGCTTTGCTTCAGAGTCTGGAACGCCTTTTCACATTGTTAAGACCAGATGAACTTGCTTTCTTTTTGCAATAACTTTGTCATTAGCTGGGCGACCTTCGAGAAGTCCTTCACGAACCTCCGATAATAACCTTCCAAAGACAACATCATTTCAAAGTTTCGACTGATTGGGTAACATATTGTTATCATTCTTAAGATAGTTCCGTTACCTGCTAACCCGAGGAAACTCCTGATTTCCGCTACACTTTTCGGGCTATTCCATTCCAAAATGGCCTTGACCTTTGCTGGGTCTACCTTAATACCGTCCTTGTTGATGACGTGGCCTAGAAATGCCACTTCTTGAAGCCAAAATTCGCACTTGGACAACTTAGCAAACCACTTCTAAGCTCGCAACACGTCCATCACCATGCGTAAATGTTTCTCATGGTCCTGCTCATTCTTAGAATATATCAGGATGTCATCAATGAACACTACCACGCAAACATCAAGTAGATGGTGAAAAGTACGGTTCATTTGGTCCATAAATACCGCCGGAGCGTTGGTTAGACCAAATGGCATCACTTCGAACTCATAATGCCCATATCTAGTTCTGAACGACGTCTTAGGGATGTCCTACGCCTTCAGCGGAATTTGATGGTATCCGGACCGAAGGTCAATCTTGGAGAAAACACCTGCACCCTTTAACTGGTCAAACAAATCGTCTATCCTGGGTAGAGGATACTTGTTCTTTACAGTCACCTTGTTGAGCTCTCGATAATCGATACACATCCTCATGCTTCCATCCTTCTTTTTAACGAACAACACCGCGCCCCATGGTGACACACTGGGTCTTATGAAACCCCTGTCGATCAAGTCTTGTCGTTGAGTCTTCAACTCTTTCAGTTCTGCCGGCTCCATTCTATACGGAGCCTTTGATATTGGTGCCATTCCCGGAACCAAGTCGATGTTGAACTCTACTTCTCTTTCCGGAGGTATTCCCGGTAACTCTTCAGGAAATACATCAGCGTAGTCCTTGACCACTGGTATTGCTTCGAGTTGCTCCTCTTCGGAGACGTCTTTCACCTGGCATAGATACACCGCTTCCCCTTTTTGGTGAAGTCTTCTCATCTTCATTACTAACACGAACTTTAATCCCTTCTTGTTTGTTGTGCTGGAGTAAGTTAAACGCTTTCCCTTAGGTCCCCGCAACACAATTGCTTGGTCTCAGCATCTGATTGCCGCTTGATATTTGGATAACCAATCCATTCACAGGATTACATCAAACTCGATCATCGGAAACTCCTTTAAGTTAGCCGTTAACTGTTCTCCAGCTATGACTATTGGAACGTCCCTGAATTCACGATTACAAGCAAAATCCTCGCCCGAAGGTAGAGTTACAATAGATTTTACGGGAGACTCTCCCGGCAAATTAGCTTTACACACAAAAGACTTTGCTACAAAAGAAACAGTGGCACCCGTATCAAACAATACTAAAGTTGACAAATTATAAACAAGTACCCGTAACTACATCGGACTGCGCATCCGCTTCTTCCTGTGTCATGCAGAAGATACGATTCTTTACTGGTGCCTTGCTCTCCGTGGCTGCTGGTTTGTTCTTCGGACACACCCAAGACTTGTGTCCTTCCTGACCGCAAGAATAACAGACCACTACCGAGCCATCGCACTTTTTCCCTGGATAAGCCTCTTTCTGGCAACCCCTACAGATTCGGTTTCCTTGAAATTTGGGCGTGGAGTTACCCTGCTGATGCGGTTTCTGAGGTTGCTCGAATCTCGTCTTCTTTGCTGCTGCCGGTGGTTGACAAACAGTAACCCTTTTCTTGGCAGCTTCTTTCTCGGCCAAGGATGCATGAATTTCCAAGGCCACCTCATAAGCCCTCTGAAATGTCGTGACACCGCTGCTGATAACGTGCACTCTGATATCAAGGTCCAGCTTCTTGATGTACCTCTTTAGTCTCTCTGCTTCGGAAGGTATCATTGCGGTAGCAATTCTGGACAGTTCTGCAAACTTATCTGTATAAGCCTGCACAGACATAGTTCCCTGTGTAAGCATCAGGAACTCCTCCTGTTTCTGCCACCTGAGTTCATCGGGGTAGAAACGCTCTTGGAGTTTGGCGACGAAATCCTCCCATGACATGCCTCTCACGGACCTTCCCGGAGGACGAACTGTCATCCACCAGTTATCAGCTTCTAAGCGTAGATAGTAGCAAGCAATTTAGACCCGTTCTTCATCTGGGCAATCGGTCGCATTGAACAGTTTCCACATTTCCTGGATCTAACTTTCGAGCACTACAAGATCAGCTGTGCCATCATAGGTCGGAGGCCGATGACGGGAAAGCCGATCGAAAGTGGACTGACCACTAGACGATTGTGCCCCTTTCTGAGCTAAACTAATGATCGCACCTTCAAGCATGCGACGTCGATCGCGACCACTAAGTGATCGTCCCGAGCTTGCCATTCTATCAAGATAATACACAAGTTAGGATCATAAAAGAACAATTATAAGTTAATTAGTCACGAAAAGCACAAAAATTCGCCTATCCCAGATAGTCTACCCGAGTCAACACTCACTTAAGTTCTTGTGGCAACGCTACGTAAGTCAACTCTCGGGTAATAAAGCACACTATCTCACGGATTACTTATGGTGAAGTAACCTAAAAAATTCAGCTCTGGTGCCAACTGTAACGACCCGTATTTTATTAGCGTTGTTTTCGGAGAAAACAACAATACGAATCAAAGATTAATTAAAAGTTTGCGATTCTAAGTCTATTATAAATAGCGGAAGCTCTAGACTTAATCAATTTATTAAAGAAATTATAAAACCATTCAAAAATCGAATAAAATGTCCTTTACAACTGGGACTTCATGGTCCAATATTTAATACGAAACTACTAAAATCCATTAATAAACTGATTACAAAGGCTAGGGAAAAAGGTATAAAATGCTAAGTTCCTCGCTTGCTCACAACCCAGCCCTTGCGTGTACCCCAAATTATTCTTCATTTGTACCTGTAAAAATAATTTTTGGGGTCCACATTCAGTGGGGAGTAATTAGATTGTTCTACTTAATCAGTAGAACACCATTAGAAATATAATAGTAAGAATATATTCATTGAACAGACATCATAGCAAACAACATAGATTAAAAGTTATAATTCAAGTACGCAGCGGAAATATCATAACAAAACCAAACTTAGACTCACGAAATCACTTGACTCATTCCTAGACTTCTAGACTTATTACTGACTCTCAATATCTAGTTCAATCCAAGTACTAATCCGTGACACAGTCATATGCACGTAGGGGAAACCTTAACTCTTCCCCAGCTTTCCTTGTCTCATGTCGGTCAACCACGAGGGGTCATTTTCCCGAGAACTGGGATCCAGAACTGTCCCAAAACTTCAGAAGGGACAGTGGCTTCGACTAAACCTATTTTCATGGCACTTTAGCCACTAGATAGGCGGTCACTTCATAGTTTTATCTTTTCAAGTTCAATATTCCAGTTCACACCTTGATTCAATTGACAAGACTTGACTTCTATCAGTTCTAGTTTAACCTTTCTTGACTCAAATCTCTAGACAATTATCCAATTGACAACATGCTCGACATTCAACTAAACAACACGGTAATTCCTCATGCAACATAATTATCCAATTCTACAAGTTCATACATGAAAACAATATGCAATAAACATAATTCCACAACATATTCCAATCAATACAACAGGATAGAATTCGAAAGCTTACCCATTACTTACCATGTTCACACGCCATTCTTGTGTTAACAATAATACAAGGGTTCAACATTGTATATCATATAATCAATTCAATCATTAATATAAATACAAGTTTAATTAACTAAAATAATTTCAAGAACATAATCATAGTCTAATCTTTAATTGAGTGAACCATAAAAATCTAGTCTTTTATTCCTCTTCCTTCACTCGACATTTTCGAGTTACACAAGTGGAAATTTTATCTTTAATCTAATTAAAATATAAGCTCTTAACTATAAATTAAAATAATTTCAAGAATAAGTCCAAACACTAATCTTTTATCAAGGAAACAAGTAAAAATCATTCTTTTATTCTAAATGTATCACTCGACTATTTCATAAAATTAGGCAAGACTAATTATTTCCTTTGCAAATCTAGATGAGTCATGATTTAATTAATTATACTAAATTAATTAAAAAAAAATTAGTAATTTACTCTATTAAACATATCTTTTCGAACCAAACTAATGATGAAATCAAGATAAGTACACGGTATTTTCAAGAAAATAATCAAGGTTAAATCTTTATACTTGAAGAACTATACTAGATAAATATTTAATTCAAGATTATCAATAAAGATTAAAGTTAGATCAAGATTATAGCAAAAAGATAAATTTTTATCATGCTAGAACATTCGAACCTAGATGGTGTCACACAGCACACTTGTATACTTCCTTCATAAATTATTCTAATAATAATTCAACAATTCTAGGTAGCTAGAATCATATAACTATCATAGAATAAGGTGAAAGCATGGAATAAACTTGTCAAATATTCAAAGAATTATATATATGGTACTCGACATTCATGGTAATTATTCAACATGAAATTCGAAATTATACAAGAATGATTCTAAGCAATCCTACAATGTTCTAAACTTATTCTATTAACTATATAACTAATTAATCCTAAAGATTAAATAGAACAACTAATTACCTATTGTTGAACTAGGAACAAAGTGTCGTGTAACTCGTCTTGCACGAGTGATCTCACGGTTTTGGTGTTCTTTGGCTCTTGCTTCAATCTTTGATGGTTGAATGAATAGAAAAGTGTTTAGGATTTTTCTTGTGATTATTTAGAGTTCAAGAATATGGCAAGATTGTTGTTGAATGGGTTGGCCGTGTGATTTTAATGATCAACAAGGAAGTTTTTTCCTCCTAAAATTTAGTAAGAATTTTAGGATAAAAGTCCAACTTTTAGGTGGAAGTCAACTTAGATATGAATTGATAATGTTGGTGGAATTAAATAAATAAATTAATTAGAAGTAAAGGAAACAAGGGGGCCGTGGGGTATAGGGCTTGGTCATAGCATGTTAGGGTGTAGAATTTGGGCCAAGGTCAATATTTAGGCTTGCTATCAAGTTATATTGTTAATTGACCCTATAACAATTAATTAATCAACTAATTAATTAAATAATTAATTAATTAAATAAAATTTAAAATAGCCCATAGTTTCGGGTTATTACAGATGTGATCCGTCTGATCTCTAGTTCCGTCATACAGCTTCATGGTGGGTACGGCAAACTTCCTCAGGATCTCCATCATAGCAATATGGGGAGAATAAGGCGAATCTGCATAGCTGTTCTGGGCTGACTTTTCTATTGGAGGAGGTAGTTTGGGGATCTTAGACAACATCTCTTGCATTTGGGTGATTTGTTTTGCCAGTTGGGCAATTTGTGTTGCCTCTATCATGATTCTTCCACCTGAAACAGGAACATCGGAATCAATATTATTCTAATTAAAAACATGTCTTAACTGGGGGGTTGTCCCCTCGAAGCTCATGTCAAAGCCTGAGGGAAATTGCGGGGGAATTTTCCATGGATTCCCATGGTTCGTCCATGTTGTCGTTTATGGGATAAACGCCGTAGTTGGTCCAGCTAGTACAAATGATGAATCCACAGGTATTGTCGTACCACCCCTGGAAGAAAGTCCATATCCTGGGTTTCTAGGGTTAGCCTGGTTTCTTCTGTCTGGTCATAGGGGGAGTCAATGCCCCCATGTCCAACCTAGTGACAATTCCTTCCAGATTTTGTCTCTGGCCATTCCTCACGTTAGTGGCGATGTATATGGCTGATGAGACCTGAGATCTCAGCACATCATTTTCCTCGCTTTAGCCTCCGCTTTTGGGCCCTTTGCTTCATCTCATCAGTAGTGCCAGTAAACCCACGTGATGCTACAAATTAGTGAGGAGTAGGGATCGGATAACAGTGTAACCGGAAGTCAAAAGCTTTTACCTTAGAAGCTGATTCAATGGAAGTGAGGAGCAGGGAAGCGTATGCAAAGGAGGCCTTTGCTGATCCAAATGTGGGCATCAATAGAGAGCTTGGTGATTGAATGGTATCACTAAGAAACCGTCACTAAAAGAGTATAAGCATTTGTGATCAAATGGGAGGTTATCATTCAGCAACTGTTAGTTTAGCACTTTAACATATATAGTGGATGGGTTTTTTTTTAAAAAATAAAAATAGATGCATGTCATGTTGGAGAGAATGAGTGGATAGATATTGGCAGGAGTGAACCTGGTGTTAGTATTTGGGGTTTGGAGCTCTCCTAGTAAAATGATTCTTAAATTATAATATAGATATGTTTAATTAGATTATGATTCCATGATAATACTCTCACGGCCCATTTTGTAACCAATTATAAATGCAGGTAATGGAAATGGATTTATAACTAAATTTAGAAGGAAAATCATAATTCATTCCTATGGTGGTGCTAGCTTTACTCCAATTTATCTAATTTTCTTCACAAATATTCATTCCCATCTAATACCACCCTTCCACATGTTAATGGATGGTAATGGAAAGTAAGAAGAAATTCAAGTTTGGGAATGACAAATATGTTTTCCATGGGGATTTTGAAGTTTTTCCTTAACAAATTACACTTTAAATCCATCACCATTACCACAATTCATTACCAACAACAAAACGGGCCGTCAATATATCCATAAAGATTTAAACTTTAATTGGATTAGTTGTTTTAATTTGAAGGAAAAATTGCCTGAAATAAGCCAACCTTTTCGTGGTCTTCCATATTTAAGCCAACCTTTGAATAATCCAGATTTAAACCAACCTTTGGATCATTAAAGCCAAATTTGGGTTGGATGACTTGTGACCTGTTCTACCGGTTAACATTTGTTTTTATTTTTCCTTTTTCTTCTTATTTCCATTTTTCTCGTTTATTTTTTGTTATTTCTTGATTTTCTCATTCTTCTCTCCCTCGTCTCTCATCTCACATCCATTCATTATCATTATCATCATCAATCTTCAGCTTCATCATCAATCTGGATTTTGGGTTCATTAACCGGTTCATTATCATCATCAATCTCCATCTTCATCATTACCGAGGTTAGTTGGGGGATTTGGGTTCGAATTGGGGGAAAATTTTGGGTACGAATTGGGGGGATTTCGGGTTCAAATTTGGGAGGTTTCTTGAGTTCGAATTTGGGGGAAATTGGGGGAAAATTGGGTCCGAATTTAAGGGAAAATTGGGTTCAAATTCGAGGGATTTTAGGGTTCGAATTTGGGGGAAAATTGGGTTCACATTTGGGGTATTTTAGGGTTTGAATTTGGGAGATCTTTGGGTTCAAATTTGGGGGATTTTAGGACTCGAATTTTGGAGAAAATTGGGTTCGAATTTGGGGAATTTTCGGGTTCGATTAGGGGCGTGGTATTTGACTATTTGGTGACCTAGGGTTTGGTTAGTGATGGGTTTGGTGGTTTGAGGTTTGGTTAGTAGTGAGTTGGGGGTGGATTTTGTTTAGTGGCAGGGGTGGATTAGTGGTGGGTGTGGGGCAAGGCTTGTGGCGGTGGTGGGTTGGGCTTGCTGGGATTGGGATTGGTGGTCTGGGCTGGGCTCGGTGGCGAGCTGGGATTTGGGTTGAGTGGTTTTGGGCAGTGGTGGTGGGTCGGTGGATAGGGGTTGTGGGTTTGGGTGGTTTGGGGCAGGGGGTGGTGGGTTGGGTGGTTTTGGGCAGGGGGTGGTGGGTTTGGGTGGTTGTGGGTTGGAGTGTTTAACAATGGTGGTGGGGTTGGGTTAATTAGTAAGGTTAAGCCTAATTAAATTATAATTAAGCTTAATTAAGTTCTAAATGATCATTAACCTGTTGATTACCTATGTTAACAGGTTAATTTTTTAGTCAACCTATTTTTGGCTTTAATGATCCAAAGGTTGGTTTAAATCTGGATTATTCAAAGGTTGGCTTAAATATGGAAGACCACGAAAAGGTTAGCTTATTTCAGACAATTTTTCCTTTTGAATCACTTAAACTCTATTTTTTTGAATAAAGCATGAGTTTTGATAAATTTTAGAAATTTGATTGAAAATTCATGACATTCTTTAAAGATTCAAAATTTATTTGTATTGGATGATTTAAATTGTTGAATTTAATTATTTTTTCCATGTAGAATTTGGATTACAAATCCAACACACTTTAATTTTCTACTCCGTAGTATACTTTTAGGGAACACATTTTATTAACGTCTACACCATTTTAACCACAAAAATTTTAAAGACAACCTAGTTTGAAATGGGCAAAAATTCCATTAAGGTATATTAACTTCCCCCATTTTAAAACCCGTGAATAAATTTTTTTTTTTAAAAAAAATAAATAAATAAATAAAAGCAACGAATATTATAATAAGTCATGACTAAAGTGCTCTTTATGCAATTATGCTTTTACTCTTTTCGCATATATCACCTCGACTCCTCCAGCATTGAGTGGCATCCTATGCAGCAACTAGTCTACAATTAGAAATACTACTATACATATCAACAAAAGTTCTTTTTATAGCAGTAGCACCAAACGTTATCGCTTCATCAGCTATTGGACCAGTGATTCAAACACTTCATATGAATTAAGAGCTTGATCTAGGCTTTGACAATGATTGAATAGAGTTTTTGACTATAGAGCTTCATATGTGTATATGACTGCACTAAAATATTTTTGTTAAAAATTCAAATTAACATCCTAAAGAATTGAGTAATTAATAATTAGGAACAAAATGATGTACTTACTATTTAGAAGCCAAAAACAAAAACTAGAATAAAATTAAAAAAGTGCAAAAAAAATATTTATTTAAATTTTTTTAAAAATAATATGGGAACTTATTAATTTTATTTTCAGACTAATGTTGTTAACTAGGGATGCAAGTGGGCCGGGTCAAGTAGGAGACCCACCCCTTCCCCGCCCCAATGGATGGGGATGAAAGTCATACCCGCGGGTGATGGGGCGGGGTGGATTTTAAGTTGTACCCGCCCCATCCCCGCTCTGCTCCACTCGCCCCATCTCAACACACCGTACATTTTAGCCACTCAAAATATAAAAATTTCAACAAATCTAATGCTAAAAATAAAAAAATTTCCCCTTAATTAAAAATAAATTACAAGTTTATAACACTCTTTTGCAAGTATTATTGTTGTACACTTGTACAAGTGTTTTTTTTAATCAATATTTGAAATTTTATAGGTTATATAATTAAATGAGTATTATTTAATGAGTTTCAAATGAGGATTAAGTGGATGGTGGGGCGGCCGACGGGGAAGGTATAGATTTGGTGGGGATGAATACCCAAGTGGGTAGCACTGTCAATTCAGGTCAACAGTTCAGTTTTGGTTTTAACCAATCAGTTTGGGTCATTTCAGTTCAGTTAATTTCAGATAATTTTTTTTTCAGTTCAGTTAATTTTGATTTCAGTTCAGTTCAGTTCAGTTTTTGTACGGACATATTTCAGTTCAGTTCAGTTTCAGTTAATTGTTCAGTTTAACCATTCAGTTAAAAATTCGAACGGGTGCAATTCAGCTCAGATCAAAATGTCGACAGTTCAGTTCAGTTTTGGTTACAGTTATTTTGGTTCGTTTAGCTTTAGTTCAGGTCATCTGAGATTATAATTTTGTAATTCCAAACCAACCTTAAGATAGACATTCAGTAGGAAATTTCCTACCGCTAGTCGGTCGCATGCAAATGTGTAAAATCGGTCGCAAATTAAATCACCTACCCTGCTACCCATATTTCTTGTAGGAAATTACCTACCGCATTTTCGGTCGGAAATGTTGAGAACTGCGGTAGCAAATCACCTATCAATATTTTTTTATTTTTTCGGTAGGAAATGTTGTAAAATGCGGTAGGTAATTTTTCCGACCGAAAATAGGTCGGAAATGTACAATTAGCGACCAACGTATTTCCTACCGCTCAATACCGATCGAAAATCGGTCGGAAACATGATTTTCAACCGATTTTTCTACATTTCCTACCGCTTATGGCGGTAGATAATTTAGCATTTTCTTGTAGTGTTCAAAATAGTTCGGATAATATTGTATCATTTTTGATTCAGTTTAGTAATATTCAAATTAAATTAGTTTCAAGTCATTTTTAGTTTTAGTTAGATCCAGTTATCATCTTTTCAGTTCAGTTACAGTTAGCTTCAGTTATCCCCTTTTCAGTTCAGTTATTTTCAGATAACCCATTTTCAGTTTAGTTTCAGTTCAGTTATTTTCAGATATTTAACAGTTAACTTCAGTTTCAGTTAGTTTCAGATTCAGTTCAGTTTAATATTTTTCAGTTGACTTTCAGTTATCAGTTCATTCAGTTCAGTTCACTTTCAGGTAATTTCAAATCGACCCAAAACAGTTCAGTTTCAGTTAGTTCAGTTAAATCAGTTCTGACCCAATCTAACAGCACTACAAGTGGGTTATGGAGGAAGATAGGTATTAATTGTGTACATGGTGGAACGGGGATGGAGATAAGTTTTAGACCCACCGCAGGGATGGGGGTAGAGATGAAAAGGTGAAGTGGGAACAGGGATGAGAATGTCAAAATCCGCCCCGCCCGCCCTAGTTGAATCCCTATGTTAACGAATATTTTAAAATAATCGAACGCATTACATGCCCAAAAAACTATATCATATAACAATACTGTCGTTGTGTCATATTAATTGCAACAATTTGACATAAAATAGAGAAGAAAAATGTCAAATCATTGCAATTAACATGACACGGAAGTATATATAAGATACATTAGATTAGATGAAAGGCAAAGAGCTAAAAATTGCTTGTTTATCTATTTTCATAACAATTTTGTCCAAACAGGTATGAAAATATAATTAACCTTGGTCTAATAAGTAAAACAAGCAATGCAAAAGAATTAAACTAATGATAAAGTAAATAAATACAATTCTCTATATTAGCATCCTAGGAAATTTGTACTAAAACCGAATATAAATAACAATTCCTTGCAGTAACTTGATTAAGGCTGGCATTTCAATCAACATTCTTTCCATATTTATTGTTGCCCATTTCAAGATTAGCAGCACCATTTTGATGATGATCATCATCAGTTATGTACTTGCCCCAATACCAATGCTTCTTCCAAACAAGACTGTTCATTTCTTCAATTGGTATGCCCTTAGTCTCCGGGACGAAAAAGTAAACAAACAACGACATGATCAACACCATGGCCGCAAAGAAGAGGAATAATCCAAACTTTAGATGGCATAGCAGAGTAAGGAAAATTTGGGCTACCACAAAGGTGAAGAGCATGTTGACGGACACTGTGATACTTTGTGCCGCGGACCTGATCTCTAAGGGGAAGATTTCCGATGGGACCAACCAACCCAATGGGCCCCACGACCATGCAAAACCCGCAACAAAGATGCATATTAAGAGCACCACCACTATTGCGTACCAATCAGGTAGGCTCTCCACGTCCCCACTCACTCCAAACTGTACCCCTATGGCAATCGCTACAGCCACCTGTAAAAGCAAGATAACCAATTCAATGAATCATTACAAATTAACTAAAACATTAATTTGGCCCAAATCCATAATTTCAAATGAAATGCTTATATCCAAACATAGCAGATATTATAACGTGACAATATATACATTAATGAATGATTATTATTACTATTAATAGTAATTTACCTGAGAAAGGAACATTTGAGTGCCACCTTGGAGGAAGAGGAACCTTCGACCCCATCTATCAACACCGTAAATGGAAACAGAGGTAGCGACGACATTAACAAGGCCAGTAATAACAGCAGACATAAGAGAAGCATTGCTCTTAAAGCCAATAGTCTTGAACAAAACCGGAGCATAAAACATGATGACATTAATCCCAGTAAATTGTTGGAAGAAAGGAATCAAAATAGCCATAGTAAGATGAGGCCTATACTTCTTCTGTAACAGATTCCTCCAAGGGTGTTCCACTTTCTTGGAGGTCTCACTTGCTGCCACAATGTCGTTTAGCTCGTCGTGTACGTCTTCTACACCTCTAACTCTCTTCAGTTGGATCATGGCTTCGTCGTGTTTGCCTCTTTCAACCATCGAGTTTGGGGTGTCTGGCAGGATTAGGGATCCTACTGTGATGATTAGTGCAGGAACCATGGCGCCCCCTAAGCTCAATCTCCAACCTAAGTTGTGGAGTTTCGAGAAGAAGTAGTTTAGGACATTGGCTACTAATATTCCTATGGTTATGGATAGTTGGAAGCCTATGTTTAGAGATCCTCTGTACTTGGATGGTGCCATCTCTGATAGGTATAGTGGTACTGACTGTAATCACATTTATATATATTAACCCATATGTTAGTTAGTATTTTACTACATATAAGCAAATACGAAAATCATATACACACCTGTATTGATTGCACTATAAGCATCTATTTTATGACTACTTCCTAAATTGGTACTCAGTAATATTTTGTCATGTGTTTCAAAATTTCTATTTGAATAAATGCTAATATCACGCATTATTTAATTTGGTGTAATTAATGTTTAATTTAAAGTAGTGTTTGAAATCTTTGGATATGTAAAATTCATTTCAAATTGATTAATTTAATTTCAAATGAATATTGAAATGTTACAATTCAAAATGACAATTATTTGTTTAAATTGTTTTTAGAATTTGAAATGACATGATTTTGTTAAGTATTTGAAATATACAATAATTGCTTGTTAAGCATTTGGGTTGGAATTGGGCCAAATCTAATTCCAATTTTTTTTACGTGTCAAACATATAATTTGACCCAAATGTATCATTTTAAATGAAATACTAGTATCCAAATATAGCATTTGTTAATTGTTTACTTCATTCATTTCGCAGTATACTTTCTTTTATGTGTTTTTTAAGGTAAAAAATTTATGCATAAAAATGAGCAAATTAATTAAAATAATTTAAACAGGAAGCAAGACGGAAACGATAAGCTATCGGTATTAAAATTATTTTATTTCGCTAAAGTTTTGTTCATACTTTCAAACCAGTGTGTTTGACTACAAACCAGTTAGTGTGCTACAAAGCAAGTTTGAACTTAAAAATTTTAAATTGATTGATTAAGATGAAAGGAGAATAAATAAAATACAACAAGTTGGAGGGAAAATGCATCAAATGGGCTCCAAACAGAAAATAAATAAAAAATACTTTATTTGTCGTTACTTTAAGTAAAAATTTCGTCATCCTGAAGATTTTAGTGTTAGTGTAGTATATAATACTCACGTTTAAGCAATTAACAACGAGTATATGATTAATTATTTGAAAATTGGCCTACTAATCGTTGAATTCAATGCCGTTACATGAACGTCTATGATTATTTTATTATTGTGGATATTTAAGGGGACAATACAAACAAAAACAAAGCCAAATAATAGTGACTCCCATTGAACAACTAAGTAAGATTGTTAGTGGGTCAAATTAAGTAGGAGATTCGTACTTTCGTGAGTTGAAAATTTTAGTGTAGTTTTGTGATTATCGATGTGAATGGTTAGGATTACAAAATTTTAATTTATTTTAAATTTTAATATCTAATTAAAATAATTTTAAAAGATTTTTTTAAATTAGATTTAACAACTAAAAATAAATAAAAAATTGTGAGATCACATGTAACAAACATGTCCACGTATAAATGCATGATGCTGTAAATATGGCAATAGTTTGTGTTTTAAGCAACAAATCACAGCAGATATAAATATAATAAGAATTGTTTGGGCAGTAATTTTTGGAATTGAAGATTGAGATCTGAGAGCTGTAAGGTGATGTAAGCCATTAATTAATCATATTGGCTTCACGCAAGAAAATAAACAGGTTATTTATTTTAGGATAATAATACTTTCCAAAAAATAAAAATTATGTCAAAATTACTCATAAATTACAACGTATTATCTTGACAATCGGTTTTAGGAAAAGATTTTTCATCATAAATAAAATAATTAAAACACAAGCAAGATTAAAACCAATCATTTAAAATAAATTTCTATCACTTATAAGTTATAACTTCAAATCGCTAACTCGAAATACGTGTTCAGATGGTATTGTCTACATAACATATTAATTACTACCTCCGTTTCGAAAAAAACGCAATGATGTTTCAAAATAAATGCAACAATTTTAATTTTTTTTCTATCTTTTACATCATTACATACCCCACTTTATCTCTCTATCACTTTTACTCTCACAGCAAAAAATTGCCTAAAAATCCGTGATACCCCAATTGTTGCGCTTTTTAAAACAGAAGAAGTATAACAATTTGTCTTATAATATATAGAGTAGGGAAAAAAAATGTCAAAATATTAACGTTAATATGTTACAGAGGGACCATTTATAAATAATCTGAAGTGGATGAATTATATCATTTCTTAATGATTTTAATAAACAAATTAAAAATTTCAAAGAAAAGTAAATCACTTAGGCCTTACTCTTTTGGACTTATTTTTTAAAATTTCTATTAGATTAAATCAGTTCAATTCACAAATTCAAATAAATCAATAAAAAAAAAAAAGCAGGGTCATACTCTAAACAGTAAACACTAGTGCAGTAAAAGGTAAAACATCAATTAAAGCAACCAAAAAAAAGGAAAACACAAAAAAAAAAGAATTGAAATACGGAATCATGAAATTGTAAGTTGTAACAAAAAAACCAAAAAATCAGCCGTGACTTTTGTAACAGATTTGAAACAGAAAAATATCCTAAATCCCTAATTAGAAAGTAAACAAAGATGCCCTTTAAACATAATTTAATCTTCTACCAAAAAAAGAAACATAATTTAATCTAAATCACAAAAAGAGAAATTTGGAATTTTCCGAGGATTCATCCAAAAAAACAAAAATTTGAAAACCGCAAAAAAAAAAAAAATTCCCAAGTGATGATCGTAAATAATGGAAATCACAAATAAAATAGGAAAAAAAGGGAGGAAGAGTAAAGGAAATAACCTGATTAGCAAATCCAATACCAAAACCAAGCAAAATACGACCAATAATAAGCATGGCAACATTCTGGGCTAAACCATTGATGATAGCACCAGCACAGAACATGATTCCTCCAAACAACATGGATAGTTTTCTACCCAGTTTTCTGGTTACTGTTGAAGCCACTAAAGATGATAATAAAGCAGCCAAATACAGAGACGAAGTGAATAGCGTTAATGTCTCACTATCAAATTTGCAGTATTGATTTGTTGATACTTCTTCTGTTTCCTTTTTGTATACTTCTGGAAAAAACTTTTGTAGAAAATCTGGCATTGCCGTTACTCCACCTATTCCATCAACAAAACAACCAAAAATTAATTTCAAGTTCCGATCATAAAATCGCAATTTTTAGGGTAAAATTTAAATAAACTGATAGAGTAAAAATACCAGAAATTCCGATGTCGTAACCGAAAATAAGACCGCCCATGGCGGCAACAATGCATGTCGCGAGGACATAGAAGGTTAGTTTTCCGGGGTATTCATGGCCGCCGCCTTGGGTTGCAATTCCTACTGCCGGCATTTTTTTATTTTTTTTTGGAAAAATAAAAAAAAGGAAAGAATTGATGAGATGAAGAAGATCGAAAGAAGAGGGGAAATAAAATAAGGTGAGATGAAGAAGAAAGTAGAGAGATTAGAGAAGTGGATATATAATGAGGAACAGAGGAAGAGGGGTTTAAATAGAATGAATAATAATAATAATATCGATAATAATATAATAATAATAAGTCTTGGAATCTCGATATATATCGTAGAATAAGGTGAGATACTAGCTGTCAATGATGATTTGCTGACTTGTAACAATATTTATTTTGCTTTGAGTGTGTAATTAATTAAGAATTTACAATTATTATCTTTTCTTGTTTTAGGATTAGGATAATATTAATGACAGACGCATTGACTTGGACTATGATTTGATTATTTATTTAATCTAATTGGAGTCCGATACCATTGGTAGCGGCGTTAAAGAGGGATTTACTGTTATCCTGAATAGAGCTGAGCAACTCTGTATGGGCCGGACCGGGATGTTTATTCTATGGTCGTTAAAAATCAAAATAAACTAAATCGTCTATCTTAGTTATTAGATTTGATTTTTTTTTTTTTTAAAAAAAATACATTTTTAAATTATTTTAATGTAGCATTAATTAATTTTTCATAATTTTAGATTTATCAAAATTCATTTCAAATTTTTAATTTAACTTTTAAATATATCAAAATTTAAAATTAATTTAGGTAAATTCAAAAATATTAAAAATAAATTAATACTACAAAAAAAACAATATATACTACTAGTTTTCTATGCACGCTTTGCGTGCGATGGTATTTTTAATACATTTATTAATTTGTCCAAACAAACTTTCTCTTTCATTCGGTCATCCCACAACAATGAACAGAAGAAAAGTTTTATTTACCAGATACTATTGGCTACAGAATTTCTATGATAATCAAAATGTAAAATTTTTATTTGATGAAATATATCAATATGGATGTCTATTTATAGAGAATTTAAAAATATTAATTTTGGCATTTTTGTTTTATTTTTTTCGAATTTTATATATTCTACTATTTTCATTTAAAAAAGTTCAAAAATTTAATAACTTTCCTTAATAATTAGGAGTGATACAAATTGAGATTTTAGAAAGTTTTGAAGGGTGGGATGGACTTTTTGAGGGGGACACCATGGCTCCCCCTTGGCTTATATAATAAAGATAAGAGAAGACACTAAAACAACATCTTGTCACGTGTCAATCTCTCATTACAAATTTTCCCGCCCCTTTTTCATTATTGGATCTAAAAAAAGTAATTTTTATATTTTATCTTAAAATATCTATTGCCTTTAAAATTATTATGTGATTTAATTCTATAAATAATACTTGTATCTTAATTTTAATTTAGTTTTGATCATATATTTATTTACTACATATTCTTATAATCAAAATTTACTTTCCATTATACATTTATTATCTCTACATATTCTCATAATAAAATGTCCCCTACTTTTTTAGGGGCAATAAGTATTATTATTGGTTTATTATTTTGACATACAAGCATTACACGACTTTTTATATAATTTGAAGATCTTCATATTAACTTATTAATTTTTGTTAGGATTCTAATTTAAATGTAAACTCAACAAACAATGTACATTTTAGTTATATTTTTCCCTAACAATTGTAATAACATAAGTTTTAGCTTAAAGTAATTATTTTGTATATTTTAATTTGTATGTAAGAATATAATTTTCTGAGAAAATAAACAAGAAAAAAACTATATGCTAATATAAATTTATAAAATCGAATCTATATTATAACTATATGTGTATTTAGAACAACTGTATGACATATTTAATCTATATATAAAAAGATACTAAAAGAGAAGCATATAGAAACAAAACTACAACCTAAAACTTATTGTTTATTATTCGTGAATTTTTCATGTTTAGTGATTGATCTATTTCATTAAAAAAACACTCATAATGTATATAAAAGTAATTTTATTATTGTATATCAAAACAATTCTTTAAAAATTAATGACTAATGTTTGATGACTACCATTGCAGGTTAAAGTTTTCTAAAATTATTTAAGTTACCCCAAAATTTTCTCATGTTACCATAAATTTGAGTAATTTATATTAAATTTAATGTACCACCTTACATAATTTTCTTATTGTTGATTTCATTGACTTTCGCTCAATTTTTTTTCTTATCCATATATTACAATGATTCGAAGATAAAAAATTAATAATCTTTTATTTCTTATTTATCATTTATCTTTATTTTTTAAATTATATTAAGCATAACTATTATTGAATTGAATTTCAATCAAAATATTACTAAAGAATATCATTAATCTTTTAAAATTTTGTTACGGTCATCATTTGTAAGATCGAATTGTATACTATATTATTGCATGAGCACTTATATTAAATCATAACCATGAATACCAAAAGTCTTAGAAGTTTATATATGATTAAAAATGTGAGTTAGCAAGTTATGAACTATCCACTTATAAAATGGGGGGTCAGACTGTGTTTTCACGGGAGATAGGTAAAGATGAATATTAAAAAGTTTGACACTTAAAAAGTAGGGTAAAATAAAAGAATATATTTGCCTTACAATAATTATATGTCAAAATTCATGATGAATTTCTAAAAGAATAGGGTGAGTGGTGGAAAACTACTAGCGTAGGACATAGTAGGCGGTTGATAAGAATTTTTTTAATTTCCACTTTTTACAAAAATATGTAATATATAGTCGTTGTTTTTTAAAACAATCTATCTATTATGACCACAGGTATAAGGGAACTTCTATTGACTTTTATGAAATATAAACAAATTATATGAAGTTTTATTCAATATTAGAAAATTTTTTGAAAAAATACCTTTTAAAAAATTAAACGTGGCTTTTTTTCTCATATTTTTTTATGATTGAAAACACGTAGACGAACCCACACTTATTTTTTTGTATGTGCGGCTGCAGTGATAGAGTAGATTTTAATTTCCAACTATATTATTGATAATATCGTATTGTCTAAGATTTAGATCATGTGTAATTTTTTTTATAAAAAATAAAATATTTCACATAATTAGTGAATTATGTAACTCTTTACAAAACTATTTACAAAGTTAATATTAAGATTTTTAACCGTGCATCGCACGGGTGCTATGCTAGTTAAGATGTATATTTTTTTTATTTAATATAAAAGTAAAATCTAATTACCAAAATCAACTTAATTAACATAAAAAATCAACGGTTTAAATTATTTTGACTTCGGTGCTTATTTTTTCGACAAAAATAGAAGAATTTTCAATTTATGGGTCATCGCTCATGTATAATTGTTAAAACTCGACATGAGCTCAATAAGAGTATGTGCAATAGGTTGGCCCACCTGTTGGTACAAACATTACTAGCCTTATGTGCACGCTATTCGTGCTTTAATAATGTATGAGTATCTTATATAATATTTGTATACATTATTTATGAGCTTGTTGAAAATAAGATTATGATTGTTTAATTGAATAAAATTTAATTTCATCTAATACACTATCTCTGATCAAACTTTTATCGTAATTAAAAGATAAAATTTAATGTGAAAAACTATATAAATATGGGTATCCATTTTTAAATAAATTTAAAAATATTAATTTTGATGCTTTTATTTACTTTTGTAAATTATTAATTTTTTGATATTTTCATTTAAAAAGATAAAAAAATTGTTATATTTTATGTGGAATAAATAATTATTTGCACTTTGAGTCTTTGATTGATAATTCCTTATTTGTTATTGATTGATTAAATTTAATTTATATTTTAACTATCTTTATCTCTATTATATAAGCCAAGGGGGAGCCATGGTGTCCCACCTCGAAAAGTCCATAATGCCCCTTAACATTTTATTGAAAATCAAATAACATCACTCTTACTTATTAAGGAAAGTTAATACTAGTACAATTTTTGAATTTTTTTAAATTAAAATATTACAAAATATACAATTCGGAAAAATAAAATAAAATAATCAAAATTCATATTTCGAAACTCTATAAATATACACCCATTTTAATATAGGTTGTTACATAAAAAATTTACCCTTTTATTATCGTAGAAATTTGATAACCGATTTTGTTCATTGTTGTGGAATGGTTGGATGAAAGGGGAATGTTTGTTTACGATTAAGTGAATAAGTGTGAATTTAAAAAAAATCAATTTCTCGAACAAAAACCTTCGATTATTGAAGATACACTAAAAATATCGTCGCACGCAAAGCTGATAACTTGATTTTATATGTATTCCCCCCCCCCCCTTATTTTGTATGGTTTTATTATGCTAATTGTGCTCTTAGGAGCCATTTTTCTGCTAATAAGTCGATTTGGAGTATTTTGTTTTTCCATGCTTTTGACAGGATTTTGATAAAAGATGCTCTAAATAGAACAAAAACCATCAAAATAGGTCAAGCTAGGCATTGGTGAAGCATTGGGATGTTATGGTGAGTTTCGGAGAGGTTCTGGTGACAATTAGTGAAGAATTGGCTTGAAATTGTTTGATTCGGTTCGAATGATTTTGACCACCTCTCACTATTTTGTACATAACCCGAGCTATGAATATCGGATTGAAGCGATTCCAGTGGAGTTGGAAACTAGATTCAAAGAACTTTAAAACGGTAGGTCACACGCCCGATTTCGACTTGAAACGAAGAAGTTATGACCATTTGAAATTGCTAGTCAGATTTGGGCTCGAGAAACCATTTGGCCCAATTGGAAAACGTGTGTTTCCCATGTTTTTACCCTATAAATATCCCTTTGCAATCCCATGTAAACGAGTCTTTGGACCATTCTTTATTTTCTTATTTTAAGTTTTAGGGTTTAACTTTCTTTTCCTTTTATCTTTTGTTAATTACTTTCTTGTTTCTTTAATTCAAGATTTGTTCTTTCCTTTTTCATATTGGTAATTTCGGGCTCGTTTACATTAGCCGAATAGAGATGAACTGAATTGAACTGAACTGGACTGAACTGAACTGAATAGAAGTGTATTAATTGAACTAAATAGAGATGAACTGAACTGAACTGAACTGAATAGAGATTAACTGAACTGAACTGAACTGAAGATAATCTGAAGTAAATAAGCCCTTCCTCTCCCTTTTCCTTTTGTTTATGTTGATTTAATATTTTATGCCTTTTGATTTATTCTTTATTATTTTATTTGATTAGATCTCCTTCCCTCTAGGGTTTAGGGCATCTATGATTGATTGAATGGGTTGATTGATTTTCTTTATTATTCAATCCATTATTTGCTTTGAACTTCCTAAAATCTGATCTTTATCATATAAAATTGAGTAAATATCAAATTAATAGCCGAGACGTGAAAATTTCATATAGACTTAAGATTTTAGGTAGAATTAATCTATTAAATTGCAATGGCATGTTAGATTAATTCTATAGATCTAGTAAATTGCGAGAGCCTGTTAGGTCTTGGTTAAAGCTTATATGTGAATTATTGAACATTGATATTTAATCAATTCAGGATGTTAATCATAGTGAACCTAAACCCTAGGTCTCTAAAGTTTTAATTCTTATTTTATTTATTTGTTTCTTTAGTCTAATAATCTTTCCCTAAAGGTCCTCTTACATAATTTGAACTTTTTAGGATTAAGAGAAAATTTGTATTTCCCTATGGATTCGACCCTACTTCCCTATCTATATTAGTTAGAGTTGCTAGGTTATTTTTGACGGGTTGCGACGCCCTGTTAAATTTTGGCGCCGTTGCCGGGGACAAGCAAAAGGCTGGCTTGGGGGAGTTTGATAATTTCATTTCATTTGTGTTTTTCTCCCATGTTTTAGTATGATTTATGAATTATTTTGTACTCTTAGGGGCCGTTGTTATTGCTAACCGGGTTGTTTGGAGTATTTTGTGTTTTTCCTTGTCCTTGACAGGAATTAGCTAAAATCCGCTCTCAGAAGACTGGAAATCATCAAATTAGTTCGAGTTGTATCTGGGAGAGATTGTTTCAAGTTTTGGCAAGCTTTGGAGCAAATTTTGAGGAGTTTTGCACAAACCCCGGTAGCGGGGTGCATGTACCCCGGTCAGGGTTGTTGCACGACACTATGCTCGATGTTTTCCAAAAATCGCGAACCTTACTCCAGCGACAACCCCAGTACCGGGGTGCATGTACCCCGTACCGGGGCCGGTGTTCGAGGCTCCGTGAGGCCCAGTTTTGTCTATAAATACCTGTTTTAATCCCTTGTAACACAATTTAACTCTGTTTAGGGTTTAAAAATTAAAATTTTCTCTTGTAAACACAATTTAACTCTTTTCAATTTAATTACTCAAGTGAATTCAAGATTCATTCTATCTATATTAGTTAGAGTTGCTAGGTTATATTTGATAGGTTAGCGACAGCCTCATCAAAAGCGTGCACACAAGGCTAGTTTCATAAGTAAGGGAAGATCAGTATTTTAGACATTTTTATATAATAGAGATTTATACTAATAAAAGAGAAAATATTTGTGTGAAAAACTATATCAATATGGATATCTAATTGTAGAGAATTTAAAAATATGAATTTTGGTGTATGTGTTTTATTTTTTTTAATTATATATTTTGTAATATTTCATTTTAAAAAATACAAAACTTTCCTTTTTAGTTAATATTATGTAGTTTGAGTATTTAATTTTTTTAAAGGGTAGTTTAAACTTTTCTAGGGGGAACACCATGGCTCCCCCCTTGGCTTATATAATAGAGATGAGCAAAAAATTCAAAAAATATAATAAATCTCTATTATATAAGCCAAGGGGGGAGCCATGGTGTCCCCCCTCGAAAAGACCATATTACCCCTCAAGACTTTTTAAAATCTCACTCCTAATTATTAAGGAAAGTTATTACAATTTTTGAACTTTTTAAAGACAAAATAGTACAAAATATAAAATTCTATAAAATAAAACAAAAATACCAAAAATCATATTTTTAAATTCTCTATAAATAGATCTCCATATTGATATAGTTCATCAAATAAAAATTTACATTTTGATTATCATAGTAATTTAGTAGCCAATAGAATTTGACAGTTTTTTATTTTTATTTTTCGAACAAATAACCTTTATATTTTGGTTTTTAGACAGATTAATAGATGTATTTAAAATATCATCGCACGCAAAGCGTGTATAGAAGGCTAGTTATAACTAATGCATGAGCAGGCCCGTATCTGGCCCAGGGCAAACGGGGCAATGGCCCTGGGCCCCATCTCAAAATTTTAACTAACTATTAGGCAAATACAATACAATATCCATGCTACAATGGGAACAAAATGTATCATAGGGTTCGGTTCTCCTTGTGCACATTTTCCCTTTTTTCTCTTTTGTTTCCTCTTTCTTTAAAGCTCCTATAGTCCTATTGTCACACTTTCTCTTCAAACACTGACATTAGTAACCTTATTTTTTATTTTGCTTTTTTTTTTTTTAATTCAAACTGTTAGATTTTCAATTCAATTATTAGATTTTCAATTCAAACTTTCATTTTATTTTATTTTTAAAAAAAAAAAATAATATCTTATATAATAACATTTAATAGAATCTATTGTTCACGCCTTTCCCTCAAATGTGGAAAAAGTAATACAATTTTTGTCTCTTGTCTTCTAACTTTCATCTTTGACTTGATCTAAGCACTGACATTTGTAGTTAATTTTTTGCATCTAAAAACTCTAGAAATAAGTTGTTTTGCTTGAGCATCAGATTGTTAAATAAAAAAGAATTGTATGCCTAATAAAAGTGTAATTTACAAAGACAATGGTTCTTAATGCAAAGTCATTTACAAATTTATAGATAGATTGATGCGGAATGAAACGTTGAAAGACATCTTCATCAACGGTCAATGACGTCACTTATCCATCACTAGTTTGTCTTGGCTAGTTTTAGCTTATTGTATGCATTTGGCTTGTAATAATCAACTTAAAACTCCTTTAGTTGCTTCGTAGTTGCTATAGTTGTTAGCTGAGCTTGTTAGGAAAGGTGAATGCTTGCTTGTTAGTGCCTATGGGCAAGTGGGAATAGGCCTAAAACTTATGACTTGAGCATGGGGTATGTTGTGGCGAAGCTAATGATCTCTTTTTAAAGCATATAAAGGGAATTATGGGAATTCTAAAAAGTCACTTGTAATATTGACTTGGCAGCAAAGGTGCAGGTGACAAAGAGATGATCTATTCTATCAACTGCAACATACATATAGTAGCATCAAACGACAAGTTATGCTTCATCAAGGCTACGGCGGTCGGGATCTAAGTGATTGCTAAACTGAAGGTCAGTTGGAGATTCTCATTCTAAAGCTAGCTCTGTTCTTTTAGAAGGATGAGATCATACCTATTTAGCATTGGGAACGACACTCAAGCGAAGCCCTTACGCGAGGACAAAGGAAGAGAAGGACACAAGTGAACAGCCATCTAACCGTCAGTTGTCACCAATGTCGAAACAAATGGAATCGATAGTATATACTATTGAGACTTGAAAATACACGGGCATTAAGCTTCTTTGACTATGTGCGCGGGCATGAGGGGACATGGCGTGGGCGCGACACGATCTGTACGCGAGTGCGACCATGTTACTTGAGCTTTCTTTTTTGCTTTGTCGCGGGCGCGACAGTTTTGCCTCTTTCCGCGACACGTCAACAAACTTGTTACGGACTTTGCTTCTCTCCTTGCTTATGTTTAATTATTACTCTCCTAATCAAAGGCTTAGATTAATCCCTTTCTCTTATAGGTTTAAGCTCTATAAATTAGCTTCTTTGCCTCATTTTGTAGTCATCTTTTTTGAATGAACTTGATGATGGAGATTTCTGTCTCTTATTGGTGCTGAGTGAACCTTTCCTTGGTGGATAAACAAATATTGTAACCTTGGTAATAGTAGGTCTTATTCTATTCTCTAACTTAGTGATTTTGAGTAGAAATTATTTAGTTCTTGATGATTTGGGCTGGGCTGGGTTGCGGGTTTTAGATTGGGTTGGCGGGTTGGGTTTGTGGGTTGGGGTGAGTGGGTCACGGGTTGGGTTTCATGGGTTGGGCCCATTGGATCATGTGCAGGGTTCATGGGTTGGGTTTCATGGGTTGGGCCCATTGGGTCATGGGTTGGGTTCATGGGTTGGGTTTAGGGGATTTGGGGGGTTTTGAGGGGTTTAAGGGGGTGAACTAGTTTTCAAGTTCTTATCATATCCATGTTTTCATGAGTTTTTCATGTTCATCTTGTTGGGTTGTTTGAGCCATACAAATTTTGTGGTTTTTTCTTGGATTCTAGACCCCATTCCACATCATAGATAGAAAGATATGTAGATAGAGATAGTACTTTCGAATTTTTGATCTTTTGGTAAACTTTTCGAATAAGAAAATAAAATTAAAACTAACAATAACACTTATTAATTGGGGCCTAAATTCTAGTTTCTCCCCAGGCCCCCAAAATCTTAGATACGGGCCTGGCACGAGCCAGAACATGAGTCGGCTCAGCACGAATCATATATTGGATGGTTAGACATGAGCTCTTTTTTTTAACTTGACATGAGTCCGGCACGACATGAATTTTTGTTGGCCCATTCTAGACATGGCACACCAAGGCACACGACACTTGAACCTAGAACGTGGGTTGTCCCGGTAAGGCAAGTGCCCACCTTTAGTTATGCACCCTTTTAAGGGTACATTTTCTTCGCCTTAAAAAATAAATTTCGGGCTTAATAAGCTTAAATAAGTTCTAATAATTTAAATCAGGTCTAATAAGTTCTAATCAGGTTTAATAAGTTCCAATCAGGTTTAATAAGTTCCAAACAGGTTTATTATTACCTTCATAAATCTATCTCTTTTCTTTCTTTAAAAACCTAAAAATCCTTACCCCTTTTCTAGCTGTAAGGGGCTACCATCATCATCTTTTTTATGATGGTAAGCCCCAAATCTTCTTTTAATTTTTTTTGTTTTCTTTGTTTTTGTCATTAACAAATTTTCTTTTCACTTTATAAGAGTTTTCTACCCAATGCATGTTTTGCACGGTTTGTCTCCTTTAATAGGAGTATTTTTTGGGTTGAGTTTTCTTCTTCCTTTATGGATGATTAGATTCTAGATGTATTAATTTGTTGATGGATTCTTATGCGGTATCGAATCAGATGTCAAATCTACTTGTACAATCAATTAAGTTAATTTGTCTTCAATTTAAAAATACTTGTACAACAGATTGCAAGATTCCCTTGTAGAAGGTTACAAAGGACATATATATGAAAGACGGGGGAATTAATCAATGTCATATCCCATCAACGATTGTAGTTTTGTCAAATTGAAATTTTATTTAATTCAATTTTCTTTGCATTTTTGTATTTGACCTCTTTTATTGATGTGTATGACTCTTTTATTAATAAATTGGTCTTTATTTTTTTTAAAGTTTAACCTTTTTTATAATGATTAAAAAATTTAATAAATTAACAAAATAAAAATTAACTTAAATCACTCTAGGATAACATAAACCAATTTTATTCTAATGGAAGGATAGAAAGAAGAGGAGGCACAGGCCAGTTACAAAAACAGTGGAGATCGAGATGAATTTGTTGAAAGGGTTTGAACTAGTTAAGTGACACTTCCTTTATATTTCATTTATTTTGGGTTTGATTTAATTTTGGGTCAAACTTTACATATCCTCCACACTATTATTACTTCTTTGAGGGATTATTATTATTATTATTATTATTATTATTATTATTATTACTATTATTATCATCATCATCATCATCATCATCATCATTATTATTATTATTATTATTATTATTATTATTATTATTATTATTATTATTATTATTATTATTATTATTATTATTATTATTATTATTATTATTATTATTATTACTACTACTTTCTTGAACATAATTCAACAATAATTCAAAAAAGAACATAGGTTCAAATGTACAGAACACTGCTTTTTGAATTATTATCATTATTATTTATTTATTTTCAATCAGGAAATAGTCAAATTTTAAGCTTAACTGTTACTCGATAGTAAAAAAAAAAGCAAAACCAAAACGTTGAAATATTATGTGTGAAAAACTATATCAATATGGGTGTCGAATTGTAGAGAATTAAAAAATATGAATTTTGGTGTTTGTATTTTATAATTTTGAATTATATATTTTGTAATATTTTCATTTTAAAAATACAAAAACTTTCATTTTTAGGTAATGTTGGTATAGTTTGAGTATTTAATATGTTTTAAAGGGTGTTTTAGAGTTATTGAAGGTGCTCAAAAAAAAAAAAGGAGTTATTGAAGGGACGCCATAGCTCATCCATTGGCTTTCCATTGGCTTATATAATTAAAATAAATTCAGGTCTAATAAGTTGAAGAGAAAGCACCTTATATTATTGGATGTGTGAAAAAAAGAGTATTTTTTCCTTCCTTTATTTAAGGTTTTGTTGTACTATGAAATTTGTAAGTACACAATGAAGATCCTTCAATACTAATAATATAAAATGTAATTTATTCACATTATGTGTATTCTTTATCATAATATATTCTTTTGCTAGTTATTCTTAGGCTTTTTTAAAATAGGATAAAGAGATGGTGACAAAAGTTAGCTAGCCCTTCTAACCAGGGTGGTACCTAACCTATCCTCCTCAAGAATAGTACATATTTTAGAAGAAGGAGAACATTGAATACATAGAGTAGATGGGATTAAATTCCCCACATTCGCAATCCAATCAATTGCTCGATTTCCTTCACGATATATATGTTGAAGTGTCAGGGCCAAATTGCGGAAGCAGAGATTGTATTTCGGTGACCAAATACGCTATCTTCCACGGAGGGCGGGAAGTACTGTTGACAGAATTTATATCTTGTAGGTTATCCCCTTCGACCTCAACATCTAAGAAGTAAGCTTGAAGTAGATGACGAATATCATTTCGTATTGTTGTGGCGAAAAAGTGGTCAAGTTTAATTAAAAGTATGAGTTGCGAGACAATTCCGAGCGGAGTCACAGATGATCGAAACCCTGCTGCTACCGATGTGGTGGTAGAGTTGCTTTCAAAGTTGAGGATGACGACCGAGGAAACCATACCGGGAGGATGCCATGAAATAAGGATAACATATGGTAGAAGTATATTGTTGGTTATGGTGGAAAGGAGGGAAAGGTGGGACACTTTCATTTCCATGTGGGTATGATTTATCCATTCCGAAGCCAAGAAGAGTGTATGATAATTAGTTTGTAGAATATCAAACTGGGTGTTGTCAAAGACAAGAGAATTATGGTTTTTCCAAATAGACCAAAAGAAAAAGGTGATTGATGGGAGAACCGTAGGATGGTGAAGATGCAGAAATTTAAACATACCTTTGATGTTTAAAAATTTACTTGATAATTGATGTGTTATATTTTCTAATGATTCGAAAAAAAAAAGCTTACAGATGTGCAGTGGAGAAAAAGATGATCACATGTTTCGTCATGAGATTAACAAAACGGGCAAGTGTGAAGGGGAATAAAGTGGCGGTTAAAAAGGGTGTGGTATGGCAGAAGGCTGTCATGAAATAAGTATAATATCCCAAATTTTGGATATTAACTTTCATGTTATATTATTTCATAGGATAATGTTGGGAATTTTTAATTCCTAATTATTTAATTTTGGGCCAAGTCCAAAATTAATATAGATTAGGCATGATTAAATGCGATTGGCCCATTAGCACATTTTAGCCCATTTTGTTCCACATAACCGGCCCCCTCTCTCTTTTGGCTCCATTGCCACTTGTTTTATGTTCACACCTAACTAACTTCTATAAATAGGTGTCTTTGGTGGGCATAAGACACTTTACTCATTTAATCATCTTTTGCTCACAATTAAAACTCAAACAAAAACCTCCATTTCCCTCCATTTCACACACTATTATTGGGTGTTTTTCCACCACCAAATTTTCATCATCTTCCTCAACCCAAGCTTAAAGATTCATATCCCATTGATCTTTAAGTTGATTAAACACATTTAATTTCTAATAATTCCATTCAAGATTGCTCATTCGGGATTGTTTCCGGGTTGGTTTGTATTTGGGTTTTGGTGTTCGTGGGTTCGAAAGGGGTGATCTTGTTTGTCGTGTGGCTCGTTGTGGTGTGCACAGTGGTTCGTGGTGGTGGTACGTGTGGGTTGGCCGTGTTTAAGCGTGTTGCACGTCTGGCCAGTAGTGGTTAGTGGTGGTCAAAGTGGTGTCGTGCTCGTGTGTGTGGTGGTCGTGTTGTTCGTGTTCTTCGAGTGGGCTGGCCGTGTAATCTCGTGGTCGGGTTCTTGTACTTGTGATCGTTTCTTTGTTGTTACCTCATTATTTCCAGGTAACTAGATAATTCTATTTAAATTTGATAATTCAATCATGAAATATAATATAGCAATTTAATTAGATTTCATGTTTAGGATTCATTAACTAATTCATGAATTTATGTATGTTTATAGTTATATTTTGGAATTTCATGGAACAATTGTTAATTGAATTTTTGCGCATGTTGTTGTTGAATTTTCATGTGGAATAGGTGGATTATTGATTAGTTTTTCATTGATCTTGATCGTTCTATGTTAATATTTGATGGTTGGTTTAGATTTTCATGCATAGTATATGTTCATAATTAGTTGTGTATATGTATGGGATTTTCGTGTAATAGCTCTATGAATTCATGAGTAATTTTGATAAGAATATGTGGTTTATTATGAATCTTGGGTAAAAGATTGGTTGATTTGAGTTCTTGCTAAATTCTTGATGGTTTTCTTGAAATCTTGATGATTCTTGAAGTTTTCTTGATGAATCTTGATACGTCTTGATGAATCTTGGACTTTCTTGGACTTTCTTGGTTGTTCTTGAAATTGAATCTTGAAAGGTTTTGACGTTCTTGATGGGTTATTTCGAGTTCTTGATTTTCGATTAAAGTCTTGAAAATTTATATTTCGAATTTTGTATCGGTCTTGATGATTGTGTCGTTTTGATGTCGAAATTATTTTCGAAAGTCAGTCGCCTAACTTAGTGCATGAGTAACAAAGATGGATTAAGTCGCAGCCGCTACCTTGTGTTCGATCGTGGGGTAGTCATTGTCCTAGAATATGTTGTCGTCTACCTTGTGTTCTTTCAAAGGAGGACTATGGGAAAAATGCAAAGGTTTGACCCGGCATGTGTTTAGAAAGTTGGGAAATGCAAAGGTTGACCAACAAGCATAGACAGTACTGTCATAAGTTTTGAGTTGTAGATAGGGATTTGCGTGTTGTTAAATGTTTCGATCCTTAGTTTGGTCTTTCGAAATCTATTTTGGTTTTCGTAATTGATTTTTGGAGAAAATGACACAAAATGGTCGGTTCCGATTTTGCAGTTCCGGTTGCAGACACCTAGTACTTCCATTATTCTTTTGCTCGTTTTGTTTTGGAAAGCATGTTTTTGTCGGTTTTGTATAAGTTCTCGTATTTCGTTATGTTTTGATATGTTTGACTCCGCTGCAGAAAGGATGCTAGGTATGTAACTGTTTGCCGTATTTGGTTGCGTGAATGCATGATTACATGTTATTTTGCGTAGCTTATCTTTGTCTATCTTATGTTGCATGCTTGAGTTCTTATTTAAATGGGACAGCCTAGTTACTCGCCACTGATGGTGGAACTCCATTTTTCAGGTGACGATGTTGAGTAGCTGTTGTACTACTGTTTGGCTGGGCTCGGGCGTGTGTATTTGCGAGATAATAGATAGATGTAGATTTATTTTCTATGTTGATTAGTATTTATGTTCAGTGCACTAGTAGTTGTGATATATGGATATTTTGGGTTATAGTTATATTTGGACTATGGTGACTTTGGAGTTATAATTATTTGTAGAATCATAGTTTTGGCCATTATTTTGCTTTATTTTTTTAAAATGTTTTGTTTTAAAATTATTACTAAGAGGAAATCTATAGTCTATCTATAATCTATAATCTATACTATATACTAAAACAGAATGTTGCTGACATCATCCTCACCTAAAAATGTACACATGTCAATTTCTCAATCAAAATTTTCCCTCCAAAATTGTTTATGACATCATCTTTTTTTCTTTTCTTTTAATTAGCGTTTAACTTACTTTGAAAAATTAAATATCATTAACTCATTCTTCTATTTTCCATATGCAATTAATGACAAATATATTGTTTTTAATATCATAATATTCTATTTATTTTGTCCATTTTCAAATCAATTAGAATTTATAATAAAATATTTTTATTGATTTAATAATTTTATATTACGTACTTTGTATTTGTTTTCAATTGACTTATAGTCTAACAAAATTTATAATTTATCATATATTTTTTGATAAAACTGTGCATAGCACGGGACTAATATATAATCTATAATATATACTAAAACAAAATGAAGATGATATTATCCATACTTCATAAAATGACATGTGTCATGCTCTCCTTCAATTTTTTCCTTCCAAAAACTACATTAATTATTCTTATATTTTCAATGCTATATTTTAATTAATTTAATTAATATTTTTATTAAAAGGTTTTATAAGCTTAATCTATCTATCATATACAACTCTATAACTATAATTATATATATACTAAAATAGAGTATGCTTACATCATTTAGTACACATGTCATTATTTTATGCAATTGTTGGTGTTATATTTGACTTAATATTCCTACCATCTTTTAATTTTCTAAAAGTTTTCTTTTAAATCTTCAAAAAAAAAAAAATTATTTGTAGAATCATAGTTTTGGCCATTATTTGCTTTATTTTTTTAAAATGTTTTGTTTTAAAATTATTATTAAGATGAAATCTATAATCTATCTATATATATACTAAAACAAAATGAAGATGACATCATCCATACTTCATAAAATGACATGTGTCATGCTCTTCTTCAATTTTTTCCCTCCAAAAACTACATTAATCTCTATTATATAAGCCAAGGGGGGAGCCATAGTGTCCCCCCTCAAAATGTCCATCTTACCCCCTCAAAACTTTCTTAAATTTCAATTTGTATCACCCCCTAATTATTAAGGGAAGTTATTATAATTTTTGAAATTTTTTAAATGAAAATATTACAAAATATTAAATTCGAAAAAAAACAAAAATTTCAAAATTAAAATTTTGAAATTCTTTATAAATAGACATCCATATTGATATATTTCATCAAAAAAATTACATTTTGATTATCGTAGAAATTTGGTAGCCAATAGAATATGGTAAATAAATCTTTTTTTTCGTTCATTGTTGTGAGATGACCAAATGAAAGGGCAAAAGTTTTTTTTTTTATTATATAATGTTTGTTTAGACATATTAATAGATGTATTTAAAATACTATCGCACGCAAAGCGTGCATAGAAGGCTAGTTATTCTTATATTTTCAATGCTATATTTTAATTAATTTAATTAATATTTTTATTAAAAGGTTTTATAAGCCTAATCTATCTATCATATATAACTCTATAACTATAATTATATATATACTAAAATAGAGTATGCTTACATCTAGTATACATGTCATTATTTTATGCAATTGTTGGTGTTATGTTTGAATTAATATTCCTACCATCTTTTAGTTTTCTAAAAGTTTTCTTTTAAATTTTCAAAAAAAAAAAATTATGTGTAGAATCATAGTTTTGGCCATTATTTTGCTTTATTTTTTTAAAAATGTTTTGTTTTAAAATTATTATTAAGATGAAAATTACTTATTATTTTATAAAATTGATATTTTTTTTGTGCCAACCGTAAATCGCACGGGCATCTAATGAAACAATTTAGGGAGTTCTCTCAAAAAAATAAAAATTAAGGGAGTTGTCGGCTGCTCAGCATAGGAACTAACAAAGTAGTCCTTTATTGTACTTGCTATATATATATATTTTTTATGTTATTATTTTTGGGATACAACGTTCTCTTTTTCACACTTGTCAATGTATAATTTGTATTCGTAATATCTTTAATTCTGTTTTATAAAAAATTATAATAACAGCACATTGAAGCGATTCAAAGTAGATCCACATGACTATATTTGATACATGTATACAACACAAAAGAGAATTATAAAAGTGGTTATGAATAGTACTCAAATTGACAACATTGCAACTATATAAGAGCGGAGGAAGTATATAGCCTTAATTTTACATTGGATTAACTACTTCAAGAACAAAAGGACAATGATATATACAATCTTACCGTTAATGCTATATATATATATATATGCATTTACAAATCATTACACTTCTTAAATTAAAATGGTATGAAATCATTACACTTCTTAAATTAAAATGGTATGAAATCCAGAATGTATAGTAATTTATTAATGTTTGATTATTAAATTAATATTTATATTTAAAAAAAAATTTAAATGTCCACGAGGGTTGTCAGTCCTTATGTACTCTTATACAAAAGAGAACAAAATATTAACAGATATACACTCCTTTTGTATCTCAAAAATCTTGCTATTATTTGGGAGAAACCAAGGAGTACTACAAAGTATTCCATATATCGAACAATTTATGTCTAAATTAGAATCATTGGATAGAGAAATGTTATGAACAATCCGAATAACTAAAGGGTTATATCTCTATTATATAAGGGAAGGGGTGAGGTCGCGACGGTGTCTAAGTGGATTACCATTTTATCCTTAGTCATTCTTCATAATTGTTAGTCAAGTTAGAGATAATTTTGTCATTTGTGTACTAAAATCTTCCATAATGATATTTGACTTTTGATCTCATTAACAGTCTTATTTAAAACGAGTTATCGCCATTTAAAAAATCGCAAGTACAATTAATTGTAAAATTAATCAAAAAAATTCATAAATGATAAATCTTTTAGAAAAATAAGTTATTCACTCAATTTGCAATATACTTACCATGTAAGAGTGAAAGGAAAAAACTATACTAAATTTTAATAAATATATTTATTTAAAAGTTTTTTATGAAAATTATTAATTATTGCCAAACTATTTTGTTAATGACTTTTAAAATCGCACGCATTGCGTGTATAAAAACTACTATCGCACAATAAAAGTAATATTATGAAGTTGTTAATGGTACCATGTTGAGACTTTGACACCAATAATTAACTTTTTTTCCATTATTTAATCACAATAAAAGTAAAATAAAACGTAATAACATTTTTATTTAGACAAGTTTATAAATTAATGCATACTAATGCATGGATTGCGTGCATATAAGGCATGTTATTTAAGATATATGGCCGATATATGTGCCGCACCTCCCTTTTCTAGGGCGCCAATCATTTCAATTCCGATTACGGACATCTAGTAATATCGTTATTATAAAAACTATTTTATAAAAAGGTTTTCGAAATATGGGTGGACCTGATGGGTTAAGACTAAGTAGAAACATGAAGTTTATATGATTGGATTGCTTATATGTGTGTTACTTATCACTTTAATTATCATGATTTTGTGTTGCGGCATTGGATGTCAGGTACGCACTTTATATGATATTTTATGTGATTCATTGATGTGTATTTTGTTTGTTTTATTTCCTTAAATTATTTACCTGGATTGTGCTATGGTTATTTGAGTTCTACGTTTAAGTTCGACAATATAGTTACTCCCTACTGATTATGGAGCCCCATAGTTCGACAATATAGTTATTTTGAGTCCACATGTAACTTAGACTATTTCTTTAAATAAATGAGACTGTTTTAGTAATTTGAATAACTGCTCATAGCACCAGACTCTATGTTATCCTACATTAATGAATAAAATCTAGTACACTTCGTTAATATTTTTGAAATTCCTATTATTTAGTAGTTATGTATCGAATGTTAACTATTCGTCTTGAGGTTATTTCCCCTTACATCGTTGCACTAAGATGAGGCGTTACAGATAATCTTACTACTGCTACTATTGTTGTTTTTGCTATTGATGTTATGTTGTTATTATTGGTGTTTCTACTGATGCTGCTGTTTTTGCTATTGTTGTCTTTGTTGTTTTTGTTTTTATTCTTTTTGTTTTTGATGTTGCCTTGTTTGTGATGTTGCTATTACTTTTTTTGCTGTTGCTATTGCTCTTGTAGGTGTCAATGTTTTTATTGTTGTTGTTGATGTTGTTTCTTCCAAAAATTTTGTTTCTAATACTACTTTCGTTTGTTTTTGAACGCAACGATTTGATATGTTTCCTCTTTGGTTTATGTCAAATTGTTGCGTTTAAAAAAGAAACAAAGGTAGTAGGTTGTTGAGACCCTTTAGTTTTGAATGATAACAAACACTGAAAAACAATGACAAGGAACAATTGTGTTTTATTACCTGAGCTATTTAGTTGGTCAGAACCAACTAAGAGCTGTTTCCTTTAAATGTTTTATGATTGAGTTTATTCTTGATTAACAACATATTTGTGTTGCAGGGAATAAGTTATTGAGCTTTCTTGTGTATAGTGGTTTGAAAACAGTTGCACTGTTCCCTTGACTGTTTGAAACGCTCATGTATTTATTTGCTATATCTTAACCATGTTGGTTGTGCAGCAACTATACAAATTCCAAGTGTTAAAGTCCAGATTCAGCATTGAATTGAAGATATTCAAATAAGACTTTCGAGACATGGAAAACATGAAGATAGAATAGGTTTTTATTTTGAGCATCTTAGATCTTCATGTAATGTCTATATTACGGAAAATTAATGAAATTAATGATTTTTTTACGGAACATTAATGAAATTATAACTATACATATTCCTATATACTTTAATTATTATTGAATAAAAAATCTATTTAAAGCCGTCTATTATATTCTAAGATATTCTTGAGTCAAATTATATAGTTTTTTGCACGCAATGCATGCGATCTTAAAATTCGTTAACAACATAGTTTGTCAATAAAATTAATAAGTTCCCACATAATAGTAAAAAAAATTAAATAAATATTTTTTTGATTTTTAAAAATTTGATATAGTTTTTTCCTTTCACTCCTGCATATTATTTATATTGCAGAATGAGTAAATAATTTATTTCTCTAAAAGATTTAGAGCAATTCTAAGTTATACCCCTAAGGTATTGGGGTTTCTAAGTTGTGCCCATGTTTTTAAAACACTCCCACTTGTACCCCTAAAAACATGCATTTTTCTAAGCTATAGCCTACAACTAATTACTGCTTATTAACCCCATTAAACACTATTATTTCTTTACTCCTAAACCCATACTTCCTTGTCTAATCATACTAGGACATTGAAGTAAGCCCTAACTCCACAAAAAAGTAATATCCTCCTTCACCTAACACCACAAAATTCTTGTTTGAAGTTGTGTTTGTTGATTGTACTCTAGGTATTTGTGAAAATGTTTATGTGAGTTTTCCTTCTTTAAACCCTATATTTCCTTATCCTATCATCAAAGAATATTGAAATAAAATCTTTAACTCCACAAAAGTTGTAACGCCCCAGATTTTGGGCTATTTTCTTGATTATCTTGTTTGTCTTTATTTTGATTCTGTGCATGGTCTAAATTTATTTGGACTATTTTTATTGCTTGAATGTGACTATTTTATTTTATGATTAATTGATTTATTATTTCTTTTATTTTATTTTAATTAATTAGAATTTTATTTTAATTTTCTAATTAATTAATTGAGTTTTAGGCCAAGTGCAAATTTAAACATGATTTGTCATGATTTAGTGCAAATAGCCCAAGTGGTCTTTTGGCCCATTTTACTTAGCCCATAACCGGTCTCTCTCTCTCTTTGGTGGCTTGTTTTGCCACTTGCCTCATGTTCACACTTAACTAATTTCTATAAATAGAAGAGTTAGTAAGGCTTTGTGATCATTTGTTCATTTAATCACCTTTGCTACAATCAAAAGCAAAACACTTTCTCTCCATCCTTGCCCTTAATTCCACGCCATTTTGGCCTCCCAAAACACCCATCATTTGTTCATCACCATTTCCAATCTAAACTTAAAGATTCAACATCCATTGATCTTTAAGTGACTAAATTCACAAGTAGCTTTCATTGCCTTGTTCAAGACTTGGGTTTTTGGGTTTGGTTTCGGGATTTTTTCATGGGGTTCGAAGAGTGGTCGTGCGTGGCGCCTTGCGTGGTGGTTCGTGTTGGCCGTGCGTTGGAGCCGTGATTGGTGGCCGTGTGTGGAGGTGCACGGTGTTCGAGTGTGGTGCCGTGTTGAAGCCATGTTTGGCCGTGTGTTTTGGGCCATGTATAACGAGTTTGGGCAGCGGGTTTTTATACTCTTTTGTGATCAAGTTTGATTAGGTAACATACTATCTTATTATAGTTTGTATACTTTGATTCAAAGGGTAGATTAGATGACTAAGTTAGACCGGAAATTGATGTTTAGTACCCTATGTCCATGCGTGACTGTGGGCTGTTTTGGGTGATTGTTTTGTGATGATTTTGCCTTGACTATATGTATTTTATGATTGATTATGTTAATTACATGTTTGTTTATGTTCATGTTCAATTCCATGAATTTTTGATGAGTGTTTGGCCATTTCATGCGTGATTTTGAGGGTTGATTTAGGTATTGATTTCATGATAATTTGATTAAGTTTTTATGCATGTTGATGGAATTTTCGTATGGCTTATATATGTTGAAGTTGAGTTCTTGATGAGTTCTTTATGATTCTTGATGAGTTCTTTATGATTCTTGAATTCTTCAAGTGTCTTGATTATGTTATGATGAGTCTTGGATTCTTTATCATGATTAAGTAGTCTTAAGTGTGGATTATATAGTCTCGATTAAGGAAAGTTAAGTTAAGTTTAAAGAGAAGTTAAGAAAGGTTTAAAGAAAGTTAAAGAATTATTAAAGATTAATTAAAGAAGTAGTAATTGTTTATGGTTAGACTCAAGAAAAGGCGAAAGAAGTGATCTTGAGAATAACAATAATGGTTTACATGTTAGTCTTAAGTAAAGGCGTAAGATGCAACTTAAGATTAACTAAGAATGTAAATAACGTAAGATTAGCTTGAATTTGCTATTAGACGTCTAACCTTAGAGTAAGATTCTAAGGCTTGGGTTAAGACGTTGCCCCTATCCTAACCGCGATATTGGGATAGTGATTACCACTATGTCTTCCTCCTGATATGAATTTCCCGAAAGATGGGTTTCATGGGGTTGAGAGTAAGATTCTCAATCCTGGCATAGTAGGAAAGTTCATTCGCGTAGGAGGCGTTCGTACGAGCGTAGTCCGGTCTAATACGTAAATGATAGAGCCAAAGATTAAGTAAAGATAAGTTTAAAGTTGAGTATTCCAGTTTTGGATATTATTATTGGTTGTTGTTATTATTATCGTTATTATTATGATTTAAGTTGGTCAGTTTTACGTTATCATTATTATGTTGTTTATATCACATGTTGGTATGTTTATTCTGATTTACTTGTTTGATTTATTCTATGATCATGTGTATCCACGTTAGGGTGGGGAAGTTATGTTACTCGCCACTGACGGTGGACTGTTGTTCATTTTTCAGGTAGTTCTGTTGATGACGGTGTTGCTTAGCTTTGGGTTGGGCGAGTGCCGATGTTTTCCTATTTTAGGCTATGTTATGTTTCTAGTTTGGACGTATAGTTTTTGTATTTCGTATATTCTAACTCTGACAGTATTTGGAGTTATTTTCTAGTATTAATACATTCGGGTTTAGTATTGTACAAACTTGTGGGTGTTGTACTTTTGGGTTATAGTAATAATAATTTCGAGGTTTTGTTTTGATTTTTAGTAAGTTTGTTTGTTAGATCGACAATTCGACTCGTCGATTTCTTCCGCGCCGGTTTAAGCAAGTCGGGTCGTCACAAAAGTAGTATCCTCCATCACCTAGTCCACAAATTTCTAGCCATATTTCATACATTCATGCATCATGGATGGTGAAAGGAGGGATGATGGGTTTAGGAGTAATGCACCTCTAGTTTGAGCTAGGCTTGATAGAGTTGAGAAGAATGTTGAGGAGTTAAAAGTAGGGGTGGCTAAATTACTTGACACCTTTGAGAAGAATTTAGGGCAAAGTCCTAGAATTCAACCATATGAGGATGCCATAGTGGGAGAACTTGAAGTTGAGCAACCTAAGAGTCCAAATGATCATGATATCAAACTTGAACTTCCGAAATTTGATGGTAGTTTGGACCCTAATGATTTCTTTGATTGGTTGAGGAGCATTGAAAATATTTTTGAGTACAAGGGCTATGATGATGAAAAGAAATGCAAGCTAGCCATTGTGAAACTCAAGAAACATGCATCAATGTGGTTTGAAAATTTGAAGAATCGAAGAAAGAAAGAGGGTAAATTCAAGATAACTTTGGGAGAAATTGAAGAAGCACATGAAAAAGAATTTTGTTCCTACGAATTTCACTCAAAGTGCCTACCTTAAGATGAATTCTCTCAAGCAAGGATCTATGTTGGTGGAAAGTTACATAAGGGAGTTTGAGAAGATCTCAATCTTATGCAATGTTGATGAAGCTCCAGAACATAGAGTTGTTAGATACATTGGCGGGTTGGAAGGTAAATTGGAGAACAAAGTTGAGTTGCATGCCCTTGACGACCTTGATGATGTGGTTCAACGTGCTCTAAGGTTGGAGAAACATTCCAAGAGGAAGAACGAAGATCACTCTCTTATTGTTGATGACATGGTTAAAGAAGACAAGCGAGATAACGGGAAAGCTCATATGATTGCACCTTCCAAGAATGGGGTTGAGAAGCGCAAGAAGAAAATTTGTTTGAAGTGCCAAGGGTATGCACACATAACTTCCCAATGCCCAAACAAGCGGGCTTTGGTGATTCGTGAAGCAAAAGAACCCGAAGGCGATCTTGTTGAGACATTGAGTGATGATGGGGAAGAATCCCGATGGTGGACACGTGTTGACTTTACAAAGTGGCCCACCATTAGAGGTGGAACCCCTAGAGGGCCCAATTGAAGGAAAGGTAACATCTTCTAGTTCTTTAAATTCCTTTAAATTTTCAAAATGGAATTGGATGATGACTACCATGATCCCACTTATGATATTTGGATGAGCTTGCCTAAGAAAAATCTTGAACATTATCATTTGCTTGATGGCTTACATTCTTGTGATGGAAAGTTTGATGAACCCCAAGAACCTATATTTTTTTCAACCTTGTTTTGACATTGATAAAAATGAGGCTAGATTGAGGTTTGAGCATGTCACTTGGTTGATTGCATTGCTATATGGTAATACTTGTACCCATGTTGGATGTGAGTGCTCTAGGCATGGTATGGATTTTCTTGGTGGTAGCATGCATGTTTTGAACTACTCATGTGTTGGGGGCTCAATGTTGGCATCTATGGCATTGAGTTATGGATTTTTGAGGTGGCGGGTTAGGTGCGCCAATGCTTTGCTTGCTTTGTGGGTTGTTGTATGTCGGTTGGCGTTGGTGATGTCACTCGCTTGGGTAATATTGGTTTATGATCCGGGTGGAACTATCATGGGCAATCGAAGTTTGGTTTGGTCTTTCCTAGCTTTAACAATCGGGTTTAGTGGAATTGGGTCTTGCTCGTTGATGGTTGTCTTCTCTCCATTCCTTGTTGAAGGCGAGGATTTGAGGGCAAATCCTTTTTTAGAAGAGGAGTTTGATGTAGGACGGGATGGTCCAACGAGTGACTTCAACGGTCAATGACTTTATTTTTGTTCACTTTTTACTTCGATAGTTTTGAGCTCTTGTTTTAGCTTATTTTCATGCTTTTTGGGTTTGTAATAAGTAGCTTAAACTCTCGTCTTAATGTTTTAGTTAAGTTAGCATGTGTAACGGAGCTAGAAACACGAGCAAAGGAAGCAAAATGGAGCATACACGGCCATGCAACACTCATAAAGCTTGGAAACAACTACACGACCGTGCAGTTATGTCCTACACGACTTGCAGAGGTCAAGGGCTTTTCTTGGGCTTGCACGACCGTGCAAACACGAAGGATTTCGCCACGACCGTGCTAGTTGGGTTGCACGACCGTCCAACCAAGTTGCACGACCGTACAGGCTAACCTTGCACCGCCGTGCATGATCCAGAGACCTTGGTTTTGGCTTGCATGACCGTGCATGGTTGTGCTGCACGACCGTGCACGGCCCTGCACGTATATTTTGTATTTTTGCTCTTTTTCTCTTGTTTTGTTTAGTGTCTTTCTAGTCTTAGCCCTTGATGGCTTAGGGATTAATGGCCCAGATTAGAAGCTTCATTAGGGGTTGCTTAGCCTTTAAATAGCTTGCTTCGCCTCATTTTGTAATCACCTTTTGTTGAATTAAAATCTGAGATTTTCTCTCTAATGAAGTCCTTTGTGAGCTTATCTTCCTTTGTGGTTGCAAATCTTATCAACCTTGGTAATTGGTGAGTCATCTTCTAGTCATTACCTTTGTGATTTTGATTAGATTATGTTTACACAACAAGAAAATCACTCTCGGCCGACCGATCTTACCGACCGAAGTTAATAACGTCGGAAAATGCCGACCGTCTCCGACGGAAAACAGTCGGCAAATATGTACCGACCGTTACTATGGTCGGAAAAAAATCGCCCGACCACCATCGTGGTCGGCAGCGGTCGGTAGATACCGACCGACAGTGGCCGGTCGGTATCTACCGACCGCTACCGACCACGATGGCGGTCGGGCGATTTTTTTTCCACGTTTATCTATAGTCGGGCGAGTCACCCCTCTTCCTTCCTTCCTTCCTTATACCTTATTCCTCAAACACTCCACGCGAAAAAACCCTAGCTTCATTCACTCTTCTCCTCCCTCGCACTCCGACGTCGGCACCAGCTGGCGGCTGCACCGCGACACGTTTCCCACCGCACCACCACATCCCACGTTCGCGGCCCTCTTCTCCTCCCTCGCACTCCCTCGCAGAACCAGATTGGCGTCGCTGCTGCCGGTGGTTCGCTGTTGCTGGTGGTTCATTGGCGTCGCTACGGCTGGTGGTTCGATGCGCTGCTGCTGGGCTGCTGGCGTCACTGCGGCTGGTGGGCACCACCTGTACCGCCCCCTGTAGTTGAGGTAATTCATTATTAGGGTTAGCATTTACTTTTAATTGTTGTTTATAATTTTAATTTCTGGTTTATTAGTAGTTGATTTGATTTGAATTTTTGGGTTTTGATGATTTTTGGTGTTGGCCTTGTTTATTGATTTTAGTGTTAGCCTTTAGTTCTACTTTGAATTGTTGTTTTTAATTTTAATTTCTAATTTTTGGGTTCCATTTAGAATGATTTTTTGTTTTAGGGTTATGAGTTTTGATTGGTAGGGGTAATTATTTTGCTGAAGATGTAACATGTTGTTGGAGGAATTTTGAAGTTTATTATGATGGAAAAACTTTTTGTTTCTGCATAAAACTTCCCAAGATTAATGTCCAACATTATTGATTTAATTGTTAATTTACTGATCTGAGTTTGAATTTCCAGAAATTGAATATATGATTGAAATAGGTTTTTTGTAGAAAGGATATGATTGAAATTTTTTTTTTGCTGCATAAAACTTCCCAAAAAGAAACATCTATATGATTGAAATATTTTTTTTGGTTACTCATTTAATATGCTCTTTAGGATAAAAAAGACTACATAAATATCAATTATGCAACTTGCCAATTTGATTTGAATTTTTGGGTTTTGATGATTTTTTGTGTTGGCCTTGTTTATTGATTTTAGGGTTAGCATTTAGTTTTGATGCGTTCGGGTCTTTTTTTGGGTTTTTTTGCATGGTTTCTTGCCCTTTTTTGGTGTATTATGTTGTTGGTGTGCAATTTATGTGATTTATGGAAGCGTTTTGTTCATGTTTTTATGTTGTTTATCATGCATAAATGTTAATATTTAAGTCAAGCATAAATTAGTACAAATTAGATTAGCAAATCTTGTTGTTTTGGCCTTCTTATTATCGATCGTGATCATGGTTTAGTGTGGGTTTTGTTTCTGTTTAAATCAAGACCTAAAAAGCTTAAATGAATAACCTATGACATGATCGAGCTTTAAAACCGTGTAATAGGTAGCGTTTGTATCAGTTAGGCGCGAAAACACCCTAAAATGCCACAAAAATACAACAAAATTTGCATGTCAACTTTATTTTTCTTTTATTTGGAATTGTTTGAACTAACTCCATAATTTGCAGGAAAAATAAACTCAGAACCTTTTGGAGTCCGAGCGTTTGGAGGTGTCCGAGCGCGCTAAGGCGGTGTTAGAGGAGAGAGACCGCCATCGGGAGGACCATCAGCGCCGTCTGGAGGATAATCAAAAGAATCAAGCGGAGTGTAGTTATTTGTTAGATTTCGGTTTATTATAGCTTACTTTTTTGCAAATTGTAACATGTGTTAGTCTTGTGTATTACAAATTATTTATATAAATAATATAAAATTTAATTTCGTAATTTTAATTTGTTTTTCATTAATATATAGTTTAATTTATTTTGTAAAGCGTTTTTGATATTTAGTGAAAAGAAAAAAAAAAAAATTGGAACAAGGTAAGTAAAAGAAAAAAATGGCGCAAAAAATCCAATTTTCCGACCGCTAGTCGGTCGGAATTACTGACCACCTAGAGGTCGGAACATTGTATTTTAGCGCCATTTTTTTCTTCACCTCCAATCGGTCGGTAAAAACTTTCCCGACCGATGACCAGTCGGTAAAAAAAATTTACCGACTAAATTTTCACCGACCTACGTTTACCGACCGGGAGCGGTCGGGAAATATGTTTACCGACCGTTAGCGGTCGGTAAACAACGGTCGGCCGAAAGTGATTTTCTTGTTGTGTTAGCTCTTGATTATTAGTCCTTAGTGAGATAATTTTCAAGTTCATATCCCTTTTTTATGATTGATTTTATTTGGAGCTTAATCTAGACCTACGAATTTCTGAAATTTTATGAGTTTTTGCTTTTTTTGAGACCCATTCCTACATCACGAGTCCATCAATTTAGTCTTTCCTCTTGGATTTGAGTGGGCTAGGCAATAACCATGGGTCACCTTGGTGGGTTGGACATGTGAAATAGGCCCAAAAGGCAAACCTTTCAACCGACTTGCCTAGTTTTAAGTAATTGTAAAATTTTAAATAAATTGTAAGTAAAAACTTTAAATAATTGTAAAATAATTCTACATAATTGTAAAAAAAAACTTTTAAATAATTTTTTTTTAAAAAATTTAATCTAGTTTTTTCCTTTCGCTCCTACATAGATTTTGATTAGTTTTACAATTAATTGTACTTGGATTTTTAAAATTGTGATTAACTGTTTTAAATAAGGTTATTAATGATTTCAAAAATAAAATATCTTTATGGAAGATTTTTAGTACACAAATGACGACAAAATTGTCTCAAAGTGACTAACAATTCACTTGTACACCGCCGCGACCTCACCCCTTCCCTTACATAATAGAGATATTTTATTTCCAATTCCCTCTTTTTAATAATAAAATTCAAATATACTAATTAAAAGCATACCTATAACTTTTTAAAATAAATCAAAAGAAATATTAGTTGTTTATTTTAAAAGAATATAGATCAGATATTCTTTAAAATAATCTAAAGACACTAATATTTCAGGATCTTGTATCTAATAATAAAATTTGAACAAAATATATTTTCTATTTTGCAAAATTAATTAATTTTCTTACATTTTAAATTTCAGAATTTATAAGATCAAATTTCTGAGCACAACATTAAATAATATGTTTGAGCTATCTTGAGTTTTTTGATAGATATTTTTAACAATATCCCTCATATAATGATTTGTTCTTATTATTGACGGTATAGGTTTTAGATGTGGCAAAGGGCACGTTATACCTAGTTGGTAAGTTTGTACTTCATGATATAGCCATGAAATTCAGTTTGAATTTGTCATTGTATTTTTATCGTTAAGATTGTCGTAAACCTGGCTATGCCACTGTGGGACTCATTACCCTTTTCCTACTAATATATACAATCCCCATACAAAGGCCTCGGTTTTTTGGGTTGAGATTACAGATCCTAAACTGAACAAAGGAAAATTGAACTGAACTAAACTGAGAAAAATTTAACTGAAATGAACTGAGAAAAAAATTATTTATATTTATATGTATATGTATATTTGTATTTATATTTATTTTAGTTCCGTTCTCTTAAGTTCAATTTAGTTCATCAAATTTCAGTAAAAAGAAACAGGGCCTTAGATGTAATTTTTTAGTACACACAAATCGGTCTTGGATAATTCACATCCTTATTTAAAATACACCGGATATACACTAAATTAATGTATAACTTATCAAAAGATACCCTAAAAATTATAAAAGTTATTATAAAAATTATAAAACTAACTTAGTTCTTAATAAAATTACTAATTTTGTGCGATTTATTAAATATTTATCAGTTTGAGAGTTACTTTTAGTGTGTTGTATAGAAAACTTTTACTTTGACTTACAATTAGCTGACTCTGACTCATATCTTACAAATGGATAAATTATAATCTTATCAATGTTTGGATAACGTTAGGAAACACCTTTTAAGTCGGTCATATAAATACGATTAGACGAATCTTAGGTTGTGTATGGGAACTAATGGATTCACGTTATATTTCAAAGACAATTAAATGCGTAAATGCACCTTTATTATAGAACAGAGGGATTTACCTCGTTGGCAAAAAACGTGAATCAGAAACATCTTTTTAAGACTAGTTTGTTGTTATACAAAGTTATTATTCATGTGTTGCTCGTCTCCTTAACACAATCCATATGTGAATGTGATAACTTGTTGGTGATGTATAGTATGGTGTTGATGTAAACCCTCCAAGACGTGGAAAGTATACTTTCCTTCTAATTGAATTCACCCCTTAGATCATCGGGTTACCACAAACGATTAGTGAGATCCAATGGAGAAAATAACCCTATACTCTATGTGATCTCAAGAGTATAGAAACAAAAGGAATTGTGTTTATTTGTGTTTAAACACAATTAGTAAAATCAGCTAGATATTACCAAGTGCTAACAAGTTGTAGTGAGTATAAGAAATTCAGATCTTTCCTTGTTATTCTTGTATATCTTATACTTTGCAATGAACAAATATATGCCTATTTATAGGCACATAAGCATGTGAAGAATTCAGAAAAATTCTGAAAAATTCTGAGTTCAATTCACACACTAAACCAATTAAAATTAGAAATTAAGTTTAGCATGGAATAAGGAATGAAATAAAAATTATTCCATCAACAAGGCTAACTCTTAATCTCCTCATGTAATCTGATTTAATCCCCTTTACATCAGCATAGAAGCTCAAAAGACAAGCTTAAACACGTAAAGGAATCCTAGGAAAAGAATCCAAGAATTCGAATTTTCCAGAGACACTGTCGCGGGGTGCGACCATTGAACAAACTTTTGTCCAGATTTTCCAGTAGCTTTTTTGCGGGGTGCGAAAAACTTCTCACGGGGTGCGAGATACTCTCTGCCTCGTGAGTCCTTTTGCCTAGCCTACTTTGTCCAATGCCTTAGCCCATTTATTCATAAATGTTCCAACATAACTTGTGGATCTTAGGTCAAATGAGTACACACATACAGAATTAGGCTAATATGAGAAATCTAGTTTGCTGAGAAGATGAAAAACAACTACAATGCTTTAATCAATAAATGGATGGTTAAGTTTAAATTTGACATTCCTCTTTACTCTCTGTGTAGTTTGTTGTTAATGTATGTATTCATGACATAAACTCAATGTATTTTTACTCAATTTATTTATAGTTGGTAGTAGTCAATGTACCTATAGGTCATAGTTAATGTATCCATCTCATTATCACCTTCTCAAGATAGAAATTTCTCAGCGAATCCCAATCCTATATATGCACACACACACACACACCTAACAACAGGTCTCTCTGGTAAGACCGCCATCTTACCATGTGAGATCAGGTCATATCACTAAGGATTATGAAAAAATCAACAAAAGTTATTGAAAATGCATAAATAATTTTCAGTTAAATTGTACATATATAACTTTTTGTAAGTTTTGTTAACATTTTCCTAGTGAGATCGTCTCATATATATAAGAATATGTATACACCTAAATGAGTTTAACATGACTCCCTGAGCCACAAAAAAGATAACAATTTTCTGATTAAACAATGGTGTGACAACCAAACCGCATAAAAGTTAAGGAGAACACAACAACAAAAAAAAGTTACTCCTTCCATTCTAAAAAAACTGCTCCATTTATTTTTTCACATCTCCAAAGACATAACTCTTAAAATTAATATCTCTAATTACGTACCAAAATATATAAATTATATATTTGGAAAGTATATTTCGTGACGAATCAAACAAGATCTCACATAATTATATTTTTTGTTGCCTATATAAAATTAAATAGAATCAAATTTACAATGTGAATAGTGCTCATTGTCAAAATGGAGCATTTTTTTGGCTGTTCAACCCATGGATTAATATTGGAAACAATTAATTAAGTGTCAACTTGTGATTATGTTATCACCTTGTCTCAAACATTAAAATCGGGTTATGATTGTAGTTGAATTAATTGGTCAATAATTTATAAATTAAGATACTGATCACGTAATGTGAAAGATGGATTAGCGATAAAATTGTAGATGGGTGCATGACTACTTAGTACCAGTTGAGGATTTATAATCAAAATAGATTATTCATGTACACTACAAAAAATGTGTTCAAAAAGGACAATTAAAATTGCCCTATTTGATACAAAATTTGTCTTCTTAGGTTATAATGACAATTTTAGTATTACCCTCATGTTGCTCTTGTAACCCCGTTGTATTAGGTTTCAAAGCCAATTTTAGATGTTTTGCCCTCTTTGATTCAATTCAAAAAGGGAAAACAAAGTTGCATTCATTACTGATCATCAACAAAGACGATAAATTTTGTTTTTCTTGATTTAAACACTTTATTTATTGTCAAATAGGGCAAAGTTTCAAAAGTCTAAGAGGGCAAAATAATCATATTGTCTTCATTGTTAATATCAATGAGTGCAAAAATAATTGCCCTTGTAGGCATTTTTAAGTAAAACAATACTCACATTGCCCTCTTTAATCATGATAAGTTGCCATCATTGTGTGAGTTTTTTGTAGTGGTTTATTGAACATTTTTCAATAACTTGATTAATTGTAATTCAAATAAAAAAAAAAAAAACTTCTTCATGTGAGATATGTTTCATTACTCCATAGAAAATATTTTTACACATGGTTAAAGATATTAATATGGTCAAAATTTATTTGAAAGAAAAGTGAAGTATGGAGTAAGTGGGCTTACCCTAATTATTATATCAAAAAATAGCTAGTGGCTTTTTTACCAAGCAAAAAAATGTTTATCCCCCAAATAAAAAAGAAGTAGAAAAAATTGATACCAAGAAACCGAACTATTAGCAATTTGCTTTAAACAAAATGAAGTTTTGATGATTTCTAAACAATCTAAACCAATTAAGTACATGCTTTTACATAAATATACTAAGTGATCTAATGACCCTCAATATCATATTAATTAGTAAGTACATAGCACCCATGTCACTTGCACATAATTTAACGATTTTTTTTTATTTCCAAGTCAAAAATAAAATGTTTAGACTAAAATAAAAAGAAATTTATGGATTCGTATAACTTATTTTCGGCACTCTAAATCTCTAATTAACTTTGGATCCATTCTATTCAAACCTACTAGCTCCGTTTTTGTAGTTTACTCAATTTGGCTTTTGCATTGTTCAGTGTGTTCACAAATATACTTTGAGTATCGTTTGTGATTTATATATAAGAAAAAAAATATAGTCATGTATGCTCCCGTTGGATTCGTTTCAAATTTCAATATCTAGCTTTTTAATATCTAGTTTTTATAATTTTTACAAACACACAATTAAAGATATTAATCTTTAAAGTTTTGCCTCAACAAGTATGAAAAAGTGAAGTGCGTAAACTAAAATGAGGGAGTAGTTTATATGGCCTAGCTAAACTTATTATAGCATTCATTAAAAGTTTATTTACACTTATTTAATTAAATTTAATTAAACTAATTAAAGCTCTTCTGGTATCAGCAAAAATAAGATCAAAAAGGTAATCTAAACCTATGAATTTCCTTCCAAAAAATTATACTTCATCCGTTTCAACTTAAACACAACAATTCATTTCGCACGCTTTTTAATGGAGGAAGTATATAAGCCTATGAATAGTACAATTTTTTTATTATACAAGGAAACCACCAGTTTATTGACTGGTGTAAGACTACTAGTCTAAAAAAGAAGGGAAAATTACTCTAGTATAATGCTGAGGGTAAGGATCAAACCCATGGCCTTGATCATGAGACGTGGGACGCTTACCATCAATTTATACCCCAACTCGATCTTTACCTAAGAATAGTACATTACATGAATTGAGAACCTCTACCTACCATCAAACCAATTAAGTTAATATTTATTTGATTTATGTAACTCAGATCAACAAGTACGTGTGAATACATTTGTATATGAAGCATTTAAGATGACACAATAATACACCATTATATTATTGCCTTTTGGTATGAAATTTGTTAGTATTAGGAGTATGTAGCTTATCTGTATATATAATTTATACATGTAATGCAAGTGTCAAGGTATATATTGCCACTTGCATTACATGTATGAGCTATTTATACATCATTCAGCTGCTGTTATTAGTTTTATTACGTAGTACTAGCTTAGCTAGCAAAATATTTTTATCAGTTTTTGTGCATATATAGATTATTAAGTCTTAGGTATACTTCAAATTTTAATTAGCTATTTGCACAGAAGATATTATACCTAGTAATTGTGAATATGTATTGAGTAAGATTTTGCAAACGTAGGGTGCGTTTGACTTAACTTCAGTAAGCTTAAGTAAGTAGTTATGCGCTTATTTTATAAACATTTTAGATCAGAAAAATTCAGATCAGATCAGATCAATTCAGAAAAATTTAGATTCGATCAGAAACATTATAACTATAATAATAACTACAAGTAGAAAAAAAATCAGATCAAATAAATTAGGATAAGATCAGAAAAGTTCATATCAAATCAAAAAATTTCAGACGAATCAAATGCAGTCCTATCTCATTTGATCTATATATATAAACACAATGTGAATATAAACATATCCTAACAAAGAGAAATTCCCGTGTCAGATTGTCAGATGGTCTGTTATGGCACCAATCATTTTTTACCAAAAAAAATTAACCTTGTAGCATAAAACGATAAAAAATTTATACAAAGCTTGACTAGTCATGCAAAAAAAAAGAAAAAAACTACTCTGTCCGTATAAATTTATCGTAAAAAGTTACAATTTTTATGTTAAAATTTGTATACATGGTATTACATGAAATTTTGTAAACAACGACAGGAAAAGTAAAGGCAATACCGCAATAGTCCTTTTAGTAGAGACACAATTTAAAAAAAAGAAAAAAGGTTATATGTCAGTGAATCAAATTCTGAATGCCTCAGTGAAGAGGAATGATAAATTATTAGTTGTTATATGTATTTAGCTGTTTTTGAATGAATGTCTGAATTATTGTCTCGTGCAATGCAATTATTGTCCTATGTAATACAATTATTGTTTCAAGGGTGTCGTTTATTGTCCACATACTATTTTGATTTCACTTGTACGCGGGACCTCTTCCATTTGTTTTTGACACAAATGGAGCAATATGATTGGTCTCTCAGCTGCTATTTGCATTTAGCTGCTATGAGCCAATATTTACTCCTGAATGAAGGCTTATGATTGGTTAAATTAGTTTAATGAAAGGTGATAAAAGAACAATGTCTAAAAATCCTAATGAAAAATCCAGATCTTTCTCTCTATTCTATCTAAAGAAAAAACATTTCTCCTTTCTCCATTGTTTTGGCCTTTGGGGCTACCATTAATCTTCTGAATGTTGATGGTAAGCCCCGTTCTCTTTTAATCTCTTACTTTTGTTATTTCTTTTGTTTTATTGTTTACAACAAGACCTTATTTTATTATCTTTACAAGACCTATTATTCCATTATATATATTGGATTTATCATTCTCTTTTGTGAGATATTTTTTTCTACCATATGTGCTTGTTTTTCTCTGGAAATTAATTTGCTGATCGATGGAGATTTACGTGGGACCACAATAAATTTTGTACTTCCATTACATTCAAAAGAATTGAATCAAGATCTATTTCAAAACTATTGCAGATTGATAGATTTCCTCGTGAAAAGTAGTATAAATAAGATGTGATGGGAAAGAGGAGCAATTATACTGGCAGATATCTCTTTAGCGTTTCTATGTTTTGTCAAAGTTGATTTTATTTTGACCAATTTTGATATGTATTTGGTTGTTACTAATTTCTATTGTAGATTTCGTATGACTTTCAATTAATGAATTAATTTTTCTTCTTCTTCTTCTTCAAAAAAAGAACGATGACTTAGATTATACAATATTTTAGCGATGCATAAACAGAGCATGATAATTAAGGTTGTTCAAAGTGATCCTATCCGAGCGATCCGATCCGTGATATGGTTGATCTAATCTGAAAAATTGAATATTTTTAATTGAAAAGAATCGGATAGTTCAGATCAAATATTCGAAAAATTTCAGATCTGATATGGATCACAAAATTTGATTTTTAGATATCCAATCTAAAACTTATGGGCCTTTATTTTGGACTTTTTCCCTTTTTGTAATATTCTAAATATACGCTAATAGCTTCTCACTGTAGAAAATATTAAAATACAAAGACTTTTAGGGTAGAGAAGAAAAGGATGAAGCAATAAGTATGAAATAAACTGAATGATATTACTGCTTGCATAATTTAATAACAGAGTACATGTTGAATATTTATATCAAAATAATAATAACCAACTCACTTAAGCATGACAACACAAAGCCATGTCCCTATATATATGACTAATCACGTACTACTAATAAGGCAATAACTAATACCCCATAATTCTACTAACAAAACAACCTTTGACCACTAACAAACTACTAATACTATTATTCTTTTCATTCATCCCTTCCAAAATTTCATCATGGTATCAAGAGCTTCAGGTTAGATCCGGGATAGTTGATGTGTTCAGTTTGTATTAATCAATTAACTCATTTTGATGTATAGTTTGTAATAGTTTAGAACGTGTTTTGTGATATTAATTAACTTTAAGCTTAAACGAAAGTTTATGTCTCGAAACTTAATTCAATATTGCATTTCATAATTTAATTGCTTTTTAGGACTTAGTTTATTTTTGTTGTTACAGGCTCGTGTTTCTTTCCATATTTTGTTTGTATTTGGGAAGACCGAGACTTATTCGGGACTTGGAAAAAGTGTGATAAAGTCTTGAAGAAGGTAGGGCGCCCCCAGCGCCCTAAAGGCGCTGCCAATGCCTATCTGATCAAGGAAGATAATGGAGCAAGTGACCAAGGAAGAAGGCGCTCCCCGCGCCTATGGGGCGCTCCCAGCGCCCATGTCATAGTAGCATTCCAATGTGGGGTGCTCCACGCGCCTATGGGGCGCTGCCAGCGCATATGTTACAGTAGGAATTCCATGAAGAGGCGCGCCCTGCGCCCTGCGCCTTTGAGGGCGCTGCCAGCACCCATCTGCTCTGTTCTGTACGCGGCTTCATCCACTTGATTTCTAGGTTATAATTTAGTTTAGTATAAATATAAAAGTTGATTCTCATTGTATTTTAATCTAGGTTTTCATGTTCAATAACTTTATTAGCTTAATTTCTCTCTAGTTTCTCCTTAGATTACATTAAAACTCTTTAATCTTTAGTTTGTCATTTTGATCTTTTATTATGGAATCCATGAAGAATCTTTAATTTCTCCTTAGATTACATTAAGGGTTTTAGGCAATTTACGATTTATCTTGTCTACCTAATTAAGGGGACTACAAGAGTTTACTCTTGTCGATAATTAATTGAGTATTGAAGTGGTTTGGTAATTGAGAGTCTAATTCAATTAGCCGAGTCAGAGTCGTTGTAACTGGATCCTAAGATTCTTTAGAACTAGAATTTTCCCGTAATCACTTAGTTGTTCGTTTCTTTTTCACTAAAATCTCCAATTCCCCCCCCCCTGTTACCAATATCACTAAGGAATTAGTGATTCCCCCTTTAATAATCCAAATACATTTTAAAACAATTAAATCGACATACATCCGTTCTTTGTGGATACGAATCTTACTTGCCCTTTATACTAGTTGTAATTGGAGAGTAGGAGAAAATTACTTTTGATAAGTCTTTTATTTTTAACGACATAAAAGGCTTACCAATAGTGAAAGGAAAAAAGAGAAGGGAAAGATGAAGAAAAGAAAGAAAAAAAGAGTGATAAAAAAAAAGAGTGATGAAAAAAATTTAAAAAAATATGAGCATTGTTGATGGGTTCCCTCTTAGCCCACGAAAAATGTGAAAGAGGGCAAAAAAAAAATTTTTGGTGTCAAGGAGTCGTCTCGTTTTAAATTATGTGTAGTCGTGGTTGTCGTTGTAAAAAAAATTGGTGGAGGACGTAGTCAATATGCAAGACAACGTCAAATAGAGTTTATGGAGAGAAGTGCTCCAAAACGAAAGTGTAGAGTTGGTGAGAAGTGCATCAATAAGTACAAATATGGAGAGAAGTGCTCCAATAAATGAAGGTTGATGATAATGTGCATCAACAAATTTAAATGATGGTTGATGATAATGTGCATCAACAAATTTAAATGATGGTTGATGATAATGTGCATCAACAAATTTAAAAGTAATGATGTTTATAATGTGAATCAGCAGGAATTACCGATTAGAAGTGCATCAAATTAAGTATGTGGCTACAATATGAAAGCTAAGTACAAGTTCTTGAAGATCCCAACTTTGAAGCAAGGGGGTATGTTGGTGTGCTTCAAAGATGTGTTTGTTTCTTAGTTATTAAAATATTGTATTGAGTAGATTTTTAATTAGTAAAAATTAGGTACCATTAATTAGAAGTTAGTTAGTAGCTAGTCAGTAATGCTTGGAGTGATCAAGTATCATTAGGTTAGTGACTTAGTGGAGTAATATAATGTTAGTGGGTGATTTTCTGAAGTATATATCTTTTTCTATTTAATGCATCTTTTGTAAGTTGATTTCAGAATGGAAAATATTGAGTATAATGTTTGAGTTTTATCTTTCCAAAACTATTATTATTCATTTCATTAATCCCTTCCAAAATTCTAAACTCACAAACTCTGAGATTCATACTCACGATTATCACTATCTCACTCTCAAACCCTAATTCACACTCCTCTTTGGTGCTACTCACGTCTGTCACTCCGACGTCCCAGTTCCTCACGGTTCACTCTGGTGTCCTCAGTACGTCTCACTCTGGTGTCCTCACGTCTAGATCCAACGACACTCACCTTAGGCTCTCAACCTCTCTTCTCACAAATCACAATGAGGTGATTTTGATTATTGTTTTTCGATATATATAATATAATACAAGTTCATCAACTGTGAGACACATTCAATTTAACATCTTTAATCAGGGAATGTTCTTCAACATTTTCCTCCATCTGAAAATCTCAAGTTCTCCATTTATTCAAATTATGCTGTTGTTTTTTTTTTTTTGGAAATAAAAATTATGCTGTAGTTAATAGTTAGCTTAGTGGTGAGTATATATGCTGATTTCGATTTATATATGCTTAATTTGTATGTATGTTTCGGTTTATATATGCTTCTTTCTTTTGAAAAAAGTAAAAAAAACTGTTGCGGATCATCGGATCAATAAGATGTCCGATAATTTTGGATCTTTCGAATTCGGATCACGGTTTATCCGATCCAAAATTTTCGAATATTCGAACTTTCGGATCGGATCGATCCGGATCAGCCCTTTGATAATGAGGGAAATTGTTTAAATAATAACGAGCATAATAAATTGATAAATCGTGAAATGTATTGGTGTATGTTAGGAATGTTATAATATTGAAAAGGTTGTCCGCGAATAAATTAATAACGACGAATATTCGACTAATAAAAATGAAAAATAGTACAGCAGCCTCATCTTCAATATTATTCATTATTAGAGAATAGTAGTTATAGGTTCAAATCCTTCTACCAGCCAGTATTATTGGGTTGCCCAAATCCGTTTCTAATATGCAATCAAATTTAACAATATAAATGGCGGGGTTGAACTTTGCATTTGTCATTAAAATTTAACTTTTAAATTGATGTTACTATAATTATCTTATGTCTAAGAGTTTGTGAGTTTAATCCTTCCAGAATTATTGGATGAGTATTGTTGGAGTTGGCAAAGATGATGCCATATTGGGAAGATATGCTATGATGATAAAAGGATGGCACATTTTTTTTTTTTTTTAATAGAATAATGTGTGGGATACTAGGCCTTGGAACCGGCCCTACTGCAGGTCACCCGGCCCAATTTTAGCCAACACACGCATCTGTAAGGGGGATAATAAGGAATCCTCGCAAATACGTGCGGTGAGAATCGAACCCAAACCTCGTGCCTGGAATTCTGAAGCCCTAACCACTGGGCTATGACTTGATTCTCATAAAAGGATGGCACAAACATAGCGGATTACTATCATTCTCTCCCTTTATTTGTGCCTTCCCATAGTCATAACTCATAAGTAATACGAAGTATACATCAGTCAGTAGATTAATTAAAATTATGAAGTATATATATGATTTCCAATTGGGTTGATGATTGAATTCACTCTTTCAAAAATACAAAGTCATATGTTTGAAATCTGCTACAACAGCATTTTAAAAGTTTACAAAAAATAATAATAATTAAAAAAAAAACCCCACAATTGGCCATCATTTTGGAAAAATAAAAAAAAACATGCAGCCAAATTTGAAAATTCCTTCCTACACGACTAGAACTCGGAGCATCGTGATCATAATGCACCTGTTCTTATAATGGGTAATAAAAGGTCATATGTTTAGAACATTTATGTTATGTATTTACAATATATATGTTTTACTTTTAGAGCACTAATTTTATAATGGATTAGCCTTTTAAGCATGTTTTGTGTGCGATGATATTTTAAATATATCTATTAATCTGTCTAAAAAAAAAGGGTTTTTCTATGTAGTATCCCTGTGGTATAGAGTTTTCTACTATTTACCCCACCAAAATGGGACTTCTACATGGTACCCCTGAGGAACTACTGTTCACCACGTAGTACCCCTTATAAATTATTAATTACGTAATTAATACACTAAACATGATTATTAGTGAACTAACCTTCATGATTAATATAAACAACTGCTAATTATTATTATTTTTAAAAAAAATTTGTTAGTTTTTGTTTTTTTTTAATTGTATTTTTTGGTAATTCTTTGATAATAATTAGTCATAATTAGTAATAATTTACAGCAAATTAGATTAATTATGACGGTTAGTGCACTAATAATAAAATTTAGATTGTTAATTACGTAATTAATAATTTAGAAGTCCATGTAAAATTATTAGCATTGGAACTTGTGAAATGATAAAGATTAGCAAAAAAAAAAAGACATCATCAATTAGTTTTGAAGGAAAATTTTTAAATGAAAAAGTGACACGTGTACATGATGATTTAAACAATACTTTGTTTTAGTATATAGTATCGATTTCAATAGAATTTAATTCCCACATTACATTTTCCATGATTTACCAAAAATTGTTTGTTTTTAAGTGGGAAGTTATAAATCATGCAAATTTTCACTTACCAAAGGGGTATTTGGTAAAATAATTCCCATGTTTTGTAGGCAATTCAAATCCCTAGATTATTTCCTCAACTTATAAGCAACCAAACAACTAGCATAAATTACTTTTTATGAAAATTCTCATTGCCATGAAAAATAAACAAAACCAAACAATTCCTTAACATTTGGGGTTATTCCCACTGGTACACCTGAAAATTTAACAAATCTTATTTGTACACCTAGGTTTTTTAAATTCTCAAAAATAAACTTGAGTTTTTTACAATTCTCAAACGTGACATTTATTAATCAAAACCGTTAATTACTTGCCTCAATTTAGGTGCAATTGGTTTGTGTAAAAAATAAATTACTCAATCAAAGGTTTTGGGGGTCCTTTTTTCCCTTAATGGGTCAAATTCAAGGTCAAAATTTACAAATAAAAAAAAATGACAATATCTATCTTGAAATGAATGCTAAAAACTAAAATGGATAGTATTTTAACGGAATATTATGTTTTTAAACGAAATATTCATTCTAAATGTCACGTGTGGAAATTATCAAAAACTCAGCTTTATTTTTGGGAATTTAAAAAATTTAAGTGTACCACTTAGATGTTAAATTTTAGTTGTATTAGTGAGAATAACCCTAATATTTGTAATGTTGTAAACTGTCGGCCATGTTCCATAGTTGCACAGTCGCACACCATAAGAATGCATTTATTCAACTATTCTTCAATTATAAGTCAGATTATTGAAATTGTCCCTTTCATAAAAATGTGTTTACATGCGTTTACATTTGACAGTCTGATACGGTAAATTTTTGCCAAAAAAATGTGTAACTTTTTCGTATAGAAAACGTAGCTTTGTTTTTTTTTTTTTTTTTTTTTGGTAATTAAGTATTTTATATACCAAGAAAAAGGTGAACTCTAGTACTCTACATCAAAAATTTCAATCAAAGTTGACACCATGGTTGAAACTAGATCAAATACAAAACCTTTGATCTTATCTAGCTTAACAAAATGGGAATCAAAACTGGTGCAGGACATGCCCTGTAATGACCCAAATTTATCGGTATTTCTATCGTTGATTTATTTGTTTATTTACGTTATTTTATGTATGGTCCAAAATTTATTTGGACTATTTATTTTTATTTTATGTGAATAATTTCGATTATTTCAATTTTTGGTTGTTTATTATTTATTTTATTATTATTTAATTAATTAGAATTTTATTATTTAATTTTCTAATTAGTTAATTAATTTTTGGGCCAAATGCAATTTAAGCATGATTAATCATGCATGAGTACAATTAGCCCAATTGGTCACCAAAAGCCCAATTTGGCCATGACAAAACCGGCCCCCCTCGTGTATTAGTGGCCTAATTGCCACTTGCTTCATATTCACACCTTAAACCACTTCTATAAATAGAAGGGTAAGTAAGGCTTGGAAGCTTATTTTGCCATCATTTGCACCTTTGATCATCATTTGCCACAATTAAAAAGCCAAACACTCTCCCTTTTACTTTAATCCCACACGCCATTTTTGGTGTATGAACACCCAACTTTTGTTCATCATCCAATCTTTTCCAAAGTTTAAAGATTAATATTCTATTGATCTTTAAGTAACTTTAAACACAATAATCTCCTTAGTTTCCAATCAAGAGTTCTAGTTTGGGTTTGGAATTGGGGTTTGTTCGATTGGGTCGTGTTCGTGAAAGGGTCCATGTGGTTCGTGTGAAAGGGCCGTGTTGGTTGGTGTGGTGGACCGTGGTGGTGCCGTGAGAAGACGGTGGTCTGTGGTGGTGTTCGTGCAAAGCCGTGCCCGTGTTCGTGCAAAGCCGTGCCCGTGTTCGTGCAAAGCCGTGCCCGTGTTCGTGCAAGGCCGTGCGTGTGAGCCGTGGGTGTCGTGGTTCTAGCTGTGTGGTTTGGGTTTTCCGGGGTGCAAGTTTGTGTGATTGATTTGCTTGATCTTCAATAAGGTAACATACTATCTTACCTTAATATGTGTACTATGATTATAGGATAGATTAAGTGATCATGCTGGATGAATTTTTGATGATTCTTTTTCATGTTATGCATGATTTTTAAGTATGGATTTGGGTATTGATTTTATGATGGTTTGCTTAAGTTTTCATGCATGTTTTGATGGGGTTTTTCGAATGGTATGTTTTGAAGTCGAGTTCTTGTTTGAGTTCTTTTTGAGTTCTTGTTGAGTTCTTGATGAGTTCTTGGGATTCTTGATGAGTTCTTGGTTGAATCTTGAAATCTTGAAAGTTGGTCATATGTTCTGTAAAGTGCAAGTTTATTGATGTCTTTTGAAGTTTTATATAAAGATAAGCAAAGTTTTGTAAAGTTTTCTAAAGGAAGTTTTAAAGAAGTTGAACAAAGGTTTAAAGAAAATTAAAGATTTGATAAAGAATGGTTTAAGAAGTAGTATTGATTATAATTAGACTCAAGAAAAGGCGAAAGAAGCGATCTTGAGAATAACATTGATGTTGTAAGTAAAGATTTAGCTTAAGTTTACTTTTAGATGCCTAACCTTAGAGTAAGATTCTAAGACTTGGGTTAAGACGTTGCCCCTATCCTAACCGCGGTATTGGGATAGTGTATTACTTGCTATGTTGTCTGTTTGATATGAATTTCCGTAAGATGGGGTTCATTGGTTTGGGAGTAAGATTCTCATTCCTGCCATAGTAAGAAAGTTCGTTCGCGTAAGATGCGTTCGTATGTGCATAGTCCGGTCTAAAATGTAAATGGTAGCGACAAAGATGTTTTATGATTTAAGTTTGAATAATTAAAGTTAGTCAGTTTTACGATCATTATTATTATGATGTTTATATTATATGTTGGTTGATAGTCTAATATGTTTGTTTGATTTGTTCTATGATTATGTGTATCCATATTAGGGTGGGACTATTATGTTACTCGCCACTGACAGTGATTGTTGTTAATTTTTCAGGTAACTCTGATGATGACGGGGTTGCTTAGCTTTGGGTTGGGCGAGTGCCGTTGTAGTATTCTTGTTCTAGACTACATTATGTTTTTAGTTTGGACATATAGTTTCTGTATTTCGTATATTTTGACTCTGACAGTATTTGGAGTTATTCATTAGTATTGATACATTTGGGTTTAGTATTGTACAAGCTTGTGGGTATTGTATGTTTTGGGTTATAGTAATAATAATTTTGAGTTTTTGTTTTAATTTTTAGTAAGTTTGTTTGTTAGATCGACAATTTGACTCGTCGGTTTCTTCCGCGCCGGTTTAAGCGAGTCGGGTCGTCACATGCCCTGCCAGCAACTAAAGTAGCAAGGGCCAAAAATATTAGTGGCTCCTTACTTTACAATTAATTCTATATTCCCCCAAAATCTAAATACTCCTAGTTAGACTACCAATATACACAAGTAGAGTTAATTAATCTGATCTAGCAGCAGCTACTGGTTGGATGAGCAGTTGTCTGCCAGCTTCAGTGCATCTAAGAGCCATCTTCAGAATTATCTCTCTAACTAACAGTTTGATGGGCTTGCAGATGTTGCCAAAAATGACATTGTTCCTATGGAGCCAAATGTTGTGAATAGTCTCAGTGAAACACACGGTGATCACTTGTGCTTTGACAAAGGTTTTCTACTGCATTTCAGAACCCATGCCATAGTGTCTTCAAACTTCATGTTCTGAGCTGGTATGTGGAGTACCTCAAAGACCTTATTCCATATTTCCTTGCTGACTTTGCACTCATAAAACAAGTATTGAATTTTTTTCAGCCTCTACATTACATAGCTTGCAGATAGGGTCACATGGGATGTTCCATGTGACAAGTCTATCAACAGTGGCTAGTCTATTCTTCACAGCTAACCAGAGTATAAAGATGCTCTTTGGGGTTGCTCTATTGTTAATGATTAATCTTCTCCAGGGGATCAGGGTAGCTTGTGGTCTTAGTAGATTATAAAGTGCTTTGATCTTCATCTTCCCATTGATCACAATATTATCCCATCCCCCAATCCTATCCACCATATCTCTACATTTCATGATCTTCTTGAGAACCCAAGTGCATTTACCTGGGAGTTTACAAGTCCAACAATCTCTACCTTTGAAATAATATGTATGCACCCATTTGACCCACAAATTATCAATTTTATGAACAAGATCCCACAAAAATCTGACTCAACATTCAGTAATGGAGAGTTTTTTTGTAGAGAGAGGAACTCCTAGGTATTTGAAAGGAATAGATTAGAGCTGGCAAAATCTGACTCAACCCGATAACCCAACCCGAACCCAACCCAATAATAGTGGGTTGGGTTGAGTTTTTCAACCCGTTTAGCTAAAAGGGTTGAACCAACCCGTTTAGTTTAATGGGTTGGGTTGGGTTGAAATTCTCAACCCGATTTCAACCCGCTTAACCCATTAAGAATATACGTTGTAATAAAATTAGATTCAAGTTGAATTGACAAACTGATCTAATATATCACTTTCATATTTTTACTTTTTTTTATTATGTTATAAATTGTTCACGCATTATGTAGGTGATTGTAATGTTTTAAAATCTAATGTTTTATCTTGATTCTTGAACATTAGAACTCAAAATTTTGCTAGTTATTAAATAAATCGTGTTATTATTCACAATGTGACTTGTAATATATATGGCTATCATGGGTTGTTGTTAGGTTCCACATAATAGTATAGACATATAGTTGGTATAACTTTATTTGATGCTAATGACAAAGTGATAATATTATTAAACGGGTTATTGGGTCGACCCATTTATTTGTAAGGTTGGGTTGGGTTGAGAATCTCAACCCGTTTAACTAAATGGATTGGGTTTGGGTTGGGGATTTCAACCCTTTTATATTAATGGGTCAACCCGAACCCAACCAGGTCGACCCATTTACAGCTCTAGAATAGATCCTTTTACAACCCCAAGATTCTGTTGAAGATGGTTTTGCTCCTCCAAATTGATACCACCAAAGTAAACTTCAGTTTTGTCAAAGTTTGCACTAAGCCCAGAAGCTTCAGAAAACTTTTTGAAAATGCCAAATAGGAGGGAGAGAGAGGATTCATTTGCTCCTGCAAGTAGCAACAAATCATCGGCAACGATGCGTGGGTACCCCGCTTCCCACGCCCTTTGCAACCCTAACAGCATTGCGACTACTTCATGCGTCTCCGGGTGCAGAACTGTAGGAGTTTATAGATATGATTAGCGGAATTTCAGGAAACAATTTCCTAACATCTATAACATCAGGATCACTAATAATAAACAATATGAATCATAGATTATAAGGAATAGAATAACAACCTTTGTAGCGTGAATTCCCTGATAAAGCAAATCGATTATGGAGAACAAGAGCCCCAAATGTTGCCCCTCTATTCAGTCCACACAAGCAAAGAACTGGATCTCCTTCACGTATGTCTGCTAGAACAGGATCAGAGAATTCCCAACTCTCTTCTCTCTTTTGTGATGGAATTAAAACCAGAGATTAGGGTTTTTTTGATGTCTTATTTCTGGTGACCAACTGTATATCTAATATATATAGTAGTCACACTTAAAACCCTAATGTCACTAGTAATACTAAAACCTAATTACCATGGGCTTTAGTATATTATGACCCAGTCTTTCACTTAATGTGTGTGACCTTATAGGACCCAGTTATAATTAGCAGTGGCCCAACAATTGGTCCACAGATCATAATTGGTTTCTAGCAAAACATTATGACCACCTAAATAACCGAATAATTAATCTCCATTATTAATCCTATTTTATATTTTAGTAATTGCCAATTGATTGAAGGACATTTCCTTCAATCTCCCACTTGTCCGAGAGCAAGCGTGCAATTATAAATTCCTTGCTCTTAATGTCTAATTTGATAATATGATGACATCTTTATGTCATCCACATTTGTTTTCAAATTTATTTCTTGAAATCCGAGTTCGAATTGCGATACAAATGATTATCTCATAATCTATTTGAGCACGGCCATGCATTTTTCAACTCTCACTCTTCAAGAGGCCAAGACACCAATCCTATCACACATAGGAGGACCTTTTCAATCTTGTGGTAACCAAAACTCCCACTCAACCTTTTGCATAACCCGAATGCTAGCTTTATTGTCTCCTTTTACGGCACGACGTTTGAAAGCATCAAAGTTACACAAAACATTAAGCTAAGTAGTGTCCCACTCATGTCTTAGGAATCCACTAAAATAATTATTAAGTTATAAAACTTCGATATAGGTCAGTTCAATTGTGTATCAACCATACATATCCATATGATTGATCAAACATCTTTATGTTTCCATAGCCCATGAAACAATGCTATCGATCAATCTTATATGCTAATCCTTTTAATAAGTCATATATGTCCATTTTAATGACTTAGATTAGGAACTTAAATATTTTATGAATTCAGTTCACTTATGGTGTTTCATTTATCAAATCACGTATTTGACAAACCATTGAATTCAATCAAATATGCTGGACATTTTATTTAACACTAAACCAATATTAAATAAAATTTCAATTATCATAAACATAAATCAGCAAATCATGTCTCTACATTGTAATAAGTTTCTCTAAACATAATACAATCTAAGCCCATTCTAATATTTGCTTCAACCCAACAGCCCTAGTATGACTTTCATGCTTGGGTTGAGGTAGAGGTTTAGTAAGTGGATCAGCCACATTCTCATTTGTATGAACTTTGCAGGTCTTGACGTCCTTCCTGTCAACTATCTCACGAATGAGATGATATTTCCTCATAACGTGCTTGGATTTGCTATGTGACCTTGGCTCCTTTGCTTGTGCAATGGCTCCATTATTATCACAAAACAACTCAATCCCTTCCTGAACACTAGGTATAACGCCTAGCTCTGTTAAGAACTTCTTAATCCAAACAGCTTCCTTAGCTGCTTCTACCGCTGCTAAGTATTCCGATTCAATTGTAGAGTCTACAACAGTGCTTTGCTTTGAACTTTTCCATCTCACTGCTCCTCCATTAAGACAAAAGATATACCCTGACTGAGAGCGGAAATCATCTCTGTCAGTCTGGAAGCTTGCATCAGTATAACCTTTAACAACCAACTCATTTTCACCACCATAGACTAAGAACATGCCCTTAGTTCTTCTTAAGTACTTTAGGATGCTCTTAGCTGCAGTCCAGTGTGCTTCACCTGGATTTGCTTGGAACCTGCTACACATGCTTAAGGCATATGCAACATCTGGTCGAGTACATATCATCGCATACATTATGGATCCTATGGCTGAAGCATAAGTTATGCTACTCATTCGCTTCAACTCATCAGGCCCTGATGGACACTGACTCTTGCTGAGCGACATGCCATGTGACATGGGAATAAACCCTCTTTTAGAGTTTTCCATGTTGAACTTTGCAAGAACCTTATCAATATAAGTCTCTTGACTTAGTCCAATCATCCTTTGAGACCTATCTCTATGGATTTTAATTCCCAATATGTATTCAGCCTCTCCTAGGTCTTTCATGGAGAAACAACTTTTCAACCATCCCTTGACTGATTCAAGCATTGGTATGTCATTTCCCATGAGCAGTATGTCATCCACATACAAGACCAAGAAGACTAAGCTACTCCCACTAAATTTCTTGTAAACACAAGATTCTTTTTCGCATCTGAGGAAACCAAACTGTTTGATCGCCTCATCAAATCAAAGATTCCAGCTCCGAGATGCTTGCTTTAGTCCATAAATGGATCTCAAAAGCTTACAAACTCTTTTAGGATTTCATGGCTTCAAGCCATTTCTCAGAGTCTGGGCTCGCCAAAGCTTGTTTATAGGTAGTAGGCTCTGAATTTTCCAAAATCATTATTTCAGAATTTTCAGTTAACAGGATATCACCAAACCTTTTGTTTGGAATCCTTGGTCTACTTGACCTACGTGGGTTTTGAGCATCAATAGAAATATTCTCTTCAACTCTTTGAAGATTTTCGCATGAATTAGATTCAAGTGGGACGGTAGGAGGTTCACGCGTTGAATACGTCATCTCCTGAACTAGACTTTCGTCTGGTTGGGCCGCCTCTGACATGGTGTGAGCCACGTCCATTTGTTGCTCTTCTCGAATTTCTTCGAGCATTATTTTACTCCCACTTGTCTTTCTAGAAAGAAATTCCTTTTCTAGAAAGACACCATCTCGAGCAACAAACACTTTGTTCTCTTGACGATTGTAGAAGTAGTAACCCCTTGTCTCTTTTGGATAACCCACAAAGAGACATTTATTTGATTTGGGTGTAAGTTTGTCTGATAGTAAACGTTTTACATAGACCTCACATCCCCAGATTTTAAGAAAAGATAGGTTTGGAACCTTTCCATTCCATATCTCATATGGAGTCTTTTCTACAGCTTTTGACGGGCTTCTATTTAGTGTGTGTGCAGCGGTTTCTAAAGCATATCCCCAAAATGAAATTGTAAGATCAGCAAGACTCATCATTGACCGAACCATATCCAATAAGGTTCGATTCCTTCTTTCAGAAACTCCATTTAATTGAGGGGTTCCTGGTGGCGTCATTTGTGAAAGTATTCCACAACTTTTAAGATGATCATCGAATTCTTGGCTCAAATATTCGCCACCACGATCAGATCGTAATGCTTTAATTGTCTTACCAAGTTGATTTTGTACCTCATTTTGGAATTCTTTAAACTTTTCAAAGGATTCCGATTTATGTTTCATTAAGTAGACGTATCCATATCTACTTAAATCATCAGTAAAAGTAATGAAGTAATTAAACCCACCCCTAGCCTTTGTACTCATTGGTCCACACACATCAGTATGTATGAGTGCCAAGAGGCCATTGGCTCTTTCACCCTTTCCTGTGAACGGTGATTTTGTCATTTTTCCCATTAAGCATGATTCACATACATCAAAAGATTCGAAATCAAATGATGGAAGGATCCCATCCCTATGTAACTTTTGGATACGCTTTTGGTTTATATGACCCATTCGGCAATGCCAAATATAGGTTGAGTTTAAATCATTCGATTTTTGTCTCTTGCTATCTATGTTATAGACTTTAACTGACCTATCAAGCACATATAAGCCATTAATCAATTTAGCACTAGCATAGAACATGTTATTGTAGGAAATGGAACAACATTTGTTCTTAATTTCAAAACAAAAACCTTCATTATCCAAAACTGAAACTGAAATAATGTTCTTAGTAATAGACGGAACGAAATAACAATTATTTAGTTCTAATGTCAATCCAGATGGCAAAACTAAACTATAACTCCCGATGGCATGTGCAACAACTCTTGCTCCATTTCCGACCCGAAGTTCTACTTCGCCTTTTGCTAGTCTTCTACTTCTTCTTAGTCCCTGCACATCATTTACAATGTGAGAACCACAACCGGTATCCAATACCCATAAAGAAGTAGAAGTCAAATTGATTTCTATAACATAAATACCTGAAGTAGAAGCACCTGACTTCTTGTCCTCCAAGTATTTAGGGCAGTTTCTCTTCCAGTGACCTATCTTGTCACAATAGAAACATTTGCTTTCCGCAGCTACTCTGGGCTTGGCGGTTGGTTTAGGCTTTTCAGGAGCAACGACAACTTGGTTGCCTTTGTCCTTCTTGCCCACTCCTTTCCTTTTGAAAACCTTTTTCTTCTGAACCATCAAAACTTCTTTCTTTGGTTCATGGGGAATGTTACCTTCAGCATTGACCAACATACCATGCAACTCTTGCAAGGTCTTTTTCAGTCTCATTCATGTTGAATGCATCCTGAACTGTTTGAAGCTGTCAGGCAATGAATGGAGAATAATGTCAGTAGCCAACTGTTCCCTATAAGCGAAACCAAGGCGTTCCATGTTCTCAAAAAGGCCTAGCATTTTGAAAACAAGTGGGCCAACTGGTTGACCCTCCTTCAGATGACATTCCAGAATCTCCTTATTAGTCTCATACCTCTCAACTCTGGCCTGTTTCTGAAACATAGCCTTGAGTTCTTGCATGATGGTGTAAGCGTCTTTGTTTTCGAACCTCTTTTGGAGGTCCGGCTCCATAGCTGCCACCATCAAACAAGTGATAGGAATAGACCTTTCATTAGCCTGTTTAGCACGACGCTTTTCAGCTTCAGTTGATGCATCAGTCACCACTGGAAGTGGGTTTTCAATAACATCCTCCCTTCCCTCCGACCTAAGCACAAGTCTTAGAATACGTTCCCAGTTCATGAAATTTCCTCCATTCAGCCTATCCTTCTCAAGGAAAGGACGAATGTTGAAAACAGAGTTGTTGTTGTTATTGTTAGACATGGTATCTACATACAGAAAAGAGCAAAATTCAATTTTTTATGTTTATGAAAGTACCTAAAACATGCAATAGTTTATAGGTTACTTAATAACTCTATTCAAATTTTTTTTTTTTTTTTTAATGTCCCAATTTGAATGAGTTAATAACAAGATCCTATCAACATGTAATGATAAGCAGACGGAGGCCTTTTCTTATAGTTACATTATCAAGGTAAGTAAACTATTTACTAATTATAACATTTATAATTCTTGTTTAGATAAGAAAACATCTCATGTTAAACTATCTCTTGCTTCAAAATCCAAAACGCTTTTGGTGATTTTGTTGAGACTAACCAAATTAAGTATGTAAAATTCGCAATTTTACCTTATCTCCCAAAATTATTAATAATACCCTACGGAGGCATGACCTATTATTTTTAATTAAGGGTTAATAAGTACTTTATATTTGGGAAAGCAATCTCAATATTTGCGGGACCTAAGTTTATTATGTTGTTATTAATAGTGAACTCTAGCGTATTGATAAACAACATACAATAAACTAATATGCATTTTAAAATAATAAATAAAATAAAATGCAATAAAATAAATATGATCTAGTATGGCCCTTAATCCTAACAACTAAGCTCTTGATTGGGCACCTCCTTGGACTCTTCATGGATCTCCATCCATCTTTGTCATGGGCCTCCACGGTCTGGGCTCGTCTTTAGATTATACAAGTATTAAAGTAATTAAAATGCAAAATAAATTACAAATTTAAAATAAAACTTAACGATGCGCAGATCGTATTTAAATTACAAAAATACAAAACGGTTCGCAGACCGTATTTACTATCCTAGATTGGGCCATACTAGTCACAGCACGCAAATAATATCATATATTATAAACCTGCATGCATTTAATATACTACAGACAAAGTATAATATCAACTAATATCACATATTAGCTTACCATTATTTTCATTCAATTAAAATTCATATATGGAATTAATCATCATTAATTATTAATTTGCATTATATTTGGAATTTAGAAGTATTTTATACTCAAAAGGAATGTGTTATATATTTAATTATTTAAACACTTTAAATAATTAACTTATTTCTTAAAAAAAAAAAATTATCCTGTTTACTTTGTCAATTTAACAAAACTGTTTTAGACTTTTAGTTAACAAAATATACTATGTTCCGTGATGGTGGTGGTTTATTTGGTCAATACCAAATTAAACATGCTTAATTATAGGATTTTTTATTTTTTTTTAATTTAAAAAAAAAAAAACAGTAGCAGTAGACTTATTGTAAAGCAGTAGCCACGCACGGCCATAGCAACAGCCACGCACGGCCACGCACCGCCGCCGACAACCGCCGCACAGCCACGACCCCCACCCAGAAACGCCGGCCGTCGCACGTCCGACCTCCGAGCACCATCCACTCCACCCAGAAACTTCGAGAATCGATCTGTTTTGCCCCCAAATTTTCGAACACTTCGAGCAAGATCTGGGACAAATCGAACAACCATTGTTCGAATCGATACTTGATACTATTTTCTGGGTTATGTGAATGCATTTCAATCAATTTGCAAAAATAAACACTATAAATGATGTTAGATTGAATTTGAGGAAGTTAGGGTTCGAACTTTTCGAACCAAAAACACGCAAATTCGTTCAATTTATTGAGATAAAACAACAATTTTTGCTATGAATTTGCAATTAAAGATGTAGCAAACAAAAGCCCTAATGTAATTTTGAACAATAACAAGGCTAAATCCTTGAATCTGGGTCCTATTTCGTTCGAAGTTCGAACTGTTCGAACATTTTTTTTTTTTTTGAGTATAATAAAATACAATTAAAATCAATATTTTAATTATGCAAATTAATCCATATATTTAATCCTCCATTAATTGAATGAAAATAATAATTTTTATCAGACCATATTAAAATTATTAGAGGGCTCTGATACCACTGTAGGAGTTTATAGATATGATTAGCGGAATTTCAGGAAACAATTTCCTAACATCTATAACATCAGGATCACTAATAATAAACAATATGAATCATAGATTATAAGGAATAGAATAACAACCTTTGTAGCGTGAATTCCCTGATAAAGCAAATCGATTATGGAGAACAAGAGCTCCAAATGTTGCCCCTCTATTCAGTCCACACAAGCAAAGAACTGGATCTCCTTCACGTATGTCTGCTAGAACAGGATCAGAGAATTCCCAACTCTCTTCTCTCTTTTGTGATGGAATTAAAACCAGAGATTAGGGTTTTTTTGATGTCTTATTTCTGGTGACCAACTGTATATCTAATATATATAGTAGTCACACTTAAAACCCTAATGTCACTAGTAATACTAAAACCTAATTACCATGGGCTTTAGTATATTATGACCCAGTCTTTCACTTAATGTGTGTGACCTTATAGGACCCAGTTATAATTAGCAGTGGCCCAACAATTGGTCCACAGATCATAATTGGTTTCTAGCAAAATATTATGACCACCTAAATAACCGAATAATTAATCTCCATTATTAATCCTATTTTATATTTTAGTAATTGCCAATTGATCGAAGGACATTTCCTTCAAGAACACCATGTTGTTGGAGAACCCCCGCCATTACAATATCACCCTCACCATCTCTCACCACAAAACCCAAACCAACACCCAAACCCCCCAACCTCCCTAGCATTAGAATTAAGCTTCCAAACATCATTTGGAGGTGGCCTCTGTTGGGCCCAATATTCTACCGGGTCTAATTCTGTTCGGTTATAGGCTTGTTCAAAGTGAGACTAGTTCAAAGGATTTTCAATTAGTGTGAGTTAGCAAGTTGTTACATGTGGCTATTTTCTAGGGGTTAGTTCCATTAATTGTCGAATTATGTTGAGTAATCATTTGTATATAAGGATGTCAGAGCATAGCTCTTGTATGGATTCATTCATCCGTAAATTCTTACTTTAAGCAATAGAAATCATTAATTTCCTTCTCTTTACTACTTATTTAATAAAATTGCTCCACTAATTAACAACACAATGATCATCCTCCTTTGCTGGCATACCCGTTATTATTACACATAAATGCTTTACATTGCAAATCACCAACACTATTGTTCTACTATTATTATTATTCCATATTCCATGTTTATCATTGTTATTCATCATTTCTCCATACAATACACAGTAGCCAAATCCAACATAAACGAGATATCATCCAATTATTCCACCCAAATATCAATCACACTTGGCATAATTCAATCACTCGATCAATAATATACTTGTTGCTTACTCTGTTAATTCTCTTGTTCAATTGTTCTCATTTATTTCGAATTGTTGTGCAAATTAACCTAGAAAAAGCAGTTCAAACTCAACTGATCTAAACAAGTAGAGATTAAATTGAAAGTTCGAGCCAGTCAAATTTTGGCATGAACAACCTCCATCTATCCACGTGAGGGGCTTGTTTGGCATGCTGCACCTCTTGCTGAGTTTTGTAGCTTAGTCCCACGCCCTTTCCACAACTTTCCCCACCCTATCACACTTACCTTCAAAAATGAGCTTGTTACGCGCCCCCAAACTGCGCAAAGGATAATGATAAAATCAACCAACTTCTCTTTCCCCTCCCTGTTCAAAATAGCAAACATACAATCATTTAAACAAGTCTAATTCGAATTCCAAATGTGTTCATCAAACCAGCTATAATCCCAAATTTTTTGAGCAAAAGGACATTCCAAAAAAGCATGAATAACACTATCCTCGTTCCTACCACAAATAGAACACCCCGCCCCAAACTTCGGCAACCGGCGATGGATATTATCTCTTGTAGGAAGGGCACCCCTTAAAGCTTTCCAACTCAACATTCTCATCCGAGGGGGAATATTCGCTTGCCAAACCGCTTACCACAACAAAGACCCACCATTCATTGAGGACCTCGCCCCGTCCTCCATAGGTAACTAGGATTTCTACCAATGCTAGCATTCAGAATGGAACCACCCGCGAAATTATAATACCCGACATTTTTATACAAATATACGTATTTTTGCACAGTATTTTAATACTTATACCCGTATTTTTATATGTACTTTTCATATCCATCTTCTTCTTATTTCTCGCAGAGCAAAAAACGAAAAAAATGCAATTAACGTTTCATTGCAATTAACTCCTCATCTCACGCTAGAGCCATAAAGATTTTATTGTCATTACAATTAACTTCTCATTTGGTATTCTGTAACAGCCAAATTGAAAATGATTTTCCGTCATTATATTACATCCATTCATTTGAGCTTCCCTTCACTACCAAAATGAATGCAAATCATCAATTTAGCCTTTATTCACTCCAATTCTTGCACACTTGAAAGCTGAATCGTCATATTGATAACTCTATATATGTATATACGAGTGTCTTCATACCTCACTTTCAAACACTCTTCTCAATAAACACATGTAAAAAAAAAAATCATTCTTCCTACTATATTACTCTGAAATTCTTCTTTTATTTGTTCTGAAAAAACCCACTTTGTTAAGTTGATGGTAGAAAGCTTCATGGAAGAACTTCAGTTTTCAGCTCCTTGATCTTTATAGTATCATCTTCCAAATCTGTTACTTTTGCTAAATTATTTGAGAGATCAGATTTGTATTTGAGATTTTGTCAAAAAAAGGGTTCATGATTTAAATCTTAAGACCTATATTGCTACCTTATAATTTCTAGAATGTGGTGTTTCGAAGCTATGTGGTGCTTAAACTACTTGATCAAGTAAAGTTGATATGGTTCCTTGTGTTGATGTAAAGTTTGACTGATAGTTCAAATGAATGGATTTTCCTATCTTTTTTTTTTTTTGGTGATTAATTATTTTACTAAACCCTAATTAATGAATTGGTTAGCAAAGCCAAAACTGTGTTGTTTGCGGTTGCAGCACAATCGAAAATGTATTTGGTTTAAACATGACATAGTGGTAACACCATTATTTAAATCGCGTAGGTTCGTATAATTGTTAAATGGCTGAAACACCTGAGGAACTAGCTGCGAGGCTACAGATGCTTGAACAACTAGCCCAAAACTTTGGGTTGGTCCTTCAAAATCAAGTGGCCAACAACAACAATGCAGATAATGACCCTCAAGCCATAATGGCCAATAATCTTGCTGCATTGAAACCCCCACTATTTGTAGGGAAGGAGGACCCCGTATTTGTTGAAAACTGGATTCGAGACTTTGATAAGATGTTTACTGCAGCTGGTACACCTACGCGAAAACACTGATATTTTGTGGGAGAATGAAGGTCCCGACATAATAGCACAAGAGAACTTTGACTGGGTGGCTATTAAGACGGCTATCAGGGCAAGATTCTTCCCTGAGCATATTAGGAGGAAAAAGTTCAATGAGTTCAGAAGGCTCAATCAGGGAGGGTGTATGAGCGTGCAGGAGTATGCCGATAAATTTAATGAACTTGCAAAGCTGTGTCCTAATGTGGTTCCTGATGAGAGGGCTAAGTTACAGAAGTTTGAGAATGGTTAGGCCTTCAGGATCCATAAAAGGTTAGGAGGAAGTATGTTAAGTACATTTTCTGAGGCCTACACTAAAGCCTCTAACATGGAGTGTTGGAAAATTTATGAATAAATGGGCTAAGACATTAGACAATAGTTAAGTAGGCTAGGTAAAAGAACCAAGAGGTAGAGAGCATTTCGCACCCTGCGAAAGCTTACTGGAAATTTAGGAAAATACTACCCATTGTCGCACCCCGTGAGAGAAGGTTTCGGAACCCGCGAAAAATCTACTGGAAAAATCTATACAAAATTTGTTTAGTGGTCGCACCCCGCGACGGGGTCGTCGCACCCCGCGACTGCGTCTCTGGAAAATTCAAATGGTTGTTCGAATTCTTGGATTCTTTTCCTAGGATTCCTTTACGTATTTAAGCTTGTCTATTGAGCTTCAATACTGATGTAAATGGAGATTAGACCAGAATTAATAGGGAGATTAAGGGCTTGCATTGTTGATGGAATAATCTTTACTTCATTCCATGATTCAAGCCAAACTTAATTTCTGAAATTGAATTGGTTTAATGTGTGGAATAAACTCAGAAATTTCTGAGTTCCTTCACCTACTTATGTGCCTATAAATAGGCATGTATTTGTTCATTGCATATCACAAGATATACAAGAATTACAAGAAATTCTGAAATTCTTATACTCACTACAACTTGTTAGCACTTGGTAATATCTAACTAAGTGTGTTTAAACACAAATAAACACAAGTCCTTTTGTTTTTATACTCATGAGATCACATAGAGTGTAGGGTTCTTTTCTCCATTGTATCTCACTAATCGTTCGTGGTAACCCGGTGATCTAAGGGGCGAATTCGATTAGAAGGAAAGTGTAGATTCCACGCCTTGGAGGGTTACATCATACATTTCCACGACTAATTTCTAACAAGCTTCTAATTGAATTTTAGAAAGATGTCTACCCTCTAAGAATCTGCGTTGGAAAAGAAGGTTCACTTTGAAGTTTACAAGATGGAGATGTTCGGTTGCAAGTGGTGTTGCAAGGAAAGATTAATATTGTGATGACTTGAAGTATAAAGCTAATTGTTCAAAGGTACTTAATGGTTGAAGAAATTTCAAGTAAGAATTTTCTTGTTATTTCTTTGAATTTTTACTTGTTATTTAATAAGTTTTAAAATTCATGTTGAATGATGCATATTGTTTATTGTTTTTCATAATGGATTTATAATTTGCATGGAATTTGTGAAAGTATATTGCTAAGTGCAATTATGGTTAACTTTCATGGTGGAATAATGGTTATTATATTATTTGGTGGATTAAATTCCTTTGTCCATGCATGTACAAAATTTAATATCAATATATTTAATAATTTCAATGTCATATAATTGGTATATATCCACTTTTGTTAAAGGGGGTATGTTAAACAAGATAGTATTTTTATGATGATTTATTCATATATAAAGATTATCTTGCTTAAGTTCAATTTGGTTGTATAAGTGCATATATGTAACAAATTTTGATGACAATATTTACTTGTTTGTCAAAATTTGTATATATGGTCTTTTAAAATTCTTATAGATGGAACCAATTTGAGATTATTTTGAAATTATTGTGGACTTTGTCTTTCATGATATCATGTATATACATGGAGGAGGAATTTTTATTCTTTGGAAATTCATGAGGAATATGATAAAGTTTTATTGATGGTGAAAGTATGCCAATAAAGATAATTAATATAATCATGTAAATTAGCATGGTAATAATGCTAATGGATGAACAATTTTCGTTATTCATGAAAATTGGGTGTTGGTTAATTTGTATGTTATAATTCATTATGGGGAGTCAATAGACAAATGTATGTGGTTGTGTATTTATTTACATTGTTTATTTATCACCTAATGCTTACCAAGCTAGTATACTTTTTATAAGTATGTTTATTAGTAGAGGTTTTATATGGAGTAATTAACTATTTCATGAAGGAATAAAGATTATTTCCTTGTTAATGGTTAATGGTAAAATGTATGATAAATATATATATATATTTATTTTGTTCTCCTTGGTTTAAAGGGGAATGGTGTATCATATTTTAATATGGTGGTCAATTTAATAATTGATGGTATTCTATGGTTTAATAGAATTGTGCATTTGTTAAACATTGTTCATGGGAATATTCCTTGTATGTGATAATCAATGTGTGATTATGAGTACTTATCTTCATAAAGATAGTATGGTTATTGTGATGAATATTTTCACAATGTTGGATTGAGTTTTTGTTCTCATAATAATCAAAAGTATAAGTGTTTATATTTCTAATTTTTGTAACATATGAGTACATGGAAAATTAGTAATGGTTTTAAAATCTTATACTTGGCATTGATTTATGAAATATTTTTCGCTTTCGAAAAATATTGTATTATACATAATATTTGTATAATGGAAGATATAGTTTATTATCTTGAACCGGCTTTATAAATTAATAGTATAAGTGCTCATATTGTCAAATTTGGTAACATATGAGAATATGGAAAATTTGTGTATATATATATGAGAGGAAAATTCTTATACTTAATTTATAAAATAATTTTATTTAATTAAATATTGTTTTATACTTGATATAAGTATAATGGAAGATAAATGTTTTATCTTTGACTTGCACTATTTATTAGACGGGTATACTTGACAATATTATGTTAGTTTATTATGGAGGAAAAAAATGCATATTAAGATAATTTTCATTAAGATAATTTTTTTTTGAGGAGGTAATTCTCATGATATCCATAATAAAGTTGCATATTATTTTTAAGTATTAATATTGTCTTGACATTAAATAGTGAACGTAAAGTAAATTGGTATATGAAGTGTTTTGGACATAAATCCATGTTTTATCACTAATTATTGTGTTTTACTTCAAATTTATATCAATTGGTAATCATGTATATAATGGATTCATATACATGTATGTGCGCTAATTTTTATGTATATGATTTTATATAACATGGAGTCGCAAGGGTTTATGCAATATATTTTAACTCGAATGAATAATTATTTTAAATATTATTGAGTTGAAAATGAATAAAAATGATGGGTTTTTAACCTATTGGACAACGTAAATGAAATAAAACTCAATTTGACGTCTAATACAACGTTAGATCTCAAATTCGATGAGTATAAAATTTCATTTGATAAGTTGTTGAATACTTGGTATAATTTTAATTCCAAGGTATGTGGTAATTTCTACATGGAATTTTTTCTTTCATGATTTCCATTATTTAATGGGGGAAAAGAATTTAGTATTCTTGAAAATCATGATGAATAAGATAAATTGATATTCTTTATTTTTAAGTATCACATTTGGTAGTGAAAATAGTAAATTTTCTGATCTACTAAGGGGCGTGACAAGAAATTTTAAAGAATATGTTTGCAATTATTTATTTATTTATTTATTTATGTATTTATTTCTTTATTTTTTATGAATTCATCAATTAATGTATTTATTGTTCATAATGTAATATAATTTATTTATTTTATTTAATTGTGGGGTTATATCATTCTATTACCAAGTAAAGTTGATGAGGTATAAGTAAAGGTTGAATGCATATGTATTTTATGATAAACTTCATAAATTGTTTCTTAAATATAATATTTAAGTAGTACTCTAAGGTATAATTAGAGTATGTTATGCATTTGTTGTTTATACTCAGGTTTATATGCATGTTTTACACTAATATTGTGTGGATGGAATTTTGCATATGGTTATAATTTGAGTAATGATTATGACACGTTTGTCATCATGTATAATTTTCTTTGTATATAATACAAAGTGAAATATGATGTTCATTTTTTTTTTTACAATGAAGTCATGATCGATAAATCATTAGTATAAGTGTATATATATCAAATTTTAGACATATAATAATGTGTCAAAATTTGTATATATGGAGGAGGAAGTCTTATACTTGGATTGATTTATGATTGAAATGATTCCATGATTTATTTTATACTTATTATTATTGGTATAAAGTGGATGGAAGATTTATTTATTTTCCTTGGTTGATTTTTCTACATATTATTTAATAGATGGATGTCATCATAAAATTCTTTGGTATATAAAAGAATGTTTTATGCAAAATGTTTAATGGATTATGGAATTATTATTTCTATAAAGATGATTTCTTTATGGAGGGTTTTTTCATAAAGGCTCATTGTCTTTATGGATGAGGTTTTATTCATCATATATATAGAGATTGTATATTTTTATGGAGGAGGTTTATTCTTCATAAAGATATTGTGTCTTTATGATGGAGGATTTGTTCATAATGATAGTATTTCTTTATGAATGGTGTTTTAATTCTTTGGAATCCAATGAGTTAAACTTGTATGGTATTTTATATATTTTTAATATATAAAAGGATATGTGACATATTATCTTGTAATTAAATAGATGGTGGAATGATGGTAATAATTTTTGTTAAGATTAATTCCATGGTTTATATCACTAGTGTGTGATATGGTAACAATGTAGGATTATATTTATAATGTTAATTCACGACTCATGTGCGACTCGTGATTAAGAATTTTGTACGTTATAATTTAACTTGGAAAAAATCTTTGGCCAAAGTGTTATCAAGTTAAGGTTGTATAAAATTCTGAAGGGATGGTTAAAGCCTATAATACAATCTCAATGAAATAAAACTCAATTTGACGTCCAATACAAAGTTGGACCTCAAATTCAATGAGGACAGATTTTCACTTAAGTTTGTGAGCACTTAAAATTTTATCATCCCGAGGTAAGTGCTAAAACTATTGCAATGATAAAGGAGGTTGAATTTTAAAATTCTTAATAGATCTTTGAGATTGGCTCAATTGCAGGAGCATGTGCGTAAAAATCTACCTATATGAGTTAGAAGTTTGGCCGCTTCATCAAGTTTTAGGCTTAACTTGAAACGCTCATGAATAGATATATGCACCATGGCGACATAGGTGTAGGGGGTTAAAGGATACTTGTTTGTGATAATGTGTATTATATCTTCAACAATTCGTAGTATTTGTGTAATTCAAAGCTTAGTCTATTATTACAAATGGAATTGTTGTAAAGTGTATATATACTAAGTAGAAATTTCAATTGTTAGACATTTCTATTTATGCATGATCATGTAGTTTTGTTTTATGGTACAAGTTGTGGTTTTAGCTTGTCAACATTTATATCATAAATGGGAGGAGGATTGTTGGAACATGTATGAACAAATGGGCTAAGGCATTGGACAATAGTTAAGTAGGCTAGGTAAAAGAACCAAGAGGCAAAGAGCATTTCGCACCTCGCGAAAACTTACTGGAAATATGGGAAAATACTACCCAGTGTCGCACCCCGCGAGAGAAGGTTTCGCACCACGCGAAAAACCTACTGGAAAAATCTGGACAAAATTTGTTCAGTGGTCGCACCCCGCGACGGGGTCGTCGCACCCCGCGACTGTGTCTCTGGAAAATTTGAATGGTTGTTCGAATTCTTGGATTCTTTTCCTAGGATTCCTTTACATATTTAAGCTTGTCTATTGAGCTTCAATACTGATGTAAATGGGGATTAGACCAGATTTAATAGGGAGATTAAGGGCTTGCATTGTTAATGGAATAATCTTTACTTCATTCCATGATTCAAGCCAAACTTAATTTCTGAAATTGAATTGGTTTAATGTGTGGAATAAACTCAGAAATTTCTGAGTTCCTTCACCTACTTATGTGCCTATAAATAGGCATGTATTTGTTCATTGCATATCACAAGATATACAAGAATTACAAGAAATTCTGAAATTCTTATACTTACTACAACTTGTTAGCACTTGGTAATATCTAACTAAGTGTGTTTAAACACAAATAAACACAAGTCCTTTTGTTTCTATACTCATGAGATCACATAGAGTGTAGGGTTCTTTTCTCCATTGTATGTCACTAATCGTTCGTGGTAACCCGGTGATCTAAGGGGCGAATTCGATTAGAAGGAAAGTGTAGATTCCACGCCTTGGATGGTTACATCATACATTTCCACGACTAATTTCTAACATAGAGAGGATCTTAAAGAGAGAGGAAGAAATTTTGGGAAAGAACAAGCGGAAAGAGGTATATAACCCCCAGAATCAAGGTTATGATAAGAAGCAATGATTTGGGGGAAATGGCAACGGAAACAATGGTAACTACAAGCAGAATCAGCATTACAACAACAACAACAACAACCGTAGGAACTACCAGGGGCAAGCACATTAGGGTCATCAAGGTTTTCGTGCATGCAGGAAATGCAATAAGAGTCATGCTGGATACAATTGTCAAAGTGGATTGATCACTTATTATGAGTGCAAGGATCCTGGACACAAGGCGACCTACTGTCCAAAGAAACAAAATGGATGTCGTCCGAATGGTAACAACAACAACCAGGGATACAATGGGAATGGATATGGAAGGAATCCAAGCAACAACAACTGTTTCTTCAACAACAATGCTCAAGGGCAGGGTAGCAATACTCAAGGTGGCGCTAATGCTAATGCTAGTGGAGGAAATAATGGAAATTTTGGTAGAAATAAGAATTGAGGTACTGGAGGGAGCAATAATGGCAATGGTGGAGTCAGCAATGGAAGGATTTATGTGATGAACCAAAACGAGGCTAATAATTCTGGCAACGTGGTGACGGGTAGTTTTCTTGTAAACTCTAAACCTGCTAGTTTGCTTTTTGATTCTGGAGCATCTCACTCTTTTATTGCCACCACTTTTGTAAATAAAATTGGAATGAAAACCTCAGCTTCATGTTAAGCCAATATAACTTTACCTTCAAGTGAGGTGGTGTCTTGTAGATCTTGATTCCAAGATGTACCTATTAACATAGCTAGAACTGAGTTGCCTGCTAACTTAATTCAGTTTAACCTCAGTGACTTTGATGTTATCTTGGGAATGGATTGGCTTAGTAGGTACAAGGTTAGAATTGAGTGTCATAACCAAAAGGTTTCCCTTAGAGGACCAAAGGGAAATAGAATCTCGTCAAGGATTGGTTTCCAAGCCTGTGATGAGCATTGACTAAGCCATGACCTTCCAAGCTTATGCTAGGAAGGGCTACCCTATTTATGTATATCATGTGAATGATGTTAGTGTGGAGGAGAAGACAATTGAGGAGATTCCAATAGTGAGAGAATTTCTTGATGTGTTTCCAGATGAAATACCTGGAATGCCGCCAGTGAGAGAGACGGATTTCAGGATAGATTTATTTCCCTGGGACTGGAGCAATTTCTAAGGCACCTTACAGAATGGCACGTGCAGAAATGAAGGAGCTAAAAGTGCAGTTGGAGGAACTATTGGACAAAGGGTACATAAGGCCAAGTGTCTCACCGTGGGGAGCACCCGTTTTATTTGTGAAAAAGAAGGATGGGTCTTTGAGGTTATGTATTGATTATCGTGAACTAAACAATGTCACGATAAAGAATAAGTACCCATTACCGAGGATTGAAGATTTGTTTGATCAGTTAAAGGATGCGACAATCTTTTCAAAGATTGACTTGAGGTCAGGGTATCATCAGTTGAGAGTGGCAGAAGAGGATATACCCAAGATAGCCTTTCGTACAAGATATGGCCATTATGAGTTTACAGTCATGCCGTTTAGACTCACCAATGCACCGGCCACATTTATGGACCTTATGAATACGACCTTCCAGCCATACCTGGATAATTTTGTGGTTGTATTTATAGACGACATCTTGGTGTACTCAAAGGATAAAGAGCAACATGAGGAGCACTTAAGGAAGGTTCCAGAGATACTTCGGGAAAGGAAATTGTATGCCATATTTTTAAAATGTCAATTTTGGTTGGAGAGGGTGGCATTTCTAGGTTATGTAATATCCAAGGAAGGAGTTTCCGTAGATCTAGCTAAGACTCGAGCAGTTACAGATTGGCCTAGACCCGCAAGTGTAACTAAAATGAGGAGTTTCTTAGGTCTCGCCGGTTATTACCGAAGGTTTGTACGAGACTTCCCCAAGATAGCCCAACCGTTGACCAATTTGATAAAGAAGACCACTTGATTTCATTGGGATGACATGTGTGAACAGTCCTTCCAGGAGTTGAAACGAAGACTCACATCAGCGCCTGTGTTGACACTTCCTTCGGGAAGTGATGGTTTCGAAATATATAGCGATGCTTCAAAGCTTGGTTTAGGTTGTGTTCTTATGCAACATGGGAAATTTGTGGCTTATGCTGTAACACCCCTGAATTACTCTCTATTAATAAATATTATAAATACGGATTAAAGAGTAACTCGGGAGTATTACTGCCACGTGATTACGTAAGGCGAAACAGAGTTTCGCAGCAGAAAAACATAATTTGACTTTTATTCATTAAATAGAAATGGTAAGGTAATAGTTTTAATACATAATTGAAATGAGTACTTAAAACAAATGCATAGCATTAAACTTAGACTAGGTGATTTATTGCCCTTTGCCCCCAATGCAACACTTAGAACACATCGTGACCACCATCACCTGTCTACTTATCACTTATCATAAGTGATAAGTAGGGCCAAGCCAAAAACAAAAGAGAAATACGGGTTAGTGAAAACGCTCAGTACATACAAATGCTAAATATGTAAAATCAACTTAATTAAGCAAACATGCTTTCACAAATCATTTATGCTTTGCCAACCATAAATATTCAAATAATCCATAAATAAGAATTCCATAATTTGGAAATGTAAACTAAACCAATAACTCACAAAAAATATAATTGAATGATAATATGCAATTCATTTTCATAAATCATTTTCCACCCAAGTGTGCACACCCCCAAGCTAGTAACTCCTTTATATAGCCTATACTTGAGGAAAGACTAGATCATACAAAGTTCATAGTCTTATCAAATATTCTCCAACATAATGGGAGTCAAGATACCCAGTCTCCACGTAACGGGAGTAAAGAAACCTCCACATAGTGAGAGCTAAGAACCCAGCCTCCACATAACGGGAGTAAATAACCAATCTCCACATAACGGGAGTAAATAACCAATCTCCACATAATGGGAGTAAAGAAAACCAAAAGTGTCCAATGAAACGGACTTCTGAATTCCCGTATAAGGGATATCCATAAACCCATTCACTATGATGATAACCTGTTTAAATTTATTTTACAATATATCTTCTGAATTCTGGTATAAGGGATATCCATAAACCCATTCACTATGATGGTGACCTGTTTAAATTTATTTTTCAATATATTTTGCAATTGATTTAGAATTGATTTTAACAAAGATAATGTCAGACGAACAAACTTCCAAAATCCCGTATAAAGGATGTCTAGAAATTTGTAACGCCAACATTTATAATCTTTTGAAAAATTATTATCAATTAGAAATCGCTTTCAAAGTCCTTTTCGAAACATTTTATAATGAAATAATATTTTAAATATAATTATAAATAACCTTTTAAAACAATCAAATATCCACAAATATATAACACCCAACATTTTCATAATTCAACACCTTAAACATATTTACATGAAAAATCATGTTATAAAAGATCTAGCCACTTGTACGTACCTCAATCCTTGCTCTCAACACAAGACTCCTAATTATGAGCTTAGAATCTTGAATCACGAACTTAGAAATTCCTCCTAAAATATACCAATAATCCTAATTAAACTTTTGATTTATAACATAAGAATACTAAGACTAACTCTCGACTAGTTGTGCATGAACAATTATTTTAACCCCCTTTTTTTTATCAATTCAACTAAATATGTGTTGTTTAAAACTTTATAAAATTTAAAGTTGGAAAATAATATGAGTATTAACGAAATAATCGAAATAATATAAATGGTAATGGTAATAACCACAATTTTAATAACAATTGTAACGACCCAGATTTATCGGTATTTCTGTCGTTGATTTATTTGTAGATTGATGTGATTTTATGTATAGTCCGAATTTATTTGGACTATTTATTATTGATTATTTGCTCGATTTGATTTGTTTTATTTGATGATTTATTGTTTATTATTTATTTTATTATTATTTAATTAATTAGAATTTTATTATTTAATTTTCTAATTAATTAATTTAGTTTTGGGCCAAGTGCGGATTTAATCATGATTAGTCATGAATTAGCGCAAATGGCCCAAGTGATCATTTTGGCCATTCTTCTTAAGCCCAACCGACCCCCTTGTGATTATGTGGCTTGTTTTGCCACTTGCTTCATGTTCACACCTTAACTAACTTCTATAAATAGAAGAGTTAGTAAGGCCTTGTGATCATTTGTTCATTTTAACCATCACTTGCCATAATCAAATTCAAACACTCCCTCTTTGCCATCAATCCCACACGCCATTTTTGGCTCTAAAACACCCAACCATTGTTTATCATCAATTCAAACCCAAACTTAAAGATTCCAACTCCATTGGTCTTTAAGTGACTAAATTCACAAATAGCCTTCATTACCTTATTCAAGTCTTGGGTCGTTGGTCCGGTTTTGGGTTTGGGGTTCGTGTTTGGGACGTGTTCGAGATTGGTGCCTCGTGTGGTGGTGCTGCGTGGTTGTCGAGAGGTGCATGGTGGTTCGTGGTGCAGCACGGCTGTGCGTTGAAGCCGTGTGGCTGGCCGTGCTCGTGATAAAGGCTGTGTGTTGCTGCGTGTTTTCTGGGCCGTGTAAAGTCGTTCCGGGCAGCGAGTTTTTGAGTATTTTTATGTTTGTATTTCATAAGGTAACATACTATCCTAATCCTAGTTGGTATACTATGATTCATAGGGTAGATTAGATGACTAGATTAGACCAAAATCGATGTTTTGTACCCATTTCCTGCGTGAATTATGAGGTTGTTTTGGATGGTTGTTTCATGATGGTTTTTATTGATTCTATGTATTTTATGATTGATTATGATTAATTTCATGTTTGATTATGTTTATGTTCAATTCCATGAAGTTTTGATGATCATAAATTGATGAAGTGTTGTTGAATTTTGTTGTTATTATGCGTGATTTTGGTGATGATGAATCTTGATGAGTTCTTTATGAATCTTGATGAGTTCTTTATGAATCTTGTTGAGTTCTTTATGAATCTTGATGAGTTCTTTATGAGTCATGATGAGTTCTTTATGAGTTGTTGGTCGAGTCTTGATTAAAGAAATTAAGTTAACTTTAAAGAAAGTTGAAAGAGGTTCAAAGAAAAGATAAAGAAAGTATAAAGAATGATTTATGAGGTTCCAAGAATGATGATTTACATGTTAGTCTTAAGTCAAGGCGTAAGATGCAACTTAAGATTAACTAAGAATGTAAATAAAGATTAAAGATTAGCTTGATTTTGCTATTAGACGCCTAACCTTAGAGTAAGATTCTATGGCTTGGGTTAAGACGTTGCCCCTATCCTAACCGCGGTATTGGGATAGTGATTACCACTATGTCGTCTTTGACATGGATTTCCCGTAAGATGGATTTCATGGGGTTGGGAGTAAGATTCTCAATCCTGGCATAGTAGAAAAGTTCGTTCGCGTAAGAGGCGTTCGTACGGGCGTAGTCCGGTCTAATATGTAAATGATAGTTGCCAAATATTAAGTTGATTATTTGAGTCTAAGTCGAGTATTTGGGTTAGTTGAGTAATGTTATGATTGTGGTTCGTTATTGTTGGTATGATATGTTGTTTCGCATGATTGTATGTTGTATGTTTGATTTGGTTGTTTGATTTATGCTATGATCATGTGTATCCCCGTTAGGGTGGGACAGTTATGTTACTCGCCACTGACGGTGGACTGTTGTTCATTTTCAGGTCACTCTGATGATGAGGTTCTTGCTTAGCTTTGGGTTGGGCGAGCGCCGAGATTGTTTTTACTTGTTTAATTTGTTTTACGTTTCTAGTATGGACATTAGTAGTATTTTGTATTTTCCAACTCTGATGTTGTTTTGGAGTTAACTATCTAGTGTTGATATTTGGGTTCAGAATCGTACAATCTTGTGGGTGTTGTACTTTTGGATTTAGTAAATTAATATTTTAAGGTTTGTTTTAATTTTTAAGTATGTTAGTATGTTAGAACTGACAATTCGACTCGTCGGTTTCTTCCGCGCCGGTTTAAGCGAGTCGGGTCGTCACAGTTGGTATCAAAGCCGAATAGGTTTTAAGTGAAGTTTTAGGATTTGAGTAAACCCGGGAGTTGTGAGCTTTATCTTTCCCGAGTGATGAACCCAAATTAAGTTTAAGTATAAGGGAGAAGAGTTTCGGGTAGAAGAACCGGGATAAGACTCTTTTTCCTATTTTTTTTTCTTTTGATTAGTGTACTTGACTGTAGTGTGGATGTTTGACTGACACTGTTTCTTTTGTGTGTCTTTGTCTTGCTGCGTTTCATAAGCATGTCTACGCCTCGCCGGTCGAGTTCAGGACGACAGAGGTTACGAGCGCTCGAGCAGGTGATCCTTACGTTGGCGCACCATAGTCGTCATACGCCTAGTACGCAGTCGACGTTCAATCGTATCGCACGTCATTGACCACCGACCTACGATGGGGTTGTCGACCCTACTATCCTGGAGAGTTGGATCCGCGAGATGGAGAAGCTCTTCGACGCTACGTTTTGCCCTGATCACGAGAAGGTGCAGATCGCCGCCTACTATCTACGTGGAGAGGCCGATAACTGGTGGAGTGTAGCTAACGACGCGTGCATGCCCTTACGTTCCATGTCATGGATCGAGTTCGTAGATAAGGTCCAGGAGAGATTCTACCCCGACGAGTTGCGGTGGTAGAAGCAAGAGGAGTTCCTTACTCTTACCCAGGGTAAGATGACAGTTCAGGCGTACACCGACAAGTTCGCCGAGTTATCAAGGTTCACTACGTCTGTAGTTCCATCTGAGGAGGAGCGGGTCAAGCGCTACGTCAAGAAACTAGATCCGAGGATTCGCGTTCACGTGATCAGCAGTGGAGCGAAGTCATTTCAGCGAGCTTACGAGGTAGCACTCGAGATTTAGGCATCGACTATCGAGGAGGATGCGAGCAGGAAGAGGACCCAGGCCCCAGCGACGTCGTCTTCTTTTAAGAAGCCTCGATTTAGTGCTCCTAGCAGTACCCCTCTGACCACGAGTTTGCATAAGGGTTCCGACGGCTCGAGATGCAGAGGCTGCGGCAGGGACTTCCATCCAGGGAAGCGGTGTGACGATACGCCCATAGCATGTTTTATCTGCAGGAAGGAAGGCCATGAGGCGTCAGTTTGCCCCGAAAAGAAGACAGACACCGAGATCAAGCAGCTTCCGGCACCGACTAAGACTCCGGTGAAGAACCGAGTCTACTGTATGATTGAGGCAGAGGCAGAGGTTCAGCTTGACGTTGTCTCAGGTAGATTTGTTGTCTCTGGTGTGTTAGCACTTGTTCTAATCTTCGTGGCAGCTTTCCGGTTAGTTCAGTTATAACTCTTCCGTCTGGAGAGGATTTTATTTGTCAGCGCGAGTTCCGAGGAGTGCCTATCGTGATAGCTGGAGAGCAAGCGACGACCGATCTGAAGGAGTTCCCGCTGATGGAGTTCGATGTTATTCTTAGTATGGACTGGCTGTCGAAGTATCGAGCGATCATTTGTTGCCGAGATCAGTCAGTGACATTCCGAGGATCGCAAGGTAACCGAGTTACCTACTCTGGGTTCGTCCTTAAGAAAGGAGTTAAGGTAATCTCAGCCTTGAAGATGAGGAAACTTCGCCAGAAGGGCGATATGGTGTTCTTATGTCAGGTAAGGGACTTGACTGAGGAGCGTCTGTTGGACGATATACCTATAGTGAGGGATTTCAGAGACGTATTTCCTGATGAGCTACCAGGAGTTCCACCCGAGCGCGATGTCGAGTTTCATATCGACTTAGCACCCGGGACAGCGCCGATTTCGAGGGCACATTACTGGATGGCACCATCGGAGTTGCAAGAGTTAAAGACGCAACTTCGAGGACATTCCTATAACTGCTTTTAGGCACCTTACTGGATGGCACCATCGGAGGTCGGGATACCACCAACTTCGAATCAAACCCGAAGACATTCCTATAACTGCTTTTAGGACCCGTTATGGGCATTATGAGTTTGTAGTAATGCCATTTGAGTTAACCAATGCCCCTGTTGTTTTCATGGACTTAATGAACCGCGTCTTCAAACCTTACTTGGACCAATTTGTCGTAGTCTTCATCGACGACATCTTGGTGTACTCGAAGAGTGCAAGCGAGCATGGAGAGCACCTGAGAAAAGTCCTCGAAATTTTAATAAGAAACCAATTGTATGCTAAGTTACAAAAGTGCGAATTTTGGTTAAACGAGGTAGCATTCTTAGGCTATATCATATCCGATAAAGGAGTCTCTGTTGACCCTCAAAAGGTGAAGGCCATTGTCGAATGGCCTAGACCTACAAATGTTTCTGAAGTAAGAAGTTTTATTGGCTTAGCTGGTTACTATAGAAGGTTTGTACAAGACTTCTCAAGGATACCTCAACCCATTACCGGGCTTGTGAAGAAAGCCACCAAGTTCGAGTGGACCGAATGATGTGAATCAGCATTTCAGGAACTCAAGAAGCGTCTCACCACTGCACCCGTCCTGACCCTACCTATGGGTACCGAAGGACTTGCTGTATATAGTGACACCTCCAAACTTGGGTTAGGATACGTATTGATGCAACATGGAAAGGTCATTGCTTATGCTTCCCGCCAACTTAAAGTCCACGAAAAGAATTATCCTACCCATGATCTTGAGCTTGCAGCTGTAGTTTTTGCACTCAAAATTTGGAGACATTATTCGTATGGTGTCTCATGCCAAATATTCACTTATCACAAAAGTCTCAAGTACATTTTTACTCAAAAAGAACTCAACCTAAGGCAAAGGAGATGGTTAGAACTTCTAAAGGACTATGATCTCGAAATCTTGTATTATCCTGGTAAAGCCAGCGTGGTAGCTGATGCTTTATGTAGGAAGCCTCGTGTCAACTCAATTTCAAAGATTCCAAAAGCCCTCTGTAATGATTTGAGTAGAATGGAAATGGAGTTGATACAAAGGTAAGGAAACGCATGTCTAAATGTGATGGAAGTAAGACCAACTCTATTAGATGAGATCAAGGAAGCTCAAGTGGGAGACTTAGAGTTGGAAAAGATAAGAAATGAGGTGGAAAAAGGAAAGGCACCTGGATTTTGTCATCCACGAAGATGGTACTTTAAGGTTTTAAGGATGGTTATGCGTTCCGAAGAATGAAAGTCTAAAAAGAAGGATTTTGGAAGAAGCTCACAACACTCCGTACTCTGTTCATCCCTGGTGAAACAAATTATACAAGGATTTGAAGATAACATTTTGGTGGAGTAATATGAAACAAGAAACCGCAGAGTTTGTTTCAAAGTGTCTAACGTGCCAAAGGATCAAAATTGAACATCAAAGGCCAGCGGGATTGTTGCAACCCTTGAATGTGCCAGAGTAGAAATGGGATGCGATTTCTATGGATTTCATAACAAGATTGCCACCTTCTACAAGAGGCATGAATAGTATTTGGGCCATCGTTGACCGGCTTACTAAGTCAGCCCCTTTCTTAGCTGTCAAGATTAATTGGAAATTGAATCAGTTGGCAGAGCTATATGTGAATATGATAGTACGTTTACATGGTGTGCCTAGCTCAATTGTTTCTGATCGCGACACAAGATTTCAAGCTAGATTCTGGAAAGAATTGCAACATCACTTGGAACTAGGCTTGACTTTAGTACCGCTTTTCACCCAACCACCGACATTAGACAGAAAGAACCAATCAGATTTTGGAAGACATGCTCAGGGCATGTGTCCTGGATTTCCAAGGAAGTTGGGAAAAGTTTCTCCCAATGGTAGAGTTTTCTTATAATAACAGTTATCAAGCAACCATTGGAATGGCCCCATATGAACCTCTTTATGGTAGAAAGTGTCGAACCCCCTATGTTGGAGCGACATTGATGAGGCACGTGTCATACGACCTGATCTAATTCAAGAGAAAACCGATAAAATTCGATTGATCCAAGGAAGAATGAAGACTGCACAAAGCAGTCAAAAGAGTTATACCGATCGGAGAAGAAGACCACTGGAGTTTCAAATAGGTGATCATGTGTTTTTAAAGATTTCTCCTACCAAGGGAGTAATGCGATTTGGCCAGTCTGGAAAGCTATGTCCAAGGTATATTGGACCCTATGAGATCTTAGAGAGGATAAATGAAGTAGCCTATCAACTAGCCTTACCAACAGATTTGGATAAAGTCCACAATGTATTTCATGTGTCGATGCTACGCAAGTACGTCCCTGATCCAAGTCATGTGATTAGACATGAACCCCTACAGCTAAGGAACGATTTGACATATGAGGAAAGACTAATTGAGATACTTGATCGAAGGGAAAAACAACTTCGAAATAAAGTAATTCGCATGGTAAAGGTATTATGGGCTAATCATACCACGTCAGAAGCTACTTGGGAAGTTGAGGATCAGATGAAATCAAAATACCCTCACCTCTTTCATGACCAACTTACATAGTGAGTATTAAACGATAAATGCTAAAATGAAAGTTGTTTGTGAATGATTATGTCATAAATATATATATATATATGATAAATGCTTGTATGTTTTATGAGCTAACATTGTGTTTTACTTTTGATGAAAGTTCAACTGAGTTCCAGTTTCGAGGACGAAACCTTTTTCTAAGGGGGTCAGGATGTAATACTCCGAACTTTTAAAATTAATTAATTTATATTAATTATGTTACAAGTGTCATTAACAAGTCCAAAATATTTTGATAAAATATTTAGAACTATTTCTTAATTTATAAGATTAATTAATTGCTACAAGCTAAGGTTAACCTATAAGCTTTAATGTATCAAAATAAGACATTTAAAAAAGGGCACAAAATATCTTTAAAAGAAATATATATTGGCTAATAAATAAAAAAATAATGAATAAAAAAAAGAAAAAGAAAAAGAAAAGGGATGGAAAGCTTGATTCACGTATGAGCTTCCATCACCATTTTCTTCAACCTCTCATCACCACCTCCTTCATCACCAATGGAGCTCCATCCCATTGCATCACCTCACCCCTCCAAATGCTCAACTTCATCCTCCAGGTGTATGTCATGCATCAATGGAAATCTTAAACCAACCAATCCAAAGTTCATGTTCAATCCAATCCCCATCCAAATTCATCTATAAATAGGGTATGGAGTTAACACATTTCATTCACAAATTTATTCTGAAGTCAATTGCACAAACTTACCTACAAAATTTACAATTAATACTCCAACAAAAAAGCCCCAAATTTCAAATAAAACAACCCAAAAATCACCACCACCACTGTCGCCTCTGCATCTCCGCCACCACCGCCGGCGACTCGGCTTGGAGCCACTACCACTTGTGACCAGGTCTGGAGCCACCACCACTGACCCTCCTCCGACGCGAGCAAGCAGCGGCAGCCCTGCTGCTCTGTTCTCGTACTTCTCTCTCTCCCCTTTTACTCCCTGTGTTCTGCCCCACCGCTGCCCTGCCGAGACCACGATAACCCATCTGCCGGTCTTCGTTGACATATTCCTTCGCCGCCGGTGCCGCAGTCAGCCAACCAACCCTCCCCCCTGCTCTTGTTTCCTTCACCCGTTGCTCTCTGTTCTTGAATCCTTGACCCATTAATTAGTAAGTTACCTTACTTAAGCTTGCTTTAATTTGGTATTATGTCAAGTATGTTTTTTTGTTTTTAATAGGATAAAGAGATGTTACAAAGAAGATTAGGTAGCCCTTCTAACCAGGGTTATACCTAATCTATCCTCCTCAAGAATATTAGAAATTTGAGAAGGAGGAATACATTGAACACATAAAGTAGACGGGATTAGATGCCCCACATTTGCGATCCAATCGGCCGCCCGATTACCTTCACGATAGATATGCCGAACAGAGTAGGTGTGAAACTGGGTAAGTAGATATTGTATTTCACTGACCAAATGTGCTATCTTCCATGGAGGTCAAGAAATGTTATTTGCAGAATTAATAGATAGTAAGTTATCTCCTTCGATCTCCACATTTAAGTATCCGGCTTCAAGCAGATGACGAATTCCATTCCGCATTGCGGACAGTTCAACAATCATTGCAGAAGAGCGACCAAGGTTGAAGGTGTGAGCTGCAAGACAATGTCCAGAGGAGTCACGGATAAGAAAACCTGCTGCTGCCGATGTAGTAGTTGCACTCCCATCAAAATTAAGCATGACTGATGAGGATGTCGGAGGATGCCAAGAAACCAGGATAGTATGTGGTGTGTGTGGGTTGTTGGTAGTGGTGGAGGGGATGGGAAGGGGGGACAAAGTCGTATCCATTTGTGTACGAGTTGACCATTCCGTATTTAGGAAGAGTGTAAGATAAATAGTTTGGAGGATGTTATACTGGGTGTTGTCAAAGACAAGAGCATTACGGCTTTTCCATATTGAACAAAGAGAGAAGGTAATTGGTGGGATAAGCTTAGGGTGGTGTCGATGCAAAAATTTGTACATGGTTTTGATATTCACAAAATTTATATGATAACCGAGTAGGTGCTGTATTTTGTGATGATTCTAAAAAAGACGTACAGAGGTGCAATGGAGGAAAATATGGTCAGCAGTTTTATCATGCAATTGACAAAAAGGGCAAATACAAAGGGAGATTATGTTACGATTGAAAAGCGTACGACGTACCGGAAGGCTATCGTGAAATAATTGCCAAAGAAAAAGTTGTAATTTTGGCAGAATATCCAAACTCCAGATCCATTGAAACTCCCAGTCAGGTGCAGGAGGAGAAGAAGGATTTTCATGTGCCAGCCAGGTAGCAGATTTTACCGAGAATTCTCCATTTGTTGTGAGACCCCATATTGGAGCGTCAGGGATAGGAATATGCGGAATCGGAAGCCCTTTAATGTGTTGGACCATATGTTGGGGAAGGAGACTAGATAGGCGTTGTAAATCCCATATTTTTTCAGGGGTGATTAAATGGTCCACCGTAAGTTCAAGTTCAGAAGGTGATAATACTGTGTGTAGTATTTTTTGGATGGGTTGTTGGTAAGCCCAATTATCGAGCCAAAAAGGATAGAAGAACCATTTCCAATTTTCCAACGAATGCCTTTGCGAATGATAGGGCATTGCATAAGTATGTATTTCCAGATATACGAGTCTGTAGGTTTAGCTTTATACTCCCAGAAAGTGGTGTCCGAGAGATATTTAGAACGAATTAGTGAGACCCAATAATTAGTCGGGTTGAATAAAATTTTCCACGCTAGTTTAGTTAAAAAGGTGATATTCGTTGGGTTAGTGCGCCGCAAACCCAATCCACCTTTAGACTTAGGTTGACAAATGGAATTCCACGAAATGATGGGAATACCATTTTTATCCTTTGCTTGTTTCCAAAAAAACTGACGGTGTAATGTGTCGATTTTACCACAAGTATACATGGTTAGCTTAAAAGATGCCATTTGGGAAGAAGCTAACGTCTCTAGATTAGATTGTAGAAGGACAACACGATCTACCTACTTTGGAGAGAAATTTGGTCTCCCAAAGTTTAAGTCTAGCGTCTGTGGTAGTTAAAAGACGGTTAAAATCTGTTTTCGTAGGATGATTAGTGCCAAAGTAGGCTCCAAGGTATCTTCCTAATGTCGAGTTAGGTAACATATCGAATTCCACAGCAATACTATGCTGACGGGCAGAGGAAACATGTTTAGAGAAAAAAATGGCAGATTTATGAAAATTTACTAACTGACCGGAGAGTTGACAAAAGTTATTCAAAATAAGGTGCAATTTGCGTGCATTGACAAGTGTTGATTTAGCAAAGAGGAGCCTGTCATCAGCAAATAATAGGCAAGGAACAGAAAAGCAACGAGGAGCTAATTTTATCCCTATTCCAGAGTGGGATTCATTGTGTAACGACCCGGAATTTTGGGCCAGAAAATTTCGCGGTTATTAATGATATGTCTTAATTCTAAGTCCAAAAGGCCCATTATTTTTGGATTGTTTTATCTTATTTCCTATCCTTTATTCTAAAATTGGGCCAATGACCCAATTCTTCTCTTTTATACCACTTGGCCGGCCCCTACTTTCAATTTGGTCCATTTTAATTTCTTTGAATTTATTTGATAATTAAGTTATTTAATTAATTAGATTAGTTAAATAATTTAATTTATTAAATCCTAGTCCAATCTTTTCTTCAAATTGGGCCAAAGACCCAATTTCCTTTCTTTTGTTACCATGGCCGGTTCTCTCTTTTAATTTGGGCCAACATTAATATTGATTTGATTAATTAATATTAATTATAGATTTTGGACAATTAAATTAATTAATTGATTTTACCCATTCAAAAGTTTGTTGAACAAACTAACCAAACCCCCTCTTTCTTCTCCTCACTCACGGCAACCCCCCAACCAAGTATGGGTTTGTTTTTTTTATTTTTTATTTATTTTTGCTTCTTCTTTCTTTTATTTTATAAATAGGATCTAGCTTATACTTTTGGTTCCTATTTTGCATTACTCACAAAGAACCGTAAAATATTCATTCTCCCTTTTTCTTCCTCCTTTGAGCCGTGTGAAACAATTCACTAAAGTGAATTTATTTGTTCGAGTTTTTGGAATTTTAAGCGAATCCAGGTAACTTCGCTTTCTCCTTTAATCTATGGGTAGAAAAACACATAGTTAATTAGGAATTGAAGCATGAAAATTGTAGGAAGTTTAATATTGCTTTCATATGAACATGTCGAGCATGAAGCATGAATTTCTTGATTGATTTTTATGTATTTTCTTGATTTTATGTATGATCTTGTATGAATTTATTTACCAATCAAATCTTGTTATTTCTTGATGAATTTTTCATGGTATCTTGTTTACTGTTTGATTATTAACCATGATTTATTTCGTGGCAAAATTCGTCCGTTTATTATTTATAAAAATTTAATCTTTCAAACCGGTAAAACTGTCCAGAATAGGTTTACGAATTTATTAGTGTACTTAACCCAATTCGGAATGCTACGAAATTTTATATGGAAGTCAGTGATAATGTTTTACAGCTTGTGTTAAATTTTCGTAATTTTTAAAGATCGTTTGATATGGCATAAAATTCTGAAACCGGATTCAGCCTAATCTGACTGGTTAGTTATAAAATCACTTAAAAATAGTAAAAGATGTTATTTTTAGACGAAATTTATGCACGTAAATCCTTGAACTCATATTTAGCTCCCATAAAAATTTCCAGATTTTTAGAGATCTTTAGATGGTCGTTTTTAATTTAATTATTTAAAAATCAGATTGTATAAATTAGGGCAATTGAATTATTAAAATATGCTATTATTAATTATTGAATTTTCGAGTGACCTAAGTATTAAAAGGGAACTAAAAATATGATTTTTATGATGAATCTTGATAGTATTGAATTATATTGATTAATCTTGAATTAAAAATTAAATCTTGTTATTATCTTCTAATTGTTGAGTGTATAGAAATTAAAAGAAGGGTTAAAAATATTATTTTTATGTTAATCTTGATGAATGTTGTTGAAAAATATGATTTTTATCTTATTTTGGTAATTTTTGTAATTATATTGATTAATTAAATTAATTCTAGAAAATAGTTAATTATTGTTATATTTTTAATAATGCCGTGTAGAATTGATGAATTAGTCAATTTTTGATTAAATTTGATTATTGTTAATTCAGGGAATAATTAATAATAAAATTTACGGACAAAATAATTATTAGGGATAAGTTGTAAAGTGAAGGGATAAAAAGATATTATTGGTATTATTATTAAGAGGACCGAAATAATATTAGTACTATTAATATAAATATTTTTGGATAAAGTTACAAATTGGTATATGACGTAATATTAAGGTTAGTATCCGAAAGGATAGGATTATACGTATACATATATTTTAAGGATAGTATATTATAAGATTTGAAGTTGCATAAGATACTACTAGGGATAAGAAAGGAAACAGAGTAATAGCTATACATGTTATGTTTCGGTCTCTGGCTAGGAAAGACTTGGTATTTAAGGTGGCCAATATACGTGCCGCACCTCTCTTTCCTGGGACTCCGAACATTTCATTTCCTATTATGGTCACCTAGTATTATCCTAATATATGATATGATTAAATTAAATGAAGATATAAGATACAATATGGACGCCCACCTGATGATACACGAGTCGTTAGTGGGTTAAGTCAGAGCCACTGCTCAATGGGACGAACACACGAGTTCCCCCGAGTAGTTTTGGGTCTTAGAATATGTAGTCGTCTGGTAGTGGTACACGAGCCGCTACTAGGAGTTATGGCCATAGCTTAGGCTTAGTGGTGAAACACGGGATCCGCTACGGGTTGAGTACACGAGCTCCTCCCGGCATGTTCTAGGAAGTTATGGTGAAACACGAGATCCATAACGAGTTATAGTGACCGGTCCAACAAAGATATTATATTACGATCATACGATTTGATAAGATGAAATCATAAGATGAAGTTTAAGATGATTTCTAAGATGTGAAGATTATGATATGATATGATCAAGATAAGACTATGATATGATATGATTAAGATAAGATTATGATAAGATATGATTAAGATTTATTAATGATATAATTTAAGAAGGGTTAAGTATAAGTTAAGGATTGGGATAATTTAAGATGTATAGTATAAGGTATAAGTTCAGTATGTTAAGTCTTCCGCTGTGTATTTCTGTATTTATGGGTATGTATGTATGCGAGTAAGGATGCATGTATGTATGAATGTTGAGTGTATTTTTGTACGTATTTCTAACCGTATTTGCAGGGTTGTTTGTACGTACATTATACGTAAATTATACGTATTCTAACCATATCTCTGCAGGTGTATTTATACGTATTTTTATACGTACGTGTATACGTATTTCTATACGTACCTTTTATACGTATTTTTGTATGTTAGATTGAAAGCATGTATTAGATTTCTTTACAGTTTTTATGTGTATTTCTATGCTTTTATGTGTTTGGTGGTCCCTCGATTAAATGGGACAGCCTAGTTACTCGCCACTGACGGTGGACCCCCCCTCAGTTTCAGATGACGATGCAGCAGAGTAGAGCGGGCTCCGCTGGATGGGCTTGAGTAGATTAGTATTTTATTTTGAGTATTTAGTATTCCCAGAACAGTTTGAGACATTAATTTAGTTTATCTTATGATCCCAGCATGTTGGGACAGAATTTCCAGACTTTATATGTATTAGTGACTTTTGGATTATTATGGATAATTGGTACTTAATTTAATAAAAGATAATTTATTCATTCAATTAAGTTGATTTATTGTTATTTAAGTTAGTAACGATCCGAATGTCGCTTTCCCTTTGTAAATCGACAAGTCGAAAAGTCGGCTCGTTACACATTGGCTGCATCAGAAAGTCGTCGGATGAGAACTTCCATGCAAATGATAAAAATATATGGTGAGAGGGGGTCACCTTGACGTAGGCCTCTGGAAGGCTTAATATAAGTGGTGCTATGGCCATTGACAATAAGTGACAGAGACGTGGTAGTGACACATGTTTTAATCCAAGAAACAAAATTAGGAGGAAACCCAAAATCGTGAAGACAAGCCCATAAAAAATCCCATTCTATTCGATCATAGGCCTTTTCCATATCGAGTTTGAGTGCATGCCATCCAGTTTTATTGGATGATTTTTGGAAAATATTAAGGATTTCCTGTACAATAAGGAGGTTATCCTGGATTTAACGATTAGGCAAAAAGCCCTCTGGAAAGGGCTTATAATGGGATTTAGAAGGGGACGCATATGAGTGACCAAGATTTTAGAAATAGCCTTGTAGATAGTTGAACACAAACTAATAGGTCAAAATGGAAAGAAAGATGCGGTTTTTCAATTTTGGGAATCAAGATGATTAGCGTATGATTAAGTTGTGCAGGCAGCGAGCTATGATAATTGAAGAAGCTCTTAATAGCTTGGGTGATGTGAGAGCAGAGCAAGGGCCAATGATCCTGAAAGAATTTAGGGCCAAACCCATCGGACCCTGGAGCTTTATTAGGATCCATATCAAAGAAAGCGTCATAAACTTCCTGATCAGTCACTGGGAGAGTGAGAGAGGAAAAGCCGGGGTGAGGTTCAAGAGTAACTAAGGGGGCGAACGTTCGGGGATTTTGGTGTGCAGATGTAAAACGAGTAGTAAATTCTTGAATAAGGGTATGAGTAATGGAAATTTGGTCATAATGCCAAAAACCACTGATGTCGCGTATACTATGAATAGTGTTACACGTGAATTGGCGACGAAATTTTGCATGAAAGTATTTGGAGCTACGGTCCCCCTGGGTGAGCCATTTCTTCCGATTAGAAGCGCCCCAGTATTTTTGACCGAACAAAAGAAGGCGTTCATGCTGACGTAGTAAACGTTTAAGGTGTGATTCAAAACGTGGATTAAAAGGTTGTATCTGGAAGTTACTTTGAACAATAAGTAATTTAGCTGAATTCGATTGTAATTGAACATGAATATTCCGAAAATTAGAATTGCTCCATTTTTTTAAAGCATTTTTAATTTTGGAGAGACGTGAAAGAATAATGAAAAAATGAGAACCTGTGGTGGGAATGGCCCAGTGCTGCATAATATGGGCCTTAGCCTGCTCATACGAGCCCCATGCATTTTGGTATTTAAATAGCCAACCAATATTTATGCGAGGAGGTTGCAAGGTGCATATTACAGGCGTATGGTCAGAAATAGAGAAGGGACCATATTCAGTAGACGTATGGGGAAATAGTGAGAAAAAATCAGTACTTAAAATAGCCCGATCAAGTCGTTCGTAAATAAAGTAGTTTGTAATTTTCTGTTGCCAAGAGAAGTTGGAGTTATTGCCAGGGCAGTCTATAGCATTATTATTTGCAAGGAGAGACGATAATCAAGTGCAACAATTAAAAGTAGGCGGTGAACCACCTTTTTTATCATCCAGGGAAAGCAATTCATTAAAATCACCTATCATTATCCATGGTAGGGATTGCTAATGAATATATGTGTTCAAATAAGACCAAAAGGTAGGCTTATTTGATTCTTGTGCAGGACAATAAATACCCGAAAGCCAAAATGAATTTTTAGTTATGTGATCGGAGATGTGGACATGGATATATCTATGATTATAGATGCTATTCATAATTTTGAAATTTGACGGATTCCAACAAAGCCATAAACCACCGCAATGATTTTGCGGATCTACAATGATATGAGAGTTAAAGTGGAGGCCACGTATAATACGTTCACTGTTCAGCCGGTTAGTTAAGGTTTCAGAGATTATAAATATATCCGGTTTATGTTGGTCGCATAAAAAAACAAGCTCCGCAAGGGCTGTGGGCTTTTTTGCCCCATTATATTCCAATAAATTACTTTCATTTATAAAAATACTTGTATATAGAAAAATTAGGCAAGAGTTTGCAGTGTGCACTAAAAAAACGTTTCTAAGGAAACAAAATGTTTAGTGAAGAAAAAATTTGCATGTTCCACAATTATAAATATAAGCAATATATACCAATATAATCCAAAGTGGTGCAGAAAAGTAGTAGTCAATGTGAGTTCTGAAAACTCAAGTCGTAGACCCAAAAAGGGTATGCAGTGGCACAAATAAATGTTGGGGCATAAAAAAATACAATTAAAGGGGGTATGTAACGTATTAAAAACTGGGAAAAAGTGGGCGATATCTGTGTAAAAATTATTACATAAATCGTAAAATGCAGAAGGAAATAGTGGGGTTTTTTCACCCAATTCAGTGACCCATAGAGGGTATTCAGCATGTTTTAATTTATTGCATAAATATGGAGTAACCCATAGTACAAATGGTAGTAAAATGAGAGACAATACATCATCAGTAACCCATAGACCTAGGGGTGATTATTGAACGAGCCGAGCCAGAACCCTGCTTAGCTCGGCTCGTGTTCATTTAAATTTAGTCGAACTCGAACCGAGCTCGAACTTTAACGAGCCGAGCCATAATCGAGCCGAGCTTTGACCAATAGTTGACCGAGCCCTTATCGAACTGTTCACGAATAGTTTCACATAATCTTATTCTTAGTTTATATGTGTTCTCTATTATAAATTTTTTAAAGATATTTTTTTTTTTTGTTAATATTTAACAATAAGAGTATTAATTTATTCATATATATAATAACTAGAATAAATAAATTTATTTTTATAACATAATATATTATTTAAATATATATAAACAGTTAATCGAGCCTGTTCACGAGCTTTTCGAGCCGAGCTTGGCACAACTCAAGCTTGGCTCGTTAACGTCTCGAGCCGAACTCGAACTCGAACCGAGCTAAAACGAGCCGAGCCTTGACCGAGCTTTGACCGAGCCGAACCAGAATTGTTCGCGAACAGGCCGAGCTCATTATCCACCCTACATAGAGCTATATAGGGTAGGCAGGAGCACAAATAATTGTTGGTACATGAATTAGCATTAGGTATGTTTATACAAACAATTGCAAGGACCCGGTAAAGGTAAATAGGAAAAAAGAGCAGAAATAGATAAAAATAATTACGAATCAAAATTAAAACATAATAATACAACAAGATACTAAAATTGTACAAAGACCAAGTCTGAGCAAGATTACAGTAATTTGAGAAAGATAGAGTAAAATAGAGAAGTATTAGAGAGAAACAATGACATAAGGCAAAAGTAGGAGCTGAAAGGAAAAACAGGGGTGAGATTCCTGTAATAAACCACCACAGATAAGGGAAACCAAAAATCAAAATAAGAGTGCATATAATTAACAGAAGCAGATAAAATAAACTAACAAAAATGGCAAGTGCACAAGATTTAGTCCGAAAAAGAAAATTCATAAGAATCCGTAATGGAAGATGAAGAACAAAAGCTTGAGAAGATGATGCAAACTGAGACATAGAACAACTGAGAAAGTGGCTGAGTAGAGTATAAAAATCCAATTCAAAGACCCATTGAGGGTATTCATAGTAAAAGATGCAAGAGTATATAGATAAAGTACTAGCATAAAGAAAAGGCTTAATTAGAAAATGCATAAAATCAAAACTAGGCAAAGAAGAAGAAAAAGAAATACTTGAAAAATAAACAAAAATGGTGACCTCCACCCAAATCAAAGTGAGGTTCCTTTGTGCACAATAGATAGCAAAACCACTCAAGAGAACACCTTCCATAGGAGGTGAATAAGCAAAGTTAAGAGAAGAAACATCAAAGTTAGAGGAAGGGGTAAGGAGGTAGAAAGACATATCCCTGTGGTAGTAGAAAGACATATCCCTGTGGTAGTAGTCGGTGGGGTCCATCGTAGGCACTTCAGGAGCGGCGGTAGAGCGGCAAATGAGCTGTAGGTAGGCGGTGGAGCAGAGGTCGGCTGCGTTGATTGGTGTAGGTCGGTGTTGTGGCGGCGTTGGTGGTGGCAGGTCTGTAGACTTGGAAGAGGTGATTGCCTCTTTGGGATTTTTTTTCCTTTTTTTCGTTCTCTCTCTAGGAGTGGGGTCTTGGGTTTTCATTGTTTTTTTTCTTATTATGTCAAGTATGTACTATGTATAGAATATGTGTATATATATATATATACGTGGGTGTATTATTATAATTATAATTATAATTATTATTATTAGCACCACAACTACTACATACTACTATTATTATTATTATTACTATTTATTATTGTTAATGTTGTTGTTGTTATACTTATAAGTTTTATTATTATTATTAGCTTCACTATTATTTTTCTACTAGTATAGGTATAACAATTATCACTAATACTCATGAACCTATAATCTTGTTATAAAGTTTTAAAGAGTGTTATAAATATTTTTAATAACTATTAGTTAATAAAATGCTAAAGCATAAGCTCTAAAAGAATAATTAAGATAACATAATAAGTCACATTATTTAATCAATCAAGTTACTAATGCTATAATATTATTATAATATGTTAATATCAAGAAGAAGTGGCTCTCGGAGCTCAGGAAGAACGGTTCATTGAAAGTAAGGAAGTAGATTGCTAACGACAGACTGAGGTAACATCTATTGCTAACAGCCACAATCCACTTCACAATGTGTTTATGGATATGATATTATGATTACTTACAATAAAGTTATGATATGATTCCTATTTGGATTGTGGGATGTTTTTATGATTTGAATTATTAAAGCTATAAATATATGAATGTCTTAAATAAATCTTAAGACATAAAATATGAATATAATATGGCTCTTAGTTACTTATGAATAAAAACAAACGAAACATGATAAATAAAAGTGAGAGACGAGGTTCTGGCAATATTATGTTATGTTATGCTATGTTACGTTCCATTATGATTACGGTCGTGCACGTACCTTGGCAACCCCACGTCGGTATGCTTATGTTTATGTTGACGTCTAAAAGACGTTTATGGTAGGAGACGTCCTATATATGTTTATACTTGCCAGTTTCCTTGAAATAAATAAATGGATAAGATAATGGGTTATATTATTATAATGTTTATGTTTATGTTTATTTGTTTTAATTATGATACTAAATATTTACGAAATTTCTTCAAAATGTCTTACTACTTTCTAAAGTCCCTCTCAGCTTTTAAATAAAATGAATTGAAATGATTTTACATTGTTAGGGTAGTATGTTACTGGGCCTCGGCTCATGATATTACATTTTGGTTTTAGGTACTGAAGAGGACATCGGGACAATTTAGTATGAGGACGATCGGTGAAGTCACATTTCTCCGGTTAAATAAATAAACTCTAGTAGTTAACATTTTGTATTAAACGCTAGCTTTAAAATTCATAATTAAATAGGTTGGTTTGTAACCAAATATTTTACCTTGTTATATGAGTTATGTTTCTTTAATAATATTGGTAAGTTGTGTTATTTATGAGCCTTGTGTTTCTAAATAAAGAGACACGGCATGTGACGCGCCGACAAATTAGGATTCCGCTGCTAATTATAAATTAATTAACCAAATAAAATATATTAGAAGTCGGGGCTTCACATAATCATACAAGAAAACCAAGAAAAGATCATAGAATAATATAGCATAAAAGATTATATCAAGATCATACACAAAGCAAGAAAGAATTCGAACCCAAGCAACCTAGACTACTCGGCTATCTCACGAAAACATGATCAACAACAACAAACTATCTAATCCTATTATGCTATGCAATACAATCCTAATCCTAATTAGAAGAGATCTAGTTACCTAGATTAAAGCAAGAGAATTCACGCCAAGAACCACGCACGAACCTCACCCACTCGTCCCTTTATTCGACCAAAGCCACGCTCCAGGTTAGGTTTGAATTCATGAACAAGGTCTTGAATCAATCTTCAATGGTGTCTTTGATTTGATGAAATAAAAGAAAGATTGGGTTGGGATTTTTGGTGAGGTGCCGTGAGATGTAGAGGGGAAAGGAGGAGTTTTTATTTGTAGATAAGTTCATATAATAGATGAGAGAAAGGGTGGACTTTTAGGAGATGGCATTACTAAATATTAGGAGGGTATTTAGGAATTGAATTAAGGGAAGTAACAACACAGGGGACCGGCTAAGCTAACGGAAAGACTAGGTTTGGGCCAGATTCACATAACAAAATTAATTCTTTGGGCCCAAATCGGATGATTCCAACCCTGAGGCTTAATTTTACACGAAATTTTACGGCCCAAAAATCTGGGTCGTTACAATCTCCCCTCCTTAAGAAAATTCCGTCCTCCAAATTTCATAAGGAAGCACATATAACACATAAATAATAATCACAACACCAAAGGAACTTAGGACAGGTAAAGAATAAAATTAATCCTAACCCAGGTTACTACCCAAAGTTGCTCACACTACGGTTTCAGGGCTTTGTGATCTCGATTACACTCTTGATTACATAAAGCACTCAACTCACAGTTTACTTATGAAGAAGTAAACTCATAATTAACCTAAAGCTTTGGTACCAACTGTAACACCCCGCATTTTAGCAACGACGTTAACGGTGATAACATCGTAAACAAACAGTTACCAATCGATTTATAAACGGAAAATATAACTAAAACTCATAGAAGTAATGTAACGACCCGACTCGCTTAAATCGGCGCGGAAGAAACCGACGAGTCGAATAGTTATAAGTACAACTCAAAACACTTAATAATTAAAACTAATTCCTCGAAATATTATTATTAAACTTCAAAAGTACAAATACCCACAAGTCTGTACATAACTAGTCCAAAAGTCAAACTAAAAATACTAAAATACGAATAACTCCAACCACACGCCAGAGTCCAAAAATAACGTATGAAAGTCCATACAATAGTCTAAAACTACCTAAAAACAACAGGAATAGAAAATACATCCAACAACAACAATATACGCCGCTCGCCCAACCCAAAGCTAAGCAAGTACATCGTCATCAGAATTACCTGTAAAACAAACAACAGTCCACCATCAGTGGCGAGTAACATAACTGACTCACCCTAACGGGAATACACATGAACATAGCATAAATCAAATAATCAATACATCAAACCAAAACATGCGAGAACAACCAAATATGAACTCCACTCAACTCAAACCAACCTAACCAACTATCTTTGGCGCAATCATTCATATACTAGACCGGACTATGCTCGTACGAACGCATCTTACGCGATCGAACTTTCTACTATGTTCGGATTTGAGAATCTTACTCCCAAACCCCATGAAACCAATCTTACTGGAAATCCATGTCCCGTGAAACCAATCTTACAGGAAATTCAAAGGATAACATAGTATGACTCCAACTATCCCAATACCGCGGATGGAATAGGGGCAACGTCTTAACCCAAAAACAAAGAATCTTACTCTAAGTTTTAGGCGTCTAGAAATGAAATCAAGCTAATTATTAATTAAATCTTTAATCATTTTAATCAACTTATTCATAACATAATTATATTCAAGAATTGCCTTTGCGCCTTGATTCTCGAAAATAATCAGTTAAACAACCAAGTTATTCTCAAGATTGCCTTTGCGCCTTGATCTTGAGTCTAACCAACATTAATCCATTCTTTAACCAACTTAAACTCAATCTTTAACTTTCTTTAACACTTTAATCATTTCCTTTAACTATCAAGATTCAACCAAGAACTCATCAAGACTCATCAAGAATTCAAAGAACTCAACAAGAACTCATAAAGAACTCATTCAAGATTCAAGATCTTCAATCAAGAACTCAATCAAGATTCAAGAACTTCAATCAAGAACTCATCCAAACAACCATACCATGCGTATAACCTCAATATACCACACGAAAATTCAACTAAAACTTATCCAAAATTCATCAAACTTTAACATAATTATCATGATCGTAAAACAACATATATTCAATCATAAAATCATCAAAACCATCATCAAAATATCATGAAAACCACATAAAAATCAGATTGGAAGCAATACATAAAATCATGATTAAACATCACCAAACAACTCATACATGCATTTAATCTATACTATAATCATAGTATACCAACAAGGTTGAGTAAGTATGTTACCTTATTGAAGATATACACACAAATCAACACACAAATGCAACCCGAAAAATCGACCCACACGAGTCTTGCAACACGGCAGTCACACGCACGGCCCACACCTTGTGCACGGCTCCACACGGCAGCACCTCTTCGTTGTTGCTGCCACGATCACGACCCACACGGCTGCCAGCCTTCACGCACGGCCTCCCACACAAGCCACCACACGAGCAACCACACGACCTCACGGTTTCACGCACGAACCCCAACAAGCAACTCCAAATCAAACCCGAACTAGTGATCTTGAATAACCAATTGGGTTTAAGATTTTGTTTTAGTACTTAAAGATCAATAGGGGTTGAATCTTTAAGTTTGGGATTAAAAAGATGGATGAACAATTTGATGGTGAAATGTAGCCAAAAATGGCGTGTGAGATGGGAGCAAATGAGAGGGAGTTATGTTTGATTAAGATGGCAAATGCAATAGATGGCAAAAATGAGCAAAGGCCTTACTAACTCTCCTATATATAGAGTTAGTCAAGGTGTGAACACAAGGCAAGTGGCAAGCCTTGCCATGCCCTTAGAAAACCGGCCAAGAGGGATAAAATGGGCTCTCGTGATCAATTGGGCTAATTTGCAAAAACCGCATGATTAATCATGCACAAATCAATTTAGCCCAAAATATTAAATAATTAATTAGAAAATTAAATAATAAAAATTCTAATTAATTAAATAATAAATAACATAAATAATAAAAACTGAAAATAAATAATTCGAATTAAATCAAAATTATTCACATAAAATAAAATAAATAGTTCAAAAATAAATTTGAACTAACACATAAATACACATAACGCACATAAATTATCGGCAAAAATACCAATAAAATCAGGGTCATTACAACCTCCCCTCCTTAAAGAAATTTCGTCCCGAAATTTCAAGGTGTAGGAGATCGCTCCCCTTCGAACAGCTCCGGGTACTTCTGCCGCATGGACGCTTCCGTCTCCCAAGTCGCTTCTTCATGGTGTTGATTTCTCCACAACACCTTGACAAGCGGTACCTGCTTACGCCGCAGGGTCCTCACTTCCCGATCCAAGATCTGGACGGGTCGCTCCTCGTATGTCAAATTCGGCTCAATCATGGCCGGGTCTGCTGTAATAACGTGAGTAGGATCATGAACATATTTCCTTAGCTGGGAAAAATGGAATACATCATGTACATTAGCCAAACTAGGTGGTAATGCCAATCGATATGCCACCTCCCCAACTCACTCTAATATCTCGTAAGGTCCCACGTATTTCGGTCGGAGTTTCCCCTTCTGACCAAAACGCGCCACTCCTTTGAATGGTGAAACCTTAAGCAAGACTTTGTCACCTACCTCGAAAGCCAGCGGTCTACGTCGATTATCGGCATAGGATTTCTGACGACTCTGAGCGGCCTGCATCTTAGACCGGATGACTCGAACCTTCTCGATAGTATCGCGTACCAGCTCAGGTCCCAAAGCCACAGAATCACTGATATCATTCCAACATATAGGACTCCGACATTTCCTGCCATACAGGGCCTCGTACGGAGCCATCTCAATGCTGGAGTGATAGCTATTGTTATAGGAGAACTCTATCAAGCAGAGCATACGTACCCAAGACTGGTGATACTCCAGAGTACATGCTCGAAGCATATCCTCCAAAGTCTGGATGGTCCTCTCTGTCTAACCATCAGTCGCCGCATGAAAAGCGGTACTCAACTTCAACTTCGTCCCAAAGGCTTCCTGAACTGACTTCCAGAAACGAGATAGAAACCTCGGATCCTGATCAGAAATAATCTCCCTTGGAACTCCGTGAAGTCGGATAATATCCTGAGTATACGCCTCCGCTAGACGCTCCATCGACCAGGTCATCTTCATCGGAATGAATCTAGCGACCTTAGTTAACCTATCCACTATGACCCAAATAGCATTCAAGCCATTACAAGTGGGTAAGCTTACTACGAAGTCCATAGATACCGACTCAAATTTCCAGGTCTGAATAGGTAGTGGCTGCAACAGACCTCCTGGTCTCTGATGCTCAATCTTGACCTTCTGACAGGTCAAACACCGAGCTACAAACTCCGCTACATCCCTCTTCATCTTAGGCCACCAGAACTGGCCCTTAAGATCCTGATAAAGCTTATTACCACCGGGATGAACAGAGTAAGGCGAGTTATGTGCCTCGGACATGATTCTGTTCCTAAGATCAGAACAGTTCGGTACACACCATCTCCCTTGAAAACGCATACCACCATCGGAAGGGATCTCGAAACCTACGGCTTTACCTTGCTGTATAACCTCTCGAATCCTAGCAAGCTGCGGGTCGTTCTGCTGACCCTCGCGCAGTTCCTGAATTAAATCAGGTTCGGTACTCATCGATGTCAGACGAAGTCTGACGGAACCACGGCTTCTACTGAAGCTCAAGCGATGCTTGCGACTCAGCGCATCTGTGACCAAGTTCGCCTTGCCCTCGCAATAGTTGAGCGTCAGGTCGTAGTCCTTGATCAGCTCAAGCCACCGCCTCTGCCTCATATTGAGGTCCGTTTGAGTGAAGATGTACTTGAGGCTCTTGTGATCCGTGAATACTCTACACGAACCGCCATAGAGATAGTGCCTCCAAATCTTGAGCGCGAACACTACAGCCGCTAACTCCAAGTTATGCGTAGGATAGTTACGCTCGTGCACCTTCAGTTGTCTCGATGCGTAAGCGATGACCTTCCCACCCTGCATGAGCACACAGCCTAGGCCACTCTTCGAAGCATCACTATAGACCTCGAAGCCCTCCTCATCGTTCGGAAGAGTAAGAATCGGAGCAGAGACTAATCTCTGTTTCAACTGCTGAAATGCTTGCTCGCAAGCCTACGTCCAAACGAATCGGACCTCCTTCTGTAGAAGACTAGACATCGGCCTAGCAATCTTGGAGAAATCCTGGACGAATCGTCGGTAGTATCCGGCCAAACCCAGAAAACTACGAACCTCCGCCACATTTCTCGGGCTACTCCAATCTACTACAGCCTTAATCTTAGTCGGGTCTACCTTAATGCCCTCTTTACTAATTACGTGACCTAGAAAGGCTACTTCGCGAAGCCAGAACTCACACTTGGAGAGTTTCGCGAACCACTTATGACTCCTCAATATCTCGACTACCATCCGGAGATGTTCCGTATGCTCAGACTCATCTCTCGAGTTGACTAAGATATCATCTATAAATACTACGACACATTTATCGAGTAAGTGGTGAAACGTCCGGTTCATCTGGTCCATGAACACGGCTGGCGCATTAGTGAGGCCAAAGGGCATCACCTCAAACTCGTAATGGCCGTATCGAGTACGAAAAGCAGTTTTCAGAATGTCTTCTTTCTTGACTGGAATCTGATGATATCCAGACCGAAGATCTATTTTCGAAAACACTCCTGCTCCTCGCAACTGATCGAACAGGTCCTCAATCCTAGGCAACGGGTACTTATTCTTGATAGTTACCCGATTCAACTCTCGGTAGTCTATGCACAGGCGCATACTACCATCTTTCTTCTTCACGAAGAGCACAGGTGCTCCCCACGGAGAAACGCTTGGCCTAATGAAGCCCTTATCGATCAACTCCTGGAGTTGCGTCTTTAACTCCAGCAACTCAGATGGTGCCATCTGGTACGGTGCCTTCGAAATCGGCGCTGTCCCGGGTACCAAGTCGATATGAAGCTCGACATCACGCTCAGGTGGAATGCCCGGTAGCTCATCAGGAAATACGTCTCTGAAATCCCTCGCTACAGGTATATCGTCCAACAGATGCTCCTCAGTCAAGTCTCGTACCTGACATAGATACACTATATCGCCCTTCTGGCGATGCTTCCTCATTTTCAAGGCAGAGATTACCTTTACTCCTTTCTTAAGGACGAACCCAGAGTAGGTAACTCGGTTGCCTTGAAATCCTCGGAATGTTGCTGACTGATCTCGGCAATGAATAATCGCTCGATACCTCGACAGCCAGTCCATTCCAAGTATAACATCAAACTCCATCAGCGGAAACTCCTTTAGATCAGCCGTCGCTTGCTCCCCAGCTATCACGATAGGTACTCCTTGGAATTCACGCTGACAAACAAAATCCTCTACGGAAGGGAGAGTAACAACTGAACTAACAGGAAGGTTGCCTCGAAGGTTAGACCTCGAGACAAAACTACTAGCCACAAAAGAAATAGTAGCACCAGAATCAAATAAAACTAATGCTAACACACCAGAGACAAGAAATCTACCTGATACGACGTCAGGCTGAACCTCGGCCTCCGCCTCGGTCATACAGTAGACTCGGTTCTTCACCGGAGTCTTCGTCGGTGCTGGAAGTTGCTTAACCTCAGAATCTGGCTTCCTCTCGGGGCATGTTGACGCCTTATGGCCTACCTTCCCGCAAATAAAACAAGTGATGGGCGAACCATCGCACCGCTTCCCTGGATGGAAGTCTCGGCCGCAACCTCTACACTTCGAGCCATCACCACCCTTATGCGAACTCGTGGTCGGAGGGGTACTGCTAGGTGCGCTGAAACGGGGCTTCTTAAACGAAGCTGTAGTCGTCGGAACCGGAGCTCTCTTCTTGCTCGAATCCTCCTCAATCATCGATGCCTGAATCTCGAGTGCTACCTTGTAGGCCTGCTGGAACGTCGTCGCTCCACTGCTGATCACGTGAACTCGAATCCTCGGATCTAGCTTTTTGACTTAACGCTTGACCCGATCCTTCTCCGATGGAACCACAGACCTAGCGAACCTCGACAACTCAGTAAATCTGTCGGTGTACGCCTGGACAGTCATCTTACCCTGTGCAAGAGTAAGAAACTCCTCCTGTTTCTGCCACCGCAACTCGTCGGGGTAGAAACGCTCCTGGACCTTATCGATAAACTCGATCCAAGACATCGCATGCAACGGCTGGTACGCGTCCTTCGCTAACGTCCACCAGTTATCGCCTCTCCACGTAAGTAATATGCGGCGATCTGTACCCTCTCGTGCTCGGGACAAAACGTCACGTCGAAGAGCTTCCCCATCTCGCGGATCCAGCTCTCTAAAGTAGTAGGGTCGGCAACCCCATCGTAAGTCGGAGGTCGATGACGTGCGATACGGTCGAACGTCAACTGCGTACTCGGCGTATGATGACTATGGTGCGCCAACGTAAGGATCGCCTCCTCGAGTGCCCGTAACCTCTGCCGTCCAGTACTCAACCGGCGAGGTGTAGACATGCTGCAACGCATCACAATAAAAGACATAACAAGAATATAATGTCAGTCATATACCCCACCACAGTCAAGTAATCAAAAATAAAGGAAGAAAAGAAATAGAAAAGATCTTATCCCGGTCTTTCTACCCAACTTTTCTCCCTTTTCTTAACCTAGAATTTGGTTTGATCACTCGGGAATAATAAAGCTCTCAACTCCCGGGTTTAACTCAAATCCTAAAACTCCACTTAAAACCTATTCGGCTCTGATACCAACTGTAACGACCCGACTCGCTTAAATCGGCGCGGAAGAAACCGACGAGTCGAATAGTTATAACTACACCTCAAAACACTTAAGAATTAAAACTAATCCCTCGAAATATTATTATTAAACTTCAAAAGTACAAATACCCACAAGTCTGTACATAACTAGTCCAAAAGTCAAACTAAAAATACTAAAATACGAATAACTCCAACCACACGTCAGAGTCCAAAAATAAAGTATGAAAGTCCATACAATAGTCTAAAACTACCTAAAAACAACAGGAATAGAAAATAAATCCAACAACAACAATATACGCCGCTCGCCCAACCCAAAGCTAAGCAAGTACATCGTCATCAGAATTACCTGTAAAACAAACAACAGTCCACCATCAGTGGCGAGTAACATAACTCACTCACCCTAATGGGAATACACATGAACATAGCATAAATCAAATAATCAATACATCAAACCAAAACATGCGAGAACAACCAAATATGAACTCGACTCAAACCAACCTAACCAACTATCTTTGGCGCAATCATTCATATATTAGACCGGACTATGCTCGTACGCACGCATCTTACGCGATCGAACTTTCTACTATGTTCAGATTTGAGAATCTTACTCCCAAACCCCATGAAACCAATCTTACTGGAAATCCATGTCCCGTGAAACCAATCTTACAGGAAATTCAAAGGATAACATAGTATGACTCCAACTATCCCAATACCGCGGATGGAATAGGGGCAACGTCTTAACCCAAAAACAAAGAATCTTACTCTAAGTTTTAGGCGTCTAGAAATGAAATCAAGCTAATTATTAATTAAATCTTTAATCATTTTATTCAACTTATTCATAACATAATTATATTCAAGAATTGCCTTTGCGCCTTGATCTTGAGTCTAACCAACATTAATCCATTCTTTTAACCAACTTAAACTCAATCTTTAACTTTCTTTAACACTTTAATCATTTCCTTTAACTATCAAGATTCAACCAAGAACTCATCAAGACTCATCAAGAATTCAAAGAACTCAACAAGAACTCATAAAGAACTCATTCAAGATTCAAGATCTTCAATCAAGAACTCAATCAAGATTCAAGAACTTCAATCAAGAACTCATCCAAACAACCATACCATGCGTATAACCTCAATATACCACACGAAAATTCAACTAAAACTTATCCAAAATTCATCAAACTTTAACATAATTATCATGATCGTAAAACAACATATATTCAATCATAAAATCATCAAAACCATCATCAAAATATCATGAAAACCACATAAAAATCAGATTAGAAGCAATACATAAAATCATGATTAAACATCACCAAACAACTCATACATGCATTTAATCTATACTATAATCATAGTATACCAACAAGGTTGAGTAAGTATGTTACCTTATTGAAGATATACACACAAATCAACACACAAATGCAACCCGAAAAATCGACCCACACGAGTCTTGCAACACGGCAGTCACACGCACGGCCCACACCTTGTGCACGGCTCCACACGGCTGCACCTCTTCGTTGTTGCTGCCACCATCACGACCCACACGGCTGCCAGCCTTCACGCACGGCCTCCCACACAAGCCACCACACGAGCAACCACACGACCTCACGGTTTCACGCACGAACCCCAACAAGCAACCCCAAATCAAACCCGAACTAGTGATCTTGAGTAACCAATTGGGTTTAAGATTGTGTTTTAGTACTTAAAGATCAATAGGGGTTGAATCTTTAAGTTTGGGATTAAAAAGATGGATGAACAATTTGATGGTGAAATGTAGCCAAAAATGGCGTGTGAGATGGGAGCAAATGAGAGGGAGTTGTGTTTGATTAAGATGGCAAATGCAATAGATGGCAAAAATGAGCAAAGGCCTTACTAACTCTCCTATATATAGAGTAAGTCAAGGTGTGAACACAAGGCAAGTGGCAAGCCTTGCCATGCCCTTAGAAAACCGGCCAAGAGGGATAAATGGGCCTAAAAATGGGCTCTCGTGATCAATTGGGCTAATTTGCAAAAACCGCATGATTAATCATGCACAAATCGATTTAGCCCAAAATATTAAATAATTAATTAGAAAATTAAATAATAAAAATTCTAATTAATTAAATAATAAATAACATAAATAATAAAAACTGAAAATAAATAATTCGAATTAAATCAAAATTATTCACATAAAATAAAATAAATAGTTCAAAAATAAATTTGAACTAACACATAAATACACATAACGCACATAAATTATCGGCAAAAATACCAATAAAATTAGGGTCATTACAAGTAATACTTATTAATAACAATGGAATCCCAATTAAAAAAGGTTAACTAAACCAGAAATCTAATCCTAAAACTGGAAATAAAACATATTGCAAAAGCAGGAAATGAAAACAGGGCCTAGACGCTCATTAACTCATCCCGCTTCTAGCCTCTATTCTACTTACCTGCAAAATAAAATTTGGGGTCCACCATCAGTGGCGAGTAACTAGACTGTCCTACTTAGAAGTAGGACCACATTACATAAAATAACAGGTTAGAAGACACAGGAACAATACGTAACAATAACGTACACAACAACATATAAAACCAACATCAAAGTTAAGCAGCGGAAACAACGAAATCATAATCAATCATCAATCATCATAACTCAATAAACACGACATCTCAAGATCAGTTCACAATAACAAGACTCCGCTCGGTCTACAACCGATAACATGACCAACAAACAAACAGACTTGCCCCGCTCAGTTCATCACCGATGAACCGATAGACGCGCTCAGTTTATCATAGATAAACCGATAGACATGACTCGCTCGGTCTTCAACCGATAGACACGTCCCGCTCGGTCATCAACCGATAGACACGACACGATTCTGACCAATCAAACAATCACACAAGACTTGCCCAGCTCTGTTCATCACCGATGAACCGATAGATCCGTTCAATTTGTCACAGATAAACCGATACACATGACCCGCTCGGTCTTCAACTGATAGACTTAACAGGATTGAACATTGACTCAAAGGACGCCAAACAACAATCAACTCATCAATCACATTCGATCATCATAGAATACAAATCGAAACCCAGATTAGCTTCACCAATTCGCATAGAACATTCATAATAATTTCAAGTGTTAAATCAGATTTAAAGAATAAGTAAGAACAATGAAAAGATTCAATCTTGGTCATAAGGCCAAGATTGACGCATGCAAACTTTAAATCATCAACATAAATAGATAAGATCAAAGTATAAAAATCCATACTTTAACACATAATCATACATAACCTTCAATAAAAACTCATGCTTTTAAATCAAGGACATATCACGCGTAAACAAGATAAAGAAACCATTCAAGAACTCATCCATATGCTTCAAAATTTATGAGTGGAGCTTCAAGATTCAACAACTAAATAACTTGAAGTGATTCATAAAGATTAATCATGAAAGAAAGGTAAATCCAAACAAGGTTCATGCTTCCAATATATACACATAGACCTGTCAAACGGGTTGGGTCTGGTCGGGTTGGTGTAAAATAGTTGCGGGTTCAGGGTCTACCGGGTTGGGTGTTAGCGGGTTCGGGTCAGTATTAGCTTTTTTATAACCCAAATTTTTCGGGTTCGGGTTGACCCAGCGGGTTGAGAAGTTTTATAACACCCTTTAATTTTTCATATTTTTATACAATATATATACTAAAATGTACCTTAAGCGTTCTAAAAAGTACAAATTATATGAAATATCTTCATTAATAGCTAATTCATGGCAAAAAATTGATGTTATGGTCCAATAAAATTATCTTAAATTCAAAGTTTTAATGGTAAGAAGCGTTTTTGCTTACATTTTCCTATAATATCATAAGTTTAATACATTTTTAATGATTTTCGGGTTGGATCGGGTTAAAAGCAGGTCGGGTTGTGTTTAACGGGTTCAAAATTGGTTTGAGTTTTTATTTTTTTGTCAAAACCCGCTATTTATGGGTCAGTTTTACTGGGTTTATCGGATCGGGTCGAAAATTCACAGCTCTATATACACATATACGCGCATATTAACTTCATTAAAACCAATCAAGAACAACATGAAATTGCAAGATAATCATACAAGAAAACTAAGAAAAGATCATAGAATAATATAGCATAAAAGATTATATCAAGATCATACACAAAGCAAGAAAGAATTTGAACCCAAGCAACCTAGACTACTCGGCTATCTCACGAAAACATGATCAACAACAACAAACTATCTAATCCTATTATCCTATGCAATACAATCCTAATCCTAAGTAGAAGATATCTAGTTACCTAGATTAAAGCAAGAGAATTCACGCCAAGAACCACGCACGAACCTCGCCCACTCGTCCCTTTGTTCGACCAAAGCCACACCCAAGGTTAGGTTTGAATTCATGAACAAGGTTGAAGGTCTTGAATCAATCTTCAATGGTGTCTTTGATTTGATGAAATATAAGAAAGATTGGGTTGGGATTTTTGGTGAGGTGCCGTGAGATGTAGAGGGGAAAGGATGAGTTTTTATTTGTAGTTTAGTTCATATAATAGATGAGAGAAAGGGAGGACTTTTAGGAGGTGGCATTACTAAATATTAGGAGGGATTCAGGAATCGAATTAAGGGAAGTAACAACATAGGGGGCCGGCTAAGCTAAGGGCAAGGCTAGGTATGGGCCAGATTCAAATAACAAAATTAAGTCTTTGGGCCCAAAAAGGGTGATTTGAACCCTGAGGCTTAATTTTACACGAAATTTTATGGCCCAAAAATCTGGGTCGTTACAACTATCATTAATTTAGTATATTTGTTATTAAAAAGGGATCCGCGGATCTTGAGGATCCTAATGCGGATCTATAAACAAGATCCATAACCCAACAACATAATAAAAAAAATAACACCTAAGGAGCTTGGAAGCCCACTAAGAGTCACGCCTAACAAGTGGAAGGAAAAAAAATTGTCTTAAAAACCCTAATATCAACATCCCTAAAGTCCTTATTAATCCTTGTCTCCCAAGCAAATAATCTTTCAATCTTTCCATATTACCTTAAATCATCCTAAACTTAATATTTTCATGTCTCACACAATATTTTATGTCCTAAACTATGTAATCTCAACAAATATATAAACCTCCTTAGACCATTCATTTCATTCACACATTTTCATTGGTTTTCCCTCTCACACATATAACTTTGCTCTCAAAAACTCCCACACTTTCTTACACCACTCGGCCGCCACCACCACCGGCAGGCCACCAGCCGACACAACCCCACCAATGCTAATTCCACCAACAATGTCCACCTCGTCGGCCTTTCCTTCATAGTTCTTTATATTGGGTTACGTTTATTCCTGCTCCTTTTCTCTCAATTAAATAAACTAGTAACATGTTTTTATAAATAACTAATTACATTTTTTTTTATACTTAAATAAATCTGAAAATTATGTTTCTAATATTATTATGATTATTAGCAATTAATTACCTAGTATTTAATCGTTACTATTAAGACAAATGAATAAATAATCACCTATTTAAATTAATACAAAAATAAAATAAGATTTTCTTTCATTATAAAGAAGTTGATTATAAAATAAAAAATAAAAAAATAATAATTCATGCACGTATAGTAAATCCATGTTGTAGTCCTTGTCAATTTTGATAGCCCTTGTATTAATTAGTGTTATATTTTATTTGTAGGGTGGTGTTTTACGCGATCAATTTAAAAAGTGACTTTATATCCGTATAGAATGATTCAAGGTACGTTAAGGGGCTAGATACCTTATTAAAGTGTTTACATGATTTTTACGTGTTTATATGATACATGATATATATAATTTATGTTCAATTATTTTTTTATTATGTTAATTTAAAGTTTAATGACAAAACAATTTTATATTTTAGTAGCCTTATATTTTATTATAAGTACCTTTAATTTCCGCTGCAAAGTTGTAGTCAAGTATAGCATTACGTTATCACATGGCGGTAATACGCCCAAGTCTATCTCTACGGTATTTTATATATATTATTCTAGTATTTTCGTAGAGGGGGATTTGGGGGGTGTTACAACAAGGATTGAAGCAAAATGACGAAGACGAAGATGACCCATGGATGTTATTTGATACTTCGGAATCGGAGGGAGGCACAAGCGGACATAACACAAATTAAACACGACTCTACAACATCATCGACCCAGAATCCTGGTACGCAAAAGAATTTCTTGGGCTTTGATTCCTTAAGTTTCTAACTTAAAGAAACTTAAGGATACCTAGGCATCTTATTTTGAAAATTAAAATTTAAGAGGGGATTAAATTTTATCTTATTTTGAAAATTAAAATTGTATTATTGTAATATATTAGTTATGAATTTATGTTGTATCATTGTGAATTCTAAATTTTTTTATTTTGTATACTTGTAATTTGTGAGTTGTAACTTATAATATCAATTGAATATAAATTATAGCTTAATTTTTTTATTTGACTTGTAGTAATTTTGTTATTATTATTTTTATACATTTGTATTATTGTAATATATTAGTTAAAAAAACCCCTAAATAAACCCTAAACCCTAAACACAAACCCCCTCAAAAGTCAAAAGTCAAAACCCCTTAAATAAACCACCATAAACCCACAAACCCAGTGATGACCCAGCCCAAACGAACCCATGAACCACGAACCCACGAATAAACCCAGGAATCAACCCATGAACCCAACCCACGAATCAACCCATGAATCAACCCACGAACCCAACCCATGAACCCACGACCCAAACCCACAAATAAACCCACGAACCCAGCCCGACCCGTTTGCAATCTTGTTCAATTCGTGGGTCAGCTCAGATCAACCAGCTCGAACCCCAACCCGGACCGGCCCGGCCCTGCCCGTTCGGTGGCGAGCACTAACATGGGGTGCAAATTTAAATTGGATTAAATTTGGAAAAATGGAAAAGAATAATTCCACCTTTGGATGGTCTGCTCAAAATAATCCCACCTTTAATTTATTCCAATTTATTCCACCTTTAATTTATTTTGTAGTTTTAAAAGAAAAATGGACATTTCTTTTTCAAACAGAAAATGGTTTTCAATCATTGGAACACCAATTTTTTTTTTCACCCCAAAAAACTATTTTTAATCCTTTCAAACAAAACAAACTAGAACATGTTATTCAAACACAATATTCAGTTAAAACAAACATAGTCTTCACAACATCATTCATAAAAAAGCAATAACTAATTCTTAAAACAAACATGTGATTAAATTAAGGGAAATTCCCAGTGGTATACCCGAGCTTTTTCGAAATCTCACTGGTATACCTGAGTTTATTCTAATTCCCATCCGTTGCATTTAGAAGGTATATTCCGTTAAATGTAATGGAATATACCTATTTTAAGGTTAGTTTTAACTTTGGTGAACAATTTTTTTAATTTTCTTTAAAAAAAATAAACTTTAAAACTAGTAATATATTAAATTAATGGGTTTTGCAAAAATGATCTGATTGCCCCCAATTAGCATTTCTAATTCGCATCGATTTGCGCGTATTGATCTACGTGAAAAAAATAGTTCGCTCTTGATTTTACGGGTCATTTTTATCCTTACGGGATTCGATTTGAGGTCGGATTTTGCAAAAAATGATCCAATTGCCCCCAATTTGCGTTCCAAATTCGACTCTTTTTGTGCGCATTGATCTATGTGAAAAAATAGTTCGCTGAAGGTTTTACGAGTAATTTTTACCATTATGGGGTCCGATTTGAGGTTGGATTTTGCAAAAAATGATCCGATTGCCCCCCCAATTTGCATTCCCGATTCGCCTCGTTTTGCGTGCATTGATTTATGTGAAAAAAATAGTCCGCTCTAGGTTTTACGGGTCATTTTTATCCTTAAGGGTTCCGATTTGAGGTCGAATTTTACAAAAAATGATCCGATTGCCCCCAATTTGTGGTTGTTTTTCCTTTGTTTTATTTTTATTTTATTTTTTTTCAAATTATTAACCATGTTTAGTTTTTTTAACAATTTGTAACCAAAAAGGTTACTTTTGGGAATTATGTTTAACATTAGGTACACCTCTGGGATTAAAAAAAACTCGGGTATACCAGTGGGATTTCCAAAAAGTTCGGGTATACCACTGGGAATTTCTCTTAAATTAATTCTTTGTTCACAATAACTAATTAAATCATTCATGAAAAAGCAAAGGCTCCACAACATCTTCCTTCCCCACAAGATAGAGCCCTACAATGGAAAGGAGGATTGACAACTTGGACGCCGTTACTGGCACCTACTGTAACAACCTGTCTTTTGGGAGCGGCGTTAGCGGAATTAACGTCAAGACATATTGTTACCATATGACACACTCGACTAAAAATATAACATTATTTAGTTAAAGAACAATTCTAGAGTCTAAAATATACATTAGGAAATAAATCTAAACCCTATACATTGGTTGTCGAGACTCTAATACAAAAGTAATTGGAAGAAATAAGTGGAATATTGTAACGACCCGACTTTTCTAGGCTGTCGATTTACAAAGGAAATCGACAATTGGATCATTACCAAACATAAATACTAATAACAATAATAACATTAAGGTTCAATAGTCCTTTTACTAACTAGTAAAATAGAATTAAAGTCCCAATAGTCCATGAAAAATACCAAAATACATAATACTACTGTTCTTTCCAAACAGGCTGGGATAAACTAATCAATAAATAAAAGAAATCATAAACTAGACTCCGGGTTCACACTATTGATCACAACAACACGCAACCCAAACCATACGAGAGCCCACTTATACATCAGGTTCATCACCTGAAATGGGGGGGGTCCACCGTCAGTGGCGAGTAATTAGGCTGTCCCGCTTAAATGAGCGACCATTAACCATATAACATCATAGAATCAACCAAGAAATCATACAAAAATACATGAAAAATACGTATAAAAATACATACGTAATACGTATAAAAATACATACGAAATACGTATGGGATACGATAAAATACGTGTACAGTACCTGCAGAAATACGTATAGAAATACATACATGTACGTATAAAATACGTATAAATACGTATAGATACACCTATAGAATACATAAGGATACATACATACATATACATATATTCGTACATAAATACATACATGGATACATACTTAATTACATACTTTAGAAATACTTACATACATACTAATCAGACGTACGCAGCGGAAGACTTAACATACTATACTTATACAATACATAAAATTATACATATAAATACATTAACATATACATAATCATATCCGACCCGTATAATACCTATCTTACCATATTAATATTAGAAATCCTTCTTTTAACCATCTTCTTAACCTTATGGACCGGTCATTATAACTCGTAAGGATGCCCGTGTACATCCCAACTTTCCTAAAACACGCCGGGAAGAACCCGTGTATTCTACCCGTAGCTCTCCTTTGCAAGAAGTAAGCCTAAGCTATGGCCATAACTCCTAAATAGTAGCCCGTGTACTACTACTTAGACGAGTACGCATCTTAAGATCCAAAACTGCCCAGAGACCGCAGTAGGGCAGTGGCTTCGACTTAACCTAATCGGGTGACCCGTGTATCACCAAACAGGCGTCCGTTACTTGTCTTATCTTATCTTATCTTATCGACATGGCCATCTTGAGACCAATACTTCTTATCTTATTATAACTTATTCTTTTAGTCATATTATTACTTAAAATATGATAAAAATCCTATTTTTTCTACTCTATGCCACTCGACATCCATGATAAAAAATACCAAGAATTATACTTTTAATTAATTAAATACAATCATCATTAATTCATCAATTAAACTTGATAATAACAATTAAAATTATACTTTAAACATTAAATCATCAAGATTAACCCTAAAACAAGATCAAAATCTCTTCTTGTATACATATGAACCACACGGCTTTTTGGCCAAACAATACTATCAAGATTAATTTCAAGAATTAGCAACAACATAATTAAATTAAAGATTAAATTCAAGATTACTAGTAACAGTTCAAGATTTAACAAGATCCAACAAGAAAAATTAGATTTTTAATTATCTTTTTTTTTACATAAGCCACTCCACTTTTATACAACCATATGAACAAATAATTATTTTAATTTTAGGCTTTAATTCATCAATTAAACAATCAAGATTATTACTTTAATTCAAGAAAATATCTTAAAATCATCATGTTCCACCCGGCCATCACACGAAAATTCAAGAACACGAGTCATCAAATTATCATGTAATTATTCAACATAATCATTCAATGCAATAAATTAATCTATGCATAAAATTAAATAAAACAATTAAAGATTCATAAAGATACATAAAGATATCAAGAAATTAACATGAACAATTACATCATATAGTTCGAATTACTCTAGCCTATCATGATACCAATCTTATCAATTTTCATGACTCAATCCTAATTAATTATATGGTTAACTTGTACCAAATCTAAATGAGATAGTCTAGTTACATGGATTAGGAAGAAAGATCAAGAAATTTACTCCTTGGTACTCGAAAATACACGGCTAGAACAAGGGGTTTTTAAGGTTCTTTTGAGTTTTTGAAGTTAGATAGAAAGGTTATGAGTATTGTTCCCTATTAATTATAAAGAACCAAAAAAAAAAAAAAAAAAAGAATAATAGGAGGGGGGCCGTGAATTAAGAGAGGAAATAGGGAAAGGAGTATCTAGGTAAGACTTGGTAAAAATAGATAAAAATAGGATTTTTAATTCAAGATAATATCAATTAGATAAATGGATATGGGATTATCTAATTAATTATAAATTGAAAAGAAAATAATCCTTGGCCTTATTATGGAGGGCCGGCCAAGGGGAGGTAATAATGGGTCCTTAGGCCCAAATGCAAGATAAGGGAAAGAATTAGAATTAAACAGTCCAAATAATTGGGCCCTTTGGACTTAGATTAGTAAAATAACAATAATTAACCACGAAATTTTCTGGCCCAAAATCTCGGGTTATTACAAATATCCTAAGCTCACACGCACATCCAGGCCCACGTTCCAACTACTCAACATGATCACTTGAAAAATTGGGTCCACCGTCAGTAGGGAGTAACTAGGTTGTCCCACCTAAAAGTGGATTCAAATTATCGAAGCATAATTCAAACAATCAAACAGAGTCACTCAACATACACGTAATCAATCATAAGGGAATACATACCTGGCGTCCTTCGTAGCAGAAGCATCCTTAACACACATTCATTGATTAATCACAAGACATCAACAACACGCAGCGGAACAAGAAATCATTCATATAATAGCATCAAGACAAGAGACATACTATGCAACGGAAACTCATCCATCAATTCGTCATCCAATACGTTCGACACACATACAAGGCATCAAACAAATTCCCCGACACGACTGAAGTCGATACAAACAAACAAAGTCCCCGACACGGCTTGAGGCCGATACAACAAACAAAGTCCCCGACATGGCTCAAGGCCGATACAACAAACAAAGTCCCCGAAACGGCTAGAGGCTGATACAACAAACAGGTCCCTGACACGGCTCGAGGCCGATACAACAAACAAAGTCCCAGACACGGCTCAAGGCCGATACAACAAACAAAGTCCCCGACACGGCTCAAGTCCGATACAACAAACAAAGTCCCCGACACGGCTCAAGGCCAATACAACAAACAAAGTCCCCGACATGGCTCAAGGCCGATATAACATTGACATGACCGACTCAAAGCGATCAATGACACGTCCCAAAATCAGGTAACATATGACACGACTCGAATCTAAACGAGTACCGACATTCGCGCATGACTCTCACGAATTTACACAACAAGTTCAACAATTCATACAACGCATAACTCAAGAAAGCGTCTTCACTAGATAATTAGTAATCAAATAAAAAAACTTATAGTTTTAGAATAGTTATAAAGGATTAGCCTAAATAAACTCTACAAGTATTTTAAATAATTAAATTACATCAACTGTCCAATTTTATTCTAGAAATTGTTACTGTCACTCACACTAATTTCAAGGGTTACACAACAAAAGTTTCGTACAAAAATAAGTTCATTTACTATTTTTAAGGAAATTAATAACCATATTTCCAGATTTATCTAAAGTTGGTTCCTGAATTTTTTGACCTAGCAAATGAACTCTAAAAATTACAAAAAATTAACATAGATTACATTACCCTATTCTGGTTACTCACCTAAAGTTTCGTAGCAAACGGACTTGCTTAGGTAGGTTAATAAATTCAAAAAACATTCTTGGATAAATTCAACCGTTTAACAAATTCAATCATTTTGAAGCTCAAAAGGACGAGTTTAGCCACGAAATAAATATTCCATCAAGTTTATCCAGTAAAGAAGTTATCATAAAAACTTTATCAAGAAACAACATGATTAGATCAAGAATTAAATTCATACACTTATAAATTATTCAAGAAACATAATAAAAATTCATGCTTTAACAATATAATCATGCATTCAAAAATCAAAATCCACGCTTTGTTCTACTAAGAGTAAAGACCATGCGCCATCATCATCATCAAAGGTAGCACTTTTTAATTCATAATTCAACACATATATAATTAAACACACTGATTTAATTATCTAGATTATACTACAATTATTTAAATACAAGTTTAGATGAAAAGATTTAGTTACCTTCAATTAATGCACAAAAATTTACGCTTTTGGATTTCAAAATATGAAAGAAGGCAAAAGAATAGAGAGGAAAAAAATGTTTGGATATTTTGAAAGAGAAATAATAGGATAGAGAAAAGAAAGTGGAAATATTTCTAATCAAAAAGGTATTTATTTATAGATATAAAATATCGGATTGAATTATTCTGGCTAAACAGAACTTAAAATACTAATTAAATAATAATTTAAAATAAAATAATTAATTTGAAGAAATATTATTTAAGGGGTCGGTTATCATAAGGGGAAACAAATTGGCTTTCACAAAAATAATGATCCAATATGCATTGGGTCGGGCTTATAAACTGACAATCAATCCTTAACAAAATTATAAGAAATTTATTTGGAAAATTTTAAAATATTAATATCATAAATTCCCGGAAAATAAATTACCAAATCTTTTCCTTTTAATAAACAGAGAATTTATTAATAGGTTTTTAAAATAAATATTGAAGACAACCGGAAGTATAACCTAGATTCCTAAAATTCTAATCTCGAAAATACAGGTTGTTACAGTCATCCCTCCTTAAATAAGTTTCGTCCTCGAAACTTCAAGCAAGTACTTAAGGCAACCAAAACAAAGAAAACATTTAGCAAACTCTGATATAATAATACTAGTGTATAACCAAAAATCCTAAGCGAAACCACATAAAATAAAAGTTATTTCCCAAGGTTTCTCCTACCCATGTCATCACTCACTATCGGTAGTGGGAAAGTAAATACCTAGGTTGTTCACTCAGGGAAAAAAAGACACACAATGTCACGAGGTTACTTATGGAGAAGTAACTCTAGGACCTAAATCTCAGCTCTGATACCAACTGTAACGACCCGTCATTTGAGAGCGACGTTAGCAGAATTAACATCAGGACAAATTTCTACCATACGACACACTCGACTAAAAATATAACATTATTTAGTCAAAGAACAATTCTAGAGTCTAAAATATACATTAGGAAATAAATCTAAACCTTATACATTGGTTGTCGAGACTCTAATACAAAAGTAAATGAAAGAAATAAGTGGAATATCCTAAGCTCACACGCACATCCAGGCCCACGTTCCAACTACTCAACCTAATCACTTGAAAAATTGGGTCCACCGTCAGTGGGGAGTAACTAGGCTGTCCCACCTAAAAGTGGATTCAAATAATCGAAGCATAATTCAAACAATATCAAACAAAGTCACTCAACATACACGTAATCAATCATAAGGGAATACATACCTAGCGTCCTTCGCAGCAGAAGAATCCTTAACATACATTAATTGATTAATCACAGGACATCAACAACACGCAACGGACCAAGCAATCATTCATATAATAGCATCAAGATAAGAGACATACTATGCAACGGAAACTCATCCATCAATTTGTCATCCAATACGTTCGACACACATAAAAGGCATCAAACAAATTCCCCGACACGACCGCAGTCGATACAAACAAACAAAGTCCCCGACACGGCTCGAAACCGATACAACAAACAAAGTCCTCGACACGGCTCGAGGCCGATACAACAAACAAAGTCCCCGACACGGATGAAGGCCGATACAACAAACAAAGTCCCCGAAACGGCTGCAGGCCGATACAACAAACAAGTCCTGGACATGGCTCGAGGCCGATACAACAAACAAAGTCACCGACACGGCTCAAGTCCGATACAACAAACAAAGTCCCCGAAACGGCTCAAGTCCGATACAACAAACAAAGTCCCTGACACGGCTCAAGGACGATACAACAAACAAAGTCCCCGACACGGCTCAAGGCCGATACAACATTGACACGACCGACTCAAAGCGATCAATGAAACGACCCAAAATCAGGCAACATATGACACGACTCGAATCTAAACGAGTACCGACAATCACGCATGACTCTCACGAATTTACACAAGTTCAACAATTCATACAACGCATAACTCAAGAAAGCGTCTTCACTAGATAATTAGTAATCAAATAAACAAACTTATAGCTTTTGACAGAAGAATACCCAAGTCGAAACATTTAACGTTCCATTCCATAGATTAAATTTTAAATTAGTATAAAGGATTAGCCCAAATAAACTCTACAAGTATTTTAAATAATTAAATTACACCAACTGTCCAATTTTGTTCTGGAAATTGTTACTGTCACTCACACTAATTTCAAGGGTTATACCACAAAATTTTCGTACAAAAATAAGTTCATTTACTATTTTTATGGAAATTAATAACCAGATTTCCAAATTAATCTAATCTTGATTCCTGAATTTTCTGACTTAGCAAATGAACTCCAAAAATTATGAAACATTAACAGAGATTACATTACCCTATTCTGGTTACTCACCTAAATTTTCTTTGCAAACAGACTTGTTTAGTTGTGTTAGTAAATTCAAAAACAATGTCTGGACAGATTCAATTCAACCGTTTTACAGATTCAATCATTTTGAAGCCCAAAAGGACGGTAAGCCGACTCGTTCAATAAACCAGTCATGTCTGGTTGACCCGTTTATTTAAACGCGTCGAATAAACCCCTCAACCAAAATCTGTGAATAACTGGTGGAATTTGTGACGAGTTAGTGGGTCGTATCAATTTTTCCCAGCTGTATTTATCATTATTATTACTTAAATAATATAATAGAACTAATTAGTTAAATTATTGAAAAAATCTGAACTAAACTTAAGAGAAGTGAATTGAATTGAATTGAATTTAAGATGAACTAAACAAGCCCTTAGTCTTAACACTTGGGGGCTAAATATCAACTGTCTTTTAATTCTACTTGTGATGTGGGGGATAAAATTTTTTTAATGCAAGTTGTATTTTTTCCATTCTCGTGCATCTAAGAATGACAATTCCCTTTTTCCCTGTTTCAACAAATATATAAAACCCATCCCCTTCTTACAAACCAAACCTCTCATACTAATTTCTGAACTAATTGTCTGAAGCACATTAATCAAAGTGTATAATCTAATTCATCACTCTAAAATGTCTTATTCATTGTTACAAGGGACGGGAGTCAATTCCAAACGCGGTACTAAAATGGATACGGGGTACGCTACCCTTGGGTGAATCGGATACAATGAGTCATATATATTACAAGTGTTTTTAAAAATTATAGCCCAGTCCATTACTAATTAAGACTCTAAAAGAAATGAAAAGGGGATAAAATAATAATAAAATAAAAGAAAGATTGAAAATATAAATCCGAAGTTTGGGTGGTCTCCGTTTATTAATCCAAATTTCTGATTATTTTTTATTAATCCGAAGTTTTCCTTCTATCTCCATCTATTGATCCCCTTCTACTTGCTACCTATTTAACCGGTAAGAAAATCATTAACCCCATTTTATTTATGATTATTTTTTTCCCTTTTGAAAAATCACTTTAAACAAAATTGAATCAATTAATGAGGGTAGGCAATAATCACCAACATCACCATGTCCACTAGACCACCACTTCGTAACCAGCAAAGCAACAACGACCACGCAACCGACCACCGTAAGTGGCACCACCTCACACTGCAACATTGGAATTCACATCACCCATTCAAACCACCACATTCTCCCTCAAGTCACTGCCCACCTTACCTTCATCCACCACCACTAAAATCGTCCAAAACGTCCCCCAACAAAATCCCATCCAAAACGTCCCCCAGCCAAACCACCACCCAATTCCCTTTCCTCTTCCACCACTTCAAAAATAAAACCCTCTAATCTCTACTATAAATTTACATTTGGAAGAAGAAAAAGAGAGAATTGGAGAAGTCAAAGGTTCAAAGTTTAAGTTTGATGAATATTAGTTGGGATGTTGGCTGTGGTGATGTCGGCGATGGTGATATTATGTGGTAACGTCGGTAGTGATAATTTTAGCGGTTGTTGATGGTGGCTATGGAGGAGAGGGTGATGAGGTTGTGGTGGGTGGATTTGGAGGAGAGAGAGGGGAAATGAGGTTGATGTTTGATGAATACGGATGGGTGGGTGGGTGAGTGGTTTTGATTTAATGGGAAATATTAATTTGGGTAAGTTTAGACTTTTTATTTTTGACATGAAGTTTATGTAAGTTCAATGTATACTCAAGAAGGGGGGGTTGAATTGAGTATGTGTGTTTTTTCAATCCTTTTCAAAGTTAGTTTATCCTTTTGTGAGAACAAAGAAAGAACAATAAATAAAGAGTAGGAACACAAAGATTTAACGAGGTTCGGCTTCTAAACAAGCCTACGTCCTCCACTCTCTCACCAATATTATTAATCAACTCAAAATAATAACAAGGTTACACACTCAATTAAATGCTACAACTTTGTAACACTTAATTCCCCAATTGTTAACTCTAACAGTTCACTCAGTGTTCATAGAACACTCCCCAACCACTTCCCTCTAAGTGGTTCAAATATTACAAACTCAAATATCCGTAAGTTTTTCTCTTAAAGATGGATATGGAGATGGTTTTGCTCTAAGGATAGACTCTCAGAAAATATGACTTGGTTTTCATTAGAGAGAAAAAGTCTTGCTAGGGTTTTTTAAAAAGATTGTTTTTATATTCAAAGAAAAACCGTGCCCTAGTATTGTGCTTGGAGACTTGCCTAAATTGTGCAAACAAGCTTAGCTGAAACAAGTACAAAGGCACCTATTTCAGACCTTTGTCTCCTTCCACTACATGTAGTGGAAAGTACACAAGAGTCCAAACAAGTACATTGCAAAGCTGATTTGGTGAATCAATTTGGCAGATTTCCAAAACATAAGTGATCAATATTTTTCAAATAAATTTTCAAAATTAATTTTGAACACAAAATTTGTACGGATCACTTAAGTGCACGTGCGTAATACTGAGGTCTGTTCCCACAGTGGTCTCAGTACTACTAAGTCTACGTCTGGCAAAGAGAACTGTTCCAAGCTTGTTCTTTGCCTGTTCTCAGCTTGTTCTTGGCCTGTTCTCTTTACTGGATATAAACTTAAAATCTTTTTGCTCTTTACTTAAAAACACAAAGAATATTTTCCTAAGTCTATTTTACAAGAAGATCCTAGAAATATAAAAAATAAATAACTCCAAGCTCTTGGCTTCTGATCTTCGAGTATCTCAAGGCCTTCATGGTTGCCTTGATGAGTCCTCACTTGATTCAACCTGTTCATACACAAATATGCATAGACATCAAGTATAGAGAACTGGTTTGTCATCATTCAAATCAAACATGGTTCAACAATTTCCCCCTATTTGATGATGACAAACCATGAAGTTCCCCCTGAGAACAGTAACCAATTGTTTCAAAATAAAACAACTGTTCAGAGGAACTGGTCTTGCACTGTGCCTGTAGTCAGATTCATAATCTCAGAAAATTAAAAATACACAGCAGACTAAAGCACAATTAGACTGATTACAAGGGTCAGTCACTCATCACATTACTCAATTAATTATTGAGTTTCAACATTAAACTTGTAACCTGCAAGACTTATCAGTTATCAAGTGTAGCAAGAGATTTTTAAATTCACTTTGAAGATTTTCTTCTAGTTGGGATGGATAGGAGCATTTGATCTGAATTCAAAGTACTCCTAGGCATAAAGCTGGGCCATCTCTAACAAGGTCTGAACCTTGTTCAAGTTGCTACACTTGACACTAGGAACTTCACCTGTCCTATTCCCCCTTTTGGCATCATCAAATGACAAAATTAATATAGCACACAAATTAGGAGAAGGCAACAAGTAAAGTCAACACAAGCATAATATAAACACAACATTCTAGAGATGCTATCTTATAAGTGAGTACCTGCAACTCACAATCCCAATTGTCTAAGTACACACAGAAGTTAAAAATTATACAGACCAAGACCATTCTGCAGAGAAATTGTTTAGCAGAAATGGTCAAAAACTAGAGATAGGAATTGTTCAAATAAACTAGAGAAAAGATAGTTTGAGAGAAATGTTAGTAGGGTAGGGGGTAAGCTAGGAGGATTTAGAATTAGCATCATCATGAGAATCCTCAGTAGAATCCTCATCCTCCTTTTCTGCACTCTCCTCCTGCTGCTTCATCTTGACTTGGGCAATGATGGGAACTGGTCTCTTAGTGGTCTTGGGCTTGATGCTAGAAGAGGAGGCAAGCTTTTCTTCATGGGAGTCCAACCGTGCTGATATGTTCTTTATAGATCCATCCAGAGAAGTGCACATGGCATTCACACTAGCCATCATCTATTACAGTAGTTCCCCATGTGTTTGCACCTGTTTAGACAGTGACCCAGTAGCCTCCTCAGACCTTGAACTGCTTGTTCTTTTAACCCCTGTGGTCCTCTCTTCATCCCTCATTTTCAGCATACCACCCTCAAAGGTCATCCCCTTCTGACCTAGGATCTGATTGGTGAGGACAGATATTTTCTTGACCTCACCACTCAGATGGACCTTCCTACTTTGGAAAACCAGAGTAAGCCAGGCACCATAGGGTAGAGAGTGGTTTGACCTTTCCAGAATGCTAACCATGTGGGCTAGCATGAGACCAGGGAGACTCAACTTAATTTTCTCATAGAGACAGTAGATAATCACAGCATCCATCTTTCTCACATCCATTCTACCTTAAGCCCTAGGGAGTACTATCTTAGAGGCTACTGTATGGAACAACCTCATCACTGGTTCCCTTAGTTGGCCAATAACATAGCCAGAACCATCATTTGGAGAACCAGTAAAGAGAGTGGTATGTATGTGTTCTGTACTGGCCTCAGGAATAGTTGGCCAGTTGTCTTTTGAATAGTCACAGAACCCACCTCTTGATACACCCAGTACCTCCCCTAGACTCTTCTTTGAAAGAGTGATGTCGACCCCCTCGACCTCACTCCAGACTTTCCCTTTGTCTAATTTCCCTAATTTGGAGTAAAATTCCTCAACACAGTTCTCAAAAACATCCAACCTCTTATCAAACAACCCCTCCCAACCCTGGAACTCTATGGCCTCCTTAAACTCCTCTAAAAAGGGCTGACTCATCCAGGACTTAGGACATGCACACCCAAACAAGATACCCCTACCACTTAATTCAAACAGTGGTTCAGAAGTGGTCTTACCTTTCTTCTTGACAGAGACCTTTTCAGGGGCAGAGTCAGCTTTCCTCTTCTTTTCTGTTGGGAATTTGGTTGCAGGCTTGGGGCTCTCAGAGGCTTTGCCCTTCTTTGCTACACTCTTCATTCTTTTCTTCTTTTCATCCTTCTTTCCCTCTGGAACCTTCTCAGCAGGCTCCTTTTTTATTTCTTCCTTACAGACCCTTGTCCTCAAAGGTCTTGTCCTCTTTCCAGTCTCTTTTTCCCCCTGTACTACCCCAGTTATTTTGACATCCATGTCCTGTGCATGTGTGTCATCATCTTGCTTCTCTGTCTCTTCCTTCTCAACTTCTTTCTCCTCAGTGCTTGGCACTGGTTTCTCTATGGTCTGAGGAGTTGGTGAAGGTGTCTTTTGTGTTTGTGGAGAAGGTGATGGGGTTGTTTCCTTTTGTGGTGAAAAGGGTGGTGGAGTTTTGGACTTTGGTGGTGAGGGTGGAGGAGGAGTGTTGGCTTTTGAGGGTGATGGTGATTTTTGTTAAGGTGAAGAGATAGTAGGCTGTGGAGAGGGTTGTGTAGGTGATGGAGAGGGTGATGGCTTAGATGGTGAAGGAGTTCTCTGAGTTTGAGGTGGTGGAGATTTTGGTGAAGATGGTGGTGTTGATTTAGGGCTTGGTGGTGGAGTAGATTTTTCTTTGGGCTTACATGCAGCCTTTGATTCAACAACTGTTTCTCTTGTGGCTTGGTCCTTGACCTCTTCTTGCTTCTCTTCTGCATGGTGGTGTTCAGCAACCACTGCAGTACTCGATTCCTTCTCAACCTTAGAAGGTGTGAAACTAGGAGATTGACTTAGTCCTCTGCTTTTCTTCCTTGCAGCTTTGTTCTTCTTTCTTCCCATTTTGATTGAATCAGTAAGTTTGATGAGAGAGAGAGGGATAAACTGATTTCGAATTCTTGAAAAGAGATTCTGATGATGGTTCTTAGGGTTTGAGAGAGAAGAGCAATTAGAGAGAGAGAGATGGTTAGAGAGAGATTTCAATGTGAAAGAATGAATTAAGATGAAGAAAAAAGGCAGTTATTACAACAGATAAGATGGAAGTTACTTTACACTGTTCACAACAGTCACATGTCGGAACAATTAAATCCTCAATTTCAAAATTGAGGGTTCTGCAATAAATTTATATAACCGTTGTAGGGGTCTGGTCTGACGATGGTCTGACGCTGATCTGTATATATTAAAAACTTGAGGCATCTTTTAGTTAGGCAACTTAGAGATACCACACATTGGAACAACATCAACATAAGAACTTTGAGACCACTTGCATATATGACATTTAAAAGTTAACCAACCCTGCTTATGTACACTAAGGATCAAAAAGTCAAACATAGCCAAAAATGGAAAGATAAGTCCTAAGGAACTAGGATCTAATCCTTACCATACCAAGTAATGTGCGGAGTTTGAGAAACACTTCCCTGCTCAGGGGTTTAGTGAAAATATCAGCCAATTGTTCTTCAGATTTGCAACATTCAAGATTCACATTTCCTTTTTCAACATTGTCTCTGAGAAAATGACGTCTGATTTCAATATTTTGGTTTTAGAGTGTTGGACAGGATTTTTAGAAATGTTTATAGCACTGGTGTTATCACACAATATGGGAACACTTCCGGAACAGACCCCAAAATCCTTGAGTTTTGTCTTTATCCAAAGCAATTGAGCACAGCACAAAGCAACAACTATGCACTCTGACTCAGCTGTGGATAAGGCCACTGAATTTTGTTTCTTAGATCCACATGATATGAGACCAGAACCTAAGAAGTGAGCCATTCCTGAAGTGCTCTTCCTGTCAACACTAAAACCAGCATAGTCAGCAGCAGTGTATCCTAAAAAATCAAACTTACTTCCCTTTGGATACCATAAGCACATGTCCTCTGTACCACTAAGGTACCTAAAAATTCTCTTAACAGCTTTTAGATGAGACTCTTTTGGGTTGCTTTAAAATTTGGCACACAACCCAACTGAGAACACTATGTGTAACGACCCGTATTTTAGCAGCGTTGTTTTCGGAGAAAACAACAATACATATCATTAACTTCTAAAAACCTTTATTATCAGATGCATTAATTACAGCGGAAGCTCTAAACTTAGTTCATATTATTCAAATAAACCATTAAATAGTCCAAAATTAATAAGATTCCAAAGTCCATTATTACTACCAAATAAGGAAAAGTCCACTAATAATAATAATACAAAGCCTAGAAATGGTCATTAGGATAAACTTTCCTTGCTCATGTCGGGTCAACCACGAAGATCTACTCCCCAAGCACTGGGATCCAAAACTGTCCCAAATCCGAAGATAGGACAGTGGCTTCGACTATACCTATGTTCATGGCACTTGAGCCACTAGATAGGAAGTCACTTCGTAGTTAATCATCTTTTCATATTGCAATACTGTTCTGTTCTCATTTCCAGTTCACAATTCAATTCCTTATTGACGCAACTTATCCTCGATTCAATTCTAGTTCATCTTAACTTGACCCAAAACTCTAAATTAATACTTGACCACACGACAATCTCCCTTAGTAAACAATAATCAAATCAATTCCTCGAATCATCACATAAACAATTTAATAAATCAATTCAGTAATCAATTAAACATATAAACTAACAATCATTAACAAATATTACTGAAAACATGATAAAAATCCTCTTTTTGTTACTTAATACCACTCGCCATTCATACCTGTCAAAACATCTTGGGATAATATTAGAAGCACTCAACAAACATGGTTAATCATCAATAAACAATTCAAAATTCATCCAGCATGATTCTAAGCAATTCTAAGTAATTCTAAACAATTCTATACATGATTAAACCTATTCTAAACATGATCAAACCTATTCTAAAAACTTTATAACTAATCTATCCTATTGATTAAATAAAGCAATCTAATTACCTAATAATCTAATATTGATGGTGAATGGTTCGATCTTCAAAGGCTAAAGGTTGAACTTTCTTAGATGAAGGTGTTTGAATGGATGAAGTGAAGGAAGTATTTGTGTGGGGAAAAGGAGGAGTTTTTATTTGTAGTTTAGTTTTAGAGATTAAGAATTATAAAAGTGGTTCCCCTTTTTGTGGTGTGTTGGCCGTGTAGAAATACTAGGCAAGGAAGTAAAACAAACTCTTAAAATCTAGTGGAGAAAGTAGGAGGATAAAAATTAGATTTTTGCTTGGGGTCAAAATTGATGTGGTTTAGTAATTAAAGTAGGAAAAGAAAATATAGCAATTAAAGGAAAATGAATAGGGGGCCATGAGGTGGGGTGATGAGGGAAACATTGGGCTCGGGTTTGGCAAAATGAGATCAAAGGTTTGGGCTAAGGTAAAATAATTAGATTGCTACAACTAAATTATTAATTAATTAAATAATAATCAATTAATTAATTAATTAATTATATCATTAATTAATTAAGAAAAATTTAAAATATCCCAAAATTTCGGGGTATTACAGTCACCCCCTCCTTAAGAAAATTTCGTTCTCGAAATTTTGCAAAAGGAAGCACACATCTTGCAAGCGAAGTCCTTGTGGTAAAGCCAACTATGTTAACTCTTGGGATCATAAAGCGCACAATCTTTCGGGTTACTTATGATGAAGTAATCCTAAGGTTCTGCTCTGATACCAACTGTAACGACCCGTATTTTAGCAGCGTTGTTTTCGGAGAAAACAACAATACATATCATTAACTTCTAAAAACCTTTCTTATCAGATGCATTAATTACAGCGGAAGCTCTAAACTTAGTTCATATTATTCAAATAAACCATTAAATAGTAAAAAATTAATAAGATTCCAAAGTCCATTATTACTACAAAATAAGGAAAAGTCCACTAATAATAATAATACAAAGCCTAGAAATGGTCATTAGGATAAACTACTAAGCTATCTTGCACACAATCCCAGCCCTTGCGTAACTAAATCAGTCATCACATGTACCTGAAAAGGATTTTGGGGTCCACAGTCAGTGGTGAGTAATTAGATTGTTCTACTTAATCAGTAGAACACAATTAGAAACATAATAATCAGAACAGGTCAAACAAAAAGTCAAACAAATCATCTAGGAAAGCATTCATAGACAATAACGTTCAAGTATGCAGCGGAAAACATCATAATAACTTGCTAACCTAAGACCGTCCAGATTAACCTATTCAGTTTTAGACTTCTTGACACCACTATTGACCTTTCAGTTCTATTCAGTTCAGGTGCTAATCCGTGACCAGTCATATGCTCGTACGGGAAACCTTAATTCTTCCCCAACTTTCCTTGCTCATGTCGGGTCAACCACGAAGATCTACTCTCCAAGCACTGGGATCCAAAACTATCCCAAATCCAAAGGTAGGACAGTGGCTTCGACTATACCTATGTTCATGCCACTTGAGCCACTAGATAGGCGGTCACTTCATAGTTAATCATCTTTTTATATTGCAATTCTGTTCTGTTCTCATTTCCAGTTCACAATTTAATTCCTTATTTACACAACTTATCCTCGATTCAATTCTAGTTCATCTTAACTTGACCCAAAACTCTAAATTAATACTTGACGACACGACAATCTCCCTTAGTAAACAATAATCAAATCAATTCCTCGAATCATCACATAAACAATTTAACAAATCAATTTAATAATCAATTAAACATATAAACTAACAATCATTAACAAATATTACTAAAAACATGATAAAAATCCTCTTTTTGTTACTTAATACCACTCGCCATTCATACCTGTCAAAACATGGTTAATCATCAATAAACAATTCAAAATTCATCCAGCATGATTCTAAGCAATTCTAAACAATTCTATACATGATTAAACCTATTCTAAACATGATCAAACCTATTCTAAAAACTGTATAACTAATCTATCCTATTGATTAAATAAAGCAATCTAATTACCTAATAATCTAATATTCATGGTGAATGGTTCGATCTTCAAAGTCTAAAGGTTGGACTTTCTTAGATGAAGGTGTTTGAATGGATGAAGTGAAGGAAGTATTTGTGTGGGGAAAAGGAGGAGTTTTTATTTGTAGTTTAGTTTTTATTTGTAGTTTAGTTTTAGAGATTAAGAATTATAAAAGTGGTTCCCCTTTTTGTGGTGTGTTGGCCGTGTAGAAATACTAGGCAAGGAAGTAAAACAAACTCTTAAAATCTAGTAGAGAAAGTAGGAGGATAAAAATTAGATTTTTGGTTGGGGTCAAAATTGATGTGGTTTAGTAATTAAAGTAGGAAAAGAAAATATAACAATTAAAGGAAAATGAATAGGGGGCTGTGAGGTGGGGTGATGAGGGAAACATTGGGCTCGGGTTTGGCAAAATGAGATCAAAGGTTTGGGCTAAGGTAAAATAATTAGATTGCTACAACTAAATTATTAATTAATTAAATAATAATCAATTAATTCATTAATTAATTATATCATTAATTAATTAAGAAAAAATTAAAATATCCCGAAATTTCGGGGTATTACAGTCACCCCCTCCTTAAGAAAATTTCGTTCTCGAAATTTTTCAAAAGGAAGCACACATCTTGCAAGCAATGAAATATTACTTATCCCATAGCTCTACCCAAGTCAACACTAACTTAAGTTCTTGTGGTAAAGCTAACTATGTTAACTCTCGGGATCATAAAGCGCACAATCTTTCGGGTTACTTATGATGAAGTAATCCTAAGGTTCGGCTCTGATACCAACTGTAACGACCCGTATTTTAGCAGCGTTGTTTTCGGAGAAAACAACAATACATATCATTAACTTCTAAAAACCTTTATTATCAGATGCATTAATTACAGCGGAAGCTCTAAACTTAGTTCATATTATTCAAATAAACCATTAAATAGTCCAAAATTAATAAGATTCCAAAGTCCATTATTACTACAAAATAGGGAAAAGTCCACTAATAATAATAATACAAAGCCTAAAAATGGTCATTAGGATAAACTACTAAGCTATCTTGCACACAATCCCAGCCCTTGCGTAACTCAATAAGTCAACACCTGTACCTGAAAAGGGTTTTGGGGTCCACAGTCAGTGGTGAGTAATTAGATTGTTCTACTTAATCAGTAGAACACAATTAGAAACATAATAATCAGAACAGGTCAAACAAACAGTCAAACAAATCATCCAGGAAATTATTCATAGACAATAACGTTCAAGTATGCAGCGGAAAACATCATAATAACTTGCTAACCCAAGACCGTCCAGATTAACCCATTCAGTTCTAGACTTCTTGACACCACTATTGACCTTTCAGTTCCATTCAGTTCAGGTGCTAATCTGTGACCAGTCATAAGCTCGTAGGGGAAACCTTAATTCTTCCCCAACTTTCCTTGCTCATGTCGGGTCGACCACGAAGATCTACTCCCCAAGCACTGGGATCCAGAACTGTCCCAAATCCGAAGATAGGACAGTGGCTTCGACTATACCTATGTTCATGGCACTTGAGCCACTAGATAGGCGGTCAATTCATAGTTAATCATCTTTTCATATTGCAATTCTGTTCTGTTCTCATTTCCAGTTCACAATTCAATTCCTTATTGACACAACTTATCCTCGATTCAATTCTAGTTCATCTTAACTTGACCAAAAACTCTAAATTAAAACTTGACCACACGACAATCTCCCTTAGTAAACAATAATCAAACCAATTCCTCGAATCATCACATAAACAATTTAATAAATCAATTCAATAATCAATTAAACATATAAACTAACAATCATTAACAAATATTACTAAAAACATGATAAAAATCTTCTTTTTTTGTTACTTAATACCACTCGTCATTCATACCTGTCAAAACATCTTGGAATAATATTAGAAGCACTCGACAAACAAGGTTAATCATTAATAAACAATTCAAAATTCATCCAGCATGATTCTAAGCAATTCTAAGTAATTCTAAACAATTCTATACATGATTAAACCTATTCTAAACATGATCAAACCTATTCTAAAAACTTTATAACTAATCTATCCTATTGATTAAATAAAGCAATCTAATTACCTAATAATCTAATATTGATGGTGAATGGTTCGATCTTCAAAGGCTAAAGGTTGAACTTTCTTAGATGAAGGTGTTTGAATGGATGAAGTGAAGGAACTATTATGTGGGGAAAAGGAGGAGTTTTTATTTGTAGTTTAGTTTTTATTTGTAGTTTAGTTTTTAGAGATTAAGAATTATAAAAGTGGTTCTCCTTTTTGTGGTGTGTTGGCCTTATAGAAATACTAGGCAAGGAAGTAAAACAAACTCCTAAAATCTATTAGAGAAAGTAGGAGGATAAAAATTATATTTTTGGTTGGGGTCAAAATAGATGTGGTTTAGTAATTAAAGTAGGAAAAGAAAATATAACACTTAAAGGAAAATGAATAGGGGGCCGTGAGGTGGGGTGATGAGGGAAACATTGGGCTCGGGTTTGGCAAATGAGATCAAAGGTTTGGGCTAAGGTAAAATAATTAGATTGCTACAACTAAATTATTAATTAATTAAATAATAATTAATTAAGAAAAATTTAAAATATCCCGAAATTTCGGGGTATTACACTATGTCTGGTCTACTAGCTGTTAAGTAGAGAAGTGAGCCAATCATACCTCTGTATAGCTTATCCTCAACATCCTTTCCTTTCTCATCTAGGCTCAGTTTAGAAGAGGTAGGGATAGGTGTATCATAGGATTTGCTATCTTGTAGACCATATCTCTTGAGCAGCTCCTTGAGATACTTTTGTTGGTGGATCATGATTCCATCATCCACTTGCTTAATTTGGAGCCCTAGGAAGAAGCCAAGTTCTCCCATCATACTCATCTCAAATTCACACTTCATTAGGTCTGTTCCTGGACCACTAACAGATCTGTTCCCCTTTTCTTTAAGAATAGAGTTTTGTCCACTGAACCTCTCTCATAATGATTTTCAATAAGAAAACTAGAGAGTCTCTCATACCAAGCACGAGGGGCTTGTTTGAGGCCATAAAGAGCTTTGTCTAACTTGTAGACATGATCTGGAAAAACTCTATCCTCAAAGCAAGGGGGCTGTTCCACATACACATCTTCTTTTAAATAACCATTTAGAAAAGCAGTTTTAACATCCATTTGAAAGAGTTTAAAGTTCATGTGGGCAGCAAAGGGAATTAAGATTCTTATTGCCTCAAGCCTGGCTACTGGAGCAAAGGTTTCATCATAATCTATTCTCTCTTGTTGGTTAAACCCTTGAACCTCTAGCCTGACCTTGTTTCTGACTATAGTACCAGAGTCATCCATTTTGTTTTTGAAGACCCATTTAGTTCCAATAACTGACATCTCATTGGTTCTTGGTTCAAGATGCCAAACCTGATTTCTTTCAAACTGGTTCAACTCATCTTGCATGGCCAAGATCCAATCAGGATCAGTTAGTGCAGTCTTATAGTCAGTTGGTTCTATGTGAGATAAGAAGGAGAAGTAAGCACAGAAGTTCTTCCAAACAGAATTTCTAGTTTGGACTCCTTTTGATAAATCACTAATTATTTGATCAGAAGGATGCGAGCTTCTTTGCTTAAACATGCTCTTTCTTACAACATTCGAGTAACCTAAGTTAGAACTAATGTCTGTACTGGTTCCCCCTATTTCATTTTCATTTTGAGAGGGTGGACCAGTTTCTTCAATGTTCTCTCCTACTCTATCTTCAGTTGGATGAGCAAGAGAGTCACTGAGTTCAACAACCTATTTAGCATTTGCCTCTGTTGCACCAGACCCATTGTTGTTTTCAAGAGGAGTTGGGGGGTCTGGTTCAGCAGTGTTTTCTAGTTCAGCTCCAGCGAAATTTGTCATCCCAATATCAAAGCCTTCATCATCATCTACCTGCACAGGCTTGTTGACCATGTTAGTTTCATCAAATAACACATGGATACTCTCTTCAACACACAAGGTTCTTTTGTTGAAAACTTTATATGCCTTGCTATGAGGAGAATACCCAACAAAAACAGCTTCATCACTCCGGGGGTCGAACTTGTCCAAACTGGTCTTACCATTGTTGTGTATAAAACACTTACAACCAAATATTCTTAATTGTTCAATGTTTGGTTTTCGAACCCTTAGAAGTTCATAAGGTGTTTTTCTTAGTATTGGTCTTAGCATAGCCCTATTGAGTATGTAGCATGATGTACTCACAGCATCAGCCCAAAATTTATTGGACAGACCACTGTCTAGAAGCATTGTTCTAGCCATTTCTTCTAGAGTGCGATTCTTTCTTTCAACTACTCCATTTTGTTGTGGAGTTCTAGGGGCTGAAAAGTTGTGAGAAACACCATGCTCCATACAATAAGTTATGAAGCTAGCATTATCAAACTCTGATCCATGATCAGATGTGATAGATGCTAACTGATGATTGATCTTGTTCTAGACCTGTTTCACTAAAATTTCAAATTCATCAAAAGTTTCATCTTTGTATTTCAAGAATATGGTCCAAGTGAAACGAGAGTAATCATCAATTAAGACAAAGACATAACTAAAGCCATTTCTACTTTGTACACGCATAGGTCCACATAAATCCATGTGTACAAGTTCAAATGGTCCAGAGGAACTAACCACTTTCTTTGGTTTAAAGGATGATCTCACATGTTTGCACGTTGCACACTCTTGACAGAGCTGGTCCGCCACATATTTGATGTTAGGTAAACCTATCACCAAATCTTGTGTTCTCAAATTGTTGAGCAAAGTGAAGCTAACATGTCCTAATCTTTTATGCCAAAGCCATTGGTCATCCTCTACAACACTAAGGCAGAGGGCACTGTTCTGTGGAATTTGACTTAAGTATGTAATATACACATTGTTATGCCTTGTTCCTTCACAGACCAGTTCCCTGTCTTAGGGTTCACTATGTGACAAGTGTTTGATTCAAAAATCACTTTATTTCCCTTGTCACATAGTTGAGATATGCTCAAAAGGTTATGTTTCAAACCTTCTACATAGTAAACATTGTCAATTGCTTGGGAGAGTGACTTACCAACCTTACCTACTCCTTTAATAAGTCCTTTTCTATTATCACCAAATGTCACGTGCCCTCCCTCGAATGCAGTGAGTGAAAGGAATTGTTCTTTATCCCCGAACATGTGTCTTGAGCAGCCACTGTCCAAATACCAATATGGCTTTCTTTTCACTCGCACCTGCACAAGCAAATTAAAGATTAGTTTTAGGAACCCAGACCAGCTTGGGTTCCTTGTTCTTTGAAACATTTTCAATCTTGACCATCCTAACCCACACTTGTTGGGTGTAGGTTTTGTTCTTCTTGTCATGCTTCTTTTTGGTGAAACATTTGTTAGTAACATGACCACTCTTACCACAATAGGTACAAACATGCATATCCTTGGCAAATATATACTCACCTTTCTTGAATTCATCCAACCATGTGTTGTCTCTGCCTAGAACAGTTCTAGAACTACATTCAGAATACCCTAAACCAAACCTTTATGAATTTCCAGGTTGGGATGTGAGGATGTTTAGGGTTTTCTGAGCATCTAACATTTTTTTCAATTGGTTCATACAATTTGTTAGCTCATTTTCCTTGTTCTCAAGCCTCTTAAGTTGAACTTCATTTTGTTTCTTAAAAGATTTTAAATCAAGTCTAGTCTTTTGAAGTTTATCCTGTAGTCTTGAGACCAGGGAGGGATCTGGTTCGTCACTGGTCTTCTTGATGTTTTCTTGTTTTAGCAGGATGAGTTCAGCCTCAAGATCACATATCTTAGCTATGCGTTCATCATGTAAAACATCTAAAACCTCATCAAAGGCAGTGGGAGAACCAGTCTATTCAGAACCCTTAAGCTCAAAATGTTCCTTGTGTAAATCTTCAAGTTTTTCAATTAAGTGGTCATATGCAAGTATGACATCAGATTTACTCAAGGTACATGTGTCTTTTAGTAGTTCAAAGTTTGAATTATATGTAATGAATTTCTTGAGCTCATTAAACCCCTTTTCAATTTTTTCAAAAAGTTCATCCTCTTCAGGGACTGGTTTGGAGTTTAATGTCTCAAGCTCCATTCTTTGCTTATCTACTGTTATTTCAAGTTCAGAATTTTTTTCTTTAAGTTCTTCACAAATAAGCTCAAGTTCAACAGATCTAGCACCACATATTTCATAATCTCGAACTGTTTCTTTTTGTTGTTCTGATAGGCAGACCCAACACTAATGCATTGGTCAATGGTGAATTCAAGATAGTCAAGTAGTTCATCTCTATCTAAGTTATGCATATTTTCCTTTAAATCATCAAAACATACCTGGCTATCATCTGAAGTTCTTCCACTAGCCATGAGACAGAGAACATATTCTTCTTTCAAACAGACCTCAGACTGGTCTGTGCATGTGAAAGTAGTTAGACAGAGATTTGCTTCTTCTTCATTCTCTGATTCTGAATCTCCCCAAACTGCAGCCAGCATAGCTCTTTTGAAAACCTTATTCTCAGCCTGGACTCCAGGATTTCCCTTTGCATTTTCCATGTTGGACACTCCTTGATTCTGTGCCCCACTTCACCACATTTAAAGCAACCAGCATTGGAACTGGTTTTCCTGAATTGTCCAGAATTGTTTCTTCCTTTTGTAAACTTACCCTTGGACTTTGTCCTAAGGTATTTTTCAAACCTTCTGGCCATCAGACTTATATCATCTTCATCTTCCTCAGATTCCTCTGCTTTGAGGACCATTTCCTTCTTTTTTGAGCTGGATTCTGCCTTTGAATCTACCAACATCTCATGAGTCATCAAAGAACCTATAAGTTGTTCTAGAGATAGTGTGGTCAGATCCTTTGCTTCTTGTATGGCAGTTACCTTGGGCACCCACTTCCCTGACAAGCTTCTGAGCATTTTCCTTACCAACTCTTCACTTGAGAAGGTCTTCCCTAATGACTTAAGTTCATTTACAATGGTTATGAACCTTGTAAACATGTCCTTTATGTTTTCTTCCCTAGTCATTTCAAAGACCTCATACTTTGACATAAGCATGTCAATTTTTGACCTTCTCAGCTCAGAGTTGCCTTCATATGCAAGCTCTAGTGTATCCCATATTTCCTTTGCAGAAGAACAAGCTAGAATTCGATTTACCTCACATTCTGCAATTTCTTTTTGAACAAGTGACATTGCCTTTGCATTTTTCTCTAGCTTCTTGTAGTCTTTACTTGTGTACTCTTCATCTGACTTAAGAACTGTGAGCCCTTCCTGATTCTTCTTGCGGATGAACGTGGGTCCATTTTTAACAATCTTCCAGCATTCATAATCTATCCCAATGATAAGATTTTTCATGCGATTTTTCCACCAAGAGTAGTTAGTGCCATTGAACTTGGGAAGTCTTGAACTGTTTGATTCTTGAGTAGACATCTTCTTTCTCCTCTAGGTAGTTAACCTTTTGAGAAGTTAGGCTCTGATACCAATTGTAAGTTCAATGTATACTCAAGAAGGGGGGGTTGAATTGAGTATGTGTGTTTTCTCAATCGTTTTCAATGTTTGTTTATCCTTTTGTGAGAACAACGAAGGAACAGTAAATAAAGAGTAGGAACACAAAGATTTAACGAGGTTCGGCTTCTAAACAAGCCTACGTCCTCCACTCTCTCACCAATATTATTAATCAACTCAAAATAATAACAAAGTTACATACTCAATTAAATGCTACAACTTTGTAACACTTAATTCCCCTACTATTAACTCTAACAGTTCACTCAGTGTTCATAGAACACTCCCCAACCACTTCCCTCTAAGTGGTTCAAATATTACAAACTCAAATCTCCTTATGTTTTTTTTCTTAAAGATGGATATGGAAATGGTTTTGCTCTAAGGATAGACTCTCAGAAAATATGACTTGGTTTTCTTTAGAGAGTAAAAGTCTTGCTAGGGTGTTTTGCAAAGATTGTTTTTATATGCAAAGAAAAACCGTGCCCTAGTATTGTGTTTGGAGACTTGCCTAAATTGTGCAAACAAGCTTAGCTGACACAAGTACAAAGGCACCTATTTCAGACCTTTGTCTCCTTCCACTACATGTAGTGGAAAGTACACAAGAGTCCAAACAAGTACATTGCAAAGCTGATTTGGTGAATCAATTTGGCAGATTTCCAAAACATAAGTGATCAATATTTTTCAAATAAATTTTCAAAAATAATTTTGAACACAAAATTTGTACAGATCACTTAAGTGCACGTGCGTAATACTGAGGTCGGTTCCCACAGTGGTCTCAGTACTACTAAGTCTACATCTGGCAAAGAGAATTGTTCCAAGCTTACTCTTTGCCTATTCTTAGCTTGTTCTCTTTACTGGATATAAACTTAAAATCTTTTTGCTCTTTACTTAAAAACACAAAGAATATTTTCCTAAGTCTATTTTACAAGAAAATCCTAGAAATATAAAAAATAAATAACTCTAAGCTCTTGGCTTCTGATCTTCAAGTATCTCAAGGCCTTCATGGTTCCCTTGATGATTCCTCACTTGATTCAACCTGTTCATACACAAATATGCATAGACATCAAGTATAGAGAATTGGTTTGTCATCATTCAAATCAAACATGGTTCGGCAGTTTAGACTTGGGATTAGGATTGTATTAAATTTTGGAAGGATAAATTAATTTATTTCAAGTTATTTAATAGATTAGATTGTGTTAATTTGTTAAATTTTGTTAGGGTCAAACTTCAGATTAATGAAAAATATTCTAAAATTCGGTTTAATAATTGAAACTGCTCAAACTTCGCATTTATATTTACAATTTTTCCTAAAATAAGAAAAGGGTTTAAAAAAAGGATAAAGTCAATAAAGTGGAAGCAATAAATCTAGTCAGTTGTCACCAGCTGGCAACAATTACTAAATTACATTAATGAGGTATAATTAGAGGAGAGAGAAAATCCAATTCATGATTCACTTTTGTATCTATCTTCGTCCTTTCTCCTTCCTCCTTTATTCTTTCTTCGATCTATCTCTTTTTGTTCGGCCATGGCTCATATATATTTTCTTCTGCGACGAATTTGACTATGAACCAAAAAGCGATTAGGTCGCGTTCGACTCCCGTTCCGATACGTGCGAATCGGATCGTGATTCGGGGGTCCGTACCCCGAATTGCGTTTCAATGGTCTTATTTTCCTGGTCAATCTTTGCACCCTTCAGTCCCTACTAATCCTCCTCTCAATTATCAACAATCTGATGTTCCTCCTCATTTCCAATCTCTCCCATCTGTTTCTTCATTCTCTTACCCTCACCATTGCTTACCTCGGCTCGTGTTTATTTAACATTATTCAAACTCGAGCCGAGCTTAAACCATGAGGAACCGGGTCGTAATCGAGACGAGCTTTGACCAAATGTTGACCGAGCCCTTATCAAACTGTTCACGAGCAGTTTCACCTAATATTATTCTTATTTTATATGTCTTCTGTATTATAAATTTTTTGAATATGTTTGTATTTTGAGTTAATATCTTAACAATACGACTATTAATTTATTTGATATATAATAAGTAGAATAAACAAATTTCTTTATAAAACATAATATATTATTTAAATGTATAAAAATTTAATCGAGCTTGTTCACGAGTTGTTCGAGCCGAGCTTGGCACAACTCAAGCTTGTCTTGTTAATGTCTCGAGCAAACTCGAACTCTAATCGAGCTAAAACGAACCGAGCCTTGATTGAGCTTTGACCGAGTCGAGCTAGAACTGTTCGCGAATAGGTCGAACTCATTATCACCCCTAAGTAAGCTTGTTAATTTGCAGGACAAGAAGCAGAAGCTTTTGGAGGCGGCAATTCAAGCTATTAAAGTATGCTAGGTTTGTGATGTTACATGTAATGGAGAAATATCATTTGGTGATCATCTTGTTGGAAAGAAGCATGCTTCTCAAGTGATCATCTTGTTGGAAGATCGGCCAAAGATTGGCTTATTTTTGACAATTTTTTCTAATAATAATAATAATCTTAAGATATAAAATGATCATGTCACAACTTATTGATAGCATGTGAAATTTTATTAGAACCTTTTACGGAGTAACATATTTAATTAAGTTTATAATGGTCTCAACTGAGGCGATGACAATAAGAAAGAAATTTCTATATTAGTCATCGCCCCAGTTGGGACCATTATAAACTTAATTAAATATGTTAATCCTTAAAAGGTTCTAATAAAATATCACATGCTATCAATAAGTTGTGACATGATCATTGTATATCTTAAGATTATTATTATGTTGGAAAAATTGTCAAAAATAAGCCAATCTTTGGCCGATTTTCCACAATTAATTAAGCCAACCTTTCGAAAATCTAGATTTAAGCTAACCTTGTTATAATTTAAGCCAAAAATAGGTTAAATGATTATTTATTCTCTTATTTTCTTTTGTTTTAGATCACTATTTTACTATCATTCAAAATATTTTTTCTTCAAATGATAACACTAACCTGAAACAATAGGTAACTAATAGATTAAATAATCATTTAACCTATTTTTGGCTTAAATGATAGCAAGGTTAGCTTAATTCTGGATATTCAAAAGGTTGGCTTAATTGTGGAAGAACGATCAAAGGTTGACTTATTTTTGACAACTTTTCCTACATTATTATTATTATTATTATTATTATTATTATTATTATTATTATTATTATTATTATTATTATTATTATTATTATTATTATTATTATTATTTTTATCATTTTAGTATTATTATAAATATTATTATCATTATTCATCATCATCCAAATATTAATATTATTATCATCATTTTTACTATTATCAATGTTATAATTAGAAGTGGAAATTGAGTCGGGTCGGGTTCATGTCAACCCGGCCCATTTACTTAAACGGATGGAATTCTTTGACTCTAAGCCGACTCGTTCAATAAACCAGTCGTGTCTGGTTAACCCGTTTATTTAAACGCGTCGAATAAACCCTTCAACCAAAATCCTTGAATAACTGGTGGAATTTGTGACGAGTTAGTGGGTCGTATCAATTTTTCCCAGCTGTATTTATCATTACTATTACTTAAATAATATAATAGAACTAATTAGTAAAATTATTGAAAAAATCTGAACTAAACTTAATAGAAGTGAATTGAATTGAACTGAATTTAAGTTGAACTAAACAAGCCCTTAGTCTTAACACTTGGGGTCTAAATATCAACCGTCTTTTAATTCTACTTGTGATGTGGGGGATAAATTTTTTTTAATGCAACTTGTATTTTTTCCATTCTCATGCATCTAAGAATGACAATTCCCTTTTCCCCTGTTTCAACAGATATATAAAACCCATCCCCTTCTTACAAACCAAACCTCTCATACTAATTTCTGAACTAATTTTCGGAAGCACATTAATCAAAGTGTATAATCCTAATTCATAAGCCTAAAATATATTATTCATTGTTACAAGGGACGGGAGTCAATTCCAAACGCAATACTAAAACGGATACGGGGTAAGCTACCCTTGGGTGAATCAGATACAATGAGTCATATATATTACAAGTGTATTTAAAAATTATAGCCCAGTCCATTACTAATTAAAACTCTAAAAGAAATGAAAAGGGGGTAAAATAATAATAAAATAAAGGAAAAATTGCAAATATAAATCTGAAGTTTGGGTGGTCTCCGTTTATTAATCCAAATTTCTGATTATTTTTTATTAATCCGAAGTTTTCCTTCTATCTCCATCTATTGATCCCCTTCTACTTGCTACCTGTTTAACTGGTAAAAAAAATTATTAACCCCATTTTATGTATGATTGTTTTTTTCCCTTTTGAAAAATCACTTTAAACAAAATTGAACCAATTAATAGGGTAGGCAACAATCACCAACATCACCATGTCCACTAGACCACCACTTCGTAACCAGCAAAGCAACAACGACCACGCAAGCGACCACCGTAAGTGGCACCACCTCACACTGCAACATTGGCATTCACATCACCCATTCAAACCACCACATTCTCCCTCAAGTCACTGCCCACCTTACCTTCTTCCACCACCACCAAAATCGTCCAAAACGTCCCCCAACAAAATCCCATCCAAAACGTCCCCCAACCAAACCATCACCCAATTCCCTTTCCTCTTCCACCACTTCAAAAATAAAACCCTCTAATCTCTACTATAAATTTACATCTGGAAGAAGAAAAAGAGAGAATTGGAGAAGTCAAAGGTTCAAAGTTTAAGTTTGATGAATATTAGTAATGATGTTGGTTGTGGTGATGTCGGCGATGGTGATGTTATGTGCTAACGTCGGTAGTGATAATTTTAGCGGTTGTTGATGGTGGCTATGGAGGAGAGGGTGATGAGGTTGTGGTGGGTGGATTTGGAGGAGAGAGAGGGGAAATGAGGTTGATGTTTGATGAATACGGATGGGTGGGTAGGTGAGTGGTTTTGATTTAATGGGAAATATTAATTTGGGTAAGTTTAGACGTTTTTTTTTTACATGAAGTTTAGACTTTGCATTAGGATTGTATTAAATTTTGGTAGGATAAATTAATTTGTTTCAAGTTATTTAATAGATTAGATTGTGTTAATTTGTTAAATTTTGTTAGGATAAAACAATTTGTTTAAAGGTGATAAATGATAAGAATGATTTTTAAATCCCCTCAAAAAAAAATTAAAAGAATGATTTTTAAATTTAAAAATAAAAGAATAAAAGAAATGTGGCCCCCACCGCCCCTTTTTACCGGTTTTCATAGGTCACTTTTGGAGCTGGATCAATAGATGGAGATAGGGGGTCAAACTTCAGGTTAATGAAAAATATTCTAAAATTCGGTTTAATAATGGAAACTACTCAAACTTCGGATTTATATTTACAATTTTTCCTAAAATAAAAAAGGGTTTAAAAAAAGGATAAAGTCAATAAAGTGGGAGCAATAAATCTAGTCAGTTGTGACCAGCTGGCAACAATTACTAAATTACATTAATGAGGTATAGTTAGAGGAGAGAGAAAATCCAATTCATTATTCACTTTTGCATTTATCTTCGTCCTTTCTCCTTCCTCCTTTATTCTTTCTTCGATCTATCACATTCTGTTCGGCCATGGCTCATATCCATTTTCTTCTGCGACGAATCTAACTATGAAGCAAAAAGCGATCAGGTCGCGTTCGACTCCCGTTCCGATACGTGCAAATCGGATCGTAATTCGGGGGTCCGTACCCCAAATTGCGTTTCAATGGTCTTATTTTCCTGGTCAATCTTTGCACCCTTCAGTCCCTACTAATCCTCCTCTCAATTATCAACAATCTGATGTTCCTCCTCATATCCAATCTCTCCCATCTGTTTCTTCATTCTCTTACCCTCACTATGGCTTACCTCAGCTCGTGTTTATTTAACTTTATTCAAACTCGAGCCGAGCTTAAACCATGAGGAACCGGGTCGTAATCGAGACGAGCTTTGACCAAATGTTGATCGAGCCCTTATCAAACTGTTCACGAGCAGTTTCACCTAATATTATTCTTAGTTTATATGTCTTCTTTATTATAAATTTTTTGAATATGTTTGTATTTTGAGTTAATATCTTAACAATACGACTATTAATTTATTTGATATATAATAACTAGAATAAACAAATTTCTTTATAAAACATAATATATTATTTAAATGTATAAAAATTTAATCGAGCCTGTTCACGAGTTGTTCGAGCCGAGCATGGCACAACTCAAGCTTGGCTTGTTAATGTCTCGAGTTAACTCGAACTCAAATCGAGCTAAAACGAACCGAGCCTTGGCTGAGCTTTGACCGAGTCAAGCTAGAACTATTCGCGAATAGGCCGAACTTATTATCACCCCTAAGTAAGCTTTTTAATTTGCAGGACAACAAGCAGAAGCTTTTGGAGGCTGCAATTCAAGCTATTAAAGTATGCTAGGTTTGCGATGTTACATGTAACAGAGAAATATCATTTGTTGATCATCTTGTTGGAAAGAAGCATGCTTCTCAGGTGATCTTTTTTGCCTTACCTTTGTTTGTCTATGATTCATTTCAATTACTTGTTCAGAACTTGGTTGCATTTGCATGTGTAAGCTATAGAGTAGGTATGTTTTTATAATCCTTATGATACATTTCTTGTACTAAGAAAGTGTCCTATTTCATTTTTTTTTATTTTACTTTTTTTTTAAAAAAAAAACTACCTATATATCATGAGAAAGTGGTTTTAATTCTTAATTTTAAATACAATTTTTTATTCTATTTTTACATTGTTTTTAAAAATATATTATAATAAACACCCAGCGTTCCCGATTTCCTGATTACCTCAAGCTAACGCTTTTCGTTTCATATCAAATTTGGTTACTTGTAACATTAGTTGAAACGTCGGAATTTATTTTGAGTGTCGAAGTAATTGATCTTGAATTGGCAGGAAGAGAGCAACATTATAATTACGAAGTACTGTCACTCTATGCTTTCTAATTTTATTTTATTTTTTAAAATTGCTGCTTCAGCAACGTGCACAGACTGCTCACACAACTGCTGTGAACTTGAACACTGTTGGACCAATGCACAAGACTCGACCAAGAAAAGGAAAAATGGAGAAGCAGATCCATTTGGGTGTGATGTTTGTAAAATCAGGTGAAAAAGCAGTGCTGACCTGATAATTCATTTAGTGGGAAAGAAACATAAAAGGAACCTGTAGAAGCTACACAATCCGATTCCAAACTCCAACACCATTACTCCTTCCTCAATAGCTGTTGCACTTCCCTCAAAGAATTCATCCACAGGTTTACCCGCTCCAGCAATCTCTCCCATATTTAATCAGGTGAAGGCTAAAGTTCGATCAAAGGAGCCCAAGGTCATTAAGGTGAAGATACGGAAGATTCTGAAAAGTGGGGCTGCTTCTAATTGTTAGAGAAATTTATGAATTATGGGTAATGTTATGAACAAACTCTCGAGGCGTGTACGGGAACACTTTCCCGAAAACAATATTCCTACCCAATTCTTAGGCTGGGTTGCAAAGAATTCGTTGACGAAATACAACAAGAAACAGTGATAATCAAGCCTAGTTTTAACTATCACAAATGAGAACAAGTTTGATGTCAATCTTATGTAACAATGGAGAACACTTAGGTTTTTGCAAGAGTAACTTGAGAGAGATAATGAATATAATGTAACTTCTTATCTCTCACTTCTGATGATAATTCATATATTAACCCATCATATGTATAGCCGTTAACCCCAAACGACACAACACAACGGGAAAAAATCGAACAAAAACTAACACGAACCAACAGGCTCGTGAGTCACGAGCCAGGCAAGTATACATGATGGAACCCATCTCATCATTAATTTCTTCTTTCCAGAAGGCTGCATCATGAGACTTCATACCCTCATCAAATGTTGAAGGATCATCCTCCACATGTAGTACATATGAAAATCTTGTCACGAGGGACTATCTTGATCCTTCAAGCAAGTATACATGAAAGTCAGGCCCGAAAGATTTTCTTTCCTAGCCCATTTACTTCTCCTAGGTTGAGTAGATGTAGATGGTACATTTTCATCACTAGTGTGTCCATCTTCCCCTTGATCAACCGAAGTTTGATCAAAGTCTTGAACACTAGCAATCGGAGTAATATTGTAACGACCCGTATTTTATCAACGTTATTTTCGGAGAAAACAACAACACGGATCATTAATAAACGACTTTATAATGATCAAAACTTAAAACGAAAGCGGAGGCTCTAACACTTTAATCAATTATTATTAGTAAATATTCAATCAAAACTATAATTATCCCAAAGGTTCTCATTAATCCATTGAAATACTATTATAAGCTATAAATGTTAATCATAAGGCTAGGACTAATACTAAATTGGGTAGCTAAACTGCTACGCTTGCAAGCTCACGAATCCCAACACTTGCTAACACCTGACTTATTATTCTTCTTCACCTGAAAGGAGAATGAGGGGTTCACAGTCAGTGGAGAGTAATTAGAATGTTCTACTTAATAGTGGAACGCAATTAAGCATATAATAGTTAGAATACAAATCCATTAATCACACGAATAAATCATCAACAATTATATTCAAAATAAGAACAACCAGTCAACGCAGCGGAAACATACACAAGACCAAGCTATGACCAGACCTCCCATTTAAGCTAGTACTTACTCTAGACTCTAGACTTTCATTTCTTTAACATTCAAGTTCCAGTTTACATTAGGGTTCACTCCGCGACACAGTCATATGCTCGTAGGGGAAACCTTAACTCATCCCCAACTTTACTTGTCTCACGCCGGGTCAACCACGATGGATCTACTTCCCGAGCGCTGGGATCCAGAATTATCGCCATTCCAGTGGCTTCAACTATACCCATGTTCGTGGAACTTTAGTCACTAGATGGGCGGTCACTTCATAGGTTATTAATCTTTCATTTATCTCATTCTCATCATCATCTTTCCTCATCATTTATTATGTGTTTTATATGGTGCTCATACCGGCCGTCAATTCCTTAATTATCTAACTATCCGTCAATTCCATTTATCAATATATGCCAGCCGTTAATTCCTTAAACTTGGTAGAGTATACCATAATTGGAAGTACTAGGTGACTGTAATTGGAACTGAGATGTTCGAAATCTCTGGAAAGAGAGGTGCGGCACGTATATTGGCCATCATAACACCAAGTCTTTCCTAGCCAGAGATCGAAACAAGACAATGTCCTCTTACTCTATTTCCTTTCCTTCGTTATTATTATGTTATTATTTTATTTGAACTTAAACTTAAATTCTAAATTAACCTAACCTGCTACTTACTCAACCCTAGGTCAACATCCTATCTTGACTTCTAAACTTAATAACCAATTACACAATCATATTAATTCATAATCATCATAAGATAAATAAAAAAAAGTAAATGCATAGTTTAATACAAGTTTAAATTAAATAATTAATAACATAATTAAATTTTTGTTTCACAAAATTTACGGTTTTTATTTAAATAAATATAATAAAAGAATTTAATTAATTAATTTCAAAATATGTGTAAATTAAATTAATTTTATAAAAATCCAAACATTAAATTTCAAGGTTAAATTTCGAACCAAAATATTTAAATTAAAAATCTAAATTCAAGGATTTAATTAATTAAAAAATAAGTTCAATAATTAAATTAGGCTTAACTTAATAAAAATTCATGCTTTAATAGAAGATCAAGATTTTCGAACAAAACCCAAAAATCCATCATCATTCGACTTCCATAAAAAAATTAATCAAGATTAACAATTTTAATTCAAGAACTTAATTAATAAAAAGGGTTAATTCAACAACACTTAAGGATTAAAGATTGAACAAGATTAAAATAAAAAAAAAAAATTGATCTTTTAAAACTTAAACCATTCGAAAATTTCAAATGAAATACAAACAAGGTTCGGTTTTTTTAAATGCACAACAATTCATCAAATAATTATCAAGAATCATGGCAATTATGTATTTAACAACTAAAAAATTTCCGACAACGGTTTAACGTCCGTTGGCGGATTCTAATCTAATTAGCATCCGCAATCCGCTAATTTAACGTCCGCCATTAGCGGACGTTAAAAACACGGAATCTTGTAGTGCAAGAATCATAGAACATACATAGAATTATATTGAAACACAAAATAACACTATGAAATCATCACATAAGGTTCGACAATCATGAGGATTACTCAACATATCAATTCAACACTTTCAAAAGTAATTCTAAACAGTTCTATGCAATTCTAAACATATTCTAACAACTATATATTTAATCTATTCTAGAATTAAGTAAAACATCTAATTACCTTAATTGTAGTTACAAGAATTCGAATCTTTATCTTGTTTTGGCCGTGTGTTGATGAGTTCGAACAAGACTTGGTTTCTTGCTTCAATCTTTTTGGGTCTCTTGATCTTTAGATTTTGTGTTAAGTATATTTTGAGAGAGAAAGAAATTTTGTGATGTTACTCTTTTGGTAAATGCCGTGGGTTTTGGGTGTTACAGGGGGGTTTTTATAGACTTTTGGATGGTTGAGTGTACTCCTAAAAATAGGTAGAGAATATTTAGAAAAATAGGATTTTTGTTTAATTCATATGTATTAATTAAAAGATTTGAAAAACAAATATTTGGTCTAAGTAAGGGGGAGCTGTGTGGGCCTAAGTAGCAAGGTGTGATTGGGCTTTGGCCGTGTTTTGGTTAATGCTAGGTAAAAGTTTGGTCTCGGGTTTTAATGGGGCTCAGCTTGAATCAATGGGCCAGAAATCAAATGGTAAGCCTTTTCAAGTCCGGTTACCAAGAAGGGACTAAAATTACTTCTAACCCCTACTTAGCCAACTCGTCCAACTCGTCATTAATTCCACATTAAATTTGAGTCGCTCCACAACCTTGAGTGTCTTAAAGGTGAAGATTTTGGAACCTAATAGGTTCAGGCCAAAGGAGAGAATGTAAGATAACAGAAAGGAAGAAAAGGGTGTCGTGTGGGTTTTGGTGGGTCAAGGGGTTTTGGCTTGGTTTGATTCGAAAATTTGTGCCAAAAAATTAAGTAATTAAATAAATAAATAATTTAAAATAGCCCAAAATTTTGGGTTATTACAAATATCCCTTGGTCTAGGCATTGATGAAAATCTAGTTTCATAAAAAATCGCATCCCTTGACTCAATGGTGGTATGGACCGACCAATAGTCGTTTTGTTCTATTACATAGAACCCATAGAATTTGCTATGAACCGCATATCCTATAAAAATGAATTCGACTCCTCTTTCACCCAATTTCTTACGTTTGGGTTAAGGCATTTTAACTATTGCCCTACAAACCCAAACCATGAAGTAATTCAAGTTAGGTTTCCTTTTGCACCATAGCTCATAGGGAGTAACTTCATTCCCTTTTATGGGAACTCGGTTATGAATGTAACATGCCGTTACAACTGCTTCTCCCCAAAAACCATCACTCAAACCCGAATAGGAAAGCATGGCATTAACCATTTCTTCAAGTGTCCTATTCTTCCTTTCGGCCAAACCATTTTGTTGTGGTATATAAGCGGCCGTTGTTTCATGTATTATGCCTACTAATGGGAAATATTTAGGATCATAGTATCCACCGCCTTTGTCAGTTCTTAGCCTTTTAACTTTATAATTTAATTGCAACTCAACTTTTTCCTTAAATTTTTCTAAGGCCTCATCTTTAGAAAATAATAAGTATACATAGCAAAACCTTGAATAGTCATCAATAAAATCACATCGATCACTATATATCAAGTCTAATAAATTAGAGTCCCTTATTATCGACTTCGGAAAAGGTTTTCTAGTGATCTTAGTAAGCATGCAAGTTTTACATTTTTCGGTACTAAGATCAAAGGAAGGGATTAAATCATGTTTAGACATAAAACACAATTTCTTATAATTAACATGACCTAGCCTACAATGCCATAAGCTAGAGTCAACACCAACCACAAACACATTGTCTTGTGTAGAATCATCTACACTTAGTCTAAACAAACCATTACACAAGTAACCAAATCCTATGTGAGTGCGAGGTTTGGCTGCTTCAACAAGCTTGTTGGGAGAGTTTTGATGCACTTATGATAGATACGAACACATGGCCCAATAATTGTGTTGTTTTTAGTGAGTTCAAGTAATTATCTTGTGCGTATAATATCTTCGAGTTATGATTATGTATTGAAAATAGTTCAATCGTGTACGATACTATTTGGATACAATAACTTGGAATGTGTATTATACTAGGTGAAAGTTCAAGTTTCGTAAACTTTCATGTAAGCGTGAGATTGTTTGTAACATTGGAATGGTTTATGTAAAAGTGGTTTATATTCTAAATGGGGGAAGAAATGTTTTTGAATTAGAATATAAATGTATATAGTTATGAATATTTATAATACTAGACGTAGTATTATGTGTTTTGAAGTTCATAATTATGCACAGTTTATTAATGATTTATGGCGTTAAACGTTGAGGAAAGTATAGCAAAAACAGTGGCAAATCGCGAGTCGTAACGTATGCTCGCGACCAGGTGAAAACCGATCAAATTGCCAAAATGGACAGAAGCTTCTCGCTGCAAGATTTCCATATGTACTACATATGGAGGATGATCCTTCAACATTTGATGAGGCTATAAAGTCTCATGATGCAGCCTTCTGGAAAGAAGCAATTGATGATGAGATGGGTTCCATCATGTATACTTGCCTGGCTCGCGACTCGCGAGCCTGTTGGTTCGTGTTAGTTTTTGTTCGGTTTTTTCCCGTTGCGTTGTGTCGTTTGGGGTTAACTGCTATACGTATGATGGGTTAATATATGACTTATCATCAGAAGTGAGAGATAAGAAGTTACATTCATTGTTACTTTTGCAAAAACCTAAGTGTTCTCCATTGTTACATAAGATTGACACACAACAAGAAAATCCTCTTCGCCCGACCGCACTTACCGACCGTCAATAGATGGTCGTAAATTACCGACCGTCGACGACTGAACACAGTCGGTAATTTTTTCCCCCCAAAACCAATGTTAGTCAGACCATTTACCGACCGCTAAACGGTCGGTACATTCGACTTCTAAATGTACCGACCGTTTAGCGGTCGGTAAATGGCTTAATTACCGACAGCACAAAGACGGTCGGTATTTCCCGACCGTTATGGCGGTCGGAAAAATTTTCGACCCCTTCTTTAACGACTCGTGATTTTTGAATCCCAATCTCACTCTCTCTCCACTCGTACTCTCTCTCTCTCTCGAAAAACCACCGGCGACCCAAACCCTTACTTTCTCTCTCTCTCACCTCCGATCACCCACCTCCGGCCACCCACCTCCGACCTCCGACCTCTCTCTTTCTCCTTCTCTTTCTTTCTCCTTCTCTTTCTTTCTCTTTCTTTCTCCTTCTCTTTCTCTCTCTTTCTTTCTGCACACCGCCTGCTGCTCGCCGGCCACCGTGCCCCTCCTGGTCACCGCCGTCCCTTCTGCTCGCCGCCGCGCCTACTGCTGCCACTGCTCGCTGGTTAGGGTTTTTTTTTTTTTTTTCAATTTATTTAATTATTATGTATGTATTTGTATGTATGTGTATGTGTATGTATTATGTATGTATTTGTATGTATGTGTGTGTATTATTTATGTGTTGTTTTGTTTTGAATTTATTAAATTTTTATTAATTTTTTTTGTATGTATGTGTATGTGTATGTATTATGTATGTGTATGTGTGTATATTATGTATGTATGTTAATGTATTTTTGTATTTGAATCAAATGTGTAATAATAGGTGTATGTATATGTATGTATGTGTATTTTTTTTAGCAAAAAATTAAAGTGTATGTATGTATGTAAGTAAGTAAGTATATATTTAATTATGTATGTATGTAAGTATGTATGTAAATATGTATTGTATTTTTCGTAAATATGACTTAAATATATATACATGTGCATTACATAAGAAAGCTTTAACAAGAATATTTAAGAACGGCTTAAATAAGATAGGAGTGAAGACATTATATTGAAGTATGTTTGAATGCTTTGAACTAAAATTTTAGTAAATGTCTTAGAATTGTATTAATCGAAATGAAAAGGAAGGAGCGTGAGTGGATGTACAAGAGAAAAGATAAGGAACACAAACTTCGTGATGAGTTCATCAAAGGGGTGAATGAGTTTGTTACCTTCTCTCAGCAGCACCCCGAGCTCAATGACAAGGACAAGATAAGATGTCCTTGTGTTCGGTGTAAGAACTTGAAGTACTTGGATGTGCCCAACGTCAAGGTACATTTGTATAAGAAGGGGTTCATTCCGAACTACTATGAATGGTTATGTCACGGTGAAAGGGTGAGTACAGAGTCCACCTCGTCTTCTACTCAGCCGAATCCTTACCGGGAAATGGTTGTCGATGCTTTTGGGGACAACGTGGACTCATCATTCGTTGAGGAGGCAACTTCGGCCGAAGAAGAACCAAATGCGGAGGCAAAAATGTTCTTCGAGTTGCTCAAGGCAGCCGAGCAGCCGTTGTATGATGGGAGCAAGATGTCTGTGTTGGAGATGGCTTCCAGAATGATCAACTTGAAGTGTGACTACAACTTGCCACTCAGGTGTGTAGACAGCATTGGGTCATTGTTCAACGATGCGCTCCCCACCTCCGAAAAAACTAAGTGTACCACCTATTATGAAACAATGAAGGTTCTGAAGGGATTAGAGCTTCCTCACGAGAAGATACACGCCTGCCCTAAAGGATGTATGTTGTTTTGGAAGGACGATGCTGAGCTTGATAAGTGTCGTCATTGCGGGTCGAATCGGTACAAGGAGACTTCGAATGAAACTTTGGTTCCCGAAAGCTTTATGGTGTACTTCCCAATAACAGCAAGATTGCAAAGAATGTTTGCAACTAGAAACATTGCTGAGGCTATGACATGGCATTGTGAGAATTGTGGAGGGCAAGGGAATATGGCTCACCCTAGTGACAGTGAAGCTTGGAAGCACTTCGACAGGACCTTTACGGACTTCGCATCCGAGCCTCGAAACGTTAGACTTGGGTTGTGCACAGATGGTTTTTCCGTTTTTGGGAAGTTTGGAAAGCAATACTCTTGTTGGCCTGTTTTAACTACACCGTACAACATGTCGCCGTCCATGTGCATGAAGAAACCTTTCATTTTCCTTTCCTTGCTTATCCCTGGGCCAAAAAATCCGAAAAACAACTTGGATGTCTACATGCAGCCTTTGATTGATGAGTTGAAGCACCTATGGTCGGTTGGGTCCTTGACTTATGACGTATCAAAGAAGCAAAATTTCAATCTTCGTGCAGCCTTATTGTGGACTATCAGTGACTTTCCAGCATACAGTATGTTGTCAGGTTGGAACACGTTTGGCAAAAAGGCGTGCCCGTATTGTATGGAGAATAGCAAGGCCTTTTGGCTAAAACATGGTGGCAAAGTATCATGGTTTGATTGCCATCGTCAATTTTTAGATTCCGATCACCCCTTTCGAAAGAATAAGACGGCTTTTTGTAAGAACAGAGTTGAAAATGACTCGGCTCCTCATATCATGTCAGGTGAGGAACTGTGGCAGTGTGTCAAGGACTTACCGCGAGCAGCTGACGGTCCTGATGCTTTGAAGGAATTGAAGAAGAAAAAAATAGGATGGGATAAGCAATCTTGTTTGTGGCAACTGCCGTATTGGAAGGATTTGCTGCTTCGGCACAACTTAGACGTGATGCATATCGAGAAGAATTTCTTCGAGCAGCTCATCCACACCGTCATGGACGTGAAAGACGAAACGTCTGACACTGTTAGTGCGAGGAGAGACATGAAGAGTGTCTGCAGGCGTCGAGAGCTGGAGCTCATTGATGATGGTAAGGGTAATGAGGTGATGCCCAAGGCGCCTTACGCACTTAACAAGGAGCAGAAGAAGGTGTTATGTGACTGGATCCGAGACTTGAGATTTCCTGATGGGTATGCTTCGAACCTGAGCCGATGTGTTGATCAAAAAAAAAATAGGCTCCATGGAATGAAGAGTCACGATTGTCATGTAATTATGGAGCGGTTGTTGCCTGTTTGTCTAAGAGAGTTGCTCCCCCTTCATATTTGGAAGGCAGTAACCGAAATAAGCCAATTCTTCCGTGACTTGTGTGCTCCCACTATCACGTTGAGTGAGATGGACCGCCTACATAAGAACATTGCCGAGATCTTGTGTAAGTTGGAAAAACTGTTTCCTCCGGCATTCTTTAACTCCATGGAGCACTTGCCTGTACACTTGCCACATGAAGCATATATTGGGGGTCCCGTTCAATACAGATGGATGTATCCATTCGAACGGTGAGTTATTGTAATCGTTTATACCCCTTTACTCATTTCTTCTGAATTGTGATTTACAATCCACATGTATTCTTTACCCACAGGTACCTTAACCACTTGAAACGTAAAGTGGGGAACAAGGCAAGGGTTGAAGGATCTATATGCAATGCATACCTGGCTGAGGAGATATCCAATTTCTGCTCACAGTATTTTCAATCTGAGGTTGATACCAAGTCGAGGGATTTGGGTAGAAATGCATATCATGCTGTTGAAAGCCAACATGGTGTCGATGTCCCTGAATTGTTTAGGGAGGATTGTGGTCGACCTGCATCGAGTGGTAGTAAACGTTGGTTGACAGACAAGGAGTATCTCCGACTCCATCTGTATGTCCTTGCAAATTGTGGCATACTAAGTGAGTACGAAAGGTAATTTTCTTACTTTAACTGTGTTAGATTACAAAAAAAATACTAAGCGACTAACATCGAATTTGCGCACTATAATAGGCAATTTGAGGATCACATAGTAGACTCAAATCCCCAAATAAAGAGAGATGATGTCTGGATCAAATGCGAATCCCAATACCCAGGATGGTTAAGGAAACAAGTGAGGAATTTCAACCCCCTAATACCCCAACTTTATTTTATAATTACGTAAAATCATTTTACTATCTGACTCACCAATGTAAATGTAGGTTCTTCAGACACAGTCTGCCGATGACGTCACACGAGCTCTTGCGATGGGACCCTCCACAGAAGTCACAACTTGGAATCAATTCTACGTCAATGGGTACAATTTCCACACACAAAGCTATGGAAGGAACAAGTCAACCATGAATTATGGGGTCTGTGTTGAGAGTCAAGGAGGGGGTGACTACTTCGGCACTTTGGAAGAGGTGTTACAATTGTCTTACCACGGGAGTGATGCAGATTACAAGACGGTATTATTCAACTGTCGTTGGTTTGATTGTGACAAGGGCATGAACATCCATGAGAAATATAGACTTGTAGAGGTCAATCACTCTAGGACACTCTCGTGGTATGACCCCTTCATTGTCTCCTACCAAGCCAGCCAGGTTTATTATGCACCTTATCCTAGCCTTAAGAGAGACAAATTGCAGTGGTGGGCTGTGTTCAAGACCAAAGCTAGGTCAGAGGTTGATGCACCGGTGGACTCGGATGTTCTACAAGAGGCAACATCCCTTGTTCCTGTAGGTTTATGTTCTCCAGACGAGATCCCAGACTACGAGGTTATTCAGGGTGATGATGACGAATATGAGGAGGTCATTCCGAGTCTAGATGAAGACGACGATGACGGTGGACAGGAGCTTAACGATGATGAAATCGATGACATGGTTGATGATGATGACGAGGACGTTGATGACATCGGTTTGTTTCATTAGGATGTAATAATTGTAGCAATTTATTGTAATTTGAAACCAACAACCAAATTCTTGTAAAAATTGTAATTTATTAACGGTGATTGTTTAGTTATGTTATTCATTATATTTGTGTTTGTGATTGGGGTTTGTTTGCCTAATTCATTGTATTTCTTTTGATTTACTAACAACTTTATGCAGGAAAATGTCATCAAAACGACCTGGTGGTGCTAAGAAGAAATCTGGAGCGCAGAGTCAGGACGAGCAACCCCAGCCCACCATTATTGGTCCTGGTGAACTTCGTCGGCGTCAGTCGTCTATGACACGGCCGTCGATTTCACCTTCCTTATCTCTGGACCACGGGGCTGCGCGTCAGCTCCAGTTTGATGCTCCATCTGCTCAGTTTCCTCCGTTTACGCGGCCTCCTCCAGTTCGGCCGCAGTTTATGCCGACACCGCGTATGCCTCAGTTGGAGCCGTCTCCTTCTGGTGCTGCTGCTGAGGCTACTCCGTCTCCTCAGTTGGAGCCATCTCCTTCTGGTGCTGCTGCTGAGGCTACTCCGTCTTCTCAGCCTTCTGGTGACGATGATGGTGGCGACGTTGATCCGGACGTAGCTTCGACGTCCACATTAGACCCTGATGGCCTATGGTGAGTTTTTGTTTTATTTTTTAATGTTTTAATAATTGAAATTAAGTTGTATTCATATGTTGTTTATTTAATCTTACTTTGTTTCGTGTGCAAGGTTTGACACGAGCAGTGTTGTTCGATCCATATCACACGTGATAAAGTCCTACTTCCGTGAGCCTTGGAAGAACTACACCGAGGTGGATCAGGCAACCAAGGCACATTGGTGGAACATGTGGAAGGTGATAAAGAGAAACTCTGTAATAAATAGTGTTTTTTTATATATAATTTCTAACAATAACATAATTCATTGGATTTTGTCGAATGCAGAAACAGTATCGTTGGAGGCCTGAGCTCGAGGGCAGAGTACGAGATGCTTATGATAGCAAGGCTGGAAGACGACTGAAAGACATCTTCAACGATGTGGTTCACAAGCGGAAAGATCGACCTAGCTGGCTCGGTGAGTATTGGATAGTCATTTCTAAAATTTGCTAAAATATCAATACTGCCCATCAAGTGTTAAGTTTGATTGTTTTCCATGACAGGTGATGAGATGTACAGCGCAATGAAGGATAGACTTACTGACGAGAAGTCTAAGGAGAGGTCAGCTCGGGCGAAGGTAAACAGGAGAGCTGGCAACGCTAGTGGCGCCGCCCCGGCCTCTCATTGCGCTGGATCTGTGTCGGTGATTCAGCGAGCCAAGAAATTGGCTAAGGAGCAAGGAGGGAAGTTCCCTGACGCTGCGGATATCTTCCTTGACACTCACTTCAAAAGGCGCCCCGGCATGGAACCGCAACCAATTAGCCAGAAGGCCAAGGAAGTGATGGTAATGTTCTTTTCTTTGTTTACTTTGATGTTTAGAGCGGAATTCCGGCTTATAAGCCGATGAGTACGAATAGGATTGTTTTTTATGATTTGCATTTGATGTTTAGAGCGGAATTCCGGCTTATAAGCCGATGAGTACGAATAGGATTGTTTGTTTAGTAGTTGCATTTGATGTTTATTGTTTGTCATGATTAATTACTTGACCTAAACTGCAAAAAAAAACCCCTTGAAAGTATAATAGGGTGTTATAGGACGTGTATAAGCTTTGAAATCTAGTAATGGAACGTTACTTGACAAGTTAGGTGCGAAAATGCAAAAAAAAGCTCGAAAATGACCTAAAATGCCAAGTTTTGACCTAAAATGGTGATGGGGCCCTATAATCAACATAATCAACCCCTAACAAGTATAATAGGGTGTTATAGGACGTGTATAAGCTTTGAAATCTAATAATGGAACGACACTTGACAAGTTAGGTGCGAAAATGCAAAAAAAAGCTCGAAAATGACCTAAAAAGCCAAGTTTTGACCTAAAATGGTGATGGGGCCCTATAATCAACATAATCAACCCCTAACAAGTATAATAGGGTGTTATAGGACGTGTATAAGCTTTGAAATCTAATAATGGAACGACACTTGACAAGTTAGGTGCGAAAATGCAAAAAAAAAGCTCGAAAATGACCTAAAATGTCATGTTTTGACCTAAAATGGTGGTGGGGCCCTATAATCGACATAATCAACCCCTAACAAGTATATTAGGGTGTTATAGGACGTGTATAAGCTTTGAAATCTAATAATGGAACGACAATTGACAAGTTAGGTGCGAAAATGCAAAAAAAAGCTCGAAAATGACCTAAAAAGCCAAGTTTTGACCTAAAATGGTGATGGGGCCCTATAATCAACATAATCAACCCCTAACAAGTATAATAGGGTGTTATAGGACGTGTATAAGCTTTGAAATCTAATAATGGAACGACACTTGACAAGTTAGGTGCGAAAATGCAAAAAAAAGCTCGAAAATGACCTAAAATGTCAAGTTTTGACCTAAAATGGTGATGGGGCCCTATAATCGACATAATCAACCCCTAACAAGTATAATAGGGTGTTATAGGACGTGTATAAGCTTTGAAATCTAATAATGGAACGACACTTGACAAGTTAGGTGCGAAAATGCAAAAAAAAGCTCGAAAATGACCTAAAATGTCAAGTTTTGACCTAAAATGGTGGTGGGGCCCTATAATCGACATAATCAACCCCTAACAAGTATAATAGGGTGTTATAGGACGTGTATAAGCTTTGAAATCTAATAATGGAACGACACTTGACAAGTTAGGTGCGAAAATGCAAAAAAAAGCTCGAAAATGACCTAAAAAGCCAAGTTTTGACCTAAAATGGTGATGGGGCCCTATAATCAACATAATCAACCCCTAACAAGTATAATAGGGTGTTATAGGACGTGTATAAGCTTTGAAATCTAGTAATGGAACGTACCTTGACAAGTTAGGTGCGAAAATGCAAAAAAAAGCTCGAAAATGACCTAAAATGTCAACTTGATTCTTTATTGTTTAGAATCGTTTGAACTAACTCCATAATTTGCAGGATCAATATAACCAGAACCTTTCCGAGTCTCAGGCTAGTGGTTCAGAGACGGACGCCAACCAGATCTTCTTTGATACGGTTGGTGGCTTCAGGAAGGGAGAGGTTCTAGGGTTCGGCAGGGAGGGCGCTTCTCTCTATTACGAGAGAATCTCGCGGAGGCGGCACGTCGGATCTTCCTATTCTCCATCGGTTTCCGCTCAATTACAACAGATGTCCCAGCGTTTGGAGGAGTCCGAGCGCGCTAGGGTAGAGATGGAGCAGAGAGACAAGGAGCGGGAGGAGAGAGAAAAGGAGCGGGAGGAGAGAGAAAAGGAGCGGGAGGGGAGAGAACAGGAGCGGGAGGAGTACCTCGCCCAGTTGAAGGCGCAGATGGACGCCTTCGCGAGGAGATTCGGTGATCCTTCCTTCACTCACCGAGGCCCTCCTGATGATCCGACAGACGGTTCCGGCGCTTCTGGAGCCTTCGTAGCATAGTTGTATTATATTGTTATATTACTATTATTTGATTATTGTACAAATTATTTATATTATTAATATAAAATGCAATTTTGAAATTTTGAATTTGTTTAATTTTAATTTATTTTTATATTTTAATTTTAATTTGTTTTTGCCCTATTTTTTAAGGTATTTAAAAAAAAAAAAAAAACCAAATTACCGACCGCTCAACGGTCGGTAAATCAGTGTTCAAAATAAAGAAATGGCGCCAAAAAAGGCGGGAAAAAGTTACTTCCCGACCGCATAACGGTCGGTAAATAACTTTTTGCCACCAAAAAAAATGGAGGGAAGAGGCGCTTACCGACCGCCTAAACGGTCGGTGGTACCGACCGCTTGTCTAGGCGGTCGGTAACACCGACCGTTTAGGCGGTCGGTAAGCGCCTCTTCCCTCCATTTTTGACCAACTGTGTAAACGGTCGGTAGACGGTCGGTAATTTGTTACCGACCGTTTCGACGGTCGGTAAAATATTTTACCGACTACTATTTCAGCGACCAATTTTTACCGACTTCAAACGGTCGGTAAATCCAATTACCGACCACTAACGGTCGGTAACTGGCGGTCGGCCGAGTCCAATTTTGTTGTTGTGACATCAAACTTGTTCTCATTTGTGATAGTTAAAACTAGGCTTGATTATCACTGTTTCTTGTTGTATTTCTTCAACGAATTCCTTGCAACCCGGCCTAAGAATTGGGTAGAAATATTGTTTCCGGGAAAGTGTTACCATACACGCCTCGAGAGTTTGTTCATACTATTACCCATAATTCATAAATTCCTCCAACAATTAGAAGCAGCCCCACTTTTCAAAATCTTCCGTATCTTCACCTTAATACCTTGGGCTCCTTTGATAGAACTTTAGCCTTCACCTGATTAAATATGGGAGAGATTGCTGGAACGGGTAAACCTGTGGATGAATTGGTTGAGGGAAGTGCAACAACTATTGAGGAAGGAGTAATGGTGTTGGAATTTGGAATCGGATTGTGTAGCTTCTGCAGGTTCCTTTTGTGTTTCTTTCCCACTAAATGAATTTTCAGGTCAGCACTGCTTGTGCAGCTGATTTTACAAACATCACACCCAAATGGATCTGCTTCTCCATTTTTCCTTTTCTTGGTTGAATCTTGTGCATTGGTTCCAACAGTGTTCAAGTTCACAGCAGTTGCGTGGTGCACGTTGCTGAAGCAGCAATTTTAAAAAATAAAATAAAGGATTTTTTGTCAGAAACTATCGCTAAGTGTGTTGACTTTGAAAACAACTCTCATTAACCTTTTTATTTATATTTAACCCTCAGTAGCTCTCAAAAACCTTTGGTTGCCACTCATTTTGCAGGTTAAAAGGGAATAGCCGATTTCGTGGGCCCACCTTTATGAATTTCCTCCATTACCTCCCACGTGATGCTCACGAGGTCTTGCTTACCCCCCTTTCATCTCTGTTTTCATCTCTTTCCTCTGTAAAATCATTTCACTCTCAACCACCATTTTATTTCTTTGTTTTTTTTTTCTTCGAATCTTTAAATCTCTACGAATCTTCTACACCACATCATCTCTCTCTGTCATCTCAGTAAAATCTTGCATCTCTCTGTAAAATCTAGGGTTTTTATTGTTCGAAAATTGGGTAATGGAGACAAGTGACGTTAGTATGAGTGAAAACGCGAGGAAATTGTGGAAGGTTAAGCAAGAAGAGGGTGAAAACCAAAGGCGAATAAGGTGAGGACCACCGATCTTTGTTTAATTAAGCTTAAAATTACTTAATTTATTTAGACCCTAATTTATACTACAAAATCGACATCAATCCCCCATTTATACCCTAATTCATACTTTACAACTTCACTTACAGCAACCATAACTAAATTAAACCCTAATTAACATGTTAGAATAAATGTTTACCTGATTTCGAGTCTTTAATCTTAGTTCAAGTGTTGTTTTTTTTTTAAAAAATCTTCAATTTTGGATTTTAGGGTTTTTGGGAAAATTTGGAGGAATTTTTGGATGATTTTGCAACTGTACTTGATTTATAGAGGGTCGCTTGGGGTTTGTTTGAGTGGGACCCATGCCAACGGTAAATTTTATTACATATGCAATTTGTAGGCCCACGAAACTGGCTATTCCATTTTCATCTGCAAAATAAGTGGCAACCAAAGGTTTTTGAGAGTTACTGAGGGTTAAATATAAATAAAAAGGTTAATGAGGGTTCTTTTCAAAGTCGTCACACTTAGCGAGAGTTTCTGACAAAAAATCCTAAATTAAAATTAGGAAGCATAGAGTGACAGTACTTCCTAATTATAATGTTGCTCTTTTCCTGTCAGCTCAAGATCAATTACTTCGACACTCCAAATAAATTCCGACATTTCAACTAATGTTACAAGGAATTGAAATGAATTATAGACAAACAAAGGGAAGGCAAAAATGATCACCTGAGAAGCATGCTTCTTTCAAACAAGATGATCAGCAAATGATATTTCTCCGTTACATGTAACATTGCAAACCTTGCATACTTTAATAGCTTGAATTGTAGCCTCCAAAAGCTTCTGCTTCTTGTCGTGTAAATTAGAAAGCTTACTTAGGGGTGATAATGAGTTCGGCCTATTCGCGAATAGTTCTAGCTCGACTCGGTCAAAGCTCAGTCAAGGCCCGGTTCGTTTTAGCTCGATTTGAGTTCGAGTTAGCTCGAGACATTAACAAACAAAGCTTGAGTTGTGCCAAGCTCGGCTCGAACAACTCGTGAACAGGCTCGATTAAATTTTTATACATTTAAATAATATATTATATTTTATAAATAAATTTGTTTATTCTAGTTATTATATATCAAATAAATTAATAATCGTCTTGTTAAGATATTAACTCAAAATAAAAAACATATTAAAAAAATTTATAATAAAGAAGTCATATAAACTAAGAATAATATTACGTGAAACTGCTCGTGAACAGTTTGATAAGGGCTCGGTCAACTTTTGGTCAAAGCTTGTCTCGATTATGACTCGGTTCGTCAGGTTAGATGAATACGAGCCGAGGTAAGCAGAGTTTGGGCTCGACTCGCTCCATAATCAACCCTAAGTTTACTAGTGACTCCTGCCACACCTTGTCCACCAGGAGTAACCACTTCAGCAACACCACAATTTGCGTTACTTAAATCAGGTGCTTGCTCTGCTGCAGACTGCAAAGCTGGAGGATAACATTTGTGGAGACCTTTATTGTGTTTCTTCCCAGAAAATTGCTTCTTATAAGCTTGAACGGTGTTACACTCAATTTTACAAAGCTCAAACCGCACACTTTGACTCAAAGATTATTTGTTCGGATTTACCTGATGTGGCTTTATTTTTTTCTTAGTGACTTTGTTAATCATTTTCTGTGGCTTTATTTTTTTTTATTAGGGACTGTGTTAATCATTTTCTGACCTACCACAGTATAGTTTACTCGGGCTTCATAACTTATTGAAGCTATATATGACTTCTGCTCTCAATGGTTGGATTCCCTGCAACTTATAAATATAAACTTGTACTAGTAGAAAAAAGGCTATTTGCATCGTGCATTTCAAGCTATTAGTATCGTGCATTTGCAATTACAAATACAACAGTTACAAATAAAAATATTATTTACATCGTGCCTTCAAAGGCACGATGCAAATAAGTGCATCCTGCATTTCAAGGCACGATACAAATAGGTATCTTGCCTTCAAATGCACGATGCAAATCAGTCCAATTGTTTTAATTGGATTATTTTTAATTTTTTATATTATATATAATTATCATTGAATTATATATTAAAATGTAAAAATTAATCAATTATATATAATTATCATTGAATCATACAGTACAGTACGTATACGTAGCCAGTGGCGGAGCTAGGAATTTTTTATTACGGGGGCCGAAGTCAATATCACACGAAAGTTAAAAAAAATTAAAGAGCAAAAAAATCTTAAGAATGTAGTTAGTGAGACTTGAACCTTAGTCTAGAGAAGTACAAACAAACAATTAAACCAATTGAGCTACTATACTTTTATTATTTATCTCTACTTTCAATTGATATATACAAACAATTTTGGGCCAAGGGGGAGGCCAAGACCCCCGCCCGCTCCCCCTTGGCTCCGCCCCTATACGTAGGCCGCCAAGGAATGAGCCGCCAAGGATCGATGAATTGATCGAAATGATGTATATAATATAAATATACTACAGCTACAAATATATCAATTCTTTACAAAAATGTATTTCGAATATAGTATACACCTCAAAGGTCCAAGAAGTTGTCAACGATAATACATAGACGCATACATACAAATAAAAACACAATTCTACAAATTATCAGATTATTTCAACATAAAGGGCCGAAAGAACCTCGCCCATTGCTCTTGAACTTCATCAATCTCCGATTTAGTGTACGGGTCATATCTTCCAACAAACTCCTTCAAAATATTGTAAACCAAATCAAATTAAACAACATGATAATCACAATATAATATTTGAAATGATAAAACATTGGAACGACAAGTAGTGGAATATGTCCTAGCTTTTTGCTAAATTTTGGGTGTTTCCGTTCCGATTTCCACAGTAATCAACATATTTTTTTGGTTTTTAAGCTTTATCTATGTACTAAAGCATTTATTTAAGCATTCTATAACTCATTTGCATCTTGTACGCAATAAGAGGTCATTTAGGAACACTAACAAGTAGAGTGGATCGTTTTTGGCTATTTTTGGGTCGTTTTCAATCCCATTTCCACACTTATCAACTTATTTCATGTTTCTAACCTTTATTCATGTCCTATACATCTATGTTATCATTTTAGACCCAATTTGCATGATTCTATGCAACAAAACAACATTTTAGAACGGCAAGTAGTGAAATATGTCCTTTTTGCTAATTTTTGGGTGTTTCCGTTCCCATCTCCACAGTAATCAACATATTTTTTTGTTATTAAGCTTTATCTATGTACTTAAACATTTATTTAAGCATTCTATAACTCATTTGCATCTTGTACGCAATAAGAGGTCATTTTGGAACACTAACAAGTAGAATGGATCGTTTTTGGCTATTTTTGGGTGGTTTTCAATCCCATTTCCACACTTATCAACCTATTTCATGTTTCTAACCTTTATTCATGTCCTATACATCTATGTAATCATTTTAGAACCAATTGGCATGATTCTATGTAACAAAACAACATTATAGAACGACAAGTAGTGAAATATGTCCTTTTTGCTAATTTTTGGGTGTTTCCGTTCCCATCTCCACAGTAATCAACATATTTTTTTGTTTTTAAGATTTATCTATTTACTAACTCATTTGCATCTTGTACACAATAAGAGGTTATTTTGGAACACTAACAAGTAGAATGGATCATTTTTGGCTATTTTTGGGTGGTTTTCAATCCCATTTCCACACTTATCAACCTATTTCATGTTTCCAACCTTTAGTCATGTCCTATTCATCTACGTTATCATTTTAGAACCAATTTGCATGATTCTATGCAACAAAACAACATTTTAGAATGACAAGTAGTGAAATATGTCCTTTTTGCTAATTTTTAGGTGTTTATGTTCCCATCTCCACAGTAATCAACATGTTTTTTTTTTTGTTTTTAAGCTTTATCCATGTCCTAAAACATTTATTCAAGCATTCTATAGCTCATTTGCATCTTAGAACGTCAAGTAGTAATTCACCCTTACATTTTAAAACAACAATATGCAACAAAATATGTTAAGAAAGTGGGGTTTATAACCACTTTCTCTCCCAAACTACAAATAAAATCAACATACCTGTTGTAAATCACCTTTACATTCGTTGTAAAGGGTCACTATCTCGTACATGTATCTCATTACGTAGTAGCCACACTCAGTCCCACCAATTTGTTGCGGACACTAGCAATATTACAGAAATAATAAATGTTAATTCACTTGTCACTCATATACATTACAAATAACATCAAAAGGTTCACCAAATACCTCCATTTGCTTAACAACAAAGTTAGGGTTATTGTTTGGCATATCACATGGCTTGATTTTCGCTCTGTATTGTTTGTATGCACTAGAAAACAAGGTTGAACGCTTGTAAGCTATTCACTATAACAGGGATTTACCACTTATAAGACAATGCTCATAAATCACTTACTGTTTAAAAACTTGCTCACAGCGCAATTCAGGTGGATGTTATTAAGCAGAAGGGTCAAAATGGAACATCACTACAGCCCGTAAATCAATGACTATAAGAATCCAGTGGTTGCTAAAATAAACACAATCACATATAACAATAAAATATAAGGATTAGGAGTCATGCAAAAAAAAAGTATTGTACAAGTAATTAAATAGCATGTACTTTTCATTATATGGGGCCAAAATAAATTTGTAATGCTCCTCCTTATTGTTCAGTTCCGTAGGGAAAGCTTCTTTCACAAACTTAAGTGCATCAAAAACACTTCTCGTGCATTCAGCTGTTGAAATTCTTTGGGGACACAGGAAGGTGATGTTCCTCCCTTTCATAGATGAGATGAATTTCTCAGTTAGGCACCTAGAATAATTCAAAGACCGACAATTATTAAAACTAAAATCAAAAAAGCATAAAAAGAGGAAGATACAATGGCCAGATGATTTACAAGATGTAGACATGTATGATAGACACATTCAAAGATGCTCCTCTGATAAATTCGGAAATGTCAGTATTGGTAACCTAAACATCAGTGTCGGTCTGAGAATACATAAATGGGACCTTCAATGGAACATAAAAAGTGTAGCAATGAACATTCTTCTGTGAGGCTTTCACCATTGTCAATGACGGTGTCCTTTTCTTTCACATTTGACTCTTCTATCCTAGGGTTCCAACTGTCCGCGTGTTCTTTGCTTTTGGAATATGTTATCTTCTTCGGACTACATCTGTGCTCATCCTTTGTTCCACCCAAAAATAAAATAATCAAATAAAAGTAATAATAACACTGAAATTGTTTTTTTTCCCACTTTAGATAATACTAAAAAAAGGTACAATAATAACAATTGAACAACTTGTGTACTAACCGAGTCTTCAAATATAACCATAGAAATAGGCCATAAAATGAAGTATAGATCCGCTTCACCAAGCTTTGTAATATGTTCTTCAGGCGGGATCGGTAAAAGTACTGAGACATACTCCTCAAAAACTTTATCCAATGTCACCTTATAGTGCTCACGTGATGCTTCTGATGTGTGCACAACCCCATCATGAATAGGGTGTGTTGTAGCTTCGGCAACCAACTCCAAGTTACCCTCTTCATCATTCACAACAAGTTTACATTTTCTAGGCTCCTACAACAATGTAAAAATGCATGAAAGTTGGGCAATTCATAAATGTCTATGTCACAACAACATTTCATAATAAGCTTTGAAAGGATTTTAATTACCTTAAGATTAAGAGGTTGCAGGGGTGGATTGGGAGACGAAACAATCATACTATTAGCAAACGTGTTGGAAAACTTTGTGAGGTGCACTTGAAGTCCTTCTTGCAAGCGTTTGTCAAAATTGTTGCTCATTTCTTACAAGCGATTCTCAATATCATTTCTCATTTCATTGATACGCTTCTCAAACTCTTGCTCACTATATTTTTTGCCCTTCAAAGTTTTTCCATACGCCTCCCGATGGCCAACACCGACTCCCGATCAACCAAGTCCCTTCACATAGCCGCGGTAGACCTTTCTACCAAGGTCTTTAGACAGAGCATCGACACCATATTCTGAGGTGGTATCTACTCCTTCCTCCTTCGCCTTTGACTCTTTATCCAAGTGTTCCATCTACAAATAAACAAACTTAGGGTGTAAATATAGACATGCATATTGATTACTATAACGAATTAAAAATATAGATTGTGTTTCTTAGGTAGGTATATGAACTAGTTACCACTTGGCTAACTATTCCAGCAGTCTCAGGTTTTTTAGGGTCAACTTCCAATTTTCCATCCTTTGTAGGCTTTTGATGTGCAAGACACCATTCCAACGCCATACTTTCAACTCTTTCATTGATCAAAGAGCTATTAGCACTGCTTGATGATTCAGTTGGAGGAGGCAATCTCTTTTCTTTGATCCATTCCACTCTTTTCCTCATATAGCTTTTTTGGCCTAAATGGTGGCGATGGATGTTTCCTTTTGAACATTGCTTGCCACTTTCACTTTTTTCCTATGCAACACACCAAATTAATACACTATTAGCAAATTAAATTAGTGTGTGTATACATGTAATGCATATTAAAAGTCGATAAATGCAATGCGAACTTACCTTGAATTCGTTAGTACTAATGTAAGCCTCAAAACGTTTCCATTGCTCCTTGGCTATGTAGCCTTCATACACCTCCCATGGGGTTTGTTTTCATTTGGATTACCCGGTGGAGGAGCTGACTTCTTCGTGATGAAACGATTCACCAACCGAGATTTCAATTGCCGGAATCGAGCAGATAATGCTCTTCTGAATTTTTTCTCCCTCTTGCCTTTTGGATCATCTATGTGAAACAATTTCTGCAATATATAGATAGTAAATACTATCAAAATATTTTTAAAAAATATAATAATATCCACGACAATAAAGCTATATGAATAGCATATTTGTAATTTACATACCTTTGTCTCAACCCACAAAATGTGTATTAGGTCTTCATCCACATTAGACCATTGCTTGATGTTTATATCAATTCTTAAGGCGCACCGCCCAAGATGTTGCCCATATGGTTGTTCAAATTCTCCAATTGGAAGGTCGTATTCATCAAACTCAAGAACCATTGGTGTCGATGATTTCAATTGTTTCCCCGGACCTCTGCCTGCCTTTTTGTTTGCCTTCCTCTTAGAAGTGGAGGTAGTATTTTCCTGTGGAGTGGTGTTGGGCTCTTCAAATTGTAATTCATTCTCATCATAACTGTCATCATCAACACCTCTATCCATTATCTTAGATTCCTATACAAAAACAATTAAAACAAAAAAATGATTAGCATCCACGCACATAAGCGCAAGAGTGAAAATAATAAAATACAATAAAGCACTCAACATGTCAAAATAATTACTATTAAAACATACATAATATATAAGAAAGCACAATCAATCAAGTTTTTTTATGGCAAAGTAAGTTTACCTTTTCACATCCAAAACTATGATCGCTATTAGAGTTATAGGTTGTGGTCTCACTACTGTCATCATCAGAATCATCACCACTGTCAGGCTGATAATCGACATCTGATTCTGAATCAACAACTATATTGGGCTTTGTTCGTCCCGTTGAGTTTGTCAATGAATTTGCAATTCTTGGCAAATTTAAAGCCTCCATTCTTGCCTTGTTCTCACCTATCCTTAATTCCCTAACTTTCTTATAATCACTTAATTTCGAAGTTTTATTTGAGTTTGAATTATTCACTTGCTCCTCATCCATTCTGAATTTTTCTATAAAATAATTACGAGACACTTAAATCAATTTATTATCAAAAAAACATAAATGTTGAAACAATTACAGTATTATAAAATTAAACGAACACACGTTATTGAATACATATTACAAATATGATTACCGAAAATGCTCAATTGGAACGTCAACATAAACTCCTTCCTCACGGTCAAATCGAGCATCCTCAACATCTTCTCCATCTCGTAAAGGTTCAGCACCATTTGATAAGGGAGGGATAGCATCAAATTGGTCGTACCCTTCCTCATCAACCACATCTTCAACACCCACAATATTTCTCTTCCCTTGAACCACTACAAACCACTGAGGATTGAAATTGTCTTTAATGTAAAAAATCTGCTTAGCCTGGGATGCTAGCACAAAAGGTTCCTTGGCGTCACTAAAATGATTTGAGCCTACCAAAATCATCCCATCATCGCCTACCTTCATGCTACGCCGATTATCCACCCATTTGCATCTGAAGAGAGGTATTTTGAAATCAAGATAATCAAGTTCCCATATCTCTTCAATAACCCCGTAGTATATTCGCGTCCAATCAAGTGGATTTTTATCCGTCACAGTGGAATATTCTGTAGAAGAAGCAAGAACCATAACACCACTATTCTGGTGCACACTTTTATCATCCTGACGTTTGGTGTAAAAGCAATATCCATTAATGTCATATCCTTGAAACGAAGTAACAAAAGGACGTGGACCCCTCGATAAAGAAGCAATTGTATCGGAGACATTATTGTTAGGTTGCTTCATTTCATGTTGAATTTCATGTTGAAACCAAGCAGCAAAAGTGTGATTATTCTCTTGCATAATAGCATAAGGACTAGCTCTTGGATTGCAACGAAGCAACTCAATGATATGTCTTTCCATGTAAGGGTGAACTTCAAACAGGTGTTGTAAAACACAACGATGGGCCATTTTAAGCCTTTCATCAGTAGGTTTAATCTCCTTACGATTGATTGTACCCTTTCCTTCAAGTCTACCCTCATGTCGAGATTTTGAAACACCGATTTCTTTAGCCTTAACTAAGAAAGAAGCACAAAAATTAGATGCCTCCTCGGCTCTTAGTCGTGTGACAATGCTCCCTTCAGGTTTTGCCGGATTTTTTACCAAACCTTTTAACAAGCCCATGTACCTTTTAATAGGATACATCCATCGTAGAAAGACAGGACCGCACTATTCCACTTCATCAACAAGATGTAACACCAAGTGTACCATAATGTCAAAGAAAGAAGGTGGAAAATACATCTCGAACATACACAATGTCTCTATAAGATCTTCTTGGAGATTTCCGAGCGTCTTTGGATCAATCACCTTGCTGCATATCTTGTTAAAAAACACACACAATTTCACAATAGTCAGTCTAACATGTTTAGACAACAAACCTCAAAGTGCGATAGGAAGAAAAACCTGCATCAAGACATGTAAGTCATGCAACTTCATACCAATCATCTTCTTATCATCTACAATTACAAAACGTTTGACCTTTGAAGAATAATCCATTGGCACCTTAATGCCATACAAACACTCACAAAATATTCTCTTTTCATCTCTAGACAAAGTGTAGCAAGCTCTTGGCAAATATGCTTTGGATCCATTCTCATTGTATTCTGGCCATAGATTGGGTCTGACATTTTCCATCTGCATGTCTTTACGCGCATTGAGTCCATCTTTTGTCTTTCCCTGAATATCCAGTAAAGTCGAAATGAGTGAATCACAAACATTCTTCTTGATGTGCAGAACATCAAGACAGTGCCTGACTGACAAGTATTTCCAATAAGGCAAATCCCATAGGATGGACTTCTTTTTCCACAAAGCATACTTATCAGATTTATCTTTTTTGCGCCCTTTTCCGAGCACTTTACGAAGGAACTTCACTTGCTCATACAATTGGAATCCAGTAGCGCGACCGCGAGCTACCCCTTTCTCAACCGTGCCATTAAATTTTGTCTTCATCTTTCGATATCTATGAGACGGGGAGAGGAACCTTCTAGTATGCCTATACACATTGTTATAGGAGTGTGTAAGCCAATCTTTTTCCATGTCATCATCACATACTGGACAGGCTTTTGCACCTTTATTTTTATACCCGGACAAGTTTCCATACGCAGGGAAATCATTTATGGTGTAAAAACTATGGCACGAAGAGTGAAATTTGTGCACTTATGTGCATCGTACATCGGCACGCCTTCATTCCATAACAACATCAAGTCGTCCATCAAGGGCGCCAAGTACACATCTATGTCATTACCGGGTTGTTTAGGACCCGGTATAAGAAGAGACAACATTAAATATTTCCGCTTCATACATAACCAAGGAGGAAAGTTGTATATATTCAATACAACCGGGCATGTGCTATGCCTGATGCTAAGGGTTCCATAAAGATTCATCCCATCCGTACTCAATCCAAGTCTAAGGCTCCTAGGTTCACCGCCAAATAGTGGGAATTCATTGTCTATCGTCTCCCACTGTTTTGCATCAGCAGGATGTCTAATTAGACCATCCTTTTTCCTCCCCTCATCATGCCAAAATAATTTTTTAGCGTCTTCTTGAAGTGAGAAGAGTCTTCTGAACCTCTGAATGATTGGAAGATACCATAACACCTTAGCTGGAGGCAGTCTCTTATAACTTGACTGCACTTCTACGTCCTTATAAAACGACTCTCCGCATACTGGACATGCATCCAAGTGTTCATACTCCTTTCTATATAGCGCACAATCATTAGGACATGCCTCTATCTTGGTGTAACCTAAGCCTAATGGGTTCATCAATTTCTTAGCATAATAGGCAAACTTAGGAAGATCATTTCCATCAGGAAACATGTCTTGTAAGGCTTCCAAAAACTCTGTGAAGCTTGTATCAGTCCAACGATGCTTAGCTTGCAAATTCGACAAGGTTAAAATCGCTGAAAGCTTGGAATACTTAGTACAACCGGGAAACAAAGGAGTCTCAGCAGCCTTTAACACATCCTCAAACATGTGTGGTTGTTCATTATGCTGATCTCCTATCGCATTCATCAAATCATCAACCCCATCTTCCTCCATGGCAACATCCCCTTCCTCCCCCTCATTGGCCTCACAATCATTAGTATCAGTCCCCACATGTACCGTATTATCCCTATCATCAACTAACTTTTCGCCATGCCAGTACCAAGTCTCATACCCAATGGTAAACCCACGGCAAAACAAGTGATCCTCAATCTTATTGATGTCAGGCCACCTCTTTGCATTACCACAATCATGACAAGGACAAGCTATAGTAGGAGTTTTCTTAAACCTTTGATGCTCTAAGGCTGCCAACCGAAATTGCATAACCCCATCTCGATATTCCCTTTTCGTTCAATCTTTATACATCCAACTACGATTCATTTCTACCATAATAAAATCAGACATAAATTACAACGACAATTACTTCATAGGCATATATAACCCATCAATGAAATTGTACATCAAATTGGGTAGGTTTCATTTAAACATAAAACATACGTAGTAATAACAAAACGGGTAAAAAATAGTTTTACCGCACTTAAAGTGCGCGCGCCTCATATCTAAAAAGCGCGCACCTTCGCTTTGCGCCTCAGTGCGACGCACGCCCTTTAATTTAAACATAAGTTTGAAACAATATAATTTTTAAAAATCAAAATGATTTCTTTTCAATTTGCACCTAACTAACGACATATCCAAATTCATCAATGCAATTATTTCTTCATCCAGAAAACATTTGTACAGAAAAAGAAACAAGAAAACAACTTTGAAAACAACCATGCTTATGTACATTATGAACTTCAAAGATTAAATATGATTATATACATTATGAACTTCAAAAATCAATCATGGTTATGTACATTTTGAACTTCAAAAATATAAGAATTAATATTTTAAATAAGCTTTTCTTAATTGTCTTTATTTCCCATAAAAATTATTAGCAAATAATATACTAATTATCATTCAATTATTTTGACAAACATGTTGTAGGCATGAACTAGAAATGTGACTTTTCAAGTATTATGAGAAAGTGGTTTTAATTCTTAATTTTAAATACAATTTTTTTATTCTATTTTTACATTTTTTTTTAAATATATTATAATAAACACCCAACGTTTCCAATTTCCTGATTAACTCAAGCTAACGCTTTTCGTTTCATATCGAATTTGGATCCTTGTAACATTAGTTGAAAAGTCGGAATTTATTTGGAGTGTCGAAGTAATTGATCTTGAGTTGATAGGAAGAGAGCAACATTATAATTAGGAAGTACTGTCACTCTATGCTTTCTAATTTTATTTTATTTTTTAAAATTGCTGCTTCAGCAACGTGCACATACTGCTCACTTAACTGCTGTGAACTTGAACACTGTTGGAACCAATGCACAAGACTCAACCAAGAAAAGGAAAAATGGAGAAGCAGATCCATTTGGGTGTGATGTTTGTAAAACTAGTTGCAAAAGTAGTGCTGACCTAAAAATTAATGGATTATTCCCATTGGTATACCTGAGAATTTGCGTATTCCTAGTGGTATACTTGAGTTTTAAAAAATCCCAGTGCTATACCTACATTTTTAATGGAATTCAATAACCACTTTTAAAGGTTGTTTTAGTACATTAACAACCATAAAAAGTGGTATACCTACATTATTTAGTCAACGTTGGTTACCCAAAAAAACTAACTATAGTTAACCTAAGTATGCTTATGGTCGAATTAGTGGTATTTAATGGCCTGAAACAGCCTTTAAAAGTGGTTATTGAATTTCATTATTAATTTAGGTATACCACTGGGATTTTTTAAAACTTAGGTACGCCAGTGGGAATATGCAAATTCTCAGGTATACCAATGGGAATAATCCAAAATTCATTTAGTGGGAAAGAAACACAAAAGGAACCTGCAGAAGCTACACAATCCGATTCCAAACTTTAACACCATTACTCCTTCCTCAATAGCTGTTGCACTTCCCTTAACAAATTCATCCACAGGTTTACCCGCTCCAGCAGTCTCTCCCATATTTAATCAGGTGAAGGCTAAAGTTCGATCAAAGGAGACCAAGGTCATTAAGGTGAAGATACGGAAGATTCTGAAAAGTGGGGCTGCTTCTAATTGTTGGAGAAATTTATGAATTATGGGTAATAGTATGAACAAACTCTCGAGGCGTGTAAGGGAACACTTTCCCGAAAACAATATTCCTACCCAATTTCTAGGCCGGGTTGCAAGGAATTCGTTGACGAAATACAACAAGAAACAGTGATAATCAAGCCTAGTTTTAACTATCACAAAAGAGAACAAGTTTGATGTCAATCTTATGTAACAATAGAGAACACTTAGGTTTTTGCAAGAGCAACTTGAGAGATGTAACGACCCGCATTTTGGCAACGTTGTTTTCGAAGAAAACAACAATACGAATCACTATTAACTAGAAACTTTTATCGAATAAATTAAATAATGACAGCGGAAGTTTCAAACTTAAACATTTTATTTATTGAACTTAGAATAATCCCAAAAAAAAGGAAATAATGAAGTATCCTTTCAACAATAAAACCACGTTCCCCTTGAGAACTCAAACTCTAGCTTCATTACCTTAAATGGGGTCCATAATCAGTGGGGAGTAACTAGGTTGTTCCACTTAGAAGTAGAACCATAAAATACAAAATAAGCGAGAACAGGGCAATCATAGCATAGCAATCATAATCAAAAGAGAGTTCCAACAATCATAACAATTCAATTCATAAATCAGAATCACGCAGCGGAAAACATCAACCATTCATGCTTCAAACAAATCACAAAAGACAACGGAAGATTTAGCAACAAAGACATAATGACATTAACATCATAACCTAACATGCTTGACAATACTCAACTGAAAATAATAATCATAAGATAACTTTATCAAATTCTAAATAATCAACCGACTCAACGGAATTCAATCATACAATTGACTCAACTGCAATCTAAACAAAAAATCGCCACGACCGAAGTCGATAACAGGTAATCGCCATGACCGAAGTCGATAAACACACAATCGACACGACCGAAGTCGATAAACACACAATCGCCACGACCGAAGTCGATAAACACACAATCGCCACGACCAAAGTCGATAAACACACAATCGCCACGACTGAAGTCGATAACACATAATCGCCACGACCGAAGTCAATAACACATAGTTAATTAAATCAAACACGTAAATTGCTCATAGTATTCAAAGCCACATTATAAATCATCTAACCATCATGTAATCAAATATTCAACATATATTCATGCTCAGTATTACAGATAACTAATAAAAATCCAATCTTTCATCTTAAATCATACTCGGCCATGCACGTAAAACAAGCAACAAGAATATCATTCAAGTTCAATAAGAAAATCATCATGCAAATAAAAGTCATAACTTTAAACGGTCATGCAATTAGAATAATAAAATAAAGATTCGATTTTTATCAATGATACAACAATAAAAAAAAAGAAACTATAACCTTAAAACCCCATATTTCACACGACAGTTCTAAGATGAAAGCAAGAACAATTCTAATTCAAGATTAACATTCTACTATTAATTAAATCAAATAATCATGCTTTAAAGTTAAAGAATCAATTCAAGAACGAAATAAAAATCAATGCTTTTACTCATACTTGGCTCGAAAATTCAAGAACAATAGAACATCCAAATTCTACAATCAACAATCAAAGATACATGCCTAACTGAATCATAAATCATGAATTAAATCAAATAATCATCGAAGAAATACATAGAATCATATGAAGTCATCAAGAATCATTAAGAACATGATAAAAATCCATACTTGCACCAAGCTTGAAAATGTCGAACGGTTCTAGGAATCAAACAATAATTCTAATGCAATTCTTTAATTCAAAACAAGTAATTTCAGATCATAAATCATGAAATAAACATTAAATAATTAATTAAATCATCAGTTAATGTGTAAACAATTCAAGAAAATATCAAGAACATGCATACGGAATACACGCATGGTTCGAACAAAACGGATAGCAAATTCATGATCAAAGTTCTACGATTAACATCCTGTTCTATCAAATTATGTAAATTAATTATCCTAATTCTAAGTGGTAAGTCTAGTTACCTTAGAGATTGGAAGGCCAGAAAAGCAAAAATTACTCGTGGCACCACACTAAACCACACGGCGCACACAAGAACAATATTAGAGGTTTTTTATGGGAGTTTTTATTTGTAGTTTAGTTTTTTTTTATTTGTAGTCTAGTTTTTATTTTTAGTTTAGAATTGGAAAAGAAGAAAATAAAAACAAAGGGGTCGTGCATATGGAGTAATAATATGAGGAGTTGAGTAATTTTAGGAGGATTGAGAGGTGAGTAGTTAAAAATAGGATTTTTAATTAGTTAGGATAATGAATTAAAAGATAGATATTTAGATATATTATATCTAAATAATAATAATATTAATAATAATTAATAGAAATAATTCCTTGGCCAAATCAAAGGGAGGGCCGGTCAAGGGTATTATATTGGGTCATTGGGCCCAATTTTAAGACAAAGGAGATAAATAAGATAACACAGTCCAATCAACTGGGCCTTTTGGACTTAGGATTTAGAATGCATATCAATTAACCACGAAATTTTCTGGCTCAAATTTTCGGGTTATTACAGTCACCCCTCCTTAATTAAATTTCGTCCTCGAAATTTACATAAGGAAGCACGAGTATCACAGAAATAGACAAAAGCAATTAGAATAAACGCATCCTAACCCAGGTCACTACCCAAAGTTTCTCTCGCTAGGTTTACCATTTCAGGCTAAGTTGCGCTCTTGATTTCATAAAGCACTCATCTTTCAAGTTACTTACGAAGAAGTAATTTCAGGGTTTTAACCTAAGCTCTGATACCAACTGTAACGACCCGCATTTTGGCAACGTTGTTTTCGAAGAAAACAACAATACGAATCATTATTAACTAGAAAAATTAATTGAAAAAATTAGTGAAAAACAAATGTGGCACTGTGGTAGAGTCTAAACTCTAAAGGTAAGTCTTAGGGATAAACATACCCTAAAAGCTCTCAGTGATGACTAATGAGTCTGATATGAAAGTTGATTCGCCAATGGTTCAATATTTGTACTCCATAATTTAGAGTGCTTTAATTCTTCTGGATTTTTTGACCTGATCTGAGCTAATTTTTTCTGATCTGATTTAATTTCTGCATATTGTAGTTAATATTATACTTATAATTTTTTTTACTCCATCCGTATATGATTTAAATTTTTCTAAACAAATCTAAATTTATTCAAAATAAGCATATATATACGAAGTACGGAGTACTCCCTCTGTCCCTTTTTGTTTGCAACATTTACTTTTTCACATCTCTCAACACATAACTTTAAATAAAAATATCTTTAGATATATATAGTAAAAAATTAAAAAAATTGCATATTAAAAAAGTATACATCGAGCCAAATCAAACGAGATCCCATTTGACTATATATTTTCTTATATGTATAAAATTAGAAAGAATCAAAGTTGTACAATGAACAGTACAAAAAGTCTGGCAAAAAAAGGGGGACGGAGGGAGTACTTATTTAAGCTTCATCAAAAGCAACCTTACTACACACGCCAACCTTCACTGAATCACTGGTCAGTGGTCACTAAGTCTCACCCGTCACCCTCAGAAACTACACTCACTCCAGATGACCTGCATATAGGCTAGAACCTCACAGCCTGTTAAATATTATGAGAATTTACTCTTTTTTATAATTCCACCAATCACAATCCCCCAAGTACACTCCCTTTTGAAAACAACATCTCTCCCAACACAGCTGTCATCCGCGAACCCTAAGACCCAGCGAAAGATACTATCCTAGTCCCATACAAATATAACTCACAATAAATTACGGAGTAAAACATAATGATGAATGCTTCTTTAGTCTAATGCTGAAATTCAAATAATGATCATCAAAACTTATATTTCCTCTAATTCAAACTAAATATTCAATTTATTTGCAACAATTAACTTGGAGTAGACTACTTTAAGGTAAAATTTAGTCATATGGCTAAAATGGATAGAGAGAGAAAAAGTGCAGGCATATGATGACGTGAGAATTAATTGAAACTCCACCTAATCACTTTTAATTGCTCAAAAATATTTTGTGGTATAGGTAAAATGGATAGAGAGAGAAAAAGTGTGGACATATGATGATGTGAGAATTAATTGAAACTCCTCCTAATCACTTTTAATTGCTCCAAAATATTTTGTAGTGGTTTTTGAGAAATGACATATTTTTGTCTTATTGTGTCTCCACATGGTTTTTTTGGTACCATGATTTAACAAAAAAAAAAAGGAAGGGTAGTAATAGGGAAGTAAAAATTAAAAAATGTTAATGTAAGGATATAAATATTTTTTTAATGGTGGATCATATAACTCAAAAAATAAAGGAAAAATTGTCATAAATAAGCCAATCTTTGGCCGATTTTCCACAATTAAGCTAACCTTTCGTAAATTCAAAAATAAGCCAATCTTGTTATCATTTAAGCCAAAAATAGGTTAAATGATTATTTATCCTGTTATTTTCTTTTGTTTTAGATCACTATTTTACAATCATTCAACATATTTTTCTTTAAATGATAACACTAACCCTAAGCAATAGGTAACTAATAGATTAAATAATCATTTAATCTATTTTTGGCTTAAATGATACAAAGGTTGGCTTAATTCTGGATTTTCAAAAGGTTGGCTTAATTGTGAAAGATCGACCAAAGATTGGCTTAATTGTGAAAGATCGACCAAAGATTGGCTTATTCTTAGCAATTTTTCAAAAATAAATTAGGACGTACAAAAATAAAAAAATGGAGTAATTAAAAGTGAGCAAATGTTTACAGAGAAATACTAGCATCACTTTTGTTATTTACTCACCACTCGCTACTTGACATATGACATAAAATTATATTTAATTTTTTTTTTTATAAAAAAATTAGATTTTTCATGCCATATATCAAATAAAAATTAAGAGTAAAATGAAAATGAGGAAAAGAAAAAGAAAAAGAAAAGGGATGGAAAGCTTGATTCACGTATGAGCTTTCATCACCATTTTCTTCAACCTCTCATTACCTCCTCCTTCATCACCAATGGAGCTCCATCCCATTGCATCACCTCACCCCTCCAAATGCTCAACTTCATCCTCCAGGTGTATGTCATGCATCAATGGAAATCTCAAACCAACCAATCAAAAGTTCATGTTCAATCCAATCCCCATCCAAATTCATCTATAAATAGGGTATGGAGTTAACACATTTCATTCACAAATTTATTCTGAAGTCAATTGCACAAACTTACCTACAAAATTTGCAATTAAAACTCCAACAAAAAAGCCCCAAATTTCAATTAAAACAACCTAAAAATCACCACCACCACTGTCGCCTCTGCATCTCCGCCACCACCGCCGGCAACTCGGCCTGGAGTCACCACCACTTGCAACCAGGTCTGGAGCCACCACCACCGACCCTCCTCCGACGCGAGCAAGCAGCGGTAGCCCTGCTGCTCTGTTCTCGTGCTTCTCTCACTCCCCTTCTACTCCCTCTGTTCTACCCCACCGCTGCCCTGCCGAGACCACGACAACCCAGCCGCCGGTCTTCGCTGACATATTCCTCCGCCGCCGCAGTCAGCCAACCAACCCTCCCCCTGCTCTTCTTTCCTTCACCCGTTGCTCTCTGTTCTTGAATCCTTGACCTATTAATTAGTAAGTTACCTTACTTAAGCTTGCTTTAATTTGGTATTATGTCAAGTATGTACTATGTATATTATATGTGTATATATCTCTATTATATAAGCCAAGAGAGCAATGGTGTCCCCCTCGAAATGTCTAATGTACACCTGAAAACTTTCAAAAATCATAGTTTTTATCACCCCTATTTATTACAGAAAGTTATTACAGTTTTTGAACTTTTTTAAATGAAAATAGTACAAAATATAAAATTCAAAAAAATAAAACAAAAATTTTTAAATTAATATTTTTAAATTCTCTATAAATAGACATTCATATTGATATATTTCATAAAAAAAATTACATTTTGATCATGGTAGAAATTTGGTAGCCAATAGAATATGGTAGATAAAACTTTTCTTTCGTTCATTGTTGTGGGATGACCGAATGAAGGAAAAAAAGTTTTTTTTTTTAATTAAAAAAGCTTATTTAATTAGACAGATTAATAGATGTATTTAACATACTATCGCACGCTAAGCGTGCATAGAAGGCTAGTATATATATATACGTGGGTGTATAATTATTATTATTAGCACCACCACTACAACATACTACTATTATTATTACTATTTATTATTGTTAATGTTGTTGTTATACTTATAAGTTTTATTATTATTATTAACTTCACTATTATTTTGCTACTAGTATACGTATAACTATTATCACTAATACTCATGAACCTATAATCTTGTTATAATATTTTAAAGAGTCTTATAAATATTTTTAATAACTATTAGTTAATAAAATGCTAAAGCATAAGCTCTAAAAGAATAATTAAGATAATATAATAAGTCACATTATTTAATCAATCAAGTTACTAATGCTATAATATTTTAATATCAAGAAGAAGTGGTTCTTGGAGCTCAGGAAGAACGGTTCATTGAAAGTAAGGAAGTAGATTGCTAACGACGGACCGAGGTAACATCTATTGCTAACACCCACAATCCCCTTCACAATGTGTTTATGGATATGATATTATGATTACTTACAATAAAGTTATGATATGATTCCTATTTGGATTGTGGGATGTTTTTATGATTTGAATTATTAAAGCTATAAATATATGAATGTCTTAAATAAATCTTAAGACATAAAATATGAATATAATATGGCTCTTAGTTACTTATGAATAAAAACAAACGAAACATGATAAATAAAAGTGAAAGACGAGGTTCTGGCAGTATTATGTTATGTTATGCTATGTTACGTTCCATTATGATTACGGTCGTGCACGTACCTTGACAACCCCATGTGGGTATGCTTATGCTTATGTTGACGTCTAAAGGACGTTTATGGTAGGAGACGTCCTACATATGTTTATACTCGCCAGTTTCCTTGAAATAAATAAATGGATAAGATAATGGGTTATATTATTATAATGTTTATGTTTATGTTTCTTTGTTTTAATTATGATACTAAATATTTACGAAATGTCTTCAAAATGTATTACTACTTTCTAAAGTCCCTCTCTGCTTTCAAATAAAATCAATTGAAATGATTTTACATTGTTAGGGTAGTATGTTACTGGGCCTCGGCTCATGATATTACATTTTGGTTTTAGGTACTGAAGAGGACATCGAGACAATTTAGTGTGAGGATGATCGGTGAAGTCAGATTTCTCCGGTTAAATAAATAAACTCAGGTAGTTAACTTTTGTATTAAACGCTAGCTTTTAAATTCATAGTTAATTATGTTGGTTTGTAACCAAATATTTTAGCTTGTTATATGACTTATGTTTCTTTAATAATATTGGTAAGTTATGTTATTTATGAGCCTTGTGTTTCTAAATGAAGAGACACGGTATGTGACGCGCCGACAAATTAGGTTTCCGCTGCTAATTATAAATTAATTAACCAAATAAAATATATTAGAAGTCGGGGCGTTACATAGTGGTATCAGAGCAATGGTTCTGCGACCGAAAAATAAATCCTACGGGGATTTATGCTTATTAGAATTTAGGGTAAACAAACTAGGATTTATAAAAAAAAAATTAATTAATGATAAAGGTTAAAATAAAAATAGCTTAAGGAAAATAAATTTAGGATTAAATTCTTTAATGAAAATAATAGTTCTTAAAGATTAAAATGATTTCTTAAAATATTAAATGAGTGTGAGTGATAGGAACGAGAAGGGGAAAATTTTATTTTCTTTAAGGTAAATTGTTATTTCAATTTTATGATTAAGTACGTAGTGTCCTTATGCGAAGTATTTTATATGTAGACGATGTCGCTAATCGGTAATGATGCGGACAATGTCGAGCTCAACAACAATAATGGTATTCGTACGCCTGAAATTACCCTGCAAGAAATAAGAGCGAAGCTTGACGAGTTAAGAAATGATCCCATCTTTGGCGATGTTAGCGTTGGAAATAATAACAACACTTAGATGGAGTTAATGAAAACGATGATGGAAATCTGGCAAGGCAATCTCCATAGGGAAATGAATGAAGAAGAAGCATGCTCCAACATGTTTAAGAAATTTTCTTCTCATAAGCCACCTACTTATGAAGGCAAACCGAATCCAACTGAATTTGAAGAATGGCTTAGCGATATGGAGAAGTTGTTTGATGCCACCCAATGCCCCGACAAGAACAAGGTTAACTTTGCCGTCTTCTATCTAAAAGGGTAAGCCGATCTTTGGTGGAAAAGTGCTAAGCATATGTAAAATGAGCCTGAATTTGGTTGGGAAAAGCTCAAGCAAGCAATGACAAATCAATTCTACCCGCAATCTCTACAACTACAGATGGAATCGGAGTTCGTACATCTTAAGCAAAGGAAGATGTCTGTTTTGGAATATGCCGTGAAATTCAACGAACTTTCTCGTTTTTCCCCTGATATGGTCTCCACCAATAGGCAAAAGATGAATCGCTTCGAAGGTGGATTGAACCTTGACCTTCGTGAGCACTTATCATCTTACTTGAGCAATTCTTATCAAGAATTGTATGATAGGGCTATCAATGTGGAGAGAATGATGAAGCTACGAGAAGAGATAAGCGGAAATGCAAAGAGAAAAGGGCACCACCAGGGAGGAAGCTCAAACAATAGTTTCTACAAGAAGCCAAATGTTGGAAGATATGGAGGGAACAATAATGTTGGAAAATACACGGTATGCACCAAATGCAAGAAATTGGGTCATACTGAAAGGGATTGTCTAGCTGGTATCGGGCAATGCTACAAATGTGGAAGCAAGGATCACCAAGTCAGGAATTGTCCCCAATCACCAAGCAATCACAAGAACATACCAAGTGGTTTTGGCAAAGGAAACAATGGGAAAACTCTAACAACTACCCTCCACGTAAGCCACCCCAGAATGGAAGGGTTTTTATGATGCAGAAGGATGAAGCTGAGGAAAGTAATAATGCCATAACTGGTACCTTTCTCATCCATTCTACTCCTGTATATGTATTGTTTGATTCAGGAGCCACACATTCATTTATTTTTTCATCATTTGCTAAACGCCTAAATTTAAAGCCATGCTCTAATTTTGCTAGCATGTCTGTGACTATACCTTCTGGAAAATCATTACCTTGCAATATTATGTATAGAAATTGTCCAATCATTATAGGAAGAAGTGAATTCCCTGTTAACCTAGTCCAAATTGACTTAATTGACTTTGATGTGATTTTGGGTATGGACTAGTTGACAAAGTACCAGCCTAACATAGATTGCCTCCAACATCGAGTGACTCTTAGAGGGTTAGATGGTAAAAATGTTTCTTACCGAAATAGGGTAGGTAAACCAAAGGTTAACGTGGTTTCAACTATAAAAGCCCTTAAGCTACTTAAGACAGGTTGTTATGGATATCTCTGCAACATTGTGGATAGTAAAGAACCGACTTGTCTGACATACCCATCGCATGTGATTAACCTGATGTATTTCGTGATGAAATACCTAGAATGCCCCCTCAAAGGGAAATAGATTTCAACATTGACCTAGCCCCAGGATCCGCTCCTGTCTCTAAAGTGCCCTATAGGATGGCCCCCGTAGAACTTCGAGAATTAAAGAAACAGTTAGATGAACTGTTAGAAAAGGGGTACATTCGACCTAGTGTGTCACCTTGGGGAGCACCCGTCTTATTTTTTAAGAAGAAGGATGGAAGTTTGAGATTGTGTATAGAGTACCGAGAGTTGAAAAAAATCACAATTAAGGATCGTTATCCTCTACCTCATATCGATGATTTGTTTGACCAACCTCGAGGTGCAACCACTTTCTCGAAAATTGATTTGAGGTCGGGATACCACCAACTTCGAATCAAACCCGAAGACATTATAAGTTTGTAGTAATGCCATTTCAGTTAACCAATGCCCCTGCTGTTTTCATGGACTTAATGAACCGCGTCTTCAAACCTTATTTGGACCAATTTGTCGTAGTCTTCATCAACGACATCTTGGTGTACTCGAAGAGTGCAAACGAGCATGGAGAGCACCTGAGAAAAGTCCTCGAAATTTTAAGAAGAAACTAATTGCATGTTAAGTTACAAAAGTGCGAATTTTGGTTAAACGAGGTAGCATTCTTAGGTCATATCATATCCGATAAAGGAGTCTCCATTGACCCTCAAAAGGTGAAGGCCATTGTCGAATGGCCTAGACGTACAAATGTTTCTGAAGTAAGAAGTTTTATGGGCTTAGCTGGTTACTATAGAAGGTTTGTACAAGACTTCTCAAGGATAGCTCAACCCATTACAGGGCTTGTGAAGTAAGCCACCAAGTTCGAGTGGACCGAACGATGTAAATCAGCATTTCAGGAACTCAAGAAGCGTCTCACCACTGCACCCGTCCTGACCCTACCTATGGGTACCGAAGGACTTGTTGTATATAGTGACGCCTCCAAACTTGGCTTATTAGGATGCGTATTGATGCAACATGGAAAGGTCATTGCTTATGCTTCCCGCCAACTTAAAGTCCACGAAAAAGAATTATCCTACCCATGATCTTGAGCATGCAGCTGTAGTTTTTGCACTCAAAATTTGGAGACATTATTTGTATGGTGTCTCATGCCAAATATTCACTGATCACAAAAGTCTCAAGTACATTTTTACTCAAAAAGAACTCAACCTAAGGCAAAGGAGATGATTAGATCTTCTATAGGACTATGATCTCGAAATCTTGTATCATCCTGGTAAAGCCAACGTGGTAGCTGATGCTTTATGTAGGAAGCCTCGTGTCAACTCAATTTCAAAGATTCCAAAAGCCCTCTTTAATGATTTGAGAAGAATGGAAGTGGAGTTGATACAAAGGAAAGGAAACGCATGTCTAAATGTGATGGAAGTAAGACCAACTCTATTAGATGAGATCAAGTAAGCTCAAGTGGGAGACTTAGAGTTGGAAAAGATAAGAAATGAGGTGGAAAAAGGAAAGGCACCTGAATTTATCATCCACGAAGATGGTACTTTAAGGTTTCAAGGACGGTTATGCATTCCGAAGAATGAAAGTTTAAAAAGAAGGATTTTGGAAGAAGCTCACAACACTCCGTACTCTGTTCATCCCGGGGGAAACCAATTATACAAGGATTTGAAGATAACTTTTTGGTGGAGTAATATGAAACAAGAAACCGTAGAGTTTGTTTCAAAGTGTCTAACATGCCAAAGGATCAAAATTGAACATCAAAGGCCAGCGGAATTGTTGCAACCCTTGAATGTGCCAGAGTGGAAATGGGATGCGATTTCTATGGACTTCATAACTGGATTGTCACCTTCTACAAGAGGCATGAATAGTATTTGGGTCATCGTTGACCGGCTTCCTAAGTCAGCCCATTTCTTAGCTGTCAAGATTAATTGGAAATTGAATCAGTTGGCAGAGCTATATGTGAATATTATAGTACGTTTATATGGTGTGCCTAGCTCAATTGTTTCTGATCGCGACTCAAGATTTCAAGCTAGATTCTAGAAAGAATTGCAATATCACTTGGAACTAGGCTTGACTTTAGTACCGCTTTTCACCCAACCACCGACGGTCAGACAGAAAGAACCAATCAGATTTTGGAAGACATGCTCAGGGCATGTGTCCTGGATTTCCATGGAAGTTGGGAAAAGTTTCTCCCAATGGTAGAGTTTTCTTATAATAAAAGTTATCAAGCAACCATTAGAATGGCCCTATATGAAGCTCTTTATGGTAAAAAGTGTCGAACCCCCCTATGTTGGAGCGACATTGATGAGGCACGTGTCATACGACCTGATCTAATTCAAGAGACAACTGATAAAATTCGTTTGATCCAAGGACGAATGAAGACTGCACAAAGTAGACAAAAGAGTTATGCCGATCGGAGAAGAAGACCACTGGAGTTTCAAATAGGTGATCACGTGTTTTTAAAGATTTCTCCTAACAAGGGAGTAATATTTGGCCAGTCTGGAAAGCTATATCCAAGGTATATTGGACCCTATGAGATCTTAGAGAGGATAAATGAAGTAGCCTATCGACTAGCCTTACCAACATATTTGGATAAAGTCCACAATGTGTTTCATGTGTCGATGCTACACAAGTACGTCCCTGATCCAAGTCATGTGATTAGACATGAACCCCTACAGCTACGGAACGATTTGACATATGAGGAAAGACCAATTGAGATACTTGATCGAAGGGAAAAACAACTTCGAAATAAAGTAATTCGCATGGTAAAGGTATTATGGGCTAATCATACCACGTCAGAAGCTACTTGGGAAGTTGAGGATCAGATGAAATCAAAATACCCTCACCTCTTTCATGACCAACTTACATAGTGAGTATTAAACGATAAATGCTAAAATGAAAGTTGTTTATGAATGATTATGTCATGAAAAAAAAAATATATATATATATATATATATATATGCTTGTATGTTTTATGAGCTAACATTGTGTTTTACTTTTGATGAAAGTTCAACTGAGCGAACATATAAGTTTTATTATTATTATTAGCCTCACTATTATTTTGCTAATAGTATAGGGGTAACTATTATCACTAATACTCATGAACCAATAATCTTGTTATAAAGTTTTAAAGAGTCTTATAAATATTTTTAATAAGTATTAGTTAATAAAATGCTAAAGCATAAGCTCTAAAAGAATAATTAAGATAACATAATAAGTGACATTATTTAATCAAGTGAAATTCCCAGTGGTATACCCGAACTTTTTGGAAATTCCACTGGTATACCCGAGTTTTTTTTAATCCCAAATATGTACCTAATGTTAAACATAATTCCCAAAAGTAACCTTTTTGGTTAAAATTTGTTAAAAACACTAACCATGGTTAATAAATTGAAAAAAAAAACAAAATAAAGGAAAAACAACCACAAATTGGGAGCAATCGGATCATGTTTTGTAAAATCCGACCTCAAATCGAAACCCTTAAGGATAAAAATGACCCGTAAAACCTTGCGCTGACTATTTTTTTCACATAAATCAATGCGAGCAAAACGAGGCAAATCGGGAATGCAAATTGGGGGCAATCAGATCATTTATTGCAAAATTCGACCTCAAATCGGACCCTATAAGGGTAAAAATGACCCGTAAAACCTTCAGCGAACTATTTTTCACATACATCAATACGCACAAAATGAGGCGAATTAGGAAAGCAAATTGGGGGCAATCAGATCTTTTTTTGCAAAATCCGACCTCAAATTGGATCTTGTAAGGATTAAAATGACCCGTAAAACCATGAGCGGACTATTTTTTTCACGTAGATCAATGTGCGCAAATCGATGCTAATCAGAAACGCAAATTGGGGGCAATCGGATCATTTTTTGCAAAAACCCATTAATTTAATATATTACTAGTTTTAAAATTTATTTTTTTAAAGAAAATTAAAAAAAATTGTTAACCAAAGTTAAATCTAACCTTAAAATAGGTATATTCCATTACAATTAACGGAATATACCTCTAAATGTAACGGATGGGAATTAGACATAATTTCAGGTATACCACTGGGATTAAAATAAACTCGGGTGTACCAGTGGGATTTCGAAAAAGCTCAGGTATACCACTGGGAATTTTCCTTTAATCAATCAAGTTACTAATGGTATAATATTATTATAATATTTTAATATCAAGAAGAAGTGGTTCTCGAAGCTCAGGAAGAACGGTTCATTGAAAGTAAGGAAGTAGATTGCTAACGACGGACCGAGGTAACATCTATTGCCAACATCCACAATCCCCTTCACAATGTGTTTATGGATATGATATTATGATTACTTACAATAAAGTTATGATATAAATATATGATTGTGGGATGTTTTTATGATTTGAATTATTAAAGCTATAAATATATGAATGTCTTAAATAAATCTTAAGACATAAAATATGAATATAATATGGCTCTTAGTTACTTATGAATAAAAACAAACGAAACATGACAAATAAAAGTGAAAGACGAGGTTCTGGCAGTATTATGTTATGTTATGCTAATGTTACGTTCTATTATGATTTCGGTCGTGCACGTACCTTGGCAACCCCACGTGGGTATGCTTATGTTTATGTTGACGTCTATAAGACGTTTATGGTAGGAGACGTCCTACATATGTTTATACTTGACAGTTTCCTTGAAATAACTAAATGGATAAGATAATAGGTTATATTCTTATAATGTTTATGTTTATGTTTGTTTGTTTTAATTATGATACTAAATATTTACGAAATTTCTTTAAAATGTATTACTACTTTCTAAAGTCCCTCTTTGCTTTCAAATAAAATTTTACATTGTTAGGGTACTATGTCACTGGGCCTCGGCTCATGATATTACATTTTGGTTTTAGGTATTGAAGAGGACATCGGGACAATTTAGTGTGAGGACGATCGGTGAAGTCACATTTCTCCGGTTAAATAAATAAACTCTAGTAGTTAACTTTTGTATTAAACGCTAACTTTAAAATTCATAATTAATTATGTTGGGTTGTAACCAAATATTTTAGCTTGTTATATGACTTATGTTTCTTTAATAATATTGGTAAGTTATGTTACTTATGAACCTTGTGTTTCTAAATGAAGAGACACGGCATGTGACGCGCCGACAAATTGGGATTCCGCTGCTAATTATAAATTAATTAACCAAATAAAATATATTAGAAGTCGGGGCGTTACATAATCATACAAGAAAACCAAGAAAAGATCATAGAATAATATAGCATAAAAGATTATATCAAGATCATACACAAAGCAAGAAAGAATTCGAACCCAAGTAACCTAGACTACTCGGCTATCTCACGAAAACATGATCAACAACAACAAACTATCTAATCCTATTATCATATGAAATACAATCCTAATCCTAAGTAGAAGAGATCTAGTTACCTAGCTAGATTAAAGCAAGAGAATTCACGCCAAGAACCACGCACGAACCTCACCCACTCGTCCCTTTGTTCGACCAAAGCCACACCCAAGGTTAGGTTTGAATTCATGAATAAGATTGAAGGTCTTGAATCAATCTTCAATGGTGTCTTTGATTTGATGAAATATAAGAAAGATTGGGTTGGGATTTTTGGTGAGGTGCCGTGAGATGTAGAGGGGAAAGGAGGAGTTTTATTTGTAGTTTAGTTCATATAATAGATGAGAGAAAGGGAGGACTTTTAGGAGGTGGCTTTACTAAATATTAGGAGGTATTTCAGGAATCGAATTAAGGAAAGTAACAACATAGGGGGCCGGCTAAGCTAAGGGCAAGTGTAATAATCCGAAATTAGGGCCAGAAAATTTCCCGATTTATTAATGTTATGTTATTATTCTAAGTCCAAAAGGCCCAATTATTTGGACTGTTATTCTTATTTCTTTTTCCCTTAACTTAAATTTGGGCCCAATTACCCAAATCCATTCCCCTTGGTCGGCCCCTCTAATCATGGCCAAGGGTTGATTTCTTTTGTAATTCTAAATTAATTAAATGATTTTAGGATTATTTAGTCAATCAATCTTAAAAGACCCATTCCTAACTACCTTGAACTAAGTCCCCCAAAATAGCTCAATAACCCTACTCCCTCTCCATATTCACGGCCCCCCTCTCTAAATTGTTGTTATTTTATTTTCTTTTATTATTTTTCTTTTGTTCTTTATATTTAAATAGGGAACAAGCTCATAACCTGTTTTACTTATTTTTCTATACAACTCTAACTCTCAAAAGAACCCTAAAAACTTCCTAGTGGTCGTGTATTTTCGAGTACCCAAGGGATACTTTTCTTGATTTTTCTTCCTAATCCAGGTAACTAGACTATCCTGTTTAAGTTTGGTACAATTTAACTATATAGTTAATTAGGATTAAACTAGGAGAATTGATAGAATTAGCATCATGATAAGTTAGGATTGTTCGAACCTTATGATATATTATTTATGATATTTTTCTTGATATTTTATGTAATCTTTATGAATCTTTAGGTGTTTTAATTAATTCTATGCATAATATAATATCTTTAAGTGTATGTTTATATTGAATAATTGTATGATAAATTTTGAATATGAATCTTGAAATATTCGAACCTATGTCGAGTGTCATAAAATAATTTTGATGATAGTTTTCATGATATTTTCTTGAATAAAGTTGATAATCTTGATTATTTAATTGTTTAATTAAAGCCTTAAATTAAAGTTATTATTTTGTCCATATTATGGAAATTGTCGAGTAAAATAGAATAATAAAGGGAATTAAAAATCTGATCTTTATAGTTGAATCTTGTTAATTCTTGAATTGTTATTAGTAGTCTTTTAATAATCTTTAATATAAGCATGATGATATTAATTCTTGGAAATTAATCTTTTTACTGATTTAAAGCCATGAAGGCCGTGTGATACATGTATGGAAAGGTATTGATTTTGATCTTGTTTTGTTACAAATTTGATGATCTTATGTTCAAAGCATGATTTTATCGTTTATTAATAAGTTTATATGATTATTTATTGATAATTGTATTTAATTAATTTAAAGTATTAATCTTGGTATTTTGGTGTAAAATGTCGAGTGGCATAGGATAAGAAAAATAGGTTTTTTATCATGTTTTGAGCAATATTTGTTGTTAATTGTTAATTTAAATGATTTATTTAATTGTTTATATGATTAATTGATGAATTGATTTAATTATTATTTTGTTATTAAAAATGTCGAACGGTTCTAATATGATTATGATCAATTTAGTTTAATTTTTGGCTTATAATAATTTAGATTGTAATTTTAGGAATTAATATGATTAAAGGAATTAAAAGGGAACTAATAAGATAAATTACAATATGAAGGAAAGGAACAATATGATAATAAAGATAAAGTTATAAGATAATAATAAGTATTGGTCTCACGATGGCCATGTCGATAAGATAAGACAAGATAAGATAAGAAACGGACGCCTGTTTGGTGATACACGGGTCACCAGATTAGGTTAAGTCGAAGCCACTGCCCTACTACGGTCTCTGGGCAGTTCTGGATCTTAAGATGCGTAGTCGTCTAAGTAGTTGTACACGGGCTACTATTTAGGAGTTATAGCCATAACTTAGGCTTAGTTCTTGTAAAGGAGAGCTACGGGTAGAATACACGGGTTCTTCCCGACGCGTTTTAGGAAAGTTGGGATGTACACGGGCATCCTTACGAGCTATAATGACCGGTCCATAAAGTTAAGAAGATGGTTAAAAGAAGGGTTTAGGGTAATAATATGAAACACAAGTATTTTACAGGTTGGATATGAATATGTAAATGTCAATGTATTTTATATGTATAATTCTACGTATTGTATAAGTATTGCATGTTAAGTCTTCCGCTGCGTACGTCTGATAAGTATGTAATGACTCGGTCTTTAAGTATGTATTCATGTATGTATTTAGGTACGAGTATATGTATATGTATGTATGTATCTTTATATGTATTCTACAGGTATATCTATACGTATCTATACGTATTTTGTACGTAGACGTGTGTATTTCTATACGTATTTCTGCAGGTACTATATACGTATTTTATACGTATTCCAGACGTATTTTGTACGTATTTTTATACGTATTTTGTATGTATTTTTATATGTATTTTATATGTATTTTTATACGTATTTTGTATGTATTTTATACATATTTTGTATGTATTTTTATACGTATTTTGTATGTATTTTTATACGTATTTTGTATGTATTTTATACGTATTTTGCATGTATTTCGAATGTATTGCTATACGTATTTTCATGTATTTTTGGTATCATTTTCTTGGAATAATTCTATGATATTATATGGTTAATGGTCTCTCATTTAAGCAGGACAGCCTAGTTACTCGCCACTGACGGTGGACCCCCCCCATTTCAGGTGATGATGCAGACGCATAAGTGGGCTTACGTTTGGTTCGGGTTGTGTTTGGTTAAGTTTTATAGAGAGAACCCGAAGTCCATCTTATGTTATTTACTTTCTTTATTATTTAGTTTTGCCCAGCCTGTTGGGAACGATAATTTGAGTTGTATTTTGGATTTATTTAAGGACATTTGAGACTTTTATTTAATTAATTAGTTAATAAATGGAATAATGAACTTCAATATTAATAATATTCTTTAAGTTTTTGTTTGGTAATGATCCAATTGTCGATTTCCTTTGTAAATTGACAGCCTATATAAGTCGGGTCGTTATAGCAAGGCTAGGTTTGGGCCAGATTCAAATAACAAAATTAATTCTTTGGGCCTAAAAAGGATGATTTAAACCCTGAGACTTAATTTTACACGAAATTTTATGGCCCAAAAATCTGCGTCGTTACAACTATCATTAATTTAGTATATGTTTTATTAAAAAAGGATCCGCGGATCTTGCGGATCCTAATACGGATCTATAAACAAGATCCATAGCCCAACAACATAATTAAAAAAAGAAAAATAACACCTAAGGAGCTTGGAAGCCCACTAAGAGTCACGGCTAACAAGTGGAAGGAAAAAAAAATTGTCTTAAAAACCCTAATATCAACTTCCCTAAAGTCCTTATTAATCCTTGTCTCCCAAGGAAATAATCTTTCAATCTTTCCATTTTACCTTAAATCATCCTAAACTTAATATTTTCATGACTCACACAATATTTTATGTCCTAAATTATGTAATCTCAACAAATATATAAACCCCCTTAGACCATTCATTTCATTCACACATTTTCATTGGTTTTCTCTCTCACACATAACTTTGCTCTAAAAAACTCCCACACTTTCTCACACCACTCGGCCACCACCACCACCGGCGGGCCACCAGCCGACACAACCCCACCAGTGCTAATTCCACCAACAATGTCCACCTCGTCGGCCTTTCCTTCATAGTTCTTTATATTGGGTTACATTTATTCCTTCTCCTTTTCTCTCAATTAAATAAACTAGTAACATGTTTTTATAAATAACTAATTACATTTTTTTATACTTAAATAAATCTGAAAATTATGTTTCTAATATTATTATGATTATTAGCAATTAATTACCTAGTATTTAATCGTCACTATTAAGACAAATGAATAAATAATCACCTATTTAAATTAATACAAAAATAAAATAAGATTTTCTTTCATTATTAAAAGAAGTTGATTATAAAATAAAAAAATAAAAAAATAAAAATCCATGCACGTATAGTAAATTTAAAAAGTGATCAATTTTGTAGTCCTTGTCAATTTTGATAGCCCTTGTCTTAATTAGGGTTATATTTTATTTGTAGGGTGGTGTTTTACGCGATCAATTTAAACAGTGACTTTATATTCGTATAGAACGATTAAAGGTACGTTAAGGGGCTAGATACCTTATTAAAGTGTTTACATGATTTTTACGTGTTTATATGATACATGATATAATTTATGTTCAATTAATTTTGTATTATGTTAATTTAAAGTTTGATGACAAAACAATTTTATATTTTAGTAGCCTTATATTTTATGTCATGAAATTTCTATATTTTAGAAAAAAAAAATTTTATTTGAATCATCTTATTATATTTTAGAAAATAATGTTTTATGGAAAGATTTGAATCTTATTATATTTTGGAAAATAATATCATAGAAACTATTCTATGAAAAGTTTTGGAATAACTAAATATTTCAATGATATTGTCATATCATTTTGAAAGACTAAGGAAATAAGGAATTTTGGAAGGTTACAGTTATATGAGTATATTTTCTTTATACTCAACTCTTATTATATTAAAACTATTTTTGGTGACACCACAAGCTTTATAAGCTTATTTATTGTTTTGTAATCCCGTTATGTGGATTTGGTTGATATGACAATGCACTTTGTATAACCTAGTCTTTCCTCAAGGATAGCCTTTATATAGAAAGATACTAACTTGGGGGGTGTGCACACTTAGAGAGGAATTGGGGTATAGGAAAATTTTATTTTCAATCTTTGAATATTTACATTCAATATTCATGGTTTGGAATATTTTTGGAAAATGATCATCTTGGATAAATAATTGTTGTCTTATAATAATGACTTGAGTATTTCAAAAGCATGTTTATTAAATAAGGTTGATTTTGACTTATCTTGCATTTTACGTACATAGCATATTTTGCTAACCGGTACTTTATTTTGTTTTGGCTTTGGTCTACTTATTATTTATTGATAAGTAGCTAGGTGTTGATGATCAAAGTGAACTACATGTTGCATCAGGGGCAAGGGCGTCATTCACCTAGATTAGGGTTTTAATTTTTAGTTATTATGTTGTGTTACAAATTTTATCGCATTTAATAATAAGTACCTTTAATTTCCGCTGCAAAGTTGTAGTCAAGTATAGCATTACATTATCACGTGGCGGTAATACGCCCAAGTCTATCTCTATGGTATATTATATGTATTATTCTAGTATTTTCGTAGAGGGAGATTTGGGGGTGGTATAACAAGGATTGAAGCAAAATGACGAAGACGAAGATGACCCGTGGATGTTATTTGATACCTCGGAATCGGAGGGAGGCACAAGGGGACATGACACAAATTAAACACGACTCTACAACATCATCGACCCAGAATCCAGGTACACAAAAGAACTTCGTGGGCTTTGATTCCTTAAGTTTCTAACTTACCCCACCCCCAACCCCCCCGGGGGTTCACATTTTTTTAAAATTAATTTTACATATATATTTTTTAATTAACTAATATGATTTGAATTTTTTTTCCATTATTTAACATGTTGTAATTTTATTATTATTATTTTAATACATTTGTATAATTGTATTATTGTAATATGTTAGTTATGAATTTATGCTGTATCATTGTAAATTTTAAATTTTTTAATTTTGTATACTTGTAATTTGTGAGTTGTAACTTATAATATCAATTGAATATAAATTACATCTTAATTTTTTTTATTTGACTTGTTGTAATTTTGTTATTATTATTTTATACATTTGTATTATTGTAATATATATGTTAAAAAACCCCTAAATAAACCCTAAACCCTAAACACAAACCCCCTTAAAAGTCAAAACCCCTTAAATAAACCACCATAAACCCACAAACCCACTGATGACCCAGCCCAAACGAACCCATGACCCACAAACCCAGCCCACGAATTTGACCCATGAACCGACGAACAAACCCAGGAATTAACCCACGAACCCAACCCACGAATCAACCCATGAATCAACCCACGAACCCAACCCATGAACTCACGACCCAAACTCACAAATCAACCCACGAACCCAGCCCGACCCAGACCGACAACTGACCCACGAATAACCCACATGGTCCAGTTCGTGGGTCAACCAATACCCAGCCCGACCCGGATTCAGCCCGCCCATTTGCAATTTGGTTCGGTTCGTGGGTCAGCTCAGCTCAACCCAACCCGGACCGGCCCGGCCCAGCCCGTTTGGTGGCCAGCACTAACATGGGGTGCAAATTTAAATTGGATTAAATTTGGAAAAATGGAAAAGAATAATCCCACCTTTGGGTGGTCTGCTCAAAATAATCCCACCTTTAATTTAATCCAAAATAATCCCACCTTTATATATCAGTTGCAAATTTTCTTTTAAAATTTTTATTTTGTAGTTTTAAAAGAAAAATGGACATTTCTTTTTCAAACAGAAAATGGTTTTCAATCATTGGAACACCAATTTTTTTTCAAAAAAAAAAAGCTATTTTTAATACTTTCAAACAAAAAACAAACTTAGAAAATTAGAAGATGTTATTCAAGCACAATATTAAGTTAAAACAAACTAAGTCTTCACAGCATTATTCATAAAAAAGCAATAACTAATTATTAAAACAAACATGTGATTAAATTAATTCTTTTTTCACAATAACGAATTAAATCATTCATGAAAAAGCAAAGGCTCCACAACATCTTCCTTCCCCACAAGATAGAGCCCTACAATGGAAAGGAGGATTGACAACTTGGACGTTATTACTGGCACCTACTATAACAACCCGTCTTTTGGGAGCGGCGTAAGCAGAAATAACGTCAAGACATATTGTTACCATACGACACACTCGACTAAAAATATAACATTATTTAGAGTCTAAAATATACATTAGGAAATAAATCTAAACCTTATACATTGGTTGTCGAGACCCTAATACAAAAGTAATTGGAAGAAACAAGTGGAATATCCTAAGCTCACACGCCCATCCAGGCCCACGTTCCAACTACTCAACCTGATCACTTGTAAAATTGGGTCCACCGTCAGTGGGGATTAACAAGGCTGTCCCACCTAAAAGTGGATTCAAATAATCGAAGCATAATTCAAACAATCAAACAGATTCACTCAACATACACGTAATCAATCATAAGGGAATACATACCTGGCGTCCTTCGTAGCAGAAGCATCCTTAACATACATTTATTGATTAATCACAAGACATCAACAACACGCAACGGAACAAGCAATCATTCATATAATAGCATCAAGACAAGTTACATACTATGCAACGGAAACTCATCCATCAATGCGTCATCCAATACATTCGACACACATACAAGGCATCAAACAAAGTCCCCGACACGATCGAAGTCGATACAAACAAACAAAGTCCTCGACACGGCTCGAGGCCGATACAACAAACAAAGTCCCCGACACGGCTCAAGGCCGATACAACGAACAAAGTCCCCGACACGGCTCGAGGCCGATACAACAAACAAAGTCCCCGACACGACTCAAGGCCGATACAACAAACAAAGTCCCCGACACGGCTCAAGGTCGATACAACATTGACACGACCGAATCAAAGCGATCAATGAAACGACCCAAAATCAGGCAACATATGACACGACTCGAATCTAAACGAGTACCGACAATCACGCATGACTCTCACGAATTTACACAACCAGTTCAACAATTCATACAACGCATAAATCAAGAAAGCGTCTTCACTAGATCATAAGTAATCAAATAAAAAAACTTATAGTTTTAGATTAGTTATAAAGGAATAGCCCAAATAAACTCTACAAGTATTTTAAATAATTAAATTACATCAACTGTCCAATTTTATTCTGGAAATTGTTACTGTCACTCACTCTAATTTCAAGGGTTACACCACAAAAGTTTCGTACAAAAATAAGTTCATTTACTATTTTTAAGGAAATTAATAACCAGATTTTCAGATTTATCTAAAGTTGGTTCCTGAATTTTCTGACCTAGTAGATGAACTCCAAAAATTACGCAAAATTAACACATATTACATTACCCTATTCTGGTTAGTCACCTAAATTTTCGTTGCAAACGGACTTGTCTAGAAGGGTTAAGAAATTCAAAAACAATTTCTGGACAAATTCAACCGTTTAACAGATTCAATCATATTGAAGCTCAAAAGGACGAGTTTAGCCACGAAATAATTATTCCATCAAGTTTATCTAGTAAAGAAGTTATTATAAAAACTTTATCAAGAAACAACATGATTAGATCAAGAATTAAATTCATACACTTATAAATTATTCAAGAAACATAATAAAAATTCATGCTTTAACAATATAATCATGCATTCAAAAATTAAAATCCACGTTTTGTTCTACTAAGAGTCTAAGACCATGCGCCATCATCATCATCAAAGGTAGCACTTTTTAATTCATAATTCAACACATATATAATTAAACACCCTTATTTAATTATCTAGATTATACTACAATTATTTAAATACAAGTTTAGATGAAAAGGTTTAGTTATCGTGAATTGATGCACAAAAATTTACCCTTTTGGATTTCAAAATACGAAAGAGAGAAAAAGAATAGAGAGGAAAAAAAAGGTTTGTATATTTTGAAAGAGAAATAATAGGATAGAGAAAAGAAAGTGGAAATGTTTCTGATCAAAAAGGTAATTATTTATAGATATAAAATATCGGATTGAATTATTCTGGCTAAACAGAAAGTAAAATACTAATTAAATAATAATTTAAAATAAAATTATTAATTTTAATTAATATTATTTAAGGGGTCGGTTATCATAAGGGGAAAAAATGGGCTTTCACAAAAATAATGATCCAATATGCATTGGGCCGGGCTTATAAACTGACAATTGATCCTTAAGAAAATTATACGAAATTTATTTGAAAAATTTTAAAATATTAATATCATAAATTCCTGGAAAATAAATTACCAAAGCTTTTCCTTTTAATAAACAGGGAATTTATTAATAGGTTTTCGAAATAAATATTGAAGACAACCGGAAGTATAATCTAGATTTCTAAAATTCTAATCCCGGAAATACGGGGTGTTACACCTACTTGAGCCTGTTTTACCATAGCAGCATGGTTTTGACCTACAAGATGCGACTTGAAGACCGTCTCGCTGTTGCAAACCACATTGCATAGAGTACAGGTTCTCACAGCATTAGAAGCAGCCCCACTTTTCAGAATCTTCTGTATCTTCACCTTAATGAGCTTGGGCTCCTTTGATCGAACTTTAGCCTTCACCTGATTAAATATGGGAGAGACTGTTGGAGCGGGTAAACCTGTGGATGAATTTGTTGAGGGAAGTGAAACAACTATTGAAGAAGGAGTAATGGTGTTGGAGTTTGGAATCGGATGGTGTAGCTTTTGCAGGTTCGTTTTGTGTTTCTTTCCCACTAAATGAATTTTCAGGTCACCACTAGTTGTGCAGCTGATTTTACAAACATCACACCCAAATGGATCTGCTTCTCCATTTTTCCTTTTCTTGGTTGAGTCTTGTGCATTGGTTCCAACAGTTTTCAAGTTCACAGCACTTGCGTGAGCCGTCTGTGCACGTTGCTGAAGCAGCAATTTTAAAAAATAAAATAAAATTAGAAAGCATAGAGTGACAATACTTCCTAATTATAATTTTGCTCTCTTCCTGTCAACTCAAGATCAATTACTTCGACACTCCAAATAAATCCCGACGTTTCAACTAATGTTTCAATTATAGACAAACAAAGGGAAGGCAAAAATGATCACCTGAGAAGCATGCTTCTTTCCAAACCTTGCATGTAACATGTAACATTGCAAATGATACTTCTCCGTTACATGTAACATTGCAAACCTTGCATACTATAATAGCTTGAATTGCAGCCTCCAAAAGCTTCTGCTTCTTGTCATGCAAATTAACAAGCTTAATTAGGGGTGATAATGAGTTCAACCTATTCGCGAACAGTTCTAGCTCGACTCGGTCAGAGCTCCGTCAAGGCTCGGTTCGTTTTAGCTCGATTTGAGTTCGAGTTCGCTCGAGACAGTAACAAGCCAAGCTTGAGTTGTGCCAAGCTCGGCTGGAACAACTCATGAACAGGCTCGATTAAATTTTTATACATTTAAATAATATACTTCCTCCGTAAATGAAAAATTGCAATATTTGCCATATTTGGATGTTTTTAAAAATTTGCAACAAACTTGTCACTTTCTATTTTGGGTAATGTTTAACATATTTCTCTCTCCTACTTTTATTAATCTACTAACTTTTATTTATCTCTCCTACTTTTTCTACTCAACTAACTTTTATTTCTCTCTCCTACTTTTATTAATATACTAACTTTTATTTCTCTCTCCTACTTTTACTAATATACTAACTTAAACACACTTATAAATTTTTTTTTAGAGTCTGTGACCTCCCCTTTTGTTGCAATTTTTCGTTTACGGAGGAAGTATTATGTTTTATAAATAAATTTTTTTATTATTATATATCAAATAAATTAATAGTCGTATTGTTAAGATATTAACTCAAAATACAAACATATTCAAAAAATTTATAATAAAGAAGTCATATAAACTAAGAATAATATTAGGTGACACTGCTCGTGAACAGTTTGATAAGGGCTTGGTCAATGTTTAGTCAAAGCTCGTCTTGATTACGACTCAGTTCGTCGAGGTTTAAGCTCGGCTCGAGTTTGAATAAAGTTAAATGAACATGAGCCAAGGTAAGCAGAGTTCGGGCTCGACTCGTTCCATAATCAACCCTAAGTTTACTAGTGACTCCTGCCACACCTTGTCCACCAGGAGTAACCACTTCAGCAACACCACAATTTGCGTTACTTTAATGAGGTGCTTGCTCTGCTACAGACTGCAAAGCTGGAGGATAACATTTATGGAGACTTTTATTGTGTTTCTTCCCAGACAATTGCTTCTTATAAGCTTGAACGGTGTTACACTCAATTTTACAAAGCTCAAACCGCACACTTTGACTCAAAGATGATTTGTTCGGATTTACCTTAAGTGGCTTTATTTTTTTCTTAGAGACTTTGTTAATCATTTTCTGTGGCTTTATTTTTTTTCTTAGGGACTGTGTTAATCATTTTCTGACCTACCACAGTATAGTTTACTGGGGCTTCATAACTTATTGAAGCTATATATGGCTTCTGTTCTCAATGGTTGGATTTCCTACAGCTTATAAATATCAACTTGTAAATTTCAAGTGATCATACCCAATAAAATTGATGATCAACGTACTTAAAATAAAATTTTGATTTTTCAAGAGTTAATGTACATCGAACAACATTAATAGTTTGCATTTTAAAGTTTAAACCATAAATGCATTGACAAAATCCTAACTAATCAAATTGAAAGTCTGTGACTAAGGGCTCGTTTACATTAGTTGAATAAAAATGAACTGAACTGAAAGTAACTAAACTGAAATGAACTGAACTGAACTTAATAGAGATGAACTAAACTGAACTGAATAGAAGTGTATTAATTGAACCAAGTAGAGATGAACTGAACTGAACTGAACTGGACTGAACTGAATAGAGATGAACTGAATATAATCTGAAATAAACAAGCCCTAATAATAATGACATTCAACACCATAACATACAAAAATTTTAAACCATCCATAGTTTTATGCCCTATGAAAAGAAGATAAACCTACATATTGCTACCCCACATTCGCCATTTTAATGAGTATGTTTTCCAAGAACTCTTCCAATGATTCATCAATGGCAGAAATTCAATTCAATAAATTCAGATATTGAAATAAAATTTTCAAAATTCATCATGAAATCAAACATCCAAAAACATAAATTAGAAAAAGAAGGGTGGAAATTAGAAGAAAAAACATACAGGGGAATACTTAATAGGAGCAGCTTGGTTGACAACCCAACAAGGAGAAGCACTTTTATTATTCAAATGATTAATGGGTTGTGCCACATACCCTTGATAATTAGATGGGTAAACCCTAGAATCAGTGTATGGGTTGAAGCCATAGTGAGGGTAAGAGAATGAAGAAACAGAGGGGGGAGAATGGAAATGAGGAGAAACATCAGATTGTTGATAATTGAGAGGAGGATCAGTAGGGACTGAAGGGTGCAAAGATTGACCAAGAAAATAAGACCATTGAAATGCAATTCGGGGTACGTACGATCCGATTCACACGTATCGGAACGGGAGTCGAACACGACCTGATCGCTTTTTGGTTCATAGTCAGATTCATCGTAGAAGAAAATGGATATGAGCCATGGCCGGACATAAAGTGATAGATCGAAGAAAGAATAAAGGAGGAAGGAGAAAGGACGAAGATAAATGCAAAAGTGAATAATGAATTGGATTTTCTCTCTCCTCTAACTATACCTCATTAATGTAATTTAGTAATTGTTGTCAGCTGGTGACAACTAACTAGATTTATTGCTTCCACTTTATTGACTTTAATTTTAGGAAATATTGTAAATATAAATCCAAAGTTTAAGCAGTTTCCATTTATTAAACCGAATTTTAGAATTTTTTTAATCTGAAGTTTGACCCCTATCTCCATCTATTGATCCAGCTCCAAAAGTGACATATGAAAACTGGTAAAAAAGGGCGGTGGGGGCCACATTTCTTTTATTCTTTTATTTTTAAATTTAAACATCATTCTTTTATTTTTTTTATTTTTTTAGGGGATTTAAAAATCATTCTTATCATTTATCACCTTTAAACAAATTGTTTTATCCTAACAAAATTTAACAAATTAACACAATCTAATCTATTAAATAACTTGAAACAAATTAATTTATCCTACCAAAATTTAATACAATCCTAATCCAAAGTCTAAACTCCATGTAAAAAAAAAAATTCTAAACTTACCCACATTAATATTTCCCATTAAATCAAAACCACTCACCCACCCATCCGTATTCATCAAACATCAACCTCATTTCCCCTCTCTCTCCTCCAAATCCACCCACCACAACCTCATCACCCTCTCCTCCATAGCCACCATCAACAACCGCTAAAATTATCACTACCGACGTTACCCCATAACATCACCATCACCGACATCACCACAACCAACATCCCTACTAATATTCATCAAACTTAAACTTTAGAGGGTTTTATTTTTGAAGTGGTGGAAGAGGAAAGGGAATTGGGCGGTGGTTTGGTTGGGGGACGTTTTGGATGGGATTTTGTTGGGGGACGTTTTGGACGATTTTGGCGGTGGTGGATGAAGGTGAGGTGGGCAATGACTTGAGGGAGAATTTGGTGGTTTGAATGGGTGATGTGAATGCCAATGTTGCAGTGTGAGGTGGTGCCGCTGACGGTGGTCGGTTGCGTGGTCGTTGTTGCTTTGCTGGTTACGAAGTGGTGGTCTAGTGGAGTTGGTGATGTTGGTGATTTTTGCCTACAATCATTAATTGGTTCAATTTTTTTAAAGTGATTTCTCAAAAGGGAATAAAATAATCATAAATAAAATGGGGTTAATGAGTTTTTTTACCGGTTAAACAGGTAGCAAGTAGAAGGGGATCAATAGATGGAGATAGAAGGCAAACTTCGGATTAATAAAAATAATCAGAAATTTGGATTAATAAACGGAGACCACCCAAACTTCAGATTTATATTTGCAATTTTTCCTTTATTTTATTATTAATTTACCCCCTTTTCATTTCTTTTAGAGTTTTAATTAGTAATGGACTGGGCTACAATTTTTAAAAACACTTGTAATATATATGACTCATCGTATCCGATTCACCCAAGGGTAGCGTACCCCGTATCCGTTTTAGTACCGCGTTTCGAATTGACTCCCGTCCCTTGTAACAATGAATAAGACATTTTAGGCTTATGAATTGGGATTATACACTTTGATTAATGTGTTTTAGACAATTAGTTCAGAAATTAGTATGGGAGGTTTGGTTTGTAAGAAGGGGATGGGTTTTATATATCTGTTGAAACAGGGAAAAAGGGAATTGCCATTCTTAGATGCACGAGAATGGAAAAAATACAAGTTGCATTAAAATAATTTTATCCCCCACATCACAAGTAGAATTAAAAGACGATTGATATTTAGCCCTAAGTGTTAAGACTAAGGGCTTGTTTAGTTCAACTTAAATTCAGTTCAATTCAATTCACTTCTATTAAGTTTAGTTCAGATTTTTTCAATAATTTTACTAATTAGTTCTATTATATTATTTAAGTAATAATAATGATAAATACAGCTGGGAAAAATTGATACGACCCACTAACCCGTCACAAATTCCACCAGTTATTCACGGATTTTGGTTGAGGGGTTTATTCGACGCATTTAAATAAACGGGTCAACCAGACACGACTGGTTTATTAAACGAGTCAGCTTAAAGTCAAAGAATTCCTCCCGTTGAAGTAAACGGGTTGACATGAACCCGACCCGACTCAATTTCCACTTCTAATTATAACATTGACAATAGTAAAAATGTTGATAATAATATTAATATTTTGATGATGATGAATGATGATAATAATATTTATAATAATACTAGAATGATGATAATAATAATAATAGTAATAATAATAATAATAATAATATTAATAATAATAATAATAATAATAATAATAATAATAATAATAATAATAATAATAGTAACAATAATATTAATAATAAGTCAACCTTTGATCGATCTTCCACAATTAAGCCAACCTTTTGAATATCCAGAATTAAGCCAACCTTGCTATCATTTAAGCCAAAAATAGGTTAAATGATTATTTAATCTATTAATTACCTATTGTTTTTGGTTAGTGTTGTCATTTAAAGAAAAAATATGTTGAATGATAGTAAAATAGTGATCTAAAACAAAAGAAAATAAGAGAATACATAATCACTTAATCTATTTTTGGCTTAAATGATAAAAAGGTTAGCTTATTTCTAGATTTTCGAAAGGTTGCCTTAATTGTGGAAGATCGACCAAATATTGGCTTATTTTTGACAATTTTTCCTAATAATAATAATAATCTTAAGATATAAAATGATCATGTCACAACTTATTGATAGCATGTGATATTTTATTAGAACCTTTTACGGAGTAACATATTTAATTAAGTTTATAATGGTCTCAACTGGGGCGATGATAATAAGAAAGCAATTTCTATATTAGTCATCACCCCAGTTGGGACCATTATAAACTTAATTAAATATGTTACTCCTTAAAAGGTTCTAATAAAATATCACATGCTATCAATAAGTTGTGACATGATCATTGTATATCTTAAGATTATTATTATATTGGAAAAATTTTCAAAAATAAGCCAATCTTTGGCTAATCTTCCACAATTAAGCCAACCTTTCGAAAATTTAGATTTAAGCTAACCTTGTTATCATTTAAGCCAAAAATAGGTTAAATGATTATTTATTCTCTTATTTTCTTTTGTTTTAGATCACTATTTTACTATCACTCAACATATTTTTTTCTTTAAATGATAACACTAACCTGAAACAATAGGTAACTAATAGATTAAATAATCATTTAACCTATTTTTGGCTTAAATGATAGCAAGGTTAGCTTAATTCTGGATATTCAAAAGGTTGGCTTAATTGTGGAAGATCGATTAAAGGTTGGCTTATTTTTGACAAATATTCCTACATTATTATTATTATTATTATTATTATTATTATTATTATTATTATTATTATTATTATTATTATCATTATTTTAGTATTATTATAAATATTATCATCATCATCATCATCATCATTTTTACTATTATCAATGTTATATTAGAAGTGAAAATTGAGTCGGGTCGGGTTCATGTCAACCCGGCCCGTTTACTTAAACGGGTGGAATTCTTTGACTCTAAGCCGACTGGTTTAATAAACCAGTCGTGTCTGGTTGACGCGTTTATTTAAACGCGTCGAATAAACCCCTCCACCAAAATCCGTGAATAACTGGTGGAACTTGTGATGGGTTAGTGGGTCGTATCAATTTTTCCCAATTTTTTTCCCAATTGTATTTATCATTATTATTACTTAAATAATATAATAGAACTAATTAGTAAAATTATTGAAAAATTTGAACTAAACTTAATAGAGGTGAATTGAATTGAACTGAATTTAAGTTGAACTAAACAAGCCCTTAGTCTTAACACTTCGGGGCTAAATATCAACCGTCTTTTAATTCTACTTCTGATGTGGGGGATAAATTTTTTTTAATGCAACTTGTATTTTTTCCATTCTCGTGCATCTAAGAATGGCAATTCCCTTTTTCCCTGTTTCAACAGATATATAAAACCCATCCCCTTCTTACAAACCAAACCTCTCATACTAATTTCTGAACTAATTGTCTGAAACACATTAATCAAAGTGTATAATCCTAATTCATAAGCCTAAAATGTCTTATTCATTGTTACAAGGGACGGGAGTCAATTCGAAACGCGGTACTAAAACGGATACGGGGTACGCTACCCTTGGGTGAATCGGATACGATGAGTCATATATATTACAAGTGTTTTTAAAATTTGTAGCCCAGTCCATTACTAATTAAAACTCTAAAAGAAATGAAATGGGGGTAAAATAATAATAAAATAAAGGAAAAATTGCAAATATAAATCTGAAGTTTGGGTGGTCTCCGTTTATTAATCCAAATTTCTATTTTTTTTTATTAATCCGAAGTTTTCCTTCTACTTGATCCCCTTCTACTTGCTACTTGTTTAACTGGTAAAAAAAAAATCATTAACCCCATTTTATTTATGATTATTTTTTTCCCTTTTGAAAAATCACTTTAAACAAAATTTAACCAATTAATGAGGGTAGGCAACAATCACCAACATCACCAAGTCCACTAGACCACCACTTCGGAACCAGCAAAGCAACAACGACCACGCAACCGACCACCGTAAGTGGCACCACCTCACACTGCAACATTGACATTCACATCACCCATTCAAACCACCAAATTTTCCCTCAAGTCACTGCCCACCTTACCTTCATCCACCACCGCCAAAATCGTCCAAAATGTCCCCCAACAAAATCCCATCCAAAACGTCCCCCAACCAAACCACCACCCAATTCCCTTTCCTCTTCCACCACTTCAAAAATAAAACCCTCTAATCTCTACTATAAATTTACATCTGGAAGAAGAAAAAGAGAGAATTGGAGAAGTCAAAGGTTCAAAGTTTAAGTTTGATGAATATTAGTAGGGATGTTGGCTGTTGTGATGTCGGAAATGGTGATGTTTTGTGGTAACGTCGGTAGTGATAATTTTAGCTGTTTTTGATGCTGGCTATGGAGGAGAGGGTGATGAGGTTGTGGTGGGTGGATTTGGAGGAGAGAGAGGGGAAATGAGGTTGATGTTTGATGAATACGGATGGGTGGGTGGGTGGGTGGTTTTGATTTAATGGGAAATATTAATTTGGATAAGTTTAGACTTTTTTTTTTGACATGAAGTTTAGACTTTGGATTAGGATTGTATTAAATTTTGGTAGGATAAATTAATTTGTTTCAAGTTATTTAATAGATTAGATTATGTTAATTGGTTAAATTTTGTTAGGATAAAACAATTTGTTTAAAGGAGATAAATGATAAGAATGATTTTTAAATCCCATAAAAAAAAAGAATGATTTTTAAATTTAAAAATAAAAGAATAAAAGAAATCCCATCGCCCTTTTTAACCGGTTTTCATAGGTCACTTTTGGATATGTTTGTATTTTGAGTTAATATCTTAACAATATGACTATTAATTTATTTGACATATAATAACTAGAATAAACAAATTTCTTTATAAAACATAATAGATTATTTAAATGTATAAAAATTAATCGAGCCTGTTCACGAGTTGTTCGAGCCGAGCTTGGCACAATTCAAGCTTGGATTGTTAATGTCTCGAGCGAACTCGAACTCAAATCGAGCTAAAACGAACCGATCCTTGACTGAGCTTTGACCGAGTCGAGCTAGAACTGTTCGCAAATAGGCCGAACACATTATCACCCCTAAGTAAGCTTGTTAATTTGCAGGACAAGAAGGAGAAGCTTTTGGAGGCTGCAATTCAAGCTATTAATGTATGCAAGTTTTGCAATGTTACATGTAACGGAGAAATATCATTTGTTGATCATCTTGATGGAAATAAGCATGCTTCTCAGGTGATCATTTTTGCCTTCCCTTTGTTTGTCTATGATTCATTTCAATTACTTGTTCAGAGCTTGGTTGCATTTGCATGTGTAAGCTAAAGAGTAGGAATGTTTTTATAATCCTTATGATGCATTTCTTGTACTAAGCAAGAGTCCTATTTCTTTTTTTTTTTTATTTTACTTAAAAAAAAAATAAACTACCTATATATCATGAGAAAGTGGTTTTCATTCTTAATTTTAAATACAATTTTTTATTCTATTTTTACAGTTTTTTTTTAAAATATATTATAATAAACACCCAACGTTCCCGATTTCCTGATTAACTCAAGCTAACGCTTTTCGTTTCATATCGAATTTGGTTCCTTGTAACATTAGTTGAAACATCGAAATTTATTTGGAGTGTCGAAGTAATTGATCTTGAATTGACAGGAAGAGAGCAACATTATAATTAGGAAGTACTGTCACTCTATGCTTTCTAATTTTATTTTATTTTTTAAAATTGCTGCTTCAGCAACGTGCACAGACTGCTCACGCAACTACTGTGAACTTGAACACTGTTGGACCAATGCACAAAACTTGACCAAGAAAAGGAAAAAAGGAGAAGCAAATCCATTTGGGTGTGATGTTTGTAAAATCAGGTGCAAAAGCAGTGCTGACCTGATAATTCATTTAGTGGGAAAGAAACACAAAAGGAACCTGTAGAAGCTACACAATCCGATTCCAAACTCCAACACCATTACTCCTTCCTCAATAGTTGTTGCACTTCCCTCAAAAAATTCATCCACAGGTTTACCCGCTCCAACAATCTCTCCCATATTTAATCAGGTGAAGGCTAAAGTTCAATCAAAGGAGCCTAAGGTCATTAAGGTGAAGATACGGAAGATTCTGAAAAGTGGGGCTGCTTCTAATTGTTGGAGAAATTTATGAATTATGGGTAATGTTATGAATAAACTCTCGAGGCGTGTACAGGAACACTTTCCCAAAAATAATATTCCTACCCAATTCTTAGGCCGGGTTGCAAGGAATTCATTGACGAAATACAACAAGAAACAGTGATAATCAAGCCTAGTTTTAACTATCACAAATGAGAACAAGTTTGATGTCAATCTTATGTAACAATGGAGAACACTTAGGTTTTTGCAAGAGTAACTTGAGAGAGATAATGAATGTAACTTCTTATCTCTCACTTCTGATAATAAGTCATATATTAACCCATCATATGTATAGCAGTTAACCCCAAACGACACAACGCAACGGGAAAAAACCGAACAAAAACTAACACGAACCAACAGGCTCACGAGTCACGAGCCAGGCTAGTATACATTATGGAACCCATCTCATCATCAATTTCTTCTTTCGAGAAGGCTGCATCATGAGACTTCATAGCCTCATCAAATGTTGAAGGATCATCCTCCATATGTAGTACATATGAAAATCTTGTCACAAGGGACTGTCTTGATCCTTCAAGCAAGTATACATGAAAGTCAGGCTCGAAAGATTTCTCTTTCCTAGCTCGTTTATTTTTCCTAGGTTGAGTAGATGTAGATGGTACATTTTCATCACTAGTGTGTCCATCTTCCCCTTGATCAACCGAAGTTTGATCAAAGGCTTGAACACTAGTAATCAGAGTAATATTGTAACGACCCGTATTTTATCAATGTTGTTTTCGGAGAAAACAACAACACGGATCATTAATAAATGACTTTATAATGATCAAAACTTAAAACGACAGCGGAAGCTCTAACAAAATCAGTTATTATTAGTAATTATTTAATCAAAACTATAATTATCCCAAAGGTTCTCATTAATCCACTGAAATACTATTATAAGCTATAAATGTTAATCATAAGGCTAGGACTAATACTAAATTGGGCAGCTAAACTGCTACGCTTGCAAGCTCACTAATCCCAACACTCGCTAACACCTGACTTATTATTCGTCTTCACCTGAAAGGGGAATGGGGGGTCCACATTCAGTGGAGAGTAATTAGAATGTTCTACTTAATAGTGGAACGCAATTAAGCATATAATAGTTAGAATACAAATCCATTAATCACACGAATAAATCATCAATAATTATGTTCAAAATAACAACAATCAGTCAACGCAGCGGAAACATACACAAGACCAAGCTATGACCAGACCTCCCATTCAAGCAGTACTTACTCTAGACTCTAGACTTTCATTTCTTTAACTTTGAAGTTCCAGTTCACATTAGGGTTCTAATCCGCGACACAGTCATATGCTCGTAGGGGAAACCTTAACTCTTCCCCAACTTTACTTGTCTCACGCCGGGTGAACCACAAAGGATCTACTTCCCGAGCGCTGGGATCCAGAATTGTTGCCATTCCAGTGGCTTCGACTATACCCATGTTCGTGGAACTTTAGTCACTAGATGGGCGGTCACTTCATATGTTATTAATCTTTCATTTATCTCATTCTCATCATCATCTTTCCTCATCATTTATTATGTGTTTTATATGGTGCTCATACCAGCCGTCAATTCCTTAATTATCCGCATAACTGTCCGTCAATTCCATTTATCAGTATATGCCAGCCGTCCATTCCTTAAACCTGGTGGAGTATACGATAATTGGAAGTACTAGGTGACCGTAATTGGAACTGAGATGTTCGAAATCCCAGAGAGAGGTGCGACACGTATATCGGCCATCTTAAATACCAAGTATTTCCTAGCCAGAGATCGAAACAAGGCAATATCCTCTTATTCTATTTCCTTTCCTTCGTTATTATTATGTTATTATTTTATTTGAACTTAAACTTAAATTCTAAGATAACCTAACTTGCTACTTAGTCAACCCTAGGTCAACATCCTCTCTTGACTTCTAAACTTATTAACCAATTACACAATCATATTAATTCATAAGCATCATAAGATAAATAAAACAAGTAAATGCATAGTTTAATACAAGGTTAAATTAAATAATTAATAACATAATAAAATTTTTGTTTCACAAAATTCACGGTTTTTATTTAAATAAATATAATAAAAGAATTTAATTAATTAATTTCGAAATATGTGTAAATTAAATTAATTTTATAAAATCCAAACATTAAATTTCAAGGTTAAATTTCGAACCAAAATATTTAAATTAAAAATCTAAATTCAAGGATTTAATTAATTAAAAAAGAAGTTCAATAATTAAATTCGGCTTAACTTAATAAAAATTCATGCTTTAGTAAAATATCAAGATTTTTAAACAAAACCCAAAAATCCATCATCATTCGACTTCCATAAAAAAATTAATCAAGATTAACAATTTTAATTCAAGATCTTAATTAATAAAAAGGGTTAATTCAAAAACACTTAAGGATTAAAGATTTAACAAGATTAAAATAAAAAAATTGATCTTTTAAAACTTAACCCATTCGAAAATTTCAAATGAAATACAAACAAGGTTCGATTTTTTTAAATGCACAACAATTCATCAAATAATTATCAAGAATCATGGCAATTATGTATTTAAAAACTAAAAAATTTCCGACAATGGTTTAACGTCTGTTGGCGGACGCTAATCTAATTAGCGTCCGCAATCCGCTAATTTATCGTCCGCCATTGGCGGACGTTAAAAACACGGAATCTTGTAGTGCAAGAATCATAGAACATAAATAGAATTATTTGAAACACAAAATAACACTATGAAATAATCATATAAGGTTCGACAATCATGAGGATTACTCAACATATCAATTCAACACTTTCAAAAGTAATTCTAAACAATTCTATGCAATTGTAAACATATTCTAACAACTATATATTTAATCTATTCTAGAATTAAGCAAAACATCTAATTACCTTATTTGTAGTTACAAGAATTCGAATCTTTATCTTGGGTTGGCCGTGTGTTGATGAGTTCGAACAAGGCTTGGTTTCTTGCTTCAATCTTTTTTGGTCTCTTGATCTTTAGATTTTGTGTTTAGTATATTTTTAGAGAGGAAGAAAGAAATTTTGTGATGTTACTCTTTTGGTAAATGCCGTGGGTTTTGGGTGTTATAGGGGGGTTTTATAGAATTTTGGATGGTTGAGTGAACTCCTAAAAATCGGTAGAGAATATTTAGAAAAATAGGATTTTTGTTTAATTCATATCTATTAATTAAAAGATTTGAAAAACAAATATTTGGTCTAAGTAAGGGGGAGTCGTGTGGGCCTAGGTAGCAAGATGCGATTGGGCTTTGGCCATGTTTTGGTTAATTCTAGGTAAAAGTTTGGTCTCGGGTTTTAATGGGGCTCAACTTGAATCAATGGGCCAGAAATCAAATGGTAAGCCTTTTCAAGTCCGGTTACCAAGAAGGGACTAAAATTACTTCTAACCCCTACTTAGCCAACTCGTCATTAATTCCACATTAAATTTGAGTCGCTCCACAACCTTGAGTGTCTTAAAGGTGAAGATTTGGGAACCTAATAGGTTGAGGCCAAAGGAGAGAATGTAAGATAATCGGAAGGAAGAAAAGGGTGTCGTGTGGGTTTTGGTGGGTCAAGGGGTTTTGGCTTGGTTTGATTCGAAAATTTGTGCCAACAAATTAAGTAATTAAATAAATAAATAATTTAAAATATCCCAAAATTTTGGGTTATTACAAATATCCCTTGGTCTAGGCATTGATGAAAATCTAGTTTCATTAAAAAACCGCATCCCTTGACTCAATGGTGGTATGGACCGACCAATAGTCGTTTTGTTCTATTACATTGAACCCATAGGATTTGCTATGAACCGCATATCCTATAAAAATGAATTCGACTCTTCTTTGACCCAATTTCTTACGTTTGGGTTCAGGCACTTTAACTATTTCCCTACAAACCCAAACCTTGAAGTAATTCAAGTTGGGTTTCCTTTTGCACCATATCTCATAGGGAGTAACTTCATTCCCTTTTATAGGAACCCGGTTAAGAATGTAACATGCCGTTACAACTGCTTCTCCCCAAAAACCATCACTCAAACCCGAATAGGAAAGCATGGCATTAACCATTTCTTCAAGTGTCCTATTCTTCCTTTCGGCCACACCATTTTGTTGTGGTGTATAAGTGGCCGTTGTTTCATGTATTATGCCTACTGATCAGAAATATTAAGGATTATAATGTTCACCGCCTTTGTCGGTTCTTAGCCTTTTAACTTTATAATTTAATTGCAACTCAACTTCTTCCTTAAATTCTTTAAATTTTTCTAAGGCCTCATCTCTAGAAAATAATAAGTACACATAGCAAAACCTTGAATATTCATCAATAAAAGTTACTAAGTACTTTTTATTCCCTAAAGATGGTGTACTGTAGAAATCACATCGATCACTATATATCAAGTCTAATAAATTAGAGTCCCTTATTCTCGACTTCGGAAAAGGTTTTCTAGTGATCTTAGTAAGCATGCAAGTTTTACATTTTTCGGTACTAAGATCAAAGGAAGGGATTAAATCATGTTTAGACATAAAACACAATTTCTTATAATTAACATGACCTAGCCTACAATGCCATAAGCTAGAGTCAACATCAACCACAAACAAATTGTCTTGTGTAGAATCATCTACACTTAGTCTAAACAAACTATTACACAAGTAACCAAGTCCTATGTGAGTGTGAGGTTTGGCTGCTTCAAGAAGTTTGTGGGGAGAGTTTTGATGCACTTATGATAGATACGAACACATGGCCCAATAATTGTGTTGTTTTTAGTGAGTTCAAGTAATTAATCTTGTGCGTATAATATCTTCGAGTTATGATTATGTATTGAAAATAGTTCAATCGTCTGCGACACTATTTGGATACAATAACTTGGAATGTGTATTATACTAGGTGAAAGTTCAAGTTTTGTAAACTTTCATGTAAGCGTGAGATTGTTTGTAACATTAGAATGGTTTATGTAAAAGTGGTTTATATTCTAAATTGGGGGAAGAAATGTTGAGATTTATTGATTTAGAATATAAATGTATATAGTTATGAATATTTATAATACTAGACTTAGTATTATTTGTTTTGAAGTTCATAATTATGCAAAGTTTATTAGCGATTTATGTCGTTAAATGTTGAGGAAAGTATTGCAGAAACAGTGGCAAATCGCGAGTCATGACGTATGATCGCGATCAGGTGAAAACAGATCAAATTGCCAAAATGAACAGAAGCTTCTTGCGGCAAGATTTCCATATGTACTACATGTGGAAGATGATCCTTCAACATTTGATGAGGCTATGAAGTCTCATGATGCAGCCTTCTGGAAAGAAGCAATTGATGATGAGATGGGTTCCATCATGTATACTTGCCTGGCTCGCGACTCGCGAATCTGTTGGTTCGTGTTAGTTTTTGTTCGATTTTTTCCCGTTGCGTTGTGTCGTTTGGGGTTAACTGCTATACGTATGATGGGTTAATACATGGCTTATCATCAGAAGTGAGAGATAAGAAGTTGCATTCATTATCTCTCTTAAGTTACTCTTGCAAAAACCTAAGTGCTCTCCATTTTTACATAAGATTGACATCAAACTTGTTCTCATTTGTGATAGTTAAAACTAGGCTTGATTATCACTGTTTCTTGTTGTATTTCTTCAACGAATTCCTTGCAACCCGGCCTAAGAATTGGGTAGGAATATTGTTTTCGGGAAAGTGTTCCCGTACACGCCTCGAGAGTTTGTTCATACTATTACCCATAATACATAAATTCCTCCAACAATTAGAAGCAGCCCCACTTTTTAGAATCTTCCGTATCTTCACCTTAATACCTTGGGCTCCTTTGATAGAACTTTAGCCTTCACCTCATTAAATATGGGAGAGATTACTGGAGCGGGTAAACCTGTGGATGAATTGGTTGAGGGAAGTGCAACAACTATTGAGGAAGGAGTAATGGTGTTGGAGTTTGGATTCGGATTGTGTAGCTTCTGCAGGTTCCTTTTGTGTTTCTTTCCCATTAAATGAATTTTCAGGTCAGCACTGCTTGTGCAGCTGATTTTACAAACATCACACCCAAATGGATTTGCTTCTCCATTTTTCCTTTTCTTGGTTGAGTCTTGTGCATTGGTTCCAACAGTGTTCAAGTTCACAGTGTTCAAGTGCTACGACTTTGAAAACAACTCTCATTAACCTTTTTATTTATATTTAACCCTACAAAATAAGTGGCAACCAAAGGATTTTGAGAGTTACTAAGGGTTAAATATAAATAAAGAGGTTAATGAGAGTTCTTTTCAATGTAGTCACACTTAGCGAGAGTTGCTGACAAAAAATCCTAAAATAAAATTAGAAAGCATAAAGTGACAGTACTTTTTAATTATAATGTTGCTCTCTTCTTGTCAGCTCAAGATCAATTACTTCGACACTCCAAATAAATTCCGACGTTTCAACTAATGTTACAAGGAATTGAAATGAATTATAGACAAACAAAGGGAAGGCAAAAATGATCACTTGAGAAGCATGCTTCTTTCCAACAAGATGATCAACAAATGATATTTCTCCGTTACATGTAACATTGCAAACCTTGCATACTTTAATAGCTTGAATTGAAGCCTCCAAAAGCTTCTGCTTCTTGTCGTGCAAATTAGCAAGCTTACTTAGGGGTGATAATGAGTTCGGCCTATTCGCGAATAGTTCTAGCTCGACTCGTTCAAAGCTCAGTCAAGGCCCGGTTCGTTTTAGCTCGATTTGAGTTCGAGTTAGCTCGAGACATTAACAAGCCAAGCTTGAGTTGTGCTAAGTTCGGCTCGAACAACTCGTGAACAGGCTCGATTAAATTTTTATGCATTTAAATAATATATTATATTTTATTAATAAATTTGTTTATTCTAGTTATTATATATCAAATAAATTAATAATCGTCTTGTTAAGATATTAACTCAAAATAAAAAAACATATTAAAAAAATTTATAATAAAGAAGTCATATAAACTAAGAATAATATTAGGTGAAACTACTCGTGAACAGTTTGATAAGGGCTCGGTCAACTTTTGGTCAAAGCTTGTCTCGATTACGACTCGGTTCGTCAAGGTTTAAGCTCGGCTCGAGTTTGAATAAAGTTAAATGAATACGAGCCGAGGTAAGCAGAGTTCGGGCTCGACTCGCTCCATAATCAACCCTAAGTTTACTAGTTATTCCTGCCACAACTTGTCCACCAGGAGTAACCACTTCAGCAACACCACAATTTGCGTTACTTAAATCAGGTGCTTGCTCTGCTGCAGACTACAAAGCTAGAGGATAACATTTGTGGAGACCTTTATTTTGTTTCTTTCCAGACAATTGCTTCTTATAAGCTTGAACGGTGTTACACTCAATTTTACAAAGCTCAAACCGCACAATTTGACTCAAAGATGATTTGTTCGGATTTACCTTAAGTGGCTTTATTTTTTTCTTAGTGACTTTGTTAATCATTTTCTGTGGCTTTATTTTTTTTTCTTAGGGACTGTGTTAATCATTTTCTGACCTACCACAGTATAGTTTACTGGGGCTTCATAACTTATTGAAGCTATATATGACTTCTGTTCTCAATGGTTGGATTCCCTGCAGCTTATAAATATAAACTTGTACTAGTAGAAAAAAGGCTTTTTGCATCGTGTATTTCAAGCTATTTGTATCGTGCATTTGTAGTTACAAATATAATATTATTTGCATCATGCCTTCAAAGGCTTGATGCAAATAAGTCACTTATTTGCATCATGCATTTCAAGGCACGATACAAATAGGTAACGTATTTGTATTGTGCCTTCAAATGCACGATGCAAATGAGTCCAATTGTTTTAATTGGATTATTTTTAAATTTTTATATTATATATAATTATCATTGAATTATATATTAAAATGTACAAATTAATCAATTATATATAATTATCATTGAATCATACAATATAGTACGTATACGTATACATAGGCCGCCAAGAAATGAGCCACCAAGAATCGATGAATTGATCGAAATGATGTATATAATATAAATATACTACAACTACAAACATATCAATTCTTTACAAAAATGTATTTCGAATATAGTATACACCTCAAAGGTCCAATAAGTTGTCAACGATAATACATAGACGCATACATACAAATAAAAACACCAATCTACAAATTATCAGATCATTTCAACATAAAGGGCCGAAAGAACCTCGTCCATTGCTCCCGAATTTCATCAATCTCCGATTTAGTGTACGGGTCAGATCTTCCAAAAAACTCCTACAAAATATTGTAAACCAAATCAAATTGAACAACATGATAATCACAATATAATATTTGAAATGATAAAACATTGGAATGACAAGTAGTGAAATATGTCCTAGCTTTTTGCTAAATTTTGGGTGTTCCCATTCCGATCTCCATAGTAATCAACATATTTTTTTTTTGTTTTTAAGCATTATCTATGTACTAAAACATTTATTTAAGCATTCTATAACTCATTTGCATCTTGTACGCAATAAGAGGTCATTTTGGAACACTAACAAGTAGAATGGATTGTTTTTGGCTATTTTTGGGTGGTTTTCAATCCCATTTCCACACTTATCAACTTATTTCATGTTTATAACCTTTAGTCATGTCCTATACATCTATTTTATCATTTTATAACCAATTTGCATGATTCTATGCAACAAAACAACATTTTAGAACGGCAAAGTGAAATATGTCCTTTTTGCTAATTTTTGGGTGTTTATGTTCCCATCTCAACAGTAATCAACATATTTTTTTTGTTTTTAAGCTTTATCCATGTCCTAAAACATTTATTCAAGCATTCTATAACTCATTTGCATCTTAGAACGTCAAGTAGTAATTCACCCTTACATTTTAAAACAACAATATGCAACAAAATATGTAAAGAAAGTGGGGTTCATAACCACTTTCTCTCCCAAACTACAAATAAAATCAACATACCTGTTGTAAATCACCTTTACATTCGTTGTAAAGGGTCACTATCTCATACATGTATCTCATTACGTAGTAGCCACACCCAGTCCCACCAATTTGTTGCGGACACTAGCAATATTACAGAAATAATAAATGTTAATTCACTTGTCACTCATATACATTACAAATAACATCAAAAGGTTCACCAAATACCTCCATTTGCTTAACAACAAAGTTAGGGTTATTGTTTGGCATATCACATGGCTTGATTTTCGCTCTGTATTGTTTGTATGCACTAGAAAACAAGGTTGAACACTTGTAAGCTATTCACCATAACCGGGATTTACCACTTATAAGACAATGCTCATAAATCACTTTCTGTTTAAAAACTTGCTCACAGCGCAATTGAGGTGGATGTTATTGAGCAGAAAGGTCAAAATGGAATATCACTCCAGCCTGTAAATCAATGACTATAAGAATCCAATGGTTGCTAAAATAAACACAATCACATATAACAATAAAAGATAAGGATTAGGAGTCATGGAAAAAAAAGTATTGTACAAGTAATTAAATAGCACGTACTTTTCATTATATGGGGCCAAAATAAATTTACAATTCTCCTCCTTCTTGTTCAGTTCTGTATGGAAAGCTTCTTTCACATACTTAAGTGCATCAAAAACACTTCTCGTGCATTCAGCTGCTGAAATTCTTTGGGGACACAGGAAGGTGATGTTCCTCCCTTTCATAGATGAGATGAATTCCTCAATTAGGCACCTAGAATAATTCAAAGACCGATAATTATTAAAACTTAAAGAAAAAAAAGAGGAAGATACAATGGTCAGATGATGTACAAGATGTAGACATGTATGATAGACACATTCAAAGATGCTCCTCTGATAAATTCGGAAATGTCAGTATGGGTAACCTAAACATCAGTGTCGGTTTGAGAATACATAAATGGGGCCTTCAATGGAACATAAAAAGTGTCATTCTTCTCTTCAACCAATAGAATGTGTAGCAATGAACATTCTTCTGTGATGCTTTCACCATCGTCAATGACGGTGTCCTTTTCTTTCACATTTGACACTTCTGTCCTAGGGTTCCAATTGTCCGCGTGTTCTTTGCTTTTGGAATATGTTATCTTCTTCGGACTACATTTGTGCTCATCCTTTGTTCCACCCAAAAATAAAATAATCAAATAAAAGTAATAATAACACTGAAAATGTTTTTTTTCCCACTTTAGATAATACTAAAAAAAGGTACAATAATAACAATTCAACAACTTGTGTACTAATCGAGTCTTCAAATATAACCATAGACATAGGCCATAAAATGATGTATTGATCCGCTTTACCAAGCTTTGTAATATGTTCTTCAGGCGGGATCGGTAAAAGTACTCAGACATACTCCTCAAAAACTTTATCCACTGTCACCTTATAGTGCTCACGTGATGCTTGTGATGTGTGCACAACCCCATCATGAATAGGGTGTGTTGTAGCTTCGGCAACCAACACCAAGTTACCCTCTTCATCATTCACAGCAAGTTTACATTTCCTAGGCTCCTACAACAATGTAAGAACGTACGAAAGTTGGGCAATTCATAAATGTCTATGTCACAACAAAATTTCATAATAAGCTTTGAAAGGATTTTAATTACCTTGAGATTAAGAGGCTACAGGGGTGGATTGGGAGACGAAACAATCATATTATTAGCAGACGTCTTGGAAAACTTCGTGAGGTGCACTTGAAGTCCTTCTTGCAAGTGTTTGCCAAAATTGTTGCTCATTTCTTGCAAGCGATTCTCAATATCATTTCTCATTTCATTGATACGCTTCTCAAACTCTTTCTTACTATATTTTTTGCCCTTCAAAGTTTTTCCATACGCCTCCCGATGGCCAACACCGACTCCTGATCGACCAAGTCCCTTCACATAGCCGCGGTAGTCCTTTCTACCAAGGTCTTTAGACAGAGCATCGACACCATATTCTGAGGTGGTATCTACTCCTTCCTCCTTCGCCTTTGACTCTTTCTCCAAGTGTTCCATCTACAAATAAACAAACTTAGGGTGTAAATATAGACATGCATATTGATTACTGTAACGAATTAAACATATAGATTTTGTTTCTTAGGTAGGTATATGAACTAGTTACCACTTGGCTAACTATTCGAGCAGTCTCAGGTTTTTTAGGGTCAACTTCCAATTTTCCATCCTTTGTAGGCTTTTGATGTGCAAGATACCATTCCAACGCCATACTTTCAACTCTTTCACTGATCAAAGAGCTATTAGCACTGCTTGATGATTCAGTTGGAGGAGGCAATCTCTTTTCTTTGATCCATTCCACTCTTTTCCTCATATAGCTTTTTTGGCCTAAATGGTGGCGATGGATGTTTCATTTTGAACATTGCTTGCCACATTCACGTTTTTCCTATGCAACACACCAAATTAATACACTATTAGCAAATTAAATTAGTGTGTATATACATGTAATGCATATTAAAAGTCGATAAATGCAATGCGAACTTACCTTGAATTCGTCAATACTAACGTAAGCCTCAAAAATTTTCCATTGCTCCTTGGTTATGTAGCCTTCATACACCTCCCATGGCGGTTTGTTTTCATTTGGATTACCCGATGGAGGAGCTGACTTCTTCATGATGAAACGATTCACCATCCGAGATTTCAATTGCCGGAATCGAGCAGATAATGCTCTTCTGAAGTTTTTTTCTCCCTCTTGCCTTTTGGATCATCTATGTGGAACAATTTCTGCAATATATTGATAGTAAATACTATCAAAATATTTTTAAAAAATATAATAATATCCACGACAATAAAGCTATATGAATTGCATATTTGTGATTTACATACCTTTGTCTCAACCCACAAAATGTGTATTAGGTCTTCATCCACATTAGACCATTGCTTGATGTTTATATCAATTCTTAAGGCGCACCGCCCAAGATGTTGCCCATATGGTTGTTCAAATTCTCCAATTGGAAGGTTGTATTCATCAAACTCAAGAATTATTGGTGTTGATGATTTCAATTGTTTCCTCGGACCTCTGCCCGCCTTTTTGTTTGCCTTCATCTTAGAAGTGGAGGTAGTATTTTCCTGTGTAGTAGTGTTGGCCTCTTCAAATTGTAATTCATTCTCATCATAACTGTCATCATCAACACCTCTGTCCATTATCTTAGATTCCTACACAAAAACAATTAAAACACAAAAATGATTAGCATCTACGCACATAAGCGCATGTGTGAAAATAATAAAATACAATAAAGCACTCAACATTTCAAAATAATTACTATGAAAACATACATAATATATAAGAAAGCGCAATCAATCATGTTTTTTTATGGCAAAGTAAGTTTACCTTTTCACATCCAAAACTATGATCACTATTAGAGTTATAGGTACTGGTCTCACTACTGTCATCATCAGAATCATCACCACTGTCAGGCTGATAATCTACATCTGATTCTGAATCAACAACTATATTGGGCTTTGTTCGTCCCCTTGAGTTTGTCAATGAATTTGCAATTCTTTGAAACTTTAAAGCCTCCATTCTTGCCTTGTTCTCAGCTATCCTTAATTCCCTAACTTTCTCATAATCATTTAATTTCGAAGTTTTATTTGAGTCTGAATTAATCACTTGCTCCTCATCCATTCTGAATTTTCTATAAAATAATTACGAGACACTTAAATCAATTTATTATCAAAAAAACATATATGTTGAAACAATTACAGTGTTATAAAATTAAACGAACACACATTATTGAATACATATTACAAATATGATTACCTAAAATCTTCAATTGGAACGTCAACATAAACTCCTTCCTCTCGGTCAAATCAAGCATCCTCAACATCTTCTCCATCTCGTAAAGGTTCAACACCATTTGATAAGGGAGGGGTAGCATCAAATTGGTCGTACTCTTCCTCATCAACCACATCTTCAACACCCACAATATTTCTCTTCCCTTGAAACACTACAAACCAATGAGGATTGAAATTGTCTTTAATGTAAAAAGTCTGCTTAGCCTGGGATGCTAGCACAAAAGGTTCCTTGGTGTCACTAAAATGATTTGAGTCTACCAAAGTCATCCCATCATCTCCTACCTTCATGCTACACCGATTAGCCACCAATTTGCATCTGAAGAAAGGTATTTTGAAATCAAGATAATCAATTTCCCATATCTCTTCAATAAACCCGTAGTATATTCGCATCCAATCAAGTGGATTCTTATCCCTCACAGTGGAATATTCTGTAGAAGAAGCAAGAACCATAACACCACTATTCTGGTGCACACTTTTATCATCCTGACGTTTGGTGTAAAACCAATATCCATTAATGTCATATCCTTGAAACGAAGTAACAAAAGGACGTGGACCCCTCGATAAAGAAGCAATTGTATGAGAGACATTATTTTTAGGTTGCTTCATTTCATGTTGAAACCAAGCAGCAAAAGTGTGATTATGCTCTTGCATAATAGCATAAGGACTAGCTCTTGGATTGCAACGAAGCAACTCAATGATATGTCTTTCCATGTAAGGGTGAACTTCAGACAAGTGCTGTAAAACACAACGATGGGCCATTTTAAGCCTTTCATCAGGAGATTTAATCTCCTTACGATTGATTGTACCCTTTCCTTCAAGTCTACCCTCATGTCGAGATTTTGAAACACCGATTTCTTTAGCGTTGACTAAGAAAGAAGCACAAAAATTAGATGCCTCCTCGGCTCTTAGTCATGTGACAATGCTCCCTTCAGGTTTTGCCGGATTTTTTACCAAACCTTTTAAAAAGCTCATGTACCTTTCAATAGGATACATCCATTGTAGAACGATAGGACACTATTCCACTTCATCAACAAGATGTAACACCAAGTGTAGCATAATGTCAAAGAAAGAAGGTGGAAAATACATCTCGAACTTACACAATGTCTGTATAAGATCTTCTTGGGGAGTTCCGAGCGTCTTTGGATCAATCACCTTGCTGCATATCTTGTTAAAAAACATGCACAATTTCACAATAGTCAGCCTAACATGTTTAGACAACAAACCTCGAAGTGCGATAGGAAGAAAAACCTGCATCAAGACATGTAAGTTATGCGACTTCATACCGACCATCTTCTTATCATCTATAGATACAAAACGCTTGACGTTTGAAGAATAACCCATTGGCACCTTAATGCCATACAAACACTCACAAAATATTCTCTTTTCCTCTCTAGACAAAGTGTAGCAAGCTCTTGGCAAATATGCTTTGGATCCATTCTCATTGTATTCTGGCCATAGATTGGGTCTGACATTTTCCATCTGCATGTCTTTACGCGCATTGAGTCCATCTTTTGTCTTTCCTGGAATATCCAGCAAAGTCGAAATGAGTGAATCACAAACATTCTTCTCTATGCGCATAACATCAAGACAGTGCCTAACTGACAAGTATTTCCAATAAGGCAAATCCCATAGGATGAACTTCTTTTTCCACAAAGCATACTTATTTATCTTTTTTTCGCCCTTTTCCATGCACTTTACGAAGGAACTTCACTTGCTCATACAATTGGAATCCAGTAGCGCCACCACGAGCTACCCCTTTCTCAACCGTGCCATTAAATTTTGTCTTCATCTTTCAATATCTATGAGACGGGGAGAGGAACCTTCCAGTACGCCTATACACATTGTTATTGGAGTGTGTAAGCCAATCTTTTTCCATGTCATCATCACATACTGGACAGGCTTTTGCACCTTTATTTTTATACCCGGACAAGTTTCCATACGCAGGGAAATCATTTATGGTGCAAAAAATCATGGCAGGAAGTGTGAAATTTGTGCACTTATATGCATCGTACATCGGCACGCCTTCATTCCATAACAACATCAAGTCGTCCATCAAGGGCGCCAAGTACACATCTATGTCATTACCGGGTTGTTTAGGACCCGGTATAAGAAGAGATAACATTAAATATTTCAGCTTCATACATAACCAAGGTGGCAAGTTAGATATATTCAATACAACCGGCCATGTTCTATGCCTGGTGCTAAGGGTTCCATAAGGATTCATCCCATCCGTACTCAATCCAAGTCTAAGGTTCCTAGGTTCACCGCCAAATAGTGGGAATTCATTGTCTATCGTCTCCCACTGTTTTGCATCAGCAGGATGTCTAATTAGCCTATCCTTTTTCCTCCCCTCATCATGCCAAACTAAATTTTTAGCGTCTTCTTGAAGTGAGAAGAGTCTTCTGAACCTCGGAATGATTGGAAGATACCATAATACCTTAGCTGGAGGCGGTTTCTTATAACTTGACTGCATTTCCACGCCCTTATAACGCGACTCTCCGCATACTGGACATGCATCCAAGTGTTCATACTCCTTTCTATATAGAGCACAATCATTAGGACATGCATCTACCTTGGTGTAAACTCTGTGAAGCCTGTATCAGTCCAACGATGCTTAGGCTGCAAATTCGACAAGGTTAAAATCGCTGAAAGCTTGGAATACTTAGTACAACCGGGACACAAAGGAGTCTCAACAGCCTTTGAAACATCCTCAAACATGTGTGGCTGTTCATTATGCTTATCTCCTATCGCATTCATCAAATCATCAACCCCATCTTCCTCCATGGCGACATCCCCTTCCCCCCCCCCCCACTGGCCTCACAATCATTAGTATCAGTCCCCACATGTACCGTATTATCCCTATCATCAACTAACCTTTCGCCATGCCAGTACCAAGTCTCATACCCAATGGTAAACCCACGGTGAAACAAGTGGTCCTCAATCTTATTGATGTTAGGCCACCTCTTTGCATTACCATAATCATGACAAGGACAAGCTATAGTAGGAGTTTTCTTAAACCTTTGATGCTCTAAGGCTGCCAACCGAAATTGCATAACTCCATCTCGAAATTCCCTTTTCGTTCGATCTCCATACATCCAACTACGATTCATTTCTACCATAGTAAAATCAGACATATATTACAACGACAATTACTTCATAGGCATATATAACACATCAATGAAATTGTACATCAAATTGGGTAGGTTTCATTTAAACATAAAACATACGTAGTAATAACAAAACCGGTAAAAAACAGTTTTACCGCACTTAAAGTGCGCGCGCCTCATATCTAAAAAGGGCGCACCTTCGCTTTGCGCCTCAGTGCGACGCACGCCCTTTAATTTAAACATAAGTTTGAAACAATATAATTTTTAAAAATCAAAATGATTTCTTTTCAATTTGCACCTAACTAACGACATATCCATATTCATCCATGCAATTATTTCTTCATCCAGAGAACATTTGTACAGAAAAAGAAACAAGAAAACAACTTTGAAAACTGCCATGCTTATGTACATTATGAACTTCAAAGATTAAATATGATTATATACATTATAAACTTCAAAAATCAATCATAGTTATGTACATTTTGAACTTCAAAAATATAAGAATTAATATTTTAAATAAGCTTTTCTTAATTGTCTTTATTTCCCATAAAAATTATTAGCAAATAATATACTAATTATCATTCAAGCATTTTGACAAACATGTTGTAGGCATGAACTAGAAATGTGAATTTTCATGTAAAAAACATAATAAAAGTGAATCTAAATCGTTTCTCATCAAAATTGAACCCTAAATTAACAATAACAACCAAATATTCAAACAAATTTAATACCAAAAAACAATAAGAACTAATTTAAAAGAAATAAAAAAAAATTTTAGAATATTACCTCAACTTGTGGTGGTCGGAGGAAGCAAGACAACAACTGGTGGCGGCTGCCTGCGAAGCAAGCTTTGGGGGCAGAGAGTAGCGAAGGCCTTCGTTGCGCTTGTGAAGGACGACAACGGCTGCTAGTGGTGGCGGGTTTGGTGCCGTTGCTGGAGGTGGCGGTTGGGGCAGCGAAGGCAGCGAAGGGTGGGAAAAAATTTTAAAATTTTTTTGAGAAGAGTGAATGAAGGGTTTATCGTGCCTTTGTAAAAAATTCTGATTTTTAGCCTTCATACATTTTGTATCGTGCCTTATTATGCACGATACAAATAATAATAATAATCTTAAGATATACAATGATCATGTCACAACTTATTTATAGAATGTGATATTTTATTAGAACCTTTTACAGAGTAACATATTTAATTAAGTTTATAATGGTCCCAACTGGGGTGATGACTAATGTAGAAATTGCTTTCTTATTTATGAAGGGTATTACTAAACACTGCCCGTATTTATTGTATATCGCCCGTATTTTAACAATTTATTCCAATACTACCCTTACCCTTTTAACAACCCAATTACATCAATAAAAAATCTTACTCGATTAACCCATTTACATTAAAAAAAAACAATCACCTCACTCTTTTCTCTCATTACTCTCTCCTTCAATTGAAGGTAGAAAAACCACCACCGACTGTAGTAGGAGCACCAACACCCCTTGACAGACTGTAGAAGAAGCACCACCTGCGACGGATTGTAGCAGGAGCACGACCCATGACGGACTGCAATAGGAGCACGACCACTGTGACAAACTACAGCAGGAGCACGAGCACCTAAATACGTTGCAACCATGTAGAGACAGAAATATAGATTTTTTTTTTTTGGTTTTGACATGTTTTTGTTTGCCTTAGGGTACTTATCATGCAGTTTGAGTCAGATTTGAGTTTCCCACTACATTGGGTTTGTTCCTGTTCTGGAACTTCTCGTGAATAGTCAACGATTTTCTGGTATGATGATGTGGACTCTGGATGCTCCTTGATGAGGCTGTGACCTGCAAAACAGTCAAAGGTTGCTAACCCGGGGGGTGGAACCCGGGAATGCCCCTCTGATGCTTAAGTCAGATATCGGAAATAAGGAGTCTGTGTACTTTGTGAGTTTGTGAGCTATCAATTGCGTACCTGTAGAATCATAGGACTGATCCTTATATAGGCATTAGGTTCCCTGGTCAGGGTTTATACTGAGCTAGTTGGGCTTATTCGTTGTAGAATAACTGATTTGGACTTAGCCCTATCTGAACTGGGCTAAGATTTGGGCCCACTAATACGGGTTTGACCACCTGGGTGGGCCCGGAACAGGGTTTATGACATTAAACCTAACTCATACCTTTTTCAAACTAGGATATTTTATTTTATAAACGACGCCCAAAACATACAACTAAAACCTTTAGTATTATTTAAAATATAATTTTATAAAATTCCTTTATAAGAAATTTATAAATTATTATGTAAAATATTCAACTAATAATATTTTCATAAATATTTACTTTAAACCATTGTAGTAATTCTAATTCATACAGCGTATAAAATATCTATTTAGACATATAAAACATGTATACTAGTGTATAAAATATTTGGTATTACAGAAATATAATAGATATAGAATAGCATAGCACCCTAGTATAAACTTATAAGACTCTTGGTATTGATGGTTATGATCTATATAAGTGCTCATGCAAGTATATACTCCCTCTGTTTTTTTTTTATTTACTCACTTTCCTTTTTTAGATGTTTTTTTTTTTATTTTTTTCATTCTCACATTTATTATCCTACATTTATTTATCTATGATTCTCAAGTGCTTTTTTTTCATACTTTGTCTCTTACTTTTGACTAACTTCAATAAAATTAGCATCTTTTATCTCTTTTCCATACTCTCTCTTCCTTACTTTTTATACAACTTTTAATCATCAATTTTTTTCTCCTATCCCCAATATTTTCTTGGTTGTGATAAAAACACAACTGAGTAAATTATATATAAAAAAAAAGATCGAAAGGGAGTAGTATGTAATTCCTACAAAAGGATGATCGTAATAAACTTTTAAAATATTTTAATGTTGCCGTTAGATTCTTGTTTAATTCAATCCAAATTTGTTGGAAAAGTGATTTTACGCATTTTTCGTGAGAAATTTACAATTATTTATCAATTAAGTGGCAAAATTTAGATGAAAATTTGCATGTGAATGTGGGGGTCGAAGTAGAATAACTAAAAAGGAGAGGAGAATCTTTTCAAAAAAAAGTAGAAGGAGAAGAAAGCTATGGGAAAGGAAGATGGAGAAGTAATTTTGGGTAGGTGAATAGTAAAAGTTGCTTAATTAAAATAAGGTTTTTCAAAATATTAACTGCATAGAATTAACCTTAGTTAATTAGTTGAACTTGTGTAGGACGAGTCTTGAACTAGGGTTTTGAGTCAATAAGTTGAACTAGAGTTGATTAAAAGTCAAGTCGTGTCAAAGAAAGTCAAAGTGTGAACTAGAAAAGTGAACTTGAAACGATAATTAATCTATGAAGTGATCGCCCGTCTAGTGGCTAAAGAGCCATGAACGCGGGTATAGTCGAAGCCACTGTCCCTTCTGCGGTTTTGGGGCAGTTCTGGATCCCTGTGCTCAGGAAGTAGATCCTTTGTGGTTGACCCGGTATGAGACAAGGAAAGTTGGGGGAAGTAGATCCTTTGTGGTTGACCCCTTACGAGCATATGACTGTGTCATGGATTAGCACCTTGAAATGAACTAGAACTTGTTAGGTGATAATTAGCGTCTAGAAGTCTAGAGTTGGAAATGTCTAGCTTGATAAGTCTCGTTGTAGCTTTCTCTTGTGAATTATCTTCCGCTGCGTACTTGAATTTGTATATTGTAACTTTTCTTCTTATGTTTTCGAATGTTCTGTGAATTTATTCTAATTATTATATTATAATTGTGTTCTACTGATTAAGTAGAACAATCTAATTACACTCCACTGACTGTGGACCCCCAAAATTCCCTTTTCAGGTACTGACGAAGAATAAGTGGGTAACGTATGGGCTGGGATTTGAGCGGCGAGATTAGTTATATATTTAATCTATTATGATTCTAGCCTTGTAATACAAAATTTATGGACTTTTGGTAGGTTTGTTTAATTTGGACTTTGGAAATTTTAATTTGGTTTTGGACTTATTTTATTTTACTTGAATAAATTGAAGTAGTTTAGAGCTTCCGCTGTTAATATTGAATTTTGAAATTTAGACTTTTATTTAAAATTTTGATTCGTATTGTTGTTTTTTCCGAAAACAACGCTGATAAAATACGGGTCGTTACAGTTGGTACCAGAGCTAAATTTTTAGGTTACTTCACCATAAGTAATCTGTGAGATAGTGTGCTTTATTACCCGAGAGTTGACTTATGTAGCGTTGCCACAAGAACTTAAGTAAGTTGACTTGGGTAGATTATCTGGGATAGGCGAATTTTTGTTCTTTTCGCGATTAATTAACCTATAATTGTTCTTTTATTATCCTAACATGAGTGTTATCTTGTTAGAATGGCAAGCCCGGGACGATCACTTAGTAGTCGCGATCGACGTCGCATGCTCGAAGGGGCGATCATCAGTTTAGCTCAGAGATTGGCACAATCGTCTGGTGGTCAGTCCACTTTGATCGGTTTTCCCGTCATCGGCCTCCAACCTATGATGGCACAGCTGATCCTGTGGTGCTCGAAAGTTGGATTCGAGAAATGAGAAAATTGTTCGAAGCAACCGATTTTCCGGATGAAGAGCGAGCTCAAAATGCTAGCAACAACCTGCGCCTAGAAGTTGATAACTGGTGGATGACAGTTCGCCCTCAAGGAAGATCCGTGAGAGGCATGTCATGGGAGGATTTCATCGCCAAACTTTAAGATCGATTCTACCCCGATGAACTCAGGTGGCAGAAACAGGAGGAGTTCCTGATGCTCACGCAGGGAACTATGTCTGTGCAGGCTTACACTGATAAGTTTGCAGAACTATCCAGATTTACTACTGCAGTGATACCTTCTAAAGCGAAGAGACTAAAGAGGTACATCAAGAAGCTGGACCCTCGTATCAGGGTACACGTTATCAGTAGTGGTGCCACAACATTCTAGAAGGCTTACGAGGTGGCTTTGGAAATCCATGCATCCTTGGCCGAGGAAGAAGCTTCTAGGACAAGGGTCACTGTGAGTCAACCACCACCATCAGCAAAGAGGCCCCGGTTCGAACCACCCCAAAGGCCACAACAACAGAGTGCCGCAACAACCAAATTTCAGGAGAAACGAGTCTACAAGGGTTACCAGAAGGAGCTCCATCTAGGGAAGAAGTGCGATGGAACTGCAGTGGTATGCTATTCGTGCGGTCAGGTAGGGCATAAGTTTTGGGTATGTCCACAGGGTAAGTCCACGACAGCTGAGAACAAGGCATCGGTAAAGAATCGAATCTTTTGCATGACGCAAGAGGAAGCAGATGCTCAGCCCGATGTTGTTACGGGTACATTTCTTGTTTATAATTTGTCTGCTTTAGTACTGTTTGATACGGGTGCTACCGTTTCTTTTGTTGCAAAATCTTTTGTGTGTAAAGCTAATTTTCTGGGAGAATCTCCCGTAAAATCTGTTGTAACTCTACCTTTGGGGGAGGACTTTGCATGTAATCGTGAATTCAAGGGAGTTCCTATAGTCATAGCCGGTGAACAATTAATGGTTGACTTAAAGGAATTTCCGATGATTGAGTTCGATGTAATCTTGGGCATAGATTGGCTATCCAAGTATCAAGCAGCAATCAGATGTCATGAGCAGGCAATTGTACTGCGCGGGCCTAAAGGGAAGCGCCTAACCCACTACAGCACCACGAGTAAGAAGGGATTAAAGTTCGTGTTAGCAATGAAGATGAGGAGACTTTACCAAAAAGGAGAAGCGGTGTATCTATGTCAAGTGAAGGACATCTCCAAAGAAGAGCAACTGGAAGCGATCCTAGTAGTCAAAGACTACGCAGACGTGTTTCCTAAGGAGTTACTGGGAATACCTCCAGAACGAGAAGTAGAATTCAACATCGACTTGGTTCTGGGAACGACACCAATATCAAAGGCTCCGTATAGAATGGCGCTGGCGGAACTGAAAGAGTTGAAGACTCAGCTGCAGGACCTGATCGACAAAGGTTTTATTAGACCTAGTGTGTCACCATGGGGCGCTCCAGTGTGGTTCGTTAAAATAAGGACGGAAGCATGAGGATGTGTATTGATTATCGGGAGCTCAACAAGGTGACACTGAAGAACAAGTATCCTTTACCCAGAATTGATGATCTGTTTGACCAGTTGAAGGGTGCAGGTGTTTACTCCAAGATTGATCTCCGTTCCGGATACTATTCAAAAAATTATGGTAAAGGTAGAGGACATTCCTAAAAGAGCGTTCCGAACAAGATACGGGCACTATGAGTTCGAAGTAATGCCATTTGGTCTAACTAACGCACCGGCAGTGTTTATGGATCAAATGAACCGTACCTTTCACCATCTACTCGATGTTTGCATGGTGGTGTTTATCGACCATATCTTGATATATTCTAAGAATGAGCAGGATCACGAGAAACATTTACGCATGGTGATGGACGTGTTGCGAGCTCAAAAGTGGTTCGCTAAGCTGTCGAAGTGTGAATTTTGGCTCCAAGAAGTGTCATTTTTAGGCCATGTCATTAACAAGGATGGAATCAAAGTAGACCCGACAAAGGTCAAGGCCATCGTAGAATGGAATACCCCGAAGAGTGTGGCAGAAATCCGAAGTTTCCTCGAGTTATAGCAGGTAATAAAATATCTCTATTAAAGAATGATAAAATGTTATCTAACCGGTTGAAACTATGAGATAACGTTTGTTTATGGCAGGTTACTATCGAAGGTTCTTAAAGGACTTCTCTAAGGTCGCTTAGCCAATGACAAAATTATTGCAAAAAGAGAGCAAGTTCATCTGGTCCAAACAATGTAAAAAGGCATTCCAGACTCTAAAGCAAAGCTTAGTTGAAGTGCCAGTGTTATCCTTGACAAATGAAGGGATAGGATATGAAGTTTACAGCGACGCATCATAGAACGGACTAGGGTGTGTGTTGACGCAATAAGGGAAGGTGATAGCATATGCCTCCCGACAGCTCAAGGTGCAAGAGAAGAACTAACCTACTCACGACCTGGAGTTGGCAGCTATAGTGTTCGCCGATCACAAAAGCCTCAAATTTGGCGACATTATTTGAATGGAGCAACTTGCAAAATGTTCACCGATCACAAAAGCCTCAAATATATCTTTACACAGAAAGAACTCAACATAAGGCAGCGAAGGTGGCTGGAGCTCATCAAGGATTATGACTTGTCACTAGATTATTAGGAGGGGAAGGCTAACCGTGTGGCAGATGCTCAAAGCCGCAAGGAGAGGCAGTCCCTCAACCGAGTAATGGTATTGCCAAAGGAAATCCTTGTAGATCTTCAGAAACTGGAGGTAGAAATTGTCACACCGGAACATACTCGGGTGTATCTTAATGCTATGAGTGTGGAACCTGATCTTTATCATGAAATTCGGGACAAGCAGAAGCAGGATCCTCAACTCGAGAAAATCCGTGAAGCCAAGCTGCAAGGTCAAGCGGAGGACTTTACTATAGAGACTGATGGGAGTCTGAAACTCCGAGAAAGGTATATTATATACTAGTCGGAATAGTCTTATTTATCTCTAATTATGCTAAATCTAAAAATAAATCAACAGGTGGTGTGTGCCGAACGACAAGGTTCTACGGAACAAGATCATGCGGGAAGCACATAATACTCCTTATTCAGTGCACCTCGGGGGTGGCAAGTTGTATAGGGATTTGAAAGAACATTTCTGGTGGCCCGGAATGAAGCGGGAAATTGCGGAATTTGTAGCTCGATACCTTGTCTGTCAAAAGGTTAAGATTGAGCACCAAAGACCCAGAGGGTTACTTCAACCGTTTCCAATTCCAAAATGGAAGTTTCACTCCATCTCGATGGATTTTGTGGTCAGTTTGCCGCCTACCACCAGTGGATTAAATGTTGTATGGGTGATAGTGGATCGTTTGACTAAAGTAGCAAGGTTTATTCCTATGATGACCACTTGGACCATGGAGAAGATGGCAGAAGCGTATACTCAGGAGATAATTCGACTCCATGGCGTGCCAAAAGACATTGTTTCAGACCGAGACCCTCGGTTCTTATCACGATTCTAGAAATCCTTGCAAGAAGCTTTTGGGACTAAGTTGAATTTAAGCACGGTGTTCCATGCAGCAACAGATGGACAGACAGAGCGGACCATCCAGACCCTTAAAGATATGCTTAGAGCCTGCGCATTAGAATTCCAACAATCTTGGATAAAGTCCCTAAGTTTGGTAGAGTTCTCCTACAACAACAGCTACCATTCCAGTATTCAGATGGCACCATATGAAGCTTTATATGGGCGTAAGTGTCGCAGTCCTACCTGTTGGAGCAACACCAGTGATGCATTGGTCATAGGACCGGACCATATCAAAGACACAGTGGAACAAATCAAGGTGATTCGAGCAAAGCTGCAAGCGGCGCAGAGCAGACAGAAATCTTATGCAGATCGACGAAGAAAGGCGTTGGACTCGTGTAGGACGAGTGTTAAACTAGGGTTTTGAGTCAATAAGTTGAACTAGAGTTGATTAAAGGTCAAGTAGTGTCAAAGAAAGTCAAAGTGTGAACTGGAAAAGTGAACTTGAAACGATAATTACTCTATGAAGTGACCGCCCGTCTAGTGGCTATAGAGCCATGAACGCGGGTATAGTCGAAGCCATTGTCCCTTCTGCGGTTTTGGGGCAGTTCTGGATCCTAATGCTCGGGAAGTAGATCCTTTGTGGTTGACCCGGCATGAGACAAGGAAAGTTGGGGGAAGTAGATCCTTCGTGGTTGACCCCTTACGAGCATATGACTGTGTCAGGGATTAGCACCTTGAAATGAACTAGAACTTGTTAGGTGATAATTAGCGTCTAGAAGATTAGAGTTGGAAATGTCTAGGTTGATAAGTCTCGTTCTAGCTTTCTCTTGTGAATTATCTTCCGCTGGGTACTGAAATTTGTATATTGTAACTTTTCTTCTTATGTTGTTTGAATGTTCTATGAATTTATTCTAATTATTATATTATAATTGTGTTCTACTGATTAAGTAGAACAATCTAATTACACCCCACTGACTGTGGACCCCCAAAATTCCCTTTTCAGGTACTGACGAAGAATAAGTGGGTAACGCATGGGCTGGGATTTGAGTGGCGAGATTAGTTATATATTTAATCTATTATGATTCTAGCCTAGTAATAAGGAATTTATGGACTTTTCGTAGTTTTTTTTAATTTGGACTTTGGACATTTTAATTTGGTTATGGACTTATTTTATTTTACTTGAATAAATTGAAGTAGTTTAGAGCTTCCGCTGTTAATATTGAATTTTGAAATTTAAACTTTTATTTAAAATTTTGATTCGTATTGTTGTTTTCTCCGAAAACAACGCTGATAAAATACGGGACATTACAATATAGGATTGGCCCTTGGTGCAGTGCATTTCGAGCAAGGGGCACCTCGGTCGTGAGGGTGTCCCCTCGACCCACAGCTTCAGCTAACATGCTTGTCAGCTACCTAGACCATACCCCTCGACCAAATGGGGTATGCCTTGACCAACACGCCCCTTGGCTACCTCAACGATGTGGGCACTTTATATGTATCTAGACCCCAGTATTACCTCGAGGGTACCTCCCTCGACCAACATGGGAAGCCTGCTCGACCCTAGCGAGCCGTTGGCCTCATCTTGTCAAGCACCTCGATGGTGAGCACCTCGATAGGGAGGTGCCTACCTTGATCTTATGATGCTTTGGCCACCTCAACCATGAGGACCCTTAATGTGAAGCATTTGTGGAGGTTTCCATGGTGGTTACTTCGATCGTGAGGTATTCATCTTCATGGAGTGGAGCTCTACTTTGGCGTTAGGAACACTCACTTCAACAAAAATAGTTGCAAATTTTTCCTTCCTGGGTCGTGTCCTAACCTCGAGGGTGAGCACCTCGATGGGGAAGAGTTTACCTCGATTGCGATGAATCCCTTTACGAAAAACTTAAGAAATTTCTAAGTGTTGTTGCACTTCTAGCATTCCGCGACCGTTAGTAACTTCCATGAATTTTAAAAAATATCCAAGTGTTGGCATCATTCTTATCCTCAACGACCGTAGTTACCTCGGTCACGGTAGGGGTAAAGTTTTGTGATCCCTCCTAAAAAACTCGAGGGTCCCCTCTACCTCGATTAAGGTAGATATAATCTGAGAATTGAAATTAGGATGACCAACGAGGTAATTAAGGGGATGCCATCCCGCGACCGTGATACTATGCTCCGCGACCGTGATGGACCTCCTTCAATTGAGCCTTACCTTTGAATTTGTTGAAATTTTTCTAAGTGTTGATTTTCCTAGGGCTCCCTCTTGCCTCGAGGGTCTCCCCTTTCCTCGACCGTGTCGGACGTGCCTCAGGATGCAACTGCTGTGTTCTTACTCCTTTCCCAATTAAGTGCCCATGTTGAATGAGGCTTCAGCACGAAATGACAACCCTGGCCTTGGGGATAATGAGCCCCATGAGTTGTTCCTTTTACCTCGAGGATCTCTTCTACCTCGAGGGCTAGTATGATATTTCTTGGGACAAAGCCTTCCCAATCACCTCGGGGGTCCTACCTACCTCGACTCTGATGGAGGCATATGGATAGGATGCCCTGATAAACTCGAGGGTCTTCCTTTACCTCGAGTGTGATGAAGCTATCTGAGAGAAGTGTTCAGGTTGTCCACCTACTTTGATGGACGCCCACATTGAACGGGGCTTTGGCCTAAGGTGATCAACTGTCCCCTAGGGGCTAATGAGCCCCAAGACGTGATTGACACCCATCCAGCCTCCCATCTCCTTTGATGGGTGTCTACCTTGAGTAGGGATTATTGTTAGCATCAAGGGCTTTCCTCAAAGCCAAGGGGCTAATGAGCCCCAAGGGTTTCCAGCCACCCCCCCATAACGACCTAAAAGGTGTCCACTACCTCGAGGGTCATAGAGGTACGAGGACAAGGTTACCCTGATAACCTAGAGGGTCTCTCTTGTACCTCGAGCGTGAAGGAAGTGCTTGGGAAAAATGTCGTGATTGCCCATCTGCCTTGATGGTGCGCACATTGAGTTGGGCTTTGGCCTAAGGTGATCAACAGTCCCTTAGGGGCTAATGAGCCCCAGGATGTGGTTGATGCCCATCAAGCTTCCCATCTCCTTTGATGGGTGCCTACCTTGAGTAGGGCTTATTCATTGGCCTAAGGAGCTTCTCCAAAGTCAAGGGGCTAATAAGCCCCAGGAACTTTGAATGCCTGTCCAGCCACTCCATCTCCCTCGACGGATGACTATGTTGAATAGGGCTTTTGTCACCTAGTGAGGTGGAAGGTTTGACCAAAAGTCAACATAAAGTTGAACACTGTTCAACTTCTAAACTCATAATCAATTGTCGTTTCCGTTGGTTTTTACCACAATGAGATAAAAATCGTTTCACATTCTTCCCCTCCTATATATTCAACTCCTTAATCATTTTCTCAAAATTACTTTCTCACTCCTCAAATTTTCTCTCTCTAGAGCTCTCTAATTCCCTCGAAGGTCTTCCCTCAGCTTGTGTCTAGGAAATCCCGGACTAGTCTCTCAGTCAAGGTAATCGTCTTCCCCTTCTTTGTATTTATTTGTATAAGTGAGTCCTTTTCCTGTCGAGTACCTTTTCTTTTCCTTAGTTATATTTTTAATAACTTAGGTATTGGACATGTCAAGTACTACACCCCTTCATCCCCTTAAGTGCACAGGGGTCCTACGGGTCGAGGGTGATGAAGGGATTGAATCCCAAAACATCCCAGAGGCCATCCCTCTACCTTCTAACTCGGATGGGTCAGTGTCTGGGGGAGAAGAGGTAGAAACCCCCTATCCCTAGGAGTCATCAGTAGCCATCCACCTTTGGTCCAGAGGAAATAGAAAACCTTGTATACCTAAAAGCTCCCCCTGAAAAGGGTCCTATGTGTTTCTTCATTTCCCCCACCTTTAACCACCGCCTAAAACAAGACTTGCGCTACTTTTCTTCCCAATACCAAATTCAGGAGCCCTTTGTGGTAGCGAGGCCCATTAATCTTCAAACAGTCCGTTCCCCCCTGACGGTTGCGTGGCTGTGTATAGGTTGGCCATGGTCAGGGGGCTTAGGTTCCCTTTATATAGTTTTATAGAACCACTTCTTTTTGCATATAACCTCTCCTTAACCTTGTTGGTGCCTAACTCTTGGGCATCAATTAACTCATTCATTGGCATTTGTAATACGCTTAGAATAACCCCAACCCTTCGCCTCTGGCGAAACCTTGTCAAGCTAGTGGAGTGCCGCAGTACAGATCATAAGAAGGGTTGATATATCTTCCAAGTACAAAGGGGCTATAGGTTTGTAGAATTTATGCCCACCAACCAGGAAGGATTCAGGCACGAATTCTTCTTTGTTTCTAGTAGTGGGGGTTGGGCAATTCCTAAAGTAGTTGAGGATAAACCTAACTTCCACTTAAATCGTCAAGTGCTAAAGATGTCTGCCGAGGAAGCTGTGGTGGCCATCTACTGTGAACTCGAAGAGAGGGAGGATAAAGGGAAAACAGTGATGGTCCCCTTTTAGTGGCTCCCTTCTATGGAAGACTTGAAGAAAGACTTTTTCTTGTCTGCTATGGGGTTGAACACATCATACCCTGAGGGTAGGGGCACTTAACCATTAATTACTAACTTTTTATTTTTAAAAGTGTTTAATGTACTAATTCTTTCTCTTTACAGTCGTTCCTCGATCGAAACTCGACCCCAAAATGGCTTCCAGAATGACCGCTGCTGCCATTAAAGCTCTTTTTGTGAAGGGTATGGTTGAGGAAAAGAAAGAACTTATTCTTGAGCCTCCCCAAATAGTCATTTTACTATTCGTGTCGCCCCCTTACTTTTACTCGATGAGGCCTTTCACTAACTTGTTTTCATTCCTCGACAGGATCCCAAACATAAGAAGAAGCCCTCAACAAATGGGGTGCCTCGACTCGAGAGGTCCAGGGAAACTAATCCTTTTGCTGAAGAGCAAAAGGATTTGAAAAAGAAGCAAAAGGTGGTGGAAGAGCCCTGGACATCTCAGTCTGAAGAGGGGCCCTTCACCAAAGATGCAGACATTGAGGCTGCATTAGTTGCATCTGGGAAGGTCATCAGATCTTCCTCGGCCGTTGTGCCTGCTGGGAGCAATGAACCATTTTGTTCGTTCACCACGAAGGACCGCAACCGCCGACTGAATAAGGTTTTCAGGGCACTTTACTCCTCGACTGACGAGGAGTATATCAGAAGTGCCAATAGAGAAGAAGCCTTTAACGATCTCCATGAGGCCTGAAAGGAGGTATGAGCCCATGTCTTCTATGATGCTCTTTTTGGGATAAGCTTGCTGTATTCAAAAGCGTTCTAACCTTTACTCTCTTTTCAGATGTCGATTCGGATGCATGCTGCATCCAGGTTTATGTATGAGGCCCAGGGCCAGGGCCTCTCCCCTGCTGAAGTTGAACAAATCAAGGCTGACTTGGCCTAAGAAAAAGACGAGCCCATGAAGAAATCTTTAGAGGCTGCCAACCTCAAAGTGAAGTCTCTAGGGGAGCAGTTGGAGACGGCAAAAACTGATCTTGCCACTGCCAAGACCTCCATCAAGGACCTAGAGACGAAGCTTGAGAATGCCGTCTCGCAACGTGACTCTGTCAATTGGGCAAAGATTAAAGCCCAAGAGGATCTGGAAAAGTCCAAGAAGAGTCTGAAGATTTGAGGCTGGGGAGAACTACAAGTACGGCCTTCGCTTGAATGGTGTTGCTGAGGGTGCTGGTATCCTTATTGCTGACACCCTCAACAGAGCTAGGAGGGTGCTTGAGGAGATGTACCCTGGGGATTAGGCGTCCTTCGAATCCAGGAACAAATCTTTGGAACTGGAAGATGAGGCTCAGGAGCAAAAGGCTGCTCGTGAAGAGACACAAAAAGAGCATGAGCAAAAGGCTGCCCCTACAGAGGGTGAAGATTTCACCAACCTCATCTCCTCTTCCCACTCCTCTAACTCGAGAGAAGGCGGTGACTTAGGCGCGGTTGGCAAGAGTGGGGGGCACAACAGCCAGGGCAGCGAGCAGCAACAGCAGCAACAGGGGGATTCATCTGATCAGTTCTTAGACGAACTGAACATATGTATAGATTAGGCTCTTTTGTACTTAGTTTCTTTTTTTTGTACTTAGCCTTGATTGTAACAACAATTTTAATATCAATGAAATGACAACTTTTTGACTAAGTGTTTGCCTCATTTATTGCTTTCTTTAACTGCTTTTATTAATTTTTTTTTCTCGATCGTATATGCTCATGTCTATAAGCAAAAGATGAAACAATGAATAACTCGACCCGGTAAGGGCTTTATATTATTATGCAAAGGATAAGTAATAATCAACCTTGAACTCCACCTTGTTAGGGCTTTAGAAGTTAATGGATAAACTCGACCCTGTTAGGGATTTATTTCATAATGCAAAGAATAAATAACAATCCATATTGAACTTGACCCTGTTAGGGCTTTATAAGTTAATGAATAAACTCGACCCTGTTAGGGCTTTATTGAAACAAAATATCCAAACTTAATAATCCAACCCGGTAAGGGCTGACATAACATAAAAGAAAAACATCTCCCTGCAAGGGACTTATTCCAAACCTAACTAACCTAGTAAGGGTAAAACTTAAGCATAAAATTTCTTTAGATGATCAGCATGCCATGGTCGAGGTAAGGGCTTTCCTTCTTGATTAACAAGTCTGAACGTTCCTGGCCTCACCATCTCCTTGACTAGATAGGGTCCTTCCCAATTGGGACCCAATTTTCCTCGAAGAGTAGTCTTCCTAGTAGCCTCGACCTTCCTCAATACCCAATCTCCAATTGAAATTTTTCGTGCCGACACTTTGTGATTGAAGTACCATGTCATTTTCTGCTTGTATGTAATAGACTTGAGTAGAGCATTTCCACTTGTTTCTGGAAACAAGTCCAGGTAATGGCCTTTTCTTCCTCATTCTGATAGTAGTCATAGAAAGTGATCCTTGGTGAGGGTATCCATACCTCGACAGGCAGCACAGCTTCACTTCCATAAACAAGTGAGAATGGAGTATGCCCAGTAGCTTCCTTGACTGTTGTTCTAGTTGACCATAGGATTCCTGGAAGCTCATCTACCTAACATCCCTTGACTGCTTCTATCTTCTTCTTGATACCTTGAAGTATGATCTTGTTGGCAACTTCAGCTTGTCCATTGGATTGAGGCCTTGCCACAGATGTGAACCTTGTTTGTATATCAAATTGAGCACAATATGCCTTTATTGGGCCACTCTCAAATTGTCTTCCATTATCTGAAACCAGCATTCTTGGAATTCCAAACCTGGTGATGATGTTCTTCCAAATGAACTCTTGTATCTGCTTATCAGAGATCTTTGATAGGGGTTCAGCCTCGACCCACTTGGTGAAATAGTCAATCCCAACAATAAGAACCTTTTTCTGCCCCACAGCTGGGGGGAAAGGACCAAGTAGGTCCATTGCCCATCTATCAAAGGGCAAAACTGCCTGAACAGCTGTTAATGTACTCCATGGTTTCCTAGGGATGGCCGCATGAGTTTGGCATTGTAAATATTTCTTTACAAGCTCGATGGCATCTTTCTTGACGGTGGGCCAGTAGTATCCAGCTCGAAGGGATTTACCCGCGATCGTCCTTGCCCCTTGATGATTGCTACCACATCCTCCATTAATCTCCTTTAGAATATAGTCTCCCTCTTCAGGGGTCACACATTTTAAGAGCGGACGTGTGTAAGATAGTTTGTACAACTCACCATCATCCAGTTTAAAACACTTGGACTTTCTCTTAGTGTCTTCAGCTTCTTTCTCATCCATGGGTAGAGCCCCATGTTTCAGATATTGGATGATAGCATCCTTCCATGTTTCACCTCGAGCCAAAATGTGCACCTCAGACTCGCTGATACTTGATTCTTTTAGGACTTTCCACTGAATAACTCGTGGCTCTTCTCCTTCTGCAAAGCTTGCCAACCTCGATAGAGCGTCAGCCTTTTGGTTCCCGGATCGAGGGACATGTTGAATGTCAAAAGACTCTAATTTCCCGGCAAGGGTTCTGAGCTTCTGGAGATATATATTCATACTCTCTTCGTTTGCTTCAAACTCCCCTTTGAATTGTCCCACGATAAACTGTGAGTCAGCCTTAGCTTTAACTCGTTTTGCTCCAGCAGTAAGGCACATTTGTATTCCTAAAATCAGGGCCTCATACTCTGCCTCGTTGTTTGAGGCCACAAAACTGAATTTGATTGAATATTCCAGTCGATCCCCATTATCAGCCTTGATTAATATTCCTGCTCCTCCTCCGCTTTGCGTAGAGGATCCATCAGTAGATAACTCCCAGACCTTAGAATTGTCTGGACCAGACGAGCTTGGCCTGTTGGTGTATTCCACAATGAAATCAACCAACGCTTGAGCTTTGATAGCTCGGCGGGGTTCATACTCTAACCCAAAGTCGGACAGCTGGTTTGCCTACTTAGTTATGCGGTTTGAATGATTCTTTCCCTCTATGATCTTCCTTATTGGTTGTCAGGTCAGGACTTTTATTGGATGAGCTTGAAAATATAGCCTCAATTTTCGACTAGCCATAACTAAGGCATAGATAATCTTCTCAGTCTATGTATATCTAGACTCTACTCCTCGAAACTCATGACTGATGAAGTAAACCGGATGCTGATGCTTTTCCCTCTCAGCCACTAGCACCGCATTTAAGGCATACTCAGATATTGCCAAGTAAATGTACAATGTTTCCCCCGGAAAGGGTGAAACAAGCTTTGGAATACCGGCAAGCTACTCCTTTAACTGAATGAATGCTTTCTCAGCTTCCTCATCCCACCTGAATGTGGCTCGCTTCAGAACATGAAAAAAGGCGAGGCTTTTGTCCGCTGATCGTGATAAGAAATGACCCAATGTAGCCATGCATCCTGTAAGCCATTGTACCTCTTTAACTATCCTCGGAGATTGCATGTTGATGATGGCTTGAATCTTGTCAGGATTTGTCTCGATGCCCCTCTCGTCGACCAAGAAACCTAGACATTTGCCCCCTTTGACCCCAAAAACACACTTCTTGGGGTTCAGCATCATACCAAATTTCCTCAGTGTTGATAGAGTTTCCCTGACATCCTCGGGATGATCAACCGCTTGTTTACTTTTAATGATCATGTCATCAACATATACTTCGACATTTCGACCAATCTGCTCAGCAAAGATTGTGTTGAACAACTTTTGATAAGTAGCCCAGCGTACCTGAGTCCAAAAGGCATGACTCGATAGCAGTAAACTCCTTGGTTGATGATGAATGTAGTATGTGCTTTGTCTTTTTCAGCCATTGGCATCTGATGGTAGCCAGCATTGGCATCCATGAAACTAAACATTGCATGCCCAACAGTGGATTCGACCAAGCTATCAATCTTTGGGAGTGGGTAGTCATCCTTTGGACATGCTTTATTTAGATCAGTGAAATCTACACACATTCTCCACATTCCATTAGGCTTTTTGACCAAGACAATGTTGGCTAGCCAATCACAATATTAGCATTCCTTGATGAACCCATGCTCGAGCAACTTTTTCACCTCAGCAGCAGCTGCCTTATTTCTTTCTTCGCTCTGCCGTCTCAACTTTTGTTTGACCCCTTTGAATCCTTCACAGATGTTAAGCTCGTGACACATGACTGAAGGATCAATGGCTGGCATCTCTGAAACATCGAAGGCAAAGAAATCTCGAAATTCCGTGAGAAGTTGAGTGATTGATTCTTTGATGCCTGGGTCCATGTCAATGCCAATCATGACTGTGTGCTCAGGATTGTCATCGATGAGGATCTCCTTATGCCCCTCTATGGATTTTGGTCGTGCGTAATGCTTGGCATCCTCAGCTAAAAACACTGCCTCTAAACATTCGACCGGCTCCTTCCTTTTATCTCCTACTTCGACCTGGGGCGAGGCAGTCTTGATGCTATTAATGTAGCATTGCTTAGCTGTTCTCTGATCGCCGTACAATTCCCAATTCCCCCAAGATTATGTTGTAGGGAAGTTTAATGTCAACAACGATGAATGTGACAGGTAGGTTGCGCCCTTCTCCCTTTTCTCCAATTCGAGCAGGAAGTTTGATGATGCCTAATGGGATGATGGGTCGACCCCCAAAGCCAAACAAGGGTATTTTGAGCGGGGTTAGATCTGCCTCGCCATATTTCAGCTGTTGTAGACATGTCAACGTCATCACATCAGCTGAACTTCCGCTGTCCACAAGCACTCTCTTGAACCTGGAGTTTGCTACTTATACCTCGACCACGAGGGGGTCGTTGTGAGGAAAGCAGGTAAGTCGAAGATAGGATGTATTGGACACCATTTTTGGATAAGATGGGGGATGCTCGATGGCCCCTTCAGCTATTTGAAAGGTAGAGTTTCTGAGATCTCTCTTCAAAGCTTTGTTGGATGGTGTCTCTACTGAATACGCTCCAGCGATGACGTTGATCAGCCCATCAGTGTCTTTGTTATCGGTGTGCTTTTGTTTCTTCGCCCCATTTTCTTTTGACAAATAAGGGTTGAGCTTACCTTCATCTGCCAACTTGTCAAGCGCCTTTTTGAATTCTCTGCAATCTTTGGTGGTGTTGCCACACTCATGGTGATACTTGCACCATAGTTTTGGATTCCTCCTGTTGACTGATGTACGTATCGGTGCTGGCTTAGGGAGGATTTATTGGTCTTTGATATTCAAGAATATCTCTCGTCTGTTAGTATTGTTCCTTCCGTCCTCTCCCCCATCTCGAGTGTCTTTCTTGGAGTTGGATGTCCGGCTAGGACCTCCTCATTGAGACTCTTTCCTCTTGTTATTCTTCTTTCTATCAGCCTTCTCGACGGGGTTATTGATATCTGAAGCTTGAACATACTTTCGAGCCTTGTCCGTCGCGTCAGTATACGAGGACACTTCATTTTCCAATAAGGAAAATTTAAACTTGCCACATTTTAACCCAGACATGAATGCTTCATAGGCCACTGAGTATTCAGCGTTAAGTATTTGGAGTAGTTCAGCATTGAAGCGCTTGAGGTAATCTCGCAACAATTCATGCTCCCCTTGCTGGCAAGCCATGAGGTGGATGCTTATTTTCCTTTGTTTCTTTCCAGCCACGAAGTGACTAAGCAACATGGCCTCCAAGACGGCGAAGCTAGTGATTAGACCCGATGGGAGGTCAGCAAACCATGTCAGGGCCAGACCCTTGAGGGTAGTAGGGAAGTATCGGCACCAGCTTGTTTCACAACTCGTTTGCACTGCCATTTTAGCTTTGTAGGCGGCGATATGGTTAGCAGGATCAGTAGTTCCTGAGAAAGGCTCGATGGTTGGGGCTTTCACCTTCTTTGTGTCTGTAGTATACATAATCCTTTAGCTTAATGGAGTTTTGAAGGTGAGCGTTCCCGTTCGTCGCTCTTGCTCGACCCTTAGGATCGTCGTCTGCCCTCTTCCCGGTTAGGGATGACAACTGACCTTGGATTTCTAGCACTGGTATGATGAGATCTCTCTGGTGACCTACTTGGCTGGCCTTGTGTTTCTTGCCTTCTATTGTCAATGATCTCCCTAGCGTCCGAAGCAGTTCGTGTCTGACGCGTCTCAATGACATTTCGAGCGTCATCGCGCCTAGAGTTGACAATTTCTCGGGCGTCCCTAGGCTGGGATCCTCTCTGTGAACGTGCCCCCGTCACCCGGCTAGGGATGGGGCCCCGTGATGGAGCAGCTGTCTGGGATGGAGGCCTTTGTTTCCCGACCGGCGCGGGTATGCTATCTTTTAACTCCTGTAAACTCTTTTGGAACTTGTTGTTCATTGCTGTTAGGATGTCCTCGAAATCTTTTCGAGTGAGCATTTGCTCTTCATTGGCACGTCGATGACGGTCACTTGCCCGATTCGATGAATTGTCATCGGTGACGTGTGCCTCCTGTCGGTTAGGCGATTCACGGGGATTTTCTTCAGGCTGATTTGATCGAGTCATCCTCGCTCTGGTGTTAGCAATGTTTTTATTGTTTTCCCCACAGACGGTGCCAATCTGTTCCTGTCTGGAACTTCTCGCGAATGGTCAACGATCTTTGCTGTGATTGATGCGGATTCCCTACACTTCTCGCTAGAATTTTGACCTGCAAAACAGTCAAAGGTTGCTAACCCGGGGAGTGGAATCCGGAAACGCCCCTCCGATGCTTAACTCAGATATCGGGAGTCAGTTGGGCTGACGTGTGGGCCAGGCCCATGACAACCTGGTCAAAGTTTTACCGAGTCAGCTGACACGTGGCATCATCCCATTCGTCACAGAATACCTGATGCGTCCTTAGCCCTATCAGAACTGGGCCTAGGATTTGGGCCCACTAACACGGGTTTGACCACCTGGGTGGGCCCGGAACAAAACTCATTATACTACTCTAATCTATGCCAAAATAGAACATAAGTCTCGAGGGTTGAATTATAATTCTTATGACAACTAGGCATCTTAATGTAATGCATTCAATAGTTCTAATTATCACAACTTAACTATTATTCACATTGAAAATATTATGCATCACCCCAAAAACTAATTAGTTTAGATAAGTAATGTCATAATCTAGAGAAGACAATTAATTAAGCCCCTTGTAGCAAAGTATAATCTCCTTTAATTTTTGGCAGCATAATTTTTTGTTAATGCCATTGCATTATAGTAGTGTGTACTAAGAACTATCCAAGTCAATTTCATTGAAGCACTACTGAACTATATCAGATTTGTATCATAAGATTTTATATGACATTATAAAAGAGACTACTCTGATCATAGTAAAATTGCATAAAAGTTAGAGCCTTTATACAACCTTTTATCATCATAATTCAGACAGACTGTATAACTTGCATAAATGGAATATGAGAGAAATTAAACAATGCAACTGGATAATATTTCCCATGTATAATCTACATGTTAATTTGCTTAAATGGATAACCATGCATAGACAACAATAAGAATTATATCATAAAGTGAGCTTTACTCTATTCTAGTCAAACCTTATATCAACCAAAGATAAATCAAACTGTAAGTAATTCCACCCTTTGGAAATGATTATCAACAACCACTATCTCGGGTGAATAATAGGTTGAAAGGTTGAATATACTCAAGAGGGGGATGAATTGAGTATTTGGTGAAATGATTACAAATTTAAAATTTTCTTGTTTATTGATTCAGAACCAGTTATGGTGGTTCCTACAGCGGATATGAATTGGAAAATAATAAAAACAAGAACATCAAAATTAAGGAGGTTCGGCTAAACTCAAGGCCTACATCCTCCTACCCTATGCATCTTAGTAATTCAACTCAGAATAACAAGATTACACACTCAACTTGTTCCAAACTCATGGAACCAAAAACCCCACACTCAACTCTGAATGTGCTCACTTGTGTTTGAACTCACAAACACCTCCCAATCTTCAACCCCTTTGTTGAAGACGAATTACAAAAAGAACACTCTAATGTTGCTTTCTCACAATGTTTGAAGAGTAAAGGTTAAGCTATAAGATTGTGTTTGTGTTTGATCAAATGTATTATGCCTTGTGTGTTTCTTCTCTCTCAAAATGTTTCTTACTCAATATTTTTAGGAGAGAAAATTATACTGTATATTTTCCACACCCTCTAATGAGACGTAAATGCTTACTATTTATAAACAAGAAAACTGATTAAAAAACCCATCACAAAGAGAGGGGAAATCACTTTTCAAAAACCCTTTAAAAAGGTGGGAAACAGTCTATCTTGTTCGCAACAACCTTTCAAGAAAGTTTGTTATGCTCAAAAAGATTTTCCAATCTTTTTCATGTGGGTGACATAATTAGTTAGCATTTACCAGCTGTCAATAAGGTGTTTAAAAACCTCAAAATCCTTTTTAAGACAATTTAAGAAAAATCCTATTTTTTTAAAAAATTGACAGCTTCTCATAGAGTGTACTGGTCCTTAGACTTTTTACCCTAACTCATAGTCTAATAAATATTATAACCTTTGGTTGTAATATCCATATTACTATTTTAACATACACACAAAGGCATTTAGTGATTTATCAAACATTCACACAACCATTACATGAAGACTAAAATATGCTAAATGAAAAACCTAGTCTATCTTCATGCTCCTCGAAGTCTTGAAAGTCTTCTATAGAATATCTTGAATCTTGAATCTAGATTTTAATACTTGGGACAATTATACTTGTTGCACATCCAACTTGATTAGGACATAACAAGTAAATTAAAACATGTAACTGTTACAAGCAGTTCAGGGAGCACTACAAATAGTACCATACCAGTATACACAATAAAGCTTAAATACTTAATCCCTATAATATCACATATTATCAATCAAGAATAAACTTAATTAATACAAACATTCAAACTAGAAACAGCTCATAGCTGGTTCTGATCAACTACATATCTCCTGTAAAACAAAACTGTTTCCTGACAAAGTTTTTTCAGTGTTTGTCATCACTCAAAACCAAAAAGGTCTCAACAAATTCTCAACAACTTCTCCCATTTTGATGATGACAAAACTAAGTGAACAATTGAAATTTCCTGCAAACAACAAGTTAGAAACAGATAATTCCAATCTCAACACTCTAAGTGCAGAACCACTTAGAGCACTCACTCAGACTGAAAACGAAACAGCTAACTAATTCAAATGTTTCCTAGAAAGGAAAAATTGAAGAAATTTAAAATATCCTAATCTAAGCTACTAAAAAAAAAACTCTAAACTCTAAACTCTATAAACTCACTGTTTTTTTTGTTTTTTTACTATCTAGACTGAATCTAAACAACTAATTAGAGTGTGGCTTCAACTTCTACTATTTTCCCCCTTTTAGCATCATTAAAAAGTATGCCCTAACATAAAAATTATGCACAAGAAATTGTTTCTATCCCCATAATAATTTAAGAACCATTAAATAGATAACCATGCTGCAAAAACAAATTTAGTCAAGTAACTCACAATCTATATACTAGAAGAATTGAAAGTTTCCAAAATAAAACAGCAAAGTTAAAGAGAACAGAATCCAAAAAACATACAAACCAAATTGTTTTAGGGATTGGGGGAAATAGTTCAGCAAAAACAATTATAAAAGAGTTTATAATATGGGTGGGGGAAACAAAAGAAAGACTTCATCATCATTCTCATCCTCATCCTCATCTTCATCTTCTTCAACATCCTCTGATTCAGCCTTCTTGCTCTCACAACAAACAACATCGTCTTCCATCTCAGCATCATCAGTGGTTCCCTTTGTAGAACCAGAAGCATCAGATAGCTTTATCTTGACTGTAGCCAGGTCCTTTTCCAGAGAATAGACCTTCCTCTTGTAGCTTGAGGTAAAACTTTGCAGCAAGTCCATCATCTTGTTTAGTGTTTCATCTTGATTATCTAGGCGCTTCATCAAATTGACATCTGAGCTGGTTACTGAAACCTTCTTCTTCTTCTCAGCAGACTTAATATCCTCCTCCTCTGGTTCCACCCTAAACTTAAGTTTAGAGGTGTCCACATCCAAGCCTTTCTGCTTCAGAATGGTCTTGGTGAATACTTGGATGGGAACCACCTCTCCAAAAAGATTGACATTATGTTGTGCAAGGACAAAGGTGATTAAAGAACCATAGGGTAAAGAATGATGAGAGGATTGAGAACAGTGTATCATGTGGGCTAAAATAATGGCAGGTAGGTTGATTTTGACTCTTTTAAGCATAAGGTACATGAGTACCATTTCCATGAATCTAACTACCCCTCTACCTTGACCCCTAGGAATTAAAAGCTGATTGCACAAAGAATAAAGAACCAACATAAGTGGTTCCTGAAGAGTGACAGTCTTAAAGGTCGATTTCTTGGTCAACCTAGCCCCAAACAGAAATTTATAGATTTCATCAGGAGTGACCCCTATCACAGTAGGCCATCCATTCCCTGAATACTTGTCAAACCCATCTCTAGGAACTCCTAACAGTACAAACAAAGAAGATTCAAACACACTAATCTCAGTGTTAACCACAACAGAACCAATAGAAGTATCAGGCAATTGTCTTAGATAAACATAAAAATCCCTGACCCTATCAATAAACATACCATTCTTCAAACTCAACATATCCACACAACCCTGGAACTCTAAAAGCTCCCTAAATTCGCCTAAAGCAGGAATGTCTAAGTACTCTTCCTCTACAGTAAAACCAAGAAGTATAGTACGTTCAGGCAGAGGGTAGAACCAGTAGTAAGTGGTTCAGTAGATTTATCTTATGAAGCACAAGGATGTCTAGATGGTACTCCCTTTCTCTATGTTCCTCTGACAGAACCAGTAGACAAATTCTCAAACTGCTCTGGTGTTTCCTCGGTTTTAAGTGTTGATCTCATAAACCTTCTTCTACCTCTCGTAGACACAGATGGTGACCCTTTCTTTGAGCCAGTAACTACATCATCTTCCTCTGTTTCTTCAAAGGGAACATTGAAAATTTCTTTCAAACTCTTTTCCTTTGGTTCCCCCTGAGTAGTAGCAAGGTTAGGTTCAAAAACTTGTGGTTCAGGATTTGAGGTAGCTTCATCAGCTTTTGGGGTATGGAGATTTTCTTGAGAAGGTTTGGGTTTAGGTGATGATGGTGGTGTTTGTTCTTTCGGTGGTGTTTCAACATTTTTGGATGATGGGGGTGTTTATGTAGATGGTTTTGGTGGTTTCTTTGGTGATAAAGATAGTGTAGTGGTGGTTTTGGAAGTTACGGGTTTTGGAGAAGTTGGTTTGGATTTTGGAGAAATTGGTTTGGGTGTTGGAGGTTTTGGAGTATCAATTGTAACTTTCTCAATAACTGCACTACCCTTCTTTGATGGTGGTGGTGATGGATCAGAACCACTACTCTTACTACCTTTCTTGCTTGGACCCTTCTTCACCAATTTTTTTCGAACTTTGAATGAACTTCAGAGAGAATTCAAATTTTGAATTGAGGAGAGAGAGAGATAGAGAGAGATTGAGGACGGTGATGATGATTAATGATAACTGCAACAAAATGGTTAGTCCTTTTTATAAATGTTGAAGTGATGTAGAGACAGAGAGAAGCGGAGCCAATTAGAGAGATCGTGTGAGAGAGAGAATATTAAGCAAATTTGAAATTTAAGGAAATTCAAATATTTTCCTTAATTATCTCTACCAACTCAGAAATTAGGCATTTTAATTTTTTCCAAAAGCACAAAATTATAACTGCATATAGAATAATACTTGGAAGCAAAAAAATATTCTATATTTTGATATTTCAGAAAAATTGAATATTCTTTAAAAAAAATCTGTGTTGACTGCTGTTCTCCCAAGCTGTTTCACTTCTGGAACCAATCACTTATATTTCAGGCAACTTAGCCCAATTTTAACTCTTCTAGTTCACAATAATGCCTTTTAAGATTTTCATCCTACTTGAGCATTTACAAGATCACCTGTAGGAATTCACAAAAATATATATACACAAAATTTACACAGGGGAACACTTGTTCTAGCCAATCATTGAAGGAAAAAGAAGAAGCCAAATTAACTAAATCTAACTAGACCTAACATGACTCTTAACCTACAAAAAAACCCTCTTCCTAAAGGTTTTGTAAAGATGTCAGCTAATTGATCCTCACTTTTGCAAACTAAAATCTCCACTAATCCTTTTTCAACATTTTCTCTCAGAAAGTGGTGCCTATTCTCAATGTGCTTAGTTCTGGAGTGTTGGACTGGATTCTTTGAAATATTAATAGCACTGGTGTTATCACAAAATATAGGAACACATTTACAAACAACACCAAAATCTTTCAGCTGGTTCCTTATCTACAATAGCTGGGAACAGCACCAAGCTGCATCAATATATTCTGACTCTGTTGTGGATAGGTGTAGGGGTCGTTTTTACCCGGCCGCCTACATCACGAGTTGATTTGAATGCTCGTTAACGCCGTACGTGAATAAAGACTAGTAGAAGTCGCCATCGTGCGTTTATACGGTCCACGGACACCGAAGAAGTACCGAAAGCCAAGAGCAATTGGCTCCATATAGTCGTGCACCAGAGTATGGGTTAACGAGCCAATCGTGCATTGGGCCCGCCCGCCTGCAAGCGGTCTCTACTAGGTCTCTTTTGTAAGACCATTGTTCAATTTCAAAGCAACAGAAATAACTAAATTTTAATCCTAATTTGCGAATTACTAAGTCGGTACAAATTAATGCACAAATTAGCCTAAAATTGTGTTGTGACCACTATGAAATTAGTCCATATTATAATGCTAGAATGAGTTTAAAAGTATTTGAGATTCAATTCACATTAAAAAAAAAAGGTTCAACACAACGACGACACGAATAAGTGAAATTGAAAGTGCGAACGTACCACGACTACCGTGTAATTAGATTAGTAAAATAAATAATAAAAAAAGCTACATGGAATGGCATGAAATATGCACAAAAAAGGGATGCCATGGATTAAAAAACAAAAAAGGCTACATGAATCCGAACATGGATTAACACAAACATATAAAAGCAAAAAACGCATGTCATCATGGTCAACGCAAGTCATAAATTAAAATGAAAATTTAAACAAAAGAAAGCACATTGAAATAAAAAAAAAGGGTCTCAAAAATGAGTACCGGAATGTACGGCGGTCGATTACAGCCTCGAGACTAGTACGCCAAAATACCGAGATCAGTGATTGGAAATGCTTGAAATGTGTTTATATGTGTTTGAAATTGATTTTCACAGAGTTTTGAAGTGTTTTTTAAGACAGAGAATGTATAGTAGAGAGAGAGTAGAAGTCAGAACGTTGTCTTGTGTTCATGAAAAGGCTGGGTGCAAGCTCGTATTTATAGGTGAGAAGAGTCAAAAACAGACCCGGAATGGCACCAGACCTGGGCCTAGGCATAGGTCTAGTTACATGACCCGCGTCTAGACGCGGGTCCGTATTTGTGACCTGCATCTAGATGCAGGTCCGTATTTGTGACCTGCGTCTAGGCGCAGGTCCAGTTGTGTCCTGGTCGATTTTTTTGCTTATTTTGCGCGTGATTCTCTGAGATATTATGCGATTATGATACCATTACGGGGATCATTATCTGATTACCGTAATATTTGAGTTTCTGGGAGATTTCGCGAGGTTCCGTAATAATTCGGTCTATTCTAGATTGTTCTCGAACCGTTTTTAGGTTTTTCGGACTATTCTGAAAAATTAGGCTAAAAATGCAAAAAAAAATGGAAAAATCCTAGAAAAATATAAATGAGTGAAAAGTGGAGAAAAAGTTGACGATACAGGTGTAAAATTACTAAAATGCCCCTAAGAATGGAAAATGTTTCAAAAATTCATAGAAAATAGATAAAAACTCAGAAAATTGTGGAAAAAATACCAAAAATTCTAGAAAAATGTATTTAACTTAAAAAAATTATTTAATGAAATTTAAAATGACTACAATTCCCTTAGAAAATAAATATGCATGAAAAATAATAAAAAAAAATTAATAAAAATCCTAAGATGAGTCTTGAGCCTCTAAAACGCCTACAAATGGTGTGAGAGTGGTATGAGAGGGGTAAAGAGATGGAATTTTGGCATATTAGCTCAATACCGGAGCTGTGCAACAGAGTATACTCATCATAGACCGTTGGGAGCTAACTGAGGTGCGAGAATTAGGTGTCTACAGTTAGGCCCCCCCTTTGACCGAGTTTGGATAGACAAAGTCTTGTAAGACGAAGGTCAAAGGTACGGTACATGACTTATGTATGTTGATCCCAAAGGAAATAACTAAAGAGCTAACCCCTTTGAGATTGGTGCAACTTGATGTTAAAAGTAATGTTTAAAAGCCACTTGATTTGACAATCAAACGAGCATGCAACAAGTAAACACACAAACATGTAATCACGCAACAAGAAAATGCAGTGATGTGTAAACAGTAAGAAGTGTCAACAGTGAAGTGCAACGGTGAAGTAACAGATATGAATGACAAGGAGTGGCAAGGTCAGAATTATGCCACGCAATCCTGTGAAGGTCGGGTTTATCACAGGAAAATAGTCTGAGTCGGCATCGGCGTCGGTGTCGGCAAGTGCGAAGGTCAGATTTATTGCACGAAGAAGAGTGGCAAGGTCAAATTTATGCCACGTAATCCTGTGAAGGTAAGGTTTATCACAGGTAAAGAGTCTGGGTCGGTGTCTTAGTTGGTGTTTGAGTCGGTGTCCGAGTCGGTGTCTGAGTGAGTGCGAAGGTCGAGTTTATCACACAAAGGAGTGGCAAGGTCAGATTTATGCCACGCAATCCTGTGAAGGTCAGGTTTATCACAGGAAAAGTAAACTGAGTATGAGTTTGAACTGGAAATTATAGTTGTATGAGCTTTGACAGTGATCTGTGGTAGTAAGAGTACTTTGGTTTAATGTAGGTCTGGGCAAGATTGACTTACAAAGGTCTGGAATTATTGCAAGCTAGGGTGATGCCCATGCAAAGGAGGAGACAGGATAACTCAATGTCTTGTCACGGGGTGTTAAAGGGAATTACATGAGGGCGACTTGTGATCAGAGGTTGTCCTAGAAACAGTTTGACCTAGACACGAAGATTGACTCAATTTGAACTGGGATGTGAAGAAGACATGGGGTGCATGGACGAAGTTCCTTGCTTTCAGCTTGATGAGATAGACCTGAGACAGTTAGACCATAGAAACGGAGGTGCCCCCCCCCCCCCCCAAGGGAAGAATGAGGATGATGTTGTGAAGAGACAGGAGCAGGGACAACATGGTTATGAGCCCCCAAATATAATATGCCAATCCTCAGTAGAGTTAGGTATCTTTACCTCCTGGAGATTTTAGTCAATGACTCTTTAAAGGTGACCAAAGAATGGGATATGGTTCGAAAAATAGAAAGGTCAAAATTTTTTGACTTGAGGTTGAAGATGTAGGGTTAGCTAGAAATGCGGGTTCAAGTTTGAGTCTATGTATGGGTCAAAGATTAGCAAATGTAATTGTCGAACTCTTAGCAGGTAAAATCACTCGGCAGCTAGGCTTCGTTCTATGGGTCTGATTTTTGAAATTGAATTTTTTTTATTTTATTTTTTTTTGTTTTGTTTTTTTTTTTTTTGCCTCGACTTTTGCTTGAATGAGGTTGTTGTCTTTTGTTGCTATGGACAATGCTTTCAAATGATCTTTGGCATTTAACCCCTTTAGGTGCGAAGGAGCCTTGATTATGAGTGTCATTTAATCTCCTGTACTCCATTATGAATTGTAACTGAGTTGGGCCTGGGCTTTGATTCCTTTATTTTGAGGCTATTGCAACGTTCTCCAAATATGATTTGCCATTGATCGTTTGAAAGCATGTCCTCGTGAGGTCGTATGTGAAAGTGATTATTGATATTGCTTGTGAGGTCAGTGTGTGAAGGTGTCAGTTTTATTATTTAATCAATTGAAGCCGTGTATGTGACTGGACCTGCATAGAGTTGAAAATAACATTGGAGGAAATGGAATTGTGGCGAGCCATTCGGTGGAAAGTGGAAAGGTCAAAGTGTGTATGACATAGACTCGAGATAGGAAGCTAAGTGAAAGGGTAAGTGGGCTAGGATGAAGACTCATTGATTTGACTCACAGGAAGGCCGCATGGTTCATTGAACCATTCTTTAGGGTGACTCATAGGGTTGAAGATGGACTGGACTGGATGTTTGGGCTATTTGTATGTGGTGTTGGGCCTTTGTGATTGTGGTGCTCGGTCATTCTCCAATTGGGTCAAGGTGTCATTGATCTTTTTTGTAGTTATGGAAGATGATGAAGGGTCAATGGACATGGTATTTTGTGATGCGGATGGATTTTGTGGAGATGGGCTTAAGACTTCTCATTGCTCCCTGTTTTAGAATGTGATTGTGGAGGAGCTGACACTGGACTGAGATAAACATTGAACGGAGTCTGACTTTGTGTAAACCTAAGTCTAGACCTAGATCTGTTTTAAGGTACTGGACTTTTGGCGTGCCTGACACTGAAGTGAGCTAAAGTGAACCTATGTCTACTTGTGAACGGGACGAGTCTAAGTTGGGCCTTATGCCTAATTAGGACTATCTAGACTTGGAGACTGGACTAGGAGGAGACTGGTGGTGAATTGTGCTGAGACTGTGAAATGAATTGAACCTATGGCAAACTAATGTGTGTTTGGACTCTAGCAAGTTGGACTGGACTAGGACATGGACCCCATTTTGAGAACTGGACGCAAGAGATGGACTATATGGATTGTGGACTAAGGACTGAGTTGAAGAGATGAGACTGGTGGACTAGTACTTGTGATTTGGACTCTGGACTTGACATTGAGTTATCCTTATGGTTGAGGAGTGAAATAAATTTGGCTGGGCTAGATTAATGGGCCAAATGCACCCATAATACACTAGTCCTAGAATATACACATGATGGTCTTCTAAGGTCAGTCCTGGGTGGTCAAAAGGTACCATGACTAGAGGGAAAATGAACCAATCTAGTCACTCTTTTTATTGAGTGACACACGGTTAAAAGATCCCTCATTATGATCTCATCGGGAATGAGATCACGCGTCAAGGCTGGGACGGGTCGCTTATGACCATTGAGGTCGGGAACCAGCAACGAACCATAATCAAACCCCCCGAGGTCGATCTCGAGCATAGAACATGCTCATATGAGACGTGGGCCTAAACGTGACCTTATGCGGGAGGTCACTATGTCACATGCTCAAAAATTGAATAATGATCTTACGAAACTTTTCACGTTTGTCCACACCACTAAGGAGTGATATTCCCAGCAGAGTCGCCAAACTGTAGGGGTCGTTTTTAACCGGCGGCCTACTTCACGAGTTGATTTGAATGCTCGTTAACGCCGTACGTGAATACGGACTAGTAGGAGTCTCCACCGTGCGTTTATACGGTCCACGGACACCGAAGATGTACCGAAAGCCAGGAGCAATCGGCCCCATATGGTCATGCACCAGAGTATGGGTTCGGGGACAGGTTACGAGCCAATCGTGCATTGGGCCCGCCCACCTGCAAGTGGTCTCTACTAAGATCATTGTTCAATTTCAGAGCAACAGAGATAACTCAATTTTAATCCTAATTTGCAAATTACTAAGTCGGTTCAAATTAATGCACAAATTAGCGTAAAATTGTTTTGTAACCACTTTGAAATTAATATTATAATGTTAGAATGAGTTTAAAACAATTCGAGATTCAATTCACATTAAAAAAAAAAGTCCAACACAGCGACGACACGAAAAAGTGAAATTGAAAGTGCGAACGTACCTCGAATCCCGTGTAATTAGATTAGTAAAACAAATAATAAAAAAAAGCTACATGGAATGGCATGAAATATGTAGAAAAAAGGGATGACATGGATTAAAAAACAAAAAAGGTTACATGAATCCGAACATGGATTAACACAAACATAAAAAAGCAAAAAACGCATTTCATCATGATGAACGCAAGTCATAAATTAAAATGAAAATTTCAACAAAAGAAAGCATATTGAAATTGAAAACAAAGGTCTCAGAAATGTGTACCGGAATGTGCGGCAGTCGATTACGGCCTCGAGACTAGTACGCCAAAATACCGAGATCAGTGATTGCAAATGCTTGAAATATGTTTATATGTGTTTGAAATTTATTTTGACAGAGTTTTGAAAAGTTTTTTAAGACAGAGAATGTATAGTAGAGACAGAGAGTAGAAGTCAGAACGTTGTCTTGTGTTCATGAAAAGGCTGGGTGCAAGGTCGTATGTATAGGCGAGAAGAGGCAAAAACAGACCCGGAATGGCACCAAACCTATGCCTAACATGATCTGCGTGTAGACGCACGTCAGTATTTGTGACCTGCATCTAGGCACAGGTCCAGCTGTGTTCGGGTCGATTTTTTTGCTTATTTTGCGCGTGATTCTACGAAATATTATATGATTATGATACGATTACCAGGATCATTATCTGATTACCGTAATATTACCGTAATATTTGAGATTCTGAAATATTTTGCGAGGTTCCGGAATAATCCTGGCTATTCTCGACTGTTCTCGAACCGGTTTCGGGTTTTTCGGACTATCTTGAAAAAATACGCTAAAAATGCCAAAAAAATGGAAAAATTCTAGAAAAATATAAATGAGTGAAAAGTGGAGAAATCGTTGACGATGCAGGTGTAAAATTAATAAAATGCCCCTAAGAATGGAAAGTGTTTCAAAAATTCATAGAAAATAGATAAAAACTCAGAAAATTGTAGAAAAATTACCAAAAATTCTAGAAAAATGTATTTAACTTAGAAAAATTATTTGATGCAATTTGAAATGACTAAAATTCCCTTAGAAAATAAATATCCATGAAAAATAATAAAAATAAATTAATAAAAATCCTAAGAAATGTCCGAAAAATCCTGAAATGTGTTGTGAGCCTATAACACGTCTATAAATGGTGTGAGAGTGGTATTAGAGGGGTAAAGAGATGACATTTTGCCATACTAGCTCAACACCAAACCTGTGCAATAGGGTACATTCATCATAGACCGTTGGGAGCTAACTGAGGTGCCAAAATTAGGTGTCTACAATAGGGAAACCGAGTTTTGCTTTTTAGAACCCCATGAAATAAGATAAGAGCAAAGAAAGTGTGCCATACCTGACGTGCTCTTTCTATTAACTAGGAAACCAACATAATCTACATCTGTGTACCCAATGAGTTAACAAGAAGTTCCTTTGGGGTACCACAGGCATAGATCATTTGTTCCTACTAAATACTTAAGTATTCTTCTAACATCCTTCAACTGTTACTCCTTGGGATTACTTTGAAATCTTGCACACAATCCTACAGAGAACACTATATCAGGTCTACTAGCTATTAGGTACAAGAGAGAACCAATCATCCCTCTATATAGTGAATCCTCAACATCCTTCCCTTTTGTATCAGCATCAAGTTTTGTAGATGTGGGAAAAGGTGTCTCATAGGCCTTACTATTCTCCATGCCATACTTCTTCAGCAACTCTCGTAAGTACTTTTGTTGATGGATCATTATCCCATCATCAGCTTGCTTAATCTACAGACCAGGGAAGAATCCCAATTCTCCCATCATGCTCATCTCAAATTCACTCTGCATAAGACTAGAAAAATCATTACATAGCATCTGATTAGTAGCACCAAACAAAATATCATCAACATAAATTTGTACTGCTAACAAATGGTTCCCCCTGGTTTTGATAAACAGTGTTTTATCAACTGTTCCCCGTTTGTATTCATTTTCCATAAGGAAATTAAACAACCTCTCATACCAAGCTCTTGGAGCTTGTTTTAATCCATAAAGTGCTTTATCTAACTTGTATACATATTGGGGAAACTTACTATCCTCAAAACTAGGTGCTTGCTCAACAAATACCTCTTCCTTCAAATAAAATTCAAGAAGGCCGTTTTGACATCCATCTGAAACAACTTAATATTCATGTGAGCAGCAAATGCAATCAAGATTCTAATGGCCTCTAATCTAGCAACAGGTGCAAAGGTTTCAGCATAATCAATTCCCTCTTGTTGGTAATAACCTTGCACTACAAGTCTTGCTTTGTTTCTGACTATGGTACCATGGTCATCCAATTTATTTCTGAATACCCAACAAGTACCAATGACTGACCTATCCAGGGGTCTTGGCTCAAGATGCCAAACATGATTTCTTTCAAATTGATTTAACTCATCTTGCATAGCTATTACCCAATCTGGATCAGTCAAAGCCATTTTATAGTCAACTAGTTCTATACTAGACAAGAAAGAAGAGTGTGCACAAAAGTTTTTATAGATACTACTCCTCGTTTGAATCCCGTTATTAATGTCACTCAAAATTTTATCAGTGGGTTGAGAGGATTGATATCTACAATTTCTTAAAAACAAGTCATTTTTGCACCTTGATTTTGATTGGAAACAGCTTGCACCTCTGAGTTTACAAAATTAAGAGTACCAGTCACATAAGGGTGCATGCTGTTACCATGATCATTAATACCTTGTGGCTCAGGGGGATTTTCTCTGTTTTGCTCACTTGTTCCCCCTAAGTCCCTTACCTAATTTTCTTGAGATGAAGCAACATGTCCTGATTCTCCCTCAGAATGCTCATTTGGATCTCCTCCAGGTCCTTCATCATTTGGATGTGGAAGTTCAGTATGTGGACCTGGTTCTTCATGTATCTCCTCTATATTATCAGCATTTTGTTTCCTTTTGAAGTCAATCAGGCCAATGACTTCACCTGGAATAACATGTGCAATCTTAGAAGACATGTTAAACTCATCAAAAATCACATGGACACTCTCCTCCACACACAAGGTTCTCTTATTGAACACCTTACATGCTTTACATTGAGGGGAATATCCCAAGAAAACTGCCTCATCACTCCTAGGGTCAAATTTATCAAGCTGGTTCTTCACATTATTATGCACAAAACATTTGCATCCAAAGACACAAAAGTGTGCAATATGGGGTTTTCTACCCTTTAATAAGGAGTTTTGTTTAACCTAGGTCTAATGAGAGCTTTATTAAGAATGTAACAAGCAGTGCTCACAGTTTCTCCCGAGAAACTCTTAGGGAGACCACTCTCAATCAACATGGTCCTAGCCATCTCCTCAAGAGTTCGATTCTTCCTTTCCACCACACCATTTTGTTGTGGTGTTCTAGGAGTAGAGAAGTTGTGACTTACCCCATGTTCCCTACAGTTATTAATGAAACTAGCATTCTCAAACTCCGTGCCATGGTCTGATCTTACTGCAACCAGTTTCAGATTCAACTGGTTCTCTACTTGTTTCAACAGGGTTACAAACTCATCATATGTTTCATCTTTTGAGTGTAGGAGTATAACCCAAGTGTACCTGGAAAAATCATCAACAATAACACACACAAACCTATGACCTTGTCGACTTTGTACTCTCATGGAACCACACAGATCAATGTTTATAAGCTCGAAGGGTATGTTAGTACTAATGACACTTTTGGGTTTAAAAGAAGACTTGACATGTTTCCCTTTGGCACATTCTGAACAAATTGTATCAACTTCATACTTAATGTTAGATAAACCAACAACCAAGTCTTGTGACTTTTGTTTGTTTAGAAGTATCAAACTAGCATGTCCAAATCTTTTATGCCAAATCCATTGATTATCATGGAAAACAGCTTTCAAGCAAATGGACTTAAGTTTAGGAATTGTATCCAAGTAAGTAACATAAATGTTATTTTTCCTAGTTCCTTCAGAAACAAGTTCACCTCTTTGAGAGTTAACTACATGACAAAGGTTAGCTTGAAATACTACGCTGTTTCCCTTGTCACATAGTTGAGAAATGCTTCAAAAGATTATGTTGCAAGCCATCATCATAATAAATATCATTGATTGCATGTGAAAGTGAGTTACATACTTTACCTATACCAGTAATGGTTCGCTTACTGTTATCCCCAAAGGTAACACTTCCACCATTAAAGGCTATTAGTGAAAGAAATTGCTTTTTATCTCCTGACATATGTCTTAAGCAACCATTGTCTAAATACCACTGGGTACATACTTAACTGATTCCAGTTCCAACCTACACTTATCTAGTTCTTCCTCAAGTTCAGCCACTTGATCTGTTAGTTGACGACACGTCATATCTACGTGTTCACAACTAGAAATAACAATTCTACACTCCTCACTTTTATCTTTAAAATTTGATTTGTAAGTTATGTAACTATCACCTAGTCTATAGCATTCATCTACCAAGGTATCAATACATTCAAGCATATTATCTCTATCATATTCATGCATATCTTCACGAACTTTAACAAGATTTACCTTATGTACTTGGGGAACTTCATCCTTTTCCATAAACCAGTTGTCTCCAGATTTGGTTCTCCCACTGGTTCCTAACGATATATTGTTTCCTCCTGGTGTTGCCATAGTAGCCATGCATTTTTCAGAATCTTGGGTTTCCTCTTCCTTATGATCAGAACCAGAGTCTGAGTTACCACACATAGAGGCAAACATAGCATTCTTGAATGCCTTCTTGTCAATCTTCTTGGATTGCTTATCTTTCCATTTTGGACAATCACTAATGAAATGTCCCATGTCTCCACATTTGAAACAACCCACATTAGAAGAGTTAGTTTTCTTGAAATTTTTACCTCTTAGATTCTTTCTCTGAACCCTGAAGTGTTTTTCAAACCTCTTAGTCATCATAGCTATATCATCATATTCCTCTTCTTCTACTGTTCCCTTCAGTGCAATACTCTTGACTGGTTCCTTGTCAGACTTTGAATCAATCAACATCTCATGGGTCATTAGGGAACCAATAAGTTGTTCCAGACACAGTGTGGAAAGATCTTTGGCTTCATATACAATTGTTACCTTGGTAGTCCATTGATCTGTCAAACTACATAAATTTTTCTAACTAGATCCTCATCAGAAAAACTTTTGCCAAGAGATTTCAAATCATTTACTATGACTATAAATCTACTGAAACACTCATTTATTTTCTCATTTTTGTTCATAGCAAATAATTCGTACTTTGACATAATCAAATCTATTTTATATCTTTTTACCTCACTGGTTCCCTCATAAGCAAGTTCGAGGGTATCCTAGATTTCCTTTGCACTTACACAAGCAGAGATACGATTGGTCTCATTGTCAGCAATTGCTTGTTGTAAGATGGACATTGCCTTGGCATTCTTCTCCAATTTCTTGAAGTCAACAGAAGTGTAATCGCTTTCTTTCCTTTGCACAATGTTTCCCTCAACATCTTTCTCAATCACGGTTAGAGGGTCATTCTTCACAACCAACCAGCATTCATAATCAATTCCAATGATTATGTTCTTCAATTTATTCTTCCACCAGGCATAATTCTTGCCTTTGAACTTGGGGGTTTTGTTGTCGTACCCTATTGCATTCATTTCTTGAGAATTCATGATCTATTCCTCTAGGTGTTACCCTTGAGAGAAGACGAGACTCTGATACCAATTGAAAGGTTAAATATACTCAAGAGGGGGGCTGAATTGAGTATTTGGTGAAATGATTACGAATTTAAATTTTCCTATTCCTTGATTTAGAACCAGTTATGGTGGTTCCTGCAGCGAATATGTATTGGAAAACAATAAAAACAAGAACACCAAATTTAACGAGGTTCGGCCAAATTCAAGGCCTACATCATCCTACCCTATGCATCTTATTAATTCAACTCAGAATAACAAGATTACACACTCAACTCGTTCCAAACTCATGGAACCAAAAACCCCACACTTAACTCTGAATGTGCTCACTCGTGTTTGAACTCACATACACCTCCCAATCTTAAACCCCTTTGTTGAAGACGAATTACAACAACAACACTCTAATGTTGCTTTTTCACAAAGCTTGAAGAGTAAAGTTTAAGCTCTAAGATTGTATTTGTGTTTGATCAAACATATTATGCCTTGTGTGTTTCTTATCTCTCAAAATGTTTCTTACTCAATATTTTGCACACCCTCTAATGAGACGTAAATGCTTACTATTTATAGACAAAGAAACTGATTAAAAAACCCATCACAAAGAGAGGGAAAATTTGTTTTCAAAAACCCTTTCAAAAGGCAGAAAACAGTCTATCTTGTTCACAACAACCTTTCAAGAAAGTTTGTTATGCTAAAAAAGATTTTATTTTCCAATCTTTTTCACGTGGGTGTCATAATTAGTTAGCATTTAGCAGCTGTCAATAAGGTGTTTAAAAACCTAAAAACCCTTTTTAAGACAATATAAGAAAAAACCCTATTTCTTTCGAAAAATGATAGCTTCTCATAGAGTGTACTGGTCCTTAGACCTGTTACCCCAACTCATAGTCTTATTAATATTATAAACTTTGGTTGTAATATCCATATTACTATTTTAACATACACACAAAGGCATATCTTCATGCTCATCCAAGTCTTAAAAGTCTTCTATAGAATATCTTCAATCTTCAATCTGGACTTTAATACTTGGGAAAAGTATACTTACTGCACATCCAACATGATTAAGACATAACAACTAAAATATGTAACCGTTACCAACAATTCAGGGAACACTACAACTGGTACCATATCAGTTGTTGAACCATGTCTGATTTGAATGATGATAAACCAGTTCTCTATATCTGATGTCTATGCATATTTGTGTATGAACAGGTTGAATCAAGTGAGGACTCATCAAGGCAACCATGAAGGCCTTGAGATACTTGAAGATCAGAAGCCAAGAGCTTGGAGTTATTTATTTTTTATATTTCTAGGATCTTCTTGTAAAATAGACTTAGGAAAATATTCTTTGTGTTTTTAAGTAAAGAGCAAAAAGATTTTAAGTTTATATCCAGTAAAGAGAACAGGCCAAGAACAAGGTGAGAACAGGCAAAGAACAAGCTTGGAACAGTTCTCTTTGTCAGATGTAGACTTAGTAGTACTGAGACCATTGTGGGAACATACCTCAGTATTACGCACGTGCACTTAAGTGATCCCTACAAATTTTGTGTTCAAAATTATTTTTGAAATTTTTTTGAAAAATATTGATCACTTATGTTTTGGAAATCTGCCAAATTGATTCACCAAATCTGCTTTGCAATGTACTTGTTTTGACTCTTGTGTACTTTCCACTACATGTTGTGGAAGGACACAAAGGTCTGAAATGCGTGCCTTTGTACTTGTGTCAGCTGAGCTTGTTTTCACAATTTAGGCAAGTCCCCAAGCACACTACTAGGGCACGGATTTTTCTTTGCATATAAAAACAATCTTTGCAAAAACCCTAGTAAGACTTTTGCTCTCTAAAGAAAACCAAGTCATATTTTCTGAGAGTCTATCCTTAGAGCAAAACCATCTCCATATCCATCTTTAAGAGAAAAACTTACGGAGATTTGAGTTTGTAATATTTGAACCACTTAGAGGGAAGTGGTTGGGGAGTGTTCTATAAACACTGAGTGAACTGTTAGAGTTAACAGTTGGGGAATTAAGTGTTACAAAGTTGTAGCATTTAATTGAGTGTGTAACCTTGTTATTATTCTGAGTTGATTAATAATATTGGTGAGAGAGTGGAGGACGTAGGCTTGTTTAGAAGTCGAACCTCGTTAAATCTTTGTGTTCCTATTCTTTATTTACTGTTCTTTCGTTGTTCCCACAAAAGGATAAACAAACTTTGAAAACGATTGAAAAAACACACATACTCAATTCAAACGCCCCTTCTTGAGTATACATTGAACTTACAATTGGTATCAGAGCGTAACTTCTCAAAAGGTTAACTACCTAGAGGAGCAAGAAGATGTCTACTCAAGAATCAAACAGTTCAAGACTCCCCAAGTTCAATGGCACTAACTACTCTTGGTGGAAAAATTGCATGAAAAATGTTATCATTGGGATAGATTATGAATGCTGGATGATTGTTAAAAATGGACCCACATTCATCCACAAGAAGAATTAGGAAGGGCTCATAGTTCCAAAGTCAGAAGATGAGTACACAAGTGAAGACTACAAGAAGCTAGAGAAAAATGCAAAGGCAATGTCACTTGTTCAACAAGGAATTGCAGAATGTGAGGTAAATCGAATTCTAGCCTGTTCTTCTGCAAAGGAAATATGGGATACACTAGAGCTTGCATATGAAGGCAACTCTGAGGTGAGAAGGTCAAAAATTGACATGCTTATGTCAAAGTATGAGGTCTTTGAGATGACTAGGGATGGAAACATAAAGGACATGTTTACAAGGTTCATGACCATTGTAAATGAACTAAAGTTATTGGGAAAGACCTTCTCAAGTGAAGAGTTGGTGAGGAAAATTGTAATACCCCAAAATTTCGGGATATTTTAAAATTTTCTTAATTAATTAAATAGTTAATTAATTAATCATTTAATTGATTATTATTTAATTAATTACTAAATTAGTTGTAGTAATCTAATTATTTTACCTTAGCCCAAACCTTTGATCTCTCATCTTGTCAGAACCCGAGCCTAATTTTCCTCTTCTCTTGTTAAACCTCACGGCCCCCATCCCTTTTCTCCTAATTGATTTATTTAATTTGCTTTGACCAATATTGTTAAAGGATATATCTATTTTGACCTTTTCTAAAAATCCTATTTTTACCCCAACCTCTCCTATCTTGACTACTAAATTATAGGAACTTTTAACCCCTCTTTCCTCCCATTACACACGGCCCATTCAAAGAAGAAAAACAAAAACATAATATATTCCTATTAATTCAGATCTTTCAATCCTTGCTACAACTTACATCACTAACTACCCTAATTCTTTCCCATTGTTCAAACCCTCAAAGATTGAACCAAGAAGCCAAGAAAGACTTCAAGAACAGTGTGATCTTGGTATTATTCGAACCTCACATCTCAACAACAGGTAATTAGATTGCTTTATTTAATCTGTAGGATAGATTGGTTATATAATTTTTAGAATAGGTCTAGAACTATATAGGATTGATTATAATTGTATTGATTATGCTTTGAATTATTTATTGGCATGTTATGATGATTGTCGAGTGATGCTTATACAATTCCATGATGTTTCAACAAGTTTATTTCATGTTCTTGCTATGTTCTATTATTGTTTTATGATTCTTGCTAGATTAAATCGAGGAAATTAATTATTGAACTAATCTTGAATGTTGATTGAATGTGTGCCGAGTGATTCTCCACTTGTTCGAATGTTTTTTAGTATAAAAAAACTTGATTTTTATGTTGGAATCTTGATCTTTAATTTAATCTCTGATGATAATCTTGAATTATTAATTAATCTTGAATTTAATCTTTAATATGATCATGTTATTGCTAATTCTTGAATTTAATCTTGATATTATTGTTAACCAAGAAGGCCGTGTAGTTCCTACACATTAAAGGATTGATTTTGATCTTGTTTTAGTCCGTGTTTGATGATTTACATGCAAAAGTATAATTTTATGATTTATTATTAAGCTTATATGATTAATTATTGATAATTGTGTTTGATTAATTTAAAGTGTCAATTTTTGTTGCTTAAGTAAAATGTCGAGTGGAATTAGATAATAAAAGGAGGATTTTTATCATGTTTTAAGTAATATTTGTTGAAGATTGTTAGTTTATATGATTATTTGTCTATTCAATTGATTTATTAAATTGTTTATATGATTATTTAAGAATTGAATTAATTATTGTTTATTTAGTGTATGTCAAGTGGTACAAGTCCTAGATTAGAGTTATGAGTCACGTTAAGTTGGATTAGAACTGATTAGAAGTCAAGTTGTGTAAATAGAGGATTGAATTGTGAACTAGAATTGAGAACAGAATTGTAATATGGAAAAGATGATTAACTATGAAGTGACCGCCTATCTAGTGGCTAAAGTGCCATGAACATAGGTATAGTCGAAGCCACTTTCCTATCGTTGGATTTGGGACAGTTCTTGATCCCAGTGCTCGGGAAGTAGATCAAACGTGGTTGACCCGACATGAGCAAGGAAAGTTGGGGGGAGTAGATCTTCGTGGTTGACCCCTTACGAGCATGTGACTGGTCACGGATTAGCACCTGAACTGAATAGAACTGAAAGGTCAATAGTAGTGTCAAGAAGGCTAGAACTGAATAAGTTCATCTAGAAGGTCTTGGTGTACAAGTTTATTATGATTGTTTTCCACTGCGTACTTGAACGTTAATGCCTATGAATGCTTCCCTAGATGATTTGTTTGACTGTTTGGTTGACCTGTTCTGATTATTATGTTTCTAATTGTGTTCTACTTATTAAGTAGAACAATCTAATTACTCACCACTGACTGTGGACCCCAAAATCCTTTTCAGGAACAGGTAATGATTGATTGAGTTACGCAAGGGCTGGGATTGGTGCAAGATCGATAGCTTAATAGTTTATCCTAATGACCATTTCTAGCCTTTGTAATATTATTATTAGTGGACTTTTCCTTATTTTGTAGTAATAATGGACTTTGGAATCTTATTAATTTTGGATTATTTAATGGTTTATTTGAATAATATGAATTAAGTTTAGAGCTTCCGCTGTAATTAATGAATCTGATATTAAAGGTTTTTAGATGATAATGATCTGTATTGTTGTTACCTCCAAAAATAACGCTGCTAAAATACGGGTCATTACAAAAATTTTGAGAAGCTTGTCAGGGAAGTGGATGCCCAAGGTTACAGTCATACAAGAAGCAAAGGATCTGACCACACTATCACTAGAACAACTTATTGGTTCCTTGGTGACTCATGAGATGTTGGTAGATTCAAAGGCTGAATCTAGCTCAAAAAACAAGGAAATGGTCCTCAAAGCAGAGGAATCTGAGGAAGATGAAGATGATATAAGTCTTACGGCCAGAAGGTTTGAAAAATACCTTAGGACAAAGTCCAAGGGTAAGTTTGCAAAAGGAAGGAACAGTTCTGGACAGTTCAGTAAAACCAGTTCCAATGCTGGTTGCTTTCAATGTGGTGAAGTGGGGCACAAAATCAAGGAGTGTCCAACATGGAAAAATCCCAAGGGAAATCCTGGAGTCCAGGCTGAGAAGAAGATTTTCAAAAGGGCTATGCTGGCTGCACTTTAGGGAGATTTAGAATCAAAGAATGAGGAAGATGAAGAAGAAGCAAATCTCTGTCTTACTGCTTTCACATGCACGGACCAGTCTGAGGTCTGTTCGGAAGAAAAAGAGGTTCTCTGTCTCATGGCTGGTGGAAGCACTTCAGATGACAACCAGGTATTTTTTAATGATATTAAGGAAAATATGCACAATCTAGATAGAGATGAATTACTTGATTATCTTGAATTCACCATTGATCAATGCATTAGTGTTGGGTCTGCCTATCAGAACAACAAAAAGAAACTAAAAGAAACAGTTCGAGATTATGAAATATGTGGTGCTAGATCTGCTGAACTTGAGCTTATTTGTGAAGAAGTTAAAGAAAAAATTTCTGAACTTGAAATAACAGTAGATCAGCAAAGAATGGAGCTTGAAACATTAAACTCCAAACCAGTCCCTAAAGAGGATGAACTTTCTGAAAAAATTGAAAAGGGGTTTAATGAGCTCAAGAAATTCATTACACATAATTCAAACTTTGAACTGCTAAAAGACACATGTACCTTGAGTAAATCTAATGTCATACTTGCATATGACCACTTAATTGAAAAACTTGAAGATTTACACAAGGAACATGGTGAGTTTAAGGGTTCTGAAGAGACTGGTTCTCCCACTGCCTTTGATGAGGTTTTAGATGTTTTACATGATGAATGCATAGCTAAGATATGTGATCTTGAGGCTGAACTCATCCTGCTAAAATAAGAAAACATCAAGAAGACCAGTGATGAACCAGATCCCTCCCTGGTCTCAAGACTACAGGATGAACTTCAAAAGACTAGACTTGATTTAAAATCTTTTAAGAAACAAAACGAAGTTCAACTTAAGAGGCTTGAGAACAAGGAAAATGAGCTAACAGATTGTATGAACCAATTGAACAAAATGTTAGATGCTCAAAAAACCCTAAACATCCTCACATCCCAACTTGGAAATTCACAAAGGTTTGGTTTAGGGTATTCAGGATCTAGTCCTACAACTGTTCTAGGCAGAGACAACACATGGTTGGATGAATTCAAGAAAGGCAAGTATATATTTGCCAAAGATATGCATGTTTGTACCTATTGTGGTAAGAGTGGTCATGTTACTAACAAATGTTTCACCAAAAAGAAGCATGACAAGAAGAACAAAACCTACACCCAACAAGTGTGGGTTAGGAAGGTTAAGATTGAAAATGTTTCAAAGAACAAAGAACCCAAGCTGGTCTGGGTTCCTAAAACTAATCTTTAATTTGCTTATGTAGGTGCGAGTGAAAGGAAAGCCATATTGGTATTTGGACAGTGGTTACTCAAGACACATGTCCGGGGATAAAGAACAATTCCTTTCACTCACTGCATTCGAGGGAGGGCACGTGACATTTGGTGACAATAGCAAAGGACTTATCAAAGCAGTATGTGAGGTTGGTAAGTCACTCTCCCAAGCAGTTGACAATGTTTACTATATAGAAGGTTTGAAACATAACCTTTTGAGCATATCTCAACTATGTGACAAGGGAAATAAAGTGAATTTTGAATTAAACACTTGTCACATAGTGAACCCTAAGACAGGGGAACTGGTCTGTGAATGAACAAGGCATAACAATGTGTATATTACATACTTAAGTCAAATTCCATAGAACAATGCCCTCTGCCTTAGTGTTGTAGAGGATGACCAATGCCTTTGGCATAAAAGATTCGGACATGTTAGCTTCACTTTTCTCAACAAGTTGAGAACACAAGATTTGGTGATAGGTTTACCTAACATCAAATATGTGGCAGACCAGCTCTGTCAAGAGTGTGCAAAGTGCAAACATGTGAGATCATCTTTTAAACCAAAGAAAGTGGTTAGTTCCTCTAGACCATTTGAACTTGTAAACATGGATTTATGTGGACCTATGCGTGTACAAAGTAGAAATGGCTTTATTTATGTATTTGTCTTAGTTGATGATTGCTCTCGTTTGACTTGGACCATATTTTTGAAATACAAAGATGAAACTTTTGATGAATTTGAAATTTTAGTGAAACAGGTCTAGAACAAGATCAATCATCAGTTAGCATCTATTAGATCTGATCATGGATCAGAGTTTGATAATGCTAGCTTCATAACTTATTGTATGGAGCATGGTGTTTCTCACAATTTTTCAGCCCCCAGAAATCCACAACAAAATGGAGTAGTTGAAAGAATGAATCGCACTCTAGAAGAAATGGCTAGAACTATGCCTCTAGAGAGTGGTCTGCCCAAGAAATTTTGGGCTGATGCTGTGAGTACATCATGCTACATACTCAATAGGGTTATGCTAAGACCAATACTAAGAAAAACACCTTATGAACTTCTAAGGGGTCGAAAACCAAACATTGAACATTTAAGAATATTTGGTTGTAAGTGTTTTGTACACAACAATGGTAAGAACAGTTTGGACAAGTTCGACCCCAGGAGTGATGAAGCTGTTTTTATTGGGTATTCTCCTCATAGCAAGGCATATAAAGTTTTCAACAAAAGAACCTTGTGTGTTGAAGAGAGTATCCATGTGTTATTTGATGAAACTAACATGTTCAACAAGCCTGTGCAGGTAGATGATGATGAAGGCTTTGATATTGGGATGACAAATTTCACTGGAGCTGAACTAAAAAACACTGCTGAACCAGACCCCCCAACTCCTCCTGAAAACAACAATGGGTCTGGTGCAGCAGAGGCAAATGCTAAACAGGTTGTTGAACTCAGTGACTCTCTTGCCCATCCAACTGAAGACAGAGTGGGAGAGAACACTGAAGAAACTGGTCCAGCCTCTCAAAATGAAAATGAAATAGGGGGAACCAGTACAGACATTGGTTCTAACTTAGGTGACTCGAATTTTATGAGAAAGAGCATGTTTAAGCAAAGAAGCTCTCATCTTTCTGATCAAATTATTAGTGATTTATCAAAAGGAGTCCAAACTAGAAATTTTGTTTGGAAGAACTTCTATGCTTACTTCTCCTTCTTATCTCACATAGAACCAACTGACTATAAGACTACACTAATTGATCCTGATTGGATCTTGGCCATGCAAGATGAGTTGAACCAGTTTGAAAGAAATCAGGTTTGGCATCTTGAACCAAGAACCAATGAGATGTCAGTTATTGGAACCAAATGGGTCCTCAGAAACAAAATGGATGACTCTTATACTATATTCAGAAACAAGACCAGGCTAGTGGTTCAAGGGTTTAACTAACAAGAGGGAATAGATTATGATGAAACCTTTGCTCCAGTAGCCAGGCTTGAGGCAATAAGAATCTTAATTGCCTTTGCTGCCCACATGAACTTTAAACTCTTTCAAATGGATGTTAAAACTGCTTTTCTAAATGGTTATTTGAAAGAAGATGTGTATGTGGAATAGCCCCCTGGCTTTGAGGATAGAATTTGTCCAGATCATGTCTACAAGTTAGACAAAGCTCTTTATGGCCTCAAACAAGCCCCTCGTGCTTGGTATGAGTGACTCTTTAGTTTTCTTATTGAAAATCATTATGAGAGAGTTTCAGTGGACAAAACTCTACTCTTAAAGAAAAGGGGAATAGATCTGCTAGTGGTCCAGGTATATGTTGATGATATTTTATTTGGGGCTACTAATTCTGTTTTGTGTGATGAGTTTGCAGACCTAATGAAGAGTGAATTTGAGATGAGTATGATGGGAGAACTTGGCTTCTTCCTAGGGCTCCAAATTAAGCAAGTGGATGATGGAATCATGATCCACCAACAAAACTATCTCATGGAGCTACTCAAGAGATATGGTCTGCAAGATAGCAAATCCTATGACACAACATTCCCTACCTCTTCTAAACTGAGCCTAGATGAGAAAGGAAAGGATGTTGAGGATAAGCTATACAGAGGTATGATTGGCTCACTTCTCTACTTAATAGCTAGTAGACCAGACATAGTGTTCTCAGTTGGGTTGTGTACCAGATTTCAAAGCAACCCAAAAGAGTCTCATCTAAAAGCTGTTAAGAGAATTTTTAGGTACCTGAGTGGTACAGAGGACATGTGCTTATGGTATCCAAAGGGAAGTAATTTTGATCTTTTAGGATACATTGCTTCTGACTATGCTGGTTTTAGTGTTGACAGGAAGAGCACTTTAGGAATGACTCACTTCTTAGGTTCTTGTCTCATATCATGGGGATCTAAGAAACAAAATTCAGTGGCCTTATCCACAGCTGAGTCAGAGTACATAGCTGCTGCTTTGTGTTGTGCTCAATTGCTTTGGATAAAGACACAACTCAAGGATTTTGGGGTCTGTTCCATAAGTGTTCCCATATTGTGTGATAATACCAGTGCTATAAACATTTCTAAAAAGCCTGTCCAGCACTCTAAAACCAAACATATTGAAATCAGACATCATTCTCTCAGAGAGAATGTTGAAAAAGGAAATGTGAATCTTGAATTTTGCAGATCTGAAGAACAATTGGCTGATATTTTCATTAAACCCCTGAGTAGGGAAATGTTTGTCAAACTCCGCACATTACTTGGTATGGTAAGGATTAGATCCTAGTTCCTTAGGACTTATTTTTCCCTTTTTGGCTATGTTTGACTTTTTGATCCTTAGTGTACATAAGCAGGGTTGGTTAACTTTTAAATGTCATATATGCAAGTGGTCTCAAAGTTCTTATGTTGATGCTGTTCCAATGTGTGGTATCTCTAAGTTGCCTAACTAAAAGATGCCTCAAGTTTTTAATATATACAAATCAGCGTCAGACCATCGTCAGACCAGACCCCTACAACGGTTATATAAATTTATTGCTGAACCCTCAATTTTGAAATTGAGGATTTAATTGTTCTGACATGTGACCGTTGTGAACAGTGTAAAGTAACTTCCATCTTATCTGTTCTAATAATTGCCTTTTTTCTTCATCTTAATTCATTCTTTCACATTGAAATCTCTCTCTAACCGTCTCCCTCTCTCTAATTACTCTTCTCTCTCAAACCCTAAGCACCATCATCAGAATCACTTTTCAAGAATTCGAAATCAGTTTCTCCCTCTCTCTCTCATCAAACTTACTGATTCAATCAAAATGGGAAGAAAGAAGAACAAAGCTGCAAGGAAGAAAAGCAGAGGACTAAGTCAATCTCCTAGTTTCACACCTTCTAAGGTTGAGAAGGAATCGAGTACTGCAGTGGTTGCTGAACACCACCATGCAGAAGAGAAGCAAGAAGAGGTCAAGGAACAAGCCACAACAGAAACAATTGTTGAATCAAAGGCTGCATGTAAGCCCAAAGAAAAATCTACTCCACCACCAAGCCCTAAATCAACACCACCATCTTCACCAAAATCTCCACCACCTCAACCTCAGAGAACTCCTTCACCATCTAAGCCATCACCCTCTCCATCACCTAAACAACCCTCTCCACAGCCTACTATCTCTTCACCTCCACAAAAATCACCATCCCCCTCAAAAGCCAACACTCCTCCTCCACCCTCACCACCAAAGTCCAAAACTCCACCACCCTCTACACCACAAAAGGAAACAACCCCATCACCTTCTCCAAAAACACAAAAGACACCTTCACCAACTCCTCAGACCAAAGAGAAACCAGTGCCAAGCATTGAGGAGAAAGAAGTTGAGAACGAAGAGACAGAGAAGCAGGATGATGACACACATGCACAGGACATGGATGTCGAAATAATTGGGGTAGTACAGGGGGAAAAAGAGACTGGAAAGAGGACAAGACCTTTGAGGACAAGGGTCTGTAAGGAAGAAATCAAAAAGCAGCCTGCTGAGAAGGTTCCAGAGGGAAAGAAGGATGAAAAGAAGAAAAGAATGAAGAGTGTAGCAAAGAAGGGCAAAGCCTCTGAGAGCCCCAAGCCTGCAACTAAACTCCCAATAGAAAAGAAGAGGAAAGCTGACTCTGCACCTGAAAAGGCCTCTGTCCAGAAGAAAGGTAAGACCACTTCTGAACCACTGTTTGAATTAAGTGGTAAGGGTGTCTTATTTGGGTTTGCATGTCCTAAGTCCTGGATGAGTCAACCCTTTTTAGATGAGTTTAAGGAGGCCATAGAGTTCCAGGGTTGGGAGGGGCTGTTTGATAAGAGGTTGGATGTTTTTGAGAACTGTGTTGAGGAATTTTACTACAAATTAGGGAAATTAGACAAAGGGAAAGTCTAGAGTGAGGTCGAGGGGGTCGACATCACTCTTTCAAAGAAGAGTCTAGGGGAGGTACTGGGTGTACCAAGAGGTGGGTTCTATGACTATTCAAAAGACAACTGACCAACTATTCCTGAGGTCAGTATAGACCACTCTCTTTAATGGTTCTCCAAATGATGGTTCTGGCCATGTTATTGGCCAACTAAGGGAACCAGTGATGAGGCTGTTCCATACAGTAGCCTCTAAGATATTACTCCCTAGGGCTCAAGGCAGAATGGATGTGAGAAAGATGGATGCTGTGATTATCTATTGTCTCTATGAGAAAATTAAGTTGAGTCTCCCTGGTCTCATGCTAGCCCACATGGTTAGCATTCTAGAAAGGTCAAACCACTCTCTACCCTATGGTTCCTGGCTTACTCTGGTTTTCCACAGTAGGAAGCTCCATCTGAATGGTGAGGTCAAGAAAATGCCTGTCCTCACCAACCAGATCTTAGGTCAGAAAGGGATGACCTTTCAGGGTGGTATGCTGAAAAGGAGGGATGAAGAGAGGACCACAGGGGTCAGAAGAACAAGCAATTCAAGGTCTGAGGAGGCTACTGGGTCACTTTCCAAACAAGTGCAAACACATGGGGGACTACTGCAACAGATAATAGCTAGTGTGAATGTCGTGTGCATTTCTCTGGATGGATCTATAAAGAATATATCAGCACAGTTGGACTCCCATGAAGAAAAGCCTGCCTCCGCTTGTAGCATCAAGCCCAAGACCACTAAGAGACCAGTTCCCATCATTACCCAAGTCAAGATGAAGCAGTAGGAGGAGAGTGCAGAAAAGGAGGATGAGGATTCTACTAAGAATTCTGATGATGATGCTAATTCTAACTCCTCCTAGCTTACCCCTACCCTACTAACATTTCTCTCAAACTATCTTTTCTCTAGTTTCTTTGAACAATTCCTATCTCTAGTTTTTGACCATTTCAGCTAAACAATTTCTCTGCAGAATGGTTCCTGGTCTGTATAATTTTTAACTTATGTGTGCACTTTGACAATTGGGATTGTGAGATGCAGGTACTTACTTTTGGGATAACATCTGTAGAATGCTGTGTTTATATTATGCTTGTGTTGACTTTATTTGTTGCCTTCTCCTAATTTGTGTGCTATATTAATTTTGTCATTTGATGATGCCAAAACGGGGAATAGGACGGGTGAAGTTCCTAGTGTCAGGTGTAGAAACTTGAACAAGGTTCAGACCTTGTTAGAGATGGCCCAGCTTTATGCCTAGGAGTACTTTGAATTCAGATCAAATGCTCCTATCCATCCCAACTGGAAGAAAATCTTCAAAGTGAATTTAAAAATTCTCTTGCTACACTTGATAACTGATAAGTCTTGCAGGTTATAGGTTTAATGTTGAAACTCAATAATTAATTGAGTAATGTGATGAGTGACTGATCCTTGTAATTAGTCTAATTGTGCTTTAGTCTGTTGTGTATTTTTAATTTTTCTGAGATTATGAATCTGACTACAGGCACAGTACAAGACCAGTTCCTCTGAACAGTTATTTTATTTTTAAACAATTGGTTACTGTTCTCAAGGGAAACTTCATGGTTTATCATCATCAAATAGGGGGAAATTGTTGAACCATGTTTGATTTGAATGATGACAAACCAGTTCTCTATACTTGATGTCTATGCATATTTGTGTATGAACAGGTTGAATCAAGTGAGGACTCATCAAGGCAACCATGAAGGCCTTGAGATACTCGAAGATCAGAAGCCAAGAGCTTGGAGTTATTTATTTTTTAAATTTCTAGGATCTTCTTGTAAAATAGACTTAGGAAAATATTCTTTGTGTTTTTAAGTAAAGAGAAAAAAGATTTTAATTTTATATCCAGTAAAGAGAACAGGCCAAGAACAAGCTGAGAACAGGCAAAGAACAAGCTTGGAACAGTTCTCTTTGCCAGATGTAGACTTAGTAGTACTGAGACCACTGCGGGAACAGACCTCAGTATTACGCACGTGCACTTAAGTTATCCGTACAAATTTTGTGTTCAAAATTATTTTTGAAAATTTATTTGAAAAATATTGATCACTTATGTTTTGGAAATCTGCCAAATTGATTCACCAAATCAGCTTTGCAATGTACTTGTTTGGACTCTTGTGTACTTTCCAGTACATGTAGTGGAAGGAGACAAAGGTCTGAAATGGGTGCCTTTGTACTTGTGTCAGCTGAGCTTGTTTTCAAAATTTAGGCAAGTGTCCAAGCACACTACTAGGGCACGGTTTTTCTTTGCATATAAAAACAATCTTTGCAAAAACCCTAGTAAAACTTTTGCTCTCTAAAGAAAACCATGTCATATTTTCTGAGAGTCTATCCTTAGAGAAAAACCATCTCCATATCCATCTTTAAGAGAAAAACTTACAGAGATTTGAGTTTGTAATATTTGAACCACTTAGTGGGAAGTGGTTGGGGAGTGTTCTATGAACACTGAGTGAACTGTTAGAGTTAACAGTTGGGGAATTAAGTGTTACAAAGTTGTAGCATTTAATTGAGTGTGTAACCTTGTTATTATTCTGAGTTGATTAATAATATTGGTGAGAGAGTGGAGGACGTAGGCTTGTTTAGAAGCCGAACCTCGTTAAATCTTTGTGTTCCTACTCTTTATTTGTTGTTCTTTCGTTGTTCTCACAAAAGGATAAACAAATTTTGAAAATGATTTAAAAAATACATATACTCAATTCAACCCCCCCTTCTTGAGTATACATTGAACTTACACCAGTATACACAATAAAGCTCAAATACTTATTCCCCATAGTATCACATATTATCAATCAAGAATAAACTTAATCAATACAAACATTCAAACTAGAAACAGCTCATAGCTAGTTCTGACCAACCACATAGCTCCTGTAAAACACAACTGTTTCCTGTCAAAGTTTTTTCAGTGTTTGTCATCACTCAAAACTATAAATGGTCTCAACAAATTCTCAACATAGGTAGACTGGATTTTAGAAGTGATTGATATTAATGTCATATGCAAACATGCTTATAGAGACAAATAATCAAACATGATAATAGAAACGGTACTAGCAATATGAATCCAACTTAAGGACACACCAATAACATGTTAATCATGATTTCTAAGGATATATTTTTTTTCACAGTATAACAAGAAAATAAGTAGGAAATAAAATAAAATAAAATAATTGAAATTAGTGGAACGAAACACAAACTTCACTCATTATAGGCAAGCCAACTAAAATATATTAGGGACACAATCAACTCACTTCAGTGGTTAGTCTATTATCTGTAGAAATCATTAGATCATATTGAACCTTGAATTTAAAAGTCTAAATTATCTCCCAGGCAACGGCGCCAAAATTTGGTACACGTCGTTTAACGTACAAATTTAAAAACATAACTTAGACCTTCAAAAATATTTATAACTAGTAAAAGGGTAAGAAAGGGTCGATCCCACAAAGAGACGGTTAACTTCCTAATTCAAGTTCAACTTATTGAAACGAAACTAATATTTACAATATTCACATTAGCTACTTGGGATGGGGGGTTTAGATGGAAGTAGTAATTAAAACGAATAAGAATAAAAATACTAATATTATCCTATTATTTACAAATGACGACACACAAACTTCATTATAGCGCACTTCGATCATAGGTTGTTCATTCATAATTAAGCGTCTAAATTGTTATAATTGAGGCCACTTTAATAATTAACTTAGCACTTAGATTGGTGAATTATCGCCACGATCAACTCTTTATCTTGCTCACTAATAACATAGAATCTTGCTAAGACAGATCCAATCCTAATAAATTGGTTTTATTAGCCCAATTTATATACTAGAGATTACTAAAACGAGTCGCTCATAATAATAATGTTTAGTCGTATTCCCTATATATTTTGTTATTAAGCGCTGCGCCTAATAGTCATATAGCATAACTCAATTACTCCAAACATCTAATTGCGTCCAATTAAAAGTAAAGAGATCTAGTTCCATAAAAACAAACGATTATATAAATTGTATAACTGCAAAATTAAATAATTAAATCGACTCAACTCAGCGTTAAATCAATCAGACTCAAATAATAACAATGTAAGCACTCAAACTATGAATAAATTCAGATAAAAACAAATCCAATTATAAGAACAAACTAATTGAAAGTCAGAGGAGAAAACTCATGAATGTAGAACTAAACTAATGCAGCCGCTGCCTTTGATTCGCCTATAATTCAAGGATGCACCTTCAAATGTGTTCAATTGTTGCCCTCAGACGAACCTGCTTGTACCTTCAACGTCACGAACTCTCGGTGTATGCGTGTGCATCTTTTGGAAGGTGGAAATTAGGGTATATCTATACCCAAACTACATAACGGAATTCCCCTAAATATCTCCATTGAAATGAAATTTGGTATTTTTGAGAAAATTTTGGGCGTGAAACTAGGAATTGGTGCAGTAGTTTGTAGTTGTATTTCGTTGTTTCCTCCGTCTTTGTCGTTACTCTGCTTCTTGTTCTCCTTCCTTCTGTAACATCTTACTCCTTTTTTTTTCTTTCCTTTTTCTTTCTTTCTTTCTTTGAATTCACGTGAATGCTTGCCTTTCCTTATTTTTTTCTTTTTCTTTTTCTTGTTTTCTTTTTTTTTTCTTTTTTTCCTATATATTTATTTAGTAAAGGGGGCCCACAGTATTTGATGGCCTTTGGGCTTTCCTCTTGTGCTTAGCTCTTACTTTGGTTGATTGAAGCCCATATTATGCTCTTTTACCTATCAATTAAAACACACAACGTATTAAGTACCAATTATTCAATATTTAACTATTACATAAAATAATGCATATAATAAATTAGGAAAATATAAAGATACTTACAATCATATATTAATAATTAAAAGATGATTATAAGACTAATATTAGGGACTAAATATATGTATAATTAAGCAGTTATCATTCCTTCAAATTGACTGTCTTGTAAGTTGACTTCTTTGTCAACTTACCCCCAAACATGAACTCATAGATATCCTTTGCAGTGACCCCTATCAAGGCAGGCCAACCCTCACCAAAATACTTATCTAAACCATCCCTAGGAGCACATAAAACAACTGACAGAGAGGAAACAAACATACTTATCTCTACATCATTCACCATAGATATTAGAGAAGTATCAGGCATCTATTTTAAGTTCATGTAAAAATCCCTAACCCCCCTTCACACACGTATCATCATCAATCTTAAACATATCAACCCAACCTTGATAATCCAACAGTTCCTTAAAATTACTCAAAGTAGTAATATCCAGATAACATTCCTCAACAGTAAACCAGGCAAAGTGGTTCTATCTAACAGTGGAGTAGAACCAGTAGTAGGTGGTTCAGAATTTTTACCTTTCACAACCTAGGTTGCACGGACATTTCTAGCAAGTGACGTGTCCCGTGTCCGACACGTATCGGACACCGACATTTGTTGGACACGCTTAAATATGTGTGGGAAACACCAACTCTCGTGTCCAATATTTTTAGTTATATGCACACTTATGAGACACATATCTGACACTTATAGAACACATTCTAAACTTCTTTTTAATATTATTTTCCCGTATCCCCGTTTTCTTAACTTTTGAGTTAGCGTTTTCCCGTACCCGTATCATACCAATACCCGTACCAGTATCCGTTTTCATGCAACCTATTCACAACTCATGAACATTTTGAGGGACGTCCTTTCCTCTTGGTTCCCCTGACAAAACCTATTGAGACGTTCACAGAAACTTCTGGTGTTGCCTCCCTCTTCACAACAAACCTCATGAACCTTCTTTGTACCATCCCAGAGACTGAGGCTGATCCCTTCTTGGAGCCAAGAACTTGAACATCAACCTCAGGATCAAGAAAAGGAACCTTGAGAACTTCTTCCAGTGATTTCTCCTTTTGTTCCCCATGGGTAGGTGCAGGGTTCAGGTCAGAGGGTATAGAGGTTTTGTCTTTTTGTTGCATATCAGTTTTGGGAGTAGGTGGGTCTGATTGAGGAGGTTTTTCAGCAGGTTTGGGTGGTGAATTTTTAGGTGGAGAAGGTGGAGTGGGTTCTTTTGGTGATTTTGATGGTGTGGGTTATTTTAGTGGTCGTTTGAGGGTTTGATTTTGTGCAGTTCTTGGGTGATTTAGGTGATGGAAGATTTGTGATTTTCTCAGTGGATGAATCTTCCTTAGGCATGGAGTGTCGAAGCTGTCATTTGCTCTATTCCTTGCAACACATTTCTTACCCATTTTTGAATTTTGAAAATTTATGTGCTTCAGAATTCAAATTCAAGAGGTTAGAGAGAGAAATGCTTGAAGAAACAATGATGATGAATGACGGCTGCAAGTGGGTTAGCTTTAGTAATGAGCAGAAGTAAATTCAGGAGAGAGAGAGAGAGTTAGTTGAGAATATTTACATTAATTTCGAATTAAGGAAATAGTATTTCCTTAATATTTTCTCAAATGTCATGAAAGTATTGCAACCTAAATATTTTGCCTCTGCATAGGATAATAACTGCAAATAAAATATTTTCTTGAAGGCAAGAGAATATTCTATATTTTGATTTTTCGAAAAATGTTATTTTTCAAAAAACACGCTAGTGTTACACTGCTCTTCTCCCATGTGGAACCAATCACTTCTAATTTTGGAAACCTAGCCTAATTTCACTCTATTATTTCATAACAATACTATTTAAGATTTTTATGTCAAAAAGTATTTACATGATCACTTGAAGATATTTACAAAGATATATACATATAATCACACAAGGAAACACTAATCTAGCTAACCATTGAGGGAAACAGAAGAAGCCAAATTACCTAAACCTTACTAGACGTAACATGACTCTTAATTTACAAAAGGACTCTGTACCTAAGGGTTTAGTGAAGATGTCAGCTATTTGATCCTCACTTTTACAAAACAAGAACTCCACCAAGCCTCTCTCGAAATTTTCTCTCAGAAAGTGATGTCGTCTAATCTCAATGTGCTTGGTTCTGGAGTGTTGTACGGGGTTCTTGGAAATATTAATAGCACTAGTGTTGTTACAAAATATAGGAACATACTTACATTCAACACCAAAATCTTTCAGCTGGTTCCTTATCCACAGTAGCTGGGAACAGCATGAAGCTGCAGTAATATATTATGACTCAGCTGTGGATAGAGCAACTGAGTTTTGCTTTTTAGAACACCAAGAAATAAGATAAGAGCCAAGATAATGCGCCACACCTGATGAGCTCTTTCTATGAACAAGGAAACCAGCATAATCTACATTTGTGTACCCAATAAGTTCACAAGTAGTTCCTTTGGGATACCACAAACACAGATCATCTGTTCCCACTAAATACCTGAGTATCCTTCTAACAACCTTCATGTGAGACTCTTTGGGATTTCTTTGAATCTTGCACACAATCCCACAGAGAATACTATATCCGGTCTGCTGGCTGTTAGGTATACAAGGGAACCAATCATTCCTCTGTATAGTGAGGCCTCAACATCTTTCCCCTTTGTGTCAGCATCAAGTTTTGCAGATGTGTGAATAGGTGTTTCATAGGCCTTACTATTCTCCCAACCATATTTCTTCAGTAGTTCCCTGAGGTACTTTTGTTAATGGATCATGATCCCATCAACAGTTGGCTTAATCTGTAGCCCAAGGAGGATCCTAAGTTCTCCCATCATACTCATCTTAAATTCACTCTGCATAAGACTAGCAAACTTATCACATAGCATCTGATTAGTAGCACCAAACAAAATATCAACAACATAAACTTGTACTACTAATAAGTGGTTCCCCTTGGTTTTGATAAACAATGTTTTGTCAATTGTTCCCCTTTTGTATTCATTTTCCATAAGGAAGTTAGACAATCTTTCAAACCAAGCTCTTGGAGCTTGTTTTAATCCATAGAGTGCTTTGTCCAACTTGCATACATGTTGGGGAAACACATTGTCCACAAAACCAGGTGATTGCTCTACATATACCTCTTCCTTTAAGTATCCATTCAAAAAGGCTCTACATATACATCCATCTGAAACAAATTAATATTCTTGTGAGCAACAAATGCAATCAAGATTCTCCAAGTCATGCGTGGGGTAGTTACGCTCGTGCACCTTCAGCTGCATCGATGCGTAAGCGATGACCTTCCCACCTTGCATTGGCACACAACCTAGGCCATTCTTAGACACATCACTACAGACCTCGAAATCCTCTTCATCGTTCAGAAGGGTAAGAATAGGAGCAGAGACTAATCTCTGTTTCAACTGCTGGAATGCTTGCTCGCAAGCCTCCGTCCAAACGAATCGGATCTCCTTCTGTAGGAGACTAGTCATCGGCCTACCAATCTTGGAGAAGTCCTGGACAAATTGTCGATAGTATCCGGCCAAACCCAGAAAACTACGAACCTCCGCCACATTTCTAGGGCTACTCCATTCTACTACAGCCTTAACTTTTGCGGGGTCTACCTTAATGCCTTCGTTACTAATTACGTGACCCAGAAATGCTACTTCGCGAAGCCAGAACTCACACTTGGAGAGTTTCGCAAACCACTTATTCGTCCATAATATCTCTAGTACCATCCGAAGATGCTCCGCATGCTCAGACTCATCCCTCTAATAGACTAAGATATCGTCTATAAATACTACGACGCACTTATCGAGTAAGTGATGAAAGGTCCGGTTTATCTGATCCATGAACACGGCTGGTGCGTTAGTGAGGCCAAAGGGCATCACCTCAAACTGGTAGTAGCCGTCTCTCGTACGAAAAACGGTTTTCAAAATGTCTTCTTTCTTGACTGGAATCTGATGATATCCAGATCGAAGATCTATCTTCGAAAATACTCCCGCTCCTCGTAACTGATCGAACAGGTCCTCAATCCTAGGCAACAGGTACTTATTCTGGATAGTTACCCGATTCGACTCTCGGTAGTCTATGCACAGGCGCATACTACCGTCTTTCTTCTTCACAAAGAGCACGGGTGCTCCCCATGGAGAAACACTTGGCCTAATGAAGCCCTTATCGATCAAATCTTGAAGTTGCGTGTTTAAATCTTGCAACTCCGATGGTGTCATCCGGTAAGGTTCCTTCGAAATCGGCGTTGTCCCGGGTGCTAAGTCGATATGGAACTCGACATCGCGCTCGGGTGGAACTCCTGGTAGCTCATCAGGAACTACGTCTCTGAAATCCATCGCTATAGGTATATCATCCAAAAGACACTCCTCAGTCAAGTCCCTCACCTGACATAAGAACACCATATCGCCCTTCTGGTGAAGTTTCCTCATCTTTAAGGCTGAGATTACCTTAACTCCTTTCTTAAGGACGAACCTAGAGTAGGTAACTCGGTTGCCCTGCGATCCTCGGAATGTCACTGACTGATCTCGGCAATGAATGATCGCTTGATACTTCGACAGCCAGTCCATACCAAGAATAACATCGAACTCCATCAGCGGGAACTCCTTCAGGTCGGTCGTCGCTTGCTCTCCAGCTATCACGATAGGCACTCCTCGGAACTCGCGCTGACAAATAAAATCCTCTCCAGACGGGAGAATTATAACTGAACTAACAGGAAAGCTGCCACGAAGATTAAACCTCGAGACAAAACTACTAGCCACAAAAGAGACAGTAGCACCAGAATCAAATCAAACAAGTGCTAACACACCAGAGACAAGAAATCTACCTAAGACAACGTCGGGCTGAACCTCTGCCTCTGCCTCAGTCATACAATAGACTCGGTTCTTCACCGGAGTCTTAGTCGATGCCGGAATCTGCTTGATCTCGGTGTCTGGCTTCTTCTCGGGGCAAACTGACGACTTATGGCCTTCCTTCCTGCAGATAAAACAAGCTATGGGCGAATCGTCACACCGCTTCCCTGGATGGAAGTCCCTGCCGCAGCCTCGAGCCGTTGGAACCCTTATGTGAACTCGTGGTCGGAGGGGTACTGCTAGGAGCACTAAATCGAGGCTTCTTAAAAGAAGACGACGTCGTTGGGGCCTGGGTCCTCTTCCTGTTCGCATCCTCCTCGTTCATCGATGCCTGAATCTCGAGTGCTACCTTGTAAGCCTGCTGAAATGACTTCGCTCCACTGCTGATCACGTGAACGCGAATCCTCGGATCTAGCTTCTTGACGTAGCGCTTGACCCGTTCCTTCTAAGATGGAACTACAGACGTAGCGAATCTCGATAACTCTGTGAACTTGTCGATGTACGCCTGAACTGTCATCTTACCCTGGGTAAGAGTAAGGAACTCCTCCTGCTTCTGCCACCGCAACTCGTCGGGGTAGAATCTTTCCTTGACCTTATCAACGAACTCGATCTATGACATCGAATGTAAGGGCAAGCACGCGTCCTTAGCTACACTCCACCAGTTATCGGCCTCTCCTCGCAAGTAGTAGGCGGCGATCTGGACCTTCTCGTGCTCGGGCAAAACGTCGCGTCGAAGAGCTTCCCTATCTCGCGGATCCAACTCTCCAACGTCGTAAGGTCGGCAACCCAATCGTAAGTCAATGGTCGATGACGAGCGATACGATCGAACATCGACTGCGATCCCGATGGATGACGACTATGGTGTGCTAACGTAAGAATCGCTTCCTCGAGCGCTCGTAACCTCTGTCGTCCCGAACTTAACCGGCGAGGTGTGGACATGTCAAAATGTAATACGATAAGGACAAAAATAACAAAAATGTGAGTCAACAATCCAAACTCAAGTCAAGTACACAATAAAAAGGAAAAATAGGAAAAAGAGTCTTATCCCGGATTCGTCTACCCGACGCTCTTCTCCCTTAAACTTATTCTAAATTGGGTTTATCACATGGAAATAGCAAAGCTCTCAACTCCCGGGTTTTACTCAAGTCCTAAAACTTCTATTAAAACCTATTCGGCTCTGATACCAACTGTGACGACCCAACTCGCTTAAACCGGCGCGGAAGAAACCGCCGAGTCGAATTGTCAGTTCTAACATACTTAAAAATTAAAACAAACCTCAAAATATTACTTTACTAAATCCAAAAGTACAACACTAGATAGTACCTCAAGATTGTACGATTCTAAACCCAAATATCAACACTAGATAGTTAACTCCAAAACAATATTAGAGATGGAAAATACAAAATAATACTAATGTCCATACTAGGAACGTAAAACAAATTAAACAAGTAAAAACAATCTCGGCACTCGCCCAACCCAAAGCTAAGCAAGAACCTCATCATCAGAGTTACCTGAAAAATGAACAACAGTCCACCGTCAATGGCGAGTAACATAACTATCCCACCCTAACGGGGATACACATGATCATAGCATAAATCAAACAACCAAACCAAACACACAATCATACCATCATGTGACATACAAACATAACCATAACGATAATGACACTATACCAATGGACAACAATATTAACTTGACTAACTTCAAAAATTATCTTAATATTACTTAATCTTTGGCGCAATCATTTACATATTAGACCGAACTATGCACGTACGAACGCATCTTACGCGAACGAACTTTCTACTATGCCAGGATTGAGAATCTTACTCCCAACCCCATGAAACCCATATTACGGGAAATCCATATCAAGAGACGACATAGTAGGATCTCCAACTATCCCAATACCGCGGATAGGATAGGGGCAACATCTTAACCCAATTCTTAGAATCTTACTATAAGATTAGGCGTTAATAGTAAAATCAAGCTAATCTTTAATATTTTATTTACATTCTTAGTTAATCTTAAGTTGCATCTTAAGCCTTGACTTAAGACTAACATGTAAACCATCAATCTTGGAACCTCATAAATCATTCTTTATACTTTCTTTAACTTTTCTTTCAACCTCTTTCAACTTTCTTTAATCTTAACTAATTTTCTTTAATCAAGACTTGACCAAGAACTCATCATGACTCATAAAGAACTCAACAAGATTCATAAAGAAATCATAAAGAACTCATCCTCATAATCATCAAAATCACGCAAGTCATCAACAAAGTTCAACATCAAATTCATCAACTTATATGCATCAAAACGTCGTGAAACTTGAACATGATCATCAACAAACATGAAATTATCATAAGTAATCATAATGTACATAGAATCATGGCAAGATCATCATAAAACAACCACCCAAAATCAGCCCAAGTTCACGTATAAACAAAAGGCCATATTCATCAATTTCGGTCTAATCTAATCATCTAATCTACCCTATGAATCATAGTATACCAACTAGGATTAGGATAGCATGTTACCTTATTGAAGATTAACAAATTATTACACAAAACTTGCTGCCCGGAACCCAAACCACATGGCCAAGCAGCACGGTACGCACGGCCTCACCACAAGCACACACGGCTTCAACCACGACGGACCACCGTCTTCACACGGCCCTACAGCACGGTTCACCACACGAACCACCACTCGTGCACCAACCTCGATCACGAACACCCACTCGAAAAACCCTCACGAACCAAGCCCAAAAACCAAACCCGAACTAATGATCTTGATTGAAGCGATTGGATTTTAGTTTATATTTTAATACTTAAAGATCAATGGAAGTTGAATCTTTAAGTTTGGGTTTGAATTGATGGATGAACAAATGATGGTGTTTTAGAGCCAAAAATGGCGTGAGGATCAAATGGGCAAGGAGATAAAGTGTTTGGCTTGAATGTGGCAAAAGATGATCAAATGAGCAAATGGTGTTTAAGCCTTACTAACAACCTCTATTTATAGAAGTTAGCTAGGTGTGAAAACAAGGCAAGTGGCAAAACAAGCCACCAAAGAAGAGAGGGGCCGGTTATGGGCTAAAGGAAATGGGCCAAATTGATCACTTGGGCCATTTGCACTAATTCATGACTAATCATGATTAAATCCGTACTAGGCCCAAAACTAAATTAATTAATTAGAAAATTAAATAATTAAATTCTAATTAATTAAATAATAATAAAATAAATAATAAACAATAAATCATCAAATAAAACAAATCAAATCAAGCAAATAATTAATTAATAAATAATAGTCCAAATAAATTCGGACTATACATAAAATCACATACATAAAAATAAATCGACGACAGAAATACCGATAAATCTGGGTTGTTATAGTACCCAATTTTAAATTTTTGTCCATATGGTACCACTGTGTTTTGTGTTTAGTCTCTGTCGTGACATATCCGTTAGAACTTAATGGTTTAAGCTTTTTTGGCTTGATTTATACGTATTTTTATACGAATACATTTTCTTTTACCTATTTTAGTATTTATATGTATTTTTATGCATATTCATATATGAATACATATCTTTATACGCATCTAATATGAACTACGTATAAATATGTTTTTAATGAAACATAAATCGATGCTATCTGGGCCGCATTTCGAGGCTAATCGGGTCATTTTTTGCAAGTTCTGACCTCAAAACGGACCCCTTGGATGGGGTTAAAATTACCTTGAACGGACTATTTTTTTCTGACACGTAGATCGATGCCCGCAAATCAAGACTACCTGGGAACGCAGTTCGCAGCTAATCGGGTCGTTTTTTGCAAATTCCGACCTCGAAACAGATTCCTTAAGGGTGGGACTAAAATAACTCGTAAAACCTTGAACGAACTATTTTTTCCCAAACACGTAGATTGATGCAAAAAACGAGCCGATTAGCCCCAAATTGCGTTCCTGGTTAGTATTTGTCAGGGAAAAAAAATACTATGTTCAAGGTTTTACTGGTCATTTTAACCCCACCATTAAAGGATTCGTTTCGAGGTTAAAATTTGGAAAAAATGACCCGATTAGCCCCGAACGGCGTCCCTAGTTAGTCTCGATTTGCGCGGATCAAATCTGTGTGTCAGGAAAAAATAGCCCGTTCAAGGTTTTACGGGTCATTTTAACCCCTTGTGGAGTCCGTTTCAAGGTCGAAATTTGCAAAAAACGACCCGATTAGCCCTTAAATGTGTTCTCGGATTGCCTCAATTTACGTGTCATTAGAAACATATTTATACGTAGTTCATATAAGATGTGTATAAAAATATGTATTCATATATAAATATGCATAAATATACATATAAATATTAAAATACATAAAAGAATATGTATTCGTATAAAAATACGTACAAATCAAACCAAAAGAAGCATAAACCGTTAAGTTCTAACGGAAGTGTCACGACAGAGACCACACGCAAAACACAGTGGTACCATGTGGACAAAAAATTAAAATTGGGTACCATATAGAAAAGTTATAACTACAGTGGTACCTGGTAGAATTTCCCAAAAAAAAAAAAACACTCGTAGCCCAGGTCACTACCCAAGTCAACTCACACTAGGGTTAAAGTTTTCGTGATCTAGATTGCACTCACAGTCACATAAAGCACTCATCTTTTGGGTTACTTATGAGGAAGTAATCCTAAGGTTAACCTAGAGCTCTGGTACCAACTGTAACAACTGGTTTTTCGTGCCAAGACGTTAGCGGAATTAACATCCAAAAACATGTTGTTACCGTTTGATTCAATAAAGGATAAACTATAAACTCAAAGTAATAGAAAGGTATCTTATTAAAATAAATCCCAAAAGTTACGTTCAACTACTAAAAATCAATACTTCACAAACTAAGGAAAGTTCCACAACTCGAAGATAAAATCTAGACGAAAAATAATAAGACTACCCTAGAAAAGAAACAGGAAACAGGCGCCTAGGACTCAACGCTCATCACTCCTTAACCTACTCACCTTTAAAAGTAACGGGGTCCACCGTCAGTGGCGAGTAACTAAAATTCGAGCTTTTAACCAAGATTCAAAACATGATTCAAAGATTAAAGCTTGTCATATTTAGCAAAGAAAGTTCGAAAGAACACCTAAAGAAAACACCTACTTTTTCGACCAACATAAAAAAAATCAAGATTTTGATTACTTTCATCTATTTGCAAATAAACCTCAAGAAACTTTATAGAATCAGGCAAGAATTCAAGATTTATGCAAGATAATCATAAAGGTCCAATCTTGGTCATCAAGGACCAAGTTGGTGCATGGAAATAAAACAAAGATTTATTTTTTATACTTTAATTACAATCATGAATTCAAGAAAAACTAAAGATACAAGCTTTAATCATCAAGTTAAGTATCAAGAACAAAGAAAAATTCATGCTTTATTATCAATTATGCATAAAGCGAGTTAAAACTTCATGCTTTAGTTTATCTTGTTCACACGCATAGGGATAGCAACATTAATCATGCAAGATCGTACAACTTTGCAACAAGGTTCTTATGTACTTATCGAATAAACATTAAACAATGCAAGAACATATAAAGATTCAATCAAGATATACTTTTAATTAAGTAAAAATCCATGCTTTAGAACTATACAATACACGCATATTATCATGCCAAACAACGGTTCATCAATTCATTAATTTGCATCAAGAATCATATAATATCATCAATTATAGATCAAGCAATGCATAAAACTAGTAAAGATTCATCAAGATTTAAGCAAACAAGTAAAGAAATCAAACTAAAACACCCTATACCACTCGACATTCACCCATGATCACATTCAACAACTTTGTTCTATCTAAACTAATCATTCTATATTGATTAGTCCTAAAACAAAGTAGGAAGCTAGTTACCTATTGAAGTTAGTCACAAAAATCACGCCCTACACTTGCTTCCCACTCGTCACACACGCAAAGTCCAAGCAAGGCAATTAGGGATGTAAAAACAGGTCAAAAGGTCGGAAACAGGTCGGTCAAAAACAGGTTCGGTAAAAAACGGTCGGTAAAAACCATGTCGTATGAGTCCTTTCGGTATCGGTCGATAACAGTCGTTCTTATTCGGTACCCGGTTGAATTCGGTATTTTCCAAAACAGGTGTTGGTCGGTTTCGGTCAGGTACTTATCGGTTCGGTCATTTTTCGGTCACAAGTCACATTCGGACGGCCAAAACTGGTTTTTTTAGTCGTAACCAGTACACGGGTCATAATCGATCGGTCAAAATCGGTATGCATGTCATAACCGGTCGGTCATAATCGGTATGAAGGTTATAATCAGTTGGTCGCGGTCAAATGTAAATCGTAATCTATCAGTCTTAAACGGTTTATCACAATACAATCGGTCAATTCAAAACTTTGGATCAGATTTTGATATTTCGGGTTAGTTGGCCTAGAACTTTTAGGTAAGAATTTATAATCAAATAATTATGTTTAATTCTAATTGATATTAAGTTATAATTATAAGTTTATTTATATTAAGTTTTATTTATTTATTTATTTATTTATATTAAGTTTAATTTTAATTTATTTTTATTAAGATTTAATTAAATGAATTTACAAAAAAATTTATCAATTTTTGTCAACTTAGAGAAATCATGTAAATAAGTTCGGTAAAAAACGGGTTCGGTTGTAAACAGGAAAACGACTTCGGTGATAAGGCCGATCCAAAACAGGTTCGGTACAGTACGATTTCGGTCAAAATCCGTCGGTGAAAAATCGTTTTTTGGTAGGTTGGAAACAGGTTCGGATTGAAAATAGGTTCGGTAACAGTCAGTCTCGGTATAATTAAAACAGGTCGGAAACGGGTTCGATTTTGAATGGGGTCGGTACCGGCCGGTTTCGGTATGCGTAAAAGCGATCGGAAAACGCTTTTGGTATAATTCGGGTTCGGTAGCGTTCGTTATTCGGTCACTAAAAATTCGGTCAAAAACAGGTTCGGTATTGGTCGGTAACAGCCGGTCAAATAGGTTTCTGACCCACATTTATACCCCTAAAGGCAATCCACGCACCAATATGGCAATCTTGGTTTAAGGTTGATGAAAGTTTCAAGGTTGAAAGATCTTTAAAGTTTGGGTTGAATTGATGAAGTAAAAGGCAAATTTCTTGGTTGTGTGGTTAAGGGGGTGCCGTGAGTTTGAGGGAGAGAGTAGGGCTTTATGGTTTGTGTTTTTGGGATGGGTTTATGATTAGAACAATGTTAGGCTAGAGGGGTTTTAATAAAACAAAATCCATCCTTTGGTTATCGTGGGCTTTAAAGGAAACAAATAAAATGGAGCAAAGATATAGGGGAAGGAAATACGTGGTATGACTCGGGCCCAAAACGTAGTCAAAGATAAAGGGTTTAAGTATGTTCGCCCAAATTTAATTGAGTTTGGGCCAAAATTGAATTGAAATTTTATAACCAAAAAAATAGGGTTATTACAGGCTTACAGCGCAAGCTCCTATATCTTGAGTCCTAGCGAACACATGTACCCGCTTAAGCAACGTGAAAAATTTACATGAAATTATTATTATTATTATTAGGAAAAATTACAAATAATAATCCCAAGTTCTAACGATCTTCCATCATTAATCCGAACTACAGATTATTCCTGAATAATCCGATGTTTGCCCCCCATTCTTCTACTATTGGTTCCAACCTATTGGCAACTTGCTAAGCCAGTAAAAAATGTATGATAGCAACTGTTTTTTTTTTTAAAAAAATTGTTTTTTTTTAAAAAAAAAGTCCGTTAATCCTATTCTCCTTATTTGTTGTTCCTTCTTCCTTTTTTAATTTTTAATTTTTTGATTTTACTCCCTCCACTAACCACCGTCGACCCTCCACCACTCAACCACCATCTTTATCTTTGTCTCCTTCACTAATCAGAACCACCATCAAAATCGAACCACCATTCGGCACCACCACTCAACTCGAACCACCCCTGTACGGGGGGCCTACCGGTACACCGACAGGACCGCCCTACTTACATGCTCACCAATATGTCGAATGCCGGCACCAGAAGGTGCAGGCCACTAAGAATTAAGACTGCCAAAAGGTAGCCAACACATGGCGTACCCTAAAGACGTCATCCTAAGTATAGCGGGCTTATGGGCCGCCGGCCTCATCATGCGATAACTAAGAGCCAAAGAGAATCTAGGGAAGTGGTTCCAAGTATCCCACGTGGCACCCATTTAGGGCACCACTCAGTTACACGAACCCCACTCCCTAACAAACTAACTAACTAAAGTAATAAGGATCGTACACGTGGCATCCATCCAAGGACCCACTCAGGTTTGTAACTAACTCTGCATACACGATGGAAAGAGCCAGTCCCAAGGGGACACGTGTCCATGCCGGCCTAAGGCTGGCAGGGTATTAAACCATTTCCTATAAATAGGAAGTGACCTCACCACTAAAGGTACACTCTCTTTCACTCACAAATACTCTCTCTCTCTCTTTCACCAGGATTGAATCCCGTTGCTGACTTAAGCATCAGAGGGTCTTTCCCTGGCAAAAACCCCAGGGGTAGCTCACCGTTTGTTCATTTGTGCAGGCCAAGGTCATGACCACCACCTTGGATCACCACCATCCACGGAGGAGACAAAATTTTTCGGAACAATTGGCGCCGTCTGTGGGGAACTTACAAAAAGTTCATTTAAGTGAAATTCCAAAAATATATTCCGATAAAAAGTTCAATAAAATAACTCTAAAGTGGCAACACAAAACGATCCAAATGGAGAATGCACCCCCAACAGTGAAAAAACTATCACCGGATATATCAAGAACAAGAACGATCAACAATGATAGTGAAGAATGTCACATTCCACCTGAAATAATAGGAGGAGAAATCCGTAGAAAAGTATCATACGTTAAAAGATTTGCTGGTATTTCAAAGTGTTTGCAAATTGTGAAAAACTCTGATTGACAGTGATAACTTCAAGAAGAAGTATTCTCAAACGGCAAAATCAAGCTTTCTCATTTGGCGTAAAATTGGAATTTTACCTCCTACTACCCTCCAAATGTTCTATAAAAAAAAGATAAGGGTTCAATGAAACCGCTATCTAAAAAGATAAGGGTCCAATGAAATCTTTATCTAAAAATATAAGGGTTTAATAGAAGCGCTAAAAAAAAAACATAAAGAGCTGGGTAAGATAGTAAGAGTTGTCCATAGGCAGTCCACACCTTATATCCCAGCAATAAAAAGCATAAAGAGAGAAGAAGAGAGACAAAGAGTCAGACGCTTAGCCCTATCTTGGCAGCGGTAAGAGCTTTGTCAGCCCCTACCTTGGTTGCGGCAAGAACTTACCAGCCCCTTATCTTGGTGGTGGCAAACATTTTGTCAACACCTTCCTTGGCGGTGGCAAAAACTTTACCAGCCCCTATCTTGACAACAGGCTGGATGGTTAGCTATGAAAGCTAAGGCCAAAGACCACCGCCATCTAAAAGCCTGGCTAAATTAAGTGTACCAGCCAACAAGTTGCACACATAGCTTATAAAAGCTAAGGCCAAAGGCTACAACCAACAGGCTGGATGGTGAGCTATGAAAGCTAAGGCCAAAGGCGACCGCCATTTAAAAGCCTGGCTAAATTAAGTGTAGCAGCCAATAGGCTGCACACATAGGTTATAAAAGCTAAGGCCAAAGGCCACAGCCAACAGGCTGGATGGTTAGCTATGAAAGCAAAGGCCAAAGGCCACCGCCATCTAAAAGCTTGGCTAAATTAAGTGTAGCAGCCAACAGCTGCACACATAGCTTATAAAAGCTAAGGCCAAAGGCCACAACCAATAGGCTGGATGGTTAGCTATGAAAGCTAAGGCCAAAGGCCACCGCCATCTAATTTAAAAGCCTGGCTAAATTAAGTGTAGCAGCCAACAGGCTGTACACATAGCTTATCAAAGCTAAGTCCAGAGGCCATAGCTAAACGGCTAGATGGTTAGCTATGACAGCTAAGGTACCTTATTAGAGTTTAATTCCCCTTCCTTGATTTAGTTCGTTCTTTAAACTTTTGAAGTAATTCCCCCGAAATCAATTGAACCCGGATCCGACAACCCTAGAATTTAGTTTATTATTTTTCGCATTTATTTTCTACAATAATTTTAGCTTCGATTTCAACAAAAAAACCAAGACCCTTAATCGACCTAAATAACACAACACGATTCACGACTTGTTCCCCGTGTTCGACACCCCCACTTATACTACAACGAGGGTTTTATTTGTTTGGTGAAAGAGCCTAAAAACCCCTTCATTAGGATGTGGTTTTGAGAATGAGTTAGGGAGGAAATATAGGATGGGAGGAGAAGAAGAGGAAGAAGGAGAGATGAATGATAATACGCGTGGGTGGGTGGGTGGGGATTATTTATTTTGTTTCTTTTTTTTTCTTTTTTAGTCTTTTTTTTTAAAATAAAATAATTAGTAACGCTGTTAGGGTTCCGTTAGTAATAATGGTATTCTAGCAATTTATACTAACTCTAGGGGTACCTGAGAAAGGTCCAAAAAGTAGTGGCATTTTGGCTATTAGGCCTAACCCTAGGGGTACCTGGTGTAATGACCCTAAATTTTGGGGCATAAAATTTCTTGTGAATTAAGCCTTGAAGCCCAAACACTCTATTTTTGGGCCAAAGGAATTAATTGTATTAGATGTGCAAGCCCAAAACCGAGGCCCCATGTCCTCCTAGCTGCCTCCCCCCTCTTGCATTTAGTTACCAACCTTAATAAAAACCCTCCTAAAAACTAGTTAACTCTATCCTAATTTCGAGTAAGCCTAATCTATTAATACCCCCAATGCTACATCTTTTAACCCCTAATCTCATATTTCAACAAAGCAAACTAAACTCCTACCCTCCTTGGTATTTCACGGCACCCTTGGCCAATTCTACAAATATTGTTTCCTTTCAACTTCTTTCATCTAAATCTAATTAATCATCAATCTTTTGCAGTTTGTGACGAACTTCGTGCTAGTCAACCGTGTAGTGGTGCTTTGGCCGTGCTTGGTGTCGAGTGAGACGTGAGGCTGGGTGTGTTTCTTATGTGTTCTCCTTCATTAGGTAACTAGCTCTTCTACTTAGGATTAGGATTGAATTTCATAGGATAATAAGGTTAGATAGTTTGTTGTTGTTGTTGATGCCATGCGTGTAAAACCGTGTAGCATTAGGTGTTTATTTTCGATTTCTTGCTTGTTTAATGTTGTTTCTTGATTAATCTTTTCATGGTATGATATTCTATGATCTTGCATTGAATTTCTTGTGTAAATATCTTTGTTAATCTAAGATTTCTTTATCCTTATTGTTTAGTTTTATGCGTGTAAGTATGGTATTCTAAAGCATGAGTTTTTATTCATTCTATGCATGAATTTCATGAATCTTGATTAATCTTTCAAGTTATTTTTATGGTTGAATCTTGTTTTATGATTACTCGTGAATTTCGAAGCAAAGTAATGATTTCTTGAATCGTTTTCCTATCTGGTTTATGCGTGTGATATTTTGATCAAAGAATTGATTTTTATTCTTGTTTTTTTTATTCCAATCATGTTAAATCTTGTTATGTCTTATTCTTGAATTAAAGCTTTAACCTTTCATGATGGTTGCATTCGTTCTTTGTTTAAATCTTGAAGAATCTTGTTATTTCTTGTTCATCATGGTGCGTGTATGATTGTAGTTAAAAGGTTTAATTTTTCTTTGACTTCATCTTTGATTTTCGCCAAAAAGCATGTTTCTCGAAGTTCTTGAATTCATGACGTGTTTTAACATTTTAAAAATAAAACATTTTATTTTGTTTTCACACGCCAACTTGGTCTTGATGACCTAGATTGGACCTTTTTAGTTATCTTGTTTAAAGCTTTGATTTTCTGTTGTAACTTTTATTTTAGTTTATGAATCATGTTAATCATCGTATGAATTGTTGCCTGAAGTTATATATTGCATTTTGGCTTGTCTTGTGCCCCGTTCTTGGATTTCGAACCTTGCCCTTGAGAACCGTGTGGTTGTGTCTCTTGGGCCAAGTACGAAACCCAATGAACCCTATTGTTGTGTTGCCTGAGCTCTTGTGTTATAACCGTATGATTGATGAACTTGTTGTCGAATGTTAGCATGTTGATGCGTGTTTCTTGGATTGCTTGTGACTCGCGATGGGTTTGTATGATGAACTTGTTGGCGTCTTTTAGTACTTGGTCAGAGTCTTGTCGTGTCTATCGGTTTATCTCTAATAAATTGAGCGGGTCTATTGGTTCATTGGTGATGAACTGAGCGGGTCATGTCTATCGATTGAAGACTGAACGGGTCATGTTTATCGGTTTATCGGTGATAAACTGAGCGGATCTATCAGTTCATCGGTGATAAACTGAGCAGGTTATGTCTATCGGTTGAAGACCGAACGAGTCAGGTTTATCGGTGATAAACTAAGCGGGTCTATCGATTCATCGGTGATGAACTGAGCGAGTCATGTTTATCGGTTGAAGACCGAGCGGGTCATGTTATCGGTTGTAGACCGCGTTGAGTCTTGTTGATTCAATTGTGAACTTGTCTATGTTCGGGAATAATGATGATTGTTGAATTTCCGCTGTTGTTCCTAATTGGAACTTGTTAATTTCTATGACGGTTGTTGTCACGTTTTGCTTCTTGCTTTCTAATCTATTATTTTATATGATTTGGTTTTACTTCTAAGTAGGACAGTCTAGTTACTCGCCACTAACGGTAGACCCCTATTTTTATTTTACAGGTGAGCATAACGAAGGATAGAGACGGGTTTGAGTGATGAACGAGTGTTTTAGGCTCCTGTTTTATATTCCTGTTTCTAGTAGTTTAGTTTGTTTTTGAGTTGAAGAATTCTGATTTCTTGATTAGCTTATTAGTTTTCTTTAAACGCTATTGGGTTTCATTATTAATAATAATAATTACCATTTATCCATGATTTTTAGTTACTTTCCTGTTATTGAATCGATTGGTAATTGCCTGTTTACGACGTTATCACCGCTAACGTCGTTGCTCGATATAAGGATCGTTACAGTTGGTACCAAAGCTCTATCCTCAAAATTTTGAGTATGCAGATGACAACCCCAAAAAGAATCAACAAAAAACCGAAATACACTGATCACACTATCCTCAAACTTTTGAGTGTGCAGATTCGAACACGAATCTTACTCTCGGATTTTTAAAGACTCCAATAAAATTGTAAAAATTCTACAAAAATTACAGAAAATACGAGAAGGGATTACAAAACAACATAAAAAGATCGACTAAAAAGGACCTATAATGCACCAAGAAATACTCGTTTGAAGTTTGCACAATTTTCTGGAAAATCATCAAACTGCACGAACACCTTCGACGAATCTTGAACCTTGGCTCTGATACCAATTTGATGCGTGGTAGAGGGGCAATCACGAATTGGTGTTTATTGTCTACTAAATCACACAATAGATGAGAATCTCCCTAGGCAAGGATTATCATCAAATAGGGGTTTGAATCATCTCTTCACTCTTGAATAAAAGATTATTCAAGACTAACTAAGTGCATGAATCACTCAACCTCACTTAGTTAGGGCTCCAACATATGAAAGAATCACTCAACTCATATGAAAGAATCACTCAAAAGTCTAAAAAGATAATCAAACTTTGAAAATGATTGAAAAAGCACACATACTCAATTCAACCCCCCCTTCTTGAGTATACATTGAACTTACAATTGGTATCAGAGCCTAACCTCTCGAAAGGTTAACTACCTAGAGGAGCAAGAAGATGTCTAGTCATGAATCAAACAGTTCCAGACTCCCCAAGTTCAATGGCACTAACTACTCTTGGTGGAAGAATTGCATGAAAAATCTTATCATCGGGATAGATTATGAATGTTGGATGATTGTTAAAAATGGACCCACGTTCATCCACAAAAAGAATCAGGAAGGGCTAGTAGTTCCAAAGTTAGAAGAAGAGTACACAAGTGAAGATTACAAGAAGCTAGAGAAGAATGTAAAGGCAATGTCACTTGTTCAACAAGGAATTGCAGAATGTGAGGTAAATCGAATTCTAGCTTGTTCTTCTGCAAAAGAAATATGGGATACACTAGAGCTTGCATATGAAGGCAACTCTGAGGTGAGAAGGTCAAAAATTGACATGCTTATGGCAAAGTATGAAGTCTTTGAGATGACTAGGGAAGAAAACATAAAGGGCATGTTTACAAGGTTCATGACCATTTTAAATGAACTTAAGTCATTGAGGAAGACCTTCTCAAGTGAAGAGTTGGTGAGGAAAATGTTGAGAAGCCTGTCAGGAAAGTGGATGCCCAAGATAATAGCCATACAAGAAGCAAAGGATCTGACCACACTATCTCTAGAACAACTTATTGGTTCTTTGATGACTCATGAGATGTTGGTAGATTCAAAGGTTGAATCTAGTTCAAAAAACAAAGAAATGGTCCTCAAAGCAGAGGAGTCTGAGGAGGATGAAGATGATATAAGTCTTATGGCCAGAAGGTTTGAAAAATACCTTAGGACAAAGTCCAAGGGTAAGTTTACAAAAGGAAGGAACAGTTCTGGACAGTTCAGGAAAACCAGTTCCAATGCTAGTTGCTTTAAATGTGGTGAAGTGGGGCACAGAATCAAGGAGTGTCCAACATGGAAAAATCCCAAGGGAAATCCTAGAGTCTAGGCTGAGAAGAAGGTTTTCAAAAGAGCTATGCTAGCTGCAGTTTGGGGAGATTCAGAATCAGAGAATGAGGAAGATGAAGAGGAAGCAAATCTCTGTCTCACTGCTTTCATATGCACAGACCAATCTGAGGTCTGTTCGGAAGAAAAACAGGTTCTCTATCTCATGGCCGGTGGAAGCACTTCAGAGGACAACCAGGTATGTTTTAATGATATTAAGGCAAATATGCACAATCTAGATAGAGATGAATTACTTGACTATCTTGAGTTCACCATTGATCAATGCATTAGTGTTGGGTCTGCCTATCAGAACAACAAAAAGAAACTAAAAGAAATAGTTCGAGATTATGAAATATGTGGTGGTAGATCTGTTGAACTTGAGCTTATTTGTGAAGAACTTGAAGGAAAAAATTTTGAACTTGAAGTAACAGCAGATCAACAAAAAATGGAGCTTGAGACATTAAACTCCAAACTAGTCCCGAAAGAGGATGAACTTTTTGAAAAAATTGAAAAGGGGTTTAATGAGCTAAAGAAATTCATTACACATAAGTCAAACTTTGAACTGCTAAAAGACATATGTACCTTGAGTAAATCTGATGTCATACTTGCATATGACCACTTAATTAAAAAACTTGAAGATTTACACAAGGAACATGGTGAGCTTAAGGGTTCTGAAGAGACTGGTTCTCCCACTGCCTTTGATGAGGTTTTGGATGTTTTACATAATGAGTGCATGGCTAAGATATATGATCTTGAGGCTGAACTCATCCTGCTAAAACAAGAAAACATCAAGAAGACCAGTGACGAACCAGATCCCTCTCTGGTCTCAAGACTACAGGATGAACTTCAAAAGACTAGACTTGATTTAAAATCTTTTGAGAAACAAAATGAAGTTCAACTTAAGAGGCTTGAGAACAAGGAGAATGAGCTAACAGATTGTATGAACAAATTGAACAAAATATTAGATGCTCAGAAAACCCTAAACATCCTCACATCCCAACCTGGAAATTCTCATTGGTTTGGTTTAGGGTATTCTGGATCTAGTTCTACAACTGTTCTAGGCAGAGACAACACATGGTTGGATGAATTCAAGAAAGGCAAGTATATATTTGCCAAGGATATGCATGTTTGTACCTATTTTGGTAAGAGTGGTCATGTTACTAACAAATGTTTCACCAAAAAGAAACATGACAAGAAGAACAAAACCTACACCCAACAAGTGTGGGTTAGGAAGGTCAAGATTGAAAATGTTTCAAAGAACAAGGAACCCAAGCTGTTCTGGGTTCCTAAAACTAACCTTTAGTTTGCTTGTGCAGGTACGAGTGAAAGGAAAGCCATATTGGTATTTGGACAGTGGTTGCTCAAGACACATGTCCGGGGATAAAGAACAATTCCTTTCACTCACTGCATTCGAGGGAGGGCACGTGACATTTGGTGACAATAGCAAAGGACTTATCAAAGGAGTAGGTAAGGTTGGTAAGTCACTCTCCCAAGTAATTGACAATGTTTACTATGTAGAAGGTTTGAAACATAACCTTTTGAGCATATCTCAACTATGTGACAAGGGAAATAAAGTGAATTTTGAATCAAACACTTGTCACATAGTGAACCCTAAGACAGGGGAACTGGTCTGTGAAGGAACAAGGCATAACAATGTGTATATTACATACTTAAGTCAAATTCCATAGAACAGTGCCCTCTGCCTTAGTGTTGTAGACGATGACCAATGGCCTTGGCATAAAAGATTAGGACATGTTAGCTTCAATTCGCTCAACAACTTGAGAACACAAGATTTCGTGATAGGTTTACCTAACATCAAATATGTGGCAGACCAGCTCTGTCAAGAGTGTGTAAAGTGCAAACGTGTGAGATCATCTTTTAAACCAAAGAAAGTGGTTAGTTCCTCTAGACCATTTGAACTTGTACACATGAATTTATGTGGACCTATGCGTGTACAAAGTAGAAATGGCTTTAGTTATGTATTTGTCTTAGTTGATGATTACTCTCGTTTCACTTGGACCATATTCTTGAAACACAAAGATGAAACTTTTGATGAATTTGAAATTTTAGTGAAACAAGTCTAGAACAAGATTAATCATCAATTAGCATCTATTATATCTGATCATGGATCAGAGTTTGATAATGCTAGCTTCATAACATATTGTATGGAGCATGGTGTTTCTCACAACTTTTCAGCCCCCGGAACTCCATAACAAAATGGAGTATTTGAAAGAAAGAATCGCACTCTAGAAGAAATGGTTAGAACCATGCTTCTAGAGAGTGGTATATCCAAGAAATTTTGGGCTGATGTTGTGAGTACATCATGCTACATACTCAATAGGGTTATGCTAAGACCAATACTGAGAAAAACACCTTATGAACTTCTAAGAGGCCGAAAACCAAACATTAAACATTTAAGAATATTTGGTTGTAAGTGTTTTGTACACAACAATGGTAAGAACAGTTTGGACAAGTTCGACCCTAGGAGTGATGAAGCTGTTTTTATTCGGTATTCTCCTCATAGCAAGGCATATAAAGTTTTCAATAAAAGAACCTTGTGTGTTGAAGAGAGTATCCATGTGTTATTTGATGAAACTAACATGTTTAACAAGCCTGTGCAGGTAGATGATGATGAAGGTTTCAATATTGGCATGACAAATTTCACTGGAGCTGAACCAGAGAACACTGCTGAACCAGACCCCCCAACTTCTCCTGAAAACAACAATGGGTCTGGTGCAGCAGAGGTAAATGCTAAACAGGTTGTTGAACTCAGTGACTCTTCTGCCCATCCAACTGAAGATGAAGTGGGAGAGAACACTGAAGAAACTGGCCTACCCTCTCAAAATGAAAATGAAATAGGGGAACCAGTACAGACATTGGTTCTAACTTAGGTGACTCAAATGTTGTAAGAAAGAGTATGTTTAAGCAAAGAAACTCTCACCCTTCTGATCAAATCATTAGTGATTTATCATAAGGAGTCCAAACTAGAAATTCTGTTTGGAAAAATTTTTGTGCTTACTTCTCCTTCTTATCTCACATAGAACCAACTGACTATAATATTGCACTAACTGATCCTGAATGGATCTTGGCCATGCAAGATGATTTGAACCAGTTTGAAAGAAATCAGGTTTGGCATCTTGAACCAAGAACCAATGAGATGTCAGTTATTGGAACCAAATGGGTCTTTAGAAACAAAATGGATGACTCTGGTACTATAGTCAGAAATAAGGCCAGGCTAGTGGTTCAATGATGAAACCTTTGCTCCAGTAGCCAGGCTTGAGGCAATAAGAATCTTATTGCTTTTGCTGCCCACATGAACTTTAAACTCTTTCAAATGGATGTTAAAACTGCTTTTCTAGATGGCTATTTGAAAGAAGATGTGTATGTGGAACAGCCCCCTGGCTTTGAGGATAGAGTTTGTCCAGATCATGTCTACAAGTTAGACAAAGCTCTTTATGGCCTCAAACAAGCCCCTCGTGCTTGGTATGAGAGACTCTCTAGTTTTCTAATTGTAAATCATTATGAGAGAGGTTCAGTGGACAGAGAAAACAGTGCCAAGCACTGAGGAGAAAGAAGTTGAGAAGGAAGAGACAGAGAAGCAGGATGATGACACACATGCATAGGACATGGATGTCGAAATAACTAGGGTAGTACAGGGGGAAAAGGAGACTAGAAAGAGGACAAGGCCTTTGAGGACAAGGGTCTGCAAGGAAGAAATAAAAAAGGAACCTTCTGAGGAGGTGCCAAAGGGAAAGAAGGATGAAAAGAAGAAAAGAGTGAAGAGTGTTGCAAATAAGGGAAAAGCCTCTGAGAGCCCCAAGCCTGCAACCAAACTCCCTACAGAAAAGAAGAGGAAAGCTCGCTCTGCCCCTGAAAAGACTTCCTCCAAGAAGAAAGGTAAGACCACTTCTGAACCACTGTTTGAATTAAGTGGTAGGGGTGTCTTATTTGGTTTAGCATGTCCTAAGTCTTGGATGATTCAACCCTTTTTAGAGGAGTTTAAGGAGGCCATAGAGTTCCAGGGTTGGGAAGGGCTGCTTGATAAGAGGTTGGATGTTTTTGAGAACTGTGTTGAGGAATTTTACTCCAAATTGGGGAAATTAGACAAAGGGAAAGTCTGGAGTGAGGTCGAGGGGGTCGACATCACTCTTTCAAAGATGAGTCTAGGGGAGGTACTGGGTGTACCAAGAGGTGGGTTCTGTGATTATTCAAACGACAACTGGACAACTATTCCTGAGGTCAGTACAGAACACATACAGACCACTCTCTTTACTGGTTCTCCAAATGATGGTTCTGGCTATGTTATTGGCCAACTAAGGGAACCAGTGATGAGGCGGTTCCATACAGTAGCCTCTAAGATAGTACTCCCTAGGGCTCAGGGCAGAATGGATGTGAGAAAGATGGATGTTGTGATTATCTACTGTCTCTATGAGAAAATTAAGTTGAGTCTCCCTGGTCTCATGCTAGTCCACATGGTTAGCATTCTGGAAAGGTCAAATCACTCTCTTCCCTATGGTGCCTGGCTCACTCTAGTGTTCCAAAGTAGGAAGGTCCATCTATGTGGTGCGGTCAAGAAAATGTCTGCCCTCACCAACCAGATCCTAGGTCAGAAGGGGATGACCTTTGAGGGTGGTATGCTGAAAATAAGGGATGAAGATAGGACCACAGGGGTCAGAAGAACAAGCAGTTCAAGGTTTGAGGAAGCTACTGGGTCAATGTCCAAACAGGTGCAAACTCATGGGGAACTACTGCAACAGATGATGGCTAGTGTGAATGCCTTGTGCACTTCTCTGGATGGATCTATAAAGAACATATCAGCACGGTTGGACTCCCATGAAGAAAAGCTTGCCTCCTCTTCCAGCTTCAAGCCCAAGACCACTAAGAGACCAGTTCCCATCATTGCCCAAGTCAAGTAAAAGCAGCAGGAGGAGAGTGCAGAAAAGGAGAATGAGGATTCAACTGAGGATTCTGATGATGATGCTAACTCTAACTCTAACTCCTCCTAGCTTACCCCCCTACCCTACTAACATTTCTTTCAAACTATCATTTCTCTAGTTTCTCTGAACAATTCCTATCTCTAGTTTTTGACCATTTCTGCTAAACAATTTCTCTGCAGAATGGTCCTTGTCTATATAATTTTTAACTTCTGTGTGCACTTTGACAATCGGTATTGTGAGTTGCAGGTACTCACTTTTGGGACAGCATCTCTAGAATGTTGTGTTTATATTATGCTTGTGTTGACTTTACATGTTGCCTTCTCCTAATTTGTGTGCTTTGTTAATTTTGTCATTTTATGATGCCAAAAGGGGGAATAGGACAGGTGAAGTTCCTAGTGTCAGGTGTAGCAACTTGAACAAGGTTCAATTCCTCTTGTAATTTACATTTAGTTCTTCAATTTATGCAAGTTTCTTAGTTTCTCTTCCTCTTGTTCTTCAATCTCTTCAAGGTATTTTTATTTGCTTTCCTTAACTTGTTTTTATTTGCTTTATGTACTTAGTTCTTCATTGTTTCTTGTTAATAATGCTTTAGATTCTCATGTTTATGTTGTTTTAATTTAGTTGTTTATGCTTGATTTTGTTGTTGGTTTAGTTGTTTATATTGTTTAGTTAGTAGTCTTTTGTGTTTATGTAATGTTCATAGTTTTTCTATGTTTTAGTTGTTAGTTTTTATTATTCATAGTTTTAGGTTAAATTGTGTATTTAGTTTTAGTTTTAATTATATTTTTATTAGTTATGTGTGAGTAGTTAATTTCTAGTGTTTGAGTGAAAACTCTCAAATCCCCCATGAATTTGGTTTAGTTGTTTCTCAGCTTTTGGTTGTGATTATGTTGGTACCGAAGGTTCGATAATGTTGAGTCTCGTGCCTTATTAACATTAGACTCATAGAAGAATCCCCAACTAAGGACCGAAAGCTGAACGTGGGTGATGACTCCCTTCGCCCGATTGATGGAAGCACCACAAAAGTTGGGCCTTCGATCAAGGGAAAGTTACCGGTCTTCGTGAATTGTGCTTATGACTAGTTAGATGTCCCGCCACGAAAGTAGGTTTGTGTACGTCTTACTGGACGTCACACTTGCTTGAAAGAGTAGTGTGATCTTAGAAAGACCTCCCCTTATCCATGACCTAAGTCTAAGTTCGATTGAGTCATAATTCATGGTGGTATGAGTTGTGGATCTCTTACCGTAGTCCCTTTTGTTCTTATTTTCATAGTCTAGTTTTAGTTAGTTCCCGTAGTTCTGTTCGCCTATCGCGACCATCGTTTGACCTAGCTTGTTCGACGCTCATGCCCTAGACTAGTGCAACGTACCTTCCCTTTGCTCGACACCCCCACTCGTACTACGACGGGGGTTTTTATTTGGTGAGAAAACCCTTCTATCAAAGGCCCGCACGAAAAAATAAAAAATTGGGCCGGGCCCAAATTCGGGCCTAATTTTCATGTCCAAAGCTCGCAAAAAAGCGGGCCGGGTCGGGACGGGTCGGGCCGGGCCCGCGGGCCAGGCCTCTTTTGATCAGCTCTAAAATAAACTAAACGATGGAAAGTAAATCGACGCTCGCCCATTCCCAAGCTAAGCATCAACATCACCATCAGAGTTACCTAAAATACAACAAATCCACCATCAATGGCAAGTAACATAACAGTTCCACCCTAAAATGGATACTTATGAACACACAACAGATCAGATAAACAAACCAAACAATCATATGCGAAATCAACTAAAGCTTATCCAACCTTAAACTTAACATTATCCTTGTCGCTATCATTCGCATATTAGACCGGACCATGCTCGTACGACGAACACATCTTACGTGATCGAACTTTCTTATTATCCCGAGAATGAGAATCAAACTCCCACACCCATGAACCAATCTTACGGACCCATATCAAAAGACGACATAACAAGTATGAACTACCCCAATACCGCGGTTAGGATAGTGGCTACGTCTTAACCCAATTCTTAGAATCTTACTCTAAGGTTAGGCGTCTTACATGCGAAATCAAGCTAATTTTAATTATCCATTACATCTTGGTTATTATCAAGTTCACATCTTACGTATTTACCTGAGATTAACTATGCACTTTACTTCCTTTGAACTTCTTTAATCATTCTTTAGCCTTTTTTTATATTTCCTTAACTTTCATTAATTATGACTACATAATCTATACTTAAGACTACATGATCATAATAAAGAAATTCAAGAATCAGTATAAAATTATCAAGAAATTCAAGAATTATCAAAAGATCATCAAGAATACATTCTTTAGCTTAATTCATCAATTAACAACTCAAGATTCACACAATAACCACCAAGATTATCAAGAATCATCATCATAATCAATACTATAATACACGCACAATACACGAAATTTCCAGCAACATATTCATCAATTTTCTGCTTCAAAACTCCATATAAACTTCATGAAAATTGTACATAAACATAATAAACATGAACCTATCATAATTATTCATAATATTCATGAAAACTAAGCAAAACATCACATAATCATCACCCAATTATAGCCCAAATTCACGCATGATATGTGTGTAATATCACCCAACTCTATAAAACTTTTGGCTGTAATTTGATCACCTAATATATTCTATGATCGTGGTATTCAATCTAGGATCAAAAAGCATGTTACCTTATTGAGAATCGGTTGTAAAAGATATCAAAAACTCGCTGCCCAGAAATTCGTTTCACACGGCTCAACCACATGGCCACGATCCCAAACTCGATGCACCTCCACGAACACAGCCACCGCTGGACGGCTTCAATGCACGGCCACCAATACGGACCACACGACAGCACCACACGGCCACCACCTCACAAACCCAAACCCAAAACCAAACCCGAACAATCGATCTTGAACAATGGCAATGAAGTTTTACTAGTGTTTAATTAATTAAAGATCAATAAGAGATGAATCTTTAAGTTTTTAGGTTGAAGGAATTTGATGAACAAAAGTTGATGGTGATGAGCCAAAAATGGCGTGTGGAATGGAGGGAAAGAAGGGGTGTGTTTAGTTTTTGATTGTGGGCAAAGGATGGTTAAATGAGCAAATGATCCTTAAGCCTTACGAACACCACCTATTTATAGAGGTTGGAAAGGTGTGAACACAAAGCAAGTGGGAAATAAGCCACACCAAGGGGGGCCGGTTATGGCAAGCCAAAATGGGCCAATCAAATGCTAATGGGCAAATTGCACTCAAGCATGATTAATCATGATTAAATTCACACTTGGCCCAAAATCAATTAATTAGAAAATTAAAATAAATTTCTAATTAATAATTAAATAAAATAAATAAATAATAAAACAAATAGCATAGAATAAAATAATCACACTCAAGCAACAAAATAGTCCAAATAAATTTAGACCATGCGCAAAAAAAATAAATATAAATACATGCAATGCTATCAAAGAAAATAACTCAAAAATCTGGGGTGTTACAACCTCCCCTCCTTAAAAGAATTTCGTCCCGAAATTCAAAGAAAAAGAGAGAGCTCACCTGCGACCAACTCTGGGTACTTCTGCTTCATAGACGCCTCAGTCTCCCATGTTGCCTCTTCATGATGTTGATTTCTCCACAACACCTTGATTAGTCTGACTTGCTTACGTCGAAGGGTCTTCACTTCTCGATCCAAGATCTGGACTGGTCGCTCCTCGAAAGTCAGGTTCGGCTCAATGGTGGCTGACTCCACTAGGATGATGTGGGTAGGATCATGTATATATATTTCCTTAGCTAAGAAACATGAAACACATCGTGAACATTAGAAAAACAAGGCGGTAAAACTAAACGATATGCCACTTCCCCAACTCGTTCAAGTATCTCGTAAGGTCCCACGAACTTCGGTCGAAGCTTCCCCTTCTGACCAAAACGAGCAACTCCTTTGAATGGTGAAACCTTAAGCAAGACTCTGTCACCTACCTCAAACGTCAGTGGTCTATGTCGGTGATCGGCGTAGTACTTCTGGCGGCTCTGAGTGGCTTGCATCTTCGATCGAATGACTCTGACCTTCTCCACAGTGTCTCGTACAAGCTCGAATCCTAAAGCCACAGAATCACTGATATCATTCCAACAAATCGGACTCCGACATTTCCTGCCATAGAGAGCCTCGTACGGAGCCATATCAATGCTGGAGTGATAACTGTTATTATACGAAAAATCGACCAAGCATAGCATTCTAACCCATGACTGATGATACTCTGGAGTACATGCTCGCAACATCTCCTCCAGAGTCTGGATGGTCCTCTCAATCTGGCCATCCGTCGCCGCGTGAAATGCGGTGCTAAGCTTCAACCTCGTCCCGAAGGCCTCCTGAACTGATTTCCATAAACGAGACAAGAATCTCGGATCTCGATCAGAAACTATCTCCCTCGGAACTCCGTGAAGTCGAATGATGTCCTGGGTGTAAGCCTCTGTTAGGCGCTCCATCGACCAAGTCATCTTCATCGATATGAATCTCGTGACTTTAGTCAACCTGTCCACAATTACCCAAATGGCATTCATCCCATTACAAGTAGGCAGGCTAACCACAAAATCCATAGATACCGACTCAAATTTCCAGGTCGGAATCGGTAGTGGCCACAAAAGACCTCCTGGCCGCTGATGCTCAATCTTAACCTTCTGACAAACCTAACATCGAGCTACGAACGCTGGCACATCCTGCTTCATCTTAGGCCACCAGAATTGGCCCTTAAGGTCCTTGTACAACTTATTACCACCAGGATGAACAGAGTAGGACGAGTAATGTGCCTCAGACATGATCCTGTTCCGAAGATCAGAAATGTCCGGTACGCACCATCTCCCTTGAAAACGCAGACTGCCGTCGGACGAAACCTCAAAGCCAACGGCTTTTCCTTGAAGCAAGGCCTCTCGAATCCTAGTCAACTGCAGGTTGATCTTCTGCCCTTCGCGCAATTCTTGGAAAAACTCGGGCTCCGCACTCATAGATGTCAGACAAACTCTGACAGAACCACGACTTCTACTGAAGCTCAATCGATTCTTGCGACTCAGTGTGTTAGTAACTGAGTTCGCTTTGCACAGTAATTAAGCGTCTGGTCATAGTCCTTAATCAGCTCAAGCCATCGTCGCTGCCTCATGTTGAGGTCCTTCTGTGTGAAGATTTACTTGAGACTCTTATGATCCGTGAATACCTTGCACGATCCACCACAGAGATAGTGCCTCCATATCTTAAGCGCGAAAACCACAGCTGCTAGCTCCAAATCGTGCGTGGGGTAGTTACGCTCGTGCACCTTCAGCTGTCTCGATGCGTAAGCGATGACCTTCCCACCCTAACTCAGCACACATCCTAGACCACTCTAGGATGCATCACTGTAAACCTCAAAATCCTCCTCATCGTTCGGAAGGATAACACTAGGAGCAGAAACTAACTTCTGTTTCAGCTACTGAAACGCTTGCTCGCAGGCCTCCGTCCAAACGAATCGGATCTCCTTCTGTAGGAGACTAGTCATCGGCCTAGCATTCTTTGAGAAATCCTGGACGAATCGTCGATAGTATCCGGCCAAACCCACAAAACTACGAACCTCTTCCACATTTCTCGGGCTACTCCACTCCACTACTGTCTTAACTTTTGATGGGTCTACCTGAACGCCTTCCTTACTAATAACATGACCTAGAAATGCTACTTCGCGTAGCCAAAACTCACACTTAGAGAGCTTCGCGAACCACCTATGTTTCCTCAATATCTCTAGTACTATCCGGAGATGCTCTGCATGCTCAAACTCGTCTCTCGAATACACTAGGATATCGTCGATGAAAACTACGACACACTTGTCGAGTAAGTGATGAAATGTCCGGTTCATCTGATCCATGAAAACCGCTGGGGCATTAGTAAGTCCAAACGGCATCACCTCAAACTCGTAGTGGTCGTATCTCGTGTGGAAAGCTGTCTTCGGAATGTCTTCAATCTTAACTAGAATCTGATGATATCCAAATCGAAGATCTATCTTCGAGAAAACACCCACTCCTCTCAGCTGATCGAATAGGTCCTCAATCCTAGGCAACGAGTACTTGTTCTTGATTGTTACCCGATTCAACTCTCGGTAACCTATGCATAAGCGCATGCTACCGTCTTTCTTCTTCACGAAGAGCACTGGTACTCCCCATGGAGAAACACTCGGCCTAATGAAGCCATTATCGATCAATTCCTGAAGTTGCGTCTTCAAGTCTTGCAACTCCGAAGGTGCCATCCGGTAGGGTGCCTTTGAGATCGGCGTTGTCCCGGGTGCTAAATCGATGTTAAACTCGACATCGCGCTCATGTGGAACCCCTGACATCTCATCAGGAAATACGTCTCTGAAATCCCTCGCTACAGGTATATCGTCCAACAGGCTACTCTCAGACATATCCCTTCCATGACACAGGAAAACTGTTTCGCCCTTCTAGCGAAGCTTCTTCATCTTTAAAGCCGAAATTACCCTTACTCCCTTTCTTTACAACAATACCAGAGTAGGTAACTCGGTTTCCCTTCGGTCCGCGGAATGCCACTGACAGGTCTCGGCCTCGTATGGTTGCTCGATACTTCGACAGCCAGTCTATGCCAAGAATGACATCAAACTACATCAGCCGAAATTCCTTAAGGTCGGCTGTCGCTTGCTCACCAGCAATAACGATGGGTACTCCTCTGAACTAGCGGTGACAAAAAAAATCCTCTCTGGAAGGGAGAGTTATAATAGAACTAACAGGAGTACTACCAAGAAGGTTAGACCTCAAGACAAAGATACTAGCTACGAAAGAAACTGTAGCAACGAATCGAACAAAACGTAAGCTAAAACACCAGAAATAAGAAACTTACTTGAGACTACGTCTGGCTGGACCTCATCCTCTGCCTCAGTCATACAGTAGACTCGGTTCTTCACAGGAGTCTTGATCGGTGCCGGTAGTTGCTTGTCTTCGGTGCTCGGCATGAGGTGATGGTTGATTAAAACCTTATTCCTCAAGTACACTCAACTCATGACTATAATCCTGTATTCCTTGGCTAGTTATATCCCACTCATAGGTGTCCTTAGCGAGACACTCGAATAAGAGCGAAGCTCTATCCAAGTCGAGAGCTAAGAAATCCCCATGAGATAGGTATTTTATCCAATTTCTCGTCTCATAGTTCAAACCCTCATACAACATATTGCATATATCCCACTTACCAAAATTATGATTAAGCGGAAGAGAGCTTCCGATCCTGTCATAATACACCCAAAACGGCTCATGCTCATATTGGGGATCGATCAAAGGAGTGGCCATAAGGCCCAAATATTCACAAAAATAAAGAAAAAGAAAGACCTAGAACCATTCTACTCAACCTAAACTAATGGCATTGCCTTCCCCGGCAACGGTGCCAATTTGATAGAAGGGATTTTCACCAAATAAAAACCCCCGTCGTAGTATGAGTGGGGGTGTCGAACACGGGGAAGGTACGTTGCACTAGTATAGGCATGAGCGTCGAACAAGCTAGGACAAATGATGGTCGCGAGAGGCGGTTAGAACTATGGGAATTAAGTAAAGCTACACTATGGAAACAAGAATAAAAAGGGACTAGGGTAAGAGATCACAACTCAAACCACCATGAATTGTGAATCAATCAAACTTAGACTTAGGTCATGGATAAAGAGCTACGTCTTAACCAAACTTAGACTTAAGCTTAGGCGTCTTACATGCGGAATCAAGCTAATCTTTAATTATCCATTACATCTTGGTTATTCTCAAGTTCACATCTTACGTCTTTACATGAGATTAACTATGCACTTTACTTCCTTTGAACTTCTTTAATCATTCTTTAGCCTTTCTTTAGTTTTCTTTAACTTTCTTTAATTATGACTACATAATCTATACTGAAAGACTACATGATCATAGTAAAGAAATTCATGAATCAGTATAAAATTATCAAGAACTTCAAGAAACTTCAAGAATTATCAAAAGATCATCAAGAATACATTATTTAGGTTAATTCATCAAATAACAACTCAAGATTCACACAACATTCACACAATACCCACCAAGATTATCAAGAATCATCATCATAATCAATAATTAACTTCATGAAATTTCCAGCAACATATTTATCAATTGTTTGCTTCAAAAATCCATATAAACTTCATGAAAATTGTACATAAACATAATTAAACATGAACCTATCATAATTAATCACAATATTCATGAAAACTAAGCAAAACATCACATAATCATCACCCAATTACAGCCCAAATTCACGTATGATATGCGTGTAATATCACCCAACTCTATCAAACTTTTGGCTCTAATTTGATCACCTAATATATCCTATGATCATAGTATTCAATCTAAGATGAAAAAACATGTTACCTTGTTGAGTATCGGTTGCAAAAGAAATCAAAAACTCACTGCCCAGAAATTCGTTTCACACGGCTCAACCACACGGCCACGATCACGAACTCGATGCACCTCCACGAACACGGCCACCACTGCACGGCTTCAATGCACGGCCACCAACACGGACCACACGACAGCACCACACGGCCATCACCTCACGAACCCAAAACCAAAACCAAACCCGAACAATCGATATTGAACAATGGCAATGGAGTTTTACTAGTATTTATAATTAATTACTTAAAGATCAATAAGAGATTAATCTTTAAGTTTTTGGGTTGAAAGAATTGAATGAACAAAAGTTGATGGTGATGAGCCAAAAATGGCGTGTGGAATGGAGGGAAATTAAAGAGGGGTGTGTTTACTTTTTTATTGTGGGCAAAGGATGGTTAAATGAGCAAATGATCCTTAAGCCTTACTAACACCACCTATTTATAGAGGTTGGAAAGGTGTGAACACAAAGCAAGTGGCAAATAAGCCACACCAAGGGGGGGGATTATGGCAAGACAAAATGGGCCAATCAAATGCTAATGGGCTAATTGCACTCAAGCATGATTAATCATGATTAAATTCACACTTGGCCCAAAATCAATTAAATAGAAAATTAAAATAAAATTCTAATTAATAATTAAATAAAATAAATAAATATCAAAACAAATAGCATAGAATAAAATAATCACACTCAAGCAACAAAATAGTCTAAAAAAATTTGGACCATGCGCCAAAAAAATAAATATAAATACATGCAATGCTATCAAAGTAAATAACTCAAAAATCTGGGGCATTAGTAGTGGTGAGCAAAACTGGGTACCCGGTCTTTTTCTATGGAATCGAACCCGGAACCGGAACCACCGGGTCTGAAATTTCTGGACTAGGAACCGGAAGCATTGCAACCGAGTAATATGTTTTTGGAACCGGAACCGAAATCACCGGGTACCGGTTCCAAAATCGGGTACCCAGTTTTCTTTAATGGATGTGTATTTTGTTCAATTTCTTAAATTTAAATAACAAACCGCATTAATGACCAACAACTATTCTACTACATATTTATTTATTTACCACTAAACATACACAAAGAAAGTTTCCTTAGAGACAAGTTTACAATTTGAAAATAAAACATACAAGTTTGCCTAAAGTAATAAACGCAAGTTCACACAAAATTACATACAAGTTTACAAAGTCATAAACATATAAATTTTAAATGAAAAAAAAAATCAGGCTTATTATATTTTGGTTTAGTCAGTAGTCCACTTCATTCCTTCACTATTTATCATTGGATAAAATTATAAAAACCAATTCAACCGGGTTTAGTAATTGGTACCCAATTAAAACCGTTACAACCGGGTACCCACCGGGTACCCAGTCTAAAATATTTGGAACCGGAACCAGAACCAGTTGCGACCGGGTAGTAACTTTTGGATCCGGAACCGGACCCAGTTGAACAGGGTCTGGGTAATTACCCGCCGGTTCCTAACCGGGTCCGGTTCCGTGGGTGGGTACCCGGATCCGTTGCTCGGCCCTAGGCGTTACAACCTCCCCTCCTTAAAAGAATTTGGTCCCGAAATTCAAAGCAAAAGAGATAGCTCACCTGCGAACAACTCTGGGTACTTCTGCTTCATAGACGCCTCAGTTCCCATGTTGCCTCTTTATGATGTTGATTTCTCCACAACACTTTGACTAGTCTGACTTGCTTGCATCGGAAGGTCCTCACTTCTCGATCCAAGATCTGGATTGGTCGCTCCTCGAAAGTCATGTTCGGCTTAATGGTGGCGGACTCCACTAGGATGATGTGGGTAGGATCATATACATATTTCCTTAGCTGAGAAACATGAAACACATCGTGAACATTAGATAAACAAGGCGATAAAGCTAAACGATATGCCACTTCCCAAACTCGTTCAACTATCTCGTAAGGTCCCACGAACTTCGGTCGGAACTTCCCTTCTGGCCAAAACGAGCAACTCCTTTGAATGGTGAAACCTTAAGCAAGACTCTATCACCTACCTCAAACGTCAGTGGTCTATGTCGGTGATCCGCATAAGACTGCTGGCGGCTCTGAGCGACTTGCATCTTCGATCGAATGACTTTGACCTTCTCCATAGTGTCTCGTACAAGCTCGGGGCCTAAAGCCACAGAATCACTGATTTTATTCTGATCGGTGCATTTGTGCACCATCTTATAGGTCATTTTTCATCCTTTTTAGTCTTTGTTTTGCCCATATTTGTGCATTTTTAGTTGGTTTTTCCTCCGCTCGTTACATGTTACCAAGATTTTGGGTTTCGTTTCATTTTTTGGTATTTTCTATGTATTTTTGAGAGACAATGGGAATACAAGTGCTTTGATATTTTGCATGAGTTGTTTCAGGTCCACGCCAAAGCATTCGGAGCCTTGTGTGCGAAGCTCGAGCCCGGGAGTGACAATTCGGAGCTTGAAGTGGAATGGAGTTGCAGCTCCAGCTCAGAGCGTCCGCTCCACCCCTACGAGCGTCCACTCGGACCCCTTGTCGAGGAGGCAGGAATTCTTGTTGGACCTGGAGCGTCCGCTCTTCTCCTTGGAGCGTCCACTCTCAGCCATCGCCCAGCCAAAAGCTATAGACTGCCCCAGAGCATCCGCTCTTCCCCTTGGAGCGTCCGCTCCCCGTGCCCAGCCTCAGCACAAGTCCAAGTACCACCGAGCGTCCGCTCCAGCCCTCAGATCGTCCGCTCGGCCCATGATCAGAGAAGCAGTAGCTGCTGGGAGGTGCCAGAGCGTCCGCTCCAGCATGTGCATGGAGCGTCCGCTCCCTCTCTCCAGAGCGTCCGCTCCCAGTCCTTGTTGCCAGCTCATTGATTTATCGTATTAGTGGAGCGTCCGCTCTCAGCCCTTAGAGCGTCCACTCCCACCTGCGGCGGCTCATTTATTCCGAATATTCCCCTTCTCTCTCATGTAATATATAAATGCCCCAACTTTTCTAGGTTTTCTCGCCAAGAAAAACTTAGCATTTATTTTCATTATTTTTAGAGAGTGAAACACAAGAGTTTTAGTAAGTTTAGCTTGTAGTCATCAACAATTTCTTCTTCATTTTGCAATCAATCCATATATTGAATCTTCTAGTTTGGTAACAATTCTTATCTTTCTTTCTTTGTTATTTGTTCATCATTTTTATGTTATTATTTGTTGAGTTATTACTTGTCATTAGCTCTAATCTCTTGTTTATTGTGTTTATGATTTAAAGTTTGAATCTTTGAGGTAGTTTTTGCAAGTGTAGTTGTTATTTTCCATGTTTATTAGTTTCTTTACATCTTCTATCATGGCTTTTGTTAGTATGAACACCCCTCTCCTAGGCTAGATTTCTAGCTAGGGGAGGGGGAAAATGATGGTATTTTGATTGTTGAACATGGAGTAATTGTTGGTTTGGTATGAAATAACTTGTTGATGCTTGTTTTCTAACACAGATTGAAATTCTAGATTAGGAGTTTGGCCAACTTCTAGGATAGAATCTTGGACTAACCAAGTGTGGTTGAGAAATCTAAGCATGAGGTTAGAGACAACATGTTAGGAAGGGTCTAGAGTAAATCGAACCGGGTTGTGAGTGAAGTAGAGAATGAGAGATCTAGTTTACCGAGCGATTCGATCCATGGTGTTTGGTTTGGTCTAGGTTGAGATGTTGTGTGAATGGGTGGGCTGAGAAATCTAAGCCCTCTTGCATAAACTAATCTCCTTGCTTGAAACAAATGATTTTATGCTTGCTATGTGCTTGCTCCGTGCTTGATTATTAGAATATCATGTTTTCCCCCTTCCCTAGTGTCTTTAATTGTTTATTTTACGTCACTTTAATTTAGTTTAATTTGCATTAGGCTTAGTTTGTTAAAGTAGTTTAGTCACCTTTCCTCTTTATTAAAAACCCCCTTTCACTAAATAACTTGGCTAAGTAATCCGCTTGTTTCTTGTGGTTCGACCCCTTACTTTCCTATACTACTTGTTAGGTTAGCCTAGGGTAATTATTTTTGACCGGATTAGGATGTAACGACCCCTAAACCCCGATCAAATTTTGGCGCCGTTGCCGGGGAACATCGGTGTTATTTAGCTCGTTATTGTTTAATTTTTTTTATTTTTGCACTTTGTTTTCTTTGCTTATTTTCTCTATCATCAAATTATTGTTGTTATTTGTGGTTGGTGTTGTCAATTGCTAACGCCTTGCTTAGTTGTGTTTGATGCAAGTGTTTGATGCAAAGGCGGTCCCAAAGGCCTCCCGAATACTCTCTTAACCTTGAGATCAACCATACTTTGCGTGGGGTTCGAAACTTGTACCGAGAGCTAGGCGAGTTTGGGCAAGACCCTCTTGAACCATCGAGAACATCAACCGAAAGCATGGGTGATGAAAATCCCGTTCCGTTGTTCCGAGACTTTGGGGCTCCGAACAACTATGAGCTCACAAGCGGGCTTCTCCTTCCCACAACCAACACTAATTTCACCATACATCCCCACTACACCAACATGGTCTTACAAAACCAATTTACGGGGATGGCACATGAAGACCCCATTGAGCATCTCAACCGATTCTTGGAGCTTTATGCCATGCTGCAAACCAACCAAGTGACTCAAGATTACATCCGGATGCATCTTTTCCGTCACTCTCTCTCCGGGCGTGCTTATAGATGGCTTAAGAATCTTAAGTCACAATATTGACTTGGAGTGAAGTGGCCTTGGCGTTTCTCAAAAAGTTCATCTCTGAAGAAAAGACCGCCGAGAAGAGAAGGAAGATTGCTATGTTCCAACAAGAGGATGGGGAGTCACTAAGTGAAGCGTGGGAACGGTTCAATGAGTATGTGATCAGTCCATTTTAGGATCTATTTTCCCGGCTCTTTTCTCTTGTTTTCCGCGCATTTTAGGCTTAGTTTTCCAAGTTTTAACCCTTTTTAGCTTAGTTTTAGTTTATTTAGAGTTTTCGTTGAATAATGTCGTTTTATAGTTGTTTTCGTCAATAATTTGGCTATTTTGTGTTACTTATTGCCTTTCGTTCTTTAATGTAGGTGTTTTGCGGGTTTCCAAGCAATTCTCGAAAGCCGACAAGGGTCGTGAGAGGTCCCAAGAAGCTTAGAGAAGCACGCCGCAAAGCCAAGACCACAAGACAAGGCACAGTACCCCCAAAAGGGCATTTTTGTAATTTTTAAGGCTTGTCGGGACCGAGGCCCGATGTCTCGGAAGGCGTGCCGACCTGACCCGAGAAGCCCGAGCAAAAGTGGGAAGCATTTGGGTCAAGTGATGGTCGCGGACAGAGCCAAGCGCGCGCCCACGTTAAATGACCATCACCCGCGACAGCCCCAAAAGAAAGCAGTGCCCAGGCCAGCTCGAGCCCTCACGCATGGCCGCGCCACCTCCAACGTCGTGGCCGCGCCACCTCCAACGTCGCGCCCACGCCGCCATCTATGCGCCCGCGCCACCCCTGCCGCGCGTCCGTGCCCGTGCTGGAAGTTGCAGCTCTGTTTTCGCGGCCTGTTCGTGCTGGCTCGTGCTGTTTTGTGCTTGGCTCATGCCTCTTTTATGCTATGCCCTCACTTCCCCCACTTGTATATATACCCTCTAAGGGTCCTTAAACAAAGGGAGCTCACACTTTAGATTAGTTTTTAGTCCCAAATTTCTGATTTTTAGCTTAGGGTTTGAGGAGAGAGAAGCCCTCTCTTCCTCTTCCATAGTTAGGTTTTTTTTTTTTTGCTTAGATTCTTGTTCCATAGCTTTAAGTCTAGTTTTAGCTCTTGATTTTGGGTGTTTATTGATGAAGATGGATGATTTTGAAGAGTTGTTCAAGTGACATGGCCAATTCAATGATTTTGCTCATCAAAAGTCAATAAGTTCTCACTTTCTCTACTTTACTTGTTCTTGCTTTCCATTGCTTTAATTCTTGTTTATTTCATGTTTGCAAGTAGAATAGTGTCTAAATTATGCAATTTCATGTTTGCTTGGTTTATTTTCTTGCTTTTTGGTAGATTTAGTGTTTAATTTCATGTTTTTATGCTTGATTTTTAGTGCAATGCTCTTGTTCATGTTTAGTGAGTAGTTAATTTCTAGGGTTTGAAGGTGATGGGTTTATGACTTGAAATTGGGGGTTTTCATATAGTTTTTGGTGGAATTGTGTTCATGGTTGGTTAATGTTGGTGTTAATGAGCTTAGAGATTAGCTAAAGGCTATAATTTCTTGGTATTTTTGAAGTATAATAGGGCTTTGTCTATGAGTTAATTATGCTTTGATTTTCATTGCCCAATGTTGCTAGCGAGACCATTACAACGGGATTCGGTGGTCGAGCTAGGAATCCAGTTTAGGTACGTTGTTAGTGAGGCTATTACAACGGGAGTCGGTAGTCGAACTAGGAATTTACTTCTAGTGAAACCTTGGTATATTTGTGATCATTGAATGTATTGATAACTTCCATTCGGGAGAAGACGTTATTTGTGATCATTGAACTAAATCACTCCTGGAGGAGGTTTAGGTACCTTATTAGAGTTTAATTCCCCTTCCTTGATTTAGTTCCTTCTTTAGACTTTTGAAGTAATTCCCCCGAAATCAATTAAACCCGGATCCGACAACCCTAGAATTTAGTTTATTATTTTTCACATTTATTTTCTGCAATAGTTTTAGCTTCCATTTCAACAACAAAACCAAGATCCTTAATCGACCTAAATCGCACAACACGATTCACAACTTGTTCCCCATGTTCGACACCCCCACTTATACTACAACGAGGGTTTTATTTGTTTGGTGAAAGAGCCCAAAAACCCCTTCATTAAAATGGCGCCGTTGCCGGGGAACAACGGTTGAAAAGTGTTGTGTAATTTTTCTTGATTGAGTTAATTGCTTTATTTTTCTTTTCTTTTGATTTTGTTTTCCCGTCTTTCCCAAAAATTTGAAAAAAAAATATTTTTAAAAAAAGGGTGTTTTATTTTATTTTGTTTTGGCTATTTATTTATTTAATAATAATTGCTTGCAATTTTGTCGAATTTTGGTTTCATGGTGGCAAGCTTATCTATTCCTCAAATCGAAGGTGAGTCATTTTGGAAATATTTCAATAGAATTCAATGTATAGTCCCATTTAATTGGGATGATAATTTGTTGAATATTTGTGAGGTGATTTACATGGGTTTGAATTCTTTTACTTTGGATGTTGTTGAGTCTATGCATAACGGTGAGTTTCGAGCTTTGACCTTAGGAAATGCTTAGAGTTTTTATTGTTGGCTAGCCTAAGATACTTATGAATGGGACATGGGTACCCATTCTAGCCAAGTTCAACCCAACTTCGATTCATTTCCTCCTATTTCTCCTATTTGTAATGATGTGCACCCCGATTTTAATTCTTCACTTAATTGCACACATTACAATCATGATTCTTATGTTTGTAGTGATGAGTTTACCTATGACCCTTCCCTTCTTGATGAGTTTCTAAGACCTTCTAACTTTGTTCATACAAGTGTTTGTACTCCTCAAGTGATTAAGGGGTATAATGACTTGATTGACATGTGTTTTAAGATTCTTAAATGTCTCCCATTAAAAAGTGAGGGAAGTCGAATCATCAAGGTGTAGATAAGTAAATTAATAAAGAGACTTGAGATATTAGAATCTTGCCTAGAGGATGAGATGGATGATTTTGGATTTATGGTTACTTGTGAGGGTGGTTGTGGCAAGGATGACCCGAGCTTTTCTTTGAGGAATCCGGTTCAAGAAGAGGTGGATGTCGCTCAAAAGGATGATGATGATTCCTTTGAACCAGATTTGACATCTCCCTCTCCTCTTGAGCCGACCACTCCTTCCTTTCTTTCGTCACCTAAATCATCCAAATTCCATGTTTCCAATGAGGAGGAAGAGGAGTTGTTGCTTTTTAGTTGATGAGGTTTTTGCATTTCTTGATGGCAACGATGTTGAGTATGGAGAAACTTTTAGGGTTTTGAGTGATTGGGATGGTGGCGTAGCCCATTGTGACGACTCGAGTGATAGTGAGGATGAGGAGTTTTGTTTTGAATTTGAAAACCCTCTCTTTGAGATTGATGATGACACTTGCGAGTTTTTAAATCCTGTTTTTGAGGATGATGATGGAATTTGTGAGTATCAAAATCCTCTCTTTGAGAATGTTGATGTTAAGTCTCCCTATTCTATTTTCATCGAGTCTCTTCTTTGCCCCACCTCACATAGGGCGTGTGTCCTAGTTCCTTCATCACCTGTTTCTCTTCCGCCTTATGTATGTTGTCCATCATTTGATGAGTTCTTACCCCCTATTGAACCTCATGACTACTATTTTGAGACCAAAGCGGCAAAAATGTATAGTATTGATAGTTTTTCTTCTTTTACTTATTTTGATTTCGAATTTTCTTCTTATTTTGTTTATTTTTCTTTTTCTTTCAATTTTGTTTCCCCTCCCTCACGTAAGCAAATGATGACACTCCTTTGTCATTTTCCTTATTTGATTCTCTTTGCTTAAGTGGTTCTCTCTCGATTTAGTGGCGATGTCCATGACACGCTACTACGAGCTCTACGATGCTATTTACTAGACGGCATCCTTGTTTCCCTTGTACATATTTTTCCTTAGCTTTCCCATTTTATCTTTTATCTGTAATTAATTTGTTTTTGGAGTTTGGTGCTTACTTTCTCTTCTTTTGCAGTTTTGATGATTAGGCAACTCACATGGCTGAATTATGGCACTAAAACGCAAAACAGAGGTTGTTTTGCTTGTTTTGAAGCCTACTTCGGTGAGATCTTACCAAACATTCCTCTTTTATTTTCCTTGTTTGCTTAGTTTTAGGGTTAGGTCTAGGAGGAGATGATTAATCGAGGATGTTTGGCTTTTAATTTTGGCTTTTAAGCCCTTGAGGAAATTTGTTTATCGATGGCGTTGGGCCTCGATTTATTTCTTTGTTTGATGCTTGATTGCTTTTTTGAGAGTCATTCATGCTTGGATTTTGCTTTCCTCACTTTTTTATCGTTCTTCTTTTTTTTGTTCTTCCCTTTTTCCGCATCTTTTTCCTTTATTTTCTTTTCAAGGCAAAGTGTATTTTCATTTTGTTTTTAGTTTGGACTTGATCGTTTTAGAGTGTTGGACTTTTAATGCATTCCTTCCTAATTATTAGCGGTCCACATGGTTTGAGATGTTGGGGTTGATCTTCAAATATTGATATGCTAGGTTTTAGAGCTTTAGAGTTCATGAAACTTAAACTCTTGGATTGTGGTATGATTGGTGATGATTTGCTAGCTAGTTGAATCCCTAGAGGTAGTATTTGCAATCCACTACCCTTAACATGTGAGGGATTGTCAAATCTTTCGAGCCTTCAACATTGTTTTGTTTGAGTGGCGATTAGGATCTTTGTCATAGCTTAGATTGATCAAGAACTTGATTCATGACTCGCCGAGACCACGACCGAGCTACTCTAGGGAGGACGGAGGCATTCATTTCTTAGTTATTTTCCATTTTTTCTTTTGCATTTCCCTTTTTGTTCTAGTATTTTGCTTTTTTCACTTTTCTAGGTTTTTGCTTTGCATTTATCCTTTGGAACCCTTTGAGCTTAGCCTTTCCTATTCTTCTAGCCACATTACTAGCCTTATATGCCCCTTGTTTTGTTTTATACCCCATTAGGTATAGTAAAGCAATTGGAGCATTGTGGTTTGTATTTGTTTTGTAATGGAAATTTGTTGAGAAGTAAGGGAGTTTTCCTAAGCTAAAGTGTGTTGATTTACATGGTTGCAAGCAAAAGCCGACCTAAGTTGAAAAAGGCAAGGTCATGTTGAATAATTGAAAATAAAAAAACAAACTGAAAAAAAAGGAAAAGTTGAAAAAAAATGTGAGCATTTATTCCTTTCTTTTTCACAATGAGGACATTGTGTCCTTTAAGCTTGGGGGAGGAGGTGTAATGCGAAAGATTGTGTAAAATTTTTCAAATTTTTGTTTAGTTCTTTGAATAAGCTTGGTGGATTTTGTGTTTATATGTGTGGAGTATTAGGAGTTTGTTTGCTATTTGTTGCTCATTGGCGCTTATTTGTTTCACTATTTAGGTTTTGAGCACCACAAGCCAAATTTATTCCTACCTTACCCTTAGCCCTACATTACAACCATTAAGTCCTCTTGATCCTAGAGAGTTGAGTCATATTCGGTGGAGGAAGTCATGGTTCAAGCATATTGAGCGGTTTTTTTATGATGAGATGTCGGGTAGCCTAAATTCTTTCTCCTTTTTGTTTTTCCGGCTCCTTCGTGGAGTCATGAGGAGCTACCTTTCAGGGTGGATACGAAACTAGCATAGCTTGTGGTTATTTGGTTGTGGAGTGAAGAGGGATTGTACCTCTCTAGCTCTTCTATCTAGCATGTTTTATTTGACTATCCAACTTTGACATCTTTGAGCATGTTTTCCACTTGTGATTAGAAAGGTTTGCATTCACTGATCCGGTCCATTTACAAGTCCATCTAGGGATTTTTGGTTTTATTTTCTCTTATTTTCTCTCTTATTGTTTTCCCTTTCTTTGTTTTTGTGAATCTTTGCCTTGATTTATTTTTAGAAGAGTTATGGATTAAACTCTATGGAAACCCTTACGAGAGCACACTCGTCATCTTTGGCGACTTTGAGGTGTAAATGGCTTGTTGCTTTTGCTAAAAGCAACCGTGATTCCTACGAAAGTGAGTTAGATTTTCACTTTTTAGTTTTACTTGTTCTTATTTGCTTGAGGACAAGCAAAAGGCAAGCTTGGGGGAGTTTGGTCAGTCCATTTTCGGACCTATTTTCCCGGCTCTTTTCGCTTGTTTTCCGCGCATTTTAGGCTTAGTTTTCCAAGTTTTAAGCCTTTTTAGCTTAGTTTTAGTTTATTTAGAGTTTTCGTTGGATAATGTCGTTTTATAGTTGTTTTCGTCAATAATTCAGATATTTTGTGTTACTTATGCCTTTCGTTCTTTAATGTAGGTGTTTTGCGGGTTTCCAAGCAATTCTCGAAAGCCGACAAGGGTCGTGAGAGGTCCCAAGCAGCTTAGAGAAGCACCCCGCAAAGCCAAGACCACAAGACAAGGCAAAGTACCCCTAAAAGGGCATTTTTGTAATTTTTAAGGCTTGTCGGGGCCGAGGCCCAAATGTCTCGGGAGTTGTGGCGACCCGCCCCGAGAAGCCCGAGCAAAAGTGGGAAGCATTTGGGTCAAGTGATGGTCGCGGACAGAGCCAAGCGCGCGCCCACACTAAATGACCATCACCCGCGACAGCCCCAAAAGAAAACAGCGCCCAGGCCAGCTCGAGCCCTCACTCGCGGCCGCCCCACCTCCAATGTTGCGCCCGCGCCGCCATCTACGCGCCCGCGCCACCCCTGCCGCGCGTCAGTGCCCGAGCTAGAAGTTGCAGCTTTGTTTTCGCGGCCTGTTCGTGCTGGCTCGTGCTGTTTTGTGCTTGGCTCGTGCCTCTTTTATGCTATGCCCTCACTTCCCCCACTTGTATATATACCCTCTAAGGTTCCTTAAACAAAGGGAGCTCACACTTTTGATTAGTTTTTAGTCCCAAATTTCTGATTTTTAGCTTAGGGTTTGAGGAGAGAGAAGCCCTCTCTTCCTCTTCCATAGTTAGGTTTTTTTTTTTGCTTAAATTCTTGTTCCGTACCTTTAAGTCTAGTTTTAGCTCTTGATTTTGGGTTTTTATTGATGAAGATGGATGATTTTGAAGAGTTGTTCAAGTGACATGGCCAATTCAATGATTCTGCTCATCAAAAGTCAATAAGTTCTCACTTTCTCTACTTTACTTGTTCTTGCTTTCCATTGCTTTAATTCTTGTTTATTTCATGTTTGCAAGTAGAATAGTGTCTAAATTATGCAATTTCATGTTTGCTTGGTTTATTTTCTTGCTTTTTGGTAGATTTAGTGTTTAATTTCATGTTTTTATGCTTGATTTTTAGTGCAATGCTCTTGTTCATGTTTAGTGAGTAGTTAATTTCTAGGGTTTGAAGGTGAAGGGTTCATGACTTGAAATTGGGGGTTTTCATATAGTTTTTGGTGGAATTGTGTTCATGGTTGGTTAATGTTGGTGTTATTGAGCTTAGAGATTAGCTAAAGGCCATAGTGAATTTCTTGGTATTTTTGAAGTATAATAGGGCTTTGTCTATGAGTTAATTATGCTTTGATTTTCATTGCCCAATGTTGCTAGCGAGACCATTACAACGGGAGTCGGTGGTCGAGCTAGGAATCCTCTTTAGGTACGTTGTTAGTGAGGCTATTACAACGGGAGTCGGTAGTCGAACTAGGAATTTACTTCTAGTGAAACCTTGGTATATTTGTGATCATTGAATGTATTGATAACGTCCATTCGGGAGAGGTCGTTATTATTATATTCATGCGTCAACTCCTAAATCACTCCGGGAGGAGGTTTAGGTACCTTATTAGAGTTTAATTCCCCTTCCTTGATTTAGTTCGTTCTTTAGACTTTTGAAGTAATTCCCCCGAAATCAATTGAACCTGGATCCGACAACCCTAGAATTGAGTTTATTATTTTTCGCATTTATTTTATGCAATAGTTTTAGCTTTCATTTCAACAACAAAACCAAGATCCTTAATCGACCTAAATCGCACAACACGATTCACAACTTGTTCCCCGTGTTCGACACCCCCACTTATACTACAACGGGGGTTTTATTTGTTTGGTGAAAGAGCTCAAAAACCCCTTCATCAGTATGTTCGAGCTTGCCCCAACCATGAATACTCTAAGAACTAACTCATCCGGACTTTCTATGATGGGTTGGATCCTATCCCCAAGTCACATCTCTATGCCGCTTGTGGAGGCCAAATCTTTAAGGTTCCCCAAGCTGAGCTAGAAGATAAAATTGAAGAAGTGGTGCGAGATTGTGCATAGGGAGGTCAATCAAGAGCAACAACTAAGAAGCCGGGGAAGTATGAGCTTGACCCCGAACAATTGAAGGCTTTCATGGAGCAAATCGTTGAGGAAAAGATGGGTAAATCTCAAGCGGCATCAACTTCTACACCATCTACCAAGGGTCCGGTCTTCTCTTGTGAACAATGCGGTGGTACAAACCATGATGCTAGTTATTGTGGTGGTAGGGATTTCCACCCAGAACAAGTGGCGGTTATGGGTTACCAATACAATCAAAGAGATTTTCATGACAATGTGAGAGGTAACCAAAGGCCTTATGAACAACGTGGGCAATCCAACTACACCAACAACAAGTCGAATCAAGGAGGGTACTACAACCACCCAAATCATCCGAACCGGCAACCTTTCAACAAGCCACCTTTCAACCAAAACTTCAACCCTCCACAAAATCATCCCAATCCTCCATTCCCTAATCCTTCTATGCCTCACCATGCCCCAACTCATCTTAGACCAATTCAAGAATCTCCAAAGAGAGATGAGTGGATTCCAAAAGGAGTTGGGGCAACAAAGCACCCAAATCAAAGAGATCAATTCCCACCAAAAAATGACCCACACCCAAATTGCCCAATTGGCCGACAAAGTGGCTCAACTTTCTAATGACAAGCTACCGGACCAACCTTCACCCAACCCCGCTTCTCACTCTGTGAATGCCATCCACTTAAGATCGGGAACGGCTTATGATGGGCCTACCGTGGAGCAAAAAATTAACGAGGAGGCACCTCAAAGTGAAGAAGACAAGGAGATAGAAGAGGAGGTCATGGTGGAGAGCTCAAATGCTAAGGGTGGCAATGATGGCCAAGAGATGGGGGGTGACAAAAGCAAGAAGAAGGATAGGGGAGAAAAGCAAGTTTGGAAGATGCTACTTCAACCACACCACCGGAATTTGCCAAGTATGCTCCAAAGCCTCCATATCCGGAGAGGCTTGTGGAGAGGAGACTCAATGCAAAATATCACAAGTTCATGGAATGTATGAAGGGACTCACTCTTAATGTCCCCTTTCTTGAAGTAATCAAAGAGATGCCAACATATGCGAAGTTCCTCAAAGAACTTCTTTCTAAAAGTGGAAGCAAATTGATGAGATGGTCACTCTACCATCTCAAGTGAGTGCGATCTTGCAACGAAAGATGCCGCCTAAGCTAAGCGATCCGGGAGGCTACACTCTCCCGGTCATGATTGGTGATTTGGGCACCAAGGGAGCCTTAGCCGACCTAGGGGAAAATGTTAGCTTGATGCCCCTCTCAATTTCCAAACTCTTGGATTATGAAATGGTTCCTTTAAGAAAGTTGATTCAAATGGCCGATCGTTCTACCAAGGTTCCTTGTGGAGAGCTCGAGGATGTGCCGATACGGGTTGGAAATCTCATTGCCCCATGCGACTTTATTGTCATGGACATAGAAGAGGACCCGACCACATCTCTCATCCTAGGTCGGGAAGCTCTTCACACTCTTGGTGTGGTAGTGAATTGCCAAGATAATACCATAACTTGTGAAGTGGCCGATGAAAGAGTGGTGTTTGGGTTCTCTAAGTTGATGAAGCAACCGATGGTTGAGAAGCTTTTCCGGGTTGATCTTGTGAGTGATGAGCTTGATGAGTGTGAAAGGGTTCATCGAAGAAGGGAAGATCTTCTTGAAGAAGTGATGCAATTAGAAGACGGTGTTGAGAAATCCAAGGAGGCTACGGAGCTTGAAGCCTCTCTTGACCAAGCTTATCCGAAGGAGGATGAACCATTGGACGAGCCCCCATCGATCCAAACCGAGGATAAGGAGGAGAGGACCACACCTCCTCCTAAGGTAGAATTGAAACCCCTTCCCCTTCACTCAAATATGCTTTCATTGATAATGCTTGTTGTTACCCTTTCATTGTCAATGCTAGCCTTGATGACCCTTCTTTGGAAAAATTTAAGCAACTCTTGCGAAAGTATCAAGGGGTCATCGGGTATAGCATTGATGATTTGAAAGGAATTAGCCCAAGTTTGTGTATGCATAGGATCCATCTCGATGATGGCCATACCTCCTCTATAGAACCTCAAAGAAGGTTGAATCCCACCATGAAAGAGGTGCTGAAGAAAGAGGTCTTCAAACTCCGTGAGGCGGGGATTATCTACGCTATCTCCGATAGTAAGTGGGTGAGTCCCGTCCATGTGATTCCCAAGAAAGGGGGTATGACCATTGTTAAGGATAATGAGGGGAATGATGTCTCCACCCGGACGGTGACCGGGTGGAGGATGTGCATTGATTATCATAGGCTCAATAAAGCCACGAAGAAAGATCATTACCCCTTGCCTTTTATTGACCAAATGTTGGAGAGGCTAGTAGGACATTCTTACTTTTGCTTCCTTGATGGGTATTCGGGATTTTACCAAATCCCGATCCATCCCGAGGATCAAGAGAAGACTACATTCACATGCCCATTTGGGACATTCGTATACCGGAGAATGCCCATTGGTCTATGCAATGCCCCATCTACTTTCCAAAGGTGTATGTCCTCTATCTTCTCCGACATGCTTGAGGATGTTATTGAGGTGTTTATGGATGATTTCAGTGTGTGTGGTTCGTTTCTTGACAATTGTTTTGGTTAATCTTGAGCGAGTATTGAAGCGTTGTCAAGAGACGAATCTTGTTTTGAATTGGGAGAAATGCCACTTTATGGTTGAGGACGGCGTAGTCCTTGGCCATAAAGTCTCAAAAAAGGGCATTGAGGTAGATCCGGCCAAGGTGGCCGCAATAGAGAAGCTTCCCCTACCTACTACGGTGACCGGAGTCCGAGCTTTCCTCGTGCATGCCGGGTTCTACCGTAGGTTCAACAAAGATTTCTCTTCTATTGCGCGCCCCTTGACCGACTTGCTTCATAAGGATAGGGAGTTCGAATTCGGAGATGCTTGCATTAAGGCTTTTGAAACTTTGAAGAGTGCCTTGATTAGTGCGCCTATAGTGCAAGCTCCGGATTGGGACTTACCTTTTGAACTAATGTGTGATGCGAGTGACTTTTCAGTGGGAGCGGTGTTAGGGAAAAGAAAAGATAAGAAGCTTCATGTGATTGCTTATGCTAGTAGAACTTTGGATGAAGCTCAAAGGAACTACACCACCACGGAGAAGGAGATGCTCGCCGTTGTCTTTGCTTTTGATAAGTTTCGAACATATTTGATGTGCAACAAGGTGGTAGTGTACACCGACACACGGCGATCAAGTACCTATGGGCCAAGAAGGATTCTAAGCCGCGCCTCATCCGATGGGTACTTCTCCAAGAATTTGATATGGAGATTCGGGATAAGAAGGGTTGTGAAAACTATGTGGCCGATCATCTTTCTCAGTTGCCCCTTGATCATCCCATGTATGAAGAGGAAGAGCTACCTATTGATTATGAGCTTTGTGATGAGGCTTTGATGGCAATCATCTCCAAGACTATTACATGGTTCGCCGACATGGCGAATTTCCTTGTGTGTGGAGATTTCCCTCAAGATTTCGATTCCCACCAAAAGAAGAGAATGATCAAGGAGTCTCGCCGCTACTTTTGGGAAGACCCCTACCTTTACAAGAAGTGTAGTGATGGGTTGTTCCGGCGGTGTGTTCCAGAGTACGAGGTGGAAGGGGTCTTGAGGCATTGTCACTCTTTGCCAAGCGGAGGTCATGGTGGTGTAGATAAGACGGCGGCCAAGGTTCTTGAATGCAAGTTGTAGTGGCCTTCATTGCACAAGGATACTCACTCCTTCATCCAACGATATGACCGATGCCAAAGGACCGGGGGAATTACAAAGCGTCATGAGATGCCCCAAAACTACACTTTGCATGTTGAGCCTTTCGATGTGTGGGGCATCGACTTCATGGGTCCTTTTGTGTCATCATGTGGCAACCTCTACATTCTAGTGGCGGTCGATTACATGACAAAGTGGATTGAAGCCATTGCCTCCCCAACCAATGACCACAAGGTAGTGGTCCATCTCCTCAAGAAGGTTATATTCCCAAGATTTGGAGTACCTCGATGCATCATAAGCGATGGGGGGTCTCACTTCGCCAAGAATCACTTTCGTGCGCACTTGAAGAAGTATGGAGTCACCCAAAGAGTGGGCTTGCCCTACCACCCTCAAACTCAAGGGTAAGTCGAGATGTCCAATAGAGAGATCAAGAACCTTTTAGAGAAGATGATGAATCAAATGCGAAAGGATTGGTCGTTGAGATTGGATGATACGCTTTGGGTTCTTCGGACGGCTTACAATACTCCGATTGGTACAACTCCTTACAGCCTTGTCTATGGAAAAGGGTGTCATTTACCGGTGGAACTAGAGTACAAAGCTTGGTGGGCTTTGAAGCACTTGAACATGGATTTGGATGCCGCCGGAAAAGCACGATTCCTCAAGCTAAGTGAGTTGGAAGAGCTAAGGCATGATGCCTACGAGAGTTCCAAAGTGTACAAGGAGCAATCAAAGAAGTGGCATGATCGGAGGATCAAGAATCGTAATTTCCAAGTGGGTGATAAAGTGCTCCTCTCTAAAGTTGAGAGCCGGGAAGCTCAAATCTAAGTGGTCCGGACCCTATACGATCACTAAGGTGTACCCATATGGGTCATTTGAGCTCCAACAAGGCGACAATGTGTTCAAGGTCAACGGCCAAAGGATCAAGAAGTATTACTCCAACGAAGAGATCTCCGATCCTTCTTGCTTGCGGTTGGATGTTGTGAGGGATGATCCCTCTTTTGATTGAAAGCTTATCATGGATGGTCCAATGCTTTGGGACCTTAAACTAAGCACTCTTCGTGCCCTCCACCTTTGTGGTGGGGGGGCCCGCGTCAAGCTAGTGACGTTAAAGAAGCGCTTCCGGGAGGCAACCCGTGTATCCTTTTTGTGAATAGTTTTTTGAACAATTTTGGTTTGTAGCATTTGTATTTGTGGAATTGCCATTTCTCGCTTGTTAGTGATGGAAATTCCGGAGGAATTTCGTTTTGTGAGGGGGAGTAGAGCTCATTGTAGGTCTCCCTTTTCAATTTTTTTCCTAAATTTCGTGGAATTCCGGGCTTTTTGAGGCATAGGATGGCCAACTTAATGGCCATTACTAAACTTTTTGCCCCACAATTGGCTAATCTTTTGATGTTTGCCAAAGTAGTAAGTGGAGTTGTTTTGAGAGGTCGTGAGCGTTCGCTCTTGGGTGAGGAGCGTCCGCTCGCAGTGGCTAATTTCAGGCAGAAAGTTTCTTGACGAGGTGGAGCGTCCGCTCGCATTCTTAGAGCGTCCTCTCTTCAGGTCTAGGTGAGGTGAATGTGTGCAAGTGTCTTGGAGCGTCCGCTCGGGGGGTGCGAGCGTCCGCTCAGGTCCTTTAGCGGAAAAAAAAATAAAAAAAAATTTAATGAAATAAAACAAAAGGGGGTCGATGAGAAACCATTTTCATCATCATCTTCTCAAGCATAACCAACCCCTTATTCTCCCTCCTATCATACTCTCTCATAACCCCATTAATCTCCCTCTCCAAACCTCCATTTTTTTCATCAAATCTCACCAAATTCTCACCAAAAACTCAAGCCACTCTCTCTCCTCTTTCAATTCGCGCGGTTAGGGGCTGTTTTGGGGGTCGTTCTTCATTTTCTCTCTCTTAGGGTTTCAATCTTTTTGCTCAAATTCATTTGGTAATGCTTTCAAACTCCTTATTTATGCTTAATTCAAGGTTATGTATGCATTTCATGTTCAATTTTTGCAAAATTTGTTGAATTTGTTCATGATTTATGTTGTTGATTGTTTGAATGAGTATGAAGGTGTGTGTTTGAATGTGTTCTTGCCTTGTGAATTGATGATTATAGGTTACTAAAATTCAAGTTCTTTGATGTTTTTGAGCATTGATTTTGTAGAAAACATGCTTTGGGTGCTTGAATCTAGCAATTGTATGTTTGAGTTTGGACCCTATTTTTTACCATGAAACCCCCAAATTCTTGCCCCATGCCCTTGTTTTGTTTTGCTTCATGTTTAAATTCTCTAAGGTAGTGTTTGGAAACTTAGATTTCATATCAATTATTGAATTTTAATTCTAGAAATTGAAATCAAGCATTTGAATTCCAATTCCAAATTCTTAAACACGTTTGGATATCGAGAAATTGAATTCCAATATTTCAATTCCGTGTATGTGTTTGGAAAACATTGGAATTGGATTCTCAAATTTCAATTCTATGCTATTGTTTGGATAACATTGCAAATTGCAATTGCATTAATTATTAAAAAGCTAATTTGACATAAGAGCAACATTTAAGAGTAAAGTTTTTATACCATCCATAACTTGACATAAGATTTTCAGGTTGGCCCATATTAAAAAAAAATTCCAAGTACTACTAAAACATTTAGCGAAACCTCAATATTACATGGCCTTAATTGATGAACTACAAATGATAATCATCAGAAAGTTAAGGCAACAATACATCACAATACAACAGTACCCAATCAATCAGAAAGGCATAAAAGTACCCAATCAAGCTTCTCATCATCTGGAAGTTCTTTCAGCATTATAAACTCATCACGATTACCATTCATAAACCTTTTTACTGCCCTCATAACCTGATTCCTAGATATGCCATGCACTTGAGAAACAACAGCATGAATCTCTTGACATGTAGGTTTTGGAGTGTCGTTCATCTTGCTTTGCACATACTGTTTAAAAGACTCAGCAAAGCTATTAACAGCGTCGGCTACACTTTCTTTTTTGTGTTTGCGAGAAACCGATTTAGTTTGATCAGTACATGAGCTTCTTCGTTCACTAACCACTTCATCTTCCATCATATCTGCAGCTTCATCATGTTGCTCTGAACCATCTCCAATAGCTCTATCTGCACCAAATAAAGTGCATATATCTTCCCAATTCTCTATGCACTTGTTGCGATATGGGGCAGCATTTTTGTTGTTCTAGAAAGAAAAAAAATAGAACAATCATATCAGTTAAGAAACCCACAACTATCCAATTCATCACCCCCTGCAGCCCCACTAAAACCAATGTTAATTCATCAGTTAACAACATGTCAGGTAGTTAATTGCCTCTAAATAGTCAAATTCTATTATTCAAGTCATAGTTGAATAGTTCATCCCAATAACATACAGCACCCTCCCTCAACTGTGCTTTGTCTGATTACTACTACTGACATTCATTCAATTCATACATGAAGATGATGAAAGTTTATTAATTTATTAGCAGAATAATCAAATCAGATTGATTATTGTACAAACAAACAAGGCAAGACGAGTTTGAGTGATATAGATAGATGAGTACTACTACTTGTAGTGGGATGGCTTTCTTCTCACCCAATTTCATGCTTCAATCTCCTCCTCCTCCCCTACAGTCCCCTACCCCCTGCCCCTACAGCCCCCCTCCCCTGCAGTCCCCCAACCCCTGCCCCTGCAGTCCCCCACCCCCTCCCCGGCCTACCCCTACACCCCCCACCCCCTGCCCTTACAGCCCCCCTCCATTGCAGTCCCCCACCCCAACCCCTGCCCCTGCAGCCCCCCTCCCCTGCAGTCCCCCAACCCCTGCCCCTGCAGTCCCCGGCCTACCCCTACAGCCCCCCACCCCCTGCAGTCACCCACCCCAACCCCTGCCCCTGCAGTCCCCCACCCCCTGCCCCTGCAGCCCCCCGCCCCTGCAGAATAATAACTACACTATAGTATCAAAAAAAACCAATATAGTAATAACTACACTATAGCCAAGGGATCAAATATTCTATACCTTAACATATTCAGTCCATTGCGGCAGATCTTCTAGTGTGATTACGATCATTTTTCTTTCATCATCCCACTTGAACTTTGTATAAGTCCTAATGTCCGTGATGCAACCATAATGCTTCTTCCAAGATTTAGTTCGGTTTCTCACATGATCCACAGTGATTGCAATAGCTAACTCTTTCTTAAGTTCGTCCACCACAGCTTGCTAGGCTTGGGGTTTAAAATCTCCATCTCCTTTTTCATTGTTGTTGATTTCTTCTAACAAAACTCGAGTAAGAATATCGTCCATTTGTCTGTTCCAAGACACATAACCTCTTTTCATAGCCTGTGTAGAAGTCATTGGTTCCTTGCGTTTGTTGTTCATATCCTGCTAAAAAAAATCAAACAAAAACGGATAACCAGATAAACATTTGATAACCAAACAAAAAAAATATCCAATTTGATTATAAAAGTATAGTCTCAATTTATACAAACTAAAAGTTAACAAAATAGGGATCACAAAAGCATCAAACATCAACTATTAAAAGGGAAAATCACATTGTAACAAACAATTAGAAATCTAAAATAATAGTAGTTTCAAAGCCTATTCATATCCTCCTTCGAGATCGGTATTCTCGAAACATCTTTTGTGCCATTTCATCTCTAAAATTGTTCCATAGAGGTGAAGATTGTGCCGTTGATATGAAATCCTCCCCTTCATTCTCCACAAGGTCTACACCTTCAACATTTGCCAAATCATTGTCCACCTCAGTTAACAAATCCCCCTCATCCAAATTCTCTTCTCTAACAAAATTATGGAGAATAAAACATGCATTGATGATTCTTACTTGTGTTTGCTTATCATAAAAGCTACTTTTTCTCAATATAGCCCACCTTTTTTTCAATAACCCAAATGCCCTTTCAATAGTGTTATGTGTGGATGAATGACGCAAGTTGAACAATTCTCTGTAGTTTGTAGGAGTAGTTCCTCTCCACAAATTCAAATGGTAACGAGTACCTTTATATGGAGCCAAGAACCCTTGTGCATTAGAATACCCCAAATCAACAAGAAAATATTTATCTGTGACATTAAAAAAAATTATAAGAAACTAAAATTGTATGAAACTAAAATTGTAAAGAAATAAATTTGTGAAGAACTTGAGGTCTTGCTTACCCCTTGGAACTTTGAGACCATTAGGTCTTCGAAGAGCGTCCCCTAAAATGCGAGGGTCAGAAGCTGAACCCTCCCAACCCGGCAAAACATAGGTGAATCGAAGACTTGGATCACATGTAGCTAGTACATTGGTAGTAATATCTCCTTTCCTATCTCTATATCTAGGCCGATCTTCAACTCCAACGGTCATCTTAATAAGTGTCCCATCAAGTGCCCCAATTGACCCCTCAAACCATTTCCACTTATTGTCTCCATCATAAGTCACATTAGTGTTTGCTTGCTTTATATAAATCTTGCCTATTTCCATAACAGCTTTGAGTACGGTATGGAACTGGCGGCTTACCGTTTCACCCGAACGAGTGAACACAGCACCAATAGTTTTATTTTTAAGATCATGTGCAAGAGTATGTAGAAAGAAAGAAACAATCTCTACAATTTTCACATTTCTAGTGGTAACTAAGCCACCTCTAGTCACTAAAACATGGCACAACTTATCAAAACATCTTCGATCCATACGCAATTGCTCCTTACAAATCCTATCATTCATGAGGGAATCTAACCAATACGCTCTTTTAATTGCACGTTCATGCTCATTCCAAGGTATTTCTTTATGCTTAAACCTATTAAACCATGCCCCCACTACTACCAAAATAAAACCACTAACTATAGCAATAAGTTCCATCTCATCTTCATTATCATTATCACTATTGTCATCTTCCATACTACACTGCAAGTTCATCAAGAAAGTAATGAATAAAAGCAATCTCGTTTAGAAAGTTTGTAGAATGCAAGATTAATAACACTATGACATTTTATCAAATAAGTAGAGTGCATGAAGTTCCTCTAGAAATTAGAAAAGAAAAGACTAAATTTCGAAAAACTTCAAAAAATACAGAAAATCGAATAATCTTGAACTTCAAACTAAACTATCTCTTCTTCTGTTTGTTATCTCTTCAAAAAATACAAAAAAAAAAAAAAAAAAAAACTTAGGCTGAAATGGAAGCATAGACAGTTGCTCCATGTTCACAATTAGCAGCAAATTCATAGAACAAATATCAAATCAACAAAATGGCGCACCCATACTACCTCATTCCATAATTTGTAATGATTACTTTTGAGCCTGAATATAAGTAATGATTACTTATATATATATATATATATATATATATATATATATTCAGGCATATATATTCAGGCAATTACTTCAACTTCAACTTATATATGCCTGATTACTTTTGAGCCTGAATATATATATGCTCAAAATTTTGAGCATTACAATTAAACTTCTTACTTCTTAAGATCTGAAAACCGAACAATTATATATGCTTGAACTAAAAAACTAATTGCTCAAAATTTTGAGCAATTATATATGCTCAAAATAAAAAAGGTGAGTGAATGATCATACTTTCTATTAGTGCTTTGTCTTGTTTACATTGTTTTGAAAAACAGATTTAGTTACTCTTTATAATATAACTATATATTTAACATCAATTATCAACAATGAGAGGCAATATATCTAATTACAGAATTAAACCAAAAACCAATGCAAAAGGAAGATGATGTTGTATGCTTCATGAGAAATCAACACGTGAATAATGACAATGCAAGCCAAATGTCCATAAAAACTATATATCACCTACAAATGTCCAAATGAGTACTGATACAAACCAATGGGAAAAGATACATAATATACCAGCTGCTTTGACAATGGCACTCATTTGGAGCATTTCATGGAAATATTAAACTTGAAACTCATCATCATCCCCCCTAAATTCAAGCCTTAATATTATCTAAAAGGTCAAATTCAAGCCTTAATACTATCTAAAAGGTCAGTTGTTAAAGTTCATGAATGGGACAGGTGAATAGCAAAGAATGAAATCATTTAGCAAAGTCATGAAGAACCAAGTGAAGGATGTGAACCTATATCAAAAAGGTCAGTTGTTAAACTCATCATCATCCCCCCTAAATTCAAGCCTTAATATTATCTAAAAGATCAGTTGTGAAACTCATCATCATCCCCCCTAAATTCAAGCCTTAATATCAAAAAGGTCAGATGTTCTTATACAACACGTAGTTTACATAAATAAAATATGTATTGCCGTGTGATCTAAATTCTAAAGTACACCAAATTTATGGTCTGCCAAAAAAACATTGACATTAATTTTTCATTATTTCAATAGCAATACATAGCTTCATTGTTCATAACTGGAGTTATTTGTGTGCAAAATTAAGACAAGATATCAAACTGTCAGGCATGTTACTAAGCTAAGCCAAACAATAAAAAGGTTTCCACATAATCCTTTATTATATAAAGACATCTATTATTGCTAATTTACCAGCATCAGTGCCATTGAATATGAACAACAGAAAATTATCTCTAAAATCGAACAACAAAAAATTATCTCTAAAATCGAACAACAGAACAACAGAAAATTGAACAAAAATGAACAATAGAAAGTTGAAGAACAAGCCACAAAAATCGAACAAAAAACTTCAAAAAATTGAACAAAAAATCAAACAACAAGCCATAAAAATCGAACAAAAAACTTCAAAAATTGAACAATAGAAAATCGAACAACAAGCCACAAAAATCGAACAAAATACTTAAAAAAATCGAACAAAATACTTCAAAAAATTCGAACAACAAAAATTCGAACAAAAATCAAAGAAAAACGTAAAAAAAATAACCTTGGAGGAGGCTATCATGGAGGCCCTCATCCTCGTGCACGACGTCTTGGGCCTCCTAAGGCCCCGCGGCTGTCTTCCCTTTGCACTGCCTCTCTCCCGCTGCTCTGGCCTCCTCGGCCGCCTTTCGTGCTTGCTCTTGCTTTTTCTCTACTCTCTCTCTCTAGCTTGCTTCTCACGGCTGCTCATGTCACTTGGCTGCAAGGGGCGTAAGGGGACCGCCCACCTATTCTCAACATCAACCGGAGGGCGGGTGACGAAGGTGCATGGAAGGTAGCACCACGGCACCTCCTTCACCTTCCATACGATACTCTTCCCTTGCTTACCGACCTTGGAGAGGTGACGAGCGGCAATCAAACGGTCCGCAAGTGCTACCATCCCATGTAATTCCGCTTGACACCTCAACTTGTAGGCCAACCAAGTCACCAAGCCTCCAAAGGTGATGGCCCCCAAGTTCGCAAGTGCTACCTCGTAAGCTCGCTGAAATGACTTCGCTGCACTACTAATCACGTGAACACGAATCCTCGGATATAGCTTCTTGATGTAGCGCTTGACCCGCTCATCCTCGGACGGAACCACAGATTTAGAGAACCTCGATTACTCGGCGAACTTATCAATGTAGGCCTAAACCGTCATCTTACCCTGAGTGAGAGTAAAAAACACCTCCTTCTTCTGCTATTGTAACTCGTCGGGGTAGAACCTCTCCTGTACCCTAGTCACGAACTCGTCCCAAGTCATCGGGTGCAAAGGCATGTGCGCATCTCTGGCCACGCTCCACCAATAGTCAGCCTCTCCTCTCATATTGTAAGCGGCGATCTGGACCCTCTCATGCTCCGGACAAAACGTGGCGTCGAAGAACTTCCCCATCTCGCGGATCCAGCTCTCCAAACCGTATGATCGGCAATCACATCGTAAGTCAGTTGTCGATGACAAGCGATCCGATCGAACGTCGACTGCGAACTAGGTGGATGACGACTATGGTGCGCTAACGTAAGAATAGTCTCATCGAGTGCAAGTAACCGTTGTCGTCCCGAATTCGACCGGCGAGGCGTGGACATGCTGAAATACCAAGACAACAAGAAGAGTTACCTGAAATACAACAAATCCACCATCAGTGGCGAGTAACATAACAGTTCCACCCTAAAGTGGATACTTATGAACACACAACAGATCAGATAAACAAACCAAACAATCATATGCGAAATCAACTAAAGCTTATCCAACCTTAAACTTAACATTATCTTTGTCACTATCATTTGCATATTAGACCGGACCATGCTCGTACGAACATATCTTACGTTATCAAACTTTCTTATTATTCCGGGTATGAGAATCTTACTCCCACACCCATGAACCCATCTTACCGACCCATATCAAAAGACGACATAACAAGTATGAACTACCCCAATACCGCGGTTAGGATAGTGGCTACGTCTTAACCCAAGTCTTAGAATCTTACTCTAAGGTTAGGCGTGTTACATGCGAAATCAAGCTAATCTTTAATTATCTATTACACCTTGGTTATTCTCTAGTTCAAATCTTACGTCTTTACCTAAGATTAACTATGCACTTTACTTCCTTTGAACTTCTTTAATCATTCTTTAGCCTTTCTTTAGTTTTCTTTAACTTTCTTTAATTATGACTACATAATCTATACTTAAAGACTACATGATCATAACAAAGAAATTCAAGAATCGGTATAAAATTATCAAGAACTTCAAGAAACTTCAAGAATTATCAAAAGATCATCAAAATACATCCTAAATGGTATGTAAAGCACAAACAACTCCAATTCATTGGCAACAGGGCCGTTCCTGATAATTTGAGGGCCCAGGGCGAAGTAACAAGTAAGGGGCCCTATAAGTTCGGTTAGAAGTATTGAATTTTTTTATCATTTTTTTTTAAAAAAAAATGCTTGATAAAAAATTAGGATTTCTTATTCATATATATTTTTATATCCAATTATATTTGCCAATGGAACCACTTTTAAGTGAGATTTTTTAGTTCAAAACTTCAAATGAGGTAAAGATAATTTTTTAGCACGAGATGTAAATAATAGAATATAGTGAATACTTTCAACATTAAGCTTTTAAATTAAAAAACAATAGAAGGTTATAGTTAATTAGAAATAAACTAAGGCTAAAGACTATGTAAAAAGAATATATGATACTACTGAAACGATCAATTATGAATTATAAATAATAAGTTTTAATGTAGAAAAATAATTAGAAATACATTTTAAAAAAACTGATCCAATAATTAAAAAGCTAACGAAAATGTGTGTAGCAGAGTTTTTGAAATTGTTACTTTGATATTTTAATGGTAAATGAGATGGACAAGTGTGGAAAGGGGGGAAAAAGAAAACAGAAAATCTAATTTACCAGCTAAAAACGAAACCCTAACTACTGGGAAAACTTAAAAAAACAGGAAAAAAAAAAAAACTAAGAGCTGAGAAAACTAGAAAAAATCGAATAAACAAAAGTATAAAAAAACAAAAAAAAAAAAAAAATCATAAACTTGCACAATTTAATCACAAACTACAAATTTGAACACGAAACTCAAAAAAAAATTGAAAGGAAAAAAAACCAAAAACCAAAAACCATAAAAGTCGAAAATCTGAAAGAAAGAAATCCAAACCTTTCGAAGTTGGATCAGTGACGGTGAAGAGGAAAGAGCAGCACGTCGATGAGGAGGTGATGAGGTTGTCAGCAAATGGCGAAGCAGGCGTAATACAAAGGGTGAGACACGTGACAACTATCGGATGAAAAGAGGGAGCAATTACATCCATTGGATAAGGATTGTTCATATGAACAATATATATTATAAAAGCTTATCGGAACCATATAATAAAACTAAGAGTCGCAGGAATGAGTAAAGGAGGTTGAGCTCCTCCCAACCTCTCACGAAGCTTTGCTCTTGACTTCAAGACCCTGCCTTGCAGTTTCTTGTCATTTATTTGCTAAATCCTCTCCACCTTAATTTATAATCAATCCTAAGATATTCAAACTTTGGAATTATTATCAGTGTTGTTTCAGCCAGCATAATATCAAACAAAAAAATTAAAATACAAAGAATGAAAATCATGATATTAAAGTTAAATATGTATGAAAGTTAAATGGACTAAATAATATTACCCATTCTTAACATTACTTATTTTTAAAATATATTTATCATTACTTAAGGCTTGTTTGATATAATTTTTGTTTTTAGTTTTTTATAAACTAAAAATAAAAACCAGAAAAAGTAGTGTTCATTTATTTAGTTGTGACCTTTTACTTTCAATATGTTTTCAACAAGATTGACTAATTTTGATATGATTATATGGCATTAAAACTTTAAAAATAAAAATTAAAAACCAAAAACCAAAGAACATACCATAATTCTTCATTACATAACTTAATTTTGCTTGTACTTTGATTAGTTTGCAAGTTTATACTCTCAAATTTAATCCTAAAAAAGCGTGCAAAATGATTTGTTGTATTTAATTTGGTACGGATGATGTATTACAATCATTATTTAATTTGCATTATGGTTATTAGTTATTTATTATTAAGTATTATTTCACATATTGTCACTAGACTCACTACACCAAAAATGACGTTTATTTTAAAGAGGTTCAACGAGCCTTATTTATAGCGGTTTAAAACCTATTAAAAAAAAGTTCTCAGTGGTGTGAAAAAAACATATATGGCCTTTTATATCGGTTCTAAAACCAAAATAAAAAAGCACCTTTTTATAGCGGTTCTAAAAAACATAATTAGTTCTATAACAGATAAAATAGTATTTTGTTATCAGATGAAGACTTTTAAAATTTTTTATCGAGAGATGGAAACCTTATTAAAAAAAAATTTTGACAACTTAAAACCTTAAAACTATATTTTATTTTCTTCAGATGAAACATTAACCTTATAAATATCTTTTTTAAAGATTTCACCCGAAAAAATCCTAAAAATAAAATTTTTCGAATGGATAATATTTTACCACACTTAACATGGTAAAAGGCTAAGGTTTTGTTTGATTCACCCGAAATTTTGCTTATCTGATATAAAGTTATTTATTTGGATCTAATCTAAATTTATTGTCTAATTTGATCATGTATATATGCTAATCCATAAGGGAAAACTATATCAATTAAAATCTTATTTTATTCGTATTAATGTGTAGTTTTTTAATATGTAATTATAATCATATTCTTTGTTACGTAATTAAAGATGAATAAAATTTAAAAACATGAAAATAAATTATTTGATCTGATCTGAACTTATTTTTTTTCTAATTTAATCTGATATGAAACATTGCCTACGTCCCTAATTATTTGATACATTCTCTTTTACATAGTTTTCTAATCTAATCTGATATGAAATATTCCTCATATATATACATTTTCTTGTCAAAATAGATATAGAATAAAAAATACATGATTGAATAATGTCTCTAATTTATATACAAAAACATAAATTGGAGTATACTACTACAAGTCTACAACTACATATATAATTTTTGTGATAATAGACTCCGAATATGAGGGAAGAAATTCAAGTAGTGTTCGAAAACTTAAATTTGATTTAATTTCAATTTCCTCAATTCAAATATGAAATTTAAAATGTTGAATTTGAATTCTAAATATCGTGTTTGTCAATGACCAAGACTTTTAATTCCAAAATTTCAAATCATGCATCTGTCCTATATAGGGAACAAGCTTCAAATAAACGTGGGAATTAAAAGTTGCAAAAAGATGGAAGAATTTGAATAATCAAACATGTATATGCATTCCTATTATGTATGCTTTAATTTAACAGTACTTGTTTTCATCAGATCAGTTAATTAAAAACATTTAAGCAACTCAGCATATCAATGAACATTGTATGTAGAATAATGGATCGGAGTTAAAAGACTGCTTATAGGAGATAATATTCACCTGGCCTTATTATAGATTTGATTGATTGCCGATTAGTGGAAGATCAGAGACATATGCATACTGTATGTATGTGTATATTCTGGCCTGGCCGACAGAATTCACATCCAAATCATCAAAGATAAAATACAATGCATTTATACCATCCAATGATAATCAATTAAACACACACACACACTTCATATTAAACACACAAATGACCTTCTGATCAAAACATAATACGTACATAGGATCTAAATAAGAAAAAAAGTCAAGTCATACCCTAAGATTACAAACATAGGAATAGAGATATATATATTCATAAACAAAAAAAGTCAACTCCATAAGATTATAATTGTTTATTTTGAACAAAATTAAAGCAGAGCTATCTAACGGGTTTCCATTGCACCTTTAATTATATTTGGCATATACTAATACTATTTCTTATATTCATAAACAAAATTCACAATTATTCAACATAAACAATTATATATATATATACTTGATCCATTTTTTTTAATTGTTACACTTTTGGAATATATATATATTTCAGATATTAAATATTAAAGTGGAACAATAATAAAAAAAAAAAAGAGAGGAAAAAGTATCAACCCACAGTAATGACATATGATTACACTCAACAATACTCAATTCTTAAGAGCTCATGGAATTATGGAAAAATAATTGCAAAAAACAAAATTAAAATAAAATAATTCATCCAAGCAAACAACATGCTAATCCCAAGGTACTCTTTGAATGTGCACAAGATCATCCAAGTAGAACATATACGAATCAGAGTGTTGAGGTGCTGTAAATGAAGCTTTGGAGGGAGCTCTAATGGAGGCTATTACATTTTGAAACTGATTCTTTTTTTTTTTTAACATTATTTTAAAATCAATGTTGAACAAATTTTTTTTGAAAAAAAAAACATAGAATTGAATGTTGAACATTTTAACTTCTGATTTCTAAAAAAAATATTGAACATTTTAACTTCTGATTTCGAAAAAAAAAAATTGAACATTTTAACTAATCCAACAAACCAATACACAAAAACAAAGAACAGATCAAAGCATCAACAATAAAAACAAAACAAAAAAGAAAGAAAAGGCTTTGTAACCTTGAAATTCGTCTTCTTCACTTCGAACAGCATGAAAATTTAAAATTGCAAAAAAATCAATGTTGAACAGAATATTTTTTTCAACGAATCAGAGTGGTGAGGTGCAGTAAACGAAGCTTTGGAGGGAGCTCTAATGGAGGCTATTACATTTTGAAACATTAATATTATTTTAAAATCAATGTTGTACAGAATATTTTTTTCAAAAAAAACATTGAATACATTGTTGAACATTTTAACTAATCCGATAAACCAATACCCAAAAACAAAGAACAGATCAAAGCATCAACAATAAAAACAAAACAAAAAAGAAAGAAAAGGCTTTGTAACCTTTAAACCTTGAAATTCGTCTTCTTCAGTTCGAACAGCTTGAAAGTTCAAAATTGGAAACAGATGGAAGAATTGAATAATCAAACTATGGGTTTTTTCAAAAATGTCAAAGAATCAGAAATTTGATAATGGGTTTTCATGGTTTTTTTTTTTTTTTTTTTTTGTGGGGTTTTCAAAGAAAAGTAAAGCAGAGGTATCTATCTAATGGGTTTCCATTGCAGCTTTGGCATATATATACTAATACTATTTTCTTATATTCATAAAGAAAATTCACAATCAAGATAACCAATTATATATCAACCCACAGTAATGACATATCATTGCACTCAACAACACTCAATTCTAAAGAGTTCATGGAATTATGGAAAAATAAATTATAATCAAATAATTCATCCAAGCAAACAACATGCTAATCCAATTTGTAAAAAATCAAATGCCAACTCTTTGAATGTCGACATATTTTGAAACAGATTTTCTTAAGAATATTTAAAAATCAACGTTGAACAGATTTTTTTAAAAAACATTTTAACTTCTTATTTTAACTAACCCAAAAACCAAGAGCAGATCTAATCAGTACCTTGAAATTCCACCGTCATCTTCAGTTTGAACTATGGAACAGAGACACTTCATGGAACAGGGCTTCAAACGTCGGGATTGCGAACCAATGGGATTCGAACAGCTTGAAAATTCAAAATTGCAAACAGATGGAAGAATTTGAATAATAAAACAATGGGTTTTCAATAATGTCGATCAATTTTTCGTGGGTTTTTCAAAAATGTCGAACAATCACAAATTTGATAATGGGTTTTCATGGGTTTTTTTTTGTGGGGTTTGCTACAATTCAAACAACCCTGCACTGCACTATAATTTGATAATGGTAGTTGTATTTGAATTCCATTTTTTACAGATTTTTTTTGGGAAGAATTATGCATTAGAGGAGGTGTAGTGTCGAAGTGAAGGTGGAAGGTCTGTTGGAACTTGGAAGAAGGCTGGATTTTTTTTTTACCCAATTTTAATAGTGGCTGGAATTTGCACAACGGCTATAAAAGGCAGAGGCTGGTTTTCAAAACAATGGTGATTTTTTTGGGTACTGTTTAATGAGTTGATTTTTTTATCCCTTGCGTCTACTATTATTTATTTTTGGTCTCCTAGTTTACTATATGTGTACTTTTGAGGGTATAAATGTATTCAATGTAATAAAATAATAGCCTAATAGGAAAATAAATATGTGATAATAAGGGTATAAATGTCTTTTTAATGATGTGTCATATTAAAAAAAATAATAATTGAGGAAATAAAGTTGGACTGACAAAAATGGAAAATGAAGCAAATAATACTTAGGGACGTCAACGAGCCGATACACTCGCGAACAAAGCTAGGTCAAAGCTTGTTCGAATATAAATAAACGAGTCCGAGCAAAATTTTCAAGTTCGATTAATAAACGAGTTTTACTCAAACAAGGTAGTACTCGACTCATTAAGGCTGGCGAACAGCTCATTTCAAGTTCGTTAAAAGCTCGTTCGTAATCATTTAATACTCGTTAAAAACTCTTTTATATAATTCAAATTTTAAAATATATTTATTTATAGTATGCATCATTTATATTTCAGAAATATATGTTTTTCCATTTCTATGAGCTAAATTTTGGGTTATAATTTATCTCTTCTGAAATTATGCTATCCAATATCTATAATTAACTATTAGTCCATTACCTTGCTTTTACTTTTATTTTCTTGAGTCTTAACTAAATTAAATTTTGGGCAATAATTTTTAGGATTTTTTGCTTTAAATAATACAACCTTTCAACGATTTGCAAAGAATAATACAACCTTCTGTTTATTCGTGAATAATAAACCTTGGCTTCATTTTTGCAACAAATGATACAAAACCGGTTTTTGAATTATAAAACAGGTTAAAGGGACACGTGTCACATTATGATTGGTCCTTGTAATTTTTTTTTTAAAAAAAGAAAAAAATAGAAAAATTGCAAAATAAAATCAAAAAAAATTATTAAAAATATCAGAAAATTAAAAAAAAAAAATTTAAAAAAATTTGATTTCGATTTTTTTAAAAAAATTTGATTTTGATAGTGGGGGGTAAATTTTTTTTGTTTAATTTTTTTTTTAAGAATTTTGATTTTGATTTTGATTTTTTTTTGTTTTTTTGACTTAAAAAAAATTAATAGTTTTAACTTGAATAGCAGCTTAAATGTTGTTGAGGTGATTTTTAGTTCACAACAATCACTACTACAAAACAAGCCTATGGCAACGCTTCAAATACGTTGCTATAGGGCTCTAAAATGTTGCATAACGCCAAATGCAACACTTGTAAAAGTATTTCAATAAGTCGTGTTGCATTAGGCTAATGCAACGCTTCTGAAGGGATATTGCAACGTTTTCTAGAAAGCGTTGCATAGCTCACAAAATGCAACATTTCTATGATGCAACGCTTTTAAGAATTCATAGGTAAACAAATGCAACATTTTTTTGGGCAAATGCAACACTTTTGAAAATTTTATGCAACAAATTTCAACACTTTTTTTAATTATATGCAGCACTTTTGAAAAAAATTATGCAACATATATATTGCAAAATTTTTTGCAATTTTATGAAACACTTTTGAAATATTCAAGCATTTTATGTACAACCAAATTGCAACACATATTTGTCAAATTGCAACACTTAGTTTATATAATTTAACGTCCGTACTTGCTAATTTCTGTAAATAAAATTAAAATTTAGCAACACTTAAAAAATTAATAATATTATAGAAGATGCCAAAAGATACAAGTACTAGTTTGGATCAGTAGTAATTACGAAATTAGATTCGTATCCCTTAAAATTTGACCAAAAAACATAACACTATTACAAATTGACAACTTGAAACATGATAATCCCCAAAAATTTGTCCAAAAACCTAACATGCTATGTCAATTTTTTAGTTTGATGATCCATATATACATATATCATTTATGTACGATAAAAAAACTTTGGATCTTCCTTGAATAAGTTATCTTGCATCTTCATTCGTACCCTGCGAAAAAAAAATTAAATTGTTAGGAAGTAATTTTAATAATTAAATTCGTACATGGAAAAATAGTTTTAAAAATATATTTTTTTTCTCTATATTAAATAATTAAAAATTGAATAGTCTAAGAAAATTAAAAATACCAATTTTTTTTCGTCCCGCACCCACACCCCCTACAGTCCCCCCACCCCCTGCTACCCACCCCCCAGCCCACCCACTGCCCCCCCTCTATAGGCCCCGCCCCCCACTGCCCCCCTCTACAGCCCCCCCTCTGCAGCCCCCCATGCCCCCCACTGCCCCCCTGCCCCCATCTGCCCCCCCTGCCCCCCTCAGCCCCCCTCTGCAGCCCCTCACTGCCCCCCCATCTGCCCCCCCTCAACCCCCCTCTGCAGCCCCCCATCTGCCCCCCCCGCCCCCCCTCTACAGCCCCCCTGCCCCCCTAAACCCCCCTCAGCCCCCCCCCCACTGCCACCCCCCCTGCCCCCCCTCTACAGCCCCCCTCAGCCCCCCTACCCCCCCCCTCTGCCCCCCTGCCAAACCCTCTGCCCCCCCCTCAGCGGCCCCCCTACGCCCCCCTCTGCCTCCTCAACCCCCCTCTACAACCCCCCTACCCCCTCAGCCCCCTGCCCCCTCAGCCCCCCACTCTGCAGCCCCCCCCACTGCCCCCCCCACTGCAGTCCCCTCCCTCACCCCCCTACAACCCCTCCCTAACATACACAAAAAAAATAAAATTCTCATAGTTAGTTATAAGTTAAATTGTCAAACTTATTTATAATTAACTAAAACATGACATACCTTTCATTTTATTAGGATAAATAGTTTTTGACGAAATTGGTAGGTAGCTTAGCTAACAGTTTTTCCAAGATTTCCTGAACCAATAGCTCCTTTGACTTGTCAAGCTCTTCCATCTTCTTTGCGTAATCTTCGTTACAATCTTTTTTGCGATATCGTCATATGTATCAGCGTATTTCTTCTTTTCATCTCTTTCACGAGTGCGCTCAAACATTTGAACCAAGGAGGGGGGTTGCTTGTTTGGATCTTCATTTTTCTACAAAAAAGGAAAAAAAATTGTAAGCATTTGAATAACCAACTCTTCACTCAATACAAAGTTTTAACATTGACTAACCAATTGTTCACGAATTCGTGCACAACTTTTCGGTCCAACTGTATGATTATTTTTTTGAGCTTTCCTTCGACTTTGATTAGCAGTACATCGGTCCTGCATATATGTAAATAAAAGAAAATCATGCTCTTATTTTTTTGGATGGGTAGTATACAACAAATAACAATAAGTAATTACCTTTTCCTCTTTCTTGTTCCATGTAATCAGTAACATCTTGAAGTCTTCTTCAGGAACAGTTTTAGGCCTGTTTGCCCACCTCAATTTGTTAGTGGTGTATCGACGAAAATGTTTTTTTCTTGAATCGACACTTGTGCACCCTCCAAGCAGCACCAATCGACTTTAAAGCCCAATCTTTTCCTTCTTCCGGGACATTGTACTTGGTCTGCAAAATACAAACAGAGCGCGTGACATCGAAGGGATTTAATTTACTTAAGTAGTGAAGTTACATAAGAAATAGATAACGTACCAAAACATACTCCCACAACTTATCTTTGTTCGGCACCGACCTCCAATTCTTATGTGTCAGTGGTGCATTATCATAGCAACGAGCAACGGTCACTAAGAATTGGGAGAATTCACCCATTGTGTCCTTTTCAGGCGTCAATGGTCCAATAGGTTGTCCATACTCATTCAAGATAATGGCTTCACGCTTCTCGGGTGGGCGCATATGAACTTTATGCATCATTGTAGGACCTCTTCCAATCGCACCTAACCACATTCAAGTTGAAATAACGATGAACAAAATAAATAAAGTATGTAAATTGTAAACTTCGGGAATGTCAACTTTACCTTGCCCTTGAAGCTCAATATTTACACATTCAAGCTCATTATCAATGTGTTCTCCATCCTGATCCTCATATGTGTCCTCTTCCACTTCCTTGTATGTGTCCTCTTCTTCATATCCATGCTCCATGTCTAAATCTTCGCTACCAAACACATCTTCCTCGTTCTCATTTTCAATTTCCAAGTCGCCTTCAACCTCATTATGAACACTTTCATCGACATGACGTCCTTGATCCAATTCTATCATAAAAAAAAAGGTTAATCGAAAACAGAAGTTAGGTATGTTCAAGATAGCTCAACTTAAAGATTTACCATTGAGACACTGAAGATTTGCATCACTTGGGCATTGATTTTCAGAACAACCAACCAAAACAAGTTCTGGAGTTGTCTTAGTAACTTCCGTTAGTGGTTGTTTGTTCTTCAAAATTAATTGAGCCATGCTAGGAGCTTTCCCTTTTCCATTATCACCACCAGTTTTTTTTTTCCTTGTTTACTCTGCCTCAAAAGTTTCTTGAGCATCATTAGAGGCATATACTTTTGAGACTGAGCAGTTGCTCGAGTCATCTGTTGACATTAAACCACATTGAGGTTGTGTATATATATAAACCACAAAAAAAAATCATGATGTGTATATATATAACTCATCAGCCTTTTTGTGAGAGTGTGGTTATTAGTGGCTGAACCACTTTCCGCGTCATGTTGTCGACATTGAGATTTTTGCTCCTTATTCTTGCTCTTAATGTATCATAAATCAGTCAACGTAAGGAAAAATAGGTATTATAAATAGAGAAATAACATTACAGCTTCAGAGAAGTGATAATAGGAGAGTTAATTTATTGAAAGGCACAAAACTTACCAATTTTTTAGGTGCCCTACTACCATTTGAACTCAGCCTTTCTTCCCCATCTTCGTTGCCAAATGATTCTCTATCAGGAGAATAATCAGGATCCATTGTACATTCAAGTCCCTCAGCTTTATTTGTGCCTTTTTTGTTCTTTTTGCCGTCAATCAGATTCGCCAATGACTTTTTGATCTCTAGGATTCCAACTTCTTTCAGCCTTGACTTGCACTCTTCAACTCGCTGCATTCTGGCTATCTCATATGGTTTCAATAGAGTCACGTCCGACACCTTCCTTTTCCCCATGTGAAGGTAGTTAGATAATAGCATGTGATTCAATAATAATAATAATAATAATAATAATAATGATGATGATGATAATAATAATAATAATAATAATAATAATAATAATAATAATAATAATAATAATAATAATAATGACAATAACCATATACTAGTAATAGGTCACCAATAACACATAAATCATTACTTCAATAGTTGAAATATCTAAGTAAATCACACAAGGGAGAAAAAAGATCATAAAAAAAATTCATAGATGAAATCCTAAATGCAAATCATTCATCTACATCTTCAAAATCTTCATCTGCTTCCATCCAATCCCATAATGTGTCATCATGATCCGAGTCTTCATGAATTTTCTCATCAACTTCAGCACCATCTAGAGTGATATTTGCATTCATCAACGTAGGCTCTATATCTTCTCTTGACAAGTTGTGCTGCTGATCATCGACACTAGCAAAGGAGGTGGAGCTTTTCTCTTCAGGAACATGCTAATAAGAGTGTGCAACATCATCACCTTCGCCCCCAGAATCATAAATTCCTCTTAGAATTGCATTCATAACATAATTTAAACTGGGGATAACAAGATCTGGAGCATACCAAACTTGGTTCACTTGAGATGGCAAAACAAAAGGATTATCCAAGGAACAAAATTTTTTTACGTTAACACAAGGAAGCCCATACTCATCCTTTTCCTCTTGGTACCACTGACATCGAAACAATACTACACTAAACTTAGACCAATAATTCAGCTCTATAATTTCAAGTATAGAACCAAAATAAACCACCTTCCCAAAATCTGGATTCTTGTCCTTGATGGTTGCAAAGTTTGAAGTAAATGCAACTGATGACATCAACTAAGGTAAATTTTAATTCTAAGGATAAACTTTGGTAAAATAAAAATCAACATATAATTGCTCAATTCACAAATAACTGATACACGTAATTGGAACTAATAGTGCACACTCAAAATGTGAAACAACTAGCAACATACAAAGAACACTAATTATGTGTGTAATTTTGATAACCAAATATTTGATATAAATATGTCTCAAAGTCAATGATAATGCTCCACAATTAGGTGCTATTACTTATTTGACTAACTCTATAAACAAAGAACCTAATATAGCCACTAACTTCTAACCTATCTCTAAATTTCGTTCTAAATCCCTAAAACAACAACAACAACAATGAAATAACAAATAGGCTAAAAAACAACAACAATAACAAATAGAATAACAAAAACAACAATGAAATAACAATAATCACACAACAAAGAAATAACAAATAGGCTAAAAAACAAAATAAAATGACAACAATGAAATAACAAAGCAAATAGAACAACAATAATGAAATGACAAAACAAGTAAACAATGAAATGCTAACCAAAGAAGATATATAACTAACAATTGTAAATTGGAGAAAAAATGAGCTGAAATTATAAACAAACCCTAACCAAATATTTTTGCAAAATTCGAACAGTTGAGAGAACCTCTGTACGTGTATTCGAGGGAACGAACCAACCTCTGTACGAACGAAGAGCATTGAAGCTGGACGAACTGGACAGGGACGCACTGAAGCTGGACGAACTGGAGCAGAACGACTATGAACGAACTGGAGCAGCACTCACGAACGAACTGGAGCAGAGCTAGAAGATGGAGATTGAAATGGAGATTGAAATGGAGATTGAAGTGCAGATTGAAATGGAGGAACCAACTGTTGAAATGGAGGAACGAACTTGAGAAGAGCAGAAGTTTTGTTTTCATCCTTAAAGTTTTTTTTAGAACTGATATTGAAATGGAAATTGAAAGTGGCGCCTCACTAAAAGAGTATCCCGCCCGCTTTTTTTTAATTAAAAGGCAACATTTTATAAAAATGTTGCTGATAAGTGTTGCTTTAACCTTTTATAGTGCAACACTTTTAAATAAATGTTGCTTAAATTTTAAAAGTGTTGCATAAAATTTAAATATGCAACACTTATATTAAAAGTGTTGCCACTTTTTTTTTTGGTTGAAAAATGTAACACTTATAAAAAGTGTTGCAATCAAAGTGTTGCCTTAGCCTATTTTTCTAGTAGTGAATGTAAATGTAATTTATGGGCCGAGAGCTAGTTCAAATCGACGTGAATGTGCTCGTTGATCTGCACAAAGAACAAACGTGAGCTACCCTCGGAGGTGTTTCGGGGAAAGACTCTCCGACGCTCAAGTCAGTAAAGTGTAAGAATGTAGAGAGAGAAAGTGAGGGAAAAGTTTGAGGTGTGTTTAGTATTTTTTGGATACCTTTGCATGTACATGGCATAGAGTATTTATATTACCATGAGAATGTAGGAGGAAACTGCCCCTGGTAGGTTGAATTGGGCCTGGTAGGCGAGGCTGGACCTGGTCAATAACCCTGGACCTGGTAGATGTGATCTTGACCAGGTGGGTGCTTGAGCGTGGACTTAGGTGATCAGGTCCCCTGTACAGACTTCCGCTTGTATCTGGGCCTGATCCTTTTTATGGGCTTTCCTTGTGGCGTGTCTCTTTCATGTGTTGATGGTTGGATTCGGCCTTAGCTTTTTAAGTGGCTGGCCCAATTACTAATGGGTGCATTTTGCCTTATCAATTTTCCCCCCAAGTCCATAAAAATTAAGTAGGAATTTTTATGGATTTTGTCGAGTGGGTCCTCGCCCTAGTAGCAGGACTTTGGAAACAATCTTCTTCTTCTTGTTTTGAATTTGAAGAGTTTTTTTTTTTTGACAGTTGAGAAACGTGGAGCAGCAGTTATGACAACTTTAATTGAGCCACTCACCATCGTGCTTAGTGGGCTGAAGAGGGGGGGGGGGTGTAGTATTTAAGAGAGGAGTTGAAAGGATTTTCGAAATTTTTATTCAGAAATTCTTTCACTCTCAATTTCTCTTTACCTTCTCTCTCTTTCCCAAATTCTCAAAATCCTTCACCTTCCTTCCATTTAGCTTCTTTGAGAACTCAATCTTCTTTCTTAAAAAATGGCTCAGCAACCTTCGAACTCTGACTTCTCCATCACTTTGAACGAGGCTGGAGATGAGATCTTTGACGAGGGAAGCTTCAAGAGATGGAAAGGGAACTCCCTGAGGAGCCTGAACAGGGGAGGGCCCTAATTGTAAGAAATGAGGACCACAGGGTCCAAGTCAGAATTGGAGGTCCAATGGACAGGGACCACTACCTGGATGCTGAGGGGCGTTGGACCACTGTAAGGTGGGAGGACCCCGAGGCTCTCTCTGGGGTTATGAATATCAGGCCTTCCACAACATTTCTGGGGAAGATACACCAAGCTAGCATGGTGACTAGGGCAAATGTTATGGCCCTAGCCCCTGGCCTGGATGGGTACCAGTTTTCTGCCACTTCTTCTGAATCTTGTGCCTAGGATCCTGAACCAGGTCACATCCCTGTCTTTCTTTCCCACCTGAACTCTGGAGTCAGGTTCCCTCTGCACCCCTTCATAGTTGAGGTGTTGGGGGTCTGGAACGTGTGTTTGTCGCAGTTGGTGCCCAATGCCATACAGAGGCTGATTGGGTTCATATGGGTGTGTGAATTCAGGGGTTTTCCTCTGAGTTCCAGGGCTTTTAGGACCATGTATAGGCTCAAGCCATACAAGGGGTCAAATGTGCTCAAAGGATGGTGGACGGTGGAGGTCCCGCGGCAGGATAATGAAACATATGCCACCACCTATCCCAAGCCCAGGGAGATGGGGCATTGGTATTACGAGTTTCTGTGGTTGGAGGTCCCTTTGGAGAGCAGTGACCACAATGTCTACCTGCCCAGGACTGAGTGGACCAGGCCTCGGAATACAGAGTGGGTTGGCTTTGAGACGCTGACTGCTGCCGAGCAGGCCGTGGTTAGGGAGTTTGCTGCTTACCCCTCCACCAGCAGCACTGGGAGCGCCATGCCTGTTGTCTGCCTTCCCCATCTGGACCTGATCAAGAATGAGGCCCATCTGGCCTTGTGCAATCTCAGCTGCAAGATGACCAGAGGTACTTTCTTTGAACCATTTTTTGTTGCATGGTCTTTTTATTCAAATTTGTTTTGGTTGTGTTTCTTTGCTTTTTTGAGCCCTGGTTATTTTGACCTGGGTCATCTTAAGTGCTTCCTTGGTCTCATCATCTTTTGACCTGTTTTTGGCAGCTGAGGCTCAAGTGGTGGTGGACCACGAGAGGCTGGGAGTGGATGATAAGGGGAAGCCTTTCAGGGTTATCCCTATGGACCCTCCAGCAAGGATGAAGTATGTCCCTCTGGAGAATAATAAGAGCCTCCCTCTCCGTCCTGCTCCCAGGTTTGTGCCATTTGACCCTGAGACAGTCGAGGCTGCTCCGAGCAGGTTGCCCCCTAGGCCCAAGGCTGATGCTGATGCTCCCACTTCCATTGCTTCAAGGCTGGTGACTGGACCAGGTAGGAGGTCCAGGAGGAGTGCTGGGTTGGCTCCTCCTGTAGCCGGAAGTGCTAGGGCGGCGGTGACCAGGCACCAGGGGTCTTCCCTGGTCATTAATGAAGGTGGGGCCCTAGCAAGTAAGAGGTCCAGGTATCCTTGTGATGAGGAGGCGAACAGGAAAGGGAAGGAGGTAGTGACCGTTGATGATGATGACGACGATGATGATTAAGATGAGGAGCCCTTGAGGCTAAGAAGGAGGAGGAGAGTCCAGGAGGAAGTGGGACTTCGTACTGCCATGGCCATCCATGAGGATGACCTGGATCAAGGGGACCTGGGCTCTCCTACTGGTGGAGATGAGTTCCTTTTGGGGAGCCATCCATCTGATAGGGCAGGGCTTTCTAGCATGCCCTCTTACTCCCAGCTTTCAAATTGGAGTGGGAGGTCTGCTGACATGGCTGGCCCTAACAGTTCTGTTACCCCTGCCCCCATTGTGGGGGCAGAGAAGTTAATCTTGGAGGCACTTGGTGACTCCACAACTGATAACCAGGCAACCACAACAACAACAACAGTTCCAACAACAACAACAACAACAACAACAGCAATCCCAACAACAACAACAACAACAAACAACAACAATCCAAACAACAGCAACAACAATAACCACAACAACAGCAATCCCAACAGCAACAACAACAACAACAACAACAGAAACAGTAGCAGCAGCAGAGCAAACAGCAACACCACCAGCACATGACACACTTCCATCCTACAACCTGCCATCAGAGTTGGCAGCCCTATTCAGTTCAGAGTTCCCTGTTCCTGATGAGGAGAGATTCGATGCAGCCCCTAGTGTGTCTTCTGATAGATACATCAGGGGGATGTTGCATCGTGCTCTAGACCCTCCAGCTCTGTAGTAGACCCTGGGATTACCCTGAGATGGGTGATTGGTCTGGTATGAAATCTTCTTTCTTTCCTTTTATTTTGATCAGTCTGCTGTGCTTTTTATCTGAAACATGTAAATTGTTGTCTCCTTGCAGGTTGTGAAATATGGACTTATGGCCAGCGAGTTCTTTACATTTGGCCTGCCTTATCTGACCTATGTTGGGGATAAGATACTTGACCTGCAGGATGAAGTGCTCTCCACCAAGCAGAAGTATTTGGATGTCCTTGGTGAGCAGACCCAGGCCTTTGAGGCCTTCCATGAAAAAATTACTAACATTGAGAAGGCCAGGGATGAGGCTTTGGATCAGCTGAAAGGGGCTCAAGAGCAACTTTCAGGGGCCAGGGAGCAGATAGAGCAGGCCAGAGTCCAGGCTGCAGAAGAGAGGAACCAGGCTGACCAGACCAGGGAGAGCCTTCAAACCAGGGTTGAGGACCTGGAAGAGGTTGGTAAGAGTAAAGACGAGAAGCTGGTGAAGCTTGAGGAGAATAATCAGGCCTAGGCTGAGGAGGTTCAGTCCCTTAGGGCCAGCACATAGAAAATGAAGACTCAGCTGGGAGAGTTTGAGGAGGAATTGGAGTCCAGGGCTCACCTGACTAGGACTGACCAGGAGTTTACTGATTACTTCTTTGATGTCTGGTTGTTTGCTTTCAGGTGTGTCAAACACAGTTACCCAGATGTGGACTGGGAGGTGGTGGAGGAGAGCTACAGAGCTGGCCAGGGTTCAATGCCCCTGGCTGGTGAAGTGCTTCTTTCCTCCATCCAGGAGTACTAATTCTTTAACCCCTGGTACACCTGCCACTCCAGCACCTGAGGATGCTCCAACTCCTTTCCTTGCTCAACCAGCTATTGCAGAGGAACCTGCCCAACCTAAAGTTCAAATTGCTGATCCTACTGTTGCCCAATCTGTACAAGGGGATGTCCACCATAATGCAGCTCACAGTTCAAATTTCCCTACTACTGAGATGGAGGTTGGTTATGGAGCGGGCGACCAGGACAGACCAACTCTTGAGGGTGATCAGAGTACTCCTGGACTCCAGGATAGCAGGGGGTCTCCCCCTGCCTAGGAAGTTTGGCGATCACCTGGTAACCAGGGGAGTGCCTCTTCCTGTTCTAGCACATCTGGTCAAGCTTTTGGCTGACCTGTTCAGGAGCATGTTGGTGGTGTCCTCTTGTGCCCTCTAAGCTCTTTTTGTTTTTCTCTTTAAATTGTCTTCATTTATTGTAAGAACAATTTCTTTTGGCCTCTACTTGGGCATTTTTGAGCCAAGTGGTCGACCCTGTTTGTATAAAGTTTGTATAACGTTTCTGATACTCATTTTACCATTCACTAGGGGGTGGATGTGTTTTATTTTGTTTTTGAATGTTTTGCAAGAATTTTTGTCTTTGCAAATATTTATATGTGCTATATATATGTTGTGTATACTCTCTGCTAGAGGTGATCGTGGGCCGGGCCGGGCCGGGTTCGGGCCGGGCCGATGCATAAAAACCAAGCCCATAAAGTGGGCCCAAATTTCTTAGCCAAAGCCCGAAAATTTAGTGCGGGCTTGGCGGGATTTTCGGGCTTTTTTGGGCCGGGTCTAAAAAAGTAACAAAAAAGTCTAATTTTAAATGTCTAAGGCCCGCATGAAAAAATAAAAAAACGGGCCGAGCCGGGCCCAAATTCGGGCCTAATTTTCATGTCCAAAGCCCGCAAAAAAGCGGGCCAGGTCGGGCCGGGCCACTTTTGATCAACTCTACTCTCTGCCCCCTGGTTGGAAGGTGACAAAGCGACCTTCTGACCAGATATGGGTTACAAGAATTTCTAACAGGTGGCTGAGTAAGTTGATTTGCTTTGCAAATTTTTATGCTTAGTGCCTTTTGTGAATGCATGTATTTTTGTATGACCAGGGGCCAAATAAACACATGGACTGGCCAGGGTATTTGGGTAACTGTGTTTGTTGGGCAAACTCTTTGCACTACCCTACCTAGGACCAGGTCCTTTGAAGCATATCCCTTTGTATGACCTGAGGCCAATAGGCATATGGACTGGCCAGGGCATTTGGGTAAGTGTGTTTGCTGGGCAAACTCTTTGCAATACCCTACCCAGGACCAGATCGTTTAGGGCGTGCACTTTTGTATGACTTTGAGTCAAAGAAGTGCATGGACTGGGCTAGGAATGGGACCAGGTGTGCTTGTTGGGAAAGCCTTTTTCACCTGCCCCCACCAGACCAGAACTTTTGATGCATGCATTCTTGGCCTTAGGCCAACAAATGCATGGACTGGGCTAGGAATGGAACCAGGTGTGCTTGCTGAGCAAGCCTTTTTCACCTGCCCCCACCAGACCAAGACTTTTTGGTATTCCCTTGAACAACGAGTTGTAGCAGCAAACTTGAATTTTCATTGATATTTGAAATTTGTTTGTACATGTTTACAATGGTTCTTTTGGAAATAGTAATTAGGAAAAAATTCTAAGCATAGTATTTCTTGAGTTGATCAGCATTCCATATACTGGGAAGCTGATTTCCTTCCAGGTCCATTAGACGAAATGTCGACGTGGACAACTCTTCATAAACTTGGTAAGGACCCTCCTAGGTTGCTGATAACTTCCCATGAATTTTATCTTTTTGAACAGCTGCAGCTTTTCTTAAAACCAGGTCACCTATTTTGATGGGCCTGTTCTTAACCTTTCTGTTGTAGTACCTGCTTACCTGTTCTGATAAGCAGCTAACCTGATTGCAGCTTCTTCTCTAACCTCATCAAGCAGGTCCAGGTTCTCAGAGAGGACCTGGTCATTGGTTTTAGCTTTATAGAGGTGAACTGGCAGGCCCTTGTCGTATGCGCCAAAACCAAATATAATTCTCTTACTTTCTAATACAAATAAATGCAGCAGGGAAGTAAGGTTCGTATCCACAGGGAACTAGGATTACTTAAATGTACTTGAATTAAACTAAAATGAAATAAACTAAAATGGTTAAAAGAGGGGGTTTATAAATTTGTTAAGCTAATGATTAAACTAATTCAGAAACTCAATAAAAACAATGGAATTGATTTAAAATAAATATGTTCAACAATCGGTTAATTAGAAATCAAGGAAGGAGGTCTTGGATCCGATTAATATCCACTTCAACTAGAGTATCGATCATCGGAAACAACTCAAAATCTATAATCTTGATTACCTAATGTGAAGAATAAATCTTCTAATCTCCTTATGATTAGCTAAGTAGTAAAATTTCCAATACTACAAAACCCTTATTCAAAGACAACCTAGAAGATCGGCTTCTAAGTTCAATCCGAGAATAGCATTAAGAGAAGAGAACATTAAGATCGTTTATGTTAAAAATGCTTTTAACACACAACAACACACTTGAATTCTTAAGGAGAAATAAGGATGTAGCACATCCAAACCAAACCCTAACTTGCTACTAATTGACAAGGGATTTCCTTAGCAAGGCAAATCACAAATCTAGCAATAATTCATCAACACAACAATACTAGTAGTACTCCTAGCAAGCTATGCAACAAACCAACATATTCAAACATGAAAGACAAGTCATAATCAAATATAAATAAAGAGTAGAATTCTCACAATACAATAGAGGAAGCTTCAATAAATCTTCACCAAGATAAAGTTTAAGCTACAAGCTTCATGGAAAACAACATACACAAAGCTTTGAAGCTCATTCAAAGAGTCAAAATGGTGAGAAGCTAAGTAGAGAAGAAGGAGTTGTGTAAAAATCTAAGTGTGAAAATAGGATATGTTCCACCCTTCTTAACCTCTCTCCTAACTTATTACTGCCCTGCCTACGTGCCTCAACATTCAACCAATCAAAACAAAAGAAAACAAGCCAACTTGCAAGAGAAGAAAACAAAATAACAGCCACCGCACAGGGGTCGTGACTCGCGACCAGAACTCGCGACTCGCGAGAAGCTACTGACCCAAATCTGCTCTGCCTTGCCCTGCTCTGCTCTGCTCTGGTGAGGCACCCCAAGGCTGGGTCGCGACTCGCGAGAAATAGTCGCGACTCGCGAGGAGGGCCTAGCCTTGTTGCTCTTCAGCTGATTCTTTGCTCTAAAACGCAATCCCGAGCAATCATCGAAGCATTACCAATCCAAAACTAATAATACATAATAATCGAGGGAATAGGGGTACAAAAAGAACCAAAATTCCTAAACCTTATAAATACCTAAAGGATTCTAAAATCCAGAAACTATCTAAATAATAAACAAAAAGGAAAACAAATCCTTCTAAAAATAGCGTATAACTTGGACACATCAAATTCCCCCACGCTTAAATCTTAATCGACCTCGAGTAAAATTAAACGTTAAAGAAATTCAATGTCTAAAACCAAAAGTCCAAGTTAAACACAAATGTACAAAGCTCCGATTTGCTAAGCTAAACTACCGTAACAAAGATTTACAACTAACAACTAAAACTAAAAATAAAAATAGAAATAAATGAAAATAAAAACTTACACTGTCCGAGAAAGAAGCTATAGGAAGATAGAATAAAATTCTCCTATGCTTCTATCCTAAAACCTGCAATTCCACACGGGACTAAAATGTCGCAAGTTAAATGTAAACGAGAAACAAAACCAATCAAAAATAAATGAGGAATCAAAATGTTCTCTCTATTCTTTTTCTCTCATTTTGCCTAGGTGCCCTTTTCGGGTTTTCAACCTAGCTTCTCATTTCATTTTCCACTCACGCGCTCACCCACTCAACATATTTCTTTTTTTTTCTTTTTTTTCTTTTTTTTTCTTTTTTTTTTTTTTGCCTAAGTTGCCCGTCCTTACAGGTTTTCAACTTAGCGGAATTTTCTTTTGATATATATAAATATATTTTTTTTCTTTTTTTTTAATAATAATAAAAATCAAAGGAAATATATTACAGTGCAATTAAAAAGTAAATAAATTACAAATTACTGAAAATTAAACTAAATTAAACTAGGTCTAAATACAAAATACTTGAAATGAAACTAAATGTACAGTAATAAAAATTAAAAACTAAAAATTAAAATAAACTAAAAATAAAACTAATTAAAATATATATACAAGTGATGATGTCTCTCTCCCACGCTTGCATCTGACATTGTCCTCAATGGAAGGAGAGAAAACCCCAAGAACCATCAACTATGAACCAGAAGGACCTCCAAAATCACGGTTTCCCGATCTGCTAGCGGCCCGCACCGCACGACGCTGACGAACCCTGAAGTCGATGTCTGCAGAGGGGTCTTGAAATCCCGGGTTTTGAGACACGTAATGAGCATTCATGGCCGCAATCATGGATGTCATCGTATACACGTTGTCGTCAACCTCGTCAATCTGCTCCTGCATCGAATCAAGTCAATGCTCTACCCTCTGAATCCGGTCGGCCCACATGCCGTGATCAGCAGGTACATGTTGCCCCGGAAAAAGTGGCGGACCCTGGACATGGTCCTCATCTCTCTCATCCTCATCCTCATCTTCCTCACCCTCTTCTCTCTCAGGTGGGAAATCGACTGGAGCGCGTCCCATATCTTGTAAAACTGTCGCCCGATAGTGCGGGTCAGGCGCAAGATAGAGATTATCATCAGCCGCGCCGTCAGCGATGGTGGTCCGTTGAACCTGCGACAATGCTATGTATTTTGTGGACTTAGCCCCATAGAGCCAAACATGTCGGCCATTACGAGGCGAAGTCCACAACATAGATAACTTGCCTAATTAATGGATAGAGTAGACATAAGATGTTCGACGTCCCCTATCATCAACAGAGCCCAACGGGACCAACAACGGTCTCCCCTCATCATCAATGGGATACGGTACCTCTAGATAGCTCCCCAAAAGGGTAACCATACCCCCCATACTAATCTTCCCCCGGTCTTTCCTACCCAACTCCAAACAATTCTCCACAAAAATGCCTACCCAATCTGGGCACCCCAACCCACATGGAGTCCATGATTTCTTGATAGTAAAGCTTATGAACATCATCATGGAGGTGGAAGGTAATGAATGGGCCTTCTTCATCTTGCCCTTTCTCTAGGGTAGCTAGGAACTCTAAGGTGGTCCGTATATATGTCGGGGCTTGACTATGTAAAAATCCGCCCAATCCCCCTTTACTCAAGAGTTTCACCACCGGACCCCTTAATCCCAATTCTTCTAGGTCTGTAGGGTGTAAAAATTTTGTTTCTTGGATATCCCTACCCGGTTTGGTTAGTTTAGCCCAAGTCTCTCTTTGTCCTCGATTAAGGTTTTGCAACCCCATTGTGTCAACTCTAGGACCCCTACTTGAACTACCTTCTCCTCTCACTCTTTTTCTTGGTGCCATTGATATGTAATAAGCAAGAGAAATTAACCAAAACCGACTAGAACAACCCAATCAACCAAATAACTAGCAACCCAAACACCTCAATTATCCAACAACTATCAACTACAAACCCAATTTCTATCAACAATTCAATGAATTAAGTGCACCACAACAATAAAAATTGGTAAATTTGACAAATTAAACTAAGAAATAGCAAGAACACATGAAAATTCAAGCCAAATCAAAGTAAAACAAAAGAAATTATGAAATTTACCCAAAACTTGATAAATTCGAGTATGTGGTGCCAATTATAGTTGTAGAAATTGTTGAAAGCCTCCAAATAACAAGAATGAGCACCCAAAGGATCCAATTGAAGGTTAAAACGAGAATCCCCAAATTTCTAGGGTTTATACGAAAACCCTAGAATTCTCGTGAAAAGAGTGGTTTTTTTTTGGATTTTGAAGTTAAAAAGTTGTTTGGGAGTGTTTTTTTTTATGGAGAAATTGAAAGAAAAAGGACTTTGAATGTGTTTTAATGGAGGTTTGTAGCAAGGAGGTAGAAGGAGAAGAAGAGAGAAGAAATCGCGAGGGAGAAGAGTGAAAGAAATGAGTCGCGAGTTTTGGTAGATCTGTATAAAACGTGCTGCTGCTTCAGGTAGCGAGTCGCGAAGAACTCTCGCGAGTCGCAAGAGTCTACTGACCTGTATCCCCAAAACTTCACTTTGCCCTTTTTTCTAGAGAACAATCGCGAGTCGCGACAATATCTCGCGAGTCGCGACCATAGATTGCGGGTCGTGAAAGTTTCCCGCGAGTCGCGATTTGTTTCTGCCCCAATTTGCATACTTCACCCATTCCTCTGTTTTTTTTCACAGTGACATGTCGCGACCCGTGACCCTAACTAGTGACTCGCGATTCTTCACTGCCTCCACCACTTTTTTTTTTTTTTTTCACATATGTTCACCGAGGTCGCTTGACGGGATTCTTGCTCGAACCTCTAGTAAACCATCACCTATACAATCAAACAAAAATTACACGACATTAAAAGGTTCTCACTAAAAATCAAGAAAAATTACTATAATAAAGCTCGGGTTGCCTCCCGAGAAACTCCATTTATTTAACGTCGTTGGCACGACACACCCATTTATTTAACGTCGTTGGCACGACAGTGCATCTCCGGTGAACTTACTCATACACCGGATCCTATAAACTCATACTTCCATTGTTCACGGCTTGAAAGCCCTCATGATATATTTTCAAGCGTTGGCCATTCACTTTGAATGCTTTTGAAGTAGCCTCGCTTGATATCTCCACTGCCCCATGAGGGTACACCTTTTTTACCACAAACGGTCCAACCCAGCGTGACCGTAACTTACCCGGAAACCATGTCAGACGTGATTGGAACAGAAGGACTTTCTGTCCTTCCTCAAAGTCCTTTCTCATTATCATTTTGTCATGCCATGCCTTTGTCTTTGCTTTGTAGATCGCGGCATTCTCATAGGACTCGTTCAAGTTATCGGGTAAAGCTTTCAGTTCCATATTAGGTGCCTGCAAAACAGATGGCAAAAGCTTTGTGCTAGGCACGGTAAGTGGTATAGGCTCCCAATGAGGAGGAACAAGTGGTAGTTCGGAATGGTCATCTAAAACCTGCACTAGTTCCTGCAAGTTAGCGCTCAAAACATATTCAATTTTATCATCATCAAAAGAATGTTCTAAGGCCACATGAAGATCATCATTATTATCCATATCAAAAGCATGTTGAGCTGCTATATCAATCGTATCAACAGAATAGCACGAATGATCATCAGTAGGGAATTTCATGGAGTTATAAATATTAAATTCAATTTTGTCTCCATCAAATTCCATACTAAGAGTTCCATTATGCACATCAATCTTAGTCTTAGCAGTTTTCAAAAATGGCCGTCCTAACAAAAATAGGGGCCGCATGCTTGTCATGTTCCATTTCAATCACATAAAGTCAGCTGGAAAAATCAATTGCCCTACCTTAACTAACACGTCCTTCACTATCCCCTTAGGGTAAGCATTGGAACGGTCAGCTAACTGAATAACTACACCTGCCTCATGTAATGAACCTAACTTCAAGGACTTAAACAAAGAGTAGGGAATCACATTTATCGAAGCCCCTAAGTCTAGCATAGCTTTTTGATACATAGTATCACCTATAGTACAAGGTATAGTAAACATTCCAGGATCACTGCATTTAGGAGGCAGTTTACTCTGGAACATAGCAGACACATGTTCGCTAACTTTTACTTTTTCAGTTCCTTTCAGTCTTTGCTTTCTTTTAGCAGTGCATAATTCTTTCAAAAATTTTGCATACCTAGGAATTTGTTTCAAAGCATCTAAAAGGGGAATGTTTACCTCACACTTACGAAAGATTTCGTAGATGTCCTTATTGCTCTCCGATCGCCTTCTGTCTTTCAATGCCTCAGGGAATGGTGGAATAGGCTCGTATGAAGGAAACTGTGGCCTTTTACTCTTCACCTCGCTTGGAGGTGGTATGACATCAGTATCGGGCACTGGCTCACGAGCTAGGATCTCAGTTTCGAGCTCTTGGTCTCGAAGTATTGTCTTCTCATTGCCTTGAATCTCCTTGCCACTCCTCAATGTGATAGCACTAGCATTAGCAGGCCTAGGATTAAGCTCCGTTTGAGATGGTAGCTTACTTGAATCTCTTGCGTCTAATCTTGTAACCGCCCCAGAAATCTGACTCATTTGGCCTTCCAAGTTCTTTATGCTTGATCTAGTTTCTTCTTGAAATTGCATTATGTTACCTTGCATGGAAGTAACATTCTTTGTCAAGGCATTGATCATGTCCTCAGTCGACATGCTAGAACTCGGACCTTGGCCTTGAGGCCTCTGAAATGGTTGTTGGGGTCGATTGTATAGTTGTTGCTATGGTTGTTGATATTGATGTTATTGTGGTTGTTGATATTTTTGATTCTGTTGCTGATACTGGTTCCCCTGAGCATTGCCATATCTCATATTCGGATGATCTTTCCAACCCGGATTAAAAGTATTGGAGTACGGGTCATATCTCTTTTGCACTCCCTGGCCTTGGAAACCAATAGCATTCACTTCTTCGCTATCTTCTTCTTGTAAATGGGGGCAAGAATCAGTAGGATGGTCGGAGGCACAAATCTCACAAGATTTCACATGTTGAACTTTGCTTTTCGTCATAAGTTCTTGCATCATCGATGTTAGAGTCTGCATTTGATCCTCAAGTTTCAGGACACCAGAACTAGAACCCCGTTCGCTTTGCCTCGCATGGTTAGACCGTCCATTGAACTGCCTAGAGCCATTAGCCAACTCTTCAATGAGAACCCGAGCAGAAGCTGGAGTCTTATTTGTGAACGACCCCCCGCTAGCGGCATTGACCATTCGCACATCTTCATCAGAAAGACCATTATAGAAGTATAGAATGAGATCTTCCTCTGAATATCCATGATACGAACAACTGGCACATAATCTTTTAAACCTTTCCCAGTATTCATAGAAAGACTCATCACCTCTTTGCTCGATGTTACTGATTTCTTTCTTCAGAGTGGATGATTTAGAGGCTGGAAAGAACTTCTCTAAGAACCGTCTCTTCATCGCACCCCATGTTGAAATGCAATTAGGAGGAAGATAGTACAACCAATCTTTGGCCCCGTCCTTTAAAGAAAAAGGAAATGCCCTCAGCTTTATCTGCTCTTCGGTGACCCCATTAGGTTCCATGCTTGTGCAGACAACATGAAATTCAGACAAATGCTTGTTCGGATCCTCTCGACTCAACCCATGAAAGGATGGTAGCAAATGTATCAACCCTGACTTCAACTCAAATGTAGTACCCTGATTAAGAGCCGGAAATGTAATGCACAAGGGTTGTTGATCCAAGTTTGGAGCAGTGAGCTCCTTCAAAGTTCGATGTTCCGGTGCAGCCATGGAATCTACCTCACTTTCAAGAAAGAAAGGCAACACTTGAAAGTTCTCTCGAAATTCCTTACGCAACCTGAAAAGAGTTAATTCCAAATCCGGATCGTACTGCAAAGGTTCTTGGTTAGTAGCACGGGTATGCACCATACACAAAGAAAAGCAGTAAAATCACTTAAGCTTAATACCAATTACACAAGTAACACAGAGTTCCCCGGCAACGGCGCCAAAATTTGGCAGGCGCTTGTCGTATGCGCCAAAACCAAATATAATTCTCTTACTTTCTAATACAAATAAATGCAGCAGGGAAGTAAGGTTCGTATCCACAGGGAACTAGGATTACTTAAATGTACTTGAATTAAACTAAAATGAAATAAACTAAAATGGTAAAAAGAGGGGGTTTATAAATTTGTTAAGCTAATGATTAAACTAATTCAGAAACTCAATAAAAACAATGGAATTGATTTAGAATAAATATGTTCAACAATCGGTTAATTAGAAATCAAGGAAGGAGGTCTTGGATCCGATTAATATCCACTTCGACTAGAGTATCGATCATCGGAAACAACTCAAAATCTATAATCTTGATTACCTAATGTGAAGAATAAATCTTCTAATCTCCTTATGATTAGCTAAGTAGTAAAATTTCCAATACTACAAAACCCTTATTCAAAGACAACCTAGAAGATCGGCTTCTAAGTTCAATCCCAGAATAGCATTAAGAGAAGAGAACATTAAGATCGTTTATGTTAAAAATGCTTTTAACATATAACAACACACTTGAATTCTTAAGGAGAAATAAGGATGTAGCACATCCAAATCAAACCCTAACTTGCTACTAATTGACAAGGGATTTCCTTAGCAAGAAAAATCACAAATCTAGCAATAATTCATCAACACAACAATACTAGTAGTACTCCTAGCAAGCTATGCAACAAACTAACATATTCAAACATGAAAAACAAGTCATAATCAAATATAAATAAAGAGGGAATTCTCACAATACAATAGAGGAAGCTTCAATAAATCTTCACCAAGATAAAGTTTAAGCTACAAGCTTCATGGAAAACAAAATACAGAAAGCTTTGAAGCTCATTCAAAGAGTAAAAATGGTGAGAAGCTAAGTAGAGAAGAAGGAGTTGTGTAAAAATCTAAGTGTGAAAATAGAATATGTTCCACCCTTCTTAACCTCTCTCCTAACTTATTACTGCCCTGCCTACGTGCCTCAACATTCAACCAATCAAAACAAAAGAAAACAAGCCAACTTGCAAGAGAAGAAAATAAAACAACAGCCACCGCACAGGGGTCGCGACTCGCGACCAGAACTCGCGACTCGCGAGAAGCTACTGACCCAAATCTGCTCTGCCTTGCCCTGCTCTGCTCTGCTCTGGTGAGGCACCCCAAGGCTGGGTCGGGACTCGCGAGAAATAGTCGCGACTCGCGAGGAGGGCCTAGCCTTGTTGCTCTTCAGCTGATTCTTTGCTCTAAAACCCAATCCCGAGCAATCATCGAAGCATTACCAATCCAAAACTAATAATACATAATAATCGAGGGAATAGGGGTACAAAAAGAACCAAAATTCCTAAACCCTTTAAATACCTAAAGGATTCTAAAATCCATAAACTATCTAAATAATAAACAAAAAGGAAAACAAATCCTTCTAAAAATAGCGTATAACTTGGACACATCATGAACTCTCAGAGAGCTGCTTCCTACCTCCACAGGGAATAGGGATTTAGCTCCAAAGACAAGATTAAATGGTGTCCTGTCTGTGGATTCTTTGGAGGTGGTCCTCAGTGACCACAGTGTGTTGGGGAGTTCTCGTAACCACCTTCCTTTTTTGTCGTCCAGCCTCTTTTTCAAGGCATTCAGGATCTGTTTATTGGCTGCTTCAGCTTGGCCATTAGAGTGAGGATGACATACTACAGAGTAGGCAAACTTGATGTGGAACTAGGTGAGGTAATTTCTGAGAGGCTCGTTGTCGAACTGCTTCCCATGATCAAAAACCATGCACCTGGGCACTCCATACCTTGTTATAATGCTCTTCCAGATGAACTGCCTGACATTGCCCTCTGTGATAGTGGTCAAACCTTCTGCTTTTATCCATTTGTTGATGTAATCAATACTTACTATCAGCCATCTCTTCCCCCCTGGGCAGTGGGGAAAGGACCTAGCAGGTCCATGCCCCATTGAGCAAATGGAATAGGGTTGAGGATGGGACAGAGGTCGTTTGCTGGCTGTGATATGGTGGGTGAGAACTTCTGACACTTTGAACATTTCTTGACCAGGGCCGTTGCATCTGCTAACATGGTTGGCCAATAATACCCAGCTCTGAGGGCTTTATGGGCCAGGGTTCTGCCTCCCATGTGGTGTCCACAAATGCCCTCATGAACCTCTCTGAGGACGTAGTTTCCTTCATCTGTGTCAACACATTTTAGCAGGGGCTGGTCTGTGAAAGATTTTCTGTACAGTTCCCCATCGACCATGGTGTACCTGCTAGCTTTCCTCCTGATCTTTCTGGCTTGGTCCTTTCAGTTGTGAGCTTGCACATTTTCTTCCCTTGGGATCAGCTGTACCACGAACTCCTCTAGTTTAGAGGACCGGTCCTTCATCACTTTCAGATATTCAATCAGGGTTGGTTCCTTTGCCTCGTATACTCCATTGAATTGGTTGGAAACCAGTTGTGAATCTGTGAATAGATGGACCTTGGTGGCTTTCATTGTCGAGCATAGTTGAAGGCCTGCTAAGGCTGCCTCATACTCTGCTTCATTATTTGTGGAAGTGAGTTGAAATTTTAAAGAATACTCAAACATCTCCTTTTGGTGAGATCATGACCACCCCTGCTCCTGATCCTTGTTGCTGGGACGAGCCATCTGAGTAAACAATCCATGGACCAGGGGCTTCTTTTGCCTCCTCATGATAGGAGCATTCAGCTAGAAAGTCGGCCAGGGCCTGTGCCTTGATGGCATGTCGAGGTTGGAACTTGATACCAAAGGCAGTAAATTCCAGAGCCCATTTTGATATTCGACCTGACCTGTCCAGTTTCTCTAGTGACTTTTCCAGGGGCATGTCTGAGAGGACCACTACTTTGTGAGCATCGAAGTAGGGCCTGAGCCTTCTGGTTGCTAGAACAACTGCATAAGCTGCTTTTTCGATCAGGGGGTACCTGGTCTCAGATGGGACAAGGGCATGACTCACAAAGTAGATTAGTTGCTGGACTTTTCCTTCCTCTCGAAGGAGCACTACACTGACAGCTGCTTGGCACACGGCTATGTATGGGTATAGAACTTCACTTGGTACAGGCCTGGCCAAAGTGGGAAGTGTTGTAAGGTGGCTCTTCAATTGCTTCAAGGCTTCTTGTTGCTCTTCGCCCCAGGTGAATTGCTTGTTACCCTTGAGGACTTTGAAGAAAGGCTGGGTCTTCTCTGAGGACTTGGCAATAAATCTGGACAGGGCTGCCATTCGACCAGTTAACCTCTGAATGTCTTTGATTGATTTGGGCTCTAGAAGGTCCAGGGCTGCCTTTACTTTGTCAGGGTTTGCATCGATTCCTCGTTGGCTCACTAACAATCCCAACAACTTGTCTGATCTGACCCCAAATACACATTTTTTGGGGTTCAGTTTCACATTGTGCTCTCTTAAGTTGGCAAAGGTTTCTTGTAGATCCTTGACATGATCAGCTGTATGTACGCTTTTGACGATGGAGTCATCAACGTACACCTCCAGGTTCCTACCTCTTTGGTCTTTGAAGACCCTGTCCACCATTCTTTGATATGTTGCCCCTGCATTCTTCAAACCGAATGGCATCATGACATAGTTGAACACTCCACAGCTAGTGATGAAAGCCGTCTTGTGCTTGTCTGCAGGGTGCATAAAAATTTGGTGGTACCCAGAGTAGGCATCCATGAAGCTCAGCATGGCATATCCGCTGGTTGAGTCTACCAGCTGGTCTATCCTGGGCAGAGGATAGAAATCTTTAGGGCAGGCCCTGTTCAGGTCTGTGAAGTCTACGCACATTCTCCATGTTCCACTTGACTTCTTGACCATGACCACATTGGCCAGCCATTCAGGGTATGCACAGGGCTCAATGAAGCCTGCCTTGATCAGCTTGTTGACCTCTGCCTCGACAGCCTTGTTTTTATCAGTAGAGAAGTTCCTTCTCTTTTGCTTGACAGGCTTTGCCTCTGGCAGGACACTTAGATGATGGGAGATTAGACCAGGGTCTATACCAGGCATGTCGCTGGCCTCATAGGCAAAGATATCACAATTTTTTTTGAGCAGGGTGATCAGATTACACCTCTCCTCTCTATTCATCTCTGTCCCTATGATGACAGTTTTGCCTGCCCCCTCTTCCAACTGAATCTCTTCTATGGCTTGACCAGGTGGAATGGCCTGGTCCTTGATTTATTCTTCAGTTGGCCTGGCTTCTGGGTCCAGGTGTGGGTCTATCTCCATTGATGTGCTGGAAGTATCGTGACTGGTGGTGAAGATTTTGTTTGGTTGATGCTGCTCTTCCCCTGTCAAGCGAACTTTGTTGGGGCTGTTTTTTAATAGCTCAGATAATCCCTGAGCTAACCTTCTGGTCTTAGCCACCTCCTCAGGCCTAGATTGCCTGATTTGGGTCAGGTTGCAGCTTTTGGCAGCTTCTTGAGATCCCCTACGGGTGGCTACCCCCCCAGCATCAGTCACATACTTAAAGCATAGCTGGATAGTGGATGATACACCTTCAAATTGGTCCATGAAAGTTCTGCCCAAAATGGCATTGTATGGTGAAGGTGCATCTATCACATGGAATCTCACAATGCAAATTCTTTCAGAATCCTCCGATCCCAACTTGACACCTTGTACTATTTGAAATACCCTCTACTAATCAGGTCTTCAATGTTGTCACGTAGGGTCCTGCACTTTTCTTTGGCATGACCAGGGCAGTCATGGAAATCACAGTACGGGTCCCTCTCTCGACCAGCTGTCTTCATGGGTGGTGGTCTACGCCACTTGTCTTCGCTTTTTTGGGCAGCATAAAACTCTGTCACTGATACGGTCAGGGGGGTGTAGGAGACAAAGGTTGGAAAATCATTTTTCCTTGAGTCCCTTTGCTCCTTTTTCCCCTTATCTCCCTTCTTTTCTTGATGTCCTCTTTTTTCACCAGGGGGAGCTCTCAGAGCTTTGTTGAACTCCTCTTTCCTGATGAACTTATCGGACTCCTACATTGCTTCTGTGAGGGTGGAGATATTTTCCCTGACCAGGTGGTCTCTGTAGGACCCTGGTTGCAGGCCATGTTTCAAAGCCATCATTACTATGTCCGTTTTGAGGGGAGACACAACAATGGCCTCCCTGCTGAATCTAGCCAAGTATTCTCGCAGGCTTTCTTCCCTGCTCTGCTTGACACTCATGAGCTCCATTGAGCTCTTTTCTCTTCTTCGAGCACTGATGAAATGGCTAGTGAACTGTTCAGTGAGTTGGGTGAAGTCGTAGATGGTACCTGGTTGCAGACTCTGGAACCAGGATTGGGCCAGGCCTGTCAAGGTGGTAGGGAAATATTTGCACCAGGTAGCATCGGTGTAAGGGCCCAGGTACATATGGCCTTCATAAAGCAGAATGTGGTCGTGGGGTCCCCTGTCCCGTCATATTTGATATGACCAGATAGCTTCACCCTTTGAGAAGATTCGAAGATGACCGAAGCATGGAACGGTGACTTCGTGGGAGTTCTTATTTCTCGCCTTGGTGGCCGACCTGCTCTGAGACTTGCGGATGGTCCTGGAGACCTATGTTGGACAGGCTCCAGACCTGATCTAGCTGCTGGGGTTGGGACCAACCTATCCCTGACAGGTATTGGCTCTCCCAACCTATCCTAGATAGAGGTTGGTGCACCCAACCTTTGATGTACGGGCATTCTCACGCCTAGCCTATCGTACACTGTGGTCCGGTAGGAAGACCCCGTGTTAGCTTCCTCCCGGAAAGTGGTACAAGGCGACGGAGGCCGCTGACGACGGTGCTTCGTCTCATGAGCAGTTGGTGGTCGTCTTACCACCTCACCGGTTGCCTGGACAGTTTCGTCTTGCACCCTTGTTTTATTCGAAGTTGAGAACCAACTTGGGTGGTCTCGTGCCTCCCTTGTCGTATCCCAATCACTTTCTTCCCACCCCCCTGGAAGATATGTAGGTGGGGTGGATCTATGTTTATTGGTTGAAACTCTTTGACTACCCGACCCACGTGAGTAGTTTAGCTTCCTATGCACGCAAGGCTATTTTGGGTCGTCCTTGGATGGAGCTTTTGAAGTGGATGGCCTTTTCGTGCCGACGGAGGAGGATGGTCGTGACGGGGCTGATGAGTAGTCCTCGTCTGAGGGCTCATCCTCATCCTCCGATCGTTTGATTGCACTAGGCTCGCTTATTTCTGTTTCCTCCTTCAGTAGAGATGCTGCACGAAGGATTCGAAAAGCTTCTTCTACTTGAGAAGGTGTAGGCATGGCACTTGCACTACGATGGCTTCGCGTCACATGAGGCGTATGCACACTACCACTTTTCTTCTGGCTCGAGCGTTGTGGGCGTTTGCTCGGACAGTCATCGGAGTCACCATGCTCAGACATGATTCAAGGATGTTTGGAGGTGGAAAAATGAACTGAATATGGCACTCGAACCCTCCTTCTAGCGCCAAATTATTGAGGTGATTTTTGGTTCATAACAATGTAAATTTAATTTATGGGCCGAGAGCTAGTTCAAGTCGACGTGAATGTGCTCGTTGATCTGCATAAAGAACAAACGTGAGCTACCCCCGGAGGTGTTCCGGGGAAAGACTCTCCGACGCTCAAGTCAATAAAGTGTAAGAATGTAGAGAGAGAAAGTGAGGGAGAAGTTTGAGGTGTGTTTAGTATTTTTTGGATACCTTTGCATGTGCATGGAATGGAGTATTTATATGACCATGAGAACGTAGGAGGAAACTGCCCCTGGTAGGTTGAATTGGACCTGGTAGGCGAGGCTGGACCTGGTCAATAACCCTGGACCTGGTGGGTGTTCCCTGGACCTGGTAGATGTGATCTTGACAAGGTGGGTGCTTGAGCTTGGACTTAGGTGATCAGGTCCCCTGTACAGACTTTTGCTTATATCTGGGCCTGATCCTTTTTATGGGCTTTCCTTGTGGTGTGCCTCTTTCATGTGTTGATGGCTGGATTGGGCCTTAGCTTTTTAAGTGGCTGGCCCAATTACTAATGGGTGCATTTTGCCCCATCAAAGGTCATATGTATCAATGGTTGCAAAATTGAGGACAACGTTGTATTATTCACGAAAAAACGATAGGATGTATTATTCTTTGCAAATCGTTGAAAGGTTGTATTATTCGAAGCAAATATCCTATTTTTTATTTCTCGTATTACTTATGCTTGGCAAAGGTTAAAATTAGAAATTAATAACACAATATGTACAAATCTCGTTTAAACATATACAAAGCTCGTTTATTAATGAGTTATCTTAGCTCGTTCTCGAATACGCAAACGAGCAAGCTCGAGCCAAGCACGAACATGAAAAAATTAAACGAGCCAAGCTCGAACAAGCTTTTTGAAAGCTGAGCTCGAGCTCGATAAATATTAATCAAACTTAGCTCGAACAGGTTACTACTCGGCTCGGCTCGGCTCGTTGACATCTCTAATAATAGTAAACGGAGGGAGTATTTTATATCAGATAAGAAAAAATAAATTCAAATCAAAATCAAATTATCTGGACTTTTTTATTCGATCTGAAGTAATCTGATTTGATTTCAATTTTTAAAAAATTTGGTATGAATTATTATTGTTGTTATTATTATTATACAATAAAAACCTATAAAGTCAAATGAATTATAAGAAGTTAGTGGTAAGGTGAGATACAATATGTGCCCCACCCCTCTAGCTATAGCAAACTCGAGCCCACTAAAAAAATGAGCAGCAGCGCAAGGTCCTATATCTTGAGCCCTAGCGAACACATGTACCCGCTTCAGCTAGTTTATCTAAACAAACAACATTCATTTTTTTTAGATAAATTAAAAGATACATTTAAAATATGTATATCATCGCACACAAAGCGTGCATATAAGGCTAGTTTAGTAGTATTGTGATAAGTGGTATTTTGGTAGTTATTTTCTTAGTTTTAATTTGTAATATCCCTAGTTTTAATATTTATTTTGGGTGATTGTTGTGATTTTATTTCATGGCTTATTTTATTTTATTTTTGATTTGTTGTTTTGCATTTTTATTAATTGGGACTAGAGGAGGATTTGGGACTACCATTCATTTACCACTTCAAATTGCTAGTAAACACTTTAACCCTTGATTAAACACTCTCTAATGATCATCTTACTACAAACCCCATTACAAATCCATATTTTTCCATCCACATTCTTCAACACAATCCACATTAAATTCAAGATTCAACATTTCATTTAAGATCATTGGTTTGGGTTATTTCCGGCTTGGTTTTGGGACTACCATTGGCTTGTGTGGACCGTGTGTGGCTCGGTGGTGGTCGTGCTTGGTCGAGGCTGCTCGTGGTGGTGCTCGGCTGGGCTACGGTTGTGCCGTCGAGTGGTGGTCGTGCTGAACGTGCGTGACTACGGTGGTGCTGTCTTATGGTGGTTTGCGGTTGTTGGGCTGCCATGTTGATCGTGGTGGTTGAGGGTCTTGTTGGCCGTGTATTGTTGATCGTGAATCGTGTTTGTTAATCGTTCGTTCATCGCGCGGTTGATTGTTAATCTTGCGTTAATCCAGGTAAGTAGATGTTCAAACTTGAATTTGGTAATTAAGTTGACATAGATTAACATAAGATTGAATTGAATAAAATTGTAATGACCCAAATTTTTCGGTATTTTTGTCATTGATTTATTTGTTAGTTATGTTATTTTATGTATGGTCCAAAATTTATTTGGAGTATTTATTTTTATCTTATGTGAATAATTTCGATTAACTTCGATTATTTTTATTTTTTTTGGTTCTTTATTATTTATTTTATTATTATTTAATTAATTAGAATTTTAATATTTAATTTTCTAATTATTTAATTAATATTCTTTGGCCAAATGCAATTTGAGCATGATTAAACATGCATGAGTGCAATTAGCCCAATTGATCACCAAAAGCCCATTTTTCCCATGTCATAACCGGCCCCCTCATGATTAGTGGCCTAATTGCCACTTGCTTCATGTTCACACCTTAAACCACTTTTATAAATACAAGGCTTAATAAGGCTTAAGAGTTCATTTTGCCATCTTAAACACCTTTGATCATCTTTTGCTACAATTAAAAAGCCAAATACAAACACCCTCCTTCCAATTACTCCATTCCATACGCCTATTAGGCTTGTTCACCATCAATCCAACTAATTTGTTCATCATCATTTCAAAACTTAAACTTAAAGATTCAAACTCCATTGATCTTTAAGTATTCAAACACAAATTAATCTTCATTGCCATTTATCAAGACTTGGGTGTTTGGTTCGGTTTTGGGTTGGGTTCGTGTGGGTTGTTTGTGGGATCGAGTGGTGGTGCACGGTGGTGCTCGTGTGAAGACGGTGGTCCGTGGTGGTGTCGTGCAAGAGCCGTGGTGGTGCCGTGTGCTCGTGGTGGTGTTCGTGCAAGGTCGTGTCGTGTTCGTGCAAGGACCGTGCGTGTGAGTCGTGTTGGGAGTGTTAAAGGCCGTGTACTTTGGGATTTTCCGGGCTGCAAGTTTGTGTGATTGTATTGCTTGTTCATAAAAAAGGTAACATACTTTCTTACCTTAATATGTGTACTATGATTAAAGGATAGATTAAGTAATCATGTTAGATGAATTTTCGATGTTTGTTTATCATGATTTGCGTGATTTTTAAGTATGGTTTTGGGTAATAGTTTTATGATGATTTACTTAAGTTTTCATGCATGTTTTTAATGGGATTTTTCGTGTGGTTTTCGTGTGGTTTGTGTTCTTGTTGAGTTCTTGATGACTTCTTTGAGTTCTTTATGAGTTCTTGGTTGAATCTTGAAATCTTGAAAGTTGGTCTTATGTTCTTTTCAAGTGCAAGATTATTGATATTTTTTCAAAGTATTGTTTAATGATAAGTAAGGTTTTGTAAAGGTTTTGAAAGGTAGTTTTAAAGAAGTTAAAGAAAGGTTTAAAGATTTGTTAAAGATTCGATAAAGATTGGTTATGTAGTAGTATTGATTATGGTGTTTTGGACGTTTTTATCATATGTTGGTTGGTAGTCTGATATGTTGTTTGATTTGTTCTATGATTATGTGTATCCATGTTATGATGGGACTGTTATGTTGCTCGCCACTGATAGTGGATTGTTGTTATTTTTCAGGTGATTCTTATGATTACTGTGCTGCTTAGCTATTGGTTGGGCGAGTGTCGTTATAGTATTCTTGTTCTAGACTACGTTATGTTATTAGTTTGGACGTATAGATTTATCTTTAGTGTATTTCGACTCTGACAGTATTTGGAGTTATTTTCTATTATTGATACATTTGGGTTTAGTATTGTACAACTTGTGGGTATTGTACGTTTTTGGGTTATAGTAATAATAATTTTGAGGTTTTGTTTTCATTTTTAGTAAGTTTGTTTGTTAGATCGACAATTCGACTCGTCGGTTTCTTCCGTGCCGGTTTAAGCGAGTCGGGTTGTCACAGTTGTTATCAGAGCCGAATAGGTTTTAAGAGAAGTTTTAGGATTTGAGTAAAACCCGGGAGTTGAGATCTTTACCATTCCCGAGTGATAAACCCAATTTAGAATCAGTTAAGGGAGAAGAGTGTCGGGTAGAAGAATCCGGGATAAGACTCTTTTTCCTACTTTCTTTTGTGTGTATACTTGACTGCAGTGTGGATTTTTGACTGACACTGTCTCTTTTTGTTTGTCTGTTGCTGCGATGATTTTAGCATGTCCACACCTCACCGAACAAGTTCGGGTCGACAGAGGTTACGAGCGCTCGAGGAGACGATTCTTACGCTTGCGCATCATAGTTGTCAGCCATCGGGATCGCAGTCGACGTCGATCGTATCGCTCGTCATCGACCACCTACTTATGATGGGGTTGCCGACCCTACGACATTGGAGAGTTGGATCCGTGAGATGGGGAAGCTCTTCGACGCGACGATTTGCCACGAGCACGAGAAGGTTCAGATCGCCGCTTACTACTTGCGTGGAGAGGCCGATAACTGGTGGAGCGTAGTGAAGAACGCGTGTATGCCCCTACATATGATGTCTTGGGCCGAGTTCGTAGCTAAGGTCCAGGAGAGGTTCTATCCCTACGAGTTACAGTGGCAGAAGCAGGAGGAGTTTCTTACTCTCGCTCAGGGTAAGATAACGATTCAGGCCTACACCGATAAGTTTGCCGAGTTATCGAGGTTCGCTACATCAGTAGTACCATCTAAGGAGGAGCAGGTCAAGCGCCACATCAAAAAGCTAGATCCGAGGATTCGCAGCCATGTGATCAGTAGTGGAGCGAAGACGTTGAAGCGAGCTTACGAGGTAGCACTTGAGATCCAGATGTCTGTCAACGAGGAGGATAAGAGCAAGAAGAGGACCCCGACCCCGGGACAGCGCCGATTTCGAAGGCACCTTATCGAATGTCACCATCGGAGTTGCAAGAGTTAAAAACTCAACTCTAGGATTTGATCGATAAGGGCTTCATTAGGCCAAGCGTTTCTCCTTGGGGAGCACCTATGCTCTTTGTGAAGAAGAAAGACGGTAGTATGCGCCTGTGCATAGACTACCGAGAGTTGAATCGGGTAACTATCAAGAATAAGTACCTGTTGCCTAGGATTGAGGACCTGTTCGATCAGTTACGAGGAGCGGGAGTTTTTTCGAAGATAGATCTTCAATTTGGATATCATCAGATTCCAGTCAAGAAAGAAGACATCCTGAAGACCGCTTTTCGTACGAGATACGACTAGTACGAGTTTGAGGTGATGCCTTTTGGCCTCACTAACGCACCAGCCGTGTTCATGGATCAGATGAACTGGAATTTCCATCACTTACTCGATAAGTGCGTCGTAGTATTTATAGATGATATCTTAGTCTATTCGAGAGATGATTCTGAGCATGCGGAGCATCTCCGGATGGTACTAGAGATATTACGGAAGAATAAGTGGTTCGCGAAACTCTCCAAGTGTGAGTTCTGGCTTCACGAAGTAGCATTTCTGGGTCACGTAATTAGTAAAGAAGGCATTAAGGTAGACCCGACAAAGGTAAAGGCTGTAGTTGAATGGAGTAGCCCGAGAAATGTGGCGGAGGTTCGTAGTTTTTTGGGTTTGGCCGGATACTATTGACGATTCATCCAGGACTTCTCCAAGATTGCTAGGCCATTGACTAGTCTCCTACAGAAGGAGATCCGATTCGTTTGGACGGAGGCTTGCGAGCAAACGTTTCAGCAGTTGAAACAGAGATTAGTCTCTGCTCCTATTCTTACTCTTCCGAATGATGAGGAGGATTTCGCGGTCTATAGTGATGCGTCTAAGAGTGGCCTAGGTTGTGTGCTAATGCAAGGTGGGAAGGTCATCGCTTATGCATCGAGGCAGCTGAAGATGCACGAGCGTAACTGCCCCACGCATGACTTGGAGCTAGCAACTGTAGTATTCGCGCTTAAGATCTGGAGGCACTATCTTTATGGTGGTTCGTGTAAGGTATTCACGGACCATAAGAGTCTCAAGTACATCTTTACTCAGAAAGACCTCAATATGAGGCAGAGACGATGGCTTGAACTTATTAAGGACTACGACCTGACGCTTAATTATTGCGAGGGCAAGGCGAACTTAGTCGCTGACGCACTAAGTCGCAAGAATCGATTGAGCTTCAATAGAAGCCGTAGTTCCGTCAGATTTCATCTGACGTCTATGAGTGCTGAGCCTGAATTACTTCAGGGGTTGCGCGAGGGTCAGCAGAATGATCCACAGTTGGCTAGGATTCGAGAGGCTTTACGGCAAGGAAAAGTAGTTGGCTTCGAGATCTCTTCCGATGGTAGTCTGCGATTTGGAGGGAGGTGGTGTGTACCGGACAGTTCTGATCTTAGGAACAGAATCATGTCTGAGGCACATAACTCGCCCTACTTTGTTCATCCTGGAGGTAACAAGTTGTACTAGGACCTTAAGGGCCAATTCTGGTGGCCTAAGATGAAGAGGGATGTAGCAGAGTTTGTAGCTCGATATTTGGCCTGTCAGAAGGTTAAGATCGAGCATCAGAGACCTGGAGGGCTTTTGCAGCCATTGCTGATTCCGACCTGGAAATTTGAGTCGGTATCTATGGATTTCGTGGTTAGCCTACCTACCTGTAATGGTATGAACGCCATTTGGGTAATAGTGGATAGGTTTACCAAGTCGCTAGATTCATACCGATGAAGATGACCTGGTTGATGGAGCGTCTGGCAGAGGCTTATACCCAGGACATTATCCGACTTCACGGAGTTCTGAGGGAGATAGTTTCTGATCGTGATCCGAGAGTCTTATTCTGGAAGTCAGTTCAGGAAGCCTTTGGGACGAAGTTGAAGATGAGCACCGCATTTCATGCGGCGACAGATGGTCAGACTGAGAGGACCTTCCAGACTCTGGAGGATATGTTATGAGCATGTACTCTGGAGTATCATCAGACTTGGGTACGTATGCTTTGCTTGAAGAGTTTTCCTATAATAATAGTTATCACTCCAGTATCGACATGGCTCCGTACGAGGCCCTGTATGGCAGGAAATGTCGGAGTCCGATTTGTTGGAATGATATCAGTTATACTGTGGCTTTGGGACCTGAGATGGTACGAGATATCGTAGAGAAGGTCCGAGTCATTCGGTCTAAGATGCAGGCCACGCAGAGTTGTCAAAAATCCTACGCCGATAATCGACGTAGACCACTGACTTTCGAGGTAGGTGACAGAGTCTTGCTTAAGGTTTCACCATTCAAAGGAGTGGCACACTTTGGTCAAAAGGGGAAACTCCGACCGAAATTCGTGGGACCTTATGAGATACTAGAAGGAGTTGGGGAGGTGGCATATCGATTGGCATTACCACCTAGTTTGTCTAATGTTTACGATGTGTTCCATGTTTCTCAGCTAAGGAAATATGTACATGATCCTACCCACATCATTCCAGTGGAATCGACCACGTTTGAGCCGAATCTGACGTTCGAGGAGCGACCAGTTCAAATCTTGGATCGCGAAGTGAGGACCCTCCAGCGTAAGCAAGTCCAGCTAGTCAAGGTGTTGTGGAGAAATCAGCACCATGAGGAGGCGGCTTGGGAGACAGAGGCGTCCATGAGGCAGAAGTACCCGGAGCTGTTTGAGGGTGAGCAATCTCCTTTGCCTTAAATTTCGGGATGGAATTTATTTAAGGAGGGGAGGTTGTAATGACCCAGATTTTTCGGTATTTTTGTCATTGATTTATTTGTTATTTATGTTATTTTATGTCTGGTCCAAAATTTATTTGGAATATTTATTTTTATTTTATGTGAATAATTTCGATTAACTTTGATTATTTTTATTTTTTTTGGTTCTTTATTATTTATTTTATTATTATTTAATTAATTAGAATTTTAATATTTAATTTTCTAATTAGTTAATTAATATTTTTGGGCCAAATGCAATTTGAGCATGATTAAACATGCATGAGTGCAATTAGCCCAATTGATCACCAAAAGCCCATTTTTGCCATGTCATAACCGGCCCCCTCATGATTAGTGGCCTAATTGCCACTTGCTTCATGTTCACACCTTAAACCACTTCTATAAATAGAAGGGTTAATAAGGCTTAAGAGTTCATTTTGCCATCTTAAACACTTTTGATCATCTTTTGCTACAATTAAAAAGCCAAACACAAACACCCTCCTTCCAATTACTCCATTCCACACGCCTATTAGGCTTGTTCACCATCAATCCAACCAATTTGTTAATCATGATTTCAAACTTAAACTTAAGGATTCAAACTCCATTGATCTTTAAGTATTCAAACATAAATTAATCATCATTGCCATTTATCAAGACTTGGGTATTTGGTTCGGTTTTGGGTTAGGTTCGTGTGGGTTGTTCGTGGGATCGGGTGGTGGTGTATGGTGGTTCTCGTGTGAAGACGATGGTGCCGTGCAAGAGCCGTGGTGGTGTCGTATGCTCGTGGTGGTGTTCGTTCAAGGTCGTGCCGTGTTCGTGCAAGGACCGTGCGTGTGAGCCGTGTTGGGCGTGTCAAAGGCCGTGTACTTTGGGGTTTTCCGGGCTGCAAGTTTGTGTGATTGTATTGCTTGTTCATAAAAAAGGTAACATACTTTCTTACCTTAATATGTGTACTATGATTATAGGATAGATTAAGTAATCATGTTAGATGAATTTTCGATGTTTGTTTATCATGATTTGCGTGATTTTTAAGTATGGTGTTGGGTAATGGTTTTATGATGATTTACTTAAGTTTTAATACATGTTTTTAATGGGATTTTTTGTGTGGTTTTCGTGTGGTTTGAGTTCTTGTTGAGTTCTTGTTGAGTTCTTGATGAGTTCTTGTTGAGTTCTTTGAGTTCTTTATGAGTTCTTGGTTGAATCTTGAAATCTTGAAAGTTGGTCTTATATTCTTTTAAAGTGCAAGATTATTGATGCTTTTTCAAAGTATTGTTTAAAGATAAGTAAGGTTTTGAAAGGTAGTTTTAAAGAAGTTAAAGAAAGGTTTAAAGATTTGTTAAAGATTCGATAAAGATTGGTTATGAAGTAGTATTGATTATGGTTAAACTCAAGAAAAGGCGAAAGAAGCAATCTTGAGGATAACTTCGATGTTTGTAAGTAAGATTAGCTTAAGTTTACTTTGAGACGCCTAATCTTGGAGTAAGATTCTAAGTTTTGGGTTAAGACGTTGCCCCTATTCTGACTGCGGTATTGGGATAGTGTATACTTGCTATGTTGTCTGTTTGATATGAATTTTCGTAAGATGGGGTTCATGGGTTGGGAGTAAGGTTCTCATTCCTGGCATAGTAGGAAAGTTCATTCGCGTAAGAAGCGTTTGTACGTGCATAGTCCGGTCTAATATGTAAATGGTAGCGACAAAGATGTTTTTATGATTTTTAAGTTGGAATTATTTAAAGTTGGTCAGTTTTACAATTAATGGTGTTTTGGACGTTTTTATCATATGTTGGTTGGTAGTCTGATATGTTGTTTGATTTGTTCTATGAATATGTGTATCCATGTTATAGTGGGACTCATGTTGCTCGCCACTGATAGTGGATTGTTGTTATTTTTCAGGTAATTCTGATGATGACTGTGCTGCTTAGCTATTGGTTGGGCGAGTGCCGTTATAGTATTCTTGTTCTAGACTACGTTATGTTATTAGTTTGGACGTATAGATTTATCTTTAGTGTATTTTGACTCTGACAGTATTTGGAGTTATTTTCTAGTATTGATACATTTGGGTTTAGTATTGTACAACTTGTGCGTATTGTACGTTTTTGGTTTATAGTAATAATAATTTTGAGGTTCTGTTTTAATTTTTAGTAAGTTTTTTTTTTGAGAAAGGAAATTAAAATTATATTAACTTTCAAGAGAAATGTACATCAAAACCAAACTGCACCATAGTGCTACATCAAAAAAGAGCCAAGCAAAAACAAAAAACAACAAGGTGGAATGCTAATGCATCATTAGCATAACCCTTGGCCACCTTATAGGAAGGGTTCCAAGGGAATGATCAATCATTTGCAGCATCCCCCCCCCCCTAAAACCTGCCTAATCCAATCCCTATCAGTCCTGCTGCATTTCTTGGGGATAACACTGGACAGCCTCCACCAACACTGCTTCCTAACTTGATTTGCAACAGCATCTGGATGCATCAAAGCATTATTCCACAAAGCATTATTTCTCTGATTCCACACAGTATATATCAAGGTTGTCAAGCACATTCTCAGCACATTGTTCTGTAATCTGGTTCTTCCTGGTTTTTCGATCCATCTTTCCATGTGTTCCAGGGACTGAAACCTAGCATGGACTTGTAAAATACTGCACCATCTGTCAATACATTTTTGAGTGTATTGGCATTCACAGAAAACATGCTGAATTGTCTCTTGTTTGTTCTGACACATACAGCATTTCCCATCCTGCACAACACCTATCCTTTGAAGCCTGTCTTTAGTCTGAATCCTTCTCCAAGCCACAAGCCAGCTTATGAAGCTAGCCTTGGGGATGTTCAATCTGTTCCATACCCATTTATCACAGCCCACATCCTGCTTCTCCCCTCTCAGCCCATCATAGCCTGATCTAGCAGTATACCCCTTGGAGTTAAACACCCACTTGTCCATGTTGTATCCAGTTCTGAATTGTTCCTTGACCTTGCAGAGGTTCTTCCAGTACCAGCTTGCATTACAGGGAGGGGAGTGGCTTCTCCAGTCATTGTTCCTGATGTAGACATGATTCACCCACCTCACCCATAGATTGTCCTCCTTATTGGCTATACTCCATATGTATTTACCCAGCAATGCCATGTTCCAGGCATGGCTGTCCTTGAACCCCGAACCCCCTTATGACTTAGGTCTACATACCAAGTCCCAAGCAATGGGGGCTGTTTTAGTGGAACAAGCCTGCCCTGACCCCAGAAAGTTCCTGCACACACTTACCACCTGCTCAATGACCTTCTTTGGGATGAAAAACATTGAAGCCCAGTAGCTATGAAGATTCAACAGCACTGTATTAACCAGTTGAGCTCTACCTGCATAGGAAAGGGTCCTAGTGCCCCAGGATCTAATCCTATTGGTAATTTTCTCAGCCATGAAGTCACAGTCATTCTTGCTTAGCTTTTTTGAAATGATCTTCACACCCAGATATCTGAATGGGAGAGCTTCCTCCACAAAACCAGTCTCACTCAGCACCTCATTCTTTATGTTTTCCTTCATGTTACAGTTATATAGTGCAGACTTGCTAGTATTAGCTGCAAGCCCTGACACCTTTGCAAAGGTGGCTAGTGCTCTCATATTCAACATGATGGGCTTGACCTCCCCCTTACAAAATAGGATCAGATCATCAGCAAATACTAGGTGGTTGAGCCTTAGGGTTTTACATCTGTAATGATACTGATAGCCTTCTTGGGAACTTGCATATTTTAGTAGTCTTGATAATACTCCATGCAAATGACAAAGAGCAGAGGGGACATAGGTTCCCCCTGTCTCAAACCTTGCTTGCCAGTGAATAATGGACCAGCTTCCCCATTAATGTTCCGTGAGAAGGAAGTTGTTGTAACACATGCCATCACCCAGTCCACAAACCTCCTAGGGAATTGTAATGCATTCATCATATCTTCTAAGAAATCCCACTGCACTGAGTCATATGCTTTCCTGATATCTACTTTTAACAGGCAGCTAGGAGGTGTAGCTTTCCTGTTGTAGATCCCCACCAAGTCCTGAATAATACTCACATTGTGAACAATTTGTCTCCCTTCAATGAATCCTGATTGATTTGGAGAAATGATACAGGGCAGGATCTTCTTCAATCTTCCACACATCAGCTTTGTAATACACTTGTATACAGTGTTGTAGCATGCAATAGGTCTAAATTCAGACACCAATGTAGGTTGACTAACCTTAGGGATCAAGGTAATCTTTGTGCAATTCAGTTCTCTAAGCATCTTACCATGCTGAAAGAAGTCTTTAACTGCATCACATACATCATTCCCCACTTCTGACCAAGCTGACTTGAAAAAAGTGGAGTTAAAGCCATCTGGACCAGGGGCTTTGGACCCTGGTATAGAAAACATTGCTTTCCTGATCTCCTCATCTGTAAATTCTTGTGTCATCCACTCAGCCTGCTGTTCAGTAATCACTGGCCCTTGCTGAATGATTTCAGGTTGTACCCTCTCTCTTGAAGTGGACTTTGTTCCCAACAGTTTCACATAAAATTGATGGAAAGCATCCTGCACCCCATCTGGAGAATCCCTTAGAACACCATCCATATCTTTGATTTGCAGAACTCTTTGTTGGTATTGTCTCATCTTAATAGCTTGGTGGAAGAACTTAGTGTTATCATCCCCCTCTTTTAGCCACTTTACCTTTGCCCTCTGTGCAAGAAAACTGTTGTAAGCATCTCTAACTTCTTTGAACTGCCTGGCTTCCAAAAACTCATTTGCATTAGCAATGGGGTCCTGTGGAAACTTATGCATCATGTCCTGAGCATCCTGTCGGTTTCTTCCGCGCCGGTTTAAGCGAGTCGGGTCGTCACAAAAATGATGAACAATTCTCATATTTTTGCCATGTTATGCGTGTGAAATAATGTATGATTGTATGATTAATTCATGTATGATTTGGTAATTAAAAGTTAATTTAGTAACTTCGATCATGAGTGTTATGATGTTATGGTTTAATAATATTATTGAAATTTGTTTTAATTAATTTCATGTTGGTTATTAGTTCATGCGTGTATGAGTTGTTGATGCATTCTTTAAGTTCTTGTAAATATTGAATAAATATTTTATGATTAAATAAATGACTTTTCAAGTTGGACTTTGAATTAAGTTCTTTCTTGAAGTTATATTTAATTTTTAAATTAGTTTTTCTTAATCTTTGATAATTCTTGGTCTTCATGGATAGCTTTAATGAAATCTTGTTTTGGGTCGGTTTCTTGGATTTTCGAACCATATAGGCGGTTTAATTGAGTTTTCGTTGGATTTGGTTAATTTGAATTGAAATATTTTAGAATTTTTAAGTTTTGAATATTGATCTTTACGATCATGTCGGTATTTTCGTAATTTTAAGTCTCCTATCTTAGTAACGCATAGGTTGCTAATTTGGGTGAAAGTCATAGCCGCTGTCCTGTGTTCGATATTTGTGGGGTAGTTCTTGGTCCTAGGGTGTGTTATTGTCTAGCTTGGTGACATAGTGGTTACTCACTTAGAAGTCATGGCCATTACTTAGACATAGTACTCGCATTGGAGTGCTACGGGATTTGGACACATTGGTTTGTCCCGGAATGTGTTAGGAAAGTTGGAAGACGCATAGGTCGACCAACGAGCTAAGACTAGACTGTCGGTTAGTTTTCGAGGTCGCATTGGACTCTCGATTATAAGTCGTATTAGACTGTCGGATTGGACTTTCGAGTCTTCGGTTTTGATTTCGGTTTTCGATTATGATTTTGAGTTTTCGAGTTTTCGGTTTCGGTTTTGATTTCGGATTTGGTTTTCGGTTTCGGTTTTTGAAGACTGTCGGTTTTGTCTCGGTTTTTCGTATATGTTGTATATGTGTATGTTGATCCACTTCGTTGGACGCCATGTACGTTATTATGTGATGATATTGGTTATGATGTTTGGACTATTGTACTGGTTGCTTATTATTTTATTTGATGATGTTTTATGTTATGTACGTGGCTTAAGTCCCACATTTGGGTTGAACAACCCAGTTACTTGCCACTGACAGTGGACATATATATATATATATATATATATATGTCAAGATCTGCTAAAAACATAACTTAAGTTAAAAACTAAAAACGATTGATATAAACCGTTAGGTTTAGATCAATGGTTGAAAATTGTTTAATAAAAAAAGTAGCAAAAGGGGTAAATACAAGATTAAAGGGTGCATACAAGATAAACAGGTACATAGCGTAGGAGAGACAAGAGGCAAAGATTAAACAACATATTCTAAACGTACTTATAAGATAAAAGGGATACATATAAGATTAGAAGGGGTACACAAGTTACAGTGAAATCATCTAAATGACTGAATAATTATATGGTACATTTTACAAAACAAGTGGTACATATAAATATAAAAGGGTACATGTAATTCAATGATATTATAATGTATATCAACCTATGTAGGATTTGAACCTACATCTTTTGTGTTATTACACAAATGCTCTACCAATTGAGCTAATAGATTTATCATAGTAATAACACATGACACCAAACAGTATATACCCCTAATTCATTATCACTTAAAAATGATATAAAAGCGTACATTTTAAATTAAAAGGGTACATTTTAAATTAAAGGGGTACATGTTACCAATCAAAAGTTATTGTTTCAAACTTAAAAGATGAAACAAAGGACGATCATAAATTAATATGTGCCCTCTCAAATTAATATATGTTATGTAATTATAATAGGTATGCTCATAAAAACACCAAACTATGAGCGAAGATTTCTCTTATGCATTTATCAAACACTGCCATATATGCATCATCAATTACATTATCATGAATTACAATTAGTATAACCACCGAATGTTGCCTTTGATCTAAAGTTGATCTAATTGCTTGATCCAAAACAAATAAAAAAAAGATTTGAATTGTGTTCATATAAAAGCAAACAAAACCAACCATAAACAATTGCTTGATACTCCACTACGAAAAAGGACAATCAATTGTAATGGACAAAAAATTGAAAACCAAAATGAAACATTCATCATATTGGAATCGAAATCAAAACATAAAAATCAACAAAAATAAAATGGAGGAATAAAAAAAGAAGATTGAAGTTAGAGTTAGAAGAGAATTATTTTACAATACCACTTATAGTTAAGATCAGAATTGCACAAAAATAAAAACCTAGAATTCACCCACAATTATCACCAGCGAGAAAATAACAAAAAAAAAATATATATATATCAAACAATAATTCAACATCAAAACTAATAAGCAGAACTCCACATCAACGAGAAAAAAAAATCCAAAACTAAAACTAAGATTAAAAATCGAAATTCAACAAATTACAGTTAAGATTCCTACCTGACAAAAGAAGATCATAGATGAAAAACCTGAAAGAGGAAGAATATTTGATCCCTCATGAAGATGAACAATAGAGTGCAATTTTTTTTATGATCGAACAATGGAGTGCGATTATTTAGAGAGAGGGAGAGAGAATGTGTGACTTATTTTAGAGAGGAGAGAGAAATTTTATTTTTTTTGAAACAGGAGAGAGAACGTTCTATACTGATAGTAGGTGAGAGTTCATAAAGGTAGATCAACAAATGAGAAAAGAATGAGATTAATCAAGGGGCAAGATCTGAAGTTTTTAGATTTTTAAGTTAGTACCTAATTTTTACATGATCCTATTCCCATCTATATATACATATATATATATATATACATATATATATATATATACATATATATATATATATATATATATATATAAACAGAGAGCCTTCTTACTATTTTAAATTGGAAAACACCCCATACATGGATTATCATCGGCATCATCGTCATTGCTGAGGGATAAAGGAGGGAATATAGTTATGTATGTGAATTGAATCTTACACTTTGAGAATGCAAGGGTGACTCTAGTGTCACTTAGAGGTGAAAAAAGTGACTCGATCCGAGATGCAAAACGTACATGGATTCACATGACACCATGGTGTCTACTGACTGGGTTGGTGGTAGCCATACTCCAACCGAGTCAGTCTAGCAAATAACCCTCATTAATGCTGAGAAGTCTCCCAATTTTCAAAATACTCTTACTTTTTTTTTAATTTCCAAAATATCGTCCACATAGACGGTTTGATAGATTTTTTTTTAATGGTTTAAAATAAAAACTCCTACTGCCAGTAGTGGTTTTACTAGCAGTAGCGGTTTTAATTTAAACGTACATAACCAAAATTTAACTCCAAAAGCACGAGTGCTAGCTTATGCTTCAAAAAAAAAGTGTCTTTCTTCAATTTCAAACTTTGTTCTCTGCCTTGCCCATGGCTCCAATTTGTTAGACTGACTGGGTTGCTCCACCACCGAACCTCTGCTTCACCGCCTGCTCCCGTCGTCGAGTTCTAGCTGCTCAAGTAAGGGTTATTTTTTTGTTTTTCGAACCTTTGGAAAACCGCTAGCGTGAGTAGCGGTTTTATAGAGGAAACCGCTACTTTTAGTAGCGGTTTTTAAGGACTCCGCTACTGGTAGTAGCGATTTAGCACCAGAAAGTTAAAAAAAAATGGTTTTTTTTTTCGTATGTTAATGTGGACGGTATTTTGGAAATCATAAAAAATGTAATTGTGAATTGGGAGACTTCACAGCATTATTGAGGGGAAGAGTTCATGATTTTAAGTGGAGTACTAATTATAATTCAAAGGGTGGTTAATAAAAATCAGACAATGAATAGCAATTTCCATGTAATTGTAATATACAACTTAGGAAAGTATATGGGCCATAAACAAGAAACAGGGCCCAGCTAACATTGTATTGTGATTTTGTCTATGAAGCATAAATATATTATATACTACCTCCGTTTCTTATTATTTGCAACGATTTGACACTTTTCCTCTCTATTTTATGTCACATCGTTGCAAATAATCAGAAAGGGGTATAGTATACAAGTACAACTTAGGAGAGTATATGGGCCAGAAACAAGAAAGAAAGCCCAGCTAACATAAAATATGTACTAAACCTCAATCTATTCAGTGTTTTTTTTTTTTTTCAAAAAAAAAAAATCTATTCAGTTTTCGGTTTCAGTCAACAACTATGTGTAGGTGGTATACAACACTGCCAAAAATTGCTTGATTAACCATTAGATAAGATTAGATTATATCTAGGCTAATGAAATAATCAACTTGTTATTAGCTGTTTTAAAGGCTTCAGTTGAAGATTAAAGGTTAGATTATTGCTTAGTAAAACTCGAAAGGTTGAATTATTCAAAGCAAATAATCTTATAAATAATGTCATTCAATGGAACCATGTATATTTCAACTTTAAAATCAATATTTAAATGAAAATAAATGAGTAAATATAGGGAAATAATAGAAAATCTCATGCAAACCATGCAAAATTGAGTTGAATGTTAGTACTATATTCTAAAATACAAACCACTCTTTTTAATATTGGAAAAATTGCCAAGAATAAGCTAACCTTTGGTCAATCTTCCACAATTAAGCCAAGTTTTTGAAAATCCAGAATTAAGCTAACCTTGTTATCATTTAAACTAAAAATAGGTTAAATAATGGTTATTTAACATGGTATTTTCTGTTTTTTTTATCACTATTTTACAATCATTCAACCTATTTTTGCTTTTAATGATAACAATAACTTGAAACAACAGATAACTAAAAGATTAAATAATCATTTAACCTATTTTTGGCTTAAATGATAACAAAGTTAGCTTAATTCTAGATTTTTATAAGGTTGGCTTAATTGTGGAAGATTGACCAAAGGTTGGCTTATTCTGGGCAATTTTTCCTTAAATATTTACCTCCTAAATTCACTTCTTTTCCCTCCCAAACCTAGAACTCTGGATAAGCCATATTATTCGTGATTGAAAACAGAGAATAAGCGATTCTCATTTAGTTTAACATTGAAAATTTGAACATAGTTAACTAATGAGCACTAATAAGAAAAAACATATTTCAAAGATTAGTATTTATCAATGATAATTTGAAATAGAATTCGAAATAAAATTCGATAATATGTTGTTTAGTTTTTGCTCTATATTAGTTAAAAATCCGAGCATTTGCTCGGGCTTTAACTAGTAGTGTAGAGCACGTTGTGTCTATACACCTTAAATTCTAAAGATGATTGCTTGAGGATTTCTCCTTCGGTGCATTATTTTTTTTTCTGAAATTTTCTGATCTGATCTAATCTGAGAACTTATGAGAAATGGAAATGGTAACGAAAACACCCAAAAAATGGCTTGTGTCACTTGTTCTCATTCCAAAATGCCATGTTGATCTTTAATTGTTCCAAATATTAAATTCTAATTACAACATGGTTAAACATGATTTGGTTTACATTATTTTGAAGGAGTTTGTTTAATTAATAACAATATTGTATTATTTAATATAATATTATTGAAAAAAATAATATAATTTTATTGAAAAAAAAAATCAAAATTAGAAACATTTGGATCGTGCCTTTACTACAAGAAAAAAGACTTATGGCAACAATAAAAAAGTGTTGTCATAAGCTCTATAATTGTTGCAATCAATAGCCTTTTGGCAACACTTCTTAAGGCGCCGCCAATAGGTGCCGCTGCTAAAACTTTATGGCAACAACATATTTGTTTGTGGCAACAACTTTTAAAACTGTTGCCATAAAAATCTATGGCAACACTTTTCTTTAGCAACATTTTATTTACCTATTGCAACACTTATTACTTTATTAGAGGCAACAATATGACCTATAGCCAACACTTTTTACAGATATTTAAAGCAACAGTTTCTCATTTTTTAGTGAAACTTAAATTATATATTTAGGCAACGGTTTAGGTTTTCGTCAACACATTCTTATATATCTAAGCCAACACTTTTCATAACTTATAGCAACAGTTTTATTCTTTGTCAAAGTTACAATATGGATTTTAGGCAACACTTTATATCGTGTATGGCAACGATTTTCTCATCTTATGGTAACACTTATATTATGTTTTAGGGCAACAGTTTAGATTTTAGGCAACACAATCTTACAAAGTTAATCCAACGCGTTTTTTCTTCCTAGCAAAAATTTAATAAAGTAGCAATATGAACGAATACAATCTATATCGTAGCACAAAAGCATTGAAATGTCAAGTGATATATTCATCATGTAGAAACACTACGATTTTATTAAAATTGTAGCTTTGTTTTCCACAATCTGCCCACAACTGATAGCACTTCACTAGTAATTGAATATAATTGTTTCATGTCATGACACACTTTAATGGAAAAAGGTCTGCACAAAGGAGCAGGTTGGTTGCTACTCCCCTCTGGTTCGTGGTGGTGTTGGCCAGGGGTGCAGGGGTTGTCCTGCTCTTTGGGTGCAGGGGCTAGTCTGCTCTATGGGTGCAGGGCCAGACGTGGTGGGAAGATGGGGGCTGGTTGGGTGTCCTTCCTCCTCGATCTTCCACCGACAATGGCACAGTGGGGGCTGACTGTGGGTTGGATTCATGATGCTGCGGGGGCGCTGCCCATGAGATACGGGGCGACCTACTTAGTGGGTTGCTGCCACTATGATCGCGGCTAGGCGAGTGGGCCGTCCAAGAGAGTCAGTGGCATGGTGAATCCCGGGATGAACGAGCGATGGTGCAGGGGCTGTTGTCATGTTGCACATTCACATCTTTCATCCTAAATCCCACCCATAATGATAGAACAATTTTGTGTCTGTGTTGAAGGTTGATTACTTTATGCTCCCTCTGTAGGATTTTATAGATGCGATTAGCGGAATTTCATGAAACAATTTCCTAACATCTATAACATCAGGATCACTAATAATAAATAATATGAATCAAGTATAAAAGATAGTAATTACAACCTTGATGCGTGCTTTCAATGTCAAGAACGGAGATCTAGAGCCTTAATTGTTGCTCCTCTAATCAGTCCACAAGCACTGGATTAGATCCCAGGTATGCTAGTACGGAAGAGATGGATCAATATTCACTCTCTTACTTTTTAGGGAAAAACCATATGAACACAATAGGCTTTAGGGTTTTTATGATTGTGTTACTATGTGTGCCAATTGATCATAATCTGTTGTCTCTCATAACCCTAATAAGGTACTATATACCTCATTAGTCATATCAGAGAAAACCCTAATCCTAGCATCCAATGGGCTTTATTATTTATGCCCAATCCTGTGCTATTTTGTGTGACCTCATAGGATTAAGTTAAGTATAGTTGCGAGCCCAAAATTATGTACTCACAAATTATATTTATTCTCTAGCAAGTAAATCTAATTTCCTAATTTAACTTAATTATTATCTCCATAATATAATCCTAATTATATTTAGTAATTGCCGATAATGACTGAGGACATATTCCTTCAATCTCCCACTTGTCGGAAGACAATAGCGCAATTATAAATTCCTTAAGTCTCTTAATGTCAAATTGACAATACTTTGGTATTCTCAATTTATGTTCCTTGATCGCTGAGTTCGAACTGCTCAAATGAAGTTCAACATTTAAGCTTCTTTCGCATGGCCATGCATTTTTCCAGTTCTAGCTCATCAAGAGGCCCTGACACCATTCCTACTAATTAGGAGGACTTATTCACTCTAGTATGACCATAACTCCCACTCAATTCTTAACTCCACCTGATCATTGCTTTTATGACCTCCTTTTACGGCACGACGTTTAACAATGTCAAGGTTAAGCTAATTATTTTGTGGTCATTAAGACATACTAATGTCTAAGGAATCCACTAAATATAGATTTTCGATTCTACTTTTAGAATCTGTTAGGTCAAGTTTCAATGTATCAAACATACATTCATACAATCAATTAAACATCACTATATTTCTATAGCCCATGGAACTGCGCTATCAATTGATTATATGCTAGTCTTTAAACAAACCACTTATGTCCATTTTAGTGATTTTGACTAGGGACTTTAGATAATATGTGATTTCAGTTCACTTTATAGAGTTCCATTATCAAAACGTTTTCAATAATTCTATTTGAAATCACAAGTTATTTAGACATTTTATTTAACTTCAAACCAGAATTAAATAATATTGAAACTATGTTTCAAACAACAAACATTACCATACGTTTTACAATCATAAACTGTATTCATGATTTAACATAAGACTTCATAAAAGACATTCTTTAATGTTTTTTATTCTTTTCGTCCTAGCATGACATTCATACTCGGATTACAATAATGGTTTGATCACTGGATATGAGACATTCTCATTCATATAAACTTTGCAAATTTTAAACTTTAAAGGAAATAACTTATATTTCCTCATACCAGGATATAATCCTGCAGTCCTTCTTAAGTACTTTAGGATAATCAAAGTATTTGAAACATTTATGTAAGTGCAATGTGATATATACAATAGATCATATTGTCAATACAAAAGGACTATATGTTTTAGCTCACCGAACGTTTACAAACGTCAAGTCTTGCTAGCATGTAACATTGAATGAGATGGAAAAATCTGTAAAAGTTTTCCAAGTTGGACTTAGTAAGAACCTTATCATTATCAGTTCTGTAAATAATACAGATTTATTTCTATGGATCTTGATTCCCAAAATAAAATCAATTTGTCTAAGGTCTTTCATTATAACCATTGCAGACATATATCTTGACTAACTCAAGTTTATAAAAACAATTCCAGAAACATAACTTGACTAACTCAAGTTTTTTAAAAACAATAATTCCATAACATGACTAACTCAAGCATGTGGAATTTATTTTCTTATGCTAAGTATCTCAGCTACATACAAGATCAAAAGGACAATGCTGCTCCCACTCAACTTTTGTAAACACAAACCTTCCTCTCAAATTATTTTAGAAAACCAAACGCTTTGATTATTTTAGAAAATTGAGGATTCTAACTCCGAGATGCTTATTTTAGTCCATAAATGGATTTCTTAAGCGTGTAAATCCTTTTCTGATTTGCTGGAACATCAAAACTCTTTGGTTGTGTCACATACACATCCTCTTTCAAGAAATTTATTCAAGAAATCGATTTTGATTTTCATTCGTCATATTCGAAGTTGTGACTCGTCAAAAAACATCTTCATAGATTGTTGGATCCTCACATCCCGAAATGAACAAGTCAATTCAAAACATATATCTATATGGAATCCATTAATTATATGATGATTGTCTTATTCATTAAGTGCTACATAGGACCATAGCAACTGTTGAAATGTTATCTCAACAATTTCAGCATTTCAGTACGAATCATATTCAAGAGGGCAAAACAAAGGTTCGTGAATGGAATGCACTTACTTCAACATATTGTTAGACACTGAGAAAAAAAGGTCAAACACCGAATGTCTTTCCTTAAGCTCAGTATCAAACTTTCTTATCATAAAGACAAGATGATGTCTTTTGCCTCTAATGTAGGACTAACTACATCTATTTGTTGCTTATCTGGAACTATTCAAGATATACACTACTTCCAATTGACTTTTTGGAAACATAATCTTTTCCAGAAAGGCATAATTTTAAAGTAACAAACACTTTGTTCTTAAATCAATTGTAGAAGTTAGATCCATTGTTTCTTTGGGGTAACTTTTGAAAAAACCAAATTTTCAAATTTGGTTAGCGTTATGTCCAAAAGTAAACATTTTACGATAGACATATTATCCCAATTTTGAAGGAAAGACTAATTAAGAACTTTTCCTATCCATATCTCATATGGTATATATGTCTTTTCTACTATTTTGGACGAATCTTTGTTTAGTTTTAAAATACAGCAGTTTAGAGAGCATATTCTCAGAAGTATATTGAATGATCACTAAATCTCAGTGTTAATCAAACCATTTTCAAGAAAGGTTTGATTACTTCTTTCAAACATGTCATTCAGAAATGACACTTTGTTACGAAATTGATTGTGAAAGGAATCTCACAACCTTTTGATGAGTATCAAAAATAAAATCACAAAAACCTTTGCAACTACAATTTTATCGCAATGCGTTTATCATTCTTGTTAATTTGATTCTCTATTTGCCTTCTCCGAAATATTAAAACATTTCAAATAATTTCAGCTTTTACTTCGTATTGTAAACATCATCATGTTTACTTGAATCGTTAGTAAAAGTGTGAGGTAGCTAAACCCTTCCTTGTATTTGAACTCATTGCAAAACACATCTACATGTATTAGGGTCTTGAGATCATTGGAACTATCACCTTTTCTAGTAAAGGATGATTAAGTCATCTTACCCTTCAAATATAATTTACATACATCAAACGACTCGTAGTCAAATGATGTTAGAACTCCATCCATTTGGAGCTCCTGCATGCTCATCATATATTACAAAACAGGGATGCCATTGGTAGGTGGGTTAAGAATCATTTGTTTTTAATTTCTTGTGATATATTATTTTGACAAAATCAAACTATTTGACCAGTAATTAGTTTGGCAATATGTTTAAAACATTCTATTCAAAAAACAACAATTTGTTCATAATTTAATATCATATATTGCAATTGAAATAATGTTTTTAGTAGGAATGAAATAACAATTATTTGATTCCAAAAATAAGCTATAAGGTAAGGAGAGATTCATTCAAAATCTCAAATCTGACATACAACATTTGTTTGTAGATTTACCTTTAGCTAGTTTTCTACCCTTTGTTTTACGCACATTCGAAGCAATGTGAGTTCAATAATATGTATGACATACATAGTGAGTGGAAATGCCAATCTTTTATAGCATAAACATCAAATGAAAAACTATATTTACTATACTCATTGATCTTAATAATATGTTCAGAGCATTCTATCAAAATGGATTATTCTATTATAGTAGAAAACACTTTGATATGTTGTCTTTTACAATATTTGGCTTTTCAGCATCAACGGATTTACAAACGACAACATTTGTCTTTTGTTCTAACTATATTGCCTCTTATTGCCATCCAAACATATCCTTCTGTAAATCCTATTTGTTTTATTGAATAATTTAGTTAATACTTCTTATATTCAATAATACGATAATGCTCAATCATATTGAGTTTATCTGTAATTTTGCAAATGGTTTTCCTCACTATTCACTTCAATAGTTCAATCCCATATTGAATCTATTATGAAATGAGAAAATGGTTTCAAAAGTCAACAATTGGAATCATTGAAATCCCGACCTCTCCACTTTTCAGAACGATCAAATCTTTCTAATAACATGTGATCTTATGGTCACTGAGACCTCTCTATGGTTTTCAAAACGATCAAATCTTTCTAATGACATATGACCTTATGGTCTTGGAGATTAAGCTCACTTATTATCTCGAGGCCATCGACCTCTCCATCCTTCCCTTTTGAAAACATTTTTCACTTCTTGGATGATGGTAAGCATTATTTTCTCAAACTTATTTGAGATCATAAACACGAATATTAAGGTAAATATTGACTATTAAACATTTTCTAAAACAACTCTACCTTAGCTAATTTTATTAGCTTCAGAGGTTTTTAGTGCAAAATTTAAATATGGATTTCAAGAATTATTTATTTATTAATTATGAAAACAATTCTCAAATATAGTTCAACTTACATAAAATTTGAGAACAATTCCCAAAACTTATTAAATGATATACTAAATTATATCATGCAATGTTTAATAATGTTTGTTAAATAATAGCCTAAGTTTGAAATAATTTAACAAGTTTAAGCTATTAACACTTTATTCGAGTAAATTTTGGCCCCATCTGAATAAAGTAATAACCAATATCCCCTCCCACTAAAATTAAACGGACTTTGGCCCTGCCTTCAATTTTTAGCAGTTGAGGTAAGTTAACATTTTACTAATTACAAACACTTTGTAATTCTTGGCCAATAGGCAATAATTATGTGTTTAAAACCTATTTCTTTGCTTCAAAACCCAAAACTTGATCTTTTCATGGTTTTGTTGAATTTAACCAAACATTAACAAGTAAGTTTCAAAAACCTACCCTACTCTTCCAAGATTAAAAGTGACACCCTGCTTTGGCAGAACCTATCAACTTATGATCGAGGGTCTCATAGGTGTTGTTTGGGAAAGCATATAACTCAATATTACAATTCGGGACCTAAATTTGTTATAACTAATTATAATTCTTGGTAGATAATTTAACAATACTTTGCTAAATTTTATCTCATAGCTTCAAAATTCAAAACTTTGTCTTTTGATAATTTTGTTGAGTTAAACCAAACATTAACATGTAGGTTTCAAAAAAAACTACCCTATTATCCATGAATTACAAGCAACACCCTGCTTTGGCAGAAACTATTACTTATGATTCTAAGGCTTTATAGGTGTTTGTTTGGAAAAGCAATTAAAACTCAATATTATTAGTGGGGATCAATTTATAAATCTGGTTACTAACAAGTGAACACATATAATTAATTAAACCACAAACATAAACTTATAAGAATTTAATTATAAAATAAATGCATAATAAAGCAAAATAAATATGATCCTACACTAGTAGAAAATAATTTAAATGTTGCGGTTGTATTTCACGTAAATGATGTAGTTTTCAACCGCAGCATTTATAGGCGTATCTTTTGAATTGTTTCTAAATGATGCGGTTTTTCAACCGCATCTTCTACCTACTAAAAGTTGCGGTTTTTTATAAAACCGCAACTTTTAATTTAAAAAAAAATTTGCAAATAAAACCGCATCTTTTAATTGAAAAAACCGCATCTTTTAAAAAAAAATCCGCATCTTTTTGAATTTTTTTAAATAATAAATTTAATATTTATATTACAAATACATATATTTAAATTCAATGATAGAAGGGTAATTCCTATTGATAGTGAACCCCATTCTCACACATCTTCGAGGATGCTATTCGATAATCATCACCACGTCATTACCCGGGGTCGAAGTAGAAGCAATAATTAAAAAAAAAATCATATATTATATATACACGAAAATTTCATACAATAAATAACGTTTAATAATAACAAAGAAGTAATACTACAGGAAATCACAAATATGTATCAGTAATGATAGCTGTACACTTGTCTCGAACTTCATTGATCTCTGTAGATGTGACTGGCCCTTCTCTTGGTGTGTTGAAACTCTGAGAAATACATAACATAAATGATGTGATTAGTTTTCGCCACACTAAAAGCAAGAAATCTAGACCAATCAAACTATTTTGTATTTTTAAATGTCATTCACGTCCTATAATATTCAAGTAAACTTTGTATGAATTATTTGCATGATTTTGGACAAACTTAGAGCGTTTTAGAACAAAAAAACAAGCCAAATAGGTCATTTTTAGGTCTTTTTGGTGTTATAGTTCCCATCTTGGCATTGATCAGCCTAGTTCATGTTTTTAAGGTTCATTCACAACCCATAACATTTATGTAAACATTCTATAACTTATTTGCATGTTTTTGAGAAAGATTAGAGGGTTTTGGAACAAAAAAAACCAAATATGCCATTTTTGGCTCGTTTTTGGTGTTTTAGCTCCCAGCTTGGCATCGATCAACTTAGATTACGTTTTAAGGTTCATTTACATCCTATAATATTCATGTAAACATTATATGACTTATTTGCATGATTTTGAGAAAAGTTATAGCTTTTTGGAACCAAAACAAACTAAATAGGGCATTTTTGACTCGTTTTGGTAGTTTTCGTTCCCATCTTTTCACCAATCAACCTAATTTGTATTTTTACGTGGCATTCATGTCTTATAATATTTATGTAAACTTTATATGACTTATTTTCATGATTTTGGACAAAGTTAGAGTGTTTTAGAACCAAAACGAGCCAATTTAATAGGTCATTTTTGGGTCGTTTTTGGTGTTATAGTTCCCATCTTTGCATCGATCAACCTAGTTCATGTTTTTAAGGTTTATTCACAACTCATAACATTGATGTAAACATTCTATAACTTATTTGAATGTTTTTGGGAAAGGTTAGAGGGTTTTGGAACAAAAAACAAATCAAATAGACCGTTTTTGGACTCGTTTTGGTAGTTTTCGTTCCCATCTTCTCACCAATCAACCTAATTTGTATTTTTAAGTTTCATTCATGTCCTATAATATTCATGTAAACTTTATATGACTTATTTGCATGATTTTGGACAAAGTTAGAGCGTTTTAGAACAAAAAACGAGCAATATAGGTCCTTTTTTGGTCATTTTTGGTGTTATAGTTCCCATCTAGGCATCGATCAACCTAGTTCATGTTTTTAAGGTTCATTCACAACTCATAAAATTGATGTAAACATTCTATAACTTATTTTCATGTATTTGCGAAAGGTTAGAGGGTTTTGGAACAAAAAACAAATCAAATAGGCTTTTTTAATTAACTCGTTTTGGTGGTTTTCGTTCCCATCTTCTCACGAATCAACCTAATTTGTATTTTTAAGTTTCATTCATATCCTATAATATTCATGTAAACTTTATATGACTTATTTGCATGATTTTGGACAAAGTTAGAGCGTTTTAGAAAAAAAAACGAGCAATATAGGTCCTTTTTGGTCATTTTGGGTGTTGTAGTTCCCATCTTGGCATCGATCAACCTAGTTCATGTTTTTAAGGTTCATTCACAACTCATAACATTGATGTAAACATTCTATAACTTATTTGCATGTTTTTGGGAAAGGTTAGAGGGTTTTGGAACAAAAAACAAATCAAATAGGTCGTTTTTTGACTCGTTTTGGTGGTTTTCGTTCCCATCTTCTGACCAATCAACCTAATTTGTATTTTTAAGTTTCATTCATGTCCTGTAATATTCATGTAAACTTTATGTGACTTATTTGCATAATTTTGTACAAAGTTAGAGCGTTTTAGAACAAAAAACGAGCCAAATAGGTCATTTTTTGGTCATTTTTGGTGTTATAGTTCCCATCTCAGCATCGATCAACCTAGTGCATGTTTTTAAGGTTCATTCACGACTCAGAACATTGATGTAAACATTCTATAACTTATTTGCATGTTTTTGGGAAAGGTTAGAGGGTTTTGGAACAAAAAACAAATCAAATCGGCTGTTTTTGGACTCGTTTTGGTAGTTTTCGTTCCCATCTTCTCACCAATCAACCTAAATTCTATTTTTAAGTTTCATTAATGTCCTATAATATTCATGTAAACTTTATATGACTTATTTCCATGATTTTGGACAAAGTTAGAGCGTTTTAGAACAAAAAACGAGCCAAATAGGTCCTTTTGGGTCATTTTTGGTGTTATAGTTTCTATCTTAGCATCGATCAACCTAGTTCATGTTTTTAAGGTTCATTCACAACTCATAACATTGATGTAAACATTCTATAACTTATTTGCATGTTTTTGGGAAAGGTTAGAAGGTTTTGGAACAAAAAACATATCAAATAGGCCGTTTTTTGCCTCGTTTTGGTGGTTTTCGTTTCCATCTTCTTACCAATCAACCTAATTTGTATTTTGAAGTTTCATTCATGTCCTGTAATAGTCATGTAAACTTTATATGACTTATGTCCATGATTTTGGACAAAGTTAGAGCGTTTTAGAACAAAAAACGAGCCAAGTAGGTCGTTTTTGGGTCATTTTTGGTGTTATAGTTCTCATCTTCGCATCGATCAACCTAGTTCATGTTTTTAAGGTTCATTCACAACTCATAACTTTGATGTAAACATTCTATAACTTAATTGCATGTTTTTGGGAAAGGTTAGAGGGTTTTGGAACCAAAAGAAACAAAATAGGGCATTTTTTACTCGTTTTGGTAGTTTTCATTCCCCAAAAAAAACAATTGAAAGTTAAAAAGAGGAACACATACCGTTTTTTCCAGATCTTTTACTTCAACGAAAGACGAAACTATATCATAAAGGTAGCGCATAACATAGTATCCACATTCAACAACACCAAGTTGTTGTGCACACTGAAATGACATAGTATCCACACAAAATGATTATATTGTTAGAAGAAAATTAGCTAACTATATCGATCTTGTGAACAATAAACAACACGAGTTACAAAATTCTATAACTTACCTTCATCGACTTCCATTTAGGGATAGAATCTCTTCTATAACAATAAACAACACGAGTTACAAAATTCTATAACACATGTTAATGTTGTATCAATCAGTAGAATATATATATATATAGACACATCACACAAAAAAGCTAAATATGGATGTAGTCCAAAGGGTCCTTATCACTGCAACCTAATCCATCCTTGGACATCTAATCCCACTAGTGATTGTATTTATTTTTTTTATGCACAAACTTATTATTTACACAATTATTTTCTAATATAGCAAAAAACAAATACATTAATCTTAAACCAAATTATAACCAAAGATTTGTGCTACTACTTATTTCGTATGATTTTTTTTTTTTAAAAATTATTCAACAACTATATTACAGAAACTCTTACTTTAAAAACTAAACTTTACTACTCAAATCTATATAATTGATGATGGCATCATACTAAACACATTCTTTCAACAAAAAAATTGATTGCATATAACTACAAGCCAAAAAAGGCATTTTTGACTCTTTTTAGTTGTTTTCGTTCCCATCTTCTCACCAATCAACCTAATTTTAATTTTTAAGTTTGATTCATGTCCTAAAGTATTCATTTAAACTTTTCATGACTTATTTGCATGATATCGGACAAAGTTAGAGCGTTTTATAACAAAACTGAGCCAAATTGGTCATTTTTAGCTTGTTTTTGGTCATTCAACAACTATATTACAAAAACTCCTACTTTAAAAACTAAACTTTACTACTCATATCTAATTATCTATACAATTAATAATCAATCATTCATTATATATTTATAAATTTATAAAATATTATATAGTAATTTATTTTCCTCCATTTGTTTCATGAGCTACTTTAGTATTTTGACAATTCACATTTTTGTTTTTAACTTGTATAATTGTAAATATTAAAAAAAAAAATTATATGACTTTTTATCAATTAATTGATTTTAATTTATATGATTATAAATTCACATTAATGATGATTACTAAACCCATTCTTTCATCAAAAAAATTGCTTGCATATAACTACATCCAATGAGATCTTGAAATTAGTGCTTCAAACACTTTACTAAATCAACCTAATTTGTGCATCAAATAAAAACTAAAAAAATTAGGGTATAATTTACCACAATAAAAGGGCTAATTCGTAGGTGACAATTGAAAAAAATTAGGGCAAACTGAGCAATTATCATACAATTAAAGGCTGAAATTATACCTTAATTCGTAGGTGAAAGTAGTAGCTAGCAAGGAGGAGCAAGAGTAATGAACGGAGATGGAGCAGCGAGCAAGAAGCGAAGATGGAGCAGCGAGCAAGAAGCGAAGATGGAGCAGCGAGCATAACGAGCAATGACAGAGCAGAGATGGAGCAGCGAGCAACAAACAGAGCAACAAGAGCAGCGAGCAACGAACGATGGAAGAGCAAAGATGGAGATGGAGCAGAGGCTGGTGGAATTGGTGGTGGAGATGAAGAAGGATCGAAGCTGGCGACGGAGCAAAGATGAAGACGGAGCACGACAGAGGAGGAGAGGGAAAAAATTTTGGAGTTAGGTTTTGAAATTTTTTGGGAGGGATAGATAGCAGTTAGCACTATAGCAGTACATATCAGTTAAATTCATTTTTTACAATTCAAAAGATGCGGATTCAACAAATTTTTTTTTGGGTTATTTTTCATTTAAAAGATATGGTTTTTTAAAAAACCGCATCATTTGATATGCAGCAAAATAATTTTTTTCTACTAGTGCTAGTATAGCCCATATGAATAAAATCTAATCTTCATTAACTCCATTTGAATCTTCTTGGACCACTTTCCTCAATTCTTCATGGACCTCCACTTTTGATTATTTACTATTATTATTTAAACTTAAATAATTGAAATAACATTACAAAAATACAAACGATTTGCAAATCGTATTTAATTTACAAAGAATACATCACGATGCGCAGATCGTATTTTCTATCCTATTTTGGGCCATACTAGTCATAATATGTAAATAATATCATATATTATAAACCTGCAAGCATTTAAAAAATATTGCAAATAAAAGCAATAACAACTAATACCATATATTAGTATACTATTATTTTCATTCAACTAAAATTCATATATGGAATTAATCAACATTAATTATTAATTTGCATTATTTGGGGTTGTTTAATACTCATAAAAAAATATTTATTTAATTGTTATTTAAACTCTTTAAACAATAACTTTATTTATTCCAAAATAAATAAATCAAAACAAAACAAAAAAAAAAACTTTGTCAACTTACCAAAACTTATTTTGTGTATAGTTAAAGAAAATGGGGTCAATGCTTAATTATAGGATTAATATTAATTTTTTTTAATTTTAACAATAAATAAATAAAACAAAACCAAAAAAAAATTGATAATTACACAGCAGCAGCAGCAGGCAGCAACGTGAAGCCACGGCAGCCACCCGCACCGTCGCCTACGACCGCCGACGGCAGCCTCGCCCCACCCAGAAAACGACGACGAACATATCCCCGGCCTCGCAGCACCTCCCACGCCACCAGTGACGTCGGAAAAGGGACGAAATTCCTCCCAAAGTGTTCGAACTTTTCGAGCATGATTTGGGACAAATCGAACAACTTTTGGTCGAATTGATTCTTGAATAGCATTGGCTGCGTTGTTTTCTACATTTCCCACAAACTAATTTGTAAAAAGCAACATTCAAAGAAAGTTTTTTGAAGAATATGCAAATTTAGGGTTCGAATTTTTCGAACCAAAGAACTTATAAATTCGTTTGATTTAATAGGTTAAAACAATAAATTTTGTTATGAATTTGCAATTAAAGATGTAGCAAACAAAAGCCCCAATATAATTTTGAACAATAACAAGTATTAATCCATGAATCTGGGTTGGTGCTTGTTCGAACGGTACGAACTTCGATTTTTTATTATTTTTTTTTCGAGTATAATATAACTAAAATACAATAAAAATCACTATTTTAATTATGCAAATTAACCCATATATTTAATCCTCCCTTAATTGAATGAAAATAATAATTTTTGTCATTAAAAACATGATCATATTAAAATTATTACAGGGCTCTGATACCATTGTAGGATTTTATAGATGCGATTAGCGGAATTTCATGAAACAATTTGCTAACATCTATAACATCAGCATCACTAATAATAAATAATATGAATCAAGTATAAAAGATAGTAATTACAACCTTTGATGCGTGCTTTCAATGTCAACAACGGAGATCTAGAGCCTCAATTGTTGCTCCTCTAATCAGTCCACAAGCACTGGATTAGATCCCACGTATGCTAGTACGGAAGAGATGGATCAATATTCACTCTCTTACTCTTTAGGGAAAAACCATATGAACACAATAGGCTTTAGGGTTTTTATGATTGTGTTACTATGTGTGCCAACTGATCATAATCTGTTGTCTCTCATAACCCTAATAAGGTACTATATACTTCATTAGTCATATCAGAGAAAACCCTAATCCTAGCATCCAACGGGCTTTATTATTTATGCCCAATCCTGTGCTATTTTGTGTGACCTTATAGAATTAAGTTAAGTATAGTTGCGAGCCCAAAATTATGTACTCACAAATTATATTTATTCTCTAGCAAGTAAATATAATTTCCTAATTTAACTTAATTATTATCTCCATAATATAATCCTAATTATATTTAGTAATTGCAGATAATGACTGAGGACATATTCCTTCACCCTCAACCTAGGATTCTTTAATGGGAGATGTTTTGCCTCGGTTTCTAATGTTCCTAAGGTTGTGGTGGTGACAAGAAAAATACCTTCATTTCGACCTAGTGTTCTATTTTTTTGCTCGCAATGATAAGATGAGAATGGCTACAGTGAAGCTAGATTTCTTCGAGCTCTCTCGACCACGGGTTCTTTCATGGGAGATGGTGTGCCTTGGTTCTTAATGTCCTATTGGTGGTGATGGTTCCAAGGGAGATACTCATAGTGGCCTTCTTTTCTTATTGTTATGGTAGTTGGTAATTGGTTGGATTAAGGATAGTTATGGTCGATATCAGAGCTCTTGGCATTGACGTCCCATGGTCCTATTTTACTTTAGGTCTAGCTAGCGATGTATTGTAATATAAAGGACTATGTCCTTAGGCTAGTTTAGGTGTTTTTTTTTTGTTTTTTTTTTAATGGTGTATCCCTACTTTACTTGCTGGTTTGTATTGTTTATTAGGATCTTATTCCTTCGGTAAGCTTGTATAGTAGTTGTATTGTTTTGGGTGGTGCTGGAGTTTATTAGGGTCTGTCCCTAATAGTCTATTAGTTATCATCTTGGTGGTGGCTTTGTGTCACTTTCATAGGGTAGGATGTAATAATCTTCTCCTTTGGTATATAATTCTTTTACTTACAAAAAAAAAACACTATAAACCAAATTCACACTATAAAACAAAAATTACTCAAAGCTAAGCTACCAAAACTTATCTAATGTTTATTTGACCACAATCTGGTAAATATGAATTACGGATGGAGTTGTAATACTTGAAGCTCTGCACCAACCTGTAAAACGAAAAAAAGACAAAAGCAAATAATTAGGAGATAGTACCACAGTGCTAGTGATTATTAAGACCTTAGGGACAAAATTCATTTACAACTTGTTATAAGGTTTGATGGAAAAACAAATATGTACCAAATTGCTAGTAATTACTCATTTAGAAATCAAATGACTGGACCTTATTGAATAGATTAGAGCAGAGTCAACTTTAATAAACACAAATTGAAATTTACACAATTGCTACTAATCATGATGTTTTTCCCAATGTTGCAGACATGATCAATTATTCTTTCCTTTTAAATTAAAGGGTACATTTTAAATTAAAGGGGTACATGTTACCAATCAAATGTTATTGTTTCAAACTTAAAAGATGAAACAAAGGACGATCATAAATTAATATGTACAATCTGAAATTAATATGTACCCTCTCAAATTAATATATGTTATGTAATTATAATAGGTATGCTCATAAAAACACCAAACTAAGAGCGAAGATTTCTCTTATGCATTTATCAAACACCGCCATATATGCATCATCAATTATATTATCATGAATTACAATTAGTATAACCACCGAATGTTGCCTTTGATCTAAAGTTGATCTAATTGCTTGATCCAAAACAAACAAAAAAAAGATTTGAATTGTGTTCATATAAAAGCAAACAAAACCAACCATAAACCATTGCTTGATACTCCACTACGAAGAAGGACAATCAATTGTAATGTACAAAAAATTGAAAACCAAAATGAAACATTCATCATATTAGAATCGAAATCAAAACATAAAAATCAACAAAAATAAAATAGAGGAATAAAAAAAGAAGATTGAAGTTAGAGTTAGAAGAGAATTATTTTACAATACCGCTTATAGTTAAGATCAAAATTGCACAAAAATAAAAACCTAGAATTCACCCACAATTATCACCAGCGAGAAAATAACAAAAAAAATATATATATCAAACAAGAATTCAACATCAAAACTAATAAGCAGAACTCCACATCAACGAGAAAAAAAATCCAAACCTAAAACTAAGATTAAAATCGAAAATTCAACAAATTACAGTTAAAATTCCTACCTGACAAAAGAAGATCATAGATGAAAAGCCTGAAAGAGGAAGAATATTTGATCCCTCATGAAGATGAACAATAGAGTGCAATTTTTTTGATGATCGAACAATGGAGTGCGATTATTTAGAGAGAGGGAGAGAGAATGTGTGACTTATTTTAGAGAGGAGAGAGAAATTTTGTTTTTTTGAAACATGAGAGAGAATGTTCTATACTAATAGTAGGTGAGAGTTCATAAAGGTAGATCAACGGATGAGAAAAGAATGAGATTAATCAAGGGGCAAGATCTGAAGTTTTTAGATTTTTAACTTAGTACCTAATTTTTACATGATCGTATTCCCACATATATATATAAACAGAGAGCCTTCTTACTATTTTAAATTGGAAAACACCCCATACATGGATTATCATCGGCATCATCATCATTGCTGAGGGATAAAGGAGGGAATATAGTTATGTATGTGAATTGAATCTTACACTTTGAGGATGCAAGGGTGACTCTAGTGTCACTTAGAGGTGAAAAAAGTGACCCGATCCGAGACCCAAAAAAGTGACCCCAATTTCACCCGACCCAAATTATCCGAACATTAATGTGTGTGATCTTGGTTATTATGCCCTTTAAATATCTATTGGGTGAAAATCTAAATCTAACCCGAAAATAAAAGCTCTTAAACTCGAATTGACCCGGCCAAAACGACCCGTTTCCCGTAAATAGTGTCACTACATTGAAACCCGATCCTCATACACATGTGTTTAACGGGTACATACTCACACACACATACCCTGGATGTGTCACACACATGCACACACTAGTTTTTGGGTCTGGTGGTACTGATTTTTGGGTCTTTTACACCATGGCTTTTTTTTCAATTTTGAAAAAACTGAAGATGGCGGCAGTCAAGGGAGGTAGCAGTTGATGGCGGTGGTGGTGGTAGCCATACTCCGAGCGTAGGTGCTGGTTAGACACCATTGGGGAATTAAATTAAAGTGTCTTTCTTCAATTTCAAACTTTGTTCTGTGCCTTGTCCATGGATCCAATTTGCTAGACTGACTGGGTTGCTCCACCAATGAACCTCTGCTTCACCGCCTGCTCCCGTCGTCGAGTTCCAGATGCTCAAGTAAGGGTTAACCACTAGCATGAGTAGCGGTTTTATAGAGGAAACCGCTACTTTTAGTAGCGGTTTTTAAGGACTCCGCTACTGGTAGTAGCGATTTAGCACCAAAAAGTTAAAAAAATGGTTTTTTTTTTCGTATGTTAACGTGGACGGTATTTTGGAAATTGTAAAAATTGTAACTACAATTTGTGAATTGGGAGACTTCACAACATTATTGAGGGGAAGAGTTCATGATTTTAAGTGGAGTACTAATTATAATTAAAAGGGTGGTTAATAAAAATCGGACAATGAATAACAATTTCCATGTAATTGTATTATACAAGTTAGGAAAGTATATGGGCCATAAACAAGAAACAGGGCCCAGCTAACATTGTATTGTGATTTTGTCTATGAAGCATAAATATATTATATAATACCTCCGTTTCTTATTATTTGCAACGATTTGACACTTTTCCTCTCTATTTTATGTCACATCGTTGCAAGTAATAAGAAAGGGATGTAGTATACAAGTACAACTTAGGAGAGTATATGGGCCAGAAACAAGAAAAAAAGCCCAGCTAACATAAAATATGTACTAAACCTCAATCTATTCAGTTTTTTTTTTTTTTCAAAAAAAAATTCTATTCAGTTTTCGGTTTCCGTCAACAACTATGTGTAGGTGGTATACAACACTGCCAAAAATTGCTTGATTAACCATTAGTTAAGATTAGATTATATCTAGGCTAATGAAATAATCAACTTGTTATTAGCTGTTTTAAAGGTTTAAGTTGAAGATTAAAGGTTGGATTATTGCTTACTAAAACTCGAAAGGTTGAATTATTCAAAGGAAATAATCTTATAAATAATGTCATTCAATGGAACCATGTATATTTCAACTTTAAAATCAATATTTAAATGAAAATAAATGAGTAAATATAGGGAAATAATAGAAAATCTCATGCAAACCATGCAAAATTGAGTTGAATGTTAGTACTATATTCTAAAATACAAACCACTATTTTTAATATTCGAAAAATTGCCAAGAATAAGCTAACCTTTGGTCAATCTTCCACAATTAAGCCAGGTTTTTGAAAATACAGAATTAAGCTAACCTTGTTATCATTTAAGCCAAAAATAGGTTGAATGATTGTAAAATAGTGATAAAAACAAAAGAAAATAACATGTTAAATAACCATTATTTAACCTATTTTTGGCTTAAATGATAACAAAGTTAGCTTAATTCTAGATTTTTATAAGGTTGACTTAATTGTGTAAGATTGACCAAAGGTAGGCTTATTTTGGGCAATTTTTCCTTAAATATTTACCTCCTAAATTCACTTCTTTTCCCTCCTAAACCTAGAACTCTGGATAAGCAATATTATTCGTGATTGAATACAGAGAATAAGCCATTCTCATCTAGTTTAACATTGAAAATTTGAACATAGTTAACTAATGAGCACTAATAAGAAAAAAAATATTTCAAAAATTAGCATTTATCAATGATAATTTGAAATGGCATTCGAAATAAAATTCGATAATATGTTGTTTAGTTTTTGCTCTATATTAGTTAAAAATTCGAGCATTTGCTCCGGCTTTAACTAGTAGTGTAGAGCACGTTGTGTCTATACACCTTAAATTCTAAAGGTGATTGCTTGAGGATTTCTCCTTCGGTGCGTTCTTTTTTTTTTCTGAAATTTTCTGATCTGATCTAATCGGAGAACTTATGAGAAATGGAAATGGTAACGAAAACACCCAAAAAATGACTTGTGTCACTTGTTCTCATTCCAAAATGCCATGTTGATCTTTAGTTGTTCCAAATATTAAATTCTAATTACAACATGGTTTAATATGATTTGGTTTACATTATTTTGAAGGAGTTTGTTTAATTAATAACAATATTGTATTATTTAATATATATAATATATATTATTGAAAAAAATAATATAATTTTATTAAAAAAAAAAATCAAAACTAGAAACATTTGGATCGTGCCTTTACTACAAGAAAAAAGACTTATGGCAACAACAAAAAAGTGTTGTCATAAGCTCTATAATTGTTGCAATAGCCTTTTGGCAACACTTCTTAAGGCGTCGCTGACCGGTGCATTTGAGCACCATCTTATAGGTCATTTTTCATCCTTTTTAGTCTTTGTTTTGCCCATATTTGTGCATTTTTAATTGGTTTCTCCTCCGCTCGTTACATGTTACCAAGATTTGGATCTCTCTTCATTTGTGGGTATTTTCTATGTATTTTTTAGAGTAAATGAGAATACAAGTGCTTTGATATTTTGCATGAGTTGTTTCAGGTCCACACCAAAGCATTCGGAGCCTTGTGTGCGTAGCTCGAGCTCGGGAGTGACAATTCAAAGCTTGAAGTGGAATGAAATGGCAGCTCCAACGCCGAGCGTCCGCTCGGACTACTTGTCGAAGATGCAGGAGCTTCTTGTTGGAGCTAGAGCGTCCGCTCCAACCCTTGGAGTGTCCGCTCCCCTTGCCCAGCCTCAGCACGCCCAAGTACCACCAAGCGTCCGCTCCTACCCTCAGAGCGTCCGCTCGGCCTAGATCAGAGAGGCATTGGCTGCTAGGAAAGGTCAGAGCGTCCGCTCCAACGCATGGAGCGTCCGTTCGCCATGCATGGAGCGTCCGCTCCCCTTCCTTAGCGTCCGCTCGTGGTACTCATTGTCAGCTCGTCTATTTGTCGTATTAGTGGAGCGTCCGCTCTCAACCCTCAGAGCGTCCGCTCCCACCTGCAGCGGCTCATTTATTCTGAATATTCCCCTTCTCTCTCATGTAATATATAAATACCCCAACTCTTCTAGGTTTAAGGGGCACGAAAAAAAATATCAATATACATAGCTTTATTTTCAGTATTTTTAGAGAGAGAAACACAAGAGTTTTAATAGTTTTAGCTTGTAATCATCAACAGTTTCTTCTTCATTTGCAATCAATCCATTTATTCAATCTTCTAGTTTGGTAACATTTCTTATCATTCTTTCTTTGTTATTTGTTCATCATTTGTATGTTATTATTTGTTGAGCTATTACTTGTCATTAGCTATAACCTCTTGTTCATTGTGTTTGTGATTTTAAGTTTAAATCTTTGAAGTAGTATTTGCAAGTCTAGTTGTTATTTTCCATGTTTATTAGTTTCTCTACTTCTTCTATCATGTTTGGTCTATTTATGGCTTTTGTTAGTATGAACATCCCTCTCCTAGGCTAGATTTCTAGCTAGGGGAGGGGGAAAATGATGGTATTTTGATTATTGAACATGGAGTAATTGTTAGTTTGGTATGAAATAATTTGTTGATGCTTGTTTTCTAACATGGATTGAAATGCTAGATTAGGAGTTTGGCCAACTTCTAGGATAGAATCTTGGACTAACCAAGTGTGGTTGAGAAATCTAAGCATGAGGTTAGAGACAACATGTTAGGAATGGTCTAGAGTAATTCGAACCGGGTTGTGAGCGAGGTAGAGAATGAGAGATCTAGTCTACCGAGCGATTCGATCCATGGTGTTTGGTTTGGTCTAGGTTGAGATGTTGTGTGAGTGGGTCGGCTGAGAAATCTAAGCCCTCTTGCATAAACTAATCTCCTTGCTTGAAACAAATGATTTTGTGCTTGCTATGTGGTTGCTCCGTGCTTGATTTTTGGAATATCATGTTTTCCCCCTTTCCCTAGTGCCTTTAATCGTTGATTTTACTCCATTTTAATTTAATTTATTTGCATTAGATTTAGTTTGTTAAACTAGTTTAGTCACCTTTCCTCTTTATTAAAAACCCCCCCTTTTTCACTCGATAACTTGACTAAGTAATCCGCTAGTTTCTTGTGGTTCGACCCCTTACACTCCTATGCTATTCGTTAGGTTAGCCTAGGGTATTATTTTTGACCGGATTAGGAATTAACGAGCCCTAAGCCCCGATCAGCCGCCAATAGGTGTCGCTGCTAAAACTTTATGGCAACAGCATATTTGTTTGTGGCAACAACTTTTAAAAACTGTTGCCATAAAAATCTATGGAAACACTTTTCTTTAGCAACATTTTATTTACCTATTGCAACACTTATTACTTTATTAGAGGCAACAATATGACCTATAGACAACACTTTTTACAGATATTTAAAGCAACAGTTTCTCATCTTTTAGTGAAACTTAAATTATATATTTAGGCAACGATTTAGGTTCTGGTCAACACATTCTTATATATCTAAGCCAACACTTTTCATGACTTATAGCAACAATTTTATTCTTTGTCAAAGTTACAATATGGATTTTTGGCAACACTTTATATCGTGTATGGCAACGATTTTCTCATCTCATGGTAATACTCTTATGTTATGTTTTAGGGCAACAATTTAGATTTTAGGCAACATAATCTTACAAAGTTAATCCAACACTTTTTTTCTTTAAAGCGAAAATTTAATAAAGTAGCAATATGAACGAATACAATCTATATCATATCACAAAAGCATTGAAATGTCAAGTGATATATTCATCATGTAGAAACACTACGATTTTATTAAAATTGTAGCTTTGTTTTCCACAATCTGCACACAACTGATAGCACTACACTAGTAATTGAATATAATTATTTCATGTCATGACACTCTTTAATGGGAAAAGGTCTGCACAAAGGAGCAGGCTGGTTGCTACTCCCCTCTGGTTCGTGGTGGTGTTGGCCAGGGGTGCAGGGGTTGTCCTGCTCTTTGGGTGCAGGGGCTAGTATGCTCTATGGGTGCAGGGCCAGACATGGTGGGGAGATGGGGGCTGTTTGGGTGTCTTTCCTCCTCGATCTTCCACCCACCATGGCACAGTGGGGGCTGACTGTGGGTTGGATTCATAATGCTGCAGGGGGCGCTACCCATGAGATACGGGGCGACCTACTTGGTGGGTTGCTGCCACTATGATCGCGGCTAGACGAGGGGGCCTTCCAAGAGAGTCAGTGGCATGTTGAAGGTTGATTACTGTACGCTCCCTCAACCTAGGATTCTTTAATGGGAGATGTTTTGCCTCGGTTTCTAATGTTCCTAAGGTTGTGGTGGTGACAAGAAAAATACCTTCATTTCGACCTAGTGTTCTATTGTTTTGCTCGCAATGATAAGATGAGAATGGCTGCAATGAAGCTAGATTTCTTCGAGCTCTCTCGACCACGAGTTCTTTCATGGGAGATGGTGTGCCTCGGTTCTTAATGTCCTATTGGTGGTGATGGTTCCAAGGGAGATACTCATAGTGGCCTTCTTTTCTTATTGTTATGGTAGTTGGTAATTGGTTGGATTAAGGATAGTTATGGTCGATATCAGAGCTCTTGGCATTGACGTCTCATGGTCCTACTTTACTTTAGGTCCAGCTAGCGATGTATTATAATATAAAGGACTATGTCCTTAGGCTAGTTTAGGTGTTTTTTTTTTGTTTTTTTAATGGTGTATCCCTACTTTACTTGCTGGTTTGTATTGTTTATTAGGATCTTATTGCTTCGGTAAGCTTGTATAGTAGTTGTATTGTTTTGGGTGGTGCTGGAGGCTATTAGGGTCTGTCCCTAATAGCCTATTAGTTATCATCTTGGTGGTGGCTTTGTGTCACTTGCATGGGGTAGGATGTAAAAATCTTCTCCTTTGGTATATAATTCTTTTACTTACCAAAAAAAAAACACTATAAACCAAATTCACACTATAAAACAAAAATTACTCAAAGCTAAGCTACCAAAACTTATCTAATATTTATTTGACCACAATCTGGTAAATATGAATTACGGATGGAGTTGTAATACTTAAAGCTCTGCACCAACCTATAAAACGAAAAAAAGACAAAAGCAAATAATTAGGAGATAGTACTAAAGTGCTAGTGATTATTAAGACCTTAGGGACAAAATTCATTTACAACTTGTTATAAGGTTTGATGGAAAAACAAATATGTACCAAATTGCTAGTAATTACTCATTTAGAAATCAAATGAATGGACCTTATTGAATAGATTAGAGCAGAGTTGTCAACTTTAAAAAACACAAATTGAAATTTACACAATTGCTACTAATCATGATGTTTTTCCCAATGTTGCAGACATGATCATTTATTCTTTCCTTTCACTTTCAGCCAGGTGAATATGCAAAAGATCAAGTGTTGGCTTGGTTTACACTATATGGTTACTGGTTATCAAACTTTAATCGGAAGATACAAGGAAGAGGTGGTTCAAAGTTTCAAAGGCATGTGATTTATGTTGTGATCAATGCGGGGGGATAGGAGTTGTTGCTTATGTGACCTTTTTATCTTGGATAATCTACACTACAAAGTGAGACAACTATCTCAAACAAAAACCTCAATACCACTACACCCACAATTATTATACCTATATAGTTTCAAAACAATAAATAATTCTCCAGCAAAGAGCCAAGCAAAATAACAAACTTACTTAAGGAGAAAAGCCAAAACAATTAATGCTCAAGATAACAAGGTTAGGGGGGTTAACCAACAGAGCAGAGTAGCAACAACTAGATGGATTAGAACAAGAAAGTTAACATGTGATATCAACCAAAAAGTAACAAGTACAATAGTAAGAAAATAACAAATTAGTTTCGGGATTGATGAGGGGTTATATATCTGTAGAATGTTAGTAAAAAATGCATCCAGAAATTTGTATTAGACTTAGAGCCTTGGGGTTATATACCTGTAGAATGTTCTAAACTAAATTATTTGTTTTTGTGATTTTGTAAGTGTGTGTATTTCACAGTCCCAAGGCATTTAATATATAATAACATGTATAGTCTTTAAAGATATAAGATAAAAAAATACCTGATTATGACGTATCGGAGGTCATTTGTCTTCAACAACTATGTTATGCGACATTATTTGTAGCACTTGACACAATAACTTTTGCAATCATTTCCGATGTCAAGCTTCAGTCTTTTTGACGCAATTATACAAGTGCGGAAGCAATGGCATCAAGAGTCATAGTTTCATTCGAAGTTGCTAATTCAGGTTGCTTCTCTTGCTCCCTTGTAGCTCTTTCCATTTCAGCAACTTTTGCAGCATGAGCTTCCTTTCCCAATTCGTGTCATCATAATCAGAATCCACTTCTGCAGTAGACAAAGCATCAGAAAAAGCATCGCTAGAATTTATGATCTCATTGATGTCAACCTCTCGAACATCACCTCCAACGATCGAACTGCTAGTTGCATCAACAGATGAGAAATCATTGTAACTAGCTTCACGAGGCTCTTTCAATATGTTTCTTCATCAAGTTCATCCTCAAAGTCATAAAAATCTCTTGGAATTATTTTGTGGACATAATGGATTTCATGTTCTATGGGATCTTGGGTATAGAATACTTGATGAACTTGAGATGCCAGTACAAACGGATCATTCACAGAACACTTCTTCTTGAAATTGACAAATGTCATGCCACAGTTATTAATATCACCAAGAAACCATTCACATTTAAACAACACCACACTAAATTTTGACCAAAAATCTAGCTCAATAATGTCTTCTATTATACCATAGTATGTGACATCCCCGTCCACAGGATTTTCATCCCTTGAGCTAGCAAAACTTGAAATTATAGCTGTTAATGTAACTCCACTGTTATGAGTCTTTATACGTGAATCACGTTGTCTTGTGTAAAACCTACACCCATTCACAAAATATCCTGTGTACCTCTTTGCTTTGAGATTAGGACCCCTAGCTAACCAGAATATGTCACCATGTATTTGCTCTCTCTGGACCTTTTCTTGGAGCCAATCGATAAGATCTTTGCTATGATCTTGAGCTCTATCCCACCTACGCTTTCTAACTTGGGAATTTACTAAATTCTCGTGTTCCCTAGATAAAAGGTGTATAGAAAATCAATTAGAATTTACTTATATATTTGAAAAAGAAATGTTTAAGTGTAAAAAAAATGCCTAAAAAAATTGTTCAACTTACTTTGTATAATTTTCCACTATATCATTATTGCAATTGAAGATGACATATCTATGAGCTTGCTTTAGACTTTGTAGGTCTTAAGTGAATCCTTTTCCTTTCCTTTTCCCTTTTCCACCAATAGGATATCCTACTAATGGAAATAAAGATGAAGCACCTTCACCTTGATTCATGGCGCGACCTCTACCAAACCTTCTATCTAACCTACTCTTCATACTATCATGCAAGTATCTTGAACAAAATGTCAAGCATTCTTCCATCAATTACCCATGTTCCATACATCCTTCTGGACGACTTCTATTACGTAAGTATGACTTCAACTTGCATAGATACCTCTCAACAAAATACATCCACCGATATTGCACTGGTCCTCCAAATTTGATTTCATTTACTAAATGAACTGGGAGATGGACCATCACATCAAAACCTGCTGGAGGGAAAATCGTTTCGAATTGGCAAAGAATCTCAACAACTTCATTAGCCAAGAAGCCTAATTCTTCAACGTAAACAACTTTACTAAATATACTCTGAAAAAAAATACCAAGCCTTATTATAGGTATTGCAACACTTTCTGGCAATGTTTTTCTAACAACAACTTGAAGCAAATGATGGAGCAACACATGTGTATCATGACTCTTGTAGCCAGTTAATCTTCTTTCCTTTTCTTGTACACATCTTGCTATGTTTGATGCATACCCATACGGTAACTTTGCTTCCTTAAGGACTTTAAGGAACAAATCCTTTTCTGCATTACTCATTGTAAAATTTGCTGGTGGAAGTAAAAGTCTCTTACCATCATCTGAATGATAAGGGTGGAGATGTGGTTTTATTTTAAGTTTCACCAGATCAAGGCGTGCTTTAACGTCATCCTTTGACTTTCCAGGTATGTCCAATAATGTCTCAATAATGTTATCAAATACATTCTTTTTAATATGCATGACGTCCAGATTATGACGAGATTTAATCGTAGACCAATATTCTAATTCAAAAAAAAATAGGTTGTGTTTCCAGGGCCCTTTCTTACTTCCTCCTATCTTTTTTTTTCCAAAATCATTTTCAATATGTTCCAATTCAGCTAATACTTGCTGACCAGACAAAGAAGTAGGTGCCGAACGATTCTCCACGGTTCCATTAAAAGATTTTTTATCCTTTCTCCAAGGATGATCCTTATCAGGAAATCTTCGAGTTTCCATGTAACAATTTTTCCTGCTATCTGACAACTAATGGGTTTCCAGGTCATTATTGAAATTAGGACATGCATAATTACCTTTAGTGCACCAACCAGATAACATTGAATAAGCAGGAAAGTCATTTATGGTTCCCATTAGTGTTGCACGCAATTGAAATGATTGTTCTTTAAATGCATCATATGTTTCTACTCCGTGTTCCCAAAATTCCTTCAATTCTTCGATCAATGGTTGTAAGTATACATGTATATTGTTTCCAGGAGACTTTAGTCCAGGAATCAATAAAGACAACATGAAATACTTAGATTTCATAGACAACCATGGGGGAAGGTTATAGTTAATTAACACAATAGGCCATGTGCTGTGAGCAATACTCATGGTCCGAAAGGGGTTGAAGCCATCACTAGCAAGATCTAATCTAACATTTCGAGGGTCTGATGTAAAGTTTGGATATGCTTTATCTAAGTCCTTCCAAGATTGTGCATCAGTAGGATGCCTAATGATCTTTTCATCTTTCTTTCGTCCATGATGCCAAATTATTTGTTGAGCGGTCTTGGGACACATAAACAATCTCTGAAGTCTTGGCTTTAATGGAAATTGCCTCAAAACTTTGGCAGGAACTTTATCAGGCTTCCACCTTGATGTTTCACATTTTGGACAAGCATTTTCTCCTTCATGGTCTTTCAAAAAAAGAACACAGTCATTAGGGCAAGCATGTATTTTTTTATAATCAAGGCCTAAATCGCTCACGATTTTCCTAGACTCGTAATATGATTTAGGAAGTCTAGCCATGGGAAACGCCTCTCTCAATAACTCCAAGAGATCATCAAAGGCTACATTACTCACAACATTAAGACACTTAAAGAGGAATAAACGAATCATGAAGGACAACTTTCAAAAAGTTTTGCATCCTCCATATAACACTTGCTTCCCTTCTTCCACCAACCTATAAAACTTTTTAACCTCCTCATTTGGCCCATTTGAAACCCCTTGATCATCATTTATACTTTCATCCACATCTCTAAAAGTATCATGCAACAATCCAAACATATCATCAAAAATATTTAAACCATTATCCCCATATCCACTTTGGTTGTCATTGTTACATGTAGAAAAAGAAGCTTCCCTTTGCAATACCCACTCCTTAAAGCCTTTAACAAAACCATCGACTATCAAATGATCATAAATATCGTCTTTGGAATGACAATAATGTCTTGAGCACTTTTTGCACGGACAAAGAATTTGTCCACCAATAGCATCTTTGGAAAAACAATCATCGAGAAAAGCATTTAAAGCTCGTTTAAACTCTTCTGATCCTCTTGAATAGTCCATCCAGTTTTGATCCATGGAATAACTTATGTTGTATCAATAGTGAACAAGAACTATATGCCCAAATGACTAAAAAAAAAAAAAACTAAGATGAATAACATGGACTTGGTAAATTTATTATGAAGTATATATATATACATGAAAAAAACTAGTAAGGATAATAATTATTGCAAGAAATTGCAAAAAAAAATAAATAATAATCTAAAAACATTGCCACAAAAAAATGGAGTCATATAAACATATACTTCCTCCGTTTAAAAAAAAAAAACGCAACAAACCATTTTGCATGCATTTTTTTTGAAACGCAGGAAGTATCAGCAACAAAAAAATTCATTCTAACAAAGAATAGCGAACAATCTGACATCTATATCATGCTTTTGTTTTATTAAGTAAGGTAAAGTAATTTTCTTTATCTATATATGTCTTTAATTTCTAATACCCATATGACATATAATTACTTTATCATTGTAAACTTTACAATTTCAATCATTTCAGAGCTATGTTTCTTGAATTAACCGTTAGCATATATGGACATGAGGTAATTCAGCAACCTAAAAGCATCAACAAAGCAGCCAAAAACCAGCAACATAGCAGCCAAAAAGCACCAACATAGTAGCCAAAAAGCACCAACATAGCAGCCAACCAGCAACATAGCAGCCAAAAACAATCAACATAGCAGCCAAAAACCATCAATGTAGCAGTCATTTCAGCATATAATGGCAATTCAGCAACAACATAGCAATAACAAGCAACAAGAAATAACAAACAACACCCCAATTCACACAATAGAAAAAAAACGCATAAAAAATGAGTTATATTTTGGGTATAAATTCAAGAACTATAATCAGATTCTAACATCTAAATGTTGATCATATAAATCTTGAAATTGAAAGCAAAAAACGAATTTAAACCTAAAATAAAACAAATTTCAATCTTGGAGAAAAAAAAACCCTAAAATGAATTTAAACCATCAATATAGCAGCCATTTCAGCATATAATGGTAATTCAGCAACAACATAGAAATAACAAGCAAGAAGAAACAACAAGCAGCACCGCAATTCACACAATAGAAAAAAAAAAAAAACGCATAAAAAATTAGTTATATTTTGGGTATAAATTCAAGAACTAAAATCAGATTCTAACATTTAAATGTTGATCATATAAATCTCGAAATTGAAAGCAAAAACGAATTTAAACCTAAAATAAAACAAATTTCAATCTTGGAGAAAAAAAACCCTAAAATACAATTACCTCAATTGATGGGTCAGAGAAAATCGAATGCCGGAGAGAAGAACTGGTGGCGTTCCATTGCCGGCGCTGCTCCACTGGTGACCGGCAAGAAGAAAGGTTGGAGTGCTGAAGGAGACGAACGAAGAACACAACTGAAGAAATATGCTGAATGAGTTTTTTTCCAACTTTTTAAACCTAGTAGTAGGAAATAAGATATAACTGGCGCTCACTCAATTTTTAGTTTAGTTTAGTTTTCTTTTTTTCTTTTTAAAAAGCATAAAACTAATAAGTGTTGATAAAGATTTGGCTCTTACTAATAAATCGAAAAGTGTTGCAATAGCTTATTATATGGCATCAGTTTTCCAAACAAAAAAAGTCAATCTAAAAACCTGCTACCAAAACATATCTATAGCAACACAAAAAATATTGTTGCTATAGGTGGCGTTGTCATATCCCTCTTTTCTTGTAGTGATGATCCAAATAAGTTATTTATTTGTAACTACTGCATTTGTAATGCGTAATGCACAATCCTAATAAGCCTAAATGCACAATGCTAGTGAAAAAATTATACTAGTGAGCCCTCAAAATTAAGTTTAAAGTATTGGCTAGTAGAGGGGTCCATTTGGCAGTAGTCTGCTATTGTTTTTAGTAGTAGGGTTTTGTTTTTTCCTAATTTTTTTGGACGAAGAAGTAGCATTATCCTCGGTTGGGTTCTTCATCTAGTTACTAAGAAAATTCAGGTTCGATCAACGACTTGGGGAATGGGTGTGGGCTCATTTTTGAAAATAATGAATTTTTATATAACCAAATGTGCCACTAGACAATAGCTTTAGTGAAGTTTAACACACCTTGGTTGTTTCTAATAAGGCAGGAATTTCTTTGACAAAAGAGTTCTAATTGAAGATTAGGTTAGGCTAATTAGAGTGATTTAGTTTGGCAAAAAGATTTTTGGTGAACGAACAATTAGAAAGAAAGTGAGTTATATCTTCCAAGTTGTGGTTGCGAAATTGGCATTGTTGGGGGGACTCGAACATGATTTCAAGACAGTCGATCTTTGGTGGGGAGAGCATCAATACATATTTCCATAAGAAGTACTTAATCTTGTTAGGAAGGGAAATGTTCCATATCCAGTTATAAGGAACTGGTTGAAGAGTGTTATTAGTATTAGTGATAAGATTATTACTTTCTCCATTTTTAAATTGTTGCAACAAGAGAGGAATTTTTGTGAGATATAAAAAATTCATTTATTGTAACGAACTATTTAAAAATGGAGAAAGTAGAAGATTTAACTAAGAAATGATTATATGGGGAAGGGGCCCAAAAGAGAGTGTCTTCCAAGTGATTAGTTAGGATGGGAGTGGTTAGGATGAAAGAAGCAAATCCACTTGGGGAGTAGGTGATGGATTAGACTAGAATTCCATTGCTTACGAGGAGTATTAAATTCATTTACTTTTTTATTAGGATTATAATTTGTGATTTGAGCAAGGTTAGCAATAGGTTGAGGCAAAGCCAATTATCTTCCCTGAAACTTATTGTAGCAGCCCCATTACCTAACTACCATCTTATGAGTCTCTTTTTGAAAAGGGTTCTATGTTTCATCACGTTTTTCCATCGCCACGACGTTGAAGCTGAGATAGGGTAGTTGAAGAGAGAATAATTTTTAAATATTTTCTTATAACTAGTTTAACTCATTTGTTATTAGGTTCATGCAGAATTTCCCAAAGAAGCTTTAATTGGAGAGCTTTATTATTTATTCTAGCTCTTATGATTCAAAGGCCACCAAATTTTTTGGGGCGACAGAAAAAATTAGCTTACTTTATCATACTTAACAAATACTTTCCCCAATCAATATTTTTTACCACAAGTCTCATGCCCCTTAACTCTAACCACTTGAGCTAAGGGTGCTTCTCGTTTTTCCACTTAATATTACTTGCAATAAATCTGTTTAGCACGCATCTGTATGAAATTTCATTAGCATAACAAACATATAATAAGGGTATATCATTGTCTTTTCCACTCATATTGATATCAAACATTTTCATTCCATTTACGGTGTTTATACCAAACACTCCCTAAGTGATTGATTTGGGGACGAGTGAGCAACCAACTTTGGAATAATTTGGGTTTATTCCATTCACACAATAAGAACTCAGAAGAAATCTCAAAATCAAAGTTTTACATCCTAGGCCTTAACCATTTACATGAAATTATTACATACGAAGTATATCTTATTATGCTAGGAAAACTTCATAAAATTAAAAATCCAAGACTTAAACTACAAAAAAAAAAGAAAAAAAAAACAAGTAAAATTAACAAAAAACAAGAAAAAGTTGGAAAGTAATACTACCTATGTTACTTTTTAATTGCAACAATTAGACATTTTTTTTCTCTATTTTATATCAAATAAGATTAGAACTAGCACCAATTATACATAAGCAACCATCAATTTGAAACTTTCACAGCACGGATGCAATCAAGAGTCTGTGGCAATTAGGATTTCAAGACGCAGCAACACCTATGATGTGCACTTAAATCCATACAATAATCCAACCTTCAAATTTGTAGCAACCAATGAACCAAACTTGAAAATGAGAGGTCAATTTTGTGTTGTTTTGTTGTTTTCTTGAGTTTTGTAATCAACTACACTTTAAAAACATACATTAACTTATACAACAGGTAAAACTCGAAAATGTGAGCTTCTAGTTCATTGGTTGGATATGGGGTGCAAAGATTGAATTATTTTCTACTAATCCAAAAGTTAGATTATTGGTTACCAAAACAAAAAAGGTTGGATTAGTAAAAGCAAATAATCCTTATTTATATTATTTTTACATATGTTCTATGTTTCAATCATCTTATTTTTAGTGAACATGCTATCAAGGTGATACTTATTGTTTAAGGTATAGTTGTATGTAATTCCCAAAATAATAAAAAAATTCAAATGTCATGTCAAAATTATATACATAAAAGTTTGATATAAATTACTGCTCCATACAATTTACTTCATCCGTAACAAAATAAGTGCAATGATTTGACATGAAGTAGAGAGAAAAAATGACAAATCGTTGTAGTTAATTTGGGGAGAGAGTATCACTATTAGAAAAATAGGCTAAGGCAACAATTTGGTTGCAACACTTTTTATAAGTGTTACATTTTTCAACCAAAAATAAAAAGTGGCAACACTTTTAATACAAGTGTTCCATATTTAAATTTTATGCAACACTTTAAAAGTTTAAGCAACATTTATTTGAAAGTGTTGCACTCTAAAACGTTAAAGCAACAATTATCAGCAACATTTATATAAAACGTTGCATTTTAATTAAAAAAGGGGCGGGATACTTATTTTAGTGATGCGCCACTTTCAATCTCCATTTCAATATCAGTACCCCAAAATAACTTCAGTAGAGATGAAAACCTAACTTCCTTCGACCATCAGCCCATTAGTTCTTTGTTCGTCCATTTCAATCTCCGCCTATCTCCGTTTTTCCAGCTCTTTGTTCATCTAGCTCTAGTTCGTCCAGCTCCAGTTCGTCCAGCTTGTTCATTGCTCTTCGTTCGTCCAGCAGCCTAACACAGCAGTTCGTTCATCTTCTGCTAGACAGTTCTAATTGTGCAAAGGTAATCTCTTGGCTTATCTTTGGTTAGGGTTTGTTTAAAATTTCTGCTTATTTTTCCTCAATTTGCAATTGTTAGTTATCATCTTTGGCTAAGGATTCTATTTCAGTCCCTTATTTTGTTGTGGCATTTCATTGTTTATTTGCTTTGTTATTTCATTATTGTTGTTCTATTTGCTTTGTTATTTCATTGTTGTCATTTCATTCTGTTTTGTTTTTAGCCTATTTGTTATTTCATTGTTGTGTCATTGTTGTTATTTCATTATTGTTTTTGTTATCCTATTTGTTATTGTTGTTTTTTTTAGCCTATTTGTTATTTCATTGTTGTTGTAGTAGATATTTTTTTTTTTACATTTTTTAGTGGACAATCCTTTTCCTCTTGATACATTGTTTTTGTAGTGGATAATTTTTTTACTACTACCCAAAGTCCCAAACACCAGAAGAAACGAGAAATAAGTAGTTTCGGGGCATTGCTAATGCGGTGAGTCATTTATGGGTCTTTGAGGTATGTGATTGTGGCTTTTAGTTGGTTTTCTAGGTTAGAGTCTTGGGTTTTCAGGAATGATTACTAAATAGTGGATATTGGCAAATGATTTATGCAGAATTTAAAGTCGAAGGAAGTTGAGCATGCATATAATTAATCTCTCAAAATGAATGAATTATATGGGTTTGTTTAGGTATTTCTGTTTACATGTCACCCTGCTATGGTTTCATAGTCTGGTGAATTCTATGCTACATGCATAGGTCTTTAATTCACATTTACTTCTATAATTCCGGAAGCATTTTGAAGCCAATGTTGATTTTAGTATCTCTTATCTAACAATGGATGATAGGTATACATTTAATCCTTGGACTTTAATAATATGGTTTCATAGTCTCTTCAATTTTAGGGTTAGAAACATGATGTTGAAACAATAAATGAGTTCGGAATCTAATGTTCTGTCCAAACATGACGGATCTTCAGCCACGGGTAGGTCTTGTCATTAGGAGTACCTCCAGGTAATCTAAGAGTTAGTTTGTCTTCAAATCTTGCGTTATTGGGTCCAATTAATGATGGAAAATTATGCTTTATGCCGTGTCTTATTAGATAGATGTGGATGAACCTTAGTCATATTAGGTTTTTTGGCTTATTGATTACAATCTAAGTATTTCAGATTGCTTGGTTCTTAATCAATTGGTATGACAATTAGGAGCTTAATCTTCAGCTTTTCTTTAATGAGATATGCAATGGTTTCATTGTGATGTGGTGGATAATTTCTATAAAATAAATACACACTACTTAAAAAAAGATGCATACCATTAAGTCATTTACATATTAATTTTGATAATATTACTTTTTAATTTTTGAATAATATATGATATATAATTAGCAAATGTCATTAAAAAAGGAGTTTTGTGATTAGTGTGCAAATGAATTATGTATCTATTTAAACTTTTACCCTACTCATTGTTTATTATGTATTTATGTATGCTTTTTTGTTGTTATCCTGTTTGTGCTTCTGCAGAGTGTTACAGTTTTTCCTGTTAGAATATTTCTTCATATGCAAACCTTTCTAGCAGAGTATAAATGATCATTGCCCTTGTTAATTTGTTATAAAATGATCTCTATGCTTTTTTTAGCCTATATCTAAGTTGCTTCCTATTCTGATCTTGCATTGTGTTATGATCATGTCCAGAGGTTATTTAGTCAGTTTGTTCATGATTCATATTTTCTATCGAATCAGTCACTATATGCCTAGAAGATTTGGTAATACTATGATGGTTTTGTCAATGCTATTACTACTCAATGGTTTTGTTAATGCTAACCTTCCTTATTTTGTAGGGATTTTGCTGTTGTTGGAGTTGTCCCGTGTTATAATGAGAAATTGGCCCAGCTATCGCAATCCAAACTGTTGTCAAGGCTGCTGGCTTAGAACTTAATGTCTTTGAAATAAATATGGGGTGATAATTTTGAGCTCTTTTGAGCATTAGTGTTGTATTTGAGATCTTTTGAGCATTAGAGTTATGCATTGGAAAAAGAGTCATATCTTATAGGGAAATAATGTACAGAATGTAAATTTCTTATATGGAGTTTGTCAAACTAATACTATATACATATTAAATGGTGGAGATAATTATGACCTTGTTATTTTATTTTTTTTTCAATCACTTGGTTCATAATGTAACTAAGAATTGTTTTGATGGATAGGTCCAGGCTCAGGGCCTATGATTCCTGTGGAGGCAGAGGTACATGCCCTAAAAGGGAAGCCAACTGTACCTGAGGACGAGGAGAAGTTATTTGTATCTATGGTCATTTTACTTTGCCTCTCTTGTGGGCATCTCAAGGTAAGTATTATTTTGTGTATGTATTGGTATTATTGTTTGGGTTTTTTTTTTTGGTTTAAAAAAAGGCCTTAAAATATCACTCTAGATGGTGCTGAAGTCAATGAGCAAATTCATGAAGACTCGGATCATGATAACACATTATGGGATTGGATGGGTGGGGGTGAGCTGCAGGGGGGTGGGGGGAATACAGGGAGATGGGGGGAGCTGCAGGGGGGTGGGGGGGACTTCAGTGGGGGAGGGGGACTTTAGGGGGTGGGGGGCTGCAGGGGGTGGGGGTGAGGTGTAGGGGAGTGTGGTGGGACTGCAGGGGGTGGGGGGGCAGTAGGTGGGGGGGTTGCTGCGGGGGGGTGAAGGGGACTGTAGGGGGTGTGCGGGAGCTGTATTGGGGGTGGGGGTGGGGGTGGGGGAGGGGGAGGGAAGGGGGTGGCTGCAGGGCGGGATATGGGGGGCTGTAGGGGTGGATGGGTGGGGAATTCAAGGGGGATGGGGGGTTGCAAGGGGGATATGTTATGAATTTTCATGTATTGCTGCTATGTCATTGAGCATTACTCCTGACTCACTAATTAAAAGCATATATTGCTGAGTGTGCAACTATATATAGTCTTTTGGGAGTAATGCATCAATAACAAGGTTGTGGTGGTTTCTTATTAGAAAAAAAAATAACTAAGTTTCAAAAGAGCAAGTCTTATTTGTTTTTGGTGCTAAGTCGATTGAATAGGTCTAAACGACATCAAACCAATACCTTACAATTTAATTTTTCTTTATCGCAGGGTATGAATGAATATGCAAGATAGCTTATTCAAGGAAGGATCCAAAGTTTTTTTTGTACATATATGATATATGTATATATGGATCGTCAAACTGAAAAATTGACATATCGTGTTAGCTTTTTGGACAAATTTTTTGGGATTATCACATTTCAAGTTGTCAATTTGTAATAGTGTTAAGTTTTTTGGACAAGTTTTTGGGGATCCGAATCTAATTTTGTAAATTACTACTGATCCAAAACTAGTACTTGTATCATTTGGTATCTTCTATAATATTATTAACTTTTTAAGAAGTAAACTTTAATTGTTCAAAAGGTCTTATGAAAGTATTTACAGAAATTAGCAAATACGGACGTTATATTATATAAACAAAGTGTTGCAATTTGGCAAATAAGTGTTGCAAATTGGTTGCACATAACATGCATCAATATTTCAAAAGTGTTGCATAAAATTGGAAAAAAATGTTGCAATTTGTTCCATAATTTTTTTTCAAAAGTGTTGCATATATTTGAAAAAAGTGTTGCAATTTGTAACACCCCAGATTTTTGAGTTATTTGCTTTGATAGCATTGCATGTATTTATATTTATTTTGTGCATGGTCTAAATTTATTTGGACTATTTTGGTTGCTTGAGTGCGATTATTTTATTCTATGCTATTTGTTTTATTATTTATTTATTTTATTTATTTTATTTAATTATTAATTAGAATTTTATTTTAATTTTCTAATTAATTGATTTTGGGCCAAGTGTGAATTTAATCATGATTAATCATGCTTGAGTGCAATTAGCCCATTAGCATTTGATGGCCCATTTTGGCTTGCCCATAACCCCCCCCCCTCCCCCCCTTTGTGTGGCTTATTTGCCACTTGCTTTGTGTTCACACCTTTCTAACTTCTATAAATAGAAGGTGTTAGTAAGGCTTAAGGATCATTTTCCCACTTAATCATCCTTTGCCCACAATCAAAAACTAAACACACTCCCACTTTCCCTCCATCTTCCACACGCCATTTTTGGCTTATAATCTCCAACTTTTGTTTATCAATTTTCTTCAACCCAAAACTTAAAGATTCATCTCTTATTGATCTTTAAGTAATAAAACACAAGTAAACCTTCATTTCTATTAAGCAAGAGTTTGCATTTGGTTCGGATTTTTGGGTTTGGTTCGTGTGGTTCGAAGGGTGTCGTGTGGTCCGTGCCGTGGTGGCCGTGTTCGTGTGTTGAAGCCCGTGCTGATTGGGCCATGTTCGTGAGGTGCAGCCGTGTGGTCCATGGTGGTGCACGGTGGTCCGTGTGATTGTGCCGTGAAGAATAACGTGTTTGGGCAGCAAGTTTTCGTTATCGTTTGCAATCAAGTTTATTAAGGTAACATGCTTTTTCATCCGAGATTGAATACCATGATCATAGGATAGATTAGGTGATCAAATTAGGCCAAAAAGTTTGATGAACTTAGCCCCATTTTATGCGTGATTTCTGGGCAGCGTTTAGAGTTGATTTTGTGGTGTTCTTGCTTAGTTTTCATGCATGTTTTGATTATTTATGATAGATTCATGTTTGCTTATGTTTATGAACAATTTTCATAAAGTATTTATGAAGTTTTGATGCATATAATTGATGAATAAGTTGCTGAAATTTTTCTTTGTTGTGCGTGTAATTTGTTATTGATTATGATGGTGTTCTTGATAAATCTTGTTGGGTTTTATGAGAATCTTGGAATGATAATTCATGTATTAAGTTAAAGAACGTATTCTTGGTATATATATTTGAAGTTTCTTGATGATTCAATATGGTTCTTGATTTTCTTTATTATGATTATGTAGCCTTTAAGTATATATTATGTAGTCATAATTAAAGAAAGTTAAAGGTAATTAAAGAAAGTTAAAGAAAGTTAAAGAATGTTTAAAGAAGTTCAAAGAAAGTATCGTACATAGTTAGTCTCAAGTTAAGACATAAGATGTAGGCTTGAGAATAACCAAGATGTAATGAATTTATAAAGATTAGCTTGATTTCGCATGTAAGACGCCTAACCATACAGCAAGATTCTAAGACTTGGGTTAAGACATAGCCACTATCCTAACCGTGGTATTGAGGTAGTTCATAATTGTTATGTCGTCTTTTGATATGAATCTGTAAGATGGGTTCATAGGTATGGGAGTAAGATTCTCATTCCCGACATAATAAGAAAGTTCGATCACGTAAGATGTGTTCGTACGAGCATAGTCCGGTCTAAAATGCGAATGATAGCGACAAAGATAATGTTAAGTTTAAGATTGGATAAGCTTTGATTGATTTCGCGTCTGATTGTCTGCTTTGTTTGTCTGGTCTGTTGTATGTTCATTTGTATCCACTTTAGGTTGGAACTGTTATGTTACTCGCCACTGATGGTGGATTTGTTTTATTTCAGGTAACTCTGATGGTGATGTTGATTCTTAGCTTGGAAATGGGCGGGCGTCGATTTACTTTCTTTCGTTTAGTTTATTTTCTGTCATTAGATTTTGGACAACTAGTGGATTGTAATTTCTAACTCTGGATACGGTTTTGGAGTTAACTCTATAGTATTGGTTTCTTTTGAGGTTTTAGTTTTGTACAAACTTGTGGTATTTGTACGTTTGGGATTTTTAATATGATTGAGGTATTGATTTAGGTTTTAAGTATGTTTGTTTGTTAGTTCGACAATTCGACTCAGTCCCTTCCGCACCGATTTATACGAGTCGGATGGTCACAAATTTGTTGCATAAATTTTTCAAAAGTGTTGCATTTGCCAAAAAAGTGTTGCATTCATTTACATATGAATTCTTAAAAGCGTTGCCATATATTCTTAAAAGTGTTGTTATATGTTCTTAAAAGTGTTGCATCATAGAAATTTTGTATTTTGTGAGCTATGCAACGCTTTCTATAAAACGTTGCAATATCCCTTCAGTTTCGTTGCATTACCCTAATGTAAGACGACTTATTAAAATATTTTTACAAGCATTGCATTTGGCCTTATGCAACATTTTAGAGCCCTATAGCAACGTATTTGAAGCATTGCGATAGGCTAGTTTTGTAGTAGTGTATGAAGCATAAATAAAATATTTACTATTTACCATACAAATTTAAATATGTATATTGTCACGAATTCTTAAAAAAATTATAGGAAAAATTCATATGAATAATCCCAACTATTGGAGGTCTTCCAATATTAATCCCAACTAAAGGTTATTACATTATAATCCAAACTATGGGGGTAGTTTTATGATATTAGTCAATACTAACTTTTGACCGACTCCGATTTCCTTCGTAGAAAGAGAGGAAGGTATAGTCAAGTACAATAAATAGCGAAAGAGAAAAAATAAAGAATTCTTTATGAATTGGTGACCGATTATAATAGGTTAACTAAGTCAATGGACTAATATCATAAAACAACCCCCCAAAGTTTGGATTATACTTTAATAACTAATAGTTGGGATTAATATTGGAAGACGTGCAATAGTTGAGATTATTTATATGAATTTTTCCAAAATTATATTATAATAATATTGCAAGATTCATCCTCTACTCCCTCCGTAATGCAGCCACCACCCGAACCCCACCGCACCGGCAACGAACACCACCCAAACTCCACCCCACCAGCCACGAACCCCACCCACCCACACTCCAGCAACACGAACACCACACCACCAGCCACGAACCCTAGCCAACAATTTGATTTCGAACCCTAGTTTGATTTCAAACCCTAGTTGGCTAGTTCGATTTGATTTCGAACCCTAGTATGATTTCGTCGGTTGATTTAGATGGTGGCGATGGTGTATTGTGGGTTCGTGGGTTGATTTCGGTGGTGGCCATGGTGGGTTCGTGGGGGTTCGTGGGTTGATTTTGATGGAGGCAATGGTGGGGGTTTGTGGGGCTTCGTGTTTGCGATGGTGGCTTCGTGGGTTCAGTTTGATGGTGGCGATGGTGGCTTCGTGGGGGTTTGTGGGGCTTCGTGGTGGCGATGATGGGACTTCGTGGAGGCGATGGTGGTGACTGTGGCTTCATGGTGGCGATGGTGGCGACGTGGGGGTTCAGTTCAGTTTGATGGTGGCGATGGCGGCTGGCAGGGGTGGTCCTATGTTATGACATCGTGGGTCCCTGGACCCACCATTATTTTTTTTTATTTTTTTTTACTTTGAAATTATACAAGTATAAATTACTCCATCCGTTTCAATTTGTTCTTTACCTTTACTTTTTGCAAAATTTTCTTTGTACATGTTTAAACGTTAATGACTTGTACTACACTTTATAAAAAATACATATGGAAAAAAATAAATTTCGATGAATCAAACAAAATTGCATATAAAATTTTTATTTCTTATGTATAATAAAGTTTTTTAATCTATTTTTTAAACTTTATCTATCTTTACATTTTAAAAAGTAATCAGAAAGAAGAAACGGGAATAGAGGGAGCATATAATTTGAAGTTATTTGAGATTATTTAATTATACGCCAATAAATATCATAACTTAGGCGATATGGTCCTTGTAAAATATATTTTGAAGTTTGAAGTTATGTAGTTATATATAATTATATACTCAATATACTTTGTATAGTTTAAAGATATATATATATATAGCTATATTTTGGATTTATAAATTGAAGAATTGAAGTTATATATAGTTCTATTAAGATTTTTAACACATTTTTGGAATGTAATGAATTATGGAGAAATTCCGGGAAAACAAATCGTCGTTATAGGTAATAGTGACCCACTATTATTGTAACGACCCGACTTTTTAGCTTGTCGATTTACGAAGGAATCGACATTCGGATCATTACTTGATCAAACTAAACTATAAATCAAATAAATTGAATGAGTGAATATCTTTTATTAAATAAACTACTGATTATCCAAAGTAATCCAACAATCATTACTACATATAAAGTCTGAAAATGCTGTCCCAACATGCTGGGAACCTGAAATAAACTAATAAATGTCTCAAACTGTTCTGGGAAAACTAAATACTCAAAATAAGATACTAATCTACTCAAGCCCATCCAACGAAGCCCGCTCTACTCTGCTGCATCGTCACCTGAAACTGAGGGGGGGGTCCACCGTCAGTGGCGAGTAACTAGGCTGTCCCATTTAATCGAGGGACCACCAAACACATAATAGCATAGAAATACACATAAAAACTGTAAAGAACTTAAAACATGCCTTTATACAAACATACAAAAATACGTATAAAGGTACGTATAAACATACGTATGAATGTACGTATAAAATACGTATAATAGTACGTATAGGAATACGTATACAAGTGCGTATAAAAATACGTATAATTACACCTGCAGAGATACAGTTAGAATACGTATAATCTTCGTACAATGTACGTACAAACAACCCTGCAAATACGGTTAGAATACGTACAAAAATACACAAACCATCCATGTACATACATACGCACATATACTTATATAAATACAGATTCATACACAGCGGAAGACTTAGATATACAAATACTTATACTTATATTATACAACTTAGATTACATCTCACTACCTTAACTTATACTTAACCCATCATAAATCATATCTTAATACTTCATAATCCTACTTATCATAATCTTTCTTAATTTATATAGCATATCTTATCATGTAATTATATCTTGTCTTATATCATAACATCAATCTTATAATAAGAACATAATAGCTTCTTATCTTAACATATGTACTTATTATATCATCTTAACTTAACATATCATCTTTGCGGACTGTCTTCTTCAGCTCGTAGCGGACCTTTGCGTTCGCAACTTTCCTAAAACATGTCGGGGTGAACCTTTGCGTCCCACCCGTAGCCCTCCTTTGCGAGAACTAAGCCTAAGCTATGGCCATAACTCCTAAATAGTCCTCCTTTGCGAGAACTACCTAGACGACTCCATATTCTAGAACCAAGAACTGCGCGGGGGAACCTTTGCGTTCGTCCCATGTGAGCAGTGGCATCGACTAAACCCAATTGATAACCTTTGCGTTATCGCAAGGGCGTCCTATCTTATTAACCCGATTGATGACCTTTGCGTCATCGCAGGGGCGATCTTAACTTATTAACCCGATTGATGACCTTTGCGTCATCGCAGGGGCGATCTTAACTTATTATCTTTCAATTCTTTATATTATATCTTATACCTTTATCATATCATATCATATATTGGGAAATACTAGGTGACCGTAATAGGAAATGAAATGTTCGGAGTCCCAGGAAAGAGAGGTGCGGCACGTATATTGGCCACCTTAAATACCAAGTCTTTCCTAGCCAGAGACCGAAACATAACATGTATAGCTATTACTCTGTTTCCTTTCTTATCCCTAGTAGTATCTTATGCAACTTCAAATCTTATAATATACTATCCTTAAAATATATATATACGTATAATCCTATCCTTTCGGATACTAACCTTAATATTACGTCATATACCAATTTGTAACTTTATCCAAAAATATGATTATATTAATAATACTATTAGTATTTCGGTCCTCTTAATTATATTACTAATAATATCCTTTTTTTATCCCTTCACTTTACAACTTATCCCTAATAATTATTTTATCCGTAACCTTTACTAATAATTATTCCCTAAATTAATAATAAACAAAATTAACTAAATTTGACTAAATCAAATAATTCCACACGTAAATCTCAATTTTCAAACCATAATTAATTAATTCTTAAATTTATCTTAATTAATTAATTAATTGCTAAAATTACCAAAATATAATAAAAATCCTATTTTTCCTACTTTCACCACACTCGACATTTTATATCAATAATAGCCAAAATTATTCAATTAATTTATATGAATTCAATCATCAAGAATTAAATAATTTAACTAATTAATAAACATAAAAATCATATTTTTCAACAACATTCATCAAGATTAACATAAAAATAATATTTTTAACTCTTCTTTTAATTTCTATACACTCGACAATTAGAAGATAATAACAAGATTTAATTTTTAATTCAAGATTAATCAATATAATTCAATACTATCAAGATTCATCATAAAAATCATATTTTTAGTTCCCTTTTAATACTTAGGTCACTCGAAAATTCAAGAATTAATAATAGCATATTTTAATAATTCAATTGCCCTATTTTATACAATCTGATTTTTAAAGAATTAAATTAAAAACGACCATCTAAAGATCTCTAAAAATCTGGAAATTTTTTATGGGAGCTAAATATGGGTTCAAGGATTAACGTTCATAAATTTCGTCTAAAAATAACATCTTTTACTATTTTTAAGTGATTTTATAACTAACCAGTCAGATTAGGCTGAATTCGGTTTCAGAATTTTCTTCCATAGCAAACTATCTTCAAAAATTACGAAAAAATTACACAAGCTTTAAAACAGTATTACTGACTTCTACCTAAAATTTCATAGCCATTCGATTTGATTAAGTACACTAATAAATTCGTAAACCTATTCTGGACAGTTTTACCGGTTTGAAAGATTAATTTTTTATAAATAATAAACAGACGAATTTTGCCACGAAATAAATCATGGTTAATAATCAAACAGTAAACAAGATACCATGAAAAATTCATCAAGAAATAACAAGATTTGATTGGTAAATAAATTCATACAAGATCATACATAAAATCAAGAAAATACATAAAAATCAATCAAGAAATTCATGCTTCATGCTCGACATATCCAAGTAAAACAATATTAAATTTCCTACAATTTTCATGATATGATTCCTAATTAACTATGTGTTTTTCTACCCATAGATTAAAGAGGAGAGCATAGTTACCTGGATTCGCTTAAAAATCCAAACAAAATTCACCCTTTCTTTTGATGAAAGTACACGGCCAACAGGAAAGAGGAAGGAGAAGAAGAAAAATTGTGATTTTTAGAGTTTTTTGAGCAATTATCAAAATAGGACCCAAAGAGAAAGATTAGTCCTATTTAAAAGAAAACAAAACAAACAAAAACCCTAATATTAGTATAGGGGTTGCCGTGTGGGAGGGTAGAGCTTTAGGGAGAAAATTGAGCTAATTTGGTTAGGTTGTTAGCTCAATTTGACTAGGCTTAAAAGTAATTAAATTAAATAATTTATTTAATAAATTAATTTAACTTAATTAATAATTAAATAAAAGGAATTAAAATGGACCCAAATTAAGCATAGGGGCCGGCCAAGGAGGAAAGGAAGAAAGAAAAAGAAAATTGGGTCTCTGGCCCAATTTGAAGAAAAGATCTGGATTAAAAGAGACAAACAGTCCAAATCATATGGCCCATTCGGACTTAGAATTATCAAACAACGTTAATGACCGCGAAATTTTCTGGCCCAAAATTCCGGGTCGTTACAATTATGAAAATCCTGGAGCCGCCACTGGCGGCTAGGCGCGTGAATGGGTGAGTGGTGGTGGTGGTGGCGTTTGGGGGGTTGGAACATATCGAATCGAGGAACAGATTCCCGGATCGATTATGCCTACGAATTCATCTACGAACAAGCTAAAAAATACGCAATTTTGTAGCTCACTTTGTGGACAAACTCGTATAGTCTAAACCAAATGAAAAGAATCACTCTTAACACTCAATTTAGGCTAAAACTACTATGAATACAAGAAAGCTCCAAAACTCCATTCAGAACAATCTTATATCTCTAAATTAAAACATAAAAGAAACACTCTTATCTCTTAATTTAGGGGTAACAAAATCAGTAGCCGGTAATTAGCTACACTAAAAAATAAATGAAAACCGAAAAGCAATAAAGGGGATATTTTAGAGATTAGGAACACTAATCTCTAAATGGGATATTTTAGCTAATAGATGGAAGAATCGCTCTTGAATCTACCGCTAAATAAACTATCGAGTTAAGAGAATCGCTCTCAAAACTCAACAATCAAATCTGACTAACTCCTAAGAGAATCACTCTCGAAGTCATTAATCAGTTTGGCTAGCTTCGACTAAGAGGGTCGACCTCTTAATCTAATAGCCTAGATAACTAATTAAGAGGTTCGGCCTCTTAATCATTCATCTAGCACGAAGTCTTGTAGCTAGACAACTCCCAAGAACCTCAAACCATACTAGCTTCTAAGCACACAACTTAAAAACTGAAGAAAGAAAACCAAAGTTTTCAAACTATTTTTCATTCATCAAATCTGATTTTTACATAACTATTACATCCTATTTATAACAAAAACTAAAGCTAAGGCTACTACTAGTATTACATGAATAAACAAAGCAAAGAAAGCCAAAATATCAAGCCTACAATGCCCAAAAACGTCCCCCCTTTGGCAGCCATTTGAGCAACTTGCTCCACTTGCACCCACTTGCACCAACTTGCCTCCATGACTCCCCTAAGCTACTAGGTGAGTAAGCAAAGCTAGTATGACACTAAGTAAGGCTACTAGATGACTAAGCAAAGCTACTCTTCCCACTTGCAAGCAATAACCAAAAGCCCACAAGCCAACTTGCAACACCAAAAACACGTAGGAGCTGGCAGGAGCACCTCGCGACTCGCGAGATATGGGTCGCGACTCGCGACCTTAAGGACCCCCTGGGTTCGTGGCTCGCGACCTAGGCTCGCGCCTCGTGACTTGCTTCTGGTTCGAATGTGCAATTATGTTCCGTAGTTCACCTACTTGCATATTAAGCTATGAAACCAAAAGAGCTTTGCTAACTATTACAATATACTTTCTAAAATAACTAAAACTACTTATCTAAAGTACTATTTAAACTATTACAAAACAAAACGAAAGCATTAGACTAAGTAGTAGCTAAAACAAATAGGCATAATTGAAACTAAGCTACTACAAATCTATTACAAAATCTAATACTACTAATCACCATTCTTTGGCTCACTTAATCTGGTTTAGGGGTGAATGGGTGAGTGGTAGTGGTGGTGTCTTATTTTAGGAAATTTTGTCAGAAAAGACCTTTTAAAACATTCATTTTGTGAGAAAAGACCTTATAAAAAATTTTGTTATGAGCAGGGACCTAAAATAAAAAAATGTTGCAAAGAGGGACCTTACCTCTATTTTCCGACGTTGATTGTGAATATCCAGCGCTAACTCACTATTTCCCTCCAATTTTGCACGAATCCTTTCGTATTTAAGGGGGTAAGAGATGAGGAAACTCAAATTCAGAAGAAGAGAATTTTAGATGTTAGAAGGAAGTGTTAATGTATCGTTTATGTAGATGAATTTAGGAGGGAAAATGGAGGGGGAGTGGAGGAAAAATGAATTTATAGTGAAAAGAAAAGGAAAGGTTAAATAGAGAAGAAAGAATTCATCGAAAATTGGAGGGAAATAGCGAGTCAACGCCAGAAATTCACAGTCAACGTCGGAAAATAGAGGTAAGGTCCCTCCTTGCAACTTTTTTTTTGTTTTAGGTCCCTGTTCACAACAAATTTTTTATAAGGTCTTTTCTTACAAAAAGAATGTTTTATAAGGTCTTTTCTGACAAATTTTCCTTTATTTTATTTTAAAATATATTAGTGTAGTGATGTTTGATTAGGATATAAGGTCTTTTCTTACAAAAAGAATGTTTTATAAGGTCTTTTCTGACAAATTTTCCTTTATTTTATTTTAAAATATATTAGTGTAGTGATGTTTGATTAGGATATAAGGTCTTTTCTTACAAAAAGAATGTTTTATAAGGTCTTTTCTGACAAATTTTCCTTTATTTTATTTTAAAATATATTAGTGTAGTAATGTTTGATTAGGATGTCATATTAATGTCTTAAACAACATACTTAACCCACTTAAAAGTTTTGCATGGGTAACCGTGTTTTTCCAAATAATGAAATTTTTGCGTTACGGAGGAAGTACTTTTATTACCAAACAATCTACTTTAACTAGATGCCTGGATATCTATCTAATTTCAAGAGCTACTATTTAACAGTTGAGAACTACGTCTACAACCGAGAGGTTCCTCTACCACTAACAACTACTTGTTCCATTACTTTTACCAAACATGCCCTATATTTACAAGCAATTGGTTCTTTAAAACAATATAGCCATTGCCCGGCCAAATTAAATGTGTAGAGAACAGAACGTGGGGAAACAGTTTTTCAGGTCAGATTTTGTATAATAACAAAATAATAGGTATTGAGAATTATTATTTGATTTTTTTTTAATACTAAAAAATAATAATATCTCCTCTCAAAAAATCAAATAATAAGTTCGGTAACTATTATGGTATGATTTTTGGGTGGGCATACATTAGTCATAAAATCTATGTGCTTTGATGGTTTCACCCAAATTTTTATGTTTTACATCAATTCTATTTAGGGTTTTTGTCAGTTATACCCATAAGGTATTGCGAAATCTCAGCTGTAGCCTTGATTTTTGGGAAATCTCAGTTGTACTCACCAAGTTTCTAATTTTACAAGTAGTAACCAAATTCTTGCATCAGCTCTAACAAACGTTAGCAAGTGTTAATAAACAAAAAAAAAAGTTAGTTTATGAATAAAAAAAGAATATTAATTAATAATAATAATAACCCTAATAAAAATTATAACTATAAATCATCATCTAAATCTCTCTATCCTCTTTTCAAATCAGAATCTCTCTCTTCTCCTCTCCCACTTCTCTCTCATCACACGGTGCAAGGGGCGGCGATGAAGGCGGAGGCGGTATTGTGGGCGGCGATGAAGGCGGAGGCGGCTTTGTATGCGGCGGTGCCGATTGGTTTTATGGGCGGTGTTAGAGTCGATTGGGTTATCTCGTGGGGTGGGTTTGAAGGATGAGTGGTTTTGGGAGTTCTGAGGGATTCGAGATGGTTGGGATGGGTGGGTCGTTCTAGGTTAGAAGGTTGATTTGGGTCGATCGTGGTGGTGTTGGATCAAGGGTTTGGGTAGTGGATTTCGAGGGGTTTGGGGGTGATTTTGTTGGGTGGGGCGGGTTTTGGTTGTGGTAAGTAGGGGGGTGGGTGGAAGGGGGTGGCGGTGGGTGGTCAGTAAAGGGGGGTGGTAATTGGTGGTGGGTGGAGGGGGGTGGCGGTGGGTGGAGGTGATGGTGGTGGGTGGTGGGGGGTGGCGGAGGGTGGTGGGGGGCGGCGGAGGGTGGTGGGGGGTGTCTGGGTTTTTTAAGGGATTGAATGGATGATGATGGTGAAACAGATGATGATCATGAATCAGTTGATCATGATCGTAAAATAATAATAATTATTATTATTATAATAATAATAATAATCATCTCTTTTTTAATAATAATAATAATAATAATTTATTAAATTTAAAAATTTGTCATAATTATGTTAGATTTATCATAGTTGGTTTAATTATTTTCTAAAAATGATTAAAAGATATTTAATTAATAAAATAATTGGTTTAACAGAAAAGTTAACGTCCGTTTTGTCGTCATCGGAAAATTGGGTACAACTGAGAATATTTACAAACCTCATGGGTACAACTGAGATTTTCCAAAAATCATGGCTACAGCTGGGATTTCGAAATACCTCATGGGTATAACTGGGAAAAACCCTTCTATTTAAGTTCATACGTGCTATTAGATTTTGGTTTCGTAATATTTCCTTTCAATTACTTTGTCCAATCAATCACGATTACTTAAAATCATTCAATAGTTTACATTATAAAAAGGATTGGAACAAAAAGAATTGTAACAACAACCGACGGAAACTAACCTAGTAAAATATAAAGGAAGATTAACAATTTTAAGAGCTCTAATTTTTTAATATTGTTTTTAAATTATTATTGACAAATACTTATTTTTAATACATATTAATAACTAGTTTTGTAGTCCGAGCGTTGCCCCGGGCCATACGGTTCTATTATGTCTGTTGGATTCTATCGTTTTTATATATATACATGTGTGTGATTTATAGAAAGCAATATAATAAAATCGTGGTTATAAAGATAGTTATGCATGTTTTGAAACATAAAACAATACAGAAATATCCTAATAGTATTTGTGAAGAAAGTTTTAAAAGTAAATACACTAATTAAGAAATATAATTTTTTTTAAAAAAAAAAATAGTAAGTTGGTTAAAAAAAAGAGTTGTATTTTAAGTAAATTTCAATAATTGACCCAACTTTAAAAAATGATTTAATTAAGTTTGACTATGAGATTAAAAAAATTACATTTAATATTTAATTTTGAATACGTGTAATGAGAATTATAAATGAAAAAGATGATTTAACAATAAATCAATATGTTTTAATAAAGGGGGATATATAAAACAACAATCAAAGTTAGTTCAGTTTGTAAGTGTATGTTATCTGGTAGGATATGATAAAGTTGGATTCAACATTTCTCTAACTATATTTCTTAATTATTAAATGATTTGACATAGTTGATGAATTTAACATTATAACATAGGTAATCATAACATATTTTAATTTTTTAAAAAAGTACACACTTTAAAATCTATTCTCTTCTTCTAAAAAGTGCCTCCCTCCTCTCTTTGCGACAACTGTTACGACACGTAAGCTCTCATTTCGCTGCCACTTAGACAAAGACACCCTAAGATGCGCCACATGTATTTCTATGTTACATGCTCTAACCGAATGTTGAATTCTAAAAAGGAGAAAAAAAAGTTATACTTCCTCCGTTCCAAAAAAAACGCAACAGTCAACATTTCACGCATGCCGAGACATTACTTTGACCCTTAATAACTATAATTATGAGTAATTAAAAATTATAAAAAGTTGATATTAAGATAGTATTTTGCAAGACGAATCTAACAAGACCCCACTTGACTATATTGTTTATTATGTGTAAAGCTCAACACTTGGTCAAAGCATATAATGTGAATAGTGCAAAATGTTGACTGTTGCATTTTTTTGGAACGGAGGAAGTACAAGTTTCGAACCCGTGATCATGCGAAATAACTAAAGCTACACAACCACTACTCTACAATCACTTATTATCAATATTATTCATTCCCTCCACTATATACAATAAAATATCAATACTCTTTTTCTAAAACGCGTTAAGCTTTTTCGCAATCTAACAATGTGTTGGGACAAGTCATCTTTAGTTCTTTACACATGTCATATTTTGTCCTGTGTCACCATTTTTCATAAAAATAATTTTTACAAAAATAAAAATAAATTAGTGTGTCAAATCTAACACTTTTGTCAAAGTTCGTGCAACATATAATTGTTTTTAAGGGAGCCTTAACAATAGAAAAATATTCTTAAAAAGAGTGATTATTGAAAAAATAATTAGAGTTGATTGAGGTGGTAATTGTGTATGGATTTGATAGCTAAGTGCTGAATTCGAATCTTAACGCAATCATATTTTTTAAATAATGTTTGTGTGACAATTCTATGTTGCGCCCAATCCTACGTGTCGCAGCAATGGTGAAAGTTGATGCTTGTGTGTCATCCCATGTGTCGCATTCACGGTGCTTTGTGCACCTTTTAATAGTTGTTATAGATACTTATTAGTTAACCACATTTTTAGATTACCAATTCTATCATTAAATAAGAATGCATGCTAGTAGTAAAAATTAAGAGTAAAATAACTAGTATTTCACTTTGTTAGATTTGAGAGAGATGATGTTAAGTTTTGAAGGGGGGAAATATTAAGTAGTGGTTATATTTTTAGTAGATTGTAGATATTAGAGATAATATAAAGTATAAATATAAATAATATGGGTAGTTAACATGTAGGTTTTTAGGGAAAAGAGGTGAATTTAGGAAGGAAAAGATTTAAAAAAATGTAGTTTTTGTTTAGTATAGATACTAGATAATACCCAAGCAATTGCTTGATTTATTTAATTAAAGCAATTATTTAGATCTAAATTAAATCCTCATTTATAAAAATAAAAAAAAAATTATTGTACATTGAAAATTTATCAAAATTTTTTTCTTTTAGTTATATTAGACAAAATTAATACCGAAATATGCATAATTTTCAAATTAGTTTATGCAATATTAAAATTAGTTCACTAACCATAAATTTTCAGAGTTAAATGTAAAAATAGAGGTTTGAGAGGAAAGAGAAGCTTGACCAACTCGAAAAATTATTTTAGGTATTTGGCAGTTAGAGGTTTAGAAGGGAGTTTTGTGATAAAAAACTCTTTTTCAAAAAGCTCATATGATGAGTTTTTTTGGAAGAGCTTATAACTTTTTGGTTCTTTTTACTCCAAAACCTCTTACAACTAACCGTTATTTGTCAAACAATTTTACACAACCAAGTAATATAATCAATTAGTCAAATCAGCTAGTCAAAGCTGGCTAACTCAATCAGTTAATCTCTAACAACTAACAGATAACTCCTAAACAGGGCCTATGGTGATTAGTGACTTCAAATTTGGATTTATATCAATGAAGTTACATTATTTTCATAAATGTCATGTCTTATAACGTTGACAATGCAATTCTCTACAATTTTTTTATTAAAATTATGTATTCATTTCTTGTAATATAACAATGCACTCTTATCAATCACTCTCTCTCTCTCTCTCACACACACACACACAAAAACCTTGTATGGTTATCCACTTATCCTATATGTTGTAAAAACTTAATAACTTTTAGAATATATTGTATTCATGAATTTCGATTTCATATTTTGTTAATGGTAAAAATAAGTATTTCCAAATATAATACTACCTCCCTTTTGTCAAACTTAATAACTTTATACTAAAATGTTGCAATTAAAAAGAAATGGAGGAATTAAAAAAAATTAATAACAATCAAAACACTTATTTGAAACTTATATACAAAACAATAAAAATATTTAATATAATGGTTCATTCGCTTTAGAAGATTTTTAAAATTTTAACGTGTAAAAATAAGGGAAAAACTAAGATGAACAAAACCAACTTTTGTCGAAGAATATGCAATTACTAATAAATTAAGGCTAAAGAAAATTACTTTTAAAAAAAGAAAAATGAGCACTTATAATAATTTTTTTGAAAGAGGGGCAGTATAGTTTTTATTGGAAAATAAAGAAAAGTTATTGTAATTGTTTTATGAAAAAATTAAATGCATTGTATAAAAAAAACCAAAAAGTGAATGCTCACTTATTAATGCAGCTATTTGGACTGGCTTGATGGTGCATTTCTCTAATTTTAATACTTTTTTTTTTACCCAAAACACAACATCATTGCTGTTTGAGAAAGAGGTAGGAGGGAACTTTGGGTGTTTGGGAGGGAAATGAATTTTTTTTTTGTAATCGCAAGAATTTTAGTAGTATAGAAAGATAGATAGAAGTATTCAGTATAGATGGTTATCCTGATATCCTCTATTTTTAATAGCTTAATATTAAAGGAGGATTAGTAAAAGTGGTGATGGATAAAAAATCAGTTAACGAAAATAATTAAACAACCCTTAGGGTTGCCAGACTCTTAAATATATATGAATAAAATAATAATATTTATGTAATAAATTAGATAGAGAATTTGCACAAAGTTAATATTTTAAAGTATTTTTTACCAATGAATAATCAATATTAGGAGGGTTAGTAACCCTTACGGCCAGTTTGGTAGTTGGTAATAAATTGTGGTAATGGTAATAGATTTAAAGTATAATTTTGTTAAGGAAAAACCTTATAATTCCCATGGAAAATATATTTTTATCCGCAAGCTTGAATTTTTCTTTTTTTATATTAGCATCAATTACCATGGGGTTTGGTATTAGATGATAATAAATATTTGTGAAGAAAATTAGATAAATTGGTGTTAAACCAACACCAAAATGGAAATGAATTTTGATTTTCCTTCCAAATTTAACTATAAATTCATTCTCATTATCACCATTTATAACCGGCTACCAAACGAGCTGTTAGAGTTAGTCCAATCCATGTGCAGAATGAACAAAAGAAGAGTGTGATACTAAAAAACAAGAAATTTAAATGGCCCATTCCCAAAGCACATGCGAAATGGCATTCCTTAATTTAACGTTCACGGCTTCACATACCAGTATACCACATCACATACGCTGTTTGGTTCACAAATCTGGAATAGTATGGTATGAAAATACATACTAGGGTGGTAGAATTCTAAACCCCATACCAGACTTAATATGTTTGGTTTATCTTTAGTAATGGATTTTATAGTCATTCATAGTGTTTGATTCAATCATGGAATAGATTGTATATCCAATTCTTTTTAAAATTAGGGATGTAAGACTGTAAGTTAGTCTTTAATGTTATTCTTTCATTTAGGTTCCATATGTCTGTTTTAATTTTTTTTAATAAAAAAATGAGTTTTTTTTAGGGAGAAAAATGAAGGGTTTTTTTAATGGAGTTTTATGAGGATGAATTTGAGAAAAATAATTTACATGTTGAATTACTAAAAATAAATTACATGCTGAAATTTGAGCAAAATAACCCTACTATGAAACTATCAAAAAAAAAAGCCCAAAAAAAGAAACCATGAAAAAAAAACCCCAAACAAGGATGAATTTACGTGTAATACAACCAATAACAAAAACATGAAAATAAAAATTCAAATTGATGAAAATAAAAAATGCAATTGCATGAGGCTTATCATCTGACTAACAAAATCAAAATATTTATCAAAACTTACCTCCAAAGTTTGAAATCAAATCATAAAAGTACCAATTAAAATAATAAAAATTTGAGAAGATAGGAAAATGTATTGCAGAGGCTAGAAATTAGGTTTGTTAGGAAATATGTTAGTGGGAAACCGGATATGAATCTCCAAGGAACGGAAATTACGTTTTCCTATTAGTTTAATTTGCCCCACTATGAATCACCGGCTTACCATGAAATAACTAATGAGATACAATGGAGATTATCCACTCTATATGATCATAAGAGTGAATCCTAAAAGCTTTGTGCTTTAGTTTCTGTTTATACACACTTAGAAAAAATTTGCAAGGATTTTCTAAGTGCAAGCAAGTTGTAAGAAATGAGATGAATTTCTCATATTTTTTCACACCAAACAAATGAACATAACATGCCTATTTATTGGCATAAACCCAAGAAGAATTAGCCACCAAAGATGATCAAAAGCCACCATTAAAGCATCATAAAATATGAATTCATGGTGGCTTAATTGTGTCATAAACACCCAAAAGATGCCATGCACAAAGTCACCATTCTAATTCTGTTTTTAAGACACTCTAATCACATCTTAATGCAGCCATTAACCCTCATAAATAAGCTTTATAATACATACAAGTATCCAAAGAATCGAGCAAACCGCTTGATTTTTCCAGAAAACTTTTCGCGAGTCGCGAGGAGCCATCGTGAGTCACGATGGGCGTCGCGAGTTGCGACCCAGGTCGCGTGTCGCGAGGCTTCTTCTGCCTCGTACTTTCTTTTTGCCTTATTCCTTCTTCCTTTGTTCACATGTTCAAGCCCATTTATGCATAAATGTTCCAACAGGGTTTAGGGTGAAAATTGGAGCAAGTTAGTCTCTCTCCTATCTAGATTTGATACATGTGTGGAATAGGGATCGGATGAAAAACTCAGGGGGTAAGAGAGTATCACATTTTGAGGGATGGAATGGAGTTAGAAACCCAATGGTTACCCATTCTACCCCAAAAAACTCCAACCAAACACTATTATGGATGTGATACCATTCCATATCTTTATATATTAGCCAACCAAACACCCCCTTAATGATGCCTAATGGTCGGTGTACACCATTAGTAACTTTTTACTGTTGATTCGATTTCTGTCACATGTATTAGGGCGTTAGTGCTTTAATAAGTATCCGAGCCAGAAATTTTAAAATAGGAGAACAGATTACGGATATTAGACATTAAGAAAACAGGAAGTTTTAATTTCAATGTGTTCCGGGCCTACCTTGGAGGTCAACCCGATATGGATGGGCCCAAAACCTAGGCCCAATTCTGATAGGGGTAGGTCTACACCAGATATTCTACAACGAACAAGATGATACCACGTGTCATCTGACTTGGTAAAACCTTGACCAGGTTATCACTGTGTGTCATAGGCCAGGCCCACACGCAGGCCCTGCTAGTTCAGTAAAACCTAACCGGGGAACCTAATGCCTATATAAGGGTCAGTTCAATCACTCTACAGGTACGCAATTCATAATTCACAAACTCATATCACACTGACTCCTTACTCCCGATATCTGACTTAAGCATCGAAGGGGCGTTCCCGGGTTCCACCCCCCGGGTTAGCAACCTTTGGCTGTTTTGCAGGTCAAAACCCTAGCAAGGAACGTATGGAGTCCACATCAAACACATCAAAGATCGTTGACTATTCAGAAGAAGTTCCAGAACGGGAACAGATTGGCGCCGTTTGTGGGGACAAGAACAAAAGACATGGCTAACACTAGGGCAAAGGCGATTCGATCCAATCAGCCAAAAGAAAATCCCCGTGAATCGCCTAACCGACAGGAGGCACACGTCACCGATGACAATTCATCAAATCGGGTGAGTGACCGTCATCGACGAGCCAACGAATAATAGATGGTCACTCGAAAAGATTTCGAAGACATCCTAACAGCAATGAATAACAAGTTCCAAAAGAGTTTACAGGACCTAAAAGACAGCATACCCGCGCTGGTCGAGCAACAAGGCCTCCATCCCAGGAAGCTGCTCCATCGAGGCGTCCCATTCCTAGCCGGTGGAATGGGCCACATTAACAGAGAGGATCCCAGCCTGGGCACGCCCGATAAATTATCAACTCTAGGCGCGATGACGCTCGAAATGTCATTGAGACGCATCGGGCACGAATTGCTTCGGATGCCAGGGAGATCATCGCAAGTAGAAGGCAAGAAACACAAGGCCAACCAAGGAGGTCACCGGAGAGGTCTCATCAAACCACAACCAGAAACCCGAGGTCGTTTGTTATCCCTAACCGGGAAGAGGAAATACGACGTTCCCCGGTGGTCGAGCAGGAGCGACCAACGGGAATACTCACCTACAAAACACCTTTCAGCCAAAGAATCCTGCAGACAACCGACGCAAAGAAGGTAAAAGCACCAAACATCGAGCCTTTCTCTGGAAATACTGATCCTGCTGATCACATCGATGCCTACAAGGCTCAAATGGCAGTGCAAACGAGCTGTGAGGCAAGCTGGTGCCGATACTTCCCGACTACCCTCAAGGGTCTGGCCCTGATGTGGTTCACAGAACTCCCGTCGGGTCTCATCAGTAGCTTCACTATCCTGGAAGCGATGTTCCTTAGTCATTTTGTGGTTGGAAAGAAACAAAGAAAGACAAGCATCCACCTCATGGCTTGCCAACAAGGGGAATATGAACTATTGGGAGACTACCTCAAGTGCTTCAACACTGAGCTCCTTCAAATACCCAACGTTAAAGATTCAGTGGCCTATGCAGCGTTCATGACTGGTTTAAAACGTGGCTAAGTTCAAGTTTTCCTTATTGGAAAATGAAGTGTCCTCGTATACTGACGCGATGGACAGAGAACGGAAGTATGTGCAAGCATCAAACATCAACAACCCTGTTGAGAAGTCTGAGAAAAAGGATGGAAAAAGGAAAGGGCCCCATCGAGGTGAAGGTCCTAACCGGACGTCCGACTCAAGGAAAGATGTTAGTGATGGTGGTATGGATCCTAGATACAACACCAATAGGCGAGGAATCTTCTTGGACATTAAAAACCAAGATATTCTCCCCAAGCCATTGCCTGTTCGCACACCCGTCGGCAGGAGGAATCTCAACCTTTGGTGCGAATATCATCATGAATGTGGTCACACCACAAAGGACTGTAGAGAATTAAAGAAAGCTCTCGACAAGCTAGCAGACAAAGGAAAACTAAACTCTTCTCTCTCCAATGATGGAGGGCAAAAAAAAGCGTACTCATAGCGCTGAGTCTGATGGAATTATTAATGTCATATCTTGGCTCCCTACCGAAGTTAGTTTTTGCAATAAGGTCCCTAACAGGGTCGAGTTTCTTTGATTATCCTCACTAGAGTTATTTTTTGTTTGTAATAAGACCAAAGCATGGTCAAGTTTCTTCTTGTTATCATGGAAATAACATTCACAATAATAAAACCCTAACAGGGTCGAGTTTTGTTCATTAACTTATAAAGCCCTAACAAGGTCGAGTTCAGTGTTATTACTTTGATTCTTAATAAAATGAAACCCTAACCGGGATGATAAGCCCTACTCAACGTAGGCACCCATCGAGGAGTATGGGGAAGCTGAATAGGTACCTCATCAAGTAGCTGGGGCTCATTAGCCCCAGGGTCTTTGATAGCATCTCCTTAGGCTAACACCAAGCCCTACTCAACGTAGGCACCCATCGAGGAGTATGGGGAGGCTAAACAGGTACCTCATCAAGTAGTTGAGGCTCATTAGCCCCTGGGCCCTTGATAGCATCACCTTAGGCTAACACAAGCCCTATTCAACATAGGCATCAATTAAAGGAGATGGAGTGGCTGGACAGGCATTCAAAGTCCCTGGGGCTCATTAGCCCCTTGGCTTTGGAGAAGCTCCTTTGGCCAATGAATAAGCCCTACTCAAGGTACGCACTAATTAAAGGAGATGGGAGGCTGGATGAGTATCAACCACGTCTTGGGGCTCATTAGGCCCTAAAGGACAGATGATCACCTTAGGCCAAAGCCCCACTCAATGTAGGCACCCATCAAGGCAGATGGGCAAATAGGTCATCTTTCCAATGCACCTCCGTCTCACTCGAGGTATAGAGAGACCCTCAAGGTCATCAGGGCAACTCTATCCTCGTACCTCTGTCACATAAGAGGTAATAGACACCCTCGAGGTCATTAGGGAAGGTGGCTTGACACTCAAAGCCCCTGGGGCTCATTAGCCCCTTGGTTTTGAGGAAAGCTCTTAAGTCTAACATTAAGCCCTACTCAAAGTAGGCATCCATCAAGGAAGATGGAGGCTAGATGGATGTCAACCATGTCATGGGGCTTATTAGCCCCTAGGATTCTGTTGATATTCTTAGGCCAAAAGCCCCACTCAGTGTGGGCACCAATCAAGGTGTATGGACAATCAAAACACATCTCCTAAATTACTTCACCGCACTCGAGGCAAAAGGAGGACCCTCGAGTTTAACAAGGCAACCCTCTCCTTGCACCTCCTTCACGGTCGAGGTAGGTAGGACCCTCGAGGTCATTGGGAAGGCTTTTTCCCAGGGTCTATCATACTATCCCTCGAGGTAAGAGAGACCCTCGAGGTAAAAAGTATTAACCCATGGGGATCATTATCCCCTAAGACCTAGTGGATCACCTCAAGACAAAGCCCCATTCAGCATGGGCACCTACTATGGAAAGTGGAATAAATCAAAGCATTTGCTTCTCAAGGTACATCCCTCACAGTCGAGGTAAGGGAAGACCCTCGAGGTACAAGGAAGCCTTGAAAAGATCAACACTAAACTTTCATGGAAGTTCATGTAAAAAAGTTCCTAACGGTCGCGGAAAGTATGATCACAGTCGAGGTAAGAGGACGCTCGAGCTCATAAAGGAGTTCCCTAACATTTACGCTTACCGCGACCCAAGTGACCATGGTCGTGGAAGGTTACCATGTTCCTCTTGATATCCAACGTCCAAAGTTTCCCATTCCACACCAAGTGTAGGGCTAATAGATCAACAATCGCGGAGGGAACACGTCACACTCGAGGTAGAGGAAAGATCCTCGAGGTCATCAGGGAAACCTTTCCCTTCTATCTCTATCACAGTCGAGGTAAAGGAAGACCTTGAAAAGAACCCAACACTTAGAAAAATTTCGTTATAAAAATCACGTGCAAGGGAGTTTTCATCATGGAAATTTGCATGAAGTTCTTCACGGAGAAACACAACCAAAAATCACCTCGTTGGTCATCCTCAAGGATACTGTGAGCAAGAAATTATGATCAAATTTGAATAATCATCAATATTGAAATACTATATGAACGAGTCACACACCCTCGAGGTGAGGGAAATGCCAACAAGGCTAACTCCCATGGACAAGAATGGTTCGACTACACGGTCAAGAAGGGTGACATACGGTCGAGGTAAGGACCACAAGGAGAAAAAGCCCGCTAGGATCCACCACTCGATCGAGGTGTCCCCTAAGCCAAGGCACCCTTAAGGTCGAGAAGACCCTCGAGGTCACAAAATGTCCTGCCAATGAAGATTACCATGTTCGAGGTGGGAGTGTGGGGCTACAAAATGTCCAGCCGAAGAAAGGCCCTAACGATCGAAGTGGGGCTACTCACACTCGAGGTGAGGACCCTCATGGTCAAGGGGAAGACCATCACACTCGAGGTAAAACACAGTCGAGGTGGGAGATTAACCATGAAGATAGCAAGTGAAGTCTTCCCCACTAACCACCATCACGGTCGAGGTAGGAGAGACCCTCGAGATAGCAAGTGAAGTAGTCTTCCTTACTTATCACTTATCTCCATCACAGTCGAGGTAAGTAGGACTCTCGAGGTAGCAAGGGGGGCCATCTCTACTTGCTACCATCACAGTCGAGGAGGATCCTCACACTCGAGGATCACCATGGTCGAGAGGCACGGCACAGGGCTAGAAAAACCCCGATGAGGGAATTTATCACCCTCGAAGGGAGGACGGTCGAGGTGAAGAGAAAACACAACCAAGGGGCTCTCATGTTCAACAAGTAAAAAGCCACTAAGACATTTAGAAGCCATCACCCTCAAGGAGAGCCATGGACGAGGGCAAGAAGGAAAATATGGTCGAGTTGATCGACCCTCACAGTCGGGGTACATACTCCCACCCTCGGGGATGGCTCATGAGCATCAAGGACATTCCCATGCAACAAAATGGGCCCCATGGTCGAGGTTATCTCATCACGATCGAGGGGTTTATGTTCGAATATGGGCCTTCACGGTCGAGGTGCATGACCCTCGAAGTGGAAAGGGGAAAAACCCTCCTTGTCACATCCATCACCATCGAATGAAGGCCCTAACCGTCGAGTTCAAGGGCATCTATGGCAAGAGGATCATCATGGTCGAGGTCCGCAAGACAAGAACATGGTCGAGGGATCACCCTCGGTCGAGTTCAGCTCCATAGTCGAGGTCCGCTCATCATGGTCGAGGTGAGCTTACCGCAGTCGAGGGGACCATCCTGGTCAATGTATTGGCCCTCTTGCTGTTGACAACATGGTCGAGGAGGGCAAGCCATGATCGAGGGGCCATCCTACCAACGAGCCAAGCTTCCATGGGCAAGGTAAAGGCCTCGGGGTCGATCGAGGTGCCCATCCTAGAGGTGTGATCATGGTCGAGGAACCACGACCGCGATCGAGGAAAGGTCCATAGGGTCGAGGCTGTACCGGGGTCTGATTTGATACACTGACTTTGAACGCCCATAAATTCTTCGTTTCAAGTCGGAATGGAGCTTATGACCCACCGTTGGAAAGATATTTGAATCTAGTTTCCAATGCAACTGGAATCGCTTGATTCTGATATTCATAGCTTGCGTTATGTCCAAAATGGTGAGAGGTGGTTATCCTACCTCAAGATAGCCCCAAGACACTCGACATGGTCGAGGGTAAAGCTCCAAGATCGAGATGCCATCATCGAGTTGGCCCCAAGAAATCTACCAAGAGGAGGAATATGAAAATAAGCCCTATGATCGAGGTCCTGTGATCATGGTCGAGGAACCGCGACCGCGATCGAGGAAAGGTCCATAGGGTCGAGGCTGTACCGGGGTCTGATTTGATACACCAACTTCAAATGCCTATAACTCCTTCGTTTCAAGTCGGAATTGATATTATGACCTATCGTTAGAAAGATCTTTGAATCTAGTTTCCAATGCCGCTGGAATCGCATGAATCGGATATTCATAGCTCGAGTTATATCAAAAATAGTGAGAGGTGGTCATCTTGTCTCAGGATAGCCCAAGACACTCGACATGGTCGAGGAGGTCAAGCCACGATCGAGGGGCCATCCAACTGACAAGCCAAGCTTCCATGGGCAAGGTAAAGGCCTCGTGGTCGATCGAGGCACTGATAAGTGGTATTTTGGTAGTTATTTTCTTAATTTTTATTAGTTTATTTTCTTATTTTATTTAGCTTTCGTTAGCGTTTTTAGGCTTTTTAGTTTAGTTTTGCTCTTGTAGTCCCCTTCCCCTTTTTATATGTGATTTCCTCTATTTTTCCTTTTTTCTGCGTTTTCTTCCCTTTTTGCAGGTCCCGAGTTGATTTCAGAACCCGAGGAAGCGAACCGGGAACCTCGAGGAAACCACAAGTCCTCTATGCTTTTGTTGGTGCTAAAAAAGGCCTCAGCGGGCGCTGGAAATCCCTCAGAGCCCGCTGGGATGAGTCTTGGTGAATGGTGAAAGAGGCAGTAGCAATGAAGAAGGCCTCAGCGGACTCTGGAAATGTCTCAGCGCCCGCTGGGATGAGTTCTGGACTTTTTGGTGAAAGAGGCTGTAGCTGTTGATGGCCTTGCAGCGGCCGCTGATGGATTCCCAACGGCCGCTGATTATGGAGTTGATGGGCATATGTTGAGCACAAAAAGAACACAGCGGCCGCTGACTCCCAAACAGCGCCCACTGTCCCCCTCCCCTGTTTTGAGGCAGTAGCACTCCAAGTATTGGCAGCGGCCGCTGATCCTTACTCAGCGCCCGCTGACCATTTTCCCTAGCAGGCTGAAGGCACGTGAAAGTAGGCCTCAGCGGCCGCTGATCCCATTTCAGCGCCCGCTGACGCGCTACTGCGCGTTTTATTTCGTGTTTTTGGTCTGTTTTTGCTTGAATTTTTGGGGGTTGTATATATACCCCCTCTTCCCATTTCATTAAGGAGCTGAGGTTAGAGGCTCCAAGTTAGGTTTAGGTTAGATTTTAAAGCTTTCTTCTTCATTTTCTCTTGTAATTTACATTTTGTTCTTGAATTATGCAAGTAGTGTAGTTTCTCTTCATCTTCTTCTTGTTCTCCTCTTCAAGGTACTTTCATAGCTTTCTTTTACTTGCTTTTTATTGCTTTATGTACTTATTCCTTATAGTTTTAGTTTGTTATTGTTGTTGTTGTTTGTTTTTGTTGTTTGATTTGTTGGTAGTTTAGTTGATAGTTGTTTTACTAGTAGTGTTCTTATTTTCTTAGGTTTTTAGTTTCATTTGTTTTGTTCATAGTTTTAGGTTTAATTATGTTTTTAGTTTTAGTTTTAATTATGTTTTTATTAATTAATTTTGAGTAGTTAATTTCTAGGGTTTGAGTGAAACTTCTCAAATCCTCCATGATTGTGGTTTAGTTGTTTCTTGGCTTCGGTTGTGATAATGTCGGTACCTTAGGATTCGGTAATGTTGATTCTTGTGTCTAGCTAACATAGGATTCATTGAAGAATCCCCACCGAAGGACCGAAAGGTGAACGTGGGTGATGACTTCCTTTGCCCGATTGATGGAAGCACCACCAAAGTTGGGCCTTCAATCAAGGGAAAGTTACCGGTCTTCGTGATTACGTGCTTAAGGCTTGTTAGATATTTCGCCGCACGAAAGTGGGTTGTGTATGTCTTCCCGGTCATCATACTAGCTTGAAAGAGTAGTGTGATCTTAGAATGACCTCCCCTTATCCATGACCTAAGTCTAAGTTTCGATTGATTCATAATTCATGGTGGTATGAGTTGTGGATCTCTTACCCTAGTCCTCTTTATTCTAGTTTTCATAGTTTAGTTTTAGTTAGTTCCCGTAGTTCAATTCTCTTCGCCTCTCGCGACCATCATTTGACCTAGCTTGTTCGACGCTCATGCCTAGACTAGTGCAGCGTACCTTCCCCGTGTTCGACACCCCCACTGTTACTACGACGGGGGTTTTTATTTGGTGAGAAAATCCCTTCTATCAAATTGGCGTCGTTGCCGGGGAAGGCAATGCCATTAGTTTAGGTTGAGTAGAATGGTTCTAGGTCTTTCTTTTTCTTTATTTTTGTGAATGTTTGGGCCTTATGGCCACTCCTTTGATCGATCCCCAATATGAGCATGAATTGTTTTGGGTGTATTATGACAGGATCGGAAGCTCTCTTCCGCTTAATCATAATTTTGGTAAGTGGGATATATGCAATATGTTGTATGAGGGTTTGAACTATGAGACGAGAAATTGGATAGAATACCTATCTCATGGTGATTTCTTAGCTCTCGACTTGGATAGAGCTTGACTCTTATTCAAGTGTCTCGCTAAGGACACCTATGAGTGGGATATAACTAGCCAAGGAATACATAATTATAGTCATGAGTTGAGTGCACTTGAGGAATATGGTTTTAATCAACCATCACCTCATGCCACTACCTTTGATTTTTCTCATCATTTTTCACATGAATCGAGTTCGCTTAATCGTGTTTTTGATGAGTATTTACAAGGTCTTGGCATGGACATAGTTGATTCACCTCATATTCCCCTAGGTGAGCCCTTCGATGATAACCTTAGTCATGAATTCGATCCCTCACCCCTCATAGTCGAGCACACCATCCCGACTCGCATAGACGTTGACATTTATTGGCAATGTTGTGATGAGAATCATGACACTTTCATATCGTCATGTGATGTTATAGAGGATGAGGCCCTCATAGCAGAGTCGAGTGAAACCGACGAGGTAGTTAATGTGGAGGATGTGGTTATACCACATTCTCTTATTCCCTATGTAGGAGGATTTAACCTCGTCTATTCACATCCCACTCCACTTCCATCCGTGCTCATATCACCTCCATCCGAGGGCATCATCTCTTGTCTTGACTCCCATGTTTCTCTTCCAGAAACCAGGGTAAGTGAGGTGTATGGAGGTGTTCCCCTTACTTTATTTGATTTTTCTTTTTGTAGTTTTTATTTTAATTTACCTCCCTATGGGCACTCACTCCCACATAAGCATAGGATGCCGGTTTTCAATCCGTCCCCTTTGCTTTATTTGATCATTGCTTATGTGGTATTTAGTGAGTTGAGTGCCATTATGTTTGACAAGCTCTTACGAGCTTTGCGGGGCTATTTACTGAGCCCCGACGGTTGGTCCCGCTGGATGACTTTGACATATTTTTTTTTCTTCTGTCTTAGTCCCTGTGTCCAGCTCCTTGTCAAGCTTAAGACGTTAAAAAAGCGCTTCTCGGGAGGCAACCCGTGTTCTTTTTTTTATTTTATTTATTTTATTTTATTTTCTTTTCTTCTTTTGTTTTTATTTTGTTTTTGGAGTTGGTTTCTTTTCTTTCTTTTTGCAGGTTAAATGAATAAGCAACTCTCATGGACATGTATAGTACTGAAGCGCAAAACGGAGGTTGTATGCTTACTTTATAGCCTGTTTTGGTGAGATCATTCCAAATTCCCTTTCTTTTTTTTTCTTGTGTGCTTAGTTGTAGGATTAGTTTTAGGAGGAGATGATTGTTCGAGGATGTTTGGCTTTCAATTTTTAGCTTTTAAGCCCTTGAGGACATTTGGATATCGATGGCGTTGGGCCTCGATTTATTTATTTGTTTGATGCTTGGTTGCTTGATTGAGAGTCATTCATGCTTGATTTTATTTTCCTTCCTTTTGTTTAGTTTTTATTTCTATTTTCCCTTTTTCCTCTTCTTTTTCTTTTATTTTCTTTTCAAGGCAAAGTGTGTTTTTGTTTTGTTTGTAGTTTGGACTTGGTTCTTAATTTCTTGGACTTTGAATGCATTTCTTCCTAAGTGTTAGTGGTCCACATGGTTTGAGATGTTGGGGTTGATTTTCAAATACTACATGCTAGGTTTCAGAACTTTGGAGTTCATGAAACCTAATGTCTTGGCTTGTGGTACGATTGGCAAAGCTTTGCTAGCTAGTTGAAGCCCTTGAGGTAGTATTTGCAATTCACTACCCTTCATATGTGAGAAAATTGTCAAATCTTTCTAGCCTTCATCATTTTGTCTGAGTGGCAATAGGATCCTTGTCATAGTATAACTCGATCAAGAACTTGATTCATGACTTTCCGAGACTGTGACCGAGCTAATCTAGGGGAGGACGGAGGCGTTCATTTCTTAGTTATTTTCCATTTTTCCTTTTTCATTTTCCTTTTTATTTTAGCATCTTGCTTCTTTTCACTTTTCTAGGTGTTTGCTTTACATTCATCCTTTGAAACCTTTTGAGCTTGGCCCTTCCTTTCTTCTAGCCACGTTACAAGCCTTGATTCCCATTGTTTTGTTTTGTACCCTTTAGGTGTAGTGAAGCAATTGGAGCGTCTTGGTTCGTATATGTTTTGTATTGAAAATTTGTGAAGTAAGGAGTTCGCCCAAGCGAAAGTGTGTTAATTTGTATGAATTAGAGCAAAAGCCGACCTAAGTTGTAAAAAAGGCAAGGTCATGTAAAAAAAAAAAAAAAAACACAACCAATTATTCCTTCCTTTTTTCACAATGAGGGCATTGTGTCATTCAAACTTGGGGGGGGGGGGGGGGAGGAATAGTTTGAAAAAAAAATTTTAATTTGTTGTATAAATTTTTCTTTTTTCATATAGTTTTTTGAATAAGCTTGGGGGTTTTTGGTGTATGTGTGCGAATTTGAGGAGTTCGTTTGCTATTTGATGCTCATTTGTACTTATTGCTTCACTATTTAGGTTTGAGCACCACAAGCCAAATTGATTCCTGCCCTATCCCTAGCCTTACATTACAACCCTAAAGCCCTCTCGATCCTAGATAGTTGAGTTCTTTTCGGTTGAGGAAGTCATGTTTCAAGCATATTGAGCGGTTTGCTATGATGAGATGTCGGGTAGCCTAAATTGTTTCTCCCTTTTGTTTTTTCCGACTCCTTTGTGGAGTTATGAGAAGCTAACTTTATGGGTGGAGACGACACTAGCTTAGGATGTGGATGCTTGGTTGTTGAGCGAAAAGGGAATGTTCCTCTCTAGTTCTCCAATCTAGCATGTTTTATTTGACTATCCACCCTTGACATCTTTGAGCATGTTTTCCGTTAGTGCTTAGAAAGGTTCGCATTCATTGATCCTCGGTCCCTTGACAAGTCCAACTAATTGTTTTTGTTTTGTTTGGTTTTCTTTTTATTTTCCTTTATTTTTGTTTTTCTTTTCTTTTGTTTCTTGTGAACCTTTGCCTTGGTTTGTTTTTGAGAGAGTTATGGGTTAAACCCTTTGGAAACCCTTACGAGAGCACACTCGTCCTCCTTGGCGACTTTGAGGTTTAAATGGCTTGTTGTTTTTGCTAAAAACAACCGTGATTCCTACGAAAATGAGTTAGTGTGAATTATTAGTGTTTTGTTTTCTTTTCTAGTTTAACCTCCCATCGAGCTCTTCCATCACTTCTAGCTTAAGTTTTGCTCGGGACGAGCAAAAGCTAAGCTTGGGGGAGTTTGATAAGTGGTATTTTGGTAGTTATTTTCTTAATTTTTATTAGTTTATTTTCTTATTTTATTTAGCTTTCGTTAGCGTTTTTAGGCTTTTTAGTTTAGTTTTGCTCTTGTAGTCCCCTTCCCCTTTTTATATGTGATTTCCTCTATTTTTCCTTTTTTCTGCGTTTTCTTCCCTTTTTGCAGGTCCCGAGTTGATTTCAGAACCCGAGGAAGCGAACCGGGAACCTCGAGGAAACCACAAGTCCTCTATGCTTTTGTTGGTGCTAAAAAAGGCCTCAGCGGGCGCTGGAAATCCCTCAGAGCCCGCTGGGATGAGTCTTGGTGAATGGTGAAAGAGGCAGTAGCAATGAAGAAGGCCTCAGCGGACTCTGGAAATGTCTCAGCGCCCGCTGGGATGAGTTCTGGACTTTTTGGTGAAAGAGGCTGTAGCTGTTGATGGCCTTGCAGCGGCCGCTGATGGATTCCCAACGGCCGCTGATTATGGAGTTGATGGGCATATGTTGAGCACAAAAAGAACACAGCGGCCGCTGACTCCCAAACAGCGCCCACTGTCCCCCTCCCCTGTTTTGAGGCAGTAGCACTCCAAGTATTGGCAGCGGCCGCTGATCCTTACTCAGCGCCCGCTGACCATTTTCCCTAGCAGGCTGAAGGCACGTGAAAGTAGGCCTCAGCGGCCGCTGATCCCATTTCAGCGCCCGCTGACGCGCTACTGCGCGTTTTATTTCGTGTTTTTGGTCTGTTTTTGCTTGAATTTTTGGGGGTTGTATATATACCCCCTCTTCCCATTTCATTAAGGAGCTGAGGTTAGAGGCTCCAAGTTAGGTTTAGGTTAGATTTTAAAGCTTTCTTCTTCATTTTCTCTTGTAATTTACATTTTGTTCTTGAATTATGCAAGTAGTGTAGTTTCTCTTCATCTTCTTCTTGTTCTCCTCTTCAAGGTACTTTCATAGCTTTCTTTTACTTGCTTTTTATTGCTTTATGTACTTATTCCTTATAGTTTTAGTTTGTTATTGTTGTTGTTGTTTGTTTTTGTTGTTTGATTTGTTGGTAGTTTAGTTGATAGTTGTTTTACTAGTAGTGTTCTTATTTTCTTAGGTTTTTAGTTTCATTTGTTTTGTTCATAGTTTTAGGTTTAATTATGTTTTTAGTTTTAGTTTTAATTATGTTTTTATTAATTAATTTTGAGTAGTTAATTTCTAGGGTTTGAGTGAAACTTCTCAAATCCTCCATGATTGTGGTTTAGTTGTTTCTTGGCTTCGGTTGTGATAATGTCGGTACCTTAGGATTCGGTAATGTTGATTCTTGTGTCTAGCTAACATAGGATTCATTGAAGAATCCCCACCGAAGGACCGAAAGGTGAACGTGGGTGATGACTTCCTTTGCCCGATTGATGGAAGCACCACCAAAGTTGGGCCTTCAATCAAGGGAAAGTTACCGGTCTTCGTGATTACGTGCTTAAGGCTTGTTAGATATTTCGCCGCACGAAAGTGGGTTGTGTATGTCTTCCCGGTCATCATACTAGCTTGAAAGAGTAGTGTGATCTTAGAATGACCTCCCCTTATCCATGACCTAAGTCTAAGTTTCGATTGATTCATAATTCATGGTGGTATGAGTTGTGGATCTCTTACCCTAGTCCTCTTTATTCTAGTTTTCATAGTTTAGTTTTAGTTAGTTCCCGTAGTTCAATTCTCTTCGCCTCTCGCGACCATCATTTGACCTAGCTTGTTCGACGCTCATGCCTAGACTAGTGCAGCGTACCTTCCCCGTGTTCGACACCCCCACTGTTACTACGACGGGGGTTTTTATTTGGTGAGAAAATCCCTTCTATCAAATTGGCGTCGTTGCCGGGGAAGGCAATGCCATTAGTTTAGGTTGAGTAGAATGGTTCTAGGTCTTTCTTTTTCTTTATTTTTGTGAATGTTTGGGCCTTATGGCCACTCCTTTGATCGATCCCCAATATGAGCATGAATTGTTTTGGGTGTATTATGACAGGATCGGAAGCTCTCTTCCGCTTAATCATAATTTTGGTAAGTGGGATATATGCAATATGTTGTATGAGGGTTTGAACTATGAGACGAGAAATTGGATAGAATACCTATCTCATGGTGATTTCTTAGCTCTCGACTTGGATAGAGCTTGACTCTTATTCAAGTGTCTCGCTAAGGACACCTATGAGTGGGATATAACTAGCCAAGGAATACATAATTATAGTCATGAGTTGAGTGCACTTGAGGAATATGGTTTTAATCAACCATCACCTCATGCCACTACCTTTGATTTTTCTCATCATTTTTCACATGAATCGAGTTCGCTTAATCGTGTTTTTGATGAGTATTTACAAGGTCTTGGCATGGACATAGTTGATTCACCTCATATTCCCCTAGGTGAGCCCTTCGATGATAACCTTAGTCATGAATTCGATCCCTCACCCCTCATAGTCGAGCACACCATCCCGACTCGCATAGACGTTGACATTTATTGGCAATGTTGTGATGAGAATCATGACACTTTCATATCGTCATGTGATGTTATAGAGGATGAGGCCCTCATAGCAGAGTCGAGTGAAACCGACGAGGTAGTTAATGTGGAGGATGTGGTTATACCACATTCTCTTATTCCCTATGTAGGAGGATTTAACCTCGTCTATTCACATCCCACTCCACTTCCATCCGTGCTCATATCACCTCCATCCGAGGGCATCATCTCTTGTCTTGACTCCCATGTTTCTCTTCCAGAAACCAGGGTAAGTGAGGTGTATGGAGGTGTTCCCCTTACTTTATTTGATTTTTCTTTTTGTAGTTTTTATTTTAATTTACCTCCCTATGGGCACTCACTCCCACATAAGCATAGGATGCCGGTTTTCAATCCGTCCCCTTTGCTTTATTTGATCATTGCTTATGTGGTATTTAGTGAGTTGAGTGCCATTATGTTTGACAAGCTCTTACGAGCTTTGCGGGGCTATTTACTGAGCCCCGACGGTTGGTCCCGCTGGATGACTTTGACATATTTTTTTTTCTTCTGTCTTAGTCCCTGTGTCCAGCTCCTTGTCAAGCTTAAGACGTTAAAAAAGCGCTTCTCGGGAGGCAACCCGTGTTCTTTTTTTTATTTTATTTATTTTATTTTATTTTCTTTTCTTCTTTTGTTTTTATTTTGTTTTTGGAGTTGGTTTCTTTTCTTTCTTTTTGCAGGTTAAATGAATAAGCAACTCTCATGGACATGTATAGTACTGAAGCGCAAAACGGAGGTTGTATGCTTACTTTATAGCCTGTTTTGGTGAGATCATTCCAAATTCCCTTTCTTTTTTTTTCTTGTGTGCTTAGTTGTAGGATTAGTTTTAGGAGGAGATGATTGTTCGAGGATGTTTGGCTTTCAATTTTTAGCTTTTAAGCCCTTGAGGACATTTGGATATCGATGGCGTTGGGCCTCGATTTATTTATTTGTTTGATGCTTGGTTGCTTGATTGAGAGTCATTCATGCTTGATTTTATTTTCCTTCCTTTTGTTTAGTTTTTATTTCTATTTTCCCTTTTTCCTCTTCTTTTTCTTTTATTTTCTTTTCAAGGCAAAGTGTGTTTTTGTTTTGTTTGTAGTTTGGACTTGGTTCTTAATTTCTTGGACTTTGAATGCATTTCTTCCTAAGTGTTAGTGGTCCACATGGTTTGAGATGTTGGGGTTGATTTTCAAATACTACATGCTAGGTTTCAGAACTTTGGAGTTCATGAAACCTAATGTCTTGGCTTGTGGTACGATTGGCAAAGCTTTGCTAGCTAGTTGAAGCCCTTGAGGTAGTATTTGCAATTCACTACCCTTCATATGTGAGAAAATTGTCAAATCTTTCTAGCCTTCATCATTTTGTCTGAGTGGCAATAGGATCCTTGTCATAGTATAACTCGATCAAGAACTTGATTCATGACTTTCCGAGACTGTGACCGAGCTAATCTAGGGGAGGACGGAGGCGTTCATTTCTTAGTTATTTTCCATTTTTCCTTTTTCATTTTCCTTTTTATTTTAGCATCTTGCTTCTTTTCACTTTTCTAGGTGTTTGCTTTACATTCATCCTTTGAAACCTTTTGAGCTTGGCCCTTCCTTTCTTCTAGCCACGTTACAAGCCTTGATTCCCATTGTTTTGTTTTGTACCCTTTAGGTGTAGTGAAGCAATTGGAGCGTCTTGGTTCGTATATGTTTTGTATTGAAAATTTGTGAAGTAAGGAGTTCGCCCAAGCGAAAGTGTGTTAATTTGTATGAATTAGAGCAAAAGCCGACCTAAGTTGTAAAAAAGGCAAGGTCATGTAAAAAAAAAAAAAAAAACACAACCAATTATTCCTTCCTTTTTTCACAATGAGGGCATTGTGTCATTCAAGCTTGGGGGGGGGGGAGGAATAGTTTGAAAAAAAAAATTTAATTTGTTGTATAAATTTTTCTTTTTTCATATAGTTTTTTGAATAAGCTTGGGGGTTTTTGGTGTATGTGTGCGAATTTGAGGAGTTCGTTTGCTATTTGATGCTCATTTGTACTTATTGCTTCACTATTTAGGTTTGAGCACCACAAGCCAAATTGATTCCTGCCCTATCCCTAGCCTTACATTACAACCCTAAAGCCCTCTCGATCCTAGATAGTTGAGTTCTTTTCGGTTGAGGAAGTCATGTTTCAAGCATATTGAGCGGTTTGCTATGATGAGATGTCGGGTAGCCTAAATTGTTTCTCCCTTTTGTTTTTTCCGACTCCTTTGTGGAGTTATGAGAAGCTAACTTTATGGGTGGAGACGACACTAGCTTAGGATGTGGATGCTTGGTTGTTGAGCGAAAAGGGAATGTTCCTCTCTAGTTCTCCAATCTAGCATGTTTTATTTGACTATCCACCCTTGACATCTTTGAGCATGTTTTCCGTTAGTGCTTAGAAAGGTTCGCATTCATTGATCCTCGGTCCCTTGACAAGTCCAACTAATTGTTTTTGTTTTGTTTGGTTTTCTTTTTATTTTCCTTTATTTTTGTTTTTCTTTTCTTTTGTTTCTTGTGAACCTTTGCCTTGGTTTGTTTTTGAGAGAGTTATGGGTTAAACCCTTTGGAAACCCTTACGAGAGCACACTCGTCCTCCTTGGCGACTTTGAGGTTTAAATGGCTTGTTGTTTTTGCTAAAAACAACCGTGATTCCTACGAAAATGAGTTAGTGTGAATTATTAGTGTTTTGTTTTCTTTTCTAGTTTAACCTCCCATCGAGCTCTTCCATCACTTCTAGCTTAAGTTTTGCTCGGGACGAGCAAAAGCTAAGCTTGGGGGAGTTTGATAAGTGGTATTTTGGTAGTTATTTTCTTAATTTTTATTAGTTTATTTTCTTATTTTATTTAGCTTTCGTTAGCGTTTTTAGGCTTTTTAGTTTAGTTTTGCTCTTGTAGTCCCCTTCCCCTTTTTATATGTGATTTCCTCTATTTTTCCTTTTTTCTGCGTTTTCTTCCCTTTTTGCAGGTCCCGAGTTGATTTCAGAACCCGAGGAAGCGAACCGGGAACCTCGAGGAAACCACAAGTCCTCTATGCTTTTGTTGGTGCTAAAAAAGGCCTCAGCGGGCGCTGGAAATCCCTCAGAGCCCGCTGGGATGAGTCTTGGTGAATGGTGAAAGAGGCAGTAGCAATGAAGAAGGCCTCAGCGGACTCTGGAAATGTCTCAGCGCCCGCTGGGATGAGTTCTGGACTTTTTGGTGAAAGAGGCTGTAGCTGTTGATGGCCTTGCAGCGGCCGCTGATGGATTCCCAACGGCCGCTGATTATGGAGTTGATGGGCATATGTTGAGCACAAAAAGAACACAGCGGCCGCTGACTCCCAAACAGCGCCCACTGTCCCCCTCCCCTGTTTTGAGGCAGTAGCACTCCAAGTATTGGCAGCGGCCGCTGATCCTTACTCAGCGCCCGCTGACCATTTTCCCTAGCAGGCTGAAGGCACGTGAAAGTAGGCCTCAGCGGCCGCTGATCCCATTTCAGCGCCCGCTGACGCGCTACTGCGCGTTTTATTTCGTGTTTTTGGTCTGTTTTTGCTTGAATTTTTGGGGGTTGTATATATACCCCCTCTTCCCATTTCATTAAGGAGCTGAGGTTAGAGGCTCCAAGTTAGGTTTAGGTTAGATTTTAAAGCTTTCTTCTTCATTTTCTCTTGTAATTTACATTTTGTTCTTGAATTATGCAAGTAGTGTAGTTTCTCTTCATCTTCTTCTTGTTCTCCTCTTCAAGGTACTTTCATAGCTTTCTTTTACTTGCTTTTTATTGCTTTATGTACTTATTCCTTATAGTTTTAGTTTGTTATTGTTGTTGTTGTTTGTTTTTGTTGTTTGATTTGTTGGTAGTTTAGTTGATAGTTGTTTTACTAGTAGTGTTCTTATTTTCTTAGGTTTTTAGTTTCATTTGTTTTGTTCATAGTTTTAGGTTTAATTATGTTTTTAGTTTTAGTTTTAATTATGTTTTTATTAATTAATTTTGAGTAGTTAATTTCTAGGGTTTGAGTGAAACTTCTCAAATCCTCCATGATTGTGGTTTAGTTGTTTCTTGGCTTCGGTTGTGATAATGTCGGTACCTTAGGATTCGGTAATGTTGATTCTTGTGTCTAGCTAACATAGGATTCATTGAAGAATCCCCACCGAAGGACCGAAAGGTGAACGTGGGTGATGACTTCCTTTGCCCGATTGATGGAAGCACCACCAAAGTTGGGCCTTCAATCAAGGGAAAGTTACCGGTCTTCGTGATTACGTGCTTAAGGCTTGTTAGATATTTCGCCGCACGAAAGTGGGTTGTGTATGTCTTCCCGGTCATCATACTAGCTTGAAAGAGTAGTGTGATCTTAGAATGACCTCCCCTTATCCATGACCTAAGTCTAAGTTTCGATTGATTCATAATTCATGGTGGTATGAGTTGTGGATCTCTTACCCTAGTCCTCTTTATTCTAGTTTTCATAGTTTAGTTTTAGTTAGTTCCCGTAGTTCAATTCTCTTCGCCTCTCGCGACCATCATTTGACCTAGCTTGTTCGACGCTCATGCCTAGACTAGTGCAGCGTACCTTCCCCGTGTTCGACACCCCCACTGTTACTACGACGGGGGTTTTTATTTGGTGAGAAAATCCCTTCTATCAAATTGGCGTCGTTGCCGGGGAAGGCAATGCCATTAGTTTAGGTTGAGTAGAATGGTTCTAGGTCTTTCTTTTTCTTTATTTTTGTGAATGTTTGGGCCTTATGGCCACTCCTTTGATCGATCCCCAATATGAGCATGAATTGTTTTGGGTGTATTATGACAGGATCGGAAGCTCTCTTCCGCTTAATCATAATTTTGGTAAGTGGGATATATGCAATATGTTGTATGAGGGTTTGAACTATGAGACGAGAAATTGGATAGAATACCTATCTCATGGTGATTTCTTAGCTCTCGACTTGGATAGAGCTTGACTCTTATTCAAGTGTCTCGCTAAGGACACCTATGAGTGGGATATAACTAGCCAAGGAATACATAATTATAGTCATGAGTTGAGTGCACTTGAGGAATATGGTTTTAATCAACCATCACCTCATGCCACTACCTTTGATTTTTCTCATCATTTTTCACATGAATCGAGTTCGCTTAATCGTGTTTTTGATGAGTATTTACAAGGTCTTGGCATGGACATAGTTGATTCACCTCATATTCCCCTAGGTGAGCCCTTCGATGATAACCTTAGTCATGAATTCGATCCCTCACCCCTCATAGTCGAGCACACCATCCCGACTCGCATAGACGTTGACATTTATTGGCAATGTTGTGATGAGAATCATGACACTTTCATATCGTCATGTGATGTTATAGAGGATGAGGCCCTCATAGCAGAGTCGAGTGAAACCGACGAGGTAGTTAATGTGGAGGATGTGGTTATACCACATTCTCTTATTCCCTATGTAGGAGGATTTAACCTCGTCTATTCACATCCCACTCCACTTCCATCCGTGCTCATATCACCTCCATCCGAGGGCATCATCTCTTGTCTTGACTCCCATGTTTCTCTTCCAGAAACCAAGGTAAGTGAGGTGTATGGAGGTGTTCCCCTTACTTTATTTGATTTTTCTTTTTGTAGTTTTTATTTTAATTTACCTCCCTATGGGCACTCACTCCCACATAAGCATAGGATGCCGGTTTTCAATCCGTCCCCTTTGCTTTATTTGATCATTGCTTATGTGGTATTTAGTGAGTTGAGTGCCATTATGTTTGACAAGCTCTTACGAGCTTTGCGGGGCTATTTACTGAGCCCCGACGGTTGGTCCCGCTGGATGACTTTGACATATTTTTTTTTCTTCTGTCTTAGTCCCTGTGTCCAGCTCCTTGTCAAGCTTAAGACGTTAAAAAAGCGCTTCTCGGGAGGCAACCCGTGTTCTTTTTTTTATTTTATTTATTTTATTTTATTTTCTTTTCTTCTTTTGTTTTTATTTTGTTTTTGGAGTTGGTTTCTTTTCTTTCTTTTTGCAGGTTAAATGAATAAGCAACTCTCATGGACATGTATAGTACTGAAGCGCAAAACGGAGGTTGTATGCTTACTTTATAGCCTGTTTTGGTGAGATCATTCCAAATTCCCTTTCTTTTTTTTTCTTGTGTGCTTAGTTGTAGGATTAGTTTTAGGAGGAGATGATTGTTCGAGGATGTTTGGCTTTCAATTTTTAGCTTTTAAGCCCTTGAGGACATTTGGATATCGATGGCGTTGGGCCTCGATTTATTTATTTGTTTGATGCTTGGTTGCTTGATTGAGAGTCATTCATGCTTGATTTTATTTTCCTTCCTTTTGTTTAGTTTTTATTTCTATTTTCCCTTTTTCCTCTTCTTTTTCTTTTATTTTCTTTTCAAGGCAAAGTGTGTTTTTGTTTTGTTTGTAGTTTGGACTTGGTTCTTAATTTCTTGGACTTTGAATGCATTTCTTCCTAAGTGTTAGTGGTCCACATGGTTTGAGATGTTGGGGTTGATTTTCAAATACTACATGCTAGGTTTCAGAACTTTGGAGTTCATGAAACCTAATGTCTTGGCTTGTGGTACGATTGGCAAAGCTTTGCTAGCTAGTTGAAGCCCTTGAGGTAGTATTTGCAATTCACTACCCTTCATATGTGAGAAAATTGTCAAATCTTTCTAGCCTTCATCATTTTGTCTGAGTGGCAATAGGATCCTTGTCATAGTATAACTCGATCAAGAACTTGATTCATGACTTTCCGAGACTGTGACCGAGCTAATCTAGGGGAGGACGGAGGCGTTCATTTCTTAGTTATTTTCCATTTTTCCTTTTTCATTTTCCTTTTTATTTTAGCATCTTGCTTCTTTTCACTTTTCTAGGTGTTTGCTTTACATTCATCCTTTGAAACCTTTTGAGCTTGGCCCTTCCTTTCTTCTAGGGCTATTTACTGAGCCCCGACGGTTGGTCCCGCTGGATGACTTTGACATATTTTTTTTTCTTCTGTCTTAGTCCCTGTGTCCAGCTCCTTGTCAAGCTTAAGACGTTAAAAAAGCGCTTCTCGGGAGGCAACCCGTGTTCTTTTTTTTATTTTATTTATTTTATTTTATTTTCTTTTCTTCTTTTGTTTTTATTTTGTTTTTGGAGTTGGTTTCTTTTCTTTCTTTTTGCAGGTTAAATGAATAAGCAACTCTCATGGACATGTATAGTACTGAAGCGCAAAACGGAGGTTGTATGCTTACTTTATAGCCTGTTTTGGTGAGATCATTCCAAATTCCCTTTCTTTTTTTTTCTTGTGTGCTTAGTTGTAGGATTAGTTTTAGGAGGAGATGATTGTTCGAGGATGTTTGGCTTTCAATTTTTAGCTTTTAAGCCCTTGAGGACATTTGGATATCGATGGCGTTGGGCCTCGATTTATTTATTTGTTTGATGCTTGGTTGCTTGATTGAGAGTCATTCATGCTTGATTTTATTTTCCTTCCTTTTGTTTAGTTTTTATTTCTATTTTCCCTTTTTCCTCTTCTTTTTCTTTTATTTTCTTTTCAAGGCAAAGTGTGTTTTTGTTTTGTTTGTAGTTTGGACTTGGTTCTTAATTTCTTGGACTTTGAATGCATTTCTTCCTAAGTGTTAGTGGTCCACATGGTTTGAGATGTTGGGGTTGATTTTCAAATACTACATGCTAGGTTTCAGAACTTTGGAGTTCATGAAACCTAATGTCTTGGCTTGTGGTACGATTGGCAAAGCTTTGCTAGCTAGTTGAAGCCCTTGAGGTAGTATTTGCAATTCACTACCCTTCATATGTGAGAAAATTGTCAAATCTTTCTAGCCTTCATCATTTTGTCTGAGTGGCAATAGGATCCTTGTCATAGTATAACTCGATCAAGAACTTGATTCATGACTTTCCGAGACTGTGACCGAGCTAATCTAGGGGAGGACGGAGGCGTTCATTTCTTAGTTATTTTCCATTTTTCCTTTTTCATTTTCCTTTTTATTTTAGCATCTTGCTTCTTTTCACTTTTCTAGGTGTTTGCTTTACATTCATCCTTTGAAACCTTTTGAGCTTGGCCCTTCCTTTCTTCTAGCCACGTTACAAGCCTTGATTCCCATTGTTTTGTTTTGTACCCTTTAGGTGTAGTGAAGCAATTGGAGCGTCTTGGTTCGTATATGTTTTGTATTGAAAATTTGTGAAGTAAGGAGTTCGCCCAAGCGAAAGTGTGTTAATTTGTATGAATTAGAGCAAAAGCCGACCTAAGTTGTAAAAAAGGCAAGGTCATGTAAAAAAAAAAAAAAAAACACAACCAATTATTCCTTCCTTTTTTCACAATGAGGGCATTGTGTCATTCAAGCTTGGGGGGGGGGGGGAGGAATAGTTTGAAAAAAAAAATTTAATTTGTTGTATAAATTTTTCTTTTTTCATATAGTTTTTTGAATAAGCTTGGGGGTTTTTGGTGTATGTGTGCGAATTTGAGGAGTTCGTTTGCTATTTGATGCTCATTTGTACTTATTGCTTCACTATTTAGGTTTGAGCACCACAAGCCAAATTGATTCCTGCCCTATCCCTAGCCTTACATTACAACCCTAAAGCCCTCTCGATCCTAGATAGTTGAGTTCTTTTCGGTTGAGGAAGTCATGTTTCAAGCATATTGAGCGGTTTGCTATGATGAGATGTCGGGTAGCCTAAATTGTTTCTCCCTTTTGTTTTTTCCGACTCCTTTGTGGAGTTATGAGAAGCTAACTTTATGGGTGGAGACGACACTAGCTTAGGATGTGGATGCTTGGTTGTTGAGCGAAAAGGGAATGTTCCTCTCTAGTTCTCCAATCTAGCATGTTTTATTTGACTATCCACCCTTGACATCTTTGAGCATGTTTTCCGTTAGTGCTTAGAAAGGTTCGCATTCATTGATCCTCGGTCCCTTGACAAGTCCAACTAATTGTTTTTGTTTTGTTTGGTTTTCTTTTTATTTTCCTTTATTTTTGTTTTTCTTTTCTTTTGTTTCTTGTGAACCTTTGCCTTGGTTTGTTTTTGAGAGAGTTATGGGTTAAACCCTTTGGAAACCCTTACGAGAGCACACTCGTCCTCCTTGGCGACTTTGAGGTTTAAATGGCTTGTTGTTTTTGCTAAAAACAACCGTGATTCCTACGAAAATGAGTTAGTGTGAATTATTAGTGTTTTGTTTTCTTTTCTAGTTTAACCTCCCATCGAGCTCTTCCATCACTTCTAGCTTAAGTTTTGCTCGGGACGAGCAAAAGCTAAGCTTGGGGGAGTTTGATAAGTGGTATTTTGGTAGTTATTTTCTTAATTTTTATTAGTTTATTTTCTTATTTTATTTAGCTTTCGTTAGCGTTTTTAGGCTTTTTAATTTAGTTTTTCTCTTGTAGTCCCCTTCCCCTTTTTCTATGTGATTTCCTCTATTTTGCCTTGTTTCTGCGTTTTCTTCCCTTTTTGCAGGTCCCGAGTTGATTTCGGAACCCGAGGAAGTGAACCGGGAACCTCGAGGAAACCACAAGTCCTCTATGCTTTTGTTGGTGCTGAAAAAGGCCTCAGCGGCGCTGGAAATCCCTCAGCACCCGCTGGGATGAGTCCTGGTGAATGGTGAAAGAGGCAGTAGCAATGAAGAAGGCCTCAGCGGACGCTGGAAATTTCTCAGCGCCCGCTGGGATGAGTTCTAGACTTTTTAGTGAAAGAGGCAGTAGCTTTTGATGGCCTTGCAGCGGCCGCTGATGGATTCCCAACGGCCGCTGATTATGGAGCTGATGGGCATATGTTGACCACAAAAAGAAGACAGCGGCCGCTGACTCCCAAATAGCGCTCGCTGTCCCCCTCCCCTGTTTTGAGGCAGTAGCACTCCAAGTATTGGCAACGGCCGCTGAACCTTACTCAGCACCCGCTGACCATTTTCCCTAGCAGGCTGAAGGCACATGAAAGTAGGCCTCAGCAGCCGCTAATCCCATTTCAGCGCCCGCTGACACGCTACTGTACGTTTTATTTAGTGTTTTTGGTCTGTTTTTGCTCGAATTTTTGGGGGTTGTATATATACCCCCTCTTCCCATTTCATTAAGGAGCTGAGGTTAGAGGCTCCAAGTTAGGTTTAGTTTAGATTTTAAAGCTTTCTTCTTCATTTTCTCTTGTAATTTACATTTTGTTCTTGAATTATGCAAGTAGTGTAGTTTCTATTCATCTTCTTCTTGTTCTCCTCTTCAAGGTACTTTCATAGCTTTCTTTTACTTGCTTTTTATTGCTTTATGTACTTATTCCTTATAGTTTTAGTTTGTTATTGTTGTTGTTGTTTGTTTTTGTTGTTTGATTTGTTGGTAGTTTAGTTGATAGTTGTTTTACTAGTAGTGTTCTTATTGTCTTACGTTTTTAGTTTCATTTGTTTTGTTCATAGTTTTAGGTTTAATTATGTTTTTAGTTTTAGTTTTAATTATGTTTTTATTAATTAATTTTGAGTAGTTAATTTCTAGGGTTTGAGTGAAACTTCTCAAATCCTCCATGATTGTGGTTTAGTTGTTTCTTGGCTTTGGTTGTGATAATGTCGGTACCTTAGGATTCGGTAATGTTGATTCTTGTGTCTAGCTAACATAGGATTCATTGAATAATCCCCACCGAAGGACCGAAAGGTGAACGTGGGTGATGACTTCCTTTGCCCGATTGATGGAAGCACCACGAAAGTTGGGCCTTCGATCAAGGGAAAGTTACCGGTCTCGTGATTACGTGCTTAAGGCTTGTTAGATGTTTCGCCGCACGAAAGTGGGTTGTGTATGTCTTCCCGGTCATCATACTAGCTTGAAAGAGTAGTGTGATCTTCGAATGACCTCCCCTTATCCATGACCTAAGTCTAAGTTTCGATTGATTCATAATTCATGGTGGTATGAGTTGTGGATCTCTTACCCTAGTCCTCTTTATTCTAGTTTTCATAGTTTAGTTTTAGTTAGTTCCCGTAGTTCAATTCTCTTCGCCTCTCGCGACCATCATTTGACCTAGCTTGTTCGACGCTCATGCCTAGACTAGTGCAGCGTACCTTCCCCGTGTTCGACACCCCCACTGTTACTACGACGGGGGTTTTTATTTGGTGAGAAAATCCCTTCTATCAAATTGGCGTCGTTGCCGGGGAAGGCAATGCCATTAGTTTAGGTTGAGTAGAATGGTTCTAGGTCTTTCTTTTTCTTTATTTTTGTGAATGTTTGGGCCTTATGGCCACTCCTTTGATCGATCCCCAATATGAGCATGAATTGTTTTGGGTGTATTATGACAGGATCGGAAGCTCTCTTCCGCTTAATCATAATTTTGGTAAGTGGGATATATGCAATATGTTGTATGAGGGTTTGAACTATGAGACGAGAAATTGGATAGAATACCTATCTCATGGTGATTTCTTAGCTCTCGACTTGGATAGAGCTTGACTCTTATTCAAGTGTCTCGCTAAGGACACCTATGAGTGGGATATAACTAGCCAAGGAATACATAATTATAGTCATGAGTTGAGTGCACTTGAGGAATATGGTTTTAATCAACCATCACCTCATGCCACTACCTTTGATTTTTCTCATCATTTTTCACATGAATCGAGTTCGCTTAATCGTGTTTTTGATGAGTATTTACAAGGTCTTGGCATGGACATAGTTGATTCACCTCATATTCCCCTAGGTGAGCCCTTCGATGATAACCTTAGTCATGAATTCGATCCCTCACCCCTCATAGTCGAGCACACCATCCCGACTCGCATAGACGTTGACATTTATTGGCAATGTTGTGATGAGAATCATGACACTTTCATATCGTCATGTGATGTTATAGAGGATGAGGCCCTCATAGCAGAGTCGAGTGAAACCGACGAGGTAGTTAATGTGGAGGATGTGGTTATACCACATTCTCTTATTCCCTATGTAGGAGGATTTAACCTCGTCTATTCACATCCCACTCCACTTCCATCCGTGCTCATATCACCTCCATCCGAGGGCATCATCTCTTGTCTTGACTCCCATGTTTCTCTTCCAGAAACCAAGGTAAGTGAGGTGTATGGAGGTGTTCCCCTTACTTTATTTGATTTTTCTTTTTGTAGTTTTTATTTTAATTTACCTCCCTATGGGCACTCACTCCCACATAAGCATAGGATGCCGGTTTTCAATCCGTCCCCTTTGCTTTATTTGATCATTGCTTATGTGGTATTTAGTGAGTTGAGTGCCATTATGTTTGACAAGCTCTTACGAGCTTTGCGGGGCTATTTACTGAGCCCCGACGGTTGGTCCCGCTGGATGACTTTGACATATTTTTTTTTCTTCTGTCTTAGTCCCTGTGTCCAGCTCCTTGTCAAGCTTAAGACGTTAAAAAAGCGCTTCTCGGGAGGCAACCCGTGTTCTTTTTTTTATTTTATTTATTTTATTTTATTTTCTTTTCTTCTTTTGTTTTTATTTTGTTTTTGGAGTTGGTTTCTTTTCTTTCTTTTTGCAGGTTAAATGAATAAGCAACTCTCATGGACATGTATAGTACTGAAGCGCAAAACGGAGGTTGTATGCTTACTTTATAGCCTGTTTTGGTGAGATCATTCCAAATTCCCTTTCTTCTTTTTTCTTGTGTGCTTAGTTGTAGGATTAGTTTTAGGAGGAGATGATTGTTCGAGGATGTTTGGCTTTCAATTTTTAGCTTTTAAGCCCTTGAGGACATTTGGATATCGATGGCGTTGGGCCTCGATTTATATATTTGTTTGATGCTTGGTTGCTTGATTGAGAGTCATTCATGCTTGATTTTATTTTCCTTCCTTTTGTTTAGTTTTTATTTCTATTTTCCCTTTTTCCTCTTCTTTTTCTTTTATTTTCTTTTCAAGGCAAAGTGTGTTTTTGTTTTGTTTGTAGTTTGGACTTGGTTCTTAATTTCTTGGACTTTGAATGCATTTCTTCCTAAGTGTTAGTGGTCCACATGGTTTGAGATGTTGGGGTTGATTTTCAAATACTACATGCTAGGTTTCAGAACTTTGGAGTTCATGAAACCTAATGTCTTGGCTTGTGGTACGATTGGCAAAGCTTTGCTAGCTAGTTAAAGCCCTTGAGGTAGTATTTGCAATTCACTACCCTTCATATGTGAGAAAATTGTCAAATCTTTCTAGCCTTCATCATTTTATCTGAGTGGCAATAGGATCCTTGTCATAGTATAACTCGATCAAGAACTTGATTCATGACTTTCCGAGACTGTGACCGAGCTAATCTAGGGGAGGACGGAGGCGTTCATTTCTTAGTTATTTTCCATTTTTCCTTTTTCATTTTCCTTTTTATTTTAGCATCTTGCTTCTTTTCACTTTTCTAGGTGTTTGCTTTACATTCATCCTTTGAAACCCTTTGAGCTTGGCCCTTCCTTTCTTCTAGCCACGTTACAAGCCTTGATTCCCATTGTTTTGTTTTGTACCCTTTAGGTGTAGTGAAGCAATTGGAGCGTCTTGGTTCGTATATGTTTTGTATTGAAAATTTGTGAAGTAAGGAGTTCGCCCAAGCGAAAGTGTGTTAATTTGTATGAATTAGAGCAAAAGCCGACCTAAGTTGTAAAAAAGGCAAGGTCATGTAAAAAAAAAAAAAAAAACACAACCAATTATTCCTTCCTTTTTTCACAATGAGGGCATTGTGTCATTCAAGCTTGGGGGGGGGGGGAGGAATAGTTTGAAAAAAAAAATTTAATTTGTTGTATAAATTTTTCTTTTTTCATATAGTTTTTTGAATAAGCTTGGGGGTTTTTGGTGTATGTGTGCGAATTTGAGGAGTTCGTTTGCTATTTGATGCTCATTTGTACTTATTGCTTCACTATTTAGGTTTGAGCACCACAAGCCAAATTGATTCCTGCCCTATCCCTAGCCTTACATTACAACCCTAAAGCCCTCTCGATCCTAGATAGTTGAGTTCTTTTCGGTTGAGGAAGTCATGTTTCAAGCATATTGAGCGGTTTGCTATGATGAGATGTCGGGTAGCCTAAATTGTTTCTCCCTTTTGTTTTTTCCGACTCCTTTGTGGAGTTATGAGAAGCTAACTTTATGGGTGGAGACGACACTAGCTTAGGATGTGGATGCTTGGTTGTTGAGCGAAAAGGGAATGTTCCTCTCTAGTTCTCCAATCTAGCATGTTTTATTTGACTATCCACCCTTGACATCTTTGAGCATGTTTTCCGTTAGTGCTTAGAAAGGTTCGCATTCATTGATCCTCGGTCCCTTGACAAGTCCAACTAATTGTTTTTGTTTTGTTTGGTTTTCTTTTTATTTTCCTTTATTTTTGTTTTTCTTTTCTTTTGTTTCTTGTGAACCTTTGCCTTGGTTTGTTTTTGAGAGAGTTATGGGTTAAACCCTTTGGAAACCCTTACGAGAGCACACTCGTCCTCCTTGGCGACTTTGAGGTTTAAATGGCTTGTTGTTTTTGCTAAAAACAACCGTGATTCCTACGAAAATGAGTTAGTGTGAATTATTAGTGTTTTGTTTTCTTTTCTAGTTTAACCTCCCATCGAGCTCTTCCATCACTTCTAGCTTAAGTTTTGCTCGGGACGAGCAAAAGCTAAGCTTGGGGGAGTTTGATAAGTGGTATTTTGGTAGTTATTTTCTTAATTTTTATTAGTTTATTTTCTTATTTTATTTAGCTTTCGTTAGCGTTTTTAGGCTTTTTAGTTTAGTTTTTCTCTTGTAGTCCCCTTCCCCTTTTTCTATGTGATTTCCTCTATTTTGCCTTGTTTCTGCGTTTTCTTCCCTTTTTGCAGGTCCCGAGTTGATTTCGGAACCCGAGGAAGTGAACCGGGAACCTCGAGGAAACCACAAGTCCTCTATGCTTTTGTTGGTGCTAAAAAAGGCCTCAGCGGGCGCTGGAAATCCCTCAGCACCCGCTGGGATGAGTCCTGGTGAATGGTGAAAGAGGCAGTAGCAATGAAGAAGGCCTCAGCGGACGCTGGAAATTTCTCAGCGCCCGCTGGGATGAGTTCTAGACTTTTTAGTGAAAGAGGCAGTAGCTTTTGATGGCCTTGCAGCGGCCGCTGATGGATTCCCAACGGCCGCTGATTATGGAGCTGATGGGCATATGTTGACCACAAAAAGAAGACAGCGGCCGCTGACTCCCAAATAGCGCTCGCTGTCCCCCTCCCCTGTTTTGAGGCAGTAGCACTCCAAGTATTGGCAACGGCCGCTGAACCTTACTCAGCACCCGCTGACCATTTTCCCTAGCAGGCTGAAGGCACATGAAAGTAGGCCTCAGCAGCCGCTGATCCCATTTCAGCGCCCGCTGACACGCTACTGTACGTTTTATTTAGTGTTTTTGGTCTGTTTTTGCTCGAATTTTTGGGGGTTGTATATATACCCCCTCTTCCCATTTCATTAAGGAGCTGAGGTTAGAGGCTCCAAGTTAGGTTTAGTTTAGATTTTAAAGCTTTCTTCTTCATTTTCTCTTGTAATTTACATTTTGTTCTTGAATTATGCAAGTAGTGTAGTTTCTATTCATCTTCTTCTTGTTCTCCTCTTCAAGGTACTTTCATAGCTTTCTTTTACTTGCTTTTTATTGCTTTATGTACTTATTCCTTATAGTTTTAGTTTGTTATTGTTGTTGTTGTTTGTTTTTGTTGTTTGATTTGTTGGTAGTTTAGTTGATAGTTGTTTTACTAGTAGTGTTCTTATTGTCTTACGTTTTTAGTTTCATTTGTTTTGTTCATAGTTTTAGGTTTAATTATGTTTTTAGTTTTAGTTTTAATTATGTTTTTATTAATTAATTTTGAGTAGTTAATTTCTAGGGTTTGAGTGAAACTTCTCAAATCCTCCATGATTGTGGTTTAGTTGTTTCTTGGCTTTGGTTGTGATAATGTCGGTACCTTAGGATTCGGTAATGTTGATTCTTGTGTCTAGCTAACATAGGATTCATTGAAGAATCCCCACCGAAGGACCGAAAGGTGAACGTGGGTGATGACTTCCTTTGCCCGATTGATGGAAGCACCACGAAAGTTGGGCCTTCGATCAAGGGAAAGTTACCGGTCTCGTGATTACGTGCTTAAGGCTTGTTAGATGTTTCGCCGCACGAAAGTGGGTTGTGTATGTCTTCCCGGTCATCATACTAGCTTGAAAGAGTAGTGTGATCTTCGAATGACCTCCCCTTATCCATGACCTAAGTCTAAGTTTCGATTGATTCATAATTCATGGTGGTATGAGTTGTGGATCTCTTACCCTAGTCCTCTTTATTCTAGTTTTCATAGTTTAGTTTTAGTTAGTTCCCGTAGTTCAATTCTCTTCGCCTCTCGCGACCATCATTTGACCTAGCTTGTTCGACGCTCATGCCTAGACTAGTGCAGCGTACCTTCCCCGTGTTCGACACCCCCACTGTTACTACGACGGGGCTTTTTATTTGGTGAGAAAATCTCTTCTATCAGGCACCCCTCCTCGAGGTGTGATCATGGTCGAGGAACCACGATCGAGGAAAGGTCCATAGGGTCGAGGCTGTACCGGGGTCTGATTTGATGCCCTGACTTCGAACGCCCATAACTCTTTCGTTTCGAGTCAGAATTGAGCTTATGACCCACCGTTGGAAATCTCTTTGAATCTAGTTTCCAATACCACTGGAATCGCTTGAATCCGATATTCATAGCTCGAGTTATGTCCAAAATAGTGAGAAGTGGTCATCCTATCTTAGGATAGCCCCGAGACACTCGACTTGGTCGAGGAGGGCAAGCCACAGTCGAGGGGCCATCCTATCGGCGAGCCAATCTTCCATGGGCAAGGTATGGGCCTCATGGTCGATCGAGGCGCCCATCCTCGAGGTGGGGCTGCAGCTGCTCCAAGCAACCCCAGGATGCTCAAACACGGTCGAGGGGCCCAGGACGGTCGAGGGAAGCTCCCTCGAGGTAAGCTCAGCGTCCTCACGATCGAGGAAAGCTCCCTCGAGGTAAGCATAGCGTCCTCATGGTCGAGGGTCCCTCGATCGAGTTGTTACCCTCGAGGCATAGTCTACGGTCTCATCGTACATCGTTTTTTCCCGAAGAATTCCGCTCGGCATCCAACGTCCAAGGTTTCCCGTTCCACGCCAAGCGTGGGGCTAATTGGTCCGGGCCCACCTTGGAGGTCAACCCGATATGGATGGGCCCAAAACCTAGGCCCAATTCTAATAGAGCTAGGTCTACACCAGATATTCTACAACGAACAAGATGATGCCACGTGTCATCTGACTTGGTAAAACCTTGACTAGGTTATCACTGTGTGTCATGGGCCAGGCAATTCATAATTCACAAACTCACATCACACTGACTCCTTACTCCCGATATCTGACTTAAGCATCGGAGGGGCGTTCCCGGGTTCTACCCCCCGGGTTAGCAAACTTTGACTGTTTTGCAGGTCAAAACCCTATTAAGGAACGTACGGAGTCCACATCAAACACAACAAGGATCGTTGACTATTCAGAAGAAATTCTAGAACTGGAACACAATGCCATAGTGTTTGGTAAACGGCAGTAGTTGCGAGCTGGCCGGAGGTCGGGGTAATTGAGTCAGATTGAGGTTTGGCTCTCATATCTTGTTTAAATTTTAGTAGAATATATAGTTGCTGCTTGTTTGGTACTGTTTTGATTTACAGTTATGCGTTTGTATTTTTTTTAAAGAAAAAGTCTTGTGTATATGTGGTATGCATAAAGAAAAGGTATTGTGTATATGTCGTATACACTAAATTAGTTTCATGAAAAATATTAAAAGTCAAGCTCAACATTTCCCCTCAATGTCCTCTGTGTAATAGGCAAGATGAATCAATTAGCCACTTGTTCTTTCAGTGTACCTATAGCAAGGAAGTGTGGCAGAGAGTTATGCAAGGCATCCATACCAAATGTGCACCAAGTCTGGAAGATGCAGCAAGATATGGCAACAGATGCAGCAGGTCAAAGAGGCCACAACAGCAAAGCTTTCTTATGAGTCTAGCTGAAACTGTGTATTCTATTTGGTTAGAATGAAATAGTAAGGTTTTTACCAATGTTTGTAAACCACCTAGTGCTTTGTCTAGACAAATCCTATATAATGTAGCTTGTAGGGGTGGGGATAATATTAGGGCCTTAATGTTATCTTAATGTAGCTGATGTTGAGTCAGTTTTTGATGTATAATTTAGTTGCTGGTAGAGCTGGTTTCTTTTTGGGACTAGAGGGTTGGTTATTCTTGGCTCAATTAAGGGCTTGTCTTACTTGAGCTTGGTTTAACCTTTTTGTGGGTGGCCTTTGCCACTGCTCCCTAGGATGTATTTGATCCTATTTCTTTGGTATATATCTTACACTTACCAAAAAAAAAATATATATATTAAAAGTCATCCATTAATAAAAATAGTAGCTTAGAGTGTAACTTTTAATATATATTTAGGGTAATCTTTATATCCGTTTACACTAAATTGGTGTATACCCAAAGCTTATAAGAGTTATATATATATATATATATATATATATATATATATATATATATATATATAAATGGGGATAGGATACATCTATTTCCTATCCGCCATTTGCACTGCTCTTAGCTCCGCCATTTCCACTGCTCTGCCTAGACCCATTGGCCAGACAATGGTTGTTAATGAGTCTAACTGCCTTCTGAACTATTCAAGTTTGGCTGTTAAGACAAGTGACATATAATCTCATTCTTCCTTGTATTAAAATTATTCTGAATAATTTGCACGTTTACACCATCAAATCTTTTTCTTAAAAATGATTGCAAAACGATTTTTTGTATTTAATTTGGAACAGAAGTATAAAAAATTTGTAAAATACAATTGATGATTTTAGAAAGAATAACCAATTTAAGTCATGAAATATTTATTATTTCAAAGTCATATGATATTAATCCTATAATCATAAAAAAATTAGTCAAATTTATTAGAAACATATTGAAAATAAAAATCATCTTTTCTAGTCTCCTTTTTTGTTTTTAGTTTAAAAACAAATACTGATAAAATAAAAACAAAAAACGATACTGAATGAACCCTTAGCTGGTATTAATTTTCAAACATAATGACTTGTATAATTCGTAAATATAATAAGAAAAGACGATAATGGCCTAAAACTCTTCAAATGCTTTATTAAATATTTCGATTTTATGCCTTGAAAAAATTTAAGTGTGTGGAAAAATAACAAAAATGGTCACCCTTTAAAAAAGATCATATGCTTGAATAATAGTAATTCCATGTACCATATGATCATGTAGTTTTTGTAGCAATAAGTCAAGTAGATAGTTATAAGTTATAAACAAGAGCCTAAAAAATCTTTATCAAGAATTTCATCTTACATTATAAGATTGATAAATGTCAACAATATTCAATAATGGTGATGAAAGAAAGGAAAACAACAATTTTAGTAACCTCTACATGAACTAGAGTTAGAAGTGGCGTATATTAAAATTTACGCTAACTATGCTTTCAATCATGGAGTAGCATTTAATATCTCTAAACAAATTAAAGTGTTCTTCAATGTTTTTAATAATAAGTCATATATATCCAATGATTGAGATCCAGTCATTGCTGTATTTGATTCCATTTCTCTATTTTTTTGGTCATTATTATGGATTTCCTCAAACATTCCCCCCCCCCCCCCCCTTAATTTCTGAGTCTATAGTAATTTAAAAAAAAATTAGGAAAACGATTGAGCAACGTTCAAGGTTACCAATCCCCTTACATACATTACAATAAAATAATATTATATATAAGTATGTACTAAGTTAGAGTGAGAAATTGTAAAAAATTAATGTTTTAATACATTTTTAACCAATGAAAAATCATAATTGAGAGGGTTGACAACCCTTAAGGTTAGCCAATCACTCCCCAAAAAGTAATACTCCATAATATAATTAGCATAATACTACATCCATTAATTTTTATGTGCAAGAAATTAAATCATTTTGCACACGGTTTAAGGAAGAAATTAATTACTCCTTCTAACTACTTTTAAATGCTCCAAAATATTTTGGGGTGGTTTTTAAAGAACGACATATTTTGCTTTCATATGAGTCCTTTTTTCTAGCAAAATAGAGCTATTAGGAGGGAAGCAAACGATATTAATGTAAGGATATAAATGTCTTTTTGGTGGTGGACCATATTACTCAAAAAAGAAATGGAGCAAATACATTTGGATCGACAAAAATATAAAATAGAGCTATTAAAAATGGACAGAGGGAGTAAAATAATTTAAATATAAGCAAGAGCGTGATCATATCTTGCTGGTGTAGTTGTTAAACAATTAATTTGATCGTTAACATCTTTAGTGTTCTTTAATTTCTTAAAATGCGTGAAAAATGGTCTGTTGCACATAAAAATTGGCGGAGATAATATAAAAATCATCAAAATAAAATGTCAACGGTAAAGGAGCATGTGAATAGTGCAAAATTTAAAGTGAATTAACATGTCTGTTTCATATAATTTGCAAAAATAAAATAATAAAACCTTTAAAGATTAATATTTTTGTTTGCGTGTTTAAAAAAATTATAACAATAAGATATGAAAGAATAACATGTTGAGATGAATTCAACATACAATCCCCATTTGAAGATATATATTTAATTATATTATGTACGTGTGTAAAGTTCAAAATTTTATCAAAGTACATAACAATATAACATGATAGGAGATTATATACTATACACCCAGGTGCACATAAAGCTATATCCAATCAAATATATATTTTGCTCATTTAATATGTAGTTTTACTCATTAATTTATTTTAGATTGCTCATTTCGTATATTACTCATTGTCTAAATTAAAGCTATTTACTAAAAGAGTAAAATTAATATTAAATTAGTGAAATATATATTCCCTCCGTAACGAATTAATTTCACCATTTGTTTTTTCACCCATTTTGAGGAAGCGTTTAAGGGTGTAAACGACCAAATTAATCAAAATAATTTTGATATTAGTAACTTATAATCACATTCTTGTTTGTACTAAAACCATTTTGATTAATTCCTTCGTTTACACCCTTAAATCACTTCTTTAAAATGCGTGAAAAAACAAATGGTGAAATTAATTCGTTACGGAGGGAGTACATAGGTGTAGTGTATAAAGACTATAAACTCTCGAGTCTCCAATGTAGGATATAAATTTTATACAAATAGAGCAAGTATATGTCGATGATTTTTTTTATTTTTACAAAAATTGACAATGATAGTGGCTTAGGTTGAGTTCCTAGTTTTCCTACTGCCACAAATCCACAATAGTCCTAGCTCAATAAGTCTGAACCCAGGACTTTTGCTTTGTATAGGGAATGATAGTAAAAATTCTCATAGAATGAGGGCGTTAGTGTTAGAACAAATTACGAAACACAGTAAAACTTATTTCAAGATTTATGATTAATTGCCGCGACGTGGCGATATCCAGTGTCTTAAAAAGCGATTCCGCGCTATTCTGGTGCAATAGAACAGAAGTGGTCACCCTCCATGATTAGCACAACGTCAGAGTTTGTGTGCACGCACAAATGCCGACTAGAACCCAAGATATTTGCCTGAAAAAACCAAGATTAGAAGCGTTGTATTTTCCATGGATAGAGAGTAGAGAACAAATTGTGTGAATAAATGTAATAAAAAAAAAAAGACGAGTGAGGACAATTTGAACCCTAAATCGAACAAGTCGAACACCACCACAATGATCGATTTGAACACCAAATTCGCACAACTTGCACCACTTCGCACTTAGAATTCAGACAATTTTTACCGAACAATTTGGGCCTTAAATCTTACAATTCGAACTCTAAATCGGATAATCGAACCCTAAATGGCCAAAATTTAGCACTCAATGTCGGATTTTAATTTAAGTGGTCAACAAGATTTTCTCTAATTTAAGTAGTTTTGTCATAAATTTTCTAATCTATGTAGTTTCTCACAAAAAGGTGCATAACCTACGCACTTTTGGACAAAATTTTCTAATTAAAACAAACCTAAATAGGCTTTGAAGTTTAAATTAATTCAAAAAACCAACTTGGTTAATGTCCAAAATAATAAGCAAACACGGTCACCACTCCCACTCCCACGCAACGCATTCATCTCCAAGTCCCAAGGCCCTACCGACTTGGCTCGGCGCATGCGTGGTTGAAGGAAGCATACCGAATCAGCCTTGACTCATTCAAATAAAGTATACTAAGAGGCTTTAATTAATAAACAAAAGAAAAAACTATTCATTTTCTTTTGTGGAATGCTTATATATTTTTCTTGGGATTCTCACATTTTTTGTTTATCCTTACTTTTCTTTTTCTTTCCAGAATTTTTATAATAGTAGGTCACTGACTCGGTGACTTATCAAAGTTGAACATTGATACGACCCAATTAAAAAACACGATCAACACTGCAATATATATGAAAAAATATAAAGCAAAATATCATAAATTAGTTCACATTACAACCGAATAATACTTTAAACTATTACAAATTTACGATTACAATTGTTCTTTACAAGGATTAATTTTATATTTTGGTATCGAGTTACAATAGCATCTATGCTAACATTCAAAAATAAATCTTTCTCCAGATACATTATCAAAAAATCATTTAGCATTTTATCTCCCACGCTATTTCGCAACTTACATTTGACTATGCTACATTCATCCCGGAAAACAGTCTTTGAACACTTTGGGATGAGTTTGATTCTTGTTTTTCTCAACAAGTTTGATAGAAAGCTCATTCAAACTCTTAATATTCAAAAATCTTTCATCACTTCGAACATCAACAATGAAGTAATTAAGTGAATGTTCAAAAAAAATATCTTTGTTTTTAGTTCTGAATCTCTTCATTCTGGAAAAAGATGTATTGAACAATTTTTAATTTGATAATAAATAATAATTTAATTTGTATAATTATATTAGCAAAAACCATTTAAACAAATCAACACAAGTAAATTGTTCATTATTTATATAAATATATAATCAACATAATTAATCAGAAAATATATATAATTAAACAAATAATTGAAATAAACAAGTAAACAACAAACCAGCAAACAGAAAAATAGATTCTCAAGTCATAACAACAAATGTAAATATGTAATTATGTAAATAATTAAAAAAAATCAGAAAAATTAATTAAACAAATCAACAAAATCAATTAAACAATTAAGTTAACAAATCAAATAAATAAATAGTCAGTAAAAATAATTAAACAAATCAATTAAACAATATTTTAGGTTTTAGATTTTAGAATTTTAGAATTCAGACCTTGGTTGCTTATTTGTGTGGACGAGTGGGCGGCGGCGGTGTCCTGGGAACGGGGACTGGCGAGGACAGCTGTGGTCTGAAGCCAGGAGCAGCTGGAGGAGTAGCAACCAACGGACGGGGACAGTCAAACGCAAACACGAGGAGCACCTAGATCCGCTCGCGATTAGTCACGAACACGAAAACAGGAGCGAACGACAGTAATACCGAGAGGCGGCGGCCGCCTGAGTCGGTGGTAGACTGGCAGTGGAGGGGCAAAACCGACGAATTGAGAGAGTGAGAATGCGCGTTGGGGCGAATGGTACGTGAAGTGCGAACTAAGTTTAGGGTTTTTTTATGTTTTGAATTTCTCTCTCCTGAACTTACCCTCATCCTCAACCCTTCCGTGTTTCGTTTTAATCTTGGGCCCATTGGCCCCAAATTGAACTTGATTTTTTCCATTTTAAATGGGTGGGTCTGTGCCCCTCCAGGGCCCTGCACATATTCGCCACTGCATCCAACAATTAGTATTTGAAGCTCTTATGTCATTGTTTTGAACTTCCCACATGTATTCAATGTTGTTTAAAAAACATAATGATTGTGAAATCATTAATTGTTTGTTAATATGTATAATTAAGGGGCTTGACTTTTATAAAGGCTTAACCGTCCACGGAGTCACGGATTGTTGTTCGTAGTGCATCTTGGGGACTATGGTTTTTTTAGGTCATATTATTGTTATGATTTAGGAGCACATGACATGACAAATGACAATGATGCAACCTTCTTTTTATGAAATTCAGTTAATCAAGAATGATTTACGCAAAATTGAAAGCATAAAGGCCAAATCACAAAATTACAGTTAGTAAAAATACAACAATATCAGACATGGACATATTGGTGACAGTAAAACAAAGATATGGTTTGGGTTGGTGTACACTTTCCACAACACTGTCATTGTGAATATCCATACAAACGTGTTGAGTGTCACCGCATGCTAAGCATTCACAATACTAAGGGCTTGTTTACTCCAGATTAAATTCAGTTCAGTTCATTTCTATTAACTTCCAATTCAGTTCAGTTTAGTTCAGTTTATCTCTATTAAATTTAGTTTAGTTCAGTTCAGTTCATTTTATCTCTTTTAAGTTCAGTTCAGTTCAGGTTTTTTTAAATAATTTTATTATTTATTTTCTATTATATTATTTAAGTAATAATAATGATAATGATAACTAGAGGTGGAAAAAATTGATACGATCCGCTAACCCGACACGAAATTGACCAGTTATTAACGTGTTTGGGTTGAGAGGTTTGAACCGTTTAAATAAGCGAGTCAACACAACACGATCCGTTTCTTAAACGGGTCGGGTTAGGGTCAAAGAATTAAACCCATTTAAGTTGACACGAACCTAACCCGACTCAATTTCCACCTCTAATGATAAATTTATAACAATGATAATAGTAAAAATGATAATAATAATATTAATTTCAATTAGATGACGACGACGACGACGATGATGATGATGATAATAATAATAATAATAATAATAATAATAATAATAATAATAATAAATAATAATAATAATAATAATAATAACAATAATAATAATAATAGTAGTAATAATAATAATAATAATAATAATAATAATAACGATAATAATATGTAATAGTAATAATCCAAAAGTGAGAAATCATAATTTTTACTTTAAAATCGCTAATCCAAAAGTTAAATATCTATTTAATAAATTATTTAATATTTATTACAAAAAATTAAGGAGAGAATTAAAATATCAAATTAATCATTATTTAAAATCATTAATTCTAAAGTTAAATGTTTTTAATTCAGTTTAGTTCAGTTCAGTTCATCTCTATTTAGTTCTGTTCAATTCAACTAATGTAAACGAGCCCTAACATGTTTCTTATTTTTTGCAACAATGTCGCATACAAATGTTGAATCATTGCAACCAGGGGCGAACCTACGTTGTAACCGTGTGTGGCATGTGTTACACATATTCAGTGAAATATAATATAATATATATATATATATATATATATTAGAATAGGATCGTGTGAGAAAGGGTGCTTTAGGTGAGAAAGGCTTTTATATGAGAAAACATCTGCACCGTTGAGAATTTTAGATCTAAGGGTTGATGTTTGATCTTTAATTTTTTAGTAAGGGCAAATTGGTAATTTAATTTGATTCATAAATTTCTAATTTTTTGATTAAAAAAATCTGCTTTTTTTTAAGAAAATGTTACGTTTTTTTTATATTAAAAATCATATATTTATTATTTTTTTAAATATGCTTTTTAATAATTTTTTTATTAAAAAAATCTGTTTTTTTTTTATAAAAAATTTTGTTAAGTTTTTTTCCTGATTTATTATTTTTTTAAAAAAAATCTATTTTTTATATAAAAAATCTATTTTTTAATCTAAAATTCTACTTCATTTTTTTTGTTCGAAAGTACATCTTAATATGCTCCAAATTTTACGAGTCATCTTCTAAAATTTTTACGACATGTTCATAATTATATAAGCTTTGTTCTAATTTTTATACACCATGTTCTAAATTTAAAAAACCAAGTTAAAAAGTCATCATATTCTAATGTGTATATGTGCTTAAAATATTAAAAATATTTAAAAGCCATATTTTAAAGTAGTTTATTGTTTGTTTTATTTTAAGTAGATGAAATATTAAAAAATTTATAAATCATGTTCTAAATTTTATAAGATATTTTCAAAACTGTATACAATAAATTTGAAACTGAATAAACTTATTTTTTAAAAAATAAATAAAATGATAGAATTATAATAAAATTATTGACCTTTTATACAAAAAAAAAATATAATAAAATATATACCTAAACATATTATTTTAAAATATGCTTAATATTTTGTATTGAGGTTGATCTATGAAACCCGTAAAAAATAAAATAATAAAATAAATTATTTAATGTTCTAAATTTTATTAACCATATTCTAAATTTTATATGGTATGTTCCAAATTTTATATAACATGTTCTAAATTTTATATGACTAATTGACTATATGAGAGGATAACGGTTTAACAAATTCCAAATTCTAGTTGTTTTTTTATAAAACATAAATTTAATTTATTTTTTATAAAACTAATTTTTTTTTTGATAGAAAATAAATTTTAGTTTTTTTGATGAAAAAATAAATTTTTGTTTTTTTTGATAAAAAAAATAAATTTTCACTTTTTTGGATAAAAAAATAGTTTTTTTTTATTTATCCCCTAACAAATAGGGGATAGTTACGTAAGTTTTTTTAGTTAAAAAAAATACATTAAATCCTAACCATTAGATCTCACTGAATCGATGCTCTAGATATATTCTCACATAAACAACCTTTCTCTCCTAAAGAGGCTTTCTCACATGATCCTGACCCTATATATATATATATATACATACATACATACATACATATATATATATATAGAGAGAGAGAGAGAGAGTCAGGATCTGCTAAAAACCTAAGTGTAGTTGAAAACTAAAAACTTTCATTGTTAACCGTCTGATTTAGATCAACGGTAGACATTGATCATATATAAAAGTAGAAAAAAAAAATAACGCACTCTCTCTCTCTCTCAAAAACGTATTCCAGCATTTTTTTCTCCATTCCAAACATTCTCTCTATTTTCTTAATTATTCAACCATCTTTATCAAGAATCAAACTATATTTCTTCATTATTCAACCATCTTTCATCACGAAACATCACGATTGATTCGATTTTCAAAGTGATTCGATCTTCATTGCTGGTATTCAAAGAAAATTGTAGCTCTTCATTGTCATTCAATTGAAGAAGTAAGCATTTTCATTGTAGAGGAATCATACACAATTTTTAGAGGTAAATAATCAAAAACGACATTTTCATTATGGACTATCTAGGGTTCGTTTAGTTCGAATTAGGAAAAAAAGTAGATTAGATTCGTTTTTATCAGTTTCAATCATATATAAGAGTAACCTAGGATTTCATAGTCATTATCGTTTTATCGGATTCAATGACATGCTACAGCATTTTTTCACATGTACTCTTTTATATTGAAATGTATCCTTTTACATTGAAATGTACCACTTTATTTTTATCGTTGCTTAACTGCCTTTTGAATGCATTAGAATGTGATTAAATTATATGTATCATTTTATATTTAAATGCACTACTTTGTTTCGCAAATGTACCATGTTTTGTTGTAATTGTTGTAGACACCTGAATGTGTCTCCCCAATATAGAGACTAATGATGAAACTATGAAAACACCAAGAAGTCCAATTAAGTAGAATTGACGATGAAAATGCATAATATACCTCAACCAATTGCCTAAACCGTGTTTATAGTGCCTTGGAAGCAAATGTTAGGTTTTGCGCTGATTACGGGATTCATTCGTAATTTTTCTTCATTTTTAGATATTTTTTTTTTATATTTTTGCATGCATTTTTCAGTGTTTTATATTCATAAAAAAATAATAAAAATGTCTTTTTGCATCAAAAAAATATTTTTAAAAATCACAAAAATAATTTCATAATTTATTCATATTTTTCTATATTTTTATCATATTTTTAGAGCTTTTTATGGATTTTTTAGGATTTTTACATGCTTGGGGGCATTTTCGTCATTTCCGAATGTTGAAAATTGTTCCGCTAAGCATATTATTGTTTTTCATACTTTTCATATTTTTTCATAATTTTTAATAATTTTTTTGTAATTTTTTGAAGCTTCTGGAGGAATCTAGAACATTCCGGAACGTTCTGGGCTTTCCGGCACATTCTAGAACATTCCGGGACATCCCGGAACATCCCGGGATATCCCAGAATATTCCGGAATATCAAAATATTATAGAATATTTTCGTAATCGAATAAAATCGGATCGTAATCCTGAAAATCACGCGCAAAATCAAGCAAAAAAAATCAACCCGGATCCAGCCTAGACCTGCGCCTAGACGCAGGTCCATATTACAGGACCTGCGCCTAGACGTAGGTCACCAATACTGACCTGCGTCTAGACGCAGGTCATGTAACTGGACCTGCGCCTAGGCGCAGGTCTGGTGTCATCCGGGGCGATTTTTTCTCCAGCTGGCCTCAGCTTGACAGATCATGGAGCGGGGTCTGCGTCCAGACGTAGGACATATATATTACAATGTCTGCGTCTAGACGCAGCCCTGTAATACTACGTGGCACTTTGCTGGCAGTTTTGGCCTATAAATACAGAAGCTTATACGAGCTTAAAAACACAGATTCGGAGCATTATCACTTCTACTACTATACTATACTCTTCAAAAAATAATATTCTCATTTCAAAATTCAAACATACATACATAATTGCATTATCTGTCGTGAAATGTACTAATTGCGTTCTTGAGGGACGAATTCTAAAGTCTCTACTTTAAATCTATTCATTCTAAAGTTTGTTTATATATTTACAAGTCTTTAAAATTGGTGATCTTTGGTAATGGTTAATGTGTTCAATGATCTGAATTGTTTTATGTGAATTGTTTTATGTGAATTTTAGTACTTAAATTCATGTCTTTCATATTAATGTTAGAACTTTAATTTTTTATTTTTTTTTAATCAAATCGGCCGTAGATTATAATTTTCTAATATTGATATTTTATGACTCACATTAATCAGATCTGGTATCATGTGTTAATTTCATATAAAAACTTCAGTGTTTTTTGTCGTTGATAAATTTATTTTTTAATATTATGATTTATCTATTAAATTGAATATTTCCAATAATGATTATGATAATAAACCTGGTTAATTTATAAGTCATATATAGATCTGGCCTGATTATGAATGAAATCACAATTATTGTTGTTAACATTGATATGACATCTGGTTTTAAGTATTAAAAGTCGCATTAATTAATTCATATATGTTTTATTTATATTTTTATTGGTTGAACAACACGTCAAACCACTTTTCCTGGAACACACTTTGAACCTGCACATATTTTTATTTTTTATTATTTTTATGCTTATTTTTTTTGTCTTTCGTTCATATTTTATTTGTTTTCAATTTTTAAGATTTTTAATACTGACTTAATTTAAAGTGGTCGCAAAAGTTAGTTTTGATTTGTAAATAATTCAAACCCACTTAGTAATATGCGCTTTTAGGATATAAGCTGAGATATTTATGTATTTTGGATTAATAATAATTTGACCACAAAAAGAGACCTAGTAGAGACCGCTCACAGGCGGGCGGGCCCAATGCACGATTGGCCCGTAACCTGTCCCCGAACCCATACTCTGGTGCACGACCATATGGGGCTGATTACTTCTGGCTTTCAGTACTTCTTCGGTGTCCGTGGACTGTATAAAACGCACGGTGGCGACTCCTACTAGTCCGTATTCACATACGACGTTAACGAGTATTCAAAATAACTCGTGAGACGTAGGCGGCCGGGTAAAAACGACCCCTACAGTTTGGCGACTCCACTGGGGAATATCACTCCTTAGTGGTGTGGACAAACTTGAAAAGTCTCGTGGTCTTATTATTATTATTCCCGAATTTTTGTAAGCATATTGCGTGTGGCCCTCCGAATAGGTGCCGCACTATAGAACCCTGTCTCATATGAGCATGTTCTATGCTCGAGACCGACCCCGGGGGGTTTGGTTATGATTACTTGTTGGTGCTCTACCACAATGACCATATCCGGCCCATCCCAGCCATGGCGCGTGATCATCATGCCCGATGAGATCATAATAAGGAACTTGTTAACCGTGTGTCATTCAAAATGAAGAATGATCATATCGGTTCATTTTTCTTTAGCCATGGTACCTTATGACCACCCAAGACTGAATTTTAGAGACCTTTCTTATTATTTTAGGTTAGTGTGCTTATGTGACTATGTGTGCATTTTTTATTTTTATGGGCTCTAGCCATTTTAATTTTCACTATTCACTCACACTTCATGTAGTCATGTTCATCTTCTAGTTCATATAGTCCATTTTTTTTTGGGGCCTTAGTGTCCTTGCATATAGTCCATATAGGCTTTGACCTTAGTTTGACCATAGGTTTTGGCCCAAAACCTTAGTCGTTCCTTTAAATGGGCTTAGGTCCACTCCTCATTTAGGCATTTCCATTCATATACATTGCATATTTTATGTCATATGGTGCCCATTCAAAAAAATAAAATAAAATAAAATAAAAAACAAATAATTCAAAAAAAAAAAAAAATTCAAAAAAACAAAATTTATATAATTCAAAAAAACAAAATTCAAAATTTTTTTTAAAAAAAAAAATAAAAAAAAATGGAAAGGGCACCTTGCATTCATGCATTTTAGGGAAGATGACCATAAAATTAGGACATGCATATACATCCGCATTTGCATCCATATCACAATGATCAAGGGGGTTCACTAAAAATTTCGATTTTGGTCCTTTTCAGTTCAGAGCAGTCTAAACAGTTTCAAATCGACCCAAAGCATAGCTGAGGTCCGAGCAAGCCTCAAGCCCAATCCAACCTTAACTCACCTCATTTAAACACCACCCTAGCCTCACTCAAACTCATCCAAACCCAAAAGACTCAAGCCCATACCCAACCTACATCACTCAAGCCCATATTCCAATCCTACATTACTCAAGCCCATCACTCAAGCCCACATCTCAAACTTACTTCACTCAAGCCCATATCTTTAGCCCACGACCCAAACACCACAAATGGCCACTCAAGAGGACCAACTCAAACAACTCGGTAAGCGTTTCGATGAATTGACCGCTGTACTCGAAGGGCTCCAGGCCAAGGTCAGCGATCTAGAAAAAACCCCAAGCTCTTCCATGATAAAGAACCTAGCCGAACATGTTCAAAAAACAAGAGACTCTGCCTTCCACCAAGAAACATTTTCCATTGACCCTAATCTTTCCTCCAAGCTTCCTAAGGAATTCTCGAGCAAGGATCTCCCGAAGTTCAAGGCCACAGATGATCCTCGTTATCACCTCAAAGGATTTCGAGCCACCATGGTCCTTAAGGGTATTGAACCAGCACTATTCCCTACAGTCTTTCCACTCTCACTTGAACCAGTTTGCCAAAAGTGGTTCTACTCTCTTTCTGAGAAGGACACATCTACATGGGAAGACATTGTGCATGCCTTCATGACCCGCTACAAGGGGAACATCCAGGCCCAGACCTCGATAAGAGAACTTGAGATCTTGGGGCAAGGTGAGAAAGAAGGGTTCACTGCCTATTTGACAAGATGGAAGCAAGTTGCAGCCCAAATGGTCACTACTCCTGCTGAACCAGAAATGGTCAAGACCTTCATCTCCAGTCTACAGCCAAAGTACCAGGATCACCTCAAGTACTTAGGCCTCACCACCTTCCAAAAGGTCTATCACATTGGAGTAGACATAGAGGACGATCTGCTAAAGGGTGATACGTCAAGCTCACCAGAATTCGATGAGCAATAGCAGCATCGGCACGCCCCACTCCCAATCAAGAGTCAGTCAGGGTTGTTTCTTTAGGTTGAGTCGGAGAGTCCCTCCACCTAGATATTTGCATTTCTTTTCTTTCTTTTTCGAGCCTATGTCATTAAGATTTTTTTTTCTTTCCATTTATAGCCTTGTAATTTCATTGACATTAATAAAATTCTATTTTTATTTTTATTTTTTTTCATTTTTAGCCTCACTTTTAATTAGTGCTTTTAACTCTAACATAATTCATGACCTCAAATTTTCATAATCAATAAAGTTGAACATAATAAATGGACATTGCCGGACAGGCCTTCTTTTCTTGAACTCCAAAAAATCATCATCCCCTTTCCTATCACCGGCACACATTCAATCCATTGCAGCCCCTTGAGCCATATATAAGCCTACTTTCTTTCCTTACCAACATCTACCTCACCCATGGGATCAAGTGGTGCGTAGGAAAAGACATGTGCCTAAAACAAAATTAAAAAAAAAACAAAAAAATTCAAAAACAAAAAAAAAAACACAAAAAAAAAACACACAAAAAAAAAAAAACAAAAAAAAGAAGAAATAAAATTCATACTCGACACACATCAAACATAGTTATGAAAGTCGAGTCAAAGCTTCCAATTCAAACACAATCATAATCAAAATGCAAGTTCAAAAATTCAGCAGCCAGAAAAGTCAATAAAGCTAGTTCAGTTCAATAAATCCAGTTTAATTCAATTAATCCATCTCAATTTCCAGTTCAATTCAATAACTCTAACTCGGTTCAATAAATCCAGTTCTATGCAATAAATCCAGTTCAATTTAATGAATCCAGTTCAACTCAATAAATCGAGCTCAATTCAATAAATCCAGCTCAATTCAATAAATCCAGCTCAATTCAATAAATCCAGCTCAATTCAATAAATCCAGTCCAATATTTTGACTCGGTCCAATCCAATTCAAAAAAAAAAAAAAAGTCAAAAGGCACACTACGCACCATGGGGGGTTAAATTGGGAACTTTGAGCCTTCTTTCCCTTTTCCTTCTTAAACCTCAACCCTAGCCAAACATTACAACCATAAAAGCCCTCTCCCCTGAGGCATTGTCCAAATAATCATCACGAACTATGATGGTCTGATTCCATAAGGATACGTAGGAAGCCTCTCCTTGAGGTTTGACCCAATTAATATATGGATTTTTGAGGTCCACTCATTCAATTAACTTAGGGTTTTAAGCACAAATTCTTAGTGCACCACCCGACATAGGCTTGAGTTTGAACCAACATTGATTCGGCCCACCACATCTATTCCCTACATCATCACCCTTCAGTCATAAATTTTTAGCCTTTCTTTTTCTTGCACCGACAGCCTTTCTCTTTTCCACACCCCGGGGGCTTTCTCTGACTCTTCTTAAGCTCATAGCTTTGATTTGACTCTTGTGTTCTCCCATTTGGGCGCGTCATACTCCATATAAGACTTCATCAATTGGGCAATCTTCACCTCATCTCTATCCTCCTGGGAAATCTAACTCAAGTTCACGACTTGAGCTAGCCTCTTTCCTCAATTCTTTGGCCTCTTCAAGCAATCCAAAACATCTTTAACCTTGATCATTCATCCATCCTCACCCTACAGGCTGGGGGCTTATCTATCCATTTGCTCCACCACAAACTTGAGACTCACAAAATCCTTATCCATCATCCTTCATTCATACCACCCTACCTATTCACCATAAATATAGCCTTACCCGCATTAGTGCTATCCTACATATTCACCTACTCCACATCAAATAAAGCATTCCCCATAGGTTAGGGGCTTGCTCGTGATCAAAGGTTTTGTCTTTGATTGATTGGGGGCTTAAGACCGCTCCATCACCATTTTTAATTACTATACTATTGGTCGATCCCCTTGGTCATTCATTTCCTTTTCATACATAGTATATCATTCCGTGTGCATCACATTTCATGAACACCAATCACATCATGCATCATACACCACAAGCATATCACATATCATAATCATTTCATACATACATGCATATACATGCATAAGTATTATGTACATTGTACATACGCAGATCATAGAGCACAAAGCATACAAGGCTAGAGCCCATCTTTGTTGAATTTTTGGTGTCTTGGGTAAATTTTGTGGTCTTGAACCAATGTATGTCTATATGGCTATATACAGTTTTTCCTTGATATCTTTGCTCATGCAGCCCACACATGTTATTGCCTCGCCCCAGCCATAATACTTTGACTTTCGTCTTTCGAGAACATTCGTCTCTCCGGACTCAGTCAAAGTGGGGGCTTCTCATCATACACACACCTCCTTGTACATTTTTCCCGCCTCAACGGCCTCATCATTTTTTTAACAAGTTTCTGCTTACCCTAATTCCTCTAAGGGTTTACCGATAATACCCTAGCCAAAATACTTTGACTTTCGTCTTGCGATACTTTAGCCTCTCCAGACTTAGTCAAAGTGGGGGCTTCTCATCATTAGACGTATATGTTTTTCCTTACACATTTTTCCGCCTCAATGGCATCACTCACAATCACTTTTCTCACAGGGTTTATGCTTGCTCTAAGCTCTCAGATACCACTCTAAGGGTTTATTCTTACCCTTAATTCATCCTTTCTCACGGGTTTATACTTACCCTAAGCTTACAAAAATTCCTCTAAGGGTTCATGCTTACCCTTAATTCACAAGCCTTTGCTTATGGGTTTATGCTTACCCTAAGCTTACAAATATTATTCTCTAAGGGTTTATGCCTACCCTTAATCCACTTATTTTGCTTACGGGTTTATGCTTACCCTAAGCTTACAAATATTTCTCTCCGAGGGTTTATGCGTACCCTTAATCCACTTCGCTTTGCTTATGGGTTTATGCTTACCTCCTCTGATCTCAAGAGTTTATACTTACTCTTGATTCCCCTCCTAAGAGTTTATGCTTACTCTTAAAACATCATCCTTGCTCATGGGTTTATGCTTACCCTCATCTCTCAAGAGTTTATTCTTACTCTTGTTTCTTCCTCTAAGAGTTTATGCCTACTCTTAGCACATTATCATTCTCACGGGTTTATGTGAACCCAAACACACATCATACTTTTTATCAAGAGTTTATGCTTACTCTTGGCTCGTCACAATTTCTACCAAGAGTTTATTCTTACTCTTGGCACACAACGGGTTTTTGCCTACCCTAAACTTATTTTCTCATGAGTCTATGCTTACTCGCGCACACCTTTTCAAGAGTTTATGCTTGCTCTTGATCGATCCCACCTATACGACTTTTCACTGTCCCAAGGGTTTATGCTTACCCAAGGGAATAGTTCTGAAAGATCCAAGCGCATCTAGAGGAACCAAACACTTCATATGCCATCATCCCGAGGATCCAGACGCTTCTAAGGGATTAAACCGCATGGGGCGCGGTTACAGGTAAAACTAACATTTGTTTTGCAGGTACCGGTGTTAAAAAGGGTGACTCAAGGTCGCAAAACGTCTTGAGTTATCCTCCGTCCCGACAGGAATACTTTGACTTTCGTCTTGCGAGTTTATACTTACTCTCCAGACTCAGTCAAAGTGGGGGCTTCTGTAGACACCTGAATGTGTCTCCCCAATATAGAGACTAATGATGAAACTATGAAAACACCAAGAAGTCCAATTAAGTAGAATTGACGATGAAAATGCATAATATACCTCAACCAATTGCCTAAACCGTGTTTATAGTGCCTTGGAAGCAAATGTTAGGTTTTGCGCTGATTACGGGATTCATTCGTAATTTTTGTTCATTTTTAGATATTTTTTTTTATATTTTTGCATGCATTTTTCAGTGTTTTATATTCATAAAAAAAATAATAAAAATGTCTTTTTGCATCAAAAAAATATTTTTAAAAATTACAAAAATAATTTCATAATTTATTCATATTTTTCTATATTTTTTATCATATTTTTAGAGCTTTTTATGGAATTTTTAGGATTTTTACATGCTTGGGGGCATTTTCGTCATTTTCGAATGTTGAAAATTGTTCCGCAAAGCATATTATTGTTTTTCATACTTTTCATATTTTTTCATAATTTTTAATAATTTTTCTGTAATTTTTTGAAGCTTCTGGAGGAATCTAGAACATTTCGGAACGTTCTGGGCATTCCGGCACATTCTAGAACATTCCGGGACATCCCGGAACATCCCGGGATATCCCAGAATATTCCGGAATATCAAAATATTATAGAATATTTCCGTAATCGAATAAAATCGGATCGTAATCCTGAAAATCACGCGCAAAATCAAGCAAAAAAAATCAACCCGGATCCAGCCTGGACCTGCGCCTAGACGCAGGTCCATATTACAGGACCTGCGCCTAGGCGCAGGTCTGGTGTCATCCGGGGCGATTTTTTCTCCAGCTGGCCTCAGCTTGACAGATCATGGAGCGGGGTCTGCGTCCAGACGCAGGACATATTACAATGTCTGCGTCTAGACGCAACCTTGTAATACTACGTGGCACTTTGCTGGCAGTTTTGGCCTATAAATACAGAAGCTTATACGAGCTTAAAAACACAGATTCGGAGCATTATCACTTCTACTACTATACTATAATCTTCAAAAAATAATATTCTCATTTCAAAATTCAAACATACATACATAATTGCATTTTTTGTCGTGAAATCTACTAATTGCGTTTTTGAGGTACGAATTCTGAAGTCTCTACTTTAAATCTATTCATTCTAAAGTTTGTTTATATATTTACAAATCTTTAAAATTGGTGATCTTTGATAATGGTTAATGTGTTCAATGATCTGAATTGTTTTATGTGAATTGTTTTATGTGAATTTTAGTACTTAAATTCATGTCTTTCATATTAATGTTAGAACTTTAATTTTATTTTTTTAATCAAATCGGCCGTAGATTATAATTTTCTAATATTGATATTTTATGACTCACATTAATCAGATCTGGTATCATGTGTTAATTTCATATAAAAACTTCAGTGTTTTTTGTCGTTGATAAATTTATTTTTTAATATTATGATTTATCTATTAAATTGAATATTTCCAATAATGATTATGATAATAAACCTGGTTAATTTATAAGTCATATATAGATCTGGCCTGATTATGAATGAAATCACAATTATTGTTGTTAACATTGATATGACATCTGGTTTTAAGTATTAAAAGTCGCATTAATTAATTCATATATGTTTTATTTATATTTTTGTTGGTTGAACAGCACGTCAAACCACTTTTCCTGGAACACACTTTGAACCTGCACATATTTTTATTTTTATTATTTTTATGCTTATTTTTTTGTCTTTCGTTCATATTTTATTTGTTTTCAATTTTTAAGATTTTTAATACTGACTTAATTTAAAGTGGTCGCAAAAGTTAGTTTTGATTTGTAAATAATTCAAACCCACTTAGTAATATGCGCTTTTAGGATATAAGCTGAGATATTTATGTATTTGGGATTAATAATAATTTGACCACAAAAAGAGACCTAGTAGAGACCGCTCACAGGCGGGCGGGCCCAATGCACGATTGGCCCGTAACCTGTCCCCGAACCCATACTCTGGTGCACGACCATATGGGGCTGATTGCTCCTGGCTTTCAGTACTTCTTCGGTGTCCGTGGACCGTATAAAACGCACGGTGGCGACTCCTACTAGTCCGTATTCACATACGGCATTAATGAGTATTCAAAATAACTCGTGAGACGTAGGCGGCCGGGTAAAAACGACCCCTACAATTGTTGCTATTATTGTTCCCTTTTTTTCAAAATGAACAAGTATTGCATATGAATTTATAAAATGTACCATTTTCTGTTGCAATGTACCATTTTTTATTGTAATGTACCCTTTTTCTTTTAAATTGTATCTTTTACTAGATTGATTTCCAATTATTATTATCCATTAATCAAATTTTTTTTACTGCAAAATCCAATATAACAAAACAGAGATTAATTCAATTTTGGGTTATGTTGAGTGTTTATAACGTAGTTTGTATCTTGTTTATGTGTTATTGGTGAATAGATAAAATAATTCATTAAATTACACTCCATAAAATGTACCAATTTTTTTTTTAGCAAAAGGAAAATGGAAGACGAAATCAATTCAACAAATTTAGAAGAGGTTGTTGCTAGTTCAAGCATAAATCATCTCACTATTACAACTCCTCAAGTTGAACCTTCCACCTCCACCACCACCATGACTTTCACTCCTCGTGCTTGTTTTACACCAACAGGTTCAAAAGAGTGGATTCCATGTTGTCCACCGGAGATAAAGCCTATGTTAGGAATACAATTTGATACCATATTGGAAGGTATTGTATAATCTTACATATACCCTTGTAATCTTGTATGTACCCTCTTATATGTAACCCTTGGATCTTACATGCGCCCCTGTAATTTTACATGTACCCCTCTAATCTTACATGTACCGGTGTAATTGTTGTTCAATCTTTTGTTTACCCTCCATTACATTAGGAATTACAAGATAAGTCATAGTGTTGAAATGTATAAAAATGAAACCTACTAGCTCAATTGGTAGAGCATTGTGCAATTGCACAAGATGTAGGTTCAAATCCTACATAGGTTAAATCATATTCGCTAAGATTATTAAAAAGAAAGAATTTTAGGTGTTTAACTTATGTCTACTTGCTTGAGAAATGTAAACGGTGTGTTTTAATCCAGGGAGGTTCAAAGCTAATAAATTCTATTATATGAAAATATCACTAATAAAGTAATACTATAGATTTTGAATTTGTAATATAACTTTTATTGAGGGGGTTACGGAAGAGGGAAGGGGTATATGGGGGGCATGGGGATGTTGAGGGGCAGCAAATGGGTAGAGCTTAACATAGGGAGGAGCAGAATTAATGCCATACTAGTCTTTTGCAAAGCAATAATTAGCTAGGGTAATGTATATTGCATCGTTGTAAAATGAACTCACTAGTCACTTCAAGATTGTTTGAAACTTTGGCAAAAAAACACAAGAGCTAATGTATATATAATTTTAATGATAAAATTCAACCTATGTAGGATTCGAACCTACATCTTTTGTGTCATTACACAAATGCTCTACCAGTTGAGCTAATAGGTTTATCATAGTAATTATGAATAACTCATCAAAATCATAATTAAATTCAAATGATACATATTAAAGGACTATGAACCTTTTTTTTAAGTTGTATCAATTATTTATTACAAGATGGAGAGAGGGGTTTCATAGGGGAGTGGGGAAGGATGCAACAAAGGGAGTTACAAGCACTAGTCAACATGCCTTGTTAGATTGGGGATGTGTGTAGCAGGGGATGGGGAGGGGTACGGGTGGGGGCAGTAGATGGGGAGTGCAGTGGGGGTGGGGGTGGGGGAAGGGGGTTTGAAAGAGGCGGTGCAGCAAGGGGGGATTGGGGCAGTAGGTGCGAAGGGGGTAGCAGGTGGGGATTGCAGCGGGGGAGGGGGTTTGTAATAGGCGACATTAACACAATTCACACGGATTTATTGTTTATTGTGAAATTTACAATATCGGGTTACATTTACAAAAATAATGGTACATTGTAAGAAAAAGGGATAAATGACAACTATATAATATAACATAACACAAACCACAACACACAACTTCAGCAGCAACGTTAATAACTAATAATACAAAATAGAGTGATAACTTGAAAACACTTAAGAACCATCTCTATGCAATAACAAAAGAGAAAAGATTGTACATATTGAAGAAAAGTGGTACATTTTAAAGAAAAGTGGTAAATTTTGAATTATAAGTACGTATTATTATAGTAGTATTCTAGTTTTGATTTGTGAACTCAACTAATTTCAATCTAAAAACCTACAACAAACAACCTCAACAGCAATGTTAATAACACAAAATAGAGTGGCAACATGACAACACTTAAGAACCACCACTACACAATAACAACACTAGAAGTGGTACATTTCGAAGAAAGGTGATACATTTAAAAGAAAACTCGTACATTTGTTATATTACGAATTTAGAATATCGCGATGATATAAATGCATGATTAATGGATGTCAGTACCAGTCTAGTGGACGAATGACAGCAGTGCAAGGAGAGGTGGCACGGCGACCACCAACAGCATGGCGAGCAACGGCGGTGCGAGCTTGGCTTCAAGCCTTCAATGGAGGAAAAATCGAACAAAGGAGATGAATGAAATCCAAAATGTAGACATAAAAAAAAGCGAATGATTAATAGCAAAAATAATCCATACATAGATCATTAAAACGGAATCAAAACGAACACATCTGCATTGGATGATTATAGGTTTGAATTCACATAACCTAGTTGTTCATTAGAAAGAAAATGAAACCCTAAAACAATTTCGTTTGATTAAATTGCGAAAACAAAACCAAAAACTACAATTACATTAGAAAAACCTTTACCAAATGAACAATTCTGCACTTTTTTCCTTTTTCAAATAAAAAGGTAAAAATATTAATACCTCTCATCCACAATCTCCGACTTCAATTTTTTGGATGACAATTTATCTTCACTTTGAACAATTCTGCACTTTTTCCTTTCTTGAATAACATCATCTACATCATCATCTTCATTTGGTATGTAGTCCTCATCATTTGACATTTCATTAGGTGGCTTTTTGCGCAAACAATGATCTTTTGAAGAAATTTTTGGATTGTCATCCTTCTTCAAGTTTCTACTTGTTTTATTTCCCACAGCTTTCTTGAATATCTTCTTTGTGTCTTTCTCTCGATCCTCCTCCTCTTCATTCTCAGGGGATTCATGTACGGGATCCTTAAAGGTAACATTTTTCTTGGTTTTTCCTCGAGGTCTTTTTTTAGAAGCATTCTTTACCAAAACCATTTTACCTAAAAAAATTGACATGTCACCATGAAATTATTTACAGTAAATTTACAAACAATTCTCAACACACCATGTATTCCTATTCATCTTAACAAATACATTAACATGTAAAAAAAATTTGGAATGTTACATAGTAAAATACCATATTTTAAATAAAAAGGGGTACATTAGAAACTAATAATACCACATTTCAAACAAAAAGGAAAATCCAAATGCTTTAACAAAAAGTGGTACATTAGAAACCAAAAATACCACATTTCAAACAAAAAGCGGTACATTAGTATTTCAGAAGTATCCTAACTAATTAGCACAGTTTTGAGAGATGAAAGCTTTCGTATAGCAGAGTATAAAACAACGACAATGTATATCAAAATTGTTTGAATTATAAACATCAAACTCACATAAAATCTTTTAAAAAAATACCTACAATCGAATAAACCTCAAAAACCTAAAACAAGATCTGCATATTTGAACAGAAGATCGAACAGAATAAAATCGAAAACTTAAAACAAGATCGAAAACCTAAAAATCCTAAACAAGTCGAACAGAAAATCCTAAAACAACATCCTAAAACAAGATCCTAAACCTAAAAAACCTAAACAAGATCAAACAGAAACAAAATCGAACACAAAATCGAACAGAACAAAAAGTTTTTACATCAAAATCGAACAGAACAAAAAATAGAAAACCTAAAACCTCAAAAATATCAAAATCCTAATTGCATATTCGAACATCAAGATCCTAAAAACCTAAAACAAGATCGAAAACTGCAAAAACCTAAAACAAGATCTGCATATTCGAACACCAAAATCGAAAACCTAATGACAAATAAACTAGCACAAATTGCGAAAAAAATTCGAAAAAAAACAGTTTAGAATTGCGAAAACATACCTAAAAGAGGACGACGGGTTGATTATCAAACAATTGACTGCGATTTTCTCAAGCTTGTATAATGAACAATGCTGCGTGAGAGTGATGTAGAGGGAGAGAGAACAATGCTGCGTGAGAGTGATGAAGAGGGAGAGAGAACAATGCTGCGTTTTTTTTTTTTTTTTTTTTTTTTGGAAACAAGAGAGGGAATATTATAATTTAAGATCAACGGCTGTGAAACAATCTTCTTAATCAATGGCCAAGATCTAAAGTTTTTATGTTTTCAACTTATAATTAGTTTTTACATAATCCTCTATATATATATAAAATAGTGCTTTTAAGAAACATGAAGTTAAGTTAACTCAAGCGGAAATCTTCTGATGCAACAGTTGTGACGACCCGACTCGCTTAAACCGACGCGGAAGAAACCGACGAGTCGAATTGTCGAACTAACATACAAAACATACTTAAAATTAAAACTAAACCTCAAAATATTATTACTAAATCCCAAAAGTACAAAACCCACAAGATTGTACGATACTAAACCCAAAATAATCAACACTAGAAATTCACTCCAAACAATATCAGTGTTAGAATATATGAAATACAAATACTAATTGTCCAAACTAAAAATGAAATACAGTCTAAGATAGAAATACAACGGCACTCGCCCAACCCAAAGCTAAGCAACACCGTCATCATCAGAGTTACCTGAAAAATTAACAACAATCCACTGTCAGTGGTGTGACGACCCGACTTGCTTAAACCGGCGCGGAAGAAACTGACGAGTCGAATAGTCAGATCTAACAAACTAAAATACTTAAAATTAAAAACAAAACCTCGCGATGATTATATATACTAAACCAAAAGTACAATTACCCACAAGATTGTACATAACTAATCCCAAATGTCATATTACCACTACTATCAAAGGTAAACTCCAAATATATGTCAGAGTTATAGAAATATACATGTACTACTACTAGAGTTCAAAACTAGAATATATCGTAAAATAACAACATAAAAACTATGTAATAACGGCACTCGCCCAACCCAAAGCTAAGCAAGGACCTCATCATCAGAGTTACCTGAAAAAACAACAATAGTCCACCGTCTGTGGCGAGTAACATAACCGTCCCACCCTAACGGGGATCCACATGAACATAGCACAAACCAAACAACTAAATCAAACATGCCAACATACACCAAACCATGCGAAACATCATGCCAAATTATCAACAATGAATAACAACAATTAATCATGCTGACTCGACTAACTTGACCATTAATTAACAAATCTTAACTTTGGCGCAATCATTCACATACTAGACCGGACTATGCACGTACGAACGCATCTTACGCATTGGAACTTTCTACTACGTCAGGATTGAGAATCTTACTCCCAAATCCCATGAAACCAATCTTACTGGAAATCCATATCCGAAGACAACATAGTAAGACCACCAACTATCCCAATACCGCGGATAGGATAGGGGCAACGTCTTAACCTAAAAACAAAGAATCTTACTCTAAGTTTTAGGCGTCTAGTAGCGAAATCAAGCTAATCTTACTTTAAATCGAAGTTTACATTCTTAGTTAATTCTTAAGTTGCATCTTATGCCTTGACTCAAGAAATAACATGTAAACCAATCAAACTTAGAACCTCAAACATCAATCTTTAACCTTTTCTTTAACTTTCTTTAACTTTCTTTATATTACAACTAACTTTCTTTAATTAAAACTAGCTTTCTTTAACTTCAAAGATTCAACCAAGAACTTATAAAGAACCTAAAGAACTCATAAAGAACTCATCCAAGATTCAAGATCTTCAATCAAGAACTCAATCAAGATTCAAGAACTTCAACCAAGAACTCATTCAAGAACTAAGAATTCATCCCAAACTTCATCAAACACACGCATGATACAACAATTTCAACAATAAAAATCATCAACTTCCAAATATCCAAAATTCATCAAACTTGAACATGAATAACATCAAACTTAATACTAACATATTCAATCATGAAATATGCACATTCAAGAGGAAATCATCATAAAACCACCCAAAATTTCAGATTATAACACATACATATACATGATTATAAAACATCAAATAGTCTAATCTAATCATTTAATTTATACTATGAAACATAGTATACCAAATTAGTTTGAGAAAGTATGTTACCTTATTAAGGATTACACACAAAATCAACACAATCTTGCAGCCCGAAATTCGAACTACACGACTCCAACAAATTGCACCCACACGGCACACACGCACGGTTGGCTGCATGAACACCACACGGCCACCACTCAGCTGCACGGCCCACGAACACGGCACAAGCACCACCTGCACCACCGTCTCTTGCACAGCCCCAGCACGACCCTTGCACGGCACCACCACGGACACCACACGGCCACCTCACAGACACCACTCGAACAACCCACACGAACAAGAGCCCAAAACCAAACTAGTAATCTTGAATGCAAATTATGTGGTTTAGTTTGTGTTTTGATACTTAAAGATCAATGGTAGTTGAATCTTTAAGTTTGGGTTTGAAAAGATGAAGAACAAAATTTGGTGAGTGATGAGGCCGAAAATGGCGTGAGATTAGGAGAGCAATTGGGAGGTGTTTTGGCTAATGATTTGATGAGCAAGTGATTAAATGGCAAAATGATTCTTAAGCCTTACTAACTCTCCTATATATAGAGGTTAGTTAAGGTGTGAATGCGTGGCAAGTGGCAAAACTTGCCATATAACAAGGGAGGGGGCCGGCCATAGGCTTGCAAATGGGCCAAAATGGGCTTTTGAAGAATACTTGGGCTAATTGCACTCTTGCATGACTAATCATGCTTAAATCGATTTAGCCCAAAAAAATATTAAATAATTAATTAGATAATTAAATAATAAAAATTCTAATTAATTAAATAATAATTAAAATAAATAATAATTAATCCAAAATAAAATAATTCGAATTTAATCGAAATTATTCACATAAAATAAAATAAATAGTCCAAAAATAAATTTTGGACCATACATAAAATCACATAAATACATATAAACATATGACAAAAATACAAATAAAATCAGGGTTGTTACAACCTCCCCTCCTTAAAGAAATTTCGTCCCGAAATTTAAGGCAAAGGAGATCGCTCACCCTCAAACAACTCCGGGTACTTCTGCCTCATGGACACCTCTGTCTCCCAAGTCGCCTCCTCATGGTGTTGATTTCTCCACAACACCTTGACGAGCTGGACTTGCTTACGCCGAAGGGTCCTCACTTCCCGATCCAAGATCTGGACGGGTCGCTCCTCAAAAGTCAGATTCGGCTCAAACGTGGCCGACTCCACTGGAATAATGTGGGTAGGATCATGTACATATTTCCTTAGCTGGGAAACATGGAATACATCATGCACATTAGACAAACTAGGTGGTAATGCCAATCGATATGCCACCTCCCCAACTCGTTCTAGTATCTCGTAAGGTCCCACATATTTCGGTCAGAGTTTCCCCTTTTGACCAAAGCGTGCCACTCCTTTGAACGGTGAAACCTGAAGCAAGACTTTGTCACCTACCTCGAAAGCCAGCGGTCTACGTCGATTATCGGCGTAGGATTTCTGACGACTCTGAGCGACCTGCATCTTAGACTGAATGACTCGGACCTTCTCGATGGTATCTCGTACCATCTCAGGTCCTAAAGCCACAAAATCACTAATATCATTCCAACAAATCGGACTCCGACATTTCCTGCCATACAGGGCCTCGTACGGAGCCATCTCGATGCTGGAGTGATAGCTATTATTATAGGAGAACTCTATCAAACAAAGCATACGTACCCAGGACTGATGGTACTCCCGAGTACATGCTCGAAGCATATCCTCCAAAGTCTGGATGGTCCTCTCAGTCTGACCATCGGTCGCCGCGTGAAAAGTGGTGCTCAACTTCAGCTTCGTCCTAAAGGCTTCCTGAACTGATATCCAGAAACGAGACAGAAATCTCGGATCTCGATCAGAAACGATCTCCCTCGGAACTCCGTGAAGTCGGATAATATCCTGAGTATACGCCTCTGCTAGACGCTCCATAGACCAGGTCATCTTCATCGGAATGAATCTAGCAACCTTGGTCAACCTATCCACAATTACCCAAATGGCATTCAAGCCATTACAGGTGGGTAAGCTAACCACAAAGTCCATAGATACCGACTCAAATTTCCAGGTCGGAATCGGTAGTGGCTGCAACAGACCTCCTGGTCTCTGGTGCTCGATTTTAACCTTCTGACAGACTAAACATCGAGCTACGAACTCTGCTACATCCCTCTTCATCTTAGGCCACCAGAATTGGCCCTTAAGGTCCCGGTACAACTTGTTACCTCCAGGATGAACAGAGTAGGGCGAGTTATGTGCCTCAGACATAATTCTGTTCCTAAGATCAGAACAGTCCGGTACACACCCCACCTCCCTCAGAATCACAGACTACCATCGGAAGGGATCTCGAAACCTACGGCTTTGCCTTGCCGTAGAGCCTCTCGAATCCTAGCTAACTGCGGGTCGTTCTGTTGACCCTTACCCAATTCCTGAAGCAAATCAGGCTCAGCACTCATAGATGTCAGACGGAGTCTGACGGAACTACGGCTTCTACTGAAGCTCAAGCGATGCTTACGACTCAGTGCATCAGCGACTAAGTTCGCCTTGCCCTCGCAATAGTTAAACGTCAGGTCGTAGTCCTTAATAAGCTCAAGCCATCGTCTCTGCCTCATATTGAGGTCCTTCTAAGTAAAGATGTACTTGAGACTCTTGTGATCCGTGAATACTCTACACGAACCACAATAGAGATAGTGGCTCCAGATCTTGAGCGCGAATACCACAGCCGCTAGCTCCAAGTCATGCGTGGGATAGTTACGCTCGTGCACCTTTAGTTGTCTTGATGCGTAAGCGATGACCTTCCCGCCTTGCATGAGCACACATCCTAGGCCACTCTTCGAAGCATCACTATAGACCTCGAAGTCCTCCTCATCGTTCGGAAGGGTAAGAATCGGAGCAGAGACTAATCTCTGTTTTAATTGCTGGAATGCTTGCTCGCAAGCCTCCGTCCAAACGAATCGTACCTCTTTCTGTAGGAGACTAGACATCGGCCTAGCAATCTTGGAGAAGTCCTGGACGAATCGTCGATAGTATCCGGCTAATCCTAGAAAACTACGAACCTCCGCCACATTTCTCGGGCTACTCCAATTAACTACAGCCTTAACTTTAGCCGGGTCTACCTTAATGCCCTCTTTACTAATCACGTGACCTAGAAATGCTACTTCGCGAAGCCAGAACTCACACTTGGAGAGTTTCACGAACCACTTATTACTACGTAATATCTCAAGTACCATCCGGAGATGCTCCGCATGCTCAGACTCATCTCTCGAATAGACTAAGATATCGTCTATAAATACTACGACGCACTTATCGAGTAAGTGATGGAATGTCCGGTTCATCTGGTCCATGAACACGGCTGGCGCATTAGTGAGGCCAAAGGGCATCACCTCGAACTCGTAGTGGTCATATCTAGTACGAAAAGCGGTCTTCGGGATGTCTTCTTTCTTGACTGGAATCTGATGATATCCAGACCGAAGATCTATCTTCGAAAACACTCCCGCTCCTCGCAACTGATCGAACAGGTCCTGAATCCTAGGCAACGGGTACTTATTCTTGATAGTTACCCGATTCAACTCTCGATAGTCTATGCACAGGCGCATACTACCGTCTTTCTTCTTCACAAAGAGCACAGGTGCTCCCCATGGAGAAACGCTCGGCCTAATGAAGCCCTTATCGATCAAATCCTAGAGTTGCGTTTTTAACTCTTGCAACTCTGATGGTGCCATCCGATAAGGTGCCTTCGAAATCGGCGCTGTCCCGGGTGCTAAGTCGATATGAAACTCGACGTCGCGCTCGGGTGGAACTCCTGGTAGCTCATCAGGAAATACTTCTTTGAAATCCCTCGCTACAGGTATATCGTCCAACAGACGCTCCTCAGTCAGGTCCCTTACCTGACATAAGTACACCATATCGCCCTTCTGGCGATGCTTCCTCATTTTTAAGGCTGAGATTACCTTTACTCCTTTCTTAAGGACGAACCCAGAGTAGGTAACTCGGTTGCCCTAAAGTCCTCGGAATGTCACTGACTGATCTCGGCAACGAATGATTGCTCGATACCCTGACAGCCAGTCCATACCAAGAATCACGTTGAACTCCATCAGGGGGAACTCCTTCAGATCGGCCGTCGCTTGCTCCCCAGCTATCTCGATAGGCACTCCTCGGAACTCGCGCTGACAAATAAAATCCTCTCCGGAAGGGATAGTTATAACTGAACTAACAGGAAAGCTGCCACGAAGATTAGACCTCGAGGCAAAACTACTAGCCACAAAAGAGACAATAGCACCAGAATCAAACAACACTAAAGCTAACACACCAGAAACAAGAAATCTACCTGATACGACGTCAGGCTGAACCTCGGCCTCTGCCTCGGTCATACAGTAGACTCGGTTCTTCACCGGAGTCTTAGTCGGTGCCAGAAGCTGCTTAGCCTCAGTGTCTGGCTTCCTCTCGGGGCAAACTGACGCCTTATGGCCTTCCTTCCTGCAGATAAAACATGCTATGGGCGAACCGTCACATCGCTTCCCTGGATGGAAGTCTCTGCCGCATCCTCTGCACTTCGAGCCATCGGAACCCTTATGCGAACTCGTGGTCGGAGGGGTACTGCTAGGAGCACTAAATCGGGGCTTCTTAAAAGAAGCTGTCGTCGTCGGAACATGAGCTCTCTTCCTGCTCGCATCCTCCTCAGCCGTCGATGCCTGAATCTCGAGTGCTACCTCGTAGGCCTGCTGAAATGTCGTCGCTCCACTACTGATCACGTGAACGCGAATCCTCGGATCTAGCTTTTTGATGTAGCGCTTGACCCGTTCCTTCTCTGATGGAACTACAGACGTAGTGAACCTCGATAACTCCATAAACTTGTCGGTGTACGCCTGAACGGTCATCTTACCCTGAGTAAGAGTAAGAAACTCCTCCTGCTTCTGCTACCGCAACTCGTCGGGGTAGAATCGCTCCTGGATCTTATCGACGAACTCGATCCACGACATCGAATGTAAAGGTAAGCACGTGTCCTTAGCTACCGTCCACCAGTTATCGGCCTCTCCACGTAGATAATAAGCGGCGATCTGCACCTTCTCGTGCTCGGGGCAAAACGTCGCGTCGAAGAGTTTCCCCATCTCGCGGATCCAGCTCTCCAGGATAGTGGGGTCGGCAACCCCATCGTAAGTCGGAGGTCGATGACGAGCGATACGGTCGAACGTCGACTGCGTACTTGGCGTATGACGACTATGGTGTGCCAACGTAAGGATCGCCTCCTCGAGCGCTCGCAACCTCTGTCGTCCAGTACTCAACCGGCGAGGCGTAGACATGCTGCAACGAAACAAAACAAAAAGACATACCAAAATAATAATGTCAGTCATGCATCCCCACCACAGTCAAGCACACAAAAATAAAGAGAGAAAAGAAATAGAAAAAGATCTTATCCCAGCTTTTCTACCCGAACTCTTCTCCCTTTACTTGATCTTAATTTGGGTTTATCACTCGAGAATAATAAAGCTCTCAACTCTCGGGTTTAGCTCAAATCCTAAAACTTCACTTAAAACCTATTCGGCTCTGATACCAACTGTGACGACCCGACTCGCTTAAATCGGCGCGGAAGAAACCGACGAGTCGAATAGTCAGATCTAACAAACTAAAATACTTAAAATTAAAAACAAAACCTCGCGATGATTATATATACTAAACCAAAAGTACAATTATCCACAAGATTGTACACAACTAATCCCAAATGTTATATTACCACTACTATGAAACGTAAACTCCAAATATATGTCAGAGTTATAGAAATATACAAGTACTACTACTAGAGTTCAAAACTAGAATATATCGTAAAATAACAACATAAAAACTGTGTAATAACGGCACTCGCCCAACCCAAAGCTAAGCAAGGACCTCATCATCAGAGTTACCCGAAAAACAACAACAGTCCACCGTCAGTGGCGAGTAACATAACCGTCCCACCCTAACGGGGATACCCATGAACATAGCACAAACCAAACAACTAAATCAAGCATGCCAACATACACCAAACCATGCGAAACATCATGCCAAATTATCAACAATGAATAACAACAATTAATCATGCTGACTCGACTAACTTGACCATTAATTAACAAATCTTAACTTTGGCGCAATCATTCACATACTAGACCGGACTATGCACATACGAACGCATCTTACGCATTCGAACTTTCTACTATGTCAGGATTGAGAATCTTACTCCCAAATCCCATGAAACCAATCTTACTGGAAATCCTTATCCGAAGACAACATAGTAAGACCACCAACTATCCCAATACCGCGGATAGGATAGGGGCAACGTCTTAACCCAAAAACAAAGAATCTTACTCTAAGTTCTAGGCGTCTAATAGCGAAATCAAGCTAATCTTACTTTAAATCGAAGTTTACATTCTTAGTTAATTCTTAAGTTGCATCTTACGCCTTGACTCAAGAAATAACATGTAAACCAATCAAACTTAGAACCTCAAACATCAATCTTTAACCTTTTCTTTAACTTTCTTTAACTTTCTTTATATTACAACTAACTTTCTTTAATTAAAACTAGCTTTCTTTAACTTCAAAGATTCAACCAAGAACTTATAAAGAACCTAAAGAACTCATAAAGAACTCATCCAAGATTCAAGATCTTCAATCAAGAACTCAATCAAGATTCAAGAACTTCAACCAAGAACTCATTCAAGAACCAAGAATTCATCCCAAACTTCATCAAACACACGCATGATACAACAATTTCAACAATAAAAATCATCAACTTCCAAATATCCAAAATTCATCAAACTTGAACATGAATAACATCAAACTTAATACTAACATATTCAATCATGAAATATGCACATTCAAGAGGAAATCATCATAAAACCACCCAAAATTTCAGATTATAACACATACATATACATGATTATAAAACATCAAATAGTCTAATCTAATCATTTAATTTATACTATGAAACATAGTATACCAAATTAGTTTGAGAAAGTATGTTACCTTATTAAGCATTACACACAAAATCAACACAATCTTGCAGCCCGGAATTCGAACCACACGGCTCCAACAAATTGCACCCACACGACACACAAGCACAGTTGGCTGCACGAACACCACACGGCCACCACTCAGCTGCACGGCCCACGAACACGGCACAAGCACCACCGTCTCTTGCACAGCCCCAACACGACCCTTGCACGGCACCACCACGGACACCACACGGCCACCTCACAGACACCACTCGAACAACCCACACGAACAAGAGCCCAAAACCAAACCCGAACTAGTGATCTTGAATGCAAATTATGTGGTTTAGTTTGTGTTTTAATACTTAAAGATCAATGGTAGTTGAATCTTTAAGTTTGGGTTTGAAAAGATGAAGAACAAAATTTGGTGAGTGATGAGGACAAAAATGGCGTGAGATTAGGAGAGCAATTAGGAGGTGTTTTGGCTAATGATTTGATGAGCAAGTGATTAAATACCAAAATGATTCTTAAGCCTTACTAACTCTCCTATATATAGAGATTAGTTAAGGTGTGAATTCATGGCAAGTGGAAAAACTTGCCATATTACAAGGGAGGGGGCCGGCCATAGGCTTGCAAATGGGCCAAAATGGGCTTTTAAAGAATACTTGGGCTAATTGCACTCTTGCATGACTAATCATGCTTAAATCGATTTAGCCCAAAAAAAAATTAAATAATTAATTAGAAAATTAAATAATAAAAATTATAATTAATTAAATAATAATTAAAATAAATAAATATTAATCCAAAATAAAATAATTCGAATTTAATCGAAATTATTCACATAAAATAAAATAAATAGTTAAAAAAAAAATTTTGGACCATACATAAAATCACATAAATACATATAAACATACGACAGAAATTCTAATAAAATCAGGGTCGTTACAAGTGGCGAGTAACATAACAGTCCCACCCTAACATGAATACACATAATCATAGAATAAACTAAACAAACACATCAGGTACTCAAACATACCAGCCATACAATATACCATAATAATAATACTAATAATAACATGTAATAACAATATCCAAACTTGACTAACTTTAATTATTCAACATTAACATTACTTAATCTTTGCCGCTATCATTTACATTTTAGACCGGACTATGCTCGTACGAACGCATCTTACGTGAACGAACTTTCCTACTATGCCAGGATTGAGAATCTTACTCCCAAACCCATTAACCCCATCTTACGGAAATTCATATCAAAAAGATGACATAGCAAGTATACACTATCCCAATACCGCGATTAGGATAGGGGCAACGTCTTAACCCAAGTCTTAGAATCTTAGTCCAAGATTAGGCATCTAAAAGTAAACTTAAGCTATCTTTACGTTCTTTACATCTTTGTTATTCCCAAGATCGCTTCTTACGCCTTTTCTTGAGCCTAACCATGTATATTACCATAATCTTGAACTTCTTTAATCAATCTTAATCATTTCTTTAACTTTCTTTAAATCTTTCTTTAACTTTCTTTAGTAAACTTTAGTAATCTTTAATAAACTTTAATTAAACCTTAAATAAACTTTTACACTTAAAGATTACATGAACTAATTCAACATTTCAAGATTCATTAAAGAACTCATCAAGACTATCAAGAACTCATCAAGAACTCAACAAGAACTTAACAAGAACTTAACATCACACGCATAACTTCAACATAAACCAACAACATGCATCAAAACTTCATAGGAATTGAACACAAACATGAGCAATCCTAAGATCATCATAAGAAGTCGTAACATGCATGGAAACGTATCAAAACACCACCAAATAAACACCCAAATCAGCCCAATAATTCACGCATAACATAGCCAACAATCATCAACAATCTATCCTAATTGATCATTTAATCTACCCTATAATCATAGTATACAAATTAAGGTAGAAAAGTATGTTACCTTAATTACTTGAGCGCAAAACAATAGCAAAAACTTGTTGCCCGGAAACCCAAATCACACGGCCCAAAACAGGCACCACACGGAACACCACGACAGCTTCCTTGCACGGTCTTCGATGCGCGGACCACACGGCACCAGCTTTGCACGGCCTGGTTGCACGCCACCACTGCACGGCCTTCCACACGGCCCACACACGAACCACCCCTTCGAACACGAATCCAACGAACAAACCCCCAAAACTAAACCCAACTAGAAGTCTTGATCAATAGAAATAGAGATTATTGTGTTTTTACTCACTTAAAGATTAATAAAGGATTAATCTTTAAGTTTTGGGTTTAGATGGATGATGATCAATTGATGGTGGAAATGTGCCAAAAATGGCGTGTGAGATGGAGGCAAATGGAGAGACTGTTTGGCTTCTTAAATTGGTGAGCAAAGTGATTAAGATGGCAAATGAAATTTAAGCCTTACAACCTCTTCTATTCATAGAAGTTGGCTAAGGTGTGAACATGAAGCAAGTGGAAAAATTAAGCCAAATTTCTTAAGGGGGCCGGTTTTTCCTAGCTAAAAATGGGCTTTGATGATCACTTGGGCTAATTGCAGTCATGCATGACTAATCATGCCTAAATTGCATTTGGCCCAAAAATAAATTAACTAATTAGAAAATTAAAAATTAAAATTCTAATTAATTAAATTAAAATAAAATAAATAATAACACAACCATTCATAAAATAAAAGTAAAAATAATCATAATTATTCAAATAAAATAAAAAATAAATAATCCAAATAAGTTTGGACCATACATAAAAATAACATAAATACAACAAATAAATCAAAACAGAAAATACCGAAAAACTGGGTCGTTACAACCTCCCCTCCTTAAAGAAATTTCGTCCCAAAATTTAAGGCAAAGGAGATTGCTCACCCACAAACAACTCTGGGTACTTCTGCTTCATGGACGCCTCTGTCTCCCAAGTCACTTCCTCATGATGCTGATTTCTCCACAACACCTTGACTAGCTGGACTTGCTTACGTCGGAGGGTCCTCACTTCGCGATCCAAGATCTGAACTGGTCGCTCCTCGAACGTCAGCTTCGGCTCAAACATGGCCGATTCCACTGGAATATTGTGGGTAGGATCATGTACATATTTCCTTAGCTGGGAAACATGGAACACATCGTGAACATTAGACAAACATGGTAGTAATGCCAACCGATATGCCACCTCCCCAACTCGTTCTAGTATCTCGTAAGGTCCCACGAATTTTGGTCGGAGTTTCCCCTTTTGGCCAAAGCGAGCAACTCCCTTGAATAGTGAAACCTTAAGCAAGCCTCTGTCACCTACCTCAAATGTCAGTGGTCTACGTCGGTTATCGACGTAGGACTTCTAACGACTCTGCGCGGCCTGCATCTTAGACCGAATGACTCGGACCTTCTCTACGATATCTCGTACCATCTCAAGTCCCAAAGCCACAGTATCACTGATATCATTCCAACAAATCGGACTCCGACATTTCCTGCCATACAAGGCCTCGTACGGAGCCATATAAATGTTGGAGTGATAACTGTTGTTATATGAAAACTCTACCAAGCAGAGCATTCACACCCAAGATTGATGATACTCCAGAGTACATGCTCGTAACATATCCTCCAGAGTCTGGATGGTCCTCTCAGTTTGGCCATCCGTTGCCGCGTGAAACGCGGTGCTCAGCTTCAAATTCGTCCCAAAGGCTTCCTGAACTGATTTCCAGAAACGAGACAAGAATCTCGGATCACGATCAGAAACTATCTCCCTCGGAACTCCGTGAAGTCGAATAATGTCCTGGGTATAAGCCTCTACCAGGCGCTCCATCGACCAGGTCATCTTCATCGGTATGAATCTAGCGACCTTGGTCAACCTATCCACAATCACCCAAATGGCGTTCATACCATTACAGGTAGGTAGGCTAACCACGAAATCCATAGATACCGACTCAAATTTCCAGGACGGAATCGGTAGTGGCTGACTGGCTGCAAAAGACCTCCAGGTCTCTGATGCTCGATCTTAACCTTCTGACAGACTAAACATCGAGCTACGAACTCTGCTACATCATGCTTCATCTTAGGCCACCAGAACTGGCCCTTCAGGTCCTTATACAGCTTGTTGCCTCCAGGATGAACAGAGTAGGGCGAGTTATGTGCCTCAGACATGATCTTGTTCCGAAGATCAGAACTGTCCGGTACACACCACCTCCCTCGAAATCGCAGACTACCGTCGGAAGAAATCTCGAAGCCAACGACTTTTCCTTGCCGCAAGGCCTCTCGAATCCTAGTCAACTGTGGGTCACTCTTCTGACCCTCGCGCAATTCCTCAAATAACTCAGGCTCGGCACTCATAGATGTCAGATGAAATCTAATGGAACTACGGCTTCTACTGAAGCTCAATCGATTCTAGCGACTCAGTGCGTCAGCAACTAAGTTCGCCTTGCCTTCGCAATAATTAAGCGTCAGGTCGTTTTCCTTAATAAGTTCAAGCCATCGTCGCTGCCTCATATTGAGGTCCTTCTGAGTGAAGATGTACTTGAGACTCTTATGATCCGTGAATACATTACACGAACCACCATAGAGATAGTGGCTCCAGATCTTAAGCGCGAAAACTACAGCTGCTAGCTCCAAGTCATGCGTGGGGTAGTTACGCTCGTGCACCTTCAACTGCCTCGATGCATAAACAATGACCTTCCCACCTTGCATCAACACGCATCCTAGGCCACTCTTAGACGTGTCACTGTAGACCTCGAAATCCTCCTCATCGTTCAGAAGAGTAAGAATAGGAGCAGAAACAAATCTCTGTTTCAGCTGCTGAAATGCTTGCTCGCAAGCCTCCGTCCAAACGAATCGGATCTCCTTCTGTAGGAGACTAGTCAATAATGGCCTAGCAATCTTGGAGAAGTCCTGGACGAATCGTCGATAGTATCCGGCCAAACCTCGAAAACTACGAACCTCCGCCACATTTCTCGGGCTACTCCATTCAACTACAGCCTTAACTTTTGTTGGGTCTACCTTAATGCCTTCCTTGCTAATAACGTGACCCAGAAATGCTAGTTCGCGAAGCCAGAACTCACACTTAGAGAGCTTTGCGAACCACTTATGCTTTCTTAATATCTCTAGCACAATCCGGAGATGCTCTGCATGCTCAGACTCGTCTCTCGAATAGACTAGGATATCGTCTATGAAGACTACGACACACTTATCGAGTAAGTGATGAAAAGTCCGGTTCATCTGATCCATGAACACGGCTGGTGCATTAGTGAGGCCAAAGGGCATCACCTCAAACTCGTAGTGGCCGTATCTCGTACGAAAAACGGTCTTCGGGATGTCTTCTTTCTTGACTGGAATCTGATGATATCCATATCAAAGATCTATCTTCGAGAAAACTCCCGCTCCTCATAACTGATCGAATAGGTCCTCAATCCTAGGCAATGAGTACTTATTTTTTATAGTTACCCGATTCAATTCTCGGTAGTCTATGCACAGGCGCATGCTACATTCTTTCTTCTTTACACAGAGCACGGGTGCTCCCCATGGAGAAACACTTGGCCTAATGAAGCCCTTATCGATCAAATCTTGAAGTTGCGTCTTTAACTCCTACAACTCCGATGGTGCCATCCGGTAAGGTGCCTTTGAAATCGGCGCCGTCCCGGGTGCTAAGTCGATGTTAAACTCGACATCGCGCTCGGGTGGAACTCCTGGTAGCTCTTCAGGAAATACGTCTCTGAAATCCCTCGCTACAGGTATATCGTCCAACATACTATCTTCAGTCAAGTCCCTTACCTGACATAAGAACACCATATCGCCCTTCTGGCGAAGTTTTCTCATTTTCAAGGCTGAGATCACCTTTACTCCCTTCTTCAGAACGATCCCAGAATAGGTAATTCGATTGCCTTGAGATCCTCGGAATGTCACTGACTGGTCTCAGCAACTAATAATCGCTCGATACCTCGATAGCTAGTCCATGCCAAGAATGACATCGAACTCCATCAGTGGGAACTCCTTCAGATCGGTCATCGCCTGCTCTCCGGCTATAACGATGGGCACTCCTCGGAACTCACAGTGACAAACAAAATCCTCTCCAGAAGGGAGAGTTATGATCGAACTAACAGGGGAACTGCCACGAAGATTAGACCTCGAGGAAAAACTACTAGCCACAAAAGAAACAGTGGCACCAGAATCAAATAAAACATAAGCTAACATACCAGAGACAAGAAATCTACCTGAGACTACATCTGGCTGGACCTCTGCCTCTGCCTCAGTCATACAGTAGACTCGGTTTTTCACTGGAGTCTTAGCCAGTGCTGGTAGTAGCTTGGTCTCGGTGCCTGGCTTCTTCTCGGGGCAAACTGATGCCTTGTGGCCTTCCTTCCCAGAGATGAAACACGAAATGGGCGTCTCGTCGCATCACTTCCCTGGATGGAAGTCCTTGCCACCGCCTCTGCATCTCGAACTCCCTGATCCCTGAGACGAACTAGCGGTCGGAGGGGTACTGCTAGGAGCACAAAACCGGGGCTTCTTAAATGATGGCGACGTCACCGGGGTCGGGGTCCTTTTCTTACTCGCATCCTCCTCGATAACAGACGCCTGGATCTCGAGTGCTACCTTGTAAGCTCGCTGTAATGTCATCGCTCCACTGCTGATCACGTGACCGCGAACCCTCGGATCTAGCTTTTTGATGTAGCGCTTGACCCGCTCCTCCTCAGATAGTACTACCGATGTAGCGAACCTCGATAACTCGGCAAACTTATCAGTGTAGGCCTGAACCGTCATCTTACCCTGAGTGAGAGTAAGAAACTCCTCTTATTTCTGCCACTGTAACTCGTCGGGGTAGAACCTCTTCTGGACCTTATCTAGGAACTCGGCCAAAGACATCGAATGCAGGGGCACGCACGCGTTCCTAGCCACGCTCCACCAGTTATCGGCCTCTCCTTGCAAGTAGTAGGCGGTGATCTGGACCTTCTCGTGCTCGGGGAGAAACGTAGCGTCGAAGAGCTTCCCCATCTCGCGGATCCAGCTCTCCAAAGTCGTAGGGTTGGCAACCCCATCGTAAGTCGGTGATCGATGACAAGCGATACGATCGAACGTCGACTGCGATCCCGATGGCTGACGACTATGGTGCGCTAGCGTAAGAATCGCTTCCTCGAGCACTCGTAACCTCTGTCGTCTCGAACTTGTTCGGCGAGGTGTGGACATGCTGAAATCATCGCAAGAAAAGACACACAAGAGAAGCAGTGTCAGTAAAAAATCCACACTATAGTCAAGTACACAAATCAAAAGAAAATAGGAAAAAGAGTTTTATCCCGGATTTTTCTACCCGACGCTCTTCTCCCTTACACTTATTCTAAATTGGGTTTATCACTCGGGAATGGTAAAGCTCACAACTCCCGGGTTTTACTCAAATCCTAAAACTTCACTTAAAGTTTTAACTTATTCGGCTCTGATACCAACTGTGACGACCCGACTCGTTTAAACTGGCGCGGAAGAAACCAACGAGTCGAATTGTCGAACTAATATACAAAACATACTTAAAATTAAAACTAAACCTCAAAATATTATTACTAAATCCCAAAAGTACAAAACCCATAAGATTGTACGATACTAAACCCAAAATAATCAACACTAGAAATTAACTCCAAACATTATCAAAGTTAGAATATACGAAATACAAATACTAATCGTCCAAACTAAAAACGAAATACAATCTAAGATAGAAATACAACGGCACTCGCCCAATCCAAAGCTAAGCAACACTGTCATCATCAGAGTTACCTGAAAAATTAACAACAATCCACTGTCAGTGGCGAGTAACATAACAGTCCCACCCTAACATGGATACACATAATCATAGAATAAACCAAACAAACACATCAGGTACAATATACCATAATAATAATACTAATAATAACATATAATAATAATATCCAAACATGACTAACTTTAATTATTCAACATTACCATTACTTAATCTTTGTCGCTATCATTTACATTTTAGACCGGACTATGCTCGTACGAACGCATCTTACGCGAACGAACTTTCCTACTATGCCAGGATTGAGAATCTTACTCCCAAACCCATGAACCCCATCTTACGGAAATTCATATCAAAAACACGACATAGCAAGTATACATTATCCCAATACCGCGGTTAGGATAGGGGCAACGTCTTAACCCAAGTCTTAGAATCTTACTCCAAGATTAGGCGTCTAGAAGTAAACTTAAGCTATCTTTACGTTTTTTACATATTTGTTATTCCCAAAATCGCTTCTTACGCCTTTTCTTGAGTCTAACCATGTATATTACCATAATCTTGAACTTCTTTAATCAATCTTAATCATTTCTTTAACTTTCTTTAAATCTTTCTTTAACTTTCTTTAGTAAACTTTAGTAATCTTTAATAAACTTTAATTAAACCTTAAATAAACTTTTACAATTAAAGATTACATGAACTAATTCAAGATTTTAAGATTCATTAAAGAACTCATCAAGACTATCAAGAACTCAACAAGAACTCAACAAGAACTTAACAAGAACTTAACAAGAACTTAACATCACACGCATAACTTCAGCATAAACCAACAACATGCATCAAAACTTCATGGGAATTGAACACAAACATGAGCAATCATAAGATCATCATAAGAAGTCATAACATGCATGGAAACTTATCAAAACATCACCAACTAAACACCCAAATCAGCCCAATAATTCACGCATAACATAGCCAACAATCATCAGCAATTTATCCTAATTGATCATTTAATCTACCCTATAATCATAGTATACAAATTAAGGTAGAAAAGTATGTTACCTTAATTACTTGAGCGCAAAACAATAGCAAAAACTTGCTGTCTGGAAAACCAAATCACACAGCCCAAAACACGCACCACACGGAACACCACCACGGCTTTGCTCACAAACACCCTTGCACGGTCTTCGATGCACGAACCACACGGCACCACCTTTGCACGGCCTGGTTGCACGCCACCACTACACGGCCTTCCACACGGCCCACACACGAACCACCCCTTCGAGCACGAATCCAACGAACAAACCCCAGAACTAAACCCAACTAGAAGTCTTGATCAATAGAATTGTAGATTATTGTGTTTTTACTCACTTAAAGATCAATAGAGGATTAATCTTTAAGTTTTGGGTTTGGATGGATGATGAACAATTGATGGTGGAAATGTGCCATAAATGGCGTGTGAGATGGAGGCAAAGGGAGAGAGTGTTAGGCTTCTTAAATTGGTGAGCAAAGTGATTAAGATGGCAAATGAAGTTTAAGCCTTACAACCTCTTCTATTTATAGAAGTTGGCTAAGGTGTGAACATGAAGCAATTGGCAAAATTAAGCCAAATTACTTAAGGGGGCGGTTTTTGCTAGCTAAAAATGGGCTTTGATAATTACTTGGGCTAATTGCACTCATGCATGACTAATCATGCCTAAATTGCATTTGGCCCAAAAATTAATTAACTAATTAGAAAATAAAAAATTAAAATTCTAATAAATTAAATTAAAATAAAATTTATAATAAAACAACCATTCATAAAATAAAAATAAAAATAATCGTAATTATTCAAATAAAATAAAAATAAATATTCCAAATAAGTTTGGACCATACATAAAAATAACATAAATACAACAAATAAATCAAAACAGAAAATACCGAAAAACTGGGTCGTTACAACAATACAAAGGATGTGGGATTAATTCGTGGCTGATGCATCATTTTTTTGCACTTTCCTTTCTTTCTCCCTTCTTTTTCCTTTAATCATTCCCTTCTTTTGTCATTTCTTTCTCATCAAATATTTTTGTTTTAAAATTCGTGGCTGATGCCTCGCACCCTCTTCTCCGTCATTCCCCCAGGCCACCTGAAACAACCCCACATCTCTTCCCCACCGCGAAACTCTAAACTGATGTGAAACCCTAATAAACCAGCATCCTCTTCTCCGTCATTTCCCCACTGAAACAACCCCACACCCCGAAATGGTTGGTTTAGGGGTTTTGGGTTTAGGTTTTTACAGTTTAGGTTGACTGGTGGTTGGTTGTCGTGGGTGGGCGATTCTAGGCGGCGAGTTGATAGGGGACGGGGCTGCTGGCGGGGGGTGGGGGGATGGCGAGGGTAAGGGGATAGGGTGGGAAAGTGGGAAAATCTGGATTTTTTTTTTGGTTATTTAAGTTTGTTTTTTTTTTTTTTAAAAAAAAAATATTATTCAATTTAATTTTAAGTTTGTGCAAAAAAATGCCCGGTTTTGTAGGTTGTAGGTCAGTTGGACCATTTTCAGAAGATGGGGGTGAAAGGTGGGATTATTCAGAGTTAATCAAAAGGTCGGACCATTTTGAGAAGACTGCGCAAAGGTCGGATTATTCATGTGAATTTTTCCTATTTCATATTATTTGCATCGAATATAGTCTTTTCCTTTTGTGTTGTCATTTCTTGTATCTCTTTCCTCATCAAATGCATCGTTATTTTCTTCGCTCCATTTAACATTTATAAACCAATTTTACATAAGAGTCCGTGTGAACACCTTTGTTACAAATAATTTGAAATAGAACTAGTATTATAATGATAAAAATCCTTTGAACTAGTGTTTAATAAAAAAATAAGTTGTTGAACTATTGTATTAATGTTTATTTCTTCAATATAAATATAATTATATATGAAATGTTATGCAAATTTTGGAAAAGTTTTACTAATTTTTTTTTTGTCAAAAGTTTTACGCATATTATTAATTGTCAATAGTGTTGCAATGTATCCAAATGGCTAAGGGTATTATTGTGGGTTTTGCTTTGGCATGTTGAACTCATTAAATACCGACATTTTATACCCAAACGCTCACATATTTAAATTGAGATTTGTACAAAAAAATTAGTAATTACTATTTGTTGTTTGATTCGGATGGAGTCGTATAATGCGGGTTAAAATTGGTGCTACACCTACTTCAAAATCCCGGATCCGCCCCTGATTGCAACTACTACTAATAATAATAATAATAAGCGAAATTCCCAGTGGTATACCCGAGCTTTTTCGAAATCTCACTGGTATACCCGAGTTTATTTTAATCCCAGTGGTATACCTGAAATTATGTCTAATTCCCATCCGTTACATTTAGAAGGTATATTCCGTTAAATGTAATGGAATATACCTATTTTAAGGTTAGATTTAACTTTGGTTAACAATTTTTTTAATTTTCTTTAAAAAAAATAAAATTTAAAACTAGTAATATATTAAGTTAATGGGTTTTTGCAAAAAATGATCCGATTGCCCCCAATTCGCGTTTCTGATTCGCATCGATTTGCGCGTATTGATCTACGTGAAAAAAATAGTCCGCTCTTGGTTTTACGGGTCATTTTTATCCTTACGAGATCCGATTTGATGTCGGATTTTGCAAAAAATGATCCGATTGCCCCCAATTTGCGTTCCCAATTCGCCTCGTTTTGTGCGCATTGATCTATGTGAAAAATTAGTTCGTTGAAGGTTTTACGAGTCAGTTTTACCCTTATGGAGTCCGATTTGAGGTCGGATTTTGCAAAAAATGATTCGATTGCCCCCCAATTTGCGTTCCCGATTCGCCTCGTTTTGCGTGCATTGATTTATGTGAAAAAAAATAGTCCACTCTAGGTTTTACGGGTCATTTTTATCCTTAAGGATTCGATTTGAGGTCGGATTTTACAAAAAATGATCCGATTGCCCCCAATTTGTGGTTGTTTTTCCTTTATTTTAATTTTTTTGTTTTTTTTTTCAATTTATTAACCATGGTTAGTGTTTTTAACAATTTGTAAGCAAAAAGGTTACTTTTGAGAATTATGTTTAACATTAGGTACACCTCTGGGATTAAAAAAAACTCGGGTATACCAGTGGGATTTCCAAAAAGTTCGGGTATAGCACTAGGAATTTCCCTAATAATAATAATAATAATAATAATAACAACAACAATAATAATAATAATAATATAAAGGCTGGTTTACATTAGCTGAATAGAGATGAACTGAACTGAACCATACTTAAAAGAGATGTATTAATTGAATTGAATTGAACTGAATTGAACTGAACTTAATAGAGATGAAAGAACTGAACTAAACTGAATTGAACTGAATTTAATTTGTAAACAAGCCCTAAGTTTAAAAAGAGGGAGGAAAATCATAATATTAAAGTATTATATTAGAATAAAAAAAGTCTAAAAAAAACATATTATTTATAATAACCACCTTGATAGAGAATATAGAAAAATACTTTTAGAAAAATATTATAAAATACTTATACAATATAGGGAAGAATATTGTGATGACACTCTTAGCCGTGTGGTAAAAGCATCTACTATCCCCATAGTTCTCTGTGTCGCCATGGGTAAACCTTGGTCTATCCATTAGCTTGATGTCAAAAATGCATTTTTCCATGGCGATCTCAAAGAAACTGTCTACGTGCATCAGCCACTAGGTTTTTGTTGATCCTAATGCACCTCATTATGTGTGTCTGCTTCATAAATCATCGTATGGCCTTAAACAGGCACATCAGGCTTGGTATCAGCGCAATTCACTAGCTACTTACATCACATTGGTTTTGTTTGTGCTTAGAGTGACAATTTCTTATTTATCTACCACCATAATCATCACACTGCCTATCTTTTGCTCTATGTGGATGATATTGTCCTCACTATCCCCTTCAATCAGTTGAAGTCCGAGACCATTTATTTGCTTTAGCGAGAGTTTGTCATGAATGATCTGGGCAAAGTTTCTTATTTTCTTTGCATTTCAATTCGTCACTCACACCTCAAGCAGCATATTCTTAAGTTAGCGCAAATATGCCAAGGAGACTCTTGCTCGGGCGAATATGATAAATTATAAGCCCGTCTAGGCGCCGACTAATTCTCACTCCAAACTTAGTGCGGACAATGGTGCTTGTCTACAGGATCCATTTTTCTATCGTAGTCATGCAGGTGCCCTTCAATACACTAGTGGAAAATAAGCCTTTTGCTGCGGTTTTTTAAGGGGTATTTGCTGCGACTATGAACCGCAGCAAATGAAGGGTGCAACAAATACCCTCTTTTAAGCTATTTGCTACGGTTGTTTAGGATAACCGCAGCAAATAGCTTACTTTTTTGCAGCGGATTTGTTAAATAACCGTAGCAAATAGCTTTTTTTCCAGCAGATTTGTTAAATAACCGCAACAAATGGTTATTAAAAACAAAGCAAAATAGCCAAATAACCGCAGCAAATTGCGAGTTATTTTTGAGGATTTTTTTTGGGTTTTTGCAATTAATATATAAATCGCATTAAATCATAGTAAATTAGAACGTTTTGGAATAAAAACTATTATAAGTACTAATAATCGAATACATACAACTTAATTTTACCAATTGTACAAGAATACAATAAATTACTAAATTCCTTCAAAAAAAAATTGCTAAATTATTCATAATACATTAATACTAAAGGTTGAATTTGAATAAACTACTAAATTTGAGAAACTATGTGTATAAGTATCAATCAAGAACCATGCGTGTACAAGAATTTGGCAAGCTTGTCTCGAACCTCGCCAATTTCTACAGCGGTGAATGTCCCTTCTCGAACCGATATGTTGTGGATAAAACCTAATAAAAACAAAGTAAATAAAACATCGTCGGATTATATAATTAAATTAAACAGAGCCAAAATGGACATTATTTGTCCCCTCAAATACGCTGCTAAACAGGGCAGTCCAAATCAGCCATGAAAATTCATATATATGAGTAGAACTTCCACAAATTCATCATAACCCATTCAATATTCAACACAACAAGGAATACAACCTAAATCCATGATATAAAATATAAACACAACAAGATAAAATCATATTATACTACCCAATTCACAAACTAAACACTAACCAAGAAGGAAAATTAAGGAGTAAAGGAGGAAGGGGAGGATTGGTGGTACCTTGTGGTGTATAGAGTGACCAATTGAGTAGAAGAATTCGAGCAATGAGTTTGCTTTGGTGATTGCAGCTTGTAGTCTCGAATTGATAGTCCTGTGGTTGTTAACATATGACTTAACACTACACTAGATCAAACTTAATAATATATTTTTACAAAGAGATCTTAGGCCTACTAGCACTAGAATAACTTCCAAAAATGTCAAAAATTTCACCAACAGTGAATGTAACCAAGGAGCTAAAATCACAAAATGAATTAAAACAATCAATATCCATAGTTTTTGTCAAAAAGGTTTTTGACGATTTTTCCTAATATGATATAATTCACATTTAGAGAATGATCACAAGTTCCCACAAGAATGGGTTTTCAAGTGCAAACATTAACATATTCAAAATGATACAAATAATTAGATAAAAAATCCATATAGTAGAATAGTTAGTGTGTAGATCAGAAGCCAAATGAGAAGAACATATTTTTTTTTTCGAAAAAAAAAAAAAAAAAAAAACAGAAGGAAAAACATTGCAGCCAACTACGTAATTATTGCCCTGATAAGATTTTGCACTAACATAAAATACTAATATGGAAGTCTTTAGTGTGACTGAAACATCAAACATCAAACATCAATGAAGACTGAAGATGTCTTGCAAAGAAGAAACATGATTCTAAGATATAGCAAACAAGAAAACAAATGAAGTAGCCAAAAACTAATGCAGACAACTATTAGTTTCTTTAGTACCTCTGACTGGAGCTCCATCCATTAACTCAAATTTGGCAAGTGTCTCCGTCTTTAACAATAATTAACAATTATGCCTTCATTCATGTATTTCATAAACTCAATTAAACAATAACATTTAACACATTCATTCATGTAATCTTTCTATCTTTCTTTCACTCACTAATTCATATAAACTCATCAATCTCGTACTCCTTAACTATTTACTCGATCACTTATTATACATGGTGCCTATATTCATTTATTCAATCATATATACTCTCAATCATATACGCACTTAATCATTTACTTAATTGTATAAACTCAATCATATTTTTTAATAGGGATAGATGGAAAGGAGAAAACAAAATACACAAAGAAAAAGAATAGAGAGTAAGTGAGATACATTAATCAAAAGAGTAGTCGGATTCATGCATTGCTTGATTCATTTTCATTCATATATTTATCCATTCATTAAAATAAACATAAACACATTCAAAACATGCATATATTCATACATACAAATATTCTTAATCATTCATAACTACAAGACATGATCATATACTTAATTACAAGGAAAAATATGTAATTGACATGATAGTGAAAGAACTATAAGAAATGTACATACCCTTTCCCATGTCTAGCCCCACTTCCCCCTGTCCTTACCCTTTCCCCCACCCCTGTCCAGCCCTCTCCGGCAAGTGTCTCTGTCTTAATGTACATACATTAATCAAAAATATGTTATTTGCTGTGGTTTTTTAGGCTTATTCAAATAACCGCAGCAAATATGCAGCAACAAATAGCTTAACACCTTATTTGTTGCGGTTATTAGGATAATACTTAATAACCGCAACAAATAGGGCGCAGCAAAATCCCTTTTTTCCACTAGTGATACCTGACTTTTACTTGTCCAGACATTGCTTATGTCACACAACAGTGTTGCTTTTTCATACATGATCCCAGGGAACCCCATTTTAATGCTCACAAATGAATTCTTCCGATATGTGACAAATAATCTTGACCATGGTCTTGATCTGTATCCCTCTATCCTATCTTGGTTAATGACTGATATTAATGTTGATTGAGCTGGTTGCCCCGACACTTGTCGGTCTACTTTAGGATATTGTGTCTCTCTAGGCGATAATCTCATCTCCTGATCCTTTAAGTGTCAAGCTACAGTTTCTAGCTTTAGTGCCAAGGTTGAGTACAAGGGTGTTACTAATGAGGTTGTCGAAACTTGCTAGCTCCATACTCTTTTAGTTGAGCTTCGATGTCCTCTTACTCGAGCTACTCTTGTATATTGTGATAATGTCGTCTCTGCTATTTAGTTGTCTAGTAATTCGGTCCTAACACAAACACAAACATACTAAACATGTTGAGTTGGATACCCACTTTATGCGTTAACCAGTAGCTCTTGGTCGTGTTCACATGTCTCATGTACCACGTCTTATCAATATGCTGACATCTTCACTAAAGGTCTTCTGCGAAAGCTATATTTGTTAATTTGCGCTCTAGTCTCAGCGTTCATCCTCCCGCCGCTTCGACTGCGGGGTGTGATACTGAATATAGAAAAATATTCTTTCCTACATTGTGTAAATATTTTATAATATGGAATATTTTTAGAGGAGGCTTAGAGTTACTAGGATTGTACTACTATATAAACACATTGGTTTAATGGTCGAAGGCAAGGACAATTATGATTACGATCATGCCTAATGACCATTTTATTTTTGATTTGATAAGAAAGTCATCAGCCCATTCATTGGTACATGTATATATCAAGTATGTGATCCGAAGGATTTGAAAAAAAAAAAACCATTTGAATTAGTTTAAACGGCATACGAGTACAGGGTGGCAAAATGCCACAACTTACCCAAAGAAAAATACAAAATGACAAGGAAAAACCGAGTGGAGAGAATAATACTTGTAAGTAATAGTATGAGGCATGATACATGCATAGTCTCAAATGGAAAAAAAAAACACCGGCAGGACATTTTTCTGTCTCTTGATAATTACTTCATCCGCTCTTACATAGTTGCAATGTTGTCCATTTGGGCACTATTAATAATCACTTTTATAATTGGTTTTTGTATTGTATACATGCAAATAATTAAATATAGTCATGTGGGATTTTTTTTTGAATCATCTTAACGTGTACGTACTTTATTGTGGTCTAATTTTTATAATTTTTTGTATAACAAAATTAAAGATATTACGAATACAAATTATACATTGACAAGCGTGAAAAAGGAACGTTGTAATTAATATGGAGCGAATGAAGTATATGATTACATGAGTCGAACCCCACCCAACATTTATAACATAATTACTGAATTTCATAATGAGCTTACAAAAAATTATGATAGAAAAAACATATTTGTTAATTTCAATATCATATCTAAACTTGTCAGTATTATATCTAGAATTCTATACGCGTCAGTATTATATTGTGCTTTTAATACATAATTGGGAAATTGGGAAAATTATCAAAATGACCTCCTATGGGATTTTTTCTCCACAAGCCCTATGCATAAATACTTTCTAGTATAATCATAAGGTAGGTATATATTCATCCATCAATTTGCTTCATCTGTATGCATTTAGGGGAAGAAGAAATAAATTGATAGCCACTTCTCACATGCCAACAAGTAGACCTTTAAAACTTTTGTAAGTTTGTTCATCCCTTTCCCATGTGCTTGCATTCAAAACAGTACAAAAAGATTGCTTCCTTCTTATTTTTTGGTCCCATTATTAAGCTGTCTTTTCTCTTTCTTCTTCCTTATTAAGTTTTTTTTTTTTCTTTTTTTTTTTGTTTGTTTCTCTGAATCCACAAGTTGCTAGTAAATTTCTTAATCCACAACCATTAAAGTAATCCAAAATATTTTGTCAGAAATCCATATTAATTAGCAGTTTTAATACACACAAATACACACAGACCTAAAAAAGTAAAAATTAAGACCTTGTTCTTTTGGACATAATTTCAGGAATTTCAATTCAATTTAGTTATGTTCAGCTCTGTTTCATTTTAGTTCATTTCAACTAAATTAAGTTAAGATCAGATCAGATTTATTTATTCCAAGAAAACGTGCCCTCAATCATGTAATTCAACCCGGCCAGTGAAGTTGTTTTTAACTTAATCTCCAACAAGTTGATTCCCTACTAGGCAAATACTTGGTATAACATTGTTCGTTAGAGTCCATCTCATATACACACAGACAAACATGATAAATTTATTGGGCCTTATCTAAGCTGTCTTTCACATAATAACACCTAATAACATTGTTCGTACATTCATTAAAAAAAGGAGCGCAGCCAGGGGGTGAAGAATCGAACTCAATGCATCATTACCGAGTATGAGGGACCTTACCACAGGTCCCTCTCCATTCCTCATGCCATCTCCTATATATATATAATCCTTTTGTTTGACTTCATAATAGAAGTTAGTTAGGTTAGGTTTTTATGGATTTGGTCCACTTAATGCACTAGTAATCTAGTATAGTCTATAGGGAGACGTTTTCTTTCAATTTCAGATCTCAACTCCCTAGCATAACCCACCATGATCAGTCTAGGGGTAGTCCGTAACAAACCACAAACATAGCACGATTTACATATAGGGGTGCTTATCGAGCGAGTCAATCTCGAGATGGGGGTTGCTCGACTCGTGCTCGTTAAGTTTCGAGTCGAGCTCGAGTCGATAACGAGTTGCTCGTCTAATGTTTTGGCACTATTAAATTTCAATTTTTTTTAAAGAAAATTAATGATTATATTCTTTTTTCTTTAGATAAATTATTTATTCTTAAAGTATATTAATTTATTATATTAAGTGTCAAACAAAATTTTCTTTATTTATTTTATTAAATTATTTTCAATGATTTTACATAGAAAATTATTGATTAACCTGTAAAATTATCGAGTTTCGAGCTAATTCGAGCGAGCACGAGCCATATCGAGTCGAGCTTTGACCGAGTCGAGCTCGAGTAGCTCGCGAGCTGCTCAGCTCAATAAGCACCCCTATTTACATATTAATAACTGTTAGAGATCCACAGTCAAGCATAGCCCAAGTAGCTATCAAAGTAATAATACTCCAAACTAAGTTTCCCAACTAAAGCATATAGCTATTAGATAATTGATCGAAACTGTCAAAATGCTGAACAAGGTTTTACAAATTACTCCGTTACATATTAATGGCAACAATTCATTTTGCATGCACTTTAACGTAATAGTTTAAGGGCGTAGAAGAACAAATTAATCAAAATAGTTTAAATACAAGTAAGATTGAGATCATAAGTTACCAATGTTAAAGTTATTTTTGATAACTAGTTCATTTGCACCCTTAAATTGCTTCATTAAAATGCATGCAAAATAAATTGTTGCCATTAATATATTACGGGGGGATTGCTAATATATTACGGGGGGATTGCTAAGGCACGTAATCTTAGACACAATCCGTTAACTTGACACAAATTTAGTAAGAAAAACTCAAACTCAACACAAAAGATATGAATATGACCCATTTCGGACATTTGTTTTCTTAAAACGTACTCCATAATTATTTTACCTTTATGTAACTGTTGAAATAATAAATGAACAACTTGAAATTGATAAAAAAAAAAAATTTGACCGGGAAACGACCCACTTACACTTCAAAGAAGTCTTCAATAGATAGATTAGATTGTTGAATAAGTTAAGATGCACTTTTTGTGAAAAAATACACCTTTCAGAATCCTTTCTCATCCCTTCAAGGCTTCAATCCCTTATAATCCATTTCAATCCAATCACATCCCTTCGATCCATTTTAATCCAATTCCGTTTCTCACACTTTAACGGTCCGTTTGATAACTGGTCATAAATGATGAAAATGGGAATGAATTTATAACTAGATTTGAAAGGGGAATCAAAATCCATTCCCCTGGTGTAACGAGTTTTACTCCAATTTATTATTTGAATTGAAAATATGAAGAAAATTAAAGCTTGATAATGAAAATATGTTTTACATGGGCATTATAAAATTATTCCTTAACAAAATTACACTAACTCATTCTCATTGCCACAATTTATTACCAACAACCAAACATGGTGTAAATGCTTACACTATTACACATTACATTCTGCTTGAAAGTATTGAACCCATGTTCTTTTTTACTGAATTAATATAACCATGTAGAATTTAATTAAGTCATAAATTTCAAGTGAATTGATCTAGACAACCTCGGAAATAATAATTTCAAAAGAAGGTTTCTACACACCACATTCATTACATTCATGACAAATTGTAGTTGAAATATCATAATCATCATGATCAGGGCAATCATGTTCATTCAGTAAGCAAGCCCTTAGTACATTAGCAGGAAAGAAATTCAACAATGTCAGAACCCACAAACACTTCACAAACATCAAAAATGAAATCTATAACATTAATTTCTAATGGTAAGTACTCTTTTGTTTTTTATCTTTATAGTTTTCATTCAGTGATAGTTACAATCTAACCAAAATGCTGCACAAAAGCAGTATTTATGGATGGTTTCAAAAGCAGTAATTAGAATCATGAAATACAAGTTAAAAAAAAAGAAGAAAAAAAGAGTGGGTATACAAACTAAAACATCCCACATATATATATGCAGATTTACAGTAAAAATAAAATAATAAAAAAAAACCCAAAAAAAAAAAAAAAACTTACAAATATTTCTTTCTGTTTTTTTTGTTTTTCCATCAAGAATGCCAGATCCCAGTTAATATGCTCTTGAATCTATTTGTTGTCAATTTCCTCACAATTTTTTTAGCATCAGAAACACCAGCATTAGCAAGGTTTTCAATGTTGCTGACATACCCAGAATGTGCAATTTTCCTTCTTGCATGATTGCAGCTACTAATTGACAACAATATTGACAACAAAAACTTGAAATTCCCAGAATTTCCTTGTTTTGGATCAAGCAATTGAAGAATTAATCCAATGTTATGTTCATCATTTGCGAATTTCTTTCGATTTTTCGGCAACATTACCAAAATCGACAACGCTTCAGCTGCCATTTCTCGAATTTCATACGATTTAGCTTCTAAAAACTTCAAAAATTCCGCCATGAAACCTCCATCTCCCATTGATTTTCTTGCATCTTCTGATGTTCCACACAATCTACATGCTGATTTAAACGCCAATTCTTGAATCGAAACATCCCCTTTTCGGAGAAAGTAGAGCAATTGTTCCATGAAACCATAATTTATTAACAAATTGACATAATCAACTGATGAAAAACACACATTCTCAATCACTCGCAATGCAGTTTCTCTTGATTTGAAGGAGTAATTCGATTTGGGATCGATGATTCGAACCAAAGCTCGAGCTCCTCCTTCTTTGATCACTGATTGACGAACTGTTTCATCTCCAGAAACCATGGATTGCAGGAACTCAGATGCGCCAATTTGAGCTGTTTCATCTCTGCCTTTAATCAGCTTAATGCAAGTAGAAATCGCATTTTCTTCGATCATAAATCGCTTAATTTCTTCAACCCAAACAAGATTTCGCAATACCCAACAACAAGGACCAATTAATTCAGGATCAATTTCATCTTTTGAGCATAAATTAAGTAAAGAAGTCACACCCCCATGAGCTGAAATTGCCCAAGCATTATCGCCATTTTCAGTCAATTTCTCAAGACTTTTAATCGCAAACTTCTTCGCTTTCAAACTTCCATTTTCAACCACTCTAATCAATGGACCAATTACACCTGAAATTACTAAAACCCCTTTATAAGACTCAAACCCTGAAATCACTGCAATTGCAAACGCACTCTCTTCTTGAATCCTACAATCAGCCGAATCCAAACAATTGGCTAAAAGTATTACAAAATCCCCAATTTCTACCACAATTTTAACATACTTTTCATCCTCAAAAATCACCTCATTCAAAGAAACCAACGCTTGAATCTTCATCTGGGTATCTCCAATTTTAACCCGCGTAAGCAAATCCTTAACGTAAAACCTCATATCGTCACGACTTGACCCGATTCCCGGCTTCAAAACAACAAGAGCAAGATCCCCAGTAACAACCCCAGAACTGCTGAAAATGGCCGAAACATTCTTTAAAGCAGAATCTAATTTAGAAATCACTTTATCTAAATCACTCTGCATCAACAACTTCCCGCTATAAGAAACATTTATGCAGCGCGAAGCAAGATCACGACACTCTTTAACAGTGTTAGAAATTGCAACTATTACATCCTCTAATGGCTGCTGATGATGCTGTGGTTGCCGAACTTCTGCTGCTACTAACATGGAGCTTAGTTCTTCGAGCTTCTTCCGAATGACTTGCCATTTTACAGAGAAAACACGAATAGTATGCGAAAGTGTGCACAAACTTTCAATTTCGTCGATTATTCTTCGAAGAAGATCATCTTCATCTGTTGTAGAGGATGATGAAGTGCAATTACATGACTTACTTGGGTTTTGCTCTTCACCCATTTCGCAAGATTGTTAATGTTAAAAGGTTTAATTTCTTTGTTGGAATTTCAATTGATGGCGTTATTTGAAGAAAGAAACCATTTTAGCTGGGTTCGTTACAGGAAGAAGATATTAGAGAGAGAGTGAAGAATGACGAACAGGAGTCAATTTAGGGTTGAGATTTTAGCTGAAGGTTAAGGTAAATGGCGGGGATTTGAGAGGATCTTAGTGACCTTGAATCAACGGCTTCAATTGGGTGATGCGAATCGAACGGGTAACAGTGAAAGTCCTTAACAAAAAGTGATAAAGATTGAAAAGAATGGAAAGATAAAAGATTCTGGGTGCATATATGTTTCTATTCTTGGTCCCTTTATTAACTGATTTTTTGGGCTCAACCTCATTTACTAATTTGCCCTTTCTTGTTTGCTTAAGTTGTTAATATTATCTTTGAGTCCCCCCAACAAAACCAAATTGGGCTAAGGCCTTATTGTCAAAGTATCCCTAAGAACATCTACCATGGACCATGGTTGGTGTTGAGGATTAGCTTGTAATTTTGCAAAATTACATTGCAAGTTATAAGTTCAACCGTTGTGGCAGAATTGAACGTGTAGCTTGCATCAACTTTGTAGATTAACAAAACTACAAGGTTTTGGGTCTTATTTTTTTTCTTTTGTCTTTTTTTAAAAATTATTGTTTTAAATATAAGTTACATACGCTATATTAAAAACAAACATAACATGTGGGTCAATTTCAAGATACAAAGTTACAAGGATTGTAGCTTGCCATTATAGGTGGTTGTAGCTTGAAAAACATGTAGCTAAAAAAAAATAAAATGACCAACAAAGCTACAAGATTTATAGTCCACCATTGTGAATGCTCTACATTCACCTGATGAAGAGAACAATAAGGAAATTCTCACGAGATGAACACACATTTAAATTTAGGTCTTTTTACCAAGACGCGACATTGACAATGCAACACATCAACCTCATGCTCCGTCTCCTTTGCTTTTTTTGAATTATCTTTATGATTCCTATCGTAAATTTTTTGGCGGTCAATAAATAATAGTAATCAATAAAATCTAGTTTTGATAAGTTTAAATAATTTCAATCTTTATATATACAATTTTAGGTCATTGATTGCCTTGTCTGGTAATAGGAAATTTAAAACATTCTTATAATGTTGTTTGATTAGGTTATTACATTATTTATCTTCTTTGTTTGGTTAATTACTAGGTTAGTGTCTATGCAATGCACGAATTTAACAAATTAACAGGTGAAAATTATAAAGAAAATTACTTAATACATATAACAATGAGAATGCATCTCAATAAATTGATATAGTAATGTATATTCATCTTGTATTGTTTATTTTTTTCTGAATTTGTATATCATACCAATACATTGCACCCGGAATCCAACCTGGATACTCACTATGTAAAACAATTACTATTTCTTTGTGATTCAGGACAATTTTGTTCTTGGGCTCCAAGCACCCAAAAAACATGCATTATAATATTTGACTTTGGCTTCTGAAAGGCAATTTCAGCGTCCAAATTCTTTTCGTACCATATTTTCATAATGAGTTAAGGATAACAACGGGAGGCTGGTCAGATCAACTATTCTCAGCCTCTAAATTGGTAGTATGTCATGCCGATAGACTTTTTAGTATTTGTGTCTTATAGTATTTTAGGATATCTATCATACAATTTTGATGTGTAAAGAACCATCTTAAGTGCTCACCACCAACCAATTACCCTATCTTGATGTTATTTGAAATTTTCTTCCCAAGTCATGAGGCCTTGACTACGTCAACTCAAACGTGAATTATAACCTTTTGTTTTTGTTTCTGATAGGTCGTTCTCGGGTTCTTTTTTTATTTTACCCTTCCTTTTATCATGAGTTATAGGAAGCACTATTAGAAGACTCCTCATATTTTCGTTCGCTAAAGCAAAGTATTGGTTCTCGTTCTAGAAACCTTTTTTTGTGTCTAGGTCGTGTAGAGTTTTGAGTCATCCAACTCCATCATACATCTTCGATATTTTCAGGACCCGTTCATGGGGCTCCCGCATGCACACCCATGATAAATCCTAGTTGTTTTGGGATATTTTATTCTTTGGGTCTTGAGAACCCCAAAAAATGTGGATTATAGTATTTGGTTTTGGCTTTCGAGTGGTTGTTCTAGAGGTTGATATCCTGTCTTTTTTATTACGAGTTAAGGGTAGTAGCAGGAGGGTCTTCGCTTATTTCTGGGATGCTAAAACGAAAACTTGTGCCATCCAAAGAGACTTTTCTATGTTTTGTGCTATCATACTCCATTATACGACTCTAGTGCGTTCAAATCGTCGTGAGTGCTCCCGTCACCAAATGATGGCCCTACCTCAAAAATTGGGGATATTTCCGTTCACGAGTTGCGCGAGAGCCACGAAAAGCTTGGATTACAACCTTAATTTTTTTACTAAACTGTTGTTTCGAGGGGGCTTTTTTTCACCATAACCTTTTATCATGGGTTTAAGATAGTCGAGTGAGGTTCAGGCTAATGGCGTAGCCAAAGAGGGGACATAGGGGACAGTAGTCCCCCAACTTTTTTTTGAAAAAATCAAGTTAAATAAAAAAAAATTTATCGTTCGCCATTAAGGATTACCGTCCGCTTGGCGGTCGATAATTTTTTTTATCTAAAAAAAATTTTACTAACCGCCAAAGCGGACGGTAATCCTTAATGGCGACCGGTAAATTTTTTTTATTTTATTTTTATTTATATATATTTTTTTGCTCTATTGTAACCTTAAATTGTTCAATTTATGCTTCTATTATTGTGTTTGCATGTAAAGCCATGCTGGTCAGAAAATTTTACGGAGCTTAAAACTTGATTTCGATGAGTATTAGGCTATTAGCGGCTTTTGGTTGCTATCAATCTATCCTTACATTGCTACCATGAGGTCTACACAGTGTTATCAAATTCATACCTGAACATTTCAATTTATTTAATTTGATTGTGATTTTAGTCTGATTTGATTTAAGTTTCTGATTATTTGATTTGAGTTTGTAATTTCTGGTTTTTTTTGTAACTTCACTTTGAGTCTAATTTTGATTGTTTTTAGTTTCTGATTTTGTAAGTTCTGATTGAGTCTAATTTTTTTAGTCTATCCGATTTTTGTGTTTTTTAGTTTGATTTTTCAATATTTGTATCATTTTCTGATTATTTTGGGTTTTTTTTTTAAATTTGAATTGGTGGATTAGCTTGGTTGTTTTAGTCTGATAAAAATGTATATGCAATTTTTTTTTGTTTGATATGTGAATTTTTTGTTTGATTTAAATTTTTTTGTCAAATCAATTTATTTTCAAGCCAGGATTGGATCGTTTCAAATTCGGATTGTGTTCGAATCATCATGCTTTCAATTCAGATCGCATATTGATTTTCAGATCGAGGTTTCGAACCAAAATTGGATCGAGTGATTTCGGGTTGAATAACTTCGGACCATATGAATTCAAATCTAATCAAATCATCAAAATGGGTTATTGATTGGATAAAGTATTATTTTTCAATTAATTTTATTTTCATAAATTTTGTTCTTGATTTTAGTTCGATATTAATGTAGGTAATTAAATAATTGGATAGCGAGCAATCACTTATTAGCAATGAACACTAACTAAAAGAGGTCGAGAATGAGTACCTATCCCGGGTACCCTTACACTATTCCCGTTCCTGATAGTCCGGGAATAGAACAGGGCGTTGTAGGAACCGGTCGGATTCGAATTGACGAATAGAAGTTTTGTCTATTTTTCATATGAAATTAATTATTGCACATTGTATATTAGGTGGTAAAATTTGTATCATCTACATAATAGTATTGGTCATTACATTTAATATAAAATTAGAGGCTAGAATTTTAAAAGAATGATAAGAAAAGGTAATGATGAAGAATTTTGTGTTATTATATAGCTTATTAATAATTTGTGGTCTATCAGATCAGGATTAGACCTATTTGATTTTAGTTTCTGGCCAAATAAATTGAGAATTGGATTGAAATTCGAATTGGAGCAATTCAAATTTCGGATCATAGTCTGGATTTTAGTTTCAAACCAAAATCGGATGTGGAATCGTGCGTGTATTTGTAATCGAATTTCAAATCAAGTTTTTTGGTATACTCACATACATACATACATATTCCAATATATGAAAAAAAGTCTAAAGCCATGTGGATAGATTCCTTATGAAGGGTGCAAAATGTAGCTAAAATGTTACAATCACATACTTCCATCCTAGCTCACAAGAGTACATACATGCAGTTCCTGCATCTTTTTTATACGCTACTTAGACGTAACAATACCTTCATAGTTACAAAAATTGCAATTTAAACAACGTACAATATAGCCCTTTGGTAACTCTAACTTGAGTCTTTAAAGCTATCCACTCACCAGTAGACATTAAGACTTCTTAGCAGCATCTAGTTAAGAACTAGTTAGTTATCTTAGGCACATAGTTTTAGGCAAAATAATTTTTAAGTAAAATTATTTTCTAAGGAAAACAATTTTCAAGTAAATTTATTTTCCAAGGAAAATAATTTTTAATGGAAGACATTGGTTTAAGAGAAGTCTTTTGGTTTTTTTTATTAGAGAAAAACTTATGAAGGAAAATAAAAAGGAATGAAAGGAGTGAAGAAGGCAGAAGTAAGAAGTGAGAGGGAAAATGTGGCATTCCTTTCCGTAGCTTAAAAAGGGAAATTGTTTTCCATTTTTTAAAGTGACATTTTTTCACCTTAAAGAAAATTGTTTTCAACCTCTTTACAAAACAAACAAAGGAAAATAAAAGTCGGGGAAAATCATTTAATTTACAGAAAAAATGTTATTCAACATCAAAACAAATGGACCCTTAGTTAAAGTGTCATTTACTTATTTTATTATAGTTTTAAAAAAGGATTTTCTAATTTTATATTGGATGATCTTTCAAGAGGCATATAAGCTAGTGAAGTCCCTGACAATTGTTTATATATGATATAGGTCCAGCCCATGTCTTGGTAAAATGTGTTTTTTATTTAGTCTTAATTTGTTAATAGGCCAATTTCATTAGCATTTTACCTTTTGTGTTTAAGTATTAATTAGGCATATTTTATGACTTGAAAATAATTCATATAGGAGGTTATGTGGCTAGATATATTCAGAATTGCAAGAGCCACAAAAAACACAAAAGGATAGAGAGAAGAGATGAGCATTCTAATTTTCGCACTTTTCTGGACAGCCTTCAGTAATTTGGCCGTTGCCGGAAATTACACCGTTGGATCGTGCTCAAATTTTGGAAGATTGTTGGGGACATCTAGGGAATCATTTTTTACAATTGGATCGTCCGTTTGAGCTCTTTTTTGGTCGTAGTAGTCTCTAGAGACCTGCTGTTTTGGGTGACTTTTCTCCACTTTTATTTTTCAATTGTTGTTCTCTTGTTGTTCGGTGTTTGTTGGTGGGTGTGTAAACCTTGTGTATACTTATTTGGGTTTATTATACCCTCAATTATTAATAAGAGAAGATTAAGGGTGGACTCCTCAAGATGTCCCATGGTTTTTATCCTTCACATCGAAGGGGTTTTCCACGTATAATTTGTGTGTGTAGTTTACCTCTTTATTCCGCTTATTATTACTGTTTCTCTATTGCAATATCTCTGTCCATATTATGTTTATGTTGGTTGATTGTTATTGGTGATAATTTGGGTTGCTTGGTTTTCGATATTTGGTTGGTTGTCTTGAGTTTGTGATTTTGTGAGTGTCGTAGTGACCTCTACCGATCCCTACAGAGACGAGGTTAATTTAATCACTTTATGGAGTCGAGTAATAGTAGTAGCTCGATGGTTAAATTAACATCAACTAATTATTCAATTTGGAGACCTATGATGGAAGACTTGTTATATTGCAAGGACTTATTTGACCCAATTGAATCTGTCACCAATCCGGTTGGAAGTGTTTCCATACCATCTAAACCAGATAAAATGGAAGATAAAGATTGGGCAAAGCTGAAAATAAAGACTTTGGAAATGATTAGACAATGGGTTGATATTAGCATATTCAACCATGTGTCACAAGAGTCCGACCCTTATGATTTGTTGAAGAAGTTGACTACAATGAAGGTTGTTCTTGATGATGAGTTGCAGGCTTTGTTCTTGTTAAGTTTTTTGCTAGATAGTTGGGAGATCTTGGTTGTGACTATTAGTAACTCTGCTCCAGATGGTGTGTTATCTTTGGATGTGATCAAAGATAGCATGTTTAATGAAGAAATCAGAAGAAAGGATCGAGATGAGAGTTGACAATTCACAAGCTCTTGTTGTTGACACTAGAGGAAGAAGCAAGAGTAGGGGTCCCAAAAGCCGTGGTAACTCAAGGAGTAGGTCCAAATCCAATGATGGGAGAAATGTGCTTACATGCAACTATTGCAAGAAACTTGTTTATATCAAAAAGTATTGTTTTCGCTTCAAAAGGGAACAAAGGCAAAAGAATGAAAAATCACAGAAAGAGGGAGATGATAAAAACACTATAGCAACAGTTTCTAAGAGTGACGATAATGTTACTTTGATTTGTGCAACTAATGAGTGTCATCATGTTGATAGTTCAGACACTGAGTGGTTAGTGGATTTAGGTGCTTCATACCATTGTGTTCCTCGAAGGGAGTACTTCATGAACTACCAAGCTGGCGATTTTGGTAGTGTTAAGATGGGTAACCAGATCTCGGCAACCATTGTTGGGTTAGGTGATATTCGAGTGAAGACAAGTGTTGGATGCACACTTACATTGAATGGTGTGCGCCATATTCCTGATCTACTTCTTAATTTGTTGTCTGCTAATGTCCTTAATCGAGAAGGCTTTCAACACACCTTTGGAGACGGTAAGTGGAAATTGTCCAAAGGGTCTATGACAGTTGCACGGGATGAGTTGTGTTGCTCTTTGTACAGACATACTTGAGTGTATGTTCTGGTGAGATTAATGCAGTGGAAGACAAGAATTCTCCTAATTTATGGCATCGAAGATTGGGGCACATGAGTGACAAGAGTTTGAAATGTCTAGCAGGTGAATCCGTCATTCCTGTTGATACTACTGTTGTTCCTCACCCTTGTGATCATTGTTTGGCAAGAAAGCAAAATAGTGCTTCTTTCACTAAGAAGTCTATTAGGAGGCAAGCTAAGCTGGAGCTTATGCACTCCGATGTTTGTTGTCCCATTGAGCTAGAGTCTTGTAGTGGAAACAAGTACTTTGTCACTTTCATTGATGATGCTACTAGAAAAGCTTGGGTTTATATGTTAAAGACCAAAAACCAAGTGTTTAAGACATTCCAAAAGTTTTATGCTATGGTGGAAAGGGAAACATAAAGGAAATTAAAGTGCCTTCGTTCTGATAATGGTGGTGAGTATACTTCACATGAGTTTAAGAAGTATTGTTCACAACATGGTATTCGACATGTGAAGAGAGTTCCTGGCACCCTACAACATAATGATGTTGCAGAGAGGATAAACCGAACCATTGTGGAGAAAGTGAGGTGTATGTTGAAGATGTCCGATCTACCTAAGTCATTCTGGGCAGAAGCGGTGAATACTACAATTTACTTGATCAACCATTCTCCATCTATTCCTTTGGGTCTTTATATTCCTGAGAAAGTATGGAAGGGAAGTGATCCCACATATTCACATCTTAAAGTCTTTGGATGCAAGGCATACATGCATGTGCCGAAAGAACAGAGATCGAAGCTTGATTCCAAGACTACTCCATGTTTATTTGTTGGCTATGGTGATGAAGAGTATGGGTTCAGGCTCTATGATCCCGAGAAGCAGAAGGTAGTGAGAAGCAGGGATGTAGTATTCTTTGAGCATGAGAAAGGTGCAGAACTTTTGAGTGCAAGGTATCATACTAACTCAGGTTCGTTTGTTAATACTACTGATGTTTCTTTTGTTCCTACTTCTAATTCTGATGAACAACCAACACATGATGATCTTGATCTTACACATGATGATGTTGAGGAGGTACAACCAAATGATATTGGTAATGTACCAGATTTTGATGATGATTACGGTGATCTGGAAGATCATGATGCTCAACCAAATGCTGAAGAGGTTCATCAACAGGGGGAGCAACCTACCTCGCCAGTGGATGATATACGAGGTACCCAAGATCAGAGTATGTTCATGTCGCTAATGAGGGAGAGCCTGAGAATTTTCAAGAAGTGTTGTCTAGTAAGGACAAAAATATTTGGCTCGAGGTTATGAAAGAGGAGATGGATTCTTTGAAAAAGAATCAAACTTATGAGTTAGTGAAGCTTCCTAGCGGCAAGAAAGTCTTGATAAACAGTTAGGTTTTTAAGAATAAGAAATATGGTGAGAAGATTGTGAAGAGGAAAGCCAGATTGGTAGTCAAAGGATGCAACCTGAAAAGGGCATTGATTTTGATGAGATCTTCTCTCCTGTGGTCAAGATGAAATCTATCATAACTACTTTGGGGTTAGCTGCAAGTATTGATCTTAAGTTGGAACAGCTTGATGTGAAAACTGCTTTTCTACATGGTGACTTGCATGAAGAAATCTACATGCAGCAACCTGAAGGTTTTGAAGAAAAGGGGAAAGAAAAACTTGTTTGCAAGTTGAAGAAGAGTCTTTATGGGCTTAAACAGGCACCAAGGCAGTGGTATCATAAATTTGATTCGTTTATGACAAGCAATGGTTATAAGCGGACTTTTGCAGATCCTTCTGTCTATTTCAAAAAGTTCTCCGATGGCAACTTCATTATTCTTCTTTTGTATGTATATGATATACCGATGATAGTTGGGAAGGATTCAGAGATGATTAGTAACTTGAAGAAAGATTTGTCCAAGTCATTTAACGTGAAAAATTTTGGTCCTACAAAGCAAATCTTAGGCATGGAGATTGCTCGTGACCGAAAGATTAGTAAGTTGTGGCTATCTCAAGAAAAGTATATTGAATGTGTGCTTGAAAGGTTCAATATGAAGCATGCTAAGCTGGTTAGTACACCACTCGCATCTCATTTAAAGCTAAGTAAATGTGCTTGTCCTATAATAGAGAAGGAGAAATCAAGTATGTCTACTATTCCTTATTCTTCTGGTGTTGGTTCTTTGATGTATGCTATGGTGTGTGTTGAGACCCTTGATGTTTTGAGTGATGACAAACATATGAGTCAAACAGGTGTGACAAATAGTTGTCACAAACAACTGTTAAAAACAGTTGACAGGAACAATTGTTATTGAATGAGCTTATGCAGCTGTTCTTAAAACAACTGATGTTTATTGTTCTTGTGTTACTCATTCTGAGTAACATTACCTTTTATGTAATATGTTGTATATTGTTTTGTGCATGTTTGACATACAGGTATTCCAGTACTTGATACATGGAGAATAGCTTCATCAAAACTGAAGTGTGCTATCAATGGAGAATCCAAGTGTCCAAGTAACATGAAGACTGAAGAGTAGCCTTATATTAGGTTTTTACATAGTCTTTTTTTTTGTGTAGAGTGTTTAAGTAGTTTAGTAGATTTGTGATGTTTGATCTTTGTATGTTGTAAACACCAGACCAGTTTCTTGTGGTTGTAACATGACTGATCTGAAGAACAGTTCCTAGACAATTCAGCAGACAAGCAGGTTAACAAACTGACCCACGAAATAATTTGAAAGAATTCGATTCTTAGATTCTTTAAAGATCTTGCACGTGGTTAAGTTAGTTTGGTAATCAATGTTAAGTGCTAACAAACCCACGTATCTGAGATCTCAGCAAATCTTCGAGATATTTTAATTTCGAATATTTGATCTCAACATTAAATGGGTTTAATCATTACGGCTACAAAAACCCTCTTTATTGGAATAATCTGGGTTTTTCTAACTGCATATATATAGTAACACTTAATGAACAAAAAGTAACCAAGAAGATACACGACTCTCCAATACTTCATTGAGCAATATTTTTTAGAGTCCAAAAGATCAAACAGAATAGTTTACAAAGTACAAGAGCATTCAAAAGCCCAGATCTCAATTTCATCTCTTGCAAGATTTTGAGAAGCAATTTTTGAGAGAAACTTTCTGTAAATCGTCACTAGCAGAGGGGTTAGTGATTGGGAGCATTTGAGAGTTCATTTGCAAGTGCTTGTGAGTTCAAGTGCGAAACAACACTCTTGGGTTGAGAGTGAGGAAGTTTGTCGTATGAGTTTATGATAACAATTGTACAATCTTTTGTTCATCAGAGTTGATTAATAAAAGATTGGTAGCGAGAGTAGGAGGATGTAGGCACAGTTGCCAATCCTCGTTAAATCTGTGTGTTCTTTATTTGCATTACATTTATTATTCTACTGTTCTAGATATTTCCGCTGCTAAACTAGTTCTCTGGTTCTATTGCTAAAAAAATTCAAGAAAAAGTTGATAAAGAAAATTTTAAAGAAACACTCAATTTACCCCCCCTCTTGACTGCTATTGGGACCTTCAGTGTGTACTAGGCCCGATATTGCACATTCTGTTGGACTTGTGAGTAGATTATTATCCAATCCGGGTAAAGCTCATCGGGATGCAGTGAAGTGGATCATCAGATATTTGCAAGGCACTTCTAAACTTTGTTTGTGTTATGGAGTTGGCAAACCTGTTCTTGAGGGATATATAGATGTAGACATGGCTGGTGATCTTGATAGTAGAAAGTCTACCTCAAGTTATGTGTTGACATTTTTAGGGGGAGCCATATCATGGCAATCTAAGTTACAGAAGTGTGGGGCTTGTCGACAACTTAGGCAGAATATATAGCAGCTGTGGAAGCAAGTAAGGAAATGCTTTGGTTGAAGCGGTTCCTTCAAGAGTTGGGTTTGGAGCAAGGTGAATATGTAGTACTTTATGATAGTCAAAGTGTTATGGATTTCAGCAAGAATTCTGTGTACCATGCCCGCAACAAGCATATTGATGTTAGATATCATTGGTTGCGGAATATGATTGAAGATCAAAAAATGAAACTGAAGAAAGTCCATACCGACAAGAATATGGTGTAGATATGTTGACAAAGATAGTTCTTGGAAACAACCTTGATGTTTGTGGCAAGCTTGTGGGGCTGAGCTTCAAGTGATGATTGAAGTGTGTTTGTCTACTCCGTTTTGGGCTGGAGGGGGAGATTGTTATGGGTCCAGCCCAATTCTTGGTAAAATGTGTTTTTTATTTGGTCTTTGTTAATGGGCCAATTTCATTAGCATTTTACCTCTTGTGTTTAAGTATTAATTAGGCTTATTTTATGACTTGAAAATAAGTCATATAGGACGTTATGTGGCTGGATATATTCAGAATTGCAAGAGCCACAAAAAACACAAAAGGATAGAGAGAAGAGATGAGCATTCCAATTTTCGCACTTTTCTGGACAGCCTTCAGTAATTTGACCGTTGCCAAAAATTACACCATTGGATCGTGCTCAAGTTTTGGAACATTTTTGGGGACATCTAGGGATTCTTTTTGGACGGTTGGATTGTCAGTTTGAGCTCTCATTTGGTCGTAGTAGTCTCTAGAGAGACTTGCTGTTTTGGGTGAGTTTTCTCCACTTTTATTTTTCAATTGTTCTCTTGTTGTTTGGTGTTTGTTGGTGGGTGTGTAAACCTTGTGTATACTTATTTGGATTTATTTTACCCTCAATTATCAATAAGTGAAGATTAAGGGTAGACTCCTCAAGAGGTCCCGTCGTTTTTATCCTTCACATCGAATGGGTTTTCCACGTATAATGTGTGTGTAGTTTACTTCTTTATTCCGCTTATTATTGCTGTTTTGCTATGCAATATCGCTGTCCATAATATGTTTATGTTGGTTGATTGATATTGGTGATAATTTGGGACGATTGGTTTTGGATATTTGGTTGGTTTTCTTAAGTTTGTGATTTTGTGAGTGTTGTAGTGACCTCTACCGATCCTTACAATATAGGGAACAAGAAGCTAGATTTAATTTAATAGACCATCTAGCAATATGAAAATGGTAACAGTTCTATTCACAACTCACAAGTCTACATTTGTGCTCTTTGCCCACTTATATTTATGGGGATAGCTCTCTATATCAATCATTTATATATGAGTGACATTATTTTGTTAATGATAATAATCCTAATACTTCGCAAATCATATGAGTACGTACTAATTAGTCTGTGCCTTGAATATGTTTTGTGCCCCTATGTAATGCGGAATGAAACGTTCAAAGATATCTTCATCAACGGGCAACGACACCCTATTTCCATTAATATTTTATTTGACTACTTTAGCTCTCTTTTTGCTTATTTTATCTAATTATAGTTGTAATAAGTAGCTAGTTTAAAACTCTTTGAGTTGCTCTGTAGTTGTTTAGGATGTTGGCTGAACTTATCGTGGTTGCTTATTGATCTTATATAAGTGTCTAAGGGCATAAGTTGGCTTTGGCCTATGATTAGGAGGCTTGAAAAGAGGTCACTGCAGGTGGATGCAAAGGATCACCCGTGCACTCACTTGAAGCGACCGATCCTTGTAAGGAGCGCCCGTGCTAGTTCTGGAGTGACCGGTCCTTTTTCTGGTGATGTTTTTTCTTGAAAATAGGAGCGAGGAAGGAGATGGGAGCGACCAGAGGAGCGCATGCTCCTTTTAGTGGAGCAACCACTTCTATCTTAGCTTCTAGGCTACATTATGTCTCAAAGTGAGTAGGTATGACGACCTTAGGAGCGACCACTCCTTTAAAAGGAGCGACCGCTTCTTCTGACCTGTGCACGCGTATTACGGCTTCACTTTTATTTTCTAATTAGAGTTTAATGAATTAATCATAGCCATTGATTACTCAAATGATCAAAGGCTTAGTTTAAAACTTTCCTCTTAAAATAGCGTCTCTTAGCTCATTTGTAATAAGATTTTGATGAATGAAAATTTTAAGAGTTTTTTTCTCTTGAAAAGCCCTTTGTGAGCTTCCATCCTTGGTGGTTGGTAAAACCTTGCAACCTTGGTAATTGTAAGTCATTTTCTATTTATTAATTAACTTTGTGATTTTGAGTAGATTTAGTTATTGAAGATTAGTCCTTAGTGAACTTATTTTCATGTCTATATCCTCTTTTTATTGTTATTTTCATGGTGTTTGAGTTTGGTATAGTTAGATCTACGAATTTTGTGTTGATTTTGCTTATTTTGTCACCCAATTCCGTATCACTTTGTATAACCCATGATGGGGGTTTAGCTACCTATTTAGCAAGTCGGGTTTTAAGGTTATGATATCTGTTATGTAGGGGTTCGAGGCCCTTTTTTGTTTCTTTATTAAGAGCACTATTGTTGAATAATAAACACTCAAGTTCACCACATATAAGTGTCCTGTAAGTTCAAAGTATACTCAAGAAGGGGGGGTTGAATTGAGTATGTGTGTTTTTTCAATCGTTTTCAAGGTTTGTTTATCTTTTTGTGAGAACAACGAAAGAACAGTAAATAGAGAGTAGGAACACAAGGATTTAACGAGGTTCGACTTCTAAACAAGCCTACGTCCTACACTCTCTCACCAACAATATAAATCAATTCAGAATAATAACAAGGTTACACACTCAATTAAATGCTACAACTTTGTAACACTTAATTCCCCAACTGTTAACTCTAACAGTTCACTCAGTGTTCACATAACACTTCCCAACCACTTCCTTCTAAGTGGTTTAGATATTACAAACTCAAATCTCCGTAAGTTTTTTCTCTTAAAGATGGATATGGAGATAGTTTTGCTCTAAGGATAGACTCTCAGAAAATATGACTTGGTTTTCTTTGGAGAGCAAAAGTCTTTTAGGGTTTTTGCCAAGATTGTTTTTTATATACAAAGAAAAACCGTGCCCTAGTAGTGTGCTTGGAGACTTGCCTAAATTGTGCAAACAAGCTCAGCTGACACAAGTACAAAGGCACCCATTTCAGACATTTGTCTCCTTCCACTACATGTAGTGGAAAGTACACAAGAGTCCAAACAAGTACATTGCAAAGCTGATTTGGTGAATCAATTTGACAGATTTCCAAAATATAAGTGATCAATATTTTTCAAATAAATTTTCAAAAATAATTTTGAACATAAAATTTGTACGGATCACTTAAGTGCACGTGCGTAATACTGAGGTCTGTTCCTACAGTGGTCTCAGTACTACTAAGTCTACATTTGGCAAAGAGAACTGTTCCAAGCTTGTTCTTTGCCTGTTCTTAGCTTGTTCTTGGCCTGTTCTTTTTACTGGATATAAACTTAAAATCTGTTTTCTCTTTACTTAAAAACAAAGAATATTTTCCTAAGTCTATTTTACAAGAAGATCATAGAAATATAAAAAAATGAATAGCTCCAAGCTCTTGGCTTCTGTTCTTCAAGTATCTCAAGGCCTTCAAAGTTGCCTTGATGAGTCCTCACTTGATTCAACCTGTTCATACACAAATATGCATAGACATTAAGTATACAGAACTGGGTTGACATCATTCAAATCAAACATGGTTCAACAATTTCCCCCTATTTGATGATGACAAACCATGAAGTTCCCCCTGAGAACAGTAACCAATTGTTTCAAAGTAAAAAAACTGTTCAGAGGAACTGGTCTTGCACTGTGCCTGTAGTCAGATTCATGATCTCAGAGAATTAAAAATACACAGCAGACTAAAGCACAATTAGACTGATTACAAGGGTCGGTCACTCATCACATTACTCAATTTATTATTGAGTTTCAGCATTAAACCTGTAACATGCATGACTTATTAGTTATCAAGTGTAGCAAGAGAATGTTTACATTCACTTTGAAGATTTTCTTCCAGTTGGGATGGATAGGAGCATTTGATCTGAATTCAAAGTACTCTTAGGCATAAAGCTGGGCCATCTCTAACAAGGTCTGAACCTTGTTCAAGTTGCTACACTTGACACTAGGAACTTCACCTGTCCTATTCCCCCTTTTGGCATCATCAAATGACAAAATTAATATAGCACACAAATTAGGAGAAGGCAACAAGTAAAGTCAACACAAGCATAATATAAACACAACATTCTAGAGATGCTGTCCCAAAAGTAAGCACCTGCAACTCACAATCCCAATTGTCAAAGTGCACACAGAAGTTAAAAATTATACAGGCCAGGACCATTCTGCAGAGAAATTTTTTAGCAGAATTGGTCAAAAACTAGAGATAGGAATTGTTCAAAGAAACCAGAGAAAAGATAGTTTGAGAGAAATTTTAGGAGGGTAGGGGGTAAGCTAGGAGGAGTTAGAGTTAGCATCATCATCAGAATCCTCAGTTGAATCCTCATCCGCCTTTTCTACACTCTCCTCCTGCTACTTTTGCTTGACTTGGGCAATGATGGGAACTGGTCTCTTAGTGGTCATGGGCTTGATTCTAGAAGAGGAGGCAAGCTTTTCTTCATGGGAGTCCAGCTGTGCTGATATGTTCTTTATAGATCCATCCAGAGAAGTGCACAGGGCATTCACACTAGCCATCATCTGTTGCAGTAGTTCCCCATGTGTTTGCACCTGCTTGGACAATGACCCAGTAGCCTCCTCAGACCTTGAACTGCTTGTTCTTCTGACCCCTGTGGTCCTCTCTTCATCCCACATTTTCAGCATACCACCCCCTCAAAGGTCATCCCCTTCTGACCTAGGATCTGGTTGGTGAGGACAGACATTTTCTTGACCTCACCACTCAGATGGACCTTCCTAATTGGGAAAACCAGAATAAGCCAGGCACCATAGGGTAGAGAGTGGTTTGACCTTTCCAGAATGCTAACCATGTGGGCTAGCATGAGACCAGGGAGACTCAACTTAATTTTCTCATACAGACAGTAGATAATCACAGCATCCATCTTTCTCACATCCATTCTGCCTTGAGCCCTAGGGAGTACTATTTTAGAGGCTACTGTATGGAACAGCCTCATCACTGGTTCCCTTAGTTGGCCAATTACATAGCTAGAACCATCATTTGGAGGACCAGTAAAGAGAGTGGTCTGTATGTGTTCTATACTGACCTTAGGAATAGTAGGCCAGTTTTCCTTTGAATAGTCACAGAACCCACTTCTTGGTACACCCAGTACCTCCCCTAGACTCTTCTTTGAAAGAGTGATGTCGACCCCCTCGACCTCACTCCAGACTTTCCCTTTGTTTAATTTCCTTAATTTGGAGTAAAATTCCTCAACACAGTTTTCAAAAACATCCAACTTTTTATCAAACAGCTCCTCCCAACCCTGGAACTCTATGGCCTCCTTAAACTCCTCTAAAAAGGGTTGACTCATCTAGGACTTAGGGCATGCAAACCCAAACAAGACACCCCTACCACTTAATTCAAACAGTGGTTCAGAAGTGGTCTTACCTTTCTTCTTGACATAGGCCTTTTCAGGGTCAGAGTCAGCCTTCCTCTTCTTTTCTGTTGGGAGTTTGGTTGCAGGCTTGGGGCTCTCAGAGGCTTTGCCCTTCTTTGCTACACTCTTCATTCTTTTCTTCTTTTCATCCTTCTTTCCCTCTGGAACCTTCTCAGCAGGCTCCTTTTTGATTTCTTCCTTACCGAACCTTGTCCTCAAAGGTCTTGTCCTCTTTCCAGTCTCTTTTCCCCTGTACTACCCCAGTTATTTCGACATCCATGTCCTGTGCATGTGTGTCACCATCCTGCTTCTCTGTCTCTTCCTTTTCAACTTCTTTCTCTTCAATGCTTGGCACTGGTTTCTCTGTGGGCTGAGGAGTTGGTGAAGGTGTCTTTTGTGGTTGTGGAGAAGGTGATGGGGTTGTTTCCTTTTGTGGTGATGAGGGTGGTGGAGTTTTGGACTTTGGTGGTGAGGGTGGAGGAGGAGTGTTGGCTTTTGAGGGTGATGGTGATTTTTGTGGAGGTGAAGAGATAGTAGGCTGTGGAGAGGGTTGTTTAGGTGATGGAGAGGGTGATGGCTTAGATGGTGAAGGAGTTCTCTGAGGTTGAGGTGGTGATGTGTTCAGTTTGTATTAATCAATTAGCTCATTTTGATGTATAGTTTGTAATAGTTTAGAACGTGTTTTGTGATATTAATTAACTGTAAGCTTAAACGAAAGTTTATGTCTCGAAACTTAATTTAATATTGCATTTCATAATTTAATTGCTTTTTAGGACTTAGTTTATTTTTGTTGTTTCAGGCTCGTGTTTCTTTCCATATTTTGTCTGTATTTGGGAAGACCGAGACTTATTCGAGACTTGGAAAAAGTGTGATTAAGTCTTGAAGAATGTAGGGCGCCCCCAGCGCCCTGAAGGCGCTGCCAGCGCCTGTATGATCAAAGAAAAATAGAGCAAGTGGCCAAAGAAGAAGGCGCTCCCCGCGCCTATGGGGCGCTGCCCGCGCCCATATCACAGTAGCTTGCCAAAGGGAGGCGCTCCCCGCGCCTATGGGGCGCTCCCCGCGCCTATGGGGCGCTCCCCGCGCCTATGGGGCGCTCCCCGCGCCTTTGAGGGCGCTCCCAGCGCCCATCTGCTCTGTTCTGCACGCGGCTTCATCCACTTGATTTCTAGGTTATAATTGAGTTTAGTATAAATAGAAAAAGGGGATTCTCATTGTAAAAAGTCTAGTTTTTCATGTTCAAATAGTTCCTTAGCTTAAATTCTCTCTAGTTTCTCCTTAGATTACATAAAAACTATTAAATCTTTAGTTTGTAATTTTGATATTTAATCATGGAATCAATGAAGAATCTTTGTTCATCAATGGAAATGGTAGCTTAAACTTGTTCTTGGGATTGGTTTCAATGATTCCAAAAGGCTCCTTGTGAGGATTCTCTAACTCTAAACTATTTCTTTACTTCAATTATTTACTTGCTCTTATATGAATTGTTATTGGTTTTGTTGAATGTTTTAGCTTGATCTTTGTCTTGTTATTATATTTTACAAAATCATTACTAGGGTTTGAACACAATCGATTATTGTGTTCAACCTCGAGTAGCAACTATCTTGTTCATGCTTAAGCGTATTCTTATTGTGAACAATTTAGTAGAGCTTGTTTAAACGTTAATTGTTTATTGCGTATTCTCTAAACAATTGCGTTCTTATTGTGTCTCCGTTCTTAAAGCTTTTGTTCACTGCGTGTTCTTTGAACATTAAGGGTTTTAGGCAATTTACGATTTATCTTGTCTAGCTAATTAAGGGGACTACAAGAGTTTACTCTTGTCAATAATTAATTGAGTATTGAAATGGTTTGGTAATTGAGAGTCTAATTCAATTAGCCGAGTCAGAGTCGTTGTAACCGAATCCTAAGATTCTTTAAAACTAGAATTTTACCGCAATCAATTAGTTGTTAGTTTATTTTATCACTAAAATCTCCAATTTCCCCCCCCCCCTTGTTACCAATTTCACTAAGGAATTAGTGATTCTCCCATTTAATAATCCAAATATATATTAACACAATTAAATCAACATAAATCCGTTCTCTGTGGATACGAACCTTACTTGCCCTTTACACTAGTTGTAATTGGAGAGTAGGAGAAATTTACTTTTGATAAGTCTTTTATTTTAAACGACATAAAAGGCCTACCAGGTGGTGGAGATTTTGGTGAAGATGGTGGTGTTGATTTAGGGCTTGGTGGTGGAGTAGATTTTTCTTTCGGCTTACATGCAGCCTTTGATTCAACAACTGTTTCTGTTGTGGCTTGGTCCTTGACCTCTTCTTGCTTCTCTTCTGCATGGTGGTGTTCAGCAACCACTGCAGTACTCGATTCCTTCTCAACCTTACAAGGTGTGAAACTAGGAGATTGACTTAGTCCTCTGCTTTTCTTCCTTGCAGCTTTGTTCTTCTTTCTTCCCATTTTTTATTGAATCAGTAAGTTTGATGAGAGAGAGAGAGAAACTGATTTCGAATTCTTGAAAAGAGATTATGATGATGATGCTTAGGGTTTGAGAGAGAAGAGCAATGAGAGAGAGAGACGGTTAGAGAGAGATTTCAATTTGAAAGAATGAATTAAAATGAAGAAAAATTGCAGTTATTAGAATATATAAGAGGGAAGTTACTTTACATTGTTCATAACGGTCACATGTCAGAACAATTAAATCCTCAATTTCAAAATTGAGGGTTTAGCAATAAACTGATATAACCGTTGTAAGGGACTGGTCTGACGATGGTTTGACGCTGATCTGTATTCATTAAAAACTTAAGGCATCTTTTAGTTAGGCAACTTAGAGATACCACACATTGGAACAACATCAACATAAGAACTTGAGACCTCTTGCATATATGACATTTAAAAGTTAACCAACCCTGCTTATGTACACTAAGGATCAAAAAGTCAAACATAGCCAAAAAGGGAAAGATAAGTCCTAAGGAACTAGGATCTAATCCTTACCATACCAAGTAATGTGCGGAGTTTGACAAACACTTCCTTGCTTAGGGGTTTAGTAAAAATATCAGCCAATTATTCTTCAGATCTGCAAAATTCAAGATTCACATTTCCTTTTTCAACATTGTCTCTGAGAAAATGATGTCTGATTTCAATATGTTTGGTTTTAGAGTGCTGGACAGGATTTTTAGAAATGTTTATAGCACTGGTGTTATCACATAATATGGGAACACTTCCGGAACAGACCCCAAAATCCTTGAGTTATGTCTTTATCCAAAGCAATTGAGCACAACACAAAGCAGCAACTATCTACTCTGACTCAGCTGTGGATAAGGCCACTGAATTTTGTTTCTTAGATCCCAATGATATGAGACAAGAACCTAAGAAGTGAGCCATTCCTGAAGTGCTCTTCCTGTCAACACTAAAACCAGCATAGTCAGCATCAGTGTATCCTAAAAGATCAAAATTACTTCCCTTTGGATACCATAAGCACATGTCCTCTGTACCACTCAGGTCCCTAAAAATTCTCTTAACAACTTTTAGATGAGACTCTTTTGGGTTGCTTTGAAATCTGACACACAACCCAACTGAGAACACTATGTCTGGTCTACTAGCTGTTAAGTAGAGAAGTGAGCCAATCATACCTCTGTATAGCTTATCCTCAAAATCCTTTCCTTTCTTATCTAGGCTCAGTTTAGAAGAGGCATGAATAGGTGTGTCATAGAACTTGCTATCTTGCAGACCATATCTCTTGAGCAGTTCCTTGAGATACTTTTGTTGGTGGATCATGATTCCATCATCCACTTTCTTGATTTGATGCCCTAGGAAGAAGCCAAGTTCTCCCATCATACTCATCTTAAATTCACTCTTCATTAGGTCTGCAAACTCGTCAAATAAAACAGAATTAGTAGCCCCAAACAGAATATCATCAACATATACTTGGACCACTAACAGATCTGTTCCCCTTTTCTTTAAGAATAGAGTTTTGTCCACTGAACCTCTCTCATAATGATTTTCAATAAGAAAACTAGAGAGTCTCTCATACCAAGCACTAGGGGCTTGTTTGAGACCATAAAGAGCTTTGTCTAACTTGTAGACATGATCTGGACAAACTCTATCCTCAAAGCCAGGGGGTTGTTCCACATACACATCTTCTTTCAAATAACCATTTAAAAAAGCAGTTTTAACATCCATTTGAAAGAGTTTAAAGTTCATGTGGGCAGCAAAGGCAATTAAGATTCTTATTGCCTCAAGCCTGGCTATTGGAGCAAAGGTTTCATCATAATCTATTCCCTCTTGTTGGTTAAACCCTTGAACCACTAGCCTGGCCTTGTTTCTGACTATAATACCAGAGTCATCCATTTTGGTTCTGAAGACCCATTTAGTTCCAATAACTGACATCTCATTGGTTCTTGGTTCAAGATGCCAAACCTGATTTCTTTCAAACTGGTTCAACTCATCTTGCATGGCCAAGATCCAATCAGGATCAGTTAGTGCAATCTTATAGTCAGTTGGTTCTATATGAGATAAGAAGGAGAAGTAAGCACAGAAGTTCTTCCAAACAAAATTTCTAGTTTGGACACCTTTTGATAAATCACTAATGATTTGATCAGAAGGATGAGAGCTTCTTTCCTTAAACATGCTCTTTCTTACAACATTCGAGTCACCTAATTTAGAACCACTGTCTGTACTGGTTCCCCCTATTTCATTTTCATTTTGAGAGGGTGAACCAGTTTCTTCAGTGTTCTCTCCCACTCCATCTTCAGCTGGATGGGCAAGAGAGTCACTGAGTTCAACAACCTGTTTAGCATTTGCCTCTACTGCACCAGACCCATTGTTGTTTTCAGGAGGTGTTGGGGGGTCTGGTTCAGCAGTGTTTTCTAATTCAGCTCCAGTGAAATTTGTCATCCCTATATCAAAGCCTTCATCATCATCTACCTGCAAAGGCTTGTTGAACATGTTAGTTTCATCAAATAACACATGGATACTCTCTTCAATACACAAGGTTCTTTTGTAGAAAACTTTATATGCCTTGCTATGAGGAGAATACCCAATAAAAACAGCTTCATCACTCCTGGGCTCGAACTTGTCCAAACTGGTCTTACCATTGTTGTGTACAAAACACTTACAACCAAATATTCTTAAATGTTCAATGTTTGGTTTTCGACCCCTTAGAAGTTCATAAGGTGTTTTTCTTAGTATTGGAGTATGTAGCATAATGTACTCACAACATCAACCCAAAATTTCTTGGACAGACCACTCTCTAGAAGTATGGTTCTAGCCATTTCTTCTAGAGTGCGATTCTTTCTTTCAACTACTCCATTTTGTTGTGGAGTTCTGGGGGCTGAAAAGTTGTGAGAAACACCATGCTCCATACAATAAGTTATGAAGCTAGCATTATCAAACTCTGATCCATGATCAGATCTGATAGATGCTAACTGATGATTGATCTTGTTCTGGACCTGTTTCACTAAGATTTCAAATTCATCAAAAGTTTCATCTTTGTACTTCAAGAATATGGTCCAAGTGAAACGATAGTAATCATCAACTAAGACAAATATATAACTAAAGCCATTTCTACTTTGCACACGCATAGGTCCACATAAATCCATGTGTACAAGTTCAAATGGTCTAGAGGAACTAACCACTTTCCTTGGTTTAAAGGAAGATCTCACATGTTTGCACTTTGCACACTCTTGACAGAGCTGGTCTGCCATATATTTGATGTTAGGTAAACCTATCACCATATCTTGTGTTCTCAACTTGTTGAGCAAAGTGAAGCTAACATGTCCTAATCTTTTATGCCAAATCCATTGGTCATCCTCTACAACACTAAGGCAGAGGGCACTGTTCGGTGGAATTTGACTTAAGTATGTAATATATACATTGTTATGCCTTGTTCCTTCATAGACCAGTGCCCCTGTCTTAGGGTTCACTATGTGACAAGTGTTTGATTCAAAATTCACTTTATTTCCCTTGTCACATAGTTGAGATATGCTCAAAAGGTTATGTTTCAAACCTTCTACATAGTAAACATTGTCAAATTCTTGGGAGAGTGACTTACCAACCTTACCTACTCCTTTGATAAGTCCTTTGCTATTGTCACCAAATGTCACGTGCCCTCCCTCGAATGCAGTGAGTGAAAGGAATTGTTCTTTATCCCCGGACATGTGTCTTGAGCAACCACTATCCAAATACCAATATGACTTTCCTTTCACTCGCACCTGCACAAGCAAATTAAAGATTAGTTTTAGGAACCCAGACCAGCTTGGGTTCCTTGTTCTTTGAAACATTTTCAATCTTGACCTTCCTAACACACACTTGTTGGGTGTGGGTTTTGTTCCTCTTGTCATGCTTCGTTTTGGTGAAACATTTTTTTGTAACATGACCACTCTTACCACAATAGGTACAAACATGCATATCCTTGGCAAATATATACTTGCCTTTCTTGAATTCATCCAACCATGTGTTGTCTCTGCCTAGAACAGTTGTAGAACTAGATCCAGAATACCCTAAACCAAACCTTTGAGAATTTCCAGGTTGGGATGTGAGGATGTTTAGGGTTTTCTGAGCATCTAGCATTTTGTTCAATTGGTTCATACAATCTGTTAGCTCATTCTCCTTGTTCTCAAGCCTCTTAAGTTGAACTTCATTTTGTTTCTCAAAAGATTTTAAATCAAGTCTAATCTTTTTGAAGTTCATCCTGTAGTCTTGAGACCTACAGGGAGGGATCTGGTTCGTCACTGGTCTTCTTGATGTTTTCTTGTTTAAGCAGGATGAGTTCAGCCTCAAGATCACATATCTTAGCTATGCACTCATCGTGTAAAACATCCAAAACCTCATCAAAGGCAGTGGGAGAACCAGTCTCTTCAGAAGCCTTAAGATCACCATGTTCCTTGTGTAAATCTTCAAGTTTTTCAATTAAGTGGTCATATGCAAGTATGACATCAGATTTACTTAAGGTACATGTGTCTTTTAGCAGTTCAAAGTTTGAATTATGTGTAATGAATTTCTTGAGCTCATTAAACCCTTTTTCAATTTTTTCAAAAAATTCATCCACTTTAGGGACTGGTTTGGAGTTTAATGTCTCAAGCTCCGTTCTTTGCTGATCTACTGTTATTTCAAGTTCAGAAATTTTTTCTTTAAGTTTTTCACAATTAAGCTCAAGTTCAGCAGATCTAGCACCACATATTTCATAATCTCGAACTGTTTCTTTTAATTTCTTTTTGTTGTTCTGATAGGCAGACCCAAGACTAATGCATTGATCAATGGTGAACTCAAGATAATCAAGTAATTCATCTCTATCTAGATTATGCATATTTGCCTTAATATCATTAGAACATACCTGGTTGTCATTTGAAGTGCTTCCACCAGCCATGAGACAGAGAACCTCTTTTTCTTCCGAACAGACCTCAGACTGGTCTGTGCATGTGAAAGCAGTCGGACAGAGATTTGCTTCTTCTTCATCTTCCTCATTCTCTGATTCTGAATCTCCCCAAACTGCAGCCAACATAACTCTTTTGAAAACCTTCTTCTCAGCCTGGACTCCAGGACTTCCCTTGGGATTTTTCCATGTTGGACACTCCTTGATTCTGTGCCCCACTTCACCACATTTAAAGCAACAAGCATTGGAACTGGTTTTCCTGAACTGTCCAGAATTGTTCCTTCCTTTTGCAAACTTACCCTTGGACTTTGTCCTGAGGTATTTTTCAAACCTTCTGGCCATAAGACTTATATCATCTTCATCTTCCTCAGATTCCTCTGCTTTGAGGACTATTTCCTTGTTTTTTGAACTAGATTCAGCCTTTGAATCTACCAACATCTCATGAGTCATCAAGGAACCAATAAGTTGTTCTAGAGATAGTGTGGTCAGATCCTTTGCTTCTTGTATGGCTGTAACCTTGGGTATCCACTTCCCTGACAAGCTTCTCAACATTTTCCTCACCAACTCTTCACTTGAGAAGGTCTTTCCCAATGACTTTAGTTCATTTACAATGGTCATGAACCTTGGAAACATGTCCTTTATGTTTTCATCCCTAGTCATCTCAAAGACCTCATACTTTGACATAAGCATGTCAATTTTTAACCTTCTCACCTCAGAGTTGCCTTCATATGCAAGTTCTAGTGTATCCCATATTTCTTTTGCAGAAGAACAAGCTAGAATTCGATTTACCTCACATTCTGCAATTCCTTGTTGAACAAGTGACATTGCCTTTGCGTTTTTCTCTAGCTTATTGTAATCTTCACTTGTGTACTCTTCTTCTGACTTTGGAACTATGAGCCCTTCCTGATTCTTCTTGTGGATGAACATGGGTCAATTTTTAACAATCATCCAGCATTCATAATCTATCCCAATGATAAGATTTTTCATGCAATTCTTCCACCAAGAGTAGTTAGTGCCATTGAACTTGGGAAGTCTTGAACTGTTTGATTCTTGAGTAGACATTTTCTTGCTCCTCTAGGTAGTTAACCTTTTGAGAAGTTAGGCTCTGATACCAATTATAAGTTCAAAGTATACTCAAGAAGGGGGGGTTGAATTGAGTATGTGTGTTTTTTCAATCGTTTTCAAGGTTTGTTTATCTTTTTGTGAGAACAACGAAAGAACAGTAAATAAAGAGTAGGAACACAAGGATTTAACGAGGTTCGGCTTCTAAACAAGCCTACGTCCTACACTCTCTCACCAATAATATTAATCAACTCAGAATAATAACAAGGTTACACACTCAATTAAATGCTACAACTTTGTAACACTTAATTCCCCAACTGTTAACTCTAACAGTTCACTCAGTGTTCACAGAACACTCCCCAACCACTTCCCTCTAAGTGGTTCAAATATTACAAACTCAAATCTCCGTAATTTTTTTCTCTTAAAGATGGATATGGAGATAGTTTTGCTCTAAGGATAGACTCTCAGAAAATATAACTTGGTTTTCTTTGGAGAGCAAAAGTCTTTTAGGGTTTTTGCCAAGATTGTTTTTTATATGCTAAGAAAAACCGTGCCCTAGTAGTGTGCTTGGAGACTTGCCTAAATTGTGCAAACAAGCTCAGCTGACACAAGTACAAAGGCACCCATTTCAGACCTTTGTCTCCTTCCACTACATGTAGTGGAAAATACACAAGAGTCCAAACAAGTACATTGCAAAGCTGATTTGGTGAATCAATTTGGCAGATTTCCAAAACATAAGTGATCAATATTTTTCAAATAAATTTTCAAAAATAATTTTGAACACAAAATTTGTACGGATCACTTAAGTGGACGTGCGTAATACTGAGGTCTGTTCCTACAGTGGTCTCAATACTACTAAGTCTACATCTGGCAAAGAGAACTGTTCCAAACTTGTTCTTTGCCTGTTCTTGGCTTGTTCTTGGCCTGTTCTCTTTACTGGATATAAACTTAAAATCTTTTTGCTCTGTACTTAAAAACAAAGAATATTTTCCTAAGTCTATTTTACAAGAAGATCCTAGAAATATAAAAAAATAAATAGCTCCAAGCTCTTGGCTTCTGATCTTCAAGTATCTCAAGACCTTCAAAGTTGCCTTGATGAGTCCTCACTTGATTCAACCTATTCATACACAAATATGCATAGACATCAAGTATAGAGAACTGGTTTGTCATCATTCAAATCAAACATGGTTCAACATGTCCCACATTTAAATATTAATGGGATGATGTATAATATATATACACTTGGTAGACTATTCCATATATTACCAATTGGTTTTTATAATGTGATGTAGGATGGGGTCTCAAAACAAGCAAAAACTCACACAATTTCATAATTTTCGTAGGTCTTGAAAAGCTCAACATAAACAACACCAAAACTTCACTAAAACAAGGATATGGACATGAAAATAAGTTCACTAAGGACTTATATCATGAACTATATCCTTGTTTTATTGAAGTTTTGGTGATGTTTATGTTGAGCTTTTCAAGACCTACGAAAATTCTGAAATTGTGTGAGTTTTTGCTTGTTTTGAGACCCCATCATACATCAATTGGTATCAAGAGCTTAGGTTTCAATACCTCCAAAGATCTTGGTGATTTATTGCAAAAAACTTCAGATTTTTGTTGTTGTTGAACATTGCATAGAAGGTGTTTGATGAAATGCTTGAGTGAATTTTTTTCTTCTTTAAACCCCATACTTCCTTGTCCAATCTTTAAGGGATATTGATGTAAGCCTAAACTCCACAAAAGTAGTATCCTCCACTCGCCTAGCACCAAAAAAATTGTGTTTGAAGTTGTGATTATTGATTGCACTCTAGGTATTTGCTAAAATGCCTAACTGAGTTTTTCTTCTTCAAACCCGATATTTCTTTATCTTATCTTCAAAGGATATTGAAATAAATCTTTTAACACGACAAATAAGTTTTCCTCCTTTACCTATCACCAAAAATTTCTAGCCTATTGTCATCTTTTGAATATGGATTTGTCTAAACACAATTTTTCAATGAGGGTGATTGAGTATATGAAGGATGTGTGCAAACAAATGATTAAATCAATTGACAAAATGGTTGAGACAAAACAAAGAATGTCTAAAGAGTTCAGACCTCAAAAGTTTCAATCTAGATGTACGATTTTGGGTGGGTTTGTAATTTCAAAATTGACCCAAATGCTAGAGAGAATTTAGTATCCCAATACATAGTTGATAAACTTGAACTACATGCCTTGGGTTTTCCTCAACAAGTGACCGTTCCTTTTTCAATTGGGAAATCATATTTTGATGAGCTTACTTGTGTGGTGAGTCAAATAGATGATTGTCATATTGTTTTTGGACAACCTTGGTTGATGAAGAGAAATGTCATCCATGATTCTTGTGAAAACACATATTGTAACGACCCGTATTTTAGCAACATGGATCATTAATAAACGACTTTATAATGATCAATACTTAAAACGAAAGCGGAAGCTCTAACACTTAATCAATTATTATTAGAAATCTTATTAAAATGAAACTAGAAATATTCCAAAGGTTCTCATTAATATTCCAAAATACTATTACAAGCTAGAATATTAACATAAGGCTAGGACTAATACTAAATTGGTAGCTAAACTGCTACTCTTGCAAACTCATGAGTCCCAACCTTCGCTAACACCCGGCTTATTCTTCTTCTTCACCTGATTAGAATGTTCTACTTAATAGTAGAACGCAATTAAGCATATAATAGTCAGAATACAAATTTACCAATCACACGAATAAATCAACATCAACAATTACATTTAAAATAACAACAATCAGTCAACGCAGCGGAAAATCATACAACTAAATCATAACCATTCTACATAATCTACTAGGGTCACCTCAAGACTTTAAACTTCTAAAGTTACTAAGAAGTTTGAAGGTGGTACACAACTTATGGGTTCTCTCCTAGAGGTTGGATAGGGTGGGGCTTATCCACTTTCCAAATCATTCCATCAATCTAAACCAAATCATTCTAACCACTTACTAAGGTCAGCTCAAGAATTTAGGCTTCTTTCGATTCTTTCCTTTCCTTCGTTATTATTATGTTATTATTTTATTTGAACTTAAACTTAAATTCTAAGTCAACCTAACTTATTACTTAGTCAACTCTAATCCACATCCTATCTTGACTTCTAAACTTAATAACAAATTATGCAATCATAATAATTCATAATCATAAAATAAATAAATCAATTAATTGGCATTGCATAATCTAATAAAGGATTAAATTAAATAATATTTAAACAAAATTCAACTTTATTTAACTCAAAATACACGACTTTATAGATAAATATAATAAAAGAATTTAATTAATTAATTTCAAAATAATTTTAATTTAAATTATTAAATTAAATTAATTTTATAAAACTCCAAACTATAAATTTCAAGGTTAAATTTCGAACAAAAATATTTAAATTAAAAATCGAAATTTAAGGATTTAATTAATTAAAACATAAGTTCAATAATTAAATTAGCCTAACTTAATAAAAATCCATATTTTAATAAAAGATCAAGATTTTCGAAGAAAACCCAAAAATCCATCATCGTTCGACTTTCATCAAAAATTAATTAAGGTTAACAATTTTAATTCAAGAACTTATTCAATTAAAAAGGTTAATTCAAGAAAACATGAGATTTAAAGATAGAACAAGATTAAAATAAAAAGATTGATTTTTTAAAACTTAAACCATTCGAAAATTTCAAAAGAAATACAAGCAATGTTAGGTTTTTACATGCACAAGAATTCATCAAATTAATTTATTAAGAATCATATCAATAATCATAGAATATACATCGAATCAAGTTACAACACAAAATAAAACTACAAAGTCATCATGCTATGGTTCGTCTATCATGCGAATCAATCAACATATCCATTCGATCCTTTCAAAAGTAATTCAAAACAATTCTAAAAAATCCTAATCATATTCTAACAATTATGTAATTAATCTATTCTAGAATTAAGTAAAACATCTAATTACCTTAAGTTGAAGTACAAGAATTCAAATCCTTTGCTTGGGTTGGCCGTTTGTTGATGAGTTCGAACAAGGCTTGGTTTCTTGTTTCAATCTTTTTGGGTCTCTTGATCTTTGGATTTTGTGTTTAGTATATTTTGAGAGAGGAAGAAAGAAATTTTGTGATGTTGCTCTTTTGGTAAATCCGTGGGTTTTGGGTGTTATAGGTGGGTTTTTATAGACTTTTGGATGGTTGAGTGAACTCATAAAAATAGGTAGAGAATATTTAGAAAAATATGATTTTTGTTTAATTCATATCTATTAATTAAAAGATTTGAAAAACAAATATTTGATCCAAGTAAGGGGGAGCCGTGTGGGCCTAGGTAGCAAGGTGGGATTGGGCTTTGGCCTTATTTTGGTTAATGCTAGGTAAAAGTTTGGGCTCGGTTTTTAATTGGGCTCAACTTGAATCAATGGGCCAGAAATCAAATGGTAAGCCTTTTCAAGTCCGGTTAACAAGAAGGGACTAAAATTACTTCTAACCCCTACTTAGCCAACTCGTCGTTAATTCCACATTAAATTTGAGTCGGTCCACAACCTTGAGTAGCTTAAAGGTGAAGATTTGGGAACCTAATAGGTTGAGGCCAAAGGAGAGAATGTAAGATAACTGAAAGAAAGAAAAGGGTGTCGTGTGGGTTTTGGTGGGTCAAGGGGTTTTGGACTTGGTTTGATTCGAAAATTTGTGCCAAAAAATTAAGTAATTAATTAAAAAAAATATAAAATAGCCCAAAATTTTGGATTATTACTCATATTCTTTCAAATGGAATCGGGTGAAGATTGTCCAAAATCCTTTTCCTCCAAATGAAGTGCAAGAGGTCATGGTCAAGCATGAGACTCCCATTTGTAATGAAGAGGTGTCCATAGCACAAGACCAAAGTTCATTGCCTATGGTTCATGGTGATCTTCAAAGCGAAGTAAAAGAATCGACTTCTCTCTTCTTCCCTTTTGATGAGGTTTTTGATATTCATGTTGTAAAGGATTATGATGATCAGTTTATTGAGCATGAATTGGATGAAGTGATGAACATGGATGATATGCATGGTAATGATTTTACTATTGTTGATCACGGTGATGCTGATGAGACTTCTTGGGTTATTAATGAATTGAAAATTTCTAGTGTGGTGCATGATGATTCTCTTGGGCTTAATTCTTACTTAGAATATTTTGACATTGGCATTAGTGAATCAAGACTATGGTTTGAACGGAATTCATTACTCCTTGATGCTATGTTTGATCAATCTTATGCTCATGGAGTTTGTGGTTGGTCTAAATTTGCTAAGGGTTTCCTTGATGATATCACTCTTGGTTTGAACTATTCTTGTGTTGGAAACTTAATGTTGTTGTCTATGGCATTAAGATATGGATATTTGAGGTGGCGGGTTAGGTGCGCCAATGCTATACTTGATTTCTTGGTTGATGTGTGTCGTATTTCGTTGGTTGTGCTACTTGTCCTCCTTGTTTGGGTGTTTAATCCGGGTGGGTCTTCGATGAACAATGGACGTTTTGATTCGGTTCCCCTAGGTATAGCTACCGAGTTAGTGGATTGGACCTTTTTCGTTGTTGGTTGTTCTCACTATGTTCCTTGTTGAAGGCGAGGATTTGAGGGCAAATCCTTTTTTTAGAAGAGGAGTTTGATACATAACGGGATGGTCAAACAAGCATCTTCAACGGTCAACGACGACTCTTTCTATATCTATTAACTTGTTAGTTTTAGCTTCATTTTTAGCTTTACTTTTATGCTTTTCAGGTTGTAATAAGTAGCTTAAACTCTTGTTTTAATGCTTTAGTAGTTAACTAGGCTTGTAATAGCATGAGAATAAAGGATTAGAATGGCTAAAATGGGCTAAAGAAGTCTTACACAGCCGTGCATGAGCATTGCACGACCGTGCAAGGAAGATCGTGTAAAAGAGAGGCATTTTTGAAGGTGCACGACTGTGCAAGCTAAACCTGCATGACCGTGCACGATCCAGAGACATTAGCAGATTTTGCACAACTGTGCATATTAGGTTGTATGATCGTGCAGGCTAACCTTGCACAACCGTGCACGATCCAAAACCATAGTTTTGGCTCCCACGGTTGAACTGCACGACCGTGCATGGCCCGACCAGCACGCGTGAATTCGTATTTTGCTTCCCTTCTCTTGCTTTGTTTAGTGCTTGGTTAATATTGGCCCTTGATTGGTTAGAGATTAATGGCCTAGGTTAGAAGCTTAATTAGGGGTTGCTTAGTCTATAAATGGTCTCTTTGCCTCATGTAAAAATCAGATTTGTTGAAATGAAAAATTGAGAGTTTTCTCTTGTTGGAGTGCTTAGTGAACTCACCCATCCTTGGTGGTTGGAAAATCTTGCAAACTTTGTGATTGTAAGTCATTTTGTATTCGTTACCTTTGTGATTTAGATTAGATTATGTTTAGTTCATGATTATAGGTCCTTAGTGAGCTTATTTTCATGTCCATATCCATGTTTTTATGAGTTTTTCATGTTCATGTTTGGGGCTTCAGACCTACGAATTTCTTTTTCTCTAGGGAAGTTTTGGTAGTTTTTGCTTGACTTTGACACCCCATCCTACATCATAATGGAACCCTACCAGCCTAGTATATTGTCAGACTCTTGGCCGGCCTATGCCTAGTGAAGTTTATCATGGTATCAGAGCCAGACCTATGATATGTGACCCTAAATGGCTAAAAAAGAAAAGTTAAAGTTTACTGGATCAAATTGAGTAGGTCCATGTTGTAATGGGGAGAAAAGAAGTACTCTAACCTGAAAAATAACATGAGACAAAGTTTTAAAAGGGACCTTACATGTATCCGATTGAGGGGGAGTGTTAAAGAATAAACCTGTCATATAAGCTTGGTGGGATACTCCTTATAAAACCAAATTAGTTTTACAATTGAACCCCATCAGGCTTGTATATTATTAGACCTTCCTCTGACCTAGGACCCCAACTAGGGTTAGTGAAGTTTGTCAAGTATATATACTCCTAAATCCTAGTCCATATAACCTAAATTACTATTGTATTAAAAAATTTCTCATGATCAATAAAATCTCGTATCTTTCAATAGACACACGTAAATTATATGTTTATTCTTTTTAAGCTTTACCATATTTTTTTCCCGTGTAATCTCAATTGTGTTTTTTTTCCCGAGTAATCTCTTGTTTCCATTTGTATAACCCTTTACAATATTATTGGCTCAAACGATATGTTTAATAATAATTTGACAGAGTTAAATAGTCTAGAAAGTCAATTTATTACAAACACGTTTCACACTTTCACTAATAGGAATTGATCAGAAGTTAACGTGCCCACACAACACTCGCTGGGTAGAATGAAGTAGGGATGTCAAAACGGGTTAACGGTACAGGTTAGGGTTGAACCAACAGGTTCAGTTCAATTTCGGTTTGGGTTAAATCAGGTTATTAGCTCAATGGTTCAGTTCAATTCAGTTCAAGTCATTTCGATAACAGGTCATAACAAGTTGTTTTTTTCTCGGTGACAGTTCAGTTCAGGTTCAGGTCATTAATGGTCAGGCTAGTATCAGTTCACTTCAAAACGGTTCAGGTTAATATAGTTCAACGATCAGAAATGGTATGTTTCAGGTTGGCATCAGTTTACATCGGGTTATTTTGGAGCGTCCATTATCGTAAAAATTGATAATAAAACACTGTTGTTTGTAAGTATGTGTAATAAAGGAAATACAACGATGAAAAAATTAACTTAAGACAAGAACAATTGAAAGGAAAAACCAAGAACATAGGTGTGTCGTGGATTGAGATCCATTGACTTGAAAACGAATTCCGACGCCACCGAGGTGCACTATAGTCGTTACCGGTACATAATTCAAGGTATCACACCTTCTTCCTCACTATGGCACTCTAGGGAGAAAGATTGGAGTTTGAACACTTATGCCTAAGGAAAAATGAGAAAGGGAATGACCTTCTTAGAAGATAAGAAAATCAGAATATTATATGAGTAATATTTGTAATTGTGTTGTTGAAGAAGATGAACCAAAAGGTTTTATATATAGGCATCATAGAGAATTCTAGAGCCTTTGTAACAATCAGAATGTAATTGCCACAATAAAGACCATAATAAACAAGACAATCAACTCTCATAAACATGGATGTTACAAGAAAAGATTCCCCCGAGAAACCCCAACAGTCACTACATCCCGAGCCGCGACCTAGGTAGCGGCCCGCGATAAGATACTGGATCTGAAATGCTTCATCAGGCCCCTTGGTAGCGGACCGCGACCTGGGTCGCGGCCAGCGATGGGTCACTGACTCAGCAAACGTATAAACGTCATAACTCCTTCGTTACTTGTCAGAATTGAGCTTATGACCTATCGTTGGAAAGTTCTTGAAGTCTACTTTCCAATGCAATTGTAATTACTTCAATCCATTTAGTATACAAAAATTTATGATTAAAATAGTACACAATGGTCTTTTCCACTTTTATACCAACAATCCCCCACTAAAAGTGAAAAAAGAAAAGAAATATATAGAATGGAAAGAAAAGAGATGTTCTTGGGCATAAGAGGACTATGTTCTACGAATCTAAGGGTGGACATACTTTGAAACCCTTAAACTCTTGATCAAAGAGTGGACGGACCTTGAAACTCTAAGATTTAAAACACGACCCCCACATTGCATATCTCCATCCAAAATTGTTTAACCTCCGCGCTGTGTTGTGCCTTTTATTGCCAAGCACAAAACCCCAAAAACTAGTGGAAGCTCTAGGGAAATAGCTCATGTGTCCCATAGAAAGTGGCTAGCTTTCACATCCACATAGGTGAATTCTTACATGCGTCTCTCAAGCATTAGAATTCATTAAGAGCATAATATGCTCAACCTCGAACCAACATTACCATCCGCTCACGCCATAGGGATAAGCCAATGATCGTAATGTATCAAAGAGCTTTAAGGCCCATCCCCCTCGACGATAACATAACTTGTTTATGTGGCAACCCTTTCGTCAAAGGATCCGCTAAGTTCAATTCAGACTTTACATATTCTAGGGCAATTACCCCATTTTTCAACAACTGTCTCACCGATCCATGTCTAATCCGCAAAGTGCCTGTTTTTTCCATTGTAATTACTATTGTTTGCCACCCCAATGGCAGCTTGAGAATCACAATGTATTGACACCAGTGAAGACCTTTTCCCCCACAATGGGATGTCTACTAAGAGTCTTCTTAACCAATCTGCTTCTTGACCTGCAAGCTCAAGAGCAATGAATTCAGATTCCATGGTGGAGTGTGCTAAACATGGTTGTTTAGAAGACTTCCATTAAATATCACCACCACCCAACATAAAAATATAACCACTAGTAGAAGACAATTCATCATTATCGGTTACCCAATTAGTATCACAATAACCTTCCAAAACTTTAGGAAAGCGATTAAAATGCAAGCATACCTCCATTGTTCCTTTAAGATACCTCAATAGTCGGTTGAGGGCACTCCAATGCATATGACTTGGATTGTGTGTGTACCTACTAAGTCTACTTACCGCATATGCAATGTCCGGATGTGTGCAATTCATTAGGAATATCACACTTCCAATTACTTTTGCATACATATCTTGAGAAACACTTGAGCCCTTATTCTTGACAAGTTTCATGTTAGCATCATATGGAGTCTTACAAGGAGAAACATCAAAGGAGTTAAATTTCCTAAGGATTTTTTCCACATAGTGAGATTGACTTAGAGTATAACCGTCTTTAGTCTTCGTTAACCGAAGTCCAAGAATTACATCAGCTTCTCCTAGGTCCTTCATCTCAAAATTTGTAGAAAGAAAAGCCTTAGTCTCATTCATAACCTCCATGTTAGAACCAACAATAAGCATGTCATCAACATACAAACAAATGACCACACAAGAACAACCAACCAATTTAGAGTACAAACAAGAGTCCGACACATTCACTACAAACCCATTACTTCTAAGTGTTTGGTCAAACTTCCCATACCATTGCTTGGGTGCTTGTTTTTTGCCATAGAGAGACTTCTTAAGTTTACATACCTTGTTCTCTTGTCCCTCTACAACACAACCCTTGGGTTGGGTTATATAGATCTCTTCATTTAAGTCACCATTAGGAAAAACCGTCTTAACATCCATTTGATGTACCTGTTTTCCGATACACACTAGTTTCCACAAGGTTAGCATTAGAATCATTAAGGGTAAGAGATTTGAACTTATCTTTGAGACGGTTGGCCTCCTCAGTCCTCATATGACTAATGAGTTCTTGAAGTGTTAGATCTTTCTTCTTGTCCTTCAAAGAATTCCGATAGTCATTCCGTGAAGGCGGGAATTTTTCAAGCAACACATTGGCTTGTAAAGTATCACACATCTTCATGCCTTCACATTTTATTGTCCTTCTCCTTCTTTTTCAAGGCTTCCTTTTGTGACTCAGTGGGGGAATCTGTGGAAACGGTGGCGGTGCTAATCTCTTCTATGACGTCTTTTTAAATCATGTAATCAATCTCCATTTGCTCAAAGAAGATAAGCAACTTTTGAGACCACCTCTTAGTTTTTTCCATCCAATGTCTCCAACTTAGAGAGATAAAAAAAAATGGTTCGTTCATTCCGTTGTTGGTAACCATAATTCGTTTTCAAAATGTTTTTTGTAAGTATGTGTAATAAAGGAAATACAACGATGAACAAATTAACTTGAGACAAGAACAATTGAAAGGAAAAATCAAGAACTTAGGTATGTCGTGGATTGAGATCCACTGACTTGAAAACGAATTCCGACGCCACCGAGGTGCACTATAGTCGTTGCCGGTACATAATTCAAGGTATCACACCTTCTTCCTCACTATGACACTCTAGGGAGAAAGATTGGAGTTTGAACACTTATGCCCAAGGATAAATGAGAAAGAGAATGACCTTAGAAGATAAGAAAATCAGAATATTATAGGAGTAATATTTGTAATTGTGTTGTTGAAGAAGATGAACCAAAAGGTTTTATATATAGGCATCATAGAGAATTCTAGAGTCTTTGTAACAATCAGAATGTAATTGCCACAATAAAGACCATAATAAACATGGCAATCAACTCTCATAAACATGGATGTTACAAGAAAAGATTCCCCCGAGAAACCCCAACGGTCACTACATCGTGACCCGCGACCTAGTTAGCGGCCCGCGATAAGATACTGGATCTGAAATGCTTCATCAGGCCCCTTGGTCGCGGACCGCGACCTGGGTCGCGGCCAGCGACGAGTCACTGACTCAGCAAACGTATAAACGTCATAACTCCTTCGTTACTTGTCTGAATTGAAATTATGACCTATCGTTGGAAAGCACTTGAAGTCTACTTTCCAATGCAATTGGAATTACTTCAATCCATTTAGTGTACCAAAAGTTATGATTAAAATAGTACACAATGGTCTTTTCCACTTTTATACTAACAAACACAAAAAGTTTCTTAATATCTTAATTGTGAAATGAAGTTACTTTCAAGTTGAATAAGATTTCAGTTCAGTTCAGTTCAGGTCAGATAATGTAACGGGTTGATTTCAGTTCAGTCCAATTTAATAAATCTTCGGGTTTGGGACATGTTATCCTCAGTTCATGTTGCTTTCAGTTCAAGTTTAGTCAGTCCGGGTCATTAATTCACGGACCAATAACAGTTTAGGTCAATTTCAGGTTGCGGGTTACTTTCAGTTCAGTTTATTTCAGTTCAGGTCACGGTCAGTTCAGTTAACCCAACGGGTTCCAACCCAAACTGACATCCCTATAATGAAGTTTAAGTTCAAGGGAGTTTTGTGCAAAGTAAGAAATGCAAAGTTGTGATTTTGTTACCTAGCATGATCTGAAATCATCCGACCCAAAACAAATCAATAGTAATTTGCTTAAAGATAATGTTGGGTCATTACTCAGTTTCTACTTCGATGAAGTCATATATGAAGTAACAATAAATTTATTGACAACTCAAAAGTTTAACAATTATACTAATTGCACGCAAATATATATACATATTATTTACATATAACTTTTGAAACAAAAGAAAATTATACAATTAAAAAATCTTATTATCATTATCTCCGAGCTGATCTAAAATCACCCGATCAGAAACGATATGACCCAAAGCGATCCGGTTTGACGCAATCCGATCTGAAATGGCCCCAATCTGAATTTGGTCTCAAATTTCAATCTGAATTTTTGGTCTAAAATATTCAATGATCCGATCGAAATATATGTCCAAATCCGAAATATATATACACACACATTTGTTTGTTTGTTTTAATTCGTGGACCGTTTTTCATTAATTAAAATGAAACAAAATAATTCAATTTCTTAAATATGGAAACAATTGGGGCAACTTGTAGCTATCAATATGCCAAGCACAAGGTTATATTAGATTGATCCAAAAATGGTCACCCCACCATATGATGTCCTCTAGCTAATTGAGTATGATATATTCGATCCTTGCTTAATTGCCCTTAGCGGCCCGTTTGGTTGTTGGTAATAAATTGTGGTAATGGTAATGAATTTATAGTGTAATTTTGTTAAGGAGAAACCTTATAATCTTCATGGAAAACAATTTTTCATTCCCAAGCTTCAATTTTTTCTCATTTTTCGTTCCCATCCATTACCATTGGGGGGGTGGTATTTGATGGGAATGAATATTTGTGAAGAAAATTAGATAAATTGGAGCTTTCACCATGGGAATGGATTTTGATTTCCCTTTCAAATTTAGTTATAAATTCGTTCCCATTACCATGATTTATAACCGGCTACCAAACGGGCCGTAAAAGTATTTTCCTCCTTCTTTTCTCCACTAAAAAAACTACCAAGAATTTTCTTTTTGTAAAAGTTAGTGGGGTAGAATACAATCCCATTTCCACTAAGGAAAAAAAAAATGTGACCTCTTTTCTAACCCTTTTGTTACCCGGCCCATTCAATATGGGGTTGTATCTAGATAAAGGCCAAAAGTTTGCCCCATGTTACACTCTAAGAAAGAGAATAAATAAAGAAAAAGAAGACTATGAAGAAAGTAAGAAGAAAAAAAAAGGACTAAGTTATATATCCATAACATCTAAGGGTGGTTGACCGTCTTTGGCAAAGCAATATTATATGTTAATAATTTAGTCATAATCTAAGGAGGAAAATTATGGGTGATGTTTACTTGTTTATGATGAAAAAGAAAGAAAGAAATGGTGGACCAAAGTATAAGCATTACTATAGGATTATGTACTCGTACATATCATATGTCGTCAAAAGATAACATACCTAAAATTAAGGATAATGACTCATGCTTTGATTAGTTGTCTTTGTTAGTGCCGTATAGTAGTGTTGTTTTGCTACTTGACAAAATAAATGTTTGACATCACGACAAAAAATGTAAGAGTTGAGACTCAAAATTATGTTATATACTTTATTACATTCCTTACATTATTAAGTTTTGATGCAGCACAAACACACCATATATACCTAACACATGAATAATTAATTCCATTTTGTAAAGGAGGATAGATGGGATTCTAATCTATAACTAATGTGTCACATTAGCTTTGATATCATATTAAATGATCATCTCAACCAATAGTTAAGCCGATTGTTGAGGACCAACATTATGTGGTATTTTGGTATACTCTCTATACATAGGTATACCCTGTTCTTTGGACTGAATTAACTTGAACTGTACTAAATTAAATTAAACTGAACTGAAATTTCAAAAATTAAGTCCAAAAGAACGTAGTCTTAGAGTTAATCTTTAGCACTATATATTATGTTCTCAAAACTAAGAGGTGACACCAAAATAAAACAAAATACTATATTACATTTTGATTTAAAGTGAACTAGAAGCGTCGTTGTATGCTGGTAGACTCATGCCTATAAAAAGTGGTGAAAACTAGATAAACACAATACAAAGTCATGTGTTTTTGTGCACAAGAAAGAAAATATCAGCGAAAATTTCAGGATGTTTCAAGATGATCAAGGGATATGGACGGAAAAAAGTGCTACTAAAAATCATGCCTATAAAATGTGTTAAAACTACATATTGGACTGAAATTAAAGGCTATAATCCATTCTTTTTAACGTCTCAAGATTTAGAAATATAAATATTCAAGAATGTTTAAGATCGAAGACTAGGAATGTGAGAGGGCTATATCAGTTGTGTTGGGGTTTGCAATCCATGTCCCACATCGAAAAAATAAGAAAGTGTTGTCTTGCTTATCAATGTCCACAAACTTCATTAGTATGAGGCCTTTTGGGAAGGTGCCCAAAAACAAAATCGTGAGGGCTTGGCTCAAAGTGGACAATATCATACTAATGGTTGAGCTATGGTGTGTACGCCTGCGGCCTTACAAGTATCGTATAACGATTTAATTTTTACTTCTTCAATTCGGTGTCTCAAGGCCAAAAAAAATAAAATAAATAAATAACCTAATAATTAATACTCCCTCCGTAACATAAAACTTTCAACATTTGCCAAATTTTGGTGTAACAAAAAACTTTTAACAATTTTTTTTTTTGCACTTCTGGAAAAAAAAGTTCTATTTATTTACCACTTTGCCATTATTAAAATACATTTAACTTAACATAAAATTAATCACATATCTTCATCTACTAACACATTTACTTACTAACTTAATGATTCCCACCAAATTCCCAACCACCCATTCATATTTTCCATTTAATTGGATACTTTTATCAATGCTCATCCATTTAACTCCCTCAAACCCTAACTGATCTTCATTCATCTCCCTCCTTCCATCGCCTCCATCAAATATTCTTCATTTGTCTCTTCAGTTCCTCAATAGCTTGCATCTCCATTCTCATTCTCTCTCTTCTCGTCGTCCTTCTCTCTACTCTTCTCTTCCTCCATAAACCCTAACTGTTCTTCCTTCTCTCATCTCTTCACTTTCACCATAAACCCTAATTCTCTTTCTCTCATCTCTTCAGTTCATAATTTAATCCATCTTGCTTTTTGTCCTTCTCTGCACAAACCCTCTAATCTCATCATGATCGACATTAAACCTCTTAAAGATGTTGTTCAGGCTGAAGAAAACCCAGAACTTAAGCCAGTTCTTCAAGTTGCCATAGATTTGCTTGGTTCTGGCTATACGTCTCATTTTACGAGACTATACAAGAAAGGCTCGCATGTCGATTTAATGGGTTCCAAAGGTGTTGTAGCCTTTGAGAAGGTCATAAAGCAGTTTATACAAGCAGAGGAAGAACTGAAGATAGAGATGGAAAAGCCCAAAGAGTCCCAAGGGGTTATCGTTTGTGGATTGGCATCTCCTCAGTCCCAGGAAGGTAAAGATGCACTGATGAGAAGGACGGCTATGCCGAATTATGTCTCAAGGCTGGGTAAGGAAAAAATAAGTCCCATTCGCCCAAGATTAGGTAAATCTGCATTTTTGAGGCGAGAAAGAGGGAAAGGAGTTAAAATCTATGACCCAGCGAGGATGAGATTTTGAAGGTTGTGAGCAGGCAAAGGATGACAAAGTTAAGCCGGAGGTGGAGATGGTGAAGGTCAAAGAGGAGGTTGTAGATCTGACTGCTGAAGAAATGATTGATGGTGAGGTACAAATCATCAACGAAGGGCTCTTTCACTATCTTGTTCAAATGTCTGAATAAGAGAAGGACATACTCACCAACCTTTGAGCTCTGCTCTGTTTTGGGTATTTTCTTTTTTGATTTCTGTTTTAATTTTAGATTTTTATTTGTTTTGCTTTGTGTGGTTTTTTCTATTATGAGTTGGGAATTTTTTCTTCTTGTTTTGTCTTATAATTTTTATTTTTATTTGGTATGATTTGTTGGGGATTTTCTGTTATGAATTGGTTTTTTTTTTTTTTTGTTTGATTTGTGTTTTAATTTTAGATTTTTATTTGTTTCGATTTGTAGGGTTTTTCCTGTTATAGGTTCGGTATATTTTTTTTTATTTCTGTTTTAATTTTTAGATTTTTATTTGTTTTCATTTGTGGGGTTTTTTTTATGTTATGACTTGGGTATTTTTTTGTGGTTTTTTCCTGTTTTGTCGTGGTTTTTTTCCTCTTTTGTTGTGGTTCTTTGTGTTTTGTCTTTTTGGCATGATTTAGGTGTGATTTATTGTTCTGAATTTGGTTTGATTTTGTTCTTAATTTGATATGATTTAGTTGTGCTTTCTTGTTCTGAATTTGGTATGATTTTGTTGTCATTTTGGCATGATTTTGTTGTGATTTATTGTTCTGAATTTGGTTTGATTTTGTTCTTATTTTGACATCATTTAGTTGTGCTTTGTTGTTCAGAATTTGGGTTGATTTTTTTTTGTCATTTTGGCCTGATTTATTTGTGCTTTCTTGTTCTGAATTTGGTATGATTTTGTTGTCATTTTGGCATGATTTACTTGTGTTTTCTTGTTCTGAATTTGGTTTGATTTAGATGTGTACATTTTGGCATGATTTAGTTGTGCTTTCTTGTTCTAAATTTGGTTTGATTTTGTTCTTAATTTGACATGATTTAGTTGTGCTTTCTTGTTCTGAATTTGGGTTGATTTTGTTGTCATTTTGGCATGATTTATTTGTGCTTTCTTGTTCTGAATTTTTGTTTGATTTTGTTCTCATTTTGGCATGATTTAATTGGTGATGCTGACTCTGCTATGATGGATATGATATTGGTTATGCTGGAGTATTATTGGTGGTAGCAGTTGATGATTATAAAAAGTCTTGCTGAGTCCCTACACCTTAAACAGTTTACAATGGTCCCTTATGCTTATAAAAAATCTTCAAGAGTACCTACAGTTTAAAGAGTCCCTACACTTCCTTTGTAACCTAAAACTTTCAACATTTTGGGGAAGCCAATGATGATGAATGATGCTATACAAATGATTTTATAAAATACTGCTAATCTAAAAATACCATCCCAATGATCTGTTTGAGGGATGTTCTTTTTATGTGAGTGTGTTGTATGTCATGTGTGTGTGTGTGTGTGTTTTTAATGAGACCCAATGTTCTAAATGTGTGTTCTATTAGCCAAATGATGAAGGGACTCATTTTCATATTTTTAAGTTTTGTTTGTGTTTAGTTGCTCTAGTCCACTATCATACATATGATATGACTATTGTAGTAGCCTCACAAACAATACTTTTATGTGACAAAAAAAACTTCCTGATGGCTATAATAGTGTACAAAAGGAAACAATGAGCAAAATTCAATTCCTAACATTAGCAAAATGTTCATTGAATAGGAGACAAAAGTATGATTACATGGTGTAGTTATCTGACTGCCTTAGTATACAAAAACTTTCACTAGGATTCAAGTAACCAAACCCAAAAAGTTGCTAAATCTATACATAAAGTTAATATAATGTGTTCTTCCATTTGGTTACGTGAGGTAGTCCAAATGTCTACCTAACTTACTGAAACCTAGTTATATACTCTTCATCTTCATCACTATCCATTCTACTGCTAGAATCTAAGTATGCATTAAACTGTTCTTCAGCATCATGCAGATATATATTCCTCTATGTACATGTATGTTTCTGTGTTGCCCTGTTCTTCAGTTGCACTGAGTGAATTCAAGTGGTTCACTGCTTGATCAATGATATCCTGACCCACCTCTATAATTTCAGGCAATGTACCCAACCTTTCCAACCTCTTTTTCCCAATATGTGGCAGTTTGTAATTGTTACCACCTTGAACTTTGAGTGCCTCAACCATAACTAGCTGCAATGTAATCTATGCATATTTAATTAAAGTAGGGATAAATTCTTCATATGCTTCATTCACTCTTTCTATAACCTCATCTACATTCTTGGGAAAAGATTGGTATTGTAGGCTTTGAAGTGCCCTGAACAAACTCAAGTCCAAAATGTTAAAATCAGGTGATTGGGCAGGTTGATTAATTAGATGAATATTGAATCCATCTACACTTGCTACAGCCCTAAAATCTAGATCAGTATCCTTTAGGTGTGGCCTAGCATTATCCTGTTGTATCATTATGTCCTTTGACAAAAATGCAGACCACTTTTCCTTGATGCATGGTATGACCTTGTTGATAAGCATATCCCTAGTCACAGCTTGGTTTACATTGTTGATGGCTTTTGTTTCTAATGTACCTGCTGGCCTGTTCTTGCTTCTTTTCCTGGCCCTTTCTTGAATAACAAAGGGAAATATCCTAATTTTCCCATCAAAAATGATGTCCCCTTCAGCACTAAATTGTGGTTTTGCAGTTACACCATGAACATGACCTTAATACTGTAATTCTTAGACTTGGAAGTCCTATATGGGTCAATCTCCTTAGGAAGCAAATAAAACCTTGTTGTTGTTGGATTCAGATAGAACCATTTCTCATCTATGTGCACAATGTTCTTCATGTCAACAAACTTGGCCTTTTCATCAACACTAGCTGTTGGTTCAATATGCTGCAGCACCCACTTGAATCTGTCTACTTTGTTTTTGTCACTAACATTAGGATGGTTAGGACTTGTATGTGCTCTAAGTAAACCTTTCTTCAACAATCTAAACACATGCATATGGGAACAACCTAAAGCAGCAACATATGCTCTGTATGTTCCCCTTTTATGCAATGGAACTGACTGCAACCACTCATCACTGTTTGTATAATAGGGTTTTCTACCTGAATTTCCTTTTTTTTCTGTTGCTGACATCTAAGGCTTCCCCCCTAAGTTGCTGTTTTTCAACCCTCTTTAATAGCTTGTTTATTGTGCTCTTGTGACAACCAAACTCCCTGGCTAACTTTGTTTGGATGCCCCATGGCAGTCTACTCCCCTCTTTGAGACCCATTAAATGGTACACCACCTTTAATCTGTGATTTTCTGTCAAATTCTTAACTTCATGACTAACTAAATTTTGTTCCCATGTTTTAGAAGGTTAAACAGGGGATGCTATGAGCCCTTCCTCCATCAGCAACTGATCAACATCATAGAAGCTGTCTAATTCTTCATCTTCCATTTTTGCTTTTTTTGGGAAGATGAAATGAGTGTAGTGTGCGTATTGTAATTATGCTAACAGTAGAATTAATCTGTAATTAATTTCTAACTAAGTGCACTGTGTGCTGTGCTAAGCATTAATTTTTTTTTGCTTACCTCAAAAGAACTGCTGCCATGAATGCTCTAGCTGAGATCGAGGAGATAGCTCAGATATTTTTGGTTGTTGAATGGAATGAATGCTGTATTAAATGCCTTTGTTGTGTTTTAAATAGGCAAGAGTTTGAATTTTATGATTGAAAATAATGGTGGGAAAATATTGGAGGGAAATGAAAAAATAAATTTGGCTCGGAAAAAAAATCAGCCAAATTTATTTTCCCTCTTCTTTTCCCATCAGTTTTGGAGTCACATGGGAGCTGTTGGCCCCACGACAACTGATTTTTTTTTTATTTTAAACTTCTCCCTCCTTTTTTTTCACATGGACCCCACTTTCTCTATCTAATTTATTCTCTCTCTTCTACACAATTACAGCACAATTAACACCCTAACAAAAATTGCATGGGAGTCCGCGTAAAGTACAAATGTTGAAAGTTTTATGTTATGGAGGGAGTACATAATATCTACGTACCGAGGCATTCATTAGATATTTCATAATGTAATGTCAATTTTATTATATCGCATGGATTTTTATTTTTGTTTTTGGAAATAAGTTGTGTTAAATTTGATTGAATATTATAAACGGGCCTGTGTAACCTAATATGGAAGAGAAGAAGACGAGTTAGGTTACTTACAAACCATATGAGGTTCCTTCCTAAAATCAATTGGGGATAGGACGAGTAATTCCTAGACTTATAAGTTATTTTAGTCTCTCCTCATCCTCCGATGTTGAACACTTACTAGTGCACAGGTTCAACACGTTGCATTCATATTTGTTATATTTTATATGCATAATATAAGTTAGGTAGTAGAGAGATATTATTGAATAATAATGGAGCTACTAAAAGAGACAATAAGGCTATATGCTATTTAGAGCCCTTTGAGTAAAAATGAAGGCAATTCAAGGAGAGCAATATTGAAGCGAAATACCTTAGCTTGCAAGAGAAAGACAGCGCAGTACGAGAGTAATATGTGTCTCTTTATTAATATATATTATCACGACGATCATATTCATATATGCATATATATCATAGACTTGTGAGAGAAGAATAGTAAAGAGTAAACTACTTGATTAGTCGTCCATGGCACTTCCATTTGTTTGCTCAATTTGTATCATTGCTATGCAACTATGATTAAGCACTTCTTACATTGTTATTTACATAAATATATTTGTAACCCATTTGAAAATCCCAAAAAAAAGTCATAATAGTTACTTTTGTATCAAGGAAAATGATATGTGTACCACATAGGTCCTTACGGCTATATATAAATTTAACGCGTCGAAAGTAAATATTTTGATATAAAAAAAATGATGATTTGTTATTTCTATATTGAGGAAACCCATATGCATGTTCTAGTTCTTACAGCCGCATATAATGTGTCAAAAGTAAATGAAATGCATTTTATGCTTATATGCATTTCTTATTACTGCGTATTGCATATATATTATCCATTTATTAATATACTTTAAATAAATACATTAATTCAAAGGGATTTAGAGAATTAAGCTAAATGGATAATATGTTTCTTAAATTTTATAAATTGATTCATGGGTAATTCTTTCCCGCATATATTTTTTGAATCACAGGCAATATGATTCTTTTTTTTACAGTAATGTCATATATACTATCCATTTATTTATTGGTATACGGAGTAGTAGTATATGTTAGAACAATTCGGATGAGATGGCTTACCAATACCAACAAAAAGTCTACATAGAAAATTGTATTTTGCTTGCAACATATAATTAAGTCTCTGCTGCAAATGAACAAATTTGTGTTAGCAATCAAGTTGAATTCAATTTAGTTGTTTTTTTCCAACTCAAAAAAAAAAAAGAGCCTAACTCATCGCAAAGGTGCAAATGCAATTTTTTGAAAAACTAATCTAGTCTAGTAACTCTATATCTATATCTATAACCCTTAAAAACGGTGATAGCAAGTTGCTGTTCATTTTGAACAGTAACGCAATCCAACGGATTACCTTCTTCCCATGACATCATCTTAATTTTGAAACAAAATCTCGCCATAGCCGTCGACATCACGATGCGCGTAGTGCCAACACTAGTATTACTAAAACATCTCTAATGATGTTATTATTGACACATGTCATATTCTCAACAATTTTTTTTTCCCGCCAAAATTACGGGTCCGTTTACTAGAGCGAAAAATGTTTTTCATGAAAATAGTTTTCCTATTTTACATCGTTTACGTTGGGTGAAAAATTAAAATGTAAAATTTTGGGTGAAAACTCATTTTACACCCTATTGGAAACAATTTCCTCTAAATTTGGAGTAAACTTATTTTCAGTGCAAGTAAACAATGGAAAATTTCTATGAAAATGAGCTTTCCAACGTAAAATGTTTTTCATGGAAAATCATTTTACATCGAAAACGTTTTACACCAAAGTAAACGGACCCTACATGTAACATCATTTTTTCCTTGAAAGTCTTCTACGAATTTACATTAAGGCTCCGGTTACTAGAGTGAAAAATGTTTTCCTCGAAAATACTTTTCCCCATTTTACATCGTTTACTTTGGATGAAAAATTAAAATGTAAAACTTGGGCTGAAAACTCATTTTACACGTTATTGAAAACATTTTTCCCCAAATTTGGGGGTAAAACGTATTTTCCGTCCAAGTAGACTTTGGAAAATTGCTATGAAAATGAGTTTTCAAGCGTAAAATATTTTTCATTGAAAATCATTTTACGTCGACAACTTTTTTCTCCCAAGTAAGTAAACAGACCCTAAATTCAACTCTTCAAAAAAGTTGTTAGTGCAAATAGTATTTCAACACTAAATTTTTATTAATTTTTTGACCTTTTCATCACCCTTTTTTCATACCCAACTTTTTATACATAGTATCCAAACAATCATTTCTAAATAATTTTACTATATATGTTGCCATTAAATTCTTTTTGCTAAACCTACATTTTCATTCAACAGGTGTGGAATTTTTTTTTAAAAAAAATATTAACCTACAATTATTCCCTATATAAACTGTGCATTGCACGGGAGACTAATCTAGTAGAAATAATAATCTTAATAATCTTATTTACAAATTAGGACAAAAGAAAATATATTAGGGATTCTCCTTTGCAACTATATATAAAGTAGGATCTTCTTTTACCAACCTCATTTTATATAAAGGTCAAATAAAATAGTACATCTTAAAATAAAACGTCAACAAAGGAAAAATCAAGCAATAACAAAAATAGAAAACCTAAAAAAGTGATTTTCACTTGCTTTTTATTTGTCAATTTTCATTTTCGACATGTTTTCCATAAGTTTTATTGATTTTTATATAATTATAGGACTAATATTATCTGAGTTTAAAAAAAAATCATAGTGATTGTGTGATACCAAATGGGCCTACTTTATTATATCGATTTATGCATATTTTTATTATAAATTCACCTATATTTCCATTTCTAGTAATGTATTTATACAAAGAATTGGTCCATTAACGACGGGTACACATTTCTAGTTCTAGTAGAGTATTAAATCCTGCCGCAAATGTAGATCGTTTTTGAGCCCATCATTAAAATTTACCTTATACATAACCCAAACTCTATTAGAAATGACTCATTTATGACGAGATTGAGACGGGAAAAATGATTTGCGACCCCCTTTTTTACAACGGGATCACATTTTTGCGATGGAAATTCCCGTCACAAATAGCATTTTTTTCTAGTAGTGTAAATTACTTTAGTCCCAAGTCAAGGAAGAGGATACGTTATTTTTCTACATGGTAAGGTATATTGTGCCCCAACACATGTCTCATATCTCATGATTACTAAGCTCTTATTGCCTGACCCACAAGGTCATAAGGGCTCCAAGGTACCCACAAAGGGCCTTGTAGAGTTATGAACCCTAGGTGCTAATCATGATGATGAATGCTAATGAAAGACAGAGGAATCAATGGAACACTAATTTCAATATGTGTTGTATTTCTTTTGTATTTTCTGTGCTGCCATACAATTACATGAGGCTATTTATATCTGATACTACTTGCCCAAAGTAGCTATTACAATATATTCTTACACGTGGCAGAGGAATAACTAAGGAGAATCAACTTAGTATTTTGGGCCTTAAGGACACCTACCTTAAGACAAAAACAAAGGACCTGCTTGGGCCTACTTGTTTTTCTTTTCCTTTACCCCTTTACACTCCCCCTCAATCTGGGAGTGGGATGACTGAACTCCCAATTTGGACAGAATTTGGTTGTGTTTGGAGATAGGCAAGCTTTTTAGTCAGCATATCAGCTAGTTGGTGGTTGGTAGGCACATAGGCAGGTCTGATTGCACCAGACTTCACTTTTTCTCTGATAAAATGGCAGTCCACTTCCACATATTTGGTTCTCTCATGGTGAACCGGATTTGCAGCAATAGAGAGGGCTGCTTGTTTATCGCATTTAAGTAGAACAGGATGCAAGGACTTCAACCCAAGTTCTATAAGGAGTTGGGTGAGGCAAGAGACTTCACAAGTGGCGAATGCCATTGCTTCGTACTCAGCTTCAGCTGAGGAACGTGCAATCACAGGCTGTTTTTTGGTCTTCCAGGAGTTGCCAAGGAGGATGCAAAAGCCTGTGGTGGATAGTTTGGAAATGGGGCAACTTGCCCAATCAAATCAGCATAAGTAGTGAGAACTGCTCCATAGGAGGAAGCTAGAAGCAGCCCCTGCTCCAATATGCCATTCAAGTACCTCAAGACTCTCCTGGCAGCTTGTAGATGAGCACTTGTGGGGCTTTGAATGAACTGGCTCAAGACATTTATTGTGAAGGCAATGTCTGGTCTTGTGATGGTGAGATAGATGAGCTTCCCCATTAGGTGTTAATAATCAACAACATTTTCAAGAGGAGTGGCTTGATCATGAGTGAGTTTGATGTGTGAGTCCATGGGAAGTCTTAGAGGTTTGACATCCAAAATGCTATAATCTTTCAGCAGATCATATGTGTACTTCTTTTGAGAGATGAAAATACCATCATCATTCCTCTACACTTCAATACCCAAAAAGTAACTGATATTGCCCAACTCCTTCATGTTGAACTGAGCACTGAGGAAGTTTTTTGTATCTTGAATTAACTCCTTATCATTTCCAACAATGAGGAGGACATCTACATAAATCAACACTATGACAAATGCATTTTTATTTCTTTTGATAAAGAGTGAGTGATCAGCCTTAGACTGCACAAAGTGATGTTGGATCAAGGCACTAGACAGTTTGGTGAACCACTATCTTGGGGCTTGTTTGAGTCCATATAAGGACTTGTTTAGTTTGCATACAACATTTGGGTGATGTTGAGTATAATAGTTTTCTTGTTGATTTACTTCCATCAATTTTCCTGGACCTGGATAACCAGTTGGAACTTTTAGATACACATCCTCCACCAAATCTCCATGAAGAAAGGCGTTTTTAACATTCATTTGATGGACATTCCATCCTTACATTGAGGCTATGGCAAGCAATGACCTGACAGTTGTTATTTTGGCTATAGGGGCAAATGTTTGTTCATAGTCCACTCCTTACCTTTGCCTACAACCAAGGACCACCAGTCTAGCCTTCTCTCTTTCCATAGTACCATCAGAATGAAATTTTGTTTTGAAGAGCCATTTGGTGCCTATGGCTCTCTTACCTGGTGGGAGATATACCAAATCCCATGTTTGGTTAGATTATAATGTAACCAGGTCAAAGTTCATAGCATTAACCAATTTTTCTTCTCTCACAATTACCCTGAAGGAAGTGGGATCATGAACTTGTGAGGTATTGGCAAGAAGAGTTGTGTACTCTGCTTGTGCTTTCAAAGGTGCACTAGTGATTGCACAGTTTGCTTCACCCTGATTTTGTTTGGACTTCATATTCATGATGTAGTCATTTATCTAGTCTGGCTACTTTCTGTACCTTTCTGATCTTCTGGGATGCTCCATTGTAGGAGCATCATTATTGGGAGCTTCTACAGCCTCAGCATTAGGAAGATCTTCCTCAGTGTCCTCTTGTTCCTCTGCTGGATCAGTCAGTACAGTCTCTGTCTGCTGTCCTTCACTATCATCCATATATTCTGTCACTTCATCTTCAATTCTTTGAGATGCAACTTCATGCTTAGATTCATTATTCTCAGATCTATCCACTTCATTACAAGGGAAAATGTGTTCATAAAATTTAACATCCCTTGACACAAACTTTTGTCTATTAATGAGGCTCATCAATTTGTACCCCTTTTTGTTTTGTGGGTACCCCAAGAAAATACATGGTACACCTCTTGACTTGAATTTATCCTGAGTTTTATCAAGGCTCCCTGCTATCACCAGACATCCAAATGCCTTCATATGAGAATTGCAACGACGCGTATTTTATCAACTTTGTTTTCGGAGAAAACAAAAATACGAATCATAATTAATCTAAGTTTATTATTCAAAAATCAGTAATAATAGCGGAAGCTCTAAACTTAATTCAAATTATTCAATTAAACCGTAAAAATAGTTCAAGATACTTAGAATTATCATAGTCCATTATTAATAACAACTACGAAAGTCCAAATGAATCACTAATACAAAGGCTAGAATAGTCATATAAGTAGCTAAACTACTAATCTCGCTTGCTCACAATCCCAGCCCTTGCGTAACCCAACTACTCTTCATCTGTACCTGAAAAGGGAAATATGGGGGGTCCACAGTCAGTGGGGAGTAATCAGATTGTTCTACTTAAAAGTAGAACACAATTAGAAGCATAACCATTAGTACAAGTCAATAGTAATCACACAAGTCAACATAACATTAATCAAATCACAAGTACACAGCGGAAAAACGAGATGCATTGAATCACCATGATAAGACCTTCTAATCAAGCTAGAACTGACTCTAGACTCTAGAATTTCATTAATAACTTTCAAGTTCTAGTTCACTTCAAGAGTTCTAATCCGTGACACAGTCATATGCTCGTAAGGGGTCAACCACAAAGGATCTACTTCCCCCAACTTTCATTGCTCATGTCGGGTCAACCACTTTTGATCTACTTCCCGGGCACTGGGATCAAGAACTGTCTTTAAACCGCAGAGGGGACATTGGCTTCGACTCTACCCATGTTCGTGGCACTCTAGCCACTAGATGGGCGGTCACTTCATAGGTTATTATCTTTTCAAGTTATCTTTCTAGTTCACAGTCTGACACTCTTTTAACAATACTTGTTCTCTAATCAATTCTAGCTCAACTTTTATTGACCCAAAACTCTAGAATTTTACTCGAAAATACTCGACTTTTGACACCCAATTATTCCAAAATACCTCATGTTTCAATACCATTCCAATCAACAAGTCCATACGTAGAGGCATGCAATAAACATAATCCAACAATATAACTCAATCATATATACAAAATATTAGTTGAAACTTACCCATAACTTACCAAAGGCACACGGTTCTCCATATAAAATACTATAATAATTCATCTTCGTAATTCACATAATTAAATCAATCATCAACTCAAAATTCAAGCCTTAATCAATTAATCATAAATAATTCCAAGAACATAATCAAAATCCAACCTTTTAATCATTTGAATCATAAAAATCTACTCTTTTATACTATTAGTTACACGACTTTTATCTCATAAAAAGACTAAATTTACTCTTTCATTATAATTCTAGAAATACCAAGATTACATTCATACTACTAGATTAATGTAATAAAAATTCATACTTTAATCTTTAATCAAGATTTTCGAACCCAAAATATCACCATAGCATCCTTATCACACGACATTCTTAGAACTAAATCAAGATTATAATTTTAGACTTCAAGAACTTAATCAATTCAAGAAATAATTCAAGAAAATCATCAAAGAACATCATTAGAACAAGATTATGGCTTAAAGATCAATTCTTAAATAGTTTTATTCACTCGAAAATTTCGTGGAAACAAGGCCTAGGTTCGACATTTACATGCTACAAGTTTCATCAAATAAACCTTCAAGATTTTACGGCAAGAATTGTAAAACATGCATGAATTTAAGTTAGAACGTAAAATAATATCATCAATTTATCACAAAAATATTCGGCCAACTTTTACTGTAATCAATAATTAAATTCTACCAATTCTAAATTAGTTCTAAATATGTTTCAAAAATTCTAAATATGTTCTAAAAATTATAAGACTAATATGTTCTACATTTAAATAAAACAACTAATTACCTAATTCCCAAAATCAAGGCTCAAAATTATGGTTATGGCCGAGTGGTTCGGAATCCTTGGCTCGATCTTCTTGAACTTGTTGCTTCAGTTTTTGAGTTGTTTGATCAATAGAGGTTGTTTAGAGAGTTTTTAGTTTTTTTTTTTGAGTAATCTTGAAGATTGATAAGCAAAGAGATTATAAACTTTCTGGAAGGCTTGGGGGTAGCCGTGGTTTTCAAGTGGGAGAGGGCTTTTAGTTTCCTAAAACTTAGTAGGGTAGTTAGGGGAGAAAAATAGGATTTTTAGGATTAGAAAGAATATATATAGATTAGTGTTTTAGGTTGAAAATAAGATGAATTAATTAAAAGAAATTAACACAAGGGTCGTGGGTTAGGCGTGCCTATGTGGGCCATTGGGGCCTTGGTTTTGGCAAGGTAGGGTAATTGGTTTGGGCCTAGATCAAAGATTAAGCTTATTGAAGTACTAACTTAATAATTAATTAAATAATTAATTAATTAAATAAAATTTAAAATAGCCCAAAATTTTGGGGTATTACAAGAATAGTCAGGCTTTCTTCCAAACAATTTCTCAAAAGGTGTTTTGTTATCAAGAAGTGGGGTTGGAATTCTGTTTATGATGTAGGTAGCAGTGAGAACACAATCACCTTAATACTTCAATGCTAGCCTTACTTGAAGTCTCAAAGACCTTGCCATTTCCAACAAGTATCTGTGTTTTCTCTCCACTCTCCCATTCTGTTGAGGAGTATCTACACAAGAGGTTTGGTGACAAATCCCCTTTTTCCAAAGAATTCCTTGCATCTTCCTTTAATGAACTCCAAGGCATTGTCTGATCTCACTCCCTTTACTTTAGTATTGAATTGGTTCTCAACAAGAGTGACAAAGGCTTCAATTATTTTGGGTGAATTAGACTGGATTATGTAGAAATTAGGGTAGAATATTACTTTATAATAAGTTCCATCAATCAGTTTATTGATAAAGATGAGGTTGTGTTTGAATTCTGGAACACACAAGACATTTTTGAGGAGAATTGAGTTTTGTAATTTTACATCTCCCACATGACTGACTCTAGCAGATTTGCCTGTTGGTAGATTTATTTAAGCATGATATTTGATTTCTGTAGGATTGATCAATATATCCTTGGTTCCAACCATATGGTCAGTAGCTCATGTGTCTAACACCCATTTACTTCTTCTTACAGAAACATTAAAACATGTAAGAATACATGCAAATGAGGTCTCCACTTCATCATCAGTCTCTGTGTCATTCTTCTTGTTCAGTTCAGAGTTGGGTATGAGTTTGAGGAGTTGCTCAACTTGCTGTGCAGTCAAGGTTCCTGAGCCTCCATATTTCTCCCCCTGAGAGGATACATTTGTCACCATTCTTGATGTTGACCCTGCAGCCTTGGGCTTGTTCCACTTCTGTCTAGGTTGCGCATCCCTCTTGTTTCCTCTAGAGTTTCCTTTGGGAAGTGGGTGGCCTTTAGGGTAGCCCACCACTTCCCAACACTTCTCAGCTGTGTGATATTTCTTCCCACAAGCTTTGCATCCTCCCTTAAGGTTGCCTTTAGACCCTGGATTGGTGTCATCTGCTCTGGGTTTGAATCCCCTGCTACTGTTTATAGCAGACCCTTCAACAGGCACCTTGCTTGAGTTCAACACCATCCTCTGTGCTTCTTCTTGTTGGAGTGTAGCACAAGCCTCATCTACGCTTGTCAGAGGCTTTTGCATCAAGAGCTGTCTCCTTTCTGATGAGTAGTCCTCATCTAATCCATTAAGAAACTAGAAAAGATGTTGCTCTTCCTTCTCCTTCTCCAAAGCCTGGTAGTGGGATGTCATTTCAGAAGTGATTGTAGTGATGGCAGGGATGTGTCATAAACTTTCAAGTTCCTCCCAAATGATACTCATCTTGGTGTAGTACTCACTAATAATGCTTCCATCTTGTTTGGTATCAAACACAACAACAAAATTGGCCTCGGCCGACCGCCAGTTACCGACCGTTAGTGGTCGGTAATTGGATTTACCGACCGTTTGTAGTCGGTAAAAATGGGTCGCTGAAATAGTAGTCGGTAAAATATTTTACCGATCGTCGAAACGGTCGGTAACACATTACCGACCGTCTACCGACCGTTTACACAGTTGGTCAAAAATGGAGGGAAGAGGTGCGTACCGACCCCCTAAACGGTCGGTGTTGCCGACCGCGTAGACAGGCGGTCGGTAATACCGACCGTTTAGGCGGTCGGTACGGACCTCTTCCCTCCATTTTTTTTGGTGGCAAAAAGTTATTTACCGACCGTTATGCGGTCGGGAAGTAACTTTTTCCCGCCTTTTTTGGCGCCATTTCTTTATTTTGAACACTGATTTACCGACCGTTTAGCGGTCGGTAATTTGGTTTTTTTTTTTTTTTAAATACCTTAAAAAATAGGGCAAAAACAAATTAAAATTAAAATATAAAAATAAATTAAAATTAAACAAATTCAAAATTTCAAAATTGCATTTTATATTAATAATATAAATAATTTGTACAATAATCCAATAATAGTAATATAACAATATAATACAACTATGCTACGAAGGCTCCAGAAGCGCCGGAACCGTCTGTCGGATCATCAGGAGGGCCTCGGTGAGTGAAGGAAGGATCACCGAATCTCCTCGCGAAGGCGTCCATCTGCGCCTTCAACTGGGCGAGGTACTCCTCCCGCTTCTGTTCTCTCCCCTCCCGCTCCTTTTCTCTCTCCTCCCGCTCCTTGTCTCTCTGCTCCATCTCTACCCTAGCGCGCTCGGACTCCTCCAAACGCTGGGACATCTGTTGTAATTGAGCGGAAACCGATGGAGAATAGGAAGATCCGACGTGCCGCCTCCGCGAGATTCTCTCGTAATAGAGAGAAGCGCCCTCCCTGCCGAACCCTAGAACCTCTCCCTTCCTGAAGCCACCAACCGTATCAAAGAAGATCTGGTTGGCGTCCGTCTCTGAACCACTAGCCTGAGACTCGGAAAGATTCTGGTTATATTGATCCTGCAAATTATGGAGTTAGTTCAAACGATTCTAAACAATAAAGAATCAAGTTGACATTTTAGGTCATTTTCGAGCTTTTTTTTGCATTTTCGCACCTAACTTGTCAAGGTACGTTCCATTACTAGATTTCAAAGCTTATACACGTCCTATAACACCCTATTATACTTGTTAGGGGTTGATTATGTTGATTATAGGGCCCCATCACCATTTTAGGTCAAAACTTGGCTTTTTAGGTCATTTTCGAGCTTTTTTTTGCATTTTCGCACCTAACTTGTCAAGTGTCGTTCCATTACTAGATTTCAAAGCTTATACACGTCCTATAACACCCTATTATACTTGTTAGGGGTTGATTATGTTGATTATAGGGCCCCACCACCATTTTAGGTCAAAACTTGGCATTTTAGGTCATTTTCGAGCTTTTTTTTGCATTTTCGCACCTAACTTGTCAAGTAACGTTCCATTACTAGATTTCAAAGCTTATACACGTCCTATAACACCCTATTATACTTGTTAGGGGTTGATTATGTTGATTATAGGGCCCCACCACTATTTTAGGTCAAAACTTGGGTTTTTAGGTCATTTTCGAGCTTTTTTTTGCATTTTCGCACCTAACTTGTCAAGTGTCGTTCCATTAATAGATTTCAAAGCTTATACACGTCCTATAACACCCTATTATACTTGTTAGGGGTTGATTATGTTGATTATAGGGCCCCACCACTATTTTAGGTCAAAACTTGGCTTTTTAGGTCATTTTCGAGCTTTTTTTTGCATTTTCGCACCTAACTTGTCAAGTGTCGTTCCATTAATAGATTTCAAAGCTTATACACGTCCTATAACACCCTATTATACTTGTTAGGGGTTGATTATGTTGATTATAGGGCCCCACCACCATTTTAGGTCAAAACTTGGCTTTTTAGGTCATTTTCGAGCTTTTTTTTGCATTTTCGCACCTAACTTTTCAAGTGTCGTTCCATTACTAGATTTCAAAGCTTATACACGTCCTATAACACCCTATTATACTTGTTAGGGGTTGATTATGTTGATTATAGGGCCCCACCACCATTTTAGGTCAAAACTTGGCATTTTAGGTAATTTTCGAGCTTTTTTTTGCATTTTCGCACCTAACTTGTCAAGGTACGTTCCATTACTAGATTTAAAAGCTTATACACGTCCTATAACACCCTATTATACTTGTTAGGGGTTGATTATGTTGATTATAGGGCCCCACCACCATTTTAGGTCAAAACTTGGCTTTTTAGGTCATTTTCGAGCTTTTTTTTGCATTTTCGCACCTAACTTGTCAAGTGTCGTTCCATTACTAGATTTCAAAGCTTATACACGTCCTATAACACCCTATTATACTTGTTAGGGGTTGATTATGTTGATTATAGGGCCCCACCACCATTTTAGGTCAAAACTTGGCATTTTAGGTAATTTTCGAGCTTTTTTTTGCATTTTCGCACCTAACTTGTCAAGGTACGTTCCATTACTAGATTTCAAAGCTTATACACGTCCTATAACACCCTATTATACTTGTTAGGGGTTGATTATGTTGATTATAGGGCCCCATCACCATTTTAGGTCAAAACTTGGCTTTTTAGGTCATTTTCGAGCTTTTTTTTGCATTTTCGCACCTAACTTGTCAAGTGTCGTTCCATTACTAGATTTCAAAGCTTATACACGTCCTATAACACCCTATTATACTTGTTAGGGGTTGATTATGTTGATTATAGGGCCCCACCACCATTTTAGGTCAAAACTTGGCTTTTTAGGTCATTTTCGAGCTTTTTTTTGCATTTTCGCACCTAACTTGTCAAGTGTCGTTCCATTACTAGATTTCAAAGCTTATACACGTCCTATAACACCCTATTATACTTGTTAGGGGTTGATTATGTTGATTATAGGGCCCCACCACCATTTTAGGTCAAAACTTGGCATTTTAGGTCATTTTCGAGCTTTTTTTTGCATTTTCGCACCTAACTTGTCAAGTAACGTTCCATTACTAGATTTCAAAGCTTATACACGTCCTATAACACCCTATTATACTTTCAAGGGGTTTTTTTTTGCAGTTTAGGTCAAGTAATTAATCATGACAAACAATAAACATCAAATGCAACTACTAAACAAACAATCCTATTCGTACTCATCGGCTTATAAGCCGGAATTCCGCTCTAAACATCAAATGCAAATCATAAAAAACAATCCTATTCGTACTCATCGGCTTATAAGCCGGAATTCCGCTCTAAACATCAAAGTAAACAAAGAAAAGAACATTACCATCACTTCCTTGGCCTTCTGGCTAATTGGTTGCGGTTCCATGCCGGGGCGCCCTTTGAAGTGAGTGTCAAGGAAGACATCCGCAGCGTCAGGGAACTTCCCTCCTTGCTCCTTAGCCAATTTCTTGGCTCGCTGAATCACCGACACAGATCCAGCGCAATGAGAGGCCGGGGCGGCGCCACTAGCGTTGCCAGCTCTCCTGTTTACCTTCGCCCGAGCTGACCTCTCCTTAGACTTCTCGTCAGTAAGTCTATCCTTCATTGCGCTGTACATCTCATCACCTGTCATGGAAAACAATCAAACTTAACACTTGATGGGCAGTATTGATATTTTAGCAAATTTTAGAAATGACTATCCAATACTCACCGAGCCAGCTAGGTCGATCTTTCCGCTTGTGAACCACATCGTTGAAGATGTCTTTCAGGCGTCTTCCAGCCTTGCTCTCATAAGCATCTCGTACTCTGCCCTCGAGCTCAGGCCTCCAACGATACTGTTTCTGCATTCGACAAAATCCAATGAATTATGTTATTGTTAGAAATTATATATAAAAAAACACTATTTATTACAGAGTTTGTCTTTATCACCTTCCACATGTTCCACCAATGTGCCTTGGTTGCCTGATCCACCTCGGTGTAGTTCTTCCAAGGCTCACGGAAGTAGGACTTTATCACGTGTGATATGGATCGAACAACACTGCTCGTGTCAAACCTTGCACACGAAACAAAGTAAGATTAAATAAACAACATATGAATACAACTTAATTTCAATTATTAAAACATTAAAAAATAAAACAAAAACTCACCATAGGCCATCAGGGTCTAATGTGGACGTCGAAGCTACGTCCGGATCAACGTCGCCACCATCATCGTCACCAGAAGGCTGAGAAGACGGAGTAGCCTCAGCAGCAGCACCAGAAGGAGATGGCTCCAACTGAGGAGACGGAGTAGCCTCAGCAGCAGCACCAGAAGGAGACGGCTCCAACTGAGGCATACGCGGTGTCTGCATAAACTGCGGCCGAACTGGAGGAGGCCGCGTAAACGGATGAAACTGAGCAGATGGAGCATCAAACTGGAGCTGACGCGCAGCCCCGTGGTCCAGAGATAAGGAAGGTGAAATCGACGGCCGTGTCATAGACGACTGACGCCGACGAAGTTCACCAGGACCAATAATGGTGGTCTGGGGTTGCTCGTCCTGACTCTGCGCTCCAGATTTCTTCTTAGCACCACCAGGTCATTTTGATGACATTTTCCTGCATAAAGTTGTTAGTAAATCAAAAGAAATACAATGAATTAGGCAAAAAAACCCCAATCACAAACACAAATATAATGAGAAGGTAACAAACTCATTCACCCCTTTGATGAACTCATCACGAAGTTTGTGGTCTTTATCGTGTCTCTTGTACATCCAATCACGCTCCTTCCTTTTCATTTCGATTATGCCTATTCTAAGCCATTAACAAATATCAGTTCAAAAGCATTCAAACATCCTTCAATGTCTTCACTCCTATCTTATTTTAGCCTTTCTTAATTCTTCTTAAAGCTTTCTTATCTAATGCACATGTATATATATATTTAAGTCATATTTACTTCTACTTTAATTGTATTCATTCACAACAATTACAAAGATTCATAATAAATCAAATACAGAGGCAATTTTGTATTTGAAAATAAATACAACTCAACTTTCAACCAACAATCATATTTCTTGATTTATCAACAAAAACAAAAACAAAATAAAAATAAAAATAAAAACAAAAACAAAACAAAAACAAAAATAAAAATAAAAACAAAAACAAAAACAAGAACAAGAAAAAGAACAAGAACAAGAACAAGAACAAGAACAAGAACAAGAACAAGAACAAGAACAAGCAGAACAAGAACAAAAACAAAAATAAAAATGAAAATAAAGATAAAACGTAAAAAAATAAAAATTATTTCATTAACATTTTCAATTCATTTCGTTTCGTTTTAGTTCAATTCATTTAATTTCAGTTCGGTTTATTTCATTTCAATTTAGTTCATTTCAGTTGTTGTTTTCTTAGCCCAAAAGAATACGGCCTAAAATGTGTTGAGTGTTTTTTTGGGCATAGGTTGAGTGTGATATTACTAAGAACAAGTGTTGAGCACCCTAGCCATAGATTAAGGCCGTTTTTTTAAAGCCGTTGTTTTGGACTAAATTAATTTGATTTGAACAAAATTTGTTTGATTAGAATATAATGAAACAAAATCTTAAAGTTAGCAAAGAATGAACTAAAATTTTCAATTCATACACACAAATACATATGTAATACATACACACATACAAATACATACATAATACATATTTTTCAATCCCTTGCCAATACATAAATAATAAATACACATACATACAAATACATACATAATACATACACATATACATACATAATACATACACATATACATACAAATACATATACATATATACACAATTCAATAAATTGAAAAACAAAAAATAAAAAAAAAAAAACCCTAACCACAATTTGAGGAGCTGGGGCGGCAGCCGTGCGTCGGCAGAGGGACGGAGGGGCGGAGGCGGAGGGGCGGAGGAGCGGAGGGGCGAAGGGGCGAAGGAGAAAGAAAGAGAAGGAAAAAGAGAAAAGGAGAAAGAAAGAGAAGGAGAAAGAGAGAGGGGGTGGTCGACTGTTCGAGGGGGTGGCCGGCCGGAGGGGTGGCGGACGCCGGTCACGATGGCCGACTGTTCGAGGGAGAGAGAGAGGGGGGGTCAGGGTTTGGGGGTTCGAGGGAGAGAGAGAGTGCAGAGAGAGAGTGAGAAACGAAGAAATGGGTCGAATTTCCCCGACTGGGGTTTTAAAAGTTTTTAAAATTTTCCGACCGTCATCATCGTCGGTAACGGTCGGTAATTACCGACCGGCTAAGTTCGGTCGGTAATACCGACCGTTACCGACGATGATGACGGTCGGCAATTTTTTTCCGACCGCATCTTCGGTCGGGAAAAAAGTTCCGACTGTGTTCAGTCGGAATCGGTCGGTATTTGACGACTACGAAAATGTCGGTCGGTAAAATCGGTCGGGCGAAAGAGATTTTCTTGTTGTGAAACACTTCTTTGGAAATTCTGTATTTCACAACTCCATTAGCAACAGATAACCTTTTCTCCAGGTTGAGCCACACAGCTCTAGCAGTAGTATAATAGAGGACAGATCTCTTGAGTGTATCACTCATAGAACCTAGCAGCCATGAGATCACCACATTGTTGCATGTGTCCCATTGCTCTTGTTTCCTCTCATCTTGTTCGTCTCTCTTCACAAGCCCCGTGACAAATCCAAGCTTTCTTTTACCAGCAAGGGCTATCTCCACTGAATTTTTCCATGGTCTATAGTTGGAAATTCCTTGTAGTTTTTCTGAGATATTTAGTCCCCCATCATTTGGGTGCAAATACAGTGGGTTAGTAGAGTCCACTGCATTGCTTGCTTCTTTCTCCTTTTCTACCATTACCACGAACATTTGGTGTGCCTCTGTCTTATCAACAGCAGCAGCTTTGATACCATGTAGAGTTATGAACCCTAGGTGCTAATCATGATGATGAATGCTAATGAAAGACAGAGGAATCAATGGAACAATAATTTCAATATGTGTTGTATTTCTTTTGTATTTTCTGTGCTGCCATACAATTACATCAGACTATTTATATCTGATACTACTTGCCCTAAATAGCTATTACAACACATTCTTACACGTGGCAGAGGAATAACTTAGTATTTTGGGTCTTAAGGATAGCTACCCTAAGAAAAAAAAAAAGAACCTGCTTGGGCCTACTTGTTCTTCTTTTCCTTTACCCCTTTACAGGCCCAAGGGGAGGGATACTTGGTGTCATACCCTGTTCTTGTGCGAGAACAAATGAGGGGGATATCAATGAACCACACCTCATAGACAGGAAGAGGATACATGAAGCATGATTCATGGTAATAGGCTACCATTATGTAGAAGAGGAACGTAGGCTGGTATGGATTATTTTGCAATATTGGATTACAATAACGGTCCGTTTGGTAGTCGGTTATAAATCATGGTAATGAGAATGAATTTATAACTAAATTTGGAAGGGAAATCAAAATCCATTCCCATGGTGGTGTTACCTTAGCTCCAATTTATCTAATTTTCTTCACAAATATCCATTCCCATCAAATACCACCCTCCCCAATGGTAATGGATGGGAATAAAAAATAAGAAGAAAATTGAAGCTTGAGAATGAAAATTTGTTTTGCATGGAGATTATAAGGTTCCTCCTTAACAAAATTACAATATAAATTCATTACCATTACCACATTTTATTACCAACAACCAAACGGGCCATAAAAGTTTGGAACATGGAAATTAAAGTAGTCTTAAATTGGTGAAGAATCCCAAATCATGCTATGACAACATGCAAATAATGCTGAATTATGTATCCGGTGGACAATGAATATATAATATGTGCCTACATTAAAAAAAATAGTCTATATTATGTATCTAGAATATATATAATTTATTTTTTATATTTAAACTAATTTATTTAATAAAATAAAGTGTTCCTACATGCATAACATAACATATAAATGCTTTCAATATATACCAAACATAAATGTTATATTTTAATAGCAGTTGCGTGATGATCTTCATGCGCTCTGGTATATGAATAAATTTTTAGTGTGATATAGAGATAGAATGGTAATTTTTCGTTTAGTATATGTTAGACTATGTAATTATGTATCCTATAATTATGTAAATAATTTAGCATATTTTTAGTAAGTTTGATATGGCCTTAGCTTAACTCTAATAAGGTTTGTATATATACTTGGTATCAAGTAATTAATGGATACGGCAAATTTATCAAACTACCGTATCAATTGTTACTACATGATTTAATTAATTAATGTTTGTGATATTTCTTTTTTTGAACCCAAGTAGATTATGTAAAAAATTAATCATCAATTAATTAATCAATATATGTAGTCTGTTACTACTGATTATATTCTTCAAAACCCTCCTTAAAATAATCCCAAAATAATAAATTAAAAGGTAAAAAAGAAAAATAATAGCCGCCTCTTACGTCTTGTTTGCGCAAGTGATATATAATTGATACAACTATTATTGAGAATCTGATCTAATTGCAATATCCAAATCTGAAGTACAAAGCAAATTAAAATGATTATTTTTAATTTATGCTCAACATTTAAAATGCTTCTAATAATTCATCATCAACAAAAGTTAAAATGAAAATTCATCATTATTGGATCGTGACAGTGCGATCGAATCCAAAATTCTAACTAAAGTTAAAATACAAATACCAATGTTATAAATCGAAATATATATATATTATCAAAACTGTACGTGATGACTTTAATGTGACCCCTAGCTGTTATGACTTGTGATATAATTCCAGTCTCGCCGGCTAGCTAATTATGGCTCATTTCTTTCAACTAATTATTGTGCTTCATTTTAATGAAACATGCATGGTGTCTAAGGACATTTGCTTTCCTCTTCCCTTTTATATTTATTCACTCCCTTGTCATAAAATAAATGACCTATATGGACATATACATTTTTTTTTAAATAATACAGTCTTACCGTAAGGCCATGTCTCGTTAAAAATGTATAATAAATAAAAACTTGCAAAATACCAAAAGTTATAGGAAACATATAAAAAGTAATTGCAATATGCTTATTCGAGCTGATTGCTTATTCAATGGCCATTGCTAACAACTTTTTGCTATTGTATGTTGTGCTTCAAATTCATCTATATATATATTTTGACATAAACTCTTCACATGAATTGTACTAAATCGCAAATAAATGTTAAGTGGTAGTCAATCGTTTGCACTATTTTTATTAAATGATCAACAATAGTTGAAACTATTTTTACCAATTTTTTACCAAATAAGTATGGTCTTTACAAAAAGATGATTCATATAAAAAGTTTGAAAATGTTATGACTAAATATTTTCTCGATTTTCATAAAATTTGATTTTTTTTTCTTAAATTTGAAATATTGAAAATATTGTAGAACTTTTTTATCACACGTTACTAGAAGATCAACTTTTTCTTTATCTTTTACAAGTCTTTGTATAACAATTATGGTTCAACTATGAGACAATGCCATCAGTACCACTAGTTTATTTATTAAAAAAACTTATAGCACAAATTGATGGAATTGTTCAAGTTTCATGATTTAAGATTATAGATGTTTTCAATTTGAGTCTAACAATACATGAGTCATGACTCAAAGCTTTGGTCTCTTGATGGCATTAGTGAATCAAATAATTAAGATAAGAATTTTTCACAACACAATCTTTTTCTTGAGTTTGACACATTTTGAGTATAATTTTGTTTCTATAACCAAGAAGGCAAGAAATATATAGATGACTCTTATGGATCTTGATGCACTATATGCTTTGAACCACAAGTTAATCAATCTTTTCATCCATAGTAAGATCAGAAAATATAATTTAGGATAGATGACAAAGAATTTGAGTCACATTTATGTCATCCAACCCTTTTGAAAAGGTCATAACCATAGCTTTATATGCACTATATAAATTTCAACATCAAAATGTTAATTTGATGGCCCACTAGATGGGACCAAGAAGGATAGGATGGGGCCCAGGCCACTACATATCAAAGCTATGAATCCCTTCGTACATTTTTGCCTTGCCTTTGATTATCACGTGTTTCCTGTAGTGGGGAAACCATGTTGTTGTTCACAACTCAAGAAGAGGCAACCAATGAGAAATGTTAAGAGTGAAGAGTAGTAAATGATGAAAGGGGTTAAAAACTAGTGAAAATTTTAGAAAAGGGTTTTGTTATTTAAATCTTTAAAGAAACTCAAAGTCTTGTTAAGGGGCAAAATGCTGTTAGGGTTTTGAAGAACTATGGAAATTCCCATGTATAGCTTTTTTTTTTTTTTGGTAAATAAGTATTTGTATATACCAAGAAAAAAAGGTGAACTATACATCCAAAATTTCCAACCAAAGTTCCCACCATGGTTGGAACTAGATGAATAGGCCAGAGCCTTTGATCCTACCTAGCTTCCAGAAAAGGGGGAATCAAACTCCCATGTATAGCTTTGCATGTGAATAGAATTCCATAAGAAGGCCTAAAATCATCAATTTATATTTTGAATCCTTTGATAACATCATTATTTGAGTTAGCTCAAGACATTCATAAAATTACATTTAGGGTCCGTTTGGTAGGGTGTAAAACATTTTCAATATAAAATGTTTAGTTGAATGGAAAATGAGTTATGAGAATAGAGAATGGAAAACAGTTTTCATTTGATTTTGGGAGGAAAATGTTTTCAACTATGGTGTAAAACCATTTCACACTCAACTTTTCAATTTTATTTTTCATTCCAACCAAACAGTGTAAAATGATAAAAATAGTTTCAGGAAAATCATTTTATGCCCTACCAAATAGACCCTTAATGACATAATTTTAGGTGATTTACAACTTAATAATGCAAATGGAATATGGTAATATGACAAGTTAAAATAAACTAAGTTTCTACACGCACCAGAATATTTTTTCCCTACAACTAATAACTATTTCGGTTAAATTAAATTAGACATTCAATTGAAATGAAAGAAGTGATACTGATTGACTTATTCAATTTAAACTAAAACCTAATAAACGGATGTTTCTAGTGTAGTTGTATGACTTCCGAATACCGTAATGTACGGACGAGATCGTTTGATTTTTGATTTTTTTTAAATACCTAAATCTAATTTTAATTCTTTATTTTAATTACTTTAATTACCTTTTTTTATTTTATGAAATTCATTTTTAACTTTTTTTAAATTCATTTATAATTAACTTAAATTACATTTCTAAAATTAGTTTTTTAATTAAAAACATTTTTAATCTTTTCTTTAATTTATCAAAACATGTAATTAAAAACATTAAATTAAAAAAAAAGCCTAAAAGTATTGTTGTTCTTCGTATGGCTTTAGGGTTCATCGTTTTATTCATCTTCTTTCTTCGTCCATCTACAATACTACTCGCTTTCTTCTCAATCTCACGATTATTACATCTTCATTCGTTTGCAAATCTCTATTATTGAATAAACAGTATGCAATACGGTTTTGGGTTTTTGATTTCTTAAAGCAATACGTTTCAAATTTGATAATTATTGAATTCATAATGTTATTATGATAGAGTTGTCCAAATTGGCTTCACAAAACGATGATTTTTCCCATTAATTTACATTAATAATGTTTATGTTTATGAATATGGGAAAACTTGATTGGAGAAGAAGGAGGCCCTTTTTGCTTTTTTTTTCTCTCTATTTCAATCGAAAAAGCATTCGTATTTTCCTTCAGATCTGTTTGTGTTATTGGTAATGTCGTATATAATATTCGGTAATTGCCAATAAATCTGAAAGAATTGGTGTTACAATGAAGACACTAATATTATGTTGGTAATGACATAAACACAAGTGGGTTATTACATATGTTTTTGGAATTAGTATTGTAAGCTGGACGACCAATGTTTATCTTTGTCATTGCCAACTAAAGCATAGTGCAATAGTTTTTTGTACGAACTGTTATTTTTTCGAATCTATTGTTTTGGTGCATATATATTATCACGTTAATTATGGTAACGTTCCTTTTTTTTTGAAAAAACTAATAGTAGTTTCCTATTAGGTTTATTCAACGTTAGTTTTTCCCCCCTCATTCCTTTTCTCCACCCACGACCTACCCGCTTCAGATTTCAAAGCTTTGCTTCAGTTCTTTGGGTTTTTTGGCAACTTGCTTCAGTTCTATCATGTCCAAAAACGCAGAGGTGAGTGTGCATTCGTACCTTTTTTCCCCGATATCTATTTTACTTGGTAAATTTTCGCATAACAATTAATGTGTTTATGTAATTAATTGGATACTTTGTATTTGTTCACTAATTGATTTTAGGGTTTATAGTTTATAGTATTCATGAAATTAATTGTAACAATTAAATTGGGTGCTTGATATTTCTGCGTTATTTTTGGTAGTAATTGTGTAACAATTTAATTGTTTTTTTGATATTGAATTTGCGTTTTGACAAGTTTTTTATTCACCTAAAAAGATATTGGTTTCTGATTATGTTTTTCCTATAAGCATGTACTTGAGAATTTTTAATTGGAGGAGAGGACATATAAGTTTTTTGATTTTTTTTTGGTGAAACCGTGCATGATTTTTGTTGTTGTTACTTTGTTTATGATTTTGGTAATTACCTATATCATCATTGGTTGTGACCTTCGTTACTTTGTATTTGAACATTAATAAGGCCTTGTCTCATTTGACTAGAAAATTAAGGAGATTGAGAAAGATGTCAAAGACATTCACTCAAAAATGTCACAAATGCAGTTGTCATTGGATGAAATAATTTCGCTTATTAAAAATAAAAATCCCATGAGTCATGGTGGTCCCATATTCAAGGTTCCAGAATCAACCAATTGTGAGAAGTGCTCATGTCAATCAGAGAAGGAACGTGACACAATTGAGAAATCTCCAGGGTGTGAACCCTACAAGTTTAATAAATAGATCATCTTCACCATTCCTAAGCACTGATGGAAAGCTACTTCTTAGCTCCAACATTTCAACTACCAAGCGGAAGCTAGATGTGGAATTACCGGATGATAATGAAGAAGATACAATTATCAATGGATTCCATATCGATTCGTTTGATATTGATAATTTTTCTTTCCCCTTGCAACAATTCCCGCCTGGTTTGAAAACATTGAAAGACCTAAGTGTGGAGGACTCACTGAGCAACACAATAGAAAAATCAAAAGCCAAAACCAAGCCTAAGGATACAACCACACCAAAATTAGCCCCAGACGGCAACAGTAAAGTTGAGAATGAAGAACCCGAGTCGGGGAAGAAGCCTCAAAGAAGGCAACGATCAAAGTTCGCGGATGACACAATGAGTTTGTCAAAGGTGGTTTTTTACATCTATTGTACCTTTTTTGTTCATTCTTTTCCATAGATATCTATTAATGATATTATTTTTTTATAGTCAAACCAGTCACCATCAAAACCAAGAAGTGTGAAAAAGAGTAATCTGAAACCAGAACCCGAACAGGTAAACTGAATTAGTATGATAAGAGTAAATATGTTTTAATTTTGTTTTGGTGATCACAATTATTTGGCATTGTTATTACATATAGAAAAGGCATTGGTTATTGACGCTTTTGGAATGTTGCAGCCAGAGACCACAGTTAGCAATTCAACAACAAACCTGGTTGAGAGGGGGGATAAAATTTTACGGGCCAAATCATCCAAATCCAATCGACAGCCAAAGAGACATAAGAAATGCACTATGTGTGACGACCCGACTCGCTTAAACCGGCGCGGAAGAAACCGACGAGTCGAATAGTCAGTTCTAACATACTAACATACTTGAAAATTAAAACAAAACCTCAAATTGAATATATGCTAAATCCAAAAGTACAACACCCACAAGATTGTAAATATCTAAACCCAAATATCACTACTACTAATAACAGTATTAACTCCAAAACAAATGTCAGAATTAGAATATACAAGTACCACCACTATAGTCCAATACTAGAATCGTAAAACAACAATACAAAATCTAAATAACATCGACAATCGCCCAACCCAAAGCTAAGCAAGAACCTCATCATCAGAATTACCTGAAAATAAACAACAGTCCACCGTCAGTGGCGAGTAACATAACCGTCCCACCCTAACGGGGATACATAAATCATAACATAAATCAAACAATCAAATCAAACATACCAACATGCGAACCACACATCAAAATGTCCATAACAATAATAACAACAAGTAATCATGCTGACTCGACAAACTTTAGCCATTAATTAACATATCTTAAACTTTGGCGCAATCATTTACATATTAGACCGGACTATGCACGTACGAACGCATCTTACGCGAACGAACTTTCTACTATGCCAGGATTGAGAATCTTACTCCCAACCCCATGAAACCCATCTTACGGGAAATCCATATCAAGAGACGACATAGTAAGACCTCCAACTATCCCAGTACCACGGATAGGATAGGGGCAACGTCTTCACCCAAGCCTTAGAATCTTACTCTAAGATTAGACGTCTAATAGTAAAATCAAGCAAATCTTTAAATCGGAATTTACATTCTTAGTTAATCTTAAGTTGCATCTTACGCCTTGACTTAAGAATAACATGTAAATCAACAAATCTTGGAACCTCAGATACCATTCTTTAACTTAATTTCTTTAACCTTTATTTAATTATCTTTAACTTTCTTTAACTTTCAAGACTCGACCAAGAACTCATAAAGAACTATCAAGACTCATAAAGAACTCATCCAAGACTTATAAAGAACTCAACCAAGATCCAAGAACTCAATCAAGATTCAAGAACTCAATCAAGATTCAAGAACTCAATCAAGAACTCAATTTCATAATCATCATCAACATACACGCATAATCATGACAAACTAAAACATCAAAACTTTACCAAACTTGAACATGATCAACATCAAAGATGAAATTAACATAATTAATCATAAAATACATATAATCAAGGCAAAATCATCACAAAACCATCACCCAAGTCAGCCCATGATTCACGCATAAAATGGGTACATAAACATCAATTCCGGTTTAATCTAATCACTTAATCCACCCTATGAATCATAGTATACCAACTAGGATTAGGATAGCATGTTACCTTATTGAAGATTAACAAATAATACACCAAAAACTCGCTGCCCAAATACCCAACCACACGGCCAGAAACACGCAGTAACACGGCTTCACACGAACACGCAAACGGCTTCGCCACTCGAGTACGGCCACACCGCACGGCCACTGTCGGACCACCCCTTCGTGCACGGCTGCCCACTGCACGGCCCCTTTACCACGCGATCCACACGGCCACCCCACGAATTCGAACCCACACGAACCAAAGCCCAAAAATCAACCCGAACTAGTGAACTTGAATGAACTAATTGAGGTCTAGATTGTGTTTTGATACTTAAAGATCAATAGAGGTTGAATCTTTAAATTTGGGTTTTGAAAAGATGATGAACAAAGTTAGTGGGTGATGAGGGCCAAAATGGCATGTAGAACTAGGCTAGAGAGGAAAGTGTTTTGCTATTGATTTGGTGAGCAAGTGTGTTTAGAATGGCAAAATGAATCATAAGCCTTACTAACCCTTCTATTTATAGAAGTGGTTTAAGGTGTGAACATGAGGCAAGTGGCTAAATAGGCCACATGACAAGGGGGGCCGGTTCTAATAGGGCTCAAATGGGCCTAATGGTGATCAAATGGGCTAATTGCACTCATGCATGACTAATCATGCTTAAATCGCATTTGGCCCAAAAATATTAATTAACTAATTAGAAAATTAAATAATAATAAAAATTCTAATTAATTAAATAATAATAAAATAAATAATAATCAACCAAAAACCAAATAATCGAATTTAATCGAAATTATTCACATAAAATAAAATAAATAGTCCAAAATAAATTTTGGACCATACATAAAATCACATAAATAAAAAATAAATAAATGTTAAAAATACCGAAAAACTTAGGCCATTACAACCTCCCCTCCTTAAAGAAATTTCGTCCCGAAATTTAAGGCAAAGGAGATTGCTCACCCACAAAAAGCTCCGGGTACTTCTACCTCATGGACGCCTCTGTCTCCCAAGTCGCCTCCTCATGGTGTTGATTTCTCCACAACACCTTGACGAGATGGACTTGCTTACGCCGGAGGGTCCTCACTTCCCGATCAAGGATCTAGACGGGTCGCTCCTCGAAAGTCAGATTCGGCTCAAACGTGGCCGACTCCACTGGGATGATGTGGGTAGGATCATGTACATATTTCCTTAGCTGGGAAACATGGAACACATCGTGAACATTGGACAGACTAGGTGGTAATGCCAATCGATATGCCACCTCCCCAACTCGTTCCAGTATCTCGTAAGGTCCCACGAATTTCGGTCGGAGTTTCCCCTTTTGACCAAAGCGTGCCACTCCTTTGAATGGTGAAACCTTAAGCAAGACTTTGTCACCTACCTCGAAAGCCAGCGGTCTACGTCGATTATCGGCGTAAGATTTCTGACGACTCTGAGCGGCCTGCATCTTAGACCGAATGACTCAGAACTTCTCTACGGTATCTCGTACCATCTCAGGTCCTAAAGCCACGGTATCGTTGATATCATTCCAACAAATCGGACTCCGACATTTCCTGCCATACAGGGCCTCGTACGGAGCCATATCGATGCTGGAGTGATAGCTATTGTTATAGGTGAACTCTACCAAACAGAGCATACGTACCCAAGACTGATGGTACTCTAGAGTACATGCTCGTAACATATCCTCCAGAGTCTGGATGGTCCTCTCAGTCTGACCATCTGTCGCCGCGTGAAAAGCGGTGCTCAGCTTCAACTTCGTCCCAAAGGCTTCCTGAACTGATTTCCAGAAACGAGACAAAAATCTTGGATCCCGATCAGAAACGATCTCCCTCGGAACTCCGTGAAGTCGGATAATATCCTAGGTATAAGCCTCTGCCAGGCGCTCCATAGACCAGGTCATCTTCATCGGTATGAATCTAGCGACCTTGGTCAACCTATCCACTATTACCCAAATGGCATTCATACCATTACAAGTAGGTAGGCTAACCACGAAGTCCATAGAAACCGACTCAAATTTCCAGGCCGGAATGGGTAGTGGCTGCAAAAGACCTCCAAGTCTCTGATGCTCGATTTTAACCTTCTGACAGACTAAACATCGAGCTACGAACTCTGCTACATCCCTTTTCATTTTAGGCCACCAGAATTGGCCCTTAAGGTCCTGGTACAACTTGTTACCTCCAGGATGAACAGAGTAGGGCGAGTTATATTCCTCAGACATAATTCTGTTCCTAAGATCAGAACTGTCCGGTACACACCACCTCCCTCGAAATCGCAGACTACCATCGGAAGGGATCTCGAAACCTATGGCTTTACCTTGCCGTAAAGCCTCTCGAATCCTAGCCAACTGCGGATCATTCTGCTGACCCTCGCGCAATTCCTGAAGTAATTCAGGCTCAGCACTCCTAGATGTCAGACGAAGTCTAACGGAACTACGACTTCTACTGAAGCTCAATCGATGCTTGCGACTCAGCGCGTCAGCGACTGAGTTCGCCTTGCTCTCGCAATAGTTAAGCGTCAGGTCGTAGTCCTTAATAAGCTCAAGCCATCGTCTCTGCCTCATATTGAGGTCTTTCTGAGTAAAAATGTACTTGAGACTCTTATGATCCGTGAATACTCTACACGAACCACCATAGAGATAGTGCCTCTAAATCTTAAGCGCGAACACAACAGCTGCTAGCTCCAAGTCATGCGTGGGATAGTTACGCTTGTGCACCTTCAGCTGCCTTGATGCGTAAGCGATGACCTTCCCGCCTTGCATGAGCACACATCCTAGGCCACTCTTAGATGCATCACTATAGACCTCGAAATCCTCCTCATCGTTCGGAAGGGTATGAATAGGATCAGAGACTAATCTCTGTTTCAACTGCTGGAATGCTTGCTCGCAAGCCTCCGTCCAAACGAATCGGATCTCCTTCTGTAGGAGACTAGTCATCGGCCTAGCAATCTTGGAGAAGTCCTGGACGAATCGTCGATAGTATCCGGCCAATTCCAGAAAACTACGAACCTCCGCCACATTTCTCGGGCTACTCCATTCAACTACAGCCTTAACTTTTGCCGGGTCTACTTTAATGCCTTCTTTACTAATTACGTGACCCAGAAATGCTACTTCGCGAAGCCAGAACTCACACTTGGAGAGTTTCGCGAACCACTTATTCCTACGTAATATCTCTAGTACCATCCGGAGATGCTCCGCATGCTCAGACTCATCTCTCGAATAGACTAAGATATCGTCTATAAATACTACGACGCACTTATCGAGTAAGTGATGGAAAGTCCGGTTCATCTGGTCCATGAACACGGCTGGCGTATTAGTGAGGCCAAAGGGCATCACCTTGAACTCGTAGTGGCCGTATCTCGTACGAAAAAGCGGTCTTCGGGATGCCTTCTTTCTTAACTAGAATCTGATGATATCCAGATCGAAGATCTATCTTCGAAAACACTCCCTCTCCTCGTAACTGATCGAACAGGTCCTCAATCCTAGGCAACGGGTACTTATTCTTGATAGTTACCCGATTCAACTATCGGTAGTCTATGCACAGCCGCATCCTATTGTCTTTCTTCTTCACAAAGAGCACAGGTGCTTCCCATGGAGAAACGCTCGGCCTAATGAAGCCCTTGTGGATCAAATCTTGAAGTTGCGTCTTTAACTCTTGCAACTCCGATGGTGCCATCCGGTAAGGTGCCTTCGAAATCGGCGTTGTCCCGGGTGCAAAGTCGGGTGGAACTCCTGGTAGCTCATCAGGAAATACGTCTCTGAAATCCCTCGCTACAGGTATATCGTCCAACATACGCTCCTCAGTCAAGTCCCTTACCTGACATAAGTACACCATATCACCCTTCTGGCGATGTCTCTTCCTCTTCAAGGCTGAGATTACCTTAACTCCTTTCTTAAGGACAAACCCAGAGTAGGTAACTTGGTTGCCCTGCTGATTGGCTCCTAGGGTGTCACGGCCCTAGTCGCCAAACAAATATACAATTTATAAACCTAACAACTAACACGTAGTATTAGCGGAGTTAGGGTCGATCCACGAGGAACTAATGCGGATTTAGTCGTGATTAAGAATGATCCAAGGGTCTTTTATTTGATGAGTGAAATATAGAACTAAATCTAGTCTACAACAAAAGGAATGAAACTAAGCAAAAAGAAATGGATTACAATGCAAATTGAATATCAAAGGATTAAAACTCTAAGGATTAGACTTCCTAATGTTATCTCAATCGGAGGAATTATAATCATTGAATTAACTCATGTTCGATTATCTCAATTGCAAAGTGAATATTCAAAAAAACATCAACGGACTCAATCCCAACACCCTCTCTCGATTAGGCGATAGGAAATTCTTGGATTGGCTAAATTAACCTCTCTCGATTAGTCAAGTTAGGAAAACCCAAAATCGAGTTCGTAAAATTACTTTTATCAATTCACAATCCTAATCTTGAAAGCAATTATCAAATTCATCAATAATCACCAAACTCATCTTGAACACTTCACCAAGATATCATGCTTAAGCCCAAGAATTCTAGAGGAAATACAATCAAGATTATTCAAACACAACTAATCCAATGATAAACCCCCAATGTCAATAACATCAAGTCATCATCTCGATAGGTCCGCAACTTGTGCTGTGGTTGATGCCCCACCCGAGCAGAAAAGGGAGTTAGCTGAATGAGTGCAATCAAGGTGCTACGTACTCCCTAGAAAAGAAAACTACTCACTAATGGAAGCCATTAAAGCAAAAATCAAGGAATTCAATTAAATCTATTCTAAAACTAAGCACTAATTCTATTGAAACTAAAATGACAAAAAGAATTAGAGAATTACAATCTAATCAACAATGGAAAACAAAAACAAAACCTGGATTGGAACTTCAATGGAAACTTGAGAATTCTTGAGTAACAATGGTGAACTTGAAGAAAAATTACTAATCTACTTGAAAATTGGAAAACCTAGAAATTTGAGAGTGTGTTTTTTCTATTCTTGAGCAACTAAAGTACAATCTAATGAATGTCTAAAATCTGAAAACTTAGTGTCTAAAAACAATGCCTAAGCCTTCTAAAAAAAAACTAAATTAAACAAAGTACATGGCCCAAAACAGATTTCTCGAACTGCAGCGTGCACGATCGTGGCGAAACGAAGGACTTTCTGCACGATCGTGCAGCTTATTACTGCACGATCGTGCACTCCAAAAGGGCTCTCTGACCTCTGCACGATCATTCTGCACGATCGTGCAACTAAGTGCACGATCGTGCAGATCTGCGCACTCGGTCTTCAAATGCTCATATCTCCTTCGTTTGTTAGCGGAATGGAGCATATAATATATCAAATTAAAGCTCTTGGAATAAGGAATCTTCTCCAAGTTGAATCACCTGAAAAAGAGTTACAGAAAAAATGATATGAGTCTTTGAATCAGACTATATATGCAAGAGCACTTGAAATGCTTCCATTTTGAGCCTAATTATTCAAGAAAACAAATAAAACACAACTTTATTGAAGGAAACCATGAAATAAGATAATTTTATACTAAAAGACTAAAAACCAAAGAAATAAAGTCTAAAAGGCCCGAAAGACAAGTGAAACAAAGCCGGAAAATGGGTCCAAAATGGACCGATCGAAATCCCCCAAGCTTGCCTTTTGCTTGTCCTCAAGCAAGGAAAACTAAAGAAAAATGGAAAGCAAAAGTCTAACTCACTTTCGTAGGAATCACGGTCACTTTTAGCGCAAGTAACAAGCCATTTAAACCCCAAAGTCGCCAATGAGGACGAGTATGCTCTCGTAAGGGTTTCCAAAGAGTTTAACCCATAACTCTTTCCAACTACAAATTAAGCTAAGACTAAAAAGAAAAGGAAAAATAAATAAATTCTCTAGCCGAAATAGGAGAATGCACACAAGAGAACACAAAGTTTCCTAATTTTACCAAACTTGGCATGCAAAGGACCTAAGAAATTGACCCAAAAGGAAGAAAGGAAGAAAACTATGCACAACCTAATAGTCCTAACGCTAGTTCTACCAATCATACCACAAACCAACCAAAGAGTTCAAATCCGCCTAACTAGGAGTGTCTCATGATTCCGCGAAGGAACCAGAAAGAAAAGGGAAAACGGATCCGTTGTGAGTGGATCATTTGTCGTGGAGCTAGAGTTAACCCCCATCACTCCCCTTGTTCGCCCGCTCAATATACTTGGCTAGTTCCCGAAAGACAAGGAGGACTCAATCCCGCATGGGTCGGAAGGACTTCTTATGGATGTAACGTAAGGCTTGGGTAAGGGTGTGGGAAAATTTGGCTATGTGGTGGTGCCCTAAAGTGAAGTACACAACACAAGGGATCACACTAAAACCTAAATACCGGGGATAACCTCCCCCAAGCTTATTAAAAAAAAAAAAAAAAAAAAAAAAAACCTTACACAAAATGGACCAAAAAAACTTCACAAGGTCCTAAAAAATAGAAAAAAAAAAAACAATCTTTTTTTTCCTTGACTTCCTCCCCCCAAGCTTGAAGGACACAATGTCCTCATTGTGAGAAATGGAAGGAGGAAGCTTTTAAAATTTTTGATTTTTTTTCTTTCTTTTTTTTTGAATTGAAATTTCTAATGAATAAATTCATTCTTTCTCCTAATATTGAAATGCTTCTCTTTTTTCTTTTTTTTTTGAATTTACTGAACACATCGCCTTTTTCATACTTGATCGGCTTTTATTTCTCATGAAAATTCACAATAAGAGAACTAAAGAAGCTTAGACTTTACAATTCCAAAGCTCATAACCATACAAAACAACACCAAGATCCCTAACTTCACTTACCTAAAAGGGTGAAATAAAAGTAAAGGAAATGGTTTGTAACGTGGCTCAAAGAAAGAAAGGATCAAGCTCAAAAGGGCTCCAAAAGTGAATAGAAAAAACGAAAAACAAAAGCCAATTCGGCAAAGAAAAAGCCTAATCACAAAATGTGGAAAAAAAGAAAAAGTGAATGAAAAGGGAGAAAAATGAAATTAACTGAGAAATGAATGCCTTCGTCGTCCCCAAGGGTGGCTCGGTCACTTGAAACTCGGGAATCCTAGACAAACTCTTGATCAAGGCTCAAAGGTAGAGGAAATAAGCGCCCAAAACTAACGATGCATGGAGAAGGCTACCTAAAATCCCCACCAAGGTGCAAATACTCCTAGTAGGCTTCAAATTCCCCAAAGGTTCAACCAATCTTACCAGTACCCCTAACCTAGAACACATAAGTTTGTACAAGTTTTCAAAATCTCTCTAACTCCTAAAAGGTCAAAAGAAAAGCTCCTAGGCATGCCTTATTCACTAGAAAAAGAAAATAAAGCTTCAAAAATGCACAAACTCACTCAAAGTCGGCTTATTGAGAAAAAGAAAAAAAAAGAAAAGCAAAAGGACAAGAAAAGAAAAAGGAAAAGAAGATAAATAAAAGAAAAGAAAACAAAGAAAAGGAAACTTAAAATTAAAAGAATACAAATAAAATAAAAATAAATAGAGGAAGCACTAATCAAGCATGTTCAACACAAAAGAAGCGATCAAACCAATCATAATAAAATCGAGGCCCAACGCCATCGATAACCAGTAATCCTCAAATGGGCTTGAAAGCCGAAAATTAAAAGCCAAACATCCTCGATTATCAACTCCTCCTAAAACTAAACTTAAACTATGCAAACAAGAAATAAAAAGGAGTAGGGTTTGGAGCAATCTCACCAAAGCAAGCTTCAAATTAAAACAACACAAACTCTAACTCCACATTCATTACCATCATCTATCCAATAGTGCTGCTCAAACTCCAAAACCTGCAAAATGAGAAGACTGCAAGAACCAAACTCCAAGAAAAAGGGTTAGAGAAGCTATGCATAAGGGAAATGGATGCTATTTAGTAAATAGCATCTCAAAGCTCGTAGTAGCGTGTCATAGACATCGCCACTAAATCGAGAGAATACCACATAAGAAAAGGCAAGCAAAGAAGGACACTCAAGAAAGAAAGACATCCTTTGCTTATGTTTAGTAGGGGGTATGAAACTAAAAGAAAAAGGAAAATTAAGAAAATAAGAAGAATTAAAATCTAAGTAAAAAGAGGAAAAAGAAGAAAAATTATTGTCACTTTGCACTCTTGCCACCATGGCTTCATCAAGTGGCATGTGAAGGTGGAAAGGAGTCAAGGATTCCTTAAGCGGAGGGGTAAGTAGGAAACTAGGGAGAGAGATGGGGTAAGAAGGAATAAGATCGAGCCTCATGGAAAAAGGGACACGGGGTCTCTCAAGAAGAGCCTCGTCGATCAAGATTCCCTTTACCGATCCGCTCTCTCCCAACCTATCACATTCAAGGTCAAAAAATGGAGCATCCTCCATCACCTCCAAGGAATACATACTCTTAATGCAATCTAGACCGTCACATGATCTAGGAGAAGTAGGGAAAGGGGAAGGAGTAGGAAAGGGGTGAGAAGTAGAGTCAATGAGGAAAGGGGATGCAAAGGGGGAAATAATTGAAGCACAATTTTCCTCATACTCAACAACTTCCTCCTCAAAGGTAAGACGAGTAAGCTCCAAGCTTGGCTCAACTCTATCACTACTCCAAAATTCACAATCTACCAACTCACGACCATTCTCTAGCACTCCATCAACATCCATTCTAGACCTAGAATTGCCCTTGTCGTTTTCAACCTCTTTTTCCATCTCGACCCTCATTGCCTCGCACTTCTCACCCTCACATTCTAGGGAGGTGCTAGAGATCCATAAATTACGCTTCTTCACTAACCCATTGATAGCACCAATTAGTTCTACAAAATCTCTTCCTCCATATATACTCAAGATCCATAAGCTCCTCGGTCGATTTTTCAATCAACTCATTTAATTGATCAATAAGTTGAGGGGTGAGATCATCAAGTGTTGGCTCGGGGGAATCAAGCAGGGGAGTGGTAAAGCAAGTATCATCGTTAGGGAGTAAAGGGGAATCATGATATGACATATGAGAATTAGAAGTGTAACCATAAGGGGCATCATTATAATCCATGCAATCATAAGAATAATAAGAATTTTGAACAGGAGAATGCATGTCATCAAAATTGGGAGAAAAGAGAGGGGGTGCATCACAAATGGGTTGAACATGCCTAGAATGAGTACCCATGTCCCATTCATATGTGTCTTGGGCTAGCCAATTGAAGTAATTCCAAACTTCATCTAAAGATTGGGCCCGGAACTCCCCACTGTACTCTCCCTCAACAATATCTCTCGAGTAATCATTCAACCCGAAAAATATTAATTCATAAACCTCCCATAGCTCACACCCTTGGTAGATTGAAAGTGCCTCTTGAATCCTAGTGAAATACCTCCAAAATGACTCACCCTCAAATTGGGGGATTGAAAAACTAGCCATCATGAAACCAAAAGCCAACAAAAATGCAAGCAACAATTATTAAGGGGAAAAAAAAATTAAAAGAAAGAAAATTGGTCCACTTGCACCATCCTTGTGTAATGAGGATGGATGGTGAAATTGGACGTTGTGGTTGGAAGTGCTAAAGAAGAGATTAGCACTGACAATCACAATTATTTAACAAAAAAAAATAAAAATGAAAGCGATAACTTGGATTAAAAAGTTCACAACCGAAACCGAAAAAAGTTCCCCGACAACGGCGCCAAAATTTGATCGGCTCCTAGGGTGTCGCGGCCCTAGTTGCCAAACAAATATACAATTTATAAACCTAACAACTAACACGTAGTATTAGCGGAGTTAGGGTCGATCCACGAGGAACTAATGCAGATTTAGTCGTGATTAAGAATGATCCAAGGGTCTTTTATTTGATGAGTGAAATATAGAACTAAATATAGTCTACAACAAAAGGAATGAAACTAAGAAAAAAGAAATGGATTACAATGCAAATTGAATATCAAAGGATTAAAACTCTAAGGATTAGACTTCCTAATGTTATCTCAATCGGAGGAATTATAATCATTGAATTAACTCATGTTCGATTATCTCAATTGCAAAGTGAATATTCAAAAAAACATCAACGGACTCAATCCCAACACCCTCTCTCGATTAGGCGATAGGAAATTCTTGGATTGGCTAAATTAACCTCATAATCATCATCAACATACACGCATAATCATGACAAACTAAAACATCAAAACGTTACAAAACTTGAACATGATCAACATCAAACATGAAATTAACATAATCAATTATAAAGTACATATAATCAAGGCAAAATCATCACAAAACCATCACCCAAGTTAGCCTATGATTCACGCATAAAATGGGTACATAAACATCAATTCCGGTTTAATCTAATCACTTCTATTTATAGAAGTGGTTCAGGGTGTGAACATGAGGAAAGTGGCTAAATAGGCCACATGACAAGGGGGGCCGGTTCTAATAGGGCTTAAATGGGCCTAATGGTGATCAATTGGGCTAATTGCACTCATGCATGACTAATCATGCTTAAATCGCATTTGGCCCAAAAATATTAATTAACTAATTAGAAAATTAAATAATAATAAACATTCTAATTAATTAAATAATAATAAAATAAATAATAATCAACCAAAAACCAAATAATCGAATTTAATTGAAATTATTCACATAAAATAAAATAAATAGTCCAAAATAAATTTTGGACCATACATAAAATCACATAAATAACAAATAAATAAATGGCAAAAATACCGAAAAACCTGGGCCATTACACTATGAAAGAAGGTAACAAAGAGGTAATGAATACAAGTTTGAAACCTTTTACGTTGGTATTATCCAGTGTTATTTTTGATGTTTGCAAATCAGTTTCTATGGTTCCGCTTAAAATTCAAATTTGCAAAACACCACAGGGACCCTGTTATACGATTGAAGTACATAGTGGTGATGAAGAAGGGGATGGGACACGGTTCCGTGAATCACGCCCGTCACAAAGAACATTTGTTGATTGCGTAGAACACCTTTCATCTTTGGAACATGAATTATGCTTAAAGGTTGTTGTGCAATCAAATCTTGATGATTTTTATCGATCACAAGATTAACCAATACACAGATTAACAATAGGCGAATCATGGAATTTTTATCCAAATAGGTGGATAAGTGATTATGTACGAGTAATATTTAAAATTTCTTATTTGTATTGATTACCGTACACGATATTCTATATTGTTTCCTAATTAATTAATTTTTTTGTTGAAGCTTATTACCGTGTTCTTGTATGAGATGAAACTACAATTAAACGAGGACACTAGGTTGATACTTCCCCCCTACATTCTAGATAACTGCATCATATCTTCAGGTAATAACTCGTTATATTAAATTTTAATAATTTAACAACGTCTATGCTGCAGAGTATCGTAATGAAATCGGACGAACGCTCCTCATTACACGGAAAACATTCGGTCCTTAATTATTTTTAAAATATTTTATATACTTTTATACCCAATGGAAACCTCGACAACATTGCACACGTTAGACCTGTTCAAGTTTTTAACTTGTTTTCTTATGTGTTAGATAATATTAGCATTGTTAATAGTTTTATGCTCACCAGGTATTCATCCCAGTTCTGGATAATCAAACATCACATTGGTTTCTAGTAGTTTACGACGTGTTGGCCAAAGATGTCTACATCGGATTCATTGGGTGTTACGGACTATCGTCACAATCTTGCAACAGACATGGTATGCCTTCTGGTACTTCAATAAATGTTGCCTATTTAGATAATCGAACTAATTTCTTTCTAACAATGTAATTAGATGTGAGATGCCAACACAATGCGAAGAAATCGTCTGGCTCCTTTCTTCAAAAATAAACTACAAGACTTCAAATATCATATTCTAAAAGTGCATAAAGAACCTAACGGGTAGCAGTATATATGAATACATTCGCAACTATATAATTATTCATCAATTGCTTGCGCTGCATTACTAAGAATAAATTTTTGTGCAGTTATGATTGTGGGATGTATCTCTTGAAGTGGATTGAATGTGGTGATATTAATATCATGAAAGACATAAAATACACAGTATGAATCGTCATATGTTATGCGTATTCATTACGGAACAAATCATCATACACGGCATCTAACCCTTTTTTTACATTGGAGAGAGCATCGAAATGCGCGTTGAACGATTAAAGTGTTTGGCAAGTATCTTTTTCAGCAAACATAATGATCCAGCTATTATCAACCGTTTGTTTGGCGACAAAGCATGACATATTCCATTGATATATGTGCTCATTTTAATAAATGTTGTGACGATCTACATAATTTTTTTTAATTCAAGAGTCTTGTAAACATACTTCGCTTTGTAACAAAACCTTTATAATATGTTATTGCTTTTTTTCCTTTATAATGTCCACTTTTCACATTATAAAATTATTTGAATGCAATGTCCAACATACACATTTAATAACAAGACAATAAGTCAATAAGTATTGTACATGTATTCGCCTGAATAATTATAGGTGAAAATCAGATCTGTATCACAGATATTAACTTATAAAATAGACTATATAAGTACTCACTAAAATTATAGGGCCTTCCTTACAAAAAATAAAAAAATTATAGGGCTGAACTTAATTATTAAACCTTTAGAAGAACATGACCAATTTACGGATTTTATAAAACTCATTTATGTATAAGTCAGATTCTAAAGCCTTAAGACAATAAGTACAAAACATGTATTCACTCAAAATAAATATAGGTGATCCTCCCTCACCACCTAGTTCACGAATATAAACACACTGCATAAGTAATAATAATATCATAGGACAACTTTTAGCATTAACACGTAGATCTACTATCATATATATAAGTAATAATAATACTATCTCATTGGACAATTTATAAAACCTGTAAAAGTCAATGACCAATATGCAACTTTTATAAATCCAATTTACATATAAGTCACACACTTAAGCCTTAAGACTATAAGTACAAAAAATGTATTAAATTTAGGTGAACACCAAACCTACATGACGAATATAAACACACTTTATAAGTAATAATACTATCATAGGACAATTTTTAGCATTAACACGTAGATCTACTATCATATATATAAGTAATAATGCTATCAACACACAATCTATAAAACCTGTAAAAGGCAATGACCAACATTTGGATTTTATAAAACCTATTTACACATAAGTCAGATACTAAAGTCTTAAGACTATAAGTATATTAGTTGATCCAAACAAACCCAAAACAAAATCAAGACATCCCACACTAGGGAATGACCAATACACATATTGGTTAAATCCACATACATGAAACTAATAACCATTGATCTACATGAAACATCCTTTATATTTTTTTTCCCCAATATTTAGATTGGTCAAGTCCAATTCATCACAAGTATGCGAAGTACTCAACGGTGTGAGTCAATGAACAACACACTTAAGGTGGTTATAACAAAGAAGATTTTGTTGTATCGCTTTGTGGGGTTGTATGACTAAGTTCATGAGCATATTCATTTTGAAGAAGATAAGGATGACTACACTTCTACACATACATATCCTGTTATCACTGGTGTGTTGTCAGGTATCAAGAATCAGGCAGCAAAAACATACACAAGAAACGCCTACAATTTGTTCTGCAAAGAGCTCAATTACGAATCAAGGCACATTGTGGTCAAGAAAAAGGAACAGACGGGATATCCAGACAATGGTTCAATATTATTTTGGCTAAATGACTTTGTGACGAAGGATTCCTTATATGTAGTGTGCCATAACCCAAAACAAGAACAAATGGCTTGTTGTTGTATGAAACTCGAGTCCAATGGTATCCCTTGTCGACATATGTTCGCGGTAATGAAATATTCAAACATGGATATCATTCCAAGAGGTTGCATTCTACATAGATGGACAATCAAGGCTAAGGACCATCTATCAGAATCAATATTGAAGCAATCAAATTTAAAAAGAGAAAATGACGCAGCCACATCTAATGGACGATTTGCATTTCTGACAGGCCTGAGCAATCAACTATGTAATATTTGGTTAAAGGACAAACTAGCAAAATTGCTTTTGGAATTGGAAAGGGAGAAAATGCAGCCTAAGGAAAAGGATATAGTACCTGAGTCAAACAATGGCAGACATCAGAAAAAGGATGAAGTTCAAACCCTATGAAGGAACCTATTGGACAAAGGATATATATTATTGACGATCATGTGGAGGAACCACCATTGACCAGCCAAAGTGCACCGACACCACAACCTGCACCACCATCAAAACCTGGTGGTTTTGTTGAGCTTTTAAAATAGTTCATGCCAAGGACATACAACGCAGGTGAGGCAGCACAGGCTATTGACAATTATGAAGTTAATAAGATGGAGAAAATCCCGACCATATTTGATTGGAATCTGAGTACAAATTATTAAGTATTAGTATGCTTTTATTTTTGTATAGTTCTATGATCGTTGCATGTATGCATCGTTTTTTCATTTTGAAATACTGGCCAATCACCATTCAATATATTAGTCATATCCTACTGCATCTATTTATTACTATTTATTGATTTACCAACATTATTTGCAAATGAGTATTATTATTTATTGATTTACCAACACTAGTTGCAAACTCTTAATATCATATTTCTATTTCTTATACGACTAATTTATTGTTTGGCTAATACCATAACATCAGGGTTTAGGGTTTAGGGTTTGTGATTTAATTCTCCAATCACAATTATAATTATACTTATGTAATGCCCGACTTTTACTTTATATATTACCTCATATTCTCATCTCACCTTAGAAAGATAATAGTCATGGCTTATGTATGGTATTAATTCTAACATATTCATGGAATTAAAAAGTACTCCATCCGTTTTTTAATAGAGGTAACATATTATTTGAACACACTTGCCGAGACATAACGTTATGTTTTATGTATGGTACTAGCCTTGTATGCGCACGTTCCTTGAGATGATATTTTAAATGTATCTTTTATCTTTTCATCATACCATCCCACAACAATGAACAAAAGAAGAGTTTAATTTAGTACTCCCTCCGTAACATAATACTAGCAACAACTGGTTTTGCACACATTTTAAGGAAGTGATTTAAGGATGTAAACGAATGAATTCGTCAAGATGGTTTTAATATAAATAAGAATGTGATTATAAGTTGCTAATATTAAAATTATTTTGAGTAATTCCTTCTTTTATACCCTTAAATTACTTCCTCAAAATGCGTGCAACACCAATTGTTGCTAGTATTATATATGTTACGGAGGTAGTATATTCTATAGGCGATCAAATTTAATCGAAAAGTTTAAATTTTATGTCACAAACAATATCAATATGATGTATGAGTATCTATTTATAGAGAATTAAAAAGTATGAATTTTGGCATTTTTATTTTATTTCCTAGCAAAGCATATATCTTATTTTCACGATTTTAACCAATGGTATGTTTCGTGATTACCCATTAATATATGGTTTAGGATGTAATTAATTAAAAACAGAACCCCCCTCATAACGTCCCATTACGTACACCCTCATTCCCCATTTTCTTTACATAAAATTTTCTTTTTGGACCTTATATCCATTTAATGGGTTATATTCAATTATATATTTGGTAATTACAGTTGTTTGCAGAATACTCGTTTATTGTACTCGTAATTGATTTATTCAAATTTACGTACTAAATTAATTTTAATATAATATGCGTACTGATTGGCCTCATTTATTTAGGAAAGTTAATTTTAGAAGTAAATATGTAACCATAATATTGTGAAAAAGATTTTTTAGAAAAAACAAAAAGGAAAGAGCATCAATTTAACATACCATAGTATAACCGTAATATTAAGAGGAAGTTATTTTGTTAAAAAAAAGGAAAGGAAAGAGCATCAGTTTAGCATAATGTAATCGTAATATGGTAACTAACTCAGTTATGCTATTTCAAAGAAGTTAACAGGAGTAAAATATGGAACATGCATTTAATTTATCCAATTATTACCCCAACAAAATAAAATAAAAATCCCCCAATTATTATGATAATAATACTTGTTTATTGTACTGGAAATTAATTCCTCCAATTTTCTTTTTGAACCTTGTATCCAATTAATGGGTTACATTCAATTATATATTTGGTGATTACCGTTGTTTGCAGAATACACTTTTATTTTACTCGTAATTGATTTATTCAAATTTTCGTATTAAATTAATTTTAATATGATATGCGTACTGATTGACCTCATTTATTTAGGAAAGTTATTTTTACAAGTAATTATGTAACCATAATATTGTGAGGAGATTTTTTGACAAAAAATGGAAAGAGCATCAATTTGAATACCATAATATAACCGTAATATTAAGAGGAAGTTATTTTGTTAAAAAAAGGAAAGAGCATCAGTTTAGCATAATGTAACCGTAATATGGTAACTAACTGAATTATTCTATTTCAAAGAAGGAAACAAGAGTAAAATATGGAATATGCATTTAATTGGTAATAATACTCGTTTATTGTACTGGTAATTAATTCCTCCAATTTTCCATTACCCTCCAAGATTTATATAACTAAATTTTTAATTAGTAATAACCAATTTTCAAATTGTAAGATATTCTATGTTAGATATTATATTGGGTTTTAGGATATTGTGCATGTGTACTTAAGGAAATCAATCAACAATGGTAACAACCCAAAAAAATAAAGTTTAACACACTTCAATTGATAAAGAAAATGATATTATTGATCGAGGACAAAGATTACACAATAAAAATAGGCAATCTTCGTTACACTAAATATTTAAGAACATATAGTAACAAAAAAAACTTAAAACTAAAAATTAGCATTTAAAAAAACTTAAAATAACTAACTCTATGCTATCTTTAATCGCTTATTTGCACCATGAGAATCTTCAATCACTATCTTCGTAATGGCAATTTCTCATCTAATGAGTTAATATTAGCATTTCCCGTTTCTTCATTCAATACGAGTTCTTCAATCGTGGAAAAAACTTCGAGAACTCGCACTACAACATTCCGTGTTTTTTAACGTCCGCCAGAAGCGGACGTTAAATTAGCGGATAGCGGACGTTAATATATTTAACGTCCGCCAATAGACGTTATATCTCTGACGTCTTTTTTTGGTCGATAATGTGGTAGTTAACGTCCGCCTTATGTAAGTAGCGTCCGTTTAAGGCGGACGTTAGTTTGGCGTCTGCTATAACGGATGTTAAATTAAGATTTAACGTCTGCCACTAAAGCGGATGCTATTTTGAAATTAACGTCCGCTTTATTTAATTAAATCGGATGTTAACTTCCTTCATACGACTTACAAATTCGCTGCTCAGGCGGATGTAATTTATTAATTGACGGACGATAATTCTTTTTTTTATTAATTAATTAATTAATAATATTCAATATTATATTATATTTGAATATAATTATCACATTCATAATTTATAATTATTAGCTTCATCCGTGCAATTCACACGTTTTTCCATTCGTTGACTATCTATCTGCTTCATTCATACAAATACCTGTTCCATTGCATATTATAAATATCCATACACAATTTTTCATACAAAGTTTTTACTAATTATAATACAAATCCAATCTAATAAAATTAATATTTATACAAAGTTTTTACTAGTATTTTTCAAATACTAATAAAAAAGAAAGTAAATCGAGCTAAGTTGCATATGCTCCGCTGGCCCCTGAGCCGTCATCTGGGCCGCCGCCCGGTGGCCGCCGAAATTGAGACATATCTACACCGCTACATTGGCTTAAGACATTGCCGTACAACTCTAGCAACTTTTGCATCTCGGCCACCTTCTGTTTTTCCTCATCTCTCTCCCGTTTTATATCAGGAAGTCGGTTGTTCAATTTATCTATTGCGGAAGGAGTATTTGAAGGGTTGTTCGCTCGACTTTGTCTCTTGTAGTACATGTCTGCACTACTCCCCAATCCAGCGACTTTGACCCTTTTCCTACCACCGACATGTGTCAAAAAAAACCACATTTGGGGTCTTCTTGACACCACTTGATTCACATTCAGCAAGGTTTTTTTCATAACTCTCCTGCAAACATTGAGGCACGTGAAAAACATATAATCAAGTCATTTCATGATTTTAAGCTATGTGCATGTTCTAAAACATATAATTGAATAGATCAACACTCATTGGCATGATTCAGGTCACGTTAAAGGCATTTCGGAATGATAAGTAGCCAAAACGACCATTTTGGGTCGTTTTGGAGTGTTTTATTACCCAATTTAAATATATTCAATTCATTTCATGATTTCAACCTACGTGCATGTTATAGTACATATAAGTGAATAGATCAACACTCATTGGAATGGTTTAGTTCATGTTAAAGGCATTTCGGAACGATGAGTAGCCAAAACAACCGTTTTGGGTCGTTTTGGAGTGTTTTATTACTCAATTTCAATCTAATCAAGTCATTTCAGGATTTCAATATACGTGCATGTTCTAAAACATATTGAATAGATCAACACTCATTGGCATGGTTTAGATCACGTTAAAGGCATTTCGGAACGATAAATAGCCAAAACGGCCATTTTAGATCGTTTTGGAGTGTTTTATTACCCAATTTCAATCTAATCATTTCATTTCATGATTTCAAGCTATGTGCATGTTCTAATACATATAAGTGAATAGATAAACACTCATTGGCATGGTTTAGGTCACGTTAAAGGCATTTCGGAACGATAAGTAGCCAAAACGGCCATTTTGGGTCGTTTTGGAGTATTTTATTACCCAATTTCAATCTAATATGTCATTTCAGGATTACAAGCTACGTGCATGTTCTAAAACACATAATTGAATAGATCAACACTCATTGGCATGGTTTAGGTCACGTTAAAGGCATTTCGGAACGATAAATAGCCAAAACGGGCATTTTGGGACGTTTTGGAGTGTCTTATTACCCAATTTCAATCTAATCAATTCATTTCATGATTTCAAGCTACGTGCATGTTCTAATACATATAAGTGAATAGATTAACACTCATTGGCATGGTTTAGGTCACGTTAAAGGCATTTCGGAACGATAAGTAGCCAAAACGACCATTTTGGGTCGTTTTCGAGTGTTTTATTACCCAATTTCAATGTAATCAATTCATTTCATGATTTCAAGCTAAGTGCATGTTCTAATACATATAAGTGAATAGATTAACACTCATTGCATGGTTTAGGTCACGTTAAAGGCATTTCGGAACGATAAGTAGCCAAAACGACCATTTTGGGTCGTTTTCGAGTGTTTTATTACCCAATTTCAATGTAATCAATTCATTTCATGATTTCAAGCTACGTGCATGTTCTAATACATATAAGTGAATAGATCAACACTTATTGGAATGTTTAGGTCACGTTAAAGGCATTTCGGAACGATAAGTAGCCAAAACGACCCATTTGGGTCGTTTTGGAGTGTTTTATTACCCAATTTCAATCTAATCAAGTGATTTCAGGATTTCAAGCTATGTGCCTGTTCTAAAACATATAAGTTAATGGGTCAACACTCATTGGAATGGTTTAGGTCACGTTAAAGGCATTTCGGAACGATAAGTATCCAAAACGACCCATTTGGGTCGTTTTGGAGTGTTTTATTACCCAATTTCAATCTAATCAAGTGATTTCATGATTTCAAGCTACATGCATATTCTAATATATATAAGTGAATAGATAAAAACTAATTGGCATGATTTAGGTCACGTTAAAGGCATTTCGGAACGATAAGTAACCAAATCGACCATTTTGGGTCGTTTTGTAGTGTTTTATTACCCAATTTCAATCTAATCAATTCATTTCATGATTTCAAGCTACGTGCATGTTCTAATAAATATAAGTGAATAGATAAACACTCATTGGCATGGTTTAGGTCACGTTAAAGGCATTTGGGACGATAAGTAGCCAAAACGACCATTTTAGGTCGTTTTGGAGTGTTTTATTACCCAATTTCAATCTAATCAATTCATTTCATGATTTCAAGCTACGTGCATGTTCTAATACATATATGTGAATAGATAGACACTCATTGGCATGGTTTATGTAACGCCCCAGATTTTTGGGCTATTTTCTTGTTTATTTTGTTTGTAATAATTTCTAATTCTGTGTATAGTCTAAATTTATTTGGACTATTTATTGATTGATTATGATTATTTTATTATGTGATTTATTTATTTTATTTTATTTTATTTTATTTTGATTAATTAGAATTTTATGATAATTTTCTAGATTAATTGAGTTTTGGGCCAAGTGCGAGCTTGTTCATGATTAGTCATGCTTAAGTGCAAATGGCCCAAATGAACTTAGAAGCCCATTTGTGTTAAAGCCCAACCGACCCCTCTCTCTCTTAATTAGTGGCTTGGTTTTGCCACTTGCCTTGCATACACACCTTAACCACTTATAAATAGAAGGGTTTGTAAGGCTTTAGAACTCATTTGCTCATTTGCCATCCATTTTCCATCAAAGTTTAAACACTCTCTCCTTCATTCACCCCATTCCACACGCCATTTTTGGCTAAGTAATTCCCCTTCTTTGTTCATCATCTTTTCAAGCCTAAACTTAAAGATTCATCCTCCATTTGATCTTTAAGTGACTAAACCACAAATAGCCTTCATTGCCTTGATCAAGATCATTTGTTTGGGTTTGGTTTTGGGTTTTGGATGTTCGTATGGTGTTCTAAGGGCGGCCGTGTGGTGCCTTGTGTGGAGGTTCGAGGTTGGCCGTGCGTTGGAGGCGGTGATGGGTGGCCGTGTTATGGTGGTACACGGTGTTCGTGCGTGGTGCCTCGTTGGAGCCGTGCTGCTGCGTGGTTGATAGGGCCGTGTGGTTTCGACTTCTGGGCAGCGGGTTTTCGTGGGTTTAAGCGGTTAATCTTATTAAGGTAACATACTATCTCAACCTAGTTTGTATACCTTGAATTATAGTATAGATTAGAGGACTAAGTTAGACCAAACTTTGATGTTTATGTACCATTTTATGCGTGAACTATAATTTGAAATTTTGGGATGGTTTAATGATGATTTTATGATTGAATATGATGATTTCATGATTGGAAATGTTAGTATTAAATTTGTTGTTATTCATGTTCAAGTTTGATGAATTTTGGATACTAGAAAGTTCATGATTTTATGTGTTGAATTGTTGAAGTATGTGTGTATTTTTGATGAAGTTGGATGAGTTCTTGATTCTTGAATGAGTTCTTGGTTGAAGTTCTTGAATCTTGATTGAAGTTCTTGAATCTTGGATAAGTTCTTTATGAGTTCTTTATAAGTCTTGGATGAGTTCTTTTTGAGTCTTGAAAGTTAAAGAAAGTTAAAGATAATTAAGGAAAGGTTAAAGAAAGTTAAAAGAGGTTCAAAGAAAGTTAAAGAAAGTAAATAAAGTTAAAGAAATGATTAAGATTGATTAAAGAAGTGGTATGTTTATGGTTAGACTCAAGAAAAGGCAAAGAAAAGGCAATCTTGAGGATAACTTCGTTTGTTTACATGTTAGTCTTAAGTCAAGGCGTAAGATGCAACTTAAGATTAACTAAGAGTGTAAACGAAAGATAAAAGATTAAAGATAAAAGATTTAAAGATTAGCTTGATTTTACTATGAGACGCCTAACCTTAGAGTAAGATTCTAAGGCTTGGGTTAAGACGCTGCCCCTATCCTGTCCGCGGTATTGGGATAGTTGGTGATCTTACTATGTCGTCTTCGGATATGGATTTCCAGTAAGATTGTTTTCATGGGGTTGGGAGTAAGATTCTCAATCCTGGCATAGTAGAAAGTTCGTTCGCGTAAGATGCGTTCGTACGTGCATAGTCCGGTCTGATAAGTCTAAAAGTCGAGTATTGGGAGTTAGTTGAGTTTTGGATAATATCGTTGAATGTCGTTATCTTTAGTGTTATTGTTGTTGGTTATTGTTGATTAGATATGCTGTTTTACATGATCGTATGTGATATGTCTGGTTTGGTTGTTTGATCTATTCTATGATCATGTGTGTCCACGTTAGGGTGGGACAGCTATATTACTCGCCACTGACGGTGGACTGTTGTTGTTTTTCAGGTAACTCTGATGATGAGGTCCTTGCTTAGCTTTGGGCGAGTGCCGTTGTTATTTAGTTTTCATGTTGTTGTTTTACGATATATTCTAGTTTTGAACTCTAATTTTAGTACTTGTATATTTCTCTAACTCTGACATATATTCGGAGTTTACGTTTGTTAGTAGTAGTGATGTTTACATTTGGGATTAGGTATGTACAATCTTGTGGGTGTTGTACTTTTGGTTTAGTATATATATACTTTTGAGGTTTTGTTTTAATTTTTAAGTATTTTAGTTTGTTAGATCTGACTATTCGACTCGTCGGTTTCTTCCGCGCCGGTTTAAGCGAGTCGGGTCATCACAGTTTAGGTCACGTTAAATGCATTTCGGAACGATAAGTAGCCAAAACGGCCAATTTGGGTCGTTTTGGAGTGTTTTATTATCCAATTTCTGTAATGACCCAGATTTTATTGGTATTTTTGCCGATAATTATGTGTATTTATGTGCGTTTCTGTGTTAGTTCAAATTTGTTTTTGAACTATTTATTTTATTTTATGTGAATAATTTCGATTTAATTCGAAATATTTATTTTCAGTTTTTAGTATTTATGTTATTTATTATTTAATTGATTAGAATTTTATTTTCTAATTAATTATTTAATATTTTGGGCCAAATCGATTATTGCATGATTAATTATGCGGTTTTCGCAAATTAGCCCAGTTGATCACGAGAGCCCATTTTTAGGCCCAATTAGCCCTCTTGGCCGGTTTTCCTAAGGCATGGCAAGGCTTGCCACTTGCCTTGTGTTCACACCTACACTAACTCTATATATAGGAGAGTTAGTAAGGCCCCTTGCCCATTTTGCCATCCTTGCCATTTTATGCATTTGCCATCAAAAGTTTAAACACAAAAACTCCCTCCACTACTCCCTTGCTTCACGCCATTTTTGGGTGATTGAAGCCATCAAATTGTTCATCCATCTTTCTAATCCCAATCTTAAAGATTCAACTTCTATCGATCTTTAAGTGCCTAAACACAATCCTAAACACGTGCATTTCATTCAAGATCACTAGTTCGGGTTGGTTTTGGGTCTTGTTCGTGTTCGTGATCAAGTGGGTTGGACCGTGTGGGTGTCCGTGCAGTGGCAGCCGTGCAGTGGTGGTGCCGTGACCGTGCGGTGGTGTTCGTGCTTGGACAGCAGGCCGTGTACAGCAGCCGTGCAAAGGGGTTCGTGGTGTTCGTGGTGGCTCGTGGTGCCGTGTGGACAGCCATGTGTGGGCTGTTTGTGTGCCGTGTTTTGTGCTATTTTCCGGGCTGCATTTGTGTGTTGAATTTGTGTTTAATCTTCAATAAGGTAACATGCTTTCTCAACCTTTTTGGTATACTATGTTTATAGTATAGATTAAATGCATGTTTGGGTTGATTGTTGATGAGTATCCATGATTTTATGCATGATTTATAAATCTGATTTTGATGTGTTTATATGGTGTTTTGATGATGATTTTTCATGATTTTATGATTGAATATTTTTTGTTTTATGATCATGAATATTATGTTAAAGTTTGATGAATTTTGGATGAGTAAAAGTTGAATTTTCGAATGTTCAATGATGATGATATGCGTGTGATGTTTGAGTTGGATGAGTTCTTGATTGAAGTTCTTGAATCTTGATTGAGTTCTTGATTGAAGATCTTGAATCTTGAATGAGTTCTTTATGAGTTCTTTATGAGTTCTTTGAGTTCTTTATGAGTTCTTGATGAGTCTTGATGAATTCTTGATTGAATCTTGAAAGTTAAAGAAAATGGTTTAAATGATAAAGAAAATTAAAGAAAGTGTCTAAGTTAGTTAAAGAATGATTAAAGATTGTTGGATTATGATTGATTAGACTCAAGATTAAGGCTAGAGGCAGTTCTTGAGAATAACTTCGGTATTTTAACTAGTTATTTTCAAGAATCAAGGCTTGAGGCAATTCTTGAATATAATTTAGTTAGGTTGAGATAATTAAATGAATAACATGATTAAGATGATTAAATAATTAATTAAGATTAGCTTGATTTCATTTTTAGACGCCTGATACTTTGAGTAAGATTCATTGTATTCGGGTTAAGACGTTGCCCCTATTCCATCCGCGGTATTAGGATAGTTGGAGTCATACTATGTGATCTTTGTGAATTTCCAGTAAGATTGGTTTCACGGGACATGGATTTCCAGTAAGATTGGTTTCATGGGGTTTGGGAGTAAGATTCTCAAATCCGAGCATAGTAGAAAGTTCGAATGCGTAAGATGCATTCGTACGAGCACAGTCCGGTCTAGAATATGAATGATTGCGCCAAAGATAGTTGATTAGGATGGTTTGAGTCAAGTTCACGTGTGGGTTGATCTTGTACTTGGTTTATTATGTTAATGTTGTTTATTTGATTTATGCTATGTGCATGTGTATTCCCATTAGGGTGAGTCAGTTATGTTACTCGCCACTGATGGTGGACTGTTGTATATTTTTCAGGTATTTCTGATGATGATGCTCTTGCTTAGCTTTGGGTTGGGCAAGCGACGTTCTTACTTGTGTTTCCTGTTGTATTTACTGTTTTCATAGTTTTAGTAGTGATAGTTTGTATAGATGCTATTACTTTAGATTTTTGGACTTATATGTGTTGTTTAAGACTCTGACATGTAGTTGGAGTTAACTCGTATTTTAGTCGTTATATTTGACTTTTGGTTTTAGATTGTACAAACTTGTGGGTACTTGTACATTTTGGTTATTAATAATAATATTTTTAAGGAATTAGATTTATTTCCTAAGTTTTAAGTTGTAGTTTCTAACTACTTGACTCGTCGGTTTCTTCTGCGCCGATTTAAGCGAGTCGGGTCGTTATAATTTCAATCTAATCTAATCAATCCTCAGCTGCCTTAAGAAGGACAAACAACTTCTTGGCTTCATCATTCGGTTCTTCTTCAACTGAATTTGGTCCTTCCGACCACGTGTCATCTTGTTCATTTCCATGAGCATCCACAACCATATCTCGATATGGGTTTAATTGAACCGAAGAGGAGGGTCCTATATCCGACTCACCATGGAATTTCCATTCATAGTAATTCGGAGTAAAACCCTTACTATACAAATGTAATTTGACCGTGTCCACATCCAAATAACGCTTGTTATGACAACGAAAGCAAGGACATCTTATCTTATCATTGTCATTATAAGCAGGATGTTGTAGACAAAAGTCGACGAACCCATCGTCCCTTTCTATAAATTCATTTCTAAGACGATGCCCATTTAATCTTTGGTACATCCAACAACGCTCATTCCTTCTCATGATTAAAAAATTCTACACAACTAAGATTAAGAGTCACTGAAATTGTTTTATAAAAGTGATGAATTACAAATAAACATATACTTAACTTTTTTAAACCAAGTTTGTATAAATAAATGCTATTATAAAATCCTTTCAAATAATTATATTATTTCTTTAAGTTGATACTTATTATGTAGTTAAAGTTCGATTAGAATAATTTAGTATACCACTAGCCGCAACACAATTATTATATGCTTCGCATAACATCCCATACAAAAGTTTATTATAAATTTTTTATAAACAATAACTTATACACTTAACACAAATACAAAAAAAAAAAAAAAAAAAAAACCAAAAACAATACAACAACCAATAACATTAAAGAATCATCCATCTATAAAATTCTACCAAAAACTCTACAAAAAATAAGCATAAAATTAAAACACCTAAATTCTAAACAAAAGAAGCATAAATTCAAGCTAAAACAATAAATAAAATAAACATAAAATTCACAACTCTAAACAAAACAACCATAAAAATCAACTTAAGAGGCTAAAACTCTAAACAAAATCAACATAAAATCAACCTAAAATTCCATAAAACTCTACCCAAAACTCTAAACAAATTAAGTATACAATTCAACATAAAAATCAAAAATCAACATAAGATTCAAAATTTAACCAAAATTCAACACCTATTTTCAACATAAAAATCAAAATTCAACATAAAATTCAAACAAAATTCGTACATTTACCTTCAAAATAGAGCTAAGGTTTGCCTTGTACTTATTTTGCTTAAATTCAAACTTCAAATCAACCTTAAAGCATGGAATTTAGAATTAGAGTAAATATTTACATAAAACAATGAAAATACTAGCAAAGAGATAGTTAGGGTTTCAACCTAGAGAAGCAAATGCAGGTACGGCGTCGGCGCGGTGGCGTGCTAGTGGCTGCAGATCGGTGCTCGACGTCGGCGAGGCGGCGTGCTAGTGGCTGGAGTGCTCGTCGGAGAGAAGACGCGGTGCAAGACAGAGTAAGGTTTTTTTTTTGGTTTGTGAACAAATGAAGTCAGTGAACTGCATTCTGTTCTAAAAAGTACGTCGACATTTAACGTCCGCCTTCTGACGAACGTTACCTCTTCCAGGCGGACGTTAACACAACGACTCAAAACTCTCTATTTTTCGTGTTTTTAACGTCCGTCTTGGACGGAAGTTACGTCTTCAAAAGCGGACGTTAATTTAAATTTTAAATTGTTTACGTTACCAATTACAGGACGTCTGTAATGACGGACGTTAAAAGGCAGACGGCAGAAACGCGGAATCTTGTAGTGTCGCTTCCCATTCTCATTTATGGGAACTTATTCATAGAATTAATTTTCAAGTATATATGAATTTTTTTCAAAATAAAACAACATCTCCACTAAGGCAGAACACTACTAAAATTTGCATCTATTCGCGACACATTCCTTCCGACGCTTTCAAAATAGTCAATATGAGTCTTTGTTTTCCTTGCAATCCCGACACTTTACTCGACACATTAAGCTGTAGGTTAGTAAAAAATTTCATTTCATTTAACCGGGCTCTCAAAACTACTTTGGCGGTACCACTCAAAATTTGGGACTCAAAATTTGGGGAAAAAACACAAAATCTCAAACACTCGTCACTCCCAACCCAAAATCTCAAACACTCGTCACTCCACTACAAGAAATATTAGCTAAGAGGGCAATTTTTCTTTATCTAGGAAGGCAAAATTAAACTTGCCTTATTAAATTAGTTACTATCAAATAGGGCAATTAAAAATTGTCTTGTTTGATATTAGTAAAGAGGGCAAAATTTTAAATTGTCCTCCTCTTACTAACAAAGAGGGCAAAATTTTAAATTGACTTTTTTGTATTAACAAAGAGGGAAAAATTTTAAATTGACTTTTTTATATTAACAAGGAGGGCAAAATTTTAAATTGACTTCTTTATTTTAACACGGAGGGCAAAATTTTAAATTGACTTTTTTTATATTAGCAAAAAGGGAAAATTTAAAAAATTTGCAATCTTTAGTATTAATAAACAGGCAATATTAAAAAAATTGCCCTTGTAGCTAATTAATGACAATACACTACAAGAAATATTAGCTAAAAGGGCAATTTATCTTTATCTAGGAGGGCAAAATTAAACTTGCCTTATTAGTTACTATCAAATAGGGCAATTAAAAATTGCCTTTGTTTGATACGAGCAAAGATGGCAAATTTTTAAATTGTCCTCCTCTTATTAACAAAGAGGGCAAAATTTTAAATTGTTCTCCTCTTATTAACAAAGAGGGCAAAACTTTAAATTGAGTTTTTTGTATTAACAAAGAGGGCAAAATATAAATTTTAAAAAAATTGCAATATTTAGTATTAATAAATACGGCAACTTAAAATTTGTCATTATTAATGATAACAAAGAGGGCAATATTAAAATAATTTACCCTTATAGCTAATTAATGACAAATATTATTTCACTAACAATATAAACATATTGCTAATTAATTTGCTTCTAAAATTGTCATTCAGTTTTCGCCCAATGTTTGCTAAAAACAAACACGGGAGAACCCTAAAAACTTTTGAAAGTTGAAACTCCTCGATCTGGGCTCTAGCACCGCGCCAACACTCGACTTGCCATCGTCGGTGTCTTGTTCATCGCCACTCATCGCCGTCTTGTTCATTGCCACTCGCCACCGTCAGCGTCTTGTTCATCGCCACTCGCTGCAGTCTACGCAGAGTCACGTTCCTCGCGGAGTCGCACTTGCAGACGCAAGCCACGCACTCGCCGCCGTCTACGCCACCACCCAGACACCCACCGACATCCGCCAATTGGCCACCATTCAATTCGCACTCTAGCCATCTCGCCAGTAGCAAATTGCAATTCAACATTAGCAGTTAAATAGTATAGGTATGTAAAATGTTGAATGTTTGTTACTAAATTTAATTGTTTAATTGTTATGATAATATTTATATTTTGTAATTTGTATGTAATGGTTATGATAATATTTATATTTGTTTGTTTTTACAGATTTGTTTACTTAATTATTTTGATTTATTTGAGATAAAACAAACAAAAAGAATGACAAAGAGATACAACTTAATGGTGTGTAGTGTGAACTGTGTAGTCGTGAAGATAGAGTGAGTACAGGATTCAATTAGGTTGGAATATCTTATGAGCAATGATAGGTAAATACTAGGTATCAATGAACTTAATTGATGCCATGACATTTTTGTAATTAAAGTGATAGCTGGAAGATAAAACAAAGACAAAAGAGAGATGAGAATTGCCCTTATTTTTGGCATAAATTACCAAAATGCCATGGTATCATTGATATGAGGTATCCACTAGGCATTTCTCATATCTTATATCTACTTCGTATAGGACTATAATCTATCTATCTATAATATATACTAAAGTAATTTCAGATTTTCAGTTGTTGTTTTGCTGATTTTTAGATTTTTATTGAATGAGAATTATTTATTTGCTGAACTGGATTTTTTTCTAGAATGCTGAATGGGAATTATTTTGCATTTTTTTATCAAAAAAGTATACTTCCTCCGTTCCAAATTAAAACAACTAATCATTTTGCAACTCTAGCCTCTATAGGCATTAAAGACACAATGATCTAGCCTCTATAGGCATTGGAGAGAGAGGTTCAATAATGATCATTATTTAAGATGCAAAACTCTTAAGGAAGCAGAGCGTTCTTGTCCACTTGCTATTGATATTTACTAGTGTAAGTGGCTCGCATACAACTATTGGAGTTCTCGCAAGCAAAAGGTAAGCTTGTAGTTTCACCAAATAGTTTTAATCTTTTTTATCTTAGTTAAGTTTATTAAGTGGAACTCAATTTTTTCTTACGATATTTAGGAGAGAAGTGAAAAGAATCGTGCTAATGCACTAGCAAAGAAAATCGAATCTTCTTGTGGGGCCAAATCCACATCTGGGATCATATATGAGTTGGTAAGTGCATATATGAACTCAATATTAAACAAGATGAATTAATTGTGCTTAATTTGTAAGTTCCTGCACTAAAACTTTCTAACAGATATATATATGCCTGTCGATGAGCAAAATAACCTTCTATGGTACTTTATATAGAAATCTCAAAGATTGAGGTTGTAGAATAAGAGAACAAAATTTCTTTAGTCCTAACTTTTGACAATCCATTTGTTGCTCTGACTTCTTTTGTATTAGGAGGTTCAGGCAGAGAAGGAGGCTAGTGTTGAGGCCGAGAATGAAGAGAATGAAGTTGATTCCGTAGCAGCAGCTTTCACATCCACTGAACATACACAAGCTCAACCTGATAATGACCCAATCAATCGGAAATTGTGGAAAAAAACAAAAATGTAAGTTCATTTCTATTCAATATGTCAAATAATTGGTTCAGTGGTATTAAGATGACATTCTGCTAACAAGTAAATCTCTTTGCATTGGGTTGATAAAGGCATAAAGATGGTAGTTTTGATGATGGCAACAGAATTCTGCTACTACCCCCTCCCTACACCCTAATACTGCCCTTTCCCCCTACACCCCCTCCCTCTGTTGCCCCCTACTACAGCCCCCCTCCCCCTGCTGTTGCCCCCTCCACCTGCACCTCCTCCCCCTGCTGTTGCCCCCTTGGTGCACCCCCCTTCCTCCCTCCCCTTTTCCCCCTACAGCCCCTCCCTCAAATTTTATATTGGGCCTAGGACACTAACATATAGCTACTAGACTAAATGAGCAATGACTAAGGGTCTTCTTTTGGGAAAAGTAGTAGCTTTTAATTCTTCACCCCTCTCTCAAACTGTGTAGGGCTCACAGCATATGACTAAGGGTCTGCTTGTGGGAAAACTTAACTTAATATATGATGTTTGGAGGTAATTTTGGTTTAATTTGAGCCAATTCCCTTCTTTTTCTGATAGTGTTTTAGATAATGTACAGATATAGATGCATGAGTTTGATTTTAGTGATTTTCATGTAGTTATTGTCAAAAAAGTTGTTGCTAAACACGTGATAATCCTCTGATTTGGCTGGAAAATTGATGGGCTCAAGGTGATGAGTTTGGCTGGTAACTTATCTTATACTTGCTTTGTTGCTAAGTTGATTATTAGTACTAATAATCCAAAACCTTCTTTCTTGACCAGGTCCTGCTCTATTTGGGACCGTTGTTTCTATGTCAAAGAACACTATCTCTGGTGGTAATCCTTCTCTTTGTTTTTTCAAACTTGAATTATTATCATTAGTCGTTGCCATATATGAGGATCGTCTATTTTATTTGATTTTGGTAAAAATTTATTGGTTTAGCCAATATATGAACATTGAGTATAGACATATACTAGCAGTAGTGGTTTTATTTTGTTTTGTTTCGTTTCAACTATTTTTCATGTTGAATTTGGATCAACTTAAGTTGAGTTAGCAATACGGGTGATAAAGACTGTAAAAAATGCCATAATATGCCTTAGTTCCTCCTGGTGGTTTAACTTTCTGCAAATATGCTATTGGTACTTTATAAATTTCATAAGTTTAATAGAGGAATCAGATCAGAATTTGTTGAACTAAGTACTTCTGTTGAGCAATTTTGCAGGTTGAATTTAGAATTTTGGATCAACTTCATAGCCAAATAGTAGTTGCGTTGGTTTATTGAGCAATATACAACTCAACTTGATCTTATTCATGAACGTTGAGGTTGGCTCTATAATATTTGTCTGGCATTGTTCTTTCCCGTGAGAATAATATGACATTGTAGGGTTTGTCTCTTTATTGTCTATCTGACATGAGCTTTTGTTACTTTTTGCATGCTTTTCTCGTCATGGAATGGGCTGAGCTACAATACAGTCTAGCAAATCAACACAGAAGAGGTTTCTTAAGCTCTTCTCCTTTTCCTACTCCCATGTCTTTGATGCTTCACTTTCTCTTATCTTTCATGCTTTAGGATCTATTACGATTTCTTCTTTTTCTACTTCTATATCTTTGAAGAGCTTGATATTGAAATTATCCGAGGTTTTCAAATAAAAAAAATTAGGATGAACAAAAAGAAAACTTTCTGTTTCATTACTGAGAAAAATTCTGTTTGATGGCTTCATAATTAGAACTTGCTGATATATAGCATAACTAACAAAATCAATGGAGATTGAGGTTTTATTTATTGCAATGGTATTGACTATTGAGTATGAAAAGGTTCCAGTCTGGTTGTGTACATGTTTTACAGATTCTGACATTCTGTATCAGATTCCTTTGTTTATGAGCTGGACTATTGGTGTTATTTAGATATGAGTGCTACATGGAGGCTCTTAGCATTTGTTAATGAACTTTACTTACTTTGTAGGCAAAAGCAATACTTTGAGCAAAGGAAACAAACAGCAGCAGCAACAAGATGTTGTATTTACAGAGAACAATGTTGATGGTTTTGCCTCATGTGACCACCAAAAGAAAAATCAATCACTGGATATCTCAAGTCTTCTCAATGTTTTGAAAGTTACAGAAGATTGCAGGCACTCATGTGTTTTTGGTGACAAATATATTTTCTTCCATAGCTACTCCCTTCGTTCCTCAAGTTTGCTCCAATCTGTGTTATTCTTGAAAACCGTCTATTAGTGCATGATGTGATCTTCAAAATCTGTAAATTTCAGTTAAAATGCACGTAATGTTGATGGTTTTTTCTTTTTTTTTTCCAGAGTAATCCAGAGGCATCAAATGAAAGATCGGAAGATGAAGATGAATCAGACGATGAATAATCTTTTAGGATAACTAGTAAACAATGATGGATATTGATTCATTAATGTTTTGTAGGTTGTTATTAACTTTCTAGATGTCGTGTTATGAGGTACGTTTGAACTTCATTTTGCTATGTATAGTTAATTAAGTATGTTTGTTAAGTATTGTATGACTTTTGGTCACTTATTACGATTTTTACATTTATATGATAGCCTGTTTTCCTATTTCATTTATATGGGTTTTATAATTTTTATTACTTTAGATTTTTTTTATTCTTCTTAAAAATACTTTAGTATAGCATTTATAATAATAATATAATAATTCATTTGGATTGCGAATAGATTAACATGATTTCGACACTTTGAATCGTCTAAGGTTTCTTTGTTAATCACATTTATCTCGACACATTAAAATGTTAGAAATTAATTATTATAGACCACGTCAAAGCGTTCCCGACACTTTAAATTGTCTAAAGTATACCCCAATTTTTTGGTGGCAAAACCATGCCCGACACTTTAAACTGTTGAGATAATAAGGAGGGAAAAGTATACCGACACTTTGAAGTGTCGAGATGAGGAGGAGGGAAAATTCTACAGCACATTTTCTCTGAATATTTCGACTATAAAAAGTGTCGAGAAAATTTATTTTTTGATGCTTTAATATGTCGGGATTGTGGACACAAAAAAGTATCGAGAATTCTCGACACGTGAAATCCCGACACTTTAGACACTTTAAAGTGTAAAAAAACTAAGGAAAAAGCGTAGAGAAAGGTAAGGTATTTTGATAGTGGAACTATTTTTTATCAAGCTTTCAACTTCCATTAAACCGCATTCAATTATAAGCCTTTTCATGAAAATCCTCATTTGTCTGAGGTCTTTGGCGTGAGTAATTGTATCTCCAAGGAACTGGGAGGCTTTTCGCTGTCATCTGCGTATTCATTATGTTGATTGAATAGACTATTTTCGAATGAAACAATCATTTCCACAATGGGCACATAACCACATTTATTTACATTACAAATTTTCTTCTGGCCGATTTCTTCTAGTAAATGAACGATAAAAAACTAAAGCTTATAATGTCGATTAAGTGCTCCAAAGCAAAGTTGCGATCAAGTTTGGGTGATTGATTAGCTTCTTGTGGATCCATATTGGGAGAATTGTTAACTGTTTATAAGGGATTGGCTTACGGTTTTTTTTTTGTGATTGCCTTCTCTTTCTATGGTTAAGTTTATATTGAAGTTGAGGGAATACACGTATATATAACTACATTTTGGCGCCATATTTGATTCATGTTCCCTCCATAATTGTGCGCCAAATTTGATTTTCCAAACAAGAATTATATTTCTATTTCTTATACGACTAATTGAGGGTTTGGCTAATACCATAAAATCAGGGTTTAGGGTTTGTGATTTAATTCTCCAATAACAATTAGAATTATACTTACACAATGCCCGACCTTGAACTTATATATTACCACATGCTCTCATCTCACCATATAACGGTAAATTCATAGAATATCAAAGTACTCCGTCCGTTTTTTAATAGATATAGTATATTAATTGTACATACTTGTTGAGACACAATGTTGATCAACAATATCTGTAATTGTATAATTGTCAAATAATATAAAAAAAAAAAAAAGAAATATGTATTTGGACAGTGTGAACCGAGACGAATTAAACAAGATCTCACTTACTTATATTTAACCCAATGTATAAATCGCAATTTACATTCAATGTTTGTTTGATGAATAGTTCCCAAAGTCAATATGTTGTACCCTTATATCTAATAAAAAAGTGGAGGGAGTATAAATTGCTACAGGTAATTTCGTATTTGTTACGACCCGACTTTTTAAACTGTCGATTGACGAAGGAAATCGACATACGGATCATTACTTAAACATTAAACTTAATATTAATCAAATATTCAAAAACTAAGGCATCTTTTATTAGCTTAATAATCAAAATCCAAAAGTCTACAAAGGATAAATACTAAATTACATAAATTAAAGATGTTTTTCCCAACAGGCTGGGATAATTAATAACATAAAAGTCTTATTGAAAACTCTAAATAAACCAAGGTTGAACTACAAATCTCAGCCACACAAAGCCCAATCCAGCGAAAGCCCGTTCTAAGCTACTGCATCATCACCTGAAACTGAGGGGGGGGGTCCACCGTCAGTGGCGAGTAACTAGGCTGTCCCGCTTAAATGAGGGACCGCTAACCACATAATAGCATAGAATCGTACACGAAAATCTCACGTTAACATAACACATTTCATACAAAAACACATACAGGGTACGTATAAAAATACGTACAAAATATGTATAAAAATACGTATACAATACGTATAATAATACCTGCAAAATACGGTTAGAAATACGTACAAAAATACGTATAAAGTACGTATACAATACGTATAATAATACCTGCAAAATACGATTAGAGATACGTACAAAAATACGTACACAATACGGGTACAACATACAAATACATACACTTATACATACATACTTAAGTCATACAAATACAGATATACACAGCGGAAGACTTATACTATTCGTAGCACGTACATTTCATACTAATCTTATATTATAAACACTTATAACTTGGTTATCATTATTTCATTATATCATATCTTATCTTAATCTTCTTAACTTATCATACATCTTACTTATCATACATCTTAACTTAACATAATTCTTAACTTCTTAGCGGACCGGTCTTTATAGCTCGTAGTGAACCTTTGCGTCCACAACTTTCCTAAAACATGCCGGGGTGAACCTTTGCGTCCCACCCGTAGCCCTCCTTTGCGAGAACTAAGCCTAAGCTATGGTCATAACCCCTAAATAGCCCTCCTTTGCGAGAACTACTTAGACGACTACATATCCTAAAATCAAGAACTGCGCAGACACCGCAGTCTGGCAGTGGCAACGACTTAACCCGATTGATAACCTTTGCGTTATCGCAGGGGCGTCCTATCTTATTAAACCGATTGATGACCTTTGCGTCATCGCAGGGGCGATCTTAACTTATTAACTTTCTTATATCTAGAAGTACTAGGTGACCGTAATCGGGAATGAAATGTTCGAAGTCCCAGGAAAGAGAGGTGCGGCACGTATATTGGCCACCTTAAATACCAAGTCTTTCCTAGCCAAAGATCGAAACAAATCAATTACCCTTTTACTCTGTTTCCTTTCCTTCCCTAATAATATCTTATTATACTTTACTTCTTATAGTAACTTATCCCTACTGACTTCCTTTAATAATATAATAACAATAATTATTAGGGATATTATAATAATAATATTAATTTCTAAAATTATCCCAATTTTATTATAAGTCTAAATTAAACTATAGTTGATCAATATAAATTAGGGCTACTCGACAAAACATAATAAACACATAAAAATTAAATAAATTCATAAATTCATCATATAATTAATTAATAAATTACATAAAAATTACAAGTAATTACATAAATTACCTAAAACATGATAAAAATTCTATTCCTCAAATTTTCCTCCACCCGACATTTTCATATAATTTACCAAAAATTTATACTTTAATACAATTATCATAATTAATTAAATAAATTCAACAATAACAAATAAATTATACAATAAACATTAAATCATCAAGATCAATCAAGAACAAGATCAAAATTAATTATTTTTATGCATAACATCACACGGCATTCTGGCATATTAAAATTATCAAGATTAAATCCAAGAATTCAATAATAACATGTTTTAATAATTTAATCACACTATATTACACAATCTGATTTAAAGAATTAAATTAAGAACGACCGTCTAAAGGTATCAAAAAATCTGGAAATTTTGATGGAAGCTAGATATAGGTTCAAGGTTTAACATGCATAAATTTCGTCCAAAAATAACGTCATTTACTATTTTTAAGAGATTTTATAACTAACAAATCAGATTAGGCTGAAATCAGTTTCAGATCTTTCTGCCATAGCAAACGAAATTTAAAAATTACGAAAATTGTCCTATCTCGAGTTCCTCTTCTTTTAGTTGTATCACTATTTCCTTCCGTTCAGACTCCATTCCCCTCTGGAAAGTTGCTCCAGCGTTTTTCAGGCCAAAACACAAGCTGTAAAACACTATTACTGACTTCCACCTAAAATTTCGTAGCCATCCGAATTGATTAATTATCTTAATAAATTCGTAAACCAAATCTGGACCGTTTTACCGGTTTGAAAGATTAAATTATTATAAGCAATAAAAGGATGAATTTTGCCACGAAATAAATCTTGATTAATAATCAAACAGTAAAGAAACTTCCACGAAAAATTCATCAAGAAATAACAAGATTTGATTAAGAAATGAATTCATACAAATGATTATTAAACAATTAAAGATTCATGAAACATTGCATAAAATATTAAAAAAAAAATTAACTTAAATACCATCATCATTCCATTCGAAAAACTCTAGGTGAACATGATACTAATCCTAACAATTTTCATGATTTAATCCTAATAAATTATGTAGAAAACTTGTACCAAATTTAAAAGGATAAGTCTCGTTACCTCTAAACGCTGAAAATCCAAAGAAAAATCACCACTTTGGTGATGGAGGTACACGGCCAAGAGCAAGAAAGAAGAGAGAAAATTTTTAGGTTGCTTGAGGCTTTTGCAATTGAGTAAAGAAGACAAATGCTAGCCTTACTTAAGTATATATAGAGAAAGAAAGAAAAACAAAAATAAAACCCTAATTGACTAAGGGGGAGCCGTGAATTGGGAGCAAAAATAGGGGAGTGAGAAGTGGACTAAGTTAGGTAGTTTAAACTAGGTTGAATTAGTTTCAGGAATTTAAAATATCATTTAATTTAATTAACTTAATTAGTAGAAATTGTCTAATTAATTAAATTAAACCAAAGAAATAAGTAATGGCCCAAAGGAAGGAGAGGGTCGGCCATGCCACAAGGGTAAAAGGGAAAAATTGGGTCACCGGCCCAATTTGAGATAAGATGAAAAATAAAATAAAACAGTCCAAATAAATGGGCCTTTTGGACTTAGAATAAATAAAATTATACTAATAACCGCGAAATTTTCTGGCCCTAAATTTCGGGTAATTACAGTCACCCCTCCTTAAATAAATTTCGACCTCGAAATTTACTTAACGGAGCTCAAAGCAAACACGCATGCACACAACAACAAACAAGACAAGCAGCCAAAACAAACAACAGAACAACTTCGTACCTGCTTCGAAAAGCTCGGGATACTTATCCCTCATCGAAGTTTCCGTTTCCCAGGTAGCCTCTTCGAACTTCTGACTACGCCAAAGCACTTTAACCAGAGGCACCACCTTTCGTCGCAACATCCAATCCTGGCGGTCCAAAATCTGCACCGGCCTTTCCTCGAAGGTCAAGTTCGGCTCGATCTCCGATGACTCTACCGGAATAATGTGAGAAGGATCGTTGACGTATTTCCGTAGTTGAGACACATGGAACACATCATGAACCCTTGATAGATCCGGAGGCATCGCCAACCGATAAGCAACCTCACCAACTCGCTCCAAAATCTCGTATGGTCCTACATACTTGGGCCTGAGCTTACCCCTCTGGCCAAATCGAACCACACCCTTCATAGGAGACACCTTCAGCAACACCTTATCCCCAACCTGAAATTCCAACGGCTTCCGACGACGATCAGCATAAGACTTTTGCCGACTCCGCGCTGCCTGTAACCTTGCCCTGATGATCTTTACCTGCTCAACTGTGTCCCTGATATGATCAGGACCAATCACCAAAGCGTCGGTGATGTCGCTCCAACAAGTAGGGCTGCGACACTTACGCCCATACAGCGCCTCATAAGGGGCCATCTTAAGACTGGCGTGATAGCTGTTGTTGTACGAAAATTCCACCAAGCTCAACGATTTAACCCAAGACTGCTGGAAATCCAACGCACAAGCTCGTAGCATATCCTCTAGCGTCTGGATGGTCCGTTCTGTCTGCCCATCCGTAGCTGCATGAAAAGCTGTACTCAAGTTAAGCTTAGTCCCAAAAGCCTCTTGCAACGACTTCCAGAACCGTGACAAAAATGTCGGGGATCTCGGTCAGACACGATATCCTTAGGCACACCATGTAACCGGATAATCTCCCTCGAGTAAGCTTCCGCCATCTTCTCCATCGACCAAGTTATCTTCATAGGAATGAACCGGGCAACCTTGGTCAAACGATCCACGACAACCCAAACAGTATCCAAACCCGTAGATGTCGTAGGTAAGCCTACCACGAAATCCATAGATATGGAATCAAACTTCGATGTGGGTATCGGCAACGGCTGCAATAGTCCGCCTGGTCTTTGGTGCTTGATCTTAACCTTCTGGCAGGTAAGACATCGTGCAACAAAATCTGTGACTTCCTGCTTCACCTTCGGCCACCAAAAATATTCCCTCAGGTCCTTGTAGAGCTTCCCACCACCTGGATGAACCGAATAGGGAGTAATGTGAGCTTCTTCCATAATCCGGTTCCTCATATTCGAGTTCCGGGGCACACACCACCTGTTACGGAGCAAGAAATTAGTTTCCATGAGCTGAAAACAGTTCATTACAACACTTAACTCTATTACCTATTACGGAACTTCATACTGCCGTCTAAACCAATCGTGAAGTCTTCTGCCTTGCCTTGAAGTTTGGCTTCACGAATTTTCTCGATTTGCGGGTCTTCCTTCTGACTTTCCCGTAACTCCTGGTACAAACTGGACTCAACACTCATAGCACTAAGATAGACTCGTGTGCTACCCGGCATAACCATTTCAACCTCCATTCTGCGAAGATCAACACAGATCTCCTTAAGTAAAACTGCCACTCTATTAAGTGAATGGTGATCTTTACGGCTAAGGGCATCCGCTACTTTATTGGCTTTCCCTTCACAATAGTCAACTGAGAGGTCGTAGTCTTTGATTAACTCGAGCCACCGTCGCTGCCTCATGTTGAGTTCCCTCTGAGTGAAGATGTACTTCAAACTCTTATGGTCGGTGAATAGCTTGCAAGTCGCTCCATAGAGATAATGTCGCCAAATCTTCAAAGCGAACACCACAGCTGCCAACTCTAAGTCGTGAGTAGCATAGTTCTGCTCATGAACCTTGAGTTGTCTCGATGCATATGCAATCACCCTGCCTTCTTGCATCAGAACACAACCCAGACCCTTCTTTGACGCATCACTGAAGACTTCAAAACCTACACCTTCTGTCGGCAAAGCAAGCACAGGTGCAGACACGAGACTCTGCTTGAGGGCTTGAAAAGCTTCTTCACACTGCTCAGTCCACACATACTTGTAATCTTTGTGCAACAATTTGGTCATAGGTGCTGCTACCTTGGAGAAATCTTTCACAAATCTTCGATAGTAACCTGATACATACAAATTCACAGGTAAGTATTCCGGCATAGACAAAATAATAGCTATATCAAATACTTCAATTTACCTGCTAGGCCAAGAAAACTTCGGACTTCGGCCATATTCTTGGGACTGTGCCATTCTACCACTGCCTTAATCTTGGCTGGATCTACCATGACACCTTCCGCATTGATCACATGCCCTATAAAGGCTACCTCCTTGAGCCAAAACTCGCACTTAGACAACTTTGCGAACCATTTCTGAGCCAGTATGATACCTAACACCAAATGTAGATGTTGGGTGTGCTCCTGTTCATTCTTCGAATAGATTAGAATATCATTGATGAACACCACGACACACACATCCAGGAGATGATGAAAGGTCCGATTCATCTGGTCCATGAACACAGCAGGAGCATTAGTCAGACCGAACGGCATCACCTCGAACTCATAGTGCCCATATCTAGTGCGAAACGCGGTCTTTGGTATATCTTCCGGCTTCACTGGAATCTGATGATACCCCGTACTGAGATCAATTTTGGAGAAGACACTGGCTCCCTTCAACTGATCAAATAAATCCTCGATCCTGGGCAGAGGATACTTGTTTTTTATGGTCACTTTGTTAAGTTCCCGATAGTCTATACATAGCCTCATGCTGCCATCCTTCTTCTTTACGAACAACACCGGGGCACCCCAAGGAGACACACTGGGTCTTATGAAACCCTTGTCGATAAGTTCTTGCAACTGGGTCTTCAACTCCTTCAACTTTGCCGGAGCCATGCGATATGGAGCCTTAGAGATCGGAGCAGTCCCGGGCACTAAATCGATGTTGAATTCCACTTCTCTTTCCTGTGGTATCCCTGGCAACTCCTCTGGGAACACGTCCGCATATTCACGAACAACCGGAATGGCTTCTAGCTGTTCTTCCTTGGTCATGTCCTTGACTTGACATAGATAGACCAACTCACCCTTGTGCTGCAGGCTGCGCATCTTCATTGCGGACACTATCTTCACACCCTTTCCTATCGGTTTCCTGACATGGGTTACTCTTCTGGAGTTTGGACCACGCAAAGTAACGGCTTGATCCTGACATCGGAAAGTCGCTTGATGCTTGGCTAACCAATCCATTCCTAAGATCACGTCGAACTCGATCATAGGAAACTCTTTCAAGTCGGCTTCAAACTGCACCCCCGAGATCATAATAGGAACATCCCTGAATTCCCGAAGACAAGCAAAGTCCTCTCCCGAAGGTAGAGTTATCACAGATTTGACAGGAGACTCTCCCGTCAGGTTAGCTTTCACAATAAACGAACTAGCAACAAAAGATACAGTGGCACCAGTATCAAACAGAACATAAGCAAAAATATTATGAACAGGGAAGGTACCCGTGACCACATCGGGTTGAGCATCTGCCTCCTCCTGAGTCATACAGAAGATCCTGTTCTTGACCGGCGCTTGACTAGCTGTTGCTGTTGATTGCTTCTTGGGGCAGACCGTAATCTTGTGACCCTCTTGACCACATCCGTAGCACACTATCGGTGTCCCATCACACTTCTTCCCTGGGTGGAACTCCTTTTTGCAGCCCTGACAAAATCTCGGGCCCTGACTCGGAGCTGTAATGACCCAGATTTTATTGGTATTTTTGCCGATAATTATGTGTATTTATGTGTGTTTTTGTGTTAATTAAAATTTATTTTTGAACTATTTATTTTATTTTATGTGAATAATTTCGATTTAATTCGAAATATTTATTTTCAAATTTTATTATTTATGTTATTTATTATTTGATTGATTAGAATTTTATTATTTAATTTTCTAATTAATTATTTAATATTTTTTGGGCTAAGTCGATTATTGCATGATTAGTTATGCGGTTTTTGCAAATTAGCCAATTGATCACGAGAGCCCATTTTAGGCCCATTTCCCCCTTGTTGGCCGGTTTTCCTAAGGCATGGCAAGGCTTGCCACTTGCCTTGTGTTCACACCTTAACTAACTCTATATATAGAGGGGTTAGTAAGGCTTTTGCTCATTTTTGCTCATTTGCCATCTAATGCACTTGCCATCAAAGTTCAATCACCAAAAACTCCCTCCATTACTCCCTTGCCTCACGCCATTTTTGGCACTTTGGTCCCATCAAAGTGTTCATCATCTTTCTTAACCCAAAACTTAAAGATTCATACCCCATTGATCTTTAAGTAACCTAAACACAATCTAAGCTCAATTATTTCAATCAAGATCGTTGGTTCGCGTTTGGTTTGATCGTGTTCGTGTTTGGGTTCGTGGTGGTGAGCCGTGTTGAAGACCGTGCAAGGGTGGTGGTTCGTGTGAGGACCGTGGCTGTGCAGTGGGTCCGTGGCAGTGGTGTTCGTGGGCCGTGTGTGCGTGGTGCAGTGGCCGTGCAGGGTGGTTCGTGGTGCTCGTGCGGTGGTGCCGTGTTGAAGAACGAGGTGTTCGTGCTGTGCCGTGTTGTTGTTCGTGTGTGTGTTGTTCCGGGCAGCAACTTTTTGTGTAAATTTGTGTGTTATCTTCAATAAGGTAACATACTTTCATAACCTATTTGGTATACTATGTTTTTATAGTATGAATTAAATGCATGTTTGGGTTGATTGTGGATGAATATCCATGATTTTATGTATGGTGTATATTCTGAATTTTTATGTGTTCATATGATGTTTTGATAAAGGTCTTTCATGATTTTATGATGGATTATATGTCGTAATATGATCATGATTAATGTGTTAAAGTTTGGTTAATTTTGGATAAACGAAAGGATGATTTTTGAATGGTTTTTAATGGTGTTATGCGTGTGACATGTATGAGTTTGGATGAGTTCTTGATTGAGTTCTTAAATCTTGATTGAGCTCTTGATTGAAGATCTTGAATCTTGAATGAGTTCTTTATGAGTTCTTTATGAGTTCTTGATGAGTCTTTATGAGTTCTTGATGAGTTCTTGATTGAGTCGTGAAAGTTAAAGAAAATGGTTTTAATGATAAAGAAAGTTAAAGAAAGTGTCTAAGTTAGTTAAAGAATGAGTAAAGAATGTTGGATTATGATTGGTTAAACTGAAGATTAAGGCTAGAGGCAGTTCTTGAGAATAACTTCGATGTTTTAACTAGTTATCTTCAAGAATCAAGGCTAGAGGCGAATTCTTGAACTTAATTTGGTTAGGTTGAATAATAAGATGATTAAAATGACTAAAGAATTAATTAATGATTCGCTTGATTTCATTTTTAGACGCCTGATACTTTGAGTAAGATTCATTGTATTCGGGTTAAGACGTTGCCCCTATTCCATCCGCGGTATTGGGATAGTTGGAGTCATACTATGTGATCTTTGTGAATTTCCAGTAAGATTGGTTTCACGAGACATGGATTTCCAGTAAGATTGGTTTCATGGGGTTTGGGAGTAAGATTCTCAAATCCGAGCATAGTAGAAAGTTCGAATGCGTAAGATGCGTTCGTACGAGCCTAGTCCGGTCTAGAATATGAATGATTGCGCCAAAGATAGTTGATTAGGTTGGTTTGAGTCGAGTTCACGTTTGGGTTGATCTTGCACTCTATTTTATTTACCTGATATTGTTTATTTGATTTGTGCTATGTGCATAAGTATTCCCATTAGGGTGAGTCGGTTATGTTACTCGCCACTGATGGTGGACTGTTGTATATTTTTCAGGTATTTCTGATGACGATACTCTTGCTTAGCTTTGAGTTGGGCGAGCGACGTTGTTATTACTGTTATCTGTTGTATTTTCTGTTTTCCGTTGTTTTAGATAGTGATGGAGTTATATAGATTTTATACGTTGTTGAATGGACTTTTATACGTTGTTTTAGACTCTGACATGTGGTTGGAGTTACTTGTATTTTAGTATTTCTAGTTTGACTTTTGGACTAGTTTATGTACAAACTTGTGGGTATTTGTACTTTTGTGGTTTAATAATAATATTTGAGGAATTAGTTTTTATTTCTTAAGTATTTTAAGTGTAGTTTTTAACTATTCGACTCGTCGGTTTCTTCCGCGCCGATTTAAGCGAGTCGGGTCGTTACAGTTGGTATCAGAGCCGAATAGGTTTAAGTGAAGTTTTTAGGATTCGAGTTAAACTCGGGAGTTGAGAGCTTTACTATTCCCGAGTGAATAAACCAAATCCTAGGTTAAGTAAAAGGGAGAAGAGTTGGGTAGAAAGACCGGGATAAGGCCTTTTCTATTTCTTTTCTTCCTTTATTTTGAGTATTTGACTTTGGTGGGGTGATTGACTAACATTGTATTCTTGTTATGTCTTTTGTTGTGATGCGTGGCAGCATGTCTACACCTCGCCGGTTGAGTACTGGACGACAGAGGTTGCGGGCACTCGAGGAGGCGATCCTTACATTGGCGCACCATAGTCGTCATCCGCCGAGTACGCAGTCGACGTTCGATCGTATCGCACGTCATCGACCTCCGACATACGATGGGGTTGCCGACCCTACTACCTTAGAGAGCTGGATCCGCGAGATGGGGAAGCTCTTCGACGCGACGTTTTGTCCTGATCACGAGAGGGTGCAGATCGCCGCATACTACTTACGTGGAGAGGCTGATAACTGGTGGACGTTAGCGAGGGACGCGTACCAGCCATTGCACGCGATGACTTGGGCCGACTTTATAGATAAGGTCCAGGAGCGTTTCTACCCCGACGAGTTGCGGTGAAAGAAACAGGAGGAGTTCCTTACTCTAGCACAGGGTAAGATGTCTGTCCAGGCGTACACCGATCGATTTACGGAGTTGTCAAGGTTTGCTACGTCTGTGGTCCCATCGGAGAAGGATCGGGTCAAGCGCTACATCAAAAAGCTGGATCCGAGGATTCGAGTTCACGTGATCAGCAGCGGAGCGACGACGTTCCAGTAGGCTTACGAGGTAGCACTCGAGATACAGGCATCGATTATTAAGGAAGACTCGAGCAAGAAGAGAGCTCCGGTTCCGACGACTACAGCTTCGTTTAAGAAGCCCCGGTTTGGCACGTCTAGCAGTACCCCTTCGACCCCGAGTTCGCGTAAGGGTAGTGATGGCTCGAAGTGTAGAGGATGCGGCCGAGACTTCCATCCAGGGAAGAAGTGCGACGGTTCTCCGATCACTTGTTTTACTTGCGGTAAGGTAGGCCATAAGGCGTCGACTTGTCCCGAGAAGAAGCCAGATTCTGAGGTTAAGCAGCTTCCAGCACCGGTGAAGAACCGAGTCTACTGTATGACCGAGGCGGAGGCCGAGGTTCAGCCTGACGTCGTATCAGGTAGATTTCTTGTCTCTGGTATGTTAGCATTAGTTTTGTTTGATTCTGGTGCTACTGTTTCCTTTGTGGCTAGTAGATTTGTCTCGAGGTCTGATCTTCGAGGCAGCCTTCCTGTTAGTTCAGTTATTACTCTCCCTTCCGGAGAGGATTTTACTTGTCAGCGCGAGTTCCGAGGAGTGCCTATCGTGATAGCTGGGGAGCAAGTGACGGCCGATCTAAAGGAGTTTTCGCTGATGGAGTTTTACGTAATTCTTGGTATAGACTGGCTGTCGAGGTATCGAGCGATTATTCATCGTCGAGACCAGTCAGTAACATTCCGAGGACCTCAGGGCAATCGAGTTACTTACTCTGGGTTCGTCCTTAAGAAAGGAGTAAAGGTAATCTCAGCCTTGAAGATGAGGAAACATCGCCAGAAGGGCGATATGGTGTATCTTTGTCAGGTACGAGACTTGACTGATCGGTCTCTATTGGACGATATACTTGTAGCGAGGGATTTCAGAGACGTATTTCCTGATGAGCTACCAGGCGTTCCACCTGAGCGTAATGTCGAGTTTCATATCGACTTAGTACCCGGGACAGCGCCGATCTCAAAGGCACCGTACCGGATGGCACCATCTGAGTTATTGGAGTTGAAGACACAACTCCAGGATTTGATCGATAAAGGCTTCATTAGGCCTAGTGTTTCTCCATGGGGAGCACCTGTGCTCTTCGTGAAGAAGAAAGATGGTAGTATGCGCCTGTGCATAGACTACCGAGAGTTGAATCGGGTAACTATCAAGAATAAGTACCCATTGCCTAGGATTGAGGACCTGTTCGATCAATTGCGAGGAGCAGACGTGTTTTCGAAGATAGACCTTCGGTCTGGATATCATCAGATTCCAGTCAAGAAAGAAGACATTCCGAAAACTGCTTTTCGTACCCGATACGGCCATTACGAGTTTGAGGTGATGCCCTTTGGCCTCACTAATGCGCCAGCCGTGTTCATGGACCAGATGAACCGGACGTTTCACCACTTACTCGATAAATGTGTCGTAGTATTTATAGATGATATCTTGGTCTATTCAAGAGATGAGTCTGATCATACGGAACATCTCCGGATGGTACTTGAGATATTGAGGAGTCATAAGTGGTTCGCGAAACTCTCCAAGTGTGAGTTCTGGCTTCGCGAAGTGGCCTTTCTAGGTCACGTGATCAGTAAAGAAGGCATTAAGGTAGACCCAGCTAAGATTAAGGCTGTGGTAGATTGGAGTAGCCCGAGAAATGTGGCAGAAGTTCGTAGTTTTCTGGGTTTGGCCGGATACTACCGACGATTCGTCCAGGACTTCTGCAAGATTTCTAGGCCGATGTCTAGTCTCTTACAGAAGGAGGTCCGATTCGTTTGGACGGAGGCTTGCGAACAAGCATTTCAGCAGTTGAAACAGAGATTAGTCTCTGCTCCGATTCTTACTCTTCCGAACAATGAGGAGGGCTTCAAGGTCTATAGTGATGCTTCGAAGAGTGGCCTAGGCTGTGTGCTCATGCAGGGTGGGAAGGTCATCGCTTACGCATCGAGACAATTGAAGGTGCACAAGCGTAACTATCCTACGCATGACTTGGAGTTAGCAGCTGTAGTATTCGCGCTCAAGATTTGGAGGCACTATCTCTACGGTGGTTCGTGTAGGGTATTCACGGATCACAAGAGTCTCAAGTACATCTTCACTCAGAAAGACCTCAATATGAGGCAGAGGCGGTGGCTTGAGTTGATCAAAGACTACGACCTGACGCTCAACTATTGCGAGGGCAAGGCGAACTTGGTTGCAGATGCACTGAGTCGCAAGCATCGCTTGAGCTTCAGTAGAAGCCGTGGTTCCGTTAGACTTCGTCTGACATCGATGAGTGCCGAACCTGATTTGATTCAGGAACTGCGCGAGGGTCAGCAGAACGACCCACAATTCGCTAGGATTCGAGAGGCTATACGGCAAGGTAAAGCCGTAGGTTTCGAGATCCCTTCTGACGGTGGTATGCGCTTTCGAGGGAGATGGTGTGTACCGGACTGTTCTGACCTTAGAAACAGAATCATGTCCGAGGCACATAACTCGCCTTATTCTGTTCATCCCGGTGGTAATAAGCTTTACCAGGATCTTAGGGGCCAATTCTGGTCGCCTAAGATGAAGAGGGAGGTAGCGGAGTTTGTTGCTCGGTGTTTGACCTGTCAGAAGGTCAACATTGAGCATCAGAGACCAGGAGGTCTGTTGCAGCCACTACCTATTCCGACCTGGAAATTTGAGTCGGTATCTATGGACTTCGTAGTGAGCTTACCCACTTGCAATGGCTTGAATGCTATTTGGGTCATAGTGGATAGGTTAACTAAGGTCGCTAGATTCATTCCGATGAAGATGACTTGGTCGATGGAGCGCCTAACTGAGGCGTACACTCAGGACATAATCCGACTTCACGGAGTTCCGAGGGAGATTGTTTCTGATCGGGATCCGAGATTTCTGTCTCGTTTCTGGAAGTCAGTACAGGAAGCCTTTGGGACAAAGTTGAAGTTGAGCACCGCTTTTCATGCGGCGACTGATGGTCAGACCGAGAGGACCATCCAGACTTTGGAGGATATGCTTCGAGCATGTACTCTGGAGTATCACCAGTCTTGGGTACGTATGCTCTGCTTAATAGAGTTCTCCTATAATAATAGCTATCACTCCAGCATTGAGATGGCTCCGTACGAGGCCCTGTATGGCAGGAAATGTCGGAGTCCTATATGTTGGAATGATATCAGTGATACTGTGGCTTTAGGACCTGAGATGGTACGCGATACTATCGAGAAGGTCCGAGTCATCCGGTCTAAGATGCAGGCCGCTCAAAGTCGTCAGAAATCCTACGCCGATAATCGACGTAGACCGCCGGCTTTCGAGGTAGGTGACAAAGTCTTGCTTAAGGTTTCGCCATTCAAGGGAGTGGTACGCTTCGGTCAGAAGGGGGGGAAACTCCGACCGAAATATGTGGGACCTTACTAGATACTTGAACGAGTTGGGGAGGTGGCGTATCGATTGGCATTACCACCTAGTTTGGCTAATGTACATGATGTATTCCATGTTTCCCAGCTAAGGAAATACGTACATGATCCTGCTCATGTGATTACAGCGGATCCGGTCGTAATCGAGCCGAATCTGACATACGAGGAGCGACCCGTCCAGATCTTGGATCGGGAAGAGAGGACCCTGCGGCGTAAGCAGGTACCGCTTGTCAAGGTGTTGTGGAGAAATCAACACCATGAAGAAGCGACTTGGGAGACGGAAGCGTCCATGCGGCAGAAGTACCCGGAGTTGTTTGATGGGGAGCGATCTCCTGCACCTTGAAATTTCGGGACGAAATTTCTTTAAGGAGGGGAGGTTGTAATGACCCAGATTTTATTGGTATTTTTGCCGATAATTATGTGTATTTATGTGTGTTTTTGTGTTATGAAATTATTTTATTTTATGTGAATAATTTCGTTTTAATTCGAAATATTTATTTTCAGTTTTTATTATTTATGTTATTTATTATTTGATTGATTAGAATTTTATTATTTAATTTTCTAATTAATTATTTAATATTTTTTGGGCTAAGTCGATTATTGCATGATTAGTTATGCGGTTTTTGCAAATTAGCCCAATTGATCACGAGAGCCCATTTTAGGCCCATTTCCCCCTTGTTGGCCAGTTTTCCTAAGGCATGGCAAGGCTTGCCACTTGCCTTGTGTTCACACCTTAACTAACTCTATATATAGAGGGGTTAGTAATGCTTTTGCTCATTTTTGCTCATTTGCCATCTAATGCACTTGCCATCAAAGTTCAATCACCAAAAACTCCCTCCATTACTCCCTTGCCTCACGCCATTTTTGGCACTTTGGTCCCATCAAAGTGTTCATCATCTTTCTGAACCCAAAACTTAAAGATTCATACCCCATTGATCTTTAAGTAACCTAAACACAATCTAAGCTCAATTATTTCAATCAAGATCGTTGGTTCGGGTTTGGTTTGATCGTGTTCGTGTTTGGGTTCGTGGTGGTGAGCCGTGTTAAAGACCGTGCAAGGGTGGTGGTTCGTGTGAGGACCGTGGCTGTGCAGTGGGTCCGTGGCAGTGGTGTTCGTGGACCGTGTGTGCGTGGTGCAGTGGCCGTGCAGGGTGGTTCGTGGTGCTCGTGCGGTGGTGCCGTGTTGAAGAACGAGGTGTTCGTGCTGTGCCGTGTTGTTGTTCGTGTGTGTGTTGTTCCGGGCAGCAACTTTTTGTGTAAATTTGTGTGTTATCTTCAATAAGGTAACATACTTTCTCAACCTATTTGGTATACTATGTTTATACTATGAATTAAATGCATGTTTGGGTTGATTGTTGATGAATATCCATGATTTTATGTATGGTGTATATTCTGAATTTTTATGTGTTCATATGATGTTTTGATAAAGGTTTTTCATGATTTTATGATGGATTATATGTCGTAATATGATCATGATTAATGTGTTAAAGTTTGGTTAATTTTGGATAAACGAATGGATGATTTTTGAATGGTTTTTAATGGTGTTATGCGTGTGACATGTATGAGTTTGGATGAGTTCTTGATTGAGTTCTTAAATCTTGATTGAGTTCTTGATTGAAGATCTTGAATCTTGAATGAGTTCTTTATGAGTTCTTGATGAGTCTTTATGAGTTCTTGATGAGTTCTTGTTGAGTTCTTGATTGAGTCTTGAAAGTTAAAGAAAATGGTTTTAATGATAAAGAAAGTTAAAGAAAGTGTCTAAGTTAGTTAAAGAATGAGTAAAGAATGTTGGATTATGATTGGTTAGACTCAAGATTAAGGCTAGAGGCAGTTCTTGAGAATAACTTCGATGTTTTAACTAGTTATCTTCAAGAATCAAGGCTAGAGGCGAATTCTTGAACTTAATTTGGTTAGGTTGAATAATAAGATGATTAAAATGACTAAAGAATTAATTAATGATTAGCTTGATTTCATTTTTAGACGCCTGATACTTTGAGTAAGATTCATTGTATTCGGGTTAAGACGTTGCCCCTATTCCATCCGCGGTATTGGGATAGTTGGAGTCATACTATGTGATCTTTGTGAATTTCCAGTAAGATTGGTTTCACGAGACATGGATTTCCAGTAAGATTGGTTTCATGGGGTTTGGGAGTAAGATTCTCAAATCCGAGCATAGTAGAAAGTTCGAATGCGTAAGATGCGTTCGTACGAGCCTAGTCCGGTCTAGAATATGAATGATTGCGCCAAAGATAGTTGATTAGGTTGGTTTGAGTCGAGTTCACGTTTGGTTTGATCTTGCACTCTATTTTATTGACCTGATATTGTTTATTTGATTTGTGCTATGTGCATAAGTATTCCCATTAGGGTGAGTCGGTTATGTTACTCGCCACTGATGGTGGACTGTTGTATATTTTTCAGGTATTTCTGATGACGATACTCTTGCTTAGCTTTGAGTTGGGCGAGCGACGTTGTTATTACTGTTATCTGTTGTATTTTCTGTTTTCCGTTGTTTTAGATAGTGATGGAGTTATATAGATTTTATACGTTGTTGAATGGACTTTTATACGTTGTTTTAGACTCTGACATGTGGTTGGAGTTACTTGTATTTTAGTATTTCTAGTTTGACTTTTGGACTAGTTTATGTACAAACTTGTGGGTATTTGTACTTTTGTGGTTTAATAATAATATTTGAGGAATTAGTTTTTATTTCTTAAGTATTTTAAGTGTAGTTTTTAACTACTCGACTCGTCGGTTTCTTCCGCGCCGATTTAAGCGAGTCGGGTCGTTACAGGAGCTGGTCGAGCATTCTGCTGTGGCTTTGAAGTAGACTCGAACCTGGTCTTCTTGGCTGGAGCTGGAGCCGGAACTGAAGTAACCCTCTTCTTAACTGAGTCATCATCAGAAACCGAGGACTGAACCTCTAGAGCTACCTCATATGCCTCTTGAAATGTCTTCACCCTGCTGCTGATCACATGCACCCGGATGCTGGAATTCATCTTCTTGATATACCGTTTGACCCGCTCGGCTTCAGAAGGTATAACCGCCGTTGCGAACCGGGAGAGCTCAGTGAATTTGTCCGTGTAAGCTTGGACGGACAGGCTACCCTGGGTGAAGGTGAGAAACTCTTCTTGCTTCTTCCACTTAAGTTCCTCAGGATAGAACCGATCTTGCAACTTCTTGGTGAAGGCTTCCCAACTCAGATTCTGATCCGTTTCGGGGTCAGCCCGCAGTGTACTCCACCAGTTGTCAGCTTCACCCTTTAGATAGAAGGTCGCAATAGGCACCCTTTCCCGCTCAGAACATGATAAGGCATCAAACATTTTTCGCATCTCTCGAATCCAGTTCTCGAGAACGGTCGGGTCTGCTGACCCATCATAGACTGGCGGATGAAGACGTGCAACCCGATCAAAGGATGACTGGGGGTTCACGGAAGGAACACTGTTCCGTGCCAAGGTGAGGATAGCATCCTCTAGGTTACGACGACGAAGACGGAAATTGGGGGTTCTCGGAGTCGACATCCTGAAAACAACGATCAAGTTAACAAACGAACATAGGCACGAAACGTCGCGAAAGAAAGGAGGAGCGAAACGAAATATCTTATCCCGGGCTTCTACCCATGGTTTCTCTCACCTAGGTTTTCATTTTAGGCTAAGTTTCTCTCATGATTCATAAAGCGCTCATCTTACGAAGTTACTTATGAAGAAGTAACTTAGGGTCAAACCTATAGCTCTGATACCAACTGTAACGACCCGACTTTTTAAACTGTCGATTGACGAAGGAAATCGACATACGGATCATTACTTAAACATTAAACTTAATATTAATCAAATATTCACAAACTAAGGCATCTTTTATTAGCTTAATAATAAAAATCCAAAAGTCTACAAAGGATAAATACTAAATTACATAAATTAAAGATGTTTTTCCCAACAGGCTGGGATAATTAATAACATAAAAGTCTTATTGAAAACTCTAAATAAACCAAGGTTGAACAACAAATCTCAGCCACACAAAGCCCAATCCAGCGAAAGCCCGTTCTAAGCTACTGCATCATCACCTGAAACTGAGGGGGGGGTCCACCGTCAGTGGCGAGTAACTAGGCTGTCCCGCTTAAATGAGGGACCGCTAACCACATAATAGCATAGAATCGTACAAGAAAATCTCACGTAAACATAACACATTTCATACAAAAACACATACAGGGTACGTATAAAAATACGTACAAAATACGTATAAAAATACGTATACAATACGTATAATAATACCTGCAAAATACGGTTAGAAATACGTACAAAAATACGTATAAAGTACATATACAATACGTATAATAATACCTGCAAAATACGGTTAGAGATACGTACAAAAATACGTACACAATACGGGTACAACATACAAATACATACACTTATACATACATACTTTAGTCATACAAATACATATATACACAGCGGAAGACTTATACTATTCGTAGCACGTACATTTCATACTTATCTTATATTATAAACACTTATAACTTGGTTATCATTATTTCATTATATCATATCTTATCTTAATCTTCTTAACTTATCATACATCTTACTTATCATACATCTTAACTTAACATAATTCTTAACTTCTTAGCGGACCGGTCTTTATAGCTCGTAGTGAACCTTTGCGTCCACAACTTTCCTAAAACATGCCGGGGTGAACCTTTGCGTCCCACCCGTAGCCCTCCTTTGCGAGAACTAAGCCTAAGCTATGGCCATAACCCCTAAATAGCCCTCCTTTGCGAGAACTACTTAGACGACTACATATCCTAGAATCAAGAACTCCGCAGATACCGCAGTCTGGCAGTGGCAACGACTTAACCCGATTGATAACCTTTGCGTTATCGCAGGGGCGTCCTATCTTATTAACCCGATTGACGACCTTTGCGTCATCGCAGGGGCGATCTTAACTTATTAACTTTCTTATATCTAGAAGTACTAGGTGACCGTAATCGGGAATGAAATGTTCGAAGTCCCAGGAAAGAGAGGTGCGGCACGTATATTGGCCACCTTAAATACCTAGTCTTTCCTAGCCAGAGATCGAAACAAATCAATTACCCTTTTACTCTGTTTCCTTTCCTTCCCTAATAATATCTTATTATACTTTACTTCTTATAGTAACTTATCCCTACTGACTTCCTTTAATAATATAATAACAATAATTATTAGGGTGACTGATATAATAACTATCCTGAAATCCTTTTATTATTATTATGTTACAACTTATCCCTGATAGTTCCTTTAGTAAATATTAAATATTATAATAATAATATTAATTTCTGAAATTATCCCAATTTTATTATAATTCTAAATTAAACTATAATTGATCAATATAAATTAGGGCCACTCGACAAAACATAATAAACACATAAAAATTAAATAAATTCATAAATTCATCATATAATTAATTAATAAATTACATAAAAATTACAATTAATTACATAAATTACCTAAAACACGATAAAAATTCTATTCCACAAATTTTAATCCACCCGACATTTTCATATAATTTACCAAAAATTTATACTTTAATACAATTATCATAATTAATTAAATAAATTCAACAATAACAAATAGATTATACAATAAACATTAAATCATCAAGATCAATCAAGAACAAGATCAAAATTAATTCTTTTTATGCATAACATCACACGACATTCTGGCATATTAAAATTATCAAGATTAAATCCAAGAATTCAATAATAACATGTTTTAATAATTTAATCACACTATATTACACAATCTGATTTAAAGAATTAAATTAAGAAGGACCGTCTAATGGTATCAAATAATCTGGAAATTTGATGGAAGCGAGATATAGGTTCAAGGTTTAACGTGCATAAATTTCGTCCAAAAATAACGTCATTTACTATTTTTAAGAGATTTTATAACTAACAAATCAGATTAGGCTGAAATCAGTTTCAGATTTTTCTTCCATAGAAAACGAACTCTAAAAATTACGAAAATTTAACACAAGCTGTAAAAAACTATTACTGACTTTCAACTAAAATTTCCTAGACATCCGAATTGATTAAGTATCTTAATAAATTCGTAAACCAAATCTGGACAGTTTTACCGGTTTGAAAGATTAAATTATTATAACTAATAAAAGGACGAATTTTGCCACGAAATAAATCTTGATTAATAATCAAACAGTAAAGAAACTCCCACGAAAAATTCATCAAGAAATAACAAGATTTGATTAAGAAATAAATTCATACAAATAATTATTAAACAATTAAAGATTCATGAAACATTGCATAAAATATTAAAAAAAAATAACTTAAATACCATCATCATTCCATTCGAAAAACTCTAGGTGAACATGATACTAATCCTAACAATTTTCATGATTTAATCCTAATAAATTATGTAGAAAACTTGTACCAAATTTAAAAGGGTAAGTCTAGTTACCTCTAAACGCTAAAAATCCAAAGAAAAATCACCACTTTGGTGATGGAGGTACACGGCCAAGAGCAAGAAAGAAGAGAGAAAATTTTTAGAGTGCTTGAGGCTTTTGCAATTGAGTAAAGAATACAAATGCTAGCCTTACTTAAGTATATATAGAGAAGGAAAGAAAAACAAAAATAAAACCCTAATTGACTAAGGGGGAGCCGTGAATTGGGAGCAAAAATAGGGGAGTGAGAAGTGGACTAAGTTAGGTAGTTTAAACTAGGTTGAATTAGTTTAAGGAATTTAAAATATCATTTAATTTAATTAACTTAATTAGTAGAAATTGTCTAATTAATTAAATTAAACCAAAGAAATAAGTAATGGCCCAAAGGAAGGAGAGGGTCGGCCATGCCACAAGGGTAAAAGGGAAAAATTGGGTCACCGTCCCAATTTGAGATAAGGAGAGAAATAAAATAAAATAGTCCAAATAAATGGGCCTTTTGGACTTAGAATAAATAAAATTATACTAATAACCGCGAAATTTTCTGGCCCTAAATTTCGGGTAATTACAGTATTGCATTGGGTACCTAATTTCAGATTAGTAAAAATACTTTATTTTAAAAATCGTGCAACGCACGAGACCACCCCAGTTAATAATTAAGCTCGTTAGTATCTCGAGCCGAGTACGGTTTTGTGTTGAGAATAGTATCATAGTAAAGCGAGTATTGACCAATTCAAGTCTATTTCGAGTAGCATGTTAATATACAGATATAATCATATCATAATCGCTGTGAGTGTAATTAAATCCGTATTCGTCAAACATAAAAATCATTTTAACTTTATAACATTGTTTTATTTTTTTTTTAGTGTATTCTATTGTTATTCCATCAATTATATGTACTCTGAATATCTTATGTTATATATCTTAAAACTTAAAAATAACATTTGCATTGGTTGGTTATCCCCAACCGTCGAATTGGTGAATGCCTATAAACGAACTAAACACTTAGTTTAGAATCTCGCCATACACGAAATGCAAGTTTTAAAAAAACTTTCCTCTCAAAACACAAATGCCTTTTAGATTTAAACATCTTCTCACTCCATATTATATTTTAAATTTCAAAAAAAATCAAAAACCACTCATAAAACCAGCACTACTTCCCAACTTCCCATTTTAGTGTTCCAAAACCCTCTCGTAAGTTTTCCCAAAAACCGCAATTCCTCAATACCCATCTTCAACAATTCAACCATCTCAAAGTTTCATACATTAAAGGTAAGTTTCCAACTCCATTTTGTTTTTGGTATTTTGACATTGTTTTTAATTGGGGTTTCCATGCTATTTTGTTTTTTAATTTATAAATTCTTGCATTTTTAATTGGGTTTGCTAATTGTAACAATAAATGGCTTGATTTTAAAATGCGAATTCGAATAAACCTAAAAACATGAATTTAGAATTTTGCTTTGAATTTCGCATGCAAATGGAGATCTTACTTCATAAGCCAATATGCTATGTTCAATGAATACATATATAAAACGAAAATTTAGAATGTTGGTTGATTTCTAATTGGAAATGCAATTTTTTGTTGATTTTTGTCTAAACCATGCAATCCCGCGAACTAAGAATAAAGAATTTTTGTTTTTTTTTTCTTTAAACCTAAACTGATCTATAATTCAAATTAGTTAAGCTTTCTTAGAAAAAATTATTTGATTTTCATTTGTCAATTTTGTGTTTTCGTATAAAGGATATTTTTTTTGGGTGTTAGGATTATGTTGCAACCCAAAACAATTTTGGGTTTATAATTTGGAAGGAGAATTGTAATTGGTATTATTATTATTATTGTTTTTCAGCATTGAACCAACTACTCTTGTTATATTTGGTTTCTCATGGAACTCACCCACTATTGTTATGTCCTGTTCTATATTTTGATTCCTTTGAGCATGTTATGTAGTTACCAACACCTCTTTTACATATTGCATATATTTGGTTTGTCATGAAACTCACCGACATTTGTTATCTCCTTATATTTTTAGGATATTGCATATAACCTTGCAAATTATTGGGTTCATTTGATTCCTCTAAAGTTGAACTGTAATTTGGTTTGCCTATGAGTTTCATTTTCCATTTTCGCAATAATGCTTATTGGCATTGTCCAACTCAATAATTTCATATTAACTTATAAATTATTGAGTTGATTTGCATTTGGTGTTGGTGTGTTTTGCATTTTGCATCCTAATTATTCTTAAAGGCAATGACTATATATATTTAATTGCATATTATCTAGCAAAGTATTCGGTTGATTTGATTCATCTGAGCATGATATGTAGTTACCAACACCTCTTTTATATATTGCATATATTTGGTTTGTGATGAAACTAACCACATTTGTTATGTCCTATTATATATTTAGGATATTGCATATAGGCATGCAATTTATTGGGTTTATTTGATCCATGTCATAAGGAACTATAGTCTTTTAGCCTCTGGTTTTCAGTTTCCATTCCTTATATATTTTTTGGATTTTATATGTGTTGTTCTGTCATGAAAATTGCATAGTTGGATATTATTTTTTTTTCATCCTTACCATAATTTTATAATGTTTTTACAGAATAATGGTGAGATACAAATCAGTAGCTAAACGTGGCAAGAGTCCTAGGAAAACAAACCAGTCGGGGAAAAGACAAAGGGTATCCGATGAAGATCCTCCAACACCTTCTCCAATAAGAACAAGAAATAGCGAGTCTGTGGGAGGCAGTCCTTCTGAGGCTAATACTAGGCCGACGTCGAATCAAAATCGGTATGAGACGTTTAAAACACCGCTATATCGACAATTGTACTATGACACGTGAACTATAATTAGTCTTGAAATCAATAAAGAAAATAATTAGAGTTGAAAAGATAATGAAATAGCTCAAAAGAATCACTTTGAAGAAAATATTTCCAACTAAATTCAGTAGAAAGAATCACTCTTACACTCAATTTAGGTTGATTAAACCACTAGGATAATCACTCTCAAAGCTCACTAATCGGCTTAGAAAACTTGTAGTTAAAACTCCCAAGAAATCAAGTGAAATAAAGCTAAATTACTTTAGCCTCAAGGATGAACAAAGTTCAAGTTTTTTATAAATTCAATCTAGTTTGCAAATGATACATCAAAGTCTACTTAAAGAAAGAAATGTACAATTATACCGAAAGGCATTTGTTAGACCGAAAGGCATGGCCACTCATACAAGCCATATTTCGTTTTAAAAGCGGTTTTCCACTCATCAGCCTCACAGATACAAATTTGATGGTACCCACTCCTAAGATCAATTTTAGAAACCAAATTAGACCCACTCAATTCATCTAACATGTCATCAATCTAGGAATTGGAAACCTGTACTTGATAGTAATATTGTTAACAGACCGACTATTAATACACATCCTCCAAGACCCATCTTTTTTTGGAACAAAAAAGGCCGGAACAGCACACGGACTCATACTCTGCTTCACATATCCCCTCTCAATCAACTCACTGATTTGTCGTTGTAATTCCCTACTCTCCTCGGGATTACACCTATAGGATGGCTTATTTGGAATAGGGGCTCCGAAAATGAGATCAATTTGATGCTCAATTCCTCTTTTTTGTGGTAAACCAGGAGGTAATTCTTGAGGAAAAACATCCTGAAATTCATTTAAAACCTCCACCAACTCAGAATCTGTAATCGCCACTCCCTCTCTTTTTTCTTGACTCACTAACACAAACGCACACCCCTCTTGCTCAAACAGCTTCTTGAATTCTTTTCTCCCTAACAACACACTCCCATTGTCCAAATTGGACTTTGATTTGGGCTTGGCGTTTAGGATTTTTGAGGGTGCTAAAGGTAACAATGTTTTCAATTTTCCATCTTTATTAACTTTATAATTGTTAGTTAGACCATCATGAATTACTTCTCGATCAAACTGCCAGGGACGCCCAAGTAACAAGTGACATGCCGTCGTTGGGATTACATCACACAAAATTTCATCGACAGAATTACCAATGCTAAAGTTAATCAAGACCCTATTCCACACCTTAACCTCACTTTGATCATCTAACCATTTTAGTTTACAAGGATTAGGGTGTTTCACCAACGGCAAAGATAACTTATTAACCAATTCAGTGGACGCTACATCCGCACAACTACCCCCATCTACAATCAACGTACATATTTTTTTTTATCAGACATTTCGAACGAAATATCGTCTCTCTTTGTTCACTTTCTTTTGCCACGTTGTTGGTATACAAATTCCTCCTAATAACCAGATTTTCCCCTTCTAATTCAGGTTAACAAAACTGTTCTACACCCTCCTCCTCCTCTTTATCATGTTCATGAGCTAAAAGAGCTAATTTTTCCATTTCATCTATTTCTTCTATGTCGTGTAAAGTCATAATTCGGGCAGTAGGACAATTAGATTGGTAATGACCATAACCTAGACACTTATAGCATTTTACTTTTTCATTAACAGTTCTAATAGGCACATTAGCTTTCTTATTCTTATCATGATCAGAATTAAAAGTAACATTGCTATTACTAGTACTAGGCTTAAAATTTGAAGATCTAGTAAAAGGTTTAGCAATTGTACCACTCGATTTCTTCCTTTGAGTCTCCAAAGTAGGCGCCATTTTGCAAGCTTCAGCATAAGTAAGGAAAGGAAACACCTCCAACTTTTCCCTTAAATCCGTATTCAACCCACCTAGGAATCGTCCTAGTCTTTGTTCTTCGGATTCATCTATTTCACAAACCATGGCAAGCTTTTCGAATTCCTTGATGAACTCCAAAACCGGAATGGTTCCTTGCTTCAAATTCGACCACCTCACATATTGGTGTTGCTTGTAGTTTGAAGGAACAAATCTCTTCCTCAATTGTTTCTTTAGCTTACTCCATGTTTGAATTTTGGACTTGTTCTCCTTCTCCCTTTGTTTCTTCAACCTTTCTAACCATATTGAAGCATACTTTGTCAACTTCAAAACCGCCACCTTGTATTGCCTCTCTTCTGGTGTTTCTTTGTACTAAAAAAAATCTCTCCAAAGACCTTTCCCATCTAGGTATACCTTAGGATCAGTACTACCATCGAATTCAGGAACTTTGATTTTCAAACCCCTATCATCTCCATACGGTTCCCTCTGTTCTTCATTTGTTTTTTTGTTTCTTAATACCTCTAATGTTAATTGGGTCATTATATCATGCAAGGCATCATTTTTCTTGGATAAAGCTTCAATCAGTTGATCCCTCTTCAAGTTTGCAGCAGCTTCATCACCCATGTTGAACTTAAACTCTAGTACCACTTGAACTATAATTAGTCTTGAAATCAATCAAGCAAATAATTAAAGTTGAAAAGATAATGAAATAGCTCAAAAGATTCACTCTTAAGAAAATATTTCCAACAAAATTCAGTAGAAAGAATCACTCTTATACTCAATTTAGGTTGATTAAATCACTAGGAGAATCACTATCAAAGCTCACTAATCGGTTTAGAAAACTTGTAGTTAAAACTCCCAAGAAATCAAGTCAAATAAAGCTAAGTTACTTTAGCCTCAAGGATGAACAAAGTTCAAGTTTTTTATAAATTCAATCTAGTTTGCAAATGATATATCAAAGTCTACTTAAAGAAAGAAATGTAAAATTATACGTATATTCGTACAATACGCAACCGAATATGTATAAACTACTATATGTATCAAGTATAATACAAGTACTATACTACATAAGGATAAGCTCAAGCAATAAACAAAGGCTAAAGTAAAGAAAATATCAAGCCAAAATCAGCCCCCATAAGCAACTTGAGCCACTTGCACCAAAATAGACCAATAAGCTTCTCTTAGCCCTCATGAAACTCCAAGCTATTCATCATGACTTCCAAAGGTAGTATGAGATCTAGCTAGGCTAGTAGATGACTAATCAAGGCTATTACTCAACTTGCAAGCTAAAGCAAAAATACCCATTAAACAAAAACAAGCAGCTGAAACCCGTAGCCAGAACAGGGCCTAGGTCGCGACTCGTGACCAAGACTCGCAATTCGCGAGTTGCTACTGGAGTGTTGCACCCTGCTTCAGCTCAAGTATGTAGCCAAGACCACGAATGGCTTGCGACTCGCGACTAAGACTCGCGACTTGCACTTTCTACTGGAACATGCACTCTGTTTCAGCTCAAATACGTAGCCAAGACCACGAAGGCTCACGACTCGCGACTTCCTACTGGAATGCACGTCTTGCAATCAACAACCAATTCGCACCTCGTCAAGAAACTCGCACCTCGTGACCCCTGCTTCAATGTTAATGCAATCTACTACTTAAAACAAACCGAAACAAATAAACTACGAACTAAAGTTTAGGTTTTACAAAACGGACTAAACTAGACCAAGATTAGACATAAGTGACACAAAGGAACTAATAAAAGGACCATGAAAAGAGCTAATCTCAATGATGGGATTAGCACTAAGGAGTATCTCTTTTGTCGTTTCAATATCAGGCACTGATCCTGGTTCAACACGTACAACAGACGACCATTAAGCGAGTCCAGAAATGTAGATTTCAACTTGCTAGACAACAACAACGCTGATTTTTTGAGAATATGGTTTCGCCGTCAGGGATGGGACAAGCTGCTAGAGGTTGTTGAGCCTACGTACCTTGACCTTATTCGCCAATTCTATTGCCACTTTGAACTGGTGAACAAAAAGGAGGGCGTAGTATACACATGGGTGAAGGGGAAGGAAATAAAGCTTGATGAAACTGTATTGGGTAGGATTCTGGATCTGCCACGCAAAGGAATCCATGATCTTCCTGGGAAGAAATGGAGCAAAGTTGAGGGTTTTGATGCTATGGAATGTGTGAAGAGGGTACTGCAGGACAATGATGCTGAGACCGACGAGAAGCCATCAATTGAAGCTTTGCCTTTGCAAACACGCCTCCTACATTTAGTGTTGTTTAGGAGCTTCAACCCTAGGTGTGGTCGTCTTTCCTCACTAACATACCACGATATGTTAGTGATGTATTGCGTGCTTACCGGCATGAAGATGAACATGCCGCGTATGATGATTGACTACATGATAGCTGCACAAGCGAAAAAACACCTGAAGGATTTATCCCATATGGGATGTGGCTGACTTGGGTCTTTAGGAGCTTCAAGGTTGATATAACTGATGAAGCGGTTTCAAAAGCATCAAGCCCCTTCAACTATCTAACCATCAAAAATGCATTGGGGTACTATTTTGACACGGATCAGGGAGTTTGGAAATCCTTGGAAATCAAGCGTGGCCCTCACCGAGAGAAAAAACAGCAATAGCGACCTCGTCCTACTATGAGGAAACAAATGGGGGAACCTGGTCAGTCTAGGTCGACCAGGGACCCCTATCTAGCCTCTGTGAATCTGGCATGTCTTGTTACACTAGAGATGTTAATGAGTGTGTATCCAAACACATTCACTGAAGACAAGATGGCTCAGATTCTACAGAAGACTAATTCTCGTCTGCAACAAGAAGGTATTTCTAGATTTCTTATTTTGCACCAAATAGTTATACATGATCTCTGTTTTTATTTGGCAATCACATTAACACTTGTTGGATATTACCATTCTAATTAATTTTTTAAAATTTTCTGGTTTGAATACTACACCAAGGTTGGTAATGACACATCATTTGGATATTAACTTTGTTGTAAATGGACATAAAATCATTGTTATCCATAGGTAATGGCAGTGTGGAAGGATTCCATTTACTCTTTTTTTGGTAGTACTTTGTTCATTGTTAAGTGGTCCACTATTTTCTTATATATTGTCACTTGAATATTGTCATACATAATGGCAATGACATTCCTTATTTTTGGCTGTTATGATTCTTGTTGTTGTTGTTGTGCCTTGTTTATCCCTGCAGTATTTTTCTTTCACACAGGTTGTAGGCTTGTTGTTGGTAGGCTGTGCTAGCTATTGTGGCTTATTATTGTTTTAATTTGTGTTTGTATTTACATTTGTTAGATGCTTCTTGTGTGGGACAACCTGATGATGGACGACAGCCACAACCCTCAACTACTTCAAATGTTGAATTACCTCCACAAAACAACGATGCTGGATATGAATCAGGAGCGGAATATTTTTTAGATTAGGAAAGGAAGGCAGTTTGCTTTGAACAATATTGGTTTTAATTTTGGTTGTTTTGGTGTTTGACAACTTGTATCGTTTTAATGCTACTTCTTATGTTTAGATACATTTAGTTTTTTCTTTAATTTTTCTATACATTTTAATTGTGGTATTTGAGCTACATAGGCGGCTAGTGTGTCACAACTTACGCATGAAGCCGCTGTAATTCTGGAAGGTTATGTTGTAGGCATTTTAACCTGAAATTTTGAAATACAAACCTGTTTGTTTGAACAAATCAACATACAACTTTTATATACTTATTCTGGTATTAACCAATAACTACATATGTCAAATCCCTTATCAAACAATAAGAACTATAGAATATCTCTTAGCTTAGTGTGTCTTCAACATCATTTTGGTTTTTCAGGTTTTTGATTATTAAGAACTAAAAACAATTTTAAGTATTCAATTTTAATGTATATCAAAACTATTTTTATTTTGCTTTGAATTTAAATGAATTTCAAAAAAACAAATAAAGTATACATAAGGTAAAAATGAATTTATTGATTGAATAAGATGATAAAACGATTTTATGGACCGAGTAAAAATTAGCAGTATAAAAATGTCATATACAATATAATGTAATATATGTAATGTAATAAGAGAGAAATGAACGCATGTTAGAGATGAGAAGGGAAAAGACTCAATTTAAAAACAAAACATAGAAAACACCTTTTTAAACTATTTTGTCAAACATAATTTTGTTTTATTTTGGTTTTAATAAACAAAAGAACCCAAGACCAAGTTGAGTGTGGACTTTTTTTAATTATTTTAAAAGCTACCAAAGTTCGACTTTCAATTCAAACTTTCATTTATAAGGTCAATCATCAACCAAAATTCTACTCATTGACCTAATTAACTTAACAATTTGAACTTAAATTCTTTTTGAAATTTGGTTTTTAGTTAATAAATTGCCAAAACCAAATCCAATCCGATATCCAATATTCTTGAATTTTTCAATCAAATCCAATCGGAATTAAAAAAACCCAACCCAAACTTATATTTCGGTGCGTTGCAGTTTGATTTTCGGTTTTACCCGAATTACTTTCACCCCTGCGTTGTTTGACTGACATTTATGATATTTACAAATAATTACTTAGGAGAATGCCATAATATAAGACTAAAGTAACCTCTAGGATTGATCCTACTTTAAATTTAAATTTTTTGTATTCATCTACGTTCATTATTAAGTAGTGCATTGGAGTAGGCAATAAATCAAAATAGGAAAAATGAAAGTAGTAAATTGGTGTTGGCAAAATAGTGAAAGAATATACATATATCATTTAAATTATTACAAACTCATGGCTTATTCACTTCTCCATTTTTGGATGCAATACTTCTCCATATTATGAAAGCCTTATAATAAAAATAGACAACTCTCAATTGGAATTGTCCACACTATAAATAGGAGATTTCCAAATTATGTACTTGTAATAGTTGTTGGTCATGACTAAGTTAACATTTACAACATTAATTTCAGAGCGTATGTAATACCCAACATCTTATTTTATTTTTCTTTTTTGAAAATTTGATGGGAATAATTCACACTTTCACACGTCTGCTCATTTTGGTCCCTACTTTGGGTTAACTCAGTATAATTCAAAGTTGCACAACATCTTTTCAATTTGGTTCCAACTTTAATACGGCTGCTCATTTTGGTCCCTAGTTTACCTTAAGTTACCTGATAAAACTGGTCAACAATAGCATTGGGACCAAATTGTGAAGGTGTTGTGCAACTTTGGATTATATTGAGTTAAAAGTAGGGACAAATGAGCAGACGTGTCAAAGCTGAGGTTGTTCCCATAAGATTTTCCATTTTTTTCCGTATTGATTACATAACAAATTCCAGATTTATTAGAAATGACCAAAGGTAATATGGGACAGCACCAAATGACACAAACGGATCTAAAACATAACTCAAAGGTGATTCGTAACACCACTTCTTTCTGATTTATTGGCCATTACCAAATCATATATAAAACATTACCAATAACACAAACAGATCTGAAGCAAAATTCAAATGTTATTTTCGATTGAAACAGAGGGGAAAAAACGAAAAAGGGGCTTCTTCTTCTCCAATGAAGTTTCCCCAGATCCATAAACATAACATTATTAATGTTAATTAATGAGGAAAATCTTCGTTTTGTGAAGCCAATTTGAACAACTCGATCATAATAACATTATGAATTCAATAATTATCAAATCTGAAACGTATTGCATAAAGAATTCAATAATGGAGATTTGCAGACGAACGTAGATGTACTAAACGTGAGATTGAGGAGAATGCGAGTATGATTGTCGAACTTCTCATTGAAGAAGATGATGAACACGAAGAACCCTAAAAGCCATACGAAGAACAACAAGAATTTTAGCCTTTTTTAATTTAATGTTTTTAATAAAATGTTTTGATAAATTTAAGAAAAGATAAAAAAAAATTTAATAAAAAAAACTGATTTTAGAAAAGTAATTTAAGTTAATTAAAAATGAATTTAGAAAAAGTTAAAAATGAATTTCCTAAAATAAAAAAGGTAATTAAAGTAATTAAAAAAAAGAATTAAAATTAGATTTAGGTATTTTAAAAAATCAAAAATCATGTGATCTCGTCCGTACATTACGGTAGTCGAAAGTCATAACACTACCTTAGAATTTTCACTAATAAACACCTATATATACATTACTGATATACGGCTTATTAGTCATGCATGATTGCATGGATGGGTCATGAATAATACTTTATTAAGATTATTTGTTCTCATTCTGAAGTATGACACTATACCAATGTTGTGTACCGAGTACTTTATTCCTTGTTTTAACATTTTATCTTTAATTTAATTTTATTATACTATATTTTATTATCATTAATTTTATAATAATTATACTCTTTTAAAATTTATTTTGAAATTTCCATCGTATTTGAGTGTTAATTTTTTTTTTTTGGAGAAAAGGTAAACAATTGAAAGAAAATCAAGATCTCTTCCTCAGCTCTCGAAGAGATATTCTGATTTATTTAGTACTAAGAAATAAGAGAATTTAGCATCTAAAAAGGATTGATATCGATGAGCTTAGGGGTCCAATGCCTGAGGGACGCGATATAATCCGCAGTATAGTTAGTTTCATGGAAGACATGAGCTGAAGAGGAGGACGCAAAGTCTCGGAGGATGAAGCGAATATCATTCATAAGGAGTTGATTTTTTCAAGGACAGCTGAATTTACCTTGTAAAACACGAATAACAATTAAGTTATCTCATTCAATAAAAATGGAATTCAAATAATGTTGCCTAGCTAGTAAAAGACCATTTCGAAGTGTTGTGGCCTCAGCAACGAGGGGAGAAGCATTGACCAAAAAGTTAATCTCCGTATCTATATATATGCTTGATTTATAAAAAAAATACATTTCTATTGTTTGCAAAACTGGCATGTACTTATTTTATCATGCAATCATGCTTTTATATATATATTCTCTATTTACTAAGATAAAAAAAAGCTTGTGTAAGATGGACTTAAGTCAAAATTATTGTAAAACGTTATATTTAAGGATTATTTTAATCAGCTTTTCGATAATTGTAATCTTAAGATAAATTTAACTTGTAATGATTCTTTTATTATACAATAAGCATTTTTTTTTTTTGGAAATTCCCATTGGTACTACCGTGTTTTGGCGAATTTCCAATGGTATTACCGAGTTTTTTTTTAATCCCAACTGTAATACAAATTATGATAAAATTTCCAAATGTTATGTTATTAAACAAAAAACCATTAAAATTAACAAAAAAAAACATTACTTAACTATAATTAGGGCTAATCGAGTCATTTTTGCAAATTCCGACCTCAAATTGGATCCCATAAGGGTTATAATGACCTACAAAACCTTAAACAAACTATAATTTTTATGCATAGATCACTCACGATGCTACATTTGGGAATTTAATCATAATTTGTATTACCATTAGGATTAAAAAAACTCGGCATTACCATTGAGAATTCGCCAAAATAAGGTAGTACCAATGTGAATTTCCCTTTTTCTTACCATATGAGTATTATAAAGGGTCTTATTATTACTTTTATATGGAGTATGTATTATGAATTTTTTTATAAGGGTAATTAATAGTTCCACCTTATCTTTTTACTTGCAAAAACTGTTTTGTACGCATTTTATGTAACATATTAAAGGGTATAAACGTACATTTAAACAAAAGCAAGTGGGAGATTAGAAGTTAACGGTATTAAATTTTTAAAAATTAATTTTTCCGTCTATACCCTTTAATTTATTTCTCAAGAAGTATGTGTTTCTGTCTTAAAGAAACTTAGATACAATGTGGTAAAAAAATGATGATTTGGGGAGTGCCTCAATGCATGCTGACTAGATCTCTTGGTGATGACGTGGTTGTGGATGAGCTAATCTTGCATACTGATTGGACTCCTTCAAATGGGCTCGGGCCTGGCTGAATGAGTCCTGCAAAATGAACTAGGGTGACTGACCCGGGGGGTGGACCCAAGAATTCCCCTCCGATGCTTAAGTGCAAAGTGATGTAAAAATGTAGAGAGAGAGAGAGAGTTTCTCTATTAGGAAGGAGCTGTTGTATTGGGAATTGTGTTGTAAAAAGCCCTATCCTCACCTGCCATAAATGTAGGGTATTTATAGGTGAGATTTTGGGTGTTGATTGATTGACAGGTGATTGGGGGTTGTCAATCAGTTGATATGCGGGGATTTGTGACACCTGTCTTGGGGTGTTTAGATGGCGACACCCGTCCCAAGGGTATTTTAAGAGATGGTGGGAATTTCGGGAGTATTTTGGTCATTGTTACATTACTGGGCTTAAGGCCCAAACATTTAGCCCCTCGCATGATATGTTTCTCGGATCGACTAGGAGAGTGCGTGTCATGTGAAGATGTTCTGCCTCAGTAGAATGATCTCTATTGTTGTGATTGAGGGGTAAGCCCCTGACACTCGGTATTTTGGACGGAGGATGATCCTCGTCTTCGGTCAAGGGGTAAGCCCCTGACACTCAGTATTTTGGACGGAGGATGATCCTCGTCCTCGGCCGACGGGTAAGCCCCTGGCACTCGGTATTTGGGACGGAGGATGATCCTCGTCCTAGGCCGAGGGGTAAGCCCCTGGCACTCAGTATTTTGGACGAAGGATGATCCTCGTCCTTGGACGTTTGTTACAGTATTTTAAAAAGAAAACGTAGAAAATACTTTTTATTTTTTATTATATCAAATATAATTATTTTACATTTTGCATTACTAGATGTCCTGATCTATGTTGTTGGCTCAGCGTGTTGTTGCTGTCTGCTGATTGTAGATGACTCTCGGCCTTGTCACTTGTCTCCACATTAATGCCCCATTTTGAGGCGAGGGTGGTGATCCAAGCTGGTTTAAAAGGCAGATTTGAGCCTTTTCTTGTATCGAGTTGCCCGTATAAGCAACTCGGGGGCCCTCTTGGGTCAAGATGGCTCAGCTCGACCTTCATGAGACCTTATTCGATACCTTTGTTAGGTACTCTCTGCCTGATGCTGAGCTCATCTTGCTGACCAGGGGGTTATTAAGTGGCTGGATTGGAATTATCTCAAAAGGTTCCTTTTATTTGCTTGGTTAGAACTACCTACATGAATCCTAATTATCAATGTCCAAGGACCGCACGAAAATTTAGTGCGGACTTTTCAGGCTTTTTTGGGCCGGGCCAAAAAAGGTAACCAAAAATTCTAATTATCAATGTCCAAGGACCGCACGAAAAAATAAAAAAATTGGGTCGGGCCGGGCACAAGTTCGGGCCTAATTTTCATGTCCAAAGCCCGCAAAAAAGCGGGCCGGGCCACTTTGGATCGGCTCTAGTGTCATCCCCCTGGTTCGGGTGGCTTTAGACTGGATCCACTACTCCCTCACATATGCCTTTGGAATTGAGAAATCAGAAGTGTTCCAAAGGTTGTCGTTTGGTGAGCTTTGGCGATCGCAATCAGTTGAGGAGACTTTGTCTTTTTGCACAGTTTCTTCTATTATCAACCATCGTTGTATGCGGAGGCTTTGCTGGAGAGGGTCCGGTTAGATTTTATGTTATAAGACTTTACACCCTCGTCAGCCTCAGGGACCAAGATGTACAGGGTGAGAATTATAGAGGGCGATGTCCCTCTTTTCCCACGCTCCTGTCGATGTCGGTCCCAGCGCCTCTATTTCCTGTCGAACTCAGTCTTGAGTGACTTGGTTTGCTTTCCTCCCTTGGTTAGGAGGTCGGTTAGTTGCACTCAACAACTTTTTGTTTGTGGAATCACAGGGGTAATTCTTGATACCCATGGAAATTTTTAGAGAGGGAGAGAGAAAAGGATATAAAAAGGAGGATTTTTGTAGTAATGTGTTTTTTGGTGGTAATTTTTGTTGATGCTTTTGCCTTGAGAATTTGCTTCCTTTTATAGGCATTTTTTATCCCTCTCGCATTAAATGCAGTTTTTTCCTTACTCAGCTCGGTCGCATTGTGTTGCCCCCATTCATCCTAGGGTGAGTTTGAACACTCGGCTCGGGGTGAATGAGCACATCTCTTGTCTGCTCAGATTTGACGTTGCTGAACCGTTGGTACCTCCATGTGGCTAAGGTTATCTTTGGCCAAGCGTGTGCTTGTCAGACGGCTGAGTGGATGAGTGGCCGAGCCTGTTACTGCTACTCGGCCAGTAGTACTTCCTTGGTAAGGTATGGTTGGCACTTGGTTGGGGTGGGGATCGACCCTTTGGCCGAGTGTGGGGTCACCTGTCCTTGATCACTCGGCCGAGTGTGAAGACATATGACCTTAATCGGTTAGTCGACCCAGGATGTTAAATAGTGTTGTCACTCCGTTAGGATGGGGGTAATCCCTTTTGGTCGATCAGAAGATATATGACCTTACTTGTCCACTTGGCTAGGGGGAGCTATCCACTTTGGCCGAGTGTGAATGCACGTAACGCTACTCAGCTACTTAAGCCGAGAATGCCCTCTTTGGCAGGGTGTCGATCCTGACCTTTACCATGTTAAATGGTGATGTGTTTGCTCGACAGTCGGTTAGGATGGGAGGCATCCCCTTTAGCAGAGTGGAGGGACAGGTTATCTTACTTGGCTACCTAGCTGAGGGTGCTGCCATTATGTTGAGTGGTTTGCTCGACACTCGGCTAAGATAGTTGACATCCTTTTAAGCCGAGTGGAGGGTTGTGTAGCCTAACTTGGCTACTTGGCCGAGGGTGCTCCCTTGGTAGAGTGCTTACCCTCACCTTTATCGAGTTGAGTGGTTTGCTCGACACTCGGCTAGGATGGTTGACATCCTTTTGAGCCGAGTGTGAGGTTTTTGTGGCCTCGCTTGGCCAACCGTCCGAGGGTTCTCTCCTGTTAGAGTGTCGACCTTGGACTTCCCCGCGTTTGAATGGCTTGCTCGACACTCGGTTAGGATGGGAGGCATCCCTTTAGGCCGAGTGTGAGATTTTTTTGGCCTTGCTTGGCCAACCGTCCGAGGGTGCTCTTTTGGTAGAGTGCCGACCTTGGACTTAACCATATTGAACAGTAATGAGTTAGCTCGACACTCGGCTAGGATGGAGATCATTCTGATGAGTCAAATTTGTACGAGTTATTTAGCTTCTTTTTAGTTCCTTTATGTAATTAGTTTAGCATAAGATTGCACATTTTGTTACTTTTGAGTTTAAACCAGAATTTGGTTTGAAATGTAAAGTTGCAGTGCAATTTACAGTTTTTAATACTTTTTAAAATAAGTGTAGTTTGTAGTTGTGGTTTGGTTTTATGTGTTCTTATAGTCTTGAGCTATGAAACATCTTTAGGAGCATTGTTGGAGCCATTGATCATGCGCCACACACACTTGAAGAAATAATCAAGCATTAGATGGAAAGAATAGCCTTATTGTGAAACTTCAATTGTAGTAGGTCCAACTTCAAATGGATATATCTCCCAATCTACTCATTGTATTTATGTGATTCAAATTGGAGGTTGTAGCTCTCTTCATGAGCTTTCCAATGGCAGGTCATAAGCCTTATCTCGTTAAGGACCAAGAGAGTTATGGCTATTTTAGTCCGAGCTGCGCAAATAGTCTACAGGGGCGTGCCCCGCACCTCAGAGGCCGCTGTCAACGCCCCCATTGCTGTGAGCATAAAAACGAAGGCGCGCCCAGTGCCCCCATCATAGTAGCCCGCCAAGGAATGGCGCGTCCAGCGCTTACGAGGGCGCTGCCAACGCCCCTCTGCTCTGTTTTACACGCGGCTCTTTCCAATTGATTTCTAGGTTATAATTTAGTTTAGTATAATAAAGTATGATTCTCATTGTAAGAAATCCAGTTTTTTTCATGTTCAATTAGTTTCTTAGTATTAATTTTCCCTAGTTTTCCTCAAGAACTCTTTAATCTTTAGTTTGTAATTTTGGTCTTTTGTTATTGAATCAAGAAGAATTCTTGTTTATCAATGGAAATGGTAGCTTAAACTTGTTCTTGGGATTGGTTTCAATGATTCTAAAAAGCTCCTTGTTAGGATTCTCTAAATCTAAACTATTTCATTATTTCAATTATTTACTTGCTCTTATATGAATTGTTGTCGGTTTTGTTGAATGTTTTAGCTTGATCTTTGTCTTGTTATTATATTTTACAAAATCATTACTAGAGTTTGAACACAATCCATTATTGTGTTTAATCTCGAGTAGCAACTATCTTGTTCATGCTTAAGCGTATTCTTATTGTGAACAATTTAGTAGAGCTTGTTTAAACGTTAATGGTTTATTTAGTATTCTCTAAACATTCACGTTCTTATTGTGCCTCCGTTCTTAAAGCTTTTGTTCACTGCGTGTTCTTTGAACATTAACAGCTCGTTTGGTAGCCGGTTATAAATTATGGTAATGGGATTGAATTTATAACTAAATTTCGAAGGAAAATTAAAATTCATTCCCATGGTGGTGCTACCTTAACTCCAATTTATCTAATTTTCTTCACAAATATGTATTCCTATCAAATACCACCCTCCCCAATGGTAATGGATGGGAATGAAAAATGAGAAGAAAATTGAAGTTTGGGAATGAAAATTTGTTTACCATGGAGATTATAAGGTTCATCCTTAACAAAATTACACTATAAATTCATTACCATTACCACAATTTATTACCAACAACCAAATGGTCCGTAAGGGTTTTAGGCTAATTAAGGGGACTACAAGAGTTTACTCTTGTCAATAATTAATTGAGTATTGAAGTGGTTGGTAATTGAGAGTCTAATTCAATTAGCCGAGTAAGAGTCGTTGTAACCGAATCCTAAGATTCTTTAGAACTAGAATATTTTCGTAATTACTTAGTCGTAAGTATATTTTCTCTTTAAAATCTCCAATTCCCCCCCCCCCTGTTACCAATATCACTAAGGAATTAGTGATTCCCCTTTTAATAATCCAAATATATTTTAACACAATTAAATCAACATAAATCCGTTCTCTGTGGATACGAACCTTACTTGCCCTTTACATTAGTTGTAATTGGAAAGTAGGAGAAATTTAATTTTTATAAGTCTTTTATTTTTAACGACATAAAAGGCCTACCAAATTTTGGCGCCACTGCCGGGGAACGGTGTTGTTTGATTGTGTTTAGGTATTATGTTTTTTTGTTCTTGTTTATATATTGTTTTATTGTTACTTTATTCTCATTACTAAGCTGTGATCTTTCATAAGAGGAGTGTCTTCAAATGGCTAGTTTCTATGTACCCCAATTTGAGAATGAGGCCTTTTGGAGGTATTTCATTCGTTTGCAGGATCCACTTCTAGTCCATTGTGATTTGTGGGAGATATGTGAGGTGACTTATGAAGGGTTAAACCATTCCACAAGGATTGTAGTTGAGGATACGTTTAATGGGGCATTCCGATCTTTAACTTATGGTGATGCTTGGGATTAGTACCATTGGCTATCTCAAGATACATATGAATGGAATAGAGCTTTAGTGTTCCAAAACCAAGGGTACTCAACAAAATATAACCCTAACTCTATCACCCTCAATCCGGGTTTGGAGGATCATATGTGCTTCAATCATGAAAACCAAAAAAATGACCAATCACCCCATTACGCACAAAATGACCAAACATCACACTACAATAAGCCAGCCCAATTACCACACCAAGGACCTTTTTCGGAGCAAGGTTCGCATACGAGCTCCTCAACTGAGGAAATGCTCCATATGCTAACCAAGAATGTCATGATTATGGAAGGTAATATGATCCAAATCGAAGAGGAAACAAGAACACACATCAACAACTTGGAAAGGCAATTGAGCCAAGTTTCAGGGCTTTTGGCAAGTTTAGAAAGAAAATGGGAATCAGGTGAGCTCCAAACTCAAAAGGAATCAAACCCAAAACCCCACTTTTCTTTTTTTGAGGATGAGGATCCATCCTTAAAAATGAGGAAATAACTCCATTTTGTGAGAATGTGAATGTGGTAGAAGAGAACCCTTTAAACGATGAAGTGTTGGCTGAGGTAAGTGGAATTTTAATGCCTATAGTGATAGGTGAGATCTCTTATGGGGAAAATGCTCCCATTTTAGTCCCTCATGTGTCTTTCTCCACAAAACTTGACCTCATACCTTCCTTCCCCTTGTTTCTACCTCATTACATTCATTCCCCACCTCTTGAGGAGATTTCGCTTTCTTTTGATCCTCCTCGTTCCTTTGTCCAAGCAACCAAGGTAGTGGAAGCTTGTGGCAATGAAATCTTTCATTCCTTTTCTTCTTTTCATTTTTCCTTTTCCTTTTCTTCTTTTCCTATTTGTTCTTTTCATTCTTCCCATTCCTTCCCTAACCACTCTCCCTTTTCTTATAGCATGGCTTTAACAATTTTTTTGGCTTTGCTATTCTTATTTACCAACTTGGTAAACTTTGATTTTTGGGCGGTTACACATGATAAGTTTTTGCGGTCATTGAAGTGTTATTTACTAAATAACACTTGATCTTGGGGATTTGTCCGCTTTCCTAACCCCTAAACATTAAGGACAATGTCTTGGGGTAGGAAATCCATCCTTGTACATATTTCTTTTTTCTTCAAAAAAAAATATCCCGCTGAATTGAAAACCCGCAAGCGCGGGTAACTCGGGCAAAAATAGGGGCCTTTGATAGGTTGAAAACCCGAAAGGGCGACCTATGCAAAATTTAAGGCTAATTGAGCGGTGAGTTGTGAGTTATTTATATATATAAGAAAAAAATTGAATTGAAAAAAAAAATTGAGAGAAAAAGAAAAGAGAGTAGTTCCTATGAAGTTTTGGTTCAAGTTCGGATGACAATCTTCGGTCATTGGAACTTGTTTTTTATAAGAAGACTTGTTCTTGTCTCTTTTCACTCATTTTTGTTCATTATTAGGTTAGTGAACCTTGTTTGAGTTGTTTCATGTATTGCGGTTCACTAGCTTAGGTTTTTGTTTCCCTTTCACTTTGTTTTCATACAAAACCATGAATTTAATGCCTAATTATATATTTTGGTTTGGTATGAAAACAAGTAATTGAGGGCTTTTTGTTAGGAGTTGTAACTTTTAAGCTTTTGGTCTATGGCACTGTTATTCCTCATACTTTATTATACTAAACTAAATTATAACCTAGAAATCAATTGGAAAGAGCCGCGTGTAAAACAGAGCAGAGGGGCGCTGGCAGCGCCCTCGTAGGCGCTGGACACGCCATTCCTCATGAACAATAAAGTATAATAAAGTATAACAGTGAGTATAAAGTATAACAATAAAGTATACTCACTTTGCAGAGGGGCTTTTTGTTTGAATTCTAGGTTATAATTTAGTTTAGTATAATAAAGTATGATTCTCATTGTAAGAAATCCAGATTTTTCATGTTCAATAATTTTCTTGGCATTAATTCTCCCTAGTTTTCCTCATGAACTCTTTAATGTTTAGTTTGTATTTGCTATTTTATTATTGAATCAATGAAGAATTCTTGTTTATAAATGGAAATGGTAACTTAAACTTGTTCTTGGTATTGGTTTCAATGATTCTAAAAAGCTCCTTGTGAGGATTCTCTAACTCTAAACTCTTTCATTACTTCAATTATTTACTTGCTCTTATATGAATTTTTATTGGTTTTGTTGAATGTTTTAGCTTGATCTTTGTCTTCTTATTATATTTTACAAAATCATTACTAGGGTTTGAACACAATCGATTATTGTGTTCAATCTCGAGTAGCAACTATCTTGTTCATGCTTAAGCGTATTCTTATTGTGAACAATTTAGTAGAGCTTGTTTAAACGTTAATGGTTTATTGCGTATTCTCTAAACAATTGCGTTCTTATTGTGTCTTCGTTCTTAATTTATTTTAACACAATTAAATCAACATAAATCCGTTCTCTGTGGATACGAACCTTACTTGCCCTTTACACTAGTTTTAATTGGAGAGTTGGAGAAATTTACTTTTGATAAGTCTTATATTTCTAATGACATAAAAGGCCTACCACATTCCTTTTTGGCCGAGTGGAGCGTCGTTTAGCCGTGCTTCTTGGCCGACGGTGCTCCCTTGGCAGAGTGTTGACCCTAGGCTTTTCCATGTCGAATGATAATGAGTTGGCTCGAAACTCGTCTTAGGATGTAGATCATCCTTTTTAGCCGAGTGGAGGGTCGCGTAGCCTAACTTGTCTTCTTGGCCGAGGGTGCTCCCTAAGTAGAGTGTTGTCCCTGGCCTATTGCGAAGTTATCCTTTCTTGCCGAAGGGTCGTGTCACTCTGGGAGGTGTCGATTCGTGTCTTTTTCATTTACTATAAATGGGTAGACTTTATCTTCATTTGGTATTTGCAATTTTTAAATTTTTTGGTGGGCCAAGTTCTCGAGAAAGTGACAGAGGATCTCCTTTTCTTATTTTCGAAGTCGATATAAACCTTTAAGGAGCTTTTCTTCAGGTATTCTTCTTCCTTTTTCTTTTATGTACTTTCTTTTATAATAAGGCAATAAGCGAGTCTACTCAGTATTGCAACAAGTCCGAGCCATGGATATGCATGACTCTTTATCTGAGAAGAGTACTCCTCCCACCTCTCCTCCCCCCATTTTGGGGAGTGAAATAAGAGTGGGTGGTCTTGCAGTGGTGAAAGCCCATGCATGGCTGCCCGGGTGTTCAGATCTGGCTGAGGCCCTTCCTCTATCCTCCTCGGATGGCTCAGAAAGTGAGGGAGTTGAGTTCGAGGATGGTTATGAGAGGTTTCCTTCTCCTTAGGAGGTTTCCCTAGGCATGCATAGTAAAAAACGTGGTTACTTGGACCATATGTTGTAAACAAGGGCAGTAAGGATGGCTGCTGAGAATGACCCAATCAATATTGAAGAGGGGTTGAACGAAGAACAAGAGCTGAATGAGAATAGTGAGCCGAGTGATGGCGAGGGTGATCCTGGCTCTAATGCCGAGGCACATGGTACCAGTGGCCGAGAGGCTCCCCGATATGGCCCTAGAGCATATTTCATAAGGGAGTAGTTCTGGAGGTTACTGGAGAGGAACTTTGAACAGTTCCATGTGTTGTATGGTCTGAAGGCGCCATTCCAATGTTACAAGCCTTTAGTAGAAAGTAGTATAGTCAATCGGCCTGTTGGTTGTATGGCCGTGTATGAGGCACATCTGAAGGCTGGGATCAGGTTCCTTTTGTCTCCGGCCTGGCTGATGACTCTCCGTGCATACAATCTGTCCTTGTCCCAGTTAATGCCGAACATCGTGTATGCTATTTCTTGTTTGATGGTCGTCTGTAGCATGTTGGATGTTATTTTGACTTTAAATTTGTTTCGGGATATTTTTAAGTTGATGGCTAGTGACGCCAAGCGTCACGGGAAAGACTAGTGGCGTTTTGGGACAAGGGAACTGTACCGAGTGTACTCCAAATTGCCGAGTAGTCATAAACATTTCAGGCATGATTTTGTATTTGTTTTTAGAGGAGATGCCGAGTGGGAGATTTCTGTTGAACCGGTGCCTGAGCTGAACCTGAGCCTCAATTTGGGAGTTCCAGTGTTGAACCAGGAAGAGGTTGTGGCTGCTTGTTATCTACTGTAACAGCCCCGGAAATTCGGACCTTTCCCTTCCTTTATAAACTTAAATTTTTACTAAAATCATAGCTCGAATTTCTAGAGTTGCTACTCGTACGCCCACCTCTGATAAGAAATGGGTATACGAATAAGTAAAAGCAGGATCGTAATGTTTTCAAATTCCAAAATGGATTTCATTCATAAATACCAAAGCCGTACAATGTTTAAAACCAAAATATTAAAAGTTAAAATAACTTATTACAAGATGTTCAGCTAATGCATAAAGCCTATGATCAAAGGGTTTAGCTAATTCCAATAGAGATTCCTCATCAGCCTCAAACAAGTAAGCCATCCTTACTACTCACCTGCACAAAATCCCGAAGGAAAAACAACAAACAAACAATAACACAAAAATCAGAAAAACTGAGTATGATCAACTCTACCCCGTAAAACGGTTTTGGTTTAAAAACAGTTGACACACAAGAAACATAGAACATCAGTTGAACCAATATTTATCCAATTCACAAATTTTAGAGCAATTATTATTCAATATTGTTTAATTGGGAAAGTGAACACGATAGGGCCTGTTTCATCCCGTCACGGACTTTTCGGCCTGGCCTGCAGCTTGTCGACAGAGTGTCCCGAGTGTATACACCCCTCACAGAACTAATGCGTATCCGCAAGTGCGCGCCAGAAGTTCAGGAGGAGGACGAAAGCAGAATATAACGGTTACAAAGTTTCAACGACGATTACACATGTCCGACCTATTGTGTGTCCACCACGACAATAGGCCCACATTGGGTACTCCCCAATGAGACACCGTTCATCACCCTAATAGGTCGTCACCGTTCGGGCTACATCCCCTTTGAAGATTGTTTCACTTTAAGTTTATGTTCATTTGGTTTAGAAAATCATTTGAGTGAAAACAATAACTTCAAAATAAATTAATCAAACCAAAATTCCGCACTTTAAGAATTCTCCATGAGAAATCAAACCATAAGGCAACTTTGCCAATCCAAATTCAACAACTCAATAACTCATCGTTCATTCGTGATAACCACTTATAATTCTTAAATCAAGGCAAGTTCAAACATTCACCAACCCATAACCAAAATTCCATGACGTAAATAGTTCATTAAACAATCGAATTGCTAAGAGCGTCAAGCCTTTCAAAATCATGTGCATAGGAGAAGAATTTCGAAATTAATATAGTTATACACATATTTTTCGAAAAAAAAAATACACATGTACGTATATACTAATAATTTTCGAAATTAGCAGAATAAAATTTCATAAAACATTTGGAGATTTTTAAGTTACAAAAATCATAATATAAATACATGGCATATTTTCGAAAATTAGCAATTATATTTTCAATTCATGAACATAAATATTCGAAAATTTCAGATTTATATATATAATAAATAAGCTTCTTTTGGACTTCTAATGGGTATTTGGTACATAAATTCTATTGTCTAAAACACATGTACACAACCCTTAGTCCAAAAACAAGTTTATTTTGAATTTTGAAAATAACGAAAGCATAATTAGGCTATTATTAAAATTTGGACAGCAACTATTTTTGGCATAATATGCCCTATAAACCATCACATTAGCCCTCAAAAACATGGCCAAAAACATTCCTTGAATGCCCATGCATTCACACGAAAAATACTTCCACTATGCACACAACTAATCATAATTTTACGTCATCTAAACAACCTTAAAAACAATGACTAAAACGACTACTAAAGCATGCATATAACTTCTACTAAAGCATAAATAAACATAACTATAAAGCATTAAAACTTCGCTAGAACATAAAACTAAACATGCTAAAATAAAAGCGTAAAAAAAAATAAACTAATCTAACCTAAGCATACAAGAACCTAAGGCTAAGAAAGCGGTAGACATCGAAGCATACCTCAATATCTGGAAGGCTACTTTAAGATCGCTCCCTCCTTAGAAAATTAGACTCAATTCTCTCGGTTATTCTTCCGTGAAAACTTTTCACTTGTTACTCCTCTTTTATTAGAGGAGAAGTGGAAGAAATGTTGAGAGAATTGTGAGGAGTAAGGATGGGTGAAGGATGCTATTTATAGGATGGGAGGGTGTAGGAAAGTTGTAAACATTCCATGTGGGACAAGTGGTGTGTGGTGGTGGTGGTGTGCCGTGTGGGAGGAGATAAGGGAGGGGTGAGTGGTGGTGAGCTTGCCTAGGGAGTTGTGTTGTCAAGGCTTAAATGCTTGTTGACTACTTTGCTAATTAAACTAATTATGCGGCAAATAAAATACGGCATGCATAAAACGACCTTTAAAAATAAAATTCTAAGCCATAAAAATATTTTTATTTACCAAAAATATTTTTCCATAAAATAGAATAATTTTCGCAATATATATTATTTTCGAAAAAAAATATAAGTACATATTTATTTATTTTGAAAATATTTCAACTTCAAAAATAATTTATCAATTTCCGAAAATAATATTACGGCAAAATACTTTATTTTAATAATAAATACCTTTGAAAATAATTCGAAAAGCTCTTTTATAAAATATAAAACCTTTTTATGGAAGATATTATTTTTGAAAATTCTTGAAAAATTACGGGTATTACATCTACCCCCACTTAAAAACAAAGTTCGTCCTCGAACTTACGAAGCTAGTACTACATCCTCTCCCCCTTAAGCAGTTTCGTCCCGAAACTGTCACATACCTGATTGAAAAAGCTCTGGGTAACGAGTCCTCATATCGTCCTCGGATTCCCATGTTGCTTCTTCCGTTTGTTGGTTTGTCCATAGGACTCTCACCAACTTCACTTACTTGGTCCGAGTATCCCGCGTTTTAGAATCGAGGATCCTAACGGGTCTTTCTTCGAAAGAAAGGTCACTCTCAAGCTGGAGTGACTCAGGTTGAAGAACATGGCTCGGGTCATGGACATACTTCCTAAGTTGTGACACATGGAAAACATTGTGGACTTTCTCTAGTTCAATGGGTAAGGCTAGTCTGTAGGCTACCTCACCAACTCGCTCCAATATCTCATGGGGTCCAATATACCGAGGGCTTAGCTTCCCTTTTCTCCCAAACCTCTTCACTCCTTTCATTGGTGAAACTTTCAGCAAAACCTTCTCTCCAACCTCAAATTCCACTATCCTTCTGTGCTTGTCCGCATAAGACTTTTGTCGATCTTGTGTTGCTTTCATGTGAGTTTGAATAAGCCTTATTTGCTTACTCATTTCCTCGATCATCTCTGGTCCGATAGTCATCGACTCACTGATGTCACTCCAACATAATGGACTTCTACACTTTCTCCCATATAGTGCCTCATACGGAGCCATTCCAATACTGGCATGATAACTATTGTTGTAGGAGAACTCAATCATCGGTAACCTTTCATCCCATGCTCCACCAAAATCGAGTGTGCATGCTCTCGACATATCTTCAAGTGTTTGTATTGTTCTTTCAGTCTGGCCATCTGTGGCTAGGTGAAATGATGTGCTGAATTTCAGCAGTGTACCAAAAGCTTGCTGTAGTTTTCCCCATAAATTCGATAGAAATCTTGCATCTCTGTCAGATACAATGTCCTTCGGAATTCCATGCAATATGACTATCTCTCGGACATAGGCGTCTGCCAACTGCTTCATACTCCATGTATCCTTCATAGCGATGAATCTAGCGGACTTGGTTAATCTATCCACTATAACCCATATAGCATTCTTCGAGGTCTTCGTAATTGGCAATCCCATGACAAAATCCATTGATATTGATTCCCACTTCCAACTCGGAATCTCAAGCGGTTGCAATTTCCCTCCTGGTCGCATGTGTTAAATCTTAACTTTCTGACAAGTTAAGCATCTTGACACAAATTCTGCGACTTCTCTCTTCATGTTTGGCCACCAAAAATTCTGCTTGAGATCTTTGTAGAGTTTGTCTCCACCAGGATGTACTGAAAACGGTGTATTGTGCGCTTCTTCCAAAATTTTCTTCTTAAGACTTTCGTCCTTTGGAACGCACCATCTCCCCTTGTACTTTACTACATTAGCATTGTTGACATCGAATTCAGTGGTTGTCCCCTCTGCTTTCATCTTTCTGACTTTGCTCAACCATTCGTCGGTCAATTGTTTCTCTTGGATTTTATCAAAAATCGTTGGTTCCAAGGTGAGTGCATTTAGTTGGACTTCCACTTGTCCACGCTCTATAACTTCCAAATCAAGCTTCTGAAATTTGTTGCAAAGTTCTTTTGTCATCACCATGACACATAGCGAGTGACTCGCCTTCCGACTTAATGCGTCGGCTACTTTGTTCGCTTTTCCCTCGTGATACACAATCTCCAAATCGTAATCCTTTATAAGCTCCAACCATCTCCTCTGTCGTATATTCAACTCCTTCTGAGTGAATATGTACTTCAAACTTTTGTGGTCGGTGTAGATCTTACATCTCACACCGTAAAGATAATGCCTCCAAATCTTTAGAGCAAAGACTACCGCTCCCAATTCCAAATCATGGGTTGGATAATTCTGTTCATACTGCTTCAGTTGTCGTGAAGCATATGCTACAACCTTTCCATGTTGCATGAGCACGCAACCTAATCCCTTCTTCGATGCGTCGCTATAAATCTCAAAACCGTCACTTCCAGAAGGTAGCGTCAATATTGGTGCCGTGGTCAGCCTCTTCTTTAACTCTTGGAACGCGCGTTCACACTTCTCGTTTGTGCTATTTTTGAAAAATCTTAATCAGATTGGTCATCGGTTGTGCTATTTTTGAAAAATCTTGCACAAACCTCCGGTAATAACCGGCCAATCCTAAGAAACTTCGTACTTCCGTTACATTCGTTGGCTGCGGCTAATCAGAAACTGCTCTAATCTTGGATGGATCAACCGAGACTCCTTCTCTCGAGATCACATGACCAAGAAATGCAACCTTATCCAACCAGAATTCACACTTCGAGAACTTCGCATACAACTCCTTCTCTCGAGGTACTTGTAATACCTTTCTTAAATGCTCCTCATGCTCCTTATTATTCCGCGAATACACAAGTATATCGTCGATAAAGACGACAACAAAACTATCCAAATAAGGCTTGAATTTCCTATTCATGAGATCCATGAACGCGGCTGGGGCATTAGTGAGTCCAAAAGGCATTACGGTGATCTCATAATGTCCATACCTTGTTCGGAAAGCTGTCTTGGGAACATCTTCCTCCGAAATCCTCAGCTGGTGATAACCCGATCGCAGATCGATCTTTGAAAACATAGTGGCATCTTTCAATTGATCGAAAAGATCATCGATCCTAGGCAATGGGTATCTATTCTTTATCGTGACGTTGTTCAATTCACGATAATCAATGCACAGCCTCAATGTGCCATCCTTCTTCTTAACGAAAAGCACTGGTGCTCCCCAGGGTGAAACACTGGGCCTAATGTATCCCTTCTCCAACAATTCTTCCAGTTGTACCTTTAGTTCCTTCATCTCAGCTGGTGCCATTCTGTAGGGCGCCTTCGAAATCGCTCCCGTCCCTGGTACTAAGTCTATCTTGAATTCCATTTCCCTTACTGGTGGCATCCCCAGGATTTCTTCCGTAAATACGTCTTCAAATTCCCTTACTACCGGGATTTGGTCAATGGTTTTCTCTTCTAGGCTTAGGTCATTGACATGACAAAAATAGATAGGGTGTCCTTTCCGGGCATAGTTTTGAATGGCCATTGTGGAAATGATCTTGAGTCGGGGTTTCGAGGAAATTCCTTGGCACTTAATCCTAGCCTTGTACTTACTTAACCAATTCATTCCTAGGATAACGTCAAAGTCACCTAGTTCGAACTGAATGAGATCAGCGGGTAATTCTGTTCCAGTGATGTTGACTGGAACTTTTTGGTACAAGACACTACAATTCACAACATCTCCCTTGGGAAGAGTTATGTTCAACTTACACGAAGACGAGGTTTTCAAATTGAGTTTTGTGGCAAAAGGCACGGAAATAAATGAATGTGAAGCTCCAGAATCAAAAAGCAAGTAGGCGGGTGAGGAGTTGACAAGAAAAGTACCAGTCACTACGTTGCCGTAGTTGTCTGCCTAATTTTGATTCATCACAAAAATTCTTCCATTGTTGGCCCTCCCATTCCCATTCGCATTACCATTGCCGTTTCCATTCCCATTCCCATTCCTTCCATTACTTGCATTCCCATTAGCACCTCCAGGCTGGTTGTTGTTACCATGATTCCCGTTTCCCTGTGGCGTGTTATTCTGATAGAAGCGGTTGTAATTCTGACCACCATTCCCATTACCGTTCCTGTTGAATCCCGCGTTGTTGTTCTGTCCACCATTTCCTGGACGATTATTATTGTTCCTTCTGGGACAATTGATCGCCTTGTGGCCTGGTTCCTTACATTCGTAGCAGAGAGTAAGGTTTCCTAAACAGTCACGGCCTGGGTGGCTCTTGTTGCACCTTTTGCAGACATAGAAATTATTCTGCCTTTGGTTTCCCTGGTATCTGTTGTTGTTGTTGGTGTTGTTGTTGTTGTTGTTGAATCGATTCTGTGGTTTAAAATCTCCACCAGTTCGAGGCTTCTTATCGAAGTGTTGCACTTGAGTGTGCTGACCCTCCTTTCTCTTATTTCTCCCAAATACTTCTTCCTCCCGTTTCAGAATTCTCTCCATGTTTGAGGCCTTAGCATATGCCTCCGCAAAAGTCTCCGAAGTACTTCCTCCTAACCTCTTTTGGAGTCGAAAAGCTAAACCATCTTCAAACTTTTCGACCTTAGCCCTCTCATCAGGTACCACATTAGGACAAAGCTTGGCTAACTCGTTGAATTTGTCGGCATATTCTTGTACGTTCATTGACCCTCCTTGAGTCAATCTACCAAACTCGTTAAACTTCTGCCTTCGAATGTGCTCTGGAAAGAAACGAGCTCGAAGAGCTGTCTTGAATTCCTCCCAACCAAAATCTCCTTGGTCTCTCAACGCTACTCCCTCACTTTCCCACCAAGTATCTGCTTGCTCCCTCAGATAAAAAGTGGCTTGGTCTACTTTTTGGTTTTCAGGAGTTCCAGCTGCGGTAAACATCTTATCGAAGTCCCTAATCCAGTTTTCAACCAACATTGGGTCCTCTTTCCCGACAAACAAAGGTGGTTTAAGGGCAGAAAGCTTTTTGGCCATTGCGGCTTGGGGATCATCATTGTTGTTTTGGTTTACTTGGTTTTGAAGGACTAGACCAAAGTTTTGGGCTAACTATTCAAGTGAACGAAGTCTGGCTGCAAGTTGTTCGGGTGTTTCGGCCATTGGTCGGTTTCGTCGGGTCCTAGATCGAGTATTAGCACCGTTATTCGACATAGACTGCGGTACTAATAGAGAAGGACGGTGTTACCACCGCGGAAAGCTAATGCTTACGAGGAGGACAAGGAAAAAGAAAAACAAATTGAAATAAACACACCAATCATACATATATTCATATTAATTCCATTTTTAGGTCAAACGACCTTACCAAAATAATTTACCATGCCCGATTCGATCTGCAGACCGATCGCACATAATTACAATACCAAAAATTTCGCCACGCCGAATTGGTCTACTAACCAATCACACATAATTGCAAAAGTACGAAAACACAGAAAAGTACTAACATAACAAGTTCAAATCGCTACTCTAAAAAAAATTCTATCCCATGTTGTTATCCTCAAAGCTGGGGTTCGACCCTTGCTGCTCTCCTACCCCTACTATCAGCTTGGGTGGATCAAGGTTGTACTCATGTTCTTGTATGGCATCAATCAATTGTTTCTCTAAATAGTCGAGTGTGAGAAACCACTTGCCCTTGTAGGAATAACGAGCAAAGTTGGGTTCGTCTTTGGAGATCATGATGTCGGGGTACCTATTCTTGACACGAGATAGTGCACCTTTTGTTGGAAGGGTTTCAATGAGGATATGTGCTTGCCTATAAGTTCTGTTGTAGTCGGATATCCCATGCATATGGTTGTAGTGATAGCTTTTAAGGCAGAGATTCAGATGGTGAATAAAAGAACGAACATCCTCTCCTTCTCTAATGCAAAGATGATAAGGTGAATCTGGATGGGTATAGACCACTCTTCTAGGGGGAACTGCATTCTTCCTAGCTGAATGGTACTCACGAACCATCTAGAAAATAGGAAAAAAAAAATACAAAATCAAATAGAAGTACTTTTAAGAAGTACTTGCAAATAAACACATAACCCCATCATCGTAGTCCCACTCTCACGAGTTGGTTCTAACTCTAGGGTGTGAAAGTTTTAAAAAATCCATTTTGAAATTCATTTTCGAAAACATCGGCTCTGATACCAACTGTAACAGCCTCGGAAATTCGGACCTTTCCCTTCCTTTATAAACTTAAATTTTTACTAAAATCATAGCCCGAATTTCTGGAGTTGCTACTCGTACGCCCACCTCTGATAAGAAATGGGTATACGAATAAGTAAAAGCAGGATCGTAATGTTTTCAAATTCCAAAATGGATTTCATTCATAAATACCAAAGCCGTACAATGTTTAAAACAAAAATATTAAAATTTAAAATAACTTATTACAAGATGTTCAGCTAATGCATAAAGCCTATGATCAAAGGGTTTAGCTAATTCCAATAGAGATTCCTCATCAGCCTCAAACAAGTAAGCCATCCTTACTACTCACCTGCACAAAACCCCAAAGGAAAAACAACAAACAAACAATAACACAAAAATCAGAAAAACTGAGTATGATCGACTCTACCCCGTAAAACGGTTTTGGTTTAAAAACAGTTGACACACAAGAAACATAGAACATCAGTTGAACCAATATTTATCCAATTCACAAATTTTAGAGCAATTATTATTCAAGATTGTTTAATTGGGAAAGTGAACGCGATAGGGCCTGTTTCATCCCGTCACGGACTTTTCGGCCTGGCCTGCAGCTTGTCAACAGAGTGTCCCGAGTGTATACACCCCTCACAGAACTAATGCGTATCCACAAGTGCGCGCCAGAAGTTCAGGAGGAGGACGAAAGCAAAATATAACGGTTACAAAGTTTCAACGACGATTACACATGTCCGACCTATTGTGTGTCCACCACGACAATAGGCCCACATTGGGTACTCCCCAATGAGACACCGTTCATCACCCTAATAGGTCGTCACCGTTCGGGCTACTTCCCCTTTGAAGATTGTTTCACTTTAAGTTTATGTTCATTTGGTTTAGAAAATCATTTGAGTGAAAACAATAACTTCAAAATAAATTAATCAAACCAAAATTCCACACTTTAAGAATTCTCCATGAGAAATCAAACCATAAGGCAACTTTGCCAATCCAAATTCAACAACTCAATAACTCATCGTTCATTCTTGATAACCACTTATAATTCTTAAATCAAGGCAAGTTCAAACATTCACCAACACATAACCAAAATTCCATAACGTAAATAGTTCATTAAACAATCGAATTGCTAAGAGCGTCAAGCCTTTAAAAATCATATGCATAGGAGAAGAATTTCGAAATTAATATAGTTATACACATATTTTTCGAAAAAAAAAATACACATATACGTATATACTAATAATTTTCGAAATTAGTAGAATAAAATTTCATAAAAAATTTGGAGATTTTTAAGTTACAAAAATCATAATATAAATACATGGCATATTTTCGAAAATTAGCAATTATATTTTCAATTCATGAACATAAATTTTCGAAAATTTCAGATTTATATTTATAATAAATAAGCTTCTTTTGGACTTCTAATGGGTATTTGGTACATAAATTCTATTGTCTAAAACACATGTACACAACCCTTAGTCCAAAAACAAGTTTTATTTTGATTTTTGAAAATAACGAAAGCATAATTAGGCTATTATTAAAATCTGGACAGCAACTATTTTTGGCATAATATGCCCTTTAAACCATCACATTAGCCCTCAAAAACATGGCCAAAAACATTCCTTGAATGCCCATGTATTCACACGAAAAATACTTCCACTATGCACACAACTAATCATAATTTTACGTCATCTAAACAACCTTAAAAACAATGACTAAAACGACTACTAAAGCATGCATATAACTTCTACTAAAGCATAAATAAACATAACTATAAAGCATTAAAACTACGCTAGAACATAGAACTAAACATGCTAAAACAAAAGCGTAAAAAAAAAATAAACTAATCTAACCTAAGCATACAAGAACCTAAGGCTAAGAAAGCGGTAGACATCGAAGCATACCTCAACGTCTGGAAGGCTACTTTAAGATCGCTCCCTCCTTAGAAAATTAGACTCAATTCTCTCGGTTATTCTTCCGTGAAAACTTTTCACTTGTTACTCCTCTTTTATTAGAGGAGAAGTGGAAGAAATGTTGAGAGAATTGTGAGGAGTAAGGATGGGTGAAGGATGCTATTTATAGGATGGGAGGGTGTAGGAAAGTTGTAAACTTTCCTTGTGGGACAAGTGGTGTGTGGTGGTGGTGGTGTGCCGTGTGGGAGGAGATAAGGGAGGGGTGAGTGGTGGTGAGCTTGCCTAGGGAGTTGTGTTGTCAAGGCTTAAATGCTTGTTGACTACTTTGCTAATTAAACTAATTATGCGGCAAATAAAATACGGCATGCATAAAACGACCTTTAAAAATAAAATTCTAATCCATAAAAATATTTTTATTTACCAAAAATATTTTTCCATAAAATAGAATAATTTTCGCAATATATATTATTTTCGAAAAAAAATATAAGTACATATTTATTTATTTTGAAAATATTCCAACTTCAAAAATAATTTATCAATTTCCGAAAATAATATTACGGCAAAATACTTTATTTTAATAATAAATACCTTTGAAAATAATTCGAAAAGCTCTTTTATAAAATATAAAACCTTTTTATGGAAGATATTATTTTTGAAAATTCTTGAAAAATTACGGGTATTACATCTACAAGCTTATAAGCAGATTCAAGCGAATGGGACTTATGCCCAATTTCCCGACTATTGGGTTCCCAATGAGAAGGTTTTTGAGGATGAATATTTCGTCTCGGCTCTGGGGCTGAGCCAATACTATTCGAAGGGTATACCTCTGACGTTACATATTTTGCATGGTCTAAGTCCTTTTTGACTCATATTTTCGTTGTTCATTTGCAGAGGAGGCCTTCAAGAGATTACACAGCGACATGTCGAGGAGGATAATCGCAAAAGCTCTAGAGGCTGCGAGGTTACGGAAGTCCCTGAGGGAAGGGAAGACGAAAGTTTTTCTTGCTCCTAAGGTACTCCTTTTAGTACTTTGTATTTTTTGGAAGTGGTTATATTTTAGCCTTTGCTCGGTTCTTTTATGTAGATCTGAACGAATCCTCTTTTGCAGATGTCGGTGCGACTGCATGCATTTTCTAAGCACTTTTGTGACGTTACTTCTGTGAATGTGGATGCCCTCTCGGCTGAGCTGAATGCCCTGAAGGTCAAGAAGAAGACATTGCTGGAAAGGATTCAGGCTGAGCTTGATGCAGTCAAGAAGGAGGCGTCTAATGCCTTGCTTTGTCATAATGAAGTTTTGGAGAGGCTGAGGTAGGAGAAGGCCCAGATGGAGAAGGACTTGGCAAGTTGTTGAGTCTCGGCAGAAGAGGAATAGGATGGGGCAGTTACCCTCCTTGGGATATTGGATGAGATCACTCATGATTTTCATGACAAGCGGTGGGAAAGCATGAAGTTGTTACCCTGCCGAGATGCTTTGATTCACAGCTGGAAAGGAACTCAGGAGGCTTCGGATTATATTGCTGATATGAGTCTGGAGGTAACTGACGTGGAGGGTCAGAAGGTGAAGGAGAGAATGCTCCAGGCCCTCAGTAATCTGTGTGCTAAGAAGAAGGACAAAATTGAAGCTGAGTATGAGCGCCTACGTCAAGAGGATGAAGCCCGGATGAAAGATCAACTTCTGCAAGAGCTTGAAAAGGAATTTGTCATTGTTGATCATCTGGAGGGTCATGACGAAGTTGTTGCTGCTGTGGTTGACCGTTTGGCTGCTGAGCTTGGTGAGGGTAGCTTGGATGATGATGATGACCAAGAGATGGGAGATCCTGAGAGAGAGCGCCGGTCGAAGAAGAAAGCTGATTCTTCCCCCACTGATCCTAATGCCGAGTGTCCCAGCCTGATCCTCCTTTTTTTTAGTATTTGTAACTTGTACATTGTTATTGTAGATGCTTAGCTAGCTTTTGTAATTAAGACTTAGCTAACTTTTTGTAAGTAAAACCTGGTTGACTAATACAAATAATAGCTTGTTGCCTTTTTGCCTCTTTGTGAGTACATGTGCTTTTGTAATTTGGAGATGGCATTTCTTTACACAAAAGATGTAATTTCTTACATTGTTGGTTGCTTACATATATTCTATGCCCCTAATTACATGTTTTGTTGAAAAACTTGAAATTACTGCTCAGAAACAACTTAGACATAAAACTTTTTCAGATTGTTCGTGTTCCATGGCCGACTTAATGACCGACCTTTTTTGTAACGACCCGTATATTAGTAATGTTGTTTTCGGAGAAAACAACAATACCAATCGTCAATAATAGAAAACTTTTAATAGTAAATTAGATAACATCAGCGGAAGCTCTAAACTTAATCATTTTATTAATTAAACATTAAAGTCATTCCCAAAACAATGGAAATGACGGATCCTTTATTACATCCTAAAACTACTAAAACAGGAAAATAACAAGGAATTAAACAGGAGCCTAATCCGCTCGCCAATCACTCAACCCAACTCTAAACTCTATCTTGGATACCTAAAAAATATAAATTGGGGTCCACCGTCAGTGGCGAGCAACTAGACTGTCCTACTTAGAAGTAGGACCAAACCACATAGAACAACAGGTTAGAAATCACGGGAAACAATACGATACAACAACTGTAATAACCCAAAATTCTGGGCCAGAAAATTTCGTGGTTAATTATTATTATTTCTAATATTCTAAGTCCAAAAGGCCCAATTAATTGGACTGTTTGACTCTTACTTCCTTCCCTTGTTTTAAAATTAGGCCTAATGACCAAATTAATCTTACCTTGGCCGACCCTTCCCTTTAATTGGACAAGGATTATTTTCTTTTGTTATTATTATTATTTAGATAATTTCATATCTAAATATCTATCTATTATTTTAATATTCTAAAAATCCTATTTTTAACTAACTGTGTACCAAACCTCCTAAAGTTGACTCTTTCCCTATTTTTTGCTCCATTTACAAGGCCCCCCTTAATTTCTTTTTCTTTTAATTAATTCTTTTGTTCTTCGTAATTACTGAAAGGGAACAACACTCATATCCTTTTATCCTTACTTCAAAACTCTAAACTCTCAAAATAAACTACAAAACACCCTAAAGGTGCCGTGTGATTTTCGAACCCCAAACAAGAAATTTTTCTTTATTTCTTCCTAATTTAAGGTAACTAGACTAACCCCCTTTAATTTGGATTAATTTATCATATAGTTGATTAGGATGAAACTAGGAATTGATAGGATTAGTAACATGTTAGGCTTAGGATGTTCGAACCATATGATGACTAATGTTCATGTTGTTTCTTGATATTTTTATATGATCTTTTATGAATCTTTGTTGTTTTAATTAGTTCTATGCATGATTTATTATCTTAAATTACATGTTTTAATTAGAATAATTGCATGATAAATCTTGAATCTATTCTTGAATCATGCGTGTATATGTCGAGTACTTAGACTAATTTTCATGTTGATTTTATGATGTTTTCTTGATTTAAAAGTGTGATCATGATTTATGTAATTGACTAATTAAAGTATTGAACTAAATTTATAATTTTAATTTTCTCTTGTTTTTCCTTGAATGTCGAGTGGTCCAATTCAGGTTCAAGAATTAAAGTTTCAATTTTTCTTGTTCAATTATATTTCTAATCTTGATTGATTAATTAATTAATAATTTAAAGATAATTTAACAAGATGATAGTATGAATTCTTGAGTTCTTGAAGTTAATCTTGATCTTGTAGTGCATATCCTTGTTGGCCGAATATTGTTGGAGTATAAAGGCTTATTTTTTATCCATGTTTAGTATAATTTTCATAATTTACGGTTGGATTATGATTTTATAGTTTATATAATTGTTTTATTAATTAAATTATGATAATTAATAATGGAATTTAAATCAAGAATTTCAAATATCATTGTTGTCATGGTGGTCGAGTATTATTTAATTAAAAAGGGGTATATTTTGATCCTGTTTTGTCTAATATTTTGATAATTCAAGGTTTAATTTATGATTTTATTATTTATTATTAAGTTAAAATGATTAATTTATGATAATTGTGTTTAATTAATTTGAAGTACTAATATTTCTATTTTATTTGGAAATTTCGAGTAGATAGAAGAATGAATAAGGGTGTTTTTATCATGTTTTATGCAATAGTGATGGATAATTTTTAGTTTATATTATTTAATTGATGACTTAATTGATTTATTGAATTGTTTATGTAATTATTTAAAGAAATTGATTTTGATTATTTTATTATGCTTATCTTCAAAAATATCGAGTGATATGAATAGTAATATGATCAGTTTAATTTCATTTTTGGCTTATAATAATTTAGTTTATGATTTAAGGATTTAATTTAATTAAAGGAATAAAAGGAAATAAGAAGATAAGTTGTAATAATAAGGAAAATGATTCACTTAATAAGAATAAGAATAAGAATAAGATGATAAGATGTATTGGTCTCATGATGGCCATGTCGATAAGATAAGATAAGATAAGAAGTAGACACATATTTGGTGATACATGGGTCACCAGATTAGGTTAAGTCGAAGCCACTGCCCTACTGCGGTCTCTGGGCAGTTCTGGATTCTAAGATGTGTAGTCGTATAAGTAGTAGTATACGGGCTACTATTTAGGAGCTTTGGCTATAGCTTAGGCTTAGTTCTTGCAAAGGAGAGCTACGTGTAGAATACACGGGTTCTTCCTGGCGCATTTTAGGAAAGTTGGGATGTACAGGGGCATCCTTACGAGCTATAATGACCGGTCCATGAACTTAAAATCATGGTTAAAAGATGCGATTTGGGTAATAATACGATAAGATAAGTATTCTACGGGTTGGTATATTATTTGTATGGTATTATGTTACTTTTGTAAGTATTTATGTATTTATGTATGATTTTATGTATGATATGTTAAGTCTTCCGCTGCGTATGTCTGATATATATGTATTTATGTACGTTTATTCATGAATTATACGTTTTTCTTGGTTAATTCTATGATATTATATGGTTTATGGTTCCACATTTAAGTGGGACAGCCTAGTTACTCACCATTGACGGTGGACCCCCCATTTCAGGTGATGATGCCGAGTATAAGTGGGCTTTCGTATGGATCGGGTTGAGTGTTCTGGCAAGATTTATAAAGGAAAACCGAAGTCTACTTTACTTTTTAGTTTATTATTTCTTTGATTTTACCCAGCTTGTTGGGAACAAACAGTTTTAGTTGTAGTTTATTGAATAATATGGATTTATGGACATCTTATCTCTCCATTACTTAATGATTAATAAAATCAATTCTTGAACTTAATAATGTTTTGATATGTTTTTGTTTGGTAATGATCCATTTGTCGATTTCCTTCGTAAATCGATAGCATGTAAAAGTCGGGTCGTTACAGCAACGATCAAACATGCAATTTAATTATCAAGTTATGTAGCGGAACAACATAATCATAATCAATATCATCATTCAACAATTCCATCATAACCCAATAACATGTCATCTCAAGTTCAATTCACAAAACCATATCTAGACTCTGCTCGGTCAATAACCGATAACATGACCAACGACAACAGACTTGCCCCGCTCAGTTCATCACTGATGAACCGATAGACCCGCTCAGTTTATCACCGATAAACCGATAGACATGACCCGCTCGGTCTTCAACCGATAGACATGACTCGACTCTGACTCTCATACAATCAAACAAGACTTACCCCGCTCAGTTCATCACCCATGAACCGATAAACCTGCTCAGTTTATCACCGATAAACCGATAGACACGCGATCTTTAACCGTTTGACGCACGATCTTTAATCGTTCGACACGACACAGCTCAACAAGACTCAAAGACACTAATCAAAACATCAAACGAACACCATGCATCAACACGCAACATCATACCAATAAATCATCAAGCTAACTTCCAACAACCAGATTCAACAAGTTTGATTGACAAACAAAAATAAAAATCAATCCTTGGAAGCAACGAATAACACGCATAGACAAGAGGGAAAATAATCCAATCCATCATCATAATAACTTCAAGATTCACGTGGAACAAAGAATTAAACTCAACAATAACAATAATTTTGCAAGATTTAACAAGATTCTACAAGATTTACTTAGTACAACAAAATAAAAATCAATGCTTTAATACATGAGATTACACGCATGAAACATAAATTATAACATGATCCACTAATCCATGTACACGCATGTTAACAAAGAAAAATGCAATCTTGATTCTTCTAATGTAATTGAGGAATGCAAATAATCAACGCTCAAGCTAATTCATCAATTCATGCTTTCATAAATCAAGTTCCAATCTTACATAATTACATCATGCGCAATCAATGTTATCATCAAGAATAGATTAAGTCAACAATTAGACCAAATTCTTGCTTCAACATCTAAGGGTAAACGGTGCAATCAAGAATGTCGAATAAGCAATTCAAGAAAAAAGAGTAAATCATCTAAACTACTCGGCTAATTTACGCAAGAAAGCAACAACAACAACATCAACCTTTCTAACCTTATCATCCTATGCAATCTAATCCTAATCCTAACTAGAATAGAACTAGTTACCTATTGAAGAACACTCAAGAAACATGCCCCAACCTCCCAGCTTAGTCGAGCAAGGCACGGCCAACGCACCACCACACGGTTCACTAGCAAGAAAACGATTATAATTTGCAAAAGGGTTTAAACTAGTTAGATTAAGAAAGAAAGAATTGAAAAGAAAAGAGATTGAGAGAATATTGGCCTAGGGCCATGTATAACAAAGAGGGAAAGAAATGAATATTTTTTCTTGAGTTTTGATCATATGATTAGTAATAAAAGGATGGGTTTTTAATGTATAATTAGGATAATGGGTTTACTAATTAATAGGAGTTAGTTTAGGAAAAGAAATTGAAGGGGAAACAAGAGGGGGTCGGTTAGGGTAGAATAAAATAGGGGTTTGGTTTCCTAAAATGTAGTGAGGTGGCTAGGGGAATAAAAATAGGATTTTTCGGTTAAATAATATGAATAGATCTTTTTGGGTAATTAAGGTAGAAAAATAGAAATAAAAATAAGGAAAAAATATGAAGAGGGTCGGCCATGAGGGGAAGAAATATGGGTTTTGGGCTTGCTTCAACACTTATCAAATTAAGTTTTTTGACCCAATTTAGAATGTTGGTCTTAAAGGCTTAATTTCTCACGAAAATTTTCGGCCCAAAAATCCGGGTCATTACATTCTTCGTCCTGTAGTCTGTAGGAGCCAGGCCTGATAACCTCTTCTACTTGATATGGACCTTCCCAATTAGGGGTTAGCTTGCCTTCGGTAGGTCTTCTTCCAGTGTCCTTGAATTTCCTGAGGACCCAAACACCTTTTTTAATCGACCCAGGGGCCACTCTCATGTTGAAGTATCTGGTTATCTTTTGCTTGTAGGTGATTGATCTGACGAGAGCATCATTTCTTGCCTCAGGGAGGAGGTCGAGGTCTACCTTCCTCTTTTCTTCATTTTCCTTGTACTCATAGTACCTGTTCCTAGGTGAGGGTATCTCTACTTCCACTGGAAGGACTGCTTCGCTACCATACACTAAGTAGAAGGGAGTGTGGCCCGTTGCTTCCTTAGTAGTTGTCCGAGCTGACCAGAGGATTCCTGGTAGCTCATCAACCCATGAGCCTTTGGATCCTTCTAGCTGAGTCTTGATTCCTTTTAGTATGATTTTGTTGGCATCTTCGGCTTGGCCGTTAGTCTGAGGCTGGGCTACAGATGTGAATCTTGTCTGAATACCGAATTGAGAACAATATTACCGAGTAGGGCCACTGTGAAATTGTCGGCCATTATCTGAGATGAGCATTCTGGGGAAGCTAAACCGAGTGATGATATTCTTCCATATGAACTGCCTTACTTGCTTGTCAGTGATACTCACCAATGCCTCGGCCTCGATCCACTTGGTGAAATAGTCCACAGCTACCAAGGGCAAATTCTTCTAGGCTAACGCTATTGGGAAAGGGTCGAGTATGTCCATTCCCCATTTGTTGAAGGGCAGATTAGGCATGATGGTTGCAAGTCTTGTGAGGGCCTCCTCGGTATATCCCCATGCATCTGACATTGCTTGCATATTTGGACGAGGGCTATGGCGTCCTTACTGATGGAGGGCCAGTAGTACCCTGTCCTGAGAGTTTTGCTCGCAATGGTGCATGCTCCCTGATGACTACAACATACCCCTTCATGTATTTCTTGTAGGATGTGGCTTCCTTCCTCTGTTGTGACGCACCTCAACAGTGGATGAGTGTAAGATATCTTGTATAACTGTTGGTTATAACAAAGGAAATTCTGACTGAGGGCCTTTACCTGGGATTGCTCCTTTTCTTCAGGGGGTAGCTAATTGTCTCTCAAGTACGAGATTATGCCAGCCCTCCAATATGACTGTTGAGACATGGTGTTGATGCTGAGTTCATTGATGTTAGGCTCCAGAAATACCTCCCAAGTAATAGTCCGAGGATGTGTTCCTTCGGCGTAGCTGGCAAGTCTAGCGAGGGCATCGGCCTGTTGATTTACTGACCTGGGGATGTGGTCGAGAGTAAAATGCTTGAACTGAGCTATGAGCGTTTTACACTTATGCAAATACATTTTTATAGCTTCTTCTTTTGCCTCATATTCTCCGGATATTTCCCCACTACCAACTAGGAGTCTGAGACCACTTTAAGGAGGTGGTTCCAGCGGCTTGGCATAAATTCAACCTGAAGATGAGTGCCATGTACTCAGACTCATTGTTACATGCTGTAAATCCGAACCTCACGGCGTACTCTATCCATTCGCCCGCGCTTGTTTTGATGAGTAGTCCGGCTCCGCTCCCTCCTTTGGTGGCCCAGCCATCGATGTATAATTCCCATGGTTGACCGCTTCTGAGTGGTCGTCTGTTTGTGCATTCTACAATGAAATCCGCCAATGCCTAAGCTTTGATGGCTCTCCGTTGTTGATACTGAAGACCAAAGTCTAAGAACTGGTTGGCCCAATCTGACATCCTGGTGGAGTGGTTCTTTCCTTCTATTGCTTTCGGGATGGGTTGTCCGGTTAAGACCTTGATCTGATGAGCTTGAAAGTATGGCTTCAGCTTTCTACTTGTCCTCACTAGTGCGAAGACCATCTCTCAATCTGAGAGTATTTTGGTTCTGCACCTTGATATACGTGGCTGACGAAGTAGACAAGATATTGAACATGCTCTCTTTCAGCCACTAACACAGCGCTGAGGGCGTATTCTGAAATGGCCAGATAGAGAAACAATCCTTCTCCTAGAAGAGGAGAAACTAGTTTTGGAATCTGAGAAAGATGTTCCTTCATCTTCTGAAAGGCTTCCTCGGCCTCGGTGTTCCAGCTGAATTTTACCTATTTCAATGCCTGAAAGAAGGGCAAGCTCTTATCAGCTGACTGAGACAAGAAACGACGGAGAGCTTCGATACAACCGGTCAATCTCTGTACTTCCTTGATCGTTCTTGGTGATTGCATGTCCTGGATGGCCTTGATTTTATCGGGATTGGCCTCCATGCCCCTTTCGACTACCAGGAATCCGAGGCATTTTCCTCCTTTGACCCCGAAAACACATTTCTTGGGTTTTAACTTCATATTGTATTTCCTGAGTGTCCCCAAGGTTTCCTTCATGTCATCGACATGATCTGAGGCTAGTTTGCTCATGATGATCATGTCGTCCATGTACACTTCAACATTCTTTCCGATCTGCTTCTCGAAGACCTTTTTGACCAGGCGTTGGTATGTGGCTCCGGCATTCTTTAGGCCAAAGGGCATGACATTGTAGCAGTAGTGTAACGACTCGTCTTTTGGGAGCGGCGTTAGCGGAATTAACGTTAAGACAGATTGTTACCATACGACACATTCGACTAGAAATATATCATAATTTAGTTAAAGAACGATTCTAAAGTCTAAAATATACATTGGTTGTCGAGACTCTAATACAAAAGTAAATGGAAGAAACAAGTGGAATATCCTACACTCACATGCACATCCAGGCCCACGTTCCAACTACTCAACCTGATTACCTGAAAAATTGGGTCCACCGTCAGTGGGGAGTAAATAGGCTGTCCCACCTAAAAGTGGATTCAAATAATCGAGCATAATTCAAACAATCAAACAGAGTCACTCAACATACACGTAATCAATCATATGAGAATACATACCTAGCGTCCTTCGCAGCAGAAGAATTCATAGCATACATTCATATATTAATCATAAGAAATCAACAACACACAGCGGAACAAATAATCATCATATACCATACTAAAAGATTACAAGACTCAATCAACAATGCAATTAACGACAACGATAGACATTAATAATATCCCCGACACAACCGAAGTCGATACAACAAACAATATCCCCGCCACGGCTCGAGGCCGATACAACAAACAAGTCCCCGCCACGGCTCGAGGCCGATACAACAAACAAGTCCCCGCCACGACTTGAGGCCGGTACAACAAATAAGTCCCCGACACGGCTCGAGGCTGATACAACAAACAACGTCCTCGACACGTCCTTTAGCCGATTAAAAAAACCAAAGTCCCCGACACGGCCTTTAGCTGATACATGAAACAAAGTCCCCGACACGGCCTTCAGCCGATACAACATTGACACGACCGACTCAAAGCGGTAACTGACACGACCCAAAATCAAGCAACATATGACACGACTCGAAGCCAAACGAGTACCAACATTCACGCACGACTCTCACGAATTGACACAACAAATTCAACAATTCATACAAGCAATTTGCATACTGACTAAACAATATATGAAGAACAAAAAACAAATATAAAGGCTCAATTTTTATATACCTTAACAAACAAGATTTCAAGATTCGAAAATTCAATAACAAACTTGTATCATTCGGCTATATATAGGGTTTATCTTGTTCTAATCAATATAATTATGACTAATTTACCTAATTATTTCCCTTAATCAGCAAGATCATGAAAACATCATAAGATTGATAAAAAAACGCAACCTTTAAACTAGAAATAAAGCACCATCACCATTCGTCCATCACAGTTTCATTCCATCATAATCATACAGATAACTAAGTCAATCAAATCATTACAAGAATTAAATCAAAGATTCTATATTATACATAGATTATGAAAAAGACAAACTTTAATCATCTCCTATAATGATCAAGACTTGCACCAACCATGAGTAACAAATATGACGTGTTTCATTCACAAATCAACATTTATATAATAATACTCCATAAGTAAAATTATATTAATTCATAAAAAGAAATGCAACCTTTCTTTTGTTTACGAGAATTCTAATTTAATTATCTAAATCATACTACTATTATTTAAATATAAATTTAAATAGAAAAGTCTAGTTACCTAGAATTGATGCACAAAAATTTACCCGTTCGAATTCCAAAATATGAAATAGGGAAAAAAGAAGAGAAAAGAGGTTTGGATATTTTGATAGAAAAATAATAGAATAGAGAAAAGAAAGTGGAATTTTTTTTTATCAAAAAGGTATTTATAGATATAAAATATCAGATTGAATTATTTCGGCTAATCAGAAATTAAAATACTAACTAAATAATAATTTAAAATAAAATAATTAATTTTAGTAAATATTATTTGAGGGGTCGGTCCTCATAAGGGGAAAAAATGGGCTTTCACAAAAATAATGATCCAATATACGTTGGATCAGGCTTATAAACTGACAATTGATACTTAACAAAATTATCAGAAATTTATTTGGAAAATTTTAAAATATTAATATCATAAATTTCCGGAAAATAAATTCTCAAAGTTTTTCCATTTATAAAACTGGGAATTTATTAATAGGTTTTCGATATAGATTTTGAAGACAACCGGAAGTATAACTTAGATTCCTAAAATTCTAATCTCGAAAATACCGGGTGTTACAAGTAGACTCCCTGATTGGTGATGAATGCCGTGTGTGGCTGATCTTTCTCTGCCAGAGGGATATGATGATATCCCGCGTTGGCGTCCATGAAGTTGAAAAGGGCATGCCCCGCCGTTGAGTTGACCAGTTTGTCCATCTTTGGCAAAGGGTAATCGTCTTTGGGACAAACCTTATTCAAATCGGTGAAGTCCATACACATTCTCCAAGTTTTTTTGGGCTTTCTGTCCAACACCATGTTGGCCAACCAATCGCTGTATTTGCATTCTCAAATAAATCCGGCAGTAAGCAACTTCTTGACCTCAGCAGCTACGGCCAAGGTTCTTTCTTGGCCTTGATGCCTTAACTTCTATTTGACAGGTTTGTGTCTCTCTTTGATTTTTACCTCATGCTGCATGACTGACGGATTGATACCGAGCATTTCATTTGCTGAGAAGGCGAACACATCTCGGTATTCTCTGAGTACTCTGACTATTTCTTCTCTATACTGATGGTCGAGGGTTCTTCCCACCCTAACCGTTTCTCCATCTTGCCCGATAGTCACTTCTTCATTTTCTTCTGCTGGTTGTGATCGGGAATAACACTTAGGAGAGTCCGTGACAAACATTTCTTTCTCTATGACATTGTCTATTACTCATGTCGTGGTCGGCTCCTTTCGTTTTTACCCGACCTTCTGGCTTATTATTTTGAAGCTATTGACATAACATTCGAGCTGAATGCTAATCCTCATATAGCCTTCTGACGGTTCCCGTGTCCGTCTCATATTGCAGAAGTAGCTGATAGGTGGATATGGCCGCCTCGACTCGATTTAGAAGGGGCCTTCCAAGAATGACATTGTATGGCAGAGGCACGTCTACCACTATGAATTCCACCATCAAGTTTCTTCCTTCACCCTTATGTCCGATTCGGACGGGAAGCTTGATTTTTCCTTTGGAGTCGGTTGTCTGACCCCTGAACCCAACTAAGGGGTGCTGAACACGTTTTAGTTCCGTGCTTGGAATGCCTAACTTAGGCAGCTAAGTGTGATTATATCGGCTGAGCTTCCATAGTCGATGAGTGCTCTTTTTACCAGAGAATTGGCTATCTTTACTTCGACCACTACGGGGTCGTCATGGGGCAACTGAGCTGAGGGAACTATGGTCTGATCGAAGACCATGGTGGGGAATGGTGGCTGTTCCTTGACATCCATTACTAGGAATCTGAGCTGTCGAGCATGAGACTTCCGTGCCTTGTTACTACTTCTTGCAGAGGCGATGCCCCCTGCGATGACACACACCATGTCTTGAGTATCATTGCTCTTGGATTTCTTTGACTTCTTGTCTGAGTCATGTTGCAAGTAGCGATTCATTTTTCCGTCATCGGCAAACTGATCTAATGCCTGAGTCGGGTTTGCTCCTCGGAGCTTCCTTGCATTTTTCTTTCTTAGAACCTTCTTTCGGGCGATTGATTTTGGAGGCATTGATGTATTTTTGCGGTCGAGCCATGGCCTCAAAGAAGGTGGAGACTTCGTCGTTCAAAATATCGAATCTGAGTCGAATCGGACGAAGACCCGACATCAATGCCGCGAAGGGAGTAGAGTCCTTCAGGTTGGGGATCTCCAGTGATTCTGAGTTGAACCTTTTGATGTATTCAGCCAGCCCTTCGTTCTCTCCCTGTTTGCAAGACATCAGGTGGATACTTGTTTTCTTGTGTTTCTTAGCTGCCATGAAGTGCTGAATGAACAATGATTCCAAGATTGAGAAGCTAGTAATGATGCCCGAGGGCAGATCATTGAACCAGTTGAGTGTTGTCCTCTTGAGAGTAATTGGGAAGAATTTGCACCATGAGGCCTCATACCCGGTTTGCACAGTCATATGGGCTTTGTAAGCCGCTAGATAGTCAGTGGGGTCTGTAGTTCCTTGGAAAGAATCAATGGAAGGCACCTTGACCTTTCTTGGGTTAGATACTTCCACAATCTCTCGACTGAACGGAGTCTGGCAAGAGAGTACAACTGATGGATCTGTTCGGGGAGAATTTCTTCGGGATGTTCCGACCTTGTCTTGAATGGCTGAGTTTGCCCATCGGTTGTCAGAGGACCCATGATGGGAGCGCTCTTGGATCCTCGGCTCGGGGTGTTGGCCTGTGCCAGGAAGGTCTCGGTACCTTTGGTTATCCCACTGAGTATTCTCAGGTGGAGGCTCCCTTCTTGGCGCCTGTGATCTATGACTTCCCGAGCGTCTATAGATCCATTGTGAAGTCTTCTGTTGTTGAGGAGAGTTCTTGCATCTGTTGGTCCTTCAATTTCTGACCGAGGAGGGAATATGTTACGGTCATTCCTTGGCTCGGCCAAGCTCTCCCAGAAGGATGGCCGATGCCTGGGAGGTCAGGATTTTTCAGTCCTCTTTCCATTCCGTGGTTCTCTAAGTTGATCACGGGTCACGGCTCAACACTCCTTATGACGGGAGTGTAAGTTTGAGCCGTTCGAGCTGAATGACTCCGGAGAGTTCCATCTGGAGGGGGGCAAGAAGGTCCGCCCCTTAACATTACTCTCGGTCTTTCCTGAGGAGCCTTGCCTTTGGACAGTGCCTTGCCTTTAGATGGAGGGACTACTGAGTGTAAGGCCTCGTCGCTTGGCGTGTAAGAGAATATGGGATCTAGATTTGCCTGAAGTGCTTTGGATAGCCAAGTGACGACCTAATCAAGGTATCTTCTTGTGACTAGCTGTAACGACTCGCATTTCGGCAACGTTGTTTTCGAAGAAAACAACAATACGAATCATTATTAACTAGAAACTTTTATTGAATAAATTAAATAATGACAGCGGAAGCTTCAAACATAAACATTTTATTCATTGGTCTTAGAATAATCCCAAAACAAAGGAAATAATGAAGTCTCCTATCAACAATAAAACTACTAAAGTCTATAAAAAATAATAGAAAAAGGGTGGGACATTCTGATGGGTAACTAAGCTACTGAACTCGCTTGCTCACATTCCCAACCACGTTTCCCCTTGAGAACTCAAACTCCAACTTCATTACCTGAAATGTGGTCCACAATCAGTGGGGAGTAACTAGGCTGTTCCACTTAGAAGTGGAACCATAAAATACATAATAAGCGAGAACAGAGCAATCATAGCATAACAATCATAAACGAAAGAGAGTTCCAAGAATCATAACGATTCAATTCATAAATCAGAATTACGCAGCGGAAAACATCAACCATTCATACTTCAAACAAATCAATAAAGACAGCGGAAGACTTAGCAACAAAGACATAATAATATTAACATCATAACATAACATGCTTAACAATACCCAACTGAAAATAACAATCATACAATAGCTAAATAATATTCTAAATAATCAACCGAATCAATGAAATTCAATCATACAATTGACTCAACCGCAATCTAAACAAACAATCGCCACGACCGAAGTCGATAACACATAATGGCCACAACCGAAGTCGATAAACACACAATCGCCACGACCGAAATCGATAACACATAATCGCCACCACCGAAGTCGATAAACACACAATCACCACGACCGAAGTCGATAACACATAATCGCCACGACCGAAGTCGATAAACACACAATCACCACGACCGAAGTAGATAACACATAATCGCCACGACCGAAGTCGATAAACACACAATCACCACGACCGAAGTCGATAACACATAATCGCCACGACCGAAGTCGATAAACACACAATCGCCACGACCGAAATCGATAACACATAATCGCCACGACCGAAGTCGATAAACATACATTAGACTCTTACTTAAATCAAAGAACGTAAATTGTTCAATTACTCAAAGCCATGTAATAAATCATCTAACCATCATTTAATCAAATAATCAACATATATTCATACTTAGAATTACAAATAACAAATAAAAATCCAACCTTTCATCTTAAATCATATTCGGCCATGCACGTAAAACAAGCAACAAGAATATCATACAAGTTCAATAAGAAAACCATCATGTAAATAAAAGTCATAACTATAAACGGTTATGCAATTAGAATAATAAAATAAAGATTCGATTTTTATACTTAAGACAATAAAAAAAAATAGACACTTTGATTCCAAGACTCATGGTTCACATGGCATTATCAATATTCAAACAAGAAACAATTTTAAATTTCAAGATTACATTCTAATATCAATTAAATCAAATAATCATGCTTTAAAGTTAAAGAATTAATTCAAGAACGAAATAAAAATCAATGCTTTCAAACATCAATAGGTTCGAACATCAATAAACTGGAAACAACTAAATTCTATAATCAAGAATCAAAAAACATCCAAGTCCAAATAATTGCTTGTGAATTACATTAAATAAACATCAAAGATTTACATGGAATCATAAGAAATCATCAAGAAAGAAATAAAAATCAACGCTTTCATAAGTACTCGAAAATGTCGAGTGATTCATAAGCAAGAGCAATAATCTTTAAGCAATTCTATAAATCAAAACATGCAATTTAAGATCATAAATCATGAATTAACCAATAATTAATTAAATATATCTTAGCATAACATGTAAACAATTCAAGAAACATCAAGAACAAGTTTATAACATCACATGCATAGTTTCACAAGAAGACAAACAATTTCAAGATTATTATTCTACAACTAGCAATCTATTCTATCAAATTATGTAAATTAATAATCCTAATTCTAAGTGGTTAGTCGAGTTACCTTAGAGATTGGAAGACAAGAAAAGTAAAAAGAACTCATGGCACTACACTAAACCACACGGCACTCACAAGCACAATATTAGAGGTTTTTTATGGGAGTTTTTATTTGTGGTTTAGTTTTTTTTTTTATTTGTAGTTTAGAATTGGAAAAGAAGAAAATAAAAACAAAGGGGCCATGTATATACAGTAGTAATAGGAGGAGTTGAGTGATTTTAGGAGATTTGAGAGGTGAGTGGTTAAAAATAGGATTTTTATTAGTTAGGATAATGAATTAAAAGATAGATGTTTAGATATATTATATCTAAATAATAATAATATTAATAATGATTAATAGAAATAATTTCTTGGCGAAATCAAATGGAGGGCCGGCCAAGGGTATTAATATAGGGTTATTGGGACCAATTTTAAGAAAAAGGAGAAAAATAAGATAACACAGTCCAATCAACTGGGCCTTTTGGACTTAGGATTTAGAATGCATATGAATTAACCACGAAATTTTCTGGCCCAGATTTTCGGGTTATTACAATCACCCCTCCTTAAATAAGTTTCGACGACTTAAATAAGTTTCGTCGTCGAAACTTCAAAATAACACTACAACAGTTAATAACAAATCAAGAACCAATTCGCTTCCGCTGCGAACTCTGATACAATACAATTGTACTACAAGAAATTCTCAGCGGAACCATACAATTTATATTTATTCACATAATCGCCACGACCGAAGTCGATAACACACAATCGCCACGACCGAAATCGATAACACACAATCGCCACGACCGAAGTCGATAAACACACAATCGCCACGACCGAAGTCGATAACACATAATCGCCACGACCGAAGTCGATAAACACACAATCGCCACGACCGAAATCGATAACACATAATCGCCACGACCGAAGTCGATAAACACACAATCGCCACGACCGAAGTCGATAACACATAATCGCCACGACCGAAGTCGATAAACACACAATCGCCACAACCGAAGTCGATAACACATAATCGCCGCGACCGAAGTCGATAAACATACAATCGCCACGACCGAAGTCGATAACACATAATCGCCACGACCGAAGTCGATAACACATAATCGCCACGACCGAAGTCGATAAACATACATTAGACTCTTACTTTAATCAAAGAACGTAAATTGTTCAATCACTCAAAGCCACGTAATAAATCATCTAACCATCATGTAATCAAATAATCAACATATATTCACACTTAGAATTACAAATAACAAATAAAAATCCAACCTTTCATCTTAAATCATACTCGGCCATGCACGTAAAACAAGAAACAAGAATATCATGCAAGTTCAATAAGAAAACTATCATGTAAATAAAAGTCATAACTATAAACGGTCATGCAATTAGAATAATAAAATAAAGATTCGATTTTTATACTTAAAATAATAATAAAAATAAAAACTTTGATTCCAAGACTCATGGTTCACACGGCATTATCAATATTCAAACAAGAAACAATTTTAAATTTCAAGATTACATTCTAATATCAATTAAATCAAATAATCATGCTTTAAAGTTAAAAAATTAATTGAAGAACGAAATAAAAATCAATGCTTTCAAACATCAATAGGTTCGAACATCTATGAACTGGAAACAACTAAATTCTATAATCAAGAATCAAAGAAACATGTAAGTCCAAATAATATATTGTGAATTACATTAAATAAACATCAAAGATTTACATGGAATCATAAGAAATCATCAAGAACGAAACAAAAATCAACGCTTTCATAAGTACTCCAAAGTGTCGAGTGATTCATAAGCAAGAACAATAATAATCTTTAAGCAATTCTTTAAATCAAAACATGCAATTTAAGATCATAAATCATGAATTAACCAATAATTAATTAAATAAATCTTAGCATAACATGTAAACAATTCAAGAAACATCAAGAACAAGTTTATAACATCACACGCATAGTTTCACAACAAGACAAGCAATTTGAAAATTATTATTCTACAACTAGCAATCTATTCTATCAAATTATGTAAATTAATAATCCTAATTCTAAGTGGTTAGTCTAGTTACCTTAGAGATAGGAAGGCAAGAAAAGCAAAAAGAACTCGTGGCACTACACTAAACCACACGGCACACACAAACACAATATTAGAGGTTTTTTATGGGAGTTTTTATTTGTAGTTTAGTTTTTTTTTAATTTGTAGTCTAATTTTTATTTGTAGTTTAGAATTGGAAAAGAAGAAAATAAAAACAAGGGGGTCGTGTATATAGAGTAGTAATAGGAGGAGTTGAGTGATTTTAGGAGATTTGAGAGGTGAGTGGTTAAAAATAAGATTTTTAATTAGTTAGGATAATGAATTAAAAGATAGATATTTAGATATATTATATCTAAATAATAAAAATATTAATAATAATTAATAGAAATAATTCCATAGCCAAATCAAATGGAGGGCCGGCCAAGGGTATTATATTGGGTCATTAGGCCCAATTTTAAGACAAAGGAGAAAAATAAGATAATACAGTTCAATCAACTGGGCCTTTTGGACTTAGGATTTAGAATGCATATGAATTAACCACGAAATTTTCTGGCCCAGATTTTTGAGTTATTACAATAGCTGTTTTTCAGGAACATTCTGAGTTGACACTCTTTGTTTCGGTTCAGCTTCTCTCTCGGGCTCAACTTCTAAACCGCGTGGGTCTTGCTGGACGAGAGTCGTCCCTGCTGCCCCCACAAGCCCCCAGTCGTTAGCTTAGGGCTAACCAGGGGAAGTCACCGAGCGACGAGCAGCATGAGATCTAGTGTTAGTGATTGATTTATCGACTGATCGATGTCGTATCTCGAAACAGAGATACAATGAGGTAAAAAAGTTGAAGATGTGGGGAGTGCCTCAATCCATGCTGACCAGATCTCCTGGTGATTACTTGGTTGTGGGTGAGCTGATCTTGGACACTGACTGGACTCCTTCGAACGGGCTCGGGCCTAGCTGAATGAGTCCTTCAAAATGAACAAGGGTGACTGACCCATGGGTTGCCCCGGGAATTCCCCTCTGATGCTTAAGTCAGCGAAGTGATGTAAAAATGTAGAGAAAGAGAGATAAGGATTTAGAGAGAGAGTTTCTCTATTAGGAAGGAATTGTTGTATTGGCAATTGTGTTGTAAAAAGCCCTGTCCTCACCTGCCATAAATGTAGGGTATTTATAGGTGAGGTTTTAGGGGTTGATTGACAGGTGATTGGGGGCTGTCAATCAGCGGATATGGGGGGATTTGTGGCACCTGTCTTCGTGTGTCCAGATGGTGACACCTGTTCGAAAGGTGTTTTAGGAGATGATAGGAATTCCGAGGGTACTTTGGTTATTGTGACATTATTGGGCTTAGGGCCCAAACAGTATGCAAAGGTGTTTGTTGCAAATAAAAAAACAGAGGTAGTATTATATTTAGACTAACTTGAACTCGTTTTACAATGAATTAGTGTTGGCCTTATTCTAGATTTTATTTTTGGTAAATAGAGAAATTTTATTACCAAAAAAGAATAAAGGTAAATTTTATCACAACGATAGTAGGCGGCTCCGGCGGCAAGAGAAGGGGGGGCAACCCAAATTGTGAGCAACACAGCTAATCATTGGGGGTTACATCAGCAATCCAATGAGTAACGCTGCAAAAATAATCGAGAGAGACTGAGAGTGGGTTGTGAGAGATGAAAGAGAATGGTAGGTTGACAGTATTGTGTATGAGAACATACGAGAGAGGCAAGCGACACTTCCTAAGAAAAATGAATGCCCGTTTCCTTAAAAAAAATTGGAATGCCCTCTTAAATTTTAGTGACTTGTAATTGTATACATGCAACGCTTTCATAAAATGTTGCTAAAAGCGTTGCTTAAAGTGTATACAAATGCAACACTTTGTAAAGTGTTGTACAATGAAAGTATTGGCAACGCTTTTCACTAAAGCATTGCATATTTTCTTATTTTGGATAAAAATGCAACAAAATTAAGAAATGTTGCAACTAAAATGTTGCAATACCTCAATTTCGTAGTAGTGTACAGACACCCAAAACTCCATAAAACTGCACCTATCCCAGATGCTAACGCCTCACAATAAGATCATCGCTACCTTCTAGGAAAGGTCCCATAGCCTCAACAAATTCACTGGAAGCATACAGGGAGAACACAACCAACTAAACTTACATCAATAGCAACGTTCTACCTGACTCATCACATCGACAAGATGCTAAGAAAACAACCTCCCTAATAATGCTATCACCAGACCTTACAGACCCTCTAAAAATAACATTATTTCTATAGAGCCAGATAACATACATAGCCTCAGTAAAAACAACAGCTAAAGTCTTAGCCTTACATCTGCCCCGCTTCATAATGAAACACAACCACCTAACCAGCTCTGAGAAAGAAAAGAGTCGGGTTCTTGGCTTCACCACATCTAGCAACCTCCACCAAACCTGCATGGAAAAACTAGAATCGAAAAACAAATGGGAAATAGACTCTACAACCGAACCACACAAAGCACAATTCTGATCATCTACATGACCCCACTTGAAGAGCCTATCCCTAGTCAACAAACCATCATGGAGAGCTAACCAAAGAATAAAGATACTCTTTGGGGAAGCTCCATTATGACACACAAGATTCCTCCAACGAACCTCCTGCACTGGAGGGCGAAGAAGCCTATAAACATGTTTGATTTTGAAAACCCCATGATGAAGAACCTGACTCCACCCCCCAATTGATCTATCATAGCACGACACTTTAAGACCTTTTTCCAGACTTTTTCTTAAGCTAAGGGATCGTTCTCTTCACGGGATTAGACGGAATTGGAATGGATTTGATTCAATTGGAATGGAATGGATTGAATAACTTTAAAATTATTATCTTGACCTATGTATAACAAAAAAAATTATAAAAATTATATATACAGAAAGTATACATCAAGACGAATCAAACGAGATGATGCAGGACGGGATGGTCCAACGAGCGACTTCAACGGTCAACGACATCATTTTTGTTCACTTTTTACTTGGATAGTTTTAAGCTCTTGTTTTAGCTTATTTTCATATTTTTTGGGTTGTAATAAGTAGCTTAAACTCTCTTTTTAATGCTTTAGTTAAGTTAGCATGTGTAGCAAAGCTAGAAACACAAATAAAGGAAGAAAAAGGAAGCTTACACGGCCATGCACGACCGTGCATAAGGGCGTGCAACATCTAGTAGCATGGGGAAAGATCTGCACGGCTGTGCAGGCTTAAAGTGCACGACCGTGTAGAGGTCAGGGGAAAAATTCATGCTTGCACGACCGTGCAGGCTAATGTTGTACGACCATGGAAGCACGTAACTTTTCGCCACGACCGTGCAGGCTAACATTGCATGACCTTTCACGATCCATAAACTTATCTTCTAGCTTGCACGACCGTTCATGGTTTTAGTTGTTTTTCAACGAGTCTATTTGTTTTAGTTGTCAATTAAGTTTGCCTTGGTTTGTCATCATCAAAAAGCGGGAAATTGTTGACATATTCTTCTAATGTTTTGATGATGACATAAACCTCAAACTTAATTACTAATAAGTATATTTGAGTTCTTGGAGAATTTTAGATCTTGAAGATAAAATAAAGTATTGAAGATTCAAACATGAAGATTCAATCATTTGAAGAAACAAGATGGTGAACTAAGCGAAGGTTCGAATTATGAATCAAAGAAGTTGCTGTCAAGTTTCTACAGAGAAATCAGAGAATTTCCTGAAGAGAATTCAGCAAGGAACATGAGAGGAACTTCAAGTATTCCAACGAATCACTTGATGAAGAGAAGAGAAGCATCCATGAATGTTATAATGTAATGTTCTAGGGTAAATGTAAGTATATTAATGCATTTAAGTCTGGTTGGAACTTAGTCGTGTCTGTCAGAGGAACTTTGGGTCATGTTCCTAGAGGAACTTGTGTCGAGTCAGTTAGTTATAGTGGTCCACGTCTTTTGCTACATTTTAGAGTAAGTTTGAACGAATTTTTAATTGGTTTGATCAGTTTAAAAGTTCAACATTGACTGAAATTATGCTCCCTTAATTTTAGGAGTAGTTAGTAAGTAAATTTTGAATTAGTTAATAGTCAAAGTTAGTTTCCTAATTTTTAGGTCTAGGTTGGTTATTTTCTAATTCTGATTTTTTGGTCAAAAATAATTAAGTTAGTGGGTTGTTAAATTTATAGAGTCAAAAATTAGTGGTGTTATGTGTGCATGGATGTTGGACGTGTGATTAAGGGTGAGTTTCATGTTTAACAAGTTTTGTTAGTCAGTAAAATTGTTAGTGGAGTATGGAGTACATGTGTCATATTAATTTCTTCATTATTAATTAAATAGGATGAGTCAAAGTTAGTGGAGTGTGTGTTAGTGGTGGACGGTTAGAGTGGTAGTGAGGGGTGGTTGATTAGGTTTTTTCTCCAAGTAATTAATACAATCATTCACCCATAAATACAAGTATAATTCAGACATTTTAATTACACAAAACCAGAGCATACTTTCAGATTTATATTAATTGAGTTTTTGTCTAAAAGTTCCAAAGTTCCAATCCAGTTTCTTACATGCATTTCAATATACTAGAGTTATTGTTTTGAGTTGTAATTGAGAAAAAGAAAAGAGAAGTGTGGGAACATAGAGAGAACAGAGAAGAATGAGAAGTGAGAATTATAAAGAAAGAGGAAGAGAAAAGAAAGAGAGAAATAGAACAGAGTCGTAAGTTCCTACAGGAACTCACGAGGTCCAGAGAGAAGTTTAGGATTGTAATAGTTTACAAGGCCTCTATATAATAAAAGTGGAGTTTTTCTTCCGTGGGCCAGGAAGTTTTTATCGTTGAAATTTGTCTCTTTACATTTAGTTTTTCTCAAAGTTCCTTTCGTTTTTTTAATTCTGTCGAAAATCTGTGCTATAAGTTCCTCACAGCAATTCACCCCCCCCTCTTGCCGTGTTCCTACAGGAATAACAATTGGTATCAGAGCAGGAACTCAGACCGTTCAAGACACCTTGACGAGAGATCCGGGCAGTATGAACACTTGCGAGAAATTGGAAGAAGGGTACTCATCTCAGAGACCTCCCATGTTTAATGGGAAATTCTATGCATATTGGAAAAATCGGATGGAGATCTACATCAAAGCCGAAAATTATCAGGTATGGAGAGTCGTGGAAGTCGGTGACTATCAGGTAACTAAAACTAATGCTAATAATGAGATAGTCCCTAAGGAAATTTCTGAATATGAACGTGAAAACTTTGAATAAATGGAAATAAATGCAAAGGCCATAAAATTGCTTCATTGTGGTCTTGGACCCCATGAACATAATCGTGTTATGGGGTGCAAGAGCGCAAAACAAATATGGGATTTATTAAAGATAACTCACGAAGGTATTAATGAAGTTAAAAGGTCCAAAATTGATTTATTGATCTCTAAATATGAAAGGTTCGAGATGATGCCTAAGGAACCTATTCCAGATATGCTTACTCGTTTCACTAACATCATAATGAGCTTGTTTCCCTTGGAAGAGAAATACCCATTGATGAACAGGTAAGAAAGATCTTAAGGAGTCTCCCACAAGACGATAGATGGAGATCTAAAGTAACAGCACTTATGGAATCAAAGGACTTTACGAAGTTCAACATTGAGCAATTGGCGGGTTCTTTGCTAACCCATGAACTACATCTGGGAACCAGCGGAGAAGGTTCCAAGAACAAGGGGTTAGCATTGAAGGCAGAAATTCAAAAGAGCCTTCAACAGAAACCGAAGTTCCTTCAGGAACTCTGGAAAGAAATTGACGAGTTCCAAAATGGACTTTGGATGTCACAAGTCCGGCTCCACTGAGCTTTTGAGGTATGATTTTTTTAAGGGTTTTGGGTTTTTAAGGGAGTTCCAAAACTCCATGTCCGGCTCACAAGTCCCACCTCTGATACAGCACAACCCGCTATCCAAATACTGCCCGAGAGACACAATTAGCTAGGAATTAGCCTACTACATCTTGCTAGTATCTACAAAAGAAAGTCCTTATAGTTATCATTACACCTGCAAGAGATTTTATACAAAATATCTTTAACAATATCCTCTAGTGCTCTAAAAGATCCATTAAACACTTTGTTCTTCCTCTCAATCCATATGCTATAGATAGTTTCAGTGAAGCACATTAGAATTATATTGGATTTATTGTCTTGCTTCTTGGTCTGCCTCTTCATGAAATCACTCACAGAATCAAATTGATGATTATAGTGAATTTGTAGCTTTCTCGAGATTGCCTGCCATATTGCAGAGCTATACCTGCAATTAAAGAACAAGTGTTCTTTGTTCTCATTCCCACTCGAACATAACACACAGCCTGGATCTATGCCAAAGTTCCAACTGATTAGGTTTTGTTTGAATTTTCTTGGAGTTTTGTTCAATTTTTTGGGTTCGAAGGAGGATTTTGATTCGAATTTTTTGGTTTAATTTTTTTGTGGATTTTTGTTCGAATTAGTTGCTTGAATATTTTAAGGTTTAATGGCAGGTTAGGTTTTGAAAATGTGTGATGTGAAGAAGAAGACGAGTGGTAAGAAATGCAAGAATCACGCAGCATTATAAGCCACGTGTTATTGCTTAGCTAAAACATCTACAATTTATCCATTTTTTCCTGAATTTTGAACTTGGTTAAATGAATTCATTTGGTGATAATTGATTTGTTGTGAAATACGTTGGTTTTTTTGGTTAAAAGAAATAATTTTAAGAATGATAAGATCACTCTCAATTACCATTCTGAATTTTACTCTCAACATAAGTAAAGCCTATAATTTGAGATTGTAAGATTATTTTTCTTTTTGATTTATGTACTTTATTTATTAATTTGGTCAAATGGATGGAAGTCCATTGGATTGGAAGTAGAGCATTGTTGATCTTTCAAATGTATAGAAAATAAATAGGGTTATTTCCACTGGTACACCTGAAAATTTAACAAATCTCACTGGTACACCTAAGTTTTTTAAATTCCCAATAATAAACCTGAGTTCTTGACAATTCCCAAATGTGGCATTTATTAACCAAAACCGTTAAGTACTTGCCTCGAAATATGTGCAATCGGTTTGTGTGACGAATAAGTTACAGAATCAAAGGTTTTTGGTATTATTTAGCCCTTAATGGATCAAATTTGAGGTCAAAATTTGCAAATAATGACAATATTCATCTTCAAATGCGTGCTAAAAAATAAATTGAATAGTAATTTAATGGAATGCTATATTTTCAAACAGAATATTCCTTAAATGAATAGTAATTTAACGGAATGTTATGTTTTTAAACGGAATATTCCTTCTAAATGTGAAGTTTGGGAATTGTCAAAAACTCAGGTTTATTATTGGGATTTTAAAAAACTTAGGTGTACTAGTGGGATTTGTTAAATTTTCAGGTGTACCAGTGGGAATAACCCAAATAAATATCAATATTTTTGGTCCATTGGGTGTAATCTAGGAACATAAAATGAAATTTTTACAAGGGAATAATTGTATATGATCTGGGGGGTTGTTAGCAATTGCTCATGGCGAAGATGAGTGTTATATGCTCTTTATATTTGAATCTACTCATGTATGAAGTTACTAGTTTTTTAAAACATGTTGCTAGAATAAGGTATTATGAGGGACGACAATTGGCACAAAGAGAAAGCACGCTAAATCGCTAACTATTAGAGAAATATACTCCATGTCAAACTGCCTAATAGGTCCTGCCTAGTCTAGAAGCTCCAAATGTAATTTCTTTTTTTAGATCATTAGAAGCAATTTTTATTTGGTAAAACCCTAAAATTTCTGGATCAGGGGTTTGAGTTTGATGATATTGGTGGTATGGTAGTTACTACTTATTTTTAGTTTTCTAATTGTGAGACAATATTTAGCAACTTATTAAACAGTTACTTGCTTTAATATATTTCTATTTTATTTTCCATGCTTGAAATTGATTATGTAATGGAGACTCTTGAAAAACAAGTAAATGTGCACAAAGAAGAGATGCTTAAAATAGTTGTTTATTCAATATCTTGAGTTAAACTTCGCTACAATTTGCTTTGATTAATATAGGTTGTTGGTGTGGTGAAATCTTGTACACAAAATGGTCTTGGTGATATGAAGATTACCCTTAAGGTATACACTCAATCTTGTATGTCGCTGACTCATGTTTTGGGTGTACTTTTGAGGAATTGTTGCTGAATTTTTCTTTTCTGAGAAATCTTGCACCCAAAATGGTCTTGGTGATATGAAGACATCGCCAGTTTGCCACCCTTTGATATGACTCCATCTCCCAAAACCTATTGGGATTTGAAGAAGAAGACGAGTGGTAAGCAATGCAAGAATCACGCACCATTGTAAACCACTTATTATTGCTTAGCTAAAACATCTCCAATTTATCCATTTTTTTCCTGAATCTTTGGATACTTTCATTTCTTATTACCGTATTTATTTTGGGGTACAATTAAGCTGAATTTTGATCAAATTACATGACTAATTTGTTAATTGGATATATATAAGGTTGAAGTTAGGTTTTTTGTTTTTGGCTACTTTCATATTGGTGTTGCCTTCTTTTTAGGTACCAGTTTCTCCTTTAATATCTAATTACATGATTCGTTTTGATTATTTGATAGAAGTTTCTATATTTGATTTTATAATCATTACTATATTATTGTTTTGTGATGTTGCTTGTTGCTCGAATGGAGAAAATTAGACAATAATTAAGCTTCCGTCAATGAAAGTACACTATCATCAGCCTCTTATATATAAGCAAATTTTGCTCTCTTTCTCTGTATCCTTTCTAATTTTCTTTAGACCTAAATCTGGAATATTTTACTTTTTAAAAACAATTTCACGTGCATTTTATTGCTATACATCAGGCCAATAGTTAACCATCTCTATGTGACATTACAAGAACTCTGTTTCAAGGTTGTTGTCAAGTAATAGTTGATAACGAAAGAGTAGATCAAGGTCATTTTTTTTGTTTAGTCTATCTTCATACTTTTTGTTTTTGTATATTATAATATACGCAAACATTCATGGCTGAATAATTAGAAGATTAGCCTGTTGTTTTGTCACAACTTCTGTCTAAATACGTACTTTTTCCTGCAGTTGCTGGCCTTCTTAATTTGCAAGAAAGTGCAATGTAAACTCACGATGGACAAAAAATGAAGGTATTTAAGCATTCTTTTTATTTATTGTGTCACCCTATTATGCAAGCAATAAGATTAGGATTTCAATCAACAATCATTCTCCTACATAAATGCTTTTGTTTACATCGTGTTTTTAAGTGATAACGCTCACTAACTCTAGATTTTATTTTTTTTGTTGAATTCATAAATTTGATGAGCATTGTTCAACTAGTTTATAAGTAAAATGTTTGGTAAACTATTAGGATATATATTAATCTGTGGTTAGTTTGGGAACTTTAAATGCTGAAATGAACATGAATTATCATATTTGTCTTGTTATTTCTACAAGTTATGGACTTTTTATGAGTTTATTTTTTCCAATTCTGATGTTGAAATGAACATGAATTATCATATTTGTCCAGTTATTTGGTAATGAGCTGGTGATAGAGAGACTGAAAGTGGAAGAAAATGACAAGATAAATACAGAGAGAACTTTATCTTATAAGTATAAGAGGATTAAATTAGGAAGCTAAAGAATGAAGTTTAGTAGTGTTATTATCAGATTTGCTATCATTCTGGTTGCGGATACATCCTGATTCTATGTGTGGGAAATGAAATTTGAATAAGACAATCTCTTTTGTTTAGTAACCAAGAAGAAATTCAAAGACATAGGTTGTGCATACATCCTGATTCTATTAGGATTTTTTCTAACTGAACATAGGGGCGATAAGAATGGTACCCGAATCCATTTACGATCCCGAGTAAACCTCAGCATCCGATGAAGTAGAATATTAAAGCTTCAAAAATGAATGCCTATTACAGTTAAAATTGTATTTGTTTGCCCGCCGCACCGATCATTCGGGGGAAGGCGGGACACTGCGAGGTGAAGGAACCACTAGAGATTCATCCAACTTCGATCCCCGATCTTCGAGGCGAAGCATATTCATATGTTGAGGAAGGACCATTTCCGCTCATAGAACCTGGAAAAAAAGGACCCTCCCTGCAGTGCGCCCTTCCTTGAAGTACTAGTGCTTTATCCCAAAGGGAAGCCGGAGGAGTAACCTACATCTGCGGGTCGGGAGCCTGCCAACCCCTAAAAATAAAGAAAAATATTAAAAGGAGTTATCGCCCGCCCCGCCTTCGAATCTTGGCAGTGGCTTGGTTAAGGGAACCCACTGGAGCCGTAGCGAAATTAACTTGTGAGGTACAACAATTATTAGGAAATAATCGAGTTAGGGCTGTAGCTATGAGTGCTACAGATGGTAGAAAGAACAAGCACTTATCTAGTATAGGCTTGCAGCTTCGCTCCTTCGTCTCTACGAGAATTGTGTCTAAAGACCCAACAAGCCGCCAAGAGGTGGATGTGGCCTTGACTGATATAATGGCAGAATGGAATTAGGGGAGCAAGGCCACGACTGCTTCCCCAGACTCCAAAAAAGGTAGGGGAAGCAGGAAGGGGCCGATGAAACCTTGCCATTCTCGTGAAGTTTTTCTCGGGTGAGAATCCTCCAATATTCCACACATATTTCCCCACCATTGCCAAGTTCCAGGCATGACTCTCTTTGAAACCCAGACCACCCTGTCTCTTCTTCCTACAGACCAAATCCCAGGCAATAGGTGGAGTTCTACTAGAGACAGCTTTCCCATCCCAAAGAGAATTTCTTATAACTATAATGATGCCATCAATTACTGCTTTGGGAATAATGAAGATGGAGGCCGCTCGTGTCGAAATCGTCCGAGGATGGACGTAGTTAGTGAGGGCTTGGAACTAGCTCCATTTGACACCAGGACCCGCTGGCTGTATGGGCGGGTTGTCCCTCGCTGCTGCGTTCTGTTATGCTATGGAGTGAAAATCCCCAATGACTGGCCAGGGTACAGTAGCACACCCAGGTTTTATATCCCTAAGACTTTGCCAGAGAGGCATTCCACTTTTGTATGTATAGCTGTAGCATTGAACAATCCGCTTCTTCCGCCCACCAACCCTTGATGAGCTAGCCGAGCTCACTGTTCCATTCTGCTTCTCTCCAACGGGCAGATGTATAGAACCTTTCAACGAGATAGTGCTTTTTCAACTCTCAGGGACAGACGCAAGTCGATACAACCAGAATAACTAACAAAAGTACGTTCAGTTTCAACACCCGTTTTTCCTTCTTCAAAACAAGCAAACCAGCCACTCTTATTATAGCCCCTGAGGTCAAAGCTAGTCAGAAAGGAGAGGTATGAAATGTGCCCCTATTGGGCCGGGATCTTCCCCATAAGGCCCCACCGTCTGGGCATAAGCGCCCTCTTGCTACCCATACTATTATCTTAAAGCAGTTTGTAGGTTGCTAGCCCTTACCTCTCGAAAAGGCAATTGTAAAATCTGAACAGGCTCGCCAGCCACATTTTAATCGACCTCGCAAAAAAAGACTCTAAAGGGCTGAAAAACTACAATATCCAAAATAAGGAACAAAAGCTCAGGCTGAGGGTCTAAGGCTTCGGGGGAGCAAATGAACTAATGGGTGACAAGTAGAGTATCTACGCCGGAAAGAAGAGCTAAATATATACTATAGTGTCGACCATAGAACGACTGGTGGAAAACAGGCCTTTTTTAATAAGATGTGCTTGTCTTTTCTAGCTTTAGAGCCTTCAAACTAAAAGAAAGGTTTGAAGAGCGAGCATTAGGGTAAATAAGTAAGATAGACTCAGTTAGAAGTTTGGCGGCTGAATTAAGATGCTTTTTCTACCTTTCCTCATTTCTGACAAGTCTTTCCTCTTTTTTGGGGGGGTGGTTTCGCGTCGTCTGGACATGGCTACGCCGGCCTACTATGGGCACCTATAGGGATTTGTGTGTGAGACCGCGATCCACAAACTTTGAGGACGGTCGATACCCTCGCGGGTATCCTTTAGGTTCACCACCGAACATGTGGTCTGCTTGACTTTCTCAGCGGTGCCTTTCCTGATATTGGCTTTCATACCTGCCACCCGCTTCTATAACTGGCTATTCCTTATCGGTATCTCTTAGTGTCGGCAACCAGGAACGGGTTTAGCTCCTTAGAATTTCATTTAACAGGAGGCCCTGATTCTACCTCTGACAAGTTCGCGTTTTCCCGGAAATAGTGCGAGCTGTAAAATAACTTGGAAAGGGCGCGTATAATCAGGTCCTTCCATAGTGGGAAATAGTGCGGAATAGGAAAGAGAGAAAACAAAGAAAAAAGCCTTCATATAGCCAAGCTTGGCAAAGAACAAGAATAAAGAATTACTCACATCTTTCCTACGGGCTCGAGGGTCTCTTTCCTAACGTAAAGCTAGAGAAAGTCCATTTCGAAAGAGGGCAGGTGCACGAGATTGAGCTACATGAGAGGTATTCCATGTGGGCCCCAAAGTCCGACCGGTTTGGGTCGAGGATCCGCTAAGGGTCGATGGAGGATTACGAAGAAGCGCCCCTCCTTTAGATCCTTGCTTTCCGGTAAAGCACTCATTGTCTTCACCGAAGCGTCGTGGAATTAGACCAAGGGTTGGTTTCTCAAGTAGACTTTTTTCTCTTTATCTCGGTACTTTTGGTTTCGTGTTTTGGACCTTATTGTAGCTCAAAGCATGTTGGTTGTTTACATGCTTACATGCTGCATTCCATTTTCCTTTGAAGAGGTCAGACCAGTCATCAGGAATGTCGGGAATAAAAACATTAAGGTTGCGGTTTCCCCTGGAATTGCTTCAAGCTTAAAACCAGCAAGCCTGATAAGATCTTCAGCAGAGGCTGGGCTCCAACTTCGAATTCGAGATTTGAAGAGACGCGACCCCCCTGCCCCACGGGGGAGAGCTCAACAAAACCTTCGGCCACTGCTTCTTCCTCTTCCCCCCACCTTTCCCCGCTGCTGCAAGGCGAGAGAGCAACTTGTCTGGTCTTGCGGGGTCTATTAGTGAACTATCTCTCCAGGGATTGTGAAAGATGGTCTACTAGAAATATTCTTGTTATTGCTTCGACTCAAATAAAATCAACAGTTATACCCGCAAGTTTACCATCGAAAGGGGGTAGTACTGAATTTACCGGATTTCAGAAAATGCAAATCCGGATAATTCAATATTAGAGGAACAAATGTAGTTAAATGGGACAGCAGGCGGGTGATCCTACATAACCGCTGCTAGGAGTTAGCACGAATCAAACGCCCATAGTTTGCGGGCAATTCATCTTCATGGGTCCGCTTCGGCTTACTTTGGACTATGATTGGGCAGCAGAGGAGAAAGAGGCTCTACTCACCTACTAAACCCAATCCTACTACCTCACCCATGAAGGAACCGGTTTTTTTGTTCAGGATACCGCACAAGCAAAGGTGCTTAAGGCTGGCCTGAATGAAAGTCAGTCTTTTAGTAAGCGTATATAAGCAGCTTTTCCTAATTGGCATATGTTTTGATCCTCCGGAAGCCAGTTAAGTGTAATGTCTGTGGATTGTTGGGACATGTTGAGAAGCAATGCAAAAAGAAGCAATCTCAGCAGCAAGTCTGGAAACCCAAGGTTAAACAACCTGAGGTTCCTGTCAAAACTCCAGAGGTCTCTCATGATGAGGATGCGAGAAAGCGGAAAAACCAGAGCATTCGCTTATGATTAGAAAGCCAGTGAATTATTTGCCTATGTCCCCCGGGTCAATATAGGATGAGTAAAGGGTAGCCCTCTATTCAAACCCAACTAAAAGACGGAGGGCTCTCGCTCCGCTCCCTTTAGTCGCTCTGGCCGCGTTGACTTTCTTTCATTTTGGTTATGGAAAGTTCAAGTCGTTTTGCGTCCTTGGCATAAAATTTTCTATGTCCTAACCCCTTCACCGTAGTAATAGTGGGCGGGTCTCATGAGATCTATGCCGGCCGAAAAAAGCCTCGAATCGAATCCTTAAGTCCGAAATACGTCGAGGTTGTAAATGACATAGCCTTTCTGATAAAAAATGATTATTCCTCGAGGATTCAGGAGGAGAAGGAGTAGGATCTAGCTTTCATTGAAGTAGAGGCACGAAGTAGCGAAGAATTTCGGTTCTTTCTTCTCACTTGAGAACAGCGAGAACTCTAAAAAAAAGAAAACAACCCTACAGGATAACCCCAAGGGGTTGTGGGGTTTTTTCTACCAATTGGGGGATCATTCCTCACTCCTTAGCCTTAACTCGCGGGGTACCAATCCATTTGGTTGGGATGATGGAAAGGATGAAAAAAGAATCTCGACCACCTATTTTTATTTTTAACCACCAGTTCTTATGACTAAACAAATAGAATAGAGCGAAGGCGCTAACGAAGGGCTGCTATCAGACTAGCGAGGAGGACGGTGGGTGGGGTAGGCGCTAACAAATAAGTGAGAAGCAGCTCCTATAGTGAAGGTTCGAAGCAGCTGAAAAACCCGAATTCGCCCCAACTTCGCTGAGCTCAACCTTAAGAGATCGATGAAGGTCTTTCCTCTCCTCTCGAGTGGATTGCCTCTACTCTAACCTTCTGCCAAGAGATCAGGGGGCCTTCGAGGGTCCCAACAGGTGTCACGATCAAGCAAGAGCCCGTATTACCTGGTCCAATAAAGGGGAAGGAGACAAAAGGGTTGTCTTCGTTCGTGATCATGTTGGGCAAAAGGTAGTTTTAGGGAATCCTGAACGACCCTCCTCCAGTCCCGGGTCAGGATCAGTAGAAGAGGCCTGTCCTGCTTTACTTTCACTCTTTCCTTTGACGTGGTTAGATTGCTTTGAACAACCTAGTTTGCGCTTAGAATCTCCGCCCTCGTCTTACAACCCAACAACCTACTCAAACTTGGAATGCTGAGCCGATTACCTTGGCTTCTGTATCATGATATATAGAAGAAGCTGATGTATTATGAATAACAACTACAAGAGGGGGTGAATTGTAGTTGAGGGAGTTTTTGAGTTTTTAGCGGAATTTTAAACTTAAACTCGACTGAAAGAATAAACAGAAATAAAGACAGAGAGTTTTAACCTACAAGGAAAACTTCCTAGGCCCAAATAGGAAGAAAAACCTTGACCACGAGGGATTTTGACTCTTGGACTTCTCTTATTAATTATAGGCCAAACGACTCTGTTACAACCCATAAAAAGGACCTTCTCAATTCTCTACGTTCCACTAGGAACTTGTTCCCCCTGACAACTGTTCCCCCTGAACTGATGCCACGATCTTTCTAAAGATCGATTTTTCTCACTTTAGATTTCGAATGAAATCTGAATTCTCTCTATTCTTTTTCTTGATTACAATTAATTTCTCTTTTGATTTTCTCTCACCCAACCCTTATCACTAATGAATTACAATTGAAATACTAAAGAATGAAAATTCAAAGAACACTTAAAATATTGAAGCACTCGAATGTATTGATCTTGAATTCTCTCTTGGTTGTGGATCATCTCGAAATTTCTGGCAACACTTTGTATTTATAATTTAAGCTTTGTCTCAAAATCCCATGCCTTGGAGAAGAAGTCTTCTATATGCATAGTGGAGTCATGGTATGCCCATCATCTCCTACAAAATAGCTTGACAAAGCAACAATGCAAAACAAACAAAGAACTTACCCTAGAATAAGTCTAAGTACATAAAACACTAAGTAAAAACCTACCGACTCTAAGACCTACGTGGGAAACAAAATTAAGTAATTAAAATTTTTAATTCCTAAAACCTAAAAGCCCACTAACCATGCGTGTGAATAAGGAGAGAAAAATAAAATCAGATTTTTATTTTAAATAACTACCTTATAAAGTCAAAATACTCTCCATAACTCCTACCTACATGTATGACCACTAACCATTCCTAAAATAGTGGGTTGACTCAAAATAAAAAAACAAACTTTTAAAAACTAATTCCTAATTCTTCTAAACACACGTACATCAAGAGGAAGTAATCCACTAACCACTTCCTACTATAATGCATTTGACTAGAATAAAAATTAAGAGAAGATTCTACTAACAATAAACTCCTACAAACTAGGAAGACTACTTGACTCTTATTTACACGCATGAAATTACTGAATAAAATAAAAATTAGAATTATTTAAATTCAAATAATATTCTACCCACAAATTACTAATAGACCTAAAGATACTCTAACCTATTTTAAATCTAAGAAACCGTAAATTACCAAAACACATAAAATTAATTACCTTGAATAATATACTTAAATTAAAACCTTAAGTATAAAATTCGAATGACCCACTAGACTTATACTAGTAATATTTTCCTGCACGACACCAAGATTAGTATTCCAAAAATAAATCAATATAATATAAGAGTTAGGACGTATTTAATAAAATATATTTACCTTAAAATTAGGTACTCCTCTAATTTTGTTCCCAATAAATATATTCTATAAAATAACAAGTATATACTAAATGAAATATATTTAATGTAAATTAGACACTCATCTAATTCATTCTCCATAAATATATAACATAAAATATATGAAATATAAAATAAATTTAATTTCAACTAAAATTACTTTTAGTTGATTCTCTTTAAATCTATTTTATTTAATTATATTGTCATCATCAAAACTAAGGTTCAACAGAAGCACTCTTGACTCTTGCCTTTTTACCCTTGTTTTTTGTTCTCTCGCCGCCTTTCTGAAGGAAAGAAGGACCCGGACGTTTTCGAGCTGCCCCTAATAACCAAAGACCAACCCAATCTCGACGAAAAAAAGAAAAGCGTTATCGAGCAAAGACGGAACAAGACTACCCCGGAAAGACAGTATTTAGGCTAAATAACTTGGGGTAAAAACCAGACACAAGACCGGGGCCTCCCGCCCCCTTGAGGTGCCTTTATTTAGATTCTTTTTTGAATTCTTTATCCATAAAAAAATCCAGTTTCGCTAAGATGTCGACTCTTCTTCTCTGCGGCCCTTCCATTAACAGAATTAGCTTATGCGCTGCTGAGATCGATTAAGTCAAAATGTTCTTGGCGTTCTCCAACGGGCAAGTCAGTTCCAAGAATGAAAGGGAGTACCTCATCTCTTAAAAAAAAGAGAAACTGATAGTGTTTCAGCTCAGGATCACTATACTCCTTGCGGGGAGCATTTAAGGTAGGAGCAACCCAAGCGAGCGACCATGGAAACAGATGAGGCAGTGGCGTGTAATGCGACGGCGCAGCCTACACGCGAATTTGCTTCCGTGCAAAAGAGGAGACTTTTTCCACTTCCAATTCCCGGAATTCTACGAAATTCGGTAGTACAATTCACTTTCTAACATCTACTGCTGATTCTTCCTAACAGCCTATTTTATATAAGAAAATTTCTCCCTCTCTCTGTCTGTACTTGGAGTTCTACCTTTCTTTCACGGCTCTTCCTGAGACTGAGTTTAGTCAGCCAGAGGGGATCCCCCATTCCAAAGGGTTACTGGGCCGGCCAAGATGTCACATTCTGCCATGGAGACTCTTTTAAAGAACCTGAGATCCGATGCGAACAATCCGAGAAAAATGATTCAAAATTAGGTATATATAAATTTGGGGGAATAGATTGATAATTGCGGAATCAGTCGTTCCTTGACATGCCAAAAGCGACGCCGGCTCCATACTTCATAAAGCGGAAGAATCCGGATTTCGGATACGGGAAGACGGGACGGATCTCGGCCTACTAACCCCATTTTACAAGTTCGAAGGGTTAGGGCGGGAAGGACGACCGAGGGCTCACCGCCCACCTCATCTTGTTGAAGCACCAAAGTCAGCCCTGGTGGCAGTGGTACTTTGGCGAATCAGGCACCTCTTTCACATAAGAAAGTGGAGGCGGGCTTGGGTACGGGCAATAAAGATCGGAAGCCACTTCTTCGAAAAGCTGTAACGATTAGTTGAAGGCGGAATCCCCGCTTGAAGGCTTGTTTCAGAAGGAATTTGAATATCAATGAATGGTTGATCCTTTGTATAAGCAGATGCTATTTTAGGTGAGCCTTTCAAACTAGTACTTTTTGTAATCGACTCTATAGCTTATTCAATAAACGCTGGTTCTTCAATCAAGTTTTGAATGACTTTCTAATCAGATCGATTTAAAGCCAGAACCCTAGATGCAACGAATCTTCGCTCTGCATAGCAGTGCATTGAGGGAGCAGCAGTGGACTGATCAACCCCTTCTTCTTGCGCCAAAGAGCTTACTCTATCCTTTCTGGATATGGTATGGGGGAAAGGAAGTGAGATCTACGGCTTTTCTTTTTTAATGAATGTAGCTAGTCTTTCTTCCCCCGCCGCCATTCTCGGATAAGCTAGTTTTGCAGTTCTACTATATGGACGCTAATTCTGATATAATATACCTCAATCCAAGCAAAAGCATAAGGGCTTGCAGTATGGCAGAGAGTCGGAACCTTCTTTTCTACCGCGGATTGTCCGGCTCATTAAAGCATCTATTCTGTGTAGCTACATTAAGAAGGTGCACCCTAATCCCATTTCTTAACAGAAATGGTAGGGCGGCTATGAGCTACAGGTTTAGGGGATTCTATCTTTCTTGGTTTCCTGGTCTATTCCCCCAGGTTCCATCAGTCTTCTTCCTTCAGCGGGTACAATAACCTTCCTTGACCACAAACCTGATGAGTTGAGACGAGGTTTTTGAACAGAACTTCGATAGGCGAGAGGTGTAAGTACCGCGAGGTCTCCAAGTCTATCTCTGAAGCAAGACCAAGCCGTTGGCATTCCCCTATGCGGAGACAATTTTCTCACTAGCTAGATTCTCAATCTCTGATTCACTTGCATCTTTTTGTCTAAATATTTTTTTTCTTCTGGTATGGCTTAATTGTCTTATTTGACTAAGCCTTCTCCTTTTAAGTACACTAATCTTTTTATATTAACTGATATACATTTTTCATAACCTAACTCATGTTTCTTTATTTTATGTTGATAGTGCCTCTAATCAGGTTCACGACACATCAAGGAATGAAGGATTCCTTCAACAATACTAAATTAAAGGATTATGGAGATAATTTTCTACAACTCCATGTCCAAAGTTGCATTTGGTAGCTAGCTTTAAATTACGCTATTTTTGTATTTGGTAGCTAGTATACATATTATTTAGTTATTTTATTTCTTTTTCCTTCTTTTAATGTGTAACTCAATTCCATTATGAACATATATATATGTAAATTCATAAATTAATATAAATTTGAGTTATTCCTAATTGCGTGTTTTTTTGTGAATGGGATAAACTAGTTGTTTAGTTGGTGAAAGTTGTTAGAAGAAATTGTGAAGGGGGCTGGAAGCAGCCAGTGTAATTTTTTTTTAAATAAAAAATCATACTATCTGCTCCTCTATTCCTAAAATAGAGGAGCAGATAGTGTATTATCTACTCCAATATTCCTAAAATAGAAGAGCAGATATTGTATTATCTGCTCCGCTATTACCAAAATGGCGGAGCAGATAATTAGTATATGTTCCGCGAAGAAGCGAAGCAGATGATACATGACTATCTGCTCCGATCAATGCTGCTCCGGGGCAATAGCGGAGCAGATAGTACCCAAAATAGCGGAGCGAATAGGGTGTTTTCCACTAGTGATATTTGGAGCTTAATCTAGACCTACGAATTTCTGAAATTTTATGAGATTTTGCTTGTTTTTGAGACCCATCCTACATCAATTGGTATCTAGAGCTAGAGGTTTCAATACCTCCATGATCCTTGGATTAATCATTGAAAAAATTTATGAAATTTTGTAGTGTTTTATTTGCACTCAAGACGTTTGATGAAATGTGTAGGTGATCTTTTCTTTCTTTAAAACCCATACTGCCTTGTCTAATCATACTAGGACATTGAAGTAAGCCATAACTCCACAAAAAGTAGTATCCTCCTTCACCTAGCACCACAAAATTCTTGTTTGAAGTTGTGATTGTTGATTGCACTCTAGGTGTTTGTGAAAATTTCTATGAGAGTTTTCCTTCTTTAAACCCTATATTTCCTTATCCTATCATCGAATGATATTGAAATAAAGCCTTTAACTCCACAAAGAACTATCCTCCATCACCTAGTCCACAAATTTCTAGCCATATTTTATACATTCACACATCATGGATGATGAAAGGAGGGATGATGGGTTTAGGAGTAATATACACTTCTAGTTCGAGCTAGACTTGATAGAGTTGAGAAGAATGTTGAGGAGTTAAAAGTGGGGATGGCTAAATTACTTGACACCTTTAAGAGGAATTTAGGGCATAGTCCTAGAATTCAAATACATGAGATGCCACAGTGGGAGAACTTGAAATTGAGCAACCTAAGAGTCCAAATGATTGTGATATCAAACTTGAACTTCCGGAATTCGATGTTAGTTTGGACCCTAATGATTTCTTTGATAGGTTGAGGAGAATTGAGAATATTTTTTTGAGTACAAGGGCTATGATGATGCGAAGAAATGCAAGCTAGCCATTGTGAAACTCAATAAACATGCATCAATATATATGGTTTAAAAATTTGAAGAATCAAAGAAAGAAAGAGGGTAAATCTAAGATAACTTCATGGGAGAAATTGAAGAAGCACATGCAAAAGAAATTTGTTCCTAGGGATTTCACTCAAAGTGCCTACCTCAAGATGAATTCTCTCAAGCAAGGTTCTATGTCGGTGGAAAGTTACACAAGGGAGTTTGAGAAGCTCTCAATCTTATGCATTGTTGATGAAGCTCCGGAACATAGAGTACCTAGATACGTCGGCGGGTTGGAAGGTAAATTGGGGAAAAAAGTTGAGTTGCATGCCCATGACGACCTTGATGATGTGGTTCAATGTGCTCGAAGGTTGGAGAAACACTCCAAGAGAAAGAACGAAGATCACTCTCTTATTGATGATGACATGGTTGAAGAAGACAAGAAAGACAAGGGGAAAGCTCCTATGATTGCACCATCCAAGAATGAGGTTAAGGACCGCAAGAAGCAAGTTTGTTTTAAGTGCCAAGGGTATGGACACATAATTTCCCAATGCCCGAACCAGCGGGCTTTGATGATTTTTGAAGCAAAAGAACCCAAAGGCGATATTGTTAAGACATCAAGTGATGATGGGGAAGAGTCTCTAGTGGTTGATCCCGATGTTGGACACGTGTTGACTATATAACGTGGTCCACCATTAGAGGTGGGTCCTTAGAGGATCCAAATGAAGGAAAGGTAACATCTCTTAACTCTTTAAATTCATTTAAAATCTTCAAAATAGAATTAGATGATGATTACCATGACCCCACTTACGAAATTTGGATGAGCTTGTCTAAGAAAAACCTTGAAAATTTTCATTTTCTTGATGGCTTACATTCTTATGATGGAAAACTTGATGAACCCCAAGAGCCTAAATTGTTTCAACCTTGCTTTAACATTGATATAAGTTAGGCTAGATTGAGGTTTGAGCATGTCACTTGGTTGTTTGCATTGCTATATGGTAATACTTGTAACCATGTTGGATGTGAGTGCTCTAGACATGGTATGGATTTTCTTGGTGGTAGCTGTTGAACCATGTTTGATTTGAATGATGACAAACCAGCCCTCTATACTTGATGTCTATGTATATTTGTATATGAACAGGTTGAATCAAGTGAGGACTCATCAAGGCAACCATGAAAGCCTTGGGATACTTGAAGATCAGAAGCCAAGAGCTTGGAGCTATTTATTTTTGTATTTCTAGGATCTTCTTGTAAAATAAGCTTAGGAAAATATTCTTAGTGTTTTTAAGTAAAGAGCAAAAAGACTTTAAGTTTACATCCAGTAAAGAGAACAGGCCAAGAACAAGCTAAGAACAGGCATAGAACAAGCTTGGAACAGTTCCCTTTACCAGATGTAGACTTAGTAGTACTGAGACCACTGTGGAAACAGACCTCAGTATTACACACGTGATCCGTACAAATTTTAGTGTTCAAAATTATCTTTGAAAATTTGTTTGAAAAATTTGGATCACTTATACTTTGGAAATCTGCCAAATTGATTTGCAAAATCAGCTCATTAAATGCAATGTACTTTGTTTGGACTTTAGTGTACATCTCTCTTCCCATAGTGGAAAGAGACAAAGTCTGAAACTAGAACACTGCACTTGTGTCAGCTGAAGTTGTTTGCACAATTTAGGCAAGTCTCCAAGCACACTTCTAGGGCACAGTTTTTCTTGGCTTATAAAAACAATCTTTGCAAAAACCCTAGGAAGACTTTTGCTCTCCAAAGAAAACCAAGTCATATTTTCTGAGAGTCTATCCTTAGTCCAAAACTATCTCCATATCCATCTTTAAGAGAAAAACTTACGGAGATTTAAGTTTGTAATATTTGAACCACTTAGAGGGAAGTGGTTGGGGAGTGTTCTGTGAACACTGAGTGAACTGTTAGAGTTAACAGTTGGGGAATTAAGTGTTACATAGTTGTAGCATTTAATTGAGTGTGTAACCTTGTTATTATTCTGAGTTGATTAATAATATTGGTGAGAGAGTGGAGGACGTAGGCTTGTTTAGAAGCCGAACCTCGTTAAATCTTTGTGTCCCTACTCTTTATTTACTGTTCTATCGTTGTTCTCACAAAAAGAAAAACAAACCTTGAAAACGATTGTAAAAAACACACATACTCAATTCAACTCCCCCCCCCCTTCTTGAGTATACATTGAACTAACAGTAGCATGCATGTTTTGAACTACTCTTGTGTTGGGGACTCAATGTTGGCATCTATGACATTGAGGTATGGATTTTAGAGGTGGCAAGTTAGGAGCGCCAATGCTTTACTTACTTTGTTGGTTGTTGTATGCCGGTTGGCATTGGTGTTGTTACTCGCTTGGGTAATAATGGTGTATGATCTGGGTGCCCTTTGTTGGGCAATCGGAGTTAGGTTTGGTCTTTTCTAGCTCTAACTACCGTGTTTATTGGAATTGGGTCTTGCTCGTTGATCGTTGACTTCTCTCCATTCCTTGTTGAAGGTGAGGATTTGAGGGCAAATCCTTTTTTTGGAAGAGGAGTTTGATCCAGGACGGGATGATCCAACGAGCGACTTTAACGGTCAACAACATCATTTTTGTTCACTTTTTACTTGGATAGTTTTTTCTTGCTTTAGCTTATTTTCATATTTTCGGGTTGTAATAAATAGCTTAAACTCTCATTTTAATGCTTTAGTTAAGTTAGCATGTGTAATGGAGCTAGAAACACGAGCAAAGGAAGATTACATGGACATGCACGACCGTGCATAAGGCCGAGCAACATCCAGTAGCATGGAGAAACATCTGCACAATCGTGTAGAGGTCAGGGGCAAAATTCAGGCTTGCACGACCGTGCAGGCTAATGTTGCACGACCGTGCAAGCACCTTTTCGCCACGACCGAGCATGTTAGGCTGCACGACGGTGCAGGCTAACCTTGTACGACCGTGCACGATCCATAAACTTAGCTTCTGGCTTCCATAACCGTGCACGGTTGAACTGCACGACCGTGCACGGCCTAGTACGTGTAACTCGTATTTTTGCTTATTTTCTCTTGTTTTGCTTGGTGTCTTTCAAATCTTGGACCTTGATTGCTTAGAGATTAATAGCCTAAATTAGAAGCTTCATTAAGGGGTTGCTTAGTCTTTAAATTTCTTGTTTTGCCTGATTTGTAATCACCTTTTATTCAATTAAAATCTGAGATTTTCTCTCTATGATGTTCTTTGTGAAGCCTTCTTCCTTTTTGGTTGCAAATCTTCTAGTCATTACCTTTTTGATTTTGATTAGATTATGTTTAGCTCTTGATTATTAGTCCTTAGTGAGCTAATTTTCAAGTTCATATCTCCTTTTTATGATTGTTTTGGTGTTCATATTTGGAGCTTAATCTAGACCTACGAATTTCTGGAATTTTATGAGATTTTGCTTGTTTTGAGACCACATCCTACATCACGAGATCTCTCCTTAGAATGAATTTGAATGAATTAGATACAATTGGTATGAATTAGAACTGATTAAATTAGATTGGACTTGAATGGAATGAGATTATGAACCCTTAAAAAGAACAAGTCCTAACAATTCTCAATTTTCATATGTATCCGTACACAATGATCTTCTCATTGAAATAACCCACTGAAACCCATCTATTGCAGCACCCCAACTCTTGTTGTGTTGTTGAAGCCCAAACGCTTAGTAATACTGTTCATTCCCCAACTTTGAAAGCCAATAAAATCTTTACGTTGTATTAGGCCCGAAATCAATGCGGCCAATGTTCGAATTAGGAATGATTCGTTTGACGTAGATGTGGCAGCCCTAACCCAACCAATAACTCAGCCTGAACACAACCCAAAACTAACCCAAATACAACTCGATAACTCAATCCGAACACAACCTAAACCCAGCCCAATAATGCAGGTTTAGTTTTGTAGCCCGTTTAGTTAGATGAATTGACCTAATCTAACCTGTTTATTCTAATGAGTTGTATCAGGTTGAAATACGCAACTCGATTTCAATCCACCTATCCCTTAAGTAAATATGTTTGTTGCAATCAAATTTGTTTCATGTTGAGTTGACCTATTAACCTAAATCGCTTTCATATTTTTAATTTCTTTTATTATGTTGTAGTTGACCAGTTGTTTTACATGTTATTTAGGTTGATGTATTATTTTAATCTTAATGTTAGAACTGAAAGGCCAATTTTATTAATTACTATCATGTTTTGTAAGTATCTTATGAATAATATTTTGTAAAAAAAAATATAAAAAAAATTATGAATTGTTATGATATTATGAATGTCAAAGATACTATACAAGCAATTGATTGTATTTGCATTATTGTACATATACTACTATGCTAGACATGATTACAAATAGTGTGTGTATGTGTATGATTTTTCCCCTATAAATACCAATGAGCTACAACAATTGGAGTGCACCGGAGTATTGTAACATACAGCTTCTTATTCCTACTTTCTCTTATTTCTGTATTTCTCATAACACGTTATCAGCACGAGAGCTCTAAGAAAAAATAGGTAAAGATCCAAAAAAAAAAATTTTCAACTTATTAAATAACCATTTTGAAGAGTATGCTCTATATTTTCCGATAATTCGGACCTTCTATATCAGAAATTCAAAATGATATTGTCAATTTTTTTTTCTTCTCTTTAAGTGTTCTAATGCAATCCTAAAAAGAAAAACATACAAAGTCCACTGTCAACATAATACCAATATAATTTTCTATTTCCACAAGGAAAAGGACTAATTATGGACACTGCTGGTTACACCAGGACAATAAATAATAATAATAATAATAATAATAATAATAATAATAATAATAATAATAATAATAATAATAAAAGGGGAGTTTATATTTTTTTTGCCTTCTGACACCCCTTTTATTTTCTTTATTGTACTCATTTCTTTATGCTTATTGCAGTAAGTTTCCCTTTATTCAGCATGCATTTATTATCATTTATATTTCATTGTCTTATTATTCACCTTTTACGTTCTTGTTTTCTCCTTTGTAAAATATGTCTATTTAAAAACAAAATATACACATTATTAATAAATAAATAAAATGATGTATCCTTTTTTTAAGATGCATCAAATAGTTTTCGAACCCTCAATCTCATTGATAGATTAAAGGCTCTCGGACCACTGAGGCTTACATTGCAGTGTGATATTTTCATTTCCCACAAAACTAAAAGGCTAATTTTTCTTACAACAGTTATTTTTTTATAACGGCATATTATTGCACTGTGTATAATACAGTTAGCAGTTTTTTTTTCCCTTTATAAGGGGATTTCCCCTACTCATTTCACCACACACACAATACCTTATCCTATCTTATACTTCCCACTGAAAAAAAAAAAAACCGGTCACCATGACTCCCACCAGCGACCACCGTCAATCTTCCTCCCCATCTTCCTCAGTTGAAGAAAATTTAAGAGCCATAGAAGTCTACTTATTTTTAATGTCCGCGTTATTTGTATTAATTGTAGCTATTATGTTTGTCATTTTAATAAACAAGTACAATTTTTATTTATATTGATCCTAACACTTTGTCATCTTATGATATTCCATGTGTATTATTATGTTATTATAAATTATTATTATTTTTATTTTTCTCTCCCATATATTGTTTAATTGTTCCTACCTCAAACAATAATAAATCAGGGGGAGATAATATACATGTGATTTATTATTATATGGTAATTAAACTATTAATATCACTCACGAGATTATCCATTAATTTTTCAAATTTGTAGCTAAGATGGGAGACTTGATGAAAAGACAGTTCAACATCTTAGACTTGGCTGGACAAAACTTCTTAGAATGGAAGGTTGATGCACAAATAAATTTAAGGGCCCAAGGCCTGGAACATACCATTGCTGATAATAAAATCCAAACTCAAGTAATAGATGCTACCATTATAACAAAAGTTCCTACAGAACAAGAGAAGGCAAAGGCCTTGGTACTAATCAGACACCATCTAATAGAAAGTCTGAAAAGTGAGTATTTGCTTGTTAATGATCCTAAAGAATTGTGGGATAAACTCAATGACCGATATGGACACCATAAGAAGGTGCTTCTTCCGAAAGCTAACTTTGACTGGACAAACCTAAGATTTCAGGACTTTAAGTCCGTAAGTGATTACAATTCAGCTATATTCACAATAGTGTCCAAATTGAAATATTGTGATCAAACAATCTCGGAAGAACAGATGATAGACAAAGCATTGTCCACATTTAACCCTAATAATATAGTATTATCTGATATGTATCGAGAAAGGAGCTTTAAAAAATACAGTGAGTTAATCTCTGTTTTGTTGGTTGCGGAACAAAATAATGATCTTTTGTTGAAAAAACACAACATGAGACCAACTGGGTCCAAAGCATTGCTTGAGTCAAATGCTGTTGAAAGCTCACATAAAGATACTAGCTATAACAAAAGTGGGCATGGAAAATTCAATAACCGCAGTAGAGGACGTGGCAACTACCGTGGAAGAGGTCGTGGACGAGGCAGGAATAATTTTTTCCCGAGAAAAAATGCTTTTAAATACTCTGATAAACCACGAAACCAAGATATAGAAACCAACAAAAGGGTTCCTCAAACGGGAAAAGATGCTTGCAACAGGTGTGGTATAAGTGGACATTGGGCACGAACATGCCGTACAGCTAAACATTTAGCAGATCTATACCAAGCATTAATTAAAGGAGAAGGAAAGATGCCGGAAGCAAACTTTGTTAATGAAGAGAATACCTCTATGTCTAGCCTTGATGTATCTGACTTCTTTATAGATGACATTGTTTAAATGTGAACTTTTGCTTGGTAGAACAATATCATAGATAGTATCATCAACCAATAATGTGTGTATAAATGTTATTATAAACCTTTTATGCTTTTTACGATGCCTTTACTCTACTCATGTATTTCATATCATTAATAATAATGTTTATTATATTTTCTTAAACTAACTACTTTTACTTACCATTTATGAAGATATGAATTTATCAGAAGATGAAACAAAATATCAATGTTTATTCGACAGTGGAACAACACATACAATTTAACAAACAAAGAGTACTTTTTAGAACTCACAATGTTCCAAGCAAATGTTAATACCATTTCTGGAACAGCTAAACTGATCGAAGGATCAGGAAAAGCATGCATTATACTTCCAAACGGAACCAAATTAATGTTAAATGATGCCTTATATTCAAGCAAATCTCGAAGAAACCTCGTGAGTTTTAAAGACGTACGTCAAAATGGTTATCATCTGGAAACCATGACAATTAATCAAGTGGAATATTTGTGCCTTACGGCTAAAAAATATGGCAAGAAACATGTGTATGAGAAATTACCATCATATTCCACAGGACTATATCACATTGATATACGTCCAATTGAAACAAACATGATATCCAACAAGAAGTTGGATGATAAAATATCCCTTACTTTGTGGCATGATCGATTAGGACATCTTGGTACAGGAATGATGAACCGGATTATTGAAAATTCAATTGGACATGCAATCAAGAATGTTAATGTTACTCAATCAAATTAGTTATCATGCTCTGCTTGCGCATTAGGCAAGCTAATAACGAGGCCATCGAAAAATAAAATCACCATAGAACCCACAACATTTTTGGAAAGAATACAAGGTGATATTTGTGGTCCGATTAATCCAGCATGCGGACCATTTCGTTATTTCATGGTGTTAATCGATGCCTCCACCCGATGGTCATATGTGACCCTTTTGTCAAGCAGAAATTTGGCATTTGCAAAACTCATTGCTCAAATTATCCAATTAAGAGCTCAATTCCCAGATTATACAATAAAAAGGATAAGGCTTGACAATGCTGGGGAATTTACGTCTCAGACTTTTAATGATTTTTGTATGTCAATTGGGATTTTGGTTGAACATCCAGTGGCTCATGTACACACATAAAACGGTCTTGCTGAATCATTAATTAATAGATTGCAATTCATTACAAGACCATTATTAATGAGGTCAAAGTTACCTTCATGTGCTTGGGGGCATGCTATATTACATGCAGCATCCCTCATCAGAATAACACCTACTGCTTATCACAAATATTCACCATTACAACTAGTTTCTGGCAACGAACCAGATGTCTCACACTTGAGAATTTTTGGATGTGCTGTGTATGTACCAATTGCCCCACCCCAACGTACAAAAATGGGTCCACAAAGAAGAATGGGAATTTATATTGGATTCGAATCTCCATCCATCATAAAATATGTTGAACCTATGACTGGTGATTTATTCACAGCTCGATTTGCTAATTGTCATTTTAATGAAACAACATTCCCATTCTTAGGGGGAGAAAAAATGGACCCAATAAAAAGGAAGGAGATAGAAATCACATGGAACGCAATACAATTGTCAAAATTTGACCCCTCGGGCAAATTCTTGTGAACAAGAGGTCAAGAAAATTGTCCATCTGCAAAGTGTTGCAAATCAATTACCTGATGCATTCACAGATATTAAGAAAGTGACAAAATCACATATACCAGCAGAGAATGCACCAGCCCGTATTGATGTTCCTAATGATGAAAAGGTTGGAGAAAATGAAACTATTGCCCGCAAAAGGCGTGGCAGACCACAAGGGGCAAAAGACTCTAAGCCTAGAAAATTGAAAAAACAAGATGAAATGGTAAATAGGACCAACATTGCCATCCCAACTGAGAACCACGGAGTTAAAAATGGAAATGATGACAATAAAGATAGCAACATTCCGAAAGAGGACGAGGAGAAGAATATTGACAATAATGAATTGTCAATAAATTATGTTGCTACAAAGAAACAATGGAATAGAAAAGATGTTGTCATTAATGAAATCTTTACTTACTCCGTAGTGGTTGAGATGACATATGATGAGAATGATGTCGAACCAAGGACAGTAGACGAATGTCGTCATAGAGATGATTGGCCACAATGGAAAGAGGCAATTCAAGCAGAATTAAATTCACTCGAAAAACGAGAAGTCTTTGGAAAAATTATCGAAACACCAAAAGGCATAAAACCAGTTGGATATAAATGGGTGTTTGTAAGGAAAAGAAATGAGAAAAATGAGGTAACAAGATATAAAGCAAGACTTGTGGCACAAGGTTTTTCTCAAATGTCGGGGATCGATTATGATGAAACATTTTCCCCAGTAGTTGATGCAACTACATTGAGGTTTCTGATAAGCTTGACTGTGTCAGAAAGACTACAAATGCGTCTAATGGATGTTGTGACTGCATATCTATACGGAACACTTGACACAGACATTTACATGAAAATTCCCGTTGGACTCAAGCTACCAGGAGATCACAAGCCTAGAGAAATACTTTCCATAAAATTGAAAAGATCACTTTATGGGTTAAAGCAATCAGGGAGGATGTGGTATAATCACCTCAGTCAATACCTCATAAAGAAAGGGTTCAAAAATGATCAAATTAGCCCTTGTGTATTCATCAAGAAATCACATATAGGATTCGCTATCATTACTGTCTATGTGACGATCTAAACATTATTGGAACTCCTGAGGAGTTCGATATGACTGCGAAATACTTGATGAAGGAGATTGAAATGAAAGACCATGGAAAGACAAAATTTTGCCTCGGCTTTCAAATTGAACATCTAAAGGGAGGAATATTTGTCCATCAATCAAACTATACTGAAAAGATTCTAAAACGTTTCTATATGGATAAAGCGCACCCAATGAGTTCCCCCATGGTTGTTCAATCTCTAAATGAGAAGCATGACCAATTTCGACATCGAGAAGATGATGAGAAGGTTCTTGGCCCTGAAATACCATACCTAAGTGCTATTGGTGCCCTAATGTACTTAGCAAATAACACACGACCTGACATTGCTTTTGCAGTAAATTTGTTAGCCAGGTACAGTAATGCACCAACCAAACGGCATTGGAAAGGAATCAAGCACTTATTCCGTTATCTTCGCGAAACAAAATATCTTGGTTTATTCTATCAATAAAGTGAAGATGATACGCTTTTCGGATATGCAGACGCCGGTTATATGTCAGACCCTCAAAAGGCAAAATCGCAAAATGGATATGTGTTCACTTTTGGGGGAACTGCAATATCGTGGAGGTCAACAAAACAAACATTGATCAGCTACATCATCAAACCATGCAGAATTGATCGCCTTATATGAAGCAGGGCGCGAGTGTGTTTGGCTAAGATCAATGATTAGTCATATTCAAGAATCATGTGGAATGAAAACAATTTCAGGAAGTCCAACGGTAATCTATGAAGACAACACTGCATGCATCACTCAAGTTAGTGAAGGTTTTATCAAAGATGATAGGACTAAACATCTATCACCAAAACTCTTCTTTACGCATGATCTCCAAAAAGAAGGGAAGGTTAACATCCAACAAGTTAAGTCATGCGACAACCTTGCAGATTTATTCACTAAGTCGCTTCCATCAAAGAAGTTTGAAGAATTAGTTCATAAAATTGAAATGTGTCGCTTAAGGGACATATGTTAGATTCAGGGGGAGTATTATATGCACTGCACTCTTTTTCCCTTGTTCAGGTTTTTATCCCATTGGGTTTTTCCTAACAAGGTTTTTAATGAGGCAGCATACCAAAGCATATAATTACTTATAACTTACCATGACATTCAAGGGGGAGTGTTATGATATTATGAATGTCAAAGATACTATACAAGCAATTGATTGTATTTGCATTATTGTACATATACTACTATGCTAGACATGATTACAAATAGTGTGTGTATGTGTATGATTTTTCCCCTATAAATACCAATGAGCTCCAACAATTGGAGTGCATCGAAGCATTGCAACATACAACTTCTTATTCCTACTTTCTCTTATTTCTGTATTTCTCATAACATGAATAATGTTGTCTTTAATTTGTATGGCCATGGTACGTTGTTATTCTGCCCTATATAGCAGTACGTACAGACATATGGTGGTAGATCTTCATTTGATGTTGTGCTGCTGAGTAAGGGCTCGTTTACATTAGTTGAATAGAGATGAACTGAACTGAACTGAACTGAACTGAACTGAGCTGAACTGAACTGAACTGAACTGAACTGAACTGAACTAAACTGAACTAAACTGAATAGAAGTGTATTAATTGAACTAAATAGAGATGAACTGAACTGAACTGAACTGAACTGAATTGAACTGAACTGAACTGAATTGTACTGAACTGAACTGAACTGAATATAATCTGAAGTAAACAAGCCCTAAAAAGTGATGAAGCAATTAAATAGGGTATTAGATCAACCCATTTAATGTAATGTTGGATTTGGTGGAGAATCCTTAAATGACATAGTCCTCCACCGGTTTTAGAAACCCTATTACCATTAGGATACAATGCGGCTGACCAAGGATGCATGGACACACCTCCAACTAAAAAATCCCGTATCCGACACCAACACGACACCGACACCCGTTGGAAAGACGTATCCACATTGAACTAATAATTGATTAAGTTTACTCAAGTTTCCCATAACTACTCTTGAGCTATTTTTCTCGCTTTAATTGTTCATGTCTTATATGTCATGAATAATTTATACAATGAATAATTTTATTATCATCATCAAAATTGATATTTAATTCAGTGTTATATTGAAATTTCACTACAAGAAAATTGATTTTTACTTTACCAACAACTTCTCATTTTTGGCAACAATTTAACTTTGTTATGGGAGATCCCGTTACTAAAGGTATTTGCAACGAAAATCGCTTATTGCCAAAAATGCATTATTTGCAACAAAACTTTTGTTGCGGAATATAGCTTGTTGCAAAAACTCAAATTGGTCTCTGTGCCTGAAGCTTATTTTTTTACAACAAAAGTTTTCGTTAGTAAAAATAAAAAAATTCAGCAACAATACACTTTGTTGTTAAAAAACATCTTCTGCCACGACATACTCGATGCAAAAGAGTACACGAATGACAAATCCCTTTATGACAAACATGGGTCATTATTTTTCTGCAACAAAATTGGTTGTTACCAATAATAACTGATTTATAGCAACAATTAATTGCGTCGACAAAATTAATATAACCATAATGGTTTTTTTTTTGTTATATATCGTAATACCTGTTTTTGCCAAAAATCATCAAGATAACAATTTAAGGTTGGAACGGGCGATAGCTAGAACAAGGTACGGAAAATATATGGCGAAAAATAAAAGAGAGAAGACACGAGAAAATGGTGACGCGAAAAACCCAAGAACAAGGGAAAAACCGCGGGTGGCTATGAGTCCACCAATCCACTATGATTCGAGCATAAAAGCCGTTTTGTACACGTACAATATCTCGAGTTATATACATTTAAAATGGCTAAAACTAGCTGAGTAGCACCCTAGGGGTATGGGCAACATGTCCTGCTTCTTTCAAGTACAAACGATAACTATCTGCTTAGCTATGCTAAGCGGAGTATTTCTGGGCTATGGAGATATGGGTTTGTAATAAGGTTTTTTCTCTCTTTTTCTCCCCCTTCTTTTCCTTCTTTGAACACTTATATAGCCATAAATGTTGTTGACCCTTGCTGCCCACTCTCCTAGAAAATAGGTAAGTGGTCCTTAGTGGTTTGACTTGGTAAAACTACTTGCTGAAATGTAGGAGTTTGTTACTGATATTCCTCCTGGCCTTCTGCTACGTGGGTTGCTTCCTTTTGACTGTTAATGTTTCCTTGTTTGTAGGACGTTAGTTACAACTCAGTTTGAACAAGTCTTCTTGCTTGGATAAGTTTTAGGCATGTCCATACTCCATGATCTTCATGCTTCACGTGCAACGGTCATGTTGACAGCTTCATGATGACATCATCACACACGCACAACTACTTCTTAGGACTTGGTTAAGTAAGTGAAGTTAATGACTCCATTTATTTAGGAACTACCTCTTTGCACCATTGACCATGCATAACTTCCATAATTCACTTTGAACATCCTTGGTGCTAGTTGATCCGCTTGCTCTTTTGCCTGCTGTTCAGCTTACGAACCCGACTCAACTTATGTTCCAGCTTACGCTCAGCTTATGTACTTGATCCAGCTTATGTTCCAGCTTACACTCAGCTTATGTACTTGATCTTGCTCACGTTCCAGCTTATGAACCCGATACCTAGCACCATTTAGCTTATTTACCTATTCCTGCTTATGCTCCTGCTACTCCCGGCATGTGCTTGGCTTATAACCTGTAACTCTCAGCTTACCAAGCCGAGTCTCGGCTTCCTACCTGTAATCAGGTTAGCTAAAATGCACCATAGCAATACCATATTGTAAATTTGGGACGTTCTAATAATATAAAATTAAATAACAAAAATCTATTTGATATAAACACTCATTACAAAATAGCCATAACACATTGGCTTGATTCATATATTCATAATGTATCCAAAAGTGTATTACGGAGTACATAACTTTCTAACAAAATATACCAAGAGATAACATGAACCATTTCTTGTTCAAAAAATTAGGCCATATATCCAAGTTTTGCCGTAAGAGTCGTACAAAAAATTGCTAGATAAACTTGTTAGCTCCACATGATATCTTCTTTTCCCAAAAGCATGAAATTCTCTTGATATTCTATTCTTCAATTTTCATCATCATCATCATAGCCAGAATTCAACCTAAAAGATCAGAAAAAGGAAGAATGTTAGTTCAATGTATACTCAAGAAGGGGGGGTTGAATTGAGTATGTGTGTTTTTTCAATCGTTTTCAAGGTTTGTTTATCTTTTTGTGAGAACAACGATAGAATAGTAAATAAAGAGTAGGGACACAAAGATTTAACGAGGTTCGGCTTCTAAACAAGCCTACGTCCTCCACTCTCTCACCAATATTATTAATCAACTCAGAATAATAACAAGGTTACACACTTAATTAAATGCTACAACTATGTAACACTTAATTCCCCAACTGTTAACTCTAACAGTTCACTCAGTGTTCACAGAACACTCCCCAACTACTTCCCTCTAAGTGGTTCACATATTACAAACTTAAATCTCCGTAAGTTTTTCTCTTAAAGATGGATATGGAGATAGTTTTGGACTAAGGATAGACTCTCAGAAAATATGACTTGGTTTTCTTTGGAGAGAAAAAGTGTTCTAGGGTTTTTTGCAAAGATTGTTTATATAGGCAAGGAAAAAACCGTCCACTAGAAGTGTGCTTGGAGACTTGCCTAAATTGTGCAAACAAGCTCAGCTGACACAAGTAGAAAGGCACCTATTTCAGACCTTTGTATCCTTCCACTACATGTAGTGGGAAGTACACTAAAGTCCAAACAAATACATTTCAAGGCTGATTTTGTAGATTAATTTGGCAGATTTCCAAAGTACAAGTGATCAAATTTTTCAAATAAATTTTCAAAAATAATTTTGAACACCAAAATTTGTACGGATCACTTGCGTAATACTGAGGTCTGTTCTCACAGTGGTCTCAGTACTACTAAGTCTACATCTGGTAAAGGGAACTGTTCCAAGCTTGTTCTGTGCCTGTTCGTAGCTTGTTCTTGGCCTGTTCTCTTTACTGGATGTAAACTTAAAGTCTTTTTGCTCTTTACTTAAAAACACTAAGGATATTTTCCTAAGCCTATTTTACAAGAAGATCCTAGAAATATAAAAATAAAAAGCTCCAAGCTCTTGGCTTCTGATCTTCAAGTATCTCAAGGCCTTCAAGGTTGCCTTGATGAGTCCTCACTTGATTCAACCTGTTCATATACAAATATACATAGACATCAAGTATAGAGGACTGGTTTGTCATCATTCAAATCAAACATGGTTCAACAATTTCCCCCTATTTGATGATGACAAACCATGAAGTTCCCCCTGAGAACAGTAACCAATTGTTTCAAAATAAAACAACTGTTCAGAGGAACTGGTCTTGCAGTGTGCCTGTAGTCAGATTCATAATCTCAGAGAATAAAAAATACACAACAGACTAAAGCACAATTAGACTGATTGCAATGGTCAGTCACTCATCACATTACTCAATTTATTATTGAGTTTCAGCATTAAACCTGTAACCTGCAAGACTTATCAGTTATCAAATGTAGCAAGAGAAATTTCAATTTCACTTGGAAGAATTTCTTCCAGTTGGGATGGATAGGAGCACTTGATCTGAATTCAAGATACTCCTAGGCAAAAAGCTAGGCCATCTCTTAACAAGGTCTGAACCTTGTTCAAGTTGCTACACTTGATACTAGGAACTTCAGCTGTCCTATTCCCCCTTTTGGCATCATCAAATGACAAAATCAACCATAGCACAAAAATTAGGAGAAGGTAACAAGTAAAGTCAAATATAGGCATAATATTAACACAGCATTCTAGAGATGCTGTCCCAAATGTGAGTACCTGCAACTCACAATCTAAAAATGTTCAAGTGCACACAGAAGTTAAAAATCATACAGATCAGGACCATTCTGCAGAGAAATTGTTCAGAGAAATTGAAGATAGTAATGTTAGTAGGGAAAGGGGGTAGGCTAAGAAGAAGTGGTGTTATCATCATCATCAGAATCCTCAGTAGAATCCTCATTCTCATTTTCTACACTCTCCTCCTGCTGCTTCTTCTTGACTTGGGCAATGATGGGAACTGGTCTCTTGGTGGTCTTGGGCTTGAAGCTGGAAGAGGAGGTAAGCTATTCTTCATGGGAGTCCAACCGTGCTGATATGTTCTTGATAGATCCATCCAGAGAAGTGCACAGAGCATTGACACTAGCCATCATCTGTTGCAGTAGTTCCCCATGTGTTTGCACCTGTTTGGACAGTGACCCAGTAGCTTCCTCAGATCTGGAACTGCTGGTTCTTCTGACCCCTTTGGTCCTCTCTTCATCCCTCATTTTCAGCATACCACCCTCAAAGGTCATCCCCTTCTGACCTAGGATCTGGTTGGTGAGGACAGACATTTTCTTGACCTCACCACTCAGATGTACCTTCTTACTTTGGAACACAAGTGTAAGCCAGGCACCATAGGGTAGAGAGTGGTTTGACCTTTCCAGAATGCTAACCATGTGGGCTAGCATGAGACCAGGGAGACTCAACTTAATTTTCTCATAGAGACAGTAGATAATCACAGCATCCATCTTCCTAACATCCATTCTGCCCTGAGCCCTAGGGAGTACTATCTTAGAGGCAACTGTATGGAACAGCCTCATTACTGGTTCCCTTAGTTGGCCAATAACATAACCAGCACTATCATTTGGAGAACCAGTAAAGAGAGTGGTCTGTATGTGTTCTGTACTGACCTCAAGAATAGTTGGCCAGTTGTCCTTGGAATAATCAGAGAACCCACCTCTTGGTACACCTAGTACCTCCCCTAGACTCTTCTTTGAAAGAGTTATGTCGACCCCTTCGACCTCACTCCAAACTTTCCCTTTTTCTAACTTTCCCAACTTTGAGTAAAACTCCTCAACACAAGTTTCAAAAACATCTAACCTCTTGTCAAACAGCCCTTCCCAGCCCTGGAACTCTATGGCCTCTTTAAAATCTTCTAAAAATGGTTGACTCATCCAAGACTTAGGACATGCAAAACCAAATAAGACACCCCTACCACTTAATTCATACAGTGGTTCAGAAGTGGTCTTACCTTTCTTCTTGGCAGGAATCTGTTCAGAGGCAGAAGCAGCTTTCCTCTTCTTTTCTGTTGGGAGTTTGGTTGTAGGCTTAGGGCTCTCAGAGGCTTTTCCCTTCTTGGCAACACTCTTCACCCTTTTCTTCTTTTCATCCTTCTTCCCTTCAGGAACCACCTCAGCAGGTTCCTTTTTAATCTCTTCCTTACAGACCCTTGTCCTCAAGGGCCTAGTTCTCTTTCCTGTTTCCTTTTCCCCTTGCACAACCCCTGTGATCTCGACATCCATGTCCTGAACATGAGTGTCATCATCCTGCTTTTCTGTTTCTTCCTTTTCAACTTCCTTCTCTTTAGTGTTGGGCACTGTTTTCTGTGTGGTTTGAGGTGATGGTGTAGGTGTTTTCTGTGGTTGTGAAGAAAGTGATGGGGTTGTTTCCTTTTTTGGTGGAGAGGGTGGTGGAGTTTTGGATTTTGGTGGTGATGGTGGAGGATGAGTTTCAGCCTTTGAGGGTGATGGTGATTTTTGTGGAAGGGAAGAGATAGTAGTTTGTGGAGATGGTTGTTTAGGTGATGGAGAGGGTGAAGGCTTAGATGGTGATTGAGTTTTCTGAGGTTGATATGGTGGAGATTTTGGTGAAGATGGTGGTAATGATTTAGGGCTTGGTGGAGGAGTAGATTTCTCATCGGGCTTGCATGTAGCCTTAGATTCAGCAACTGTTTCTGTTGTGACATGGTCGTTTTCTTATTCTTGCTTCTCTTCTGCTTGGTGGTGTTCAGCAACCACAGCAGTGTTTGATTCCTTCTCAACTTTGGAGGGTGTGAAACTAGGAGATTGGCTTAGTCCACGGCTTTTCTTCTTTGCAGCCTTGTTCTTCTTTCTTCCCATTTTGATTTTATCAGTAGATTTGATGAAGGAGAGAGAGAGAAACTGAATTCGAGTTCTTGAAGAGGATTTTGATGATGGTGCTTAGGGTTTGAGAGAGAAGATTAATTTCAGAAAGAGAGACAATTAGAGAGAGAAATCAGTGTGAAAGAGTGAATTAAAATGATGACAAAAGGCAGTTATTAGAACAGTTAAGGTAGAAGTTACTTTACACTGTTCACAACGGTCATGTGTCAAAACAATTAAATCCTCAAATTCAAAGTTGAGGGTTCAGCAATAAACTGACATAACCGTTGTAAGGGACTGGTCTGACGATGGTCTGACGCTGATCTGTATATATTAAAAACTTAAGGCATCTTTCAGTTAGGCAACTTAGAGACACCACACATTGGAACAGCATCAACATAAGAATTTTGAGACCACTTGCATAAATGACATTTAAGAGTTAACCAGCCCTGCTTATATACACTAATGATCAAAAAGTCAAACATAGCCAAAAAGGGAAAGATAAGTCCTAAGAAACTAGGATCTAATCCTTACCATACCAAGTAATGTGCGGAGTCTGACAAACACTTCCCTGCTTAGAGGTTTAGTGAAAATATCAGCCAATTGTTCTTCAGATCTGCAAAATTCAAGATTCACATTTCCTTTTTCAACATTGTCTCTGAGAAAATGATGTCTGATTTCAATATGTTTGGTTTTAGAGTGCTGGACAGGATTTTAGAAATGTTTATAGCACTGGTGTTATCACACAATATGGGAACACTTCCGGAACAGACCCCAAAATCCTTAAGTTGTGTCTTTATCCAAAGCAATTGAGCACAGCACAAAGCAGCAGCTATGTACTCTGATTCAGCTGTGGATAAAGCCACTGAATTTTGTTTCTTAGATCCCCATGAAATGAGACAAGAACCTAAGAAGTGAGTCATTCCTGAAGTGCTCTTCCTGTCCACACTAAAACCAGCATAATCAGCATCAGTGTATCCTAAAAGATCAAAATTACTTCCCTTTGGATACCATAAGCACATGTCCTCTGTACCACTCAGGTACCTAAAAATTCTCTTAACAGCTTTTAGATGAGACTCTTTTGGGTTGCATTGAAATCTTGCACACAACCCAACTGAGAACACTATGTATGGTCTACTAGCTGTTAAGTAGAGAAGTGAGCCAATCATACCTCTGTATAGCTTATCCTCAACATCCTTTCCTTTCTCATCTAGGCTCAGTTTAGAGGAGGTAGGAATAGGTGTGTCATAGGATTTTCTATCTTGCAGACCATATCTCTTGAGCAGCTCCTTGAGATACTTTTGTTGGTGGATCATGATTCCATCATCCACTTGCTTGATTTGAAGCCCTAGGAAGAAGCCAAGTTCTCCCATCATACTCATCTCAAATTCACTCTTCATTAGGTCTGCAAACTCATCACACAAAACAGAATTAGTAGCCCCAAACAAAATATCATCAACATATACTTGGACCACTAACAGATCTGTTCCCCTTTTCTTTAAGAATAGAGTTTTGTCCACTGAACCTCTCTCATAATGATTTTCAATAACAAAGCTAGAGAGTCTCTCATACCAAGCACGATGGGCTTGTTTGAGGCCATAAAGAGTTTTGTTTAATTTATAGACATGATCTGGACAAACTCTATCCTCAAAGCCAGGGGGCTGTTCCACATACACATCTTCTTTCAAATAACCATTTAGAAAAGTAGTTTTAACATCCATTTGAAAGAGTTTAAAGTTCATGTGGGCAGAAAAGGCAATTAAGATTCTTATTGCCTCAAGCCTGGCTACTGGAGCAAAGGTTTCATCATAGTCTATTCCCTCTTGTTGGTTAAACCCTTGAACCACTAGCCTGGCCTTGTTTCTGACTATAATACCTGAGTCATCCATTTTGTTTCTGAAGACCCATTTGGTTCCAGTAACTGACATCTCATTGGTTCTTGGTTCAAGATGCCAAACCTGATTTCTTTCAAACTGGTTCAACTCATCTTGTATGGCCAAGATCCAATCAGGATCAGTTAGTGCAATCTTATAGTCAGTTGGTTCTATGTGAGATAAGAAGGAGAAGTAAGCACAGAAGTTCTTCCAAACAGAATTTCTAGTTTGGACTCCTTTTGATAAATTACTAATGATTTGATCAGAAGGATGAGAGCTTCTTTGCTTAAACATACTCTTTCTTACAGCATTTGAGTCACTTAAGTTAGAACCAATGTCTGTACTGGTTCCCCCTATTTCATTTTCATTTTGAGAGTGTGGACCAGTTTCTTCAGTGTTCTCTCCCACTTCATCTTCAGCTGGATGGGCAGGAGAGTCACTGAGTTCAACAACCTGTTTAGCATTTCCCTCTGCTTCACCAGACTCATTGTTGTTTTCAGGAGGAGTTGGAGAGTCTGGTTCAGCAGTGTTCTCTGGTTCAGCTCCAGTGAAATTTGTCATCCCAATTTCAAAGCCTTCATCATCATCTACCTGCATAGGCTTGTTGAACATGTTAGTTTCATCAAGCAATACATGGATACTCTCTTCAACACACAAGGTTCTTTTGTTGAAAACTTTATATGCCTTGCTATGAGGAGAATACCCTATGAAAACAGCTTCATCACTCCTGGGTCGAACTTGTCCAAACTGGTCTTACCATTGTTGTGTACAAAACACTTACAACCAAATATCCTTAAGTGTTCAATGTTTGGTTTTCGACCCCTTAGAAGTTCATAAGGTGTTTTTCTTAGTATTGGTCTTAGCATAACCCTATTGAGTATGTAGCATGATGTACTCACAGCATCAGCCCAAAATTTCTTGGACAAACCACTCTCTAAAAGCATGGTTCTAGCCATTTCTTCTAGAGTGCGATTCTTTCTTTCAACAACTCCATTTTGTTGTGGAGTTCTGGGGGCTGAGAAGTTGTGAGAGACACCATGCTCCATACAATAGGTTATGAAGCTAGCATTATCAAATTCTGATCCATGATCAGATCTGATAGATGTTAACTGATGATTGATCTTGTTCTGGACCTGTTTCACTAAAATTTCAAATTCATCAAAAGTTTCATCTTTGTATTTCAAGAATATGGTCCAAGTGAAACGAGAGTAATCATCAACTAAGATAAATACATAACTAAAGCCATTTCTACTTTGTACACGCATAGGTCCACATAAATCCATGTGTACAAGTTCAAATGGTCTAGAGGAACTAACCACTTTCTTTGGTTTAAAGGATGATCTCACATGCTTGCACTTTGCACACTCTTGACAGAGCTGGTCTGCCACATATTTGATGTTAGGTAAACCTATTACCAAATCTTGTGTTCTCAACTTGTTGAGCAAAGTGAAGCTAACATGTCCTAATCTTTTATGCCAAAGCCATTGGTCATCCTCTACAACACTAAGGCAGAGGGCACTGTTCTGTGGAATTTGACTTAAGTATGTAATATACACATTGTTATGCCTTGTTCCTTCACAGACCAGTTCCCCTGTCTTAGGGTTCACTACGTGACAAGTGTTTGATTCAAAATTCACTTTATTTCCCTTGTCACATAGTTGAGATATGCTCAAAAGGTTATGTTTCAAACCTTCTACATAGTAAACATTGTCAATTGCTTGGGAGAGTGACTTTCCAGCCTTACCTACTCCTTTGATAAGTCCTTTGCTATTGTCACCAAATGTCACGTGCCCTCCCTCGAATGCAGTGAGTGAAAGGAATTGTTCTTTATCCCCAGACATGTGTCTTGAGCAACCACTATCCAAATACCAATATGGCTTTCCTTTCACTCATACCTGGTTGTCATCTGAAGTGCTTCCACCAGCCATGAGACAGAGAACTTCTTCTTCTTGCAAACAGACCTCAGACTGGTCTGTGCATGTGAAAGCAGTTAGACAGAGATTTGCTTCTTCTTCATCTTCCTCATTTTCTGATTCTGAATCTCCCCAAACTGCAACTAACATAGCTCTTTTGAAAACCTTCTTCTCAGTCTGGACTCTAGGATTTCCTTTGGGATTTTTCCATGTTGGACACTCCTTGATTCTGTGCCCCATTTCCCCACATTTAAAGCAACCAGCATTGGAACTGGTTTTCCTGAACTGTCCAGAACAGTTCCTTCCTTTTACAAACTTACCCTTGGACTTTGTACTAAGGTATTTTTCAAACCTTCTGGCCATGAGACATATCATCTTCATCATCTCAGATTCCTCTGCTTTGAGGACCATTTCCTTGTTTTTTGAGCTAAATTTAGCCTTTGAATCTACCAACATCTCATGAGTCATCAAGGAACCAATAAGTTGTTCTAGAGATAGTGAGGACAGATCCTTTGCTTCTTGTATGGCTGTAACCTTGGGCATCCACTTCTCTGATAAGCTTCTCAACATTTTCCTCACCAACTCTTCACTCGAGAAGGTCTTTCCCAATGACTTTAGTTCATTTACAATGGTCATGAACCTTGTAAACATGTCCTTTATGTTTTCATCTCTAGTCATTTCAAAGACTTCATATTTTGACATAAGCATGTCAATTTTTAACCTTCTCACCTCAGAGTTGCCTTCATATGCAAGCCCTAGTGTATCCCATATTTCCTTTGCAGAAGAACAAGCTAGAATTCGATTTACCTCACATTCTGCAATTCCTTGTTGAACAAGTGACATTGCCTTTGCATTTTTCTCCAGCTTCTTGTAGTCTTCATTTGTGTACTCTTCTTCTGTCTTTGGAACTGTGAGCCCTTCCTGATTCTTCTTGTGGATGAACGTGGGTCCATTTTTGACAATCATCCAGCATTCATAATCTATCCCAATGATAAGATTTTTCATGCAATTCTTCCACCAAGAGTAGTTAGTGCCATTGAACTTGGGGAGTCTTGAACTGTTTGATTCTTGAGTAGACATCTTCTTGCTCCTCTAGGTAGTTAACCTTTTGAGAAGTTAGGCTCTGATACCAATTGTTAGTTCAATGTATACTCAAGAAGGGGGGGTTGAATTGAGTATGTGTGTTTTTTCAATCGTTTTCAAGGTTTGTTTATTTTTTTGTGAGAACAACGATAGAACAGTAAATAAAGAGTAGTGACACAAAGATTTAATGAGGTTCGGCTACTAAACAAGCCTACGTCCTCCACTCTCTCACCAATATTATTAATCAACTCAGAATAATAACAAGGTTACACACTCAATTAAATGCTACAACTATTCCCCAACTGTTAACTCTAACAGTTCACTCAGTGTTCACAGAACACTCCCCAACCACTTCCCTCTAAGTGGTTCAAATATTACAAACTTAAATCTCCGTAAGTTTTTCTCTTAAAGATGGATATGGAGATAGTTTTGGACTAAGGATAGACTCTCAGAAAATATGACTTGGTTTTCTTTGGAGAGCAAAAGTCTTCTAGGGTTTTTTGCAAAGACTGTTTATATAGGCAAGGAAAAAACCGTCCACTAGAAGTGTGCTTGGAGACTTGCCTAAATTGTGCAAACAAGCTCAGCTGACACAAGTAGAAAGGCACCTATTTCAGACCTTTGTCTCCTTCCACTACATGTAGTGGGAAGTACACTAATGTCCAAACAAGTACATTTCAAGGCTGATTTTGTAGATCAATTTGACAGATTTCCAAAGTACAAGTGATCAAATTTTTCAAATAAATTTTCATAAATAATTTTGAACACCAAAATTTGTACGGATCACTTGCGTAATACTGAGGTCTGTTCTCACAGTGGTCTCAGTACTACTAAGTCTACATCTGGTAAAGGGAACTGTTCCAAGCTTGTTCTGTGTCTGTTCTTAGCTTGTTCTTGGCCTGTTCTCTTTAATGGATGTAAACTTAAAGTCTTTTTGCTCTTTACTTAAAAACACTAAGGATATTTTCCTAAGCCTATTTTACAAGAAGATCCTAGAAATATAAAAATAAAAAGCTCCAAGCTCTTGGCTTCTGATCTTCAAGTATCTCAAGGCCTTCAAGGTTGCCTGGATGAGTCCTCACTTGATTCAACCTGTTCATATACAAATATACATAGACATCAAGTATAGAGGACTAGTTTGTCATCATTCAAATCAAACATGGTTCAACAAAGAAGGAACTACTCAGCAAAAATATTATTGTTTAAATCAAACATATTTCAGTTATTTTTTCACAAATAGTAACACAACAAATATGCCTAAGATAGCTAACTATACTTACGTCAACATTAGTTTCATTATGAGATAGTGTAGATATTTTTAAAAAATCCACCATTAAATTAAAGTAGTTTGAACACCCCACTTATACTTAACCCAAATTAGCTTAATACATCGAATCCAAAATTAGTTTGACAAATAAGTTCAGAAGCAATACCCGAAGAACTGAACATTAAATAAAACAGTTTGTAAGTTATAAAATTTCAGATAAACTCTAGCAAAATTACTAGTGTTCTTGGTGCAAAAAAGACCAACCTAGCATTGGAATAGACATTGTACAAAAACAATCAGCGAAATCTACAAATAAAACCCCAAAAATCAGAAACTATAAAAACCCTCAAAAGATCCCAAAATTGACTAATAACATTCGAAACCCCAAAATGCAGCAAAAAAACAACAACGATTAGCAATATAAAAAACCCTAACATTCTTAATCCCTAAAAAAATGTAAAACCCTATGATCAGAAAAAGAAGAAAAATAGACTGAGGAAGGAAAGTAGGAAAAAAAGCAGGGTTTAAGCAAGGGAGAAGAAGAGTACGGATCTTCTTAGTCAGATTGGGCTCGAAAATTCAAATTCAAATTTCGAAACTGGAGGATGTAATGAATGGGCCATTATTGACACAGATAGCCCAAATTTGAAGCCTAGAGGAGTGGTAAACCTTAATACTGGCCTAATTGTATTAGATAAAATGATATAGAACAGTGCCTTAAATAAAAACCTAACTAGTATTGTAGCCCGGGCGTTGCCCCGGGTCATACGGCAAAATCAAGCATGAAAATGTGATAAAAGCCAAAATCAAACAAAACAGCGGAATACCTAAATTAACCATATAAGAAAGAAGTTGTCGGCGGAAAGAAATCGCAGTTGATGATGCTGTAGGATTCGCGTCGCTGGAATAGCTTGGTGCCTAAAATATTGAAACAAAACCCGTATAATATTAAGACATACTCAAAAAATCAAAACCCTAACTATTGAGGAAAAATTAAACAATGACTGAGAAATAAGGACAAACCTTAAGATTGAAACCCTAAGAACTTAGAAAACTGTAAAAATGAAACCAAAAAATCGAAACCCTAACTGTTGAGAAATCTGAAAAACTCGAAAAAACAAGGAACCGAAAAAACGAACACACCCAAAATAAGCACGCATCGCTGGAGGAGAGAAGTCGCGATTTTCACCTTCCAGGAGTGTAGTTGATGACGACGATGTTGATGATGACGACGATCTACATGGCGGGGCTTGGCTGGAAAGAGAGAAGGAAAGGAATTTTAGTTTTGAGAGATGAAAGGCATGGCAAAACCAATTGTTATATGTGCCCCAGGACCATGTAGCTTTTTGTGGTCCTCAATTTTCATTTTTTACTCTACAATCTTTATTTTTTTAATCTTTAATAACACTATAATATTCATTTTTTTTAACCACAATTTTTTTTAAAAAAAAAACTAAAAGCTTCATTTTTTGTGAAACTGATTTTATAAACTACAGTATATAATGCTCACGAAAGCACATAGAACAATTGTGGTCTCACGCATCAGCGAGTCAGTTTTAACAACTAAAATGAATATTTATTTTTTAATACTGAATGTTTATTTTTTTATACTAAATATTCACATTTTTTAATACTAGATATTCATTTTACCGCAAAAAATCCGACCTTACATTCACATTCGCAACAACTAAAATGAATATTAATTATTGTATATCGAATATTCATTTTTAATACTGAATATTCATTTTGTTAATGTTGAATATTCATTTTATCACAAAAAACTTGAACCAACAATCAACTTTGCACCAACTAAACTCAATATTCATTTTCTAATATTGCATATTCATTTTGTTATACTAAATATTTATTTTACCACAAAGAACCTGAATTTACATTCACTTTTGCGATAACTAAAATGATTATTCATTTTTTAATACTAAATATTTATTTTTTTAATAATAAATACAAGCAAAAGATTAGCTTGTGCGGGTAACCATAGAATGTATTTGAAAATTGTTCTTAGGGAAGTGGAAGTGAAGATTTTAATTGTTTGCTACTAATTAGTTTTTGGAAAAATTGCTAAAAATATTCTTAAGTTTGGGTCATCTTCTCCGATCCAATTATTCCCAACTTAGATTAATCCTTGAATAATCCCAAGTTTGAGGGTCATCTTTTCTAATTGGTCCAAAGCAACTTGAAACTTGCTGAAGAGGTAAAAAATGTTGTGGGCCCCATATGTTTTGTTTTAATTAGGATTAGTTATAAATAATTAAGATTAATTTTGTTTTAATTATAATTAATTTTATTTCTCATATTTCTCTTCTTCAAACCCACCACGGCCACCACTCTCACCGGAACCCACCCGCTGGCCCAACTACCACCACCCTCACGGGAACCCCCCCAACTGCCATCATCCTCACCAAAACCAAAACATTACATGGCCACCACAAACTGTAAAAATACCACGACACAACCCCCAAAAACCGTCGCACAACCCAATTGAACACCAAGCACCATTGCACAACCGCTATCCCACGACCAACCTCACCAATGAGCCATCCTCACCCATGAGCCACCCCCATTTCTGAAACTGCCATTAAACCCCTCAAGACCGCCACCCAAACCACCATTAAAATTGACTTGTCCTCACCCATTGAACCGCGATCCTCATCGTTGAAACCCACCTAAACTCACAACGCCCGCCAATGAAAGGGATGCAGATGAAGGTGGCTGATTCAATGATAAAGGCTAATGTGATGATGAAGATTGATGATGATGGTAATGAAAATGATGAGGGCTAATTTGATGATGAAGACTGATTGGATGACGAAGTTCACGGGTGGTTGATTAGAAAATGGTTGAACATCTTATGATGGAAGTGTGAAACGTGGGGTTTGGGTGTGTATATTTAGTTTTTTTTTTCAATTTTTTTTAGCAAAATAATTTTTTTTATTGTTAAAACAAAAAAGTGGGCCCACTGCATTTTTTTACCTGCTTAGCAGGTTTCCAACTGCCTCGGACCAATTAGAGAAGATGGCCCCTAAACTTGGGATTATTCATGAATTAATCCAAGTTGGGAATAATGAGAGAAGATGACCCAAACTTCGGAATATTTTTAACAATTTTTCCTTAGTTTTTTTGATACGTAATTAAAAGCAGATATTTTTCACTCTATTTGCAGAATAGAATCCTTGAAAGTAGGAAGTCAGTTAACTTTTTATTTTATTTTTTACTCCTAAACTACATCGTTTTGGCCAGGAACCACAGAAACCTAAGTGGTCTTGGACCATATAATAATTTGCGTGGCAAAACGGCAGAGAGATAGTAGTGGGAAAAAAGAGGGTGAGAGCAAGTAGTCTGGTTTGTTGAAGCAAGAGAGCACGATGTCTAGGGTTTGAAACATAAGGCAAAGACACGTGGAGGAAGAAAGATAAGTACTTATAGATAGATATATGTTAGAGTTTTTTGTCTAAAACTACACAATATCATAATATGTTGAACAAATAATATTCATCCCATGCAAAATCATAATATGTTGAACAAATAATACACAATATCCATTTCCTACCAATACAATATTTATTTATTTTAAAACAATATTCATAAATCTAAATAAAGAACTAATGAATGTAACATATTATACGCATAATTAACACCATTCCCAAAGTACAAAACAAACTTTATAAAAACGTAAGAAAATCTTCATATTCAAAAGCATAATAATCATTTTTCAATAACAATGTGAACCAAAATCTTCATCCCATTCAAAATCATAATATGTTGAACAAATAATACACAATATTCATTTCCTACCAATACAATATTCATTTATTTAAAAAACAATATTCATAAATCTAAATAAACAAGTACTGAATATAACATATTATACGCATAATTAACACCATTCCTAAAGTACAAAACAAACTTCATAAAAACATAAGAAAATCTTCATATTCCCGTCAATAAAAAAAACAAATCTTCATATTCAAAAGCATAATAATCATTTTTCAATAACAATGTGAACCAAAATCTCCATCCCAGTCAAAATCATAATGTGTAGAACAAGTAAAACACGCAAAAATTCATTTCCTACAAATACAATATTCATTTTTTTTTAAAAAAAATTCATATAACTAAATTAAGAACTATAGAATCTAACATATTATAATGGTTGGGATTGAACCATTCTAAGGTTAATACTACTCAGTAATCAAAATTCAACAAAACATAAGTCAAATCAAACATTACACTGATCACGAAAAAAACCTAGCACAAATCACCAAAAAGGATACCAACCAAAAAAGTCACCAAAATCAATCAGAGTAGTAACAATATACTATTCTGAAAAATCAATTAGAGAAGCAAAAATGATGACAAATTTGGAATAAAAACCTCGGAAACTTCAATAAACTTACCCAAAAACCACAAATAAAGCATGCAATGCTTACCATCAATACAAAAACCGAAAGGAATAATACAAATACTTACTGTTATCATCAACAATATCAATATCATCACAAAAAACCTCCTAGCAAGGCACAACAATATCATCCATCATATAAAATCCATTGAATACGTGAATCTTCAATCTTCAATGATCCAGCAAATAAATTACTACTGAAAAAAAACTGATTTTTACGTAAATTATTATAAGAGATTAAGAGTAGAAGCAAAGAATTAAGTTGTGCTTTTAATTTAGAAAAAAAAATTAATTTTTACGTTTAAAAAAAACTGATTTTTTTTTTATGAATTTAGAATTTGTTTTTAATTCCTTGAAAGTAGGAATTCTATAATAAGAGATTTTACGTAAAAACTGATTTTCCATGTGAATCTAGAAACTGCTTTTACGTAAAAACCTAAAAGAGATTTTTTTTAAACTCCAAAACTACGTCGTTTTGGCCAGGGACCACGTAGACCTACGTGGTCCTGGGATCATATAATAATTTGCGTAGTGTTATCTAGTAAGTAGTAACATTGTTGTTTATTGAACTGAAAGCCCTTTTTTTGTTTCATTGGGAATTTTATTTAGTAAAGTTTATGAAAAGTTGTCAAGAATAAGTTAATATTTGGAAGATCTCCCACAATTAATTCAAACTTTTAGAATTAAGCTAATATTGTTATGCTAAAAATAGGTTAAGTGATTATTTAATCTATTAGTTACCTGTTGTTTTAAGTTAGTGTTATCATTTAAAACAAAAATCCGTTGAATGATTGTAAAATAGTGATCTAAAACAAAAGAAAATTTTATGAAAATTTAAATAATTATTTAACCTATTTTTTGTTTAAATAATAGCAAGGTTAGTTTAATTCTGAATTTTCAAAAGGTTGACTTAGTTGTGAAAGATCAGGCAAAAGTTGGTTTATTTTTGTCAATTTTTTTTGTAAGTTTAAGAGGTATATGGTTATCAAAGTATGATTTGGGTACACATATCATTTTTGTAAGGAAAATTTGTTAGAAAACCACCTTATAAAATAATTTTTTTTGTCAAAAACCACCTTTTAAAAAAAAAATTTGTAAGAAGCCACCTTTTTTGGATTTTTTTTTTGCGAGGAACCACCTTTGGTTGAATGTCAGGTTTCGATTTTGGGTCATTTTTGGCGTGGTGGTTAAAGGGAGGAAAAGGGACGGAGACGGCTTGGGGAGGTACGAAGGGGTTAGCCGAAATGGCGGAGAGAGGTTCGATTTAAACACCGAAATTAAGCTAAAGGTGGTTCTTTAAAAAAAAATTAAAATAAGGTGGCTACTTACAAAAAAATTAAAAGGTGGTTTTTGACAAAAAATGTTTTATAAGATGGTTTTTAAAAAATTTTCCTTTTTGTAAACCTAATATTTTCAGTTGGATTTACTTTAATGTAAATTTTATTAATTTAAAATCAGAAGTCATGATTATGACAAACTCAAAAAGGTTTGTAAATCCCCTAACCTTTTATTTAATCTCTTAACAACAAATTGATAAAAGTTTGCTTGCCAACCATTACGCACAAGTTTAGAAAACCAGTTACCAGCTCACAACAAAAAAAGAAGAAAGAAGAAGAAGATTTGATCATAGTGGACCATAGAGCTGTCAATTTAGTTAAGAATTGTTGGTTCAACTGTTAATCTAACTGAACTGAACTTAACTTAACTGAAATAAAATGAACCAAGAATCAAATGACTGATAACCGAAATTCCAACTGAAACAAAATGATCTGAACTTAAATGAACTGAAACTGAACTGATTGATTAACTAAAATCAATTGAACTGAAAAAGTTGATTATATAAAACTGTTTTTAACTGATCATAACTGAGCCAAAACTGAACTGAAATTAACCGTAAGTTGTTTGGTTTTGTTAGTTTATTATTTAATTTAACTCTTTTTAATTGTTGATCAACTGAACCGAAATGACTTATAAATTGTTTGGTTTTGTTAGTTAACTAAACTGTTATTAATTGTTGATCAATTGAACCAAAATTACTTGATTTTGTTATAATTTAAAGTTAATTTAATTGTTAATTTGTTATTAAAGTAATTATATGCCATAGTAAAACTTTAATAACACTATAAAATTAACTGGTAACCCATAGTAAGTAACCCCACTTACTTAAGCCAAGTAACCCCACTGACTCAAAGTTAGTAACCCCACTGATTTACACTTAGTAACCCAGCTAACTCACTCTTAGTAACCCCGCTTACCATACTAGTAACCTCACTAACTCACACATAGTAACCCACAGACTTAAAGTTAGTAACCCCGCTGATGACTCAGACTTAGTAACCCCACTAATTTACACTTACTAACCCCACTGGTTTACACTTAGTAACTCCGCCAACTCACTCTTAGTAAGTAACCCCACTCACTCATAGTTAATAACCCCTCTATACCGAGTAATGGTCCTCTTAGTAAGTAACCCCACTCACTCATAGTCCATTCTCCTAAATCAATAGTTGAGGATGTATCAATATAGTAAGTTGAGTCTATGTACATGACAAATTAAAGAGTGTCACAAATCGGTTGTTTTTAAAGAGTAAGCTTCATGATTTGAAGTTACAAGAAGGTAAGCCCATTAAGTCTCATATTGATGAATTTTGTTCAATTGTTATGGATTTGCATAATATAGAAGTAAAACTTGATGATGAGGATTTGGCTATTACCTTATTGTGTTCATTACCTCCTTTATACAAGCACGTCAGAGAAACATTGCTTTATGGTCGTGATGAAATTAGTTTTGATGATGTTAGAAATGCCTTGTTGCAACGTGAATTAATTGAGAAGCAATTAGTTGTCAAAGAATTTGATTCTTCTCATGGTGAATGACTTGTTATGATTCTTTTAATTCATCACATAAAGAATTAATTTGCAACTATTGTCGTAAGAAATGTCATATTAAGTCTAACTGTCTCAAGCTTAAATGTAAAAAGATTAATTAAAGAAGAAAGTCAAGATCGGGGTAAGATTGATCAAGAGAAGGAAGCCGCTAGCGCGAATTTTGCTCATGGTGATCAAGATGATGACAATGTTAGTTTTGCTGTAAATGATGTACCTAATTCCACTGACAAGTGGATTATCGATTCTAGAAGTTCTTCTCATGTTTGTTCCGTTAATTAATATTTTTCTACCTATGATTCAGTTTAAGGTGGAGGACATACACTTGACAATTGTGATGTTTGCAGCATTGTTGGAGTTGGTTTGGTAAAGATGAGAATGCTTGATGGTGAAATGATTGTATTGACTAATGTGCGTCATGTTCCTGATTTGAAATTTAAGCTTATCTGAGTGGGTGCTCTTGATGTTCAAGGCTATGTTTGTGCTTTTAAAGATGGTATTGCTACGATCTCTAAAGGCTCTAAGGTTGAGATGAAGGGCGTTAGAGTTGAGACGGTTTATGAATTCGTTGATTATGTTGCGTTTGAGTTTGAATTGATTGGTGCTGATGTTAAGATTGTTGGAAGCAATGTGTCTAATTCGTTTCTCTCTTTGGATCATTGTGATAGCGATTTGGATGTGGGGTTGTGGACGTGCATGCTGGTTCACAAGTCGAAAGTTGTGCTTGTTTGGTTGCCTAAGCATGTTTTAGGTTTAAGTTCAAGCTCCTTGTGTTAAGATGGAGCCCGATTAGGTTTTGTTAGAGGAGGAATGAGGAGATTAATGATGTTTACTTTATGTTTGGCTCTTAGCGAATTCGGTCCAAGATAGAGATTGTAAGGTGTGGGTCGAATTAGGTTCATAGCTCATAAAATTGTTTGGTGTCTTGTGTCGAAAGTCTTCCTGATATTGTGGTGGTTAGGTAGAGTGTTCCGTTGGGCAATAGCGGCGGTGAAAGATGGTTAGATGTTTGTCGTTGGAGGGGAGGCCACGAGCTTTATGGTCCTTGGTTTGAGAGGAGGATTGTTGGTGTTTGCAATCCAAGTCCTACATCGAAAAAATAACAAAGTGTTGTCTTGCTTATTAATGTCCACCAACTCCATTAGTATGAGGCCTTTTGGGAAGGAGCTCAAAAACAAATCCGTGCGGGCTTGGCCCAAAGCGGACAATATGATACTAATGTCGGAGTTCAGATGGTGTCGTCACTACTACAAAAAAAACAGCTATCGCCTCCCATTTGGCCCGTCACAATAGGCCCCGACACGATAGGTATATACCTAACATGTCACATTTTAGGCGACGCAATAGGTTCTTTTATGCGTCACCTGAAATATAAAAGGGGACGTGATAGCCTAGGATGACATGCAGTAGGTAGGTTTATGCGTCGCCTCTAAAAAAAATACTGATGCGTTAGGTAGGTTTACATGTCCCCTTAAACATAAGATGGGACACGATAGGGTATCTACTACGTCACCTCATTATAAAATGCGACACAATAGACCATCTATGGTGTCCACTAAAAAACAAAGGGGACACGATAGACCTCTAACGTGTCACCTCTATCAACAGAGGCGACGCAATTGGTTGTCTACTGCATCGCCTTATCACAAAAGGCGACGCAATAGAGTATCTATTGTATCACGTTAACATAATATGCGATGCAATAGGCCCTATGATGTGTCACCTATGAGATAAAAGGGGACGCGATAGACTCTCTAATGTGTCACCGCTATTATTAAAGGCGACACGATAAGCCCTCTGATATTTATCCAAATCCAAAAAATATAATCGCCAATTTATAATAAAAATTGATGACTGCCAAATTAAAATATCAAAACAATGCTAAATAGTTCAATTAATAAGAGATTCTACTATAAATATCTGAGATTTACATGTAATTCAAGTGTAACGACTAAAAATATAAAAAATTTCAACCATTTTAACAATAAAAAATTCCAAATACAAGCAATTTAAGTGTAACTATTAGAAATATAAGAATTACACCCAATGATAAATAAAAATATCTACAACATTTTCCTTCGCCTTTCATAGTGGCCTACAAGTCGTTTACGAAAGCTTCGCTTAGCACCATGAATTCACCCAGCAAATGGAACCTAAAACCAAAAGCTAAAGTATGTTAAAAGACAAAACTGTCCATTCAAGTCATTAGATCAGAGTTGCTAGTAGCTAACAATAATTCATCTAGTGAAAAAATCTCATTTCCAAATGACAGACATTATACCATTTATGAAAGAAGATAGAAACATCACAACATAGGCGAAAGCAATATAATATATTGGTAATTAAAATGAGAGTAAATTGGTAAAGAAGATTAAGGTAGAAGGAGAGTTAAAGGATCTATAACAAGATGCATCATGAAAAGCTAATGGGGGCATGAACATATGATCACTTGCTGGAACTAATTCTATAATAAAGAAGAAAGAGTAATTATTGCCTCTATAGATAATATTAAATGCATGAAATTGTGATATGATGAATATTGAGAAGCTGATATAAAACTAACATCAAGCAAGAACAGGAAATCTATGAGAATGGGGTAAAAGAGAAGAGATCTTTGTTAAATGGCAAGTTTATGGCTGTTTCTGCAACTAAACTACTGCAGCCACAATCTGAGATCAGAGGAATGAGTATAAGTACCTTTTGAACCAAATTAGCGCTCTACATTTCTCATGTTAGAAAAAGATCAATAAAAATGAATAATATAGCAAATCATTAAATCCAATGTTTTTCTTTCTAGATAAATAATAGCTGAATTAAACGTAACAATGAAGAAAGAACACACTCACTGGAATCCCAATAGCAAGATAATCAAGAAAACTCCAAATTAGAATATAGGATCAAGTTATTCAATAGGGAAAAATTCATTATCAATACCATCACCCCATCACAATAGTGCCCAATAATTTACCAAAGACTGAGGCAAACAACCCATCTCCCTGAATTGTTTGCCATATACAAGAAAGGAAATCTAATGAGCAAGTGAATCATAAGTTATTAGCACAAAAAAGTGAGATTTTGCTTTCCACAAACTGAACATATAGCTCTATCTTTGAAGGAAAAATTAGCAGTTTTAGTCACTGATTAGCCTTCAATTCAAGAAGTCCACCAACACCTAAATTCTATGATTCACAAATGAAAAGAAAAAAAAACAGAGGTCAGACAACATAGACCATCTCCCCACATCAAGTTTACAATGAAACAATTCAAGTTACAAATTTACAATTTGCAACAAGAAGAAATCAATCCACCAAATGTCAAGAATCCAATTCCCCAAAAACATTGAAATACAACCATGTCATAAATCAAAAGAAAAGAACAACAATAGCATAATTAAACCAAACAAAAAACCACATTTCAGATGTTGAAACCCTATTAACCACTAAAATAAGAAAACAAGTAATTACAGTTAATTCGATAAGAAACATAAAATTCAAAACAAAAAGAAAAAAAATACCTTAATTCGCTGGTTTTGAAGTATACCTGAAGTCTGCCAGGCTTACCAGAAACTTCGTGAAGGCGTGAAGCACTTGTGGTCGGTTGTGGATTCAGACGTGAAGCAGCAAAATCCGTCCATTATTGAAAATTTATAAGAAAAATCAGAATTAAAGAAATAAAGAATCAACCAAAAAGTATAAGAGAACAATTCAACAAAGATAAGGAAATGGAAGAACCTTCGAGCAAGGAAATGGAGGTGGAGCAGGCGACGCAGCAACCGCGGCTGATGGCGACAGTGGTAATTGGTTCAACAGAGCAATACAAATCAGAGTTCTGCGTTTGTGGGTTCGGGGGGTCGCCACCGTGTATTGATTCAGCAGCGCAATACAAAGCAGCTTGGAGCAGTGCAGGCCGTCGTCGCCGACTCGCCGCTATAGATCTGTGGGTCGCCGTCGTCGCCTATGGTGTGGGATCGTCGTTTTCAGAGCAAGGGTTTTCTCCTTGCTATGTGAGACGCAAATTATTGGCTGGTGTGAGTCCAAAACAACGTTGTTTTTATAAAAAAATAAATTATTTCGCTTCTCTTTTCTTCTCTCTCCTTTTTGCTAATTCGTTTTTCTTTCTTCTACCAGTTTACACCTTCATTTTTGTTCTTTTTCATCAAATTTTGAGCATTTTATGTTTGTACCTTCATTTTTTTTGCCCATGTTATTTTTTTCATCATGAATTTTTTATATATTTTTGTTTGCATTGGTTAATATTTTTAATTTTGTATTTATGTTGTGAATATTTGTCCTTGGGATCGTAAACATTGCATTATGGTAAACATTTTTCATTTATGATGTGAACATTTCTGCGTATTTGATTTTTTATTTTGTTGTAAACAATTGTCTTTGAGCTCATGAACATTATTGATCTTATGGTGAACATTTCTTTATGACTTGGTGAGCATTTATTGTTTAATTTATGAATATTGCTATTTAAACTGCGAACATTGCCATTTTTATGAACATTTGTGATTTATGTGGTGAATATTTATATTTAATTAGTGATATGTAAGTGTTGTGAACATTTATTGTTTAACTGGCGAACATTGCAGTTCTTATGAACATTTATGATACATGTAGTAATATTTATATTTACTTGGTGAGTTGTAAGTGGTGCATTACTATTTATTGTTTAATTGGTGAACATTACTATTTAAATTGTGAACATTACTATTTAAAATGTGCGTGATGAATATTGTGCATAGTCTTGTGAATATTACTCTTTTCGTGTGTGAACATTACTCTTTTTGTGTGAACATTTGTAGAGTATATAAGTTTACAGGTGACATTCTATAAAATGTGATGAATATTGTGCATAGTCTTGTGAACATTACTATTTTCGTGTGTGAACATTTGTAGAATGTATAAGTTTACAGGTGACATTCTATAAAATGTGATGAATATTGTGTATAATCTTGTGAACAATACTCTTTTCGTGTGTGAACATTGCTCTTTCGTGTGTGAACATTTGTAGAGTGTATAAGTTTACAGGTGACATTCTATAAAATGTGATAAATATTGTGCATAATCTTGTGAAAATTACTCTTTTCGTGTGTGAACAATACTCTTTCATGTGTGAACATTTGTAGAGTGTAAGGTGGGAGGGAGCGCGTCAGGTTTTTTTTTTCTTTCAGTAGTTTGGATGCGCGGGACCACAAATAGCTGGCTGGTCATGGGTCTATCTATTACCTACTGTATGTGAGGAGCTAGGGTTAGAGCATGATTGAGAGGAGGTTCAGTTTTTTTGGGGCTAAAATTGGGAAGTAAACGTGATTTATACAAAGTACTCCCTCTACACAAAATTAAGTGTTTTTTTAAACACAAAATTAAGTGTTTTGACCAAAAAACTCTCATAATTTATCATTTTACGAAGTAAACTTATGTGAATTACTTGTTTATTTTTATTTTTTTGACGAAGTAAGCCTAATTTTAAGCTTCTAGCGAATTATATTATTTTTTCTCAAAACTATTACGTCGAAACTTTGTATAAAATCCAACACGTTAGCTTTATGCATCACACATTATATAAAAATGGCTATAACACCTAATGTGCCACATATTACATTAGAAGTGATGCGATAGATTAACATATCTAACGTGTCGTATATTATATTAGAGGCTACACAGACACACAGTAGGCTATATCGGGTAGCAAGTCAACTTGTCTTACTACCAGAATGTTAATGTAATGGTTAGCTTATTTCATAATAAACAAAAGGTTGACTTATTTTGAGCGAATGAGTGAAAATTAGATTATTCGAAGCAATTTTTCCTTTTTTTTAAATTCTATGGTGGAGTATTATGTGAGTGATTAACCCGAAAAATATTTGATAATTGTGTGTTTTGATCAATGTTGGAGTTAATTCTTCATAGGTCTCACCGTCTCATACTTCACTTCAAAGTTTTACCGGCCTTAGTTTGATCCTATTATTATGTTCAAAGTTCAAAGTATTATTTTGTTGGAAAATTTGACAAAAATAAGCCAAACTTTGGCCGGTCTTACACAAATAAGCCAAAATTTTGAAATACCAAAGATAAGCCAACATTTGCATCATGTCAGCCAAATTTAGGTCAGAAAATTTTGATTACCCACATTAGTGAACCGTGAAATAAAAAAAAAAAGAGGAGATCCATAAAGGATAAAGAAGAAATATGGCGGTAGAGGCCGATTTCGATGGGTCGAGGTATTGGTAAATAAAATTCTCTAATCTAAATTTGGCTGACATAGTGCAAAGGTTGACTTATTTATGAAATTTCAAAAGTTTGGCTTATTTATGGAAGACCGGTTAAAGTTTGACTTATTTTTGTAAAATTTTCCTATTTTGTTTTACATTAACAATATACATTATTTGAATTACAAAATATTTTTTTTATTAAACAAACTAATTTTCTCTTTTTAAAAAAAATAAAATTAACTAATTATCTAGAAAAAAAACTTAACATGGAATTCAAGGTAAATCATGCATCAACTTTCCAGATTTGATACAATAGGTGGCAATCATTTAACAATTCCAACATCTTTCGAGCAATTTTATTTTATTTATTTATTTTTGGAGCAAAATTAAGTTTAATTTCTTGAAATTTTTGTTTTAATTTAATGTTAAACAATGAGCTTATTCAACAAACTTTATGTTCAAGAAATTTGTACGAAAATCCCACCTTTTGTGGAATTATTTTCTCAAATTTGCTGAAAATTTTAAAAGAATAATTAAATTAGTAGGTACCTACTATTGCGTTTTTTATTTTATAGGTACCAACTTTTGAAAATTTACCAGCATCACGAATTATTACATAAAGTTGCTATGATAGGTATGGATAACCTATAAAGTTGCAACAATATTCAAGTCATATACCTATCGTTGCAATTTTTAGTAATAATTTGTGCTGCTGGTAAATATTCGAAAGTTGGTACCTATAAAATAAAAAGTGCAATAATTGGTATCTATTATTGTAATTATTCCAATTTTAAATTTCCCACCTTCCAAACTTTTTAAAAAATTAAACAATTGGGAATTTCCCACCACAACTCTCTAGCTAGTATATATATTCATCACATATAGATAAATTTAATTACCATGTTAAATCATTCAACAGAAATCATTTTTTTTGCAAGAAATCATTCTCCCTCTCCCTCAAAAGTAGACTCTCACTAACATTAAATAGGTAAACCAAATAAAACCTAGGCTTTCTTCTAATTAACCATTGCTGATCATGTATTATGAAACAAAGACAATAAAGTTGACCATAATCTACCCAAAACCACATGAAAAAGTTAGGTTTACAAGAACTGTACACGTACCAAAATCAAAAGTATTTGATGAAATTGAACCCCTTCCTCTTACTACGAATCCATCACCAAAATCAGAATTATTATTTGATGGCGTCGAACCCTTTCCTCTTAGTAATACATCATTAAACTCCCATACAAACAAGAAAAGAGATTTCTCACAGATCTCCAAATCCACAAACTTTAAAAATTCAAAACCCAAATCAGAATTATTTGATGAAACTAAACCCCTTCCTCTTAATACTACATCATTAAAATACCAGCCAAAAAAGAAAAAGGATTTATCACAAACCTCCATGTCTACAAACCCTAATAATTCAAAACGAATGAAAATTCTGCGACAGATTAAGGCCATTGGAAGAAACTACCGTGCGGCAAATCGACGTCTGAAACTGTAAACTGCATGCTATGACTAAGGACTACCAAGTTGCTTAATTATTTTAGTTACTATAATAATAATAATGCTTGGTTCAATTCGTTGTAATGGTGTTTACCTTTCATTTATTTATTTTTTAAATATTCGTTGTAATTAGGAGTAATATAGTACCATACTCCGTATATCTTTCTCAGTTAATTTAGATTTAATTGTTAAATTGCGTAACTTTGGTTTCTTCACTGAATTTTCCAATGTCTCTTTCTAGTTCTAGTTTTATTTTAGGTCGTGTTTGGATATTTGAAATTCATTTCAAACGGATGATTTTTTCTATTTCTGAAATTGAAATGTTACAATTTAAATGACTATTAATATTTGTTTGGGTTGTTTTCAAATTTTGAAATGACATGTTTTTATTAATGATTTCAAATACACAAGATTTGTTTGTTAAACATTTGTGTTGGGAATTAGGTCAAATTCAATTCCATTTTTTTACTTGCCAAACATGTAATTTAGCCCAAATTCATTATTTCAAATGAAATGCTTGTATCCAAACATAGCATAATATAATCTATGTGTAATGCGTTCGACGATTTCTAGAGTTTATGCTCATTTGAGGTTTCCTAGAAATAAAGGGAATAGGAAAAGAGCTGAGCGAAGAGAACGAAGCAACCAAACTGATTGTCCATTTTGTACAAAATATGTCAATTTAGCTTCATTCACACACATTATCCAGAATGTGGTTAAAAAGGTTACATTCAATTACTTTGAGTTTGACTGGTGAGTAGACCTGGTTATTGTCCCGACATGTCTCAACGCCTCTGAAAGTGGTTGTTGTTCCTGGTGTCTTGTGTGCTGATGAACTGTACAATGAACAAACGGTGAGCTGACCCCGGGGTGTTTCCGGGGAAAGACCCTCCAATGCTTAAGTCAGCAATGGGATTCAATAAGAGAGAGAAAGAGAGAGAGAGAGAGTTTGTAGGTGAAAGAGTATGTACCTTATAATGGTGAGATCATCCCCTATTTATAGGGAGTGGTTTAATACCCTGCCGGCCTGTCTGGAGGCTGGCAGGGACACGTGTCCCATGGGGACTGGTCACGCAGATCGTGTGCTCAGAGTTAGTTATAACTCTGAGTGGGTCGTCACGTGTAAGTCCCTCATAGGTTGAGTTAGTTAATTTGTTAGTGAGTGGGGTGTGTGCACTTAAGTGGTGCCCTAAATGGGTGCCACGTGGTGCACTGGGTCCACTGCTAAAAGATTCCCTTTGGCTTCAAATAGCTGCCAGTTATAGACTGGCAGCTTCCGGGTCCGGCAACGTGTGGGTTCAGTCACTGGTATGGATTGTGAGCTGACGGTCGTGACGCCTGGTCCGCTAGGTGCTGGCGGTTGACATCTTGGCTGGGACGTCAGTAGGGTGGACCTGTCGGTGTACCAATAGGCCCCCATACAACTAGCCCCCCCAAAAAGTATAAGCATCGTTAAGGTGGGGATGCTTTTTAAAGTAAGTCACCACAAGATGTCTGAATTAACTGACACGTGTCCGTAGAAGATCAAAAGTCGAGTGGTGGACCCGGTTGTACTATATATAACGTCTCTGAGACGTTTTTCTCCCATTTCACTTTCAAAATTCTAAAAAATTTCGAACTTTCTTTCTCTTCCCTCCTAAAGGCGATTCGAACAGTCTCGTGCCATTTGCATCTTCGACCCAGCTATTCAGCAACCTCCTTCACTGTAATTCGATACCTTTGAAGTTTATCTCTTCAACCAAAAGACAAGGTATGTGTTTAATTTCGAATTTCCGTTGTTCGAATTTTTAATTTTGAAGCTTGGGCGAGTTTGCATGTACGACTGTTCGAACTCTTTAGTTAAAAAGTTGTGTCTTTCTTTTGTATTAAAGAAGTATCTTGCTTCGTGCAAGAATTTGAGGTATAAAAACTTATTTTTTGAAGTAAAAATTCATTGTTATGCACAATTTTTGCTATATTTCGCTCTTTACTCGTTACTATGCAAGTACGCAATTTGCATTGCTTTGCGTGTCGCTCATTAATTTTGCAAGTCTATTGTTGGTGAATTAACTTGGCGTGTGATAGTGTAAAGAAGGATGTCAGACGCCAGCGATAGCCAAAACGACAATCGTATTTTAGAAAGCGACCGAGATAGTGGCAGGTCGCCACAAGAGAGCGAGTAAGATGACTCGTTGTTGTCGTCCCCTACCGAGGAAGGGCCGTTAGGTAATGCTGGGACATCTCGGAACAGCAGCCTGAAGGGGCTGCGATCCCTAAAGGTATTGGCGGTATTATATGGAAACTCGCATACTGCCCCCTAAAGCCAGGGTATCCTATTCAATTAAGAAAGGATATTCTGGATAAAAAACCGGCGCCAGAGAAAAGTAGGGCAAAGCCGTCTGCCAAAAGCAGACGATTGCCTGACTTTTCATTGGCGTCGCGAATTTTGACAGACTGTGAGGGGACACGTAATCCGACAGGGTTTAATCATGAACAACAAAGGGACGTAAGGATTCTTCGTGAAATACTGCGCTGGACCGGCGAGTCTATGGCAGTAGGAGCGTCAGATCAGTATTGGTTTTCATCCATTCACTCTAGTCTGGAATTTGACCAGTATGGCACAAACGAAGATCCTTCGCGGCCTAACCCCTTCGCTGCTTGATCAGTGCATTTGTGCACCAACTTATAGGTCATTTTTCATCCTTTTTATTCTTTGTTTTGCCCATATTTGTGCATTTTTAATTGGTTTTTCCTCCGCTCGTTTCATGTTACCAAGTTTTAGGTCTCGTTTCATTTTTTTGGTATTTTCTATGCATTTTTGAGAGAAAATGGGAATACAAGTGCTTTGATATTTTGCATGAGATGTTTCAGGTCCACGCCAAAGCATTCGGAGCCTTGTGTGCGAAGCCCGAGCCCGGGAGTGACAGTTCAAAGCTTGAGGTGGAATGAAATGGCAACACCAACGCCGAGCGTCCGCTCCACCCCCTCAGAGCGTCTGCTCGGCCTAGATCACAAAGTCCAGTGGCTGCTAGCAAAGGCCAGAGCGTCCGCTCCAACCCATGGAGCGTCCGCTCGACATGCATGGAGCGTCCGCTCCAACCCATGGAGCGTCCGCTCGCCATGCATGGAGCGTCCGCTCCCCTTCCTCAGAGCGTCCGCTCCCACCTGCAACGGCTCATTTATTCTGAATATTCCCCTTCTCCCTCATGTAATATATAAATACCCCAACTCTTCTAGGTTGAGGGCACGAAAAAATACAATACACTTAGCATATTTTTCAGTAATTTTAGAGAGAGAAACACAATACTTCTAATACTTTTAGCTTGTAATCTTCAACAATCTCTTCTCCATTTGCAATCAATCTATTTATTCAATCTTCTAGTTTGGTATTATTTCTCATCTCTCTTTCCTTGTTATTTGTTCATCATTTGTATGATATTATTTGTTGAGTTATTACTTGTCATTAGCTATAATTTCTTGTTCATTGTTATTGTGATTTTGAGTTTAAATCTTTGAAATAGAATTTGCAAGTCTAGTTGTTATTTTCCATGTTTATTAGTTTTTCTAGTTCTTCTATCATGTTTGGTCTATTTATGGCTTTTGTTAGTATGAACATCCCTCTCCTAGGCTAGATTTCTAGCTAGGGGAGGGGGAAAATGATGGTATTTTGATTATTAAACATGGAGTAATTGTTAGCTTGGTGTGAAATAACTTTTTGATGCTTGTTTTCTAACATGGATTGAAATGCTAGATTAGGAGTTTGGCCAACTTCTAGGATAGAATCTTGGACTAACCAAGTGTGGTTGAGAAATCTAAGCACGAGGTTAGAGACAACATGTTAGGAAGGGTCTAGAGTATTTCGAACCGTGTTTGAGCGAGGTAGAAAATGAGAGATCTAGTCTACCGAGCGATTCGATCCATGGTGTTTGGTTTGGTCTAGATTGAGATGTTGTGTAAGTGGGTCGGCTGAGAAATCTAAGTCCACTTGCATTAACTAATCTCCTTGCTTGAAACAATTGATTTTATGCTTGTTATGTGGTTGCTCCGTGCTTAATTTTTGGAATATCGCGTTTTCCCCCTTTCCCTAGTGCCCTTTAATCGTTGATTTTACTTCATTTTAATTTAATTTGTTTAATTAGATTTAATTATTTAAAGTAGTTTAATCACCTCTCCTCTTTATTAAAACCCCCTTTTCACTCAATAACTTGACTAAGTAATCCGCTAGTTTCTTGTGGTTCGACCCCTTACTTTCCTATACTACTTGTTAGGTTAGCCTAGGGTAATTATTTTTGGCCGGATTAGGAACTAACGACCCCTAAGCCCCGATCAAATTTTGGCGCCGTTGCCGGTGAGCTACGGTGTTATTTAGTTCGTTATTGTTTGATTTGTTTTTATTTTATTTTTACGTTTTATTTTTAATTTTGCCTATTTTCTTTATCATTAAATTAGTGTTGTTATTTGTGGTTGGTGTCGTCAATTGCTAACGCCTTGCTTAGTTGTGTTTGTTGCTAGTGTTGAATGCAAAGGCGGTCCCAAGGGCCTCCCGAATACTCTCTTAACCTTGATATCAACCGTACTTTGCGTGGGGTTCGTAATTTGTATCAAGACTTAGGTGAGTTTGGGGAAAACCATCCTGACACATCAAGCACATCAACAGAAAGCATGGGTGATGAAAATTCCGGCCCGTTGTTCCGAGACTTTGGGGCTCCGGACAACTATGAGCTTACAAGCGGACTACTTCTTCCCACAACCAACACTAATTTCACCATACATCCCCACTACACCAACATGGTCCTGCAAAATCAATTCACGGGGATGGCACATGAAGACCCTATTGAGCATCTCAACCGATTCTTGGAGCTTTGTGCCATGGTTCAAACCAACCAAGTGACTCAAGACTACATCCGGATGCACCTTTTCCGTCACTCTCTCTCCGGGCGTGCCTATAGATGGCTTAAGAATCTTAAGCCACGATCATTGACTACTTGGAGTGAAGTGGCCTCGGCGTTTCTCAAAAAGTTTATCTCCGAAAAAAAGACCGCCGAAAAGAGAAGAAATATTGCTACGTTCCAACAAGAGGATGGGGAGTCACTAAGTGAGGCATGGGAAAGGTTCAATGAGTATGTTCGAGCTTGCCCCAATCATGAATATTCTAAGAACCAACTCATCCGGACTTTCTATGAAGGGTTGGATCCTATCCCCAAGTCACATCTTAATGCCGCTTTTGGAGGCCAAATCTCTAAAGTTCCCCAAGCTGAGCTAGAAGATAAGATTGAAGAAGTGGTGCGAGATTGTGCATGGGGAGGTCAATCAAGAGCAACAACCAAGAAGCCGGGGAAGTATGAGCTTGACCCCGAACAATTGAAGGCCTACATGGAGCAAATCGTTGACAAAAAGATGGGTAAATCTCAAGTGGCATCAACTTCTACACCATCCACCAAGGCTCCGGTCTTCTCTTGTGAACATTGCGGCGGTACAAACCATGATGCTAGTTATTGTGGTGGTAGGGATTTCCACCCGGAACAAGTGGCGGCTATGGGTTATCAATACAATCAAAGAGATTTCCGAGACAATGTGAGAGGTAACCAAAGGCCTTATGAACAAGGTGGGCAATCCAACTACACAAACAACAACCCCAATCAAGGAGGGTACTACAACCACCCAAATCATCCAAACCGGCAACCTTTCAGAAAGCCACCTTTCAACCAAAACTTCAACCCTCCACAAAATCATCCCAATCCTCCATTCCCTAACCCTTCTATGCCTCACCATACCCCAACTCAAGACACCCAACTCATCTTAGACCAATTCAAAAACCTCCAAAGAGAGATGAGTGGATTCCAAAAGGAGTTAGGTCAACAAAGCACCCAAATCAAAGAAATCACTTCCCACCAAAAAATGACCGACACCCAAATTGCCCAATTGGCCGACAAAGTGGCCCAACTTTCTAATGACAAGCTACCGGGACAACCTTCGGCCAACCCCGCTTCTCACTCCGTGAATGCCATCCATTTAAGATCGGGAACGGTTTATGATGGGCCTACCGAGGAGCAACAAATTAATGAGGAGGCACCCCAAAGTGAAGAAGACAAGTTGGTAGAAGAGGAGGTCATGGTGGAGAATTCAAATGCTAAGGGTGGCGATGATGGGCAAGATTTGGGGGGTGACAAAAGAAAGAAAAAGGATAGGGGGAGAAAAGTAAGTTTGGAAGATGCTACTTCAACCACACCACCGGAATTCGCCAAGTATGCTCCAAAGCCTCCATATCCGGAGAGGCTTGTGGAGAGGAGACTCAATGCAAAGTATCACAAGTTCATGGAATGCATGAAGGGACTCACTCTTAATGTCCCCTTTCTTGAAGCAATCAAAGAGATGCCAACATATGCGAAGTTCCTCATAGAACTTCTTTCTAACAAGAGGAAGCAAATTGATGAGATGGTCACTCTACCATATCAAGTGAGTGCGATCTTGCAACGGAAGATGCCGCCCAAGCTAAGGGATCCGGGAAGCTACACTCTACCGGTCATGATAGGTGATTTGGGTACCAAGGGAGCCTTAGCCGACCTAGGGGCAAGTGTTAGCTTGATGCCCCTCTCCATTGCTAAACTCTTGGATTATGAGATGATTCCTTCGAGAAAAGTGATTCAAATGGCCGATCGATCTACCAAGGTTCCTTGTGGAGAGCTCGAGGATGTGCCGATAAGGGTTGGAAATCTCATTGCCCCATGCGACTTTGTTGTCATGGATATCGAAGAGGACCCGACCACACCTCTCATCCTAGGTCGGGAAGCTCTTCACACTCTTGGTGCGGTAGTGAATTGCCGAGATAATACCATAACTTGTGAAGTGGCCGATGAAAGAGTAGTGTTTGAGTTCTCTAAGTTGATGAAGAAACCGATGGTTGAAAAGCTTTGCCGGGTTGATCTTGTGAGTAATGAGCTTGATGAGTGTGAATGGGTTCATCAAAGAAGGGAAGATCCTCTTGAAGAAGTTATGCAATTAGAAGATGGGGTTGAGAAATCCAAGGAGGCTACGGAACTTGAAGCCTCTCTTGACCAAGCTTGTCCGGTGGAAGATGAACCATTAGACGAGCTCCCATTGATCCAAACCGAGGATAAGGAGGAGAGGACCACGCCTCCTCCCAAGGTAGAATTGAAACCCCTTCCCCCTTCACTCAAATATGCTTTCATTGATAACGCTTGTTGTTACCCTTTTATTGTCAATGCTAGCCTTGATGACCTTTCTTTGGAAAAATTGAAACAACTTTTGCGTAAATATCAAGGAGTCATCGGGTATAGCATTGACGATTTGAAAGGGATTATTCCGAGTTTATGCATGCATAGGATCCATCTTGATGATGGCCATACCTCCTCTATAGAACCCCAAAGAAGGTTGAATCCCACCATGAAAGAGGTGGTGAAGAAAGAGGTCTTGAAACTCCGTGAGGCGGGGATTATCTACGCTATCTCCGATAGCAAGTGGGTAAGTCCCGTCCATGTGGTTCCCAAAAAGGGGGTATGACCATTATCAAGGATGACAAGGGGAATGATGTCTCCACCCGGACGGTGACCGGGTGGAGGATGTGCATTGACTATCGTAGGCTCAACAAAGCCACGAAGAAAGATCATTACCCCTTGCCTTTCATGGACCAAATGTCTGAGAGGTTAGTAGGACATTCTTACTTTTGCTTCCTTGATGGGTATTCGGGATTTTTCCAAATCCCGATCCACCCCGAGGATCAAGAGAAGACTACTTTCACATGCCCATTTGGGACATTCGCATACCGGAGAATGCCCTTCGGTCTATGCAATGCCCCATCTACTTTTCAAAGGTGCATGTCCGCTGTCTTCTCCAACATGCTAGAGGATGCTATTGAAGTATTTATGGATGATTTTAGTGTTTGTGGTTCATCTCTTGACAATTGTTTAGCTAATCTCGAGCGAGTATTGAAGCGTTGTCAAGAGACGAATCTTGTTTTGAATTGGGAAAAATGCCACTTTATGGTTGAGGAAGGCATAGTCCTTGGCCATAAAGTCTCGAAAAAGGGTATTGAGGTAGATCCGGCCAAGGTGGCCGCAATAGAGAAGCTTCCCCTACCTACTACGGTGACCGGAGTCCGGGCCTTCCTCGGGCATGCCGGGTTCTACCGTAGGTTCATTAAAGATTTCTCTTCTACTGCGCGCCCCTTGACCGACTTACTTCATAAGGATAGGGAGTTCGAATTCGGAGATGCTTGCATTAAGGCTTTTGAAACTCTAAAAAGTGCCTTGATTAGTGCGCCTATAGTGCAAGCCCCGGATTGGGACTCACCTTTTGAGCTAATGTGTGATGCGAGTGACTTTTCAGTGGGAGCGGTGATAGGGCAAAGAAAAGATAAGAAGCTTCATGTGATTGCTTATGCTAGTAGAACTTTAGATGGAGCTCAAAAGAACTACACCACCACAGAGAAGGAGATGCTCGCCGTTGTCTTTGCTTTTGATAAGTTTCGATCATATCTGATGTGCAACAAGGTGGTAGTGTACACTGATCACACGGCAATCAAGTATCTATGGGCCAAGAAGGATTCTAAGCCCCGCCTCATCCGATGGGTACTTCTACTCCAAGAATTTGATGTTGAGATTCGGGATAAGAAGGGTTGTGAAAACTATGTGGCCGATCATCTTTCCCGGTTGCCCCTTGATCACCCCATATATGAAGAGGAAGAGCTACCTATTGATGATGAGCTTCGTGATGAAGCTTTGATAGCAATCGTTTCCAAGACTATCCCATGGTTCACCGACATGGCGAATTTCCTTGTGTGTGGAGACTTCCCTCAAGACTTCGATTCCCACCGAAAGAAAAGAATGATCAAGGAGTCTCGCCGCTACTTTTGGGAAGACCCCTACCTTTACAAGAAGTGTAATGATGGGTTGTTCCGGCGGTGTGTTCCGGAATACGAGGTGGAAGGGGTCTTGAAGCATTGTCACTCTTTACCAAGCGGAGGCCATGGTGGTGTTGATAAGACGGCGGCCAAGGTTCTTGAATGCAAGTTGTGGTGGCCTTCATTGCACAAAGATACTCACTCATTCATCCAAAGATGTGACCGATGCCAAAGGACCGGAGGAATTACAAAACGTCATGAGATGCCCCAAAACTTTACTTTGCATGTTGAGCCTTTCGATGTGTGGGGAATCGACTTCATGGGTCCTTTTGTATCATCGTGTGGCAACCTCTACATTCTAGTGGCGGTAGACTACATGACTAAGTGGATTGAAGCAATTGCCTCCCCAACCAATGACCACAAGGTAGTGGTCCGTCTCCTCAAGAAGGTTATATTCCCGAGATTCGGAGTACCTCGATGCATCATAAGCGATGGGGGCTCTCACTTCGCGAAAAATCAATTTCGTGCACTCTTGAAGAAGTATGGAGTCACCCAAAGAGTGGGCTTGCCCTACCACCCTCAAACTCAAGGGCAAGTCGAGGTGTCCAATAGAGAAATCAAGAACCTTTTAGAGAAGATGGTGAATCAAACACGAAAGGATTGGTCGTTGAGATTGGATGATACGCTTTGGGCTCTTCGGACGGCCTACAAGACTCCGATTGGGACAACTCCTTACCGGCTAGTTTATGGAAAAGGGTGTCATTTACCGGTGGAACTAGAATACAAAGCTTGGTGGGCTTTGAAGCACTTGAACATGGATATGGATGCCGCCGGAAAAGCACAATTCCTCAAGCTAAGTGAGTTGGAAGAGCTAAGACATGATGTCTATGAGAGTTCCAAAGTGTACAAGGAGCAATCAAAGAAGTGGCATGATCGGAGAATCAAGGATCGTAATTTTCAAGTGGGTGACAAAGTGCTCCTTTTCAATTCTAGGCTGAAGTTGAGAGCCGGGAAGCTCAAATCTAAGTGGTCCGGTCCCTATACGATCACCAAGGTATTTCCATATGGGTCATTTGAGCTCCAACAAGGCGACGATGTGTTCAAGGTCAACGGCCAAAGGATAAAGAAGTACTACTCCAACGAAGAGATCCCCGACCCTTCTTGCTTGCGGTTGGATGTTGTGAGGGATGGTCCCTCTTTTGATTGAGAACTTATAATGGATGGTCCAATGCTTAGGGACCTTAAAACTAAGCACTCTTCGTGCCCTCCGCCTTTGTGGTGGGGGGCCGCGTCAAGCTTATGACATTAAAGAAGCGCTTCCGGGAGGCAACCCGTGTATCCTTTTTTGAATAGTTGTTTGAACAATTTTTAGTTTTTAGCTTTTGTATTTGTGGTATTGCCATTTCTTGCTTGGTAGTGATGGAAATTCCGGAGCAATTTCGTTTTGTGAAGGGGGTAGAGCTCATTGTAGGTCTCCCTTTTCAAATTTTTTTCGAAAATCCGTGGAATTCCGGGCTTTTTGAGGTATAGGATGGCCAATTTAATGGCCATGACTAACCTTTTTGCCCCATAATTGGCTAGTCTTTTGGTGAGTAACAAAATAGTAGTGGAGTTGTTTTGATCTGATGGAGCGTCCGCTCCTGGTCTAGAGCGTCCGCTCGTAGGGGACCTGCTTGCTACTGCCTCTCGTCCCTCTTTAGCGAGCGTCCGCTCGTGGGGTGAGAGCGTCCGCTCTCTTTTGCGAGGGGAGCGTCCGCTCCTGGTCTAGAGCGTCCGCTCGAGACTTCCAGTTTTGCTCACTGCCTCGTATTCTTCTTTGGCGAGCGTCCGCTCCCTTCACCTCGAGCGTCCGCTCCGCATCCTTCAGTAAAAAAAAAAAAAAAAAAAACAAAAAATTCGAATTAGAACTGAATGGGGGTCGAGATACACCCCATTTTCACTTCATCCTCTCATACTCTCTCATAACCCCATTAATCTCCATCTAAAAACCTCCATTTTTTTTTTCATCAAATCTCACCAAATTCTCACCAAAAACTCAAGCCACTCTCTCTCCTCACTATTTTCGCACGGTTAGGGCTGTTTCAAGGGGGTCGTTTTTTCATTTTCTCACACCTAGGGTTTCAATCTTTTTGCTCAAATCCATTTGGTAATGCCTCCAAACTCCTTATTTATGCTTAATTCAAGGTTATGTATGCTTTTCATGTTCAATTTTGCAATTTCTGTCAAGTTTGTTCATGATTTATGTTGGTGAGTGTTTGAATGAAGCATGTAAGTTTGTGTTTGAATATGTTCTTGCCTTATGATTTTGATGATTATAGGTTGCTAGATTCAAGTTCTTTGATGTTTTTGAGCATTTATTTGTAGAAATCTTGCTTTGGGTGCTTGAATCTAGCAATTGAATTTTTGAGTTTGGACCCTATTTTTGGCCATGAAACCCCCAAATTTTTGCCTCATGCCATTGTCTTGGTTCATGTCTAATTTCTCTTGGTAATTTGTGGTTGACCATGAAATTTGTTCTTAGCCTAAGTATAGTGTTTGAGCATTTTTCTTGTATATAACTTATCATTTTGAGAATTAAGCGTGTTAATTTGAATTTGTGAGCAAGGGAGTTGTTTGTTGAATTTTGTGAGTAGGAGCCATTGTATTATATCCTCCAAGCATAGTATTGGCATTAGTTTAGCTAGTTGTTTTGGTCTATTTTGTTTTGGTGGATTGTGAGTTTAACTCACGTGGGTTGTTCGTTTATTTTTGTTTTCGTTGGCATTTGTTTTTGTTTATTTATTTTATTTTACTTTATTTTATTTTACTTTATTTTATTCTATTTTATTTTATTTTACTTTATTTTATTTTACTTTATTTTATTTTATTCTATTTTATTTTATTTTTATTTGGAGGCATAAATTGGGGAATGTTTGTTTTTAGGATTAATTTTTGAGTTCCCAACCATCAATCCAAAATCGCTGATTTTCTCTCTCCTGTTCATAGGTACAATGTTTAACTCAAGGAAGCGCTCAAGGCAATCTCCAAGCCAAAGGGGGCCTAACCAAGAGGGGAAATCCTCTAGCCAAGGGGTGCGCCCCAGGGCCTACACTCCTCGATTTGGGGAGAGTAAACACCAACGGGCTTATGAGAAACTTTTGACTCGGGACATGAAGCCCACCATGTTTTACGACCAAGCGACTTGCCAGGATATGGGTATCGACGAAGATATACGCAAGTTTGCGAGGTTCTTACACTAGTAGAAAAATCCACATATAATGCGCCACATTGGATGCGGTTCTTTTGGAACCGCATCCAAAAATACTGAAAACATTTTTAAAATGCACTACTTATGGCTGCGGAGTAAAAAACCGCAGCCATAAGTACTTATGGATGCGGTTCCTAAAAAACGCATCCATAAATACGTATGGCTGCGGTTCCGAAACCAATGGTTGCGGGTTTTAGAACCACAACCATAGGTAGTTGAAATTAAAAAAAAGTATATATGGAATATAATATAATAGAGTATAGCATAGTAATTGTTTTAATAAATATCATTCAATTCACAATTGTACTGCTCACTCAACATTTAAAAAAAAAAACGCTGAGACACCATTATACTGCTCTCCTCCACCATTCGCATACCACACCACGCACCATTCGCAGACCACACCACCATTCGCAGACTTCTTCTTTCCACCACCATTCGCAGACTCCACCACCATTAGCAGACAGAGAAGTCGCTCCACCACCACCATTCGCAGAGAAGACAAAAGTCCTAGAGAAGACGAAAGCCCTAGCGAAGTCGCTCCTCCTCGGCTGAAGTCGATCCACCACCACAACGCAGAAAAGAACTTGCCAATGTTCGTCCTCCTTGCCAATCTAAAGGTAACATTTGTTTTTGCCCCAAATTGATTTTGTTGGAGAAATTAAAACCCTAAAATTTTCCCCAATTTGATTTAGTTCATGTATTTCCCCAAATTGAAACCCAAAATATAGTTTCTGCGGTAAATACATATTTTATAGTTTTTTTTTTTTTTCATTTGGAGATGTTCTGGCGGTTGGGGTTGCGGTTGGTGCGGATGTGGGTGTTGCGGTTGGTGCGGCTGTGGGTGTGGCGGTGGGAGGTGTTGTTGGGGCTACAGTGGGTGCTGAGGTGGGAGCGGCAGTTGGGGCGGCGGGGGTTGGGGCGACGGTTGGGCCGGGTTTGCGATGTTCTAGGAGTAGGTGCTTGGGCCATACAAGTAACTACCTTTGTCTCATCACTTCCTCTAGGAGAAATGGGAGGACTATCTCTACTTTGTGGCCTTTCCACTTCCTGCAAAATGAGAACAACATTCATATATAAAAAAAAATTACAGGAACTTTTGTCAAATGTCTTGCATATTTATGTCTTTTTTCAAATACATATAAGAGAGCTTGAGTAAGGTGATTATATACAAAATCATGTGACAACATAGTGTCTGTGACATTTAGATTCAGCTCCTCGCTATGAAACTCAAATGCAGTCTTCTCTGGCTTTTTCGGTGTGCTATGGGTGATGGAGAGTGCCTTGGACAGCTCTGTGGCTGAAACACTCCATGATCTTGCTAAGAACTCCATGGATTCAGTACGTTGGAGTCTCTGGTGGAGGGACAGATGTCGGCTGGTGATTTGTAGGAATGTTTTCGTCTATATTCTCCAACTTATTTGCACCATATTTCATGCCATCTATGCCAATCTCTGCATCCATAGAAGAGATAGTAAAATTATCAGCATACATTTTAGAAGCATACATTATTTTCCTATATAAGTCATAATGTAAAATGTTATTATCATTATTATATACCTTTCATGGTAGCTTGTCTAATTTTGAAACTCTAGCTAGGTGAGAAGCATCAAATAAATGGAATTTTGATATTTAAATCTGGTTCTGTAAGGCAATAGTGAAGGTCCAAAGATTTAAAGCAAGTGTAATATATTACATATCCACTCGAAAAGACGGAATTAAAGATGGAACAACTTTGTTCAGAGACTATTTTCAGTGATAAGTGTTTTTTTTAGTGTTTGTGTGCATGCTTTTCACTAGTGAAAGAGCAGAAGGCATGTTTTCAAGTAGTCTTGAGCGGCGAGATACTTGATGACTTTGGGGCCTTGTTTGCTGCCATTATCAATTAATAAAGTAAGAATTTTTTAATGGTAATGTTCAAATTCTATGTAACTCGTATCTTTAATTTAGATGTTTTATTATATGCTTTTGAAGTTTGTGGATTTCTTTGACCCGGATTGAGCACACGAATGCTTACATGATCCTTTGGTATATCTACTTTACTCCTATTTAGTGGTAACATTATGTATTTGACACTATTCACAATCCTCCCTTTACCGTATTTTAAGATTTATAGGTATATTAGTATTGTCATATGGAATCTTAGATTCTTTTTAATGTGTGCCTTATTAGTTTTTATTAATTTTTGTTGGAGCGTAACTTTAAATATATCAATAAGTTATATTATACATTGACAAATTTGAAAATTATAACATGCAACTAATATAGAATGGATGACATGTATATACAAGAGTATGTTTATGTGATGAGCTTAGCTTTATAAATTAAGTGCAATTGGATGTTATCTACTTCGTATTATTTTTTAGTGGTCAATTATTGATTCTAGAATTAATGCGGAAAAACATCATTTACTCGATGATTAACCGATTAGAGAAACCAAAATGAAGCTGTATAGTTCATTTTTTTACATGATAAGGTAGATTGAGTTTTATTCCACCAACAAAATATACCAGTTTGACTCCTGTCTTGTAGAACCACCACGCAAGTTATTGATCTTGACATTAATGAAAAGGTATAATTGTTTTCATTTAGCGACTATATAAAGGTTAATGTTGTTACATTATGATAAATCTTTTATATTTGATATGTCAATGAAATTGCAGTGTCATGAAGAAAATGCGAGCATCACATTTTCATGCAGGAGATGCTACTCCTCAGATTATATCAGTGAAGGTAAATTAAATATGTTTTGATTTCATTAATAATATTTTCTTTTCATTGCATTGATATATATGTGTTTTTTTCCACATAATTTTATATTAGTGTGCACAACAACAAAACGGTGTTGAGTGTGGGTACTATGTGATGAGATACATACATGATGTACTCTCTGTTTGCTTGAAGTTGGAAGACCTACAAAAGGTACGTAGCGTACACTGCATTTTACATATTTCTTGTCAAAGAAAAATAGGTTGGAACTTGTACGAATGGAACTTAGAGATTGTTAGGATAGACACTTGGCATTCGCTTAATGCGGATTATACTGGTGGTGTTTGGAGATTTATTGGGATTGTTGTAGTTCGGAGAGGGGACAGTTATGAACACTGCCTTCCTTTATTTTTGTTGCAGATAATAGAGGCGGTTTAGATTTGTGGCGTAGATAGGTAGTGGAGAATTAGGATTTTTACTTGCCTATTTGAGGTGTTTTAGGCATGTTTGAGTTAATTTTTTTTCGTTGTTTTGGCCACATATGGGTTGAATATTGCATGTTTGTGTATTTTTACATGATTTCTTGCCTATTTGAGGTGTTTTAGGCATGTTTGAGTTTATTTGCATGATTTTGAAGCTATTTAAATGCATTTGAGTATTTTGTTCATTGTTTTTGGCCACATATGGGTTGAATATTGCTTGTTTGTGTATTTTCACATGATTTCTTGCATATTTGAGGTGTATTAAGGATGTTTGAGTTTATTTGCATGATTTTGAAGCTATTTAAATGCATTTGTGTATTTTTTTCGTTGTTTTGGCCACATATGGGTTGAATGTTACATGTTTGTGTATTTTTTTCATGATTTCTTGCCTATTTGTGGTGTATTAGACATGTTTGAGTTTATTTGCATGATTTTGAACCTATTTAAATGTATTTGGGTATTTTGTTTGTTGTTTTGGGCACATGTGGGTTGAATATTGAATGTTTGTATATTTTTTCATGATTTCTTGTCTATTTGAGGTGTATTAAGCGTGCTTGAGTTTGTTTGCATGATTTTGATGTAAATTAAATGCATTTGGGTCTTTTTGTGTTGCCTTGGCCACATGTGGGTTCAATGTTGCATTTTGTATATTTTTTTTATGATTTCATGCCTATTGGAGGTTTATTAAGCGTGCTTGAGTTTGTTTGCATGATTTTAAAGTTAATTAAATGCATTCGGGTCTTTTTGTGTTGTTTTAGCCACATGTGTGTTGAATGTTGCGTGTTTGTGTTTTTTTTTTCTTACACCTAGATTATTGATGCTGCAATAAGGGAAGGACATTTTACTGTTCAAAAAATTAGTGTGGTTCGAGACAAATGCGCTAGTTTTCTTACAGAAAATTGTTTGTGAAATATACTTACGGATTTATTTTGTATGTACAAAACATTATTATTGGTTCGTTTGAATGTTATATTTTGATAAGCGTTTGAGTTTTAGAGATGTTTGCTCGACATTTTTATTTGCAATTTATCTATATATATCGATGTATTTAATTATTATTGCAGGATATATATTGTAATTATATTTATATATAAAAAATTATATGTTTTTTTTTTTTTAAAAAAAGGACTTATGGATGCGGTTCTGGGGGAGAGCCGCATCCATAAGTCCTCCTTTTTTTTTGGAGGCAACCAAGCTTTGGATGCGGTTTTTTTAAAAACCGCATCCAAAAGTGGACCTTTGGATGCGGTTCCTACTAGAACCGCATCCAAAACTCACTTTTGGATGCGGGTGGAACCGCAGCCATAGGTCATAGACTTATGGCTGCTACGACATTGGCTGCGGGGCAGAACCGCATCCAAAGGGCCTAAAACCCCCGCATCCAATGACGATTTTTCTACTAGTGTTAGGAATAGAGGGCATCATGGAAGAGGAGATCCCTAACGAGTGGGTATATGCGGATAGAGATACACAAGAGGAAAATCCCACTCAACCTCCTCTCTCCTACAAAACCTTGACCACGGAATTTGTCGCGTCATTCTCCCTGAGCCCCATTGAAGGGGAAGACGGTCGCTTCCGTGTCAATTTCCGACTATGCAACAAGGACCACTCCTTCACCTTGGAGGAGTTCAACGGTTTCTTCGGATTTGACCCGGAAGCAAAGAGCTTCGACTACACAGGGGAGGATTTACCCGACTTAGAAGTGGATGAGGATGGGGACCCAGACCAAATTTTTTATATCAATGATTGGTGGCTCGACATCACAGAGGGGGACGAAGACTACCAATCAAACCGAGCCAAGTCAACCGACATTCTGCACCCGGCTCTCCGTTACTTCCAGAGGCTTCTTGTCTACTTCTTTAGGGGGGAGCTTGGCAAGGTCTCCACACCCGAGCTTTACATGCTTTGGTGGGCGGCCAAGGGCCCAAAGCACTTCACCGCCGACGAGAAAGAGAGGAAGCCTAACCTCGGCTACCTTTTAGCACGGAAGGTGGAGGCAGTTCGGAACTCGGGGACCATCACCTTCGGAGGCTTGGTGACTTGGCTAGCCTATAAGTTGAGGTTTCAAGCGGAACTACTTGGGATGGAGCCTTTGGAGAAGAAGGCTCGTCTAGATGCGGATCGCTTGATTGCCGCTCATCACCTCTCTAAGGCCTGCAAGAGAGGGAAGAACTTCGTATGGAAGGTGAAAGAGGTGGCGTGGTGCTACCTTCCATGCACCCTTGTCACCTGCCCTCCGGATGATGTCGAGAATAGGTGGGCGGTCCCCTTACGCCCCTTGCAGCCAAATGATATGAGCGGCCGAGAGAAACAGGCGAGAGAGAGAGCAGAGAAAAAACAAGAACAAGTACGAAAGGCGGCCGAGGAGGCCAGGGCAACGGGAGAGAGGCGGCGCAAAGGGAAGGAAGCCGCCGGGCCTTCGGGGGCCCAAGAAGTCATGCACGAGGACGAGGTGGCCCCTTCTCATCACAGGGACCCCGAGGTAAATGCGTTTAATTTTAATGAATTTGGTAAGATCCTCGGAGACATCTCCGAGCGCATGAGTACTTTTGAGAGGATGATCCCGCCTCATACACCTGTGGACGACATCCCACCCCCCCACCCCTTCGTCGCACAGATGTATGACCACCAGGTCAACATGGGATACTTTATGCCCCCGGTGAACTACCCTCACCACCCTCCCCAAGAGGGACCCGTCCCTAATTGGGATGGGAGTGGGTATACTTACCCATATTGGCGTGGTCCGGGATCCTCCACTCGCCCCCTCCCCGACGACTTCCCTCTGCACCCCGGGTTCGATTACACCGTCCCAGGCGGTTGTGACCCCCCGTGGAGACCCTGCCTTTCCCTCCCCCCCAGGTTATACTTTCCCACCCTACTACCATGGCTGGTGGGAGCCCCATGGCCCTCCCTCTAGTCATCCCCTTGCATACCATTGGTCTCACCCCCATCCGGTTGAGAGAGTGGTATTCCGGGATGACACTCCCGAGTCCGACCCCGGTCTCGATGACTAGCTTCCCCGTTCTTTGCCCCGCCCTCCCTCCTTGCACCGAGACGGTGCTCCTGTCTAGTTGGGGGGGGGGGGGCTGCACTATAATTTTTTCGATCATATGGGGCAACGAACGAGGAAGTTTGAGGGGGCATATGGTGGTAATCCCCTTAGTACTTGCAATGTTTTCTCTCTCTCTTGATGATGTATTGGTAACTCCTTTTTTTATTTTATTTTTATTATTTTTATTTTTATTTTTATTATTTTTATTTTATTTATTTTTTTAAATTCTTCTATCTTCTATAATGATGAATTTTTGGGATAGTATCTTATCCTTTTCTAATCATTGTTTTGGAGAAATGGTTTGGATGTAGTTTTACAGGTTCTTTGTGCCGGTTTGAGCTATAATTTTGGAGATGCATGATGGCCATTCCGTGTAGTTCCGGCACCACTTTGGTGAGACCTTTCCCTTACCCCTCCTTTTTAGCATTTGATTAGAAGAATAGGTAGTTGCAAAGCATGTTTGGTATTAGGATTAGCTGTCGGGGTTGAGATATTCCCCCTTTTTGTGTGGTTTGATTGTGATATTGGCATGTTTTAGACTATTTTCCATGACGCATCATTATGAGGAGTTCATGTATATAGTTGGATTTTTGGTTTATTTTCTTAATTTTCTTTTATTTTTGATTTCTCTAAATAACACAATAAAATTATATAAAAAAAAAGAAAAAAATAAAAAAAAAATATACAAAAAGATTTTCGTTGGTTTTGTAATTATTGGTTTCCTTGCTTTTGGAATGACCTCTTGTGATGAGATATATGTGGATTCCTTTGATCCAATTCCCTTGAGTTATGAGTAGGGGGGGGGGGCCTTTCCAAATTTGGTGTAAACACAAGTTCGGGTTATATCCCACGCCTTGTTCTTAGCGAAAAATGAGTAGCTTATGTCCCAATGAAAAATATGTGAGGAAAAAGAATTAATCACTAAAGTTCACAAAGATTCTCCTAGCAAGTTCGTGTAATAGCTAACATGCATGCTTATCGAGTCAATAAGTGGTTTCACCACATGTTTATCAAGTCAATAAGTGCTAAGCACATTTTATCGAGTCCAATAAGTGGCGATGTCCACAAGGCTAGTAGCCTATTTATTCAAAAAAAAAAAAATGACCGTGATTCCTACGACAGTGAGTTAGTGTAAATATGGTGTGTTTGATTAGGTTGTTATTTTCCATTACTTGGTGTTGTTATACTGTGGTTCGGGAATCAATTTGACTTTGCTCGAGGGCGAGCAAAAGCTTAGTTGGGGGGGATTTTGATCAGTGCATTTGTGCACCATCTTATAGGTCATTTTTCATCATTTTTATTCTTTGTTTTGCCCATATTTGTGCATTTTTAATTGGTTTTTCCTCCGCTCGTTTCATGTTACCAAGTTTTGGGTCTCGTTTCATTTTTTTGGGTATTTTCTATGCATTTTTGAGAGAAAATGGGAATACAAGTGCTTTGATATTTTGCATGAGATGTTTCAGGTCCACGCCAAAGCATTCGGAGCCTTGTGTGCGAAGCCCGAGCCCGGGAGTGACAGTTCAAAGCTTGAAGTGGAATGAAATGGCAACACCAACGCCGAGCGTCCGCTCCCCTTTCTCAGAGCGTCCGCTCCCACCTGCAACGGCTCATTTATTCTGAATATTCCCCTTCTCCCTCATGTAATATATAAATACCCCAACTCTTCTAGGTTGAGGGCACGAAAAAATACAATACACTTAGCATATTTTTCAGTAATTTTAGAGAGAGAAACACAATACTTCTAATACTTTTAGCTTGTAATCTTCAACAATCTCTTCTCCATTTGCAATCAATCTATTTATTCAATCTTCTAGTTTGGTATTATTTCTCATCTCTCTTTCCTTGTTATTTGTTCATCATTTATATGATATTATTTGTTGAGTTATTACTTGTCATTAGCTATAATTTCTTGTTCATTGTTATTGTGATTTTGAGTTTAAATCTTTGAAATAGTATTTGCAAGTCTAGTTGTTATTTTCCATGTTTATTAGTTTTTCTAGTTCTTCTATCATGTTTGGTCTATTTATGGCTTTTGTTAGTATGAACATCCCTCTCCTAGGCTAGATTTCTAGCTAGGGGAGGGGGAAAATGATGGTATTTTGATTATTGAACATGGAGTAATTGTTAGCTTGGTGTGAAATAACTTTTTGATGCTTGTTTTCTAACATGGATTGAAATGCTAGATTAGGAGTTTGGCCAACTTCTAGGATAGAATCTTGGACTAACCAAGTGTGGTTGAGAAATCTAAGCACGAGGTTAGAGACAACATGTTAGGAAGGGTCTAGAATATTTCGAACCGGGTTGTGAGCGAGGTAGAAAATGAGAGATCTAGTCTACCGAGCGATTCGATCCATGGTGTTTGGTTTGGTCTAGATTGAGATGTTGTGTAAGTGGGTCGGCTGAGAAATCTAAGCCCACTTGCATTAACTAATCTCCTTGCTTGAAACAATTGATTTTATGCTTGTTATGTGGTTGCTCCGTGCTTAATTTTTGGAATATCGCGTTTTCCCCCTTTCCCTAGTGCCCTTTAATCGTTGATTTTACTTCATTTTAATTTAATTTGTTTAATTAGATTTAATTATTTAAAGTAGTTTAATCACCTCTCCTCTTTATTAAAACCCCCTTTTCACTCAATAACTTGACTAAGTAATCCGCTAGTTTCTTGTGGTTCGACCCCTTACTTTCCTATACTACTTGTTAGGTTAGCCTAGGGTAATTATTTTTGGCCGGATTAGGAACTAACGACCCCTAAGCCCCGATCACTGCTCTAGGTAACTTCTTCAATTTTTTGTCTTCCCATTGTCATTTGTCCCTGTTTGTTATGTTCACAGAGGAGGGGACCGGCAACAAAGCCGCTGCTGAAGTTAATACAGCCTGGAAAGAAGCTGGTTGGGAATGGCAACAGGAAGCGGAGCGCATGCCAGCCGTAAACTATGAAGCTATAAATTTTGGCAATGGTGAGTTTCCAAAAGGACACCCAGCAAAGTTGAATCCAGACGACGACTTGTACTGGGATTTGGAAAAGTGGAATGGGGGTCCAAAGGGATACCTCAAATGGTTTAGGGAGACATATTGCCTTCCAACCAACTGGGATACCATCCCTGGGCCAAATCACGTCATCCTCCAAGCGCCCGACGGGTACTTTGCCGTCTTCATAAATCATTTCAAGTTTGGGCTGCGATGCCCCTTTGATTGGGAAATTATGTCTGTGATGCGCAATTTCTCCATCAGTCTGGCACAGCTGAGTCCATTGTCTTTTCGAATGCTGGTGTCAGTACTGTGGACGTGTCGGTACTTGAGGATGAAGGTCAATCTCCACGTGATCCGTTCCCTGATGACCGTTAAACGGAATAGCTCGGCGACAGGCCGTTACACCTTTCAAACTGCTAGCAAGAAGCTGCTAGTTTAGCCTAAGAAGAGTTCTTTGAAGCATTATATGAGCAGGTGGGTCTGGGTGAAGGCCCCTCAAGATGCCCGAATAGATATGCCGTTGACGTTCACCGCGCCAAGGGCTCATATGGAGCACTTGGCAGTTCGTGAGTTGACGGCCGAGGAGCAAAGGACCGTCAATTATTTTAGGTCGAAGAACGGTGCTCCATCCAAGTAGATGCCACCATGTGGGTACATTGTAGAAAACCGCCCACTCGCCTATGTTGGTCTTTGTGGCGAGATAGGTGCCCCTTACTCTGGTAATGCCAGGCCCTTGGTGCATCTCTTGAAGTTACCGCCTATGTTGTTGTTTGTTGTTTTTTTTCCCGGTATTCGAGCTGCCAACCCCCCGACTGAATTCCTTAGCCCTGATATACTCGTTGGCTTTTCCCAAAACTCCAGCCAACGTTGTCAGATTTTTCCTGCCCAGATATTGACGGAAAGGGTCGTCACGTAATCCTGACATCAACGCCAGGACTGCAACCTCTTGTTGCATGTCAGGAATAGTGACGGCCTCGGCCATAAACCTTGCTATGAATTCCCGCAGGCTTTCACCCTGCTTCTGCTGCATCCCCATCAATTCGCTCGTCAGCCTCTGCCGCCTCTTATTGCTAACAAAATGTGCCAAGAATCTCTGAGCCAGGTTGTCCCACCTTGAGATGGTGTAGGACGACAGCGACATGAACCACTTCTGGGTGATTCCAGTCAGCGTGGTCTGGAAAACCCGACACCATGCGCTATTAGCAGTTGTGTACAGTTGCATGTGTCCTTCATAGGCAGAGATATGATCCTCAGGGTCGGTGGTGCCGTCATATTTGCAGGCCGGCATCTTTATCTTAGGAAGATCCTCATCATTGATGGTAGCCACGAACGGAGTCCCTTGGGGTTGAACCTTGCCGGCCGCCACAGGGTAGCTTTTCCTCCTAATCACTTCCTGGACATTCTCGGGTCCTGGCTGGACATTTTCAAACCCGGGGGGCGGCTGCACCTCTTCATTCCCATGTGGTGTGTGTGGGTTTCCGTGGACAGTCGAACTGTCCCACTCCAAATCTCCTGCCTCTTCCGTATGCAGGGACTGCATCTTGGAGATGGGCGTTACTATGATTGGGACCCTCGGTCCCTTCTTCTTTTCCTCTGAGCCAGAGTTTGGGGTGTTTCCGGTCAGAGCATTGAGCACAGCAGCAACGTTGACCAGCTGCTCAGGTGTAAACTGGGTCAGTACTTCATGATTGAGTGGGGTACCTTTTCCATCCCCTTTTAGCCCTTTATCAGTCCAAGTTTTCTCAGTGTGAGGTGTTTGTTCCCCGGTTTCATTATTCGCATGGTTTCCATTGTTTCCATCATCTTGTGATGCCATTTTCAGAGATTCAAGTTTCTTGATTGTCTAAGACTTTGTCAGAGTGTTTCTTGATTTTTTGTTGAATCTTTTACGCAAGCTTTTTTGTAAAGAATCCCCACAGACGGCGCCAATTGTTCCGACAAGTCTCAGCGCCTCTGAAAGTAGTTGTTGTTCCTGGTGTCTTGTGTGGTGATGAACTGCACAATGAACAAACGGTGAGCGGACCCCGGGGTGTTTCGGGGGAAAAACCCTCCGATGCTTAAGTCAGCAATGGGATTCAATAAGAGAGAGAAAGAGAGAGAGAGTTTGTAGGTGAAAGAGTATGTACCTTTTAATGGTGAGATCATCCCCTATTTATAAGGAGTGGTTTAATACCCTGTCGGCCTATCTGGAGGCTGGCAGGGACACGTGTCCCATGGGGAATGGTCACGTAGATCGTGTGCTCAGAGTTAGTTATAACTTTGAGTGGGTCGCCACGTGTAAGTCCCTCATAGGTTGAGTTAGTTAGTTTGTTAGTGAGTAGGGCATGTGCACTTGAGTGGTGCCCTAAATGGGTGCCACGTGGTGCACTGGGTCCACTGTTAAAAGATTCCCTTTGGCTTCTAATAGCTGCCAGTTATAGGCTGGCAGCTTCCGGGTCCGACAACGTGTGGTTTCCATCACTGGTGCGGATTGTGAGCTGACGGTCGTGACGCCTGGTAGCCGGCACCGCTAGGTGCTGGCGGTTGACATCTTGGCTGGGACGTCAGTAGGGTGGACCTGCCGGTGTACCGGTAGGCCCCCATACAACTGTTGCAAGCCAATGCTGATGTTTTTGCTTTTTCTGCTGATGAGATGCCTGGCATCCATCCTTCTGTAATCCAACATAGACTTAACGTAGATGAGAATGTTAGGCCTGTAAAGCAGAAGAAGAGATCCTTCTCTGCTGAAAAAAATGATGTTGTAGCTAATGAAATAAACAAACTGTTGTTAGCAGGTTTCGTAGAACCTTGTGACTATCCTGAGTGGCTTGCTAATGTTGTAATGGTAAAAAAGGCAAATGGACAGTGGCGGATGTGTGTTGATTTTACAGACCTCAATCGCCACTGCCCTAAAGACTGTTATCCACTACCAAGGATAGACCAATTAGTAGATTCCACTGCTAACCATGCACTACTTAGTTTCATGGATGCCTTTTCAGGTTACCATCAAATCAGCATGTTTGAGTCTGACAGACCAAAGACAGCCTTCATCACGGATGCTGGCGTCTACTGTTACAAGGCCATGCCTTTTGGGTTGAAAAATGCTGGGGCAACATACCAAAAACTAGTCGACATGGTCTTTGCAAAGCAGAAGGGGAGAAATGTTGAGGTGTATGTGGATGACACCATTGTCAAAAGCAAGACGCTAGGGGATCACTTGGCTGACCTACAAGAAACTTTCGCCACTTTGAGGCAATTTCAAATGAAATTAAATCCCAAGAAATGCGTATTTGGGGTAACATCAGGGAAATTTTTAGGGTTCATGGTGTCTGAAAGGGGCATAGATGCCAACCCAAATAAAATCAAAGCTATAACAGATATGACAGAGCCTACTAAAATCAAGGATGTGCAGAAGTTGAAAAGCAGGATGGCAGCCCTCACTAGATTCATGGCCAAGTCTGCTTCTCAAGCCCTACCCTTCTTTAAAGTACTAAGGTCCAATAAAAAATTTGAATGGGGAGCTGAGCAATCAGACGCCTTCCAAAAAGACAAGGAACATCTCAAAAAGCTGCCAACCATGACAAGTCCAGAGGAGGGGAACAACTCCAACTGTATGTTTCTACAACTGACAGCACTGTAGCAGCCGTACTCTTGGTAGAACGAGAGAAGGTGCAGCTGCCAGTTTACTTTGTCAGCCATGTGCTTACAGGAGCTAAGACTAGGTATACATTCGTAGAAAAACTGGCATTCGCAGTTATGGTGGCGGCAAGACGCTTGCGGCCATACTTCGATGCCCACTCAATTATGGTGTTAACCAACCATCCATTGGAGAAAGCCTTGCAAAAACTGGCAGTCTCTGGGCGAATGATGAAATGGGGAAATGAACTATCAGAATACGATATCTCCTTCCGGCCAAGGAACGCCATCAAGGTACAAGCTCTGGCAGACTTCATCACAGAAACACAATTCGCAACCACTGATCCCTCTGAGGTGTGGACGGTATACACTGACGGCTCATCTTGCAATACCAGATCTGGGGCCGGTGTCGAGATAACGAGTCCAGACAACACAGTGCACCGTTACGCTTTGCGGTTTAATTTCAAAGCCACCAACAATGAATCTGAATATCAGGCAGCAATAGCTGGCGTCCAGCTATGCATCGCCGCAGGGGTAGAAAGATTGAAGTTAATCACAGATTCTCAGTTAGTGGCAACCCAAATGGAAGGCATGACAGAAGCTCGGGAGCCCACCATTGTTAAATACAGAGATCATTTAAAGCAATTGATTCAACAACTAGTGTCTTTTGAGATGCAACTAGTCCCACGAGACGACAATCAAAAGGCGGATGCTCTGGCTCGGCTGGCAACCTCACCACTATCTGAACTAGGAGGAAATGTCATGATCGAGTTACGTCAGGGAAAGTCTATTGACAGCTTGGCAGTGGCTGTCATTAGGAACACGGAGGGGGAATGGTTCCATCCCATCCTAGAATTCAAGAACACAGGGGTCCTACCGGCAGACAAAACAGTGGCTGCCAAGGTAAGACGACAGGCAGCATGGTATTGTGTGTGCCAGGGAATACTCTACAAAAAGTCCTTCCATCTCCCTCTGCTAAGATGTGCCAAGAAATTCGAAGCTCAGAAAATCCTCGAAGAAATCCATGAGGGTATTTGTGGAAATCACATTGGTGGCAAAGCTCTAACTCTGAAGGCCATTCGTGCCGGCTACTACTGGCCTCACATGCTCAGGGACTGTCAAGAATATGTCAAAAAGTGCGATAAATGCCAAAAATTTTCCCCCATGATCAACACACCGCCAAACGACCTACAGCCAATACTCAACCCAATACCATTTACCCAATGGAGAATGGACATCCTTGGTCCATTCACAAAAGGTAAAGGGGGGAGAAAATTTTTGATAGTGGCCATAGATTACTTCACCAAATGGATCGAGGCCATCCCAACAGTGTCTATCACAGCTGCACAGGTGAAGAGGTTTATTTGGGAGCAAACAATCACGAGGTTTGGGCTCCCACAGGCAATAGTGTTCGACCATGGCACCCAGTTTGGCTGCAAGCCCCTCCAACAGTATCTAGAACCTCTAAAGGTCAAGATGGCATACGCCTCTGTCGCTCATCCTCAAAGCAATGGGTAGGCAGAAGCTGCCAACAAACAAAGTTTAAATGCCCTGAAGAAGAAGTTGGAAGACCTCAAGGGCCAATGGGCAGATCTGATACCTGACGTCCTGTGGGCAAACAGGACGACAGAGAAGGAGGCAACAGGAGAAACGCCATTCAGACTTACCTTTGGCCACGAAGCAGTCTTGTCAGTAGAAGTGAGTCTGCCATCCTTCAGGATCCAGGCATACCAACCAGAGTTGAATGACGACTTGCTGAGACATGACCTTGATCTGCTGACAGAAGTAAGACTCATAGCTGAACTTCGTCAGGCAGCATACAAGGATCAGATAACAAGGGCCTACAACAAGAAAGTTCATCACAGACCCATGCAATATGGTGATTTGGTTCTAAGAAGGACAGATGCCACTGGTAAGCAAAACAGATAGGGCAAGTTGACAGTTAACTGGGAGGGGCCCTATCGTATCACAAAGACGGTAGCCCCTGGAGCCTACAGGCTAGCTACAATGGAAGGCAAGGAACTAAAAAATACATGGAATGCTAGGGTACTCAAGAAATACTATGTTAGAAATTTTTATTCATTTAAATATGTATTCTAATGTACAACATAGCAACAACATTAATCAAAAGCCAAAAGAGCCACCTTCCTTGTGTCTTGCTTTAATTATTTATGCACAGCCAAATAGACTATGTGATAGAGACAACTTCCATCAAACAGTGTTCCAAACATCACTTCGCAGTCTAGATATGCTTGCCCCGTAGCCAACAGGCTAGGATGGTTAGCTTAAAAAGCTAAGGCCACTGCCATCCAATATAGCCTGGCTGAAATTCAAAAGTGTGGCAGCCAGTGAGCTCCATAGATAGCTTTCACAGCTAAGGTCAAGAACCACAGCCAACAGGCTAGGATGGTTAGCTTAAAAAGCTAAGGCCTAAGGCCACTGCCATCCAATAGCCCGGCTGAAATTCAGAAGTGTGGCAGCCAGTGAGCTCCACAGATAGCTTTCACAGCTAAGGTCGAGAACCACAGCCAACAGGCCAGGATGGTTAGCTTAAAAAGCTAAGGCCGAAGGCCACTGCCACCCAATAGCCTGGCTGAAGTCCAGAAATGTGGCAGCTAGTGAGCTCCACAGTTAGCTTTCAAAGTTAAGGTCAAAGACCATAGCCAACAAGCTGGGTGGTTAGCTAGCGCAGCTAAGGCCTAGGGCCACTGCCATCCCAACAGCCTGGCTAATTCAAAAGTGTGGCAACCAGTGAGTTGCATACATAATTTTTTCAGAACCAAGGCCCAAGGCCATCGCCAGCAGGCTCCTGGCAGCGGAGAAACGAAAAATGCACGGCCACAAGGCTAAGCAGATAGCCCTTACAGCCAGTTCTATAGGAACAATTGTGCCAAGCCAAAAAATTAGTTAACTATATGCAAGTTAAAAAATGCAGTCCAAATAGCACTTACAGCAATAAAAATAAAGTAAAAAGGCAAAAGTATTTTACTGCGATGATGTTTTCTAAATCAAAAGCCAGTAATGACTGGCAGCATATTACAACAGGATTTTGCTCTACTGGCATGGCAGCCCATTTTACAACAAGAAGCACAAAAAGGAAAAATCCTAAATATTTACAACAAAACACAAATATGTACATTACAAAAATTACAACAAAACTAAATCAAAAATTAGAACCACAAGAAGACATAGCAGAAGGCTGCCAAACGCGTCATTCTGTTTTTTCAGCTACACTGGACGTCGATGGTTGCTCCTCAGCAACGGCAGTTTCAGAATCCTCTGGCTCAACAGGAAAAGGTGGCACCCCCGTTACTCGCGGTGAGAGGTTCCCAACGGTTCTTCTGGGAATGTGTCAGCCTCGTTCAGGGGCTGATTGCTTATACCTTGAGCAAAGCTAGCTGCGACTGCCACCAAGTTAAGGTCTGGATGAAGGGCAAGAACACATCTCATTGCAGCCACCCACCCACCATCAAAACGGTTGGTGCAAAAATGACGCAGGCGGGAAGACGCAACGATGTCTTCTACAGCCCTGTTCACAGCCCCATCAACCTCGGAATTTGCCTTCTGAATGGCAGCTTCAGCACGAACCTTGGCAGCTTCAATTTCTTGGCAAGCCTTAGCTCTTTCAGCCTTCACCCAGTTGCGCGAAGCTCCCACTGACGTCTCAGCGTCATGTTAAGCGACAATGGCTCCGGCAATGGTGGCGTTCAGCAGCCTCTTAGTCTCCTCCAGCTCTTTACTGGCAGCCTCAGCAGTAGCTTGGGCCTTGCTCTCTGCCTCTGCCATGGCTGCCAACCCACTCTGTTGGTTTTTATCTCTTCATTTTTCTTCAGCAGAAGGTTGGCAGCCTCGACTCCTTGTTTCTTGAGAGCCTCTATCTCCTCATCCTTCTTGGATAAGGATGAGTTTTCCTGTGAGAGTTGGGCCTTAAGAGCCTCAATCTCCTTTTTCTTACCCTCAACGTCCTCACTCTAAGGACTTATTGACGGACCCCAGGGACTCGGAGACCTCACGGGCGGCATTCAGATCGGCCCCCAGGGTAAAGAAAGCTTCTGCCAGCTCCACAGCAGAGTTGGCAGTCTGCAATAATACACCAACATGACAGTCAGCGACTTAGCAAAATAATACAAAACATCTAAAAGTACAAGGTACAAACTTACATAGGCAGCATCATGGCACAGAGCTTGTGCCGGGTTGACCCATCTGTCCCGGCTGCAGTCGGCAGGCAGTCTGTTAGCCCTCAGCAGCCTATACCCCAGGTCGCCACCAGCTTGTGTTAGGTCAGCCATCGGTGACTAATTCACGTCCACATCTGGCTCAGGACGGAATGATGGTCCGGCAGGCCTTGGCTAGGGCTGGAAAGTTGGAGGAATATCTAAATGGCCATACCCCCACATGCCACGCCGGACGATAACATCGTCTGGCAGGGGGAAACCAAATGACCCAATCCTCTTCTCTGGGTCGGCAGCAAAAACACCACCCTCCCCCAAGTGTAGCACGGCAGTGCTGCGTGTCAGCTGCGGACCTACATACTGAATACAGTAGTTAGGGGCAGCAGGGGAAATAGTGTAAAGGACGTTAGCAAATATATAACAAAAAATAAGTATTATATTAATAGAAAAGTGCTAACAACGTACTACCAACATAAACTAAATACATACCTCGCCGACATCAGGGTCAACAGCATTCCCAGCTGCAGCATTCTCAGCCGCCGCCTCTCTGTCTGATTCTGGCGCTTTCAAACTCTTTTCATGAGCAAGCCGCCGAACTCGCTCAATGTCTGCAGCATTGGTTATCTCTTCCAACTCACCCCCCTCTGCAGACAAGGGAGTGAGTGGGGTAACAGATCTTACCGTCGCCTCCAAGGTCACCTGCCACTCTGAATTCGCCTCCTCAGCTTGGGGCGGTTCTACAACAGTATCATCTGTCCCAGCCACACTAGGAATCATGTCAGTGGCAGCCAGGATGGAGGCAGCGCTACCACTCACATCCATCATTGTTGTCGTAGCCTCAGGCTCAGTAACAATAGCAGCTGCCACCTCAGATGGCGGCTCCGGAGCAACACTGATAGCAACCCTAGATGGTGGCTCACTGATGAACACAGCAGCAACCTCACTGGCGACGGTGGCCACCTCCTCATTAACTGGAGCCGTGCTGGTAGTAGCGGCCTCAGCCGAGGACTTGGTAACCTTTTTGGGACGATGGGGAGATGGTGATCTGTCCCTTTTCTTGTGCTGCAAGGCGACATTCACAGTTCTGCCACCCCTGGCAGATGCACCTGGCTTCTTAGAGGCAACAGGCGCTATAGCCTCCCTCTGGACGGGACGGCTAGCCACTGCCGTTCCTCGCCCCCCACGCCTGCTAACGGCGCCCCTGTTGCCACCTGTCCCACGACTGGTAATTTGGGAGGTGGGACCGTGAGCCGTCTGTTCTCCAGCCATCCTTGGCAGCTTCAGGCGTTTAATATTCAAATCTGCACAGACAAAGTGAAATAATTAGACGGCCGCCATATAAAAAGGCACTGCCAGGCAACAACAAGTTTGCACACCGAAAAAAAAAAAGAAAAAAAAACAACAAACAAAAACATAGGCGGTAACTTCAAGAGATGCACCAGGGGCCTGGCATTACCAGAGTCAGGGGCACCTATCTCGCCACAAAGACCAACATAGGCGAGTGGGCGGTTATCTACAATGTACCCACATGGTGGCATCCACTTGGATGGAGCACCGTTCTTCAACCTAAAATAATTGATGGTCCTTTGCTCCTCAGCCGTCAACTCACAAACTGCCAAGTGCTCCATATGAGCCCTTGGGACGGTGAACGTCAACGGCATATCTCTTCGAGCATCTTGAGGGGCCTTCACCCAGACCCACCTGCTCATATAATGCTTCAAAGAACTCTTCTTAGGCCAAACTAGCAGCTTCTTGCTAGCAGTTTGAAAGGTGTAACGGCCTGTCGCCGAGCTATTCCGTTTAACGGTCATCATGGAACGGATCACATGGAGGTTGACGTTCATCCTCAAGTACCGACACGTCCACAGTATTAACACCAGCATTCGAAAAGACAATGGACTCAGTTGTGCCAGACTGATGGAGAAATTGCGCATCATAGACATAATTGCCCAATCAAAGGGGCATTGCAGCCCAAACTTGAAATGATCTATGAAGACGGCAAAGTACCCGTCGGGAGCTTGGAGGATGACGTCATTTGGCCCAGGGATGGTAACATCCCAGTTGATTGGAAGGCAATATGTCTCCCTAAACCATTTGAGGTATCCCTTTGGACCCCCATTCCACTTTTCCAAATCCCGGTACCAGTCGTCGTCTGGATTCAACTTCATTGGGTGTCCTTTTGGAAACTCGCCATTGCCAAAATTTATAGCTTCATTGGTTACGGCTGGCATGCACTCCGCTTCCTTTTGCCATTCCCAACCGGCTTCTTTCCAGGCGGTATTAACTTCAGCAGCGGCTTTGTCGTCGGTCCCCTCCTCTGCGAACACAACAAACAGGGACAAATGACAATGAGAAGACAAAAAATTGAAGAAGTTACCTAGAGCAGCGAAGGGGTTAGCCGCGAATGATCTTCGTTTGTGCCATATTGGTCAAATTCCAGACTAGAGAGAATGGATGAAAACCAATACTGCTCTGACACTCCTACTGCCATAGACTCGCCGGTCCAGCGCAGTACTTCACGAAGAATCCTCACGTCCCTTTGCTGTTCATGATTAAAACCTGTCGGATTACGTCTCCCCTCGCAGTCTGTCAAAATTCGCGATGCCAATGAAAAGTCAGGCAATCGTCTGCTTTTGGCAGACGGCTTTGCCCTACTTTTCTCTGGCGCCGGTTTTTTATCAAGAATATCCTTTCTTAATTGAATAGGATACCTTGGCTTTGGGGGGCAGTATGCGAGTTTCCACATAATACCGCCAATACCTTTAGGGATCGCAGCCCCTTCAAGCTGCTGTTCCGACATGTCCCCAGCATTACCTGACGGCCCTTCCTCGATAGGGGACGACAACAACGAGTCATCTGACTCACTCTCTTGTGGCAACCTGCCGCTATCTGGGTCGCTTTCTAATATACGACTGTCATTTTGGCTATCGCTGGCGTCTGACATCCTTCTTTACACTGTCACACGCCAAGTTAATTCACCAACAACAGACTTACAAAATTAATGAGCGTCACGCAAACGAATGCAAATTGCGCACTTGCACAGTAACGAATAAAGAGCGAAATATAGCAAAAATTGTGCATAACAATGAATTTTTACTTCAAAAAATAAGTTTTAATACCTCAAATTCTTGCACGAAGCAAGATACTTCTTTAATACAGAAGAAAGACACAACTTTTTAACTAAAGTGTTCGAACAGTCGTACATGCAAACTCGCCCAAGCTTCAAAATTAAAAATTCGAACAAAGGAAATTCGAAATTAAACACATACCTTGTCTTTTGTTTGAAGAGATAAACTTCAAAGGTATCGAATTATAGTGAAGGAGGTTGCTGAAAAGCTGGGTCGAAGATGCAAATGGCACGAGACTGTTCGAATCGCCTTTAGGAGGGAAGAGAAAGAAAGTTCGAAATTTTTTGAGAATTTTGAAAGTGAAATGGGAGAAAAACGTCTCAGAGACGTTATATATAGTACAACTGGGTCCACCACTCGACTTTTGATCTTTTACGGACACGTGTCAGTTAATTCAGACATCTTGTGGTGACTTACATTAAAAAGCATCCCCACCTTAACGATGCTGATACTTTTTGGGGGGGCTAGTTGTATGGGGGCCTACTGGTACACCGACAGGTCCACCCTACTGACGTCCCAGCCAAGATGTCAACCGCCAGCACCTAGCGGTGCCGGCTACCAGGCGTCACGACCGTCAGCTCACAATCCACACCAGTGATGGAACCCACACGTTGCCGGACCCGGAAGCTACCAGCCTATAACTGGCAGCTATTAGAAGCCAAAGGGAATCTTTTAGAAGTGGACCCAGTGCACCACGTGGCACCCATTTAGGGCACCACTCAAGTGCACACGCCCCACTCACTAACAAACTAACTAACTCAACCTATGAGGGACTTACACGTGGCGACCCACTCAGAGTTATAACTAACTTTGAGCAAACGATCTGCGTAACCAGTCCCCATGGGACACGTGTCCCTGCCAACCTCCAGACAGGCCGGCAGGGTATTAAACCACCCCCTATAAATAGGGGATGATCTCACCATTAAAAGGTACATACTCTTTCACCTACAAACTCTCTCCCTCTCTCTTTCTCTCTCTTATTGAATCCCATTGCTGACTTAAGCATCGGAGGGTCTTTCCCCGGAAACACCCCGGGGTCAGCTCACCGTTTGTTCATTGTGCAGTTCATCACCACGCAAGAAACCAGGAACAACAACCACTTTCAAAGGCGCTGAGACTTGTCGGAACAGTTATTGAACAGAATAGCTGAATGGAATGTGGTTAGAGTCAATGTTACATGGTATTTACTGGCCAGGGTAGTCGAATGGAATGGGATGGATAGAGCAAAGGCTTTAGCGACCAAGGCCAATGTAGAACCAGAAATAATAGCCTAATAATTTTTTCAAAAAAAAGCTTTTGACAAAAATAATTAGACTACTTTATTTGTACACATTTATTTTAATTTTTGGCTATTTGAATTCTATTTATATTCATTTTTTATTGGTCCAACCCGCTAATAACCCGGCAAACCCGCGAATCGCTTTATACCGACCCACTATTGACTCTTTTTAGCCATCCCTTACCCGATCCGTACCAACCTGACCCGTCCAATAACCAGGTTTACTGGTGAGGCTAGGCATCTATGTGTCTTTTTTAGCAACCAATTTAGTAGTATATATCCTAAACAAATAAAAGTGGTGACCCCCAAATCTAAACTTAAATATTTAAAACAGGAAGTTTGAGCTGCCACATGTCAACCATTCATCACTCTTTTACCATTTATGTCTTCAAAAAAAATTATTTAATACCATCTTCAATCCATTTACTCAACCTTTCAATTTCCTCTTTTTTTATTTCATATAATGAAAATTTTTCTCATCCATTCCCCTGTGCAATTGATTAGTTTGGCAACCCTTCATCTTCCTTCTTTAATTTGCATGATGTATAACAATATATATGGTAGAAAACTTCTTATAATATATATATATATATATATGGTAGAAAACTTCTTATAATCACATTTATATATATATATATATATATATATATATATATATATATATATATATATATATATAAACCTCCTTAAATTCATATCTTTCTCTTTATTTTATTTTTGAAATTGGATGGTAGGGATTCATTTTTTGATGATGAATTTATAAGTTTAAGAAGGCATCATTGATGAATCATTATCCTTTTTGATTTTTTTTGGTCCATTTTTACTTCATACTTTTTGTGTATCATTGTATACTCTCATTTTGTTAGTTTTATAGATGTGTTTGTCTATTCTGGATTATCATACATGAATATGATTTTAGAGTTTCCCCAAAATGTAATAGAAAATTCAAAGTTGATAATAAGAATTCTATATCATTTTCTAAAAAAAACATTATTTTTAATATTATTTTAACATAACACGTGTCTTGCACGGGCTCAAAAACTAGTTACTGTTCAAATGAACAGTACTCCCTTCACCTCTCTTTACAGGCCCCATTTTTATGTTTCATTCTCTCTGTGCCGCAGATATTTCCACGCAAGATTCATATCCTCCCTAAGATTTTGACATGTGCTTCTACTATTTCATCCTTTCTTTTTATTTTTTTGGGGTAAATTCCTTTTTCTCTTTGTTTCCTTTATCTCTTTCGTTTTTTTTCTTCTATTTATTTGTTTCCTTGGTTTCTCCCCATTATTTCTTTCTGCTTCTTCTACAACTTGGCACTTATCAATTCCAATTCCATTTCCATTTTCTTTGTCTTCTCATATTCAACCTCCATTCCCATCTTCTCCTCATTATTGTTGCTCCATCTGTTGGAAACAAACAGGGTTAGTACAATAAATAATGGACACAAAACAGAGAAACAAAAACCTTCGAGGCACGCGAACGCTTTCCTAAAGACTAATTTCGACCCTTTTGAAATTGAGCAGGGTTTCCCGAAAATGCCTTTGAGAAACAACGAAGAAAACAAGTTTTGTAGCTCACTCAAAACTCTCAGTATATGTAAAAGCTTGATTTTTGAAGAAGGAAAACACTTAGCGAATTTGACAGAGAATTGAGAAATATTGCACATATCTTTCTCTCTCCTAATATGGGTCTTATAAAGACCACACAACTGCATCAGAAACTGCCCCTCAACTGTACGTTCAAACCCACAACGGGTTAGTGGAACGACTAGAAAAGAATAGGAACTGCCCGTAACTGACGAAGACCAGTAGTCGCGAGCTCGAGTCGCGAGTCTCGACCTTGCTCTCGCGAGTCGTGAGTTGCTTCTGACCTTTTTTGCACCTTTTTGCTTGTTTTCTGATTCAGTCACTTCTCATGAGTCGCGACTTAGACCCGCGACTCGCGAGTCCTCTCTGTCTCATTTCCGTGTTTAATCATCATACGCAAGTTTTATTACACCATACCCACATAAAACCTACATAAGACCCTTATACTCTAAATAAATATACAACACCATCATCATCAACATCGCCATCATCATCAACATAACCATCATCATTGTTTCGCCTTCGTCAGCCCCACCACAACTTCATAGATGCGTCTTTTGATAGTCTCTTGATACATTGATATGTATTTTGTGTTTTTATGGTAATTTTAATTTTAGTTAATAGGTTATTGATGTTTTAGGGTTTCTTGTTGAATTCAATTTCATTTTGGGATTTCGTTATCTAGGTCATTTCTTCTGAAATTCGATGCTGGTGATTCTTTCAAGCAACATTTGATTCTGAATTTCACATACCTACAAAAAAAATGATTTTAACAATCTTAATCCATTCAATGCATGCACCATTTTAAAATCTCACATATCCTAAATTGCACTTAATAACTACCCTCTTATCTTCTTGTATATCGATCCTATAATTTAATTTATAGGTTGACGATCATGACGTTGATGATAGGTCATTTTTCTATGTTATATTATATACCAAATTGAAATTAGGAAATGATCCATAATGAATGGCATTTTGCAAATTTATCACATTGCTCACAAGCAAAAAAGATATATTAAATGTCAATAAAATTCTACAAAGTTTTTTGTACCTTCCTAACAATATCTCAGTAAACATTGATATGACAGAAAATTAAATTTGTAATCTTCATCTTCATCATCAATTATAATACAATGTGTTGAACCTTGATTTTGATGATGACAAAATAATTTACTATGGTTAAATAAAATGGATTTATGGAGAATCGACTAAAAGTGATTTTAGTTGAAATTAAATTTATTTTATACTTAATATATTTTATGTTATATATTTCCATAGAGAATAATTAGATGAGTGTCTAATTTGTATTAAATATATTTCATTTAATATATACGTGATATTTTGTAGAATATATTTATTGGGAACAAAATTAGAGGAGTATCTAATTTTGAAGTAAATATATTTTATTAAATATGTTCTAACTCTTTTCTTATGTTAATTTATTTTTATGGAATACTAATCTTGGTGTGATGCAGGAAATTATTTTTCACTAGTATAAGACTAGTATGTCACTCATATAAATAGAATTAGATACTTAAACTAATATTTGTTTAGTTTTGGTATAATATTTAAGTGACTAATTATTAGTGGTAATTAATTTCACTACAAAAATTGAACTACTTTAGCAACCAAATGTGGCAACGAATTTTAAATTTGTTGCTCATTGGCAACCATAATTTTATTTTTGTTCCTAAAATATTTTTTAAGTGCATAATAGCAACAAATTAATCATTTGTTGCCACTTGCAACCAAAATTTTTTAACATTTAGTTGCTCACTTGCGGATGGACATTTTTTCATTGCTATTGTAGTAACGTATTCAATTTTCGTTGCTCTTTTTAGCAACTAATTTAGGTTTTGTTGCTATTCTAGCAACTGATTTAATTTTCGTTGCTATTGTAGCAACTCATTTAATGTTTGGTTGCCATAATTTAGAAAAAAAAAATACTATATTGTAAAATAAAATGGTTGCTTATATTTTCCTTAGCAACTAAAATTGAAATTTCGTTGCTATTTTAGCAACCAAACTATAATTCCGTTGCTATTTTAGCAACCAAAACTATAATTTTGTTGCTATATGTAACATCCATGATTTCCTTATTAGGTTTTGATGTGCTACTTATATTAATAAGGTTATCGTTTCATTTAAGGTGCTCATATTCTAAGGTACTTCGTTGTTAAGCGTGCTCAAGCAAGAATAATCATGGGATGGGTGACCTCTTGGGAAGTTGTTAGATTCGGGTCATTGGGGTGTAGATTTTTTTTTTGGATATAGATTTAGCAACTAAAAGTTTTCGATTTGGTTGCTATTTTAGCAACGAATTCTAATAATTTGGTTGCCATTTAGCAACAAAAATGGTGAATAAAATAAAAATTGGACACAAAGTTGGCAACTAAAATAAAAAAATGGAAGCCAAGTATGACAACCAATTTGGCAACTAAATTTGGTTCGATGCGAAATGGCAACCAATCTATGTTGTCATTTTGTTGCTAATATCAAATGGCAACTTGCCTTTTGGCAACTAACTTTTTTTGTTGCCAAACAGTTGCTAACTAGAGTTAGCAACCATTTTTTCAATCATAGCAACTATTTTAAATGGTTGCTAAAATCTTGAATTTTTGTAGTGTTTACATTATTTTATTTTCATGATAATCACGTTTTATTAGAGTCAAAATTTAATAGGAGTGTTTTTAGTAGTTAGTTAAGTAAGTGGTTAGTGAAATAATTATTTTAAAATTAAAAATTACAATTTTTTTATTCTATTAGTTGAGCCATACGTGTAGTAGGGTGTTTTACTTGTCAAAATTATTTAAGTATTTTAGGAGTTAGTTTCTAGTCAAACCCATTATAATAGGAAGTGGTTAGTGGGTTTACTTCCTCCTTTTATCCGCATATGACTAGAAATATTAGGAATTAGTTTTGAAATTTAAAAAGTTATTTTTGTTTGTTGAGTCAACCCATCATGTTAGGAGTGCTTAGTGGATGGTTGATGAGTCTTTGGTCATGCGTGAGGTTAGGGAGTGTTGTTAGTGTGTTGACTAGGTTAGTAGTTAGTTATGCTTATTATTAGGAGTTAAGATTTAAATAAAAAAAAAGGAAAGTCTGACTTTTTGTTTTTTACGTGAGTTAGTGTTAGGAATTAGTGGGTCTTTATTTTAGAAGTTAAATTTAACAATTTTGTTTTAGTCATCAATGTCACGTAAGTTTTAGCAAGTAGTGGGCTTGACTTAGTGATTCAATGTATCTAGTCTTATTTTAGGGTTAGTTCTTTGTTTGTTTTGCAATTTGCTTTGTCAAACTATTTTGTAGGAGATGGTGGGCATATCATGACTCCACAATGTGTGTAGAAGACTTCTTCTCCAAGGCAAGAGATTTTAGGACAAAGCTTCACTTATAAATACAAGGGCTGCCAGAATTTTCGAAAGATACCACAACCAAGAGAAAATTCAGAGAGCAAGTTTTTCAAGTGCAAAAATTATTCCGAGTGTTCTTTGAGTTTTAGGTCTTTAGTTTTTCAATTCAAATCAATTTTAATCATAGTGATTAGGGTTGGGTGAGAGAAGAATCAAAAGAATATTTTATTAAAATCAGAGAAAAAAAGAGAAAGAGAATTCAGATTACATTCGAATCTGAAGAGAGAAAAATCGATCTTTAGTAAGATCGTGGCAACAGTTCAGGGGGAACAGGTTTCAGGGGGAACAAGTTCCTAGAGGAAGATAGAGAATAGAGAAGGTCCTTTTTATAGGTTGTAACAGAGTCGTTTGGCCTATAATTAATAAGAGAAGTCCAAGAGTCAAAATCTCTCGTGGTCAAGGTTTTTCTTCCTAATTGGGCCTAGGAAGTTTTCCTTGTAGGTTAAATCTTTCTCTCTTTTATTTTTGTTTGTTCTTTCTTTCGAGTCTAAGTTAAAATTTCGCGAAAAGGTCAAAAACTCCCTCAACTACAATTCACCCCCCCTCTTGTAGTCGCTATTCATATTACATCACAATGAGTTTGAAATTTTATCAAATCTTCTACTGAAACTTCAATGCAACCTAAAGCACTTATTAGTACATAACTTTAATAAAATCAGCATTGTGGGTGCTACGCGTGAAGCGCATAGCCAACACTAGTAAAGATAAAGATTACGTGAGTGATTAACCCGAAAAATATTTGAGAATTATGTTTTGGTCAATACTGAAGTTAATTTTTCATAGATCTTACAGTTCAAAGTTTTACGGACCTTAAATTGATCCCTATTATTATGTTAAAAGTATTATTTAGTTTTACATTAACAATATACATTATCCGGCGGATTATAAGATATTTTTTTTTAAACAAACTGTTTTTTTTCTTTTTGAAAAAAAGGTAATTCTCTAGCAAAACGATCAACATGGGATTCGAGGTAAATCATGTACTCCCTCTGTTTTTTTAGATATAACACTTTGACTTTGACACTATTCATCCGACACACTTTGACCGTTAATTGTTACTTATATATAAAGAAAAACATAGTCATGTGAGATCTTTTTGGATTCACCTTGGAATACACTTTCCAAATATATAATTTTTATAATTTTTACACTTATATATTTAGAGATATTACGAGTACAAGTTGTGTGATTGGGCCGTGTCGGAGTTATCGGGGGGCACTGTTCTAAAATTGTACTTAGACCCTTCAAATCTTAATAAATGCTAATATTTGATATTATTTTGACAATACATGTATACATCCCAAAAATATTTTAATAGAAAATTATTAATTTATATAAAAATATAAGAATAATTTAAGACAAATGACTAAGAAAAACAAAAAAAAGGCCCTTTATATAACGGGCCCTATGCAGTGGACCTTTTTGCACACCCACCCGACACTCCTCATTGTGTGTTGACAAGTGTGAAAAGTGAAGTGTTACATCTAAAAAACAGAGGGAGTTTATCAACTTTCCAAATTCGATACAATAGGTCGGCAACCATTTAACAAATCCAACAATATATTTCCAACAATTTTTTTATTTTATTTTTTTTGGAGCAAAATCAATTTTAATTTATTTTTAAACAATGAGCTTTCAACAAACTTTTGTTTTTTAGAAAATTGTACGAAATTCGCACCTTGTTGTGGGATTACATCCCAAATGTGTTGAAAATTTTGGAAAAAAAAAAGTTTTTCAATTTTTCAAATGTACCAACTTTTTCTAGGACTTTTTATGTGTACCCATAACATTTATAAAAATTCTCAATTATAGTCAATTTTTTTATAATAGCAAACGGACGTTAGCGCCGCTGTTAAGTTAGTTGGAAAAAAACAAAATCCAAAATAATTAAGTTAGTTTGGTGGTTGTTTGACGGTTGATGGGGCTGATTTATGTCATGGTTAGAACTATTGGGTTGCTACGTGACGTATATATGTTTATTTATTTTGGTTTTTTTTTCCAATAAATTAACGGTGTTGTTAACCTCCGTTTGCTATCATAAAAAAAATTGGCTACAATTGAGAATTTTTGGAAATCTTATGAGTACACATAAAAACCCTTAAAAAAAATGGGTACATTTGAGAATTTGTAAAACCTGATAGGTACTTTTAAGAAAAACCCAAAAAAAAAAACTCACTTGGAGAAGCTATAAGGTAGATTATATATATTCCTTCTTTTTCTCAAAAGTAGACTCACATTTAGTAAAGCAAATAAAACCTTTCTTCTACATATATGATCTTCTCCCCGAAATTGATATTGGCACAACTAAAATTGATATAGTCACAACTTTTATGAGAGGAGCATGCCATGATGTTCTCTCACAATAAATTATTTTCACATCAATTTAATTGTTCCTTTATCATTTCCCCCACTACACTTTTAACAATTTGAGTCATTTGACCATTGATCATTGCTTTTAAAACAAAACCAATAAAGTTAGCCTAATGCATGGTTCAATTTGTTGTAATGGTGTTTACCTTATTTTGATATCCTTTAGTAGTGATGTTCTACTTTGCCCTTCTTAATTATTTCTTATGATGCCATGTGTCTTAATATCAACTACGTACTAAGTGCCTCAGTGTTGTCACGTGTCCTAGTACAATATGCCTTCATGTGTCATCTCTTCAGGTATTGGGATGCTGTGCTTTTGGACTCAATATAGATGTTGTTCCTGCTTTTTTATTTGTGACCTGGACATGCTCCCTTTGAGGCCTTCTACTTTATTAGGGTCAGTTCCTTTAAGGGCTTATATTTTGGCCCAAAACAGTTTTTGTCTTCATTTTTTTAAAAAAAATATTAGGATTTAGGAGTATAATCTATCTATATCTATATCTATATACTACTATTAAAGAAATAACCATATCAAAATTTTCCCTCCCAATCCCCCAATGAATATCAATTTGTCACCCAATGCGACCCCTATCTTTATTTTTATTTTATTTCTTTTATAAAATTTTCTCATAATAAAGGCTTTCCTATTTATTAGGTTTTGTTTTCCAATGTCATGACTTTTTTAGGTACTTCTCAACCGCCAATGAGGATTTTTTTCTTGAAAAAAGGGAAGGGGCGAATTATATTAAATCAATAGTCGCAAAATTACTAATAGGCAGAGGTAGTAATGGAGGAAATCAAACACGGTCCGTTCTAATCATAGTTACCTCCCGAGCAACAAAATGAGCAACACAATTCCTACCCTTTTCACATGAGAAAACACACAAGAAATAAATTGATTACTATAGCACAAAATATCACTGATAATTAAAAACGAGTAGGTTCTTCCTTCATGCCTTCCTTCCAGCTTATTGAACAGGGATAAAGAGTGAGTCTCATGATACTGGAGAATCCAAATCAACTTGCCAATTGAGCTCCAAAAAGAGCACCCAAAGCTTCCGCAACTTCCACACCCCAGCCATCTCTCACCCTTCAGAAAACTGCAAACTCAATGCAACCTTCACTGTTATGGCCCACGCCCCAATCCCCATAAGCCAGCATCGCTAATATGAGCATCCACATTAATTTTCACCACCCCCAATTCAGGTTTGGACCCGTAATTACAAAAGTGTGTAGATGTCTCCCCTCGTGTCCTTGGGGGATTCACTTTTGCAATGTATTCCATTAACCCATTAATGAAGTTGAGCAACCCCTTCGCTATTCCCACTGCACCGAAGCTCTCTTCATAAAAAATGGCCTTGTTCCTACAATTCCAGGCTGCCCCCACTAAAGTAGTAAAATTCAACAACTCAATAGAATCAACCCTTTCTTTTATCCATAATAGCAATTCTAGGAAAGACAAATGAGAGACTTCAGATAGAAGGTTCACATGAAACCAGTTCGCCCACACCTCCTTCGCCCACTTACACTCAAATAAAGCATGAATAATCTTTTACGAAGCCGCACCACAAAGAGTATAAGCTCTTGAAAGACTAATATGTTGATAAAAGAGTCGTTCCTGGATAGTAGAGCTCACTACAACATTTCGTGTTTTTAACGTCCGCCAGAAGCGGACGTTAAATTAGCGGATAGCGGACGTTAATATATTTAACGTTCGCCAACGAACGTTAAACCGCTGAAGTCTTTTTTTGGTCGTTAATGTGGTGTTTAACGTCCGCCAAGCGGACGTTAATTTGATAATGTCTATCTTAAGTTTGATCAGCGAAACCAAACAAGCCTTTAGAGATACCGAGAGTACTTGAGGGTGAAGAGGCAACAGTCTCAGGTCGACATTTCTGACACCACTTCAACGCCAACTTTGAAGGATTCCACTTATTGAGGCTCCATGTCGACCAAGTCTCACTCAACACAATTACATACTCCCACACCAATACCAAAGGGCTCGTTCAAGACTGAGGCATGCAAACAAGAGCATCCGAACACTCAGTTTCAACAGCAGCAGCAAACTTACCCTTATGGAGGGATTGCATGCAAATCCCCTTTCTCCGTCGCCATTCTGACAGCCCCGAGGGCCTCCAAAGTCAAGGTACTTCATATTGAGCCTTACGATGGCACGACTGATCCTGATGCTCACTAGGCCACTTACAAACACTTGATGTATGCCCAGTCGGTCGATGATGCAACTTGGTGTATGTATTTTCCAGCGACCTTGAAAGGTGTAGCTCAAAAATGGTTCAGCAGCTTGCCGGATCATTGCATACAAAACTTCACCGAGCTCAGCATGGTCTTCACGCATCACTTCATGGCAAGAAAACAAGAGAAGAAGACGAGTATGCACCTCGGTAAAATCGTGCAAGGACCGAACGAATCCTTGAGGTCATACGTCAAGAGATTCAACCTAGAAATTCTGCAGATACCCGGCCTCCCCGAGGGCGTAGCTTTTGACAACTTCGTCAAAGGGCTTCACCAGTCGAGGTTTAAGTTTGAGATGGTGAGAAAGAAGGTTCAGACCTTACCAGAAATCCTCATGGAGGCCGAGTCTTACATTCATGCTACAAAAATCTGTTCAGCTACTAAGCCCGAGACTAAGAATGCACAAAAGCATGGAGAGGGCAATCAAAATAAGGACGACCGAAAAAGGCAAGTCTGGACGGTCGAGGGTACTCATAAGGAGCAAAAGGCTCCCAAGAAAAGTCGCACTTACGAGTCGGCGTATGAGTACAACAAGAAACCCCATGCCATCCTTATGGAGATAAAGGGTAATTTCAGCTTTGATGCGCCTCAGCCTTTGCGAGGCCCTTCCAAATACAGAAATACTAATAAGTACTGCCAATTCAACAAAGACGTGGGTCATGACACAGATGAGTGCTTCAATTTGAAGCGGTTGTTGGAAAAGTTAGCTGCCAAGGGCATGTTGGAGCCCTACATTGTAAAGTCGAAGTTCAAGTTTCAGCGAAAGACCACCCAGAAGACGGGGGATGAAGAAGAGACAGACACTGAAGTAGTGGCTATGATTTCAGGGGGGGCTCGCCTCAGGGGGTCCAACCATAAGGGGTGTGAAAGATCACCTTCGTAGCCTCTCGCAGGTCATGAATACCGAGGGAAAACAAGACAAGCTGTCAAAGGTATTGATTGTGAGAAGGATCGGCCGATCATCCAAACCCCTCAAGATGACCCATTGGTTGTCGAGTTCAAAGTAGCCAACCTGAAAGTTAGAAGGATCCTGATCGATACTGGCAGTTTAACAAACATCATCAACTTTGCCTATCTTGAGAAACTAAGATTTCAAGACAATGCCCTCCAGCCTATAAACCACCCCATCATAGGGTTTGGAGGAGGTGTTATTCACCCAATAGGCATTGTCACACTGCCAATCCGGATGGGAAGCAAGGAGATTCCACGGCACATATCTGTGAAGTTTCTGGTGGTTAAAGAGTTGACGGCCTACAATATCATCATAGGCCGACCCACGCTAAATCTGTCGAAAGACATTATTGTGCCACATCTCATGCTGATGAAATTCATATGTAATGATGGGAGTGTGGGGGCATTATACGGTGATCAGCAGACAGCACGAGAGTGCTACCTCACCACTATAAAGTCCTCATCCACACTAGACCAACAATACAAGGTTCAACCATCATCCAAGAAAAGAAAAAAGGAGATCAAAGGGTCGCACCAAGAAGTCTGTATGATTGGGTCAGCAAACCTAGATGCACTATGGCCTCAGCCTGTCAGTGAATTTCGTGAAGTTATACTCGACGTCGATCAACCTGAGCGAGTTGTGCAAATAGGATCTTCCTTGAAGGAAGATCAGAGCCGAATGTTGGAAGCACTCCTGAGGGAGTATCAGGATGTATTTGCCTTAACCGTTCAAGAGATGTCGGGCATTGACCCAAGTATCGTATGTCATGAATTGAACATTATACCGGGCATGAATCCTGTCAGACAAAAGAAGAGGAATCATAGGGAACTCCGGGACAAAGCTGCGGCCGAGGAGGTAAAAAAGATTTTGGAGGCTCGATTTATTCGCCCTTGCTATTACCCTGAATGGGTGGCCAATGTTGTTCTGGTCCCCAAACCCAACAAGGGCTGGCGGATGTGTGCTGATAACATAGATTTGAATCAAGCCTGCCCCAGGACGGATTCCCTTTACCAAATATCGACCAACTGGTCGACTCCGTAGCAGGGCATGCCCTCATGAGTTTCATGGATGCCAATTCAGGTTTCCATCAAATTCCCATGCACCCCGATGATCAAGAGAAGACGGCCTTCATCACTTCTCAAGGTCTATATTGCTATACAGTCATGCCCTTCGGTTTAAAAAATGCCCCAGCCACCTTTCAAAGGTTTGTAAACATGGTGTTTCAATACCAGTTAGGGCGAAACCAGTAGGTAATAGATGGACCCGGGACCAGCCAGCTATTTGGGCTCCCGCGCGTCCAAACTACTGAAATTAAAAAAAAACTGACGCGCTCCCGCCCACCGTACACTCTACAAATGTTCACAATGAAAGAGTAATGTTCACACACGAAAAGAGTAATGTTCACAAGACTATGCACAATATTCACCACATTTTGTAGAATGTCACCTGTAAACTTATACACTATACAAATGTTCACACACGAAAGAGTAATGTTTACAAGACTATGCACAATATTCACCACATTTTGTAGAATGTCACCTGTAAACTTATACACTCTAGAAATGTTCACATACGAAAGAGTGATGTTCACACATGAAAAGAGTAATGCTCACAAGACTATGCACAATATTCATCAAATTTTTTAGAATGTCACATGTAAACTTATACACTCTACAAATGTTCAAACACGAAAAGAGTAATGTTCACAAGATTAAGCACAATATTCATCACATTTTATAGAATCTCACCTGTAAACTTATAAACTAAACAAATGTTCACACACGAAAGAGTAATGTTAACAAGACTATGCACAATATTAATCAAATTTTATAAAATGTCACTTGTATACTTATACACTCTACAAATGTTCACATATGAAAGAGTAATGTTCACACGCGAAAAGAGTAATGTTCACAAGACTATACACAATATTCATCACATTTTGTAGAATGTCACCTGTAAATTTATACACTCTACAAATGTTCACACACGAAGAAAGAGTAATGTTCACACACGAATAGAGTAATGTTCACAAGACTATGCACAATATTCATCACATTTTGTAGAATATAATGTCACCTGTGAACTTATACACTCTACAAATGTTCACACACGAAAGAGTAATGTTCACACACAAAAAGAGTAATGTTCACAAGACTATGTACAATATTCACCAAAAAAATATAAACACAATATTCCACATTCAGCACACTAGACACTTAAATATTACAACTAAATATAAATATTCATGAAATCACGATAATATGAAGAATAATCACGAGCTCAAACACAAACGTTCACCACAAAAGTACAAATGTTCACAATAAAAAGTAATCAAAATGTTGTGAACATTACATATAATTCTGTGAACATTACTTACAATCATGTGAATATTACATATAATCCTTTGAACATTACATATAATCATGTGAACATTACATATAATCCTGTGAACATTACAAATAATCATGTGAACATTACATATAATTCTGTGAACATTACATATAATTCTGTGGACATTAATTATAATCATGTGAACATTGTTGTGAACATTACTTATAATCATATGAACATTACCTATAATCCTTTGAACATAACTTATAAACATGTGAACATTACTTATAAACCCAAAAAAAACAGAAATTATTGTCTACAACAAAATAAAAAATCAAATACACAGAAATGTTCACATCATAAATGAAAAATGTTCACCATAATGCAATGTTCACGACCCCAAGGAAAAATGTTCACAACATAAACACAAAATTAAAAATATTAATCAATGCAAACAAAAATATAAAAAAAAGTCATGATAATCACCAAAATAACAGGGGAGAAATAACATGGGAAAAAAATGAAGGTGCAAACATAAAATGCTTAAGATTTGATGAATAAGAACAAAAATGGAGGTGCAAACTGATAGAAGAAAGAAAAACGAATCAGCATAAAGAAGGGAAAATGAAAGAGAAGCGAATTTTTTTAAAAAAAAATAAAAAACAGCGTCGTTTTGGACTCGAGACTAGTCAGATCTGTCTGGTCCCGGGTCCAGCTAATAATTTGCGGGGCGAAACCTTGAAGTCTACATAGATGACATCATCGTCAAAAGCAAAGAACCGGTTGATCACTTGGCAGATCTAAGGGAAACATTGATTCCCTTAGAAAATATAATATGAAGTTAAACCCTAAGAAGTGTGTTTTCGGGGTTGGCTCGGGCAAGTTCCTGGGCTTCATGATTGATCAGCGGGGCATAGAGGCGAATCCTGACAAAGTAAAGGCAGTAAGTGACATGGCTTCCGCTAGGACGATTAAGGAAACTCAAAGGCTGACCGAATGTTTGGTTGCATTAGGCCGATTCCTGTCCCGGTCAGGGGATAAATGTCACTACTTTTTTTATGCTATAAAGAAGAAGTCCAATTTTGAATGGACTAAAGAGGCCGAGCAAGCCCTTACCAAGTTAAAGGAGCATATGCACACTTTGCCTAGGCTAATAAGCCCTATCCCAGGCGAAGTGTTGTATATGTACCTAGCTGTTTCAGAGTTTTGTATAAGTGCGGTACTGGTGGCCGTTCGAGAGGGTATCCAACACCCCGTCTATTTTGAGAGCCATATTCTGCGGAACGCCGAGCTACGATATCCTCTCATAGAGAAGTTTGGGCTCGCATTGTATATAGCCTCCAAAAAACTCCGGCCTTATTTCAAGGCACATCCCCTCGTGGTTTATACTGATCAGCCACTGAATCAACCCTTCACTAAGATAGAGTCCTCCGGCCGAATGCTAAAGTGGGCGGTGGAACTCAATGCTTTTAACATCTCCTTTGAACCTAGAAAAGCGATCAAAGGCCAAGCACTTGCAGATTTTGTTGTGGAAATGACCAGGCCGGATGACCAAGCTAGAGTTGGTTCTAATGGTTGGAAACTGTTTGTTGATGGGTCCTCAACCCAAAACAGGTGTGGCGCAGGCATCTTCTGTATCTCACCAGAAGGAGATGTTTATGAATATGCCCTCCGTTTCAGGTTCCAGGCCTCCAATAATGAGTCAGAGTACGAAGCCCTCCTTACTGGTCTGAGGATGTGTATTGCTGCCGGGGCAGATGAAATTGAGGCCTCGTCCGACTCACAACTTGTTGTAAGTCAGGTAAATGGAGACTATGAAGCTCGAGAGCCTTCCATGAAAAAATACTTGCAATTGGTTAAGGAGGTCAGTGCTTCCCTCAAAACATTCGTCGTTCAGCATGTGCCTCGATCATACAACAGTCAGGCCGTGCCATGTCTAAGCTGGCCTCCTCGGCAGTTAATGAAACCCCAAGGACATTGTTTTGGGAAGTGAAGGAAAGAAGAAGCATAGATGAACAAGAGATCCTAACTTTGGATCGAAGCAGTACGTGGATGGATGTCATCTTAGAGTATAAGGTGAATGGCATTTTGCCAACTGACAAGAGAGTAGCAAAAGCTACCGAGCGAAGGGTCTCTTGGTTTGAAGTCTTCAATGGAAAGTTGTATAAGAAGGCTTATTCTAAGCCATTTCTCAAATGTATCACACCAGAGCAAGGACAGGAAGTCCTGGATGATTTACATCAGGGATTGTGCAGTTCCCACATAGGGGGACGAGCACTTGCGGAAAAGGCCATTCGGACCGGTTACTATTGGCCTACATTGAAAGAAGATGTTATATGGAAAGTAAGGAAGTGCGATAAATGTCAAAGGTTTGCCAAGCTTATACATCGACCTTCCAATACTCTGGTCCCCATTACTAGTCCACTTCCCTTTGCCAAATGGGGAATGGACATTCTCGGCCCATATACTCCTCTAAGTGGGCTGAGGCTGAGGCAGTCAAGGGCATCAAGACGAGTGGTGTTAAGTGCTTCATCTGGAAAAACATAATCACAAGATTTGGCGTTCCGCAGGCTATGGTATTTGATAATGGTCCACAATTCGAGACTCCTCAGCTCAAGATTTGGTTGTGTGACCAAGGCATTGCACACTGCTTTGCCTCGGTGGGTCGACCTCAAACTAATGGCCAAGTTGAATCTTTCAACAAAATCATCTCTGACGGGATTAAGAAAAAGCTAGAAAAGGCTAAGGGTTTGTGGGCAGATGAACTTCCAAATGTGCTCTAGTCTATCCGAACCAACATTAAGACTTCAACTGGTGAGTCCCCTTTCATGATGGTTTATGGGGCAGAGGCAGTAATTCCCATCGAAATGTACGAGCCTACTCTTCGGGTCATGCTCTATGATGAGAATGCAAATTGGGAAGAAATGAAGTTGAATCTGGATTTTTTACCAGAAACAAGGGGCAATGCCTTGCTAAGACAAGAGGTCTATAAACTAAGGATGGCTCGGGAATACAACAAGAAGGTCAAGAATCGTCAATTGAGAATTGGAGATTACGTGCTCAGAAAGATGGAGGCACAAGGCCAAGCCAATGAAGAGGGTAAACTTACTCCAAGCTGGGAAGGTCCCTACAAAGTCATCGAAGCAGTGCATGATGGTACATACCGACTTGAAACAATGCAAGGAATAGCTGTTCCACGATCCTGGAATATGGATCATCTAAGGAAGTATTACTTTTAGGTGGTAAATTTTTGAAATTTCAATGTACGACCTAGAGTCGAATCAATGTCATCATACTCAATATTAATGAAAAAGGGCAGAACTAGATCCCTAAAGGCCCCATCACTTTCGAAGTAAAAATATTAAAGGCTAGTGTCCACAATTTTGTTTATAAACATAAGACCAAATGCCCTTAGTGCTACTCTAAGCTCTAAGTTCTTACCCCATTAATTGACCCCCAAAAATGGGGCCAATAGTGACAAGTTTCACCAGGATGAAGGGTGGCCACCCATGCCCTCTAATACATTTCCATTAAGGATAAGTCGGCTCTAAGTAGTCGAGTCACTCGATAATCTAAAATGATTCACTAAAGGGTGCCTCGACCATAACTGGGGCCAGTCACCCGATAAACTAAAATGATTCACTAAGGGGTGCCTCGGCCATAATTGGGGCGAGTCACCCGATAAACTAAAATGATTCACTAAGGGGTGCCTCGACAATTGGGGCGAGTCTCCCGATAAACTAAAATGGTTCACTAAGGGGTGCCTCGGCCATAACTGGGCTGAGTCACTCAAAAATATACAATGACTCACTACAGGGTAATTTGGCTATTATAAGGCCAAGCCACCCATAAACCTATATTGATATATTAAGGAGTACCTCGGCCGTAATAAGGCCGAGCTACTCGAGAGTTAAAATTGCTTACTACTGGGTGTCTCGGCTGTAGATTGGCCGAGCCACTGCACAAATAACAAAATACATAATGACTTGAATAAACCATAAAATAAGATACTTCATTCATAAGACGAGTACATCAGGGCACGGCTTGTTACATGCAAAAAAAAAGAAAAGAAAAGAAGCCCTCCTAAGTGCATCTGCCTACTCGCTATCGTCATCAGGATTAGGGATCAAGGGTGTAGCGGGACGAGGTCGACCAGTCTCCTCACACCAGTGCTTCCGGTCGACCTAGTCGAGCCACTCACTGAGGTACCCAAAATCTTTGTATGGGTACACCTTATCCCAGGCATCCGCGACCTGCTTCCGATACTCCTCCTCGCTCAACCCGTCTTGAATAACAACTCTGGGTTCCTTCTCCCTCGGCAGTCTCTTCCCTTTCTTGGGGCGAGAGGAGCCCTCACCATCACGGGGGCCCTTCTTCTTTATCTCTTCTCATTCCTTCAGTCGTGCTTCATACTTCATATTTAATAAGCGCTCCTCGTCCACAAAACCTTCGTCTTCTTCCATGTGGCCTCATTCCGTAGCTTTACCTTCCATGTGTACTTATGGAAGTCTTCTTCGACTGCCGCGGCCGGGCCCTCACCGCCTTGAGGGCACCGCTCACTCTCATCCCACTCCTTCATCCTCTGCTCGTATTCCCAGACATTCTCTGGGAACACACCATCCTTCTCTCTTGGAATCTTGCTGCTTCTCCCCTTCTTCTTGGGCAACCAGTTGCTAGACATTCTTTCTCAAAAAATTGGAAAAATTTCTCAAACTCTCTCTCTCTCTTCTTTCTCTCTCAAGGAATTGTAAATTGAGTTGTGAAAAATGAAAAGGAAGCAAGTGGTATTTATAGAAGTTTCACACAATTCCACTGATCCAATTTTACCCCTATAACTAGTAAAAAGGCATTTATTGCTCCTAAAAACAAGTTGGGGGCCCAAAATAGGTTTTTTGATATAAAATTCCTAAAAATTTGCCTAATTATTTTAGGCCCAAGACAAAGGCCCATTTTTTGAAACACATTCCATGTAACAGATCTTGAGGAAGATTGTTTCAGACCCAATCCAAGATAATTTTTTCCAAACCCAAGTGTAACTCGACCAAGTAAGGCCGAGTCCTGCAAAAATACAACATTGAGCAATACACTCTGTTTAAGGGAAATCAGGTATCTGATTGATTGCCCCTTGACTTATTTGGCAAACAACAATTGCCAAGATAATTCACCAAGCAATCACCCAGATTTTATAAACCGACTGCATTGCTCAGGGGCACAATATACTACTAAAAATAAATGCAAGTGCTGAAATAAATTCAAAAGTCGAGAGATGATGAAAATAAAGCCTCGTTTTATTCATGTTCAGATTGAACTATTACAAACTATGGTGGACCAGCCGCCTACGCAAAAAAAAATATTAATAGAAATAAAACAAGGGCATCCTAGCTATTGGCATCATCACCATCCTCTTCTTCTTCTTCCTCTTCATTCGAGATGTCAGGGAGAGGGGGAGGGGCGCGTCCTGCTTTCTCGCAAGTGGACTTAATATCCACCCAGTCAAGGAAATGACTCAAACGCCCAAAATCAGCGCCCGAGTAGGCCATTTCCCAAGCCTCGACCACCTTTTGCTTATAAGCCCTCTCGGCCCCAAGGACCTTTCGGACTGTCTCTTTTACGTGAAAGGTGACCTTGCCTTCCAGTTGCTCCTTCTCTTGATTAAGCTGGGAAATTTGGGACTCGGCAGAGGACTTGGCTTTAACGGCCTCGTCCTTGGCTTTGACGGCCTCGTCCTTGGCTTTAACTGCCTCGTCCTTGGCCTTAATAGCCTCGTCCCTAGCTTGGACGGCCTCCTCTTTCCCCTTGACCTCCTTCTCCGGCCGCTCCTTCTCAGCCAGAAGATCAGTGATCTTGGTTAACTGCTTGGCCAGATCCTTCTTAAGGTTGAGGATGGTGTCGGCCTGCGATTCCATGGTAGTACTGGTTAGTTGATCCTGGCGGAGGGTAGTGAACATGGAAATATCTTTTGTTTCACTAACTTCTGCCCTAGATTTTTTTTACAGCATTTACCTGGGCAGACCGCTAACTCTTGGCCCCTTCCAGCCTTAGCATAGCCTGCAAAATGGGTAATATTAGTAAAGTTCGAAAATTCACAAATAACTACGACAAAGTATATATATATGAGAACGACTTACATCAGCTAAGGCGTATTGGATGGGGGCAATGTACCCATCATTGATGCCCTTAAGGTTATGGGCAGCCTCAGGCCCTGCCCCTTTGATCATCCCTCGGACGATCGCCACTTTTTCTTTGCCCAAAAAGCCGGGCAAGGGAGGGCCTGGGGCCGCGCTCTCGGCCTCTTCCTCGGACGGGCCTCCCGAGGGGTCTGAAATAGGAATAACAATCGAGTCCGGATGAGAGGGGGATGATGAAATAGTGCGACCTGAAATAGATCGCACTGTCCTTACACGGTTGGAATAGTATTTACCTCCCATTTGACTCGCCATCTTTTTGAGGGGCGAGGGAATGTTCATAGCAACTGGCATTTGCATGCCAGCAAAAACATCATCAGAAGGCCAAACTGGAGGGTCGCCTCCCGCCTTCGGCTGATGGACGACCACAGCCTTACCTTCATCCTTAGGTGGGGCAGGCCTAGCCTTCGCCTGCTTCACAGGGGCCATGGTCCCCTTTCCCTTACCTTTCTGACCTCCATCACCAGAGGTCCTCTTGCCCCCATCACTAGGGGTTGCCTTCTTTCTGGCGCTGCCTGAGCTGGCGCCCTTCTTTCTTTTAACACCCCTCGATGGGGCATCACTCGCCTACATACCAAAAGATGTTAATATACAAATAATAAATGCCCACTCAGCCCTACCTTCATAATGGCCGAGTGAGGCTCTTCCATAATGTTGCTTACAACCCACTCACTCGGCCCCAGAAAAAGGGTCGAGCAAAAGGTTACAAGCAACCTTCCATTTTCATGCCACTCGATCAAGGCTATGACCGAGTGAAACAGTTTTAAGAAAGTTGCTTGGAACATACCCTGTAACAACCCGGATTTTTTGGGCCGAAAAATTTCGTGTAAAATTAAGCCTTAAAGCCCAAAATCCTAAATTGGGCCAACGGACTTAACTTAATAATTGATGAAGCAAGCCCAAACCCATACCTTTTCCCCCTTATGGCCGGCCTCTACACAATATTTTCCCATTTTTATTTCTATTTTATCTATTTTAAATTACCCAAATATATCTATTCATTTTATCTAATCTAAAAATCCTATTTTTATTCTCCTAATTCCTCTCCTACATTTTAGGAGCTCACAAACCCTTGCTAACCAATTCACACGGCCCTTTACTAATTTCTTCCCTTTAATTCTTTCCTAAACTAACTCATATTATTTAGTAATCCCATCATCCTAATTAAACTTCAAAACCCATCCTTTTATTACGAAATTATATGATCAAAACTCAAGCAAAAACTATTCTTTTCCCTCTCTTGTAATACACGGCCTAGGCCAATTTTATCTCTCAATCTCATTTCTTTTCAATTCTTTTCCATGCGTGTAGAATTTAGTTCATAGGTTTGACTTTTATCCTTGTTTGATAGCTAAACTTGTTAGGTCTTGATCTTGATTTGGATTGTGCGTATGAATGATTTGGCAAGCTTTAATCTTAATTTTTGTTTTTGAATAGAGTATTGTTGATGGACTTGCGTGTTGACTAAACTTGATGATTCAATTGATGTGTGATTAGTGTCTTTAAGTTTTGTCGAGTCAGAGTCGTGTCATGTCTATCGATTGAAGACCGAGTGGGTCAAGTCTATCGGTTATCTGTGATAAACTGAGCGGGTCTATCGGTTCATCGGTGATGAACTGAGCGGGGCAAGTCTTATGTGTTTGCTTGAGAGTCAGAGTCGAGTCATGTCTATCGGCTGAAGACCGAGCGGGTCGTGTCTATCGGATGAAGACCGAGCGGGTCATGTCTATCAGTTTATCTGTGATAAACTGAGCGGGTCTATCGGTTCATCGGTGATGAACTGAGCGGGGCAAGTCTGTTGTTACTAGTCATGTTATCGGTTGTAGACCGAGCGGAGTCTTGATATGTTTTATGAATTGAACTTGAGATGACATGTTATTAGGTTATGATGGAATTGTTGAATGATGGTATTGAATATGATTATGTTGTTCCGCTGCGTAATTTGATATGTACCTTGTATGGTTGTATGATCGTTGTTGTACCGTATTGTTTGCCGTATTTTCTAACCTGTTGTTCTATGTAGTTTGGTCCTACTTCTAAGTATGATAGTTTAGTTACTCGCCACTGACGGTGGACCCCCAATTTTTATTTTGCAGGTATCCAGGATAGAGTTTAGATTTGGGTTGAGTGTTTGGCGAGCAGATTAGACTCCCGTTTATTTTCCTACTTTCCCTGTTATTTTCCTGTTTTAGTTGTTTAAGTTGTATTAAGAACCATGTCGATTCCATTATTTTGGGATTGACTTTAAAGTTTATTAAATAAAATGACTAAGTTTAGATCTTCCACTGTGTTTAATTAATTTATTGTTGCAACCTTTTAATTATTTGAAGACTCGTATTGTTGTTTTCTTCGAAAACAACGTTGCTAAAATACGGGTTGTTACATACCCTCTCGGCCCATGAATGGCTTAGGAGCGGGTTTGCAAGCAACACTTTATATTAAAAGACATTCGGCCTAGACCACGGCCGAGCAAAGCATTTTTGAAATGTTGCTTGCAGCATACCCTCTCGGCCCATATAATGGCCGAGATAGGGAGTTGCAAGCAACCTACCATATTAGCATTACTCGGTCTAGGCCACGGCCTAGTGAAGCAATTTTGAAATGCTGCTTGCAGCATACCCTCTCGGCCCATATCATGGCCGAGATAGAGGGTTGCAAGAAACCTACCATATTAGCATTACTCAGCCTAGGCCACGACCGAGTGAAGCAGCTTTTAAATGTTGCTTGCAGCATACCCTCTCGGCCCATATAATAGCCGAGATAGGGGGTTGCAAGCAACCTACCATATTAGCATTACTCGGCCTAGACCACGGTCGAGTGAAGCAACTTTTAAATGTTGCTTGCAGCATACCCTCTCGGCCCATATAGTGGCCGAGACAGGGGCTTGCAAAAAACCTCCCATATTAGAGTCACTCAGCCTAGGCCACGGCCGAGTACAACATTTTTGAGATGCTGCTTGCAGCATACCTTCTCGGCCCATATAATGGCCGAGACAGGGGTTGCAGGCAACCTTTTATTTTAACATGGCTCGGCCTAAGACGACGGCCAAATGGGACAATTACAAGCACATGTCTACACAGAAATGCAGACACACACACAAAAAAAACTTACAACAGTCTCGTCGCGCCTCTCCTTCCAACTTTGCATCTTCAGCTCATACATGGCGTCCAAGTAGGCGTCCCCCGACAGCTCGCCTTTTTTTTAGGGTAGAAGATCGCCTATGGAAGTATCTAAAAAAAAAGGAGAAGAGTTAGCAACAAACAAAATGCTATCCTACATATAAAAGTGAAGATCTTATATTACGTGGCTCCATGGAAAAGCCTAGACCGACTGCAGACAAAAACCGAGGGTCTCGAAAGAATATCCAATCAGGGACTCAAACTTTTGGAACATGATTCTTCTTTCCCCCGGCATGTTTCACTATGGTCTTAAAGGCATCGCCCTTTAGAATCTCATCATCTCGCTGATGAGTAGGGGGCAAATCAACATCTCGGCCACATAAGTAGGGGGTCGTGTTGATTTTGTTCAGCCTGTCAGCAAACTCCTGATCTTCTGTAGAAACATACAGAAACCGCTTCCGCCAGTCCTTCCATTTGTTATTTTTTGAAAAATTCATTTGGTATGAAGGTTTAGTAGCAAGAAAGTACCATGCGTCGCAGCTGTTCTCGACTCTATTCAGATAGTGCGTGTTGGCGAAACAAGGGAAGGATAGAGGATACCCCTTGATTTTGCAAGTGGCTATGTACCCAAAAATGTTAGCCCAAGAATTGGGGGTAAGCTGCCATAAGCCTAAGCCATACCCCCCTAGCACTTCTACAACAAAAGGGTGCAGGGGAAATCTGAGGCCTTAGTCTATGACGGCCTCATAAACAGGAATTGCCCTCCTAGGAAGGACTCGTACGTTTGCCCCTACCTTGGGGACTCCTAGGGTGTACTCCTCTCCAAAGGCACACTCCTTCCTCATAGTCTCAATATTGGCCGAGTAAAGGTCAAAACATGTTTCGTCTTGCCCACACATCATCCGGTCATAATAGTGATCCGCTCTCTTGGCAGGAATCTTAGAAGACTAACTGGCTTTGGTCAGCTGATCTCTCCCCAGGCTCGGCTCATGCTTCCCTCCAGCCTCTGGCCTCTCAGAACCTGAAGGTCCTGGGCCGGCTTCTTGATTGCCATGCACCTCAGTATGACTCGGATCCTTGGCTACGTTCTCGGGTGTAGGGCTGCGATTTCTTAGTCGCGTAGTTTGTTTCACCCTTGCCATTGTACCCTGCAAAGGTACGAAGGTAAGAGCCTTTAGAGGAGAGTAAGAAAGATTCGAGCTCCAACAAAGAGATCGTCCAGGTCCAGAAACTCTAGACTCTTTGCTACTGGTGGACTCGGCCATTTTTATTAACAAAAAATAAAAGTCGACCGACCCCTAATAACCAAAGCAAAATGAGTAGGGAAAGAGAGGAATACCTGAATGTAATGGATGACTCGGACGAACGGATTTGGAAGAAAACTTTATGCTCCAGCTGAATCAAAAAGAAAGTTCCTCACAAGTTCTTCAGAAAATACACCAAGAACCTCACTTCAATCCAGAATCAACAGAAATTTCGAATCTTTCGGATTTTCGCCTCAGAGCCTGTCTCTCTAGCTTCTCTTTCTACAACAACAGTAAAAATAAATTGTACAAATGATTAGGGGGTATTTATAGACCCCCCAATCATTCCAAATTTCAAATATTTCCCCCTTTTCCTTCCACAGTTGGTTAAGAGCTCTAATTAGAGAAGAACTGTTCAAAAGAGGAAAAATTAGTCTAATTCTCCCCCTTTTGAGGGGAAAATGTTATTGCCAAAATTCTTGGCCCACCTGATTAAGTAAAGCCCAATAGTGAGAAGACCCAAAGGATAGCCCAAGAATGGTTAGCCCATCACGGATCATCCAAAAGGCCCCTGGAGGCCCAACTGAACCTTTCAGTAAAGGTCCACGTGGCAAGGCTCTACTGGTCCACGTGGCAAGATATTAAAAGGCCACGTGGCACCATCCTACATAGACACGTGGCAGCTTGGAATTCAGACTTGAAGATAGGCAAAACATCACTTGTTGAACTATGTATGTATGTATGGCTATCCCACATTGAAAGTTTACGTTGGGATATGAAAAGATTCTTGTATAAAAAGGATAAATGTAATGATTAGGACACAGTTTTCCATGATTGCTAATTTGACAATACATAATTTGTAATTTGTCAATTAACCATAATCAGACTTGATTAACAGCAATTTGAGTTATTATTATATTTTGCACATTTAATTACTTTTGTATTCACTACTGCATTTATTTGGAAAAAGATTGTAGCATTGAACTGTTAGTCCTCTCCTTATTTCCTAAAACCCCCTAAAACAATTGGCATGGTTTAGGTCACGTTAAGAGCATTTTGGAATGATAAGTAGCCAAAACGGCCATTTTGGGTCGTTTTGGAGTGTTTTATTAACCATTTTCATTCTAATCAACTAATTTCATGATTTCAAGCTACGTGCATGTTCTAAAACATATAAGTGAATAGATCAACACTCATTGGCATGGTTTAGGTCACCTTAAAAGCATTTCGGAACGATAAGTAGCCAAAACGGCCATTTTGGGTCGTTTTGGAGTGTTTTATTACCCATTTTCATTCTAATCAACTCATTTCATGATTTCAAGCTACGTGCATGTTCTAAAACATATAACTGAATAGATCAACACTCATTGGCATGGTTTAGGTCACCTTAAGAGCATTTTGGAACGATAAGTAGCCAAAACGGCCATTTTGGGTCGTTTTGGAGTGTTTTATTACCCATTTTCATTCTCATCAACTAATTTTATGATTTCAAGCTACGTGCATGTTCTAAAACATATAAGTGAATAGATCAACACTCATTGGCATGGTTTAGGTTACCTTAAGAGCATTTTGGAATGATAAGTAGCCAAAACGGCCATTTTGGGTCGTTTTGGAGTGTTTTATTACCCATTTTCATTCTAATCAACTAATTTCATGATTTCAAGCTACGTGCATATTCTAAAACATATAAGTGAATAGATCAACACTCATTGACATGGTTTAGGTCACCTTAAGAGCATTTCGGAACGCTAAGTAGCCAAATCGGCCATTTCAAGTTACGTGCATGTCCTAAAAGCTATATGTGAATAGAATACTTACCAGAATACGCTTCGCTCGGTCACTTACTACTACTTTCCCCTTGCCAGCCTCATCTCAAGCATGCGTATCTAGGTACAACTCCGCAGCAGTGGGTAGCCTTCCTCCACTTTTGGCGGCCTTTGGAAACATATATATATATAATTTTGTTAACTTTTGAAGAAAATGACACTACTGTACATTATTTTAGCAACATACTTACCAATTTATGTGCACGGAACGTCGATGACATAGATCCTTGACAATGAGAGGGTGGTACAGGCTTGCTCAGATCACCACCTGCCCTATTTTTCTTTGCCTTTAAAGACTTTTCCTGGTAGGTAGGATCCTTTGCATTCTCCATCATCTGCTTGTGGACGTCCACAGACATCCATCCATCTCTGGTTTCCATTTGTAATAATCCTACAAAATGATAAAAACAAATAAGTTTTAAGTGAATTATAATACAACTAATTAAAAGATTTTTTCGATCGTACCTTGAAAACATTGAACCATTTAACTTTGGTGTCGTTATCGACCATTGAATAGTTCCTCCATGGCTGCTGAAAATACTGCTTTATACCGTCTGTGATGGATCGTGCCACTCTGGAATCATTAAACCTTGCAAACAAAAATTTGTAAAAAAAAATCATGTTTTTAGCAACAATATTACATTTCCAAAAAAACCAACTAGAGAAAATATATTAAACTTAACTTACCAAAGTCCTTCAGGATCCAACTCCTTCTTGCCTTACGAAGGAGGTGTATCCTCACCCAAGGACTCGTGATCATTGTCATCATCTTCTTCTTCTGTCGTCAAAACAACTTGTTCTTCTTGTGGTATAGGCGTAGACTCTCCTTCTGTAGGTGTAGATCTACCTCCACCACCCCTAGATCTACCTCCGCCTCTTCTTCCACCTCCACGAGAAGACAACTGCAACATGTTATAAATTATTAATATTAAAACAATGTTATGAAATAAGAATTATGTAGTTAAAGTTGGATTAAAATAATTTAGTATACCACTAGCCGCAACACAATTATTATATGCTTCGCATAACATCCCATACAAAAGTTTATTATAAATTTTTAAAAACAATAAGTTATATGCTTAACACCAATGCAAAAAGTATATATATATATATATATATATATATATATATATAAACCAAAAACAATAAACCAACCAATAGCCTTAAATTAAAGAATAATTCGATGTATAAAATTCAACCTAAAACTCTACAAAAAATAAGCATAAAATTAAAACACCTAAATCCTAAACAAAAGAAGCATAACATTCACCGTAAAACTCTACAAAAAATAAGCATAAAATTAAAACACCTAAATTCTAAACAAAAGAAGCATAACATTCACCCTAAAACTATAAATAAAATAAGCATAAAATTCACAACTCTACACAAAGCAACCATAAAAATCAACCTAAATCTCTAAACAAAATCAACATAAAATTCACCTTAAAATTCTAAACAAAGTAATCATAAAATTCTACCTAAAACTCAAAATAAATTAAACATAAAATTCAACATAAAACTTAAAACAATTTAATCATAAAATTAAACATAAAACTCTAAACAAAGTAAGCATAACATTCAACATAAAACTCAAACCAAAGTAAGCCTAAAATTCAACCTAAAATTCAACAAAAAATTCGTCCATTTACCTTCAAAATGGGGCTAGGCTTTGTCTTTAACTTATTTCACTCAAATTCAAGCTTCAAATCAAGCAATTTTAACCTTAAAACATGAAATTTAGAACTAGAGTTACCAATTTACATAAAACAAAGAAAGATAAGAAAAGTCAGAGTTAGGGTTTATACTTACTGTGTAGATGGAATGATAAGTAGATGAGAAGCAGATGGAGCGACGATGGTCTTGAGGGAAGCGTGTCCAACGGCACGGTGGCGACGACAGAGGCGAGGCGGCGTCGACGGAGGCGAGGGCAGCACAGTGGTCTACAATGGAAGCACGAGAGGGTTAGGTTTTCGTGTGTTTTGGGTATTTTCACTACTAGATAAAAGAGCAGTTGCAACGCTCTTTTGCAACGGGTCACATTTTTGCAACACCTTTAGCAACACTTTTTTAATGACAGTTGCAAAAAATAGAAAAGGCAGCGGGCTCATCAAAACCCGTTGCAAAAGAATAGAAAAGGCAACGGGCATAGTATTTAGCAACGGCTTTAGCAACACCTATGGCATAGCCGTTGCCAAAAGTCTAAAATGAAAAATTCAGAACAAATTAAAGAGGCGCCAATTTTCCCTCTTTCATTTTAATGTTTACTGCTTGATTGCCTCCTTCATTTTTTTCGCCCTCTCTACTGCTCTAAAAAAAACTAGGGTTCTTCACTTAGCTTCTTCCAATTGAATCCACTCCAAAAACAAGGTAAATTTCTGAATTTTATTCTAATTAATTTCCCCTTATTTTTGGTTCAATTGAAACTCACTTAGGTTTTTATGGGTTAATTGATCGAATTCTTCTTGCTCTTAACTACTCCTCGACGCTGCCCAGCACCAGATATCTCTCCGCCACGCTGCCGCTGCCGCTGCGCGCCGCCGTCGCTCGACGCTTCTGCTTCTGGACAACTCCTCGACGCTGCAGCCGCTGTTCGTTGCCGCCGCTCAACAGTTCCTCGACCTCATTCTCACTCCTCGACGTTTCTTCTGCAAGAAAATCGTGAGTATAAATTCTGCACGGTTGGCATGAATCTTCACATTGTTTCTATGTATACACTAAGCTTTATGAGTATAAATTCTGCAAGCTTTATGAGTATAAATTCTGCAGTTCTTGAACTTCACATTTATAAATCTTGAATCAATGTTGCACGGTTAATTGCTTGTGGGTGAATTTTGAAGTTCTGCAGTTTTTTGAGTATAAATTCAGTATGTTTGTGTTTTTTTGGTTGTCAAATATATTATATAGTAATTGTTTGTGTGAGGATGATGGCTGTCAAATTATTCCCTGTTTGAATTAGTTCTTGTCGCTTGTTTTTTTTTTTTTTGGTAACGTTTTTGGCATTTCACACCATGTTTAGAGTTTGCATCGTCATTGAGGTTCTTTGTTAAATCACTTAAATCCAAAGATGAAATTATTTATTATTGGGATTTTCTACATGGTAAGCTTAATCCTAAGATAATGTTATGACACACTGTTGAGTGAAGTATATGAATTGCCCTTGATACAGGGAAGTTTCGAATAAGAGGGACAGCTATCAAGTGAAGTACTCATGTTGTATACATTAGATTTATATATGTGTGTATATGAATATAATGACAATAGTATCATAATAAAATAAATTTAATGCATATATTAAGTATTTCATAGTAATAATATACATACAAGCCAACCTTTGATAATTGATATCCAAGATTTTGATTGACAAATAAGCACATGATGAATTTACACTTTAGAGATAGAAAGAAAAGTTGAGATTGTTTATGGTATTTGGATTGCAAGGAATAACAAAGTGTTTCAAGGAACTATTTATATATGAGTTTCATTTATAAGCTTTATATATATGTTGGTTTCATTTATGGTATTTGGATTGAGAACTATTTATATATGTTGGTTTCATTTATAAGCTTTATATATGAGTTTGCATAGTTCAAGTATTCATTGAGATTATTAGATTTGTGTTTAATAAATGAAAAATCAAATTATCCATGTCCTATGGTCAATTTGATAAAAATGTGTATGACACTTAGGTATTTAAGATTATACTTCGTAAGACTTAGCTCTTTCGTATTTTTTCAACTGTCTCAAATAATAACTCGAGAAATCGCTAGTGCTTGTAAATTACAATAATTTTTCAACAGTATTGAATTTTTTAGGTTTGATGTCAATTTTTGGTGTTGTACAATTAAACTACTAATTAAAAGACAAAGTTAAAGTAGGAATTGCAATATATCAAGATGTTTATGCATCATAATAACTAATCTAAATTTATAAGGTAGGCTGCAATAAATAATGTTATAGTGAAATAGGACACGATGCAATCAAAGAAATCTTATATCCTCCCTTATTATAATAATGCAAAAAACTTATATTTCTTATACATTTTTAGGAAATGGATAACAGAAATAAGATTTGGTGGGAATATCCTAGATGGAGTGATGTATATGAACAAGGAACAGATGAATACATAGAGAAAGCCTTTGCTACAAGGTCTCAAGGGAACCAGATTAGTTGCCCATGATGTAAATGCCGTCATCGATATTGGTATGATAGAAATGACGTAAGAGATCATATTATTTGCAACGGCTTTGTACCAAGAAACGATGAGTTTTTTAATTTAGAAAGGATGGTCCCTGAAAGAGAATCAGATGACCTTCAACATGATGAACCATCAAACATGAATGATGGTATACAAGATTTGTTGCATGATACTATAAGAGAAGGGCCAAATGAAGAGGCGAAAAAGTTTTTGAAGCTAATAGAGGAAGGCCAACAAGAATTGTATCCAGGCTGTAAAAAAATGTCTAGACTTGCCTTCACAATTCGCCTATGCATTTATAAGTGTGATCACAAGTTGCCCGATGTTGCAATTGCTGGTTTACTAGAGTTCTTCAAGGAAGTTCTCCCAGATGATGCAATGTTGCCAACATTTATGCATGAAGCAAAGAAGGTGTTAAAGTTGTTGGGCTTGGACTATAAAAAGATTGATGCTTGTCCTAATGATTGCATGTTATATTGGGCGGATCATGCAAATGCAACAAGTTGTCATATTTGTGGGACCTCAAGGTGGAAATCAAAGGAAAATGATCAAAACGAGAATCTTAATGAAAAAAAACGTAGAATTCCATCTAAAATTCTAAGGTACTTTCCAATCAAAAAGAGGTTGCAAAGGTTGTATATGTGTGCCGAAACAGCAACTTATATGACATGGCATAAATATGGGCGAGTAAATGATGGGCTTTTGCATCATCCAGCTGATGGTGAAGCTTGGATCAATTTTGACAAAATGTATCCAAGCTTTTCTGATGAACCTCGTAATGTTAGACTTGCATTAGCCACTGATGGTTTTAATCCATTCAACACAATGAGCATTGTGCATAGTACATGGCCTGTTATTTTGATCAATTATAACTTGCCTCCATGGTTGGCTACAAAGTCTGAGTTTTTAATGCTTTCATTACTTATACCTGGACCTTTGTCTCCCGGAAATAACATTGATGTCTATTTACAACCGCTTGTTAAAGATTTGCAAGATTTGTGGGAGTTTGGCCTCGAAACATATGATGCTTCAACCAATACAAGGTTTGACATGCATGTAGCTTTGATGTCTACTATTAGTGATTTTCCGGGTTATGCAATGTTGTCAGGTTGGAGCACTAAAGGAAAATTTGCTTGCCCTTATTGTCATTATGAAATTGACTCCGTGTACTTGAAATTTAGTCGCAAGCATTGCTATATGTGCCATCGCAAATGGTTGGATCCAGACCACCCATGGCGATATAATAAGAGCAACTTCAATGGGCATGTTGAGGCAAGAAATAAACCAGTTCGTTTGACAGGAGGTGAGGTTGAGCAACTATTACATGATTTTCCTAATAAATTTGGAAAAGAGGAGCCGAAAATGAGACAAGATGATGAGGATCCTAATCCATGGAGAAAATTTTCTATATTTTTCAAGTTACCTTATTGGAAACATTGTGATCTTCGCCATAATTTAGATGTCATGCATATTGAAAAGAATTTTTTTAATAATGTCATTGCGACATTGTTAGCCATTCCTGGGAAGACAAAAGATCATGCATCTGCTCGTCGTGATTTGAAATACCTACGAGAGGAGAAAGACCTCCAATGGGTGCCAGAGCTTGAGATTGAAGAATATGCAGATGGAAGTGAAGAGATCCCGACATCTATGTTTTGGATGAGTGCTGATGAAAAGCGTTTGTTTTGCCAAACCATAAAGAATGCAAAGTTGCCACAAGGTTATGCCTCAAATATTGCTCAATGTGTGCATCTTAATGAAAGGAAGATCACGGGGTATAAGAGCCATGATGCACATTTTATGATGCATTATTTACTTCCGATTGCTACAAAGGCAACCCTTAGTAGCCATGTTGCAGCTCCTATAATTAGGATGTCAAAATTTTTTAAAGGCATATGGAAAAAATCGATTGACCCTCAAGATCTTGACATTCTCCATTCCGAGATAGTGGAAACTCTTTGTCAATTTGAGGGGATTTTTCCACCGGCTTTCTTTGACATAATGGTCCATTTACCGGTTCACCTAGTGGAAGAAATCAAACTTGGTGGGCCTGTTGCAATAAGATGCATGTATGCAATTGAGAGGTATCTTCGGGAATTAAAGTCAGATGCTCCTAACAAGGGTCGTCCAGAGGCTTCCATGGCCATGGCAGAAGGATTCTTGGCCAAAGAATGTGCAAGGTTTGTGGTTCGATATTTGAGTAAATCAAAAGGTCCATCTAAAGGTCCTTCTAATCATCCTAATCAACCTAGCACTCTACAAGTTGGTCTCCCGAAGCTTGGTCATCCTATCAAAGGTAGAGGGAAAACCTCAAAGAAGAAACAAGTTGGTTTTATGATTAATCACACTACATGGAGCCAATCACATCAATGTGTCTTATTCAATTGTGATTGTGAGGAAGTTGAGAGATATATTAAGTAAGATACCAAAACATAGATCATTCATTATTTATGATTTTTTCTTTACAACTAATACGTCATTAATGTTTTTCATATTTGTATTCTAGTGAGCACAAGGAGCAAGTTTCGCGTCAAAAGAAAAGAAAATGGGATAATGCTCAAATCCATGGAAAAGAGTTCAAAGAATGGTTCAAAGAGAAAATTGCATCCAAGCTTGCCCAAGGCGAAGACGTGCTAGAGCATGTCAAATGGCTATCTATGGGACCTTCCTTTGTGGCTAAAAAGTACAGTGGATATTTCGTGAATGGTTATAGGTTTTATACCATGAAACGAGAGTCAAATTATGTCACACAGAATAGTGGAGTCACTCTAAGTGCTTTAACATATAGTTTTGCTAGTGTTAAGGATAAAAATCCAATTGTGGGGAATGTTATGTACTATGGGTCTCTGGAAGAAATTATTGAGATATCTTACCATGGGTACATTGATGTTGTCTTGTTTAAATGTGTTTGGTTTCATTCAGAAATAACTGATGACAAACTAACTTTGGTTAATAAAAACAAAACAATTTCCAAAGAAGAACCCTTTATTTTGGCATCTCAAGCACATCAAGTTTTTTTTGTTGAAGCACCTACTAACGATGGTTGGCATTATGCTATGCATAACCTTCCTATGGAACTATCTTATGGTAATATATATAATATTCATTTCTTGCTATGTATAATGTTCCTATATGTATTTTTTTAACTTTTATCTTGTATTATAATTTGCAGATGAAAAAGAATAGAGTTGCACAGCAAAAAGAGTTGACTGAATATGAGATGAAAAGGCTAGAAACAATGAGGAAAAATGTTGAACATATGAAAGCTAAAGGATGTGGGACTGAATTTGCACAAAGGCTATACCAAGCCAAGACAACTACAAATGCTAGAGATGATGGCTTTGATAGTGATGATGAAGAATACATACCTAATGATGAGGATAATGATAACGATGATTTCACTAGATCAATGGTATGGATACACGTGTTTCTATCGGTTAATGTAAATTTTAATTTATTTTTTTTTATTGGAAGCATTATGTGTGTGATTGTCCTTCATAGGTACCAATTGCAAAGTCCGCATTGAAGGGCTCATCATCAAAGAGAAAAGGAAGGTGTATGTCTGATTACCTTCCACCACCTCTTAAACAACAACATCAAGAGGTTAGTTGCAATTTGATATGTGTAAGTCAAAGAAATATTTAAAACCTTTGACAATAATTATTTGAAACTTTTTTGTCATCATGTTCTTTGTTAGCCATCAAACTTGCTTGATCACCATGGGCATAATCAGGAAAGGCAGTTACGTAATCAACCTAATCAGAATGGTAAACAGCATCCAAAGCAGAATAAGCAGCCTAATTAGCATCAAAAGTAGCCTGATCGGCATCAAAAGCAGCCTGATCAGCATCAAAAGCGGCCTCATCAGCATCAGAAGCAACCTACTGATCATCATCATCCAGTGCAACAGCAGCAAGCGAAGAAGTACATCACTGCAGGAGCTATGTCTTTGTATCGTGATCTCCGTAAAAAACAAATGCAAGGTGCAAATGAAAGCCTTTCCAATCTTCATGCATCACATGAATCTCCGGAGGATGAGAACCTCGAAAATATTCATGCATCAAAGGACTGTCTAGTAAATGAAGGCCATGAAAATATAACCGCAAGCTGCTCAAATGATCTTCAGCTCACAGAAGTAGAATCTCAAAGAACAACCTCAAATGCAGAAAGCTCTGGTATATGATTTCCTTTAATTTAATAATGATAGATTAGCATTTATATTTAATATATTACAATAAGTATTACATGGCTTTCACAATGTGCGACCTTAAAAATTGCAGGTCCAAAAAAGAAGGGTCGAGGGCCCACACTATTAACCCATGCTCATCAATGTACAATGGAAGAGTGACCTGCCATAATCCTTAACTCATATGGGCAGCCAATTGGTCCTACAAAAAAGCTTGTGAGTGAATATAGTCTATTCTTAGGGAATTTGGCTAGGAACCCTGAGTATGTACCATTGAACTATTGTGATTGGCCAAGTATACCAGAACATTCTAAAGACCAAGTATGGGACTATGTGCAAGTAAGTGATTTATGTAATAATTACTTATGGATTCAATTATTGCATCATATTGGATTTTGGTGACTAATCAAGGTACAAAACCTTTTGTGTAGATGAAGTACCTGGTTTCATCAAAAGGAAAAGATTGGGCATTGGAAACTGTACACGAGCAATGGAAATGTTGGAAATGTAGGTGTAAGGCAATGTACTACTCTCCATATGCGACTTATGATGAAAGATGGAGCAACCGTCCAAACACAATTCCTGCAAACTAATTTAAAGAGTTGTTGCATTATTGGGATGATGAGGCAACTAAGGTAAGTGTTAAAGAACAATTCACGAAAACAAAGTTCTATACCGTTGTCTTGTTGTGTTTAAGGAATTGAATTGAATTTATTTTTACTTTCCAATCCAATAGCAAGAAAGTGAAAGAAATAGTTCGAATAGAAAGTTGGCGAATGACATGCACACCATGGGTCCAACATCATTTGCATTCATGCGTGAAAAGCTGGTAACTATATCCATGAGCTTAGAATTTTATTCACATATGTTTTATATTAACTATAAACTTATAATTTTTATATATTGTCAAAAGAAACAAGAAGATCCAAAAAAGGAAGAGCCTTCAAAAGCAAAGTTATATAGCTGTTCAAGGCAAAGAAAGCCCGGAAAGTCATACAAAACAAGTTATGACGAAGCCGCAATAAATATTGTATGTAATTTTATATTTGTTGTCAATAGCATTTGCTGATATCTTGGATATTAGTGTTTGATTAGCTTTTTTTATTTTTATTTTTTTACGTTTCACATGTCGAAAGGAGCAAATGGAGGCAATACAATCTCAAGAATGTGAAGGTTCTAACCATAAAGATCCTTATGGTGAAGTGATAAAAAAACCGGAGCATAGAGGACGTATGCAACTCTATGGAAAAGGTGTAACAAAACTGATTTGAAGAAAGGTAGCAAACGCTCAAGCTATATCTTTCCTGAACAGTACTTACAAAGCGTGGAATCACAAGTAGTGGATAAATTGCTACAAGCTAATCCAGATCTTCAAAAACTACTTGAAGCCAACCCCGGGGTGAAGCTTATTCTTCCCTCTATGTCAAAGTGCGCAAGCAATACTAATCCTGCAACCAATGAGTCAAATGATCTTGTTTCTATGGGAGAACAATCAAACAATCAATTGGTAAGTTTATTACCATATCTGATTAGTTTATTTATAATGTTATTTTGTTTGCTTGTGGCTATTTTATTTTTACCGTCTATAAATACTCAATTGGGTTGTACTTTTTGGGCATCTAATGAAATATGATATTTTGAGTTTTGGGAGAGAATTCACCTCTCGAAAGTTTGTGTTCAGTTGTGGCTGGCTGCAGGTACTTGGTCAGAGTAGTTTATAAAAATAAATTATTAGGGTAGTTTATAAAAATAAATTATTAGGGTAGTTTTTAAAGAATTATAAATTAGGAATTAAATGTTTCATTAATTTTGGCTATGTTATATGATGAAGGTTATATGTTATAAGTGAGATTGAAATTGTGGCTTGAACACACTTGGTTGTAAGATGGGGTAGAGGTTTTTTTTTCCTGTTTTATATGATGTACAGAACCACGAGAGGGCTGTCGACTGTGCCCACGGAAGCCATCCGCTGCTGTGGCCTCCCCCCACCGTCCGTGGTGGCTACTGCTGCCACAAACTGGGTTGGGCGTGGTTGCTGCAGGCTGAACTAGGCGGTCGTGCTGCTGCTGCCAGGCCTAGCTGCAGTTGCTGCCATGCCGAGGTGCTGCTGCTGCCAGGCCCAGCTGCAGTTGCTGCCATGCCGAGGCGCTGCTGCTGCCATGCCGAGGTGCTGCTGCCTTGCCGAGCTGCTACCGCTGCCAGGCCGAGGTGTTGCTGCTGCCAGGCCCAGCTGCAGTTGCTGCCATGCCGAGGTGCTGCTGCTGCCATGCCAAGGCGCTGCTGCTGCCATGCCGAGGTGCTGCTGCCAGGCCGAGCTGTTACCGCTGCCAGGCCGAGGTGCTGCCGCTGCCAGGCCGAGCTGCTGCCGCCAGGCCGAGCTGCTGCTGCCAACTGTTGCCTGGACAGAAGCATGGTGGTGGTGGACTTGCCCTGGTGGTGGCGGTTGGTCGGTGGCTATTGTTATGGATGACTTAATTGTCTTTTATTTTATATATATACACACACTAAATGGGTTCTTTCTTAATTGTCTTTTATTTTATATTTTCATACTTCTTGCTTTTAGTAAGTTTTTAATATTCATTGTCTTTTACATTATATATAGGTACATGTTGAAGCAAATGATGATGGAGAGGAGGCGGACAATGATGATATTGACGAGCTTACATAGAAAAATTTTGAAATAGATGGTTGTATACCTTTTTGGACATAATTAGTTTTATATTTATCTATAATTAAGATGTATGGTGATCAATATTGTGGGTTGTATTAGATGATTCAAGCTAGACTTGAAATTTTAACATTTTGGTATAACAAGTGAATTTCGAATTATATTATTAATATATAAAATTATTATTAGTAACTAACTTTCTATGAAATTAATTACTTATTATTATTTGTTTAAAAATTATCATAGCATTCCAACAAAAAAAATAAAATTTGACAACGGCCAAATTATCAAACGCGTTGCAAAATGAAAAACTGCTGTTGCAAAAAGATTTAGCATGGGAATCAATAGCATGTTGCAAAAGGTTATCTTTTGGCAACGGGCATGCTTTAGCCGTTGCAAAAGATGGAAAAATGGCGTTGTCAAAAGTTCTAGCATGAAAAATAATTGCCCGTTGCAAAAGGTTACCTTTTGGCAACGGGCACACTATGACCGTTGCAAAAGGTAACCTTTTGGCAACGGGCAACCTTTGGCCGTTGCAAAAGGTCAAAAAACCGTTGCTAAAAACCTTTTGCAACGCCAGAGAATGCAACGGGCTATAGCCGTTGCAAAAGGTTTTTAGCAACAGTTTTTTGGGCCTTTAGCAACAGATTTTGGGGTTGCAAAAACTTGTTTATGTAGTAGTGTTTGAAAGAGTGAGGAAAGTGAAAGAGGAAAACATCTGACTTCAAAATAATAGTCGACATTTAACGTCTGCCATAAAACAGATGTTACCTACTATAAAACGGACGTTAATTTTTCGACAAAAAATTTAAATTCCCACCTTTTTAACGTCGGCTAAATAACGGACTTTACGTTCATAAAAGGCGGACGCTAAATCAAATTTTAAATTATTTACGTTGTAAATCCTAAGACGTCTGCGATGGCGGACGTTACAAAAAAAGGCGGACGCTAAATTTAATTTAACGTCCGTTTTCTGGGCGGATGTTAAAAGGCAGACGGCAGAAACACGAAATGTTGTAGTGGCTGTCAATCGGGTCGTGTCGTGTCGAATTCGGATCGACCCGCATACATAAACGGTTTGAACCCTCTAACCCAAACCCGACCCGTTTAATAAACGTGTCGTGTCGTGTCAACCCGTTTACTTAATCGTGTCAAAGTCTTTGACCCAAACCCGCTAATTTTATGTCGTGTTTGGATCGTGTTATCGTGTCGTATCCATTTTTGCCGGCTCTACTTGATAGCCATGAACCCATTACATACTCTCCAGAAAAAGTGCTTGATTTTTGGGGGAGCTTCCATGTCCCAAACCAACCTCCAACAAGGTTTTTCAATATCAACAAGATTTTACTAAATATTCAACAATTAACACAGGCCACCAATATAATTATCCGTGGGCCAGGAGAGAGACAACGTTGTATTCAAAAACAACTCTTTTTCATTAATCTCAATGCACTGATCCACTCTATCTACATTCCAACATCCATTTTCGAAATCAATTAAATCAGGGACTCTTAAATTTGGATCAGCATCCTGCGGCTGAGTAAGAAAATAGTGAGATCTATCTTCTATAATCCAAGTATTAGCCCAAACATTAATATCAGTCCCATTACCCACTCTCCCATAGAGCCCTTCTATGAGCAGAGATTTTGCACCCCAAAGACTCCTCCAAGAGAAACTTGGATCATAGCCATGTTGAGCTTGAAAATTTTATGAGTTCTTAAAATTTTAGCTTATAAGGATTGAGTGTAGAATAGAACCATTATTATTCATTAGCCTCCATATTTGCTTTAAGGATTTAGATTTTACAAACATGGTTATATATATGACATTTAAGACACAAAGAATAGTAGGATTTTAAATCACTAAACTCGTTGGGTCGACCAGAACACGAATTTCTTGGTTCATAAACATAGGGGTGTAAATGGATTTGTAAAAGTTTAAATTTTAATCTAGTCTATTCCAAATTATATTGTAATCTGTATAAAACCAAAATAACCATAACTTCATTGTGTATAATCGTTTATAATGAACTAATAATAATTGAAATCGTAGGGATAAAACTGATATTAACCATAACGTATTTGAATACAATCGCAACCATTCACAGAACTAACACTAACTGAAATCATACGAGTAAAACTAAATATCAACCATAACAGAACTGATTTAAATTGAAAATAAAAAAATAACTGCTACGGTGTGGAAATGAAACCGAAAAAGTTAAAATCAAATTGGTTAAATTGAAAAAAGTTAACTGAAGTGAACTGAACTGAACTCAATTGATATTGAAGTATACGAGACATAGTATAATTTGAATACTGATGAAGTTTCTGAAGTTTCATTTCAGTTCAAACAAATTCATTTCAATTAAGTTCAGTTCCTGCTGGATTTTGAATTTAATTCACTTTATTTAGATAATAATTCAGTCCAAAAGAATAAAGTCTTGGACTATCCAATATTTACTAGTAAAATATCAATTAAGGAATGCGTGTATTCAAATAACATTCGAGTACCCTGTGGAGGCCTCCCAATATAATTTCCAAGGGAAATAGAATTTTCCTATAAAGTATTCGAACCTGAGATCTTTTATATGGAAGTAGTAGATAGTAACCAACTCAACTACATTTATTTGTTGATTTTATTATGTTTCTTTATATCCATATTGTTTTATTACTTAGGAAAAATAAAGGGAGAAAAAATTTATATAAAAACGGAAGAAGGCGATGAAGTGATAGCTCATAGTAGCAAAACTCACGATGCTTTGCTCCAATACAATGATTTTTTTGCTAATTGAATTTCAATTCGTTTACAAAATTCATTTACAATCCAACTTATAATTTCCAATTTATTTTGTTCATCATAATACCTAGATTTGTTGTTGGTGTTTTCCCATCAAGTTGATGTTTGATTTGAGATGCAAATTGAGGATAATTTTACTGATTCGAGTTTGTTTCGATTGTTCTTGGTGTTTCAACAGTCTACGATTATCATCCACGTCAAAGGTTTATTAATTATAGCGCATTTATTATTAATGCACTATACCTTTTAGGCTTTTCCATGTCTCTATTTTTTTATCGCTTAACAGACAAAGCAAATGTGTAGAATAAAATCAATAAAAATGTTTGACTCAGGGCAACGCCCGGGCCAAAACACTATTAAATATTTAAAATAGGAAGTTTTAACTGCCACGTGTCCTCCTTTGTTAATCCTTATTTCAGCTATGTCATGTGTCATGTTATTTGTGATGTATTGCGCCACGTAAGATTGTCCACATATGTTTTTTACACCATATTATGCCACCTTGGAAAAAACATATTTATTGGGTCTCAATTAAAATTTGCTTCAGTCAAGAATCGAACCCATAACCTTCATAGTGAAATGTAACCTATTAACTATCAAACCACTTTAATTTGTTTGTTTAACATTTATCATTAAAATATCATAAATATAAGCTATCAACCATCAAACCACTTTAATTTGTTTGTTTAACATTTAACGTTAAAATATGATAAAACATTGCAAATTAGTGTAACTAAAAAACAACACATTTCAAATAAATCTACTAAATTAACAGCTACTATTGTTACATACCATCCTATCTCAATTTTTTTAATGTTATTCTCTTTTAATTCCAAACCTTTAATAGTTTTTTAAATTTATTATTATTTATGACACCATCATTATCATCTATATCAATTCGCATTAGACAAAAAAAAACCAAAATCAATTATGAAGTTTATGAAAAATAACGAAATACAATATATAATAATAATCAACCCGGGGCATTGCCTTGGCCAAAATACTAGTTATCAGTTAAACAAGGTATGTGTGCAAGCTAAGTAGTAAGCTAATAATTAATAAACACCAATTAAGCATCTATCTATCATATCGAAACCCAAGATATATCACACACAATCTGGTACAAGCTGTTAGCTTAATTATCTCCCATGCTAGCTAGCTAGCTTATTAGCTTGCATTGGATACATACTTCAATTCATCTCTGACTTTGCGTTGTTGTTTTAGATTAACACGAGTAAATTTAATTTAATGAACGGATCCAAAATTCAATCTAATTCCAGTTAATTATTAAACACAGTGTTTAAGGAATTATTAATTAGAGCCCATACCATAATTAAAACTTGTGCTCGTGCGGGTGAGTAGAGCACGTGATGCCTCACATGATTGCACACGTTTGTGTCAGAAGAACCAGCTAGATTTAGCCACCATCTTAGTGGCTAGCTACCTTAATTTTCTCTTAACCATGTTATTATACGCCCAGGACGGCGGATTATTACTCTAATCTACGCTAACTTATTACATTATACATAAATTCATAATTTCCTGTGTTTGTATGTGTGTATTTATATATAAATAAATAAAGCTCCATCATTTATTATTATTTGTTACAATCTTGGTCATCCATGACCATAATGCATTGGATTCATCAAATTATCATATAGTATAACCTTACTTTTTGGTGTATTTGAGTTTTATATTAAGATTATAATAAATGCACATACTACTCCCTCCCTCTAAATGTGTTAATGATTTAGGCATTCCTTTTTTACTCAAGCATCCCACTTTTCTCACTCCCGCTCTTAACGTTGTTAAAACAAAAGTGGAATTCTTTGAGTACAAAAGGATGGCATAAATCCATATCCATCTAAATGTTTGTTACAAACTATATTACTTCTCCTCATATGAAAGACCCTTTAGACTTGAAATGTGGATGCAATATAGGCTCAATCATACCTGGTGCGAATTAATTCCTCTTAACAGGAAGAGGAATGAGAGATTCGAACCCGTGACATCAGCGTCACGTTGGCTTGATACCATATTAAAAAATCATCTCAATCAAAAGCTTAAGCTAATAGTTAATACATAAGAATATGTTATATCCTCTATCAGTTATATTTGAAATTCTAGGTAAAATGAGAGAGAAACTTTAAACATGATAAATCTTTATCATATACTGTATAAAAAAAAATCATATGAAATTTTTTTAGATCGATGTATAATTGGATTTTTTTAATTAAAGGAAAAGATAGACTAACGTTAAACCGAAGAAGGAAGTCTGTTACAAGAGTGTCTGCGATCCAATCACGACCATTCTCTAACCAAACCTCATCACTGAAGAGAGCAATAACACATTTGGCAAGACCGGTGGCCAGGCTATTTCAATTCATTACATTCACGATAAGGTCGATAATAGGAAAAAAACTGAATAAAAGAAATAACGTAGCTAATAGTGTCATATAAACATAATTGAAACGCACAAATTGTTCTTGCAGGGCTTTTACGATAATGAGCAAAGCATCTCCTTCAACAATACGAATCAGGTCCATTTCCTACTTTAGATGATGACACCTAATTTAGAATAATTATTAAAAAATCCAAAAATCCCCCTTATTTTACTCTTTAATGCATCTTCAACCATTGATTAAGGAAATAGACTCTCTATTTCTCCTAAGAAATGGAAAGGATCCTAACTCCAATAATACCATCCTTTCAACCACGCTCCTTGGCAAACTCAATTGCATGTTTTGAAGCCATTACTTCAGCAATTTCTGCATCCAGGCAAAGGTATGCTGGAATTTAAAGGGGAAAATATACTCCCTCCGTAACATAATTCTAGCAACAAGTTTTTTTTTTCACGCATTTCAAGGAAGTGATTTAAGGTTGTAAACGAATAAATTGATCAAAAAAAATTTAAAGATTAGTAATTTATGATCTCAATCTTACTTGTATTAAAACCATACATTTTGATTAATTTGTTCATTTACACCCTTAAATTGTTTCCTTGAAATGCGTGAAAAATAACTTGTTGCCAGAATTATGTTACGGAGGGAGTACATGTTTTAATAAAATGTTTATTGAAAACTGTGCAAAAAGCAAATGTAATATTCCCTCTTTCCTATAAAAACTGTTTTATTTTCTTTATTCTCAATTTTTTATGGGTCCCTCCAGTTTGACTTGCAGTGAGTAATGAATAGACCTGACAATTGGACCATTTTGATTGGAATTGGATCGGACCATTTCGGGTCAATTTACTTTCGAACCACTTTTGTATCGGATCGGACCGTTTCGGATTCGTGTCAAGTTCGGACTGATGTACTATTCGGATCTGGTTTCGATCGAATTGAAGTTTCGGACCCAAATCGGATAAGGACCAATTCGGATCGGATCAGATCGGAACGGATCATTCTCGGATCAGATCATTTCGAGTCAGATCATTTCGGATCGAAACATTTCAGATCAGATTATTTTGGTTTGGATCATTTCGGATCGGAACGTTTCACCAGTACTTGTTTGATTCTTCAAAAAGATTACTTTTGTAGTTTTGTATATAATTTTCATGCATTCATAACTAAAAAACCTATTCAAATTCAATGATAAATGTGTGATGACAAACATACTTAATTTAAAAGCAAAATAACTTTTTGTACGAGCAGTTCCTTTCATTTTATACATATTTCGTTTCAAGTGATTTATTTTATTGGTTACATTTTGAATCTTTCGATTTATATAAATCATTTTTATTGATCTTTATTAAAAACATTTACTTTTACAAATTTACAATGTCATTGTTAATTAATTCAATCTTGATTGTGTTTTCATTTGTATTGCATAATACACTATGTCAGAGACGATATATATGTTTTTTTAATGATATAATTTGTATTTTTCATGAACTCATTTGTTAGCTAATAGCTATTGTACAATAAGCTATTCCCAAAAAATATCTTACAACATGAAAAATATTCTCAACAAGCTATTGAGTATAAAAGATTCTTTAAACAAAAAAAAATTCTTTGGATCGGACGAGTTCAGATCGGTTTGTTTACGGATAAGACATGTTCAAATCGGGTTTTTTTTGGATCAAACATGTTCGGATTTGGATGAGTTGCGGACCAAACGAGGTTTGGATTGGGATTCAGATTAGGACGAGTTTAGATTAATCCTGTTTGAATTCGGATGAGTTTCGGAACAGATGAGGTTCAGTTCGGATTGGAATTCGGATCCATCCTATTCGGATGAGTTTAGGATCATGTGAGGTTCGGATCGAATCGGGATTTAGATCGGGTCTTTCGAACCGGATTTTGGATTGACTATGTCAGGTCTAGTAATGCCCATGATTTTTAGTGATTTAGGGTAAAATTAGTGGAATTGAAATAGACTAGTAAAGGTAAAACTATAAATAATGTGGTAGGTCGTGAGCCCGTGATACTAAAAAAGGAAATGAAAGAAGTATTTTAGAATGAACGAAAAAGAAAAGTAGAGTACCCTTTTTGAAAACAGTGGGAATATATAAATATTTTTAGACGGATGGGGTAGTAAATATTGTGGATCGATATTTAGTGCCCCCCACCTTTTACTTATCTCATTTCCCACTTAATTGTAAAATTTGAAATTAAAAGACCAAAATACACTTTCTAAAAATGAAAAATTGATTCTACAAATTTAGATTTAACTGGTTTTTATCTACGAGTTGGCCCTTTGAATAATCACACCTCAGCACATAATCTTCTTTTATTAGCCTTAAATCAAACATAATGTGCCAAAATTAGTTTAAATGGATCTTCTTTTTAAAAAAATAAATAAATAAAATAATGTACCTCAATTGGGGTCCAATTTAAACTTAAGTTGTAACAAATTAAAATATCATTATCTTATTCGCATATAAGGCATAAAAATGGAAATAATTACTAGTTGGACGGTCATTATCCAAACAATGTGTAATTTTAACATGCATTTTTTTAATTCAAATTTTAATATCCATTCTTAAGTTATTACAAATTTATATAGTTCATTTGTTTCAAATTAAACACAACAGTTGGATTGGTTTGTTTACGGATCAGATATGTTCGAATCAGGTTTTTTTTTCGGATCAGACATGTTCGGATTCAGATGAGTTGCGGACAAAACGAGGTTCGAATCGAACTGGGATTCGGATAAGGACGAGTTCAGATTGGTCCTGCTTGAATTCGGATGAGTTTTGGACCAGATGAGGTTTAGATCGGATTAGGTTTCGGATCCATCCTACTCGGATGAGTTTCGGACCATGTGAGGTTCGGATTGAATCGGGATTTAGATCGGGCATTTCGAACCGGATTTCAGATTTCGGATTGACTTTGTCAGGTCTAGTAATGACCATGATTTTTAGTGTTTGGGTAATTGGGTAAAATTAGTGGAGTTGAAATAGACTAGTAAAGGTAAAACTATAAATAATGTGGTAGGTCGTGAGCTCGTGATACCAAAAAAGGAAATGGAAGAAGTATTTTAGAACGGACGAAAAAGAAAAATAGAGTAGTTTTTATTTTCAAACGGATAAAGTAGTAAAAATTGTGGATCAATATTTAGTGTCTCCCACCTTTTACTTATCCCATTACCCACTTAATTGCCGTTAAAATTTGAAATTAAAAGACCAAAATATCCTTTCTAAAAAATGAAAAATTGATTCTAAAAATTCAAATATAACTGGTTTTAATTTACAAGTTAGCCCTTTGAATAATCACTCACATCTTAGCACATAATCTTCTTTTATTAGCCTTAACTCAAAAATAACTAGTTTTTGAGCCCATGCAAGGCACGAGATATTTTTTTTAAAAAATATTAAAAATAATATAGAATCCTACTATTGTATTATATTTTTTAATGCTTACATCAATTCAACCAATTCAATTATCACAATGAGAATTCTCAAGTTGAATTCAAAATTAATACACAAAATATTATAAATCAGATGGGATATGATAATTGATGGAGTGGTAATCAAAAGATCTATAATTAATATTGTGCAAGAAAAAAGAAAAGGGATAAAAAATAATTTTATTAAATATGATTCAATAAATACTATACTTTTCCCGTTCATTGTTATTTTGACAATAGTCTTTTTCCCATTCAAAGAACAGTTAGTTATAATAAAATATGATTCAATAAATATTATATATTTTTTTTTGCACAACTTATGTTAATGAAAATAATTTGAATGAAATTGATAAAATTAAAGTTAAGTTAATGATAATTGATGAAAGGTTAACCAAAAGGGCTACAATTAATATGGTTTAAGGAAAAAGGAAAAAAAATTAAAAACACAATAATCTTATAAAGATGACATGTGGCAAAAAATTTCTTATTTTAAATATTTAAGTATAGATGTGCCAAAATTAGTTCAAATGAGTATTTTTTTTAAATAAATAAAATAATGTACCTCAATTAGGGTCCAACTTAAACTTAAGTTGTAACAAGTCAAAATATCATTATCTTATTTGCATATAAGGCATAGAAATGGAAATAATTACTAGTTGGACGGTCATTACCCAAACAATGTGTAATTTTAACATCCATTTTTTTTAAATTCAAATTTTAATATCCATTTTTAAGTTATTACAAATTTATATAGTTCCTCCGTTTCAAATTAAACACAACAGTTGGATCGATTTGTTTACGGATCAAACATGTTCGAATCGGGTTTTTTTTTTCGGATCAGGACGAGTTCTGATCAGACATATTTGGATGAGTTGCGGACCAAACGAGGTTCAAATCGGATTGAGATTCGGATTAGGACGAGTTCAAATTGGTCCTGTTTGAATTCGGATGAGTTTCGGACCAGATGAGGTTCAGATTGGATTGGGATTCGGATTCATCCTATTCGGATTCGGATGAGTTTCAGACCATGTGAGGTTCAGATCAAATCGGGATTCAGATCAGGTATTTCGAACCGGATTTCAGATTTCGGATTGACTTTGTCGGGTCTAGTAATGAACATGATTTTTAGTGGTTTAGGGTAAAATTAGTGGAGTTGAAATAGACTAGTAAAGGTAAAACTATCAAAAAAAATGTGGTAGGTCATGAGCCCGTGATACTAAAAAAAGAAATGGAATAAGTATTTTTTTTTATCAAGGAAGAAGTATTTTAGAACGAACTAAAAAGAAAAGTAGAGTACCTTTTTTGGGAACAGAGGGGGTAAATGTTTTCAAACAGATGGAGTAGTAAAAATTGTGGATCGATATTTAGTGCCCCCACCTTTTAGGCCCTGTTCTTTTAGACTTAAAAGGTGCAGTAATCAGATCAGATCAAATCAGACAAACTCAAATCAGATCAGATCAAATCAGACATTATTACTCTTTATTATTTATTATTATTATTATTATTAATTTCGAGCATCGTTTTTCCGCTCGACATTTTCTGACGACGGTTTTCGAACGAGTTTTCCGGCGACGGTTTTCGGGACGACTTTTTCGACAACGGTTTTCAGACTGACTTTTCCGGCGGTGATTATTTGGCCGACTTTTCCGGCGACGATTTTCAAACCGAGTTTTTCAGCGACGATTTTCGGGACGACTTTTCCGACAACGGTTTTCGAACTGACTTTTTCGGCGGTGATTATTCGGCCGACTTTTCCGGCGACGATTTTCAGGCCAAGTTTTTCGGCGATAGTTTCCGGGATGACTTTTCCGACGACGATTTTCGGACTAAATTTTCCGGTGGTGATTATTCGGCCGACTTTTCCGGCGACGATTTTCAGGCCGAGTTTTTCCGCGACGGTTTTCGGACTGACTTTTCCGACGAAGATCATTCGACCAACTTTTCTAGCGACGATTTTCAGGCCGAGTTTTTCGGCGACGGTTTTCGGAATGACTTTTCCGACGCTGATTATTCAGTCGACTTTTTCGGTGACGGTTGGTCAAATTTTTCGGCGGTATTTATTACTACTACTACTACTACTATTATTAGTAGTAGTAGTAGTAGTATTATTATTAGTATTAATATTATTATTTGAAGTTTTGGAGTGAGATTGAATGAAGAGGTGAAATGAAAATAGGCTAACATAATAATAATAATTATAATATTAATAATTATAATAATAATAATAATTATATTAATTATTAATAATAATAATAATTATTATTATTTTAGTATATATAATCATGTATTACATTTCTCATAAAAAATAAGTATAACAATTACAAAAATAAATAAATAAAAATAAAAAATAAAAATAAAAAATAAAAATAAAAATAAAAATAAAAATAAAAAATAAAAAATAAAAAATAAAAATAAAAATAATTCAGATCAGATTAGATCAGATCAGACAAATTCAAATCAAATCAGATTTAATTAGATTAGATCAGATCAGATCAGACTAGATCAGTCCTAAAGAACAGAGCCTTACTTATCTCATTTCCCACTTAGGGTGCGTTTGATTCGTCTGAAATTTTCTGATCTGATCTGATCTGGTCTGGTCTGATCTGGTCTAATCTGATCTCATCTTTGGTGTTATTTAATTGTACTTTATTATAAATGTAAACTATTGTTAATATTGTTTAGAATAGAAATAAAAATAAAAAATAAAAATAATAATAGAACTAAAAAAAAATAACGGAAATAAAATTAAAAGAAAAAAATTAAAATTAAAATGAAAAAAGTAAAGAAAATAAAAAATATAAAAAAAGATTACAAAAATAAATAAAATAAAAATTAAAATAAAAATTAAAATTAAAATAAAAATAAAAATTAAAATTAAAATAAAAAATTAAAATAAAAATTAAAATAAAAAATTAAAATTAAAATTAAAATTAAAATTAAAATTAAATAAAAATAAAAATAAAAATAAAAATAGAAATAAAAATAGAAATAAAATTAAAAATAAAAATAAAAATAAAAATAAAAATAAAATTTAAAAAATAAAAATAAAATAAAAATGAAAATACATATAAAAGTAAAGTTAAAAATAAAAAATAATATAAATAATAATATAAATAAAGATAAAATATAAATAAAAATGAAATTAAAAAATAAATTAGAAGAAAAAATATTAAAAAATTAAACTAAAAATAAAAAGAAAGATAAATTAAAAATTAAAATGAAAATTAAAATAATAAAATAATAAAATAATAAAAAAAGATAAAAATAGAAATAAAAATAAAACAAAAACAAAAAAAATAAGGATAAAAACAAAACAAAATAAAAATAGTTGCTTCACACAGTCTCCCATATATATAATGGTAACTAATTAATAATTTAATATCATCATTGTGTATTATGTATATAATTTTATTTCAGATAAAAAATGATGTAAATAATTAATAATTAATATTATCCTTAAAAATTGGTCGTAATTTTTTTTAATTCATGGCTATAGTATTACTTCCAAAATATAAGCTAAAATATCACAACAATTCAATTTTTTGTCATCAATAAATATAATTAATCATTAGTATGCATAATATTATAATTAAATTATTTTATTTTATTATAAAAATAGAAATAATATTAATTGAGTTATAAGGAACAAAGAACAAAATGCTGATCTGATCTGATCTGATTTTTTCTGATCTGATCTAATTTGATATTTTCTGATCTGATCTGAATTTTTTTGATCTGGTCTAATCTGATCTGATCTGAATTTTCTGAAAATAAGCACAGGAGTGCTTATATAAGTTGAATCAAACGCACCCTTAATTACCGTTAAAATTTGAAATTAAAAGACCAAATACCCTTTCTAAAAAATGAAAAATTGATTCTAAAAATTCAGATTTATTAAGTGGTTTTTATTTACGAGTTGGCCCTTTGAATAATCACATCTTAGCACATTATCTTCTTTTATTAGCCTTAACTCAAAAATAATGTGCCAAAATTAGTTCAAATGATTCTCTTTTTTTAAAAAATAAATAAATAAAATAATGTACCTCAATTAGTGTCTAATTTAAACTTAAGTCGTAACAAATTAAAATATCATTATCCTATTTGCATATAAGGCATAAAAATGGAAATAATTACTAGTTGGACTGTCATTACCCAAACAATGTTTAATTTTAACATCCATTTTGTTTATGCGAATTTTAATATCAATTCTTAAGTTATTAGAAATTTATGTAGTTCCTCTGTTTCATATTAAACATAACAAATTATTTTGCACACAATATAAGGAAGAGAATTAAGTATGTAAATGAAAAAATTAACCAAAATAATTTTATGACAAGTAATATATATATAATCTCAATCTTGTTTGTATTAAGATTATTTTGATTAATGTGCACGTTTACACATTCACACCTCTTTGTTAAAAAACATGCAAAATAATTTGTTACATTTAATTTGGAACAAAGGAAGTACTTGTACTATAATTCATGTACTCTTTTAACTATTATAACACTAGCCTTGTGTGCACACTATGCGTGCTTCAATGTATGAGTAGCTTATATGATGTTTGTATACATTATTTATGAGTTTGTTGAAAATAAGATTATGATTTTTAATTGAATAAAATTTAATTTCACACCAGTATTATTGTAGAGATTTAAAATTATGATTGAATAAATTTGGTGATATATTTTACACACTAGTATTTACATGTTCAAATCTCACAAATCTACTTGAGATATCATTGGTGTATAGCTGAAATATAATTTTGCCATTTTACTTTGGAAAAACACAAAAAAAAGTTTGTCCTGTAGCTTGGTATATGTATATCTCAACTATATACCAATAATTCCTCACTTATATACAATTCAAAGTAATATTAATATATATTTCATCTGTCCCTTTTTTTTATAAGGAAAGGAAAGTTGGTTATCCTCTTGAGAAGGAAAAACCACAAGCGTCCTTGTGGAACAATAAAGCAAGAGCGTGGTCTAAGGAGTAGTACCAATAGGTCATAATATTATAATGGTGGCTTTATCTAGGATGCACGGGTACGCCCAGAGTTTGAAGAATCGCGTGTCGGGTACGGGTATGACACGCGATTCTAGGTGTCGACACGGGAAAAAGGGGTGTCTGAGTTTTTTTAAAAAAAATTGGGTACGGGTACGGGTGGGTACGGCTCTTGTACGGGTGGGTACGCGAAGTGTCCTTTGTATTTAGGCGTGTCCTATTATTTTTGGGCCAAAAAAGAAGTTATCTTGTTGTCAGACTTGTTAGATTAGTTTTATTCCATACTTTTATCAATTTTATGAACTCTAAGTTAGTATATTAAATGAGGATGAAGTTATAGCCCACTGGTTAGGGCTTTAGAATTTTAGGCACGAGGTTCTGGGTTCGATTCTCACCGCACATATTTGTGAGGATTCCTTATTATCCCCCGAATGTTACATTCATTTAAAATATTTAATATCATAATAGTTAGATTAATTCATATCATAATGTTTAATTTTAACTTCAAAATGTTAATCTATTCTACACTTATGGAGTTATGGACCTATAGTCTATGGACATTATGGTATGGTCATTTGGATAGAAATATTTCGTATTCTCATACTATATTTAGGAAATTTTCTTTTTTAAAAATATATTATAATAAAAATGGCGTAGCCGTATCCTATATTTTTTTCTTGTCGTATCCCGTACCCGTTCACGTACCCGTATCCGTCCTCGTACCCAATTTAGTGCTTCATAGGCCTTTATTGGCCAAGTAGTCAACCACATAGTTAGTTTCTTTGAAGATATGCTTAATTGAGACATGGTCAAATTTGATAAAGTGTTTTATTACATCTTTCACAATATTATGTATTTCCCAAGAAATTTGCCAAATTTTCCTAATTGCATTGATGAGCGTAAGGTTATCTTCTTTTATCTCTAAATCTTTAACTCCTAGAGAGATTGCATTCATTATGCCTTCTCTAAGAGTAAGAGCCTCCGCAAAAAGGATGGAGCTAGTTTTGTGAATTTTCAATGCTATTGAATTGAGTATGCTTCCATTACGATTTCTTATTATAAATCCTATAGTTGTACTTCATCCCTCCCTATATATTTGTCATATCTTAACTATAGTTCTAATTCATTTTGTAATTTTGACTCTTTATAATTTAGATTCTCTCTGTCCCAAAATAATTGCTCCACTATCAGTCCCAAAATAATTGTTCCATTTCCTTTTTTTGGTAAATGAGTCACATACAACTTTACATTTATACCCTTACTTACCACTTAATACCAATACTTTTTACCTACTTTTACTCACAACTTTATACTTTTATCCATACTTTACACAAAAAGTAGACCCAACTTAAATCTCACTAGAAACTCTTAGCAGTTAATTCAGAATAGATGGGGTAAAAATAAAATTATGTACCTCGATTAGGGTCCAATTTAAACTTAAGTTGCAACAAAATATCATTATCCTATTTGCATTTAAGGCATAAAAATGGAAATATCTCAATTATGCATAAATAATTTCTCACTTGTATACAATTTAAAGTAAAATTAATATATACTTCATTTGTCTCTATATGTTTGTCATATCTTGAGTTTTCTTATTCATTTTGTAATTTTGACTCTTTATAAATTATAATTTAAAATCCTTCCGTCCCAAATTAACTGATTCACGTTCCTTTTTTATCAGTCACAAAATAACTGCTCCATTTTTTTTATAAATGACACACATACAACTTTACATTTATATTCTTACTTACCACTTAGGGCTTGTTTACTTCAGATTAAATTCAATTCAGTTCAGTTTAGTTCAGTTCAGTTCATCTATATTAAGTTCAGTTCAGTTCAATTCAATTAATACACCTATATTAAGTTCAGTTCAGTTCAATTAATACACCTCTATTAAGTTCAGTTCAGTTCATCTCTATTCAGCTAATGTAAACGAACCCTTAATACCAATACTTTTTACATACTTTTACTCACAATTTCATACTTTTATCCCTAGTTTTTACAAAAAGCAAACCCCAACTTAAATCTCACCACAAGCCCTTATGGAACAATTAATTTAGAATAGATGGAGTTAAAAAATATAATCAAATCAGATGCCATTTGATTTCAATCCATATATATATATTTTTTCATCTATAATATAATAAATGTGAGAAACATATTATTTTTAAATTTTTTTTTGGGAGCTTGTTTGGCTTTTTGATGTTGTACTCCAATGAGGGGGAGTGAAGAATCACCGTCTCTCCCATCACTTTTGGTTTCTTTAATTTGGCCTCTTGGGATGCTTCAAAGATTCAATTAAAAGGAAGCTACACATTATTGCTACTAAATTTCATATTCTATTTCTAATTCACAGATAGATTGATTCTGCCATGGCAGATCTCAGCTTCCATTAACTTTCTCTCTTTCTCTTTCTTTTCTTACCTCTTATTGGTCTCTTCTTGCTATAAATATTTTCCATCTTTTTCCTTTTCTCTCCCTCACTTATTTGATCAATAATTTCTTTACCAATCTCCTCCTACATTCATCCCATCTTGTGTTCAATTATGAATATCTAGCCAACAAAAAAGGGGTTTTTTCCCTTTGAAAATATATGTATTATCCAGAAGAAATTACTAGATGAATCATATTGGAGATTTAATTTTTTTTTAAAGTTTTTTTTTTTTTTTTCAACGCCCAAGTACAAAGCAGTTAGTGCGATAGGTACAACTACTGTTTCTTCTAGGTTCTGTAATTTTCTTATTTGTTTTCCATTTGATATGCTTAAGGGTATTCTTCCCCTTTTCAATTATTAGCCTATTTCTCTCTCTCCTTACCACTTGGGGTTTTCTTCATTTCAATTTCATGAGATTTATCCATTTGGGGTTTTCTTGGTTCTCCTCATAAATCTTCTAATTTGGGTGTTTTTTTGGGTGGTGGTTTGTTGCAAATCTAGAAATGGGTTCAAAAAAGTGCAAAAATTCATCAAATATGCAAAAAATATCATCATTCCCAGATGAAGTGTTAGAAAAAGTTCTAGGTTTGCTGGAATCATACAAAGATAGAAGCTCAGTTTCATTGGTTTGCAAAGATTGGTATAATGCTGAAAGATGGAGCAGAACACATGTATTTATTGGGAATTGCTATGCAGTAACACCTGAAATGGTTGCTAGAAGATTCCCAAAGATTAAAAGTGTGGCCTTGAAAGGGAAACCTAGATTCTCAGATTTCAATTTGGTGCCTGAAAATTGGGGGGCTGATATTCATCCTTGGCTTCGTTGCTTTGCTAAGGCTTACCCCTTTTTGGAGGAACTAAGGTTGAAGAGGATGAGTGTTAGTGATGAAAGCTTGGAGTTTTTGGCCATGTCTTTCCCTAATTTCAACAGAATATCTCTTCTCAGTTGTGATGGCTTCAGTACTGATGGTCTTGCTGCTATTGCCACTCATTGCAAGTATGTTTCCTCTTTTAATTTGTGTTTTAAAGATTGTTTGTTATGCTTTGGAAGATTTTTATCGCATTTGGTATGTCTATGCTTGAATTTCTGTTTCTGGGTGTGGTCCAATTCACTGATAAAATTTGAGATCTATGTCTTCATTTAGTATTCATTTGGATTAATATGCAATTGCAAAAGATTCCATCTTTTTAGCAAACTTCCATTAGTTTCGTATTTTGTTTATTTTTAGCCTTGATTCCTATCTTGATCATGATGTATACACAATGATATTATGATTTATGAGTGAGCTAAAACAAGTGTGGAATCCTTTTCAATTCTTTTCCCTACCTTTAATTGATATGACATTTGTCTTAGATTATTAGTTGTCTTTTTAAATTTCATTATCTCCATAATAATCCTTAGCTAGTGCAATCAAAATTCAAAACCACATAACATGAAGGCATTGCTTTCTTCCCTTCCTCTATTCCTCTATAACTGTTTTCACTACTACATTAGATATACATACCTCTACCTAATTGGATAATTATCAACAAAAAATTATTGCTTTAATGTATTTCTAACACTGAAATCACTTTCTTGACCACATGAAGATTAAATTTTGGTTTGGGTAATAATGCTGTTTTTAATGTCATTTAGTTTCACATTTGAGTTCTAACAATTCTCCAATGCTGTGCAAGATCATTAATGTGCTTAATATTGAATATTTTCTTAGCATAGACGATGTTATAAATTTGAGTTCTTATAATTTTTTGGACCCACATTGCTTCTTCCTAATCTAATCTTCAGTTTTCTTTTTTGGCTACTGGTTAGTTTACATTTCAAACCTCAAAGATTAAATTTGAGGTGTTTTTTTTTCCTTCTTAATAATGCTCATTCCTGCCAGTCTAGTGCAGTATTGCAGTGTTGACTGTTGACTCTTTTTTTGCTTTGAGGGTGGAAGATAATGCAAGTTTAATGGCTACTTGAGGTTTGAATGACAGGAAACATCAATTAAGGGGCATCATCTCCAGTCCACCTGAGTTTGTTTTCAAGATTAGTGGCACGAAAGGAAAAATAAAGTTTATTTTGCATTATTATTTGAATCTTACTTGCTTCTTTGAGAGCATTCTGCTCTATATTCATGCTTGCTGCTTTTTGTGGAAATGCAATGTAGTTCAGTGTAAAAACTATGGAGGTTTTTTTGTTATATTTCTTGTTAAAGTGATCTTTAATTATGCATTCTTTTGGTGCTGATATTCAGCATCTAGCATGTTTGTGCATCAAGGCTACTTTTGTTGATCACTAGAAAAGCTTGCTTGTGAAATCTTCTCAAGAAATGATTTTGAACTGACAAGAATACATAAGAGCTCTTTGGATTAAATGGTGATGTAAACTAGTATATGGTCATTGATTTTTTGGCTTTTAGAGTTTCATGTTGTCTGCCACATTCTTAATTTATTTATTGATTATTAGCTTAAAATATTCAACTTTTTTTTTAAACGTTCCATGGCATCTAGAACTAGAAGACCTCATTTATTTCTTTGGTGGAATGGTCTTAAATATTAACAATCTTGTCTGTTCACCAGGAAATTAGTTGAGCTTGACATTCAAGAAAATGGAATTGATGATCGCAGCGGCAACTGGTTGAGTTGTTTTCCTGAAAACTTCACATCGTTGGAGATTCTAAACTTCTCAAATCTTATTTCAGAAGTCAGCTTTTCATCGCTTGAGAGACTTGTAGCAAGGTGTAAATCTTTGAGGGTCTTGAAGGTGAACAAATATGTAAACCTGGAACAGTTACAGAAGTTGCTTATTCATGCTCCTCGGCTGACACAGCTGGGAACAGGTGCTTTTTCACAGGAGCTGCAGCCTTCCCAATATGCAAGTCTTGAAAGTGTTTTCAACAACTATCATAGTCTTCAATCTATCTCTGGTTTATGGGAAACCAATTCATTATATCTGTCTATTCTTCATCCTGCTTGCTCAGGGTTGACATTTTTGAATTTGAGCGATGCAGCTTTAGAATGCGATGAACTTGCTCAGTTTCTCAATCATTGTCCAAATCTTCGACGACTTTGGGTAGGCCATCTATTTTACTTTCCATTATATGTGAAATGAAATACTACGTATCTATTTGCTTGAGTAGAATGAATAAGTCAACTGCCTTTCAGATTAACTGCTTCCATAAGTTAAAAATCTGTGTCCATGTTTCTTGTTTTGTGAAGGGAAGAAAACTACCATTACAAAACACAAGGTTTATGAATCTGTTTAAGTTTGTATTTTTGATTGCCATTTTTCATTTTTATTCCTTAGGCACATTCTTTATACTTCCTCCGTTTCTTTTTAAATGCAACAAATCATTTTGCACGTATTTTAAGGAATTAATTTAAGGGTGTAAACAAATAACTTAATCGAATTAATTTTAATACAAGCAAGTTGAGGTTATAGGTTACTTGTCTCAAAATTATATCGATTAGTTTGTTTGTTTACATCTTTAAATTTTTTTCCTTAAAATGCGTGCAAAAATATTTGTTGTATTTAAAAAGAAACGGAGGAAACATTTTATATGGTAGAACTTGAGTTTTTCTAAAACAGTGGTGAATTTGGTTTTTCATGCACTTACATCCTAGATAGCCTTTTCATCATGAATGATTTGATTAGCAGTTTAGTTGAATTTATACTGTTGTGATGACTTGATGACAGCACTTGATGATAAGCTAATTTGCTATGTCATGTCATGCTTTTAGGTGTCTAGACTTCCAACGTTAAGGCCTTAGTTTTTTGGACTTATTTTCAGTACAATTCAGTTTAGTTTAAATTTTTTCATCCCTAAATAACAGTGCCTAAATAAGAGAAACATAAATTTGTAATTTGATTCTAAACTTTTACGGTCCATTTGGTAGCCGGTTATAAATCATAGTAATGGAAATGAATTCATAACTAAATTTGAAAGGGAAATCATAATCAATTCCCATGGTGGTGCAACCTTAGCTCCAATTTATCTAATTTTCTTCACAAATATCTATTCCCATCAAATATCACCCCTCCCCAATGGTAATGGATGGGAATAAAAATTTAGATGAAATTTGAAGCTTGGGAATGAAAATTTGTTTTACATGAAGATTATAAGGTTTCTCCTTAACAAAATTACACTATAAATTCATTACCATTACCACAATTTATTACCAAAAACCAAACGAGCCGTTAGTGTCAAAATTTTGTTTGAGAATGTGACAATTAGCTGATCTTTTTTCCAAGCAGATTAGAGAGGTTATTTACCATTGTCTCCAGATGTAATGCAAAGAAAATTTTCAAACTTGAAAGCATTAGCAGCACTGATTTTTTTTAGGGGCATTTTTATAAGTTTCCGTCCAAATGTATTAATTAGAATTAGGAGTCCTAGTCAACATCTTTATTAAGTTTAAGCTTGTGGAATCATCCATACAATATCTTAACTTATTGAATGTGAATTTTATGTTTGTTTCAAGCCAGATCCATCTTCTCAAATGATGATAGCAGAAGAATGTTAACTTGATTCTGCTCATTTAAATGATCAGCGATTGATTAGCTTATGCAAGAAGTTTAAACAACAATGTCTGACTTTAAACTTGATGCGTACGTGTTTTTTGGATCTTAATTTTGCTATGCTATCCTCCTTATTTAGGTGCTGGACACGGTTGGTGATAAGGGCCTTGAAGCTGTTGGATCCAGCTGCCCTTTGCTTGAGGAACTTCGGGTGTTTCCTGCAAGCCCATTTGATGCTGAGATTGACCATGGGGTTACAGAGTCTGGTTTTGTTGCATTGTCCTACGGATGCCCTAAACTCCACTACGTCCTCTACTTCTGCCGGGAGATGACAAATGCTGCAGTAGCAACTATTGTGCAAAACTGTCCTGATTTCACTCATTTCCGCCTCTGCATAATGAATCCCGGTCAACCCGATCACTTGACTAATGAACCAATGGACGAAGCCTTTGGTTTGGTGGTGAAATCATGTAAGAAGCTCAAAAGACTTGCTGTTTCTGGTTTATTGACGGACTTAACGTTCAAATATATTGGGGAATATGCCAAGAATTTGGAGACACTTTCTGTGGCTTTTGCTGGAAGTAGTGACTTGGGTATGCAATGTGTTCTGGCTGGTTGCCCTAAGCTGAGGCGATTAGAAATAAGGGATTGTCCTTTTGGAAATTCTGCTCTTCTGTCTGGGATGGAGAAATATGAATCAATGAGGTCGCTTTGGATGTCGGCGTGCAATGTCACAATGAGTGCATGTAGGCAGTTGGCTATGGAGATGCCTAGGCTGAATGTTGAGGTCATAAAGGATGAAGATGCTGATGAGTGTCATGCTAATAAAGTTTATGTTTATCGTTCAGTTGCAGGACGCAGAAATGACGCCCCTCCCTTTGTTCTTACTCTTTAAGATTAAAAGGCATTTTCTTGGTAAATTTCCATCTCAATTTTAGTTACTACACTTTTCTAGTTATAATCCACATGAAATGATTTGTGTTTTACATAGCAAATTCTGTTATAATCCACATGAAATGATTTGTGTTTGAGTTCAACCTTGTGAAAATCGGGATAGTTGCCGAAAACTGTCTTAATCTTTGTCAAATTCCTAACTCTATCAACCTTGTGAAAATCGGAACTTAATTTCTTTTTTTTTTTTTGTTTCAATTCCTGACTCCATCAAATGCTTATTTCAATAATCCATTAACCCATTAGATTAATGGTACTTTTCTAATGGCAAGATGTGCACAATGTCCTCTAGTCTTGTGAGGGTTTCCAGTTGAAGTATCATTCATCCTTTTGCAAACCTCATGTATTGTCAAATCATTACAATTAATATGTTACGGAGAGAATATTTTAATTTCAAGACAAAAGGTGATAATAGATGTGTCATAGTGCTGATTTCATTCAAACTAATGTAATTTTTTGATTTTCTTCCCTTGTATTTTGATTGCATTTGCATTTGATTGACAGGATGAAGTTATATGATGAAGAGAAATATCATTTTCACTACTTGGATTCCATGTCCCCAACTGTTGCCAACACAAAATGATTAAAAAACCCAGAATATTATGCAGTTCAATGGCTTGATGAAAAACTCCAATTGCCAAGCTTTGTGCAAGTAAAATACGGTGGCATTTGCGATCTGGGTTGCTTGGATTTGTGGACAAAGATCCAGCATATGAATTCAGTACCATGTGGCCTGGCCTGATGTGGTTATGCACTTATGCTGTAGTTGAAACTAAACTTTGTAAGGGAATGAGGATGGATGGGCATCTAAAGCAGGAAAATATGATATTTTAATGATGATAAACATTATTATTTTCAGATGATTGATATTCTGCACATGATATCCTGATGTATAGCTCTTCTAATCTATAGAGCAACTTCAACCTGTCCAAGCTCTAATGCATGGTCTTTCCATGGTGGGGGGTGTTTGTTTGTGTGTGTGTGTGTATATATATACTCATACAAGCATACCTTTCTAGAGTTTGCAGACATATGAAGAATAATTATGGGATGTAATTGTTGTATTCATGTAACCTTGAATCTGTAAAATTTTGTAATGAACTATCCCAGATTTTCATCATGGTTTTGTACTTCTGTTGACAAAATATGTGGTTCAAATAAAGTAGCATGTGATTTGTTGATATTGTTAATGAACTTACTTGGTTGTGTATAGGGTACTGTAGAATTCTATAGATGCGATAAGTGGAATTTTAGGAAACATTTTTCTAATATCTATAACATCAGGATTATTAGTAATTATCAGTATGAACCAATTAAATAAATAATGAATAGAAAATATATTTGTAGCGTGAATTCCATGTGAAATTGCCTAGAACTGGAGCTAAATTCCAATTGTAATTCCTCTACTTAGTCCACCAATTTGGATTAATGTACCAACATTGCTAGTTTTACCAAAAAATTATACTAAGAAATTGTATTAAGCATAACAATTATTGAATTGAATATCAATCAAAATATTACTAAAAAATATCATCAATCTTTTAAATTTTATTACAATACTCTTTTTATAAGAAATTGTATACTATTTCATTACATGAGCATTTATATTAGATTGATCATAGCCATGAATACCGTATCAATGTTCTTAGAAGTTTATATGTGAATGAAAATTTAACTACCCACTCATAACAATGGGGGCGTACTATGATTTTAATGGAGGATTAATAAAGAAGAAAATAAAAAGCAGGACCCTTTAACAATTAGGTGAGTTAAAAGAATTTATCTGTTCGATAATAATTATGTGTAAAAAGTAAAAAAAAATCCTAAAAGAATAAGGTGAATGGTGGAAAGACTAGAAACTACTAGAGAAGTAAGATAGGATAGGTAGTGGATACTGGATACAAATTGTTTCATTTCCACTTTTTACTAAAACATGTAATTGTTGGCGTTATTTAAAACAAATTAATCTACATAATGATGGTTATAAATTAAACAAACTTCTAATGACTTTGTTCATTTAAAAAAATGTTTTATTCATGCATTTTTAAACAATAATAAGTTAAAATTATATTGTAGTGTTTATGATAAACACTAAAATATGATTGAATCACCTATTTAAATAAAAGATACGTTTAACTATTTTATGAAATATGTAAAGAGTAAATGAAGTTTTAAAAAATACTCCCTTCGTTTTTTTTAATTTTCTCACTTTCCTTTTTGAAATTTTTTAAAAATACTCATTTCTTACATTTATTTTTCTACATTTATTAATTTATGATTCCCAAATGCATTTTCCATACTATCTCTCCTATTTTTGACTAAATTCAATAAAATCACCATCTTTTCTCTCTTTTCCATACTATCTCTATTACTTCTATACAACTTTTAATCATAAATTATTCTTTTTTTCCAACTCCCAATAATTTCTTGGTTTGGATAAAAACTCAAGTGAGTAAATTAAAAAAAAAACTGAGGGAGTACCTTTTAATAAAAACCTTTTAAAAATTATTATTATTATTATTATTATTATTATTATTATTATTATTATTATTATTATTATTATTATTATTATTATTATTATGTATATATATATATATTATTTTTTTTCTTGCAGAAAGGGACCTAAACAAAAAAAAAAAAAAATTGTGAAAGGAAAATTACATCATTTTCCTTTATTGCGAGAAAGAAATTTTTGTCGGAAAACAATGGGAAAGCTCCTTTTCACAAAGGTATTTTTTTTCGTTTAGGTCATTTTCTGCCAAAAAAAAAAAATGAAAATAAAAGGTTTTTCTCACATAAATAAAATAAATTAAAATAGAGGTCTTTTCATTTTGAAAATCTTCTTTAATATTATAATATTTTGCATTTTTTGGTAAAATAATATAAATATAGTACTCCTCTTCTAGAACTTGCAATAATTTTCTAAATATTTATATTACTCTATTTGCTAATTCATTTTTCCCAAATTTCATGATTCAACTCCTCTTTCAGAACCCGCTATAATTTTCTAAAGATTTAATTGAAGTTTTTTTTTTTTTAAAAACTAAAGTTCACTATTTTCTGTAATATTTTTAATATCTTACACAAAATAAATTTCACTATAATTTTTTAAGTGGTGCATTTTTCATGTTTAGACATGGGTTGCTAAAAATGGTTACTTGATGTTCTGTATGGGGGTTAGTCAAGATTTTGTATAAAGATTCCTCATTGTTTTGTATGATTTTTTTTATTTAAGAAAACTATATTAATATAAGTTGCTATTTATAAAAATAAAATTTTAATATAATGTTAAAGTCACTATATAAGGAAATGAAGTATGCAATCTCTACATTACTATTTACAAAGTTAATATTAAGATTTCCAAGCCGTGCATCACACGGGTGCTATGCTAGTGAGAGACATTAATTAATTGTGAAGTATAAAAAAATATTGACAATACATTCAATAATTAATTTACAAATAATAACAATAATAAAAACAACAACGATAGTAATAATAATACTTTCTCCTTTCCAAAAAAAACGCGACAGTCAACATTTCACACATGCCGAGACGAAACTTTGACCATTAATATCTATAATTATGAATAATTAAAAAATATAAAAAGTTGATATTAATATTGTAACACCCCGTATATTTACATCATCTATTTAGTAATTATTACATTAAATAATTTTACAAAAGTAATTTTATATCTCCTTTTATTAAAAATACTATTTTCCACGTCAACTTTAGAAGTGACCAATAGTTATTAGATCTCTAATTAGGTCCCTAAGTGATAATGAAGTTAAATAAGTAAAATAAAAGGATATTTAAATTTAAATATATATATATATATATATATATATATATATATATATATATATATATATATATAACAATAAAAAAAATAAAGGAAAAAGAAAAAAAACAAAAACCAAAAAAAGGGGGAAAAGGAGTGAAACTTACAGTAGGTCATTACTTCATTTTGAGCTGCTTCTTTTTCTCTGCCGCAGCACAAGTTCGTCCTCTTCCTTTTCTTTTTTATTTTATTTTTTATTTTTTTAATTTATTTTCCTTTTTATGACCACTCTAATCCTAATCACTCATATTCTCCATTCATCTACTTCACCTTTTCCTAGTTTACTAGTGATTGAAGATAGTAACATTGAGTTTGGAACCCTAGGGTTTGGGTTAAAAATCAGATTTAAAGGGCATAATTTTTAGTCTTTGTTGAGTAGTTTTTCATCCCTTATTCAAGTATGTTGTGATCTCAAGTTTAGTTTCAATTTTGTTTGTTTTATTTGTTGTTTTAGTTGAGGGTTTTGTTAAGTTAGGGTTTATGAGTAATTGAATTGGGCAAATTAGATTATGTCATGTTTTAGTTGATTTATATGTAATTATTGACTTATGTAGTTAGTATAATTGTTAGTTTATTCTTATAGTTGTTTGAGTGTTCTTGATGTTATGTGGCACCCTAAATTTGGGGAAAATTATACTTAAAACTATTTTAGTATGTTTATTGTTGATTGTGATTTTAATATAGTCAATATATTATTATTAGATATACACCTTATACTAGTGTTGTTAGTATACTAGTGTTGTTTGTATATTAGTGTTGTTAGTATATAAGTGTTGTGTATATTAGTGTTGTTAGTATATAAGTATTGTGCATATTAGTGTTGTTAGTATACAAGTGTTGTTAGTATATAAGTAAATTGATTTGAATTGAATAGTAGTAACTAGTGTTTGATTGTGATGTGTGAATTAATTGTCAAATACCATTATTATAATTTTGGGTTATAGGTTGGTAGTATCTAGTGATATTTGGTTGATGTATGAGCAAATTAATTCCGATTAGTTTGGATAGATGTATAGTTGACTTATAATGATTTTTGTAGTGTACCAAGTATAGGTAATTTGTAAGTCAAGTGGCTTATACACTATTATTATGTTGTAGATCGCGAGTTTGTTGAAGAACCTTTTTGACTTGACATTTGAGGTTGATTTGTATTTTGTTGCCGACAAGGTAAGATTTCTTACTAAACCTGTACAATTATTTTACATGTATTTGATTGATACTGTTGGATTTGTTTTGAGAACTTACATTGTGAAACCCTTTTATAAAGCTTGATTATTTGAATTGAAAATATTATTATTAAAGTTTTATTTTGAAAGAAATTATGAAAATTTGAAGATTTATATTATTCGGAGGAAGTTCCTCAATGAGATTAGTTTGAGATTTATTTTATCAAGAGGAAGCTCCTCTATAGTATTTAGTTTGAGATTTATTTTATCAAGAGGAAATTCCTCTATATTATTTAGTTTGAGATTTATTTTGAGCATGAGCAAGTTTTTTTCAATTTTTAAGAGTTTTCATATTTCTAAAGTTTGGGGTTTGCCGGTAAGCGGCATTCTCCGAGTTGGAAGCATGTTGAGCTAACATTCGTCTCAACCATTATATTTAGTAGTCGGGGGTATGTTGATCAATACTCTTGTCAATTGTCTTCCTTCTTGAGTTAACAGCGTCTCATGTAAGGGGTATGCATACTAGGGGCTTTGGTGTTCTTTTTTGGTGAGCCTAGCTAGCTCACTAGACCTTTTCAGTAATGTTGCTTCCTACTCACAAGGTTTCGAAATTATTATTATTGTATTGATCATATAAAGTTTTAGAAAGAAAGAAAGTTTGATACAAGTCTGTTCGAAAGTAAATTCTGGTTTGATCTAAAGTTTATTTATATTGTTTATTTAACTCTGTACAGCATTGAAATGGATTTGCAAGATATTTCTATATGTCTTGCCTGCATATTGGTTAGTTTTGTTTATTTAAAGTAGGAAATCTTGCTCAGCCTTTGGCTGATATTACAATGATCAATGTGCAGGGGCTTGATGGTGTCCGGCTTGTCGGGTTAAAGAGTGTGATCACCCCTTTTGGATTTTAGGCTTTATGAAGGCTTCCGCTGTCATTTAATTGTACTTAGAATTTATCATTGGGTTGTAATAACTATTTTTGGTTTACTATGTTGGACTGTAAAAGTTAGTTAATTAATCTTTTAATTATTAGTTTACAGGTAGAACCACTAGCCTTGCGATGACTATAATTAGTCATCGCGGCATAACGACCTTGAGATTTTTTGAGCTGTTGTTTCAGGTGATAACTATTATTTTTATATCGGAAAATTCAGGGTTGTTACAAATATAATATTTAACGAGAAGAATCTAACAAGATCCCACTTGACTATGTTTTTTATTATGTGTAAAGCTCAAAACTTGGTCAAAGTATACAACGTGAATATTGCAAAAATTTGACTGTTGCGTTTTTTTTTTTTTGGAACGGAGGAAGTATTATTTTCACAAATAATAATAATAATAGTTTTTCACGTTGTTGAAGCAGGTACATGTGTTGGCTAAGACTCAAGATATAGAAGTTTGCGCTGCTGCTTACATTTTTAGTAGGCTTGAGTTTGTATAGTTAAGAGGGGGGTGTGAGGCCTAGATTGTATGTCATCTTCCCACTAACTTCTTGTAATTTATTTGACTCTGTAGGTTTTTATTGTATAATAATAATAATAATAATAATAATAATAATAATAATAATAACAACAACAATAATAATTCATACCAGACTTAAAAAATTTAAATCAAATTAGATTAGTTCAGATCACATAAAAAAATGAAAGACAATTTAATTTGATTTGAACTTATTTTTTCTAATTTGATATAAAATACTCTGTAAGTATTTAAGGAAGGATGCGAATCAAAGCTGGATAAGAAATTGGGTAAAAAATCACCATTGTTTTTAACATCAGCCTTTTATAGCCGTTGTGTAAATTCCAACCGCTATTAAAATTGGGTAAAAAGAAAAATCCAGCCTTTTTTCAACAGACCCTCCACCTTCATTTCAACACTTCACCTCCTCTAATGCATAGTTCTACGGAAAAAAAAATTCTGTAAAAAATGGAATTCAAATGCAACCACCATTATCAAATTGTAGCGCAGTGTAGGGTGGTTGGAATTGTAGCAAACCCCACAAAAAAAAAACCCATGAAAACCCATTACCGAATTTCTGATTGTTCGACATTTTTGAAAAAACCCACGAAATTAAAATCGATCGACATTTTTGAAAACCCATAGTTTGATTATTCAATTCTTCCATCTGTTTCCAATTTTGAACTTTCAAGCTGTTCGAACTGAAGAAGACGAATTTCAAGGTTACAAAGCCTTTTCTTTCTTTTTTGTTTTGTTTTTATTGTTGCTGCTTTGATCTGTTCTTTGTTTTTGGGTATTGGTTTGTCGGAGTAGTTAAAATGTTCAACAATGTATTCAATGTGTTTTTTTTGAAAAAAATATTCTGTTCAACATTGATTTTAAAATAATGTTAAAGTTTCAAAATGTAATAGCCTCCATTAGCGCTCCCTCCAAAGCTTCGTTTACTGCACCTCACCACTCTGATTCGTATATGTTCTGCTTGGATGAACTTGTCCACATTCAAAGAGTACCTTGGGATTACCATGTTGTTTGCTTGGATGAATTGAGTATTGTTGAGTGCAATTATATCAATTCATTACTGTGGGTTGATACTTTCTCCTTTTTTTTTTTTTTAATTTTTATTATTGTTCCACTCTAATATTTTATCTCTAACATATATATATATATTCAAAAAGTGTAACAATTAAAAAAACGGAGGAAGTATATATAATTGTTTATGTTGAATAATGTGAATTTTGTTTATGAATATAAGAAATAGTATTAGTATATGCCAAATATAATTAAAGGTGCAATGGAAACCCGTTAGATAGCTCTGCTTTAATTTTGTTCAAAATAAACAATTATAATCTTATGGAGTTGACTTTTTTTGTTTATGAATATATATATCTCTATTCCTATGTTTATAATCTTAGGGTATGACTTGACTTTTTTTCTTATTTAGATCCTATGTACGTATTATGTTTCGATCAGAAGGTCATTTGTGTGTTTAATATGAAGTGTGTGTGTGTGTTTAATTGATTGTCATTGGATGGTATAAATGCATTGTATTTTATCTTTGATGATTTGGATGTGAATTCTGTCGGCCAGGCCAGAATATACACATACATACAGTATGCATATGTCTCTGATCTTCCACTAATCGGCAATCAATCAAATCTATAATAAGGCTAGGTGATTATTATCTCCTATAGCAGTCTTTTAACTCCGATCCATTATTCTACATACAATGTTCATTGATATGCTGAGTTGCTTAAATGTTTTCAATTAACTGATCTGATGAAAACAGTACTGTTAAATTAAAGCATATACATGTTTGATTATTCTAATTCTTCCATCTTTTTGCAACTTTTAATTCCCACCTTTATTTGAAGACTTGTTCCCTATATAGGACAGATGATGATTTGAAATTTTGGAATTAAAAGTCTTGGTCATTGACAAACACCATATTAGAATTCAAATTCAACATTTTAAATTTCATATTTGAATTCAGGAAATTGAAACTAAATGAAATTTAAGTTTTCGAACACTACTTGAATTTCTTCCCTCATATTCGGAGTCTATTATCACAAAAATTATATATATAGTTGTAGACTTGTAATAGTATACTCCAATTTATGTTTTTGTATATAAATTAGAGACATTATTCAATCATGCATTTTTGATTCTATATCTATTTTGACAAGAAAATGTATATATATGAGGAATATTTCATATCAGATTAGATTAGAAAACTATGTAAAAGAGAATGTATCAAATAATTAGGGACGTAGGCAATGTTTCATATCAGATTAAATTAGAAAAAAAATAAGTTCAGTTCAGATCAGATCAAATAATTTATTTTCATGTTTTTAAATTTTATTCATCTTTAATTACGTAACAAAGAATATGATTATAATTACATATTAAAAAACTACACATTAATACGAATAAAATAAGATTTTAATTGATATAGTTTTCCCTTATGGATTAGCATATATACATGATCAAATTAGACAATAAATTTAGATTAGATCCAAATAAATAACTTTATATCAGATAAGCAAAATTTCGGGTGAATCAAACAAAACCTTAGCCTTTTACCATGTTAAGTGTGGTAAAATATTATCCATTCGAAAATTTTTATTTTTAGGATTTTTTCGGGTGAAATCTTTAAAAAAGATATTTATAAGGTCAATGTTTCATCTGACAAAAATAAAATTTAGTTTTAAGGTTTTAAGTTGTCAAAGTTTTTTTTTTAATAAGGTTTCCATCTCTCGATAAAAAGTTTTTAAAAGTCTTCATCTGATAACAAAATACTATTTTATTTGTTATAGAACTAGTTATGTTTTTTAGAACCGCTGTAAAAGGTGCTTTTTTATTTTGGTTTTAGAACCAATATAAAAGGCCATATATGTTTTTTTCACACCACTAAGAACTTTTTTTTTAATAGGTTTTAAACCGCTATAAATAAGGCTCGTTGAACCTCTTTAAAATAAACGCCATTTTTGGTGTAGTGAGTCTAGTGACAATATGTGAAATAATACTTAATAAATAACTAATAACCTTAATGCAAATTAAATAATGATTGTAATACATCATCCGTACCAAATTAAATACAACAAATCATTTTGCACGCTTTTTTAAGATTAAATTTGAGAGTATAAACTTGCAAATTAATCAAAATACAAGCAAAATGAAGTTATGTAATGAAGAATTATAGTATGTTCTCTGGTTTTTGGTTTTTATTTTTTTACTTTTAAAGTTTTAATGCCATATAATCATATCAAAATTAGTCAACCTTGTTGAAAACATATTGAAAATAAAAAGTGAGAACTAAATAAATGAACACTACTTTTTCTTGTTTTTATTTTTAGTTTATAAAAAACTGAAAACAAAAATTATACCGAACAAGCCTTAAGTAATGATAAATATATTTTAAAAATAAGTAATGTTAAGAATGGGCAATATTATTTAGTCCATTTAACTTTCATACATATTTAACTTTAATATCATGATTTTCATTCTTTGTATTTTAATTTTTTTGTTTGATATTATGCTGGCTGAAACAACACTGATAATAATTCCAAAATTGTCTCTAATTTTAAGTTTGAATATCTTAGGATTGATTATAAATTAAGGTGGAGAGGATTTAGCAAATAAATGACAAAAAACTGCAAGGCATGGTCTTGAAGTCAAGAGCAAAGCTTCGTGAGAGGTTGGGAGGAGCTCAACCTCCGTTACTCATTCCTGCGACTCTTAGTTTTATTATATGGTTCCGATAAGCTTTTATAATATATATTGTTCATATGAACAATCCTTATCCAATGGATGTAATTACTCCCTCTTTTCATCCGATAGTTGCCACGTGTCTCACCCTTTGTATTACGCCTGTTTCGCCATTTGCTGACAACCTCATCACCTCCGCATCGACGTGCTGCTCTTTCTCTTCTTTTGCGCCTCCTCTTCACCGTCACTGATCCAACTTCGAAAGGTTTGGATTTCTTTCTTCAGATTTTCGACTTTTATGGTTTAAGGTTTTTGGTTGTTTTCCTTTCAATTTTTTTTGAGTTTCGTGTTCAAATTTGTAGTTTCGTGTTCCAATTTGTAGTTTGTGATTAAATTGTGCAAGTTTATGATTTTTTTTTTGTTTTTTTGTGCTTTTGTTTATTCGATTTTTTCTAGTTTTCTCAGCTCTTAGGGTTTTTTTTCTGTTTTTTTTTTTTTTAAGTTTTCCCAGTAGTTAGGGTTTCGTTTTTAGCTGGTAAATTAGATTTTTGCACCTATTACTATTATTTACCCTAAAAATACTAGAAGTTTGGATGGGTTTACTTTAAATATAATTTTCATTAGCAAAGATTATTTGTGATTCTTTTCCTTTTCTTTTACTTTTATTTTTGTATTATGCAGCCTTTTTCCTCTTATATGCTTGATTGTAAGTAGTTTGCAATGTTGCCAATCAGTGCCGGCCGCCCAAGGCCCGGACTTGAAAGGTCCAATTTCCCAGAACTCTTCTTTCCATAATATATATAAAACGAGTTAAAAAATAATAGGTATAATCTTAGTAGCTCAGTGGTCTCCGTGATGTTTAACTCCAAGTGCGCGCTATTGGTCTCGAGATCAAATCTCATTACTTCCCCTTTGTTGTTGTGTTGAGAACTTCCTATATTGCATATTGGGATGAAATTTACTATTTTTTTCTTCTTTTTCCCCCCTTTCCACACTTGTCCATCTCATTTACCATTAAAATATTAAAGTAACAATTTCAAAAACTCTGCTACACATTTTCGTTAGCTTTTTAACTATTGGATCAGTTTTTTTTATAAATGTATTTCTAATTATTTTTCTTACATTAAAACTTATTATCTATAATTCATAATTGCAAATTGCAAAACAAACTAAAAAAAAAATTAGAATAAGACTAGATACATTATCACTTAGTCAAGCCACAAAGAAACGTGTGACTTGGTGGACAAATAGAAAATCAGACTTTTTCCTTTTTTTTAATTTTAAAACTTAAATCCTAATATTAAGCACAACTAACTACTAACCTAGTCAACAAAACTAACTAACCACACTCCTAAACTCATGCATGACCAAAGACACAATAAACATCCACTAAGCACTCCTATTTGAATGGGTTGACTAAAGAAAACTAATTTTTAATTTTCAAAACTACACCTAAAAATACTCAACAAACTTTGACAAGTAAGAGGAATACTCCTATTACTCGTATGACACTCTAGAAAGAATAAAAAATGAATTTTTTAATTTCAAATATTTATTCCACTAACCACTTACTTAAAAAATTACTAAAAACACTCTAACTTAGTTTTAACTCAAAAACAACGGTTTTTATTAAAATAAAATAATGTAAATTAATTACTACTACTAATAATAAGTCACTTAAATATTATACAAAAACTAAACAAAAACCAATATTAGTTTAAGTATATGATTCTAAACATACGAGTGACATAAAATTATATACTAGTCTTATACTAGTGGACTAACCAAATTTCCTGCAACAAATGCCAAGATTAGTATTTCAATAGAAATAAATTAACATATAGAAAGAGTTAGGATATATTTAATAAAATATATTTACCCCAAAATTAGATACTCCTCTAATTTTGTTTCCAATAAATATATTCTACAAAATACTAAATATATATTAAATGAAACATATTTAACACAAATTAGACACTCATCTAATTTATTCTCTAGAAATATATAACATAAAATAGATTAAATATAAAATAAATTTAATTAGACACAAATTAAACATATTTAAAACCTATTCGGCTCTGATACCAACCGTGACGACCTGACTCACTTAAACCGGCGCGGAAGAAACCGACGAGTCGAATTGTCGATCTGACAAACAAACTTACTAAAAATTAAAACAAAACTTCGAAATTATTATTACTACAACCCAAAACGTACAATACCCACAAGTTTGTACAATACTAAACCTAAATGTATCAATACTAGAAAATAACTCCAAATACTGTCAGAGTCAAAATATACGAAATACAAAAACTGTACGTTCAAACTAAAAACATAATATAGTCTAGAACAAGAAAACAACAACGACACTCGCCCAACCCAAAGCTAAGCAACACCGTCATCATCAGAGTTACCTGAAAAATAACAACAATCCACTGTCAGTGGCGAGTAAAATAACAGTCCCACTGTAACATGGATACACATATCAGACTACCAACCAACATACAACATAAACATCATAATAATATTAATCGTAAAACTGACCAACTTTAATTATTCAAACTTAAACCGTTAATCATCTTCGTCGCTACCATTTACATTTTAGACCGGACTATGTACGTACGAACGCATCTTACGCGAACGAACTTTCCTACTATGCCAGGAATGAGAATCTTAGTCCCAAACCCATGAACCCAATCTTACGGAAATTCATATCATAAGACAACATAGCAAGTATAGACTATCCCAATACCGCAGTTAGGATAGGGGTAACGTCTTAACCCAAGTCTTAGAATCTTACTCTAAGGTTAGACGTCTAAAAGTAAACTTAAGCTAAAACTTTACTTACAACATCGAAGTTATTCTCAAGATCGCTTCTTTCGCCTTTTCTTGAGTCTAACCATAACCAATACTACTTCTTAAATCATTCTTTAACGAATCTTTAATTTTCTTTAAACCTTTCTTTAACTTCTTTAAAACTTCCCTTAGAAAACTTTACAAAACTTTGCTTATCTTTAAATAAAACTTCAAAAGACATCAATAAACTTGTACTTTAAAGAACATATGACCAACTTTCAAGATTTCAAGATTCAACCAAGAACTCATCAAGAATTCAAAGAACTCATCAAGAACTCAACAAGAACTCAACAAGAACTCGACTTCAACATCAAAGCACACGAAAAACCCCATCAAAAACATGCATGAAAACTTAACAAATTATCACTAAATCATTATCCAAATCCACCCTCAAAATCACACATGAAATAGCACACAATCATCAACAATTCATCTAACATGATTACTTAATCAATCCTATAATCATAGTATACATATCAAGGTAAGATAGTATGTTATCTTATTAAAGATCAAGCAAATCAATCAAACAAACTTGCTGCCCGGAAAAACCCAAACCACACGGCTAGAACCACGGCACACACGGCTCACACGCACGGCCTTACACGAACACCACCACGGCTTTGCACGAACACCACCATGGACCACCATCTTCACACGGCACGGCTGCACGGTCCACCACACGAACCAACACGGCCCCTTTCACACGAACCACACGGACCCTTTCACGAACACGACCCAATCGAACAAACCCCAAAAACCAAACCCAAACTAGAAGTCTTGATTGGAAACTAAGGAGATTGTTGTGTTTAGAGTTACTTAAAGATCAATAGAATTTTAATTTTTAAACTTTGGAAATGATTGGATGATGAACAAAAGTTGGGTGTGCATAACCAAAAATGGAGTGTGGAATTCTAAGCAAGAGGGAGAGTGTTTGGCTTTTTAATTGTGGCAAATGATGATAAAAGGTGCAAATGATGGCAAAATGAGCTTCCAAGCCTTACTAACCCTTCTATTTATAGAAGTGGTTAAGGTGTGAACATGAAGCAAGTGGCAAATCATGAGGGGGCCGGTTATGACATGGCAAAAATGGGCTTTTGGTGATCAATTGGGCTAATTGTACTCATGCATGATTAATCATGCCTAATTTGCATTTGGCCCAAAAATTAATTAACTAATTAGAAAACTAAATAATAAAATCCTAATTAATTAAATAATAATAAAATAAATAATAAACAACCCAAAAATAAAAATAATCGAAATTATCCACATAAAATAAAAATAAATAGTCCAAATAAATTTTGGATCATACATAAAATAACATAAATATACAAATAAATCAACGACAGAAATACCGATAAATCTGGGTCGTTACAACTATTGTTATTTAATTTAAAAGCTTAATGTTGAAAATATTCACAATATTCTATTATCTATATCTCGTGCTAAAAAATTATCTTTACCTCATTTGAAGTTTTGAACTAAAAAATCTGACTTCAAAGTGGTTCCATTGGCATATATAATTGGATATAAAAATATATATGAATAAGAAATCCTAATTTTTTATCAAGCATTTTTTTTTTTTAAAAAATGATAAAAAAAATTCAATACTTCTAACCGAACTATAGGGCACCTTACTTGTTACTTCGCCCTGGGCCCTCAAATTGTCAGGAACGACCCTGTTGCCAATGAATTGGAGTTGTTTGTGCTTTACATACCATTTAGGATGTATTCTTGATAATCTTTTGATAATTTTATACTGATTCTTGAATTTCTTTATTATGATCATGTAGTCTTTAAGTATAGATTATGTAGTCATAATTAAAGAAAGTTAAAGAAAACTAAAGAAAGGCTAAAGAATGATTAAAGAAGTTCAAAGGAAGTAAAATGCATAGTTAATCTCAGGTAAAGACGTAAGATTTGAACTTGAGAATAACCAAGATGTAATGGATAATTAAAGATTAGCTTGATTTCACATGTAAGACGTCTAACCTTAGAGTAAGATTCTAAGACTTGGGTTAAGACGTAGCCACTATCCTAATCGCGGTATTGGGGTAGTTCATACTTGTTATGTCGTCTTTTGATATGGGTCCGTAAGATGGGTTCATGGGTGTGGGAGTAAGATTCTCATTCCCGACATAATAAGAAAGTTCGATCATGTAAGATGTGTTCGTACGAGCATGGTCCGGTCTAATATGCGAATGATAGCGACAAAGATAATGTTAAGTTTAAGGTTGGATAAGCTTTGGTTGATTTCGCATATGATTGTTTGGTTTGTTTATCGGATTTGTTGTGCCTTCATAAGTATCCACTTTAGGGTGGAACTGTTATGTTACTCGCCACTGATGGTGGATTTGTTGTATTTCAGGTAACTCTGATGGTGATGTTGATGCTTTGCTTGGGAATGACGAGCGTCGATTTACTTTCCTTAGTTTAGTTTATTTTCTGTCATTAGATTTTGGACAACTAATGGATTGTATACTCTAACTTTAACTACGGTTTTGGAGTTAATTCTTTAATATTGGTTTCTTTTGAGGTTTTAGTTTTGTACAAACTTGTGGTATTTGTACATTTGGGATTTTTAGTAAAATATAATTGAGGTATTGATTTTAGGTTTTAAGTATGTATGTTTGTTAGTTCGACAATTCGACTCGTTGGTCCCTTCCGCTCCGATTTATACGAGTCGGGTCGTCACAGTTGGTATCAGAGCCGAAAGGTTAAACTTTAAGTGAAGTATTAGGAATTGGAGTAAACCCGGGAGTTGTGAGATGTATCTTTCCCGAGTGATAAACCCAATTATGAATAAGTATAAGGGAGAAGAGTGTCGGGTAGAAAACCGGGATAAGACTCTTTTCTCTTATTTTGATTGTGTGTGCTTGACTAGGGTAGTGGACTTTTGACTAACACTTCTTGTTGTCTTGTTGTTTCAGCATGTCCACACCTCGCCCGTCGAATTTGGGACGATAGCGGTTACATGCACTCGAGGAGGCTATTCTTACATTAGCGCACCATAGTCGGCATCCGCATAGCTCGCAGTCGACGTTCGATCGTATCGTTTGTCATCGACCACCGACTTACGATGGGACTGCTGATCCTACGATTTTGGAGAGCTGGATCCGCGAGATGGGGAAGCTCTTCGACGCCACGTTTTGTCTGGAGCACGAGAAGGTCTAGATCGCCGCCTACTACTTGAGAGGAGAGGCTGACAATTGGTGGAACGCAGCCAGAGATGCGCACATGCCTTTGCACCCGATGACTTGGGACGAGTTCGACTAGGGTACAGGAGAGGTTCTACGCCGACGAGTTACAATGGTAGAAGCATGATGAGTTTCTTACTCTCACTCAGGGTAAGATGACGGTTCAGGCCTACACAATTAAGTTCGTCGAGTTATCGAGGTTCGCTAAATCTGTGGTTCCGTCCGAGGATGAGCGGGTCAAGCACTACATCAAGAAGCTAGATCCGAGGATTCGTGTTCATGTGATTAGCAGTGGAGCGAAGTCATTTCAGCGAGCTTACGAGGTAGCACTCGAGATCCAGGCGTCTGTTATCGAGGGATAAGAGAGCAAGAAGAGGACCCCGACCCTGGTGATGTCGTCATCTTTCAAGAAGCCCCGGTTTAGTGCTCCTAGCAGTACCCCTCAGTCCGCCAGTTCGTTTAAGGGTTCCGAGAGTTTGAAGTGCAGAGGTTGCGGCAAGGACTTCCATCCAGGGAAGCGATGCGACGGGACGCCTATCTCTTGTTTCATCTGCAGGAAGGAGGGCCATAAAACATCAGTTGGCCCCGAGAAGAAGCCGAGCACCGAAGACAAGCAACTACCCGCACCGATCAAGACTCCTGTGAAGAACCGAGTCTACTGTATGACTGAGGCAGAGGCTGAGGTCCAGCCAGACGTAGTTTTAGGTAAGTTTCTTGTTTCTGGTGTTTTAGCTTACGTTTTGTTCGATTCTGGTGCTACAGTTTCTTTCGTAGCTAGTAGCTTTGGCTTGAGCTCTAACCTTCTTGGTAGTACTCCTGTTAGTTCTGTTATAACTCTCCCTTCCGGAGAGGATTTTGTTTGTCGGCGCGAGTTCAGAGGAGTACCCATCGTTATTGCTGGTGAGCAAGCGACGACCGACCTTAAGGAGTTCCCGCTGATGGAGTTTGATGTCATTCTTGGCATAGACTGGCTGTCGAAGTATCGAGCAACCATACGATGCCGAGACCAGTCAGTGGCATTCCGAGGACCGAAGGGCAACCGAGTTACCTACTCTGGTATTGTTGTAAAGAAAGGAGTAAGGGTAATTTCGGCTTTAAAGATGAAGAAGCTTCGCCAGAAGGGCGAAACAGTTTTCCTATGTCATGTAAGGGATATGTTTGGGAGTAGCCTATTGGACGATATACCTGTAGCGAGGGATTTCAGAGACGTATTTCCTGATGAGCTGCCAGGGGTTCCACCCGAGCGCGATGTCGAGTGTAACATTGATTTAGCACCCGGGACAACGCCGATCTCAAAGGCACCCTACCGAATGGCACCTTTGGAGTTGCAAGAGTTGAAGACGCAACTTCAGCAATTGATCGATAAGTGCTTCATTAGGCTGAGTGTTTCTCCATGGGGAGCACCAGTGCTCTTCGTGAAGAAGAAAGACGTTAGCATACGCTTATGCATAGATTACCGAGAGTTGAATCGGGTAACAATCAAGAACAAGTACCCGTTCCCTAGGATTGAGGAGCTATTCGATCAGCTGAGAGGAGTGGGAGTTTTCTCGAAGATAGATCTTCGATCTGGATATCATCAGATTCTAGTTAAGAAAGAAGACATTCTGAAGACAGCTTTCCGCATGAGATACGACCACTACAAGTTTGAGGTGATGCCGTTTGGACTCACTAATACCCCAGCGGTGTTCATGGATCAGATGAACCGAACATTTCATCACTTACTCGACAAGTGTGTCGTAGTTTTCATCGACAATATCCTAGTGTATTCGAGAGACGAGTCTGAGCATGCGGAGCATCTCAGGATAGTACTAGAGATATTGAGGAACATAGGTGGTTCGCGAAGCTCTCTAAGTGTGAGTTTTGGCTACGCGAAAAGTTAAGGCAATAGTGGAGTGGAGTAGCGCGAGAAATGTGGCGGAGGTTCGTAGTTTTCTAGGTTTGGCCGGATACTATCGACGATTCGTCTAGGATTTCTCCAAGATTGCTAGGCCGATGACTAGTCTCCTACAGAAGGAGATCCGATTCGTTTGGACGGAGGCCTGCGAGCAAGCGTTTCAGCAGCTGAAACAAAAGTTAGTTTCTGCTCCTAGTCTTACCCTTCCGAACGATGAGGAGCATTTTGAGGTCTACAGTGATGCATCCAAGAGTGGCCTAGGTTGTGTGCTGATGCAGGGTGGGAAGGTCATCGCTTACGCATCGAGACAGCTGAAGGTGCACGAGCGTAACTACCCCACGCACGATTTGGAGCTAGCAGGTGTGGTTTTCGTGTTTAAGATCTGGAGGCACTATCTCTATGGTGGATCGTGCAAGGTATTCACGGATCATAAGAGTCTCAAGTACATCTTCAGACAAAAGGACCTCAACATGAGGCAGCGACGATGGCTTGAGCCTATTAAGGACTATGACCTGGCGCTTAATTACTGTGAAGGCAAAGCGAACTTAGATGCTGACGCACTGAGTCACAAGAATCGATTGAGCTTCAGTAGAAGTAGTGGTTCCGTCAGAGTTCGTCTGACATCTATGAGTGCCGAGCCCGAGTTTTTCCAGGAATTGCGCGAAGGGCAAAAGATTGACCTGCATTTGACTAGGATTCGAGAGGCCTTGCTTTAAGGAAAAGCCGTTGGCTTTGAGGTTTCGTCCGACGGTAGTCTGCTTTTTCAAGGGAGATGGTGCGTACCGGAAAATTCCGATTTCGGAACAGGATCATGTCTGAGGCACACAACTCGCCCTACTCTGTTCATCCTGGTGGTAATAAGTTGTACAAGGACCTTAAGGGCCAATTCTGGTGGCCTAAGATGAAGCAGGATGTGGCAGAGTTCGTAGCTCAATGTTTGCTCTGTCAGAAGGTTAAGATCGAGCATCAGCGGCCAGGAGGTGTTTTACAACCACTACCGATTCCGACCTGGAAATTTGAGTCGGTATCTATGGATTTTGTGGTTAGCCTGCCTACTTGTAATGGGATGAATGCCATTTGGGTAATTGTGGATAGGTTGACTAAAGTCGTGAGATTCATACCGATGAAGATGTCTTGGTTGATGGAGCGCCTAGCAGAGGTTTACACCCAGGACATAATTCGGCTTCACGGAGTTCCGAGGGAGATAGTTTCTGATCGAGATCCGAGATTCTTGTCTCGTTTCTGGAAATCAGTTCAGGAGGCCTTCGGGACGAGGTTGAAGCTTAGCACCGCATTTCACGCGGCGACGGATGGCCAAACTGAGAGGACCATCCAGAATCTGGAGGATATGTTGCGAGCATGTACTCTAGAGTATCATCAGTCATGGGCTTGGTCGATTTTTCGTATAATAACAGTTATCACTCCAGCATTGATATGGCTCCGTACGAGGCTCTCTATGGCAGGAAATGTTGGAGTCCGATTTGTTGGAATGATATCAGTGATTCTATGTCTTTAGGACCCGGGCTTGTACGAGACACTGTGGAGAAGGTCAGAGTCATTCGATCGAAGATGCAAGCCGCTCAGAGCCGCCAGAAGTCCTACGCCGATCACCAACGTAGACCACTGACGTTTGAGTTAGGTGACAAAGTCTTGCTTAAGGTTTCACCATTCAAAGGAGTTGCTCGTTTTGACCAGAAGGGGAAGCTCCGACCGAAGTTTGGGAAGTGGCATATCGTTTAGCTTTACCGCCTTGTTTATCTAATGTTCACGATGTGTTTCATGTTTCTCAGCTAAGGAAATATGTATATGATCCTACCCACATCATCCCAGTGGAGTCAGCTACCATTGAGCCGAACCTCACTTCCGAGGAGCGACCAGTCCAGATCTTGGATCGAGAAGTGAGGACCCTCCGACGCAAGCAAGTCAGACTAGTCAAGGTGTTGTGGAGAAATCAACATCATGAAGAGGCAACATGGGAGACTGAGGCGTCTATGAAGCAGAAATACCCAGAGTTGTTCGCAGGTGAGCTATCTCTTTTGCTTTGAATTTTGAGACAAAATTCTTTTAAGGAGGGGAGGTTGTAACGCCTAGGGCCGAGCAACGGATCCGGGTACCCACCCACGTAACCGATGGGTAATTACCCAGACCCGGTTCAACTGGGTCCGGTTCCGGATCCAAAAGTTACTACCCGGTCGCAACTGGTTCCAGTTCCGGTTCCAAATATTTTAGACCGGGTACCCGGTGGGTACCCGGTTGTAACGGTTTTAATTGGGTACCCAATACTAGACCAGTTGAATTAGTTTTTATAATTTTATCCAATGATAAATAGTGAAGGAATGAAGTCGACTACTGACTAAACCAAAATATAATAAGCTTGATTTTTTTTTTTTCATTCAAAATTTGTATGTTTATGACTTTGTAAACTTGTATGTAATTTTGTGTGAACTTGTGTTTATTACTTTAGGCAAACTTGTATGTTTTATTTTAAAATTGTAAACTTGTCTTTAAGGAAACTTTCTTTGTGTATGTTTAGTGGTAAATAAATAAATATGTAGTAGAATAGTTGTTGGTCATTAATGCGGTTTGTTATTTAAATTTAAGAAATTGAACAAAATACACACCCATTAAAGAAAATTGGGTACCCGGTATTGAAACCGGTACCCGTTGGTTTCGGTTCCAGTTCCAAAAACATATTACCCGGTTCCAATGGTTCCGGTTCCGGTTCTAGAAATTTCAGACCCGATGGTTCCGGTTCCGGTTCTATAGAAAAAGACCGGGTACCCTGTTTTGCTCACCACTAGTAACGCCCCAGATTTTTGAGTTATTTGCTTTGATAGCATTGCATGTATTTATATTTTTTTTATTTGCGCATGGTCTAAATTTATTTGGACTATTTTGTTGCTTGAGTGTGATTATTTTATTCTATACTATTTGTTTTATTATTTATTTATTTTATTTAATTATTAATTAGAATTTTATTTTAATTTTCTAATTAATTGATTTTGGGCCAAGTGTGAATTTAATCATGATTAATCATGCTTGAGTGCAATTAGCCCATTAGCATTTGATTGGCCCATTTTGTCTTGCCATAACCGACCCCCTCTTGGTGTGGCTTATTTGCCACTTGCTTTGTGTTCACACCTTTCCAACCTCTATAAATAGGTGGTGTTAGTAAGGCTTAAGGATCATTTGCTCATTTAACCATCCTTTGCCCACAATAAAAAACTAAACACACCCCCCTCTTTCCCTCCAGTCCACACGCCATTTTTGGTTCATCACCATCAACTTTTGTTCATCCAATTCCTTCAACCCAAATACTTAAAGATTAATCTCTTATTGATCTTTAAGTAATTAAACACTAGTAAAACTTCATTGCCATTGTTCAAGATCGATTGTTCGGGTTCGGGTTTGGTTTTGGGTTTGGGTTCGTGAGGTGGTGGCCGTGTGGTGCTATCGTGTGGTCCGTGTTGGTGGCCGTGCATTGAAGCCGTGCAGTGGTGGCCGTGTTCGTGGAGGTGCATTGAGTTCGTGATCGTGGCCGTATGGTTGAGACGTGTGAAACGAATTTCGGGGCAGCGAGTTTTTGGTTTCTTTTGCAACCGATTCTCAATAAGGTAACATGGTTTTTCATCCTAGATTGAATACCATGATCATAGGATATATTAGGTGATCAAATTAGAGCCAAAAGTTTGATAGAGTTGGGTGATATTAGTTGCATCTCATGCGTGAATTTGGTCTGTAATTGGGTGACGATTATGTGATGTTTTGCTTAGTTTTCATGAATATTATGATTAATTATGATAGATTCATGTTTAATTATGTTTATGTACAATATTCATGAAGTTTATATGGAGTTTTGAAGCATAAAATTGATGAATATGTTGCTGGAAATTTCATTTATTGTGCATGTATTATAGTATTGATTATGATGATGATTCTTGATAATGTTGGTGGGTATTGTGTGAATCTTGAGTTGTTAATTGATGAATTAAGCTAAAGAATGTATTCTTGATGATCTTTTGATAATTCTTGAAGTTTCTTGAAGTTCTTGATAATTTTATACTGATTCTTGAATTTCTTTATTATGATCATGTAGTCTTTAAGTATAGATTATGTAGTCATAATTAAATAAAGTTAAAGAAAGTTAAAGAAAACTAAAGAAAGGCTAAAGAATGATTAAAGAAGTTCAAAGGAAGTAAAGTGCATAGTTAATCTGAGGTAAAGACGTAAGATGTGAACTTGAGAATAACCAAGATCTAATGGATAATTAAAGATTAGCTTGATTTCGCAAGTAAGACGCCTAACTTTAGAGTAAGATTCTAAGACTTGGGTTAAGACGTAGCCACTATCCTAACCGCGGTATTGGGGTAGTTCATACTTGTTATGTCGTCTTTTGATATGGGTCCGTAAGATGGGTTCATGTGTGTGGGAGTAAGATTCTCATTCCCGGCATAATAAGAAAGTTCGATCACATAAGATGTGTTCGTCGTACGAGCATGGTCCGGTCTAATATGCGAATGATAGCGACAAAGATAATGTTAAGTTTAAAGTTAGATAAGCTTTGGTTGATTTCGCATATGATTGTTTGGTTTGTTTATCTGATCTGTTGTGTGTTCATAAGTATCCACTTTAGGGTGGAACTGTTATGTTACTCGCCACTGATGGTGGATTTGTTGTATTTCAGGTAACTCTGATGGTGATGTTGATGCTTAGCTTGGGAATGGGCGAGCGTCAATTTACTTTCCTTCGTTTAGTTTATTTTCTATCATTAGATTTTGGATAACTAATCAATATAATTCATATTTTTGAAGTTTATTCATGTACTATAATATTGTCAGCACTCTAAATCTTATTTGTATGATTTTGGGTAAACATAGGGCGTTTTGGAACGAACACGCGCCAAATAGCTCATTTTGGGTTACTTTTGGGTGTTTTTTCTCCCATATTTGCACTAATCAATATAATTCATGTTTTTGAAGTTTATTCATGTACTATAATATTCATGTGAGCATTCTAAATCTTATTTGTATGATTTTGGTCAAAGCCATGGCGTTTTAGAACGAAAACGAGCCAAATAGCTTATTTTGGATTACTTTTGGGTGTTTTTGCTCCCATCTTCTCACTTATCATTATAATTCATGTTTTTAAAGTTTATTCATGTCCTATAATATTCGTGTGAGCATTCTACATCTTATTTATATGATTTTGGGCAAAGCTACGGCGAAAGCTAGAGCGTTTTGGAACGAACACAAGCCAAATAGTTCATTTTGGGTTACTTTTGGGTGTTTTTGCTTCCATCTTCGCACTAATCAATATAATTCATATTTTTAAAATTTATTCATGTCTTATAATAATCATGTAAGCATTCTACATCTTATTTATATGATTTTGGGCAATGCTACGGCGAAAGCTAGGGCGTTTTGGAACGAAAACAAGCCAAATAGCTCATTTTGGGTTACTTTTGGGTGTTTTTGCTCCCATCTTCGCACTAATAAATATAATTCATGTTTTTGAAGTTTATTCATGTACTATAATATTCATGTCAGCACTCTACATCTTATTTGTATGATTTAGGGTAAACCTAGGGCGTTTTGGAACGAACACGAGCCAAATAGCTCATTTTGGGTTACTTTTGGGTGTTTTTTTCTTCCATCTTCGCACTAATCAATCTAATTCATGTTTTTGAAGTTTATTCATGTACTATAATATTCATGTCAGCATTCTAAATCTTATTTTTATGATTTTGGTCAAAGCCATGGCGTTTTAGAACGAAAACGAGCCAAATAGCTTATTTTGGATTACTTTTGGGTGTTTTTGCTCCCATCTTCGCACTTATCATTATAATTCATGTTTTTAAAGTTTATTCATGTCCTATAATATTCATGTAAGCATTCTACATCTTTTTTCTATGATTTTGGGCAAAGCTACGGCGAAAGCTAGAGCGTTTTGGAACGAACACGAGCCAGATAGTTCATTTTGGGTTACTTTTGGGTGTTTTTGCTCCCATCTTCGCACTAATCAATATAATTCATGTTTTTAATTTTTATTCATGTCCTATAATAATCATGTAAGCATTCTACATCTTATTTATATGATTTTGGGCAATGCTACGGCGAAAGCTAGGGCGTTTTGGAACGAAAACGAGCCAAATAGTTCATTTTGGGTTACTTTTGGGTGTTTTTGCTCCCATCTTCGCACTAATCAATATAATTCATGTTTTTGAATTTTATTCATGTACTATAATATTCATCTAAGCACTCTACATCTTATTTGTATGATTTTGGGCAAACCTAGGGCGTTTTGGAACGAACACAAGCCAAATAGCTCATTTTGGGTTACTTTTGGGTGTTTTTGCTCCCATCTTCGCACAAATCAATATACTTCATTTTTTTAAAGTTTATTCATGTCCTATAATAATCATGTAAGCATTCTACATCTTATTTATATGATTTTGGGCAATGCTACGGCGAAAGCTAGGGCGTTTTGGAACGAAAACAAGCCAAATAGCTCATTTTGGATTACTTTTGGGTGTTTTTGCTCCCATGTTCGCACTAATCAATACAATTCATGTTTTTGAAGTTTATTCATGTACTATAATATTCATGTAAGCACTCTACATCTTATTTGTATGATTTTAGGCAAACCTAGGGCGTTTTGGAACGAACACGAGCCAAATAGCTCATTTTGGGTGTTTTTGCTCCCATCTTCGCACTAATCAATATAATTCATGTTTTTAAAGTTTATTCATGTCCTATAATATTCATGTAATCACCTCCCTAGACAGACTATGCAGAGCACGTCGGTATGAACATTGTAATTTAACTTGTGATTAGCTTTGTGATTGCGCCCCATCTAGGGTCATCAACTCCCTAACTAACCTACGCAGAGCACGTTAGCTTGAACATTGTAATTGAACTTGTGATGATTGAGGTGATAAAGCACATTTTGATTGCATTTGTAATTAGTCTTGTGATTGCGCAACAACTCCCATTTTACAATATTGTTGCTTTTTTTTTGTAATTTTTTAGTAGAGTTGTTATTTTTGGATGCTTATGTTAAGGTGAATTTTTCACTTGTTCAAGTTAAGGAAGATGTTAAAAAACTCAATGCCATCTAAATTTCTTGATTAAATCACAAAAAAAAGAACTTATGTCAAATAGCAAAAATAATAAAAAAAAAAAAGTGGCTACTAGCCTTTAGTAAATTAAATCAAAGAAATCAGCAAAAGAAATCAAGTGAATCAAACCAAAGGCAATGAAGTTAGGCACATAATTCCCAAAAATCATCAAATAAGGTTATGACACAACACCATCAACCATCCAGTGTCCTCATGTTGGGAACCTCATGCCCCTAACAAAGCAAACATCCTCAAACTATCGTTTCAATCCTATATCTAATCCTAGAAAACTAAGCAAACAAAGAAATAAAGAGGTGTTGGAAAGAACTTACCAAGGCAAGCCTAGAAGGGATCAATGTTACCATACGAATCCAAGTGATTTTTATGTATGTAATGTCATTTAACCAAGTACCTGCAAGAGTTACACTTCCAGAAAATCTACAGAATAATTAGCAAACCCAAAAGAAATACAAAATTCAACCATCGATATAATTATTTTTAGCTAATTAAGTTAAAATTGCTCTCATCTCAAGATTATAAGCTGCAAATACTAAAAAATTTGACAAGTACCTAAATGAAAACATAACAAATTATGATCAACACAAACCAAACCACTTAATTCATGAAGATCAGAGATAAGCAAGAAACTTACTAAATCATTCCATGTATGCAGTTCTAACTCCATGTCATGATGATTCACAAGCCTTTGTATAAAAGAACAAAGTTGTGAGTACGGATGACTTAGGTCCTGTTCTTTAGAGATGAGAAAACATGAACTTAGATTAAATTAACTGAACTTAAATTAAATTAACTGAACTTAAATTGTCTTAACTGAACTTAAATTAAATTAAATTAAATTATATTTTTATTTATTTTTAAATTTTTTAATTTATTTTTATTTATTTTTTATTTTGGTTCATTTTGGTTCATTTTGGTTCCAAACCCTAAAACGTTCATTTTGGTTCCAAAGTGTCCAAGTAGAGTGGAAGGCAGCAACAACACCGACGAGATCACCCACCACCGCCGATTAGTTGCGGAATCCACCTGGCTCCGGCGACAACGTCAACTAGCAGCGGCACAGGTTCGTTTTCATTTTCTGGTCGAATTTGTACTATGTTCGTTTTCTGTTCGTATCTGCTCGAATTTGTTCGAATTTGTGTTCATTTCTGCTCGAATATCTGCTCGAATTTCTGCTCGAATCTTCTCGAACTTGCTCGAATTTGTGTTCGTTTTCTGTTCGTATCTGCTCGAAAATGGTGTTCGTTATTTTTCTGGTGGAAATTTCAAGATTTCTGCTCGAAATTTCAAGTTTTCTGCTCGAAATTCCATTTTTTTTTGCTTGAGATGTTGAAGTGATAGAATTTCGAGCATATTTCAAGAACTTTCGAGCATATGTTTGTCAGCAATAAAATCAGAGTTTGAACTAAGTTATGTTTCTTATGTCAGGTTTGTGCTTGAAATATGTTGAATTGGTGATGTTGAAAGCATATGTTGTGAAACGAAAAATCTGATGTTGAAATCTGCTAGAAATATGTTGAATTGCTGATGTTGAAAGCATATGTTATGTTTGTTATTAAATCTGAAAGGTTTTTATGTTTGCTGATGTTGAAAGCATATGTTATGTTGAAAACAAAAATAGTGTTATGTTTGCTAATTTGGTATGACATTTACATCTATCAGCGGTAGTGAAACACTATGGGAATATCTTGGGATGATGAATTATCGAGAAAGTTGCTAGTTATTTTAATTGATCAAAAAGAAAGAGGATGTAGCAAGAACAATTGGAATGCAGTAGCCAAAAATCTGAATGCACGTTCTGGGCTTAGTGCAACATCAAGGCAAATCCAAAACCATGCTTTTGCCTTAAGGAGTCAATTCAGAACTTATCTGAATTTAAAAGGCATGACTGGAACAGCTATCGACCCCATAACTAAAGGAGTTGCTGCTGAAGAAATGAAGACCGAAAGATGGAAAGCTTTCTTGGTGGTATAATTATTTCATAACTACTTTTTAAGTTAACTAATTTCTTGCACGTACTAATATTATTGTTGCTGTTGCTGCAGAATAATGCAAAATATGGTGCGGCAATTGCTAAGAAGTTAAAGGATTAGGAAATACTGATTTGCTAGAGAAGTTGTATGGTGGCCAAACTACACATGGTGTTGGTGGATGCTTTTCGCCGGCCATGGGAGGAGGTTCTTCATACTTGTCCAAGGAAGAGGAAGACATTACTAACGAAGAAAACAAAGACAAACAAGTTGAAGAATTTGGAGATAGAGATGTGGAGCGCATAAATGAGATTGATATTAATTTATTTGGCGATGAGAGTGCATCCCCAACTAAGCCGGCCACGCAAATAACTACTACCATTAGTAGCAAAAGGAAGAGTGACGATATTAGTCAATCATGGGATGTGAAAAGAAGAAATACTAGGTTGGACACTGTCATTGAGTTACTTTCTGCACCAAAAAATATTTGTAACTTGGAAGAAAGGGTTACTTCCGCCCTTACAGAACTTCAAGTAGCACAAATTAAAGGTGACACATTCTTCATTAATGCCATACGATATCTGGAAAATGAGAAGCATGCTAAGACTTTCTTATCACTTATAGAAGACAATCATAAGTGGATGTATTTGGCAAAGGTGGAGTCCATGATCTTCGAAGACTAATGAAGTGTAGCGATGTAGAATTAGTTTGAACTTTTTTATGCTTAACTTTTCAGTTATGTTTGTCAACAACTTTCTTGTGTTTGAACTAAGTTATGTTATGTTTGTCAACAACTTTCTTAGGACTATTTTGCTGATATTTGTGGTTTGTTGCTTTTCCTCAGTTATGGTTATATAACTAGTGTTAAATGACATGTTTTCTTGCACAATTGAAGAGATTAGAAGTTCATTTGATGAAACATCTCAACCGTCATCTTCGACAAGAAACCCCATGAGAGTGGGAGGAGAGAGTGGTGTTGAATATATTCATAGATTGTTAACTGAAAATCCTACATCATTCCAAGTGCAATTGAGACTTGATCGGGATATGTTTGCAAAATTAGTTAATTTGATGATTGAAAGAGATCTACTCAAAGACGGTAAATATGTTAAAGTGCCTGAGCAAGTAGGTATTTGCTTATACATTTTGGCTAAGGGAGCATCGTATCGTCATGCCTCCGACACGTTGAAACATTCAATATCTACAATTTGCAAGTACTTTAACAATGTCTTGGATGCGTTGGTCACATTATCATATGATATTATTAGGCCACAATGTGACTTAACAGAGGTGTCACTCGAAGTACAAGAAAGCCAAAACTATTGGCCTTATTTTTAGGTACTCATTTAATGGTCATATTATCGTATAATATATATTATTACGTACATGATTATAATATGAATCTATTATATTGGTCAGGATGCTATAGGAGCTTTAGATGGAACTCTTTTTGATGTTGTCATATGTGATAAAAATAGTGTCCCATTTCGTGATCGTCATGGAGTGAAGAGTTGGAATGTTTTAGCATGTTGTTCGTTCGACAAAATATTTACTTTCATTCATGTTGGATGGGAAGGAAGTGCTCATGATGTCACGGTGTGGAAAGATAGTTTAACTAATTCCAAATTTGGTTTCCCACATCCACCACCAGGCATATTCTACTTTATATTTTAAATTTATACTTTTTTTCCCTATTTAACACTAATGTTTTAACACTAATGTAATACCCATTGACATTTGCAGGAAAATATTATTTGGCTGATTCGGCAAATCCAAACACTGTTGGATATATGTCTCCATTTACTGAAAAGGGACTTCCACTTCATACACCGGAATTTCAAAAAGCACCCCCAAGAGGAATGAAAGAACATTTCAACAAGTTACATTCATCCTTAAGGATGAAAGTGGAATGTGCATTTGGTCAGTTAAAGAAGAGGTGGAAAGTGTTATATAACATGCCTCATATGTCATTGCAAGGCCAAATGAAAATCATTGTATCCACTTTCACACTTCATAATTTTATAAGGATGAGTATACTAGGCATCACAGTCAAACAACATGAACGTGTACCAGGTGTGGCAGATTCTAACATGTTTGATCAAACTCGCAAAGATAGAATGGCGTTAAGTACGACATGTTATAGCTAATGAAATCTACATGGCGAACCGATCTGAAAGTGATGTTGAAGATGAGAACGAAAATCAAGTACAAGAAAATAATCAGCATATGGAAGACAATGTTTAATTTTATTTCCCCTTTTTAATGCTTGAATTATGTTGTATGTTATACAAGTTTTATCTCACCTAGTTTTATGTAGTGACATTTTCCGTTTCCTTTGTAAACTATGCTTGAGCTATGTTATATTTTGTTTGTGAACAACTTTTTGAAATGATGTTTTTGTGACATTGTCCTTTATGAACTATGTTTGAACTGCTTTTGAAAAAATCGTCCAAAAATTGTCGCCAAAATACTCGGCCTGAAAATCATCGCCGAAAAACTCGGCCTAAAAATTGTCGCCGGAAAAGTTAGCCGAATAATCACCGCCGGACAATGCAGTCCGAAAATCGTAAATGAAAAATTCGTCGACGAAAAACTTGGCCTGAAAATCGTCGCCGAAAAAGTCGGTCGAATAATCAGCGCCGGAAAATCATTCCGAAAACCGTCGTTGGAAAAGTCGTCCCTAAAATCGACCGAATAATCATAGTCGGAAAATCAGTCCGAAAACAGTCGTCGGAAAAGTCGTCCCAAAACATCGTCGCCGAAAAACTCGGCCTGAAATCGATGCCGGAAAAGTCGGCCCAATAATCAACGCCGGAAAATCAGTCCAAAAACTGTCGTCGGAAAACTCGTCCCAAAAACCGTCGTCGAAAAACTCGGAAAGGCAATCATCGCCGAAAAAGTCAGCCGAATAATCACCGCCGGAAAATGAACCCGAAAACCGTCGTTGGAAAAATCGTACCGAAAAATCGTCGCCCAAAAACTCGGCTTGAAAATCGTCGCCAGAAAAGTCGGCCGAATAATCACCGCCGAAAAATCAGTCCGAAAATCGTCGCCGAAAAACTCGGCCGAATAATTACCGCCGGAAAAGTCGTCCCGAAAACCGTCGTCGGAAAAGTCGTCCCGAAAACTATCGCCGAAAAGCTCGTCCCGAAAATCGTCGCCGAAAAAGTCGGTCCCAAAACCGTCGTCGGAAAATGACGAGCGGAAAAACGATGCCCGAAACTAATAATAATAATAATAATAATGAAATGAATTTAAATTAAATTATATTAAATTAAATAAAAATAAAATAAATAAAATTAAATTAAATTAACTGAACTTAAATTAAATTAACTGAAATTAAATTAAATTAACTGAACTTAAATTAAATTAGATTAAATTAAGTCAATAGAAGTCCTAAAGAACGGGGGCTTACTAGACAAATTCAATCTAGATGACCATAAAAACACTACATCAATATCATAAGAAACTGGATCATAGGATCAATTACCTCACAGTCTCCAATGTTAAAATGGATAATTTTACAAAAGATAAAATGGATATACAATATCATACCCCAAAACTGGCTAAATCCAATGATAAATTCCATATCCAAAATGAAAAGTCCACATTAAAAAAAAAAAAATTAAATTAATCACAATATAGAGAAAAAAAATTAAATAAAAATTTAAGGAACAAAACATAGGCGATGAATAAAACAAAACATACCTCGCAAGAGATGAAAAAATCATTGCATCAACTAGAAAAATGAAAACCAAAAGAAAATCCTTGAGTTTTCAGGTTGATGTAAAACCTGAAAAAATTCATCAAAAAGGTATCGAATCCAAATAAAAATTAGTTGATTTCTCACAAAGACATGCCGCTACCACTAACCTCTCCCATTTCAAGCACTTCCATGGAATCTTTGTAATATTGTGCAATCTTATTTAAGAAGATAAAATATTGAAAACCCTAATTTTTTTTTAAGAATTCCCTAATCACTTTCAAAACCTCAAAACACAGCAACAAAAACAACATAAATCAGTCTTCAATAAAACAACATCAATCTTTAAAAAAACAACACCAACTTAAACACAATAACTTATCCAATCACAAGAAAATCAAAGCAATAACCTGTAGCATTAATGGATAAACGAAAGAAGTGAAATCAAAAGCAAAAGATGAAGAATATACCAGAGGTTTGTTTGTCAGTTTCAGGGAGAGGAGTGTCGTTTGGAGGAGCAATGAGTGTCGTTTTGGAACGTATGCAACCCATATCTATCATTTACATTATCAATTGAGGAGAAAATTTGTGAAATCCTTAGCTAAGTAGATCAACATTAAACTGCATATTGATGGGGCGATAAGATAACAAGTTTTTCGAACAAGTAGAAAGCAAAAGAATGAACAAAACTTGCAGAAAAAACACCCAGTAGAATATAAAAGGAGTACTACAATACGAGTAATAAATCTGTGACAACTAACAAAGTGAGCAGGTGATAGTTGAAGGAGATGGAGAAAGAAATTAACAATTGAACAAATAATTATTTCAACAATTAATTCATTCAAATAACAATTTTAAAAAAAATACCTCAAATGGTGAACAAGTAGCTACCAACCACCACCCAGCACCACAGCCACCCTAACTCGCGGCCACCACTCGCCCAGACAGCCGCCGCAAGCCCAGACCCCACCACGAGCAACCCTCAATCAGCCCCTGTCTTAGTCGCGGCCCTCCTCAGTCAACCCTCCTCAGTCGCGACCACCACCATTCACCCAGACCGCCGCCCCTCGCAACCGCAATCGTGCCCTAGCCCGCCACACCTTCTACAGCACTCGAAAAACTACCGCTGAACCTTCTACCACCGCAAACCCTAGCCGCAGCCATATCTTCTACCACTGCCACCGCAAATCCTAGCCGCAGCCACCGCAAACCCTAGCTAGCCTAGATCTTGGTGCTAGTTTGTTTAGGTTTTGGTAGTTTGTTTAAGTTTTTTAAATTTTGGTTGTGCTGAATAAATATGCGTGAATGAATAAGTATGAGTTGCTTTAATTAGTTTATATGGCCTTGCGTTTTTTTTTTTAATTTTGTATATGCTGTGGGGGTTTTTAAGGGGAACCACATCAGATATACTTTTGTGATGCGGTTCTATTTGGAACTACATCATATATGCATATCCCAAAAAAAATGTTTCTATATGATGCGGTATTTTATAAAACCACATCATAAGCATTGTAGCAAAAGCACTTTTTTCTACTAGTGTATTGATTTTAGGTTTTAAGTATGTTTGTTTGTTAGTTCGACAATTCGACTCGTCGGTCCCTTCCGCGCCGATTTATACGAGTTGGGTCGTCACAGATTGTGTGCAAGATTTCAAAGAAATCCCAAAGAGTCTCACATGAAGGCTGTTAGAAGGATACTCAGGTATTTAGTGGGAACAGATGATATGTGTTTGTGGTACCCCAAAGGAACCACTTGTGAACTTATTGGGTACGCAAATGCAGATTATGCTGGTTTCCTTGTTCATAGAAAGAGCTCATCAGGTGTGGCGCATTTTCTTGGCTCTTGTCTTATTTTATAGTGTTCTAAAAAGCAAAACTCGGTTGCTTTATCCATAGCAGAGTCAGAATATATTGCTGCAGCTTCATGCTGTTCCCAGCTATTGTGGATAAGGAACCAGCTGAAAGATTTTAATTTGGTGTTGAATGTAAGTGTGTTCCTATATTTGTGACAACACCAGTGCTATTAATATTTCCAAGAACCTCGTACAACACTCCAGAACCAAGCACATTGAGATTAGACATCACTTTCTGAGAGAAAATGTTGAGAGAGGCTTGGTGGAGTTGTTGTTTTGTAAAAGTGAGGATCAGATAGCTGGCATCTTCACTAAACCCTTAGGTAGAGAGTCCTTTTGTAAATTAAGAGTCATGTTACGTCTAGTAAGATTTAGGTAATTTGGCTTCTTCTGTTTCCCTCAATGATTGGCTAGATTAGTGTTTCCTTGTGTGATTATATGTATATATCTTTGTAAATATCTTCATGTGATCATGTAAATACTTTTTGACATAAAAATCTTAAATAGTATTGTTGTGAAATAATAGAGTGAAATTAGGCTAAGTTGCCTAAATTAGAAGTGATTGGTTCCACACATGGAAACAGCATGGGAGAACAGCAGTGTAACACTGACGTGTTTTTTGAAAAATTACATTTTTCGAAAAATCAAAATATAGAATGTTCTCTTGCCTTCAAGAAAATATTTTATTTGCAATTATTATCCCATGCAGAGGCAAAATATTTCAGTTGCCATACTTTCATGACAGTTGTTGAACCTTAGTTTTGATGATGACAATATAATTAAATAAAATAGATTTAAGGAGAATCAACTAAAAAGTAATTTTAGTTGAAATTAAATTTATTTTATATTTCATATATTTTATGTTATATATTTATAGAGAATGAATTTGATGAGTGTCTAATTCCTATTGAATATATTTCATTTAGTATATACTTGTTATTTTATAGAATATATTTATTGGGAAAAAAATTAGAGGAATATCTAATTTTAAGGTAAATATATTTTATTAAATATGTCCTAACTCTTATATTATATTGATTTATTTTTTTTGGAATACGAATCTTGGTGTGATGCAGGAAAATATAACTAGTATAAGACTAGTGGGTCATTCGAATTATATACTTAAGCTAAGGTTGTTTTAATTTAAGTATATTATTCAAGGTAATTAATCTTATATTATGTGTTTTTGTTAATTTACGGTTTTCTTTGTGTCATATTAGGTTAGAGTGTTTTTAGTAAGTTGTTAAACAATTAGTTGGTAGGATGAATATTTGAAATTGAAAATTACAATTTTTATTCTATTTTGTTAGTCATACGTGTAAGTGTCCTAGTTTGTTGAATCTTTTTGGTTTAGTTTTTGAAAATTAAAATTTAATTTTTCCTAGTCAATTCCACTAAATTAGGAATAATTAGTGGGTTTTACTCTTTCTTATGTAATACACGTATGACTTAGTAGTTTTAGGAATTAGTTTTTAATAGTTTGTTTTTTCTTTTGAGTCTACCCACTATTTTAGGAATGGTTAGTGGTCATGCGTGTAGGTAGGAATTATGGAGAGTGTTTTGACTAAATTTGTAAGGTGGTTATATTAGTTATTTAAAAATAAAAAATCTGATTTTAATTTTTTCTCTATTCAATCACACGTATGATTAGTGGGTTTCTAAGTTTTAGAAATTAAAAATTTTAATTCCTTAATTTTGTTTCCCACGTAGGTTTTAGAGTTAGTGGGTTTTACTTAGTGTTTTAATGTATTTAGTCTTGTATTAGGGTATGTTCTTGTTATTTGTTTTTGGTCAACCTAACTTGTAGGGAAAGTGGGGCAAGTCATGCAAGTGGAAGACTTCTTCTCCAAGGCAATAAATTAGGACAAGGCATCAAATATAAATACAAGTGCAGCCAGCTTAGTCGAATCATCCACAACCAAGAGAATTCAGAGATCAAGATTTTCAAGTGCAATATAATTCTAAGTGTTCTTTAAATTTTCGTTCTTCAGTATTTCAATTGTAATTCATAAGTGATAAGGGTTGGGTGAGAGAAAAATCAAAGAGAATATTTGATTGTAATCAAAGAAAAAAGAAAGAGAGAATTCTCGAAATCTGAAGTGAGAAAAATCGATCTTTAGTAAGATCGTGACATTAGTTCAGGGGGAATAGGTGTCTGGGGGAACAGGTTCCTAGTGGAACGTAGAGAATTGAGAAGGTCCCTTTTATAGGTTGTAACAGAGTCGTTTGGCCTATAATTAATAAGAGAAGTCCAAGAGTCAAAATCCCTCGTGGTCAAGGTTTTCTTCCTATTTGGGCCTAGGAAGTTTTCCTTGTAGGTTAAAACTCTCTGTCTTTTATTTCTGTTTATTCTTTCATTCGAGTTTAAGTTGAAATTCCGCGAAAAAGTCAAACACTCCCTCAACTACAATTCACCCCCCTCTTGTAGTTGTTATTCATATTACTTCAATTGGTATTAGAGCCAGTTCCTCCAGGAACAGGTAACACTGCGGAGCACAATCTTGAAAAATGAATACTACGGGAGAAAGACTCGAAGAAGGTTATTCAACCCAGAAACCACCTATGTTCAATGGAAACCACTATCCATACTGGAAAAACAGAATGGAAATCTTCATCCAAGGAGAAAACTATCAAGTTTGGAGAGTGATTGAAATAGGTGATTTCGAAGTCACTACAACAAATGAGAAAGGAGAGGTGGTTCCTAAACCTCTGGAAAGGTTTGACAAGGAAGATTTCGAGAAGAAGGAAATGAACAGTCTTGCAAAGAAGCTTATCCTTTGTGGTCTTGGACCTCATGAACACAATCGTGTCATGGGCTGCAAAACTGCAAAGCAAATGTGGGAATTCTTACAAGTTACACATGAAGGAAAAAGTGAGGTTAAAAGAGCCAAAGTTGACATGCTCATGCATAAATACGAGTTGTTCCAAATGAAGCCGAAGGAGTCTATTCATGATATGTTAACTCGGTTTTCTAACATAATCAATGAATTGGATTCACTAGGCAAGAAAATCACTCTTGAAGAATAAGTAAGAAAAGTTCTAAGAAGTCTGCCCCAAGATGATAAATGGATGCCTAAAGTTACGGCACTACAAGAAACCAAGGACTTCACCACTTTCAACATAGAACAACTTGCAGGTTCCCTGATGACTCACGAATTTCATCTCGGATCTAAAGAAGTCGAACCTGTGAAACACAAAGCAATAGCCCTGAAGGCCGAAAGTGAAGGAGAATCAGATTCAGAAGATGAAGAAACAACAATGATGGTCAGAAAGTTCAGAAAATTCTATACCAAGAAGTACAAACAGGCGAAGAAACCAACAAAATTTAAATGTCACAAATGCGGTGAATTTGATCACTTCATAAAAGATTGTCCAACATGGGAGAATGAGAAAGGTAAAGGGAAAGTAAGAGAAAAGGGAAAGGAAACTCAGAAACCCTTTTCAAAAAGGGACACGAGGAGGGCTATGATTGCTGCGTGGGGTGAATCTGACTCAGACGAGGAACAGGAATAAGATACAGAAGAAACAACCCACTTATGTTTGATGGCGAGGACTGACGAACATGAGGAACCATCCAATTCTCAAGTAAGTCTTCTTTCAATTGATAAAGAATTATGTAAAATGTCAAAGAATAAAATTTCAAAATTATTGATTGAAACACTGGAGGACTATAAAGAAGTATGCTTAAACGGAGATCAACTTGAAAAAGCCTTGGAAGTATCCAATGAACATACAGCCTGGTTAAGCACACTTCGGTCAGAAATAGAAACTAGATTTTTCAATCTATTTGACAAAAATAGAGAAATTCAAGAGAACTTTGAAAAAGTAAAAAACGAAAATTATCTCTTAAATATGAAACTGGCAGAACTACAACTTCTTGTTCCCGAAGGAACAGGTTCCTCTTCAGAGTCGAGTTATGAATTTGTAAAGCTGAAAAACGATTATGGAAAACTTTTAAATGAAAATCAGTCTCTGAAGAAGAATCTGGATCCTCTTAAAAAGAAACTTCCTGACGTTGTAAGCTGGATTGAAAAATTCCAGAACAAAGAAAAGGAAGGTCTGGGCTATAAGAAAAACAAAAAGAAAAAGAAGTATGTAGATTTGCCAAGTCAAAAGATCTGTTCCTTCTGCGGTAAAACTGGTCACTTCGTGGACAGTTGCACCTCTAAGAAAGAACAAGATGAGAAAAACTCTACTTTTGTCAAAAGGATCTGGAAAGAGAAATTGATTTCTGATTTACCAAAGGAACCCAAGCGGGACTGGGTTCCTCATACTAACGTTTGTGATGCAGGCTAAAGTGAGGGGGAACAACCAGTGGTACCTTGACAGCGGTTGTTCGAAGCACATGACAGGAGACAAATCTAAGTTTCTTTCACTTGCAGCCTACCATGGAGGATCTGTGACGTTTGGAGACAACCAAAGAGGAGAAATAGTTGCTGTAGGCAAAATTGGAAGGTCACAGACGAACTCCATTGATAATGTCTTTTTAGTCGAGGGTCTTAAACATAATTTACTTAGTATTTATCAGTTTTGTGATAAAGGAAACAATGTTAGTTTTACAAACAATAATTGTGTAGTTAGTGATAGTCGAACAGGGAACAAGGTACTTGAGGGAACCAGAAAAAGGAACACGTATATCGTGGACGTGGATCTAGTTCCTCGTAACAGTCTGAAATGCTTGAGCGTGATTGAGGAGGATCCTCTACTCTGGCACAGAAGATGCGGACATGCAAGTTTTACTGTCCTAAACAAATTAAATTCAAAGAATTTAGTTGTAGGATTGCCTACTATGAAATATTCTATGAATGAGATTTGTGATGCATGCGCAAAAGGAAAACAGGTTAGATCCTCTTTCAAATTGAAGAAGATGGTGAGCACACAAAATCCTTTGGAATTACTTCACATGGATTTGTGTGGTCCAATAAGAACTCAAAGCAGATCAGGTAAGAAATATGTTTTTGTTATAGTCGATGATTTTTCTAGATTTACTTGGGTTATTTTTCTTCATAGCAAAGATGAAACATTTGATGAATTTGTCACCTTTGCTACGAAAGTTAAAAGGGTCAGTGGTTTTAAAATTAAACACTTAAGATCTGACCATGGTAAGGAATTTGAAAACTCACAGTTTGATGAGCTTTGCAGGGAACAAGTCTAGATCATAATTTCTCAGCACCAAGGACTCCGCAACAAAACGGAGTGGTAGAAAGGAAAAATCGCACTCTGGAAGACATGGCTAGAACAATGATAATTGCTAGCGGTCTACCAAAGAACTTTTGGGCAGAAGCCGTGAATACGGCTTGTTATATTATAAATCGTGCCATGATTAGACCTATCTCTAACAAAACTCCTTATGAACTTTTTAAAGGAAGAAAACCTAATATTTCTTATTTTCGTATCTTTGGCTGTAAGTGCTTTGTTCACAATAATGGAAAAGATAATCTTGGTAAGTTTGATCAAAGAAGTGATGAAGCAGTCTTTTTAGGATATGCCTTGAATAACAAAGCATATCGTGTCTACAATAAAAGGACAATGTGTGTCGAGGAAAGTGTCCATGTTATTTTTGATGAGACTAACAGTTTGCAGGAAGAAATTGTTGAAGAAGATTTTGAGATTGGTTTGGCACGACCAAATGAGTCTCAAAAGGAAGACGAGGAGAAAACAACAAATAAATAGAAGGATCCAGTTCCTGAGGAATAAGTTCCCGAGGAACCAGTTACTCAAAATGATAATGAACCAGAAGCAGCTGAAGAAGAAGAACAGGTTCCTGAACCAAACAACGAGATGCAAAGAGGAAGAACAAGTCAAGTCTTTGAACCAAAGCCATGGAAACACCAAAGCTCTCATCCTTTGGATCTAATAATGAGTGACATGGAAAAAGAAATACAGACTCGATCTCAGATGAGAAACTTTTGCACGTTTCATGCATTCCTTTCCATGTTAGAGCCCAAAAATCATGAAGAAGCCCTAGGAGACTCAGATTGGGTGACAGCCATGCAAGAAGAGTTAAACGAATTCGAAAGGAACAAGGTATGGCATCTGGAACCTAAACCTAAGTCTCAAAAGGTAATTGGTTTAAAATGGGTCTTTAGAAATAAACTAGATGAACATGGTACAGTGGTAAGAAACAAAGCTAGATTAGTTGTCAAAGGCTATAACCAACAGGAAGGTATAGACTTTGATGAAACCTTTGCACCTGTAGCAAGATTAGAAGCAATAAGAATTTTAATAGCTTTCGCATCTTATATGGGTTTTAAGCTGTATCAGATGGACGTCAAATGTGCATTTTTAAATGGATATTTAAATGAAGACGTCTATGTGGAACAGCCACCTGGTTTTGAAAATCCAAAATTTCAAAACTCTATTTTTAAACTAGATAAAGCGCTCTATGGTCTTAAACAAGCCCCTAGATCGTGGTATGAAAGACTATCAAAATTCTTGTTGTCTAATAATTTTGTTAGAGGAAGAGTTGATAGAACCTTGTTCCTTAAGTCTAAAGGAGCTGATATATTAGTAGTTCAGATTTATGTTGATGATATTATTTTTGGAGCTACTAACGATTCTTTATGTGAAGAGTTTGCGGGTCTCATGAGCAATGAATTCGAGATGAGTATGATGGGCGAACTAAATTTCTTTCTCGGTTTGCAAATTAAGCAAACTGAAAAGGGAACTATGATCCATCAACAAAAATATGTAAAAGAGCTCTTGAAAAATGTATGGACTAGAAAATTCCAAGACAAACCATACACCAATGGGAACAGGTACAAGGTTGGATGAAGATACAAATGGTAAGTCGGTAAATGAGAAACAGTACCGAGGTATGATTGGATCTTTGCTTTATCTAACTGCGAGTAGACCTGATATAGCTTTTAGTGTAGGTGTATGTGCTCGTTTCTGAACCAGGGTCAAGCATGATTATTATGACAAAGAGATACTTAAGAAGCTTGATTGAATTCCATTTTGTAATCACTTAGTTAATGCTTTATTTATGTTTTATACTAGCTTGATTAGTATTTATTTATGTACTTTAGCTAGTAATTAGTCAAATGCTTTAATTATTGCTTTGTAATAGGTCTAATATTTAGATTACTTAAGTTGGGTTATCTTTTTAATTAGTCTTTTATTAGGTTGAATTGCTACATACTTTAGTGCCCAAAATCTGACTTTTTGTACTTCAAGCAAGTAGCACAAGTTTGCTATTTTGAGAGGTGCTTTCTTGAGAAATGGGTGATCCATGGACCCAATGGGTCTGAAAGTTTACATGGGTGTTAATCTACTTAGTTTTGATCTTTTTACAAGTTGATTCAAGCTAAAAGGTGAATCTCCTAGATGACTCATTACAAATGATGATTGCTAAAGCAAGTGGAGAAGCAAGGGGCTGTTTTCAACCTTTAATGGCAGCAATAATCTTCAAAGCTAGTGGGCAAGTTGGTTTTGATCTCTAAATAATCACGGCAGAAGTAAAATCATGGGCACACCTACCAAGTTAAAAAATGCACTTGATATCAAATTGGCAGCCAAAAGGAGGACTGTTGTCTTTGCTAGATATTTTAGCTTTCTTTACTTTGTTTATTCTGTGATCTTATCACTTAAACTTAGCTAGCTGATTGTTTTCTTTGTGAAACAACGTATAGTTGTAGTAGAAGTATTCTTAAGTTTTTCTTATAAATAGCTTGTAAGAGTTCAATGTAAAATCAGAATTGAATTTATGAAAAAAAAAGCTTGAACTTTGTTCATCTTTGTGAGCTAACGTAACTTAGCTTATTTTGATCTGAATTCTTGGCAGTTTTGACTACAAGTTTTCTAAACCGATTAATAAACTTTAAGAGTGATTCTTCTAGTGAGTTAATCAACCTAGATTGAGATTAAGAGTGATTCTTCTTCTTAGTTTAGTAGGAAATTTCTCTTAAGAGTGATTCTTTTGAGCTATTTCATTATCTTCTCAACTCTAATTATTTGCTTGATTGATTTCAAGAGTAATTATGGTGCAGTTTCCAATCAAATCCAAAAGAATCTCACTGAACTGCGGTTAAGAGAATTCTTAGGTATTTGAAGGGAACCGACGATTTATGTCTTTTTTATCCTCGTAGCGATATTTTTTATTTAACGAGTTATGCAGACGTTGACTATGCAGGGGATCTTGTAAATAGAAAGAGCACATCTGGTATCGCACAATATTTGGGAAACAGCTTAGTATCCTGGAGTTCGAAAAAGCAAAATACAGTGGCCTTGTCCACAGCTGAGGCGGAATATGTAGCAGCAGCTGCATGTTGTTCTCAGGTATTATGGATAAAACAACAGGTACGCGATTTTGGTATTAAATATGAATGTGTCCCTATTTATTGTGATAATACTAGTGTTATTTGTATCTCAAAAGATCCAGTACATCACTCTAGAGTGAAACATATTCAAATTACGCATCACTTCCTAAAAGACTATGTTGAGAAAGGTTTGGTAAAAGTATTATTTTGCGAAACTGAAAAACAAATTGCTGATATCTTTACTAAACCATTACCAAGAGAAAGATTTGAATGCATTCGACTAGAGCTAGGAATTCTTAAAATTCATTAACTATTTTTTGTCATAGGATATTTTTCTAAATGTTGTCAAATATATTGGTTAGGATAAGCTTGCAATATAAGTCTGAATTTTATAATTCATAACAGTTTATGGATTATTTAAATCTCGCAGAGGTCTTTATAATATTACCCTTATGGTCCAAATATTTGATAATGCTTGTATAACCAATTTGATGAGCAAATCTCTATGATAATTTCCTTTGTCTTATTTAGTGGCAAAAATCATTCTTTTGTCTTAATATTAAATAATAATAAAAAAAAACCGTGTTCAGCAAAGTAAGGGAAGTTACACTTATATTTCAAATTTTGACATATGGTCAAATTTAGCTACATGAAAATAGGAAATAAATTCCCTTGAATATTTTATTCTCCATGATAATCTCCCAAAATCCCACAAAAATAGCAAAGAAAAAAAAAATTTGACCACTCACCCACACCATCACCACTCCCTCACGTCACCCCCTCTTCCATCACCCATCACCATCATACACTCTATCCCACTCTTACACAAACATAATTACACCACTTCCACTTCCACTTCCCCATAATACGTGCCTTCCTCCCTCTTTCCTCACATTTTCTTTGCTTCTCTAACAAACCATCACCGAAAATATCTTTCTCTCTCCTCCAAATATTTTCAGCTTTTCTTCTTCATCTTCAACCTCAAGAACCCATCCATGGCACCAAAAAAAAAGACAAAATTTACCAAAGTCACCATCTCCATCTTCCAAAAGAAACACAAGAAGAAAGATTCTTATTCCTGAAAGTGATGATGAAAAAAAAGCTGGAAGTAGAACACATACCATCCCCTCAAGAATCTATCTCCAAACCACCATCCGATGAAGGATCGAGAGAAAATTCGAACATGCAAGAAGAGGATGGTGATGGAACTTCCACGAAAATGGGTAAGGCCAAACGTTCTGTTAATTTTTTGGTTGGTTGTAGAGTAGATATCCCATGGGTAAAGCAACATTGGCCTGAATTTTACAAAATTATCTCCAAACAAAAATGGACCAAACTTGTGGATACCCATGCAAATGAGGGTTTATATGAGAAAGAGATTAGTGATGTTGAAAGAGTCTTTAATTTGAAAAATGATATGGTCATCATGCTAGTTCAAGGACAGATTCATACGTTTACTGCTAAAGATTTGGGTATTTGGCTTGAGGTTCCGGTAGAAGGATTTGATATCATAGTGCAAGGTAAGGATATAGTGAACATTAAAGGAAAGAAAAATGCTGACATTGTGAAATTTTATGGTGGAAATCCGAAAATCAATTCGGTTCCACAAGACTTGCTTATTCCATTTCATAAAATGATTTTTTAGTTTGTCAAAAGATTTCTCCACCCCCGTCCACAAAAACGTTGCCGTGCAAACTTGCTTGATTTATGACTCATGTATTGTCTTGTTCATTACATTCCCATTAATTTTCCTTCCTTGTTTATTAAGCAAGTGGAATATACAATCTCTCAAAAGAATATGTTAGGATATGGGAATATATTTACCAAGATTTTCAAATGCTTAAACATTTCTTTGGACCCAATACCTTCGTTTCCTCTTAAAAAGGAAGACATTTTGGATGAGGGTATGGTTGAGAGACATAGGCTTTTCATGGATGCTGGGGAGGTAATTTCGAAAGAAGAGAAAATTCGAAGGGAGCTTGTTCGTACTTCTGCTAGTGGCTCGGCTGGACCCACTGTGATCAAAGAACATTTAGCCAGTGGTTCCACTGATCCCAACATAGCCAAGGGCAAGGCACCGATGGAGGGTGTCACCACCGAGCCTCAAAACATGGACTGGGTATTGCTCACAAGTGATGGTACTATCGGGCGTGAATTGAAACAACTTCAAGACTTGGTTCGAAATGCTATGGACAAGCTCGAGGCAATGGATGGACGAATAAGCAAGTTGGACGAAAAGATTACTTCGGTTAAGGCTGATCTGATAAGTAACATACGTTTGAACCGCCTTCAACTTGAGGAGAAGGTCGATAAGACGACCTCGTATTTTGCTCGTTCGGGTTAATAGTTGAAATATTGTGTTGTCACTCACCCTTAGTTGTTTTTTGCTGAACACTTTCATACTCTCTCTAGTATTTGCTCCTCACGACCTTATACTACGTAGTTCTCTATTTTCGTTTCCTTTTGCTACTGTGAGTCGTTATGACTCAAGACATCTTTACTTTGCTTTCTAATAGTCCTTGCTCATCATTTGAATTTGCTTGCATATTTAATTTGTTTGGATGGCTAATATTATTAGATTATATGCTTGAGAATTATATGATCTCGAAAATTGTTTACTTAACATGGTTAAGTGCTGCAGGTTTATCCCTAGTCATTTGATGATGACAGAAGGGGGAAGAAAAATGACAGTAAATGGTTAAGACTTTTGAGTATGATCTATGCTATTAGTATGCTTGCTTTCTTTAATGTCAAAAAAAATATGTCTTTAATGTCATTATATTTGCCATCATAAAAAAGGGGGAATATTGTTGAACCTTAGTTTTGATGATGACAATATAATTAAATAAAATAGATTTAAGGAGAATCAACTAAAAAGTAATTTTAGTTGAAATTAAATTTATTTTATATTTCATATATTTTATGTTATATATTTATAGAGAATGAATTTGATGAGTGTCTAATTCATATTAAATATATTTCATTTAGTATATACTTGTTATTTTATAGAATATATTTATTGGGAACAAAATTAGAGGAGTATCTAATTTTAAGGTAAATATATTTTATTAAATATGTCCTAACTCTTATATTATATTGATTTATTTTTTTTGGAATACTAATCTTGGTGTGATGCAGGAAAATTTAACTAGTATAAGACTAGTGGGTCATTCGAATTATATACTTAAGCTAAGGTTGTTTTAATTTAAGTATATTATTCAAGGTAATTAATCTTATATTATGTGTTTTTGTTAATTTACGGTTTTCTTTGTGTCATATTAGGTTAGAGTGTTTTTAGTAAGTTGTTAAACAATTAGTTGGTAGGATGAATTTTTGAAATTGAAAATTACAATTTTTATTCTATTTTGTTAGTCATACGTGTAAGTGTCCTAGTTTGTTGAATCTTTTTGTTTTAGTTTTTGAAAATTAAATTTTAATTTTTCCTAGTCAATTCCACTAAATTAGGAATAGTTAGTGGGTTTTACTATTTCTTATGTAATACACGTATGACTTAGTAGTTTTAGGAATTAGTTTTTAATAGTTTTGTTTTCTTTTGAGTCAACCCACTATTTTAGGAATGGTTAGTGGTCATGCGTGTAGGTAGGAATTATGGAGAGTGTTTTGACTAAATTTGTAAGGTGGTTATATTAGTTATTTAAAAATAAAAATCTGATTTTTATTTTTGCTCTCTTCAATCACACGTATGATTAGTAGGTTTCTAAGTTTTAGAAATTAAAAATTTTAATTCCTTAATTTTGTTTCCCACGTAGGTTTTAGAGTTAGTGGGTTTTACTTAGTGTTTTAATGTATTTAGTCTTGTATTAGGGTATGTTCTTGTTATTTGTTTTTGGTTAACCTAACTTGTAGGGAAAGTGGGGCAAGTCATGCAAGTGGAAGACTTCTTCTCCAAGGAAAGAAATTAGGACAAGGCATCAAATATAAATACAAGTGCAGCCAGCTTATTCGAATCATCCACAACCAAGAGAATTCAGAGATCAAGATTTTCAAGTGCAATATAATTCTAAGTGTTCTTTGAATTTTCGTTCTTCAGTATTTCAATTGTAATTCATAAGTGATAAGGGTTGGGTGAGAGAAAAATCAAAGAGAATATTTGATTGTAATCAAAGAAAAAAGAAAGAGAGAATTCAGATTTCATTCGAAATCTGAAGTGAGAAAAATCGATCTTTAGTAAGATCGTGGCATCAGTTCAGGGGGAACAGGTGTCTGGGGGAACAAGTTCCTAGTGGAACGTAGAGAATTGAGAAGGTCCCTTTTATAGGTTGTAATAGAGTCGTTTGGCCTATAATTAATAAGAGAAGTCCAAGAGTCAAAATCCCTCGTGGTCAAGGTTTTTCTTCCTATTTGAGCCTAGGAAGTTTTCCTTGTAGGTTAAAACTCACTGTCTTTTATTTCTGTTTATTCTTTCATTCGAGTTTAAGTTAAAATTCTGCGAAAAATTCAAAAACTCCCTCAACTACAATTCACCCCCCTCTTGTAGTTGTTATTCATATTACTTCAACAGTTGAGAAAATATTAAGCAATATTCTATTTCCTTGATTCGAAATTAATGTAAATATTCTCAACTAACTCTCTCTCTCCTGAATTTACTTTCGCTCATTACTAAAGCTAAACCACTTGCAGCCGTCATTCATCATCATTGTTTCTTCGAGCATTTCTCTCTCTAACCTCTTGAATTCGAATTCTCAAGCACATGAATTTTCAAAATTCAAAAATGGGTAAGAAATTTGTTGCAAGGAAGAGAGCAAATAACAGCTTCGAGACTCCATCGCCTAAAGAAGATTCATCTACTGAGAAAATCACAAATCTTCCATCACCTAAATCACCCAAGAACTCCACAAAATCAAACCCTCAAACGACCAATACTACATCGCCATTACCATCTTCACCAAAATAACCCACACCATCAAAATCACCAAAAGAACCCAATCCACCTTCTTCACCTAAAAATTCACCACCCAAACCTATTGAAAAACCTTCTCAATGAGACCCACCTACTCCCAAAACTGACATGCAACAAAAAGACAAAACCTCTATACCCTCTAACCTGAACCCTGCACCTACCCAGGGGGACAAAAGGAGAAATCACTGAAAGAAGTTCTCAAGGTTCCTTTTCTTGATCCTGAGGTCGATGTTCAAGTTCTTGGCTCCAAGAGGGGATCACCCTCAGTCTCTGGGATGGTACAGAGAAGGTTCACGAGGTCTGCTATGAAGAGGGAGGCAACACCAGAAGTTTCCGAGAACGTCTCAACAGGTTTTGTTAAGGGAACCAAGAGGAAAGGAGGTCCCTCAAGATGTTCATGAGTTGTGGACTAGGTTGCATGAAAACGGATACGGGTGCGGGTATTGGTACGATACGGGTATGAGAAAACGCTAACTCAAAAGTAAACAAAATGAGGACACGGGAAAATAATATAAAAAAATATATATTTTTATTATTAAATTATTAGACGGAAAATTATCTTTCAACTTTGATTTTCATTATTATGTTAATTTTAAGGAATATTCGATGATGTTTGTGATTTACATTTTATTTTTATGAACTCACTTCACACATTATAATATAAATTCTCATTCAAATTAAATATATAAGTTTAAAATAAGTTTAGAATGTGTTCTATAAGTCAAATATGTGTCTCATAAGTGTCCATATAACTAAAAATATTGGACACGAGTGTTGGTGTGTCCCACACAGATTTAGGCGTGTCCAACGAGTGTCGGTTTCCAATACGTGTCGGACACGGGACACGTCACTTGCTAGAAATGTCCGTGCAACCTAGGTTGTGAAAAGTAAAAATTCTGAACCACCTACTACTAGTTCTACTCACTGTTAGATAGAACTACTTTGTCTGGTTTACTGTTGAGGAAGGTTATCTGGAATATTACTGCTTTGAGTAATTTTAAAGAACTGTTGGATTATCAAGGTTGGGTTGATATGTTTAAGATTGATGATGATACGTGTGTGAAGGGGGGTTAGGTCTACCCGAGTCAACACTCACTTAAGCTCTACCCGAGTCAACACTCACTTAAGCTCTCGTGGCAAAGCGAGTTAAGTCAACTCTCGGAAAATAAAGCACACAATCTCACGGGTTACTTATGGTGAAGTAACCTAAAAATTCAGCTCTGATACCAACTGTAACGACCCGCATTTTAGAAACGCTGTTTTCGGAGAAAACAACAACACGGATCATTATTAACCATAAACTTTTAAAATCAAATTCATTAATAACAGCGGAAGCTCAAAACTTAATTCAAATCATTTAATTAAACCAATAAATAGTCCAAAATTAAAGAAATGTTCAAGTTCAAGATTAGCCATAACTACTGAAATTCGCTAATAAATCTATTACAAAGGCCAGAGAAAACATGGGATAACTATAATTCTACTCTTGCTACCTCACAATCCCAGCCCTTGCGTTCCTACAAATTCTGCTTCTGTACCTGAAAAGGAATTATGGGGTCCACAGTTAGTGGGGAGTAATTAGATTGTTCTACTTAATCATTAGAATACAATTAGGAACATAATAATTAGAACAGATCAACAGAACAGTCAAACAAGTCAACAGGAAAATCATTCAAAGGCATTCACATTCAAGTACGCAGCGGAAACCGATCATAACAGAATAATCAAACAAGACTCTCCAGACTGACTTCTCCAATTCTAGACTTCTAGACTCCACTATTAACTTTCCAGTTCTAGTTCAATTCAAGTGCTAATCCGTGACACAGTCACATACTCGTAGGGGAAACCTTAACTCTTCTCTAACTTTCCTTGTCTCATGCCGGGTCAACCACTTTTGATCTACTTCCCGACAATGGGATCCAAAACTGCCCCAAAACCGTAGAAGGGACAGTGGCTTCGACTATACCTATGTTCATGGCACTTTAGCCACTAGATAGGCGGTCACTTCATAGTTAATTATCTTTTGAATTTCACATTTCTAGTTCACAATTTGACTTTCAGTAACAAGACTTAACTTCTATTCAATTCTAGTTCAACTTAACTTGACTCGCAACTCTAGTCCGAGACTCAATATACTCGACAACTATACCATAACCACACGAAATTCCATAGCTCAACATTAATCAACCAATTCATCAAGTTCATACATATTGGCATGCAGGATTCATATTTCAACAGAATATCTCAATCATATACAAGAATAGAAATCGAAACTTACCCATAAACTTACCAAGAGTTCACGGCCCTCAATATAATAATACTACAATGATTCATCTTCATAATTTATATGATTAAATCAATCAACAATCTAGAATACATATCTTAATAAATTATCCATAAATCATTCCAAGAACGTAACCAAGATCCAATCTTTTAATCATTTGAACAATAAAAACCTACCTTTTTATTCACTAGGCATTTTCGAACTTAATATCAAGAAATCAAGATTTTAATTCTTTAAAATACAAGCTTTAATTACATAATTAAAATAATTTCAAGAACAAGTTCAAAGTCTAATCTTTTATTGTAAAAACAAGGAAAAATCAACACTTTTATTTTATTAACCACTCGGCTATTGCAATAAATAAACATACTAAATTCTTTCTTTCTAAATTCAAGAAGGATTAAGATTTAATTAGTAATACTAGATTAATTAATTCAAAATTAATGCTTTAATTTATATTTAGGAATTTCGAAACAACATGTTGCTAGTCCAAGTTCTATCACACGGCTCTATTAGGATATAATCAAGATTTAATTTGTTTTAATCCAAGAATATTACTAGATAAAGAATTAATTCAAGATATTCATCAAAAGTCCATAATAGATCAAGATTATAGTATAAAGATCAAGTTTTGGGCATAGAAAATATTTGAACCATTAGTATATTACACGGCCATTATTCGAACAATCATACAAAAATCATTCAACCATTACTTCAACAATTCTAATTAGCAAGATCATAGAACAAGCATGGATCATAGTATAACATGTAAATAACACCACAAAACTTCATGAAAATTAAGGTGAACCACTCGACATGCACGAAAATATGCCATTAATCAGTTCTGAATATATTCAACCTAATTCTAAACAATTCTATGTAGTTCTAAACCTATTCTAAATAATTATATTACTAATCTATCCTATTGATTAAATAAAACAAACTAATTAACTATTGATGATCAAAGAACAAGATGGTCGTGTGGCTTGTGTTGGACGAGTGGCTTCACGGTTTCTTTGGTGTTATTTGGTTCCTTTCTTCAATCTTTAATGGTTGGATGAATAGAAAAGGGTTTAGGGGTTTTCTTGTGATTGTCTTTTGGGAGAGAAAAGTAATATAGTAAATTGTTGTTGTTGTTCTTTTTGGGGTGGCCGTGTGGTGTGTGGTAATATAAGGGGTTTTGATCTCCTAAAATCTAGTAGGGAAATGAGGAGAGCAAAGATGGGATTTTTGACTAGGATACAATTAGATTTAGTTTAGTGATTATGGACAATAATAGAATAGAATAATAGGGGAATTGAGCCAAGGGTGGCCGTGGGTTTGGACGTGAGGTGAGGGGAGTTGGGCTTCAGTTTTAGCTAGGTGAAATAATTGGATTAGGCCTGGTTCAAGGATTAATACTAGCTATAGAAGCAAATTAATAATTAATTAAGCAAGAATTAATTAACTAATTAATTAATTATGTATTTAATTAATTAAATAAAATTTAAAATAGCCCAAAATTTTGAGGTATTACAGTCACCCCTCCTTAAGAAAATTTCGTCCTCGAAATTTTTCAAAAGGAAGCAAAAACAAGAAAATAACAAAATAAAGGAAACAATCACAACATTAAAGCGGATAAATTAAAAACAATAATTGTACCCGTAACTACGTCGGGTCGCGCGTCTGCCTCTTCTTGGGTCATGCAGTAGATGCGGTTCTTCACCGGTGCCTTGCTCACAGTTGCTGCTGGCTTATTCTTTGGACACACCCAAGAGTTGTTCCCTCCCTGACCACACAAGTAGCATACTATCGTAGACCCATCGCACTTCTTCCCGGGATGACGTTCTTTCTTGCAACCTTTGCAAACCGTGGTCTCCTGAAATTTGGTTGCTTGGCCGTTATGTTGTTGCGGCTCTTGGGATGGCTCGAATCATGGTCTCTTCACGGCTGCAGGCGGCTGGCTCTCCATGACTCTCTTCTTAGTAGCTTCTTCTTCCGCTATCGATGCATGAATTTCAAAAGCTACCTCGTAAGCTTTCTGGAACGTTGCTGCTCCGCTGCTGATGACATGTACCCGAATGCGGGGATCCAGCTTCTTGATATACCTCTTTAGTCATTCTGCTTCAGACGGAATTACTGCAATGGCAAATCTGGACAGCTCTGTGAACTTGTCGGTGTAGGCCTGCACTGACATGGTCCCTTGTGTGTGCATAAGAAACTCTTCTTGCTTTTGCCACCTAAGTTCGTGGGGGTAGAATCGTTCTTGCAGTTTAGTGGTAAATTCTTCCCAAGGCATTCTCCTGATAGACCTACCCTGGGGACGGACCATCATCCACCAGTTGTCAGCTTCCAGCCGTAGATAGTAGCTGGCGATCTGGACTCGTTCTTCATCTGGGCAGTCGCTTGCGTCAAACAGCTTCCTCATCTCCCGCACCCAGCTCTCAAGTACCACAGGGTCTGTTATGCCATCATAGGTGGGAGGTCGATGACGGGAGAATCGGTCGAACGTGGACTGGCTACCAGCTGACTGGGCTCCTCTCTGAGCTAAGCTTATGATTGCGCCTTCTAACATGCGGCGTCGATCGCAGCTCCTGTGTGATGGTCCTGGACTTGCCATTCTGCAAAATAGTACCCAAGTTATGAAAGCAAAAGACAACTAAAACTTAAATTAAATCGGCGCAAAAGAATGAAAAATAACTTATCCTATAGCTCTACCCGAGTCAACACTCACTTAAGCTCTCGTGGCAAAGCTAGTTAAGTCAACTCTCGGAAAATAAAGCACACAATCTCACGGGTTACTTATGGTGAAGTAACCTAAAAATTCAGCTCTGATACCAACTGTAACGACCCGCATTTTAGCAACGTTGTTTTCGGAGAAAACAACAACACGGATCATTATTAACCATAAACTTTTAATATCAAATTCATTAATAACAGCGGAAGCTCAAAACTTAATTCAAATCATTTAAATAAACCAATTAATAGTCCAAAATTAAAGAAATGTTCAAGTTCAAGATTAGCCATAACTACTGAAATTCACTAATAAATCTATTACAAAGGCCAGAGAAAACATGGGATAACTATAATTCTACTCTTGCTAGCTCACAATCCCAGCCCTTGTGTTCCTAACTATTCTGCTTCTGTACCTGAAAAGGAATTATGGGGTCCACAGTTAGTGGGGAGTAATTAGATTGTTCTACTTAATCATTAGAATAAAATTAGGAACATAATAATTAGAACAGATCAACAGAACAGTCAAACAAGTCAACTGGAAAATCATTCAAAGGCATTCACATTCAAGTACGCAGCGGAAACCGATCATAACAGAATAATCAAACAAGACTCTCCAGACTGACTTCTCCAATTCTAGACTTCTAGACTCCACTATTAACTTTCCAGTTCTAGTTCAATTCAAGTGCTAATCCGTGACACAGTCACATACTCGTAGGGGAAACCTTAACTCTTCTCTAACTTTCCTTGTCTCATGCCGGGTCAACCACTTTTGATCTACTTCCCGACAATGGGATCCAGAACTGCCCCAAAACCGTAGAAGGGACAGTGGCTTCGACTATACCTATGTTCATGGCACTTTGGCCACTAGATAGGCGGTCACTTCATAGTTAATTATCTTTTGAAGTTCACATTTCTAGTTCACAATTTGACATTCAGTAACAAGACTTGACTTCTATTCAATTCTAGTTCAACTTAACCTGACTCGCAACTCTAGTCCAAGACTCAATATACTCGACAACTATACCATAACTACACGAAATTCCATAGCTCAACATTAATCAATCAATTCATCAAGTTCATACATATTGGCATGCAGGATTCATATTTCAATAGAATATCTCAATCATAAACAAGAATAGAAATCGAAACTTATCCATAAACTTACCAAGAGTTCACGGCCCTCAATATAATAATACTACAATGATTCATCTTCATAATTTATATGATTAAATCAATCAACAATCTAGAATACATATCTTAATAAATTATCCATAAATCATTCCAAGAACGTAACCAAGATCCAATCTTTTAATCATTTGAACAATAAAAACCTACCTTTTTATTCACTCGGCATTTTCGAACTTAATAACAAGAAATCAAGATTTTAATTATTTAAAATACAAGCTTTAATTACATAATTAAAATAATTTCAAGAACAAGTTCAAAGTGTAATCTTTTATTGTAAAAACAAGGAAAAATCAAGACTTTTATTTTACCACTCGGCTATTGCAATAAATAAACATACTAAATTCTTTCTTTCTGAATTCAAGAAGGATTAAGATTTAATTAGTAATACTAGATTAATTAATTCAAAATTAATTCTTTAATTTATATTTAAGAATTTCGAAACAACATGTTGCTAGTCCAAGTTCTATCACACGGCTCTATTAGGATATAATCAAGATTTGATTTTTTTTAATCCAAGAATATTACTAGATAAAGAATTAATTCAAGATATTCATCAAAAGTCCATAATAGATCAAGATTATAGTATAAAGATCAAGTTTTGGGCATGGAAAATATTCTAACCATTAGTATATTACACGGCCATTATTCGAACAATCATACAAAAATCATTCAACCATTACTTCAACAATTCTAATTAGCAAGATCATAGAACAAGCATGGATCATAGTATAACATGTAAATAACACCACAAAACATCATGAAAATTAAGGTGAACCACTCGACATGCACGAAAATATGCCATTAATCAGTTCTGAATATATTCAACCTAATTCTAAACAATTCTATGTAGTTCTAAACCTATTCTAAATAATTATATTACTAATCTATCCTATTGATTAAATAAAACAAACTAATTACCTATTGATGATCAAAGAACAAGATGGTCGTGTGGCTTGTGTTGGACGAGTGGCTTCACGGTTTCTTTGGTGTTATTTGGTTCCTTTCTTCAATCTTTGATGGTTGGATGAATAGAAAAGGGTTTAGGGGTTTTCTTGTGATTGTTTTTTGGGAGAGAAAAGTAATATAGTAAATTGTTGTTGTTGTTCTTTTTGGGGTGGCCGTGTGGTGTGTGGTAATATAAGGGGTTTTGATCTCCTAAAATCTAGTAGGGAAATGAGGAGAGTAAAGGTGGGATTTTTGACTAGGATACAATTAGATTTAGTTTAGTGATTATGGACAATAATAGAATAGGTAATAGGGGAATTGAGCCAAGGGTGGCCATGGGTTTGGACGTGAGGTGAGGGGAGTTGGGCTTCAGTTTTAGCTAGGTGAAATAATTGGATTAGGCCTGGTTCAAGGATTAATACTAGCTATAGAACCAAATTAATAATTAATTAAGTATGAATTAATTAATTAAATAAAGTTTAAAATAGGCCTAAATTTTGGGGTATTACAATACCAAATTTCATTTCAATGGAGATATTTAGGGGAATTCCGTACTGTAGTTTTGGGTATAAATATATCCTACTTTCCACCTTCCAAATGACACACGCATATACCGAGAGTTCGTGATGTTGAAGATACAAGCGGGTTCGTCTGAGGGCAACAATTGAACACGTTTGAAGGTGCATCCTTTAATTGTAGGCGAATCAAAGGCAACAACTGCATTAGTTCAGTTCTACATTCATGGGTTTTCTGCTCTTACTTTCAATTAGTTTGCTCTTATGATTGGATTTGTTTTTATCTGAATTTATTCATAGTTTGAGTGCTTACATTGTTATTATTTGAGTCTGATTGATTTATCACTGAGTTGAGTCGATTTAATTATTTAATTTTGCAGTTATACAATTTATATAATCGTTCGTTTTATGGAACTAGATCTCTTTACTTTTAATTGGACGCAATTAGATGTTTGGAGTAATTGAGTTATGCTATATGACTATTAGGCGCGGCGTTTAATAGAAAAATATATAGGGAATATGATATGTCCATTTTTGTCATACTTTTCCACTTGATATTTGCTAATCTTCTATGCAATTTCATTAGTTTTTCCTTCATTTTCTCTCATTTTTATTATTTCTTTAGTTTTTATGTTATTTGGTTAGTTTTAGCTATTTTAGTCCTATTTTAGCGAATAAATGAAATTAGTACGATTAATAGCTTTTTCGTATTATTTTTATTGTTCGTTCTAGGCCGTGATAGCTATTTTTAGATTAACATTTTATAATTAAATAAATGTGGTTGCTAATTTTAAACTCATGTTTTACTTCGAGCTTGATTGAATTTTATTATATGTGAGTTTAATTTGTTGGCTTTGCTTGTTTAGGTGATTGTTCTACGAATTTATTAGCAAGGAAAGATAATTGATGCCGGTGGGTTTCGAACCCTCGACCTTGTGCATCAACATGCCAAAAACAAAAGCAAAATCCAATGTTGTTGCCCATGGGACTTGAACCCCCGACCTCCGCATCATGGTCGTGCCGAAACAGCAGCACCATTCTTGACCACCACCCAGCCACGCAACCTTCAGCAACCGCCCACAGCCATGCCAAGCGGACAAGACCATGCTCAATTGCAACCCAAGTCCGCGGCAATCAATCTCATTTCGAGCCTCCAAACATCAGGCTTTGTCGAGTTTTTAAGGCTGTCGCCCTGTTCTTCCAAGCGGACGCCCAGCCACGACCTTCATCTCCCAAAGCCAAAAGCCGTGACTTCTAGGCGGGCGCCCATGAATGTCGGGCGAGCGCCCAATTACAATCTCCAATTGAATACATGATCGAAGCTCTATGATTGATTGAATATATTGATATGATGATGAGTGACGATCGATAATCGACGATTGATTGATGATCGTGATGATTGATTGATGATGCGCGATGCTAATTGATGCTGATGATAGGAGTGTCTGAGGAAGCAGGGGAATGTGGGGGGAATTGGGTTAAGCTGGGTAGAATTAGGATTTTTGTTATTTTATTTTATATTTCCTTTTTCTTTATTCACTTTCTTGTACTTGCCTAATTACCAAATTAACCCTCTCTTATTACTCTCCACTATAAATACCCATCTTAGGGTAATGAGAGAGGGAGAGAGCTGAGTTTTGAGGAATAGAGCCTCATTTTAGGATTAGATTAGGGATTTTCTTTACTTTTCTCTCTCCTCATTTTGTTCAAGTTACAATTTTTAATCAATTAAAGCATCAATTTTTAGGTAAATTCTTCTCTCTTGTCTTTACTTTAGTTGTTTAATTGTCTGTTTATTTAGTTTTATACTAGTTTAGAATAGAAATTTCATGTTAGTTGTTTATTTTATTTAAAGTTTAAATCTTTGTTAATTTGTAGTGTTAGTTTATGATTAGTTTTAGTCTATGCTTTATTTTGATGATATTAGTTGTTAGTAGTTTTATTATTCATCTATTTTCATGTTTGATTAGATTATTTTGGTAGTATTTGTGACGACCCGACTCGCTTAAACCGGCGCGGAAGAAACCAACGAGTCGAATAGTCAGAACTAACAAACTAAAATACTTAAAAATTAAAGCAAAACCTCAAAATGGCATATATGCTAAGTCCAAAAGTACAAAACCCACAAGATTGTACATATCTAACCCAAATATCAAGGTTACTACTACTAACAAATATAAACTCCAAATGTATGTCAGAGTTAGAAAAATACACAAGTAGTACTACTATAGTCTAAAACTAGAAATCATAAAACAACAACACAAAAACTAAATAACATCGGCGCTCGCCCAACCCAAAGCTAAGCAAGAACCTCATCATCAGAATTACCTGAAAAATAAATAACAGTCCACCGTCAGTGGCGAGTAACATAACTGTCCCACCCTAACGGGGATACACATGAACATAGCACAAATCAAACAATCAAACCAAACATACAACATACGATTCAAACCAAATAATCATACTGACTCGACTAACTTTAACCAACAAATAACATATCTTTAACTTTGGCGCAATCATTCACATCTAGACCAGACTATGCACGTACGAACGCATCTTACGCGATCGAACTTTCTACTATGCCAGGATTGAGAATCTTACTCCCAACCCCATGAAACCAATCTTACTGGAAAACCATATCCGAAGACAACATAGTAAGACCACCAGCTATCCTAATACCGCGGATAGGATAGGGGCAACGTCTTAACCCAAATACTTAGAATCTTACTCTAAGTTTTAGGCGTCTAGTAGCAAAATCAAGCAATCTTTAATCGAAATTTACATTCTTAGTTAATTCTTAAGTTGCATCTTACGCCTTGACTTAAGACTAACATGTAAATCAACAATCTTGGAACCTCTTTATAACATTCTTTAACTTTCTTTATCTTTCTTTAACCTTTCTTTAATTATTACTAACTTTCTTTAACTTTCAAGACTCGACCAAGAACTCATAAAGAAATCATCCAAGATTCAAGAACTTCAATCAAGGTTCAAGAACTTCAACCAAGAACTCATTCAAGATTTAAGAACTCAATTCCAAAACCATTAATACAAGCATAACAACAAGTTCAACAATCAACTTCCAATCATCAAAACTTCACCAAACTTGAACATGAACAACATCAAATAAGAAACTAACACAATCAATCATGAAATACGCATATTCAAGTAGAAATCATCATAAATTCATCACCCAAACTCAGCTATAATTCACGCATAAAAATGGGTACATAAACAACAAAACGGTGTAATCTAATCACTTAATTTATACTATAAATCATAGTATACCAACTAGGTTGAGATAGTATGTTACCTCAATGAAGATTAAACACAAATTTAACACAAACTTGCAGCCCGGAATTCGAACACACACGTCCCAAAAACCACGCTACAACACGGCCAGCACACGTGTTGTAACGACCCGACTTTTTGGACTTGTCGATTGACGAAGGTAATCGACATTCGGATCATTACTTAAACAATTTAAACGATAAATGAAATTAATTAATAAAAATTAAGCAACTTATATTAAATTACGAAACTAGAATCCAAAAGTCAAATAAGGCATATAGTGCCCAAAGTGCTACAAGAACTAAGTAAATGTCTTCCCAACAGACTGGGATTATAAATAAAAACTATAATATTGTCTGATCAGTTCTGGAATAACTAAATAAATCTAAACTTCTATCTCTCTCAAGCCCATCCAACAGAAGCCCACTCTACGCTGCTGCATCGTCACCTGAAACTGAGGGGGGGGTCCACCGTCAGTGGCGAGTAACTAGGCTGTCCCGCTTAATTGAGGGACCGCTAAACACATAATATCATAGGATATACACATGAAAACACCCATAGAACATAATATAATGTATACAAAAATTATACGAGTCACGTATAAAAATACGTACAAAAATACGTATACGAATACGTATAAAATACGTATAAAATACATTTACAAATACCTGCAGAAATACAGTTAGAAATACGTACAAAAATACGTATAAGGGTATGTATACCATACGTATAATTATACCTGAAAAATACGGTTAGGAATCCGTACAAATACGAATATAATACAGGTATATGAGTACACAGTACATACGGTTACAAATTACATATATCTTCACATCATACGAGTACTAATACGTATAACGTACCTGTTCAAATACATACATCAAATCATACACAGCGGAAGACTTATACAATTAATCCCTAACTTATACTATATGGTTTCCATAAATTCCGTATTCATATCATATCTTATCCTTTCATTTCATCCGTGCCATATCTTAAAATTTATATCATATCATATCATCTTTCATTGGACCGGTCACTATAACTCGTTGCGGATCTCGTGTTTCACCACAACTTTCCTAGAACATGCCGGGGTGAGCTCGTGTACTCAACCCGTAGCGGATCTCGTGTTTCACCACTAAGCCTAAGCTATGGCCATAACCCCTAAATAGCAGCTCGTGTACTACTACTTAGACGACTACATATCCTAAGACCCAGAACTACTCGGGAGAACTCGTGTGTTCGTCCCATTGAGCAGTGACTTCGACTTAACCCAGTCTGACTACTCGAGTCATCAGGTGGGCGTCCTTATCTTATCTTATATCTTTCAAATCTTATATCTTATCTTTTATCGGGAAATACTAGGTGGCCGTATTCGGAAGTGAACCGTTCGAAGTCCCAGGAAAGAGAGGTGCGGCACGTATATTGGCCACCTTAAATACCAAGTCTTTCCTAGCCAGAGATCGAAACGATTCGTATTCCTCCTACTCTGTTTCCTTTCTTTCCCTATTAATATCTTATCCCTACTGATTCCTATTATTAATAATACTAATAATAACCGTAATAATAATAATATTATTAAAATATCTGAATAATAATAATAATAATAATAATAATAATAATAATAATAATAATAATAAAAACATTATTATCTACCCTTCTTGTTACAACTTATCCCTGATAATTCCTTTAACTGTAACTTTTATAATTGATTATTCCTAGAAATAATAAGTCAAAATTTAACTAAATTTGACTAAATAAACTGTGTCACTCGACAATTTCGGATTTTGCAACAATAATTAATTAAATTCGTAAATTACTTTAATTAATTATTTAACCAGTAAAATTACTTAGAATATGATAAAAATTCTATTTTTCTTAATCTTGTCCACTCGACATTTTCCACTCAAGAACACAAATTTTGTCAATTAATTTAAATACTTTCAATCAACAAGATTAAATAAATTAGCTAAACAATAATAGTAAATATCATATTTTTAACATAAAATCATCAAGATTGAATACAAAACAAGATCAAAGTTCATCTTTCTATTCCTATTTCACTCGACATATTCAAAGCATAAACAAGAACAAGGTTTATTTCAAGGATTCAAATTAACATGATGTAATTAAAGATTAACATAAAGATTAAATTAAAGATTAGCAATAATAAATCAAGAATCATCAAGATACATCATAAAAATCATATTTTTAGTTCCCTTTTAATACTAGGTTACTCGAAAAATTCAAGAAATTAATAATAACATATTTTAATAATTCAATTACCCTATTTTACACAATCTGATTTTTAAAGAATTAAATTAAGAACGACCATCTAAAGGTCTCTAATAATCTGAAAATTTTTATGGGAGCTAAATATAGGTTCACGCTTTAACGTGCATAAATTTCGTTTAAAAATAACACCATTTAATAATTTTAAGTGATTTTATAATTAACAGATCAGATTAGAAAGAATTCAGTTTCAGATTTTTCTGCCATAGCAAACAATCTTTAAAAATTACGAAAAATTTACACAAGCTTTAAAACAGTATTACTGACTTCCACCTAAAATTTCGTAGAAATTCGATTTGATTAAGTATATTAATAAATTAATAAACTAAAACTGGACAGTTTTATCGGTTTGAAAGATTAAATTATTTCAAGCAAGAGAAGGACGAATTTCACCATGAAATAAATCTTGATTAAAGATCAAAAAATAAGGAAACTCCTAAAATTTTTCTAAGTCACTCGACACATAGGCACAACAAGGAAAAAAAAAATATTCATGCAATTATTCATACAAAAATACATAAATAAATAAATTAATTTATGCATAGAATACCTTAAAATAATAAAGGTTCGTACTACAATCAAGAAATATCATATTCATAAAATTCATATGGTTCGAATTATTTAAACCTAATCATGATACTAATTCTTTTACAATTTTCATGCTTTTAATCCTATTCAACTATATGATTAACTTTGTTCCAAAATTAAACGAGATAGCGAAGTTACCTCTAAACGCTAAAATTCCAAGAAAAACAATTCACACTAGGTGAATGTTTTGTTCGGCCTTTTTGAGGAAAGGAGAGGAAGGTTACACACCTTTTTTTTTAGAGTTTAAGAGTATTTTGCAATTAGGGCAAATTGTAGGACATAAGCCCTATTTATAGAATAAAGAAAGGAGAAGCAAATCCTAAAAATGGGGAAGGGGAGCCGTGTGAAACCCTAAAACAAGGGGAGGCATGGACCAAGCAAATGGGCTTGGTTGAATAAGTTTAGGGCTAGAGAAAAATAATTAATTATCTAGCATGATTATTAATCAAATTAAAACAAAACACCCATTGGCCCAAAAGGGATGGAGAAACCGGCCAAGGGCAATAACAAGGGAAAAAGTGGGTCTTTGGCCCAATTTAGAATAAAGGATGGAAAATAAAAATAAAACAGTCCAAAAATAATGGGCCCTTTGGACTTAGAATTAAATAAATACGATTAATAACCGCGAAATTTTCTGGCCCTAAATTTCGGGTTATTACAGTCACCCCTCCTTAAATAAATTTCGACTTCGAAATTTACTTATGGAGCTCAAAGCAAAACACGCAAGCACAAACACGAAACAAAAACAAAAGCAAACAAAAGAAGGAAAATAACTTCGTACCTGCTTCGAACAGCTCGGGATACTTATCCCTCATCGAAGCCTCGGTCTCCTAGGTAGCCTCTTCGAACTTCTGGCTACGCCACAAAACCTTAACCAAAGGTACCACCTTGCGACGCAACAGCCGATCCTGACGATCCAAAATCTATACCGGCCTTTCCTCGAAGGTCAAGTTCGGCTCGATCTCTGATGACTCTACCGGAATAATATGAGAAGGATCATTGACGTATTTCCGTAGCTGTGACACATGGAACACATCATGAACCCTCGAAAGATCCGGAGGCATCGCCAACCGATAAGCGACCTCACCAACCCGCTCCAAGATCTCGTATGGTCCAACATACTTAGGTCTGAGCTTACCCTTCTGACCAAACCGGACCACACCCTTCATGGGAGACACTTTCAACAACACCTTGTCTCCAACCTCAAACTCTAACGGCTTTCGACGACGATCCGCATAAGACTTCTGTCGACCTGGGCTGCCTGCAACCTCGCCCTGATGATCTTCACCTGCTCGACTGTATCCCGGATATGGTCGGGACCAATCACCAAAGCATCGCTGATGTCGCTCCAACACGTAGGGCTACGACACTTACGCCCATACAAAGCCTCATAAGGAGCCATCCTAAGACTGGCGTGATAGCTGTTGTTGTACGAAAACTCCACCAAACTCAGAGATCTAACCCAAGATTGCTGGAAGTCCAACGCACAAGCCCGTAGCATATCCTCCAATGTCTGGATAGTCCGCTCTGTCTGCCCATCCGTAGCCGCATGGAAAGCCGTACTCAAATTAAGCTTAGTCCCAAAAGCCTCTTGCAATGACTTCCAGAACCGTGACAAGAACCGGGGATCTCGGTCGGACACGATATCCTTCGGCACACCATGTAACCGTATGATCTCCCTCGAGTACGCTTCTGCCATCTTCTCTATTGACCAAGTGATCTTCATAGGGATGAACCGAGCCACCTTGGTCAAACGATCCACGATAACCCAAACTGTGTCCAAACCCGTAGACGTCGTGGGCAATCCTACCAATAAATCCATGGATATGGAGTCAAACTTCCATGTGGGTATCGGTAACGGCTGCAACAAACCACCTGGTCGCTGATGCTCGATCTTGACTTTCTGGCACGTGAGACACCGTGCAACAAACTCTGCGACCTCTTGCTTCATCCTCGGCCACCAGAAATATTCCCTCAGGTCCTTATAGAGTTTCCCGCCACCTGGATGCACCGAATAGGGAGTATTGTGGGCCTCTTCCATGATCCGGTTTCTCAGATTCGAAATCCGGGGCACACACCACCTGTTACGGAGCAAAAGATTAGTTTCCACAAGGCGAAAAATAGTTCATTAAGACATTAACTCCATTACCTGTTACGGAACCTCATACTACCATTTGATTCAATCGTGAAGTCTTCTGCCTTGCCTTGAAGTTTAGCTTCACGAATCTTCTCGAGTTGCGGGTCTTCCTTCTGTTTTTCCCGTAACTCCTGATACAAACTGGGCTCGACACTCATAGCACTCAGATACACCCGGGTGCTACCTGGCGTAACCATCTCAATCTCCATCCTGCGAAGGTCGGAACAGATTTCCTTAGGCAAAACCGCCACTCTGTTGCATGAATGACGATCCTTACGGCTAAGGGCATCAGCTACTTTATTAGCTTTTCCTTCACAATAATCGACTGAGAGGTCAAAGTCTTTGATTAACTCGAGCCACCGTCGCTGCCTCATGTTGAGTTCCCTCTGAGTGAAGATGTACTTCAGACTCTTGTGGTCGGTGAACAACTTGCAAGACACTCCATAGAGACAATGTCGCCAAATTTTCAAAGCGAACACCACCGCTGCCAACTCTAAGTCGTGAGTAGGATAATTCTGCTCATGAACCTTGAGCTGTCTTGAAGCGTACGCGATCACCCTTCCTTCTTGCATCAGAACACAACCTAGACCCTTCTTCGACGCATCGCTGTAGACTTCAAAACCTACACCTTCCGTCGGCAAAGCAAGAACCGGTGCAGACTCAAGACTTTGCTTGAGAGCTTGAAAGGCTTCTTCACACTGCTCGGTCCACACATACTTGCAATCTTTGTGCAATAATTTGGTCATAGGCGCAGCTACTTTGGAGAAGTCTTTCACAAATCTCCGATAGTAACCTGATACATACAAATTCACAGGTAAGTATTCTAGCATAGACATTATAAAAAGCTATATCAAATACTTCAAAATACCTGCTAGGCCAAGAAAACTTCGGACTTCGGCCACATTCTTGGGACTGTGTCATTCCACCACTGCCTTAATCTTGGCTGGATCTACCATGACACCTTCCGCATTGATTACATGCCCTAGAAAGGCAACCTCCTTGAGCCAGAACTCGCACTTTGACAACTTTGCAAACCACTTCTGAGCCCGTAATATGCCCAACACCAAATGGAGATGCTGAGTGTGCTCTTGTTCGCTCTTCGAATAGATCAGAATGTCATCGATGAACATAACAACACACACATCCAAGAGATGATGGAAGGTCCTATTCATCTGGTCCATGAAAACAGCCGGAGCATTAGTTAGACCAACTGGCATTACCTCGAACTTATAGTGCCCCATATCTCGTGCGAAATGCGGTCTTCGGTATATCTTCCGGCTTCACTGGAATCTGATGATACCCTGACCTGAGATCAATCTTGGAGAAGACACTAGCTCCCTTCAACTGATCAAATAAATCCTCGATCCTGGGCAGAGGATACTTGTTCTTGATGGTCACCTTGTTCAGCTCCCGGTAATCTATGCACAACCTCATGCTGCCATCCTTCTTCTTTACGAACAATACCGGAGCACCCCATGGCGAGACACTAGGCCGTATGAAACCCTTGTCGATCAATTCCTGCAACTGGGTCTTCAATTCCTTCAACTCAGCCGGAGCCATGCGATACGGAGCCTTAGAAATTGGAGCAGTCCCGGGCACCAGATCGATGTTGAACTCCACTTCTCTTTCTTGTGGTATCCCTGGCAACTCCTCTGGAAAAACACCCGCATACTCACGAACCACCGGAATGGCTTCTAGCTGTTCCTCCTTGGTCATGTCCTTGACTTGACATAGGAACACGGTCTCACCCTTGCGCTGCAGACTGCGCATCTTCATTGCGGACACGATCTTCAACCCCTTTCCTATCGGTTTCCCGACATAGGTTACCCTCTTTGCGTCTGGACCTCGCTAAGTGACAGCCTGGTCTTGACACCGAAAAGTCGCTTGATGCTTAGCTAACCAATCCATTCCTAGGATCACATCGAACTCGATCATAGGAAACTCTTTCAGGTTGGCTTCGAACCGTACCCCCAAGATGACAATAGACACGTCCCTGAACTCCCGAAGGCAAGCAAAGTCCTCTCCCGAAGGAAGAGTTATCAAAGATTTGACAGGAGACTCTCCCATCAGGTTAGCTTTCACAATAAACAAACTAGCAACAAAGGACACAGTAGCACCAGTATCAAACAGTACATAAGCAGAAATATCATGAACAGGGAAGGTACCCGTGACCACATCGGGCTGAGCATCTGCCTCTTCCTGAGTCATGCAGAAGATCCTGTTCTTGACTGGAGCTTGACTACCCGTGGCTGCTGCTGCTACTGGCTGTCTCTTGGGGCAGTAGATGGACTTATGACCTGCTTCACCACAATCGAAGCACACTATAGGCGATCCATCACACTTCTTTCCCGGGTGGAACTCCTTCTTGCAACCTCGACAAACCTTCGAACCCTGACTCGGAGCTGGTCGAGAACTCTGTTGCGGCTTCGAAGAAGACTCGAACCTGGTCTTCTTAACCGGAGCTGGCGCTGGAGCTGGAGTAACCCTCTTCTTCCCGGTGTCTTCATCAGAAACTGAAGACTGAACCTCAAGAGCCACCTCATAAGCCTCCTGGAAGGTCTTCACCCTGCTGCTGACCACGTGAACCCGGATGCTAGAGTTCAACTTCTTGATATACCTCTTGACCCGCTCGGCTTCAGAAGGTATAACGGCTGTGGCGAACCTGGAGAGCTCGGTGAACTTGTCCGTGTAAGCTTGGACGGACAGGCTACCCTGGGTGAAAGTGAGGAATTCCTCCTGCTTTTGCCACTTGAGTTCCTCGGGGTAAAAACGATCCTGCAACTTCTTGGTGAAGTCCTCCCAACTCAGATTCAGATCTGTGTCGGGGTCAGACCGGAGTGTACTCCACCAATTGTCCGCCTCACCCTGAAGATAGAATGTTGCAATGGGAACCCGTTCAGTCGCGGGACAAGCCAGAACGTCGAACATCTTGCGCATCTCTCGAATCCAGTTTTCGAGGACGGTTGGGTTAGCTGCCCCATCATAGGTCGGAGGACGAAGTCGGGCTATTCGGTCGAAGGTCGACTGGTTGTTCTGGGCCCGAACACTATTCTGAGCAAAAGTGAGGATCGCATCCTCCAAGTTGCGACGACGAAGACGAAAGTTCGGAGGTCTTGGGGTCAACATCCTGAAATCACAATCAAGTTAGAACACGAACGGCACACGAAAACCGCGTCAACGCGGAAACGAAAGCGATAAAACGTCTTAACCCTGGCTTCTACCCATGGTTTCACTCACCTAAGTTTTCCATATTAGGCTAAGTTTCACTCGGGTTATAAAGCGCTCATCTTTCAAAGTTACTTATGACGAAGTAACTTAGGGTCAAACCTATGGCTCTGATACCAACTGTAACGACCCGACTTTTTGGACTTGTCGATTGACGAAGGTAATCGACATTCGGATCATTACTTAAACAATTTAAACGATAAATGAAATTAATTAATAAAAATTAAGCAACTTATATTAAATTACGAAACTAGAATCCAAAAGTCAAATAAGGCATATAGTGCCCAAAGTGCTGCAAGAACTAAGTAAATGTCTTCCCAACAGACTGGGATTATAAATAAAAACTATAATATTGTCTGATCAGTTCTGGAATAACTAAATAAATCTAAACTTCTATCTCTCTCAAGCCCATCCAACGGAAGCTCACTCTACGCTGCTGCATCGTCACCTGAAACTGAGGAGGGGGTCCACCGTCAGTGGCGAGTAACTAGGCTGTCCCGCTTAATTGAGGGACCGCTAAACACATAATATCATAGGATATACACATGAAAACACCCATAGAACATAATATAATGTATACAAAAATTATACGAGTCACGTATAAAAATACGTACAAAAATACGTATACGAATACGTATAGAATACGTATAAAATACGTTTACAAATACCTGCAGAAATATAGTTAGAAATACGTACAAAAATATGTATAAGGGTATGTATACCATACGTATAATTATACCTGCAAAATACGGTTAGGAATCCGTACAAATACGAATATAATACAGGTATACGAGTACACAATACATACGGTTACAAATTACATATATCTTCACATCATACGAGTACTAATACGTATAACGTACCTGTTCAAATACATACATCAAATCATACACAGCGGAAGACTTATACAATTAATCCCTAACTTATACTATATGGTTTCCATAAATTCCGTATTCATATCATATCTTATCCTTTCATTTCATCCGTGCCATATCTTAAAATTTATATCATATCATATCATCTTTCATTGGACCGGTCACTATAACTCGTTGCGGATCTCGTGTTTCACCACAACTTTCCTAGAACATGCCGGGGTGAGCTCGTGTACTCAACCCGTAGCGGATCTCGTGTTTCACCACTAAGCCTAAGCTATGGCCATAACCCCTAAATAGCAGCTCGTGTACTACTACTTAGACGACTACATATCCTAAGACCCAGAACTACTCGGGGGAACTCGTGTGTTCGTCCCATTGAGCAGTGGCTTCGACTTAACCCAGTCTGACTACTCGAGTCATCAGGTGGGCGTCCTTATCTTATCTTATATCTTTCAAATCTTATATCTTATCTTTTATCGGGAAATACTAGGTGGCCGTATTCGGAAGTGAACCGTTCGAAGTCCCAGGAAAGAGAGGTGCGGCACGTATATTGGCCACCTTAAATACCAAGTCTTTCCTAGCCAGAGATCGAAACGATTCGTATTCCTCCTACTCTGTTTCCTTTCTTTCCCTATTAATATCTTATCCCTACTGATTCCTATTATTAATAATACTAATAATAACCGTAATAATAATAATATTATTAAAATATCTGAATAATAATAATAATAATAATAATAATAACATTATTATCTACCCTTCTTGTTAGAACTTATCCCTGATAATTCCTTTAACTGTAACTTTTATAATTGATTATTCCTAGAAATAATAAGTCAAAATTTAACTAAATTTGACTAAATAAACTGTGTCACTCGACAGTTTCGGATTTTGCAACAATAATTAATTAAATTCGTAAATTACTTTAATTAATTATTTAACCAGTAAAATTACTTAGAATATGATAAAAATTCTATTTTTCTTAATCTTGTCCACTCGACATTTTCCACTCAAGAACACAAATTTTGTCAATTAATTTAAATACTTTCAATCAACAAGATTAAATAAATTACCTAAACAATAATAGTAAATATCATATTTTTAACATAAAATCATCAAGATTGAATACAAAACAAGATCAAAGTTCATCTTTCTATTCCTATTTCACTCGACATATTCAAAGCATAAACAAGAACAAGGTTTATTTCAAGGATTCAAATTAACATGATGTAATTAAAGATTAACATAAAGATTAAATTAAAGATTAGCAATAATAAATCAAGAATCATCAAGATACATCATAAAAATCATATTTTTAGTTCCCTTTTAATACTAGGTTACTCGAAAAATTCAAGAAATTATTAATAACATATTTTAATAATTCAATTACCCTATTTTACACAATCTGATTTTTAAAGAATTAAATTAAGAACGACCATCTAAAGGTCTCTAATAATCTGGAAATTTTTATGGGAGCTAAATATAGGTTCAAGGTTTAACGTGCATAAATTTCGTTTAAAAATAACACCACTTACTAATTTTAAGTAATTTTATAATTAACAGATCAGATTAGAAAGAATTCAGTTTCAGATTTTTTCGCCATAGTAAACGATCTTTAAAAATTACGAAACATTTACACCAGCTTTAAAACAGTATTACTGACTTCCACCTAAAATTTCGTAGCAATTCGATTTGATTATGTATATTAATAAATTCATAAACTAAAACTGGACAGTTTTATCGGTTTGAAAGATTAAATTATTTCAAGCAAGAGAAGGACGAATTTCACCATGAAATAAATCTTGATTAAAGATCAAACAATAAGGAAACTCCTAAAATTGTTCTAAGTCACTCGACACATAAGCACAACAAGGAAAAAAAAATATTCATGCAATTATTCATACAAAAATACATAAATAAATAAATTAATTTATGCATAGAATACCTTAAAATAATAAAGGTTCGTACTACAATCAAGAAATATCATATTCATAAAATTCATATGGTTCGAATTATTTAAACCTAATCATGATACTAATTCTTTTACAATTTTCATGCTTTTAATCCTATTCAACTATATGATTAACTTTGTTCCAAAATTAAACGAGATAGCGAAGTTACCTCTAAACGCTAAAATTCCAAGAAAAACAATTCACACTAGGTGAATGTTTTGTTCGGCCTTTTTGAGGAAAGGAGAGGAAGGTTACACACCTTTTTTTTTAGAGTTTAAGAGTATTTTGCAATTAGGGCAAATTGTAGGACATAAGCCTTATTTATAGAATAAAGAAAGGAGAAGCAAATCCTAAAAATGGGGAAGGGGAGCCGTGTGAAACCCTAAAACAAGGGGAGGCATGGACCAAGCAAATGGGCTTGGTTGAATAAGTTTAGGGCTAGAGAAAAATAATTAATTATCTAGCATGATTATTAATCAAATTAAAACAAAACACCCATTGGCCCAAAAGGGATGGAGAAACCGGCCAAGGGCAATAACAAGGGAAAAATTAGGCCCAATTTAGAATAAAGGATGGAAAATAAAAATAAAACAGTCCAAAAATAATGGGCCCTTTGGACTTAGAATTAAATAAATACGGTTAATAACCGCGAAATTTTCTGGCCCTAAATTTCGGGTTATTACACGTGTAACGCCCCAGATTTTGGGCTAGTTTCGTGTTTACTTTCTTGTAATTATTTTTTATTTTCGGTGCATGGTCTAAATTTATTTTAGACTATTTTTAATGCTTGAGTGTAACCATTATTATTTAATGGTTTATTATTTCTTAGTTTTATTTTATTTTAATTAATTAGAATTTTATTATTTAATTTTCTAATTAATTAATTAGTTCGGGCCGAGTGCGAAATTAACCATGATTAGTCATGAATTATTGCAAATGGCCCAATTTAACTTGGAAGCCCATTCTTCTTAGCCATAACCGGCCCATATGATTAGGTGGCTTAATTGTGCCACTTGCCTTGCATTCACACCTTAGCTAACTTCTATAAATAGAAGTATTAGTAAGGCATGATGATCCTTTTATTCATTTACTCATCTCTTGCCATCTCTTTTAAAGGCAAATTCTCCCTCCATCTCTTGCCTTGCATTCACGCCTATTTTGGCTCAAACCCATCAACCATTGTTCATCATCTTTTCTAAACCCATACTTAAAGATCCTTCATCCATTGATCTTTAAGTATTAAAACATAATTTAAACCCCAACAATTTCATTCAAGATCACTAGTTCGGGGTGGTTTTGGGTTCGTGTTCATGCTTCAAGTGGCGGTGCTCTTGCGTGGTGATGGTGGCCGTGTCGGACAGCAGCTGGCCGTGTGGGCAGCAGTGGTTCAGGGCTGGATGTGGCTGGACGTGATGGTGGTTCGTGGCTGGTCCGTGCGGTGGTGGTTGTGGTGAGGCAGCCGTGCCTTGGCCATGTTTGTGAGCCGTGTTGTGCGTATGTTGCTGGCCAAAAGTGACTCGTTCCGGGCAGCATGTTCTTGGTACGTTTTTGGGGTTAATCGTGATTAAGGTAACATGCTTTCTCAACCTTTTTGGTATACTATGTTTATAGTATAGATTAAATGCATGTATGGGTTGATTAGTGATGATTATTCATGATTTCATGTGTTGTTTCTAATCTGAATTTTTATGTGGTTTTCATGATATTTTGATGATGAATTTTATGATTTTATGATTGATTCTATGTTATTTTATGATCATGATTAATGTGTTAAAGTTTGATAAGTTTTGGTTAAGTATAAGTTGAGTTTTCGAAAGGTTTGATGATGATGTATGCGTGTGATGTATGGAGTTTGGATGAGTTCTTGATTGAAGTTCTTGAATCTTGATTGATTTCTTGATTGAAGATCTTGAATCTTGAATGAGTTCTTTATGATTTCTTTGAGTTCTTTATGAATTCTTGACGAGTCTTTATGAGTTCTTGGTTGAATCTTGGAAGTTAAAGAAAATGGTTTAAAGGATAAAGAAAGTTAAAGAATGTGTCTAATATGATTAAAGAATGATTATTGAATGATGGTTTATGGTTGGTTAGACTCAAGATCGAGGCATAGAAGCAATCTTGAGTATAACTTCGATAATTTAACTAGTTATTTTCAAGAATCAAGGCATTGAGGCAATTCTTGAATATAATTAGTTAGGTTGGATAATAAGATGATTAAAGATTAATAATTAATTAGCTTGATTTCATTTCTAGACGCCCTTAACTTAGAGTAAGATTCTTTGTTTTTGGGTTAAGACGTTGCCCCTATTCCATCCGCGGTATTGGGATAGTTGGAGTCATACTATGTGATCTTTGTGAATTTCCAGTAAGATTGGTTTCACGGGACATGGATTTCCAGTAAGATTGGTTTCATGGGGTTTGGGAGTAAGATTCTCAAATCCGAGCATAGTAGAAAGTTCGAATGCGTAAGATGCGTTCGTACGAGCACAGTCCGGTCTAGAATATGAATGATTGCGCCAAAGATAGTTGATTAGATTGGTTTAAGTCGAGTTCACGTTTTGGGTTGTTCTCGTACTTTGTTTAATGATATTGTTTTATTTGATTTATGCTATGGCATGTGTATTCCCATTAGGGTGAGTCAGTTATGTTACTTGCCACTGATGGTGGACTGTTGTATATTTTTCAGGTATTTCTGACGATGATACTCTTGCTTAGCTTTGGGTTGGGCGAGCGACGTTTATTGTTTCTGTTGCTTGATGTATTTTCTATTTCTGTTGTTTATAGATAGTATTGGCGTATGGTATAGACTTTATACGTTATGGTATGGACTTTCATACGTTGTTTTAGACTCTGACTTGTGGTTAGAGTTACTTGTATTTTAGTATTCTTAGTTTGACTTTTGGACTAGTTATGTACAAACTTGTGGGTATTTGTACGTTTGTGATTGATTAATAATATTTTTGAGGAATTAGTTTAATTTCTTAAGTATTTGAGTTGTAGTTTCTAACTATTCGACTCATCGGTTTCTTCCGCGCCGATTTAAGCGAGTCGGGTCGTTACAACACGAGCCCCACACGGCTTCCCTCTCGATCACGGCCCTGGCTGCACGGTTCCACGAACACGGCCCTGGCTGCACGAACCCACGAACACGGCACGACCCCGGCTCGAACCACCACCACGGACCACCGACTTCAACACGGTCCACCACACGAACCCACTCGAACCACACGGCTCCCACTCGAACCCACTCGAACAAGACCTCAAAACAACCCCGAACAATAATTCTTGATTGAAAATTATTAAGATTATGGTATCTTAAGTCGCTTAAAGATCAATGAATGTTGAATCTTTAAGTTTGGGTTTGGAATTGAAGATGAACAAATGATGGGTTGAAGATTGCCAAAAATGGCGTGTGACAAGGAAACAAATGGAGGGAGTTTTTTTTGTGTTTAAACGTTGGTGAGTAAGTGAGTTTAAGATGGCAAATGAGCAAATGATCTCAAGGCCTTACTAACTACTTCTATTTATAGAAGTTAGTTAGGTGTGAATGCATGGCAAGTGGCAAAACTTGCCACTTAACAAAGGGAGGGGGGTAATAACCGGCCATGGCCTTGTAAATGGGCCAAAATTGGGCTTTTGGTGATTAATTGGGCTAATTACAAACTTGCATGTCTAATCATGCTTAAATAGCATTTGGCCCAAAAATATTAAATAACTAATTAGAAAACTAAATAATAAAAATTCTAATTAATTAAATAATAATAAAATAAATAATAATCAATCAAGAATAATAAAAATAAAAATAATTCGAATTTAATCGAAATTATTCACATAAAATAAAATAAATAGTCCAAAATAAATTTTGGACCATACATAAAATCACATAAATACAAATAAATACACGATAGAAATACCAACAAAATCAGGGTCGTTATAGTATTGGTTTTTAGTTTATTAAAATTTCAACCTTTTAGAGTTTTATTGACTATGTTTGTAGTTGGTAGTTTAATTAGTTTATTTATTGCAATTAGAATTAGTTTAATCATGAGATTACCCTTCTTAGGCTAGTTCTCTAGCTAGGGAAGGGGGTGTAATGGATTGAAATGACATTTTGGTTATAAACTTGGGATTTTGATGATTGGTTTTGTATTGGTAGTTGACTTAGAGGTTTTATTGAAGTAAAGTGTGGAATTTGATCACTTTCATACTTGAATCCATAGTTTCTCATGTATTGCGCGGGAGTGAGTATGTGAGGAACCGAAAGCTAATTTTAACTAGACCACGACCACCGCGGTGGGGTTGGGAAGCTAGTGTCTATTGTGTGCGCGGGAGTGACCCTTAGGTGTTAGCGATATGAACTTGAGCGATTATGTGCGCGGGAGCGACTAGTTGTTTATGCCCTTATCTTCCCTCAATACATGATTATGACCATTTTCCTTTGTTTGTTTGCCCAATTGCTTGTCCTACCCATGATGCCCCCTTTCCCTAGTGTTTGTTTTAATGCTTTATCTTAGACTTTAGTCGTTTTATTTGCCCTTAGTCTTGTTAGTTGTAGTTCATTTTAGTTAGTTGTTTTAGTTTATCTCTCTATTATCTCAAAAACACAAAAATAGATCCTCAAATAGCAAGATTGACCTAGAAGCAATCCCGATCACCTACCTCTCTGTGGATTCGACCCCTTAATCCATTATACTACCCTTTTAGGTTAGTTAGGAATTAGGGTTTTTATTCTTGACCCAATTTCTAGGAAGTAACGACCCCTAGGAGCCGATTAGAATACGATTAAACATTATTATTATGAGCAACTCGTTTTAGTAACCTCTAGTATATAAATTGTGCTAATAAAACCAGTTTATTAGGATTGGATTTGTCTTAGCAACATTCTATGTTATTAGTGAGTAAGATAATTAAAGAGTTGATTGTGGCGATAATTCACCAATCTAAGTGCTAAGTTAATTATTAAAGTGGCCTCAATTATAACAATTTAGACGCTTAATTATGAGTGAACAACCTATGATCGAAGTGGGCTATAATGAAGTTTGTGTGTCGTCATTTGTAAATAATAGGATAATATTAATATTTTTATTCGTATTCGTTATTAACATGCTATTGGTGTGTGCTTATGTTGGATTTAAATTGCTAGTACCTTTTCTATTATCAAGTTTAATGATTTGTCTCTTTAAGCATGTTTGCATATGACATTAATATCAATCACTTCTAAAAGCCAATCTACCTATGTTAAGAATTTGTTGAGACCCTTTTTGGTTTTGAGTGATGATAAACACTGAAAAAACTTTGACAGGAAACAATTGTGTTTTACAGGAGCTAGGTAGTTGGTCAGAACAAGCTATGAGCTATTTCTAGTTTGAATGTTTGTATTGATTAAGTTTATTCTTGATTGATAATATGTGATACTACAGAGAATAAGTATTTGAGCTTTATTGTGTATACTGGCATGGTACCAGTTGTAGTGTTCTCTTAACTGTTTGTAACAGTTACATATTTTACTTGTTATGTCTTAATCATGTTGGATGTGCAGTAAGTATAATGTCCCAAGTATTAAAGTCCAGATTGAAGATTGAAGATATTCTATAGAAGGCTTTCAAGACTTGGATGAGCATGAAGATAGACTAGGTTTTTAATTGAGCATATTTTAGTCTTCATGTAATGGTTGTGTGAATGTATGTTTGATAAATCACTAAATGCCTTTGTGTGTATATTAAAATAGTAATATGGATATTACAACCAAAGGTTATAATATTAATAAGACTATGAGTTAGGGTAACAGGTCTAAGGACCAATACACTCTATGAGAAGCTATCAGTTTTCGAAAGAAATAGGGTTTTTCTTAAATTGTCTTAAAAAGGGTTTTTAGGTTTTTAAACACATTATTGATAGCTGGTAAATGCTAAATAATTATGACACCTACATGAAAAATATTGGAAAATAAAAGCTTTTTGAGCACAACAAACTTTCTTGAAAGGTTGTTGTTAACAAGATAGACTGTTTCCTGCCTTTTTAAAGGGTTTTTGAAAACTAATTTTCCCTCTCTTTATGATGGTTTTTTTTAATCAGTTTCCTTGTCTATAAATAGTAAGCATTTACGTCTCATTAGAGGGTGTGCAAAATATTGAGTAAGAAACATTTTGAGAGATAAGAAATACACAAGGCATAATATATTTTATTAAACACAAATACAATCTTAGAGCTTAAACTTTACTCTTCAAGCTTTGTGAGAAAGCAACAGTAGAGTGTTGTTGTTGTAATTCGTCTTCAACAAAGGGGTTGAAGATTGGGAGGTGTATGTGAGTTCAAACACGAGTGAGCACATTCAGAGTTGAGTGTGGGGTTTTTGGTTCCATGAGTTTGGAACGGGTTGAGTGTGTAATCGTGTTATTCTGAGTTGAATTAATAAGATGCATAGGGTAGGAGGATGTAGGCCTTGAATTTGGCCGAACCTCGTTAAATTTGGTGTTCTTGTTTTTTATTGTTTTCCAATTCATATCCGCTGCAGGAATCACCATAACCGGTTCTAAATCAAGAATCAAGAAAATTTAAATTCGTAATCATTTCACAAAACACTCAATTCAGCCCCCCTTTTGAGTAGATCATGAATTCTCAAGAAATGAATGCAATAGGGTACGACAACAACACCCCCAAGTTCAATGGCAAGAATTATGCCTGGTGGAAGAATAGATTGAAGAACATAATCATTGGAATTGATTATGAATGCTGGTTGGTTGTGAAGAATGGCCCTCTAACCGTGACTGAGAAAGATGCTGAGGGAGACACTGTGCAAAAGAAAGAAAGCGATTACTCTGTTGACTTCAAGAAATTGGAGAAGAATGCCAAGGCAATGTCCATCTTACAACAAGCAATTGCTGACAATGAGACCAATCGTATCTCTGCTTATGTAAGTGCAAAGGAAATCTGGGATACCCTTGAACTTGCTTATGAGGGAACCAGTGAGGTAAAAAGATCTAAAATAGATTTGATTATGTGATCGGTGCATTTGTGCATCTTATAGGTCATTTTTCATCCTTTTTAGTCTTTGTTTTGCCCATATTTGTGCATTTTTAATTGATTTTTCCTCCGCTCGTTACATGTTACCAAGATTTGGATCTCGTTTCATTTTTGGGTATTTTCTATGCATTTTTGAGAGAAAATGGGAATACAAGTGCTTTGATATTTTGCATGAGTTGTTTCAGGTCCACGCCAAAGCATTCGGAGCCTTGTGTGCGAAGCTCGGGCCCGGGAGTGACAATTCGAAGCTTGAAGTGGAATGGAATCACAACCCCAGCACCGAGCGTCCGCTCCACCCCCACCAAGCGTCCGCTCGGACTCCTTTTCAAGGATGCACGAGCTTCTTGTTCGAGCTAGAGCGTCCGCTCCAACCCTTGGAGCGTCCGCTCCCCTTGCCCAGCCTCAGCACGTCCAAGTACCACCGAGCGTCCGCTCCGACCCTCAGAGCGTCAGCTCCGCCCACGATCAGAAAGGCATTGGCTGCTGGAAGGTGCTAGAGTGTCTGCTCCAACCCATGGAGTGTCCGCTCGCCTGTGCATGGAGCGTCCGCTCCCTCTCTTCAGAGCGTCCGCTCTCAACCCTCAGAGCGTCCGCTCCCACCTGCAGCGGCTCATTTATTCCGAATATTCCCCTTCTCTCTCATGTAATATATAAATACCCCAACTTTTCTAGGTTTGTAGATAACGAAAAATATCAAGAAACTTAGCATTATTTTCAGTATTTTTAGAGAGAGAAACACAAGAGTTTTAGTAGATTTAGCTTGTAATAATCAAGAATTTCTTCTACATTTTGCAATCAATCCATATATTCAATCTTCTAGTTTGGTAACAATTCTTATTTTTCTTTCTTTGTTACTTATTCATCATTTGTATGTTATTATTTGTTGAGTTATTACTTGTCATTAGCTATAATCTCTTGTTCATTGTGCTTGTGATTTTAAGTTTAAATCTTCGAGGTAGTATTTGCAGGTCTAGTTGCTATTTTCCATGTTTATTAGTTTCTATACTTCTTCTATCATGTTTGGTTTATTTATGGTTTTTGTTAGTATGAACACCCCTCTCCTAAGCTAGATTCCTAGCTGGGGGAGGGGGAAAATGATGGTATTTTGATTGTTGAACATGGAGTAATTGTTAGTTTGTTATGAAATAACTTGTTGATGCTTGTTTTCTAACATGGATTGAAATGCTAGATTAGGAGTTTGGCCAACTTCTAGGATAGAATCTTGGACTAACCAAGTGTGGTTGAGGAATCTAAGCATGAGGTTAGAGACAACATGTTAGGAGTGGTCTAGAGTAATTCGAACCGGGTTGTGAGCGAGGTAGAGAATGAGAGATCTAGTCTACCGAGCGATTCGATCCATGGTGTTTGGTTTGGTCTAGGTTGAGATGTTGTGTGAGTGGGTTGGCTGAGAAATCTAAGCCCTCTTGCATAAACTAATCTCCTTGCTTGAAACAAATGATTTTATGCTTGCTATGTTGTTGCTCCATGCTTTATTTTTGGGATATCATGTTCTCCCCCTTTCCCTAGTGCCTTTAATCGTTGATTTTACTTCATGTTAATTTAATTTATTTTGCATTAGATTTAGTTTGTTAAAGTAGTTTAGTCACCTCTCCTCTTTATTAAAAACCCCCATTTCACTCAATAACTTGACTAAGTAATCCGCTTGTTTCTTGTGGTTCGACCCCTTACTTTCCTATACTACTTGTTAGGTTAGCCTAGGGTAATTATTTTTGACCGGATTATGTCAAAGTACGAATTATTTTCTATGAACAAAAATGAGAAAATAAATGAGTGTTTCAGTAGATTTATGGTCATAGTAAATGATTTGAAATCTCTTGGCAAAAGTTTTTCTGATGAGGATCTTGTTAGAAAATTTTTACGTAGTTTGACAGATCAATGGACTGCCAAGGTAACAATTGTATATGAAGCCAAAGATCTTTTCACACTGAGTTTGGAACAACTTATTGGTTCCCTAATAACCCATGAGATGTTGATTGATTCAAAGTATGACAAAGAAACAGTCAAGAGTATTGCACTGAAGGGAACAGTAGAAGAAGAGGAAGATGATGATATAGCTATGATGACTATGAGGATTGAAAAACACTTCGGGGTTCAGAGAAAGAATCTAAGAGGTAAAAATTTCAAGAAAACTAACTCTTCTAATATGGGTTGTTTTAAATGTGGAGACATGGGACATTTCATTAATGATTGTCCAAAACGGAAAGATAAGCAATCCAAGAAGATTGACAAGAAGGCATTCAAGAATGCTAGGTTTGCCTCTATGTGTGGTAACTCTGACTCTGGTTTTGATCATGAGGAAGAGGAAACCCAAGAATCTGAGAAATGCATGGCTGCTATGGCAACACCAGGAGGAAACAATACATCTTCAGGAACCAGTGGGAGAACCAGATCTGGAGACAACTGCTTCATGGAAAAGGATGAAGTTCCGCAAGTACATAAGGTAAATCTTGTTAAAGTTCGTGAAGATGTGCATGAATATGATAGAGATAATATTCTTGAAGGTATTGATACCTTGGTAGATGAATGCTATAGACTAGGTGATAATTACACAACTTACAAATCAAAGTTTAAAGATAAACGTGAGGAGTGTAGAATAGTTATTGCTAGTTGTGAACACCTAGATATGATGTGTCGTCAACTAACAGATCAAGTGGATGAACTTGAGGAAGAACTAGATAAGTGTAGGTTGGAACTGGAAACAGTTAAGTTCTCTGCACCAAACAAGGATGAGGATTGTCATAGTGATGGTGAGGAGAACACATTTGCCTGGTTCCCTTATAACTTATCTACCTTGAGTAAACTTCCTGATTTGTTAGAGATTAAGGGTAAGGCAAAAACCTTGAGTAGATCTGACCTTTTAAAAGATTATGATTTGATTTTGAATGATTTAGAGGATCTACACAAAGTGTTTGTTTTACTCAAAGATATACCACATATTGTATCTTATTTGAATACTCAAACAATGATTGATGAATATGAAGGTAAAATCTGTGATCTAATTGTTGAGATCTCTCAATTAAAAAAGGGAAAGAAACCAGTAATTGTTGACATGCCAAATGAGTCCATGGTTTCAAAGCTTAATACTGATTTTGAAAACTTGAAAAAGGAATTCACCTTCACGAATGAGAAAAATGAACTTCTTCTTAAAACTCTTGAAAACAGGGACAGAGAGCTTCAAAATAGTCAAAAGCATGTTGACAAATTACTGAGTGCTAAAATGTCCTTGAATCATCTTACCTCCTTAACAGGAAACAGTGGTAAAGCTGGTCTTGGTTTTTCCAGCAGAAGAACCATGGATAACTTGCACCCTAGAGAAAATTCTTGGATCAAAGAATTCAAGAAAGGTAAGTATGTTCTTGCAAAGGACATGCATGTGTGTTTTCATTGTTGCATGAATGGGCACAAGATTCACAATTGCACAGCTAAGAATAAGAGTGTTGAAAAGAACACTAACATGCTGAATTGGTCTGGGTTGAGAAGAACCAGTCTGGACCAACTGTTTGTGGAAGGGGACCCAAAAAGGTTTGGGTTCCCAAAGCTACCTATTAATTGCGTTTTTACGGCTAAAAAGAAACGACGTACCCAGTGGTATTTAGACATTGGCTGCTTAAGACATATGTCAAGTGATAAAAAGGAATTACTTTCACTAATAGCCTTTACTGGTGGAAGTGTTACCTTTGGGATAACATTAAGGGAACCATCACTAGTATAAGTAAAGTAGGTAACTCACGCTCACCTGCAATCAATGATATTTATTATGATGATGGCTTGCAACATAATCTTTTGAGCATTTCTCACCTATGTGACAAGGAAAATAGGGTAGTATTTCAAGCTAACCTTTGTCATGTAGTTGACTCTCAAACAGGTGAACTTGTTTGTGAAGGAACCAGGAAAAATAACATTTCTGTTACTTACTTGGATACAATTCTCAAACTCAATTCCATTTGCTTGAAAGCTGTTTCCCATGATAATCAATGGATTTGGCATAAAAGATTTGGACATGCTAGCTTGACACTTCTAAACAAACTAAAGTCACAAGACTTAGTTGTTGGTTTATCTAACATTAAGTATGAAGCTGATACAATTTGTTCAGAATGTGCCAAAGGGAAACATGTCAAGTCTTCTTTTAAACCCAAAAGTGTCATTAGTACTAACAGACCCTTCGAGCTTATACAGATTGATTTGTGTGGTTCCATGAGAGTACAAAGCCGAAGAGGTCATAGGTTTGTGTGTGTTATTGTTGATGATTTTTCCAGGTACACTTGGGTTATACTCCTACTGTAATGACCTAGATTTTTATTGGTATTTTTGCCGATAATTATGTGTAATTATGTGTATTTGTGTGTTAGTTCAAATTTATTTTGAACTATTTATTTTATTTTATGTGAATAATTTCGATTTAATTCAAAATATTTATTTTCAGTTTTTATTATCTATATTTATTATTTAATTAATTAGAATTTTTATTATTGAATTTTTTCTAATTAATTATTTAATATTTTGGGCTAAGTTGGTTATTGCATGATTAATCAAGTAAATTATGTAAATTAGCCCAATGGATCACGAGAGCCCGTTTAAAGGCCCATTTTTACCCCTTGGCCGGTTTTCTAGTGCATGGGCAAGTGGTGCCACTTGCCTTGTGTTCATACCTTGGCTAACTCTATAAATAGGAGAGTTAGTAAGGCCTTTGCTCATTTTTGCCATCAAAAGCTCTTGCCATCAATTTCAAGCATAAATCTCTCCCATTTGCTCTCTAGTTCACATGCCATTATTGAGCAATTGAAACCCATCAATTGTTCATCATTTTTCCTAGCCCAAAACTTAAAGATTCAAAGTTTATTGATCTTTAAGTGTTCAAACACAATCCTAAACACATTAATTTCATTCAAGATCTCTAGTTCGGGTTTGCTTTAGGATTGCACATTGGGGGTTCGTGCGTGTTCGTGTGCAGTGGGCCGTGCAAGGTGCAGCAGAGGGCCGTGCTCGTGTGTCGTGTAAAGCCGTGGTGCTCGTGTGGCAGTGGTGGTTCGTGCGACACAGCCGTGCTGGGCAGCCGTGTGTGCAAGTGTGCCGTGTTCGTGTGGTTCGAAGCAAGGCCGTGTGCAACGTGGTTTGGGCCATGTGGTGTTCGTGTGTGCCTTGTTCCGGGCAGCAACTTTTTTGTGTTAATTTTGTGTGTTATCTTCAATAAGGTAACATACTTTCTCAACCTTTTTGGTATACTATGTCTATAGTATAGATTAAATGCATGTTTGGGTTGTTTAATGTTGAATATCCATGATTTCATGTATGGTTTATATTCTGAATTTTTATATGGTTTATATGATGTTTTGATGATGGTTTTCATGATTTTTATGATTGATTATATGTTGTTTTATGATCATGAATATTATGTTAAAGTTTGATGAATTTTGGATGAGTAAAAGTTGAATTTTCGATTGGTTGATGATGATGTTATGCGTGTGATGTATGGGTTTAGATGAGTTCTTGAATCTTGATTGAGTTCTTGATTGAAGATCTTGAATCTTGAATGAGTTCTTTATGAGTTCTTTATGAGTTCTTTGAGTTCTTTATGAGTTCTTGATGAGTCTTTTTAGGTTCTTGATTGAATCTTGAAAGTTAAAGAAAGTGGTTTAAAACTTAAAGAAAGTTAAAGATTGAGTCTAAATTGATTAAAGAATGGAATTTAAATGATGGTTTATGGTTGGTTAGACTCAAGATCAAGGCGCAAAGGCAATCTTGAGTATAACTTCGTTGATTAACTAGTTATTTTCGAGAATCAAGGCGTAAAGGCAATTCTTGAAATTAATTTAGTTATGAATAAATTGATTAAAATGATTAAAGATTTAATTAATAATTAGCTTGATTTCATTTCTAGACGCCTGATACTTTGAGTAAGATTCATTGTATTTGGGTTACGACGTTGCCCCTATTCCATCCGCGGTATTGGGATAGTTGGAGTCATACTATGTGATCTTTTGTGGATTTCCAGTAAGATTGGTTTCACGGGACATGGATTTCCAGTAAGATTGGTTTCATGGGGTTTGGGAGTAAGATTCTCAAATCCGAGCATAGTAGAAAGTTCGATCGCGTAAGATGCGTTCGTACGAGCACAGTCCGGTCTAGTATATGAATGATTGCGCCAAAGATGGTTGATTAAGTTGGTTTGAGTCGAGTTCACGTGTGGGTTGATCTTGTACACTGGTTTATTGATTTGATGTTTTTTATTTGATTTATGCTATGTGCATGTGTATTCCCATTAGGGTGAGTCAGTTATGTTACTCGCCACTGATGGTGGACTGTTGTATGTTTTTCAGGTATTTCTGATGACGATACTCTTGCTTAGATTTGGGTTGGGCGAGCGACGTTTATTGTTTCTGTTATTTGATGTATTTCCTATTTCTGTCGTTTATAGATAGTATTGGTATATTGTATAGACTTTATACGTTACTGTTGGACTCTTTATACGTTGTTTTGGACTCTGACGTGTGGTTGGAGTTACTCGTATTTTAGTATTTTTAGTTTGACTTTTGGACTAGTTATGTACAACTTGTGGGTATTTGTACGTTTTTGGTTTATTAATAACATTTTCGAGGAATTAGTTTAATTTCTTAAGTATTTTGAGTTGTAGTTTCTAACTATTCGACTCGTCGGTTTCTTCCGCGCCGATTTAAGTGAGTCGGGTCGTTACAGTTGGTATCAGAGCCGAATAGGTTCTAAGTGAAGTTTTTAGGATTTGAGTTAAACCCGGGAGTTGAGAGCTTTACTTTTCCCGAGTGAATCAACCAAATTCTAGGATTATGTGAAGGGAGAAGAGTTGGGTAGAAAGACCGGGATAAGACCTTTTTATTTCTTTTCTTCCTTTATTTTGATTACTCGACTTTGGTGGGGTGATTGACTAACATTTATCCTTGTTATGTCTTTTGTTGTGATGCGTTACAACATGTCTACACCTCGCCGGTTGAGTACTGGACGACAGAGGTTGCGGGCACTCGAGGAGGCGATCCTTACGTTGGCGCACCATAGTCGTCATACGCCGAGTACGCAGTCGACGTTCGATCGTATCGCACGTCATCGACCTCCGACTTACGACGGGGTTGCCCACCCCACTACTTTGGAGAGCTGGATCCGCGAGATGGGGAAGCTCTTCGACGCGACGTTTTGTCCCGAGCACGAGAGGGTACAGATCGCCGCATATTACTTACGTGGAGAGGCCGATAACTGGTGGACGTTAGCGAAGGATGCGTACCAGCCGTTGCATGCAATGTCTTGGACCGAGTTTATCAATAAGGTTCAGGAGCGTTTTTACCCCGACGAGTTGCAGTGGCAGAAACAGGAGGAGTTTCGTACTCTTGCACAGGGTAAGATGACTGTCCAGGCGTACACCGATTGATTTACGGAGTTGTCGAGGTTCGCTACGTCTGTGGTTCCATCGGAGAAGGATCGGGTCAAGCGCTACATCAAAAAGCTAGATCCGAGGATTCGAGTTCACGTGATCAGTAGTGGAGCGACGACGTTCCAGCAGGCCTACGAGGTGGCACTCGAGATACAGGCATCGATTACTGAGGAGGATTCGAGCAAGAAGAGAGCTCCGGTTCCGACGACTACAGCTTCGTTTAAGAAGCCCCGGTTTGGCACACCTAGCAGTACCCCTTCGACCACGAGTTCGCGTAAGGGTAGTGATGGCTCGAAGTGTAGAGGTTGCGGCCGAGACTTCCATCCAGGGAAGCGGTGCGACGGTTCTCCTATCACTTGTTTTACTTGCGGTAAGGTAGGCCATAAGGCGTCGACTTGTCCCGAGAGGAAGCCAGATTCAGAGGTTAAGCAGCTTCTGGCATCGACGAAGTCTCCGGTGAAGAACCGAGTCTACTGTATGACCGAGGCGGAGGCCGAGGTTCAGCCTGACGTCGTATCAGGTAGATTTCTTGTCTCTAGTGTGTTAGCATTAGTTTTATTTGATTCTGGTGCTACTGTTTCTTTTATGGCTAGTAGTTTTGTCTCAAGGTCTAACCTTCGAGGCAGCCTTCCTGTTAGTTCAATTGTTACTCTCCCTTCCGGAGAGGATTTTGTTTGTCAGCGTGAATTCCGAGGAGTGCCTATCGTGATAGCTGAGGAGCAAGCGAAGGCCGATCTGAAGGAGTTTCCACTGATAGAGTTTGATGTTATACTTGGTATGGACTGGCTGTAAAGGTATCGAGCGATCATTCGTTGCCGAGATCAGTCAGTAACATTCCGAGGATTTCAGGGCAACCGAGTTACCTACTCTGGGTTCGTCCTTAAGAAAGGAGTAAAGGTAATCTCTGCCTTGAAGATGAGGAAGCATCGCCAGAAGGGCGATATGGTGTATCTTTGTCAGGTACGAGACTTGACTGAGGAGCATCTGTTGGATGAGATACCTATAGCGAGGGATTTCAGAGACGTATTTCCTGATGAGCTACCAGGCGTTCCACCTGAGCGTGATTTCGAGTTTCATATCGACTTAGTACCCGGGACAGCGCCAATTTCGAAGGCACCGTACCGGATGGCACCATCTGAGTTATTGGAGTTAAAGACACGACTCCAGGATTTGATCGATAAGGGCTTCATTAGGCCAAGCGTTTCTCCGTGGGGAGCACCTGTGCTCTTCGTGAAGAAGAAAGATGGTAGTATGCGCCTGTGCATAGACTACCGAGAGTTGAATCGGGTAACTATCAAGAATAAGTACCCGTTGCCTAGGATTGAGGACCTGTTCGATCAGTTGCGAGGAGCAGGAGTGTTTTCGAAGATAGATCTTCGATCTGGATATCATCAGATTCCAGTCAAGAAAGAAGACATTCCGAAGACTGCTTTTCGTACTCGATACGGCCATTACGAGTTTGAGGTGATGCCCTTTGGCCTCACTAATGCGCCAGCCGTGTTCATGGACCAGATGAACCAGACGTTTCACCACTTACTCGATAAATGTGTCGTAGTATTTATAGATGATATCTTGGTCTATTCGAGAGATGAGTCTGAGCATACGGAACATCTCCGGATGGTACTTGAGATATTGAGGAGTCATAAGTGGTTCGCGAAACTCTCCAGGTGTGAGTTCTGGCTTCGCGAAGTAGCCTTTCTAGGTCATGTGATCAGTAAAGAAGGCATTAAAGTAGACCCGGCTAAGATTAAGGCTGTAGTAGACTAGAGTAGCCCGAGAAATGTGGCGGAGGTTCGTAGTTTTCTGGGCTTGGCCGGATACTACCGACGATTCGTCCAGGACTTCTCCAAGATTGCTAGGCCGATGTCTAGTCTCCTGCAGGAGGAGGTTCGATTCGTTTGGACGGAGGCTTGCGAGCAAGCATTTCAGCAGTTGAAACAGAGATTAGTCTCTGCTCCGATTCTTACTCTTCCGAACGATGAGGAGGGCTTCGAGGTCTACAGTGATGCTTCGAAGAGTGGCTTAGGCTGTGTGCTCATGCAGCGTGGGAAGGTCATCGCTTACGCATCGAGACAACTGAGCGTAACTATCCTACGCATGACTTGGAGTTAGCAGCTGTAGTGTTCGCGCTCAAGATTTGGAGGCACTATCTCTATGGTGGTTCGTGTAGAGTATTCACGGATCACAAGAGTCTCAAGTACATCTTCACTCAGAAAGACCTCAATATGAGGCAGAGGCGGTGGCTTGAGTTGATCAAGGACTACGACCTGACGCTCAACTATTGCGAGGGTAAGGCGAACTTGGTTGCGGATGCGCTAAGTCGCAAGCATCGCTTGAGCTTCAGTAGAACCCGTGGTTCCGTCAGACTTCGTCTGACATCGATAAGTGCCGACCTGATTTCATTCGGGAACTGCGCGAGGGTCAGCAGAACGACCCGCAGCTAGCTAGGATTCGAGAGGCTCTGCGGCAAGGCAAAGCCGTAGGTTTCGAGATTGCTTCTGATGGTGGTATGCGCTTTCGAGGGAGGTGGTGTGTACCGGGCTGTTCTGATCTTAGGAACAGAATCATGTCCGAGGCACATAACTCGCCCTACTCTGTTCATCCCGGTGGTAATAAGCTTTACCAGGATCTTAAGGGCCAGTTCTGGTGGCCTAAGATGAAGAGGGATGTAGCGGAGTTTGTTACTCGGTGTTTGACCTGTCAGAAGGTCAAGATTGAGCATCAGAGACCAGGAGTTCTGTTGCAGCCACTACCTATTCCGACCTGGAAATTTGAGTCGGTATCTATGGACTTCGTAGTGAGCTTACCCACTTGCAATGGCTTGAATGCTATTTGGGTCATAGTGGATAGGTTGACTAAGGTCGCTAGATTCATTCCGATGAAGATGACCTGGTCGATGGAGCGTCTAGCTGAGGCGTACACTCAGGACATAATCCGACTTCACGGAGTTCCGAGGGAGATTGTTTCTGATCGGGATCCGAGATTTCTGTCTCGTTTCTGGAAGTCAGTTCAGGAAGCCTTTGGGACGAAGCTGAAGTTGAGCACCGCTTTTCATGCGGCGACTGATGGTCAGACCGAGAGAACCATCCAGACTTTGGAGGATATGCTTCGAGCATGTACTCTGGAGTATCACCAGTCTTGGGTACGTGTGCTCTGCTTGATAGAGTTCTCCTATAATAATAGCTATCACTCCAGCATTGAGATGGCTCCGTACGAGGCCCTGTATGGCAGGAAATGTCGGAGTCCTATATGTTGGAATGATATCAGTGATTTTGTGGCTTTAGGACCTGAGATGGTACGCGATACTATCGAGAAGGTCCGAGTCATCCGGTCTAAGATGCAGGCCGCTCAGAGTCGTCAGAAATCCTACGCCGATAATCGACGTAGACCGCTGGCTTTCGAGGTAGGTGACAAAGTCTTGCTTAAGGTTTCGCCATTCAAGGGAGTGGTACGCTTTGGTCAGAAGGGGAAACTCCGACCGAAATATGTGGGACCTTACGAGATACTTGAACGAGTTGGGGAGGTGGCATATCGATTGGCATTACCACCTAGTTTGGCTAATGTGCATGATGTATTCCATGTTTCCCAGCTAAGGAAAAATGTACACGATCCTACTCACGTGATTACAGCGGATCCGGTCATAATTGAACCGAATCTGACCTACTCACGTGATCAACATGTTGGTTCACGTGCTCTCCCTCAGAATGCGGCTCACGAGAGGGTACAGATCAGCATTCTCAGGGAGAATCAGGACATGTTGGTTCCTCTCAAGAAAATTAGGTAAGGGACTTAGGGGGAACAAGTGAGCAAAACAGAGAAAATCCCCCTGAGCCACAAGGTATTAATGATCATGGTAACAGCATGCACCCTCATGTGACTGGTACTCTTAATTCTGTAAACTCAGAGGTGCAAGCTGTTTCCAATCAAAATCAAGGTGCACAAAATGACTTGTTTTTAAGAAATTGTAGATATCAATCTTCTCATCCCACTGATCAAATTTTGAGTGACATTAATAAGGGGATTCCAATGAAGAGTAGTATCTATAAAAACTTTTGTGCACACTCTTCTTTCTTGTCTAGTATAGAACCAAATGACTATAAAAAGGCTTTGACTGATCCAGATTGGTAATATCTATGTAAGATGAGTTAAATCAATTTGAAAGAAATCATGCTTGGCATCTTGAGCCAAGACCCCTGGATAGGTCAGTCATTGGTACTCGTTGGGTATTCACAAATAAATTGGATGACCTTGGTACCATAGTCAGAAACAAAGCAAGACTTGCAGTGCAAGGTTATAATCAACAAGAGGGAATTGATTATGATGAAACCTTTGCACCTGTTGCTAGATTAGAGGCCATTAGAATCTTGATTGCATTTGCTGCTCACATGAATATTAAGTTGTTTCAGATGGATGTCAAGACGGCCTTCTTGAATTGTTATTTGAAGGAAGAGGTATTTGTTGAGCAACCACCTGATTTTGAGGATAGTAAGTGTAACACCCTGAAAATTTCCTAATTGAAAACTCTAAACATAATTTAAAATTATGACATAAAATATATTGGAAACGAAATTTCCAAAGCATTACCGCCACGTGTGAAAACGTTTCGGCTTATTCAAAACTTTGCAGCGGAAAAACTTTAACAATTAATTAAACCAAATAAATTAAATGAAATACATTTTAAACAAGCTCAAATACAATAATCACAAACTCTCTTTTCACACCAATCCCAAGACCATGCGTATGCTGAAATCCTGAACTTCAAATCATCAAGTTAACCTGTGCAGTTCTGCTCCCCAATAATACAAGTGTATAAATTGGTTCATCACAGGGTCATTAAGGCGAGGGCCATGACCAAAGAAAACACGTACAAAAGCACATAATCAGCAAAAGCTGAGTACATATATACAACAAGATATGCACATATAATGTAACAAGATTAAGTGATGCAAATGATAACCTGCTAAACACTCTACATGATCAATTCCCATACATTCCTAGACTCTATCAGTTTATAAGGAGATTTGGATTCAACATCGAACGGGTTTCTAAAGATAAGTAACTATGCCCTCTAGGGCCCCACTCGGTTGCAAGTCGAGTGGTAAAACTGTGCCACTTTAAAGTGACGGGATCCTAGGCCAAAATAAATAAAACTAAACAAGGATGTACAACGTCTTGTACCCCTTGGTAGAAGCTATTTAGCTCTCCCCATATGTTCATACTCAAGGTGTATACGTTCCAAGAGTTTTGGTGTGAATTCTCTTTCACTTTATGTGATTTATCATATTTAATTAGTAACTGTGAAGACTCACCCCATACCAGACATTACACAACCTGATGAATCGAACAACACATTTCCCGTTTTTAAGGTTCCCTATAACTAGGCGATCACATAACCAATTTTTAATTATCTGAGCTTGCCTATGCCCAATCCAACAATGTGGTTAGGTTAAACCTTTATCCTTGTCTCAATCTCCCAAAGGGAGTGAGTAAAAATACTACCTGGACTCAACAGGTGAGTAACAACATATTCCTTGCCTAAATTGCAATGACATACCTTTCCTTTTCGATAACTATAATAAACAACCCACACTCGGGAAGTCACACTACTTGATAATAAATTCTTTCCTCACAACGTGAAGGATTATATAAATAAATAAATTTCCTTTTCCAAACTATATGCATCCATACATATATATGCACAACATTTCATCATAGTCCACACAATTTCCTAATTATGTTACTACTTTAGAAAATAATTCTTGCGTACACACGTACCTGGTATAATATACTCGACTAGCCACAATTAACGGAATTCTCCGCACTCAAAGTGTCCTACAATAAAACATTGGGGCTAATTAATATCCCCTCAACACTACAACTAACCTAAATACATATTACAATATTCCAGCCTCTAAATAAATTTCAAAAATCATTTTCGACTCCTTAATTTAATTTAAAATTCTGAAATTGTGCCCTCTAAATAAAACACTAGGCGAATACTAATTTAAATATTTTAAATATCGTCTTAGTGTATTAAAACTAAAATTCCAGCCTTTATAAAACACTAAAAACCCTTCCGAAATGTCCCGAAAATCAATTTTTAAAGTTTTAACAACACCCGACAGGTTTCTAACACTACCGGAAACCCTTATACGCAACTAACAATTAAAATCTTTGAAATTAAACTACTTTTCCAAAAATCACAGCAATATAAAAACCTTTTAAACCCACAAAATAAATGTTTAAAGTCTCAAATTCGCATAAAAAGACCATACAACAAGCAGGGTATAATTCTACCCCAAAAATACTAAGAAAACAATAAATATAATATTTTAAATAAAATTTCAGAATATTATTTTTCATTAAAACACTTCCTAAAGGTTGCAATATACTTTTTAGGTCATAAAAGCATCATAATTCAAACTCTACTTCGCTTTGAACAATTCAGACACATAAAAACCAAAAAAAAAGGCGTACCAAACAAAAATCTTTAAATTTCCAACTCCCTTTTTAAATCTGAAATTTACTAATATTATCATAACAAAATCAGAATTAAAACCCCTATAAAAACCTAAGTATAAAATTCGAACAACCTAACAATATAAGCATAAAATAGGATTTTTAGGGTTTAAACAACATATAAAACAAATCTGAAATTCAGCCTTAAAAATTATAAACAAATCAGAATTTAAAAATCAAGAAAACCCATCCTAAACAATTATTCAAACACATAATTTCATATATAAATTTCAGATTCGAAACAACAAGAAAATTAAAGAGGAAAAGAGTTATTTTATTAAGTATTTTTTTTTTTAAAAAAAGTACCGACAGCAGGCGACGAGAACGGCAGGCGGCAGGAGGCTGGGCGTCGGCGAACAGACGGCATGGACGGTGGTGGTCTGGTGGTGCAGCTGACTCGCTGCTGTTGTCGTTCGTTGTAGTTGTTATTTTTCTCCCTTTTTTTTTCCTTCTTGTTTGAAGTGGGTGTTGTTTCTTTTTTTTTTTTTTTCAAATTTAGGGTTTTGACCTATTTTGGTGTACACTAGGGTATTTATATAGCTTGGGTCCAATTTGAATTTCCTACTAGGTTGGGTTTGCAACGATATGAATAAATAATTTTACCCTTTTTCAAACCGGAAAGTTTTATTTTATTAACGACGCCCAAAATACATAATTAAAACCTTTGATATTATTTCAAATATGATTTAGTCAAATTCCTTTATAAATTATTTAAATATTTAAATAAATATTTTTATATATATTTACTTTAAATCATTTTATTAATCCTAATTCGTAAAGCAGTATAAAATACGTGTATATGTTATAAAATACGTATAAAAATACATGTAACAATGTACGAAAATACGGGATATTACAGTAAGTTTCCCCAATATGTATACAAGTTAGATAGAGCACTTTATGGATTAAAAAACTCTCCAAGAGCTTGGTATGACAGGTTGTCTAATTTCCTTATGGAAAATGAATACAAAAGGGGAACAATTGATAAAACACTGTTTATCAAAACCAGGGGGAACCATTTGTTAGTAGTACAAATTTATGTTGATGATATTTTGTTTGGTGCTACTAATCAGATGCTATGTAATGAGTTTTCTAGTCTTATGCAGAGTGAATTTGAGATGAGCATGATGGGAGAATTGGGATTCTTTCTTGGTCTGAAGATTAAGCAAGCTGATGATGGGATAATGATCCATCAACAAAAGTACTTAAGAGAGTTGCTGAAGAAGTATGGCTTGGAGAATAGTAAGGCCTATGAGACACCTTTTCCCACATCTACAAAACTTGATGCTAGTAAAAAAGGGTAGGATGTTGAGGCTTCACTATATAGAGAGATGATTGGTTCTCTCTTGTACCTAATAGCTAGTAGACCTGATATAGTGTTCTCTGTGGGATTGTGTGCAAGATTTCAAAGTAATCCCAAGGAGTCACAATTGAAGGCTGTTAGAAGAATACTCAAGTATTTAGTAGAAACAGATGATCTATGCCTGTGGTACCCCAAAGGAACTTCTTGTTAACTCATTGGGTACATAGATGTAGATTATGCTGGTTTCCTAGTTGATAGAAAGAGCATGTCAGGTATGGCACACTTTCTTGGCTCTTGTCTTATTTCATGGGGTTCTAAAAAGCAAAACTCGGTTGCCCTATCCACAACAGAGTCAGAATATATTGCTGCATCTTGGTGCTGTTCCCAGCTATTGTGGATGATGTGTAAATAAGGGGGTCTTTGATTTTGGCAACATGATCTCCTGAGATTGTAATAGTTGAAATTTTCAAGTAAAAAAACTTGAGTTATCTTTTCTTACATATGAGTTGAGTGATTCTTTCATATGTTGGAGCCCTAACTAAGTGAGGTTGAGTGATTCATGCACTTAGTTAGTCTTGAATAATCTTTTGTTGAGGAGTGAAGAGATTATTCGAACCCCTATTTGATGATAATCTTTGCCTAGGGATTAGGGAGATTACTCATCCATTGTGTGATTTAGTAGACAATAAACACCAATTCGTGATTGCCCCTTCTACCACGCATCAAATTGGTATCAGAGCCAAGGTTGAAGATTCGTCGAAGGTGTTCGTGCAGTTTGGTGATTTTCCAGAAAATTGTGCAAACTTCAAACGAGTATTTCTAGGTGCATACTAGGTCTTTTTTAGTCGTTCTTTTTTTGTTGTTTTGTAATCCTTTCTCGTATTTTTTGTAATGTTTGTAGAATTCTTATAATTTTATTGGAGTCTGTAAAAATTCGAGACTAAAGGGTGCACAGATTTGTGTTCGAATCTGCACACTCAAAAGTTTGAGGATAGTGTGATTAGTGTATTTCGTTTTTTTGTTGATTCTTTTTGGGTTGTCATCTGCACACTCAAAAGTTTGAGGATAGTGTGATTAGTGTATTTCGTTTTTTTGTTGATTCTTTTTGGGTTGTCATCTGCACACTCAAAAGTTTGAGGATAGAGCTCTGGTACCAACTGTAACGATCCATATTTTGAGAAACGACGTTAGCGGTGATAACGTCGTAAACAGGCAATTACCAATCAATCCAATAACAGGAAAGTAACTAAAAATCATGGATAAATGGTAATTATTATTAATAATGAAACCCAATAACGTTTAAAGAAAACTAATAAACTAATCAAGAAATCAGAATTCTTCAACTCAAAAACAAACTAAACTACTAGAAATAGGAACATAAAACAGGAGCCTAAAACACTCGTTCATCACTCAAACCCGTCTCTATCCTTCGTTCTGCTCACCTGTAAAATAAAAATAGGGGTCCAACTTCAATGTCGAATAACTATATTGTCCTACTTAGAAGTAGAACCAAATCATATAAAATAATAGATTACAAAGCAAGAAGCAAAACATGACAACAACAGTCATAGAAATCAACAAGTTCGAATTAGGAACAACAGCGGAAATTCAACAATCATCATTATTCCCGAACATAGACAAGTTCACAATTGAATCAATAAGACTCAACGCGATCTACAACCTATAACATGACCCGCTCGGTCTTCAACCAATAAACATGACTCGCTCAGTTCATTACTGATGAATCGATAGACCCGCTTAGTTTATCACCAATAAACCGATAAACATGACACGTTCGGTCTTCAACTGATAGACATGACCCGCTCAGTTCATCACCGATGAACCGATAGATCCGCTCAGTTTATCACCGATAAACCGATAAACATGACCCGCTTGGTCTTCAACCGATAGACATGACCTGCTCAGTTCATCATCAATGAACCGATAGACCCGCTCAATTTATCAGAGATAAACCGATAGACACGACAAGACTCTAAAGTACTAAAAGACGCCAACAAGTTCATCATACAAACCCATCGCGAGTCACAAGCAATCCAAGAAACACGCATCAACATGCTAACATTCGACAACAAGTTCATCAATCATACGGTTATAATACAAGAGATCAGGCAACACAAAAATAGGGTTCATTGGGTTTCGTGCATGGCCCAAGAGACACAAACCACACGGTTCTCGAGGGCAAGGTTCAAAATCCAGGAACGGGGCACAAGACAAGCCAAAATGCAATAAAAAACTTCAGGCAACAATTCATACGACGATTAACATGATTCATAAACCAAAATAAAAGTTACAATAGAAAATCAAAGCTTTAAACAAGATAATTAAAAAGGTCCAATCTTGGTCATCAAGACCAAGTTGGCGAGTGAAAACAAAATAAAATGTTTCATTTTTAAAATGTTAAAACACGTCATGAATTCAAGAACTTCGAGAAACATGCTTTTTGGCGAAAATCAAAGATGAAGTCAAAGAAAAATTAAACCTTTTAACTATAATCATAAACACACCATGATGAACAAGAAATAACAAGATTCTTCAAGATTTAAATAAAGAACGAATGCAACCATCATGAAAGGTTAAAGCTTTAATTCAAGAATAAGAGATAACAAGATTTAACATGATTGGAATAAAAAAACAAGAATAAAAATCAATTCTTTGATGAAAATATCACACGCATAAACCAGAAAGGAAAACGATTCAAGAAATCATCACTTTGCTTCGAAATTCACGAGTAATCATAAAACAAGATTCAACCATAAAAATAACTTGAAAGATTAATCAAGATTCATGAAATTCATGCATAAAACGAATAAAAACTCATGCTTTAGAATACCTTACTTACACACATAAAACTAAACAAGAACGGTCAAGAAATCTTAGATTAACAAAGATATTCATACAAGAACTTCAATGCAAGATCATAGAATATCATACCATGAAAAGATTAATCAAGAAAAAACATTAAACAAGCAAGAAATCGAAAATAAACACCTAATGCTACACGATTTTACACGCATGGCATCAACAACAACAACAAACTATCTAACCTTATTATCCTATGAAATTCAATCCTAATCCTAAGTAGAAGAGCTAGTTACCTAATGAAGTAACACACACAAGAAACACACCCAGCCTCACGTCTCACTCGACACCAAGCACGGCCAAGGCACCACTACACCGTTCATTAGCACGAAGTTTGTCACAAAATGCAAAAGATTGATGATTAATTAGATTTAGATGAAAGAAGTTGAAAGGAAACAATATTTGTAGAATTGGCCAAGGGTGCCGTGAAATACCAAGGAGGGTAGGAGTTTAGTTTGCTTTGTTGAAATATAAGAATAGGGGTTAAAAGATGTAGCATTGGGGGGTATTAATAGATTAGGTTTACTCGAAATTAGGATAGAGTTAACTAGTTTCTTGGAGGGTTTTTATTAAGGTTGGTAACTAAATGCAAGAGGGGGCAGGCGGCTAGGAGGACTTGGGGCCTCGGTTTTGGGCTTGCACATCCAATACAATTAAGTCCTTTGGCCCAAAAATAGAGTGTTTTGGCTTGAAGGCTTAATTCACAAGAAATTTTATGCCCCAAAATTTAGGGTCATTACACCAGGTACCCTTGAGGTTAGGCCTAATAGCCAAAATGCCATTACTTTTTTGGACCTACCTCAGGTACCCCTAGAGTTAGTATAAATTGCTAGAATACCATTATTACTAACGGAACCCTAACACCGTTACTAATTATTATTTTTTTTTAAAAAAAGACTAAAAAAGACAAAAAAAAGAAACAAAATAAATAACCCCCACCCACCCACCCGTATTATCATTCCTCTCTCCTTCTTCCTCTTCTTCTCCTCCCATCCTATCTTTCCTCCCTAACTCATTCTCAAAACCACATCCCTTCCAAAACCATCGCACAATGGCAACAACAACCCCCACCCCATCTTCTCTCTCCTCAGTTCGCCATGGCAACAACAATGAAGAAAGATGGTTGGGTTTTCGAATTTGGATGATTGGTGGTGGAATTCGGTGGGTTTGGGTCGGTGGTTCATAGGTAAATTGCAAGGGATGGGTTTGGGGTGGCAATGATGGTGGTGGGTGGTTGAAGGGGTGTGGTGGCAGGTCTGGGTTCGGGTGGTTCGTACGGTCTGGGTTTGCTTTTTTGGGGTTGGTTTTAATGGTAGTCGTGGATCTGGGGGCGGTAATGATGGTGGTCATGGGTTTTGGGGAGGTTTCGATGGTCTGGGTTTGCTTTTGTGGGGTGGATTTTAATGGTTGTCGTGGATTTGGAGGCGGTAATGATGGTGGTTGTAACACCCCGTATTTTTGGGGTTAGAATTTTAGATAATAAGTTTGTCTTTCTTGTTGCCTTAAAAATTTATTTCAAAAACTATTAATGAATCCCCTGTTTTATAAATGGAAAATCTTTTTTAAAATTATTTTCCGAGAATTTATGTTATTAATATTTTATAAAATGTGTCAAACAAAATTTTCCTTTTGATGGCTATCCTACATTCTTTCATTTGGCCTCGACCCGTTAGGTTCCTAAAACCCCATCTTAAGGCAATTCAAGTTGTGGTCCGACTCAAATTTAATGTTGAATTAATGACGAGTAGGCTAAGTAGGGGTTAGAAGTAATTTTAGTTCCTTTCTTGGTAACCGGGCTTGAATAGCTTTTTCATATGATTTCTAGCCCAAGTTAAAAGATAGCTTTGGGAATAGTAATCCAGTTCAGGAATTCATTTCAAGCCCATAAACTATTTCAGTGTTTGGACCATATCTCTTACCTTGGCCCAAATCCTTCACATTGTTTTACTAGGTAAAACCCTCTAAGATAACCGGCCCCTTCCTTTTTATTTTCTTAATTTGATTAATTCAATTTATTTGCTAAAATTATTAAACTAGATATCTATAGTTGACCTTACCCAAAAATCAAGTTTTTATCCTAACCTCACTACTAAAATTTAGGGAAGGAAAACAAACCTATTACTCCATCATACCACACGGCCTCCTCCATATTTTAAGAGAGGAATTCAACAATTATAGTATTATCTTTCCCTATGAAACAATTCACAAATAATCTCTAGAAAAAAACCTCTTGCTTAGGAATTTACCCTCAAAGATTGGAACAAGAAGAAACAGAACCTCAAGAACCGTGTGGCACTTGTTTGATTGTTCGAACCATACACTTCCACAATAGGTAATTAGTTTGTTTTATTTAATCTTTAGGATTATTTAGTAATATAATTTTTAGAATAGATTTAGAACAAGTTTAGAATTATTTAGAATTGCTTAGAATTAACTTAGAATTATTATGAGCATGTTATTATTAAATCCTTATGAATGTCGAGTGGTTGAATTAATTTTCTATGATTTTAACTTACAATTTGATACAAGTTTATGCATATGTTATGATTCTTGATAGATAAACTTAAAGATTTAATTGATGTCTTGCATCTTATGTACATGTCGTGCAAAAAGTCGAGTACCCTCATGTTGTTCGAGTGTTACTAGTGTTCAAGAATTGATCTTTTAATCTTAATCTTGCTATATTGATGATCTTTGATGAATTTCTTGAATTAGTTCTTTATCTAGTTAAAGTTCTTGAAAACTAAAAACATAATCTTGAATATTCATAAAGGATGTCGTGTGATAAGTTTTGATTAACACCAATATGGTTTGAGAATCTTGAATAAAATCTAAAGCATGAATATTTATTAAGTTCATCCAGTATTATTAATCTTAACATTTTCTAGAAATATAAAAGAAGGATTTAATCTTGGTTTAATACTATAAAAGCCGTGTAGTATTTTATGTAAGAAGGGTGTGATTTTAACTTGTTTTCTTGATAAAAGACTAGAGTTTGAAATTATTCTTGGAATTATTTTCACTATTTAATTAAAGCTTGTATTTTTCTAATTAGAATAAAACTTGATTTCTTGACAAATACCTTCTAAAAAGTCGAATGGAATGAGGAATAAAAAGAATTGATTTTTAATGTTTAATTGTTATAAAGACTAGATTATGAGTATTTTCTTGAAATTATTTTTAATTAATTAACGTTTGCATTTTGGATTGATGATTGTTTTGATTAAGTGAATTATAAAGATGAATTGTTGTATTATTATTAAGAGGAACCGTGTGCCTTTGGTAAGTTATGGATAAGTTTTGGCTTTTATCTTGTACTTATGATTGAATTATATTGTTGTATTATGTTTATTGCATGCCTTTACGTATGAACTTGATGAATTGATTGATTAATGATGAATGATGAATTTTCATGTGGTGATAGAATAGATGTCGAGTAAATTGAGTCTTGGACTAGAGTTTTGAGTCAAGTTAAGATGAACTAGAATCGGTTAGAAGTCAAGTCGTGTCAATGAGAGTCAAATTGTGAACTAGAAATGTGAACTTGAAAAGATAATTAATTATGATGTGACCGCCTATCTAGTAGCTAAAGTTCCATGAACATAGGTATAGTCGAAGCCACTGTCTCATCTGCGGTTTTGGGGCAGTTCTGGATCCCAGTGTCAGGAAGTAGATCAAAAGTGGTTGACCCGGCATGAGACAAGAAAACTTGGGGAAGAGTTAAGGTTTCCCCTACGAGCATATGACTGTGTCACGGATTAGCACTTGAATTGAACTAGAACTTGAAAGTCAATAGTGGAGTCTAGAAGTCTAGAATTGGATTAAGTTTGTCTTGAGAGTCTTGGATGAACATTCTGTTATGATTTGTTTCCGCTGCGTACTTGAATGTGAATGCCTTTGAATGATTTTTCCTGTTGACTGGTTTGACTGTTCTGTTGATCTGTTCTAATTATTATGTTTCTAATTGTGTTCTACTGATTAAGTAGAACAATCTAATTACTCCCCACTGACTGTGGACCCCAAAATCCCTTTTCAAGTACAGGAGATGAATGTTTGGGTTACGCAAGGGCTGGGATTGTGAGCAAGCGAGTATAGTAGTTTAAATATCTTGATGTCAATTTCTAGCCTTGTAATAACTTTTAGTGGACTTTCCGTAATTGTTAGTAATATTGGACTTTGGTAATCTAACTATTCTAGACTATCTATTGGTATAACTGAATAATTTGAATTAGGTTTAGAGCTTCCGCTGTCATTAATGAAATTGATATTAAAATTTTATGATTTGTAATGATCCGTGTTGTTAAAAAACAACATTACTAAAATGCGGGTCGTTACATGGTCGTGGATTTGAGGGTGATAATAATTCATGTAAATTTTTCACGTTGCTGAATCGGGTACAAATGTTCGCTAGGGCTCAAGATATAGGAGCTCGAGCTACAATTTACATTTTCACTAGATGTAATGGCCCAGATTTTTCGGTATTTTTGTCTTTTGTTTATTTGTTATTTATGTGATTTTGTGTATGGTCCAAAATTTATTTTGGACTATTTATTTTATTTTATGTGAATAATTTTGATTAAATTCGATTATTTTGTTTTTGATTGATTATTATTTATTTTATTATTATTTAATTAATTAGAATTTTATTATTTAATTTTCTAATTAGTTAATTAATATTTTTGGGCCAAATGTGATTTACGCTTGATTGGTCACGCATGAGTGCAATTAGCCCAAATATTTATCGAAAGCCCAATTTTGGCCCAATTTCCTTAGGCCCAACCGACCCCCCATATGATTAGTGGCTTAATATGCCACTTGCCTCATGTTCACACCTTAGACCACTTCTATAAATAGAAGGGTTAGTAAGGCTTAAACTTCATTTGCCATTCTAAACACACTTTGCTCATCAAATCAAAAGCCAAACACACTCTCCATTTGCCTTTGTTCCACACGCCTATTTTGGCTCAAATTTCCCATCAATTGTTCATCAACCTTTTAAACCCAAAACTTAAAGATTCATATCCCATTGATCTTTAAGTGATTAAACATCCATTTATCTTCATCTTTTGTGATCAAGATCATTAGTGTAGGTTGGGTTCCGGGTTGTGACGTGATTGAATTTGGTTCGTGAGGTGGTCGTGTGGTTCGTGGTGGTGCACGTGCTCGTGTGTGTCCGTGTAACATCGGGTCGTGGCCGTGATTGGTGGTTCGTGTGGAGCCGTGCTCGAGTTAGTGCAGCTGTGTGGTGGCCGTGCAGTAGGCAGCCGTGCAAGTCGAGTGGTGCCGTGTGCAAGAACCGTGGTGGTGTTCGTGCAACCGTGCCGTGCGTGTGTGCCGTGTGGGTGCGAGTTGTTGGCCGTGTAGTTGGGTTGTTCCGGGCTGCAAGTTTGTGTATAATTTGTTTAATCTTGATTAAGGTAACATACTATCTCAACCTAGTTTGTATACCTTGATTCATAGTATAGATTAAGTGATTAGATTAGACCGCTTTGATGTTTGTAACCTTGTTTATGTGTGAACCATAGGCTGATTTTGGGTGATGGTTTTGTGATGATTTTTACTTAATTATATGTATTTTATGATTGATTATGTTAATTTCATGTTTGATGTTGATTATGTTCAAGTTTCGTGAAGTTTTGATGATTGGAAGTTGATGAAAAAGTTGTTAAATTGTCATGATTATGCGTGTATGTTGATGACGATTATGAGGTTAAATTCTTGATTGAGTTCTTGAATCTTGATTGAGTTCTTGGTTGAAGTTCTTGATTCTTGATTGAGTTCTTGAATCTTGGTTGAATTCTTTATAAATCATGGATGAGTTCTTTATGAGTCTGGATAGTTCTTTATGGGTTCTTGGTCGAGTCTTGAAAGTTAAAGAAAGTTAAAAAGAATTAAAGAAAAGATAAAGAAAGTTAAAGAATGGTAATTGAGGTTCTAAGATTGGTTGATTTACATGTTATTCTTGAGTCAAGGCGTAAGATGCAACTTAAGAATTAACTAAGAATGTAAATTTCGATTAAAGATTTGCTTGATTTTGCTACTAGACGCCTAATCTTAGAGTAAGATTCTAAGAATTGGGTTAAGACATTGCCCCTATCCTATCCGCGGTATTGGGATAGTTGGTGGTCTTACTATGTTGTCTTTGGATATGGATTTCCCGTAAGATGGGTTTCATGGGGTTGGGAGTAAGATTCTCAATCCTGACATAGTAGAAAGTTCGTTCGCGTAAGATGCGTTCGTACGTGCATAGTCCGGTCTAGTATGTAAATGATTGCGCCAAAGTTTAAAGATATGTTAATTATTGGTTAAAGTTAGTCGAGTCAGCATGATTACTTGATATGATTCGCATGTTAGTATGTTTGATTTGATTGTTTGATTTATGCTATGACCATGTGTATCCCCGTTAGGGTGGGACAGTTATGTTACTCGCCACTAACGGTGGACTGTTGTTTATTTTTCAGGTAATTCTGATGAAGAGGTTTTTGCTTAGCTTTGGGTTGGGCGAGTGCCGATATTATTTAGATCATGTTTTGTTGTTTTACGATTCTAGTATAGACTATAGTAGTGATGTATGTAATTTCTAACTCTGACATTTATTTGGAGTTAATATTGTTAGTAGTAGTAATAATGACATTTGGGTTTAGATATGTACAATCTTGTGAGTGTTGTACTTTCGGATTTAGTATATATTCAATTTGAGGTTTTGTTTTTAATTTTTAAGTATTTTAGTTTGTTAGAACTGACTATTCGACTCGTCGGTTTCTTCCGCTAGAGGGTTTGCTATAGCTAGACACGGGTTTAAGCGAGTCAGGTCGTCACACTAGACACGGGTTTGCTATAGCTAGAGGGTGGAGTCCCGTATTGTATCTCGGCTCCCAACTATCTAATTTCTTTTAATTCATTTGCTCATGTTCAGTTTGATCATGCCTTACATTCTTCTCTAGAGAGGAATGTTATTGCTTCTGGGCAAGGGTTTGGCGATTGGCAATGGCGGCTTGCTACTCTTCCCATTAAGTTGGGAGGCCTCGGCATCTTCTCTGCGGGGTATGTGGTTCGATATGCTTTGCTCACTTCTCCCCTTCAGACGGATTCGCTGCAGGCTCAGATTTTGTCAAACTCGAGCATTGTTTAAGTGGCCCTTCTTTCCAACGTGCTCTTGATGATTTTAATATTTTTTGCAATGTCGATGCTACTCTCTCTCACCACTGATTCTTGTGCCCCCCAAATGATGAAAACCTTGGCCAAGTGTTATTTTGGTGTCAATCAATCAATCAATCAATCAAAGCCTTATTCCCATAAGTGATTATTCCGAGAGGTCGTCCACATAGATTTTCCTCGTCCACCCCGCACAGTCGAGAGCCTCAATCTCTTGTAAATCCAAATGCTTTATATCTTTTCTAAATCCTTCCCACCAAGTCATTTTCGGTCTCCGTGTTATGTGCCCAAACCAACACAAGCGATTTTCTCTTAGCATGAAATACATGCTTAGTTCAAGGCAGGTTGCGATTATTAATTATATTCGGGGGGGCCCATGCCCAAGATGTTTTGCTTACTATTCCAATTGATGGCTTGGGGCAGACGATGAACCACCGTCAATTTCGTTCTGCATTGTGTTATAGGCTCTTGGTACCTCTGTTCACTGAAGGCAGTTTATGTCCAAGTTGTAATGCTCCTAAGATGGACCAATGGGGGAGACCATGCTGTCCATTGTTCTAATGAGGTCGGTGTGAAGTTCAGGCATAGTATGATGCGTGATGTTCTTTTTGAGATTTGCTCCAGAGATGGGATTGTCGGAGGCCCCTATGGGATTCCTTTGAGAGGAGGGGAGAGATCTTAGGCCCGCAGATCTTTTACTTCTCAATTGGTATTGGGGCAAGGATGCGTGCTTGGACGTGACTGGTATTTCTTCTTTTGCCGGTACGGGGTCCAGTTCATGGGTCCCTGGGCTGGCCTTGCATAATGCCGTGGAGAAGAAAATGAAGAAATACGTGTTGAAATGTGAGGAAAATGGATACAAGTTCATCCCATTTGCTTTTACCACGTTTGGAGAGCTGGATAAGGAGACTTTTGATACACTTTCTCGGATCAAGTCCTTTTTATATAGTCATTCCATTAATGCTAAGGATAGTGTTTTTATTTTTCATCGTTTAAGCTTCTGTATTCAGAAAGGGGTGGAGGCTTAGCTTGTTTCTCGACTCCCATTCAACGTTTTGTAAATAATAATAATAATAATAATAATAATAATAATAATAATAATAATAATAATAATAATAATAATAATAATAATAATAAATAATAATAATAATAATAATAATAATAATAATAATAATAATAATAATAATAATAATAATAATAATAATAATAATAACAACAACAACAACAATAACAGTAATAGTAATAATTCAAACCAGATTTAATAAAATTGAAAACAAATTAGATAAAAAAAAAAGTTCACACAATTTAATTTGGTTTGAAAATTTTGTTTTAATCAGATATAAAATAAATAATATGACATTTACGACCCGTTTGATTGTTGGTAATAAATTGTGGTAATGATAATGGATTTGAAGTGTAATTTGTTAAAGAAAAACTTCAAAATCCCCATGGAAAATATCTTTTTATTTCCAAACTTGAAATTTCTTCTTATTTTTTGTTACTATCAATTACCATGTAGAAGAGTGGTATTAGATGGGAATGAATATTTATTAAAAAAAAATGGAATTAACCTAGCACCACCCTGGAAATGAATTTTGATTTTTCTTTAAAATTCAATTATAAATTCATTTCCATTAATTTCATTTATAAACGGCTACCAAACAAACCGTTAAGGAATGATGTAAATCAAAGTTGATGATTTTGACACTCCCAAAATTGATTTTAGCACTTTTCCCTCTTATTATTCATATGAGAAGGTCAAAAATGTCAAAATCAATTTGGGAGTGCCAAAAATCATTTCAAATCACCATTGGTTTGAAGACCACTAGACCAACCTTTTATAGCCGTTGTCTAAATTCCAGCCGCTATTAACATTGGGCAAAAAGAAAAATCTTTCCGACAGACGCTTTCACTTCTACACTTCACCTGCTCTAATGCATAACTCTTCCATAAAAATAATCTGTAAAAAATGGAATTCAAATGTAAGCACCATTATCAAATTATAGTGCAGTGTTGGAATTGTAGCAAACCCCACAAAAAAAAAACCCATGAAAACCCATTATCAAATTTCTGATTGTTTGACATTTTTGAAAACCCATTTTTTGAAAAATTCAAATTCTTCCATCTGTTTGCAATTTTAAATTTTCATGCTGTTCGAACTGAAGAAGACGAATTTCAAGGTTACAAAGCCTTTTCTTTCTTTTTTGTTTTGTTTTTATTGTTGATGCTTTGATCTGTTCTTTATTTTTGGGTATTGATTTGTCGGATTAGTTAAAATGTTCAACAATGTATTCAATGTTTTTTTTTGAAAAAAATAATCTGTTCAACATTGATTTTAAAATAATATTAAAGTTTCAAAATATAATAGGCTAAAAGCCTCCATTAGAGCTCCCTCCAAAGCTTAGTTTACTACACCTCATCCAAGTTTTACATTTTATTTTTTCACCCAAATTAAATAATATAAAATAGAAAAACTGTTTTCAGCAAAAATAATTTTCGTTCCAGTAAACGGACCCTAACTGTTAAAGCATGATGGGAATGCATATATATACATGTCAATTACATTGTTGCTCTCTACTTCTCCCAACTATTAGAATTCTCTGCTTCCTAATTCCTATCTTGTCTGTATCAATTACATTGTTTTTGAAAACCCACAAAAAAACCCATGAAATTCTTCCATCTGTTTGCAGGTTTGAATTTTTTAAGCCGTACTGTTCGAATCCCATCAGTTTGCAATTCCGACGTTTGAAGACCTGTTCCAGGCCAGGAAGTTTCAAGCATTTTCCATGTTAAAGCCGTTCCATTGTTCAAACTGAAGAAGACAGTCAAATTTCAAGGTTAGAAACCCTTTTCTTTTCTGGATATTGATTTGTTGGATTAGTTAAAATGTTCAACACTTTTTTTTTGGAAATAAGAAGTTAAAATATTCAATATTGTATTCAATCAGTCATAATTATTTTCAAAGAGTTGGATGATCTTGTCGACATTCAAGGACTTGGGATTTGATTTTTTTCAAATTGGATTAGCATGTTGTTTGCTTGGATGAATTATTTGAATATAATTTTTTTTGCAATTTTTTTTCTATAATTCCATGAGCTCTTTAGTGTTGTTGAGTGCAATGACCAGTCAATAATGTGGGTTGATATATAATTGTTTAGTATATGCCAAAGCTGCAATGGAGGTTGATGTGTTTTTATTTTTACTATTCTTTATTCTTATAGGCTAGATGATTTGAAATTTTGGAATTAAAAGTCTTGGTACGATATGTAGAATTCAAATTCAACATTTTAAATTTCATTTTTCAATTCAGGAAATTGAAATTAAATGAAATTTAAGTTTTGGAGCACTACTTGAATTTCTTCCCTCATATTCGGAGTCTATTATCACAAAAATTATATATATAGTTGTAGTAGAGACATTATTCAATCATGTATTTTTGGGTTTTATATCAATTTTGACAAGAAAATGTATATATATGAGGAATATTTCATATCAAATTAGATTAGAAAACTATGTAAAAGAGAATGTATCAAATAATTTGGGACGTAGGGAATGTTTCATATCAGATTAAATTAAAAAAAAAAGTTCAGATTAGATCAAATAATTTATTTTCATGTTTTTTAATTTTAATCATCTTTAATTACGTAACAAAGAATATGATTATAATTACATATTAAAAAACTACACATTAATACGAATAAAATAAGATTTTAATTGATATAGTTTTCCCTTATAGATTAGCATATATACATGATCAAATTAAACAATAAATTTAGATTAGATCCAAATAAATAACTTTAAATCAGATAAGCAAAATTTCGGGTGAATCAAACATAACCTTAGCCTTTTACCATGTTAAGTAAGGTAAAATATTATCCATTCGAAAAATTTTATCTTTAGGATTTTTTCGGGTGAAATCTTTAAAAAAGATATTTATAAGGTCAATGTTTCATTTGGAAAAAAAAAAAATTTAGTTTTAAGGTTTTAATTTGTCAAAGTTTTTTTAATAAGGTTTCCATCTCTAGATAAAAAGTTTTTAAAAGTCTTCATCTGATAAAAAAAAACCCATTTTATCTGTTATAGAACTAATTATGTTTTTTAGAACCGCTATAAAAACGTGCTTTTTTTTTTTGGTTTTAGAACCGATATAAAAGGCCATATATGTTTTTTTCATATCACCGAGATCTTTTTTTATTAGGTTTTAAACCGCTATAAATGAGGCTCGTTGAACCTCTTTAAGATAAACGCCATTTTTGGTGTAGTGAGTGACAATATGTGAAATAATACTTAATAAATAACTAATAACCTTAATGCAAATTAAATAATGATTGTAATACATCATCCGTACCAAATTAAATATAACAAATCATTTTGCACGCTTTTTTAGGAATACATTTGAGAGTGTAAATTTGCAAATTAATCAAAATACAAGCAAAAATGAAGTTATTATGTAATGAAGAATTATGTTCTCTGGTTTTTGGTTTTTTTTTTTTTATTTTTAAAGTTTTAATGCCATATAATCATATCAAAATTAGTCAACCTTGTTAGAAACATATTGAAAATAAAAAGTGACAACTAAATACATGAACACTACTTTTTCTAGTTTTTATTTTTAGTTTATAAAAAACTGAAAATAAAAATTATACCAAACAAGCCTTAAGTAATGATAAATATATTTTAAAAATAATTAATGTTAAAAATGGATAATATTATTTAGTCCATTTAACTTTTTTACATATTTTACTTTAATATCATGATTTTCATTCTTTGTATTCTAATTTTTCTATTTGATATTATGATGGCTGAAACAACACTGAGAATAATTCCAAAGTTGTCTGTAATTTTAAGTTTGAATATCTTAGGATTGATTATAACTTAAGGTGGATAGGATTTAGCAAATAAATGATAAGAAACTGCAAGGCATGGTCTTGAAGTCAAGAGCAAAGCTTTGTGAGAGGTTGGGAGGAGCTCAACCTCCGTTACTCATTCGATAAGCTTTTATAATATATATTGTTCATATGAACAACCCTTATCAAATGGATGTAATTGCTCCCTCTTTTCATCCGATGGTTGCCACGTGTCTCACCCTTTGTATTACACCTGTTTCGCCATCTGCTGACAACCTCATCACCACCGCATCAACATGCTGCTCTTTCCCTTCTTTTGCGCCTCCTCTTCACCGTCACTGATCCAACTTCGAAAGGTTTGGATTTCTATCTTTCACATTTTCGACTTTTATGGTTTAAGGTTTTTGGTTTTTTTCCTTTCATTTTTTTTGAGTATCGTGTTCAAATTTGTAGTTTCGTGTTCCAATTTGTAGTTTGTCATTTAATTGTGCAAGTTTATGATTTTTTATTTTTTTGGTTTTTTCATTTTTTTTTGCCTTTGTTTATTCGATTTTTTCTAGTTTTCTCAGCTTTTTGGGTTTTTTTAATGTTTTTTTTGCCTTTTTTTTCTGTTTTGATTTTTTTCCTGTTTTTTTATAAGTTTTCCCAGTAGTTAGGGTTTCGTTTTTAGCTGGTAAATTAGATTTTTACACCTATTGTTTACCCTAAAAATACTATAAGTTTTGATGGGTTTACCTTAAATATAATTTTCATTAGCGAAGATTATTTGTGATTCTTTTCCTTTTCTTTTTTTTACTTTGATTTTTGTATTATGCAGCAATTTTCCTCTTATATACTTGATTGTAAGTAGTTTGCAATGTTGCCAATGAATTGGAGTTGTTTGTGCTTTACATACCATTTAGGATGATGGTGTATTTATATTTGAAGCCATTTTAAGATAAATGAGGATGAAAAATTGATGTGAAAGGGGAAGATAAAAAGAGATTGAAGCAATTTGGAAATTGAAAATGTAAGAGAGATTTTTTTAGGGATAAATTCAATCTCCATTGTTGATTAATTTTGATGGATTTGGTGTAGTAAATAGTTCAATCTCCATTGTTTGTTTTTTTAATTTTATAATTTTTTTATTCTCTATGTCTTTTTTAAGGAGTTTGTATAGGTAAAGCTTGTAAAAGGTGGATTGCAATTAATTATTGGCTTCTCATTATGATGGTGTAAGATATAATAAACAAACAAATCTTTAGCGAGCTAATTAGACCTTAACACCTATTATTTACCGTAAAAATACTAAAAGTATGGATGGGTTTGTGTTAAATACTTAAATATAACTTTCATTAGCTTGGTTGTTAGTTCCTTAGCCGTGCAATTGGTTTACTAGCAAGTAGAAATTTATCTTATCAGAAGAAGGATTGATGGAATATTAAGTTTATGTTATTTATGTTGATCAATACCACAACCTGCATGTGATGTTATCTGCTCTTCAAAAGCTAGTTTGTTAAATATCAGATATTTGGATGGCCAAAAGTTCAGTATTACCGCTTACACTGCTAATGGAGTTGCATGTCTCCCCAATTTTCAAATTTCTCCTCTTAATACAGTGTTAAAATATGTTATTTCACTTGATTTCAGGCTTCATCTCATATTAATCTGAAGGTTCTAGAGTGATAGACTTACGAATCCGTTTTTTTTAGAAAAATTTTGCCACTAACCACCTATTAAGTGGAAAATGTTGTTAACAACTACCACTTTTTTTTTTTGAATTTAACTACCAAATAAGTGCTAAGTAGTTGTAAACCACCACAAATAGTTAACGGAATATTCTAACGCCGTCAGTTTACCGTTAGTTTTTGACATGTGTCGCGATATTATTGGTTCTTGATTTATTTTATAGTTTTTTAAATGAAAAATCAGAAAATTAAGGAAAATTATTTTTAAAATGTGTTAATTAAGTTTAAGTGTTTTACTTAAGGTTTAAGTGGTTTAATTAAGGTTTGATTGTGATTTGAGTTACTGGTGTTAAAAATAGGAGGTGGTTTGCAACTTTTTATAATTTATTTGGTAGTTAAATTAAATAAAAAAAATTTATGGTAGTTGTTGACAATAATTACCACTTATTAGGTGGTTAATGGCAAAATTTTCTTTTTTTTTTTTGAAGCAAATATGTGATTATGCTAAAGTATACTTCATCCGCTCCTATATAATTGCAATATTGACTATTTGTGCATTATTCATAATTACTCATATGATTCGCTTTTGTGCTTTATACATATAAATAAATATAGTCATGATGATCTCTTTTGTGATCATCTTAATAAATAGCAAGTTGTATTAATATAGTTTCTTTCTAAATAAAAATAGCACACTATTCAAAATATTTAGCATAATTCTCATATGTGGCCGGCCATTTTGAGTTGGCTGTGTGGCCGGCCATTTATGAGATGGCTGTGTGGCCGGCCCAATTTTGTTTGGCCCAAGGTTAGTGAATTTTTTTTTAAAAAAAACAAAAAGTTGGGATTTCTTTCTTCTTTACAAGTTGTCTGTTACATTTCTTTCTTCTTTGCTTTTGTTTCAATACCGCCATTTTCAAACTCTTGCTGCGATTTTGCCTTATTTTTTTGTTTTGAAATCGCCATTTTCATACTTTTAGCTGCAATTTCATCTTCTCTCTCTACAATTGCGATTTTTGTTCTTCGATTTTCTCTTCACTGTTTTTTCGACTTTCAATTCTACTTTATACTATAAGTTTGAGGAGGTTTGAAAAGTATGGCTCGAGTGAAGATGACTGCACAGAGATGGCGTAGATTACGTAGTAATTCTACTGCTAATGGTATGTTTTGAATTATTTTTTTTGTAGTTTTTGTATAATTTTGATTTGAGAAGTTCATTTATTTGTTTTTGTTTGATTATTGTAATGTTGTTTAGGTTTTTCTTTTTTTTTTTTGCATTTTGATTGTAATGCATGTTGGTGAAATCTGTTGCTATGCTTTTATGAGCTTCGATTATGTATGATTTTTTTCAGCTTCGATCATTTATGGTTTTCTATGTCTTTTTTAGCTTTGATGAACAAAAAGAGTGTGTGTTTGTTTTGTGTTGTTGTTGTTGTAAACCTAAGTTTATATTTAGCTTGCTCATGATTGTTTAACATATTTAATCATCCTTATATATGTTATTTAGTAACCCTTGTATGTTGTATTTGGTAATCAATTTTAGAAAAAGTTGGTATCACTTGTGTAATTTTGATTTTATAAGTTAGTATGTATTGAATATACTTAGTATTGCTTGTTTAATGTAGTGAATAACCCTTTAAAATTGCTTAGTAATCCCTATTCAATAGAGTTAGTAACCTATATTTAATTAACATAGTAACCCCTGTGACACGTATTTAGTAATCCTTCTTGGTGATACTCAGTAACCCCTCTTGTTGATACTTAGTATCCCCTCATGTTGATAGTTAATACCTCCTCATGTTGATATTTAGTCATCATTGTATAGGCTATATTTAATATCATACAGATGATAATACTTAGTAACCCCTATCATTGATACTTACTACTCCCTCATGTGGATACTTAGTAATCCCTATTCAATAGAGTTAGTAACCCATATTTAATAAACATTAACCCCTCTGACACGTATTTAGTAATTCTTCTTGGTGATACTCAGTAACCCCTCTTGGTGATACTCAGTAAACCCTCATGTTGATACTTAGTACCTCGTCATGTTGATGCTTAGTAAACCCTCTAGTTGATTTTAGATGTTAGTATGTATTGAATGTACTTAATAACAGCTAATCCATTATTGAACATATTTAGCATGTATATTGAATATAGTTAGTATTGCTTGTTTAATGTATTTAATTAACTCTTTAAAATTGCTTAGTAATCTCTCTTCAATATAGTTAGTAACCCATATACAGTAAACCCTCTTACACCTATTTAGTAACCCCTATCATTGATATTTAGTACCCCCTCATGTTGATACTTAGTAATCCCTATCATTGATACTTAGTACCCCCTCTTGTTGATACTTAGTAACCCTTGTTGTTGATATTTAGTAAACCCTCTCACAACTATTTTGTAAAGTTGTTATATTTATGTATAATTTCACAATAGGTTTTGATTTCTATTTTTTGGTTTTCATCATAGTATGATTACAATAGGTTTTGATTTCTATTTTTAGTTAGTCATCCTCATATAGGCTATACAAGTATGATATTTAATTATTATTTAGTAAGCCATCTAGTTGATACTTGGCATGAGAATACCTTGTTTGTTATTTAATGAATGTAATTAATATTTTAACTATTACTAAGTAGTTTTTGATAACTAGAGATTGATGGATAATTAATTGTTACTAAGTATTTTTTTCTTTTTATTTGTAGTTGATGATTGTCAGGATGATGTTTCAATTCTTACTAGACGTGAATTTCAAACAGATGTTAGAAAAGCTGTGACAGATGAAAATGTTTCTAAGAAGAACAAAGTTGAAAATTCTCCAATGGCTAAACGTTCTGCTAAAGTGATTCTAGATATGTTGAAGAGGATATCAACAGAAGATGATCCTAAACAAATTAATCAGAAGAGAAAGAAAGCAGATGGTGATATTTCACAGAAGAAAAGAAAGTCTACTACTGAAGCAAGTGAAGAAGATGTTGAAACTAAAAAAAAAGTTGATATTGCTATTTCTGAAGAAGACGAGTATGTTTTTACTGTTTCATCATTTTTCCTAATTTTTATTTAGTATTTATGTTTGAAATAAATATTTCATAAGAAATATACTCAGTAATTCATATTGAACATTATTAGTAACCCATATTGAATATATTTAGTAAGTCTTGTTAGACATATTTAGTTACTCATATTGAATATACTTAATACGCTATTGAATATAATTTGTTACAATATTCAACAATTTTTGTAACCCTTATTCTATATTGTTAGTAACCCCAATTTAGTATAATTAGTAAACCATTCATGTTTTATGCTTAATCTAAAACAATTTCAACTTCTGAGATTGTTTGTGATAATACTTGTTTATAATGGCTGTTACTATACCATTTTGATAGATAATTATTATCTATAATTTATTTATTTATTTGAAAATGTTTGTAATTTTTTTTTTCCAACTCTAAACCTGTGGATATTAAGATTAGATGCACTCCTTCAAGCCTTGTAAATTTGATGAAGAAGTTGAATGATTGTCAAAAGAAAGCAGTACAAGAGGTTGGGTTTGATGGATTGTTTCGGATAAAGTTAGAAGAGCTTCCTCAAAACATGTTACGATGGTTATGTAACAGGTTTCAGTGCAAAGGATGGGTTCTAAACATTGGAAGAGGGAAAGAAATACAGCTGACACCAGCTGATGTGCATGATGTGTTTGGTATTCCGATGGGACCTAGGGAAGTTCCTATTTCTAGTTCTATTGATGACAGACAACTAAAGGCTACCTGGAAAGCAAGGTGGAGTAGTCAAGCAATTGATAAGGTTTCTGTCAGTTCGTTAGAGCATCATATTCTACATGACCCAGAATTACTTGCTGGGAATGATGATTTTAAGAGGTTGTTTGTAACACATGCAATGGTAAGCATGCTTGCTGCAACGCCAAACAGATGTTTTGATTTCAAGTTTTTGCGTGCGTTAGATGATGTGAATCAAATTCAAAACTTCAATTGGTGCAAATTTATACTCGATATATTGTCTAGCAGTTTATTGAACTACAATGAGTCACAAAAGTATGTTGGTGGGTGTGTTTTATTGCTCCAGATTTGCTACTTTCAAAGATTGATGTTTATGGGCTTGAAAATGCCAAGAAATTTACCATTCATAAAGCATTGGACAATTGATAAAGTTCGTAAGAAGATAAAAGAGGAAGCTGGAGAGTATGGTGTTGGACAATTGGATGAAGAATATCCAATTACTAAAGTTGACAATACAATACCTGAAACACAAATTTTAATGATCGGTAATGATAGTGAAAGGTTGAATGTTGATTTTAAAGGAGTACATAATTATAATCAAAATTTTGATGATGCAATGGAAAATTTTCCCTATGAAGCTCAAAATTTGGGAGATGATGATCAGAATTTGGCGGGTGATTTGGAGGGTAATTTCGAGGGTGATTTCGGAAATGATGATCAAAATTTAGAAAAAAATGAGGCAAACATTGGTTTGGATGGTGAAGGCATGAATAAGGATAATAATTCAAGTGAAGCTCAAGAAATTAGAGTTACAGAAATTGAAGAGCAAGAAAAAACAGTACCTAACGTTGCTGAGAAGTCTGAAGCTCAACATCGTTCGGTCACATTTCATGTTCCTGATGACATAATGACTAATGAAGAAATTAATATTGTTTCAAGGAATGTGAGTATAAACAGTTATATTTCTTAGCTTTATGTTTTTAGTTAATAATTGTTTTTTATTTGATGTCTTGTCTTTAAATATATCATGCTTTGATATTAATTTACTAAATGAATAATGTTTTTTCATAAATAAATACATGATACCTATTTATCACACATAGTAGATAACTATTTGTCAAACTTAGCAGCTGTGTTTAAATATTATGAGTAACCTCTCTTCAATAAGTGTAGTAACCCATTAGACATATTTTAGTAACCCCTATAGAACATCTTTAGTAATCCCTCTTGAATATATTAGTAAACCTTGTTGAATGTAATTAGCAACCCTATTGAATAAAATTGGTTACTAACATTAAGAAAAAAACTTAGTAACCTCTATTCAACAAACTTAGGAAGTCTTACAGATACTTAGTAACCCCTATGAAATATACTTAATACCTATATAGATTGTAACTTCTTTTAAATTTTTTGGTTACCACAAATGAATATGTTTAGTAACCAATATTTTAACAATTAACCTCTCTTTTAAAGTATACATACTAATCTTATTGAATAAAGTTAGTATGCCATTGTTAAATATAGTTAGTAACCCATGGTAGACGTAGGTAGTAATGAAGAGGGATTCAATGTTCAATAAGTGGGAAGGAGAATGAAATGATAAAAATGGATTGTGCATCATTAAACAATGCAAATGAAAATTCTGAGGATGTGATTGAAAATTTGGGAACCAATAATGACAAATTAGAGGGTGAAATATCGAAAAATAAAAGTGAAAAAGAATTTCAGAAGATGGATGATTTTCAGGCTGAGGAGATGAGCTTGGATAGTGATAAAACACAATGTCCTTCGCGTCAGACTGAATATGAAGAAATTGCTGTGACTGAGAATCAAGAACAACAATGTAGAGCTGCAGAAGCTGCAAACAACTCTAACGTTGAATGTCGTTCTGTCACTTTTGTTCTAACAGACAATATAATGACTGATGATAAAATCAAAACCGCTGCAAAAAATGTAAGTATAAATACTGAAATTTATAAGCTTTATGTGTATTAAGTAACCCCCTTAAACATATATTTCTAACCCCTCAAATATGAATCAGTAACCCTCTCAAACATGAACTAATAACTCCAAAACATATATCAGTAACCCCAAAACATATATCAGTAACCCATGTGATCATCTACTAGTAAGTGGTATGGTTCTGTAGTTCTTACTTAGTAACCCTTTATTTGTCATAGTTAGTAACCACTAACCATTAATTTGGTAATCCCTATTGAAAATATACAGCAACCCCTAGTCAATGTAATACTCATTTTATAATTGTTTAGTAACTCCTATTAGACCTACATAATAACCCTTGTTATACCTAGTTTGTAACCCTTTTATAATGAGTGTTATATTGATAGTAACCCCAATTATATTGTTAGTAACCCCTCTTATATTGATTGCTAACCCCTCTTATATAGTTACTAACCCCTCCTATATATATAGTAATCCCTATTATATAATTAGTAACTCCTATTATATTCTCAATAACCCCTATTATATTGTTAGTAACTCCTATTTAAATTGTTAGTAACCCCTATTATATACTTAGTAACCCCATTTATAAATTCAATGCTTAATAATTTTTGAAAGAATACTGATTTTTCTTTCTTTATTTATTTATTAATTTTGTAGGAATGTGAGAGAAAACTTTTGACGTAGAAGAGAAATATGAAATTGTTTGCTTTTCAATGTCAAACTGATATTGAGAGTATGAAGCAGAATTCTGATAATGATACAAATTACCAAAAGGAAGCTGGTGATTCTAATTTTTGGAGTAATGCATCTTTTTAGCATCACATTGATATCATTAAAAACCAACAGTTGGAGCTCCAAACTTTGCTGCAATCTTTTCCAAATTTTCAAACTAAGAATAGTAGTTCACCTCAAGAAGCACCAAGTGTTCCTGACATTTTCAAGGATATTCATGTGGAAACTATGAGTGAATTTAAACTTCCAAACGTAGATGATGGATGTTGTTTTAGATGATGTACGATTTATGGATACAAATATTGAGTCTGAAAGTTTACATCAGGGTGTAGTAGCAGCTCAAGTTGTAAATCCAATTGCAAAAGATGATGAAAATGAAGAAAACAAAGTGTGTCATGTTGTTCAAAGTGAGATGGATAGTGAAACAAATGAATACTATTCTAGTGAAAAGAGAATTGTTCTGTCTGATAGTGAAGTGCAAGAAAGTATTGAAGAAATTAAACTATTGGATAGTGAAGAGAATCATGACAGTTTCAATGTTGATAATTGTTTCACAACTGAAAAAGTGGCACATGAAGGAGTTCTGTCAGAAGAAAAGGAAAACAAGAGTGAAAAAAAGAATGAATCTGAAGAATGTCCAACTGACATTAATGAGGACCAAAGCAGTACTCAAGGTTTTATTCAACGGAAGAAAGCAATGTCTTTTAATGCACACAATACTAGAAATTATAGGACTCAAGGATCATTGTTTAAATCAATATTTTCTAACAAGTCTCGTACATCATCAGCAATAATATCTTCTGATGTTGGTTCCGATGAGTTAGCTCTTTTTTTTATGAATTATTTTGTGCTTCATACATAAGTTGTGACATTGCAGTTGGTGTTCCACGAGGAAACAACTTACCTGTTGTTTCAGAAACATTTCGAAAGAAATAACAAGTTGTTTTCAGAAATGAAAACATTGAGAAACCAAGTTGCAGATTACTGCTTTGTTGAAGATCAAGACTTCAGTCAATCGTAAGTTTAAAAAATACTTCTATTTTATTAAGGTAATTATTCAAAGTTGCTAAAGCTTAGCTTTACTATACTTAATTTTTTGCAAGTAAAAGTTACTAAATTGCATAATTAGCATCCAATTTTATTTTTATTTTTATTTTTTTCAGCGAAATGTTGGTGGTGTACACTGATTTCTACTCTCTACCTAGATAAGACTTGTTAACATTAATGCCTTCAAAGATGATCACAAGTCGTGTGGTAGATTGTTTTTTATTACTATTGAATGATTTTGAGTTTCAAAATATTGAATCACAAGATGAATCAAATTCAACCCGATTCTTTTTTGGGTTGTCATATATGGTATTTAGTTTCATTCTCTTCTATTAATATTTATTTGTTCATATTATTTATATATCTATATAAACTAATATTTTTTTTAAAATTTGTATCATTTTAAGCAATCACTTTTAAGAGTTATTATGGAAGGTGATGATTCATTCCATAAAGAAGAATTGTTTGACTGTTGGGACATGTGGATTGAACATCAACTTGTTGACATAATAATGGACAACTGTGGATTGGTAAGTTGTTATAATGATTAATTATCATGTTATTGATCTTCAATGTTTTCTCACTTGATTTTGTTTTTTTTTTTTTTTTTTTTGCAGATTTTCATACCTATTAAAATCATTTTTCATACCTATTGTCTTTGAAAATCATTTTTCATGTGTTGTATTCAATTTTGAAAAAGAAACAGTGGATTACTTGGACAATCGCCTATATTTTGTCAAGCAAGGAAGGCTTAATGCTTATCGATTTGAAGCACATGTTACTAGATTCTACACTATTGTTTACTTTTTGGTGAGTACTACATGTTTTTTATTATATATTGTTAATTGTTGCATAGTTAGAAAGATGTTAATAATTCTTTAATATGTAGTTTGTAAACCTTGTTATAGAGAAACAGTACCGTTGCTTTTTCTTAGTAACCCCTTTTCTGTGTTTTAGTAACCCCTGTAATTGGTAGTAAGTAACCCCTACATCTCATATTTAGAAATCCCTGTAATTCTTAGTTAGTAACCCGTATACATCTCAATCACAAAGTCGTGCTTAGACTAATTAGTAACACCTTTTCTGTTTTTAGTAACCCCTGTAATTGCTAGTAAGTAACCCCTATAAATCTCATACTTAAAAGATCCCTGTAATTCTTAGTCACTAACCCCTATACATCTTAATCACTAAGTCGTGCTTACATTTTAATTTGTTTTCAGAGGAAATATTTTGCTATGTATTTGACAACAAAACAATGTCATCATGCTTCTGCTTTGTCTTCAACCCTATCAAGCCACTTCGATTTACTTGGCAGAGTATGAAGTCTAATTTGGATTATGATGTATTTCTTCTATACCATTGTTGTATATATCAAGGAACCACCTTTCAATCTGCAAGTTTGCACGAGGTTTGCTTTCAATTTCATTACAATTTTCATATTTTATATGTTAGCATTTTTATGATAAAAAAATTTTAATTTATTTTTTTCCTCTTATGTAGGCCACACAACGGCGCATATATCGTGCTGAAATATGTGCATCATTAGTTTTATCTGACCAGAATGCAGCCCATAATTATATGTTGGAATTTGTAGCAAAATTTAATGACGAAAGATCATCTATTCTAAAATCAGTGGTTCAACATGAAGATGAAGAAATTGAAAAACAAAAGAGTGAACATTATAACATGTAGAAGAAGTTTAGTGGATATTATTTTGTTAGCTATATTGGTATACAGTATTTTTTGTAATTAATTGATGGAAGCACTTACTTTGGCATTCTAATTATAATTAAATGTATATACTTTATGTTGGAACATTTATGATTAAATGGGCTTGGTTACATGAACTAAGGAAAGAGAAGATTAGGCAAATAGAAACTACGAGTCCAACGGGTGTCTCGCGACTCGCGAGGACCCGTCGCGACTCGTGAAAAGTTTCTGGAAAGAAACAAATCACGAGCCACGAGTCGCGAGTCGCGAGCCCAGGTCGCGACTCGCGAGCTCCTCTTCGCGGCTCGCGACTTGCTTCTGGAAAACTCGAACAGTTTTTCGACTTTTCGTATGCTTTTGCCTAGGATACTTGTACGTATTAAGCATGTGTTTAATGGCTTCATTGCAGTATTAAACAAGTTTTTAAAGTGATTTAAAATTAGAACCTTGAAGGTTGCCTAGTGAATGGCATCTTCAAGGGTGTTAATTGTACACAATTAATCACCATTAAACTGATTTTATGGAGCTTTAAGATGGTGTTTGTTCAGATCTTTTGAGCTGATTCCTCTTGCCTTATATGCCTATAAATAGGCTTGCTTAGTTCATGGTTGAGATACACAAAAAATATTCAGATTTTCTACACTTCATACAACTTGCTTGCACTTAGTATTCTCTTGCAATTTATACTAAGTGTGTTCTAAACACATAACAAACACAAAGTCCTTTTAAGGTATACTCTAAGATCATATAGAGTGTACAAGTTTTCTTCATTCTATCTCACTAAACATTTCGCGGTAACTCGGTGATCTAAGGGGCGAATAAGTTTAGAAGGAAAGTGTAGATTCCAAGCCTTGGAGGGTTACATCAACAATTTCCATACATTTTTTCTAACACTTTATGTTATATAAATCTATATTATTGTGTTATATAGTTAGTAATACCAATTAAATTCTGTAGTAACCCCATTTATATTCTTTAGTAACCCCATTTTAATTCTTAGTAATCCCATTTAATTTCTTGTGTTATATGCATAGTAACCCCAATTAAATTCTTTTGTAACCCCATTTAAATTCTTAGTAACTCTTGTTATATATCAAGTACCCCAATTAAATTCTTTAGTAACCCCATTTAAATTTTTAGTAACCCTATTTAAATTCTTTAGTAACCCCATTTAAATTTTTAGTAACCCTTGTTATATAGTTAGTACCCCATTCAAATTCTCAGTAACATCATTTAAATTCTTAGTAACTCTTGTTATATATCAAGTACCCCAATTAAATTCTTTAGTAACCCCATTTAAATTCTTAGAAACCCTTGTTATATAGTTAGTACCCCATCAAAATACTTAGTAACCCTATTTAATTTCTTTAGTAATCCCATTTAAATTCTTAGTAACCCTTGTTATATAGTTAGTACCCCATCCAAATTCTCAGTAACCCAATTTAAATTCTTAGTAACCCTTGTTATATATCAAGTACCCCAATTAAATTCTTTAGTAACCCCATTTAAATTAGGACCCCATTCAAATTCTTAGTAACCCTTATTATATAGTGTAATTTAAAATAACTAGATAAATAAATAAATACACCAAGTGGGGTTCTGAAAATAATATTTCTGATTCTAGAACATTAAACGAGCAACCTGTTATCGACTCGTGCTCGACTCGAAACCTAACAAGCATGAGTCGAGCAACCCCCAGTTCAAGATTTACTCGCTCGATAAGAACCTGTATTTGCAAACACATCTACCACGGCTCAGTCAAAGCTCATTCAAGACTCAACTTGATCAATGAGTTAAGTTTTAATTATGCCAAGGTCAGGAGAAAAAAATCTCGTGAATATGCTCAATTTACATTTTATATATGTAAATAATACGTCATTTTATATAAAAAAAACTATTTGTTGTAGTTATTATATATATGCATAAATTAATAATGTTAAAAATATTATATAAGTCACCCCTCAAACATGATAAGTAACCCCGAAACATGATAAGTAACCCTGCTTTAACACGTATCTGTAACTAAAGCTAAATCAACTATTGGTCAAAGTTCGACTTAATTATGGCTCAACTTATAAAAATACAAGCTCAGCTATATTTAAATGAACACAATCCGAGTTAAGCAGAGTTTACGTGTTGTAATTTGAAGAAATGTAGTAAATAAATACACTATGTGGGGTCACATCACCCCATTTTGCTCCACTATATTCGCGCGTGTATTAGGCAGTTTATTTTCATTTAAACTAGCATTTAAAACAAACTGACATTTTCATATCATCTTCAACCGTCATTTTTGCAACCTATAACTTGTCATTTCACTTTCTCTCTCTGCTCAACTGTTTTCCATTTGAATTTTTTTGTTCCATTTTCAAAATCTCTTTAACTTCTCACCATATTTACTTGTTAATTGAGGTCCTGAAATTTTAATTCACTTTTAAGTCATCTATAACAGATTTTAGTTGTGAAAATGGCTCGAGTGAAGATGACTGCTCGAAGAATCCTTAGATCACGTCGTAATTCTTCTTCTAATGGTATATTTTGATTCATTTTTAGTATTTTTCAATTGATAACTTTATTTCTCTTTTTTTTTTGAACTTTAATTTTTGTTTTCTTTTTTTATGTTTTGAATTGATAATTTTAGTTTTGTTTGGTTTTTTCGTTTTTAGGATTTGTATAAATTTTTAATTATTTCTTAATTTTTGTTTATGTTTTGATTTTTCTACTGAATGAATATGTTTCGTATTTTACTATGGTTTTTTATGTTTTAATTGAACATATTTTTGTGTTTTTATGTGATATTGTTTAACTCTATTTTGATACAACTTTATGCTAGATTGTTATATATGCAGATGCTATGTATTTTGTGAGTTTTGATAAGTGTGTTCATTTTTATATTTTGTTTTGGTTTGATGATTGTAATCTTGATTAATTTTATGTATTGATAGGTAGTTTTTTTTATATATTAACAATTGTTGTTGTATGACAATTTGATTTTACAAATAAGGTGTTTGATTATCCTGTTTTTATTAAATTCAATTTAATTTAATTTTGTGTTGTGTGTCTCCTTTGTGTTTTTAATTATATTTTATGTATAATTTCACAGTAGGTTATTAATTGTAAATTTGTTATATTTATGCATAATTTTACAATAGGTTTTGATCATAGTATGATTACAGTAGGTTGTTCATTTTATCACTTTTTGGTTTTGTTAATCAATGTGTTAAACAATACATTTATCTTTCTAAGTCGTTTTTTTGTTGTAGATAATGTGGATCCAAATTTATCTACAAATGATAGCGATTCTGACAATGCTGCTGCTGATAATACTGGTACTAATTTCGTTCATGAATAAAATTAGTTGTATTCAGTTTTTTTATTGTTTTTATAATTAGTTCAAACATATTTTAATTAGAATAATTTTGTTTTTGCAATGCTTGTATATGCTTGTATATTTTAATACTGGTAATAATTTTGTTTTTGTTTTTTTTTTTTTTGCATTTTGATTGTAATGCATGTTGACGAAATTTGTTGCTATGCTTTTATGAGCTGCGATTATGTATGATTTTTTTCAGCTTCGATCATTTATGGTTTTCTATGTCTTTTTTTAGCTTCGATGAACAAACAGAGTGTGTGTTTGTTTTGTATTGTTGTTGTTGTAAACCTAAGTTTATATTTAGCTTGCTCATGATTGTTTAACATATTTAATCATCCTTATATAGGTTATTTAGTAACCCTTGTATGTTGTATTTGGTAATCAATTTTAGAAAGAGTTGGTATCACTTGTGTAATTTTGATTTTATAAGTTAATAATAATAATAATAATAATTGTGACGACCCGACTCGCTTAAACCGGCGCAGAAGAAACCGACGAGTCGAATAGTTAGTTCTATCAAACTAAAATACTTAAAAATTAATACAAACCTCAAATTGCATATATACTAAATCCGAAAGTACAACACCCACAAGATTGTACATATCTAAACCCCAAATGTCGATACTACTACTAACAACATTAACTCCAAATAAATGTCAGAGTTAGAAAATTACACAAGTACCGCTACTAAAGTATAATACTAGAAATCGTAAAGCAACAACACAAACACTAAATAACATCGGCGCTCGCCCAACCCAAAGCTAAGCATGAACCTCATTATCAGAATTACCTGAAAAATAAACAACAGTCCACCGTCAGTGGCGAGTAACATAACTGTCCCACCCTAACGGGGATACACATGAACATAGCATCAATCAAACAATCAAATCAAACATACAAACATGCGAATCAAATCAAGTAATCATGTCCACTCGACTAACTTTAACCAACAACTAACATTACTTTAAACTTTGGCGCAATCATTTACATACTAGACCGGACTATGCACGTACGAACGCATCTTACGCGATCGAACTTTCTACTATGCCAGGATTGAGAATCTTACTCCCAACCCCATGAAACCCATCTTACGGGAAATCCATATCCGAAGACAACATAGTAAGACCACCAACTATCCCAATACCGCGGATAGGATAGGGGTAACGTCTTAACCCAATTCTTAGAATCTTACTCTAAGTCTTAGGCGTCTAGTAGCAAAATCCAGCTAATCTTATCTTAAATTTACATTCTTATTTAATTCTTAAGTTGCATCTTACGCCTTGACTCAAGAATAACATGTAAATCATCCAAACTTAGAACCTCAAACACCATTCTTTAACTTTCTTTAACTTTTCTTTAATTAACTTTAACTTTCTTTAACTTTCAAGACTCGACCAAGAACTCATAAAGAACTAACAAGACTCATAAAGAACTCATCCAAGATTCAAGAACTTCAACTAAGAACTCATCCAAGATTCAAGAACTTCAACCAAGAACTCAATCAAGATTCAAGAACTTCAACCAAGAACTCAATCAAGATTCAAGAACTCAATCAAGAACTCATTGAAGATTCAAGAACTCAATCCCAAAATCATTATCAAAGCACACGCATAATAACAATAAAGTTCAACAATAATTTCATCAACTTCCAAACATCAAACTTTACGAAACTTGAACATGATCAACATCAAATATGAAACTAACATAATCAATCATGAAATAAATATAATCAAGTAAAAATCATCACAAAACCATCACCCAAAATCAGCCTATAATTCACGCATAAAACAAGGTTATAAACATCAAAACGGTTTAATCTAATCACTTAATCTATACTATGAATCAAAGTATACAAACTAGGTTGAGATAGTATGTTACCTTATTAAAGATTAAGCAAATAACGCATAAAAACTCCTTGCCCGGAAATGGAACCACACAGCCCAACAGTCACGCACACAGCATGAACAACACGGCACCACCGTGCACCACCACGAGTCACTTGGCAGCACCTCACGAGCACGACCCCTACTGCATGGACACCCCACGACCAGCCACGAACCACGGTCCTGCTGCACGGCTCACCACACGAACCACCACTAGCCACGGTCCTGCTGCACAGCTCACCACACGAACCCCCACTAGCCACGGCTTCCACACGACCCACTCGAACAAGACCCAAAAACAAACTCCGAACAAGAATTCTTGATTGAAAACTATTAAGATTATAGTGTTTAAAGTTACATAAAGACAAATGAATGTTGAATCTTTAAGTTTGGGTTTGGAATTGAAGATGAACAACAATTGGATTGTTGATGCCAAAAATGGCGTGTGAGGATGAGGCAAATGGAGGGAGTTTTGTGTTTAAACTTTTGATGGCAAAGGATGGCAAATGAGCAAATGAATCCTCAAGCCTTACTACTAATTCTATTTATAGAAGTTAGTTAAGGTGTGAATGCATGGCAAGTGGCAAAATCAAGCCACAAGACAAGGGGGTAACAGGCCATGGCAAGGAGAATGGGCCAAATTGGGCTGTCGATAAATAATTGGGCTAATTGCACTCTTGCATGTTTAATCATGCCTAAATCGAATTTGGCCCAAAAATATTAATTAACTAATTAGAAAATTAAATAATAAAAATTCTAATTAATTATATAATAATAATATAAATAATAATCAATCAAGAATAAAAATAATCGAATTTAATCGAAATTATTCACATAAAATAAAATAAATAGTCCAAAATAAATTTTGGACCATACATAAAATCACATAAATACAAATGAATAAACGACAGAAATACCAACAAAATCATGGTCGTTAGAACAACAACAACAACAACAACAACAACAACAACAACAATAATAATAATAATAATAATAATGAAATGAACTTAACTTAAATTATATTAAATTAAATTAAAATAAATTAAATTAAATTAAATCAACTGAACTTAAATTAAATTAACTGAAATTAAATTAAATTAATTGAACTTAAATTAAATTAGATTAAATTAAGTCAATAGAAGTCCTAAAGAACGGGGGCTTACTAGAAAAATTCAATCCAGATGACCATAAAAACACTACATCAATATCATAAGAAACTGGATCATAGGATCAATTATCTCACAATCTCCAATGTTAAAATGGATAATTTACAAAAGATAAAATGGATATACAATATCATACCCCAAAACTGGCTAAATCCAATGATAAATTCCACATATCCAAAATGAAAAGTCCACATTAAACAAATACAAAATTAAATTAATCACTAACCCCTGCTGATTTTCTGTTTTTAGATGATGCAGATGCAAATTTGATGGACAAGAATTCTAGTCCTACGAATGCTGGTAAAGATGATATTCAACAGAAAAACAAAGTTGAACAATCTTCAAAACCTAAACGTTCTGCTAAAACAATATTAGCCATGTTGAGGAGGGTATCACAAGAAGAAGATCCCAAAGATACTAATTTGAAGAGAAAGAAGGAAGATGATGGCAATTCAAAAAGTAAAAGAAAGTGTACTGTTGATTCAAATGATGATGTCACTATTGTTTCGAATTCTATAGAAGAAGTTCATGATGATGTTGAAACAGAAGAGGAAGATGACATAAAACCAAAAATGTAAGTTTTTCTTGTTTATATATTTTGAATATTTTTATTGATACTTTTTTTATAAATTAAATAGTTTAGTAAGCCCTCTTGAATATACCTAATAAGACCTTTGAATATAGTTGCCAACCTTATTTAATATTGTTTTCATTAACATAGTAATGATTATAGTTAGCAATGATTATTCGACATAGTAACGATTATTGAATATATGTAGTAATCCTAATGGAATTTAGTTAAGAACAACAATGCAATGTATTTAGTAACCCCAATTGAATATCGTTAGTAACTCATTTAAAATGTGGCCAGTAACTCTTTTGTACAGTGGACTTACTAGTAATATTTTTGATTGATTGATTCATTTTTTATTTTTATATTATTTTCAATTGGTTTCTTATGAGAATTATAATTTTTTCAGCTCAAAACCAATAGACATTAAAATCAGATGTAGCCCGTCTAGTGTTATCAATTTGATTCAAAAGTTGAATGATAAGCAAAAGACAGCAGTAAAGGATATTGGGTTTGAGGGTTTGTTTGAAATTAAGTTGAAAGAGATTCCTCGACAAATGCTTTGCTAGTTATGTAGTAAATTTAACTGTACAGGATGGGTTTTATATATTGGAAGAGGCAAAGAGATTCAGTTGACAGCAGCAGATGTCAACAATGTATTTGGTATTCCAATGGGAACTAGGAAAGTTCCAATTTCTGGTCCTACTGAAGACAAAGAATTGAAATCAATTTGGAAGCCAAAATGGAGTATTCAAGCATCTAACAATGTTTCTGTAAATTCTTTAGAACATCATATTTTGAATGATGCCGCATTGCATGAGGGAAATGATGATTTCAAGAGATTGTTTGTTACATTTGCGATGATAAGCATGCTCGCTGCAACTCCAAATAGGTTATTTGATTTCAAGTTTTTGCGTGCTTTAGACGATGTTCAAGAAATTAAAAAATTCAATTGGTGTGAGTTTGTGATGGAAACATTGTCCTTTAGATTGAAGAATTACAATAAATCACAGCGTTCTGTTGGTGGCTGTGTTTTGTTGCTTCAAATTTGTTACTTTCAAAGATTGATGTTCAGGGGTATGAAAATGCCTAGGACTTTACCTTTGATAAAGAGTTGGACAAATGAGAAAGTGCGGAAGAGAATAAAAGATGAAGTTGGAGAGTATGGCGTGGGAGAATTGGATAAGGATTATCCAATTACTAAAGCTCATGAAAATTCTGAAAATTTGACAGGAAATAATGAAAAATTAGAGGGTGAAATGTCGAAAAATAAAAGTGAAAACGCATTTTAGAAGATGGATGATTTTCAGGCTAAGGAAATAAACTTGGATAGTGATAAAACACAATTTCCTTCTAATGAGACTGGAGATGAAGAAATTCATGTGACTGAGAATCAAGCACAACAATGTAGACGTGTAGATGCTTCCAACTCTAACGTTGAATGTCGTTCTGTCACTTTTCTTCTACCAGATGATATAATGACTGATGATGAAATCAAAACTGCTGCAAAAAATGTAAGTATAAATAATGAAATTCATATGCCTTATCAGTATTATTTGTATAGATTATAACTAAAATTTTTATGTATGTTACTAAACCCTGAAACATGTTAATTAAACCCAAGCAACCCCTGAAATATGTTAAGTAACCCCGTCAAACATTTATCTGTAACCCGTCAAATATGAATGAGTAACCCCTCAAACATGAAGAAGTAACCCCACAAACATGAATCAGTAATCCTGTAAAAAATAATAAGTAAGTCCTAAACATGGTAAACAACCCTCACAAATTATAAATAACCCCTGAAACATGAAACATACAACAGTAACATCTGATCATGTTAAGTAACCCTGAAGTAACCACTGAAACATTATAAGTACCCCCAAAGTAACCCCTCAAACATTAAAATTGCCCACCAAGTAACCCCTGAAATCAAATCTCATGCTGACTTTGCTGACTTTGCTTAGTAACCTCTAATGATGTATCTTAGTCACCCATTTTCATCATAAGAGTAACCCCTTCATTAAGAGTAACATCTGTTCAACTTTGCTTAGTAACCTGTATAAAAGTATATTATTAAGCCATACTTTTAATAACAGTAACCCTATTCACCTTGTTTAATTATATCTATAAAAGTTAGTAACTAAATAAAATACAACTAATATTGTTACAAAAATGTGTTATTTATAATTTATAAATTTGGAAAAACCATATATGGAGTGTTTCTAAATTTAATTAAGTGCAATATTTTTTGTGATTCATTATTTTTTATATTTTTACTAACCTGAATATTGTATTTTAGTTTTATTTTAGTTAGTAACCCCTGAAATATGTTTGATAACCCCCTTAAACATGTATCTATAACATTTAAAATATGAATCAGTAACTCCTAAAACATGAAGAAGTAACCTCACAAACATGAATCAGTAACCCCCTAAAAAATGATAAGTAAGTCCTAAACATGGTAAATAATCCCTCACACATTATGAGTAACCCCTGAAACATGAAACTGTAACTCCTGAAACATGATAAGTAACCCCTGAAACATTTTAAGTATCCCCCAAGTAACCCCTGAAATCAAAACTCTTGCCAAAATGTAGTTATAAATTCTGAAAAGCCAAGAATATATTTTAGTCTATAAGTATAAATGGTTTTTATTAGAAAATAAAGAATTCATGATAACAATAACTCCTGTTGACTTTGCTTAGTAAGCTCTAATGAAGTATCTTAGTAACCCATTTTTATCATTAGTGTAACCTCTTCAGTTAACAGTAATCCCTGTTGACCTTTGCTTAGTAAACTCTATGAAAATATATTATTAAGCCATACTATTAATAACAGTAACCCTATTTACCTTATTTAATAATATCCATTAAAGTTAGTATATTGAGTGTTTCTAAATTTAATGAAGTGCAATATTTTTTTGTCATTCATTAATTATTTTTTCTATTTTACTAACCTGAATATTGTATTTTATTTTAATTTGTCAATTTTTTTTTAGGATACTGAAAGGAAAAGAAACATGAAGTTATTTTTATTTCAATGTTAAGTAAAGCCCAAGTAACCCCTGAACATACCCCCTAAAACATGTATCTGTAACACTTTAAACATGAATCAGTAACCCTCCAAACATGAGGCAGTAACCTCAGAAACATGAATCAGTAACCCCCTAAAACATGAAAAGTAAGTCCTAAACATGGTAAATAATCCCTGACACATAATGCGTAACCCCTGAAACATGAACAGTTACTGCTGAAACATGTTAAATAACCCCCAAGTAACCCCTAAAACATTTTAAGTACCCCCCAAGTAATCCCTGAAATCAAAACACCTCCCAAAATGTATTATAAATTCCGAAAATGGTTTTTATTAGAAAATAAAGAATTCATGATAACAATAACTCCTGCTGACTTTGCTTACTATCCTCTAATGAAGTATCTTAGTAACCCCTTCATTTAAAAGCAACCCCTGTTGGCCTTTGCTTAGTAACCTGTATGAAAATATATTATTAAGCCATACTATTAATAACAGTAACCCTATGTACCTTGTTTAGTAATATCTATTAAAGTTAGTATATTGAGTTTTTTAAATATTATTAAGTACAATATTTTTTGTCATTCATTAAGTATTTTTTCTATTTTTACTAACATGAATATTGTGTTTTATTTTAATTTATCATTTTTTTAGGATGCTGAAAGGAACTTTTTGACATTGAAAAGAAACATGAAGTTGTTTTCATTTCAATGTCAAAATGATGTTAACAAAGTCAAAACAACTTCTGATTTTGTTGGAAATGATTCAAAAGAGACAGAAGATTTGGCAGCTGATTCCCAATTAAGTGATTTGGATCCTATATTCAATGAGCCATCATTTTGGGAACATATAGATCGCATCACAGAAGAATACATCAAGTTAAATGAGCTTGTCGAATCATTTCCAAGAATTCCGGTAGTTGACAATCAGAGTTTATATTCTCCGGAAGTGTCAATTGGGGCAAGTGACTTATTGAAGAAAGTTGATATGATACATGTTAGTCAATCTGGTCTTCCAGATTTTGATGCTAATGTTCGTATTGAGAATGTGCAAAATGACTTAAAAGCTATGGAGGTTGATACTGAAACTGTAAATTTTGATCAACCTATAAAGAGCACGAGAATTTGAAAAACAAACTGATAAACTGCAAGGAGATGATCCACAATCTACTGTAAGAGGAGTGGATGATGTAGTGACATCTGAAACTCAAGCTAGTGAAACTCAAACTGATTCTCAACAAGGGGAAGTAAATACAAAGATTGGTGATTTAAAGGATGCCAAAGACATCAATTTGGAAGATAAGGGTGATGGTCAACATAACCAACAAAAAGAATGTGTAAGAAAATTGCAGCGAACTGTACAAAAGAGAGCTCAAGTTGATGGTGAGCCTAATGATTCACAGCTTTTTTATGATGAGGACGATTGCTTTTTTGGATCATATGTGAGCTGTTCTATTGCAGTCGGTGTTCCTGGCGGAAACAAATTACATGTAATTTCTGACATGTTTAGAAAGAACAAAAAATTGCTTACTCAAATGAAAACTTTAAGGAACCAAACTGCCGATTATTGTCTTGTTGAAGACAAGGACTTCCAGCAATCGTAAGTCAAAAAAAAAATCTTATATACTTCCTTTACAGTATGCTAAATTTTTTAAGTTTTTTTTTTTTACATTAAAAAAATAAAAATAAAATCCTTACTTAGACTTAGTAATGGTTACAAAAAATATTGATGTGGCGTGGTAAATACATTATAAATTTGTTACTTAGTACAACACTTACTCACCACTATTTCGTAATGTATTTATTTTTTTGTTTATTTATTTTGTTAGGGAAGTGCTTGTCCAATTCACCGAATTCTACTTCTTACCAAGAGAAGATTTGTTGACATTAGTTCCATGTAGAATGATTACAAGCCGTGTTATAGATTGTTTTCTATTATTGTTGAACGATTTTGAGTTCGAAAATATTGAATCTCAAGATGAATCACAAAGGAGTCGCTACTTTTTTGGATTGTCTTATATGGTATGTAATCTTTTACATTTTGGTTTTTGTTATTTTTTTTATATCTCTAATAGATTATTATTTTCTAAACGTTTTTTTTTTTTTTGTTTAAAGCATTCTCTATTAACAGTTATTGAAGAAGGTGATGGATCATCTCATGAGGAAGAATTATATGGCAGTTGGGATTTGTGGATTACCCACCAACTTTCAAATTTAAAAATGGAAGACTCTGATTTGGTAAGTTAAAACAATGAAACATGTTAAGTAACCCTTTAAACATGTATCTGTAACCCCTCAAAATGAATTAGTAACCCCTCAAAATGAAGCTGTAAGCAAGCCCAAAAATGTATCACTACCCCTTCATAAATGAATCAGTAACCTCTGAAACATGATAAGTAACCCCTAATGATAATTGACCCTAAAGTATTTTAAGTAACCCCTCACAAATTATAAGTAACTACTAAACATCTCAATTAACCTCGAAGTAATCCCTGACATATGTTAACTAACAATTTAAACATGTATCTCTAACACCTAAAATGTGAATCAGTAATCCCTTAAACATGAAGCATTAAACCCAAAACATGTATAACTATCCCTTCAATCATGAATCAGTAACCTCTAAAACATGATAAGTAACCCGTAAAGATGATAAGTAACTCCTAAAATATTTTAAGTAACCACTGAAACATCTCAAATAACATCCAAGTAATCCCCTGACATATGTTAAGTAACACTTTTCAATATGTTTAGAAAATTCTACATACATTACGTGCTAACTCTTTGTAAATACATTTTTTTAATCGTTGTGAAAAATAATTAGTAATTCTTATTGAGTAACCCCTGCTTATTTTGTTTAGTAACCCCAAAAAAGAGCTTTTGTTTATTGTGTTTTACGAAGTTTGATTCAAAATATTTTAGATTTTCGAAGTTTGATTGTGTTTTGATGTTTCGGTTTTTTTTTAAAACTCCAGATTTTCATACCTATTGCATTTGAAGATCACTTTTCATGTGTTGCAATCAACTTGAAGAATGAGAGTGTTGACTACTTGGATAATAGGCTCTATTTTGTGAAGGATGGAAAACATAATGATTATCGGTTTGTGATGTGTCCAGCTTGTACGAGTTATTTAACTTCTTTTTAGTTCCTTTATGTAATTAGTTTAGCATAAGATTGCACATTTTGTTACTTTTGAGTTTAAACGAGAGTTTGGCTTGAAATGTAAAGTTGTAGTGCAATTTACAGTTTTTAATGCTTTTTAGGATAAGTGTAGTTTGTAATTGCGGTTTGGTTTTATGTGTTCTTGTAGTCTTGAGCTACGAAACATCATTAGGGGCATTTTTGGAGTCATTGATCATGCGCCAAACACACTTGAAGAAACCATTAAGCATTAGAGGGAAAGAAAAACCTTATTGTGAACCTTCAAATGCAGTAAGTCCAACTTCAAATAGAAATATCTCCCAATCTACTCATTGGATTTATGTGATTCAAATTGGAGGTTGTAGCTCTCTTCAAGATCTTTCCAACGGTAGGTGATAAGCCTTATTTCGTTAAGGAACAAGAGAGTTATGGCTATTTTAGTCCGAGCTGCGCAGACAATCTACAGGGGCGCGCCCCGCGCCTCAGAGGGCGCTGCCAGCGCCCCTATTGTAGTGAGCATCAAGAAGAAGGCGCGCCCAGCGCCCCCATCACAGTATCCCTCCAAGGAATGGCGCGCCCCGCGCCTATGGGGCGCTGCCAGCGCCCATGTTACAGTAGTACTTCCAAGGAAGGGCGCGCCCCGCGCCTTTGAGGGCGCTGCCAGCGCCCATCTGCTCTGTTCTGCACGCGGCTTCATCCACTTGATTTCTAGGTTATAATTTAGTTTAGTATAAATAGAAAAGTGGTTTTTCATTGTATAAAAATCTAGTTTTTCATGTTCAAATAGTTCCTTAGCTTAAATTCTCTCTAGTTTCTCCTTAGATTACATAAAAACTATTAAATCTTTAGTTTGTAATTTTGATATTTAATCATGGAATCAATGAAGAATCTTTGTTCATCAATGGAAATGGTAGCTTAAACTTGTTCTTGGGATTGGTTTCAATGATTCCAAAAGGCTCCTTGTGAGGATTCTCTAACTCTAAACTATTTCTTTACTTCAATTATTTACTTGCTCTTATATGAATTGTTATTGGTTTTGTTGAATGTTTTAGCTTGATCTTTGTCTTGTTATTATATTTTACAAAATCATTACTAGGGTTTGAACATAATCGATTATTGTGTTCAACCTCGAGTAGCAACTATCTTGTTCACGCTTAAGCGTATTCTTATTGTGAACAATTTAGTAGAGCTTGTTTAAACGTTAATTGTTTATTGCGTATTCTCTAAACAATTGCGTTCTTATTGTGTCTCCGTTCTTAAAGCTTTTGTTCACTGCGTGTTCTTTGAACATTAAGGGTTTTAGGCAATTTACGATTTATCTTGTCTAGCTAATTAAGGGGACTACAAGAGTTTACTCTTGTCAATAATTAATTGAGTATTGAAATGGTTTGGTAATTGAGAGTCTAATTCAATTAGCCGAGTCAGAGTCGTTGTAACCGAATCCTAAGATTCTTTAAAACTAGAATTTTACCGCAATCAATTAGTTGTTAGTTTATTTTATCACTAAAATCTCCAATTCCCCCCCCCCCCCCCTTGTTACCAATTTCACTAAGGAATTAGTGATTCTCCCCTTTAATAATCCAAATACATTTTAACACAATTAAATCAACATAAATCCGTTCTCTGTGGATACGAACCTTACTTGCCCTTTACACTAGTTGTAATTGGAGAGTAGGAGAAATTTACTTTTGATAAGTCTTTTATTTTAAACGACATAAAAGGCCTACCAAATTTTGGCGCCGTTGCCGGGGAACGGTGTTGTTTGATTGTGTTTAGGTAATATGTTTTTATTCCTGTTTATATATATATATATATATATATATATATATATATATATTATTGTTACTTTATTCTCATTGCTAAGCTGTGATATTTCATAAGAGGAGTGTCTTCGAATGGCTAGTTTCTATGTACCCCAATTTGAGGATGAGGCCTTTTGGAGGTATTTCATTCGTTTGCAGGATCCACTTCTAGTCCATTATGATTGTGAGTTGTGGGAGATATGTGAGGTGATTTATGAAGGGTTAAACCATTCCACAAGGATTGTAGTTGAGGATACGTTTAATGGGGCATTCCGATCTTTAACTTATGTAGATGCTTGGGATTACTACCATTGGCTATCACAAGACACATATGAATGGGATAGAGCTTTAGGGTTCCAAAACCAAGGGTGTTCAACAAAATGTAACCCTAACTCTATCACCCTCAATCAGAGTTGGGAGGATCATATGTGCTTCAATCATGAAAACCAACAAAATGACCAACCACCCCATTACCCACAAAATGACCAAACATCACAATACAATGAGCCAGCCCAATTACCTCACCAAGGACTTTTTCCGGAGCAAGGTTCACATACGAGCTCCTCAACCGAGGAAATGCTCCATATGCTAACCAAAAATGTCATGATTATGGAAGGGAATATGGTCCAAATCCAAGATGAAACAAGAACAAATATCAACAACTTGGAAAGGCAATTGAGCCAACTTTCGGGGCTTTTGGCAAGTTTTGAAAGAAATTTGGAATCGGGTGAGCTCCAAAATCAAAAGGAGTCAAACCCAAAACCCCACTTTTCTTGCTTTGAGGATGAGGATACCATCCTTGAAAATGAGGAAATAACTCCATTTTGTGAGAATGTGTATGTGATAGAAGAGAACACTTTGAACGATGAAGTGTTGGCTGAGCCAAGTGGAATTTTAATGCCTAGGGTGATAGGTGAGATCTCTTACGGGGAAAATGCTCCCATTTTAGTCCCTCATGTGTCGTTCTCCACAAAACTTGACCTCATACCTTCCTTCCCCTTGTTTCTACCTCATCACATTCATCCCCCACCTCTTGAGGAGACTTTCCTTTCTTTTGATCATCCTCATTCCATTGTCCATGCCACCAAGGAAGTGGAAGCTTATGGCAATGACATCTTTCATTCCTTTTCTTCTTTTCATTTTGATTTTTCCGTTTCGTTTTCTTCTTTTCTTACTTTTACTTTTCATTCTTCCCATTCCTTCCCTAATCGCCCTCCCTTTTCTTATAGCATGGCTTTAACAATTTTTTTGGCTTTGCTATTCTTGTTTACCAACTTGGTAAACTCTGATTTTTGGGTGGTTGCACATGAAAAGCTTTTGCGGTCATTGAGGTGTTATTTACTGAATAACACTTGAGCTTGGGGATTACTCCCCTTTCTTAACCCCTAAACATTGAGGACAATGTCAATTTTAAGTGTGGGGGTAGGAAATCCATCCTTGTACATATTTCTTTTTGCTTAAAAAAAAAAGAAAAAAAAAAATCCCGCTGAGTTGAAAACCCGCAAGAGCGGGCAACTCGGAAAAAAATGGGGGCCTTTGATAGGTTGAAAATCCGAAAGGGCGACCTATGCAAAATTTAAGGCTAATTGATCGAGTGGGTGAGTTGTGAGTTTTATTTAAAAAAAAAAAATTGAAAAAAAAATTGAGAGAAAAAGAAAAGAGAGTAGTTCCTATGCAGTTTTGGTTCAAGTTTGAATGTCAATCTTCGATCATTGGATCTTGTTTTTGGTAAGAACCCTTGTTCTTGTCTCTTTTCACTCATTTTTAGGTTAGTGAACCTTGTTTGAGTTGTTTCATATATTGTGGTTCACTAGCTTATGTTTTTGTTTCCTTTCACTTTGTTTTGATACAAAACCATGAATTTCATGCCTAATTATGTATTTTGGTTTGGTATGAAAACAAGTAATTGATGGCTTTTTGTTAGAAGTTGTAACTTTGCAAGCTTTTTTTCTATGGCACTCTTATACTCATTTGATTTACTCGAGGACGAGTAAAGGCTAAGTGTGGGGGTATTTGATGTGTCCAGCTTGTACGAGTTATTTAACTTCTTTTTAGTTCCTTTATGTAATTAGTTTAGCATAAGATTGCACATTTTGTTACTTTTGAGTTTAAACGAGAGTTTGGCTTGAAATGTAAAGTTGTAGTGCAATTTACAGTTTTTAATGCTTTTTAGGATAAGTGTAGTTTGTAGTTGCGGTTTGGTTTTATGTGTTCTTGTAGTCTTGAGCTACGAAACATCATTAGGGGCATTTTTGGAGTCATTGATCATGTGCCAAACACACTTGAAGAAATCATTAAGCATTAGAGGGAAAGAAAAACCTTATTGTGAACCTTCAAATGCAGTAAGTCCAACTTCAAATAGAAATATCTCCCAATCTACTCATTGGATTTATGTGATTCAAATTGGAGGTTGTAGCTCTCTTCAAGATCTTTCCAACGGTAGGTGATAAGCCTTATTTCGTTAAGGAACAAGAGAGTTATGGCTATTTTAGTCCGAGCTGCGCAGACAATCTACAGGGGCGTGCCCCGCGCCTCAGAGGGCGCTGCCAGCGCCCCCATTGCAGTGAGCATCAAGAAGAAGGCGCGCCCAGCGCCCCCATCACAGTATCCCTCCAAGGAATGGCGCGCCCCGCGCCTATGGGGCGCTGCCAGCGCCCATGTTACAGTAGTACTTCCAAGGAAGGGCGCGCCCCGCGCCTTTGAGGGCGCTGCCAGCGCCCATCTGCTCTGTTCTGCACGCGGCTTCATCCACTGGATTTCTAGGTTATAATTTAGTTTAGTATAAATAGAAAAGTGGTTTTTCATTGTATGAAAATCTAGTTTTTCATGTTCAAATAGTTCCTTAGCTTAAATTCTCTCTAGTTTCTCCTTAGATTACATAAAAACTATTAAATCTTTAGTTTGTAATTTTGATATTTAATCATGGAATCAATGAAGAATCTTTGTTCATCAATGGAAATGGTAGCTTAAAATTGTTCTTGGGATTGGTTTCAATGATTCCAAAAGGCTCCTTGTGAGGATTCTCTAACTCTAAACTATTTCTTTACTTCAATTATTTACTTGCTCTTATATGAATTGTTATTGGTTTTGTTGAATGTTTTAGCTTGATCTTTGTCTTGTTATTATATTTTACAAAATCATTACTAGGGTTTGAATATAATCGATTATTGTGTTCAACCTCGAGTAGCAACTATCTTGTTCACGCTTAAGCGTATTCTTATTGTGAACAATTTAGTAGAGCTTGTTTAAACGTTAATTGTTTATTCGTATTCTCCAAACAATTGCGTTCTTATTGTGTCTCCGTTCTTAAAGATTTTGTTCACTGCGTGTTCTTTGAACATTAAGGGTTTTAGGCAATTTACGATTTATCTTGTCTAGCTAATTAAGGGGACTACAAGAGTTTACTCTTGTCAATAATTAATTGAGTATTGAAATGGTTTGGTAATTGAGAGTCTAATTCAATTAGCCGAGTCAGAGTCGTTGTAACCGAATCCTAAGATTCTTTAAAACTAGAATTTTACCGCAATCAATTAGTTGTTAGTTTATTTTATCACTAAAATCTCCAATTTCCCCCCCCCCTTGTTACCAATTTCACTAAGGAATTAGTGATTCTCCCCTTTAATAATCCAAATACATTTTAACACAATTAAATCAACATAAATCCGTTCTCTGTGGATACGAACCTTACTTGCCCTTTACACTAGTTCTAATTGGAGAGTAGGAGAAATTTACTTTTGATAAGTCTTTTATTTTAAACGACATAAAAGGCCTACCAGTTTGATGAAGATACTCCAAATTTCTGGACAGTTGTATATCATTTGGTGAGTATAATCTGTCTATTCTATTGTGCTAGTATAATTTGTATCAAAGTAACTTAATATGTATATCCTGCTTACTAGTTGTTGTTATGAAAAAATATTTATTTTGTTAACAGAGAAATTACTTTGCTAAATACTGTGAGAGAAGAGGGCATAAGCAAGCATCTGAAGTAGCTCTATATCCAATTAGAAAAATTCGATTTGATTGGCAAAGCACTCGAAGTAATTTGGATTGTGGTGTTTTTCTTTTATATCACTGTTGTCTATACCAAGGACATAGCTTTCAATCTGCCAATTTGCATAAGGTTTGTTTTTATCTTATGATATAAGTTTAATATTCTAAATTTTTACATTCTTCAATCCTTAAAATTAATTAATTTTTTTTTAAAATGTAGGCTCTACAACGTCGCATTTATCGTGCTGAAATCTGTGCTTCCTTAGTTTTGTCTGATCGCAATGTACTTCGTGAACGTGTGTTGCAATCTGTTGCAACATTTAATGAAAATAGGACACTTATTCATAAATTAGTGATGCAACATGAGCTAGAAGAACTTGAAGAATTTAGGAAGCAATAACAAAAGAAGTAAATGCAATTACAATGTATTTTACTAATCTAACATTTTTAGAATGGAGAAGTTTTTTTGTAAACAATTAATACTTTTATTGTCTAATTACATTTAAGTATTTGTAATTGCGTTTGTTAGGTGTGATATGTTATCACTATTGGTTATGACTATATTACTGACTCCTCTTTACTATGTTATAAAAAATGTTTACTAATATAATATTTAGTACTCTGTAAAACTTTTTTATTATGTTAGTAACTTGTGTTTTGAATTATTAGTAATACCCTATGATCATATTAGTAACACCTGCTTATAACTGATAACCCTCCTTGATTATATTAAGTATGACAGATCATAAGCATTAGTAGCCCTGTTTTATACATTAATAGCATTATTAAGTTTGTTCAGTATATGGAAAACCCCGATTGTCTATATTACTAATCACTCATATCTTTTTGTTTATAATAGTAATTCGTATGTACAAAAAATTCGGAACACTATTGATTATCACTATATTACTGAGCCCTCTTTACTATATTATAAAGAGTGTTTACAAATATAATCTTCATTAATGTCTAACAATTTTTCATTATATTAGTAACCCTTTTTTATAGTAATTAGTAACACATATGATCAAATTACTAACAATCCTGGTTATCAATATATTATTAACACATATTTACTATATTATATTAACGTGTTACTTTTACGATAACTGATAATCATCCTTGATTATATTAAGTATATATCACAGATCATAAGCATTAGTAACATTAGTACTGCCTATTAGTACTGCCTATTGATTACAGTACTAACCCCTTGCTGATCACATTAGTAACTCCTGTTCAAATTTGGTAAACCCTGAATTTTAATAAGTGTTTTGAAAAACAGTTAATAAGAATTGTTTATGACATATAGTAACACCTGGTAAACCATACTAAATAATGCAGTAACCCTTACATACTGCATTTAGAAATGCTTTTTCATTTAAAAAAGGTTGGTAACCCCAGTTCAATTTTGGTAATCCCTGCATTTTAGTAAGTCTTGCGAAAAACTGTTAATAACACTGTTTATAACAATTAGTAAATCATGCTAAATAATGCAAAAATATAAAAATGTTGTAATATATTGCAATATTGCATAAAATATATTTTTTTTTTATAATAAATACAAACATTGCAATTAAATTAAAGTTTCCTTTTGGACTGGAGTTTTTGAACCAAATTCTCTCCCTTGTGCCTGTGCTATCATAGCTTTTGTCTTCTTTTGTGTTGGTTGCTTTCCTTTTTCGAAATAACTCTTTACCCTTTTGCTTCTCCCTTTTGTGTTGGCTCTTTCCGGATCAAACACCATTGGAATATCTTGAATGTTGTCTTGGTTGTTTTGATTGTTTTCCTCTTTTTCATTTTCTTGTTGCTCTTGTTCAGCAATTATTTTGTCTAGTGTGACATCAATCTCATCAGATAAGGATTTAAACCTTTCTTCAAATATTGTCCTTGTTTTAGGATGTGCTTGGCTCTTCAAAACTAAGTTGTACTTTTTCCTTGCCATTAAAGTACGCCAAGGTTTGAACCTTTCTACCCTCTTTTCAGTATCTTTTTTGCTTTCTTCCTTTTTTTTTCCAAAATTCTGCTTTCGCTAGTTTTGTCCATCGTTTCTTGACGTAATCATTTGGAATTGTAGTAATTGAGTGCAACATCAATACTCGAATACAATGGTAACAAAGCCATCCGATTTCTTCAAAATTTTTGCATGTACAATCAACAAATTTCCTTTCAATGTCAAATGTCACAGAGTGTGTTGTTTCTTGATTGTTTTCAATCCAAACATGATACATAAACCACTTTTGTGCAACTTCTTCAACACATGTTGACAAACATCCTATTGCATATTGAAACTCAGCTTCAAATTCTTTGAAAATGGTTTGAGTGTAAACTTCTCAAGCATGTTTCATCAGCCCATACATAGGCATATTTGAGCATGGTTCTGAATTTGCACATATGAAATCAGCATTGGATTCTCTTCTTCTCCATCTTTCAATTGTTTGGTCAATAATCTTGAAAAAATCAGTCAAGCTTGTTGTTTTTTTTGCCTTAAATCCAATAGCATTGTTAGTGCTTTCACTTCTTTGTGAAGATAGCACTCCAGCAGAAAAGAAATCTTTAATTAGTGTTGTGCACCACTTTTCTTTTAAGTTATACTACCTCTTGAACCAATTTTTTTTTTCCAAACTGTATTTCAAAATCATATTTTCCCAGCATTCCTCGAATCCGAAAGGGGTAACACAGCCACGTAAACATTTGTTGAAAGTATTCTTGAAGTCCGCATTCTTTTTCAAAGATCCAAATCTTGACATAGCATTTTTAATTATGTGCCAAATACATAGGCGATGCCTTGTTTGTGGAAAAACCTGTTGAATATTAATCATAAAATTACTAAGTCTTTTTAAAATTCGTAGTAAGACCTATTCAATATAGTTAGTAAACCTTTTGAAACCTAACTAGTAACCCCAATTCAATAATATCAGTAACCCCTATAAAGTATAATCAGTAACACCTGTTAGATTTAGTTATTAACCCCTGTTTAATAATTTTGATTGTGACGACCCGACTCACTTAAACCGGCGCGGAAGAAACCGACGAGTCGAATAGTCAGAACTAACAAACTAAAATACTTAAAAATTAAAACAAAACCTCAAAATGGCATATATGCTAAATCCAAAAGTATAACACCCACAAGATTGTACATATCTAACCCAAATATCAACGTTACTACTACTAACTAATATAAACTCCAAATGTATGTCAGAGTTAGAAAAATACACAAGTACTACTACTATAGTCCAAAACTAGAAATCATAAAACAATAAAGCAAAGACTAAATAACATCGGCGTTCGCCCAACCCAAAGCTAAGCAAGAACCTCATCATCAGAATTACCTGAAAAATAACAACAGTCCACCGTCAGTGGCGAGTAACATAACTGTCCCACCCTAACGGGGATACACATGAACATAGCACAAATCAAACAATCAAATCAAACATACAACATACGATTCAACCAAATAATCATGCTGACTCGACTAACTTTAACCAACAAATAACATATCTTTAACTTTGGCGCAATCATTCACATACTAGACCGGACTATGCATGTACGAACGCATCTTACGCGATCGAACTTTCTACTATGCCAGGATTGAGAATCTTACTCCCAACCCCATGAAACCTATCTAACTGGAAATCCATATCCGAAGTCAATATAGTAAGACTACCAACTATCCCAATATCGCGGATAGGATAGGGGCAACGTCTTAACTCAAATACTTAGAATCTTACTCTAAGTTTTAGGCGTCTAGTAGCAAAATCAAGCTAATCTTAACTTTAATCGAAATTTACATTCTTAGTTAATTCTTAAGTTGCATCTTACGCCTTGACTCAAGAAATAACATGTAAATCAAAAAATCTTGGAACCTCTTATAACATTATTTAACTTTCTTTAACCTTTCTTTAATTATTACTAACTATCTTTAACTTTCAAGACTCGACCAAGAACTCATAAAGAACTCATCCAAGATTCAAGAACTTCAATCAAGAACTCAATCAAGATTCAAGAACTTCAATCAAGAACTCAATCAAGATTCAAGAACTTCAACCACGAACTCATTCAAGATTCAAGAATTCAATCCCAAAACATCATCATCATACACGCATACTAACAACACAAAACAACATCAAATTCATCAACTTCCTATCATCAAAACTTCATAAAACTTGAACATGAACAACATCAAAATTGACACTAACATAATCAATCATGAAATACGTATAATCAAGTAGAAATCATCATAAAACCATCACCCAAATTCAGCTATATTCCACGCATAAACATGGGTACATAACATCAAAACGGTCTAATCTAATCACTTAATCTATACTATAAATCATAGTATACCAACTAGGTTGAGATAGTATGTTACCTTATTAAAGATTAAGCAAAAATTAATACAAAACTTGCAGCCCGGAATTCGAACCACACGGCCCCAACCACACGGCACACACGGCCAACCACACAAGCACACACGGCTTCTCTCTCGAACACGGCCCTGGCTGCACGGTCCCACAAACACGGCTCGAACCACCACCTCGGACCACCGTCTTCAACACGAACCACCACACGAACCACACACGCACCACACGGTCTAATCGAACAACCCCAAAACCAAACCCGAACAAGAATTCTTGAATGAAATAATAGAGGTTTAGATTGTGTTTTGATACTTAAAGATCAATAGCGTTTGAATCTTTAAGTTTGGAGTTTGAATGGAGGATGAACAATTGTAAAGGAGTTTGAATGGAAGATGAACAATTGTAAAGGAGTTTGAAGCCAAAAATGGCGTGTGGATCAAAGGTAGGGGGAGAGTTTGTGTTTAAACTTTGGTGAGCAACTGTGTTTAAGATGGCAAATGAGCAAATGATCTCAAGGCCTTACTAACTACTTCTATTTATAGAAGTTAGTTAGGTGTGAATGCATGGCAAGTGGCAAAATTTTCCACTTAACAAAGGGGGGGTTAATAACCGGCCATGGCCTTGTAAATGGGCCAAAATTGGGCTTTTGGTGATTAATTGGGCTAATTACAAACTTGCATGATTAATCATGCTTAAATCATCTTTGGCCCAACAATATTAAATAATTAATTAGAAAATCAAATAATAAAAATTCTAATTAATTAAATAATAATAAAATAAATAATAAAAATAAAAATAATTCGAATTTAATCGAAATTATTCACATAAAATAAAATAAATAGTCCAAAATTTCATAAATCACATAAATACAAATAAATACACCACAAAAATACCAACAAAATCAGGGTGGTTACAACCTCTCCTCCTTAGAGAAATTTCGTCCCGAAATTTAAGGCAAAGGAGATTGCTCACCTACGAAAAGCTCCGGGTACTTCTGCCTCCTGGACGCCTCTTTCTCCCAAGTCGCCTCCTCATGGTGTTGATTTCTCCAGAACACCTTGACGAGCTGGACATGCTTACACCGGAGGGTCCTCACTTCCCGATCCAAGATCTGGACGGGTCGCTCCTCAAAAGTCAGATTCGGCTCAAACGTGGCCGACTCCACTGGGATAATGTGGGTAGGATCATGTACGTATTTCCTTAGCTGGGAAACATGGAACACATCGTGAACATTAGACAGACTAGGTGGTAATGCCAACTGATATGCCACCTCCCCAACTCGTTCCAGTATCTCGTAAGGTCCCACGTATTTCGGTCGGAGTTTCCCCTTTTGAACAAAGCGTGCCACTCCTTTGAAAGGTGAAACCTTAAGCAAAACTTTATCACCTACCTCGAAAGCCAGCGGTCTACGTCGATTATCGGCGTAGGATTTCTGACGACTCTGAGCGGCCTGCATCTTAGACCAGATGACTCGGACCTTCTCAACAGTTCCCATACCATCTCAAGTCCTAAAGCCACAGAATCACTAATATCATTCCAACAAATCGGACTCCGACATTTCCTGCCGTACAGGGCCTCGTACGGAGCCATATCGATGCTGGAGTGATAGCTATTATTATAGGAGAACTATATCAAATAGAGCATACGTACCCAAGACTGATGGTACTCCAGAGTACATGCTCGTAACATATCCTCTAGAGTCTGGACGGTCCTCTCAGTCTGACCATCGGTCGCCGCGTGAAAAGCAGTGCTCAGCTTCAACTTCGTCCCAAAGGCTTCTTGAACTGATTTCCAGAAACGAGACAGAAATCTCGGATCTCGATCAGAAACAATCTCCCTCGGAACTCCGTGAAGTCGGATAACATCCTGGGTATACGCCTTGATCGGTGCATTTGTGCACCATCTTATAGGTCATTTTTCATCCTTTTTAGTCTTTGTTTTGCCCATATTTGTGCATTTTTAATTGGTTTTTCCTCCGCTCGTTACATGTTACCAAGATTTGGATCTCGTTTCATTTTTGGGTATTTTCTATGCATTTTTGAGAGAAAATGGGAATACAAGTGCTTTGATATTTTGCATGAGTTGTTTCAGGTCCACGCCAAAGCATTCGGAGCCTTGTGTGCGAAGCTCGAGCCCGGGAGTGACAATTCAAAGCGTGAAGTGGAATGGAATGGCAGCCCCAACACCGAGCGTCCGCTCCACCCCCTTAGAGCGTCCGCTCGGACTGCTTGTCGAAGATGCAGGAGCTTCTTGTTGGAGCTAGAGTGTCCGCTCCAACCCTTGGAGCGTTCGTTCCCCTTGCCCAGCCTCAGCACGTCCAATTACCACCGAGCGTCCGCTCCGACCCTCAGAGCGTCCGCTCGGCCCATGATCAGAAGGGCATTTGCTGCTGGGAGGTGTCAGAGCGTCCGCTCCAACCCATGGAGCGTCTGCTCGCCCATGCATGGAGCGTCCGCTCCCCTTGCCCAGCCTCAGCACGTCCATTTGTCGTATTAGTGGAGCGTCCGCTCTCTACCCTCAGAGCGTCCGCTCCCACCTGCAGCGGCTCATTTATTCCGAATATTCCCCTTCTCTCTCATGTAATATATAAATACCCTAACTTTTCTAGGTTTAAACAGAACAAAAATATCAAGATACTTAGCATTATTTTCAGTATTTTTAGAGAGAGAAAAACAAGAGGTTTAATAGTTTTAGCTTGTAATCATCAACAATTTCTTCTTCTTCATTTGCAAGCAATCCATTTATTCAATCTTCTTGTTTGTTAACATTTCTTATCTTTCCTTCTTTGTTATTTGTTCATCATTTGTATGTTATTATTTGTTGAGTTATTACTTGTCATTAGCTATAATCTCTTGTTCATTGTGTTTGTGATTTTAAGTTTAAATCTTTGAGGTAGTATTTGCAAGTATAGTTGTTATTTTCATGTTTATTAAATAACTTGTTGATGCTTGTTTTCTAACATGGATTGAAATGCTAGATTAGGAGTTTGGCCAACTTCTAGGATAGAATCTTGGACTAACCAAGTGTGTTTGAGAAATCTAAGCATGAGGTTAGAGACAACATGTTAGGAAGGGTCTAGAGTAATTCGAGCCGGGTTGTGAGCGAGATAGAGAATGAGAGATCTAGTCTACCGAGCGATTCGATCCATGGTGTTTGGTTTGGTCTAGGTTGAGATGTTGTGTGAGTGGGTCGGCTGAGAAATCTAAGCCCTCTTGCATAAACTAATCTCCTTGCTTGAAAAAATTGATTTTATGCTTGCTATATGGTTGCTCCATGCTTGATTTTTGGAATATCATGTTTTCCCCCTTTCCCTAGTGCCTTTAATCGTTGATTTTACTTCTCTTTAATTTAATTTATTTGCATTAGATTTAGTTTGTTAAAGTAGTTTAGTCACCTTTCCTCTTTATTAAAAACCCCCTTTTCACTCAATAACTTGACTAAGTAATCTGCTAGTTTCTTGTGGTTCGACCCCTTACTTTCCTATACTATTTGTTAGGTTAGCCTAGGGTAATTATTTTGACAGGATTAGGAACTAACGACCCCTAAGCCCCAATCAAACTTTGGCGCCGTTGCCGGGGACTACGGTGTTATTTAGCTCGTTATTGTTTGATTTTTTTTATTTTATTTTTGCACTTTATTTTCTTTGCTTATTTTCTCTATCATTAAATTAGTGTTGTTATTTGTGGTTGGTGTTGTCAATTGCTAACACCTTGCTTAGTTGTGTTTGATGCAAGTGTTGAATGCAAAGGGGGTCCCAAGGGCCTCCCGAATACCCTCTTAACCTTGAGATCAACCGTACTTTGCGTGGGGTTCGAAACTTGTACCGAGAGTTAGGCGAGTTTGGGGAAGACCCTCCTGACACATCGAGCACATCAACCGAAAGCATGGGTGATGAAAATCCCGGTCCGTTGTTCCGAGAATTTGGGGCTCCGAACAACTATGAGCTCACAAGCGAGCTTCTCCTTCCCACAACCAACACTAATTTCACCATACATCCCCACTACACCAACATGGTCTTACAAAATCAATTTACGGGGATGGCACGTGAAGACCCTAATGAGCATCTCAACCGATTCTTGGAGCTTTGTGCCATGGTTCAAACCAACCAAGTGACTCAAGACTACATCCGGATGCACCTTTTCCGTCACTCTCTCTCCGGGCGTGCCTATAGATGGCTTAAAAAACTTAAGCCATGATCATTGACTACTTGGAGTGAAGTGGCCTCGGCGTTTCTCAAAAAGTTCATCTCCGAAGAAAAGACCGCCGAAAAGAGAAGGAAGATTACTACGTTCCAACAAGAGGATGGGGAGTCACTAAGTGAAGCATGGGAAAGGTTCAATGAGTATGTTCGAGCTTGCCCCAATCATGAATATTCTAAGAACCAACTCATCCGAACTTTCTATGATGGGTTGGATCCTATCCCCAAGTCACATCTTAATGCCGCTTGTGGAGGCCAAATCTCTAAGGTTCCACAAGCTGAACTAGAAGATAAAATTGAAGAAGTGGTGCGAGATTGTGCATGGGGAGGTCAATCAAGAGCAACAACCAAGAAGCCAGGGAAGTATGAGCTTGACCCCGAACAATTGAAGGCTTACATGGAGCAAATCGTTGATAAAAGATGGGTAAATCTCAAGTGGCATCAACTTCTATACCATCTACCAAGGCTCCGGTCTTCTCTTGTGAACACTGCGGCGGTACAAACCATGATGCTAGTTATTGTGGTGGTAGGGATTTCCACCCGGAACAACTGGCAGCTATGGGTTATCAATACAATCAAAGAGATTTCCGAGACAATGTGAGAGGTAACCAATGGCCTTATGAACAAGGTGGGCAATCCAACTACACCAACAACAACCCTAATCAAGGAGGGTACTACAACCACCCAAATCATCCGAACCGGCTACCTTTCAACAAGCCACCTTTCAACCAAAACTTCAACCCTCCACAAAATCATCCCAATCCTGCATTCCCTAACCCTTCTATGCCTCACCATACCCCAACTCAAGACACCCAACTCATCTTAGACCAATTCAAGAACCTCCAAAGAGATGAGTGGATTCTAAAAGGAGTTAGGTCAAAAAAGCACCCAAATCAAAGAAATCACTTCCCACCAAAAAATGACTGACACCCAAATTGCCCAATTGGCCGACAAAGTGGCTCAACTTTCTAATGACAAGCTACCGGGACAACCTTCAGCCAACCCCGCTTCTCACTCCGTGAATGCCATCCATTTAAGATCGGGAACGGTTTATGATGGGCCTACCGTGGAGCAACAAATTAATGAGGAGGAACCCCAAAGTGAAGAAGACAAGGTGGTAGAAGAGGAGGTCATGGTGGAGATTTCAAATGCTAAGGGTGGCAATGATGGCCAAGAGATGGGGGGTGACAAAAGACAGAAAAAGGATAGGGGGAGAAAAGCAAGTTTGGAAGATGCTACTTCAACCACACCACCGGAATTTGCCTAGTATGCTCCAAAGCCTCCATATCCGGAGAGGCTTGTGGAGAGGAGACTTAATGCAAAGTATCACAAGTTCATGGAATGCATGAAGTGACTCACTCTTAATGTCCCCTTTCTTGAAGCAATCAAAGAGATGCCCACATATGCGAAGTTCCTCAAAGAACTTCTTTCTAACAAGAGGAAGCAAATTGATGAGATGGTCACTCTACCATCTCAAGTGAGTGCGATCTTGCAACGAAAGATGCCGCCTAAGCTAAGGGATCCGGGAAGCTACACTCTACCGGTCATGATAGGTGATTTGGGTACCAAGGGAGCCTTAGCCGACCTAGGGGCAAGTGTTAGCTTGATGCCCCTCTCCATTGCTAAACTCTTGGATTATGAAATGGTTCCTTCAAGAAAAGTGATTCAAATGACCGATCGTTCTACCAAGGTTCCTTGTGGAGAGCTCGAGGATATGTCGATAAGGGTTGGAAATCTCATTGCCCCATGCAACTTTGTTGTCATGGATATCGAAGAAGACCCGACCACACCTCTCATCCTAGGTCGGGAAGCTCTTCACACTCTTGGTACGGTAGTGAATTGCCAAGATAATACCATAAATTGTGAAGTGGCCGATGAAAGAGTAGTGTTTGAGTTCTCTAAGTTGATGAAGAAACCGATGGTTGAAAAGCTTTGCCGGGTTGATCTTGTGAGTAATGAGCTTGATGAGTGTGAAAGGGTTCATCGAAGAAGGGAAGATCCTCTTGAAGAAGTTATGCAATTAGAAGATGGGGTTGAGAAATCCAAGGAGGCTACGGAGCTTGAAGTCTCTCTTGACCAAGCTTGTCCGGTGGAAGATGAACCATTAGACGAGCTCCCATTGATCCAAACCGAGGATAAGGAGGAGAGGACCACACCTCCTCCCAAGGTAGAATTGAAACCCGTTCCCCCTTCACTCAAATATTCTTTCATTGATAATGCTTGTTGTTACCCTTTTATTTTTAATGCTAGCCTTGACGACCCTTCTCTAGAAAAATTGAAGCAACTCTTACGAAAATATCAAGGGGTCATCGGGTATAGCACTGATGATTTGAGAGGGATTAGTCCGAGTTTGTGCATGCATAGGATCCATCTTGATGATGGCCATACCTCCTCTATAGAACCTCAAAGAAGGTTGAATCCCCCCATTAAAGAGGTCTTGAAACTCCGTGAGGCGGGGATTATCTATGCTATCTCCGATAGCAAGTGCGTGAGTCCCGTCCATGTGGTTCCCAAGAAAGGGAGTATGACCATTGTTAAGGATGACAAGGGGAATGATTTCTCCACCCGAACGGTGACCGGGTGGAGGATGTGCATTTACTATCGTAGGCTCAACAAAGCCACGAAGAAAGATCATTACCCCTTGCCTTTTATGGCCCAAATGTTGGAGAGGTTAGTAGGACATTCTTACTTTTGCTTCCTTTATGGGTATTCGGGATTTTTCCAAATCCCGATCCACCCCGAGGATCAAGAGAAGACTACTTTCACATGCCCATTTGGGACATTTGCATACCGGAGAATGCCCTTCGGTCTATGCAATGCCCCATCTACTTTTCAAAGCTGCAAGTCCGCTATCTTCTCCGACATCCTAGAGGATGTTATTGAGGTTTTTATGGATGATTTCAGTGTTTGTGGTTTGTCTCTTGACAATTGTTTAGCTAATCTTGAGCGAGTATTGAAGCGTTGTTAAGAGACGAATCTTATTTTGAATTGGGAAAAATGCCACTTTATGGTTGAGGAAGGCATAGTCCTTGGCCATAAAGTCTCGAAAAAGGGCATTGAGGTGGCCACAATAGAGAAGCTTCCCCTACCTACTACGGTGAACGGAGTCCGAGCTTTCCTCGGGCATGCCGGGTTCTACTGTAGGTTCATCAAAGATTTCTCTTCTATTGCGCGCCCCTTGACCGACTTGCTTCATAAGAATAGGGAATTCGAATTCGGAGATGCTTGCATTAAGGCTTTTGAAACTTTAAAAAGTGCCTTGATTAGTGCGCCTATAGTGCAAGCCCCAGATTGGGACTTACCTTTCGAACTAATGTGTGATGCGAGTGACTTTTCAGTGGGAGCGGTGATAGGGCAAAGAAAAGATAAGAAGCTTCATGTGATTGCTTATTCTAGTAGAACTTTGGATGAAGCTCAAAAGAACTACACCACCACGAAGAAGGAGATGCTCGCCGTTGTCTTTGCTTTTGATAAGTTTCGATCATATCTGATGTGCAACAAGGTGGTAGTGTACACCGATCACACGACAATCAAGTACCTATGGGCCAAGAAGGATTCTAAGCCCCGCCTCATCCGATGGGTACTTCTCCTCTAAGAATTTGATGTCGAGATTCGGGATAAGAAGGGTTGTGAAAATTATGTGGCCGATCATCTTTCCCGGTTGCCCATTGATCATCCCATATATGAAGAGGAAGAGCTACCTATCGATGATGAGCTTTGTGATGAAGCTTTGATGGCAATCGTCTCCAAGACTACTCCATGGTTCGCCGACATGGCGAATTTCCTTGTGTGTGGAGATTTCCCTCAAGACTTCGATTCCCACGAAAAGAAAAGAATGATCAAGGAGTCTCGCCGCTACTTTTGGGAAGACCCCTACCTTTACAAGAAGTGTAATGATGGGTTGTTCCGGCGGTGTGTTCTGGAGTACGAGGTGGTAGGGGTCTTGAAGCATTGTCATTCTTTACCAAGCGGAGGTCATGGTGGTGTTGATAAGACGGCGCCCAAGGTTCTTAAATGCAAGCTGTGGTGGCCTTCACTGCACAAGGATACTCACTCATTCATCCAAATATGTGACCGATGCCAAAGGACTGGGGGAATTACAAAGCGTCATGAGATGCCCTAAAACTATACTTTGCATGTTGAGCCTTTCGATGTGTGGGGAATCGACTTCATGGGTCGTTTTGTATCATCGTGTGGCAACCTCTACATTCTAGTGGCGGTAGACTACATGACAAAGTGGATTGAAGCAATTTCCTCCCCAACTAATGACCACAAGGTAGTCGTCCGTCTCCTCAAGAAGGTTATATTCCCAAGATTTGGAGTACCTCGATGCATCATAAGCGATGGGGGCTCTTACATCGCCAAAAATCACTTTCGTGCACTCTTGAAGAAGTATGGAGTCACCCAAAGAGTGGGCTTGCCTTACCACCCTCAGACTCAAGGGCAAGTCGAGGTGTCCAATAGAGAAATCAAGAACCTTTTAGAGAAGATGGTGAATCAAACGCGAAAGGATTGGTCGTTGAGATTGGATGATACACTTTGGGCTCTTCGGACAGCCTACAAGACTCCGATTGGTACAAATCCTTACCGGCTAGTTTATGGGAAAGGGTGTCATTTACCGGTGGAACTAGAGTACAAAGCTTGGTGGGCTTTGAAGCACTTGAACATGGATTTGGATGCCGCCGGAAAAGCACGATTCCTCAAGCTAAGTGAGTTGGAAGAGCTAAGACATGATTCCTATGAGAGTTCCAAAGTGTACAAGGAGCAATCAAAGAACTGGCATGATCGGAGGATCAAGGATCGTAATTTCCAAGTGGGTGATAAAGTGCTCCTTTTCAATTCTAGGCTAAAGTTGAGAGCCGGGAAGCTCAAATCTAAGTGGTCCGGACCCTATACGATCACTAAGGTGTTCCCATATGGGTCATTTGAGCTCCAACAAGGCGACAATGTGTTCAAGGTCAACGGCCAAAGGATAAAGAAGTACTACTCCAACGAAGAGATCCCCGAACCTTCTTGCTTGCGGTTGGATGTTGTGAGGGATGATCCCTATTTTGATTGAAAACTTATCATGGATGGTCCAATGCTTAGGGACCTTAAACTAAGCACTCTTCGTGCCCTCCGCCTTTGTGGTGGGGGGCCACGTCAAGCTAATGACATTAAAGAAGCGCTTCCGGGAGGCAACCCGTGTATCCTTTTTTGTGAATAGTTGTTTGAACAATTTTAGTTTTTAGCTTTTGTATTTATGGAATTGCCATTTCTTGCTTGGTAGTGATGGAAATTCCGGAGGAATTTCGTTTTGTGAGGGGGTTAGAGCTCATTGTAGGTCTCCCTTTTCAATTTTTTTTTCGAAATTCCGTGGAATTCTGGGCTTTTTGAGGCATAGGATGGCCAATTTGTTGGCCATTACTAACTTTTTTGCCCCACAATTGGCTAATCTTTTGGTGAGTGCCAAAATAGTAAGTGGAGTTTTTTTGAAGTGATGGAGCGTCCGCTCTCAGTGGGTAATTTTAGGCAGAGAGTTCCTTGAAGTGATGGAGCGTCCGCTCGTGGGGTGAGAGCGTCCGCTCCCTGGTGCCCATTTGCATACTGCCTTTCTTTTTCTGGGGAGAGCATCCGCTCTGGCTGGAGCGAGTGTCCGCTCGTAGGTGCCCAGTGCTTACTGTTTTTTTTTGGGGAGAGGAGAGCGTCCGCTCTGGGTGGATAGAGCGTCCGCTCTAACTTTCAGCTAATGCTCACTGCTTTTGTTGTTGCTATGCGAGCGTCCGCTCCCTCTATACTCGAGCGTCCGCTTCGAGGTCTTCAGCGAAAAAAAAATAAATTTTTTTTTTCGAATTAAAACAGAATGAGGGTCGAAATACACCTCCACACATTCACTTCATCTTCTCAACACAACCATTCTCTTATTCTCTCTCCTCTCATACTCTCTCATAACCCCATTAATCTCCATCTCAAAACCTCCATTTTTTCATCAAATCGCACCAAATTCTCACCAAAAACTCAAGCCACTCTCTCTCCTCACTATTTTTCGCACGGCTACGGTGTTTTAGGGCTCGTTTTTTTCGTTTTCTCTCTCCTAGGGTTTCAATCTTTTTGCTCAAATCCATTTGGTAATGCTTTCAAACTCCTTATTTATGCTTAATTCAAGGTTATGTATGCATTTCATGTTCAATTTTGCAATTTTTGTTGAATATGTTCATGATTTATGTTGTTGAGTGTTTGAATGAAGTATGTAGGTTTGTGTTTGAATGTGCTCTTGCCTTGTGAATTTGATGATTATAGGTTGCTAAATTCATGTTTTTTTTGATGTTTTTGAGCATTGATTTGTAGAAATCTTGCTTTGGGTACTTGAATCTAGCAATTGAATTTTTGTGTTTGGACCCTATTTTTTGGCCATGAAACCCCCAAATTTTTGCCCCATGCCCTTGTTTGGTTTTGCTTCTTGTTTAATTTCTCTTAGTAAATTTTGGTTGATCATGAAATTTGTTCTTGGCCTAAGTATTAGTGTTTGAGCATATTTCTTGTGTATGACTTATTATTTTGGGAATTAAGTATGTTGGTATGAATTTGTGGAGCAAGGCAGTTGTTTGATGTATTTTGTGAGTAGGGGCCATTGTATTATAATCTCCAAGCATAGTATTGGCATTAGTTTAGCTAGTTGTTTTTGTTTGTTTTGTTTTGGTGGATTGTGAATTTTACTCACATGGGTTGTTTTTTTTTTTTTTTGGAGGCACAAATTGGGGAATGTTTGTTTTTAGGATTAATTTTTGAGTTCCCAACAATCAATCCAAAATTGCTAATTTTCTCTCTCCTGTTCATAGGTATAATGTTTAACTCAAGGAAGCGCTCAAGGCGATCCCCACGCCAAAGGGGGCCTATCCAAGAGGGGCAATCCTCTAGTCAAGGGGTGCGTCCCAGGGCCTACATTCCTCGATTTGGGGAGAGCAAACACCAACAGGCTTATGAGAAACTTTTGAGCCGGGACATGAAGCCCACCATGTTCTATGACCAAGCTACTTGCCAGAATATGGGTATAGACGAAGATGTGCGCAAGTTTGCGAGGTTCTTAGGGATAGAGGGCATCATGGAGGAGGATATCCCTAACGAGTGGGTATATGCGGATAGTGATGCACAAGAGGAAAACCCCACTCAACCTCCACTCTCTTACAAAACCTTGACCACGGAATTTGTCGCATCATTCTCTCTGAGCCCCATTGAAGGGGAAGACGGTCGCTCCGTTTCAATTTCTGACTATGCAACAAGGACCACTCCTACACCTTGGAGGAGTTCAACGGTTTCTTCAAATTTGACCCGGAAGCAAGGAGCTTCGAGTACACAGGGGAGGATTTACCCGATATAGGAGTAGATGAGGATGGGGACCCGGGCCAAATGTTTTATATTAATGATTGGTGGCTCGACATCACCGAAGGGGACGAAGACTACCAATCGAACCGAGCCAAGTCAACCGACATTCTGCATCCGGCTCTCCGATACTTCCAGAGGCTTCTTGTCTACTTCTTCTTCTATAGGGTGGAGCTCGGGAAGGTCTCCACACCCGAGCTGTACATGCTTTGGTGGGCGGCCGAGGGCCCCAAGCACTTCACCACCGACGAGAAAGAGAGGAAGCCTAACCTTGGCTACCTTTTTGCACGGATGGTGGAGGCGGTTCGGAACTCGGGGACCATCACCTTTGGAGGCTTGGTGACTTGGTTAGCCTATAAGTTTTGGTTTCAACCGGAACTACTTGGGATGGAGCCTTTGGAGAGGAAGGCTCGTCTAGATGCGGATCATTTGATTGCCGCTCATCACCTCTCCAAGGCCGACAAGAGAGGGAAGAACTTCGTATGGAAGGTGAAGGAGGTGGCGTGGTGCTACCTTCCATGCACCTTCGTCACCCGCCCTCCGGTTGATGTTGAGAATAGGTGGGCGGTCCCCTTACGCCCCTTGCAGCCAAATGATATGAGCGGCCGAGAGAAACAGGCTAGAGAGAGAGCAGAGAAAAAACAAGAGCAAGTACGAAAGGCTGCCGAGGAGGCCAGGGCAACGGGAGAGAGGCGGAGCAAAGGGAAGGAAGCCGTCGGGCCTTCGGAGGCCCAAGTGGTCATGCACGAGGATGAGGAGGCCCCTTCTCATCACAGGGGCCCCGAGGTAAATACTTTTAATTTCAATGAATTTGGTAAGATCCTCGGGGACATCTCCGAGCGCATGAGCACTTTTGCGGGATCATCCTCTTTGCATACCATTGGTCTCACCCCTATCCGGTTGAGAGGGTGGTATTCAAGGATGACACTCCCGAGTCCGACCCCGGTCTCGACGACTAGCTTCCCCGTTCCTTGCCCCACCCTCCCTCTTTGCACCGAGACGGTGCTCATATCTAGTTGGGGGGGGGGGTTGCACTATAATTTTTTTGATATTATGGGGCAAAGAACGAGGAAGTTCGGAGGGGCTTGTGGTGGTGATTCCCTTAGTATTTGCAATGCTTTCTCTCTCTCTCTTGATGATGTATTGGTAATTCCTTTTTTTATTTTTATTTTTATTTCTTTTTTCTATAATGATGAATTTTGGATAGTATCATATTCTTGTCTAATCATTGTTTTGGAGAAATGGTTTGGATGTAGTTTTACAGGTTCTTTGTGCCGGTTTGAGCTATAATTTTGGAGATGCACGATGGCCATTCCGTGTAGTTCCGGCACCACTTTGGTGAGACCTTTCCCTTACCCCTCCTTTTTAGCATTTGATTAGAAGAATAGGTAGATGCAAAGCATGTTTGGTATTAGGATTAGCTGCCGGGGTTGAGATATTCCCCCTTTTTGTGTAGTTTGATTGTGATATTGGCAAGTTTTAAATTCTTTTCCATGATGCATCATTATGTGGAGTTCATGTATATAGTTGAATTTTTGGTTTATTTTCTTGATTTTCTTTTATTTTGATTTGTGCTTTTTTTTTTTTTTTTTTTTTTTACTTTTAGTTGAAGCTTGGTAATTATTTAATTATAAAAAAAAGAAGAAAAAAATTCAAAAAGATTTTCGCTTGTTTTGCAATTATTGGTTTCTTTGCTCTTGGAATGAGCCCCTGTGATGAGATATATGTGGATTCCTTTGATCCAATTCCCTTGAGTTATGAGTAGGGGGGGGGGGGCATTTCCAAATTTGGTGTAAACATAAGTTCGGGTTATATCCCACACCTTGTTCTTAGCGAAAAATGAGTAGCTTATGTCCCAATGAAAAGTATGTGAGGAAAAAGAATCAATCTCTAAAGTTCATAAAGATTCTCCTAGCAAGTTCGTGTAATAGCTAACATGCATGCCTATCGAGTCAATAAGTGGTTTCACCACATGTTTATCGAGTCAATAAGTGGTTTCACCACATGTGTATCGAGTCAATAAGTGCTAAGCACATTTTATCGAGTCGAATAAGTGGCAATGTCCACAAGGCTAGTAGCCTATTCAATAAAAAAAAAGAAAAAAGAAAAAAGAAACCTCAATAAGTGGCCAAGCCACAAGTCCTTTGCATACTCACTACTACGCAACTTAATCTAAGAATGTCGATGTGAACTTTACGGAGAGAACGGTTTGCCAAGCATGTGGATCGTTAGGGGATAAGTGAAAAGACTACCAAAGAGAGTAATGGTTGTGTGTGAGATGAGGTTTGCTTTGTTTATCGAGGACACTCCTTAAACACTTCTTGCTAGCCCATTCTAGCCCCTTCATTTACGAGCACACCTCTTGTGGAATTGCTCACCTTGGAAGTCATTTGAGAGGTTTTGGGGATATGTGAACCATATTGATGAGGGGTGACTTTTGGCATGGAAGTCATAATTTTCTTTTCTTTTCTTTCTTTCTTTGGCTCGCTTTTCAGTTGTGGGTTAATCATTGCTCGAAAACCCTCGCGAGAGCTCACTCGCCCTCCTAAGGGACTTGGAGGTTTAAAGGGCTTGTCATTTACGCTAAAAATGACTGTGATTCCTACGAAAGTGAGTTAGTGTAAATATGGTGTGTTTGATTAGGTTTATTAGCTTCCATTACTTGGTGTTGTTATCCTGTGGTTCGGGAATCAATTTGACTTTGCTCGAGGGCGAGCAAAGGCTTAGTTGGGGGGATTTTGATCGGTGCATTTGTGCACCATCTTGTAGGTCATTTTTCATCCTTTTTAGTCTTTGTTTTGCCCATATTTGTGCATTTTTAATTGGTTTTTCCTCCGGTACATGTTACAAAGATTTGGATCTCGTTTCATTTTTGGGTATTTTCTACGCATTTTTGAGAGAAAATGGGAATACAAGTGCTTTGATATTTTGCATGAGTTGTTTCAGGTCCACGCCAAAGCATACGGAGCCTTGTGTGCGAAGCTCGAGCCCGGGAGTGACAATTCAAAGCTTGAAGTGGAATGGAATGGCAGCCCCAACACCGAGCGTCCGCTCCACCCCCTTAGAGCGTCTGCTCGGACTGCTTGTCGAAGATGCAGGAGCTTCTTGTTGGAGCTAGAGCGTCCGCTCCAACCCTTGGAGCGTCTGCTCCCCTTGCCCTGCCTCAACACGTCCAAGTACCACCAAGCGTCCGCTCCGACCCTCAGAGCGTCCGCTCGGCCCATGATCAGAAAGGCATTTGTTGGGAGGTGTCAGAGCGTCCGCTCCAACCCATGGAGCGTCCGCTCGCCCATGCATGGAGCGTCTGCTCCCCTTGCCCAGCCTCAGCATGTCCATTTGTCGTATTAGTGGAGCGTCCGCTCTCAACCCTCAGAGCGTCCGCTCCCACCTGCAGCGGCTCATTTATTCCGAATATTCCCCTTCTCTCTCATGTAATATATAAATACCCTAACTTTTCTAGGTTTAAACAGAACGAAAATATCAAGATACTTAGCATTATTTTCATTATTTTTAGAGAGAGAAACACAAGAGTTTTAATAGTTTTAGCTTGTAATCGTCAACAATTTCTTCTTCTTCATTTGCAATCAATCCATTTATTCAATCTTCTAGTTTGGTAACGTTTCTTATCTTTCTTTCTTTGTTATTTGTTCATCATTTGTATGTTATTATTTGTTGAGTTATTACTTGTCATTAGCTATAATCTCTTGTTCATTGTGTTTATGATTTTAAGTTTAAATCTTTGAGGTAGTATTTGCAAGTGTAGTTGTTATTTTCATGTTTATTAGTTTCTCTACTTCTTCTATCATGTTTGGTCTATTTATGGCTTTTGTTAGTAGGAACATCCCTCTCCTAGGCTAGATTTCTAGCTAGGGGAGGGGGAAAATGATGGATTTTTTATTGTTGAACATGGAATAATTGTTAGTTTGGTATGAAATAACTTGTTGATACTTGTTTTCTAACATGGATTGAAATGCTAGATTAGGAGTTTGGCCAACTTCTATTATAGAATCTTGGACTAACCAAGTGTGGTTGAGAAATCTAAGCATGAGGTTAGAGACAACATGTTAGGAAGGGTCTAGAGTAATTCGAACCGGGTTGTGAGTGAGGTAGAGAATGAGAGATCTAGTCTACCGAGCGATTCAATCCATGGTGTTTGGTTTGGTCTAGGTTGAGATGTTGTGTGAGTGGGTCGGCTGAGAAATCTAAGCCCTCTTGCATAAACTAATCTCCTTGCTTGAAAAAATTGATTTTATGCTTGCTATTTGGTTGCTCCATGCTTGATTTTTGGAATATCATGTTTTCCCCCTTTCCCTAGTGCCTTTAATCGTTGATTTTACTTCTCTTTAATATAATTTGTTTTGCATTAGATTTAGTTTGTTAAAGTAGTTTAGTCACCTTTCCTCTTTATTAAAAAACCCCTTTTCACTCAATAACTTGACTAAGTAATCCGCTAGTTTCTTGTGGTTCGACCCCTTATTTTCCTATAATATTTGTTAGGTTAGCCTAGGGTAATTATTTTTGACAGGATTAGGAACAAACGACCCCTAAGCCCCGATCACGCCTCTGCCAAATGCTCCATAGACCAGGTCATCTTCGTCGGTATGAATCTAGCGACCTTGGTCAACCTATACACTATTACCCAAATGGCATTCAAACCATTATAGGTAGGTAGGCTAACCACGAAGTCCATAGAAACTGACTCAAATTTCCAGGTCGGAATCGGTAGTGGCTGCAACAGACCTCCTGGTCTCTGATGCTCGATTTTAACCTTCTGACAGACTAACATCGAGCTACGAACTCTGCTACATCCCTCTTCATCTTAGGCCACCAGAATTGGCCCTTAAGGTCCTGGTACAACTTCTTACCTCCAGGATGAATAGAGTAGGGCGAGTTATGTGCTTCAGACATAATTTTGTTCCTAAGATCAGAACTTTCCGGTACACACCACCTCACTCAGAATCGCAGACTACCATCGGAAGGGATCTCGAGACCTACGGCTTTACCTTGCCGTAAAGCCTCTCGAATCCTAGCTAACTGCGGATCATTCTGCTGACCCTTGCGCAATTCCTGAAGCAATTCAGGCTCAGCACCCATAGACATCAGACGAAGTCTGACGGAACTACGGCTTCTACTGAAACTCAAGCGATGCTTACGACTTAGTGCGTCAGCGACTAAGTTCGCCTTGCCCTCGCAATAGTTAATCGTTAGGTCGTAGTCCTTAATAAACTCAAGCCATCGTCTCTGCCTCATATTGAGGTCTTTCTGAGTAAAGATGTACTTGAGACTCTTGTGATCCGTGAATACTCTACACGAACCACCATAGAGATAGTGCCTCCAAATCTTGAGCGCGAAAACCACAGCTGCTAGCTCCAAGTCATGCGTGGGATAGTTACGCTCGTGCACCTTCAGTTGTCTCGATGCGTAAGTGATGACCTTCCCGCCTTGCATGAGCACACATCCTAGACCACTCTTCGAAGCATCACTATAGACCTCGAAGTCCTCCTCATCGTTCGGAAGGGTAAGAATCGGAGCAGAGACTGAACTAACAGGAAAGCTGCCATGAAGATTAGACCTCGAGGCAAAACTACTAGCCACAAAAGAGACAGTAGCACCAGAATCAAATAAAACTAAAGCTAACACACCAGAAACAAGAAATCTACATGATACGACGTCAGGCTGAACCTCGGCCTCTACCTCAGTCATAAAGTAAACTCGGTTCTTCACCGGAGTCTTAGTCGGTGCCGGAAGCTGCTTGATCTCGGTGTTTGGCTTCCTCTCGGGGCAAACTGACGCCTTATGGCCTTCCTTCCTGCAGATAAAACAAGCTATGGGCGAACCGTCACACCGCTTCCCAAGATGGAAGTCCCTGCCGCAGCCTCTGCATCTCGAGCCGTCGGAACCCTTATGCGAACTCGTGGTCGGAGGGGTACTGCTAGGAGCACTAAATCGAGGCTTCTTAAAAGAAGACGACGTCACCGGAACCTGAGTCCTCTTCTTGCTCGCATCCTCCTCGATCGTCGATGCCTGAATCTCGAGTGCTACCTCGTAGGCCTGCTGAAATGTCTTCGCTCCACTACTGATCACGTGAACGCGAATCCTCGGATCTAGCTTTTTGATGTAACGCTTGACCCGCTCCTTCTCTGATGGAATTAAAATGTAGCGAACCTCTATAACTCCTTGAACTTGTCGGTGTACGCCTGAACTGGCATCTTACCCTGAGTGAGAGTAAGAAACTCCTCCTGTTTCTGCCACCGCAACTCGTCGGGGTAGAATCGCTCCTGGATCTTATCGACGAACTCGATCCACGACATCGAATGTAAGGGCAAGCACGCGTCCTTAGCTACCGTCCACCAGCTATCGGCCTCTCCACGTAGATAATTAGCGGCGATTTGCACCTTCTCGTGCTTGGGGCAAAACGTCAAGAGCTTCCCCATCTCGCGGATCCAACTCTTCAGGATAGTAGGGTCGGCAACCCCATCGTAGGTCGGAGGTCGATGACGTGCGATACGATCGAACGTCGACTGCGTACTAGGCGTATGACGACTATGGTGCGCCAACGTAAGGATCGCCTCCTCGAGCGCTCGTAACCTCTGTCGTCCCGTACTCAACCGGCGAGGCGTAGACATGCTGCAACGCAATCAAACAAAGACATACCAAATAACAGTGTCAGTCATACATCCCCACCACAGTCAAGTACACAAAATCAAGAGAGAAAAGAATAGAAAAAGATCTTATCCCGGTTTTTCTACCCAACTCTTCTCCCTTTACTTAATCTTAATTTGGGTTTATCACTCGGGAAAGATAAAGCTCTCAACTCCCGGGTTTAACTCAAATCCTAAAACTTCACTTAAAACCTATTCGGCTCTGATACCAACTGTGACGACCCGACTCGTTTAAACCGGCGCGGAAGAAACCGACGAGTCGAATAGTCAGAACTAACAAACTAAAATACTTAAAAATTAAAAAAAAACCTCAATGTCATATATGCTAAATCCAAAAGTACAACACCCACAAGATTGTACATATCTAACCCAAATATCAACGTACTACTACTAACTAATATAAACTCCAAATGTATGTCAGAGTTAGAAAAATACACAAGTACTACTACTATAGTCCAAAACTAGAAATCATAAAACAATAAAGCAAAGACTAAATAACATCGGCACTCGCCCAACCCAAAGCTAAGCAAGAACCTCATCATCAGAATTACCTGAAAAATAACAATAGTCCACCGTCAGTGGCGAGTAACATAACTGTCCCACCCTAACGGGGATACACAAGAACATAGCACAAATCAAACATACAACATACGATTCAAACCAAATAATCATGCTGACTCGACTAACTTTAACCAACAAATAACATATCTTTAACTTTGGTGCAATCATTCACATACTAGACCGGACTATGCACGTACGAACGCATCTTATGCGATCGAACTTTCTACTATGCCAGGATTGAGAATCTTACTCCGAACCCCATGAAACCAATCTTACTGGAAATCCATATCCGAAGACACATAATAAGACCACCAACTATCCCAATACCGCGGATAGGATAGGGGCAACGTCTTAACCCAAATACTTAGAATCTTACTCTAAGTTTTAGGCGTCTAGTAGCAAAATCAGGCTAATCTTAACTTTAATCGAAATTTACATTCTTAGTTAATTCTTAAGTTGCATCTTACGCCTTTCAAGAAATAACATGTAAATCAACAAATCTTGGAACCTCGTATAACATTATTTAACTTTCTTTAACCTTTCTTTAATTATTAATAACTTTTTTTAACTTTCAGGACTTGACCAAGAACTCATAAAGAACTCAAAGAACTCATAAAGAACTCATCCAAGATTCAAGAAATTCAATCAAGAACTCAATCAAGATTCAAGAACTTCAACCAAGAACTCATTCAAGATTCAAGAATTCAATCCCAAAACATCATCATCATACACGCATACTAACAACACAAAACAACATCAAATTCATCAACTTCCTATCATCAAAACTTCATAAAACTTGAACATGAACAACATCAAAAATGACACTAACATAATCAATCATGAAATACGTATAATCAAGTAGAAATCATCATAAAAACATCACCCAAATTCAGCTATATTCCACGCATAAACATGGGTACATAACATCAAAACGGTCTAATCTAATCACTTAATCTGTATTATAAATCATAGTATACCAACTAGGTTGAGATAGTATGTTACCTTATTAAAGATTAAGCACAAATTAACACAAAACTTGCATCCCGGAATTCGAACCACACGGCCCCAACCACACGGTCAACCACACGGTACACACGACCAACCACACGAGCACACACGACTTCCCTCTCGAACACGGCCCTGGCTGCACGGTCCCACAAACACGGCTCGAACCACCACCTCGGACTACCGTCTTCAACACGAACCACCACACGAACCACACACGCACCACACGGTCTACTCGAACAACCCCAAAACCAAACCCGAACAAGAATTCTTAAATGAAATAATTGAGGTTTAGATTGTGTTTTGATACTTAAAGATCAATAGAGTTTGAATCTTTAAGTTTGGAGTTTGAATGGAGGATGAACAATTGTAAAGGAGTTTGAATGGAGGATGAACAATTGTAAAGGAGTTTGAAGCTAAAAATGGCGTGTGGATCAAAGGTAGGGGGAGAGTTTGTGTTTAAACTTTGGTGAGCAAGTGTGGTTAAGATGGCAAATGAGCAAATGATCTCAAGGCCTTACTAACTACTTCTATTTATAGAAGTTAGTTAGGTGTGAATGCATGGCAAGTGGCAAAATTTGCGACTTAACAAAGGGGGGGGGTAATAACCGGCCATGGCCTTGTAAATGGGCCAAAATTGGGCTTTTGGTGATTAATTGGGCTAATTACAAACTTGCATGATTAATCATGCTTAAATCATCTTTGGCCCAACAATATTAAATAATTAATTACAAAATTAAATAATAAAAATGCTAATTAATTAAATAATAATAAAATAAATAATAAAAATAAAAATAATTCGAATTTAATCGAAATTATTCACATAAAATAAAATAAATAGTCCAAAATTTATTTTGGACCATACATAAATCACATAAATACAAATAAATACACGACAGAAATACCAACAAAATCAGGGTCGTTACATTGATAACCCCCATGTTGAATATAATCAGTAAGCCCTACTGATTTTATTTATTGTTTAGTAACCCCTATTACACTCACTTGATAACAAATATTGAACATAATCAGTAACCCCTACTCAATGTATTACCTACTTTTATATTTGTTTAGTAACCACTATTACAACTACTAAGTAACCCCTATTGAATATAATCAGTAATCCCTATAATTGTATAATAATCCCTATTACACCTACTTAGTAAGCCCTATAAAATATAATCGTTGTTGGACCTACTTATCAACGCCTGTTTAAAGTGTTTAACAAACTTGGTAACGCCTATTGAATATAATTAGCAACCTCTACTGAATGTAATGGTAAACATACTGAACATATTAAGTAAATTATATTAAACAAAGTTATAAAATAAGAAATTACCTTTTCAATTGCCTTTGCCATAGCCAAATCTTGGTTAGTAAATATTGTCGTTGGGTCCAACTTTCCCATCGATTTCTTAAATGTTTCCAATACCCACTCAAATGTTTCTTTGGTCACATTTGCAATGAATGCACAACCAAACATAACATTTTGCCAACGGTTGTTTATTCCATCTATTGGTGCACATATCAAATTGTATTTGTTTGTGCGGAATGTAGTATCAAAAACTACTACATCTCCAAATATTTTATAATCTTCAAACATCAGAGAATCCCTCCAAAAAATTGCTGTCAATTTGTTTTGTTTCTCACCTCCTCCAAGTTGAAATCTGAAAAAATAGTCTGGGTCATGATATTGTCTTTGATACATATCCTCAATCACATTTTGTGCATCTCCACCTTCAATTTCTTTCATTTTTCTTCTAGAAATGTAGTTTTAGTGATCCTTGATTGTGTGTCCTATTGCCTGTATGTGACCCGCTTCATGAGCCATCAAATTGAAGGTTTGTGCTGGTCTTAATCCACTGTCCAACATTAGTTCTATGGCATGAGCTTTTTCTGCTATCATCTTCCTTTCTGATCTTTGGAAATGTTGTAAGTCGCTTCTTTTCATTTCATGATTGTGTTTGGTGATGCGTAAATCAACTTCCCAAATACCATTCTTAAATTTTGCCCTTAGACAAGCAGTGCAACCAGTTCTTGTTAGTGGTACTTGCTTCTTTTTTTGGGTTTTCTTCTTTTGTATGTTTTTTGTTAATGTTGGTGCAGCAGTAATGCCTTTTCCAATACATCAAAAACCTTCTTTTGCACACACCCATTCTTTTGACCTTATTCTTCTTTCACCTCCTTGCGTCCATCTTGTTGTTGATTTTCTTACACCAAAACCTTGAACATGAGCATGTTTCTTGTATGCCTTATATATCTCTTCCCATGATTCTGCTGTATATCCCATTAAACTGCCATTAAAGTCTTCTGCATCTTCATTTTCTTCATTTAGAGTATGTGTTTGTTGTTCTTCTATTTCATGTATATTGTCAACTAAAGATTCTCCTGTTACTATTCATATACAAAACAGTAAGTGAGCAATGTATAATTACTGTTGAAAATAAAATAAATATAATTAGTATCCATTATTTGGTCTAGTTAGTAACCATTATAAAATACAATCCGTAACCCCTGCTATATAGTTAGTAACCTCATTCAAATATTTAATTAGTAATTTGGTCTAGTTAGTAACCAATATAGAATATAATCAGTAACCCCTGTTATATAGTTAGTAACCCCATTCAAATACTTAGTAACCCCTCTTATATAGTTAGTGACCTCATTCAAATACTTAGTAATTTCGTCTAATTAGTAACCAATATAGAATATAATCAGTAACCCCTGTTATATGGTTAGTAACCCCATTCAAAATCTTAGTAACCCCTCTTTTATAGTTAGTAACCCCATTTAAATTCTTGCTAACCCTTGTTACATAGTTAGTAACCACATTTAAATTCTTTAATAACCCCATTCAAATTCTTAGTAACCACATTTAAATTCTTTAGTAACCCCTTCTTACGTAGTTAGTAACCCCATATATATTCTTAGCAACCCTTGTTATATATCAAGTACCCCAATTAAATTCTTTAGCAACCCAATTTAAATTCTTCATAACCCTTGGTATATAATTAGTACCCCATTCAAATTCTTAGTAACCCCAATAAAATTTTCCTTAGTAACCCCTGTTATATAGTTACCACACCATTCCAATTCTTAGTAACCTCTGTTATATATTTAGTAACACCATTTAAAATTTCTAGTAACCCCTGTTACATAGTTAGTAACCCCATTTATATTCTTAGTAACCCCTATTATATATCAAGTACCCCATTTATATTCTTTAGTAACCCAATTTAAATTCTTAGTAACACCTTGTTATATAGTTAGTACCCCATACGGATTCTTAGTATCCCCAATTAAATTTTCTTTAGTAACCCCTATTATATAGTTATTACACTATTCCAATCCTTAGTAACCCCTATTATATATATAGTTAGTAATCCCATTTAAATTTTTAGTCCCTATTACATTGAACAGTTATAACCATTTTTATATTCTTAGTAACCCAAATCACAAAATGAAGTTGCAGAAAACTTTAATGTCAGTTTATTGGGGTATAAATCAGACTCAAAATAATATAAATCAGGCTTAAAATGCATGTGACCTACTTAGTAAACCATATCACATTCAACACTTAGCAACCATTATTATATTGGACAGTAAGAACTATGCCACTCTTAAATTTTGTTTAAAAATTTTAGTAAATGATATATACATTGTTAGTAACGCCTATGAATCATATTGAAAAGTTAGTAACAATTAAAAAGATATTTTACAAATTCATAAAAAATTAGTAAATAAATTACCATTTATTAAAAAGAGTTCATTATATCTTTTTCTTCATTCTGATCATATAGTTTTGTTTGCAACTCCAAATTTTGTAACGAATCTTCAATTTCATCTACATCCATTGAATCTTGGGAAATTGAAGTAATTTGGCAATTCCATTTGTCTTCCAAATCAAGAGAGTTCAAATCCATGTTTTTTTTTTTTGTAATGCAAGTTTTATGAAGTTTAATAGAGATGTAGAAAGTGAGAAGAAAATTAAATTGTGATTTTATTCGAAAATTTCTGTGCAATCATACTCAAATGAAGGTCGTTATAATGGAGGTTTTCATGGAGTTGTAGAAAATGAGAAGGAAAAGAAATCGAAATTTTATGTTTAAAAAAACGAGATTTCAATGTGGACGAAAATGAAAATGTCGATTAAAATCGAGCGAGTAAAGAGGATTAGAGGAGTATGTTTCAATGGAGGTTGCTGCAGCTTTTGAAAATGCGAAAAAAAGGATGTAGGGATTAGGACATGCATTTTGTCGTTTTCACACGCAGAAAAAATAAACGGCCACACGCACACGTTCTGTGTGGCCGGCCACGCGCAAGAACAGCTCAAATATTTAATAACCCATACAAAACAATGAGTAGCCTTTATACAAAATCTTGACTGACTCCACATATAACATTAAGTAAGAATTACAATATACACCCGATAATTCATATATATAGTGAAATGCATAGCTTACAAAATTATAGTAAAATTTATTTTTCTTGAAATATTAAAAATATTACATAAAATAGTGATCTTTATTTATTTTTTAAAAAAAACTTGAATTAACTCCTTAGAAAATTATAGCAAGTTTTGGAAGACGATTTGAATCATGAAATTTGTGAAACATGAATTATCAAATTATAGTAATATAAATGACATATTATATTAATATTTTACTACGAAATACAAAATATTATAATATTATAGAAAAGTTGTTAAAAATAAAAAGAACTTTTTTTTTTTGTGAGGAAATACTTTTTAAATTTACTTTTTTTTTGTAGAAAGAGACCTAAACAAAACAATATTTTTGGGAGAAGGAATTGTTCGATTGTTTACGCCACAAAATTTCCTTCTCACAAAAATTGGAATTTGATGTAAATGTTCCTTTTCAATTTTTTTATTTTATTTAGAACCCTTTTCTGCAAAAAAAAAAAAAACATAAAGAAAAAAAGAAAAGAAAAAAATTGAAAGGGAGAAAAATAATTTTTTATAAAGGGTATTTTTAAAAACTTTATAACACTTTATATATTTCATAAAATAGTTACACATTTCGATTACTTAACCAGGTGATTGAATCATATTTTAGTGTTTATGATAAACACTACAGTATAATTTTAACTTGTTATTGTTTAAAAAGAACTCTTTCCCCAAATAATGTTAATAATAATCTTAATTCCCAAAATGCTGTTACTTTTTCTTCAATTCCCAAATTACCGTCCACATAGACGGTTCAATGAATTTATTTTTTATTTTTTAATTTTCGTGACAAAACCGCTACTAGGAGTAGCGGTTTTACTGAAGAAAACAACTACTCCTAGTAGCAGTTTGTAGTTAAAAAAAATACAAGTTTCCTAGGTAACCTATTGGCTTTCAACCTTTATAAAAAAAATACTGCACATAAACCGCTACTGCCAGTAGCTATTTCTTTATCTGAGAAAACTGCTACTAGACAAACTGCTACTGCCAGTAGCGGTTTATCATTAAAAAATGATTTTTTTCCTATGCTGACGTGCACGGTAATTTGGAAATTGATATAAAAATGATTGCATTTTGAGAATTAGGAAATTTCCCAACATTATTCATGGAAAGAGTTCGTTTAAAAATGCATGAACATTTTTTTTAAATGCAAAAAGTCAACAGAGTTTTTTTTAATTTATACTCGTGATTATATAGATTAATTTGTTTAGATAACACTGACAATTAAATATCTTTTTAAAAGTGGAATTAAAAAAATTCGTATCCACTACCTAACCTATCTTATTTCTCTAGTAGTATTCTACCATTCACTCTATTTTTTTTTGGATTTTTTTATAAGTTTTGACATCTAATTATTATAGATCAAATGTATTCTTTTAATTCACCTTCTCCCTCCGTAATATAAAACTTTCAAAAATTGGTTTTGCACGCATTTTGAGGGAACGATTTGAGGGTGTAAACGAAAGAATTAGTTAAAATGGGTTTAATATAAGCAAGAATGTGATTATAATTCCTTCGTTTACACCCTCAAATCGCTTCCTCAAAATGCGTGCAAAACTAATTGTTGAAAGTTTTATGTTACGGAGGGAGTACTTTTGAAGGGTCCAACTTTTTATGTTCTTCTTTACCAATCCTCCATTGAAAGCATAGTCTGCCTCCATTTTTATATGTGGGTAGTTTATAACTTGCTAACTCACATTTTTATTTACATATAAACTTCTATGCATGGTTGTGATCGATCTAATATACATAACTGCTCACGCATGCAAAGAAATATTATACAATAAAACAATGATTGTAACAACCTTTAAAAGATTAATGATATTTTTTAATAATATTCTGATTGATATTCAATAATTGTTATGCAATACTCCCTTCGTTTTTTTTAGTTTGCTCACTTGAGTTTTTATCAAAACAAAGAAATTATTGGGAGTTGGAGAAAAAGAATAAATGATGGATTAAAAGTTATAAAAAGTAAGAGAGAGAGTATGGAAAAGAGAGAAAAGAAAATAATATTATTGAAGTAGTCAAAAGCAGGAAAGAAAGTATGGAAAATGCATTTGAGAATAATAAATTAATAAATGTAGAAGAATAAATGTAAGAAGTGAGTAAATTAAAAAAAATCCAAAAAACGAAAGTGAGTAAATGAAATGGTTCGATTTAAGGTAACATGAACAAAATTTTGAGTCAATTTAAATAATTTTAGAAAAAACCTTTAACCCGTAATGATCGTTATTAAACGTTAGCTAGTTTTTAATTTTTAGCCCTGGCTGCACAGACCCACGAACACGGCACGACCCCGGCTCGAACCACCACCATGGACCACCGTCTTCAACACGGTCCACCACACGAACCCACTCGAACGACACGGCTCCCACTCGAACCCACTCGAACAAGGCCTCAAAACAACCCCGAAAAATAATTTTTGATTGAAAATTATTCAAATTATAGTTTCTTAAGTCACTTAAAGATCAATGAATGTTAAATCTTTAAGTTTGGGTTTGGTATTGAAGATGAACAATTGATGGGTTGAAGAATGCCAAAAATGGCGTGTGACAAGGAGAACAAATGGAGGGAGTTTTGTGTTTAAACTTTGGTGAGCAAGTGTGTTTAAGATGGCAAATGAGCAAATGATCTTAAGGCCTTACTAACTACTTCTATTTATAGAAGTTAGTTAGGTGTGATTGCATGGCAAGTGGCAAAACTTGCCACTTAACAGGGGGGGGGGGGGGCGGCTATTATAAGGCCAAAATGGACTTTGGTGATCAATTGGGCTAATTACAAATTTGCATCATTAATCATGCTCAAATCATTTTTGGCCCAACAATATTAAATAATTAATTAGAAAATTAAATAATAAAAATTCTAATTAATTATATAATAATAAAATAAATAATAATCAATCAAGAATAATAAAAACAATAATTAATCGAATTTAATCGAAATTATTCACATAAAATAAAATAAATAGTCCAAAATAAATTTTGGACCGTACATAAAATCACATAAATACAAATAAATAAACGACAGAAATACCAACAAAATCAGGGTCGTTACAGTGTGTGTTGCTGTTGTGGTGAGGGTGAGAGTCAGAGTGGATCTGATGGTGAGGAAGAAGATGAAGAAGAAGATCTGATGATGGAGATGGAAATGGAGAAGGAGATAGAAGGGGTTAAATGGGCCATAGGTGGAAAAAAACCTGTTGTTAAGGTTGTAAGTAAAAAAGTTTACTGAGGGAAATCTGGGTATAAAGCTTGGTTTATTATAGGATAATTAAAAGGTTGGTTTATTTTGAGCGAATCACTGTAAGGTTGTATTATTAAAATCAATTAATCCTAAAATATATATTGGAAATTAATATATGATCAAAACTAAATTACTTATAATAAAAGAATTAAGGTACAAGTATTATTTATATGAATTAAATCAAATAATATTTCTAAAGATATGGTATGTTATATACTAATTTTATTAAGTTAGATATTTTTTTTTATTAAGATAGAATAAAAAAGGTTCCCTTTTTTAGGTTAAAGTAAAAGGACGGAAATTATTTTAAGGAGATAGCGACACGTGGCAACATGTGGTTCTAGTTGCTTCTCTTATAGTATATATTGATTTATTATCATGGTGGCTACATTTCCCTTAAATAATTTTATCAAATTACATGACTTATGTAAATCAGTCTCAGAAAGAATAAATGTCAAATCAAGTATAGATTGTGATAGGTTTGATGCAAAATATCAGGAAGAAATGGATAAAATACAATAAAAATCAGGATAAGAAATTTGACAAATAATTGAAAAAGAAAATAACTTGTGAGGCACGCTACTAAACTAGCCTTGTATGCACGCTTTGTGTGCAATGATATTTTAATTGTATTTTTTAATTTATCTAAACAAAAAAAATTGGTGTTTGTTTGAAAATTGAAATATTTATCAAATTCATTCTGATTCACATAATCATAAAGTAATAAACAAACTATTCCTATTTTATCGGGTAATCCAACAACAATGAACAAAAGAAAATTCTATTTACTATATTAGGTTGGCTACTAAATTTCTAGAATAATTAAAAGGTAAAAATATATCAATATAGGTGTCTATTTAGAGAGAATTCAAAAATATGAATTAAAGTGTTTTTATTTTATTTTTACAAATTTTATATTTTGTAATATTTTCATTTTAAAAAGTTAAAAAATTCTAATACTATAACTTTCGTAAATAGTTAGAAGTGGTGTTAATAGAATTTTTAGAAACTTTTTGGAGGGTAACATGGACAACTCAAGAGGACACCATGACTTCCCTTGGCTTATATAAAAGATATCTATCTTTGTTTTGACAATGTTACTTTATTTTATGATATGATATTATGATGTATTTTTATAATCAGTATAGAAATAGTGATGTATTTGTATGAACTAGTAATTGTTATAACTAATGAGAGACATAAATTAATTGTGAAATATGAAAAAATATTGAAAATACAGTCAATAATTAATTTACAAATAATAACAACAACAACAACAACAACAATATATTATTTTCAAATAATAAGGAAAAATTGCAAATAATAATCTCAAGTTTTAACGATCTTCCATCATTAATCCGAACTACGGATTATTCTTGAATATTCCGAAGTTTGCCCCTCATCTTCTACTATTGGTCCCAACCTATTGGCAACTTGCTAAGCCGGTAAAAAATACACCGGATCCAATGTTTTTTCATTTTTATGTAAATCAATCTTAATTAATTATACTCTATTAAGTAATTGAACTAATTTTAATGTTTCTCCTCAATTTCCCCCTTAATAACTTTGTCTTTCATCGTCAAAACTCAAAAGGTCCACAATTTTCTTTCCCTTTATTTTAACTTAAATTTACAATCAGCAAAACTATCATCATTCATCATTAGCATCGTTAACGTAACCCCAACATATCTGATTCACCGTTCATCCCACCACGGCACCACCTAGGTTGCACTAATACGAATACGGATACGGGTACATATACAATACGGGTACGAGAAAACGCCACTGAAAAAATTAAGGAATACAATAAGAGAATGAATAAATTTCAACATAATTTAAATATAACACAGAGTTAAATATCAAATTTGGTGATGATAATATGGTTATTCACTATATAAATTATTCAAAACATATAAGACATGAACAATTAAAGCGAGAAAAATAGCTCAAAAGTTATTGGATACTTGAGTAAGCTTAATCAATTAGTTCAATGTGGGTATGTGTGTCCAACGGGTGTCGGTGTCATGTCGGTGTCGGACACGGGGTATGACAGGTTGGAGGTGTGTCCATGCATCCTTTGGTAACACCACTAAATCACAACCATTAAACATCCACCATCGTCACTAAGCTATCGACCACCATATCCAAGACAAACCAAAACCGCAAAAAACTCGAGTTCATTTCGTTCCAAACCACCGCCATCACTATAATACCACTACCATCACCGCCTATATCAAATAGAAATCCATCTCCAACCCACCTTAAATAGAAAACCCAAACTGGTGTTCAAGGCTTTCGATTTTGGGAGTTAAGGTGATGCTGGTTCGAATGGGGTGTGGTTCTAATTGGGGGTTGTTCCGACAAATTTCGTATCCTCCGTGGATGGTGGTGATCCAAGGTGGTGGTCTCGATCGTGGCCTGCACAAATGAACAAACGGTAAGCTACCCCCGGGGTGTTCTTGGGAAAAGACCCTCCGATGCTTAGGTCAGCAAGGGGATTCAATCCTGGTGAAAGAGAGAGAGAGAGTATTTGTGAGTGAAAGAGAGTGTACCTTTTAGTGGTGAGGTCACTTCCTATTTATAGGAAATGGTTTAATACCCTGCCGGCCTGTTTAAGGCTGGCATGGACACGTGTCCCCTTGGGATTGACTCTTGCCATTTTGTATGCAGAGTTAGTTACAAACCTGAGTGGGTCTTTGGATGGATGCCACGTGTACGGTGATTATTACTTTAGTTAGTTAGTTTGTTAGGGAGTAGGGTTCGTGTACCTGAACGGTGCCCTAAATGGGTGCCACGTGGGATACTGGGGACCATTGCCCTAGATTCTCTTTCTCTCTTAGTTGTCGCATGAAGAGGCCGGCGGCCCATAAGCCCGCTATACTTAGGATGGCGTCTTTAGGGTACGCCATGTGCTGGCTACCTTTTGGCAGTCTTAATTCTTAGGGGCCGACACCTTCTGGTACCCGCATTCGACATCTTGGTGAGGATGTCAGTAGGGTGGTCCTGTCGGTGTACCGGTAGGCCCCCATACAACTGGCCCACCCAAAAGTACCGGGAAGTCTTGAGTTGGCGGTGCTTTTTCAAGACACAGATCCACAAGATGTCGGAGTAATCTCTCTGTTAAAATTTATTTTTTGTTGGAACGCTGTTGCGTATGCCGCTACACGGCGTTTGTAAATGTAATGTTTTTTCTCCCTTTTTATGGTTTGTCGGTTGGTTCTGAATCAAACCATAGAAGCTGACAAAGCTTTTGCCGCCGCCAAGATAGGGCCGACAAAGTTTTTACCCCCGCCGAGATTGTAGCCGATAAGGCTTTTGTTGCCGCCAAGATTGTAGCCGATAAGGCTTTTTCCACCGCCAAGATTGTAGCCAATAAGATTGGAGCGAATAAGGCTTTTGCCGCCGTCAAGATAGGGCAGTTAAGATAGGGCCGACACGGCTTTGACTTTATGCTTAGATAAAAGCTATAATTAATTTTTGCTGCTTTGATTCGCAAAATGGCACTTGCGGCCTTAGCTAATTAGCTAACCATTAGCCTTTTGGCCGGTAGCATGTATAAATTTATTACTATTTCTAAATTATGTTGGGTGAGTTGCTAAGGGCGGTGGCTTTTTTGCCTTAACCAGCGTCCAAGTTAACCCTGAGCCGCCTTGAGTCCTTGACCCGAATCCTCAACGTTTGGGTGGTGGTTTCTTGGACCACCTACCTAGTTGAGTTATGGCGGTATGACACCGCTTTCAATGTTTGGATAATGGTCTCCTGGACCGTTATCTGTTTGAATACTATAGTATGGTGGCCTGATGAGGCTCTTTTTGCTGGGATATAAGGTGATGGCAGCTCATATCTGGCAACTACCTTACCTAGGTCTTCATTCTGTTTAACAGACATATATATATATATATTATTTATTACTTCTTACAAAGGGTGGCTCTACGGCCTATTTACATGGTGACTTGTGGCAGCATACCCTTAGAGGCCCACAAATCCCGCCAGGGTTTTTTGGGTATGTCCTCATAATGGCGAACTCCATAAGCTCTGCATCGTTCGAGATAAAGTCATATGGTGACTTACGACGGCATGCTCTTTGTTTTTTCTTCAAGTTCCTCTTTTGTACCTGTTTTGGCCCTGAGCCCAATAAAAGTCGCAATGACCAAAATACCTCTGGAATTCCCATTATCTCCTAAAACACCCTTCGGACAAGTGTCGCCATCTGAACATCCGAAGACACGTATCACAAATCCCCCTCTCTCAGCTGATTGACAGCCCCAAAATACCTGTCAATCAGCCCCCAAAATACCTCACCTATAAATACCCCCATTTATGGCAGATGAGAGGATCTTCTCCTTTTTGGGCAAACAAAATTCCCAATACAACAACCTTTCCCAAAGGGGAACTCTCTCTCTCTCTCTTTCTCTACATTTCCACATTAAATACTTTGCTGACTTAAGCATCGGAGGGGAATTCTCGGGTCCACCCCCGGGTTAGTCACCCCTTGTTCATTTTGCAGGACTCACTCAGCCAAGCCCGAGCTCGTTCGAGGGAGTCCAGTCAGCACCAAGCACCAGCTCATCCACAACTCAGCTCAGTCACCATCCCGAGATCTAGTCAGCATACAAAGAGGCTCTCCCATATTCAGCTTACTCTTACCCCTTTGTATCTTAAGTTTCTTGAAAACGGAAACAGTACTGTCTTGAACTGATTGTATAGATTAGGCTTTTGTAAAGATAGTTGTTGCACTTTGTACCCTTTAAGTGTTTGTACAAACTAAGCAGTGAAATATTATCAACATAAGATAACGGTTGCACAGAAATTTTGCCCCTCTCAAGGCAGTAGTTCTGTGAACTCTTATCAATGTAAGATAGCAGTTGCATAGAACTCTTGCCCCTCTCAAGGCAGCAGTTCTGTGAACTCTTATCAATATAAGATAGCAGTTGCATAGAACTCTTGCCCCTATCAAGGCAGCAGTTCTGTGAACTCATATCAATATAAGATAGTAGTTGCACAGAACTCTTGCCCATCCCAAGGCCTTTTTATTAATTGTTATCAGTCATATGGTGAAGTCATACTACCAGCTACGCTTGTGGTTGGCGGTGGCCTTAAGCCTTAGCTGAAAAGCTAACCATCCGACCGTTTGGATGGAGGAACGAATGTGCTGCAAGCTAGGCTTTTGGATGGCGGTGGCCTTATGCCTTAGCTGTCATAGCTAACCATCTAGCCGTTTGGCTGTGTCCTTTGGCCTTAGCTTTTATAAGCTATGTGTGCAGCCTGTTCGCTACTGCACTTAATTTAGCCAGGCTTTTAGATGGCGGTGGCCTTTGACCTTAGCTTTCATAGCTAACCATCCAGCCTGTTGGCTGTGGCCTTTGGCCTTAGCTTTTATAAGCTATGTGTGCAGCCTGTTGGCTGCTACACTTAATTTAGCCAAGCTTTTAGATGGCGGTGGCCTTTGGCCTTAGCTTTCATAGCTAAGCATCTAGCCTGTTGGCTATGGCCTTTGGCCTTAGCTTTTATAACCTATGTGTGCAGCCTGTTGGCTGCTACACTTAATTTAGCCAGGCTTTTAGATGGAGGTGGCCTTTGGCCTTAGCTTTCATAGCTAACCATCCAGCCTGTTGGTTGTGGCCTTTGGCCTTAGCTTTTATAAGTTATGTGTGCAGCTTGTTGGCTGCTACACTTAATTTAGCCAGGCTTTTAGATGGCGGTGGTCTTTGGCCTTAGCTTTCATAGCTAACCATCCAGCCTGTTGTCAAGATAGGGGCTGGTAAAGTTCTTGCCACCGCCAAGAAAGGGGTTGACAAAACGTTTGCCACCACCAAGATAAGGGGCTGACAAAGCTCTTGCCGCCGCCAAGATAGGGCTAGGCGTCTGACTCTTTGTCTCTCTTCTTCTCTCTTTATGCTTTTTATTGCTGGGATATAAGGTGTGGACTGCCTATGGACAACTCTTACTATCTTATCCAACTCTTTATGCTTTTTTTTTAGCGCTTTTATTGAACCCTTATATTTTTAGATAAAGATTTCATTGGACCCTTATCTTTTTAGATAGCGGTTTCGTTGAACCCTTATCTTTTTTAGATAGAACATTTGGAGGGTAGTAGGAGGTAAAATACCAATTTTACGCCATATGAGAAAGCTCGATTTTGCTGTTTGAGAATACTTCTTCTTGAAGTTATCAGTGTCGATCAGAGTTTTTCACAATTTGCAAACACTTCGAAATACCAGCAAATATTTTGACGTATGATACTTTTTTATGGATTTCTCCTCCTATTTATTCAGCTAGAATGTGACATTCTTCACTATTATTGATGATCGTTCTTATTCTTGATATATCCGGTGATAGTTTTTTCACTGTTGGGGTTGCATTCTCCGTTTGAATCGTTTTGTGTTGCCACTTTAGAGGTAGTTTATTGAACTTTTTATCGGAATGTATTTTTGCAATTTGACTTAAATGAACTTTTTGTAAGTTCCCCACAGACAGCGCCAATTGTTCCGACAAATTTCGTCTCCTCCGTGGATGGTGGTGATCCAAGGTGGTGGTCACGACTGTGGCCTACATAAATGAACAAACGGTGAGCTACCCCTGGGGTGTTCCCGGGAAAGACCCTCCGATGCTTAAGTCAATAAGGGGATTCAATCCTGGTGAAAGAGAGAGAGAGAGAGTATTTGTGAGTGAAAGAGAGTGTACCTTTAGTGGTGAGGTCATTTCCTATTTATAGGAAATGGTTTAATACCCTGCCGGCATGGACACGTGCCCCCTTGGGACTGGCTCTTGCCATTGTGTATGCAGAGTTAGTTACAAACCTGAGTGGGTCCTTGGATGGATGCCACGTGTACGGTCCTTATTACTTTAGTTAGTTAGTTTGTTAGGGAGTGGGGTTCATGTAACTGAGTGGTGCCCTAAATGGGTGCCAGTTGGGATACTGGGGACCACTGTCGTAGATTCTCTTTGGCTCTTAGTTGTCGCATGAAGAGGCCGGCGGCCCATAAGCCCGCTATACTTAGGATGACGTCTTTAGGGTACGCCATGTGCTGGCTACCTTTTGGCAGTCTTAATTCTTAGTGGTCGGCACCTTCTGGTGCCGGCATTCGACATATTGGTGAGGATGTCAGTAGGGCGGTCCTGCCGGTGTACCGGTAGGCCCCCCATATAGGGGTGGTTCGAGTTGAGTGGTGGTGCCGAATGGTGGTTCGATTTTGATGGTGGTTCTGATTAGTGAAGGAGACAAAGATAAGGATGGTGATTGAGTGGTGGAGGGTCGACGGTGGTTAGTGGAGGGAGTAAAATCAAAAAATAAAAAATAAAAAAAGGAAGAAGGAACAACAAATAAGAAGAATAGGATTAAAGGAATATTTTTTTTTTAAAAAAAAATTTAAAAAAAAACAGTTGCTATCATACATTTTTTACCGGCTTAGCAAGTTGCAAATAGGTTGGGACCAATAGTGGAAGATGGGGGGCAAACATCGGATTATTCAGGAATAATCTGTAGTTCGGATTAATGATGGTAGATCGTTAGAACTTGGGATTATTATTTGCAATTTTTCCTAAGAATAATAATAATAATTTCATGTAAAATTTTCATGTTGCTTAAGCGGGACCACTGCCCTAGATTCTCTTTGGCTCTTAGTTGTCGCATGAAGAGGCTGGCGGCCCATAAACCTTTAACCCTAGTGTGAGTTGACTTGGGTAGTGACCTGGGTTACGAGTGTTTTTTTTTTTGGAAATTCTACCTGGTACCACCGTAGCTTTACCTTTTCTATATGGTACCCAATTTTAATTTTTTGTCCACATGGTACCACTTTGTTTTGTGCTTGGTCTCTGTCGTGGCCCTTCCGTTAGAACTTAACGGTTTATGCTTTTTTTGGCTTGATTTGTACGTATTTTTATATGAATACATATTCTTTTATGTATTTTAATATTTATATGTATATTTATGCATATTTATATATGAATACGTATTTTTATACACATCTTATATGAACTACGTATAAATATGTTTTTAATGACACGTAAATTGAGGCAATCCGAGAACACATTTCAGGGCTAATCGGGTCGTTTTTTGAAAATTCCGACCTCGAAACGGATCCCACAAGGGGTTAATATGACCCGTAAAACCTTGAATGGGCTATTTTTTCCTGACACACAGATTTGATGCGAGCAAATCGAGACTATCTAGGGACGCAGTTCGGGGCTAATCGGGTCGTTTTTTGCAAATTTTAACCTCAAAACGAATCCCTTAATGGTGGGGTTAAAATGACCAGTAAAACCTTGAACATAGTATTTTTTTCCCTGACAAATGCTAACCGGGAACGCAATTTGGGGCTAATCGGGTCGTTTTTTGTATCAATGTACGTGTTTGGGAAAAAATTGTTCGTTCAAGGTTTTACGGGTTATTTTAGCCCCACCCTTAAGGAATCTGTTTCGAGGTCGGAATTTGCAAAAATGACCCGATTAGCCCCGAACTACGTTCCCAGGTAGTCTTGATTTGCGTGCATCGATCTTCGTGTCAGAAAAAAATAGTCTGATCAAGGTAATTTAAACCCCATCCAAGGGGTCCGTTTTGAGGTCAGAACTTGCAAAAAATGACCCGATTAGCCTAAAAATGCGGCCCGGATAGCATCGATTTACATTTCATTAAAAACATATTTATACGTAGTTCATATAAGATGTGTATAAAGATATGTATTCATATATAAATATGCATAAAAATGCATATTAATACTAAAATAGGTAAAAGAATATGTATTCGTATAAAAATACGTATAAATCAAGCCAAAAATGCTTAAACCATTAAGTTTTAACGGATATGTCACAACAGAGACGAAACACAAAACACAGTGGTACCATGTGGACAAAAAATTAAAATTGGGTACCATATAGAAAAGGGAAAACCACAGTGGTACCGGGTAGAATTTCACTTTTTTCATTTATCTTAATTTTTCCAATATACTATTAGTCGATTACTAAACTGTTTGTTTTCTTGCTAGAAATGAAATTTCCTGCTCGTTCCATCAGTTCTTGTGACCGTCGTCGTGCATTATAGGATGCGAGATCCTCGCTTTCGACCAACGGGGAGTTCAACCACCGAGTAACCAGTCTTCTTTTGATCGTATTGCTCGTCATCGACCTCCGACCTATGAGGGAACGCCTGACCCAGTGGTTATAGAGAACTAGGTTCGGGAGAGGAGGAAGCTTTTTGAAGCTACTGGTAGCCCAGAAGGGGAAAAGCTGCAGATCGCTACATATTATCTCAAGGGTGAAGCTGACAATTGGTGGTGCACCATTCAACCAGAACTTGAGCCAGAACAGATATTTCTATGGCCTGAATTTGTCGAGAAGCTTCAGGAGCGATTTTACCTGATGAGTTCCGTTGGCAGAAGCAAGAAGAGTTCCTAACTCGACTCAAGGCACGATGTCGGTGCAAGCTTACACGCACAAGTTCATAGAACTCTCCAGGTTCGCCACATCAGTGATCTCCTCAAAATCTGAAAGAGTGAAAAGGTATATCAAGAAGTTAGATCCTCGCATCTGCGTTCATGTGATCAGCAGCGGTGCGACAACTTTTCAGAGAGCTGATGAAGTTGCTCTCGAGATTCATGCTGCCATAACTGATTAAGAGTACGCCAAAAAGAGGGCACATGGGTTTTCTTCCCAAGCTGTAGTTAAGAAGCCTCGCTTCGAAGCTAGTAAGGGACCTCAGCAGTACAGTCAGCCCGCTTAGAATCGAAGCCAGAAGTTGTGCAACGGCTGGAAGAAGGTACTTCACCCCATCAAGAGATATGATGGCTCTCCAATAGTGTGTTGTGAATATGGGAAGGTCGGGAAACAGTTTTCCCAAAGCAGAAAGGTGCTGACACTGGCAACAAGCTAGGCTCCAGAGAGAAACCGCATCTTCTGCATGTCCCAGGAGGAGGCCGCAACTCAGCCTAACGTTGTCACGGGTCCATTTCTGGTCTCTAATATTCCTTCTTTTGTGTTGTTTGACATAGGTGCTATTGTATCCTTTGTTGCTAGTTCGTTTGTTTCTCCCGTGAGTTCTTTGATTTCTTTACCTTCGGGTGAAGACTTCATTTTCCACAAAGAGTACAAACACGTTCCTGTCATCATTTCAGGAGAACCATTACTTGCCGATCTAAAGGAGTTTCCTATGGTCGAACTTGATTTCATCCTCGGGATGGATTGGTTATCCAAATATCAAGCTGCCATCCGATGTCGAGATCCGGTAATACTCTGCGGACCTAAAGGGAAGAGGGTGACCTACTCTGGTATGTCACTAAAGAAGGGTGTGAAGGTGGTGTCAGCAATGAGGATGCGAAGAATGTAGAGAAAAGGAGAGATGGTATTTCTATGTCATGTAAAGGACACCTCGAAAGAAGAGCAATTAGATGCCATTTCGATAGTTCGGGACTATTCGGATGTATTCCCGGAAGAGTTGCCCGGGATACCCCCAGAAAGAGAATTTGAGTTCAATATTGAGTTAATACGAGGAACTGCACCCATTTCCAGAGCAACATATCGTATGGCTCCGGCAGAACTCAAAGAATGGAAGACTCAACTGCAAGAATTGATAGACAAGGGCTTCATCAGACCCAGTGTGTCACCTTGGGGTGCTCCAGTATTATTCCTTAAGAAGAAGGACGGGAGCATAAGTCCCTATATTGATTACCGGGAACTCAATAAGGTGACCATCAAAAAAAGTATCTTTTGATCAGGATTGAAGACCTCTTCGATCAACTAAAGGGTGAGACAATATTTTTCGAAGATAGATCTTCGATCTAGATATCATCAGATTCTGGTAAAAGAAGAAGACATTCCCAAGACAGCATTTAGGACCAGGTGTGGGCATTATGAGTTCGAAGTAATGCCGTTTGGGTTGACCAATGCGCCAGCAGTGTTCATGGATCAGATGAACAACAATTTCCATCATCTCCTAGATGTGTGTGTAGTGGTTTTCATTGACGACATTTTGATCTACTCCAAGAAGAAACAGGAGCATGAAGCACACTTGCGTTTGGTGTTGGATGTGCTAAGAGCAAAGAAATGGCCCGCTAATCTATCAAAATGCGAATTTTGGCTTAGTGAAGTAGCATTCCTCGGACACATGTGTTATAAGTACTAACAGACCCTTCAAACTTGTACACATTGATTTGTGTGGTCCCATGTGTGTACAAATTCGAAGAGGTTATAGGTTTTTGTGTGTTATTGTTGATGACTTTTCTGGGTTTTATTCCTACACTCAAAGGATGAAACATTCAATGAGTTTGTAGCTTTGGTGAAATAAGTGGAGAACCAGTTGAATATGAAACTGGTTGCTGTGAGGTCAGATCATGGCACGAATTTTGAGAATGCTAGTTTTATTGATTATTGTAGGGAACATGGGGTAAGTCACAACTTCTCCACTCTTAGAACACCAAAAAAATGGTGTGGTGGAAAGGAAGAACAGAACTCTTGAGGAGATGGCAAGGACCATGCTTATTGAGAGTGGTCTCTATAAGAGTTTCTGGAAAGAAGTTGTGAACACTGCTTGTTATATACTTAATAGAGCTCTCATTAGACCAAAACTAAGTAAGACTACTTATGAGCTCCTAAAGGACAGCAAACCCAACAATACACACTTTTGTGTCTTTGGTTGTAAATGCTTTGTGCATAACAATGGGAAGAACCAGCTTAATAAATTTGACCCTAGGAGTGATGAGGCAGTGTTCTTATGATATTCTCCTCCAAGTGAAGCATATAAGGTGTTCAATAAGAGGACCTTGTGTGTAGAGAAGAGTGTTCATGTTATATTTGATGAATTTAACATGGCTTTTGAGAATGCACAGCTAGAACCAGGTGAATTTAATGAAGAGGCACAAGCTGAACCATGTCCGCCTGCTGATCCACCACAGCCCAATGGTGGAGGACCAGGAGAAGATCCAAATGAGAATTCTGAGAGGGAATCAGGACCTGATGGTTCCCCAAGAGAGCACTAAGTTAGAGACTTAGGGGGAACAAATGAGCAAACCAGAGATGGGTCCCCTGAGTCATAGGTAAGAAATGATCAATGAAACAACATGCACTCTAAAACATTTGTTTCTAATACTTTTTAGAATTCTGAGAATACACAAAATGATTTGTCTTTCAAAAGTTATAAATACCAGTCTTCTCATCCCACTGATCAAATCTTGAGTGATATTAACAAAGGGATTCAAACGAGGAGAATCATCTATAAAAACTGTTGTGCTCAATTTTCATTTCTGCCTATTATAGAACCACTTGACTATAAAGTGGCTTTAACATATCCAGATTGGGTATTGGCTATGCAAGATGAATTAAATTAGTTCAAAAGAAATCAAATATGGCATCTTGAGCCAAGACCCATGGATAGGTCGGTCATTGGTACTAGGTGGGTATTCAGAAATAAATTGTATGACCTAGGTACCATAGTCAGAAACAAAGCAAGACTTGTGGTGCCAGGGTACAATCAGCAAGAAGAAATTGATTATGATGAAAGCTTTTCACCTGTTGCTAGAATAGAGGCTATTAGAATCTTGATTGCATTTGCTGCTCACAAGAATATTAAGTTGTTTCAGATGGATGTCAAGACAGCCTTTTTGAATGGATACTTGAAGGAAGAGGTATATGTAGAGCAACCACCTGGTTTTGTGGACAATGTGTTTCCCCAACATGTATGCAAGTTAGACAAAGCACTCTATGGATTCAAACAAGCTCCAAGAGCTTCGTATGAAAGATTGTCTAACTTCCTTATGGAAAATGAATACAAAAGGGGAAAAATTCACAAAACATTGTTTATCAAAACCAGGGGGAAGCACTTATTAGTAGTACAAGTTTATGTTGATGATATTTTGTTTGGTGCTACTAATCAGATGTTATGTGATGAGTTTGCTAATCTTATGCAGAGTGAATTTAAGATGAGTATGATGGGAGAACTTGGGATGTTCCTTGGGCTACAGATTAAGCAAACTGTTGATGGGATCATGATCCATCAACAGAAGTACCTCAGGAAGCTACTGAAGAAATATGGTTGGGAGAATAGTAAGGCCTATGAAACACCTGTTCACACATCTGCAAAACTTGATGCTGACACAAAGGGGAAAGATCTTGAGACCTCACTATACAGAGGAATGATTGGTTCCCTTCTATACCTAACAGCTAGCAGACCGGATATAGTTTTCTCTGTGGGATTCTGTGCAAGATTTCAAAGAAATCCCAAAGAGTCTCACATGAAGGTTGTTAGAAGGATACTCAGGTATTTAGTGGGAACAGATGATTTGTGTTTGTGGTACCCCAAAGGAACCACTTGTGAACTTATTGGGTACACAAAAGTTGATTATGCTGGTTTCCTTGTTCATAAAAAGAGCTCATCAGGTGTGGCGCATTATCTTGGCTCTTGTCTTATTTCTTGGTGTTCTAAAACGCAAAACTCGGTTGCTCTATCCACAGCCGAGTCAGAATATATTGCTGTAGCTTCATGCTGTTCCCAGCTACTGTGGATAAGGAACCAGCTGAAAGATTTTGTTGTTGAATGTAAGTATGTTCCTATATTTTGTGACAACACTAGTGCTGTAACGACCCTGATTTTATTGATGTTTCTGCCAGATGTTTATGTATATTTATGTGTTGATATGTATAGTTCAAATTTAGTTTTGAACTATTTATTTTGTTTTATGTGAATAATTTCGATTTAATTCGAAATGTTTTACTTTGATTAGTTATTATTTATTTTAATTATTATTTAATTAATTAGAATTTAATTATTTAATTTTCTAATTAATTATTTAATATTTTGGGCTAAATCGATTTAAGCATGATTAATTATGCACTTTTTGTAAATTAGCCCAATCGATCACGAAAGCCCAAAATTGGCCCATTTCCTTGCTTGGCCGGTTTTCCTTGAGTGCATGGCAAGGTTTTACCACATGCCTCATGTTCACACCTTAACTAACTCTATATATAGAGGAGTTAGTAAGGCTTGATGATCCTTTTGCTCATTTGCCCATTTAAACACACTTGCCATCTCTTGCCATAAAAAGATCAAAACACAAAACTCCCTCCATTGCCATCAATCCACACGCCTATTTTGGCTAATTGAAACCCATCAATTTTTCATCATCTTTTCTAAACCCAAACTTGAAGATTCATTATCCTTTGATCTTTAAGTATTCAAACACAAGTTATCCTTCTTTGCCGTTGATCAAGATTGTGTGTTCGGGTTTGGTTTTGGGTGGTGTTCGTGTGGTTCGAGTGGGGACCGTGTTCTTGGCTCGTGTGGTGGCCGTGTTCGTGTGGAGCCATGCAGTGGGCAGCCGTGCAAGTGGTGGTGCAGTGTGTTCATGCAGTGGGCAGCCGTGCCAAGGTGGTGGTGCCGTGGTGGTGCAGGCCGTGTGTTCGTGTGGTTGCCGTGTTGCTAGGGCCGTGCATGTCTTGTTCTGGGCAGCAAGTTTGTATTGATTTTTTTGTGTGTTTATCTTCAATAAGGTAACATGCTTTCTCAACTTAATTGGTGTACTATGATTCATAGTATGGATTAAATGCATAAGATTAGTTATTTGAAGTTTTGATCATGTTTTTATGTATGGATGTAAATCTGATTTTTTTTTTATGTGGTTTAATGATGATTTGATGATTGAATATGTTGATTTTATGTTTGATTATGTTGGTATTAAGTTTATGTTAGTCATGTTAAAGTTTGATGAATTTTGGATACTAGTAAGTTGGTATTTTCGTGCTTATCTTTTGATTTATGCGTGTGGTTTATGTAAGTTAAATAAGTTCTTGATTGAAGTTCTTGAATCTTCATTAAGTTCTTGGTTGAAGTTCTTGAATCTTGGATGAGTTCTTTATGAATCTTGGTTGAGTTCTTTGAATTCTTGATGAGTTCTTGATGAGTCTTGATAAGTTCTTGATTAATTTTTTTAAGTTAAAGAAAGTAAAGAAAGTTAAAGAAAAAGTTAAAGAAAACGATAAGATGTTTGGTTTACGCGTTATTTTCTTAATTCAAGGCGTAAGATGCAACTTAAGAAGTAACTAAGTGAGTAAACTTTGGATTAAAGATAAAGAATGTAAGATTAGCTTGATTTCGTAGCTAGACGCCTGAAACTTAGAGTAAGATTCTATGTTTTTGGGTTAAGACGTTGCCCCTATCCTGACCGCGGTATTGGGATAGTGATTACCACTATGTCATCTTTTGACATGGATTTCCAGTAAGATTGGTTTCATGAGGTTGAGAGTAAGATTCTCAATCCTGGCATAGTTGGAAAGTTCGATCGCGTAAGAGGTGTTCGTACGAGCGTAGTCCGGTCTAGTTTATGAATGATTGCGCCAAAGATAAGTTTGGATAAGTTAGTTGAATCGAGTCTGTATTTGTTGGATGGTTTTCGCATGATTTGATGTTTGATTTGGATTTTTGATTTATGCTATGTTCTTGTGTGTTCCCGTTAAGGTGAGTCAGTTATGTTACTCGCCACTGACGGTGGACTGTTGTTTACTTTTCAGGTAATTCTGATGATGAGGTTCTTGCTTAGCTTTGGGTTGGGTGAGCGCCGCTATTATGATTTAGTTGTTTTTCCGTTGTTTTATTGGTTTTTGATAGTGTTGGACTTTAGTAGTGATTTTTGTATACATTTGTTTTAAACTCTGACATGTTGTTGGAGTTACGTTTATTAGTATTGATAGTTTGACTTTTGGTTTAGTGATGTACAAACTTGTGGGTATTTGTAATTTGTGGTTTAGTAAGATGATACTTTGAGGTATTGTTTTAATTTTTAAGTATTTTAGTTGTTAGTTCTGACTATTCGACTCGTCGGTTTCTTCCGCGCCGATTTAAGCGAGTCGGGTCGTCACAAGTGCTAATAATATTTCCAAGAACCCCGTACAACACTCCAGAAGCAAGCACATTGAGATTAGACATCACTTTCTGAGACAAAATGTTGAGAGAGGCTTGGTGGAGTTCTTGTTTTGTAAAAGTGGGGATCAGATAGCTGACATCTTCACTAAACCCTTAGGTGGAAAGTCTTTTTGTAAATTAAAAGTCATGTTACGTCTAGTAAGATTTAGGTAATTTGGCTTCTTCTGTTTCCCTCAATGATTGGCTAGATTACTATTTCCTTGTGTGATTATATGTATATATCTTTGTAAATATCTTCAGGTAATCATGTAAATACTTTTTGACATAAAAATTTTAAATAGTATTGTTGTGAAATAATAGAGTGAAATTAGGCTAAGTTTCCTAAATTAGAAGTGATTAGTTCCACATGGAAACAACATGGGAGAACAGTAGTGTAACACTAACGTGTTTTTTGAAAAATTACATTTTTCGAAAAATTAAAATATAGAATATTCTCTTGCCTTCAAGAAAATATTTTATTTGCAGTTATTATCCCATGCAGAGGCAAAATATTTCAGTTGCCATACTTTCATGACAGTTGAGAAAATATTAAGGAAATACTATTTCCTTAATTCGAAATTAATGTAAATATTCTCAACTAACTCTCTCTCTCTCCTGAATTTACTTCTGCTCATTACTAAAGCTAACCCACTTGCAGCCGTCATTCATCATCATTGTTTCTTCGAGCATTTCTCTCCTTAATTTGAATTCTCAAGCACATAAATTTTCAAAATTCAAAAATGGGTAAGAAATATGTTGCAAGGAAGAGAGCAAATGACCGCTTCGACACTCCATCACCTAAAGAAGATTCATCCAGTGAGAAAATCACAAATCTTCCATCACCTAAGAACTGCACAAAATCAAACCCTCAAACGACCACTACTACATCGCCATTACCATCTTCACCAAAATAACCCACACCATCAAAATCACCAAAAGAACCCACTCCACCTTCTTCACCGAAAAATTCACCACCCAAACCTGCTGAAAAACCTCCTCAATCAGACCCACCTACTCCCAAAACTGATATGCAACAAAAAGACAAAACCTCTATACCCCCTAACCTGAAACCTGCACCTACCTAGGGGGAACAAAAGGAGAAATCACTGAAAGAAGTTCTCAAAGTTCCTTTTCTTGATCCTGAGGTCGATGTCTAAGTTCTTGGCTCCAAGAAGGGATCACCCTCAGTCTCTGGTATGGTACAAAGGTTCACGAGGTTTGTTGTGAAGAGGGAGGCAACACCAGAAGTTTCCGTGAACGTCTCAACAGGTTTTCTCACGGGAACAAAGAGGAAAGGACGTCCCTCAAGATGTTCATGAGTTGTGAACTAGGTTGCATGAAAACGGATACGGGTACATGTATTGGTACGATACGGGTATGGAAAAACGCTAACTCAAAAGTTAAGAAAACGGGGATACGGGAAAATAATATTAAAAAGAAGTATAAAAGAAGTTTAGAATGTGTTCTATAAGTGTCAGATATGTGTCTCATAAGTGTCCATATAACTAAAAATATTAGAAACGAGAGTTGGTGTTTCCCACACATATTTAAGCGTGTCCAACGAGTGTCGGTGTCCGATACGTGTCGGACACGGGACACGTCACTTGCTAGAAATGTCCGTGCAACCTAGGTTGTGAAAGGTAAAAATTCTGAACCACCTACTACTGGTTCTACTCCACTGTTGGATAGAACTACTTTGTCTGGTTTACTGTTGATGAATGTTATCTGGATATTACTGCTTTGAGTAATTTTAAAGAACTGTTGGATTATCAAGGTTGGGTTGATATGTTTAAGATTGATGATGATACGTGTGTGAAGGGGGGTTAGGGATTTTTTTATGAACTTAAAACAGATGCCTGATACTTCTCTAATGTCTGTGGTGAATGATGTAGAGATAAGTATGTTTGTTTCCCCTTTGTCAGTTGTTTTATGTGCTCCTAGGGATGGTTTTGATAAGTATTTTGGTGAGGGTTGGCCTATTTTGATAGGGGTCACTGCAAAGGATATCTATGAGTTCATGTTTGGGGGTAAGTTGACAAAGAAGTCAACTTACAAGACAATCAATTTGAAGGACTGATAAGTGCTTAATTATACATATCTTTAGTCCCTAAGATTAGTCTTATAATCATCTTTTAATTATTAATATATGATTGTAAGTATCTTTATATTTTCCTAATTTATTATATGCATTATTTTATGTAATAGTTAACTATGGAATAATTGGTACTTAATACGTTGTGTGTTTTAATTGATAGGTAAAAGAGCATAATATGGGCTTCAATCAACCAAAGTAAGAGCAAAGCACAAGAGGAAAGCCCAAAGGCCATCAAATATTGTGGGTCTCCTTTACTAAATAAAAAAAAAAGAAAAAAAAAAGAAAAAGAAAAAAATAAGGAAAGGCAAAGCCTTCACGTGAATTCAAAGAAAGAAAGAAAGAAAAAGGAAACGAAAAAAAAGGAGTAAGAAGTTACAGAAGGAAGGAGAACAAGAAGCAGAGTAACGAGAAAGACGGAGGAAATAACGAAATACAGCAACAAACTACTCCACGAATTCCTAGTTTCGCGCCCAAAATTTTCTCAAAAATACCAAATCTCATTTCAATGGAGATATTTAGGGAATTCCGTTATGTAGTTTTGGGTATAGATATACCCTAATTTTCACCTTCCAAAAGACACACACACATACACCGAGAGTTCGTGACGTTGAAGGTACAAGCGGGTTCGTCTGAGGGCAACAATTGAACACGTTTGAAGGTGCATCCTTGAATTGTAGGCGAATCAAAGGTAGCGGCTGCATTAGTTCAGTTCTACATTCATGAGTTTTCTCCTCTTACTTTCAATTAGTTTGTTCTTATGATTGGATTTGTTTTTATCTGAATTTATTCATAGTTTGAGTGCTTACTTTGTTATGATTTGAGTCTGATTCATTTAACACTGAGTTGAGTCGATTTAATTATTTAATTTTGCAGTTATACAATTTATATAATCGTTTGTTTTTATGGAACTAGATCTGTTAACTTTTAATTGGACGCAATTAGATGTTTGGAGTAATTGAGTTATGCTATATGACTATTAGGCGCGGCGTTTAATAGCAAAATATATAGGGAATACGACTAGACATTATTATTATGAGTGACTTGTTTTAGTAATCTCTAGTATATAAATTTTTCTAATAAAATTGTTCATTAGGATTGGATTTGTGTTAGCAAGTTCTATGCTATTAGTGAGCAAGATAAAGAGTTGATCGCGGCGATAAATCACCAATTTAAGTGCTAAGTTAATTATTAAAGTGGCCTCAATTATAACAATTTAGACGCTTAATTATGAGTGAACAACCTATGATCGAAGTGGGCTATAATGAAGTTTGTGTGTCGTTATTTGTAAATAATAGGATAATATTAGTATTTTTATTCTTATTCGTTTTAATTACTACTTCCATCTAAAGCCCCCATCCCAAGTAACTAATGTGAATATTATAATTAAATATTAGTTTCGTTTCAATAAGTTGAACTTGAATTAGGAAGTTACCGTCTCTCTGTGGGATCGACCCTTTCTTACCCTTTTACTAGTTATAAATATTTTTGAAGGTCTAAGTTAGGTTTTTAAATTTGTACGTTAAACGACGCGTACCAAATTTTGGCGCCGTTGCCGGGGAGATAATTTAGAATTTTAAATTCAAGGTTCAATATGATCTAATGATTTTTGCAGATAATAGACTAAACACTGAAGTGAGTTGATTGTGTCCCTAATTTATTTTAGTTGGCTTGCCTATAATGAGTGAAGTCTGTGTTTCGTTCCACTAATTTCAATAATTTTATTTTATTTTATTTCCTACTTATTTTCTTGTTATACTGTTAAAAAAAATATCCTTAGAAATCATGATTAACATGCTCTTGGTGTGTGCTTAAGTTGGATTCATATTGCTAGTACCGTTTCTATTATCAAGTTTGATTATTTGTCTCTTTAAGCATGTTTGCATATGACATTAATATCAATCACTTCTAAAAGCCAGTCTACCTATGTTGAGAATTTGTTGAGACCCTTTATAGTTTTCAGTGATGACAAACACTGAAAAAACTTTGACAGGAAACAGTTGTGTTTTACAGGAGCTATGTAGTTGGTCAGAACCAACTATGAGTTGTTTCTAGTTTGAGTGTTTGTATTGATTAAGTTTATTCTTGATTGATAATATGTGATACTACGGGGAATAAGTATTTGAGCTTTATTGTGTATACTGGTATGGTACCAGTTGTAGTGTTCCCTGAACTGCTTGTAACAATTACATATTTTAGTTGTTATGTCTTAATCATGTTGGATGTGCAGCAAGTATAATTGTCCCAAGTATTAAAGTCCAGATTGAAGATTGAAGATATTCTATAGAAGACTTTCAAGACTTGGATGAGCATGAAGATATGCCTTTGTGTGTATGTTAAAATAGTAATATGGATATTACAACCAAAGTTTATAATATTAATAAGACTATGAGATAGGGTAACAGGCCTAAGGACCAGTACACTCTATGAGAAGCTATCAGTTTTCGAAAGAAATAGGGTTTTTTCTTAAATTGTCTTAAAAAGGGTTTTTAGGTTTTTAAACACCTTATTGACAGCTGCTAAATGCTAACTAATTATGACACCCACGTGAAAAAGATTGGAAAATTAAATCTTTTTTAGCATAACAAACTTTCTTGAAAGGTTTTTGTGAATAAGGTAGACTATTTTCTGCCTTTTTAAAAGGTTTTTGAAAACTAATTTTCCCTCTCTTTGTGATGGGTTTTTTAATCAGTTTCCTTGTCTATAAATAGTAAGCATTTATTTCTCATTAGAGGGTGTGCAAAATATTAAGTAAGAAACATTTTGAGAGATAAGAAACACACAAGGCATAATATGTTTGATCAAACACAAATACAATCTTAGAGCTTAAACTTTACTCTTCAAGCTTTGTGAAAAAGCAACATTAGAGTGTTGTTGTTGTAATTTTTCTTCAACAAAGGGGTTTAAGATTGGGAGGTGTATTTGAGTTCAAATACGAGTGAGCACATTCAGAGTTGAGTGTGGGGTTTTTGGTTCTATGAGTATGGAACGAGTTGAGTGTGTAATCTTGTTATTCTGAGTTGAATTAATAAGATGCATAGGGTAGGAGGATGTAGGCCTTGAATTTGGCCGAACCTCGTTAAATTTGGTGTTCTTGTTTTTATTGTTTTCAAATTCATATTCGCTGCTGGAACCACCATAACTAGTTCTAAATCAAGAAACAAGAAAATTTAAATTCGTAATTATTTCACCAAATACTCAATTCACCCCACTCTTCAGTATATTTAACCTTTCAATTGGTATCAGAGTCTCGTCTTCTCTCAAGGGTAATACCTAGAGCAGTAGATCATGAATTCTCAAGAAATGAATGCAATAGGGTATGACAACAAAACCCCCAAGTTCAATGGCAAGAATTATGCCAGGTGGAAGAATAGATTGAAGAACATAATCATTGGAATTGATTATGAATGCTGGTTGGTTGTGAAGAATGACCCTCTAACCGTGAATGAGAAAGATGTTGAGGGAAACACTGTGCAAAGGAAAGAAAGCGATTACACTTCTGTTGACTTCAAGAAATTGGAGAAGAATGCCAAGGCAATGTCCATCCTACAACAAGCAATTGGTGACAATGAGACCAATCGTATCTCTTCTTGTGTAAGTGCAAAGGAAATCTAGGATACCCTCGAACTTGCTTATGAGGGAACCAGTGAGGTAAAAAAGATCTAAAATAGATTTGATTATGTCAAAGTACGAATTATTTGCTATGAACAAAAATGAGAAAATAAATGAGTGTTTTAGTAGATTTATGGTCATAGTAAATGATTTGAAATCTCTTGGCAAAAGTTTTTCTGATGAGGATCTTGTTAGAAAAATTTTATGTAGTTTGACAGATCAATGGACTGCCAAGGTAACAATTGTATATGAAGCCAAAGATCTTTTCACACTGAGTCTGGAACAACTTATTGGTTCCGTAATGACCCATGAGATGTTGATTGATTCAAAGTCTGACAAAGAACCAGTCAAGAGTATTGCACTAAAGGGAACAGTAGAAGAAGAGGAATATGATGATATAGGTATGATGACTAAGAGGTTTAAAAAACACTTCGGGGTTCAGAGAAAGAATCTAAGAGGTAAAAATTTCAAGAAAACTAACTCTTCTAATGTGGGTTGTTTCAAATGTGGAGACATGGGACATTTCATTAGTGATTGTCCAAAATGGAAAGATAAGCAATCCAAGAAGATTGACAAGCACAACAAGAAAATCTCGTTCGCCCGACCGATTTTACCGACCGCAAGTTTCTTAGTCGGAAAATACCGACCGTCCCCGACTGAAAATAGTCGTTAATTTTTTTCCGACCTTCAATACGGTCAGAAAAATTTTTCCGAACGACGAGACGGTCGGTGTCGGTTGGTGAATTCCGATCGTCTAGGTGCGGTCGTAATTTACCGACCGATACCGACCGTCTCGTCGGTCGGAAAATTTTCGACTGATTTTAAAATCAGAGTCGTGATTAGAAACCCCAAACCATTCGAAAATCTCTCTCTCCCTCCAAACGTTCGAAAACCCGACGACCCAAACCCTAACTCTCCCTCTCACCTCCGGCCACCAAACGACCACCGCACCTCCGGCCGCTCTCTTTCTTTCTTTCTCCTTCTCTTTCTTTCTCTTTCTTTCTCCTTCTCTTTCTTTCTCCGGCGGTCTTTTCTCCGCCTTCGCTGCCGGTCCTCCTGTGCCGCCGCCGGTCCCTCCTGTGCCGCCGCCGTCCTCCTCTGCTTGTGGTTAGGGTTTATTATTTTTTTATGTTTTTGAATTTATTGAATTGTGTGTATTTGTATGTATGTCTATGTATGTGTATGTATATGTAGGTATGTGTATGTATATGTATGTATGTGTATGTATATGTATTATTTATGTATGTGAATTAATTTTTTTTGTTTTTGAATTTATTGAATTATGTGTATTTGTATGTATATGTATTATGTATGTATGTGACTTTTTTTGTTTGATACGGGTGCCACTGTGTCTTTTGTTGCAAGATCATTTATTGTGAAAGCTAACCTGACGGGAGAGTCCCCTGTCAAATCTGTGATAACTTTACCTTTGGGAGAGGATTTTGCCTGTCATCGTGAATACAAAGATGTTCCCATCGTTATCTCGGGAGTGCAGTTTGAGGCAGATGTGAAGGAATTCCCTATGATAGAGTTCGATGTAATCATAGGGATGGATTGGCTAGCAAAGTATCGAGCATCTATTCGTTGTCGCGATCAGGCTATTACTTTGCGAGGACTCAACACGAAAAGGGTAACCCATGTCGGGAAGCCCATGAGCAAAGGTCTGAAGGTGGTGTCTGCAATGAAGATACGCAGCCTGCAACGCAAGGGTGAAGCAGTATACCTGTGTCAAGTCAAAGACGTGACCCAAGTAGAACAGTTGGAGGCCATTCCAGTTGTTCAGGATTACGCAGATGTGTTTCCGGAGGAGATGCCAGGAATACCACCGGAACGTGAAGTGGAGTTCAACATAGATTTGGTGCTCGAAACTGCGCCAATCTTAAAGGGTCCATATCGTATGGCCCCTGCAGAGCTGAAGGAGTTGAAGACCCAGTTGCAGGAATTGATTGAAAAGGGTTTCATAAGGCCCATCGTGTCTCCTTAGGGTGCTTCGGTATTGTTCGTCAAGAAGAAGGATGGCAGCATGCGATTGTGCATTGATTACCGGGAACTTAATAAGGTGACCGTCAAGAACAAGTATCCATTGCCCAGGATCGAGGATTTGTTTGATCAGTTGAAGGGAGCCATTGTGTTCTCCAAGATTGATCTCAGGTCGGGTTATCATCAAATTCCAGTGAAGCCGGAAGATATACCTAAGACCGCGTTTCGCACCAGATACGAGCACTAAGAATTTGAGGTAATGCCGTTCGGTTTAACTAATGCTCCTGCAGTTTTCATGGATCAGATGAACCGAACTTTCCATCATCTCTTGGATGTGTGTGTGGTGGTGTTCATCGACGATATTCTTATATATTCGAAGGATGAACAAGGTGATACTTGACATCTGCGTATGGTGCTAGACGTCTTACGAGCTCAGAAGTGGTTCGCGGAGTTGTCGAAGTGCGAATTTTGGCTCAAGGAGGTAGCTATTCTAGGGCATGTGATCAATGCGGACGGTGCCAAGGTGGATCTAGCCAAGATAAAGGCAATAGTGGAGTGGCACAGTCCTAAGAATGTGGCCGAAGTTCGAAGTTTTCTTGGCCTAGCAGGTAACTTAAAGCATTTAAGAAAGCTAATTTGGCTATATATGCATGAATATGTACCTGTGAAATTCCTGTATCAGGTTACTATCGGAGATTTGTGAAAGATTTCTCCAAGGTAGCAGCACCTATGACCAAATTGTTGCACAAGGATTGCAAGTACTTGTGAACAGATCAGTGTGAAGAAGCGTTCCAGGCCCTCAAGCAGAGTCTTGTATCTGCCGAATGAAGGTGTGGGGTACGAGGTTTACAGTGATGTGTCCATAAAGGGTCTAGGTTGTGTTCTGATGCAAGAAGGAAAGGTGATTGCATATGCTTCGAGACAACTCAAGGTTCATGAGCAGAACTATCCTACTCACGACTTAGAGTTGGCTGTAGTGGTGTTCGCTTTGAAAATTTGGCGACATTATCTTTATGGAGCTACTTGCAAGCTATTCACCGACTATAAGAGCTTGAATTATATCTTCACTTAGAAGGAGCTCAACATAAGGCAACGAAGATGGCTCGAGTTGATCAAGGATTATGACCTCTCAGTTGACTATTGTGAAGGGAAGGCCAATCGGGTAGCAGATGCCCTCAGTCGTAAAGATCACCATTCAGTCAATAGGATGGCCGTTTTTCCTATGGAAATCTGTGCTGATCTTCGCAAAATGGAGATTGAGATGGTAATGCCGGGTAGTACACGAGGCTATCTCAATGCTATGAGTGTTGAAACCAGTCTATATCAGGAGTTATCGGAAACTCAGAGGGAGGACCCGCAGCTCAAGAAGATTCGTGAAGCCAAACTTTAAGGCAAGGCAGAAGACTTCACGATTGAATCAGACGACAGTATGAAGTTCCGTAACAGGTAATGGAGTTAAGAGTTTTTAAACTGTTTTCACCTAATGGATACTAAAGCTTACTCCGCAAGAGGTGGTGTGTGCCCCAAAATTCGAGGTTGAAGAATCAGATCATGGAGGAGGCTCACAATACTCCCTATTCGGTGCATCCAGGCGGTGCAAAACTCTACAAGGACCTGAAGGAATATTTTTGGTGGCCTAGAATGAAGCAAGAAGTCGCAGACTTCGTTGCACGTTGTCTCACCTGTCAGAAAGTAAAGACTGAGCACCAGAGACCAGGTGGACTTTTGCAGCCGTTGCCAATACCCACATGGAAATTTGATTCCATATCCATGGATTTGTTTGTGGGTTTACCTGCGGCGTCTACGGGTTTGGATACCGTTTGGGTAATTGTGACGACCCGACTCGTTTAAACCGGCGCGGAAGAAACCGATGAGTCGAATAGTCAGTTCTAACATACTTAAAAATTAAAACAAAACCTCCAATTATTATAAACAAAATCCAAAAGTACAACACCCACAAGATTGTACGAAAACTAATCACAAATATCAGTACTACTAAAAACAGTATTAACTCCAAAACAATGTCAGAGTTAGAAAATACAAACTACAACTACAACAGTCCAAACTAAAATCATAAAACCTCCTAAACAAGTACAAATAACTTCAGCACTCGCCCGACCCAAAGCTAAGCAAGAACCTCATCATCAGAATTACCTGAAAATAAACAACAGTCCACCGTCAGTGGCGAGTAACATAACTGTCCCACCCTAACGGGGATACACATGGTCATAGCATAAATCAAACAATCAAATCACACACTCAATCATACCATCATGTGACATACATAACATAACCATAACGTCAATGACACCATACGAATGGACAACAATATTAACTTGACTAACTTCAGTTATTATCTTAATCTTACTTAATCTTTGGCGCAATCATTTACATATTCGACCGGACTATGCACGTACGAACGCATCTTACGCGAACGAACTTTCTACTATGCCAGGATTTAGAATCTTACTCCCAACCCCATGAAAGCCATCTTATGGGAAATCCATATCAAGAGACGACATAGTAGGATCTCCAACTATCCTAATACCGCGGATAGGATAGGGGAAACGTCTTAACCCAATTCTTAGAATCGTACTCTAAGATTAGGCGTCTAATAGTAAAATCAAGCTAATCTTTAATCGTAATTTACATTCTTAGTTAATCTTAAGTTGCATCTTACGCCTTGACTCAAGACTAACATGTAAATCATCATTCTTGGAACCTCATATATCATTCTTTACACTTTCTTTAACTTTTCTTTGACTTCTTTAAACCTTTCTTTAAACTTCTTTAAACCTTTCTTTAAACTTTACTTACATTCTTTAATCAAGACTCGACCAAAAACTCATAAAGAACTCAATCAAGATTCATAAAGAACTCAATCAAGATTCAAGAAATCATAAAGAAATTGTCCTCGTATTTATCATCAAAATCAACAAACATGAAACTTGAACGTGATCATCAACAAACATGAATTTATCATAAGTAATCATAATGTACATAGAAACATGGGAAGATCATCATAAAACAACCACCCAAAATAAGCCCAAGTTCACGCACAACAAAGGACATATTCATCAATTTCGATCTAATCTAATCATTAAATCTACCCCATGAATCATAGTATACCAGCTAGGATTTGGATAGTATGTTACCTTAACAAAGATTAACCACAAAACGTGCAAAAACTCACTGCCCGGAAGACCAAAACACACGGCCTAGAACACGGCAGCAACTCACACGGCCACGGCACAAATACACGGCCACCACCTCGAACCACCACGGGATCACCGTGCAGCAACCCCAAACCACCGTGCACCATTCGAACACCACGCAGCACCACCCACACGAGGCACCACCATGCACACAAACTCCAAACCCAAACACGAACCAACCCAAAATAATCCCGAACAAGGAGTCTTGAATGAAATTATTGAGAATTAATTTGTGTTTTGATACTTAAAGATCAATGGAGGTTGAATCTTTAAGCTTGGGTTTGAAAAGATTGATGAACAAAGGTTTAGTGTTTAGGAAACCAAAAATGGCGTGTGGACTTGATGGGCAAGGATGGAGAGAATTAAGCCTTACTAACTACTTCTATTTATAGAAGTTAGTTAAGTGTGAACATGAGGCAAGTGGCAAAACTTTGCCACATGACATAAGGGGGCCGGCCATGGCTAAGAAGATGGGCGAAAATAATCACTTGGGCCATTTGCACTAAATCATGACGAATCATGATTAAATTCGCACTTGACCCAAAACCTAATTAATTAATTAGAAAATTAAATAATAAAATTCTAATTAATTAAATAATAACAAAATAAATAATAAAAAATAAATCATTACATAAAATAAATCAAATCGAGCAAATAGTCATTAAATAATAGTCCAAATAAATTCGGATTATACATAAAATCACATAAATACAAATAAATCGACTACAGAAATACCGATAAATCTGGGTCGTTACAACCTCCCCTCCTTAAAGAAATTTCATCCCGAAATTTAAAGCAAAGGAGATTGTTCACCCTCAAACAGCTCCGGGTACTTCTGCCTCCATGGACGCCTCTGTCTCCCAAGTCGCCTCCTCATGGTGCTGATTTCTCCACAACACCTTGACGAGCTGGACTTGCTTACACCGGAGGATCCTCACTTCGCGATCCAAGATCTGAACTGGTCGCTCTTCGACAGTCACATTCAGCTCAAACGTGGCCGACTCCACTGGGATAACGTGGGTAGGATCATGTACATATTTCCTTAGCTGGGAAACATGGAACACATCGTGAACATTAGGTAGACTAGGTGGTAATGCCAACCGATATTCCACCTCCCCAAGTCGTTCTAGTATCTCGTAAGTTCCCACGAATTTCAGTCGGAGTTTCCCCTTTTGACCAAAGCGTGCCACCCCTTTGAATGGTGAAACCTTAAGCAAGACCTTTTCACCTACCTCGAAAGCCAGCGGTCTATGTCGATTATTGATGTAGGATTTCTGACGACTCTGCGCGGCCTGCATCTTAGATCGTATGACTCGAACCTTCTCTACGGTGTCCCGCACCATGTCAGGTCCTAAAGCCACAGTGTCGCTAATATCATTCCAACAAATTGGACTCCGACATTTCCTGCCATACCGGGCCTCGTACGGAGCCATATCGATGCTGGAGTGATAACTGTTATTATAGGAGAACTCTACCAAGTAGAGCATACGTACCCAAGTCTGATGATACTCCAAAGTACATGCTCGTAACATATCCTCTAGAGTCTGGATGGTCCTCTCAATCTGACCATCTGTCGCCGCGTGAAATGCGGTGCTCAGCTTCAACTTCGTCCCAAAGGCTTCCCGAACTGATTTCCAGAAACGAGACAGAAATCTCGGATCACGATCAGAAACTATCTCCCTCGGAACTCCGTGAAGTCGAATGATATCCTGGTATAAGCCTCTGCTAGGCGCTCCATCCACCAGGTCATCTTCATCGGTATGAATCTAGTGACCTTGGTCAACCTATCCACTATCACCCAAATGGCATTCATACCATTACAGGTAGGTAGGCTAACCACGAAATCCATAGATACCGACTCAAATTTCCAAGTCGGAATCGGTAGTGGCTGCAAAAGACCTTCAGGTCTCTGATGCTCGATTTTAACCTTCAGACAGACTAAACATCGAGCTACGAACTCTGCTACATCCCTCTTCATCTTAGGCCACCAGAATTGGCCCTTAAGGTCCTGGTACAACTTCTTACCTCCAGGATTAACAAAGTAGGGCGAGTTATCTGCCTCAGACATGATTTTGTTCCTAAGATCAGAACTGTCCGGTACACACCACCTCCCTCAAAATCGAAGACTACCATCGGAAGAGATCTCGAAACCTACGGCTTTTCCTTGCCATAAAGCCTCTCGAATCCTAGCCAACTACGGATCATTCTACTGACCCTCGCGCAATTCCCGAAGTAATTCAGGCTCAATACTCATAGACGTCAGACAAAATCTGTCGGAACTACAGCTTCTACTGAAGCTCAATCGATTCTTACGACTCAGTGCGTCGGCGACTAAGTTCGCCTTGCCCTCGCAATAATTAAGCGTTAGGTCGTAGTCCTTAATAAGTTTAAGCCATCGTCTCTGCCTCATATTGAGGTCTTACTGAGTAAAGATGTGCTTGAGACTCTTATGATCCGTGAATACCTTACACGAACCACCATAGAGATAGTGCCTCCAAATCTTAAGCGCGAATACTACAACTGCTAGCTCACAGTCATGCGTGGGGTAGTTACGCTCGTGCACCTTCAGCTGCCTCGATGCGTAAGCGATGACCTTCCCACCTTGCATTAGCACACAACCTCGGCCACTCTTAGACGCATCACTATAGACTTCAAAATCCTCCTCATCGTTCGGAAGGGTAAGAATAGGAGCAAAGACTAATCTCTGTTTCAACTGGTGAAATGCTTGTTCGTAAGCCTCCGTCCAAACGAATCGAAACTCCTTCTGTAGGAGACTAGTCATCGGCCTAGCGATCTTGGAGAAGTCCTGGACGAATCGTCGATAGTATCCGACCAAACCCAGAAAACTACGAACCACCTCCACATTTCTAGAGCTACTCCATTCTACTACAGCCTTAACTTTTGTCAGGTCTACCTTAATGCCTTCTTTACTAATTACGTGACCCAGAAATGCTACTTCGCAAACCCAAAACTCACACTTAGAGAGTTTCGCGAACCACTTATTCCTCCGTAATATCTCTAGTACCATCCGGAGATGCTGCGCATGCTCAGACTCATCTCTCGAATAGACTAAGATATTGTCTATAAATACTACGACGCACTTATCGAGTAAGTGATGGAAAGTCCGGTTCATCTGATCCATGAACACGGCTAGCGCGTTAGTGAGGCCAAAGGGCATCACCTCAAACTCGTAGTGGCCGTATCTCATACGAAAAGCGGTCTTCGGAATGTCTTCTTTCTTGATTGGAATCTGATGATATCCAGATCGAAGATCTATCTTCGAAAACACTCCCGCTCCTCGTAACTGATCGAACAGGTCCTCAATCCTAGGCAACGGGTACTTATTCTTGATAGTTACCCGATTCAACTCTCGGTAGTCTATGCACAGGCGCATACTACCGTCTTTTTTCTTCATAAAGAGCACGGGTGCTCCCCATGGAGAAACGCTCGGCCTAATGAAGCCCTTATCGATCAAATGTTGAAGTTGCACCTTTAACTCTTGCAACTCCGATGGTGCCATCCGGTAAGGTGCCTTCGAAATCGGCGCTGTCACGGGTGCTAAGTCGATATGAAACTCGACATCGCGCTCGGGTGGAGCTCCTGGTATCTCATCAAGAAATACGTATCAGAAATCCCTCGCTACAGGTATATCGTCCAACAAACGCTCCTCAGTCAAGTCCCTTACTTGACATAAGAACACCATATCGCCCTTCTGGCGAAGTTTCCTCATCTTTAAGGCTGAGATTACCTTAACTCCTCTCTTAAGGACGAACCCAGAGTAGGTAACTCGGTTCCCTGCGATCCTCGGAATGTCACTGACTGATCTCGGCAACGAATGATAGCTCGATACTTCGACAGCCAGTCCATACCAAGAATAACATCAAACTCCATCAGCGGGAACTCCTTCAGATCGGCCGTCGCTTGCTCCCCAGCTATCACGATAGGCACTCATCGGAACTCGCGCTGACAAATAAAATCCTCTCCATACGGGAGAGTTATATCTGAACTAACAGGAAAGCTGCCACGAAGATTAGACCTCGAGGGAAAACTACTAGCCACAGAAGAGACAATAGCACCAGAATCAAATAAAACAAGTGCTAACACACCAGAGACAAGAAATCTACCTGAGACAACGTCGGGCTGAACCTCTGCCTCTGCCTCAGTCATACAGTAGACTCGGTTCTTCACCGGAGTCTTAGTCGTTGCCGGAAGCTGCTTGATCTCGGTGTCTGGCTTCCTCTCGGGGCAAATTGACGCCTTATGGCCTTTCATCCTGCAGATAAAACAAGCTATGGGCGAACCGTCACACCGCTTCCCTGGATGGAAGTCCCTGCTGCAGCCTATGCATTTCGAGCCGTCGGAACCCTTATGCGAACTCGTGGTCGGAGGGGTACCGCTAGGAGCACTAAATCGAGGCTTCTTAAAAGAAGACGACGTTTCTGGGACCTAGGTCCTCTTCCTGCTCGCATCCTCCTCGGTCGTGGATGCCTAAATCTCGACTGCTACCTTGTAAGCCTGCTGAAATGTCTTCGCTCAACTGCTGATCACGTGAACGCGAATCCTCAGATCTAGCTTTTAGATGTAGCGCTTGACCCGTTCCTTCTCAGATGGAACTACAGACATAGAGAACCTCGATAAATCTATGAACTTGTCGGTATACGCCTGAACTGTCATCTTACACTGGGTAAGAGTAAGGAACTCCTCCTACTTCTACCACCGCAACTCCTCGGGCTAGAATCTTTCCTGGACCTTATCAATGAACTCGATCCACGACATCAAATGTAAGGGCATGCACGCGTCCTTAGCTACACTCCACCAGTTATCGGCCTCTCCACGTAGATAGTAGGCGGCGATCTGCACCTTCTCATGCTCGGGGCAACACGTAGCGTCGGCAACCCCATCATAGGTCAGAGGTCGATGACGTGCGATACGATCGAACGTCGACTGCGTACTAGGCGTATGACGACTATGGTGCGCTAACGTAAGGATCGCCTCCTCGAGCCCTCGTAACCTCTGTCGTCCTGAACTCAACCGGCGAGGCGTAGACATGCTTAAACGTAGTAAGACAAAGACATACAAAAGAACAATGTTAGTCATACATCCACACTACAGTCAAGTACACACAAATTAAAAGAGAAAAAAGAATAGGAAAAAGAGTCTTATCCCGGTTCTTCTACCCGAAATCTTCTCCCTTATACTTAAACTTAATTTGGGTTCATTGATCAGTCCATTTTAGGACCGATTTTCCCGTCTCTTTTCGCTTAGTTTTCCAAGTTTTAAGGCTTTTTAGCTTAGTTTTAGTTTATTTAGAGTTTTCGTTGAATAATGTCGTTTTATAGTTGTTTTCGTCAATAATTGAGCTATTTTGTGTTACTTATGCCTTTTTTTCTTTAATGTAGGTGTTTCGTCAATAATAAGAAGCTTAGAGAAGCATGTCGCAAAGCCAAGACCACAAGATAAGGCAAAGTGCACCCAAAGGGCATTTTTGTAATTTTTAAGGTTTTTCGGGCCCGAGGCCCGATGTCTCAGGAGGCGTGCCGACCCGTCCCGAGAAACGCGAGCAAAAGTTGGAAGCATTTGGGTCAAGTCATGGTCGCGGACAGAGGTATAGGGGCGCCCACGACAAATGAAGGCTACCCGCGACAGCCAACAAAGAAGCAGCTCCAACACCTTACTCGAGGCCTCACTCGCGCCCGCGTCACCACCAACGTCGCGCCCGCGCTGCCGGCTACGCGCCCGCGCTGCTCCCTCCGCGCGTACGCGCCGGAGCCGCCCTCTGAAGCTCTGTTTTTGCATGTTGTTTGTTGCTGCTGCGTGCTGTTTAAATGAGGCTCGTGCCTCTTCTTTTGCTTGTGCCCTTGCTTCCCACCTTGTATATATATACTCTTAGGTCCCTAAACACAAAAAAACAACACTTTAGATTAGAATTAAGTTCCAAAAAAATCAGATTAAAGTTAGGGTTTGAGGAGAGAGAAACCCTCTCTTCCTCTTCCCATGGTTAGGGTTTATGTTTGGTTTTTGTTCCATAGCTTTAAGTCTAGTTTTATCTCTTGATTTTGGGTGTTTATTGAAGATGATGAATGGATTTGAAGGTTTGCTCAAGTGACATGTTCAATCCAACAACTTTGCTCATCAAATTTCAATAAGTTCTCTATTCCTTCTCTTTGCTCTTTCTTTATTTTCTTATGCTTTCAATCTTGTTTTTCTCATGTTTTTGAAGTAGTATAGTGTTTAAATTATGCAATTTGATGTTTCTTTACTTTATTTTCTTGCTTGTTGGTAGATTTAATGTTTAATTTCATGTTTTTATGCTTAATTTTTAGTACAATGCTCTTGTTCATGTTTTATGAGTAGTTAATTCCTAGGGTTTGAAGGTGATGGGTTCATGACTTGAAGTTGGGGGTTTTCATATAGTTTTTGGTTGAATTGTGTTCATGGTTGGTTAATGTTGGTGTCAATGAACTTAGAGATTAGCTAAGGGCCATAGTTAATTTCTTAGTATTTTTGAAGTATAATAGGGCTTTGTTTATGAGTTAATTATTCTTTGATTTTCATTGCCCAATGTCTCTAGTGAGACCATTACAACGGGAGTTGGTGGTCGAGTTAGGAATCCACTTTGGGTATGTAGTTAGTGAGACTATTACAACGGTAGTCGGTAGTCGAACTAGGAATTTACTTCTAGTGGAACCTTAGTATAATTGTGATCATTGAATGTAATGATAACGTCCATTCGGGAGAAGTCGTTATTGTTACATTCATGCGTCAACTCCTAAATCACTCCGGGAGGAAGTTTAGTTACCTTATTAGAGTTTAATTCCCCTTCCTTGATTTAGTTCATTCTTTAGACTTTTTGATGTAATTCCCCCGAAATCAATTGAACCCGGATCCGACAACCCTAGATTTTAGTTTATAATCTTTCGCATTTGTTTTCCATGATAGTTTTAACTTCCATTTCAAACAACAAACCCAAGATCCTCAATCGACAAAAACCGCATAACAAGATTCATGACTTGTTCCCCGTGTTCGACACCCCCACTCATACTACAACGGGGGTTTTATTTGTTTGGTGAAAGAGCCCAAAAAACCCTTCATCATTCATCAGTCGGGAAAGATAAAGCTCACAACTCACGGGTTTACTCATATCCTAAAACTTCACTTAAAACCTATTTGGCTCTGATACCAACTGTGACGACCCGAATCATTTAAACCGGCGCGGAAGAAACCAACGAGTCGAATAGTCAGTTCTAACATATTAACATACTTAAAATTAAAACAAAACCTCCAATTATTATATACTAAATCCAAAAGTACAACACCCACAAGATTGTACGAAAACTAATCCCAAATATCAATACTACTAAAAACAGTATTAACTCCAAAACAATGTCAGAGTTAGAAAATACGAACTACAACTACAACAGTCCAAACTAAAATCATAAAACATCCTAAACAAGTACAAATAACTTCGGCACTCGCCCGACCCAAAGCTAAGCAAGAACCTCATCATCAGAATTACCTGAAAATAAACAACAGTCCACCGTCAGTGGCGAGTAACATAACTGTCCCACCCTAACGGGGATACACATGGTCATAACATAAATCAAACAATCAAATCACACACTCAATCATACCATCATGTGACATACATAACATAACCATAACGTTAATGACACCATACGAATGGACAACAATATTAACTTGACTAACTTCAGTTATTATCTTAATATTACTTAATCTTTGGCGCAATCATTTACATATTAGACCGGACTATGCACGTACGAACGCATCTTACGCGAACGAACTTTCTATTATGCCAGGATTGATGTAAGTTCAATGTATACTCAAGAAGGGAGGGTTGAATTGAGTATGTGTGTTTTTTCGATCGTTTTCAAGGTTTGTTTATCTTTTCGTGAGAACAACGATAGAACAGTAAATAAAGAGTAGGGACACAAAGATTTAACGAGGTTCGGCTTCTAAACAAGCCTACGTCCTCCACTCTCTCACCAATATTATTAATCAACTCAGAATAATAACAAGGTTACACACTCAATTAAATGATATAACTATGTAGCACTTAATTCCCCAACTGTTAACTCTAACAGTTCACTCAGTGTTCACTAATACTCCCCAGCCACTTCCCTCTAAGTGGTTCAAATATTACAAACTTAAATCTCCGTAAGTTTTTCTCTTAAAGATGGATATGGAGATGGTTTTGCTCTAAGGATAGACTCTCAGAAAATATGACTTGGTTTTCTTTGGAGAGCAAAAGTCTTCTAGGGGTTTTTGCAAAGATTGTTTTTATAAGCCAAGAAAAACCGTGCCCTAAAAGTGTGTTTGGAGACTTACCTAAATTGTGCAAACAAGCTCAGCTGACACAAGTAGAAAGGCACCTATTTCAGACCTTTGTCTCCTTCCACTACATGTAGTGGAAAGTACACTAGAGTCCAAACAAGTACATTTCAAAGCTGATTTTGTAGATCAATTTGGCAGATTTCCAAAACAGAAGTGATCCATATTTTTCAATTAAATTTTCAAAAATAATTTTGAACACTAAAATTTGTACGGATCACGTGCGTAATACTGAGGTTTGTTCCCACAGTGGTCTCAGTACTACTAAGTCTACATCTGATAAAGGGAACTGTTCCAAGCTTGTTCTTTGCCTCTTCTCTTTACTGGATGTAAACTTAAAGTCTTTTTGCTGTTTACTTAAAAACACTAAGAATATTTTCCTAAGCCTATTTAACAAGAAGATCCTAGAAATATAAAAATAAATAACTCCAAGCTCTTGGCTTCTGATCTTCAAGTATCTCAAGGCCTTCATGGTTGCCTTGATGAGTCCTCACTTGATTCAACCTATTCATACACAAATACGCATAGACATCAAGTATAGAGAACTGGTTTGTCATCATTCAAATCAAACATGGTTCAACAATTTCCCCCTATTTGATGATGACAAACCATGAAGTTCCCTCTGAGAATAGCAACCAATTGTTTTAAAATAAAACAACTGTTCAGAGGAGCTGGTCTTGCACTGTGCCTGTAGTCAAATTCATAATCTCAGAGAATAAAAAATACACAGCAGACTAAAGCACAATTAGACTGATTGCAATGGTCAGTCACTCGTCACATTACTCAATTTATTATTGAATTTTAGCATTAAACCTGTAACCTGAAAGACTTATCAATTATCAAATGTAGCAAGAGAAATTTTCAATTTCACTTGGAAGAGTTTCTTCCAGTTGGGATGGATAGGAGCACTTGATCTGAATTCAAGGTACTCCTAGGCATAAAGCTGGGCCATCTCTTAACAAGGTCTGAACCTTGTTCAAGTTGCTACACTTGACACTAGGAACTTCACCTGTCCTATTCCCCCTTCTGGCATCATCAAATGACAAAATTAACATAGCACAGAAAATTAGGAGAAGGCAACAAGTAAAGTCATAAGCATAATATAAACACAACATTCTAGAGATGTTGTCCCAAAAGTGAGTACCTGCAACTCACAATCCTAAATGTTTAAGTGCACACAGAAGTTAAAAATTATACAGACCAGGACCATTCTGCAGAGAAATTATTTAGCAGAAATGCTCAAAAACTAGAGATAAGAATTGTTCAGAGAAACTAGAGAAATGATAGTTTGAGAGAAATGTTAGTAGGGTAGGGGGTAAACTAAGAAGAATTAGAGTTAGCATCATCATACAAATCCTCAGTAGAATCCTCATCTAGCTTTTCTGCACTCTCTTCCTGCTTCTTCTTCTTCACTTGGGCAATGATGGGAACTAGTCTCTGAGTGGTCTTGGGCTTGATGCTGGAGGAGGAGGCAAGCTTTTCTTCATGGGAGTCCAACCGTGCTGATATTTTCTTTATAGATCCATCCAGAAAAGTGCACAGGGCATTTACTGTGACGACCCGACTCGCTTAAACCGGCGCGAAAGAAACCGACGAGTCGAATTGTCGATCTAACAAACAAACTTACTAAAAATCAAAACAAAACCTCGAAATATTACTACTAAAACCCAAAACGTACAATACCCACAAGTTTGTACAATACTAAACCCAAATGTTATGATTAATACTACTAACAATATAAACTCCAAATAGATGTCGGAGTTAGAAATTACAAACGTCACTACTAAAGTCTAAAACTAGAAATCAAAATACAATCTAAATAACAAAAAGAACATCGGCACTCGCCCAACCCAAAGCTAAGCAACACCGACATCATCAGAGTTACCTGAAAAATTAACAACAATCCACTGTCAGTGGCGAGTAACATAGCTGTCCCACCCTAACGTGGATACACATGATCATAGAATATATCAAACAACCAAACTAGACATACAACATACGATCATGAAAAACAACATATCAAATCAACAATAACCAACAACAATAACGTTAATAATAACGACATTCAACGATATTATCCAAAACTCGACTAACTCCCAAAACTCGACTTTAAACTTATCTTTCCTTAATCTTTGGCGCAATCATTTACATATCAGACCAGACTATGCAAGTACGAACGCATATTATGCGAACGAACTTTCTACTATGTCAGGATTGAAAATCTTACTCCCAACCCCATGAAACCAATCTTACTGGAAATCCATATCCGAAGACGACATAGTAAGATCACCAACTATCCCAGTACCGCGGACAGGATAGGGGCAGCGTCTTAACCCAAGCCTTAGAATCTTACTCTAAGGTTAGGCGTCTAATAGTAAAATCAAGCTAATCTTTAAATCTTTAATCTTTAATCATTAATCTTTTATCTTTCGTTTACATTCTTAGTTAATCTCAAGTTGCATCTTACGCCTTGACTTAAGACTAACATGTAAACAAACGAAGTTATCTTCAAGATTGCCTTTTCTTTGCCTTTTCTTGAGTCTAACCATAAACATTTACTACTTTATAATCAAACATAAGCATTCTTTAACTTTTCATAACTTTCTTTAACCTCATCTAACTTTCCTTAATTCAAGACTCAACCAAGAACTCTTAAAGAACCCTTAAAGACTCATAAAGAACCCATCAAGATATCTAAAGAACTCAACCATATTCATAAAGAACTTATAAAGAAATTATAAAGAACTCAACAAGATTCAATAACTCAATCAAGAACCCATCCATAATCATATCATCAAAATTCACGCATAAACTACAATGTTCAACAACGATTACATCAACTTATAAACATCCAAACTTCACACAACTTGAACATGATCAACACCAAACATGAAATTAACATAATCAATCATAAAATACATAGAATTAAGACATGAATATCACATAAACATCACCCCAACTCAACCTAATATACACGTATAAAATAGCCCATAATCATCATCATACTATCCCAATTTGATCACTTAATCTACCCTATAATAATAATATACAAATTAGGATAAGAAAGTATGTTACCTAATGAAGATTGACACGAAAACACTCAAAACTTGCTGCCCGGAAACCAAGCCACACGGTCCTAGCAGCACGGTGCACCCACGGCTTCAATCACGGCACACCACGCACACGACCTCTCTTGCACAGACCACCACGCACGGCCTTCACTCGAACACAACCACACAAACACCACCGTGCACCACCAGCATTTCACACGAGCACCACCACACGGACCCAAACGAGCAACCCAAAAACCCAACCAGAGCAAACGATCTTGAATGAAATTGTTGGGGTTTAAATTGTGTTTTGATACTTAAGGATCAATGGAGGTTGAATCTTTAAGTTTGGGTTTTGAGATAATGATGAATAAATGATGGGTTGATGGAAGCCAAAAATGGCGTGTGGAAGGAAGCTAATGATGAGAGTGTGTTTGCTTTTGAATTAATGAGCAAAGTGTTTAAGATGGCAAATGAGACATAAGCCTTACAACCTCTTCTATTTATAGAAGTGGTTAAGGTGTGAACATGAAGCAAGTGGCAAAATCATGCCACTCTACTTAAGGGGGCCGGCTATGGCTTAATAAAATGGGCCAAATTAATCACTTGGGCCATTTGCACTAAATCATGACTAATCATGATTAAATTCGCACTTGGCCCAAAACTCAATTAATTAACTAGAAAATTATAATAAAATTCTAATTAATCAAAATAAAATAAAATAAAATAAAACAAATAAATCACAAAATGAAATAATCATAATCAATCAATAAATAGTCCAAATAAATTTAGACTATACACAGAATTAAAAATAATTACAAACAAAATAAACAATAAAATAGCCCAAAAATCTGGGGCGTTACATTTACACTAGCCATCATCTGTTGCAGTAGTTCCCCATGTGTTTGCACCTGTTGGCACAGTGACCCAGTAGCTTCCCCAGACCTTGAACTACTTGCTCGTATCCTCCTCGATGATAGACGTCTAGATCTCAAGTGCTACCTCGTAAGCTCGATGTAATGTCTTCGCTCCACCACTGATCACATGGCCGCGAATCCTCGGATCTAGCTTTTTCATGTAGCGCTTGACCCGCTCCTCCTCAGATGGTACTACCGATGTATGACCGGTCCATTTTTGGACCTATTTTCCAAGCTCTTTTCGCTTATTTTCAATGCCTTTTAGACTTAGTTTCTTTAGTTTTTAGTCCTTTTTTCATAGGTTTGGTTTGTTTCGAGTTTAAGTAGGTTAAAGTTGTTTTCTTGCTATTTTTGTCAATAAATGAGCAATTATGTATCTCTTATGCCTTGTGTGTATTCATGTAGGTTACTCGTGCGTTCTCGTGCGGTTCCTGATAGCCGAAAAGGGTCGTGAGAGGCCTTAAATAGGCTTCGAGATGCGTACAACAGTCCCGTGACCCCCAAAATCAATGCTAAGAGAGCCCGAAGGCGATTTTGTAATTTCAGCAGCAACCCGGGCCCATAACCCGATGCCTCGGAAAGCGTGCCGGCCTTTCCCGATGTGCTAGTGTCACAATAGCATGTTGTCTGAGACATAAGCCTATGTGAGTGCGAGGTTTGGCCACTTCAAGAAGCTTGTGGGGAGAGCTTTTATGCACTTATGAAAAATACGAACACATGGCCTAATAATTGTGTTGTTTTTAGTGAGTTCAAGTAATTAATCTTGTGCGTATAATATATTCGAGTTATGATTTTGTATTGAAAATAGTTCAATCGTCTACGAAACTATTTGGATACAATAACTTGGAATGTGTATTATACTAGGTGGAAGTCAAGTTTCGTACACTTTCATGTAAGCGTGAGATTATTTGTAACATTGGAATGGTTTATGTAAAAGTGGTTTATATTCTAAATGGGGGAAGAAATGTTGAGATTTATTGATTTAGAATATAAATGTATATAGTTATGAATATTTATAATACTAGACGTAGTATTATGTGTTTTGAAGTTCATAATTATGCAAAGTTTATTAGCGATTTATGTCGTTTAATATTGAGGAAAGTATAGCAGAAACAGTGGCAAATCGCGAATCGTGACGTATGCTCGCGACCAGATGAAAACAGATCAAATTGCCAAAATCGACAGAAGCTTCTCGCGACTCAGGACCATAGGTAACGACTCACGAGCGTGACTCGCGACTCGCGAGCCTGTTGGTTCGTGTTAGTTTTTGTTCGGTTTTTCCCATTGCGTTGTGTCGTTTGGGGTTAACTGTTATACGTATGATGGGTTAATATATGACTTATCATCAGAAGTGAGAGATAAGAAGTTACATTCATTATCTCTCTCAAGTTACTCTTGCAAAAACCTAAGTGTTCTCCATTGTTACATAAGACTGACATCAAACTTGTTCTCATTTGTGATAATTAAAACTAGGCTTGATTATCACTGTTTCTTGTTGTATTTCGTTAACGAATTCCTTGCAACCCGGCCTAAGAATTGGGTAGGAATATTGTCTTCGGGAAAGTTTTATGGTACACACCTCGAGAGTTTGATCATACTATTACCCATAATTCATAAATTTCTCCAACAATCAGAAGCAACCCCACTTTTCAGAATCTTCCGTATCTTCAACTTAATGACCTTGGGCTCCTTTGATCGAGCTTTAGCCTTCACCTGATTCAATATGGGAGAGACTGCTGGGGCAGGTAAACCTGTGGATGAATTTGTTGTGGGAAGTGCAACAACTATTCAGGAAGGAGTAATGGTGTTGGAGTTTGGAATCAGATTATGTAGCTTCTGCAGGTTCCTTTTGTGTTTCTTTCCCACTAAATGAATTTTTAGGTCAGCGCTGCTTTTCCAGCTCATTTTACAAACATCACACCCAAATGGATCCGCTTCTCCATTTTTCCTTTTCTTGGTTGAGTCTTGTGCATTGGTTCCAACAGTGTTCAAGTTCACAGCAGTTAAGTGAGCAGTGTATGCACGTTGCTGAAGCAGCAATTTTAAAAAATAAAATAAAATTAGAAAGCATAGAGTGACAGTAATTCCTAATTATAATGTTGTTCTCTTCCTATCAACTCAAGATCAATTACTTCGACACTCCAAATAAATTCCGACGTTTCAACTAATGTTAAAAGGAACCAAATTCGATATGAAACGAAAAGCGTTAGAATGAGTTAATCGGGAAATCGGGAACGTTGGGTGTTTATTATAATATATTTTAAAAAATATGTAAAAAGAGAATAAAAAATTGTATTTAAAATTAAGAATTAAAACCACTTTCTCATAATATATAGGTATTTTGTTTTTTAAAAAAAGTAAAATAAAAAAAAATGAAATATGACTCTTGTTTAGTACAAGAAATGCATCACAAGGATTATAAAAACATACCTACTCATTAGCTTACATATGCAACCAAGCTCTGAACAAGTAATTGAAATGAATTATAGACAAACAAAGGGAAGGCAAAAATGATTACCTGAGAAGCATGCTTCTTTCCAACAAGATGATCAGCAAATGATATTTCTCCGTTACATGTAACTTTGCAAACCTTGCATACTTTAATAGCTTGAATTGCAGCCTCCAAAAGCTTCTGCTTCTTGTCCTGCAAATTAACAAGCTTACTTAGGGGTGATAATGAGTTCAGCCTATTCGCGAACAATTCTTGTAACGACCCTGATTTTTATTGATATTTCTGCCGGATGTTTATGTATATTTATGTGTTGATATGTATAGTTCAAATTTATTTTTGAACTATTTATTTTGTTTTATGTGAATAATTTCGATTTAATTCGAAATGTTTTACTTTGATTAGTTATTATTTATTTTAATTATTATTTAATTAATTAGGATTTTATTATTTAATTTTCTAATTAATTATTTAATATTTTAGGCTAAATCGATTTAAGCATGATTAATCATGCACTTTTTGTAAATTAGCCCAATCGATCACGAAAGCCCAAAATTGGCCCATTTCCTTGCTTGGCCGGTTTTCCTTGAGTGCATGGCCAGGTTTTGCCACTAGCCTCATGTTCACACCTTAACTAACTCTATATATAGAGGAGTTAGTAAGGCTTGATGATCCTTTTGCTCATTTGCCCATTTAAACACACTTGCCATCTCTTGCCATCAAAAGATCAAAACACAAAACTCCCTCCATTGCCATCAATCCACACGCCTATTTTGGCTAATTGAAACCCATCAATTGTTCATCATCTTTTCTAAACCCAAACTTGAAGATTCATTATCCTTTGATCTTTAAGTATTCAAACACAAGTTATCCTTCTTTGCCGTTGATCAAGATTGTGTGTTCGGGTTTGGTTTTGGGTCGTGTTCGTGTGGTTCGAGTGGGGACCGTGTTCTTGGCTCGTGTGGTGGCCGTGTTCGTGTGGAGCCGTGCAGTGGGCAGCCGTGCAAGTGGTGGTGCCGTGTGTTCGTGCAGTGGGCAGCCGTGCTGGGCAGCCGTGCCAAGGTTGTGGTGCCGTGGTGGTGCAGGCCGTGTGTTCGTGTGGTTGCCGTGTTGCTAGGGCCATGCGTGTCTTGTTCCGGGCAACAAGTTTGTATTGATTTTTGTGTGTTAATCTTCAATAAGGTAACATGCTTTCTCAACTTAATTGGTGTACTATGAATCATAGTATGAATTAAATGCGTAAGATTAGTTTATGTTGAAGTTTTGATCATGTTTTTATGTATGGATGTAAATCTGATTTTTATGTGGTTTAATGATGATTTGATGATTGAATATGATGATTTTATGTTTGATTATGATAGTAGTAAGTTTATGTTTATCATGTTAAAGTTTAATGAATTTTGGGATACTAGTAAGCTGGTAATTTCATGTATATGTATTGATTTATGCGTGTGGATTATGTATGTGGGATGAGTTCTTGATTGAAGTTCTTGAATATTGATTGAGTTCTTGGTTGAAGTTATTGAATCTTGGATGAGTTCTTTATGAATCTTGGTTGAGTTCTTTGAGTTCTTGATGAGTTCTTGATGAGTCTGGATAAGTTCTTGATTAAGTCTTTTAAGTTAAAGAAAGTTAAGGAAAAAGTTAAAGAAAACGATAAGATGTTGATAGGATGTTTGGTTTACGCGTTATTTTCTTAAGTCAAGGTGTAAGATGCAACTTAAGAAGTAACTAAGTGAGTAAACTTCGGATTAAAGTTAAAGAATGTAAGATTAGCTTGATTTCGTAGCTAGACGCCTGAAACTTAGAGTAAAATTCTATGTTTTTGGGTTAAGACGTTGCCCCTATCCTGACCGCGGTATTGGGATAGTGATTACCACTATGTCGTCTTTTGACATGGATTTCCAGTAAGATTGGTTTCATGGGGTTGAGAGTAAGATTCTCAATCCTGGCATAGTTGGAAAGTTCGATCGCGTAAGAGGCGTTCGTACGAGCGTAGTCCGGTCTAGTTTATGAATGATTGCGCCAAAGATAAGTTTGGATGAGTCAGTTGAGTCGAGTCTGTAGATTTGGATGATTTTCGCGTGATTTGATGTTTGGTTTGGATATTTGATTTGTGCTATGTTCTTGTGTATTCCCGTTAGGGTGGGTCAGTTATGTTACTCGCCACTGACGGTGGACTGTTGTTACTTTTCAGGTAACTCTGATGATGAGGTTCTTGCTTAGCTTTGGGTTGGGCGAGCGCCGCTATTATGATTTAGTTGTTTCTTCTTCGTTGTTTTATGGTTTTGGATAGTATTGGACTATAGTAGTGATGTTTGTTTACATTTGTTTTAAACTCTGACATGTGGTTGGACTTACGTTTATTAGTATTGATAGTTTGACTTTTGGTTTAGTTATGTACAAACTTGTGGGTATTTGTACTTTTGGGTTATAATAATAATAATTTGAGGTTTTGTTTTAAATTTTTAAGTATTTGAGTTGTTAGTTCTGACTATTGGACTCGTCGGTTTCTTCTGCGCCGGTTTAAGCGAGTCGGGTCGTCACAGTTCTAGCTCGACTCGGTCAAAGCTCAGTCAAGGCTCGGTTCGTTTTAGCTCGATTTGAGTTAGAGTTCGCTCGAGACATTAACAAGCCAAGTTTGAGTTGTGCCAAGCTCGGCTCGAGCAACTCGTGAACAGGCTCGATTAAATTTTTATACATTTAAATAATATATTATGTTTTATAAATAAATTTGTTTATTCTAGTTATTATATATCAAATAAATTAATAGTCGTGTTGTTAAGATATTAACTCAAAATACAAACATATTATAAAAATTTATAATGAAGAAGTCATACAAACTAAGAATAATATTAAGTGAAACTACTCGTGAAAAGTTAGATAAGGGCTCGGTCAATATTTGGTCAAAGCTCGTCTCGATTACGACTCAGTTCGTCAAGGTTTAAGCTCGGCTCGAGTTTGAATAATGTTAAATGAACACGATCCTAGGTAAGCAGAGTTCGGGCTCGACTCGCTCCATAATCAACCCTAAGTTTACTAGTGACTCCTGCCACACCATGTCCACCAAGAGTAACCACTTCAGCAACACCACAATTTGCGTTACTTAAATGAGGTGCTTGCTCTGCTGCAGACTGCAAAGCTGGAGGATAAGATTTGTGGAGACCTTTATTGTGTTTCTTCCCAGACAATTGCTTCTTATAAGCTTGAACGGTGTTGCACTCAATTTTAAAAAGCTCAAACAGCACACTTTGACTCAAAGATGATTTGTTCGGATTTACCTTAAGTGGCTTTATTTTTTTCTGAGAGACTTTGTTAATCATTTTCTGTGGCTTTATTTTTTTTTCTTAGGGAATGTGTTAATCGTTTTCTAACCTACCACAGTATAGTTTACTGGGGCTTCATAACTTATTGAAGCAATATATGGCTTTTGTTCTCAATGGTTGGATTCCATGCAACTTATAAATATGAACTTGTAAATTTCAAGTGATCATACCCAATAATATTGATGATTAGCGTACATAAAAAAATTTGATTTTTCAAGAGTTAATGTACATCCAACAACATTAATAGTTTTCATTTTAAAGTTTAAACCATAAATGCTTAGACGAAATCCTAACTAATCAAATTGAAAGTCTATGACTAAGGGCTCATTTACATTAGCTGAATAGAGATGAACTGAACTGAAATGAACTGAACTTAAAGATGAACTGAACTGAACTAAATAGAAGTGTATTAATTGAACTAAATAGAGACTAACTGAACTGAACTGAATTGAATAGAGATGAACTGAACTGAACTGAATATAATCTGAAATAAAGAAGCCCTAATAATAATGACATTCAACACCATAACATACACAAATTTTAAACCATCCACAGTTTTATGCCCTATGAAAAGAAAATAAACCTACATATTGCTACCCCACATTCGCCATTTTAACGAGTAATTTTTCCAAGAACTCCTCCAATGATTCATCAACGGCAGAAATTCAATTCAATAGATTCAGATATTGAAACAAAATTTTCAAAATTCAACATGAAATCAAACATCCAAAAACATAAATTAGAAAAAGAAGAATGGAAATTAGAAGAAAAACATATAGGGGAATACTTAATAGGAACAGCTTGGTTGACAACTCAACTATGAGAAGAACCATTATTATTCAAATGATTAATGGGTTGTGCCACATACCCTTGATAATTAGATGGGTAGATAATTAGATGGGTAAACCCCAGAATCAGAGTATGGATTGAAGCCATAGTGAGGGTAAGAGAATGAAGAAATAGAGGGGAGAGATTATTGGAAATGAGGAGGAACATCAGATTGTTGATAATTGAGAGGAGGATTAGTAGGGACTGAAGGGTACAATGATTGACTAGGAAAATAATACATTTTAGGTTTATGAATTAGGATTATACACTTTGATTAATGTGTTTCAGACAATTAGTTCAGAAATTAGTATGAGAGGTTTGATTTGTAAGAAGGGGATGGGTTTTATTTATCTGTTGAAACACGGAAAAAGGGAATTGCCATTCTTAGATGCACGAGAATGGAAAAAATACATGTTGCATTAAAAAAAAAATTATCCCCCACATCACAAGTAGAATTAAAAAAACGGTTGATATTTAGCCCCCAAGTGTTAAGAGTAAGGGCTTGTTTAGTTCAACTTAAATCCAGTTCAATTCAATTCATTTCTGTTAAGTTTAGTTCAGATTTTTTCAATATATAATTTTACTAATTAGTTCTATTATATTATTTAAGTAATAATAATGATAAATAAAGCTGGGAAAAATTGATACGACCCACTAACCCGCCACAAATTCCACCAATTATTCACGGATTTTGGTTGAGGGGTTTATTTGACCCGTTTAAATAAACGGGTCAACCAAACACGACTGGTTTATTAAACGAGTCGGATTAGAGTCCAAGAATTCCACCCGTTTAAGTAAACGGGTTGACATGAACCCGACCCGACTCAATTTCCACTTCTAATGATAACATTAATAACAATAAAAATGATGATAATAATATTAATATTTTGATGATGATGAATGATGATAATAATATTTATAATAATACTAGAATGATAATAATGATAATAATGATAATAATAATAATAATAATAATAATAATAATAATAATAATAATAATAATAATAATAATGTAGGAAAAATTGTAAAAAATAAGCCAACCTTTGATTGATCTTCCACAATTAAGCCAACCTTTTGAATATCCAGAATTAAGCTAACCTTGTTATCATTTAAGCCAAAAATAGATTAAATGATTATTTAATCTATTAGTTACCTATTGTTTCAAGTTAGTGTTATCATTTAAAGAAAAAATATGTTGAATGATATTAAAATAGTGATGTAAAACAAAAGAAAATAAGAGAATAAATAATCATTTAACCTATTTTTGGCTTAAATGATAACAAAGTTAGCTTATTTCTAGATTTTCGAAAGGTTGGCTTAATTGTGGAAGATCGGCCAAAGATTGGCTTATTTTTGTCTATTTTTCCTAATAATAATAATAATCTCAAGATATAAAATGATCATGTCACAACTTATTGATAGCATGTGATATTTTATTAGAACCTTTTACGGAGTAACAAATTTAATTAAGTTTATAATGGTCCCAACTGGGGCGATCAGTCCGATGACTAATGTAGAAATTGCTTTCTTATTTATGAAAGAATTAGGGTATTACTAAACACCGCCCGTATTTATTGTTTATCGCTCGTATTTTAACAATTCATTCCAATATTACCCTTACCCTTTTGACAACCCAATTACGTTAAAAAAAATCTCACTCGATTAACCCATTTACATTAAAAAAAAAAAACAATCACCTCACTCTGTTCTCTCATTACTCTCTCCTTCAACTGAAGGTAGAAAAGCCACTACCGACTGTAGTAGGAGCACCAACACCCCTTGACATATTGTAGAAGAAGCACCACCTACGACGGATTGTGGCAGGAGCACGACCCACGACAGAATGCAATGGGAGCACGACCACTGTGACAAACTACAGCAGGAGCACGAGCACCTAAATACGTTGCAACCATGGAGAGAGAGAAGTAGAGATTTTTTTTTTGGTTTTGACCTATTTTTGTTTGCGTTAGGGTACTTATTATGCAGTTTGAGTCAGATTTGGGTTTCTCACTAGATTGGGTTTATGACAGTAAACCTAAAAACTCATACCTTTTTCAAACCGGGATAATTTATTTTATAAACGACGCCCAAAACATACAAATAAAACCTTTAGTATTATTTAAAAATATAATTTTATAAAATTCCTTTATAAAAAATCTATAAATTATTATGTAAAATACGCAACTAATAATATTTTCATAAATATTTACTTTAAACCATTTAGTAATTCTAATTCATAAACCGTATAAAATATCTATTTAGACGTATAAAACATGTTTACTAGTATGTAAAATACTTTTATTAATGTATAAAAATATTTGGTATTACAGAAATATAATAGATATAGAATAGTATAGTACCCTAGTATAAACTTATAAGACTCTTGGTATTGTTGGTTATGATCTATATAAGTGCTCATGCAAGTATATACTCCCTCTGTTTATTTTTTTTTTACTCACTTTCATTTTTTAGATGTTTTTTTTTTAATTTTTTTCATTCTCACATTTATTATCCTACATTTATTTATCTATGATTCTCAAGTGCTTTTTTTCATACTTTGTCTCTACTTTTGACTAACTTCAATAAAATTAACATCTTTTATCTCTTTTACATACACTCTCTTCCTTACTTTTTATACAACTTTTAATCATCATTTTTTTTTCTCCTACACCTAATATTTTTTTGGTTTTCATAAAAACACAAGTGAGTAAGTTATATAAAAAAAAGATCGAGAGGGAGTAGTATATAATTCTTACAAAAGGATGATCGTAACAAAATTTTAAAATATTAATGATATTTTTTAGTAATATTTTGATTGAAATTCAATTCAATAAACAAATGCGAAATATGAAACAAAAGGTTAATAATTTTTTTTCTTAAAATTATTGTAATATATATGGATAGGAATTTTTTAAAAAAAATATTGTGCAAAAAGTTAACAAAAAAAATGTGTAAGGTGGCACATTAAATTTAATATAACATGAATAAATTTAAGGTAACATGAACATATTTTAGGATAACTTTAAACAATTTTAGGAAAAATTTAACCCGCAATGATAGTCATCAACGTTAATCATTTCATTTTTAAAAGATGATAAACGATAATAAATTATACATTATGAGTATTTTTTTTAATCAAAATATATTTATTATTAAACCTGAAAAATTCATTACTTAAAAAATAATAGGAAAAATGGAATTTAATAATTCCGTCTTTTGGTAGTCAGCTCAAAATAATCTGACTTTTAATTTATTCTAAAATAATCCCACGTTTATACCTCATCTGCTTAAAAATGGACTATGTCACCCAAAATCGGGTTCATATTGAAAAGAAATATTAAAGGTCGAATTATTTAAAAACAGCTGATATATAAAGTTGAGATTATTTAAAAGAAACTAATATATAAAGAAACGAAAAACAATACGAGCTTATAGATCTAAAAAAACTATCTTATCCCTTTGCTAAGGGCTAAATCGTCCAAGAATTTGTGTGATATTGAGCAAATTACAGCCAATGTGTTGTACAAAAGTTAGAAAACTTATACCATAAATGTAACACTTCAACTTCAAAGGTAATAATTCACATAAAAATAACTATAAGAGCACTAATACCAATGGGGAAAAAATTCCTCATGACGAAAAAAATCCCTAAGGGGAAAAATTGTACTGAAAAATGGAAAAAATTTTACAACACCAATTCACAAAAAATTCTTAATATCCTCATACCTTGAGGAAAAATGTGGAGGAACAGTAATGGAATGGACCCCACGACGCGTTTTGGGTTCAGGGCTATTTTTCCTTTTCCCATTACGTGTGGTTCTGGGTAGGGGAAAAGCAAAAAAAAGGAAAATTTCGAATGGTGGCCCTTAGCTTAAAAAAATTCTCAGTGGTATACAAATATTTTTACCTTTCCCATTTATGACCATAATTTCTTAAACATCCCTAAAAGTACCATTATAAGGTAAAATCAACATTATAATGTAAAATCTGTTAGCTAGATTAACGTTAAATAATTAACTACGGTTAATTCTATGCAGTTAATATTTAGAAAAACCTTATTTTAATTAAGCAAATTTTACTATTCACCTACCCAAAATTACTTCTCCATCTTCCTTTCCCATAGCTTTCTTCTCCTTCTACTTTTTTTTGAAAAGGTTTTCTTCTCCTTCTATGTTATTCTACTTCGACCCCCACATTCACATGCAAATTTTCATCTAAATTTTGCCACTTAATTGATAAATAATTGTAAATTTCTCACGACAAATGCTCAAAATCACTTCTCCAACAAATTTGGATTGAATTAAACAAGAATCTAACGGCAACATTAAAATATTTTAAAATTTTGTTACGATCATCCTTTTGTAAGAATTACATACTACTCCCTGTTAATCTTTTTTTTCATATATAATTTACTCACTTGTGTTTTTATCAAAACCAAGAAAATATTTGGGGTAGAAGAAAATAAATGATGATTAAAAGTTGTATAAAAAGTAAGGAAGAGAGAGTATGGAAAAGAGATAAAAGATGATAATTTTATTGAAATTAGTCAAAAGTAAGAGACAAAGTATGAAAAAAAGCACTTGAGAATCATAGATAAATAAATGTAGGATAATAAATGTGAGAATGAAAAAAATTTGAAAAAAAGCATCTAAAAAAGGAAATTGAGTAAATAAAAAAAAATAGAGGGAGTATATACTTGCATGAGCACTTATATAGATCATAACCATCAATACCAAGAGTCTTATAAGTTTAAACTAGGGTGCTATGCTATGTTATATCTATTATATTTCTGTAATACCAATGCAAGTATTTTATACACTAGTATACATGTTTTATATGTCTAAATAGATATTTTATACGCTGTATGAATTTAAATTACTAAAATAGTTTAAAGTAAATATTTATGAAAATATTATTAGTTGAATATTTTGCATAATAATTTATAATTTTTTTATAAAGGAATTTTATAAAATTATATTTTAAATAATACTAAAGGTTTTAGTTGTATGTTTTGGGCGTCGTTTATAAAATAAAATATCCCAGTTTGAAAAAGGTATGAGTTGGGTTTAATGTCATAAACCCAATCTAGTGGGAAACCCAAATCTGACTCAAACTGCATAATAAGTACCCTAAGGCAAAAAAAAACATGTCAAAACCAAAAAAAAAAAATCTCTATTTCTCTCTCTCCATGGTTACAACGTATTTAGGTGCTCGTGCTCCTACTGTAGTTTGTCACAGTGGTCATGCTCCTATTGCAGTCCGTCATGGGTCGTGCTCCTGCTACAATCCGTCGCAGGTGGTGCTTCTTCTACAATCTGTCAAGGGGTGTTGGTGCTCCTACTACAGTCGGTGGTGGTTTTTTACCTTCAATTGAAGGAGAGAGTAATGAGAGAACAAAGTGAGGTGATTGTTTTTTTTTTTATGTAAATGGGTTAATCGAGTAAGATTTTTTTGGATGTAATTGGGTTATTAAAATGGTAAGGGTAGTATTGGAATGAATTGTTAAAATACGGGCGATATACAATAAATACGGGCGGTGTTTAGTAATACCCTTCATAAATAAGAAAGCAATTTCTGCATTAGTCATCGCTCCAGTTGGGACCATTATAAACTTAATTAAATATGTTACTCCGTAAAAGGTTCTAATAAAATATCACATTTTATCAATAAGTTGTGACATGATCATTGTATATCTTAAGATTATTATTATTATTTAATTGTATCGTGCATAATAAGGCACGATACAAAATGTATGAAGGCTAAAAATCAGATTTTTTTTACAAAGGCACGATAAGCCCTTCATTCCCTAATTCATTCATTGTTCTCAAAATTTTTAAAAAAAATTTTCCCACTCTTCGCTGCCTCTCACTTCGCTGCCTTCGCTACCCCAACCGCCACCTCCAGCAACCGTACCAAACCCGCCACCACCAGAAGCCGTTGTCGTCCTTCACAAGCGCAACGAAGGCCTTCGCTACTCTTTGCCCTCAAAGCTTGCTTCGCTGCTCTCTGCCGCTGCTACGGTGCTTCGCAGGCAGCCGCCACCAGTCGCCGACATCTCACTAGCCGCCACCAGTTGTTGTCTTGCTTCTTCCGACCACCACAAGTTGAGGTATTATTCTGAATTTTTTTTTATTTCATTTAAATTAGTTGTTATTGTTTTTTGATATTAAATTTGTTTGAATCTTTGGTTGGTATTGTTAATTTGGGGTTCAATTTTGATGAGAAACGATTTAGATTCACTTTTATTATGTTTTTTACATGAAAAGTCACATTTCTAGTTCATGCCTACAACATGTTTGTCAAAATGCTTGAATGATAATTAGTATATTATTTGCTAATAATTTTTATGGGAAATAAAGACAATTAAGAAAAGCTTATTTAAAATATTAATTCTTTTATTTTTGAAGTTCAAAATGTACATAACCTTGATTGATTTTTGAAGTTCATAATGTATATAATCATATTTAATCTTTGAAGTTCATAATGTACATAAGCATGGTTGTTTTCAAAGTTGTTTTCTTGTTTCTTTTCTGTACAAATGTTCTCTGGATGAAGAAATAATTGCATTGATGAATATGGATATGTCGTTGGTTAGGTGCAAATTGAAAAGAAATCATTTTGCTTTTAAAAAATTATATTGTTTCAATCTTATGTTTAAATTAAAGGGCGTGCGTCGCACTGAGGCGCAAAGCAAAGGTGCGCGCTTTTTAGATTTGAGGCGCGTGCACTTTAAGTGTGGTAAAACTATTTTTTACCCGTTTTGTTATTAATACATATGTTTTATATTTAAATGAAACCTGCCCAATTTGATGTACAATTTCATTGATGGGTTATATATGGCTATGAAGTAATTGTCGTTGCAATATATGTCTGATTTTACTATGGTAGAAATGAATCGTAGTTGGATGTATGGAGATCGAACGAAAAGGGAATTTCGAGATGGAGTTATGCAATTTCGGTTGGCAGCCTTTGAGCATCAAAGGTTTAAGAAAACTCCTACTATAGCTTGTCCTTGTCATGATTGTGGTAATGCAAAGAGGTGGCCTGACATCAATAAGATTGAGGACCACTTGTTTCGCCATGGGTTTACCATTGGGTATGAGACTTGGTACTGGCATGGCGAAAAGTTAGTTGATGATAGGGATAATACGGTACATGTGGGGACTGATACAAATGATTGTAAGGCCAATGAGGGGGAGGAAGGGGATGTCGCCATGGAGGAAGATGGGGTTGATGATTTGATGAATGCGATAGGAGATCAGCATAATGAACAGCCACACATGTTTGAGGATGTGTGAAAGGCTGCTGAGACTCCTTTGTTTCCCGGTTGTACTAAGTATTCCAAGCTTTCAGCGATTTTAACCTTGTCGAATTTGCAAGCTAAGCATCGTTGGACTGATACAAGCTTCACAGAGTTTTTGGAAGCCTTACAAGACATATTTCCTGATGGAAATGATCTTCCTAAGTCTGCCTATTATGCTAAAAAACTGATGCACCCATTAGGCTTAGGTTACACCAAGATAGATGCATGTCCTAATGAATATGCGCTATATAGAAAGGAGTATGAACACATGGATGCATGTCCAGTATGCGGAGAGTCGCGTTATAAGGGCGTGGAAGTGCAGTCAAGTTATAAGAAACCGCCTCTAGCTAAGGTGTTATGGTATCTTCCAATCATTCCCAGGTTCAGAAGACTCTTCTCACTTCAAGAAGACGCTAAAAATTTAGTTTGGCATGATGAGGGGAGGAAAAAGGATGGGCTAATTAGACATCCTGCTGATGCAAAACAGTGGGAGACGATAGACAATGAATTCCCACTATTTGGTGGTGAACCTAGGAACCTTAGACTTGGATTGAGTATGGATGGGATGAATCCTTATGGAACCCTTAGCACTAGGCATAGCACATGGCCGGTTGTATTGAATATATACAAGTTGCCTCCTTGGTTATGTATGAAGCGAAAATATTTAGTTGTCTCTTCTTATACCGGGTCCTAAACAACCCGGTAATGACATAGATGTGTACTTGGCGCCCTTGATGGACGACTTGATGTTGTTATGGAATGAAGGCGTGCCGATGTACGATGCATATAAGTGCACAAATTTCACTCTTCGTGCCATGATTTTTTGCACCATAAATGATTTCCCTGCGTATGGAAACTTGTCCGGGTATAAAAATAATGGTGCAAAAGCCTGTCCAGTATGTGATGATGACATGGAAAAAGATTGGCTTACACACTCCAATAAGAATGTGTATAGGCGTACTAGAAGGTTCCTCTCCCCGCCTCATAGATATCGAAATATGAAGACAAAATTTAATGGCACGGTTGAGAAAGGGGTAGCTCGCAGTCGCGCTACTGGATTCCTATTGTATGAGCAAGTGAAGTTCCTTCGTAAATTGCTCGCAAAAGGGTGCAAAAAAGATAAATCTGATAAGTATGCTTTGTGGAAAAAGAATTTCATCCTATGGGATTTGCCTTATTGGAAATACTTGTCAGTTAGGCACTGTCTTGATGTTATGCACATAGAGAATAATGTTTGTGATTCACTCATTTCAAATTTGCTGGATATTCCGGGAAAGACAAAAGATGGACTCAATGCACGTAAAGACATGCAGATGGAAAATGTCAGACCCAATCTATGGCCAGAATACAATGAGAATGGATCCAAAGCATATTTGCCAAGAGCTTGCTACACTTTTTCTAGAGAGGAAAAGAGAATATTTTGTGAGTGTTTGTATGGCATTAAGGTGTCAATGGGTTATTCTTCAAACGTCAAGCGTTTTGTATCTGTAGATGATAAGAAGATGGTCGGTATGAAGTCGCATGACTTACATGTCTTGATGCAGGTTTTTCTTCCTATCGCACTTCCAGGTTTGTTGTCTAAACATGTTAGGCTGACTATTGTGAAATTGTGCGTGTTTTGTAACAAGATATGTAGAAAGGTGATTGATCCAAAGACGACGCTCGGAACTCTCCAAGAAGATCTTATATAGACATTGTGTAAGTTCGAGATGTATTTTCCACCTTCTTTCTTTGACATTATGCTACACTTGGTGTTACATCTTGTTGATGAAGTGGAATAGTGCGGTCTTGTCTTTCTACGATGGATGTATCCTATTAAAAGGTACATGGGCTTTTTAAAGGTTTGGTAAAAAATCCGGCAAAACCTGAAGGGAGCATTGTCACACGACTAAGAGCCGAGGAGGCATCTAATTTTTGTGCTTCTTTCTTAGTTAAGGCTAAAGAAATCGGTGTTTCAAAATCTCGACATGAGGGTAGACTTGAAGGAAAGGGTACAATCAATCCTAAGGAGATTAAACCTCTTGATGAAAGGTTTAAAATGGCCCATCGTTGTGTTTTACAACACCTATCTGAAGTTCACCCTTACTTGGAAAGACATATCATTGAGTTGCTTCGTTGCAATCCAAGAGCTAGTCCTTATGCTATTATGCAAGAGCATAATCACACTTTTGCTGCTTGGTTTCAACATGAAATTCAACATGAAATGAAGCAACCCAACAATAATGTCTCCGATACAATTGCCTCTTTATCGAGGGGTCCACGTCCTTTTGTTACTTCGTTTCAAGGATATGACATTAATGGATATTGCTTTTACACCAAACGTCAGGATGATAAAAGTGTGCACCAGAATAGTGGTGTTATGGTTATTGCTTCTTCTATAGAATATTCCACTCTGAGGGATAAGAATCCACTTGATTAGACGTGAATATACTACGGGGTTATTGAAGAGATATGGGAACTTGATTATCTTGATTTCAAAATACCTCTCTTCAGATGCAAATGGGTGGATAATCGGTGTGGCATGAAGGTAGGCGATGATGGGATGACTTTGGTAGACTCAAATCATTTTAGTGACAGCAAGGAACCTTTTGTGCTAGCATCCCAGGCAAAGCAGATTTTTTACATTAAAGACAATTTCAATCCTTAGTGGTTTGTAGTGGTTCAAGGGAAGAGAAATATTGTGGGTGTTGAAGATATGGTTGATGAGGAAGAGTACGACCAATTTGATGCTACCCCTCCCTTATCAAATGGTGTTGAACGTTTACGAGATGGAGAAGATGTTGAGGATGCTCGATTTGACCGTGAGGAAGGAGTTTATGTTGACGTTCCAATTGAGGATTTTAGGTAATCATACTTGTAATATGTATTCAATAATGTGTGTTCGTTTAATTTTATAATACTGCAATTGTTTGAACATTTATGTTTTTTTTTATAATAAATTGATTTAAGTGTCTCGTAATTATTTTATACAAAAATTCAGAATGGATGAGGAGCAAGTGATTAATTCAGACTCAAATAAAACTTCGAAATTAAATGATTATGAGAAAGTTAGGGAATTAAGGATAGCTGAGAACAAGGCAAGAATGGAGGCTTTAAATTTGCCATTGACAAACTCAAGGGGACGAACAAATCCTAATATAGTTGTTGATTCAAAATTAGATGTCGATTATCAGCTTGACAGTGGTGATGATTCTGATGATGACAGTAGTGAGACCACTACCTATAACTCTAATAGTGATCATAGTTTTGGATGTGAAAAGGTAAACTTACTTTGCCATAAAAAAACTTGATTGATTGTGCTTTCTTATATATCATGTATGTTTTAATAGTAATTATTTTGAAATGTTGAGTGCTTTATTGTATTTTATTATTTTTCACTCTTGCGCTTATGTGCGTGGATGCTAATCATTTTTGTGTTTTAATTGTTTTTGTATAGGAATCTAAGATAACGGACAGAGGTGTTGATGATGACAGTTATGATGAGAATGAATTACAATTTGAAGAGCCTAACACCACTCCACAGGAAAATACTACCTCCACTTCTAAGAGGAAGACAAACAAAAAGGCGGGCAGAGGTCCGGGGAAACAATTGAAATCATCGACACCAATAATTCTTGAGTTTGATGAATACGACCTTCCAATTGGAGAATTTGAACAACCATATCGGCAACATCTTGGGCGGTGCGCCTCAAGAATTGATATAAACATCAAGCAATGGTCTAATGTGGATGAAGACCTAATACACATTTTGCTGGTTGAGACAAAGGTATGTAAATCACAAATATGCAATTCATATAGCTTTATTGTAGTGGATATTATTATATTTTTAAAAATATTTTGATAGTATTTACTATCTATATATTGTAGAAATTGTTCCACATAGATGATCCAAAAGGCAAGAGGAAGAAAAAAATTCAGAAGAGCATTATCTGCTCGATTCCGGCAATTGAAATCTCGGTTGGTGAATCGTTTCATCACGAAGAAGTCAGATCCTCCACCGGGTAATCCAAATGAAAACAAACCGCCATAGGAGGTGTATGAAGGCTACATAACCAAGGAGCAACAGAAACTTTTTGAGGCTTACGTTAGTACTGACGAATTCAAGGTAAGTTCGCATTGCATTTATCGACTTTTAATATGCATTACATGTATATACACACTAATTTAATTTGCTAATAGTGTATTAATTTGGTGTGTTGCATAGGAAAAAAGTGAAATTGGCAAGCAATGTTCAAAAGGAAACATCCATCGCCACCATTTAGGCCAAAAAAGCTATATGAGGAAAAGAGTGGAATGGATCAAATAAAAAAGATTGCCTCCTCCAACTGAATCATCAAGCAGTGCTAATAGCTCTTTGCTTAGTGAAAGAGTTGAAATTAGGGCGTTGGAATGGTTTCTTTCACATCAAAAGCCTACAAAGGATGGAAAATTGAAAGTTGACCTTAAAAAACCTAAGATTGCTTGAATAGTTAGCCAAGTGGTAACTAGTTCATATCCCTACCTAAGAAACAAAATCTATATTTTTAATTCGTTACAGTAATCAATATGCATGTCTATATTTACACCCTAAGTTTGTTTGTTTGTAGATGGAACACTTGGAGAAAGAGTCAAAGGCGAAGGAGGAAGGAGTAGATACCACCTCAGAATATGGTGTCGATGCTCTGTCTAAAGACCTTGGTAGAAAGGACTACCGCGGCTATGTGAAGGGACTTGGTCGATCGAGAGTCGGTTTTGGCCATCGAGAGGCGTATGGAATAACTTTGAAGGGCAAAAAATATAGTGAGCAAGAGTTTGAGAAGCGTATCAATGAAATGATAAATGATTTTGAGAATCGCTTGCAAGAAATGAGCAACAATTTTGACAAACGCTTGCAAGAAGGATTTCAAGTGCACCTCGCGAAGTTTTCCAACACGTCTGCTAATAATATGATTGTTTCGTCTCCCAATCCACCCCTGCAGCCTCTTAATCTCAAGGTAATTAAAATCCATTCAAAGCTTATTATGAAATTTTGTTATGACATAGACATTTATGAATTGCCCAACTTTCGTGCGTTCTTACATTGTTGTAGGAGCCTAGGAAATGTAAACTTGTTGTGAATGATGAAGATGGTAACTTGGTGTTGGATGCCGAAGCTACAACACACCCTATTCATGATGGGGTTTTGCACACATCACAAGCATCACGTGAGCACTATAAGGTGACAGTGGATAAAGTTTTTGAGGAGTATGTCTCAGTACTTTTATTGATCCCGCCTGAAGAAAACATTACAAAGCTTGGTGAAGCGGATCAATACTTCATTTTGTGGCCTATGTCTATGGTTATATTTGAAGACTCGGTTAGTACACAAGTTGTTGAATTGTTATTATTGTACCTTTTTTTAGTATTATCTAAAGTGGGGAAAAAAATGTCAATGTTATTATTACTTTTATTTGATTCATTTATTTTTGGGTGGAACAAATGATGAGCATAGATGTAGTCCAAAGAAGATAACATATTCCAAAAGCAAAGAACACGCGGACAGTTGGAACCCTAGGACAAAAGAGTCAAATGTGAAAGAAAAGGACACTGTCATTGACGATGGTGAAAGCCTCACAGAAGAATGTTCATTGCTACACATTCTATTGGTTGAAGAGAAGAATGACACTTTTTATGTTCCATTGAAGGACCCATTTATGTATTCTCAAACCGACACTGATGTTTAGGTTACCCATACTGACATTTCCGAATTTATCAGAGGAGCATCTTTGAATGTGTCTATCATACATGTCTACATCTTGTAAATCATCTGACCATTGTATCTTCCTCTTTTTATGCTTTTTTGATTTTAGTTTTAATAATTGTCGGTCTTTGAATTATTCTAGGTGCCTAATTGAGGAATTCATCTCATCTATGAAAGGGAGGAACATCACCTTCTTGTGTCCCTAAAGAATTTCAGCAGCTGAATGCACGCGAAGTGCTTTTGATGCACTTAAGTATGTGAAAGAAGCTTTCTATACGGAACTGAACAAGAAGGAGGAGCATTGCAAATTTATTTTGGCCCCATATAATGAAAAGTACGTGCTATTTAATTACTTGTACAATACTTTTTTTTTTGCATGACTCCTAATCCTTATCTTTTATTGTTATATGTGATTGTGTTTATTTTAGCAACCATTGGATTCTTATAGTCATTGATTTATGGGCTGGAGTGATGTTCCATTTTGACCCTTTTACTCAATAACATCCACCTCAATTGCGCTTTGAGCAAGTTTTTAAACAGTAAGTGATTTATGAGCATTGTCTTATAAGTGGTAAATCCATGTTATTCTGAATAGCTTACAAGTGTTCAACCTTGTTTTCTAGTGCATACAAACAATACAGAGTGAAAATCAAGCCATGTGATATGCCAAACAATAACCCTAACTTTGTTGTTAAGCAAATGGAGGTATTTGGTGAACCTTTTGATGTTATTTCTAATGTATATGAGTGACAAGTGAATTAAGATTTATTATTTTTGTAATATTGCTAGTGTCCGCAACAAATTGGTGGGACTGAGTGTGGCTACTACGTAATGAGATACATGTACGAGATAGTGACCCTTTACAACGAATGTAAAGGTGATTTACGTACAATAGGTATGTTAATTTTATTTGTAGCTTGGGAGAGAAAGTGGTTTTGAACCCCACTTTCTTTACATATTTTGTTGCATATTGTTGTTTTAAAATGTAAGGGTGAATTACTACTTGACGTTCTAAGATGCCAATGAGTTATAAAATGCTTGAATAAATGTTTTAAGATATGGATAAAGCTTAAAAAAAAATATGTTGATTACTGTGGAGATGGGAATATAAACACCCAAAAATTAGCAAAAAGGACATATTTCACTACTTGTCGTTCTAAAATGTTGTTTTGTTGCATAGAATCATGCAAATTGGTTATAAAATGATAACATAGATGTATAGGACATGAATAAAGGTTAGAAACATGAAATAGGTTGATAAGTGTGGAAATGGGATTGAAAACCACCCAAAAATAGCCAAAAACGATCCATTCTACTTGTTAGTGTTCCAAAATGACCTCTTATTGCGTACAAGATGCAAATGAGTTATAGAATGCTTAAATAAATGTTTTAGTACATAGATAAAGCTTAAAAACAAAAAAAAATATGTTGATTACTATGGAGATGGGAACGGAAACATCCAAAAATTAGCAAAAAGGACATATTTCACTACTTGTCGTTCTAAAATGTTGTTCTGTTGCATAGAATCATGCCAATTAGTTCTAAAATGATAACATAGATGTATAGGACATGACTAAAGGTTAGAAACATTAAATAGGTTGATAAGTGTGGAAATGGGATTGAAAACCACCCAAAAATAGCCAAAAACTATCCATTCTACTTGTTAGTATTTCAAAATGACCTCTTATTGCGTACAATATGCAAATGAGTTATAGAATGCTTAAATAAATGTTTTAGTACATAGATAAAGCTTAAAAACAAAATAAAATATGTTGATTACTGTGGAGATGGGAACGGAAACACCCAAAAATTAGCAAAAAGGACATATTTCACTACTTGCCGTTCTAAAATGTTGTTTTGTTGCATAGAATCATGCAAATTGGTTCTAAACTGATAACATAGATGTATAGGACATGACTAAAGTTTAGAAAAATGAAATAGATTGATAAGTGTGGAAATGGGATTGAAAACCACCCAAAAATAGCCAAAAACAATCCATTCTACTTGTTAGTGTTCCAAAATGACCTCTTATTGCGTACAAGATGCAAATGAGTTATAGAATGCTTAAATAAATGTTTTAGTACATAGATAAAGCTTAAAAACAAAAAAAAAATATGTTGATTACTTTGGAGATGGGAACAGGAAACCCAAAATTTAGCAAAAAGCTAGGACATATTTCACTACTTGTCGTTCCAATGTTTTATCATTTCAAATATTATATTGTGATTATCATGTTGTTTAATTTGATTTAGTTTACAATATTTTGAAGGATTTTGTTGGAAGATTGATAGGAGGGGTTTTCTTACCAAATAAAAACCCCCGTCGTAGTATGAGTGGGGGTGTCGAACACGGGGAAGGTACGTTGCACTAATCTAGGCATGAGCGTCGAACAAGCTAGGTCGGGTGATGATCGCGAGAGGCGGAGAGAACTAACTAAAAACTAAACTAAGGAAACAAAAACAAAAGGGACTACGGTAAGAGATCCAGAACTCATACCACCATGAATTATGAATCAATCGAAACTTAGACTTAGGTCGTGGATAAGGGGAGGTCGTTCTATGATCGTACCACTCTTTCGAGCTAGTACGATGACCGGAAAGACATATATAACTCACTTTCGTGCAGCGACACATCTAACGAGTCCTAAGCACAAAATCACGAAGACCAGTAACTTTCCCTTGATCGAAGGCCCAACTTTCGTGGTGCTTCCAGCAATCGGACGAAGGAAGTCATCACCCACGTTCACCTTTCGGTCCTTCGGTGGGGATTCTTCAATGAATCCTATGCTAGCTAAACATATGACTCAACATTACCGAATCCTAAGGTACCGTCATTATCACAACCAAGCCTAAAAACAACTAAACCACAATCATGGAGGAATTGAGAAGTTTCACTCAAACCCTAGAAATTAACTACTCACACATAATTAATAAAAACATAATTAAAACTAAAACTAATTACATAAATTAAACCTAAAACTAAGAACAACAAAACTAACAAACTAACAATTAAACATAAAACTAAACCAACAACAAAACCTAAAACTAAGAACACTCAATCTAACACCAAAATATAACTAAACTACCAAAAACCAACTAAAACATCAACAAACCAAGCATAAACAACTAAATTAACAACAAATAACAACATAAACAACTAAACTAACAATTAAACAACAAAAAGCAAGAAATCAAAGCAATAAAAGAAAGCAATAAAGTACCTTGAAGATTGAAGAGCAAGCTAAGAAGACATTGAAGAACAAAACTAGAGATTCATTGCATAAATTAAAGTGTTTGATTACAAAGAAAACAAGATCTATATCTAAGCTAAGGTGAGACAAGAGAGGCTCTCCAAGCCCTCCAATCTAGGGTTACAAGACGAGCTTTCAAAGTATATATACAATAATAATTTACAAAACAAAAACACGACCAGAAACGCGAGAAAATAGAGCTGCCAAAAGGAGCGGCCGTGTAAGAATGAGGGGCGACCGCTCCTTTATCGGAGCGGCCGTGCAAAGAATAGGAGCGACCGCTCCTTTGGTCGGGTGCTTAATTCTTCATTTCAGAGCTTGGGCGCGACCGTGCTACTAGGGGAGCGACCCCTCCTTTTGCAAAAAGCCTCTAAATGTGTCTTGGCTTAGATATCCGATGCTCGAACGACTCGTCGAATTCCGTGAAGTATGAGTTACCTACAAAAATGAGGAAAACGACCAAAAAGGAGTAGCACATAGCAAGAAATACTGCAAAATAGCCGAAGCACAACTAAACTACAAAGAGGAAATAAAAATGACAAAATGAAATAAGAAAAGGGAAAACTAAACTATAAAACTAACCTAAAAGCTAAGAAAAACACTAACAAAAAGTCGGTTATCAAAGATCTGACCCGTACACTAAATCGGAGATTGATGAAGTTCGGGAGCAATGGGCAAGGTTCTTTCGGCCCTTTATGTTGAAATGATCTGATAATTTGTAGAATTGTGTTTTTATTTGTATGTATGCGTCTATGTATTATCTTTGACAACTTATTGGACCTTTGAGGTGTATACCATATTCAAAATACATTTTTGTAAAGAATTGATATGTTTGTAGCTGTAGTATATTTATATTATATACATCATTTCGATCAATTCATCGATCCATGGTGGCTCATTCCTTGGCTGCCTACGTATACGTATACTTACTGTATTGTATGATTCAATGATAATTATATATAATTGATTAATTTGTACATTTTAATATATAATTCAATGATAATTATATATAATATAAAAAATTTAAAAATAATCCAATTAAAACAATTGGACTCATTTGCATCGTGCGTTTGAAGGCACGATACAAATACGTTACCTATTTGTATCGTGCCTTGAAATGCATGATGCAAATAAGTGACTTATTTGCATCGTGCCTTTGAAGGCACGATGCAAATAATATCTTTTATTTGTAACTGTTGTATTTGTAACTGCAAATGCATGATACTAACAGCTTGAAACGCACGATGCAAATAGCCTTTTTTCTACTAATACAAGTTTATATTTAAAGCTGCAGGGAATCCAACCATTGAGAACAGAAGTCATATATAGCTTCAATAAGTTATGAAGCCCCAGTAAACTATACTGTGTTAGGTCAGAAAATTATTAACACAGTCCCTAAGAAAAAAAAATAAAGCCACAAAAATGATTAACAAAGTCACTAAGAAAAAAATAACGCCACTTAAGGTAAATCCGAACAAATCATCTTTGAGTCAAAGTGTGCGGTTTGAGCTTTGTAAAATTGAGTGTAACACCGTTCAAGCTTATAAGAAGCAATTGTCTGGGAAGTAACACAATAAAGGTCTCCACAAATGTTATCCTCCAGCTTTGCAGTCTGCAGCAGAGCAAGCACCTAATTTAAGTAACGCAAATTGTGGTGTTACTGAAGTGGTTACTCCTGGTGGACAAGATGTGGCAGGAGTCACTAGTAAACTTAGGGTTGATTATGGAGTGAGTCGAGCCCGAACTCTGCTTACCTCGACTCGTGTTCATTTAACTTTATTCAAACTCGAGCCGAGCTTAAACCTTGACGAACCGAGTCGTAATCGAGACAAGCTTTGACCAAAAGTTGACCGAGCCCTTATCAAACTGTTCACGAGCAGTTTCACCTAATATTATTCTTAGTTTATATGACTTCTTTATTATAAATTGTTTTTAATATGTTTTTTATTTTGAGTTAATATCTTAACTTAACAAGACAATTATTAATTTATTTGATATATAATAACTAGAATAAACAAATTTATTTATAAAATATAATATATTATTTAAATGTATATAAATCTAATCGAGCCTGTTCACGAGTTGTTCGAGCCGAGCTTGCCACAACTCAAGCTTGGTTTGTTAATGTCTCGAGCTAACTCGAACTCAATTCGAGCTAAAACGAATCGGGCCTTGACTGAGCTTTGACCGAGTCGAGCTAGAACTATTCGCGAATAGGCCGAACTCATTATTACCCCTAAGTAAGATTGCTAATTTGCACGGCAAGAAGCAGAAGCTTTTGGAGGCTACAATTTAAGCTATTAAAGTATGCAAGGTTTGCAATGTTACATGTAATGGAGAAATATCATCTGTTGATTATCTTGTTGGAAAGAAGCATGCTTCTCAAGTGATCATTTTTGCCTTCCCTTTGTTTGTCTATAATTCATTTCAATTCCTTGAAATGTCGGAATTTATTTAGAGTGTCGAAGTAATTGATCTTGAGCTGACAGGAATAGAGCAACATTATAATTAGGAAGTACTGTCACTCTATGCTTTCTAATTTTATTTTAGGATTTTTTGTCAGAAACTCTCATTAGCCTTTTTATTTATATTTAACCCTCAGTAACTCTCAAAAACCTTTGGTTGCCACTTATTTTGCAGGTTAAAATGGAATAGCCGGTTTCGTGGGCCGACAAATTGCATATGTAATAAAATTTACCGTTGGCATGGGTCCCACTCAAACAAACCCCAAGCAACCCTCTATAAATCAAGTACAGTTGCAAAAATCATCCACAAATTCCTCTAAATTTTCCCAAAAACCCAAAAATCCAAAATTGAAGATTTAAAAAAAAATCAACACTTGAACTAAGATTAACGACTCGAAATCAGGTAAACATTTATTCTAACTTGTTAATTAGGGTTTAATTCAGTTATGGTTGTTGTAAGTGAAGTTGTAAAGTATGAATTATGGTATAAATGGGGGATTGATGTCGATTTTGTAGTATAAATTAGGGTCTAAACAAATTAAGTAATTTTAAGCTTAATTAAACAAAGATCAGTGGTCCTCACCTTATTCGCCTTTGCTTTTCACCCTCTTCTTGCTTAACCTTCCACAATTTCCTCGCGTATTCACTCATACTAACGTCCCTTGTCTCCATTACCCAATTTTTTAACAGTAAAAACCCTAGATTTTACAGAGAGATGCAAGATTTTACTGAGATGACAGAGAGAGATGATGTGGTGTAGAAGATTCGTAGAGATTCGAAGATTCGAAGAAGTAAAAAAAAAAAGAAATAAATAAAATGGTGGTTAAGAGTGAAATGATTTTACAGAGGATAGAGATGAAAAAAGAGATGAAAGGGGGGTAAGCAAGACCTCGTTAGCATCACGTGGGAGGTAATGGAGGAAATTCATAAAGGTGGGCCCACGAAATCAGTTATTCCCTTTTAACCTACAAAATGAGTGGCAACTAAAGGTTTTTGAGAGCTACTGACGGTTAAATATAAATAAAAAGGTTAATGAGAGTTGTTTTCAAAGTCGTCACACTTAGCGAGAGTTTCTGACAAAAAATCCTTTATTTTATTTTTTAAAATTGCTGCTTCAGCAACGTGCACATACTGCTCACGCAATTGCTGTGAACTTGAACATTGTTGGAACCAATGCACAAGACTCAACCAAGAAAAGGAAAAATGGAGAAGCAGATCCATTTGGGTGTGATGTTTGTAAAATCAGCTGCACAAGCAGTGTTGACCTGGAAAAAAAAATTTAGTGGGAAAGAAACACAAAAGGAACCTGCAGAAGCTACACAATCCGATTCCAAACTCCAACACCATTACTCCTTCCTTAATAGTTGTTGCACTTCCCTCAACCAAATCATCCACAGGTTTACCCGCTCCAGCAGTCTCTCCCATATTTAATCAAGTGAAGGCTAAAGTTCTATCAAAGGAGCCCAAGGTATTAAGGTGAAGATACGGAAGATTCTGAAAAGTGGGGCTGCATCTAATTGTTGGAGGAATTTATGAATTATGGGTAATAGTATGAACAAACTCTTGAGGCGTGTACGGGAACACTTTCCCGAAAATAATATTCCTACCCAATTCTTAGGCCAAGTTACAAGGAATTCGTTGATGAAATACAACAAGAAACAGTGATAATCAAGCCTTGTTTTAACTATCACAAATCAGAACAAGGTTGATGTCAATCTTATGTAACAATGGAGAACACTTAGGTTTTTGCAAGAGTAACTTCAGAGAGATAATGAATGTAACTTCTTATCTCTCACTTCTGATGATAAGTCATATAACCCATCATACGTATAGCAGTTAACCCCAAACGACACAACGCAACGAGAAAAAACCGAACAAAAACTAACACGAACCAACAGGCTCGCGAGTCGCAAGCCAGGCAAGTATACATGATGGAACCCATCTCATCATCAATTGCTTCTTTCCAGAAGGCTGCATCATGAGACTTCATAGCCTCATCAAATGTTGAAGTATCATCCTCCACATGTAGTACATATGGAAATCTTGCCGCGAGAAGCTTCTGTCCATTTTGGCAATTTAATCTGTATTCACCGGGTCGCAAGCATACGTCACGATTCGCGATTTGCCACTGTTTCTGCTATACTTTCCTCAACGTTTAACGACATAAATCGCTAATAAACTTTGCATAATTATGAACTTCAAAACACATAATACTACGTCTAGTATTATAAATATTCATAACTATAAACATTTATATTCTAAATCAATAAATCTCAACATTTCTTCCCCCATTTAGAATATAAACCACTTTTACATAAACCATTCCAATGTTACAAACAATCTCACGCTTACATGAAAGTTTACGAAACTTGAACTTTCACCTAGTATAATACACATTCCAAGTTATTGTATCCAAATAGTGTCGTAGACAATTGAACTATTTTCAATACATAATCATAACTCGAAGATATTATACGCACAAGATTAATTACTTAAACTCACTAAAAACAACACAATTATTGGGCCATGTGTTCGTATCTATCGTAAGTGCATCAAAATTTTCCCCACAATCTTCTTGAAGCGGCCAAACCTCGCACTCACATAGGACTTGGTTACTAGTGTAATGGTTTGTTTAGACTCAGTGTATATGATTCTACACAAGACAATGTGTTTGTGGTTGATGTTGACTCTAGATTATAGCATTGTAGGCTCGGTCATGTTAATTATAAGAAATTGTGTTTTATGTCTAAACATGATTTAATCCCTTCATTTGATCTTAATACCGAAAAATGTAAAACTTGCATGCTTACTAAGATCACTAGAAAACGTTTTCCGAAGTCCATAATAAGGGACTCTAATTTATTAGACTTGATATATAGTTACGATTTGATTTCTACAGTACACCATCTTTAAGGAATAAAAAGTACTTAGTAACTTTTATTGATGACTATTCAAGGCTTTACTATGTGTACTTATTATTTTCTAAAGATGAGGCCTTAGAAAAATTTAAAGAATTTAAGGAAGAAGTTGTGTTGCAATTAAATTATAAAGTTAAAAGACTAAGCATTTACAAAGGCGGTGAATACTATAATCCTAAATATTTCCGCTCAGTAGGCATAATACATGAAACAACGGCCGCTTATACACCACAACAAAATGGTGTGGCCGAAAGGAAGAATAGGACACTTGAAGAAATGGTTAATGCCATGCTTTCCTATTCGGGTTTGAGTTATGGTTTTTGGGGAGAAGAAGTTGTAACGGCATGTTACATTCTTAACCGAGTTCCCATAAAAGGGAATGAAGTTACTCCCTATGAGCTATGGTGCAAAAGGAAATCCAACTTAAATTACTTCAAGGTTTGGGTTTGTAGGGCAATAGTTAAAGTGCCTGAACCCAAACGTAAGAAATTGGATGAAAGAGGAGTCGAATTCATTTTTATAGGATATGCAGTTCATAGTAAATCCTATAGGTTCAATGTAATAGAACAAAATGACTATTGGTCGGTCTATACCACCATTGAGTCAAGGGATGCGATTTTTTACGAAACTAGATTTTCATCAATGCCTAGACCAAGGGATATTTGTAATAACCCAAAATTATGGGATATTTTAAATTATTTATTTATTTAATTACTTAATTTATTGGCACAAATTTTCGAATCAAACCAAGCCAAAACCCCTTGACCCACCAAAACCCACACGACACCCTTTTCTTCCTTTCGATTATCTTACATTCTCCCCTTTGGCCTGAACCTATTAGGTTCCCAAATCTTCACCTTTAAGCCACTCAAGGTTGTGGAGCGACTCAAATTTAATGTGGAATTAATAACGAGTTGGCTAAGTAGGGGTTAGAAGTAATTTTAGTCCCTTCTTGGTAACCGGACTTGAAAAGGCTTACCATTTGATTTCTGGCCCATTGATTCAAGTTGAGCCCCATTAAAACCGAAGACCAAACTTTTACCTAGCATTAACCAAAACACGGCCAAAGCCCAATCGCAACTTGCTACCTAGGCCCACACAGCTCCCCCTTACTTAGACCAAATATTTGTTTTTCAAATCTTTTAATTAATAGATATGAATTAAACAAAAATCCTATTTTTCTAAATATTCTCTACCGATTTTTAGGAGTTCACTCAACCATCCAAAAGTATATCCCCTATAACACCCAAAACCCACGACATTTACCAAAAAAGTAACATCATAAAATTTCTTTCTTCCTCTCTCAAAATATACTAAATAGAAAATCTAAAGATCAAGAGACCCAAAAAGATTGAAGCAAGAAACCAAGCCTTGTTCGAACTCATCAACACACGGCCAACCCAAGATAAAGATTCGAATTCTTGTAACTACAATTAAGGTAATTAGATGTTTTACTTAATTCTAGAATAGATTAAATATATAGTTGTTAGAATATGTTTAGAATTGCATAGAATTGTTTAGAATTACTTTTGAAAGTGTTGAATTGATATGTTGAGTAATCCTCATGATTGTCGAACCTTATTTGATGATTTCATAGTGTTATTTTCTGTTTCAACATAATTCTATCTATGTTCTATGATTCTTGCACTACAAGATTCAGTGTTTTTAACGTCCGCCAAAGGCGGACGTTAAATTAGCGTATTGCGAACGCTAATTATATTAGCGTCTGCCAATGGACGTTAAACCATTGTCGGAAATTTTTTAGTTGTTAAATACATAATTGCCATGATTCTTGATAATTATTTGATGAATTGTTGTGCATTTAAAAAAATCGAACCTTGTTTGTATTTCATTTGAAATTTTCGAATGGTTTAAGTTTTAAAAGATCAATTTTTTTTGATTTTGATCTTGTTCAATCTTTAATCCTTAAGTGTTCTTGAATTAACCCTTTTTATTAATTAAGTTCTTGAATTAAAATTGTTAATCTTGATTAATTTTTTTATAGAAGTCGAATGATGATGGATTTTTGGGTTTTGTTCGAAAATCTTGATTTTATTAAAGCATGAATTTTTATTAAGTTAAGCCTAATTTAATTATAGAACTTCTTATTTAATTAATTAAATCCTTGAATTTTGATTTTTAATTTAAATATTTTGGTTCGAAATTTAACCTTGAAATTTAATTTTTGGATTTTTATAAAATTAATTTAATTTACACATATTTCGAAATTAATTAATTAAATTCTTTTATTATATTTATTTAAATAAAAACCGGGAATTTTGTGAAACAAAAATTTAATTATGTTATTAATTATTTAATTTAAGCTTGTATTAAACTATGCATTTACTTGTTTTATTTATCTTATGATGATTATGAATTAATATGATTGTGTAATTGGTTATTAAGTTTATAAGTCAAGATAGGATGTTGACCTAGGGTTGACTAAGTAGCAAGTTAGGTTAACTTAGAATTTAAGTTTAAGTTCAAATAAAATAATAACATAATAATAACGAAGGAAAGGAAATAGATCGAGTAAGAGGATATTGTCTTGTTTCGATCTCTGGCTAGGAAAGACTTGGTATCTAAGATGGCCGATATACGTGCCGCACCTCACTTTCCTGGGATTTCGAACATCTCAGTTCCAATTACGGTCACCTAGTACTTCCAATTATGGTATACTCTACCAGGTTTAAGGAATTGACGGCTAGCATATACTGATAAATGGAATTGACGGACAATTATGCCGATAATTAAGGAATTGACGGCCGGTATGAGCACCATATAAAACACATAATAAATGATGAGGAAAGATGATGATGAAAATGAGATAAATGAAAGATTAATAACCTATGAAGTGACCGCCGATCTAGTGACTAAAGTTCCACGAACATGGGTATAGTCGAAGCCACTGGAATGGCGACAATTCTGGATCCGAACGCTCGGGAAGTAGATCCTTTGTTGTTGACCCGCGCGTGAGACAAGTAAAGTTGGGGAAGAGTTAAGGTTTCCCCTACGAGCATATGACTGTGTCGCGGTTTAGATCCCTAATGTGAACTGGAACTTAAAAGTTAAAGAAATGAAAGTCTAGAGTCAAGTGTAAGTACTAGCTTGAATGGGAGGTCTGGTCATAGCATGGTCTTGTGTATGTTTCCGCTGTGTTGACTGATTGTTGTTATTTTGAATATAATTGTTGATGATTTATTCGTGTTATTAATGGATTTGTATTCTAACTATTATATGCTTAATTGTGTTCCACTATTAAGTGGAACATTCTAATTACTCTCCACTGACTGTGGACCCCCCATTCCCCTTTCAGGTGAAGAAGAATAATAAGTCAGGTGTTAGCGAGTGTTGGGATTCATGAGCTTGCAAGCGTAGCAGTTTAGCTACCCAATTTAGTATTAGTCCTAGCCTTATGATTAACATTTATAGTTTATAATAGTATTTCAGTGGATTAATGAGAACCTTTGGGATAATTATAGTTTTGATTGAATAATTACTAATAATAATTCATTAAGTGTTAGAGCTTCCGCTGTCGTTTTAAGTTTTGATCATTATAAAGTCATTTATTAATGATCCGTGTTGTTGTTTTCTTCGAAAATAACGTTGATAAAATACGGGTTGTTATAATATTACTCCGATTGCTAGTGTTCAAGACTTTGATCAAACTTCGGTTGATCAATGGGAAGATGGACACACTGGTGATGAAAATGTACCATCTACATCTACTCAACCTAGGAGAAGTAAACGGGCTAGGAACCAGAAATCTTTCGGGCCTGACTTTCATATATACTTGCTTGAAGGATTAAGACAGTCCCTCGTGACAAGATTTCCATATGTACTACATGTGGAGGATGATCCTTCAACATTTGATGAGGCTATGAAGTATCATGATGCAGCCTTCTGGAAAGAAGAAATTGATGATGAGATGGGTTCCATCATCTATACTTGCCTGGCTCGCGACTCGCGAGCCTATTGGTTCATGTTAGTTTTTGTTTGGTTTTTTCCCGTTGCGTTGTGTCGTTTGGAGTTAACTGCTATACCTATGATGGGTTAATATATGACTTATCATCAGAAGTGAGAGATAAGAAGTTACATTCATTGTCTCTCTCAAGTTACTCTTGCAAAAACCTAAGTGTTCTCCATTGTTACATAAGATTGACATCAAACTTGTTCTCATTTGTTACATAAGTTAAAACTAGGCTTGATTATCACTGTTTGTTGTTGTATTTCGTCAACGAATTCCTTGCAACCCGGCCTAAGAATTGGGTAGGAATATTATTTTCGAGAAAATGTTCCCGTACACGCCTCGAGAGTTTGTGTGTAACACCCCGCATTTTAGCAACGACGTTATTAGTGATAACGTCGTAAACAGGCAGTTACCAATCGATTTATAAAACAAAAATATAACTAAACTCGCGGAAGTAATACTTTTATTATTAATAATAATGGAATCCCAAAATACAAAAGGTGAAACTAAACCATAAATATAGTCCTAAAACTAGAAATAAAACCTATTGCAAACACAGGAATTGAAAACAGGGGCCTAGACGCTCAACAACTTATCCCGCTTCTAGCCTCTATCCTGCTTACATGCAAAATAGATTTGGGGGTCCACCATCAGTAGCGAGTAACAAGACTGTACTACTTAGAAGTAGGATCACATTACATACAATAATAGGGTTTGAAACACAGGATACAAGTACTACAACAGAGTTAGCAGCGGAAACATAACAACCAATAAACATCATCTTCAAAGATTCCCATGCTTACTTATCAATACAATTAATCTACATTATTAGACATCAAGAATATTTCCGACACGACTGAAGTCGATACAATAAACAAGTCCCCGACACGATTCATCACAGATAAACCGATAACAAAAAACAAGTCCCTGACACGATTCATCACAGATGAACCGATACGACATGTCGCAAGGCCGATAACAACAAACAAGTCCCCGACACGATTCATCACAGATGAACCGATAATGACAAACAAGTCCCCGACACGATTCATCACAGATGAACCGATACGACACAGCGAAAGGCCGATAACAACAAACAAGTCTCCGACACAAATCATCACAGATGAACCGATACGACACGGCGCAAGGCCGATAACAACAAACAAGTCCCCGACATGATTCATCACAGATGAACCGATACGACACGGCGCAAGGCCGATAACAACATTGACACGACCTACTCAAAACGATAAATGACACGATTCAAAATAAGCATCCAATGACACGACTCAAACCAGACGAGCATCAACAATCACGTATGACTCTTACAACAATGACACATCAAGCTCAACAATCCAAATAAGCAATTCTGCAGACCAACCAGACAACGCATGAATAACATGAAATAAACATAAAGGTTTAATATTTATAATTAACAAACAAGATTTCAAGAATTAATCATCAAACAAGATTTCAAGAATTAATCATCAAACAAGATTTCAAGAATTAATCATCAAACAAGATAAAAATCCAAGCTTAACAACATGCTATCACACGCATAACATAATCGAAAATACCAAGCAAGAACATTGTCAAATTATCAAGATTAAATACAAGAACATCAGGAATTAATCATAGAACGAAATAGCTTACAAGATCACACAAGAACATAAATTGATCAAACAAGAAAACAAATCTAACAACCTAGACAACATGTTTTATACGAAAATCATAACAACAATAACAACGTGATTCTAAGCCTAGCATCCTATGCAACCTAATCCTATTCCTAAGTTGAATAGCTAGTTAGCTATAGGGGAATCCACACACATAAAACCACGCACAACCTCGTCCATTCATCCCTTAGTTCGACCCAAGCCACGCCCAAGGTTAGGTTTGCATTAATGAACAAGGTTGAAGGTCTTGAATCAATCTTCAATGGTGTCTTTGATTTGATGAAATAAAAGGAGGATTGGGTTGGGAAATCTGATGAGATGCCGTGATATGTAGTGGGGAAAAGGATGAGTTTTTATTTGTAGTTTTTATTTGTAGTTTAGAATTGCAAAAAAAATAAATAAAATAAAAACAAAGGGGGCGGCTAGGGAGATGCAAAGTAAGATTTTTTTGGGTTTCCTAAAATGTAGGGTGGTTAGGGAAAATAAAAATAGAGCTTTTTTAGGTTTTACACAAAACAGGTGTATTTGGATAATTAAGTTATAAATAAATCAAATTAAATTAAAATAAAGGAAAGGCCAGCTAGGAGGGAGTCAAAGCAAGGGCTTTGGGCTTGATCAATTAAATAAAAATTAAGTCTTTGGGCCCAAATCGAATAGTTTGGGTTTAAAGGCTTACTTTTGCATGAAATTTTACAGCCTAAAAATCCGGGTCGTTACAATCTCCCCTCCTTAAGAAAATTTCGTCCTCGCAATGTCATTAGGAAGAACACATAAAACATAAACAAATAACATAACACCAAAGAAACTTAGAACAACTAACGGATAAAATTATTCCTAACCCAGCTTACTACCCAAAGTTGCTCACACTACTGTTTTAGGGTTTTGTGATCTAAATTACACTCTTGATTACATAAAGCACTCAACTCACAGTTTATTTATGAAGAAGTAAACTCAAGGTTAACCTAGAGATCTGGTACCAACTGTAACACCCCGCATTTTAGCAACGACGTTACTAGTGATAACGTCGTAAACAGGCAGTTACCAATCGATTTATAAAAAAAATAAAAAAAATAAAAAAAAAACTCGCGGAAGTAGTACTTTTAATAATAATAATAATGGAATCCTAAAATACAAAAGGTTAAACTAAACCTTAAATCTAGTCCTAAAACTAGAAATAAAACCTATTGCAAACACAGGAATTGAAAACAGGGGCCTAGACGCTCAACAACTTATCCCGCTTCTTGCCTCTATCCTGCTTACCTGCAAAATAGATTTGGGGGTCCACCATCAATGGCGAGTAACTAGATTGTACTACTTAGAAGTAGGATCACATTACATACAATAATAGGGTTTGAAACACAGGATACAAGTACTACAACAGAGTTAGCAGCGGAAACATAACAACCAATAAACATCACATTCAAAGATTACCATGCTTACTTATCAATACAATTAATCTACATTATTAGACATCAAGAATATTTCCGACACGACTAAAGTCGATACAACAAAGAAGTCCCCGACACGATTCATCACAGATGAACCGATACGACACAGCGCAATGCCGATAACAAAAAACAAGTCCCCGACGCGATTCATCACAGATGAACCGATAAAAACAAACATGTCCCCGACACGATTCATCACAGATGAACCGATACGACACGGCGCAAGGCCGATAACAACAGTGACACGACCGACTCAAAGCGATAAATGACACGATTCAAAATAAGCATCCAATGACACGAATCAAACCAGACGAGCATCAACAATCATGTATAACTCTTACAATAATGACACATCAAGCTCAACAATCCAAATAAGCAATTATGTAGACCAACCAAACAACGCATGAATAACATGAAATAAACATAAAGGTTCAATTTTTATAATTAACAAACAAGATTTCAAGAATTAATCATCAAACAAGATAAAAATCCAAGCTTAACAGCATCATTATAGATAATTATGTATCATTTGAATTATCTTCTCTAAAGATAACCCAAATTTTTACGATTCCCACTTTTATTTTTCAAATTTAATTGAGAACGTTGAAGCTGATTCATTCAACTTAGTAAAGATTTAAGTCATAATAATCAAGTAAAATATCTGATTAAAATTGTGCAATGATCAATGATACTTATTGCCCAAAAAAAGTTGATCAAAAGAGGATGGTGAGGGAGATTTTATTATCCGAATATATTCATAGGAATGAAAGTAGAAACAATATAGGTAATTTATAAATTGGTATTGACATTCTAAATTGTATTTAAACATTATATTGAACATTGTACTCTCACCATCTAGAATGTCAATATCAATTTTGAAATACCAATATCACTAATCGATTTAAAGTATCATGCAAAGTTAATTTTTGTTATGAATTTAAGATGAGAATATATAGAAATTGAAGGTATAATGAAAAGTAAATTAACATGTAAGGAATTAAGTTACTATTTATAGGAACTAAATGAAATGATATTTCTAAATGTGTACTATATAGCAAATCAGTATATATGAAGATAGAAAATATTTATTAGTTTTTTTTTGGCTCAACAGCAAAATATGTGAAAAAAATACTAATGAAAGCAAGAATAACACTTGACAAGCTATGGTTCGAATGGTTTTTCATTATAATAAATAAATATATGGTATATGAATGTATGAAATTGACACCAACGATTTATATTTATTGAAGTGTATGTTGGTAACATTTTTACCAACATTTTTTCGTACCGTGGTTGGTAATAATTTAACTAACATATTTATATTGGTAATATTTTATTTTGCAAATTACCATAAACAAAGCTACAAAACTATTGGCAATATTTCCACCACAACCAATTTCAATCTTGCACCAGTACCTTGGAATACAAAAAATAGACGCATATAGATATAAATTTAAAATTTTATACACTACCTACGTTACATATTGTTTGCAGCTCTTTAAATAATATTTGTGAACGATAGTATATTCAAAAGTTGAAAATAATATGAAATGGAAATACATGTATGTTACAATAATATTGTAACAACCCGCATTTTAGCAACGTTGATTTCGGAGAAATCAACAAAACGAGTCATTATCATTCAAAACTTAATAAACCAAGCTTAGAAATAATAGTGAAAGCTCTATAAAAACTAGCCATTTAATTACTCGAATATTAATAAATCCCAATAAAAGAGTTAACCAAAGTTCATTAAAGCTACTAGTTCTTACTACAAATCCAAGGGGATCAAATTAAGGTTAGGACTACTAAAAAGTCTAGGTAGCTAAAAACTGATACACTTGGAGGCTCACGAATCCCAACCCTCACAACAACCCAATTAGTCTTCTTCGTTACCTGTAAAAGGGAATAGGGGGTCCACAGTCAGTGGTGGGTAATTAGAATGTTCTACTTAATTGTAGAACGAAATCCCAAATATAATAATCGGAACACCAATCAACAAATCATATCAGTAATTCAGTCAGGTACATAATTCAATCACTCAACGCAGCGGAATAAACATATCATAATCAAATCATACTTTCTAGCTAGGTCACCTCAAGGCTCTAGACTCCATCGACTCTGTCTATTCGAATTTCTTATTCATTTCATTATCTTTCATTGGTCCAACTTCAACGTACATCAATTGTACTCTATCGTTCCAATGGTCCAACTTCAATGCACATCAATTGTATTTCATTGTTCCATTGGTCCAACTTCAACGTACGTCAATTTGTACTCCATTATTCCATCAATCTTTTAATTATCTTTCATTGGTCCAACTTCAACGTGTACATCAATTGTACTCCATCGTTCCAATGGTCCAACTTCAACGTACAGCAATTGTACTTCATTGTTTCATTGGTCCAACTTCAACGTACGTCAATTTGTACTCCATTGTATCAATATGATTATCTTTCATTATCCAATTCCTTTACTTTGACTCTAAAGTCAACCTAACTCAACGACTAGTCAACTCAAGGTCAATCCTCATCTTAACTTTGACTTCTAGACTCGTCAAACAAATTAGGCACTTCAATTAGTCATTGATCCAAACACTTCCATCATTCGAAACATCTCATAGATACAACAAAGATAATTCAGCAAAACAAATACTTCATAAAATACATATTCCAATAAATAATTTCAATCATCTAATTATTAAATAAAAATCCAAACTTTATTTGTTTCACAATACACGGCATTTTCATAAAAAATTATAAATTAAGATTTTAATTAATTTAATTTGAAAATCGTTTTAATTAAATAATTAAATTAGACAATTTCATAAAAATCCATACTTTAATTATTAATCAACTTTTCGAACCAATAACTCTTCATTAAATTTGGATATTTTAAAATAGTAATCAAATCAAGATTTAATCAATTAATTCGAGAAGTTACATTAATTAAAATAATTAAATTAAACTAGTTCATAAAAAATTTAGATGCTTGGAAATAGTATACAAGAATTCGAACTAACTCAACAATTCCATCAATTCCATTCGACATTCATCAACAATAAATTAAGATTTAACATTTTAATTCAAGAACTTAAACAATAAATCAAGAAAATCATAATGGAACATAGATTGAACATAATTACAATTAAAAGATCCAATCTTTATTCACCAAATTCACTCGAAAATTCAAGAACAACATGGAACAATTCAGTTTTTATGCTAGATAATAATCCATTAATTCAATCATTAGGATTCATGGCAAGGATCATAAATTATGCATAAAATCGTGACAAAACACTAAATGAAATCATCAAATTGTCATGCAAACATTCGGCCATCACTAGTAATTCACCAACATGTAATTCTTATCAATTCTAAATTAACTCTAAGCAATTCTAAACAAACAATTATATAATTAATCTATTCTATAATTAAATAAAACATCTAATTACCTAAAGTTGAAAGACAAGGATTCAAATTTTATCCTTTGGTTGGATGTGTGATTACTCGAACAAGGGGCTTGAATTTCTTGGTTTCTTGCTTCAATCGTTGAGTTAAATTCAAGGTAAAACTTTCTGAAGATCTTTAGAAGGTTTTGTGAATGATTGCTTTTGGAAGAGTAAAGGAAAATAATTAAATGAAGTGTTAATGAGAGGGGGTTTAATGATCTTTCAAGTTTGTTGATAAGTTACTAAATTTTAGTAGGCAAGCAAAGGGATAAAATAGCAGTTTTTGGTTAATGAAAACATCTAGCTTTAATTAATGAAATAAAACAAAATATTTAGAGGAAAAGGATGGGGTTGCCGTGTGGGCTCAAGTAAGAAAAGAGTTTTGAGCTTTGGCCCTGATTTGGCAAGACAAGGTAAAAAGTTTGGGCTCCGGGACTAATTTGGGCTTAGCTAGAATAGAATCGCCATGCCATCAACATAAGTAATTAAATAATAAAAATTTAAAATAGCCCAAAATTTTGGGTTATTACGGTCACCCCTCCTTAAGAAAATTTTGTCCTCGAAATTTTTCAAAAGGAAGCACAAGCATGGAAAGCAACAAAAGAAAAAGAAAGAAATAAAGAATAAGGAGATTGAAGCATACCCTGACTGAACAGCTCGGGGTACTTCTCAAGCATGGAAGACTCGGTCTCCCAAGTAGCTTCTTCATGCTGCTGGCTTCTCCAGAGCACTTTGATTAGCGGTACAACCTTTCGCCTCAACATCCGTTCTTGTCGGTCCAGTATCTGCACTGGTACCTTCTCGAAGGATAGATTTGGTGCAATTGCTGCTGACTCCACTGGAATGATATGTGATGGATCACTCACATACTTCCGTAGTTGCGAGATATGAAACACATCATGCACCTTTGATAACTCCAGTGGTAAAGCAAGCCAATAGGCTACTTCACCTACTCTTTCCAGTATCTCGTATGGGCCAACATACTTAGGTCGAAGCTTTGTGCTGCCTGTAGCTTTGCTCGAATCACCTTGATCTGGTCTACGGTGTCCTTGATATGACCTGGGCCAATAACTAAGGCATCACTAATGTCGCTCCAACAGGTAGGACTACGACACTTGCGCCCGTACAAAGCCTCATAGGGTGCCATCTGAATGCTGGAATGAAAGTTGTGTTGTACGAAAATTCCACTAAGCTTAGCGATTTAATCCATGACTGTTGAAACTCTAATGCACAAGCTCTAAGCATGTCTTCAAGAGACTAAATGGTCCGCTCTGTCTAGCCATCTGTAGCTGCATGGAATCTTTTACTCAAGTTCAATTTGATGCCAAAAGGTTCTTGAAGAGACTTCCAAAACCACCATAGGAATCGTGGATCGAATATCTTTGGGCACGCCATGGAGTCGAATTATCTCCTAAGTGTATGCTTCTGCCATCTTCTCCATGGTCCATGTGGTTTTCATCAGAATGAATCTTGCCACTTTAGTCAGTCTATCCACGATTACCCATACTGAGTTCAATCCACTGGTAGTAGTGGGTAAACTCACCACGAAATCCATAGAAATGGAATCAAACTTCCACTTCGATATAGGTAATGGTTGCAGTAGACTTACGGGCCTTTGATGCTCAATTTTGACCTTTTGACAACTGAGGCATCGAGCTACACATTCTACTATTTCCCGCTTCATCCCGGGCCACTATAAATATTCCTTCAAATCTTTATAAAGTTTTCCACCCCCGGGGTGCACTGAGTACGGAGTGTTGTGAGCTTCTTGCATGATTTTGTTCCTTAGAACTTTATCGTTTGGCACACACCACCTGTTTCGGTTTTGGTTAGTTGGTAATATAATTTATAGGAAAATAGGAATAATTTTCCGAGTAGTATTATATATACCTGTTTCGGAGTTTTAGACTCCCATTTGTCCCTATAACAAATTCCTCCGCTTGCCCTTGGAGCTTGGCTTCATGGATTTTCTGAAGTTGTGGGTCTTGCTTCTGCTTTTCTCGAAGCTCTTGATATAAGTTGGGCTCCACACTAGCCCAATCACTATCAGAGTAGGTTGTGACCTTATCTGGTAAAGATGAGGCCAAAATGAGTCCTTGACTTGGATCTCCTGCTAGGTATCTCAGGATTCTTTTGGCATATTGCATGTGGACTGAATTATAATTAGTAGGGTGTTGCATTAACTGAGTTAAGGTGTGCACTGAATAGGCTATATCAAGCCTTGTTATCATCAAGTATATCAAATTTCTAATGAGATGTTGATATTCATTTGGTTTTTAAATAGGCTGACCCAAGTCTTAAGTCAATTTTAGGAGAGAATTAGTAGGGAGTTTTAGAGGTTTTACCTCTTCCGTTTTGTTTTAATTGAGTAGGTCCATGGTATATTTCCTTTGAGAAATAAAAATAACATCTTGATTCCTCTGCACCTCTATCCCCAAGAAATAATGCAATTCACCCAGGTCCTTCATGTGAAATTGAGAGTGAAGAAATTCCCTGGCATTAGAAATCAAGGTGCCATCATTGCCAGCCACCAACAAGTCATCTACATAGACAAAAGATAATCACAAAGGATTTATCTTGCCTTTTGATAAAAAGAGATAATCAACCCTTGATTGGTTGAATCCATTGCCAATCAATGCACTTGAGAGCTTAGTGAACCATTGCCTTGGTGCCTATTTCAGGCCATATAGAGATTTATTTAATTTTCACCCCATGTTTGGGTATTTTTGGTTGAATTCGTGCTCCCCCTGACCCACTTCAATTTGCTCATTTGGACCAGGATATCTAGAGGGGATTTTAAGGTACACAACTTCTAGTAAATCACCATGAAGAAATGCATTTTTAACATCCATCTGAGACATTTTCCAATCTTCGATATTAGCCAAAACTAGAAGAGACCTCTCTGCAGTCATTTTTGTAACTGGAGCAAATGTTTACTCATAGTCTATGCTCTCTTGTTGTCTGCATCCAAAAACTACCATTCTGGCCTTTTCCCTTTCCTTTGATCCACCTGAGTTGAATTGTATTGTAAAGCCACTTAGTGCTAATGGCTCTTTTTCCAGGAAGCAACTGAACTGGATCGCATGTTTCATTTTCCTCAAGAGTAGCAAGTTCCAAGTTCATAGCATCTACCCATTTCTGATCCTTCACAGTATCTTTGAATCTGGTTGGATCTTTCACCTTATCTGAGTGAGCTAACAGAGCTGAGAATTGATTTTGAGACAGATCTAGGAGTGGTTTTCACAACAAAATTAGCTTCCCTTTCAGTCTTTCAGACAATATGTAATCATTCATCCAATCAGGTGTCTTTAACACTCTACTAGATCTTTTGGGTTCAGGTTCAAGTTGAGGGGTTTCTTCATCATTTGAAGCACCATTTCCAACATTGCCATCCTCAAGAGAGTGTTAAGAATCAGCAGAATCATAAGGTGTGGCCTGATCATGAGTACAAGTTTCTGTGCACTCAATGTAGTCAGGATCACAAGATATTTGTACAACACCATCATCACTATGCACATTTACATATTGAGGGGAGTGGTATGTATCCCTGTGTTATCTGCCCCTTTGTAAGGGTAGATATTTTCAAAGAATTCTACATCCCATGAAATGAATTTTTCCTTGGTCAACAAGTTTAGTAACTTGAACCCCTTTTTGTTCTCAGGGTAGCCAAGAAATAAGCATGGCACACTCCTCTATGCTTAAATTTGTCCTGGTTTATATAAGGATTATAGGCTACAAGCACACATCCAAAACTTCTCATAGAGTTTTTTTTTTTGGCAAAGGGCTCATAGTGTTATAATTTGGTTTTTTACATAATAATTTTTCATAGGGAGATTTGTTTCCAGTTACAGGTGAAGGCAGTCTATTGATAATGTATGTTACTTTCACCACACAATCCTCCCAGTATTTTAGGGGCAACCTGTAGGGGTCAATTTGGGACCACCTACGTCACGAGTTGCTTTGAATGCTCGTTAACGCTACATGTGAATATGGTCTAGTAGCACTCGCCACCGTGCGTTTATACGGCCCACGGACACCAAAGAAGTACCAATGTCAGGAGAAATTAGCCCCATATAGGTTGTGCACCAGAGTATGGGTTCGGGGACAGGTTACGAGCCAATCGTGCATTGGGCTCGCCCGCCTGTAAACGGTCTCTACTAGGTCTCTTTTTGTGGTCGTACTATTATTATTCCCGAATTCAGAGATATCTCATATTATATCCTAAAAGCGCATATTAGATCCTAAAAAAATAAATCAAATAAATCACATAATGAAGAAATAATATGAAATAAATCTATGATTGCAAAAAAAAAAAAAAAAAAAAAACGCATATTAAAAGAAATTCAAAAAAAAAAATAAAACAATTGCATATGAATGGATTGCGAAATCAAAGTTTTATGTAAGATCTATTATAATGCGAAAGTGAATTGTTAATCACAACGCATGTATTTAGATCATGTTAAAACTAATGAAATAATCAAAAATTAATCATAAAATTGCGATTAAAAATAAGATTTCATCATTATAAAAGTTATAAAGAATTATGAAAAGTCAATTAAAGCATTGAGCACTTATATGTATGTTCAACTAGAATATTCATTATTTGTATGGATTTATCCGTTATCATCGCTTATCTCCATTTTTATCACCATTTAATTAGTCAAATAATGAAATTAAAACAAAGTAATAAAAGTTTAGAGATGTTTGAAGTTGATTGAGTTGGTGATTTATAATGTGTTTAGTGATGTTTTGAGAGTGAGTTGATGTGGTATATGTGTATGGAATGGAAGTATGCAATGCAGAAGAAAGCTCGGGGTTGTTTTTGTGTCTATTGAGATGCTTGGTAGGATGTGTATTCATAGGCCAGAAGTAGCAACGAAGACCCGGAGCGGACCAGTGACCTGCGTCTAGACGCAGGTCAGTGTATAAGGCCTGCTTCTAGATGCAGGTCAGTGTTTTATGGCCAGAGTCTAGACGCAAGTCATGGTATGTATGACACATGTGTCTAGGCGCAAGTCTGCTTGATCCAGGGTCAACGTTGATTTGCTTGATTATGCGCGTGATTTACGGGATTTGACTTGATTATGACGTGATTACAGGAATCATTGATTTATTATTGTAATCTTCGACATTCCGGGAGATTCGTCCCGGAATGTTCTAGAATGTTCCGGAATGTTCCGGAATACTCAGAATGTTCCGGAATGTTCTAGAAACCTCCAGAAGCTCTAAAAAATTACAGAAAATTATGAAAAATCATGAAAAATATGCAAAACACTAAGATGATTGGCGGAACAATTTTCAACATTCTGAAATGATGAAAATGCCCTTAAGCATGCAAAAATCCTAAAAAATATATATGTATATATAAGCTCTAAAACTATGATAAAAATATAGAAAAATATGAATAAATTATAAAATTATTTTTATTGTTTTTAAAAAATGTTTTATGATGCAAAATGAATTTTTATTTTATTTTTTTATGAATATAAAGCATGGAGAATGCACGGAAAAATATAAAAAATCGTAAAATGGTAAAAAATTATGAATAAATCCCGTAATCATCGCAAAACCTGATAATTGCTTCCAAGGCACTTTAAACACGGTTTAGGTAATTGTTTGAGGTGTATTATGCATTTTCATCGTTCATTCTCCTTAGTTGGACCTTATGGAAATATGGTACGTTCATCATTAGTCTTTACATTGGGGAGACACATTTAGGTGTCTACACAACCCAAGTTGCATTCTTAAGGCTCTAGACATTTCCAAGAGATGTCTATGCTTCCTTTCATCTCTTCCTTTTTTTGTGGTTTGTCCACACATGACGTTTGATGACAAATTCCTTTGAATGAAGAATTCGTGACATTTTCCCTTAGTGAATTCTGGTGCATTGCTAGATCTCACATACTTTACGTTTCTTTCAAATTGATTATCAACAAATTTAGCAAATGCTTCAATTAAGGTTGGTGCATCAGGTTTTTTTTTTCTTGAGCAAATACACCCAAGTGGCTCTTATATTGTCATCAACAATAGTCAAGAAATAATTGAAGCGATTATGAGTGCTCACTTTATTTTAAGGCCCCCAAGTATCAATGTGGATCAATTTGAAAGGTTCATTAGCAAGTGAGTCACTAGTTTTATATGGCGTTTGGTTATTGCTAATGAATTGTGGTAATGGTAATAGATTTAAAGGGTAATTTTGTTAAGGAAGAACCTTATAATCTCCATGGAAAACAATTTTTCATTCTCAAGCTTCAATTTTCTTCTCATGTTTTTATTCTCATCCATTACTATTGGGAAGCATGTTATTTGCTGAGAATGAATATTTGTGAAGAAAATTAGATAAATTAGAATTAATTAAGGTAGCATCACCATGTGAATGAATTTTGATTTTCGTTCCAAATTTAGTTATAAATTCATTACCATTACCACAATTTATTACCAATAACCAAACGGGCCGTAAAGAAAATGCCTTGAGAGGATTACATATTTACACGTCATTATACATAATCCTCCTAGGATCAAAACATAGACATGTGGGCTGAGGTCCAAATAGGACATAATACAGAGAAATAATAGTATATTTTCCCTTTATTTTATCCAAGGAATAATAGTATATATTTTCCTCATTTATCTTGTGTTTCTTCCATTTTTAATCAATTATCTTTTCCAATGATTGAAAGTTTGAAACTGCATAAAATTGATCCATATGAAAAAAATTACTCTATAATAATTTAATATTTAATTTTTTTTTTTCTTAGGGTCCATATTATATATTATGAAGTCTGTGGTGTATGAAATGCGTGGTGAGAGAGACTATTGGATGGATATACAGGATGTAGATGGTATGACCCCGATAATGAGAGCGCTTCAAGGAGGATGGGAAAGTACTGCTAAGGCTTTACTCACTAAACGTAATCCTTTCCCTTTGCCACATGAATATACTAAGGGAAACACGGCCATGCATATGGCAATTCAAAATAAGCAATTCGACTTTATCCGAGAATTACTTTCCGTACATCAACATCACATGTATTATTATTACTATCTCTTTGAAGCTCCTAACCGTGATCGTGAGACAGCCGCCGATCTCATAGGAGAACTCGATACTATTCCATCCTATGTAAGTACTACGTACCCCTTTTAATCCCCTCTTTTATTTTCTTTTTAAAAAACAATAAAACAATTATTGAATATATATATATATATATATATATGGGAAATTCTCATTGGTATGTATTTGGGTATATCCATTGGTACCTCAGGTGTTTTAAATCCCAATAATATGCATCTGATTTTGAAAATTTCTCAAATGTATCGTTATTAAGTAAAACCATTAACATTTAACCATCAGAACCACCCCAAGCCACCATCTCACCATTTCAAGCTATATATCACCGATGACCCCAAATAGGGTAAGACCAACAAAAACTATTTAGCATTCAAATCAAATCAAATATTTACATTATTGCAAATACTTAAAAAACGGTTTAGTATTCAAACCAAATCATTATTTACCATTGCAAGCTACCGCCAACAACCTCAAATACGGAACTTGGTAAAAGGGGAAAAAAAAAAAAATCTTATTGCAAATATTTAAATTAAATATTTAGTACTGCAAATATTAAAAACAAATATTTAACATGGAAATCAAATTATTATTTACTATTGCAAGCTACTGCCGACAACAAAAAATAAAGTAATACACCACCGACAAGGCGATAACTATTGCAAGCTACCACCGACAACGCCAATAGGGTATGTGGTCGAGGAAGGGGATGGTGGTGGTGTGGAAGGGTTTGAGGGGAGAGAGAAAGGGATATTTGGATTTGAAGAGATAGAAAGTAAAAAAAAAATTGGGCTGGGGGGGGGGGGGGGTGGTGTTGCTGATTATTTAGGGTTGCCGGTGGTGGCTGATGGTTTTGGATGGTTATGGTGGTTAAATGTTAACAATTTTTTTAATAATGATACATTTGAAAAAATTTCCAATGTGCATATACTTCCTCCGTAAACGAAAAATTGCAATAAAAGGGAGGTCACAGACTCCAAAAAATTTTTTATAAGTGTGTTTAAGTTAGTAGATTAGTAAAAGTAGGGGAGAGAAATAAAAGTTAGTAGAATAGAAAAAGTAGGAGAGAGAAATAAAAGTTAGTAGATTAATAAAAGTAGGAGAGAGAAATATGTTAAATATTACCCAAAATAGAAAGTGACAAGTTTGTTGCAATTTTTTGAAAATATCCAAATATGGCAAATGTTGCAATTTTTCATTTACGGAGGAAGTATATATATAGGAAGAGGATCAACTAAAAACGTTTTTAACCTAAAAATCCATACATTAGAGACTTAAAGGGGTACACGTGTGATTACTAATGGCAATCTTTGTAAATATTAGTAACCTTCGCTAAAAACCATTTGTACCCCTTTACACATCTAATGTACCCCCTGCGACTGCTAATGTACCCCTTTAAATCATTTTATGTCTGGTTTTGAACATCTTTTGGTTTTTAGCCAATTCTTTAACTTCAAATAAGTGTATATAACCAATCGAACTTCAAATAAGTTTATATACTTGTCAAACCAATCAACTTCAAATAAGTGTATATAACCAAGATTTTCAATATTGTTTCAATGTATTATTCTAATTATTTGTTCAATGTGTCTTCGATAATGTATGGTAAATGCATTGAAAAAAATTAGAGGATACTGGTACGAGAGAAGATATCAAATGGCAATTTTGTAATTTTTTTCCTCTCTTTATTTATCAAAATAGCCCCTATTTTTACATGACCGAATACACATACCCCTGATTTTGCTCCAAATTACATTACAATGCAAATATAATGTAAGATACAAAATTGCATCTCATTGATTAATTGGGAATCCCTCAAGCCTACACCCCATTCATTTGTTGCAATTAATTTGGGGCATAGGTATTAGTTATTCTGATCTAAACCTCTATTCTGACACATGATCTCGACCCTCCATCTATATATAATCTCTGTTTGTTGTTATTTGCAACTAACGATTAGCCATTTTTACTTTCTATATATTTATGTTTGTGTGTTTTATTTTTCAGCTTGACGAAATAATTGAGAAAGATCCGAAATTAAGGGGTATTCGGAGCACATGGGGCATACCAAAGTCACAGCTGCAAAACTACATGAGCTCAATGAATGTAATAGCGGCTCTTCTTACAACCATAACCTTCACGGCCGCATTCGCAGTTCCGGGTGGGCTAAACTCAGAAAAAGGCACTCCAGTCCTGATGGAAAGTAAAGCGTTTCAGGTGTTTCTAGTATCAGATGTGATAGCAATGTGCTTATCCATGATGGTTTTATTTTGTCTCCTTTGGATGGTGGCTACCGATAAGCGTACCTCTGTTATGATACAAGATTTTGCCGTGTCTTTGCTGCTAGCATCATTCGTTGCTACTCTCCTCACTTTCATGGCCGGAGTGTATGCAATCATCTTTCCTGTAAACCCCTCCATTGCCATTTCCACTTTGGTTCTCTGTTCTCTGCTGTTGCTTCTTGTCCATAAGCTTATCTTGACCAACTTGATTCTTCCTTCTAAAAATGCTACCATCAATTTCTTTCATTTGTCTAAAACAAAGATTTCCAAAATGTTTACCACAAGGGAAACCTCCCCTAAGACTCCAGCTCCTGACCCTGAGCCCACAGACAACACTCGTCCTTTGCAGGAGCCTGAGCTCGAGCTGCAGCTAGAGCCTACAATCGATCTCATACATTCAAATTAATATACCCCAAATCTCACAATCTTCGATCATATACTATTTGATAGAATGCAATTAATATTCTATTTACTTAACATGGCTCTATTGTAAGTCATTTAGTTTACGTTTGTGATTTCATATGGTAATTATATATAAATTTTTGTTTTCCTTTACCTCCGCATTTATTCCAATCTCCAATTAGCGCCTTTTAATTAAGAAGAGTTTTCAAATTAAATGAGGAAAAAATTTATACAAATAATTACAACTACTCAAAATCTTTTAATATTAATCCCAACTATCAATTATTAAACTATAATCAAAACTTTGGTGGTTGTTTTATTATATTAGTCTATTGCCTTCGTTATTCTATTGTAACCAGTTCACCAATTCAAAAAGTAACCGTTATTTCTACCCTTCACCTGTTTATTAGACCTGATTATTTTTTCCTTTATTTCTACAGAGAAAATGAGAGTCGGTCATAATTTAGTATGGACTAATAATTAATATCATTAAAAGAAAATCCCTAAAGTTTGAATTACGTTGTAAAAAAGGATAAGTGAGATTAATAGGAAAGATCTCCAATAGTTGAGATTATTCATATTAATATTTCCATTAAATTATTTTAGAATTCTCATTGCTCTTTTTGTATACATCTCATATATCATTATTTTTGGGTATTACTAAATGCAGCCCTCGTTTTACTTACTAAAGCCCGCATTTGGACAATTTTGCCCTTGGCTACAAGTATGTGTGTTGGACGTAGAAAAAAAAAACACGACATATATCAGGGCGCATAGGTCATGCACCCTAACCTAGGCTCAGACGCATGGTATATGCGCCCCGGCCTAGGTCCAGGTGCATGCCTTGGCCCAGGCGCATGGACCATGCGCCTGAACCTAGGTCGGGGCACATAGGCCATGCGCCTCGGCCATTCTGATTGCGCACTTAGTCTTCAAATGTTTATATCTCCTTCATTTCTCAGCAAAATTTGACATATAATATATCAAATCGAAGCTCTCGGAACAAGGAATCTTCTCCAATTTGAATCACCTGAAAAGGAATTATTTGTAAAACGTTATGAGTATTTGAATCGGACCATTGTTCAAAAGCACTTGTAATACTTTCAATTCATAATATATGTTTTAATTCACGACTTTAGTGTAATAATATGTTTTATTTCATGATTAATCTAGATATAAAATAAAGGGTGGGTGGAGGTGGGATGTGATAGGTGGATCGTTATGTTTTTGGGGTGAAGGACAATTTCGTCCATAAGGGGACTTTAGTAAGTAAAAAGAGATCTTTGTTTAGCAATTCACTTATTTTTTTTTATATTATAATTTATTATACCCTTTACATTTTCTTATCTCATCTTAATCCAATTCATTTCAATTGTTATTTATACTTTACTACCATTATTTTTACGAACACACATATTATTTTCAAAATCTTATTGGTATATATTGTAGGAAGTTATTTAGAGTATAATGTTATAATATAATTGATTTGTGTGGGAAAGGTGTAACGAACGATTATATTGTGTATAAGCGTTATTATATCGTGTATAAACTTCGTACCGAAGAATATGACATGGTCGGGTCCCCAAAAAAATTTCAAATTCATAAAGTTTGATATATAAAGTAGTGTCGCGGACAAGGATTTTGGCGCGGTTGCATGGTGCTGTCCCTGCCCACGACACAAGAAAGAAAAGGTTGAAGCAGACAAGCGGCGAGCCTGCAATAGGGTCTGGTCGTGCCCGCGCCAGCCTTGGTCACGCCCGCGACTGTGCCTTGTCACGTTGTGGCTTTGACGTTTACCCGTTCAAATATGCCGTTATGTTGTTTGAATGCTTAAGGATGTGTGATTAAGTTAATGCAAGTTTCTTAACTTGAAGACAAAAAATTTTATGGGTTGTTCAATGTAAATTCTAACGAATATTGCATTTGCGGTGAGCAAATTGTGTAATTTTGCTAGTAATACTAGTATGGAACGTTGAAAGTTAATTATTCGTCATGTATTAAGGAAACCTTAGTTTAGGTTTGATTTATAGTTATATTCTTCGATAGAAGAAGGGAATTTGAATGCAAGTTGAAAGTTATTTTTCTTCTATTGGATGGGTGTTCCTCCATGGGGAAGGTGATATATCTTGAGTATTCAAGAAGCAAACTTACGTTGCAGATTTCTCTTTGATAGTCGTAGAGTTGATTGCTATGTATTTGGCTAGTAAGAAGCTGAATTTATAAGAAATTATAGTCAAGTTTATAAAATGGTGCACATTAATTATTGACTATGTATGGAAAAGAGACTAGCAGTTTAGCTATAGATACGATATAGTAGTGGATGACAATCAATTTAGATTGAGGGCCCTCAAATAATCACGATTGAAAAAATCTCAACTTGACGGCCAATAAGATGTTGGGTCTTATGTTCAATGAGATCAATTCTCTCATTTGTTGATTGGGAACTTGCGTAATCATCCAAGGTAAGGTTCTTAAAATCTGTGATGGTAAAAGAGATTAGTTGATCCTTAATAGGTCTCGAGATTGTGCTTAATCACAGGGGCATGTTAAGATATCTACCTAAGTGAATGCATAGTGCGGCCGCTTCAAGAAGCTAAAGGGGCCTAACTTTGATGCATTCATGAAAAGATACAGGACACATGGCTGTAATAGTGTCGAATTATTTATATGTAAAAGTAAAGTATCTTGTGCATGTAAAGTCGTCAAGTTTTCATTTGTATTGAAAATGGTTCAATTGTTTATCAACACCATTTACATAAGAACTCTTGTATGTATTTTACACTAAGCTAGCTGAAAGTTCATGTCATGTACACTTTCATTAATGCATGAGATTGTTTTGAAGATGTAATATATGTTTTGTGTTAAGTGTTATACTCTAAATGGGGGAGAATTGTAAGAAGTTATTTAGAGTATAATGTTATAATATAATCGATTTGTGTGGGAAAGGTGTAAAATATGATTATATTGTGTATAAACGTTATTATATCGTGTGTAAACTTCGTACCGAATATTATGACGTGGTCGGGTCCTAGAAAAAGTTTCAAATTCATAAAGTTTGATGTACAAATTAGTGTCGCAGACAAGGTTTTAGCGCGGTTGCATGGCGCGTTCCCAGCCCGCGAAATGAGAAAGCAAAGGTCAAAGCAGACAAGCGGTGCACCCGCTCCCGGGTCTGGTCGTGCCCTCGGCCGTGCCTTGTCGCGTTCGTGGGAATTCAACGCTCTCTTGTGGTTTTGGCGTTTAATCGTTCAAATATGTCGTTATGCTGTTTGAATGCTTAAGGATGTGTGATTAAGGGGCCTTTGATTGGTTGGTTATAAATAAACCACATGAGGAGAGAAAGAATAACCTAAGTTTCTTTTCTCTGATAAGTTACAAAGCAGTTTGTTTTTCTTCTCCAAAAAGCTTTTACGTATGTTTGAGTTTTTCTTGAGCATCAAAAACTTGTTCAACTCTTCGTTGTATCTCAAAGACTTTTTCGGTAATCCCTTACTCATCATTATAGGGTCGAATTTAATCTTTAGGAAAGCGTTCGCATGCCTCGAAGGTTATAATTTCTCTGTTTTCATTTGTGTTCATCTTTTTTCTTCAATATAAAACCCTATCCCCCAACATATCTTCCTTCGAGAATGCTATATATAACTTTAAGGACATGATATATAAATATATATATATATATATATATATATATATTAAATGTTAATATAAAATGAAATTAAGTTAAAAATTCAAACTACAATCAAGCACAAAGTGAGGTATTAAATGTTGAATTAACACCTGTTTTACTAGCTTCAACTCTTTTTCTACAACCCTCAAAGATATGTATAACAGTTTTCATATTCTTTTCATGTACTCTCATTAAATTTTTACACCTTTTCCAATTAATACTCTTCTTGTTTTAATATTTACCTTATACACTCTCATTTACTTTATGTAATTTTATATGGATTACTCTCTCTTTCTCCTCTCTTTTGACATGTACTCTCTCTTTTTATACACAGCAAAATTAAGCTAAATTAGGGACTATTATTGGGATTGATTTTAAATTTATCTCAATTTAGCCATAAATTTTTAATCACATTATATTAGAAAATTCACATCAAATTAGACGAAGTAAACTCAACTCAAGACATACTAATTTGAGAACTCCTTGTCGTTTTCATGTCAAAATAGATTTTGCCTTCTTACAAATATTTTATTGACCATCAACAATTGTAATTTTGTCTTTTTTTATATGCTCAACTAACTTTTTAATTAAAAAAATTATGTATCAAACGGATAAAGAGTAGTTAATAGAAAAGGCAACAAAAAAAATTCCATCGAAAAAGGTATCTAAACAACTTTTGAAAGCTGACTATCCAAAATGCAACTTTCATTAAAGTTGGGATATGCTCAACTAACTTTAAAAAAAAAAAATATGTAGCCAACGGATCAGAGCAGTTAATAGAAAAGGCAACAATAGGACATTCCATTGAAACAGGTATCTAAACAACTTTGAAAACTGAGTACCCAAACTGCAACTTTCACTAAAATTGAGTAGCCCTTAAGTTTACCCCACACATAACTGGACACCCTGAAGGACGAGAAATGTTCTAATTAGTAAGGCGATAACAATCATTTAGGTCACCTTTTTTTTTAGGATAAGTTGTATTGGAACCCTACCTATGGATCTTATCTCAATAGTACTATGGTTACAAAGCCCCAAGGAATGGGGAATGAGGACTCGATCCCCCTGCCATGATACAAGGAGAACGAGGGTTTAACCCATACCTGTTTGGTCACCTGCTAGGCTGTTAGAACATTGCAAACACTGATAGGTCAAAGATATTTGACAATTGCACTACGTACTAATCTACTTTGCATCTCAAGATAACCCTTCTAAATCCTGCACCTGTGCAGTCATTGTCAAGATACAGAAAGGCATTCAATTTGCATCTAAAGATAGCTCTTCAATTTCCTTGTCCAAATCAATTGCCCTTAACAATAGTAAAAAATTTGTGGAACCATGACTTGTTATTAACTTATTACATTAAAAATCCAGTCTTGTGTTGTGCATCCGAGCTGACCACATTATATTTGATCATTGACATTAAGTTCTACAGAGCACGAATAAAGAATCGAGAACTCTACAAAAAAATTGCCTTCTTCCAATGGCAATATGTGCATGCAAATCAAGTGCATGTGTGATTTAGGGATTAGGGTAACGTTTTACTTTCAAGAAATAATACTAAAGGCGTGCACCGAACGCAGCCAGATGCAATCCCACAGTTAGCGGGATTTAAATACGACTAGAGTCTCGACCAAACATAAAACGCCTAGTCCAGTCTCCAATTACCAAAGCTCTTGTACGCCAGCTGACTTGTTTGCTGAAATTTCAAAAATAATTAAGTAAATAGATCGTTAGCTTAGGCAGTGTTTGGTTGAATGTTGGAAATTACAATTCACACGAAATTTAGTTTCCCATGTACTGCTCTAGCTTATGTCAATACATCGCTAGCTTAGGTAGGTATTATAGTTTACTAGGAAGTGAATAATCTTGTTCGAATAAAATTCTAATTACCTACATCGCCCTAGGTAAACAAATTCAATTTTGTGGGAAATGCACCATCATAGCAATTCCTAATTCATATGTTTTGATCAACCAAACAACAATGGATCTTTAAAATTAATGGGAATGGCTATTAAAAAGTGATAAACAATACCTTAGTCTGTGATTTTAATTTTTTTTTGTATAAGAAACATGCAAGACACATTCTTGGATAAGAGTAATAAATGCAGGGGTGATGAAAACAAATTAATTAAAGAGAAGAGCGACGTAATCAACTAATCATGCAATTGGTGTTAAAGAGGATGAGGTAGAGCCGTAGAGGTGTTGTAAAGAAGTGAAAGGAGGGGAGCATCATTACACCCATTTGGAGGTAATAGTTATCCACCATTTGCCTACCACTCTCTTCATAACACCACTACATAATTTCTTCAAGCAACTTTATTTTCCTAGGTTTATCTAATATTTACACCCTTAATATATTATCCCCAATAAAAGCATGTCATTGAAGAACTGTATAAGCAACAAAAAATTTTGTACCTGGCATACACGGAGTACCACAACCACTGAGTGCTATGTCCAATGGAAACCCAATCCCCAGGAAGCTGAGCTGCTGCTTGCTCTCCTCCCAGTGGAGCAAATTGACCAAAATGCCGATACCTGGGAGAAAGGGAAAATCAGCACATCAGTCACAACAAACTTTGCTTCGGGTGTTTTTAATACCTCATGCCAATTTCAGTCGAAATGCCACGGGACAATAAAAAAGAATCAGCGCTTTAATGTTTAGAATTCATTGCTAAAAAACACCACAACTTTTGCCTTCTATGTTACATGATTATGCTACTTAGTAGTGACAAATGAATCAGAACATGATCTAGATCAGGTATAAATGTATAATTAGCAGCTCAAAGATTTAGATCATTCCAAGATGTGGAGCACACAAGCTCTTATATTTGATATTCCGACCAGAATTGAGCAATATATTGAGCCGTATCTTTCTCAGTTACTACGACAATTGTAGATAGGATTTCAGACCAACGAAGTACTGAGCAGTGATGAAATTCTCAAAAGGAAATGTGTTGAAAGCAAGACGCCAACACCATGCCGAATTAACCTTACCACAATTAAGTCAGTGAGGACAAGCATAGTGTGCCAAAAGCCACTCCACAATACATTTGTGAATCTTTTACATGACTTCATTAAGAGCCCAAAAGTTGAGCTTAAACATGCGGCCAATAATTTGCCAGACAATATTTTATGAACCAAACTTTAGTATTATAAGAATACTAACTTGCCATGCTCAAGCAGTCAGTAATGTTTGGAAGTGGAGTCCAAAGTCCTACCTGAAAGGTTTAAACCGGTGACGACCTTCTCCTCTAATTCTGATGGGGCCTTCAGGATTCTTTTCACAATCTTCCATACGATTGAAACAGTCAGCTAAATAGGTACCTTGCTGAGAAGCAACCTGAGATGCAGTTAAATGACAATAATTTAGCTGAATCAATGGAAAGCAGGTATCAATAATTCTGTTTAATCCTATGAAGTTGCACCTGGGCAGTTGCTGGAAGATTCTTCATCTGAGTGTCCACTTCAGAAAGAGCTGATCTGAATTCTTCAATATTTAACTCAATAGATTCTTTGCTTGCATCCCCTTTGGCATCCTTCATCAGATCAACAATACTCTTTAATTTCCTGCTCTTGAGGTAAAGTTCTATTTGGGGATATCTTTCGAGAATGTCGTCAACCAGTTCTTGCATTTCTTTCACTGTTAGAGTTCCAGAGTTATCCTTGTCTGCCTTCTTAAAAATATCTGCAATATCTTCCTGAGAAAAACGATGGACATTAAAAAATAAGGCGACCGACTTAAAATAAACCAAATGTCGGAAAGGACTGGTCTATAAGTATATAGGAGCAATGCATAGTGCATATGAGGAAATTGATGATAATCCTTGTGGTGTCAATTAATATTTTCTCACTTTTTTGACAGTTAATTGCCAATTAAATGACTTTCAAGTTTCAAGAACAGATATTGGTATTGTAAATGTACCATGGCTTTGCGCTGGACTATGGTTGCACAATCACCCAAAGCATATATTTCAGCAGTTCCTTCCACTCTAAGCCATTCGTCAGTTCCCAAGGCTCGCCTCTTGCCCTGTAATAGTTAAAAAAAAGTTAAGTTTTATGGTCTTCATCAGAGTCAGAAACCCAGAAAGTTCACTTATGATTGAGATTGACGCATTATGGTTTGTTTTGTTGGGCATAAAACATTTTCCTAGAAAATTGATTTTCCTTTTTTTACTACTATTCTTTATTTGGGTTGAAAATGAGTGTAAAGAATATTTTCCAAGTGTAAAAAGGTTCACCCAATGATAGAAAGCCAATTTTACTTTTAAAAGAAGGAAATTCATGTTTTTCTACATTTCCTTTGCCTCCTTTTTACTCTCCTCCCATCTACTATGCCAATCCGTTTTCCTCTGTTTTACATAATTTTTTGAACATTAAACCAAGCAATGGAAAATTTTATAATTGTGTTTTCCATTGTAGATTGTTTACCATGAAAACATATTTTACAGTGGGATAAAATCAAAGGATTTACACCCAACTAGAAGGGGGCTAGGTTCAAAATTAGTAAAACTTTTGCACACAAACTTAGCCTAAAAAGGTTGAAAATTTTGTCAGATGCCACCTTATAAAACAACAAAATCCAATTTTTCAATTTTTTTTTTTTTTTGTAAGGAACCACCTTTGGCTGAATTTCAGGTTTTGATTTTGGGGGTATTTTCAGGTTGGTGGTTCAGTGGAGGAAATGAGGCGAAGACGACTTGGGGAGGGACGAAGTAGGTTCACCAGAACGGTGGAGGGGAGATCGATTTAAACACTAAAATTCGGCCAATGGTGGTTCTTAACAAAAAGAAATTAAAATAAAGTGGCTTTTTACAAAAGAATATTTGTAAGGTGGTTTTTGACATAAAACTTGTTTTATAAGGTGGTTTCTTACAAATTTTCCAAAGGTAATTGAAGTCCCAAGGGAAACATACTTGATTAATTTGCTTCATGAAATCCATTATTACTGGACGAGCTCCAATGCCAGTAGACCAGACCAGCATTCCATATGGCATGGAAGATATATGGCCACCATTCTTTAGTGCTTTGGTTGAAATTTCTTTGTCAGTCACTTTAACAACCATAGATCCAGTTTGTAGATTGATACCATCCCTTTGGAACTTCTCCTCAGCAAATGCTGTAATTCTTTTATCAAACCTACAAATAAATGAAGCAAACACATTATTATAGCACACAAAGACTTGGCAAATTCTCTATTAGATGATAATTTTGAGTCATTGAGGCAGGGAGGAAGGGAAATCCATTTCCAAAATCAGATAAGTTGGATCATCTATTGTTATTTAGAACTATTTTCTAATGTAGCAATCAGCAGAAGACTCAAACAAGTTGAGATCACAATAGTCTGCTATTGTTACAAAATGCTTATCCTCTATTTTCATCGATTTTATAAACCATGTCAATATTCATACAGTTTATACTTATCATAAGCTATGCCGTCACAATAATGTAAGACGCGAAAGTTATTGTCCAAGCTGAACAATACGTAATGAGCTATGTCGATATTCATATAGTGTGGACATAGTTCTCATTAAACATGCTATGGCATCTGCTCAAATTAGCTAAAGAAAGTGAAAAATGATAGAGGTCACATGAAAGATGAAGATCTCACATATTCAATATATGATCTGTTGCCTCCAATAGTGTTATCTTCACAAGCTCTTTGACCTTGGGGTACAACTTAACTAAGTCGTCATTCACAAAATCATGAAGTTCTGCAGCAAACTCAACACCAGTAGGGCCACCTCCAACAACAACAAAATGAAGTATTCTCTTTTTCTCCTCCTCACTAAGTGTTGGGAGAGCAGCCTTCTCAAAGCAATCAATAATGCACTGACGGATCTTCTGAGCATCCTCCACCTCCTGCAATTGTGAATCAACAATCTATCAATATTGCCTAAAAAGCTAGATGTCAAAATGGGCATGCAGTTTGTTATTCATAAAGCATAGATCTCACTGACATCAGTTACCATGTTAGTATGCACTTTTTATATACCTTCAAGAAATGAGCATTCTCCTCAACACCAGGAGTATTGAATGTGTTAGAACGAGCTCCCATAGCGATGACAAGGTAGTCATAGTCCACAGCAAATTCAGCTTTCTCAGCTAAATCAGCATCTTGAGTTGATCTACAGATTACTTTCTTGGTCACAGGATCAATACTGAGACATTCAGCTTCCCAATAGCTAACACTAACATCTTTCTGAAAGAAATTTAAAAAGGAAAATATCAGCAGCAGACTGGCAAAAGTGACTACCAGAAAGGTATTCTTAAATCTTAAGAATCTGTTTTCGCTTACCTTCTTTACCATTTTGCGAATTGGTTCACAGATACTACGGGGTTCAACTGTACCAACAGTGACACTGGGTAGCAAAGGAGTGAATGCAAAGTAGTTACGAGGACTTATGACATGGACGTCATATGAAGGATTATTCAGGTTCTTCAAGAAACTGGCTCCAGCCCAACCAGTTCCAAGAACCACCAACTTCTTTTTCTTATTTTCAGTTTCAGGTGAAGAGACTGCATTTTCAACATGGTGTGGCTTTGAATCTGCATAGGCTAAAAGACCTCCACCAGCTCCTCCACTATTATGCAGAAGGCAGAGAACAATAAAAAGAAAATGCATGAGCAAAAATGAAAATAAATAACTAAATGATGATTTTACACAAAGGTGCACTTCATAAAATTTCTGGTTCTACCTATCAAAGGTAATAAAATGTCAGGATGTAAAAGTCGAGTAACAATTGACACGATGAGCTCAAAAAATAATGCAAAAACCATTCTTGTTCTGAGTTATGTGAATTTTTTAGGCGGAATAGAGAGCCCACATACCATACCTATAATAACCCCCTATGAAACAGATGTACTACTCTTTTTTACTCAATAATAGTTTTTTCTGAGCTCTTTTTTCAAATATTTCAACCACACATTTTACTCGATTTCCATGAGCATAGGCCATATAGCGTAAACACCTAGCAGATCATAATTTATAATAATCCATATTTTTAAGAATAGAAAACAATGCCCCAAGATAGCACACCGACATGGAGAATTGCTTCCACGATGTGGTATCAATTCTTCTGGTTGGCTCTAATTATAGCAGTAAAGCCAAACCTGCATTTATAATTTCCATGCACACTAGCAACATAAAGGAACAGAACATTATTGGTGTTTACCAGAAACATATTTTACTGACTTAATTTTCTTAGGTAAGAAAAGATATGGTCAATAAGTCTACATAAAGTCTACCAACAGTTCCCTGTCTACTTGAATGGCAGCTGAACTGATGCACAACGCCTCAACAATCAACATAATACCTGAAGGCCTGAGAACTTTTTACCTTTACAAATTCATTATTTCTGATTTTCTGCTCGAGTTCTAATAACCAGAGATGTATGTTTTCTTCTTGTAATCATGCTTTTAGAAGAACAATTTCTGCCAATTTATCTAACGTGTACCACGAACATCATTAGTTTTAAATCACAGAAGAGTTGGAAGAACTTTTACGTCCAAGTTCCTTCTCAATGCCATATCAATGAGTCTGTACTCTAGAATCCAAAAGGACTACTACTCCTAAGGATTAATACTCTTCCATTCCAAAGCTAAGATCTACTTCAATACAAGATCCACTTCTTCATTGGAAAGGGATGGTCTATTGTCAGACTGTTGCCACAAAACAACTTTTTAGCTAGAAAATTGCAACTTTGTGCCGAGAAGCATTGCTTTCCATAACAGATATGGTCTATCACGTTAAAAGTTGCTCGTTTGCTTCAATGTTAAAATGCTACAAATTTCTTTTTAAATGTTCATGTTCAGCCATCACGTCAAAAGAAATGGTACATTTGAAATATTAACGAAGAAGGAAAAAGACTGAAAAAAGTTATCTAACTAAACAATCTAAGCTGACAAGTTCATAAGATATGATCACAGCCGTTGCTAAAGACATGTAACAAGACCAATCGCACAGATTGCTAAACTGAAAAGGGCTCCAAATTTTCATTTTTCTAATACTTCCTATAAAAAATGCCTAGTCTTTGGTCATTGCTTTTAAAAAAAAAAAAAAACCTACATTTTAAAATATATTTGCTTATTAAAATTGTATATTATTTCCTAAATTGTAGTATAATGCATTAATTTTAATGATACAAGGGCCTCATTTGCATTTTTAGGACAGTGTCTAAATTTTTCATAATGGCCCTGGATACGATGAGTCGATGTTAGTAAGTTTGACACCTTAATTTGCTAAATTGCATAGATATGACATAAATCTGGTACCCTCACCCAATTGAGATGCATAATATTTGATATCTCAAAGATCAAGTACTATCATGTATAAACTACAAAATCAAAGGAATGATATTCCAAATGTTCAGCTAGAACATTTGATTTTTTCAGTATTCAGGCCTTAATTTAACTTGCACAGGTTGATTTGCAAACCGCATGCTATAGCTGTGTAAATCTATTGAAGGAACGCTCAGCGAACTTCGGTAGCAGTATTTCCCTTAGCATTTTTTTAATTTTATATTTTTTTGAGAAAATTTATCATTTTGTTAATTAAGCATTAAGAACAGAATCAATTGCGCATTGGTACACTAACCTAAGGTTAATATTTAGTAAATCACACAAATGTAACATCAAAAACCGCTACCAAAATCATAAAAAATTTACAGGTAAAAAGAAAAAGAAAAAAAACACTAAACATCATATAATAACCATACAAAAATCTTGCAAGAACACGACATTCAACATTGTCAAAAGAATTCAGCATCAGCAAAACAACAATTATTATATATATATATATATTTTTTTTACAAAAACGAAAATCGAAAACAATAAACATCTATGAATTTCGGCGAATTACTCAAAACTAATCGATCTAAATGCAAATAAACAAAAAAATAGAATCCCAATAAAAATGAAAATAAATGCAAGTTACAAAACCGATCAAAAGCTTACATTATTAGCAAAAGCAGGGAAAAAAAATGCAGAGAACAAAGAAAATTGAGAGAACAGAGGAGTGCGTTACCTGATGGTGACAACAACGAGAAGCTTAGAAAGAGAAGGATGATCATGGAAAGCTCGAGAAGCTTTTTCGTAGAAGGAATAAAGCCTCATATTCACAGTAACAGAGGAAAAAAATGGAAAGAGAAAGAGAAAAAGGCTCCTACCACGCTACCAGAAGTTTGGAGAATTCGGAATTGAGGAGAGAAGCAACAAATGACGTCTGATGGTTGAAGACTTGAAAAATATAATATAATACTCCGTATAATTATACAAATAGTAGTTGTGTGTGTAAAAATAAACACTAAAAAAGAACGTGAAGATGTTCCTTTTTTTAATTTGTTTTTTTGTTTATGTTTGGAATTTAACCTTGACTTGTCGCTCAAGGGAGTAGTACGCGTAGATATGGAGTATTGGTGGGTGGCCGGTTGACGAAGACATTGTCCTTTTTAGGTTTTTTTTTTTTTTTTTTTTTTGTTGTTGAAATATTTGGCTACAAAATACAAATTGCACTTGCACAAATTTATAGTACTCATTCTATAACGAATTAGTAGCAACATTTGGACTAGCACGGACTCCTAGATAAAATAGGTTAAATGAGGTATTATTTGATATGATGATAAAAGTAAGAGAAAGAAAAGTAAGAAAAATAAAAGTAAGTGAGGTATTGTGTTGTTTTTTTTTTGTCAAAAAAGGAATAAAATGAAATTGGAAAAAATTGTTGCAAGTATTTTGTTACACCTAAAAATGGAAATTGTTGCTAGTAATTCGTTACGGAGGGAGTACATGCTATTGCTATGTATATTAGGTGTCAGTTTGGTTTTCATGGAAAATAAAATTTTATACTACCTCCGTTTCTTATTATTTGCAACGATTTGACACTTTTTCTCTTTACTTTATGTCACATCGTTGCAAATAATAAGAAAAGGAGGTAGTGTGAATTTTTATTTTATTCGAAATAAGTTTTTTTTTCTCAAATTTCTAAGAAATAAATTTATGTTTTTATGGAAATTTGCATTCATACAAGAATTTATATTTATTAATGGAGAGCTGGTTAATAATTTTTTACACCTTGTTATTATCATTTCCCATGTTAATGTAAACCAAATACAAGAGCATTTGGATATTTCCTTGGAAATTGCATTTTTAAGGGAAATAAATTGCAACAACCACTTAGTTTAATTTTAATGAATATTACTAGTACTAGGGGTGATAATGAGCTCGGCCTGTTCATGAACAATTCTGGTTCGGCTCGGTCAAAGCTCGGTCAAGGCTCGATTCGTTTTAGCTCGGTTCGAGTTCGAGTTCGGCTCGAGACGTTAACGAGCCAAACTTGAGTTGTGTCAAGTTCGGCTCGAAAAGCTCGTGAACAGGCTCGATTAACTTTTTATATATGTAAATTATATATTATGTTATATAAATAAAATTATTTATTCTAGTTATTATATTTATGAATAAACTAATAGTCTTATTGCTAAATATTAACAACAAAAAACAAACATCTTCAAAAAATTTATAATAGAGAACACATATAAACTAAGAATAATATTAGGTGAAACTGTTCGTGAACAGTTCGATAAGGGCTCGTTCAAAGATTGGTCAAAGCTCGGCTCGATTATGGCTCAGCTCGTCAAAGTTCAAGCTCGGCTTGAGTTCGACTAAATTTAAACGAACACGAGCCGAGCTAAGCAGAGTCCGGGCTCGGCTCGCTCGATAATCACCCCTAACTAGTACTAGGTTAGTGCCCGTGCAATGCACGGTTTTAAAAATAAAAATTGATATTACTTTGACATACAAATGTAAAGATCACCTCAAGGTTGACATAACAATTTTTAATGTTTGAATCTATTACGATTTAAAAAAAAAAAATTGTATTGAATTTCCTTATTCTATTATTTTATATAATCAAAAATTAAAAAAGAATTACAAAAGGGAAATGATTAAAAATACCGTAATACAAACAATTAGGATGGAGAAATGTATTTCTATTTTTATCTCATATATTTTTAATGCACTTCATGGGTTATATGGGGCTATTTTCATAGGAAAGACCAATCTGGAAAAGGATTTTATTTTCATAGGGAAGAGTCATGTACAATTAATTTACTACCTCCGTTTCTTATTATTTGCAACGATGTGACATAAAGTAGAGAGAAAAAGTGTCAAATCGTTGCAAATAATAAGAAACGGAGGTAGTAATTGTTTTTTAATACAAATTTAGACATTAATTTAATGTTTTTGTTTAACATAAATGTTGTTTATATCATCAATGTGTTGAGAGCTTGACACGTATATATAGGATAATATGTTGTAAATTTGTAATGTTTATGTCAGATATGCTCTGTTTTAGTATATGTTGTTGTAGATAGATTATAGATTATAAAATTTAATGAACACTATTCAAAATTAGATTAAATGATCAATAATCATCAACTTAATGAAAATTAATTTAGTATAAGTTGCATTTGTAAGGGGAAAATATTTCCTTTAGATATTCATGGGTGTATGGTGTACTTCTTTGAAATATTTGGTTGCTGCTGATTTTCATTAACATTTTCATGAATTTGCTTCTAGATTTCTTATTTAGTTGACCTGAAAATATATACTACCTCTAATTTTTTTGGATTTTTTGCTTTGAATAATACAAGCTTTCAACGATTTGCAAAGAATAATACAACCTTCTGTTTATTCGTGAATAATACAAACTTGGCTTCACTTTTACAACGAATGATACAAAACCGGTTTTTGACTTATAAAACAGGTTAAAGGGACACGTGTCACGTTATGATTGGTCCTTGTAATTTTTTTTAAAAAAAGAAAAAAATAGAAAAATAAAAAATAAAAAAAATCAGAAATTATTTAAAAAAATCAGAAAAAAAAAAACAAAAAAAACAAAATTATTATTAAATTATTTATTTTATTTATTTTATTTTTTAAAAAAAAATTGATTTTGATTTTAATTTTTTTTTATTTTCCTGACTTAAAAAAAATAAAAAATAAAATGAATTAATAGTTTTTACGTGAATAGCAGGTTAAAGGTTATTTGTATCATTGGTTGCAAACTTGAGGCCGGACAAGGTTGTATTATTTACGAAAAACCGATAGGTTGTATTATTCTTTGCAAATCGTTGAAAGGTTGTATTATTCAAAGCAAAAAATACTTTTTTTTTAATTTACTCAGTTAGTTTGACTTTTGCACTGTTCATAAAATATACTTTGACTATTGTTTACGATTCATACATAAGAAGAAACATATTCATGTGAGATCTTGTTGGATTCGTTTCAACAAGTAGTTTTTGTAATTTTAACAAACACAGTTAAAGATATTAATCTTCAAAGTTTTACCTCGATAAATATAAAAAGGTGAACAGAGTTAATTTTTTTTTTTTAAAATGGAGGGAGTAAGTGGGAAATTGAAAGTTAATGAAAATTTCAAACTCTCTACAAAACATGTGATTTTACAAAGAAAAATCATTAAACATCAAATGATCACCACATATTAGATTCACAAATTCTGAAAGTGAATTCATATAAGATTTTAATTCCTGTAAGAAATTAATTCTCAATACACCCAAAAACACCTAAGTTTAGGTTTGACTATAGGTAGCGATGACTCCCATCTCCCCTTTAAGTCTCTTAGACTCTAAGCCCAGTATTCCTATGAATCTATGATAAGAGATTAAGAGTCTTGGTTTGGGGTTCAATGAATCTCAAACACTATTATACTATGTTTGGATACAAGTATTTCATTTGAAATGATGGATTTTGGCCAAATTAAATATTTGACAATTAAAAAAATTTGGAATTGGATTTGGCCCCTTTCCCAACCCAAATGATTAAAAAGAAAATGTTATGTATTTCAAATACTTAACAAAGCTATGTCATTTCAAATCCTAAAAACAACCCAAACAAATAATTGTCATTTGAATTATAAAATTTCAATTTCAAAAATTGAATTCATCAATTTGAAATGAATTCCACATATCCAAACACTGCCTTATTGAATTACATATAAATTGAAATTAACTGAATGAAAGCCAATATGATAATTTTTTTTAGATTTTTCTACATGGTGTCCCTAAGCTTCTTGATCTTTTAAGGTGTACACATGTTTTTCAAACGTTTCACATGGTGCCGCTAAATTTCATTAGTTAAACAAGTTGTACCCTACTAAGTCAGTATTAATGGCAAACGTTATGGGTTAATTAATAAATATGGTTTTAGTTTTAGTAATTTAAAAAATAATACAGATTAAGTTCATTAGAATTCCTAAGTGAGGGTAAGCATTTTGAGAAGATATAAAGAGGAGGCTAATTTTTAAAATCTTGTTTTTGAATTGTTTAATTACTAAACTAGCATTATATTTATTTATCATCCTTAACGTCCGCCACTAATAACGACTTAGTAGGTTACAACTTGTTTAACCAATGAAACTTAGGGACACTACCCCATGAAACTTTTAAAAATCATGGATACACATTAGAAAATAAAGAAGCTCAGGGACACCACATAGAGGTTCAGACATTGCTTGGCCTCCCAGAGGGCATGGCCTTTCATAATTTTAATTTGTCAAAGGACTCTACCCTTTTTTATTAAATTTCGAGATGGTTTTGAAGAAGGTTCAGACATTGTTGGAGATATTAATGGAGGCCGAGGCTTACATCCATGCTACAGAATTTTGTTTAGCTAGTAAGCCAGACAAGAAGGAGACCCTTAAGCATGGTGAGGGTAGTCACATGAAGGATGAGAAGAAAAAATAGGTTTGGACAGTGGGCAGTGGTCACAAGGAGCAAAAGGCTCCCAAAAAGAGCCGAGCTTATGAGTTGGCCTAGCTATGAGTATAACAAAGAACTACATGCTATCCTCATGAAGATCAAAGATAAGTTTGAGATTGAAGCCTTTCAGTCTCTACGAGGTCCATCCAAGTTCAAAAAACTCCAACAAGTATTGTCAGTACCATAAGGATAATGTAGAGCATGACACAAATGATTGCTTGACAAGACAATATATATAATTGTAATTGTCATTAATATTTATCTTCTTGATTAATTGCAATCAGAGTTATTTTTATTTGTTCACTTTGTTTCTGTAAGTTATATTCTTAGGCGAAAGTTGTAACATATGTGCAATTAGCCCTCATCCATATAATTTTCCCCTGAAATAATTGGAGCGTTATATAAAAAATTAGAGATAGTTGGTTCACTATATATATAGAAATTGATTTTTTCTTTTTATTTGATGGATGGAATTTGTTAGAAAATATAGGAAGAAAACTCAAGAACTATGGCATGCAATATTTAGAGCAAATACAGAGTAAGAAAGAGAAAGAGGAGGAAAAAAAGAAAAAGTGATGAGTTTTTTATTACTATAGACTAATATGTCTCATATATCCACTAACAGAAAGTGAAAGAGTATTTATACAAATACACCTAAAAACAAAATAAAATGTACTCTCTCTGTAACATAATTCTGGCAACAATTGTCATATTTGGGTGTAACAAAATTCTGGCAACAGACTTTTTCCTTTCTATTTTTGGTAAAAAAAGTCCAATTATTTACAAAAATGTCATTACTTAAAAAATTAAACAAAGATTAATGAATAATTAAAATTTAATCACTCTCCATCATACCTCACTCTCTCTCCTCCTCCACCTTCCCTATCATCACCTCCACACCCTCCTCACCTCCCAGCCACTGTCGCCACTGCCACCACCCTCAACCTTCGAAACCCTAGCCACCACTGCCACCACCCTCAGCTTTTGATACCCCAACCACCTTCAAAACCCTAGCCACCATTTCCACCACCCTCAATCTTCAACACCCTAGCCACATTCGAAACCCTAGTTACCACTGCCACCATCCTCAACCTTCTAAACCACTACCACATTCGAAACCCTAGCCACCACTGCCACCACCCTCAAGCTTCGAAACACTAGCCACCTTCAAAACCCTAAACCTTCATTTTGATTTGAGTTCGAAACACTAGCCACCACCCTAAACACAGCCACCCCCTACAGTCAGCTTCGATTTTGATTTGAGTTTTAGGGTTTTGAATTGGGTTTTTGTGTTTACATCTTGATTTTGATATGATTTTTGGGTTTTGAATTGGGTTTTTTTTGCTTTTGATTTTCGAATTGGGTTTTCATTTTCGAATTGGTGGTTGTGCCGGTACTCGTGTGCGGGTGGCTGCGCTGGTGCTCTTGTTGCTGGTGGCTGGTGCTTGTTCGCCGGTGATTGTTGTGTGGTGAGTGGTGAGCAAGGTGGTGGTGGTGTGGTGTTGTTATTTGGGTCTTTAGTTAGGTTAAGTTTGATTAGTAGTGTGGGATTAGGGTTTTGTTTAATGTATTAAAATCAGATTAAGAAATTTTCCCTGGGAGTCCGCGCACACCCACTTTGTTGCCAGAATTATGTTACGGAGGGAGTACTAATTATCATTTTATTAACCAACTAACTATATTATTTCACCTTTATACCCCCTTTCAAGCTTGACCAAGATTTCAGTCCAAGCTTGAATGACAGATCAGAATGAAGAGCCCCCGGTAATGCTTTAGTCAGAATATCAACAAGCTGTCCTGAACTTGGAATATGATCAACACAAAGAAAACCTGCTTCAATTTGCTCACGAACGTAGTGAAAATCCCTTCAATTCGAATGTGCTTAGTCTTTTCATGGAAGACTGGATTATGAGCAATGTGCTGAGCTGATCTGTTATCACAAAATAAGAGTATAGGTTTAACAAAAGAAAGATTTAAATCTTCTAAAACTCCAGCTATCCAAGTAAGTTCACTTGCAGTGAAACTAAGACTACGATATTTAGCCTCTGCTGAAGACTTACTAATTGTAGCTTGCTTCTTGGTCTTCCAAGAAATCAAGTTTGGCCCAAGAAAAACACAACAAGAACTAAGTGACCTACTAGTAAAAGAGCAACTGCTCCAGTCTGCATCTGAGTAAGCTGTGATGACAGTGGAAGGACAAGACTTATAATGTAGACCAACATCCAAAGTACCTTGAAGATATCTAACAATATGCAAGGCTGCCCTGAGGTGTGGTATTCTTGGAGAATGCAAGAATTGACTAAGATGTTGAACACTATACGAAAGATCAGGCCTTGTGATGTTTAGATATAATAACTTTCCTATAAGTCTTCTAAATACCTCAGGTTCAGACAACAAATCCCCATTTTCAGGAGACAATTTAAGACCAGAGGGAAGGCGGGCCACATTAGGATTACAATTCTGTAAACTAGCAGATACTATGATATCTTTAATATATCTTTATTGATAAATGAACAAACCTTCACAAGTCTTTGAGATTTCAAGACCCAAAAAATAATGTAAATCTCCTAAGTCTTTAATAGTAAATTCTTGATGCAAAAGGTGTTTAACTTCATTAATTTGTTACATAGAAGACCCTGTTATGAACATGTCATCAACATAAATTAAAAGAACTAAAAATTCATCCTTCAAGTGTCTTGTAAAAAGAGAATAGTCCTGTTTAGATTGGACAAAACCCAAAGAAAACAAAAATTTTGTAAGCTCCTTGTTCCACTATCTTGAGGCTTGTTTTAAGCCATATAAACTCTTCCTTAAAAGACACACATGGCCTTGATTAGCCTTAGTATAACAAGGAGGAGGTTTCATGTAAACCTCTTCATCTAAGAATCCATGAAGAAAAGCATTATTAATCCAATTGGCATAAAGGCCATTGTTTCATAACAGCCATAGCAAGTATTATTCTGACAGTAGCCAATTTAGCTACTGGACTGAAAGTTTCTTCATAATCTTGACCAAAAACTTGTTGATAACCAGTTACCACCAATCTAGCTTTAAGTCTTTCTATAGAACCATTTGAATTATATTTAACTTTATAAACCCAGTTTGAACCTATGGCTTTTTTACCTTGAGGAAGATTGGTTATATCTCATGTATGATTCTCTTCAAGAGCTTGAAGCTCTTTATGCATAGCCTCAACCCATGCAGGATCATATTTAGCTTGATTGTAATTTGTAGGCGCAATGATTTTTTGAGAAGTTTGAGCAAGAGTATTAATTGAAAAAGTTAGAGACTGAGAATTTTCAGGATCCTCATCTTCAGAATTTATTCTGTGAGGTTTATATGGCACATCAAAATCATTCAAATAAGCAGGAGTTTTGATATGCCTAGTGGATTTTCTAGAAACTGAAATGTGTTCTATGTTTGGGACAGGTTCAGAGGCAGCTTCAAAGTTTTAATTTAAATTTGTGCTGCTATAATCAAAAAAGTTTTCTGACTTATCTAAATTTTGAGGGATATAGTTGCCCTGTGAATTCTGAACTGCATCAGGGGAAGATTCTGAATGATTAGAATCTGTACACTCATGTGAATTAGAAGTAGCAGATTGATTCTGATCAGATTGATCAAGATGAGGAATAATGGCTTGAGATAAATTTGGAGCAATATAAGAATCAGTAGCAGTTTTAGAATTTTGAAATTCATTATTGGGAGTAGAAGAAGAGTGTTTGAATGGGAAAATAGACTCAAAGAAAACAACATCTCTAGATAAAAAAAATTCTTGGAGTTTAAATCCATAACTTTGTATCCCTTGCTACCATAGGGATATCCCAAAAAAATACATTTAGTAGCTCTAGCATCAAATTTTTCCTTGTTATATCTCTACTATTAGCAAAACACAAACAACCAAATACTCTAAGTTCATCATAGTTAGGAGATTCACAAAACAACATTTCATGAGGAGTTTTCCAATTTAATATGGGAGTAGGTAGCTTATTTATAATATGGGTTGTAGCTAGAATACAATGACCCCAAAAATGTTTAGGCAAAGATGTTTGAAATCTTAAGGCTCTTGCTACTTCAAGAAGATGCTTATGTGTTCTTCAACCCTACCATTTTGTTGGGGAACACCAGGCTAGCTTTTTTGATGAATTATGCCATTGGAAGAAAACAAGTTTAAACATTGTTGATTAATGATTTTTGTTCCATTATTAGTCCTAAAACACTTAATGGAGGAAGAAAATTGATTTTTAACATAAGCTAAGAAGTTTGATACAATAGTAAATATTTAAGTCTTGTTGTGAATTAGATATATCCAAGTAGTTCTGGTGTTATCATCCATAATAGTATAAAAATATGAGGCCCCATTAATAGCCTTAACTTTATATGGACCCCAAAGATCCATATGGACTAATTCAAAAGGTTTATTTGCTTTATGTAAACTCATAGCAAAAGGTTGTTTGTGATTTTTTGCCAAAATACATATAGAACAAGGCAACTTAGAAACTTTAGTGCAATTAATATCAGATATATGTTTAATTTTAGAAAGAGAAGCATGCCCTAATCTAGCATGAAAAAGCTCTAAAGAACTCACATTGGAAGTTGCAGTAAGCACTTGAGAGTAAGAATTGTCCAAAGATTTATCAAAGATCTTCATAAAGTACAATCCTCCTGATCTTCTCCCAATAGCCAGTAACTTGGTATTATCAGATGCAAAAAGATAGCATTTGTTGAGGCTGAATTTGACTATAATCCCATGTTGATCAGCTAGTTTCCTAATTGAAATCAGATTATTTGTAAATTCTTATACCAACATTACTTCATCAAGAACAACTCCTGGACATAACAGAACTTGGCCAACTTTATGAACCAACCTAAATAATCCATCAGGCAGGTGAATGGTGACAGGATTAGGAAGAGGCTTAATGTTCATGAGCAAGTTTTAATCAAAATTAATGTGATCAGTAGCCCCAGAGTCTATTATCCATCTTGTGGAATCATTTAATATGCAATAATTGGCTAGTGTCACACCCAGCCCACAAAGGATGTAAACACTTCTTTGCTAGGTTCTTTCTTAGGTATAGTTAAAGAATCAGAATTGGCATTGTTTTGTATGGTTTTAATGACTTCTTGGTAAATGGTGTTGGCCATTTCTGTTTCAACTGAAGAGAGTTTTGAGGGACCTGAAAAATCAAGTGGGGTTTCTTGATCACTGTCATCACCCTGCTGAACCATATAGGCTTTTTTTTTTTTTTTTTGTGGTTTGTGTGTTAATGTTGCCTTTGCTATTCTGCATAGTCATGTACCAATTAGGATACCCTACTAGTTTGAAACATTTTGTCTTTAGTGTGCCCCTTTATCTTACAATGCTCACAAAATTTTTCAGCCTTTTCTTTCTTGTAATCCCTCTTAGTAAAGGTTCTATCTCCTTTATTATTAAAATTTCTAGTAGGTCTTTGTATGGCCATAGAAACAGAATCAGAAGGGACATCTGATTGAATAACTTCCTTTTGTTTCTCTATTTGTCTTACTAGCTAGGCAATAGGCTTTACTTAAACTAGGTAAGGGTTCCATTGTTAACACATTTGTGGCAGCATTTTCATAAGCTTGATTCAACCCAAGCAAGAATTGATGTAATTTTTCCTCATCTTCAAAGTTAAGCAGTCTTTTCAAGAAATTGCAGGTGCAAGATTTAAGAACACCACAAGTGCAAGTAGGCATACGTCTAACACTTTGTAACTCATCCCATAATTTCTTCATTTTACTGTAATATGAAACTAAAGTTTGATTTTCTTGTTTTAATGCAGCAATTTCTTTCTTCAATTTGTAAATCAAGGGTCCATTATAGTGAGCATATCTCTCATTTATCTCAGACCGAATCTCAGTAGCATATTACATATAAGCATAATCCTCAACAAGTTCAGGTATCATGGAATGCAAAAGCCATTCAACAACAAGAAAATTACATCTCTCCCAAGCCAAGTGATTATCATCAGTAGAAGGTGGTTGAGGTAAGGTTCCTTTAAGAAAACCTAATTTATTTTTTGATCCTAATGCCCTCCTAATTCCTCGATTCCAACGAAGAAAATTCTTCCCATTAAACAAAGGAGAGACAATTGCATTACCTGAATTGTCAGCACCACTGATGTAGTAAGGATCATTGTATGGATTGGGAATAAAAGACCCAGAAACTGATTTATCCACTAAAGAAGCTTCTGCCTCGCCATTGAAGATGACTCTTAGCAGCTCCAGCAATTCCCCAAAATTAAAATTAAAAAAAAAAAAAAACAAGAAAGGATCGAAATTATGAGTGAGAGAGAAGAAGAAATCAAAAAAATCGTTCACAACGAGCGATCTAGCTCTGATACCATATGGAATTTGTTAGAAAATATAGGAAGAAAACTCAAGAACTATGACATGCAATATTCAGAGCAAATACAGAGCAAGAAAGAGAAAGAGGAGGAAAAAAAAGAAAAAATGATGAGTTTTTTTTATTACTGTAGACTAATGTCTCATATATCCACTAACTGAAAGTGAAAGAGTATTTAATTTATACAAATACACCTAAAAACAAAATAAAATGTACTAATTATCATTTTATTAAACCAACTAACTATATTATTTCACCTTTATAATTTTAGACCCGATTTTTTTCAAGTTTCCATGTAATGATCTTATGTATTGAGTTGAACATCGTACTATACAAAATCGTAATTGATATAAGAATTATAATCAACAAAGAGGATGTTCGTTCATAATTTGCTACTTGTTTAGTTTGTAGGAATTTTCATTCCGGTAAAAAATATTTCCCATGCTTTAATTTTTCTATTTGCTACCGAATAACAACATTGTCATTTGTTTATTTCATATGAATTTACATTTTCAAAATGGTACGAATTTTAAAATACATATTCCCTACGTTTCGATTTATCTTTTACGTTTTGATTTTGGCACGTGAATTAATGAGATTGTGTAGAAGTGTAATATATTTTGACACTAATATAGCATCCGTGCAATGCACGACTTAAAAAATTATAGTGAAATATATTTTGCATAAAATATTTTAAAATTTGCATAAAATCTTTATTTATTATATTTATATTCTACCATTGAATACAAAATATTATAATATTAATTAAAATTTCATATACTTTGTATATATTTATAATATAACTATGCATTTTTTTAAATAGGTGATTGAATCAATATGGGGGAGAGGACTCATCACGGATGATCCATCTATCGATCTCTTTTGTGAAGAATATGTTTAATGGAAAAATTGAATTTTTCTGGTGGTGTACCCTACTAACACCAATTACGTACATTTTTGCATATTGGGGATGGCTAAAAATATCTGTCACCATTTACCAGGAGACCCACAATTTGTAACAAAATTTTAAAAGATTAATGCATGATATTTTTTAGTAATAATTTGATTGAAATTCAATTTAATAATAGTTATGCTCAATATAATTTTAAAAATTAAGATCAACGATAAATAAGAAATTAAATATTATCTATTTTTTGTCTTCAAATTATTATAATATATATGGATAGGAATACAAAAAAAAAAATTGCATGAGAAGTCAAAGATATCAACAACAAAAAATATTGTGTAAAATGGTACACTAAATTTAATTAAATGCTTAACTTTAATGTAACATGAACAGATTTTGTGTTAAGTTTAAACTATTTTAAAAAATTTTGAACCCTTAATGATTGCCATCATACGTTAGTCATTAATTTTGACGGATAGTTTGGATAAAATATAATAAAATTACTTTTATACATTATTAGTATTTTTTTTAATGAGATATATTTCTTGGAAATAAAATAGGAAACTTTAATCTATTTTCTCATAAAAAAAACTTTAATCTATGTTAGAACTTTAAGTATTTTTAAGGCAACTGAATCCCCAACTTATAATAATGAATTAGTGTAAGTGTACCATATTTAATATTTTATCAATCAACAAAGAAGTTTCCATAAGAAAAAATTGTAAGCTTTCAATATTTCATAATAACGATGATTCTAATAATAAATTAATGTAAGTATATCATATTTACCAGCATACTTTATAATAATAGGTTTTCAATGATATTTTATTATTATTGTATTGCCAGATTTGACATGTTAAATATTTTTATGCATAATTTACCATATTTTATTTCCACATTATATCATGAAAATTATATGTTTACAGTGATATATTAACTTTTATTTTTATTTTTTTGTCATACTAGGTTAGTATCTCGTGCGATGCACAGTTGTAAAAGTTTTATATATTAGTGAAATTAAAAATAATATTTACATATTATCAAAAATTAAAACCATACATTAAAAAAAAGCAACAACAAAAATCCAATTTTATATTATTGTATAACTTTTTATAATTTATATAGTTAAATTTAAAAGAATATTTTTTTTGTAAGCCATAAGTCACTAACAACCATAATTTATGTGCACATAAAAATTGTATCAAATAAAATACATAATATTTACCAATGGAGAAAAATGACACATGTCTTATTATGAGGTAGGAAAAATGGAACTACATTTATTTTAATTTTTTTTTGTTGTAAATTGTAATACTAACTTTCCTTTTTTTTTGGTAAGTGTAACTCTCCCAATTTATTTTAGGCAAATGGAGAGTGTTTCTTTCTTTACAAATGTATTTGAATAATTTAGACTAAATGCATTATGTTTTCTTTGGAAACATGGTGACACTGAATTAGCACTACTACAATAAAAGTCTAATGCAACGCTTTAGATGCAACGCTTATATCTAATGTAACGGTTTTATGCAACGATTTAGGCTAATGCAATTGTTTTATGCAACGTTTTAGGCTAATGCAACGGTTTCTTGCAACATTTAGTAACAAGCATTGCATTAGCCTTAGATATGCAACACTTTTAATGTCTAATGCAACAGTTTACATTCAACCGTTGCATTAGGGTATACCCAAAAAATAAAACCTCACCATATATCTATAACCGTTGCATTAGGGCCTTAGGGGTGTATCAAAAAAAGCGTTGCATTAGACTACTCTATTTAAGAGATAATATCCAGCCGTTGCATTAGGGGTGTCTAAGCCAAACAATTAAATTAATGTAACTGTTATTATTATTCTTATCCTTAATCCTTATTCTTCTTCTTATTATTATTATTGATATTATTAATAATATTATCATCATCATTATTATTTTTCGGCTGATTGTTCCAACAATTTTTTTTGGGCTGACTTTAGCGGCGAAGGTTTTTCGACCGACTTTACTAGCGACGGTTTTTAAAAACGACTTTCTCGATCGGCGAATTTTATTAAAATTAAATATAAAATCAAAAATTAAAATAAAATATTAAAATTAGATTTAAAAAAAAAATTGGCGGTTCAATTTTTTTCATCTCCATCAATTTCGTGCTGTTGGTTCGTCCTTCGTTCACCTCCATCAATTTTTATTCATCTCCATCAATTCACTTCCAAGAAATTCGTGCTGTTCAATTCGTTCACCTCCATCAATTTACCCCTATCCATCAATCGATTGTTCGTTCTATTCTTGTGTGTTGTTCGTTCGTCCAAGGCAGGGTAGTTTCTTTTGTCCATTGTTGTTCGTTCGTCCAGCTACTGGCCTGGGTTGAGGTAATTGTTTTTCCTCTTATTTATTTTTCTTCTCATTGTTTGATAATTTTTATTAGTCATTAGGTGAATTTTTCTAAGTTCTTGAATTAGGTTAATTTTAATATGTTGTTAAATTGTATGATAATTTTGTAGGTCTTTGTTCTTTGAAGTGTTATGAATTTTCTTTGCTTTGGGGGGAGAAGGGGTTGTTAAAATTTCATTTTTAGGGTTGATAATTTTCGTTGCTTAGGGGGGTGGGGTTGATAGGGGACGCGATTGTTGTTTTGGAGGAGTTGGGGTTACCGTTTGGGAGGGGTCTATGTGCGTGGTTGTAGTGGGGGCGATTTTGGGGCGGGGGTGTTGTAGTGGGGGCTGTTTTGGGGGGTGGGGTGTTGCAATGGGGCTATTTTAGGGGGTGGGGTGTTGTAGTGGGGGCTATGAGGGGCTGCTATGGGGGGCTGGGGGCTGTTGTATGCAGTGGGGGGCTGCTGTGGAGGGCTGGGGGTTGTTGTGGGCAGTGGGGGGTTGTGGGGGGGGGGGGTCGTGGGGGGCTGCTGTGGGGGGCTGTTATATGCAATGGGGGGTTGTGGGGGGCTGCTGTGGAGGGCTGGGCTTCTGACTGTATTGGCAATTTTGCTGCTTTTGGTTGAGCTCATCAATGGATAATGGGTCCTTGTCTAAGGGGGTGGCTTAGGTGAGGGATGTAAGGAGGTGCTGGAGTGGTTTAGATGCAGCCAGCATATTGCTGAAACTGCTGAGATGGCAAGTGTTAACACCGATTTTATAAGAATTTAACAATTTTTATTATTTTAAAAGGCAGACCTATTAACATTCGGAAGTATTGTCAAAGTGAGCTGAGGTTGGGTCAAATCTCAAACGTGTTCTCCTTTCTCAGGCCTTATTTTTCCTAGAAGTTTTTCTAACCTCCCTTCTAACCATCTCTGCTGTCAATTCTCTTGCCTTTGCATCCATTTAAGACATTGTGATTAAACACAAGTATCCACTTGATGAAAATGGGAGTAGAATTAAGAAAATTGAAGCTAGTTTTGGTATTTTTCTGTTTGGCCTTGAGATTCATGGGGTCTGGCTTGATTTATAATAAGGATTTGTTTAGGTAATTAATAGGTATGGGAAATCTTCGGCCAAGGATGAGATCTAGCTGGAGTTAATGTTTCTATTAGTTTGGTTGTTCAAGGGTTCTCACTTGATAATGGTGTTGATATGGATGTATTTACATATGGCTAATCATCGGCTAAGGATGAGACGTAGCTGGGGTTAATGTTTGTATTAGTCGGGTTGTTTGTTTCTTTAGGTTTTGTTTATAATAATCTCTATTGACAGCATCCATCTTTGAATGTGGTTGCATGTTTCAAAGTTATTTGCTTGAAAGTATATGTTCTGGCTCAAAATTTTCCCATACCATGACAATAGACGTTATAACTTGTAATGCAAATGGAATTTTATGTGAATTTCCATATTATTTGGACTTGAGGAAAGCGTTACACTGGACATAGGATATTTAATGCAGAATTTTCCTTGATCATACAAATACAGAATCTCATTTTATATTACTGCAATTGTTTAAGTTTCAGCTAGATGGGAAACAATTAGGGTAGCTTTGTTTGGTTCAACGTATTTTTGCTGTGGTGAACATGTATTTTCTGATCCGAACATCTAATTTGACTAAATCTTATATGTTAATCCATAAGTAAAAAGTATATTCATTGAGATACTTATTTTATTTGTATTAATGGGTAGTTTTCTAATATGTAATTTATATAATATATATTTTGTTACGGATTTAAAGATATTTTGTTACTTGCTGGATATTAGCTTCGATTTGCAAATAACAAACTTTGTTGGGTTTTAAAGAAATACTTCCTGCTTTTATTGAGTTTAAAATAATAAAGTGTAACAACTAAAAAATTGAGGAAGTAAATAACAAACACTAAAATTTATTTATAACAATATGGTAAAGCTAGTAATATGCTCATAGAAAACTTGATTACCGGATAAATGTTTTTAGGCAACATTGTAAATTTGTAATATGATAAATGTCCAACTCAATCAATTCTTTTGTTCATTTTCTTTATTTTTTTTTCCTTTTCACATTACTAGATAAATGTCTTTTAGGCAACATTATAAATTTATAATATAGTAATATAGTAATATACTATAATCTATAAACGAATATAATTACACTTTGTCACTAATACAACCTAATAAATCAACTTTATAAAGAACAATAGAACAATAGGAAGATCCAAATGCTGTCCATTTCCTTACTTCCTAAATCCTAAGGGAAAAAAATATCAAATGTATGAATATAATTGGCAAGCAAAAACAATAATTCAATTCTGATCAAGTAATGTATGTCATATTGTCGGCACTCGGCAACAAAATAAATTGATAGCATTAGTCATATACATTTGCATACTGAATTAAAAAACTATGGGCAACAATTACAAACTTCTGTAAAAAAAAATTGTTTGGCAAACTTTTAATTAAAAACAAATTATGGGCAAACATCTAAAAACTAAAAAAAAAAGAACTCAATTACAAATCATGAACGCAAACCTTCAAAAATCTAATTTGGGGCAAATTAATAGGCATACACAACTACTAGCAAATTTCCAGATGCATTTCAGCAAAAACCAATTCCAGAATTTTTTACCAAGTATATATTCAACACCAACAACAATGGAGGCTTATTTATAGCTAAATTCCAGTGTACAAATTGAATAGAAAAATGACCATTAATGAAAACCAAAACCTCCATTCTTGGATTGGTTTAGGGATTTGATTAGATTAAAGAAGAAATTTTAGTGAGGTATATGTTGTTTTTGGGAAAGAATAACAAAGAAAATAGTCTTAATTTGAACAAGAAATGTGATTAATAGGGGATTGGAAATTGAAAAGGAAATAAATGTATTTTTGGTAATTAAAATCTTTGATATATGAGTAATTGAAGGACTAATTCAGTAATTTTAGGAGTACGAGGAACTAGGGAAGAGGAATTGAGCAGGAATGTACGGTACTTTGTGTTTTTTTTTTTAAAATCTGTTATATTAAAAAATTATTGTATTTGGGCCTTTTCCTCTTGGGCCCAGGGCAGCCGCCCCACATGCCCTGGCCCAGGAATGGGCCTGGCTGTTATATGCAATGGGGGTTGTGGGGGGCTGCTGTGGAGGGCTGGGGGCTGCTGTGGGGGGCTGTTGTGGAGGGCTGGGAGTTGCTGTGGAAGGCGTGGGGGGCTGCTGTGGAGGGGTGGGGGCTGCCAGTCTGCCACTGCTACCCTGAAGCTGTTACCAGCACAGCCAACAATCGCAGCAGCCACGAGAAAATGCCTAGGTGGCGTTCTGCTGCTCAGGTGGGGCGTGGTTGTTGTAAGTTCAATGTACACTTAAGAAGGGGGGGGGGTTTGAATTGAGTATGTGTGTTTTTTAAATCGTTTTCAAGGTTTGTTTATCTTTTTGTGAGAACAACGATAGAACAGTAAATAAAGAGTAGGGACACAAAGATTTAACGAGGTTCGGCTTCTAAACAAGCCTACGTCCTCCACTCTCTCACCAATATTATTAATCAACTCAGAATAATAAAAAGGTTACACACTCAATTAAATGCTACAACTTTGTAACACTTAATTCCCCAACTGTTAACTCTAACAGTTCACTCAGTGTTCACAGAACACTCCCCAACCACTTCCCTCTAAGTGGTTCAAATATTACAAACTTTAATCTCCGTAAGTTTTTCTCTTAAAGATGGATATGGAGATGGTTTTTCTCTAAGGATAGACTCTCAGAAAATATGACTTGGTTTTCTTTGGAGAGCAAAAGTCTTCTAGGGTTTTTTCAAGAGATTGTTTATATAGGCAAGGAAAAAACCGTCCTCTAGAAGTGTGCTTGGAGACTTGTCTAAATTGTGCAAACAAGCTCAGCTGACACAAGTAGAAAGGCACCTATTTCAGACCTTTGTCTCCTTCCACTACATGTAGTGGAAAGTACACTAGAGTCCAAACAAGTACATTGCAAAGCTGATTTTGTGAATCAATTTGGCAGATTTCCAAAACATAAGTGATCCATATTTTTCAAATAAATTTTCAAAAATAATTTTGAACACTAAAATTTGTACGGATCACTTAAGTGCACGTGCGTAATACTGAGGTCTGTTCCCACTGTGGTCTCAGTACTACTAAGTCTACATCTGGTAAAGAGAACCGTTCCAAGCTTATTCTTTGCCCGTTCTTAGCTTGTTCTTGGCCTGTTCTCTTTACTGGATATAAACTTAATATCTTTTTGCTCTTTACTTAGAAACACAAAGAATATTTTCCTAAGTCTATTTTACAAGAAGATCCTAGAAGTACAAAAATGAAAAGACTTCAAGCTCTTGACTTCTGATTCTTCAAGTATCTCAAGGTCTTCAGATTTGCCTTGAAGAGTTCTCACTTGAATTAACCTGTTCAATTACAAACATGCATAACAATCAAGTATAGAGAACTGGTTTGTCATCCATCAAATCAAACATGGTTCAACAGTCGTGTTGCTGCCCTGTTGCTGTCCTGCTGCGCATTCTGTTCTGCTCAAGAGCGCCACTTCTTCCACCACTTTCCGTGGATAGCGGCGTGATGGTGGTGGTGGTGCATCTTGAGGCACTTGCAAAGTGAAAATATGTAACTATGCACTACAACTATATGACAAATTACAACTTCACTCTAAATGTCTATATATACTAGTCGTGGATCGTTTTATATTTTGTTTAATTGGCTTCACCATTTGGCTGTATGGTTAGTTTTTTAGTTCAGTATGGTTAGTTTAGTTCACTAGATATGAATTGATAATCTAAAAATTGTTACGTGTGTTTGAGATACATTACCTCTTTTATAATTTACCTCTAGGAAATAATGGTTGAAGGAAATAAAGCATGGTGAGAGTTTCCTAAATGGACTCATGAGTATGAAAAAGGAGCTGATGACTAAATTGAGAAGACTTTCGCCATCAAGTCTCAAGGAAACCAAATCCGTTGCCCTTGTATTGTTTGTCATTTTCGTTATTGGCAACATAGGATTGTTGCGAGAGATCATTTGATTTGCAATGGTTTTATTCCAAAAGAAGATGATTTGTCACAACTAGGGGTTAAAATGATTGGTATCCTCTATGTTTTAGGGGGGTTTTGAAATAAGGAGAGGGCTACCCAATAATATGCTACAAAATTTGTTCCAAAAAATATAATAAATACGAAATTAAATGTAGAAATAAATATAAGTGATGCAAAAGATAATAATAACTTAAATTGCTGTTAATCAAGGTAGATTAAGGTTAATTGACAAATTACAAATCAATGTGTTGTCAAATCAATAATCATTGGAATGTGTGTCATTAATCATTACATAAAACCTTTTATACAAGAATCTCTTTACTACCTCTTGTAAACTATCAATGTGGGGTACATTTATTTCACCTATTGGTCTTTTTGCCGAAGTTTCATGCTGAAGTTAAATTTGTCACGTGTCTTCATATGATGGTGCCATGTGGACCAGTAAGGTGCTGCCATGTGGACTCGAAGTGTCTTGCTACATGGCCCTGTAGTGCCTTGCCACGTGGCCCTTTACTTGAGGATTCATTAGGGCTTCGTCTTGGCCCTTCAATTGACTGGGCCTTATCCTCTATTTGGGCCAATAAATTGGCAATAACTTTTGCCCCTCAAAAGGAGGAAAATTTAGACTAATTTTTCCCCTTTTGAACAGTTCCTCTTTAATTAAGGCCCCTAACCAGCTTTTGGTGGGAAAATAAGGAAATTTTTCGAAATTTGAAATGATTGTGGTCTATAAATACCCCCTAATCATTTTCCCAAATCATTTTCAGCATTTGTATTTTTAGAGATTGAACGTAGAGAGATATACTCTGAGTAAAAACTGTGAAACTTCAAAATTTCTCTGTGAATTTGGATTGAATCTTAGAATTTGCAAGAACTTGTTTGAGTTTTACGAAGAACTTTACTTTGATCCAAGGTTTGCAGTTGCAGGAGCTTTTCCAACTTTTCTTAGACCGAGTCGTCAATTCTACAACCATGTATTCATTTCTTCCCTCTTCCTTTTCTTTGTGTTTTATCTTTTGCATTCGGCCTTCTAAATCCAATAGTATTGCCGAATCCTCGAGTAGCAAGGAATCTAGGGTATCTGGACCCGTCTTCTCTTGGTCGAGCTCTAAAGCCCATTCTCTGAATATTCCTCCTTTTGAAACTATGCAGGGTACTATGGCGAGGTTAAAGCAGACAATGCAATACAACCCTCCTCCCGAGGATTCACTTAGGACGCCTGACCAGGAAGATCGTGAGGAAAAGACGACCGGCCCAGAACCTTTAAGTTCTGAGCGGCCAGAGGTCGAGATAACCAAGTCCAAAGTGGACGTGGAGGAGAGGCCCGATGTTCCTGGGTCTTCAAAAAAGCGAGCATATAGGTTTTATGACCCAAGCATGTGCATGATGTTAAAGACCTGCCATGACTTGTATGCACCTAAGCTGCTCGAAACAAAGATAGCCTTCATTCATTGTGAGGGCTACGACATCATTGTGCCGAAGCTGGAGAAGACCGTGAGGGTATTACCCAGGAATGTCTTCCCGGTCTATGAGGCTGTCTTTGAGCTTGGGCTCCGTTTCCCACTTCACCCTTTCATATTGGAAGTGTTGGAGGGATACAAGCTCGGCATCTGGCAACTCACTCCCAATTCCTGGGCGAACATTTTTGGTTACATGGACACCTGTCAACTGAAAGGTTACAGGATGTCCTTTGGTATTTTTTCTCATATGCACCATTTGAACAAAGCTGAGAACAATTGTGATGCCTGGTACATTCTTAGTACTCGGCCTTCCTATCAAATGACCTTTTCCAAAAACAATAAGTGGAAGGATTAGAGGAACATGTTCCTTTATGTAGTAGTTGATTATGAGGAGCTTGCTGAGAGGCTGAGCCGAATGAATACCGACCCTTATCTCTGCGGTCGTGATATGGATTTTCCCACTACTCATTATGAGGACGATGTGGTTCTCAAAGGAGTCCACTTTAAAACAAGAACTGTTTTTTCTGCTGGTAAGAAATGCCAGGTCCCGGTAGTTTGGGTGCCGGATTGGACATTTTTTAAGGACAATAATTTCTTGTCCACTGTAGGCTTGAGTCAAGCCATCGATAGAGGTAGATTATTATTCTTCGTTTTGCTATGGTGTAACTTATCATTTTATCTAACTCCTTTTTTTTTATATAGAGAGAGCTATGTCGAAGCTTTCCAAGGACAAAACTGTAGAGGTTACAAGCGATGCCTACCTCGACGAGATGTAACAAGCCAAGATGAAGGCTTGCGCAGAGAGGAAGGAGGAAACAAAGGTATACTTGTTTTTTTTTTTTGCCTACTCGTCCACCCATAGGCCAAGTAGGTTAATCTTTATAAATGGCTTGCAACACCCCCATTCTGCCCTGATAGAAGCCAAGTAGGGGTGTTGTAAGTTTTTCCAAAAATTGCCCCACTCGGCCATCCATAGGCCGAGTAGGTCATTATTTATAAATTGTTTGCAACATCCCCCCTTGTCCTTCATGGAAGCCGAGAGGGGAGTTGTGAGTGATTCAAGAAAGTTAACCCACTCGGCCATCCTTTGGGCCGAGGGGGTCGTATCTCAAAAGATGCTTGTAACATCTCCCCTTGGCCCTCGTGGAGGTCGAGAGGGGTGGTGTAAGTCATCTTAACAATTTTCCCCACTTGTCCATTCTATTGGCCGAGGGGGTCGTATTTGAGGTGTTACTTGCAACATCCCCTCGGCCCTCATGGTGGTCAAGAGGGGGTGTTGTAAGTCATTTCAAAAATTTTCCCCACTCGGCCATTCTATTGGCCGAGGGGTATTTGAGGTGTTACTTGCAACATCCCCCCTCGGCCCTCATGGAGGTCGAGAGGGGGTGTTGTAAGTCATTTAAAAAAATTTCCCCACTCGGCCATTCTATTGGCCAAGGGGGTCGTATTTGAGGGGTTGCTTGCAACATCCCCCCTCGACCCTCATGGAGGTCGAGAGGGGGTGTTGTAAGCAACTTTATGTTATTGCCCCACTCGGCTATCTTATGGGTCGAGGGGGTCTTATTTGAGGGGTTGCTTGCAGCATCCCCCCTCGACCCTCATGGAGGTCGAGAGGGAGTGTTGTAAACAACTTTATGTTATTGCCCCACTCGGCTATCATATGGGCCGAGGGGGTCTTATTTGAGGGGTAACTTATAATCACCTTCCTTGGTCCTTTTGAATGCCGAGGGGGGGGGGGGGGGGGGGGGATTGTAAGTAACTTAAAACTATTGCCCCACTCGGCTATTTTCTTATCTCTTATTCTTACAAACATCTTATTTGCAGGCAAGTGATGCCCCACCTCAAGGGGCAAGAGAAAGGGTTCCAGTTCTTCTCACATCAGGAAGAGGGGCAAGACCCCTTTGATTCCGACTGATAAGGAGAAACAACCGATGATGTAATACCCCAAAATTTTGGGCTATCTTAAATTTTATTTAATTAATTGTTTATTTAATTAATTATTAAGTTGGCCCCTTTAGTAAGCCTAATTATTGACCTTAGCCCAGATCTTTTACTTCATCTTGTCAAAACTCAAGCCCAATAATTCACTCCTCCTCATCACCTCACGGCCCCCTAACTAATTTTTCTTTTAAATTACTTCTTTCCTATTTTCTACCTTAATTAATAAACTTTATCTATTTTTGACCCTATCTAAAAATATAATCTTTGTACTCCTAAACTTCCTACTAGATTTTAGGAGCCTAATATTTCCCTCATGAATAATACCTCATGGCACATTGAGGGTTATTAGAAGGGTTGATGTTCTTTTCTTTCAAAAACACAATCATTCTATAACTCACAAAATTATTCTAAAGCCTCTCTTTTGTTTCAACCCTTCAAAGTTTAGAGCAAGAAGCCAAGGAGAAACCTAGGAAGAACTGTGTGACCACTCGTCCCTTAGGCCATCGACACTTTGCTCTTTTGTTCTTCAAGAAAGGTAATTAGATTGCTTTTATTTAATCTATAAGATAGATTAGTCGTATATTTATAGAATAGGTTTAGAACTATGTAGAATTGCTTAGAATCATGATGAAAGAATTTCGAATTACATGTTAGTGTAAAACCGTGTGTGTCGTGTGATGCTATACTGTTCCATGATATTTTGATGAGTTTATTTCATGTTTTATCTTAATCTATGCATATTCTATGATTCTTGTCAATTAGATTTGATGAATAAATTGTTGAACCTATTATGAAATCTTGGTCGTGTATATGCCGTGAGCCACCCTACTTGTTCGAATGTTTTCATGATAAAAACTTGATCTTTTAATCCTAATCTTGATCTAATAATATTCCTTGATGAAATTCTTGAATTAATTCTTTATCTAGCTGAGTTCTTGAAGCCTAAATTTATAGATCTTGACTAGTTATCCAAATTGTCGTGTGATAATCTTGGAGTAATAATAATATGGTTTGAGTTTCTTGAATAAAATCTAAGCATGAGTTTTTATTTTGTTAATCTAGTATTATTGATCTAATCATGATATTTCTAGAGTTATAAAAGAAGGAATTAATCTCGTTTATTTTATAAAAGAGCCGAGTAGTATTTCAATATATAAGGGTCTGATTTTTTACTTGTTTTATGATAAAAGATTAGAGTTTGAACTTGTTCTTGAAATTATTTTAAATTTATTTAATTAAAGCTTGTGTTTTAACTTGATTAAAACTTGATTTCTTGGTTATTAAGATTCGAAATTGCCGAGTGAAAGAAAGAATAAAAGATTAGATTTTTAGGGTTCAATTAATTAAAAGACTAGAATTTGATTATGTCCTTGGAATTATTTTAGTTAATTTAAACTTGTGTGTTATATTGATGATGAATTTGATTATGTGAATTACATTAATGAATTAATATGTTATTATTACTAAGAGGAGCCGTGAACCTGTGGTAAGTATTGGGCAAGTTTTCGACTTCTAAATTTTGTCTATGATTGGATTATGTTGTTGAATCATGAATATTGCATGCCTTTACGTCTGAACTTGTTGAATTAAGTAATATTAATGCATGAGAAATTTTCGAATGATGATGTCAATTAATTGTATATTTCGAGCATGAGTCTAGAGTTATGGGTTAATAAGAGTTGAACTAGAATTGGTTAGAAGTCAAGTCGTGTCAATGAAAGTAAAATTGTGAACTAGAATGATGAATTTGAAAAGATAATAATCTAAGCAGTGATCGCCCATCTAGTGGCTAAAGTGCCATGAAAATGGGTATAGTGGAAGCCACTGCCCCTTCTGCGGTTTTGGGACAGTTCTTGATCCCAGTGCTCAGGAAGTGGATCAAAAGTGGTTGACCCGGCATGAGCAAGGAAAGTTGGGGGAAGTAGATCCTTTGTGGTTGACCCCTTACGAGCATAAGACTGTGTCGTGGATTAGCACCCTCGAAGTGAACAAGAAATTTAAAGTCAATAATGATAGTCTAGAGTCTAGAGTTAGTGTTAGCTCGTCTTGAAAGTCTTATTACAGTATTCCAATGTGTCTTGTTTCCGCTGCGTACTTGTGTTCTAGTTATTGTGAATGTTATCTCTGTTGACTTGTATGAATGTTCTGTTGACTTATTTTGATTATTATATTTCTAATTGCGTTCTATTGATTAAGTAGAACAATCTAATTACTCCTCATTGACTGTGGACCCCCTAACCCCTTTTTCAGGTACAGAAGAAGAGTAATTGGGTTACGCATGGGCAGGGAATGTGAGCTTGCGAGGATAGAAGTTATTTACTTATATGTCTTTTCTAGCCTTTGTAATAACTTTTTAGTGGACTTTCCGTAATTGTTAGTTATAATGGTCTTTGGTATTTTAATTATTCCGGACGATTTATTGGTTTGATTGAATAAATTGAACTAAGTTTAGAGCTTCCGCTGTTATTAATGAATTTAAAATTAAAAGTTTATGGTTAATAATGATCCGTGTTGTTGTATTCTCCGAAAACAACGTTGCTAAAATGCGGGTCGTTACAGTTGGTATCAGAGCTGAATTTTTAGGTTAATTCACCATAAGTAATCCGTGAGATTGTGTGCTTTATTTTCCGAGAGTATGACCTAACTAGCTTTGCCACAAGAATTTAAAAGAGTGTTTACTTGGGATAGGCTATTTTCATTCTTTTGCGATTTTTTCATTTAAGATTTAGTTGTCCTTTTTTTTATTATCTTAACTTGGGTACTGTTTTGTAGAATGGCAAGCCCGGGAAGATCACTCAATAGTCGCGATCGAGGTCGCATGCTAGAAGGTGCGATCATCAGCTTAGCCCAGAGAAGAATGCAATGGAGGCCAGACCACGTTCGACCGATTTTCCCGTCATCGACCTCCCACATATGACGGCACAGTAGATCCTGTGATACTTGAGAGGCTAGGTACGTGAGATGAGGAAGCTGTTTGATGCGACCGACAGCCCGGATGAAGAGTGAGTTCAGATCTCCAGCTATTATCTTCGACTGGAAGCTGAAAACTGGTGGATGATAGTTCATCCACAAGGAAGATCTATAAGGGGCATGCCATGGGAAGAGTTCATCGCTAAGCTGCAAGAGCGATTCTACCCCGAAATACTTAGATGGCAAAAACAAGAAGAGTTCCATATGCTCATTCAAGGAACATGTCAGTGCAAGCGCACACAGACAAGTTTGCAGAGTTGTCAAGATATGCCACCACGGTAATTCCGTCTTAAGAAGAGAGACTGAAGAGGTATATCAAGAAGCTGGATCCTCGCATTAGAGTACATGTCATCAGCAGCGGAGCAGTGATGTTCTAGATTGCTTACGAGGTGGCCTTAGAGATTCAAGCGTCTTTGGCTGAAGAAGAAGCTTCGAGGAAGAGAGTCATAGAGAGCCAGCCTCCTCCAGCAGTGAAGAGGCCACGATTCCAGCCATCCCAGATGCCGCAACAACAGAGCAACTAAGCAATCGGATTTCAAGAGACCAGAGTCTGCAAAAGTTGCAAGAAAGAACTTCACCCGAGGAAGAACTGTGATGGGTCTGCGGTAGTATGCTACATGTGTGGTCAAGAAGGGCACAAGTCTTGGGTGTGTCCGAAGAGTAAACCAGCTACAACTGAGAGCAAGGCACCAGTGAAGAACTGTATTTTCTGCATGACCCAAGAGGAGGTAGATGCGCGGCCCGATATAGTTGCGGGTAAATTTCTTGTTTATAAACTGTCTTCTTTAGTATTGTTTGCTGCGGTCCTATTGTTCCCTTTATTGCAAAATCTCTTGTCTGTAAAGCTAGTTTGACGGGAGAGTCTTCCGTGAAATCTAGTGTAACTCTACCTTTGAGGGAAGACTTTTCTTGTAATTGGGAATTCAAGGACATTCCAAGGAAGAACAACTCGACGCGACCCTCGTGATCAAATCTCCTGCAAACGTTTTTCTCATGGAGATACCGGGAAGACTTCTAGGAAGGAAGGTGGAACTTAACATTGATCTGATTCCGGGAACGACACCTATACCAAAGGATACCTACGGAACGGCGCCAGCAGAACTCGAGGAACAAGTCCCAGTTGCAGCAATCTCCTAATTCTTTGTTCTTTCCTTTGTTTTGTTTGTTCTTAGGCGTGTGCTTCCTTTTGAAAAATTTCGAGAACGAAATTTTCTTAAGGAGGGGTGACTGTAATACCCCAAAATTTTGGGCTATTTTAAATTTTATTTAATTAATTATTAAGTTGGCCCCTTTAGTAAGCCTAATTATTGACCTTGGCCCAAATCTTTTACCTCATCTTGTCAAAACCTAAGCCCAATAATTCCCTCATCCTCATCACCTCACGACCCCCTAACTAATTTTTCTTTTAAATTACTTCTTTCCTATTTTCTACCTTAATTAATAAACTATATTTATTTTTGACCCTATCTAAAAATCTAACCTTTGTACTTCTAAACCTCCTACTAGATTTTAGGAGCCTAATATTTCCCTCATGACTAATACCTTCTTTTCTTTCAAAAACACAATCATTCTACAACTCAAAAAATTATTCTAGTCTCTCTTTTGCTTCAACCCTTCAAAGTTTAGAGCAAGAAGCCAAGGAGAAACCCAGGAAGAACCGTATGATCACTCGTCCCTTAGGCCCTCGACGCTTTGCTCTTTTGTTCTTCAAGCAAGGTAATTAGATTGCTTTTATTTAATCTATAGGATAGAGTAGTCATATAATTTTTAGAATAGGTTTAGAACTATGTAGAATTGCTTTGAATCATGATAAAAGAATTTTGAATTACATGTTAGTGTAAAACCATGTGTGTCGTGTGATGCTATACTGTTCCATGATATTTTGATGAGTTTACTTCATGTTTTATCTTAATCTATGCATATTCTATGATTCTTGCCAATTATATTTGATGAATAAATTGTTGAACCTATTATGAAATCTTGGTCGTGTATATGCCGTGAGCCACCCTACCTGTTCGAATGTTTTCATGATAAAACCTTGATCTTTTAATCCTAATCTTGATCTAATAATATTACTTGATGAAATTCTTGAATTAATTCTTTATTTAGATGAGTTCTTGAAGCCTAAATTTATAAATCTTGACTAGTTATCCAAAGTGTCGTGTGATAATCTTGGAGTAATAATAATATGGTTCGAGTTTCTTGAATAAAATCTTAGCACGAGTTTTCATTATCTTAATCGTGTATTATTAATTTAATCATGATATTTCTAGAATTATAAAAGAAGGAATTAATCTCGTTAACTTTATAAAAGAGCCGAGTGGTATTTCAATATATAAGGGTGTGATTTTTTACTTGTTTTACGATAACAGATTAGAGTTTGAACTTGTTCTTGAAATTATTTTAAATTTATTTAATTAAAGCTTATGTTTTAACTTTATTAAAACTTGATTTCTTGGTTATTAAGATTTGAAATTGCCGAGTAAAAGAAAGAATAAAAGATTAGATTTTTATGGTTCAATTAATTAAAAGACTAGAATTTGATTATGTCCTTGGAATTATTTTAGTTAATTTAAACTTGTGTGTTATATTGATGATGAATATTATTATGTGAATTACATTGTTGAATTATTATGTTATTATTACTAAGAGGAGCCGTGAACCTATGGTAAGTATTGGGTAAGTTTTCGACTTCTAAATTTTGTCTATGATTGGATTATGTTGTTGAATCATGAATATTGCATGTCTTTACGTATGAACTTGTTGAATTAAGTAATATTAATGCATGAGAAATTTTCGAATGATGATGTCAATTAATCGTATATTTCGTGCATGAGTCTAGAGTTATGGGTCAATAAGAGTTGAACTAGAATTGATTAGAAGTCAGGTCGTGTCAAAGAAGGTAAAATTATGAACTAGAATGATGAACTTGAAAAAATTATAATCTATGAAGTGACCGCCCATCTAGTGGCTAAAGCGCCATGAACATGGGTATAGCGGAAGCCGCTGTCCCTTCTGTGGTTTTGGGATAGTTCTTGATCTCAATGCTCGGGAAGTAGATCAAAAGTGGTTAACCAAGCATGAGCAAGGAAAGTTGGGGGAAGTAGATCCTTTGTGGTTGACCCCTTACGAGCATAAGACTGTGTCATGGATTAGCACCCTCGAAGTGAACTAGAAATTGAAAGTCAATAACGAAAGTCTAGAGTTAGTGTTAGCTCGTCTTGAAAGTCTTGTTACAGCATTCCAATGTGTCTTGTTTCCGCTGCGTACTTGTGTTCTAGTTATTGTGAATGTTATCTCTGTTGACTTGTGTGAATGTTCAGTTGAATTATTATGATTATTATATTTCTAATTGCGTTCTACTGATTAAGTAGAACAATCTAATTACTCCTCACTGGCTATGGACCCCCTAAACCCTTTTTCAGGTACAGAAGAAGAGTAATTGGGTTACGCATGGGCTGGGAATGTGAGCTTGCGAGGATAGTAGTTATTTAGTTATATGTCTTTTCTAGCCTTTGTAATAACTTTTTAGTGGATTTTCCGTAATTGTTAGTAATAATGGTCTTTGGTATTTTAATTATTCTAGACTATTTATTGGTTTGATTGATTAAATTGAACTAAGTTTAGAGCTTCCGCTGTTATTAATGAATTTAATATTAAAATTTTATGGTTAATAATGATCCGTGTTGTTGTATTCTCCGAAAACAACGTTGCTAAAATGCGGGTCGTTACAGTTGGTATCAGAGCTGAAGTTTTAGGTTAATTCACCATAAGTAACCCGTGAGATTGTGTGCTTTATTTTCCGAGAGTATGACCTAACTAGCTTTGCCACAAGAATTTAAAAGAGTGTTGACTTGGGATAGGCTATTTTTATTCTTTTGCGATTATTTCATTTAAAATTTAGTTGTTCTTTTTATTATTTTCTTAACTTGGGTACTGTTTTGTAGAATGGTAAGCTCGGGACGATCACTCAACAGTCGCGATCGACGTCTCATGCTAGAAGGTGCGATCATCAGCTTAGCCCAGAAAGGAGTGCAATCATCAGGAGCCCAGACCACGTTCGACCGATTTTCCCGTCATCGACCTCCCACATATGACGGCACAGCAGATCCCGTGATACTTGAGAGCTGGGTACGGGAGATGAGGAAGCTGTTTGATGCGACCGACAGCCCCGATGAAGAGCGAGTTCAGATCTCCAGCTATTATCTTCGACTGGAAGCTGACAACTGGTGGATGACAGTTCGTCCACAAAGTAGATCTGTAAGGGGCATGTCTTGGGAAGAGTTCATCGCTAAGCTGCAAGAGCAATTCTACCCCGACGAACTTAGATGGCAAAAACAAGAAGAGTTCCTTATGCTCACTCAAGGAACATGTCCGTGCAGGCGTACAGAGACAAGTTTCCAGAGTTGTCAAGATTTGCCACCACGGTAATTCCGTCTGAAGCAGAGAGACTGAAGAGGTATATTAAGAAGCTGGATCCTCGCATTAGGGTACATGTCATCAGCAGCGGAGCAGCGACGTTCTAGAAAGCTTACGAGGTGGCCTAAGAGATTCATGCGTCTTTGGCCGAAGAAGAAGCTTCGAGGAAGAGTGTCATAGAGAGCCGGCCTCCTGCAGCAGTGAAGAGGACACGATTCCAGCCATCCCAAATGCCACAACAACAGAGCAGCTATGCAATCGGATTTCAGGAGACCAGTGTCTGCAAAAGTTGCAAGAAAGAACTTCACCCAGGGAAGAAGTGTGATGCGTCTGCGGTAGTATGCTACTTGTGTGGTCAGGAAGGGAACAAGTCTTGGGTGTGTCCAAAGAGTAAACCAGCAACAACTGAGAGCAAGGCACCGGTGAAGAACCGTATTTTCTGCATGACCCAAGAGGAAGCAGATGGGCGGCCAGACGTAGTTGCAGGTACATTTGTTGTTTACAAACTGTCTGCATTAGTATTGTTTGCTGCGGTGCTATTGTTCCCTTTGTTGCAAAATCTCTTGTCTGTAAAGCTAGTTTGATGGGAGAGTCTTCCGTGAAATCTAGTGTAACTCTACCTTCGAGAGAGGACTTTTCTTGTAATTGGGAATTCAAGGACATTCCAAGGAAGAAGAACTAGACGCGACCCTCGTGATCAAAGCCCCTGCAAACGTTTTTCTCAAGGAGATACCGGGAAGAATTCTACGAAGAAAGGTGGAACTTAACATTGATCTGATTTCGGGAACGACACCTATACCAAAGGATACCTACGGAACAGCGCCAGCAGAACTCGAGGAACAAGACCAAGTTGCAGCAATCTCCTAATTGTTCTTTCCTTTGTTTTGTTTGTTCTTAGGCGTGTGCTTCCTTTTGAAAAATTTCTAGGACGAAATTTTCTTAAGGAGGGGTGACTGTAATACCCCAAAATTTTGGGCTATTTTAAATTTTATTTAATTAATTATTTAATTTATTATTAAGTTGGCCCCTTTAGTAAGCCTAATTATTGACCTTGTCCGAAATCTTTTACCTCATCTTCTCAAAACCCAAGCCCAATAATTTCCTCCTCCTTATCACTTCACGACCCCCTATCTAATTTTTCTTTTAAATTACTTCTTTCCTTTTTTCTACCTTAATTAATAAACTATATCTATTTTTTACCCTATATAAAAATCTAACCTTTGTACTCCTAAACTTCCTACTAGATTTTAGGAGCCTAATATTTCCCTCATGACTAATACCTCACGGCACAATGAGGGTTATTAGAAGGGTTTATGTTCTTTTCTTTCAAAAACACAATCATTCTACAACTCAAAAAATTATTCTAAAGCCTCTCTTTTGCTTCAACCCTTCAAAGTTTAGAGCAAGAAGCCAAGGAGAAACCCAGGAAGAACCGTATGACCACTCGTCCCTTAGGCCCTCGACGCTTTGCTCTTTTGTTCTTCAAGCAAGGTAATTAGATTGCTTTTATTTAATCTATAGGATAGAGTAGTCATATAATTTTTAGAATAGGTTTAGAACTATGTAGAATTGGTTTGAATCATGATGAAAGAATTTTGAATTACATGTTAGTGTAAAACCGTGTGTGTCGTGTGATGCTATACTGTTCCATGATATTTTGATGAGTTTATTTCATGTTTTATCTTAATTTATGCATATTCTATGATTCTTGCCAATTAGATTTGATGAATAAATTGTTGAACCTATTATGAAATCTTGGTCGTGTATATGCCGTGAGCCACCCTACTTGTTCGAATGTTTTCATGATAAAACCTTGATCTTTTCATCCTAATCTTGATCTAATAATAGTCCTTGATGAAATTCTTGAATTAATTCTTTATCTAGATGAGTTCTTGAAGCCTAAATTTATAAATCTTGACTAGTTATCCAAAGTGCCGTGTGATAATCTTGGAGTAATAATAATATGGTTCGAGTTTCTTGAATAAAATCTAAGCATGAGTTTTTATTATGTTAATCTAGTATTATTAATCTAATCATGATATTTCTAGAGTTATAAAAGAAGCAATTAATCTCGTTTATTTTATAAAAGAGCCGAGTGGTATTTCAATATATAAGGGGGTGATTTTTTACTTGTTTTATGATAAAAGATTAGAGTTTGAACTTGTTCTTGAAATTATTTTAAATTTATTTAATTAAAGCTTGTGTTTTAACTTGATTAAAACTTGATTTCTTGGTTATTAAGATTCGAAAGTGCCGAGTGAAAGAAAGAATAAAAGATTACATTTTTATGGTTCAATTAATTAAAAGACTAGAATTTGATAATGTCCTTGGAATTATTTTAGTTAAATTAAACTTGTGTGTTATATTGATGATGAATTTGATTATGTGAATTACATTGATGAATTATTATGTTATTATTACTAAGAGGAGCCGTGAACCTGTGGTAAGTATTGGGTAAGTTTTCGACTTCTAAATTTTGTCTATGATTGGATTATGTTGTTGAATCATGAATATTGCATGCCTTTACGTATGAACTTGTTGAATTAAGTAATATTAATGCATCAGAAATTTTCGAATGATGATGTCAATTAATCGTATATTTCGAGCGTGAGTCTAGAGTTATGGGTCAATAAGAGTTGAACTAGAATTGATTAGAAGTCAAGTCGTGTCAATGAAAGTAAAATTGTGAACTAGAATGATGAAGTTGAAAATATAATAATCTGTGAAGTGACCGCCCATCTAGTGGCTAAAGCACCATGAACATGGGTATAGTGGAAGCCCCTGTCCCTTCTGCGGTTTTGGGACAGTTCTTGATTCCAGTGCTCGGGATGTAGATCAAAAGTGGTTGACCAGGCATGAGCAAGGAATGTTGGGGGAAGTAGATCCTTTGTGGTTGACCCCTTACGAGCATAAGACTGTGTCATGGATTAGCACCCTCGAAGTGAACTAGAAATTGAAAGCCAATAATGAAAGTCTAGAGTCTAGAGTTAGTGTTAGCTCATCTTGAAAGTCTTGTTACAGTATTCCAATGTGTCTTGTTTCCGCTGCGTACTTGTGTTCTAGTTATTGTGAATGTTATCTCTGTTGACTTGTGTGAATGTTCTGTTGACTTGTTTTGATTATTATATTTCTGATTGCGTTCTACTGATTAAGTAGAACAATCTAATTACTCCCCACTGACTGTGGACCCCCTAATCCCTTTTTCAGGTACAGAAGAAGAGTAATTGGGTTACGCATGGCTGGGAATGTGAGCTTGCGAGGATAGTAGTTATTTCGTTATATGTCTTTTCTAGCCTTTGTAATAACTTTTTTGTGGATTTCCGTAATTGTTAGTAATAATGGTCTTTGGTATTTTAATTATTCCGGACTATTTAGTTGTTCTTTTTTTATTTTCTTAACTTGGGTACTGTTTTGTATAATGGCAAGCTCGGGACGATCACTCAATAGTCGCGACCAACGTCGCATACTAGAAGGTGTGATCATCAGCTTAGCCTAGAGAGCAGTGCAATCATCAGGAGTCCAGACCACGTTCGACCGATTTTCCTGTCATCGACCTCCCACATGTGACAGCACAACAGATCCCATGATACTTGAGCGCTGGGTACGGGAGATGAGGAAGCTGTTTGATGCGATCGACAGCCCGGATGAAGAGCGAGCTCAGATCGCCAGCTATTATCTTCGATAGGAAGCTGACAACTGGTGGATGACAGTTCGTCCACAAGGAAGATCTGTAAGGGGCATGCCTTGGGAAGAGTTCATCGTTAAGCTGCAAGAGCGATTCTACCCCGACGAACTTAGATGGAAAAAAAAGAAGAGTTCCTTATGCTCACGCAAGGAACATGTCAGAGCAAGCGTACACAGAAAAATTTGCAGAGTTGCCAAGATTTGCCACCACGGTAATTCCGTCTGAGGCAGAGAGACTGAAGAGGTATATTAAGAAGCTAGATCCTTGTATTAGAGTACATGTCATCAGCAGCGGAGCAGCGACGTTCCAGAAAGCTTACGAGGTGGCCTTAGAGATTCATGCGTCTTTGGCCGAAGAAGAAGCTTCGAGGAAGAGAGTCATAGAGAGCCAGCCTCCTGCGGCAGTGATGTAACGCCCCAGATTTTGGGCTATTTTCTTTGTAATTATTTTTATTTTGTGCATGGTCTAAATTTATTTGGACTATTTTTATTGCTTGAGTATGACTATTTTATTATATGATTTATTATTTCTTTTATTTTATTTTATTTTATTTAATTAATTAGAATTTTATTTCTTAATTTTCTAATTAATTAATTAAGTTTGGGCCAAGTACGAATTTAATCATGATTAGTCAAGATTTAGTGCAAATAGCCCAAGTGATCATTTGGCCCATCTTTCCTTAGGCCCAACCGGCCCTCCGTTGTAATTAGTGGCCTAATTTGCCACTTGCTTCATGTTCACACCTTAACCACTTCTATAAATAGAAGGGTTTGTAAGGCTTTAGAACTCATTTGCCATCCTTTATACACTTGCTCATCTTTTGCCACAAAATCAAAACATAAACTCTCCTTTCCATCCCCTTTGTCACACGCCATTTTTGTAACGACCCGTATTTTAGCAGCGTTGTTTTCAGAGAAAACAACAATACAGATCATTAACATCTAAAAACCTTTAATATCCGATTCATAAATCACAGCGGAAGCTCTAAACTTAATTCATATTATTCAATAAAACTAATAAAACAATCCAAAATAAATAATAATCCAAAGTCCAAAATCAATACATAATAAGGGACAGTCAACTAAAATAGAATACTAGGCTAGCTCGCACACAGTTCCAGCCCTTGCGTAACCCCAAATCAGTCACCACCTGTACCTGAAAAAGGATTTTGGGGTCCATAGTCAGTGGTGAGTAATTAGATTGTTCTACTTAATCAGTAGAACACAACTAGAAACATAATCATTAGAACAGATCAACCAAAACAGCCAACAAGTCATCACAAAATCATACGTAGACATCATCGTTCAAGTATGCAGCGGAAAATCATCATAACAACATAATAATCCAAGACCTTCTATACTAACTTATTCAGTTCTAGACTTCTTGACACCTCTATTGACTCTTCTATTCTATTCAGTTCAGGTGCTAATCCATGACCAGTCATATGCTCGTAAGGGGTCAACCACGAAGATCTACTCCCCCCAACTTTCCTTGCTCATGCCGGGTCAACCACGAAGATCTACTCCCCAAGCACTGGGATCCAGAACTGTCCCGAATCCAAAGATAGGACAGTGGCTTCGACTATACCTATGTTCATGGCACTTGTGCCACTAGATAGGCGGTCACTTCATAGTTAATCACCTTTTCAATTCAACTCTGTTCTGTTCTTGTTTGCTTTTCACAATTCAATTCTTAATGACACAGCTTCACCTTTATTCCATTCTAGCTTGCCTTAACTAGACCCAAAACTCTAATCCCAAATCCATTCCACACGACATTCTTCTTTAATAAGCCATAGCTAGTTCAATTCCCTCAAACAGCATATCAACAGTTCAATAAATCAATTCAAGAATCAATTAAACATATAAATTAACAATCATCAACAAATAATACTTAAAACATGATAAAAATCCTGTTTTTATTACTTGATACCATTCGACACAATCAAAGGAAACAACAAGAATCATTCTTTAAATTAATTAAACGTAATCATCATAAATCAATCATATAAACTTAATATTTAAATCATAAATTATACTTAGAACATTAAATTATCAAGACTGGATCAAGCAAGAACAAAAATAAACCCCTTTTAATTACACATTATGCACGGCCTTCATGGTCTAAAACATTAACAAAAATAACTTCAAGAACTATCAATATCTTGATCATATTAAAGATTAAATTCAAGATTTTCATAAAAGATTAATTAAAGAACAAGATTATAACATAAAAATCATATTTTTATATCAAGAAAATATTCGTCCAACATAGTACATCATTCGGCATACATAAATATATATTCAATAACCAATTCATGAATTTTATTAAACAAGAATCATAAAACGAGTATAAATCATCATAGAACATATGAATATATTTAGCAAAATATCAAGTAAACCCATAGGAACATTCGGCCCTCTCTAAGAAACAACAATAAAGATTTGTAAATTATTCAACACCAATTCCAAACAATTCTACATGGGTCTAAACCTATTCTAAACATGATTTAACCTATTCTAGTAACTATATTACTAATCTATCCTATTGAATAAGTAAAGCAATCTAATTACCTTTGAAAGTAGGGAGGGGTTTGAATAATTCAAGGGACACAGTTTTCTTGAAGTTCTTTAGGGTTCTTGATCAATCTTTGAGGGTTGGAACAATATGAAAGGTTTAGGGATAAATTAATGATTGATCTTGGAAGGAAATATAATTAAACAGTTTTGGTTGTTGTTTTCTTGGTTTAGCCGTATAAAAGGAGTGATAATAGGGAAGGTTTGAATTCCTAAAATCTAGTAACAAAATAGGAAGGGTTGAAATAAAAATAGGGTTTTTAGGAAAGGGTCAACAGATATAACAATTAATAGAATTAGTAAACAAGATAAATAAATTAAATAAAGGAAATGAATAAGGGAGGCCGTGTAAGAGGAACAACAATATGGGGTTTTGGCCTCCTAAAATCTAGTAGTAGAAATAGGAATCAAAGCTAGGGTTTTTTAGGTTGAGTCAAAGATAGATAAGGGCTAATAATAATATGGATTAAAATAAAAGAAATAAATTAATTAAATGAAAAGATACAAAGGGGCCGTGAGACATAGATAGGGAAAAGAAAAGATTGGGCTCGGGTTTTGACAAAATAAGATAAAGGGTTCGGGCCATGTTCAAAATAATTAGACTGCTAGAAATAAAGGTAATAATTAATTAAATAATATCCAATTAATAGTCAATTAATTATATATTTAATTGATTATGAAAAATTTAAAATATCCCGAAATTTCGGGGTATTACAGTCACCCCTCTTTATGAAAATTTCTTCCTCGAAATTTTTCAAAAGGATGTACACAAAATGCAAGCAATGAAATAAAGGAAAGCGATAACAACAAACAGTGGCCGTACCAGTAATCATGTTGGCCCGCGCGTCCGCCTCCTCTTGGGTCATGCAGAAAATACGATTCTTCATCGGTGCTTGGCTCGCAGCTGCTGCCGGTTTATTCTTTGGACACGCCCAAGACTTGTGCCCTCCTTGACCACATACGTAGCACACTATCGTAGACCCGTCGCACCTCTTCCCGGGATGACGTTCTTTCTTGCATCCTCTGCAAACTGCGGTCTCCGGAACGTTGGTTGCTTGTCCGTCCTGCGATTGCGGCTCTTGGAATGGTTTGATTCGTGGTCTTTTCTCGACTGCAGGCGGTTGGCTTTCCCTGGTTCTTTTCTTTTTAACCTCTTCCTCCTCGAGCGATGCTTGAATCTCTAAAGCTGTCTCGTACGCGTTCTGGAACGTTGCTGGCCTGCTACTGATGACGTGTACCCGAATGCGAGGATCCATCTTTTTGACATACCTCTTTAATTTCTCAGCTTCCGATGGTATCACTGTATTAGCAAATCTGGACAGCTCCGCGAACTTGTCGGTGTAAGCTTGTACTGACATAGTCCCCTGAGTGAGCATAAGGAACTCTTCTTGTTTCTGCCACCTAAGTTCATCGGGATAGAAACTCCCTTGTAGCTTGGAGGTAAACCCTTCCCAGGACATGCCCTTTATAGCTCTTCCCTGTGGTCGAACCGTCATCCACCAGTTGTCCGCTTCTAGTCGAAGATAGTAACTGGCGATCTGAACTCGTTCGTCGTCCGGACAATCGATTGCATCGAATAATTTTCCCATTTCCCGAATCCAGCTCTCGAGCACCACGGGGTCAGCTATGCCGTCATAGGTAGGGGGTCGATGGCGGGAAATCCGGTCAAATGTGGTTTGACCGCTGGTCAACTGCGCTCCTCTCTGAGCTATGCTGATGATTGCGTCCTCTAACATACGGTGCCGGTCACGACTACTAAGTGTTGGTTCCGGACTTGCCATTCTGCCAAAACAATACCCAAGTTATGGAAATCAAAAGACAACTCTAACTTAATTTAAATCGTCGCAAAAGAATAATAAATTTACTTATCCCATAGCTCTATCCAAGTCAACACTCACTTAAGTCCTTGTGGTAAGGCTAATTATGTTAACTCTCGGGATCATAAAGCGCACAATATTTCGGGTTACTTATGATGAAGTAATCCTAAGTTTCGGCTCTGATACCAACTGTAACGACCCGTATTTTAGCAGCGTTGTTTTCGGAGAAAACAACAATACAGATCATTAACATCTAAAAACCTTTAATATCCGATTCATAAATCACAGCGGAAGCTCTAAACTTAATTCATATTATTCAATAAAACTAATAAAACAATCCAAAATAAATAATAATCCAAAGTCCAAAATCAATACATAATAAGGGACAGTCAACTAAAATAGAATACTAGGTTAGCTCGCACACAGTCCCAGCCCTTGTGTAACCCCAAATTAGTCACCACCTGTACCTGAAAAAGGATTTTGGGGTCCATAGTCAGTGGTGAGTAATTAGATTGTTCTACTTAATCAGTAGAACACAACTAGAAAGATAATCATTAGAACAGATCAACCAAAACAGCCAACAAGTCATCACAAAATCATATGTAGACATCATCGTTCAAGTACGCAGCGGAAAATCTTCATAACAACATAATAAACCAAGACCTTCTATACTAACTTATTCAGTTCTAGACTTCTTGACACCTCTATTGACTCTTCTATTCTATTCAGTTCAGGTGCTAATCCATGACCAGTCATATGCTCGTAAGGGGATAGTTGGAGATCTTACTATGTCGTCATTTGATATGGATTTCCCGTAAGATTGGTTTATGGGGTTGGGAGTAAGATTCTCAATCCTAGCATAGGAGAAAGTTTGTTCGCGTAAGATGCGTTTGCATAGTCCGGTCTACGTCTAATCCAGAAATGTACCCGCAACTACTAGCTTTACAGACAAGAGATTTAATTTGATTATGTGTATTTATGTGTTGATATGTATAGTTCAAATTTATTTTTGAACTATTTATTTTATTTTTATGTGAATAATTTCGATTTAATTCGAATTATTTTATTTGCAGTTATTATTATTTATTTTAATTATTATTTAATTAATTAGAATTTTATTATTTAATTTTCTAATTAATTATTTAATATTTTGGGCTAAAACGAATTAAGCATGATTAATCATGTAATTTTTGTAAATTAGCCCAATTGACCACGAAAGCCCAAATTGGCCCATTTTTCCCTTGCCTTGGCCGGTTTTACCATGAGGATTAGTGGCTTAATTTTGCCACTTGCCATGCATTCACACCTTAACTAACTTCTATAAATAGAAGTAGTTAGTGAGGCCTTGAGATCTTTTGCTCATTTGCCATCTTATGCTCTTGCCATCAAGTTTAAAACACAAAATTCCCTCCCATTTGCTCTCCCTTCCACACGCCATTTTTGGCTTTTGAATTCAATCAAATTGTTCATCAATTTCTTAAACCCAAAACTTAAAGACTCTAATCCTATTGATCTTTAAGTATCAAAACACAATCTAAATCTCTTGGTTTGCATTCAAGATCGTTAGTTCGGGTTTGGGTTTGATCGTGTTCGTGGGGGTGTTCGAGTGTGACCGTGTGGGTGCCGTGTTGAAGCCGTGCAAGAGTGGTGGTTCGAGTGGTGAACCGTGCAGTGGGGCCGTGTGAAGCCGTGGTGCTCGTGTGGTTCGTGATAGGCAGCCGTGCTGGCTAGCCGTGGTGCTCGTGTGATCCGTGGTGGTGCTCGTGAGGGCCGTGTGTGGTTCGTGGTGTTGCCAAGTCGTGTGTTCGTGTGGTCCGTGTGGTCTAGCGGTGTGGTTCAAGTTCCGGGCTGCAATTTGTGATTGAATTGAGTGTAATCTTTAATAAGGTAACATGCTTTCTCAACTTAATTGGTGTACTATGAATCATAGTATGAATTAAATGCGTAAGATTAGTTTATGTTGAAGTTTTGATCATGTTTTTATGTATGGATGTAAATCTGATTTTTATGTGGTTTATTGATGATTTGACGATTGAATATGATGATTTTATGTTTGATTATGATAGTAGTATGTTTATGTTTATCATGTTAAAGTTTGAGGAATTTTGGGATACTAGTAAGTTGGTAATTTCATGTATATGTGTTGAGGTATGCGTGTGGTTTATGTAAGTTGGATGAGTTTTGGTTGAAGTTTTTGAATCTTGGATGAGTTCTTTATGAATCTTGGTTGAGTTCTTTGAGTTCTTGATGAGTTCTTGATGAGTCTTGATGAGTTCTTGATTAAGTCTTTAAAGTTAAAGAAAGTAAAGAAAGTTAAAGAAAGAGTTAAAGAAAACATTAAGATGTTGTAAGATGTTTGGTTTACGCGTTATTTTCTTAAGTCAAGGCGTAAGATGCAACTTAAGAAGTAACTAAGTGAGTAAACTTCGGATTAAAGTTAAAGAATGTAAAGATTAGCTTGATTTCGTAGCTAGACGCCTGAAACTTAGAGTAAGATTCTATGTTTTTGGGTTAAGACGTTGCCCCTATCCTGACCGCGGTATTGGGATAGTGATTACCACTATGTTGTCTTTGACATGGATTTCCAGTAAGATTGGTTTCATGGGGTTGGGAGTAAGATTCTCAATCCTGGCATAGTTGGAAAGTTCGATCGCGTAAGAGGCGTTGGTACGAGCGTAGTCCGGTCTAGTTTATGAATGAATGCGCCAAAGATAAGTTTGGATAAGTCAGTTGAGTCGAGTCTGTAGATTTGGATGATTTTCGCATGATTTGATGTTTGGTTTGGATATTTGATTTGTGCTATGTTCTTTTGTATTCCCGTTAGGGTGGGTCAGTTATGTTACTTGCCACTGACGGTGGACTGTTGTTACTTTTCAGGTAATTCTGATGATGAGGTTCTTGCTTAGCTTTGGGTTGGGCGAGCGCCGCTATTATGATTTAGTTGTTTCTTCTTCGTTGTTTTATGGTTTTGGATAGTATTGGACTATAGTAGTGATGTTTGTATACATTTGTTTTAAACTCTGACATGTGGTTGGAGTTACGTTTATTAGTATTGATAGTTTGACTTTTGGTTTAGTTATGTACAAACTTGTGGGTATTTGTACTTTTGGGTTATAATAATAATACTTTGAGGTTTTGTTTTAATTTTTATGTATTTGAGTTGTTAGTTCTGACTATTCGACTCGTCGGTTTCTTCCGCGCCGGTTTAAGCGAGTCGGGTCGTCACAATGTTAATCTAGTATTATTAATTTAATTATGATATTTCTACAATTATAAAAGAAGGAATTAATCTCGTTTATTTTACAAAAGAGCCGAGTGGTATTTCAATATATAAGGGTGTGATTTTTTTACTTGTTTTATGATAAAAGATTAGAGTGTGAACTAGTTCTTGAAATTATTTTAACTTAATTTAATAAAGCTAGTATTTTAACTTGATTAAAACTTGATTTCTTGGTTATTAAGATTCGAAATTGCCGAGTGAAAGAAACAATAAAAGATTAGATTTTTATGGTTCAATTAATTAAAAGACTAGAATTTGATTATGTCCTTGGAATTATTTTAGTTAATTTAAATTTGTGTGTTATAGTGATGATGAATTTGATTATGTGAATTACATTGATGAATTATTATGTCATTATTACTAAAAGGAGTCGTGAACCTGTGGTAAGTATTCGGTAAGTTTTTGACTTCTAAATTTTGTTTATGATTGCACTATGTTGTTGAATCATGAATGTTGCATGCCTTTAGAAATGAACTTTTGAATTAAGTAATATTAATGCATGAGAAATTTTCGAATGATGATGTCAATTAATCGTATATTTCGAGCATGAGTCTAGAGTTCTGGGTCAATAAGAGTTAAACTAGAATTGATTAGAAGTCCAGTCGTGTCAATGAAAGTCAAATTGTGAACTAGAATGATGAACTTGAAAAGATAATAATCTATGAAGTGACCGCCCATCTATTGGCTAAAGCGCCATGAACATGGGTATAGTCGAAGCCACTATCCCTTATGCGATTTGGGACAGGTCTTGATCCAATTGCCGGGGAAGTAGATCAAAAGTGGTTGACCCGGCATGAGCAAGGAAAGTTGGGGGAAGTAGATCCTTTGTGGTTGACCCCTTACGAGCATAAGACTGTGTCATGGATTAGCACCCTCGAAGTGAACTAGAAATTGAAAGTTAATAATGAAATTCTAGAGTCTAGAGTTAGTGTTAGCTCGTCATGAAAGTCTTGTTACAGTATTCCAATGTCTCTTGTTTCCGCTGCGTACTTGTGTTCTAGTTATTGTGAATGTTATCTCTGTTGACTTGTGTGAATGTTCTATTGACTTATTCTGATTATTATATTTCTAATTGCGTTCTACTGACTAAGTAGAACAATCTAATTACTCCCCACTGACTGTGGACCCCCTAATCCCTTTTTCAGGAACAGAAGAAGAGTAATTGGGTTACGCATGGGCTGGGAATGTGAGCTTGCGAGAATAGTAGTTATTTACTTATATGTCTTTTCTAGCCTTTGTAATAACTTTTTAGTGGACTTTCCGTAATTGTTAGTAATAATGGACTTTGGTATTTTAATTATTGTGGACTATTTATTGGTTTGATTGAATAAATTGAACTAAGTTTAGAGCTTCCGCTGTTATTAATGAATTTAATATTAAAAGTTTATGATTAATAATGATCTGTGTTGTTGTTTTCTCCGAAAACAACGTTGCTAAAATGTGGGTCGTTACAGATGACCCCCTGAGGTGGTCAAGGAGGTGGAAACAAAGTTTACCCCCATTTTGGGAAAGGGGCCGACTACTTCAATGTCGGTTTATCAACCAGGGGTTACTGATGCCCCCGACGTCATGGATCCCCAAGTCGGTTTCGAAAAACATACTGCCAGCCATCAGGGATCTGGCGAACACAATGGGAGGTAAATACTATCCTAACCGAGTTAGGACCCTTCGGTATGTGTAATAACCCAAAATTTTGGTCTATTTTAAATTTTTATTTATTATTTAATTACTTATTTTGATGGGCAAAGATTTAAATCAAACAAGGCCAAATTAAAAACTGAGCCCAAACTTTGTACCGCATCTTGCCAATTGTGGGCCCAAGACCCAAATTGTCCTTGCCCATTAGTTCCACACTACACCCTAATCAAATCCCCCCTATGATTATTTTGTTTATCCTAATAATTAATCCAAAGCTATTCTAAAAACTCTATTTTTATTTCCACCTTTGCTCTCCTAAAATTTAGTAATCACCAACAATCTAGCAATGAGAATAAAACCCCCTTTCTTATTCCTTTTCACGTCACCCATCACCAAAACCTCAATCATCATTATTTTTTTTCTTTCTTCCACTTCTACAATAAATTTAAGCATCAAACCTTGAAGACTCCCAATAATTTTTCCTAACACCCAACTCAAGAATTGAAGTAAGAAGCCAAGCCATCACTTTTGATCGTGTGACACCCACGGCCAAACCATAAGCAAGTTTGGATTAATTTTTGTCCATCTTTCAATAAGGTAATTAGATGTTTTGCCTAATCTTAGGATCAATTAACAATATAATTCATAGAACCAGTTTAGAGTTGCTTAGAATAATTTTAGAATAGATTAAATGTTGATTATTAGTGAATGTCGAGTGGTTCATGAAGTTCTAAGTTGTTTTTATTTAAAGTTTTATCATGATTTTATGTTCAATGCATGTTTCTTGCCATAATTCTTGATATGTAATTTGAAGAATAAATCCCTTGCATGATTGTCGAATGGCTATGAATGTGGTCTTGGATTTTTCGAGTGTAGTGCTATGATTCAAGAATTGATAATTGTTATAATCTTGTTCAATTTATGATTATTTATGATTATCTTGATTTAATATTGCTCATCACATAAGTTCTTGAATTAAAGAGTTAATTTTGTTATTCTAACCAAAAATGTCAAATGATGGTGATCTTGATGAGTTTTTCGAAAATCTTGAAATTATATTAAAGCATGAATTTTTATTAGATTAATCTAATATAATATTTTTGATTATTGATATTTGGAATTGATTAATTAAAATCTTGAAACATAATTTTGGATCTTGAAATGGCCGTGAGGATTGAAAAAGGATAAAGGAATGATTTTTATTATTTAAGTGATAAAAGATTAGATTTTGAGCTTATTCCTGGAATTGTTATAACTAGTATGATTTTATGACTTAATTAGTTTTAATTAATTAGTTAATTGAAATTTATTACAAAAGATTGATTTTGGATTGATGATTGTGTGAATGCCGAGAGTTATGAGGGAAATTATAGGCTATGATTCGACTTTTATTTTATCAATTTGATGTTTAGATTTTAACTAATGAATTATGTAATTTTCGTTAATTGATGTATGGATTTATTTAATTGTATTGAGTGAATTTAATTGTGGAATTTCGAATGATTATGAAATAATTGACCGAGTCATGTGAAGTGTCTAGAAGTCAAAGTTAGGGTAAATGTTTGACCTAGAGTTGACTAAGTGTTAAGTGAGTTGACCCAGAGTCAAAGTGAGTAAATTGAATGGTAAATGTAATATCAATAATGGAAAGGGAACAATGGAGTACAAATATTGTATGTTGGATGTCAAACCAATGGAATGATGGAGTATGACTATTGTATGTTGGATGTCAAACCAATGGAATGATGGAGTACGACTGTTGTATGTTGGATGCCAAAAGGTGGAGTATAACAGTTGTATGTTGGATGTCGGAACATTGGGGCGATGGAGTACAATAGATGTATGTTGGATGTTGAACCCATGAAAGATAATATGAGGACCAATTGAATGATGGAGTACAACTGATGTATGTTGGATGTCGAATGGTGGAGTACTTCAATTGTATGTTGGATGTCGGACCATTGGGACAATAATGAATGAATGTAAATATAAAATTGAATGGATGAAAACTAAAGAATTGAGTATTGAAAGTTGTGTTACTAAGTCAAGAGGAGTCTAGAGTCTAGAGGTGACCCTAGATAGTGAGTCAATGTTGGTTATGTTGTGTATTTTCCGCTGCGTATCTGATTGTGTGATGTTTTCTCATGACTTATGAATTCGAATGTGTAACCATGTTGTTGTTATGAAATGAATGTGTTTTGTTCTGTTAATTGTATATTTGATTGCTCTACAATTACGTAAAACATTCTAATTACTGCCCACTGACTGTGACCCCCCATTCCCTTTTTAGGTAACGAAGCAGAGTAATCTGGGTTATAACGATGGTTGGGTCTTATGAGCTAGCAAGCGTAGCAGTATTAGCTACCGTTTTTTAGTAGACTTAACCTTGTTATCGAATTTTAGTAGCTTGTAGTAGAACTTTAGTATTTTTAAAGTGATTTTGGACATTTTCTATGTTTGGTTTAATTAATTTTTGACTAATAAAAGTATTAAGTATTAGAGCTTCCGCTATTTATTTTAAGATTTGCGATATAAGTTTCGTTTATTAATGATTCGTATTGTTGTTTTCTTCGAAAACAACGTTGCCAAAAAACGGGTCGTTACAGTCTGTGTCAGGTAACACTATTTCGTCTTCTCCTTCTCATCCAGAGTCAATAGTGCTTCCCATTTTTTTACCCTTCAGGAGGGCCTACTGAAGAGGAGGCCAAGAGCATGCCTGGAGGTTCTTATCTTCCCGGGTATTCCGAGATGGAGAAGTTCGATATAGTCCGAGGGATACTCAAGGGAGCTCCCAATGAAGTGGCCCACAATATGAAGGGCTTTCATGATGGGCATATCATGTCCATTTTGTATAACTTGGCCGAGGTATGTTTTAGATACTTGTTTTATTTTGATTGTGATTTTCGCTCGATACTGATATTTATATTACAGGCCATGTTGAGATTGGATGGCGCCAGACAATGGCGTACTGATATGGTACAGGCTGTTAAAAGTCTAGGGTCGAGGTTAGTGAAACTAACTACACTACTACGTTCACTACACTTCGACAAGACCAACTAACTGGTGCTACTATGGAATCACAGGCTGACACCATCGTCAACCTCAAAGCTGAGTGTGCCACCCACCATCCAAAATTAATGCGCTCATTGCCGAGCACGATGAGCTGAAGAAGGAGAAGAAGAAGCCTGAGAGGCAGGCCGAGAAGGTAGCCATGGCGAGTTCTTCTGCCAAGGTGGCTCTTACCGAGGCTGTGGCTCAGGTTACCCAGCTTCAGACTGAAAAGGAGCTAGAGGAAGAGGTTTCCTCCCTGAAGAAGGGGCCGGTGCAGAAGGTATTGGAGGCCGAGGAGGCCTATAAGAAGAAAGTGGCTGATGCCTGAGAAGTTGCCTATGAAGGTTCGAGCTTCGTTCATCTCAGTCGAGCCATAGACTGGGTAGACATGAAGGGCTTGGCCGAGAAGGAAGGTCGCTCCCCTCCTCCATATCTATCTGATACTGAAGATGAAGGAGAGGAAGAGGAAAACGATGATGATGGGGCCGAGCTTAATGTAATAACTTTATTATTTAGTTATTTTTTGTAGGCGGCTGGTCTGCCATAGCTTGTAATGAACAAATTTTAATTAATATGACGAGACTTCTTTACATCAAATTCTTTATTTAGTACGTAGCTTTTTATTTCATATTATTGCCCCTAAGTAATGCAATCGGTTTATATAGTCTGGGTGATTGCTCACTGAAATTTCTTGGCAATAGTTTTTTGCCAAAAATTTAAGGGGCAATCAATCAGATACCTAATTACCCTTAAACCGAGTGGATTGCTCAAACTTACACAATCTTAAACTGGACTAGTGCTTAGGAATGCTTTATATATTTCACTTGTAAGCTTTTCTATTTTAGTATGGCCGGTGTCGAGCCTTGCCCATTTTGTACTACACTTTTATTTCTTAATATATAAAATATCTTATTTATAACTTTCTCGTTTGGAGACTTGTATGCTCGAAAATTATTCAACTTTGTCTAATGGCTCGGCCTTGTGTAACCGAGAGACCTGTTTGTTAACATTAAGTTTTTCGTGTGGCTCGGCTTCTTAGAACCGAGACATCCTCTAATGAACCATTTTATTTCCATGAGTGACTCGACCAATTATAGCCAAGGCACCCCCTAATGAATCATTTTTTATTTTCGACTCACTCGGCCAATTACAGCCGAGAACCCCCTTAGTGAATCCTTTTTTAATTTTTGAGTGGCTCAACCACTTACAGCCGAGACACCCCTTAGTGAATCATTTTTAATTTTCGAGTGGCTCGACCAATTACAGCCGAGACACTCCTTAGTGAATCATTTTTAATTTTCGAGTGGCTCGACCAATTACAGCCGAGACACCCCTTAGTGAATCATTTTTAATTTTCGAGTGGCTCGACCAATTACAGCCGAGAAACCCCTTAGTAAATCATTTTTAATTTTTGAGTGGCTCGACCAATTACATCCGAGACACCCCTTAGTGAATCATTTTTAATTTTCGAGTGGCTCAACAAATTACAGCCGAGTCACCTCTTAGTGAATCATCTTTAATTTTCGAGTGGCTAGACCAATTACAGCCGAGACACCCCTTAGTGAATCATTTTTAATCTTCAAGTGACTCGACCAATTACAGCCGAGACACATTAATGAAACACTTGGAAATGTATTAGGGGGCATGGGTGGCCGCCCTTCATCCTCGTGAGACTCGTCAGTATTGACCCTTTTTTGGGTCAACTAATGGGGAATAAGAACTTGGTGCTTGGATTAGCACCAAGGGCATTCCGTCTTATGTTTATGTTCAAAATTATTGGACACTAGCCTTTAAAATCTTCACTTTGAAAGTGATAGGGCCTTTAGGGACCTAGTCCTGCCCTTTTCATTAATATTGAATTTGATTACACTACGTTGAATCAAGGTCTTACATTAAAGCATAAAAATTACATGTGTTGAAAATAATATTTCTTTAAGTTGTCTAGATTCCAAAACCTAGCCACAGCAACTCCATCCAAGGTCTCGAGTCGGTATATGCTGTCATGGACCGCCTCGACCACCTTGTAAGGTCTCTTTCATGTTGGGGTAAGCTTGCCTTCCTCATTAGCACGACCCTGTGCCTCGATCTTTCTTCACACAAAGTCTCCAACCCTGACTGGCCTGTTCTTCACTTTCTTGTTGTACTCTCTCGCCATCCTGATTTTGTACAATTCTTACCTTAGCACAGAGTTTCCCCTAGTCTCTGGGAGGAACTCTAGGTTCAATTTCATGGCTTCCCAATTTGCATCTTCGTCATACAACATGACTCACAGGGTAGGCTTGTGCATTTCAATGGGGAGCACAGCCTCGGCCCCATAGACCAACATGAAGGGACTTTCGCCTGTTGAATTCTTTGTCGTGGTCCTGATGGACCAGAGTACATTAGGGAGCTCGTCAGCCCATAATCCCTTGGCTCGCTCTATTGAATTCTTCTTAATACCATCAGAGATAATCTTGTTGAATGATTCGACCTGACCATTAGTTTGTGGTTAACCCACCGAAGTAAAGCAATGGGCTATGCCTTGGTCTCTAAGCCAGTTCTTCAGATTTGGAGTTTCGAACTGAGGTCCATTATCAAAAACCATTGCTTGAGGTACGCCAAACCTCGTAATCACGTTCTTCCAAATGAACAACTTCACATCACTTGTCTTAAATCCTTTGACGGCCTCGGTGTGACGACCCGACTCGCTTAAACCAGCGCGGAAGAAACCGAAGAGTTGAATAGTCAGTTCTAACATAATAACATACTTAAAAATTAAAACAAAACCTCGAATTGAATATATGCTAAACCAAAAGTGCAACACCCACAAGATTGTACATATCTAAATCCCAAATATCACTACTACTACTACGAACAACATTAACTCCAAAATAAATGTCAGAGTTAGGAAATACAAATACCACTACTACAGTCTAATACTAAAAACGAAATACAATCTAAACAAATGAAAAGAACATCGGCACTCGCCCAACCCAAAGCTAAGCAACACCGACATCATCAGAGTTACCTGAAAAATTAACAACAATCCACAGTTAGTGGCGAGTAACATAGCTGCCCCACCCTAACGTGGATACACATGACCATAGAATACATCAAATCACCAAATCAGACATCCAACATACGATCATTCAAAACAACATATCAAACCAACAATAATCAACAATAATAACGTTAATGATAACGACATTCAAGAATAATACCCAAAACTTGACTAACTCCCAATACTCGACTTTAAACTTATCTTTACCTAATCTATGGCGCAATCATTTACATATTAGACCGGACTATGCACGTACGAACGCACCTTACGCGAACGAACTTTCTACTATGCCAGGATTGAGAATCTTACTCCCAACCCCATGAAACCCATCTTACGGGAAATCCATATCAAATGACGACATAGTAAGATCTCCAACTATCCCAATATCGCGGATAGGATAGAGCCAGCATCTTAACCCAATTCTTAGAATCTTACTCTAAGATTAGGCGTCTAATAGTAAAATCAAGCTAATCTTACGTTATTTACATTCTTAGTTGATCTTAAGTTGCATCTTACGCCTTGACTTAAGACTAACATGTAAACCATCGAAGTTATCCTCAAGATTGCCTCTTTTGCCTTTTCTTGAGTCTAACCATAAACATTTCTACTTCATAATCAATCTTAAGTAATTCTTTAACTTTTCTTAACTTTCTTTGAACCTCTTTTAACTTCTTTAAACTTATCTTAACTTTCTTTAACCAAGACTATATAAGCTACACTTAAGACTACATAATCATAATAAAAGAATCCTAGACTCATCATAACATGATCAAGATCCATAAAGAACTCATAAAGAATCATAAAAAACTCATAAAGAATCGTAAAGAACTCATAATGAATCATAAAGAATCATAAAGAACTCAACCAAGACTCATAAAGAACTCAATCAAGAACTCAACCTCATATTCATCATCAAAATCACGCATAACATAGGCAATCTTACCAACTTTTTCATCAACTTCCAAACATCAAAACTTCATGAAACTTGAACATGATCAACCTCAAACATGAAATTAACATAATCAATCATGAAATACATATAATCAAGTGAAAATATCACAAAACCATCACCCAAATCAGCCCATATTCATGCATGGACATAGGGTACTAAACATCAATTTTCGATCTAACTTAGTCATCTAATCTACACTATGAATCAAGGTATAAAAACTAGGTTGAGATAGTATGTTACCATATCGAAGATTAACACAAAAACGTACAAAAACCCGCTGCCCAAAACAGAACCACACGGCCCTATCAATCACGCAGCAGCACGGCTCTAACGAGGCACCACGCACGAACACCGTGTACCACCATAACACGGCCACCCATCACGGCCTCCAACGCACGGCCAGCCACGAACCCCCACGCAAGGCACCACGCACGGCCACCCTTCGATTCCTCACGAACAAAACCCAAAACCCGAACCAACTACGAAGTCTTGAAAAATAACAATGAAGGTTACTTGTGTTTTAGTCACTTAAAGATCAAATGGAGGATGAATCTTTAAGTTTGGGCTTGAAAAGATGATGAAAAATGGTTGGGGATTGATAGGCCAAAATGGCGTGTGACAAAGGGGATGGAAAGGAGAGTTTATGTTTTGATTTTGTGGCAAAAGATGAGCAAGTGTATAAAGGATGGCAAATGAGTTCTAAAACCTTACAAACCCTTCTATTTATAGAAGTGGTTAAGGAGTGAACATGAAGCAAGTGGCAAATTAGGCCACTAATTACAAAGGAGGGTCGGTTGGGCCTAAGGAAAGATGGGCCAAATGATCACTTGGGCTATTTGCACTAAATCATGACTAATCATGATTAAATTCGTACTTGGCCCAAACTTAATTAATTAATTAGAAAATTAAGAAATAAAATTCTAATTAATTAAAATAAAATAAAATAAAATAAAAGAAATAATAAATCATACAATAAAATAGTCACACTCAAGCAATAAAAATAGTCTAAATAAATTTAGACCATGCACAAAATAAAAATAATTACAAAGAAAATAGCCCAAAATCTGGGGCGTTACAATCTCCCCTCCTTAAAGAAATTTTGTCCCGAAATTTAAAGCAAAGGACACTGCCCACCACGGAACACTGGGCTCGGCACTCATAGAAGTCAGACGAGCTCTGACGGAATTACGACTCCTACTGAAGCTCAATCGATTCTTGCGACTCCGTGCGTCAGCGACTAAGTTCGCCTTGCCTTCGCAATAATTAAGCGTCAGGTCGAAGTCCTTAATAAGCTCAAGCCATCGTCGCTGCCTCATATTGAGATCCTTCAGAGTGAAGATGTACTTGAGACTTTTATGATTCGTGAATACCTTACACGAACCACCCTAGAGATAGTGCCTCTAGATCTTAAGCGCGAATACTACAGCTGCTATCTCTAAGTCATGCGTGGGGGTAGTTACGCTCATACACCTTCAGCTGCCTCGATGCGTAAGCGATGACCTTCCCACCTTGCATTAGGACACAACCTAGGCCTCTCTTTGACGCATCACTATAGACCTCGAAATCCTCCTCATCGTTCGGAAGGGTAAGAATAGGAGCAGAGACTAATCTCTGTTTCAGCTGCTGAAACGCTTGCCCGCAAGCCTTCGTCCAAACGAATCGGGTCTCCTTATGTAGGAGACTAGTCATTGGACTAGCAATCTTGGAGAAGTCCTGGACGAATAGTCGATAGTATCCGGCCAAACCCAGAAAACTACGAACCTCCGCCATATTTCTCGAGCTACTCCATTCGACTACAACTTTAACCTTTGCCGGGTCTACCTTAATGCCTTCCTTACAAATTACGTGACCCAGAAACGCTAATTCGCGAAGCCATAACTCACACTTAGAGAGTTTCACGAACTACTTATTGTTTCTTAATATCTCCAGCACTATCCGGAGATGCTCTGCATGCTCAGACTCGTCTCTCGAATAGACTAGGATATCGTCTATGAAGACTACGAAACACTTATCGGGTAAGTGATGGAAAGTCCGGTTCATCTGATCCATGAACACGGATAGTGCGTTAGCGAGACCGAAGGGCATCGCCTCAAACTCGTGGCGGCCGTATCTCGTACGAAAAGCGGTCTTCAAGATGTCACTGACTGATCTCGACAACGAATGATCGCTCGATACCTTGACAGCCAATCCATGCCAATAACGATATCGAACTCCATCAGCGGGAATTCCTTCAAATCGGTCGTCGCCTGCTCTCCAGCTAAAACAATAGGCACTCCTCGGAACTCGTGCTGACAAAAAAAATCCTCTCCAGAAGGGAGAGTTATAAACGAACTAATAGGGGAACTGCGACTACAACTAGCTGGACCTCTGCTTCTGCCTCAGTCATAAACTAGACTCGATTCTTCATTGGAGTCTTAGCCGGTGCTGGAAGTTGCTTGAACTTGGTGCCTGACTTCTTCTCGGGAGAACTAACGCCTTATGGCCTTCCTTCCTGCAGATGGAACACGAAATGGGCGTCCCGTCGCAACGCTTCCCTGGATGGAAGTCCTTGCCGCAGCCTCTACACTTCGAACCGTCGAAACCCTAATGCGAACTAGCGGTCGGAGGGGGGGGGTACTTCTAGGAGCACTAATCGGGGCTTCTTGAAAGATGGAGACGTCACCGGGGTCGGGGTCCTCTTCCTGCTCGCATCCTCCTCGATAACAGACGCCTGAATGTCGAGTGCTACCTCGTAAGCTTGTCGTAACGACTTCGCTCCACTGCTGGTCACATGAACGCGAATCCTCGGATCTAGCTTCTTGATGTAACACTCGACTCGTTCCTCCTCGGATGGAACAACCGATGACGTAGCGAACCTCGATAGCTCGGCGAACTTATCGGTGTACGCCTGAACTATCATCTTACTCTGAGTAAGAGTAAGAAACTCCTCTGGTTTCCACCACCCCAACTCGTCGGGGTAGAACCTCTCATGGACCTTAGCTACGAACTCGGTCCAAGACATCAAATGCAGGGCATACACGCGTTCCTAGCTACGCTCCACCAGTTATCGGCCTCTCCTCGCAAGTAGTAGGCGATGATCTGGACCTTCTCGTGCTCGGGCAAAACGTAGCATCGAAGAGCTTCCCTATCTCGCGAATCCAACTCTCCAACGTCATAGAGTCGGCAACCCCATCGTAAGTCGGTGGTCGTTGACGAGCGATACGATCGAACGTCGACTGCGATCCCGATGTCTGACAACTATGGTGTGCTAACGTAAGAATCGCTTCCTCAAGCGCTCGTAACCCCTGTCGTCCCGAACTTGACCGGCGAGGTGTGGACATGTCGAAACGTAATACAATAAGGACAAAAATAACAAAAATGTGAGTCTACAATCCACACTTTGGTCAAGTATACACACAAAAGAAAGTAGGAAAAAGAGTCTTATCCCGGATTCTTCTACCCGACACTCTTCTCCCTTAAACTTAAACTTAATTTCGGTTCATCACTCGGGAATAGTAAAGCTCTCAACTCCCGGGTTTTACTCAAGTCCTAAAACTTCACTTAAAACCTATTCGGCTCTGATACCAACTGTGACGACCCTACTCGCTTAAATCGGCGCGGAAGAAACCGACGAGTCGAATAGTCAGTTCTAACATACTAACATACTTAAAAATTAAAACAAAACCTTGAATTGAATATATGCTAAACCAAAAGTACAACACCCACAAGATTGTACATATCTAAATCCCAAATATCACTACTAATACTACGAACAACATTAACTCCAAAATAAATGTCAGAGTTAGGAAATACAAATACCACTACTACAGTCTAATACTAGAAACGAAATACAATCTAAACAAATGAAAAAAACATCGGCACTCGCCCAACCCAAAGCTAAGCAACACCGACATCATCAGAGTTACCCGAAAAATTAACAACAATCCACAGTCAGTGGCGAGTAACATAGTTGTCCCACCCTAACGTGGATACACATGACCATAGAATACATCAAATCACCAAATCAGACATCCAACATATGATCATGCAAAACAACAATAATCAACAATAATAACGTTAATGATCACGACATTCAACAATAATACCCAAAACTTGACTAACTTTCTACTATGCACGTATGAACGCATCTTACGCGAACGAACTTTCTACTATGCCAGGATTGAGAATCTTACTCCCAACCCCATGAAACCCATCTTACGGGAAATCCATATCAAATGACGACATAGTAAGATCTCCAACTATCCCAATATCGCGGATAGGATAGGGGCAGCATCTTAACCCAATTCGTAGAATCTTACTCTAAGATTAGGCGTCTAATCGTAAAATCAAGCTAATCTTACGTTATTTACATTCTTAGTTAATCTTAAGTTGCATCTTACGCCTTGACTTAAGACTAACATGTAAACCATCGAAGTTATCCTCAAGATTGCCTCTTTTGCCTTTTCTTGAGTCTAACCATAAACATTTCTACTTCATAATCAATCTTAAGTAATTCTTTAACTTTCTTTGAACCTCTTTTAACTTTTTTAAACTTATCTTAACTTTCTTTAACCTAGACTATATAATCTACACTTAAGACTACATAATCATGATAAAACAATCCTAGACTCATCATAACATAATCAAGATCCATAAAGAACTCATAAAGAATCATAAATAACTCATAAAGAATCGTAAAGAACTCATAAAGAATCATAACGAACTCATAAAGAATCATAAAGAACTCATAAAGAATCATAAAGAACTCAACCAAGACTCATAAAGAACTCAATCAAGAACTCAACCTCATATTCATCATCAAAATCACGCATAAGATAGGCAACCTCACCAACTTTTTCATCAACTTTTTCTTTGACCTCCCAAAACACTGTTGTTGGGTTGTCATTAACGGCCGAGTAGGCCAGTTTAGACAAGGCATCAGCCTGACTATTGTTTGACCGAGGCACATGTTGTAGAACAAATGTTTTGAGAGTTGTGCTTACCTCCTTAACCAATTGTAGGTATCTCTTCATGGTAGGCTCTCTGGCCTCATAGTCTCCGTTGACTTGGCTTACAACAAGTTGAGAATCAGACGAAGCCTCAATTTCATCTGCTCCCGCAGCAATACACATTCTAAGGCCTGTAAGAAGTGCTTCATACTCCGACTCGTTGTTTGAAGCTTGAAATTTGAAGTGAAGTGCATACTCATACAAATCGCCTTCTGGCGAGACACAAAGGATGCCAGCACCACATCCATTTTGGGTTGATGACCCATCAACAAACAACTTCCAAGAATTTGAACCAACTTAGTTTCAATTTCATGCCTTGTCATTTCTGCTACAAAATCAGCGAGGGCTTAACCCTTGGTTGCTTTCCTGGGATCAAAAGAGATTTCAAAGGCGTTAAGTTCTACTGCCCATTTCACCATTCGGCCAGAAGACTCGAGCTTAGTGAAAGGCTGTTTCAAAGGCTGATCTGTATACACCACAAGAGGGTGTGTTTTGAAATAAGGCCGAAGCTTCTTTGAGGCCACGTACAGAGCGAGCCCAAATTTCTCAATGAGGGGATACCTCAGCTCGGCATTTCTCAAAATATGACTTACAATGTAGACCGGGTACTGGATACCCTCTCGATCTGCCACCAGTACAACACTTAATTAGTGAAAATTCATAAACCGCCAGGTACATATACAATACCTCACCTGAAATAAGGCTTACCAGCCTTGGCAAGGTATGCATATGTTCCTTTAGTTTTGTGAAGGCTAATTCAGCCTCGTCAGTCCACTTAAACTTAGTTTTCTTCTTCACAGCATCGAGGAAGTAGTGACACTTATCCCCTGACCGGGACAGGAATCGGCCTTGTGCGGCCAAACAACTGGTCAGCCTTTGGGTTTCTTTTATTGACCTAGGTGAAGCCATGTCACTAACAGCCTTCACTTTGTCCGGGTTAGCCTCTATGCCCCACTGATCAATCAAAAAGCCTAGTAATTTACCAGAGCCGACCCTAAAGACACACTTTTTAGGGTTCAACTTCATGTTGTATCTCCTAAGGAAATCAAATGTCTCCCTTAGGTCAGCTAGGTTATTGGTTGGTTCCTTGCTTTTTACAATTATGTCATCGATGTTTGCCTCAAGGTTTCACCCTAACTGGTGTTGGAACACCATGTTTTACCAGCCTTTGAAAGGTGGCGGGGGCATTTTTCAAACCAAAAGGCATCACTGTGTAGCAGTATAAGCCTTGGGAAATGATAAGGTTGTCTTCTCCTTGTCTTCAGGGTGCATGGGGATTTGATGAAAACCAGAATTGGCGTCCATGAAGCTCATGAGGGTGTGCCTTGCAGTGGAGTCGACCAATTGGTCGATCTTTGGTAGAGGAAACCCATCCTTGGGACAAGCTCGGTTTAGATCTGTGTAATCTACACATATCCGCCAGGTCTTATTGGGTTTTTGAAACCAAAACAACATTGGCTACCCATTCAGGGTAGTAGCAAGGGTAAATAAACCGAGCTTCTAGGAGCTTCTTTACCTCTTCGGCCGCGGCCTTATCTCGCAATTCCCCATGGTTCCTCTTCTTTTGTCTGACCGGCCTCATGCCAGGTATGACATTCATTTCATGACATACAATGCTCGGGTCAATGCCCGACATCTCTTGTACTGTGAAAGTAAACACATCTTGATACACTCTCAAGTTCTCTTCTAACATCTGACTTTGATCTTCCTCCAGGGAAGATCCTATCTGCAAAACTCGATTGGGTCGGTTAACGTCAAGTATGACGTCTCGGAATTCGCCTACTAGCTGAGGCCTCAGTTCATCCGGCTTAGCTGACCCGATCATACAAACTTCTTGTTTTACCTCCCTCGGCTCTCTTCTTCTCTTCTTTTGATTGTTGGACTTTTTCTTGTTTGTCTAGAGAAGAAGAGGCCTTAATGGTGGTCAGATAGCATTCTGGTGCTATCTGTTGATCGCCATATATCGTCCCCACACTCCCATCATTTCACACAAACTTCATCAGCATTAAGTGGGGTATGATGATTGCCTTCGAAACATTTAACGTTGGTCGACCTATGATGATATTGTAGGCCGTCAACTCCTTCACAACTAGAAACTTAACAAACATATGCCTCGGCATTTCCTTAGAGCCCATCCGAATAGGTAGAGTCACAATGTCGACTGGGTGAATAACACCTCCTCCAAATCCTATAATGGGGTGATTAATAGGTTGCAGTGCATTGTCTTGAAACCTCAACTTTTCGAGACATGCAAAGCTGATTATGCCCGTAGAGCTTCCGGTGTCGATTAGTATCCTTCTTACCTTCCAGTTGGCAACTTTGAATTCTACGACCAGTGGGTCATCATGAGGGGTTGGGATATTGGGCTGGTCCTTCTAACCAATCAGCACCTCCGGTATTTTATCATCCTTTCCTTCAGCACTCATAACTTGAGAGAGGCTACGAAGATGATCCCTCACGCCCCTGATTATAGGACCCCCCGAGGCGAGGCCTCCAGAAATCATGGCCACCACCTCGGTATCTGTCTCCTCCTCATCTCCCGTCTTCTGTGTTGTCTTACTCTGAAATTTAAATTTAGATTTGACTATGTACGGTTCCAACATGCCAACTTATCTAGCAACCGCTTCAGATTGAAGCATTCATCTGTATCATGTCCCACATCCTTATGATACTGACAGTACTTGTTCGTGTTTCGGTATTTGGAGGGGCCTCGTAAAGGGTGAGGCTCTTCGAATTTAAACTTATCTTTAATCTCCATGAGAATGGTGTGTGGTAGTTCGTTGTACTCATAGGCCGACTCGTAAGTACGGCTCTTCTTGGGAGCTTTCTGCTCCTTATGAGTATCGCTAACCGTCCACACCTCCCTCTTTCTATCCTCCCTCTTATGACTGCTCTCGCCTTGCTTGGGAGCATCCTTCTTGTCTGGCTTTGTTTCCGAGCGAATCTCGGTAGCATGGATGTAGGACTCGGTCTTCATCAAGATCTCTGGCAAGTTTTAGACCTTCTTCCTTACCATTTCAAATTTGAACCTTGACTGGTGAAGTCCTTTGACAAAGTTGTCGAAGGCTACCCCCTCGGGGAGGCCTGGTATATGAAGCATTCCAATATTGAATCTTTTGACATATGACCTCAAAGTCTCGTTCGGCCCCTGCACAATCTTACCAAGATGCATGCTCGTCTTCCTCTCTTGCTTGTTTGCCATAAAATGGTGTGCGAAGACCATGCTGAGCTCAGTGAAGTTTTGTATGTAATGGTCCGGCAGACTGCTGAACCATTTTTGGGCCACACCCTTTAGTGTTGTCGGGAAGTATTTACACCATGTCGTGTCATCCATTGACTGAGCATACATCAAGCTCTTATAAGTGGCCAAGTGATCATCAGGGTCACCTGTTCCATCATAAGGCTCAATGTGGAGTGCCTTAACTTTTGAGGCCCTTGGGGCTGTCAATATGTCGACGAAGAATGGAGACTTCCATGCCACCCCTCCAAGTGGGTTTGGTGGGTGTTGTTGTTGAATCTGAACATTCAAAGGCTCGTCCTCCTTGAAAAGCTCGGCCTTAAATGAATTTTTGGCATAGGGGTAGGTGTATGTACTTGTGTGAAACGAGACATAGTTCGGAATGAACTTCGATGAGTGTTATCCTTCAGGGTTGGGGTTGATACGGTATCAGAAATATCGACTTGAGAATGTTGTTGTGAATGTTACCTTTTTGCCCTCAGGTACTCTCGGGCATCTCTGAATGCTTGATTAGACTCACTGATCAAGGGCTCTCTTCTTGGTGGTATGGGAGCCTTGGTTGTCCTCACCCGCTGGGTGATGTTCTTCCAATCAAACTTTGTCGACTTGGATGGAGCCTTCTTCTTCTTGGAGCCGATCGAGGCTTTCTTCTTCCCTTAGCCGACCTTGGGGACGACCGGGTCTTGGATCGGCCTAGAGGGCCTTGGGTCGGCCTTTGATGGCCAGGTTCGACCTTCTTGGCTTGACCTATCATATCCTTGACTTGCGTGACTAGTGAATCCCTCAGATCGACCATTATATCCTTAAGTTAAGAGAGATAGATTGGTTGATCCCCCTCGGGAGTTTCGGCCTCGGCCTGACTTGCATGGTGTGCGGTCCTCTCCCTTCGAGGGGGTCGGTCATGGTCACCTTCCCTCTAGTCTGAATCATGTTCGTCTTCTACACTTACTACTGTAGTTTTTGGAATCTCGAGAGTTTTTTCTCCTAAGTTTGCCATAATATCGTACCCTCCCCACAGATAGCGCCAAATGTTTTAGGGGGTTTTTGAAATAAACATATGGCTACCCAATAATATGCTACAAACTTTGTTCCAAAAAATATAATAAATACGAAATTAAATGCAAAAATAAATATAAGTGTGCAAAAGATAATAATAACTTAAATGGTGTTAATCAAGTTAGATTAAGGTTAATTGAAAAATTACAAATCAATGTGTTGTGAAATCAACAATCATTGGAATGTGTGTCATAAATCATTACAAAAACCTTTTATACAAGAATCTCTTTACTAACTCTTGTAAACTATCATCATGTGGGATACATTTATTTCACCTATTGGTGTTTTTGCCTAAGTTTCATGCTGAAGTTAAATCTGCGTGTCTTCATAGGATGGTGCCACGTGGACCAATATGGTGCTGCCATGTGGACTCGAAGTGTCTTACGACGTCGCCTTGTAGTGCCTTGCCACGTAGCCCTTTACTTGAGGTTTCATTAGGGCTTCGTCTTAGGCTGATGCTTTTGGGCTCTCCTTTGGGCCTTCAATTGACGGGCCTTATTGTGACGACCCGACTTGCTTAAACCGGTGCGGAAGAAACCGACGAGTCGAATAGTCAATTCTAACATACTAACATACTCAAAAATTAAAACAAAACCTCAAAATATTACTTTACTAAATCCAAAAGTACAACACCCACAAGATTGTACAAAACTAAACCCAAATATCATTACCACTAAGAACAGTATTAACTCCAAAATAATGTCAGAGTTAGAAATTACAAAATACTACTAGTGTCCACACTAGAAACATAGAACAAATTAAACAAGCAAAAACTATCTCGGCGCTCGCCCAACCCAAAGCTAAGCAAGAACCTCATCATCAGAGTTACCTGAAAAATGAACAACAGTCCACCGTCAGTGGCGAGTAACATAACTGTCCCACCCTAACGGGGATACACATGACCATAGCATAAATTAAACAACCAAATCAAACACTCAATCATACCATCATGCGACATACAAACATAACCATAATGATAATGACACTATACCAATGGACAACAATATTAACTTGACTAACTTTAGTTATTATCTTATTATTACTTAATCTTTGGCACAATCATTTACATATTAGACCGGACTATGCACGTACGAACGCATCTTACGCGAACGAACTTTCTACTATGCCAGGATTGAGAATCTTACTCCCAACCCCATGAAACCCATCTTACGGAAAATCCATATCAAGAGACGACATAGTAAGATCTCCAACTATCCCAATACCGCGGATAGGATAGGGGCAATGTCTTAACCCAATTCTTAGAATCTTACTCTAAGATTAGGCGTCTAATAGTAAAATCAACCTAATCTTTAATCTTTTATTTACATTCTTAGTTAATCTTAAGTTGCATCTTACGCCTTGACTTAAGACTAACATGTAAACCATCAATCTCAGAACCTCATAAATCATTCTTTATACTTTCTTTATCTTTTCTTTGAACCTCTTTCAACTTTCTTTAATCTTAACTAACTTTCTTTAATCAAGACTCGACCAAGAACTCATCATGACTCATAAAGAACTCAACAAGATTCATAAAGAACTCAACAAGATTCATAAAGAATTCAACAAGATTCATAAAGAAATCATCCTCATAATCATCAAAATCACGCAAGTCAGCAACAAAGTTCAACATCAATTTCATCAACTTATATGCATCAAAACTTCATGAAACTTGAACATGATCAGCAACAAACATAGAATCATGGCAAGATCACCATAAAACAACCACCCAAAATCAGCCCAAGTTCACGCACAAACAAAAGGTCATATTCATCAATTTCGGTCTAATCTAATCATCTAATCTACCCTATGAATCATAATATACCAACTAGGATTAGGATAGCATGTTACCTTATTGAAGATTAACAAATTATTACACAATACTTGCTGCCCGGAACTCAAACCACACGGCCAAGCAGCACGGTACACACGGCCTCACCACGAGCACACACGGCTTCAACCACGACGGACCACCGTCTTCACACGGCCCAATTGTACGGTTCACCACACGAACCACCACTCGTGCACCAACCTCAATCACGAACACCCACTCGAACAACCCTCACGAACCAAGCCCAAAAACCAAACCCGAACTAATGATCTTGATTGAAGCGATTGGGTTTTAGTTTGTGTTTTAATACTTAAAGATCAATGGAAGTTGAATCTTTAAGTTTGGGTTTGAATTGGTGGATGAACAAATGATGGTGTTTTAGAGCCAAAAATGGCGTGAGGATCAAATGGGCAAGGAGAGAAAGTGTTTGGCTTGAATGTGGCAAAAGATGATCAAATGAGCAAATGGTGTTTAAGCCTTACTAACAACCTCTATTTATAGAAGTTAGTTAGGTGTGAAAACAAGGCAAGTGGCAAAACAAGCCACGAAAGAAGAGAGGGGCCGGTTATGGGCTAAAGGAAATGGGCCAAATTGATCACTTGGGCCATTTGCACTAATTCATGACTAATCATGAATAAATCCGTACTAGGCCCAAAACTAAATTAATTAATTAGAAAATTAAATAATAAAATTCTAATTAATTAAATAATAATAAAATAAATAATAAACAATAAATCATCAAATAAAACAAATCAAATCAAGCAAATAATCAATAAATAATAGTCCAAATAAATTCGGACTATACATAAAATCACATAAATACAAATAAATCGACGACAGAAATACTGATAAATCTGGGTCGTTACAATCTCCCCTCCTTAAAGAAATTTCGTCCCGAAATTTAAAGCAAAGGAGATTGTTCACCCTCAAACAGCTCCGGGTACTTCTGCCTCATGGACGCCTCTGTCTCCCAAGTCGCCTCCTCATGGTGCTGATTTCTCCACAACACCTTGACTAGCTGGACTTGTTTACGCCGAAGGGTCCTCACCTCGCGATCCAAGATCTGAACTGGTCGCTCTTCGAACGTCAGATTCGGCTCAAATGTGGCCGATTCCACCGGAATGATGTGGGTAGGATCATGTACATATTTCCTTAGCTAGGAAACATGGAACACATCGTGAACATTAGACAAACTAGGTGGTAATGCTAACCGATATGCCACCTCCCCAACTCGTTCTAGTATCTCGTAAGGTCCCACGAATTTCGGTCGGAGTTTCCCCTTTTGAACAAAGCGTGCCACTCCTTTGAATTGTGAAAACTTAAGCAAGACTTTGTCACCTACCTCGAAAGCTAGTGATCTACATCGATTATCGGCGTAGGATTTCTGAGGACTCTGCGCGGCCTGCATCTTAGATCGTATGACTCGAATCCTCTCTACAGTGTCCCGCACCATGTAAGGTCCTAAAGCCACGGTGTCGCTAATATCATTCCAACAGATCGGACTCCGACACTTCCTGCCGTACAGGGCCTCGTATGGAGCCATCTTGATGCTGGAGTGATAGCTATTATTATAGGAGAATTCTACCAAACAGAGCATACGTACCCAAGACTGATGGTACTCTAGAGTACATGCTCGTAACATATCCTCCAGAGTCTGGATGGTCCTCTCAGTCTGGCCATCCGTTGCCGCATGAAATGCGGTGCTCAGCTTCAGTTTCGTCCCGAAGGCTTCTTGAACTGATTTCTAGAATCGAGATAAGAACCTCGGATCCCGATCAGAAACGATCTCCCTCGGAACTCCGTGAAGTCGGATAATATCCTGGGTATAAGCCTCTGCCAGGCGCTCCATAGAACAGGTCATCTTCATCGGTATGAATCTAGCGACCTTGGTCAACCTATCCACTATTACCCAAATGGCATTCATACCATTACAAGTAGGTAGGCTAACCACGAAGTCCATAGATACCGACTCAAATTTCCAGGTCGGAATCGGTAGTGGCTGCAAAAGACCTCCAGGTCTCTAATGCTCGATCTTAACCTTCTGACCGATTAAACATCGAGCTACAAACTCTGCTACATCCCTCTTCATCTTAGGCCACCAGAATTGGCCCTTAAGGTCCTGGTACAGCTTGTTACCTCCAGGATGAACAGAGTAGGGTGAGTTATGTGCCTCAAACATGATTCTGTTCCTAAGATCAGAACTGTCCGATACACACCACCTCCCTCGAAATCCCAGACTACCATCGGAAGAGATCTCGAAACCAACGGCCTTTCCTTGCCGTAAAGCCTCTCGAATCCTAGCCAACTGTGGATCATTATGCTGACCCTTGCGCAACTCCTGAAATAATTCAGGTTCAGCACTCATAGATGTCAGATGAAATCTGACGGAACTACGGCTTCTACTAAAGCTCAATCGATTCTTGTGACTCAGTGCGTCAGCGACTAAGTTCGCCTTGCCCTCGCAATAATTAAGCGTCAGGTCGTAGTCCTTAATAAGTTCAAGCCATCGTCTCTGTCTCATATTGAGGTCCTTCTGAGTAAAGATGTACTTGAGACTCTTATGATCCGTGAATACCTTACACGAACCACCATAGAGATAGTGCCTCCAAATCTTAAGCGTGAATACTACAGCTGCTAGCTCCAAGTCATGCGTGGGGTAGTTACGCTCGTGCACCTTCAGCTGCCTCGATGCGTAAGCGATGACCTTCCCACCTTGCATTAGCACACAACCTAGGCCACCCTTAGACGCATCAGTATAGACCTCGAAATCCTCTTCATCGTTCGGAAGGGTAAGAATAGGAGCAGAGATTAATCTCTGTTTCAACTGCTGGAATGCTTGCTCGCAAGCCTCTGTCCAAACGAATCGGATCTCCTTCTGTAGGAGACTAGTCATCGGCCTAGCAATATTGGAGAAGTCCTGGATGAATCGTCGATAGTATCCGGCCAAACCCAGAAAACTACGAACCTCCGCCACATTTCTAGGGCTACTCCATTCTACTACAGCCTTAACCTTTGCCGGGTCTACCTTAATGCCTTCTTTACTAATTACGTGACCCAGAAATGCTACTTCGCGAAGCCAGAACTCACACTTGGAGGGTTTCGCGAACCACTTATTCCTCTGTAATATCTCTAGTACCATCTGGAGATGCTCCACATGCTCAGACTCATCCCTCGAATAGACTAAGATACAGTGAAGATGCTCTTTCAAACTTATAATTGAAATTAAATCATTTCCAGTTAAAATAACATCATCAACATAAACTGCTACTATAGTATACTTACCTTCTTTGACTTTGATAAAAAGAGAATAGTCATTCTTGGATTGGTGAAATCCAAGAAGTAAAATTTCCGAAAGAAGCTTAGCAAACCATTGCCTAGAAGCTTGTTTCAAGCCATACAAAGACTTGGTTAATCTACAAACCTTACCTGGATCAGTAGGAACCCCAGGAGGAACTCTCATGTATACCTCTTCATGGAGATCTCCATGAAGAAAAGCATTATTAACATCCAACTGAAAAAGATCCCACCTCTTGCTAGCTGCAACAGCAATGACTGTTCTAATTGTAGTCATCTTGACTACTGGAGAAAAGGTCTCCTCATAGTCAATCCCATGTTTTTGTGTGTATCCTTGAGCAACTAGCCTAGCTTTATATCTCTCAATGGAACCATCTGCTTTAAGTTTGATTTTATATACCCATTTATAACCTATAGGCTTTTTATTTGGAGGCAAAGAAACTAAAATAAAAAATTAGGATCAATAGGGACAAGTCCCTAATTGCCTAAAATCCATCCAAACAACCGAGAGAAATTAAAATCTAAGCACAAGAATAAAAAGCAATCTAAACACTAGCTTAAAACCTAGCCATAAAAGGGGGACTCCCCCTAATGGTTACAAATATGTGTCTCTTATAGTATAGTTATGATTACCATTGTGTACAATGAGATATTGTAAGGTTTTTTTTTTTCGCCACAATATGCACGAATATCTCCTCATAGAGGTATAGACTGACAAAATCTTGTCCTTTTGATATGAGTGTCATAATCTGTTGAAATTTTCCTCCAAAGAAAATATATTAACATATATATATGTTTAAAGTGATATTTAATAGGAAAATTACTTTTAAAGGTACAAAATATGAGTGATTTTATTTTAAAGATTCCTACTATTGATTATTGAAGGTAGATTAGGTAGGTATGAACTATTGACATAACTTGGAACTAAAGGTTTATATGACTTGCTACCTGTTGAACTGATAAACTTCCAACTTCAAAAAAAAAAAAAAAAAAAAAAATGATTTAAAGGATAAAAATTCATCCTTCCACACGTCCACCTATCAATACTAATTCTAGATTACTAATTCACTTCCTGCACCAGAGGGATGATATACTCTTAGCAGCTAAATGAAATAGCACTTTTGTACGGACTTGCAAAATATAGTCCTGTGTAACACAATTATTGTCCTATAGATACCAATTATAGTTTATCAGATGACAATTATAGTCCACATACCTTTTTTGGATTTTTCCGGGTTTACTCATACATGGGACCACTCCTTTTTAACCCATGTGTTTCTGACAATATTTGTTAGCCTTTGATTGGTTGAAATCATTTTATATATTTTTTCTTACATATTTTTTAAAAAAATAAAAAATAAAAATAAAAATTTGTGTGCTATTTGCTAATAGAAGCTAAGAGCTCCTACTTCCTGCACCATCAACCACGTACCGTTAGGTATAATTACTCTCTTATATACAAAAGATTCATTAACACCTCCAATAAACCAACCATCGCAACACTCGTCCCTAGTTCACCGTATCAACCCCACCACTAAATCATCGTACCACCTTATTAACGTCATCAATATCAAAACCATTAAATTATCAGCAGTGTAGCCCACTGTCATTATCATCTATCATCATAATTCCCATCTTTGAAATGAAATAAACCACCATTGTCGAATGCCTTGTATTATTGAAGCTCAAAGGTTGAAAGTGAGTATTTTTTGGTGGTTGTATCTGGGATCAGGAATAACGATTGGTTTTTGGGAAGGTGGATGGATGGTTTTCTTGGAACAAGTCATGAGTTTTTGGGTGGGGGTTTTAAGTTAGGACATTCCGTGGTTGTTTTGATGGTTTGGTGGTGCCCATGGTTGTAGTTGCTATTGGTGGTTCACAGGCCGATGATGACATTTCCAATTAAGAAAATGCAAGAATAATGATTGCTAAATTTTGTTTTATAGAAAGGAGTGGTAATATTATTAGATTTAAGTAAACAAGTGATTTATTTGTAATGAAATTTGAGCCAATAATATTGCACCACATATCTAAATTAACCGGTCATATAGATTGTAAATCATTTCAATAATTCATACCTATGTGGAGTAATTCATTGTTGGTACCTTTTAATTTATATCACCCATAGTCGATACCTTTAAAAGTAATTTTTCCTATATAATATTAACATATTGTTGAAGTCAAATATTATTTAAAATATACTTCCATATAAAAAGTACAACGTTTACAACGTCTACAGCGTATCATTTTATTTCATAAGCATTTATTTTGATGCAATGTTTAAAGTAATACTTTAACTTCTATATTAATTTTATTGTCATATTATTTGTTGTCATGTTTACAATGATATGCGTTTTTTTATAAATAAAATTTTAACTGAAGTGACAAGTGGCAAGCTTTTGATCTAGTTGTTTATCTTATAATATAGTTACTAGATTAGCACCTGTACGTTGCACAATTTATTCAAAATAATAAAATTAATTTTACAATATAAATTATCATTGAATCAATGCTAATTTAGAAAAATTTGATATAGTTGAACTCAATAGGATTTTTTGCTTTGAATAATATAACCTTTCAACGATTTGCAAAGAATAATACAACCTAACGTTTTTTCGTGAATAATACAACCTTGTCCTCAATTTTGCAACCAATGATACAGATGACCTTTAACCTGCTTTTTAGGTTAAAACTATTAATTTTTTTATTTTTAATTTTTTTAAGTCAGAAAAAAAAATTAAAATCAAAATCAAAAAAATCAAAATCAAAACTTTTAAAATAAAAATTTAATTTTTTTATCTTTATTTTTTTTAAAGTCAGGAAAAAAAATTAAAATCAAAATCAAAATTTTTTTAAAAAAATTTACATTTTTTTTATTTTTATGATATTTTTAATATTTTTTTTATTCTTTTGATTTTATTTTGCAATTTTCCTATTTTTTTTTCTTTTTTTAAAAAAAAATTACAAGGACCAATCATAACGTGACACGTATCCCTTTAACCTGTTTTATAAGTCAAAAACCGGTTTTGTATCATTCGTTGCAAAAATGAAGCCAAGGTTATATTATTCACGAATAAACAGAAGGTTGTATTATTCTTTGCAAATCGTTGAAAGGTTGTATTATTCAAAGCAAAAAATCTAACTCAATAAAGATCAACATAAGATGTATGATTAAAAAAATAATTTAAAATTGAAGTCATCTGTAGCCAAATGCATTATGCAATTGATGGAGGGATAAATAAAATTGTATTAGTTCTTGAACTTGTTGTTTTCAAAGAAGCTAGACAACATTTGTTGTAAATTGAAATAACACTTATTTCAAAAGTTGAAATTCCCAAAACTTATAATAATTTATTTTTTTTAGTTTTGTTTTTAAAAAGAAGGATATAATATTTAATTTTGGAGACAAAATTTTCATTTAGAATTTAATACGTGTCTTTAATGATGCAAATAATGTCTTGTTTTAGGATAAGTTATATGTAGTGCAATTTTTTTTGAAAATTAAAATTACTTGGAATCAGCTATCTACTTAGGCCCTGTTCTTTTGAACTTAAAAGCTACAGTAATCAGATCAGATCAGACATTATTACTCTTTATTATTATTATTATTATTATTATTATTATTATTATTATTATTATTATTATTATTATTATTATTATTATTATTATTATTATTATTATTATTATTATTATTATTATTATTATTATTATTATTTCGAGCATTGTTTTTCTGCTCGACATTTTCCGACGACGGTTTTCGGACTGACTTTTCAGCGTTGATTGTTCGGCCGACTTTTCCGGCGACGATTTTCGGGACGACTTTTCCGACGACGGTTTTCGGAATGACTTTTCCGGCGGTGATTATTCGACCGACTTTTTCGGCGACGATTTTCAGGACGACTTTTCCGACGACGGTTTTCGGACTGTCTTTTTCCGGCGGTGATTATTTGGCCTACTTTTCCGGCGACGATTTTTAGGCCGCGTTTTTCGGTGACGGTTTTCGGGACGACTTATTCGACGACGGTTTTCGGAATGACTTTTCCGGCGGTGATTATTCGGTCGACTTTTTCGGTGATGGTTTTGGAGTCAGATTGATTGAAGGGTTTGAAAAGAATGAAAAGTAAAATACTGAAGAGGTGAAATGAAATGAGCTTGAGGCTTTGGGCTCATTAAATTTTTGTCCCTAATATAAATATAAATATAAATATAAATATAAATATAAATATAAATATAAATATAAATATAAATATAAATATAAATCAAATCAGAAAAACTCAGATCAGATCAGACCAGATCAGTCGTAAAGAACAGAGTCTTACTTTACTACTAAATCTAAGTAATAACCTGAATGATTTTTTCATTGCCACTCATCATTTAATGGAAAAAACTTTTCCGACAAGAAACAAAAACCTCATTTTCATTACTAATATATTTTTTAGTAGTATTATTTGGTTTGTATTTTAAAAAAATTAATTAAAAAATCTAGAATTTTAAAAGAAAAAATAACTAACTATTCTATCTTTTAGTAAAAAGAAAATTTAAGAAATATAAAAAAAAAAAAAAAACAAAGACAAAAATTAGATATCCAGAATTATTGTCTACTATTTAAATTAAATTTTGAACTACAATTAAACTAATACAAATAATGTAATTATTTTATATAATCCATTGTAACCGTGCATGGTACGGGTTAAGAACTAGTTACATTAGTATAACCTTTAAAAAATAAAGTTACACTAGTATACTAGTAAGTTTTTTTTGTTATTTGTGGATAATTAGGGTGTAGGTTGTTTATAGGCAATTAAATTGAGTATTTTATGAGTAGTAAACTAGTAACTAGTAATTGTAATTTAACAATTAATAAGGGGTGCATGAAAAATGTAAAGAATAAAAAAGAACATCTAAAAACACGAAATGTTAAAAATAAAATAAAATGTAGAATGTACTAAAGTCATCGGTTAATTAGAACGAAGTAATCTGTATAATTTATGCTTTGTTTTTTGGAGATAAGGTAAATATTTAAAAATCAAATTCACTTGCTCTCAAAGAGAAATCCTGATTTATCTAAAGCTAAGGAATAAGATAACTTATCATGCAAAAAAGGATCAATATCAATGTGCGTATGGGTCCAATGTCCGAGTGACATAATATAATTTGCAAAGTGGTTGATTTCCCAAAAGACGTGAACAGAAAAATAGGCTGCAAATAAAGTCTCAGAGGATGGAGCGAATATCATTCATAAGAAACTGCATTTTTCAAGGACACTCTAAATTCATCTTGCAATTTGATATTTGATATTTATGCTTATTGTAATGTGATATTTTCATGTATTATAAATTTATAATGATTAGCTTTTGTAATTTTGAGATGGAAAAAGAAAATAAAAAGTAGGCGTAAAAATAAAATAAGGATACAAAGAGTTGACAGAGAAGAAGGCATATGCTGTATTGCTGTCCAGCATCATCCTAGATCTGCTCGCTCAAATTTTCTGGGATTTGGAGTATTTTGTGTTTTAAGATTTAGAATTCTCCACGCTAACCTTCCACTTTTATTATTCTAATATAATATAATATTTATTTAGATTTTATTTTTGGTCAATAATGGTTGTCATTTGTCATGCTTGATTGAATAAATGAATAATGGTCAACAAAATATTCAATTCAACAATAAAATTTGTGATTTTTTTTAAGCAATAAAAAAAGACCGATTAATCCTTTTTTATACGGTGATCAGTCACTAATATCCTTTCAGATAATAAAGTAAGCTTTTTTTTTATAAGAGTTCAATGAGAAATTATTGGTGCATATCTGTTATGTATGCATATCCACTACAGGACGAATTTTTTTTCTTGTCTTTTTTAAAGAAGTTTTGTAATTTTTGTTTATCTTGTACTTGATATGTATATATCAGTTATGTATCAATCATACATCGAGTTCAACCAACAAATCATATTTTGAATATGTAATCTCTATTATATAAGCCAAGGGGAGCCATGGTGTCCCCCTGGAAAAGTCCACTTTGCCCTTCAAAAAATTCCAAAAACTCAATTAGCATCACTCCTCACTATTAAGGAAAGTTATTATAATTTTTTAACTTTTTAAAATAAAAATATTACAAGATATAAATTTGGTAAAAATAAAATAAAAACACTAAAATTTATATTGTTGAATTATCTATAAATAGGTACCCATATTAATATAGTTTGTCACATGAAAATTTTACCTTTTGATTATCGTAAAAAAAATTTGACAACTGATAGAATGTAGTAAATAAACTTTTCTTTTGTACATTGTTGTGGGGTGGCCGGATAAAAGGAAAAAAGTTTGTTTATAATTATATGAATGTATGTAAATTTGAAAAGTATTTCAATTTTTCAAATACAGCACATTCGTTTTTTTTTTTTGTTTTTTTTTTTTAGTTTAACAAATTAAAATATACATTTAAACTAGTAGCTAGTAAACATAAACTAACTTCCTATTCACACAAGTCCTCCTATTTTATATTTCTAAGCTTCATTCACATTTCCTAAAAAATTTATATGACTCATTTGCATGCATGGTAATAGGCACAACAAAGGCATTATGGAACGAATATAGAGAAATAGGTCATTTTTGAATCATGTTGGGTGTTTTCGTTCGCATTTTCACACCATCAACTCACTAATGGAAAAATAACTTTTTTATAACGGGCAAAACAGGGCTTTTGTAACAGCCGTTGTCCGTTACAACTGCCCTCGTTACAATAGCTAAATTTTTTTGTAACGGGCTACTGTTAGTTACAACTAGCCTTGTATGCACGCTTTGCATGCCATAATTTTTAAATATATCTACATGCTATATTCTGGTGGTTATCAAAATAATAATCGAAATGTAAATTTTTTATGTGACAAACTATATCAACATGGATATCAACTTATAGAGAATTAAAAAAATATAAATTTGGGTATTTTGATTTTATTTTTACGAAATTTATATCTTGTAATATTTTCATTTTAAAATTTTCAAAAATTGAAATGACTTTCCATAATAGTTAGGAGTGATGCTAATTGATTTTTTTGGAAATTTCCAAGGGGTAATATAGACTTTTCTATGGGGGGACACCATGGTTCCCCCTTGGCTTATATAATAGAGATAAGGTACTTATTGTAACGGGCCTGACAAATGTCAGTTACAATAAGTACGCTTATTGTAACGGTCATCTGTTGGGCCTGTTACGATAAGTATACTTATTGTAACTGGCCTAAGTTCTGTCAGTTACAATAAGTTTACATATTGTAACTAACATTAACCATGCCCGTTACAAAAGCTGTTACAATAGTTTTTTTTCCTTAAATAATATACATACATACACCTCTCAACGACTAAGTCTGCACTTCAGACCAGTTTATGCTCTTATCATCAAGTCATCATGACCAAACTTTCCTAGCAAGCCAGGTTGGGCATTATATTATACCCTTCCATTGACAACTACAAATAGAGTCAAGCTGCATCATCACAACTACAAATAGTGTTTTTTTCTTAAATAATAAACACACATACACCTCTCAAGTCTGAACGACTAAGTCTGAACTTCAGGTCGGTCTATGCTCGTATGGTCAAGCCTTCATGACCAAACGTTCCTAGCACGCTAGGTCGGGCATTATATTATACCCTTCCATTGACAACTACAAATAGAGTCAAGCTGCATCATCACAACGACTTACTAGGTACAACTGTGCAGAGACCCTTGTAGGAACAATGGTTGCGACTTGACAAAATTCTTAGAGTCATCACAAAGGTTGGGCGCCTACTCTACCTCAGTACAATCCATACCTTGGTGAACTATGCAGAACCTAACTTCACTATGCAAGTCACCTATGAGTAATCGAGTCTACAAGACATAATCGAAGCTCGAAAGCTAGTTTAATCCAAACGAGTCCACAAGACAGATCGAAGCCTGAAGGCCAATTATCAAACGAGTCTAAAAGACGAATCGAAGCCCAATCTTAGTAATGACTCTAAGAGTTTTGTCAATTGAGGTTAGGTGACTTGCGAGTTCAACTAGTATGATCTAATCAACATGTAGGAGTTCAGGGATGAATAGTCAATATAGTTCAACAATCAATAAAACATAGCTTGTTCAATAATTATTGAATCGTTATCAAGTTTAAGATCAATATGTCCATGCAAGGAGAGTCAATAAAATAACCTTGATTAAGACTTTCGAACCATAGGTTCGAAATACGTAAATATTAATAAGCGATATTCGAACAATAATTCATTCATTAATTCACTAGCAATTATTAATCATCGAAATAAATCAAGCCATCAATTAAATAATGAATTAAGCAATAAGGATTATTTGATCTTTACAGCTCAATTCACACGAAAAACACACAGCTAAGCCCAATATTTAAGGTTCAAAAAATCATCAATGTCGACAATGTGCAATCAAGATTCAAATCAAAGAAACACACATATTCATCAAGATTCAATATGATTATTAAAGATTAACCAGATTTATCAAAATTCAATAATTACGAACTATAATCGATAGTCAACAATTCGAATCATCATGCCAAACCATTCGACAAATTCAAGATTTAACCTTAGAAATTAATCCATGCAATTTATACTATAAACATGATTATAAACCAATCAAACAATCATATAAAATCATAAATTAGGCATCAAAAATATATTCTTAGATTCAAGAACATGTTCGAAAATATTCGAATTAGTCCATGAACCACTCGACATTCCAAGTTTCAATCTTGGATTAAATTCTTGCAATTCATCAACATGCTTTAATTCATGCAATTGATCTAATCATCATAAAATCACAATTTATGGACACAAAGACAAAATCTTTAATTAAAGAAACATTCGAATATATAAACTCGAATAAACCCTAGGCCATTCGACCATCCACCAAGATGGAATCTTGGGTTCAATTCATGCATTTGTCAACATACTTAAATTCATGCAATTGAAAAGTCATCATAAAGTTTTAGTTTAATCAACAAAATACAATCTTTCATCACTAAAATTCAAATGAAAATATGCAACACATTCATCATGACACTCGACATATTCAAGGCACATTCTTGAATAAATTCATGCAATATTCATCATACCTTAATACTCATAAAAATAATTAAACAAGAACCAAAACATGAATTAATCAACCAAAAATACAAACTTTGATATGAAAAATACTCATCTATCACTCAAATTATTCACTCCTCTATCATCATCAATCACTCGTCAATCATCATAAAAAATTCATCAATCAATTCATGCAAAAATTCATAATTTAATACATCTAATTCATTAATTAAACTATGCATAAATTAATCAATTACATATTAAATGGAAAAGCTTTACCTTTATTTGATGAACGAAATCCAACCCTTGGTAATTTGCTTCAAGATTCGGCCAAGACTAGGAAAAGAAACAAGAGGGAATTAAGTTAGATACTTTGCAAAAGATAGCATTCAAAAGAATTATTGAAAGAAGTAATTACTCTATTGAATGCAAGGATGAGTATGAATGATGATTTGAAGGGGGATTCGAGTGGGTAGGGGGGACTAGGTCTATGAGGTAGATGGAGAAGAGAGTGATGAGGATTTTGATCTAGGTGGGTTTATATAGGTTAGGGTTTTAAAATAAGGATAAAGGGTTGACTAATCATTTAGCTTATGTTAATGATTGGCCGGCCATAAGGTCTTGCCTGGGCTCTTTGAAGGCTCTCAATTTAAGTATGAGTTAAGTCACCAGCTACTGGCCCAAAAGCTTAAAATATTTCATGCCAATCCATAAGAGATTGATCAGCTGGACTAGCTAGGAAGGAATAAAATAGCTCTGAAATTAGGTTTATACATGTTCTATATCATTCATGTAAGCATGAAAGGACTCATTTTCATGTGTTTGGGCGAATATAGGGCGTTTTGGAACAAAAACAAGGCAATTTAGGCGAACATGTCATTTTTAACTATTTTTGGGCGTTTTCGTTCCTATGTTCCTATCAATCAACCTATATACTATTTTTTTGGTTTATCTATGTTCTATATCATATGTGTAAGCATTAAATGATTCATTTGCATGAATTTAGGTGAATATAGGATGTTTTGGAACATAAACAAGACAAACATGTCATTTTTGGCTAGTTTTGGTGGTTTTCGTTCCCATGTTCCTATCAATCAACCTATTAATGTTTTTAAGGTTTATAAATTTTCTATATCATTCGTGTAAGCATTAAATGAATTATTTGCAAGTGTTTAGGCGAAAATAGGATGTTTTGGAACAAAAACATGGCAAACAGGTCATTTTTGGCTAGTTTTGGGGGTATCCATTCCCATGTTCCTATCAATCAACATATATACTATTTTAAGGTTTATCCAGTTGTAGATCATTTCATATAAGAATTAAATGACTCATTTGCATGAGTTTGGGCAAAAATAGGGCGTTTTGGAACAAAAACAAGGCAAACATGTCATTTTTGGGGTGTTTAGTGGTTTTCGTCCCCATGTTTCTATCAATCAACCTACATACTGTTTTTAAGGTTTATATATGTTTTATATCATTCACATAAGCATCAAATGACTTATTTGCATGAGTTTGGGCGAAAATAGAGTGTTTTGGAACAAAAGCAAGGCAAATAGGTCATTTTTTACTAGTTTTGGTGGTTTTCGTTCCCATGTTCTTATCAATCAACATATATATTATTTTTAGGTTTATCCATGTTCTATATCATTCCTGTAAGTATTAAATGACTCATTTGTATGAGTTTGGGTGAATATAGGGCGTTTTGAAACAAAAACAAGACAAACATGTCATTTAAGTCTAGTTTGTAGGGTTTTCATTCCCATGTTCCTATGAATCCACTTATATAATATTTTTAAGGTTATCCATGTTCTATATCATTTATGTAAGTATTAAATGACTTATTTGCAAGAGTTTGGGCAAAAATAGGGCATTTTGGAACAAAAACAAGGCAAATAGGTCATTTTTTACTAGTTTTGGCGGTTTTTGTTCTCATGTTCCTATCAATCAAACTATATACTGTTTTTAAAGTTTATCTATGATATATATCATTCATATAAGCATAAAATGACTTATTTTCAAGTGTTTAGGCGAAAATAGGACGTGTTGGAACAAAAACATGGTAAACAGGTCACTTTTGGCTAATTTTGGAGGTTTTTGTTCCCGTATTCCTATCAATCAACCTATATACTTTATTTAGGTTTATCTATGTTCTATAACATTCGTGTAAGCATTAAATGACTCATTTGCATGAGTTTGGAGCGAATATAGGGCGCTTTGGAACTAAAACAAGGCAAACATGTCATTTTTGGCTTGTTTTGGGGTTTTTTTTTATTCCCATGTTCCTATCAATCAACATATATATTGTTTTTAAAGTTTATCCATGTTCTATATCATTTATGTAAGTTTAAATGACTTATTTGCATGAGTTTGAGCAAAAATAGGGCGTTTTGGAACAAAACAAGACAAATAAGTCACTTTTAACAAAGTACCCCAAAAGATTTATCAATCAATCCTAAATTATCCGATCCCAAATACTTTCCAACAACTCAATGATATAATACATGAGCAATCCTAACTTATTAATAGCAAGTTACCTTTTGTAAATCACTATTGGAGCCTCTATACCGAATAAGTATCTCAAACATATATCTCATGATGTAAATAATATAAACAACAAATGTAAGTATAAAGGGTTCCCAAATTAAACAACAACAAATACAAAATGTGATTGACAGTAAATACCTAGATTTATTGGAAAATAAGATTCTTTGAATTGTTTTTGTAATACCCCGAAAATTTGGGATATTTTAAAATTTTTATTAATTAATTAAATGTATAATTAATTAACTATTTAATTGATTATTATTTAATTAATTGTTATTTTGTGTAGCAATCTAAATATTTTGAGCTTGGCCAGAAAATTTCGCGGTTATTAGTTCAATTTATTTAATTCTAAGTCCAAAGGCCCATTTAAAATTGGACTGTTTTGTTTTTATTCTGCTCTCTTTTCTCAAATTGGGCCAGTGACCCAATTTGTCCTTCTTTTCTTCATGTTGGCCTGCCCTCTCTCTAGTATGGCCAACTTATTATTTCTTTTGATTTATTTGGTTAATTAGATAATTATGTTATTTAATTAATTAAATTAATTAATTTATTAGTTTAAATTGTAAAAAGCCTAGTCTACCTAAATAACTAAGTCTCCCTAATAAGCTCAACTCCCCCTATTTTCCCTCCTCTCATTCGGCTGCCCTAGGGTTTTTATTAGGGTTCCTTTTTGCTTTTCTTACTCTATAAATAGTAGCTTAGCAATTGTTATTTGTTTTAATTGCTAAAGCTCGTAAACCCTAAATGAAAAATACTCTCTCTTCCTTCATAAAAAAAACCGTGAACCTCCATAAGCCAAAGGAGAGATTTTTCTTTGGAATATTTTAGCGATGAGAGGTAACTTTGCTAACCCGTTTAATTCCGGAACAACCTATTCACATAGTTAATTAGGATTAAAAGCATGAAAATTATAAAAAGAATTAGTATCATGTTAGGGTGTTTTTCGAACTACATGAAATTTATGTACATGTTATTTTTCTAGATTATTTTATGTAGTTTCTTGAAATCTTTAATTGTTGAATAATTACTTGTATGAATTTATTTATTAATCAAATCTTGTTATTTCTTGATGAATTTTTCGTGGCAGTTTCTGTATTGTTTTATCATGAATCATGATTTATTTAGTGGAAAAATTCGTCCTTTTATTGCTTATAATAATTTAATCTTTCAAACCGGTAAAACTGTCCAGAATTGGTTTACGAATTTATTAGGATACTTAATCAATTCGGAATGCTACAAAATTTTAGGTGGAAGTCCGTAATAGTGTTTTACAGCTTGTGTAAAATTTTCGTAATTTTTAAAGATCGATTAATATGGCAGAAAAATCTGAAACTGAATTCAGCCTAATCTGATCTGTTAGTTATAAAATTCCTTAAAAATAGTAAAAGATGTTATTTTTGGACTAAATTTATGCACATTAATCCATGAACCTACATCTAACTCCCATAAAAATTTTCAGATTATTCAAGACCTTTTAATGGTGGTTCTTAATTTAATACTTTAAAATCAGATTGTGTAAAATATGGTGTTTTAAGGATAATTTTAATGTTTATTATAAAGGTTGCTATGATTTAATGGTTGTTGAATTTAATTAATTAAAGATGTAATTTTGGTATTGTTGTCCATGATTTTCGAGTAGTGTAAAAATATGAAAAGTATAATTTTTCTCATGTTTAGGTAATTTATGTAGTTGATTGTATTTTTTATGTAATTTATTAAATTAATTATATGATGAATTTATGAGTTTATTTATCTTTTGTCGAGTGGCCTAATTTTTATGTTGGTCAATTTTAGTTTAATTTGACTTATAATATTTTTAGGAATAACTGTTATAATTACAATTAAAGGAATTATCAGGGATAAGTTGTAACAAGGAAGGGTAGAGAGTAATTTATTAATATTATTAGGATTCGGATAATATTATTAATATTATTATTATTACAGTAAATATTAGTATTATTATTAATACTAGGAATCAGTAGGGATAAGTGATAAGATATTAATAGGGAAAGAAAGGAAACAGAGTAGGAGGAATACGAATCGTTTCGATTTCTGGCTAGGAAAGACTTGGTATTTAAGGTGGCCAACATACGTGCCGCACCTCTCTTTCCTGGGACTTCGAACGGTTCATTTCCGAATACGGTCACCTAGTATTTCCCGATATAAGATATGATATAAGAACTGAAAGATATAAGATAAGATAAGGACGCCCACCTGATGACTCGAGTAGTCAGACTGGGTTAAGTCGAAGCCACTGCTCAATGGGATGAACACACGAGTTCCCCCGAGTAGTTCTGGGTCTTAGGATATGTAGTCGTCTAAGTAGTAGTACACGAGCTGCTATTTAGGGGTTATGGCCATAGCCTAGGCTTAGTGGTGAAACACGAGATCCGCTACGGGTTGAGTACACGAGCTCACCCCGGCATGTTCTAGGAAAGTTGTGGTGAAACACGAGATCCACAACGAGTTATAGTGACCGGTCCAATGAAAGATGATAACGATATGATATGAATTTATAAGATATGGTATGGATGAAATGAAATGTGAAGATATGATATGATTGCAGATTTATGGAAACGTTATACTATAAGTTGGGGATTAATTGTATAAGTCTTCCGCTGTGTATGATTTGATATACGTATGATGTATGTATATGTGTATCTGTATTGTATACGTATTTGTACGTATTCCTAACCGTATTTTGCAGGTATAATTATACGTATTTCTAACTGTATCTCTGCAGGTATTTTTATACGTATTTTATACGTATTTGTATACTTATTTTTGTACGTATTTTTATACGTATCTCGTATAATTTTTGTATACACTGTACCATGTTTTATGTGTGTTTTCATGTGAATATTCTATGATATTATGTGTTTAGCGGTCCCTCAATTAAGCGGGACAGCCTAGTTACTCGCCACTGACGGTGGACCCCCCCTTCAGTTTCAGGTGACGATGCAGCAGCATAAAACGGGCTTCCGTTGGATGGGTTTGAGTGTGGATGAAGTTTAGATTTATTTTAGTTATTCCAGGACTTATAAGACAATATTATAGTTTTTATTTATAATCCCAGCCTGTTGGGAAGACATTTACTTAGTTCAAGTAACACTTTGGGCATTATATGCCTTATTTGACTTTTGGATTTTAGTTCAGTATTTTAGTATAAGTTGCTTAATTTTAATTAATTAATTTCATTTATATTTTAATTTGTTTAAGTAATGATCCGAATGTCGATTTCCTTCGTCAATCGACAAGTCCAAAAAGTCGGGTCGTTACAGTTTTCCAGTGAAGAACCATTGAGCTTCGCCTTATACGACTTGAGGGCACATTAAAATGCATTTCATAAGTGTGAGGCAACATATTATCTATGATGATCAATTTTAATAAAATTTATACAATGAATTGTTCACTTACTAGTTAAAAACATTTTCACAGCAAAGACAGTCCAAACCGGGGACTATTCAACACTTATTCCTATTGAATAAGTTATAGGAGTAAGTCTTGAATCGGGTATCTAGGCTTATGATAAAGCTGTAAAAGAATATATAACAATTTGATCATAAAACACAACTAACATCTTAAAACAAGCAGCAATTTGAGTCAAACACAACATCAAAAACTCATATTTGAATATTAAAACAACATAAACCATACCTCGAAGCTCCCCTAATACCACCAACTAATAGATGATCTAAAGATTTTCCGATCCCTCGCTTTCAATGTGTCAACTTGTTTGTATAAATAAAAAATTAATCATTGTTATCTTGCAAAAAGATCAAACTATAGCAAAAAATTAACATGAAAACTAACTTCGAAGCCAATCATGGGGCAAGAATAAAAAATTAAACCCAATACTAACATGATAAAATTAAGTAACTAAGCAGATAAAAAATCACATAACTTCGAAGCCAATCATGAGGCAAGAATAAAAAATTAAACCCAATACTAGCTAAAACACTTAAAAATTGTCGATCTGACTTTAAATCGTAAAAACATCCTCATAGTTTAATTACTCCTAAAACACAACAATCATTCTTTAATCTAATAATATCATTTAATCTAAAATTCACTCATCATTCTTAAACTACTTCCCCTATTTTGAATTTTTTTGTTAAAATCTCTTCCTCTAACTTTTTAAAAAAAAAAAACATATACTTCTTTTTTTTTAAATATATTCATTTGCAAATTTTATATTTTTATCAAACCCTCGTCTATTGTTACAAAACATTGAAAAGAACCACTACATATATTTTCTACAAGCTTCTTTTCTAATTGGCAAAACCTCTACAACCGTAAGTGCAAAACATTTTAAAACATCGTTATGATAGAAAATTCATGAAATTAACAATAAACATTCTGCTTAATCTTTATATAAATAAAAACCAAACTCAATCAACACATATTAAAAAAAATCATGCTCAACAGCAGCCATAAGACCCCCCAACAGGCCCAACACCCCCCTCAACAGCCCCAACACCTCCCCCTTACGGCAGCCCTAACACCCCCCTAACAACCCCCAACACCCCCTAACAGCCCCCAAGCATCCCCAACAGCTCCCCCCAACAACTAAAAAAAATATAATTCAGCCCCAAAAATAAAATCGAGCCCTAAAAACTAAATTTATACCAATTAAATCCTAAAACAACAACTAAAATCAAAGATTATAACTGGAAAACAAAAGATAGCAACTAAAAAAATTCAGCCCTAAAAAAAAAGCCATAAAAAACTGAATTTATACCAATTAAATCCTAAGACAACAACTAAAAGCAAAGATAATTATAAAAAAAAAGCTAGCCAATAAAAATAAAATTCAGCCCAAAAATAAATAAATTTAGCCCTAAAAACTGGATTTATACCAATTAAAACCTAAAACAACAACTAAAAGCAAACATTATAATTGAATGAAAAAACAAGATTAAATTTGAAAATAAATAAAACTCAATATTGTTTTATACCTTCCAAAGTACGGCGGGCGAAGATTAATAAAATTCAGTATGAAAATAAATAAGATTAAGCAACAATTGATAACAAGTTTTGAGATAAATTTTTGTTTTTGGTGCTAAAGAGGAGCTAAACTCTGAAAAAACAATTAAAAAATTACAAATTAACTAAACGTGGCAAAGCCACTCCAACTAAGTCTTCATGCAGAAGTCTAGACAACTGATTCAAAGGTCCATCCACATACTCTATGTGCTGACTTTGAACAACTCCTCTGTTTACCAACCAATCTGCAACCCGATTTCCCTCTCAATAACAGTGGATGATGCTTATATTATCTCCATAACTGCGTATAATTGCTTTAGTCTGATTAATGTTGTTAAAACATTCTCCTCCATTATACTTTTGGTTAGTCAGAACTTGAACGCATGCTTGATTATCTATTTGCACCAACAATGTTTCAATACCCATATCTTTAGCCATTTGCAGCCCATGTAAGATAGCCTTCATTTCAGCCTTGTATGCAGTACACACCCCATAGTTAGTTGTGAACGCTCTTAAAAAATCACCACGACAGTTCCTCAACATACCACCACCACCTGCAACACCTGGGCTCCCTTTAGTTGATCCATCAGTGTTCAGAGCCACCCAATTATGAGGAGGTAACCGCCATCTTATCATACTTTCACTAATCGGACCACGTGTTGGAGCAATCGCAGGCCCAATAATTTGGAAAGTATTTAAGTGCTCTTAAAATTTAATTTTTAAAAATGAAAAAATATCCACCGTGATATCTTTGGGTTGGTTAAAAACCACCTTATTTCTCCACCTCCAAATCCACCAAATCGTAACCCCAAAGCTTGTTGGCCACCTACCCGCACGAATGCTTTGTTCAGTACTGAAATTTTTGGCCACCCAATCTTCAAGGTTTCTATGATAAAATTCAGCATAACTTGCCCTTCCACCCACCACTTGCCACCACACCCAGGACACCTAGGATCATTAATCAAATTCCTTTTTAATTTATTATCATTGCATAAAACTCGATCATGCATTACTAACCACATAAAATTATGAATCCTTTGTTAAACTGGAGCTCTCTGTTTATGCGAAATCCCTACTCAAGTATGGGATTAAGTTGGCACGAACCACAGCTGGATTGCGTAAGACTGAATGTGCGTGATGAATATTGTTGATGGCGTAAAAAATAAGTAAATGGAACAATGCGAATCAAAGTAAATGGGAACGGGGGTGACACGAGAGGATGGTGACGCAGAAACCTCGAAACAGAGGGAAAACTGCGGGTAGCTTTGAGTCTACCAATCCACTATATGAATGATAATTGCTTTTTTTTTGTTACAATGGTTGAACGAATTATAACTTGAATGTGAATGAATGACTAATTTTTCTCTCTATAGAACAATGTATATGCGAAGATGAATGATCATAATCTGTGTTTTACAATCGGGTTTTTCCTCTATTTAATCACCTAAAAACGCTAACTAGCCGTTTGCCACAAAATAGGAACCATCTCTTATTTCCTTGGGTTTCGTGAGACAAAGTGGGGAGGACTTCTTCATGCCACGTCAGCATACGCCTGGCCTTCTCTATGCAAGCTAGCTTTTGACCCATTCTTCCACTTCAAATTTAAAATCATGCCTTCTTCTAGAATCTTCTGGCGTGGTCCTGTATCTCTGTTTCTCGGCTTCACTTGCTTCTCAACTTTCAACCTGTATTCAGGTTAGGTAAAATTGATCATAACACTCTCCGAATTAAATTCCAATCAATTGAAGTTTCCCCTGCTCGATCTTCCTCCCTAATGATTCTCATGTCAAATTTAATGGAAAAGCACCCCTTATTATTTCCTTTCCAATTGATAACATGATGAAGGTACAACAGGCGAAGTACCGTTGTCGAGGCAGCGGCGCGCGAAGTTGAAGCACCATAGAAGAAGACGCAACCGCGAAGATGTCGAGGGCGACGCAGCAGCGAAGATGTCAAGAGCGGCGCAACAGAGAAGATGTCGAGGGCGCAACCACCGCAGCGAAGCTGTGGCGAAACAAAAGTGGTAGTGTCAACTATGGTCGTTGGTTGTGTGGACTGTCGAGAGTTCGAACGAAGCAGAGACTTTGGTTTTTTTAAACGTTGAATTGGGATGTTTCAATTGAAGCAGCGAGCCAGCGACAATATTTTTTTTCCTTGGACATGATTTATTGTAACGGGTATAGACAAAGCCCGTTTCAATAAATGAATTTGTGTATTGTGTGACAAAAATATTGCTTATTGCATTGTAATAGGCCTAGATCTGCCCGTTACAATAAGCAACATTTAGTAACAGGCATAAAACAGGCCCGTTACTAATAGTAACTTATTGTAACGGGCATAGTTAGACCTGTTACAATAAGTGTATTATTATTTACAATTTATGACTTATGGTAACTAACATTTATAATGCCCGTTACAAAATGGTTAATTGTAAGTTACAATAGGGGCGTTACAATTAGCGACTTTTTACTAGTGACTTAATCATTTCATGTTTCTAAGCTTTATCCATGTCCTACAATATTTATTTTAACATTTTAGAACTTATTTACATCATTATTTTAGACAACATGACAATTCGAAACCAGAACTAGTGAATAAGTTTTTTTTGACTATTTTTGAGTCTTTTCATTCCCATTTCCTCACCAGGCCACTCAACCTATGTCCTACATAAACATAGTAGTATAGCTACATGCCACTACGTCCTACATAAACATAATGTTAATCTTGCTATCCCGTTTAATCAATTTTTTGGTTTAAAAAAAACTATCATATGTTCATCGATTATAGATCATAAAAATATAAGTTGGGCTAATTATATATTTCGTGGCATGTCACACGAAACAACTATCAACTTCAATATGTTTCTTACAGACGTGCACTAATTTTTTCTCCGTAAAATATAGTATAGAGAGAAATGAATATTTATCCGAACGTAACTTTATAAAGTGCTATATTTATGTTATGTTCTTTTGTGCTAAATTAATCTGAACTAAACATAGTTGAATTGAATTAACAAAATTATAGACTCATCAGAAACTGATATGAACTAAAATTATAGAATTTGTATATAATTCACATCAAAGTTGATATTTTTATATGAGCTACGTATTTTTGGTAGAAGAAATATCAATCTCAATTAGACTATCCTCATCATCAAAATGGAACTCATCTTGCTTCTCGGCTATTTTCATCAACAAATTAATGACCCTCTTATCACCAAACCCATAATCCAATGCAATCTCAATTAGTCCTTCTCTCTCCTCATCTTCCGAATCCGAATCCGAACCTGAACTTGAATCCGAATCAGTTTCCGGGTAATAGCGGGAAAGTGATGGGTACCTCTCTATTTTCCCAGCCTTGTTCTTACAACATACAGCAGCATCCCTCCAAAACTCGTCGTTTTGTGCTTCTTCTTCCCCTTCGTACGCCTCGTATATCACTTCAAGTGGCGCACCCACGTCCCACTCTAGTAAATTCTTCGAGCTGAATTTGGGTTCGGGCTCAGCCCGGCCCAAACACGAGCTTGGTATTGGGCTGGGCTCTAATGCAAGTTGGGCTTCGGCCCTCTTGCATTCTGTCTCTTTAATTTCTCCAGCTTCTTCCTGCATTAAAACAATGCCTTCCATATTGGGCTCGGGTTTGTTCTCGGGTCCACGTTGGGTTGGGGGTCGTTTTTCGTGAAATTTGATATCTTTTTTAGTACACATATGCGAGGATGCAAATAATGCACCCTCGCAATCATAATTATTTGTAATACAGAATTGTGGTGGTTGTGGTGTTGATTGCTGATTAAGTACTTGTTGGGACGTCCCAGCTTGTAAGAGAAAGAGTAGGAGGACTAGAGTGGATATTAAAAGTGGGGAGAAAATTATTTTGAGGAAAAATTGAGGGAAAAAGAGGAGAATTAGGGTGTAAATGGTGACAATGCAAGAAAAGAGAGGAGAATTAGAAATAATAATAAAGAGAGATTGATGATGAGAAGTACTAGTTTTCATGATTAATTAGTTAAAGTAGTGGTGGTGCTACTTATAATTCTACTATATGATGGATGGATATATAGATGTTGTGTTATATACACCCATCACATATGAAAAGAAGGAAATAAGTGGGAGTAGTAGTGAAAGGTAGTGTGGAACAAGATTGGAATAGTGATGTGGATTTAAAGAGGGGTGAAAAGGTAAGGGGAGGTTGTTAAAGGAAGGATGCGTTGAATAGTGGAATTTGAATTGGGTTTAGTGTGTTGGGACACCTTTGCATTTTGTAATTTGTGAAGTTGTAATGGTTCATGCTTTCATAGAATGTGGAAAAGGCATACTATAAGGACAATATTATGGTACCGCCATAATTGATAAGCAGTTATAAATGATGATCTTGATAATGAAACTTTTTAGATTAACTAGGAAATTCTATTACCGCCATTAGAGGGCCGGGGAATGACATTTGAAAAAAAAGAAAGAAATATTTATTATTTGTTACGATATTTGTTCCAACTAATGTGTTACATCGTTTTTTTGAAAAATATTGCGATTAACCTGTTACGGGGTAGTTTTTAACACTCCATTTGGAATTTTATAGCCAAATAATGTTAACTAGCAAAAAAATTACGTGTTTGCGTTGGTTTGCAAAAATATTTATCTGAATACCGTCCACGTAGGATCGGAGCTGAGTTTATTATTATTTTTAAAAAAAATGCAAAACCGCTATTGGCAATAGCGATTTACCAGTTAAAACGCTATTGTCAGTAGCTAATACTTATCTCGATTTCACTTAAGCTTGTCTGAAACCAAATTACCATAGTAGAAGCACGCAAGTATCCAAAAAAAAAATTTTCCAGTATAAGTCGCTATTGCAAATAGCGATTTACCTTGAGTAAATCACTATTGGCACTATAGCGACTTACTCTGGATATAAATCGATATTGGCAGCTGTGATTTATAGCTAATTTTTTTTTAATATAAAAATACACCTAGCTCCGATCCTATGTGGACGGTATGTGGGTAAATATTTTACAATCCAACGCAGCCATGTAATTTGTTTGCCACTCATCATTATTTAGGCAAAAAATTCCTCGATTTGTCCCTTTTTCGCATCATTTACTTTTTCATATATGTCTACTCTCAAGACACGGCTCAAACATTAATATCTTTAGAAAACACTTGTAATAAAAAAAATATATAATTTAAAAGTTAAACATTAAGCTGAATCAAACAAGATTACATTTGACTATATTTATATCAATGTATAAAATTAGAAAGAGTCTAAATTACTTGGAAAATGGTAGCATTATTAGGCATTGTTTGGTTGATATGAGAATTAAATTCCTATAATAATTTTTATTTCATTGGAATTAAAATCCCAAATTACATTTTCCATGATTTATCAAAAGTTGTTTGTTGTTTATGTGGGAAGTTATAAATCATGTGAATTTTCATTATTGACATTTAATGTTACTTTTTGTTTGTCTCAACAAAAATGACACATAATTCTGTATTAATACTGTACCATCTAATAATACATAACAATCATAGCTTTATGTTAAATATCTTTTTTGTATTTCTAAGTTGAATTTATAAATGACACACAATTTTGTCTTGATATCTTCCTTTTGGCCTTCTTTTCAATTCTCATGAGGCCAGACATATCTCTATATCACATGCGTTAAAGTTGTCTAATGAAAAAGCATGTTGGAAGAGAATAATTATTTAGCTTTAACAATTAATCTACAAAGGCCATATATTATTGAGGCATAACCGCCATATGAGTTGGTCTAAATGCTAGCTCAATATTCAATCCTAATCATAAAGAAATGAAGATAATGTAATATTTGTACATAAAGAGTACATGTTATGTGTATATAAGCAATCTACATTAATTGCAAGGTGAGGGTTTTTTCCATTAAAAATAATAAGACATAATACTATAATGCGACAATACTACAGGTTGTATATAAGCATTAAATACATTTGCTAAAATGGAAAAAAGTTGGGAATTCATGATAAAGTGTCATACATATATCAATGTAATTAATGCTTTAAAATTTCTATTTTAAACCTCATATATGCAGCCATAAGTAGGGATGTTAATAATTGGATACCTGGGTTTTCGGGTACCGGATTGAACGGGTACCCGAAGTTTTGGGTAGTGAATCAGTCGGCCCATGACTCGACTTGGTAAAATCGAGGACCCAACTACGAGTACCCGATTTTAACGGGTCGGGTCTCGAGTACCCGGGTTATGAAAGTCTTTTTATGAACCGCAAAATTTTACCTGCTCGGGTCTCGGGTACCCAGATACCCAACTGCATAATAAATAATGCATAACCAAATTAAAGAAATGTAATAAAAAAAAACCACTATGTTCGATGTTAATTAGGTGATTTAGGGTACAATCCAAGTCTAAAACAATTAATGTACTAATTTATATTATTATTCCATAAACTACTTTTTTTTCTTAATATTGCTACTTGAAAAATAATTTTATATTAAAAAAAAATTCCGGTTCAACCGGGTATCCGACTAGTGCATTGTCCGGCCCGTTACAGGACAATATATTTGCTAAAAAATAGCTAGTACGTAAAGGACATTAATATGGTTTATACATGGTTAAAATGGTAATTTAAAGCTGTATCTGCACATAGATTAGATCATTCACATTGTTTGCATGTTTTCTCTTTAATTGTAAGATTATATCAAATTTTCAAGTAACCATAGTCTCATATATAAATAGTAACATAGACATAATGCATGCATAATGCATTAGGAAGTTGACAAGGAAAGAAGGGAAGACAAGGGGTAGGGATAGTACATGATTATGAAATATATAGTGGTTCTTCCAACCAAAACCAATCACGTGGTTGGTAAAATTATCTAATCTCCAATATTCAAAGTGACCATCTTGTCATCAAAAGAAGAAGAAAAAGAGGGAATGACCATCTGATCTGTTAGACTGTATATTTTATAATTGTGAAAATATTGGGTCAAACCTAACTTTACTGTCAGACGGACTGAAACCCATAATAATTAGGGTGCGAATGAAAAACCAAATTTGGTCTACGTCTTCGGTTTTTCAGTTGGGGAAAGAGCACCAAATTCGTTAATGGAAATGGAAAACCGAATTTGTTAAATGAAAATTTGAAGACCAAATGGAAATGGAAAACCAAAAATAGAGACGGATTTTTTTTTTTAATAATCCAACTTTTTGTGTTTTAGTAACCCATTTAGATTATTAGGGAATAATCAAACTTTGCACCCCAAATCCAATCAATAATGAACTAGAACCTCTCATTTCCGAGTTTGACCTATTGTATGGATAGATTAACATTACTTATTTAATGTATGGTTGATTAAAAAGCTCGAGAAAACAACAGAGAAACATATAATTGATAGAGGTGAGTGCGGTACGGTTTGAGCTCCAAACTGCACCAAACCGTAATTTTGCGGTTTGGAAAATTTTTAAACCGCACCGCAAAATTATGGTTTGGTGCGGGGATGGTTTGCGGTTTAACAACAATTCATTTTTTTTTGTTGACAAGTCTTCAGATAGGTTTTTAAAATAAAGTCTTAGTTTAACCATATCAAAATACATTATTACACAAAAATAATAGTACAAAAAAAGTCCTAAATCAACAAAAAAATAAAATAAATGGAAAAAATTAAAATATACTCTCTGTTTTTTTTTAGATGTAACACTTCACTTTTCACATTTGCCAAGACACAACTTGGACTCGTAATATCTCTATAAAATATGAGTGTAAAAATTATAAAAACTATATATTTGGAAAGTGTATTCCGATGTAAATTCAACAAGATCGCACATGACTATGCTTTTCTTTATATATAAGTAACAATTAACGGTTAAAGTGAGTCGAATGAATAGTGTAAAAGTCAAAGTGTTAAATCTAAAAAAAATGGAGGGAGTATGAAGTATAACTAACATTTAAGTTTTACGATCTAATAAGATACTTTATATAGTTGTGGGTTGCGTTTTGTTTGGTTTGAAATTATTGTAAACCACGCGGTTTAATAATTTCATAAACCAAACCACATTTTTTTTAAACGGCAAAAAGTTTGGTTGCTGCTTGGTGCAATTTAAACCGCACTCTGCTCTGCCCTAATAATAGACCTCTCAATTTCAAATTTAGTTCATTGGTTGCTAAAAATTAAAATGTTGGATTCGATTATTGTATGGATTTGGGATACAAATGTTGGATTATGCCCTAATAATCCAAAAGTTGGATTATTGGTTGATAAAACTCGAGAGGTTTGATTATTAAAAGAATTTTTATTTTTTTTAAATGCAACGATTTGACATAAGGTAAAAAAGAAAAATGTCTAATCGTTGCATTTAAAAAAATAAAGATAGTATTTAAAATACATATAATTTACTTATAAAGAATTTATTGTGTTAAAAAATGGGTCAAATCTAATTCTAATTTTTTTTACCTATCAAACATGTAATTTGGCCTAGTGTCAAACATATAGTAATTTTTTTACATCAAGACATAACATAAAGTTTTATTTTAACTTTAGTGGGTCACTGTTTTTTTTTTTTTTTTTTTTTTGAAGATGAGAGCTTTCATAAATGCTTGTTGGGGATACAGCTGTCAGTTTGGTTAGGAAGTGTTAGTTCAACTGTTAAACTAACTGAATTGAACTTAACTGAAATAAAATGAACCAAGAATCATATGACTGATAACTGAAATTCCAAATGAAACAAAATGAACTGAACTTAACTGATTGATGAACTGAAATCAACTGAACTGAAAAAGTTGATTATATAAAACTTTTTTTAACTGATCATAATTGAACCATAACTAAACTGAAATTAACTGTAAATTGTTTGGTTTTGTTAGTTTATTATTTAATTTAACTGTTTTTAATTGTTGATCAACTGAACCAAAATGACTTATAAATTGTTTGGTTTTGTGTTAACAAAACCGTTATTAACTGTTGATCAACTGAACCAAAATGACTTGATATTGTTATAATTTAAAGGTAATTGAATTGTGAATTCGTTATACTTCCTCCGTAAATGAATTTTTGCAACAAATGTATTTTTGACACTATTCACAATTTTCACTTTGAGTCTTTGATCGTAGTTTGTCACTCGTACATACAGAAGAAATATAGTCATGTGGGATCCCATTAGATTCGTCTTAACTTGTAGTTTTTATTATTTAATGATTATAATTTTTTAAATACATAATTAAATATATTAAGTTTCAAAATTTTTCCTCGGCATACGTGAAAAGTCCTTTGTTTCAAGAATTCATTTATGGAGAAGTAATTTAAAATTAATTAATATAAATTTAATATTGTTATAATTTAGTATCAACGATTTTGTCGCCAATCCATTATCATCCATCATCACTTTGATCGTTATCATAAGCTCATAATCATTCATTATTATTATCATAAATTCATAATCCATCACCATCATCCATGTCATCATCATTATCATCCATGACATATGTCATATTGATCATCAAAATCTATCATCGTCATCATCGTCATTGATGTCATCATCATCATCCATCATATATCATATATCAACATCCATCATCATTCATATATATACGTCTTCACACATGATCATTATCATCACCCATTATCATCTATTTCCATCCATCATCAATGTGACAATGTCATCATCACATATCATCATCTCCATCCATCACATATCAACATATTGTTATTATCGGTGCTGTCGTCAATTCATTATCATCCATCATCACTTTAATCGTTATCATAAGCTCATAACCATTTATTATTATTATTATTATTATTATTATTATTATTATTATTATCATAAATTCATAATCCATCACCATCATTCATGTCATCGCCATCATCATCATCCATGACATATGCCATATTGCTCATCAACATTTATCATCGTCATCACCAATCAACATTCATTTACATCATCACACATGATCATTATCTATTGTTCTTGTTATTGATACTGTTACTATTATTATTGTCATTATATTATACGTATATATCAATCACCATCATCACCGTTATCATCAGTATCATCACCAATTCATTGTTGTTGTTGCTGCTAATTGCTATCCTTATTGTTATGATCGTTGTTATCGCCAATTCAATATCACCCATCATCATCTTGACCGTCATTTACATTGAATATTAATACTCGATACACGCTTACACATTTACACCTAATATTAGTATAAGGATAAATTGATCTAAATATAAATTGATACATAATAAATAACATTAACGTGCACCTCAACTCAATAAAGAAATAAAATAAACCATTGTAAGACAAAATACTTCAACGGCTAAACCGAAAAAGATCCGCTCATATTATTTGGGGAATAACACAAGAAAACTCGGGTAAACCTATTAATACTCGATATTTACCTCGATCAGAACCGTTAAAGATCAGATGTCCTTATAAATCTGAAAAACCTTAATTTAATTGAATATAATCATTTAAAATTAACTGATAATAACTGAAATTGTACGGATAGAACGATATTTATCCATAACCTAAACTGAATACAATCGGAAGCGATATATCAACCGTTTACAATGAACTTACATAAATTGAAATCGTATGGGTAAAACCGAAGACCAACCATAACGTAAACTGAATACAATCGGAACTGTTATGTCAATCGTTCAAAATGAACTGACAACAACTGAAATCGTATGGGTAAAACCATAACTGAACTGATTTGAACTAAAAATAAAAATAACTGAACTGGTTTGGAACTAAAACTAAAAAGTTAAAACTGTATTGATTAATTTGAAAAAAATCAACTGAAGTCAACCAAACCATTTGGGTACAACCATAACCGAACTGATTAACTGAACTCACTCCTCTAGTTGGAAATGTTGGGTATGTGTATGTTGGAGTGTGTACTACCCACGAGTTATGGAATATTGGATTAATCAACAGTAAATTCTGACCACAAATAAGCAATAAAGCAAAGAAGCTTTTTATTCAATCTTGGTATGGGTTAAAGCAAAATAGCATATATGCAGATATGCTTCACCGATACCATCATGATGAGATTTCTATTTTGTAGAAATAGTCCGATTCGGCCCTATTTCAATCCGATTGTTTAGGCTTGAAGTAGCCTAATTTCTATACAAATTAAAGTATTTTCAAACATTTTTTAATAAGTTTTTGTTAGTTTTTTTTTTATTATTTAATTTTTTTGTTTTGTTTTTGTTTGTTTTGGTAAAAAAAAATTGGTTGTTTTCAATTTTTTTGGGTTTGTCCTACTTCCTTTAGGTTTTGATTTAGGTTGCTAATGATAGACATCAAAAATTTCTACTCACTTCAGGATTGAAGTTGTGGAATACGACCTTTGCTTTAGTAGGCAAAATAGTAATTGTTTTGATTGTAAAAGTTATGTCTTTTTTTATATCTAGGGTTTGCACATATATGTTACTGATGTAGATATCATATGGCTAATTACTAATGATATTGTTCTTCCCTGTAAGAAAAAAGTAATATTTCGATCCAACTCTGTGATTATATTTGGGGTAGCCTTCAAAATTTATACGATATTTTATTCATTTATCCAATCTAATTTTAAAAAGTTGAAACCTTTCAAAATTACTCCTTTCGTCCTTGTTCTTTTTGCTACAAATTGAATTTTTGTCACTGTATATTTAGTAACTTTAAGTATCTCTAGTTTTATATATATAAGGAAAAACACAATAAAATGTGATCTCATTTGATTCGGCTCGATGTGTACTTTTTAATATATACTAATACCTCCGTTTTTTTTAATTTACTCAGTTTGACTTTGCACTATTCACAAAGTATACTTAGACTATCATTTGTGATTTATACATAAGAAAAACGTAGTCATGTGGGGTCTCGTTGGATTCATTTCAACATGTAGTTGTTTTTAAAATTTTTACAAACACACAATTAAAGATATTAATCTTCAAAATTTTATCTCAGAAAGTGTGAAAAGTGAAGTGAGTAAATTAAAAAAAAACGGAGCGAGTAGTTTTTATAAATTTTTTCATGTGCCTAAAGATATTTCAATTTAAAAGTGTGTTTTGGGAGAAGTGAAAAAGTAAATGTAGCAATATTAGAGGGACGGAAGGAGTATTATACATTGACATACATACATTTATGGAACACTGCCTCACATGATTATTCTTATTTTGGTAAATATTCTACGGAGTAATTAAATTCTAAAGATTTAAAACAACAAAGTACTAGTTGTATATCCTTCATGAAAATTTTATTTTTATAAAGTTATGCTCATGGATGCACTAAATCGGGTAGGGGGACGGATACAGGTATGCGAACGGGTATGAAATACAGCCACAAAAAATTATATGATACAAGTATGCCATTTTTTATAAAAAATAAAATATTGTTAGAAAGGGAATTTCCTAAATATATTAATAGAATACGAAATATTTCTATTCAAATGACCACACACTGATACACATACAAGATAAAACCATGTTTGGTACATTAACCATAAACCATAATGTTAATAGGTCATAGCTCCATAAGTCTAAAATACATAAACATTTTGAAGTTAAAATTAAAAATTACGATATTAATTAATCTAACAATTTGGTATTTAAATTTTTAAATGAATCTAACATTTGATTCTGGTATCTATGTCTGTAACACTCCAATTCTGAAAAAAAAATTACATGCAAATGGAATTCGGATATGAATCTAACGAATCATTCATAACAAATAAAAATTAAAATACATGATATAAAAATGATTGAATAAAAATAATGTAACTAATTAAATATACAAATAATTAAACAAAAATGCAGAATTATTTAACTTAAGGTTTATACTTCGTAACATCTCTTGATGGGAAAATAAGGGGGTCTTTGATTTTGCAACGTGAGCCCATCAATTTGATCTTAGATTTAGTTTTGTCCTTACTTTGGGTTATATAATTACCCAAGTTCCTCATTAGTGAAATAAGACTTTTGTGTTTCTTCTCCTCAACCATGAGTTTGAGTAGGGCTGCTCATTCGGATCGATCCGATCCGAAAAAATCGGATATCCGATTTTGCAGGTATCCGAATTTTTGGATCGAATACCCGGATATCCGATCCGTTATGGGTTTTGCTTTTGTAAAAAAAAAAAATTTAAAATATTATATAACCTACTTCAGTGCTTCGTATCAAACAAGTTGTGGGCATTATTATTGTAGGGGTAGGGTGGCTGCTCATTTATTAAACCACTACACGGCTACACCATTACTCCATTAGCAAATAATCAAGAAACTACACCATTAGCAATTTACAATGGGCAAAGCTTTACTGTGTATCAATTTGGCAAACAATTAGGCAACGACGAGCAGAATGGGTTGACGGCAAGCAGAATGGGTCGACGACGAGCAGGAGGTGGCCAACAGTGAGTAGAGAGGCAGTGATCTGGGAACTTTTTGGAGGCTAGGGTTTCTCTAAGTTTAAAATTTGAATACCCTGTATCATATTTGGGAGGGATAGAGTTTTCTTTTTATGTTTTGTTTAATGGGCTTTAACCTTTGGTTGAGTACAGACTTTTTTTAATGAGAAACTGAGAAGAACAAACCCAAGTAAGAAAGAGCAGTCAGGAGTCAGCACACGGTCACAATACACCGCCCAAAAAAAAAGGCCATAATTTTTCGGATCGGATCGGATATCCGAAAATCCAAATTTCGTGATCCGTATCCGATCCGAAAATTTTTCGGATAGTTCGGATCAGATATCCGAAAATTTTTTCTACAAAAAATATCCGATTTTTTCGGATCGGATCAGTCGGATCGCGGATCGGATCGCTCGGATCGGATCACTTTGAGCAGCCCTAAGTTTGAGTGATTCATTTCACGAGTTTAGAACTCTATCTAGTTGAGTTTAGAGATTAAATCAAATAGTTAGTCTTGTATAACCTTTGTTCAGAGATTGGAGAGATTATTCAAACTCACTTTTGATGAGTGATCTTGCTTAGAGATTAAGGATGTTATTCATCTATTGTGTAATTTAGGAGTCAATTGAGAGCATTTCTTGATTTCCCCCTCTACCACAAATCAAATTGGTATCAAGAGAAAAGGTTGAAGATTGGATTGAAGGTGTTCGTGCAGTTTGGGTGATTTTTTAGAAAATTGTGCAAACTTCAAACGAGCATATCTAGGTGAATTATGGGTCTTTTTTAGTCATTTTTTTTTTGTATTTTTTATCATTCTTTCTAGTTTTTTTCTATATTTTTTTTATAGAACATTTATAATTTTTTAGAGTTTGTAAAAATCCAAAACTAGAGAGTGTCCAGATTTGTTTCGAATATGCAAGATCTAAAATTTGAGGATAGTGTGGATTGTATAATTCATATTTTTTAGGTTGTAATCTCGATAGATTAAAGGTTGTTGTGTCGAATTTTTGTTGTATTCAAAGTAGTTTAGAAGTAGTACAGAGTCTGTCAAATTTGATGCACATCTCCATCCAAGAATTCAAGAATTGAAGGTCTATTTGTGGGAAGCATATCTTGGTCGTGCCAATGTCTTTTTCTAAATATATACTACCTAAATTGGTTCAAATCTTTCTATTAGGGTTGAAGATGAATAAGGTACAAGACGACTTTTATTGTCCTAAATTTTGGTGAATTTTAAAGAACATTTGATACAAATCTTAGGAGGTATAAGTAGAAGTGGTCAGAAATTTGTATTCATCGAACAATTGGTAAGTTTTGCTTAATTGTGGGCACACTACTTCGAGTTTTTGATTGATTCTTTTTGCATTAATTTCTTAAAACATTGGGGATACTAATCTGAAAATTAAGAAAAAAATAATTAAACAAGAATTTTGGTGAATTTTATAAAATTAGCACAACCTTCAGCGAGTGCCCGTACAGTTCTTGAAAACACTAGTTCTATTTTGAGGTTGAGATATTATTTGAACAATGTTGGGGTGTCATCTTCATAGAACTTGTTGTCCACTTTGGTATCCTAATAAATGTGGCAAAGAAGTCATACTTGATTTTGGTGAATTGATTACCAATGATTGAGAGGCCATTAGATTTTGGATCGACACTGTTGAGTTGTATTTTAACAAATATCAACTTCGTGAATATGATCTTATTCAAAGAGTGTTGCAAATAATTTTAGACCCATGTGATTGATGGTGAGAACATGGAATGACTTGAGGCAAGAAATTGAGATGTTTTTTCTAGCTCCGGTCCATGAGGTTTTCTTGAGTTACAATGAAGAAGAACCTCAATCTTTGGATTGTACAAATATGATTGATTCAAAGTTGCCAAAGCAAGAGCCTAAGAACTATGAAATTGTGGCTCTTGATGTTGAAAGTAATGAAAAGGGGAAGGGACGTGTGGAACAAGAGGAGGATGTTGATCAATAACCTATGACTGATGAGGAATTGTTTGTGGTTAGAGGGATCTTGCACACTAAAATTATGGACAAAAAGGAGCAAAGGGAAAATTTGTTTCATAGTAGGTGCAAGATTGATGTATACTTGTGAAATCTCATCATTGATAGTAGGACGTGTGCTAATGTAGCCTTGAGTAAACTTGTCCAACGATTGAAGCTTCCTCAACGTGAGCATGTTCATCATCCAGTTCTTTTTTTCATTCATGTAGTTCGTCGGATATGGTTGATTGCATGGCTAAAAAATGCGGGAAAGGTTTTTTTGAAGAGGGGTAGAATGATGGGAAAATAAGGGGGTCTTTGATTTTACAACATAATCTATCAATTTGTGTATAAATCCACTTATCTACCTGGGTTCAAGTTAGATACGCGCCAAAATTGGGTCACCTTACTAGCATGGATGTGTGAGATCGAAGCTTAGGCGTCCACATGCTCTCTGATCGGCTCCTAGGGTGTCGTGGCCCTAGTTGCCTCCCAAATATACAATTTATAAAAACCTAACAAACTAATACGTAGTATTAGTGGAGCTAGGGTCGATCCACGAGGAAGGAGGTGGACTGGAATTGATTTTAAGATAATCTAGCAAATTGAGGTTCTATTTTTGTTATTTTCTTTGAATTTTGTGGAAATTTAACTATTAAACGAACCAATTATAACAAACAAAAATGCGAGAATCAATGTAAAAAGATCTAGGGAAAAAACTCCTTGAATATAATTCATTTGGAGGATTTTCGATCATTCAAAACCATTTATGCTTTGAGGAATTAAATTGCCAAGTAAACTTCTAAAATAGTTAACAAATCCAATCCTAAGCCCTCTCTCGAATAGACATTAGGAAATCTCAAAACAAGCTAAACCAACCTCTCTCGAATAGTTAATTTAACAAGTCTTAAAATCGAATTTGTCAACTCTTTTATTGATTCACAATTCCAATCACTATCTCTAGCAATTATGAAAATTCTCCATAGAAAATCTTGAAAGCAATCTTGAAAATTAAACCCAAAATCACTAGAACTCAACATGATTACTTCACCAAGTAAGCATGAAAAGCAACAAGAAATTTAGGAAAATTAACAATCTAATAAACTCAAGCATTCATGGATTCCAAATATCAACCTCCAAAATCCATATAATCAAGTCATCAAATCCCTAGAAAACCTAACTACTCAAGCATAATTGGGGAAAAACATATAGAAGAGATTAAAGTGGAAATCTAAGCAAGAAAACATGAATTAAACCTAAATCTAACAACAAACAAGCAATTTTACTAAGAAAACAAGTAATTGCATTAATTAAACACTAATCTACTTGCAAAATATGAAAGGAAGAAGAGTAAAAGCAAAAGAAATTGATTGAGTACCTTGAGAAAAGTAGATGACATGAAAATCAAAGAGAAATTCAAGAATCCAAGCCTAAATCTAGCCTAATCTACACTAATCTAGAGAGATAAAGTAGAGAGAGAAGCTCATAATACTACCCTAAGTATGGTCTAAAACTTCCCTCCCTTCGTAAATGAAAACCCCAAATATGTATTAAGAACAAGGCCAAAAGAGAGAAAAAACGTGTTGCAGCCATGCACGACCGTGCAGTTATAAGCTGCACGGTCGTGTCACTGATTTGGGGTTTTTTGGAAGCTGCACGGTCGTGCAAATCTACGCACTCGGTCTTCAAATGCCCATATCTCCTTCGTTTTTTAGCAGAATTGAGTATATAATATATCAAATTAAATCTCTTGGAATAAGGAATCTTCTCCAAGTGGAATCACTTGAAAAAGAGTTATAGAAAAAAAGATATGAGTCTTTAAATCAGCCTATATATGCAAGAGCACTTGAAATGCTTCCATTTTGAGCCTAATTATTCAAGAAATCAAATAAAATACAACATTATTGAAGGAAACCATGAAATAAGCTAATTCTATACTAAAAGACTAAAAACCAATGAAATAAAGTCTAAAAGGCCCGAAAGACAAGTGAAACGAAGCCGGAAAATGGGTCCAAAATGGACCGATCAAAATCCCCAAAGCTTGCCTTTTGCTTGTCCTCAAGCAAAGAAAACTAAAGAAAAAAGGAAACAAAAAGTCTAACTCACTTTCGTAGGAATCACGGTCACTTTTAGCACAAGTAACAAGCCATTTAAACCCCAAAGTCGCCAATGAGGACGAGTATGCTCTCGTAAGGGTTTCCAAAGAGTTTAACCCATAACTCTTACCAACTACAATTAATCTAAAACTAAAAAGAAAAGAAACGCGTAGTATACAATTTATTAAGACCTAACGAACTAACACGTAGCATTAGCGGGGTTAGGGTCGATCCACAAGGAACTAACACGGATTTAGTTGTAATCAAAATGATCCAAGGGTCTTTTTTATTTTGAGAGAAATGTGAAATTGAATCTAATCTAGAACGAATGAATTGAAAACTAAGCGAATTGAATTGAAATACTACACAAATTGAATATCAAATGACTAAAACTCTAAGGATTAGACTCCCTAATGTTATTTTAATCGGAGGAATTACAATCATTGAATTAACTCATGTTCGATTATCTCAATTGCAAAGTGAATATTCAAAAAGCATTAACGGACTCAATCCCAACACCCTCTCTCGATTAGGCGATAGGAAATTCTAAAATTGGCTAAATCAACCTCTCTTGATTAGTCAAGTTAGCAAAACCCAAAATCAAGTTCGTCAAATCACTTTTATCAATTCACAATCCTAATCACTATCTCTAGCAATTAAGAAATTCTCATGGAAATCTTGAAAGCAATTATCAAAATCATCAACAATCACCAAACTCAACATGAACACTTCACCAAGATATCATGCTTAAGTTCAAGAATTCAAGAGAAAATACAATCAAGATTATTCAAACACAAACTATCCCATGATAAACCCCCTAAATCAATAACATCAAGTCATCCAATCCTTAGAAAAAGAACTACTCACTAATGATAGCCATTAAAACAAAACTCATGAAATTCAATTAAAATCTATTCTAAGAAGTAAAAATAAATTCAATCAAATCTAAAATAACAAAAGTAGTAAGAAATTGCAATCTAAACATCAATGAAAACAAAACAAAACCTGGATTAGAAATCAAAGGTAGCCAATGAATCTTGACATTAAATGGAGACCAAAATGGTAATCTACTTTTTGATTATTGGAAAACTAAGAGTTTTTGAGAGAGTTTTTTTCTACTTGAGAGCTTTTTGAGTACCAAGCTGATTAGAGTCTAAAACTATGAGTAATAATGTCTAAAAACCCAGCTTAGGCCTCCTTAAAACTAACTCTAAAAATCAGCCAAAATTACACGGCCAAAATCAGAGCACTCACGTGTTGCAGGTCGTGCACGGTCGTGCAGTAATAAGCTGCACGACTGTGCAATTGAACCCTGCACAGTCATGGCGAAACGAAGTTCATTTTGCACGACCGTGCAAGGTTTGCCTGCACGGTCGTGCACTCCAAAAAAGTGCTCTCTGACCTTTGCACGAGCATGCTGCACGACCGTGCGGTAATAAGCTGCACGAACGTGGTCTTGGGAAGGAGGGGCTGCACGATCGTGCCGACTTTGCCTGCACGGTCGTGCACCCATTTTTTGAGCCCTTGAGGTTTGCACGACCGTGCACAGTTAGCCTGCACGGTCGTGTGGTCTTCATTTATATCTCTCCTTGCTTCCTAAGTGCTCCCAAACGCCTCGGTGCTAATCCCGGTTCCTCGGAATCCGTTTGGGACCCCTCACGACCCGTACAAAACTCGAAATTACCTGCACAAAACACGATACAACTCAAACAAACATATTTTGGCCGAATTATTAACAAAAAGAGCAAAACTAACACTAAAGCACACAAAACCTAAGAAAATACAAAACTAAACTAAAATACCCTAAAATACGTAAAATAAAGACGAAAACGCTCAAAATACAAGCTAAAAGAAGATAAGAAAATAGGTCCTAAATGGACCGATCACTCTCCCACTTGCTTAAACCGATATCTCCTTACCACCACTTCATATTTCTTTCTTATATAATTCTTATGTAGTTGTAGTAGTTTCTTTTATGTGGTAGTCCTTGCTTTGGTTCCATAAATACACAAGTTTCTTATTAGTATTCATTCATGTACAAACACTTGGCGAGTGAAATAAGATTTTTGTGTTTCTCCTGAACTATGAGTTTGAGTGATTCATTTCATGAGTTTAGAACTCTATCTATTTAAGTTTAGAGATTCAATCACTTAGTTAGATTGGTGATTAATCTTTGCCTAGAAATTAGGGGGATTAGTCATCTCATGTGTAGTTTATGAGTCAATTGAAAGCATTTCTTAATTTCCCCCACTACCACAAATCATCTCTCTCGAAAAACCCTAGCCTACCTCTCTTATGTTCTTGTTTCCCCCTAACCTATTCATACACTAGCTTACTTTGCACGCGATGTGTGCGACAATTTAAAAAATTTTGTATTATTGTTGTCAATATACACAATATTCTTTTAGTGATTAAATCTCATCCAAATTGAAATTTTCTGGGTTTGAACCGAAACATTTTTATGCATGTAGGTAATGCATGTGCAATACCTATAAGTGGATTATATATGGATTCATAAAACAATGATTGTTGTCGACTTATTTTGTATTGATTGAATGTTTATTTTAGGCAAAGATTTTGTGTATACAGATTTTGGTTTGTTATCCTATTTTGTAATGTATAACCTCCGTCCCTATACGTTTGCTGCATAATTAAGGACTTTTGACACTATTATACAATGTGTAACTTTGACTCTATCTAATTTTATATATATAAGAAAAAATATAGTCAAGTGGGATCTCGTTTGATTCGGCTCAATGTGTAGTTTTTTAATATATAATTTTTATAATTTTTTATTATATATCTAAAGATATATTCATTTAACATTATGTTTTGGGAAGCGTAAAAAAGTAAATGTTACAAACTTAAAGGACATAGCAAGTATAGGTTTTTTTTTGTTATTTAGTTAAAGATATGCTTTAAAAGTGTAATTTACTTGGACACTGATGCGGCCTTCCCTTCCCTTATATAATAATAGAGATTTAAGGGTTTTCAATAAATATCCCTTATATTCTCCTTTGTGAGATTATCCATTCCATTGTATCGGATCTATCATTCTTCTTTGTGAGATTATAAGTTCCATTCTTTTGGATCTTTTTTTCCTCTTTATGTGATTATTTTTTTCTGTCCTATTGGTCGGATCTATTTTTCTCCTTTGTGAGATTATTTATTCCATTCTATTGGATCTATTATTCTCCTTTGTGAGATTAGTTTGGGATTTGTGTTGCTTTTCCTATCTTAGATTATAAATCTATGGATTATTAAGGATTGTACGGGATTGTAGAAGTTCTTATTTTATCAGATACAAGCAAGTGAATTAGATGGATATAATCCTCGCCACTACAACAATTTTTAGACCATCCCTCCAAAAAGGTTTTATATGTCAACGATTATGTGCGAGAGATGTCCCACAGTGCAAGATCTATTCGACATTTGCATTTTGATGAAGGAAAATTTTTATTTAATCCAATTTGTTTTGTATTTGATATATTAAATTACTTTTGTAGATGTCGTACAACTCTTTTATTAATGAATTAATATTTCTCTCAAAAAAATCTAACTCAGGGTTTCATAAAATTGATAAAACTAATCTAAATTGTAACGCCCTAGGTTTTTGGTATTTTTCTGCTTTGTTTATTGTTGGTATTTATGTTATTTTTATGTATGGTCCGAATTTATTTGGACTATTTATTTTTGTTTTATTGATTGATTATGATTATTTTATTTGATGATTAATTGTTTTATTATTTTATTTTATTTTATTTTAATTAATTAGAATTTTATTTTATTTTTCTAATTAATTAATTAAATTTTGGGCCAAGTGCAATTTAGACATGGTAGCCCATGGTGATGCTTAAATGTAATTAGCTCAAGTGAACTTGGTAGCCCATTTTAGGCTTGCCACAACCGGCCCCACCTTGTGATGTGGCATGGTTTTGCCACTTGCCTCATATTCACACCTTAACTAACTTCTATAAATAGAAGTATTAGTAAAGCTTAATGATCATTTTGCCATTTAATCACCCTTTGCCCACAATTAAAAACTAAACACTCTCCTTCCTATTCTCCTTCCACACGCCATCTTAGGCAAGTTTAACCCACTTTTGATTCATCAACTTTTCAAACCCCAGACTTAAAGGTTCAACCTCCATTGATCTTTAAGTATCAATCATCAAGTTAATTCTCAATAATTTCATTCAAGATCGTTTGTTCGGGTTTGGTTCCGGGTTGATTTGAGGTGGTCTCATTTGGGTCGTGCGTGGTGTCGTGTGGGTATTGCACGGTGTTTGAGTGGTGGTCTCGTGGTGGCCGTGCGTGTTCAAGTGGTGCAACACGGTGGTGCGTGGTGACCGCGCGGTTGAAGCCGTGTGGTTCGTGTTGATTGGGTCGTGTATAACCCTTCCGGGCAGCAAGTTTTGGTATTATTTTTCAATCACGTTTGACTAAGGTAAGATACCTTTCTATCCTAATTTGTATACCATGATTCATAGGGTAGATTAGATGATTAAATTAGACCGAAATTTGATGATTATGACCTTAAGCCATGCGTGATGTATGGGCTGATTTAGGTAGTTGTTTCGTGATGTTCTTGTATTGTTTCTATGTATTTTATGATTGAATATGATAGTTTTATGTTTGATCATGTTCATGTTTGATTTTCATGGAGTTTTGATGCATAGAGTTGATGATCATGTTGTTGAAAGTTAGCCATGTCATGCGTGTGCTTTTTATATTGATCTTGATGAGTTCTTTGATGATTCTTGATGATCTTGAGGTTTCTTGATTATGCTATAATGAATTTTGATTTTCTTTATTATATGTACGTGGTCTTTAAGTATGGATCTTATAGTCTTGATTTAAAGAAAGGTTAAAAGTTATTAAAGATTGTTAAAGAAATATAAAGAAAAGGTAAAGATTGATTAAAGAAGTTCAAAGATGGTAATGTACGTAGTTAGACTCAAGAAAAGGCGTAAGATGCGATCTTGAGAATAACCAAGAATCTAAAGAACGTAAAGATAGCTTGAGTTTACTTTTAGACGCCTAACCTTAGAGTAGGATTCTAAGACTTGGGATAGTGAATACTTGCTATGTCGTCTTTATGATATGGATATCCGTAAGATGGGGTTCATGGGTTTGGGAGTAAGATTCTCATTCCTGGCATAGTAGGAAAGTTCGTTCGCGTAAGATGCGTTCGTACGAGCATAGTCCGGTCTAATATATAAATTATAACGACAAAGATTATGATACGATTAAGTCAAGTAAAGTTAAGCAAGTTATTATTGTTATTATTATTGTTGTTATTGTTGTTTTTACGTTGCATGTTTGTTTGGATTGAGTGTCTGATTTGTTGTTTGATTTATTCTATGTTCATGTGTATCCACGTTAGGATGGGACTGTTATGTTACTCGCCACTGATGGTGGATTTATGGTTTCAGGTAACTCTGATGATGACGGTGTTGCTTAGCTTTGGGATTGGGCGAGCGCCGTTGACTGTTCCCTATAGTTTTAGTTTTGTTTTACTGTTATTGTTATATTCGGACTTTTAGGAGTTGTACGTTCTAACACTAACTAGGGATTTGGAGTTGTTATTTAGTAATGACTATTTGGGACCTAGTTATGTACAACTTGTGGTTTTGTACAATTTGGGTTTTATAATAATAAAATTCGAGGTTTTGTTTAGATTTTAGGTATGTTTGTATGTTAGATCGACAATTCGACTCGTCGGTTTCTTCCGCGCCGGTTTAAGCGAGTCGGGTCGTCACATAAATAATTACTAAAAAAAAATTTAAACATATCTGGTAAGTGATCATTCATGGAAGATAAATGGTCAATTAGAGTAATTAGTAATAATAACTAACAAGTCTGATATCAAGTCAACTTCTTTATTTGGTCCAAAACTAACAGGATATGGCTAAATATAAAGGACACGTCCAGTACTCATGTGTACCAGGATATGACGTGTCGTATCTGTACCTGACACATGATTCTTCAAATTATGGTCGTACCCGTGCATCCTAGGTTATGCTATGCTTTTGCCTATACACAGTACATGGTTATATACCTATTTTTTTGGGTTATTCCCACTGGTATACTTATAATGTAACAATTATCACATGTATACCTTAGTCTTTCAAATTCCAAAAAATATACCTGAGTTTTTGACAATTTCCAAACGTGAAATTTAGAAGGTATAGAAGGTATATTCCGTTTAAAAACATAATATATATTTCGTGAAATTATTATTCATTTTAGTTTTGAGAATACATTTGGAGATGAATATTATCGGTTTTTTGTTGCAGATTTGACCCATTAAGGGGTAAAATGACCCCCAAAATCTTTGATCAGATTATTTTTTCGTCATACAAACTAATTGCACATAAATTGAGACAAATATTTAACAAATTTTATTAGTAAATACCACGGTTGAGAATTGTGAAAACCTTGGCTGCATTTTTTAGATCGAATTTAAAAAAAAATAAAATTAGAGTGAACCAATGCAAATGCACCGGCCATATTTAAATTTTTTTGATATCTTTTCATTTTTATTAAATAAAAATATATTATGTCTTATGCCAATCATTATATATGAAATGTCATCTTATAATACAAAAAAATTCTCCCATTAACGACAGGTAAACATTAATGATAGGCCTACATTTCATAATAGATGTGGATGTTTTATGACTTTTTTTGTACCGTCGTTAAATGTAGCGACCAGTCTATTAAGAAGTACTCCCTCTGTCTCCTTTTTTGCCACGTTCTGACTTTACTACTATTCATCAGACAACTTTGACTCTCTCTAATTTTATAATTATAAGAAAAAATATAGTCAAATGGAATCTCGTTTGATTCGGCTTGATGTATACTTTTTTAATATGCAATTTTTATAATTTTTTACTATATATATCGAGAGATGTGAAAAAGTAAATGTTGCAAACAAAAGGAGACAGAGGGAGTAGATGTTAGCGGAAATAACATCTCTAGACGAATTATCACTGTACCTGATCTAGATTAATTAAAAAATCCTTCCCTGGAGGGAAAATTTATTTAAAACTTGCAATAAAAATTAGGGGAGAAGAATTAATAAAGTAATAAAATGGAACTAAGGTGTTAACCCAAATATGATTTATAGACTGAACTCAAATGGGAAAGGAGTATCGTAAGGGATAGATATAAGTAAAGGAAGAGAACCTAAATAAGAACAACTATGGGAAATAAAATGTAAAATAGGTGCCTAATAATCCTTACTTGCTCCTACCAATCCAGACGATTCAGTGCTCATCTGCAACATTATTTAAATTTTTACAGTCAGTGGGGAGAAAATAATAGTTCCCTACTAAACATAGAAATACACATAATATAGATATTCATTAGGGCATCTGATAAGCAACAACCAGCCAATGAAAAAGACATTGCATCAAGTCCAATAGAGAATTTAGTTACGGATTCCATCGCTGCCCTAACATAGAGATATGCTAAACTAAAAGAATCATTAAAATTATTGGTTAACCCAAACGAAATACAACCGGCCAGAGACAAGATGGACTTATAAAACCTTTAAGGACTGGAAACGAGCCTATAAAAAGGAAAACGTTAAATAATATGAAGTGATATAAAACGAAGAGGTTGGTATACTTAATAGTAAAAAAAATGAGTAAATAAATAAATAAATAGATAAGTAAATAAATAAATCTTTATTTACAATAAATATAACTATGCATCGAGATAAACAATAACCAACAACTTAGTATGATTTACGCTCGTAGTGGACAGATACCACGACTACTTCCCTAGTACTACTTAGTGGATAGATACCACCACTTATAGCCTTCAATATCAAAGAGCTATGTTTAAGACTAGCCAAACTCCCAACAAATAGATTCCATCGCTGGTAGGACAACAATACCCTCACTTAACCTACTGAGTAGGAGCTACCATAACTAATGCATCAATGACCACTCGAGCATAAAAAGAAATTGATAATCTAATATCACGATAAATGAATAACGACCTTAAAATTCCATATTTCCTGATTGATATATAAAACTAAATATTTTTATGTACATATTTATTTCATAAAATAGTAAAATATATATACCCGGTGCATTAATACCGGTTCACTCTAGTGTTTTTTTTTTAAAACAAAAGTAAATTTTTTTAGTTAAAAGTAGTTAACATTTTTTATAGGGTACGGCAATTTAGGAGGGATTGCATGAGAAGCCTCAATTTGGGATTTGGAGGCTTCCAATGAAAATTTTCTCCTAAATTCCTATATTATTATTATTATTATTATTATTATTATTATTATTGTTATTATTATTATACTAGAGTGAACCGGTGTTAATGCACAGGGTATATATATTTTTATTATTGTATGATATAAATATGTACATAAAAATATTTAGTTTTATATCAATCAGGAAATATGAAATGTTAAATTTTCTAGTGTTTTATTGATCATATTTTAAATGATGTTATCTATTAGTTTCATATCGATTAGTAAATATTAAATGTCATTTTTAAAACATTGTATTTTGAAAAGATTTTTCTTTCTTTTTTGGTGATTTTATTTTATTTTAATTCGATATTTTATACTATAAGAAAGTAAGATACACTAGTAGAAAAAAATTTAAGTGCTGCGGGTTTTTTTAACATAAATGCTGCGGTTTTTAACCGCAGCATTTATAGGCGTATTATTTGAATTTTTTTTAGATGCTGCGGTTGAAAAACCGCATCTTCTGCACATGAAAAGCTGCGGTTTTTACAAAAACCGCAGCTTTTAATTTAAAAAAAAAAACTACTACTAAAGAAAAACCGCAGCATTTAAATTAAAAAACCCCATCTTTTGGTACAATTAGAGCACTGAAAAGCTATGAAAACCGCATCTTTTTGATATATATTTTCAAAATAATAGATTTTAAATTTAAATAATAAAAACATAAATTTAAATTCAACAGTGCAAGGGTGATTCCTATTGATAGGGAACCCCAATGTCACAAATCTTGGAGGATGCTATTCGGTGATCATCACCACGTCATTACGCGGGGTCGATAGAAGCAAGAATTAAAAAAAATCATTATATATATACAAAAATTTCATACAATAATAACGTTTAATAATAACAAAGTAGTAATAAATCAAGAAATTTACAAATATGTATCATTAATGATAGCTGCACACTTGTCTCGAACTTCATTGATCTCTGTAGATGTGAATGGCCCTTCTCTTAGTGTGTTGAAAAGCTGAGAAAATACATAACATAAGTGACGTGATTAGTTTTCGCCACAATATATAAAAGTAAGAATTCTACGCACAAATAGGACACTCAAATAAATTATAGTGTTTTTGTTCCTATCTTCTCACCTCCAAGCCTATGGCATATTTTAAAGTTCTTTTCATGGCATTACAACATTTATTTAAGGTTTTCATAGCTAAATTTCATGTAAACTTTCTATGACTTATTTGCATGATATCGGACAAATTAAGAGCGTTTTAGAACAAAACCGAGCCAAATTGGTCATTTTTGGCTTGTTTTTTGTGTCATAATTCCCAACTTGGCACCGATCAACCTAGTTCATGTTTTTAAGGTTCATTCACGACTCATAACATTGATGTAAACATTTGATGACTTATTTGCATGATTTTGGGAAAGGTTAGAGGGTTTTGGAACAAAAAACGAGCCAAATAGGTCATTTTGGGTCGTTTTTGTTGTTATAGTTCCATCTTGGCATCAATCAACCTAGTTCATGTTTTTCAGGTTCATTCACGACTCATAACATTGATGTAAACATTTGATGACTTATTTGCATGATTTTGGGAAAGGTTAGAGGGTTTTGGAACAAAAAACAAACCAAATAGGCCATTTTTGGCTCGTTTTGGTAGTTTTCGTTCCCATCTTCTCACCAATCAACCTACATTCTATTATTAAGTGTCATTCTTGTCCTATAATATTCATGTAACCTTTATATGACTTATTTCCATGATTTTGGACAAAGTTAGAGGGTTTTGGAACAAAAAACGAGCCAAATAGGTCATTTTGGGTCGTTTTTGTTGTTATAGTTCCCATCTTGGCATCGATCAACCTAGTTCATGTTTTTAAGGTTCATTCACGACTCATAACATTGATGTAAACATTTGATGACTTATTTGCATGATTTTGGGAAAGGTTAGAAGCTTTTGGAACAAAAAACAAACCAAATAGGCCATTTTTGGCTCGTTTTGGTAGTTTTCGTTCCCATATTCTCACCAATCAACCTATATTCTATTTTTAAGTGTCATTCATGTCCTATAATATTCATGTAAACTTTATGAATTATTTCCATGATTTTGGACAAAGTTAGAGGGTTTTGGAACAAAAACGAGCCAAATAGGTCATTTTGGGTTGTTTTTGGTGTTATAGTTCCCATCTTGGCATCGATCAACCTAGTTCATGTTTTTAAGGTTCATTCACAACTCATAACATTGATGTAAACATTTGATGACTTATTTGCATGATTTTGGGAAAGCTTAGAAGGTTTTGGAACAAAAAACAAACCAAATAGGCCATTTTTGGCTCGTTTTGGTAGTTTTCGTTCCCATATTCTCACCAATCAACCTATATTCTATTTTTAAGTGTCATTCATGTCCTATAATATTAATGTAAACTTTATATGAATTATTTCCATGATTTTGGACAAAGTTAGAGGGTTTTGGAACCAAAAATGAGCCAAATAGGTCATTTTGGGTCGTTTTTGGTGTTATAGTTCCCATCTTGGCATCGATCAACCTAGTTCATGTTTTAAAGGTTCATACACAACTTATAACATTGATGTAAACATTGTATGACTTATTTGCATGATTTTGGGAAAGGTTAGAGGGTTTTGGAACAAAAAACAAACCAAATAGGCCATTTTTGGCTCGTTTTGGTAGTTTTGGAACAAAAGATACCAAACTTGTGAAATTTTAGGTGCAATGCTAACAAGAGCAGTTAAATTGTCATATAATTGACAGGAAGATCATCATCAAACTTCTTATAAAGTGAGAAAACTAATTTAAAACATTGGCCAACTACGCCTCCGTAAATGAAATCCTATCGCAAGTGATTGGTTACATGTTTTTTAATTATTAGAGTGATGCGATTACAATCTCATGCCACAACTACGCCTCCGTTTAAGAATCTAATCATTTACCATGTCAATCAAGCAAAATGGGCACTCATCCCCATTCATGATCGACATAGTTAGATTTAGATCCTTGAGACGGCCCACGCAAGCGACAGTGAGATTGTGTAAAGCGATAAGCAAGAGTGTTTAAAATTAGAAGCAAGTGATTGGTTACATGTTTGTTAATTATTAGAGTAATGCGATTGCAATCTCATGCCACAACTACGCCCCCGTTTAAGAATCTAATCATTTACCATGTGAATCAAGCAAAATGGGCACTCATCCCCATTCATGTTTGACATAGTTAGATTTAGATCCTTGAGACGGCCCACGCAAGCGACAGTGAGATTGTGTACCGCGATAAGCAAGAGTGTTTAAAATTAGAAGCAAGTGACTAGTTACATGTTTATTAATTATTAGAGTGTTTAAAGAAATAATATATTTTAGAAGTTCTCTAGCTTAACCCAAAATATATATATTCTATATTTATCAAATTGGATGATAACACTTTTTATATTTATCAAAAAGTGAAATCTTCAAAAAATAGCTAATATATTATTGCTTATGATATATATATAATGTATTGTTGATTTTCGAGACGGCGGCACATCGTGAAAACAAAATATCTATTGAAAATAAGAACAACCTTTTATTTAGCGACAATAATTTCTAATATTCTATAAGTGATGAGAATTAGGTTATTAGAGACATTCACACAGTCATTGTTGTTTGGGTGTAGAAAATCATACCAAAAACTTGTAGTTCTGTTGAAGCAGAGGAGTAAAAGTAGTAAAAAATTTCTCTATGTCAGCTTTGACGGCATCATCCCCAAGCACCTCCATCACCCCCATTTAAGACAAGCATGTAAACGTTAAAACACTGCATTAATCCAATAGTGAAAATAAACGTTAAAACAAGCATGTAATGTAGTGAAACTACAACTAGACTTTACAAAACAACCTAACCAAATGCAAGCAAGTAATGTAAATGCACCCAAAAAAGAAACCAAAGAAACTCATGGGACATTGAAGCTTCATTGATATCAAACCATAGCAAACGGGACCCCAATTCTGCATCAATCTCAGATTATATAGTCATACCTTCATCACCAAGCCCATCTAACATAAGCCCCTTGTTGTTGCCCCCCAGCCAGCAGAGCTGAATAGGCAGCAACTGCTACATGCTACTGCCCTTCCCCATGTCAACCAATAACTAGCAGCTACAGCAACATTCAGCAGGAGCAACAACAGCCAGCCTAAGTCAGCAACAAGATCAGCAGCAGAATCTGCCCAGCAGTCGTTATCTTTGCATCAAATTAAAACTTAATCAATCAGTCATTATATATATTTATAAATTTATAAAAAATTAGGGCATAATCTTTGCATCAAATTAAAACCTAAAACAATCCTAATAAAAAATGAGTAAATATATTAGGGCTTCAAACAACACATCACTAAAACAATCCTATTTTTTGCATCAAATTAAAACCTAAAAAAAATTAGGGCATAATCTACAACAACAAAAGTGCTAAAATTCTAATCAATCAGATTATAAAAACACATCAAAAATGAATTGAAAAAGAATTAGGGCAAACAGAGCAAGTATCATACAATTTAATTGCTGAAATTATACTTTTAGATAGCAGAAGCAACGAGCAGAGCGAGCAAACAGAGGCAGCAACAACCAATCAGAGCCACCAACGAGCAAGCAGAGGAAGAGAGAAAGTAGAGGCAACGAGAGAGAAAACCAAGCAGAAGCAAAGTACAATAATTCAGATGGAGATCGAGAGAAAGCAGAGGCAGCGAGAGAGAGCAGAGGGCACACGAACCCCACCGGCGGCAGCAACAAAGGTGGAATTTACGGTGGAGATGGAGCAGCGAGCAAAATGCGAGCAGAGAGCAGAGAGGAGCAGCAAAGAGCAGAGACGAGCAGAGAGCAGAGAGAAGAGAGCAGATACGGAAGCAGCTATGATGGGCGGACGGTGGTGGCAATGGAGAAGCAACGGTTGACTGGCAGCGGGTTGGAATACGAGTGGCCGGGCACTGGCAGAATAGTGGGAGAAGCAAAGTTTTGAAATGATTTTGGGAGCTAGGGATACGAGTGGGCATATGAGATATGACTATTTCACCCAATTCAAATAATGCGGTTTTTTAAAAAACCGCATCTTCTTTCAATTTTTTTTTTTTTGGGATTTTTGCATTTAAAAGATACGGTTTATCAAAAAACCGCATCATTTGATATGCAGCAAAAGAATTTTTTTCTACTAGTGATATTTATATAAGATAGTAGGTTGTTTTATTACCATATTTTAAACGATGTTATCTATTAGTTTTATATCGATTAGTAAATATAAAATTACATTTGTACAATTTGTCTTTAAAAAAGTTGTTTCTTTCTTTGTTGGTGATTTTATTTTATTTTGATTTGATATTTTATATCTAAAAGTAAGATATTTATATAAGATGGTAGGCGATTGATGCAGGACGAGATGCTCAATATCATCTTCAGCAACGGCCAACGACATCATCATCCATCACTACCTTATCTAGTTAGTTTTAAGTTATTTTATGCCTTATTTTATGCTTTTGAGTTGTAATAATAGAATTTAAACTCATTTAGTTGCATTGTAGTTGTCTATGGATAATGGATGATCTTGTAATAATGACTTGTTGAACTATGTAAGTGCCTAAGGGCACCCAAGACTTAATCCTAGAACTTGGGCTCGAAGTTGCACAAGCATCGAAGACCACTTGCAGCAACAGCTACACCATGGGAGTGAAGGAGGTCCAGTGCGGGCACAACACGGGCCGTGCGCGGGCGCGATCTATGCATTTCCTTTTCTACTTTTTTCCTCTTGTCGGGACAACAATTGTTGCGCAGGCGCAACAAATGGGTCTTTGCCCACGACCACGCTCAGACCTGCTATGAGTATTTTGCTTAATGCTTTGCTTATGTTTAATGATGTTTAGATCTTAGCCCTTGATTGTATTAGGATTGATGGTTAGGATTTAAACCCTTATTAGGCCATGCTTAGCTCTTTAAATAAGATTATTTGCCTCATTTGTAATAATCTTTTGTTGAATTAAAAATCTGAGATTATCTCTTATGAAACCCTTTGTGAGCTTGTCATCCTTTGTGGTTGAAAATCTTATCCACCTTGGTGATTGGTGAGTCATCTTCTACTCTTTACCTTTGTGATTTACATTAGATTATGCTTAGTTCATGATTATAAGCCTTTGGTGAACTTATTTTCATGTCCATATCCATGTTTTATTGAAGTTTTGGTATTGTATATGTTGGGCTATGTGAGACCTACGAATTTTCTGAAATTTGGTAGTTTTTGCTTGTTTTTGAGACCCCATCCTATATCAATTGGTATCAAGACCCTAGGTTTCAATACCTCCAAAGATCTTGGTGATTTATTGCTTAAAATTTTTAGATTTTTGTTGTTGTTGAATATTGCATTGAAGGTGTTTGATGAAATGCTTGAGTGGATTTTTTCTTCTTTAAACCCCATACTTCCTTGTCTAATCTTTAAGGGATATTGAAGTAAGGCTAAAATCCACAAAAAAGTAGTATCCTCCTTCACCTAGCACTACAAAATTCTTGTTTGAAGTTGTGATTATTGATTGCACTCCAGGTGTTTGTTAAAATGTCTATGTGAGTTTTAATTTCCTTCTTTGTAACCTATATTTCCTTATCCTATCATCAAAGGATATTGAAATATAACCTTTAAAGCCACAAAGAAGTATCCTCTATCACCTAGTACACTTTGCCATATTTTATACATTCATACATCATGGATGATGAAAGAAGGCATGATAGGTTTAGGCGAAATACATCTCTTGATCGAATTAGACTTGAAAACTTTGAGAGGAATTTTAGGATTAGTCCCAGAAATCAATCATATAAAGATACCATGGAGGGAGAACTTGAAGTTGAGCAACCTAAGAGTCCAAATGATCATGACATTAAACTTGAACTTTCATTCGGAATTCGATGGTAGTTTGAACCCTAATGATTTCTTTGATTGGTTGAGGAGCATTCTAGCCATTTATACTGACCTCAGGGACACCTAATACAAGTTAAAAAAAAGTGGGGGCATTTTGGCTATAAGGCCTAACCTCATGGGTACCTGGGGAAATATCCCTATTTTTTATTACAAGGGCTATGATGATGAAAAGAAATGCAAGTTAGCCATTCTGAAGCTCAAGAAACATGCATCAATGTGGTTTGAAAATTTGAAGAATCGAAGAAAGAAAGAGGGTAAATCAAAAATCACTTCATGAGAGAAATTGAAGAAACACATGCAAAAGAAGTTTGATCCTAGGGATTTCACTCAAAGTGCCTACCTCAAGATGAATTCTCTTAAGTAAGGTTAGTTCTATATTGGTGGAAAGGTACATAAGGGAATTTTAGAAGCTCTCAATCGTATGCAATGTTGATGAAGCTCCAGAACATAGAGTTGCTAGATACATCGGGTTGGAAGGTAAATTGGAGTACAAAGTTGAGTTGCATGCCCATGACGACCATGATGATGTAGTTCAACGTGCTCTAAGGTTGGAGAAACACTCAAAGAGGAAGAACAAAGATCACTCTCTTATCATTGATGACATGGTTGAAGAAGACAAGAGAGATAAAAGGAAAGCTCCTATGATTGCACCTTCCAAGAATGAGGTTGAGAACTGCAAGAAGAAAGTTTGTTTCAATTGCCAAGGGTATGGACACATAGCTTCCCAACGGCCAAACAAATGAGCTTTGGTGATTTGTGAAGCAAAAGAACCCGAAGGCGATCTTAGTGAGATATCAAGTGATGATGGAGAAGAGTCGCTAGTGGTTGATCCAGATGTTTGACACGTGTTGACTTTACAACGTGGTCCACCATTAGAGGTGGAGCCCCTAGAGGATCCAAATTAAGGAAAGGTAACACCTTTTAATTCTTTAAATTCATTTAAAATCTTCAAAATGGAATTGGATGATGATTACCATGACCCCACTTATGGTATTTGGATGAGCTTATCTAAGAAAAATCTTGAACATTCTCATTTACTTGATGGATTACATTCTTGTGTTGGGAAAATTGAAGATGTAACGCCCCGACTTCTAATCCAATTTATTAGGTTAATTAGCAGCGGAATCTTAATCAGTCGGCGCGTCACATGCCGTGTTTCTTAGTTGAGAAACACAAGGCACTAGAAAATAACATAACTTAATAATATTATATTAAGAGAATATAAGTCTTATAACAAGCTAAAATATTCGGTTACAAAACAAACATAATTAAAGAGTTCAAGCTAGATTTTAATACAATAATTAAACTAGTAGAGTTCACTTATTTAATCGAAGGAAGGCGACTCTATTTGTTTTCCTCACACTAGTTGGCCCCGTCGTCCTCTTCGGTACCTAAAACCAAAAAGCAATATCATGAGCCGAGGCCTAGTAACATATTACCCTGACAATGTAAATTCATTTCAATTCATTTTATTTGCAAACAGAGAGGAGATTTTAGGATAATATAAAAGCTCTTTTATAAAAACATTTCATAAACGTTTTATAAAATAATAATTAAGACAAACTAAATGAGCATAAATGTGAGCATTATATAGCATTTCCCATTATCTTTTCCTTTTATTCAATTTTGTTTTTCGGTAACTGGCGAGTATAAATAGGAATACAGGACGTAGGACGAAGCCTACCAGGCGTACCATAACATAATATAGGAAACAAGTATTACCCACAAGGGTTAATATCGATCGAGGTACGAAGGTACGTGCAAGACCGGAACAGGAAATAGGAGTCACATGGACTATAAACGGATACTACCAGAACCGAGTCTTTCACTTTTCTTTATCATGTTTCATTTCTTTTACAGGAACGTGTTAAACACGATATCATTTTATATATCATAAATTCATATCGTTAACTTATCCGTAAAGCATTTATCATAATTAAATATTATTTCTAAAAACACATTTCCAAAGCGATATTTTATAAACATTATAAAAGCTCATTAAAATCAACGTCCATAAACAGTTAGCAAGATACATGTTAAAAGTGTCAGCAATAATCGTTACCTCAATCCTCAGTTAGCACTTATATTCCTTACTTTCGATGGATCGTTCGGCTCGATCTCCGAGAACTGCTTCTTCTAGGGGTATAAATAATTAATAAAATTAGTAACTTGATTTATAACACAACCTTAAAGTTTATTTTAGTTTAAAATATACTTTAGTGGATAATTAGTCATTACTTGTTAATAACATTTTAATACATTCCTTCCCTTAAAACTTAATCAACTTTATAAACTTATTGAAATATTAACAATAGTGATAATAATAGTAGTGATAGACTAATAGTAGTCATAAGTGGTAAATATTGATAATGATAATGATAATGATAATGATAATGATAATGATAATGATAATGATAATGATAATAATAATAATAATAATACTAATACTAATAACAACAACAATAATAATATTAGCAAGATTAGTAATTATAAATTATTGTTCCAAATTAAACCATGATTAATTTATCATTAGTATTTTAAGAAATAAGGTCCAAACTTACTCTTTAGTCAATGGGTCAATTGGGGTTTTATTTTGGCACAATTGAAGTGACCAAAGCTTGGCCTATCTCACGGGTAAGAGAAACAAAGGGTGCAAGACCAAAACAGAGGAATAAGGAGGGAGATGGCTTGGTTGTTTCTGGCCTGGGTCGTCGGTGGTAGGGTGGCGGTGCTGCAGTGGGGCTGCGATGGGTAGCGGACAGGAGGAGAGAGAGAGGCGAGGGAGAAGGGTGGGTAAAGAAGAGAGTGAGCAGGGCAGCGAGACAGAGAGAGGGAGGGAGAAGCGTCGAGGGAGGAGGGATGGTGGTGGTGGCTGGGTTCCGTGGCTGGTGGTCGCTGGAGGTGGTTAGTGGCGAGAGGTAGGTCGGTGGCAGTGGTGGTGGTACTTGGGTTTTGGAAAAGATTAAAACAAATTTTTGGGGCTTTTAATTGAGAATTTCTAATTAAATTTGCTTGTGAACATTGAAATTGATTGGGGATGAATTGATGAATGAATTGAGGATGAATTCAGTCCTATTTATAGGTGAAATACAGGTTTATTTTAATAAGAACTCCATTGTTGATTGAGTAACTTGGGAGGTGAAGTATGTGGAGGAAAAATGGAGTTGATAGTGTTTGTTTGTATGTGATACAAGTGGAGTGGAGAAGATGATGAAGCTTGGGGAGAGGCTTTCTTAGGGAGGTGCATGCAAGAGCTTCCATTGGTTAACAATGGAGGTGTAGTCATGATTGAATTTGGAGGTGATGATGTTTAAGTTCATGAATTACAAGTGGAAGGTTGAAGATTAATTAGGAAGCTTGGGGAAGGGTTTTATTTTATGATTGGAGGAAGCTTATAGTTATGGATGATGATGATGGTGTATGAGGAAGAAGAAAGGGGAAAATGTTGATGATGAGGTTATACGTGGTTTTTTCTTTCTTCTTTTTTTTTTTTAAGTGGGTGAGGATTGTAATGTGGGCTTGAATGGACTTGGCCCAAATAACACAAAAGATGGCTTTTATGAAAATATTTTACAACTCTATCATTTTTAGAGAATAGTTCATGAAAATAATTGCAATATTATTACAAGTTTATAAGTATAAAATACTATATATTTTATTTATTTATTTTTTAAAATAATTAGACACGTAAAATAATTAATACCAATTAATTAGATTTTGAAAATTCGGCGTATTACAGAAGAACCCCAAGAACCTAAATTGTTTCAACCTTGCTTTGAAATTGATAAAAGTAAGGCTAGATTGAGGTTTGAGCATGTCACTTGGTTGTTTGTGTTGTTATATGGACATTCTTGTACCCGTGTAATTGGATGTGAGTTCCCTAGGCATGGTAGGGATTTTCTTGGTGGTAGCATACATGTTTTGAACTATCCTCGTGTTGGAAACTCAATGTTGGTGACTATGGCATTGAGGTATTGATTTTTGAGGTGGCAGGTTAGGTGCGCTAATACTATGCTTGGTTTCTTGGTTGTTGGATACCGGTTGGCCTTGGTTGTGCTATTTACTTGGATAATATTTGTATATGATCCGGGTGGGCCTATAATGGGCAATCGGATTTTGGTTTGGTCTTCCCTAGTTCTAACTAGGGGTGCTTATCGAGCGAGCCGAGCCCGAACTTTGCTTAGCTCGGCTTGTGTTCGTTTAAATTTAATGGAACTCGAGCCGAGTTCGAACTTTGACTAGCCAAGCCATAATCGAGCCGAGTTTTGACCAATCGTTTACCGATCCCTTATGGAACTGTTCACGAATAGTTTTACTTAATATTATTCTTAGTTTATATTTGTTCTCTATTATAAAATTTTTGAAGATTTTGTTTTTTTGTTAATATTTAACAATAAGACTATTAGTTTATTCATATATATATTAACTAGAATAAATAAATTTATTTATTTAACATAATATATTATTTACATATATAAAAAGTTAATTGAGCCTGTTCACGAGATTTTCGAGCTGAGCTTGGCATAACTCAAGCTTGGCTCGTTAACGTCTCGAATTGAACTCGTACTCGAACCGAGCCTTTACCGAGCAGAGCCAGAACTATTCACGAACAGGCCGAGCTCATTATCACCCCTAGTTCTAACTATCGGGTTTAGTTGAATTGGATCGTTTTTGTTGTTAATTGTCATCACTACCTTCCTAGTTGTTGAAGATGATTTGAGGGCAAATCCTTTTTCAAGGAGGAGTTTGATGTCGAACGAGATGATCAATATCATCTTCATCAACGGCCAACGATGTCATCATCCATCACTACCTTATATAGTTAGTTTTAAGTTATTTTATGCCTTATTTTATGTTTTTGAGTTGTAATAATAGAACTTAAACTCATTTAGTTGCTTCGTAGTTGTATTAGGATAATGGATGATCATGTAATAGTGGCTTGTTGAACTATGTAAGTTCCTAAGGGCACCCAAGACTTAAGCTTAGAACTTGGGCTCGAACTAGCACGAGCATCGAAGACCACTTGCAGCAGCAGCTACACCGTGGGCGTAAAGGAGGTCCAGTGCGGGCGTGACACGGCCGTGCGCGATTGCGACATGGGCCTTGCGTGGGTGCAACCTGTGCATTTCCTTTTCCTATTTTTTTTTATGAATTGTGTCACCGACTCAATTGCCTTTGTCTCAACAGTGCCTGCTGGCCTATTCTTAGTTTCTTACTCTTGGTTCTTTACTGTGACATACTCAACAAAAGGACGTTGCCCACAACCTTAGAGGTTTTAATGATGGGCACATTGCACCCATCCAATATGCCTTAGCTGATGTAAGTTGACTTCTTTTGTGGTTTTTGAATTATTTTTGAGTTTTCAAACATTACTAACGTTATCCATATTTCAGGCTATGTTAAGGCACTTCTCACTGAAAAAGGGAAGTTGGGGGATGATGCCAAGGGGAAGAAGGAGGCCGTCCAGGCTAGGGTTGAGGCCATTACAACCAGGGACGAGGCTATTTACAGCCAAGGACTCGGTTGTAAATCAAGTGACCCAACTCCAGAAGGAAAAATAGGAGTTGGAGGGCAAGGTCACCTTTCTGGAGAAAGACTCACTCCAGAAAGTTATGGAAGCCGAGATGGCTTACAAGAGAAAGGTGACCGAGGCCTGGGAGTTGGCCTACTCAGGCGCCAATCTTGGGCGTCTGAGTCGTTTCCTTGATTGGGTGGACATTAAGTCTATTTGTGACAAAACAGGGCGCGACCCTCCCCTCCTTCCTGAAATATCCGAGGATGATGATGAAGAAGAAGAAGTGGATGATGAAGATGATGCTGAGAGTTAGGCCACTCTCATTTTAGCTCCTTGTATTAGTTTTTAGTTAGCTTTTTAGTTTTTTTTTTTTTAGTTCTGTAGGCGGCTGGTCCGCCATAACTTGTAATAGTTTAAATTTTAATGAATATGACGAGACTTTTATTTTCAAAAACTCTCGATTTTTGGCTTTATTTTTGTACTTAACTTTTTATTTTAGTATTATTGCCCCTGAGCATTGCAGTCGGTTTATATAATCTGGGTGATTGCTCACTGAAATATCTTGGCAATTATCCTTTGCCAAAAATTTAAAGGGGCAATCAATCAGATACCTGATTGCCCTTAAACCGAGTGGATTGCTCAAAGTTATGCTTTATTCCTAGGGCTCGTCCCTATGTGGACGAGTAACCTTTTGAAAGCTAGAATGTTCCTAGGGCTCGTCCATATTTGGACGAGCCACCTTTGAACTTGGGCAACAATCTTAAAAATTGGGACTTATTGGGCCTGAAGCAGGCCTTATTAAGCTCTGCCACGTGGAATTTTATTCCAAAAATGGGCCTTTATTTGTGCCTAAAATAATAATTGGACAAATTTTATGGACTTTTATGGCAAAAATATGCAACTTGGGCCTCCAACTAGTTTTTAGGAAGTAATTAATGCTTCTAACCACCTATTAGGGGTAAAGTTGGAACACTAATTGAAGTTGAAAACTCTATAAATACCACTTGCTTCCTTTGCATTCTTCACAATTCATTTTACAATTCTTGAGAGAGAAAGAAGAGAGGGAGAAGCTCTGAAGAGTCATCAAACCTTAATAAACGGTAAATTTCTTCTTTCTTTGTATTGTTATTTTTGTTTTAATTTTGGCCAGTGTTGTTATAGTGAGCCTCGTTCTTCTTGGGCTGTAGTGAATATGTTTCGCCTCCCTAAAGAGAAGGAGATGCCACCCACAAACCAATTTCCTAGGGAAAAAGTAGGAAACATTCTAAACGAAGCCGACTTCTTAAACAGGAAATATGAATTGAGGGTGAAGCAATGGGAAGAGAGAGAGAGAGGTGATGATAAGGGCTCGGCTGCTTCAGGCAGGGGGAAGAGAGGCAAGCCCTCTGGATCTAAGAAGAAAGGCAAGCTTCCCAAGGAGAAGAAAGAGGCCCCTCTACGAGAGATAGAAACCGAGGGGGCATACAGGCATAAGGTCGAAGAGGCCTGGAATAAGGCATATCCAGACAAAGACTTTGGTTACTTTAGGGAATTTCTTGACTGGGTTGACATGAAGAGTAAGTGCGAGCAAACTGGTCGACCCAGTCCTCCTCCGCCTGCGATTCCTGATCTAGATAAGGATAGTGATTAGGTTGATTGTATTTAAGAGTGCTTTTTATATTTTGTAAGCCTTTTATTTATGGCAAGTGTCGAGCCTTGCCTATTTTGTATTGCACTTTATTCCTTAATATATAAAATATCTTTACGATTTATTCGAGTGCTGTTATATTTGAAATTTAATCAGTTGTCTAATGGCTCGGTCTCTTATAGTCGAGTATTCTTAATGAATTATTGTTGTTTTTTTACTGACTCGGCCGTGGTACCCCTAAGTAAATCATTTTTAATTCTTGAGTGGCTCGAACAATTATAGCCGAGGTACCCCTTTGTGAATCATTTTTAATTTTTGAGTGGCTCGACCAATAACAGCTGAGACACCCCTTAGTGATTCATTTTAGATTTTCGAATGTCTCGACCAATTACAGCCGAGAGGCACCCCTTGGTGAATAATTTTAGATTTTTGAATGTCTCGACCAATTACAGTCGAAGCACCTCTTTTAATGAATCACATGGAAATGTATTAGGGGCATGGGTGGCCACCCTTCATCCTCGTGAAACGCGTCACTATTGGCCCTTTTTTGGGGTCAACTAATGGGGAATAAGAACTTGGGGCTTAGATTAGCACCAAGGGCATTTGGTCTTATATTTATAAACGAAATATTGGACACTAGCCGTATAATTCTCACTTTGAAAGCGATTGGGCCTTTAGGGATCAAGTCCTGCCCTTTTCATTAATATGAAATTTGAATACATTGCCTCGAATCAAGGTCTTACATTTAAACTTTTAAAAATTACAAACTAAAAGTAATATTTCCTTAGATGATCCATATTCCAACATCGTGGCAAAGCTACACCCTCCATTGTTTCCAGTCGATATGTACCATCATGTACTGCTTCGACAACCTTGTAGGGTCCTTCCCAGCTTGGAGTGAGCTTAACCTCTTCATTGGCACGTCCTTGTGCCTCCATCTTCCTTAGCACATAGTCTCCAATTCTGATCGGACGATTCTTGACCCTTTTGCTGTATTCTCGAGCCATCCGGAGCTTATAGACCTTTTGTCTTAGCTGTGCATTGCCCCTGGTCTCTGGCAAAAAATCCAGATTCATCTTCATTGCTTCCTAGTTGGCATTTTCATCGTAAAGCATGACCCGTAGGGTAGGCTCGTACATTTCAATGGGGAGTACTGCCTCTGCCCCATAAACCATCATAAAGGGGGATGGTAGGCCTTTTATGTCGTTAAAAATAAAAGACTTATCAAAAGTAATTTTCTCCTACTCTCCAATTACAACTAATTTAAAGGGCAAGTAAGGTTCTTATCCACAGAGAACGGATTTATGTCGTTATAATTGTGTTAAAATGTATTTGGATTATTAAAGGGGGAATCACTAATTCCTTAGTGATATTGGTAACAAGGGGGGGGGGGGGGAATTGGAGATTTTAGTGAAAAAGAAACTAACAACTAAATGATTACGGGTAAATTCAAGTTCTAAAGAATCTTGGGATCCGGTTACAACGACCCTGACTCGGCTAATTGAATTAGACTCTCAATTACCAAACCACTTCAATACTCAATTAATTATTGACATGAGTAAACTCTTTTAGTCCCCTTAATTAGCTAGACAAGATAAATCGTAAAATGCCTAAAACCCTTAATGTTCAAAGAACACGTAGTGAACAAAAGCTTTAAGAACGGAGACACAATAAGAACGCAATTGTTTAGAGAATACGCAATAAACAATTAACGTTTAAACAAGCTCTACTAAATTGTTCACAATAAGAATACGCTTAAGCATGAACAAGATAGTGGCTACTCGAGGTTGAACACAATAATCGATTGTGTTCAAACCCTAGTAATGATTTTGTAAAATATAATAACAAGATAAAGATCAAGCTAAAACATTCAACAAAACCAATAACAATTTATATAAGAGCAAGTAAATAATTGAAGTAATGAAATAGTTTAGAGTTAGAGAATCCTCACAAGGAGCTTTGTAGTATCATTGAAACCAATCCCAAGAATAAGTTTAAGCTACCATTTCCATTGATGAACAAAGATTATTCATTGATTCCATAATAAAAGATCAAAATTACAAACTAAAGATTAAAGAGTTTTAATGTAAGCTAAGGAGAAACTAGAGAGAAATTAAGCTAAGAAAGTTATTGAACATTAAAACCTAGATTATAATACAATGAGAATCAACTTTTATATTTATACTAAACTAAAATATAACCTAGAAATCAAGTGGATGAAGCCGCGTACAAAACAGAGCAGAGGGGGCGCCGTGCGCGCCATTCCTTGGAGGGATACTGTGATGGGGGCACTGGGCGCGCCATTCCTTGGAGGGATACTGTGATGGGGGCGCTTGGCGCACCTTCTTCTTGATGCTCACTGCAATGGGGGCGCTGGCAGCGCCCTCTAAGGCGCGGGGCGCGCCCCTGTAGACTGTCGGCGCAGCTCGGACTAAAATAGCCATAACTCTCTTGTTCCTTAACGAAATAAGGTTTATGACCTACCGTCGGAAAGATCTTGAAGAGAGATACAACCTCCAATTTGAATCACATAAATCCAATGAGTAGATTTGGAGATATGTCCATTTGAAGTAGGACCTACTGCAATTGAAGGTACACAATAAGGCTTTTCTTTCCCTCTAATGCTTAATGATTTCTTCAACTGTGCTTGGCGCATGATCAATGGCTCCAACAATGCTCCTAAAGATGTTTCATAGCTTAAGAATACAAGAACACATAAAACCAAACCGCAACTACAAACTACACTTATCCTAAACAGCATTAAAAACTGTAAATTGCACTACAACTTTACATTTCAAGCCAATCTCTCGTTTAAACTCAAAAGTAACAAAATGTGCAATCTTATGCTAAAATAATTACATAAAGTAACTAAAAAGAAGCTAAATAACTCGTACAAACTGGACACATCAAATACCCCCAAACTTAGCATTTACTCGTCCTTGAGTAAATCAAATGAGTATAAGAGTGCCATAGACCAAAAGCATGCAAAGTTACAACTTCTAACAAAAAGCCATCAATTACTTGTTTTCATACCAAACTAAAATACATAATTAGGCATGAAATTTATGGTTTTGTATCAAAACAAAGTGAAAGGAAACAAAAACATAAGCTAGTGAACCACAATATATGAAACAACTCAACCAAGGTTCACTAACCTAAAAATGAGTGAAAAGAGACAAGAACAAGTGTTCTTACCAAAAACAAGCTCCAATGATCGATGATTGACATTCGAACTTGAACCAAAACTGCATACGAACTACTCTCTTTTCTTTTTCACTCAATTTTTTTTTTCAAATTTTTTTAATAAATAAAACTCATAACTCACCCACTTGATCAATTAGCCTTAAATTTTGTATAGGTCGCCCTTTCGGGTTTTCAACCTATCAAAGGCCCCCATTTTTGCCCGAGTTGCCCGCTCTTGCGGGTTTTCAACTCTGCGGGATTTTTTTTCTCTTTTTTTTTGTTTTTTTTAAGCAAAAAGAAATATGTACAAGGATGGATTTCCTACCCCCACACTTAAAATTGACAATGTCCTCAATGTTTAGGGGATAAGAAAGGGGAGAAATCCCCAAGCTCAAGTGTTATTTAGTAAATAACACCTCAATGACCGCAGAAGTTTGTCATGTGCAACCGCCCAAAAATCAGAGTTTACCAAGTTGGTAAACAACAATAGCAAAGCCAAAAAAATTGTTAAATCCATGCTATAAGAAAAGGGAGGGCGGTTAGGGAAGGAATGGGAAGAATGAAAAGAAAAAGTAAGAAAAGAAGAAAAGGAAACGGAAAAATCAAAATGAAAAGAAGAAAAGGAATGAAAGTTGTCATTGCCATAAGCTTCCACTTCCTTGGTGGCTTGGACAATGGAATCAGGATGATCAAAAGAAAGGGAAGTCTCCTCAAGAGGTGGGGAATGAATGTAATGTGGTAGAAACAAGGGGAAGGAAGGTATGATGTCAAGTTTTGTGGAGAACGACACATGAGGGACTAAAATGGGAGCATTTTCCCCGTAAGAGATCTCACCTATCACCCTAGGCATTAAAATTCCACTTGGCTCAACCAACACTTCATCGTTCAAAGTGTTCTCTTCTATCACATCTACATTCACACAAAATGGAGTTATTTCCTCATTTTCAAGGATGGTATCCTCGTACTCAAAGCAAGAAATTGGGGTTTTGGGTTTGACTCCTCTTGAGTTTGGAGCTCACCCGATTCCCTATTTCTTTCAAAACTTGCCAAAAACCCCGAAACTTGGCTCAATTGCCTTTCCAGGTTGTTGATATTTGTTCTTGTTTCATCTTGGATTTGGACCATATTCCCTTCCATAATCATGACATTCTTGGTAGCATATGGAGCATTTCCTCGGTTGAGGAGCTCGTATGTGAACCTTGCTCTATCCCATTCATATGTGTCTTGTGATAGCCAATGGTAGTAATCCCAAGCATCTCCATAAGTTAAAGATCGGAATGCCCCATTAAACGTATCCTCAACTACAATCCTTGTGGAATGGTTTAACCCTTCATAAATCACCTCACATCTCTCCCACAACTCACAATCATAATGGACTAGAAGTGGATCATGCAAACGAATGAAATACCTCCAAAAGGCCTCATCCTCAAATTGGGGTACATAGAAACTAGCCATTCGAAGACACTCCTCTTACGAAAGATCACAACTTAGCAATGAGAATAAAGTAACACTAAATAAAATATATATATATATATATATATATATTAACAGGATTAAAAACATATTACCTAAACACAATCAAACAACACCGTTCCCCGGCAACGGCGCCAAAATTTGGTAAGCCTTTTATGTCGTTAAAAATAAAAGACTTATCAAAAGTAATTTTCTCCTACTCTCCAATTACAACTAGTGTAAAGGGTAATTAAGGTTCGTATACACAGAGAACGGATTTATGTCGATTTAATTGTGTTAAAATGTATTTGGATTATTAAAGGGGGAATCACTAATTCCTTAGTGATATTGGTAACAAAGGGGGGGAATTGGAGATTTTAGTGAAAAAGAAACTAACAACTAAGTGATTACGGAAAAATTCTAGTTCTAAAGAATCTTGGGATCCGGTTACAACGACTCTGACTCGGCTAATTGAATTAGACTCTCAATTACCAAACCACTTCAATACTCAATTAATTATTGACAAGAGTAAACTCTTGTAGTCCCCTTAATTAGCTAGACAAGATAAATTGTAAAATGCCTAAAACCCTTAATGTTTAAAGAAAACGCAGTGAACAAAAGCTTTAAGAACGGAGACACAATAAGAACGCAATTGTTTAGAGAATACGCAATAAACAACTAACTTTTAAACAAGCTCTACTAAATTGTTCACAATAAGAATACGCTTAAGCATGAACAAGATAGTTGCTACTCGAGGTTGAACACAATAATCGATTGTGTTCAAACCCTAGTAATGATTTTGTAAAATATAATAACAAGACAAAGATCAAGCTAAAACATTCAACAAAACCAATAACAATTCATATAAGAGCAAGTAAATAATTGAAGTAATGAAATAGTTTAGAGTTAGAGAATCCTCACAAGGAGCATTGTACTATCATTGAAACCAATCTCAAGAACAAGTTTAAGCTACCATTTCCATTGATGAACAAAGATTCTTCATTGAATCCATAATAAAAGATCAAAATAACAAACTAAAGATTAAAGAGTTTTAATGTAATCGAAGGAGAAACTAGAGATAAATTAAGCTAAGAAAGTTATTGAACATTAAAACCTAGATTATAATACAATGAGAATCAACTTTTATATTTATACTAAACTAAAATATAACCTAGAAATCAAGTGGATGAAGCCGCGTACAAAACAGAGCAGAGAGGTTGCTGGGCAGCGGCCTCGTAGGCGCTGGGCGCGCCATTCCTTGGAGTGATATTATGATGGGGGCGCGCCCTGTAGACTGTCGGCGCAGCTCGGACTAAAATAGCGATAACTCTCTTGTTCCATAACTAAATAAGGCTTATGACCTACCGTTGGAAAGCGCATGAAGAGAGCTACAACCTCCAATTTGAATCACATAAATCCAATGAGTAGATTGGGAGATATGTCCATTTGAAGTTGGACCTATTGTAATTGAAGGTACACAATAAGGCTTTTATTTCCCTCTAATGCTTAATGATTTCTTCAAGTGTGCTTGGCGCATGATCAATGGCTCCAATAATGCTCCTAAAGATGTTTCATAGCTGAAGAATACAAGAACACATAAAACCAAACCGCAACTGCAAAATACACTTATCCTAAAAGCATTAAAAACTATAAATTGCACTACAGCTTTAAATTTCAAGCCAAACTCTCTTTTAAAATCAAAAGTAACAAAATGTGCAATCTTATGCTAAACTAATTACATAAAGGAACTAAAAAGAAGCTAAATAACTCGTACAAACTGGAAACATAAGGGGACTCTCAAGTCGATGTCTTGTTGGTGGTCCGAATAGACCACAACACATTTGGAAGTTCGTCTGCCCACAACCCCTTGGCCTTTTCCAGCTTTATCTTAATCCCTTCAGATATGATGTTGTTGAAAGATTCAACTTGGCCATTTGTTCGAGGCCGGCCAACCGAAGCAAAGCAGTGTGCAATGCCTTGGTCTCGCAACCAAGTCTTGAGCTGAGGGGTCTCGAATTGTGGACCATTGTCAAACACCATAGCTTGACACACACCAAATCGGTGATGATGTTCTTCCAGATGAACCACTTGACATAACTTATCTTGATGCCCTTCACTGCCTCGGCTTCAACCCACTTTGAGAAATAGTCGACTGCTACGAAAACGTAGCGTCATTGGCCAGTTGCTAGTGTATATGGGCCTAGGATGTCCATTCCCCACTTAGCAAACGGAAGTGGACTAGTGATGGGGACAAGGGTATTAGAAGGTCGATGTATGAGCTTGGCAAACCTTTGACATTTGTCACACTTCCTTACTTTCCACATAGCATCCTCTTTCAGAGTCGGCCAATAATAGCCGGTCCGAATGGCCTTTTCTGCAAGTGCTCGACCCCCAATATGGGAGCTACACAATCCCTAATGTAAATCATCTAGGACCTCTTGTCCTTACTCTGGTGTGACACATTTTAGAAATGGCTTGGAATAAGCTTTCTTGTACAATTTCCCATTGAAGATTTCAAACCATGCAGCACTTCGCTCGGTTGCCTTTTTTTCTTTCTTATCAGTCGACAAAACGCCATTCAAGTTATAATCCAGGATGGCATCCACTCATGTGTTGCTTCGATCAAAAGTTAGGACCTCTTGTTCATCTATACTTCTCTTCTCCTTCACTTCCCAAAACATTGTCCTTGGGGTGTCATCAACGGCCGAGTAGGCTAATTTAGACAAAGCATCGGCCTGACTATTGTCTGATCGAGGCACATGGTGAAGGACGAATGTTTTGAGAGTAGCGTTGACCTCCTTAACCAATTGTAGGTATCTCTTCATGGCAGGCTCTCTAGCTTCATAGTCTCCATTGACCTGGCTTACAACAAGTTGTGAATCGGACGAAGCCTCAATTTCATCTGCTCCCGCAGCATTACACATTCTCAGAGCCGTAAGAAGAGATTCATATTCCGACTCATTGTTGGAGGCCTGGAACTTGAAATGAAGTGCATATTCATACACATCGCCTTCAAGCGAGACACAAAGGATGCTAGCACCACATCTATTCAGGGTTGATGACCCATCAACAAACAACTTCCAACCAAAAGAACCAGTCTTGGTTTCAACTTGAGGCCTTGTCATTTCTGCTACAAAATCAGCGATGGCTTGACCCTTGATTGTTTTCCTGGGCTCGAAAGAAATATCAAAAGCATTAATTTCTACAGCCCACTTTACCATTCGGCCAGAGGACTCAAGCTTGGTGAATGGCTGTTTTAGAGGCTGATCTGTAACGCCCCAGATTTTGGGCTATTTTCTTGTTTGTAATTATTGTGTTTCTGTGCATGGTCTAAATTTATTTGGACTATTTTTATTGTTTGAATGTAACTATTTTATTTTATGATTTATTATTTCTTTTATTTTAATTAATTAGAATTTTATTTTAATTTTCTAATTAATTAATTTAGTTTTGGGCCAAGTGCGAATTTAATCATGATTAGCCATGATTTAGTGCAAATGGCCCAAGTGATCTTTTGGCCCATTTTATTAAGCCATGGCCGGTTCTCTCTCTCTCTTTGTGAGGCTTGGTTTGCCACTTGCCTCATGTTCACGCCTTAACTAACTTCTATAAATAGAAGAGTTAGTAAGGCTTAAACATTCATTTGCTCATTTAACCACCTTTGCCACAATCAAAAGCCAAAACTCTCTCTCCATCTTTGCTCTCCATTTCCACGCCTATTTTGGCTTATGAACACCCATCATTTGTTCATCATTATTTCAAAACCCAAACTTAAAGATTCAAACTCCATTGATCTTTAAGTGACTAAAAACACATTAACCTTCATTGTTTTTGTTCAAGACTTCTAGTTCGGGTTGGGTTTTTTATGGGTTTCACTCGTTTGGTTCGTGTGGTTCATGGCTGGCCGTGTTGAAGGCTGTGTTCAAGAGGGTGTTCGTGTTGAAGGTCGTGCGTGGTGGTCCGTGCAAGGGAGCCGTGCTCGTGGGGTGGTGTTGTGGTCGTGTGTTGCGTGATTGGTAGGGCCGTGTGGTTCTGTTTTGGGCAGCGAGTTTTTGTGTTAATCTTCGATAAGGTAACATACTATCTTACCTTAATTTGTATACTATGATTATAGGATAGATTAAGTAATCTTGTTAGATGAGTTTTTGATGATTGTTCATCATTTCATGCGTGATTTTTAAGTATGAGTTTGGGTGATGTTTTAATGATATTCGTGCCTTGATTCTATGTAATTCATGATTGTTTATGATAATTTCGTGTTTATTGATGATCAAGTTTCGTGAAGTTTTGATGATCATAAGTTGATGAAATTGTTGTTGAAGATTGCCTATGTTATGCGTGATTTTTGAAGATGAGTGTGATGATGATTTCCTTATGGGTTCTTGAATCTTGGTTGAGTTTTTTATGAATCTTGATGAGTTCTTTATGAATCTTGATGAGTTCTTTACGAGTTCTTGATAAGGTCTTAATTTCTTGAAGTATCTTAGTTATGAATGATGATTCTTGGTTTCTTTATCATGATTATGTAGTCTTAAGTGTAGATTATATAGTCTTGGTTAAAGAAAGTTAAGATAAGTTTAAAAGAAAGTTAAAAGAGGTTCAAAGAAAGTTAATGAAAGTAAATAAAGTTAAAGAAGGGGTATTGATTATGGTTAGACTCAAGAAAAGGCGAAAGAAGCAATCTTGAGAATAACTTCGATGGTTTACATGTTAGTCTTAAGTCAAGGCGTAAGATGCAACTTAAGAGTAACTAAGAATGTAAATAAAAGATTAAAGATTAGCTTGATTTTACTATTAGACGCCTAACCTTAGAGTAAGATTCTAAGGCTTGGGTTAAGACGCTGCCCCTATCCTATCCGCGGTATTGGGATAGATGGAGATCTTACTATGTCGTCTTTTGATATGGATTTCCCGTAAGATGGGTTTCATGGGGTTGGGAGTAAGATTCTCAATCCTAGCATAGTAGAAAGTTCGTTCGCGTAAGATGCGTTCGTACGTGCATAGTCCGGTCTAATATGTAAATGATTGCGCCAAAGATTAAGTAAAGATAAGTCAAAATTTGAGTATTGGGAGTTAGTCGATTTTTGGGTATTATTGTTGAATGTTGTTATCATTAACGTTATTATTATGATTATTGTAGGTTTGATATGTTGTTTTGCATGATCGTATGTTGGATGTCTGATTTGGTGGTTTGATGTATTCTATGATCATGTGTAACCACGTTAGGGTGGGACAGCTATGTTACTCGCCACTGACTGTGGATTGTTGTTAATTTTTCAGGTAACTCTGATGGTGTCGGTGTTGCTTAGCTTTGGGTTGGGCGAGTGCCGATGTTCTTTTCGTTGGTTTAGATTGTATTTCATTTTTAGTTTTGGATTTAGTAATTATAGTTTATATATTCTAACTCTAATCGTATTTGGATTTACTTATTAGTATTGATTACTTTTGGGTTTAGTATTGTACAAACTTGTGGGTATTGTACGTTTTGGGTTTTAGTAGTAATATTTTCGAGGTTTTGTTTTAATTTTTAGTATGTTAGTATGTTAGAATTGACTATTCGACTCATCGGTTTCTTCCGCGCCGGTTTAAGCGAGTCGGGTCGTCACATGATCTATATACACCACAAGAGGGTGTGTTTTGAAATAAGGCCGAAGCTTTTTTGAGGCCATGTACAGAGCGAGCCCAAACTTCTCAATGAGAGGAAACCTCAGCTCGGAATTTCTCAAAATATGGCTTACAAAATAGATCGGGTACTGAATGCCCTCTCAAACTGCCACCAGTACAGCACTTAGTGAAAATTCAGAAACAACTAGGTACATATACAATACTTCGCCTGGAATAGGGCTTACTAGCCTCGGCAAGGTCTGCATATGTTCCTTTAATTTGGTAAGGGCCAATTCGGCCTCTTCTGTCCATTCAAACTTGGCCTTCTTCTTCACAACATCAAAGAAGTAGTGATATTTATCCCCTAACCGGAACAGGAATCGGCCTAGTGCAGCCAAACATCCGGTCAGCCTTTGAGTTTCCTTTATTGACCTATGGGAGGCCATGTCACTTACTTCCTTTACTTTATCAGGGTTCGCCTCTATGCCCTGCTGATCAATCATAAAGCCTAGGAACTTACCCGAGCCGACCCCAAGAACACACTTTTTAGGGTTCAATTTCATGTTATATTTCCTAAGAGAATCAAATGTTTCCCTTAGGTCAGCTAAATGATTGACCGGGTCCTTGCTTTTCACAATTATGTCATCGATATATGCCTCAAGGTTTCGCCCTAACTGATGTTGAAACACCATGTTTACCAACCTTTGGAAGGTGGCGGGGGCATTTTTCAAACCGAAGAGCATCACTGTATAGCAATATAGGCCTTGAGAAGTGATGAAGGTCGTCTTCTCTTGATCATTAGGGTGCATGGGAATTTGATGAAAACCAGAATTGGCGTCCATGAAACTCATGAGGGCGTGCCCGGCTGTGGAGTCGACCAGTTGGTCGATCTTTGGTAGAGGGAATCCATGCTTGGGACAAGCTGGATTTAAATCTGTGTAATCAACACACATCCGCCAGGTCTTGTTAGGTTTTGGAACCAAAACAACATTGGCTACCCATTCAGGGTAGTGGCAAGGGCGAATGAACCGAGCCTCCAAGAGCTTCTTGTCTCGTAATTCCCCTTGATTCCTTTTCTTTTGTCTGACCGGCCTCATGCCGGGTATGATGTTCAATTCATGACACACGATGCTCGGGTCAATACCCGGCATCTCTTGTACTGGAAAAGCAAATACATCTTGATACTCCCTCAGGAGTTCTTCCAACATCCGACTCTGATCTTCCTCCAGGGAATATCCTATCTGTAAAACTCGATCAGGTCGATCAACGTCAAGTACAATGTCTCGGAATTCACCTACTGGCTGAGGTCGTAGTTCATCCGGCTTGGCCGACCCAATCATACAAACCTCTTGATTCGCCTCTTTGAGCTCTTTTCTTCTCTTCTTTGGAGATGGTTGGACCTTGTCTTGCTTGTCTAGTGTTGACGAAGTCTTTATGGTGGTCAGATAGCACTCTCGTGCCGTCTGTTGATCACCATATATCGCCCCCACACTCCCATCATTACATACAAACTTCATCAGCATTAGATGGGGTACGATAATAGCCTTCGATACATTTAACGTGGGTCGGCCTATAATGACATTATAGGCCGTCAACTCCTTTACCACTAGAAACTTCACAAACATGTGCCTTGGCATTTCATTACTGCCCATCCGAATAGGTAGAGTTACAATGCCTACAGGGTGAATAACACCTCCTCCAAACCCTATAATGTGGTGATTGATAGGCTGGAGGGCATTGTCTTGAAACCTCAATTTTTCAAGGCAGGCGAAGCTGATTATGTCTGTTGAACTGCCGATATCAATCAGTATCCTTCTAACTTTCAAGTTAGTGACCTTGAATTTAACAACCAGTGGGTCGTCATGAGGGGTCTAGATACTCGGTTGGTCCTTCTTACCAATTAGTACCTCCGGCATCTTGTCTTCTTTTTTCTCAGTATTCATAACTTGAGAGAGGCTACGAAGATGATCCTTCGCACCCCTGATTGTCGGACCCCCTGAGGCGAGTCCTCCAGAAATCATAGCCACCACCTAGGTGTTTGTTTCCTCGTCATCTCCCATCTTCTGAGTAGTCTTTCTCTGAAACTTGAATTTTGATTTCACTATGTAGGGCTCCAACATGCCCTTTGCAGCCAACTTATCCAACAACCGAACTTATCCAACAACCGCTTCAGATTGAAACATTCATCTGTATCATGACCCACTTCCTTGTGATACTGACAGTACTTATTATTGTTTCGATATTTGGAAGGGCCTCGTAAAGGCTGAGGTGCATCGAAGTTGAACTTGTCCTTGATTTCCATAAGGATGGCGTGGGGTATTTTGTTGTACTCATAGGCCGACTTGTAAGTGCGGCTTTTCTTGGGAGCCTTTTGCTCCTTATGAGTATCTTCAACCGTCTAGACCTCCCTTTTACGGTCCTCCTTCTTTTGACTACTCTCCCAATGTTTAGGGGCATTCTTCGTTTCCGGCTTAGTAGCCGAACAGATTTCTGTAGCATGGATGTAAGACTCGGCCTCCATCAAAATTTCTGGCAAGGTTTGGACCTTCTTCCTTACCATCTCGAATTTAAACCTTGAGTGGTGAAGCCCTTTGACGAAATTGTCAAAGGCTACCCCCTCAGGGAGGCCTAGTATCTGTCGCATTTCCAGGTTGAATCTCTTGACGTATGACCTCAAAGACTCATTCGGCCCCTGCACGATCTTACTGAGGTGCATGCTCGTCTTCCTCTCTTGCTTGTTTGCCATGAAGTGATGTGCGAAGACCATGCTGAGCTCGGTAAAGTTTTGTATGCAATGGTCCGGCAAGCTGCTGAACCATTTTTGGGCCACGCCCTTCAGTTTCGCTGTGAAGTACATACACCATGTTGCATCATCTACTCACTGAGCATACATCAAGTGCTTGTAGGTGGCCAAGTGATCATCAGGATCAGTCGTGCCATCGTAAGGCTCGATGTGAAGCGCTTTGACTTTGGAGGCCCTCGGGGCTGTTAGTATGGCAATTGAGAACGGAGATTTCCATGCGACCCCTCCATGAGGGTATGATGGAGATTGTTGCTGAAACTGAGTGTTCAGATGCTCTTCTTCTCTGAAAGGCTCGGCCTTGAACGAGCCTTTTGGCATTGGGGTAGGAGTATGTATTTGTGTTGAACGAGACATGGTCCGCAAAGAGCCTCGGTAGGTGGTATCCTTAAAAGTTGGGGTTGATGCCGTATCACAAATGTCGACTTGAGAATGTTGTTGTGACTGTTGTCTCTTTGCCTTCAGATACTCTCGAGCATCTCTAAAGGCTTGATTGGTTTCATTGATCAGGGGCTCTCTTCTTGGTAGAGTGGGAGCTTTGGTTGTTTTCACCCATTGGGTGATGTTCTTCCTGTCAAATTTCTTTGACTTGGAAGGTGTTTTCTTTTTCTTTGGGTTGCTTGATACCTTTTTCTTTCCTTGGTCAACCTTGTGGTCGGCTAGATCCTTGGTCGGCCTTGAGGGCCCGACTTCCTCCTGGGTCGACCTTGTTGGCTTGGCCTATCATATCTTTCACTTGTGTGACAAGTGAGTTCCTCAAGTCGACCATTATGTGCTTTAGTTGGGAGAGAGAGATGGGCTGATCCTCCTTAGGAGATTGGGTCTTGGCCTGACTCGCACGTTGTACGGTCCTCTCCCTTCGAAGGGGTCGGTCATGATCCATTTCTCTCTCGTCCGACTCGAGGTCGTTTTCTACTGTTACTAATGTGGTTTTTGGAATCTCGGGATTTTTTTCTCCTAAGTTTGCCATAAAATCGTGCCCTCCCCACAGACGGCGCCAAATGTTTTAGGGCTTTTTAGTAAACAAGGAGAGGACTAGCCAATTCTATGCTACAAACTTGTTCTAAATAGTAATAAATGCAATAATAAATGTAGAAATGAATATAAAAATAAGTAAATGTGCAAAAGATAATAATGACTCAAATTGCTGTTAATCAAGATTGTTTAAGCTTACTTATCTATTACAAATTATGTCTTGTCAAATCAGCAAATATTGGAATGTGAGCATTAATCATTACTTTAATCCTTATATACAAGAATCTCTTCCCACCTTATTGTAAACTATCAATGTGGGATACAATTTTTACATAGTTCTATCCATTTTGAGGTTTTTGGCCTAAGTTTCAATCCTGGACTTCAATTCGCCAGATGTCGTCAAAGGGTGGTGCCACGTGGCCTTATGGTATCCTGCCATGTGGACCTATAAGGTGCTGCCACATGGCCCTTGCTTGAATGGCTTCTGTTGGGCTTTTCTCTTGGGCTACTGAACATCTTGGGCTTAACCTTTGAATTGGGCTGCATTAGCAATTTGGACCTCTCCTTGGATCTTCTTATTTGTTGGGCCATTATTTTTGGTAGTAACAAGCTTGACTGACAAGTAAGTTGTCAACAATCAACCTTCTTTGTTGCAAAGTTAAATTATGTTTTGCGTCTCTAATGCATGCTTCAATTATCTGCTCTTCTTCAAACATCTCATCCATCCCCTCTTCTACGGTTTCTTGCAGCTGAAACTCCTGTCAAAGTAGATGCTCAACTAACCACCACTGACCACCCATCATCAACTTCATCAGAATCAGCCATTTTTTTACATTGTGCTTAATTTGGATTTTTTTGGGCTGTAATTAATTTTGTATAGAATTTAGCCTAATCCTTCTGTATTAAAATGTTGTGTGTGCAAGTGACATTTGTGTAAATGTTTTACAAAAACACTAACTATTGGGTTTAGGGTTGGAGAGAGAAGACAAAAAAAAATCAACAATGAATGGTGTCGGAAATGCCTTATATAGGTAGCACTTAATGCAATTTGGGTGGGACGGAAAATATGAATTAGATTTAAGGTGGCAAAAATTAAGGAGGGAAACAAATTTTGGCTCCCACTTTTCCCTCCCTTTTGGAAAAAAAAAAAAAACAGTTTTTTGGTTCAAGTGGGGCTGCTGTCTCCACTTCACTCTCTCTCCATATTTAATTATCTATACTTTTTCTCTCCATTTATTATAATCAACTACTCCTCACTTTTTCTAATTACTCCCAACAAAAAAATGGCCTAGGAGTTCGTGCCCCCCTATTTGTTGCGTTTTTTTCGAAACGGATGAAATATTTTTTTTCAATTTCGACCCAAAAGTGGATTCTCATGGGCTAAATTGATTCCACAAATCCTAAACATAACTGTTTTGTTGTGTTTTCGGCCAACTACGCAATACGAGAAGTTGTTAGTACGCAAAACTAATTTTTTTGACCCGTTTCGCATGCATTTATAAAATATTATGTCTTGGATTTGTAGGGTTAATTTATCCCATAAGGTTTAAATTTGAGTTCGAAATTGATGATAAATGACCCAATATAAGTCCCAAAACAGCAACAACAACATGTTTGTGGCTCCATGAGTCTTAGGGGCTGCTTGGTTAAATGGTATAAGAAAAGGAAAAGGGAAACAACTACCTAAATGACCTTTGTTGATGTTTATTAAGTAAAAACAATCATTCTCTTTTCCTCTTCAATTCCCCCATTTCCCTCTACCACCATTCCCAACCTCTACTAAGGAATCCGAATTCCCCCATTTCTTTCATAACTTTAATCAACTTTGACCAATATGACCATTGACCACCCATCCCACACCCAATACCACCCACGAATTCCACCCCACCATCGCTAAACCACCCACATACTCGCCTTACCCCACCACCATTCAACATTGAGTCACAACTACACCATTACAAAACCCACTGCGGCTGCACCACCCACGAAACCATGACCATCCACCGCGAACCCATCACGATGCGATGGTGGAGTGAACCCGCCAAGTCACCGACGATCATGGAAGCACGGCTACTGTTAAGCTTGAAACGAAGGTCGTGGAAGTTGAAATGGAGAAATGGAGTGCGGCTGTGCGTCATGGAAGCACCGACGAAGTAGGGTTGAGTTTGGGGTTAGGGTTACTCAGTGGAGGTAAAAGAGGAGGATCATGACTGGTGGTTCTACTTCTGGTTTGGAAGAGAGAGAGAGAGGGGTAAACGAGAGCTTTTTCCTCTCTTTAATTACTCTGGGTGATGGTTTGGAAGAGAGAGAGAGAGAGGTTAGGGTGATGGCTCTTATGGAATTATTATGGAACAGAGAGAGAGAAAGAAAGAAATTTGGTGGTGGTTGCAAGAGGTTCTAGTTGTTCTTATAGAAGAGTGAAGAGGGGTTGGGGGTGGTGGTATAAAGGAGCCATTATTACCAAACATAAACAATGAGGAAAGGGAATTCTATTTCTTTCCTTTCCTAATGTTTATTCTTTTCCTTTCCCTATTATTGAACCAAACAGCCCCCGAATGTGCAAGAGGGAAAGAGGGTTTGTGATGCTCGGATGGGGCTGGGATGTTACTGCAAGCTCAAAGCAGCACGCCTAAGCAAGGTGTGGCTAGTGGGGCAGCCTCTAGCAGTAAACCAGCAGCTCACTCATTGCAGCAGCAACAGCAGGCCCCAAGCAGAGAACAACATCAGGTGGCATTGAGGCAAGTGGGGTAGCCTCCAGGCTCAAAGCAGCAACACCCACTGAAGTAACAACAGCAAGCACAACCACTGCTACAACAACAGCAACATGCCACACTTACTCAGCAGCAGCAAGCCAAAGGGATTATCCACCCAAAGCAACAGGTGGGGTAGCCTCTACAGCAGCAGCATCAGCTGGTTGAGGGACTTAACTCTAGGCCACAGCCTAAGCTGGGGAGTGAGGATGATGTTTATGATGGAGCAGATTCGGTGAATTTTTAAGTTGAAGCTTGTTGTCATCCACCCTGCAGGGGATGAATTTATATGTTTCTTAGGGTTAACATTAGTAGTAGTGTAGCTTTTGAATTGTATTGATTTATGTTTTATAAGGTTACATGGAGTGGATATGGTGTTTGTTTGGGTAGTGTAAGGCTATGTAGGAGCTTGTTCCTTCTAGCCCTTTTACTATCTCTTTGGTGGTGGCTTTGTGTCACATTCTTTGGTTAGGGTGCATTTTTCCTTTATATAATTCTTTAATTACCAAAAAAAAAACATCTGCTTTAAAAAAATTCTATCGCCCTAGAAATGATGTACAACACCTCGCCTTGTCTTTTCAATGTATTTTTTTGACAAGTAAGGTGTAGAGTCCCCACCAAAGACTCATATCTCAGGAAAACACCAAGAGTGGGAGAAGGGGGCTTGAGGACTTGAACCCGAATTATCACGCCCAGGGAATGTTTGGTCCTCGTTTTTACGATGGAAGTACCCATGTTATTAAATATAATTCTTCATGTTAGGAATACATTGTTCATGATACTCTTGACCTTACAGTCATTAATTTGTATACCAAAGTAAACTAGTATGCAGGTTTAGCAAAACCAGATTAGTAGATTACTATACCAGATTACCAGCTAAAATGACAATACTAATATACCTAGAATACTATATAATTATATATTCCTTTAACAAATCATTTTATGCAGATATGAACATATGATTATCATTAATCAAGTCTTCTCCCCTAACCTCTTGAACTTTGAAACGGGTTATCGTCAGAGCTGAATTCAAAGCCTAACCACATGGCTATTCCCTGCAGCTGAGAAAGGGATTGAAATTTACATTACAAAGTAGCTTCTGTGATCCAAATCAATCCTTAATCATTCGTAAAGATGTTTGTGATTGGCCCTATGAAAGGGGTTAGCCAGTTTATCTTTCCTTATTAAAAAAAAAAACCAGCAGCTTCTGTAAACATTCAACAACTGTTTATCTGAGTATTGAGCTACAGTTATGAAGCACTTGGGTGTTAGGAGCCTATACAGTCGCCTAAAATTAGGTCGAAATTCTCAGCACTGTTAGAATTATTTACAATTAACCTTGTTAAGAGTTCTGAAAATGATACACTCACAAAAACATTCACACTAATCTATCACCATGAACAGAAAAACCAGAACATTCTAGGATGTGCAGCAGTTACCAATATCTGGGTGGAGGAGGGTAAGGCACATTTCCCGGGTACCGTAAACCAGCAGGGTAACTTCCATGGGGCCTTGTATTTGGAGTACCATATGGTGAAACTGCAAAGTTGACATAACAAAAAGAAAAACTCAATATAATATCTAGGGGCTTATCTACGTCTAATGATCTCAAATTTTAATATGTTCACATAGTTTTATGGGCATAGGTCCATTCAAAAATACGTTTGTGATTGAAATAAACCTTTGTTATTAAAAATCAATTGGGGTGCTTTATTGCTTATCAACTATCCCGTTACGTCGTTTGACAGATAACTTTTCATTAAAAAATTGCAACTTTTTATTATATAAAACCATAACTATATTTATAAATCTTAACTATAGTTATATAAGAATTTATAGATTTATGGTCAAAAGTTACACTTTTTGTTAAAAGTTATTTCAACCCCTAAACTAGGGTCTTGTTCCTTTTGACGGGTTGAATTTGAACTGAACAGAACTAAAATTAAACTAAATCCTAGACTTGTCAGAAGCTGAGTTGAACTCAACTGAAATTCAAAAATCAAGTACAAAAGAACAAAGCCTAATGAGGATGTAATCTCACCGTACGGAAGCTGATAATGCACTGATCTAGCATCTTCTGCATAATTTCCATATCCTGGAATTCCATATTGAGCAGAATTATACCCAGAATCAGGATCTCTAGGAAGCATAGGATTCAGACTTCCTCGATAGGAATTGGGCCCAGCTGCTGGTTCTGATATGCCTGAATACCTAGGTCCATCAGTTCTGTTATCTATCTGCATTTACAACCAATAACATTCATTCGGTTACATAGAAAATTAATTGGGGTACATAGACAAGGAAACAGAGAAAAGATAAATCTCAATAAGTAATAAAGAGGTGTATGAGCTTCAAGTTCAGGAGAAGCCGAACTATCACAATGTTTCCTGCAACAAGGAATTGTAACGACACAAATACACAAATACTAAACTCAATAACTGGAAACATTTAGCTAAAATGGTGTAAATTATACAAATTAGAAGGTACACACATATAGAATGGTACTCACGCGATGTACATTAGTTCAAATCCAACGAACATTATTCAGATTCCAAATTTCGACAAAATGAACATTCGTCATCACCTTAATGAGCATATATTCATTGTTGGTTTAATTTGCATGGAGAGTAGCTTCCTTTATGTGCTCACTAGTGTACCTTCTACAAATTATGTAAATTACCACCCACTACATAAGTTGAACAATGATAACCCAGCTAGTATTAGACACAATCCTGAACTATCAAATGAAAATCACAAAAAAAAAAAAACAGAAAACAAAAAGATTGTGCTACAAATTTCAACTAACAATGTAGGGACATTGATGTTCCATCGATAATGTGCCATGTTGCCCAACACCTGTATATCCTTTATTTATCTGTATAAACAATGATGTCAGTTTCCAGTCCATCTGTAATCAGATCAAGCAGATGCTGTTGAAAAAATGAATACAACTAAAATCATACTGAGAATTGATTAACAAGATATGGATTCTAAACTCACGCTGGCAGTATTTGGCTGCAAAGGTGGTTCTGGTCGACCAATCCGAGATCCTACTGTCCCTAATTTTTTTGTTTTGGAAAAAAAAGAATGAAATCATGAAAGATATCATGCCACTACTAGGACCATGAAGCAAAAGCAAAATGTATCATGTAAGGCAATTGATTCACAATGGAAGAAGTAGACAAACCTGTTTGAATTTCTATTGAAGGGCTTGGATATCCTAAATAGGGAGATCCAGAAGCAGGTAAAGAAGAGGCTGAAACCCTAGAATTTGAATAAACAGAGCTTTCATGGGAACATGGTGGATGATCACTCTTTGACTTCTCCATAGATGACAATTGCAGGCCACGCTTCATCTCATCCAGGTGCTGCTGTAACTCTCCCCTACTGAGGTCTGTAAAAATAACCTAATACAGGAGCATAAACTATCATGTATTTTCAAAGCAACATAGCATTCGATGAACATCAATCTATGCTTTCACATTTTCACGGTTTCACCATCAGATTTGTTATTTAAATGATTTCTCATTTCCAGGTTAAACAAAATCGAACTACATTGTACATATAAATGTTCATTGAGCGGCTAAAAACAATAAGCCAACCTTTAATTTATTATGGAATAAGCCAAACTTTGCAAAAAAATATGTATACACTATACAGTAGGTTGAGGTGACCTACAACCTGAACACGAAGTAATTTTTTTTTGTAAACTCATTCATTATCATATAATTATGGTTAACTATAGGTTAATTAATTAAAATACTTTAAAAAAAAAGAAAAAAAATAAAAACTTTTTTTAAAAAAGAAAATAATTGAGGAGAGGGGTGGGGAAGCTGGGGCGGTGAAGGGGTGGGGGGTTGGGCGTTGTCGCGGTGAGGGGGTGGATGAGGGGGAGGGGGTGGTTAGGGTGGATCCAAATAGCTAGGGAGGCTCCTGGTGGTGGGGTGGGTGGTTTAGCGATTTTGGAGGTGGAGGTTTCGAGGGAGGGGGAATCGGAGGTGGGGGGTTCAGGGGAGGGGGAAGCGACGGCGGGGGGTTGGGCTCGGGGGGGCTGGGGAAGGGGCCACCGAGGAGTCGGGGATGGGGGCTGGGGTTTTAAGAATTTTTTTATTTTTTTTAATTAAAAAAATATTCAATGAACCAATCATTGCATGACACGTGGATGGTAACCTCCTATATAAGGTTTTTTTACCTGCTTGACTTATTTTGTACTAATAGGCTGTAAAGGTTGGCTTATTCCATAATAAATTAAAGGTTGTTTTATTTTGTGCAAATCCCCAAAAGGTTGGATTATTCTAGACAAATAATCCTATTTTTTTTGTTTTTGTTTTTGACTATTCATTCAAAAATATACAACTAGCTTCAATGCTCGCATCAAAGGGAGCATGCACAATTACCTCATCAAAATACTCATTTGTCCCATCCATGTCTTTGCTCTTGGGCAATACAAAATTGACTGCCAGAAAGGAAAAACAAGAACATAAAATTGTCCTTTCAAAGCCAAGTGCAAGGAAAGAAGAACTGTCCTCGAATAGAAAGACGCATACCTAACATCTCATTGACTGCTTCAGAAGGTACTTCCTTGCCCATCTCTTTAAATCTTTTTTCAGCGCGTGCCTTTAGCTCATTTTGACATGGGAAGACCACAACAGCAATCTATTTCAAACAGGAAACAGTAAGATTAACTAGGCGGACGAACAATTACACAATTTGGCACAAGAATGATTGCATACCTTGTGGAAGTGATAAAAAGGCTTCAATTTCCGTATCCGAGCACTCTTGTAAACATTAGTCTGGTCAATAATGTAATTCCTAGATACTTTGGATGCCCTTGACATTAATTTGTTAAACATTCCAGTTGCCCGGTCCATTAGACAATCAAAACGCTCACCATAGTTATTCTTGCGCTTTATGCCTGAGACCTATTGCATGCCAATATGTTACCCAACCAACAAAACACACACACACACAACATGAAAAAAAAAAAAAAACAATAAATAAACTTGAATAGGAGAGATCAAGAATGGAAAAGAAATGACAAATGAACCTTCATCTGATCAAGGGCCAGGTTTGTTCCAAGAGTGATGTAACGTTTTTCAGGATGTTCTTTCACCCAATTTTCTGCCCAGGTAGTCTTTCCAGAAGCTGGTAATCCCACCATCATTATCACCTCACAATCTTTTGGGTCAGAGAAATCAGGTCCTATTACTGCTTTGCCATCTTTCACTGCTGAGTCCCATGGTTTGTATCCTTCTTCAGGAACTAGTCCGTCCTCTATGCTGAACTGCATCTTAACAACAGTATTTTTCAGCAGAACATGAGGAAAGAAGGCTGATGCCCATGGTAGTTTTACAGCTGAAGGAACATTGGCACATGTATCAAAATGCTTGGCGACACCCAACCGCTTCCCATTTTTGGAGAACTCCAACAAAGCCCAAGGTTTACTTTCAAGATCAACAAAGCAAATTATTGTATCACCAATGCCAAATCTTTCACCATAATCCACAAATCTGCCCGCATTTGAGATTTTACTACTTCCACCATACCCAAAGCTATGTTTAGTTTCACCAAGGCTACCAACAGGATCATTACCTCTCGAAATGCCAACACGGGAAATATGTTGTTGGTCAAGAGGAGTGTCCATTTTCACAGACTGATCAGAAATAATTTTGCATCCAAAACAGTACTTTCCTCCGGTAATTCCGATGTTTCCCCGTGCACCAGACCAGCAATAAGCAAAACCCTCCTCACAAAGTGCGTGTCCTGTTAGCCCATCAGCTTCAACATTGAAAGCTGGACAAAAAAAAGTATGGAAACATCAATATCCTTGCATACCAGAATACCATCTCTCTCCAAGAAGGTTTGAGAAAATGTATAATCATTGGGAAACTCAAGCCAATTGGCACCAGCTTAAATGTCCCTCAATGAAGCCAGTGCATCTGTGCATACATTTGTGACGTAGCTTTTATTTGTAATTTTTTTTATAGAAAGATTGAGGTAGAAATACATTATACACATATAGAGAATGAAACACATGGATTCAAACCTCATGTCGTTGAAATGGCACATTAAGACACAAAAACTAACAGGAACAGTGTAACCTTCAACCAGAACCCCTCTTTTTGGGTCATTTTTCTTCAATTCAACCAGCAAAAAAGCCACAACTTAATAAGTTAAACAAGCCTACTTCTAAAAATAAAATGGAGTCAATTTGTGGTGTTCCTATCAATTAGGAAAGAGTCATTATCTTAGTTTATCTACAAGTATGTTTTTAGCTCTTCTATTTTTCATTTAGTTTATTCTGATAATGGGTTCCTGCGCCGGAGCTACTGCTTAATCGAAATAAATATTTTTGCGACTTCTGTTGATGTTCACACTAAATTCATTTGGATATCTTTTTGGTCAGTCAATGTTACATAGTTACCTAAATTGCTTGTGAATTGCAATCCGAAAAAAGCCCGTTTTGGGCTATTTTCCCCATTATGGGTGAACTGTGAATTATAGAAGAAAACTAAAAGTCAAATTATGTAACACTATCTACCAAATCATAAGTTTTCAATGTTTTCCACTTTTCCTATTGTTTCAAAAGTATGATCAAAACTCAATTCCAAAAGATATTTGTAAAAATTATGGCTGAGTGTATGCATATCATGTGATGTATTTATGGTGCATTGCCTTACACAGTATATTAGCTGGTTGTATGGCTGTTAGTGTACGTTTTGTCTTGTATGATTTAGCATGTAGGGTAAAATCCCTAGGTCCTTTGTAAGGGCTATAAATAGCCTGGATGTTTGAAGTATGCCGCAAAGTGTAAAAACACAATACAAAATACATTTCTTCTTGGTGAAAGTTACACGAAGAGCTTTTCTGAGAGTTCCTTTTATTTTACATGGTATCAGAGCATCAAAGGGAATATATAGCTCATAATGGCAAAAATACAAGCAAAAGAAAATCAATAAGGGGGTGAGAAAGGTTATGCTAATCCTTTTTTTCTCTCAAACTCAAATGGATTCAACACTCCTCAAGGAAGAATTATTTTCAAGGGAGATAATTACCTCAACTGGTCTAGAAGTGTGAGAATGGCTCTAGCAGCCCAGAACAAGTTGGGTTTTATCGATGGAAGCATCAAGAAACCAGAACCCGATCATGCTGACCACCACAAATGCTAGAGGAATGATAACATGGTCAAGTGTTGGCTTTTTGCTTCAATGAGCCCTAATATAGCTAAGAGCATGATTTACATGACAACAGCTAAACAGATTTGGGATGAGCTAAAACAGAGATATGGGCAAACAATTGCACCACTTCTCTATAAGCTGAAGAAGGATCTCAGTGACCTAAGGCAAGAAACTAAGAGTGTCACTGATTACTATTTCGAAATGAAAAACCTCTGGGATGAGATTGCATCCATTGAGGGAATACCTGAATGCACATGTGGTGCCATGGCTAAGTGTACCTGCAAAATACTCAAGAAAATGTATGATGTAGATGCACTCAACAAACTGATACAGTTTCTAATGGCCTTAAATGAGGGTTTTGAGAACATGAAGGGAAACATTCTTGCAATAGAGCCTTTACCACCAGTCAAATAGGGCTTTTCATCTAGTCCAGGAACAAGAGAAGCAGAAGGAGGTCTCAGGGACATTGCAAATGGTGAATAAGATAAGTGTTATGAATGTCAACAAAGCAGGTCAAGGAAATAATGGAAAGAGAGAATCTAAGGAAGAGAAAAAGAAGAAGAAATGTGACCACTGTCTAATGAAACGACATGTGAAGGAAGAATGCTTCATGCTTGTTGGGTACCCGGATAGGCCGAATTGGTACAAAGGCAAGAAAGGAAAAAAAATCCAAAGTCTGCCATGAATGTGAACAAGAAATATCAAGAGTATGGTGCTGATACTACTCTAGAAAAGAGTGCAGAGACGGGGGAGGGAAGTGGGCAGAATGAGGCAATGATTTCAGTTATTGTTCAAGACGTGCTGAAGGCCAAGGGTGAAAAACAAGCCAATGGGAACTTTGCTGGTAATTTGTCCATTTCTAATAATGCATCTCTATTAAATTTCTTTAAAAACAAAGGATGGATATTAGATTCAGGAGCCTCAGACCATATGGTTAGGTCTAAAGAAGTTTTTGATGAAATTAACAGGATTGCTAAGCCTGTTAAAGTAAGGTTGCCACATGGGGGAATAAAACATGTTACACACTATGGAACAGTAAAACTAATGCCTAAACTTATTCTGAAAAATGTGTTGGTGCATGATTTTAGGCATAAAGGTGATTTTTGATGAGAATGGTTGTTTCATACAGGACCACTCCACTGATGGGTAGATAGCTACTGGTGATTGAAGGAGGAATTTACAAATTTCAGAAGAGAAGAGTAGGAATTAAGGACAGTTTAAGAAAATCTGATGTAAATAATGGAGTTTTTGGTTTTAATTTCTAGTGGAATATCTGTAAATGAAAGGCTGAATTTAATTCATGCCAAACTTGGTCATGGTTCAGTTTCTAAAATGAAGTATTTGGATTTCTCTGAATGCAAGGGTTTAAAAAATTTATTTTGTGATGTGTGTTGCCTCTCTAAACACCATAGGTTGGCTTTAAAACCTAGCAAGAAGATGGCAGATTCTATTTTTTCTTTGTTGCATGTGGATTTACAAGATACAATCTATATCAGGGGCCAAGTATTTCTTAACTTTAGTTGATGACTACAATAGTAGTACTTGGACCATTCTGCTAGGTAATAAAGAAATGGTGAAAGGAAATCTTATATTTTTCCTAGCATATGTGGAGAATTAGTTTAATGTTAGAGTCAAATTAATTAGAAGTGATAATGGGACTAAATTCTTGGATAAAGAGTGTAGGGAGATTTTCAAGGGAAAGGGGATACTTCACCAAAGGAGTGTTCCTGGTATACCAGATTAAAATGGAAGGGTGGAGAGGAAACATAGGTTCCTCTTAGAAACAACAAGGGCTATTAGAAATTAGAATATATGCAAATTTTCCTAAATACCTTTGGGGTGAGTGCATTTTGGCAGCCACTCATCTAATAAACTTGATGCCATCAGTTGTACTAGGATGGAAGACACCCTATGAAAGGTTGTATGGAAGGGAGCCTACTTATTATCATCTCAAGGTCATAGGTTGTTTGTGTTATGCAAGTGGCCCTTTGAAAAATTTTGACAAATTTGAGCGTAGAACCATAAGGGCTATTTTGGTTGGGTATCCTAAAGGACAAAAGGGATGGAAATTGTTTGATCTTGAGAAGAGATGGTTGTTTGTTAGCAGGGATGTGATTTTCCAAGAACACATTTTGCCCTTTCACAAAAATTCAAGTGCATAGACAAAGGGTGTTAAAAGAAGTATCAAAGTGATTCATGTTGATGGTGAAGACATAGATGATGCTCCAAATCAAAATGGGGACAACAGGAACCAGAAGAACCTAGCACTCCAAAATTGATGCAAGACCATAGTCAAGCCTAGACTCCAGGGACCTAGGTAGCACGGAGACGGATACGAGGTCAAAAACGGGGACGGGGACGGAAAACGTCAAAATAAAAATTTCTAAAAACGGGTACGGCTCGGGGACGGCAATAAATAAATATTTTTTAAAAAATATATTTTTTAAAAAAAAGAGAAATTAATTTTAATTTTATGAATTATGACTTAAATTAAATGAAAAATAAGTCAAAAAATAATACTCCCTCCGTAACGAATTAGTAGCAACATTTGGACTAGCACGGACTCCTAGATGAAATAGGTTAATTGTGGTATTACGGAGTTGGTGATATAATGATAAAAGTAAGAGAGAGAAAAGTAAGAGAAGGAAAAGTAAATGGGGTATTATGTGGTATAATGATAAAAGTAAGAGAGAGAAAAGTAAGAAAGAGAAAAGTAAGTGGGGTATTATGTTTTTTTTTTGCCAAAAAAGGAATAAAATGAAATTGGAAAAAATTGTTGTAAGTATTTTGTTACACCTAAAAATAGAAATTGTTGCTAGTAATTCGTTACGAAGGGAGTACTTACACAAAATACCCACTTACACAATTACACAACAAGTGAAGAAAAAAAGAAGTCAGTGAAAAAAAAAAGTTGAGTACTTTAAAAAAATTTAAAGCCAAACTCATTAAATACACTAGTACACTACATAGAAAAAAACAACTTATTAAATAAAAAGGAAAAAAAGTACAGTAATTTTTTTTTGAAAGCAAACAATATTTACTCTCCCTCAAGCCTCAACCAACAAAAAGCAAACAACATTTACTCCTAAAAAAAGCAGCAACAGCAGAGACAAGGGAGAGAGAAAGAAGAGAAGAAGGTGGTGGCTGACTCGCCGGTGGGATCCAAGCCTCAAACCATCGACGAAGATGGTGGTCGACTCACCGGTGGGCTCCAATCTTCAACGAGGGCGAACTTCAAGAGTTCGAACCGAAAATGAGAGGAGAAGGGGAGAAGTTTGAACCGTGGTTGGTGGTGGCTGGCGAGGAACAAACGGCGCCGATAAAACAAGAGGTGGCGGCGATCCGGCGACGGTCGAGTGGTGGCAGTCAATGGAGAGAGAACTCAAATGCTTTTTTTTAAAACCCTAGATTTCCCCCCTTCTCCTTTCTTTGAAACCCTAGCTCGCGTGACTTGGGGACGGCAGATTTGCCTCTTTCCCGTCCCCGATACGTCCCCAACCCCCAACCTCCACGTCCCCGCCAAGATCCAGCCGTACCCACTCCAACCAAAACATCTCGGGGACGTTTTTCAGCCGAACCCGCACCGTCCCCGTACCCTAGCCGACGCCAGTACGGGAACCATGGATGGGGAGCTGACCCCGTGCTTCGTAGCCAGGGACTGAGGAGTCACATTTACAAAGCAGAGAAGAAACAGCACAACAAGAGAATCAGGAAGTTCAAAATCAGAGGCCTGTGAGAAATAGAAGGATGCCAAGCAGGTTTCAGGACTATGATGTTAACAATCCTAGAAGAAACACAAGAGATATGGAGAATGAAGAAGACATCTCTCAATCATTCACAACCAACAAAGTGAAAGAAATGGAAGCTTATTCTAATGATTACATAAAGTTCATGGCAAATGTGATGCAGATCAGGGAGCCAAATTCATTCAAGGAGGCTAATGAAAGTCAAGAATGGAGAGCAGCCATGTAGGAAGAATTGAAAGTCCTTGAAGACAATGGAACTTAGGAATTGACCAAGCTACCTAACAAACAAAGGGTGATTGATAGTAAATGGGTATACAAGGTGAAATATAAACTAGATGGCCAAGTTGAAAGGCTCAAGGCAAGGTTGGTTGCAAGGAGTGATAAACAAATTAAAGGGAAAGATTATAAACATACTTTCTCTCCAGTAGCCAAGTTTTCATCTGTAAGAATTCTTATTTCTTTGGCAACCATAAAGAAATGGGGAATGCATCATGTAGACATAAATAATGCCTTCTTACATGGTTTCTTACAAGATGTTTATATGAAAATTCCTCAGGGCTATGAGAAAGCAAGGGAAGATGAAGTATGCAGGCTGAAGAAGAGCTTATATGGATTAAAGCAGGCCTAGAATGTGGAGCTTGCCATGTTTCTAAAGGGGCATGGTTATAAACAGTCCATGACGGATTATTCCTTGTTCATAAGAGAAGATCAAGGGAGGCAAGGCATCATCCTAGTATATGTAGATAACCTCCTGCTACAGGAGATGATATGGAACTGCAAAGGATAACAAAGGAACTTGACAAGCAATTTAGCATTAAAGGCGTTGGAGAGTTAAAATATTTCTTGGGAATTGAAGTTTCAAGAAATGAGCATGGCATATTGCTTAATCAAAGAAAATATGTCAAAGACATTTTACAATGCACTAATCTAGACCATTGCAAAGCAGCCATGACACCTCTGCCCAAAACACTGAAGCTGTCAAAAAAAGAAGGGGAAAACTGTCAGATCCGTAGGCTTTTAGAAGATTGATTGGAAGACTTCTTTACCTTAATTTAACAAGGGTTGATATATCATACTCAGTTCAACAACTCAGTCAATTCATGCAATGTCCAAGGACTACTATCTAAGGGGACTATTGATTGAGGGCTATTTTACCCTAAAAATAGTCAAATTAAAATTGAAAGTTATTGTGATGCAGATTGGGGATCATGTCCTTTTAGTGAAAGATCTCTAACCGGCTATATTGTGTTCCTAGGGGATGCCTTGGTTTCTTGCAAAACAAAAAAGCAAACTAGTGTTTCAAAATCCTCCGCAGAAGCTGAGTAAAGAGGGATGTTTCAGACAGCAAGTGAATTGGTTTGGGTGACAGGTTTGTTGAGTGATTTGGGAGCTGTTGTGACCCATCACTCTGAATTGTGATAACAAAGCTGCAGAATACATTGCTGCCAACCCTGTCTTCCATAAGAGGACAAAGCACCTCAACTTGGATTGCCACTATGTGAGAGAACTAATTCATGAAGAAATGATTGTGACCAATCATGGTCGAAGCACCCTTCAACTACCAGATTTGATGACCAAGATAATATCAGCCCCTCAACACCATTTTCTTGCATTCAAGTTAGGACTTGTGACCCATCCCAAGCTCCAACTTGAAGGGGGGTGTAAAAATTATTGTTGAGGGTATGCATATCATGTGATGCATTATATTATGGTGCATTGCCTTACACAGTATATTAGCTGGTTGTATAGCCGTTAGTGTACTTTATGTCTTGTTGTATGATTCAACATGTAGGGCAAAATCCCTAGGTCCTTTGTAAGGGCTATAAATAGCCTGAATGTTGATGTATGCCGCAGAGTGTAAAAACACAGAATACAAAATACATTCCTCTGTGGTGAAAGTAACAAAAAGAGCTTTTGTGAGAGTTCCTTTTTTTTACACAAACAATTACAAAGTGATTGGGGTGGAGAGTATGGAACTGTTACAGCTTTTCATGAATCTCGCGGAGTATTACACTGCCTCTCCTCTATCAATAAAATGGTTCTAGGATGAGCTCTAGACCTCTACTAGACTACTACTGCAGTTTTAATGAAACAACAATAACAACAAATAAAAAGGCAGAGAGATATGATTAAAACCCAGAATAGATTGCAATCAATATATGAGAATTTGGGGAATAAACTCGAAATCAAGCAGCACAAAATCTATGAGAATTAATTAATTAATAGTACTAAAAGAAAGAACCAAATAAAAGTAGCTATATAACGCTGAAAAACATAATTGATATATAAAAGAAGGAAGAAACAGAATTCTATACCCAAATCACAGTCGGCGGGATTAAGGACGGGACGAGGAAAGGAATGAGAAGAATCAGTTTCATGGGATGAAGCATTCTGCCTCTTAGGATGGGGTTGTTCTTCTGTTGCTGGGTTTTTGCGCTTGGTTGAAGCCATTTCCTAGAGTGTCAGTACAAATGTTTGAATATTGTTTTGCTGTAATTCTGTATTTAAACCATTGCAATTTGGATGCGGATTCAGTCAACCGACTTATAGCTTGTTTGGTTCACATACTAAATATAGCCTTTGAATATATTTTTAAGGTTTTTTTGGTTTGAATATATTTTTTGATTTGAATATATTTTTAAGGTTCACATACTAAATACATCATTGGTTGCAAAATTGAGGACAAGGTTGTATTATTCACGAAAAAACGATAGGTTGTATTATTCTTTACAAATCGTTGAAAGATTGTATTATTCAAAGCAAAAAATCCTATTTTAAATGTATCTTTCCATTTGTATAAATAAATAAAAAAAATGAAGATTATTTTTTCGAAAATTTGAAATATTTTTCAAATTCACACTAATTCACATAATAATAATAAAAAATTCCTTTTCATTAGCTCATCCCACATCAATGGACAAAAAAGAAACTATATTCTATCGGCTATAAAATTTCTACGATAATTGAAAGGTAAAATTTTTATATGACAAACTATATCAATATGGATATCTATTTATAGAGAATTCAAAAATATAAATTTGGGTATTTTTATTTTATATTTACGAATTTTATATTTTGTAATATTTTCATTTTAAAAAATTAAAAAATTGTAATAACTTTCCATAATAGCTCCCCCTTGGCTTATATAATAGAAATTTCTAGAATTCTTATTTTTTCAATTTCTCACGAAATATTATTGTTTGGTTGATTATGGGAATTTCGATTTTCCATCGGAATTTCAACTCACCAAGGGGGCTTGGTAAGTTATTTCTCCCATTTTATAGGAAATAAATTTCCTAGAAAATCCAAATTTCTATAATTATGACAACCAACAACACACTATATATTTAATTCCTACGAAATCTTAATTCCTATGTCTTTTAGTGTCAACCAAATAAGCTATTAGGGTCATGTTATTGAGAATCTCCCCAAATCATATGTCATTGATATTTACTCCGTAAATGAATTCTCGCAACAAACGTCGGGACGGACTACAAAAAAAAATTATTAGTAGGTTTAAATTGATATATTAGTAAAAGTAAGAAAGAGAAATAAGATGAAGTGTTTTTTTTTAAAAGAAACCCGCGAGTGAACAATAAAAAAGGGGCAAGTTTTTTCCCATTTTTTTCCACTTACAGGAGTTACAACTGGTCCCCTACGTTAAATTGGGGTGAAAAACTAAAATTTTGGAGGGGAATTGAAACTGAAAATTTTTCCCTCCAAAATTGTTGCCCAAGTAATTCAACGTCATCTATTCATATATAAACATTGTTTCTTCTAAAGTTTGACCTATCAAAATAATTACAGTCATTCAATAGTACACACAGCACATTAGAGTTAGGTTATCATTTACAACAACAAACACTGGCACACACAACACACTTCTCCTCACAACACCAAAAATAAGCCAAAATGGAGGAAGAAAAGATGGTAACTACAACATCCATATCATGTTGCGTGAAGAAGAGCTACTCAACGAGGGCTCATCAACTCCTGAAATGCTTGAAGACAATTTGTTACAATACCTAGGTAAGGATTTAACAAATGAACAACGTAGTTACATTGCATAAGTTACTTGGCATCAAAAATGGGCAAAAATTACCAAGGGGTCAGGTGCACAGAGTGACAAGAGAGATTGAGTTCCATCGAAGTACAATCAATCGAATATTTAAGGCAGCAAAGACTCAGCAAGAGAAGGGCAATAACATTGATGTCAGAACCAAAAAAAAAAGGTGAAGTAGGATCAAGCACGATTATTGATATCACAAAAGATACTTAGAAGCTTGATTGATTCCATTTTGTAATAGTTTAGTTAATGCATTATTTGTGTTTTGTATTAGCTAGTATTTACTTAATTATTGTTATTTTTGTAATAGATTAGGAATATTAAGTAGAACTTGTAATAGCTAGTAAATGATACTTGTTTATTAGCTTATGTTCAAGGCTCAGTTGGAAGAGTTGCTTGACAAGGGGTGCATTATATTCGACCTAGTGTATCCCCATGGGGTGCACCTGTTCTATTCGTGAAAAAGAAGGATGGGAGTCTTTGTCAATGTATTGATTACAGGGAGCTCAATAATGCTACAATGAAAAACAAGTATCCCTTGCTAAGAATAGATGATTTGTTCGATCAGTTGAAGGGAGTTGCAACATTCTCTAAAATTGATTTAAGATTTGAATATCACCAAATTTGTATTGCGAAGAATGATATTCCGAAGACAGCCTTTCGAACTTGCTATGCTATCAATTTACTATTATGCCCTTCGGGTTGATGATAGGCCGTTGTCGAGCCTACCAAAAGTAAAATTCCTAACTCGAACTTACTAATGCTAGTAAGGGCAAGTAAGGGTCAAACACTAGAGAATAACGTTTGCTGACCAAAGACAATGAGCATAATCAAGCTAAGTCGAAATCGGATTCAAAGATTGGGGTTCAATAAACTACAATACACTAAAATAGGGGTCTAAAACAAGGAATAAAATACTAAGGGTAGAGGATTAACGACTCGACACCGCCATGAATTATGGATCGGTCAAAACTTAGACTTAGGTCGTGGTTAAAGGGGAGGTCATTCTATGATCACACTACTCTTTCGAGCTAGTGTGACGATCGGGAAGACGTAGACTAATTACTTTCGTGAAAGACACACCTAGCAAGTCATAAGCACAAATCACGAAGACCGGTAACTTTCCCTTGATCGAAGGCCCAACTTTCGTGGTGCTTCCATCAATCGGGCGAAGGGAGTCATCACCCACGTTCACCTTTCGGTCCTTAGGTGGGGATTCTCCTATGAATCTAATGCTAGCTAAACATGAGACTCAACATCAACAAACCTTCGGTACCGACATTAACACAACCAACACTAAGAAAAGACTAAAACATAAACATGGAGGTTTTTGAGAGGTTTCACCCCAAACCCTAGCAATGAGACTACTCACACATGGCTAGAATAATAAAAGAAAACATAATGAACATATGAAAAACCACACCAAGCATGAAAATAACAACAAACTATGAATTTAAGCAATATTCAATCACAAAACATCAAGCAATAATTAACTAAATGTAAAAATAAAGGAAGGAGTAGAGAAATGTTACAAATGAAGCTTCATTATCAATGAGTAGAACAAATGGATGATCAATGTAACTTACAAACCAAAAGCTTGAACTTCTAAAATAATCTAAAGCTTAAACAAGAAAAATCTATGGAAATTTGGAGAGAGAAAGGAGAGAAAACAACTAAGAACTAGGTTATGTATTCTGAAATATGTCGTAAATGTGATTCCTTTTACAAAAAGGGAGTATAAAGGTATATATACCTCTCCCAAAAATTAAAACAAAAGGCTAAAAAAAACGAGCAGAGGCTTTTCAGCGGGCGCTGAGGCGATGACAGCGCCCGCTGACACCTATACTGTAGGCTTACAGGGCTTGAAGACTTATGGCAGCGGGCGCTGAGTTGGGGTCAGCGGCCGCTGCCAATCCTTGGGGTGCTACTGCCTCAAAACAGGGGAGGGGGACAGCGGGCGCTGTTTGGGAGTCAGCGGCCGCTGTCTTCTCTTTGTGCTCAAAATATGCCAATCAGCTTCATAATCAGCGGCCGCTGGGAATCCATCAGCGGTCGCTGTCTTGGCCTAGATAATGCTACTACCTCTTCACCATTCACCAGAACTCATCCCAGCGGGCGCTAAGGGATTTCCAGCGTCCGCTGAGGCCTTTTTCATTGCTACTGCCTCTTTCACCATTCACCAGAACTCATCCCAGCGGGCGCTGAGGGATTTCCAGCGTCCGCTGAGGCCATTTTCAGCACCAACAATAGCATAGAGGACTTGTGGTTTCCTCGAGGTTCCCGGTTCGCTTCCTCGGGTTCCGAAATCAACTCGGGTTCTGCAAAAAGGGAAGAAAACGCAGAAACAAGGCAAAATAGAGAAAATCACATAGAAAAGGGAAGGGGACTACAAGAGTAAAACTAAGCTAAAAAGCCTAAAAATGCTAACGAAAGCCAAATAAAATAAGAAAATAAACTAATAAAAACTAAGAAAAATACTAACTAAATACAGACTATCAGTTGACTAATGCTCCGGTTGTTTTCATGGACTTGATGAATATATTTTTTAATTCGTATCATGATAAGTTCGTGGTTGTGTTCATTGATGATATACTGATTTATTCAAGGAGTGCTAGTGAGCATGAAGAGCATCTTTGAACTATTCTTCATGTCCTTAGGGAGAATCAACTATATGCGAAGTTTTCGAAGTGCGAATTTTGGCTTGAGAAATTTGTTTTTCTTGGTCATATCATATCTAAGGAGGGAGCCTATGTTGATCCAACAAAGGTCCAAATTGTTTTTAAGTGGCCTAATCCAAAGAGCGTGATTGAGATTCGCAGTTTCTTAATTAGGCTTACCTGGTTATTATGGGAGGTTTGTGAAGTATTTCTCGAAAATAGCTCGTCCATTGACTAGCATCGTCATTTTAATTCATAACTCTAGCTTCAAGCCACTTGCATGACCAAGCATGGCTACTTGTATGACACTAAGCAAAGCTAGTAGATGTTTAAGCAAAGCTACTCACCCTATTTGCAAGCACTAACCAAAAGCCCAAGCACATAAAATGGGTTTAACTCAAATACGCAAGAACAAAACAGAGGGTTGTCGCACCCCGCCGCGACCAGGCCTCCTCGCAACCCGCGACTGAGCTCGCACCTCGCGACCAGGGGCTAGATCCTTGGCTCCTTGGTTCACCTCCTTGTTTTAACTAAGCTAACTAATCAAAAATCCTACTTAGTTAATGATATAATATAAATTACTAGACAAAGTATATAAATAAATACTAATTAAGCTAGTAGAAAACATAAATAAAGCATTAACTAAGTGATTACAAAATGAAATTTAATCAAGCTTCTTAAGTATCACTTTGTCATAATAATCATGCTTGATCCTGATTCAAATTATACTTAAAACTATTATAATATGTTTATTTTTTATTGTGATTTTAGTATAGTTAATATATTATTATTAGATATGCAACTTATACTAGTGTTGTTAATTAGTATACTAGTGTTGTTAATATATTAGTGTTGTTGTTAGTATATAAGTGTTATATATCTTTATTGAAGTACATTGATTTTAATAGAATAGTAGTAACTAGTGTTTGATTGTGATGTGTGAATTGATTGTCAAGTACTAGTATTATAATTTTGGGTTACAGACTAGTATCTAGTGATACATGGTTGATGTATGAGCGAATTCCGATTAGTTTTGATAGTTTTTATAGTTGACTTATAATGACTTTTGTAGTGTACCAAGTATAGGTAATTTGTAAGTCAAGTGACTTATACACTATATTATTATGTTGTAGATCGTGGGTTTGTAGAGGAACCTTTTTTACTTGAAATTTGAGGTCGACTTATATTGTTATTGTTGAGAAGGTAAGATTTCTTACTAAACCTGTCCAGATGTGATTAATATTTATTTGACATTATTTTAAGAACTTGTATTGTGAAATAATTATTTTATATTGAAAAGAGGAGGTTCCTCTATGTTACAATGCTAAGATTTTGAAAGGAGGAAGTTCCTCACCCTTACGAGGGTTTATAGAGTTTTATTGTGGGGTTGCTGGTAAGCAGTATTCCTCGAGTTAACAGTGTCGCAACCATTTTATATAGTAGTTGGGGGTACATTGATCAGTACTCTTGCCAATTGTGTTCCTTCTTGGTAGGTTATCAAGTTAGGGATATGCATACTAGTTTTTTTATGGTATTTTTACTTAGGTTAGGGCTACCCGAATTTATGCTACATCCTTTTTCCAAAGTAAGAATAAATGAAAATAAAATGCAAAAAGGAATTTAAATGTGCAAAAAATATTAATAACTATGATCACAATAAATCAATTTAGATTAATACTAATTACAATTACAAGTTAATGTGTTGTCAAATCAGTAATCATTAATTAGATGTGTTCCATCAATCAAATTATAAAATTATGTAAATAAGAATCTTAGATACAAGTTTCTCTTTTCATTAATGTGGGATTCCCAAACTTTTCTCATACTTTCTTCCATTTGTCGATTGCTCAAATCCTCTTCTGTTGTTCTTTCTTGAGTGCCACGTGTTCTCTCAAGGGGTTGCCTCGTGGCCCTGTAATGCCCTACCACGTGGCCGATCTTAAGACAGTTTTTATTGGGCTTTGTCTGGGCTGATGGTAGGTCTTATGAAGGTCCCAATAACACTCAAGAGGGGGGTGAATTGAGTGTTTCTTTAAAATTTTCTCTATTAACTTTTTCTTGGATTTGTTCTAGCGTTAGAACCAGCGAACTGGTTTAGAAGCGGAATTATCTAGAATAGTAAAACAGTAATAGTAAAGCAAATAATGAACACTCAGATTTAACGAGGTTCGGCAACTATGCCTATGTCCTCCTACCCTAGCTACTAACTTTTATTAATCAACTCTAAAAACAAAAGATAGTACAATTTGCTGTCGTAAACTTATACAACAGACTTCCTCACTCTCAACCCAAGAGTGTTGTTTCGCACTTGAACTCACAAGCACTTGTAAATGAACTCTCAAACTCTCCCAATCACTAACCCCTCTGTTAGTGACGATTTTACAAAAAGTTTTCCTCAAAGATGCTTCTCAAAAGCTTACAAGAGATGAAGTTCAAATTCTGGGTTTGAATGCTCTTGTAGTTTGTAAACTGTTATTAAGTGCCTCTATATATAGACAGTTAGAAAACCCTAATTATTCCAATAAAGAGGATTTCTTAACTATAATTCTTGTTCCCATTAATTAAGAGATCAGATCAAATATTCGAAAATCCAAGATCTCGAATATTTGTTAGGATCTCTTAAAGATACGTGGGTTTGTTAGCAGTTAATGTTCATTACCAAACTGCTTGTTCACGTGCAAGATCTTTAAAGAATCTAAGAATTGAATTCTTTCACAAAATATTTTGCGAGTCAGTTTGTTAACCTGTTGGTCTGCCGAACTGTTCTAGGAACTATTCTTCAGATCAGTCGTGTTACAACCACTAGACACTGGTCTGGTGTTTGCAACATTCCAAGATCAAACATCACAAATCTACTATCATACTCAAGCATTCTTTACAACAAAAAGAGTATAAGTAAAAACCCTAAGGCTACTCTTCAGTCTTCATGTTCTTCACTACTTGGACACTTGAATTCTCCATTGTCAGCTCACTTCAGTTTTGATGAAGCAATTCTACATGTCTCAAGTACTGAAATAACTATATGTAAAACATGCGCAATACAATATACAATATATGACATGAAAGACAATATTACTCAAATGTGTAACTGAGGAACAGGACACTTGAGCTGTTTTAGAACAACTGTATGAACTCATTTAATAACAACTGTTCCTATTAATTGTTTCAGTTAACTGTTTCTATCATCTATTTGTCATCATGCAAAACACTAAGGGACTCAACAAATTCCCCTTTTTGATGATGACAAACCCTTTGAAGTTTTTCCTGCAATAAACAAGTTAGTCATAGAAAGCTTCAAAACACATGGAACTATTTTTGAATTTTTGAATTTTCTGACTCAAAAGCAAATAACTAACTAATTCAACTATACTATACTCTTAGTGAAATAGCTGACTATTTCAACTTATTTCAAAGAATGAGAACCACTATCCTGAGAGGTTGCAAAAATTTGGCCAAGAGAACAACTATCAAGAACAACTGTAAAAAAACTTTTATTTGACTCGACTAACTAACCAGATCTAGTATTTCAGACTAAACTAAACACTTAGGCTTTTGGACTAATAATCAGACTAAGGCTTATTCTACTGGTCTTACATAGCTTTATCAAATCTTTTATTTGACTCGACTAACTAACCAAAACTAGTATTTCAGACTAAACTAAGCACTTAGGCTTCTGGACTAATAATGAGACTAAGGCTTATTCTACTGGTCTTACTTAGCTTTATCAAAACTTCAACTGACTTAATTTCCCCCTTTTGGCATCATTAAAAAATATTCACAGACAAGTAAAGCAAGCAAACTAAATGCATTCATCCAAAAGGTAGGCCATACTACCAAAAATATTAAATCTGTCAGTAGTCACTAGTGAGTCATCAACTCATTATCCCAAAAATAGTTTAAAAGGTTAGCAATACATACCAGTAGAGTATGAAATGAACCAAATTATTGACAAATTATTTTGTAATAAGGAAGGAAAAACAGAAATACTAGAGGCAGATTGGCGGAAGGGGAAGGGGAATAAGAAGGCTAATGGCAGACATCATTCATCATCATCCTCCTCATCAAGCTCAATATCAGGATCAGAGACATCATCATCATCCTCAGATACCTCTGCTTCTTCTCTGTGGAGGAACTTTCTCCAACATCCTTCTCACTATCCACTGGTTTCCCTGTTGGCTTAGATTTCCCTGAAGACTGACCAACATCCTCCTTTGCTACCCCTGCCATCTGTAAGACCTGAAGTTTTGTAGCAATTAATTTCTTCTCCAAGGACACTTGCTTCTGAGCCATGCTATATGTCAAACCTCTAACCAATGTCATTAAAGTACTAAGGGTTTGCTCCTGCTTCTCCATTCTACCCAGAAGGGAAGTGAGATCTGCTGAAGAAGCATACACACTAATCTTTTGTTTCTTTGTAGCAGGCTGAACAGGCTCCTGTTCCCTCCAAAATAAAACAGATCGCGACCAGATGCTTCTAGTCCTTTTTGCCTAAGTATTTTCTTAGAAAACATTTTTCCTACAACAGTTTCCCCATCCAGTTTGACACCTTTTTAAATCATCATAGAAGTAAGTATTAAACCATAGGGCAGAGACTGGGATGGAGAGTTCTTGCACACAATCATGTGGTCTAGCATCAGAGAGGGGAGATTGATTTTGAGCTTCTTCATCGTTAGGTACATAAGTACCATATCAAGGGTTGTTGCATATAGAGTGCAACACCAACATGATTGGGTTGGACAAATTCTTAGCAAGGGCCATCCTTCTTGGCTACCACTCTCCCAAATAGAAACTTAATAATGTCATTAGTTGTAACCCACCTACACTAGACTAACTATCAGAACAGTAGTTTGAATACCCATCCCTAGGTACTTTCAAGAATGCAGAAATAGAAGCAACAGACAAATCCAACTTTACATCAGAAACAGTAGAGGTAACACTCTTATCAAGACATAATTCCAAGTTCTCATAAAATACCCTAATATCCTCTACATAAACCTTTCTAACATTTTTGAACAGACACATCCAACCTTGAAATTCTAAAATCTCCTTAGCCTCAGACAAAGCAGGCATATCAAAATATCCATCCTCACAACCACATCCAGACATAACATTCCTATCAGAAACAGTAGGATAAACAGTAGATTTACCTTTAGTTGTCTTGCCATCAGGTGTTTTTCTCTTCACATTCTTGGAAGCTGTGGCTTTTGGAGAATCAGAGATCTTGTCTAACCTAGTGAATCTCCTTCCAATAACCTGTACTGGAGGCCCCTTTGTCTCACTAACAAAATGAACTTCCTCCTGACTAGTCCTCATAACAACCTAAACCTACAAAAAGAAAATCTACTCAGAGGTTTAATGAAGATATCTGCAATCTGATCTTCACTTTTGCAGAATTGCAACTCAACTAGACCCTTTTCAACATTATCCCTTAGGAAATGATGTCTTATCTCTATGTGTTTTGTCTTTAAGTGTTGAACTGGATTTGTGGAAATGTTAATGGCACTTGTGTTGTCACAGAAGATAGGGACTCTATCTAAAAACAGTCCAAAGTCTTTTAATTGACTCTTTACCCAAAGCTGTTGAGAACAACAAGCAGCAGCTACAATATATTCAGCTTCTGCTGTACGTGGATAAGGCTACAATGTTCTGCTTCTTAGAACCTTATGAGATCAAACATGATCCCAAAAAGTGTGTCATACCTGATGTACTCTATCTATCCACTAAGAAACCTGGATAATCAGCATCAGTTTATCCAACCAGTTCAACTGTACTACCTCTGGGATACCATAAACATTAATCATCAGTACCTACCAAATACCTAGGAATTCTTCTTACTTCTTTCAAGTGAGACTCCTTGGGATCACTCTGAAATCTGGCACATAACCCCACAAAAAAGACAATATCAGGTCTGTTGGCAGTAAGATATAATAGTGATCCAATCATGCCTTTGAAAATTGTAGGATCCACAATTGTTCCCTTGTCATCTGTATCAAGCTTTGTGGAAGTAGGAACAGGTGTGTCATATGCCTTACTATTCTGCATGCCATACTTCTTAAGAAGCTCTGAAGCTACTTTTGTTGATGTATCATGATTCCTTCATCAGTTTGCTTGATCTGTAGACCAAGGAAGAAACCAAGTTCTCCCATCATGCTCATTTCAAACTCACTCTGCATAAGATCAGCAAACTCATTACATAATATCTGATTTGTAGCACCAAATAGTATGTCATTAACATATATTTGGACTACAATCAGGTGAGACCCTTTTTTTTTAGTAAACAGGGTCTTATCCACTGTTCCTCTGATATATACTCATTTTTCATCAAGAACTTGGACAATCTTTCATACCATGCTCTAGGAGCTTGTTTTAAACCATACAAGGCTTTGTCCAACTTGAATTAGGGAACTGTGAATCAGTAAAACCAGGTGGCTGTTCCAAAAACACTTCCTCTTTCAAATATCCATTCAAGAATGATGTCTTGACATCCATTTGAAACAGTCTCATCTTCATGCACAAAAGTTTTGGTAAACAGATCTTCTTGTTAGAATCCCTTTATCGATATCACTCAATATTTGAACAATGGGATAAGAAGATAAATATTTGTAACTTTTGAAAATTTGATTCATTTGTGCATTTTCATCATTAGAACCAGATGGCATGTGTTCCCCCTTAGATGGTGTAGACTGATGTTCTCCATGGGCAAACAATTGCTCATTTACTTGATCAGACTCTCTTACCTGTAACTCAGTTGGATTGGGATCAGGATCTCCAGTTCCCCCTGAGTTATTTACCTGATTCTCATCTAAGTCTCATTGATCTCTTCCAAGCTCTTCTCCATTCAAAATTAGAGGCACAATGAGTGAGCCTGATTTTGCTGATTCTTCAGTGCCTTGACCAGTTGGCTGTTCTACAGTGAATTCCATTAGACCAATGGAGTCATCATATGATACCTGTGAGATCTAGGTGAACATGTTAAATTCATCAAAAATCACATGAGCACTCTCCTCAACACACAATGTTCTCCTATTGAAAACTTTATATGCCTTATTGTGTGGAGAGTATCCAAGAAAAACTCCATCACTTCTAGGGTCAAATTTATCAAGCTTGTCTTTCTCATTATTATGCACAAAACATCTGCAGCCAAAAATCCTTAGGTGTGCAATATTGGGTTTTTCCTCCCTTTAGAAGTTAATAAGGTGTTTTCTTTACAATTGGTCTTAACAAGGCTCTATTCAGAATATAACAAGCTGCGTGTACAACTTCTTCCCAAAAACCCTTGGGGAGACCACTTTCAATAAACATTGTTCTGGCCATCTCCTCCAATGTCCTGTTCTTCCTCTCAACTACTCCATTTTGTTGAGGTGTTCTTGGGGTAGAAAATTTGTGACTTACTCCATTTTCTCTAAATAACTCAATGAAGCTTCCATTTTCAAACTCAGTACCATGATCTGACCTTATAGCAACCAGTGTAGTGTTCAACTGGTTATGTACTCGTTTGATCAAGGCTTCAAACTCTTTAAAAGTCTCATCCTTTGAGGACAGAAACAGTGTCCAAGTGTACCTGGAAAAGTCATCAACCAAAACACAAACAAACCGGTGCCCAATTCTGCTTTGTACTCGCATGGATCCACATAAGTCAATATGGATCAATTCAAGTGGTCTACTTATGCTGATCATTGTCTTTGGTTTAAAAGAAGATTTCTCATGTTTGCCTTTAGCACATTCAGCACAAACTTTATCCGTCCCTTAGGTGTCGTTAATTCCCAATGGTTCGGAATCAAGAGTAATGTACCCTGGCCTAGACTCACTAACTTAAAAGGATAGCAAGTGGTAAGTAGGGGTCTAAATCAACGGAGATGCAAGGTTTTTAAACATAGTATGATCGTTAGTCGATTGACGGGGTATAAAAATTGGGAGTTCAAATTGATTAAACTAAAATTCTAATGTTAGAAATTGCTAAAAATAAAGTAGGAAGAACGGAAGATAACTTGAGAAAATAAACACTAGGGGTAGGGGGAATCATGAAACAAATATGAATCCGAAATTCTAATCATGGCAACAAGGTTGAATCATAAAGGGGGTGATTCGCCCGACATTAGGAGGTCACTCTCGCACACCTTCTAATCCCGTTCGAATGGCCAACACCAAAGAGTCGTTCTCACGCACTCAAGGGCACCGACAACCCAACTACGCTAAGGAGGTCACAGTCATGCTTAATCTAGTTTTCCACCATTTATGTGTTCACTCTCGTACAACACATAAATGATTAGTGTTTTAAGTCATGGAAATGGCCAAAATCCAAACTCAATAAAATAAATCCCTAGATTAAGCAACAAATTTTTCATCAACACATTGAAACCAAAAATCAGAAATTTCTCATCAATAATACTTCATTATCCCCCTTCCCTAGCTAAAAAAAATCTAGCCTAGAAAAGAAGTAGACATGAATGAACAAAGGAAAATGGCAATGAAAATAGTAAATAAAGAGCTAGAAGTAAACATGGAGAAGATGAGCAAAAACAAAGTGTAATGAAGATTAAACTAACTAGACTACTCAACCAAGCAAGAACAACAACTAAAAACAAGATAGATGCAATAACAAGTAAATAGATGACAAAGCAAAAGAAAGAGTTTAGAAATTACCAACTAAGAGAAGCTCAATCCAATTACAAGTGAGAAAAATGAAGTTATTATGCTATCTCTCTCCTACAAAACTCTCTGAAAATGATAAACCCTAAGGTAAGTATGCTAATGAATTTGAAAATGTCTCTAAAGTGTGCTTAGTACATCAAGGAGAAAAGATTGGATATTTATACCCTAAAGAAATTAACCCTGAGTAAAGTTAAAAGCTCATAAAAAAAGTTGTCCTGATAACTCAGAGCGGGCGCTCTGAAATTTAGAGCGTCTAGTAGACTGCTCTAACATCTTGACATAAAAATGAAGTCCACTGGGAGCATCAGAGCGGGCGCTCAAAAATTTAGAGCGTCCGCTCTGAAGTCTCGGAAAAATAGGCCAAAAGGAGGAGGAATTAGAGAGTCCGCTCTAATACAGAGAGCGTCCGCTCTGAATCAGAGAGCGTCCGCTCTAAGAAGGCTGCACAGAGAGCTGATCTTGTAAGGCTCATAACTTTTGATTTAGACCTCGGATTGGAGTGTGTAATATACCGATGGAAAGTTCTTAAACTCTAGTTTCCAACGCAATTGGCCCCGAATCCAAACAATGTCTATAACACAAGTTGTACCCAAGATAGCGGAGGGCGACCCATAGTCGGCTTCTATTTATCTCGCTCCTCTTTCGATTCCCATCGCTCTCCTCCTTGACTTGCCTCCCACGTATAGCCCGGATGAGGGACCTGAAATAAGTAATACACAAGTCATAAGAAGTTATAAGTGCCAAAGACTTAGGTGGCTTTAAATAAGGGGGTAAAATACCGCCAAAATGACTCAAAATGCACTAAGACAACTAAAAAGCCTAAAAAGGGAAAAACTAAGTTGAAAAGAAATAAAATGGACCAAAAAAGGCCTTTATTGGGGAGAAAATGGGGTATAAAAGAGGTCATAAAGGATGCTTATCAAACTGCCCCCAACTAAGCCCTTTGTTCGCTAACTCACTTTCGTAGGAATCACAATTGATTTTAGCATAAACAACAAGCCATTTAAACTTCAAAGTCGCCTGTGAGGACGAGTGATGCTCTCGTAAGGGTTTCCTAGGAGTTGTACCCATAACACTCGGAACAATAGATAAAAAGGACTCAAGACACAAAACAAAACAAAGAGAAAGGATGGACCATCAAGTTGTATCAAAAGAATGTACAAAGTGGATCCAAAAGCTTCCTCACCTTATCAGACCAGGCATGCAAAAGACCTAGGAAATCGACCAATGTAGGAACTAAGTAAGTGATTCCTATAACTATGTACAACTAAGAGGTCTCTAGCTAGTCCACCATTCAACCGCAACCATGACCAAATGGACCAAATGGAGCAACTAAAGGCATCTCATGACTCCGGGAAGGAGCTGGAAAGAAAGAGGGAAAGCATTTTGATATGGTATGTGAGGCTAAAATATCGACTTCTCCTCTCCTTTCCCCTTCTCAATATATCTGGCGTAGGATTCTCGCTACTAAGAAGGACTCAACCCCTAGGATCGGAAGGACTTTTGGGTTGTAATGTAAGGCTAAGGGTGTGGGTAAGTGGAAAAATTTGGCTATGTGGTGCTCAAGGTGGGTAGTGAAGCGTTGCAAGCTACTACAAAAGTCAACTTCCAACATAAACCTATGTGGACATTAAGACCATTTCCCAAATTCCTCTAAACCACAATGCACCTTTTATTTAAGAGGATAAACGAAAATCTTTTTGTGTTTTTTTTTTTGATGACATGATGAATAAGCACCCCCCAACTAGCAATTGTACACTTCCAAAAATGTGTGTGAAGGGAGTGTTGTTGGCCAAGACTCTTTCAGTTAGGGCTCTTGCACACAAGAAAAACTATGATATATAGACAATGGAGATTTCCCATATGAGGCAAAGCCCCCTTGTTCTTCCCAATGAATGAAAAGTCCAAATCAATACAAGCAAATAAGTCCTCTATCGCTTCACTACACCATCAATGTAAAAATAAAAACAAAAGGGATCATGGCTAACGCGGCTACACAAGAAAAGGTTAAGCTCAAACGGGCTACAAATGAAAATATAGTGAAAGATCCTAGCAACATAAATTTGGAAAATTAAGAAAGAAAGGGAAGGAAAAAAAAGAAAAAATTATACTAATGAACTGAATGCCTTCATCCTCCCCTAAGGTGGCTCGGTCGCTTAATTTTGGGAATCCATGGACAAACTCTCGATCTGGGCTCCAGAGATGGAGGATCCCGCCACTCAAACCTAAAGGTAGAAGGTTAGAACAAGCAAATTCCTCACCAAAGGGATCTAGTACTTAGAGTTGGCTTCAAATCCCCAAATGGTCTAACCAAAACATACCACAGCCACTTAGGAAGAAACTCATAGAAGTTGCAAAAAGTTCTGGGATACTCTCCTAATTCCTAAGAGGTCGCGAAAGGAGGTCCTAGGCATGCCTTATCTGTTTAAGGAAAGAAATCAAAATTTTCCACAATGTACACTCTAAAATTTCTATCACAGCGAAGCATTATGATGGTCCAAAACAAAGATTAAACTAGAAAATGAAAATAAAATAAAATAAAATAAAAAAAGAAATAATAAAAAGAAGAGAAAATAAAGCGAAAATAAAATAAAACAAAATAAAACTGAAATAAAAATAATAGACAAGGACTACATTTAAACATCAAAGGCAATTAACCACAAAAATCCCAAGTTATTCAATCAAATCAATGGAATGTGGCACAACGCCAACATTCCTCCAGTGGCCTCAGGTCGGGAACCTCAAGTCCCTTAATCATCGCATACAACCTCGAATATCAACTTAGTCCTAAACTAACCTAACAACTATGCACACAAAAAAAATAAGAGGGGAGTTTGTAAAGGTCTCACCGGAGCTGTGCTAAATCAGAAATACACAAGTCAAACCATTGCAGCACTTTTAGTCCACGGATCCTTCAAAATCATACATCCTGCAAAAGAAATGAGGCAATGCCAAATTCCAAGCCAGAGATCAGTAGCAAGAGAAATAAAAAGAAAAGAAACCTAGCCCTAAAAATGAAAGCAGAAGAATACACAACACACCAAGCTCATGAAAAGCACGGAGCAAGGTCACATTCCCAAGTATTGTTTTCTTTTTGCCCTCAAGAGTGGAAATGTAAAGGCACCCCCCCCTAACTAAAATTAAACTCCATCTCGGAGGATGGAAAAATAGGCAACACGGGTGGGGGGGTGGGGCAAAAAGGAGCTAATCATCATCCATGTCCTCCTCCTCCGCCCCATATGGCTACCATCCGCCATTGTAGCCGGGGGGAAATCCCCAGTTGCGGAATAGGTCAACCTCCCACTCGGGGAATGGGTCCTGGCGCTGAGGGTTAGGAGTGGGGGCGAGTGGAGGGGGATTAGGGTTCGCCCAAGGGTAAGTGGGGTCACCACGAAAGTCGCTCTTGCCTGGGAGGGTGTAGTTGTAGGGGGGAAAGCTCCTAGGTTGGTCGTGCAAGGTACCGGGCCCTTGCCAGTAGAGGTATGTGCAACCAACTCGCGGCAGGGGTGAACCGCTGGAATCTACCGAAGGTTACTCCCAATTTGGGACGGATCCCGATTGGGGAGGGTAGTTGGGGTAGTTCAGGTACGGTGTGATGTGCCCCTGGTCCACATGATAGTAAAAAATTTGACTCTGGAATAAAGAGTATACTGAGTCGGGATGTGGCGCCGGGGGCACTTGTTGTGCCTGTGCGAGTTGGTTGATTTACAAACTTAAATTTGCAAAAGCTTGTTCAATATTAAAGTTACCTAGTTGTTGTTGTGGTTGCTGCACTAGAGGTGGGAGTGGTAGGTGTTGACGTTGATGTTGTTGCTGCTGTTGCAGTTGTCCACCGCCCCCTATTCAATTTCTTCTCTCCTCTTCAGCAGCGCTCAACTCCGCCGGGTCAATGTCCTCCATGGGAATCCGCCATGGGTTTTCAATGCCCGCGGGTGGTCGACTCATGAAGTCGCAAGGCATGTAACACCATGGTAGGTCTCTGACCTTCCAAATGTATGCCTTGCCTCTTGACCCGGAGGCGGGTCAGGTGAACTTTATCACCTTGATTCGCTCCTCATTCAGGTAGGCTGAGTAGATCTCGGGTTCCATTGGCACTACCTTATCCTTATAGTCAAACTGGTAGCCCAACCATGTTACTAAGCCTCCTAAATATATCGGTCCAGTTGACCGTAGGTCATCGCGAATGGTCAAGATCCTCTACGCCAAAAGCTAGCCGAGGTTAACCTTGTTTCCGGGTAGAGAGGGGTTGTAGAGGTTCGCTACCTCGGTTACCGTCCACAAGAGAAACAACTCGACATTGCTCACTTTGCCTAACTCTTTCCTGGAGGAGGAACCGAACACTAACATCCGATGGAAATACCTCAAACCCGCATGCTGTATTTCTGAAGCTTTGGAGGAGTTGGAGAGAAAGCTCCAGTTCCCATCGGTGATCTGGCTCCATCAGGTTTGCTCATTCTATTCATCCACCTCATCTCCCGAGAGGCCTAAGATACGAGCTTCCGGATCCCACCCGAAAAGCTTGTTGAACTCCCTCAAGGATTTGTTGTGGGTCACATTGAACAACCTAAACTGGCTAAGAATTCCAGGGTGAGGTGTCTGTAATTTAGTGGGGATTGGCTGGGAACGTTGTAAGTTGGATCTGATGTCACCCAGTGTGTAAGTTACTTGATGAGGAAGTGTGATGCGCTCTTCATTGAGTCTCTTCTTATTTGAGAGGAGTTCCTTTAGGAAGTTGGCATAGGAAGGCATTTGAGACATTGGTTCAAGGAATGGAATGTTGATTTGGAGACCCTTCATCATCTCGATGAACTTGTGGTACTTCTCATTAAGCTTTTTCTCCACAACTCTTTCCGGATATGGAATGGGAGGGTCGAACCTCGAAGGTTGGTTGCTTTGAGATGAATGTTGATGCCTTGGACCCTTAACTTGCTTCCCCTTAGACACCTCCTCTTGGGATTTTCCCTCGTTGACAACTGGTTCCTCTCCTTTCTTCTCGCCCTCCTCGTGATTCTCTCTTGATGTTTCCTCATCACTTCTCTTTGGACCGTCATAGGACTTCCCCGTCCTAAGATAGATGGCCTTCGCATGGTAATGGGAGGTGGCCAGATTTTATGTGGGTTGACCAGGGAGTTTCTCATTAGAAAGTTGAGATACTTTCTCGGTAAGTTGGGCAACTTGGTTGTCAAGGATCTTTTGGTGGGAGTTAGCCTCTTGGAATTTTTGTTCCACCTTTCAGTCAATGTTTCCCAACTTTTGCTCAAATTGTTGAGTTACATTCTTGAGTTGATCTAAAATGAGGAGTGTGTCTTGAGATGGGTTGCCTTGTGGGTTGGATCTGTTTGGGAGGTTGTTTGTGTTTGGGGATGGGAAGTGTGTGTTTTGAAAGTTGGTGTTTGGTGGTGGGAATTGGTGTTGGTGTTGTTGGTCGGGTTTGTTTTGGAAGTTGCCTCTAGCATTTGGATGGATATAGGGAGCTCCTTGAATGTTGAAGTTGCTTGGACCACCTTGATCACCAAACCTTGAGTTGAAATTGCGGTTGGGATCCCTCCAATTGCTTCTTTGGTCCCGTTGGTTGTCAAGGTAACCCATAGCGGTAATGTGCTCGGGAGTCAAACCACCACAATAGGATGTGTCATGGTAAGTGCCCCCACAAATGTCACAAGAGAATGAATGGACTTGTTGAGTGGAGGATGATGATGCATGCTTCTTGCTCAATTTTTTATCGATCACTTGCTTCATGAGAGTTTTTAGGGAATCCTGGTCAAGTTCGAATTTCCCTGTTGATTTCTCCTCACTTCTTTTTCCGCCGCTCCCTGAGTAGTTCCTCACCATTTCTTCTATGGTGTCCTCCAATCGAGCTTGTGGAACTTTGCTCGAATGTCCACCACATTCGGATTCTAAGGTAGCCTTTGGAACATCATTGAGCCCATCATAGAAGAACCGGATGAGAAGTGGCTTGCTATATTCATGGTGTGGGCAAGCACGAACATACTCCTTGAAACGGTCCCAAGCTTCCCCCAAAGACTCATACCTTTCTTGCTCAAAAGTAGAAATCTTTCTTCTTAACTTTGCCGTCTTGTCTTCGGAAATGAACTTGGTGAGAAAAGCCGCGGTGACCTCCCTCCAAGTTCTAAGAGAGTTGGGCTTGAGGTTCTTGAGCCACCGATATGCTTTTCCGGTGAGAGAGTGCCGGAAAAGGTGCATCCGGATGTTGTCCCTCGAGACTAGATATGTATGGACCATCTCACAAATCTCCAAAAACTTATCCAAAAGCTCATAGGGGTCCTCATGAGCGGCTCCGGAGAATTGCTCCCGTTGAACCATTGAGTGTAATTAGGATGGATTGTAAAGCTTGTATCCATAGTTAGAAGCAAAATTCCATCGGTGAGCTCATAAGAACCAGGATTGCCAAAATCCCTAAAGAGAACATCATTAGCATCGCCCGCCATAGCCTCACCAAATTCACTAGAATAAACCGAGCTTAACTCCTCCTTCTCCTCTTGATTATACTCTCGAAATATGACGTAGAGTTCAGGAAATCTGAAGATCAATGGACTAGTCTAGAGTGCCCTGGGATCTCCTTAGCATTCAACAAGGCTAATGAGAGGATGAGAGTGTTAGCAATGACAATCACCAGGGATCTCCTTAGCATTCAACAGGGTTTTATTTGCCAAAAAGCAATAAAACCAACCAAAAAGCAAATAACTAAGCCAAAGAACTCGTTGCTTCCTCGGCAACGGCGCCAAAATTTGATCCGTCCCATAGGTGTCGTTAATTCCCAAGGGTTCGGAATCAAGATTAAAATACCCTAGCCTAGACTTACTAACTTGGAAGGATAGCAAGTGGTAAGTAGGGGTCGAAATCCACGGAGAAGCAAGGTTTTTAAACTTAGTTTGATCGCTAGTCGATTGACGGGGTATAAAATTCGGGAGTTCAAATTGATTAAACTAAAATACTATTGCTAGAAATTGCTAAAAATAAAGTAGGAAGAACGGAAGATAACTTGACAAAATAAACACTAGGGGCAGGGGGAATCATGAAACAAATATGAATCCAAAATTCTAATCATGGCAACAAGGTTGAATCATAAAGGGGGTGATTCGCCCGACATTTGGAGGTCACTCTCGCACACCTTCTAATCCCGTTCGAATCGCCAACACCAAAGAGTCGTTCTCACGCACTCAAGGCCACCGGCAACCCAACTACGCCAAGGAGGTCATAGTCATGCCTATTCTAGTTTTCCACCATTTATGTGTTCACTCTCGTACAATACATAAATGATTAGGGTTTTAAGTCATGGAAATTGCCAAAATCCAAACTCAATAAAATAAATCCCTAGATTAAGTAACCAATTTTCATCAACACATTGAAACCAAAAAATCTAGCCTAGAAAAGAAGTAGACATGAATGAACAAAGGAAAATGGCAATGAAAATAGTAAATAAAGAGCTAGAAGTAAACATGGAGAAGATGAGCAAAAACAAAGTGCAATGAAGATTAAACTAACTAAACTACTCAACCAAGCAAGAACAACAACTAAAAACAAGATGGATGCAATAACAAGTAAATAGATGACAAAGCAAAAGAAAGAGTTTAGAAATTACCAACTAAGAGAAGCTCAATCCAATTACAAGTGAGAAAAATGAAGTTATTATGCTATCTCTCTCCTACAAAACTCTCTAAAAATGATAAACGCTAAGGTAAGTATGCTAATGAATCTGAAAATGTCTCTAAAGTGTGCTTAGTAAATCAAAGGGAAAAGATTGAGTATTTATACCCCAAAGAATTTTACCCTAAATAAAGTTAAAAGATCGTAAAAAAATTTTTCCTGATAACTCAGAGCGGGCGCTCTGAATTTTAGTGTGTCTGCTTTAACATCTTGACATAAAAATGAAGTCCACTAGGAGCATCGGAGGAGGCGCTCTAAAATTTAGAGCGTCCGCCTCTGAAGACTCGGCAAAAATAGGCCAAAAGTAAGAGGAATTAGAGCGTCCGCTCTGAAGCAGAGAGCGTCTGCTCTAAAACAGAGAGCATCCGCTTTGAAATATACGAAAATTTCATACAATAAATAACGTTTAATAATAACAAAGAAGTAATAATACAGGAAATCACAAATATTTGTCAATAATGATAGCTGCACACTTGTCTCGAACTTCATTGATCTCTGTAGATTTGAATGGCCCTTCTCTTGGTGTGTTGAAAATCTGAGAAATATATAACATAAATGATGTGATTAGTTTTTTGCTCGTTTTGGTAGTTTTCATTCCCATCTTCTCACCAATCAACCTAAATTATATTTTTAAGTGTCATTCATGTCCTATAATATTCATGTAAACTTTATATGACTTATTTGCATGATTTTGGACAAAGTTAGATCCTTTTAGAACAAAAACGAGCCATCTTGGCATCGATCAACCTAGTTCATGTTTTTAAGGTTTGTTCACAACCCATAAAATTGATGTACACATTCTATAAGTAATTTTCATGTTTTTGGGAAAGGTTAGAGGGTGTTGGAACAAAAACAAAAAAAAACCAAATAGGCCATTTTTGGCTCGTTTTGGTAGTTTTCGTTCCCATCTTCTCACCAATCGACATAACTTCTATTTTTAAGTGTCATTCATGTCCTATAATATTCGTGTAAACTGTATATGACTTATTTGCATGATTTTGGACACAGTTAGATCATTTTAGAACAAAAACGAGCCAAACAGTTCATTTTTGGGTCGTTTTTGGTGTTATAGTTCCCATCTTGGCATCGATCAACCTAGTTCATGTTTTTAAGGTTCATTCACAACCCATAAAATTGATTTAACCATTCTATAACTAATTTGCATGTTTTTGGGAATGGTTAGAGGGTTTTGGAACAAAAAACAAACCAAATAGGCCAATTTTGGCTCGTTTTGGTAGTTTTCATTCCCATCTTCTCACCAATCAACCTAAATTCTATTTTTAAGTATCATTCATTTCGTATAATATTCATGTAAACTTTATATGATTTATTTGCATGATTTTGGACAAAGTTAGATCATTTTAGAACAAAACAAAAACGAGCCAAACATGTCATTTTTGGTTTTCTAGTGTTTATGTTCCATGTCAATACATACAAAAAATAATTGAAAGTTAAAAAGAGAAACACATACAGTTTCCAGATCTTTTACTTCAACAGAATACGAAACTATATCGTAAATGTAGCGCATGACATAGTATCCACATTCAACAACACCTTGTTGTTGTGCACACTGAAACGACCAAGAGTCTATCCGTCGCATATAGGCTTTAGGGTATCGTAGTATAACCGTCGAGGTGAAGTCGTGACCTAAAAGATCGAAGAGAGCAATACATAGACAAGTAAATTCCTTCAGAATTTCAAGTTACTTCATTTTGTTTTCTTTTACGGGGTTTCATCATTCGAAGGGAGGTAGACTACTCAAGAATTTCGCAGTTCATTTTTGTTGTAATTTAACTGACTAAGAATAAAGAATTCACAAAATAACATAATAAAAAGAAGAATGAATCAAGGAAATAATGGTTCTTAGTCTTCAATGAAACTTGAGTAAGGAGTAGATCTTTTGTTTTGGAGATTTTCTAGAATTTATTTGGAAGCGAGAATTCCTTTATTTATTTGCTGTATTTACTTAAGCCGGGCGAGGGGAAACTTTCATGTCCGGTTTTGAAGGGGGAGATCTTATAGGGTAGGATCCTATCCCAAGTTTTCATTTTGCTAGGCCTATAGCGAAAAAACCTAATTTTTTTACAATTACGAGGTTTATTCTACTTTCTGTAATCCTAAATTCAATGAGCAGACGATTTGCTCTGCTCTTCTAGTTAGAGAAGGGCTTAGACCTACCGGTAACCGGCTTCGTCGGTCCACACATGGCTAAGCTCCTGTTGCGGTGGCGTATCGTCAACTAACGAACTAGGAATGAAAATTAAATTATCGAATCTAAAAAAAAAAATGTCCGATAGCAAGGTGATCGATTAATTAAATTAAATATTAAATAAATAATAAATAGGAGTTAGCAATCCATTTTGTTGGTACCATCCAAACGAATCCAATTCAATTGTTTACTTTTGTTTGAATTGAATTTTTCTATTTCTATTCAATTTCAATGAATGAAATTTGAAGTTCAATCCACTGACTAATAACCAAAAATCCTGAGAAAAGGCATTGAGGAATATCCAGAAAGGCATTTCGGGAATCGGTCTGATTCTATCTGTGTTCCTTCCGTTTGAAGAAAGGAAGGATCCCGAAGAATCGATCTTTCTTTTAGTTGTTGAATCTCTTTTTTATTGATTAATGTGTTTCCAAACAAGCACAAGATTATCGGCAAATGTCTCTTCTATTACGAAGACCGCCGGGCCGTGAAGCTTATCCAGGAGATGTTTTTTATTTGCATTCACGACTTTTGGAAAGAGCCGCTAAATCAAGTTCTCGTTTAGGTGAGGGAAGTATGACCGCTTTACCAATAGTTGAGACCCAAGCAGGTGATGTTTGTAGCAAACACTTCTAATTGTGTTTCATTAAATTAATGCTTATTTTTAGTTTTAAATATATGATTTATTGGTTTCAGTACACATTGGATACTGGTTGTGATGTCAACAACAACAACAAACACAGTGTATCAATTCGAGTCTGCCCGTGTCGAACCCCCGCGGATGTTGTTATTAAAATCTTGCTTGAACAAGTAATTTTGTGTTATGATTAACGCATCCGATTTGGTTTACATTCTTGATCTATTTGGTTATCGGCTTTTATGTATTTGTTTTTTTTTTTTTTTTTAACCATTGGATTTATGCAGTGTTTTAATGAAACTTTCTAGTGCTGCTCTTCGAAGAGATTCTATTCCTAAATGGAAGTCGATGAAGGTAATTTGTAAATTTGTAACTCGTTTTGTTTATTGTTCACAAGATCGATATAGTTAGTTAATTTTATTCTAACAATATAAATGATTTTGTGTGGATACTAGATAACTAACTCTTGATGATAAGGAGCAATAATAATGACTTTTCCTGCACGACGACACTGTTGGATATTATGCTCGAGGTAGTATTTCACATCACTTGAATCAGCTAAACACTTTGCACGACGTATCTCCTGTGGACAAAGCCAACCGAGTCTTTGCAAAGAATTAGAATCATGCAATTCCTCATAAAGAGCACTACAAGAACAATTTTCAAATAAAGTCAACCCAATTACAATTGCAATTAATTAGAAACATAACATATAAAAGCAAAATGAGTAAGTATGTTGAACGAACCACATGAATAGTTGAATAAATGAAACATTCAACATATCTCTGGATAGAAATTCAACGACATCATCTTTTGTTATGTACACGGTGGAATCTTCAGCATAGTGAAACTGGTCCTTGTCTAAAAAAATATGGAATGTGTGACCATCCACCATCTTCTGTGAGCATGTGTTCAACCAGGAGAAATGCTTAGTTAAGGAGCCAACTTCATTCTGATCAAGAAGAGTACTTGAGGATGGACAACCACTCTTCGTTTGAACTCTAATATCCAGCTCCCCTGATTGAAGCTCTTTACTTTGGGGTTCGACATTTGCTTTATTCTCCATCACCATCTTCTGTTTCTTGTCTACCGCCTTGTTACCCTGATGTTTATCCTTACTTGGAGCGTTTTTCTTCAGTTTTTTTTTATTATCTAACAAGAAAATTTAGGATTAATTTTGGAATGAATCAAATATGGAAATTTTGAATTATAAAATAACACAATTTTTTACCTCATTGGAAAATCGCACCCAAATACATGGCCATGCATCAAAACTTCCACGTGCATCACTCAAAGTATAAAGATTCACATCTTCTCTTGGAATCAGAAGCTCAAGATATTTGCAGCCATCTCTAATATCATCTACGCTAACCCGGAAAAAAGCCGATGATAACTCCTTAAAGTGGATCTTCGCATGCTCGGATCGTGGCTGTGCATGACCATCGGCGACCACCATTAAATCCTCATCTTTCTCTTTTTCCTTTGGAAGGAGAAGTTGGAAAAGAGTCTCTTCAATACTACAAAAAACACCTAAGGTGACCCACCTATCGTGTCCCAAGCATAAAATATGGGATGCCTAAAGCTATGGTGTCCCTTCATTTTATAATATGGGACACCATAGGTTGTTGAATTTTTTGACACACCCTATCGCGTCGCCTCTAAGATAACATGTGACACGTAAAGTTATTGTGTCGCTTCTAATATAATTTGGGACACAATATATGAAGGCTATCGTGTCCCTCCTAAATAAACAAGGGACACATAAACATATTGTATCCCTTGTAAGATAATGTGGGACGCGTAAAATTAATGTGTCGCTTCTAATTTAACATGCGACACGATAGCCTAAGGCTATTGAGTCCACAATCACTAAATAAGGGACACATAAACACATAATGGTCTATTTAAACATTAAAAAAAACTCTCCTTATTCCTTTTCTCTCTCCTCCAAACTTTCATCGACATATCACTCCTTCTTCGACATTTTCCCCTGATTCCTTTTCTCTCTCCTCCATTGGAGCTTTCTCAAGCTTTTTACGAGCTTCTTCAGTTTACGTGCCTCTTCTATCTCGCAAACTTTCTCTCTCTAAGGTATATCTTCTCTAATCACTCTAAATGTTAGTGTCAATTTTCAGTTTTTTCTTGATTATTTTTTTCGAATTATTTTCTTCAATTACTCGCGAATTATTCGCTCGAATTATGGCTCAAATTATTGATTGAAGGTGTGCTGGAATTTTTGAGGGTTTAATTTGGGATTTCGTTCGACTTTTGCTTCAATTTTTCTAGGGTTTTTGCTTGAATTCATGCTCAAATTGCTGCTGTTTTTGTTCAATTTTGCTTAACCTTTGCTCGAAATTTGATGATGATATTTGCTGCGGATATTTGCGCAAATATTTCTACTAATTTTTTCTCGAATCTTTCTATTATTTTGCTTCTATTTTCGTTATTTTGTGCTCAAATTTGCTTGAATTATTGCTCGTATTATTGAATAAATATGTTTTTAGGGTTTAAATGTTTAATTTGGGGGTTTAGGGTAAGGGTTACGGTTAGATTTGTTCTGATTTGATTTTTATTCTATTTTGATTTAAATGTTTAATTTGGGGGATTAGGGTTAGGATAAATTGTGTTCTGATTCTGATTTATGTGAAATTGTGCTCGATTTTGCTAGGATTTTTGTGCTTGAATTAGCTGTGCAGTAAAATCCTGTGGTTATGGTTAAAAATTTAGATGCATTGTAAGGAGCACTGTACACACCCAGAAAATGAGTACTCCATTGTCTTCTTATTGCCAAATCTAACACTAAATTGTTAACAGGAGCTGGCTTTAAACTTTAAGCATTATGTTGCTTGCCTAGTAAAAAGTAACAATATTTATGATTAGGTATTTTTACTTTAATTCAGCAAAGTTACTACATGGAAACTCTTTGCAAACCTTCCCTTTTCTATAACAATTCGGTTTTTGTTTACTGCAGAAGCCCTAGAACCGGAAGTGAAGATTTTAAGCCTTTCAATCCTCTCACCAGATAGGCTCGACATCTTCCTTCCGATTCCAGAGGATGGAAAACCAAAATCACCATGGTTTACGTTGAAGGAAGGTAGTCGCTACAAATTGAGATTTACATTCCAGGTTAACAACAACATCGTGCTCGGACTTAAGTACACTAACACCGTGTGGAAAACCAGCATGAAAGGTGTGATTTAAGAAGAAGAAAAGGTCCGAAACAAGCAGGTATAATATTACTTTATTTGCCCAATGTCTGTTGTATACTACACATACATGTTTTATATTCTTGCAACAATTATGAATTACGAATTTTAGGGCTTTAATTTTTTGTGGGTGTTCGACATTAGCTGAAAACAGGGGAAGCATTAGCCTGGGTAGGGTGACAGGATGGATAGTTGGGTTTTTTCGGGAGAGGGAGAGGGGGGGAGGCAGTCGTGAGTAGCTGATTGGAGAGGTTTTATGTATTGTACTGTTGTATATAAGTGATGCTCAATAGAGTTAAAAGAAACACTACAATTTGCTTCTATATTGTATAGGATTCAACTTAGTTGAACAGCTTGGTAAATTATCTTTAATATGCCATTATTTCTGCTTTCATTTGCAAAAATTTCAGAGATATTTCTTGGGAAACTCTTTGTCTTCAAGCTCGTTTGCGAAATCTGTTCAAGACAATGGGTTTGTTTTACTGCTTGATACATCTGTTACTTCTCTCGATCTCTTGTTGCCTTCATATCGTGGCCATGCATAATAGTAAATTTTGCTATTTCGTCAATGCCTAGCATCATTTACTATTGCTTGGTCGCATTTTGATTTGTGTGATTTGATATGTATGTTTGATTTGTGTGATTCGATATCTTTGGAGTGTGTTAGATTGCTTGCTGCTCAAACAAGGGAACTCAATGACGAAATTATTAAATATATGAAGGAAGGAAAAGTGACACAGTTGTGTGCCTTGATGCTGCTGGGTTATGATTCAAGGGTTCCAGCTGTTTTGAGTGAATCTTTTTGGTTGCTCTTTGATATCTAGCTTGATGTCCCAAGAATTATTATTGATGTTTACTTGCACTTGGTAATTTTAGCTTGATATCATTGAACTGGATAATTCTACTAAGGAGGAACAAGTGTTGCAATTAGTCTGAACATTTTCAAGGATAGGTGACAATAAACTTCAAAAGTATGTTGCGCTAGAGTCATCACCGGTATGTGCTCTTGTGCCAATTTTAATTTAATTTTGATTTAAAGCCACTTCCCACTTGGCCAATTGCTGAGAAATTTGGTAATTGTTCGACTGCATCTTCTAGTGCTGTTGGACAGTATACATGTTTTACATTCTTACTATCTACGTGTCTTAATTTCTCCTCTGATTTTGAAAGTGATCGAGTGTATACTTCACTTATTCATATCCTGTAGTGCAAATGGATCTCTTAATCTTTTATAATATTACTACTAGAATTCTAGAAAAGCATTTTAAAGATTTCTTAAGCATGTGCAGTATTTGCTTCTGAGTTACTACATGCATTTTTCTATGGCGTACCTCTCAATGCATATTCTTCATGTAGTTACATGTATAGATGCCATGATATCAACCTTTTTGGTATAGGTTTATGTTGCAACTGGTAGCTTCATTTTTCAAACATGGTTCAATTTGTGACATAACTGTATTTATTACTTGTGGCAGAAATTAGAAAAGCTTCATGACGAGGAGCAAGTTGAGAAGCCTTTCATAAGGAAGAAAATGAAGATCACATTCCCTGAACCAGAGCCGCGGGATGATCTGAACATTTTCAAGGATAAGTTTCATATATACGTCCTTAATTTAATTTAATTTTTATTTTTTGTATTTTTTTCTTGAATGTGTAGCATTTTTCTTCAGCTGGTTATTCCCAAGATGTTATTGATGATGTTCGCGAAACATGGTGCAGATTTTTCATTGACAATTGGGTTTAGGTTAACTTTTGTTATCCTTATTAGTTTGGATGGATGTGTATTAAGAAAAATTTGGATATTTGGATTTGTAGTGTTTGGGTATTTGGATTTGTAATGTTATCCTTACATTTTAAATTTTTAGTGCTACTAAATAATTGTATTTGACATTTTAAATATTTTAATTGAGTGAATTATCTTGTTTAGTATATAATCTAATTTTTAAATTGAATTATCCAATAAATAATAAAACAAAAAAAAATTACATACCTATTGCGTCTTGGTAAGCCTTTTATGTCGTTAAAAATAAAAGACTTATCAAAAGTAATTTTCTCCTACTCTCCAATTACAACTAGTGTAAAGGGCAAGTAAGGTTCGTATCCACAGAGAACGGATTTATGTCGATTTAATTGTGTTAAAATGTATTTGGATTATTAAAGGGGGAATCACTAATTCCTTAGTGATATTGGTAACAAAGGGGGGGGGGGGGAATTGGAGATTTTAGTGAAAAAGAAACTAACAACTAAGTGATTACGGGAAAATTCTAGTTCTAAAGAATCTTAGGATTCGGTTACAACGACTCTGACTCGGCTAATTGAATTAGACTCTCAATTACCAAACCACTTCAATACTCAATTAATTATTGACAAGAGTAAACTCTTGTAGTCCCCTTAATTAGCTAGACAAGATAAATCGTAAATTGCCTAAAACCCTTAATGTTCAAAGAACACGCAGTGAACAAAAGCTTTAAGAACGGAGACACAATAAGAACGCAATTGTTTAGAGAATACGCAATAAACAATTAACGTTTAAACAAGCGCTACTAAATTGTTCACAATAAGAATACGCTTAAGCATGAACAAGATAGTTGCTACTCGAGGTTGAACACAGTAATCGATTGTGTTCAAACCCTAGTAATGATTTTGTAAAATATAATAACAAGACAAAGATGAAGCTAAAACATTCAACAAAACCAATAACAATTCATATAAGAGCAAGTAAATAATTGAAGTAATGAAATAGTTTAGAGTTAGAGAATCCTCACAAGGAGCTTTGTAGAATCATTGAAACCAATCCCAAGAACAAGTTTATGCTACCATTTCCATTGATGAACAAAGATTCTTCATTGATTCCATAATAAAAGATCAAAATTACAAACTAAAGATTAAAGAGTTTTAATGTAATTTAAGGAGAAACTAGAGAGAATTTAAGCTAAGAAAGTTAATGAACATGAAAACCTAAGATTAAATACAATGAGAATCAACTTTTATATTTATACTAAACTAAAATATAACCTAGAAACCAAGTGGATGAAGCCGCGTACAAAACTGAGCAGGGGGGCGCTGGCAGCGCCCTCGTAGGCGCTGGGCGCGCCATTCCTTGGAGGGATACTGTGATGGGGGCGCTGGCAGCGCCCTCTCAGGCGCGGGGCGCGCCCCTGTAGACTGTCTCCACAGCTCGTACTAATAGCCATAACTCTCTTGTTCCTTAACGAAACAAGGCTTGTGACCTACCGTTGGAAAGATCATGAAGAGAGCTACAACGTAAAATTTGAATCACATAAATCCAATGAGTAAGTTGGGAGATATGTCCATTTGAAGTTGAACCTACTGCAATTGAAGGTTCACAATAAGGCTTTTCTTTCCCTCTAATGCTTAATGATTTCTTCAAGTGTGCTTGGCGCATGATCAATGGCTCCTACAATGCTCCTAATGATGTTTCATAGCTCAAGACTACAAGAACACGTAAAACCAAACCGCAACTACAAACTACACTTATCCTAAAAAGCATTAAAAACTGTAAATTGCACTACAACTTTACATTTCAAGCCAAACTCTCGTTTAAACTCAAAAGTAACAAAATGTGCAATCTTATGCTAAACTAATTACATAAAGGAACTAAAAAGAAGTTAAATAACTCATACAAACTGTACACATCATGTCTCTTGTTATACTAAAAGGAGATTCGTTAGGTACAAATTACTAATATAAAAGATAACTTATCGCGTCGCCACTAATGTAGCAGAAGACACAATAGCTTTAATTTTTTTTAACACAATTGTTCTACTGCGTCGCTTTATAAAAAAGAAGGGACACAATAGCTTTGTTTTTTTAACATAATTGTTCTACCACGTCGCTTTACAGAAAGGAAGGGACGCAATAGCTCACCTAATGTGTCGCCTACATTAAAACAAGTGACGCAATAACTTTCTTTTTACCCTTTGAAAATGATCTATCGCGTCGCTTTTTATAACTGAGGGGACGCAATAAACTATCTATCGTGTCACCTCCAAAATGACGCGATAAGTATGGCACCTATTATGTCCGTGCCTATCGCGTCTGCCCAAATGAGACGCAATAGGTCATTTAGAGGAGACACTATAGGTGTTTTTTGTACTAGTGCTTCTTAAAACCAAATAATCAATAAAAACATAAATTATTATTGAAATTATTGTGAACTCATTATTAGTAACATAAAACGTTATGCAATTCAAAACAAACCTCTAACACGGGTATCAAGGCAGGAGACCACCCATCTGATGCAGATTCTACCGATGGATCTGAGACTGTACACTTCTTCCTTTGTTCAAAGGGTTCATTCTCGTTGAATTCTGCAGCCGTTATTCCTACTTCCTTGAAAAAGTCGTACATCTCTTGTCTCATCTCCTGTCTGAGCTCTTTTCTCAACTCCGCTTTGATTGCATCAATATCTGATGTTCTTTGACCATTAGATGCTGATTTGGATCTTGAATAGTCCGCTTGAAAGACTTTTTTCAAGCCGACTCGTACCCCTCCATGACCCTTAGCAAGTCCATAATGATCTTTTCCAAGGACCATGTAAAGAGCATATTTTTCAGCCTCAGGAGAAAATTCACCAGCAACTTCTTTTTTCTTCCATCCAATCTATTTAAAAAAAATGATAAATATGATAAATATTAGGATTTGCATATTATAAGGATAGTATACTTTTTAAACTGGACATCCTTAACACTTACAACAGCATCAGCTACTTTCTTTGTCTCAGGATCGACAATCACCCAATTGTCGTGTTCATCCTTCTCATGTAATGAGCACCACCAATCGCAGGCACGATCCTCATTTGTAGAACTTGGGTAAAGACCATCTTCCTTCCATTGTCTTCTCTTTTCCTCGAAGGTTTTTGGTCCCAAATGTTGGTAAAATTTTCTCTTTTTCGCATTCTTGGACGCTTTCATAGATATTTCCTAAAAAATGCAAAATATAAACAAATAATATTATGCAAAATGTAAGCAAAATAGAAAATTTTATTTGAATTGTTAACTAAAAGCTTACAAGTTGTTTATCAGCTTCTCTCCTTGCCTTAAACGCATCCCAAGCTTCTTTGGTTATGTGATGCCAAATTTCATATGGCATCTTTTTGGGTGGTTCGACAGAATCTTCTGTTTCATTCCCCTCTCTTTCTCCCCTCTTCTTTTTCGCAGTTCTTTTTCTTGATAAAGTGATTCATCCGCTCACCAACTTACCCTTAAAATCTCGAAATCTTTAAGAATCACCGGAGAGAAAGACCTTCTTCTTTGCTTCATTTTCTTCGATGTGAAACAAATTCTATAACATAAAGGAAAAAATAGAATATTAGAAAGTAAATTAAATTGTAAATGATTCAAAACATATTTTATTTTTACTTACCATTGTATCTTCCCACATACTTCTCTTCAATCCATCGGAACCCTCATCCCATGTCATCGCAATGTTAAATTTGCGCATGGAAAGACTAACATGTTTCCCGTACATTCTCCACCACCTACCACACGGCTGACCATGCTTATCATACTCAAGGTACATGGGTTCTTTGACACTAAGACCCTTTGTCGGACCCCTTCCCTTTGGATTCTTCCGGCCCTCTTCTTGCGTGGCCTACTAATTTGTTTGGTTTTATCACCAAACTCTTCTGTAATATCATTTCGAATAGGGGGAGCTTCCTTGGATATCTTCTCTAATTCGTCGAACTTACAATAAAATTGTTCCATAGAAATTTCTTCGGGATCCCCTTGATCGGGCTCCCTTTCAGCGTCAAACAAAGGATCATCCGAGTTGGATGAATAACTGCCGCTTCCACTACTATTAGAAAGCATATCCTCGTTATCATCCATGGCGTAATAGTGCCTGTGAATTTATGGCACAAAAAAAAACTTGAATAATTTATGATAACAATAATAAGAACAACATATCATAATAACAACAAATAAGCAATAATAACATTATAATATTAAAAAAGAGATGCATACACATGATCTAAAAAAGTATATAACTCCATACTATTCCACTATGCCTTCCATGTTATCTACACGCATGTAACTTATATCCTCATCACCATCATTAGCTACAATGGTAAAAGGGCATGTGAAAGCCGGGATATCCTCAAATGCATCATATTCTTCCTCATTGTCAACATCGTCAATTCCAAGAATACTCATTTTGCCTTGTAATACAATGGACCATTTCTTATTAGCAGGGTCGGTAACATAGAAAACTTGCTTAACTTGGGTTGCTAGAATGAATGGCTCCTCACCCTCACGCATACGACCCATGTCAACCAAAGTAAAGCCACATGTTTCATCCTTTTTTATGCAACATTGATTGTTCTCAACCCACTTGCAGCCAAAAAGACCAGCCTTGAAATCACAATAGTCAAGCTCCCAAATTTCTTGAATTCGCCCATAATAGAAATCTTTCTCAATAGCGTACATTGTAGATGAAGCTAATACAGAGACACCACTATTTTGCACTGACGATGACCTATTATCATGACTCTCAGTCCAAAAAGTGTATCCATTCACATCATAACCATCATAGGTGTTGACACCTTCACGAGGACCATACCCTAGCCACTTAATGGTGGATGATACAGTATCATCAAGTCCATTCATTATCCGGTTATGAAACCAATCAAAAAATGTATTGTTATGCAACTACATCAATGCATCACTTCCCTTTGTAGGATATTAGGAACGTAACTCATTCATATGCTCATCCAAGTATGGGTGAACTTCAATAACATGATGTAACACAAATAGGTGAGGCTTTAATAATCTATATCAAAGTGTGATCAATTTTGACCCAGATGTCCCCTTGCCTTCAAGTCTCCCATCATGTCGAGATGTTGGCAGTCCAATAGGCTCGGCCGTACGAAAATACTCTGCTATGAAGTTACCAACTTCCTCAGTCACTGTTCCTTGAATCATACTACCTTCAAGTTGTGCCAGATTCCTGACTTTACCTTGTAAGCTATGCATTTCTCTCTCAAAAGGGTAACACCACCTCAAAAAAACGGGACCACACAACTTTATTTCACGAACTAGATGGACAACAAGATGAGGCATTATATCAAAGAAGGTAGGTGGAAAAAACATTTCAAACTTACACAAGGTCTTAACCACATCGGCCTGAAGAATATCCAGTTTGTCGGGGTCAAGCACTTTGCTGCATATTGTGTTGAAAAATGAGCACAATTCAGTGATACTCTCACATGCTTTGGCAATATCGAACGTATCATAATGGGTATGAAAACTTGCATCATAACATGACAATCATGGGATTTCATGCTTCCTAATGCCAAGTCACCACTGAAGGAAACAAATCTCTTCATATTTGAACAATACCCAATTGGAACCTTAATGCCGTACAAACACTCACAAAATGTTCGCTTTTCTTGTCTTGACATTGCGTAGCAAGCTGGCGGCAAAAAGCTACCCTTCTTAGCATTTTCTTCAACCTTAGCTTTTGTTTTCCCCTTACTCGTTCCCTTATCCTTACCCTTACCTTTACCCTTACCCTTCAGTTTGGCCTTACCCTTTTTTGCACCTTTTCACTCAGACTCGATGCCCTCTGATTCAATGCATTCCTTTCTTTTTCTTTTTAGTTCCCTTTCCTGAGGCCAAAGTTATTGACGAAGCCCGATTCTCTTAAGATAATTTCTCGTCCTTTTGTCATCCTTTGTCTTGTTTGGAATGTTCATAAGTGTCGCAAGAAGCGAATCGCACACGTTTTTCTCAATGTGCATAACATCCAGACAATGTCTCACTTGTAGATCTTTCTAATAAGGAAGTTTCCAAAAAATAGACTTCTTTTTCCAAAGTCTTAATTTCTCTTCATTGTTATTATCAATGACATTGGCCCCTTTACCAAAGTTCGTATCAACATCTTTAACCTGGTCATAGACCTCACTACCTGTGAATGGTGCCTGCATTCGATGCTCTTCAACACAACCATGAAATGCCTTCTTCTTCTTTCGGAAAGGGTGGTTGGGGGGGGGGGGAGGTATCTTTGATGAGGCATGTAAACATGTTTACTACACTCTTTAATATACACCTCACTCATATCATCCATACAAATCGGACATGCTTTCTTACCTTTGGTTTTGTACCCTGATAAGTTACCATAAGCTGGAAAGTCGTTGATGGTACAGAAAAGCATTGCCCATAATGTAAACATCTCATTCTTATATGCATTGAACATGCTAACCCATTATCCCACAACTTTATCAAATCATCAACAAGGGGTTGTAGGTACACATATGTCATTTCCCGGCTGTCTGGGCTAAGATATAAGAAGAGATAGCATGATGTACTTGTGTTTCATACACAACCGTGGAGGCAAATTGTATATCGTAAGAAGCACTGGCCATGTACTATGCTTAATAGTGAGACTTCCGAAAGGATTCATCCCATCTGTACACAATCCAAGCCTCCAATTTCGATCATCACTCGCAAATGTCTTATGCAACCTATCGATGTTCTTCCACTCGGGAGAGTCAGCGGGATGCTTGAGCAAACCATCTTTTCTCGTTCCATCAGCATGGCATCTCAAATTCTTAGCATCTTTTTTTAATGAAAACATTCGCTTTAATCTCAATTTTATAGGAAGATACCACAATACCTTAGCAGGGGGTCCTTTCTTATCACCATCCTCTTGACCCTTGTAACGCGACTCCCCACACTTAGGACACTTGTCCAATTTTTCATATTCATTTTGGAACAGCACATAATCATTTCGACAAGCATGAATATATTCTAAGCCAAAGGGGCACATCAGTTTCTTGGCATAATAATTTAACTTGGGAAGCTCGTTACCTTCGGGAAACATTTCACTTAGTTCTTCGAAAAAAGCAGCGAAACCAATGTCACTGAAGCCGTACCTTAACTTGATATTATACAATCTCAGTACAGTTGAAAGTTTGGTGAACTTTTCGCGCCCATCATACAATGGCTTCTGAGAAGCCTCATGCAAAGACTGGAAAACACGAGGATGTTTTCCCAACTCATCCTCAACCCCTCCATCATCTCTTTAGGATAATATCTTTCATCATCATTTGATTTCTCATCGGCATCATCTTCACAATCATCATTACCAAATTCATTCTCAATGTTACAATCTTCCTCATGTACTTGAATCGTGCATTCTTGCTTATGACCATCAGTCAAAGTGCGGTTCCCTTCATAAACTCCCTCCTCACCATGCCACACCCACACTTGGTATTGAGGCCTAAACCCATTGCGAATCACATGCTCCCTTACAATATAAATTGAATTGACCCAACCCACATTGTCACACTTGGCACAGGGACAATAAAACCAATCTGCTCCCGTCTTAGCTTGGTTTTCTAAGGCTGAATTAGAAAATTCAGCCAACCCATTCAAGAATTCAGCCTTAATTATACCTTAATTCTAATGGGGGAGAGAAGCAGCAACGACTTGAAGCAGAGAGCAGCTCGATCGACGAGCAGAGAGTAAGTTCACAGCAACTAACGAGAGAGAAAGCAGAGCAGCTCGACAAAATCAGAGAGCAGCGACAGAGATCGAGCAGCACGAGGGGCGACACCGGCGGCAGCAATGGTGACGGCTGGAGGAATTGATGATGGAGGAACGGATATGGAGAAGAGTATCGCGCCGTAGAGGAAGAGAGGGAAAACTGAAGTTTTAGGTTTTGAATTTTTTTTAGAGGGTACACGAGCTGCTAAGGAGTTATATTTTTTTATTTCAAATGATGCGGTTGTATATAAATTCGCATCTTCTGAATTTTTAATTTTTAGAGGGTACACGAGCTGCTAAGGAGTTATATTATTTGATATGCAACAAAATAATTTTTTTTTACTAGTGATATGCTAAAGCTAATGATTCTTATCAGTTACAGCTTTCAAACAAATGGACTTCTCCTTAGGAATTTTATCTAGATAAGTAATATAAATGTCATCTTTTCTAGTTCCTTGGCAGACCAGTTCATCTGTTCGATTGTTAACTATGTGACATAAGTCGGCTTGAAATTCAACTGTGTTATCTTTGTCACATAACTGAGAAATATTCAAGATATTATGTTTGTAACGACCCGACTTTTTAACTTGTCGATTTACGAAGGGAAATCGACATTTGGATCATTAATAACTTAAATAACAATAAATCAACTTAATTGAATGAATAAATTATCTTTTATTAAGTAAACTACTAACTATCCATAATAAACCAACAATCATTACTACAAAATAAGTCTGAAAATACTGTCCCAACATACTGGGAACATAGAATAACTAGTAAATATCTCAAACTGTTCTGGGAAAACTAAGTACTCAAAATAAAAATACTAATCTACTCAAGCCCACCCAGCGAAGTCCGCTCTACTCCGCAGCATCGTCACCTGAAACTAAGGGGGGGGTCCACCGTCAGTGGCGAGTAACTAGGCTGTCCCATTTAATCGAGGGACCACCAAACACATAATAGCATAGAAAAACACATAAAAACTGTAAAGAAATTTAATACATGCTTTTACACTCACATACAAAAATTACGTATAAAAGTACGTGTAAACATACGTATAACTGTACGTATAAAATACGTATAAAGGTACGTATAGAAATACGTATACACGTACGTATAAAAATACGTATATATACACCTGCAGAGATATGGTTAGAATACGTATAATTTACGTATAATGTACGTACAAACAACCCTGCAAATACGGTTAGAATACGTACAAAAATACACAATCCTTCCATGTACATACATACGCATATATACTTACGTAAATACAAAATCATACACAGCGGAAGTCTTAGAGTATACCAATACTTATACTTATATTATACAACTTAAATTAACTCAGAACCTTAGCTTATATTATACTCATCTTATATTATACTTATCATTTCATATTCGTACTTGTCATAATCCTTCTTAACTTATATAACATATCTTATCATATATAATCATACCTTATCTTATATCATCGCATAAATCTTATAATAAGAACATAATATCTTCTTAGCTTTACATATGTACTTATTATATCATCTTAACTTAACGTCTTTGCGGACTGTCTTCTTCAGCTCGTAGCGAACCTTTGCGTTCGCAACTTTCCTAAAACATATCGGGGTGAACCTTTGCGTCCCACCCGTAGCCCTCCTTTGCGAGAACTAAGCCTAAGTTATGGCCATAACCCCTAAATAGTCCTCCTTTGCGAGAACTACCTAGACGACTCCATATTCTAGAACCAAGAACTGCGCGGGGGAACCTTTGCGTTCGTCCCATGTGAGCAGTGGCATCGACTAAACCCAATTGATAACCTTTGCGTTATCGCAAGGGCGTCCTATCTTATTAACCCGATTGATGACCTTTGCGTCATCGCAGGGGCGATCTTAACTTATTAACCCGATTGATGACCTTTGCGTCATCGCAGGGGCGATTTTAACTTATTATCTTTCAATTCTTTATGTTATATCTTATACCTTTATCATATCATATCATATATTGGGAAATACTAGGTGACCGTAATAGGAAATGAAATGTTCGGAGTCCCAGGAAAGAGAGGTGCGGCACGTATATTGACCACCTTAAATACCAAGTCTTTCCTAGCCAGAGACCGAAACATAACATGTATAGCTATTACTCTGTTTCCTTTCTTATCCCTAGTAGTATCTTATGCAACTTTAAACCTTATCTTATACTGTCCTTGATATCTTATCATATACTTATAACTTATCCCTAATAATTATTTTATAAGTCCAAAAATAAACTAAAATCCCTTCTTAAATATTACCCCACTCGACATTTAGGGTTACACCTAAATATTATTAATCTAAATTAATTAATTATAATCACTAAATAACTAATTATTCAAAATAAAATAATTATTCAAACCTGTTACAACTACTTCCTAAATTCATGGTCAAAAGTCCTAACTTTATTACTAGTACCACTCGACATTTTGACAACTAAAACCAGAATTTATGTTTTAATTCCATTAATTAATTTAATTATAATTAATCATATAAAATACATAAAAACAAGATAAAATTCCACCTTTCATACATTTGACATACTCGACATATATATATATATATAATTTAGCAAAAGTTCATACTTTAAATTAATTAAACACAATCATCAAAAATTAATAAATCAATTTCAACAATTATTTAAAATAACAACTAACAACAATAATTAACTAAAACATGATAAAAATCCTATTTTTATTTATTCAATCTACTCGAAATATATATATATTACCCAAAATTCATGCTTTAATTTAGTCAAGTACAATAATCATCTATTAATCATATAAACTTATATAAACAATTTAAATTACACTATTTTACGCAATCTGATCTTAAAGGATTAAATTAAGATCAACCATCTAAAGGTCTCGAATAGTCTGGAAATTTTAATGGATGTTAAATATAGGTTAAAGGTTTAACGTGCATAAATTCCGTTTAAAAGTAACATCTTTTACTATTTTTAAGTGATTTTATAACTAACCAGTCAGATTAGGCTGAATTCGGTTTCAGAATTTTCTGCCATAGAAAACGATCTTTAAAAATTACGAAAAAATTACAGAAGCTTTAAAACAGTATTAATGACTTCCAACTAAAATTTCGTAGCCATTAGATTTGATTAAGTACACTAATAAATTCGTAAACCTATTCTGGACAGTTTTACCGGTTTGAAAGATTAAATTTTTATAAATAATAAAAGGACGAATTTTGCCACGAAATAAATCATGGTTAATAATCAAACTGTAAACAAGATACCATAAAAAATTCATCAAGAAATAACAAGATTTGATTGGTAAATAAATTCATACAAGATCATACATAAAATCAAGAAAATACATAAAAATCAATCAAGAAATTCATGCTTCATGCTCGACATATCCAAGTAAAACAATATTAAATTTCCTACAATTTTCATGATATGATTCCTAATTAACTATGTGTTTTTCTACCCATAGATTAAAGAGGAGAGCATAGTTACCTTAAATCGCTAAAATTTCCAAGGCACGAAAAATTCACTATTGATGAATTTTTCTCAAGCAGTTCGACTTTTTTGAGAGGAAAGAAGGGGAGAAAAATAATTTCTTTAGGGTTCAAAGTGTATAAAACAAAATAGGAACCAAGTGAAGGTTTGGATCCTATTTATAGAAAAGAGAGGAAAGAAAAAATAAAAAAAACAGCAACCCTAATTTTATTGTTAGGCTAGCCGTGAGTTTAGAGGAAAATTAGGGGGATTTGGTTAGGGTTTGACAACATCCTTTGAATGGGCTAAGAATAGATCTAGGTTTATTTTTGTTAAAAAAATAGATAAATTAATTAAATTAATTAAAAGTATTTACATAAATTGAAAGAAAAATAAAAATAAAAATTGGCCCAATACTAAATGGGAAAACCGGCCAAGAGGATTAAGGAAGAGAAAATTGGGTCTTTGGCCCAATTTAAGGAAAAAGATTAGATTAAAAATAAAAATAGTCCAAAATAATGGGCCTTTTGGACTTGGAACTAAATAAAATATTTAGGAGAAAAGAAAATGAATAAAAGGATGGACTGCGCAAAACAAAATTAAAGAAAATAATTGGGCTCGGTTTTGGCCAAAACAAAATAAAAAGATGAGGGCTAGGCTCAAAAAGTATTAAAAATAACAATTAATTAAATAATAATCAATTAAATAGTCAATTGATTATACATTTAATCAATAATTAAAAATTTAAAATATCCCAAATTTTCGGGGTATTACAATGTTGCAAGCCTTCAACATAATAAACATCGTCTATAGCTTGGGAGAGAGACTTACCAACCTTACCTAGGCCAACAATAGTACCCTTACTATTGTCCCCAAATGGTACTCTTCCCCAATCATGGGCTACAAGTGAAAGGAACTGTTCTTTATGTCCAGACATGTGTCTTGAGCAACCACTATCCAAATACTTGCCCTGCAAAATGATCAAACATTAGGCCTAGGAACCCACTCAAACTGGTTTGGGTCCCTGTTCACAAACAGTTACTCAGAATGGTTCTTTCTAACCCAGACCTTTTTAACATCTTTTGTGTTTTTTCCTTACTCTGTTTCTTGTGGATGCAATCATCAATCATGTGACCACCTTTACCACATTGATAGCAGACATGCATGTTTTAGAAGTCATATGTTTACCCTTTTTAAACTTAGTTAACCAGGTGGTTTCTCTGGGTGACCAGTTAAATTTGCCTTTCCATCTAGTGTACCCTACACCATCCATACCTTTGTTGCTCTTCAGAGACAGAACTTGGCTTAAGTTCTTCTCTGCCTTTAACATTTTGTCCACAATTTTTGACGATTTTGTAGCTCATGTTCTTTAGTTTCAAGAATCTTGATTAAGCGACTGTTTTTGTCATCTAGGGATTTAAAATCACTTTTCAAACTAACAAATTCTGCTCTCAGATCTGTAACCGAAGATTCATTCTTATTGTGGACAGACTGTATGTTTGTTTTGCTCTTTGAGAGTATAAAGCCTAACATGTAGGTCACATATTTGACCTTCATACACATCAATTATCCTACCTACCTCAATGCTTGACTCTACATTTTCCCTAGTGTATTGTGTTGTCCTGGTTGAGACGAGCTCCTTATGAAAATCATTAACTTCTTCCAACAGAAGGCTAAAACTGTTTAACATACCAGATTTTCTTAAGGTTCCTGCCTTAGTTTTGACAACATCAAGATTAATTGGGTCCTCTGGGTTTTGCTTTAAATTCACCAGGGGAAAAATTAGATCTTCTTCATCACTAGATAAAACATTATGTGATATGTTAGATCTAACTATTTCCAATTCCACCTTGTATTGATCAAGTGAAACTTCTAATTCAACTATTTCATTTTTCAAGTTGAGACATAACTCCTCCAAATGATTACAAATGGCATTAGATATTTCACATTCTCAAGTTTTTTCTTTCAGTTTCTTTTTACAATCTTTATATGCATTACTTAACTCAAGACATTGATCGAGCATTGTTTCTAAGCATTCAAACATATTCTTTCTGTCATACTCATACATGTACTCACGGATTTTGGAAATTCTTACCTGTTGAGAACTTGTTCCAGCTGTTTTCCCCATAAGGCACATGTGCGATGAACTATTCTCCTGAATTGGTTCACCACTCTGTTCTAGGATGGTTGTCATACACTTCTCATCATCAGGGGTTTCTTGTTCCTCTTCATCAGAACCAGAGTCAGAATTGCCCCGTAGAGCTGCTACCATAGCTCTCTTAAAGGCTCTCTTGTTTTCTTTCCTGGACTGTTTATCTTTCCACTTAGGACAGTCACGAATGATATGACCTGTTTCTCCACACTTGAAATATCCAGTGTTGAAGATGCTTTGCTTTCCAGAACCTTTGTATCTCATCTTTTTCCTCTGAGCCCTGAAGTGTTTCTCAAACTGTTTTACCATCATGGCAATATCGTCCTCTTCTTCAACTGTTCCCTTTATTGCTACCCTCTTGACTCGGTCTTTTTCACTCTTTGCATCGACCAGCATTTCATGTGTCATGAGAGAACCGGTCAACTGTTCTAGAGAAATAGTTGATAGATCTTTTGCCTCATATACTGCAATAATTTTTGATGTCCATGACCCTTATAGACTTCTTAACACTTTTCTAACCTAGTCCTCATCAGTGAAGGTTTTTCCACGAGACTTGAGATCATTTACTATAGTCATGAATCTTCCAAAATAGTCATTAATATTTTCATTTCGATTCATAGTGAAAGATTCATATTTAGATATTAATAAATAAATTTTATAACTGTTTACCTCACTGGTGCCTTCATACGCCAGTTCAAGAGTGTCCCAAATTTCTTTGGCTGAAGCACATGCAGAGATTCTGTTTGTTTCGTTCTCACCAATAGCTTGTTGAAGAATTAAAATTTCCTTTGCATTTTCCTCCAACTTCTAGTAATGTGCACTCGTGTATTAGTCTTCTGTTCTGGTAATTGTTTTGCAAGAGTCATCACTGATGGTGATTTGCAACGGTCCGTTTTTTATAACCAACCAACACTCATAGTCTATACCAATGATGATGTTCTTCATTCTGTTCTTCTACTAGGTGTAGTTCTTGCCGTTAAACTTGGGTGTCTTGTTCTCATACCCCATTGCACTTAACTTGAGCGAAGCCATGGATCTAGTCTTCTAGGTGTTACCCTTACAAAAAGCACTTGTTCTGATACCAATTGAAGGTCCCAATAGCACTCAAGAGGGGGGGGGGGTGAATTGTGAATTGAATTTTTCTTTAAAATTTTCTATATTAATTTTTTTGGATTTGTTCTAGCGTTAGAACCAGTGAATTGGTTTAGAAGCGGAATTATCTAGAACAATAAAATAATAATAGTAAAACAAATAAAGAACACAGATTTAACGAGGTTCGACAACTATGCCTACGTTCTCCTACCCTAGCTACTAACTTTTATTATTAATCAACTCTGAAGAACAAAAGATAGTACAATTTGCTGTCGTAAACTCATAAAACAAACTTCCTCACTCTGAACCCAAGAGTGTTGTTCCACACTTGAACTCACAAGCACTCGCAAATGAGCTCTCAAATGCTCCCAATCACTAACCCCTCTATTAGTGACGATTTACAGAAAGTTTTCTCTAAAAAATGCTTCTCAAAATCTTACAAGAGATGAAGTTTAAGTTCTGGGTTTGAATGCTCTTGTAGTTCGTAAACTGTTATGTTTGATCTTTATGAACTCTCGAAATAATGCTCTTTAAAGTATTGGAGAGTCTCTTTTTTTTTTATTAAGTTCCTCTATATATAGACAGTTAGAAAACCCTATTTATTCCAAGGAAGAGGATTTCTTAAATGTAATTATTGTTCCAATTAAATAAGAGATCAAATATTTGAAAATCCAAGATCTCGAATATTTGTTAGGATCTCTTAAAGATACGTGGCTTTGTTAGCACTTAATGTTGATTACCAAACTGACTTGTTCACGTGCAAGATAGTTAAAGAATCCAAGGTCACAAAATATTTTGCGAGTCAGTTTGTTAACCTGTTGGTCTGCTGATCTGTTTTAGGAATTGCTTTTCAGATCAGTCGTGTTACCACCATTAGACACTGGTCTAGTGTTTGCAATATTCCAAGATCAAACATCACAAATCTACTATCCAAAAACGCAAGCATTCTTTACAAAAAAATGACTATAAGTAAAAACCCAAGGCTACTCTTCAGTCTTCATGTTCTTCACTACTTGGACACTTGGATTCTCCATTGTTAGCTCACTTCAGTTTTGATGAAGAAGTTCTACATGTCTCAAGTATTGGAATACCTGTATTTCCACCATGCACAATACAATATACAATATATGACATAAAAGGTAATATTACTCAAAATGAGTAACTGAGGAACAATACACTTCAGCTGTTTCAGAACAATTGTATGAACTCAATTAATAACAACGGTTCCTGTTAGCTGTTTCAGTTAACTGTTTTTATTAGCTGTTTTTCATCATGCAAAACATTAAGGGACTCAACATCTTAGATCTCCCTTTGGTCCTTGTCTTTAGTTGGGCCTCTTACTTATGCCATTTTTTGGCCCACAACATTTGCCCCTCAAAAAAGGATAAATTAGGCTATTTTTTGCTTTTTTTGAACAATTCCTCGTTAATTAAAGATCTTAACATGCTTTGGAGGGAAAACTGGGAAAGATTTGGAAATTCGAAATGATTGAGTCTATATATACCCCCTAATCATTTTAATCATTTTCAATTGATTTTTAAGATTAAAGAAAGAATTTAAAGAGAGAAGGTCTGAGAAAAAACTTGGTAGTGAAGGTAACTTGGTGATTTTTCATATCAAAGTGGATTATTTGAAGTAATTTTTCAAGAACTTTGAAGAACTTCGTTTGGATTTGTTGAGGCGTGTGGATTTCTTCAAGAGTTGTTCATCCGAGTCTTATACTTTCTCAACCAATTACATTTCTTTTCCTCCCTCATTTTTGCTTTGGTTCTTAGGGGTCGGTCACTTTTTATTTTCCCTTTATAATATGATCGAGTCCACCAGTAGCAAAGAGTATAGGGTATCTGGACCTGGTATATCCCCTTGGTCAAGCTTCAAACTTCTTTACTCTCCTCTGAAAGCTCTTTCCTTTGTACCTATGTAGGACACTATGGCAAGAGTAAAACAAACTATGAGACCAAGCAGCCGCAACCCTACACTAGAGTACTTGGCTAGAGAGCTAGGTCAGGCTGAGGTATATGAAAACCAAGGGGCCGGCCCAGTACCTTCGGGTTCTGAGAGGCCAAAGGCCGTGGAGGAGAGTGAGACAATCAAGGAAGAGGATCAACTGGACGGGACCAGTTAAGTTCCAAGGGCTCCTAGTAAGAGATTTGAGCACTTTTATGACCCCATGATGTGTTGGCAGATCTAATCTTGCTTTGACCTTTACACGGTCAACTTAAGCGAGATGAAAAAGACATGAATTTGGAGAGGGATATGATATAGGAGTTCCCAAGGTGGGAGCAACAATATGGGTCCTTCCTAAGAAGGCCATTCCTATTTATGAGTCGGTGTTAGACTAGGGCCCCAGGTTCCCTTTGCACCCATTCGTCATAGAGGTATTAGAGGGGTATGAGCTGGGTTTATGGTAGCTTACCAAAAATTCTTGTGCTAATATCTTTGGTTATATAGCCACAGTGATATCATGGGGTACCTTCAATCCTTTTCTTGTTTTGCACACATACATTACATGAATAAGGTCGAGAACAACTATGATTCGTGGTACTTTCTTAGTACCAGGCCTTCTTATCAAATGACTTTCTCCAAATCCAATAAGTGAAAGGATTGGAGGAATCATTTTTTGTATGTCTATACCAATGATCAAGAATTTGCTAATAAGTTAAACCATATCAACACGACCCCTTACTTGTGTGGTCGAGATGTTTATTTACCCTCTACCCATCAATTTGACGATGAGGTTCTAAGGGGTGATCATCTTAAAACAAAGGTAGTGTTTTTCGGAGGTAAGAAAAACAATATCCCAAAGGTTTGGGTACCTGAATGGAATTTTTTCCGAGACACTAGATTTTTATCTACAGTACGCTTGGGTCAAGCCATGGATAAAGGTAATATGAGGCCTTCAATTTATTTTTGTAACATAGTATTTTTTATGCTACTAATACTTTTTTTAGACCTTGCCATGTCTGACCTTTCACCTCACAAAAAGGGTGAGGTAACAGGTGATGAGTATCTTGATTCATTCTATAAGATGAAGTTTAAAACAGGGCTGGAGACGTGATGAAACCAACGTAAGTTTTCATCCTCTTTTTTTTTTCCTTTTCTTTTTTTTTGCCTCACACGGCCTCTATCAAGGTTGAGTGAGGTGTTATTGGAAAGTTGCTTGCAACCCCCTGCCTCGGCCTTCAAAAGGTCCAGGGGTGTGTTGCAAGCACCATTAATTTTCTCTCACTCGACCTTTATTAAGGTTGAGTGAGGTATTATTTGAAGGTTTCTTGGAACCCCTACCTCGGCCTTTATCAAGGTCGAGGGGGAGTGTTGTAAGCAACATTTATTTTTTGCCACACTCGGCCTCTATTGAGGTTGAGTTAGGCATTATTGGAAGGTTTCTTGCAACACCCTACCTCGGCCATTATCAAGGTAGAGGGGTGTATTGCAAGCAACATTTATTTTTTTCCTCACTTGGCCTCTATTGAGGTCGAGTGAGGCATTATATGAAGATTGCTTGCAACCCCTAGCCTCGGCCTTTATCAAGGTCAAGGAGGTGTGTTGCAAGCAACATTTATTTTTTGCCTCACTCGGCCTCTATTGAGGTCGAGTGGGGCATTAGTGGAAGGTTGCTTGCATCCCCCTGACTTGGCCTTTATCAGTCTATGCCGAGGCTGGAAGGGGCCAAGAGTTGGCGAGCTGCTCAGGTAAAGGCCGTCAAACACTCTGGGGCTGAAATTAGTGATACAAAGAATACTGTTGTGTTCACTACACTTCGTCAGGACCAACTAACCAGTTTTATCATGCAATCGTAGGCCAACACCATCATCAATCTCAAAGTTGACAATGGTAAATATTTTACAAGACGCCTAGGAGAAGAACGAGGCCATTGTAGCCAAGGACTAGCCCATTACAGCCAAGGACTCGGCTGTAACTCAGGTTACCCAGCTCCAAAAGGAAAAGGAAGAGCTGGAGGGCAAGGTTACCCTTATGGAAAAAGGTTTCCTCCATAAGATCTTGGAAGCCGAGCAGGAGTACAAGGAAAAGGTGGTCGAAGCCTGGGAAATGGCCTACTCAGGTGCAAATTTTAAGCGCCTGAGTCGTTTTGTCGACTTCTGTAGACTTGAAGTCTTTGTGTGAAAATACTAGTCACACCCCTCCCCCTCTTCATGAGGAATCTGAAGAAGAAGAGGAGGAAGATGATAAAGATGATGCTGGTGATAGTTAGTTTTTTGTATTAATTGTTTTATAGTTTTAGTTTGCTCTTTTTTTGTTGTTTTTAAGGCGACTGGTCCGCCCTTATTTGTAACAAATCCTTTCTATTAATACAATTAGGTTTTCTTGCAAATTTCTCTAATTTAGTTCTAATTATTATTTTTTGTATGCCTGCCCCTGAACAATGCAGTTAGTTATAAATTTTTGAAGTTACCCTTTAGTATGAGATTTTTTACTAATTGTATTGCTCAAGTTTCTTAACCGAGTTCAATTTTGAGTGGCTCAGACATTTGAAGTCGAGGCCCCCTCTAGTGAACTTGTTTTATATTATCGAATGGCTCGTTTAGTGAAATAATCCTTGAGTGACTTGATAAAATATGGACAAAGTACCCTTTACTATATTCACTTTGAATTATCCAGGTGGTGGAAATAAGTACCAAAGGCATTTAGATTTGCCTAGGGCTACCACGTGGATATTTTCAAATTTGAAAACAGGCCTCTCATTCGACCTGAAGTAGCCCTTGTGGGCTGCTGCCACGTGGATATTAAAATCCAAAATTTGGCCTTTCATTGGGCCTTAGGTAGCTTTTAGGCAGATATTGTGGATTTTTAGAGTAAAAATCTTACCTTAGGCCCCCAACTAATCTTTAGGCAGTAACTAATATTCCGAACAAACTTTTAGGGGTAAATTAGGAAAGATTTTCAGCTTGAGGGTCTATAAATACCTATTGATTCATGTCACAATCCACACCACAATTAGCACTTTAGAGAGAGAAAGAAGAGAGGAGCTCTGAAGTATTATCAAAGTTCTTCCTTTTAGAAGGTAATTTATCTTTGATATCTTTCTATTTTATATTTGTTGCTTTATTTTACACATGTCCCCTCTTTGGCTGTAGTGATTATGGCTCGACTACCCAAAGAGAAGGAAGTGCTAGCTAGTAGTAGGCTTCCCAAGGAGAAGAAAGACGAGGCTCTAAAAATCAAACTTCCAAATGAAAGGTTGGGTGAACCCCAAGTTGAAGCCTACCTGAACAGGAAGTACGAGCTCAAAATGAAACTCTAGGAAGAGAGGATGGGGCACTCTCTAATTGATGATGCTCCGATATCTGGAGGAAAAAGGAAAAATGTTAGACCCTCTGATTCAAAGAAGAAGGGTAAGTTTCTCGACCCTGACTGTATGATCGGGGTTTAGGGGTCGTTACTTCCTAATCCGGTCAAAAATAATTACCCTAGGCTAACCTAACAAGTAGTATAGGAAAGTAAGGGGTCGAACCACAAGAAACAAGCGGATTACTTAGTCAAGTTATTGAGTGAAAAGGGGGGTTTTTAATAAAGAGGAGAGGTGACTAAACTACTTTAACAAACTAAATCTAATGCAAAATAAATTAAATTAAAATGAAGTAAAATCAACGATTAAAGGCACTAGGGAAAGGGGGAAAACATGATATTCCAATAATCAAGCATGGAGCAACCACATAGCAAGCATAAAATCATTTTTTTCAAGCAAGGAGATTAGTTTATGCAAGAGGGCTTAGATTTCTCAGCCAACCCACTCACACAACATCTCAACCAAGATCAAACCAAACACCATGGATCGAATCGCTCGATAAACTAGATCTCTCATTCTCTACCTCGCTCACAACCCGGTTCGAATTACTCTAGACCATTCCTAACATGTTGTCTCTATCCTCTTGCTTAGATTTCTCAACCACACTTGGTTAGTCCAAGATTCTATCCTAGAAGTTGGCCAAACTCCTAATCTAGCATTTCAATCCATGTTAGAAAACAAGCATCAACAAGTTATTTCATACCAAACTAACAATTACTCCATGTTCAACAATCAAAATACCATCATTTTCCCCCTCCCCTAGCTAGGAATCTAGCCTAGGAGAGGGGTGTTCATACTAACAAAAACCATAAATAGACCAAACATGATAGTAGAAGTATAGAAACTAATAAACATGGAAAATAACAACTAAACTTGCAAAAACTACATCAAAGATTCAAACTTAAAATCAGAAACACAATGAACAAGAGATTATAGCTAATGACAAGTAATAACTCAACAAATAATAACATAAAAATGATGAACAAATAACAAAGAAGGAAAGATAAGAATTGTTACCAAACTAGAAGATTGAATAAATGGATTGATTGCAAATGAAGAAGAAATTGTTGATGATTACAAGCTAAAACTACTAAAACTCATGTGTTTCTCTCTCTAAAAATACTGAAAATAATGCTAAGTTTCTTGATATTTTTCGTGGTGTTCAAACCTAGAAAAGTTGAGGTATTTATATATTACATGAGAGAGAAGGGGAATATTCGGAATAAATGAGCCGTTGTAGGTGGGAGCGGACGCTCTGAGGGTTGAGAGCGGACGCTCTGGCACCTCCCAGCAGCCAATGCCTTTCTGATCGTGGGTCGAGCGGACGCTCTGAGGGTCGGAGCGGACGCTCGGTGGTACTTGGACGTGCTGAGGCTGGGCAAGGGGAGCGGACGCTCCAAGGGTTGGAGCGGACGCTCTAGCTCCAACAAGAACCTCCTGCATCCTCGACAAGGAGTCCGAGCGGACGCTCTAAGGGGGTGGAGCGGACGCTCGGTGCTAGAGCTGTAATTCCATTCCACTTCAAGCTTCGAATTGTCACTCCCGGGCTCGAGCTTCGCACACAAGGCTCTGAATGCTTTGGCGTGGACCTGAAACAACTCATGCAAAATATCAAATCACTTGTATTCCCATTTTCTCTCAAAAATGCATAGAAAATACTCAAAAATGAAACGAGATCCAAATCTTGGTAACATGTAACGAGCGGAGGAAAAACCAACTAAAAATGCACAAATATGGGCAAAACAATGACTAAAAAGGATGAAAAATGACCTATAAGATGGTGCACAAATGCACCGATCAAAATCCCCCCAACTAAGCCTTTGCTCGTCCTCGAGCAAAGTCAAATGGATTCCCGAACCACAGGATAACAACACCAAGCATTGGAAACTAACAAACCTAAGCAAACACACCATATTTACACTAACTCACTGTCGTAGGAATCACGGTCATTTCTAGCGTAAACGACAAGCCCTTTAAACCTCCAAGTCCCTTAGGAGGGCGAGTGTGCTCTCGCGAGGGTTTTCGAGCAAAGATTAACCCACAACTGAAAAGCGAGCCAAAGAAAGAAATAATAGAAAATAACATTATGACTTCCATGCCAAAGGTCACCCCTCATCAATATGGTTCACATATTCCCAATACCTTTCAAATGACTTCCAAGGGGAGCAATTCCACAAGAGGTGTGCTCGTAAATGAAGGGGCTAGAATGGGCTAGCAAGAAGTGTTTAAGGAGTGTCCTCGATAAACAAAGCAAACCTCATCTCACACACAACCATTGCTCTTTTTGGTAGTCTTTTCACTTATCCCCTGACGATCCACATGCTTGGCAAACCGTTCTCTCCCTAAAGTTCACATCGACATTCTTAGATTAAGTTGCGTAGTAGTGAGTATGCAAAGGACTGTTGGCTTGGCCACTTATTGAGTTTTTTTCTCTCGTTTTTTTTTTTTTATTGAATAGGCTACTAGCCTTGTGGACATTGCCACTTATTGGACTCGATAAAATTTTCTTAGCACTTATTGACTCGATAGACATGTGGTGAAACCACTTATTGACTCGATAGACATGTGGTGAAACCACTTATTGACTCGATAGGCATGCATGTTAGCTATTACACGAACTTGCTAGGAGAATCTTTGTGAGCTTTAGAGATTGATTCTTTTTCCTCACATACTTTTCATTGGGACATAAGCTACTCATTTTTCGCTAAGAACAAGGCGTGGGATATAACCCGAACCTATGTTTACACCAAATTTGGAAATGCCCCCCTACTCATAACTCAAGGGTATTGGATCAAAGGAATCCACATATATCTCATCACAGGGGGTCATTCCAAGAGAAAAGAAGCCAATAATTACAAAACTTACGAAAGTCTTTTCGTATTTTTTTCTTTTTTCACTCCCTTTTTTTTTACCAAGATAAAAATAAAAAAAAGGACAAATCAAAAGAAAAGAAAATCAAGAAAATAAACCAAAAATCCAACTATATACATGAACTCCACATAATGATGCATCATGGAAAAGAATCTAAAGCATGCCAATATCAAACTACACAAAAACGGGGAATATCTCAACCCCGGCAGCTAATCCTAATACCAAACATTCTTTGTATCTACCTATTTTCTAATCAAATGCTAAAAAGGAGGGGTAAGGGAAAGGTCTCACCAAAGTAGTGCCGGAACTACACGGAATGGCCATCGTGCATCTCCAAAATCATAGCTCAAACCGACACAAAGATCCTGCAAAATTACATCCAAAACAATGATTAGACAAGAATAAGATCCTATCTACAATTCATCATTGTAGAAAGAAAGGAAATAAAAATAAAAAAAACAAGAAATTACCAAAACATCATCAAGAGAGAGAGAGAAAGCATTGCAAATACCAAGGGAATCACCACCACATGCCCCTCCAAACTTCCTCGTTCTTTGCCCCATAATATCGAAAAAATTGTAGTGCAACCCCCCCAACTAGATATGAGCACCGTCTCGGTGCAAAGAGGGAGGGTGGGGCAAGGAACGGGGAAGCTAGTCGTCGAGACCGGGGTCGGACTCGGGAGGATCATCCTTGAATACCACCCTCTCAACCGGATAGGGGTGAGACCAATGGTATGCAAGGGGATGACCAGAGGGAGGACCATGGGGCTCCCACCCTCCATGGTAGTAAGGTGGGAAAGTATAACCTGGGGGGAGGGGAAGGCAGGGTCTCTACGAGGGTCACAACTGCCTAGGACAGTGTAATTAAACCCGGGGTGTATAGGGAAGTCATCGGGGAGGGGGCGAGTGGATGATCCCGGACCACGCCAATATGGGTAAGTAGACCCACTCCCATCCCAATTAGGGACGGGTCCCTCTTGGGGAGCGTGGTGAGGGTAGTTCACCGGGGGCAAAAAGTATCCCATGTTGACTTGGTGGTCATACATCTGTGCGACGAAAGGGTGCGGGGGTGGGATGTCCTCCACAGATGTATGAGGCGGGATCATCCTCTTAAAAGTGCCCATGCGCTCGGAGATGTCCCCGAGGATCTTACCAAATTCATTGAAATCAAAAGCATTTACCTCGGGGCCCCTGTGATGAGAAGGGGCCTCCTCATCCTCGTGCACGACCTTTTGGGCTTCCGAAGGCCCGACGGCTTCCTTCCCTTTGCGCCGCCTCTCTCCCGCTGCCCTGGCCTCCTCGGCCGCCTTTCGTACTTGCTCTTATTTTTTCTCTGCTCTCTCTCTAGCTTCCTTCTCTCGGTTGCTCATATCACTTGGCTGCAAGGGGCGTAAGGGGACCGCCCACCTATTCTTGCCCACCTATCCCGGAGGGCGGGTGACGAAGGTGCATGGAAGGTAGCACCACGCCACCTCCTTCACCTTCCATACGAAGTTCTTCCCTCTCTTGCCGACCTTGGAGCGGTGACGAGCGGCAATCAAACGGTCTGCATCTAGACGAGCCTTCTTCTCCAAAGGCTCCACCCCAAGTAACTCCGCTTGACACCTCAACTTATAGGCTAACCATGTCACCAAGCCTCCAAAGGTGATGGTCCCCGAGTTCCGAACCGCCTCCACCTTCCGTGCAAAAAGGTACCCAAGGTTAGGCTTCCTCTCTTTCTCATGGGTGGTGAAGAGCTTGGGGCCCTCGGCCGCCCACCAATGCATGCACAACTCGGGTTTGGAGACCTTCTCGAGCTCCCCTCTTGAGAAGAAGAAGTAGACAAGAAGCCTTTGGATGTATCGGAGAGCCGGATGCTGAATATCAGTAGACGTGGCTGGGTTCGATTGGTAGTCCTCGTCCCCTTCGGTGATGTCGAGCTACCAATCATTAATATAAAACATTTTTGGGCCGGGTCCCCATCCTCATCCACTCCTATGTCGGGCAAATCCTCCCCTGTGTACTCGAAGCTCCTTGCTTCCGGGTCAAATCCGAAGAAACCATTGATGTAACAGCCCTGATTTTATAGGTATTTCTGTCGTATGTTTATGTGTATTTATGTGATGTTATGTATGGTTCAAATTTATTTTTGAACCATTTATTTTATTTTTTGTGAATAATTTCGATTTAATTCGAATTATTTTATTTTCATTAGTTATTATTTATTTTTATTATTATTTAATTAATTAGAATTTCATTATTTAATTTTCTAATTAGTTATTTAATATTTTGGGCTAAATCGAATTAAGCATGATTAATCATGCAATTTTTGTAAATTAGCCCAATGGATCACGAGAGCCCAATTTGGCCCATTTTTGAGTTATGATAACCGGCCCCCTTTAGTGATTAGTAGTTTGATTTGCCACTTGTCATGCATTCACACCTTAAAACTCTTCTATAAATAGAAGGGTTAGTAAGGCTTAATGATCCTTTTTGCTCATTTGCCATCTTATGCTCTTGCCATCAAAAGTTCAAACATAAACTCCCTCCATTTGCCATCATCTTTTCACGCCATTTTTGGCCATAATCTCCACAAATTTGTTCATCAACTTTTCATCCCAAAACTTAAAGATTCATATCCTATTGATCTTTAAGTATCAAAACACAAGCTAATCCACATAATTTGCATTCAAGATCACTAGTTCGGGTTTGGTTTGGGGTTGTTCGATTGGGACCGTCTGTGCCGTGTGGATCACGTGAAGCCGTGTGGTGGCTCGTGTGGGTGGCCGTGCTGTGGTGGTTGTGTTCGTGGTGGAGTACGGTGGTGCACGGTGGTTCGAGGTCGGGCCGTGTGGTGGTGCCGTGTTGCTCGAGTGGTGGTTCGTGTGGTGACCGTGTACGATGTGCCATAACCGTGTCGTGCGTGGTGTCCATGTTGCTTGTGCCGTGTGTTTGCACTTCCGGGCAGCAAGTTTTTAGTGATTACCTTGTTAATCTTCATCAAGGTAACATACTTTCTCAACTTAATTGGTGTACTATGTTCCATAGTATAGATTAAATGAACAAGATTAGTTTATATGAAGTTTTGATCATGTTTTTGAGTATGAATTGCAAATCTGATTTTGAAATGGTTTTATGATGATTTTGAGTTTTAAAATGATGATTCTATGATTGGTTATGTTAGTATTGAGTTTATGTTAATCATGTTCAAGTTTGATGAATTTTGGATACTAGAAAATTGATGATTTTGTTTGTTGAATTGATTGAGTTATGCGTGTATTTTGATGATTTGGGATGATTTCTTGATTCTTGGTTGAAGTTCTTGAATCTTGATTGAGTTCTTGATTGAAGATCTTGAATCTTGGATGAGTTCTTGATGAGTTCTTTGAGTTCTTGATGAGTTCTTTAAGGTTCTTTATGAGTTCTTGATTGAGTCTTTAAGGTTAAAGAAAGTTAAAGAAAAGGTTAAAGAAAGTGATAAGATGTTGTAAGATGTTTGGTTTACATGTTATTTTCTTAAGTCAAGGCGTAAGATGCAACTTAAGAAGTAACTAAGAATGTAAACTTCTGATTAAAGGATTAAAGAATGTAAGATTAGCTTGATTTCGTTACTAGACGCCTAATTCGTAGAGTAAGATTCTATGTTTTTGGGTTAAGACGTTGCCCCTATCCTAACCGCGGTATTGGGATAGTGATTACCACTATGTCGTCTTTGACATGGATTTCCAGTAAGATTGGTTTCATAGGATTGGGAGTAAGATTCTCAATCTTGGCATAGTTGGAAAGTTCGTTCGCGTAAGATGCGTTCGTACGTGCGTAGTCCGGTCTAGTATGCGAATGATTGCGCCAAAGATAAGATTGGTTGAGTTAGTCGAGTCAAGTATGTATGTTGCATGATTCGCATGATTTGATGTTGTGATTTGGGCTGTTTGATTTATGCTATGTTCATGTGTATTCCCGTTAGGGCGAGACAGTTATGTTACTCGCCACTGACGGTGGACTGTTGTTTACTTTTCAGGTAATTCTGATGATGAGGTTCTTGCTTAGCTTTGGGTTGGGCGAGCGCCGATGTTGTTATATAGTTGTATTACTATTATTTTATGATTTCGGTTAGTTTTGAACTATAATAGTGGTACTTGTATACTTTACTACAACTCTGACATGTATTTGGAGCTACGTATGTTAGTAGTAGTAGTTTGACTTTTGGGATTAGTTGTGTACAAACTTGTGGGTATTTGTACTTTTAAGTTATAGTAATAATATTTTGAGGTTTTGTCTTATTTTTAAGTATTTTAGTTTGTTAGTTCTTACTATTCGACTCGTCGGTTTCTTCCGCGCCGGTTTAAGCGAGTCGGGTCGCCACAATTGAACTCCTTGTTGCATAATCGGAAAGTGACTCGGAAGCGACCATCTTCCCCTTCAATGGGGCTCAGGGAGAATGATGCGACAAATTCTACGGTCAAGGTTGTGTAGGAGAGTGGAGGTTGAGTGGGGTTCTCCTCTTGTGCATCTCTATCCGCATAGACCCAATCGTTAGGGATCTCCTCCTCCATGATGCCCTCTATCCCTAAGAACCTCGCAAAATTGCGCACATCTTCGTCTATACCCATATCCTGGCAAGTGGCTTGGTCATAGAACATGGTGGGCTTCATGTCCCGGCTCAAAAGTTTCTCATATGCCCGTTGGTGTTTGCTCTCCCCAAAACAAGGAGTGTAGGCCCTAGGGCGCAACCCTTGACTAGAGGATTGCCCCTCTTAGCTCGGCCCCCTTTGGCTTGGGGAACGCCTTGAGCGCTTCCTTGAGCCAAACATTGTCCCAAATGGATTTGAGCAAAAAGATTGAAACCCTAGGTGAGAGAAATGCGAAAAATGAGCCCCTAAAACAGCCTAGCCGTGCGAAAATGGTGAGGAGAGAGAGTGGCTTGAGTTTTTGGTGAGAATTTGGTGAGATTTGATAAAAAAATGGAGGTTTTGAGATGGAGATTAATGGGGTTATGAGAGAGTATGAGAGGAGAGGGAATAAGAGGTTGGTTGTGTTTGAGAAGATGGAGTGAAAGTGTCGAACCCCCCTTCTGTTTTAATTCGTGAATTTTAATTTTTTTTTTTCCGCTGATGGACCTCGGAGCGGACGCTCTCCCAGCAGGAACAAAAGCAGTAAGCAAACTAGGCACCTACGAGCGGACACTCGCTCCTCACCCGAGCGGACGCTCCAGCTCCCAAAAAAAAGGCAGTATGCAACTGGGCACCAGGGAGCAGACACTCGCACCCCCCGAGCGGACGCTCCGCCTCCTCAAGGAACTTTCTGTTCTAAAATTAGTCACTTTGAGCGGACGCTCCTCACCCAAGACCGGATGCTCGCCACCTCTCAAAACAACTCCACTTACTACTTTGGCACACACCAAAAGATTAGCCAATTGTGGGGCAAAAAGGTTAGTAATGGCGATTAAATTGGCCATCCTATGCCTCAAAAGGCCCGGAATTCCATGGAATTTCGGAAAAAAAAATTGAAAAGGGAGACCTACAATGAAAAGGTTAGTAATGGCGATTAAATTGGCCATCCTATCACTACCAAGCAAGAAATGGCAATTCCACAAATACAAAAGCTAAAAACTAAAATTGTTCAAACAACTATTCACAAAAAAGGATACACAGGTTGCCTCCCGGAAGTGCTTCTTTAATGTCATTAGCTTGACGCGGCCCCCCACCACAAAGGCGGAGGGCACGAAGAGTGCTTAGTTTAAGGTCCCAAAGAATTGGACCATCCATGATAAGCTTTCAATCAAAAGAGGGATCATCCCTCACAACATCCAACCGCAAGCAAGAAGGGTCGGGGATCTCTTCGTTGGAGTAGTACTTCTTTATCCTTTAGCCGTTGACCTTGAACACATTTTCGCCTTGTTGGAGCTCAAATGACCCATATGGGAACACCTTAGTGATCGTATAGGGTCCGGACCACTTAGATTTGAGCTTCCTGGCTCTCAACTTTAGCCTAGAATTGAAAAGGAGCACTTTATCACCCACATGGAAATTACGATCCTTGATCCTCCGATCATGCCACTTCTTTGATTGCTCCTTGTACACTCTGGAACTCTCATAGGCATCATGCCTTAGCTCTTCCAACTCACTTAGCTTGAGGAATTGTGCTTTTCCAACGCCATCCAAATCCATGTTCAAGTGCTTCAAAGCCCACCAAGCTTTGTACTCTAGTTCCACCGGTAAATGACACCCTTTTCCATAAACCAGACGGTAAGGATTTGTACCAATCGGAGTCTTGTAAGCCGTCCAAAGAGCCCAAAGCGTATCATCCAATCTCAACGACCAATTCTTTCGCGTTTGATTCACCATCTTCTCTAAAAGGTTCTTGATTTCTCTATTGGACACCTCGACTTGCCCTTGAGTTTGAGGGTGGTAGGGCAAGCCCACTCTTTGGGTGACTCCATACTTCTTCAAGAGTGCACGAAAGTGATTCTTGGCGAAGTGAGAGCCCCCATCGCTTATGATGCATCGAGGTACTCCAAATCTTCGGAATATAACCTTCTTGAGGAGACGGACCACTACTTTGTGGTTATTGGTTGGGGAGGCAATGGCTTCAATCCACTTTGTCATGAAGTCTACCGCCACTAGAATTTAGAGGTTGCCACACGATGACACAAAAGGACCCATGAAGTCGATTCCCCACACATCGAAAGGCTCAACATGCAAAGTATAGTTTTGGGGCATCTCATGACGCTTTGTAATTCCCCCGGTCCTTTGGCATCGGTCACATCTTTGGATGAATGAGTGAGTATCCTTGTACAACGAAGGCCACCACAGCTTGCATTCAAGAACCTTGGCCGCCGTCTTATCAACACCACCATGACCTCCGCTTGGTAAAGAGTGACAATGCTTCAAGACCCCTTCCACCTCGTACTCCGGAACACACCGCCGGAATAACCCATCATTACACTTCTTGTAAAGTTAGGGGTCTTCCCAAAAGTAGCGGCGAGACTCCTTGATCATTCTTTTCTTTTGGTGGGAATCGAAGTCTTGAGGTAAATCTCCACACACAAGGAAATTCGCCATGTCGGCGAACCATGGAATAGTCTTGGAGACGATTGCCATCAAAGCTTCATCACGAAGCTCATCATCAATAGGTAGCTCTTCCTCTTCATACATGGGATGATCAAGGGGCAACCGGGAAAGATGATCGGCCACATAGTTTTCACAACCCTTCTTATCCCAAATCTCAACATCAAATTCTTGGAGGAGAAGTACCCATCGGATGAGGCGAGGCTTAGAATCCTTCTTGGCCCATAGGTACTTGATCGCCGTGTGGTCGATGTACACTACCACCTTGTTGCACATCAGATATGATCGAAACTTATCAAAAGCAAAGACAACGGCGAGCATCTCCTTCTCCGTGGTGGTGTAGTTCTTTTGAGCTTCATCCAAAGTTCTACTAGCATAAGCAATCATATGAAGCTTCTTATCTTTTCTTTGCCCTATCACCGCTCCCTCTGAAAAGTCACTCGCATCACACATTAGTTCAAAAGGTAAGTCCCAATCCGGGGGTTGCACTATAGGCGCACTAATCAAGGCACTTTTTAAAGTTTCAAAAGCCTTAATGCAAGCATCTCCGAATTCGAACTCCCTATCCTTATGAAGCAAGTTAGTCAAGGGGCGCGCAATAGAAGAGAAATCTTTGATGAACCTACGGTAGAACCCGGCATGCCCGAGGAAAGCTCGGACTTCAGTCACCGTAGTAGGTAGGGGAAGCTTCTCTATTGTGGCCACCTTGGCCGGATCTACCTCAATGCCCTTTTTCGAGACTAGCCAAACAATTGTCAAGAAACGAACCACAAACACTGAAATCATCCATAAACACCTCAATAACATCCTCTAGCATGTCGGAGAAGATAGCGGACATGCACCTTTGAAAAGTAGATGGGGCATTGCATATACCCAAGGGCATTCTCCGGTATGCAAATGTCCCAAATGGGCATGTGAAAGTAGTCTTCTCTTGATCCTCGGGGTGGATCGGGATTTGGAAAAATCCCGAATACCCATCATGGAAGCAAAAGTAAGAATGTCCTACTAACCTCTCCAACATTTGGTCCATGAAAGGCAAGGGGTAATGATCTTTCTTCGTGGCTTTGTTGAGCCTACGATAGTCAATGCACATCCTTCACCCGGTCACCGTCCGGGTGCAGACATCATTCCCCTTGTTATCCGTGACAATGGTCATACCCCCTTTCTTGGGAACCACATGGACGGGACTCACCCACTTGCTATCGGAGATAGCGTAGATAATCCCCGCCTCACGGAGTTTCAAGACCTCTTTCTTCAGCTTCTCTTTCATGGTGGGATTCAAAATTCTTTGAGGTTCTATAGAGGAGGTATGGCCATCATCAAGATGGATCCTATGCATGCACAAACTCGGACTAAGCCCTTTCAAATCATCAATGCTATACCCGATGACCCCTTGATATTTTCGCAAGAGTTGCTTCAATTTTTCCAAAGAAGGGTCATCGAGGCTAGCATTGACAATAAAAGGGTAACAACAAGCATTATCAATGAAAGCATATTTGAGTGAAGGGGGAAGGGGTTTCAATTCTACCTTGGGAGGAGGTGTGGTCCTCTCCTCCTTATCCTCGGTTTGGATCGATGGGAGCTCGTCCAATGGTTCATCCTCCACCGGAGAAGCTTGGTCAAGAGAGGCTTCAAGCTCCGTAGCCTCCTTGGATTTCTCAACCCCGTCTTCTATTTGCATCACTTCTTCAAGAGGATCTTCCCTTCTTCGATGAACCCTTTCACACTCATCAAGCTCATCACTCACAAGATCAACCCGACAAAGCTTTTCAACCATCGGTTGCTTCATCAACTTAGAGAACTCAAACACTACTCTTTCATTGGCCACTTCACAAGTTATGGTATTATCTCGGCAATTTACTACCGCACCAAGAGTGTGAAGAGCTTCCCGACCTAGGATGAGAGGTGTGGTCGGGTCCTCTTCGATATCCATGACAACAAAGTCGCTTGGGGCAATGAGATTTCCAACCCGTATTGGCACATCCTCGAGCTCTCCACAAGGAACCTTGGTAGAAGGATCGGCCATTTGAATCACTTTTCTTGAAGGAACCATTTCATAATCCAAGAGTTTGGCAATTGAGAGGGGCATCAAGCTAACACTTGCCCCTAGGTCGGCTAAGGCTCCCTTGGTACCCAAATCACCAATCATGACCGGTAGAGTGTAGCTTCCCGGATCCCTTAGCTTAGGCGGCATCTTTCGTTGCAAGATCGCACTCACTTGAGATGGTTGAGTGACCATCTCATCAATTTGCTTCCTCTTGTTAGAAAGAAGTTCTTTGAGGAAATTCGCATATGTTGGCATCTCTTTGATTGCTTCAAGAAAGGGGACATTTAGAGTGAGTCCCTTCATGCATTCCATGAACTTGTGATACTTCGCATTGAGTCTCCTCTCCACAAGCCTCTCCGGATATGGAGGCTTTGGAGCATACTTGGAAAATTCCGGTGGTGTGGTTGAAGTAGCATCTTCCAAACTTGCTTTTCTCCCCCTATCCTTTTTCTTGCTTTTGTCACCCCCCATCTCTTGGCCATCATTGCCACCCTTAGCATTTGAACTCTCCACCATGACCTCCTCTTCTACCACCTTGTCTTCTTCACTTTGGGGTGCCTCCTCATTAATTTGTTGCTCCACGGTAGGCCCATCATAAACCGTTCCCGATCTTAAATGGATGGCATTCACGGAGTGAGAAGCGGGGTTGGCTGAATGTTGGCCCGGTAGCTTGTCATTAGAAAGTTGAGCCACTTTGTCATCCAATTGAGCAATTTGGGTGTCGGTCATTTTTTGGTGTGAAGTGATTTCTTTGATTTGGATGCTTTGTTGACCTAACTCCTTTTGGAATCCACTCATCTCTCTTTGGAGATTCTTGAATTGGTCTAAGATGAGTTGGGTGTCTTGAGTTGGGGTATGGTGAGGCATAGAAGGGTTAGGGAATGGAGGATTGGGATGATTTTGTGGAGGGTTGAAGTTTTGGTTGAAAGGTGGTAGTTGAAAGGTTGCCGGTTCGGATGATTTGGGTGGTTGTAGTACCCTCCTTGATTGGGTTTATTGTTGGTGTAGTTGGATTGCCCACCTTTTTCATAAGGCCTATGGTTACCTCTCACATTGTCACGGAAATCTCTTTGATTGTATTGGTAACCCATAGCCGCCACTTGTTCCGGGTGGAAATCCGTACCACCACAATAACTAGCATCATGGTTTGTTCCGCCGCATTGTTCACAAGAGAAGACCGGAGCCTTTGTAGATGGTGTAGAAGTTGATGCCGCTTGAGATTTACCCATCTTTTTCTCAACGATTTGCTCCATGTAAGCCTTCAATTGTTCGGGGTCAAGCTCATACTTCCCCGGCTTCTTGGTTGTTGCTCTTGATTGACCTCCCGATGCACAATCTCGCACCACTTCTTCAATTTTATCTTCTAGTTCAGCTTGGGGAACCTTAGAGATTTGGCCTCCACAAGCGGCATTGAGATGTGACTTGGGGATAGGATCCAACCCATCACAGAAAGTCCGGATGAGTTGATTCTTAGAGTATTCATGATTGGGGCAAGCTTGAATATATTCATTGAACCTTTCCCACGCTTCACTAAGTGACTCCCCATCCTCTTGTTGGAACGTAGCAATCTTCCTTCTCTTTTCGGCGGTCTTTTCTTCGGAGATGAACTTTTTGAGAAACGCCAAGGCCACTTCACTCCAAGTAGTCAATGATCGTGGCTTAAGGTTCTCAAGCCATCTATAGGCACACCCGGAGAGAGAGTGACGGAAAAGGTGCATCCGGATGTAGTCTTGAGTCACTTGGTTGGTTTGCACCATGGCAAAAGCTCCAAGAATCGGTTGAGATGCTCAATGGGGTCTTCATGTGCCATCCCCGTAAATTGATTTTGTAAGACCATGTTGGTGTAGTGGGGATGTATGGTGAAATTAGTGTTGGTTGTGGGAAGGAGAAGCCCGCTTGTGAGCTCATAGTTGTCCGGAGCCCCAAAGTCTCGGAACAACGGACCAGGATTTTCATCACCCATGCTTTCGGTTGATGTGCTCGATGTGTCAGGAGGGTCTTGCCCAAACTCGCCTAACTCTCGGTACAAGTTTCGAACCCCACGAAAAGTACGGTTGATCTCAAGGTTAAGAGGGTATTCGGGAGGCCCTTGGGACCGCCTTTGCATCCAACACTTGTATCAAACACAACTAAGCAAGGCGTTAGCAATTGACAACACCAACCACAAATAACAACACTAATTTAATGATAGAGGAAAAAAGCAAAGAAAATAAAGTGCAAAAATAAAAAAAAATTAAAAAAAATAAAATCAAACAATAACGAGCTAAACAACACCGTAGTTCCTCGGCAACGGCGCCAAAATTTGATCGGAGTTTAGGGGTTGTTACTTCCTAATCCGGTCAAAAATAATTACCCTAGGCTAACCTAACAAGTAGTATAGGAAAGTAAGGGGTCGAACCATAAGAAACAAGCGGATTACTTAGTCAAGTTATTGAGTGAAAAGGGGGGCTTTTAATAAAGAGGAGAGGTGACTAAACTACTTTAACAAACTAAATCTAATGCAAAATAAATTAAATTAAAATGAAGTAAAATCAATGATTAAAGGCACTAGGGAAAGGGGGAAAACATGATATTCCAATAATCAAGCATAGAGCAACCACATATAGCAAGCATAAAATCATTTGTTTTAAGAAAGGAGATTATTTTATGCAAGAGGGCTCAGATTTCTCAGCCAACCCACTCACACAACATCTCAACCTAGACCAAATCAAACACCATGGATCGAATCGCTCGGTAAACTAGATCTCTCATTCTCTACCTCGCTCACAACCCGGTTCGAATTACTCTAGACCATTCCTAACATCTTGTCTTTATCCTCATGCTTAGATTTCTCAACCACACTTGGTTAGTCCAAGATTCTATCCTAGAAGTTGGCAAACTCCTAATCTAGCATTTCAATCCATGTTAGAAAACAAGCATCAACAAGTTATTTCATACCAAACTAACAATTATTCCATGTTCAACAATCAAAATACCATCATTTTCCCCCTCCCCTAGCTAGGAATCTACCCTAGGAGAGGGCTGTTCATACTAATAAAAACCATAAATGGATTGATTGCAAACACAAACACAATGAACAAGAGATTATACCTAATGACAAGTAATAACTCAACAAATAATAACATAAAAATGATGAACAAATAATTAAGAAGGAAAGATAAGAATTGTTACCAAACTAGAAGATTGAATAAATGGATTGATTGCAAATGAAGAAGAAATTGGTGATGATTACAAGCTAAAACTACTAAAACTCTTGTGTTTCTCTCTCTAAAACTACTGAAAATAATGTTAAGTTTCTTGATATTTTTCGTGGTGTTCAAACCTAGAAAAGTTGGGGTATGTATATATCACATGAGAGAGAAGGGGAATATTCGGAATAAATGAGCCGCTGCAGGTGGGAGCGGATGCTCTAAGGGTTGAGAGAGGACGCTCCACTAATACGAAAAATAGACGAGCTGGCAACAAGTACTGGGAGCGGACGCTCCATGCATAGGCGAGCGGACGCTCCATGGGTTGGAGCGGACGCTCTGGCACCTCCCAGCAGCCAATGCCTTTCCGGTCTAGTATGCGAATGATTGCGCCAAAGATAAGATTGGTTGAGTTAGTCGAGTCAAGTATGTATGTTGCATGATTCGCATGATTTGATGTTGTGATTTGGGCTGTTTGATTTATGCTATGTTCATGTGTATTCCCGTTAGGGCGAGACAGTTATGTTACTCGCCACTGACGGTGGACTGTTGTTTACTTTTCAGGTAATTCTGATGATGAGGTTCTTGCTTAGCTTTGGGTTGGGCGAGCGCCGATGTTGTTATATAGTTGTATTACTATTATTTTATGATTTCGGTTAGTTTTGAACTATAATAGTGGTACTTGTATACTTTACTACAACTCTGACATGTATTTGGAGCTACGTATGTTAGTAGTAGTAGTTTGACTTTTGGGATTAGTTGTGTACAAACTTGTGGGTATTTGTACTTTTGAGTTATAGTAATAATATTTTGAGGTTTTGTCTTATTTTTAAGTATTTTAGTTTGTTAGTTCTTACTATTCGACTCGTCGGTTTCTTCCGCGCCGGTTTAAGCGAGTCGGGTCGCCACAATTGAACTCCTTGTTGCATAATCGGAAAGTGACTCGGAAGCGACCATCTTCCCCTTCAATGGGGCTCAGGGAGAATGATGCGACAAATTCTACGGTCAAGGTTGTGTAGGAGAGTGGAGGTTGAGTGGGGTTCTCCTCTTGTGCATCTCTATCCGCATAGACCCAATCGTTAGGGATCTCCTCCTCCATGATGCCCTCTATCCCTAAGAACCTCGCAAAATTGCGCACATCTTCGTCTATACCCATATCCTGGCAAGTGGCTTGGTCATAGAACATGGTGGGCTTCATGTCCCGGCTCAAAAGTTTCTCATATGCCCGTTGGTGTTTGCTCTCCCCAAAACAAGGAGTGTAGGCCCTAGGGCGCAACCCTTGACTAGAGGATTGCCCCTCTTAGCTCGGCCCCCTTTGGCTTGGGGAACGCCTTGAGCGCTTCCTTGAGCCAAACATTGTCCCAAATGGATTTGAGCAAAAAGATTGAAACCCTAGGTGAGAGAAATGCGAAAAATGAGCCCCTAAAACAGCCTAGCCGTGCGAAAATGGTGAGGAGAGAGAGTGGCTTGAGTTTTTGGTGAGAATTTGGTGAGATTTGATAAAAAAATGGAGGTTTTGAGATGGAGATTAATGGGGTTATGAGAGAGTATGAGAGGAGAGGGAATAAGAGGTTGGTTGTGTTTGAGAAGATGGAGTGAAAGTGTCGAACCCCCCTTCTGTTTTAATTCGTGAATTTTAATTTTTTTTTTTCCGCTGATGGACCTCGGAGCGGACGCTCTCCCAGCAGGAACAAAAGCAGTAAGCAAACTAGGCACCTACGAGCGGACACTCGCTCCTCACCCGAGCGGACGCTCCAGCTCCCAAAAAAAAGGCAGTATGCAACTGGGCACCAGGGAGCAGACACTCGCACCCCCCGAGCGGACGCTCCGCCTCCTCAAGGAACTTTCTGTTCTAAAATTAGTCACTTTGAGCGGACGCTCCTCACCCAAGACCGGATGCTCGCCACCTCTCAAAACAACTCCACTTACTACTTTGGCACACACCAAAAGATTAGCCAATTGTGGGGCAAAAAGGTTAGTAATGGCGATTAAATTGGCCATCCTATGCCTCAAAAGGCCCGGAATTCCATGGAATTTCGGAAAAAAAAATTGAAAAGGGAGACCTACAATGAAAAGGTTAGTAATGGCGATTAAATTGGCCATCCTATCACTACCAAGCAAGAAATGGCAATTCCACAAATACAAAAGCTAAAAACTAAAATTGTTCAAACAACTATTCACAAAAAAGGATACACAGGTTGCCTCCCGGAAGTGCTTCTTTAATGTCATTAGCTTGACGCGGCCCCCCACCACAAAGGCGGAGGGCACGAAGAGTGCTTAGTTTAAGGTCCCAAAGAATTGGACCATCCATGATAAGCTTTCAATCAAAAGAGGGATCATCCCTCACAACATCCAACCGCAAGCAAGAAGGGTCGGGGATCTCTTCGTTGGAGTAGTACTTCTTTATCCTTTAGCCGTTGACCTTGAACACATTTTCGCCTTGTTGGAGCTCAAATGACCCATATGGGAACACCTTAGTGATCGTATAGGGTCCGGACCACTTAGATTTGAGCTTCCTGGCTCTCAACTTTAGCCTAGAATTGAAAAGGAGCACTTTATCACCCACATGGAAATTACGATCCTTGATCCTCCGATCATGCCACTTCTTTGATTGCTCCTTGTACACTCTGGAACTCTCATAGGCATCATGCCTTAGCTCTTCCAACTCACTTAGCTTGAGGAATTGTGCTTTTCCAACGCCATCCAAATCCATGTTCAAGTGCTTCAAAGCCCACCAAGCTTTGTACTCTAGTTCCACCGGTAAATGACACCCTTTTCCATAAACCAGACGGTAAGGATTTGTACCAATCGGAGTCTTGTAAGCCGTCCAAAGAGCCCAAAGCGTATCATCCAATCTCAACGACCAATTCTTTCGCGTTTGATTCACCATCTTCTCTAAAAGGTTCTTGATTTCTCTATTGGACACCTCGACTTGCCCTTGAGTTTGAGGGTGGTAGGGCAAGCCCACTCTTTGGGTGACTCCATACTTCTTCAAGAGTGCACGAAAGTGATTCTTGGCGAAGTGAGAGCCCCCATCGCTTATGATGCATCGAGGTACTCCAAATCTTCGGAATATAACCTTCTTGAGGAGACGGACCACTACTTTGTGGTTATTGGTTGGGGAGGCAATGGCTTCAATCCACTTTGTCATGAAGTCTACCGCCACTAGAATTTAGAGGTTGCCACACGATGACACAAAAGGACCCATGAAGTCGATTCCCCACACATCGAAAGGCTCAACATGCAAAGTATAGTTTTGGGGCATCTCATGACGCTTTGTAATTCCCCCGGTCCTTTGGCATCGGTCACATCTTTGGATGAATGAGTGAGTATCCTTGTACAACGAAGGCCACCACAGCTTGCATTCAAGAACCTTGGCCGCCGTCTTATCAACACCACCATGACCTCCGCTTGGTAAAGAGTGACAATGCTTCAAGACCCCTTCCACCTCGTACTCCGGAACACACCGCCGGAATAACCCATCATTACACTTCTTGTAAAGTTAGGGGTCTTCCCAAAAGTAGCGGCGAGACTCCTTGATCATTCTTTTCTTTTGGTGGGAATCGAAGTCTTGAGGTAAATCTCCACACACAAGGAAATTCGCCATGTCGGCGAACCATGGAATAGTCTTGGAGACGATTGCCATCAAAGCTTCATCACGAAGCTCATCATCAATAGGTAGCTCTTCCTCTTCATACATGGGATGATCAAGGGGCAACCGGGAAAGATGATCGGCCACATAGTTTTCACAACCCTTCTTATCCCAAATCTCAACATCAAATTCTTGGAGGAGAAGTACCCATCGGATGAGGCGAGGCTTAGAATCCTTCTTGGCCCATAGGTACTTGATCGCCGTGTGGTCGATGTACACTACCACCTTGTTGCACATCAGATATGATCGAAACTTATCAAAAGCAAAGACAACGGCGAGCATCTCCTTCTCCGTGGTGGTGTAGTTCTTTTGAGCTTCATCCAAAGTTCTACTAGCATAAGCAATCATATGAAGCTTCTTATCTTTTCTTTGCCCTATCACCGCTCCCTCTGAAAAGTCACTCGCATCACACATTAGTTCAAAAGGTAAGTCCCAATCCGGGGGTTGCACTATAGGCGCACTAATCAAGGCACTTTTTAAAGTTTCAAAAGCCTTAATGCAAGCATCTCCGAATTCGAACTCCCTATCCTTATGAAGCAAGTTAGTCAAGGGGCGCGCAATAGAAGAGAAATCTTTGATGAACCTACGGTAGAACCCGGCATGCCCGAGGAAAGCTCGGACTTCAGTCACCGTAGTAGGTAGGGGAAGCTTCTCTATTGTGGCCACCTTGGCCGGATCTACCTCAATGCCCTTTTTCGAGACTAGCCAAACAATTGTCAAGAAACGAACCACAAACACTGAAATCATCCATAAACACCTCAATAACATCCTCTAGCATGTCGGAGAAGATAGCGGACATGCACCTTTGAAAAGTAGATGGGGCATTGCATATACCCAAGGGCATTCTCCGGTATGCAAATGTCCCAAATGGGCATGTGAAAGTAGTCTTCTCTTGATCCTCGGGGTGGATCGGGATTTGGAAAAATCCCGAATACCCATCATGGAAGCAAAAGTAAGAATGTCCTACTAACCTCTCCAACATTTGGTCCATGAAAGGCAAGGGGTAATGATCTTTCTTCGTGGCTTTGTTGAGCCTACGATAGTCAATGCACATCCTTCACCCGGTCACCGTCCGGGTGCAGACATCATTCCCCTTGTTATCCGTGACAATGGTCATACCCCCTTTCTTGGGAACCACATGGACGGGACTCACCCACTTGCTATCGGAGATAGCGTAGATAATCCCCGCCTCACGGAGTTTCAAGACCTCTTTCTTCAGCTTCTCTTTCATGGTGGGATTCAAAATTCTTTGAGGTTCTATAGAGGAGGTATGGCCATCATCAAGATGGATCCTATGCATGCACAAACTCGGACTAAGCCCTTTCAAATCATCAATGCTATACCCGATGACCCCTTGATATTTTCGCAAGAGTTGCTTCAATTTTTCCAAAGAAGGGTCATCGAGGCTAGCATTGACAATAAAAGGGTAACAACAAGCATTATCAATGAAAGCATATTTGAGTGAAGGGGGAAGGGGTTTCAATTCTACCTTGGGAGGAGGTGTGGTCCTCTCCTCCTTATCCTCGGTTTGGATCGATGGGAGCTCGTCCAATGGTTCATCCTCCACCGGAGAAGCTTGGTCAAGAGAGGCTTCAAGCTCCGTAGCCTCCTTGGATTTCTCAACCCCGTCTTCTATTTGCATCACTTCTTCAAGAGGATCTTCCCTTCTTCGATGAACCCTTTCACACTCATCAAGCTCATCACTCACAAGATCAACCCGACAAAGCTTTTCAACCATCGGTTGCTTCATCAACTTAGAGAACTCAAACACTACTCTTTCATTGGCCACTTCACAAGTTATGGTATTATCTCGGCAATTTACTACCGCACCAAGAGTGTGAAGAGCTTCCCGACCTAGGATGAGAGGTGTGGTCGGGTCCTCTTCGATATCCATGACAACAAAGTCGCTTGGGGCAATGAGATTTCCAACCCGTATTGGCACATCCTCGAGCTCTCCACAAGGAACCTTGGTAGAAGGATCGGCCATTTGAATCACTTTTCTTGAAGGAACCATTTCATAATCCAAGAGTTTGGCAATTGAGAGGGGCATCAAGCTAACACTTGCCCCTAGGTCGGCTAAGGCTCCCTTGGTACCCAAATCACCAATCATGACCGGTAGAGTGTAGCTTCCCGGATCCCTTAGCTTAGGCGGCATCTTTCGTTGCAAGATCGCACTCACTTGAGATGGTTGAGTGACCATCTCATCAATTTGCTTCCTCTTGTTAGAAAGAAGTTCTTTGAGGAAATTCGCATATGTTGGCATCTCTTTGATTGCTTCAAGAAAGGGGACATTTAGAGTGAGTCCCTTCATGCATTCCATGAACTTGTGATACTTCGCATTGAGTCTCCTCTCCACAAGCCTCTCCGGATATGGAGGCTTTGGAGCATACTTGGAAAATTCCGGTGGTGTGGTTGAAGTAGCATCTTCCAAACTTGCTTTTCTCCCCCTATCCTTTTTCTTGCTTTTGTCACCCCCCATCTCTTGGCCATCATTGCCACCCTTAGCATTTGAACTCTCCACCATGACCTCCTCTTCTACCACCTTGTCTTCTTCACTTTGGGGTGCCTCCTCATTAATTTGTTGCTCCACGGTAGGCCCATCATAAACCGTTCCCGATCTTAAATGGATGGCATTCACGGAGTGAGAAGCGGGGTTGGCTGAATGTTGGCCCGGTAGCTTGTCATTAGAAAGTTGAGCCACTTTGTCATCCAATTGAGCAATTTGGGTGTCGGTCATTTTTTGGTGTGAAGTGATTTCTTTGATTTGGATGCTTTGTTGACCTAACTCCTTTTGGAATCCACTCATCTCTCTTTGGAGATTCTTGAATTGGTCTAAGATGAGTTGGGTGTCTTGAGTTGGGGTATGGTGAGGCATAGAAGGGTTAGGGAATGGAGGATTGGGATGATTTTGTGGAGGGTTGAAGTTTTGGTTGAAAGGTGGTAGTTGAAAGGTTGCCGGTTCGGATGATTTGGGTGGTTGTAGTACCCTCCTTGATTGGGTTTATTGTTGGTGTAGTTGGATTGCCCACCTTTTTCATAAGGCCTATGGTTACCTCTCACATTGTCACGGAAATCTCTTTGATTGTATTGGTAACCCATAGCCGCCACTTGTTCCGGGTGGAAATCCGTACCACCACAATAACTAGCATCATGGTTTGTTCCGCCGCATTGTTCACAAGAGAAGACCGGAGCCTTTGTAGATGGTGTAGAAGTTGATGCCGCTTGAGATTTACCCATCTTTTTCTCAACGATTTGCTCCATGTAAGCCTTCAATTGTTCGGGGTCAAGCTCATACTTCCCCGGCTTCTTGGTTGTTGCTCTTGATTGACCTCCCGATGCACAATCTCGCACCACTTCTTCAATTTTATCTTCTAGTTCAGCTTGGGGAACCTTAGAGATTTGGCCTCCACAAGCGGCATTGAGATGTGACTTGGGGATAGGATCCAACCCATCACAGAAAGTCCGGATGAGTTGATTCTTAGAGTATTCATGATTGGGGCAAGCTTGAATATATTCATTGAACCTTTCCCACGCTTCACTAAGTGACTCCCCATCCTCTTGTTGGAACGTAGCAATCTTCCTTCTCTTTTCGGCGGTCTTTTCTTCGGAGATGAACTTTTTGAGAAACGCCAAGGCCACTTCACTCCAAGTAGTCAATGATCGTGGCTTAAGGTTCTCAAGCCATCTATAGGCACACCCGGAGAGAGAGTGACGGAAAAGGTGCATCCGGATGTAGTCTTGAGTCACTTGGTTGGTTTGCACCATGGCAAAAGCTCCAAGAATCGGTTGAGATGCTCAATGGGGTCTTCATGTGCCATCCCCGTAAATTGATTTTGTAAGACCATGTTGGTGTAGTGGGGATGTATGGTGAAATTAGTGTTGGTTGTGGGAAGGAGAAGCCCGCTTGTGAGCTCATAGTTGTCCGGAGCCCCAAAGTCTCGGAACAACGGACCAGGATTTTCATCACCCATGCTTTCGGTTGATGTGCTCGATGTGTCAGGAGGGTCTTGCCCAAACTCGCCTAACTCTCGGTACAAGTTTCGAACCCCACGAAAAGTACGGTTGATCTCAAGGTTAAGAGGGTATTCGGGAGGCCCTTGGGACCGCCTTTGCATCCAACACTTGTATCAAACACAACTAAGCAAGGCGTTAGCAATTGACAACACCAACCACAAATAACAACACTAATTTAATGATAGAGGAAAAAAGCAAAGAAAATAAAGTGCAAAAATAAAAAAAAATTAAAAAAAATAAAATCAAACAATAACGAGCTAAACAACACCGTAGTTCCTCGGCAACGGCGCCAAAATTTGATCGGAGTTTAGGGGTTGTTACTTCCTAATCCGGTCAAAAATAATTACCCTAGGCTAACCTAACAAGTAGTATAGGAAAGTAAGGGGTCGAACCATAAGAAACAAGCGGATTACTTAGTCAAGTTATTGAGTGAAAAGGGGGGCTTTTAATAAAGAGGAGAGGTGACTAAACTACTTTAACAAACTAAATCTAATGCAAAATAAATTAAATTAAAATGAAGTAAAATCAATGATTAAAGGCACTAGGGAAAGGGGGAAAACATGATATTCCAATAATCAAGCATAGAGCAACCACATATAGCAACCATAAAATCATTTGTTTTAAGAAAGGAGATTATTTTATGCAAGAGGGCTCAGATTTCTCAGCCAACCCACTCACACAACATCTCAACCTAGACCAAATCAAACACCATGGATCGAATCGCTCGGTAAACTAGATCTCTCATTCTCTACCTCGCTCACAACCCGGTTCGAATTACTCTAGACCATTCCTAACATCTTGTCTTTATCCTCATGCTTAGATTTCTCAACCACACTTGGTTAGTCCAAGATTCTATCCTAGAAGTTGGCAAACTCCTAATCTAGCATTTCAATCCATGTTAGAAAACAAGCATCAACAAGTTATTTCATACCAAACTAACAATTATTCCATGTTCAACAATCAAAATACCATCATTTTCCCCCTCCCCTAGCTAGGAATCTACCCTAGGAGAGGGGTGTTCATACTAATAAAAACCATAAATGGATTGATTGCAAACACAAACACAATGAACAAGAGATTATACCTAATGACAAGTAATAACTCAACAAATAATAACATAAAAATGATGAACAAATAATTAAGAAGGAAAGATAAGAATTGTTACCAAACTAGAAGATTGAATAAATGGATTGATTGCAAATGAAGAAGAAATTGGTGATGATTACAAGCTAAAACTACTAAAACTCTTGTGTTTCTCTCTCTAAAACTACTGAAAATAATGTTAAGTTTCTTGATATTTTTCGTGGTGTTCAAACCTAGAAAAGTTGGGGTATGTATATATCACATGAGAGAGAAGGGGAATATTCGGAATAAATGAGCCGCTGCAGGTGGGAGCGGATGCTCTAAGGGTTGAGAGAGGACGCTCCACTAATACGAAAAATAGACGAGCTGGCAACAAGTACTGGGAGCGGACGCTCCATGCATAGGCGAGCGGACGCTCCATGGGTTGGAGCGGACGCTCTGGCACCTCCCAGCAGCCAATGCCTTTCTGATCGTGGGCCGAGCGGACACTCTGAGGGTCGGAGCGGACGCTCGGTGGTACTTGGACGTGCTGAGGCTGGGCAAGGGGAGCGGACGCTCCAAGGGTTGGAGCGAACGCTCTAGCTCCAACAAGAAGCTCCTGCATCCTCAACAAGGAGTCCGAGTGGACGCTCTAAGCGGGTGGAGCGGACGCTCGGTGTTAGAGCTACAATTCCATTCCACTTCAAGCTTCGAATTGTCACTCCTGGGCTCGTGCTTCGCACACAAGGCTCCGAATGCTTTGGCGTGGACCTGAAACAACTCATGCAAAATATTAAAGCACTTGTATTCCCATTTTCTCTCAAAAATGCATAAAAAATACTCAAAAATGAAACGAGATCCAAATCTTGGTAACATGTAACGAGCGGAGGAAAAACCAACTAAAAATGCACAAATATGGGCAAAACAATGACTAAAAAGGATGAAAAATGACCTATAAGATGGTGCACAAATGCACCGATCACTGTACCCAACATCTTTCTTGTTGAGACCCTTGATGTTTTGAGTGATGATAAACAGATGAGTCAAACAGGTGTGACAAACAGTTGTCACATACTGCTGTTAAAAATAGTTGTCTGGAACAGTTGTTATTGAATGAGTTTATACAGTTGTATTGAAACAGTTGAAGTGTACTGTTCCTGAGTTACTCTCTTTGAGTAATATAACCTTTCATGTCATATAATCCCTCCATCCCTTAAAGATTACACCATTTTCCTTTTTAGTTGGTCCCTAAAAGATTGCCCCATACCATTTTTAGAATATGGTCCCCTCACTTTAATCACCTTTTTTTTCTAAGATTGCTCCTTAATCCCTACAAACCCAAAATTAATGACTGTTATTTTTTTAATTACTCCCTCCAAATTAACTTCTATTTATTTTAAAAACACCTTTTTTTTTTAAATGACTCATTTCATACTCTTTCACACGTTATTTTTCTCATTTCAATTCTATCACACGTTATTTTTCTCTGTATCTCTTCCATCTCACAGTCAAACCCTAATACTTAGGAGTGGCCAAAACCGTGTACCCGGATTTTTGGGTTCGGGTCACACTTTTTATGACGCGGAAATTCCGGATACCCGAAAATCCGGGTATTCGAAAATTCGGACACGGAAACTGGATACCCGGATCTTTTTTTTGTCTCTTACAAAAAACAGTTTTTTTAAATAAAAAAATGCACTCTTTTTAATTAAAAAAACTTTTTTTAATTAAAAACAGTAATTTTTTTAATAAAAAAATGACAATTTTTTTATATTTTAAAAAAATAAACTGTACTGTTTTTATATTAAAAAATATGTTTTGTTTTTTTATTGGAAAAAATGCAGTTTTTAAATAAAAGAAAACTAATTTTTTTAATTTAAAAAAGAAAAAGAAAATGGTTTTATAATATTTTTTTAATTTTCTAATAAAAAAACTATTTTTTAATTTAAAAAAAATCTATTTTTAAAAAAGTAAAACTGGATACTGTGTAACCCGATTTTCAAAAATAATGACCCGAATCCGACCCGGTACTATTATTTTATTGCTCAACTACATAAATGAATAAAAAAATGGAGGGAAAAAAGTTGTCCCCACAACTTATTTCTTTTTAATCATTATCTTTTCTCTCTTGTTTAACATTAATTACATACACAAAAAGACAAAATCCCACTCCCTTTCTACCCACTCCTTAAAAAAGTAAGAAAAGCTTTATGGTGCAATCTTTAAGGGACGGAGGGAGTATTGTATATTGTTTTGTGCATGTTTGACATGCAGGTATTCTAGTACTTAATGGAAAATAGCTTCATCAAAACTGAAGTGCGCTAACAATGGAGAATCCAAGTGTCCAAGTAGTGAAGAACATGAAGACTGAAGAAATAGCCTTAGGGCTTTTACTTTGTCTTTTTATTGTATAGAATTTTTAAGTAGTTTAGTAGATTTGTGATGTTTGATCTTGGTTCGTTAAAAACACCACACCAGTGTCTAGTGATTGTAACACAACTGATCTGAAAAACAGTTCCTAGAACAGTTCAGCAGACCAACAGGTTAACAAACTGACCCACGAAATAATTTGAAAGAATTCGATTCTTGAATTCTTTAAAGATCTTTGATAGAGGGGGATTTCTCACCAAATAAAAACCCCCGTCGTAGTAAGAGTGGGGGTGTCGAACACGGGGAAGGTACTTCGCACTAGTCTAGGCATGAGCGTTGAATAAGCTAGGTCAATGGATGGTCGCGAGAGGCGGAGAGAACTACGGGAATTAACTAAAGATACACTATGGAAACAAGAATAAAAAGGACTAGGGTAAGAGATCACAACTCAAACCACCATGAATTGTGAATCAATCAAACTTAGACATAGGCCATGGATAAAGGGGAGGTCATTCTAAGATCGCACTACTCTTTCGAGCTAGTACGATGACCGAAAAGACATGTACAACCCACTTTCGTGCGGCGACACGTCTATCAAGCCTTAAGCACAAAATCACGAAGACCAGTAACTTTCCCTTGATCGAAGGCCCAACTTTCGTGGTGCTTCCATCAATCGGGCAAAGGAAGTCATCACCCACATTCACCTTTCGGTCCTTCGGTGGGGATTCTTCAATGAATCCTATGTTAGCTAGACACAAGACTCAACATTACCGAATCCTAAGGTACCGACAATATCACAACCAAGCCTAAATACGACTAAACCACAAACATAGAGGATTTGAGAAGATTACTCAAACCCTAGAAACTAAACTACTTAAACATAATTAACAATAACATAATTAAAACTAAAACTAAAAACATAAATAATAACTAAAATTAAGAACAACTAAATTAACAAACTAAAACCTAAAACTGAGAACAACTAACCTAACAAACTAACAATTAAACATAAAACTAAACTAACACCAAAACCTAAATAAACTACCAACTAAAACCAACAAGAAACAAACATAATAACTAAAACAACAAACAAATAACAAACATAAACAACTAAACTAACAATTAAACAACAAAAAGCAAGAAATCAAAGCAATAAAAGAAAGCAATAAAGTACCTTGAAGATTGAAGAGCAAGCTAAGATGACATTGAAGAACAAAACTAGAGATTCAATACATAAATTAAAGTGTTTGATACCAAAGAAATCTAAAGGGTTACAAGTTAAGCTAAGGTGAGAGAAGAGACTCTCACGAGCTCCAATCTAGGGTTACAAGATGAGCTTTCAAAGTATATATACAATAGTAATTTACAAAGGAAAAACGCAGCCAGAAAACGCGAGAAAACAGAGCTGCCAAAAGGAGCGGCCGTGCAAGAATGAGGAGCGACCGCTCCTTTGGTCAGGTGCTTAATTCTTCATTTCAGAGCTTGGGCGCGACCGTGCTACTAGGGGAGCGACCCCTCCTTTTCCAAAAAGCCTCTAATGTGCCTTGGCTCAGATATCCGATGCTCGAACGACTCCTCGCATTCCGTGAAGTATGAGTTACATACAAAAATGGGGAAAACGACCAAAAAGGAGTAGCATATAGCAAGAATACTGCAAAATAGCCGAAGCACAACTAAACTACAAAAAGGAAATAAAAATGGCAAAATAAAATAAGAAAAGGGAAAACTAAGCTATAAAACTAACCTTAAAGGTAAGAAAAACACTAACAAAAAGTCGGTTATCAAACTTCCCCAAACTAAAATGTTGCTTGTCCCCAAGCAACTACCGCGCGAAGAGTTCGACAAATCCCTCAGGAGAGGAATTCTACAAGGGACTAAGGACTCCTATTACAGTCTTAAGACGCACAAATCCCAATGCTAGGAACTAACTAAACTAAGGACTAAAACCTTTCACACATTAGAACCTTAAAGGACTACGAGGTATCTAAGCCTAAACAACCTAACAACCGTCAAACACCCTTGAATAATCTTAGATATAAGTCGGTGGTGGGAAAAATACTCCGTGAGGGAGTCATGAAGAACAAAGGAAAGGACACTCACGTCTCGCCGGAGTTAGCGTCTCTCGAAATTTGACAAGTGACGCCGCATACCAAAGATGAGACCTTTTGAGAACATGAAATCAATAGGGCTTAAGGTCATAACATCTTACATACAAGGTCCGAAACTACAAATAACTACCGACCGACCGTTAGGATAATTTACAATAGGACACTGTTTGGCTAAGAAAACTACTATCTCCTTCTCTAATTATGTACATTTTTTTTCTTTTTCTTTTTCTTTTTTTTTTGAAGAAAATACTAAAAAAAAAGCGTATAAACAAGTAAAACTAAAAACATATGACATAATAAACATAAATAATTAATAACTAATATTTTTTCTCTTTTTTTTTAGAGAAGGAGTTACAATACTCGAATAATTACACTATTACAAAATTTACAAGGACCGAAAATAAAACCCGATGCTATGACGTAAGATGGTGCCTAAATCATGTTCCAAAGTCTCGAAAGAGCAGTAGCAATTCACAAGTAAAAAATCAGAGCTAAAAGAAACAGATAAACTTAAACCGACGAGGGATACAATGCAACGCTCAGAAATGAATAACCCTAAAGGGGTCTAATTAAGGCAGGAGCTCGAAACCTCACCTAGGTTCAAAAACCACCGATTCAGCGTCAACTAAACAAGGGACAACCTCGTACCACAAACCGACTTGGATACACATCTAGTCCTAAAGGTTTCTCCTAAAAGGGAAAAGCATTCTATCCTAAGAGTTAGTAAAAAGCATTGAAAATTGTGCGGACTCACGACTCTAAAGGAAAGAAAAGTCCCTATAAGGATTCCCCTAGTTTCGTCATCGGGAGACAACTAAACCTAGAGAAATAAAATGGAGAAAAGAAAATAAACTACGAAAATAAGCTACATGCAAAAATGGAAAAAAATAAAAGAAAATAAACTATGAAAATAAACTATGAAAATAAACTAATATGCAAAAACTAAGGAAAATAAGAAAAGAAAAATAAACTACGAAAATAAACTAATATGCAAAGCATTTGGATTATCAAAGGAGCAAAGAAACCACGGAGGCATACTACACCTAAAAGGAAACAACCAATCAAGAACAGCTGCACAACACAAGAACACCTACTGGACTGACTAGATGAACACCAGAAAAATGAGCACTAGGCTACCCCCCCAAAACTCCCCCCGAACTAAGCAAGAAAGCACCAAGTGACCTAAGGGAACACCCCCCCAAACTAATGTGGAGCACTGTCCCAATGCTCCCGCATACGTCGATCCAAATCCTGACGTACCCGGATATCCTCCTCGGAAGTATGGAAGTTAAAGGTCAAATCCACACCGTCGGGCATGTCAATAGGGTAACTAACGTGAGGTGGGAGAGTGTAATCAGGCCTGTTCCGATACATGCCTATCACGAAAGGTCGCTCAGCAAAGGGCTCCGAACCGCCATGGTAATCAGGGAGCTAACCATCCTCAGGCATCGCGGGGTCCCTATTAGGGTTACAAGCACCGGGGATGCGATAATACAAGGATGGGTGGTCCCGCGGTGGGAAGTACAGGTATGTGGGTTGTCTATCATTCCACCCTGGTGGGGTTCCTTGCTGAGGAGGTCTAAATGGGTAGTTAAGGAAAGGGGAAAAATTGCCACGGCTCACGTGAAAGTGACAGAGCTGGGTGTTCATCAAGTCATGTGTAGCTCGGTCGCTCTCGATCTGATCGAGGCGCGAGCTAATATGTCCAAACCCCTGAGCTAAATCGGTTCGCGTAGCTTGCCTGCCCTCGATGTGATCGAGGCGCGAGTTAAGCTACGCGAAAGCATGTGAAATATCAAACTGGGAGGAGCTAGAAACTTCTCCCTGCTCAAAGGTGGGTCCAGTCGGGGTGTAACGACCCGACTTTTCTAGACTGTCGATTTACGAAGGAAATCGACAAATGGATCACTACCAACATAAACTAAATAGCATTATTAATAATTAACATCCAATACTCCTTTTATTAACTAAACTAACTAAATAATATCCTCAAAGTCCGAAAACAAATACTAGAATACGTAATAATAATACTGTTCCTTCCCAACAGGCTGGGATATACTACTTAATAAATAAAAGAAGGCATAAACTAGACTCCGGGTTCACTATACTGCTCTCATCAACACACAACCCGAAATATAAAGGAGCCCACTTATGCGTCTGCATCATCACCTGAAATGGGGGGGGTCCACCGTCAGTGGCGAGTAACTAGGCTGTCCCGCTTAAATGAGGGACCGCTAACCATATAATAGCATAGAATTAACCAGGTAAATCATACAAAAATACATACGAGAATGCATACAAGAATACGTGGAAAAATACGTATAAAAATATGTAGAAATATACGTAGAAAAATACGTATAAAAATACATACGAAATACGTAGAAAAATACGTATAAAAATACATACGAAATATGTAGAAAAATACGTATAAAAATACGTACAAAATACGAGTACAATATGTATAAAATACCTGCAAAATACGGTTAGACATACATACAACATACGTATAAAATACGAGTACAATACGTATAAAATACGAATAAAAATACATACCGAATACAGACAAATACGGATACGATACGCATATGAATACAAGCCAAAGATACTCGTACAAAATACATGGAATACACGTACAAGGCACACCATGAATGCATATAAATACAGACTTACCAGACGTACGCAGCGGAAGACTTATCATTACATAAATACAACATATACACACGAAAATACACATAAATACTCATATAACAGATTCCTTCCCGTGAAATACTTATCTTGTCATATTTTACCCAAAACCGTTCTTTTAATCATCTTATTGGACCGGTCATTATAGCTCATAAGGATGCCCGTGTACATCCCAACTTTCCTAAAACATGCCGGGAAGAACCCGTGTATTCAACCCATAGCCCTCCTTTGCAAGAACTAAGCCTAAGCTATGGCCATAACTCCTAAATAGCAGCCCGTGTACTACTACTTAGACGACTACATATCTTAAGATCCAGAACTGCCCAGAGACCGCAGTAGGGCAGTGGCTTCGACTTAACCCCATCTGATGACCCGTGTATCACCAAATGGGCGTCCGTATCTTATCTTGTCTTATCTAAAGGTCGTCGTGAGACCACTAATTATTAACATCTTATAACTTGTCCCTTTAGTCATATTGTTACTTTCCTTCATATTGCAACTTATCCTTATTAATTCTTTTTAATTCCTTTAATTATATTAATTCCTAAAATTACCTTCTAAAATATTATAAGTCAAAAATTAAACTTAAATTGATCAAACATCATTAGGACCACTCGACATTTTTAATAACCAACTAATAATTAAATAAATTCATTAAATCATCATATAAACAATTAAATAATTCATCTAAATTAACAATTAACAACAAATATTACCTAAAACATGATAAAAATCCTATTTTTCCTACTTCATACCACTCGACATATATATAATAATAACCAATATTAATACTTTAAATTAATAAACACAATCATCAATAATTAATAATAAAACTTAATAATAACAATTAAAATCATGCCTTAAACATTTAATCATCAAACATGGACTAAACAAGATTAAAATCAGTTCTTTTGACACTCATATCACACGGCTTTTCAAGGATCAAACAAACATCAAGAATAATTTCAAGAATCATTAGTATCATGATTAAATTAAAGATTAATTAGAGATTAGTAATAATAATTCAAGAATTATCAAGATTAATCATAAAAATTAGATTTTTAATTCCCTTAAATACTCCTATGCCATTCGACATATATCAATATCAAGAACAAAAATAATTCTTTTTAATTCAAGAATTTAATATAACAATTAAACATTAAAGACTAACATAATAATTCAAGAAAATATCATAAAAATCATCATAATACTCCATGCGTCACTCGACATTCAAGGAATTAATCAAGAACAAAATTCAACAATTTTCATACAATTATTCAACATAATTATACATTTAAATGAATTATTTTAAGCATAAAATTAATTAAAACATGTAAAGATTCATCAAGGTTTCATAAACATATCAAGAAAATACATAGTAAAAATCATCATGTCATTCGAAATTTTTAGGTGATCATGATACTAATCCTATCAATTTTCCTAGCTTAATCCTAATTAATTATACAATTAACTTGTAACAAATTTAAGAGAAAAAGTCTAGTTACGTTATATTAGGAAGAAAATCAAGAAAACTCTCCCTTGGAGCTTTGAAAATACACGACCAACTATAGGAACTTTTTAGGGTTTTTTTCCTTGAGAGCTTTTTGAGTAGTATTGAGATTAGGGTAAAAATATAAGTATTGTTCCTATTTTAATTAAAAGGAACAAAAGAAAACAAAAACAATAAAGAAGCTTAAGGGGGCCGTGAGGGAGGGAGGAAAATAGGGGAGAGTGAGTGATTTTAGGTAGACTTAGTATAGTTGGTTAAACTAGATCTTACTAATTCAAAAATATAATTGAAATATTATTAATTAAATAATTATAGAATTAACTAATTAATAATAAATTGGAAAGAAAAATCATCTTGGCCATTACATGAGAGGGCCGGCCAAGCTAAGAGAAAATTGGGTCTTTGGGCCCAATTTCGAGATAAGGAACAGAAATGAAAACAAACAGTCCAATTAAACGGGCCTTTTGGACTTAGAATAATAAAATAATATTAATTAACCGCGAAATTTTTTGGCCCTAAATTTTGGGTTATTACACGGGGGCCGCTCGGGAACCAAGTCCCGTCAGCCTCGCACGTGCTCTCTACGAGAAGCGTGCTCAGTCCGTATAGCATGGGAGGGGAAAGTCTCAGCAATGACGCGACTGTCCTCCTCGGAGAGGGGCTCAGGTGAAATGAGCCAAGGACGATTGCGAGTAACATCGGAAGCGTTCCGGCTCGGCAAATAAGAATGATGGGTCCCTCCCACCATCCAGCTATAACGATGCTCCTGCTCAAGAACTCGTACGAAACACGAGTTCGTGAGGTACTCGTCATCGAGAAGGTAGTGTGAACCAGCTCTCTCAGAACGAGTGAAGTAGCGATCGTGGCCTAGGGAGCGGGCTATAACAGTGACTAGGCCCCCTAGCTGGATGGCGGCTGTACGGTGGCGCTCCTATCGTAACTCACAACATCTCTCTATAAAGAACCACCCGGTATTAATCCGGGCGGTTGGATCCTCCAAAGGGTAGGCGGCGAGGTATAGCATCTTTAGCTCTTTTGCGTTGATTTTACTCAAATCAGCTTTTAAATAAACTAAAAAACAAATGAGCCTATGAAAAATGCGGATGGCAGGATGTTGGAGTTCGGAGGCATAACACTCTCGGCTCACAAAATGAGCGCCCGCTCCAGAGATAGTCCGCCACACCGCAGTAGGGTTAAATCCCTCGATTTCGCCTAAGTTAAAAATAGAGTTCCGAGGATCACAGTGAAATATATCGTTTAAACGAGTCAGAGAGATCTTGTGTGATTTATTGTACAACTGAAATTGAATGTTGTACTCAGGAAATTCGTCGTCCGACGAGGTGCGTTCATAGTGCAATGACGCAATGAACTCGCGGACAATGTGTACAAATGTGTACTCCGGGGGTAAATCCAAAAATTCGCCCCAACCAAAGTTGGTGGCCAGCTGTCGCACCACATCATCCACCCCTAAAAATCTAGCAATGCTAGGGTCATAGAATCGGGTGGGGTGGATCTTCCGAGACCCAAGTGTCTCAAATTGGGCCCGGAAGCCTTGTGTGCGGATAGGAGGTTGAACGGGATCGTTCTCACGCTCGACATCAGGATTGGTCGAGCCTGAGCCACGCTGCCGTTTTTTAGGGCCATGGGTAGTGAATCAAGCAACCAAAAGCAATTAAAATTGTCTCGCAAATAATATGTTCTAATTAAACGACTACAACAAAAATCCAACAGCAGTCCTAAGGTCAATCTAGCAGCTTCAAACCTACTCAGTCAATGACTAAGGGGCCTAACTCCAAGTGCCCCGAAGCCACACAAAAACAAAAAAATCAATGAAAATCAAGCAACAAAATGTCACCTAAAATTCAACAATTAAATTCAAACAACAAATCCAAACAACAACCCAACCAACAAATTCATACAAATAAAGTCCAAATACAAGAAATGAACCAAAAATATGCTTGAAAATGAAAAGGGTTGAAGATTTTATACCAAATGGAGTATGAAAATACCCCTTACTACCTCCTTGAAGTGAAGAATTGCAATGAGACAAATTGTGTTGCTTGTTTGTGCTAAAATCCCACAAATTCGAACCCCAAACCACGTATTTTTTTGGTTTTCTGTTTTTTTTTTTATTTTTCGGATTTTTCTCTTTTTTTTAAAAAAAAATTTCTTTTTTTTAAGAAGAAGAAGAACCCAAATGGAAGCCTAAACCCACGAAAACGGTGGCTTAAACTCACGAAAATGGCAGCCTAAACCACGATTTTTTTTTTTCGGATTTGTGGAAGATGGAACAAAAGAGGTGGGAGCAATGTGTTTAAATGGAGAATGGGAGGAGTGAAGAAAGTGATAAAATTGGAGATTTTGGATGGTGGTTGAGCTTTGTTGAAGCTTTAATGGAGGTAAGAAGGTGGAGAAGATGAAGGAGAGAGGGTTAGGGTTCTTCGTGGTTTGGTTCTCTGATTTGTTTTTCTGAAGTTTGAATGAGAGTGAGGAGAGAGAAGAGATGAATTCGAACTTAAAAAAAAAGTTCGGATCAAAAGGTGCGGCCGTGCAAGTTAAAGGAGCGACCGCTCCTTTTGTAAAAAATGCTATTGGAATTAAGAATCCGTCCAAAGGAGCGGTCGTGCATGTGCAAGGAGCGACCGCTCCTTTTGGTTTTCAGCTACCGGAAATTTGTACACACGAGGAAAAGCTATGTTGTGAAAATGGGCGCGCCCGTGCATATCCAAGGAGCGACCGCTCCTTTGAGTTCAGTAGCTACTGCCTCTTTTCTTCCACATTTTCACACCCTTGCAAGTTGTTCATTAAGGGCGCTCCTCCATAGGAGCGGCCGCGCATTATGTTGGAGTGACCGCTCCTTTCTCTGCTTCCCAAATTCGTGCTTCTCTTCTCCTTTGCATTGTGATGGCCAAAGGGGGACTTATCTAGATCAAAATGCTATATTTTCATTCCTTTGGCTCATCACATCATTACGGACTCCTTCTCGCACTCGTCCCAAAAATGAAGCTCGCATTCATGCTCATTATCTGCACAAAATTCAAATGACATACCAAAACGAGCATAAAATGGAACTCAAAAATAATAAAATAAAAGCAAAAATCATTATTTACTCTAAAAAGCAATAAACCACGGGTTGCCTCCCGAGAAGCGCATGTTTAACGTCCCGAGCCTCACGAACTAGCCGGACACAGGGACTAAGACATAGAAGAAAAACTATGTCAAAGTCATCCAGCGGGACACAACCACCCGGGGCTCTGTAAATAGCCCCGTAAAGCTCGCAAGAGCTTGTCAAACACAATGGCACTCAACTCATTAAAAACCACATAAGCGATAGTTAAATTAAGCAAAGAAAACGGTTTAAAAAACGGCATCCTATGCTTATGTGGGAGTGAGTGCCCACAGGGAGGTAAATTAAAATAAAAACTACAAAAAGAAAAATCAAATAAAGTAGGGGGAACACCTCCATACACCTCACTTGCCTTGGTTTCTGGAAGAGAAACATGGGAGTCAAGATAAGAGATGATGACCTCGGATGGAGGTGATATGAGCACGGATAATAGTGGAGTACAGTGGGATGTGAATAGACGAAGTTAAATCCTCCTAAAAAGGGAATAAGAGAATGTGGTATAACCACATCCTCCACATTAACTACCTCGTCGGTTTCACTCGACTCTGCTATGAGGGCCTCATCCTCTACAACATCACATGACGATATGAGAGTGTCATGATTCTCATCACAACATTGCCAATAAATGTCATCATCTATGCGAGTCGGGATGGTGTGCTCGACTATGAGGGGTGAGGGATCGAATTCATGACTAAGGTCATCATCGAAGGACTCACCTAGGGGAATATGAGGTGAATCAACTATGTTCATGCCAAGACCTTGTAAATATTCATCAAAAACATGATTAAGCGAACTCGATTCATGTGAAAATGATGAGAAAAATCAAAGGTGGTGGCATGAGGTGATGGTTGATTAAAACCATATTCCTCAAGTGCAGTCAACTCATGACTATAATCATGTATTCCTTGGCTAGTTATATCCCACTCATAGGTGTCCTTAGCGAGACACTCGAATAAGAGCCAAGCTCTATCCAAGTCGAGAGCTAAGAAGTCGCCATGAGATAGGTATTTTATCCAATTTCTCGTCTCATAGTTCAAACCCTCATACAACATATTGCATATATCCCACTTACCAAAATTATGATTAAGCGGAAGAGAACTTCCGATCCTGTCATAATAGACCCAAAACGGCTCATGCTCATATTGGGGATCAATCAAAGGAGTGGCCATAAGGCCCTAATATTCACAAAAATAAAGAAAAAGAAAGACCTAGAACCATTCTACTCAACCTAAACTAATGGCATTGCCTTCCCCGGCAACGGCGCCAATTTGATAGAGGGGGATTTCTCACCAAATAAAAACCCCCGTCGTAGTAAGAGTGGGGGTGTCGAACACGGGGAAGGTACTTCGCACTAGTCTAGGCATGAGCGTTGAACAAGCTAGGTCAATGGATGGTCGCGAGAGGCGGGGAGAACTACGGGAATTAACTAAAGATACACTATGGAAACAAGAATGAAAGGGACTAGGGTAAGAGATCACAACTCAAACCACAATGAATTGTGAATCAATCAAACTTAGACTTAGGCCATGGATAAAGGGGAGGTCATTCTAAGATCGCACTACTCTTTCGAGCTAGTACGATGACCGAAAAGACATGTACAACCCACTTTCGTGCGGCGACACGTCTATCAAGACTTAAGCACAAAATCACGAAGACCGGTAACTTTCCCTTGATCGAAGGCCCAACTTTCGTGGTGCTTCCATCAATCGGGCAAAGGAAGTCATCACCCACGATCACCTTTCAGTCCTTCGGTGGGGATTCTTCAATGAATCCTATGTTAGCTAGACACAAGACTCAACATTATCGAATCCTGAGGTACCGACAATATCACAACCAAGCCTAAACACGACTAAACCACAAACATAGAGGATTTGAGAAGATTACTCAAACCCTAGAAACTAAACTACTCAAACATAATTAACAATAACATAATTAAAACTAAAACTAAAAACATAAATAATAACAAAAATTAAGAACAACTAAATTAACAAACTAAAACCTAAAACTAAGAACAACTAACCTAACAAACTAACAATTAAACATAAAACTAAACTAACACCAAAACCTAAATAAACTACCAACTAAAACCAACAAGAAACAAACATAATAACTAAAACAACAAACAAATAACAAACATAAACAACTAAACTAACAATTAAGCAACAAACAGCAAGAAATCAAAGCAATAAAAGAAAGCAATAAAGTACCTTGAAGATTGAAGAGCAAGCTAAGATGACATTGAAGAACAAAACTAGAGATTCAATACATAAATCAAAGTGTTTGATACCAAAGAAATCTAAAGGGTTACAAGCTAAGCTAAGGTGAGAGAAGAGACTCTCACGAGCTCCAATCTAGGGTTACAAGATGAGCTTTCAAAGTATATATACACTAGTAATTTACAAAGCAAAAACGCAGCCAGAAAACGCGAGAAAACAGAGCTGCCAAAAGGAGCGGACGTGCAAGAATGAGGAGCGACAACTCCTTTAGAGGAGCGGCCGTGCAAAGAAGAGGAGCGACCGCTCCTTTGGTCGGGTGCTTAATTCTTCATTTCAGAGCTTGGGTGCGACCGTGCTACTAGGGGAGCGGCCCCTCCTTTTGCAAAAAGCTTCTAATGTTCCTTGACTCAGAAATCCGATGCTCGAACGACTCATCGAATTCCGTGAAGTATGAGTTACCTACAAAAATGGGGAAAACGACCAAAAAGGAGTAGCACATAGCAAGAATACTGCAAAATAGCCAAAGCACAACTAAACTACAAAAAGGAAATAAAATGACAAAATAAAATAAGAAAAGGGAAAACTAAGCTATAAAACTAACCTAAAAGTTAAGAAAAATAGTAACAAAAAGTCGGTTATCAATCTTGCACGTGGTTAAGTTAGTTTGGTAATCAATGTTAAGTGCGAAAAACCCACGTATCTTTATGAGATCTCAGCAAATCTTCGAGATTATTTATTTCGAATATTTGATCTCAACATTAAATGGGTTTAATAATTATGGTTACAAAAACCCTCTTGATTAGAATAATTTGGGTTGTTCTAACTGTCTATATATAGTAGCACTTAATGAACAAAAAACAAGCCAAGTAGTGAGACTCTCCACAAACTTTATTGAGTAATATTTTTGAGAGTCCAAAAGATCAAACAGAACAGTTTACAAACTACAAGAGCATTAGAAAAAAACCCAGAACTTAACTTCATCACTTGTAAGCTTTTGAGAAGAAAATTTCTAAGAGAAACTTTATGTAATTCGTCACTAATAGAGGGGTTATTGATTGGGAGCATTTGAGTGTTCATTTGCGAGTGCTTGTCAGTTCAAGTGCGAAACTGCACTCTTGGGTTGAGAGTGAGGAAAGTCTGTCGTATGAGTTTACGATAGCAATTGTACTATCTTTTTTTCATCAGAGTTGATAATAAAAGATTGGTAGCGAGAGTAGGAGGATGTAGGCACAGTTGTCGAACCTCGTTAAATCTGTGTGTTCTTTATTTGATTTATATTTACTGCTTTAGTGTTCTAGATATTTCCGCTGCTAAACCAGTTCTCTGGTTCTATTGCTAGAACAATTCAAGAAAAAGTTGATAAAGAAAATTTTAAAGAAACACTCAATTCGCCCCCCTCTTGACTGCTATTGGGACCTTCAATTGGTATCAGAGCAAGTGCTTTTCGTAAGGGTAACACCTAGAAAAGAAGATCCATGGCTTCCCACGAGTTAAATGCAATGGGGTATGACAACAAGACACCCAAGTTTAATTACAAGAACTATGCCTGGTGGAAAGATAGAATGAATAACATCATTATTGGTATAGATTATGAGTGTTGGTTGGTCATGAAGAATGGTCCATTGCAAATCACAATCAGTGACGACTTGGGCAAAACAGTTGCTAAAACAGAAGACCAGTACACAAGTGCAGACTTCAAGAAATTAGACAAAAATGCATAGGCGATGTTAATCCTTCAACAAGCTATTGGCGAAAGCGAAACAAATAGAATATCAGCATGTATTTCAGCCAAAGAGATTCGGGACACTCTTGAACTTGCCTTTGAAGGCACCAGTGAGGTAAAACATTCCAAGATTGATTTATTAATGTCTAAATATGAATAGAAATGAAAACATTAATGACTGTTTTGGAAGATTTATGACAATAGTAAATGATCTTAAGTCTCTTGGAAAAACCTTCACTGATGAAGACATGGTTAGAAAAGTGTTCCCTTATGACCCATGAAATGCTAGTTGATTCAAAGAGTGAAAAAGACCCAGTCAAGAGTGTTGCAATGAAGAGAATAGTTGAAGAAGAGGATGACATTTCTATGATGGCAAAAATATTTGAGAAACACTTCAGGGCTCAAAGGAAAAACATGAGGAACAAAGGTTCAGGAAAACAAAGAACCTTCAACACTGGATGTTTCAAGTGTGGAGTAACAGGTCACATCATTCATGACTGTCCAAAGTGGAAAGGTAAACAGTCCAGGAAGGAAGATAAGCGAGCCTTCAAGAGAGCTATGGTAGCAGCTCTGTGGGGAAATTCTGACTCTGGTTCAGATGAAGAAGAAGAAGAAGAAGAAAACCCTAATGACGATAAGTGTATGACAGCCATCCTAGAACAGAGTGGTGAAATAGTTCAGGAGAACAGTTTATCACATGTGTGCCTCATGGGGAAAACAGTTGGATCAAGCTCTCAACAGGTAACAATTTCCAAAATCCGTGAGGACATCTATGAGTATGACAGAGATAATATGCTTGAATGTTTAGATACAATGCTTGATCAATGTCTTGAGTTAAGTAATGCGCTGCTTATAAAGATGGTAAAAAGAAATTAAAAGAAAAAACCGGACAGTGTGAAATATCTAATGCCAGTTGTGATCATTTGGAGGAGTTATGTCTTAACCTGAAAAATGAAATAGCTGAATTAGAAGTTTCACTTGATCAATGCATGGTGGAATTGGAAACAGTTAAATCTAACCCATCACAGAATGTATGTTTTATCTGATGATGAGGAAGACCTAACTGGTCCCCTGGTGAAAATTTTTCAAAACCCAGAGGATCCAATTAATCTTGATGTTGTCAAAACTAAGGCAGGAACCTTAAGCAAATCTGGTCTGTTAAACGGTTTTTGTCTTCTCCTGGAAGAAGTTAAAGATTTGCATAAGGAGCTTGTCTCAGCCAGAACAACACAAACCACCATGGTCAATGTAGAGTCAAGCACCAAGGTTAGTAAGATGATCGATGATTATGAAGGTCAAATATGTGATTTACATATTGAGCTTTGTAATCTCAAAGAGAAAACAGAAAACAGTCTGCTCACAATCTGAACGAGTCTTTGGTTTCAGATCTAAGATTAGAATTTGCAAATTTGAAAATTGATTTTAAATCCTTAGATGACAAGAATAGCCGTCTAATCAAGATTCTTGAAACCAAAGAACATGAGCTGCAAAATATTCAGAAACTTGTGGACAAACTGTTAAAGGCAGAAAAGAACTTAAGTCAAGTTATGTCTCTAAAGAGCAACAAAGGTAAAGCTGGTCTAGGGTACACCAAAAGGAAAGCTAAGCCTAATTGGTCACCCAGAGAGACCACTTGGATAACTGAGTTTAATAAGGGAAAATATGTGACTACCAAGGACATACATGTTTGCTATCATTGTGGCAAAGGTGGTCACATAATTGATGAGTGCATCCACAAGAAAAGGAACAAGGAAAGAAACACTAAACATGTTAAGAAGGTCTGGGTTAGGAAGGAGCAATCTGAGTTAACTGTTTGTCAACAGGGACACAAACCAGTTTGGATTCCTAGGACTATTGTTTGATCTGATTTTACAGGGCAAGTTGAAAGGGGATACCCACTGGTATTTGGACAGCAATTACTCAAGACACATGTCTGGACATAAAGAACAGTTCCTTCCACTTATAGCCCATGATGGAGGAAGAGTAATATTTGGGGAAAACAGTAAGGGTACTATTGTTGGCCTAAGTAAAGTTGGTAAGTCTCTCTCCCAATAAATAGATGATGTGTATTATGTTAAAGGCTTGCAACATAATCTCTTGAGTATTTCTCAATTATGTGACAAAGGCAACAGAGTTGAATTTCAAGCAGACTTGTGTCACATAGTTAACGGTCAAACATGTCAACTTGTCTGTCAAGGAACTAGAAAAGATGACATCTATGTTCCTTATCTGGATCAAATTCCTTAGGACAAGTCCATCTGTTTGAAAGCTGTAACAGATAAGAATCAATGGCTTTAGCATAAGAGGTTTGGACATGCTAGCCTGACACTTCTGAACAAGCTTAAGTCAAATGACTTGGTTGTTGGTCTACCTGACATCAAGTATGAAATTGACAGAGTTTGTCGTGAATGTGCTAAAGGAAAGCATGTAAAATCTTCTTTTAAACCAAAGATAGTGATCAGCACAAGCAGACCACTTGAATTAATTCATATTGATTTATGTGGACCCATGACTTTTCCAGGTAGACTTGGACATTGTTTCTATCCTCTAAGGATGAGACATTTGAAGACTTTGAAGCCTTGATCAAACTATTACAGAACCATTTAAGCACTACACTTGTTGCCATAAGATCAGACCATCGTAATGAGTTTGACAATGCAAGCTTCATTGAGTTTTGTAGAGAAAATGGAGTAAGTCACAACTTTTCTTCCCCAAGAACACCTCAACATAATGGAGTAGTTGAGAGGAAGAACATAACATTGGAGGAGATGGCCAGAACAATTTTCATTGAAAGTGGTCTCCCTAAGATTTTTTGGGAAGAAGCTGTTCATACAGCTTGTTACATTCTGAATAGAGCCTTGTAAAGACCATTGGTGAAGAAAACACCTTATGAACTTCTAAAGGGTAGAAAACCCAATATTGCACATCTAAGAATTTTTGGATGTAGATGCTATCAGCACAATAATGGGAAGGAACAGCTTGATAAATGTGACCCTAGAAGTGATAAAGGAGTTTTTTCTTGGATACTCTCCACACAACAAAGCTTACAGAGTTTTCAATAGGAGAACACCGTGTGTTGAAGAGAGTGTCCATGTTATTTTTGATGAATTTAACATGTTCTCTGAGATTTCACAGGTATCACATGATGACTCCATTGGTTTGATGGAATTCACTGGAGAACAACCAACTGGTCAAGGCACTGAATATTTTACAGAACCGGGCTCACTCAATATGCCTCCAAATCTGAATGGAGAAGAGTCTGGAGGGGATCAAGGTGACTCGTATGAGAATCAGGTAAACAACTCAGGGGGAACTGGAGATCATGTTCCCAATCCAACTGAGTTACATGTAAGAGAGTCTCATCAGGAAAGTGAGCAAGTGTTTCCCCATGGAGAACACATGTCTGCATCATCTAAGGGGGAACACATGCCATCTAGTTCTAATGAAGGAAATGCACAACTGAATCAAATGTTTAAAAGTTTCAAATACTCATCTTCTCATCCCACTGAGAAAATATTGAGTGACATCAATAAAGGGATTCAAACTAGAAGATCTGTCTACCAAAACTTTTGTGCATCTTCCTCATTCTTGTCTAACATAGGACCAACTGATATTAAAACAACACTTCAAGATCCAAATTGGGTCATAGCTATACAAGGTGAATTGCACCAGTTTGAAAGAAACTGTGTGTGGCATCTTCAGCCTAGACCCAAAGGAAGATCTGTGATTGGTACCAGGTGGGTTTTCAGAAATAAACTTGATGACTTGGGTACCATAGTTAGAAATAAGGCTAGACGAGTGGTGCAAGGATACAATCAACAAGAAGGCATCGACTATGATGAGACCTTTGCACCAGTAGCCAGACTAGAAGCAATTAGACTTCTAATAGCCTTTGTTGCACACATGAACATGAAACTGTTTCAAATGCATGTCAAGATAAGATTCTTGAATGGATATTTGAAAGAGGAAGTGTTTGTGGAACAACCACCTAGTTTCACTGATTCACAGTTCCCTGATTATGTTTTTAAGATGGACAAAGCTTTATATGGTTTAAAACAAGCTCCTAGAGCATGGTATGAAATATTTTCCAACTTCTTGATGAAAAATGAGTATATCAGAGGAACAGTGGATAAGACCATGTTTACTAAAACAAAAGGGTATTACCTGATTGTAGTCCAAATATATGTTGATGACATATTGTTTGGTGCTACAAATCAGAGTTTATGTAATGAGTTTGCTGATCTTATGCAAAGTGAGTTTGAAATGAGCATGATGGGAGAACTTGGTTTCTTCCTTGGCCTACAAATCAAGCAAACATATGAAAGAATCATGATTCATCAGCAAAAGTACCTTCTGGAAATTCTGATGAAGTATGGCATGCAGAACAGTAAGGCATATGATATACCTGTTCCAACTTCCACAAAGCTTGATACAGATGACAAAGAAACAGCTGTTGATCCTACATTGTTCAGAGGCATGATTGGATCACTTTTGTATCTCTGATCGGTCCATTTTGGACCCATTTTCCGGCTTCATTTCACTTGTCTTTCGGGCCTTTTAGACTTTATTTCATTGGTTATTAGTATTTTAGTATAGAATTAGCTTATTTCATGGTTTCCTTCAATAATGTTGTGTTTTATTTGTTTTCTTGAATAATTAGGCTCAAAATGGAAGCATTTCAAGTGCTCTTGCATATATAGGCTTATTCAAAGACTCATATCTTTTTTTCTATAACTCTTTTTCAGGTTATTCTACTTGGAGAAGATTCCCTATTCCAAGATCTTTAATTTGATATATTATATGCTCAATTCCGCTAAGAAACGAAGGAGATATGAGCATTTGAAGACTGATCGTGCAATGTTTAACTGCACGATCGTGCAAGGTTCAACTGCACGATCGTGCAACTAAGTTGCACGATCGTGCAGCTTATTACTGCACACGTAAAATGTCATGTTTTTGGCCGTGTATTTTGGGGGGATTTATAGAGTTAGTTTTAGTTGAGTTTTTAGGCTATGTTTTAAACACTATGTTTGAGATTTTAGATAGAATTAGATTGTACTTTAGATACTCAAAAGTAGAAAAAACACTCTCTCAAATTCCTAGGTCTTCAATAATCAAGTAGAATAGATTTTGTTCTTCAAGTTCTTTGATTCACCATTGTTACTCAAGATTTCATAAGTTTACATTGAAGTTCCAATCCAGGTTTTATTTGTTTTCATTGTTATTTAGATTGTAATTCTCTAATTCTTGTTGTCATTTTAATTTCAATAGAATTAGTTCTTTGTTCTAGAATAGATTTAATTGAATTTCTTGAGTTTTGCTTTAATGGCTTCCATTAGTGAGTAGTTAGGTTTTCTAGGGATTGGATGACTTGATGTTATTGATTTTGGGGGTTTATCATTGATTGGTTGTGTTTGAATAATCTTGATTGCATTTTCTCTAGAATTCTTGAACCTTGCATGAAACCTTGGTGAAGTGCTCATGTTGAGTTTGGTGATTATTGATGTCTTTGATAATTGCTTTCAAGATTTCCATGAGAATTTCTTAATTGCTAGAGATAGTAATTAGGATTGTGAATTGATAAAAGTATTTGATGAACTCGATTTTGGGTTTTGTTAACTTGACTAATCGAGAGAGGTTAATTTAGCCAATCCTAGAATTTCCTATCGCCTAATTGAGAGAGGGTGTTGGGATTGAGTCCGTTAATGCTTTTCGAATATTCACTTTGCAATTGTGATAATCAAACATGAGTTAATTCAATGATTGTAATTCCTCCGATTGAGATAACGTTAGGGAGTCTAATCCTTAGAGTTTTAGTCATTTGATTTGGTTATTCAATTTGTTTAGTTTTCGATTCAATTTCACTATTCTTTAACAAGATTAAAACACCCTTGGATCATTATTGATCATGACTAATTCCGCGTTAGTTCCTCATGGATCGACCCTAGCTCCACTAATACTACGTATTAGTTTGTTAGATTTTATAAATTGTATATTTGGGAAGCAACTAGGGCCACGACACCCTAGGAGCCGATCAATCTCACTGTAAGCAGACCAGATATTGTATTTTTTGTAGGGTTATGTTCCAGATTTCAGAGTAACCCTAAGAATCACATTTGAAAGCAGTAAGAAGAATTATCAAGTATTTGATAGGTACTGATGATGTATGTTTATGGTATCTAAGAGGTAATATAGTTGAACTGGTTGGATACACTGATGCTGATTATGCAGGTTTCTTAGTTGACAGAAAGAGTACTTCAGGTATGGCACACTATGTGGGATCATGTTTGATCTCATGGGGTTCTAAAAAGCAGAAAACTATAGCTTTATCCACAGCAGAAGCTGAATATATTGCAGCTACTGCTTGTTGTTCTCAACTGCTTTAGGTAAAGAGTCAATTGAAAGACTTTAAAGTGTTGTTAGATAGAGTTCCTATCTTCTGTGACAACACTAGTGCCATTAACATCTCTAAAAATCCAGTTCAGCACTCAAAGACCAAGCACATAGAGATAAGACATCATTTCCTAAGGGATAATGTTGAAAACGGTCTAGTAGAGTTGCAATTTTGCAAGAGTGAGGATTAGATTGCTGATATCTTCACTAAACCATTAGGTAGGATTTCTTTTTGTAGACTTAGATAGCTTTTAGGGCTAATCAAAATTAGAAAGTATGACTTTACTTACACTTAGGTTAAGATTCTTTTAGTTAGACTAGAGGTATTAAAAATTGGTCCATTTGGTTGAAAAAGGCTTTTTATGACTGAACTCATTCCTTTTGGCTAGAATAATGTTCATGGATGTATGGATTGCTTGCATACACATTGTTGATTCCATTTTTTAAGTTTTGATGCATGAATAGGTGAGTTGTCTAAGTTGCCTAGAACAGTTGAACTGTGTAGTGATTTGAACCAGTACAGGTGAACAGCAGAATACTACAGATGCGTTTTTGTTGAATTAATTTTTGATAAAAATGAAAATAAGTATTTTATTCCTTCTGAAAGGGATAAGTACTTTGGATGTTGGTTTTTATTGATTAGGCATGCATGATAGATGGAAGGAAACTTCCACAAGTGCCTTTTTCTTAGCGGCAATTAAGGAAATTATTATGCTTTCTTTTGAAATTCTTTCTCTTGTAACTAACCACTACTCCCACTCCCTACATTTATTTTGCTTCAGTGTTGTTATATCATTCCAGACTTAGGCTTTACTTCATCATCTCTCTCTCTCTCTTCATCTTGCTTGGAATTAAAGAGCTTCATCTCTCAAAATTCTCTGATCCAAGCAAGAAAAATGGTTAGAACAAAGGGACTGGCTAAGGCTAAGAAGAAGAGCAATTCTGGGAATGTATCTTCATCACCTTCCATAGAAAAATTTGATTGCTCTATTGACAAGGGAAATGTATCTGATGCAGCAACACCACAGGTAACTAAACAACAAACACCAAAACCACCTTCAACATCAAAAACCTCAACAAACAAATCAACCTCAACCAGTAAATCCACATCATTACCAGCTGAGAAAACCCTCGAAACCGAAACCCTACTTTCTCCCACTCCTATCTCCATGTTACCTCCATCTACTGTACCCACATCACCTCAAACCACTCAAAATGAACCTTCAACCAAAGCTGAAGTTAAGGGGGAACAACAAGGTGACACTGTTCAAGCTGACAGGATTGTGTGAGAAACCCTATGCTAGCTTCATAACCTATTCTATGGAGCATGGTGTTTCCTACAACTTTTCAGCCCCAAGAACTCCACAACAAAATGGAGTAGTTGAGAGAAAGAACCGCACTCTAGAGAACCCAGCCCGAATTCCTAAGTTTGGGCTTACATGGGGAAAGAGTAAGAAATAAATCAACGAAATTTTCTAACCCAAAATTTCGGGTTATTACAATCACCCCTCCTTAAATAAATTTCGTCCTCGAAATTTACACAAGGAAGCACAAGGAAGCACAGAAATAGACAAAACACATCAATTAAAATAAATGCATCCTAACCCAGGTCACTACCCAAGGCTTCTCTCACTAGGTTTACCATTTCAGGCTAAGTTATGCTCTTGATACCCGAAAATCCGGGTATTCGAAAATTCGGACACGGAAACTGGATACCCGGATCTTTTTTTTGTCTCTTACAAAAAACAGTTTTTTTAAATAAAAAAATGCACTCTTTTTAATTAAAAAAACTTTTTTTAATTAAAAACAGTAATTTTTTTAATAAAAAAATGACAATTTTTTTATATTTTAAAAAAACAAACTGTACTGTTTTTATATTAAAAAATATGTTTTGTTTTTTTATTGGAAAAAATGCAGTTTTTAAATAAAAGAAAACTAATTTTTTTAATTTAAAAAAGAAAAAGAAAATGGTTTTATAATATTTTTTTAATTTTCTAATAAAAAAACTATTTTTTAATTTAAAAAAAATCTATTTTTAAAAAAGTAAAACTGGATACTGTGTAACCCGATTTTCAAAAATAATGACCCGAATCCGACCCGGTACTATTATTTTATTGCTCAACTACATAAATGAATAAAAAAATGGAGGGAAAAAAGTTGTCCCCACAACTTATTTCTTTTTAATCATTATCTTTTCTCTCTTGTTTAACATTAATTACATCCACAAAAAGACAAAATCCCACTCCCTTTCTACCCACTCCTTAAAAAAGTAAGAAAAGCTTTATGGTGCAATCTTTAAGGGACGGAGGGAGTATTGTATATTGTTTTGTGCATGTTTGACATGCAGGTATTCTAGTACTTAATGGAAAATAGCTTCATCAAAACTGAAGTGCGCTAACAATGGAGAATCCAAGTGTCCAAGTAGTGAAGAACATGAAGACTGAAGAAATAGCCTTAGGGCTTTTACTTTGTCTTTTTATTGTATAGAATTTTTAAGTAGTTTAGTAGATTTGTGATGTTTGATCTTGGTTCGTTAAAAACACCACACCAGTGTCTAGTGATTGTAACACAACTGATCTGAAAAACAGTTCCTAGAACAGTTCAGCAGACCAACAGGTTAACAAACTGACCCACGAAATAATTTGAAAGAATTCGATTCTTGAATTCTTTAAAGATCTTTGATAGAGGGGGATTTCTCACCAAATAAAAACCCCCGTCGTAGTAAGAGTGGGGATGTCGAACACGGGGAAGGTACTTCGCACTAGTCTAGGCATGAGCGTTGAATAAGCTAGGTCAATGGATGGTCGCGAGAGGCGGAGAGAACTACGGGAATTAACTAAAGATACACTATGGAAACAAGAATAAAAAGGACTAGGGTAAGAGATCACAACTCAAACCACCATGAATTGTGAATCAATCAAACTTAGACATAGGCCATGGATAAAGGGGAGGTCATTCTAAGATCGCACTACTCTTTCGAGCTAGTACGATGACCGAAAAGACATGTACAACCCACTTTCGTGCAGCGACACGTCTATCAAGCCTTAAGCACAAAATCACGAAGACCAGTAACTTTCCCTTGATCGAAGGCCCAACTTTCGTGGTGCTTCCATCAATCGGGCAAAGGAAGTCATCACCCACATTCACCTTTCGGTCCTTCGGTGGGGATTCTTCAATGAATCCTATGTTAGCTAGACACAAGACTCAACATTACCGAATCCTAAGGTACCGACAATATCACAACCAAGCCTAAACACGACTAAACCACAAACATAGAGGATTTGAGAAGATTACTCAAACCCTAGAAACTAAACTACTTAAACATAATTAACAATAACATAATTAAAACTAAAACTAAAAACATAAATAATAACTAAAATTAAGAACAACTAAATTAACAAACTAAAACATAAAACTGAGAACAACTAACCTAACAAACTAACAATTAAACATAAAACTAAACTAACACCAAAACCTAAATAAACTACCAACTAAAACCAACAAGAAACAAACATAATAACTAAAACAACAAACAAATAACAAACATAAACAACTAAACTAACAATTAAACAACAAAAAGCAAGAAATCAAAGCAATAAAAGAAAGCAATAAAGTACCTTGAAGATTGAAGAGCAAGCTAAGATGACATTGAAGAACAAAACTAGAGATTCAATACATAAATTAAAGTGTTTGATACCAAAGAAATCTAAAGGGTTACAAGTTAAGCTAAGGTGAGAGAAGAGACTCTCACGAGCTCCAATCTAGGGTTACAAGATGAGCTTTCAAAGTATATATACAATAGTAATTTACAAAGCAAAAACGCAGCCAGAAAACGCGAGAAAACAGAGCTGCCAAAAGGAGCGGCCGTGCAAGAATGAGGAGCGACCGCTCCTTTGGTCAGGTGCTTAATTCTTCATTTCAGAGCTTGGGCGCGACCGTGCTACTAGGGGAGCGACCCCTCCTTTTCCAAAAAGCCTCTAATGTGCCTTGGCTCAGATATCCGATGCTCGAACGACTCCTCGCATTCCGTGAAGTATGAGTTACATACAAAAATGGGGAAAACGACCAAAAAGGAGTAGCATATAGCAAGAATACTGCAAAATAGCCGAAGCACAACTAAACTACAAAAAGGAAATAAAAATGGCAAAATAAAATAAGAAAAGGGAAAACTAAGCTATAAAACTAACCGTAAAGGTAAGAAAAACACTAACAAAAAGTCGGTTATCAAACTTCCCCAAACTAAAATGTTGCTTGTCCCCAAGCAACTACCGCGCGAAGAGTTCGACAAATCCCTCAGGAGAGGAATTCTACAAGGGACTAAGGACTCCTATTACAGTCTTAAGACGCACAAATCCCAATGCTAGGAACTAACTAAACTAAGGACTAAAACCTTTCACACATTAGAACCTTAAAGGACTACGAGGTATCTAAGCCTAAACAACCTAACAACCGTCAAGCACCCTTGAATAATCTTAGATATAAGTCGGTGGCGGGAAAAATACTCCGTGAGGGAGTCATGAAGAACAAAGGAAAGGACACTCACGTCTCGCCGGAGTTAGCGTCTCTCGAAATTTGACAAGTGACGCCGCATACCAAAGATGAGACCTTTTGAGAACATGAAATCAATAGGGCTTAAGGTCATAACATCTTACATACAAGGTCCGAAACTACAAATAACTACCGACCGACCGTTAGGATAATTTACAATAGGACACTGTTTGGCTAAGAAAACTACTATCTCCTTCTCTAATTATGTACATTTTTTTTCTTTTTCTTTTTCTTTTTTTTTTGAAGAAAATACTAAAAAAAAAGCGTATAAACAAGTAAAACTAAAAACATATGACATAATAAACATAAATAATTAATAACTAATATTTTTTCTCTTTTTTTTTTTAGAGAAGGAGTTACAATACTCGAATAATTACACTATTACAAAATTTACAAGGACCGAAAATAAAACCCGATGCTATGACGTAAGATGGTGCCTAAATCATGTTCCAAGTCTCGAAAGAGCAGTAGCAATTCACAAGTAAAAAATCAGAGCTAAAAGAAACAGATAAACTTAAACCGACGAGGGATACAATGCAACGCTCAGAAATGAATAACCCTAAAGTGGTCTAATTAAGGCAGGAGCTCGAAACCTCACCTAGGTTCAAAAACCACCGATTCAGCGTCAACTAAACAAGGGACAACCTCGTACCACAAACCGACTTGGATACACATCTAGTCCTAAAGGTTTCTCCTAAAAGGGAAAAGCATTCTATCCTAAGAGTTAGTAAAAAGCATTGAAAATTGTGCGGACTCACGACTCTAAAGGAAAGAAAAGTCCCTATAAGGATTCCCCTAGTTTCGTCATCGGGAGACAACTAAACCTAGAAAAATAAAATGGAGAAAAGAAAATAAACTACGAAAATAAGCTACATGCAAAAATGGAAAAAAATAAAAGAAAATAAACTATGAAAATAAACTATGAAAATAAACTAATATGCAAAAACTAATAAAAAGAAACTAAGGAAAATAAGAAAAGAAAAATAAACTACGAAAATAAACTAATATGCAAAGCATTAGGATTATCAAAGGAGCAAAGAAACCATGGAGGCATACTACACCTAAAAGGAAACAACCAATCAAGAACAGCTGCACAACACAAGAACACCTACTGGACTGACTAGATGAACACCAGAAAAATGAGCACTAGGCTACCCCCCCAAAACTCCCCCCGAACTAAGCAAGAAAGCACCAAGTGACCTAAGGGAACACCCCCCCAAACTAATGTGGAGCACTGTCCCAATGCTCCCGCATACGTCGATCCAAATCCTGACGTACCCGGATATCCTCCTCGGAAGTATGGAAGTTAAAGGTCAAATCCACACCGTCGGGCATGTCAATAGGGTAACTAACGTGAGGTGGGAGAGTGTAATCAGGCCTGTTCCAATACATGCCTATCACGAAAGGTCGCTCAGCAAAGGGCTCCGAACCGCCATGGTAATCAGGGAGCTAACCATCCTCAGGCATCGCGGGGTCCCCATTAGGGTTACAAGCACCGGGGATGCGATAATACAAGGATGGGTGGTCCCGCGGTGGGAAGTACGGGTATGTGGGTTGTCTATCATTCCACCCTGGTGGGGTTCCTTGCTGAGGAGGTCTAAATGGGTAGTTAAGGAAAGGGGAAAAATTGCCACGGCTCACGTGAAAGTGACAGAGCTGGGTGTTCATCAAGTCATGTGTAGCTCGGTCGCTCTCGATCTGATCGAGGCGCGAGCTAATATGTCCAAACCCCTGAGCTAAATCGGTTCGCGTAGCTTGCCTGCCCTCGATGTGATCGAGGCGCGAGTTAAGCTACGCGAAAGCATGTGAAATATCAAACTGGGAGGAGCTAGAAACTTCTCCCTGCTCAAAGGTGGGTCCAGTCGGGGTGTAACGACCCGACTTTTCTAGACTGTCGATTTACGAAGGAAATCGACAAATGGATCACTACCAACATAAACTAAATAGCATTATTAATAATTAACATCCAATACTCCTTTTATTAACTAAACTAACTAAATAATATCCTCAAAGTCCGAAAACAAATACTAGAATACGTAATAATAATACTGTTCCTTCCCAACAGGCTGGGATATACTACTTAATAAATAAAAGAAGGCATAAACTAGACTCCGGGTTCACTATACTGCTCTCATCAACACACAACCCGAAATATAAAGGAGCCCACTTATGCGTCTGCATCATCACCTGAAATGGGGGGGGTCCACCGTCAGTGGCGAGTAACTAGGCTGTCCCGCTTAAATGAGGGACCGCTAACCATATAATAGCATAGAATTAACCAGGTAAATCATACAAAAATACATACGAGAATGCATACAAGAATACGTGGAAAAATACGTATAAAAATATGTAGAAATATACGTAGAAAAATACGTATAAAAATACATACGAAATACGTAGAAAAATACGTATAAAAATACATACGAAATATGTAGAAAAATACGTATAAAAATACGTACAAAATACGAGTACAATATGTATAAAATACCTGCAAAATACGGTTAGACATACATACAACATACGTATAAAATACGAGTACAATACGTATAAAATACGAATAAAAATACATACCGAATACAGACAAATACGGATACGATACGCATATGAATACAAGCCAAAGATACTCGTACAAAATACATGGAATACACGTACAAGGCACACCATGAATGCATATAAATACAGACTTACCAGACGTACGCAGCGGAAGACTTATCATTACATAAATACAACATATACACACGAAAATACACATAAATACTCATATAACAGATTCCTTCCCGTGAAATACTTATCTTGTCATATTTTACCCAAAACCGTTCTTTTAATCATCTTATTGGACCGGTCATTATAGCTCATAAGGATGCCCGTGTACATCCCAACTTTCCTAAAACATGCCGGGAAGAACCCGTGTATTCAACCCATAGCCCTCCTTTGCAAGAACTAAGCCTAAGCTATGGCCATAACTCCTAAATAGCAGCCCGTGTACTACTACTTAGACGACTACATATCTTAAGATCCAGAACTGCCCAGAGACCGCAGTAGGGCAGTGGCTTCGACTTAACCCCATCTGATGACCCGTGTATCACCAAATGGGCGTCCGTATCTTATCTTGTCTTATCTAAAGGTCGTCGTGAGACCACTAATTATTAACATCTTATAACTTGTCCCTTTAGTCATATTGTTACTTTCCTTCATATTGCAACTTATCCTTATTAATTCTTTTTAATTCCTTTAATTATATTAATTCCTAAAATTACCTTCTAAAATATTATAAGTCAAAAATTAAACTTAAATTGATCAAACATCATTAGGACCACTCGACATTTTTAATAACCAACTAATAATTAAATAAATTCATTAAATCATCATATAAACAATTAAATAATTCATCTAAATTAACAATTAACAACAAATATTACCTAAAACATGATAAAAATCCTATTTTTCCTACTTCATACCACTCGACATATATATAATAATAACCAATATTAATACTTTAAATTAATAAACACAATCATCAATAATTAATAATAAAACTTAATAATAACAATTAAAATCATGCCTTAAACATTTAATCATCAAACATGGACTAAACAAGATTAAAATCAGTTCTTTTGACACTCATATCACACGGCTTTTCAAGGATCAAACAAACATCAAGAATAATTTCAAGAATCATTAGTATCATGATTAAATTAAAGATTAATTAGAGATTAGTAATAATAATTCAAGAATTATCAAGATTAATCATAAAAATTAGATTTTTAATTCCCTTAAATACTCCTATGCCATTCGACATATATCAATATCAAGAACAAAAATAATTCTTTTTAATTCAAGAATTTAATATAACAATTAAACATTAAAGACTAACATAATAATTCAAGAAAATATCATAAAAATCATCATAATACTCCATGCGTCACTCGACATTCAAGGAATTAATCAAGAACAAAATTCAACAATTTTCATACAATTATTCAACATAATTATACATTTAAATGAATTATTTTAAGCATAAAATTAATTAAAACATGTAAAGATTCATCAAGGTTTCATAAACATATCAAGAAAATACATAGTAAAAATCATCATGTCATTCGAAATTTTTAGGTGATCATGATACTAATCCTATCAATTTTCCTAGCTTAATCCTAATTAATTATACAATTAACTTGTAACAAATTTAAGAGAAAAAGTCTAGTTACGTTATATTAGGAAGAAAATCAAGAAAACTCTCCCTTGGAGCTTTGAAAATACACGACCAACTATAGGAACTTTTTAGGGTTTTTTTCCTTGAGAGCTTTTTGAGTAGTATTGAGATTAGGGTAAAAATATAAGTATTGTTCCTATTTTAATTAAAAGGAACAAAAGAAAACAAAAACAATAAAGAAGCTTAAGGGGGCCGTGAGGGAGGGAGGAAAATAGGGGAGAGTGAGTGATTTTAGGTAGACTTAGTATAGTTGGTTAAACTAGATCTTACTAATTCAAAAATATAATTGAAATATTATTAATTAAATAATTATAGAATTAACTAATTAATAATAAATTGGAAAGAAAAATCATCTTGGCCATTACATGAGAGGGCCGGCCAAGCTAAGAGAAAATTGGGTCTTTGGGCCCAATTTCGAGATAAGGAACAGAAATGAAAACAAACAGTCCAATTAAACGGGCCTTTTGGACTTAGAATAATAAAATAATATTAATTAACCGCGAAATTTTTTGGCCCTAAATTTCGGGTTATTACACGGGGGCCGCTCGGGAACCAAGTCCCGTCAGCCTCGCACGTGCTCTCTACGAGAAGCGTGCTCAGTCCGTATAGCATGGGAGGGGAAAGTCTCAGCAATGACGCGACTGTCCTCCTCGGAGAGGGGCTCAGGTGAAATGAGCCAAGGACGATTGCGAGTAACATCGGAAGCGTTCCGGCTCGGCAAATAAGAATGATGGGTCCCTCCCACCATCCAGCTATAACGATGCTCCTGCTCAAGAACTCGTACGAAACACGAGTTCGTGAGGTACTCGTCATCGAGAAGGTAGTGTGAACCAGCTCTCTCAGAACGAGTGAAGTAGCGATCGTGGCCTAGGGAGCGGGCTATAACAGTGACTAGGCCCCCTAGCTGGATGGCGGCTGTACGGTGGCGCTCCTATCGTAACTCACAACATCTCTCTATAAACAACCACCCGGTATTAATCCGGGCGGTTGGATCCTCCAAAGGGTAGGCGGCGAGGTATAGCATCTTTAGCTCTTTTGTGTTGATTTTACTCAAATCAGCTTTTAAATAAACTAAAAAACAAATGAGCCTATGAAAAATGCGGATGGCAGGATGTTGGAGTTCGGAGGCATAACACTCTCGGCTCACAAAATGAGCGCCCGCTCCAGAGATTGTCCGCCACACCGCAGTAGGGTTAAATCCCTCGATTTCGCCTAAGTTAAAAATAGAGTTCCGAGGATCACAGTGAAATATATCGTTTAAACGAGTCAGAGAGATCTTGTGTGATTTATTGTACAACTGAAATTGAATGTTGTACTCAGGAAATTCGTCGTCCGACGAGGTGCGTTCATAGTGCAATGACGCAATGAACTCGCGGACAATGTGTACAAATGTGTACTCCGGGGGTAAATCCAAAAATTCGCCCCAACCAAAGTTGGTGGCCAGCTGTCGCACCACATCATCCACCCCTAAAAATCTAGCAATGCTAGGGTCATAGAATCGGGTGGGGTGGATCTTCCGAGACCCAAGTGTCTCAAATTGGGCCCGGAAGCCTTGTGTGCGGATAGGAGGTTGAACGGGATCGTTCTCACGCTCGACATCAGGATTGGTCGAGCCTGAGCCACGCTGCCGTTTTTTAGGGCCATGGGTAGTGAATCAAGCAACCAAAAGCAATTAAAATTGTCTCGCAAATAATATGTTCTAATTAAACGACTACAACAAAAATCCAACAGCAGTCCTAAGGTCAATCTAGCAGCTTCAAACCTACTCAGTCAATGACTAAGGGGCCTAACTCCAAGTGCCCCGAAGCCACACAAAAACAAAAAAATCAATGAAAATCAAGCAACAAAATGTCACCTAAAATTCAACAATTAAATTCAAACAACAAATCCAAACAACAACCCAACCAACAAATTCATACAAATAAAGTCCAAATACAAGAAATGAACCAAAAATATGCTTGAAAATGAAAAGGGTTGAAGATTTTATACCAAATGGAGTATGAAAATACCCCTTACTACCTCCTTGAAGTGAAGAATTGCAATGAGACAAATTGTGTTGCTTGTTTGTGCTAAAATCCCACAAATTCGAACCCCAAACCACGTATTTTTTTGGTTTTCTGTTTTTTTTTTTATTTTTCGGATTTTTCTCTTTTTTTGAAAAAAAAATTTCTTTTTTTTTAAGAAGAAGAAGAACCCAAATGGAAGCCTAAACCCACGAAAACGGTGGCTTAAACTCACGAAAATGGCAGCCTAAACCACGATTTTGTTTTTTCGGATTTGTGGAAGATGGAACAAAAGAGGTGGGAGCAATGTGTTTAAATGGAGAATGGGAGGAGTGAAGAAAGTGATAAAATTGGAGATTTTGGATGGTGGTTGAGCTTTGTTGAAGCTTTAATGGAGGTAAGAAGGTGGAGAAGATGAAGGAGAGAGGGTTAGGGTTCTTCGTGGTTTGGTTCTCTGATTTGTTTTTCTGAAGTTTGAATGAGAGTGAGGAGAGAGAAGAGATGAATTCGAACTTAAAAAAAAAGTTCGGATCAAAAGGTGCGGCCGTGCAAGTTAAAGGAGCGACCGCTCCTTTTGTAAAAAATGCTATTGGAATTAAGAATCCGTCCAAAGGAGCGGTCGTGCATGTGCAAGGAGCGACCGCTCCTTTTGGTTTTCAGCTACCGGAAATTTGTACACACGAGGAAAAGCTATGTTGTGAAAATGGGCGCGCCCGTGCATATCCAAGGAGCGACCGCTCCTTTGAGTTCAGTAGCTACTGCCTCTTTTCTTCCACATTTTCACACCCTTGCAAGTTGTTCATTAAGGGCGCTCCTCCATAGGAGCGGCCACGCATTATGTTGGAGTGACCGCTCCTTTCTCTGCTTCCCAAATTCGTGCTTCTCTTCTCCTTTGCATTGTGATGGCCAAAGGGGGACTTATCTAGATCAAAATGCTATATTTTCATTCCTTTGGCTCATCACATCATTACGGACTCCTTCTCGCACTCGTCCCAAAAATGAAGCTCGCATTCATGCTCATTATCTGCACAAAATTCAAATGACATACCAAAACGAGCATAAAATGGAACTCAAAAATAATAAAATAAAAGCAAAAATCATTATTTACTCTAAAAAGCAATAAACCACGGGTTGCCTCCCGAGAAGCGCATGTTTAACGTCCCGAGCCTCACGAACTAGCCGGACACAGGGACTAAGACATAGAAGAAAAACTATGTCAAAGTCATCCAGCGGGACACAACCACCCGGGGCTCTGTAAATAGCCCCGTAAAGCTCGCAAGAGCTTGTCAAACACAATGGCACTCAACTCATTAAAAACCACATAAGCGATAGTTAAATTAAGCAAAGAAAACGGTTTAAAAAACGGCATCCTATGCTTATGTGGGAGTGAGTGCCCACAGGGAGGTAAATTAAAATAAAAACTACAAAAAGAAAAATCAAATAAAGTAGGGGGAACACCTCCATACACCTCACTTGCCTTGGTTTCTGGAAGAGAAACATGGGAGTCAAGATAAGAGATGATGACCTCGGATGGAGGTGATATGAGCACGGATAATAGTGGAGTACAGTGGGATGTGAATAGACGAAGTTAAATCCTCCTAAAAAGGGAATAAGAGAATGTGGTATAACCACATCCTCCACATTAACTACCTCGTCGGTTTCACTCGACTCTGCTATGAGGGCCTCATCCTCTACAACATCACATGACGATATGAGAGTGTCATGATTCTCATCACAACATTGCCAATAAATGTCATCATCTATGCGAGTCGGGATGGTGTGCTCGACTATGAGGGGTGAGGGATCGAATTCATGACTAAGGTCATCATCGAAGGACTCACCTAGGGGAATATGAGGTGAATCAACTATGTTCATGCCAAGACCTTGTAAATATTCATCAAAAACATGATTAAGCGAACTCGATTCATGTGAAAATGATGAGAAAAATCAAAGGTGGTGGCATGAGGTGATGGTTGATTAAAACCATATTCCTCAAGTGCAGTCAACTCATGACTATAATCATGTATTCCTTGGCTAGTTATATCCCACTCATAGGTGTCCTTAGCGAGACACTCGAATAAGAGCCAAGCTCTATCCAAGTCGAGAGCTAAGAAGTCGCCATGAGATAGGTATTTTATCCAATTTCTCGTCTCATAGTTCAAACCCTCATACAACATATTGCATATATCCCACTTACCAAAATTATGATTAAGCGGAAGAGAACTTCCGATCCTGTCATAATACACCCAAAACGGCTCATGCTCATATTGGGGATCAATCAAAGGAGTGGCCATAAGGCCCTAATATTCACAAAAATAAAGAAAAAGAAAGACCTAGAACCATTCTACTCAACCTAAACTAATGGCATTGCCTTCCCCGGCAACGGCGCCAATTTGATAGAGGGGGATTTCTCACCAAATAAAAACCCCCGTCGTAGTAACAGTGGGGGTGTCGAACACGGGGAAGGTACTTCGCACTAGTCTAGGCATGAGCGTTGAACAAGCTAGGTCAATGGATGGTCGCGAGAGGCGGGGAGAACTACGGGAATTAACTAAAGATACACTATGGAAACAAGAATGAAAGGGACTAGGGTAAGAGATCACAACTCAAACCACCATGAATTGTGAATCAATCAAACTTAGACTTAGGCCATGGATAAAGGGGAGGTCATTCTAAGATCGCACTACTCTTTCGAGCTAGTACGATGACCGAAAAGACATGTACAACCCACTTTCGTGCGGCGACACGTCTATCAAGACTTAAGCACAAAATCACGAAGACCGGTAACTTTCCCTTGATCGAAGGCCCAACTTTCGTGGTGCTTCCATCAATCGGGCAAAGGAAGTCATCACCCACGATCACCTTTCAGTCCTTCGGTGGGGATTCTTCAATGAATCCTATGTTAGCTAGACACAAGACTCAACATTATCGAATCCTGAGGTACCGACAATATCACAACCAAGCCTAAACACGACTAAACCACAAACATAGAGGATTTGAGAAGATTACTCAAACCCTAGAAACTAAACTACTCAAACATAATTAACAATAACATAATTAAAACTAAAACTAAAAACATAAATAATAACAAAAATTAAGAACAACTAAATTAACAAACTAAAACCTAAAACTAAGAACAACTAACCTAACAAACTAACAATTAAACATAAAACTAAACTAACACCAAAACCTAAATAAACTACCAACTAAAACCAACAAGAAACAAACATAATAACTAAAACAACAAACAAATAACAAACATAAACAACTAAACTAACAATTAAGCAACAAACAGCAAGAAATCAAAGCAATAAAAGAAAGCAATAAAGTACCTTGAAGATTGAAGAGCAAGCTAAGATGACATTGAAGAACAAAACTAGAGATTCAATACATAAATCAAAGTGTTTGATACCAAAGAAATCTAAAGGGTTACAAGCTAAGCTAAGGTGAGAGAAGAGACTCTCACGAGCTCCAATCTAGGGTTACAAGATGAGCTTTCAAAGTATATATACACTAGTAATTTACAAAGCAAAAACGCAGCCAGAAAACGCGAGAAAACAGAGCTGCCAAAAGGAGCGGACGTGCAAGAATGAGGAGCGACAACTCCTTTAGAGGAGCGGCCGTGCAAAGAAGAGGAGCGACCGCTCCTTTGGTCGGGTGCTTAATTCTTCATTTCAGAGCTTGGGTGCGACCGTGCTACTAGGGGAGCGGCCCCTCCTTTTGCAAAAAGCTTCTAATGTTCCTTGACTCAGAAATCCGATGCTCGAACGACTCATCGAATTCCGTGAAGTATGAGTTACCTACAAAAATGGGGAAAACGACCAAAAAGGAGTAGCACATAGCAAGAATACTGCAAAATAGCCAAAGCACAACTAAACTACAAAAAGGAAATAAAATGACAAAATAAAATAAGAAAAGGGAAAACTAAGCTATAAAACTAACCTAAAAGTTAAGAAAAATAGTAACAAAAAGTCGGTTATCAATCTTGCACGTGGTTAAGTTAGTTTGGTAATCAATGTTAAGTGCGAAAAACCCACGTATCTTTATGAGATCTCAGCAAATCTTCGAGATTATTTATTTCGAATATTTGATCTCAACATTAAATGGGTTTAATAATTATGGTTACAAAAACCCTCTTGATTAGAATAATTTGGGTTGTTCTAACTGTCTATATATAGTAGCACTTAATGAACAAAAAACAAGCCAAGTAGTGAGACTCTCCACAAACTTTATTGAGTAATATTTTTGAGAGTCCAAAAGATCAAACAGAACAGTTTACAAACTACAAGAGCATTAGAAAAAAACCCAGAACTTAACTTCATCACTTGTAAGCTTTTGAGAAGAAAATTTCTAAGAGAAACTTTATGTAATTCGTCACTAATAGAGGGGTTATTGATTGGGAGCATTTGAGTGTTCATTTGCGAGTGCTTGTCAGTTCAAGTGCGAAACTGCACTCTTGGGTTGAGAGTGAGGAAAGTCTGTCGTATGAGTTTACGATAGCAATTGTACTATCTTTTTTTCATCAGAGTTGATAATAAAAGATTGGTAGCGAGAGTAGGAGGATGTAGGCACAGTTGTCGAACCTCGTTAAATCTGTGTGTTCTTTATTTGATTTATATTTACTGCTTTAGTGTTCTAGATATTTCCGCTGCTAAACCAGTTCTCTGGTTCTATTGCTAGAACAATTCAAGAAAAAGTTGATAAAGAAAATTTTAAAGAAACACTCAATTCGCCCCCCTCTTGACTGCTATTGGGACCTTCAATTGGTATCAGAGCAAGTGCTTTTCGTAAGGGTAACACCTAGAAAAGAAGATCCATGGCTTCCCACGAGTTAAATGCAATGGGGTATGACAACAAGACACCCAAGTTTAATTACAAGAACTATGCCTGGTGGAAAGATAGAATGAATAACATCATTATTGGTATAGATTATGAGTGTTGGTTGGTCATGAAGAATGGTCCATTGCAAATCACAATCAGTGACGACTTGGGCAAAACAGTTGCTAAAACAGAAGACCAGTACACAAGTGCAGACTTCAAGAAATTAGACAAAAATGCATAGGCGATGTTAATCCTTCAACAAGCTATTGGCGAAAGCGAAACAAATAGAATATCAGCATGGATTTCAGCCAAAGAGATTCGGGACACTCTTGAACTTGCCTTTGAAGGCACCAGTGAGGTAAAACATTCCAAGATTGATTTATTAATGTCTAAATATGAATAGAAATGAAAACATTAATGACTGTTTTGGAAGATTTATGACAATAGTAAATGATCTTAAGTCTCTTGGAAAAACCTTCACTGATGAAGACATGGTTAGAAAAGTGTTCCCTTATGACCCATGAAATGCTAGTTGATTCAAAGAGTGAAAAAGACCCAGTCAAGAGTGTTGCAATGAAGAGAATAGTTGAAGAAGAGGATGACATTTCTATGATGGCAAAAATATTTGAGAAACACTTCAGGGCTCAAAGGAAAAACATGAGGAACAAAGGTTCAGGAAAACAAAGAACCTTCAACACTGGATGTTTCAAGTGTGGAGTAACAGGTCACATCATTCATGACTGTCCAAAGTGGAAAGGTAAACAGTCCAGGAAGGAAGATAAGCGAGCCTTCAAGAGAGCTATGGTAGCAGCTCTGTGGGGAAATTCTGACTCTGGTTCAGATGAAGAAGAAGAAGAAGAAGAAAACCCTAATGACGATAAGTGTATGACAGCCATCCTAGAACAGAGTGGTGAAATAGTTCAGGAGAACAGTTTATCACATGTGTGCCTCATGGGGAAAACAGTTGGATCAAGCTCTCAACAGGTAACAATTTCCAAAATCCGTGAGGACATCTATGAGTATGACAGAGATAATATGCTTGAATGTTTAGATACAATGCTTGATCAATGTCTTGAGTTAAGTAATGCGCTGCTTATAAAGATGGTAAAAAGAAATTAAAAGAAAAAACCGGACAGTGTGAAATATCTAATGCCAGTTGTGATCATTTGGAGGAGTTATGTCTTAACCTGAAAAATGAAATAGCTGAATTAGAAGTTTCACTTGATCAATGCAAGGTGGAATTGGAAACAGTTAAATCTAACCCATCACAGAATGTATGTTTTATCTGATGATGAGGAAGACCTAACTGGTCCCCTGGTGAAAATTTTTCAAAACCCAGAGGATCCAATTAATCTTGATGTTGTCAAAACTAAGGCAGGAACCTTAAGCAAATCTGGTCTGTTAAACGGTTTTTGTCTTCTCCTGGAAGAAGTTAAAGATTTGCATAAGGAGCTTGTCTCAGCCAGAACAACACAAACCACCATGGTCAATGTAGAGTCAAGCACCAAGGTTAGTAAGATGATCGATGATTATGAAGGTCAAATATGTGATTTACATATTGAGCTTTGTAATCTCAAAGAGAAAACAGAAAACAGTCTGCTCACAATCTGAACGAGTCTTTGGTTTCAGATCTAAGATTAGAATTTGCAAATTTGAAAATTGATTTTAAATCCTTAGATGACAAGAATAGCCGTCTAATCAAGATTCTTGAAACCAAAGAACATGAGCTGCAAAATATTCAGAAACTTGTGGACAAACTGTTAAAGGCAGAAAAGAACTTAAGTCAAGTTATGTCTCTAAAGAGCAACAAAGGTAAAGCTGGTCTAGGGTACACCAAAAGGAAAGCTAAGCCTAATTGGTCACCCAGAGAGACCACTTGGATAACTGAGTTTAATAAGGGAAAATATGTGACTACCAAGGACATACATGTTTGCTATCATTGTGGCAAAGGTGGTCACATAATTGATGAGTGCATCCACAAGAAAAGGAACAAGGAAAGAAACACTAAACATGTTAAGAAGGTCTGGGTTAGGAAGGAGCAATCTGAGTTAACTGTTTGTCAACAGGGACACAAACCAGTTTGGATTCCTAGGACTATTGTTTGATCTGATTTTACAGGGCAAGTTGAAAGGGGATACCCACTGGTATTTGGACAGCAATTACTCAAGACACATGTCTGGACATAAAGAACAGTTCCTTCCACTTATAGCCCATGATGGAGGAAGAGTAATATTTGGGGAAAACAGTAAGGGTACTATTGTTGGCCTAAGTAAAGTTGGTAAGTCTCTCTCCCAATAAATAGATGATGTGTATTATGTTAAAGGCTTGCAACATAATCTCTTGAGTATTTCTCAATTATGTGACAAAGGCAACAGAGTTGAATTTCAAGCAGACTTGTGTCACATAGTTAACAGTCAAACATGTCAACTTGTCTGTCAAGGAACTAGAAAAGATGACATCTATGTTCCTTATCTGGATCAAATTCCTTAGGACAAGTCCATCTGTTTGAAAGCTGTAACAGATAAGAATCAATGGCTTTAGCATAAGAGGTTTGGACATGCTAGCCTGACACTTCTGAACAAGCTTAAGTCAAATGACTTGGTTGTTGGTCTACCTGACATCAAGTATGAAATTGACAGAGTTTGTCGTGAATGTGCTAAAGGAAAGCATGTAAAATCTTCTTTTAAACCAAAGATAGTGATCAGCACAAGCAGACCACTTGAATTAATTCATATTGATTTATGTGGACCCATGACTTTTCCAGGTAGACTTGGACATTGTTTCTATCCTCTAAGGATGAGACATTTGAAGACTTTGAAGCCTTGATCAAACTATTACAGAACCAGTTAAGCACTACACTTGTTGCCATAAGATCAGACCATCGTAATGAGTTTGACAATGCAAGCTTCATTGAGTTTTGTAGAGAAAATGGAGTAAGTCACAACTTTTCTTCCCCAAGAACACCTCAACATAATGGAGTAGTTGAGAGGAAGAACATAACATTGGAGGAGATGGCCAGAACAATTTTCATTGAAAGTGGTCTCCCTAAGATTTTTTGGGAAGAAGCTGTTCATACAGCTTGTTACATTCTGAATAGAGCCTTGTAAAGACCATTGGTGAAGAAAACACCTTATGAACTTCTAAAGGGTAGAAAACCCAATATTGCACATCTAAGAATTTTTGGATGTAGATGCTATCAGCACAATAATGGGAAGGAACAGCTTGATAAATGTGACCCTAGAAGTGATAAAGGAGTTTTTTCTTGGATACTCTCCACACAACAAAGCTTACAGAGTTTTCAATAGGAGAACACCGTGTGTTGAAGAGAGTGTCCATGTTATTTTTGATGAATTTAACATGTTCTCTGAGATTTCACAGGTATCACATGATGACTCCATTGGTTTGATGGAATTCACTGGAGAACAACCAACTGGTCAAGGCACTGAATATTTTACAGAACCGGGCTCACTCAATATGCCTCCAAATCTGAATGGAGAAGAGTCTGGAGGGGATCAAGGTGACTCGTATGAGAATCAGGTAAACAACTCAGGGGGAACTGGAGATCATGTTCCCAATCCAACTGAGTTACATGTAAGAGAGTCTCATCAGGAAAGTGAGCAAGTGTTTCCCCATGGAGAACACATGTCTGCATCATCTAAGGGGGAACACATGTCATCTAGTTCTAATGAAGGAAATGCACAACTGAATCAAATGTTTAAAAGTTTCAAATACTCATCTTCTCATCCCACTGAGAAAATATTGAGTGACATCAATAAAGGGATTCAAACTAGAAGATCTGTCTACCAAAACTTTTGTGCATCTTCCTCATTCTTGTCTAACATAGGACCAACTGATATTAAAACAACACTTCAAGATCCAAATTGGGTCATAGCTATACAAGGTGAATTGCACCAGTTTGAAAGAAACTGTGTGTGGCATCTTCAGCCTAGACCCAAAGGAAGATCTGTGATTGGTACCAGGTGGGTTTTCAGAAATAAACTTGATGACTTGGGTACCATAGTTAGAAATAAGGCTAGACGAGTGGTGCAAGGATACAATCAACAAGAAGGCATCGACTATGATGAGACCTTTGCACCAGTAGCCAGACTAGAAGCAATTAGACTTCTAATAGCCTTTGTTGCACACATGAACATGAAACTGTTTCAAATGCATGTCAAGATAAGATTCTTGAATGGATATTTGAAAGAGGAAGTGTTTGTGGAACAACCACCTAGTTTCACTGATTCACAGTTCCCTGATTATGTTTTTAAGATGGAGAAAGCTTTATATGGTCTAAAACAAGCTCCTAGAGCATGGTATGAAATATTTTCCAACTTCTTGATGAAAAATGAGTATATCAGAGGAACAGTGGATAAGACCTTGTTTACTAAAACAAAAGGGTATTACCTGATTGTAGTCCAAATATATGTTGATGACATATTGTTTGGTGCTACAAATCAGAGTTTATGTAATGAGTTTGCTGATCTTATGCAAAGTGAGTTTGAAATGAGCATGATGGGAGAACTTGGTTTCTTCCTTGGCCTACAAATCAAGCAAACATATGAAAGAATCATGATTCATCAGCAAAAGTACCTTCTGGAAATTCTGATGAAGTATGGCATGCAGAACAGTAAGGCATATGATATACCTGTTCCAACTTCCACAAAGCTTGATACAGATGACAAAGAAACAGCTGTTGATCCTACATTGTTCAGAGGCATGATTGGATCACTTTTGTATCTCTGATCGGTCCATTTTGGACCCATTTTCCGGCTTCATTTCACTTGTCTTTCGGGCCTTTTAGACTTTATTTCATTGGTTATTAGTATTTTAGTATAGAATTAGCTTATTTCATGGTTTCCTTCAATAATGTTGTGTTTTATTTGTTTTCTTGAATAATTAGGCTCAAAATGGAAGCATTTCAAGTGCTCTTGCATATATAGGCTTATTCAAAGACTCATATCTTTTTTTCTATAACTCTTTTTCAGGTTATTCTACTTGGAGAAGATTCCCTATTCCAAGATCTTTAATTTGATATATTATATGCTCAATTCCGCTAAGAAACGAAGGAGATATGAGCATTTGAAGACTGATCGTGCAATGTTTAACTGCACGATCGTGCAAGGTTCAACTGCACGATCGTGCAACTAAGTTGCACGATCGTGCAGCTTATTACTGCACACGTAAAATGTCATGTTTTTGGCCGTGTATTTTGGGGGGATTTATAGAGTTAGTTTTAGTTGAGTTTTTAGGCTATGTTTTAAACACTATGTTTGAGATTTTAGATAGAATTAGATTGTACTTTAGATACTCAAAAGTAGAAAAAACACTCTCTCAAATTCCTAGGTCTTCAATAATCAAGTAGAATAGATTTTGTTCTTCAAGTTCTTTGATTCACCATTGTTACTCAAGATTTCATAAGTTTACATTGAAGTTCCAATCCAGGTTTTATTTGTTTTCATTGTTATTTAGATTGTAATTCTCTAATTCTTGTTGTCATTTTAATTTCAATAGAATTAGTTCTTTGTTCTAGAATAGATTTAATTGAATTTCTTGAGTTTTGCTTTAATGGCTTCCATTAGTGAGTAGTTAGGTTTTCTAGGGATTGGATGACTTGATGTTATTGATTTTGGGGGTTTATCATTGATTGGTTGTGTTTGAATAATCTTGATTGCATTTTCTCTAGAATTCTTGAACCTTGCATGAAACCTTGGTGAAGTGCTCATGTTGAGTTTGGTGATTATTGATGTCTTTGATAATTGCTTTCAAGATTTCCATGAGAATTTCTTAATTGCTAGAGATAGTAATTAGGATTGTGAATTGATAAAAGTATTTGATGAACTCGATTTTGGGTTTTGTTAACTTGACTAATCGAGAGAGGTTAATTTAGCCAATCCTAGAATTTCCTATCGCCTAATTGAGAGAGGGTGTTGGGATTGAGTCCGTTAATGCTTTTCGAATATTCACTTTGCAATTGTGATAATCAAACATGAGTTAATTCAATGATTGTAATTCCTCCGATTGAGATAACGTTAGGGAGTCTAATCCTTAGAGTTTTAGTCATTTGATTTGGTTATTCAATTTGTTTAGTTTTCGATTCAATTTCACTATTCTTTAACAAGATTAAAACACCCTTGGATCATTATTGATCATGACTAATTCCGCGTTAGTTCCTCATGGATCGACCCTAGCTCCACTAATACTACGTATTAGTTTGTTAGATTTTATAAATTGTATATTTGGGAAGCAACTAGGGCCACGACACCCTAGGAGCCGATCAATCTCACTGTAAGCAGACCAGATATTGTATTTTTTGTAGGGTTATGTTCCAGATTTCAGAGTAACCCTAAGAATCACATTTGAAAGCAGTAAGAAGAATTATCAAGTATTTGATAGGTACTGATGATGTATGTTTATGGTATCTAAGAGGTAATATAGTTGAACTGGTTGGATACACTGATGCTGATTATGCAGGTTTCTTAGTTGACAGAAAGAGTACTTCAGGTATGGCACACTATGTGGGATCATGTTTGATCTCATGGGGTTCTAAAAAGCAGAAAACTATAGCTTTATCCACAGCAGAAGCTGAATATATTGCAGCTACTGCTTGTTGTTCTCAACTGCTTTAGGTAAAGAGTCAATTGAAAGACTTTAAAGTGTTGTTAGATAGAGTTCCTATCTTCTGTGACAACACTAGTGCCATTAACATCTCTAAAAATCCAGTTCAGCACTCAAAGACCAAGCACATAGAGATAAGACATCATTTCCTAAGGGATAATGTTGAAAACGGTCTAGTAGAGTTGCAATTTTGCAAGAGTGAGGATTAGATTGCTGATATCTTCACTAAACCATTAGGTAGGATTTCTTTTTGTAGACTTAGATAGCTTTTAGGGCTAATCAAAATTAGAAAGTATGACTTTACTTACACTTAGGTTAAGATTCTTTTAGTTAGACTAGAGGTATTAAAAATTGGTCCATTTGGTTGAAAAAGGCTTTTTATGACTGAACTCATTCCTTTTGGCTAGAATAATGTTCATGGATGTATGGATTGCTTGCATACACATTGTTGATTCCATTTTTTAAGTTTTGATGCATGAATAGGTGAGTTGTCTAAGTTGCCTAGAACAGTTGAACTGTGTAGTGATTTGAACCAGTACAGGTGAACAGCAGAATACTACAGATGCGTTTTTGTTGAATTAATTTTTGATAAAAATGAAAATAAGTATTTTATTCCTTCTGAAAGGGATAAGTACTTTGGATGTTGGTTTTTATTGATTAGGCATGCATGATAGATGGAAGGAAACTTCCACAAGTGCCTTTTTCTTAGCGGCAATTAAGGAAATTATTATGCTTTCTTTTGAAATTCTTTCTCTTGTAACTAACCACTACTCCCACTCCCTACATTTATTTTGCTTCAGTGTTGTTATATCATTCCAGACTTAGGCTTTACTTCATCATCTCTCTCTCTCTCTTCATCTTGCTTGGAATTAAAGAGCTTCATCTCTCAAAATTCTCTGATCCAAGCAAGAAAAATGGTTAGAACAAAGGGACTGGCTAAGGCTAAGAAGAAGAGCAATTCTGGGAATGTATCTTCATCACCTTCCATAGAAAAATTTGATTGCTCTATTGACAAGGGAAATGTATCTGATGCAGCAACACCACAGGTAACTAAACAACAAACACCAAAACCACCTTCAACATCAAAAACCTCAACAAACAAATCAACCTCAACCAGTAAATCCACATCATTACCAGCTGAGAAAACCCTCGAAACCGAAACCCTACTTTCTCCCACTCCTATCTCCATGTTACCTCCATCTACTGTACCCACATCACCTCAAACCACTCAAAATGAACCTTCAACCAAAGCTGAAGTTAAGGGGGAACAACAAGGTGACACTGTTCAAGCTGACAGGATTGTGTGAGAAACCCTATGCTAGCTTCATAACCTATTCTATGGAGCATGGTGTTTCCTACAACTTTTCAGCCCCAAGAACTCCACAACAAAATGGAGTAGTTGAGAGAAAGAACCGCACTCTAGAGAACCCAGCCCGAATTCCTAAGTTTGGGCTTACATGGGGAAAGAGTAAGAAATAAATCAACGAAATTTTCTAACCCAAAATTTCGGGTTATTACAATCACCCCTCCTTAAATAAATTTCGTCCTCGAAATTTACACAAGGAAGCACAAGTAAGCACAGAAATAGACAAAACACATCAATTAAAATAAATGCATCCTAACCCAGGTCACTACCCAAGGCTTCTCTCACTAGGTTTACCATTTCAGGCTAAGTTATGCTCTTGATACCCGAAAATCCGGGTATTCGAAAATTCGGACACGGAAACTGGATACCCGGATCTTTTTTTTGTCTCTTACAAAAAACAGTTTTTTTAAATAAAAAAATGCACTCTTTTTAATTAAAAAAACTTTTTTTAATTAAAAACAGTAATTTTTTTAATAAAAAAATGACAATTTTTTTATATTTTAAAAAAACAAACTGTACTGTTTTTATATTAAAAAATATGTTTTGTTTTTTTATTGGAAAAAATGCAGTTTTTAAATAAAAGAAAACTAATTTTTTTAATTTAAAAAAGAAAAAGAAAATGGTTTTATAATATTTTTTTAATTTTCTAATAAAAAAACTATTTTTTAATTTAAAAAAAATCTATTTTTAAAAAAGTAAAACTGGATACTGTGTAACCCGATTTTCAAAAATAATGACCCGAATCCGACCCGGTACTATTATTTTATTGCTCAACTACATAAATGAATAAAAAAATGGAGGGAAAAAAGTTGTCCCCACAACTTATTTCTTTTTAATCATTATCTTTTCTCTCTTGTTTAACATTAATTACATCCACAAAAAGACAAAATCCCACTCCCTTTCTACCCACTCCTTAAAAAAGTAAGAAAAGCTTTATGGTGCAATCTTTAAGGGACGGAGGGAGTATTGTATATTGTTTTGTGCATGTTTGACATGCAGGTATTCTAGTACTTAATGGAAAATAGCTTCATCAAAACTGAAGTGCGCTAACAATGGAGAATCCAAGTGTCCAAGTAGTGAAGAACATGAAGACTGAAGAAATAGCCTTAGGGCTTTTACTTTGTCTTTTTATTGTATAGAATTTTTAAGTAGTTTAGTAGATTTGTGATGTTTGATCTTGGTTCGTTAAAAACACCACACCAGTGTCTAGTGATTGTAACACAACTGATCTGAAAAACAGTTCCTAGAACAGTTCAGCAGACCAACAGGTTAACAAACTGACCCACGAAATAATTTGAAAGAATTCGATTCTTGAATTCTTTAAAGATCTTTGATAGAGGGGGATTTCTCACCAAATAAAAACCCCCGTCGTAGTAAGAGTGGGGGTGTCGAACACGGGGAAGGTACTTCGCACTAGTCTAGGCATGAGCGTTGAATAAGCTAGGTCAATGGATGGTCGCGAGAGGCGGAGAGAACTACGGGAATTAACTAAAGATACACTATGGAAACAAGAATAAAAAGGACTAGGGTAAGAGATCACAACTCAAACCACCATGAATTGTGAATCAATCAAACTTAGACATAGGCCATGGATAAAGGGGAGGTCATTCTAAGATCGCACTACTCTTTCGAGCTAGTACGATGACCGAAAAGACATGTACAACCCACTTTCGTGCGGCGACACGTCTATCAAGCCTTAAGCACAAAATCACGAAGACCAGTAACTTTCCCTTGATCGAAGGCCCAACTTTCGTGGTGCTTCCATCAATCGGGCAAAGGAAGTCATCACCCACATTCACCTTTCGGTCCTTCGGTGGGGATTCTTCAATGAATCCTATGTTAGCTAGACACAAGACTCAACATTACCGAATCCTAAGGTACCGACAATATCACAACCAAGCCTAAACACGACTAAACCACAAACATAGAGGATTTGAGAAGATTACTCAAACCCTAGAAACTAAACTACTTAAACATAATTAACAATAACATAATTAAAACTAAAACTAAAAACATAAATAATAACTAAAATTAAGAACAACTAAATTAACAAACTAAAACATAAAACTGAGAACAACTAACCTAACAAACTAACAATTAAACATAAAACTAAACTAACACCAAAACCTAAATAAACTACCAACTAAAACCAACAAGAAACAAACATAATAACTAAAACAACAAACAAATAACAAACATAAACAACTAAACTAACAATTAAACAACAAAAAGCAAGAAATCAAAGCAATAAAAGAAAGCAATAAAGTACCTTGAAGATTGAAGAGCAAGCTAAGATGACATTGAAGAACAAAACTAGAGATTCAATACATAAATTAAAGTGTTTGATACCAAAGAAATCTAAAGGGTTACAAGTTAAGCTAAGGTGAGAGAAGAGACTCTCACGAGCTCCAATCTAGGGTTACAAGATGAGCTTTCAAAGTATATATACAATAGTAATTTACAAAGCAAAAACGCAGCCAGAAAACGCGAGAAAACAGAGCTGCCAAAAGGAGCGGCCGTGCAAGAATGAGGAGCGACCGCTCCTTTGGTCAGGTGCTTAATTCTTCATTTCAGAGCTTGGGCGCGACCGTGCTACTAGGGGAGCGACCCCTCCTTTTCCAAAAAGCCTCTAATGTGCCTTGGCTCAGATATCCGATGCTCGAACGACTCCTCGCATTCCGTGAAGTATGAGTTACATACAAAAATGGGGAAAACGACCAAAAAGGAGTAGCATATAGCAAGAATACTGCAAAATAGCCGAAGCACAACTAAACTACAAAAAGGAAATAAAAATGGCAAAATAAAATAAGAAAAGGGAAAACTAAGCTATAAAACTAACCGTAAAGGTAAGAAAAACACTAACAAAAAGTCGGTTATCAAACTTCCCCAAACTAAAATGTTGCTTGTCCCCAAGCAACTACCGCGCGAAGAGTTCGACAAATCCCTCAGGAGAGGAATTCTACAAGGGACTAAGGACTCCTATTACAGTCTTAAGACGCACAAATCCCAATGCTAGGAACTAACTAAACTAAGGACTAAAACCTTTCACACATTAGAACCTTAAAGGACTACGAGGTATCTAAGCCTAAACAACCTAACAACCGTCAAGCACCCTTGAATAATCTTAGATATAAGTCGGTGGCGGGAAAAATACTCCGTGAGGGAGTCATGAAGAACAAAGGAAAGGACACTCACGTCTCGCCGGAGTTAGCGTCTCTCGAAATTTGACAAGTGACGCCGCATACCAAAGATGAGACCTTTTGAGAACATGAAATCAATAGGGCTTAAGGTCATAACATCTTACATACAAGGTCCGAAACTACAAATAACTACCGACCGACCGTTAGGATAATTTACAATAGGACACTGTTTGGCTAAGAAAACTACTATCTCCTTCTCTAATTATGTACATTTTTTTTCTTTTTCTTTTTCTTTTTTTTTTGAAGAAAATACTAAAAAAAAAGCGTATAAACAAGTAAAACTAAAAACATATGACATAATAAACATAAATAATTAATAACTAATATTTTTTCTCTTTTTTTTTTAGAGAAGGAGTTACAATACTCGAATAATTACACTATTACAAAATTTACAAGGACCGAAAATAAAACCCGATGCTATGACGTAAGATGGTGCCTAAATCATGTTCCAAGTCTCGAAAGAGCAGTAGCAATTCACAAGTAAAAAATCAGAGCTAAAAGAAACAGATAAACTTAAACCGACGAGGGATACAATGCAACGCTCAGAAATGAATAACCCTAAAGGGGTCTAATTAAGGCAGGAGCTCGAAACCTCACCTAGGTTCAAAAACCACCGATTCAGCGTCAACTAAACAAGGGACAACCTCGTACCACAAACCGACTTGGATACACATCTAGTCCTAAAGGTTTCTCCTAAAAGGGAAAAGCATTCTATCCTAAGAGTTAGTAAAAAGCATTGAAAATTGTGCGGACTCACGACTCTAAAGGAAAGAAAAGTCCCTATAAGGATTCCCCTAGTTTCGTCATCGGGAGACAACTAAACCTAGAAAAATAAAATGGAGAAAAGAAAATAAACTACGAAAATAAGCTACATGCAAAAATGGAAAAAAATAAAAGAAAATAAACTATGAAAATAAACTATGAAAATAAACTAATATGCAAAAACTAATAAAAAGAAACTAAGGAAAATAAGAAAAGAAAAATAAACTACGAAAATAAACTAATATGCAAAGCATTTGGATTATCAAAGGAGCAAAGAAACCACGGAGGCATACTACACCTAAAAGGAAACAACCAATCAAGAACAGCTGCACAACACAAGAACACCTACTGGACTGACTAGATGAACACCAGAAAAATGAGCACTAGGCTACCCCCCCAAAACTCCCCCCGAACTAAGCAAGAAAGCACCAAGTGACCTAAGGGAACACCCCCCCAAACTAATGTGGAGCACTGTCCCAATGCTCCCGCATACGTCGATCCAAATCCTGACGTACCCGGATATCCTCCTCGGAAGTATGGAAGTTAAAGGTCAAATCCACACCGTCGGGCATGTCAATAGGGTAACTAACGTGAGGTGGGAGAGTGTAATCAGGCCTGTTCCAATACATGCCTATCACGAAAGGTCGCTCAGCAAAGGGCTCCGAACCGCCATGGTAATCAGGGAGCTAACCATCCTCAGGCATCGCGGGGTCCCCATTAGGGTTACAAGCACCGGGGATGCGATAATACAAGGATGGGTGGTCCCGCGGTGGGAAGTACGGGTATGTGGGTTGTCTATCATTCCACCCTGGTGGGGTTCCTTGCTGAGGAGGTCTAAATGGGTAGTTAAGGAAAGGGGAAAAATTGCCACGGCTCACGTGAAAGTGACAGAGCTGGGTGTTCATCAAGTCATGTGTAGCTCGGTCGCTCTCGATCTGATCGAGGCGCGAGCTAATATGTCCAAACCCCTGAGCTAAATCGGTTCGCGTAGCTTGCCTGCCCTCGATGTGATCGAGGCGCGAGTTAAGCTACGCGAAAGCATGTGAAATATCAAACTGGGAGGAGCTAGAAACTTCTCCCTGCTCAAAGGTGGGTCCAGTCGGGGTGTAACGACCCGACTTTTCTAGACTGTCGATTTACGAAGGAAATCGACAAATGGATCACTACCAACATAAACTAAATAGCATTATTAATAATTAACATCCAATACTCCTTTTATTAACTAAACTAACTAAATAATATCCTCAAAGTCCGAAAACAAATACTAGAATACGTAATAATAATACTGTTCCTTCCCAACAGGCTGGGATATACTACTTAATAAATAAAAGAAGGCATAAACTAGACTCCGGGTTCACTATACTGCTCTCATCAACACACAACCCGAAATATAAAGGAGCCCACTTATGCGTCTGCATCATCACCTGAAATGGGGGGGGTCCACCGTCAGTGGCGAGTAACTAGGCTGTCCCGCTTAAATGAGGGACCGCTAACCATATAATAGCATAGAATTAACCAGGTAAATCATACAAAAATACATACGAGAATGCATACAAGAATACGTGGAAAAATACGTATAAAAATATGTAGAAATATACGTAGAAAAATACGTATAAAAATACATACGAAATACGTAGAAAAATACGTATAAAAATACATACGAAATATGTAGAAAAATACGTATAAAAATACGTACAAAATACGAGTACAATATGTATAAAATACCTGCAAAATACGGTTAGACATACATACAACATACGTATAAAATACGAGTACAATACGTATAAAATACGAATAAAAATACATACCGAATACAGACAAATACGGATACGATACGCATATGAATACAAGCCAAAGATACTCGTACAAAATACATGGAATACACGTACAAGGCACACCATGAATGCATATAAATACAGACTTACCAGACGTACGCAGCGGAAGACTTATCATTACATAAATACAACATATACACACGAAAATACACATAAATACTCATATAACAGATTCCTTCCCGTGAAATACTTATCTTGTCATATTTTACCCAAAACCGTTCTTTTAATCATCTTATTGGACCGGTAATTATAGCTCATAAGGATGCCCGTGTACATCCCAACTTTCCTAAAACATGCCGGGAAGAACCCGTGTATTCAACCCATAGCCCTCCTTTGCAAGAACTAAGCCTAAGCTATGGCCATAACTCCTAAATAGCAGCCCGTGTACTACTACTTAGACGACTACATATCTTAAGATCCAGAACTGCCCAGAGACCGCAGTAGGGCAGTGGCTTCGACTTAACCCCATCTGATGACCCGTGTATCACCAAATGGGCGTCCGTATCTTATCTTGTCTTATCTAAAGGTCGTCGTGAGACCACTAATTATTAACATCTTATAACTTGTCCCTTTAGTCATATTGTTACTTTCCTTCATATTGCAACTTATCCTTATTAATTCTTTTTAATTCCTTTAATTATATTAATTCCTAAAATTACCTTCTAAAATATTATAAGTCAAAAATTAAACTTAAATTGATCAAACATCATTAGGACCACTCGACATTTTTAATAACCAACTAATAATTAAATAAATTCATTAAATCATCATATAAACAATTAAATAATTCATCTAAATTAACAATTAACAACAAATATTACCTAAAACATGATAAAAATCCTATTTTTCCTACTTCATACCACTCGACATATATATAATAATAACCAATATTAATACTTTAAATTAAAAAACACAATCATCAATAATTAATAATAAAACTTAATAATAACAATTAAAATCATGCCTTAAACATTTAACCATCAAACATGGACTAAACAAGATTAAAATCAGTTCTTTTGACACTCATATCACACGGCTTTTCAAGGATCAAACAAAAATCAAGAATAATTTCAAGAATCATTAGTATCATGATTAAATTAAAGATTAATTAAAGATTAGTAATAATAATTCAAGAATTATCAAGATTAATCATAAAAATTAGATTTTTAATTCCCTTAAATACTCCTATGCCATTCGACATATATCAATATCAAGAACAAAAATAATTCTTTTTAATTCAAGAATTTAATATAACAATTAAACATTAAAGACTAACATAATAATTCAAGAAAATATCATAAAAATCATCATAATACTCCATGCGTCACTCGACATTCAAGGAATTAATCAAGAACAAAATTCAACAATTTTCATACAATTATTCAACATAATTATACATTTAAATGAATTATTTTAAGCATAAAATTAATTAAAACATGTAAAGATTCATCAAGGTTTCATAAACATATCAAGAAAATACATAGTAAAAATCATCATGTCATTCGAAATTTTTAGGTGATCATGATACTAATCCTATCAATTTTCCTAGCTTAATCCTAATTAATTATACAATTAACTTGTAACAAATTTAAGAGAAAAAGTCTAGTTACGTTATATTAGGAAGAAAATCAAGAAAACTCTCCCTTGGAGCTTTGATAATACACGACCAACTATAGGAACTTTTTAGGGTTTTTTTCCTTGAGAGCTTTTTGAGTAGTATTGAGATTAGGGTAAAAATATAAGTATTGTTCCTATTTTAATTAAAAGGAACAAAAGAAAACAAAAACAATAAAGAAGCTTAAGGGGGCCGTGAGGGAGGGAGGAAAATAGGGGAGAGTGAGTGATTTTAGGTAGACTTAGTATAGTTGGTTAAACTAGATCTTACTAATTCAAAAATATAATTGAAATATTATTAATTAAATAATTATAGAATTAACTAATTAATAATAAATTGGAAAGAAAAATCATCTTGGCCATTACATGAGAGGGCCGGCCAAGCTAAGAGAAAATTGGGTCTTTGGGCCCAATTTCGAGATAAGGAACAGAAATGAAAACAAACAGTCCAATTAAACGGGCCTTTTGGACTTAGAATAATAAAATAATATTAATTAACCGCGAAATTTTTTGGCCCTAAATTTCGGGTTATTACACGGGGGCCGCTCGGGAACCAAGTCCCGTCAGCCTCGCACGTGCTCTCTACGAGAAGCGTGCTCAGTCCGTATAGCATGGGAGGGGAAAGTCTCAGCAATGACGCGACTGTCCTCCTCGGAGAGGGGCTCAGGTGAAATGAGCCAAGGACGATTGCGAGTAACATCGGAAGCGTTCCGGCTCGGCAAATAAGAATGATGGGTCCCTCCCACCATCCAGCTATAACGACGCTCCTGCTCAAGAACTCGTACGAAACACGAGTTCGTGAGGTACTCGTCATCGAGAAGGTAGTGTGAACCAGCTCTCTCAGAACGAGTGAAGTAGCGATCGTGGCCTAGGGAGCGGGCTATAACAGTGACTAGGCCCCCTAGCTGGATGGCGGCTGTACGGTGGCGCTCCTATCGTAACTCACAACATCTCTCTATAAAGAACCACCCGGTATTAATCCGGGCGGTTGGATCCTCCAAAGGGTAGGCGGCGAGGTATAGCATCTTTAGCTCTTTTGCGTTGATTTTACTCAAATCAGCTTTTAAATAAACTAAAAAACAAATGAGCCTATGAAAAATGCGGATGGCAGGATGTTGGAGTTCGGAGGCATAACACTCTCGGCTCACAAAATGAGCGCCCGCTCCAGAGATAGTCCGCCACACCGCAGTAGGGTTAAATCCCTCGATTTCGCCTAAGTTAAAAATAGAGTTCCGAGGATCACAGTGAAATATATCGTTTAAACGAGTCAGAGAGATCTTGTGTGATTTATTGTACAACTGAAATTGAATGTTGTACTCAGGAAATTCGTCGTCCGACGAGGTGCGTTCATAGTGCAATGACGCAATGAACTCGCGGACAATGTGTACAAATGTGTACTCCGGGGGTAAATCCAAAAATTCGCCCCAACCAAAGTTGGTGGCCAGCTGTCGCACCACATCATCCACCCCTAAAAATCTAGCAATGCTAGGGTCATAGAATCGGGTGGGGTGGATCTTCCGAGACCCAAGTGTCTCAAATTGGGCCCGGAAGCCTTGTGTGCGGATAGGAGGTTGAACGGGATCGTTCTCACGCTCGACATCAGGATTGGTCGAGCTTGAGCCACGCTGCCGTTTTTTAGGGCCATGGGTAGTGAATCAAGCAACCAAAAGCAATTAAAATTGTCTCGCAAATAATATGTTCTAATTAAACGACTACAACAAAAATCCAACAGCAGTCCTAAGGTCAATCTAGCAGCTTCAAACCTACTCAGTCAATGACTAAGGGGCCTAACTCCAAGTGCCCCGAAGCCACACAAAAACAAAAAAATCAATGAAAATCAAGCAACAAAATGTCACCTAAAATTCAACAATTAAATTCAAACAACAAATCCAAACAACAACCCAACCAACAAATTCATACAAATAAAGTCCAAATACAAGAAATGAACCAAAAATATGCTTGAAAATGAAAAGGGTTGAAGATTTTATACCAAATGGAGTATGAAAATACCCCTTACTACCTCCTTGAAGTGAAGAATGGCAATGAGACAAATTGTGTTGCTTGTTTGTGCTAAAATCCCACAAATTCGAACCCCAAACCACGTATTTTTTTCGTTTTCTGTTTTTTTTTATTTTTCGGATTTTTCTCTTTTTTTTAAAAAAAAATTTTTTTTTTTTAAGAAGAAGAAGAACCCAAATGGAAGCCTAAACCCACGAAAACGGTGGCTTAAACTCACGAAAATGGCAGCCTAAACCACGATTTTTTTTTTTCGGATTTGTGGAAGATGGAACAAAAGAGGTGGGAGCAATGTGTTTAAATGGAGAATGGGAGGAGTGAAGAAAGTGATAAAATTGGAGATTTTGGATGGTGGTTGAGCTTTGTTGAAGCTTTAATGGAGGTAAGAAGGTGGAGAAGATGAAGGAGAGAGGGTTAGGGTTCTTTGTGGTTTGGTTCTCTGATTTGTTTTTCTGAAGTTTGAATGAGAGTGAGGAGAGAGAAGAGATGAATTCGAACTTAAAAAAAAAGTTCGGATCAAAAGGTGCGGCCGTGCAAGTTAAAGGAGCGACTGCTCCTTTTGTAAAAAATGCTATTGGAATTAAGAATCCGTCCAAAGGAGCGGTCGTGCATGTGCAAGGAGCGACCGCTCCTTTTGGTTTTCAGCTACCGGAAATTTGTACACACGAGGAAAAGCTATGTTGTGAAAATGGGCGCGCCCGTGCATATCCAAGGAGCGACCGCTCCTTTGAGTTCAGTAGCTACTGCCTCTTTTCTTCCACATTTTCACACCCTTGCAAGTTGTTCATTAAGGGCGCTCCTCCATAGGAGCGGCCGCGCATTATGTTGGAGTGACCGCTCCTTTCTCTGCTTCCCAAATTCGTGCTTCTCTTCTCCTTTGCATTGTGATGGCCAAAGGGGGACTTATCTAGATCAAAATGCTATATTTTCATTCCTTTGGCTCATCACATCATTACGGACTCCTTCTCGCACTCGTCCCAAAAATGAAGCTCGCATTCATGCTCATTATCTGCACAAAATTCAAATGACATACCAAAACGAGCATAAAATGGAACTCAAAAATAATAAAATAAAAGCAAAAATCATTATTTACTCTAAAAAGCAATAAACCACGGGTTGCCTCCCGAGAAGCGCATGTTTAACGTCCCGAGCCTCACGAACTAGCCGGACACAGGGACTAAGACATAGAAGAAAAACTATGTCAAAGTCATCCAGCGGGACACAACCACCCGGGGCTCTGTAAATAGCCCCGTAAAGCTCGCAAGAGCTTGTCAAACACAATGGCACTCAACTCATTAAAAACCACATAAGCGATAGTTAAATTAAGCAAAGAAAACGGTTTAAAAAACGGCATCCTATGCTTATGTGGGAGTGAGTGCCCACAGGGAGGTAAATTAAAATAAAAACTACAAAAAGAAAAATCAAATAAAGTAGGGGGAACACCTCCATACACCTCACTTGCCTTGGTTTCTGGAAGAGAAACATGGGAGTCAAGATAAGAGATGATGACCTCGGATGGAGGTGATATGAGCACGGATAATAGTGGAGTACAGTGGGATGTGAATAGACGAAGTTAAATCCTCCTAAAAAGGGAATAAGAGAATGTGGTATAACCACATCCTCCACATTAACTACCTCGTCGGTTTCACTCGACTCTGCTATGAGGGCCTCATCCTCTACAACATCACATGACGATATGAGAGTGTCATGATTCTCATCACAACATTGCCAATAAATGTCATCATCTATGCGAGTCGGGATGGTGTGCTCGACTATGAGGGGTGAGGGATCGAATTCATGACTAAGGTCATCATCGAAGGACTCACCTAGGGGAATATGAGGTGAATCAACTATGTTCATGCCAAGACCTTGTAAATATTCATCAAAAACATGATTAAGCGAACTCGATTCATGTGAAAAATGATGAGAAAAATCAAAGGTGGTGGCATGAGGTGATGGTTGATTAAAACCATATTCCTCAAGTGCACTCAACTCATGACTATAATCATGTATTCCTTGGCTAGTTATATCCCACTCATAGGTGTCCTTAGCGAGACACTCGAATAAGAGCCAAGCTCTATCCAAGTCGAGAGCTAAGAAGTCGCCATGAGATAGGTATTTTATCCAATTTCTCGTCTCATAGTTCAAACCCTCATACAACATATTGCATATATCCCACTTACCAAAATTATGATTAAGCGGAAGAGAACTTCCGATCCTGTCATAATACACCCAAAACGGCTCATGCTCATATTGGGGATCAATCAAAGGAGTGGCCATAAGGCCCAAATATTCACAAAAATAAAGAAAAAGAAAGACCTAGAACCATTCTACTCAACCTAAACTAATGGCATTGCCTTCCCCGGCAACGGCGCCAATTTGATAGAGGGGGATTTCTCACCAAATAAAAACCCCCGTCGTAGTAAGAGTGGGGGTGTCGAACACGGGGAAGGTACTTCGCACTAGTCTAGGCATGAGCGTTGAACAAGCTAGGTCAATGGATGGTCGCGAGAGGCGGGGAGAACTACGGGAATTAACTAAAGATACACTATGGAAACAAGAATGAAAGGGACTAGGGTAAGAGATCACAACTCAAACCACCATGAATTGTGAATCAATCAAACTTAGACTTAGGCCATGGATAAAGGGGAGGTCATTCTAAGATCGCACTACTCTTTCGAGCTAGTACGATGACCGAAAAGACATGTACAACCCACTTTCGTGCGGCGACACGTCTATCAAGACTTAAGCACAAAATCACGAAGACCGGTAACTTTCCCTTGATCGAAGGCCCAACTTTCGTGGTGCTTCCATCAATCGGGCAAAGGAAGTCATCACCCACGATCACCTTTCAGTCCTTCGGTGGGGATTCTTCAATGAATCCTATGTTAGCTAGACACAAGACTCAACATTACCGAATCCTGAGGTACCGACAATATCACAACCAAGCCTAAACACGACTAAACCACAAACATAGAGGATTTGAGAAGATTACTCAAACCCTAGAAACTAAACTACTCAAACATAATTAACAATAACATAATTAAAACTAAAACTAAAAACATAAATAATAACAAAAATTAAGAACAACTAAATTAACAAACTAAAACCTAAAACTAAGAACAACTAACCTAACAAACTAACAATTAAACATAAAACTAAACTAACACCAAAACCTAAATAAACTACCAACTAAAACCAACAAGAAACAAACATAATAACTAAAACAACAAACAAATAACAAACATAAACAACTAAACTAACAATTAAGCAACAAACAGCAAGAAATCAAAGCAATAAAAGAAAGCAATAAAGTACCTTGAAGATTGAAGAGCAAGCGAAGATGACATTGAAGAACAAAACTAGAGATTCAATACATAAATCAAAGTGTTTGATACCAAAGAAATCTAAAGGGTTACAAGCTAAGCTAAGGTGAGAGAAGAGACTCTCACGAGCTCCAATCTAGGGTTACAAGATGAGCTTTCAAAGTATATATACACTAGTAATTTACAAAGCAAAAACGCAGCCAGAAAACGCGAGAAAACAGAGCTGCCAAAAGGAGCGGACGTGCAAGAATGAGGAGCGACAACTCCTTTAGAGGAGCGGCCGTGCAAAGAAGAGGAGCGACCGCTCCTTTGGTCGGGTGCTTAATTCTTCATTTCAGAGCTTGGGTGCGACCGTGCTACTAGGGGAGCGGCCCCTCCTTTTGCAAAAAGCTTCTAATGTTCCTTGACTCAGAAATCCGATGCTCGAACGACTCATCGAATTCCGTGAAGTATGAGTTACCTACAAAAATGGGGAAAACGACCAAAAAGGAGTAGCACATAGCAAGAATACTGCAAAATAGCCAAAGCACAACTAAACTACAAAAAGGAAATAAAATGACAAAATAAAATAAGAAAAGGGAAAACTAAGCTATAAAACTAACCTAAAAGTTAAGAAAAATAGTAACAAAAAGTCGGTTATCAATCTTGCACGTGGTTAAGTTAGTTTGGTAATCAATGTTAAGTGCGAAAAACCCACGTATCTTTATGAGATCTCAGCAAATCTTCGAGATTATTTATTTCGAATATTTGATCTCAACATTAAATGGGTTTAATAATTATGGTTACAAAAACCCTCTTGATTAGAATAATTTGGGTTGTTCTAACTGTCTATATATAGTAGCACTTAATGAACAAAAAACAAGCCAAGTAGTGAGACTCTCCACAAACTTTATTGAGTAATATTTTTGAGAGTCCAAAAGATCAAACAGAACAGTTTACAAACTACAAGAGCATTAGAAAAAAACCCAGAACTTAACTTCATCACTTGTAAGCTTTTGAGAAGAAAATTTCTAAGAGAAACTTTATGTAATTCGTCACTAATAGAGGGGTTATTGATTGGGAGCATTTGAGTGTTCATTTGCGAGTGCTTGTGAGTTCAAGTGCGAAACAGCACTCTTGGGTTGAGAGTGAGGAAAGTCTGTCGTATGAGTTTACGATAGCAATTGTACTATCTTTTTTTCATCAGAGTTGATAATAAAAGATTGGTAGCGAGAGTAGGAGGATGTAGGCACAGTTGTCGAACCTCGTTAAATCTGTGTGTTCTTTATTTGATTTATATTTACTGCTTTAGTGTTCTAGATATTTCCGCTGCTAAACCAGTTCTCTGGTTCTATTGCTAGAACAATTCAAGAAAAAGTTGATAAAGAAAATTTTAAAGAAACACTCAATTCGCCCCCCTCTTGACTGCTATTGGGACCTTCAATTGGTATCAGAGCAAGTGCTTTTCGTAAGGGTAACACCTAGAAAAGAAGATCCATGGCTTCCCACGAGTTAAATGCAATGGGGTATGACAACAAGACACCCAAGTTTAATTACAAGAACTATGCCTGGTGGAAAGATAGAATGAATAACATCATTATTGGTATAGATTATGATTGTTGGTTGGTCATGAAGAATGGTCCATTGCAAATCACAATCAGTGACGACTTTGGCAAAACAGTTGCTAAAACAGAAGACCAGTACACAAGTGCAGACTTCAAGAAATTAGACAAAAATGCATAGGCGATGTTAATCCTTCAACAAGCTATTGGCGAAAGCGAAACAAATAGAATATCAGCATGTATTTCAGCCAAAGAGATTCGGGACACTCTTGAACTTGCCTTTGAAGGCACCAGTGAGGTAAAACATTCCAAGATTGATTTATTAATGTCTAAATATGAATAGAAATGAAAACATTAATGACTGTTTTGGAAGATTTATGACAATAGTAAATGATCTTAAGTCTCTTGGAAAAACCTTCACTGATGAAGACATGGTTAGAAAAGTGTTCCCTTATGACCCATGAAATGCTAGTTGATTCAAAGAGTGAAAAAGACCCAGTCAAGAGTGTTGCAATGAAGAGAATAGTTGAAGAAGAGGATGGCATTTCTATGATGGCAAAAATATTTGAGAAACACTTCAGGGCTCAAAGGAAAAACATGAGGAACAAAGGTTCAGGAAAACAAAGAACCTTCAACACTAGATGTTTCAAGTGTGGAGTAACAGGTCAGATCATTCATGACTGTCCAAAGTGGAAAGGTAAACAGTCCAGGAAGGAAGATAAGCGAGCCTTCAAGAGAGCTATGGTAGCAGCTCTGTGGGGAAATTCTGACTCTGGTTCAGATGAAGAAGAAGAAGAAGAAGAAAACCCTAATGACGATAAGTGTATGACAGCCATCCTAGAACAGAGTGGTGAAATAGTTCAGGAGAACAATTTATCACATGTGTGCCTCATGGGGAAAACAGTTGGATCAAGCTCTCAACAGGTAACAATTTCCAAAATCCGTGAGGACATCTATGAGTATGACAGAGATAATATGCTTGAATGTTTAGATACAATGCTTGATCAATGTCTTGAGTTAAGTAATGCACTGCTTATAAAGATGGTAAAAAGAAATTAAAAGAAAAAACCGGACAGTGTGAAATATCTAATGCCAGTTGTGATCATTTGGAGGAGTTATGTCTTAACCTGAAAAATGAAATAGCTGAATTAGAAGTTTCACTTGATCAATGCAAGGTGGAATTGGAAACAGTTAAATCTAACCCATCACAGAATGTATGTTTTATCTGATGATGAGGAAGACCTAACTGGTCCCCTGGTGAAAATTTTTCAAAACCCAGAGGATCCAATTAATCTTGATGTTGTCAAAACTAAGGCAGGAACCTTAAGCAAATCTGGTCTGTTAAACGGTTTTTGTCTTCTCCTGGAAGAAGTTAAAGATTTGCATAAGGAGCTTGTCTCAGCCAGAACAACACAAACCACCATGGTCAATGTAGAGTCAAGCACCAAGGTTAGTAAGATGATCGATGATTATGAAGGTCAAATATGTGATTTACATATTGAGCTTTGTAATCTCAAAGAGAAAACAGAAAACAGTCTGCTCACAATCTGAACGAGTCTTTGGTTTCAGATCTAAGATTAGAATTTGCAAATTTGAAAATTGATTTTAAATCCTTAGATGACAAGAATAGCCGTCTAATCAAGATTCTTGAAACCAAAGAACATGAGCTGCAAAATATTCAGAAACTTGTGGACAAACTGTTAAAGGCAGAAAAGAACTTAAGTCAAGTTATGTATCTAAAGAGCAACAAAGGTAAAGCTGGTCTAGGGTACACCAAAAGGAAAGCTAAGCCTAATTGGTCACCCAGAGAGACCACTTGGATAACTGAGTTTAATAAGGGAAAATATGTGACTACCAAGGACATACATGTTTGCTATCATTGTGGCAAAGGTGGTCACATAATTGATGAGTGCATCCACAAGAAAAGGAACAAGGAAAGAAACACTAAACATGTTAAGAAGGTCTGGGTTAGGAAGGAGCAATCTGAGTTAACTGTTTGTCAACAGGGACACAAACCAGTTTGGATTCCTAGGACTATTGTTTGATCTGATTTTACAGGGCAAGTTGAAAGGGGATACCCACTGGTATTTGGACAGCAATTACTCAAGACACATGTCTGGACATAAAGAACAGTTCCTTCCACTTATAGCCCATGATGGAGGAAGAGTAATATTTGGGGAAAACAGTAAGGGTACTATTGTTGGCCTAAGTAAAGTTGGTAAGTCTCTCTCCCAATAAATAGATGATGTGTATTATGTTAAAGGCTTGCAACATAATCTCTTGAGTATTTCTCAATTATGTGACAAAGGCAACAGAGTTGAATTTCAAGCAGACTTGTGTCACATAGTTAACAGTCAAACATGTCAACTTGTCTGTCAAGGAACTAGAAAAGATGACATCTATGTTCCTTATCTGGATCAAATTCCTTAGGACAAGTCCATCTGTTTGAAAGCTGTAACAGATAAGAATCAATGGCTTTAGCATAAGAGGTTTGGACATGCTAGCCTGACACTTCTGAACAAGCTTAAGTCAAATGACTTGGTTGTTGGTCTACCTGACATCAAGTATGAAATTGACAGAGTTTGTCGTGAATGTGCTAAGGGAAAGCATGTAAAATCTTCTTTTAAACCAAAGATAGTGATCAGCACAAGCAGACCACTTGAATTAATTCATATTGATTTATGTGGACCCATGACTTTTCCAGGTAGACTTGGACATTGTTTCTATCCTCTAAGGATGAGACATTTGAAGACTTTGAAGCCTTGATCAAACTATTACAGAACCAGTTAAGCACTACACTTGTTGCCATAAGATCAGACCATCGTAATGAGTTTGACAATGCAAGCTTCATTGAGTTTTGTAGAGAAAATGGAGTAAGTCACAACTTTTCTTCCCCAAGAACACCTCAACATAATGGAGTAGTTGAGAGGAAGAACATAACATTGGAGGAGATGGCCAGAACAATTTTCATTGAAAGTGGTCTCCCTAAGATTTTTTGGGAAGAAGCTGTTCATACAGCTTGTTACATTCTGAATAGAGCCTTGTAAAGACCATTGGTGAAGAAAACACCTTATGAACTTCTAAAGGGTAGAAAACCCAATATTGCACATCTAAGAATTTTTGGATGTAGATGCTATCAGCACAATAATGGGAAGGAACAGCTTGATAAATGTGACCCTAGAAGTGATAAAGGAGTTTTTTCTTGGATACTCTCCACACAACAAAGCTTACAGAGTTTTCAATAGGAGAACACCGTGTGTTGAAGAGAGTGTCCATGTTATTTTTGATGAATTTAACATGTTCTCTGAGATTTCACAGGTATCACATGATGACTCCATTGGTTTGATGGAATTCACTGGAGAACAACCAACTGGTCAAGGCACTGAATATTTTACAGAACCGGGCTCACTCAATATGCCTCCAAATCTGAATGGAGAAGAGTCTGGAGGGGATCAAGGTGACTCGTATGAGAATCAGGTAAACAACTCAGGGGGAACTGGAGATCATGTTCCCAATCCAACTGAGTTACATGTAAGAGAGTCTCATCAGGAAAGTGAGCAAGTGTTTCCCCATGGAGAACACATGTCTGCATCATCTAAGGGGGAACACATGCCATCTAGTTCTAATGAAGGAAATGCACAACTGAATCAAATGTTTAAAAGTTTCAAATACTCATCTTCTCATCCCACTGAGAAAATATTGAGTGACATCAATAAAGGGATTCAAACTAGAAGATCTGTCTACCAAAACTTTTGTGCATCTTCCTCATTCTTGTCTAACATAGGACCAACTGATATTAAAACAACACTTCAAGATCCAAATTGGGTCATAGCTATACAAGGTGAATTGCACCAGTTTGAAAGAAACTGTGTGTGGCATCTTCAGCCTAGACCCAAAGGAAGATCTGTGATTGGTACCAGGTGGGTTTTCAGAAATAAACTTGATGACTTGGGTACCATAGTTAGAAATAAGGCTAGACGAGTGGTGCAAGGATACAATCAACAAGAAGGCATCGACTATGATGAGACCTTTGCACCAGTAGCCAGACTAGAAGCAATTAGACTTCTAATAGCCTTTGTTGCACACATGAACATGAAACTGTTTCAAATGCATGTCAAGATAAGATTCTTGAATGGATATTTGAAAGAGGAAGTGTTTGTGGAACAACCACCTAGTTTCACTGATTCACAGTTCCCTGATTATGTTTTTAAGATGGAGAAAGCTTTATATGGTCTAAAACAAGCTCCTAGAGCATGGTATGAAATATTTTCCAACTTCTTGATGAAAAATGAGTATATCAGAGGAACAGTGGATAAGACCTTGTTTACTAAAACAAAAGGGTATTACCTGATTGTAGTCCAAATATATGTTGATGACATATTGTTTGGTGCTACAAATCAGAGTTTATGTAATGAGTTTGCTGATCTTATGCAAAGTGAGTTTGAAATGAGCATGATGGGAGAACTTGGTTTCTTCCTTGGCCTACAAATCAAGCAAACATATGAAAGAATCATGATTCATCAGCAAAAGTACCTTCTGGAAATTCTGATGAAGTATGGCATGCAGAACAGTAAGGCATATGATATACCTGTTCCAACTTCCACAAAGCTTGATACAGATGACAAAGAAACAGCTGTTGATCCTACATTGTTCAGAGGCATGATTGGATCACTTTTGTATCTCTGATCGGTCCATTTTGGACCCATTTTCCGGCTTCATTTCACTTGTCTTTCGGGCCTTTTAGACTTTATTTCATTGGTTATTAGTATTTTAGTATAGAATTAGCTTATTTCATGGTTTCCTTCAATAATGTTGTGTTTTATTTGTTTTCTTGAATAATTAGGCTCAAAATGGAAGCATTTCAAGTGCTCTTGCATATATAGGCTTATTCAAAGACTCATATCTTTTTTTCTATAACTCTTTTTCAGGTTATTCTACTTGGAGAAGATTCCCTATTCCAAGATCTTTAATTTGATATATTATATGCTCAATTCCGCTAAGAAACGAAGGAGATATGAGCATTTGAAGACTGATCGTGCAATGTTTAACTGCACGATCGTGCAAGGTTCAACTGCACGATCGTGCAACTAAGTTGCACGATCGTGCAGCTTATTACTGCACACGTAAAATGTCATGTTTTTGGCCGTGTATTTTGGGGGGATTTATAGAGTTAGTTTTAGTTGAGTTTTTAGGCTATGTTTTAAACACTATGTTTGAGATTTTAGATAGAATTAGATTGTACTTTAGATACTCAAAAGTAGAAAAAACACTCTCTCAAATTCCTAGGTCTTCAATAATCAAGTAGAATAGATTTTGTTCTTCAAGTTCTTTGATTCACCATTGTTACTCAAGATTTCATAAGTTTACATTGAAGTTCCAATCCAGGTTTTATTTGTTTTCATTGTTATTTAGATTGTAATTCTCTAATTCTTGTTGTCATTTTAATTTCAATAGAATTAGTTCTTTGTTCTAGAATAGATTTAATTGAATTTCTTGAGTTTTGCTTTAATGGCTTCCATTAGTGAGTAGTTAGGTTTTCTAGGGATTGGATGACTTGATGTTATTGATTTTGGGGGTTTATCATTGATTGGTTGTGTTTGAATAATCTTGATTGCATTTTCTCTAGAATTCTTGAACCTTGCATGAAACCTTGGTGAAGTGCTCATGTTGAGTTTGGTGATTATTGATGTCTTTGATAATTGCTTTCAAGATTTCCATGAGAATTTCTTAATTGCTAGAGATAGTAATTAGGATTGTGAATTGATAAAAGTATTTGATGAACTCGATTTTGGGTTTTGTTAACTTGACTAATCGAGAGAGGTTAATTTAGCCAATCCTAGAATTTCCTATCGCCTAATTGAGAGAGGGTGTTGGGATTGAGTCCGTTAATGCTTTTCGAATATTCACTTTGCAATTGTGATAATCAAACATGAGTTAATTCAATGATTGTAATTCCTCCGATTGAGATAACGTTAGGGAGTCTAATCCTTAGAGTTTTAGTCATTTGATTTGGTTATTCAATTTGTTTAGTTTTCGATTCAATTTCACTATTCTTTAACAAGATTAAAACACCCTTGGATCATTATTGATCATGACTAATTCCGCGTTAGTTCCTCATGGATCGACCCTAGCTCCACTAATACTACGTATTAGTTTGTTAGATTTTATAAATTGTATATTTGGGAAGCAACTAGGGCCACGACACCCTAGGAGCCGATCAATCTCACTGTAAGCAGACCAGATATTGTATTTTTTGTAGGGTTATGTTCCAGATTTCAGAGTAACCCTAAGAATCACATTTGAAAGCAGTAAGAAGAATTATCAAGTATTTGATAGGTACTGATGATGTATGTTTATGGTATCTAAGAGGTAATATAGTTGAACTGGTTGGATACACTGATGCTGATTATGCAGGTTTCTTAGTTGACAGAAAGAGTACTTCAGGTATGGCACACTATGTGGGATCATGTTTGATCTCATGGGGTTCTAAAAAGCAGAAAACTATAGCTTTATCCACAGCAGAAGCTGAATATATTGCAGCTACTGCTTGTTGTTCTCAACTGCTTTAGGTAAAGAGTCAATTGAAAGACTTTAAAGTGTTGTTAGATAGAGTTCCTATCTTCTGTGACAACACTAGTGCCATTAACATCTCTAAAAATCCAGTTCAGCACTCAAAGACCAAGCACATAGAGATAAGACATCATTTCCTAAGGGATAATGTTGAAAACGGTCTAGTAGAGTTGCAATTTTGCAAGAGTGAGGATTAGATTGCTGATATCTTCACTAAACCATTAGGTAGGATTTCTTTTTGTAGACTTAGATAGCTTTTAGGGCTAATCAAAATTAGAAAGTATGACTTTACTTACACTTAGGTTAAGATTCTTTTAGTTAGACTAGAGGTATTAAAAATTGGTCCATTTGGTTGAAAAAGGCTTTTTATGACTGAACTCATTCCTTTTGGCTAGAATAATGTTCATGGATGTATGGATTGCTTGCATACACATTGTTGATTCCATTTTTTAAGTTTTGATGCATGAATAGGTGAGTTGTCTAAGTTGCCTAGAACTGTGTAGTGATTTGAACCAGTACAGGTGAACAGCAGAATACTACAGATGCGTTTTTGTTGAATTAATTTTTGATAAAAATGAAAATAAGTATTTTATTCCTTCTGAAAGGGATAAGTACTTTGGATGTTGGTTTTTATTGATTAGGCATGCATGATAGATGGAAGGAAACTTCCACAAGTGCCTTTTTCTTAGCGGCAATTAAGGAAATTATTATGCTTTCTTTTGAAATTCTTTCTCTTGTAACTAACCACTACTCCCACTCCCTACATTTATTTTGCTTCAGTGTTGTTATATCATTCCAGACTTAGGCTTTACTTCATCATCTCTCTCTCTCTCTTCATCTTGCTTGGAATTAAAGAGCTTCATCTCTCAAAATTCTCTGATCCAAGCAAGAAAAATGGTTAGAACAAAGGGACTGGCTAAGGCTAAGAAGAAGAGCAATTCTGGGAATGTATCTTCATCACCTTCCATAGCAAAATTTGATTGCTCTATTGACAAGGGAAATGTATCTGATGCAGCAACACCACAGGTAACTAAACAACAAACACCAAAACCACCTTCAACATCAAAAACCTCAACAAAGAAATCAACCTCAACCAGTAAATCCACATCATTACCAGCTGAGAAAACCCTCGAAACCGAAACCCTACTTTCTCCCACTCCTATCTCCATGTTACCTCCATCTACTGTACCCACATCACCTCAAACCACTCAAAATGAACCTTCAACCAAAGCTGAAGTTAAGGGGGAACAACAAGGTGACACTGTTCAAGCTGACAGGATTGTGTGAGAAACCCTATGCTAGCTTCATAACCTATTCTATGGAGCATGGTGTTTCCTACAACTTTTCAGCCCCAAGAACTCCACAACAAAATGGAGTAGTTGAGAGAAAGAACCGCACTCTAGAGAACCCAGCCCGAATTCCTAAGTTTGGGCTTACATGGGGAAAGAGTAAGAAATAAATCAACGAAATTTTCTAACCCAAAATTTCGGGTTATTACAATCACCCCTCCTTAAATAAATTTCGTCCTCGAAATTTACACAAGGAAGCACAAGTAAGCACAGAAATAGACAAAACACATCAATTAAAATAAATGCATCCTAACCCAGGTCACTACCCAAGGCTTCTCTCACTAGGTTTACCATTTCAGGCTAAGTTATGCTCTTGATTTCATACAGCCACTAGTACAAAAAACACCTAAGGCACCCCCCCCATCGCGTCGCTTGTTAATAATATGGGACACCTAAAGCTATTGTGTCACTTGTATATATAATGCAGGACACGATAGGTTGTGATTTTTTAAAAAAATACCTATTGTGTCGCCTCAAACATTATAAGTGACATGTAAAGTTATTGCTTCTGCACATATATTATGTTGGATGCGATAGAGTTAGTCTATCGTGTCCCTCCGAAATAACAAAGGGGCGCATTAAGGTATTGCATCCCTCTTAAAATAAATGAGGACACATTAAATTTTTATGGAACTATAGTGTCACTTGTATTAAATCATTAGACACCTTAGATACACAAAAAAAAAAAAAAATTAAAAAACAAAGATTTAAAAAAAACCCATACACTATACTAACAAATTAAACAAAGATTAAAAAAAACCCCAATTAAACTGAACGAAAAGGGTTTGAGTTTGTAAACAAAGATTAAATAAAAAAACCCAGACTTCGTTCTGCCTTTCAGCTCCCTGCTTTCACGAATTCGTTTTGCCTTTCAATTAAACATCCAGAAAACGAAACTCTATCTTTTCGTCTTCGTCGATTGTTCTCCCTTTCACCTTCTCACCTTCATTCTCCATTGTTGCTGCGCCATTGTTGCGTGTTGTCATTGCAGCTCACTTCTGTGCGAGGTAATTCTTCTTCTCTTAACTAATTTAGAAATTTCTAGGGTTTAATCTCAATTTTAGTTGTCTGATCAATTATATATATATAAATAAAAAAATATATATATATATGTACTGCAACTTCTTCTTGATTGCGATTCTCTTTCACTTTACAATGGCATGAAAGTAGCATAGAATGTGATTTGCCATGAGTATTAATTAAAGCCAAGTAAAATTAAACAACTTTGTTTAGGAAACCAAGCAATAATTAAATTTTGGATGATCATTTGACAGTTTAGCCCATTAATAATACGGAGTATCATGGGGTTCTGTTTATTTGATCTAATGAGACTATGTTTGGTTCAACTTTTTTTCTCTTGATTTACATATAAACTTTTTTTTTTCTTTCATCCATTTGATTGAGAAAACATCGACACAAATAATGATTAGAAACTAATCCGATATCACTGATTTCACTGAATATATCTAAGATAAAAAAAAATTCACTTTTACCAGTAAAATTTAAGTGGCAACAAAAATTAATTTGGTTTGACTTATGAAGAACATTCTAAGTTGCAACTTATGCTTGCGTAGATGGAGTAGTTTGATGTTTTAAAGATATTTTTTTTACTATTAAAGTATTTGAAATGGTTATTATTAGGTATCTAGATTAATAGTTTATTGTACCTTTAATGTTTACATAATGTACTTAACCTTAATGTATCTTATTATTGGTCGGATGTATCTGGAAAATTTATTTGATGTATTTGCTACTGTATTTTGATGAATCTAATTCTTTCTCACCTTCTCACAATAAGTAAAGCAGGCCAACGGGTGGGTTGGGCCGTGCCGGGCTAGGATTGGGTAACCCGGAACCGGCCCGTGGGTGGGGTTGGGCGGGCCGGGCCGGGCTGGGTCAAAACAGGGTCCACCCACAAACCGGACTGGTGGGTTGGGACTGGGTTGGGGACTGGGCTGGGTTGCGGGTTCGTGGGTTGGGCTCGTGGGTTAGGTTTGTGGGTTGGGTTCATGGGTTGAGACCATTGGGTCAAGGGCTGGGTTTAGGGGATTTGGGGGTTTTGTTGGGGTTTTTGAGGGGGTTTAAGGGGTTTTGGGGGGTTTTGAGGGGGTTTGGGTTCTTTTTAGGATTTTTAAATTTGTAAATGTAATCATTAGTTGGCAAAAACATATTAATTATATATTTAACTTGTTCATTGAAAAAATAACTTGTTAATGGAAAAAAAAACTTATAAATTTAAATTCGAACAATGTTTACTCGTTAGTTGTTACATAAGTAAATTACATAACTTTATTTGAAAAACAAAAAAATTACAAACTTAAAATTATTTATCACTGATTAGTTATTACATACATGATACATCATACATCATACATGATATATAAATTAATTGAATAATAACTAATTAACTAAATATTATGAATTATTTACAAAAGTAAAAACTAATAAGTAATTAGTTGATAATTAAGATGATAAAATATCCTTTATAAGTAAATAATTTAATGGGGGAAGGGGGTGGGGGGGGCTTGGACTTACTTTGGAAATTAAAATACATATAAAAACATATATTTTAATTTTGCAAAATAAGATGCCTCCGTATCCTTAATGATATTAAGGAATCAAAGCCCACATAGTTCTTAAACGTACCTCAATGTCGTGGTTCGTGATTCGTTAGTCTTTACGTGTTGGGGGGCGATTCATCTGAAGTATCTAGCACCATCCACGGATCATCTTCATCGTCCTTCATTCCTTGTGTTCTCTTCTCCGCCTGAGACCAATCTTTTTTGCAAACGCACATTTCGATGCTATTGGGAGAAAGGCTGGATCTTTTTTCGTCTAACACTCTCCTACCTGCACTAAAAGCAGACTCAGAGGCAACAGTTGAAGCTGGAATTGCAAGGACATCCTTTGCAATTCTAGCTAAGATAAGAAATTCATTAAAATTATTTTTCCACCATTTAAGTATGTGGAAATCATCGTTAGTTTCAAATTGATACGATAAATAATCATTAACATTACCACCTGAAGCAACTGCGGATGATGATTTTGTTCGTTGTTTCTTCAAGATTATTGAAGAAAGGAAAGGGTCCCACCTGCTTTTGGATTGTCTAGAAACTCCAACCGATTGTGGTTGGTAAATAGATGCGTAATGATCATAAAGTTGTTCTAAAATATTTTTACACTGTAATACATAAGCGTAAACATCAAAATCTAATTCTAAACATTCATAATAAAAAGTTAACAAATTTGTCAAACCATCAAGTTTGACACCAGGGTCCAATATGGCTGCAACACCATAAATGTGAGGAAATTCACCAAAAATAGTTATACCATTTTACCATCATTCACGACAAGATGTCGGAAATGTTCTGAATGTCGCCGGCATTTTTATAGAGTTTACAATTTTAATGCATTCTAAAATAACCTAATGAATATTAGGCTCATAAATAAGAGAAAAAACTTTTGTAGCACTGTTAAAAGTGCTAAGAACTTCACAAATAACACTGGTAACGCTCCAATGATCGTTCGTAATCAATTCATTTTCATTTGTACAAGTTTCATTATATATTATTGTTAACACATCTTTATACCTAATCGCGTCTGTCAACATCTTATATGTTGAATTCCAACGGGTAGGAGTATCCCAACTCCAAACCTTTTTTCTTAGACCTCTTTAAACATTTGTAATACGACATTTAATATTATACCCACTATGACTTTCCTCCATTGATTGAAAAGCAATAATACGTTTTTGTAAATACCAGTCATCATCTATCCAATTAGCAGTGATACATATAAATGGTTCCCCAATTATAGAACTCCATGTATCACTGGTCAGACTAAAACGACCTTCATATGTTCGAAACGATTCAATCATATGAGCTCTATGTTCAAAGTATAATTGTTGAGTACGACGCTTAAGGGTATTCCTAGGGACTCTTCTAAATGCAAGTTGCAAATTCATTCTATTTAACTCCTCATACTCGGGGTCTTCTGCAAAATTAAAAGGTTTTTCGGTATTAATAACATAGTTACCTAGGTACTTACACAAATTATCTGTAGAATAAATAAAAGGCATACCTACGCCGGGCAAGTTAGAAGCATACCCGTGTAGGTGAGTTTGGGTGGTTCCATCGCTTGACTCCGCACCTTCTGGCCCCAATCTATGATCTTGTGAAAGGTGTCGTGCCAAGGTTCCGGTTCCATCGCTTTTTTGCCATTTGTATTGTTTGACTTTTTTGTCTTATTGACATCCCGACAAACTTTACAAATAGCGTTAAATTTATTAGGCTCATTGGTTTCAACTTTATCGTAGTATGGCCATACCCATGACCCTTTATGACCAGTGTTGCCCTAGATCGACGGCACAGAATCATCTTCACCTTAATTTAAAATTTAAAGTTATCAATATCACATTATTTATTTCTAATAGATCATAATTAATATACAACTTTATATTATTATATTTCATATTTATATTTCATATTTATAATCACCTTAATCTATAATCCTATTTATTTTTATACGTACTAATTTCCAAGTATAAATCCTCATTGGAAACGAATGCTGACTTGATAGAATCCCAGGTAAGAGAGGTGCGACACAATAGTCAACTTAAATACCAAATCTTGCCTAGACATATTCCGGGCTTCTGTTTAAGCCAACTAACCAATCAGATTATAACCTTATTATTAAACTGGAAAGTTCATACAAAACATTTTTAAAATCATGTATTACATATATAATTTTAGTTCTTAACATATATTAAAATCATGTATCACATATATAATATTAACTCTTAACATATATTAAAATCATGAATCACATATATAATTTTAATTCTTAACATATATTAATATCAATATCACATATATTTTAGTTCTTAGCTTATATTAAAATCATGTATCACATATATAATTTTAGTTCCTAGCATATATTAAATCGTGTATCACATATATAAATATAATATTAATTCTTATTTCTTAACATATATTAAAATCATGTATCAAATATATAATTTTTTTTCCTAGCGTATATTAAAATTATGTATCACATATATAAATATAATATTAATTCTTATTTCCTAACATATATTAAAATCATGATTCATATATATAATTTCAATTCTTAACATATATTAAAATCATATCACATATATAATTTGAATTCTTAAAATAAAATAATAAAAATAATAAAATGCAGAACATTACCTCGGGTTGGATGACGGGGACGAGGAGGTGGCATTGTGGAAGACGATTGCCTCGATTGTTGTGACGAAGGATCCACAAAATCTGCGTCTTTTTCCAATTCCCGAACAAATGATTCCGTATTTATTCCGAATGAACCAATATTTTGATCATCATTTCCACCACCATTACGACCACCACTACCGTTAGCTCCACCATTACGGCCACCACTTTGCCTACCATACCCTCTTGAAGTCATTTTTTTCTTAGAATGTATTAATATAATGTAGAAGTTTTTTTTATTTAAAATTGTACAAAAACTAAACAAGATAAATGAAAGTTAGAAATTTAGAATTAAGAAGAGAATGAGAGATTGAGAATTGAGAGTTTAGAGAATGAGAGATTGAGAATTGTGAGGATTTTGGATGAAAGATGAGGGGTATTTATAGGGGGGAGGGTAAATTTTTTTTTTTAAAAAAAAAAAAAAAAAGATGCAGCATCACAAACTAGCCGTTGTTTCCTAACGGCTAGTAATTCGCACGGGCGGACCGGGTTTCGGGCAGGGTTGGGTTACGGGCAGGCCGGGTTACAGGCGGGGTCTGGGTCGGGCTGGGCTGGGTTACGGGTCGGGTTGGGTTACGAACGGGTTGGGCTACGGGTTGGATTTGGAAACCACGACCCGTGACCCACCCGTCTGGGAACCAGGCTGGGCCGGGCTGGTTATGGGTCAGAGCGGGCCGACCCATGCTGGCCAAAAAATGGGCGGGTTCCGGGCCGGGCCAGGCCAACCCCGCCCATTGGCCACCTTTAATAATAAGTGTATATAAGATGATCCAACAAATGCTCCAACCTAAATGTTCTAAAAATATTAGAACCTGAAATTCAACGCATATATGTTTTATATATGTTGAATTTGATGGAATTATAGAATTTGAACTTAATCTTATATTTCTACAAGAATTAATGACTTAAATAATGTATTTGATATGATAAATGCCATTTTGCGTAGATAGTAAGGGATAAAAGTTGGATATCAAGTAAGCGTAACATGCCCTATCTGTGAAGATGACACAAAAGCTATTCATTTGCCTAGGAGTAAGAAGTTGGCATATACATCTCATAGGAGATTTTTTCCTCTTAATCATCCATACCTTAGGCTTCGAAAAGGTTTTGATGGGAACCCTGAACAAGCTTTGGGCATATACATATAATCAGTATCTTTATTTACCACATTCAACACTTGTCTTTTATTTTCCCTATTTGGGGGTCTTGTTTCTGTTGATTTTGAGTATGTTTTTTGAAATACAGTAAGAAATCTTTTTTGGGTGATTTGTTGTCAACTTATAGCTTGAAGGGAATTGATTTTATTTGTAACGACCCGTATTTTATCAACGTTGTTTTCGAAGAAAACAACAATAAGAATCATAATTAACTAGAAGTTTTCAAGTCAAATTTAAATAATAACAGCGGAAGCTCTAAACTTATTCAATTTTTTTAATAAACTTTAAAATAATCCAATCCAAACCAATAGGCTAGGATTTATAATGGGTAGCTAGGTTACTAAACTTGCTCGCTCTCAATCCCAACCCTTGCGACACCAACTAATCTTCATCAGTACCTGAAAATGGAATTTTTGGGGTCCACTGTCAGTGGGGAGTAATTATATTGTTCTACTTAATAGTAGAACGCAATTAGAAATATAATAGTCAGAACAAGTCAAACATAAAGTCCACACAAGTCAACAAGATCAACATAAATATACGACATATACAATTCACGAGACACGCAATGGAAAATACACAGTATCAAGCTATGACCAACTTTCCAACTAAGCTAGTGCTGACTCTAGACTCTAGAATTTTATTCCTTAACTTTCAATTTCTAGTTCTCATTATCGTTCTAATCCGTGGCACAGTCATATGCTCGTAGGGGAAAACCTTAACTCTTTCCCAAACTTTCTTTGTCTCACGTCGGGTCAACCACAAGGATCTACTTCCCGAGCGCTGGGATCCAAAACTGTCGACATTCCGTGTAATACCCCAAAATTTCGGGATATTTTAAATTTTTCTTAATTAATTAAATAGTTAATTAATTAATCATTTAATTGATTATTATTTAATTAATTAATAATTTAGTTGTAGCAATCTAATTATTTACCTTAGCCCAAACTTTTGATCTCATCTTGTCAGAACCCGAGCCCAATTTTCTTTTCTCTTGTTAAACCTCACGGCCCCCATCCCTTTTCCCTTAATTAATTTATTTAATTTGTTTTACCCAATATTATTAACTCTTGTATCTATTTTGACCCGTTCTTAAAAATCCTATTTTTATCCCAACCTCTCCTATCTTGACTACAAAATTATAGGAACTTCTAACCCCTCTTCCTTACTGTACTACACGGCCCCATTATTATTTCCTATTCAATTATTTTAAATCCCTTTTCAACTAAAAATATTAAACTACATCTATTTTTGACTCTATCTATAAATCTAGTTTTTATCCTATTCTTCCTACTAAAATTTAGGAAGCCAAAACCCCCTTTGTTTTTATTTTCTTTTTTTTACCAATCCTAAACTACAAATAAAAAAACTAAACTACAAATAAAAACTAAACTACAAATAAAAACTCCACTTTTTCCCCTTTAATTTCTCTCCTAAACTAACTCCTATTATCTAGTAACCCTCCTCCTAAAATATAGTAAACCCTTATTTTATTTATATCATAAAAAAATCCCTTTTTATCCCTTAATCATTATTTAATCAAAGCCACAAAACAAACACCACTCTTCTATCTTTTATACCTCACGGCTACCTCCTTACAACCCATCAAAAATTCATCTTCCAACCCTTCCAAACCAGGTAATTAGATTTGCTTTACTTAATAAATAGGATAGATTAGCAATATGGCTATTAGAATAGGATTAATCATATTTAGAATAGGTTTTAGAATCATATGGAATTCATTAGAATTAATGTTGAATTATTTAGAATTATTTCTTGTTGAGTTATGATGATGGCCGAGTATCTTGAGAAGGATTTTGAAGAAATTATTTTATGTTCCTGTATAAATATGTGTTTGATCTATGATTCTTGCCTAGTAGAATATATGAAATTAATTATTGAATGATTCTTGGATGATGATTATGAGAGCCGTGTATTTTACTTGATTATTCGAAATTGTTCTTTGATAAAAATATGATTTTTATGCTATATTCGTGATCTTTAATTAATCTTTCATGATAATCTTGAATTGAATCTTTAGTTTAAGCATTATATTATAGTTCTTGAATTTAATCTTGTTATTCTTGTTAGCTTGGAAGAGCCGTGTATTATATGTATAATATAGGGATTTAATTTGTTCTTGTTTGGTTCAATCTTGATAATTTAATGTTTTAAGCATGATTTTATGATTTAATGATAAGCTTCTATGATTATTCGTTGATGATTGTATCTAAATAAGTTGAATTGTTAATCTTGGTTTGTTGTTGGTGACTGTCGAGTGAAGCATGACTAAAAGAAGGATTTTTATCTTGTTTCTTGCAATTTTAATTAACGATGATTAGTTTATATGTTCATTGGATTATTTCATTGATGTGTTAAATTGTTTATATGATTGTGTAAGGAATTGGTTTATTTATTGGATTACTTCTGGGGAAAGTCGTGTGGTATGAATATTAAGTTAGAGTTTTGGGTCAAGTTAAGATGAGCTAGAATTGAATAGAAGTGAAGTTGAGTCAATAAGGAATTGAATTGTGAATCGGAAAAGAGAACATAACAGAATTGAATTGAAAAGATGATTAACTATGAAGTGACCGCCTATCTACTGGCACAAGTGCCATGAACATAAGTATAGTCGAAGCCACTGTCCTATCTTCGGATTCAGGACAGTTCTTGAGCCCAGTGCTTGGGGAGTAGATCTTCGTGGTTGACCCGGCATGAGCAAGGAAAGTTGGGGGGAGTAGATCTTCGTGATTGACCCCTTACGAGCATATGACTGGTCACGGATTAGCACCTGAACTGAATGGAATAGGAGAGTCAATAGAGGTGTCAAGAGGTCTAGAACTGAATAAGATAGTATAGAAGGTCTTGGTTTACTATGTTGTTATGGTTATTTTCCGCTGCGTACTTGATTGATGATGTTTATGTATGATTTCATGATGATATGTTTGTCTGCTTGGTTGATCTGCTCTAATGATTATGTTTCTAATTGTGTTCTACTGATTAAGTAGAACAATCTAATTACTCACCACTAACTGTGTGCAAGATAGCTTAGTAGTTTATCCTGATGACCATTTCTAGCCTTTGTATCATTGTTATTAGTGGACTTTTCCTTATTTTGTAGTAATATTGGACTTTGGAATCTTATTAATCTTGGATTATTTAAAGGTTTAAATGAATAATATGAACTAAGTTTAGAGCTTCCGCTATAATTGACGAATCTGATAATAAAGGTTTATAGATATTAATGATCTGTATTGTCGTTTTCTCCGAAAACAACACTGCTAAAATACGGGTCGTTACATTCCGCAGCGGGACACTGGCTTCGACAATACCCATGTTCGTGGCACTTTAGTCAGTAGATGGGCGGTCACTTCATAGGTTATTATTCTTTCATTTATCTTTCTAGTTCACAACTTTGACTCTTAACAACTTAATTTATCTTTCTAGACACACGCATATCATCACACTACAATTCGAAATTCCATGCAGCCATACTAACTTCAATTCAACAAGTTCATACAAATTTTACATGTAAATATCATACTTCAATAATTATAAATCAATCATTAAAAAAGAAATAAAAATCAAACCTTGTCCTTAATTCTCCATTATACACGATTTTTCTCATGAAAAGTCACAACAATTCATCTTTCATAATTAAAAAATTAAATCAATTAACTAATTAAAAATACAAGCCTTAATTAAATTAATAAAAATAATTTCAAGAAAGTGTTCAAAATCTAATCTTTTTATCATTTAAACAATGAAAATTGATAAAAATCATTCCTTTTTACTCAACATGTTACACGGCTTTTTAGAATAATATAAACAAAATTTAATCTTTCCTTTCAATTTAAATCATTAAGATTAAAATAATTAATTAGACTAACTTAATAAAAATCTATACTTTAATTATTAGCCAAGAATTTCGAATAGAACAACCTATCAAGAATTTATTATTACTCGACAATTTCATCATCAAATCAAGGTTCATACTTTGCTTTCCAAGACCTTAATTAATTATAGAGATAAAACAAGAAAATCATCAAAGATCATTATTAGAACAAGATTATAACAAAAAGATCCATTCTTTTATAGTTAAAACACTCGAAAATTCTATGAACAATAGGCTTAAACTCAACATTCAATATGCTACATGCTTCCTCAAATAAATCTTCAAGATTATATGGCAAGAATTATTGAACAAGCCTAAATTAAGTTAGAACATAAAAAAATATCATCAAATCAAAGTAAAACTATTCGGTCATCATTAGTTACTAACAACAATTATTTCCTACCAATTCAACAATAATTCTAAGTAATTCTAAACATTTTTAAATATGTGCTAAAGATTATAAATCTAATGTATTCTACGGATCAAGTAAAACAACTAATTACCTAAATCCCAAAAGTAAAGTTCGAAACTCTTGGTTATGGCCGTGAAGTACTCAGTCCTAGTCTTGGGTTTCTTTGAACTCCTTGCTTCAATCTTTGAGATGTTTGATTAAGAAAAATATTTTTTTATGAGTTCAGGAGATTTTGGAATGATTGAAGATTATGGAGAAATAAAGAACTTTTGATGGCAATTAGAAACAAAGGAGGGCCCTGGGTTTCATAAGAGTGAGCGGGTTTGGTACTCCTAAAATTTAGTAGGGTAGTTAGAAGATAAAAGTTGAGCTTTTAGGATAAGTCAAAATAGATCTAGTTTCCTAATTAAGGTAGATAAATCAAACTAATTAAATTAATAAAGATATAGGAGGGTCGTGTGGTTGGTCATGGTATGAGGTTAATGGCCCTTAATTTGGCAAGGTGATGTAAATGGTTTTGGGCTTGGGTCAATAATTGGCTTACTTCAACAATATTATGACTAACCTTACTAAATAATTAAACTAATAATTAATTAGAGAAAATTTAAAATAGCCCAAAATTTTGGGTTATAACAGTCACTCCTCCTTAAGAAAATTTCGTCCTCGAAATTTTTCAGAAGGAAGCACACGAATAAAAACAGTAGAACTAGAAGAAAGGATGGAAAAGAAAAGAAACAGCGCATACCCTGTTTGAACAGTTCGGGGTACTTCTCATGCATGGAGGACTCGGTCTCCCAAGTAGCCTCTTCATACTCCTGGCTCCTCCATAGCACTTTGACTAGAGGTACCGCCTTCCGCCTTAACATCCGCTCCTGACGATCCAAAATCTGCACCGGCACTTCATCAAAGGATAGGTTGGGTGCAATTGCAGCTGACTCTACTGGAATAATATGTGATGGATCACTCACATACTTTCTTAGTTGCGAGATGTGAAACACATCATGCACCTTTAATAACTATGATGGTAAAGCGAGCCGATAGGCCACCTCACCTACGCTTTCCAATATTTCATATGGGCCTACATACTTAGGTCTAAGCTTCCCCTTTTCCCCAAAACTAGTCACTCCCTTCATTAGGGATACCTTCAATAACACCTTGTCGCCTTCCTGAAATTCTAAATCCTTTCTCCGTCGATCCGTATAAGACTTCTACCTGCTCTGTGCTGCTTGTATTTTTGCTCGAATTATTTTGATTTGCTCCACCGTGTCCTTAATATGGTCTGGCCCAATGACCAAGGCATCACTGATGTCGCTCAAGCAGGTTGGACTGCGACACTTGCGCCCGTACAAAGCCTCGTAGGGTGCCATCTGAATACTGGAGTGGTAAATGTTGTTGTAGGAGAATTCTACTAAACTTAGCGATTTAATCCAGGACTGTTGGAACTCCAATGCGCAAGCTCTTAGCATATCTTCAAGAGTCTGGATGGTCCGATCTGTCTGGCCATCCATTGCTACATGAAATGCTGTGCTCAAGTTTAGCTTGGTGCCAAAAGCTTCTTGAAGAGACTTCCAAAATCGCGATAAGAATCGTGGATCTCGATCCGATACAATATCTTTCGGCACGCCATGGAGTCGAATTATCTCCTGAGTATAAGCTTCTACCATCTTCCCCATGGTCCAAGTGGTCTTCATTGGGATGATTCTTTCTACCTTTGTTAATCTATCCACTATCACCCACACTGAATTCAATCCACTGGTAGTAGGGGCAAAACTCACTACGAAATCCATCAAAATAGAGTCAAACTTCCACTTCGGTATAGGCAATGGCTGTAGTAGACCTCCAGGCCTTTGATGCTCAATGTTGACCATTTGAGAAAAAAGGCATCGAGCTACGAACTCTGCAATTTCCCACTTCATTTCGAGCCACCAGAAATGTTCTTTCAAGTCTTTATACAACTTCCCGCCCCCAGTATGCACTAAATAAGGGGTGTTATGAGCTTCTTGCATGATTTTTTTCCTTAGAACTTTATCGTTTGGCACACACCACCTGCTTTGGTTTGAGTCAGTCTTAGCATGGTTATAGAAAAATAAGATTATTTCGAATAGTACATTCTATACCTGTTTCGGAGCTTCAAACTCCCATCTGTTCCTATAACAAAGTCCTCCGCTTGCCCGTGGAGCTTGGCTTCACGGATTTTCTCGAGTTAGGGATCATGCTTGTCCCGACGCTCTTGATAAAGATTAGGCTCCACACTCATTGTGACGACCCGACTCGCTTAAACCGGCGCGGAAGAAACCGATGAGTCGAATTGTCGATCTAACAAACAAACTTACTTAAAATTTAAAACAAAACCTCAAAATTATTATTACTAAATCCCAAAAGTACAAAACCCACAAGATTGTACAATACTAAACCCAAAGTAATCAATACTAAGAATTAACTCCAAACACTATCAGAGTTAGAATATACGGAATACAAATACTAATCGTCCAAACTTGAAACGAAATACAATCTAAACAAATAAAGAACCAACGGCACTCGCCTAACCCAAAACTAAGCAACACCGTCATCATCAGAGTTACCTGAAAATTAATAACAATCCACTATCAGTGGCGAGTAACATAACAGTCCCACCCTAACATGGATACACATAATCATAGAATAAATCAAACAAGCGCATCAGGCAAAACATACCAACATGCGACACAATCATCATGATAATAAATCACAACAATAACATAAACTTAACCAACTTTTAATGATTCAAACTTTTCATTACTTAATATTTGTCTCTACCATTTACATTTTAGACCGGACTATGCTCGTACGAACGCATCTTACGCGAACGAACTTTCCTACTATGCCAGGATTGAGAATCTTACTCCCAATCCCATGAACCCCATCTTACGGAAATTCATATCACATAGACGACATAGCAAGTGTACACTATCCCAATACCGCGGTTAGGATAGGGGCAACATCTTAACCCAAGTTTTAGAATCTTACTCCAAGATTAGGCGTCTAAAAGTAAACTTAAGCTATCTTTACGTTCTTTACATCTTTGTTATTCTCAAGATCGCTTCTTACACCTTTTCTTGAGTCTAACCATGTACATTATCATAATCTTTAACTCCTTTAATCAATCTTAATCAATTCTTTAACTTTCTTTAAACTTTCTTTAGTAACTTTACTAATCTTTAATAAACTTTAATTAAACTTTAATAAACTTTTACACATAAAGATTACATGAACTACTTCAAGAATTCAAGATTCAACCAAGAAATCATCAAGACTCAATCAACACACGCATAACTTCAACAACGTTTCATCAATATTTCAACAATTCCCATGCATCAAAACTTCACATGAACCATATATAAACATGATCAAACATAAGATTAACATAGGACATAACAACATGCATGAAAACCCAACAAAATATCATAAAAAGAACACTCAAATCAGCCCTATAATTCACGCATGAAATGGCCAACAATCATCAACAATCTATCCTAACATGATCATTTAATCTACCCTATAATCATAGTATACAAATTAAGGTAGAAAAATATGTTACCTTAATTACTTGAGTGCAAACAATAGCAAAAACTTGCTGCCCGGAAAATCCAAACCACACGGCCCAATACACGCACAACACGGAGCACCTCACGGCTTGCCTACGAACACTCTTGCACGGTTCCCAACGCACGAACACACGGGCACCACCTCTTGCACGGCCTGGTTGCACGCCCCACTGCACGGCTTCCACACGGCTTCACACACGAACCACCCTTTGAACACGAACCCAACGAACAAACCCCAAAACTAAACCCAACTAGAAGTCTTGATCAATAGAAATGGAGATTATTGTGTTTTTAGACACTTAAAGATCAATAGAAGTTTAGTCTTAAGTTTTGGATTTGGATGGATGATGAACAAATGATGGTGGAAATGCCAAAAATGACGTGTGGAATAGGGAGCAATGGAGAGAGTGTTTGGCTTTTGAATTGATGAGCAAAGTGATTAAGATGGCAAATGAAACATAAGCCTTACAACCTCTTCTATTTATAGAAGTGGGTTAAGGTGTGAACATGAAGCAAGTGGCAAAATTAAGCCACTAATCAAGAGGGGGCCGGTTTTAGGCTTGCTAAAATGGGCTTGATGATCACTTGGGCTAATTGCACTCATGCATGACTAATCATGCCTAAATTGCATTTGGCCCAAAATTAATTAACTAATTAGAAAATTAAATATTAAAATTCTAATTAATTAAATTAAAATAAAATAAATAATAAAACAACCATTCATAAAATAAAAATAAATAGACCCCAAATAAATTTGGACCATACATAAAAAATAACATAAATACACAAATAAATCAAAACAGAAAATACCGATAAACTGGGTCGTTACACATGGCATTGAGGAATACCCGAGTATGTCCCGGTGTCACGACTTCCACTTCCAATCGCTGAAGATCTAAATGAATTTCCTTTAGAAGTACTATTACACGGTTGAGAGAATGCCTCTCCTTTGGACTTAGAGCATCTGCCACATAGTTAGCATTCCTTCGCAATAATCTAAGGATAGATCATAGTCCTTGATGAGCTCTAGCCACCTTCGCTGCCTCATGTTGAGTTCTTTCTAGGTGAAGATGTACTTCAGACTTTTGTGGTCGGTGAACATTTTAGAAGTCCCTCATACAAATAATGCCGCCAAATCTTAAGAGCGAACACTATAGCTACCAACTCAAGATCATGTGTAGGATAGTTCTTCTCATGTACCTTGAGTTGCCTGGAAGCATATGTTATCACCTTCCCTTCCTGCATCAACACACATCCCAGTCCGTTCTTCGATGCATCGCTGTAGACTTCATACACTATACCTTCATTAGGTAATGTTAAAACTAGCGCTTCCACAAGACTCTGCTTCAACGTCTGGAATGCCTTTTCACACTGCTCGGGACCAGATGAACTTGCTTTCTTTCTGCAATAATTTTGTCATAGGTTGAGCGACCTTTGAGAAGTCCTTTACGAACCTCCTATAGTACCCTGCCATAGACAAACATGGTTTTTACAGGTCTCGATTAGTTAGGAAATAAATTTAACATTCTTTAAGTAAGATAATTTAATTACCCGCTAAACCGAGGAAACTTCTGATTTCCGCCACACTCTTCGTGCTACACCATTGAACAATGGCCTTGACCTTTGCTGGGTCTACCTTGACACCGCCCTTGATTATTACGTGTCCTAAAAATGCCACTTCTCGAAGCCAGAATTCGCACTTTGACAACTTCGTAAACCATTTCAGGGCTCGTAATACATCCATCACCATTCGCAAGTGTTCCTCGTGCTCATTTTTAGAGTATATTAGTATATCGTCAATTAACACTACCACACAAACGTCGAGTAAATGGTCAAATTCATAATTTTGTTCAATATAACATCATGATCATCCAGCTTTCTAATTAATTTACTGACTGTGTTGGTCCCTACAATCTCCCTCCTTTTCTTCTTCCTTTTTTTTGTTTACTTGAAGATCAGGGAAACATATAGAAGAAAACCATGAGAAATATAAGCCTTTATGTTCCTCTTGGTTCCTCTGAAAGAACCAGTATATACATCCTCAAATTGTTCACGCTCTAGTGTTTCCTCCTTTTTTTAGGAAAGTTCTGGTGAATCTCTTTCATTGTCTTACAGACCCATATTTTTTTTACCATATCTTTTTCAGCAAATAGAACTGTCCGAGCCTCAGGAATTTCATAAACATTTTTCAAGTCTGCTTCCCCCTCAGATGATGCAATGTAAGTTATGAAAATTGAAGTAACCAATGCGTCAGCAAGCTAGACAACAACACACCCTAGGACAAAGAACTACCCCACAAATATCGAACACAGTGCAGCGGCTACGACTTTAACCCAAAATACGAAAATACCGACATGACCGTAAAGATCAATACTTAAAACTGAATAATTCCAAATGTATTTCAAAAATACCAAATTAACAAAAATCCAAGAAACCGACCAAATCAAGATTATTCAAGAAAACCAAAAATTATCAAGATTAAAGAAACTAATCAAAATTAAATTATAAAATTCAAGAAAGAGCTTACGTCAAAATTAACTTCGAAAAGCTACTATTTAAATCACAATATATTTATTAAAGAATTTAAAGAACTTAAAGAACTCATCAAGAACTCTTCAAGAACTCATCATCCAATATACACGTATGAACCCACTCAACATATGATTAATTCAATACTATAATTAAATAAAAAATAATCATAATACTCATGATCGAATTACTAAACCAACTTTTAATCATTAACCCATAAATGAATTAATCAAGAATCAATCATATGTACACACTTACATCACACACATATCATGGCTCAAACATGAGAATTATTCATCATTTCATTTGAATTAATCCTATGTTAATCTATGCGAACTTATATACCAAATTTGAATTAAACAACTAGTTACCTGGATTAACGCAAGATCGAAACTCAAACAACGATGAACAAACGACTAACGAACACGATTCGTGTTCAACAATACACGACCAACAAAAGCAGCCCACACACGGCACCACGCACGAGCAATACAGCACCAACACGCACTAGCAGCCCAACCACCACGCACACCACCATGATCACGAGCATGGCAACTATGATAAGAACTACACCACCACCGCACGACCAGCCGTGCACCACCTTGAACAGAAGCAATCACCACACGAGCAACCTACGAACTGTACGGCCCTCCACACTACCCACACGAACACGATCAATCCAACCCGGAAACAACCCGAACCAAGAATCTTGGATGAATTCATTGTTGAAAATGACACTATCATAGAAATGTAGTTTAATGGTGTATGAATCTTGAGTTTTAATGTGGATTGAGTTGATGAAGTTGGATGGAGAAATATGGGTGTTTAATGGAGTTTGTAATGTGGATGGAGAAATAGAAGTGCCTTAAGAGTTGTATGAATGATTGGTAGTAAATGAAAAAGTAGTCGCAATCCCTAAGTGGTCACCTATATATAGAGGAGTGGACAAATAGAAGGAGCTAAATCATGGGTATTAATCCCATCATAACCGGCCCTATGGGGTATTAATAGGCTAATTAGGCCAACTAATTCTAATCCAATAAAACTAAGCCCAATAATAAAAGAATCAAATTAAGTAATCCAAACATAAACTAAAATAAATCAAAGCCATGAAATAGAATCACAATAAATCATCCAAAAATCATATCAAAATTAGGGATATTACAGTCACCCCTCCTTCAGAAAATTTCATCCCCGAAATTTCCATAACCAGGCACAATCAAACACAACTAATCATGCTCAAAAGACAAGATCATCGGGCAGAGCACATACCTGCTCGGAATAACTCAGGATACTTCCCCCACAAGGATGATTCGGTCTCCCAAGTCGGTTCCTCGGTCTGCTAAATCCTCCATATCACTTTCACTTGAGGTACTACCTTCCGCCGGAGCTTCCTATCTTGTTGGTCCAAAATTCGAACTAGCAGCTCCTCAAAAGATAGATTCGGCTCCAGATCTACCGAATCTACCGTCACCACATGTGTGACGACCCGACTCGCTTAAATCGGCGCGGAAGAAACCGACGAGTCGAATAGTCAGAACTAACAAACTAAAATACTTAAAAATAAGATAAAACCTCAAAATATTATTACTATAACCCAAAAGTACAAATACCCACAAGTTTGTACACAACTAATCCCAAAAGTCAAACTACTACTACTAACATACGTAACTCCAAATACATATCAGAGTTGTAGTAAAGTATACAAGTACCACTACTATAGTTCAAAACTAACCAAAATCATAAAATAATAGTAAAGACAACTATATAACAACATCGGCGCTCGCCCAACCCAAAGCTAAGCAAGAACCTCATCATCAGAATTACCTGAAAAGTAAACAACAGTCCACCATCAGTGGCGAGTAACATAACTGTCTCACCCTAACGGGAATACACATGAACATAGCATAAATCAAACAACCCAAATCACAACATCAAATCATGCGAATCATACAATATACATACTTGACTCGACTAACTCAACCAATCTTATCTTTGGTGCAATCATTCGCATACTAGACCGGACTACGCACGTACGAACGCATCTTACGCGAACAAACTTTCCAACTATGCCAGGATAGAGAATCTTACTCCCAACCCTATGAAACCAATCTTACTGGAAATCCATGTCAAAGACGACATAGTGGTAATCACTATCCCAATACCGCGGTTAGGATAGGGGCAACGTCTTAACCCAAAAACATAGAATCTTACTCTACGAATTAGGCGTCTAGTAAAGAAATCAAGCTAATCTTTACAATCTTTAACTCTTTAATCCGAAGTTTACATTCTTAGTTACTTCTTAAGTTGCATCTCACGCCTTGACTTAAGAAAATAACATGTAAACCAATCATCTTACAACATCTTATCACTTTCTTTAACCTTTTCTTTAACTTTCTTTAACTTTAAAGACTTAATCAAGAACTCATAAAGAACCTTAAAGAACTCATCAAGAACTCATCCAAGATTCAAGATCTTCAATCAAGAACTCAATCAAGATTCAAGAACTTCAACCAAGAATCAAAAACTCATCCTAAATCATCAAAATACATGCATAACTCAATCAATTCAACACACGAAATCATCAATTTTCTAGTATCCAAAATTCATCAAACTTGAACATGATTAACATAAACTCAATACTAACATAACCAATCATAGAATCATCATTTTAAAACTCAAAATCATCATAAAACCATTTCAAAATCAGATTTGCAATTCATACTTAAAAACATGATCAAAACTTCATATAAACTAATCTTGTTCATTTAATCTATACTGTGGAACATAGTACACCAATTAAGTTGAGAAAGTATGTTACCTTGATGAAGATTAACAAGGTAATCACTAAAAACCTGCTGCCCGGAAGTGCAAACACACGACCCAAGCAACACGGACACCACGCACGGCACGGTTTTGGCACCTCGTACACGGTCACCACACGAACCACCACTCGAGCAACACGACACCACCACACGGCCCGTCCTCGAACCACCGTACTCCACCACGAACACAGCCACCACAGCACGGCCACCCACACGAGCAACCACACGGCTTCACGTGATCCACACGGCACACACGGTCCCAATCGAACAACCCTAAACCAATCCCGAACTAGTGATCTTGAATGCAAATTATGTGGATTAGCTTGTGTTTTGATACTTAAAGATCAATAGGATATGAATCTTTAAGTTTTGGGATAAAAAGTTGATGAACAAATTTGTGGAGATTATGGCCAAAAATGGCGTGAAAAGAGGATGGCAAATGGAGGGAGTTTGTGTTTGAACTTTTGATGGCAAGAGCATAAGATGGCAAATGAGCAAAAAGGATCTTTAAGCCTTACTAACCCTTCTATTTATAGAAGAGTTTTAAGGTGTGAATGCATGGAAAGTGGCAAATCAAGCTACTAATCACTAAAGGGGGCCGGTTTTCATAACTCAAAAATGGGCCAAATTGGGCTCTCGTGATCCATTGGGCTAATTTACAAAAATTGCATGATTAATCATGCTTAATTCGATTTAGCCCAAAATATTAAATAACTAAATAGAAAATTAAATAATAAAATTCTAATTAATTAAATAATAATAAAAATAAATAATAACTAATCAAAATAAAATAATTCGAATTAAATCGAAATTATTCACATAAAATAAAATAAATAGTTTAAAAATAAATTTGAACTATACATAAAATCACATAGTCATACTTAAATATACAACAGAAATACCTATAAAATCTAGGTTGTTACAACATGTGAAGGGTCACTAATATATTTCTGCAACTATGAAACATGGAATACGTTATGCACCCTAGATAACTTAGGTGGTAACGCAAGCCGATAAGCCACCTTTCCAACTCTCTCGAGGATCTCGTATGGACTAGCATCTTTGGGCCTAAGCTTTCCCCTCTGCCCAAACCGAGCCATGCCTTTCACAGGCATCACCTTAAGTAAGATCTTATCACCTTCCTCGAAAGATAAAGGTCATCTCCGAAAATCCGTATACGACATCTGACGACTCTGAGCGGCTTGAAGTTTAGCGCGAATAACCAGAATCAAGTCAACCGTCTCCCTGATATGTTCCGGGCCAATCACCAAGGAGTCACTGATGTCATTCCAACATAAAGAACTACGACACTTGCGCCCATACAAAGCCTCATATGGGGCCATCTGAATACTCGAGTGATAGCTATTGTTGTAGGAGAACTCAACTAAACTCAAAGATCTCGCCGAAGTCTACTGAAACTCAAGAGCACACGCCCGTAGCATTTCCTTCAAAGTCTGAATCGTCCTCTCGGTCTGTACATTTGTTGCCGCATGAAATGTCGTACTCAAGTTCAAATTAGTACCAAAGGCACCCCATATCGTACTCAATGACCAAGAAGTGACTTCCAAAACCGAGATAAGAAACGTGGATCTCGATCGGAAACAATATCCTTCGGCACCCCATGTAGTCGAACTATCTCCTGAGTATAAGCTTCGGCCATCTTCTTCATTGACCAAATAGTCTTCATCGGAATGAATCTCGGTACCTTAGTCAATCGATCTACAATCACCCAAACTGCATCCAACCCACCAGAAGTAGCTGGTAAACTTACCACAAAATCCATGGATATGGAATCAAACTTAATTCCACATAGGTATGGGTAATGGTTGAAGTAGACCGTCAGGTCTTTGATGCTCGATCATTACCCGTTGACACGTGAGACATCATGCCACTAACTTCGCTATCTCTTGCTTCATTCCGAGCCACAGAAGTACTCTCTAAGATCCTTGTAGAGCTTCCCACCTCCCGGATGTACGGAGTATGGCGTGTTATGCGCCTCGCTCATGATCTTGTTCCTTAGGTCTGCATCTTTAGGCACGCACCATATTTGGGAAAAATAACAATGAATTAGCACAAAACCTTTAAGCTTTAAAACTTTAAAATTGAAATTCCATTACCTCATGTGAAATCTCAATCCTTCATCGGCGCCGATTTCGAAATCGGTCGCCTTGCCTTGCTCCTTTGCCTCACGGATTTTCTGCAACTGAGGGTCTCTTCTTTGCTTCTCACGAAGCTCTTCATATAAACTAGGTTCCATACTCATAGCACAAAGAACACCATGGATATGTCCCTTCAAGACCAATTCTACCTCCAAACGTTGCAAGTCGGTGCAGAATTCTGTAAGTTCAAGGATACTCAAGAAGGGGGATTGAATTGAGTATGTGTTTTTTTTATTCGTTTTCAAAATTCTCTTAATTTTTCAGTTTATGGGAACAACAAAAGAACAAAAAATTAAAGAGTAGAGACACAAGGATCTTACGAGGTTCGACTTCTCAATAAGCCTACGTCCTCCACTGTCTCACCAATATTATTAATCAACTCTGAAGAATAATAATGGTTACACACTCAATTGAAGGCTACAACTATGTAACAAACAATTCCCCAACTGTTAACTCTAACAGTTCACTCTATGCTCACAGAACACTCCCCAACCACTTCCTCTAAGTGGTTCAAATACATTATTCAAATTCTCTGTAAGTTATCTCTTGAAGATGAGTATGGAGATATTTTTTCTCTAAGAATGAACTTCTATAAATATGGCTTCTTTTCTTTTTGAGAGCAAGAGGGTTTTAGGGTTTTTTAAGAGTGGGCATTTTTGCAAATGAAAACCATCACCCTAAATGTGCTTGGGAGAGTTGCTTAAATAATACAAACAAATCAGCTGACACAAGTAAAATAGTACTAAATTAGACTTTGTTCCCTTCCACTACTTGTAGTGGGTTAGTGAAAGGTACACTTAATGTAATGACCGGTATTTTATCAGCGTTGTTTTCGGAGAAAACAACAATACGAATCATAAATAGATTTAAAATTTAAATTCCAATTCTAATATTAACAGCGGAAGCTCTAAACTACTTCAATTTATTCGAATAAAATGAGATAAATCCAAAACCAAATTAAAAAGTCCGAAGTCCAAATTAGACAAAACTACGGAAAGTTCCTAAATTCTTTATTACATGGCTAGAATCATGATAATTTAGATATATAAAACTAATCTCGCCGCTCAAATCCCAGCCCATGCGTTCCCCACTTAATCTTCATTAGTACCTGAAAAGGGAATTTTGGGGGTCCACAGTCAATGGTGAGTAATTAGATTGTTCTACTTAATTAGTAGAACACAATTAAAAATATAATAAATAGAATAAATTCACAGTTCAGTCAAGCATCATAAGAACATTTACAATATACGAATTCAAGTACGCAGCGGAAAGTAATTCATTTAGAAGTCACAGCGTAACAAATCAAACTAGACAATTCCTACTCTAAACCTCTAGATTCTAACTATAATTTAACAAGTTCTAGTTCTTTTCAAGGTGCTAATCCATGACACAGTCATATGCTCGTAAGGGGTCAACCACGAAAGATCTACTTCCCCCAACTTTCCTTATCTCATGCTGGGTCAACCACAAAGGATCTACTTCCTGAGCACTGGGATCCAGAACTGTCCCAAAACCGCAGAAGGGACAGTGGCTTCGACTATACCCATGTTCATGGCTCTTTAGCCACTAGATGGACGGTCACTTCATAGATTAATTATATTTTCAAGTTCACTTTTCCAGTTCACATCTACACTTTCTTTAACACGACTTGACTTTTATTCAATTCTAGTTCAACTGTATTGACTCAATACTCTAATTCTAGACTCGATAAACTCGACAAGATAGCATGCAATCATTCGAAAATTACTTCATACGTTAATATTAATTCATTCATCAAGTTCATACGCAAGAACATGCATTAATCATAATTCAACAGAATAACCCATTCATAAACAAGGAATAGAGATCAATCTTACCCATACTTAACAACATGCACGGCCCTCCTCCATAGTATCAATACAATATTTCATCATTACATTTCACATTATCAAATTATTCATCAATATAAATCACAAGTCTAATATAACTTCAAGAATGTAATTAATTTCTAGTCTTTTATCTAATTTAAAACCATAAAAACCTAATTTTTATTCTTTGCCTTACTCGACTTTTTCGAACAATTCTTCCAATATTTCAAGTTTTTGATCAATTTATAAATACAAGTTTGATTAAATTAATTTACAATTATTCAAGAACAAGTTCATAATCTAGTCTTTTAGCATAAAAACAAGTAAAACTCATACTTTTATCTTATATCCCACTCGACATTCTTGGACTAATATTCAAGATTAATTTTCCATATTTCAAGAACTCAATTAGATTAATTATTGATGCAAGAAATTCATCAAGGATTGTTACAAGATCAAGATTATAGCTAAAAGGTCATATTTTGATCAAGAAAAACTTCGAACATGGCTCTATGGTTCACGGCATCCACACGAGTATTATTCATATAATTCAACAATAATTTATTCGACAATTTAGATTAACAAGGATCATAGATTAAGCATAGATTAGGGATTAAACATGTAAATAAAACTAGTAAATTCCTCACAAATATGTTGCTTTCACTCGACAAGCATGGTTCGAATTCTATATGAAGTTCAACAATAAAACCCTACAATTCTAAGCAATTTAACATAATTCTAAACCTATTCTAAGAATTATATTATTAATCTTATTCTATTAATTAAGTAAAGCAACTAATTACCTAGCAAGGATAGAACAAAATCAAGGGGTGTCGAATGGCCTATGGCACGAGTCCTCACGGTTCTTGGATGCTTCTTGGCTTCTTGCTTCAATCTTTTTGAGTAAAATCTAAGAAAAAGGTTTTTAGATAATTTGTTGTGAATTGTTTGATGTGAAAAGATGATATGTTAATTGTTGAATCCTTTTCTTTAAGAATTCTTGGGGCCGTGAGTTTTATGGAAGAAAAGGTGTTGTTGTTCTCCTAATATTTAGTAGGGAGTTAGGATTAAGAGTTATGACTTTTTGGGAGAAAGTCAAAATAGATATATAGTTTAGTTTTAATTAGAAATTAGATTAAATTAATTAAATTAAGAAATACATAGAGGGAGGCCGAGCAGGGCGTGTGACTTAGGGAGTTTTGGGCTATGGTTTAAGCAACTGGATTGGGTCCGGATTAGTAATTAGCCTCACTTCTATGCTAAAATGATATTAAATTAATAATATTATGCTAGTTATTTAATTAATTAAGTAATTAATTAAATAAAATTTAAAATAGCCCAAAATTTTGGGGTATTACACTAAAGTCCAAAGTGGTAAGTTGCATTAAATGAGCTGATTGTGTATTTTATTTTAGCAAATATTCCAAAACCTAAGTAATCAATATTGGTCATTTTAATTTCCAAACATTTTTTGTGTTAAAATATCACTACTGATTACTTAAGTGCACGTGCGTAATACTGAGGTCTGTTTCCACAGTGGTCTCAGCATTACTAAATTTATGTCTGATAAAGAGGACTGTTCTTTGACTGTGCTATGATTGTTGTCTTTATTGGACATAAACTTCAACCCTTCTTGCTTCTTTTCATTTATACCTTAGCCTTACTTTCCTAAATTCATTTTACAAGAAGATCCCAATTTACGTAAAATTTAAAGGCTTTCAAGCTTTTGGTTTCTAATCTTCAAGTATCTTAAGGCTCTGAAGTTCTTCTCTCTAAATCTTGCCTTGATGTATCCTGACTTGATTCAACCTGTTTATACACAGTCATACATAGCAATCAAGTATAGAGAACTGGTTTGTCATCATTCAAATCAAACATGGTTCAACAATTTCCCCCTATTTGATGATGTCAAACCATGAAGTTTCCCCTGAGAACAGTAACCAATTGTTTCAGTTAAAACAACTGTTCAGAGGAACTGGTGTTGCCTTGTGCCTGCAGTCAAACTCATAATCTTAGAGAATTAAAACACAAAATAGACTGAAGCACGGTTAGACTGATTACAGGTTCAGTCAACTCATCACATTACTCAATATTTATTGAGTTTTAGCATTTAAACCTATAACCTGCAAGACTTATCAGAATAAAGTGTAGCAAGAGAAAAATCTAAGTTCACTTGGAAGATTTACTTCCAGTTGGGATGGATAAGAGCATTTGATCTAAATTCAAAAACTCCTAGGCATAAAGCTGGGCCATCTCTAACAAGTTCTGAACCTTGTTCATGTTGCTACACAAGATACTAGGAACTTTATCTGTTCCTATTCCCCCTTTTGGCATCATCAAATGACAGAACATAGACATAGCATAGCAAATTAGGAAAGTCGACAGATAAAGTCAACACAAGATCATATCAAAACAGCACTCTAGAGATGTTGTACTAAACAGTGTGTACGTGCAACTCACAATCCCAATAGTTCAAAGCATACACACAAGTTTAAAATTATACAGACCAGTGCCACTTTGCATAAAAATGTTTTGTAAAGTGGTCAAAACCAAAAGCATGTAAATTGTTCAGAGAAACAGAGTTAAAAGAAGTTTAGTGAATAGGTTAGCAAAGTAGGGGGGTAAATCAAGAAGAATTGAAGTTAGTGTTATCATCAGAACTCTCAGTTGTGCTCTCATCATCATCTTCATCACTCTTCTCCTTCTTCTTCTTCTTGGTAGCTGAAATCATAGGGACTGGTCTTTTCTTGGTCTTGGCTTGGTGCTGGAAGAGGAAGTAAGCTTTTCATCATGGTTGTCCAGCCTTGTAGAGATATTCTTTAAAGATCCATCCAGTGAAGAGTTGAGAGCATTTACACTGGCCATCATCTACTGTAACAGTTCTCCATGGGTTTGAACCTACTTGGACAGTACCATTGTAGCTTCATCAAACTTTGAGCCGGTTCCCCACCTAATACCACTTATTCCCTCATCATTCTTCATCATGAGAACCCCATCCTCAAAAGTCATGCCCTTCTTCCCTAAGATCTAATTGGTGAGGACATACATCTTCTTGACTTCACCACACAGAGGAACACCTCTATCCTTGAAAACTAAGGTGAGCCAAGCACCATAAGGTAGGGAATGGTTTGATCTTTCGAGGATACTGACCATATGTGCAATCATTAGACTAGGGAGGCTAAGCTTAATCTTCTCATAGAGGCAGTATATTATCACATCATCCATTTTCGTAACACCCATTATGCCTTGAGCCCTAGGGATTACTATCTTGGAGGCTACAGTGTGAAACAGTCTCATTACTGGCTCCCTCAGTTGGCTAATTACATAGTCAGAACTGTCAAATGGAGGACCAGTAAAGGGTGTGGTCTATATGTGTTTAGTATTGACCTCTGGAATGGTAGGCCAATTATATTTACAGTACTCACAAAATCCTCCCCTAGGTACCCCTAGTACCTCCCATAGTTTCTTCTTGGACAAAGTAATGTCCACTCCCTCGACTTCACTCCAGCTTTTCCCTTTATCAAGTTTTCCTAGCTTTGAATAAAATTCTTCTATATAGTAGTTTCAAAAACTTCAAGTTTCCTACTAAATAACCCCTCCCATCCCTGAAACTCTATAACCTCTTTGAATTCTTCTAGAAAAGGTTGATTCAACCAAGAAGTAGGACATGAAAAACCATATAATATACCTCTACCACTTAATTCAAATAGTGGTTGGGCAGTAGACTTACCTTTCTTCTTGGTTAATTCCTTCTCAAGGACAGAGTCAACCTTCCTTTTCTTCTATATGGGCAGTTTTTGTGTAGGCTTTGGGCTCTCTGATTTCTTTCCCTTCTTAGCAAGAATTTTCACCCTTTTCTTTGTCTCTTCCTTCTTTTTTGTAGCCTGCTCCTCTCTTGATTCCTTCTTCAAATCCTCCTTTCACAACCTAGACCTAATAGGTCTTGTTCTCTTGTTGGGGCCTTTTCCCCTTATTTCTCTGCTATGATCTGGATCTCCTTATCAGTTTCAGGCACAGCAGTGTGGGATTCATCCCCTTAAGTCTGAACCCTTTTTTGGGGTTCACCTATCTCTTCATCATTGTCATTAGTGCGTGGCACTGGATGATCAGCAGTCTGTGAAGGTAGAGATGGGGATTTTTGTGGTTGTGGGGAAGGTGATGGTTGTAACAACCCCCGTCCTTACATATAAAGAAAAAATTTCAGCGGAAGAATGATAGTTGGACGGTGGTGTCACTTAAATACTAAGTCAAAGACAATACCAAAGAAAATAGAAACTTTAAAATTATAAGTCAACTAGCATAGTTGAATAAGTTTGTAGTCTACGGAAAAAAAAAAAGAACAACAAAAGAAAATTTAGCCTTCCTAATTCCTGTAGTGTCGAAGTAGTCCAAAATGGCCAAGACGACAGGAAGGACCCTAACACCAAGCCTCACACACCCCAACCCATACAAATACAATCCGTAAATTAGTCAGCATCTGAAAAATTATAACAACTCCACAATCAGTGGCGAGTAACTAACAATTCTCCCTAACATAGCAAGCACAAGCTTAGAACCATAGATTAGGCAACCAATTTAATATTATCAAACAACAGAATACAATAACACTATTTAATTTATGATAATCATTTACTTACAACAATTACGTCCATAGTCCTTCTGCAGAAACAGTTACGTTCAACACATATGCCACAACCAACATAGACATCAACCATAACGTGAGATAATTAAAACACATGATTGGAGATGGAACGGACACTAATGGTATCCCACAGTACTCCTTCCTAAGGTTTGTCAGTAGATGCCCAAAATATGAACTTACACTACCAACCCTACGATACTATAAGTAGATGCCCAAAATATGGACTTACACTACCAATCTTAAGATACGTTAAGTAGATGCCCAAAATATGGACTTACACTACCAATCCTAAGATACGTTAAGTAGATGCCCAAAATATGGACTTACACTACCAACCCTAAGATACGTTAAGTAGATGCCCAAAACATGGACTTACACTACTAACGATCAACACGTACGATTGTGATTGTAGATGGAATGATCGCTAGTGGAAATCCTGCAGTACCACTTCCTAAGGTTTTTCAGGTAGATGCCCAAAATATGGACTTACACTACCAACGATCAACACACAGTTGATGTGTCTAAGAATGGCCAAACTCCCGGTGTCGGATGGATGCCCCAAATATGGACTTACACCTCCAGTACTCCCAGACGACAACAATTATCCCAGGTAAATATTGTTCTTGGTCCACGCAGTCCAAGGAACAAAAAATGATCTGACCATTGGATCCCGCAGCCCAATGGCTCCAACTTATAATCAAAAATAACTCTGACATAGTCATAAACTACAGACGACAAATTATGTCGTCGCTATTGACAACATTCCTATTCCTTTGTTTACCATCCACAAGAATAAGTAAATTTCAAGAGAAAAAATCACCCAACACTCGTCACACATCCATACTTAGTCCAAAATAAATTCCAAGAATATTAATTTAAGCACCCCAAGAAGAATATGCGTCTAAAAACTACGCAAGAGTAATTACCAAAATGTCATTCAACCAAATTTACACCCAAACAACTCCTATTGATTAGCAATCACTAAAACCATAATTAATAGTCAAAACTCATCAAAAAAACAAAAATTTAAGCCCTATAAAGTTTCTGTCCAGAATATTAAAAGATGAAAATCAACCACCAAAACATGTCCAAAAATTGTTAAACTTACACAATTAATTCTATACTTCACCAAGGACATAACCAAGCATATTACAAGCCTAAAATAAAATTAAAAAAATGGTAAAAACTCTAATATGTCACACGGCCAGAAGCTATATACTTCAGAAATATAATTGCAAAATTTCCACAAGTTATACAATAGTTCTTCAATTAATTCCAAGTTCAACAATTTTACAACTAGGCCTAAACAACACCAAAAATTATGCAAATTTAACCATAAATTCCAGTATAATCAAGGATTAAATACATGAGGATATCACCAAAAATTTGGGAAGCAATTCGTCCCTTTTAGGACTAACAATCAATTACCGAAATAATTCATAAAAATTATTCTACAACTAATTACTTGGTAGATTATTAACATAAATTAAAGCTCATCATTTTATACCCAAAATTCATGAAAAATCAGCCTATCAAGGCCACAAAACCACACGAAAAATTGCATGCAACAATATCATAAAATAATTCTCTATACAATTACCATAATCAAATAATTAAACATGCAATTGTAAATAATTATCCTATGAGATTCATACATTAAAATAGCATAAAAGTAACTATAATCTATGCCAAAATACATGAAAAATCAGATTTAAAAGCAAGTAGAAACATGCATGCAAAAACTGATTTTAAGGCTAATTAACATATAATTTGTTCTAGTTTGTTTTATTGTTCTTCCTTACATATTTTAAAACCACAATTCTATCATCCTAAACTATGTCATTACTAGATTAGAGATAGTGTTAGTTACCTTGGAAGTTAGAGAAAAGTAGTGCACAAAACTAGTCCAAATAATGCTCCAAAGATCACCAAAGTATGCCCAACACTTAGATAGTTTTGAGAGGATTTGTTGTGAGTTATGGAGTGGAAAATCAGAGTGAAAGTCTTCCTTGGCTGCTGTATGTGGCCAGCTAAATAAGAGGAAATAGTGATACTTGGAAGGCTTAGAGCAAGGCCACACTTAAGCAAGTAAGTGGGGTGTTTTGGTTGTCATGCAACCAAGCAAAAAAAAAGAAAGGGAGCCACATGGCTTGGTTTGGGCCGGCCATGGTGATGTACAAGTTACACATTTTGGTCAGTCCGAGCGTCCTCTCAACACGTGCATAAAACCGCTAATTCGACAATCGGTACATAATAATACAATTACATATACATATACTAACGAAAAATAATATTTAAAACATGCAAATAAATTATGGATAGTAAAATTAGAATAAATCAATAGATAAAGGCACAAAATTTAGGGGTAACACATCTGAAAACTTTTTCAAACTAAATAGTTAATTACATATAGTTTAAGACTAATTGGCGAACATAAATCGGTAGGTAGGAACTTATCAAATAAATTAATAGGTTTCGAAAATAGATAATTTATTATTATTATTATTATTATTATTATTTTAAAAAAAAAATGAAAGATAAAATTAATAATAATTTAAAGTAGATCTATTTTTTGAAAATAACTTGGCGCCCATAATTCATTAAAATTAAATAAAAAAATTTATTTTAAAATTTTAATTACCGAATCGTAAAAAAAAAAAATCCTATGTTTTAAAGAAAGGAAAAAAATGTGGGTTGTTACAATGGTGGTGGTGGAGTTTTTTCTTGTGGTGATGATGATGGAGATGGAGTCTTTTCTTGTGGTAGTCATGGTGGTTTCTGTGGTGGTGATTGGATTTGTGGAGGAGAAGGAATTGAGGGTTGTGGAGATGGTTGTTTGGGTATTTGTGATGGAGGTTTGTTGGGTGTAGAAGGTGTTGGTTTTGGTGGTGAGGGAGTTTTCTAGGTTTGTGGTGGTGATAATACTGATGGAGATGGTTGTTTTAGAGACGATGGTGGTGTAGATTCATCCTTCTGCTTGCATGGCTTCTTTGAGCCCTCTACAATTTTCTCGACCACAAAGGTAACAGCTTCCTCTGTAGTTTTTCCTTTTCTTCGTGGTGTTCATCAACCACTATAACCTCTGAATTTTTGTAATAACCCGAAATTTTGGGTTAGAAAATTTTGTTGATTTATTGCTTACTCTTTCCCCATCTAAGCCCAAACTTAGGAATTTGGGTTGGGCTCTCTTATTTCATATCATTAATCTTGTCTCAACTAAGCCCAATGGCCCATTTTGGTTCTCACTTGGTCGGCTCCCATGATCATCATGGCCAAGGGGTTTACATCTTATTAGACCCATTATTTTACTAATTATTCTCTTATCTAAAAAGGACTAATTTTTATATGTTCTTCTAATTATTATTTCCATATCTAAAAGGCCTAATTTTTATCCTAGTCTATGATCATAAAAACCTACTCCTAATAATCCTCAACAAAAACTCCCTCTTTTGCAATCTATTTCTCACGGCTCCCATCCCCTTTTCCTCTTTAAATTTTCCTCTTGTTATCTTAAAATTTCATAGGTGAACAAACTCCTAAATTCTAAACACTCTTGTTCCAAATCAAAAAACTCAAAGAAGATGATCGAAGTGCTTGTAGTGTGCGTGCTGTCGGAGTGTGACGAGTGGCCCAAGGACCAATTTTCGATTTTTGTTCTTCAATTCTGGGTAACTAGCTATTCTACTTAGGATTAGAATTGCATTATATAGGATGATAGAATTAGATTAATTGTTGTTGTTCAACCTTTTATGCGGGAATGTCGAGTATTTTGGAGAATTATATTGATGATTTTCGTGGGGTTCAAATGCTAAAGATTGTATTTTTGATGTTCGAATTATAATTACTGATATTAAACAATTGCATGATTATAAGTATGTTGTTGAGTGTATGAATTTATTTCTTGATCAAATCTTGTTATTTCTTAATGGATTTTTCGTGGGAGTTTCTTTACTGGTTGATTATTAATCAACATTTATTTCGTGGCGAAATTCGCTCTTTTCTTTCTTATAACATTTTAATCTGTCAAACTGATAAAACTGCCAGATTTAATTGATGAATTATTAAAATAATTATTTAATTCTGATGGCTACGAAAATTAAGGTGGAAGTCAGAATTAGTGTATTATAACTTTTGATAATTCTTCATAATTTTTAGCGATCATTTGCTATGACAGAAAATTCTGAAATTGATGATGGTCCAATTTGATCGGTTAGTTATAAAATCCCTTAAAATTAGTAAATTATGTTATTTTTTGACGAAACTTACGCACGATAAACCTTGAACCCAGATTTAACTTGCAGGAAAATTTCCAGAATATTCGAGACCTTTAAATGGTTGTTCTTTAATTTAAATCGGTAAAATAGTGTGATTAAATTACTAAAGTAATTTTATAGTATATTTTGTCGAATCCTTTGAGGCTAATTCGAATTTAAGTTAAATCAGAATGTATGTGATCGCTATTCTTGAATTTTGTATTTAAATTATGAAGATCCTTGATTGTTCTATGCGATTTGATGAATAAAAACTTAACCTTGAATTATTTCATGATGGCCGGATAGTTGATCATTTTTCTTGAACTTTTTTTATTCATCTTTATGAAATTTTTAATCTTTATGAATTTGTAAGAATCTTGGATGATCGATGTATGAACTTTGACTGTGTTCTTGAATTATGTTTCTAATTTGTCATGTGCCCCGTTCTTGGCATTCGAACCTTGCCCTTAAGAACCATGCGGTTTGTGTCTCTTGGGCCAAGTTCGAATCCCAACTGATCCAATTAATGCGTGTTGCTTGATCTTCTGGGTTTTAACTGCATGATTGATGAACTTGAGGTTGAATATGGGTATGATGTTGCATGTTGATGAATTGCGTGTGACTTGAGGTCTCTCACGTTTTGAATTTTATTGGCGTCACTTGGGTCTTGGTCAGAGTTTTTGTTGTGTCTATCGGTTTATCGGTGATAAACAGAGCGGGTCTATCGGTTCATCAGTGATGAACTGAGCGGGTCATGTCTATCGGTTTATCGGTGATAAACCGAGCGGGTCTATCGGTTCATCGGTGATGAACTGAGCGGGTCATGTCTATCAGTTGAAGACCGAGCGGGTCGTGTCTATCGGTTTATCGATGATAAACTGACCGAGTCTATTGGTTCATCGGTAATAAACTGAGCGGGTCATGTCTATCGGTTGAAGACCGAACGGGTCATATTTATCGGTGATAAAATGTGTTGGCTATCGGTTCATTGGTGATGAAATGAGCGGGTTATGTTTATCGGTTGTATACCGAGCGGGTCATGTTATCGGTTGTAGACCGAGTTGAGTCTTGTAGATTGAATTGTGAACTTGTCTATGTTCGTGAAAGATGATGATTGTTAAGTTTTCGTTGCTGTTTCTGATTTGGATTTTTTTAATGATATGACTGATGTTGTAACTGATGTTCCTATTTTGCTTGCTTGTTATTTTATGTGATTTGGTTCTACTTCTAAGTAGGACAGTCTAGTTACTCGCCACTAACGGTGGACCATTATATTTATTTTACAGGTGAGCAGAACGAAGGATAGAGATGGGTTTGAGTGATGGACGAGTGTTCTAGGCTCTTGTTTTATATTCCTGTTTCTAGTAGTCTAGGTTGTTTTTTAGTTGTAGAATTCTAAGTTTTGGATTAGTTTATTAGTTCCCTTCAATTGTTGTTGGGTTTCATTATTGATATTAATAAATATCATTTTTCCATGAGTTTTAGTTATATTCTTGTTATTGAATCGATTGCTAATTGCCTCTTTACGACGTTATCACCGCTAACTTCATTGCTCGAAATACAGGTCGTTACCGTTAGTATCAGAGCTTAGGTTAAAACCTAGAAGTTACTTCTTTATAAGTTACCTGAAATTTGACTGTTGAATGAAATCTAGAGCGCAACTTAGCCTGAAATAGTAAACCTAGCGAGAGAACCCTTGGGTAGTGACCTGGGTTAGGATGCGTTTATTTTAATTGATGTGTTTTGCCTATTACTGTACTTACTTGTGCTTCCTGGTGTAAATTTCGAGGACAATTTATTTAAGGAGGGGTGATTGTTATAATCCGAAATTTTCCCTTCGAAAATTTCGTTGATTTATTGCTTACTCTTTCCCCATCTAAGCCCAACCTTAGGAATTTGGGCTAGGTTCTCTTATTTCTTATCATTAATCTTGTCTCAACTGAACCCAATGGCCCATTTTGGTTCTCACTTGGCCGGCTCCCATGGTCATCATGGCCAAGGGGTTTACATCTTTTTAGGACCATTATTTTTCTAATTATTCTCTTATCTAAAAAGGACTAATTTTTATATTTTCTTCTAATTATTATTTCCATATCTAAAAAGCCTAATTTTTATCCTAGTCTATGATCATAACAACCTGCTCCTAATAATCCTCAACAAAAACTCCCTCTTTTGCTATCTATTTCTCACGGCTCCCATCCCCTTTTCCTCTTTAAATTTTCCTCTTGTTCTCTTAAAATTTCATAAGTGAACAAACTCCTAAATTCTAAACACTCTTGTTTCAAATCACAAAAGTCAAAGAAGTTGATCGAAGTGCTTGTAGTGTGCGTGCCGTACGAGTGTGACGAGTGGCCCAAGGACCAATTTTCGATTTTTTTTCTTTAATTATATGTAACTAGCTATTCTACTTAGGATTAGAATTGGATTACATGGGATAATAAAATTAGATTAATTGTTGTTGTTCAACCTTTTATGCGTGAATGTCGAGTATTTTGGTGAATTATATTGATGATTTTCGCGGGGTTCAAATACTAAAGATTGTATTTTTTATGTTTGAATTATGATTATTGATATTAAACAATTGCATGATTATAAGTATGTTTTTGAGTGTATGAATTTATTTCTTGAACAATTCTTATTATTTCTTGATGAATTTTTCGTGGGAGTTTCTTTACTGGTTAATTATGAATCAAGATTTATTTCGTGGCAAAATTCGTTCTTTTCTTGCTTATAACAATTTAATCTGTCAAACCGGTAAAACTGTCCAGATTAAATTTACGAATTTATTAAAATACTTATTCAATTCTGATGGCTACGAAAATTTAGGTTCAAGTCCGAATTATTGTACTATAACTTTTGCTAATGTTTACGTAATTTTTAATGGTCGTTTGCTATGACACAAAATTCTAAAATTGATTCTAGTATAATCTGATCGGTTAGTTATAAAATTCCTTAAAATTAGTAAATGATGTTAATTTTGGACGAAACTTACGCACGATAAACCTTGAACCTAGATTTAACTTCCATGAAAATGTCCAGAACATTCGAGACTTTTAAATGGCTGTTCTTTAATTTATATCGGTTAAATGAGATTGTGTAACATAGTGTGATTAAATTACTAAAATACTTTTAGAGTATATTCTGTCGAATCCTTTGAGACTAATTCGAATTTAAGTTAAATCAGAATGTATGTGATGTCTATTCTTGAATTTTTTATTTAAATTATGAAGATCCTTGATTGTTCTATGCGATTTGATGAATAAAAACTTAACCTTTAATTATTTCATGATGGGCGAATAGTTGATAATTTTTCTTGAACTTTTTTTATTCATATTTATGAAAGTTTTAATCTTTATGAATCTGTAAGAATCTTGGATGATCGATGTATGAACTTTAACTGTGTTCTTGAATTATTTTTTTAATTTGTCTTGTGCCCCGTTCTTGGCATTCGAACCTTGCCCTTGAGAACTGTGTGGTTCGTGTCTCTTGGGCCAAGTTCGAATCCCAACAGACCCAGTTAATCCGTGTTGCTTGATCTTCCGTGTTTTAACTGCATGATTGATGAACTTGAGGTTGCATATGGGTATGATGTTGCATGTTGATGAATTGTGTGTGACTTGAGGTGTCTCACATTTTGAATTTGATTGGCGTCAGTTGGGTCTTGGTCAGTGTCTTGTTGTGTCTATCGGTTTATCGGTGATAAACTTAGCGGGTCTATCGGTTCATCGGTGATGAACTGAGAGGGTCATGTCTATCGGTTGAAGACCGAGTGGGTCGTGTCTATCGTTTTATCGGTGATAAACTGAGCGGGTCTATCGGTTCATCGGTGATGAACAGAGCGGGTCATGTCTATCGGTTGAAGTTTGAGCAGGTCATGTTTATTGGTTCATCCGTGATAAATTGAGCGGGTTTATCGGTTCATGGGTGATGAACTTAGCGGGTCATGTTTATCGGCTGTAGACCGAGCGGGTCATGTTATTGGTTGTAGACTTGTTAAGATTCTGGACACAAAAGTGAGAAGCACAAGGAATGGGGATGTGAAAGTAGTGAAGATATTATGGTCAAGCCACAAAACCGAGGAAGTAACTTGGGAAGCAGAAGAGGATATGAGGAAGTGTTACCCAGCTCTTTTCACTTAAGGTTATTGGTCGAGTTACGGGGACGTAACTCCTTTTAAGGGGGGTAGAATGCGATAGAGTTTTGCGCTTTTGCTCTTCGAGTCATTTTATGTGTTTTAGGACCTCTTTTAACTTCAATGTAGCTAGGATGTGCATGAGTCAGATACCAAAAAAAATTTAAAATATCAATCGAAAAACTAAATACTTTCGTTTAATTTTCCTAAAAGTTTCAAGACGAAACTTCTTTTTAAGGGGAGTAGATTGTAATACCCCACAGTTTTGGAGAATTATTTTATAGATAATTAATAATTAAAAGAGTATTTAATTTCAATATCTCATTTTTAATACATTTTAAATGTGCTACTTTAAATTATAAATACAAAAAGTTCATACAAAAAAAAATATTTTAAAACATAGTCTTCATAATTAATTTGCTTAAGCCGTATATTTCAAACTAGTTCATAAAGAAGGGTTTTTTAAGCCCAAAAACTATGCTTTAAATTTATAAAATCCAAAACCCAATTAATTAAGCCCAAAAAGGTAACAAAAAAAAATCAAAACCTTAATTCCCCCATTGATGGCCGGCTAAGAGAAGGGAAAAACGGGAATATTTTCAAATATTTTTATAATGGGAAGATTTTACTACCTAAATAATTCCCTTACAATAATTCTATAGCTAGCCTTATATGCACGCTATGCGTGCAGTGATGTTTTTTTTTTCAAATTTTAATTAATAAAATAACAAAAACTAAAAAAAGTTAATACTTAATGCTAGCTAGATGGTATGAAATAATCCACATTACATCACAAAACCATATAATTTTCTATTTTGAACTAATCTTCTTGAATAGCCAAGCACACTCATCAACCCAATCAACGTCAAATATGTAATCCATATTATGAGATTGTCATGCAGTCATGGCCCCACTCGGTGTACGTAAGAACCATGAATACTCTTTAAATCCAAAAGCTTTCATTAATTTGTTGAAAATTATTGTTCTTCCATTACCCTGCAAATTGTAATCAATTGTTTGATATTTTATATAACAATATGTAGAAAATAAATGATTTTGACGTTATTTGACCTACCTGTTTCAGTATTGATTTGATTTCCATCGATGTACATTGTGCCATGTGTTGTGTTATGTCATGCATTAATGTTACTCCCAATTCACCACTTTTGTCAGAAATTCTTAGACGGAGTAGTAATCTAATAACCGAAAAGGAAAATTAGTAACACATACGATGGTAAAAAAACATTTAAAATAATTTTTTTAATATTTATACCTTGGAGTTTGATTAATGACAACTTTTCTTAAACAACGTTGGCATGCTTCATAGATGATCTCCTCAGGTGGTGTCTCGATACGAATCACATGGGCAACTAATCGGCGATAGTGAAACTAACACAGGGAAAGAAATAAAGTTCATATATATGTTATGTATTTGTTATTAATTAATTTATGTCATGTAAACCAATTGTAAAGATGTATCTTTAGTAACTTACAGTTCTTATGGTTGATAATTTGACTATTTCAGTACGAATGGCATTATAAACAGCAATTGATTTGTGTAGTCCAAATGAACATGAGCGAAAAGCTATAACTCTTTTTTGTGCCAATTTATCTGAGTCATACCTATATTTGGTATATGTTAAAAAGGTCATGTCCACACGAATTGATCCAATAGAGAAATTATGTAAACCCAAATCTTTAAAATAATTATAATAGTATAAATGGGAAAAAAATTCCTATAAAGTCAGGCATACCATGTCGATAAAAAAAGTGGTACTTTTATTCTCAGGATTTAAGTACATTCTGCTGTAATAACCTGTTGTAAGATATAACCCTTTTCAAGCGAAGAAGTCCAATTTTTAAATTAAAAAATGTATAAGCAATGTCCATAGTTATGTGAATTACGTGATAGATGTTAGTTTTACCATGGAAAATTTTCACATGAAGTCCACATGCAACTATAATTGGGCAATTTTCACCGCATGAAATTGGCCCATCTCCGAAGATATGGACAAACTCATTCCAGACCGTTAATTTCGTTATGCTCCACCTGCAGACGGGGCAAAAAAAAAATATAACGTAATTGTAAAGAGAACATTATGCAACTAAGCAAATAATATTTGATTATATATCAATTGAACATAGTGTACATACGTGTTATCCATGATTGCAATGTCTCTTTTTAAAGAATTGGTACCAATAGGCAGAATTGGTGATAATTCAAGAATTATCCAAATGACATTTGAAATAATTTACAAAGTAAGGTGATGTAAAAATTATTTTTATTTAATAAAACATTTATCTAGTTGTTTAACAAAAAAAAAAATATTACCAATCAATCTTTAATTGTTGTCGATATGCCGACATATCTAGGATAAGGGTACCCTTTCATAGTAAAAGTAAGGCATTGATAAGTCATCTTCATGTTCACAAATGACGTAAGATTTATCTGTCAAAAACATCTGTTTGTTGTCACGAACGATGTCATTCTTAAAATCGTTAGGCACTATAAATTTTGGAGTTCATAAACTTTGCCCATTTGGAACCTCCCTAGAAATCTCTCAATGTGTGGGGAGAAAATAGTACATTGCATGCCATCACCCTATATAGAAATGTATAATATGAACAAATTATAATAATAATAACAATGAAGCAATTCATCTCCAAGTGGTAGAAAATTTTAAAATGTACCTCACTGTCCACAAATAGCATCTTCCAAATCTGTTTACTTGTTCCACGATGTGTGAAGGTGAAAATGTCAAAATTATGAACCAGTCGAGCTCGTACATCGTACTTTCTTGATCCGCACGAAAATAAATAGGCAAATGGTGTACAATGATAGTCCATCCTATAAATCGTTAATGATTTATAAATAAAATACATGTATCTAACTCTATTATATAGTTGGTGCTTTAAATAGGTTTTTGTACTTCTATTAAAAATAAAACTCAATGAGCATGTTCAATATACACACCATAACAAATTTTAATTCATAAAAAATAATCAATTCAAAGATTTCTAATGCTAATAATTATTTCATATCAAGTTACACTATATAGAAGGTAATAAAATTCTTTATACACAATATTTTTGGTGAATATTCCTTCCTTTCCTATAATCTTTCCTTTATCGATGGCAATCTTAGTCGTGTTCTTTGAAATTCCACGTGAAAGTGCCACATACAGTTGGCCATGGCAAAACACATGATCAGGAAGGTATATCCTAACATGTGGGATCGTTTGCCCTTGAGACTTGTTTATAGTCAAACCAAAGCTCAACTTAACTGGAAATTGCTTCCTAACCATCTCAAAAGCTAACCTTATATCTTCTGCAGTTTTCAACGGTATCCGTGGCAAAAACACACTATTATTCTTTGCATGTCCAGTTAAAATCTCAGCATCAATAAAATGATCCTTGAGTGAATGAAAAAGTAGTCGTGTTCTATTACAAAGACCATTCTTAGGATCGATGTTTCTGAGGAGCATTAAAGGAACACCAGGTTTTAGTTTTAGCACGTGTGGGGGTAATCCTGATGCGACTACTGAGTTTAGGAACTCTTGTTGATACAAATTCCTTGTATCATCGGGCACAGAATCATATGAGTAATATGTTCGTCCTTCTCCTAGAAATCTGCCAATAACCCTGTCATTTATTCTATCGGCATCTTCATTCAAGGGAGTGATGATAGCCCTTTCTACCATAAAATTTCCGTCACCTATTTGATCATTTAGATTAGGAAAGATTTGATCAATTAACCCATCAATTGAGGTTTCAGCAATTGTAGGTATTAACATTTCACTCGGCAATTTTATCATATCATCTGAGATGGTAGGTTCATCTCCATTACCAATAGAGAGTAAGAAATTTGAAAATCCATTATCATTTCTAGATCTCATGTTCTCCCTCAAATGCATAACAGAAATATGATTCCATAGTGGTGACCTTATTAAGGATGCATTAATCATTTGCGCTCTTGTTCCATTCCTTACAACGGGTAGAACCTGTCTAAAATCCCCACCGAACACAATTATTTTCCCACCAAATGGCAAGTCATTTCCCATCAAATCCTTAAGCGACCGATCAACTGCTTCAAACTGATACCTATGGGTCATTTGGGCCTCATCCCATATAATGAGGGAAGAATTTTGCAGGAATATGGCGGTTTTGGAACCCCTAGTAAAGGAGCATGATGATGTGCTTTCAGGTTTCAATGGTAGTTGAAAATTTGAGTGTGAAGTTCTCCCTTGATGCAACAATGTGGCAGCAATTCCAGAATTTGCTGTTGGGATAGCTATCTCACCTCTACCTTTTATTGTAGCTTGCAGTAAAGATATGTTTTCGCAGTACCATCGGGGCCATCAACGAAGAAAGCACCACCTGTTTTCAATGTCACAGCATTCATCACTGTATCATATGCATGTCGTTGATCGACATTCAGTTTGGCAACACACTCTGCATCCTCAATAGGAACTGGAACTGAGAAGTAATCATCCATTATTTTAGATAACTCATCAACATTTTCAATGGATTCTGGTAAACTTGGTAATTCGCGGTAGTCTGAAATTCTTTTTCTTAGTGGCCGGAGAAGACGATCCAAGTCTTTAAGAAGCTTATAAATCAGAATTTCATTGTTGTTTGCCATGCTTGAAGAAGGATAACCCACAACCAGGTGAGGAAAGAAGTCATCCTAGAATGCACGTAGTCCAGTTGGTTGACAATATACCAAGATAGTTGTAAATAATCGTCTCAATGTTGTTGGCATTCTAACTTGACATGCTTCAGCAAGACATTGACGTATGCTTTGATCATTCTCTATCAAACCCAATGATTCAGCAGCAGCTCTAAATGTAGGGTGAGGTATCCCATTGACTGTCCTTAAATGCTCAAATGATTGTGGTCCTTTTACATGGTTTAGTAACATTCGGAGGTAAAACCTCTCTGCATCTAGAGTTGAAGCTACATACAATCGACCAATTACTCTCTGCATGGTTTTACATTGACGCCATTCACGTGTGGAGTTAATCTGTCTATATTTCTCTGGAAATTCTCGATGTAATAAATTCCTGGCTACCGGATCAATTGAATTCATTTTGAAAAACTCAGTCAACATTGTTTTAGAGATTTTTGGGTTGGCCAAAATGCTTTCGATTGGCATATTCCCATCGAATCTAACTTGGTGCATTTTGGGTAGATGAACTTGTAGGCGGTCTACAGACGGGTTCATGCGAGTTAATGGAAATTTGTAAAATTTCCACATAGCTTCTGGTGCACAAATCCATCTGGCATCAACAAATTGCGCAATCTCATCCCCTTTATGAACTTCCATGGATACTCTATCTGAACCCTTATAGATGTATTTATACAAATAGTTAACACACTTTATGCTACTGCATATCTCTACATTAATGTGACAATCATACTTGTTCAACAACCATGGATTATTTGGGACCACCCATCTATTATCTACAGTAACTCTGGAATTCTCACGTATTGGTACAGGTAGATCACCTTGACGTCGACGGTAAAGGGGATATGAGTCATTTCCTTGCATTGTACAATCAGAGAATGCTTTAGGAAACCCCTTCTTACAACTCCCTTTCTTCATGCATGGTGACCTTGGGTTTTGGACACCACATGGATTGTGAATCATATGTTTTAGAACCTTTCTGTGGAGCTCAGGCTCTTCTTGTTGGTTAGGAATCTCTGCTCTGACTATCTTATCATAATCATCAGGAGTGGCAAGTTTATCACTTTGATCCAAAATTAGTAACATATGAACATGAGGAAGGCCTTGCTTTTGGAATTCAATCACGTAAACATACGCAATAACTTTACCAAGTACATTCCTCTCTAAAACATCCTTTTTTAACTCCTATAGTTTAGCATGAAAAATCCTTGTCAATAAGTCTGGACGATCATGAGGTTGTTGCCCAGGGTGGAATTCTGATATGATTTCTGGCCAGCAAGGATTGCACGTCATAGTAAGAAATATGTTAGGCTTGCCAAATTTCTATACCAAAGCCATTGCATCCTGGTAACGTTGATGCATATCTCGCGGACTTCCAGTGAATGATGATGGAAGTATAGCTCTTCGCCCAACGTTTTCTACATGTAGATATGAAATCAATAACCTTTGATTTTTTTTTTATAATTTTACGTATTATAATAGAGCATTAATGACATATACATACCTGTGTTATGTTCTCCAGCATTGCAAGAATCCTCTAGTCCCTTGTACAAATCCGCACGAATTGTGTCTTGGTTAAGCGCAATCCACCTCAAATTGGATGCTTGCATCTTTACACAGTTGTCCACTACGAATTGTTGACCTAAGCGGCCAGATCTAAAGATAATAGAATCGAAGCATTCTCTCATCTATTAAAGATATAATTTGGTAATGAAGTTATAGAAATAATATTTTTATGGAAAAAGAAATTTAAAATTTAAAATGTTTTAGAATTGTAGGCACCTGAAACATGTAGGCATAAAATTCTCGACATGTTATCTTCTTTCCAGTAAAAGATCTGGTGTTCAAATCCCAACCATATGAGCCATAAGGAAGAAAGTAGAGGATATCGCAAGGGATCGTAATAGCCCACAGTATCTCTGATAGACATAATATGTCCAGTGACAGATTCTACCATAATATCCCTTTCGTTTAAGTTAGAAATATCATCACCCCCAACGACAACTGCTGCAACATATGAAGCTGAAGGCATTGCATAATTGTGTTGATTAGGGGGTTGCTCTTTTATGAAAAAATTACATTCTTCTATGTCATCACGCTGAGCAAGATGTCGAAGAGTGTGAACAAAATGATTGTGTTCATTTAAAATGTTTTTAATCCTTTCGATGATATCCATTCTTAATGACTCATTCTCAGATAAACGATGCACATTTTAATGCTCGGTATCATATATGTACATTTGAAGGAATCGAGGGCGATCGTTTGAGTTCAAAGGTAAAAAACCACCAATGCAATGATAAATTGAACCTTGTGCTCGAAATGTGTATACATCTTGTCGGGCATTGGCTAATTCATCATCTATTACAACTCCCATTGAAGTGAATGCAAAGACATGATTGTATTTCTGAATGTTCAGTCTAAAATGTTTCCCATCCTCCCCTTGATCAGCATACAGGTCTAGTAAAGCAGATGATAAAGAGAATTCAGGTAATTTGACCTTCCCGCTTAAACAACACAATTCTGATGATTCACAATTGAAAAGTCGTGCTTGACAGTGTGTACATGTTTTCATTGGAGGTAAAGTGAATACGGGAACCCCTTTACTTTCTTGGTAATCTCTTGCACAATTGTGATATCTGCGACGCCCAACCTTCCAAATCCTTATTGTAGGAGTTGCAGTTGTTGGCACTTGATTGACATTGGATGTGCTGCTTTCACCAACACAAAATTGTTGGATGGGCATGTTACTTTCAGTTGCAATCCGAGAATAGTTATTGGCATTGATGTCAAATAGTGGTTGCACTGCATAATAGGTAGTGTAAATTATTTGAGTGATGAAATTTTAGGTTAATGTTGTTGCCGAGTTAAGATACTCACAATTATGTACTTCATGATTAGGTGTTGCATGACATTGATGATTCGTGATGTCCACCAAAGGCATCCTTGTATTCAAGGAGGTGGATGCATCATGTTGATTCACAGCCATGCACATGTCTTTCAATGGTGGGTGATTCAAATTGAATACGAAGAGGCGCCACACTATCATCTTGACGTCTAGCTTGTCTTCTTGCCTTTTCTGATTGCCGTTGTTCAGGGGTACATGAATTCGTTTGTGTTTATTTTTTTTATTGTGAAAGGCTTTGCCAAAATTGTTTATTATTTATAATTCAAACTAACATGGTTTTCAATATTATTTATAAGTACATTCATTTTTTTCCATCGTAAAATAGATGTCAGCTTAGTTACAAAATTTTTGTTTTTATTTTTTCCCATCGTAAAACTCTGCTCGAAAACTATCGTAGGAATAATTGGCCAAGAAAACTTTGGAAATAAATTAATAATGGAAAATGTCGAGTGGAAAAACGAAATGAGGAAAGTTCCAGTTATAATAGTTGTTTTTAAATTCTAACTAACATTTTTTTAATTATTATTTATAAGTACAAAAATTTTTTTCACATTGTAAAATAGATGTCAGCTTAGTTACAAAATTTATGTTTTATTTTTTCCCATCGTAAAACTCTGCCCAAAAACTATCATAGGAAAAATTGGCCCATAAAACTTTGGAAAGAAATCAATAATGAAAAAATGTTGAGTGCAAAATGAACTAAACTAAATTAAATTGAACTGAATAGAAAATGAACTGAAATAAAATGAAATAAATTGAAATGAACTAAACTTTAATTAACTGAAATAAAATGCTTTTTAAATATTACAGGACAACAAAATACACCACATTCTCAGAAATTGGCCTTGGAGTTTTTGGAGTCCATAAGCATATGAGAAACCCACTCCAATTCTTAACTCACAAACACTCATTCTCAGAAATTTCATTCCCTCACCCTGACCCTTACTCTCTCTCTCTCTCCTCACCCTAACCCTTGCTCTCTATCTCTCTAACCCTTGCTCCCTCTCTCTCTCCTCACACTCACGTTTCGATTCCACACTCCGCACGCGTTCTCCGCCGTCTCCGCCAGCCGTTGTTCGCCAACCGTCGTCTTCTTCTCGTTCTCTCGCCAGCCACCACAAACCCTCCACTGGTTGCGCTGCCTCTGGATAACCACCACCACCGCGGTTGAGAACCCACAGAAGTAGTTCCATTTTTTCAATAGATCCTCTTCGAATTGTGAGTTTGTGTTCATCTTTGTTCAATGTTTTATGTTAAGTTTTATATAGTTGTTGATTTCTTATTTCCTTGAATATGTTATTTTGGGTTTTGTTGTTGATTTCATCACTCTGTAACTCAATCTTTTTTTTTTCCTTTTTTTCCGTTCCCTAAAATCTTCATCTTCTCATTTTAGATCATATTTTTTAGATCTAAAACATTCAGGAACAATATTGATAGCTGGAATTTTTTTTTTTTTATCCTCCTAAGATGTGGCTAACTCTTGTTATATGTTGGTTTTTTTTAAAAAAAAAAATCAATTTTTTTATTTTAATTTCCAGCGCCATAAAAAAAATTAATTTCCAGCTAAATTAAAAATAATGGGTGTGATTAACATTTTTTTTTTGGTCGGGTGTGATGTTTGGTTTTTATAAATTAAAAATAAGATTATAAAAATTTAAAAATTTATGATATTTTTTTGTGATTTTTATTTTTTTATTTTTTTTACATATCGTTTATTTTTTTTATCTGTTTAATATGTTTGGGATGATTTCTTTTTTTGTATTGATGGATGATTGGATCTGTTTATTAGATTTATTTCATATGCATTTAAATTAAAAAAAAAAATCAAAAAGTGAATATTTTTTATATTTTTTTTCCTGTGTTTTTTAAATTCCAATTTTTGATTGTTTAAAAATTTTACTACATTATATATTTTGTATTAGTAATTTATTACAGAGTATTTTTTGAATTTTTTTAATATATAAGGGTGTGAATTTTACTACATTATATATTCTGTATTATTAATTTATAAAAAGTGAATTTTTTGTAATTTTTAAAATCCTGTATTTTATTGTTTAGAAATTTAACTACATTATTATACTCTGTATTATTAATTTATTTCAATTTTTTTTTTGAGAAGGGTAGTAAAAAAAAATTATACTTTTATGATCTTATAATAATTATTTTTACCTATTAAAGTAAATTAAACCGACTATGTACAAATAAAACAAAAATTTTTATAATAATTATTTCCAATATTGTTTGGAAAAAAATTAGTCCATAAAACGAATAATACATACTGAGGTATGAACAAAAATTATAGAATAATTAAATGGTGACTAACCTTTGTTGTTTTGTAATTGTGGCTGTAATCCAAATCAGCTGTATCCAATAAATATATATATATATATATCATATATAACAGATTTTAAATGGAAAAAAAAAACAGAAAATGTATTCGAATCATTACTGACTAACCTTTCTTATTTTTTCATTGTGGTGAAATCTAATTTTTAACATGAAAGAGTAAAGAAAATTGTTAGTTTGCAACTAAATCAGAATTTGAATATTAACTATGATATGACTAACCTTTTTGCAAGGAATGTTGGAGGCTATGCAAGTGAAGACCAATGGATCCTTCAAGGAGAAATTGTCAGAAATTTCAAAACAGCAATACTACCATTCTAATTCAATATTAGTAGTATAGCTATTGTTTGACATCTTTACGATAAAGATAAGAATGATATGATATCCCATTTTTCAATCCCAATTCTTCCTCACTTTCCTTTTATTCTGACTTTTTTATGCCATTTAATACTACCATTCCAATTTTAAATTTTTCCTTATAATTGAAAGTTTATGTATTAGGTAAAGAATATTATTCTTGTTTAGCTGGTTTTTAAATTTTGTAACACTGGTCAACCCTATTAATTGATAGAGTGATGTGGAATGGGGTAGTTTAGTATTTGTTAATTTTTATTATTTTTCCTTTTACTGTAACATGTAATTAATTTTATTATGAAGGCTAATCTGGACATTTTGGGGGGGGGGGGGGGAAACCATAGCTCCCCCCTTCCCTTACATTATAGAGATTATTCCTATAAATCACACGCCCTTTCTACCCTATAAATACCCCCTAATTCAACCCATTTCCACACACACACACACACAAAAAAATCTCTCGCTCTCTTCTCTAATTCTCACAGCAATTTCAAAAAAAAAATTCTCTCATCTCTAATTCTCACGTCAATTTAAAAAAAATTCTCAAGCTTCAGCAACCACCATCACCACCACCGGCAAGTTTTTCGACCCTCTCTTGTTTATTAAATTATTTTATTAAGTCATATACTTCTGCTTTGAAACATTAGTTGATCTTAAAAAATATAAATTTATAAAGTTAATATGTATAATATTTCACACTACTAATAATAAGTTCTTAAAATTTTATGGGATTTAGTATTTTATTACAAGCATTAAATTAATTCGGATTTTATACAAAAAAAAATGAAATATTTACATACATACATATATATATATATACATACATATATATATAAATATATATATACATACATATATCTATATATACATACATATATATATATATGATCAGGATCATGTGAGAAGGCCTCTTTTGGTGAGAAAGGTTGTTTATGTGAGAATATATCTAGAGCATCGATTCAGTGAGATCTAATGGTTAGGATTTAATGGACTAATTTTTTTAAATTAAAAAAACTTACGTAACTAAGCCCTATTTGTTAGGGGATAAATAAAAAAAATTATTTTTTTATCAAATAAATTAAAATTTATTTTTTATCACAAAAAAAAAACTTAAATTTATGTTTTATCAAAAAAACAATTAAAATTTGGAATGTGTTAAACCGTTATCCTCTCATATAGTCAATTAGTCATATAGAATTTAGAACATGTCATATAAAATTTAGAACATATCATATAAAATTTAGGACATGGTTAATAAAATTTAGAACATTAAATAAGTTATTTTGTTTTTTTTATTTTTTACGGGTTCCATGGATTAACCTCAATACAAAATATTAAGAATATTTTGATATAATATTCAATTGTTCAAGTATATATTTTATTATATTTTTTTTTGTAAAAAAAGGTCTATAATTGTATTATAATTGTATCATTTTATTTATTTTAAAAAAATAAGTTTATTTAATTTCAAACTTATTGTATACAGTTTTGAAAATATCTTATAAAATTTAGAACATGATGTATAAATTTTTGGAAAAATTCACATGAATAATCCGACCTTTATGCGGTCTTCTCAAAATGGTCCGACCTTTTGAATATCTCAGAATAATCCCACCTTTCACCCTCATTTTCTCAAAATGGTCCCTGACCCATAGTGACCGGTCAGAATAGGTTATAGCAGGTTAATTAGACACGTGTTGCATTCTTATTGGTCCTTATTTAATTAATCAAAGTTTAATTTGATTTACTTAAATTAGTTTATTAATCAATTTAAAAAAACAATAAACCCTAAACTACCAGTGTTGGGGGAGGGCGGTGGGGGTGGGGATGGGGTGGTGGTGGTTGAAAGGGGTCGAAAAGGGGCGGAGATGGGGGCTGGGGGGTCAAAAAGGGACGACGGTGGGAGAGGGAGGGTTTCGGGGGGGGGGGGGGTGGCAGGGATGGGAGGGGGAATCGGGGTGGGGGTGGCTAAGGAGGGGGAATCAACGAGTGGGGGTGGTTGGGGAGGGGGAATTGGGTTGGGGTGGCTGGGGAGGAGGAATCGTGTTTAGGATTTTAGGGTGGCTGGGGAGAGGGAATCAGGGTGAGGGTGGCTGGGGAAGGGGAATTGGGGTGGGGGCTGGTCACGGGTGGAGTTTTCGCCGGGTGGGGCAGGTGGTGGTGTGGGTTTCGGGGTTGGGGGTGGTCAGGCTGAGGTGTAGGGTGGGGGGCACTGTGGGCGGCAGGGTAGGGGGCATGGCTGGGGGGTTGGGGAGGGGGAATTTGGGTTTTTTTTTTAAAAAATAATTTAGTTTTATTTTATTTTTTATGCAAAAATGACCGATTATGTAGTTTTAGGTTACTTGGACCATTTTGAGAAGGTGATGGTGAAAGGTGGGATTATTCTGAGATAATCAAAAGGTCGGACCATTTTCAGAAGACCGCATAAAGGTCGGATTATTTATGTGAATTTTTCCTAAATTTTTTAATATTTCATCTACTTAAAATAAAACAAACAATAAACTTTAAAATATGGCTTTTTAATGTTTTTAATATTTTAAGCACACATATACATTAGAATATGATGACTTTGTAACATGGTGTTTTAAATTTAGAACATGGTGTATAAAAATTAGAACAAATTAAAGCTTATAAAATTATGAACATGGCGTACAAATTTTAGAACATGACTCATAAAATTTTGAACATATATTAAGATGTACTTCCGAACAAAAAAAAATGAAGTAGAATTTTTGATTAAAAAAAAACTAGATTTTATATATAAAAAAAATAGATTTTTTTATAAAAAAAATAAAAAATCAGGAAAAAAACTTATATATAATATATATAGGAATACGATCGTGTGAGAAAGGGTGCTTCAGGAAAAATCAGGACAAAAAACTTATAGATTTTTTTGTTTAAAATACGTTTTTTAAATATTTTTTTAATTCAAAATATTGGTTTTTTTTCATAAAATAAAAAATATCTAAAATTCAAGTTATATTTTTATTTGTTCGTAAGTACTCGTGTTCCAAATTCTATAAGTCATGTTTAAAATTTTATAAGTCATGTTCAAAATTTTATAAGCCATGTTCAAATTTTTTAAGCTTTGTTCTAACTTTTAAATGCTATGTTGTAAAATTAACAACCCATGTTTAAAATTTTATAAGTCATTTTCTAATATGTGTATGTCTGCAGAAAATGTCAGTTTATTGTTAGGTTTATTTTAAGTATATGAACTATTGATAAAAAAAAGTATATGAAACATTAAATTTTTTATAAGTCATATTCTAAATTTTATGATTCATATTCTGAATTGTATGGGCCATGTTCTAAATTTTCTGAACTATGTTCTAAATTTCATTAGTCATACTATAAACTACGCTTGAATCTTTTTTTTTTTAAATACAACAAATCTAGAAAAAAAAATCCATAAAATTGATATTTTAAAAATAAAAATATTCAAAAAAAATAAAGCTGTTTTTTAAGAAAGTCATAAGGAAAAAAAAAAAGAAAAAAGAAAAATTCCTAATCCTACGTATTATAAAGAAGGGAAGGGAGAAATTTTAGGGTTTTTTTTAAATTGTTTTAAATTAAAAAATCCATAAAATCTTAGCCTTTAGATCAAAATAAATCAAAGCTCAAGATTTTTTCTGTAACACCCCTTCCTTAGAAACAGAGGATACAAGCGGAAGATAGGGCACTAGACGGGAATGCCACTTAAGTTCTAAGAAAACATAACCCAAAAGAAATCATTAAAGTCCGATTAAAGAAAGTTCAATACCGTTACAAGTCCAAAGTACAAGGTATAAACACCTATACATAAGTCTAGAAATCAAAACTACTTAAACAGAAATCATAAACTAGGGAATTCTGGCCATGCCATACAAACTGGGATGTCTAAACTAATGGAAAGGATCCCTAATACCAATCCTCACACACACACAAACCGCCTAAACTTTTACAATCCTGCGGTCAATCGGCATCTGAAAAATGAATACAACTCCACTGTCAGTGGCGAGTAACTAACAGTTCTCCCCAACATAGAAATTCACACAAATAGGAATACAGAAATTCACGCCATTCAACACAGGTAGCCATCATATAATCCAGTTAAATAAACACTCACACAAAACTTACCTCGAATCCCGTTCTCCTGCAAAATAAGAATTTACTATACAAGAAAAGGGAATTAACATTTTAAATGATATTTGATTTCAAATTGTTATTTTGTTATATTGACAGTAACAATATTTTTTTTTTATTATTTATTATTCAGTTTTAATTAGTTGTAGATGGAACGATCGAGAGTGGTAACCCGCAGTACCACTTCCTAAGGTTTTTCAGGTAACCCTCAGTCAATCCCGCAGTTGACTGGTCTAAGAATGGCCAAACTCCCGGTGCCGGATGGATGCCCAAAATATGGACTTACACCTCCGAACCTCCCGGACGACAACAATTAACCCAGGTAAATAAAATAAGTATCTCAGATCCCGCATTCCAAGAAAATAATTGATCTAACCATTGAATCCCGCAGTCCAATGGCTCCATACTATCAACAAGTCATCTTAATTAAATTTTAATTTTTTTTAATTAATTTAATTTCACTTAGCAAAATATTGAGTATTAACAATACTCTTACAATTAAATTCCAATATCCAACTAATCCACAATTACCCACTTATCTTGAGTAATCAAAATTCTATATACCATCATACACCATCCAACCATTCTTAGTATTAATATTATCATTATATATATATATATATATTTATATATATATATTTTACAAATTAATTCACAATTAACAATTTATACAATTAGGCATAATAAATCATCTAATTCACGAAAAATTAAATTCAAGCCTAAAAATCAGAATATATCATCATTATAATTTACTAAAAAATTTCCGCACCATTTCGCCTCTTTTTGGGCTCAAATCGAATTGGTAAAATAACCGTTTCGACAAAAATTGTACATCATGAAATAATAATATTAACAAAATATCAAAGCATGATAAAAATCGAAATTTAGTCACATATTAAAGCCAAAAATCCGTCCAACATTACATAACCACACGGTTCCTTTTTTTTATATTTTATTTTAATATGTATATATATATATATATTCATACATCACAATTTCATATATAACATGCACCTAATATTAAATCAAAACATAATATTCCAACACCCATAAAATTAACTCAAAAATCAACCCATACCACACGAAAATTTCAGTACTAACCTAACTAAAAATTCTGTCCAAAAACATTTAAATTAGCATATTACCGGTTAAAATTACTATTTAACTTATACTAGTCCATTTTGATTCTATTGTGATCGGAAATTCAATATTACTAATCATGTGACTACTATAGGAAGGGTTAACGTTAGTTACCTTGAAAAAGGATGAGGTATATGCACTAGATTTCACCGAAATTTCTTCAAAGATCACCAAGGAAAAACTCCCAAAACTCTACTAGAACTTTGAGTATATTTTGTGAGGTTGTGAGAGATGAAAAATTTAGAAACAAATCAGCCTAAAGGCTGTTTATATAGCTGGCCAAAGGGGAGGGGAAAGGTGAGATGAATTAATGGAGTATTTATATTCCTAATTCTAGAATATTCTAACCTCCTCAAATGGAGGGTTCTAGAATTTGCATGTACATCATAGAACAACCTAGAATCATTCTAATTCAAGTACATACAAGAACCCTTTGGAAAATCCTAGATGCATCCATTCTAGAATACTCCTATAAGAATACTCTTGAGCATTCTAGAGTCACCCTCTTTAGAATATATTCTACCACCATCCAAATTATTCTTGAACCTTCTAGAAGTTTTCGAATACTTGACTCATTAATACCAAACAATAAAGACTAATTTAACTAACTACATAATATATATATTTTAATCATGCAGATGAAATATGTATGAAATAAAGAGTAAAACTTTCGTACCAAATATATATATATATATATTTTATATTAACAACCAAATATTGTTAACCACATAAAAATTGTTTTTAGCAACATATTCCCAGAAAATAGATAAATAAATAAATAGATAAATATTTTAGAAAATATTTTATACAATTTCATCACAAGTTAAACAATAAATTAAATAATTAAAATACACAAGAATATATTCACGTAAATAAAGCACGTAAATTTAAGGGTATTATATCCCAGAGACTTTCAAACTAAATAGTCATATATATTTGGAAACTAATTAGTGAAAATAAATCACTAACAGAAATTTATCAAACAATTAACATATTTCAAAAATAGGTAAATTTATTATTGAAAACGAAAATAGATAAATAATATAAAGTAGAATCCTTTCTCGAAAAATAACTTGGCGCCCAAAATTCATTTCAAATATTTTATTTCAAAATTTAGTTATCGAAAATGAATAAATAACGTTTTTATTATTTAAACCGCAAAAATCGTGACCTTTAAAAGAAGTGAAAATGTGGGGTATTACATTTTCTCACATAAAGAAGTTTTCTCACCTAAAGAACCTTTCTCACATGATCTTGACCCTATTTATATATATATATAGACTTATACATATAAATAATAAAATAAATATATTTGGATAATAATAATGAATGATGACTAGTAACAATAATATTAATAAGTGTTTAATATCCTACTACTAATATTATGATTTTACTATCCTATTATTATAACTATTTTATTACTTATACTATAGTTTTACAGTATTAGTAGTCATGCACATCTTAGGGCTTCACTTTGTTAATATGAATATTTGATAACCTTATATTAATTAAGGTTGTATTAATTAGGTGTAGGACACTTTCGGTAGAATTCCTTAAGTTGTTTCAAATTTATTTGTCCAACCCGACCAAAAAGGTACGTTTAGGTGGCTTGATATCTTATAAAGCATTTGAAATCTATACATGATTTGGTGATTTAAAATATTATGTATTGGTTTTAAAAATTTGTTGACATTTTTTAACTTATCTTGGTGTTTTAGTATTTTGGTAATATAAAAATTGTCAGAAAATTTTCTATATAATGTTTTATACTTTATGGTTTTTAATATTTTGGTAATAAAATAATTTTTAGGAAATTTTCTATATAATATTTTATACTTTATGGTGTTTTAATATTTTGGTAATAAAATATTTGTCAGGAAACTTTCTATATAATATTTTATACTTTATGGAAAGATTTAAAGGATTTAAATTTTGGGCATATTTATAATGTTTAACAAAAAAGGAATTTTAGAAAGAATTTTATGAAGTATATTTAATAATATCTTGAATTTATATTAGAATACTCCCATAAAGCTTTATAAGCTTATTTATTACTCCCTCCGTAACGAATTAGTAGCAACATTTGGACTACCACGGACTCCTAGATGAAATAGGTTAATTGTGGTATTAGGTGGTATAATGATAAAAGTAAGAGAGAGAAAAATAAGAGAAGGAAAAGTAAATGGGGTATTATATGTTATGATGATAAAAGTAAGAGAGAGAAAAGTAAGTGGGGTATTGTGTTGTTTTTTTTTGCCAAAAAAGGAATAAAATGAAATTGAAAAAAATTGTTGCAAGTATTTTGTTACACCTAAAAATGGAAATTGTTGCTAGTAATTCGTTACGGAGGCAGTATTTTGTAATCCCGCTATGTGGATTTGGTTAATAAGACTATGGACTTTTTATGACCTAGTCTTTCTTCAAGGATAACCTTTATACAGAAAGATACTAACTTGGGTGGTGTGAACACTTAGAAGTGGAAATTTGGGATAAAGGAAATAAATTTTCAATATGATTTACAGTTGATAATTATGAATTCCTAATTTGAATTTCAATGAATATTTATTTCATAGAACTTTTTGAAAAGGAATTTTAAAGATTTGTTACTTTAGCAAATAAATATTGTTTTATGTTTGTAAAATAAAATATGTTTTACTTATCTTGTACTTATTCGTACTTAGCATTAGTCTAACCCGTACTTCCTTTTTGTTTTGGCTTGGCCCTACTTATCATTCTGATAAGTAGGTAGGTGCTGATGAGAATATGTGGACTTGATGCATTGGGAGGCAACGGGGTTTCATCACCTAGATTAGGATTTTCATATTTTTAATTTGAATTTAGAATAAATATTTATTGATTTGTAATGGTTAACATTTAATTTTTCTTTCCGCTGCATTAGTTACAATTATTATTACTTTAAAATAGCCTTACGTTATCACGTGGTGGTAATATGCCCAAATTTATCTCTACGGTATTTTATACAAGTACTTTGGTAGAGGTAGTTTTGGGGGTGTTACAGACCATTCCCGATGTGCTTTTCCGATTTACTAAATCCCTAGCATAGTTGGCATCAACATAGCCTACTAGATTCAAGATTTCATTTCTAGGATGGAACAAACAAAGGTTACCACTTCCTTTCAATACCTAAGAATCCTTTTGACAACTGTCAACTGAGATTCCTCAGATTTGATTGAACTTGTGCACAAATTCCAACGCTAAAAGTGATATTAGGTCTACTTGCAGTTAAGTATAATAAGGAACTAATCATTCCTTTATATAACTTTTCATTTACCTTATTACCATTTGGATCCTCATCTAACCTAGTACTTGTTCCCATCGGAGTGTGATTAGTCTTAGAATTTTCTAATTTATATTTCTTTAGCAGTTCCTTGACATATTTGTTGATGGATCGTCGCTCCTCTTTCTGTTTGCTTAATTTGAAGCAAAGAAAGAATTTCAACTCTCCCATCATGCTTTTGAATTCACTGCTCATCAAATCAGGAAACTCCTTGCAAAAACAATTGTTAGTTGCATCAAAGATAATATCATCAACATAAACTTGAACAGCTAACATGTGTGTTGTCTTGAGCGAAGGAACAACGTTCGATCACCTTTTCCTCTAACAAAATCATTAGCTAATAGAAATTTTGAAAAGATTTCATACCATGATCTAGGAGCTTGCTTTAGCCCATAAAGAGCCTCGTGAAGCTCATATACATGGTTAGGAAGTTCTGAATTTTCAAATCCGGGTAGTTGTTCCACGTAGACATCCTCATTTAAAAACCATTTAGAAATGCACACTTGACGTCCATTTGGTACAAATTGAATACCATGAAAGACGCAAAAGTAATTAAAATTCTAATAGCTTCTATTCTAGCTACAAGAGAAAAAGTTTAATCAAAATCAATACCTTCCTATTGTTTATAGCCTTTCACTACTAACATGGCATTGTTCCTGATCATTGTTCCATGCTCGTTTATCTTGTTCCGGAACACCCATTTGAGACTTATAACTTTTTGTTTCTCTGATTTAGGCTCGAGGTACCAAACTGTGTTCCTCTGGAACTCATTTAGTTCCTCTTGCATTGCAACAATCCAATCAACGTCTTCAAGAGCCTCCGTATGGTTCTTAGCCTCCAACATGGACAAGAACGAAGAGATGGCACAGAAGTTCCTCATCCGTCTCCTTGTCTTAATCCCTTTATCCATGTCACTCATGATCAGTTCCAGTGGATGGGAATTCTGATGCTTCCAAGGTTTGGGATAAAACCTTGTTCAGGTAGTACTTTGTTCCTGTTCACTTGTTGTCACTTCTTATTCCATTGCTTTATGAGGATTTGGTGTTTGCTCTTCATGAACCTTCTCTTTTTGCTTATCTATATGAACTATTCCATCAATGACATGGTCTGTCACTTGAAGAAGGACCACTCCAATTTCACAACCATCATTATAATGATATTGCTGCAACAAGTGAGCTTCATCGAAGATAATATGAGTGCTTTATTTTACACACATTGTGACGACCCAACTCGCTTAAACCGGCGCGGAAGAAACCGACGAGTCAAATTGTCAATCTAACAAACAAACTTACTTAAAGTTTAAAACAAAACTTCAAAATTATTATTACTAAATCCCAAAAGTACAGAACCCACAAGATTGTACAATACTAAACCCAAAGTAATCAATACTAAGAATTAACTCCAAACACTATCAGAGTTAGAATATACGGAATACAAATACTAATCGTCCAAACTAGAAACGAAATACAATCTAAACAAATAAAGAAGCAACGGCACTCTCCCAACCCAAAGCTAAGCAACACCGTCATCTTCAGAGTTACCTGAAAATTAACAACAATCCACTGTCAGTGGCGAGTAACATAACAGTCCCACCCTAACATGGATACACATAATCATAGAATAAATCAAACAAGCGCATCAGGCAAAACATACCAACATGCGACACAATTATCATGATAATAAATCACAACAATAACATAAACTTAACCAACTTTTAATGATTCAAACTTTTCATTACTTAATATTTGTCACTACCATTTACATTTTAGACCGGACTATGCTCGTACGAACGCATCTTACGCGGACGAATTTTCCTACTATGCCAGGATTGAGAATCTTACTCCCAAACCCATGAACCCCATCTTACGGAAATTCATATCACATAGACGACATAGCAAGTATACATTATCCCAATACCGCGGTTGGGATAGGGGCAACGTCTTAACCCAAGTCTTAGAATCTTACTCCAAGATTAGGCGTCTAAAAGTAAACTTAAGTTATCTTTACGTTCTTTACATCTTTGTTATTCTCAAGATCGCTTCTTACGCCTTTTCTTGAGTCTAACCATGTACATTATCATAATCTTTAACTCCTTTAATCAATCTTAATCAATTCTTTAACTTTCTTTAAACTTTCTTTAATAACTTTACTAATCTGTAATAAACTTTAATTAAACTTTAATAAACTTTTACACTCAAAGATTACATGAATTACTTCAAGATTTCAAGATTCAACCAAGAACTCATCAAGATTATCAAGAACTCAACAAGAAATCATCAAAAACTCATCAAGAACTCAACAAGAACTCAACAAAACTCAATCAACACACGCATTAGTTCAACAACGTTTCATCAATATTTCATCAATTCCCATGAATCAAAACTTCACATGAACCATACATAAACATGATCAAACATAAGATTAACATAGGACATAACAACATGCATGAAAACCCAACAAAATATCATAAAAAGAATACCCAAATCAGCCCTATAATTCACGCATGAAATAGCCAACAATCATCAACAATCTATCCTAACATGATCATTTAATCTACCCTATAATCATAGTATACAAATTAAGGTAGAAAAGTATGTTACCTTAATTACTTGAGCGCAAACAATAGCAAAAACTTGTTGCCCGGAAAACCCAAACCACACGGCCCAATACACGCACAACGCGGAGCACCACACGGCTTGCCTACGAACACTCTTGTACGGTTTCCAACACACGAACACACGGGCACCACCTCTTGCACGACCTGGTTGCACACCCCACTGCACGGCTTCACACACGAACCACCCTTTGAACACGAACCCAACGAACAAACCCCAAAACTAAACCCAACTAGAAGTCTTGATCAATAGAAATGGAGATTATTGTGTTTTTAGTCACTTAAAGATCAATAGAAGTTTAATCTTTAAGTTTTGGATTTGGATGGATGATGAACAAATGATGGTGGAAATGCCAAAAATGGTGTGTAGAATAGGGAGCAATGGAGAGAGTGTTTGGCTTTTGAATTAATGAGCAAAGTGATTAAGATGGCAAATGAAACATAAGCCTTACAACCTCTTCTATTTATAGAAGTGGGTTAAGGTGTGAACATGAAGCAAGTGGCAAAATTAAGCCACTAATCAAGAGGGGGCCGGTTTTAGGCTTGCTAAAATGGGCTTGATGATCACTTGGGCTAATTGCACTCATGCATGACTAATTATGCCTAAATTGCATTTGGCCCAAAATTAATTAACTAATTAGAAAATTAAATATTAAAATTCTAAAATAAAATAAATAATAAAACAACTATTCATAAAATAAAAATAAAAATAATCGTAATTATTCAAATAAAATAAAAATAAATAGTCCAAATAAATTTGGACCATACATAAAAAAAACAACATAAATACACAAATTAAAACAGAAAAGACCGATAAACTGGGTCGTTACACATATTGTTCTTTTATTGTAGAACAATATGTGTAACGACCCACATACGATAAACCTTGCTATTCATCGCATATCCTAGAAAAGTAGCTGCATCACTTCTATCATCAAACTTTCCTAAATTGTCTCTACCATTGTAGTGTACATAAAATTTACATCCAAAAGTACGTAAGTAAGAGATATTAGGCTTTTTTCCTTTGTAGAGCTCATAGGTTGTGTTTTGAGTTATTGGTCTTATCATAGCCCTGTTGATGATGTAGGTGATCGGTCCATTTTGGACCCATTTTCCGGCTTTGTTTCACTTGGCTTTCGGCCCTTTTAGACTTTATTTTCTTTGGTTTTTAGTATTTTAGTATATAATTAGCTTATTTAATGGTTTCCTTCAATAATGTTGTGTTTTATTTGTTTTCATGAATAATTAGGCTCAAAATTGAAGTATTTCAAATGCTCTTGCATATATAGTCTGATTCAAAGACTTATATCTTTTTTCTATAACTCTTTTTCAGGTTATTCCACTTGGAGAAGATTCCTTATTCCAATATCTTTAATTTGATATATTATATGCTCAATTCCGCTAAGAAACGAAGGAGATATGAGCATTTGAAGACCGAGTGCGCAGATCTGCACGACCTGCACGATCGTGCACTTAGTTGCACGATCGTGCAGAATGCTCGTGCAGAGGTCAGAAAGCCCTTTTGGAGTGCATGATCGTTGAAGTTGCACGACCGTGCAGTTTTCCTGCACGATCGTGCAGCAAGTCCTTCGTTTCGCCACGATCGTGCACGATGCAGATCGAAAATTTTGCTTTGGCCATATGCTTTGTAATCTTTTAGTATTTATAAGAGGCTTAGGCATTGTTGTTAAGACCAAGTTTTTTTCAGATTTTAGAAGGGTGGTGGTACGAACATTCTTTTTAAACAGTTGGGAGTGTAATTATAGACGCCTGAAGATTTTGGGAGTTGTATAAAACACTTTTTAAGTTGTTGGGGGTTTTATTTAAATAGTTGAGTTTCTGGGAGTTTTATCAAAAGTGCCCTAAGTTGTTGGGGGTTGTTTCAAAATTTTCCTTTGTTTTATTTAATCTTTAGGATTAATTAGTCATATAATTATTAGAATAGGTTTAGAACTATGTAGGATTGCTTAGAATCATGTTAGTATAGTTTCGAATTTCATGTTGTATTATTGCTATGAATGTCGAGTGCCATGAGTGTGTTTCTATGAATGTTTGACAAGTTTATTTTATGTTCCCACCTTATTCCATGATTGTTACATGATTCTTGCTATTTAGGATTGTTGAATTATTTTTAGAATAATTTATGAATATTGTATGTAAGGGTGTCGTGTGACACCAATAGGGTTCGAATATTATTTGCATGATAAACATTGATCTTTTTGCTATTCTTGATCTAACTTTAATCTTTAATGATAATCTTGAATTAAATATTAATCTAGTATAGTTCTTGAAATATAAACATTTAGCTTTGATAATTTTCTTGATTGAACCATGCGAAAATCTTGATTTTCCATTAATGGATTCGAAAATCGTGTGTATAAATTAAAGTATTGATTTTTCTTAAATTTATATAAAATTATGAATTTAATCTTGATTTTACTTGAATTTAGGAAGAAAGAATTAATTAAGATTAATTTATAAAAATGCCGTGTGGGTTGTCCCAAATAAGAGAATGATTTTAACTTGTTTCTTGATTAAAGATTAGACTTTGAACTTGATCTTGAGATACTACTAATTAATTAATTAAAGCTAGTAATTTTAAACTATTCAAACTTGATTTGATGTCATGACCCACTCGAAATTTTCGAATGGAATTAGGAAAGTAAAAGGCTAGATTTTTATGATTCTAATAATTGAAAGACTAGATTTTGATTATGTTCCTGGAATTATTTCATCAAATTAAATTCGTATTATATATATTTATGTTGAATGGATTATCCTATCATGATGATGAATTACTGAAAGAGTCGTGTGGTTGGTAAGTGCAAGAGTAAGTCTCGACCTTTATTATTGTATTGGTTGAATTATATTATTGAACTGTGAATATTGCATGTTGTTATGTATGGACTAGCTGGATTGAATAGTTACGTTGCATGATCAATTCTTGCGTAGTTTAGTTGAATGTCGAGCACCATATGTCTGGTCTAGAATTTTGAGTCAAGAAAAGTTGAACTAGAACTGTTAGAAGTCAAGTCTTGTCAATTGAGTCTAAGTGTGAACTGGAATATTGAACTTGAAAAGATAAAACTATGAAGTGACCGCCTATCTAATGGCTAAAGTGCCATGAACATAGGTTTAGTTGAAGCCACTGTCCCTTCTGCGGTTTTGGGACAGTTCTGGATCCTAGTGCTCGGGAAAATGACCCCTCGTGGTTGACCGGCATGAGACAAGGAAAGTTGGGGAAGAGTTAAGGTTTCCCCTACGAGCATATGACTGTGTCACGGATTAGCACTTGAATTGAGCTAGAACTTGAAAGTCAGTAGTGGTGTCTAGAAGTCTAGAGTAAGTACGGTCTTGTCTTGGGAGTCTTGTTATGGTATTCTTGTGTGTCTTGTTTCCGCTGCGTACTTGATTTATTTAATTGTAAATGCTATATCTTTGTTGACTTGTTTGGTTGTCCTATTGACTTATTCTGGTGATTATATTTCTAATTGTGTTCTACTGATTAAGTAGAACAATCTAATTACTCCCCACTGACTGTGGACCCCAAAATCCCTTTTCAGGTACAGGAGATGAATGATTGGGTTACGCAAGGGCTGGGATTGTGAGCAAGCGAGTATAGTAGTTTGAATACCTTGATGTCAATTTCTAGCCTTTGAAATAACTTTTTAGTGGACTTTCTGTAATTGTTAGTAATATTGGACTTTGGTAATCTAGCTATTTTGGACTATTTATTGGTTTAATTGAATAATTTGAATTAAGATTAGAGCTTCCGCTGTCATTAATGAAATTGATATTAAAAGTTTATGGTTATTAATGATTTGTGTTGTTGTTTTCTCCGAAAACAACGTTGTTACAATCGGGTCGTTACAGTAGGAGTCGCCACCGTGCGTTTATACGGTTCACGGACACCGAAGAAGTACCAATGCCAGGAGCAATTGGCCCCATATGGTCGTGCACCAGAGTATAGGTTCGAGGACAGGTTATAAGCCAATCGTGCATTGGGCCCACCCGCTTGTAAGCAGTCTCTACTAGGTCTCGTTTTTTGGTCGTATTATTACTAATCCCGAATACATAGATATCTCAGTTTTATATCCTAAAGAGCGCATATTACTAGCTGGGTTTGAATTATTTACAAATAATGGCTAATTCATTGTGACCACTTTGAATTAAATCCATGTTAAAAACCTAATAAAATAAATCAAATAAATAATGGATAAAACAAATGAAGAAAAATAAAATAAAAAAAAATATAAATATAAATAAATATGTGCAGATTCAAGAAAACACAATTAAAATGATGAAAAATAATTCTTGTGCGATTTAACACTTTAATCAATTGATCACCGTATTCGGATTAATAACTTTAATCGTCATCTTTATTATTTAATCAACACCGAATTTAAATATATGACTCTCATGAATAATGACATTTAATCATTCTGGAACTTTATTAACCCGGGAGATCGTTTTGTGATATGCAATTTAATTGACAAATTCATTTCCTTATGATTGCATAAAAAATATTCATAACAACATTGTTGGAAAAGAAAAATGTAGCAATCATTTCATGACACCCATTTCAATAAATCGAAATCGTGTGATATAAATCGCATATGAAAGAAACAATTTCAACAATTATTGTAATTAAACTACTATTATTCAAATTGCGAAATGAGATCTAAAAGGTTATATGAAATTCGGTATTAATACATGATTATGCAAAATGCGTCGATGAATTGCTAATCATTACGCGTATAAATTGCAAAATCAAAACATTAAAGTTCATTAGATTGATGACGATTAAACAAATCATGGCAACATTGTTATAGGTTTGATTAAAGCATCAATTCGCACATATATATATGATCTGGATTAACTATTGAATTAAACATTATCATAGATCATCATTTTAATTGGTTTATAAAAAATAAAAATAAGCTTAGAATGAATAGAATTGAAGTAAAGACTTCAGGAATTGTGCCTTATAATGCTTTTGATTCACACAACCAAGGGGTGTTTGATGATGATGAATATTCAAAGTTGATTGATTTGATGATTTATAATGTGTATAAATGAGTTTTGAGAGATGTTTGATGTGGTATAAGTGTTTGGGATTGAAGTATGCAATGCACGGGAGGGATCGGTGTTGTTGCGTATGTTGAAATGCTTGGAAGAACGTGTATTTATAGGCCAGAAGTGGCAAAGAAGACCCGGAGCAGACCAGTGAAGACGCAGGCCAGTGTATGAGGCCTTCGTCTAGACGCAGGTCACTGTTTTATGGCCTTTGTCTAGATGCAGGTCACGATATGAGACCTTTGTATAGGCGCAGGTCTGGTCTTGATCCGGGGTCGATTTTGCTTGATTTTGCGCGTGATTTCCGGGATTATGATCCAATTTTTATGCGATTACGGAAATATTTTGTAATCTTTTGATATTCCATAATATTTTGGGGTGTCCCTGGATACTCAGGGATGTCCCGGAATATTCTAGAAATTACCAAAAGCTCTAAAAAATTACAGAAAAATTATGAAAAATTATAAAAAGTATGAAAACCATAATGTGCTTTGTGGAACATATTTCAACATTCGAACATGACGAAAATGCCCCTAAGCATGCAAAAATGCTAAAAAATCTATAAAAAGCTCTAAAAATATAATAAAAAAATAAGGAAAAATATGAATAAATTATTTTTTATGATTTTTAAAAATATTTTATGTTCAAAATGACATTTTTTTAATTTTTTTATGAATATAAATATTGAAAAATGAATGGAAATATATAAAAAATATCTAAAAATGAAGAAAAATCATGAATAAATCCCGTAATAATCATCGCAAATCCTAATAAACGCTTCCAAGGCAATTCAAACATAGTTTAGGAAATTGGTTGAGGTATATTGTGTGTTTTCATCTTCAATTTCCCTTAGTTGTACATTATGGCAATATGGTACGTTCATCATTAGTCTCTACATTGGGGAGACCCATTTAGGTGTCTACAACGACATACGTATTCCCCGTTCTTGTTCCCTACATAATCCTATTCCATGTCACTGCAACACTTACTAAACAAGTTTCATTAGTAAATTTCACGACATTCCCTTTGTCACAAAACTGAAATATACTAAGTAAATGATGCTTTAAACCAACGACTAAAAAGATATGCTATGGAATCCCATTCCCTTCGTCATATTTTCTATGGAGTCATCAAGTGACCTTCCGATCTTACGTACAGTAACAATTTCTCCTTTCTAGTTGTCACCAAATGTAATGTCCCGTATTTTAGCAACGTTGTTTTCGGAGAAAACAACAACACGAAACAGTATTAACTATAAACTTTTAATCAATAATTTAAAGAATCACAGCGGAAGCTCTAAACTTAATCCTTTTATTAATCAAACTCTTAAATTGTTCCAAAAACCTTAAACTTAACTATTCCTTATTACAACTGAAACTGTTCAAAAAGAAAATTATAAAGGAAACAAAGGGCGCCTAAATTCTCGCCAGCACTCATCCCGACTTCAAGTCTTACACTGATTACCTGCAAGATAAAATTGGGGGTCCACAGTCAGTGGGGAGTAACTAGACTGTTCCACTTAACAGTAGAACCAAGCAACATAAAACATTAAATCAAATAGAAGACACCACCAATTCGTACATATTGAGCATATTCATCACTTAGATTCATATATCAGAGATCACAGTAGCGGAAGACTTCATTATACACAATTCATAAATATCATATCATTTATCATCAATCAACATCCGTAAGAGTTAAACGACACGACCGAAGTCGATACAACAATTAATATCCCCGACACGATTCATCACTGATGAATCGATACTTTCGACACGGCACAAAGCCGATACTTCTTATAAATCCCCGACACGGCTCATAGCCGATACTTTCGACACGGAACAAGGCCGATACTTCAAACAAGTCCCCGACACGATTCATCATAGATGAATCGATACTTTCGACACGGCACAAGGCCGATACTTCTTATAAATCCCCGACACGGCTCATAGCCGATACTTATTATCCCCGACACGACTCATGGCCGATGCTTACGACACGGCGCAAGGCCGATACATCTTTCATATCCTCGACACGGCACAAGGCCGATACAACATAGCAGTCTTAATCATAATTGACACAACTTAAACCAAGAGGCACCATCATAATACACGCTTAAATTACATGCTGAAAATCAACGAAACATACGACCAACAAGACCCAAAGACACTAATCAAAACATCAAACGAAATACCATGCATCAACACGCAACATCATACCACTAAATCATCAAGCTAACTTCCAACAACCAAATTCAACAGGTTTGATTGACAAACAAAAATAAAAATTCAATCCTTGGAAACAATGACTAACACACATAGACAAGAGGGAAAAAAATAACCCAATCCATCACCATAATAACTTCAAGATTCTCGTGGTTTAAAGAAGGAAACTCAAGAATAACAATAATTTTGCAAGTTTTAACAAGATTCTACAAGATTTACTTAGTACCAAAATAAAAATCAATGCTTTAATATATGAGGTTACACGCATGAAACATAAATTGTGACATGATCCACTAATCCATGTACACGCATATTAACAAAGGAACAAATACAATCTTGATTATTCTAATGTAGTTGAGGAATGCAAAGAGTCAATGCTCAAGCTAATTCATTAATTCATGCATCCATAAATCAAGTTCCAATCTTGCATAATTACATCATGCACTACCAACATCATGATTTCAATTAAGCAAATACAAATGTGAGTAAGCGGTGCCCAAGATTAATCAAGTCAACCATCAAAGAACAATCCAGAATCAATCATCAAAGGAAATAAACGGTGCGTCGGTGCCCATGCTTCGGAAATTATCAAGATTCAAACAAATCAATCAAAGAAATCAAGATCATCACCCTATTCCACTCGGCATGTGTACAAACCAAACAATAATCAATAACACAACAATTCATAGCAAGATTAATATTGAACTATCATAAGAAGATTAGATTAAACATGTACATATCAAGATTAATTCAAGAAACATCAAAACAAGCAAAGAAATCAATAATATCTACCCTAAAACTACACGGCATCAACATAGGTAGCAACAATAAAAAAAAACAACAATCTATCTAACCTAATATCCTATGTTGATTAATCCTATTGCTAAGTGAAAGAGCTAGTTACCTTTAATCGATTCCGAAAGGAAGAAAGTTGAATTTTTGTGAGGATTCTTTAGGGAGGGTCGTGAGTTTATATGAGGGGAAAGGATGTTTGTTTTGTTGTTTTTGATCAATAATACTTAAGGGTTTTAAAAGGGGATTTTTATATAAAAGGTTTACTAAGATTTAGGAGTTAGTTTAGGAAAGAGTTATAAGAGAATAAATAGAAGAGGGGCCGGTTGGGTTGAGTAATAATAGGGATTTTAGAAGCTCCTAAAATGTAGGAGGGAAGTTAGGATAATAAAATTAGGATTTTTAAATTGGGTCAAAAATAGATATAGATTATTAATTATGGTTAAAAGGATAATTTAGATAATTTAGTAAAAATTATCATTAGGGAGCCGGCTATGGGGGTTAGATGGGGTAATTGGGCTAGCTCTTCAAACAACAAATTAAGTCTTTTAGGCCCAAATCGAATGATTTGGTCTTTAAGGCTTAATTTCGCACGAAATTTTACGGCCCAAAAATCCGGGTCGTTACACCAAAGGTCACCGTTCCTCCTTGACATGTTGTAAATCAGAGGAATATAGATTTGTCTCTTGTTGTATGCTTTGAAAAACCACTATCGAGGAACCACAAATTGTTCCCCCTCACTTCAGCCTCAAAAATCAAATCAGTTAGTACGAGAAACCCATCCTTGCTTGGGTTCCTTTTGAGCATACTTTTCATTCCAAACCTTATTAGCATATCCCTTATTTTTGCATTCTTACTCAAATTTAGTGGTGCATTCAACAACTAAATGTCGGGTTTTTCCATAAACAGTACATACCTTGTTGTTAGGGAGATCCACATTTTTTTTATTTTTTTTCCTTTTCTTGTGGTTAAACCCTAAGCCATACTTATATGCTCGGATTTTTCTATCCAATTCATTGCATTTAGCAGTTTTTTCTGGAAGGATTAAGTCTCCTTTGAAGTTCCTGATTTTCTTTTGAAATTAAATCATAGTTTTTCTTAAGTTCCTCAAAATCTTTTCTAGGAACTCCAGAGGGGACCGTCTCTCCAGAAACTTGTAATTTCAATTATTCTACTTCAAAGCATAAAAAGTAATTCTCATTTTTCAACTTAATTTTCAACGACTTCTTTAATTTCTCAATTTTTATCAAAGAGATTAAAGAATCATTTTTCAGTATCTTCTCTCAAGGTATGAACCAAGCATAACGTTCCTTGCTAACTTCCAAGGCTTTTTCAGCTTGAGTTCTTTTGTGCAAACATCTTTATAATCATCTAGGGTTTCAACTAATAGATTAACAAGTTCATCTATGTTTATATTATTTAGTTCCCTTTTAACAATATCAAGACATGCCTCGGTGAGTCTCTGTTCCTCATGACTGGCCATAAAGATAAAGGTGAGTTGTCTCCTCTTCTGGTTGATTCTCCTCTTCATCAGAATCGGATTCACCCCAAGCATCAATCATGGCCTTTCTCATGTTGATCACCTTTGGGGAAGTTCATTTGTTGTTCTTTTCCTTTGTGCTGGTTTGTTCCTTTGATTTACCTTTGCCTTTCCCGATCTCCCGTTGTGCGCACTCTAAGGGTGATAATGAGCTCGGTCTGTTCGCAAACAGTTTTGGCTCAGCTCGATCAAAGCTCGGTCAAGGCTTGGCTCGTTTTAGCTCGGTTCGAGTTCGAGTTCGGCTCGAGACGTTAATGAGCCAAGCTTGAGTTGTGCCAAGAACGGCTCGAAAAGCTCGTGAACAGGCTCGATTAACTGTTTATATATGTAAATAATATACTATGTTATATAAATAAATTTATTTATTCTAAGTATTATATATATGAATAAATTAATAGTCTTATTGTTAGATATTAACAAAAAAAAACAAACATCTTCAAAAAATTTATAATAGAGAACACATATAAACTAAGAATAAGATTAGGTGAAACTGTTCGTGAACAGTTCGATAAGGGCTCGGTCAACGATTGGTCAAAGCTCGACTCGATTATGGCTCGGCTCGTCAAAGTTCGAGTTCGGCTCGAGTTCGACTAAATTTAAATGAACACGAGCCGAGCTAAGCAGAGTTCGGGCTCGGCTCGTTCGATAATCACCCCTAGCGCACTCATTAATGAAGTGATCCGTACTTCCACCTTTATGGCACATGTATTTTGGAGACTTCTTTGTTGGTTTGGCTTGAAACTAACGAGGAACACAGAAAGGTAAAGATGGACACAAAGAGAGACACTGAAGAATTTTAACCTACGAGGTAAACTTCCTAGGCCCTAATACGAAGAAAAACCTCGACCCCAAAGGATTTTGACTCTATTCTCTCATTCTCAACAAAAAGCCAAGACACTTTACCATATGATTTTCTTTAAGTTCATCTAAGAACTCTTTTTCCTGTCACTTGTTCCACCTAAACACCTGATTCTCTCATCTCTTTCTTTCTTCTCACTCAAATTCGGAAAAATATAAAATTTTATCTCTCCCCAACTTAAATGAAGAAAATCAATAATTCTCTAATAAGACAAAGAACTCGAATTGGGAACTTGTTGACAACCTTTAAGAAATTTAGATATGTACTCTTGAATGCAAAAGACTGACAACCTTTAAGAAATTTAGATATGTAGTGTGCTATTTAAAGGCAAACCAATAGTGAAAGTTGTGAAAAACAAATCTCACGTCGATAATACTCAACTTCCTAACTTGTAGAAAAACCACTAACAACTTTGACCAACTAACTCTAGAAATGGTCCACTACAAAGACTCCACTAACTAATGCATTTTACATAAAACTAACTTTAAGTAACCCACTAACAAAATACTCTCCTATTTTCATGCATGCTTAACATTCAACACTTAACAATTAACTAATATCCTATAAACTTACTCATCACGTAAGACCCATTAATAAACAAAGCCACTTACACAACTACTTCGTAAAATAATCCTCGACTCAAAAACCAAAGATCCACACTGATTCTACTTCACAATCACGTAACACTAACAATTAAGAAATTTTTATCTAAATCATTTAAATAAATTTAATTAATTAATTACTTAACGATGACCCTAAGTGAATTAACTACATGACCATAATGTATAATCCTAAAACTTACGCCAAATGCCAATAAGCGTAATTAAATTATTAATTAAATTCTCTTAATTAATTTAATTTATTCAAGTTCCTAATAATTTAATTATTTTTCTGCCTTAGTACAAATTAACCTAAAGATATAAGAAATACTTGTAGATCAACTTGCTTCTCCGAACCATGCTTCTAAAATGCAACTTAGACATTTTGACCGTTAATTGAATAATCATTCAATTGTCTCCCACAAGAAATATTCTAAAGCACACTTAATAAACCTGGTTAATAAAATATAATGTTTGCAATTTTTATCATCATCAAAACATGAAATACCACAGCCAACATCAGCTTCTGGTCCACCTTCTTCTCCAACTTCACAGCATCTTCTTCAAGCTTCAATTTTGCCCCTTAAGCTCTTTCACCTTCTCTTCCAGCATCTCTTTTTTATACTCCAATTTAGCAATAGTTGTGTCCCTCGATCTCAAAGATCATGAATTGCAAGTCCGTCACTTTGTCAACTTCACCAGCCCACTTGAAATACCCACATGTTCTCTAATAAAAAGAAATTAAAACCATAAACCCAAATTTAGTGTACAAAATAAAATAAAAAACGTGAAAAAACCTAAAATACCTAATTCAACTGCAATTAACAAAATTAAAGAAAACCACTCACACTTATAGGCCAATGGGAGCGGCCATAAAAGTGTTTGCCTTGTGGCCCACGGTATCTGACTATCGTCAACGGCGCAATTTCATTGTGTTCGCACCTAACTTTAAGTCTTACATTCCTTGCACTAGCTCTACTTGCAGAAAGTGGTGATGAAGAAATTTTGGAAGCCATTGAAGGAGATCAGATGAAGAAGGGGAAGGAGAAGTTATGGAAAATAGAGAGAGGTATAGAGGCCAGGGTTTGAATAGAGAGAGAAGATGGGGTAAAGAAGTGGGGGGATTAGTTTAAATAAGGGGGGCTTGATATAAAAGTTATGAAGAACTAAAGCAAAGGTTGGGATCACTTTTGGTTTTCATAAAGGTTAGATTAAAATCGGAAAGCCCACGAAAGGTAGGATTATTTTTTATTAAATTTTCCTTTACTTTTTTTCCACTAAGAAAATATGAATTATTATGGATTTGAAATAATTTAAGGGGCAAAAAATCAACTAAACAAATCAAGTTTTATGATTATTTGATAAACGTATATGCTAATTCCACAATGGTTTTTCAGAAGTAGGAAGGGGTGAGAAAAAAATAGACAACTACTTTTGTTTTAAATATCCATCTCATTGAAAAACGTTTTTATGGAATGAAAATTTAACATACAGAATTTTAGTTAAACAATTTTTCTTGATAAGATATATAATTAGATTCTCATTTACATTATAAAATTAAAAGAAAAACAACATGGGAGTAATATTATCACTCTATGATATATAAATTCTTTAGTGAAACAACACAACCTCACTATTAAATAATGTCTCACCAGATTAAAGCTAAGGAAATACACCTAAGGATCAAACTCTAATGCAGTGGCGTTGAGATTACCACCCTCGCATCCTTGAGGTTCGATTTTAGATTTTTACCAACAAGAATCACATCTCTTATTTTCATGATCAATGGAGGGCGATATTTAGGAAATTTTGTTAAAAACCACCTTATAAAACATTTTTTTGGTCAAAAGCAACCTTTAAATTTTATTTTTTTGTAAGAAACCACCTTAAATTTTTTTTTTTAAAGAACTAACTTTAGCCTAATTTCGGTGTTTAAATCGAACCTCCCTCCATCATTACAGCTAAGCCCCTTTGAACCTCACCAAGCCATCTCAGTCCCTTTTTGGGCTTTTTAGAACGACTTGGTTCTACAGTCCAGCTGTAGAAAGACTCGGTTCTACAGTCCAGCTGTAGAACGACTCGGTTCTACAGTCCAGCTGTAGAACGACTAGGTTCTACAGTCCACCATATGTATGGGTTTTAACCCTAAGTTAAATGAAACGCCTTATATCACTACAACATTCTGTGTTTTTAACGTCCGCCAGCAGTGGACGTTAAATTAGCGGATAGCGAACGTTAATATATTTAACGTCCGCCAACGGACGTTATACTACTAACGCCTTTTTTTTTGTCGTTAATGTGGAAATTTATGTCCGCCTATGGCAGATGTTATTTAACGTCCGCCAGAGACGGACGTTACATAACGTCTGTAACACCCCGTATTTGTGGGGTCAGAATTTTAGGTAATTAGTTTTTCTTTCCTGTTGTCTTTAAAATTTATTTCGAAAACCTATTAATAAATTCCCTATTTTATAAATGGAAAAGTAAATTTATTTGCCGGGAATTTATGATATTAATATTTAAAAAAAAAATTGCAAATAAATTTCTTATAATTTTGTTAAGGATCAATTGTCAGTTTATATGCCTGAACCAATGCATATTGGATCATTATTTTGTGAAAGCCCATTTTTTGTTTTTCCGCTTATGATGACCGGCCCTTAATAATATTTACTAAAATTATTTATTTTATTTTAAATTATTTTTAGTTAGTATTTTAATTTTTGATTAACCGGAATAATTCAATCCAATATTTTATATCTATAAATACCTTTTTTATCAGAGAATTTTCCACTTTTCTTTTCTCTATCCTATTATTTCTCTTTCAATATATCCAAACCTTTTTTCTCTCTCTTCTTTTTCCCTCTTTCATATTTTGGAATCCAAAAGGGTAAATTTTTGTGGAACGATTCAAGGTAACTAGACTAACCACTTAGAATTAGGATTATTAATTTACCTAATTTGATAGAATAGATTGCTAGTTACAGAATTTTGATCATGAAAACTTGGTGAAACTTTCAAATCATGCGTGTGATTAATTTGTTATTGATGATTTTCGTAGGGTTCAAATGCTAAAGATTGTATTTTTGATGTTTGAATTATTATTTTTGATATTAAACAATTGCATGATTATAAGTATGTTTTTGAGTGTACGAATTTATTTCTTGACCAAATCTTGTTATTTCTTGATGAATTTTTCGTGGGAGTTTCTTTACTGGTTTTTTATGAATCACGGTTTATTTCGTGGCAAAATTCGTTATTTTCTTGCTTATAATAATTTAATCTATCAAACCGGTAAAATTGTCCAGATTTAGTTTACGAATTTAATAAAATACTTAATCAATTCTTATAGCTACGAAAATTTAGGTGAAAGTTCTAATTAGTGTTTTATAGCTTTTTTTTATTTTTCGTAATTTTTAAATTTCGTTTGCTATGTAAGAAAAATCTGAAACTGATTATAGTCTAAACTGATCTGTTAGTTATAAAATATCTTAAAATTAGTAAATGATGTTACTTTTGGACTAAACTTATGAACGTTAAACCTTGAATCTAGATATAAATTTCATGAAAATTTCCAGAACATTCGAGACCTTTAAATGGTTGTTTTTTTTAATTTAAATCAGTAAAATCAGATTGAGTAAAATAGTGTGATTAAATTACTAAAATACTTTTAGAATATATCTTGTCGAATCCTTTGAGACTAATTTCACTTTAAGTTAAATCATAAGGTACGTGATGTCTATTCTTGAATTCTTAATTTAATTTACGAAGATTCTTGATTGTTCTATGTGGTTTGAAAGTATAAAAATCAAATCTTTATCTTATTAGCTTAATTGCGTGATCGTTTCAAGTTATGATTTTTATTTGCATGATTATTATTCTTGTTGGACATGCATGATCTTCTTGTTGCTTACTTTTTCGTGCTTGGCCGAGTGTTCCATTTGATAAAAGATTGAATTTTTATTTCTTATTTGTGGTACTATGCATGATTACGTGATGAACACCTGATTACATGTTTACTAGATGATTTACTACGTGGCTTTAAGTATTATATGAAATTTTTACGTGTTTGAGTCAATTACGTGCCTTGCATGGGTTCGAATGATAAGTTTCATGAATACTTATCATTCGTCTCTGAAGCTGTATATTTTAATTCAACAATTTACGTGTTTTGATTTAAGCAAGAATCTATTATGTGTTATCGATTTCGGTCGTGGCGATTATGTGTTATCTACTTCGGTCGTGGCGATTATGTGTTATCGACTTCGATCGTGACGATTATGTGTTATCGACTTCGGTCGTGGCGTTTATGTGTTATCGACTCCGGTCGTGGCGATTGTTTGATTAGATTACAGTTGAGTCGATAGTATTGAGTAGGTTGTTTGTTTGGATTCGACTATTGAATCATCGTTTGAATATTAATTACAGTCGAGTATTGTTAAGTATGTTATGTTATGATGTTATTATTATTAGGACTTTGTTGTTAAGTCTTCCGTTGTTCTTTCGACGATTTATTTGGAGCATGTTTGGTTGATGTTTTGCGCCGCGTAACTCTGCTTTATGAATTGAATTGTTATGAATGTTGGGACTTCCCTTTTTCATGATTGTGATGCTATGATTGCTCTGTTCTCTCTTATTATGTATTTTATGGTTCCACTTCTAAGTGGAACAACCTAGTTACTCCCATGATTGTGGACCCCATTTCAGGTAATGGAGCTGGAGTTTGAGTTCACAAGGGAAGCGTGGTTGGGATTGAGAGCAAGCAAGTTCAGTAGCTTAGCTACCCATTAGAATGTCCTAACCTTTTTAGTATTAATTTTCACAGACTTTAGTAATTTTTGTGTTAATAAGAGACTTTGTTTATTTCATTGTTTTGGGATTATTTAAAGTTTAATAAAAAAAATGATTGAGTTTAGAGTTTCCGCTATTATTATTTAAATTAATAATGAAAGTTTATAGTTATCGATGATTCGTATTGTTGTTTTTTTCGAAAAGAACATTGTTAAAATATGGGTCGTTACTATTGGTATCAGAGCTCAACCTTAGGATTACTTCATCAAAAGTAACCCGAAAGATTGTGCGCTTTATGATTCCCAGAGTTTGACATAGTTAGCCTAACCTTTAAACTTAGAGACTGTGACTATGGTAGTAGCCTGGGTTAGGACTATTTTCGCATTATATTTATTGGTGTGAATATTTGTTAGTTTATTTGTTGTACTGTTATTATGAAGTTTCGAGCACAAAACTTATTTAAGGAGGGGTGACTGTAACACCCTGTATTTTTGGGGTTAGAATTTTAGGTAATTAGTTTGTCTTTCCTGTTGTCTTTAAAATTTATTTAGAAAACCTATTAATAAATTCCCTGTTTTATAAATGGAAAGGTTAATTTATTTTCCGGGAATTTATGATATTAATATTTTTTAAAAAAATTTGCAAATAAATAAGGATCAATTGTCAGTTTATATGCCCGAACCAATGCATATTGGATCATTATTTTGTGAAAGCCCATTTTTGTTTTTCCCCTTATGATGACCGGCCCTTAATAATATTTACTAAAATTAATTATTTTATTTTAAATTATTTTTAATTAGTATTTTAATTTTTGATTAGCCGGAATAATTCAATCCAATATTTTATATCTATAAATATCTTTTTTATCAGAAAATTTTCCACTTTTCTTTTCTCTATCCTATTATTTCTCTTTCAAAATATCCAAACCTTTTTTCTCTCTTTTTCTTCTTCTTCTTCGTGACATAGTTGTGGATGTCCTTTAATTGAGTTCCAGCTTTTTTATCAAAGCCCCACCTAACCTCAGTTTCGATCTCTGGTTTCCATTTGTAATAATCCTGCAAAACCATAAAAACCAATAATAAGTTTTTAGTGAATTATAATACAACTAATTAAAAGATTTTTTTGATCGTACCTTGAAAACAGTGAACCACGTATCTTTGGTCGCATTATCGAACATTGAATAGTTCCTCCATGGTTTCTGAAAATATTTCTTTATTCCGTCTATGATGGATCGTGCTACTGTGGAATCATTAAACCTTGCAAACAAAAATTGTAAAAAATATCATGTTTTCAGCAACAATATTACATATGCAAACAAAAACCAACTAGACAAAATATACTAAACTTAACTTACCAAAGTACTTCAGGATCCAACTCCTTCTTGCCTTGCGAAGGAGGTGTATCCTCATCAAGGACTCGTGATCGTTGTCATCATCTTCTTCTTCTGGCATCAAAACAACTTGTTCTTCTTGTGGTATAGGTGTAGACCTCTCCTTCTTCTGTAGGTGTATATCTACCTCCACCACCCCTAGATCTACCTCCGCCTCTTCTTCCAACTCCACGAGAAGACATCTGCAACATGTTATAAAATAATAAATTATTAATATTAAAACAATGTTATGAAATAAGAACAAATATTATTATCATGACATGAAATTATTTTAAATTATATTAAATGACATAAACATAAAATTACAAATGTGTAATTAGAATAAATAAATTTTAATATATATTAATAAGTGAAATTACAATAAGTTAAATTGTCATTACAATGTAAAATGTTTAATGAAAAACATAACACAAAATAACTAAAATGTCTGGAACACATAAAAATCATCCTCCTCCTCTTCGTCATCGTTAGTGAATTCATCACCTGCATCGCTGCTGTCATTGGTGTCCTCTTCAGATTCAGAACTTGAAGCGTCGAATACAACTATCTCATCATCGCTTTCGTCATCAACACCATCATACTCAGGAATCTCATTCGGAGCACAAAGTAGAGCGGGAGCATCGGTTGTGTCCTCTTGCAATACTTCTAAATCCACCGGGGCATCAATATCTGACCAAGCCTTCTTTTTTAAATATAGCCCACCATTGCATTTTATCCCTCTTCAGACTATGATAAGGTGCATAGTACACTTGACTTACTTGATAGGACAAAACAAAAGGGTCATATAAAAGGCCGGGTATCTCTTTGTGTGATTGACTTCTACAAGTTTGTATTGTTCATGAATGTTCATACCCTTATCAGTGTCCATCCAACTGCACTTAAGCAAAATCATTTTGTACACTCCTAGATTACCATGATAAACCAATTCTAAAACCTCCTCCAAGATGCCAAAGTAATCATTTTCTTCATGACTTAGTACGCAAACTCCGTAATTCATGGTTGACTTGTTCTTGCCATATTCAAATGTGTGGAAGTTGTATCCATTGGCATAGAACTGACTCCAGCTCCTCACTTGTCTAGAGGGGCGCATTGCAAGCACACGTATAACATCACCAGTTGCAAAATCAGAAGTTAGCATTCCCTCAAACACCTAGTATTGTTGATTTAGTTAGTAAATAAAAAATATATATTTATATTTTAATAATTTGACAAAACTCACATGTTCCTTGAACGATCCAGGGAAATCAGCTTCGCATTTGCTCCATACTTGATCCCTAACTATATTGGGTTTTGAATGAACAATGTGCTCCTCAAATTGTCTTTTCATAATAATATATATCCAATTCAAGTCAGTCATAAAACAATAAATGTGAATCAATAAGCCCCTTGTTTACGTTTGAACAACTTACCTTTCATAATCACTTAGGATGCCACTGTTTGCAAGCATATAAAGATGTGCTCGATCATACTCCTTGTCCAACAACCAACGTTTCTGAGCATTTGTTTTAGGTCGACCACAATCTTCCCTAAACATCTCGGGGAGATTAGAATCATGTTGGGTATCCACATCTGGATTGACATTTCTTCCTAAATCCCTTGACTTAGTGTTAATGTCAGGTTAAAAGTAGTTAGAGCAAAAGTTTGTTATCTCCTCATTTAGGTAAGCGTTGCATATTGAACCTTCAACACGTGCTTTGTTTCCCACTTTACGCTTCAAATGGTTAAGAAACCTATCAATGAATTACGCATAGTTAATTTGTATAAAATAATAATAGGTTCTAGATAAAAGTTAATAAAGTTGAATTACCTTTCGAATGGGTACATCCACCTATATTGAATGGGACCAGCAATTTTTGCCTCATAAGGCAAGTGAACCGGCAAGTGCTCCATTGAGTTGAAAAAAGATGGAGGAATGATTTTTTCGAGCTTGCATATGATCTCAGGTATGTTTTTATGTAAGCGTTCCATCTCTCTCACTTTGATAGTGGGCGCACACAAGTCCCAAAAAAACTGACTGATTTTCATCACTGCCTTCCACACATGTAACGGAAGCAACTCCTGCAAACCAATTGGCAATAGCCTCTCCATGAATACATGGCAATCGTGACTCTTCATTCTGTGCAACTTACATGCTCGAAGATCTACACACCTACTTAAGTTTGATGCAAACCCATCTGGAAACTTCAAATCTCATACCCACTCACATAACACCTTCTTCTGATTCTTGTCAAGTGTATAAGGTGCTTTGGGCATTGTCTACTTACCATTTGTATCGTCAACCGGCTCCAATTTTCGTTGTTTACATAAACGTGCAATGTCCTTTCTTGCATTTATGTTGTCTGAAGTTTGTCCTTTGACGTCCATCACAATGTTAATAAGTTGTTCAAAAAAGTTCTTCTCAATGTGCATTACGTCTAAGTTGTGACGAATAACAAATCCTTCCAATATGGAAGTTCCCACAAAATACTCTGCTTAACCCATCCCTTTTTCTGCTTCTTGACCATGTTTAGTGCCTCGGGACTATCAATTGCTTTGGGCAAGTCTTTCACACACTGCCACAGTTCGTCGCTAGATATTATATGTGGAGCCATGTCATTTTCAACTTTGTTCTTTTAGAAAGCAATCTTGTTCATTCGAAATGAGTGATCGGAAGGGAGAAATTCTCGATGACAATCGAACCACATCACCTTACCGCCATGATCAAGCCAAAATGCCTTGCTTTTCTCCATACAGTACGGACATGCCTTTTTTCCAGCGGTAGACCACCCAGACAACATACCATAAGCTGAAAAATCATTAACAGTCCACATGAGGGCCGCACGAAGGTTGAAATTTTGCTTCCGTGACGTGTCATAAGTCGTTGACCCAACATGCCAAAGCTGCTTCAACTTTTCAACTAGAGGTTGCATATATACATCTAAGTTTCCCTTTGGATTTTTAGGACCGGGGATGAACAAAGAAAGAAACATGAACGGCTTGTTCATACACATTGATGGAGGCAAGATGTACGGTGTAAGAATGACAGGCCAACATGAATATTGTTGTCCAAATTTACCATGTGGAGAAGAACCATCGGTGCACAGACCAAGTCTAACATTCCTAGGCTCGGATGCGAATTCAGGAAAAGTTTTGTCAAAGTGCTTCCAAGCCTCACTGTCACTTGGATGTGCTAAAGTGCCTTCCACTCGAGGATTCTTGGCGTGCCATGTCATTTCCCCAACAATGTTCTTTGTTGCAAACAAACTTTGCAACCTCGGTGTGATGGGAAAGTATATTAGCACTTTTGCGGGAATAAGATTGCCCTTAGAAGTCTTCTTATACCGATCAGCTCCACATACACTACACTTATCTAAAACATCATCGTCCTTCCAAAAAACATACAACCTCTAGGGCATGTGTGTATCCTCTTATATATGAGGAAGTTCCAAGCCCTTAAGAACCTTCTTCGTGTCATAAAAGGTTCTACCCATTATATTGTCTTGTGGTATTGATTCATTCAACAAAGACGCAAATGCATCCACGCACCTATGTGGCAAATTGTATTTTACACTTCAAACTTATAATTCTTAAAGCCATTTCCAGCACGGACATCTTACTCCCTTGAAACAAAGGATCCTCAGCTGCCTTAAGAAGGTTAAACAACATCTTGGCTTCATCATTCGGTTCTTCTTCAACTGAATTTGGTCCTTCCGACCACTTGTCATCTTGTTCATTTCCAAGTGTATCACCAACCATATCTCGATATGGGTTTGATTGAACCGAAGAGAAGGTCCCTATATTTGTGTCACCATGGAATTTCCATTCATAGTAATTCAGAGTAAAACCCTTACTATACAAATGTACTTTGACCGTGTCCACATCCAAATAACGCTTGTTACGACAACGAAAGCAATGACACCTTATCTTATCATTGTCATTATAAGCGGGATGTTGTAGACAAAAGTCAATGAACCCATCGACCCCTTCTATAAATTAATTGCTAAGACGACGCCCATTTAATCTTTGGTACATCCAACGACGCTCATTCCTTCTCATGATTAAAAAATTCTACACAACTAAGATTAAGAGCCATTGACATTGTATTATAAAAACTACTTAAAGTGATGAATTACAAATAAACAAATACTTAACTTTTTTAAACCAAGTTTGTATAAATAAATTCCATTATAAAATCGTTTCAAATAATTATATTTATTTCTTTAAGTTGATACTTATTATGTAGTTAAAGTTGGATTAGAATAATTTAGTATACCACTAGCCGCAACACAATTATTATATGCTTCGCATAACATCCCATACAAAAGTTTATTATAAATTTTTAAAAACAATAAGTTATATGCTTAACACCAATACAAAAAAAAAAAAATATAAACCAAAAGCAATACAACCACCAATAGCATTATATTAAAGAATAATTCGATGTATAAAATTGAACCTAAAACTCTACAAAAAATAAGCATAAAATTAAAACACCTAAATTCTAAACAAAAGAAGCATAAAATTCACCATAAAACTATAAATAAAATAAGCATAAAATTTACAACTCTAAACAAAGCAACCATAAAAATCAACCTAAAACTCTAAACAAAATCAACATAAAATTCAACCTAAAATTCTAAACAAAGTAATCATAAAATTCTACCTAAAACTCAAAATAAATTAAACATAAAATTCAAAATAAAACTTAAAACAAATTAATCATAAAATTAAACATAAAACTCTAAACAAAGTAAGCATAACATTCAACATAAAACTCAAACCAAAGTAAGCATAAAATTCACCATAAAATTCAACCTAAAATTCAACATAAAATTCAACCTAAAATTCAACATAAAATTCGTCCATTTACCTTCAAAATGGGGCTAGGCTTTGTCTTCAACTTATTCCACTCAAATTCAAACTTCAAATCAAGCAATTTCAACCTTGAAACATGAAATTTATAACTAGAGTTAAAATTTACATAAAACAAAGAAAGATAAGAAAAGAGAGAGTAAGGGTTTATACTTACTAAAAGCTCCAACGGTCTCGGGCCTTCGACGGTTGTTGAGAGAGAGTTAGAGTTAGAGATAAGCATTGAGAAGCAGATGAAGCAACGACGGTCTCGAGGGAAGCGTTTCCAACGGCACGGCAGCGTCGACGGAGTTGAGGCGGCGTCCAAGAGGGCAGCACGGTGGTCTACAATGGAAGTACGAGAGGGTTAGGTTTTCGTGTGTTTTGAGTATTTTGAAAGAGTGAGGAAAGTGAAAGAGGAAATAAAGGAGTTGCGTCTGACTTCAAAAAAATAGTCGACATTTAACGTCCGCCCTCAGACGGACGTTAACTAGCTAGTATAAAACGGACGTTACTTATTCGACAAAAAATTTAAATTCCCGCCTTTTGAACGTCGGCTAAATAATGGACGTTACGTTCATAAATGGCGGACGCTAAATCAAATTTTAAATTATTTACGTTATAAATCCTAAGACGTTTGTGATGGCGGACGTTACAAAAAAAGGTGGACGTTAAATTTAACTTAACGTCTGTTTTTTGGGCGGACGTTAAAAGGCAGACGGCAGAAACACGGAATGTTGTATTGTATCAACTTAACCACCCTATATAAACTTAACCACCACCTTGTGTGCTGCCCGTCCGATGTGAACCACTACCTTAACCGCTTTGTCACCTTAACCACCCTATGAAAGCACCCAAACTCAATAACTTTAAGTTACCGGAAGCACACTATGTAAGGGTTTCCACCCTATGTTTAGTGAACCACCCTAAGTTAACTGAACCACCCTATTTTACCAGAACCACCCCAACCATGGTAGGGGCGTCCAGATTAGACGCCCTAACCATGCCAACCATGGTTGGGGCGTCTGATCTGGACGCCCCTATCCTTACCACGCCAAAATTATCCAAAATCGAAATCCGAAATTCAACCAAAGGTGGTTCCTCGAAAAAAAAAATCAAAAAAGGTGGCTTCTTAAAAAAAAAAAATTTTAAGGTGGTTTTTGACAAAAGATTTATTTTATAAGGTAGTTGCTAAAAAAATTTCTTGATATTTATATAAGAGGAGTCACGAATTGGGGCCTACTCTATAATACTATTTAATAAAATTACATGTTACATACCTTTTCATACAATTTGTGTAAATTTTTTTAATATATCCTTAATTTTTATATGGCGAGATTCGACCTGATTGTAAAACTTTACCACCTTAAAATTTCTATTACGGAATGTATAAATATCAAAATTAATGGAAAATGATTTTGGCACCCCCAATTTAATTTTGGCACCCCTCCCCCTCTCACATGAATAGATCGAGGGGGTGGTAAAATTAAATTGGGGTTGACAAAATCACTACCCAACTTAATAAGCAAGAATCAATTATATTACTTGGTTCAATAAAGAATGTAGGTAGAGAACATTGTCGAAATATAAATCTAATCCTCATAGTGATTAGCAATAGCCATCAATCACTGCAACCCCCCTAAATTTTAGTGAATAGTACTCATATTTAACCCTATTTTATTGACATCCATATTTTACATTAACTCCGATCCAGAGATATCTCCAAGTTTCAATATGTAAAACAGATTGGAATTTGGAGTTAAATTGGAAATTGTCTGCCATTTTGATGCCCTCCATTTAGGAACCACATGCTCATTCATAAAATTGTCTCCCTAATTGTATCACAAATTCCTCTGATCTAAACCTAATCAATCTTGATGATAAATTAACTTTGGTGGAAAAAGAACTCCAGACCATCATAATAATCATCTATTCTGTATAATTTGTATTGTATAATACATGTATAAATTGATTAGGATTCTTTTGGACAAAAGAGGCAAAATCAGACCATATAATATCTATTCTGTATAATTGTATTTATATAATAATACTACAGTACTACACTAGCTTGATTACCTTACATATGCTGACAATACACTTTAGTTAGAAAATTGGAATCCTATGCAACATTATTATTATTATTTTAATTATGCAATACGTCGTCATTTAACAGATCTAAAGTATTAAGTATGGTTGTCAACACTGTCATGTTCACCATTTTTACCAATATTATTACCACTCAAGTCAGCTGTCAATGATTGGTGTGTTAGTTGTTACACATTTTGCACCACGTCCTAACTAGCTTAGCTTCTTCTACAACCTACCCACAGCCCAAGCTACAAGCCTACAATGTATAATTAATTGTATACCCAATTTACACCGGTCCGCTTTGTGAATGAAGTTTAAAATTTAGCAGTTAGAGTTTATCTATATTTTTAATTATACATTAGTATTATAATTGTGCTTAAAAAATCATTTATATTTTCACTCTCAAAACCTCTAAAAAAACTCATATTTGAAATTTTTCGATTTTGGTAGTTTTCAATTTTTCATCTCAAAAATCTCTCTTAAAACTCCCTTTATTACCAAATAGCCCTATTAATTGCTAAACAACCCTAGAAGATTTCATCGACTATGCTTAACGTTACAAGCTTGGCCCAATCTGTTGACGATTTGTTCACGAATAAAATTAGAATACATATTGAGCCAAGCTTGAAAAGAAAAAGCATGGCAGCCATCTAGTTAAATGCTCCTTGTCTTTTTTACTTGCTACATTATATTCTATTTTCACATCTCTCAATACACAACTTTTCTGATCTGATCTAGTTTGATCTGAAATTTTCTAATCTGGTATGACCTGATACCTGATATGAATTTTTCTGTTCTGAACTGAATTATTCTGATTGTAGTTATTATTATAGTCATAATTTTTATGATCTAATCTGAACTTTTCTGATCTGATCTGAATTTTTCTAATCTGATCTGATTTTATTGAAAATAAGCACATAAGTGCTTATTTAAGTTGAATCAAACGCACCCTCAATTGCTATATGTAGGGCAGTTATGTTTTGCTTTTTTTTTAATTATTATTGTTTTGCTTATAAGGAAAATTATTCAAATAAGTTTAAATACAATAAGTTTATTATATAATGTCTAACAATAAATAAGCAAAATTCACAAAGTTTGGCGTCATTTAATTACTAGTAAAATATTAATTAATGGAGTAATCTTTACATTAAAATTTTATCTTCCTCAAATTAAAACTAGTTGTTAATTTCCTAAAATAATCTTAACTAATTGCCTAAATATAAATAGAAATATATATATATATAAGTAGGCTCATGTGAGAAAAGTAGTTTTGGTGAGAAGAATGAGAAGCAACCGCAACCCTTTGATCAATAAATGAATTTTAAGATTAAATTTGATTTTCGCTCCTTACTCCTTCTAGTGTTTAGAGTCAATGTATCTATGGTATAAAGTCAATGTATTTTTACTTAATGTATTTATAGTGTATGGTGAATGTACCTATATAGTTCGTGGTCAATGTACCTCTAGGTGATAGTCGATGTATTTATCTCTTCTCACATTTCTCACATAAAACATTTTTCACCGGAACCAACCCTATATATATATATACACACATAGAGAGACACACAAACAAATCTTTTCTTAGAATATACATATTTAGCCAAAGACTTGTTCTAATAAATCAAGTATACATAATCAAATACAATTTGAAAAAACGAAGCTTTTGCCTAAAACTCCTTCACAAAATACAATTTCGTCGCTTATGCAGTATTGTAGGATTTGTGAGAACATTGTATAGGATTTGTGAGAACAATTTGGTATTTGGCTCTTAAGGATCCAATTTAAGGTCGAAATTGTTAAAAACCGACCGAAAATACCTCAATTTAAATTTTGAAAAAGTCTCATATTGCGTTCTATAGCAAAGCTAAGGGATATCTCATGAAAATATAACATAAATGTTATTAGGAACTAGGGAGAAAAGATTAAATGTTTCAAATAATGCTAGAAGATTTCAATATTTAATGGATACTAATGGTAAAAGTGGGACTATTATGTTTTTTTTGTATTAATTTTCTTGTTACAAGCTACCTCTTGAAACATGGTAGCTGATAAAGTATATAACATATTTTTGGGCCTCAACTATTAGCTTAAGCTGTTGTTTGAGATGATCCTTTAACATGCATGGTATCAGAGCCAAAACAATGCATAGGTCACGGGTTCGAACCTCTCCCCCACTCTTTCCTTTCTAGGTGGAATTCGTTAAATTTAACGTTGTTTATCAACTATTACTCAGAAGCACAGAGTTTAATTCAGAAATCAAAACTACATTCCTTTTTATATACCCAAATAGTATTTCTATAATTACAATTGCAGAATTTCTACTGCTACAAGAAAGACTAGCCAGCATTCTTTTTCTACATCTTCAATGAAAGGGTTGAAGAAGAAAAAAAAAACCTAATAATGGCTTGCCAAACTCAATTCCCACTACTTCAAAATCAAAAAAAAAAAAAAAAAAAAAAAAAAGAGAAAGCTTCGTATTGCTTTACAATGAAAAAAATCAAATCAAATTTAATTTTGCAAAAAAAAAAAAAAAAAAAAAAAATTAACTGTCTAATTCAGTAAATAAACTCCTCCTTGGCCACGCCTTACCACCGTCGCATTTATCAGAAAACAAAGCGACGGAAATATCATCAAGTTTTTTCCTGCTTATTCGAGGGCGATTCAATCTTCGAGCTTGTTTGGGAGCATTTGGAGCTTCAAGTTCATCCATATCCATTGGATTATTCAACAAATCTATTGCATTTCTAAATACTTTCACCTTCGACGGCGTATTGTAATTGAAATGCAATTCCTCCGTGATTATTGCCTAAAAAAATTAAGCGCAAAAATTTAAGAATCGAATTTCAAATTTTATTTGAATCGAATCCGCTAAATTGTACTCCGTATTCAATAAAACTGCAGTTTGAATTGAAGAACAAAATTGAAAAAAAAGAAAAGAAAAGAAAAACCTATTAACTCACCGCATCGCGGACTGTTTTCGAAACTTTATAGAGCTGCTCTAGGTCATCATGATCCACACCACAAACAACCTTAATCTGCAACAAATTAATCAAAAAAAAATCAGTTTCATCTCTCATTGCACTTCAATCAATCAGTCAATTTTCTTTTTAAAATTTAAACATCAAGAAGACACTAACCAGAAGTTCTTGAGGCAAAGCTTCGAGAAGAGAAGTCGAATTATTGATACAAAAATGTTCATCAAACTTTTCACCATTACATTGTCTCTTCAAAGGTTTATAGGACTCAAAATCAGCACAAAATTGCTCCAAATCAGAGCTATTATTATTAGAAATCAGAATCCGTTTCCTTCCTAATGAGAAACTCAAGCTCTTCGTCAAAGTCATTTCAGACGATTTCTCTGCTGAAACAGAACCTAACAGAACACAAAAAAAATTCCAGAAATGAACAATACTTTCCATAAACAAATGAAGAAATTACAGAGAAGAAAAATAAGAATATATAACATACTTTTGATTGCAAAAATTGAGGCGAAATCGAATTTGATGAGAGCGAAATAAGATTATATAACCGCTGATTTTGCAGAAATAGTGGAAGAAGTTAAAGTTAAACTTGAACTGAAGTTGATGCTGATAATATTATTGGATGAATATAGGAGAGAGAGAAAGGCAGAGAGGTTTTAAAGTGGAGTTGTTTGAGTTAATTTTGTAAAGTGAGGAAAATTGCTTAATTTGGTGCTAATAAATATATTTTGAGAATAAAAGAGAGAGAAGGTAGGGGATTTAAAACTTAAACAGAAGGGTAATGGGGAAGAGGGGGTATTTCTGTAAAATGTATTTAAAGACGTGTTTTGCAGTCTTAGGTAATTTTGAAGACTAATGTTGAACAACCGAGAAATTTCGGAAAGGAAAAAAATCCATATTCTTCTATGGCGGTTATAAAAAAAAGGAATTTAAAAATTGGGAAAGGGAAAACTAGCCGTTGGAATACGTGGTGAAATTTGATTTGTTGAGTGAAGAACGTGGGATAGTTATAATGACGTGGCTATTGGTCGGCTATGTCGGTCTCTACTGCTACACGGATTGCAGCTTGGGTTTTAGGTGAACTGAACTTTATTTTAATTTAAATTTTTAATTGAATAGTAATTTTTATGGTGGAATAGGTGAACCGTATTTTTATATCATGGACAAAAAATTATTCATTCCATCTCAACAAAATTGATGTACTATTCTTTTTCATCCGTCTCAAATAACTGTTTTATTTTTATTTTTGGTAAATGGTCCACATATAATTTTATATTTATACTCTTATTTACCACTTATGCTTCGTTTGTTTTGGAGGAAAACAATTTTCATGGAAAATCATTTTCTAAGGAAAACAATTTTCAATGGAAAACATAAATGTAAATAAAGTTTTTCTTTGTTTGTTAGATTAGAGGAAAACTTGTGAAGCAAAAAAAATGAAATAGAAATGAAGGAAAAATAAGAGGAGTGAATAAAGGAGAAGTAAAGATTAGGAAGGAAAATGTGGCATTCCTTCTCCACAAAAGGAAAATAGTTTTCCTTTTTCAAAGTGACATTTTCCATCTCAAGGAAAATTGTTTTCCATCCCTTATCAAAACAAACAAAGGAAAATGGAAAGAGGGAGAAAAATCATTTTCCGGGAAAATGTTTTCCATCAAAACAAACGAAGCCTTAATACACACTATTTTTTACTTACTTTTATTTACAACTTTACACTTTTACTCTTACTTTCTAAAAAAAAATGAACAACATAATGGTGGGATTCGTGGGGAACTCACCCAATTTCTATTGTGTTAATCATTCATGTTAATTTTTGGTGATAAAATTTGAATCAACTAAATAATGAAATCTAATACTTCCTCCGTTTCAAAATAAATGCAACAGTTTCCATTTCAGGTAGTTTCAAAATAAATGCAACAATTTTAATCTTTCCATTTTTGTAAATCTTTTCTTTCTATCTCTCACATTCACTTTCTCTCTCTATCCCTTTTACTCTCACAACAAAAAATTGTCTAGGTGTTCGTGCCTCTTGAATTGTTGCGTTTTTTTTTTAAACGGAGGAAGTAAAAGATGATTGGCCCCGTTAATATTTTTAACCCATTTTGCCAAATGGGTTGAACCAATTAAACTAGATGGATTAGGTTAAAAATTCTTATTTTGCTTCACCTATTAAATATTAGTCTTGTATGCATGCTTTGCGCTAATAATTTAAATGCATCTTTTATTTTGTCTAAACAAACCAAAAAACGAAATTGTTTGTTCGAAAAATTAAAATTAAATTCACATAATCATAAACAATATTTTTTCCTTTCATTCGATTATCCCACAATAATGAACAAACAAAAAAGTTTATTTATTACTCACCCCGTAACATAAAACTTTCAACAATTGATTTTGCACGCATTTTGAGGAAGTAGTTTAAGGGTGTAAACGAAGAAATTACTCAAAATAATTTTAATATTAGTAACTTATAATCACATTCTTGCTTGTATCAAAACTATATTGATTAAGGGCTCGTTTACATTAACTGAATAGAGATGAACTGAACTGAACTGAACTTAATAGAGATGAACGGAACTTAATAAAGTGTATTTATTAAACTTAATAGAGATGAACTAAATTGAACTAAACTGAACTGAACTGAATTTAATTTGAAGTAAACAAGCCTAATTCATTCGTTTTCACCCTTAAATCGCTTCCCCAAAATATATGCAAAACTAATTGTTGAAAGTTTTATGTTACAGATGGAGTATATTTTATTAGCTATCAAATTTATATGGTAACCAAATGGTAATATATTTATATGACAACTATATCAATATGATTGTCTCTCTATAGAGAAATCAAAATTATAAAATTTAGTGTTTTATTTTATTTTTACAAATTTTATATATTGCAATATTTTAATTTTAAAAATTTGAAGTATTACAATAACTTTCTTTAATAGTTAAGGGTGTCATATTAATTGCATTTTTAGAAAATTCTGAGGTAACATAGACTTTTCTAGTGGGACACCTTAACTTATATAATAGAGATATGGGTTGAGATTTGATTTTTTTGAAAAATATACGGGCAATATGGTTGTCTTCTCATAAGAAGAAACCCTAATTTATTATGTGACGGAGGGAATAAGAGAATTTAGCATATACAAAATAAGTCATGTCTTCATGAGATGGAGTCCAATGCCCTAAAATGGAGTGTTGATAAACCGATTCAAACCAAAATTTGGGCCAGACAAGACAATTCCGGTCTGGTTGGGTTCATGAAAATAAAGAGTTCAGTTCACCAGCTCGGTCCGCCCCAAACTGGAAAATTCAATTCTGGATCAGAATCTATAAAATATTTTTCAAAAAAAAAATTTAATAAAAATTATTATCAAAATTCTGGCCTGATCCGGTAAAAAGAAATATATATATTCTTTAAAAAAATTAAGAAACCGATCCAAACTGGTTTGGTCCAGGTCCAGACTAGGTAATTCCAGTCTAGTCCAAGTCTAGACTAGGATAATTCTGGCCCATGTCCAAAAATATTGTGGAATAAGGTTCATCGGTCCAATTGATTTCGGTCCTAGGTCGGTGCTCACCCCTACCCTATAATGCCTAAAGAAGTGAGGTAATCTACTATCAATTCCCCTCACAATAGCCACTAGATGTGTCTAGACATGGAAGAAATGAATTGAACAATGAGCTAGTTAACGTCTTTCATAAGAGTTTTCATTCCCTACAAGATAATAATAACTAGTAAGTTATCACCTTTTAAAAAAATATTTTTGAAACATAAATTAACTGCTGAAGCTTCAGTTATTAGTAAGGAGGAGACGTTACGTTGTCGGGTTTATAAATACCGGCCACCAAACAATCACCAGAACTATTATGGCTAATCCACTAAAATTTCATGACACAATTCAACATGACCATCGTGTTAAAGAGAGTGTGTTTATATATATATATATATATATATATATATATATATATATATATATATATTATATATATATATATATATAGGGTTGGGTTCCGGTGAGAAATTTCTTATCGTGAGAAATATAAGCAGAGATAAATACATCAACTATAACCTAGAGGTACATTGATTAACAACTATAGATACATTCAAAATATACTATAAATACATTGAGTAAAAATACATTGACTTTATGCTATAGATATATTGACTCCAAACTATATTAGGAGTAGGAAGGAAAATCAAATTTAATCTTAGCCCTTCATTTGTTGATCAAAGGGTTGTGATTCTTTCTCACCCTTCTCACCAAAATTACATTTCTCACATGAGCCTACTTCTATTTTAGTAGGCAAGTGTAGGGACAAAAGGTGATGTGTTTGGTTTAGGATATTATCTAGTTTTAATTAATTAATTAATTAAAACTAATTAATTTGAGGAGGAAAAAAGGTGGGTGCCGTGAGGGCTATAAGGAGTCAAGGTATTGGGCTTTGGCCCTAATTGGCAAGGTAAGGTAAAAAGTTTGGGCTCGGAGTTTAATTGGGTTTGGTTTGATTCGAATTATTGTGCATCAAAATAAGTAATTAAATAAATAAAAATTTAAAATAGCCCAAAATTTTGGGTTATTACAAGCACGACCGTGCAGGCTTAATCTGCACGACCGTATAGAGGTCAGGGGTAAGTTTCAGGGTTGCACGACCGTGCAGGCTAATGCTGCATGACCGTGCAAGCATGAAGGATTTCGCCACGATCGTGCAAGTTAGGTTGCACGACCGTGCACGATCCAAGATCTTTGTTTTTGGCTTGCACGACCGTGCACAGTTGAACTGCACGACCGTGCACGTCCCAGTACGTGTAACTCGTATTTTTTCCTTTTTCTCTTGTTTTGTTTAGTGTCTTTCTAATCTTGGTCCTTGATTGCTTAGAGATTAATGGCCTAGATTAGAGGCTTCATTAGGGGTTGTTTAGCCTTTAAATAGCATGCTTTGCCTCTTTTTTAATCACTTTTTGATGAAATTAAAATCTGAGATTTTCTCTCATTGTGAGTTCTTTGTGAGCTTCCCTTCCTTGATGGATGGCAAAATCTTGCAACCTTGGTGATTGTAAGTCCTTTTCTATTCTCTAACTTAGTGATTTTGAGTAGAAATTGTTTAGTTCATGATTATAAGTCTTGGTGAGCTTATGTTCATGTCCATATCCATGTTTTATTGAGTTTTTCATGTTCATATTTGAGGGTGTAGTTGGACCTACGAATGTATGTTCTCTTGGGTGGGTTTTGTGTAGCTTTTGCTTGTTTTTAAGACCCCATCCTTAGTGCTATCAGATTGGGTCAGAACTGATTTAACTGAACTGAACTGTTTTGGGTTGATCTGAAATTACCAAAAACTGAAAGTGAACTGGACTGAATGAACTGATAACTGAAAGTCAACTGACAAATATCAAATTGAACTGAACTGAATTTGAATCCAACTGAAATGAAGTTAACTGCTAAATATCTGAAAATAACTGAACTGAACTGAAACTGAACTGAAAAATGGGTATCTGAAAATAACTGAAATGAACTGAAACTGAACTGAAAAGAGGATAACTGAAGCTAACTGAAACTGAACTGAAAAGATGATAACTGGATCTAACTGAAACTAAAAATGACTTGAAACTAATTTAATTTGAATACTAAACTGAATCAAAAATGATACAATATTGAGCGGTAGGAAATGTAGAAAAATCGGATGGAAATCATGTTTCCGACAGATTTTCGATTAGTATTGAGCGGTAGGAAATACGTTGGTCGCTAATTGTACATTTCCGACCGATTTTCGTTCTGAAAAATTACCTACCGCATTTTACAAAATTTCCTACCGACTTTTAGCGGTAGGTAATTTCCTACCAAAATATAAAATATTGGTAGGTGATTTGCTACCGGAGTTCTCAACTTTTCCGACCGAAATTGCGGTAGGTAATTTCCTACTGGAAATAAGGGTAGGTGATTTGCGACCGATTTTCCACATTTGCATGCGACTGACTAGCGGTAGAAAATTTTCTACTGAATGTTTATCTTAAGGCTAGTTTGGAGTTACAAAATTATAATCTCAAATGACTTGAAATAAAGCTAACCGAACCAAAAAAAATTGTAACCAAAACTGAACTGAATTGTCGACATTTTGAACTGAACTAAATTGCACCCGTTCGAATTTTTAACTGATTGGTTAAACTGAATAATTAAATGAACTGAACTGAAATATGTCCGTACAAAAACTGAACTGAACTGAAATGAAAATTAACTGAACTGAACTGGACAAAAAATTAACTGAAATTAACTGAACTGAAACGACCCAAACTGATTGGTTAAAACCAAAACTGAACTGTTGACCTGAATTGACAGTGCTACCCATCCTACATCAAGTATATGTTCTAGTTATCAGGGCTCTAGACCAGGTCAATAATGGACTCCAATTGGACAGTTAGATCAAATTCATATAGCATTATTTTGAATCCAGTAATTTCAGACCAATTTAATTTAAGATCACTTTCAGATTAGATTAGACTATTGTGGATTCGGAAATAATTCTAATCATTGTATTATTCGGACAAGATCGGATTTCGAATTGGGGTTTTAGACCAAATCAGCTCGGATTATTTTGAGTCGGATCGGTTTGGGTCATGTGAATGTTGGATCAGCTAGAGGGTAATGGTGATAAATTATTTTTATAAATTATAGTTTTTCTTTTGATTATATATATATATCGATGTGTGAAGGGATACAGTACCTAAGAGACGCAATGTAGTATGCTATTTGTAAATAATATTATTTTTGCGTGTGTGTGTGTGTGCAAGTGTGTATACACAATAAAGGGAGTGCTTGGGAATATAATTTTGGTTCGCCAAAAAAATATAGAGCATAGTTTACAATGCTTCCCTCACATAAAGAACTACCAAAATTAATTTTCGGTATGCTAAAATATTTTCCAAGTGTTTCAACACGGGTGTCATAGGTTTAATTTGCTTGTTGGCTAGATGTCACATTAAAAACACTATAGAAATCACAATAATATATAAATGCATTTGATTTAAGTTCACCCCCTAGCCCTCTCCCTCCTCCTCTTTGTTTCTCTGTGTTTTTGCATGCAAATACCATAAGTTTTGCATGATTGATTAAATTCCAATTATTATTACCAAAAAAAATCCAATTATTTACTCACTACACTACGTCCCTATATCTTTGTACTTTTTTAAAAATTAATTTACATCTTTATAAAGGTTGGTGATCAGTATTAGAGTTGGATACGGACATGTCCGGACGACCAATGTGGCAAGCCTGCGTGTCTCTTGCCTACATAATAAGCCCTATTTAGAACGAGGCGCAAAAATAAATCTTGTAATGCATGTGGCGTTTTGTCAAATTTTAGATAAAGGTCCATGCATGATCCAACCTACGTTTCGTGTCAGATGGACTCAGATCGTTTTGTGACTTGTTGTTGCATCTTATTTAGAACAACTATTATGTACTTCCTCCATTTTAAAATTGTTGCAGTAAATAAGTTTTTTTTAAGAGAGATAAAAGAAATTGTTACAACAATCTAAAAAAGGGGGAAGTATTATGAATTTTGTTCATAATTTAGTAATTTACATGCCAATGCGCGGGGTTGCCATCAATTGCATGCTCATGTCTTTATTAAGATGATGTTCACACACAATCCATGGCTCATCAATGATTCCCTCGTGCCATGCCGTTCCAATATATAATGTTGGAAATTACTCTAATTATAATTTTATTGTAATTTAATTTTTTGCAAATGTAAACAACCGAACTCAATTTGTTAGTGTTGCAGCTAATTCATACTAAATAGGGGTAGAATTGTTCAAAGTCCATCATCCCACTTTACATTAACCCACTAACTAATTATTGTTAAAAAATCTGACTTAGTCTTTTTGCTAATTGTGAAGTAATCAGCTAGGCGTTATTGGAAATAGTCAATCAGTTTGTTTTGGCAGTAATCCACCACTTCTCTAACACTATTGCATTTCCTTTACTTATTATTAATTCATATATATATATATATATATATATATATATATAGTGGAGCACCCAAAGAAGGCAACCAACTATTATTCAGACTTCTTCCACTACTATACGATAACTGTGAACAATCAAGTTGTTCTCTCATTCTTTTATTTTTTCCAAAAAGCTAGAACACAAGTTACTGTTATTATTTTGGAGCTTTTGTGTTCATCGGTTCGGGGATCCTTCGCTGCACACGATTGATCTTTCGGGTTGTTGTATCTTGGGAGAGGAGCGTATCATTATTCTATTCACCAGTGCAGTGGGGCGTTTTTTCTCTAAGGATAGCGCCTAGCGTGCTACAACCCAGGCTATTCTAAAACATTCTCCTAATTTTATTTATTCCTTGTGCAGATTGTTTATTATTTAAGTGTTAATTTTATTCTTGATTGCTTGAAATATTTCTGATCATAATATTATTTTCTAACAGTCTTAGAGAGAAAAATTTCTATTTTATTGTTTTATTATTTCAAGTAATATTCCTGTCAATATGTCTACAATGGAAATGATTAGGTCTTTGTCTAATAAGCCAGAAAAATTTAATGGTGACAATTTTTTTGTTTGGACCTAAAATTGTTGGTTGTGTTTTTGTCCATAGGGACTATGAAATTGTAATATATAGTAGAAGGTGTAATTGGTCTGACGAACCACCAAGGCAAGTACTTTTCATATAGCAATTATCTTAATAGACTTTGTTTTGTACAAAAAAATAATATTGGTTATTCTTTGCATAACACTATCTATAGATTTATGTTTATTAACTTTGGAGTCTTACATTTCTAATAATGTCATTATCCATTCTAAAGATGCTTTTTTATTTGAGGGTTTTTTTTTTCCTTAAAAAATAAGGTTCCTAAACTAATCACTAATTTTTTTTAGTCTAATTTCTAAACGGTGATTTAGAGGAAAAAATTTATATTGACAAACTATAAAGTTTAATTGAACCCGGAAAAAGAACGTGGTGTAATTTTCGAAACAATCTAAGATTTTGCGAGCCTCCTATTTCGAATGCAGTGTGTTAAAATATATTATGCATAATTATATTATATATTGGAATACCTTTAAATTAGCCTGCGTTTTCTATTTGCATTAATATTTTAAGCAATTACGAAGTAGTTGGTACTAATCCTAATTCATAGATACTTTGATTCCTTACTTTTAGTTTCGTTACTTTTAGTCAACTAATGCCTATCTTGTAGGCCACAATAAATCTTGTATCTTTGTATTTTTTTTTAACTCCAAGATCAATAACACACATGGAAACTGATTCCTTCAAAGTTTAATTTGCAAACTTGTTAATTCTATGTATGTTTAAAGCAAGCGCTAAAACAATGGCATGATAAATTTGACCAAGTTGTTATTTCTTATGGTTTTCAAATAAATACTAGTGATAAATGTGTTTATGTAAAACAATTTGACAATGACTCTTATGTAATTCTTTGTCTGTATGTGGATGATATTTTATTACTTGGTAGTAATGTAAATGTTATAAACAATGTAAAGTCTTTCTTATCTCGCAATTTTGATATGAAGGACCTCGGTCCGGTCGATGTAATTTTGGGCATTAAATTGACAAGAACCAATGATGGTATTACTTTAACTCAATCTCATTATATTGATAAATTATTGAAAAGGTTTAATTATTATAATGTTAAACCTGTTTCTAGTCCTTATGACCCCTCTATTAAATTAAAGAAAAATACTGGTGAGGGTATTTCTCCTCTTAAATATGCCCAAATCATTGGCTCTTTGTTACATTTGACAAATTATTCTCGACCCGATATTGCATATGCAGTTGGTAGGTTGGGTAGATATACTCATAATCCTGATCTTTCTCATTGGAATGCTTTGGAAAGAGTACTTAAGTATCTTAAAGGAACTATTAATTATGGTATTCATTATACTAATTTTCCTGGTGTAATTGAAGGTTTTAGTGATGCAAATTGGATATCTGATTCAGTTGAAACTAAATCAACTACAGGTTATATTTTTACTTTAGCAGGAGGTGCAGTATCATGGAAATCTGTTAAAGAGACAATTATATCTCGTTCCACTATGGTGAATGAAAATTCATGTGTCAATTATAATTTTTTATGGTCAACCAAACACAAATATCAATTTCATGGGAAATTGATAAGAGAATTTATCTCCCATGTAATAAAACCTCCTGTGGGAATTAACTTCTCGTGTTCAACCAAACAAGCTCTACATATGAACACTTTACAACTATAATATGCGGAGATTAAGAACATACTTATCTATCTGCCTCTAATTCTAATCTTAGCCAAACTAGGAGGGGACATGGTAATTTATTTCCTATGATTTAGAGGAAGTCATAATTCCCTTGAATTCTCACTTCCCCCATTTTTATGTTGGATTTTTTGCTTTTAATAATACAATCTTTCAACCATTTGGAAAGAATAATACAACCTTCTGTTTATTCGTGAATAATAAAACATTGGCTTCATTTTTGCAACGAGTGATACAAAACCGGTTTTTGACTTATAAAACAGGTTAAAGGGAAACATGTCTCGTTGTGATTAGTCCTTGTAATTTTTTTTAAAAGAAAAAACAGAAAAATTGCAAAATAAAATCAATAAAATCAAGAATATAAAAAAATTATTAAAAATATCATAACATTAAAAAAAACTATTTTAAAATTATTTTTTTTTAATTTTGATTTTGATTTTAATTTGTTTTTATTTTTCTGACTTAAAAAAAATTAAAGATAAAAAAAATTAATTTAAAAAAAAAAAATTTGATTTTGATTTTTTTTTTTAAATTTTGATTTTTTTTTTTAAAATTTTGATTTTGATAGTGGGGGGGTGGGGGGGGGGATTTTTTTTTTAATTTTATTTTTTTTAAATTTTGAGATTTTTATTTTTTTATTTTTCTGACTTAAAAAAATAAAAAATAAAAAAAATTAATAGTTTTAACCTGAATAGCAGGTTAAAGGTCATTTGTATCATTGGTTGCAAAATTGAGGACAAGGTTGTATTATTCACGAAAAAACGATAGGTTGTATTATTCTTTGCAAATTGAAAGGTTAGTATTATTCAAAGCAAAAAATTCTTTTATCTTTTTGTGCCAACCATACAATATACCTACAATAAAACTCAGATCATGAGAAATTTTTTATACCCATGAATTTTTTTTTTAAACCAAACAACACCTTAAAGATCGGGTGCTCAAACGTTCATACTAGAAAAAAGACAAAAAGTGGTTGCTCTCTTACATATAGATTAAATGATATAAAATAATTATAAAAAAATACTTAATTTATGTTCTTTTAGGCTAAATTAATCTGAACTAAAATAAATTGAAATGAAAGGTCAAGAGGCTAGAGTGACAAAATAGTGCCCGCTCCAACCTTGTATAATTCTAATGCAGGTTCGAACCTTATTACTTGCATCACATTCCCTTATATGTATAGCTAAAAAAAGTATCTTCTTTCCTAATTAAAAACATGAACTGGACTGAAATTTTCTAAATTGAACTGTACTGAACTGACTAAGGGTGCGTTTAATTCAACTTAAATAACCAATCATGTGCTTATTTCAGAAAATTCAGATCAAATCAAAAAAATTTAAATCAGATCGGATTAGAAAATTTCAAACGAATCAAACGCACCATAAACCTGATAAAACATAAGCTAATGGTTGAGATCTAAGATTATGTTACATACTCTATCAAAACAAAATATTGGACTCAACAAGAGTTGAGTTGAATTGAACTAAATCTATGTAACTAAACTGAATTTATTTGAACTAAAGTGAAATTTTAGAAATTAAGTGGAAAACAATGTTTCCATATATTATATCATACAAATTCTTGAATTTATCATACACAAGGAATAGTTTCACAATACTTCAATGAACTAGTGTATAGGAAATGCGTCATGCATTCATGCAAGCATTTGTTTTGTAACCTATATTTTAATGCTATTTTATTCAAATTTTTTTCCAAAGAATAAACCTAGCTAGACCGGCGATAAATTAAATAAATATCTTATACTACTCTCTTCGTTCCAATTTAGTTGCTACATTTTAACTTGTAGCATTGTTCACATGTGATTTTTGATTGTTTCTAGTTTTATAAGCGTAATTAAGGAAAAACATAGTCATGATTGATCTAGTTTAATTTGTCTCAACATGTAATTTTCAAATATATAATTTTTTATTATGTTTAGTTCAAGATATTTTTCATTGAAGTCGTGTCTTGATAAAAGCGAAAAAGTAAATGTAATAAATTAAATAAATATCTTATACTACTCCATCTGTCCCAATTTAGTTGATACATTCACTTTTTCACATTTACCGATACACGACTTTAATGAAAAATATCTTGAACTACATATAATAAAACATTATATATTTCAAAAAGGCATGCTGAGATAAATTAAACTAGATCCATCATGATTATGTTTTTCTTTACTCTTATAAAACTAGAAACAGTTAAAGATCACATGCGAACAATGCTACAAGTCAAAATGTAGGAACTAAATTGAAACAGATGGAGTATTTGTTTCGGAAAATGATAAATACACTCCCTTTTTAATCAATATACTCCAATTTATTTATTTTATCAATTGAGAAAAATAGACAAAAGTAGAGTCTATTGAGTAAAAAAGAAAATTGTATTTATCACTTTCCATGTATTTCCCTCAAGAGTTTACGTATTTTAATACGACGTAAATAAAAAGTCGGTCTGAATTGAAGTTGTTGATAAGCATAATTTGCAAATCTGCCAAACTTTGCTAATCCCGAAAATTTAGATTCTTTTCTGAACAATCTTGTTGTTTTGTTGTTTTGTTATTTGTTTAACATTTTACATCATCAGTAGGTTAATACTTCTTTTTGATGCGTATAAGTATCCTTTTCGATGCAAGTACGAAGTATATTACTTTAGTAGTGATGTCTGATGTCCCATGTGTATGTATTATCTTCATCATTAAGGATTAGGTGTACTAGTCCCTCACTATTTCGTTTTTTTAACTAGTACTAGTTGTTTTATTGGAATGGTGATTTATTATTGAAATGAATCTAAGTATAATAAGAATTATATACACTTTATAAGTCTTTATAAGTCTAAGGGTTACTTCCCTTATTGTCATATGGTTTTGAGTTGGAATCAATATGGTCTTGTATAGTGAACTTGAACTTCCAGCGTGGCTGGCGCGGCCCAAGTCTGTTTGATATGGTATTAGTGACGATCTTGTTGTCCCAGATATCAATCCTAGAAAGGGAGGGTGTATATCCCACATGTGTCAAGGGAATACCGGACCGTATCTGCTTTTGCGCCATGACAATCTCACTCGAATTACGAGGACCTACACACGTGTGGTTCTGGCTGGGGACCCCGGTATACTGTACTAATACGTCCCACTGCACATTGAAATATTAGAGTGATGATGACTTATATATAAGCTTAGTGGACTAATCCATATATTACTTATTGGTTTTATAATAGAACTTGATTAGGCTTGTGTATGGCCATACGCTCCTCCGGCCTAGACCCACGACTAGGCCTGGTAAAGCTTGATAATGAATCCTAAATTGAAAAATAATAAGAGTTGCGTCGACTTTATAAGGCTAAGGAGTTGCTCCCATTTGCCATATGGTTTTGAGGTGCATGAAAACTCCTTGGTCTTGTAAAGTGGACTTGCACTCCTCATGGTGGTTGATAGGAGGGATTTTCTCACCAAATAAAAACCCCCGTCGTAGTATGAGTGGGGGTGTCGAACACGGGGAAGGTACTTCGCACTAGTCTAGGCATGAGCGTCGAACAAGCTAGGTCAAATGAATGGTCGCGAGAGGCGGTTAGAACTACGGGAACTAATTAATACTAAATTATGAAAGCAAGAATAAAAAGGACTAGGGTAAGAGATCCACAACTCATACCACCATGAATTATGAATCAATCGAAACTTAGACTTAGGTCATGGATAAGGGGAGGTCGTTCTAAGATCACACTACTCTTTCAAGCTAGTGTGACGACCGGGAAGACATATACAACCCACTTTCGTGCGGCGACACTTCTAACAAGCCTTAAGCACGAAATCACGAAGACCGGTAACTTTCCCTTGATCGAAGGCCCAACTTTCGTGGTGCTTCCATCAATCGGGCGAAGGGAGTCATCACCCACGTTCACCTTTCGGTCCTTAGGTGGGGATTCTTCTATGAGTCTAATGTTAATTAGGCATGAGACTCAACATTATCGAACCTTCGGTACCAACATAATCACAACCAAAAGCTAAGAAACAACTAAACCACAATCATGGGGAATTTGAGAGGTTTCACTCAAATCCTAGAAATTAACTACTCACACATAACTAATAAAAACATAATTAAAACTATAATTAAATACATAAGTTAAACCTAAAACTAAGAACAACAAAAACAACAACTAAAACCTAGAAAACTAGAAACTAAACTACTAAGAACAACAATGAAATCAAAATAAACAACTAAACAAACATAAAAATAACAACAAAACTAACTAATTAAACAACAACAACAACTATCAACTACTAGAAATTAACAACAAACAACAAAGAACAAGAAATCAAAGCAAATAAAGAAAGCAATAAAAGTCCCTTGAAGAGGAGAACAAGAAGAACAAGAAGAAGAACAAACTAACTACTTGCATAAATCAAGAACAAAAATGTAAATTACATAAGGAATTGAAGAACAAAGCTCTAAAAACTAACCTAACCTAAGCTTGGGGCTTCTAACATCAGCCTCCCTATGAAAATGGGAAGAGGGGGTATATATACAACCCCCCAAAAAGTCGAGCAAAAACAGACCAAAAATACTAAATAAAACGTGCAGTAGCGCTTCAGCGGGCGCTGAAATGGAAACAGCGGCCGCTGAGGCCTACTTTCACGTGCCTAAAGCCTCCTAAGGAAAATGGTCAGCGGGCGCTGAGTAAGGTTCAGCGGCCGCTGCAAGCTCTTAGCATGCTTCTGCCTCAAAACAGGGAGGAGGGACAGCGGGCGCTGGGAAATGGTCAGCGGGCGCTTCCTTCACTTGGTGCGTGTGAGGGGTCTGTCAGCTTCATGATCAACGGCCGCTGGGTATCCATCAGCGGCCGCTGCCTTGGCCTAGATGACCTTCTGACCTTCAGCCTAAAAATGCTCATGCCCAAAACTCATCCCAGCGGGCGCTGAGGGATTTCCAGCGTCCGCTGAGGCCTTTTTAGCACCAACAATGGCATAGAGGACTTGTGGTTTCCTCGAGGTTCTCGGCTGGCTTCCTCGGGTTCCGAAATCAACTCGGGACCTGCAAAAAGGGAAGAAAACGCAGAAACAAGGCAAAATAGAGGAAATCACATAGAAAAGGGGAAGGGGACTACAAGAGCAAAACTAAACTAAAAAGCCTAAAAACGCTAACGAAAGTCAAATAAAATAAGAAAATAAACTAATAAAAACTAAGAAAAATACTAACTAAATACAGACTATCAGTGGTGCGGTCCAAGCCGGTTTGACCACTTGTTTTATTGGAACGGTGATTTATTATCTACAATTCTACAGTACTCATATATAAGTTAGGGAACATTTGTTGAAAACTATAGGGGTATTTGGGACATTCTTGAAATAATATGATTATTATCTTGTGCAGTTTGATAAACTTTACTGGATCTAGTCGCGGACCAAGGTCGGAGAAGAGTCTGTCCATACACAAGTCTGGTGGAATCCCATTATAAAATCAGTTGATAATATAATAACTCATCGAGCTTATATCTTAGTTATCATCTGATCTCTCCATTTTTTCCAATTTAGGACACATACATGTGGGATATACTGCCCCTCACATGCGACCCAGTTTAAACTTGCAACATGGGCATGTCACACACTTCCTCATTGGGCCTGCTTTACACTCCCAACATGAGGACAACAAGCCCCTACTTTGGGCGACAATTCTGTTGGGCTACTTGCTCCGAACATATCTTCAAATACCTTCCATATGCACATAACAGACCTTCCATTTCTGGGATTGATAATTGAGCCAAGATCATCTTCTCTTATACCATGATAAACTTCATTAAGCGTAGTCTCGAGCGCCAGAAGAGAGTCTGACATACAAGTCTAGTGGGGTTCCATTATTAATCCAATTGGTAATATAAGAGCTCATCAAGCTAAGACATTTCAAAAAATTAAGCCACTAGTAACGTTTATTGATTAGTAGATCAAAAATAAGTTATAGTAAGTCATTGCTCAATATCTCATTCCTCATGATTGTAAAAGCAAATGGTAAGATCATGTTTAAGTCTGTAAGATATGATTCAAGAGGATCGAGCCACGGCGACATTGGAGAGCACCTTGCAACCGAGATATGCTGCAACTCATTACTCTCACCTGTAAAAAAAAATATAATACTAAAACTTGAATGTAGTATTTTTTTCGGAAATTTGGAATAATGTAAGAAAATTAGATGCTTTTTTAAAATTATTGAAAAAGTTTTTCCATTTACTAAAAACTACATTGGATTCCATTAAAAAAAAAATTAAAATACATTGGATACCATACAAATGAGAGATTCTTATAGAGTTAAACTAGTCGCACTTTAGCGAAAACCTTATTTAAGTATATGTGACAAGATATAAGGGGTAGTATTAGAGGTGTCAATAATTGACTCGATCCGAAAATTATTAATAAAGTACTAAACTTACGACATTATAAAAAAAATAGTTAAAAACATGCAATTTTTACCATTAAAACTTTTAATTTAAGGTTATTTTTACCGCAATATTAATTATTTGCCATAAATTAGCTATTAAGATATATAATTATTTTTATAATATATATTTTTAGAACATTTAAGGGAAAATACAAGGATTTCTATAATGATTAAGTTGAAGATGTAACTCATAGTTTAGTAAAAAGAATATATTCTATCTATCCACTTTCCATCCCATTTCCCAACTTTTGTGCATATTTTATGTATTCTCTTTACTCGCGTGTGCAAATAATTGTTAGAAGGATAAAGTGGAAATCTTGGGTAAAATGAATGTAGAACATAGTTGTAAGATTAGAGGGATATTAAGAGTATTGTTAGAGGGATAAAGTACATATTAATAAAGTGGAAATCCTGGGTAAATCACGAACATCGTCGAATATTTATTGAGGCTCCGTTTCTAATAATTTAATAATAAAAGTATATATTTTTTAATACTATTTTTTCGCTTCCCTGTATCCTTAATTTTGGGGTGGAAAACGTTTTACATCAAACCAAACGGACCATAGCTAGATTAGATTAGTTATTATGTTAATTGTTTTATATAGTGGTTAAAACAAAATGACAATAATGGAATGGATTAGTACGTGCGTGGTAGAAAGTGGAAATTTAATACAGTAAATTTAAGGACGGGATTATAAATTAAAATAGTGAGTTGACAACTTGACATCAACAAAATATGACCAATAATACATTAATACAGGAATTCTGGATTAGTGGTGTGATGTGGCGGCGGTTAATGGTAGCCTAATTATTAAGAGCATAGCAAAGATGTGATTCAAAACTACTATTGCAATATGGCCATGTGGGGTTGTAAAGGGTCAATAATGCGTCAATTGGAATACTTCGTTGTTAAAAGTTTCTTCCTTTTTTTTTTTTTTAATTAAAGTTTTTTCCCCCTTTTTTTTATGATTATTCGTTGTTAAAGTTTTATCATCGAAAGCATTGGTTGCCAAAGTTTTTGTTGTGTTTGTCCAAAAAAACAAAGAAAAAAGTTTTTGTTGTGGGCGTAATTTGTGGCTTACAACCAAAGTTCTATGAATGGATATTAGGGGGTTGGACCTTTAGCTTTTCATAAAATAAAAAGATTGAGAGATTTTGTAGTTTAATCTTTTAGCCTATTTTATTAAGGGAAAGTGCCATAAAACCCTAAATCCTAGGCTATGTATAACAAGTTACAATTGTTAGGTAAAATGTTAGTCGGAAAACGGATATGAATTTTCAAGTCATGAAAGTTACGTTTTTCTATTAGTTTAATTTCGTCCCAATATGGATCACCGAGTTACCACAAAATAATTAATGAGATACAATGGAGATAGATTGTTCACTCTATTGGAGATGGTGCGGTAAACACATTCATTTCCCATTCATAGGAATCTCTAGCTAGTTTTCAATTAAATTCCAAGCTACTGGTACAGTGTTCCCTCATAAAATTTTAACCACACATGAATTCCAAAACCGATCTTGTTTTATAATTTAGTCCCTCATAAACTATCTAAACTAACTCCCATTGTGGAGATAGATGGATTGGACCAAGAAAATCCTCAAGTCTATACTTATAACTCCAAATTGCTTCATGCATTCTCATATTGGGGAAAATAAATAGGTGCCATAAAAGAAAGAAAGAAAATAAAGAAAAAGAAATTAAAAAAATAGTTGGGAAAAACAAAAAAAAGAAAAAAAAGAAAAAAAAAAATAATTTGAACCGATTAAAAGAAAATATTGTTGTCTCCCCGGCAACGGCGCCAAATTTTGATGAGGTTGTCACTAGCCTATCAGGCTATCATAAATTACATATCAACTCTAACCAATATTGTAACGATCCGCATTTTAGCAACGACGTTAACGGTAATAACGTCGTAAACAGGCAATTACCAATCGATACAATAACGGATAAGTATGACTAAAACTCGTGGAAACTAATATTTAATATTATTAATAATGAAATCCCAAAGACAACCGATATTCTAAGCCAAAAATACGGTTCTAAAACACAAAATAAATCTAAACTCCTAATGACAGGAAAGTAAAACAGGGCCTAGATCTCTCGCCAAACTCATCCTGCTTCTAGACTCTATCCTGCTCACCTGCAAAATAGAATTGGGGGTCCACCGCCAGTGGCGAGTAACTAGACGGTTCCACTTAGAATTGGAACCATAAAATACATAATAAGAGAGAACAGAGCAATTATAGCATATTAATCAAGATAACAGGGGATTCCAACTATCATAACAATTCAACTTATAAATCAGAATCAAGCAGTGGAAGAACATCAACCAAACATGCTTCAATTAAATCATCGGAAGAACAGCGGAGGGCTTAACAACAAAGACATAATAATCATAACATAACATGCTTAACAATACTCGTCTGTAATTAATAATCATACGATAATTCAATAATCGAAATCCCAACAATCAACCGACTCAACTAGATTTTAATCAATACATTCGACTCAACTGCAATCTAATCAAACAATCGCCGCGACCGAAGTCGATAACACATAATCGCCACGACCGAAGTCGATAACACATAATCGCCACGACCAAAGTCGATAACACATAATAGACTCTTGCTTAAATCTAAACACGTAAGTTGTTCACTTAAAATATATTGCTTTAGAGACGAATGATAAGTATTCATGAAACTTATCATTCGAACCCATGCAAGGCACGTAATTGACTCAACCACGTAAAAAAGTTCATATAATACTTAAAGCCATGTAATAAATCATCTAGTAATCATGAAATCAAATAATCATCAAGTAATCATGCTTCGCAATACAAAGAAGAAATAAAATTCAACCTTTATATGTTCATACTATTCGGCCATGCATGATAATATATATAAGCAACAAGTAGATACTTCAAGTTCATCATGAGTTCATCACGCAACGATAAATTATAAATCGAAACGATCATGCAATTAAACTTTAATAATAAAGATTCGATTTTTATCCTTAATTCAACAATAAAAATTGAAACTTTAACCCATACATATCATCAAAATCATGGCAATCATCAAGGAAAAACAAGAAACAAAAATAATTCAAGATTAGTATTCAAACTTAATTAAATCACACAATCATGCTTTTAAATCAAAGAATTAATTCAAGAACTCAATAAAAATTCATGCTTTTAAACTCTTATGGTTCGAAAATTTCAAGAAAAGAAGGGTGATAGTTTTCTATAATCAAAATTAAAGAAACATTTAATTATAACAAGTAACAGTTCATGAATTATAACAAATAAACATTAATGAATTACATAGAATCATGCGAAAACATCAAGAACCTTCAAGGACATAATAAAAATCAATACTTGCATGCAACTAAAAAATTTCGAGTGGAATAGATACATAAACATCAATCTTTAAGCGATTCTTTAAATCAAAACATGCAATTTACAACTATAAATCATGAATCAAACCAAATATGATTAAATAGAACATATAGAAACATGTAAACAATTTAAGAATTCATCAAGAACATAAGCAACATGTCACACGAGTGGTTCGAAAATTTCACCCAAGTTTCATGATCAAAATTCTATAACTAGCAACTCATTCTATCAAATTATGTAAATTAATATTCCTAATTCTAAGTGGTTAATCTAGTTACCTAATTCAAGAAGAAGAGGTTCGAAACTTAGCCCTTGCTACACGACACACACACGGTTTCCTCCAAGCAAGAACCTTTGAATAGTTTTGTAGTTTTTGAGAGAATATGTTTTTGGTTAGGTCTCTTGTTCCTTATGTAAATATAAAGAACAAAGAAAAGATATGATGGTTAAAAAGGAGAGGAGGGTGCCGTGAGGAATAGGAGTAAGAGAGGGGGTTTGTTGAGGAAAATTAGGAGGATTTTGCTAAGTTTGTAGATTAGGATAAATAGCAAATAAAAACTAGAGTTTAAGATATAGAATTGTTGATTAGGTGAATGGGCCAAAATAAGAAACAAATGCTTGGGCCACAAAAGCCATAGAGGGCCGGCCAAGGTGAAGCACCTTTGGGACGTTGGGTTCAATTGGTACATGCATAAATTAAGATAACCCAGCTTGAAATTCAAGATCTGAGCTTAGAATTGGATAATCCTTTCATATAATCACGAAATTTTCTAACCCAAAAATTCAGGTTATTACAAATATATAAGAGCCTAATGCAATACCCAAAAAGCGTTGCATTAGGTTGCTTGAACCGTTGCAAAAGGCCTAATGCAACGGTTTATAAACCGTTGCATTTGCTGCCGTTGCATTAGGTCTAATGCAACGGTTATGGAGGCCTAATGCAACGGTTTATAAACAAAAGTATAAACCGTTGCATTAGGTCTTTTGCAATGGTTAAATGAGTCTAATGCAACGGTTTATACTCTAAATATCAAACGTTGCATTTGATCCTTTGCAATGATTATAAAAGCTGATGCAACGGTTTCCAAAGAAAATGCAATCCGTTGCATTAGATCTTTTGCAATATTTGTTGAGCCTAATGCAACGGTTCATTAAAAAAATAATTATCCATTGTATTAATTAGCTGTATTATTATTTATTATTGTTATTATTGTTTTTTTTTTTTTAACTTTTTTATAAGAAAATAATGGACTTTAGAAGAGGAGAGCAATCTAGGTACCTATAACAATCAACCTAGCAACAATATCTTGAATTTGAATTTTTATTAATAAAATGAAAAAATAAGTATAATACAAGTAAAATCCAAGTATCATACAAAAAAAAATGCAATAAGTAGATGAAAATTTTACGAAGAACAAACAAAAAAAGAAAACAGTGATAGTATAAGTAGTATCAACAGCAGATGCCAGCAGCAGTATCAACAAGCGGCAGCGACAGTAGCAAAATCAGAACGCGGCAGCGGCAGTAGCAAAATCAGAACGCGGCAGCAACAGCAGCAAAATCAGAATGCAACAATGGCAGTAGAAACATTAGCAGCATCAAAACTCAAAAGGCGGCAATGTGCGACACCATCGAAAGGCATTAGCAACAACAACAGATTAGTAAGCGGCAACACTAGTTACAAGTAGCTAGAGGTAGCAACATGAAAAACATTAACAGCATTAAGTCACACAAATAACAAATACACCAAAATGATACTAATTAAGGTTCTAATCTTCTAGTAAGTAAAAAAAAACAAAGACATTACATCTTACTGACACCAAAAATGTTGATATAATATGCGCATGGCCAATACATGATACCAATTTATAGACATAATCTTTTGAAAATGCAAAAGGGGTCATGGATTATATTTTTGGCCAATGAGCATTGACAAGCCTAAAAAAATGACTGTTAATATCAAGCACAAATTTGAAACAAGTGATCATTTAATAAGACTAATAAGATTATTGCCCTAAGAAATAGTAAGCTCTCCTCAAAACAAAAAAAGGATTGCCAATAAGAAGGAAATTACTTTTCCCTATATTCAAATTCCCCTAAAAAGGTTGAGGAGGAATCAATTCCCTTATTCAGAGAAAGAAAAGGCATAATTTAAAAAGGTACTGAGCTTTCTACCTTTTTTTGTCGTGTAATTTGATCCACAATTCCAATTGAATGAACCTGTGATGCAAAAGAAATAAGGTTATAATAGAAAATAATAAATATAAATAAAAATTTCATGGTGTGAAAAATTAATTCAGGCCCTAGCATAGAATAATAAAATGGTTGATATCTACAGTCCAACCATTCAGACTGCCACATGGCTTAAAATGGTTCAATTTAAACATTCGATTGCAATCAATCAAACCTCTAAGACCCAGTGCATTACTACATTATTTATTTGGGGCAGAGGCAGTGGATTTATATCCAGCATCAACCTGTAGCACCTATAATCCCAAGCTACCCAAAATAGATGGGGCAGGTCATAGTTGTAGGAGCAGCCAAGCAGAGGATTTTATATAATCTTTGTTCCTAAGAAAGACAACAGAGCATAACTCAATGGCATATGCAGCACCCACAATTAAATTTTTACATTTTCAACTCACCAACATTTTAGCTATCATAAACAAGCCCACACAATCAACTTAACCACATGATGCTAACATGCACAACTGAAAATTGTTGGATGCTTTATTTTTGGTCATTAACAAATTTCAGTTTTCTAAGTTGGAAAATGGGAAAACAAGTATAGAGAAGTAAAACATACCTGAAATTTATTTGAAACCATGTGGCGCAGTTGTTGATATTTGATTATGCACAGGCCCAATAAAGATTTCACATGTTAGTTCTATTCCTTATACTCCACTATACAAGACTTGTACCATATTTATCAAATCCCCGTGCAGCAAACATGGAACCAAGTTCATCAGTAACTGAGCTTGATTTAGATCCGTGATCTCCATCAATCTTCTTGACCGAGTCTTCAAATGGTGTTCGTTGCATTATTAATCCACTTCCCATGCCAGCAAACACCTTTAGTGATGAACTTGGTTAACAATTGCATTCAAGCAATCTGTTCGTTAGTATATACTAATCATATACTGATCACTTCCCTTAAAGTAAAGAAATTGTTAACCTTTTTAAAGCAATTCATATACGAGAAAAACATCTTTACTGATCAATCAAATATTGATCATATACTGATCATAAACTGATTACTTGGATAAATTGCAATCAATATACTAATCAACCTTTTTATACTGATCATATGATATAAGTGTTTATATGGCAAGTCTTGTATACTGATCATATATATGATATTCAAGTCTTGTATGCAAGACTTTAACATATACTAATCATATGTTAACCTTTTTACTACATTCAACACCAAAGTATTGAAAACAGTTTGAATCCCTTAAAGAAAATACTTAGCTATACTTCATCAAGCATAAATCACAACCCTTTATAAAAAAATCCTAAAGTCAAATACACTAACTTATCATATTTTTGTTGTTCAGAATTTTAATGCTAGTACATTAATACATTTATTCATAGTAATTCTTTAATGTTGACTCTTTTCCTTTAATTATGTTTAAATATTTTATTAATCTTGGATCCCTAGCTTGCTTGAATCAAATTAAATGATTTAACCTTCCATTATTATATGCTCTAGCTTATCGGCTTAACTAAAGAGTTAATTAAGTGTGCTTTGTAAGGATGCTAGATTAAGAAGGATTGGTGTTGAATGGAGCTTATCTTTACGATATATGAGATAGAGTTGGATTTAGATGGTGTTGGATTACATTATTAAAAAAGAGTATAAATGAATGTCTCCAAGAAAGTAGGAGATTAGATTGCAAAAAAAAAAAAAAAAAAACATAATGAAAATTTCTCCATTGTCTGTCATTGCCTATAGAGTACATAATAGAATATCACAAATTACCTTCTTAAGCTCTTTCTTGTTCTTGCCTATCTATATATAGCTACGTAATCGAACAAGCTTTAACCCCTGTTATATCATTTCAGACATTCTAAATGCTTTAAAATCAAGTAATTAACAAGCCCTAACCCCTAAGCAAACAGGTAGCTATAATGATACGTTACAGATTAGTAGATAATTAACAATAGAGAAAATTGATATGCTTCAAGGCTGAAAATTACTCAAGCAATGGGCAATTAAACAACTAAACATTTAACGATAGAGTTACAAATTTATAGATTCAAACAACTGAACAAGTTAGTAACAATTAAACATTTCTCAAATTCAAAAAATAAAAATTAAAACAGGAGAAGCAGTGAGAGCTCGGGAATCCGAGGATTACCTGCGTCAGTGCGTCTTTGCTTGACCCTCGAACAGTCGAACTCCGTAGCGGCTGTGCCAAGTGCGATGGTGCGGCGGCGTCTAAATGGCTGACCTAGGCTACAGAGCGATTGAGAGGAACGACGGTGCCTAAAGGGCTGACCCACGCTAGAGGGAGACTGAGAGGAATGAAGATGGGATGGCTAGGGTTTTGTTTGATGAAATTAGGGAATGTTGAAATTAACAACTGATATAGGGAAAAAGACTTTGAGAAAAAAACCTCTAATGCAACGGTTGGACATTTTCTATTAACTAGAGGAGTCTAACGCTTTTTTTTTTTTTTTTTATAAAAAATAACTCAGGTCCTAACGCAACGGTTTGTGTATATATATATATATTGTGAGGTTTTATGTTTTAGGTATACATCTAATGCAATATTTTCTTTTTGCACCCCTAATGCCCTAATGCAATGATTTATCATGAGGTTTTAATTTTTTTTGGTATACCCTAATGCAACGGTTAAATGAAAACCGTTGCAATAGACATTATAAGTGTTGCATATTTAAGGCTAATGCAACGCTTAATACTAAATATTGCATAAAACCGTTGCATTAGCCTAAAACGTTGCATTAAACTGTTGCATTAGCCTTAATCGTTGCATAAAACCGTTGCATTAGACATAAGTGTTGCATTAGGCTTTTATTGTAGTATAGATGGAAAGTAGAGTCGAATCCAGAGGAAGGTACAAATTTTCTCTTAATCCTAAAAAGTTCAAACAATATAAAAGGACCTTTAGAGAAATATTATTAGACTAAAGAAAACAAATAAATAAAACTATAAATTATAAATTTAAAGACCTAGGGTTTATTTCACTATAATTAAAATCTTGAATTGATTAAAGACCAGTATTTAATAACTCACATATGAGTTTTAACCAAGATCTAACAGGCTCACACAATTTATTAGAACTATAGAATTAATCTAAGATGCTCACGCAATTTACTAGATTAATTCCACCTAAAATCTTAAGTCTATATAGAATTTTAACCTTTCGGCTACCAACTTGATATATACTCATATTTATATGATAAAGATCAGATTTTAGGAAGTTAAAAGCAAATTATGAATTAAAGAACAAAAAAATTTAATCAACACATTGAATCAATCATAGATCCCTAAATCCTAGAGGGATGGAGATCTAACCAGATATAATTATAAAGAGTAAAAGAAAAGACATAATAATTAAATTAAACATGAACAAAAGGGAAGGGAAGAAGAAATTACCGAATTGAATAAGGAAAGATTGAATCTTGCGTTAAAGAATAAAGAAAATAAAGGTTAAACCTTAAAACTAAAACAAAAAAATAAAGAATGATCCCATGACAATTTACATGGGATTACAATGGCTATTTATAGGAAAGAATAGGAGCACATGTCGTTTTCAATAGGCCCGTGGCAGTTTCTCGGGCCTATATATGACCAGCAATGTCAAACGGCCATAACTCCTTCGTTTCAAGTCGAAATTGGACATGTGACCTACCGTTGGAAAGCTTTTTTTAAATCTAGTTTCCAATGCCATTGGAATCAAATCAATCCAATGTGTATAACTAAATTCATGTCCAAAATAGTGACAGGTGGTTAAAATCGTTCGAACTAAATCGAGTAACTTCAAGCCAACTATTCACCAATTATCACCATAACCTCTCCAACACTGACCGTGAATTTTTTTTGCTGCTTAGGTGCCTAGCTTAGCCTATTGGATTTTTTTTTCCCATTTAGTGCATTTTTTAATCTAAATCTTGTCAAAAATCTGAAAAAGACACAAATCACCCAAACCGACTTATTAGCGGCAAAATGGATCCTAAGAGCACAGGTAGCGTAATAAAGCCATACAAAATAAGAAGAAAAACACATATACTTTTTCAAAACAATCAACTACCTAAATCTAAGGTTATACCTTTCTAATATCCCCTATTCTCATTCTTAAAGTCATTCGTTTTCCTCTTCTCCAACCAATTCAGATGGCTTCTAAGTGTTGATGTTGAATGTTTTGTCAAACACAGATTACCATGTGTAATAGATAATAATTCTACTAATTCATTGGCTATGATGAAAATTCAAATTTTTAATCACAAATACCAGATGTAAGGGTGAAACCACTGTGTCATACCTCCTCAATTCTAAAAGTAAGCTATCACATGAAATGAAACTTGATTGATAAATGTTTATTTGTATGAATACTTGAGATTCAAAAGGCATATATGATGTAAAGATCCTGTATCCCAAAGAAAGGCATATGGATGATATCCATGTTACAGAAATAGTGGTCCTAAGAGTTTGCTTCGTTTAATTGAATTAATTGCATTGATTTGCGTAATTGACTATGTTCCCATGTTCCTCAATCATGGCAGTAGATTCATCTAGTTTAATTCTCCGTATAACTGCGCATGATCTCTCTTGCATTTCTTCTAGAAAATATCCCCATTCAAATAAAGCATATTCAAATTATTTTTTCCTAGTCAACTCTTTTACTATCTTATATAAATAACAGATCGAGACTTTCTAGTGTGTGTGACCAAATTAATAAATTCAAAATAATTTAATATGGAGTAAAATATTAATTTAAATCACTTTTGCATTGTGAAAAAAAAAAACCACTATTGCATTATTTTAAATTTATACAACTTTTGTTGAGGTGATTTTTGGTTCATAACAATGTTTATAGGCCGAGTGCTAGTTCAAATCCACGTAAATGGGCTCATTGATCTGCATAAAGAACAAACGTGAGCTACCCCCGGAGGTGTTCCCGGGAAAGACTCTCCGACGCTCAAGTCAGTAAAGTGATCAAATGTAGAGAGAGAAACTGAGGGAGAAGTTTGAGGTGTGTTTAATATTTTTTGGATACCTTGACATTTGCATGGCACGAAGTATTTATAGTACCTTGAGAACGTGGGAGTAAATTGCCCCTGGTAGGTTGGACTGGACCTGGTAGGCTAGGCTGGACCTGGTCAGTCACCTTGGACCAGATAGGCGTTCCCTGGACCTAGTAGGCATTCCCTAGACCTGGTAGATATGATCTGGACCAAGTGGTTGCTTGAGCGTAGATTCAGTGGATCAGGCCTCTTGTAAAGACCTCATCTTGTATCTGGGCCTGATGGTCTTTTGTGGGCTTTCCTTGTAACGTGCCTCTTACATATGTTGATGGTTGGATTGGGCCTTGTTTTCTGAAGTGGCTGGCCCAATAACTAATGGGTGTATTTTGCCCCATTAATTTGCCCCCCAAGTCCATAAAAATTATGAAGGAATCTTTATGGATTTTGTCGAGTAGGCCCTGGCCCTGGTAGTAGGACTTTTGAAACAGTCTTCTTCCTCCTTTGAATTTGAAGAGATTTTTTTTTTTTTTTTTTTTTTTTTTTTTTTTACAGTTGAGAAACGTGGAGCAGCAGTTATGGAAACTTTTATTGAGCCACTAATTATGACAAATCCGATTCATTATTTTTCTGCAACAAAATTTGTTGTAACCAATAATAACTGATTTATAGCAACAACTAATTACGTTGACAAAAATTAATATAAACATAATGGTTTTTTTAGTTATATATCGTAATACCATATTGTAAATTTGGGACGTTCTAATAATATACAATTAATAACAAAAATCCATTTGATATAAATACTCATTACAAAATAGCCATAACACATTGGCTTAATTCATATATTCATAATGTATCCAAAAGTGTATAACATAGCTTTCCAACAAAATATACCAAGAGATAACATGAACCATTTCTAGTCCAAAAAATTAGGCCATATACCAAAGTTTTGCCCTAAGAGCCGTACAAAAATTGCTAGATAAACTTGTTATCTCCGCATGAAATCTTCTTTCCCCAAAAGCATGAAATCTTGATATTCTATTCTTCATTGTTCATCATCATCATAACCAGAATTCAACCTAAAAGATCAGAAAAAGAAAGAAGTACTCAGAATAAATATTATTGTTTGCAAACCTCAACAACACATACAAGAATTATGAATGTTTTATGCCTTGAATTTGCAATGTTCAAGCAATATATCAGGAAAAGCACAGACAATATCTCAGGAAAAGCACTATAATCACGATAACAATTGAAACAATTAATGTTGTCCCAAAAGAAACCCGCATTAGATACTCGGTTGGAGAATGCCAGAAGTTATTAGAAGTGTTAACAACATACTAAGACTGAGTGGAAAAGGTGTAAGATGATAATAGACAAAGTACAATATATACCTTCGTCTTTTCAACCCAAGGTTCAATTTTCATCATGACAGATTTGCCCATAAGTCTGGAATAATCATCCTTAATATCATCGCCTCCATCTTAGACCTGTTAAATGAATGCAATGGCATCAAACATAAAAAAGAACAATGAATGAAGAACTTTGAAAAAGCAAGCAGAATAATGAAATCCCTCCATCTTTCAAAGGAATGGAAAAACGTTAAAACATCAAATCCCACCATAACTTTCAAAAAGCAAGCAGAAACCAAATAATAAAACATCATATTCCTCCGGAACTTAAGTTTTTCAATAACCATTTTTATCAAGAACAACTTAAATATGAGGCACAAAGGGTCCTCAACCCAGGGCATAAAAAATGTAATTCACTAATGCCATTAAGTTTAGCCAATGATGGTTTCCTCTTTAGCAAATTATTTACCTGTTAGACATTGTGTGTGTGTGTGTGTGTAATTAGTAATCATCAACTAAATATAGATGAATATAAAGTGTCCTCAAGAGCAACTCACTTCCAACAATTTAGTTTTAATTTCTCAGAGCACCAAACTAAAAAATCATGTCTCCAGGAACCTTCACGAAAAATGATCAACTAGACTGATCAACGTGTATCCCCTCAACTGTAACAGCAGAGCAATCAGAAGTAACACTTAGTGTTGCGAATCTTTCAACCTAGCCATCAATCCCATCATCCCCCACAAATGATATACGCAAATCAAATGATGGAAATAGAGTAAAATTCAAACATCCCCTGTGACAAAACAGAACACTTGGACTATGAGAAACAATATCATAAGAAATTTTAATCCTGCAATATTATTCTTAGCTTAAAACAATAATCGGATTTGAATAGAAAACTTTTGAGGAAAAGAATAAGTAATAGGTAAATATGTAGAACTCTCACAGCATACATTAGAACCAAAGAAGAGTAAGTAATTGCTAAATAATAGGCTTTAATCACAATAATGACTATCAAGATTCTCACTGCAATTACATTAGAACCTGAGTAAGAATTGCTAAATAATTGGTTTATGATAGAGTTTCAGAAAATAAATGTTTGAAAAAAAAATCATAATGAAACGATCAAAATTCTCACATCAATTACATTCAAACCCGAGTAAGTAATTGCTAGATAATTGGCTTTGAAAGTCAAAAATTAGAACCAAAGATGAATGTCAATGACAAATAGTTATTTCAAACCAAAAAAGAAACTTCATTGCTTATAGAGCAAACTATTTACGTAGTTCCTGGAGAAACCTATTTCAAATCAAACTTCATTGCTTATTGCAGACAAAATAGATTGAATTTACCTAGTTTCTGGAGTAGCCTATTTGGAGTCAACAATGTATGAATGTAATACATATTTCTTTGATGAAATAACAGAACTTACATGCATGGATACTTCTTCTACATCCTATATATATATTCTACAAAAGATAATTTATTCCTTAGCTCAGGGCCTATACTGTGAAATTCTCTAATCAAACAAAAACAATGACTTGAACATTGAAAAGAATAAATTAGTCACTATACCTTTGAGGTTATGATTTATGAAGGTAGTATATTCTTCCCTAAACCCCCTTAAAATCCTTAATAGTGTTCCGAATCAATAGTGCCCCTTAGGTCTTGCTTCTTGTTCCTGTTCTGTTAGCTCCCTGTACTGGTATCAAAAACTGAACAAAAATTTCAGCAGGCTTCAGAATGTGAACATTAAGTAGGTTATTGTTAGCAACTTTAGGAACTTCATTACCCCAATTCAATTTGAAAAATAATTATATAAAAAAAACAAAGGGATAGAGCTTGAATTAAGCAACAACAAAAATGAAAACCCTACAAATTCCTTCAACACCCCAGCCGATGAGAATACCTTGTAAAGCGCTCGAAACACTTCAATTGCGCCAGTGACGACACCTCAGCGATGGCGGTGAACACGGTAGAGCAGTATGTGTCGCTGGCCGAACCGTTTCTCAGCAGCAAAGTACGGGGGATGATGAGAAGACAAACCTAATTATGCGACGGTGAACAGTGAGTGGCTAACAACCTCCGACGGCCAGCCGGGAAGATTGGAGATTGGCTGCCGTTTACCGGCGAGTGACATTGAATACTCGAGGGAGAGAATTTGATTGGAGGGTTTTCAGATTTTTTCGAGGGAGAGAAGAGTTTTGAGTTGTAAACTCTAAAGCAGTGTTTTGTAAAATACAAAGTATTTTATGTTGGTTTTTGTTTTTTTGGTAACGAAACTTTTTGTTGCCAAAAAGATGATATTTTATGGTCACAAACTTTTTTTGTTGCTATAAATGAGAGTAAGGGCTCGTTTACATTAGCTTAATAGAGATGAATTGAACTGAATTGAATTGAACTGAATTGAACTAAACTGAATAGAAGTGTATTAATTGAACTAAATAGAGATGAACTGAGTTGAACTGAACCGAGATTAACTGAACTGAACTGAATATAATCTGAAGTAAACAAGCCCTAAGAAGAAGCAACCAAGGAAATGAGAGTGAGATGAGAAGGAGCAAAGAAATAGAGAAAGAAATGAGACACCTGAAATATATAGAGTTATTAGTTTTTTTTTTTTTTTTTTTTTTTTTTTTTTTTTTTTTATAAAATAAGGAAACCTCTATTTGGCAACAATTTATTTTGTTGCCAAAAATAAGGCAATTTATGGTAACAAATTGCAGCTGTTGCCATATATGATTTGATTTACAGCAACGACACGATCGTTGCTAAAGTTTGCTCTTTTTTTTCAATAATCGTGGTAGGCAAAATTTCATTAATGGTTAGATTTTCACGAAATTTCGAATTATCCTGCCACCGAAATTTTGGTGGATGGAAAGTGGAAAATATATTTTTTGCAACAAAAATTTCATAGCCAAAAATACAAAATTTGTAGTAACAAGTTCCAGTTGTTACCATACATAAGTAGATTTACAACCACGAATTTGTTGTTGCTAATTAGTATACCTTTTTTTCGCCTAATCTCGCCTTAAAACATGTTGGGTAAGAAATCAAATTTCATAAAGTGAAATTTTTACTTTTTTTTTTATAAAATAAGGAAACCTATATTTGGCAACAATTTATTTCATTGCCGAAAATAAAACAATTTATGGTAACAAGCTGCTGTTGTTGCCATATATAATTTGATTTACTGCAACGACATACACTATCGTTGCTAAAGTTTGCTCTTTTTTTTCAATCATCGTGGATGGATAAATTTCATTTACGGTAACAATCTTTAGCATTGACATAAAAAAATCGTTACCAAATAACAGTTTTAGTAACAAAATTTTTAGTTGTTGCGAAAAATTTGTTACCAAAAATCAATTTTCTTGTAGTGTTTCATTTAGAAAATTTTCTTAACTCTCGAACTCTCTTTGCTTTCTTTCTCACTCTAAAATCCCCCAACCTTTTCACTTTCTCTTCCTCTTAATTTTTCTTCAGAAACTACTCTTTCTCTTCGAAATTACTTCTTTTCTTCAAAAATGGCTGAGCTTCCAACTACTTCTGACATCTCTATTACCCTCAACGAGGCTGGAGATGAAATTTTTGATGATGGTCCTAACGTCACTTGTGATGCCGCCATTGCTGAAGAGCTGCAGAAGATGGAGAGGGACCTCCCTGAACAACCCGAGCAGGGGAGGGCCCTTATAGTCAGAACTGAGGACCATAGGGTTCAAGTGAGGATAGGGGGTCAAGTTGACAGGGATCACTACTTGGACGCCTCCAAACACTGGGTCACTGTAAGGTGGGAGGACCCTGAAGCTCTTTTAGGGGTCATGAACATTAGGCCCTTTACTGCGTTTCTGGGGAAGATGCACCAGGCGAGCCTGGTAACCAGGGGGAATGTTTTGACCCTGGCCCCCGGTCTGACCGGGTACTGCTTCTCTGCTACAGATTCTGGGTCCTGTGCATGGGATCCTGAGCCAGGATACATCCCTGTCTTCTTGGCCCACCTGAACTCTGGGATTAGGTTCCCCTTGCACCCTTTCATTGTGGAGGTGCTGGGGGTCTGGAATGTTTGCTTGTCACAACTGGTGCCCAACGACATCCAGAGGCTGGTTGGGTTTATCTGGGTATGCGAATTCGAAGGGCTTCCACTGAGTTCTAGAGCTTTCAGGATCATGTACAGGCTTAAGCCTTACAGGGGGTCCAAAGTGCCAAAGGGGTGGTGGACAGTGGAGGTCTTGTGTAATGACCCTGATTTTATTGGTATTTTTGCCGATATTTATGTGTATTTATGTGTATTTATGTGTTAGTTCAAATTTATTTTTGAACTATTTATTTTATTTTATGTGAATAATTTCGATTTAATTCGAATTATTTATTTTCAGTTTTTATTATTTATGTTATTTATTATTTAATTAATTAGAATTTTTATTATTTAATTTTCTAATTAATTATTTAATATTTTGGGCTTAATCGATTTATACATGATTAATCATGTAATTTATGTAAATTAGCCCAATGGATCACGAGAGCCCATTTTTAGGCCCATATTACCCTCTTGGCCGGTTTTCTTAAGTGGCATGGCAAGGCTTGCCACTTGCCTTGTGTTCACACCTTGACTAACTCTATAATTAGGAGAGTTAGTAAGGCCCTTGCTCATTTTGGCCATCAAATGCTCTTGCCATCAATTCAATCACAACTTCCTCTCATTTGCTCTCCTTCACACGCCATTTTTGGCTTCTAACACCATCAAAATTGTTCATCCATCTTTTAATCTCAAACTTAAAGATTCAACCTCTATTGATCTTTAAGTACCAAAACACAATCCTAAACACAATTATTTCATCCAAGACCATTAGTTCGGGTTGAGTTTGGGTGCGTGTTCGTGTGGGTATTCTTGTTCGTGTGTGGGGTTCGAGTGGTGCACGGTGGTGGTTCGTGCTCGTGTGCCGTGGCCGTGCAAGAGTGGTGGTTCAAGTGGTGGTTCGAGAGGTGGACCGTGCTGCAAGAGCCGTGTGAAGCTGTGCTGCCGTGGTGTTCGTGGTGGTGCCGTGGTGGTGCTGTGTGTGCTGCCGTGTTGTGCGTGGTTGTGGGTTCGTGTGAGTCGATTTTCCGGGCAGCTTCTTGTGTTGATTTTGTGTGTAATCCTCAATAAGGTAACATGCTTTCTCAACCTTATTGGTATACTATGTTTATAGTATAGATTAAATGCATGTATGGGTTGTTTGGTGATGTTTAATCACGATTTTATGTGTTGTTTCTATTCTGATTTTTTATATGGTTTTCATGATATTTTGATATTGGTTTTTATGATTTTATGGTTTATTATATGTTATTTTATGATCATGATTATTATGTTAAAGTTTGATGAATTTTGGATAAGTTGGATGGTAATTTTCGTGTGATTCATTGATGTTATGCATGTGGATTAATTGGTGTTGGATGAGTTCTTTAAGTTCTTTATGAGTTCTTGATGAGTCTTGATGAGTTCTTGGTTAAATCTTGAAAGTTAAAGAAAGTGGTTTAAAGGTTAAAGAAAGTTAAAGATTGAGTCTTAAGTAATTAAAGAATGGATTTAAATGATGAATTAAGGCTGGTTAGACTCAAGATCAAGGCGCAAAGGCAATCTTTAGGATAACTTCGTTGTTTAACTAGTTATTTTCGAGAATCAAGGCGCAAAGGCAATTCTTAAAATTAATTCAGTTATGATTGAGTTGAATAGGATGATAAAATGATTAATAATAGTTAGCTTGATTTCATTTCTAGACGCCTAAAACCTAGAGTAAGATTCTTTGTTTTTGGGTTAAGACGTTGCCCCTATTCCATCCGCGGTATTGGGATAGTTGGAGTCTTTCTATGTTATCCTTTGAATTTCCAGTAAGATTGGTTTCACGGGACATGTATTTCCAGTAAGATTGGTTTCATGGGGTTTTTGGGAGTAAGATTCCCGGTCCTAACATAGTAGAAAGTTCGATCGCGTAAGATGCGTTTGTACGAGCGTAGTCCGGTCTAGAATATGAATGATTGCGCCAAAGATAGTTGGTTAAGTTGGTTTGAGTCGAGTTCGCGTTTTGGGTTGTTCTCGTACTTTGATTATTGATGTTGATTATTTGGTTTATGCTATGTTCATGTGTATTCCCATTAGGGTGAGTCAGTTATGTTACTCGCCACTGATGGTGGACTGTTGTTGGTTTTACAGGTAATTCTGATGACGATGTACTTGCTTAGCTTTGGGTTGGGCTAGCGACGTTTATTGTTTCTGTTTTGGATGAATTTTCTATTTCTGTTGCTTATAGATAGTATCGGACTGTTGTAAAGGCTTTATACGTTATTTTTGGACTCTGACGTGTGGTTGGAGTTATTTGTATTTCGGTATTTTTAGTTTGACTTTTGGACTAGTTATGTACAAACTTGTGGGCATTTGTACTTTTATGGTTTAATAATAACATTTCGAGGAATTAGTTTTAATTCTTAAGTATTTTAAGTTGTAGTTTATAACTATTCGACTCGTCGGTTTCTTCCGCGCCGATTTAAGCGAGTCGGGTCGTTACAGTTGGTATCAGAGCCGAATAGGTTAAGTGAAGTTTTTAGGGTTTGAGTTAAACCCGGGAGTTGAGAGATTTACTTTTCCCGAGTGAATACACCAAATTCTAGGATTATGTGAAGGGAGAAGAGTTGGTTAGAAAGACCGGGATAGGATTCTTTCAATTTTCTTTCTTTCCTTATGTTGTTTACTTGACTTTGGTGGGGTATATGACTAACATTGTATTCTTGTTATGTCTTTTGTGGTGATGCGTTGCAGCATGTCTACACCTCGCCGGTTGAGTACTGGACGACAGAGGTTGCGGGCACTCGAGGAGGCGATCCTTACGTTGGCGCACCATAGCCATCATACGCCGAGTACGCAGTCGACGTTCGATCGTATCGCACGTCATCGACCTCCTACTTACGACGGGGTTGCCGACCCCACTACTTTGGAGAGCTGGATCCGCGAGATGGGGAAGCTCTTCGACGCGACGTTTTGCCCCGAGCACGAGAAGGTGCAGATCGCCGCTTACTACTTACGTGAAGAGGCCGATAACTGGTGGACGTTAGCTAAGGACGCGTACCAGCCGTTGCATGCGATGACTTGGACTGACTTTATTGATAAGGTCCAGGAGCGTTTCTACCCCGACGAGTTGCGGTGGCAGAAACAGGAGGAGTTCCTTACTCTTACACAGGGTAAGATGTCTGTCCAGGCGTACACCGATCGATTCACGGAGTTGTCGAGGTTCGCTACGTCTGTGGTTCCGTCGGAGAAGGATCGGGTCAAGCGCTACATCAAGAAGCTAGATCCGAGGATTCGAGTTCACGTGATCAGCAGTGGAGCGACGACGTTCCAGCAGGCCTACGAGGTAGCACTCGAGATACAGGCATCGACTACTGAGGAGGATTCGAGCAAGAAGAGAGCTCCGGTTCCGACGACTACAGCTTCGTTTAAGAAGCCCCGTTTCAGCGCACCTAGCAGTACCCCTCCGACCACGAGTTCGCATAAGGGTGGTGATGGCTCGAAGTGTAGAGGTTGCGGCCGAGACTTCCATCCAGGGAAGCGGTGCGACGGTTCTCCGATCACTTGTTTTATTTGCAGTAAGGTAGGCCATAAGGCGTCGACATGCCCCGAGAGGAAGCCAGATTCAGAGGTTAAGCAGTTTCCAGCACCGACGAAGACTCCGGTGAAGAACCGAGTCTACTGTATGACCGAGGCGGAGGCCGAGGTTCAGCCTGACGTCGTATCAGGTAGATTTCTTGTCTCTGGTGTGTTAGCATTAGTATTGTTTGATTCTGGTGCTACTGTGTCTTTTGTGGCTAGTAGTTTTGCCTCGAGGTCTAATCTTCGTGGCAGCCTACCTATTAGTTCAGTTATTACTCTCCCTTCAGGAGAGGATTTTACTTGTCAGTGCGAGTTCCGAGGAGTGCCTATCGTGATAGCTGGGGAGCAAGCGACGGCTGATCTGAAGGAGTTCCCGCTGATGGAGTTTGATGTTATACTTGGTATGGACTGGCTATCAAGGTATCGAGCGATCATTCGTTGCCGAGATCAGTCAGTGACATTCCGAGGATCTCAGGGCAACCGAGTTACCTACTCTGGGTTCGTCCTTAAGAAAGGAGTAAAGGTAATCTCTGTCTTGAAGATGAGGAAGCATCGCCAGAAGGGCGATATGGTGTATCTTTGTCAGGTACGAGACTTGACGAGGAGCATCTGTTGGACGATATACCTGTAGCGAGGGATTTCAGAGACGTATTTCCTGATGAGCTACCAGGCGTTCCACCTGAGCGTGATGTCGAGTTTCATATCGACTTAGTACCCGGGACAGCGCCGATCTCGAAGGCACCGTACCGGATGGCACCATCTGAGTTATTGGAGTTAAAGACACAACTCCAGGATTTGATCGATAAGGGCTTCATTAGGCCAAGTGTTTCTCCGTGGGGAGCACCTGTGCTCTTCGTGAAGAAGAAAGATGGTAGTATGCGCCTGTGCATAGACTACCGAGAGTTGAATCGGGTAACTATCAAGAATAAGTACCCGTTGCCTAGGATTGAGGACCCGTTCGATCAGTTACGAGGAGCAGGAGTGTCTTCGAAGATAGATCTTCGATCTGGATATCATCAGATTCCAGTCAAGAAAGAAGACATTCCGAAGACTGCTTTTCGTACGCGATACGGCCACTACGAGTTTGAGGTGATGCCCTTTGGCCTCACTAATGCGCCAGCCGTGTTCATGGACCAGATGAACCGGACGTTTCACCACTTACTCGACAAATGTGTCGTAGTATTTATAGATGATATCTTAGTCTATTCGAGAGATGAGTCTGAGCATACGGAACATCTCCGGATGGTACTCGAGATATTGAGGAGTCATAAGTGGTTCGCGGAACTCTCCAAGTGTGAGTTCTGGCTTCGCGAAGTAGCCTTTCTAGGTCACGTGATCAGCAAAGAAGGCATTAAGGTAGACCCAGCTAAGATTAAGGCTGTGGTAGAATGGAGTAGCCCGAGAAATGTGGCGGAGGTTCGTAGTTTTCTGGGTTTGGCCAGATACTACCGACGATTCGTCCAGGACTTCTACAAGATTGCTAGGCCGATGTCTAGTCTCCTGCAGAAGGAGGTCCGATTCGTTTGGACGGAGGCTTGCGAGCAAGCATTTCAGCAGTTGAAACAGAGATTAGTCTCTGCTCCGATTCTTACTCTTCCGAACGATGAGGAGGGCTTCGAGGTCTATAGTGATGCTTCGAAGAGTGGCCTAGGCTGTGTGCTCATGCAGGGTGGGAAGGTCATCGCTTACGCATCGAGACAACTGAAGGTGCATGAGCGTAACTATCCTACGTATGACTTGGAGTTAGCGGCTATAGTGTTCGCGCTCAAGATTTGGAGGCACTATCTCTATGGCGGTTCGTGTAGAGTATTCACGGATCACAAGAGCCTCAAGTACATCTTCACTCAGAAAGACCTCAATATGAGGCAGAGGAGGTGGCTTGAGTTGATCAAGGACTACGACCTGACGCTCAACTATTTCGAGGGCAAGGCGAACTTGGTTGCAGATGCGCTGAGTCGCAAACATCGCTTGAGCTTCAGTAGAAGATGTGGTTCCGTCAGACTTCGTCTGACATCGATGAGTGCGGAACCTGATTTAATTCAGGAACTGCGCGAGGGTCAGTAGAACGACCCACAGCTTGCTAGGATTCGAGAGGCTATTTGGAAAGGTAAAGCCGTAGGTTTCGAGATCCCTTCTGATGGTGGTATGCGCTTTCGAGGGAGATGGTGTGTACCGGACTGTTCTGATCTTAGGAACAGGATCATGTCCGAGGCACATAACTCGCCTTATTGTGTTCATCCTGGTGGTAATAAGCTTTACCAGGATCTTAAAGGCTAATTCTGGTGGCCTAAGATGAAGAGGGATGTAGCGGAGTTTGTTGCTCGGTGTTTGACCTGTCAGAAGGTCAAGATTGAGCATCAGATACCAGGAGGTCTGTTGGCAGCCACTACCTATTCCGACCTGGAAATTTGAGTCGGTATCTATGGACTTCGTAGTGAGCTTACCCACTTGCAATGGCTTGAATGCTATTTGGGTCATAGTGGATAGGTTGACTAAGGTCGCTAGATTCATTCCGATGAAGATGACCTGGTCGATGGAGCGTCTAGCTGAGACGTACACTCAGGACATAATCCGACTTCATGGAGTTCCGAGGGAGATTGTTTCTGATCGGGATCCGAGATTTCTGTCTCGTTTCTGGAAGTCAGTTCAGGAAGCCTTTGGGACGAAGCTGAAGTTGAGCACCGCTTTTCATGCGGCGACTGATGGTTAGACTGAGAGGACCATCCAGACTTTGGAGGATATGCTTCGAGCATGTACTCTGGAGTATCACCAGTCTTGGGTACGTATGCTCTGCTTGATAGAGTTCTCCTATAATAATAGCTATCACTCCAGCATTGAGATGGCTCCATACGAGGCCCTGTATGGCAGGAAATGTCGGAGTCCTATATGTTGGAATGATATCAGTGATACTGTGGCTTTAGGACCTGAGATGGTACGTGATACTATTGAGAAGGTTCGAGTCATTCGGTCTAAGATGCAGGCCGCTCAGAGTCGTCAGGAATCCTACGCCGATAATCGACGTAGACCGCTGGCTTTCGAGGTAGGTGACAAAGTCTTGCTTAAGGTTTCACCATTCAAAGGAGTGGCACGCTTTGGTCAGAAGGGGAAACTCCGACCGAAATATGTGGGACCTTACGAGATACTTGAACGAGTTGGGGAGGTGGCATATCGATTGGCATTACCACCTAGTTTGGCTAATGTACATGATGTATTCCATGTTTCCCAGCTAAGGAAATATGTACATGATTCTACTCACGTGATTACAGCGGATCCGGTCGTGATTGAGCCGAATCTGACTTACGAGGAGCGACCCGTCCAGATCTTGGATCGGGAAGAGAGGACCCTGCGGCGTAAGCAGGTACCGCTTGTCAAGGTGTTGTGGAGAAATCAACACCATGAAGAAGCGACTTGGGAGACGAAAGCGTCCATGCGGCAGAAGTACCCGGAGCTGTTCGATGGGGAGCGATCTCCTGCACCTTGAAATTTCGGGACGAAATTTCTTTAAGGAGGGGAGGTTTTAATGACCCTGATTTTATTGGTATTTTTGCCAATATTTATGTGTATTTATGTGTTAGTTCAAATTTATTTTTGAACTATTTATTTTATTTTTTGTGAATAATTTCGATTTAATTCGAATTATTTATTTTCAGTTTTTATTATTTATGTTATTTATTATTTAATTAATTAGAATTTTTATTATTTAATTTTCTAATTAATTATTTAATATTTTGGGCTTAATCGATTTATACATGATTAATCATGTAATTTATGTAAATTAGCCCAATGGATCACGAGAGCCCATTTTTAGGCCCATATTACCCTCTTGGCCGGTTTTCTTAAGTGGCATGGCAAGGCTTGCCACTTGCCTTGTGTTCACACCTTGACTAACTCTATAATTAGGAGAGTTAGTAAGGCCCTTGCTCATTTTGGCCATCAAATGCTCTTGCCATCAATTCAATCACAACTTCCTCTCATTTGCTCTCCTTCACACGTCATTTTTGGCTTCTAACACCATCAAAATTGTTCATCCATCTTTTAATCCCAAACTTAAAGATTCAACCTCTATTGATCTTTAAGTACCAAAACACAATCCTAAACACAATTATTTCATCCAAGACCATTAGTTCGGGTTGAGTTTGGGTGCGTGTTCGTGTGGGTATTCTTGTTCGTGTGTGGGGTTCGAGTGGTGCACGGTGGTGGTTCGTGCTCGTGTGCCGTGGCCGTGCAAGAGTGGTGGTTCGAGTGGTGGTTCGAGAGGTGGACCGTGCTGTAAGAGCCGTGTGAAGCTGTGCTGCCGTGGTGTTCGTGGTGGTGCCGTGGTGGTGCTGTGTGTGCTGCCGTGTTGTGCGTGGTTGTGGGTTCGTGTGAGTCGATTTTCCGGGCAGCTTCTTGTGTTGATTTTGTGTGTAATCCTCAATAAGGTAACATGCTTTCTCAACCTTATTGGTATACTATGTTTATAGTATAGATTAAATGCATGTATGGGTTGTTTGGTGATGTTTAATCACGATTTTATGTGTTGTTTCTATTCTGATTTTTTATATGGTTTTCATGATATTTTGATATTGGTTTTTATGATTTTATGATTGATTATATGTTGTTTTATGATCATGATTATTATGTTAAAGTTTGATGAATTTTGGATAAGTTGGATGGTAATTTTCGTGTGATTCATTGATGTTATGCGTGTGGATTAATTGGTGTTGGATGAGTTCTTGATTGAGTTCTTGAATCTTGATTGAGTTCTTGATTGAAGATCTTGAATCTTGAACAATTTCTGTATGAGTCTTTAATGAGTTCTTTAAGTTCTTTATGAGTTCTTGATAAGTCTTGATGAGTTCTTGGTTAAATCTTGAAAGTTAAAGAAAGTGGTTTAAAGGTTAAAGAAAGTTAAAGATTGAGCCTTAAGTAATTAAAGAATGGATTTAAATGATGAATTAAGGTTGGTTAGACTCAAGATCAAGGCGCAAAGGCAATCTTGAGGATAACTTCGTTGTTTAACTAGTTATTTTCGAGAATCAAGGCGCAAAGACAATTCTTGAAATTAATTTAGTTATGATTGAGTTGAATAGGATGATAAAATGATTGATAATAGTTAGCTTGATTTCATTTCTAGACGCCTAAAACCTAGAGTAAGATTCTTTGTTTTTGGGTTAAGACGTTGCCCTTATTCCATCCGTGGTATTGGGATAGTTGGAGTCTTTCTATGTTATCCTTTGAATTTCCAGTAAGATTGGTTTCACGGGACATGGATTTCCACTAAGATTGGTTTCATGGGATTTTTGGGAGTAAGATTCCCGGTCCTAACATAGTAGAAAGTTCGATCGCGTAAGATGCGTTCGTACGAGCGTAGTCCGGTCTAGAATATGAATGATTGCGCCAAAGATAGTTGGTTAAGTTGGTTTGAGTCGAGTTCGCGTTTTGGGTTGTTCTCGTACTTTGATTATTGATGTTGATTATTTGGTTTATGCTATGTTCATGTGTATTCCCATTAGGGTGAGTCAGTTATGTTACTCGCCACTGATGGTGGACTGTTGTTGGTTTTACAGGTAATTCTGATGACGATGTACTTGCTTAGCTTTGGGTTGGGCTAGCGACGTTTATTGTTTCTGTTTTGGATGAATTTTCTATTTCTGTTGCTTATAGATAGTATCAGACTGTTATAAAGGCTTTATACGTTATTTTTGGACTCTGACGTGTGGTTGGAGTTATTTGTATTTCGGTATTTTTAGTTTGACTTTTGGACTAGTTATGTACAAACTTGTGGGCATTTGTACTTTTATGGTTTAATAATAATATTTCGAGGAATTAGTTTTAATTCTTAAGTATTTTAAGTTGTAGTTTATAACTATTCGACTCGTCGGTTTCTTCCGCGCCGATTTAAGCGAGTCGGGTCGTTACCTCTTGAGGCAGGACAATGAGACATATGCCACCACTTACCCCAAGCCTAGGGAAATGGGGCACTGGTATTATTAGTTCCTCTGGTTGAGGGTTCCCTTTGAGGGTGGAGACCCCAACATTTATATGCCGAGGACGGAGTGGACTAGGCCCAAGAATACTGAGTGGGTTGCTTTTGCGACCTTAACTGCTGCGGAGCAGGCCATGGTCTGGGAGTTTGCTGCTTACCCCTCTTCAAGCAGTATTGGAGTGCTTCGCCTGTCGTTTGGCTCCCTCATCTCGACTTGATCAGGAACGAGGCCTACCTGGCCCTGTGTAGCCTAAGCTGCAAGATGGCCAGAAGTATCCTCTCTTCATTATTTTTGTTGCATGATCTCTTTATTTTTTCAATTTATTTTGGTCATATTCCTTTGCTTCACAGGACATGGTCATTTTGATCCAGGCCACTTCAATTATACCCCTGCTCTTACCATCTTTTGACCTGATTTTGGCAGCTGAAGCTCGAGAGGCTGTGGATTATGACAGGCTGGGAGTGGATGAGGATGGGAAACCTTCCAGGGTTATCCCTCTGGATCCTCCAACAAGGATGAAATATGTCCTCCTGGAGAATAACAAGAGCATCCCTCTTCGTCCTACTCCCAGGTTTGTACCCTTCGAGCCTGAGACTGTTAGGGCTACTCCAAGCAGGTTGCCCCCCAGGCCCAAGGATGATGTTGCTGCTTCCTCATCTATCGCTGCCAGGTTGGTGACTGGACCAAGTAGGAGGTCCAGGAGGAGTGCTGGGTTAGCTCCTCCTGCAGTTGGGAGTGCCAGGGCGGCTGTGACCAGGCACCAGGAATCTTCCTTGGTGATTAATGAAGGTGGGGCCTTGACAGGTAAGAGGTCCAGGTCTCCTGATGATGTTGAGGGGGGAAGCAGGAAAGGCAAGGAGGTGGTGACAATCGATGATGATGAGGACCATGATGATGATGATGATGAGGAGGCTTTGAGGCTGAGGAAGAGGAGGAGAGTCCAACAGGAGGTTGGACGTCGTACTGCCATGACCCTCCATGAGGATGACCTGGCTCAGGGGGATCTTAGATCTCCTGTTGGTGGGGATGAGTTCCTTCTTGGGAGCCATCCGTCTGATGGGGCAGGGCTATCTAGCATGCCTTCTTACTCCCAGCGTTCTAACTGGAGTGGGAGGTCTGCTGAATTAGCTGGCCCTTATAGTTTTGTTACCCCTGCCCCCACTGTGGGGGCAGGGAAGTTAATCCGGGAGGCACCTGGTGCCTCCACAGCTGACAACCAAGCAACAACAACAACAACAACAACAATTCCAACAACAACAACATCAACAACAATTCCAACAACAACAACAACCAAATTCTAATTACAAATTGAACTTTTACCCCAAATTCCAATTACAAATTAATTTTATCTACGACCAGTTAGAAATCTGGTCGTTATTGCTTATTTGACCAGAAACGCGTGTGGTCGTAATTTTTGGTCATAAATGAAGCTTTTTGTTGTAGTGTTAATTAATCTTTTAAGTTTTAACTAATTTGAAAACTGTTATTCCCATTTCTATACATACAACTAAAAAAATTATTATCAATTCATTGTTGTTGTTATTGCTAATTGCTATCAATATTGTTATCATCGTTGTTGTTGTCATGTCATTATCATCCATTATCACTTTGATCATTATCATAAGCTCATAACCATTTATTATTATCATCATAAATTCATAATCCATCACCATCATCCATGGTCATCATCATTATCATCCATGACATATGTCATATTGGTCATCAACATCTATCATCGTCATCATCGTCATTGATGTCATCATCATTGTCCATCATATATCATATATCAACATCCATCACCATTTATATATATCATCATCACATGATCATTATCATCACCCATTATTATCATCGATCTATCTCTATCCATCATCAATATCATCATCACATATCATCATTACCATCCATCATATATCAACATATTGTTATCATCGATGTTGTCGTCAATTCATTATCATCCATCATCACTTTGATCATTATCAGCTCATAACCATTTACCTATTATCATAAATTCATAATCCATCACCAGCCATCATCCATGTCATCATCATCATCATCCATGACATATTTCATATTGTTCATCCACATCTATCATCGTCATCATCGTCATTGATGTCATCATCGTCGTCGTCATCATCACACACGATCATTATCATCACCCATTATTGTTCTTGTTATTGATATTCTTACTACCAATATTGTCATTATAATATTCGTATATATCAATCACCATCCTCATCAGTATCATCATCAATTATCTCATTTTTATGACCTCAGTTGATAGATAGATCATTTAAGCCGATTTTCTGAAGTTTTAAGTCAATTTTTTGATGTGTGCCCTCATGAGTTTCAGTCAAATTCCAGAATTAGATGAAGAAAAAAAAAATAATAAGCGGGGGTTAACAAGAGAAAAAGGACCGTTCCCCCCCCCCTGCCCCCTCGGGTGGAGAGCAGAAAACAAAGAATTAAATTAGAAAGCATAACCCCAAGGCCCGAGAAGCTTATTCCTCTAATTTTCCTCTTTCTCATTGTTGTTGTTACTGCTAATTGCTATCATTATTGTTATGATCATTGTTATCATCAATTAAGTATCACCCATCATCATCTTGACCGTCATTCACATTCAATATTAATGCTCGATAGACGCTTACACATTTACACCTAATATTAGTACAAGGATAAATTGTTCTAAATATAAATTGATACATAATAAATAATATTAACATGCACCTTAACTAAATAAACAAAAAAATTAACCTATTATAAGACAAAATACTTCAACAGCTAAACCGAATACGATCCGACCATATTATTTGGGGGAATAACACAAGAAAACTCGAGTAAAACGATTAATACTCGATATGACGATATCTACCTCGATTAGAACCGTTAAAGATGTCCTTACAAAACTTAAAATAACCATAATGTAATTGAATATAATCATTTAAAATTAACTGATAATAATTGAAATCTTACGATTAGAACTGTATTTAATCATAACGTAAACAGAATACAATCGGAACCGATATATCAACCATTCACAATGAACTGACATCCATTGAAAACGTACGGGTAAAACCGAAGACCAACCATAACTTAAACTGAATACAATCGGAACTATTATGTCAATCGTTCACAATGAACTAACAACAATTGAAATCGTATGGGTAAAACCATAACTGAACTGATTTGAACTAAAAATAAAAATAACTGCAACTCTTTGGAACTGAAACTGATAAGTTAAAACTGAATTGGTTATTCTACAAAAAATTAACTGAAGCCAACCAAACCATTTGGGTCCAACCATAACTGAACTGATTAACTGAACTGACACCTCTAGTGATGTTAGAGTTTTGTTTTAGGGTTAAGAATGGTATTGTGTTTGAGATATCAGGAAATCTTTATAGAGGTTACAACTCAAAATATGTATGTATATAAAGCAGTCAATGTAAATCCACTAATGGTCCGTTTGGTTGTTGGTAATTGTTGAGGTGATTTTTGGTTTACAACAATGTTAATAATTTATGGGCCGATAGCTAGTTCAAATCCACGTGAATGGGCTCGTTGATCTGCACAAAGACCAAACGTGAGCTACCCCCAGAGGTGTTCCGGGGAAAGACTCTCCGATTGTGCATGGCATGGAGTATGTGCATGGCATGGAGTATTTATAGTACCATGAGAACGTAGGAGAAAACTGCCCCTGATAGGTTGAACTGGACCTGGTAGGCTAAGCTGGACCTGGTCAGCAACCCTGGATCTGGTAGGCGTTCCCTGGACCTGGTAGATATGATCTAGACCAGGTTAGTGTTCCCTGGACCTGGTAGATGTGATCTGGACCAGGTGGCTGCTTGAGTGTGGACTTAGTGGATCAGGCCCCCTGTACAGACCTTGTCTTGTATCTGGGCCTAATCGTCTTTTGTGGGCTTTCCTTGTGACGTGCCTCTTTCCTATGCTGATGGCTGGATTGGGCCTTGTCTATTGATGTGGCTGGCCCAATAACTAATGGGTGCATTTTGCCCCATCAATTTGCCCCCCAAGTCCATAAAAATTAAGGAGGAATCTTTATGGTTTTTGTCGAGTGGGCCCTGGCCCTGGTAGCAGGACCTTTGAAACAGTCTTCTTCTTCTTCTTTTGAATTTGAAGATTTTTTTTTTTTTTTTTGGCAGTTGAGAAACGTGAAGCAGCAGTTATGACAACTTTAATTGAGCCATTTACCATCGTGTTTAGTGGGCTGAGGGGCGAGAGAGCCGTATTTAAGGGAGGAGTTGAAGAGGTTTTCAAAATTTATTCAGAAAACTCTTCACTCTCAAAATCTCTTTACTTTCTCTCTCACTCCCCAATTCTCTGAGCTCTTCACTTTCTCTTCCACTAAGCTCCTTCACGAATTCACTCTTTCTTCTTCAAAAATGGCTGAGCAACCTTCAAACTCTGATTTCTCCATCACACTTAACGAGGCCGGAGACGAGATCTTTGATGATGGCCCTGATGTTAGCTGCGACGCCATTATTGCTGAGCAGCTGCAGGAAATGGAGAGGGATCTCCCAGAGCAGCCTGAATAGGGGAGAGCCCTTGTTGTAAGAAATGAGGACCACAGGGTCCAAGCAAGAATAGGGGGTCCAGTTGATAGGGACCATTATTTGGATGCTTCAGGTCGTTGGACCACTGTAAGGTGGGAGGATCCTGAAGCTCTCTCTGGGGTCATGAACATCAGGCCCTCAACTGCATTTTTGGGGAAGATGCACTAGGCAAGCCTGGTGACCAGGGAAAATGTTCTGACTCTTGCCCCTGGTCTGGATAGATATCGCTTTTCTGCGACGAACTCTGGGTCCTGTGCCTGGGATCCTGAACCAGGCCACATTCATGTTTTTCTTGCCCACCTGAACACTGGAGTCAGGTTCCGTCTGTACCCTTTCATAGTGGAGGTGCTGGGGATTTGGAATGTGTGTCTGTCACAACTGGTGCCCAATGCCATACAAAGGCTGATTGGGTTTATATGGGTGTGTGAGTTCAGGGGGTTTCCTCTAAATTCGAGGGTCTTCAGGACCATGTATAGGCTCAAGCCATACAGGGGGTCCAATGTGCCCAAGGGCTGGTGGACGGTGGAGGTCCTGAGGCAGGACAATGAAACGTATGCCACCACCTACTCTAAGCCCAGGGAGACGGGGCACTGGTACTATGAGTATCTGTGGTTGGAGGTCCCCTTGGAGAGTAGTGACCCCAACGTCTTCATGCTTAGGACCGAGTGGACTAGGCCCCGGAGCACGGAGTGGGTCGCCTTTGAAACATTGACTGCTGCCGAGTAGGCCGAGGTCAGGGAGTTTGCTGCTTACCCCTCCACCAGCAGTACTAGGAGCGCCTCGCCTGCTGTTTGGCTTCCCCACCTCAATCTGATCAAGAATGAGGCTTACCTGGCCTTGTGCAACCTCAGCTGCAAAATGACCAGAGGTATCCTCTCTTAACCATTTTTGTTGCATGATCTTTTTATTTCAATTTATTTTGGTTATGTTTCTTTGCTTTTTTGAGCCCTAGTCATCTTGATCTGGGTCATCTTAAGTGCATCCCTGGTCTTACCATCTTTTGACCTGGTTTTGGCAGCTGAAGCTCGAGAGATCGTGGACTACGAGAGACTGGGAGTAGATGATAATGGGAAACCTTCCAGGGTTATCCCTTTGGGCCCTCCAACAAGGATGAAATATGTCCTTCTGGAGAATAACAAGAGCATCTCTCTTCGTCCTGCTCCTAGGTTCGTGCCATTCGATCCTGATACTGTTAGGGCTGCTCCGAGCAGGTTGCCCCCTAGGCCCAAGGCCGATGTTGATTTTCCCTCTTCCATTGCTTCCAGGTTGGTGACTAGACCAGGTAGGAGGTCCAGGAGGAGTGTTTGGTTAGCTCCTCCTGTGGCCGGGAGTGCTAAGGTAGCTGTGACCAGGCGCCAGGGATCTTTCCTGGTGATTAGTGAAGGTGGGGCCCTGGCAGGTAAGAGGTCCAGGTCTCCTGGTGGTGAGGAGGGAAGCCGAAAGGGCAAGGTGGTAGTAACGGTCGATGATGATGATGATGACGATGATGATGATGAGGATGAGGAGCCTCTGAGGCTGAGAAGGAGAAGGAGAGTCCAGGAGGAGGTGGGACTCCATACTGCCATGGCCATCCATAAGGATGACCTGGCTCAGGGGGGACCTTGGATCTCCTACTGGTGGGGATGAGTTCCTTCTGGGGAGCCATTCATCTGATGGGGCAGGGCTTTCTAGCATGCCTTCCTACTCCCAGATTTCAAACTGGAGTGGGAGGTTTGCTGAGCTGGCTGGCCGTCACAGTTCTATTACCCCTGCCCCCATTGTGGGGGCAGAGAAGTTAACCTTGGAGGAACCTGGTGCCTCCACAGCTGACAACCAGGCAACAACATCAACAACAACAATTCCAACAACAACAACAACAACAACAACAACAACAACAGCAACAACAACAACAGCAACAACAACATCAATTCCAACAACAAGAACAACAGCAGTTCCAACAGCAACAACAGCAGCAGAGCAAACACCATCACCACCAGCTCATGATACACTTCCATCCAATCTGCCATCAGAGCTGGCAACCCTATTTGGTTCAGAGTTCCTGTTCCTAATGAGGGGAGATTTGATGCTACCCCTTGTGTGGCTTCTAATAGATACATCAGGGGGATGTTGCATCGTGCTCTGGGCCCCTAGGACAGGCCTTCCAGCTCTGTGACAGACCTTGGGATTACCCTGAGATGGGTGATTGGTCTGGTATGAATTCTTCCTGCTTTCTTTTTATTTTTATTTGTCTGCTATATTTTTAGTTTCAAACTCGTAAACTGTTGTCTCCTTGCAGGTGGTGAAGTACGGGCTTGTGGCCAGTGAGTTCTTGACGTTTGGCCTGCCCTATCTAACATATGCAGGAGAGAAAATACGTGGCCTACAGGATGAAGTGCTCTCCACCAAGGATGAACCAGGCCTTTGAGGCCTTCCATGAAAAAATTGCAGATACTGAAAAGGCCAGGGATGAGGCTCTGGATCAGGTTAAATGGACTCAAGAGCAACTTGCAGAGGCTAGAGAGCAGATAGAGCAGGCCAGAGTCCAAGCTTCTGAAGAGAGGAACCAGGCTGAGCAGACCAAGGAGAGCCTGCGGACCAGGGTTGAGGACCTAGAAGAGGCTGGTAGGAGAAAAGATGAGCAACTGGTGAAACTTGAGCAGAATAACCAGGCCCAGGCTGAGGAGGTTCAGGCCCTTGGGGCCAGCAAAGAGAGAATGACAACTCAGCTGAGGGAGCTTGAGGAGGAGCTGGAGTCCAGGGCTCACCTGACTAGGACTGACCAGGAGCTTAATGATTACTTCTTTGATGTTTGGCTGTCTGCTTTCATATGTGTCAAACATAGGTACCTAGATGTGGATTGGGAGGTGGTAGAGGAGAGCTACAGAGCTGGCCAGGGTTCAATGCCCATGGCTGGTGAAGTGCTTCCTTTCTCAATCCAGGAGTACCTAAATCCTTTAACTCCTGGTACACCTGCCACTCCAGCACCTGAGGATGCTCCAACTCCTTCTCCTGCTCAACCAGCTGTTACAGAGGAACCTGCGCAGCCTGCTGAACCTGCTGTTGCCCAACCTGTATAAGAGGAGGTCCACCACATTGCAGCTCATAGTTCAAATGTTCCCACTACTGAAGTGGAGGATGGTCATGGAGCTGGCAAACAGGACAGACTAGCTATTTGAGGGTGAACAGAGTGCTCCTGGAAACCAGGATAATAGGGGGTCACCCCCCGCCTAGGAAGTTTGGCGATTACCTGGTAACCTGGGGAGTGCCTCTTCCTGTTCTAGCACATCTGGTCATGCTTTTGGCTGACCTGTTCTGGAGCATGTTGGTGGTGTCCTCTTGTGCCCTTTAAGCTCTTTTTGTTTTTCTTTGAATTGTCTTCATGTATTGTAAGAACAATTTCTTTTGGCCTCTGCTTGGGCATTTTTGAGCCAGGTGGTCGTCGTGCCTGTTTGTAGCAAACTTGTATAATTATTCTGATACTCATTTTACCATCCACCAGGGGGTGGATGTGTTTTATTTTGTTTTTGAATATTTGGCTAACATTTGATTGTTATGAATGTGTGGTTTTTGCATGAATTTTTGTTTCTGCAAATATTTATATGTGCTCTATATATGTTGTGTATACTCTCTACCCCCCTGGTTGGAAGGTGACAAAGTGACCTTCTGACCAGATATGGGTAACAGGATTTTCTAACAGGTGGCTGAGTAAGTTGATTTGCCTTGCAAATTCTTTGTACTTATTTCTTTTTGTGAATGCATGTATTTTTGTATGACCAGGGGCCAAATAAACACACATGGACTGGCCAGGGTATTTGGGTAAGTGTGTTTGCTGGGCAAACTCTTTGCACTACCCTACCCAAGACTAGGTCATTTGAAGCATATCCCTTTGTATGACCTGAGGCTAAATAGGCATATGGACTGGTTAGGGCATTTGGGTAAGTGTGCCTTCTAGGCAAACTCTTTGCACTAGCCTACCCACGACCAGGTCATTTGAAGCATATCCCTTTGTATGACCTGAGGCCAAACAGGCATATGGACTGGCCAGGGCATTTGGATAAGTGTGTTTGCTAGGCAAACTCTTTGCACTAACCTACCCAGGACCAGATCGTTTAGGGAATGCACTTTTGTATGACTTTGAGTCAAAGAAGTGCATGGACTGGGCTAGGAATGGGGACATGTGTGCTTGCTGAGCAAACCTTTTTCACCTGCCCCCACCAGACCATAACTTTTGATGCATGCATTTGTGCATGACCTTAGGCCAAACAAATGCATGGACTAGGCTAGGAATGAAGCCAGGTGTGTCTGCTAGGCAGACCTGTTTCACCTACCCCACTAGACCAGGACTTTTTGTATTCCCTTGAACAACGAGTTGTAGCAGCAAACTTGAATTGTCATTGATAATTGAAATTTGTTTTTACATTTTTACAATGGTTCTTTGGAAATAGTAATTACGAAAAAAAATTCTTAGCATAGTATTTCTTGAGCTGATCAGCATTCCATATACAGGGGAGTTGATTCGCTTCCAGGTCCATGAGACGAAACGTTGATGTGGGCAACTCTTCATAAACTTGGTAAGGACCCTCCCAGGTTGCTGATAATTTCCCATGAATTTTATCTTTTTGAACAACTGCTGCTTTTCTTAAGACCAGGTCACCTGTTTCGATGGGCCTGTTCTTAACTTTTCTGTTGTAGTACCTGCTTATCCTGTTCTGATAAGCAGCTAGCCTGATTGCAGCTTCTTCTCTGACCTCGTCGAGCAGGTCCAGGTTCTCAGAGAGGACCTAGTCGTTGGTTTTAGCTTTATAGAGGTGGACTCTTAAAGAGCTGCTTCCTACTTCCACAGGCAGTAGGGATTCAGTTCCAAAGACAAGATTGAATGGTGTCCTGCCTGTGGACTCTTTGGAGGTGGTCCTCAGTGACCAGAGTGTGCTGGGGAGTTCTCGTAACCACCTTCCTTTTTTGTCATCCAGCCTCTTTTTTAGAGCATTCAAAATTTGTTTATTAGCTGCTTCAGCTTGGCCATTGGACTGAGGATGACATACTGCAGAGTAGGCAAATTTGATGTGGAACTAGGTGAGGTAATCTGTGAGAGGCTCGTTGTCGAACTGCTTCCCATGATAGAAAACCATGCACCTGGGCACTCCATATCTGGTTATAATACTCTTCCAGATGAACTACCTGACATTGCTCTCTGTAATAGTGGTCAAACCTTTTGCTTCTATTCATTTGCTGAAGTAGTTAATACTTACTACCAGCCATCTCTTCCCTCCCTGAGCAGTGGGGAAAGGACCTAGCAGGTCCATGCCCCATTGAGCAAACGGAATAGGGTTGAGGATGGGACAGAGGTCGTTTGCTGGCTGTGATATGGTGGGTGAGAACTTCTGACACTTGGAACATTTCTTGACCAGGGCCCTTGCATCTGCTAACATGGCTGGCCAATAATACCCAGCCCTGAGGGCTTTATGGGCCAGGGTTCTGCCCCCCATATGGTGACCACAAATGCCCTCATGAACCTCTCTGAGGACGTAATTTCCTTCATCTGTGTCAACACAATTTAGCAGGGGCTGGTCTGTGAAAGATTTTTTGTATAGTTCCCCATCAACCAGGGTGTACCTGGTAGCCTTCCTCCTGATCTTTCTGGCCTGGCTGCTTTTAGTTGGAAGCTGGCCTGTTGTTTTAAAGTGGATGATTTCACTCATCCAATTTGTTGATAAGTCCACATGATAGGTGCACTCCTTTATTTGCTCAATTGATTTTGTGGGCAAGATCTCCACAAAAACTCTCCTGGTCAGCTCCTGCAAGGTGGAGTTGGCCAGATTTGCTAGTTCATCAGCTTACACATTTTCTTCCCTTGGGATCAGCTGTACCACGAACTCCTCTAGTTTAGAGGACCGGTCCTTCATCACTTTCAGATATTCAATCAGGGCTGGTTCCCTTGCCTCATATACTCCATTGAATTGGTTGGCAACCAGTTGTGAATCTGTGAATAGGTGGACCTTGGTGGCTTTCAATGTTGAGCATAGTTGAAGGCCTGCTAAGGCTGCCTCATACTCTGCTTCGTTGTTTGTGGCAGTGAATTGAAATTTCAAAGCATACTCAATCACATCCCCTTCCGGTGAGATCATGACCACCCCTGCTCCTGATCCTTGTTGCTGAGATGAGCCATCTGAATAAACAACCCATGGACCAGGGGCTTCTTTTGCTTCCTCATGATAGGAGCATTCAGCCAGAAAATCGGCCAGGGCCTGTTCCTTGATGGCATGTCGAGGCTGGAATTAGATACCAAAGGCAGTTAACTCCAGCGCCCATTTTAATATTCTACCTGACCTGTCCAGTTTCTCTGGTGACTTTTCCAGGGGCATATCTGAGAGGACCACTACTTCGTGAGCATCGAAGTAGGGCTTGAGCCTTCTTGTTGCAAGAACAACTACATAGGCTGATTTTTCAATCAGGGGTTACCTGGTCTCAGCTGGGACCAGGGCATGACTCACAAAATAGATTGGTTGCTGGACTTTTCCTTCCTCTCGAAGGAGTACTGCACTGACAGCTGCTTGGCACACGGCTATGTACAGGTATAGAACTTCACCTAGTACAGGCCTGGCCAAAGTGGGAAGTGTTGTGAGATGGCTCTTCAATTGCTTGAAGGCTTCTTGTTGTTCTTCGCCCCAGGAGAATTGCTTGTTACCCTTGAGGACATTGAAGAAAGGCTGGGTCTTTTCTGAGGATCTGGCAATAAACCTGGACAGGGCTGCCATTCGACCAGTTAGCCTCTGAATGTTTTTGACTGATCTGGGCTCTGGTAGGACTAGGGTGCCTTTACTTTGTCAGGATTTGCGTCAATTCCTCGTTGGCTCACCAAGAATCCCAAGAACTTGCCTGATCTGATCCCAAACACACATTTTTTGGGGTTCAGTTTTACATTGTGCTTTCTTAAGTTGGCAAAGGTTTCCTGTAGATCTTTAACATGATCAGCTGCATGCACGCTTTTGACGATGGAGTCATCAACGTACACCTCCAGGTTCCTACCTCTTTGGTCTTTGAAGACCCTGTCCACCATTCTTTGATATGTTGCCCCTAAATTCTTCAAGCCGAATGGCATCATGACATAGTTGAACACTCCACAGCTAGTGATGAAAGCTGTCTTGTGCTTGTCTGCAGGGTGCATGAAAATTAGGTGGTACCCGGAGTAGGCATCCATGAAGCTCAGCATGGCATGTCCACTAGTTGAGTCTACCAGCTGGTCTATCCTGGGCAGAGGATAGAAATCTTTAGGGCAGGCCCTGTTCAGGTCTGTGAAGTCTACGCACATTCTCCATGTTCCATTTGACTTCTTGACCATGACCACATTGGCCAGCCATTCAGGGTATGTACAGGGCTCAATGAAGCCTGCCTTGATCAGCTTGTTAACTTCTGCCTCGACAACCTTGTTTTTATCAGCAGAGAAGTTCCTTCGCTTTTGCTTGATAGGTTTTGCCTCTAGCAGGACACTCAAATGGTGGGAGATTAGACTAGGGTCTATACCAGGCATGTCACTGGCTTCATAGGCAAAGATATCACAGTTTGACCTGAGCAGGGTGATCAGATTACACCTCTCCTCTCTATTCATCTCTGTCCCTATGTTGACAGTTTTGCCTGCCCCCTCTTCCAACTGAATCTCTTCTGTGGCTTGACCAGGTTGAATGGCCTGGTCTTTGATTTGTTGTTCAGTTGGCCTGGCTTCTGGGTCCAGGTGTGGGTCTATCTCCATTGATGTGCTGGTAGTAGTGTGACTGGTGGTGAAGATTTTTTTTGGTTGAGGCTGCTCTTCCCTCGTCAGGAAAACTTTGTTGGGGCTGTTTTTGACTAGCTCAGATAATTCCTGAGCCAACCTTCTGGTCCTGGCCACTTCCTCAGGCCTGGATTGCCTGATTTGGGTCAGGTTGCAGCTTCTGGCAGCCTCTTGAGATCCCCTGAGGGTGGTTACCCCCCCCCCCAGCATCAGTCACATACTTAAAGCATAGGTGGAAAGTGGTTGCTACACCTTCAAATTGGTCCATGAAAGTTTTGCCCAGAATGGCATTGTATGGTGAAGGTGCATCTATCACATGGAATCTCACCATGCAAATTTTTTCAGAGTCCTCCTATCCCAGCTTGACAGGTAGGTTTATTTCTCCCCTGGGTACTATTGATTCACCCATAAAGCCTGATATAGGACCAGGGGAGGGGACTAACATGTTATCTGTTAGGCCCATCTTTTGGAAGCATGCAGCATACAAAATGTTGATGGAGCTGCCTCCATCGATCAGGGCTCTTCTCACCAGACTATGAGAAATTTGGACTGAGCAGATCAGGGGTCGTTGTGAGGGTAGGATACTCCCTCACAATCCCCTGGTCCGAATGAAATGGTGGGCAGAACTTATGGTCTGCTATTTGGTAGGTCTCTGACCTGGTACGACCTGCCTGATCCCATGGCTCGTAGGTTTGCCCGTAGGGAGCTTTTGGAAGGCTGGTCTTTAAAGATGACTATTATGATGTTGTAGGGTGTCTCTGGAGTCTTCTTCTTCTGTGGCTCCTGGTCACGCTTTTTCTCGTGACCAGGGCCTCCCTTTTCCCGAGCAGCCTTCCAGTCCTTGTATTGTTTGAAGTACCCTCTACTAATCAAGTCTTCAATGTTGTCACGTAGGGTCCTGCACTTTTCTGTGGCATGACCAGGGCAGTCATGAAAATCACAGTACAGGTCCCTCTCTTGCCCAGCTGTCTTCATGGGTGGTGGTCTACGCCACTTGTCCTCATTCTTGTGGGCAGCATAAATCTCTGCCACTGACACGGTGAGGGGGGTGTAGGAGTCAAAGGTTGGAAAAACATTTTTCATTGAGTCCCTTTGCTCCTTTTTCCCTTTATCTCCCTTCTTTTCCTGCTGTCCTCTCTTTTCACCAGGGGGAGCTCGTAGAGCTTTGTTGAACTCCTCTGTCCTGATGAATTTGTCGGACTCTTGCATTGCCTCTGTGAGGGTAGAGATATTTTTCCTAACCAGGTGGTCTGTGTATGACCCTGGTTGCAGGCCATGTTTCAGGGCCATCATTACTATGTCTGTTTTGAGGGGAGGCACAACAATAGCCTCCCTGCTGAATCTGGCCAAGTATTCTCGCAGGCTTTCCTCCCTGCTCTGCTTGACACTCATGAGCTCCATTGAGCTCTTTTCTCTTCTTCGTCCACTGATGAAATGACTAGTGAACTGTTCAGTGAGTTGGGTGAAGTCATAGATGGTACCTGGTGGCAGACTCTGGAACCAAGATTGGGCCAGGCCTGTCAAGGTGGTAGGGAAATATTTGCACCAGGTAGCATCTATGTAAGGGCCCAGGTACATATGACCTTCATAAAGCTGAATTTGGTCGTTGGGGTCCTCTGTCCCGTCATATTTGATATGACCAGGTAGCTTCACCCTTTGGGAAGATTCGAAGATGACCAAAGCATGGAACGGTGACTTCGTGGGGGTTCTTATTTCTGGCCTTGGTGGCCGACCTGCTTTGAGACTTGTGGATGGTCCTAGAGTCCTATGTTGGACAGGCTCCAGACCTGATCTAGCTGCAGAGGCTTGGCCCAACCTATCCCTGATAGGTATTGGCTCTCCTAACCTGTCCTGGATGGAGGCTGGTGCACCCAACCTTTGATGTACTGGCGTCCTCACGCCTAGCCTATCGTACACTGTGGTCCGGTAGGAAGACCCCGTGTTAGCTTCCTCTCGGAAAGTGGTACGAGGCGACGGAGACCGCTGACGACGGTGCTTCGTCTCACGAGCAGTTGGTGGCCCATTGACCACCTCAAGGGTTGCCTGGACCGTTTCGTCCTGCACCCTCGTTTTATTTGAGGTTGAGAACCAACTAGGGTGGTCTCGTGCCTCCCTCTTCGTATCCCAATCACTTTCTTCCCACCCCCCTGGAAGAGATGTAGGTGGGGTGCATCTATGTTTGTTGGTTGAAGCTTTTTGACTACCCGACCCCCGTGAGTAGTTTAGCTTCCTACGCACGCGAGGTTGTTTTGGATCGTCCTTGGATGGAGCTTTTGAAGTAGATGGCCTTTTCGTGCCGATGGAGGAGGATGGGCACGATGGGGCTACTGAGTAGTCCTCGTCCGAGGGCTCATCCTCATCCTCCGACCGTTTGGTTGCACTAGGCTCGCTTATTTCTATTTCCTCATTCAGTAGAGATGCTGCACGAAGGATTCGAAAAGCTTCTTCCACCTGAGAAGGTGTTGGCATGGCACTTGCACTACGATGAATTGGTGTCACATGAGGCGTATGCACAATACCACTTTTCTTTTGGCTCGAGCGTTGTGGGCGTTTGCTTGGACGGTCACCGGAGTCACCGTGTTCAGACATGATTCAAGGATGTTGGAGGTGGAAAATGAACTGAATATGGCACTCGTACCCTCCTTATAGCGCCAAATTGTGCAGGTGATTTTTGGTTCACAACAATGTTAATAATTTATGGGCTGAGAGCTAGTTCAAATCCACGTGAATGGGCTCGTTGATTTGCACAAAGAACAAACGTGAGCTACCCCCGGAGGTTTTCTGGGAAAGACTCTCCGACGCTCAAGTCAGTAAAGTGTAAGAATGTAGAGAGAGAAAGTGAGGGAGAAGTTTGAGGTGTATTTACTATTTTTTGGATACCTTAGCATGTGCATGGCATGGAGTATTTATAGTACCATGAGAACGTAGGAGAAAACTGCCCCTGGTAGGTTGAACTGGACCTGGTAGGCTAATTTGGACCTGGTCAGCAACCCTAGACCTGGTAGATATGATCTGGACTAGGTTACTGTTCCCTGGACCTGGTAGATGTGATCTGGACCAGGTGGGTGCTTGAGCGTGGACTTAGTGGATCAGGCCCCCTATACAGAACTCGTCTTGTATCTGGGCCTGATCATCTTTTGTGGGCTTTCCTTGTGACGTGCCTCTTTCCTATGCTGATGGCTGGATTGGGCCTTGTCTTTTGATGTGGCTGGCCTAATAACTAATGAGTGCATTTTGCCCCATCAGTAATAAATCGTGGTAAATGAAAGATTGGATTGATAATGTATAATGTTTTGGTTTGTATCAATAGAGGTTGTTCCTTAGGAATTTTGTCCTAAGTTAGGTTGTAAAAGGTTTGGTGATTAATGAATTGATTTGCTTACTGATAAAAAAATAAAAAATAAAAAATAAATCGTGGTAATGGTAATGAATTTATAGTGTAATTTTGTTAAGGAGGAACCTTATAATCTCCATGGAAAACAAATTTTCATTCCCAAGCTTCAATTTTCTTCTTATTTTTCATTCCCATCCATTACCATTGGGAAGGGTGGTATTTGATGGGAATGGATATTTATGAAGAAAATTAGATAAATTGGAGTTAAGATAGCACCACCATGGGAATAGATTTTGATTTCCCTTCCATATTTAGTTATAAATTCATTCCCATTACTATGATTTATAACCGGCTACCAAACGGGCCTTAAGAGAATAACTAAAGAATAGCTAAGTTGAACAAGAATATATTACGATTATAGTACAACTAATTACATATTAGAATTATGATTTATACTTCTCTTTAACGGATAAAAGCTTAGAATTTAGAAACCATTGTAGCTATGAAAACTATTAGAAAAGCAAATGAATCTAGCTGAGTGCTATCCGGATTTTACATCATTAATTCATTTACTAAAAAAAATTATATTGAAAACTGCATTCGAATACCCGATTTCTGGATATCCGAAAATCCAGATATCCGGATTATCCGGATCGGATCAGATAATATGGTCCGAATATCCGGTTTCCGGATATTCGAAAATTCGGGTATCCGATTTTGCCCATCCTTATAGAGATTAGATGGAGTACCAATTGTACTAAAGGCTATTACACATTTTTACTGCCTTTAACAAAATCAGGTCATATCCCAGCCTTCTTATTTGGGATAAGAATAAGCTCAAAAGGTTATACATTTAATAAATTTAATTTCATTTCTATTTATGAATATTCTTTTGAGCTACATACAAACACACTATCTATTGTGAAATAAATAGGTTATGCACTAAAAAAGCTAAATAAGATTATATTTTATTGAAGTAAAATAACGATGTAATATGCGAAGGTCAAGATACAAGAGAAAAAAATTAGTAATAAATTAAATTATTACTATAAAACAATAAGGATGAACATGCGTTATCTCATGTTTTAATAATCTTGAACATTGAAACTATTTTCTTATATTTAATTAAAAAAATTATATTAAAATCTACAAAATAAAAATTAAATATAATTTAAATTACACCCACATACTTTGAAACTAGCAAAAATTATTAGTCACAAACGAGAATAATACTTTAGAACAATCAAACAATGAATCAAAGCCTTATTACCATAAGTGAGGTTGGCATGAACCAAAGTGCTTATTACGGGAGATCGTCCACATAGATTTTACTCCTCCATCCTGTACGGTCGAGAGCTTCAATCTCTTGCAAATCCATCTGCTTCATATCTTGTCGAACTCCTTCTAGCCAAGTCATTTTCGGTCTCCCCGACTGTAAGTTCAATGTATACTCAACAATGGGGGGTTGAATTGAGTATGTGTGTTTTTTCAAATTATTTTTCAAGTTTGTTTATCTATTCGTGAGAACAATGACAGAACAGTAATTAAAGAGTAAGGACACAAGGATTTAACGAGGTTCGGCTTCTAAACAGGCCTACGTCCTCCACTCTCTCACCATTATTATTAATCAACTCTGAATAATAACAAAGTTACACACTCAATCAAATGCTACAACTCTGTAACATTCAATTCCTCAATAGTTCACTCAGTGTTCACAGAACACTCCCCAACCACTTCCCTCTAAGTGGTTCAAAATAGAATATGAAAATCTCCGTAAGTTTTCTCTTAAATATGGATATGGAGATAATTTTTCTCTATGAATAAACTCCAGAAAATATGACTTGGTTTTCTATGGAAAGCAAGAGGATTTTTGGGTTTTTCAAAAGGTAGAGATTTTTTCAAATGAAAACCGTCAACCCAAAGTGTGCTTGGAGACTTGCCTAAATAGTGCAAACAAATTCAGTTGACACAAGTACAATAGTACTTGCTTCAGACTTTGTCTCCTTCCACTACATGTAGTGGGAAAGTACACTAAAGTCCAAACGAAGTACATTGCAAAGCTGATTTGGTGTATCATTTTTGTCCAAAACCTAAGTGATCAATATTTTTTAAAATAAATTTTCAAAAATAATTTGAACATAAAAATCGATATTGATCACTTAAGTGCACGTGCGTAATACTGAGGTCTATTTCCACAGTGGTCTCAGTACCACAAAGTTTACATCTGGTAAAGAGAATTGTTCTCAGCTTGTTCTTTGCCTGTTCTTTGCCTGTTCTTAGCTTGTTCTCTTTACTAGACATAAACTTTAACCCTTTTTTCTCTTTTCTTATAAACACTAGTCTTATTTTACTAAGTTTCTTTTACAAGAAGATCCTAGAAATACAGAAAATAAATAGCTCCAAGCTCTTGGCTTCTGATCTTCAAGTATCTCAAGGCCTTCGAGGTTTCCTTGATGAGTCCTCATTTGATTCAACCTGTTCATACACAAACATGCATAGCAATCAAGTATAGAGAACTGGTTTGTCATCATTCAAATCAAACATGGTTCAAGAATTTCCCCCTATTTGATGATGACAAACCATTAAGTTCCCCCTGAGAAAAGTAACCAATTGTTTCAGTTTAAAACAACTGTTCAGAGGAACTGGTTTTACACTATGCCTGCAGTCAGATTCATAATCTCAGATAATTAAAAAACACAGAATAAACTAAAGCACAATTAAACTGATTACAAGGTCAGTCAACTCATCACATTACTCAATAATTATTGAGTTTCAGCATTAGACTTATCAATATCAAGTGTAGCAGAAAAAATTCTAAGTTCACTTGGAAGATATACTTCCAGTTGGGATGGATAAGAGCATTTGATCTGAATTCAAAATACTCCTAGGCATGAAGCTGGGACATCTCTAACAAGGCCTGAACCTTGTTCAAGTTGTTACACCTGACACTAGGAACTTCACCTGTCCTATTCCCCCTTTTGGCATCATCAAATGACATAATAATCACAATATAAAAATTAGGAGAAGACAACAAGTAAAGTCAAGCACAAGCATAAATTGATACAGCATTCTAGAGATGTTGTCCCAAACAGTGAGTACCTGTAACTTACAATCCTAAAAGTTTAAAGTGCACACATGTTTAAAATTATACAGACCAGGACCACTCTGCATTGAAAAGTTTGGCAGAAGTGGTCAAAAACTAAGGATAGTGAAATTGTTCATGGGAGCCAGAAATAAGAAATTTTAAAAAATTTGTTGGCAGGGAAGGGGGTAGGTTAAGAAGAGTTGGAGTTAGCATCATTATCAGAATCCTCGGTGGAATCCTCTTCTTCCTTTTTTGCACTCTCCTCCTGCTTCTTCTTCTTGACTTGAGCAATGATGGGGACTGGTTGTTGGGTGGTCTTGGGCTTGATGCTGGATGAGGAGGCAAGATTTTCTTCATGGCTGTCCATCCTTGTTGATATGTTCTTGAGTGATCCATCCAAATAGGTACACAGAGCATTAACACTTGCCATCATCTGTTGAAAGAGGTTTCTATGTGTTTGGACTTGTTTGGACAGTGCCCCAATAGCTTCCTCAAACCTTGAGTTGTTTGTCCTCCTGACCCCACTAATCTTCTCTTCATCACTCATTTTCAGAATCCCACCCTCGAAGGTCATTCCCTTCTGACCTAAGATCTGGTTGGTTAGGACAGACATATTCTTTACCTCACCACTCAAAGGTACCTTCCTATCTTGAAATATCAGGGTAAGCCAGCCACCATAGGGAAGAGAGTGGTTTGACCTTTCAAGGATGCTAATCATGTGGGATAGCATAAGACCAGGGAGACTTAACTTGATCTTCTCATAGAGGCAGCAGATTATCACAGCATCCATTTTTCTCACATCCATCCTGCCCTGAGCCCTAGGGAGTACTATCTTAGAGGCTACAGTATGAAACAGCCTCATCACTGGTTCCCTTAGTTGGCTAATTACATAGCTGGAACCTTCAGAGGGTGGACCAATAAAGAGTGTGATCTAAATGTGTTATGTATTGACCTTTGGAATAGTAGGCCAGTTGTCTTTTGAATAAGGAAAAATTCACATGAATAATCCGGCCTTTGCGCGGTCTTCTCAAAATGGTCCGACCTTTTGATTAACTCAGAATAATCCCACCTTTCACTCTCATCTTCTCAAAATGGTCCATATGACCTGAAACCTACACAACCGGTCATTTTTTGAAAAAAAAATTAATTTAAACTAAATTATAATTTTTTTAAAAAAAAGAACACAAAACCAGACCCCCCACCCATTGCACCCTGCTCTCCACCGTGCCACCCTCCCTGCCCCCTAGCCTGACCACCCCCACCACCACCTGCCCCACCCGCCGAAAATCCCAACCGTGACCACCCCCCACCTTAATTCGCCCTCCCCAGCCACCCCACCCTGGTTCCCCCTCCCCAGCCACCCAGAAATCCTAAACCCGATTCCCCCTCCCCAGCCACCCCCACCCCAATTCCCCCTCCCCAGCCACCCCCCACCCGCCGATTCCCCCTCCCCAGCCATCCCCTACCCTAATTAAATGGTCGGACCATTTTGAGAAGACCGCGCAAAGTTCAGATTATTCATGTGAATTTTTCCTTTGAATAATCACAGAACCCCCCTCTAGGCACTCCAAGTACCTCCCCTATACTTCTTTTGGACAGAGTGATATCTACCCCTTCGACCTCACTCCAGACTTTCCCTTTATCTAATTTTCCCAGCTTAGAGTAGAATTCCTCAACACAGGATTCAAACACATCTAGCTTCTTACCAAATAGCCCTTCCCAACCCTGAAATTCTAAGGCCTCCTTAAACTCCTCTAAGAAGGATTGACTCAGCCAAGACTGTGGACATGCAAATCCAAAAAGTACACCCATACCACTTAATTCAAACAGTGGTTCAGAAGTGGTCTTAACTTTTTTCTTGGCTGAGGCCTTCTCAGGTATAGTGTCAGCCTTCCTCTTCTTCTCTGCAGGCAGCTTTGTTGCAGGTTTTGGGCTCTCAGATTTCTTGCCCTTCTTTTCCATGCTTTTTATCCTTTTCTTCTTCTCCTCCTTCTTTCCCTCAAGAGCCTCCTCAGCAGATTCCTTCTTGATTTCATCCTTACACACTATGGACCTTAGAGGTCTTGTTCTCTTGCTTGTCCCCTTATCCCTGTATATCACTCCTATTATCTCGATATCCTTATCATCCAAAGGGACAGTGATATGTGAATCAGCACCTTCAACCTTCTCTTCTGGTTCACCCATCTCTTCATCCTTCTCTTTTGGTTCACCCATCACTTCATCCTTCTCTTCAGTGCTTGGCACTGGTTTATTTGTGGTCTGTGAGGGTTATGATGGAGTCTTTTGTGATTGTGGAAAGGGAGATGGGGATTTGTCATTCAGTGGTGGAGATGGTGATGTAGTTTTGGACTTTGGTGGTGATGGTGGAGTCTCAGCTTTTGCAAGTGATGGTATCTTTTGTGGAGGAGATGAAGTTGTAGGCTGTGGAGAGGGTTGTTTAGGAGATGGAGAGGGTGATTTATTTGATATGGAGGGTGATGGTTAGATGGAGATGGAGTTTTCTGAGTTTGAGGTGGTGGAGATTTTTGGTGATGATGGTGGTGGTGATTCTGGAGATGGTGGTGGTGGAGTTTTTTCTTTGGGTTTGCATGCTTCCTTGGTTTCCCCAACAATTTTTTCAGTAGCATGGTCCTTAACCTTTTCCAACTTCTCTTCTGCTTCATGGTGTTCAGCAACCACTGCATCACTAGATTTATTTTCGACCTTTGAAGATGTGAATTTTGGTGATTGACTCAGAACCTTCCTTTTCTTCTTTGATCCCTTGTTCTTCTTCCTTCCCATTGTTGTTTGTTGCAGTAAATTGAAGGAGAGACAGAGTGAGAATTTTGTAGAGATATTCTTTGACGATGCTTAGGGTTTGAGAGGAGGGAACAGTTAGAGAGAGAGAGAGAAACGGTTAGAAAGAGATGATGAAAATGTGAAGGAGTTGAAATAAAATGAAAATGAGTTAGCAGTTATTAAGGAGACAAGGAGGAGGTTACTTTACACTACTCATTAGTCTACAACGGTCACCTGTCAGAGAAATTAACTTCTCAATTTCAAAATTGAAAATTCAGTAATGAACTGAGATAACCGTTGTAAGGGAAAACTGGTCTAACGATGGTCTGACGCTGATTCATTAAAAGCTTAAGGCACCTATCAGTTAGGCAACTTAGAGGTACCACACATTGGACATAAGAATTTTATGAGCACTTGCATATATGACAATTAAATGTTAACCAACCCTGCTTCTGGACACTAAGGATCAATATTGCCAAACTGATCAAAAGGGAAAAAGATAAATCCTAACGAACTAGGATCTAATCCTTACCATACCAAGTAATCTGCGGAGTTTGACAAACACTTCCCTGCTCAGGGGCTTAGTGAAGATATCATCTAATTGCTCCTTAGATCTACATAACTCAAGATTAACATTTCCTTTTTCCACATTGCCTCTGAGAAAATGATGTCTGATTTCAATATGCTTGGTTTTAGAATGTTGGACAGGATTTTTAGAAATTTTTATGGCACTGGTGTTATCACATAATATGGGAACACTTCCAGAACAGACCCCAAAATCCTTTAGTCGTCTCTTTATCCAAAGTAATTGAGCAAAGCACAAAGCAGCAACTATGTACTCTGACTCAGCTGTGGATAAGGCAACTGAATTTTGTTTCTTTGATCCCCATGAAATGAGACAAGAACCTAAGAAGTGAGCGCTTATTGAAGTGCTTTTCCTATCAACATTAAAACCAGCATAGTCAGCATCAGTGTATCCTAAAAGATAAAAATTGCTTCCCTTTGGATACCACAAGCATATGTCCTCTGTACCACTCAGGTACCTGAAAATCCCCTTAACATCTTTTAGATGAGACTCTTTTGCGTTGCTTTGAAATCTAGCACATAACCCAACTGAGAACACTATGTCTAGTCTACTAGCTGTTAAGTAGAGAAGTGAGCTAATCATACCTCTGTATATCTTATCCTCAACATCCTTTCATTTCTCATCTAGGCTCAATTTAGAAGAGGTAGGAATAGGTGTACCATAGGACTTGCTATCTTACAGACCATATCTCTTGAGCAGCTCCTTGAGATACTTTTGTTGGTGGATCATGATTCCATCATCCACTTGCTTGATTTGGAGCCCTAGGAAGAAGCAAAGTTCTCCCATCATCATACTCATCTCAAATTCACTTTTCATTAGGTCTACAAACTCATCACACAAAACAGAATTAGTAGCCCTAAATAGAATATCATCAACATATACTTGGACCACTAACTGATCTGTTCCCCTTTTCTTTAAGAATAGAGTTTTGTCCGCTGAACCTCTCTCATAATGATTTTCAATAAAAAAAACTAGAGAATCTCTCATACCAAGCACGAGGGGCTTGTTTGAGGCCATAAAGAGCTTTGTCTAACTTTTAGACATGATCTGGACAATCTCTATCCTCAAAGCCAGGGGGCTGCTCCACATACACATCTTCTTTCAAATATCCATTTAGAAAAGCAGTTTTAATACCCATTTGAAAGAGTTTGAACTTCATGTGAGCAACAAAGGCAATTAAAATTCTTATTGCCTCAAGCCTGGCTACTGGAGTAAAGGTTTCACCATAGTCTATTCCCTCTTGTTGGTTAAACCCTTGAATTACTAGCCTGGCTTTGTTTCTGACTATAGTGCCCGAGTCATCCAATTTGTTTCTGAAGACCCATTTGGTTCCAATAACTGACATCTCATTGGTTCTTGGTTCAAGGTGCCAAACCTGCTTTCTCTTAAACTGGTTCAACTCATCTTGCACAGCCAAGACCCAATCAGGATCAGTTAGTGTAATCTTATAGTCAGTTGGTTCTATGTGAGATAAGAAAGAAAATTATGCACAAAAATTCTTCCAAACAGAATTTCTAGTTTGGACTCCTATTGATGAATCACTAATGATTTGATCAGAAGGGTGAGAGTTTCTTTGCTTAAACATACCCTTTCTTACAACATTTGAAGTTAGAACCAATGTCTGTACTGGTTCCCCCTATCTCATTCTGAATTTGAGAGGGTGAACCAGTTTCTTCAGTGTTCTCTCCAACTTAATCTTCAGATGGATGAGACGGAGAGTCATTGAGTTCAACAACCTGTTCAGCATTTACCTCTGCTGCACCAGACCCATTGTTGTGTTCAGGAGACGATGGAGGCTCTGGTTCAGCAGTGTTCTCTGGTTCAGCTCCAGTGAAGTTTGTCATCCTATTCTCAAAACCTTCATCTTCATCTACCTGCACAGGCTTGTTGAACATGTTAGTTTCATCAAACAACACATGGATACTCTCTTCAACACACAAGATTGTTTTGTTGAAGACTTTATATGCCTTGCTATGAGGAGAGTACCCAATGAAAACAGCTTCATCTCTCCTGGGGTCGAACTTATCCAAACTGGTCTTGCCATTGTTGTGTACAAGACACTTGCAACCAAATATTCTTAAATGTTCAATGTTTGGTTTTCAACCCCTTAGAAGTTCATAAGGTGTTTTTCTTAGTATTGGTATTAGCATAACTCTATTAAGTATGTAGCATGATGTGCTCACAACATCAACCAAGAATTTCTTTGAGAGACCACTCTCTCCAGAAGCATGGTTCTAGCCATTTCTTCTAGAGTGAGATTCTTTCTTTCAGCTACTCCATTTTATTGTGGAGTTCTATGAGCTAAAAAGTTGTGAGAAACACCATGCTCTATACAATAAGTTATGAAGCTAACATTATAAAACTTTGATCCATGATCAGATCTGATAGATGCCAACTGATGATTAATCTTGTTCTGGACCTGTTTCACTAGAATTTCAAATTCATGAAAGGTTTCATCGTTATATTTCAAGAATATGGTCCAAGTGAAACGAGAGTAATCATCAATTAAGATAAACACATAACTAAAGCCATTTCTACTTTGTACACGCATTGGTCTACATAAGTCCATGTGTACAAGTTCAAATGGCATGGAGGAACTAACCACTTTCCTTGGTTTAAATGATGATCTGACATGTTTGCACTTTGCGCATTCTTGGCAGATCCGGTCTGCCACATATTTGATGTTAGGTAAACCTATCACCAAATCTTGTGATCTCAACTTGTTGAGCAAAGTGAAGCTAACATGTCTTAACCTTTTATGCCAAAGCCATTGGTCATCCTCTACAACACTAAGACATAGAGCATTGTTCTGTTTGGAATTTGACTTAAGTATGTGATATACACATTGTTATGTCTAGTTCCTTCATAGACAAGTTCCCTTGTCTTAGGGTTCAATATGTGACAAGTGTTTGATTCAAAATTCACTTTATTTCCCTTGTCACATAGTTGAGAGATGCTAAAAAGGTTATGTTTCAAACCTTCTACATAGTAAACATTGTCAATTGCTTGGGAGAGTGACTTACCAACCTTACCTACTCCTTTGATAAGTCCTTTGCTATTATCACCAAATGTCACGTGCCCTCCCTCGAATGCAGTGAATGAAAGGAATTGTTCTTTATCCCCGGACATGTGTCTTTAGCAACCACTGTCCAAGTACCAATATGGCTTTCCTTTCACTCGTACCTGCATTAGCAAATTAAAGGTTAGTTTAGGAACCCAGACCAACTTGGGTTCCTTGTTCTTTGAAACATTCTCAACCTTGACCTTCCTAGCCCACACCTGTTTGGTGCAGGTTTTGTTTTTCTTGTCATGTTTCTTTTTAGTGAAGCAATTGTTAGTAACATGACCACTTTTACCACAGTTCGTGCAAACATGCATGTCCTTGGCAAAAATATACTTGCCTTTCTTGAATTCATTCAACCATGTGTTGTCTTTGCCTAGAACAGTTGTAGAACTAGATCCGGAATACCGTAAGCCAAACCTTTGAGAATTTCCAGGTTGAGATGTGAGGATGTTTAGGGTTTTCTGAGCATCTAACATTTTGTTCAATTGGTTCATACAATATGTTAGCTTATTCTCCTTGTTTTCAAGCCTAACTTCATTTTGTTTCTCAAAAGATTTCAGATCAAGTCTAGTCTTTTCAAGTTCATCTTGTAGTCTTAAGAACAGGGAGGGATCTGGTTCGTCACTGGTCTTCTTGATGTTTTCTTGTTTTAGCAAGATGAGTTCAGCCTCAAGATCACAGATCTTAGGTGTGCACTCATCATGTAAAACATCAAAAACCTCATCAAAGGCAGTGGGAGAACCAGTCTCTTTAGAAACCTTAAGATCACCATATTCCTTGTGTATATCTTCAAGTTTTTCAATTAAGTGGTCATATTATGACATCAGATGTACTCAAGGTACATGTATCTTTTAGCAGTTCAAAATTTGAATTATGTGTAAAAAATTCCTTGAACTCATTAAACCCCTTTTCATTTTTTTCAAAAAATTCATCCTCTTTAGGGACTGGTTTGGAGTTTAATGTCTCAAGCTCTATTCTTTGCTGATCTGCTGTCATTTCAAGTTTAGAATATTTTTTCTTTAAGTTCTTCACAAATAAGCTCAAGTTCAGCAGATCTAGCACCACATATTTCATAATCTCGAACTGTTTCTTTTAGTTTCTTTTTGTTGTATTGGTAGGCAGACCCAACACTAATGCATTGATTAATGGTGAACTCAAGATAATCAAGTAATTCATCCCTATCTAGATTATGCATGTTTGCCTTTATTTCATCTGGAGTGCTTCCACCAGCCATGAGACAGAAAACTTCTTTTTCTTCAGAACAGATCTCAGACTGGTCTGCGGATGTGAAAGCAGTAAGGCAGAGATTTGCTTCTTCTACATCTTCCTCATCTTTTGATTCTGAATCTCCCCAAACTGCAGCAAGCATAACTCTCTTGAAAACCTTCTTCTCAGCCTGGACTCTAGGATTTCCCTTAGGATTCTTCCATGTTGGAAACTCGTTAATCCTGTGCCCCACTTCACCACATGTAAAGCAACCAGCATTGGAATTGGTTTTCCGGAACTGTCCAGAACTGTTTCTTCCTTTTGAAAACTTACCCTTGGATTTTGTCCTAAGGTATTTTTCAAATATTCTAGCCATAAGACTGAGATCATCTTCATCCTCCTCTGATTCTTCTGCTTTGAGAACCATCTCTTTGTTTTTTGAACTAGTTTCAGCCTTTGAATCTACCAACATCTCATTAGTCATCAATGAACCAATGAGTATTTTCAGAGATAATGTGGTTAGATCCTTTGCTTCTTGAATGGCTGTAACCTTGGGCATCCATTTGCCTGACAGGCTTCTTAACATTTTCCTCACCAACTCTTCACTTGAGAAGGTCTTCTCTAATGACTTTAGTTCATTTACAATGGTCATGAACCTTGTAAACATATTCTTGATGTTTTCTTCTCTAGTCATCTCAAAGACCTCATACTTTGACATGAGTATGTCAATCTTAGACCTTCTCACTTCAGAGTTGCCCTCACAAGCAAGCTCCAGAGTATCCCAAATTTCCTTTGCAGATGAACAAGCTAGGATTCGATTTACCTCACATTCTGTAATTCCTTGTTGAACAAGTGACATTGCTTTTGCATTCTTTTCCAGCTTCTTGTAATCCTCACTTGTATATTCTTCTTCAGACTTTGGCACAATGAGCCCTTCCCGATTCTTCTTATGAATGGACATGGGTCCATTTTTAACAATCATCCAGCATTCATAATCTATTCCAATGATAAGATTTTTCATGCAGTTCTTCCACCATGAGTAGTTTGTGCCATTGAACTTGGGGAGTCTGGAACTGCTTGATTCTTAAGTATTCATCTTCTTTCTCCTCTAGGTAGTTAACCCTTTGAAAAGTTAGGCTCTGATACCAATTGTAAGTTCAATGTATACTCAAGAAAAGGGTTGAATTGAGTATGTATGTTTTTTTCAAATGGTTTTCCAAATTTGTTTATCTATTTATGAGAACAATGACAGAACAATAATTAAAGAGTAGGGACACAAGGATTTACAGAGTTTCGGCTTCTAAACAAGCCTACGTCCTTCACTCTCTCACCAATATTATTAATCAACTTTGAATAATAATAAGGTTACACACTCAATCAAATGCTACAACTTTGTAACATTCAATTCCCCAACTATGAGCTCTAACAGTTCACTCAGTGTTCACAGAACACTCCCCAACCATAAGTTTCTCTTAAAGATGGATATGGAGATGATTTCTCTCTATGAATAAACTCCAGAAAATATGACTTGGTTTTCTATGGAGAGCAAGAGGATTTTTGGGGTTTTTCAAAAGATAAAGATTTTTTCAATTGAAAACCTTCAATCCAAAGTGTGCTTGGAGACTTGCCTAAATAGTGCAAACAAATTCAGCTCACACAAGCACAATAGTACTTGCTTCAGACTTTGTCTCCTACCACTACATGTAGTGGGAAAGTACACTAAACTCCAAACTAAGTACATTGCAAAGCTGATTTGGTGTATCATTTTGGCAGCTTTCCAAAACCTAAGTGATCAATATTTTTTAAAATAAATTTTCAAAAATAATTTGAACATAAAAATCGATACTGATCACTTAAGTGCACGTGCGTAATACTGAGGTCTGTTTCCACAATGGTCTCAGTACTACAAAGTTTATATCTGGTAAAGAAAACTGTTCTCTGCTTGTTCTTTGCCTGTTCTTTGCTTGTTCTTAGCTTGTTCTCTTTACTGGACATAAACTTTAACCCTTTTGCTCTTTTCTTATAAACATAAGTCTTATTTTACTAAGTTTATTTTACAAGAAGATCCTAGAAATACAGAAAATAAATAGCTCCAAGCTCTTGGCTTCTGATCTTCAAGTATCTCAAGGGCTTCGAAGTTGCCTTGATGAGTCCTCACTTGATTGAACCTGTTCATACACAAACATGCATAGCAATCAAGTATAGAGAGCTGGTTTGTCATCATTCAAATTAAACATGGTTCAACACCTACCACGTTTGAAATCCCCTTGATCTCACTCTTCCACTCTTTGTATCAATGCTCCCTAAGGTCTCCGTATTACACGCCAAAACCAATGCAAGCGATTTTCTTTTAGCTTGCTCGCAATAACCACTAAATTAAAGTAATAAAGTAGTTAATTAGTATATTTTATAAAAGTTTGCTACGCCAAATAGTAAAACTAAGAGTCATATATATGTCTTACGGCGACCGGTCCCTTTCAGCCCATGTATCTTCACCCTTGGGTCGATGGGTTCGTCGACCTTTGTCTAAAGAATCCCACTTACAATCACAATGATAAGATGTCATGGCGTTCATTGTCGTAACAAGCGTTATTTGAATGTGCAGCTGCCTTCTAAAATGTCCTTATTGACCCTGAAACCAAACCAAGATGTCATATATTCAAAACTAAGATGTTTTAGGTTAAATGTTAAGCCAGTGCACCGGTTTCAACACGTCGGATCATGGACTACTTAGCTTTTCTTCCTTGTATTTGTCATTATTATTGTCAAATTATAAATATGTTTAAAATTATTGGAATATTTTAAGAACTTGTGTTTATCAAGTACAAAGCTTGAATGGATTTCAATTAGGATTATTTATTTTAGTAACCAGTATTTAAAGTACCTTTCGAGTTTTAGTAACCAATAATCTAACATTTGGATTATTAGCGAATAATCCAACCTTTGCATCTATATCTATATAATAATCCAACCTTTGAATTTTTAGCAACCAATGGAGAAAACTTGAAAATGAGAAGTTGTTTTCTAGCATCAACAAACACATAATAAAGTTGAAAACAATCGCCAATATTCAAAAACTTGAAATGTTCAAAGTACCTTCATAAAACTCATGCTATGACATTCAGCAATGCCAAGGAACTCTAAGAGTGAACATTTTCCAGTAAAAGCGTTGATTGTTTCATTTTTGAATTTGATATGATCAACAATATCATCTATAAAATTGTTTGGACATGGGTCACGTTTAGAAGGGATCCTAATTTTGCGATGAGTTTTGGGTCTTATTTTTTTGAAATAATTTTTATGACAATTTTCAACATTTAAATAGTAAAATTTTTGTTGTGATATAACTAGTGGCGGATTTTAGAATAGACATATATATATTAGGAAAATTTCATCTCTAAATAAGATTAGAGACGAAATTTAATGCATAATTTAGTATGAACTACTTTAAGACAAAATTATTTAATTTATCTAAAAAAAATTTAGAGAAGTATATATATAGAGCCAGATTAAACACTTTTAGAGAAGATTTTTAGTAAATAATTAGGATTTCTTTGTATTCAAACTAGAAATTCATTCATTTTTGGTTTCATTTACTCATCGATCAATATTCTTAGTTCTTCAAATGAATTTATTGAAGTGTGAGAAGAGAATCATGAGTAACGTAATTATATCTACCGTAAAAGAAATTTCAAATTTCATTTGAATTGAATACCAAATTGTATTCAATAAAACTACAGTTTGAATTTATGAAGAAATTAAAAAAAAAAAACATATTAACTCACCACATCACGGACTGTTTTTAAAACTTTATAGAGCTGCTCTAGGTCATCATGATCCACACCAAAAACTACCTTAATCTGCACCAAGTTAAACAAAAAAAAAAATCAGTTTCATCTAGGTCATCATGGTCCACCGCAACACGCACTTCAATCAATTATTTTTAAAAAAAAAAATTAAATATGAATCAATCAAACTACATTAATCTACAACAAATTAAAAAAAAAAGTCAGTTTCATCTCATTGTCTCTTCAAAGGTTTATAGGACTCAAAATCAGCACAAAATTTCTCCAAATCATAGCTATTATTATTAGAAATTGGAATCCATTTCCTTCCTAATGAGAAACTCAAGCTCTTCATCACAGCCATTTCAGACGATTTCTCTGCTGAACAATACTTTCCAAAAACAAATGAAGAAATTACAGAGAAGAAAAAAAATAAGATAATGCAACATACTTATAATTAGAAATCAGAATCCGTTGGGAAAGGAAAGCAAATCGTTCCATGTGTTTATCTTCGTTTTTTATGTACAGGAGTCAAACTTTGAAGACTAATGTTGAACAACCGATCGAGAAATAAGGAAAAATTTGAGATATAAGGAAATTCTTGTATTCTTCTATAAAAATGAGGAAATTCAAAAATTGAGAAAGAAAAAACTAGCCGTTGGGAATACGTGGTGAGATCTGATTTGTTGAGGGAAGAATGTGGCGAGGTCTTTTCAAATACACGGATTGCAACTAGAGTTTTAGGTGAACTGAATTTTTTATTTTTTTTGGAAATGAATTGAGCTTTATTTTAATTTAAATTAATTGAATAGCAATTTTTATGGTGGGCTAGGTGAACCATATTTTTTATACTTTGTCCCCTTATTATTGCAACAATTTGACTTTTGTCACTGTTTATTGGGCAACTTTGACTGTCTCCAATTTTATTCACATAAGAAAAAATATAGTCAAATGAGATATCGTTTAATTCGGCTCGACGTTTATTTTTTTAATATATAGCTTTTATAATTTTTTATTATATGTATTTACAGATATATTTATTTAAATTTGTGTGTTGAGAGATGTGAAAAATAAACGTTGCAAACAAAAGGTGACAAAGGGAGTATCTTAGACCAAAAAATACCAGAGCTTTCTCGAACAATGAACAACATAATGGTGGGATTCGTGCCTTGGTGGGAACTTACCCTATTTCTATTGTGCCAACCATTCATGTTAATTTTGGTGATCAAATTTGAACCTACTTAATAACGAAATCTGATAAAAGAGGATAGGTCGGATTAATATTCTTAATCTGTTTAGCCAAATGGGTTAAACCAATTAAACCAACTGAATTAGGTTCAAATTCTTATTTTGCTTTGCGATAATATTTTTAACGTATTTTTTATTTTGTTTAAACAAATAATAAAACCCAGTTGTGTGCTCGAAAAATTGAAATTATATTCACAAGCATTCAATTTTTTCCTTTCATGCGGCCATCCCACAACAATGAACAAAAAAAAAGTTTATTTACTACACCCTGCGTTCCCATTTGTTTGTCCTATATAGAATCTTGACACTATTCATAAGGTCGGAGAATCTTCTAAATTACTCTCAACATATAAAAACATAATACATTCATGTGGGGTCTTGTTTGATTCGTCTCAATAAGTACGTTATTAATATCCAATTATTATAATTTTTACACATATAAAACAAAAGATATATATTTAAGGTCAAATAAATGAATTGGCATGAGTGTAAAGTCAAACAGGACAAACAAATGGCAATGGAGGGAGTATATTTTATTAGCTATCAAAATTCTACGGTAATTATAAAGTAAAAACTTTATATGACAAACTATATTAATTAATATGGTTGTCTTTCTCATGGGGCGGATCCATAAATTCAAATCAAAGTTAGCATTATATGATTTATATCGTCATCTAAGCTATAATAAAAAAAAAAAAATTATTTTTTTTACTATAAGATTTTATAAAAAAAAAAAAGTTGTTGCTTAGGAAGCAACAAATTATGTTAACAATTGTAGTAAATAGACAACTTTAATATAAGTTGTCATGTACCATTATTTTCTAAATATAAAGTTAAAAATTAAGACGTACCAAGGACGAGAGTGCCAAACAAGTTACAACGTATACATAATGTATCGAAAAAATATATTCTAATTAGAATTATATATCTTAATTGTTAAGTTATGCGCTTTCAAACGTGGAAGAGTGGGATCAGGGGAATTCCAACGTGGTAGGGTGAAGACCGAAAATGACTTGGTGGGAAGGAGTTAGAAAAGATATGAAGTAGTTGGATTTACAAGAGATTGAGGCTCTCAACCGTGCAGGGTGGAGGAGGAAAATCTATGTGGACGACCTCTCGTAATAATAACTTTGGTTCATATAGTCGACCCCCACTTATGGGAATAAGGCTTTGATTGATTGATTCATTGTTTGTTAAGTTATGCGCTTTCTTTTAACCTTTTGATGATTGAGTATTTTTGATGGACATCTTCTTATAATTTAGATTTATATTTTTATTTTAGAACAAAGAGATGCGATTTATAGGAGATAAATACTCCTTTATCCATGACGACCTAAGACACATGGGGTCAGTACTCATCAGTAGTTTAGACCGTTTGACTAGCAAACATAATGGAACATACTTACCAAAGCACGAAAAAGGGACAAAAGAAGGGATTGAATTTATATAAACAAAAGGCCAATCCCAATTCATGAGAATTAATTTTAATAAAAACAATAAAGAAGAATAAAATATACAATGCTTACGATGTATAAAGGGGCAACAAAAATACTAAAATAACGTAAATTAACATTAATTATACTGAACTACACTTTATTTTTGCATTTATTCCTAAATTGTTATTATTAGTTTACGAATTATAATAAATGTTTAAATATAACCCTTAGGGTCCGTTTGGTAGTCGGTCATAAAATGGAGGTGATGAGAATGAATTTATAACTAGATTTGGAAGGAAAAACAAAATTCATTCCCATGGTGGTGCTACTTTAACTCAAATTTATCTAATTTTCTTCACAAATATCCATTCCCATCTAATACCACCCTTCCACATGGTAATGGATGGTTATAGAAAATAAGAAGAAATTTCAAGTTTGAGAATGAAAATTATGTTTTCCATGGGGATTTTGAAGTTTTTCCTTAACAAATTACACTTTCAATCCATTACCATTACCATTACCACAATTCATTACCAACAACCAAACGAACCGTTAGGGTAGTTAAGAATGTATATATAATTATCCTTTATATATAGGAAAAAACATAGAATAAGTGTAACACCCCTTATTTTTTGGGTTAGGATTTTAAGTAATTAGTTTGTCTTTCCGGTTGTCTTAAAGATTTATTTCGAAAACAATTAAGAAATTCCCTATTTTATAAATGGAAAATCTTTTAAAAATTATTTTCCGAGAATTTATGTTATTAATATTTTATAATGTGTCAAACTAATTTTTTTTTATGATGGCTATCTTATATTATTTCATTTGGCCTCAACCTGTTAGGTTCCTAAATCTTCACCTTAAAGCAATTCAAGGTTGTGGACCGACTCAAATTTATTGCTGAATTAATGACAAGTTGGCTAAATAGGGGTTAGAAGTAATTTTAGTCCCATCTTGATAACCGGACTTGAAAAGACTTTCCACTTGATTTCTGGCCCATTGATTCAAGTTGAGCCCAACTAAACTCTGAGCCCATGCTTTTTACCTTGCCTTACCCAAAAAGGGCCAAAGCCCATTAGCTCTTGCCACTCAAGCCCACACGGCAACACCCTTTTTTTATTAAGTATTTTCCAAATCTTTAAATTAGATAAGGATTATAACCAAAAATCTTATTTTTATTATTTTCTACTTATTTTTAGGAGTTCCCTCAACAAACCAAAGAACCTATAAAAACCCCCTCCACATCACTATCTCATAGCACCCTCAAAGAAATCATCAACAATTGTTTTGATTCTCTAAAATCAATTCCACATAAAAGCTTCAAGCCTTATTCTTCATCAATTTCAACAGCAAAGATTGAATCAAGAACACAAAAGACCCAAGGCTTTTGTTCGAACCACACGGCCGAACCACCAAAGAATCTTGGTTCAATTTGTTGCTCATATTTCGTTAGGTAATTAGATGTTTTATTTAATTCTAGAATAAATTAAATTTATAATAGTTTAGAACATGTTAAGAATTGCTAAAGATTGTATTTTTGATGTTTGAATTATTATTATTGATATTAAACAATTGCATGATTATAAGTATGTTGTTGAGTGTATGAATTTATTTCTTGATCAAATCTTGTTATTTCTTGATGAATTTTTCGTGGGAGTTTCTTTACTGGTTTATTATGAATCAAGATTTATTTCGTGTCAAAATTCGTTCTTTTCTTGCTTATAACAATTTAAACTGTCAAATTGGTAAAACTGTCCAAATTTAATTTACGAATTTATTAAAATAATTACTCAATTTGGATGGCTACGAAAATTTAGGTGAAATTCCAAATTAGTGTTTTACAGCTTGTGCTAAGTTTTCGTAATTTTTAGACTTCGTTTGCTATGGCAGAAAATTCTGAAACTGATTATAGTCTAATCTGATCGGTTAGTTATAAAATCCCTTAAAATTAGTAAATTATGCTATTTTTGGACTAAACTTATGCACGTTAAAACCATGAACATAGATTTATCTTTAATCAAAATTTCCAGAATATTAATGACCTTTAAATAGTTGTTCTTTAATTTAAATCAGTAAAATCGGATTGCGTAAAATAGTGTGATTAAATTACTAAATTACTTTTAAAGTATATCTTGTCGAATCTCTTGTTCAAATTATGATTCTTAATGACTTTCTTGATTTAATTTTAATAAGTGAATAAGTTCTTGAATTAAATTGTTAATCTTGACCTTATTAATTAAATTCTTTAATTATGTTTTATTGATTATTATCTATGAAGATGCCGTGAATATTGTTTATAAATAAGTTTGGATTTTTGTTTAACTATTAGATGATTGAAATCTATTTATTGAACTATGTATGTTTATGAAGTACTCTGTTTTGCTTTGTGATCATGTTGAATTATCTTCGTTGAATTTGTGTGATGTTTTTGAGTGATTGAAGTGTTTGGATTAATGAGTAGTTGATAGCCTAAGTTGTTGTTGAGTTTAGAAGTCAAAGTTAGGGTGTTTGACGTAGATTTGACTAAGTGATAAGTGGGATTGACTTAGATTCAGGTTATGACTTTGGATAAAGTTAAAGATAATAATAATATAAACATCGAAGGAACGGAAACAGAGTAAGAGGATATTTTTTTGTTTCGATCTCTGCCTAGTAAAGGCTTGGTATTTAAGATGGCCAACATACGTGCCACACCTCCCTTTCTTGGGATTTCGAACATCTCAGTTCCGATTACGGCCACCTAGTACTCTCGATTATGGTGCACTCCACCGGGTTTAAGGAATTGACGGCCGGTATGAACACCAATATAAAAGGAAAATAAGTTTATTAATAAAAGTTAATAATAATGATGATGGAACAACGGGGTACAATTGTTGTATGTGGATGTCAAACCAAAGGAATTATGGAGTACATCTATTGTGTGTGAATGTCGTAATGATGGAGTACAACAGTTGTGCGTGAATGTCGGAACATTGGGGCGATGGAGTACAATTCTTGTATGTGTATGTTGAACCTATAAAAGATAATAAGAGAACCAATGGAATGATGGAGTACATCTGTTGTGCGTGAATGTCGGAATGATGGGGTACATCAGTGTGCGTGAATGTCGGACCAATGGGACGTTGATAAGTAAATGAAATTCGTAAAGTTGAATTGATGAAAGATAAGTAATTAAGTAATGAACGATGAGTTATCATAATCTATGGTGTCTAGAGTCTTGAGGTGACTTAGCTAGTGAGTTGGTTTGGTTATATTATGCATGTTCCGCTGCGTTGTCTAATTGAATTATATACTTAATAGAATTATGATCATGGGTGTGTTTATCTTGTTGATATCGTGAATTGGGTGTACTGCGTACTGATTATTATATTTTTGATTGCGTTCTACGATCAATTAGAACATTCTAATTACTCCCCACTGACTGTGCACCCCCCATTCCCCTTTCAGGTGATGAAGAAGAATAATTCGGGTGTTCGCGAGGGTTAGGATTTGTGAGCTGGCAAGCGTAGCAATTTAACTACCCGATTTAATAGTAGTCCTAGCCTAATGTTTAACATCTCTAGTTTGTTATAGTATTCTAGTAGTTTAATGAAAACTTTGGGATATTTCTAGTTTTGATTGGATAATTTTTGAATAATAAATGGCTAAGTATTAGAGCTTCCTCTTTCGTTTTAAGACTTGTTTATTATAATTTCATTTATTAATGATTCGTATTGTTGTTTTCTTCGAAAACAACGTTGCTAAAATACGGGTCGTTACAATAAGATTCACCAAAGTAATGTGTATGAAAAAAGTTGTGGGCCTATTGTTGTGGTGGACACGCAATAGGTCGGACATGTGTTGCATAGTCGTTGAATCATTGTAATTGTTATAATCTGCTTTCGTCCTCCTCTTGAACATTTGGCGTGCACTTGCGGATACGCATCAGTTCTGTGAGGGGTGTATACACTAGGGACACTCTGTCGACAAGCTGCAGGCCGAGCCGAAAAGTCCGAGACGGGATGAAAGAGGCCCTATCGCGTTCACTTTCCCAATTAATAATCTTGAATAATAATTGCTCTAAAATTTATGAATTGGTTAATCATGGTTTAGTTAATGCTTCATGTTTCTTTTGTGTCAACTGTTTTTAAACTAAAACCGTTTTACAGGATAGAGTCAATCATACTCCGTTTTTCTGATTTTTGTGTTATTGTTTGTTTGTTGTTTTCCTTCGGGGTTTTGTGCAGGTGAGTAGTAGGGATGGCTTACTTGTTTGAGGCTGACGAGGAATCTTTGTTGAGGCTAGCTAAACCATTTGATCATAGGCTTTATGCTTTAGTAGAACAGCTTGTAATGAGTTATTTTAACTTTTAATGTTTTGGATTTAAACTTTGTACGGCTTTGGTATTATGAATAAAATCTGCTTTGAAATTTGAAAACATTACGATCCTGGTTTTACTTATTTATATACCCATTTCTTATCAGAGGTGGGCGTACGAGTAGCAACTTTAGAAATTCGGGCTATATTTTTGGTAAAAAAATAAGTTTTATAAAGGAAGGAAAAGGTCCGATTTTTTGGGGCTGTTACAGTAGCGTAGGAGTAGCAACTCTAGAAATTCGGGCTAAGTTTTTGGTAAAAAAAATTAACTTTTATAAAGGAAGGAAAAGGTCCGAATTTCCGGGGTTGTTATAGTAGCGTACGAGTAGCAACTCTAGAAATTCGGGCTAAGTTTTTGGTAAAAAAAAAATTAAATATAAAGGAAGGAAAAGGTCCGAATTTCCGGCGTTGTTACATATATAAGGAAAGAGGAGGTCGCGACAGTGTTCAAGTGAATTACACTTTTACCCCCATGCCTTAACTAAATAACAAATGGTCCTTTAAGTTTGTTACATTTACTTTTTCACGCTTCCTAAAACATAACGTTAAATGAATATATATTTAGATATATATATTAAAAAAGTACACATTGAGCCGAATCAAACGAGATCTCACTTGACTATATTTTTCCTTATATATATAAAATTAGAGAGAGTCAAAGCTATACAATGAATAGTGACAGAAGTCCCTTATACAGCAAACATACAGAGAAGAAGGTTATACTACAACACTAGGTAACAATTTAAATTGCGCAAAAAAATGAGGCTCTTTTGCAAGAACACTATTAACAGGTAACACACAAATGAAATGTCTCGATTTTTGGAGCTGAATGACATAAAAGAGTCTTGCTAATGGTTTTTAAGACTTGAAATTTTCCAAATTTGTTTGAGAGATTGAAATCAAATTGCAAATGCTTGCTTTTTTGCCATGATTTCTTAAACCTCTTAGAGGGAATTGAAGTTTGGGTTGCTTCTTTGATTGGTAAATATGATATGATGTGATCAACGATATCATCTGTAAAATTGTTTGGACATGAGTTGCATCTAGTAGGGATCCTAATTTTGCGATGAGTATTGGGTATTTTTTCTAGTGATTGTTCCTCATTTTTCATTGAGTTCATAGCCATTTATGTGTGAGGATTTATGGAAGAAATTTCTATTTCTTTTTTTTTTTTTTAAATGGTTTTTATGATGAATTTTCACTATTTAAATAGTAAAAAATTTGTAGTGATGTAGTTAGTGGCGGATTTTAGAATAGACATAAAACCATCTCAAATTTGAGATATGTAAGCTGATAGGCTGTCGTCGAGCCTACCAAAAGTAAATTTCCTAACTCAGACTTACTAATGCTAGTAAGGGCAAGTAAGGGTCGAACCCTAGAGAATAACGTTAGTTGACCAAAGACAATGAGTATAGACAAGCTAAGTCGATATTGGATTATATGATTGGAAGTCAAATAACTACAAGACACTAAATTAGGTGTCTAAAACAAGGAAATAAATACTAAGGTTAGGGGATTAACGACTCGATACCACCATGAATTATGGATCGGTCAAAACTTAGACTTAGGTCGTGGTTAAAGGGGAGGTCATTCTATGATCACACTACTCTTTCGAGCTAGCGTGACGACCGGGAAGACATATACTACTTACTTTCGTAAAAGACACACCTAATAAGTCATAAGCACGAATCACGAAGACCGGTAACTTTCCCTTGATCGAAGGCCCAACTTTCGTGGTGCTTCCATCAATCGGGCGAAGGGAGTAATCACCCACGTTCACCTTTCGATCCTTAGGTGGGGATTCTCCTATGAATCTAATGCTAGCTAAACATGAGACTCAACATCAACGAACCTTCGGTACCGATTGTAAAACCCGGTCCTTAAAAAACAGAGGATACAAGCGGAAGATAGGGCACCGGACGGGAATGCCACTTAAGTTCTAAGAAACATAACTAACCCAAAAGTAATTAATAAAGTCTGATTAAAGAAAGTCCAATACCATTACAAGTCCAAAGTACGAGGTATAAACACCTATACATAAGTCTAGAAATCAAAACTACTTAAACAGAAATCATAAAGTAAGGAATTCTGGCCATGCCATACAAACTGGGATGTCTAAACTAATTGAAAGGATCCCTAATACCAATCCTCACACACACACACCGCCCAAACTTTTACAATCCTGCGGTCAATCAGCATCTGAAAAATGAATACAACTCCACTGTCAGTGGCGAGTAACCAACAGTTCTCCCCAACATAGAAAACACAAGTTCAGAATCATAGATCAGGGAGTCAAATCAGTATCCATAAATAACAAGAAGCATTCGTGTCATTCAATACAAACAACCACCACTTACCATAACTTCGTCCATAACCCACCTGCAGAACCAATTAGTACAATACAACATTACAACAAACATATGCTTCATCCAAAAGATAAGAACTCCAATAACATCTCAATAAAACTATTATAGCACAAAAGAACCCAAATTCACAGATAAGTGTTATGAACACAGTTAAATCCCAACTCCCCAAATCAATACACATACTGAAGACAGAATGACCACTAGTGGTATCCCGCAGTACCACTCCTAAAGTACGTTAGGTAGATGCCCAAAATATGGACTTACACTACCAACGATAAACACAGGCAATTGTAATTGTAAATGGAACGATCGCTAGTAGTATCCCGCAGTACCACTTCCTAAGGTTTGTCAGGTAGATGCCCAAAATATGGACTTACAATACCAACAATCAACACAAAGTCGATTGTGTCTAAGATTCGCCTAGAAATTGGACTAAAGCGAAATTCACCAAGCAACTCATAAGACAATTTTTTACAATCAATCAATAAATAAATCACCAACATAAATCATAACCCATTATTCTAGGCCTACAAACATGAAAACCATATTATATATCACACGAAAATTCATGAAATAAGATGTACCAAAATTTCTCAAAACAATCATCATAATTAATAAAATCATGCATATAATACCAAAATTAATAAATCATGAAATTTCACATAAAAATACACGAGAATAAGTTTTGGAATTCATTATAGGCCACGAAAATCAGGATATCCATTTTATATGAATTCATACTACAATTCGAAAACAAGGCATAAATTAACCAAAATTCATCCTAGTTTGTTTTAATCCTTTTTTTAAAATGATTTTAACCCTAAAATATAATGCTAAACTATATGATTTTTAGGTTGAAGATTAAAGTTGGTTACCTTGTTTTGGTTGAGTGATGATTGAAGAATACTTGAAAAATAACTTGATAATACCCAAATACAACTTTGAACCAAGAGAGCTAGAGAGAATTTTTTTTTTTATTAAAGGTGAAATAAGAATGAATGAGTGAAAATGAAAAATAAAACATCACTCCCCACACTTATCAACCGGCCATCAAAGGGAGGTGAGGAGTTGATTTGTTTTTTTTTTTTTTAAATTAAATTAAAATTAATTAGTTCATTAGGCTTAATTAGCACCTTAATGAGCATTAAGCACACACTTAAGGAGAGATGCCCAAGAGTCTCAACTCCCTTGGAGCATTGAGGGGGCCGGCTTCTAGGATGTTCTTCGTCCAAAATTTTTTTTTTTTTTTGCTAAACAACTAGTTCAATTCGAAAATAGGGTAAAGATAAATTCCCTAAATAAATACTTAATACCCAAAATGACATAACTATATGTAAATATTAATATAACGCAAATACGTAAATTAACGGCAAATAGTGAATATATATAAGGAAGACACATATACATACAAATATATATATATATATATATATATATATAAATAATTTTTTTTTTCGAAATTAGGCAAATAAATAAGATTGAATAAATAATTTTTAAAATAATATTATATTTATATCGTATTCACAGAATCATAACAGAAAATTTAGAGGTACAACATAATGATGGTGATTAAATTGGGGTCAACTAAGCATTAGGCATATCAAGAGTTTGAGCAATGAAAAATCATTACTTTACTTCTTTTGCTTTGGCCGGCCAAGGTGTTGTACAAGCTACACATTTTGGTCGGTCTAACCACCCTTATACAAAGTGCACAAAAACCCTTAATTTCATAATCGACAACAAAATAAATAATTACAGTCAAAATAGGAAATAAATTTATATACATACATTGATATATATATTATCGAAAAAAAAATAATAATTATACTTATTTAGGATCATGAAAGTTATAAGAAAAATTTCGTTTTAGAAACATATGTTTATGATTATTTTAAATATTAAAATTAAATAAAGAAGACGTATAAAAGTTGTTGACGTGATTTTTAGGTCATAACAATGTAAATGTGTTAATGGGCTTGAGAGCTAGTCCAGATTCCACGTGATGTGCTCGTCGATCTGCACAAAGAACAAGTGTGAGCTACCCCCGGAGGTGTTCCGGGGAAAGACTCTCCGACGCTCAAGTCAGTTAGGTGTAAGAGTATGAGAATGTAGAGAGAGAAAGTGAGGGAGAAGTTTGAGGTGTGTTTAGTATTTTTTGGATACCTTTGCATGTGCATGGATAAGGAGTATTTATAATACCTTGAGAATATACGAGGAAAACTGTCCCTGGTAGGTTGAACTGGACCTGGCAGGCAGGCCTGTACCTGGGCCTGATCCTTTTTGTGGGCTTTCCTTGTGATGGACCTCTTTTGTTCATTGATGGTTGGATTGGGCCTTAGCTTTGTATGTGGCTGACCCAATAGCCAATGGGTGCATTTTGCCCCATCAATTTGCCCCCCAAGTCCATAAAAATTAAGTGTAAATTTTTGTGGATTTTGTCGAGTGGGCCCCGGTCCTGGTAGCAGGACATCATGAACAGTCTTCTTCTTCTTTTGAATTTGAAGAGTTTTTTTTTTGTTGGGGAACGTTGAGCAGCAGTTATGGCAACTTTAATTGCTCCACTTACCATCGTGTTTAGTGGGCTGTCAGGGCGAGAGAGGTGTATTTAAGGGAGGAGTTGAGGGGTTTTTGAGAATTCATTCAAAAATTTTCTCACTCTCCCAATTTCTTCACTCTCTCTCTTATCTTTCAGCTTCCTGAATTTGTCTTTCCTCTTCTCCTTTCCTTCAAATACTTCAACTCTTCTTCCAAAAATGGCTGAACAACCTAGCAATTCTGATTTCTCCATGACTCTTAACGAGCCTGGGGATGAAATTTTTAACGAGGACCCAGATGTAAGTTGCGACGCTCGCATTGCTGAACAACTCCAGGAAATGGAGAGGGAGCTTCCACAGGAACCAGAGCCTGAGCAGAGCAGGGCCCTGGTGGTTAGGAACGAGGACCGGAGGGTCCAGATTAGAATTGGTGGTTCTATAGGCAGGGACCACTACTTAGATGCTGAGGGATGATGGACCTCAGTGAGATGGGAGGACCCTGAAGCTCTTTATGGGGTCATGCACATCAGGCCCTCCACAACCTTCTTGGGGAAGATACACCAGTTGAACTTGGTGTCCAAGGCAAACACCCACACCTTGGCACCTGGCCTGGATGGGTACCAGTTTTCTCCTCCCTCTTCAGATTCTTGTGCCTGGGACCCTGAGCCAGGTCACATTGCTGTCTTCCTTGCCCATTTGAACTCCGAGGTAAGGTTCCCTCTACATCCCTTCATGGTGGAGATGTTGGTGGTTTGGAACGTGTGCCTGTCACAACTGGTGCCCAACGCCATTCAAAGGCTGATTGGGTTTATTTGGGTATGTGAGTTCAGGGGCTTCCCTATGAGCTCAAGGGTTTTCCGGACTATGTACAGGTTGAAGCCGTACCGGGGGTCCAATGTGCCGAAGGGGTGGTGGACAGTGGAGGTCCTGAGGTAGGACAACGAGACCTATGCTACCACCTACCCTAAGCCTAGGGAAATGGGGCACTGGTACTATGAATTCCTGTGGTTGAGGGTCCCACTGGAAAGCAGTCACCCTAACGTATATCTGCCCAGGACTGAGTGGGCCAGGCCCAGGAACACGGAGTGGGTAGGGTTCGAGAATTCGCTGCCTACCCCCCAACCAGCAGCACTGGAGCGCCACGCCCGTGGTATGTCTCCCACACCTGGACCTGATTAGAAATGAGGCTTATCTAGGCTTGTCTAATCTCAGCTGTAAAATGACCAGAGGTACTTTTCTTTTTGTTATTTTGCTTTTTCAATTCTGATTGTCTTGGGTGTAGCTTTAGTCTCACCATCTTTTTTGACCTGTTTTTTGGCAGCTGAGGCCCAGGTGAGGGTGGACTTGGAGAAATTGGGGGTGGATGACCAGGGGAGGCCTACCAGGGTCATTCCCATGGAGCCTCCAGCCAGGATGAAATTTGTCCTGCTGGAGAATGACAAGAGTCTCCCTCTGCGACCTGCCCCCAGATTCGTACCATTTAACCTTGATGCTGTTAGGGGTGCTCCGAGTAGGTTGCCCCCCAGGCCTAAGGTTGATGCTGAGGCTCCTTCTTCAATTACCTCTAGACTGGTGACTGGACCGAGTAGGAGGTCTAGGAGGAGTGCTGGGTTGACTCCTCCTGTGGCTGGGAGTGCCAGGGCAGCGGCAGCTAGACACCAGGGGCCTTCCCTGGTTATTAACGAAGGTGGGGCCCTGGCAGGTAAGAGGTCCAAGTATCCAGGTGGTGAGGAGGCGAGCCGGAAGGGCAAAGAGGTCGTGACTGTTGATGACGACGACGACGATGATGATGATGATGAGGATGAAGACCCTTTGAGGCTGAGGAGGAGGAGGAGGGTCCAGGACCAGGTTGGACTTCAGACTGCCATGGCCATCCATGAAGATGACCTGGCTCGAGCGGGCCTGGACTCTCCTATGGGTGGAGATGAGTTCCTTCTGGGGAGCCATCCTTCTGACAGGACTGGGCTTTCTGGCATTCCCCCTTACTCTCAGCTTTCTAACTAGAGTGGGAGGTCTGCTGAGATGGCTGGGCTTGTCAATTTTGTTACCCCTGCCCCCCATGTGGGGGTAGAGAAGTTAATTCCGGAGGCACCTGGTGCCTCCACATCTGATGATCAGGCAGCAACAGCAGTACCAACAACAACAACAACAACAACAACAGTACCAACAACAGCAACAACAACAGCAACAGCAACACCAACAACAACAACAACAACAACAACAGCAACACCAACAACAACACCAACAACAACAGCAGCAACACCAACAACAACAGCAGCACCAACAACAACAAAAGAAGCAGCAGCAGAAACAACAACACCACCAGCTCAAAATACACTCCCTTCATACAATCTGCCCTCTGATTTGGCAGTCGTGTTCAGCTCTGAGTTCCCTGTGCCTGAGGAAGGGAGCTATCCTCTAATAGGTACATTAGGGGAATGTTACATAGTGCCCTGCGCCCCCAGGACAGGCCCTCCAGCTCAGTGGCAGACCCTGGGATTACCCTGAGATGGGTGATTGGACTGGTATGAAACTTTCTTGTTTTCTTTTGCTTTAGTTAGTATGCTGTGTTTTTTTTATCTGAGGCCTGTAATTTGTTGTCTTCTTGCAGGTGGTGAAGTATGGGCTTGTAGCCAGCGAGTTTCTGACCTTTGGCCTGCCCTACTTGACCTATGTTGGGGACAAGATCAGTGGTCTGCAAGAGGAGGTGGTCTCTGTTAAGCAGAAGTACCTGGCCCTTCTCAGTGAACAAACCCAGGCCTTTGAGGCCTTTCATGATAAGATAGCTGTTACTGAGAAGGCCAGGGATGAGGCCCTGGGCCAATTGAAAGAGGATCAGGACCAGCTTGCAGGGGCCAAGGAGCAGGTGGAGCAGGTCAAAGCTGAAGCTGCTGAAGAGAAGACCCGAGCCGACCAGACCAGAGAAGGCCTTCAGTCCAGGGTTGAGGACCTGGAGGAGGTCGGAAGGAGCAAGAATGAGAAGGTAGCAGAGCTTGAGGAGAACAATCACACCCAGGCTGAGGAGCTTCAGGCCCTTAGGGCCAGCGTTGAAAAAATGAAGAACCAGCTAGTAGAGCTTGAGGGGGAGCTGGAGTCTAGGGCTCATCTCACCAGGACAGACCAGGACTTCAATGATTATTTCTTTGACGTCTGGTTGTCTGCCTTTAGGTTTGTTAAGCATGGATATCCTGATGTGGATTGGGAGGTGGTGGAGGAAGGTTATAGAGTTGGTGTAACAACCCTGATTTTATAGGTATTTCTGTCGTATGTTTATGTGTATTTATGCGATTTTATGTATGGTTCAAATTTATTTTTGAACTATTTATTTTATTTTATGTGAATAATTTCGATTTAATTCGAAATATTTTATTTTGATTAACTATTATTAATTTTGATTATTATTTAATTAATTAGAATTTTTATTATTTAATTTTCTAATTAATTATTTAATATTTTTGGGCTAAATCGATTTAAGCATGATTAGTCATGCAATTTCTGTAAATTAGCCCAATGGATTACGAAAGCCCATTTTGGCTTGGGGAAAACCGGCCCCTTAGGTGCATGGCAAGGATTTGCCACTTGCCTCATGTTCACACCTTAAACCACTTCTATAAATAGAAGGGTTAGTAAGGCTTATTAATCCTTTTGCTCATTTGCCATCCTAAACACATTTGCTCACCTAAACCAAACACAAACTCCCTCCATTTGTTCTTCAAGTCACACACCATTTTTGGCTAACTTCAACCCCTCAAGTTGTTCATCTTCAATACTAAACCCAAACTTAAGGATTCAACATTCATTGATCTTTAAGTGACTTAAGATACCATAATTTTAATAGTTTTCAATCAAGAAGTGTTTGTTCGGGGTTGTTTTGAGGTCTTGTTCGAGTGGGTTCGTGTGGGAGCCGTGTGGTTTGAGTGGGTTCGTGTGGTGGACCGTGTGGAAAGAGGTGGTCCGTGGTGGTGGTTCGTGCTAGGGTCGTGCAGTGTTCGTAGGGTCCGTGCAGCCAGGGTCGTGCGTGAAGGCCGTGTGGTTCGTGGTGGTGCTGGCCGTGGTAGCGTGTGGTTCGAGTTCCGGGCTGCAATTTGTGTTGATTTTTGTGTGTAATCCTTAATAAGGTAACATACTTTCTCAACTTAATTGGTATACTATGTTCCATAGTATAGATTAAATGAATAAGATTAGTTTATTTGAAGTTTTGATCATGTTTTTGTGTATAAATTCTAATCTGATTTTTGGAATGGTTTTATCATGATTTTATGTTTGGAAATGATGATTTCATGATTGATTATGTTGGTAATTAGTTTAATGTTAATCATGTTCAAGTTTGGTGAATTTTTTATACTAGAAAGTTGATGATTTCATGTGTTGAATTGATTAAAGTATGCGTGTAATTTGTGTATGAATGGATGAGTTCTTGATTCTTGAATGAGTTCTTGGTTGAAGTCCTTGAATCTTGATTGAGTTCTTGATTCTTGATAAGTTCTTTGAGTTCTTGATGGGTTCTTTAGGGTTCTTTATGAGTTCTTGATTGAGTCTTTAAAGTTAAAGAAAGTTAAAGAAAAGGATAAAGAAAGTTATAAGATGTTGTAAGTTGTTTGGTTTACATGTTATTTCTTGAGTCAAGGCGTAAGATGCAACTTAAGAAGTAACTAAGAATGTAAACTTCGAATTAAAGATTATAAAGATTAGCTTGATTTCGATATTAGACGCCTAAATCATAGAGTAAGATTCTATGTTTTTGGGTTAAGACGTTGCCCCTATCCTATCCGCGGTATTGGGATAGTTGGTGGTCTTACTATGTTGTCTTCGGATGTGGATTTCTAGTAAGATTGGTTTCACGGGATTTGGGAGGATGATTCTCAATCCAGACATAGTAGAAAGTTCGAATGCGTAAGATGCGTTCGTACGTGCATAGTACGGTCTAGTATGCGAATGATTGCGCCAAAGTTAAGATTGGTTAAGTTAGTCGAGTCAAGCATGATTATTTGTATGATTCGCAAGATTTGATTGGCTTGTTTGATTTGGTTATTTTATTTGTGCTATGTTCATGTGTATCCCCGTTAGGGTGAGACGGTTATGTTACTCGCCACTGACGGTGGATTGTTGTTGTTTTTCAGGTAATTCTGATGATGAGGTCCTTGCTTAACATTGGGTTGGGCGAGTGCCGATATTGTTTAGATTTTATATTGTTGTTTTTCGATGTTTTCTAGTTATATACTCTAGTAGTGGTACTTATATACTTTACTATAACTCTGACATGTATTTGGAGTTACGTTTGTTAGTAGTAGTAGTATGACTTTTGGGATTAGTTGTGTACAATCTTGTGGGTAATTGTACCTTTAGTTTAGTATATATATAATCATTTTGAGGTTTGTTTTTAATTTTACGTATTTTAGTTTGTTAGTTCAGACTATTCGACTCGTCGGTTTCTTCCGCGCCGGTTTAAGCGAGTCGGGTCGTCACAGCTGGCCAGGGTTCAATGCCCCTGGCTGGTGAAGTGCTTCCTTCCTCCATCCAGGAGTATTTGCATCCTTTGACTCCTGGGACACCTGCCACTCCAACACCTGAGGATACTCCAGCTCCTTCCCTTGCTCAGCCAGTTGTTGTAGAGGAGTCTGCCCAGCCTGAATTATCAACTGTTGATCCTGCTGCCATCCAGTCTGCACAAGGGGATGCCCACCACAGTGCAGCTCATAGTTCAAATGTCCCCCCTGTTGAGGTGGAGGTTAGTGGTGGAGCTGGCGACCAGGACAGGTTGGTTTCTAAGGGTGACCAGAGTGCTCCTGATCAACAGGATAACAGGGGGTCTCCCCCTGCCTAGGAAGTTTGGCGATCACCTGGTAACCAGGGGAGTGCCTCTTCCTGTTCTAGCACATCTGGTCATGCTTTTAGCTGACCTGTTCTGGAGCATGTTGGTGGTGTCCTCTTGTGCCCATGGAGCTCTTTTTGCTTATGTATTTAAATTGTCTTTCTTTGTTGTTTAAGAACAATTTCTTTTTGGCCTCTGCTTGGGCATATTCGAGCCAGGTGGTCGTCGACCCTATTAGTACCAAATTTGTATAATTCTTCTAACATTTTTACCATTCACCATGGGGTGGATGTGTTTTATTTTGTTTTCGAATATTCAGTTGATATTTTGACTTACATAAATATGTGATTTTTGCAAGAATTTTTGCCCCTGTAAATATTTATATGTGCTATATATATTGTGTATACCCTCTGCCCCCCCTGGTTGGAAGGTGATAAAGTGACCTTCTGACCAGATACAGGTTACAGGAGTTCCAACAGGTGGTTGAGTAAGCTGGTTTGCTTTGCAAATTTTGTACTTACTGCTCTTTTATGAATGCATGTGTTTTTGTGTGACCAGGGGCCAGGTGAACACATGGACTGGCTAGGGTGTTTGGGTAAGTGAGTTTGCTATGTAAACCGCACTACCCCATCCAAGGCCAGGTCATTTAAAGCATATCCCTTTATATGGCCTGAGGCCAAATAGGTATATGGACTGGCCAGGGTATTTGGGTAAGTGTGTTTGCTAGGCAAAACTCTTTGCACTACCCTACCCAGGACTAGGTCATTTGAAGCATATCCCTTTGTATGACCTGAGGCCAAATAGGAATATGGACTGGCCAGGGTATTTGGGTAAGTGTGTTTGCTAGGCAAAACTCTTTGCACTACCCTACCCAGGACCAGGTCATTTGAAGCATATCCCTTTGTATGACCTGAGGCCAAATAGGAATATGGACTGGACAGGGCGTTTGGGTAAGTATGTTTGCTAGGCAAAACTCTTTGCATTACCCTACCCAAGACCAGATCGTTTAGGGCATGGACTTTTGTATGACTTTGAGTCAAAGAAGTGCATGGAGTGGGCTAGGAATGGGACCAGGTGTGCTTGCTGGGCAGGCCTTTTTCACCTGTACCCACTAGACCAGAACTTTTTGTGCATGTACTTTCGACCGTTGGTCAACAAATACATGGACTGGGCTAGGAATGGAACCATGTGTGTTTGCAGGGAAAACCTTTTTCACCTGCTCCCACCAGACCAGGACTTTTGATATTCCTTTACACAAAGACTTATAGGAGAAAACTTAAATTTTCATTGATATTTGAAATTTTTGTTTGTACATATCTGCTTTACAATGATTTCTTGGAAGCAATAATTAGGAAAAGTTCTAGGCATAGTATTTCTTAAGCTGGTCAGCATTCCATATGATGGGGAGCTGATTTCCTTCCAGGTCCATGAGACGAAATGTTGATGTGGACATTTCTTCGTAGACTTGATAGGGGCGCTCCCAGGTTGCTGATAATTTGCCATGAATTTTATCTTTTTGGACAGCTGCAGCTTTTCTTAGGACCAGGTCACCTGTTTTGATGGGCCTGTTCTTAACCTTTTTGTTGTAATACCTGCTTATCCTATTTTGATAAGCAGCTAGCCTGATTGTAGCTTCTTCCCTGACCTCGTCGAGCAGGTCCAGGTTCTCAGAGAGGACCTGGTCATTAGTTTTTGCTTCATAGAGGTGAACCCTTAGAGAGCTGCTTCCAACTTCTACAAGGAGCAGGGATTCGGTTCCAAAGACAAGATTGAATGGTGTCCTGCCTGTGGATTCCTTGGAGGTGGTCCTCAGTGACCACAACGTGCTGGGAAGTTCTCTTAGCCATCTTCCTTTTTTGTCGTCTAGTCTCTTTTTTAAAGAATTCAAGATTTGTTTATTGGCTGCTTCAGCTTGGCCATTGGATTGAGGATGACACACAGCAGAGTAGGCAAACTTTATGTGAAATTGGGTGAGGTAATCTCTGAGGGGTTCGTTTTCGATCTGCTTCCCATGATAAAAAACCATCCACCTGGGCACTCCATATCTGGTTATGATGCTTTTCCAGATGAACTGCCTGACGTTGCCCTCTGTGATAGTAGTTAGTCCCTCCGCTTCTATCCACTTGCTGAAGTAGTCAATGCTCACTATCAGCCATCTTTTTCCCCCCATGGGCAGTGGGGAAAGGACCTAGCAGGTCCATACCCCATTGAGCAAACGGAATAGGGTTGAGGATGGGACAGAGGTCGTTTGCTGGCTGGGATATGGTTGGTAAGAACTTCTGGCATTTTGAAAATTTCTTGACCAGGGCCCTTGAGTCTGCTAACATGGTTGGCCAGTAATACCCGGCTCTGAGGGCTTTGTGGGCCAGGGTTCTTCCTCCCATGTGGTGGCCACAGATGCCCTCATGAACCTCCCTTAGGACATAATTTCCCTCGTCAGTGTCAACACATTTTAGCAGGGGCTGGTCTATGAATGATTTTCTGTATAACTCTCCATTAACCAGGGTATACCTGGTAGCTTTTCTTTTGATTTTCCTGGCATGGCTCCTTTCAGTGGGGAGCTGGCCTGTTGTTTTGAAGAGGATGATTTCACTCATCCAGTTTGTTGGTGAGTCCACCTGGTAGGTGTACTCCTTTGTTTGCTCTATTGACTTCGTGGGCAAGATTTCCACGAAAACCTTCCTGGTCAGCTCCTGAAGAGTGGAGCTGGCCAGCTTTGCCAGTGCATCAGCTTGCACGTTTTCCTCCCTGGGGATCAGTTGTACCACAAATTCCTCTAACTTGGAGGATCGGTCTTTCATCACTTTCAGATATTCGATCAAGGCTGGTTCCCTTACTTCATATACTCCGTTGAATTGATTGGCAACCAGCTATGAATCCGTAAAGAGGTGGACCTTGGTGGCTTTCATCGTTGAGCACAGTTGAAGACTTGCTAGGGCTGCTTCATACTCTGCTTCATTGCTTGTTGCAGTGAACTGGAATCTCAGAGCATACTCAATCACGTCTCCTTCAGGTGAGATCATGACTACCCCTGCTCCTGATCCTTGTTGTTGAGATGAGCCATCTGAGTAAACAATCCATGGACCAGGGGCTTCTATTACTTCCTCGTGATAGGAGCATTCAGCAAAAAAGTCGGCCAGGGCTTGTGCTTTGATGGTGTGCCGTGGTTGGAACTTGATACCAAAGGCAGTCAATTCCAAGGCCCATTTTGATATTCGCCCTGACCTATCCAGCTTTCCAAAAGCATTCCAAGGGCATGTCTGAGAGGACCACTACTTCATGAGCATCGAAGTAGGGTCTGAGTCTTCTTGTTGCTAGGACCATTACATAAGCTGCTTTCTCTATCAGGGGGTACCTGGTCTCTGCTGAGACCAGGGCATGGCTATAAAATTGGATTGGTTGCTGGATTTTTCCTTCCTCTCGAAGGAGCACTGCACTAACAGTTGCTTGGCACATGGCTATGTACAGGTACAAGACTTTACCTGGTATAGGACTGGCCAAGGTAGGAAGCTTTGTCAGGTGGCTCTTCAATTGCTTGAAGGCCTCTTGTTGTTCTTCGCCCCAGGCGAATTGTTTGTGGCCTTTGAGGACTTTGAAGAAGGGCTGGGTTTTTTCCGAGGACTTGGCGATGAACCTGGACAGGGCTGCCATTCGTCCAATCAGCCTTTGAATGTCTTTGACTGACTTGGGCTCTGGCAGGTCCAGGGCTGCTTTGACTTTATCAGGGTTCGCATCAATTCCTCGTTGACTCACCAAGAACCCCAAGAACTTGCCTGATCTGACCCCAAATACACATTTTCTGGGGTTCAACTTCACATTGTGCTTTCTCAGGTTGGCAAAGGTTTCTTGAAGATCCTTGACATGATCCACTGTATGTACACTTTTGACGATGGAGTCATCACGTACACTTCAAGGTTCCTGCCTCTTTGATCTTTGAAGACCCTGTTCACGATTCTTTGATATGTTGCCCTGCATTTTTCAAGCCAAATGGCAGCATGACATAATTGAACACTCCACAGCTGGTGATGAAGGCCGTCTTGTGTTTGTCTGCAGGGTGCATAAAAATTTGGTGGTACCCAGAATAGGCGTCCATGAAGCTCAGCATAGCATGTCCACTGGTTGAGTCTACCAGCTGGTCTATCCTTGGCAGAGGATAGAAATCTTTGGGGCAGGCCCTGTTCAGGTCTGTGAAGTCTACACACATTCTCCATGTTCCGTTGGACATCTTAACCATGACCACATTGGCCAGCCATTCAGGGTAGTCGCAGGGCTCAATGAAGCCTGCCTTGATCAACTTGTTAACCTCTGCCTCGACAGCCTTATTTTTCTCGGCAGAGAAGTTCCTCCTCTTCTGCTTGATGGGTTTTGCTTCTGGGAGGACACTCAGATGGTGGGAGATGAGACCAGGGTCTATCCCAGGCATATCACTCGCCTCATAGGCAAAGATGTCACAGTTTGTTCTGAGCAGGGTGATCAGATTGCACATCTCCTCTCTGTTCATCTCTGTCCCTATAATGACAGTTTTACCTGCCCCTTCTTCCAACTGAATTTCTTCCGTGGTTTGACCAGGTTGGATGGCCTGGTCCCTGTTTTGCTCTTCAGTTGGCCTGGCCTCTGGGTCCAGGTGTCGGTCTACCTCCATTGATATGTTGGGAGTATTGTGAATGGTGGTGAAAATTTTGTTTGGTTGGGGCTGCTCTTCCCCCATTAAGCGAACTTTGTTGGGGCTGTTTTTAGCTAGCTCAGATAATTCTTGAGCCAACCTTCTGGTCCTGGCCACCTCCTCAGGTCTAGATTGCCTGATTTGGGTCAGGTTACAGCTTCTGGCAGCCTCTTGAGATCCCCTAAGGGTGGCTACCCCCCCAACATCAGTCACATACTTGAAGCATAGGTGGAAGGTGGATGCTACACCTTCGAACTGATCCATGAAAGTCCTGCCCAGAATGGCATTGTATGCTGAAGGTGCATCTATCACATGGAATCTCACCATGCAAATTCTTTCAGAATCTTCTTGTCCCAGCTTGACAGGTAGGTTGATTTCTCCACTGGGCACTATTGATTCACCCATGAAGCCTGATATCGGTCCAGGGGAGGGGACCAGCATGTTGTCCTTCAGGCCCATTTTGTGGAAGCACTCCGCATATAGAATGTTGATGGAGCTGCCTCCATCAATCAGGGCTCTTCTCACCAGGCTGTGAGAAATTTGAACTGAGCAGATCAGGGGGTCGTTGTGGGGATAAGATACACCCTCACAGTCCCCTGGTCCAAATGAGATGGTGGGCAAAACTGAGGGCCTGGTATTTGGCAAGTCTCTGACTGAGTACGACCTGCTTGATCCCATTGCTCACAGATCTGCCCGTAAGGAGCTGCTGGAAGGTTGGTCTCCAAAGATGACCGCTATGATGTTATAGGGTGTCTCTGGGGCCTTCTTCTTTTGTGACTCCTGGTCACGTTTTTTCTCGTGAGCAGGGCCACCTTTTTCTCGGGCAGCCTTCCAGTCCTTGTATTGCTTGAAGTACTCTCTAATAATCAGGTCTTCAATGTTGTCGCGTAGGGTTCTGCACTTTTCTGTAGCATGACCCAGGGCAGTCATGGAAGTCACAGTACAGGTCCCTCTCTCGACCAGCTGTTTTCATGGGTGGTGGCCTTCGCCACTTGTCTTCGTTCTTGTGGGCAGCATAGATTTCTGCCACGGATACGGTCAGGGGGGTGTAGGAGTCAAAGGTTAGAAAATCACGTTTCCTTGGATCCCTTTGCTCCTTTTTCCCCTTGTCTCCATTCTTTTCCTGCTGTCCTCTTTTCTCACCAGGGGGAGTCCTTAGTGCTTTGTTGAACTCCTCTGTCCTGATGAACTTGTCAGACTCTTGCGTTGCCTCCGTGAGGGAGGAGACATTTTTCCTGACTCGGGACCTACAAAATGGGAAGAAAACGCAGAAACAAAGCAAAATAGAGGAAATCACATAGAAACAGGGAAAGGGGACTACCTAAACAAAACTAAACTAAAAAGCCTAAAAATGCTAACAAAAAAATAAATAAAAATAGAAAATAAATAAATAAAAGCTAAGAAAAATACTAACTAAATACAGACTATCAAACTCCCCCAAGCTAGCTCGTTGCTTGTCCCCAAGCAACTACCTCGCGAAGAGTTCGACAAATCCTTCACGAGAGGAATTCTACAAGGGACTAAGGACTCCTATTACAGTCTTAAGACGCACAAATCCCAATGCTAGGAACTAACTAAACTAAGGACTAAAACGTTTCACACATGAGAAGCTTGAAGGACTACGAGGTATCCAAGCCTAAACAACCCAACAACCTTCAAACACCCTTCAAACTCGACATAATTAAAAAAACATATAATTTTATATAATTATATATTTTATTTATAAAAATATATATATAAATTTTTTCTTTTTTTTGTAGAGAAGGAGTTACAATACTTGAATAATTACACTACTAGGATATTTACAAGGAAAGAAAATAAAAACTCGATGCTATGACGTAAGATGGAAGGAATAAATAAAAAAAATAAAAATGGGATGCCTAAATCATGTTCCAAGTCTCGAAAGGGCGGTAGCAATTCACAAGTCAAAAATCAGAGCCAAAAGAAACCGATAAACTAAAACGGACGAGGTATAAAATGCGTCGCTCAAAAATGAATAACCCTAAAAGGGCCTAATTAAGGCAGGGGCTCGAAACCTCACCTAGGTTCAAAAACCACTGACTCAGCGTCAACTAAACAAGGGACAACCTCGTACCACAAACCGACATGGATACACATCTAGTCCTAAAGGGTTCTCCTAAAAGGGAAAAGAATTCTATCCTGAGAGTTAGTAAAAAGCGTTGAAAATTGTGTGGACTCGAGACTCTAAAGGAAAGAAAAATCCCTATAAGAATTCCCCTAGATTCGTCATCGGGAGACGACTAAACCTAGAAAAATAAAAGGGATAAAAGAAAATAAACTACGGAAATAAACTACGAAAATAAGCTACATGCAAATTAAAAGTGGAAAAAAATTCGGAAGAAAATAAACTACGAAAATAAACTAATATGCAAAAACTAATAAAAAGAAACTAAGGAAAATAAGAAAAGGAAAATAAAATAAAATACGAAAATAAACTATTATGTAAAGCGCTAAAATGCATTTGGATTTTCAAAAACGGGAATAGGACCTGGATATTGCCCCAATGACCACTATAAATTATCACACACACTAAGAAACACAACCACAAACAAGCACAATCAAACATACCCCAAGAGCAGCTCCCCCAAGCTAGCTCCTCTATCCCAAGACCACGACTGTAAGAACGCATAAGCGTTGTAAACCCCTAGGTTCACTTAATTACAAGTGAGAACTTACCTGTAGTGGACATGATTCAGTTGGTCGGGAAACCTGTAGTCCAAGTACACCATTGACATTATTAAAGCGCCTTTAACGCTACCGAAATCATGCCTCGATCGAGGCTCTAGTGTTTCACCCTCACTAGCTACGGGTCTAAACAACAAAAAGGTAACCGGATCCAAAGGGTCTAAACCCCCCCAAGCTAGAACGAAAGCATCGTCCAGAGGCTGTGGGTGGAGAGTTCTAGATCTCGGGGTCATCCTGGGGGGGAGGGAAGGGTGTCGGAAGAAATGACCTTCCGACACGTGATAGTCATACATATTGTCAGTCTGTATACAGAGACGGCTAAAGTCAGAACGCATCTCCGTAATGTTAGCATTAATAGACGCAAAGGCTGCATTTTTCTGCTGGGACAGGGCCGCAAAGGCGGCCGCAAAGTAAATTTGCGGCTGGGGTGAGTTGGGTTGTGCTTGTGTTGGTTCTGGTGCTGGTTGTTCGACTTCCTCAACAACAACAACCGGGGGCCCCTGAAATAAGTCTACGTCACGCTGGGCTACGGGCTCCGCGGGGATTATGAATGGGTTTTCCCGATCTAACCTGGTTATCTCGGGATTAGGCAAGTAGTAGTGGTGTCTCCCGCGGACAAGGACACTTAGTGTGTCGTCCTGGCTGGTGTTCTTAAAGAAAACTTGGTTGAGGAAGTAGTATTTGTCAAAATACCGGTTTCAGAAATATTTTTCCAGTTGGTCAATGTAACGCGAATACCCCAGTTTTCTGGCTATGATAGTCACAAAGCCTCCTAATGTGATGTCAGCGGTCATCTTGAGGTCTCTTGTTTGGACAAGCATACGCTTGACCAACAAATGACCCGTGTTCACCTTGCCCATCGGAGATGGAGTTGTTGCTAAGTAACAAAGCAACTCGTCCTTGTTGATCTTCCCAACCTCCTTTTTGGAGAAGATTGAGTAGGTCGACAACCTATGGAACAGTCGGAGAGAAAGGTGATGGATCGCACTGGCGACCGCCCAGGTAGAGTTAAAACGATCCTCACCCGTAATCGCATGCCAAAAGGCAAGCGGGTTAAAGTCAGGAAAGTTTTTTGGACTAAAATCAATGATGGGCTAGGCCGGGTCACATCCTAGAAATACATTCAGCTGGGAAATGGTAATGGTATGACGGTCATTGAACAATCGGAAAGAAAGTTGGTATTCCGGTACATTAGTGGTGGACGCTATTTCAGTATAGGTCAAAGTACTAAGGAATTCATAGGCCAAAGGTGGGTAAGTGTAATCGGCCATGTTTGGGTCGGACAGATTTTTCCCACCCGAAGTTTGTGAGCAGGGTTTGCATTTCCCCGGTGATCTGAAGCGCCAGACAAGGGCGCGCATCGTAGAATCGGGTAGGGCGAAATGTCCGCCTCATTAGGTTGTCATACTTGGCCCTATTGGCCTGTTGAATCCTAGTGGGGGGTGGTGGTGCATCATCATGTTGGTTCGGGTCTGAGGTACCGGGTCGGTCATTTCTTTTCTTTTTACGGGGCTCAGACATGATTGATCAAATTAGGGCAAAAAACGAACTAAAAAAATTAAAAAAAATCAGCTAGATTACTTCCCTAACCAGTCAATGAACAAGAGGCCTAAACCCAAGTGCCTCAAGTTCACAAAATCACAACAGAAAAAATTCACCAACATAAATCCAAGTCACAAATTCAACCAACACAAAACAAAACAACAATCTAAGACTACAATTAGGGACTCAAATATTCAATAAACAATTGCAAAATACAAATGAAAATCTAAGATTCGAACTAAGTTTAAAATAACAAAGTTAGAAATTTAGGGTTTTAGAAAATACCCAACTAGAGTATGAAAATACTCTAGATGAAACCTCCTTGTTGTTGTTGTTGATGAAAAGAGCCTAAAAGTAACCCAAGAAGTGTACCCTGCTCGTGTTTTACCCTTCTTTTTTTTTGAAAAAAATTCGAACCTAGGGTTCGAATTTTAGGTGAGAAGATGAGAGAGAAATGTGATGGGATGGGAGAAATGGAGTGAAAATGAAGATGAATGATTGTGTTTGAGAGAGATTTGAGTGAGAATGAGTGACATTTGAGTGTTAGGGTTTGAGAGAAGAAGGGAGAGAATTCGTGTTTGTGTTTATTTGCTCGTGAAAATGACGAATTCTGACCCCTGACCTTTTATATCACTCGATCTCAGCGGGCGCTGACTTAATCCCAGCGGCCGCTGGCCCCTTCTGAAATAATTCTAACATTCTCAAACGATCCCATCAGCGGGCGCTGAAAATGGGCCAGCGTCCGCTGTACTCTATTTTTTTGGCTACTGGAAAAATGAGAAATCATGTTCCGCGGGCTCTGAAAAGCTTCAAGCGGGCGCTGATACAAGGCCATAATGTTACTACCGTTTTTAAGAACCCCATCAGCGGGCGCTCAAAATGGGCCAGCGCCCATTGGTGCAAAAAATTTTGCTACTGGAAGTTTGTGACATATCTCATCAGCGGCTGCTGAATTTGGGCCAGCGCCCGATGCAAGGAAAATTTTTGCTACTGGTAGAATTTGGGCATTGTGCTAGCGGACGCTGATGGAAATTCAGCGGCCGCTGCACCTGACCTGTAGCCAATTTTTGCAGCAGATTGAACTCAAAAAACAGTGCACCAGAATCTCAGGTTTAGAACATCTTCTCTTGATTGCATCCTAAGGGATACATCAACATGTATAGTGGCCAAAATCACACTCGTTAATGTATTCGAAAGTTGCAATCAAGGAAATCTCTCGTTTTCTTTTAACTCACCCATGATATTTTTTTTTAGTGCTCCCTTTTTCTAACACACCTTCATGGATATATATAGAGATCACATATATGCACAAATGTGTGAAGGCACTACTTAATCTTTTCTCTCATAAATTTTTTTTTTTTTACAATGCAAGGAAATAAACTATCCTAAAAGGCAATAAATTGAGGGTTGCCTCCTACAAGCGCTTGTTTAACGTCCCGAGCCTGATGAAATGACCGAGTCGGCCCTACTCAATGGGAGTAACATCAAACTCGTCTAAATGAATTACAAGGGCAGCTTCCGGAGGTTGCCCTCCATAGTAGGCTTTTAAGCGTTGCCCATTCACTTTGAAGAGGGCGGTTCCATCATTTCCAATCTCAACCGCCCCGTAGGGAAAGACTTTCCGAACCGTAAAGGGACGACCCCACCTCGACTTGAGCTTTCCGGGGAACAACGTAAGCCGAGAATTGAATAATAGGACCTTTTATCCTTCATGGAACTCCTTATGGAGAATATGCTTGTCATGCCAAGACTTGGTGCATTCCTTGTAGATTCGAGGATTTTCATACGCATCAAGCCTTAAATCCTCAAGTAAATGCAGGTCGAGCATCCTCTTCTCCCCTGCAGATTGGCTATCGAAGTTGAGTGCTTTGATCGCCCAATGTGCGCGATGCTCGAGCTCAACCGGTAGGTGACAAGACTTGCTATAGACCAACTTGTAAGGGGTTGTGCCTATGGGAGTCTTGTATGCTGTACTGCACGCCCAAAGAGCATCATTGAGATTAGTTGACTAATCTTTTCGAGACCTCTTTTGAACAAAAGAGGGTCGTCCCAATTGTATTGACGAACGTCATGCAGGAAACGTCGCCTTTTTTTATACCCCCAATCGGAGGGCATAGTCTCACAAGCAAGATAGTTAACAATGTCATACCAAGGAGTAGGGATTGCCAAGGCAACAAGGAGGTGGTCATCAAGGAATGAATCGTTGATCGGAATGACCTCACCCTCCTCGCATAAAGGTAACCGAGAGAGATGGTCGGCTACAACATTTTCGGCCCCGGCTTTGTCTCGGATTTCAATATCAAACTCTTGTAGCAACAAGATCCACTGGATGAGCCGAGGTTTAGCGTCTTTCTTGACCATCAAGTACTTCAAGGCTGAGTGGTCTGTGAAGATTATGACTTTGGAACCGACCAAGTAAGACTTAAACTTTTACATGACATGGACAATTGCAAGAAGCTCTTTCTCAGTAGTGGTGTAATTGCGTTGAGCTTCATCTAGAGTGTTGCTTGTGTAGTAGACGGCATGCAGCTTGCCGTCCTTCCGTTTTCCGAGCACCGAACCTACAGCATAGTCCGATGCATCGCACATTAGCTCAAAAGGAAGCTCCCAATCCGGGGGCTGAATGACAGGAGCAGTAACGAGAGCTTGTTTCAGTTCCTGAAATTCTACACAACAATCATTAGAAAACACAAAAGGGGCATCCTTATGCAATAATTGAGTCAAGGGCTTGGACACTTTTGAAAAGTCTTTGATAAAACGGCGGTAAAAACCGACATGTCCAAGAAAGCTCCTACCCCTTTGACAGTGGTGGGGGGTTGGAGACGCTCAATGACATCAACTGTGGCCCTATCGACCTCGATGGCCCTAGCTGATATTACATGTAACGCTCCAGATTTTAGGCTATTTTTCTTTGTGATTATTTTTATTTTGTGCATGGTCTAAATTTATTTGGACTATTTTTATTGCTTGAATGTGACTATTTTATTGTATGATTTATTATTTTATTTTATTTTATTTTATTTTATTTTATTTTATTTTAATTAATTAGGATTTTATTTTAATTTTCTAATTAGTTAATTAATTTTGGGCCAAGTGCAAAATTTTTCATGATTAGTCATGCTTAAGTGCAAATGGCCCAAGTGATCATTTAAGCCCATTTGAGCCTAAGCCCAACCGGCCCCCTCTCTTAATTAGTGGCTTAATGTTGTCACTTGCTTCATGTTCACACCTTAACCACTTCTATAAATAGAAGAGGTTGTAAGGCTTATGTCCCATTTGCCATCTTAAACACTTTGCTCATCAATTCAAAAGCCAAACACTCTCCTTCATTCACCCCTATTCCACACGCCATTTTTGGCTTATAAACCCCAACCATTGTTCATCTTCCATTTCAAACCCAAACTTAAAGATTCAACATCCATTGATCTTTAAGTGAATAAAAACACACTAGCCTTCATTGTCTTGATCTAGTTGGGTTTCTGTGTTCGTGGGGTTCACATAGGTGGTCGTGTGGTGGTTCGAATGTGGTCGTGCAGTTGTGGTCGTGGTCGTGGGGCAGCCGTGCAACAAGGGCCGTGTTCGAGGGTGGTGGCCGTGTGGTGCGTCCGTGCTGACGTGGCCGTGCTCGTGAGATTAGAGCCGTGTGGTTTGGTTCCGGGCAGCGGGTTTTTGGTATTATTATGTTTAATCTTCATTAAGGTAACATACTATCTTACCTTAATTTGTATACTATGTTTATAGGATAGATTAAATAATCTTGTTAGATAAGTTTTTGATGATTGTTCATCATTTCATGCGTGATTTCCAAGTAAGAGTTTGGGTGATGTTTTAATGATATTCGTGCCTTGATTCTATGTAATTCATGATTGTTTATGATAATTTCGTGTTCATTGATGATCAGGTTTCGTGAAGTTTCGATTATCATAAGTTGGTAAAAGTTGGTCATGATTATGCGTGTTGATGATGATTATGAGGCTAAGTTCTTGATTGAGTTCTTGAATCTTGGTTGAATTCTTTATAAGTCTTGGATGAGTTCTTTATGAGTTCTTTATGATTCTTTATGATTCTTTATGAGTTTTTTATGATTCTTTATGAGTTCTTTATGGTTCTTGATTATGTTATGATGAGTCTAGGATCTTTTATCATGATTATGTAGTCTTAAGTGTAGATTATATAGTCTTGGTTAAAGAAAGTTAAAAGAGGTACAAAGAAAGTTAAGAAAAGTTAAAGAAAGTAAATAAAGTTAAAGATATGATTAAGATTGATTATGAAGTAGTAATTGTTTATGGTTAGACTCAAGAAAAGGCAATAGAGGCAATCTTGAGGATAACTTTGATTGATTTACATGTTAGTCTTAAGTCAAGGCGTAAGATGCAACTTAAGATTAACTAAGAATGTAAATAAAAGATTAAAGATTAAAGATTTAAAGATTAGCTTGATTTTACTATTAGATGCCTAAGCTTAGAGTAAGATTCTAAGGCTTGGGTTAAGACGCTGCCCTTATCCTGTCCGCGGTACTTGTAATACCCGTAATTTTTCAAGAATTTTCAAAAATAATATCTTCTATAAAAAGGTTTTATATTTTATAAAAGAACTTTTCGAATTATTTTCAAAGGTATTTATTAGTAAAATAAAGTATTTTGCCGTAATATTATTTTCAGAAAATAATAAGTTATTTTTGAAGTTGGAATATTTTCAAAATAAATAAATATGTACTTATTTTCGAAAATAATATATATATATTGCGAAAATTATTTTATTTTATGGAAAAATATTTTGGTAAATAAAAATATTTTTATGGATTAGAATCTTATTTTTAAAGGTCGTTTTATGCATGACGTATTTTATTTGCCGCATAATTAGTTTAATTAGCAAAGTAGTCAACAAGCATTTAAGCCTTGACAACACAACTCCCTAGGCAAGCTCACCACCACTCACCCCTCCCTTATCCCCCTCCCACACGGCCCTCACCACCACCACTCACTCTTTGTCCCACATGGAAAGTTTACAACTTTCCTCCACCTTTCCACCCTATAAATAACCCCCTTCACCACCCATCATACCTCACAATTCTCTCAACATTTCTTCCACTTCTCCTCTACTAAAAGAGGAGTAACAAGTGAAAAGTTTTCACGGAAGAATAACCGAGAGAATTGAGTTTAATTTTCTGAGGGAGCGAATCTTAAAGTAGCCTTCCAGACGTTGAGGTATGCTTCGATGTCTACCGCTTTCTTAGCCTTAGGTTCTTGTATGCTTAGGATAGATTAGTTTATTTTTACGCTTTTTGTTTTAGCATGCTTAGTATTATGTTCTAGCGTAGTTTTAATGCTTTATAGTTATGTTTGTTTATGATTTAGTAGAAGTTATATGCATGCTTAAGTAGTTGTTTTAGTTATTGTTTTTAAGGTTGTTTAGATGACGTAAAATTATGATTAATTGTGTGCATAGTAGTAGTATTTTCGTGTGAATGCATGGGCATTCAAGGAATGTTTTTAGCCATGTTTTTGAGGGCTAATGTGATGGTTTTAAAGGCATTCTATGCCAACTTTAGTTGTTGTCCAGATTGTTAAAATAGCTTAATTATGCTTTCGTATTTTCAAAAATCAAAATAAAACTTGTTTTTGGACTAAGGGTTGTGTACATGTGCTTTAGACCATAAAATTTGTGTACCAAATACCCATTAGAAGTCCAAAAGAACCTCATTTATTTTAATTATAAAGTCTGGAATTTTCAAAAATATATGCTTATAGATTGAAAATATTATTTCCAATTTTCGAAATTGTATTACGTATTTATATTATGATTATTTTTTTTACAAATGTTTTGTGAAATTTTATTCTACTAATTTCGAAAATTATTAGTACATGTGTATTTTCGAAAAATATGTGAATAAGTATATTAAATTCGAAATTTTCCCTTATGCTCATGATTTTGAAAAGCTTGATGCTCTTAGCAATTCGATTGTTTAATGAATTATTTACGTCATGGAATTTGGTTATGGATTGGTGAATGTTTGAACTTGCCTTGATTTAAGAAGTATAAGTGGTGTCTATGAATGAACGATGGATTATTGAGCTGTTGAATTTGGATTGGTAAGTTTGCCTTATGGGTTGATTTCTCATGGAGAATTGTTAAAGTGTGGAATTTTGGTTCATTGATCTATTTTGAGGTTATTGTTTTCACTCAAATGATTTTTCTAAACCAAATGAACCTAAACTTAAAGTGAAACAATCTTCAAAGGGGAAGTAGCCCGAACGGTGACGACCTATTAGGGTGATGAACGGTGTCTCATTGGGGAGTACCCAATGTGGGCCTATTGTTGTGGTGGACACGCAATAGGTCGGACATGTGTTGAATCGTCGTTGAAACTTTGTAACCGTTATAATCTGCTTTCGTCCTCCTCCTGAACTTCTGGCGCGCACTCGCGGATACGCATTAGTTCTGTGAGGGGTGTATACACTCGGGACACTCTGTCGACAAGCTGCAGGCCAGGCCGAAAAGTCCGTGACGGGATGAAACAGGCCCTATCGCGTTCACTTTCCCAATTAAATAATCTTGAATAATAATTGCTCTAAAATTTGTAAATTGGATAAATATTGGTTCGACTGATGTTCTATGTTTCTTGTGTGTCAACTGTTTTTAAACCAAAACCGTTTTACGGGGTAGAGTCGATCATACTCAGTTTTTCTGATTTTTGTGTTATTGTTTGTTTGTTGTTTTCCCTTCGGGGTTTTGTGCAGGTGAGTAGTAGGATGGCTTACTTGTTTGAGGCCGATGAGGAATGCCTGTTGGAATTAGCTAAACCCTTTGATCATAGGCTTTATGCATTAGCTGAACATCTTGTAATAAGTTATTTTAACTTTTAATATTTTGGTTTTAAACATTGTACGACTTTGGTATTTATGAATGAAATCCATTTTGGAATTTGAAAACATTACGATCCTGCTTTTAATTATTCGTATACCCATTTCTTATCAGAGGTGGGCGTACGAGTAGCAACTCTAGAAATTCGGGCTATGATTTTTGTAAAATTTAACTCTTATAAAGGAAGGAAAAAGGTCCGAATTTCCGGGGCTGTTACAGAACTAGAATAGTTGGAGATCTTACTATGTCATCTTTCGATATGGATTTCCCGTAAGATGGGTTTCATGGGGTTGGGAGTAAGATTCTCAATCCTGGCATAGTAGAAAGTTCGTTCGCGTAAGAAGCGTTCGTACGTGCATAGTCCGGTCTGATATGTAAATAATTGCGCCAAAGATTAAGTAAAGATAAGTCTAAGTCGAGTATTGGGAGTTAGTCAAGTTTTGGGTATTATCGTTGAATGTCGTTATTATTAACGTTATTATTGTTGGTTATTGTTGATTTGATATGTTGTTTTACATGATCGTATGTTGTATGTCTGGTTTGGTTGTTTGATGTATTCTATGGTCATGTGTATCCACGTTAGGGTGGGACAACTATGTTACTCGCCACTGACTGTGGATTGTTGTTAATTTTTCAGGTAACTCTGATGATGTCGGTGTTGCTTAGCTTTGGGTTGGGTGAGTGCCGATGTTCTTTTCATTGTTTAGATTGTATTTTGTTTCTAGTTTTGGATTTAGCAATTATAGTTTATATATTCTAACTCTGATCGTATTTGGAGTTACGTATTAGTATTGATACATTTGGACTTAGTATTGTACAAACTTGTGGGTATTGTACGTTTTGGGTTTTAGTAATAATATTTTTGAGGTTTTGTTTAGTTTTTAGTAAGTTTGTTTGTTAGATCGACAATTCGACTCGTCGGTTTCTTCCGCGCCAGTTTAAGCGAGTCGGGACGTCACATTACATGTCTGAGAACAATGCCCTCTTCGACCATGAAGTGGCATTTTTCCCAGTTTAGAACTAAGTTCGCCTCTTGACACCGTTTCAACACATTCACCAAGTTAGCAAGGCAGGTGTCAAAAGACGAACCACAAACAGAGAAATCATCAATGAAAACTTCAATGGATGTTTCTAACATGTCAGAAAAAATAGCCATCATGCACCTTTGAAAAGTCGAAGGTGCATTACATAGCCCAAATGGCATCCTTTGATATCCGAAGGTACCAAAGGGGCATGTAAACCTTGTTTTTTTCTTGATCATCGGGATGGATCGGGATTTGGAAAAATCCCGAGAATTCATCCAAAAAGAAATAACGGTTATGATTAGCCAATCTTTCCAAAACTTGATCAATGAATGGAAGGGGAAAGTGATCTTTACGGGTTGATTTGTTTAGTTTTCTGTAATGAATACACATTCTCCAACCCGTAACCGATCTTATCGAAATAGTTTCACCCTTCTCGTTCTTAATGCCGGTCATGCCTCCCTTTTTAGGGACTACTTGAATCGGGCTAACCCACTTACTATCTGAGATAGGGTAGATTATGCCTGAGTCAAGCAATTTAATAACTTCATCTCTCACGACTTCCTTCATCTAAGGGTTTAACCTTCGCTGATGTTCAATCGAGGAGGCATGATCATCATCAAGAAAAATACGATGCATGCAGAGGGTGGAACTTATTCCTTTAATATCGGAGATGTTATACCCAATGACACTTCTATATTTTCTCATAACAACCAAGAGTTTGCCAAGAGAAGTTTCGTCGATTTTAGCATCGACAATAACGGGATAAGCCTCATCGGCATCCAGAAAAACATACTTAAGTAAAGAGGGAAGAGGTTTCAACTCTACCTTCGGAGGAGGCGTAGTCCTCTCCTCCTTACCCTCGACCCGAGGACCTTGAGTGCAGCATCAGTGCTAACTGGGGTGTTATCAAGAATTTTCTTATACCCCCGGCTTTCTCAGTGTCGAAGACCACTCCGTTAGAGATCAATAATCGCAATGGATCTGCGACCTCGATCATTTCAGTAAATTCCACCGTATAACTAGTGGAAAAAACCCCTTGTTGCGGTTTTTTTAGGGGTATTTGATGCGGTTATGAACCGTAGCAAATCAAGGGTGCAACAAATTCCCATTTTTCCATTTGCTGCGGTTTGAACCGCAGCAAAAAAGGTACGCTATTTGCTGCGGTTGTTTAATATAACTGCAGCAAATAGCTTACCTTTTTGCAGCGGTTCTGATGGATAACCGCAGCAAATGGCAGTTTTTTGCAGCACTTTTTTTTTAAATAACCGCAGCTAATGGTTATTAAAAACAAAGCATAATACCTAAAAAATCGCAGCAAATTGCAGGTTATTTTGAGGATTTATTTTGGGTTTTTGCAATTAATATATAAATCACATTAAATCTTAATAATTAGAACGTTTTGGAATAAATACTAATAATCGAATACATACAACTTAATTTTACCAATTGTACAAGAATACAATAAATTACTAAATTATTCATAAGACATTAATACTAAATGTTGAATTTTAATAAACTACTAAATTTGAAAAAATGTTTGTACAAGTACCAATCACGAAACATGCTTGTACAAGAATTTGGCAAGCTTGTCTCGAACCTCACCAATTTCTTCAGCGGTGAATGATCCTTCTCGAACCGATGTGGATAAAACCTAATAATTAATATAAAAACGAATTAAATTAAACATCGTCGGATTATATAATTAACTTAGTATAGTAAGCTCGAAAAATAAATACACATACGCCTATATAAACACACAAACACATAAATAGATAAATACATTTATATATACATTAACAAAAAAAAAGTTAGAGAGTTTAGGAACAAAAACGAGCCAAATAGGTCATTTTTGGCTCGTTTCGGGTGTTTTCAATCCCATCTTCACACTAATCAACCTAGCTCATGTTTTTAAGGTTCATAGATGTCCTATAACATTCAAATAAACATTCCATGACTTATTTGTGTGATTTCGGACGAAGTTAGAGAGTTTTGGAACAAAAACGAGCCAAATAGGTCATTTTTGGCTCGTTTTGAGTGTTTTCAATCCCATCTTAGCACTAGTCAACCTAACTCATATTTTTAAGGTTCATAGATGACCTATAACATTCAAATAAACATTCTATGACTCACTTGTGTGATTTCGGGCAAAGTTATAGAGTTTTGGAACAAAAACAAGGCAAATAGGTCATTTTTGGCTCGTTTTGGGTGTTTTCAATCCCATCTTAGCACTAATCAACCTAGCTCGTGTTTTTAAGGTTCATAGATGTCTTATAACATTTAAATAAACATTCCATGACTTACTTGTATGATTTCGAGCAAAGTTATAGAGTTTTGGACCAAAAACAAGCCAAATAGGTCATTTTTGGCACGTTTTGGGTGTTTTCAATCCCATCTTAGCACTAGTCAACCTAGCTCATGTTTTTAAGGTTCATAGATGTCCTATAACATTCAAATAAACATTCTATGACTCACTTGTGTGAATTCGGGCAAAGTTATATAGTTTTGGAACAAAAACAAACGGAGAATGGTTATGATACGATGTCAACATATTCTCTATTTAACAAAAACGATTTTAGACAAAGACGTACTTGTCCAAACAGAAGTTCAGTAAGAACACAGCCGGCAGACCAGATATCGATTGCAGTTGTGTACTCAGTTGCTCCAAATATCAGCCCTGGCGCCTGGTAGTATCTAGAGCATATGTAAGATATATTTGGCTCTCCTTTGACCTGCAATGAAGCCGCGTTATTATAGAATGGTCAAACAAATACAAAAGTACAGAATTAAAGAGCAACAAAGCTGTCAAAAAACACACTAAGGGAGTTAGTAAGGACGGGAACGAACCAAGACTTTAGCACTCCAATGTCACAAATCTTTAATTGGTGTGTATGTGGGTTGACCTGAGTTACAAAACATTAAACAGGATTAACAAACACTATCAACATTATTTTGTATCTTGCAAAACTCAGATTAAACTTTAAAGGGATCATTACCAGTAAGTTCTGGGGCTTTATGTCTCTATGGCATACTCCAATGGTCCCGTGAATGTAAGCCAATGCACGACAAATCTATAGCCAACAAAATTTTGATGTTAAACTAAATGATATTCTAAGGACACATACTTTACATTTTACAACAACCATCAGAAACTCGCATACCTGGTATATGTAAAGCTTTACATAGAGCAACGGCATTCTCTGATTAATTTGATTGTAGTGTCTAACTACACGATGAACAGTTTCAGGGACAAACTCAAGCGCGAGATTAAGGTAAAGCTCATCCTTTCCGGTTGTAGAAAAGAAACAATGCTTCAAAGAAGTAACATTCGGATGGTCCAAAAGCCGCATTGTTTGTAGCTCACGATTCTTGTATCGTTTGTCCTGAAGGACTTTTTTTATCGCCACAGTTTCACCCGTCTCCAAGCATCTTGCCTAAACAAACCCATAACAGTATAATTAACGACGTTATTCAATGAAATTTCAGACCACGAAGAAGATATTATCTTTGCAGTCAAAAATCACTGCTTTCTTTATCAATTTACCTGAAACACTACTCCAAAGGATCCTTGTCCGACAATACGCTCAACCATGTAGCTAACAGTCTGAAAAGGAAAAAGGCGTAATAATCAATAAAAGAGCGCATATCATTACGAAAGAAACCCTAAATGTATATATGAAAACGGCATTAACTGACGAATATGTCCTCAGTCGTTATCGACAATTACTAAATATAATTAGGATTATATTATAGAGATAATAATTAAGTTAAATTAGGAAATTATATTTACTTGCTAGAAAATAAATATAATTAGTGAGTACATAATTTTGGGCTCGCAACTATACTTAACTTAATCCTATAAGGTCACACAAAATAGCACACGATTGGGCATAAATAATAAAGTCCATTGAATGATAGGATTAGGGTTTTCTCTGATATGACTAATGATGTATATATAGTACCTTATTAGGGTTATGAGACAACAGATTATAATCAGTTGGCACACATACTAACACAATCATAAAAACCCTAAAGCCTATTGTGTTCATATGGTTTTTTTTCCCTAAAAAGTAAGAGAGTGAATATAGATCCATCTCTTCCGTACTAGCATACGTGGTATCCGATCCGGTGCTTGTGGACAGATTAGAGGAGCAACAATTGAGGCTCTAGATCTCCGTTCTTGACATTAAAAGCACGCATCAAAGGTTGTAATTACTATCTTTTATACTTGATTCATATTAAAATTATTATTAGTGATCCTGTTGTTATAGATGTTAGGAAATTTTTTCCTGAAATTCTGCTAATCATATCTATAAACTCCTACAGTGGTATCAGTTAGCCCTCTAATAATTTTAATATGATCATGATTTGAATGATGAAAATTATTATTTTCATTCAATTAAGGGAGGATTTATTATATGGGTTAATTTGCATAATTAAAATAATGATTTTAATAATACTCGAAAATCAAAAAAAAAAAAAGAGGTTCGAATGGTTCGAACGTCGAACTACAACCACCCAGATTCAAGGATTGATACTTGATATTCTTCCAAATTACATTGGGGCTTTTGTTTCTTACATCTTTAATTGCAAATTCATGTCAAAAATTTGTTGTTTTAATCCCTAAATCAAACAAATTGTCCAAGGTTTTGGTTCGAAATTTTCGAACCCTAACTTTGTTCAATTCTTCAAAATCATTGTTTGAATTTCATTTTTTGCAAATTAGTTGGTGGGAAATGTAGAAAACAACCCATCCAATGTTATTCAAGAATAAATTCGAACAAAAGTTGCTCAATTTGTCCCAAATCACGCTCGAAAAGTTCGAACGGTATGGGAAGTTTTTCGGGCCTTTTCCAGCGTCGTTGGTGGCAAGGGTGGTGCTCCGAGGCCGGGGATATGGTCACCGGCACTTTCTGGTTGGGGCGAGCACTCCGACGATGGTCGTGGGCGGTTGCGCGGTGGCTACTTGGCCATGTCGTGGCTGCTGCTGCTATATAATTTTATTTATTTATTTATTTTTTTTCTCTCTCTATATTTTTTAAATAAATTAAAAAAAATACTAATAATAAAAGGGAGGAAAAAGTCATTTGATTGTGAATTTGTGGCTATCCTTCATCCTATAATTACGCATTGACCCCATTTTCTCTAACTATACACAAAATGAGTTTTGGTAAGTTGACAAAGTTTTTTTTTTTTTTTGGTTTGTTCTATTTATTTATTTTTGTAATAAATAAAGTGATTGTTTAAAGAGTTTAAATAATAATTACTTTAATATATATATATTATTATTTTATTTTTTTTTAGTATAAAACGCCTCGAAATAATGCAAATTAATAATTAATGTTGATTAATTCCATATATGATTTTTTTTTTTATTGAATGAAAATAATTGTAAACTAATATATGATATTAGTTGTTATTGCCATTTATAACATTTGTTGCAGGTTTATAATATATGATATTATTTACATATTATGACTAGTATGGCCCAAAATACGATAGAAAATACGATCTGCGCATCGTGATGTATTCTTTGTAAATTAAATACGATTTGCAAATCGTTTGTATTTTTGTAATGTTATTTCAATTATTTAAGTTTAAATAATAATAGTAAATAATCAAGAGTGGAGGTCCATGAAGAATTGAGGAAAGTAGTCCAAGAAGATTCAAGATGGAGTTAATGAAGATTAGATTTATTCATATGGGCCATACTAGGATCATATTTATTCTGCTTTATTACGCATTTATTTTATGATTAAATGCTTATAAGTTTATGTTTGTGGTTTAATTAATTATATGTGTTCACTTGTTAATAACCACATTTATAAATTTGATCCCCACTAATAATATTGAGTTTTACTTGCTTTTCCAAACAAACACCTATAAAGCCTTAGAATCATAAGTAATAGTTTCTGCCAAAGCAGGGTGTTGCTTATAATTCATGGATAATAGGGTAGTTTTTACATATTAATGTTTAGTTTAACTCAACAAAATTATCAAAAGACAAAGTTTTGAATTTTGAAGCTATGAGATAAAATTTAGCAAAATATTGTTAAATTATCTACCAAAAATTATAATTAGTTATAACAAATTTAGGTACCGAATTGTAATATTGAGTTTATATGCTTTCCCAAACAACACCTATGAGACCCTCGATCATAAGTTGATAGGTTTTGCCAAAGCAGGGTGTCACTTTTAATCTTGGAAGAGTAGGGTAGGTTTTCGAAACTTACATGTTAATGTTTGGTTAAATTCAACAAAACTATCAAAAGATAAAGTTTTGGGTTTTGAAGCAAAGAAATAGGTTTAAAACACATAGTTGTTGCCTATTGGCCAAGAATTACAAAGTGTTTGTAATTAGTAAAATGTTAACATACCTCAACTACTAAAAATTGAAGGTAGGGCCAAAGTCCGTTTAATTTTAGTGGGAGGGGATCTTGGTTATTACTTTATTCGGATGGGGCCAAAATTTACTTGAATAAAGTGTTAATAGCTTAAACTTGTTAAATTATTTCAAACTTAGGCTATTATTTAACAAATATTATTAAACTTTGCATGATATAATTTAGTATATCATTTAATAAGTTTTGGGAATTGTTCTCAAATTTTATGTAAGTTGAACTATATTTGAGAATTGTTCTCATAATTAAAATAAATAAATAATTCTTGAAATCCATATTTAAATTTTGCACTAAAAAACTCTCAAGTAATAAAATTAGCTAAGGTAGAGTTGTTTTAGAAAATGTTTAATACTCAATATTTACCTTAATATTAGTGTTTATGATCTCAAAAACGTTTGAGGAAATAATGCTTACCATCATCCAAGAAGTGAAAAATGTTTTCAAAAGGGAAGGATGGAGAGGTTAATGGCCTCGAGACAATAAGTGAGCTTAATCTCCAAGACCATAAGGTCATATGTCATTAGAAAGATTTGATCGTTCTGAAAATCATAGAGAGGTCTCAGTGACCATAAGATCACATGTTATTAGAAAGATTTGATCGTTCTGAAAAGTGGAGAGGTCAGGATTTCAATAATTTCAATTGTAGAATTTTGAAAACCATTTTCTCATTTCATAATAGATTCAATATGGGATTGAACTATTGAAGTGAATAGTGAGGAAAACCATTTGCAAAATTACAGATAAACTCAATATGATTGAGCATTATCGTTTTATTGAATATAAGAAGTATTAACTAAATTATTCAATAAAATAAATAGGATTTACAGAAGGATATGTTTGGATGGCAATAAGAGGCAATATGGTTAGAACAAAAGACAAATGTTGTCGTTTGTAAATCCGTTGATGCTGAAAAGCCGAATATTGTAAAAGACAACATAACAATGTGTTTTCTACTACAATAGAATAATCCATTTTGATAGAATGCTCCGAACATATTAGGAAGATCAATTAGTACAGTAAATATAATTTTTCATTTGATGTTTATGCTATAAAAGATTGGCATTTCCACTCACTATGTATGTCATACATATCATTGAACTCACATTGCTTCGAATGTGCGAATAACAAAGAGTAGAAAACTAGATAAAGGTAAATCTACAAACAAATGTTGTATGTCAGATTTGAGATTTTGGATGTATCTCTCCTTACCTTATAGCTTGTTTTTGGAATCAAATAATTGTTATTTCATTCCTACTAAAAACATTATTTCAATTGCAATATATGATATTAAATTATGAACAATTGTTGTTTTTTGAATAAAATGTTTTAAACCTATTGCCAAACTAATTACTGGTCAAATAGTTTGATTTTGTCAAAATAATATATCACAGGAAATCAAAAACAAATGATTCTTAACCCACTTACCAATGGCATCTCTATTTTGTAATATATGATGAGCATGCAGAAGCTCCAAATGGATGGAGTTCTAACATCATTTGACTACGAGTCGTTTGATGTATGTAAATTATATTTGAAGGGTAAGATGACTTAATCATCCTTTACTAGAAAAGGTGATAGTGTCAATGATCTCAAGACCCTAATACATGTAGATGTGTTTGGCAATGAGTTCAAATACAAGGAAGGGTTTAGCTACCTAACACTTTTACTAACGATTCAAGTAAACATGATATATTTACAATACGAAGTAAAAGCTGAAATTATTTGAAATGTTTGAATATTTCGGAGAAGGCAAGTAGAGAATCAAATTAACAAGAATGATAAACGCATTGCGATAAGATTGTAGTTGCAAAGGTTTTTGTTATTTTTATTTTTATTTTTATTTGACACTCATCAAAAGGTTGTGAGATTCCTTTCACAATCAATTTCGTAACAAAGTGTCATTTCTGAATGACATGTTTGAAAGAAGTAATCAAACCTTTCATGAAAATGGTTTGATTAAAGGTGAGATTTAGTGATCATTCAATATACTTCTGAGAATATGCTCTCTAAACTGCTGTATTTTAAAACTAAACAAAGACTTCGTCCAAAATAGTAGAAAAGACATATATACCATATGAGATATGGATAGGAAAATTTCTTAATTAGTCTTTCCTACAAAATTGGGATAATATGTCTATCGTAAAATGTTTACTTTTGGACATAACGCTAACCAAATTTGAAAATTTGTTTTTTCAAAAGTTACCCCAAAGAAACAATGGATCCAGCTTCTACAATTGATTTAAGAACAAAGTGTTTGTTACTTTAAAATTGTGCCTTTCTGGAAAAGATTATGTTTCCAAAAAGTCATGTGGGAGTAGTGTATATCTTGAATAGTTCCAGATAAGAAACAAATAGATGTAGTTAGTCCTACATTAGAGGCAAAAGACATAATCTTGTCTTTATGATAAGAAAGTTTGATACTGAGCTTAAGGAAGGACATTCGGTGTTTGACCTTTTTCTCAGTGCCTAACAATATGTTGAAGTAAGTGCATTCCATTCACGAACCTTTTGTTTTGCCCGCTTGAATATGATTCGTACTGAAATGCTCAAATTGCTGAGATATAACATTTCAACTGTTGTTATGGTCCTATGTAGCTCTTAATGAATAAGACAATCATCATATAATTAATGGATTCCATATAGATATATGTTTTGAATTGAATTGTTCATTTTGGGATGTGAGGATCCAACAATCTATGAAGATGTTTTTTGACAAGTCACAACTCCGAATATGACAAATGAACATCAAAATCGATTTCTTGAATAATTTCTTGAAAGAGGATGTGTATGTGACACAACCAAAGAGTTTTGAAGTTCCAGCAAATCAGAAAAGGATTTGCACGCTTAAGAAATCCATTTATGGACTAAAATAAGCATCTCGGAGTTAGAATCCTCAATTTTCTAAAATAATCAAAGTGTTTGGTTTTCAAAAATAATTTTAGAGGAAGGTTTGTGTTTACAAAAGTTGAGTGGGAGCAGCATTGTCCTTTTGATTTTGTATGTAGTTGACATACTTAGCATAAGAAAATAAATTCCACATTCTTGAGTTAGTCATGTTATGGAATTATTGTTTTTATAAACTTGAGTTAGTCAAGATATATGTCTGCAATGGTTTTATGAAAGACCTTAGACAAATTAATTTTATTTCGAATCAAGATCCATAGAAATAAATCTGTTTTATTTACAGAACTTATAATGATAAGGTTCTTACTAAGTTCAACTTGGAAAACTTTTACAGATTTTTTTATCTCATTCAATGTTACATGCTAGCAAGACTTGACGTTTGTAAACGTTCGGTGAGCTAAAACATATAGTCCTTTTGTATTGACAATATGATTTATTGTATATATCACATTGCACTTACATAAATGTTTCAAATACCTTGATCATCCTAAAGTACTTAAGAAGGACTGCAGGATTATATCCTGGTATGAGGAAATATAAGTTGTTTCCTTTAAAGTTTAAAATTTGCAAAGTTTATATGAATGAGAATGTCTCATATCCAGTAATCAAACCATTATTGTAATCCGAATATGAATGTCATGCTAGGACGAAAAGAATAAAAAAAAACATTAAAGAATGTCTTTGATGAAGTCTTATGTTAAATCATGAATACAGTCCATGATTGTAAAACATATGGTAATGTTTGTTGTTTGAAACATAGTTTCAATATTACTTAATTCTGGTTTGAAGTTAAATAAAATGTCCAAATAACTTGTGATTTCAAATAGAATTATTGAAAACGTTTTGATAATGGAACTCTATAAAGTGAACTGAAATCACATATTATCTAAAGTCCCTAATCAAAATCACTAAAATGGACATAAGTGGTTTGTTTAAAGACTAGCATATAATCAATTGATAGCGCAGTTCCATGGGCTATAGAAATATAGTGATGTTTAATTGATTGTATGGATGTATGTTTGATACATTGAGACTTGACCTAACAGATTCTAAAAGTAGAATCGAAAATCTATATTTAGTGGATTCCTTAGACATTAGTATGTCTTAATGAACACAAATATAATTAGCTTAACCTTGACATTGTTAAACGGCGTGCCGTAAAAGGAGGTCATAAAAGCAATGATCAGGTGGAGTTAAGAATTGAGTGGGAGTTATGGTCATACTAGAGTGGATAAGTCCTCCTAATTAGTAGGAATGGTGTGAGTGCCTCTTGATGAGCTAGAACTGGAAAAATGCATGGCCATGCGAAAGAAGTTTAAATGTTGAACTTCGGTTGAGCAGTTCGAACTCAGCGATCAAGGAACAAAAATTGAGAATACAAAGTATTGTCAATTTGACATTAAGAGACTTAAGGAATTTATAATTGCGATATTGTCTTCGGACAAGTGGGAGATTAAAGGAATATGTCCTCAGTCGTTATCGGCAATTACTAAATATAATTAGGATTATATTATGGAGATAATAATTAAGTTAAATTAGGAAATTATATTTACTTGCTAGAGAATAAATATAATTAGTGAGTACATAATTTTGGGCTCGCAACTATACTTAACTTAATCCTATGAGGTCACACGAAATAGCACAGGATTGGGCATAAATAATAAAGCCCATTGGATGATAGGATTAGGGTTTTCTCTGATATGACTAATGAGGTATATATATATATAATACCTTATTAGGGTTATGAGACAACAGATTATGATCAGTTGGCACACATAGTAACACAATCATAAAAACCCTAAAGCCTATTGTGTTCATATGGTTTTTTTTCCCTAAAAAGTAAGAGAGTGAATATAGATCCATCTCTTCCGTACTAGCATACGTGGTATCCGATCCGATGCGTGTGGACTGATTAGAGGAGCAACAATTGAGACTCTAGATCTCCGTTCTTGACATTGAAAGCACGCATCAAAGGTTGTAATTACTATCTTTTATACTTGATTCATATTAAAATTATTATTAGTGATCCTGCTGTTATAGATGTTAGGAAATTGTTTCCTGAAATTTCGCTAATCATATCTATAAACACCTACATAAACCTGCTTAGGTTGGGTTGCCCATTTCTACCGCCAATTGTCGTGACAATTATATGACCAGTCACGGTACCATTACCGTCCACAACAGCAGTTTCCATTTCCTGCAAAAACACGAATCGAATGAGCAACATGCCAACAATCAACCAAAACAAGCTAAGTTAGAAAAACAATTTTAAGCCCTACCTTCTCGTCTCTAAGTTTCATGTCATTCATCTCATCGGGTAGCTTATCAATACCACCACCAGGTTCCTTAAGTCCAGAAGTGGGAGCAATACCCACTGAAGCCATTTAAACCAAAAAATTGGAGAAACCACCCAATGTTTGCACACAGAATCACCAGAAGAGTTCAAATCACCAGTAATAATACAGATGAATCTGTTCCCAAAAATAAGATTACATACATTTCAGCATTTAAAAAAAAATTAATAAGATTTACTTCACAAATCACCATTTAATCATTAATTGAGCTTAGTAAGATCATAAATAAGGGGAAATTTCCAAGTCAATATAACAGGTTAAAAACACATTCAAGAAACATTCATTAACAAATCAAAAGTGTTTCTGCAGTAAATTCAAACTCCAACCAAGATGATGATTAAAAAAATCCCACATTTGCAATTAAAAAGAGTGAAAAGATCCAAATCCAACGCAAAACAAATCCCAACTGAAGAACAGCAATATTTGTAGAAAAAGCCCCAAACTTTGGTAAATTGAAGAAATGGGTGTACTTCTAAATGATTTTTACAAACATGTTTAAACTGTTACAGATCTCAAACAACAGAATTAACCACTATATATATTCAAATCTGTACATCAAATTAGGGTTATACGCTTCAGATTTTGAAGGGCCAATTAAAAATTTCCCCTTTCTTAACCTAGTTTAGTTTTTTTGTGAGAAAATTTATTAAGACAAAGATCTGGGTTACAGATTGTCCAACAAAGCCAGAAATGATAAACAGGAACAATCAGCTTATCCAATTTTATTTTTTTCAGAAGAAAAAAAAACCCCAATTAGTTATAACCCTGTACTCTCAAACAAATGACATCTTTGAAGAAATGAGGCATGAAATCAATGAAACTTATAAACAAACATTTAGACTTAAAACAATTGAAAAATTAGTAAAAACTAACACAAGGAAAATATCACATTCATACATTTATATATCTAGGGCTAAAAAAAATCAGAAAAAATTTTTTTTTAAAAAAAAAGAGAGTTACCTTGGGCGTGGGTGGTGGTGGTGGCCGGAAGACGCAGGAAATTCGTTGCAGTCTAAGCTTCGTGCAGTTGCTGGTGGTGACTGGAGGTCGCAGCAGGCCGAGCTTGGCTTCATGACTGGAAATCGCAGCAGGCCGCGCACAGCACCGTGTCGCAGTTAGCAGAGCTGGTGACTAGAGGTCGTCGACCGGTGGCAGTGGTGCTTGGCATTGTGGCTCTTGTACGATGTGAGGGTTGATTTGAAGGTTTTCGATGTCGTAGCGCAGAGTGTGTTTTTTTTTAAGAGTGAGATCTGAACTTCAGTTGGAAATGAGGAGTAAATAGGTTTTTTTTAGGAATTTGCTGCGGTTCTTTCGGCTTAACCCAATAACCGCAACAAATAGGCAGCAGCAAAAACCGTAACTGCTTATTTGCTACGGTTATAGGGTTAAGCCCAAATAACCGCAACAAATTACGCGCAGCAAAATCCATTTTTTCCACTAGTGGTAGTAGTATTGATGGTGTCGATGCGAAGGATTGCATCCATAATAGGCATTTTCATTGCCTTCGAGAATGAGAAAGTGATCTTTTCATCCCCGACATTCAGACTCAAACGACCATCTTTCACATCGATAACGGCGCCCGCCGTTTTCAAGAAAGGCCTCCCCAATATCAAGGGAACCTTGGCATCCTCCTCCATATCCATTATGACAAAATCACAAGGGATAAAACCTCGTCCCTCTTGCACCGGGACATCATCTAGAACTCCTAGAGGTAATCTTACCGAGCAATCGACAAGCTGAATAGACATCCTTGTGGGCTTTAGGCTGCCCATATTGAGCTTATGGGCCATAATCAAAGGCATAAGACTCACACTTTCCCCCAAATCACATAGAGCATTTTTGCTTTGAAGATCATCGATTTTTACCGGTATAGAGAAACTACCAGGATCACCAAGCTTCTCGGGAAGCTTGTTCTGAAGAATAGCACTCACCTCCATAGGAAGCGAAATGGTGGCATGCTCCTCTAATTTGCTCTTGTTAGAGAGAAGTTCTTTTAAGAATTTGGCATAAGCCGGCATTTGGCACAAAGCATGAAGAAAAGGGATGTTTACTTGAGGACCCTTCATGACCTCGAGAAACTTAGAAAATTTCTCACCTAACTTCTTCTCAACGATCCGATGGGGGAAAGGTACCTGGGGCACATATGGTTTCAATGGTGCTTTTACAACAACATTCTCTTTTGGAGTCGGAACACTATCCTCACTTTGTGGCTCACTCTTAATCGCTCCACTCTCAAAATCTATCGACATATCGTCAACAACTTCCTCTTTACTCACTTTTGTGGCGCCCTCATCTAAAACCATGGATGGACCCGCATAATCCTTGCCAGATCGCAGTGTTATTGCCTTTGCTTGTTCCTTAGGATTAGTGATCGGTTGTCCGGAAATTGAGGACTTGAAGAATTGTTGGAATTCCCCACTTGTTGGGCTATTTGAGAAAGTTGAGTTTCGATCATTTTGTTATGTGTTTGCAATTGACTAATCGAAGTACTCATTTCGTTCATCTTCCGGTCACTATCAGAATTTGCCTTGGTCTGGTGTTGTATGAAGGTCTCTAGGACGGTTTCAAGGCTAAACTTTTGAGGAACGGGAGGAGTATATGGTGGCCTTTGAGGAGAAGGACCGTGATTGAAACTCGGAGGACGGTAAGGTACCGGAGCTTGTTGGTCCCTCGGTTGGTAGGGTTGTTGTTGGCGTTATTGTTGTTAATTGTTGTTCTTCCAGCTGAAATTGGGGTGATCCTTCCAACCGGGATTGTAAGTATTAGAGTACGGATCGTTCCATGCTCCCATCATGGCAACTTGCTCCATCGAGGAGCTGCAATATGAAGACAGGTGGTTGTTTCCGCCACACATGTCACAAGAAAGAGCAGGCTGATATTCGGGACTTGAGGCGGCGAAATGCGCTTTCTCAAGTCTTCGAGTTAAGAAATCCAGGCGAGCATTCACATCGTCAAGATTTTGATCGGATTGAGATGTTGTCTTAGGAACAACACGTCTCGACCCACCCCATGAAAACTGCTTAGCTACCTCCTCGATCATAGGCCTAACTTCAGAAAGAGGAACTTTCATCAACCGACCACTAGTACCGGAGTCCAAATGACCCCCAGAAACAGGATTGAGGCCATCGTAGAATGTCATGTAAGCAATGCCATCAATGTAACCATGGTGAAGGAATGAGCGTAGGATTTCTTTAAAACGCTCCCATGCCTCACCGAGAGTTTCATCTTCCTCTTGAGAAAACCCCGAGATTTTTCTCCTCATTTCCGAAGTTTTCTCCAGAGGGAAGTATTTTTCAAGGAATGCCTTGGTGATGGAATCCCAAGTAGTCAAAGATCCCTCGAGGAGCGAGCAAATCCAGTGTTTTGCCTTATCAGTTAAAGAAAATTGGAACATGTGCATCCGTATGAACTCTGGTTGAACATTGTTGTGCTTAACTGTGGAGCACAGTTCCAAGAAGTTATCAAGATGAGAAAAAGGACACTTGTTCGAGTTTCCCTCAAATTGTGAATCTTTCACCATCCCGATGAGATGTGGTGAAAATTCATGTTGATTTGCAGCCGTAGCGGGCAAAGCAATCCCGTTACGCAATTCGAAGGATTCCGGGTGGCGGAAATCTCTCATCGTCTGTTGTGGAGGTGGTGGCGTATCAGCCATAACTGAAGAAACAGAATAGGAACTACCCGGTGACTTTGATTGCAACTCAGATTCAAGTTGCTCGATGTTATGCGCACTAGTAGCCTTTCTTAGATCCCTCAAGTAACGGTCGATTTCTAGGATTAGTGGGATGACTGGTAAGTCATCAGTCCATTTTGAGACCAATTTTCCGGCTCTTTTCATTTGTTTTCCGTGCATTTTAGGCTTAGTATTCCATGTTTTCAGCCTTTTTTATTTTATTTAGAGTTTTCGTCGAATAATTTCGATTTATAGTTGTTTTCATTGACAATTGAGCTATTTTGTGTTACTTATGCCTTTTATTCTTTAATGCAGGTGTTTTGCAGGTTTCCAAAAGATTCTCGAAAGCTGTCAAGGGTCGTGAGAGGTCCCAAGAAGCTTAGAGAAGCATGCCAAAAAGCCAAGACCACAAGACAAGGCAAAGTACCATCAAAAGGGCATTTTTGGTAATTTTTAAGGATTGTCGGGCCCGAGGCCCGACGTCTCGGGAGGCGTCCCGACCCGTCCCGAGAAACCCGAGCAAAATTTGGAAGCATTTGGGTCAAGTGATGGTCGCGGACAGAGCCCCAGGCGCGCCCACGCTAAATGACCATCACCCGCGACAGCCCTCAAAGAAAGCAACGCCCAGGCTTGCTCGAGTCCTCACTCGCGGCCGTGCCACCACCATTGTCGCGCCCGCGCCGGAGCAGCCCTCTGCAGCTCTGTTTTGGTGGCGTGTCCACTGCTGGCTCGTGCTGTTCTCAGCTTCGACTCGTGCCTCTTCTATGCTTGGCCCCCTTGTTTTCCCACTTGTATATATAACTTCTAAGGTCCCTAAACATAAGAACAACACTTTAGATTAGATTTTAGTCCCAAAAAAAATCAGATTTAGCATGGTTTGAGGAGAGAGAAACCCTCTCCTCCTTCTTAGTTTTTAGGGTTTATGCTTAGTTTCTTCTTCCATAGTTTTAGGTGTAGTTTTAGCTTTAGATTCAAATAGTTTGTTGAAGATGATGAATGAAATTGAAGGTTTGTTCAAGTGACATGGCCGATCCAACGTTTTGCTCATCAAAATTCAATAAGTTATCTATTTTTCTTCTTTACTTGTTCATGTTTTTCATTGCTTTAAATCTTGTTTATTTCATAGTTTGCTTGTAGATAAATGTTTAAATTATGCAATTTCAAGGTTGCTTGGTTTATTTTCTTGCTTGTTGGTAGATTTAGTGTTTAGTTTCATGTTTTTATGCTTGTTTATTAGTGTAATGCTCTTGTTCATGATTTTTGAGTAGTTAATTTCTAGGGTTTGAAGGTGATGGGTTCATGACTTGAAATTAGGGGTTTTCATCTAGGTTATGGTTGAATTATGTTCATGGTTGGTTAATGTTGGTGTCAATGAGCTTAGAGATTATCTAAAGACCATAGTTGATTTCTTGGTTGTAATAACCCAAAATTTTGGGCTATTTTAAATTTTTATTTATTATTTAATTACTTATTTTGATGGGCAAAGATTCAAACCCGAATTAAAAACTGAGCCCAAACTCTTTACCTTGCTTTGTCAATCTAGGGCCAAAGCCCAAATTAGCCTTAACCCCTTAGCTCCACACGGCCCAAAACCCTTTTTATTTATCCCTTTTTTTTAATTAATTTATTTCTATTAATCTAAAAACATAACTAAGAAAAGATCCTACTTTTATATTTTTCTCTCCTAAATTTTAGGAGTTCACCTAACCATCTAAGCATCTATAAAAACCCTCCCTTTCTATTCAAAACTCACGACACCATCAAACACCAAACATCAATATTTTTCAATTCCTTCTTTTCTCTTCTACAAATAAAAACTTCACATTAAATCTTGAAGCTCACAACAAACCATCCTAAAAAGACTGAAGCAAGAGAACAACACCAACTTTATTCGAGTATCATACACGGCCAAAACATCCACCACCTTCGAATTTAACCCATCAATACGGCACCATCAAACACCAAACATCAATATTTTTCTATTCCTTCTTTTTTTCTTCTACAAATAAAAACTTCACATTAAATCTTGAAGCTCACAACAAACCATCCTAAAAAGATTGAAGCAAGAGAACAACACCAACTTTATTCGAGTATCATACACGGCCAAAACATCCACCACCTTCGAATTTAACCCATCAATTGAGGTAATTAGATGTTTTACCTAATCTGTGAACTAATCAAATATATAATTGTTAGAACCTGTTTAGAATTGCTAAAAATTATATTTTTGATGTTTGAATTATTATTATTGATATTAAACATTGAATGATTATAAGTGTGTTGTTGAGTGTATGAATTTATTTCGTGATCAAATCTTGTTATTTCTTGATGAATTTTTCGTGGGAGTTTCTTTACTGATTTATAATAAATCAAGATTTATTTCGTGGCAAAATTCGTCCTTTTCATGCTTATAATAATTTAATATGTCAAACCGGTAAAACTGTCCAGATTTAGTTTACGAATTTATTAAAATACTTATTCAATTCGGATGGCTACGAAAATTTAGGTGAAAGTTCGAATTCGTGTTTGATATCTTGTGTTAGCTTTTCGTAATTTTTTAAGTTCTTTTGCTATAGCAGAAAATTCTGAAACTGATTATAGTCTAATCTGATCGGTTAGTTATAAAATCCCTTAAAATTAGTAAATGATATTATTTTTGGACGAAACTTATGCACGTTAAACCTTGAACCTAGATTTAACTTTCATAAAAATTTCCAGAATGTTAGACACCTTTAAATGGTTGTTCTTTTATTTAAATGTGTAAAATCAGATTTTTTAAAGTAGTGTGATTAAATTACTAAAATACTTTTAAAGTATATCTTGTCGAATCTCTTGCTCAAATTATGATTCTTTATGACTTTCCTGATTTAATTTTATTAATTGATAAGTTCTTGAATTAAAGATGGCTAATCTTGATTTTCTTAAAGAGGGATGTCGAATGAAGAGTGGTTTATAGTGTAATATTCGAAAATCTTGAATTATTATTAAAGGATGGATTTTTATAAAGATGGTCTAATATAATTATTGTTATTGTTTAGAATTAATTAATTAAATTCTTGAATTATATTGTTTATTATTAATTTATGAAATTGTCGTGTGTATTGAGGATTGTGAATTAATATGATTGTCTAAGTTGTTATTAAGTCTAGAAGTCAAAGTTAGAATTTTTGACCTAGGGTTGACTAAGTAATAAGTTGGTTTGATTTAGAGTCAAAGTTATGAGTTTAAATAAAATATTAATAATATAATAATGAAGGAAAGGAAACAGAGTAAGAGGATATTGTCTTGTTTCGACCTCTTGCTAGGAAAGACTTGGTATTTAAGATGGCCGATATACGTGCCGCACCTCTCTTTCCTGGGATTTCGAACATCTCAGTTCCAATTACGGTCACCTAGTACTTCCAATTATGGTATACTCTACCGGGTATAAGGAATTGACGGCTGGCATACACTGATAATTGGAATTGACGAACAGTTATGCCATAATTAAAGAATTGACGGCCGGTATGAGCACCATATAAAATACATAATAAATATTGAGGAAATATGAAGATGAATTTGAGCTAATGAAAGATAATGTTATTAATAATGGAACAATGGAGTGCTATAGTTTTATGTTGAAGTCAGACCAGTGGAACAATGAACTACATTTGTCGTACGTTGAAGTTGGACCATTGGAATGGTGGAGTATAACTGTTGTACGTTGATGTTGGACCGCAATGGAAGATAATTTAAAGGATAAATGGAACAATGGAGTGCAATAGCCATACGTTGACGTTGAACCAATGGAACAATGAAGCACATTTGTCATGCGTTGAAGTTGAACCATTGGAACGATGGAGTACGATTGTTGTACGTTGATGTTGGACCGATGAAAGATAATGAATTGATTAATGAAAGATGAGTTGTCACAGTCTATGGAGTCTAGAGTCTAGAGGTGACACTAGCTAGAGAGTATGGTTTGGTTATGTTATGTGTTCCGCTGCGTATCTGATTGGGTGACGTTTTCTATTGATTTGTGAATATGAATGTGTTAACCACGCTGACATTATGAATTGATTGTGCTATGTTCTGTCTATTATATACTTGGTTGCGTTCTACGATTACGTAGAATATTCTAATTACTCCCCACTGACTGTGGACCCCCATTACTTTTCAGGTAATGAAGTTGAGTAATCTGGGTTACAACGTTGGTTGGGTCTCATGAGCGAGCAAGCGTTGCAGTATTAGCTACCCATATTAATAGACTTAGCCTTGTTAATGAATTTTAGTAGCTTGTGTTAGAACTTTAGTATTTTAAGTCACTTTTTGGACATATTCTAATTTTGCTTTAATTAATTTGGATTAATAAAAGTATTAAGTTTAGAGCTTCCGCTGTTTACTTATAAGATTTGTAATATAAGTTTCAACCTTTAATGATTCGTATTGTTGTTTTCTTCGAAAACATTGTGGCTAGAATACGGGTCGTTACATTGGCATTTTCAAAGTATAACAGGGCTTTGTCTATGAGTTAATTATGCTTTGATTTTCCTTGCCCAATGTTGCTAGTGAGGCCATTACAACGGGAGTCGGTGGTCGAGCCAGGAATACACTTTAGGTACGTTGTTAATGAGACTATTACAACGGGAGTCGGTAGTTGAACTAGGAATTTACTTCTAGTGAAACCTTGATATAATTGCGATCATTGAATGTATTGATAACGTCCATTCGGGGGAAGTCGTTATTGTTATATTCATGCATCAACTCCTAAATCACTCCGGGAGGAGGTTTAGGTACCTTATTAGAGTTTCATTCCCCTTCCTTGATTTAGTTCGTTCTTTAGACCTTTTAAAGTAATTCCCCCGAAATCAATTGAACCCGGATCCGACAACCCTAGAATCTAGTTTATTATTTTTCGCATTTATTTTCTGCAATAGTTTTAGCTTCCTTTTCAAAAACAAAACCAAGATCCTCAATTGACCTGAATCGCACAACACGATTCACGACTCATTCCCCGTGTTCGACACCCCCACTCATACTACAACGGGGGTTTTATTTGTTTGGTGAAAGAGCCCAAAAACCCCTTCATCAGTAAGCTACGAGTCCTGCGTGTCATAAACTGCTAAACAAACACATTAGCTAACAATTCACGCAATCAAGTAGCAAATGAATTAATGGAAAACAAAGTCCCGTCAAACTCAAGTAAATCTATAGCAACAAATTCCGTTATTCCCCGGCAACGGCGCCAAAATTTGATAGGCCGTCGTCGAGCCTACCAAAAGTAAATTTCCTAACTCAAACTTACTAATGCTAGTAAGGGCAAGTAAGGGTCGAACCTTACAGAATAACGTTAGTTGACCAAAGATAATGAGCATAGACAAGCTAAGTTGATATTGGATTATATGATTGGAAGTCAAATAACTACAAGACACTAAAGTAGGGATCTAAAACAAGGAAATAAATACTAAGGTTAGGGGATTAACGACTCGATACCACCATGAATTATGGATCGGTCAAAACTTAGACTTAGGTCGTGGTTAAAGGGGAGGTCATTCTATGATCACACTACTCTTTCGAGCTGGCGTGACGACCGGGAAGACGTATACTACTTACTTTCGTAAAAGACACACCTAACAAGTCATAAGCACAAATCACGAAGACCGGTAACTTTCCCTTAGCTTGATCGAAGGCCAAACTTTCGTGGTGCTTCCATCAATCGGGCGAAGGGAGTAATCACCCACGTTTAACTTTCGGTCCTTAGGTGGGGATTCTCCTATGAATCTAATGCTAGCTAAACATGAGACTCAACATCAACGAACCTTCGGTACCAACATTAACACAACCATTACCAAGAATTGACTAAAACATAAACATGGAGGATTTTGAGATGTTTCACCCCAAACCCTAGCAATGGAACTACTCACACATGACTAGAATAATAAAGGAAAACATAATGAACTTACTAAAATCAACACCAAGCATGAAAGTAAGAACAAACTATGAATTTAAGCAATATTCAATCATAAAACATCAAAACAATAATTAACTAAGTGCAAATAATAAAGGGAAGAGTAGAGAAATGTTACAAGTGAAGCTTCAAAATCAATAAGTAGAGCAATGAGATGATCAATGTAATTCCCAAACCAAAAGTATGAACTTCACAAATTACACTAAGCTTGAAAATGATGAACTATTGAGAATTAGGAGAGAGAAGAGAGAAAAAACTAAGAAAATTAGGTTAAACTACTCTGAAAATGTGATGTATGTAATATATTTTACAAAAAGGGAGAATAAAAGTATTTATACCTCTCCCAAAAATTAAAACAAAAGAGCTAAAAATACGAACAGAAGCATTTCAGCGGGCGATGAGGCGATGACAGCGCCCGCTGACACCTATAATACTAGGCTTGCAGACTGGGAATACTTATGGCAGCGGGCGCTGAGTTGGGGTCAGCGGCCGCTGCCAATCTTTGGGATGCTACTACCTCAAAACAAGGGAGGGGTACAGCAGGCGCTGAGTTGGGGTCAGCAGCCGCTGTTCTTCTCTTTGCACATGGTAAAGAGTCTAAGGGCTTGGCAGCTTCAAAATCAGCGGCCGCTGGGAATCCTTAACATGCTACTGACTTTTTCATAAAAAAAAATGCTTTGAACCAAGCTCATCCCAGCGGACGCTAAGGGATTTCCAGCGCCCGCTGAGGCCTTTTTAGCTCCAACAATGGCAAATGACTTGTGGTTTTCCTCGAGGTTCCCGGCTCGCTTCCTCGGGTTCCGAAATTGTAGTTTATTCTCATTTAGAGACAAGATTTTCGTAACTACTTAGGAATTTTTTTTGCATCAAACTAGAAATTCATTGATTTTTGGCTTCATTTTTCATCGACCATTATTCTTAGTTTTTCAAATGAATTCATTTGAGAGTAAGAAGAGAATCATGAGTAACGTAATTGTTGAGAAGATAAAACTACAAGAGTGGGGTGAATTGTAGTTTGAGAAACTAGTGTAGATTTTTGTGGAATTATAAAAAAACTTAACAAGAAAGAAAAAAACAAGAGATTCTCTGAAACACAGAAACCTTCTTGAACTCACAAGAAGTAAAACTTTGACCCACTCGAGATTTCCTCTTTTATTATATTAAGGTAACGACTTAATACAATAGACTCTATCAAGTTCCTCCGTGAACCTGATCTCCCCTTTACGATCAATCCCTCAATTGATCGACTCTCTCTCCCTTTTTCTCTTCTCTCTGACTTAACTCAAAGTCATTCTTTCTCTCTTGAGTTCACTCAAACCCTAATCCCCATTACAAGTCGAAATTTAAATAAAGAACTCTATATTTTGGCAAGAAGAAGACACAGTGGAATAATTCACTTTAGATAGTTAATTCAATAAATGCTTTGTGAATAACGTGAATGCCTTGATGTTAGAATGATGTAAGCACTGTATTTATAGAGCCAGAAGAATTGGAAAGAAAGTCCCACAATCCCACGTAATTATTCCTACGAATAAGGAGTAGTTGGACTGGTGGAACTTGACTGCCAGAACGTGGAACACGTCAAAGCATAGCCAAGTCAGCTCCTATAAACACTCTAACTGCTTTTGACTCCTTTAAAACTTTTTGAACAACTCTAACAAATGCAAAATCAGTTTGTTAGTTCCTATAATCACTCAACAACCTTTTACTAAAAAACGAATCTTTTAATAGAAAAACCGAAATTAATTTTCAGATTTTAAAACCAAAATTTTGGTTTTTATTTTTCTAAAATCATTTTAATGAAAAATATAAAAGGACGAAAATATTTACACTTAATAAAAGCCTTTTTAAAACATCATTTAATTATACAATTATATTTTTCATTAAATGTCATTAATTAATTCCATATTTTATATTCCACTGATTAACTTAACGATAATGCCAAAATATTACAAAGACGCCTAAAAATACATTGGTACAAGACATCTCTACTTCCTTCAAGCATCTGCTCCGAGGTTCAAGTTACTCCAGTGAAGTTCCTTCGACTCTGAAGTTCCTTCTTCACAATCTCCTTTTGATTAGCTTTTAACATCATGTGCAAGATCTCCAATCTTCATTTAGATCATCATCAAGCTTTCAACCTACATTCAAGTTAATCTAAACCCAAAACACTTAAACACACATATTAAAGTATGAGTTTGTCTAAGTGCAAGTCATCATCAAAACATCAAATATAAAATCCAACAATATTCCCCCTTTTTGATGGGTGACAAACTTAGCAAACTTTAGCCAAAAATAATCAAGTGTTCATATGCTTTAGCAATTTTTAATTTTTCAATTTTTACTTTTTAGGATTTTTTTTTTTTGTTAAATAAGAAAACAAATGACTTAAATTAATATAAATCAAACAAAAAAAAACTACAAATCAAAGACTCAGAAATTTCGAAAAATTAAAACTAAAACTACTAAACTAAAAAATTTAAAAACTTTAAAAATTTGATCATCATATTACTTTCGAAAGTTTGCTCACTTTTCCCCCTTTTTTCTTTCATGAAAAAGTGAAGCAAAAACACATACTTCTCAAAACACAGTACCATGGGAACAAAAAGTTAAGCCATGGCCATGCTCTTTCACATAAAAATCAAGTCAAGCACACAAGCAATCAAAATATAAATAGGTAAACAAGGATTCATCATTCGACATTCATCATTAAAATATTAAGCCCAAAAGTTCCAAAAGTTAAAGAAAATAGATAATATTCAAAGAAAATAAAATAAAACAAAATAGATAATTGTTTATACAAACCCAGATGAATAAAAGTTTAGAGATTTAAAAGGCTAAGGGAAGTAGGGTTAGGGGATAGGGTGAAGGAACTAGGCAGCAGCATCTTCATCATCACCGTTCTTGTCCTTCTCTTCATTTGATTCAAGAACCATTTCTTCAAGTCTGGTCTTGAGAGCTTGTAGTCCTTGGCCAAGAAGAACCAATCCTTCCTTGAGTTCCTTGGTGAGCAGATCAGTCGACACACAAAAGTTCCCCGGGACAGATTCAATATCCATCATCCTTGAAGACAGATCATTTGGAGAGGCCATCATCTTTACTACAGTTCCTTTGATGAACTCCAGTTCCTCCAAAACAGAGGCAGAGGAACTCAACTTACCAAAGCCTAGTCCTGCTCCAAGCACCCTCTTGGCAGCAGGTTCCTTCTCATCAGTTTCCCCTTCATCATCATCTTTGACGTTTTGGGTGTGGTACAAGGTTTTGTTGCCAACCTCAAACTCTTCCTCTTCTTCCCTTGAGTGCTCTTTGCACTCCCTTTCTTCACTTCAACCCTCTTTCCCTTCAGTTCCTTCTTTTGTTCCTCCTTTTGTTCCTCCCCTTCGACATCCTCATCATCATCAATTGTTTTCACCTCAACCTCTTCTTTCAACACCCTAGCCCTTGTAGTCTTTTTGACTAAAAATTCAGTTATTCCATCAACAACACAAAGGTTCCAAGTGGAAAGGGTACGGGGTTGAATGAAATGATTAGTTTGTAATTTGAGGTGCTCGAAATCTGTAAAATTGATACCATAAATCTCAAGAAGAGTCATGATGAGGTTTGAATATCCCACATAATTATCATTTTTTATGCAATGGGAGAGGTGTTTGATCATCAAGGAAGGAAAGTTGATTTTGATTTTGTTTTCAAGGCAATACATAAGCATAGCATCAAGATGATTTGCCTCTTTCCTATGTTGAGAACGAGGTACTAGGGCTTGAAAAACAAAATGAAACAAAAATTTTTGAATTGGTGAGAAATTTTTGTGGTTTGTTTTAACTAATTTAGCCTTTCCACCAATCGATTCTACAATTGCTCCTATTTTTACTCCTTTAATATCCTCCATAGCCGTACCCTTAAAGTATGAATCAAAACCCTCATTAGGCACTTCAAATGCCTCACTCAAATCATCAACATCAAACACAATTTCTTTCTTTTTAACTACACTGTACTCTTGCAAATTCCATCCTCACAAGTGAAATTCGAATAGAATTCTTTCAACAACCCACAAGCTAGCACATTATCATAACAAATACTAAAAAGCTTAACCCATCCTTGAAATTCAAGAATTTCAAGTAATCCATCATACTTGCTCTACACCAACCGAGATTGATGCACAGACCTTGCAAGAACTTCATTGACCTAGCTTCGATCCTTTTCGCAGCCATAGTCTTAGTTTTGGGAATTGGTTCCCTAAGTTCTTCCCAATCATCTTCAAGTTCCGCTGGTTTCCCTTTCTCCTTTTCTTTCAACTCAACTATCGTAACCTTTGGTTTCTCCGCTGCAGTTCCATCCACCCTTGGTTCCACCGTCTTTTCAGCAGGTAAATTGGGACGATTTTGGGAGTTCTTTATTTAAATTTCAAGTTGTAATGGGGATTTAGGTTTGATTGAACTCAAGAGAGAAAGAGTGACTCAGAGTTAAGTCAGAGAGAACAGAAAAAGAGAGAGAGAGCCGATCAATTGAGGGATTGATCGTAAAGGGGAGATCAGGTTCACGGAGGAACTTGATAGAGTAGATTGTATTAAGTTGTTTTAATATAATAAAAGACGAAATCTCGAGTGGGTCACAATTTTACTTCTTGTGAGTTCAAGAAGGTTCTGTGTTTTTTGGGTATCTGGTTTGAATTGGTGAAATATCCATTGGAGATCAAGGTGAGAGTAAGTTAGGGTTTATGTCTCTTAGGATTTGGAAATTTTGTGGAGTTCGAGTGAGTGAAGGTGTGACGACCCGACTGGCTTAAACCAGCGCGGAAGGAACCGACGAGTCGAATAGTCAGAACTAACAAACTAAAATACTTAAAAATTAAAACAAAACCTCAAAACGGCATATATGCTAAATCCAAAAGTACAACACCCACAAGATTGTACATATCTAACCCAAATATCAACGTCACTACTACTAACAAATATAAACTCCAAATGTATGTCAGAGTTAGAAAAATACACAAGTACTACTACTATATTCCAAAACTAGAAATCATAAAACAACAACACAAAAACTAAATAACATCGGCGCTCGCCCAACCCAAAGCTAAGCAAGAACCTCATCATCAGAATTACCTGAAAAATAACAACAGTCCACCGTCAGTGGCGAGTAACATAACTATCCCACCCTAACGGGGATACACATGAACATAGCACAAATCAAACAATCAAATCAGACATACAACATACGAATCAAATCAAGTAATCATGCTGACTCGACTAACTTTAACCAACAATTAACAAGACTTTAACTTTGGCACAATCATTCACTTACTAGACCGGACTATGCACGTACGAATGCATCTTACGCGATCGAACTTTCTACTATGCCAGGATTGAGAATCTTATTCCCAACCCCATGAAACCAATCTTACGTGAAATCCATATCCGAAGACGACATAGTAAGACCAGCAACTATCCCATTACCGCAGATAGGATAGGGGCAAAGTCTTAACCCAAATACTTATAATCTTACTCTAAGTTTTAGGCATCTAGTAGCAAAATCAAGCTAATCTTAACTTTAATCGAAATTTACATTCTTAGTTAATTCTTAAGTTGCATCTTACGCCTTGACTCAAGAAATAACATGTAAATCAACAAATCTCGAAACCTCTTATAACATTCTTTAACTTTCTTTATCTTCCTTTAACCTTTCTTTAATTATTACTAACTTTCTTTAACTTTCAAGACTCGACCAAGAACTCATAAAGAACTCATAAAGAACTCATCCAAGATTCAAGAACTTCAATCAAGAACTCAATCAAGATTCAAGAACTTCAACCAAGAACTCATTCAAGATTCAAGAATTCAATCCCAAAACATCATCATCATTCACGCATACTAACAACACAAATCAACATCAAATTCATCAACTTTCTATCAACAAAACTTCATAAAACATGAACATGAACAACATCAAAAACGAAACTAACATAATCAATCATGAAATACATATAATCAAGTAGAAATCATCATAAAACCATCACACAAATTCAGCTATATTCCACACATAAAAATGGGTACATAACAACAAAACGGTCTAATCTAATCACTTAATCTATACTATAAATCATAGTATACCAACTAGGTTGAGATAGTATGTTACGTTATTAAAGATTAAGCACAAATTAACACAAAACTTGCAGCCCGGAATTCGAACCACACGGCCCTAACCACACGGTCAACCACACGGTACTCACGGCCAACCACAAGAGCACACATGACTTTCCTCTCGAACACAGCCCTGGCTGAACAGTCCCACGAACACAGCTCGAACCACCACCTCGGACCACCGTCTTCAACACGAACCACACACGCACCACACGGTCTACTCGAACAACCCCAAAACCAAACCCAAACAAGAATTCTTGAATGATATAATTGAGGTTTAGATTGTGTTTTGATACTTAAAGATCAATAGAGTTTGAATCTTTAAGTTTGGAGTTTGAATGGAGGATGAACAATTGTAAAGGTGTTTGAAGCCAAAAATGGCGTGTGGATCAAAGGTAGGGGAAGAGTTTGTGTTTAAACTTTGGTGAGCATGTGTGTTTAAGATGGCAAATGAGCAAATGATCTCAAGGCCTTACTAACTACTTCTATTTATAGAAGTTAGTTAGGTGTGAAAGCATGGCAAGTGGAAAAATTTGCCACTTAACAAAGGGGGTAATAACCGGCCATGGCCTTGTAAATGGGCCAAAATGGGCTTTTGGTGATTAATTGGCTAATTACAAACTTGCATGATTAATCATGCTTAAATCATTTTTGGCCCAACAATATTAGATAATTAATTAGAAAATTAAATAATAAAAATTCTAATTAATTAAATATTAATAAAATAAATAATAATCAATGAAGAATAATAAAAATAAAAATAATTCGAATTTAATCGAAATTATTCACATAAAATAAAATAAATAGTCCAAAATAAATTTTGGACCATACATAAAATCACATAAATACAAATAAATACACGACAGAAATACCAACAAAATTAGGGCCGTTACAACCTCCCCTCCTTAAAGAAATTTCGTCCCGAAATTTAAGGCAAAGGAGATTGCTCACCTACTAAAAGCTCCGGGTACTTCTGCCTCATGGACGCCTCTGTCTCCCAAGTCGCCTCCTCATGGTGTTGATTTCTCCATAACACCTTGACGAGCTGGACTTGCTTACGCCGGAGGGTCCTCACTTCCCGATCCAAGATCTGGACGGGTCGCTCCTCAAAATTCATATTCGGCTCAAACGTGGCCGACTCCACTAAGATAATGTGGGTAGGGTCATGTACATATTTCCTTAGCTGGGAAATATGGAACACATCGTGAACATTAGACAGACTAGGTGGTAATGCCAACCGATATGCCACCTCCCCAACTCGTTCCAGTATTTCGTAAGGTCCCACGTATTTCGGTTGGAGTTTCCCCTTTTGACCAAAGCGTGCCACTCCTTTGAACGGTGAAACCTTAAGCAAGACTTTGTCACCTACCTCGAAAGCCAGCGGTCTACGTCGATTATCGGCGTAGGATTTCTGACGACTCTGAGCGGCCTGCATCATAGACCGAATGACTCGGACCTTCTCGACAGTATCTCGTACCATCTCAGGTCCTAAAGCCACAGAATCACTAATATCATTCCAACAAATCGGACTCCGACATTTCCTGCCATACAGGGCCTCGTACGGAGCCATCTCGATGCTGGAGTGATAGCTATTATTATAGGAGAACTCTATCAAACAGTGCATACGTACCCAGGACTGATGGTACTCCAGAGTACATGCTCGTAACATATCCTCTAGAGTCTGGATGGTCCTCTCAGTCTGACCATCTGTCGCCGCGTGAAAAGCGGTGCTTAGCTTCAACTTCGTCCCAAAGGCTTCCTGAACTGATTTCCAAAAACGAGACAGAAATCTCGGATCTCGATCAGAAACAATCTCCCTCGGAACTCTGTGAAGTCGGATAATATCCTGGGTATACGCCTCTGCCAGACGCTCCATAGACTACGTCATCTTCATCGGAATGAATCTAGCGATCTTGGTCAACCTATCTACTATTACCCAAATGGCATTCAAACCATTACAGGTAGGTAGGCTAACCACGAAGTCCATAGAAACCGACTCAAATTTCCAGGTCGGAATCGGTAGCGGCTGCAACAGACCTCCTGGTCTCTGATGCTCGATTTTAACCTTCTGACAGACTAAACATCGAGCTACGAACTCTGCTACATCCCTCTTCATCTTAGGCCACCAAAATTGGCCCTTAAGTTCCTGGTACAACTTGTTACCTCCAGGATGAACAGAGTAGGGCGAGTTATGTGCCTCAGACATAATTATGTTCCTAAGATCAGAACTGTCGGGTACACACCACCTCCCTCGGAATCGCAGACTACCATCGGAAGGGATCTCGAAACCTACGGCTTTACCTTGCCGTAAAGCCTCTCGAATCCTAGCTAACTGCGGATCATTCTGCTGACCCTCGCGCAATTCCTGAAGCAATTCAGGCTCAGCACTCATAGATGTGAGACGAAGTCTGACGGAACTACGGCTTCTACTGAAGCTCAAGCGATGCTTACGACTTAGCGCGTCAGCGACTAAGTTCGCCTTGCCCTCGCAATAGTTAAGCGTCAGGTCGTAGTCCTTAATAAGCTCAAGCCATCGTCTGTGCCTCATATTGAGGTCTTTCTGAGTAAAGATGTACTTGAGACTCTTGTGATCCGTGAATACTCTACACGAACCACCATAGAGATAGTGCCTCCAAATCTTGAGCGTGAATACCACAGCTACTAGCTCCAAGTCATGCGTGGGATAGTTACGCTCGTGCACCTTCAGTTGTCTCGATGCGTAAGCGATGACCTTCCCACCTTGCATGAGCACAGATCCTAGGCCACTCTTTGAAGCATCACCATAGACCTCGAAGTCCTCCTCATCGTTCGGAAGGGTAAGGATAGGAGCAGAGACTAATCTCTGTTTCAACTGCTGGAATGCTTGCTCGCAAGCCTCCGTCCAAATGAATCGGAACTCCTTCTGTAGGAGACTAGTCATCGGCCTAGCAATCTTAGAGAAGTCCTGGACGAACCGTCGATAGTATCCGGCTAATCCCAGAAAACTACGAACCTCCACCACATTTCTCGGGCTACTCCAATCAACTACAACCTTAACTTTAGCCGGGTCTACCTTAATGCCCTCTTTACTAATTACGTGACCCAGAAATGCTACTTCGCGAAGCCAGAACTCACACTTGGAGAGTTTCGCGAACCACTTATTATTACGCAATATCTCAAGTACCATCCGGAGATGCTCCGCTTGCTCAGACTCATCTCTCGAATAGACTAAGATATCATCTATAAATACTACAACGCACTTATCGAGTAAGTGATGGAAAGTCCGGTTCATCTGGTCCATGAACATGGCTGGCGCATTAGTGAGGCCAAAGGGCATCACCTCGAACTCGTAGTGGTCGTAACTAGTACGAAAAGCGGTCTTCGGGATGTCTTCTTTCTTGACTGGAATCTGATGATATCCAGACCAAAGATCTATCTTCGAAAACACTCCCGCTCCTCGTAACTGATCGAACAGGTCCTCAATCCCAGGCAACGGGTACTTATTCTTGATAGTTACCCGATTGAACTCTCGGTAGTCTATGCACAGGCGCATACTACCGTCTTTCTTCTTCACAAAGAGCACAAGTGCTCCCCATGAAGAACGCTCGGCCTAATGAAGCCCTTATCGATCAAATCTTGGAGTTGCATTTTTAACTCTTGCAACTCCGATGGTGCCATCCGGTAAGGTGCCTTCGAAATCGGTGCTGTACCGGGTGCTAAGTCGATATGAAACTCGATGTCGCGCTCGGGTGGAACTCCTGGTAGCTCATCAGGAAATACGTCTTTGAAATCCCTCGCTACAGGTATATCGTCCAACAGACGCTCCTCAGTCAAGTCCCTTACCTGACATAAGTACACGATATCGCCCTTCTGGCGATGTTTTCTCATCTTCAAGGCTGAGATTACCTTAACTCCTTTCTTGAGGATGAACCCAGAGTAGGTAACTCGGTTGCCCTGTAATCCTCGGAATGTCACTGACTGATCTCGGCAACAAATGATCGCTCGATACTTCGACAGCCAGTCCATACCAAGAATAACAACGAACTCCATCAGCGGGAAGTCCTTCAGATCAGTCGTCGCTTGCTTCCCAGCCATCACGATAGGCACTCCTTGGAACTCGCGCTGACAAATAAAATCCTCTCCGGACGGGAGAGTTATAACAGAACTAAGAGGAAAGCTGCCACGAAGATTAGACCTCGAGGCAAAACTACTAGCCACAAAAGAGACAGTAGCACCAGAATAAAATAAAACTAAAGCTAACACACCAGAAACAAGAAATCTACCTGATATGACGTCAGGCTGAACCTCGGCCTCTGCCTCGGTCATACAGTAGACTCGGTTCTTCACCGGAGTCTTAGTCGGTGCCAGAAGCTGCTTGATCTCGGTGTCTGGCTTCCTCTCGGGGCAAACTGACGCCTTATGGCCTTCCTTCCTGCAGATAAAACAAGCTATGGGCGAACCGTCACACCGCTTCCCTGGATGGAAGTCTCTGCCGCAACCTCTGCATCTCGAGCCATCGGAACCCTTATGCGAACTCGTGGTCGGAGGGGTACTGCTAGGAGCACTAAATCGAGGCTTCTTAAAAGAAGATGACGTCGCCGGAACCTGAGTCCTCTTCCTGCTCGCATCCTCCTCGGTCGTCGATGCCTGAATCTCGAGTGCTATCTCGTAGGCTTGCTGAAATGTCTTCGCTCCACTACTAATCACGTGAACGCGAATTCTCGGATCTAGCTTTTTGATGTAGCGCTTGACCCGCTCCTTCTCTGATGGATCTACAGACGTAGCGAACCTCGATAACTCCGTGAACTTGTCGGTGTACACCTGAACTGTCATCTTACCCTGAGTAAGAGTAAGAAACTCCTCCTGCTTCTGCCACCACAACTCGTCGGGGTAGAATCGCTCCTAGATCTTATCGAAGAACTCAATCCACGACATCGAATGTAAGGGCAAGCACGCGTCCTTAGCTACCGTCCACCAGATATCGGCCTCTCCACGTAGATAATAAGCGGCGATCTGCACCTTCTCGTGCTCGGGGCAAAACGTCGCGTCAAAGAGCTTCCCCATCTCGCGGATCCAACTCTCCAAGATAGTAGGGTCGGCAACCCCATCGTAGGTCGGAGGTCGATGACGTGTGATACGATCGAACGTCGACTGTGTACTAGGTGTATGACGACTATGGTGCGCCAACGTAAGGATCGCCTCCTCGAGCGCTCGTAGCCTATGTCGTCCAATACTCAACCGGAGAGGCGTAGACATGCTGCAACGTAATAAAACAAAAGACATACCAAATAACAGTGTCAGTCATACATCCCCACCACAGTCAAGTACATAAAATCAAAAGAGAAAAGAATAGAAAAAGATCTTATCCCGGTTTTTCTACCCGAACTCTTCTCCCTTTACTTAATCTTAATTTAGGTTTATCACTAGGGAAAGATTAAGCTCTCAACTCCCGGGTTTAACTCGAATCCTAAAACTTCACTTAAAACCTATTCGGCTCTGATACCAACTGTGACGACCCGACTCGCTTAAACCGGCGCGGAAGAAACCGACGAGTCGAATAGTCAGAACTAACAAACTAAAATACTTAAAAATTAAAACAAAACCTCAAAATGGCATATATGCTAAATCCAAAAGTACAACACCCACAAGATTGTACATATCTAACCCAAATATCAACGTCACTACTACTAACAAATATAAACTCCAAATGTATGTCAGAGTTAGAAAAATACACAAGTACTACTACTATAGTCCAAAACTAGAAATCATAAAACAACAACGCAAAAACTAAATAACATTAGTGCTCGCCCAACCCAAAGCTAAGCAAGAACCTCATCATCAGAATTACCTGAAAAATAACAACAGTCCACCGTCAGTGGCGAGTAACATAACTGTCCCACCCTAACGGGGATACACATGAACATAGCACAAATCAAACAATCAAATCAGACATACAACATACGAATCAAATCAAGTAATCATGCTAACTCGACTAACTTTAACCAACGATTAACAAGTCTTTAACTTTGGCGCAATCATTCACATACTAGACCGGACTATGCACGTACGAACGCATTTTACGCGATCGAACTTTCTACTATGCCAGGTGTAACGCCCCAGATTTTGGGCTATTTTCTTTGTAATTATTTTTATTTTGTGCATGGTCTAAATTTATTTAGACTATTTTTATTGCTTGAATGTGACTATTTTATGGTATGATTTATTATTTCTTTTATCTTATTTTATTTTATTTTATTTTAATTAATTAGAATTTTATTTCTTAATTTTCTAATTAATTAATTGAGTTTGGGCCAAGTACGAATTTAATCATGGTTAGGCATGATTAAGTGCAATTAGCCCAAATGAACTTAGAAGCCCATTTGTTTTAAGCCCAACCGGCCCCTCTCTTAATTAGTGGCTTAATGTTGCCACTTGTTGCATGTTCACACCTTAACCACTTCTATAAATAGAAGAGGTTGTAAGGCTTATGTCCCATTTGCCATCTTAAACACCTTGCTCATCATTTCGAAAGCCAAACACTCTCTCCTTCATTCACCCCATTCCACACGCCATTTTTGGCTAAGTAATCCCCCTTCTTTGTTCATCATCTTTTCAAGCCTAAACTTAAAGATTCATCCTCCATTTGATCTTTAAGTGACTAAAACACAAATAGCCTTCATTGCCTTGATCAAGATCATTTGTTTGGGTTTGGTTTCGGGTTTTGGAGTTCGTATGGTGTTCAAAGGGTGGCCGTGTGGTGCCTTGCGTGGAGGTTCATGGCTGGCCGTGCGTTGGAGGCCGTGATGGGTGGCCGTGTTATGGTGGTACACGGTATTCGTGCGTGGTGCCTCGTTGGAGTCGTGCTGCTGCGTGGTTGATAGGGCCGTGTGGTTTCGACTTCTGGGCAGCGGGTTTTCGTGGGTTTAAGTGGTTAATCTTATTAAGGTAACATACTATCTCAACCTAGTTTGTATACCTTGAATTATAGTATAGATTAGATGACTAAGTTAGACCAAAATTTGATGTTTATGTACCATTTTATGCGAGATTTATAATCTGATTTTGGGATGATGAATTATGATGTTTTCTATTTGGTTATATGAATTACATGATTTATTATTTTAGTATTATATTTGATGTTGTTCATGTTCAAGTTTCATGAAGTTTGGATGTTAGAAAGTTGATGATTATATTGTTGAACTTGTTGTTATTATTGCGTGTGAATTGATGATAAGTTCTTGGTTGAAGTTCTTGAATCTTGATTAAGTTCTTGGTTGAAGTTCTTGAATCTTATTGAGTTCTTTATGTGTTCTTTATGAATATGGTTGAGTTCTTTAGATATCTTGATAAGTTCTTTATGAGTCTTTAAGGGTTCTTTAAGAGTTCTTGGTTGAGTCTTGAATTAAAGAAAGTTAGATGAGGTTCAAAGAAAGTTAAGAAAAGTTAAAGAATGATTAAGATTGATTAAAGAAGTAGAATGTTTATGGTTAGACTCAAGAAAAGGCAAAGAAAAGGCAATCTTGAGGATAACTTCGTTTGTTTACATGTTAGTCTTAAGTCAAGGCGTAAGATGCAACTTAAGATTAACTAAGAATGTAAATGAAAGATAAACAATTAATGATTAAAGATTAAATGATTAGCTTGATTTTACTATTAGACGCCTAACCTTAGAGTAAGATTCTAAGGCTTGGGTTAAGACGCTGCCCCTATCCTGCCCGCGGTACTGGGATAGTTGGTGATCTTACTATGTCGTCTTCGGATATGGATTTCCAGTAAGATTGGTTTCATGGGGTTGGGAGTAAGATTCTCAATCCTGGCATAGTAGAAAATTCGATCGGATGCGTTCGTACGTGCATAGTCCGTTCTGATATGTAAATGATTGCGCCAAAGATTAAGTAAAGATAAGTTTAAAGTCGAGTATTGGGAGTTAGTCAAGTTTTGGGAATTATCGTAGAATATCGTTGTTATTAACATTATCATAGTTAATTATTGTTGGTTTGATATGTTGTTTTACATGATCGTATGTTGTATGTCTAGTTTGGTTGTTTGATGTATTCTATGATCATGTGTATCCACGTTAGGGTGGGACAGCTATGTTACTCGCCAGTGACTGTGGATTGTTGTTAACTTTTCAGGTAACTCTGATGATGTCGGTGTTGCTTAGCTTTGGGTTGGGCGAGTGCCGATGTTCTTTTCATTTGTTTAGATTGTATTTCGTTTCTAGTATTAGTCTGTAGTGGTGGTATTTGTATTTCCTAGCTCTGATCGTGTTTGGAGTTACATATTAGTATTGATACATTTGGACTTAGTAATGTACAAACTTGTGGGCATTGTACGTTTTGGGTTTTAGTAATAATATTTTCGAGGTTTTGTTTAGTTTTAAGTAAGTTTGTTTGTTAGATCGACAATTCGACTCGTCGGTTTCTTCCGCGCCGGTTTAAGCGAGCCGGGTCGTCACACCAGGATTGAAAATCTTACTCCCAACCCCATGAAACCAATCTTACTGGAAATCCATATCCGAAGACGGCATAGTAAGACCACCAACTATCCCAATACCGCGGATAGGATAGGGGCAATGTCTTAACCCAAATACTTAGAATCTTACTCTAAGTTTTAGGCGTCTAGTAGCAAAATCAAGCTAATGTTAACTTTAATCGAAATTTACATTCTTAGTTAATTCTTAAGTTGCATCTTACGCCTTGACTCAAGAAATAACATGTAAATCAACAAATCTTGGAACCTCTTATAACATTCTTTAACTTTCTTTATCTTCCTTTAACCTTTCTTTAATTATTACTAACTTTCTTTAACTTTCAAGACTCGACCAAGAACTCATAAAGAACTCAAAGAACTCATAAAGAACTCATCCAAGATTCAAGAACTTCAATCAAGAACTCAATCAAGATTCAAGAACTTCAACCAAGAACTCATTCAAGATTCAAGAATTCAATCCCAAAACATCATCATCATTCACGCATACTAACAACACAAATCAACATCAAATTCATCAACTTTCTATCAACAAAACTTCATAAAACTTGAACATGAACAAAATCAAAAATGAAACTAACATAATCAATCATGAAATACATATAATCAAGTAGAAATCATCATAAAACCATCACCCAAATTCAGCTATATTCCACACATAAAAATGGGTACATAACAACAAAACGGTCTAATCTAATCACTTAATCTATATTATAAATCATAGTATACCAACTAGGTTGAGATAGTATATTACCTTATTAAAGATTAAGCACAAATTAACACAAAACTTGCAGCCCGGAATTCGAACCACACGGCCCCAACCACACGGTCAACCACACGGTACACACGGCCAACCACACGAGCACACACGGCTTTCCTCTCGAACACGGCCCTGGCTGCACGGTCCCACGAACACGGCTCGAACCACCACCTCGGACCACCGTCTTCAACACGAACCACCACACGAACCACACACGCACCACACGGTCTACTCGAACAACCCCAAAACCAAACCCGAACAAGAATTCTTGAATGAAATAATTGAGGTTTAGATTGTGTTTTGATACTTAAAGATCAATAGAGTTTGAATCTTTAAGTTTGGAGTTTGAATGGAGGATGAACAATTGTAAAGGAGTTTGAAGCCAAAAATGGCGTGTGGATCAAAGGTAGGGGAAGAGTTTGTGTTTAAACTTTGGTGAGAAAGTGTGTTTAAGATGGCAAATGAGCAAATGATCTCAAGACCTTACTAACTACTTCTATTTATAGAAGTTAGTTAGGTGTGAAAGCATGGCAAGTGGCAAAATTTGCCACTTAACAAAGGGGGGGTAATAACCGGCCATGGCCTTGTAAATGGGCCAAAATGGGCTTTTGGTGATTAATTGGGCTAATTACAAACTTGCATGATTAATCATGCTTAAATCATTTTTGGCCCAACAATATTAGATAATTAATTAGAAAATTAAATGATAAAAATTCTAATTAATTAAATAATAATAAAATAAATAATAATCAATCAAGAATAATAAAAATAAAAATAATTCGAATTTAATCGAAATTATTCACATAAAATAAAATAAATTGTCCAAAATAAATTTTGGACCATACATAAAATCACATAAATACAAATAAATACACGACAGAAATACCAATAAAATCAGGATCGTTACAGAAGGTGAGTGATGATTGAAAGCTTTTTCCATTTATATCGTTTCGAGCAAGTGGACCTTTGAGGTGCTTAGTTTAGTTTCAGATTTTGTGAAGGGGTGTGACTTTACCACTTCTTAAATGATTCTTTGTACCACATGTAGAATTAAAGAGAGAACAATTAAGATCATTAAATAGGCACAATGAATACGAATTTCCTATTTTTGAAGTGAAAAGGTGCGAATTTTTTTTCATTACAAATAGGGAATTTGTTAATTTTGGCCAAAAACAATATTTTGTGGATTGGATAGACTTGATAAAAATTTGGACTTTGAAAAGAATAAGTCTACCCAAATTAGATGGAACTAATACAAAACAAATTGGGCCTAATATTTTAACAATTAAAATTATTATCCTTGCCTCACTAATTTATATAATTCAATACTTGCACACAAGAACAAAATTAATCTATTACTTGACACAGTGTAAATACACGTTGAATTTGTGCATGAGATATGTATACTTAACATAACTAAATGACTTATTTACCTTGGCGACATGAGTTCCTTCTATTGTAGTTGAATCATCCCAAGTTCCATACGCATCCTTTCATGCTTTTCCCTTGTTAGGGGCTTAGTAAGAATATCTGCAATTTGATTATCAGTTTCATAAAAATCAAGTTTAATTAATCCTTTTTCAACATAGCCTTAAGAAAATTATGCCTTATATGAATATGTTTAACTCTTGAATGATGAACTAGATCCTTAGAAATGCATATTGCACTTGTGTTACCACAATAAATGGAAATGCAATCAAATTTCATACCATAATCTCTTAATTGTTGCTTGATCCAAAGAACATGTGAACAACAAGCAGCAGCTGCCACATACTCAGCTTCAGCAGTAGATAAGGCAACAGTGTTTTGTTTCTTGGAAGCCCAAGAAACTAGACATGACCCGAAGAACTAGACTGTTCCAGAGGTACATTTTCGATTTACCAAATCACCTGCATAGTCATCAACTGTATATCCTATTAAGTCAAATGTATCGCTTCTAGGATAGAGGAGACGCAAATCATTAGTTCCTTTAAGGTATCTAAGGATCCTCTTAGCTGCTGTGAGATGAGATTCTTTAGGATTAGATTGAAATCTAGCACACAATCCAATACTACAAGAAATATCGGGCCTACTTGCAGTTAAATAAAGTAAAGAACCAATCATACCTCTATATTTAGTTTGATCCACAGGAGTTCCTTGAGGATCCTCATCTAATCGAGTTCCAATACCCATAGGTGTATGATTAGTTTTCGCTTGATCAAGGTTACACTTTTTCAGAAGTTCCTTGACATATTTTTGCTGATGGATTAAGTTCCCCCTCTCTGTTAGCTTAATTAGCAAACCAAGGAAGAATTTTAATTCTCCCATCATACTCATGTCAAATTCACCACTCAATAGGTCAGCAAAATATTTACAAAGTTCATCATTAGTAGCACCAAAGATTATGTCATCGACATATATTCGGACAACTAATAGATCAGTTCCTTTAGCTTTCAAAAATAAAGTTTTGTTAACATTTCCTCTTTTAAAATTATTTTGTAAAAGAAACTTTGAAAGTCTTTCATACCAAGCTCTAGGAGCTTGTTTGAGAGCATAAAGAGCCTTATCTAATTTGAACACATGATTAGGAAAATTTTGATTTTCAAACCCAGGAGGTTGTTCAACATAAACTTCCTACTCAAGAAATCCATTTAGAAAAGCACATTTTACATCCATTTGATAAAGTTTAAATCCCATAAAAGAAGCAAAAGCAATCAACATTCGAATAGCTTCGAACCTTGCCACAGGTGCAAAAGTTTCTTCGAAGTCAATCCCTTCTTACTGATTATAGCCTTTCATAACAAGTCTAGCCTTGTTCCTTACGATAGTTCCATATTCATCAAGCTTATTTCTAAATACCCATTTAAGTCCAATGACTCTTTTGGATTTAGGAACAGGTTTAAGATGCCATACCTTATTTCTTTCAAATTCGTTTAGTTCCTCTTGTATGGCATTGATCCAATCAGCATCTTTGAGAGCTTCCTCATTGTTCTTAGGTTCCATGGTGGACAAAAACGCTTGAAAAGTACAGAAGTTCCTCAGCTGAGATCTAGTTTGAGTTCCTTTGGAAATGTCACTGATTATTAGGTCAATGGGATAAGACTTTTGATGTTTCCAAGGTTTGGGCTGAAATTCTCTCAAGGGAACTCCAAGTTGTGCAGTCTCTGCTTTAATTCCTCTGGCTTGTTCTTTTTCCCCCTCAAGTTCCTCAGTTATAGCTTCTACTTCAGGTTGAGGAACTTCAGTTTGATTGTGAGGTTCCTCTTCCTGTATATGAATGTTCTCCTTGTGAAAAGTCTGGATTTCTTCATCTGTATCAATTTTCTTAATAAGACCTATTTCAAAATCATTTTCCTCAAGTTCCTGCATATTCAAGTGAGTATTAGCTTCATCAAATATAACATGTATACTTTCTTCCACACACATTGAATTCTTATTATAGACTCTATATGCCTTGCTATTTGTAGCATAGCCAAGGAATATAGCCTCGTCGCTTCTTTCATCGAATTTTCCCAAGTTTCTTTTACCATTGTTATGGACAAAACACCTGCAACCAAAAGCTCTGAAGTAAGAAATATTGGGTTTTCTACCCTTGAACAGTTCATATGGAGTTTTGTTAGTTATTGGTCTCTTTATAACTCTATTGATTATGTAACATCCAGTGTTAACAGCTTACCCAAAAGTTCCTTGCAAGACCACTAGCTATTAACATAGTCATAGCCATATCTTCGAGTGTCCCGTTCTTCCTTTCAACAACTAAATTTTGTTGTGGAGTTCTTGGCGTTAAAAAGTTATGATCCATACCATTTATCCTGGAAAACTCATTAAACTTTGAATTTTCAAATTCTGTTCCATGATCAGACCTTATGTGGATTACTTGGAATCCACTTGTCTTTTGAATTCTGGTTACAAAAGTTTCAAACTCATCATAAGTTTCATCCTTACTTGATAAGAATATAACCCATGTGAATCTGGAATAGTCATCAACAATAACCAAAACATATTTCTTACCACTTCTGCTCTGGATTCTCATAGGACCACACAAGTCTATATGAATAAGCTCTAAAGGTTTAGAAGTGCTAATCATATTTTTACTTTTGAAAGAAGATCTGACCTGCTTTCCTTTTACACATGCTTCACATACATGATGACCAGGGAACTTGACTTTTAGTAAACCAATAACCAAGTCCTTAGAAGTTAATTTGTTCATGTGTGAAAAACTAGCATGTCCAAATCGTTTGTGCCATAATAAAGGATCATCATCAATAACACTCAAACATGTAAGGTCGTTCCTTGGGATAGAGTTGAGATCCACAGTGTATGTGTTCCCCCTCCGAGTTCCTTCTCAAAAAACCTGTTCAGAATTATTATTGATGATCTTACAAATATTAGAAGTAAAACTTACAGAATTACCTTTATCACAAAATTGAGATATACTTAACAAATTATGTCTTAAACCCTCGACCAAAAACACATTATCTATACAGTAGGAACTTGACCTTCCAACTTTTCCTTTGGCAATGAACTCGCCTTTCTTGTTATCTCCAAAGGTCACAGTTCCTCCTGGGTAAGTCGATCTCTAGTGAGAGAAATCTTGATTTGTCTCTTGTCATGTGCTTAAAACAACCACTGTCGAGGTGCAATGTGTTGTTCCCCCTCACTAGGACCTGCAAAAGAACTTAATGGTTAGGTGGAGGAACCCAGGTTTCCTTGGGTTCCTTAGATAAAGAAACAGAATCAATTTTCTTTATCCAGAGTTGATTAGCATTTTTCTCTTGAGCAAGTTCCTTCTTGTCACATGATATCTCATAATGACCAGTTTTTCCACAGAAGGAACATATCTTGTTTCTAGGTAAATCAACATACTTTTTCTGTTTCCCTTTATGCTTAGAGTGGACATAACCTAAACCTTCTGTTCTGTTAGTTTGGGCATTCCCAATCCACTTTGGAGTAATGTACTGACTAGTTCCTTTATTTTTTTCTGGCCTCAAGTTCCTTCTCTAATTTAACCTTTTCAAACCTCATTTCCTCAAGATCTCTCTTGCGTTTTTCGAAATCTTTATTAAATTTTCTAGAGGAGGAACTTGATCCAATTAGGTCAGTCTCCATCAATTTATATTGAGTCAACTCGACATTTGCCAAAATATTTTCATAATTCAATTTTTCAACGAGTTCCTTTAGGTGGAGATTCCTATCAAAGAGGTCAAAAAAATTTCCTTGAACATCAATGCATTGGTTCTTAATCCAAGCACTGTGTTCCTTGCTTATTTCAAGAGCTTTTTCACATTCTCTTAAGTGATTACTTACAATTTTCCAATCATCTTCCATTTCTTGTAATAAGTTAACTAAAGTTTCTTTAGGAAGAGTTAGTAACTGTTTAGGATCTAGAATTACCTCATTATGTCGAGTTTCTCCATCAGAGTTTGCCATCAAGCATAGATTAGAAGTCTCTTCTTCTGGTTGCTCGAGTTCCTCATCACTTTTAGAATCTCCCCATGTAGCAATCATGGCCTTCCTTATGTCAGGTTTGTTGAATGGAGCTCTGGTTCCTTGCCTTGTTCCTTTGCCTTTTTCCGTGTCCCATTGAGGATATTCTCTTATGAAATGGTCAGAGGAACCACACTTATGACATCCAGAATCAGCCTTGGAGGAACTAGCCCTTTTGAATTTTCCTCTTGTGAACTTTTTGTTTCTGTTGAACATTTTTCTGAATCCTCTAACCATCATAGCAGCCTCGTCTTCATCGACTTCTGATTCGTCTTGTTCCTCAACCTTAAGAGCCAAGTTCTTTGCCTTGAGACCTTCACTATTGCTAGATCCCAGATGTAACTCGTGAGTCATAAGTGATCCAGCTAGTTGTTCTATATTGAACTTAGTGAAATCTTATGTCTCTTGTAAGGCAGTAACTTTAGCCCTCCATCTTTCATCTTGGGGCAAGCTTCGTAGAACTTTTCGTACTTGCTCATCGGTTGGGATATGTTTTCCAAGAGAGACTAATTCATTAGTAATATTAGTAAATCTTGTAAACATTTCTTGAATAGTCTCTTTTGGTTGCATCTCTAATCTTTCATACTTAGAAATCAGTAGATCTATTTTAGACCTTTTTACCTTGTTAGTTCCTTCATGAATGATTTGAAGCAAATCCCAAATTTCCTTTGCATTCTTGCATCCCATGACACGGTTGTGTTCATGTGGACCAAGACCACAATGGAGCAGTTTAACAACAAGAGCATTAATTTCCATTTTATTTGTAACGACCCGACTTTTCTAGGCTGTCGATTTACCAAGGAAATCGACAAATGGATCATTACCAACATAGAAGCTTAACAATAATATTATAATTTAGGTCTAAAATTCCCTTTTAATACTTAAATACTGAGATAATAATCCAAAAGTATATAAATAATACTTAAATTACATATTAGATGAGGTCTTTCCCAACAGGCTGGGAACCGCTAACTGATGAACAAAAGAAAATACTCAAAACAGACTACGGTTGCTCTAAACAACTCTAAAACACACACAACCCGAGCCAACGTAAGCCCACTCTAAGTCTCAGCATCATCACCTGAAATGGGGGGGGTCCACCGTCAGTGGCGAGTAACTAGGCTGTCCCGCTTAAATGAGGGACCCTAACCATATAATAGCATAGAATCAACCAAGAAAATCATGCAAAAACACATGAAAATATGTACAAAAATACATACGAAATACGTACAAAAAAAATACGTATAAAAATACGTAGAAAAATACGTATAAAAATATGTAGGAAAATACGTAGAAAATACGTATACAAATACGTATAAAATACCTGCAAAATACGGTTAGAAATACATACAATATACGTATAAAATACGAGTACAATACGTATAAAATACCTGCAGAATACGGTTAGAAATACATACAAAATACGTATACATTGCAGATACAAATACGTACACATACGAATACAACTACGTACAACATACGAATACAAATACGTACAACATACATATACTCAGAAATACACATATTAAATACAGACTTACCAGACGTATGCAGCGGAAGACTTAATATTACATAAATAATACATATATACACGAAATTACACTTATACACATAACCCTTCCCGTAAACTACTTATTTATCATATTTTACCCTTTAACCCTCTTTTAACCTTCTTATCGGACCGTTCATAATGCTCGTTGTGGATCCCGTGTGCACCACAACTTTCCTAAAACATGCCGGGGTGAACTCGTGTATCCAACCCGTAGCCCTCCTTTGCAAGAACTAAGCCTAAGCTATGGCCATAACCCCTAAATAGCAGCTCGTGTACTACTACTTAGAAGACTACATATCTTAAGATCCAGAACTGCCCAGAGATCGCAGTAGGGCAGTGGCTACGACTTAACCCGATCTGATGACTCGTGTATCATCAAATGGGCGTCCTTACATATCTTGTCTTTTCTAAAGGCCATCGTGAGACCACTAATTAACAAGCAATATCTAAAGGCCATCTTGAGACCACTAGTTCACATCATTTTCTAAAGGCCATCTTGAGACCACTAATTCATATCATATCTTATTACTTTCCTTCTTATTCATATTGTTACATTCCTTCATATCATAACTTATCTTCTTTAATTCCTTTTAATTCATTTAATTATATTAATTCCTAAAAGTACAATCTAAATTATTATAAGTCATAAATTAAACTAAAATTGATCATAATAATTCTAGTCCATTCGACATTTCATGATAAAAATAATAATTAAATAAAATTCATTAAATAATCAAGTAACAATTAAATTAATCATTTAAATTAACAATAAATCATATAATTCAATAATTATCATCCAAATTACATAAAACATGATAAAAATTCTATTTTTCCTACTTAGAACCACTCGACATTTTGGGAATAAAATTCCAAAATTTGCACTTCAAATTAATTAAATACAATTATCAATAATTAATCATATAAACCTAATAATAAACAATAAAATCACCCTTTAACATTAAATCATGCAACATGGACTAAAACAAGATCAAAAATCAACCCTTTAATCATATAAACTACACGGCTCTCTTGAATCAACAACAATAATAAGATTAATTTTCAAGAATTCATAATATCATGTTATAATTAAAGATTAATTAAAGATTAATAATAACAATTCAAAAAATTATCAAGATTAGACTAAAAACAAGATCAAAATCAAATCTTTAGGCACATAACCCACACAGCATTCAAGAAAAATAATGGTATCAAGATTGATTTCAAGAATTGACAATAACATGATTAAATCAAGATTAAATTAAAGATTAATAATAATAAATCAAGATTCGATCAAGATAAATCATAAAAATCAGATTTTTAATCCCCTACTTAGTCCTAGGTCATTGGACATTGAAGAAAATAATCAAGAACAAGAATTAAAAATTATCATACAATCATACGTCATAATTATACAATTAAATAAATTAATTCATGCATATAATTAATTAAACAATTAAAGATTCAACAAGATACATCAAAAATTCAAGAAAATAACATCATAACAATCATCATATACCACACAAAAATTCTAGGTGATCATGATACTAATCCTATCAATTTTCCTAGCTTAATCCTAATTAACTATATAATTAACTTGTACCAAATTTAAATGAGATAGTCTAGTTACCTGATTCGCAAGAAAAATCCAAAAAAAATAATTAATTAAATTATCTAATTAACAATAAATTAAAAAGAAAATATTTGTTGGCCGACTATGAGAGGGCTGGCTGTGAGATAAGGGTATGGGTCATGGGACCCGGTTCCCGGATAATAATTGACGAAATAAAAATACAAAGTCCAAATATACGGGCCTTTTGGACTTAGAATAATAAAATAATATTAATAATCGCGAAATTTTCTGGCCCCAAATTTCGGGTTATTACATAAATCTTCCTTTTCATATTCGGTTATAGGTTTTGGTGTTACCTAATTATTATCATTAGTTTTAGTAATTTCATAATCACCAACTTCTATAACACGCCATACCTGATAATTCTCAGCTTTGATGAAGATTTGCATCCTATTCTTCCAGTAAGAATAAAACTTACCATTGAACATAGGCGGCCTTTGCGTAGAGTATCCTTCTACGAGTTTTCTTGGTTATTCATCTTCAATTCCAGGCTCTTCACTCGTCAGGGTTTCCAGGTTTCTCCGAGGAACTTAGCTCTGATACCAATTATTGAGAAGATAAACAATACAAGAGGGGGTGAATTGTAGTTTGAAAAACTAGTGTAGATTTTTGTGGAATTATAAAGAAACTTAACAAGAAAGAAAAAAACAAGAGATTCTATGAAACACGGAAACCTTCTTGAACTCACAAGAAGTAAAACTGTGACCCACTCGAGATTTCCTCTTTTATTATATTAAGGCAACAACTTAATACAATCTACTCTATCAAGTTCCTCCGTGAAACTGATCTCCCCTTTACAATCAATCCCTCAATTGATCGACTCTCTCTCTCTTTTTCCGTTCTCTCTGATTAACTCTGAGTCACTCTTTCTCTCTTGAGTTCAATCAAACCCAAACCCCCATTACAACTCGAAATTTAAATAAAGAACTCTATATTTTTGCAAGAAGAAGACACAGTGGAATAATTCACTTTAAATAGTTAATTCAATAAATTCTCTATGAATAACATGAATGCCTTGATGTTAGAATGATGTAAGGACTATATTTATAGAGCCAGAAGACTTGGAGAGAAAGTCGTCCCACAATCCCACGTAATTATTCCTACGAATAAGGAGTAGTTGGACTGGTGGAACTTGACTACCAGAACGTGGAACACGTCAAAGCATAACAAAGTAAGCTCCTATAAACACTCTAACTGCTTTTGACTCCTTTAAACCTGTTTGAACAGCTCTAACAAAGTGCAAAATCAGTTTGTTAGTTCCTATAATCACTCAACAACCTTTTACTAAAACACGAATCTTTTAATAGAAAAATCGAAATTAATTTTTAGATTTTAAAACCAAAATTCTGGTTTTTACTTTTTTTAAAAAATTATTTTAATGAAAAATATTTAACTTAGTTTTATATAAAAGGACAAAAATATTTACACTTAATAAAATCCTTTTTAAAACATTATTTAATTATACAATTATATTTTTCATTAAATTTCATTAATTCCATATTTTACATTCCACTGATTAACTTAACTATAATGCCAAAATATTACAAAGACGCCTAAAAATACGTTGGTACAAGACATCTCTAGTTCCTTCAAGCATCTGCTCCGACGCTCAAATTTCTCCAGTGAAGTTCCTTCAACTCTGAAGTTCCTTCAACTCTGAAGTTCCTTCTTCACGATCTCCTCTTGTTTAGCTTTGAACATCACGTGCAAGATCTCCAATCTTCATTTAGATCATCATCAAGCTTCCAAGCTACATTCAAGTTAATCTAAAACCAAAACACTTAAACACACATATTAAAGTATGAGTTTGTCTAAGTGCAAGTCATCATCATAACATCAAATATAAAATCCAACGGGAATTTTATCTACCATAAAAGAAAATTTATGTTTTTTTTGGGTCTATAATTATTATTCACATTATATATAAATCATTCTCATTAAAAGAATCTTCCTCATTCCATCCTTATATGAATGATTTGAGTACCTTAAAAATATCTTTTATGGTGGATAAAATCTAGGATGCATGGATACTTTATTTAGGTAGCCGTATCTGTGTTGGATATCAATACAATACCGATACTTCACGAATACCCGATACTTCACTCTTTTTTATTATTTTTTTTAAAAATATTTTACCTTATTTTGGCCATTTTTTCAATCTTTTTGTTATTCTCTTAAAAAGGGTTTATCATTTAATTTAATTTTTTGTGTTTTTACAAACATAATTTCCTATTTACATTGAAGATTTTCATAAAATTTCATACTTTTATATATTTTACATATTATTTTCTTATTCGTACCCGTATCCTTAATTTAATAAGTGACGTATTCCGTACCCGTTTTGTACCCGTTCTCAAACCTATATCCGTATCTATGCAACCTAGGATAAAATTACTCATGATTTTTTTTCATTTGGCCAACTAGGAATACTGGTAGATGAGAAGATGAAACCAAAAAGTACTTTTAATTTTTTTTTCCTTATTAGATATGATCAATGAATTTGTAGTCAAAATATACTTAGAAATTCATTAATATTACCTAATAAGGACAAAATGTGCTTTTTTGGTTCATCTCCTAATCGACTCTGTTTTCTTAGATGATGAAATGAATTTATTGAATGGAGTGAGATGGGAATCATGAATAATTTTATCTACAATAATAAAAAAATGGGTATAAAATCATTCACATTTAAAAAAAAATCATGATGATTCATCAATAATATTGGAGGCCCAAAAGTTAGCCCAAACTTTTAAATCAATTTTAGTATGTTGAGTTTTTTATTTTGTACTGTTGTACTGATGTTGTCCAAAAATATTTTGTCTGCTTCTTTCTTTCTGTTGTGTCCTTTTCTAATTGGCTGTGAGCCATCTATGTATTAGTGCAAGTGTAGTAGGCAGTCATATATATATTCTGCTAGTGGTCACTGCAATAAGGGGAGAAAAACAGAACAAAAAACACTGTTGCAATGAATGAATGAATGAATGAGATATATCTCTAAAATTACTCTGCATATATGCATGAATGGTGAATGCTTGTGTTGAATGCTACTACTTGTCTTCATGGTATCAGAGCCCAAGGTTGAAAATCTGCTCACCCTCCTTGCGTTCACCTGTAAGTGCTAATTTCTCTTTGTTTCATTATCCCTAAGGTATAGTCTTCTGCTAGAAAGAACAAGCATTGTGTAACTCTACAATGACCACTATAGAAAATACCAGCCCATTGTATTTGCACCCTTCAGATGGTAGCAACTCAGTAACCGTAGATAAGCTCCAAGGCTCATCCAAATATAGAGCTTGGAAAAGGTCTATGGAGGTGATACTAACTTCCAAAAGGGAGATAGGTTTTGTGACGAGGTCTGTGAAAAAGGATCCCACTGATAAAGTAAAACAAGAGGCCTGGTCTACCTGTGACTGTATATGAAGGGGTTTTTTGGGCTCTTTCACTAAACAAATAAAACCCCCGTTGTAGTATGAGTGGGGGTGTCGAACACGGGGAACAAGTCGTGAATCGTGTTTTGCGATTTAGGTCGATTGAGGATCTCGGATTTGTTGTTTGAAATGGAAGCCAAAACTATAATGGAATACAAATGCGAAAGATAATAAACTAAGTTCTACGGTTCTCGGATCAGGGTTCAATTGATTTCGGGGGAATTACTTCAAAAAGTCTAAAGAACGAACTAAATCAAGGAAGGGGAATTAAACTCTAATAAGGTACCTAAACCTCCTCCCGGAGTGATTTAGGAGTTGACGCATGAATATAACAATAGCGACTTCTCCCGAATGGACGTTATCAATACATTCAATGATCACAATTACACCAAGGTTTCACTAGAAGTAAATTCCTAGTTCGAATACTGACTCCCGTTGTAATAGTCTCACTAACAACGTACCTAAAGTGGATTCCTAGCTCGACCACCGACTCCCGTTGTAATGGTCTCACTAGCAACATTGGGCAATGAAAATCAAAGCATAATTAACTCATAGATAAAGCACTATTATGCTTCAAAAATACCAAGAAATAAACTATGGCCTTTAGCTAATATCTAAGCTCATTGACACCAACATTAACCAACCATGAAAATAATTCAACCAAAAACTAGATGAAAACCCCCAATTTCAAGTCATGAACCCATCACCTTCAAAGCCTAGAAATTAACTACTCACTAAACATATAAAAATCAAGTACAAACATGAAATTTCATAATTTAAACATTAATCTACAAGCAAAGCATCAAATAAACAAGATTTAAGCAATGAAAAACATGAATAAGTAAAGAAGAGAAAGAGAGAACTTATTGAATTTTGATGACCAAAAACGTTGGATTGGCCATGTCACTTGAACAAACCTTCAATTTAATTCATCATCTTCAACAAACCATTGAAATCTAGAGCTAAATCTACACCTAAAACTATGAAACAAACAACTAAGTATAAACCCTAACCATGGGATGAGGAAGAGAGGGTTTCTCTCTCCTCAAACCCTAAGCAAACCTGATTTTTGGGACTTAAAACTAATCTAAATTGTTGTTCTTTATGTTTAGGGACCTTAGAATATATATATACAAGAGGGGGAAGCAATGGGCTAAGCACAAAGAGGCACGAGCCCAAAACAAGACAGCACGAGCAGCCACGAACAGGCCGAGAAAACAGAGCTGCAGCGGCTAGCTCAGACGCGGACGCGCGGAGGGGGTGGAGCAGGCGCGTAGCTGTCGGCGCGGGCGCGATGATGGTGGTGGCGCGGCCGCGATTGAAGCCTTGAGCAGGCCTTGGCGTTGCTTTCTTTGGGGGCTATCGCGGGTGATGTTCATTTAGCGTGGGCGCGCCTGGGGCTCTGTCCGCGACAATTCTTTGACCCAAATGCTTCCAACTTTTTCTCGGCCTTCTCGGGACGGGTCGGCACGCCTCCCAAGACATCGGGCCTCGGGCCCGACAAGCCTTAAAAATTACAAAAATGCCCTTTTGGGGGTACTTTGCCTTATCTTGTGGACTTGGCTTTGCGGCATGCTTCTCTAAGCTTCTTGGGACCTCTCACGACCCTTGACGGCTTTCGAGAATCACTTGCGAACCCGCAAAACACCTACATTAAAGAACAAAAGGCATAAGTAACACAAAATAGCTCAATTATTGACGAAAACTACTATAAAACGACATTATTCGACGAAAACTCTAAATAAACTAAAACTAAGATAAAAAGGCTTAAAACATGGAAAACTAAGCCTAAAATGCGCGAAAAACAAGCGAAAAGAGCCCGGAAAATTGGTCCTAAAATGGACTGATCACTGTATGGTCATTTCTTGGATACTTAGTAATGTATGCGAGTCTATAAAACAATCGATTATGTTTGCTAGCACCTCAGAAGTAATGTGGAAACAACTTGAACAAAGGTATCAAGTGACTAATGGTTCAAGAAGATACCAGCTCAGTAGGGAATTGTTTAACAGTGGGCAAGAAGGAAATAATATATCTGAATACTAAACAGTATTGAAAACTAAATGGGAAGAACTTGATGGATTGAACACCTTGCCTTCATTTAGTACAATGACCACTAAAGTGACCACCTTGATGAGTGCCTTCAACAAACTTCAAGATGAACTAAAACTATTTCAGTTCTTAAATGGGATAGATGATGCCTACAGTGCTCTAAGGAGCCAACTTTTGATGTTATCTCCTCTACCAACTCTTGACAGTGCTTGTGGCACTCTGCAGCAAGAAGAAAATCAAAGGCAGGTGTTGAAACCTCTGAAATAAGAAATGGACACTATGGCAATGATGAGTAAAGGCAGTGAGAGTGCCTGTGTGGTGTGTGGCAAGATAGGGCACACCAAAGAAAAATGTTAGTTTGTTGTAGGTTTTCCCAACAAACAGTCAAGGTGGAGAGGAAAGGAAAAGGAACCAATAGGAAGAGAGAGCACCACAGCTCAAAGAGGAGGCAGAGGGGGAAGATTCAACAAGGGATCCAGAGGTGGTAGATCTGGAGGGAAAATGGCAGCAAATGTTCAAGGAGATCAGAGTTGAGGGGGAGTTACTGCTCAACAACTTGAACAACTCCTAAAACTTCTTCCCAATCCTACAAAGGGAGCCTCATCTGATACAGAAAAAGAAATGGATGGTGCATATGCTAGCATGGTGACATGTTGCTATGCTGAGTGAGGAAAAACAAGATGGATTTTGGATTCAAGAGGTTCAGATCACATGACTTGTGATCTGAAAAATATAACTAAACCAAGGAAGATGGAAAATGAGCCCAAAATCAACCTACCAACAGGTCAAACAGCTCCTATAAGTCATAAGGGGACTGTGATGATGAAAAATGGTTTGAAGTTGCAAAATGTGTTGTGTGTACCTATGTTCAGGCACAATTTGTTGTCTGTGCAGAAGTTAGAAAGAGATGAAGGATGCAAAGTCAATTTTGTCTCAATTTACTGCATGATTGAGGACATCAACACTGGTGTGATAAGAGGAATAGATCACGAAAAGAAAGGTATGTACTACCTTATTTATGAATCTATGGATGCTTTAGTGGCTAAGATCAAAGGCCTAAAGGCTAAGGGGTCAGTAGGTGAAGTGCAAAGTGCCATGAATGTAGAACTACAAGTTCCAGACCTTGTGAAGAATATCCCCAAACAAAACAAAACAACTATTTGGCATTACAGGTTTGGTCACTCTCCTTTGAACAAACTGTCCTAGATTGCAGGGCTGAATGGTTTCAAGCAAAATCAAGGGGATGTGTGCATCACATGTCCAATGGGCAAGTTCACTAAACTGCCTTATACTCTAAGTATGTCCAGGTCTGATGAAGTGTTGGACATGATACACATTGATAAATGGGGCAATACAGAGTTCAAACCAAAAGAGGCCATAAGTACTTTATGACATTGGTGGATGATCATTCAATAATGACTTGGTTGCACCTACTGAAGCTGAAATCTGAAGCTTTTGAGGCAATTAAAAACTTTGTAAAGTTGGCCAAGAATCAATATGGAAGGAAGATCAAAGTGATAAGGTCAGACAATGCTTTGGAGATTGATGGTGGAAAGTGTAAGCAGTTGTTTGCTGAGCTGGGAATAATCCATCAAACCAGCTGTGTGGACAGACCACAGCAAAATAGTAGGGTAGAGAGAAGACATAGAAGCATTCTAGGCATGGCAAGATGCATGAGGATTCACAGTGGCCTACCTCAACAATACTGGGGTGACTGTGTTACTACAGCAGTACATATTCTGAACAGGGTGCCCAGCAGAATCCTGGACAGCAAGAGTCCCTGTGAGGTATTCTTCAAAATAAACCTAAATATGGTCATTCGATTGCCTTTGGTTGCTTAGTTGTAGCTAATAATCCTGAAAGAACTAGTGATAAATTTTCACTAAGGGGTGTGCCTTGTGTCTTTGTGGGGTACCCACAAACTCAAAAAGGGTTTAAACTTTTGAACATAATCAATAATACTGAGTTTATTAGTAGAGATGTAAGGTTCTATGAAATAATTTTTCCTTACAAGGTTTTCCATAAAAATGGTTATACTGATAAAAAGAGTCAAAATGAATTTGAAATAGCATGTGAAGATGAAAATTATGTAAATGAGCCTGAAACTTTATAAGCAGAACCTGAGAATCATGAAAATGAAGAGGTAACAGAAGAACCTGAGATGGTAAATGAGAATAGAGAAGAAACTAGTAAGTCATCCAGAGAACACAGAGCCCCCTCATGGCACCAAGACTATGATATGACTCACCATACAAACACAAGAGCAAATCATGCTGAAAAAGTCACAGAAATCAATGTTCCCACCTCATATTGGAGTCTTATGTCATCTTACTTGAGTCATGTAGAGCCTAACACTTCAAGGAAGCAGTAAAACACAAAGCATGGGTAGGTGCAATGAATGAAGAACTACATGCCCCAAAAGAAAATAAAACTTGGAAAATCACTCAACTTCCCAAGCGGAAAACAGCCATTGGATGTAAATGGCTCTATAAAATAAAATTTCAACCCAATGGTGAGATTGAAAGGTATAAATCAAGGTTAGTCATTTTGGGAAATAAACAAAAATTTAGTATTGACTATGAACAAACGTTTACTCCTGTGGAAATAATGGGAACGATTAGATCTCTATTATCTATTGTTTCATGTAAAGGATGGCACATTCAACAAATGGATGCAAAAAATGTCTTCCTTCATGGGGACTTAGAAGAGGATGTTTACATGAAACTTCCTCCAGGATATAAATGTTATGGAAGAAGAATTGATGTTGGAAATGGTGAGTGTAAAGAACCACACAAAAAGGGCAACACAGTGTGTAAACTATTAAGTCCTTGTATGGACATAATCAGGCTCCAAGGCAATGGTTCTCCAAATTGAGTGAAGCCTTAAAATTGGATGTGTTCAAGCAATCCAAATGTGATTACTCTTTGTTCACTAAGCATGAAGAAACTTCAATTACTGTAATTCTAATTAATGTGGATGACTTGCTAATAGCTGGGACAGACATGGCAAAAATTAATAATACAAAATTGTTTCTATCACAGCAGTTGAAGATGAAGGACTTGGGTGAGCTCAATATTTCTTGGGAATTGAAGTATCCAGATCAAATGCAGGGATCTTCTTATCTCAAAAGAAGTACATTATGGATTTATTGAAAGAATATGGAATGCTCAGTGCACGGCCTGTCAAACATCCTATGGAAAAAGAGTCCATCTCCTCACTGTATCAGAGACTGGTCAATTGGAAGAATATGGAATGGTTATACTGATAAAAAGAGTCTGACAGGCCGAAGTCAATTGACAGATGCAACAAGGGATGTTCTTCCTGATCCCTAACTGTATCAGAGACTGGTGGGAAGGTTCATATACCTAAGTCTCACCAGACCTGATATTACCTACACAGTCCATCTCCTCAACAAATTCATGCACAAGCCTACTACAGTTCATTTTCAATATGGAAAAAGAGTACTTAGGTACCTTCTCAATTCTACATCTCAAGGGATATTACTTGCCTCTGATTCTAAAGCTCAACTAGAAGCATTTTGTGACAGTGATTGGGCTCGCGAAATCCGTTGCGCGTTAGCGCTGCCTGCTTTCTTGGTCAATGGATTCATTCTGGGGTGTCCTAACACTAGAAGGTCTACTACTGCGTACTGCATTCTGCTTAACGACCCGACTTTTTAGCTTGTCGATTTACGAAGGGTAATCAACATTCGGATCATTACTTAATCTAATTAGACCATAATTCAATATTACAAAGGAAAGAATTAACCTTTATTAACTATAGCTGCTAGAATCCATAATAAACCTCTAATTAATATTACATCAAAAGTCTGAAAAATACTGTCCCAACATGCTGGGATCTTAGTAACAAACTAAATAAAGGTTTAAATAGTTCTGACTAAACTAGAATACTTAAATAGAGGCCCAAACTCTCAAGCCCATCCGGCGAAGCCCGCTCTAATCTGCTGCAACGTCACCTGAAACTGAGGGGGGGTCCACCATCAGTGGCGAGTAACTAGGCTGTCCCATTTAATCGAGGGACCACCAAACACATAATAGCATAGAAATTATCATAAAAACTGTAAAGAACTTAATACATGTTTTACACATAAATATACAAATTACGTATAAATGTACGTATAAAAATACGTATAAAAGAACGTATAGACGTACGTATAAATGTACGTACAGAAATACGTATACAAGTACGTATAAAGATACGTATAAAGATACGTATAAATACACCTGCAGAGATACGGTTAGAATACGTATAATCTTCGTATAGAATACGTACAAACAACCCTGCAGATACGGTTAGAATACATACAAAATACATTCAACATTCGCATACATACACACGCTAACATACTCGAATAATTACAGAAATATACACAGCGGAAGACTTATAATATACTGAACTTGTACTTTATATTATACAACTTAGAATTATACCTCACCACCTTCTTACATGATATCCTCAGTAAATCCTAATCATATCTTTTCATAATCTTATCATCGAATTTCATATCATAATCTTATCATATCATAAATTATATCTTATCATAATCTTTCTTAATCGTAATTCATATCTTATAATTACATCTCATCTTATATCATAACATCAATCTTATAATAAGGGCATAATAGCTTCTTATCTTAACATATGCACTTATCATATCATTACATCAATCTTATAATAAGGACATAATATCTTCTTAACTTTACATATGTACTTATTATATCAACTTAACTTAACATATCATCTTTGCGGACTGTCTTCTTCAGCTCGTAGCGAACCTTTGCGTTCGCAACTTTCCTAGAACGTGTCGGGGTGAACCTTTGCGTCCCACCCGTAGCCCTCCTTTGCGAGAACTAAGCCTAAGCTATGGCCATAACTCCTGGTAGCGGCTCGCAGATACGGTTACCAGACGGCTACATGTTCTAAGACCAAGAACTGCGCGGGGGAACCTTTGCGTTCGTCCCATGTGAGCAGTGGCATCGACTAAACCCAATTGATAACCTTTGCGTTATCGCAAGGGCGTCCTATCTTATTTAACCCGATTGATGACATTTGCGTCATCGCAGGGGCGATCTTTATATTGTATCTTATATCTTTATTTAATCATATCATATCATATATTGGGAAATACTAGGTGACCGTAATAGGAAATGAAATGTTCGGAGTCCCAGGAAAGAGAGGTGCGGCACGTATATTGGCCACCTTAAATACCAAGTCTTTCCTAGCCAGAGACCGAAACATAACATGTATATCTATTACTCTGTTTCCTTTCTTATCCCTAGTAATATCTTATATATCTTCAAAACTCATATAATATATTATCCTTAAAATATATATATCATATACTTATAATCTTACCCTTTCGGATACTAATTTTAATATTATATCATATACTAATTTGTAACATTATCCAAAGTAAGATAATTGTATTAATAACACTATTAGTATTTGGCCCTAATAAACATGTTACTAATATTATTATTCCTTTTTATCCCTACACTTTACAACTTATCCCCAATAATTATTTTATCCGTAACTTATATTACTAAATTATTCCTAAATTAATAACAATTCAAAATCAACTAAATTTGACTATTTCCAGCAATTTTACACGGCATTCCCAGAATGTTAACAAAATTTAATTAATTTCTTAATTTATTTTAATTAAACAACTAATTACTAAAAATTAGCAAATTAAAATAAAAATCATATTTTTTCCTAATTTTCTTCCACACGACGTTTTAATATCTTTTAAATAAAATTATTTAATTAATTCATATAATTTAATCTACAGCAAACAATTAAATTAAATAAACAATTCTTACGAAAAATTATACTTAACATAACATAACAAGATTAAAATCATACATACACGGCATATACATATAAACAAGAAATAACACAACTTTTAATGTTTTAATCTTTAGCTCACTCGGGAGAATCCCGAGAGTAAGTAGATTTTAGAATATAATTCAAGAACAAATTTACATATTCAAGAATTTAAAGATTCATGGAATTAAATAAAGATTTAAAATAAAGATTCACATATTTAATCTAGCATGTTCAAGATTAGTATAAAAATAAAATTTTTATTTCCTCCTTTAAATTTTGTACCACTCGAAAATTCAATAATTAATAATAGCATATTTTAATAATTCAATTGCCCTATTTTATACAATCTGATTTTTAAAGAATTAAATTAAAAACGACCATCTAAAGATCTCTAAAAATCTGGAAATTTTTATGGGAGCTAAATATGGGTTCAAGTATTTACGTGCATAAATTTCGTCTAAAAATAACATCTTTTACTATTTTTAAGTGATTTTATAACTAACCAGTCAGATTAGGCTGAATTCGGTTTCAGAATTTTATGCCATATCAAACGATCTTTAAAAATTACGAAAATTTAACACAAGCTGTTAAACATTATCACTGACTTCCATATAAAATTTCGTAGCATTCCGAATTGATTAAGTACACTAATAAATTCGTAAACCTATTCTGGACAGTTTTACCGGTTTGAAAGATTAAAATATTATAAATAATAAACGGACGAATTTTTCCACGAAATAAATCATGGTTAATAATCAAACAGTAAACAAGATACCATGAAAAATTCATCAAGAAATAACAAGATTTGATTGGTAAATAAATTCATGCAAGATCATACATAAAATCAAGAAAATACATAAAAATCAATCAAGAAATTCATGCTTCATGCTCGACATATCCAAGTAAAACAATATTAAATTTCCTACAATTTTCATGATATGATTCCTAATTAACTATGTGTTTTTCTACCCATAGATTAAAGAGGAGAGCATAGTTACCTGGATTCGCTTAATTAATCCAAGGAAAAACAATGAAGGTTCGACTTTTTGAGGGGATAATAGGAGAGAAAAATGATCTTTAGAGTTTGGAGTTTTAAGTGCTTAAATGCATAATGGCAACACAAGGGACAAGAGTCCTATTTATAGAACAAGATGAAGTGTTGCAAATCCTAAAATAAGGGAAAGTGAGGGCTGGCCATGTGGACTAAGTATAGGGGCCAAGTCATGGGCTTGGTTGAAAAATACTTAAGCCTTCTTAATTGGTAATTAGCATAATTACCCAATTAAACTAGAAATACCCAATAGCCCAAAAAGGAGACTAAAAACCGGCCAAGGGTAGATAAAAGAACAAATTGGGTCCTTGGCCCAATTTGATGAAAAAGAATGGGCTAAAAAGTAAAACAGTCCAAAATTAAATGGGCCTTTTTGGACTTAGAATTAAGACATATCATTAATAACCGCGAAATTTTCTGGCCCAAAATTCCGGGTCGTTACAAGTCCCCCATATCATGGAAATCCAAGAGGCAAAGTGTAGTGGCTAGAAGCAGTGCAGAAGCTGAGTATAGAGCTATGGCTCTCGTAATTTGTGAAGTCATGTGGCTAAGACAGCTTCTTAAAGATCTGGGCATAACTAATATGGGCAGTGTATCTGTGAACTGTGACAATCAAGAAGCCCTTGCTATAGCTGCTAATCCTGTGCATCATGAAAAATGAAGCATGTCAACATAGATTGCCAATTCATTCGAGAAAAAGTTGTAGAAGGCATCATCAATCCTACATATGTTCCATCTTCTCAGCAGAAAGCAGACATTCTTACCAAACTTCTTCCTATAGATCAGCATAACACTCTAATGGACAAGCTGGGAGTTCAGTCTCCATCTTCACTCTCAGCTTGAGGGCGAGTATTGGAGGCCCAAAAGTTAGCCCAAACTTTTAAATCAATTTTAGTATGCTGATTTTTTTATTTTGTACTGTTGTACTGATGTTGTCCAAAAATATTTTGTCTGCTTCTATCTTTCTGTTGTGTCATTTTCTAATTGGCTATGAGCCATCTAGGTATTAGCGAAAGTGTAGTAGGCAGACATATATATATTCTGCTAGTGGTCACTGCAGTAAGGGGAGAAGAACAGAACAAAAAACGCTGATGCAATAAATGAAATGAATGAATGAGAAATATCTCTAAAATTACTCTGCACATATGCATGAATGGTGAATGCTTGTATTGAATGCTACTGCTTTATCATTTAATTTAATTATTTGTCTTTTACAAACATAATTTCCTACTTACATTGAAGATTTTCATAAAATTTCATATTTTTATATATTTTACATATTATTTTCTTATCCGTACCCGTATCCTTAATTTAATAAGTGACGTATTTCATACCCGTCTTGTACCTGTTCTCGAACTCGTACCCGTATCTATGCAACCTAGGATAAAATTACTCATGATTTTTTTTCATTTGACCAACTAAGAATAATGGTAGATGAGAAGATGAAACCAACAAGTACTTTTAATTTTTTTTTTCCTTATTAGATATGATCAATGGATTTGCAGTCAAAATATACTTAGAAATTCATTGATATTACCTAATAAATACAAAATGTACTCCCTCCGTAACATAATTCTGGCAAAAAAGTGGGTGTGCGCCGACTCCTAGACAAAATTTTCTAATACAAGTTTAAAGCAATAATGAGGCCCTAATCAACTTCACTAATCTCTTCAAAAAAAAAACCAAAACTAAATGAACCCCACAAAACACCAGCACCACCACCACAATGTATCACCTACCAAACTTGGCCACCACCACTGCTCATAATTCACCATCGCAGCACCATCAACAACCATCGGTGCAACCACCCAACTTGGCCCACCATAAAATCGACACCACCACTACAACCCTAAACCCAAAAACACCACCACCCAGATCGACCCAGCACCACCGCGGAGAGAGAGAGAGAAATTGAGCTATGGTTATCAAGTCTATCTATGTGAAAATCGAACTAATTTTGTTGTGAAATCGACCCACCCAACCACCACCACGGAGAAATCGAGCTATGGTTATAAACCCACCCACGATTGTGGTGGAGGGAGAGTGGGCGGAGGAGAGAGAGAGTAGCGTCGGTGGTGGAGAACGTGGTGGAGGGAGAGTGGGCTGAGGAGAGAGACTAGGAGGAGAGAGAGAGAGTGGCAAGCAACTGTGAGGAGGAGAGAGAGTGGGAGAAGAGGGAGCCTAATCAAGTTTAATGATATTTTTAACATTTACAATTTGTTTTTAATTTTTTTTAATAATGGCATTTTTGTAAATAAATGGACTTTTATTACCAAAAATAGAAAGAAAAAAGTTTGTTGTCAGAATTAAGTTACATCCAAATATGACAATTGTTGCCAGAATTATGTTACGGAGGGAGTACTTTTTTTGTTTCATCTCCTAATCGACTCTGTTTTCTTAGTTGATGAAATGAAATTATTGAATGGAGTGAAATGGGAATCATGAGTAATTTTATCTACAATAAAAAAAAAATGGGTATAAAATCATTCACATTTAAAAAAAATCATGATGATTTTATCAATAACAAAAAAACCATCATGAAAATTATTATTTTTTAATGTGAATGATTTTTTACTCGAAAAAACAAAATTTATTTTATGGTAGATAAATTGCTCATGATTCTCTTCTCTCTCTCCCATAAATTTATTTGACCGACTTAGAATTGATGGCTTAATTCGTTAATCATCCTTATATGAATCATGAATGATTTTATGCCATAAAGGTATTGAAATCATTTAAAAAAGGATGTAATGGGGAATATTCCTTTAGTGGAAAAAAGTCATGAATTATCTACCAAAAAAAAAATTAAGGTATTGAAATTAAATTCATATAACTATATAAGGATAGAATCGGGAAGATTTATTTAGTGAGAATGAGGTTATGATTTATGAAGTGTAATAGTAGATTTTAAAGTTAATTCTATTATATAGGAAGTATAACTCTATTATACGGAACGTAATAGGAAATTTTACTCTTTAGTGTGAGCTAAATAAAATATAGGGTTTTTCTTAAAAATACCCATTAAATTTTATAAATTTTCAAATGTACCAACTTTTTTAAGGGTTTCTTATGTATACCCATAAGATTTCTAAAAATTCTCAATCGTATCCAATTTTTTTATAATAGCAAACGAACGTTAACATATCACCCTTAAGTTAGTTGGAAAAGAAAAACAAAAACCAAACTAAATAAGTTAGTTTGATGGTTTTTAGTGGTAGATGGGGTTGTTTTGTGTCATGGCTGGGACTTTTGGGTCGTTGCGCGGCGTATATATGTTTATTAATTCTGGTTTTTGTTTTTTTCTAACTAACTTAACGGTGCTGCTAACGTCCATTTGCTATCATAAAAAATTTGCTACAATTGAGAATTTTTGAAAATCTTATGGGTACACATAAGAAACCCTAAAAATATGGGTAAATTTGAGAATTTGCAAAACCTGATGGGCAGTTTTAAGAAAAACCCTAAAATATATAAAAAGCATATAAGGAAAAATAATTAAATATGTTATTGGTGTGTTTGGCTGTGGTTTGGAGGGGCTAGTTAGTGGGGAGCCCTCCTAGAGGGGTTGTCACTTTCTAGTTTCCTTTTAGGTGTATTTATTTTTTGGTGTTATGCTCTTGCTTACTTACCAAAATATATATATATATATATATATATATATATATATATATATATATATATATATATATATACACGACCACTAATAGAAGTATATATATAGGTTAGTCTCGTGCGTTGCACGATTTAGATAATATTTTAGATTATTTCCTTTTAATAATCTAACTTTTTGAGTTTTAGCAACAAATAATCCAACATTTAAATTATTAGGGGATAATCCAACCCTTGCACCCCAAATCCAACAAATGAACCAGAACATCTCATCTTCGAGTTTTACCAATTGTATATGTAAGTCAACATTAGTTGCTTGATGTGTAATTGATTACAATACCCAAGAAAACAACAGAGCAACATTTAATAAACCTCTAATTTTCAAGTTTGGTTCATTAGTTGCTAAAAATTGAAAGTTTGGATTATTCTATATGGATTTGGGGTACTGGCGCAAAAGGTGAGTTAGTTATTCCCTAATAATCTAAAATTCGGATTATTATTGGTTGCTAAAACTTTAAAAGTTAGATTATTAAAAACAAATTTTCCTAATATTTTTTTTTGCTTTTTTTTTTCAAAAGGTACTCAATATTCTATAGGTACAACATATGAAGTTTTAAGCTTATTAATTTTAAAGAATGCTTTTGTCAACATTTGAACTTGTGCAAATATATAAATTAACAAAAAAAAGTCATCATCAATCAGTTTAGGAGGTTTTTTTTAATGATAAAGTGACACGTGTATAATGATATTAGTATATCTCTATTATGTAAGGAAAGAGGAGGCCGCGAAAGAGTTCAAGTAAATTACATTTTTACTCCCATCCCTTAACTAAATAACAAAAAGTCCTTTAAGTTTGTTACATTTACTTTTTCACGCTTCCTAAAATATAACGTTAAATGAATATATATTTAGATATATGTATTAAAAAAGTTATAAAAATTATATATTAAAAAAGTACACATTGAGCCGAATTAAACAAGACCTCACTTGACTATATTTTTTCTTATGTGTATAAAATTAGAGAGAGTCAAAGCTATACAATGAATAGTGACAAAAGTCCTTATACAGTAAACATACAGAGACGAAGGTTATACTACAGCACTGGGTAATTAACAAACCAAAATCAGTGTACACAAAATCGTTGCCTAAAATAAATATTCAATATACATAATAAGTTACAACAATCATTGTTTTATACTTTTATGAATCCATATATAATCCACTTATTTATATTGCATTACCGACATGCATTAAAACCCACTAAATTTCAGTTTAGACAAGATTCAATCACTAAAATAATACTGTTTAAATTGACAACAATAATACAAATTTTTAAAAATTTTATCACATATCGCGTGCAAAGAAAGCTATTAGTATATAGAACATACGAGAGGCTTATCAATTTATTTGTAAATAACTTTCGCATATTATGTGTGTTCTTTTTCGTTGAAAACCTTAAAGGCTTAAACAATTAGATTATTATATACCCTTAATAAATAGATATAATTGTCTGAGAAAGAAGGCTAAAGATTATTAGGCATTAGCTGAATGATATTTAACTATATTTAATTTAACATTATTTTTACATAATTACATCAAATAATAATGATAATAATAATAATAATAATAATAATAATAATAAAAATCCAGATGAAAAATCCTTCAACTAATTTGGTTCATACTCTATCTACGACTCTATTGGCGCGTTTAGTTGTTGGTAATAAATTGTGGTAATGGTAAAGAATTTATAGTGTAATTTTGTTAAGGAAGAACCTTATAATGTCCATGGAAAACATATTTTCATTCCCAAGATTCAATTTTCTTCTTATTTTTCATTCCCGTCCATTACCATGACACCATAGGAATGGATTTTGATTTCCCTTACAAATTTAGTTATAAATTCATTTTCATTACCATCATTTATGACCGGATATCAAACGAACCGTACGTGCTACAAGGCTACAACCTACAAGTACATTCCCCTCAAATTAAGAAAAAAAAAGGCTATAAGTGCAGTAACCAGTGATGTTAGAGAATTTCCATAGTCAAGAAATTCATCATCATAATTAATTTAATTTTCGTCTTAATCTATATAATTCTAGTTAAGATATCAATTTTTTTTCTAGACGCATTGAAAATGAATAATGAATATTGTACAGTGTATTACATACAAGTACATGATACAATTTCGAATTTTCAATTTCCAATGCATGGCACTATGAGAAGGAAGATGCTAACTGGATATGAATGAGATTTTGAATTGTGAATTCAAATTTAAGGTCCAATCTCTTATAGATTTTACCAGTTAAGTTAGCTAACATTGTTAATGCACATACATTCATATAATTTATGTGCATAGCTGTCAGCTAACCAAACTGGTAAAATGTATAGGAGGTGGCACCTTAAATTTGAAATTTCAAACCTGACGTATATATGCTCCGTCAATCCTTTATGCAGAGGATAAAGAATTGATATCATATAAGAACTTAGGAAATTAGAACTTATGACTTGTCTAAACGAAAGACGATGTATTTGGCGTCTTGACGAAGGAAAGAGTGGCTAATAGGTTGGCTTGGCCCAGCAATCCTAGATTTAGAAACGGTTCGATCACACATGATTAATCCATGCCTGAACCAGCTTAATTAAAGAATAGGTGGGTCGTGGTTTTCTAACTCAAGCAACCCAGGACACAACACATTCATTTGACGCCGTCCAAACCCATGACCCGGCCTAGACCCAACTCAATTCATTCAATTAACCCATCCAATTATATACATTTATTTACATTATTATTATTTTTATTATTATTATTTAATAATAAAAATACTTTGTAATATATTTAGGATTAATTGATTTTAATAATACAACCTTTGAGGGATTCGCAACCAATAGACCAACCTTTTGATTATTCAATAATGACCTAACCTTTATACCCTAAATTCTTTTAGTAAACTTTGACCTGTTGAAACCTAAAAGAACAGGTAAGCTTGACACGTGACGTTAAATTACTAGTCATCCTTTTAAATAAAATCAGAAATAAAAAAATAAAATTAGAAAAATAAAAAAATAAATCAGATTTTTAATTAACCCCCTCCCCTCTCTCCTCCTCCTCCCCACTCTCTCTCCCGGTCTCCCCTCACTCACCTATACTATTTCTCTCTCCCCCAACCACCTCCGCCACCACCGCCGACATCCTCCCCATTCTCTCTCCTCCCTGACGTTCTCTCCATCTCCCTAACCACCTCCTCCACGACCATCGTCGCTCCCTGCATCTACTTCTTCTCTATTCATCTTTTTTTTCTTCTTAAATGACAAAATTAGGCGATCGATTGGGGGTGGGGGAGGTCGATTGGGATGGTGGGGGGCTCAATTGGACAAGGGTGGTGGGGGGGTCGTTTCAGGGTCGTTTTAGATAATTCAAAAATATGAATTTTGATGATTTTATTTTATTTTTCCGAATTGTATATTTTGTAATATTATAATTTTAAAAAATTCAAAAATTATAATAACTTTCTTTAATAAATAAGAGTGATGTTATTTGATTTTTAATAAATTTTTAAGGGCATTATGGACTTTTTGAGGGGGACACCATGACTCCCCCCTTGACTTATATAATAGAAATAATCAAAAGGTGTATTATTAAAATCAATTAATCCATATATTTATTATGTATGCATATATAATATAAATATAATATATAATATAATTATCTCTATTATATAAGCGAAGGGAGGAGCCATGGTGTCTCCCTCGAAAAGTCCATGTTACCCCTCAAAACTTTCTAAAATTTAAATTTGTATCACTTCTAATTATTAAAGAAAGTTATTATAATTTTTGAACTTTTTAAAATAAAAATAGTACAAAATAAAACAAAAATTCCAAAATTCATATTTTTAAATTCTCTATAAATAGACATTCATATTGATATATATGGTTCACAAAATAAAAATTTAACATTTTGATAATCTTAGAAATTTCAAATTTGGTAACCAATAGAATATGGTAAATAAATCTTTTCTTTTATTCATTGTTGTGGGTTGACGGAATGAAAGGGAAATTTTTTTTTTTTTGATTATATGAATGAGTGAGAATTTGACAGATTTTTCAATTTTTCGAACAAATAACCTTTTTTTATTTAGGCAGATTAATAGATGTATTTAAAATACCATAGCACGCAAAGCGTGCATAAAAGGCTAGTATTATATAAACATTGAACTGACCCTTGACCCAGCCCAACCCAACCCAATCCATGACCATCCCACCAACTCGGTTTTCGACCCACTTGACCCAACCCAACCCGGACTTATGGCCTACCCACCTTAACCCCCTCTGACTGGTCTAGCCTAGTTCAGTGGCCACTGGCCACCTCTAGTAACATATAAGTATATTCCTCCATACGGATATGATAAATTATTTAAATTAAATTGAAGTTTCTACAAATTATTAACCGGTGCTTCATATTTAACTAGACTTATATTATATGATTATTTATCATGTTTCAAAAAAATTATAAAGAACAAAATTTTCAAGTAGTTATCAAATAAGTTGGATGTATATTTATGAGGAAACAGAGATGGTAAGAAACATTTGCAAGATTTTTAAGGTTTAAAATTTACGAATAACAAACGATATTATTTAATACTTTATAATTTATTTTTACTAAATTTTCAATATTATCATTATTTTAAAAATAATTTTCTCGTAAACTTTGCTTTTAATTTAGAGTTTTACCACGGACACTTATAAGTTATAACATTGGTTCCATCAAAATTGTTCTCCACTTGTTGCTAAATTGTACTCTAAGATTAATTAACGAGTTTGACTTTGACTTTGACTCCTACAAGTCATGACTCTTGTTGGACAAGTTTTTAACAAAACTTGAAATCGTGCCAGGAAACCAAATTCCACCGGAAGCAGAAGCAATTTTAGTCATAACATCCAAAAAATAGATTCAAAAAAAGATGTTTTTTCTAGATTAATTAAAAAATAGATTCAAAAAACAAGAAAATGGCCAAAAAAAACATACAATTGGACAAATTATGTAAAACAAATTAAAGCCATAAAAAAGAAAAGAAAAAATACTATAAAAAAATGGCCAAAAAAGAAAATACAATTGGACAAACTATATAAAACAAAGCCATCAAAAAAATAAATGTTATGTAAAACAACAAAATATTTTTTTTTTCTTTATGTTGATATGAAATAAGGAAAGAGCAAAATAGGATCATGTAAAAACTAGAATTTTAGTTGAAAATTTATAGGCAAACAAAAACAACTTATCTGATTATGATCTTAAAACCATTGTTGCCTATACCTTGGATCTGAACATGTGGAAACAATTGCAATAAACATCTTAAATTCATAAAGACAAACATCATGCATAAGTAGCTTTATTTGAAATTCAGTTTTGTAGGCTAATAGATTTTATGAAAATTCGAGGGTCTAGGGACAATTTTTTTGAAGTTTTATGAGCAATGGCGGCGAAAATATTGAAGAAATGAGCAAACTATTAGGTTTGACAAGTTTAGTGGAGAAAATTGCCCACTTAAATAGGCTTCATGAAAGAGCAATATGTATAAAAGGGTAACGCGTATAATGTGAGATCACACCATTGAGCTGACGTCAAGGTGTCATGTAAAAAAGGATAATATTGATTAGATTGACGTCAGGGGATCGTGTAAATATTACCATATATTAGGCTGACGTCAGAAGCTTGTGTAATTATTATCATATATTAGGCTGACGACCTGACGTCACACAATTGTGTAAATATATTTTGTATATATTAAGCTGATGTCATAGTATCGTGTAAGTTGAAATTTAAAGTAGAAATGAAATAATACAATAAAATTTTAACAGCTGTTAATGGTGAGAAATAATATCAATAGTTTAGTTTCCTTTGAGGCATTTTAATTTATATAATCACATCAATGACATTTAACAAGTTAAAGAACGATATGCATAATTGCATAAATCACAGAGAGGGCAATCAACCCGTGTTGAGTGATACGGGTGATACTCTATCCACCAATGCCAATCAAGAACTTTCTAGGGGGCTAGGTAGTGAATTATTTGCATATCCATCCTTAAAAGTCTAGCATGATGCCCGCCTTGACTTGTGAAAATAATGGATTTTTAGTTTCTTTTTAATTCCACATTATCATAAATAATTAAGGGGAAATTGTACCTGATATCACTGTATTTTTGTCTTTTCTACTTGGTACCCAAAAAAAACTTTTGTTCCACATGATACCACTGTGTTATTGTCTTTAGCTCTACCGTAGCACTCCGTTAAAACTTAACGTTTTAACCTTTTTAGCTTCTGAATTTTTGTGTAAAAAATGAATTAAAAAGGGAAATTGATGATTTTTTTTTTTGTAGAACAAAGATTTGGGATAGGTAGTTCCTATGATTTTCTTTGAAGCATGCTTCCAAGAGGGATAGCCGGATAGGTAGTTCCTGTTGCAGGCTTTCAATCTGATCAGCAAACACCCCCCCCCCCCCATAGTAAGCAGTACTCTTGGTCATATTAGCTTCCAGTCCAGAGGCTTTGGAGAATTTCTTGAAAGCTGAGTATAAGAGGGACAAGGAGCCAACATCAGCTATTGCCAACATTAGTAGATCGTCAGCAAGATGTGTGATGTTGAGCTTCTCACATCTCGGGTAGTGGTTGTAATCTGGATTAAGGCTTAACTCCTTTAGGCACCTTGACAGATATTCCATTCCTATTGCAAATATAAAAGGAGACATAGGATCCCCTTGTCTAAGACCTTTTTGTGCTGGCATAGGGTTGGTTGGTATACCATTGATGAGAATAGAATAAAAGACAATTTTGATACACCCCATGATCGAGGAGAAAAAAATTGCAGGGAAGCTCAATTCTTCTAGCATAGCCTGTATGAAGCTCCATTCAATTGAATCGTATGCTTTCTTTAAGTCAACCTTAATCATTCCTCTAGGAGAGATGTGCTTGTGAGTGTAGCCTTTCATGAGTTCTGTTGCGATGAGGATGTTATCGGCTATAAATTTTCTTGGAATGAACCCTGCTTGGGCATCATTAACCAACTCATCAATAACTTGAGCAATCCTTTCGGTTAGGATTTTAGAGATGATCTTGTAGAGTATAGTGCAACAAGCTATTGGGCTATATTCTTTTGCATATGAGGGACTTTCAACCTTTTGGCACAAGTGTAATGGAAGTGCAATTCCACTGTTTGAGTACGGGTTTACCCTTAAAGAAGTGCAACAAAATTCATGAACCCGAAAGGTCTGCATGCCACCTCCTTTACTAGTAGTGAAACAATCAAAGAGTTGAGGAAAGTGGTCTGAGATACTAGGTTACAAGACAGTAGCATCTTGTAGTTGATATTATGAGGCCCAAGATGTGTTCACCAACACCATATTCTTCTTACTATTCATTTATCTCCTTCCCCTTTGTTTGACCAGGTGTAATGTTGGCCTTTTTGTGTTTAGGTAATTTAGGTTTAGCTCTTCAATAAAACCATTGAAATCTCTAAGCTCATATGTAGTGATTTGTTTGTCATTCAATCTGTCTTGTGAAGTTAGTACAGAATTAAAGTCTCCGGCCAGGATTGTAGGAGTGTTCCCATCATGAACTTGCTTGATAGATGACCATATCTCTTTCCTAAATTCCAGTGTTCAGAACATAGCCAACAGCATGCACAAGATGTTATAGATCATGAGACTTCTGTAGAGAATGAATTGTTCATGTGCATGTAGTATTTGCACTCTTAGCTCATCTTGCTTCCGACCAACCCATATTCTTCCCTTTTGAGAGTTTGCATAGTTGTCTGCCAATCTCCATTCTGTCCCTAGTTTTTTTTGGATTCTTGGAGCATTTTTCTCTTGGACTTCAGTTTCAATTAGACCTACTTTATATATTCACATTATGCACTCCCAACAAAGTTTTGATCACTAGGCCTTTAAAGGGGTCATTGAACCCCCTGTTATTCCATGTGAGGAGCTTCATGGGTCAGGGATTGGGTTATCACCCCCCTCCTCTCCTTTGCCTTCATCATTTTCTTCTGGACAGTCATGTAGTAGGATGTATTTGTTGCTACTAGCAGGGCTAATCTTTGTTGTTATTTTTGCCCATTTGTCTTTTGGAGCTAATTGCCATCTTCCTTCATCTAAGTGATTAAAGGTATGTAGGATGAGCAACTGCAATGGGGACAAGATCCTATTTGGATTTATACTTCCCCCTCTTGGTGCCAGGGTCATCACCAACATCCACATATGTAGCTCCTGGAACAATTGGTGGATCTCCCAGCTTTTCCCCTTTCTTTGTTTTATGAACTCATACATTGTTGCTTTTGGTTTCCATTTTGTGTGGGTTTAGATGGGGCATGTTTCTTCTTGCTGTTACAGTCATGGCCTAATTTGTTGCAAATTTTGCAAAAAGGTGGCGTCCATTCATACATAACCCTTTGTTTCACCTACCTGCCATCAGGATCTTCCACCAATACAGAATGCTTGAGTTCCTTTGTGACATCAATGTCAACAACGACCCTAGCAAAGGATATTCTGAGTTGTCTAGTAGTGTATTCATCAGCAAATACTGGAACTCCTAAGATAATTGTGATTCTGCTCAATAAATCCATTGACCAGCAGTTCAAGGGTAGATAAGGGAGCTTGACCCATATAGGGACTGATCTCAGCACCTCATCATGTAAATTAAAGCTAGCCGTCCACATTTTAACTACTATTGGTTTTCCAAAAAACATGTGTGGTACAGCATATAATATCTCATGTAAATCATTTGCATTTTCAAAGCTAATAATAAAATAGCCATCATCATGCATATAGACTCTAGGCTTAGCAATATGGTTCCAATGATATGCAATAAACCTATAAACTGAGGCTATTGTCGGTTTTAATCTAATAACATAGAAAATTAAAGAATTCAATCATTTTTTGAACTATTAACCACTTCAGTAGGTTTAAGCTTAGCAACATGCTTACCCTCAATTATTTTAGGGGCAATAAAGCCTAATTTCATGCCTTTAGCATTTAGAGAGCCCAAGAACACATTTAACCATTGATCAACCTCCTTTTTTAATTGGTTGTGCTTCTGCATTTTTGTTGGCTTTGTTGGTATTTTTGTTTTCTGCAAATGCTTGAGTCTCATTGTTTTTCGTTGTATCTCAAAAGTTGATTTCGTGATATTCAGGCTTTCATAGGGTCGAACTACTTTTAGGAAAGTGATTACACGCCTCGAAAGTTCTTAAAATCTATCCATACATCTTTGATTCATTCCTAAACCCTAAATTTCCTAACAATATTCACAAGCTACAATAAACTAACAAGTTAGTCTTACCAACTCGGCATGGTATTAAATCAAGGCCTCATCACCCCATCGTAAAGCTTTTTGAGCTTAGCGCGACCGAGATATTAGACCACAATGGCCGTGAACCATCCGCATTGCCCACGAATGTGATTCCACGACCGTTGCCGCGATTGCGACCGAAAAAACATGGGACTTGGTATATGACAGTGCAGAGTTATGTTCTCTCCTTTAGGGTTCCTCATCTTTTGACATTTCAAGTGAATCTTCATCATTGATGCTCATTGTGTTTTCTGCAGCTGAAGTGTATGAGAAGCCCCAGACAGATGCACAGTTTTCATTACCTAAATCAACAGGATAAAGGAGACAGGTTAATTTGACATAGGTTAGTAAGAAAATACTCATTTACAATTTATCAACAAAGTCAACAGCATATTTTAGTAGAATTTTTGTTAGTGAGACTTATGATAGGTTCCTATTAAACCTCTGATCTTTTGAACTGGATAAGCCTCCGTTTGATAGGGCGTAAAATATTTTTCCTCAAAATAATTTCCCCCATTTTACGTTTTTTGGTTTGGGTTAAAAAATAAGATGTAAACCTTAAAATGAAAATTCATTTTCAACCTTATTGAAAACATTTTCCTTCAAGATTGGAAGGAAAACATTTTCCCTCAGAATTGAAGTAATTGATTTCTAATTCAACCAAACAATGGAAAATACTTAAAATGAAAAATCATTTTCCATGCAACAAAACAACGGAAAAATACTATTAAATGTGTTTTCCAAAATGCAAGAGGTTTTCATGAAAAACTATTTTCATTTGAAAATATTTACACCCTACTAAACAGAACCTAAATTGAAAACATGTACAATAGAGTGAAATTCGTCAAAAACAGCACCTAATGCATTTAGACATTTAGTGAACCATATAACATTAAGCATTATAGAAGACTAAAGTGTTAGCTAATTCACATTACAGAAACGACTTCTACTTGTCTTGGTAAACCATGCACTACTATAAACAAAAAGATGGGCTTCTTCAAGTGTTAAATCTAACAGATTATGCTACTGCTTCCAGTTTCTGCTACCAGTGCTGCTGCTTCTGTGTTAGTTTCAAATTCTGGGAAATCTCCCATCTATGGATAGGAGTAGAACTTCAGAGAAGCTCACATTAACAAAATAAGTGGCGTCTCTGGTTTACAGTGAATCAATTACCATTTAGGTATCAAGGCATTTCCTGCACATAAGCTGTCTTCTGCTGATTGCTCTTCTGTTGACTAAGTGGTGGTACAATCAAGCACTAAAGAAGTTAAGGTTCTAGAACCCTTATCTATGCATTGGTTGTATGTTTATCATTCAGTTTTGATGGACTTCGCATACTGGCCAGTATCATCAGAGTTTCCAGAAATGTTATTCATAAGACTATTTCTAGCCACCACAACTAAATTCACTCCAACCATTGCTCACAAACTCCCTCTATCATGGTGTACAATTGATAACATATACCAGAAAAGCAAAGACTGACAGCAGGTTCCGCATCTACTACAAAAGAGAGAATTCAAGAATGATTACAATGGTGAATCTTGGACTGTTAGACTGGGAAAAGAGTATCCAAGACTAATGGTAACAAATTTACAACCGGCTATCAGCCTTATGCAAAAGTTGGATGAATGGATGCACAGGTGGATGTTTAACAATCTCTACATTCCTAAACATAGTTTTAAGTGTTGTAAGTAATACTAAGGAGAAGATCAAACAAAGCCTCGTGCCCTCGTTTTGGGATCTGTGATGAGGCCAGTTATCTGTTTATTTGATATAGAAAATTGAGCCCCTTTTTTCATACAAATAGTGGTTTGTGTTGTTCTGAGATTAATCTCAATGGGAGCAGGTGAATGATGAAAAGATCTGGTTGGTTTAGCAATAAAGGCTGTAAAATTGCACTGTTGATCTACCGCAATTAGATTCAGCATAATAATGTTGAATGAATAAAACAGTGAGCAGACAACAAGTAGAATTAGGTTGTTCTAACAAAGAAAATTAAGCCCCTCTCAGAGATGTTGTGATGATTAGATTTTAATTCCTTTTACAAGGGGCACAAACTGCTTTCTTACTGATCAGAAAAGTCAAATGACTTCATAGTAGCTATGTCAAAACTCAAGGACAATAGACTACTAAATTTCATTGTTCTTTAGACAAGTCAGAAAAACCCAATGTCTAAGGTAGCATAACCAGAGCACATAAATATAAAAAGAAGAAAAAGGAAACCAAGTGCTTCAACAGAAATAGGTGTCTGAAAAGTTACTGTTTAATGTGACAAGTGCATTATCCTCATCATCAGGAAACCCAAATCTTCGATGCCCTGATGAAGAGACGGCCATTGGAAGGAATGGATGGAAAGAAAAACCATTCACCGTATCTGCAGCATACCATAAATAAAGATATATAAAAGTTTATTTAGTTTGACATGGAATCTGAAAACACAAGCTGCACTTTTCCTTTGTAATATAAATGACGACCAGGCAAGTGCTGCAATAGATACCTGATGCAGCTGCAAAACTCGATGCCCACTGGCCAGTCTGCAGATCATAAATGTGCACAAGACCATCCTACCGACAAGAATGAGATAGAATTGAGGTAACAGCCTTTTTGAACCAAATGATAGCTATTTAATTTAATTTAATTTATTTTTTGAGGAAGATATTTATTTAATGTTGATGCAGAATAAACAACATACTTGTCCACCTGTTGCCAGATGTCGACCAATGGGCTCAATATCAAATGAAATCCGCTGATTGGTATGCTCTGTTGATCTATATAACCTACATGACAAAAACAGCAAGCTTGAGGCCTAGTCCATTGCATAAAATACTAAGAACTAATACTAGGGAGAGGGGCATTTTAAGCAATGCATAATAATTCGTTATAATAGCTCAAGGAAGAATCTAAATAGTGTCTTAGAAAATAACTATATATATAGAGATAATTAGGGAGAAAGAATGTCATGTTGAATGTTAACGAGTGTCTTATTGGGAGAGATTTAAAGCCTCTCGAAAGCTTCATTAGGGGAGCATCCACCTCTCGAATGTGGAATTATCTTGCTAATTTCTGTAATTTCCATTAAATGAATCCTAATTAGTAATTATCATCATTTCATCTTACAGTAACATTTTACTAGATAAATATTCTGTTTACGTATGTCATTTCATAGCATAAAACTATAAATTGCCCAAGCATTACCGAAGATCCTACTAGCATAGCAGCACAAAGGAAAATAAGTGTGAAAAAAGGAGATACTATATTTTGCCATTTGCATGACTTTACCACACATCCCATCCCCTCAGTGATGATGGGCATAAGTGGGTCTGTGACATCTATCATGAAATATCAAATCCCATGGACAAGAATGACAATACTTTAGGCAAAAAAATGATAATCATACCGCATAGCTTCATTTCAACGAAGATGAAAAGGATACTACTTACTTGTACACAACTTCAACGGTGTTGCGCACATCCCAGCACATTATATAAGGATCCTTAAAACCAGCAAAAAACCGACTTCAGAGATGTTACTGTTACTAAAAATAAAAACATCTGACATATATATGATATAACATATGCAACATCAAATTTTCAATCATAAATACAGCTGACAAAATTTCACATCAAGAAGAAATACAGTGAGATTGCTAAGTAATCATTCATTTACTTTATATGAATTAATTGGAAAAATTCACATTGCATTGACCGTGATCCATACTTTTTAGCCGTTACAAGTTGCTTCCAGAATGAGACAGCATTATTCTGTCCATTTAACATCCTAGCAAAAGAACTAGGGAACATTCCCATTAAAGAACATCTCACACAAGTACTTATCAGAGGAGATGGATAAACGTCAAAACAACCTCTTGAGTTGTGATCGATAACCACTTTTTTTCATGAACAATGATTCATAGACAGAAAGCTAAACAGTTACCTTTCGGGCACCTGAATACAGATAGTTGCCATCCTTTGAGAACTGTAACTGTAAAAGTAAAGAAAAATATGTTGCCAAGAATAAAGATTAGTAATCATCACAAGAAACAAAATCAAACTAAGCAGATAGCACTTCAGCTTCAAGCTTACATGTGTAATCCCGCCTTCTTGGCCATGTAAGAGATACAAAAGTTCCATATTGTCATCTCTATATATAGCAGTAGTTTGGTCATAAGAACCGGTGGCAAGCATGCCAGAATGTGCTGGTGAAAATGCAATTGCAGATATTATTCCTGCATATGGGAAACAACAGAAGACAAAAGTTTGGTAGAAATAAAAAGAATAACTATCAAATAGAAGCAAGGGATTATCTGGATGAATCTTATCTTCAAATTATCCCCCACCCATTGTCTAAAAGGTTAATCAACTTTTCTTTTGGAAGATTTCATAGTATTGCTAGGTATCAAATATAATCTGAAGCACTTAGTGCTTTTTTGGTTATACATGGGCAATAAAATTTACCTACTTCCTCCGTTTCAATTTGTTAGTTATGTATTCGGTTTTGGGTGTTTCTTTTTGTTGGTTATGTTTAGAATCTTTCCATTTATATAGAGCATTCTTATTGGTCCTTAATTAATAGCATTTATTACTGCATTGTTATGATCAAATATTTCTTTATTGTTATTGACTAATGTAAAAAAAACAAAAAATGTTCATTAACTTATCATCATTATTAATTGAGGTTTTGATTTTACCACTTTCAAGAGGGGGAAAAAAAATTATCAACCCTCTCTATCTTTTTACCTAAACAAACGTGCAAAATACCAAATGTAACCAACAAAATGAAACGAATGGAATAGTAACTAGATCTTCCCACATAATTGCATTTCCAAGAAATGCAAATTTTTGGTTGGATGAACTGATGAGTAAGGGAAATATAATTTTCATAGGAAGTTCAACTTGCATAGGGATACCTAGGTAAGTAAATTCCCCCATATTGTAGGATTAAACCCTAGGAAATTTAAATTCCCATGCTTTTCCCAACCATACAAAACTTCATTCTTACCACTCCTAAGAATTTCCAGTTCCTATGATTTTCTGTCAACCAAACGATACCATAATATGTTAGATACAAAATGGATAGTGATCGATTTTTTATTAAAAAGAAAATCCTCAGATTTTTTTTAAAAAAAATTAAAAGGAGGAACAAGGATACTGGTAATAAAAAAAAAATCAATTTTCACGCACTAGTCATACACTCATACCAGTGGCGGATCCAGGATTTTCATCTTGGGGGGGACAAATTATTAGTGTTGAACAATTCAGTAAAAATGGTTCGAAATTTCAAAAAATTAAAGCGATTGTCGCTATAATTTTTCCTAAACCGCCTTATTATTCCACCTAAATCATTTTTTATTATTATTATTATTATTATTATTATTATTATTATTATTATTATTATTATATTTTTGCTTTGTTTTGTAATTATTAACAATCAATTACAAAATAGGATAAATATTCTAAATAATTCATCTAATTTGTACATATCCTATAATCATTAAGCTATTATTGGTTCCTTAAAAATATTATAGACTATTACTTTCCATTTTATTGGTATTACTTGAATTAACTACATTTTTTAAGGGGGACAATCTAATAATATTTTAGAAAGCCGATCAACGCTCGGGGATTATCTAGTTTGATAAATTCTTAAAATATTGTATAACATTATGACATTTTTTTACTTATCCTTGAAATAAAGAACTCCAAAAAATTTTATGGATTACGATTTGATTTTCTAATCTTGCATTTGTAATATAACTAATTAAATCTATGCTAAAGAAGAGGGGAAAAAAAGAAGGTAAAGAGCAAAGCTTGAAATTGGGACCAATCAAGAAAGACTTACCTTGGAGTTTGTGCAACTACCACTAGGCCAAGCTTGTTTACTTGTTCTAAGAACACCACTTACGACCCGTTTTGTTGTTGGTAATAAATTGTGGTAATGGTAATGAGTTTATAATATAATTTTGTTAAAGAAAAACCTTATAATGCCCATGGAAAACATATTTTCATTCTCAAGCTTCAATTTTCTTCTTATTTTCCATTCCCATCCATTACTATGGGGGGATGTCGTATTAGATGGGAACTAGCCTTTTATGCACGCTTTGCGTGCAATGGTATTTTAAATACATATATTAATTTGTCTAAACAAAAAAAAAAAAAGATTATTTGTTCGAAAAATTGAAAAAATTTGTCAAATTCACACTCATTCATATAATCAAAAACAAACTTTCCCCCTTTAATTCAATCATCTCACAATAATGAACAAAAAAAAAAGTTTATTTACCATATTCATTCTATTGGCTACTATATTTCTACGATAATCAAAATGTAAAATTTTATTTAATGAACTATATCAATATGGATGTCTATTTATTGAGAATTTAAAAATATGAATTTGCGTATTTTTGTTTTTTTTTTTTATATTTTGTACTATTTTCATTTTAAAAAGTTCAAAAATTGTAATAACTTTTTAATAATTAAGAGTGATACAAATTGAGATTTTAGAAAGTTTTGAGGGGTAACATGGACTTTTCGAGGGGGGACACCATGGCTCCTCCTTGGCTTATATAATAGAGATGAATATTTATGAAGAAAATTAGAAAAATTGGAGTTAAACTAGTCACACCATGGGAATAGATTTTGATTTCCCTTCCAAATTTAGTTATAAATTAATTCCCATTAAAATCATTTATGACCGGCTACTAAACGAGCCGTTAATGTATATAATCTATTTGTTTTTTCTAGTTGAATTTTTTTTTAAAGTGAGGGGACAGCTGTCCCCCCTTGCTCCTACATGGGTCCGCCCCTGAGCCATACATTCATAGCAATGCACATTCCTAACTGAATCATAATGATAACCATACTATCAATCCCAAAACCCCAAATAACATTCCTAACTAAGTTTTAAAAAAGGGATAAAAATTAGTCCTTGTCATAAAAACAAAAACAGCAAAAAAATCCTTGTTCATAAGATATCAATACCCTTATTTTGAACCCCGAATATTTGCACCTCAAGATTGTTGAAAAATAAAAATCAAAATGTTTAGCAAAAGTTGAGGATCTGAAGTAAATATTTTCTGTACCAGACTGTCCTTCTTTGGATCCTTGAAGGGTTGAATGCTGCGCAAAATCTTTACCAGGCCGATGTATGTCAAACACCCTCATTGTTTTGTTGTACCCAGCAAATACCCTACAAGGATATTAAGAAACATGGAAAAAGATCAGAAAAAAATAAACTTCCCAATTACTTCTATCAAACCGAAGAATTTTACACCCTGACATCCAAATTTAACATGAATATCTTTATTTTTATTTTTATTTTAAAGAGAACATTATAAAGGATCTCAATGACTTGATTTTCAGATAATAGAATATATCAGAGACTAGATTGTTCTTACTTCTAATAATTAACAATCTCAAAGAAATATGCAGCTCACTTCATAGACAACTGTAAATCACTTCAAAGATGTGTAGTTTCCACTTTCATAATCACAGCACCGAAGTGGCTTTAAATCTGAAAAGCAGTCAGAATATATACAAATTTTCTGAATTGCCCTAGAAGTAAAAAAAAAAAAAAAAAAACCGTAAACAAGAAACTACAATATCTCAATTTCCAACTGTTTAAGAATTGGATAGCAAGAGCTTGACAACTTTTTGAGGATATCATCCCTGACACTGGTATGTGATTGTAGAATACATTTTTCCCTCAAGAACTTTCCTCTATTAGCCTATTAGGATTTAGGAAGCCTATTTTAAATAAGCACCAATATTATCATTCAATATCTGCTTTTCTGTGAGAACAGAGGAGTGAAGGAACATTTGGGCTTTTGTTGTTTTAATATTAAGCATTCATAAAGCTAAGCATTTGTGAAAAGGTTTCAAATTATGTATTACATATTACACATAATGCCATGAGCAAGCCAGGTGTAAGCCATAACAATATGCAAACAGCTTAATCAGGTCCTCAATTGTGATGAGGTTCTCTTGAACTTGATAGTAAACAAAAATACAGAAGTGCAACATAAGAATATTTAAATAGAGCATACTTGGTTCCCGTAGGATTGAAGGCAATAGAAAAGGCAGCAGTTATCTCATCCATAGCATCATAAGCTCGATATGTACAGCGTAGCTGCAAAACAAACTCAAAATAATAATTAAAAAAAAGATAATGGAATTGCTTAATGAAGCCAAGGGATTGTCACAGAAGATACTTCATGATTAGGGAGGAAATCAATGTGGAGTTTGTACGAAGGATTAGGAGAGTAGAGGTGAATGTTGCATTGAAGAAGATGAAACCTAAGAAAGCGGTTGGGCCTGATGGTACACCGGTGGAGGTGTCTGAGTAAGTTTGGTATTGATTGATTAACAGATTCGTTCAATAAGGTTTGAAAAACTTCAAAGATCCCACAAAATTCGCGAAAGAGCACCTTGTTCTAGTTTATAAGAACAAAGGAGATGCTCAAGATTGATGTAACTATCGAGGAATCAAGCTTATAAGCCACACTACGAAGTTGGGAAAGGGTAATTGAATATTGGTTAAGGGCATGCATAGGTATATCTAAAAACCAATTTGGTTTTATGCCCGGGAAATCCACTATGGAAGCAATTCATATGTTAAGACAACTGATGGAGTTTTATAGGGGGAGGAAAAAGGACATCCATAAAGTTTTCATTGATCTAGAAAAGGCTTATGACAATGTGCCAAAAGATGTACCTTGGTGGGCAATGTTGAAAAAAGGTATTCCCCGAAAATATATTGACCTAGTTAAGGATATGTATCGAGATGTGTCACAAATGTGAGGACTTGTGATGGATTGTCAAAGGATTTCCCTATAATAATTGAATTGCATCAAGGGTTGGTGTTAAGCCTTATCCTTTTTGGATTGGTTATAGATGAAGTGACAAGGCCAATCCAAGATGAGGTACTATGGTGTATGTTGTTTGCGGATGATGTTGTATTTGTGGATGAAACTAAAAGTGGGCTAAATGCAAAATTGGAGCAATAGAGAAAAAGGTTGTAATCTAGAGGATGTACCATAAAAAAGAACGGCAACATTGATCAAGATGAATCGCAGTGGCTTAAATGGAAGAATCCCTTTAAAGTTGAAGTGGAAATACTTTAGGATTGCTAAAAAACCAGTGTTGCTCTAGGGTACACGATGTTGGGATTCTAAGAAGGAGCACATTCAAAAGGTAGTGGTCACACAGATGCAAAGGTTGAGATGAATGTAGGGGAATACTCTACGGGATAGAATCAAAAATGAAGTTATTATTAGGAAAGTTGGTGTTGCGGACATTGCAAGCAAGTTAGGGAAAATCGCTTGCATTGGTTTGAACATGTAAGACGGAGACCCCAGAGAGCACTGGTACGAAGAGTGGGAGATTTAGATCAGGGAGATTTGCAATTACATACAAAAGATACAAAAACATAATGAAATTTCTCTGAATTAGATTATCTAGTGTGAAAGAAGGCAATAGTGTGAGAACGACAGAGAAGATTTTCAAATGATTACCTCACCAGTAGTTGAATCCCAAAGATGAACAGGATGGTCACGAGTAGTAGTTGCAAATACACAACTTGTTGTATCTGAAAAGAAAAACATAATTCAGATGCGAATGTAATAATGTATATTAATAATCTGATGAAAATATCCTGTTCACTGATTCAATATTGTGTACATGGTAATACTTGAAATGACAGCCTAATGAGAAAAAAGGAAATAAGAGCATGGTCCAGCATGGATGGTATAGCACATAATCATCCAACATATGGATTTTCCATTATGCACTATCATACATTAAAGCTATGTGTGAGATATTCCTCACTCTCTTCTCCTCCCCAAAATCTATTACAAAATAAATTACTGTTTCTTGAAACCCTAGCCAAGCAAATAGTGACAAAATTAGAAAGAGAAGGGGGATTCAAATAAGAGACTTGCATACACATGAACAAAAGGATGTTTAGGGCCTGTAGTCACAAACCTGAAGCATGCATGTACGGGTACCAGCAGTAGTCATACACAGACTCTCCCTCTTTTATGACAAGCTTGGCAGTACATGAATCTGCAGCCAGTATTTACAACTTCAGATAGTTAAAACTCCAGATCAAAGACAAGCATATCTACACTATGCATAAGAGTGATAAGACAATAAAAGAACATGTAAATTGAAACTATGTGAAGAGAACATCTTATGAGGGTTTTTTCAGAAATTAATTTGTTAAATACGGGCCTGCGTCACACCCGTCAACGAGAGAGAGTCCATCTTACAAGGCTTAGAAGGTCCACCTTAAAACCATTATCAATAGCAGGTATAGCTCTATATTAGTTAGAGAACAAGTAACTTGGACATTACTAGAAGCACAGAGCAAACATGTTCTCCATGCATGACATTGAAACCATGTCATCAAAAATTTCTTATGCATGGATTAGATACATATTGTTTCTTTAGGAAAATGATTGGAAGGGATCGATTGTGGGCATTATTATCCATAATAGGTATAGCTCTATAGTAGATACATATTGTTTCTTTATGCACAGATTAAGGGACACTTAGTTCATATATTAGAGGAACACAAAAATGCTTTCTGAAATGGTAAAGTAATACTCTCTATGTAACAAGTGGAGTAGCCCCTCAACCTTATAAAGTGTTTAATTCTCTATCTTTTTATCAATGTAGGACACTCACATGTATTGTTTGGGGATGACCATAATGGCTTCAACACTCCCATTCACATGTGAGGTCCCTTATTTAGTTCGGATAGTGTGTGATGTTTCATGGGCTAGAGCAGATTTATCAACACTCCCCCTCACACATGTAATTCATTTATGTTGGCCCAAAATATTAGTCATTAAAGGCCTAAAGTTGTGGGCCGGGCTCTGATACCATGTTAAATACAGGTCTAAATTACAATCGTTAGGGACAGAGCGTCCACCTTAGAAGGCTTATAAGGTTTCACCTTAAAATAATTATACATAGTAGGTTTAGCTCCATATTAGTTATACCAACAACAGAACAAGTAACTTGGACATTACTAGAAGAACAAAGCAAACATGTCCTCCATGCATGACATATTGTTTCTTTAGGCAAATGAATGGAAGGAATTCATTGTGGGCATTATTGTCCATAGTAGCCTAGTAGGTATAGCCCCAAGTTAGTTATACCAACACGAGAACAATTAAATTGGACATTACTAGAAGCACAACGCAAACATGTCCTCCATGCATGAAATCCACCATGTTGTCAAAAATACATTATCATTGGATTAGATACATATTGTTTCTTTAGGCAAATGAATGGAAGGAATTAATTGTGGGCATTATTGTCATACTGTATACTTTCATTCTTCTCTTATTCCTGGCACTAATAGTGGGAATGAGAAAAGGGCAGTCTAAACACTAATTCCCTGCAAAGTCAAATCGCACCTTCTTCAGAACCCGAGGAAATAGAACCAGCAGGGCATTCATTTTCATTATCAGGCCTGCACAAGAAGAAATGAGTTAACAGCAAGTAATCATTCCTCGCCAATGTGTAGTGTATACACTGAACACAAGTAATTAGAGTATACGAACAGCCAAAAAATGAAGCTCTTAAACAAGAAACCAAGAACAATTCTCAAACTTGTATAACAAACCAAAGGTAGGAATTAGGATCATAATTCAGAACTAAGTTTCGTGGACAATAACTTCTATGTTGAATATGGTAGCTTGTAAAAAGTTCAAGTAATTTTTTTAAAAGGTTTTTAGCCTAATTTTCAATGTACCACAATGATATCATAATATGCTTAAAATTTTCAGCAGAAATTGTAGGGTGATAAGCTCACAAGTAACATAGTATCAACAACGCCAAAGTTCATAAAAAGAATATTAATAAAATGTGAAAATTGAATCCTAAATTAGGATCATAGATTTCCATATGTTCCCTTTTTGGCTTTCCCTCTCTCTACTTTTTGCATTCTCCCACTTCAAGTTAACGTTAACCCACACTACAAAACATTATTTGGAAGATGCAAGCTTGGTGGCTAAGGGCTCGTTTACATTAGCTTAATAGAGATGAACTGAACTGAATAGAAGTGTATTAATTGAACTAAATAGAGCTGAACTGAACTGAATAGAATCTGAAGTAAACAAGCCCAAAATATTCGCTAATTAGGATTTATTTTAGCAAACCATCAACATCAATAAGTAGGCATCCAGGTTAGCACAAAGTGATCCTGCATTTGCATAGGTATAAACTTAAAATCAGTCAAAAAAAAATATCTCCTCCAATTTAAGGGAACCCAAACACAAATCTTCTCTAAGATCTTAAACATCACTCTGACTATTGAATTATGATTAAGTGAGAACATTATAATCCCCATGGAAAACAACTTTTCATTTCCAAACTTCAATTTTCTTCACATTTTATATTCACATCCATTATCATTGGGGAGGGTCGCATTAGATGAGAATGGATATTTGTGAATAAATTTAATAAATTGGAGTTAAACTAGTTACATCATGTATTTTGATTTTCCTTCCAAATTTAGTTATAAATTCATTCTCATTACCTTCATTTATGACCGGCTATCAAACGGCCGTAAATGTAGTAAAATTACTTGTTGTGTTTTGACAAAAAGCTGTCACATGTTTTAGTATGTAGGAAGTAGTTTGAGAGGGAGGGAGTAAGAAAAATACTTTGAAAAAACGCATAATCTTAGGCAATAAAAGTATCTTTAAAAAAAAAATCCTAATCACCACCCCAGGAAATCAACGAACAATTATCGCAGTGAATAAATTCTTTACAAAATGCGACGAAATTCACTATAAATATTGAATCAAGAGGAAAGAGACGAACTCACAATGAGAAGACACGAAGAGTATTATCATCAGAATTTGTAAGGAAGCATGATCCATCAGGTGACCTGCACAAAGTTAACCAAAAAAATCACAAAAATACCAGGAAAAAAAAGAGGAGGAAAATAGAAAAATGGAAGAGCAGCGAAGGAGAATACCACTTGACAGATTTCAGAAAGTTGTTAGGGTTAGAAGGAGAGCGAAATTGGCGATAAAAATGGTAACTTCTGAAAGGTTGAGCGTCGAATTGAAGATGAGGCCATGTGTGTACTGGACTTTGATTATCTTCTTCTATGATGGTTTCATTGTTCTCTATCTGCGACTCATTTGTTTCAAGGAATTGTTGCTCTTCATGTTTTTGATGCTGTGACAGATTTTCTGCCATTGAAGCTCAGGTGGGAGAGAGCTGCTAAACTTAAGTGTTACACCAAACGCTTGTATTAATGTATTTTCTCTTGTCCCCACTCTCCACTAATGGTAGTAACTTAGCAAATGCCAAATGGTAAACCCTTTCATACCTAACTAGTTAATCCCGTGCAATGCTTAAATTTTTTATAATATGTTAGAGAAAAAAAATGATAATTAGTTAATTAAATATTGAGTTTGCATGAATGCAATGTATATTAAGTTTTTTTTTTAAAATAAGATATTATATAAGAGTCTCACATTGTTTTATTATATTGAAATTTTATAAAAAGAATATTCACCAAAAATTAAAATAGTTTGGTGTGGAATTAAAATAATATTGTCTCTAATCTCTGTATAGCATATATAGCAAAATTCAATTGTTTTACATTCAGTAAAGAACTAAATATTCTAATACTAGCCTGAACTCTAAAATCTTAGATCCGTATTTAATTAATAAAATTCCGTAAAAAAAATAGTATGTATACTATAAGTGGATTATATCGATCAAATTAGTCCTTAGGTCTGTATTTAAACATTTGATTTTTATGAAAATCACTATTATGAATAATTTTTTTCATTCAAACTAAGCTTGCTTTATACCATCCTTAATGATATAATATCAATTTTTACCTTCTTAAAAAAATACAACTCATTTTATCAACCAAAAAATAAAATTGAGTTTTACACTTTTATTTTCTATTAGTGGTATTGGTTTTACTTCCTAATGTATGACAATTAAAATTTTTTTTTTGTATACCTACTTTTTTTTTATGGTATACCTACTCTTTTTCACTTCATTGGGGATGCAAGTAGTGTATTTATTAATGTCCTTTGTAATTTTTTTGTTTTTTTTTTTTGTTAGGAGGGGAAAATGATAGTTTGGGAGGGAAAGGGGATATATTTTAGTGGTTAGAGTTTTAGTAAGGAAAATAATAGATAATAGATAGATTTCCCGCTATTTGAATTATTTTATTTTTGTAAGAAAAAACTTCTTGATTGCCTACCCAATGTTGTTCTCGTGTGCGAGGAAATGGTGTAGACTGTAGACTATAGAGCAAATGGTACAACTATAGAAGGGTTGACGCAACATTATTTGGGGTCTTTGAGTGAGTCTTGAAGTAAGACTCGTTAGGATCTCTTCTAATAATCATGTGTAAGACTGGAAATTTGTGGTTCCTCAACTTGAAATGCCTAACAAGTATCTCAAAGGGTAAAATAGTCATTTCCTTTGTTAAGTGAAGGGTATTTAGGATATTTTGTGTTGATTGTGAATTGCTTGTTGTTATTCCTGTAAGTTAACGGGGTTAACTCATTAATTCAGTTATTAACTCCCCCTCTTTCTCTCTCTCTCTTATCAATCCAACCTCCAACCACTTTTCCCTCACTCCATTATTGAAACCACGAAAAGGGAAGAAGCAGAGCATCGGGTTTACCTCACTGCATGTCGATCTCGTCGAATAGCTTGATGCCGATGTAGATGCCGGCATGGCGGGGATGACCAGAAGTATTGATTTGGTAAGTTTTCTTCGATCTTTATTTTCGTAAACACTAAATTTGAGTTTGATTGGAGAAGTTTGTGTAATTGATTGTATCAGTAGCAATTCTCAAAGATATTGTTTTCATAGGTTTTAAATGTTGAAGGTTTTTTCTTGTATCAGTAACAATTCGCGTGTATTTGTTGAAGGTTTTGAACCAAAATCTAGTCAATCGAACTTTCTGTAATTTTTTTTTTTTTGCTAATGGTTGGATTGTTGTTGAAGTTTTTTGTTTTTTTTTTTTTTGAAATTTCTGATTTTGGTTATGTTTTTGGATGTGTTTATGGATGAATTGTTGTTGAACGTATTTTTTATACTTTGTAGATTTGAGTTTTACATAGTAACAAACCCTAGATTTGAGCTTTAGCTATTAGGATATGTACATGCATTCCTAAATTTTTCTAAAAATATATGAATAGTTATATAGAGAGCATATATCATTATTCCCAAATTAATATTATTAGAAGATTTGAAGAAAACATTACCTAATTGTGGAGCTTGGGTAATGACCGTTGTCAAAGCAGAATAGTAGTCAGACATTTGTTGTCCATTAAGCAATTGTTCTGCTGCAATTGTTGGATGATTTGAATCAATTGTTGATTGTAGGATTTTGAGAACTCATTGTAGTCCATTAAGCACCCAAGTTCATCATACTTTGATGTATCATTTGTTGCAAATTTTGCCAAAATATCGTGGCACACAACCTATTGGAAAGTTTCCTAGCACTACTATGTTACTAACCCCAAGACTTATCACCTCCTGAAACTACATTATATGATTGGTGAAGTAAGTTTATGATTCGTGAAGTATGCAAGGTTTTATTATTAGGATATATTTTTTTATACTTTGTTGAAGTTGTTGTGAACTTAGAAATGCATATAATTATTGATAGGTGATTGTTGTTATGTGTAGTTTTTTATATTTATGTTAAATTTGTTGATTACTTATGTTGTTATGGGTTTAATAGAACAAATGAACTTAGAAATGCATATAATTAGACTTGACTCTTTGATCGGTGAAGTAAGTTTATGATTGGAGAAGTATGCAAGCATTAACTATTAGGATTTTTTTTTATACTTTGTTAAAGTTGTTGTGAACTTAGAAATGCATATAATTATGGATAGGTGATTGTTGTTATGTCTAGTTTATTATATTTATGTTAAATTTGTTGATTACTTATGTTGTCCCGGGTTTAATACAACAAATGAACTTAGAAATGCATATAATTAGACTAATTAAATGCGATGAATAATGAATACCTTGTATTGATCCCGGGTTTTGTCAAATATTTTCTATCTAGGGAGGTGCTATCTAAAAAACTACACTCTTATTAAAAGTTCTCTATTGCAATGTTCATGCCGACGTGCTCTGCGTAGGCTATCTAGGGAGGTGATGATCCTAGATGGGACGCAATCACAAGGCTAATCGCAATGTGCCACTCTTCAAAATCAGTTATATATGTGTTCCTTTTCAAAATCTACTATGTATGTCGAGTAAATTTATCGCAGACAATTAAACATGGGATGCATGCTTAGGGATGGTTTAATCATAAGATTGAGCAAACACGAGATAGAAATGGTTTAGGATTTGTTTATTTAAGTTATTGTTATTTTTGTTGAATTACTGACTTTTGATTGTTTGCATTGTTCTCACTTTAAGTTTTAATGAAACTTAGGTCAATGTCTTGCTTCTTTAATTTGGATATACAGTCTTCAAATTCTGTTGGTGTAAAAATTAAACAAAAGTAAATGGTCATTAACTATAGAAATGAAAATTCTAAACGGGTAAGTGACCTGGCTTAACTTAATTCATAGCAATTGTATTAGATTTGACATTCCTCACAAATGTTCATGAGGTTCACTTTCTTTCACTTTCTTTCCAGCAACCCAATGTAACGTGTCGAGTTGAGAGTTTTGGGAGGATGTGTAGTAAGTTTGACGACCGTAGGAAAAACTGGGTAATAGAGATGGGATTTGGGGGCTTGTTACATTTGTCAGGGAAGCAATTGCCAAGGACCTTATGCTACTGGTTGATGACTAGAATATACCTAAAAATCGAGATGTTTATATGGGTTTGAATGGGGAACAGTACAGATTATGTGCCAATCAAGTACAATGGGTACTTGGACTACCTAGATGACCCATTGGTTTACCAATCAAAACAAATGCACCACATCAAAATGAAAATCCTATTTTACAGAAGTTGGCTTGTGGTAGTTTAACGAAATTTATTTTAATGACCTCTGCCTTCATGGAAATAGCTGAGGGGAGATGGGACGAAGAAGAAAAGAATGAGTTTAAGATGTTATTTTTAATGTTGGCATTGCAAATGGTTTTGTGTCCAACACAATGTCCTAGGCTGGCACGTGATTTAGTTCATTGTGTGCCAGCTGCTACTACAGCAGAGAAATATGATTGGTATAGCTTAGTTCTCCAAAAACTAATGGCAAGTGTAAGACTCTTTGCTCGGACATTTGACAAGAAAGGCTATGTTACGGGTTGTGGTGGTTGCACCATCTTCGTCGCGGTAATTTTGTTATTTAATGTTAAACATTTTTGGCATCATGCATACAACGTGTTGTAACAGGTCTACCTTTCATTCACAGATTTTTTATCTCGATCGACTTCAAAGAAATCATATCTATTGGAGTGAGTGGCCTCGAATAAAGTTTTGGTGTAATGAGGATATCCGGAAAGTAAGCAATGAGGATCGAAATGGCAAAGACGGTGACTTTTGGAGTTCTGGGGGTAAGTGTTTTTTAGGGTTTTCGTATTAGGTAAAGGTTTGGACATTTGTCATGGGGTTTCTTATAATAGGTAAAATTTATGTAGATGGTTAATATCGGATATGGAGAGGAACATCCTAGGGATGCTCGGGACAAAGACATAGACGGTGATATCCATGTAAGCATGTGTACTCATATTTTTATTATATTTTGAAGTGCCTCTCCATTTATGTATTGTTTATTACAAGGCTATGGAAGCTCCTGTCTTGATCGAGGGATCGCGTAGAATATCAAAGTTTCCCAGATTGATGCTACATGAGTCTTAATGTCATCGGAGGAATTGAACATTACATGAAGTTTTTCATAAGGTATGTCTCCTCATATATTTGTAACATTGCATTGTGAGATATTTTCTGAATTAATTGTGTGAAACGTTTTATTGGGGTATTGTACGAAATTTTGGGGTACTGGTGTATTTTTATTAAAATTATTTGAGCATTTAATTTTAACGAAAAAACTATATATTTGTTTTTCATCATAATACAAAACTGAGTTACTGCCCTTGACTCATAATATAACACAAAATTGGTAATTTGGGATGTTAATATTTAGGGCCTTAAATATTGTAGTGTACTTGTTAATATTTTGGGCTGTTAAAAATATCCTAACCTATTTTCTCTCCTTTGTCATAATTGGCAATTTGGGATGTTATTGTTTTGGGCGTTTAGCTTTATGAAAATTTAGGGCCTTACTTTTATTTGATCTCACTTTCATTTGGCCTTATTTTCATATACCTTAATTTTCTAAAAAAAAACATTTAGGGCCTTAAAACTTTTATATAACTATTTAGGAAAGTTATTATAATTTAGGGCCCTAAAACCATTAAAAAAAACAAGCATTCCCTACTTCAAAAAAAAAAAATTCACTCATTTTGTGAAGCGATTTGAGGGTCTTAACGACCAAAATTTAATCATTTTAATATTACTAACTTATAATCACATTCCAGCTTGTAACTTATAATCACATTCCAGCTTGCATTAAAATCATTTTGATTCACTTCCTCAAAATGCGTGAAAAAACATATATTGAAATCTTTATATTATGGAGTTAGTATTTGTCTTACAGTAATTTCATAGTTGTTTTTATTCCATACTAAATTATTGGTATTTAAAAGTAAATTTTGTTATTTATTTCCATAATTTTATGTTTTGTAACATATTTGGTTGTTATTGGTATTTTATTTCATAGTAGATTTTGTTGTTAATATTTGGAAATTAATTAATCAGATTAATATAGATTATTTAATATTTGGAAATTCCACCAAATATTAATTAATCTAAAGTTTATACATATTATGGAGTATGTGTACATATTATGTTAATTGTCAAAAGGTTTAGGGATTAATCTTATTAATTAATTAAAATAATATAGATTATATAATATGTGTACATATTATGTTAATTAAAATAAAATATGAATTAATTAACATAACATGTACACATATTGCGGAGTATATGTAAACTCTACTATAGGTGTAGTGTATGTGTAGGTTGATTTGATGGTTGGTGTCACATCAAATCCCTAAAACCATTTAAAACTACTTTTGGTTTGTTGATTAGGGGGTAGCCACGTTAAGGGCTTGAAATCCCCTTGTTTTAATTTTTTTTTTTGTTTCCTATCAATCTTACTTCCAAATTTTTCAATCCATTGGATTATCCATCAACTTTTGACATCTTCAACGACTATTTCCACCTTTTTTTTAAATCTCAACGACTGCTTCACAAGTTTTGTTTATAAAATTGTCAAGTGTCAAACTTTTTTTATAGATTACACTTGCTTCGTTCAGTCATGAATGCTCAAAATTTTCCCATATTCTTTAACATTCAGACCTCCTTTGTGTAACTGTAATCCATCAAGGTTTGCTACTTTTCATATATCTCAATCTGATAATAATCCTGGAAAAGCTTATTTTAAGTGCAGGCGTTGCACCTATTTCTCGTGGTTGGAGGATGATCAAGTTTAGGGAATAAGGAATGAAAATGCATCCACCATTGCACTATGCCACCGCGTGGAAACTATTGAAAATTGGGTCAAGCTTCAGACATGTGCCACCATTTTAATTCTACTGATGTATTTGTATAACAACATTTTTATTCATCTTAAATCTTAATAACAACTTATGAATTCTTGCAAGTATTGTACTCTAAACCATGTTTTAGGCATGGTTTTGATGACTATTGTATTTTAAACCATGTTTTAGCATGGTATTTATGATAAGATTAATGAAGCTATTCTAGATTTACTTTTATTCTACTTTTATCCATTAAATTTATATATATATTTTTTAGTGTTATTTTTTACATTGTATTGGTTTTGTCTAAATCAGATAATTTGGGTTGTGAAATCATACTATAGATAATATAATCATCATCTGCCTTAATACCTACTAAAACGTTGAAAATTCGTACCATATGCTATTGATTTCACAAAGACAAATAAAAATAATTTGAATTTACATGAAATAGTAGGGTGTTAATTCCTATAATATGATTCGTTGTATATATAGTATATAAATAATTAATTATTAAAAGGCACTCTCCACACCATGTTGAAAAAGGCACCATGTTGTATATATATATATATGGGTCTTGGAAGGAAAAAAAAATATTGACCATTGTCACTGCTTAGTTGTGGATTTGCGATAAGGTGGATGACACAATAACCCTAAAAACTAATTCAATACTAGGTATATGCTATGATGATATTGGTTTCAAAAAGACAATTAAATATAATTTGAATTACTCATAGTGTGACTAATAAAGTTTAATCATTAACTAAATTAACTGTTACATAAGCATTTAAATTGAGGTTATTACTTATGCTAAAGTTAATACTTATTTTAGAAGTTAACACATAGTGTGATTCTATCAACAAAAATAATCATAATATCTATATATAGTGAGATAATTATATCATATAGTGTGATTCATTCTATATATGTATAAATACTGTTTTAAGTGATTGAAAATGAATAACTACATATATATGTATGGTTCGTTTTATATATAAGTATGATTCGTTTTGAATTACATGAAATAATATTAACTAAATTATTGTTACATAAGCATGTATACATATATTATGATTCATTTTATATATAGTATGTAAACAATTAACTATATAAACTAATTATGTTATGATATTGGTTTTACAAAGACAAATTAAATAGAACTTGAATTACATGAAATAGTGTGGTTTTGATGCTCATATATTGTGGCTATAAGTCTATCCTACGCTGCAAGTGAGGTTTAGAGTTTAACTAATTTATTGTTACATAACCATGTCTGTAATAAGATTCTGTATACATATAGTATGATTCATTTATATATAGTATGTAAACAAGTAACTATATAAACTAATTAAATTGAAGTTTTTACTTATGCTAAAGTTAATACTTATTTTAGAAGTTATACTCCTCATCTGCTATAGTATTTAGTAACTTATAACCACAAGTAGTGAGATTCCTATAACACATAGTGTGATTCTATCAACAACAATAATCATAATATCTACATATAGTAAGAAAATTATAACCTATAGTATGATTCGTTTTATATATGTATAAGTACTACTTTAAGTGATTGAAAATGAATAACTATATATATATGTATGGTTCGTTTTATATATAAGTATGATTCGTTTTGAATTACATGAAATAGTGATGCTCATATAGTGTTACCAATAAAGTTTAATGATTAACTAAATTATTGTTACATAAGCATGTATACATACATTTTGATTCATTTTATATATATAGTATGTAAAAAATTAACTATATAAACTAATTATGTTATGATGTTGGTTTCACAAAGACAAATTAAATAGAACTTGAATTACATGAAATAGTGTGGTGTTGATGCTCATATATTGTGGCTATAAGTCTATCCTATGTTGTAAGCGAGGTTTAATCATTAACTAATTTATTGTTACATAAGTCTGTATGTAATAAGATTTCATATACATATAGTATGATTCATTTATATATAGTATGTAAACAAGTACCTATATAATGTAATTAAATTCAAGTTATTACTTTTTTTTTTGAGTGGATTCAAGTTATTACTTATGCTAAAGTTAATACTTATTTTAGAAGTTATACTCCTCATCTATAGTATTTAGTAACTTATAACCACAAGTAGTAAGATTCCCATAATACATAGTATGATTCTATCAACAATAATTATCATAATATCTACATATAGTGAGATTATTATAACCTATAGTATGATTCGTTTTATATTGTATAACTACTGCTTTAAGTGATTGTATTGTAATATTAATTAAGAATTTGATATCCTATCATTATAACATTAATAATAACCATTTTTATCAACATTTTTTAATTTATTTACAATATTTTGTATAAAAAAAAACCAACAAAACCGGTTAAAGGAGGGAAAATTTTGGAGGCAAATTTTTTTCTCCACTTATGTACACTACTATGGCCCCACAAAATACATATTATTGGGAACCTAAATACATTACTAACCATACACAAACCATTCATCATTTCAAATATCCAAATCAACCTATCTCTCTCTTCCTCTCTACCATCTTCAACGTCTCTCCCCTCTCCCTACCTTTATCAATTTTTTTTCTTTCCATTCTTTACTTTAACAATGTCTTGCTCATCTTCAACTAATAACACAAATTCCAAACGAAAATTTGAAGTGGGTGAAACTTCATCAAAAAAAGCCAAAATTATACCCGACTATGATGAGCCATTTGTCGAGCTTGCGGAGGTAGTCAACAATGGAAAGGGGAAAGTTGTAATCGATCTCAACAAGTCTTTATGTGAGCCGCCAGAGGAAGATTTTATTGATAATAACACAGACCGCATGCAACAAGAAGTGGTCATCCTAAGTTCTGACACGGATGAAGATTCCAATCTGCATGAAACTCTGTATGGACACCAAAGTGATGAACTAAGGGATGCCTTAGTCCATATATATCACAGAGACTTACTAATTGATGAAACTGATCCGACAGACGATTAGGTAGTTCCTGAAATTAATGGCATTTGTCCAAGGCCATATGCTCCAACTGTTCCAGTAGGGGAAAGGGGAACGAGGTTAATTAGGTGCACCATTAGATCAAACAACCATGGGGATGATGGGTTACAATATTAACTACTCTGCGTATGATATACGCATACATTACAACTACAAGAAGGTTACTTCCAACTTTAAGTTGTGATGATGTTGGATTGGAGGATGGAGCAATACTATTCGTTCATGGCTTGGTAAGTAGTTTACTATTATTGCATTTTGGGTAATTTGAAGTATGTTTAGTATTTTTCAATTTTTTTTATGTTGAATATTACATGAAGTTTAAGTAATTAAATTTCTAATCATGTTAATATTAGTGCAAATTTCGTAAATTTGAAGTCTATTTAGTTCTTTTTATTATTTTTAAGTTATTTTTATTATTTTTAAGTTTAACATTACATAAAGCTTAAATAATTAAATGTATCATGATGATAAGCTATGTAAGTTTTTTTTTTTATTATAAGTGCATTTTTGGTAAATTTGAAGTTTTGAAATTTTTGAAGTTTTTTTTTTTTTTTAAGTTGATGATGATAAGCATGATAAAATCAATTTATACATGAAGCATAAATAACACCATTTTATTAATTATTTAATAAAAAACGAAAATGTATGGCTTAAATATTATTGTATGACGGTTTTGGTATCAAAAATATTGTTTATTGTTAATTTTTTTTTGATCATATACTTTGTTTGGGTGAAATATGTTAATTACAAACTTACAATATATTGAGAATATAATTATAAATGTAATGATGATGCATGATAAGAGTAGATTGTAGGTTCTATTAATATTAGGTATTTTTAACTAGGTATAATGGATATATATATATATATATATATATATATATATATATATATATATATATATATATATATATATATATATATATATATATATATATATATATATATATATATATATATATATATGGTCAGAATCATGTGACAAGGCCTCTTTAGGTGAGAAAGGTTGTTTATGTGAGAATATATCTAGAGCGTCGGTTCAGTGAGATCTAATGGTTAGGATTTAATGGACTAATTTATTTTTAATTAAAAAACTTACGTAACTAACCCCTATTTGTTAGGGGATAAATAAAAAAAATATTTTTTTATACAAAAAAATTAATTTTTTTTTTATCAAAAAAAACCTTAATTTATGTGTTATAAAAAAAATAACTAAAATTTAGAATTTATTAAACCGTTATCCTCTCATATAGTCAATTAGTCATATAAAATTTAAAACATGTCATATAAAATTTAGAACATATCATATAAAATTTGGAATATGGTTAATAAAATTTATAACATTAAATAATTTATTTTATTTTTATTTTTTGTTTTTTACGGGTTCCATGGATCAACCTCAATACAAAATATTAAGAATATTTTGAAATAATATTCAATTGTTTAGGTATATATTTTATTATATTTTTTGTTATAAAAGGTCAATAATTATATTATAATTGTATCATCTTATTTATTTTATAAAAAATAAGTTTATTCAATTTCAAACTTATTGCATACAGTTTTGAAAATATCTTATAAAATTTAGAACATGATATATAAATTTTTTAATATTTCATCTACTTAAAATAAAACAAACAATAAACCACTTTAAAATATGGATTTTTAATATTTTTAATATTTTAAGCACACATACACATTAGAATATGATGACTTTGTAACATGGTTTTTTAAATTTAGAACATGGCGTATAAAAATTAGAACAAAGCTTATAAAATTATGAACATGGCGTAAAAATTTTAGAACATGACTCATAAAATTTTGAACATATTAAGATGTACTTCCGAACAAAAAAAAAAAGTAAAATTTTAGATTAAAAAAACTAGTTTTTATATATAAAAAATAGATTTTTTTTATAAAAAATAAAAAATCAAGAAAAAAACTTAATTTTTTTAAAAAAAAAAAAGACAGATTTTTTTTTTAAAAAAATATGATTTAAAAAAAAAACGTAACAATTTTTTTTTAAAAAAAACAGATTTTTTAACAAAAAAATAGAAATATACTAATCAAATTAAATTACCAATTTGCCCTTACTAAAAAATAAAGATCAAACATTAACCCTTAGATCTAAAATTGTCAACGGTGCAGATGTTTTCTCACATAAAAACCTTTCCCACCTATAGGAAGAGGATCAACTAAAAACGTTTTCAACCTAAAAACCCCTACATTAGACCCTTCAAGGGGTACACGTGTGATTACTAATGACAATCTTTGTAAATATTAGTAACTTTAGCTAAAAACCATTTGTACCCCTTTAAACATCTAATGTACCCCCCCTGCGACTGCTAATGTACCCCTTTAAATAATTTTCTGTCTGGTTTTCAACCATCTTTTGGTTTTTAGCCAATCCTTCCTCTCTCTCTCCCTCCCTCCCTCCCTCCCTCTCTCTCTCTCTCTCCCTCTCTCTCTCTCTCTCTATATATATATATATATATATATATTATGGTATGATTTTGACGGTTAAGATTTTTTTACTTGTTTAGGTGAAATATGTTACAAACTTACAATATGATTTGCTTATCTTGGGAACATAATTATAGATGTAATGATGATGCATGATAAGACTAGATTGTAGGTTTGTAAGGCCTATTAATATTAGGTCTTTTTAATTAGGTGAAATGAATATATATATATATGTATGTATGTATATATATACATACATACTTGATACTTCCTTCAATTCGTAAATTATTGTTTAACAAGTTCATTTTTGTAGTTGTTTTTGAAACAATTGTATAGTTGTTTTTAATTAGTTTAATTGCATCTCTCATTTTATTTTATTACATTGTAGGAGACAACGATGAACTTTGACAGTAGATTTGTCAATGTAAAAATGCGGGAGGTACGAAATTTTACAATAGATGTGAAGCTTTCTTTGTTTTCCAATGGTACGTTGGAGGAATTGTATGAGTTGTGGGCTCATCAAATAGGGCGGGATGTCAATGGGTTCTATTTAGCGTGCCATGATTTTGAACTTCCTAGAGTCCCACGCTTGCTTTGTGAATCTGTGATTCAAAATGAGGATATTGTCTACACGATTCTGAGGCACTGATCACGATTCTGATACACTGAAGGCCTAATCAACAACACTTTTATTTGGGAGTTTGTTTTGGTGTTAATGTATGGAAGTTTGTTTTGGATTATCATGACATTTATTTTTTGTTATTTTGTAACATTGATAGTTGAACCTTGTCATTTTGTTTAACAAACAAGGGTCACATATCAATGTTATTATTGAACTACCTAGAACTTTATATAACTCTATATCATGCATGTTTCTTTATGTAACATTGATAGTTGACCCTTGTCATTTTGTTTAACAAGGGTCACAAATCAATGTTATTAAATTAGTTAACTACCTAGAACTTTATATAATATAATATATGTAAACATGCATGTTTCTTTTAATTTGATATGTGATTATTGCTTATATATGTAAAACCTAAATATATCATGCATGTTTCTTTTAATTAGATATGTGATTTATATCAAAATTTGTGAAACCTAAATATTTATAATTAGATATGAGTATGCTATTAATATATTATGGTATGATTTTAACATGTATAATAATTATAGGATGACTAAAAATCAAGTTATTTAATTCCACCATCTAAAATAAAACTGTTTCATAATATAATTAAAATGTTAATAAGTTATTATTATTAGAATTGAGAATGTTAATTAATAATGGAATTGAATGAAAAAAAGACCGAGACAATAATTAAAAGTGGTAAAATGAGTGGTTGAAAACAAAGAACAAAAAAAGAATTGAGAATGTTTATTAATAATGAAATTGAATAAAAAAAGAGCAAGACAATAATTAAAAGTGGTAAAATGAGTGGTTGAAAACAAAGAACAAGAAAACAAAACAAAAGTAAAGATTAAAAGGAAACACGCACTAAACATAGAAACGTAAATAATAAAGTGGAACATAAGAATGTAATGTTATTGGGGGGGGGGGGGATTATAACGTCCCCCTAGAAAAGTTTACAATAATAGCCCTTAAAATTTCTAAAAACTCAAGTTATATGACTACTAATTACTAAGGAAATTATTACTCCATCTGTTATCTTTTGTTTTTCTTATAGGAATTTTCAATTTTCATATGATATTACTTCAATTTTCTTTTAAGGGTGATATGACCTCGTTTTGTTTTTTGAATGATTAATTAATAAAGATATATTGTCCTTGACTTTAGAAAAATCTACAATTACCCCAACCACACTAGCAATAACGCCAAAAAATACGTCGACTGAACACCGCCACCTCCACAAACGGCGAAGACCAACGTGGCGGTAATCGTGTTCAGACATTGGTGGTTTTACTATATTTAGTAATTTTATAGGATGACTAACATATGACAATGTAAACACAACTTTATAGTGGCATTGTTGATTAAAAAAAACATATAAGTTATAAACGTATGTGTTTCGGGGGGTTTTTGTTTTAAGGAGAGCTACCCAATCTTATGCCACAAACTTAACCCAGAACCACAAAGTGAAAGTAATTAAAGTAAGAAAAATGCAAAGTAAGCAATAATAATAACTTAATTAGCTGCTAATCAGAATTGATTAGGGTTAATCGACAATTACAAGTATTGTGTTGTCAAATCAGCCAATTCTAGGAATCTGTGCTATAATCATTACTTTATTACATTTATACAAGAATCTATTTCTACCCTTTGGTAAATGACCAATGTGGGATACCAAACATACATATGGTTCTATCTATTTTGGTGTTTTTACGTTAGTTCCAAGTCTGAGGCTGAATCTGCCACTTGTCTTCGTAGAAAAGTGCCACGTGGACCAATAGGGTGCTGCCACGTGGACCGGTGATATTGTGCCACGTAACCCTGTGCTTGAGGCCTTTGATGCTTCTCTATTGGGCTGGAGTCTTGGGCTTTTTGTCCTTGATTTGGATCAATTAAATTGGCAGTAACATTTGCCCCTCAAAAGGAGGAAATTAGTCCAAATTTTCCCCTTTTGAACAGTTCTATCCCAATTAATACCCTTAATCCGTTTTTGGTGGGAAAATGAAGAAAGTTTTTGAATTTTGAAATGATTGGGGCTCTATAAATACCCCCTAATCATTTTCATAACTCATTTTCCAAAACCTGAGATTCTAGAGAGAAGGTAGAGCAAGATTCTTTGAGCAAAAACACCAAATTTGGAACTTTTTCGTGGATTTGGATTGAACAACAGGATTGCAGCAAGAACTAAGTTGAATCCTTGAAAAACCTTGGTTTGATCCAAAGTTGTTATTTGCAGGAACCCTTTCAACCTTTCTTAACCCGAGTCGTCAATTCTTCAATCAGGTATTCATCTCTTCCTTCTTCCTTTTCTTTGTGTTTTGTCTCTTGCATTCGGCCTTCTAAACCCAATAGTATGGCTGAATCTTCGAATAGTAAAGAATCTAGGGTATCCGGACCCGTCTTCTCCTGGTCGAGCTATAAGACCCATTCTCTGAATACTCCTCCCTTTGTACCTATGCAGGGTACTATGGCGAGGTTGAAGCAGACAATGCGATACAGCCCTCCTCCAGAGGAGTCGGTTGGGATATCCAACCAGGAAGAATATGAGGAAGGGCCGACCGGTCCAGGACTTGAGAGTTCTGAGCGGCCAGAGGTCGAAATAGCCGAGTCCAAATTGGACGAGGAGGAGAGACCCGATGTCCCTGGGTCATCTAGAAAGAGGGCGGACAAATTTTATGACCCAAACATGTGTGGAATGCTAAAGGTCTGCCATGACCTATATGCTTCTAACTTGCCCCATACAAGGGCGGCCTTCGTTCATTGTGAAGGTTTTGAGATTATCGTGCCAGAACCTGAAGCGACTGTGAGAGCATTGCCTAAGAATGCTTTCCCAGTTTATGAAGCTGTGTTTGAGCTTGGGCTCCGTTTCCCTCTTCATCCCTTCATACTGGAGGTACTAGAGGGGTATGAGCTCGGCATCTGGCAGCTCACTCCTAACTCCTGGGCGAATATATTTGGTTACATGGCCACCTGTGAAGTGAAGGGTTATCGGATGTCGTTCGGCATCTTTTCCCATATGCATCATTTGAACAAAGCTGAAAACAGCTGTGATGCCTGGTATATCCTTAGCACCTGGCCTACCTACCAGATGACCGTTTCAAAAAATAACAAATGGAGGAACTTGAGGAATAGGTTCCTTTATGTAAAAGCTGATGACGAAGAGCTTGCCGAGAGGCTGAGCCGTATGAATACCGACCCTTATCTCTGTGGCCGGGATGTAGACTTGCCTCCAACCCACTATGAGGATGATGTGGTACTCAGGGGGGACCATTTCAAAACAAAAGTTGTTTATACAACTGGCAAAAAATGCCAGTTCCCGGTACTGTGGGCGCCGGACTGGACATTTTTTAAGGATAATAATTTTTTGTCCGCAGCTGGCCTGAGCCAGGCCATTGATAGAGGTAGCCTTCACTTATTCGCTTTCCTGTGTTTTATCTTGCTTTTTATCTAACTCTCTCTCTCTCTCTATATATATATATATATATATATATATATATATATATTTTAGAGAGAGCTATGTCGAAGCTCATTAAGGAGAAGACAGGAGAGGTCACAGGCGACGACTATCTCGACAAAATGTATCAAGCCAAGTCTAAGGCTTGGTCAGAGAGAAAAGAAGAAGCAAAGGTATATATTTACATATCCACTTCCATTTGTGCCGAGTAGGTCATTTTTTCTTTGTGGTTTGCAATACCCTCACTCGCCTCATATCCATTTCATTCAACAATTATATGAGCCGAGGAGACCGTTTTTTGGAAGGTGTTTGCACCATTCCCCCTCGGCTCTTTTGGGAAGCCGAGAGGGGGTGTTGTGAATAACATCAAACTATTGCCCCACTCGGCCACTACTTGTGACGAGGGGGTCTTACATGGAATGTTGTTTGCAACATCCCCCCTCGGCTCTTTTGGAGGCCAAGAGGGGGTGTTGTAAATAACTTCAAACTTTTGCCCCACTCGGCCACTACTTGTGACGAGGGGGTCTTACATGGTATGTTATTTATGGCATCCCCCCTCGGCTCTTTTGGGAAGCCGAGAGGGGGTGTTGTGAATAACTTCAAACTATTGCCCCACTCGGCCACTACTTGTGACGAGGGGGTCTTACATGGAATGTTGCTTGCAACATCCCCCCTCGGCTCTTTTGGAGGCCGAGAGGGGGTGTTGTAAATAACTTCAAACTATTGCCCCACTCGGCCACTACTTGTGACGAGGGGGTCTTACATGGTATGTTATTTACGGCATCCCCCCTCGGCTCTTTTGGGAAGCCGAGAGGGGGTGTTGTGAATAACTTCAAACTATTGCCCCACTCGGCCACTACTTGTGACGAGGGGGTCTTACATGGAATGTTGCTTGCAACATCCCCCCTCGGCTCTTTTGGAGGCCGAGAGGGGGTGTTGTAAATAACTTCAAACTATTGCCCCACTCGGCCACTACTTGTGACGAGGGGACTGTAGTCTATTTTAGAGAATTCGGCTAATGTGTGCAAATTTTTGTAGGCAAGTGGTACCTCATCAAAGGGGACCAAGAGGAAGGGTGTCAGCATTACAGGCACCAAGAAGAAGAGTAAGGCTCCCCTGCTTCCTACTGGTAAAGGGAAGCAGGAGATGACTCCTGAGGAGCTCAAGAAGCTGGAAACAAAATTTACCCCCATTCTGGGGAAGGGACCGACTGCCGCAATGTCGGTCTACGAACCTGGGGTTAAGCATACCCCCGGCGTCATGGCCCCTCCAGACGCTTTAGCCGGCATTCCTCAGTCGGTTTCTAAAAATATTCCGCCATATATCAGGGACTTGGCGAATAAGATGGGAGGTAAATACTACCCTCACCGTGTTAGGACCCTGCGGTCTCTGTCAGGTAAAACTATTTCATCTTCACCTTCTCATCCAGACTCAATAGTGCTTCCCATTTCTGACCCTTCAGGAGGGCCTACTGAAGAGGAGGCCGAGAGCATGCCTGGCGGCTCTTATCTTCCCGGCTACTCCGGGAAGGAGAAGCTTGAGATTGTCCGAGGGATGCTCAAGGGAGCTCCCAAGGAGGTAGCCCACAATATGAAGGGCTTTCACGATGGGCATATCATGCCCATTTTATACAACTTGGCCGAGGTATGCTTTATGCACTTGTTTCAGTTTTTTTTATGTTTAAGTTAACTTTTGCTTGAAGCTAATATTCTTATTTCAGGCCATGCTGAGGCTGGATGGCGCTAAGCAGTGGCGCACCGCCATGGTAGACGAATATAAACAGTCTAGGGTCGACGTTAGTGAAACAAAAGACGCTGCTATGTTCACTACACTTCGACAAGACCAACTAACCGGTGCTACTGTGGAATCACAAGCTGACACCATCGTCAATCTCAAGGCCGAGTGTGCCAATCATCTGACCAAGATCAATGCCCTCATCGCCCAGCGCGATGAGCTGAAGAAGGAGAAGGAGAAGGTGGAGAAGCAAGCCAAGAAGGCGAGCTCTTCTGCCAAGGCGGCCCTTACTGAGGCCGAGGCCAAGGTCACCCAGCTCCAGGCAGAGAAGAAAGAATTGGAGGAAGAAGTTTCCTCCTCCAAAAAGGGTTTGGTGTAGAAAATCTTGGAGGCCGAGCGGGCTTACAAGAACAAAGTGGTCGAGGCCTGGGAAGTGGCCTATGCTGGCTCGTCCTTTGGCCATCTCAGTCGTGCCATAGACTGGGTGGATATGAAAGGCCTGGCCGAGGTGGCTGGTCGCTCCCCTCCTCCCTACCCGTCTGATACTGAAGACGAAGGAGGAGAAGAGGAGCAAGGAGAGAACGAGGGCCAAGAGGATGACGATGATGGGGCCGAGACCTGAAGAAATTAGCTTAGCTTAGACTTTTGATTTCTTGCTTAGCTTTTGTAGGCGGCTGGTCCGCCATAGTTTGTAACAGTTATAAAAGTTAATAAACGAAGCTTTCTTTTCATCAGTTCTCGACTTTTGAGTTTATTTCAGTAACTTTATTTATTTCTAGTAGTGTATTATGCCCCTGAGCAACGCAGTCGGTTTAGAAAGTCTGAGTGATTGCTTGGCAATTTATCTTGGCAATTGTTCTTTGCCAAATAAGTTGGAGGGCAATCAATCAGATACCTGATTGCCCTTAAACCGAGTGTGTTGCTGAATGTGATCTTTACACATCTTAGGGCTCGTCCCATCTTGATTGGGTTAGCTTTTGACTGGGGAAGCAATTGTAAAATTATTAAATTGCCACGTGGAATTTTAATTTCTAAAAAAATGAATCTTTGTTTTGGGCCTAAAATAGTTAGGCAAAGGTGGTTAAAGATTTTTGTATAACACAAACTGATTTTGGGCCCCCAACCTGTTGCAAGAAACATTAAATGCGTCTGACTAGGTATAGGGGTAAAATTGAAAAAGTGGAAATTATGAAATTTCTATAAATACCACCAGCTTTGCTTTCATTTTCACAACTCAAATCGCAAATTCTTGAGAGAGAAAGAAGAAAGAGAGTCTGAGAAAATAATTTCAACGTTTTAAGTGAAAGAAAAATGTCTGGCCAATGGTTACCCAAAGAAAAAGATAACCGTGGCAAAGTCCCTTGGCCATCGAAGGAGGGGAGCAGCAGCAAGCTACCCAAGGAAAAGGATCCGGCTGCCGCGAATGAAGAAGACTTCCATAAGTATACATGGAAGGTGACGTGGGATGAGACCGAAGGGTGCTGGGACGAGGTCGCAGTGCGTTCCCCGAGTAGTGAGGGATCGGCTCGTAAGGGTAAGCTCCCCAGGGAGAAGAACGAGGGCTTAATAGACGAGGAGCACTTACTGAATATGCAATATGAGGCTCGGTTGAATCAATGGGAGGAAATAAAGAAAAGGGGTCCTCATGATGGCGAGGGCTCCATGCGCCCCAAGGAACCCCAAGTGGTTATTAAACAGGGGTTGACTGAGGAGTACCAGGCGCGTGTTGAGGATGCTTGGTATAAGGCGTACCCATACAAAGACTTCGGGTACCTCAGTGATTGGCTCGACTGGTTTGACCTCAAATACTGGTGTGAGGAAACCGGCCGACCTCGCCCTGCTACCCCCGTGATTCCGGACCCCGAGACTAGTAGTGATAGCGAGCAGAATAATTAGATCTAGGGTGTGCTCTCTATGTGTGTGTTTTTTTTTTTTTTTTGGCGAGGCAAGTATCTATCCTTGCCCCTTTTGTAATCGGATTATTATTTATATATGAAATATCTTATTTTATGTTTCGTGCTGTGATTTATTCTTGTTATAACCGAGACACCCCTTTAATAAAGAATATTAAATATTCAAAGGGCTCGTCCAACAAATAGCCAAGGCACTTATTAGTTAATCATTTTAATTTATTGAGTGACTTCGTCCGGAATGTGGGCGAGGCACCCTTTTGTGAATAGTTTCAATTTATTAGGGTACCCGTCCAAAGTATGGTCGAGGCACCCTTTCGTGAATAATTTCAATTTATTAGGGGACTCGTCCAAAGTATGGTCGAGGCACCTATTTGTTAATCACTTTAATTTATTGAGTGACTCGTCCTGAATGGAAATGTATTAGGGGGCATGGGTGGCCGCCCTTCATCCTGGTGAGACTTGTCACTATTGGCCTCGTTGTTTGAGGGCAATCATGGGGTAAAAACTTAGTGCTTAGAGTAGCACTAAGGGCATTCGGTCTCATGTTTGATAAACAAGGTTATGGACACTAGCCTGAAAAGTTCACTTGAAAAGTGATGGGGCCTTTGGGACCAAGTCCTGCCCTTTTTCATTAATATTGAATTTGATTACATTGCTTCGACTCTTAAGTCGTACATTGTTTTTCTTAGTTATTTACAATCTAGAAGTAATACTTCCTTAGGTGGTCCATATTCCATGACCGCGGCACAGCTTTGCCTTGCATTGTCTCGAGTCGGTATGTACCATCGTGCACTGCCTCCGTGACTTTGTACAGACCTTCCCAACTTGGAGTAAGCTTACCTTCTTCATTAGCTCGGCCTTGTGCCTCCATCTTTCTGAGCACAAAATCCCCAATTCTTAAGGGGCGATTCTTGACCTTTTTGTTGTATTCCCGAGCCATCCTCAGCTTGTAAACCTCTTGTCTGAGTAAAGCATTACCCCTTGTTTCTGGTAAAAACTCCAGATTCAACTTCATTGCTTCCCAGTTTGCATTCTCATCATAGAACATGACCCGAAGAGTGGGCTCATACATTTCAATTGGAAGAACCGCCTCTGCCCCGTACACCATCATGAAGGGAGTTTCACCCGTTGAAGACTTACTCGTAGTCCGAATTGAACAAAGCACATTGGGAAGTTCGTCAGCCCACAGACCCTTAGCTTTTTCAAGCTTCTTCTTAATTCCATCTGAGATTATTTTGTTGAAAGACTCGACTTGGCCATTTGTTTGAGGTCGTCCTACTGAGGCAAAGCAGTGTGCGATTCCTTGATCTCATAGCCAAATCTTGAGCTGTGGAGTCTCGAACTGTGGACCATTATCAAACACCATAGCATGTGGCACACCGAACCTTGTGATTATGTTTTTCCAGATGAAGCACTTGACATCATTTGTCTTGATACCTTTGACTGCTTCGGCTTCAACCCACTTAGAGAAGTAATCAACAGCTACAAACACGTAGCGTCGTTGACCCGTTGCTTGAGTATATGGGCCGAGTATGTCCATTCCCCATTTGGCGAAGGGGAGAGGACTGGTAATGGGGACCAATTCATTGGAAGGGCGATGTATAAGCTTGGCAAATCTTTGGCACTTATCACATTTTCTTACCTTCCACATAGCATCTTCTTTCAGTGTGGGCCAGTAATAACCAGTTCGAATAGCCTTCTCTGCCAATGCTCGTCCCCAATATGGGAACTGCATAATCCCTGATGCAGGTCATCCAAAACTTCCTGTCCTTGTTCGGGTGTGATGCACTTTAGGAATGGCTGAGAATAAGACTTCTTATATAACTTTCCATTGAAGACTTCGAACCAAGCGGCCCTCCGCTCGGTGGCCTTTGCCTCTTTCTTGTCAGTTGGCAAGGTGCCATTCATCTTATAATCAAGGATGGAGTCCATCCATGTACTGCTTCGATCCAATGTCAGGATTTCTTGTTCATCTATGCTTCTTCTTTCTTTTACCTCCCAAAATACAGTCCTTGGGGTTTCATTAATTGCCGAGGAGGCCAACTTAGACAAGGCATCGGCTTGACTGTTATCCGACCTAGGCACATGCTGAATAATGAGTGTCTTGAGGGGGGCACTAACTTCCTTAATCATATGCAAGTATTTTTTCATGGCCGGCTCTAGGGCTTCATAGTCTCCATTGACCTGACTCACAACTAGTTGTGAATCAGACGAGGCCTCTATTTCTTCTGCCCCTGCAGCAATACACATTCTTAGACCGGTAAGGAGAGCTTCGTACTCTGACTCGTTATTGGAGGCCTGAAACTTGAAATGGAGGGCATATTCATACACATCCCCTTCCGGCGAGATACATAAGATGCCTGCGCCGCACCCATTTTGGGTTGAGGATCCGTCAACAAACAATTTCCAACCCCTGGGACCCCTTTCTGCTTGGCCTTCTGGCCTGGTCATTTCTACAACAAAGTCTGCTAGGGCTTGGCCCTTGATTTCCTTCCTTGGTTCAAAATAAATATCAAAAGCATTGAGTTCTACCGCCCATTTCAACATACGGCCAGAGGACTCAAGCTTAGTGAAAGGTTGCTTCAGTGGCTGGTCAGTGTAAAGCACAAGAGGATGCGCCTTGAAGTAAGGCCGGAGTTTTTTGGAGGCCATATACAGTGCGAGCCCACACTTCTATATGAGAGAATATCGTAGCTCGGCGTTCCTTAAGATGTGGCTTACAAAGTATACCGGATGTTGGACACCTTCTCGGACGGCTACCAGCACTGCACTTAAACAGAATTCCGAAACGGCAAGGTACATATACAAAACCTCACCTGCGATTGGGCTTATCAGCCTAGGTAAGGTGTGCATATGCTCCTTTAGTTTGGTAAGAGCCAGTTCGGCTTCTTCAATCCATTCAAATTTAGACTTTTTCTTTATAGCATCAAAAAAGAAGTGACATTTATCCCCTGACCGGGATAGGAATCGGCCAAGAGCAGCCAAACATCCGGTCAACCTTTGTGTTTCCTTGATCGTTCTAGGGGAAGTCATGTCACTTACTGCCTTCACTTTGTCGGGATTAGCCTCAATGCCCCGCTGATCAATCATGAAACCTAGGAACTTCCCTGAGGCCACCCCGAAGACGCACTTCTTGGGGTTCAACTTCATCTTATATTTTCTAAGGGAATCAAATGTTTCCTTTAGATCGGTCAGGTGATCTAGCGGCTCTTTGCTCTTGACAATTATGTCATCTATGTAAGCTTCCAGGCTTCGCCCTAACTGATGTTGGAACACCATGTTTACCAACCTTTGAAAGGTGGCGGGGGCATTTTTTAGACCGAAAGGCATCACAGTATAGCAATATAGACCTTGCGAAGTGATGAAGGCCGTTTTCTCTTGGTCATCCGGGTGCATAGGGATTTGATGGAAGCCTGAGTTGGCATCCATAAAGCTCATAAGGGCGTGCCCTGCTGTGGAGTGGACCAATTGGTCGATCTTGGGTAAGGGAAATCCATCCTTGGGGCAGGCTCGATTCAAGTTGGTGTAGTCGACACACATTCTCCATCCCTTGTTAGGTTTGGGGACCAAGACTACATTGGCCACCCACTCGGGGTAGTAACAAGGGCGAATAAACCGAGCCTCCAAAAATTTTTTCACCTCCTCCGCAGCGGCTTTGTCCCGTAATTCTCCGTGATTTCTTTTTTTCTGTTTGACTGGTTTCATGCCCGACAGTACATTCAGCTCATGACATACAATGCTTGGGTCAATACCCGGCATTACCTGAACAGTGAAGGCGAAAACATCCTGATACTCCTTCAGGAGTGCTTCCAACCTCTGGCTCTGATCTTCTTCCAGAGTGGAGCCTATTTGCACAATTCGGTCAGGGCGATCAGCATCTAGTATGACTTCACGAAATTCACCCATAGGCTGGGGTTGCAACTCATCTGGGTTGGGTGACCCGATCATGAAAACTTCTTGGCGCGGTCCTTCAACCTCTTTCTTTCTCTTTTTGGTCGATGGTTGGACCTTGTTTTGCTGGTCTAGTGTGGGGGAGGACTTTATAGTGGTGAGATAGCACTCTCGTGCAGTCTGCTGATCACCATATAACGCCCCCACACTTCCATCATTACATATAAATTTCATCAACATGAGGTGTGGCACAACAATGGCTTTTGACACATTCATTGTTGGCCGGCCAATAATGATATTGTAGGCTGTCAGCTCTTTGACCACTAGGAACTTCACGAACATATGACGTGGCATTTCTTTTGTTCCCATTCGGATGGGCAGGGTGACAATGCCTACGGGGTGAATGACACCTCCTCCAAACCCAAGGATAGGGTGATAATAGGTTGGAGAGCATTATCTGGGAACCTAAGCTTCTCCAAGCAAGCAAAGCTAATAATATTTGTCGAGCTGCCTGTATCTATTAAGATCTTCCTGACCTTCAGATTGGCTACCTTGAATTCGACAACCAATGGGTCGTCATGAGGAGTCTGGATGATTGGCCGATCTTTCTCGCCAATCATTATTTCTGGCAATTTGTCTTTCGTTTCTTCTGTAGTCATAACCTGAGAGAGGCTACGAAGGTGATCCTTCGCACCCCTGATGGTGGGGCCTCCTGAGGCGAGGCCTCCCGAGATCATAGCCACCACCTCGGTATCGGTTTCTTCTTCTTCCCTAGTCTTCTGGGGGGTCCTTCGCTGAAACTTATATTTGGACTTCACAATATAGGGTTCCAACATACCCTTAGCAGCCAGCTTATCCAACAATCGCTTCAGATTGAAGCATTCATCTGTGTCATGGCCCACATCCTTGTGGTACTGGCAATACTTGCTGGCATTTCTATATTTGGACGGGCCTCGCAGCGGCTGAGGCGCATCGAAGTTGAACTTATCTTTAATTTCCATTAAGATGGCATGGGGCTTTTTGTTATACTCATATGCCGCCTCGTAAGTACGGCTTTTCTTGGGAGCCTTTTGCTCCTTATGAGTGCCCTCGACCGTCCAAACTTCTCTTTTGTGGGTCACCTCTTTCTTTTGACTTGTCTCCCCCTGCTTCTGTGCATTCTTTGTTTCCGGCTTTGTAGCTGAGCAAATCTCAGTGGCATGGATGTAAGACTCAGCCTCCATAAGGATTTCCGGCAGGGACTGCACCTTCTTTCTCACCATCTCGAACTTAAACCTTGACTGGTGAAGCCCTTTGACGAAGTTGTCAAAAGCTACACCTTCCGGAAGGCCAGGTATTTGCAACATCTCCAGATTAAACCGCTTTACATATGATCTCAGGGACTCGTTCGGCCCCTGTATGATCTTGCCAAGATGCATGCTGGTCTTCTTTTCCTGCTTGTTTGCCATGAAGTGATGTGCAAAGACCATGCTAAGCTCAGTGAAGTTTTGGATGTAGTGATTCGGCAGGCTGCTGAACCACTTTTGAGCTACTCCTTTCAAGGTAGCGGGGAAGTACATGCACCAGGTCGCATCATCAACTGACTGGGCATACATCAAATGTTTGTACGTGGCCAGGTGGTCATCTGGATCCGTCGTGCCATCATATGGTTCAATATGAAGTTGACTTTAGAGGCCCTTGGGGCTATCAAGATGGCGACGGAGAAGGGAGAATTCCATGTTATCCCATCATGGGGATGTGACAGATGTGGTTGTTGGAACTGAGAAGCTAGAGGCACCTCTTCTCTGTGTGGCTCGGCCTTGAACGAGCCCTTCAGAACTGGAGTAGGTGTTTGCACATTGGTTGTACGAGACATGGTCCACAGAGAGTCTCGGTAGGTGGTGTCCTTCAAAGTGGGGGTTGACGCAGTGTCAGAAACGTCAATGTGGGAGTGCTACTGAGATTGCTGCCGTTTTGCCTTCAGATACTCTCGGGCATCTCTAAAGGCCTGATCAGACTCGCTTATCAGGGGCTCCCTCCTAGGTAGCGGAGGGGCTTTGGCTGTCTTCACTCGTTGGGTGATATTCTTCCAATCAATCTTCGTTGATTTAGAAGTCTTCTTCTTGGTGCTTCCCGAAGCCTTTTTCTTCCCTGAGTCCCCCTTGGGGCCGGCCGGACCCTTGGGCGGCCTCGAAGGCCCGGCATCTCCTGCGGTTGGCTTAGAAGTCCCTGGGTCGGCCTTATTGGCTTGCCCTATCATGTCCTTTACCTGCGTGACAAGTGACACTACTAGATAAAAGAGCACTTGCAACGCTCTTTTGCAACGGGTTGCATTTTTGCAACAGCTTTAGCAACGGGTTTATTAGAACAGTTGCAAAAAATGAGAAAAGGCAACGGGCTCATTGAAGCCCGTTGCAATAGAGTAGAAAAGGCAACGGGCTCATTGAAGCCCGTTGCAATAGAGTAGAAAAGGCAACGGGCTCAACAAAACCCGTTGCAATAGATAAGAAATAGCAACTCACATATCTTTTAGCAACATGCTTTACCTATCACAATGGTTGTAGCAACGAGCTTGGTGTAGCCGTTGCAAAAGGTATAAGGTGAAAAATTAATAATACAAAGTAATACTCCGTAGGTTAATAGCTTTAGGCTCCTAATTATTTTCTCTCTTTATTATACCCATTCCCATTTATTTTCATTTTCAAAGGCTAGGGCTTTTTCCAATTGAAGAATATACGATTTTCCAATTCATTGAATCTGCTCAATTGAATCTGCTCAAAATTAGGTAAATTTCTTCTTCTTTCTTTTGAATTTCATTCTCCAATTGAACCTCATTTAGGTTTTTACCTTAATACCTCAATTCTCGCCCAGTTTTCATCACGTACTACTGACTTAGATCGATGCTCAACGCTCGACTTACGGCCGACGGCGACGCCCAGGACTCACTGCTGATGGCGATAACCAGAGCTCACTGCTGACACTGACGCCCAGACCCATATTCGACGGCGATGGTGAGTGTCAGTTCTTTTTTCTGTTGTTCTTGCGTTTTCTGTTTGAATGAAGAATTATGTTTATTGTTTTTCCATCCTTTTCTGTTTGAATGAAGAGTCATTTGCACAACACACAAATAATTCAACTTTGCATTCAATTTTATCTGATTCTTTTCAACTTCTGTTTTTTTACGAAGCAATTGTTTTTTTTTTCATGAGGCATGAGGGGGTGTTTACATATTTATGTGTTGATATTGGTAATTCGTTGTAATTTTTGCAACATTTCTGGGAATCTTGGTAATCTTGAGCTCATTTCGATCTGGTATCCGAATTATATATGCGTAAGTTGTTCTAGATAATAGATTGCCAAAAAAGCATCAAAATGTATGATATTGTAATCTTGACATGTATGTCGTAAATAGAGTTTTACCCTTTTCTTTTATGGTTTCAATTTGTATCTTTTTCTGAGTAATGATGGACATTTTTCATGTATGTACAGTGACTCACTTTTGAAATAATGGGGTTTTAATTGTGACATACTTATTTAAGTAGGAAATAATTCTTTTTGAATATTTATTAAAGCTTGTGGCCTATGCCTCAAGGAAGATTTATGTTTGTAAGTGAAGATTTATGTTTGTGTGTTACGATTGATCTAAGCTTTTTGTACAAATGCAGAACAAACAAAGAAAAACTTTCAGACAATGTGAACAAAAATGGAGCTGAGATGTAAGCCTCTCTCATACTTTTAAATTTTAATCCATCTCTTAGTCTAAATCCTTTTTGGTGAAAATGTAGATTCTACTGGATTTTAACCCAACCCCTTGTTTTAGGTAGTGTTATGTATATAGAAGATAATATTTAAATTGATTATATTAGTCGATTAACTAAATTTAGTTATTTTAACATATAAAGATATGAGCACACTAACACTAACATAATCAACCACATGGTAATCAAAATATAAAGTAGATTTCTAATCCAACTTCTATTTTTCATAAGAATCACTGTTTGCAAGTTTCAATCTCATTTGAATAATATATTCATCTACATACATATATCTCTACTGCATCTTAACTATAATTATGCCTAAAAGTACATGCTAAAGTATTTCAAAATCATTTGAAGTATCTACTTTTCGGTAAAATAGCCTCCCTTACTATAATTATGCAAAAAGCTTACAATTCTTATATATTTTTAGGAGATGGATAAGAGAAATAAGGTTTGGTGGGAATTTCCGAGATGGAGTGATACAACGTGTCATAAATAGTGGATAAAATTCTACAAGCTAATTTAATCCGGAACTTCAAAAACTACTTGAAGCCAACCTCGGGGTGAAGCTTGTGCTTCCCTCTATGTCATGGAGCACAAGCAACTTTAATCTTGCGACCACCAACTCAAATGAACGTATTTATATGGGAGCACAATCTGAAAATTAATTGGTAAGCATATTACCTTTTTCACATTAATTAACTGGGAATCCTTAGTTTTTTTTTTCTTTGTGTCCTTTCTCCTATTATACCCATTAAGGAGATATTATTTAAACTAGATTGAGATACGAATTTATGTAAGCTTATCTCACAAATGCAAATTTGTCTAAGGCTTTTCTTGTTATGACTAGCTATCTCATATTATAGCAGATTTTTGTTTAGTACTACATAGAGTTTAGATCATGTGTAATGTGTTTATGTTCAAGTCTCAATGGTTTGGATTGATTTCGGGGGCTTGGCTAATAACGTGCTACTGGTTTCCCATTGTTTTTTCTAAGATGTGTATTCTGCTTTCAGTCATCTCAGCTGGAAATCTCTCAACTTCAACAACAGGTGCATACGATGTAACCATCGACATCAATGCATAGCCAACCACTCTAGCAAAATTTTCAGGCTTCCAGGCAACAGGTATGCATATGAATCCCGGCTTGTGAACGAATATACTTTTGCAGCCACTGTGGGCTGCAAAAGTATATTTGGGGAGACGTGTGTTTACGAATATGTTTTTCTTAGTATAAAAACGCTTTGCACTGGGACCCTCATCTTGGTTAATTGCCATGTAGTTATAGTAGTTTTTCTTACACTTATCAGCACTGTTCTTTTGCAGCTACAGTGGACTATTGTTGTACCAACAACATGCACCTACGTGCTTGCTCTTGTACCACCAATAGGCACCAGTGTGTCTGGTCTTGCAGCACCAATAGAGGCACCTTCTACATCTTTCGCACCCGTTGGAAGTGTTGCTGTTGCCAGAACATTCGCTCCAGTCAAATTTAACTGGACAGAACATACATCATACAAATACTATTATAGTGGTGTAACTGGTGAAAGCAGGTTAAGATCGTATATCTTCTACTCTATTTGTTGTCTTCACCTAATCCATTTTAAGAATTCATGAATGCATATGTAATTTTTTAATGTTAATTGTCTTTTATTTTATATGTAGGTACGTGTGGAAGCAAATGATGGAGAGGAGGTGGAGAATGATATTTAGTTTAGATAGAAAAAATTTGTGACATAGTCGGTTCTATATTTTTTTAGACATAATCATATTTGTATATATTATTAAGGTGTATGAAGATGAATATCTTTGGTTGTACTAGATGATACAAGCTAGGCTTGAATTTTTTAAATTACAAGTGAATTTCGAATTATGAATATTATAATGAAGTTTATAATATATTACTATTGGTTCTATGAAATTAATTAGTCATTATTATTTGTTTAAATATTATCATAGCATTCAAAATTTTATTTAAAAAAAATGTCTTTGGCAACGACCAAATTATAAAAGGCGTTACAAAATGTAGGAAAGTTGGTGTCACAAAACCTTTGCTTGGATTTGTTGCCTGTTGCAAAAGGTGGATTTTTAGCAACGGACAATATTAGCCCGTTGCCAAAGATGGAAAAAATGCGTTGCCAACGGGGGGTTTTTGTTTTAAGGAGAGCTACCCAATCTTATGCCACAAACTTAACCCAGAACCACAAAGTGAAAGTAATTAAAGTAAGAAAAATGCAAAGTAAGCAATAATAATAACTTAATTAGCTGCTAATCAGAATTGATTAGGGTTAATCGACAATTACAAGTATTGTGTTGTCAAATCAGCCAATTCTAGGAATCTGTGCTATAATCATTACTTTATTACATTTATACAAGAATCACTTTCTACCCTTTGGTAAATGACCAATATGGGATACCAAACATACATATGGTTCTATCTATTTTGGTGTTTTTACATTAGTTCCAAGTCTGAGGCTGAATCTGCCACTTGTCTTCGTAGAAAAGTGCCACGTGGACCAATAGGGTGCTGCCACGTGGACCAGTGACATTGTGCCACGTAACCCCTGTGCTTGAGGCCTTTGATGCTTCTCTATTGGGCTGGAGTCTTGGGCTTTTTGTCCTTGATTTGGACCAATTAAATTGGCAGTAACAGTATGGTATTAATATATTATAGTATGATTGTATTTCAATGAGATATATGTACAATAAATTTTTAAAAAAAAATATCGGGTACAATTATAGGATGACTAACATGTGGCAATGTTAAAAAAAAAAGTTATAAGCGTATGCTATTAATATATTATAGTATGATTATATTTCAAGGAATGACATATATATTTACAATAAATGCTAATATGTTATTTGCATAGCCTTTGGCACTTCTAGAAGGTGTGAAAAATCCTACCTCCTTGGGTAATAAAAACCTACAAATTATTTAATCCCTTCGTCTAAAAAAAACATATAAGTTATATATGTTATTAATATATTATAAGTATGATTTTATTTCAAGTAAATTTTTCTCTAAATTTGGGAGTAAAGCCCTCCAATATATTATAGTATGATTATATTTAAAAAAACATATAAGCTATAAGTGTATGCAATTAATATATTATAGTATGATTAACAATGATATCTCCTTCGGTAATAAAAATTCTATCTCCTTGTGATCCTAATCTTACCCTCATTGTCCAAAAGGACGCATGTGGTTGGCCTTCTGATTAATTAAAAAAAAGGGGGACAAAGGAAATACAATTAAAAGGTCAAGATTAATTAAATCAAGTTGTTTCCTATTACTCTCAGGGCTCGTTTACATTAGCTGAATAGAGACGAACTGAACTCAACTGAACTCAACTTAATAAAGATGAACTGAACTGAACTTAATAGAGATGAACTGAACTGAATATAATCTGAAGTACACAAGCCCTTATTATAATTTGTAAGCAATGTATTTATAGTATAAAGTCAATTTATATACACATAATATATTTATTACTCATTTGATAATGTTGTAAAAATATAGTATGATATTTGTGTATTATAGTGTAGTTTACCTATATTAAATTTTTTTAAACTAGAGGGTTAAAGTTATCATTTGAAGAGTAATTCCATTTGCATTGTTGCTTAGGAGAGAAGCAGAGGAGCCACGAAGCAGAGAGAAGCATCTCCATTGTCACCCTTGTTCGTGCCGCCCTCTCCTCCACCCTAAACCCTCCACCACGTAGTTGTCGCCGGCGAGAACTTCAGCACCACAACCTTCTCCCGCATCAACACAAACACCTAATTTTGGAATTTAGTTGAATACCCACAATCACACGAATTCAAACCCTAAAAATGCCAAAGAAGACGGACATGGATGGCATTTTTGAAGGCAAATTTGTTTTGTCTCCTGATGTATTCAATGTAATTTTAACTCTTAATATATTTTTTTGTATTTCGTTTCCATTGTGATATATCTTCATAGCTTTTTTGGGGTTTCTACTAAATCTGATTCCTAGTGAAATTTATTGAGATTTTTTGGGGTTTAGATTTTCTAATGAAATTTGTTGAGATTAGTAATTTGTTTCCAATTTTCTCAATATTAATTTGATTCTCGTGATTTTTTTTATATTTTATGAAGTATTATCTCGTTTAGCTTGATTATCGTGATTTTTTGGGGTTTAGCTTGATTATCTCGTTTGTTCATTTTTAATTTTTTTATCTTAGTGGTCATCCATTCCCAGTGAAACCCCAACAGAATGTTCATTTTCAATTTTTATCTATATTTATTATTCTTGAATTTTTTTTTTTATTTTGATGCCTTACTTGCAATAATTGTTTACTCATAGTGCCATTGAAAGCCTGAGGTGCTAGATAAACATTTATGTATTTCTTAGAGTGGTCAAAATTTAGATTAAATACCCAAATTATGCGTCAATTAGTGTAAGTAATGTTTTTAATCCGTTTTCATTTTTGGGGTTTTCAGGGTATTGTTAAGACTAAGGGTAGTATGGTAAGAAAACGTGGCAAGGTGTTGGAGACACAATTGATTGAATGCAATGAACACCAACCTAATGTAAATTGTCGGGTTGAGACGTTTGGAAGGATAGTTGCAAAATTTGGAGACTTGTAGAGGAATTGGGTAAAAGAGATGGGGTTTGAGGGGTTACTATGGCTAAGGGAGCGTGTTCTTCCAAGTAATTTATGTTATTGGTTGATGACTAGGGTGGATCAAATTAGGAAGGTTATAAAGTTAACAGGAGGGACGGATTACCCAATTCAAAAAACACAGGTTCATTGGGTCTTGGGTATACCAGCTACTGGTAAGTCAGTTCCTAAGAAAGCTGTGAGTAATAAGATGCTGGATAGGGTGAACGTTATCGTCGAAAAATATGGCGTGGATGTTTGTAGTGGTTATTATAAAGATATTTTGTTAGGAAATGTCTGCAATTTGATAGAAGGTCAGTGGGATGTTGATGGTAAGAGTGAATTCAAAACAACTTTTCTAATGATGGTGTTAGGTGATGTTGTAGGGGTCGTTTTTACCCGGCCGCCTACGTCTCACGAGTTGTTTGAATGCTCGTTAACGCCGTATGTGAATACGAACTAGTAGGAGTCGCCACCGTGCGTTTATACGGTCCACGGACACCGAAGAAGTACCGAAAGCCAGGAGCACTCAGCCCCATATGGTCGTGCACCAGAGTATGGGTTCGGGGACAGGTTACGGGCCAATCGTGCATTGGGCCCGCCCGCCTGTAAGCGGTCTCTACTAGGTCTCTTTTTGTGGTCATACTGTTATTATTCCCGAATTCACAAATATCCCATATTATACCCTAAAGAGTGCATATTACTAAGTGGGTTTAATTATTACATGTTAGGATTATTATTGTGACCACTTTGAATTAAGTCCGTATTAAATCCTAAGAAAATAAATCAAATAAAATATGAATAAAACATAAAATAAAAGAAATAGAAAAAATACAAAAAAGTAAATAAATAAAAATAAATATATACAGATTCAAGAAAAACACAATTAATAAAATGATGATATTGACAAAAATATTCTTATGCGATTTAACACTTTAATCAATTGAACACCATATTCGGATTAATAAATTTAATCGTCATCTTTATTATTCAATTAAAACCGATTTTAATGTATGACTCTCATGAACAATTTATTCATATAACATTTAATTACTTCAGATTTTCAATACTAGCAATTATCTTGTAATATGCGATTTAATTGACAAATTTTTTTTTTCTTGATCGCATTAAACATAATTATTAAAATATTGATAAAAACATTGTTGGAAAAGAAAATGTAGCGATCATTTCATGACACAAATTTCAATAAATCGAAATCGTGTGATATAAATCGCATATGGAAGAAACAAATTCAACAATTATTGTCATAAACCAATATTATTCAAATTGTGAAATAAGATCTGAAGAGTTATGTGAGAGTCAAAATTGATATATGATTATGCAAGATGCGTTGATGAATTGATAATCATTACGCATATAAATCGCAAAATCAAAACATTAAAGTTCATTAGGTTGATGACGATTAAAGAAATCATGGCAACATTGTTATAGGATTGATTAAAGCATTAATTCGCACATATATATATGATCAGGATTAACCATTATCATAAATCATCATTTTAATTGATTTATAGATATAACAATAAACTTAGAACGAAAGGATTGAAGTAGAGACTTCAGGAATTGTACCTTATGATGCCTTTGATCAACACAACTAAAGAAGGATCAACGATGATGAATGCAATGTGCTTGTTTGAAGTTGATTGAGTTGGTGTTTTGTGATGTGTTTGATGATGTTTTGAGAGATGTTTGATGTGGTATGAGTTTTTGGGATTGAAGTATGCAATGCAAGGCTCGGGGTTGTTGGCGTATCCTAAAATGCTTGGAGTGACGCGTATTTATAGGCCAGAAACAGTAACGTAGACCCGGGAAGGATCCATGGCTGCATCTAGACGCAGCCCCCTGGGTCTAGGCGCAGCCCCCTGCGTCTAGGCGCAGCCCCCTGCGTCTAGGCGCAGGCCTGGCTGCTTCTGGATGCTTCCGTTGACGTTTTTTATGATTTTACGTGTGATTTTCGGGATTATGATTCGATTACGATGTGATTACGATTGACTTCTGTAATCTTTGTTATTCCGGATTATTCCGGGGTGTCCCGGGATGCTCCGGGATGTCCCGGAATGTTCTAGAATGTTCCAGAATGTTCCATGATGTCCCTGAACATTCTAGAATGTTCTAGAAGCCTCCATAAGCTCTAAAAATTACAGAAAAATTATTAAAAATTATGGAAAATTATGAAAAGTATGAAAACACTAATATGCTTTGCGGAACAATTTTCAACATTCGGAAATGATGAAAATGCCCCTAAGCATGCAAAAATCCTAAAAAAATCTATAAAAAGCTCTAAAAATATGATAAAAAATACAGAAAAATATGAATAAATTATTAAATTATTTTTATGATTTTTAAAAATATTTTATGATGCAAAATGACATTTTTTTTATTTTTTTATGAATATATAATATTAAAAAATGCATGGAAAAATACCTAAAAATAAAGAAAAATATCAATAAATCCCGTAATCATCGTGAATCCTAATACACGCTTCCAAGGCAATTCAAACATGGTTTAGGCAATTGGTTGAGGTATATTGTGTGTTTTCATCGTCAATTTCCCTTTGTTGTACTTTATGGTAATATGGTACGTTCATCATTAGTCTCTACATTGGGGAGACACATTTAGGTGTCTACAGATGTATTATGCCCTTCCTCTAGTGCTAAATTGTCGTCAAATCTAGTGCCCGCAATAACAGTTGCGTTGGAAAGTTGTAAATATGATTGGGCACAACTACTTCTTGACAGATTGTTTAACTGTAGACACCTAATTCTGGCACCTCAGTTAGCTCCTAACGGTCTATGATGAATGTACCCTGTTGCACAGGTCCGGTCTTGAACTAGTATGCCAAAATGCCACCTCTTTACCCCTCTCATACCATTCTCACACCATTTATAGGCGTTTTAGAGGCTCATGACTCATTTTGGGATTTTTCGGACATTTTTTAGGATTTTTATTAATTTGTTTTTATTATTTTTCATGCATATTTATTTTCTAAGGGAATTTTAGTCACTTCACATTGCATCAAATAATTTTCCTAGGTTAATTGCATTTTTCTAGAATTTTTGGTAATTTTTCCATAATTTTCCGAGTTTTTATCCATTTTCTATGAATTTTTGAAGCATTTTCCATTCTTAGGGGCATTTTAGTAATTTTACACCTGCATCGTCAACTTTTTCTCCACTTTTCACTCATTTATATTTTTCTAGAATTTTCCCATATTTTTCCATATTTTTTGGCATTTTTAGCACATTTTTCAAAATAGTCCGAAAATCCCGAAAACAGTCCAAATTAGCCCGGATTATTCCGGAACCTCGCGAAATCTCCCGAAATCTCAAATATTATGATAATATTACGTATGATTCCCGTAATCGTATCATAATCGCATAATATCTCGGAGATTCACGCGCAGAATAAGCGAAAAATATCGACCCGGACACAGCTGGACCTGCGCCTAGACGCAGGTCACATATACTGACCTGCGTCTAGACGCAGGTCATGTAACTAGACCTGCGCCTAGGCGCAGGTCTGGTGCTATTCTGGGTCAGTTTTTCCCTCTACTCGCCTATAAATACGACCCCTCATTCAACCTTTGAAACAACAACAAGACAACACGGAAAAACATCATATTCTCTGCTTTGCTCTACTACATATTCTCTCTATACAAAAACTCTGTCAATCAATATTACGCAAATATAAAACACTTTCTAAACATTTTCAATCACTGATCCCGGCATTTGGCATACTAGTTTCGAGGTCGTAATCGACCGCCGCACATTCCGGTACACATTTCTGAGACTCTTTTCTATTCAATTTCAATATGCTTAATTTTGTTTTAATTTTCATTTTGATCTATGACTTGCTTTCATCATGATGTCATGTGTCTTTTGCTTGTTTTTGCATTCATGTCGTTTTTATTTTGATTTTCTTTTTTTAATTCATGTCGCCGTTAGTTTTTTGCATTTTCGTGATGTCTCCATGTTAATATTTTTTTTTCATGCTCTTCAAATCATGTTTATTTTTGCATCTTTCCATGTAGCTTTTTTTTTTATTTTGACTTTATGATTGCACGGGATTCGAGGTACGTCCGCACTTTCATTTTCAATTTCTCCGTGCCATCGCTGTGTTGAACTTTTTTTTTATGTGATTTATATGATTTGAACCATGATTTTATTCGGACTTTTGGACTCACTCTAGCATTTTAATATTGACTAAATCCAAAGTGGTCACAAAACAATTTTAGGCTAATTTTTGCATTAATCTGAACCGACTTAGTAATTCGCAAATTAGGGCTAAAATTGAGTTATCTTTGTTGCTCTTAAATTGAACAATGATCTTACAAAAGAGACCTAGTAGAGACCGCTTGCAGGCGGGCGGGCCCATTGTACGATTGGCTCGTAACCTGTCCCCGAACCCATACTCTGGTACACGACCATATGGGACCGATCGCTCCTGGCTTTCGGTACTTCTTCGGTGTCCGTGGACCGTATAAACGCACGGTGGCGACTCCTACTAGTCCGTATTCACGTACGGCATCAACGAGCATTCAAACAGACTTGTGACGTAGGCGGCCGGGTAAAAACGACCCCTATAAGTACAGGGTGAGGGGAAGACTGGCTCCATAGAGGGTGAGGAGAAGATTGGGGCGGAAGAAATTGTGGTGGAGGGGAAGAATGGGGAGGATATAACGGATAGTTTTGTAAATCAAATATTAAGAGAAATAACTTTTGATGATGAGGATGGTAAAACATTTTCGTTTGGGGAAGTTGACACGAGTAAAACCCAAGGGAGCAAATATTGTTTTCATGCTGCAATGTCAGATGGTGAGGGTTCTAGAGTAGAAGGTGAAAAAGGTCATAAGCGGAAGAGTGGCCGGAAAAGTATTGCGAAAAAACCAAGAAGGATTGTTCGTAATGAAGAGATTACGACGGAGGTGGATTGGACATCTGATGGAGACATGAGGAACAAAATTGTCACTTATTTGTCCATATTAGGTATGGGCAAAAGTAGAAGGTATGTGTGGTTTAAATTTCGTAATAATGTTGTAAATTTCAAAATCTACTATGTATGTATGTATATATGTATCTGTGTGTGTGATTATAATTACTTGCGATGATTCCCTTGTATTGATCTTATTGCAAAAACTACGCTCTTCAAAAACTACACTCTTATTGCAATGTTCATGCCGACGTGCTCTGCGTAGGCTGTCTAGGGAGGTGATGACCCTAGATGGGGCGCAATCACAAGGCTAATCACAAATGCAATCGCAATGTGCCTCTCTTCAAAATTAGTTATAAATGTGTCCCTTTTCAAGATCTGTTAGACTAATTTAGTGAAGTTGTATTTACTGCTAATATAACCTATGTTGTTATTGTTGGTATATTATGTTCTTGTGTAAATGTTAAGTCAAAAGGCAAGATCTTCGTCATTGGCATCGAACCAAATCATGTTGAAGTGTGGTGATCATTACGCCTCAGCTGCAAATTGTTTGAGTGTTTTATGTTCGGACAAAGGAGGTGTAGACGATAATGTGAGTACTTTCATTATGAGCTATCAGTCTTCATACATACCACCCATAGCACATAATTGTTTTTTTGGATTTTTTATAGTATGTCCGTGTTGTCGCTGTTTTGTATACTTGCATTTGGCAAGACCAATTCAAGAGAAGGAGTATAAGATATATGATGGATCCAACTATTGCGGTAAAAAGAAAGTATTTAAGTTGTAGGATCATGTCTTCTTTGTGGTTTTATTTTGGTATTTTTCTTACTATGTCCTATTGGTGAGTGTCATAGATAAGACTGTTGCAAGAAGCTGCTAACCATGGTGAGTGGAAGGCAACCCTCCGGCTTGTCAGAGAAGCCGGGTCATCATACGTTGGAACATCAACAAATCAGTTCTATGTGGTAATTGTGTGGTTGTCTATCTACATATGTATATATAATAGTTTAATACTGGAAAATAATAAAATTATAAATTAACCTTATTATACCCTTAAATATGGCTTAGGTGTTTGTCCCAGTCTTGGAGATGAAACACTGGTGGTGTGTGGCATATTGTGTACATGAACAAGAGCACCCTTACAGCAGCATAGCTGTACAATTGACAACATAGTAGGTTTAAATATAATACTTTGATAACATAATTAACTTACAATGTAATCTTAATGACTAAAAGGAAAGTGTTGTTTGTGTAGAGTGTGGCTGTGGACACTTTTTTCTCATCCTTTGACGAAACATGGGTACAAGGGAAATTGAAGACCTGGAAGCGCAAGATTTGTAAGGTTGAGAAGCAACAAGATGGGTAAGTGATTTTTCCAAAACTAAATACATGTACTGAACAATACTTACTTAGCTGACTGTATCCAAAACTTAGCATTGCACCATATTGAAGTCGCCTAATAAATGTTGCAGCTACAGTTGTGGTGTCTACATGCTGGGGGCAATTAAAAAATGTGTTGAACAATACCACCATGAATTTAATTTGGTATGTGTTTCTTTTAATTTGTAAAGTCACCCTAAGTTACAAATTACTTGTGACTAAGTTGAGTATAGTACTCATGGGTACTCATGGTGAAATTAACAAGATGGGACAATTGATGATGAACGTGGTTGCCTGCTAACCGAAGATATAATGTCAGATTTTAATGAAGCGAAACAGTATGTGATGGAGTTATTGTGTTCTGATAAAAAAAGATTTGTTTTAGATTAATGTAGACATGAGTATTGTATTATATATGTGGGTATTGTATTATGTAATTTACTATAGTATTGTATTACGTGGGTATTTACTTTTCTCAATTTCGATGGGGCAGAAGAACTGGCTACAAAACTTAGCCAGTTTAAGCACTTGATTGGGGTTATTGTGAATGTTGGAAGAGAAGATTTGTTTTTCTTGATTCTCTTGACGATTTAGGGGCATGCTTGTCTTATAAACTTCCCCTTGGGTATATATTTTGTTATAGTACTACATGGGTATTGTATTACTTAATTGACTATAGAATTGTATTACGTGGGTATTTAATTTTCTAATTTTTTTTATGCGTTAGTGTATAGCTGTTTAAGCACTGCCAATGCCTAAAGTGAAGTTAGGTTTTGATTTTTTGTGGTAAAATGAATATTTCGTATTAAAAAAATTAATATTCCCTATTAAAAAATGAATAATCATTTTAGTAGATTTCTTTGCTTGTCTTAAACTTTCCTTGGAATGCCTAAAAATTGTATTTGTTTTGGTATTATAATACATGCTGAAATGCAAAGATTTCATACGTAAATTTTAAAGTACTTAAACGGTTAAGCAGTTGCATTAAAATTGCAGTATAGATAATAGTAATTCTAAAATAAGTAATACATAAGAGGTACAAAATATTAAAAGTAATACAATTACGATTTAACAAATCATTGTCGTTCATCGAAATGCCAATGCAAGAGATTTCTAAAATTTAGGTCTTGAAATGCAAGAGATTTCTCCTTACAAATCTTGCGCTTTCCAAGTAGTAGATCATTGCTCGAATATAATAGAATTGCGATTTAGTAGTTCATCCTCTTCATGGTTCAAACATTCGTTATTGGGTTCAGATCTAGTAGCCAATGCAACTGCTTTTTTCTTAGTTTCATCCTAAACAATCGCAATTACATGAACGGATTATAATAATATTATCATAACAATCGCAATTTCATCTTAAATAATAATAATAATAATAATAATAATAATAATAACAATCGCAATTTCATCCTAAATAATAATAATAATAATAATAATAATATAATAATAATCATAATAATAATCGCAGTTGTACCTTTTTGGTTTTTTTTAGTTTTTGTGTCTCCTTTTTGGGATTTTGACTGTTTCTTGTACCCTTCCACAAAAAAAAATTTCAAAACTATCATGTATTCATCATATATATTACAAAAGGACAATAAGTATATCATACCATCATATATATAACAAAAGGAAAATAAGTATGTCATACCTTAGCATTCGATGCCGTATTGGATTTGGATTTATTCTGCGATCCAATATTTTCCTTTTTCCATCCAGGTTCTCCAATAGTTTTAAATCTATTAGACTTTGTTCTTCCCCGACCTTGTTTTGGAATGGGTGGATCTTTTATGTTATATTGCCTTGCAGTTGAGGAAGAAGGGGGGTTTGTAGGGGAAGTCTTGTTTGCAGTATAGCACAACAAAAAAATAAGCCTCGGTCGACCGCCTTTTACCGACCGTTAACGGTCGGTATTTAAACTTACCGACCGTCTTCGGTCGGCAAAAGGAGGTCGCTGTATAATTAGACGGAAAAAGTTTTTTACCGACCGACTCTCCGTCAAAAACAATTTACCGACCGTTTACCGACTAAATAAAAAAGTAAAAAAAAATATTAGGGAGCTATTTTCCGACCGCCTGGCGGTCGGTATTACCGACCGACGCCACATCGGTCAGTAATACCGACCGTTAGGCGGTCGAAACATAGCTCCTTCCAGCCATTTTTTTTTTGGCGCTTAATAATTTACCGACCGTGTGTCGGTCGGTATATTAATTTTCGCGGTTTTTTAATTTTAATATTTGTCATTTTCGCGGTTTTTTCTTTCTGGATACCGACCGTTTTTCGGTCGTTAAATTGTTATGTCCTTTTTTTTCATTTCATTAAATAACAAAAAACCTTTACAAAAGAAATTAAATTATTTATTAATGAAAAACAAATTAAATATATGAAATAATATTATATAATAATATTTTATATTATTTATATAAATAATTCGTAATACACAAAAGTTTGTAATACATATTACATTTTCCAAAAACGTAAACTATAATAAACCGAAATATAACAAACAACTACACTATGAAGGCTCCAGAACCGCCAGAACCGTCTGTGCGATCGTCGGGGGGTCGTCGGTGAATGGAAGACTGATCGCCGAATTGCCTCATGAAAGCGTTCATTTGCGCCTTCATCTGCTCGAGGTACTCCGCTTGCTTCTTCTAATCCTCCTCCAGACGGCGCTGATGCTCCTCCCGTTGGCGGTCTCGCTCCTCCAGACGGCGCTCTCACTCCTCTAACTCCGTCCTCGCACGCACGGACTCCTCCAAACGCTCGGTCATCTTTGCCAGTTGAGCGGAAACTGATGGAGAGTAGGCAAATCCAACGTGTCGCCGCGAGGTTCTCTCATAATAGAGAGAAGCTCCGTCTTTGCCGAACCCTAGAGCCTCGCCCTTCCGGAAGCCACCAACCGTATCAAAGAAGACCTGGTTGGGATCCGTCTCCGAGCCACTAGCCTGAGACTCCGAAAGGTTCTGGTTATATTGTTCCTGCAAATTATGGGCAAAGTTAGTTCAAACAATTCAAAATAAAAGAACAATAAAGTCACGGAATATAAATAAAAGAACACTTGTCATTTTAGGCCATTTTAGGTGATTTTTTGGCATTTTCGCTCCTAACTTGTCACTTGTCTATCGATTGCTAGATTTCAAACCTTACACACGTCCTATAACACAATATTATGCTTACTAGGGGCTGATCGCGTTGGTTATAATATTCATGTCCCATCTTCTCACCAATCAACCTAATTTGTATTTTTAAGTGTCATTCATGTCCTATAATATTTATGCAAACTTTATATAACTTATTTACATGTTTTTGGTAAAAGTTGGAGGGTTTTGGAACAAAAAAACAAACTAAATAGGTAATTTTTGGCTCGTTTTTGGTGTTTTCATTCCAAATTGGCACCGATCAACGTAGATCATGTTTGTAAGGTTCATTCACAACTCATAACATTGATATAGACATTCTATAACTTATTTGCATGTTTTTGGGAAAGTTTAGAGGGTTTTGGAACAAAAAACAAACCAAATAGTATAGGCCATTTTTGGCTCGTTTTGGTAGTTTTCGTTCCCATCTTCTCACCAATCAACCTAATTTGTATTTTTAAGTGTCATTCATGTCCTATAATTCATGCAAACTTTATATAACTTATTTACATGTTTTTGGTAAAAGTTGGAGGGTTTTGGAACAAAAAACAAACTAAATAGGTAATTTTTGGCTCGTTTTTGGTGTTTTCATTCCCAACTTGGCACCGATCAACGTAGATCATGTTTTTAAGGTTAATTCACAACTCATAACATTGATATAGACATTCTATAACTTATTTGCATGTTTTTGGGAAAGTTTAGAGGGTTTTGGAACAAAAAACAAACCAAATAGGCCATTTTTGGCTCGTTTTAGTAGTTTTCGTTCCCATTTTCTCACCAATCAACCTAATTTGTATTTTTAAGTGTCATTCATGTCCTATAATATTCATGCAAACTTTATATAACTTATTTACATGTTTTTGGTAAAAGTTGGAGGGTTTTGGAACAAAAAACAAACTAAATAGGTAATTTCTGGCTCGTTTTTGGTGTTTTCATTCCCAATTTGGCACCGATCAACGTAGATCATGTTTTAAGGTTAATTCACAACTCATAACATTGATATAGACATTCTATAACTTATTTGCATGTTTTTGGGAAAGTTTAGAGGGTTTTGGAACAAAAAACAAACCAAATAGGCCATTTTTGGCTTGTTTTGGTAGTTTTCATTCCCATCTTCTCACCAATCAACCTAATTTGTATTTGAAGCCGAAATTTTGTTCTAAACATCAGTTGCAAATAATAAAAAATCAATCCTATTCGTACTCTTCGGCTTTGAAGTCGGAATTCCGCTCTAAACATCAATTGCATAGTAAAGAAAAAATCAATCCTATTCGTACTCTTCGGCTTTGAAGCCGAAATTCCGCTCTAAAAATCAAATGCATAGTAAAGAAGAAAGCATTACCATCACTTCCTTGGCCTTCTGGCTAATCGGAACCGGATCGTTCCCTGGTTGCTTCTTGAAGTGATCGAGTATCTAGGAAGAGATCCGCAGCGTCAGGTAGCTTCCCTCCTTTCGCCTTAGTCAACACAAACAAATGTGCGTAAGGGTAGGTGATATAAAAAAATGTTAACGAACGAGCATTTACAATGATTTAATGAAATAGTAAACTAACCAATTGCTTAGCTCGCTGAGTGGTGGAGACAGATCCCGCGCAGTGAGAGGCCTGGGTCTTGCCACTAGCGTCGCCGCCTCTCCTGTTTGCCTTCGCTCGAGCCGACCTTTTCTTGAATAGCTTGTAATTGAGACTTTCCTTCATTGCCTGGTACATCTCATCACCAAGCCAATTTGGTCGGTCTTTCCGCTTGTCCACTGTGTCGTTGAATATATCCTTCAGCCGTAATCCAGCCTTGGTCTCATACGCATCCCAAATAGTTCCCTCGAGCTCAGGCCTCCAAGTGTACTGTTTCTGCATTAGACCAAAGACAATCAAATATGTTAATGTAATAGATTATATTTAAAAAAAAAATTGTATCAAATTACATAATCCGTCTTACTGACCTTCCACATGTTCCACCTGTAATGACCCTGATTTTTATTGGTATTTTTGCCGATAATTTATGTGTAATTATGTGTATTTTTGTGTTAGTTCAAATTTATTTTTGAACTATTTATTTTATTTTATGTGAATAATCTCGATTTAATTCGAATTATTTTATTTGCAGTTGTTATTATTTATTTTAATTATTATTTAATTAATTAGAATTTTTTTTTATTTAATTTTCTAATTAATTATTTAATATTTTGGGCTAAATCGATTTGTGCATGATTAATCATGCGGTTTTTGCAAATTAGCCCAATGGATCACGAGAGCCCATTTAAAGGCCCATTTTTACCCCTTGGCTGGTTTTCTAGTGCATGGGCAAGTGGTGCCACTTGCCTTGTGTTCACACCTTGGCTAACTCTATAAATAGGAGAGTTAGTAAGGCCTTTGCTCATTTTTGCCATCATAAGCTTTGGCCATCAATTCAAGCATAAATCTCTCCCATTTGCTCTCTAGTTCACATGCCATTATTGAGCAATTGAAACCCATCAATTGTTCATCATTTTTCCTAGCCCAAAACTTAAAGATTCAAAGTTTTTTGATCTTTAAGTGTTCAAACACAATCCTAAACACATTTATTTCATTCAAGATCTCTAGTTCGGGTTTGCTCGTTGGGGGTTCGTGTGTGTTCGTGTGCAGTGGGCCGTGCAAGGTGCAGCAGAGGGCCGTGCTCGTGTGCCGTGTAAAGCCGTGGTGCTCGTGTGGCAGTGGTGGTTCGTGCGACACAGCCGTGCTGGGCAGCCGTGTGTGCAAGTGTGCCGTGTTCGTGTGGTTCGAAGCAAGGCCGTGTGCAACGTGGTTGGGCCGTGTGGTGTTCGTGTGTGCCTTGTTCCGGGCAGCAACTTTTTGTGTTAATTTTGTGTGTTATCTTCAATAAGGTAACATACTTTCTCAACCTTTTTGGTATACTATGTTTATAGTATAGATTAAATGCATGTTTGAGTTATTTGATGACGAATATCCATGAATTTATGTATGGTTTATATTCTGATTTTTATGTGTTTATATGATGTTTTGATGAAGGTTTTTCATGAATTTATGATTGATTCTATGTTGTTTTATGATCATGATTATTATGTTAAAGTTTGATGAAATTTTGGATAAGTTTGATGGTGGTTTTCGTATGGTTTTTGAGGCCATGCGTGTGACTTGTTTGGTTTGGATGAGTTCTTGATTGAAGTTCTTGAATCTTGATTGAGTTCTTGATTGAAGATCTTGAATCTTGAATGATTTCTTTATGAGTTCTTGATGAGTCTTTATGAGTTCTTGGTTGAATCTTGAAAGTTAAAGATAATGGTTTAAAAGTTAAAGAAAGTTAAAGATTATGTCTAAAATGATTAAAGAATGGAATTTAAAATGAGGGATTATGTTGGTTAGACTCAAGATCAAGGCGCAAAGGCAATCTTGAGTATAACTTCGTTGTTTTAACTGATTATTTTCGAGAATCAAGGCGCAAAGGCAATTCTTGAATATAATTATGTTATGAATAAGTTGATTAAAATGATAAGAGATTTAATTAATGATTAGCTTGATTTCATTTCTAGACGCCTAAAACTTAGAGTAAGATTCTTTGTTTTTGGGTTAAGACGTTGCCCCTATTCCATCCGCGGTATTGGGATAGTTGGAGTCATACTATGTTATCCTTTGAATTTCCAGTAAGATTGGTTTCACGGGACATGGATTTCCAGTAAGATTGGTTTCATGGGGTTTGGGAGTAAGATTCTCAAATCCGAACATAGTAGAAAGTTCGATCGCGTAAGATGCGTTCGTACGAGCACAGTCCGGTCTAGTATATGAATGATTGCGCCAAAGATAGTTGGTTAGGATTGTTTGAGTCGAGTTCACGTTTTTGGGTTGTTCTCGTACTTTGATTATGGATGTTGATTGTTTGATTTATGCTATGTACATGTGTATTCCCATTAGGGTGAGTCAGTTATGTTACTCGCCACTGATGGTGGACCGTTGTATGTTTTTCAGGTATTTCTGATGACGATACTCTTGCTTAGCTTTGGGTTGGGCGAGCGACGTTTACCATTTCTAATTTTTTAAACTACAGTATACAATGGTTCCGGGAGCACATAGAACAATTGTGATCTCGCGCGTCAACGAGTCATTTTTAACAAATAAAATGAATATTCATTTTTTAATACTGAATATTCATTTTTTTAATACTAAATATTTCCATTTTTTAATACTGAATATTCATTTTACCACAAAAATTCCGAGCTTACATTCACGTTGGCAACAACTAAAATGAATATTAATTATTGTATATCGAATATTCATTTTTTAATACTGAATATTCATTTTGCTAATGTTGAATATTCATTTTATCATAAAGAACCTGAACCAACTAAACTTAATATTCATTTTCTCATACTAAATATTCATTTTGTTATACTAAATATTAATTTTACCATAAAGAACCTGAATTTACATTCACTTTTGCGATAACTAAAATGATTATTCATTTTTTAATACTGAATATTCATTTTTTTAATACTGAATATTCATTTTTTTAATATTGAATACAAACAAAGGATTAGCTTGTGCAGGTAACCATAGAATGTATTTGCAGATTGGTCTTAGGGAGTGGAAGCGAAGATTTTAATTGTTATCTACTAATTAGTTTTTTTATACATAATTAAAAGCAGTTACTTTTTACTCTAGTTGCAAAATAGAATTCAGAAACATATGTGAATGTGGTCATAATTTGCGAATATGAACATAGCCTTTTGGATTGAACAAATGAACTACGGAGTAAATCACCACTCATCTCTAATCTCTCTTAATCTCATCAATTGAATTCTCGATCTGTTGTCGCTGCTTTTGCTACTTGTTTGCTCGGCGGCTCCGACAGACAAGAGTAGCCCGACGGCCCTGATTGAGCAGCGACGCCCTGACGCCCCAAGGGCCGAGTGATTGTTGCTCCAACACTAGCCTCCTTTGCGCCTCCAGCCCTCAACTGCTGCCCAATTTGTGGTAATACCTGTTCAGCTGTTCTAATTTTCAGGTTATATTTGGCCTTTTTGGACTTATAAATCATAATTCTCATTACCAGTTGCTTTTGCTTATGTGGTTGATGTTAAATTGTTTTTTTTTTTTTATTATTATTATTATTTATGCTTGTTAATGGTAGAACATAATTTCGAATTTCATAGTTTAGGGTTTTTAATTGTGAATTAATAATAGACATTTGATATTTTTTGCCCACTTCTAAGTTCTGATTTGCAGATGTTGTTTACTAGTTTAATTTATGCTAGCTACTATTTAGCTTAGAGTTAAGTTGTAAATCCATAGGTTCTGATTTGTTTATACTTATTTATGCTGGCCTTCATTGAATTCACTAGTTAATGTCTGAGCAAGTGCTCGATTTTATTGTTTTTAATCAATATATATAGTAAATCATTAGTTAGTAAATATTTACTAATTACTATTGAATATAATTATGCATCATTAAGGGTGTGTTGATGTGTCCGCTTCTATCAAAAAAAATCTCAGGTTTAATAAGTTCAGATAAGTTTCAATAAGTTCCAAACTAATAAGTTCTAAATGCAACTTAAAAAGATAAGTTTCATGTTTAATAAGTTCAGATAAGTTCTAAATGCACCTTAAAAAAGATAAGTTTCATGTTTATTTGCTTGCTTTGTACTGTATATTAGGGACTTAGTCCTCTTGAATAAGCATGTATGGTAGTTTTTATTGGTTTTGATGGATGAGTAAGACTTTTAGGGGTGTCTACCTATTAGTTTTACGACTCTTTCTGGTGGTGGCTTTGTGTCACGCACTTAGGGTAGGATGTAATAATCTTCTCCTTTGGTATATAATTCTTTACTTAACAAAAAAAAAAAGCTAAGATAAGTTCTGATAAGTTAAGATTCAATAAGTTGAAGAGAACACACCTTAAGACTCAAGTAGATAATTAGGTTTTGTTTAGTCATTTCTGTAATGTACAACAATTTTTATTTTGTATTTTTTTATATTTTTTTTATTAAGAGGTTATGTATAGAAGTGAAAATGGTCTTGATAAAAAAAATTTAAAATGGTCATTCATCCTATACCGTTATCTTGTAAAGAGGTTATTTATATAAGAGAAATCCCTAGAAGGTAAAAAAGGTTTCTTTGAGGAAAATCACAAATTACTTATTTAAAGGGATAAAGACTAAGTAACACATAATACTGATAATAGCCTAATTGTACTGAGGAGGAGAATAGGATAAAATATGAAAATATAAAATTTTCAATGCTATTTTTTATTAGTTGGGGTGTTTTCTAGGGTAATAAATAAAAATTGTGATTTCCGAAAATGTTTTAAAAAAGGATTTTTTGCTTTGAATAATACAACATTTCAACGATTTGCAAAGAATAATACAACCTTCTGTTTATTCGTGAATAATACAACATCATTTTTGCAACGAATGATACAAAACCGGTTTTTGACTTATAAAACAGGTTAAAGGGACACGTGTCATGTTATGATTGGTCCTTGTAATTTTTTTTATAAAAATAGAAAAAAAAAAAATCAGAAACCCCCCATTCTCTCTCCTCCTTCCTCCTCCCCATTCTCTCTCCTCCTCCCTCCTCACTCACAACCCTCACAACCCCACCACAACTGCCGCGCCCTCCACCTCCTCCACCGGCTCAGCCCACCCCACCTCCCCCATCCCCGACTCCACCGCACCCGAAACCCCCCTCCCCAACCACCCTCCACTACCTCCAGCCAATGTATAAAAAGGCGTAAGGCGCACCAAGGCGATAGGATTTCCTAGAGCCTTAGGCGCGCCTTAGTGCGCCTCATTGAAGTGAGGCGCACCTAAGAAGTAAGGGGAAAAAGGCCAGAAAAAATTTGGGGAAAAAACAAAAATGCGCCTTAAGGCGCTTTGCTTGCGCCTAGCCACAAGCGCCTCGCCTTGAACAATTTAGGCGCTTACCTCCTTGCGCCTTAGCGCCTTCGGGCGCGCCTTTTCAAACACTGCCTCCAGCCCAACCCCGACAACCCCACCCACACCCCCAGCCACTGTCGAAACCCCCCACCCACACCCCCAACCTCCGTCAAACCCTCCCACCCCCTCCCACAGCCCAGTCGAACCCACCCACTCCCTCCCCCAACTTCGAAACCCCTCCCACCCCTTCCCCCACCCTCGAAACCCCTCCCACCCCCGCCCCCAACCACCGTCGAATAATGGTTTGGTGGTGGTGGGGTGGGGGGGTGGCGGTTTGGCTGGTGGGGGAAGGGGAGGAGAGAGATAGTGGGGGGGTGGGGGGGTAAATTATTTATTTTATTTTTAAAAAAAAATTTTGATTTTGATTTTAATTTTTTTTATTTTTCTGTCTTAAAAAAAATAAAAAAATTAATAGTTTTAACCTGAATAGCAGGTTAAAGGTCATCTATATCATTGGTTGCAAAATTGAGGACAAGGTTGTATTATTCACGAAAAACGATATGTTGATTATTCTTTGCAAATCATTGAAAGGTTGTATTATTCAAAACAAAAAATCCTTTAAAAAATAAGATAAGTAAATAGTTAGGTGTTGAGTTTGAGAGGAAAAATGGTAGAATTAGAACGGAATTTTAGTAGTTTGTGTTATATTAGTATAGAAATATTACATTGTAAATTTAACTTACTGGACTTGCTAAAAACTGTCTAAACATAAAGCGTAGTGTAAATGATCTAAACTAATTTTCTATTATAGGGTGGAAAGAACATTATATGGCCAAAATATTGGTTAGACTTTCTTGTAGAACGATATTAAAACATGAAAAACTTGTCATGAACGATTGTAATGATTTCCTATATTTTTGTTGTTGAAATTTGGTATTTTAAGTACTTGCTCGGACATTAACTAGTTGTAATGTGAATTTTTTTTACGCTCTTTGTTGCAATATGGTATTTTGGAGCCTTTATCGTTATTATGGATTTTGGTAGTTTGTCTAAACATAAACTAATTTTCTATTTGACTTGATTTTAAAAAAAAAAATTCTGGTTAAACTTATTATAAAATAGTTTTGAAAAAAATGATTAATTCCAGGTGCGATAATTAATAATGACCCACCATTATGAAAATCTTACATTCGCCACTAGTTTTTGTGATTGTTACTTGTTGTGGTGGCGATTATTGTTGAAGAAATTAAATGGGTTGGTTCTTAAAGGAAGTATAGTTTCATGAGCATTTTGTTGTGTGAATGATAATGGCTGTTGTTGTTACTATGTCTTTGTTGTTGTGTAGAATCCCAAGGTCATGGGGCACTAATTTTAGCCAATTTCTACCCCCTATTTTGTGCTGTTGATTTTCGCTACTTTAGAGTCAGGTTTTGTGAAAATGTCCTCTACTAAGAATTGTAGGTCTCAATATTCTAATGAGTTAGGCTCAAATTAACGGTCTGACATAACATTTTACTAAATATTTGTAACTTTTGACTACAATCCTATAACTTTTTACGTAATACAAATTATTATTTTATGTTAAACAATTGCAATTTGTTAGTGAAGAAAAATTAACTTGGCCGTGTCGGATGGTTTGGCGGGTGACTTGCTATAGGAGTTATCACCATTTTACTACAAGTTGTCCAAAACCCGGCCTGACCCTAAGCCAGGGCAAGCAGGGCAGCTGCCCAGGGCAAGGCAGGAAAGGCCCAATTACCCTTAACTGTTGCTAATACAATATAATTAAAACAAGTGACAAGAATTGATGTGCATTCTTACATAGCTCAGTGGTTAGGAGTTTGTACATTACTCCACGCTTTCCTACGCTGCGCCTCTCAGGATCAACTCCCTTTACTCCCCTTTTTTTTTTATGGTGCGTTGAGGACTTGCATATTACCTCATGCTTTGTTTTTGTTTTTTGTTTTTTTTCCCCATTTTCACACTTTTTTTAATCTCATTTACCATAAACGTATGGAAGTTACAATTTAAAAAACTTTATTACTCACATTTTTCTTCTTACCCATTGGATCTATCTTTTCGTTACTACTTACTAGTATTTCTTATTTTTTTTGGAAAGATTATTTCTAATTATTTTGTTACAGTAAATCTTGTTCTTTATGATTTGCAGTTGATAATTTTAGTAGTATGATATTCTTTTTGCATAGCCTTATAGGGACAAATCTTGAAGAATGTTTAGTGGAGTCAAAATACATTTGATAAATTTTATTGGGCTCAATTAATCAAAATTATAGGGAAAAATTTGGAAAATTATATATATTTTACGTACAAGATAAAATTTTCTACATTAAAATTTAAGTGGGGTCTAAGAACTCCACTTAGTATAGTATGGCACGAGCCTTATTTAATTTCTAATAAACTACTCCCTCAGTAACATATTAATGGCAACGATTTGACACAAAGTAGAGAGGAAAAATGTCAAATCGTTGCCATTAATATGTTACGGAGGGAGTACAACTATAACCTTATATTGTTATTAAAGCTAAAAGCCTAAAGAAATCTCCCTCAAAATGGGTCCATAGGGAAAATTTACTTAGATATAGAGAGTATGCCCCTAAAAATTCCCGATTTAATTTTTATCCAGTATTTTTTTTAAAAATAATAATACATATTCAATACTTCTAACCGAACTTATAGTGCCCCTTACGAATTACTTCGCCCTAGACCCTCAGATTATTAGGAACGGCCTTGCCAAAACGTGCTAAATTGCTAATATAGCGTAGTTGATTATGTCTGTGATATGCAAGTATGTAACCTTCTTTAAATCAAAGTGCAGTGGATTGTAAATTAAGCTATGCAAGATCATATTGATTTGGGATTAAATAGAAACTGTGCAAGTAAATAAATTGCATTAGACAGCTTAGCAGCTATCCTTCCAGTCACTTTAATTGCTTCTTATGAAACTGTTTTTTTTGCAAAACTAGCTTAATAAATCATTGGTGTTTTTCTTAACTGTGTTACTTTGTGTTTACAAAGTGTCTAAGCAATCTTTAAACTTTGACTTATATCCAAGCCACTAAGCTGAAGCTTGGCAGCTTGCCGATATAAATGAATCTATGTTACCTCGACTCGCATTTGAGTGTCGTATCCGAGTATGGATCCTAGGATCCAACAATCTGTTTTAAAGTTTCGATTTGTACGAGGACATGATCAATAAGGTGTCTTGACCATGTGATCAGATATGGTTCTTTTATAAAATATCCAAAAAAAGTTCCGAACACTTCACATAAAAAAATTGTTTGGGCTTATAAAAAACCATATACAAAAAGTATTTATTTATTTAATTATTTATAATGCATTTATCCAATCACAATTGAGATTAGTACCATTGTTTGGGCTTCCCAATTGAGATGGCATCAATATTTTGCCTACCATTGTCAAGTTTCAACTACTACATGAGTACACGGTATCTTTAAATAAATAAAAAAAAATTAATCCGTTAAAATTTATTGGGCAAGGAGTCCACCACTTTAATCACTTTCTATTCCATAGCACTGAACCGTCAAATCATTCATGCTCCATTGTCTTCAACCTTCAACTCTTTAACAACCTACAATTGCAAACAGAAAACAAAAATCACATTTAAACACATCAAACCATTCACTCTAAGCGTTTAGGCTTAACCACTACAAAATGTTTTGCAGAAGTTGAAATCAAAGACATATACACGAATACACCACTGCAATTAGGGTTTATAATTTTGGCATGTTGGGTTAAACCAAACTAAATTCTTTCAATTTATTTAGGGCTTCTACTTGAATTAGCGTTTTCATTCCTAAAGTAAGGTTTAATCTGAACAAATTTTGTTTTTCTCTCTTCTTTCCCTCCCACTCTGTTCCTCTGTTTCTTTTTCCCCTTCGTTTATGTTAGTTGCAGAAGGATCCTTCTTACCTGTTTTGGATCCTTCTGAGATAAGAGAATCAAGTTGACACGCGATACACGACTTGGGGGAGGGTGTCAGGGTAACAGAGATTAGAGTTTTTAATGAATGATTGCCTATCTGTACTTGCAGATATAAAGTACAGAAGTTCAAGAGCTTTATATGATTGAAAAGATGTCAATAGCAAAACCTGTTAAGAAATTGGTTTCTTCTGTCATCCTTGATTTGGACGGCACTCTTCTCAATACAGGTGTGTTTTTTTGGCATGTTACATGGTGATTTCCTTTCTGGTTGATGTTGTTCTTTAATTTTACTTTTTTTCAAAAGTATATATGTTTCAGATGTAGATATATTTGTAATGGCAATTTTTTTACATATGTTGTACTTTAGTCTTGATGCTTAACCTTTACACAGTCTTTATCATAAAACTATGGAATATTATGCATTCATTGTGGATATCCTTGTTTGAGGATGGAAGGGATGATCATGGATAGATGGTCATGGTATGAATAGAGAGGAATGACACCACAAAACTACTACAAAACTGACCTAAAACTACCCCCATCCTGGAAAACCATCCCTCCTACAAACTTTAGTTTCAAAAGGCACGCCTAGGCGCGAGGCAAGCTCAGGTGATCGGTAATCGCATCAGGGTGGTTGGGCACAACGAGATCCAAAAGGCGTGCGCCTTTGCCTGCTCCTTGGTCGCTGCGCCTCATACGCTTTCTGGAGAAAGAGGGTTGGGTGGGCTGTCCGTGTTTAAATTTAACCTTATTGTTTTAAAAAATATGTATTTACCTTAGTTTTCTCACTTTCATGTGACCTTGGCTGGTCCTAATTGAAGCTTGAGTTTCCAATTGAAGATTAATTTCTCAATTGAATATCTCGAAAAACCCTAGAATTTCCAATTTGATCAAATGCTGCTGGAATCGGCATCAAATCTCTCCGGAATATGCTGCCAGCAATGATGGAATCAATCCTTCATCTCAGGTTCTTTTTCTTATTTAATCCTCTTTTTCCTCATTTTTTTTTGCTTGAAAATTTGGCTAGTAGGCCTTCGAATCTGCCAACTTCTGTTCTTCTTTCTCCTCTTTTTTGCTTTTCTTTCTCTTCTGCTATACAATTTTTTTTTGTTTCAATTCTCTTTTTCTCTCTTTTTTTTCGTCGACCCTTCTTCTTCTTCTCTCTCTCTCTCCCCCTCTCTTCTTTCTTTCTCCTTTTGTTTTGCTTCTACAGCAGCTCTCCCTTTTTTATGTTTTGGAATTTGGTCAATTACTAATCAGGGCTTCTATATTCTACCACCTCTGCTGATTTTTTTTCCTATCGATTATTTTTAAACATTGGTCTATATTTCAGTTTTAGTAGTACTTTAGTAACATATTTTCTAATTGCAGTTTGTTAAGAACTAGCTAGGCTTGAAGGGGTACTTTAGGAATGCTAAAATAAGTTGTAACTAGTAGCTTAACTGCTTAAGGAAGATTATAGTAAGTTTGTGGGAGGATATTAGAGAGGACATGTACTGAATATTATTGAGTGTTTTCTTGTTTTCTTAGGAGAGATTCAAGCCTCTCAAAAGCTTGATTAGGAGAGCATTCACCTCTCGAATGTGGATTATCTTGTTCATTTCCAGTTTATCTTAGCTATTAATACATAATTTCATCTTCATCTTCTCTTTATTTTCACATTAGCAGTTAAATATTTTGTCCATCAGATAAGTTGATAACACAATTTAACATTTTTATGTTTATTTTATTGATTAGATGGTATACAATTTAATTGCAGTTTCATTTTTTTTAGGAAAATTGGATTTAAATAATCCAACGGTCCAACCTTTAACATTTGGATAGTAGTGATCCCACCTTTGCGTAATTATCTAATAATCCAACCCTTCACTACGTTTTGACAGTAATGGACCAAATGACTTGCGACCTGTTCATAGGTAAATAAGACAGCTTTAACTTTTTAAGGCATTGCCATTTTCTCTTATTCTCGTATCTGCTCTCTAAGAAACTCTCAAACTCTCATTCTCTCTTCTATTGAAGAAAAGACTACAAGGTATGTCATGATTGTCATCTTGTTGGGAAGATAAGAACATTCTATCATATCCTATTAATATGGAAAATATATCACACACGATATACCATGCTTTTCATCTAAGTCCTTGTATAATTCTTTCCTTTTTGTCTGTAAAAATTCGAAAAAACCCTGGGTTTTTTTTTTTTCACATTTGTTCGCGATTGTAGAAGATTTGAGCTAACCCAATTTGGCCAATTTGTGGATTCGAACAGTTGAAATTGAAAAAAAGGGGGGAATTGGAGGTGGAGGAGAGAGCTTTTTAGAGAAGAGAAGAGGGGGAAAGGGGAGTTTAAAGAAGAAAGTTGAATTTAACCCATGGTTTTAAATATCGGTTTCGTTCGCGATTGCGATAACGGTCATGGAATCACATTCGCGAACAATGCGGATTTTTCGCGACCATTAGGGCCTAGTATCTCGGTCGCAGTAATTGAGTAAGCTCAAATAGCTTTACAATGCGGTCGCGATGCGGTGATGTGGCCTTGATTTAACCTAAAAATTAATTCTTTCACCAGTTCCAACTGGTCAAAATTGATTTAGGTCCATTACTGTCAAAACGTAGTGAAAGGTTGAATTATTAGATAACTACGCAAAATGTGGGATTATTATTGTCCAAACGTTAAAAGGTTGGACTATTTAAATCCAATTTTCCTTTTTTTTTTATCATGTAATTTTCATTTATTAGTAGTACTCTAGTAACATATTAGGGCTCTTTTTGTCTATTATGCAGCTATAATATAATTTCAATTTTGTTTTGAGTGTTGCATAAGCTCCAGAATTGATTTGCATGGTTTTTGTCACTTTAAAAGTGCCCCTCGTATCCAATAGGCGCGCGCCTCGTGCCCTTTAAAACTAAACTATTCACTCTCCTCAATCCTCATCCAAAACCACTCCATCTAATTCTCACAAATTCAATCTCAAGTGGGAAAACAACTTGATTCAAGTGGTAGTAGCAGCGGCTGATTTTTTGCGTGGTGGTTGATTTCATGGTAGGTGGTGATTAAAGTTGTGGTTGGAGATGGTTAATTTTGTTGTGGTAGTTAATTGTGTTTTGGTGGTGCTTTATTTCATAATGTGTGGTGTTTTCAAATGTAGGCTAGTGTTTGATATTGGGTGTGGTGGTGTTTAATTTTAGGATTATTCCCATTGGTATATCTAGGAATTAACATATTTCCAGTAGTATACATAAGTTTTAAAAAATCTCAGTGGTATACCTAAATTACTAATGCAATTCAATAACCACTTTTAAAGTTTGTATTAGTTCATTAACAACCACAAACACCACCAAACTTAGGAGATCAAATGAAGAAAAAAACTTGGCTTGACCAAGCTTTTAACCACAATTAACTAAATAAAAAGAAAAAACATAATTAGTGGTTGTTAATGGCTTGAAAAAGCCTTTAAAAGTGGTTATTGAATTCCGTTAGTAATTTAGGTATACCACTAGGATTTTTTTAAACTTAGGTATACGACTTGGAATACACTAATTCCTAGGTACACTAATGGGAATAATCCTTAATTTTATGGCGATAGTTGATCCGAGGATCGATGGCTGATTTCATGGGTGATTAATTTCACGTGTCATTGAGGCTAATTTTGATGTGGTGAATTGAGTTTAGGGGTGAGTGACATTTCATACTGGTGGTGTTTGCGGCTGATTTCCTGGTATTGGTGGTAGTCAGATTATAAGTTATGGACGGTTGGTTATTGATTTAAGGTGTAAAAGAGAGGGGGGCGGGGGAGAGAAGAGTGTAGGGTATGATAATTCGAATTCGAAATTAAAATTAAGTGTAAACCAATGAAAATACGAAACGTGTTTAGTTAACCTATTAAAGTGGTTATTAACCATAACTGCCTATAACTCATTTTAAGAAGATAAAATATAAAGGTGTGGTTATTTAATGATTAATCGAATATAAAAATATTTTGAGCAAACCACCAATTGCTAGGAATATTAGAATCAATTTATTTTTCCTATCCTCCCTTGTTGCAATTATTGGAGCTACTAATTGTTATACTCCTTATAACGGTAATATTTTTACTTAATAATTAAAACAGGTCAAGGACAGCTTGCACATTCTGTCTCCTTTTTTTGCTTTTGGACCTATAGTGTGTGTAAACCTAAAAAAGGCACAAAAAGAGTGTCTCATATCCGAAAAGCTAGCGCTTTGGCCTAGCACCTCTCGCTTTTTCAAACTAAGGTAGATATATGATTTTGGATGACAAAATTTTTAAAATGAGAATCAAATGTGCCTCTTTTGGTCAAGGTGCATGAATTGACCTCCTACCTATGCCTTGACTCTAAAACCCTGTTGCTGCAGACCTTATACCTTTTAAAAGACTGCTAGGTTCTTTATGTTGATGTAGTTCAGTTGTATGACAGATGAAATTGTCCATGATGTCTTGAGAAGATTCTTGGTTAGGTACGGAAAACAGTGGGATGGTAGAGAGGCCCTTAGGATAGTTGGAAAGACGCCTCTGGAAGCATCTGCTGCTGTTGTTGACGCTTATGAACTACCTTGCACGACAGAGGAATTTGTAAAAGAATTCACCCCAATGTTCTCTGATAAGTAATGAAACTTTTATTTGACCCTCTTCCTACAAATCTACAATATGTACCAATATAAGTATGTAAAAGTCAAGATTTTGACATTGCATGTCTTGATCTATGTGCAATATATAATCATAAAAATGAAATGTCTGACGAAAGCATGATCATTTACTTTTTTGGTGAATATAGTTCTTTTCTATGAATTGGAAGCAAATATCTTGTTCTCTTTGCACCGTATTCTATATGATATCACTATCATTTCTTGTTTGAAATTATTTTTGAGCAATTGAGTGTGCATATGTGCGTGCTTTAATGTTGATTATTGGTTTTCTAAAAATGGCTCTCGTTTGTCTCTTTTCATATATACTCATGTGAGAAGACTAGTTTTGATGAGAAGGATGACAAAGAACAACGACCTTGGATTAACAAACAAATGGCCAAGATTAAACTAGTTTTAGTGAGAAGGATGACAAAGTATAGCGACCCTTGTATTAAAAAATAAATGGCCAAGATTAAATTAGAAAGCTTCTTCTTTATTGTACCTAAAGTTTGTAAACAACGTATCTATAGTATAAAGTGACTATATTTAACTATATTTATAGTTTGTAATGAATGTATCTATAGTTATTAGACAATGTACTTATAAGTTATACGTCATAGTTGATGTATGTAGCTCTTTATCACCTTCTCACGATAAGAAACTTTTCACTGGAACCCAACCCTATATAATTAGACTCATGTGTAAAGAATAGCTTTGATGATAAGGATGAGAAAGAACATTGGCCCTTGGATCAACAAATGATGGGTTGAGACTCGGAGATTAAATTAGGTTGCTCTTTGCTCTACTTAAAATTTTCAAACAACGTATCTATTTTATTAATTCAATGTATTATTGGTGTGTAATGAATGTATCTATAATTAATAGTCAAATTACTTATAGGTCATTGCTGGTGTATCTAGGTTCATCTCACCTTCTCATAATGAAATATTTTTCACCGGAAATCTTCTCTCTCTTTCTCTCTCTCTCTTTATATATATATATATATATATATATATATATATAAATCTTATATGAGAATAAATCTTAACCTTTGGATATCCTGATTTAAAGGATGAGATTTTCTCTATAAAAATTGAGTCCCTTTTGTTCTGTTGCTAAAAATAGTTAAAACATGCTCTATGAAGCACGTTTGCTAAAAGTTGGTCAAACTTATTACCTTCACCAAGTTTGCTCACTGAAACATGCTCTTTTGTTCTGTCTACTGCTTTAAATTTTTTAGGTAATAAAACACCACAATGAATATGATCATTTCTATTTAGTTTTGTGAAAAACATTTTGTATTCAATTTTGATTTTGACATGGTTTCATTATTTTTGTGAAAAACGTTTTTTATTCAATTTTGATTTTGACATGGTTTCAATTCATGCTCTAAAGTTGACTCCTTTGTTCTTTTTTTTTTTTTAATAACATATGTTCTAAATTTGTATCTTATTGTTATGCTACTTTGACTCGATTACTACTGTACTAGTGTGCGACATGGGTACGTGTCTAAGAGTGACTTGGCTAAATTATGAATTTTTTTCACGATTTTAGCCCAAAATGAAGTGTTAAATATCCATACCCATGTCGGAGTGTCGATGATCCGACACGGGTACTTAAGGTAAAATGAAGAGTCCAAATAGCGTAGTCTTATTGTTCTTAATAGTTTGAAACATGTTCTAAATTATTAAACGTTGTATTAACATGTAATTGTTTAATATAGGATTCCATCAATTCAAGATTATAGAAGAATGACTTGGTTTTCAATTTCACATATTAATTTGACAATTTAATATAGAATTTTAGTTTTATGTATGTGTGAGCTGTATGTTCTTGGAATTTTGTTAATGCTTTTTCATTGACAAACATTATTTCTTAGTAAAAGGGCTATTTAAATAATTCAGAACACATTTGAAATAATTTAGAACATGCGTTTGGAAATTTAGATCAAACTTGAATTAATTTAGATCACGTGTTTGTAAATTTAGAACACACTTGAAATAATTTACGCGTTTGTATATATGTTGATTATATTTTCATGTTCTAAAAATATGTTCTTATGTTCTAAAATTAAGGTGTTCTCACTAGATCTCGACCCTATGTGTGTGTGTGTGTATGTTTTAGTTTAATGCTCTTGAATTTTTGCTCCTTTCTTTGAGTTTCCTTCTACATATTGATGATGATTATTGATTAGGCATGTTAGGGAAACCTTATTTGGATGAGGCCATACATAGAAAAATTTTGTGTGATAAAAACATAATTCATTTCTTGATTGTTCCCAACTTCATTTTCTTAGGGATGTATTATTTGATTGTTTCCCTGTTTTTTTGGGTAGTCAAGTGTTTACTCCTATTTTCATTTTTTTTCCCTCTTGCAGTGAAGCGTCTCTGTATCTCTCAATAGACTCAATTAATTAGCCTTTCTTTTTGGGGTAGAATAAGCATAGCCGTATGAAAAAAAATCATTATTTTAAAATTAGTTCACTGCACTCTGAGTATTTGTAGCTGCTTGAACATGCTATTACAATTTTGACTGTAGTTCGAGCAATGTCAAACCTCTTCCAGGTGCCAACCGGTTGATTAACCATTTGCGTGTGCATGGAGTACCAATGGCCTTGGCCTCTAACTCTCCTAGAGCTAATGTGGAGAAGAAAATATCCCATCATCAAGGTATGTGAAGGTTTAAGCTTTCTTATTTTATTGCAGTTTGATGCCCAATGTTGATATTTTTACATCTCTTTTCTTCATTACATGCTTATGCATATTTCAATTATAGGATGGAAAGAATCATTTTCTGTTATAATTGGTGGAGATGAAGTTAAGTCTGCGAAGCCATCTCCTGATATGTGAGTATTAAATAGAAATACAATTTTGGTTTCCCAAGTATAGTGTCATCCTTGTATGTGTACATATCTTTTTTCTCTTTGAGAGTGAAGCAATGTAATATTTAGTGTGCTTACTGTGTTTTCTGATGGGTTAGATTCCTTGAAGCAGCTAAACGACTCGACATCCAACCTTCCAGTTGCCTTGTCATTGAAGATTCCCTGTAAGTGTCCTACTAAAGATCTAACTACACTAAAGGTTGTTGGACTAAAGTTTTCTTAGCACATAGTTCTACAAGATTGTTATATTGCTGTAGGACTTGAATGCAAAAGGTTGATTTCCTGTTATTTGGGGATATAAATAGCATTTTTTAATTCATTTGTGATTTGTTTCTTTAACATCATAGTTTATTGTGACTATGGGTTAATTAAAGGTAAATGTCTTTTGCTTGCTTTGCTATCTATTTACTATTAGGGAAAGAATGGTTTGAAACAAATTAAGAGGTTTGACTAACGGGAGTGTTTGTTTGGCAGAGGATTCAGAGAGAGAGAATTGAATCCAAAAGGCTAACTTTGAAAAAGTTTACAGCAAGAGCTTTCTAATGAGAGGGTTTTGTTACAGTAAGGAAAATGAGACTTAAAGTTGGTCAAACTTATTACCTTCACCAAGTTTGCTCAAGAAAGTAATTGTGCCTAAATACTTGTTGGTCATTTTACACTATAAGGTCAACAAGATATCAGCTAATAACTATTTTCTGAAAAAATTCACGTACATATCTAATACAATCTTCTGCTCAAAACAAGACTTTATATCAGTAAATATAAGGAGTGTGATATTAATTTTTAAAAGCATCTTGTTGATGGCTGTAATTTTTTGCGTGCTTATCCAAGAGATTAAAAACTTGATGCATGATCATTCATGCCTGTGGGTTTTGGTGGCTGCACTCTTAGGTTGTGCTCTCTTCACTTTTTAAAAATACGTTTTAGTTTAGATAAGTTCAAATAAGGTCTAATCAGGGTTGATAAGTTTAATAAGGTTTGATCAGGACCAATCGAGTGTTATAAGGTCTAATTGTTTCTTAATAATCAATGCTAATCAGTTCCAATAAGTTCAATAAGAAAGTAATTGTGCCTAAATACTTGTTGGTCATTTTACACTATAAGGTCAACAAGATATCAGCTAATAACTATTTTCTGAAAAAATTCACGTACATATCTAATACAATCTTCTACTCAAAACAAGACTTTATATCAGTAAATATAAGGAGTGTGATATTAATTTTTAAAAGCATCTTGTTGATGGCTGTAATTTTTTGCTTGCTTATCCAAGAGATTAAAAACTTGATGCATGATCATTCATGCCTGTGGGTTTTGGTGGCTGCACTCTTAGGTTGTGCTCTCTTCACTTTTTAAAAATACGTTTTAGTTTAGATAAGTTCAAATAAGGTCTAATCAGGGTTGATAAGTTTAATAAGGTTTGATCAGGACCAATCGAGTGTTATAAGATCTAATTGTTTCTTAATAATCAGTGCTAATCAGTTCAAATAAGTTCAATAAGTTTCGATCAGGTTTAATAAGTTCAAATAAGTTGGAATAATTTCAGAAAAATTCACAAAAGTTAAGATAAATTCTATGCCTAATAAGTTGAAGAAAGTGTACCCTTATAGAGTACTTTTAACCTGATATTTATACTACTAACATTAGTTCCCGCTTTTTTTCTTCTGTGCATGCTTCCTAAATGCAAGGTATGTCATATATGGCTGCTTCTGACTCCTAGCTTTATTTTGGAAACAGTTTCATGATTTACACTTGGGTAACAAAATTGGATGACTTAAATGGTGTGAGACAATCTTGTATATGTTGTTTGCGACGATCTTGTGTCAATGCATGAGCCTAGACTAGGGGTTAATTTAGATTCCTAAGTTGGGATTTGGAGACAAAAGTTAGAACCTCTAGTACATGGTTTGCTAATTAAGTATTTGGAGAATTGAACAAAAATTTAGGATGCGTTCTCTTCAACTTATTAGACCTGAACTTATCTAAACTTTTCTGAACTTATTAAACCCGATTGAAACTTATTGGAGTTACTGATTAGAAACAATTGGACCTGATTACACCCAGTTGGATGTGATTAAACCTTATTGAACTTACTACACTTGATTAGACCTTATCTGAACTGAAACTTATTTTTTTAGGGGAAGAGAACGCGCCCTTAGTGTCCGATGGAGAATTATTGACAAGTATTTCAACTAAGTTGAGTCAATTTCACTAAAGAATGAAAATTTGGCAAGACGTAATTAATAGGAGTCTAGAGGAGTTACTGATAAGTTAGTGATTCAAGAAAGTTAGGTTGACTTTACAAAAGAATGGAGATTTTGGCCATGATGTAATTAATAGGAACAAGTGGGGGTGGGTTAAATGAGTGTAACTTGCTAATATGTTTCTGTAGCTTACCTTTAAATTTGAAGGGGAAATTCTATAAGATGTCTTTTCGACAAACTCTGTTATATGGATTGAAATATTTGGCTTTTAATTAGGATTAATAAGAAAATGGGTATGGCAAAGATGTGTGTTGATAAAGGTGGGTGGTGACATCGTAAATTTATATTTAGTAGAAGGCGGCAATACTATTAAGGATAAATTGAGGGAAAATGGACTATATTGGTTTGGGAATGTGCTATGTCATTACGATGATGCTTCAATTAGGAAAGTAAAAAGTTGTGATTGTGGGGCAATGTATAAAATGGCTCAGGCGCGCACCAAGGCGATAGGGATTTCCTTGTGCCTTACTTCCTTATGCTAGGGGGCAACTTAGTTTTAAAAAGCGCGCCTCGCCCTCAGGCTCTGGGAAATGTGTTTAGCTAAGCGAGGCTCAGCAACCTCCGAAAGGCGCGCGCCTCTTGCGCCTTTGAGCGCATTTTGGTAAGGCGTGCTTTTGCGCCTTAAGATAAATAGCTTAGATTTAAGTTGCAAGTTGAAGAATGATTGGGTTTTTTTCATATTGAGATTACCTTAGCTTTACAAATATCAATATTTAAATTATTAGGGATCTTTTGAATAGATATTAATTACAATCAAAGAAAAAATTACACGCCTCGTCTACAAAAGCCGTGTGCCTTCGCTTTGCGCTTTGCGCCTAGGCTTTAGCGACTATTTGCGCCTTTTAAAACTAAGGGGGGCAAAGTGTGCCTCATTAGGCACTTGATAAAAATGATTTTTGAAAAAAATAGTTGTGCGCCTTTTGTGCATCTCATCCAAATCGCTTTGCCTAGACCCAAAAAGGTACATTCCCCTGGCCGAGGCGTACCTTTTTATACGTTTATAAAAAAGACAGGTTTGAGCAAGGATAAATGTGTATAAGGAGTTGAAAACAATGTGAAAAAATGAGTTTGTGTAGGGCCATATAGAGGTTGAGGAAGATAATCTTTGTTTATAATTAGAAATTCTTATATAAATTTGGATGTATGGTACATCCAATGTTAATTTTGCTCATGGTGGGTACGGCTAAAAAACGTCCCCGAGATGTTTTGGTAATGGTGGGTACGGCAGAGTCACGGTGGGGACGTGGAGGAAAGTGGCTGGGGACGTGGAGGACAGTGGCTGTGGATGTATCGGGGACGGCTAACGGGCAAAACTGTCGTCCCCCCGAGACATCTACGTTAAAAAATTTATGGGGAAAAAATCTAGGTTTTCGATTGAAAACAAAAAGGAAGAAAGAAAAAGGGTAAAAATATGGGGTTTTGAATTGAAACTTGTCTGTAACCACGATTCACCGGTCGTCGGAGCTAACCGCTGCCGTTGCCATTTGCTAACCTCCGGGCACACTACCGTTGGTGTTCATTTCCGTCTGACACTGTCTTCATTGTTCATTTCCCATTTGTTCGAATGAATAACTTCTCTGAGTTCTCTTTCCTTTTCTTTTTCTTTTTTCTCTTCTTTCTTTTCTCCTTTGACTTTTTAGTGTTAGGTTTATTTTTTTTACTTAACTCTTTATGTTTTATGGGCTTGTGGGCCTTTTTACTTTTCTTATTTTTATCCTTCTTATTTGTTAACTGTACTAGTTATTGTACTTATTTCTCATTTAGTCTCTTATTTTTTTGAATTTATCATTTATTTTAATTAATTTATATACATATTTTTCGTCTATATATATTGTCGTTTTTAGAATTTGTCGTTTTCCATCCCCGTCCCTGTTTTTGACCCTGAGTCCGTCTCCGTGCTACCTAGAATACAACACCTTCGATGTGCATACCTCTACGTATGTCCGAATGTGTAGTAGACCTGGTTTATAATTAGTCCTGTCCAACGGGGCGGGTCAGGGGCAGGGTGGGCCAGTTATTAAGCGGGCCAGGCCGGGCCTCAAATATTTTTTAATGGGTCGGGCCAGGTCAGACCCTCTTTGATCCAGCCCGGCCCACATTATCCAATAAGATTGCAAAGTTAGTACTCACTTATACAATACATAAAACAATGTCACTGACTATACACAAACAAAGTCAGTGACCTCAAAGGTAGTCAACATTATTTTTATACACAGTAAGTGAAAAGTATTCATCATTATGATAACAAAGTCCCAAACAACATTAACAAAGTCTCAAATATTCATATACAATCTGAATATATTAACTTTTAACCTCAAATATTGTACTACTTATCACTTTCAACCCTAAATATTAAACTTCTTATAATTGTCTGCCCCCAAAATATTTTGCAGACCTGCAATAAACATACATACAAATACAAAGGTCTTAATCATACAATTACAAATTTTGCTCAAAAACAATATCGTCAATTGCTCTGAATATACCAACAAAGCCCGACTAGGCAACTACAAATACAATGGACTAAACCATCAACTTCTATCCTACTGGTGCAGGATAAAACTTTCAAATTAGAGCCTATGTACAGTATTAATTTATCTAGACATAAGAACAGTAGTGTACAAAAAAACCAAATATTATAGTGAAGATGTGAGAATTGCAAGTTGAGGAGACACGCACTAAATTGAGCTACTAGTTGCAACCAAATTGTTTAACAAACACTTCTCTCTTCTCTCTCTCTATCTCACTCTCACTCTATGCTAGCTTCTTACTATATTACTGTACGACATTTCTATCCCAAAAAAAAAAAACAAAAAAAAAAAAAAAATCAAAATCCCCAAAAAAAATACTTAAAATAAACCCAAAAACCTAGTTTGGATGCCGATGAGTTCTTCAATTGTCTTCACGGCTCGGATCCGGTTAAGATTGAGCAACAAAACCCAAAAACCAGATTCGTCTTATTCTGAACAAATATACCAGATTCATACCCAAAAACCAAACAAATCGACTATTGAACATACCCACAAACCCAACCCAAGTACCCAACAATTCGAACAACAGGGAGATTGGATAAACTAAACTAGATTCGTATCAAAAATCGAAATAAAAACAAAAACATAGAAAAATCTTACCTTAATTTTGCAGTTTCGGTCGATTAAAGCTCTGCTTCAATGGAAGTATGGAACAATGAGAGAGGCGATTATTATTTTTTTTTTGATGCTAGAGAGGCGATTGTTTGATGAGAGAGGATTAGGGTTTGTTTGATGGGAAGATATTTTTTTAGCAAATGGATGGGCTGACTGAGATTTTGGCTGGGAAAAATTAAATTAAGAAATTTTTTAATCCTGAGATTGGAAGTTCAAGTTACTGACCCGCAATTCAGCATGTAATGGGTTTATGCCTAAAATTTTTTGACCCTTTAAAAGCCCGCCCCAACCCGCATAAGCCCATTAAGTTATTGACCCTATTAGGACCCAAAGGGTCGGGTCACAAAAATTTTTAATGGGCCGGGCCAGGGTTTTAAATGGGGCCCCGCCCCATTAAACAGGCCTACCTATAATACATAAGGCACATCACTTGATTCACGCAATCAACCAGTTTGCTTGGGATTAATGTTTTTATATTTTTGTTGACTCAAAGGGTTTAAAGTGCATTCCTTTGAAAAGGATTTTAAAGTACTGAACCCCCCCCCCCCCCCCCTCTTCTTATGTACGACATCATACTTGAAAATTGGACTAAGATGTAACAATTTTTTTTTTTGGCTCTTGTAGACCTGGTGTTACTGCTGGCAAGGCTGCTGGAATGGAGGTTGTTGCTATACCGTCTATCCCAAAACAATCACATCTCTACACCCTGGCGGACGTAGTCATCAACTCTTTATTTGATCTTTGTCCCGAACAATGGCAATTGCCTCCTTTTGAAGATTGTAAATTGCCATAAACTTAATACCTGGAAAAAAAATGTATATCATAGATATCTGTCATTTCCACTCTTAAAGACTAACAATTAAATAAATAAATAAATCCACTGTCTTTTGAAGCATATGTGACTGAGTCTGACATTACTAAATGCAGGGATTGAAGGAACCCTTCCCGTAGAACCTTGGCACATTGGAGGTCCTGTAATTAAGGGATTTGGCCGTGGGTCAAAGGTGCTTGGTATCCCCACAGGTGTGTGTATTAACTCCGTAGTTCTTGCAATATCTTATACAGGTACTTTGTATGTCTTTATTATAGGTCAATCATAATGTATTTCAAACTTGTGGTTTGTGTAATATGTTTGATACATGCACAATTTTCAGTTGAGCGTTAGGAATTGATTTTAGAACTTGCAACTGATTCTATTTTAGTTCTTATTAATAGGATATGGATGGTTCTAAACTTGAATCTAGATTGCTCTTTTTGGGGATTAAAACTTGTATTTAAAAAGCTTTCAGTGTAGGCTGATATCTTTTTATCACCTGATCTGATCAACTGTTTCATCAGATAATCTTTATTGGTGTGCTTAACATCTTACATATATTTATAACCAAACATGCTTTCAGTTAATTGACTAATTGCACAAATTCTGAGTCATTCAAGATGTGACAAAAGCTCCTTTTTTCTCCGCCTACTGATCCAAGGAGCATATGTTAATTAGTTGATTACTATCTAGGTAATAGGTTTCTGTAAATTACAGCCTTTTTAGAGAAAAAAATAAATAGATAATCTACTTTATTATCCATTAGAATGCTATAGTTAATTATTATTGCCTTTCTGTTGAATTTTGGTAGCCTCCTTGTTTTTTGCTGTCAAAATTGTCATCACAATATATAATTAATTTCTTGAACTCATGTGAGTAGTTCTGATCCTAGATTGTGCATTTTATCCCAAAATTTTCCATTACATTCAGAGGTAGCAGTAATAAGTTTTTGAAAAAGTAGTAAATTACAAAATTCCCCAGATGTAGCCCCATATGTGCAAATAAGCAAATAAAGCAATATAATAGCCTTGATTCAATTTTCTCTAGGCAATCTCAAGCGCATTATAGCAGGTTATTAAACAGACTCCTAATTTGAAATATCCATTTTAAAATGTTCAGTTAAACATCTTATACATAAACTCTGACAATTTAACAAATGAGAAAAAAAATGATCCAATTAGCAAAATGTAGTCCCGGATGTGCAAATAAGCAATCTAATAGCCTCAGTTCACTTTTCTAGGTGATTTCAAGAGCATTATAGAGAATATCCAGTTTAAACTGAAATCCATTTAAAATTCCTAATTCATACATCTTCTCATACATAAACTCTGAAACATTCTTTTTTAAAATAGATAATATTAAAATTCGAGTATTGTTAACGAGGATAGATCTGGTGTTAATATTCAGGGAATATAATTTGTGTTAATACATGATAATGCAAGAGAACCTTGAGATACATGTTCTGAACTTCTGATAATTTCGTCAATCCTTTGTAGCTAATTTATCCACAGAGGGTTACTCTAATCTTCTCTCTGAATATCCGTCTGGCGTGTACTTTGGTTGGGCGGGAGTTTCTAAGCGAGGGATTTACAAGATGGTCATGAGCATAGGCTGGAATCCTTACTTTGACAATCCAGAGAAGACTATAGTGAGTAAAACCTGACCATTTCTGAGATCTACACTGTTTTGCTCTATTTCTAACATATATTGTTCGTTGTTTGAAGGAACCTTGGTTGCTTCACGAGTTTGAGGATGACTTCTATGGCGAAGAATTGTGCCTTGTTGTTGTTGGTTATATACGACCTGAGGTTTTTTGTGCTATTCGTAAATTTTCCTCATCCTCAATCCATCCTACTCTTAATTTGTACCATGACTCCGGAACATTTTGTCTTCAATTTTTACAGGCCAATTTTTCTTCTTTGGAAAGTCTTGTAGCAAAGATTCATGAGGACAGGATAGTAGCAGAGAATGCTCTCGAGCTTCCAATGTACTCAAAATACAAAGATGATCTATATTTAAAGAGCTTGCTGGAAATGGAGACCACTTGTAGCAGCAATCCATAAGTCAAAAGCAATATTTCAATTACACATCAAGGAATAATAATCTATCATACCCTATCTATTAGATTCTATAAAAGAATGAGGATGCTAATCTATTATGAGCCTGAAGCACACTGAAGAAACAAATTTCTACTTTTCATGGGAATATGTAGGAAGAAAAGCAGAAATTGGTATTCATTTTCTAAATCTTGTTTAACTCAGTGTAAATGTTTATGGTCTTTGTTCTAGGATCATGTATGCTCTTGTTGGCTAGATAAGCATAGTGAAATATGTATTCAGAAATTTCGATAATGGTTACGGTGCATCTAGCAATCTGTTGCAGACTTGCAGCTTGTTTGTTACATGGACAAAAATCTAAGTCATGCGGTCATTATTATGTAACATGTATTGTTGGATATGTAAAATGACCATGGTTTACTTGTAATCATGAACTAGTTTTAACCCTGTTACATGTTCAAATTTTTGTTTTTCACAAAAAAAAAAAAAAAAAAAATTATTAGTATTTATATATTATCCTTCTTGCAAGGCATCATTAAATTGAAATACATGAATTATGAAATTGAATTAAAAAATAGATTATAGAAAAGAAAAAGACATGAAGCGTAAATATTGATAAGAAATTGAAGCATTTACGGAGAAAATTAAAAATACCAAGCAATAATTGAGAAATAATACAATTGAATTTTTTTTTTTTTCTAAAAAGGCAAAATTAAATAAATAGAAAATGATAAGAATGATGACACGTAGATTTTAAAGTTTAAGTAACTGCACTTGAAAAAAAAAATTATATCATTCATTTAAAACATATATGCTATATATTTAAGATATAGATGATATCTAAAATTTCTAAACAAATTGTAACAAGTAATAAGGAATATAAAGGGCTTATTTTGATTGAATGTTTTATTTCAAGGGCATTTACATGATAAGTTAGATGATATGGATTTTGATAGATCTTGATCACACATCAACTCATAGATTTTTATTAGATTGATTTTGCATTAAATAAATTGTAATGGTAGTAGTAGTAGTAGTATTGTTTTAAGCGTGTGATTAGTTGTAATTGGGCCTAAATTTAAAGTAGTTAATGGGCTTTAATTGTAACAAGTAATAAGGAATATAAAGGGCTTATTATATGGTGCCGAGTAGTATGGCGGTGGAGAGAATGTCTAATACACTCCTCATTGTCTATAAATAAGAGAGCTTGTATTCATTTAAGAGGGTGTATTCGTTGTCTAATACACTCCTCATTGTCTATAATTGTAACAAGTTAATGAAAGATTAGTCTTGTGCTTAAAGAGTTTGTCTCCTTTGGATGGTTTGTCCTTCAACTCCTAGCAAGTCTAGTGTGTGTAATAGGATTTTCTAGGATTCAAGGTCCTTCGTGGTGTCTCCCTTTGGATGCTTGAAGATCCTTTGGTGGGAGTGTGTGTCACCAAAATCAAAGTTAAATTCATTTGTTCATTTTTCACATTAATCTCATACAATTTTTGAATTTCAACCTAATTCAAACCTTCAAAGATCTTACATAAACTTCAAGATAGTATTTGGTTTTGTTCACCCTACATTTGAGGCACCAAATACACATCAAATTTTTTTGTAATCCAGATATATTGAATTTGTTTGAGTCGCAATTTGGTTGTATTTTGAGTAGTCTCGAGTGTAACACCCTGAAAATTTCCTACTTGAAAACTCTAAATATTATTTAAAATTAGGACATAAAATATTCTTGAAAAGAAATTTCCAAAGCATTACCGCCACGTGTGAAAACATTTCAGTTTATTCAAAATTTTGCAGCGGAAGAAAACTTAAATCAAACTTGATCTCAAAAATAAAGCTAACTAGTTAAAGCTTACAGTCAAGTAAAATTTTAAAACCCTTAATTAGAAAATAATTGTTATTTGAAATAATTGAAATAACATTTTAAGATAAGCTCAAATACAATAATCGTAAACTCTCTCTTCACACCGATCCCAAGACCATGCGTATGCTGAAAACTTGAACATCACATCATCAAGCTAACTTGTGCAATTCTGCTCCCAATAATACAAGTATATATATTGGTTCATCATAGGGTCATTAAGGCGAGGGTCATGACCAAAGAAGACACACACAAAAGCACGTAATCAACAAAAGCTGAGTACATATATACAACAAGATATGCACATATAATATAACATAAATAGATAATGCAAATGATAACCTGCTCTACACTATATGACCAATCCCATACATTCCTAGACTCTATCAGTTTATAAGGAGATTTGGATTCAACATCGAACGGGTTTCCAAAGATAAGTAACCATGCCCACCAGAGCCCCACTCGGTTGCAAGTCGAGTGGTAAAAACGATGCCACATAAGAGTGGCGGGATCCCAGGCCAAAATAATAAAAATAAACAAGGGTGAACAATGTTTTGTACCCCTTGTAGGAAGCTATTTAGCTTCCCCCATGTGTTCATACTCAAGGTGTATATGTTCCAAGAGTTTTGGTGTGAATCCTCTTTCGCTTTACGTGATTTATCATATTTAATTAGTAATTGTGAAGACTCACCCCACACAAGACATCACACAACATCAATGCAACACACAACACACTTTCCGTTTTTAAATCCTCTAGGTCTAGGTGATCACATAACCAATTTTATTTAGCCAATCTTTCTACCGAGTCTCATTCTCCCAGAGGGAGCGAGTAAAGATCCTACCCAGTCCTTTAATGCCCATGGCCCCACACAATGGTGGTAAAATAATATTAATGTCTACTGGCCCCACATTACGTGGTATAAAGGTTCATAATTGAACTCATATTCCAAACCGTGGTAAAATAAGCAACTCAGGACAACGTGTTGTAACAATATAAATTTTCCTTTCCACAACCACAGATATAACATATAACTAGTCACCACAGTACGAATCATACCCGAACATGATACTACATGCAAGCAGCTTCCTGAGTACATACGTACCTGGTATAATAATTCCGACTAGCCACAATTAACGGAATTCCCTGAATTCAAAGTCTCCTACAATAAAATATGGGACTAATTAATTCCCTTGGATATATAAACTATTCTAAGTATATATTACAAAATTCCAGCTTCTATAAAATTCGAAAAATTATTTTTAATCCTTTTTTTTAATTCAAAAATTACATTATTGTGCCTCTATTTAAAATACCAAGACGACGTTTAAATAAATAGATAAAACATCGAGTAGGCGTGATTATTCAAAAATCCCAGCCCCGATAAAACATTTAAAACCCTTCCGAAACGTCCCGAAAATCAAATTTTAAAGTTTTAACAACACCCGACAGGTTCCTAAGACTACCGGAAACCCTCATACGCAACTAACAACTAAAATCTTTGAAATCATACTATTTTTTCCAAAATCACAGCAACTTTTGAACCAAATAAAATCTATAAAATCAGCATTTTAAGTCCAACTTTGCATAAACCACAAATACGTTTCGCATGATATTTTTTTTACCCAAAAATATTCATTAAAACATTAAATACAATAATTTAAATAAATTTCAGAATAGTATCACTTATTAAAACACCTTTAAAACATTGGAAACACACTTTTCAAATCATAAAAATATTATAGTTCAAACCCTAAGAATTTATAAAATCAAGCCCTTCTTCATAAAAACCAATCCTAATACATTAAATCATAAAACACAAATAAATCAGAATAAAGAAATAAAAATCAGAATTTATAACATCAAAACATATTCAAATCAATAGATTTAAATTCAGATTTAAAACTAATTAAACAAGATTAGTTTAAGATATAAAAAAAAATTAAAGAAAAGGGAAATTATTATTATTATTATTATTATTTTAAACAGCAATATCGGCAGTTTGCAGCAACGAGCATGACAGAGGCGGTGGACGCGGCGGCGCTGCAGACGGCTTGTTCAACGTCTGTGCGTCGGCAGTTCCGGCGGTGGTGCTCGGTGGTGGTGCACGGTGCAGCGAGAAGATTTTTTTTTTCATATGCAGTTCGACAGAGAGAGGGAGACAGCAGCGGCGGCAAACCGGCGGCAAGGCTGTTCCTCGGCGGTGACCTCCGGCAGGGCTGGCGGTGGTCTGGTGGCAGCTCTGGCTGGCGTGACTACTTAGGGTTTTTCTTTGTTTTTTTTTTTTTCTCTTCCTGATGTATTACGAGTGAATTGTTGTGCTTTTTTTTTTTTTTTTTTTTTTTTCTTCTTATTTAGGGTTTTGATCTATTTTAGGTTTACGCTATGGGTATATATACTACTAGGTCCAATTTGGATTTCCCGCTGGGTTGGGCTTGTGACAGTGGAAATAAAACTATTAACCTTTTTTTGAATCAGAATATTTTATTTTTGTAAACGACGCCTAAAATACATAATTAAAACCTTTAATATTATTTCCAAATATGATTTTATAAAATTGCTTTATAAATATACATAAGTTATTTAAATACCCAATAATAATATTTTGTAAATATTAACTTTAAACCATTTACACTACTACAAAGGCATGCTTTCTCAACACAATATCCTCGACACATAAGGATAGTGTCATTAGATACTTTTGGGCTCCGCGTTTTCTCGACGCAGCTTTGTGTTGAAGTAAAGTGTAGTCACAAAAAAGTTTTGAGAATGCTATGAATGGATCACTTGCCACACACGTGATATGAGGCATGACTAAACAATGAAAAAGAAACTCCCCACTCCCCACTCTATTAACCCTAACTATCAAAGAGTATATCAGTTCCCCGTTTTATCAATATCCTCTGGATTGAATTCTTCATCAGTTACCTCTCTATAGTCAATTTCTCTCTTCACCGCATTTGAATCACTAAATTTTTTTACGTTTAAATAAGTTCATGTGCAGAATTCAGCCACTACAAACAAATCTGGCGCAATCGAGCAATATATTGAAACGCTACAAAGACCAAATCCTTTTCATTCGAAGCTATGAATTCAAGCCATTCCTCCAGGGCTCCTCGATTTCGTCTCACATATATTCTGCAAACTCACATCTTACTGGTATGAAATTTTGTACTAATTTCTAGGTTTTTGTGTCCAAAGTTTTGGGCTTTATGGTTCAGTATTGTCAATTAGGGCATTCATTTGTTTTCCAGAACGAGAAACGCTGAGATGAAAGGATACATTGAAGGAATGAAAAATCAAAAAAGCAACACCAGGAGTTAAGGAAGGCAGGAAAGAAGAAAGGTGAGCCCAAGGGGTTGGAATTTCTAGTAGGTATGTAAAATTGGTGCTCCAGTTTGCTTAAGACATTATTTGGTATCATTTTTCAAGGAACTCTTTATTCAATTATTCTCTCTGTTTGTTTTAAGTTTTTTATTTTATTTTAAAGGTTTTAATTGGAATTGTTTGTGATGAAAGATCTGATTGAATGCTTGGAGTTCATTTTTAAGATCTTTTACTGTGCAATTATATGCTAAATCTAGATTTAAAGTTATTTCGGACTTTTTTTTTATATATTTTTAGAATTTGATCCTGTTATGGCTAGAATATGTTAATGGCTAAAAATATTTTTTCTAATTTATTCCATTGTTGTTATTGTTTCATTATTCGACAACTACAAGGGAATGGCCATGGGATGTTGTCAGTTTTTATGGGATGTCGGTTGAATATGAAAGTCTGATAGTTTTATAATCTAGTTGAGATCATGATTACTTGATTGTTTGATGATCATATAGTGGAAGATTATTAGTGATTGGTATTACCTTGGTTACGTACCTAAATTGATGAATGACTATTGATTATAATATGCTCTATAACAATTGTTTTTCTTTTTAAGCTTCATATTTTTGTTCCTATTTTAAGTATTACAGACTAGTTGGAAAGTTGAGCTTATTGCACCTTTAGTTCTATTCCTTGACCCCCTTCCTCACACATCATACACCTTGTCCCATTTACCAATTTTCCTTCCAACATTATCATCATTATTTTACATAGCAATATATATATAATTCTATTCTATCAAACTAAGCATACGAATAATATGTTTGAAGCAACTAATTTCATAGTTGTAATTCTATTGCAAATTGTGTTTACCTTATGGAGCCTTCTTAGAACAACTGCCATACATTATGCTCATTACCAAAATACCTACCATCCAAATCCAAATAAATAAAAAGTACCAATCCAACCCAAAATTGTAAGTGTTGTTTGAGTTAAGATTTTCCAGCAAACACATTGTTCAAAGTAAAAGACAGTGAGATGAACTGACCGAATGATTAATTCAAAGAAAGGGTCTAGAGATAATAATTGTGCAAGAATGGCCAAAGAATCCTTAGAATCTAGCATAATTATTCTTAAGCTAAAAAGAAAAAAGATTTATTAGGATTTATTTTTAAAGCCACTTTTCTTTGAAATGGTTTCATATTATATTTCGGTTTAATGGATAGAATGATGTGAAGTCTCGGGCTGAAATGTTAAAGCGTAGATATTCAGATGGTTCGAAGTCCAGTCTAGAGATTGAAAATGAGCCTTTTCAGGTTATTATTAAATAACCTTTAATTAAAGGTATTCTTCTCATTATGTTTCTTTATGTTGCTGCTTCTGTGTTTTTTTCCTATTTGTTGTTAGTTGGGTGTATGATGAAATATGGTTATTATGTGTGCTTGTTGATTAGGATAATGAATTGAAATTGTTTTTGCAAAATCACTTTTTATTGTGATAGATTCTGGTTAACTTGGAAACCATTCATGTCAACAGTAATTGTGTTCTGCAACTAGGGGTGAACTTTAGCGGGTACCCGGTTTTAGCGGGTCAGATCAGGCAGGTACCCGTACAACAATGGTGCTTTTGTTGTTAAAAGCTCCTGACTTGCTGAAATTTTGAATTAGCATTACAAAATTGAACTTTTTTCAACTATAGTTTCCAAGAATTCCAACTTTGCAATCTATCAAACAACAATACAACATCCCTCAATATTATATATTAACTAATAATAATGAATTAGGTCTGCCTTCCCTACCTCTACATATTTGAATACATTTGCCACTACTACACACTAGTTACCTAATAATTAATTTGCCATGCTTAATTTAGAACAAAACAAAAGATAGATTGATAGTAGCCGGAATTGGACCTGAGCATATCACAAGCTCACTGCAACATATATAATTATATTATAGAATTATAAATTAATTAATAATCTAAACAAATAATTAATTAGCAGTTTAATAGTCTGCGTATATATATAATTATAAATTGAGAATAGATAGTGGTATATTTCACATATTTTGTTCAAAATTATTAGTATTTTCATATAAAAACACCTTATGTGACAATGTTCCTTAAAAAATAATTGATTAGCTAGAAGAAAAGACATTTTGTTTTGATAATGAGTAAGAAATAGACAGCAAATTATGTGTCCAATAATGATTAGCAAGAAACTCTGTTTTGTATTTTTTACATATTTCACATTGCATATAGATACTAGATTGTGGTTGGAACTGGACCTGAACATATCACAGGCTTTTTTATTTTATTTTTAGATCTGCTTGTATTATCAACTGGGTATTGATTACTTGTTGCAGCAAGATCAAGTATGGGAAATATGCTCTTTTGTTCTTTGGGTTTCCTTATATAGTTTTTGGATAGATCCAAACCCTATAACTAAGGCTGCATCTTTGATGTGTTTTACTCCCATGCTGCTATGTTTTGTTTTTATACTTTGAATTTTTATATTGTAACTTTACTTATATATTATATTTTCGTAAGGTACACAACGATGTTGCTTGTGATGATGAGGCAAATATTGAGACCGAAGATGAAAATCGAGTAGATGCGCTTAGAGTACAACAACCAAGCAAGGAGCCTTAAATTATATTTATTACTAGCATTTAGTTTTTTGGTTTTTTTCTTCTCCTGATTGTACTTTTTTAAAGATATGTATGGTGATCTTTGAAAACATACTATACTTTGTGGAAAAATTTTATTCTAGTTGTTGATTAGTATTGTACTTGACAGATTTACGATATTGAATATATTTTATTTATAATATACATGTATATAATCTGGAGTATAATTTGGTATATTAATTTTTACATTATCCATTATTGTTTGGATATCTATTATTACTTCATTTTTTATTGTCTATTATATATAGTTGCTAACACAAAAAAGTGTTGAAATCACAACATTGGAATCATCAATACTGTATTTTATAATACTTTTAGTGGTTTAAATCCCAACAAATAAAGATGTTCAAAGTATGTACACTTAAATGTGTCCAGAAACATGTTGAGAATCTCAACACTTAACCGTGTCAAGAAAAGTGTTGAGAATCCCAACACTTCATCATGTTGACAAAAGTGTTGAGAATCTCAACACTTAATCATGTCTAAAAAAGTGTTGAGACTCTCAACAATTGTCCGTGTTGAAACTCTCCACGGCCGAATTTTAGACACTTTGCATATGTGTTGAGAATTATAATCTCAACACTTTTAAGTGTTGAGAAATAGCCTAAAATAATTTTTGTCACCAAAACCAAAGTTAAATTCATTTGTTCATCTTTTACATTCATTTCATACAATTTGAATTCAAAGTTAACCAGAATCTATCACAACAAAAAGTGATTTTGCAAAAACAATTTCAATTACTGTTGTGGAACACAATTACTGTTATAATGAATTAATTAATTAATAGCCTTTTCAGGTTATTATTAAATAACCAAAGCTTTGAATTCAAAGGAGCAAAGTTGGATTTGCCATTATCTTTTGATGTGATGTCGGAAATTGTTTATGAGAAGGAGTACATTAAGTCCACTCCAATGTCTATTATAGAGTTGACTTTTAATGATAATAGTGGTCATGAAATAAAGAAAGTCGTGAATGAAGAAAAGCAAGGGAACATGCACTTTTACAGATTTAGTATGTCTTGAACTAGTGGCAATTGAGAATGAGCAACTAAAAAAAATGCTTTCATGAATTTCGTGATGTGTTTCATCTAAAGGCTTATTATGATGATGATAATGACTTTAATACTACTTTAAAGGACACAACGAAAGTTACATTCAATTTATTCATCTTTTCAAAATCATGTCATACAATTTCTGAAATTCAACCAATTCAAACCTTCAAAGATCTTACTTAAACTTCAAGATAGTATTTGGTATTGTTCACCCATCATTAGACACACCAAATACACATCAAATTGGTATCAGAGCTACCACAAGAATTGCTACATCAACTTGAATATGATGAATTGGTAAGAAGAATTTGGATGATCTCATGGTCTTACAACACTTGGGACAAGTGTTCTTTCAAGAGGGGGAGTATGATACGGATTTTAATAGATCTTGATTACACTTCAACTCATATATTTTTATTAGATTTATTTTATTTTCGATTGATTTTGCATTAAATAAATTGTAATGGTAGTAGTAGTATTGTTTTAGACGTGTGATTAGTTGTAATTGGGCCTAAATTTAAAAATGTCAATGGACTTTAATTGTAATAAGTAGTAAGGAATATAAAGGGCCTATTATATGGTGCCTAGTAGTATGGCGGTGGAGAGAGTGTCCAATACACTCCTCATTGTCTATAAATGGTAGAGCTTGTATTCATTTAAGAGGTTGTGTTGTTAATGAAAGATTAGCCTTGTGCTTAAAGAGTTTGTCTGTTTTGGAGGGTTTGTCCTCCAACCCCTAGCAAGTCTAGTGTGTGTCATAGGACTTTCCAGGATTCAAGGTCCTTAGTGGTGTGTCTTTTTGAATGTTTGAAGATACTTTGATGGGAGTGTGTGTCACCAAAACCAAAGTTAAATTCATTTGTTCATCTTTTACATTCATCTCATACAATTTCTAAATTTCATCCAAATTCAAACCTTCAAAGATCCTATTTAAACTTCAAGATAGTATTTGGTATTTCTCACCCAACATTTAAGGCACCAAATACGCATCATTAGATGTATAATATAAATATTTAAAATGAATATATTCTTATAGTTATTTGTCCCTGGATAAGAATAAGGACTTCCATGAGTCGTAGAGCGTGGTGTGGTGTTGGAGGTTTTGGCCTTCAGTATCATGAACCACGTCTCGAATCTTACTGCACGCATTTATAAGGTTATCAATACCTAATCTTCCCTTTTACATATACGTGTGTTGGCTAAATTGAATTGGGTGACCTGCAGTAGGGTCCGGTTCAATGTTTGATATCATCTACATTATCATATTAAAAATAAAAGAAAAAAGAATCCCATGTCTCTTCTCCAAAAATCTGAAAGTTTTTTTTTTTTTTTGTTCTTTTATCATTTCTGTAAACCAATTATAAGACTACAAAGTTAATAGTCCCTTTCCATCCCATTCTTTTACTTGGAAACAAACCAAATAAGTTGTAAACCAATTATAAAAATTTGAATTTTGCAAAGTATCTTATCTAAAAAAACAAGTATATATTTTTAAAGATTAGTTAAAGGAAGAAGATTTAGGAGAAAATTCAAAGCAATAAAATTGGGTTAAATCCTAATATATAGAGGTAAAAGAATAATTGCAAAATTATTTTTTAGAGAATAAATAAAATTTCTTTATATCTAAAATAAAACATAACTTTTTATAAGTTTCATCATTTTAATGACTATATAATATTCCTGTTGAGTACCACGCTAGGGCTATTCACAAACTGGTTTAGATTATAAGTTGGACCGAAAATGGACTGATTTAGACCACATTGGTCGATTCGGTCTCCTGTACATAAAAAATGGAAACTTCATTCCATTGGTCCTGTTCAAACTCAAAATTTTTCGTTTCAGACTAGTTTGAATAGGAATATATAAAATATACTTCCTCCGTTTTTTTAGTTTACTCACATGAGTTTGGATAAAAATCAAGAAGTTATTGGAGAAAAAGAATGAAGTTCTATAAAAAGCAAGAGAGGATATGGAAAAAAGAGAAAAAGGATAATTTTATTGAAATTAGTCAAAAATAGGAGAGAAAAAGAAAAAACTTGGTTAACCCACATGGTAGACTACCCACTGTTAATTGAGAGTATTAGGGAGTAGTGATAGTGGAACCCCACCCAACTTAATAATATTTTAATGTTGTATTAGTAGTGGGTAGGTAACCCACCGGGTAGATGTAATAATGTCCGAGAGAAAATATGGAAAATGCACTTGGGAATCATAAATTAATAAATGTAGAAAAATAAATGTAAGAAGTGAGTAAATTAAAAAAAAATCGAAGAAGGAAAGTGATTAAATTTTTTTTAAAAAAAAATGGAGCGAGTATAATAGAAAAATACTGTAAAAATTTCGTCTGATACAAAGCCAAACCGGATCGGGAAAAAATATAATTCCTTCGTTAAAAAAAAAACTCACAACAACTTCCATTTTGAGATATTTCAAAATAAATGCAACAAATTTTTATGGTAAACTTTTGCTATTTAAAAAACATAAATTTTGCTATTTAAAAAACATAAATATCCTTACTAATTTTTTAATTGTCCCTACATTTCTCTGTCTTTAATTATTTAATTGTCCCTACATTCTCTTATCACTTCTTTAATTGTCATCACTTTTCTCTCCATTTATTTTAATCAACTATCACTCACTTTTTCTAATTACCCACAATAAAATAAATACAAACGAGTCCTTGCCGTAACAATTGTTGCTTTTTTTTTTTAAACAGATGTAGTATATTTTTTTTATTGTTAAGAAACGGGTTCAAATCGACCCAATCCAGACCGAACATTATCGGTCCAGTTTAGGTCCAAAAATATTTGAATTCCGACCCCCGGGTCCAACATACAGGTTCTGGAATCTGGATCGGTAGTCCTGAACCCATGGACTGATTATAAACGACTTCAATCCATCCAAAAATTGTTCATGAGTGCTTATTTCATTCAAAGGTACAAAACAAATGTGACATTGGTTAAATATAGAGAGTAAAAATCACTAAATATTTACAATTTTTTGTACAAAAATCAATTGAGATCAAACTTTAATGAGATATGATCTCATTCCACGTACATACATTAGTGTATAAATCACACCATAACAATACATTGGTTGTGACATTCATTCATAATACAGTTGAAACTAGTATGATATATGATGGCATATCATAAATAGCAATGAAGAAAGAACAAGATGTAAGGAATGAATTATTATTTGGCCTGGTCTCCAGGGGGCTTCCCACATCGATCTTGTTTATCGCATCCTCTCTTCCATGGATTGGCAGGTTTTATGTTTCCGGAACATCTTCCGGTCTTCCGACATTCCTCATCTCGATCTCCTTTCGTAATTGGCCCATAACCTATATATTCTGCATCACAAACTTCAATTATCACACACCATGCTACCATTAAACCCACCAACAACAACACCTTTGTATTCTTATTCATCATGCTCCCCATTTTTTTATTTTTACTTTTCAAAAAAATTTAAAAAATAAAATCAATTATTACTATGTTTTAGAACCTATTTAATTTAATTTCCTGTTGTAATTATATTATATATAGTGGCGCGCAATTAATGTATATACGTTTTAAAAAAAAAAACACATGAATCTATTTTTATAATTTTTGTAAATGTGCTTAAGATCATGGATGATTAAAAATAAAAACATGAATGAACCAATGAAATGTTTGACGCATCTAGAGAAAACCCTTGCTTCACCACTATTCTGAAATCTGAACAAATTTATGGCAATCCACATATTTTTCCACCTAGAGAAAACCATATTTAGGAGGGGCATTAATTTGGCATAAATCCAATGATTGTGGAATTTGTTGGTTCTAAATCATCTACAGTTCACACTTGATATTGGGCTAGGTTTGGTTTGGTTATTTATTTTTATTTTTTTTAATAGTAAGGCCCTTCTACTCTTCTAGGCTAATCTATCTATTTAATAATTTAGGAGTCACTTTACATAATTGCATGAGAGGCCTCCAAAACCCAAACGCGGGGGGAGGGCTTCTCATGCAATTCCTCCTAAACGACCCCATATTTTTAAATTTAATGTTTAAAAAATGGTAAATATCCATAACTAAAAAAATTTACTCTTATTTCACCAAAAAAAAATAAAATATGGTAACAAACACTAAATAAAGTGGTATTTCATATATACTCATTGGTATAACAAAAATTACATTTTGATTTCAAAAAAATGACATATATGTTATCATAAAAATTTAACTCAATTGTTAAATACCGCCCAAAATTACTCAATAGTCAATACCGCCCGTATTTTAACCTCAACTTCCTAAACTACCCTCACCTATTTATCTGACCCAACTTAACTCCCCTCCCCTATTTAACACACCCCCAGTGCCCTCCCCCTTCCTTCACGCTTTCCTACTGACAGCCAGCCCCTTCCACTCCACTTTTTTTCCCCTTAATTTTTAAAAAATGTTACTTTTTAAATACTTCTATTAGTTTTTTTTGCGATCTCAAAATTCGTTAACAACATAGTTTGACAATAAAATTAATAAGTTTCCATAAAATTGTAAAAATACAAAAACTTTTAAATAATTTTTTTTTTATTTTTTTAAAATTTAATCTAGTTTTTTTTCCCTTTCACTATTATGATACTAGCCTTGTATGCACGCTTTACGTGCGATGATATTTTAAATGTATCTTTTAATTTATCTAAAAATACAAAAAAAAAAAAAAGAAATGTGGTTGGTTAAAAAAAATTGAAATATTTTCCAATTAACATTCATTCACATGATTATAAATAAATTTTTTTCTTTTCATTCGGTCATCCCACAAGAATCTACAAAAGAAAATTTTATTTACTATATTTTATCAGCTATCAAATTTTTACGATAATCGAAAAATAAATTTTTAATGTGACAAACTATATTAATATGGGTGTCTATTTATAGATAATTAAAAATTAAAATTTTTGGTATTTTTCTTTTATTTTTATAAATTTTATATCTTGTAATATTCTTATTTTAAAAAGTTAAAAAATAGTAATAACTTTCCTTAATAATGAGGAGTGATGTTAATTGCATTTTTGGAAAGTCTTGGGGGGCAATGTGGACTTTTTCGGGGGGACACCATAGCTCCCCCTTGGCTTATATAATAGAGATTTCAAATTGAGTAAATAATTTAAATCTCTAAAAAAATTATTATTTATAAATAAATTGAGTGATTTTACAATTAATTGTACTTGCAATTTTTAATATTGTGATTACTTATTTTAAATAAGCCTATTAATAATTTGAAAAATCAAATATCATTATGAAAGATTTTTTATACACAAATAATAAAATTGCCCCCACTTGACAAACAATTTTAAAGGATGAGTAAGGGTAGTGTGGTAATTCACTAGGACACCGCCACAACCTCACCCCTTCCCCTATATAATAGATAGATATATATACCTCTTCTTTTTTGTATTTTTAGGTTAGTTTGAACTATTCATTCCATATAAAATTTGAATTTATTTTTTGGTTATGACCGGGTAACAAATGGGACGTAAAAGGACAAAGGGAATTAATGATGAACACATGGAGATAAAACAGAGAAGGCATTGTCCATAATAATATTACCAAAAAAAAAACCCACAAATTATTGACTGCCCATAATAAGAAACACTAGCCAATATGATTAATAAATTAGGGAGGCAGTTTTAAGAGAGGAGACTTATATGTGGGTCATACAAGCTAAGGGCATCCTATACTCCAAAAGAAGCCCCTCTCCGAACCCACGAGTTATTGACTGTCCATTGTTTCAGCAGAAGCATGTACTCAATGCTCAGCCGTGAGATGAACAATAGGCTCAGTTTATAGATAGAAGTATTTACTAATTTATTTAAACAAGTGCAACAATCTATCAAAAACTTAATCCCACAAGTGGAGTCGAAATAAAACAAGTTTGTGTATTTGGAGAACATTTCAAAAATGCATTACCATGCATTACAACTTAAACAATCACTGACTACTTTCAGTCGGGAGGCTTTTTTTCCATTTTTACCAACTTATAAGACCCTAATAGATTAGTGGTTAAGAGTTGAATTCTTTCTTTACCACATAGATCATGGGTTCAAGCTATGGTATCAACCATCATCAACAACTTACAAGACCCTGCTTAAAAGGCTTGCCTACTCAGGACTCATGAGCTTTCATCAGAGCAGACGAAGTGGACTGTCTTCACAAGTTCACGGGGCAGGGGGCTTAGTTTTAAAAGGCGAAGGCGCGCACCTTTTCTATGCAAGGCACATGTATTTATTTATTTATTTATTTTTTTCAAATTATTTTTTTCTTTGATTGTATTTATTACTAATTCAAAAGATCCCTAATAATTTATTTATTTCAGATAATGACATAATCTCAATTTTAAAAAATGTCAATTATTCTTCAATTTATGGCTTAAATCATAGCTATTTTCCTAAGGCACACTTTTGCGCCTTACCATAGGCGATTAGAGGGGGGCGCCCTTCATAGTTGACTGAGCCTCGCCTAGCTAAAGCCCATTTCTCTGAGCTTTGGAGCGACACACTTGAGGCACATATTTTTTTAAAACTAAGACAGGGGAAAGGTTTACTTATATGTAGGCATCATATGAGCTCTCCACACTACACATTAGCCCCCATGCACTTAAAAACCTATATGTTACTATGTCTTCAATCTGAGTAAATTAACATACATATTAGACTTATTGGTACTCTACCTTTTGAATGGGCATGGCTCAATTATTGGGTAATCAACAAAGGAACATCTATCACACCACAAAATGGGACCGTTCAACAGATACTACGAGTTACAACATAATTATTGATAAATTTCAAGACTTAGGCTATCTACCCTTCAGCTTATTATTACAACTTAGATCAAACTATAGTACCACACCAGATACTACGTATTTAGATTCAACTAAATGATATATAACATTCTTTCATCATTAAGATCTATGATTGCATGTTGATACAGATTCTAGAAATTACATATTAAAAGACTACACAAAAATGGATTTCATCTAACAAGAACTCGGACCATACTGTTTATATTAATGTACTTGCATTAAAATGCAGTCAAAGTTTAGTCATTAAAAGATAAAATTCAATTAGACCAATCAAATCAGGTGAAGAAAACTTACTCTTAAACTTTTAAAAGTCAATCATGTGTCCAAACAAAAGGAATGAACCCCAATAAGCACTGTGTGAAACATAAATATGAAGCATTAGTTGAAAATTTAGTTCTTTTATTATAAAATAGAAAAGGGGTAATAAGTAAAAATTAAGATTAGCTATATTACAGTGTACCTGTATGAAGGCCTTACGAGCCCACATCTGAAACAGCAACATAACCTGTAACAGGAAGAATGGAGGATACTTAATAAGTGCGGATAAGGACTACAACTAGTAATTATTCATTCATGACAAAGACTTTTATGGCCATCAAGTGTATAATAACTACATAAGAAGCCACACACAGCAGAATTTCAGTATATGTCGATTCATGAAACGCATACATAACATAGAAACCCGATGTACCATCAGCACATTTTTAACAATTTTTCCATCAAAGCAACAGCAACAACAAGATTGCATATCATGCAAATCAAAATTCACTGGTTTAAGAAATCAACAGAATACAACCTTGCCTTGCCCCATCAATAACCAAGAATTTTGATTCAAATTTTCGATCATCTCAACACGAGTTAAAACTCAAAATCCATTCAAGCTTCCACCTAGCTAGTTATACATTGCAATAAAAACCATAGGAAAGAAATTGAAAATTCTTATTAAAAGACTACTATCACTAAATGAAGGTATAAGAGATATATCATTTGCCCTTCAAATTGTCTTACATAGAAAAGTCATCATCACCACCTTTAGGCATCGTCGCATTGATTCAATTGATTCTATGAAACAACCACATAAGCAAGTACCTATTTCATGCCACACACAAATTCACAAACTATTACACCACGACACCAAGAATAACACCCATACTTCGTTGAAACTGAAAAGGTTACATTGTCTCTAATCATACCCTTCATTCTGCTTAAAGGTCTAATATGGACAACAATTGCCAATTGAGAGTTAAAGCAATCTTTCATTTTCTTTCAATGTGTCTCAAACTCTAAAATAACATTATGCATCACCCCCTTTGTATTATTGAACTTAATCACACATCCAAGACAACAATTTCCTTGCTTCATCAGATTCACACAAATAAATGCAGAACAATTACCATCCTCGATTCACACAAATAAATATAAAAAATATTAGATTCTAGTAATACTTCATTAATGCCAAAAGGTCTTATATGGTCATCATAAGAATACTAATTAGATAAGAAGCCACACATACACCAACATTTCAGTTAGTGTCCGTTCATGAAGCAATTACATGACATAACATTCCCTGTAAAAAGGATATTTCTCTAATAATTATCCATCCAAGCCAACAACAAAACATGAATGCATGTCACGCAAATTAAAATTGGTAGGACTCTTAGAGCTTTAAATCTTAAACATTACACAAATTTGTGTTTGTTGGTTATTATTGAGAAATGCACACTAATGCAATACCCATATCAACCCAGCAACTTTAGTGTTCGTCCTATATACAGCAAAAGCACATTATTTAAGTGCCCTGCCCATACTGGGACATAGTTACCACTTAATTTCCTTCCATGTATCATACAGAAGAACCTAATGCATCAATCCTTTATATGGAGTATCTTTTAACTCAATTACATATCCAAAAATGAAAATATACCTACTTCGTATTCACACAAATTATTGCATAAATGCTTCTATCATCACTAATAAGCTTGCCACCAACTGACCAACATCTAGTACTCCATAGTAGTTAATACTTTATAAAAATCTTTTATTCGTACATGTTTGTAGGTTTTGTACAGACATCTTGTGTATACTACATAAGAAGTCCACAGATAATCTAAACAATTCAATATCTGCCCATTTTTGAAGCAAAAGCGCAACCTTGCGCCTCCACTATACCCATGGACAACGAAAAAACTACAGGCCTATATATATATATATATAGATACATCAACAATGACCTATAGGTACATTGAGAACCAACTATAGGTACATTCAACATAAACTATACATACATTGATTAAAAATACATTTATTTTATGCCATAGATACATTGACTCCAAACTATAAAACGAGTAAAAAGGGGAAATCAAATTTAATCATTTGTTGATCAAAGGATTGTGATTGTTTATCACCACATAGCACCAAACTTAACAAAAATACAACTTTTTAAGGATTGTTACACTAATGCAATGCCCATCTCAAAACAAGACCAAGTTTTATACTTTCAATTACAGCAATAATAGCCATAAACAAGATATTTATGCTGGTTCATAAAGATGATTGCAATATACTAATGCAATACCCATAATCACCCAACAACTTTGATGTTCGTCCATATTTACAGCAGATGCACATTCTTTAAGTGACCCACCAAGAATTAGGACAAAACTTAGCAAACTTTTACATACAATATTCACACAAAGCCATCCGAACTTCAACTCAGTAATACAACTACTCTAATCATAAAACCCCGGAAAATTTTGAAAACCCACATCAAAAACTACTACTCTAATCATAAAACCACCCTTCACAAATAACACATAAAAATAATAAATAAAAAAAAGGAAGATTTAACAAGAACAGAGAAATTACCAACTGTAGGTCCAAAATTAAAATATAGCAAAGATTATTAATCAATTAATGAATGCTGAAAAGTTATGAGCTTCATTTCAAGTAAAAGTGAGTAATTTAATACATGCATATCAACCATTGAAGAAGGTTATTCACCTGCATGATTCCGAAAAAAAAAAAAATTCAATCAGTCAAACTATACAAAACTTGCAAAAATAAGGGTAAGGTTTATGGCTAAAAATTACGGGGAAAAAAAAAACCGAAAATGCGAGAAGAAAAGTGATGGGAGTTCGGAATGAAGGAAAGAACCTTCCTGGGTTCTTTTAAGAGCATGGGAAGGAGGAAGGCAAGTTAGGGCACCTTCACAGGCGCACCTGGTTCACCCAGGGCCGTCCCATAAAATTTCAAGGGATCATACAAATGGGCCCTAGTGAATGTAAAAGTTGGTGAAATTAGTCGTTTATATTTATATAAGGTGAAATTAGCCGTTTTATATAGCATAAATATAAGGCTCTGTTCTTTAGGACTGATCTTATCTGATTTGAGTTTGTTTGATCTGATCTGATTTGAATTATTTTTATTTTTTATTTTTATTTTTATTTTTATTTTTTATTTTTTATTTTTTATTTTTATTTTTATTTTTATAATTGTAATACATATTTTTTTATGAGAAATGTAATACATGATTATATTTAATAAAATAATAATAATTATTCTTATTAATAATAATTAATATAATTATTATTATTATAATTATTAATATTATAATTATTATTATGATAGCCCATTTCATTTCACCTCTTCATTCAATCTCACTCCAAAACTTCAAAACTTCAAATAATAATATTAATACTAATAATAATACTACTACTAATAATAATAGTAGTAGTAATAATCACCGCCGAAAATTTTGACCAAACCGTCACCGAAAAAGTCGACCGAATAATCACTGCCGGAAAAGTCATTCCGAAAACCGTCGTCGAAAAACTCGGTCTGAAAACCGTCGCTGGAAAAGTTGGCCGAATGATCATCGTCGGAAAAGTCAGTCCGAAAACCGTCGCCGAAAAACTCGGCCTAAAAATTGTCGCCGGAAAAGTCGGCCGAATAATCACCGCCGAAAAATTCAGTCCGAAAACCGTCGTCGGAAAAGTCATCCCCCGAAAACCGTCACCGAAAAACTTGGCCTGAAAATCGTCGCCGGAAAAGTCGGCCGAATAATCACCGCCGGAAAAGTCAGTCCGAAAATCGTTGTCGAAAAAGTCGTCCCGAAAATCGTCGCTGAAAAACTCGGCTTGAAAATCGTCCGCGAAAAAGTCAGCCGAATAATCACCGCCGGAAAAGTCGGTCGAATAATCACCGCCGGAAAAGTCAGTCCGAAAACCGTCGCTGGAAAACTCGTTCGAAAACCGTCGTCGGAAAATGTCGAGCGGAAAAACGATGCTCGAAATTAATAATAATAATAATAATAATAATAATAATAATAATAATTAAAAAAATAATAATAATAATAATAAAGAGTAATAATGTCTGATCTGATCTAATCTAATCTGATTTGAGTTTGTCTGATCTGATCTGATTACTGTAGCTTTTAAATCCAAATAACAGGGCCTAAGTAGTGAATGTAAAAGTTCAAAATTTAATTTTTCCATTGAAAATTGGAAGAGGAATGAGAGATGAAAATTGATTTTTTTTTTTTTTGGTAAATAAGAAAATTAATGAATTGAGATATGAATTTGGAAAGTTTGGATAATGAAAATTGAATTTGGAAGAGGGATAAGAAATAATTAGAAGGTATTAAATGTCTATTGCCTTTTTTCATGCAAAAGTAATTGAATAACTTAACTAGAGTATATAGGAGTATAGGATGGAGGTTACAATGCAATTTTCTCTTTTTATTCATTCTTTACTTCTTTTTTTTATTATAACTTTGGCCTTTAATTGAATTGGGGGCTCTGTGCTATTGGTCTTCTTGCTCCTCTTATGGACGGCCGTGGGTTCATCTTTGACAAAAGAGACAAGACTCTCTCTTTAGGCTATACATTGCAGACTACTTACAATCAAGCATTAAAGACAAAAAAAGCCGGCATAATACAGAAAATCAAAGTAGAAAGAGAAAAGAAAAAGAATCAAAAATATTCTTTGATAATGAAAATCATATTTAACATAAACCCATCCATACTTTAATATAGGGAAAACTTGTAAAAAATCAAACAAGAATCGAAAAACAAGAACAAACCATACGAACTAAAAAAACTAAAGAAAAAAAATGAAAAAAAAAATAAGAACCCTAAGAGCTGAGAAAACTAAGTGTCGCACATCGAGCTAATACCACAATAAATAAGACTTATGTTAGGAAAAATAAATAAGTTTTTAATTAATTGGCATGTGTTAGTCAATTAGTCAAATTAGTCAATTCTTTTATTTTTAAGTCCCATAAGGGCATTTAGGTCATTTCAGGTTTTAAGGAGTAGTCTATAAATAAACTTGTATTGCCATTTGATGGGTTTGCATTAATAAAATCAGAAATCATTTTGGTGAGTAAGCTTTCTCTCTAAACAAAGCTGGCCAAGAATTTGGTTGTGTGTGTGTGTTTCGTGATTGTAGGTGCAGCAGAGGGCCGCGAGTGGTGGTGGCGAGGCGAGACTCAGCACTTGGTATCAGAGCCGCGTGTCCGGGCAGTGGGGAAGATGGGCGGACCAACCCAGTCGCAGAGGCTGGACACCTTGGAGGGCGATTTTGCAACCCTTCGGTCCACCATGGAAGAATCGTTGCAGCAGTTGACAAATAGTATTCTGAAACAGCAAGAAGAAATGGGGGAAATTAGGGCAGAACTTCGGACCTTAATCCAGTACCACGCGGCGTCGGTGAAGGAGAGTCATCGGGAGTCGTCGTCGATCGTGGGACCTAGTCGACCACAGGAAGGCGGCACGCGGGGGGGTTGGCGGTTCAAGAAATTGGATTTACCTCTTTTTGATGGATCGAACCCGGATGGATGGATCTTGAGGGTGGAAAGATTTTTTCAATTTTATAAAATGAATGAGGAAGAGAAGCTCGAAGGGGCGGTGGTCGCTTTGGAGGGACGAGCTCTTTCATTTTTTCAGTTTGAGAATAATAGAAGGACGATAAGGACATGGGAAGATTTAAAGAAATTGCTATTAAGACGATTCCGGATAGCGGCGGCCGGGGCCACCCTCCATGCCCAATGGAGGGCCTTGCGGCAGACGGGGACGGTAGAGAATTATATTGACAAATATATTGAGTTAACTGCTCCGCTTACCAACATAGCCGAAGAAATCTCTACCGGGCAATTCTTGAACGGGCTCAAAGAAGACATTAGACAAGAAGTGGTAGTTCTTGAACCCACCTCCTTGGACCATGCCATGGAGTTGGCCCTCAAGGTCGAAGGTAAGATGAATTATGGGAACACAAAAAAGATAGGTGCCAATTTTACTAGACCAAATTCTTTCACCCCATATTCCTCAAATTTTACCCAAAGAAATCCAAATTCCGTCAATTCCACCTACCCAAATTCCGCCCCAAGAACCGGCCCACCCACGCCTATTGCCCGACCTACAAATTCGACCCAGTCCATAAATAGCCCACTTACCCTAAATACCCAAAGAACTGGAGGGACCCGGAGACTTACGGATAGTGAATGGCAACTTCGAAGGGATAAGGGGCAATGTGTTCGATGTGATGAACATTGGACCCCGGGCCATCGTTGTAAGCGTCAAGAACTTAGTGTATTGTTGGTAAACGATGGAGTTGAAGAGTTGAATGCTTTAGAGGAGGAACCGAGCATGAAAATGGAGAATTAGGCGAAGAGGAGCAAACCACATTGTCTTCCATATCCTTGAATTCAATAGTTGGGTTTTCCAACCCCAAAACTATGAAGTTAAGGGGCGGATTGGAGAAAAGGAGGTGGTAGTGTTGATTGATTCGGGGGCTTCACATAATTTCATCTCCCTCTCGGTGGTGCAAGAATTGAACCTACCTCTTACTATGACACGAGTCTTTGGTGTTACTTTGGGCACGGGAATAGAAGTACAAGGAAGGGGAGAATGTAAGGGGGTGACGATAGAAATACAAGGTGTTACAATTAAAGAAGATTTCCTTCCCATCACTCTTGGAAATTCAGAGGTAATTCTTGGAATTCAATGGCTCGAAAAACTTGGTACTATAGTTACTAATTGGAAATTACAAATGTTGAAATTCACTATTGGAGGTCAGATGGTCACATTGCTTGGGGATCCGAGTCTTGAGCACTCAAAAGTGTCCTTGAAGGCCATGATGAGGAGAAAGGGGGGGTATTGGTAGAGCTTTACCAGGCCACGGCGGAGGAGGAGGACGAAGCCCCGGAGTTCTTGCATGGAGTTTTGAATGAGTACTCTGACCTATTCCAAAGGCCTACCCCCTTTAAGGGGAAATGAACATCAAATTGTGCTTCAAGAAGGAACTAATCCCATCAATGTCCGACCTTATCGTTATTCTCCCGCCCAAAAGAATGAGATTGAAAGACTCATTCAAGATATGCTGCGAGCAGGTATTATACAAGTATCCAATAGTCCTTTTTCAAGCCCAGTTCTCCTTGTCAAGAAAAAAAGACGGGTCATGGCGTTTCTGTGTGGATTATATAGGGCTCCTAAACAAAAGAACGGTACCTAATAAATATCCCATCCCAGTAATTGAGGAATTGTTGGACGAATTGGAGGGAGCCCAAATTTTCACTAAACTCAATCTTAAGTCAGGATACCATCAAATCCGGATGCAAGTGAAAGATGTACCTAAAACTGCTTTCCGCACTCACGATGGGCACTATGAATTCTTGGTTATGCCTTCCGGCCTCACCAATGCTCCGGCAACCTTTCAATCTTTAATGAATGAGGTATTTCGACCCCATCTTCGTCGATTTGTTTTAGTATTCTTTGATGATATTTTGATATATAGCAAAACACAAGAAGAACATGTAGAACATCTATGTACTGTCTTTACTTTACTTAGAATACATAAGCTTTATATTAATTGTAAAAAATGTGAGTTTGGAAAAATGGAAGTGTCATAATTAGGCCATAAAATTTCTGGCCGTGGAGTTGCTGTGGATTTTGTTAAAGTGCAGGCAATGTTTGATTGGCCGATTCCTACCAATTTGAAGGAGTTGTGTGGGTTCTTGGGACTCACCGGATACTATCGAAAGTTTATTCAAAATTATGCTCAAATTGCGGCTCCACTAACAGCACAGCTCAAAAAAGATAGCTTTGGATGGACCACTCAAGCTACGGGCGCCTTCCAAGCACTAAAACAAGCCCTTACAACCGCTCTGGTTCTGTCACTTCCTAACTTCTCAAAATCCTTCGTAGTGGAAACTGACGCTTCGGGAAATGGAGTTGTTGCCGTCCTCCAACAAGGGGGGCATCCCATTGCATTTTTTAGCAAGATTTTAGGACCGAGTGCCCAAGCCAAACCCATTTATGAAAAAGAATTGATGGCTATTGTTCTTGCAGTAAAGAAGTGGCACCATTACCTTTTGGGGCGGAGATTCATTGTGAAAACTAACCACCATAGCCTTAAGTATTTGCTTGAACAGAAAGAAGTTGGCCTGGACTATCAAAGATGGGTAAGCAAGCTATTGGGGTTTGACTTTGAGATTGAATATCGGAGCGGCACATCTAATATAGTGGCAGATTCACTTTCTAGGAGGGACGAAGGCCAAGTAAGGTTAGGAAGCTTGGTGGTTACATGTGGTATCCCATGGGAAGAGGTGTATCAACAAATCAAGGATGACCCCTTCATTTCAGAAGTCCGGGCAGCCATACTTGAAGGGAAATCTATACCCGTGGGATATACTTTGGAAGGGGATATTCTTCGGTTCAAGGGGCGGCTTGTCATCCCAAGAACTTCCAATCTTGCTTAAAGAATTCCATGACACTCCTATAGGGGGACACTCGGGTGAAATCAAGACTTATCAACGATTAGCTCAAGAGTGGCATTGGGTGGGGATGAGGAAGGATGTTAAGAACTATGTGGCGGCTTGCCAAATCTGTCAACAAAATAAACTCTCTTCTTTAAGTCCCGGGGGATTATTACAACCTTTGCCAATTCCAACACAGGTGTGGGAGGACATTACTATGGATTTTATCGAAGGGTTACCACGATCTTTGGGGGTTGACACCATTCTTGTCGTGATGGATCGTTTGACAAAATATGGACATTTCATTGGTCTACGGCATCCATTTACCGCTTACTCGGTGGCGACTATGTTTGTGAAAGAAATTGTGCGCCTTCACAGGTTCCCAAGTTCGATAGTGACGGATCGTGACCGGGTGTTCATGAGTGGATTTTGGAAGGAACTTTTTAAATTACAACAAACCGCTTTGCACCGAAGTACTTCTTATCATCCCCAAACTGATGGGCAATCTGAAGTAGTCAACAAGGGGCTTGAGGGTTATCTCCAGTGTTTTGCTTCTAATCATCCTCGAACTTGGGCGAAGTGGCTTCCTTGGGCAGAGTATTGGTACAACACGTTCACCCATTCGGCCACAAGGTGTACTCCATTTAAGGCTCTTTACGGTGGCGATCCTCCAAAGATCATTCGGTTTCATAATGGGGCTACTCCTAACTCTTCCTTGGAAGAAATATTGATTGATAGAGATGCTATTTTGGATGACCTTCGCTCACACTTGTTTAAAAGCTCAACAACGGATGAAGACTTATGAAGATTCTAAAAGGCGGGAGGTGGAATTCAAGGTAGGAGACATGGTCTATTTAAAACTCCAACCTTATCGGCAAACTTCATTAGCAACTCAGCTATATCAAAAGCTAGCTCCTCGCTATTATGGACCATTTGAGGTCATACAAAAAATAGGGACTGTGGCGTATAAAATACAATTGCCTCCAGGGAGCAAGGTGCATCCAGTCTTCCACGTTTCCCAGTTGAAAGCGGCTGTGGGGACAGCCCCTGTTTCGGCTAAAATCCCTTCCCAACTTTCCTCCGACTTAGTGCTCGACATGACCCCAGCTGCAGTCCAAGGGGTGCGACCTGAATCCCACTCTTCTATGCCTGAAGTTCTCATTGCTTGGGAAGGCCTACAACCCTTCGAGGCGACTTGGGAAGATTATGATACCATCAATGAACGGTTTTCGGAATTCCACCTTGAGGACAAGGTGGCGCTTTGGGGGGAGGGTATTGCCGCACATCGAGCTAATACCACAATAAATAAGACTTATGTTAGGAAAAATAAATAAGTTTTTAATTAATTGACATATGTTAAGTCAATTAGTCAAATTAGTCAATTCTTTTAGTTTTAAGTCCCATAAGGGCATTTAGGTCATTTCAGGTTTTAAGGAGTAGTCTATAAATAAACTTGTATTTGCCATTTGATGAAGCTGGCCAAGAATTTGGTTGTGTGTGTGTGTGTGTGTGTTTTTCGTGATTGCAGGTGCAGCAGAGGGCTGCGAGTGGTGGTGGCGAGGCGAGACTCAGCACTAAGAAAATCGAATAAACAAAGACACAAAAAAGTAACAAACCCCCAAAAAAAACTTACATAGTTAAATCAGAAAATACAAATTTAACACGAAACTCAAAAAATTTATAAGAAAAGACGAAAATTCGAAAACCATAAACCATGAAAATCGAAAATCTGAAAGAAAGAAACCCAAACCTTTCGAAGTTGGATCAGTGACGTTAAAGAGGAGGTGCAAAAGGATGGAGAGAGCAGCACGGCGATGTGGCGGTGATGAGGTTGTCAGCAGGTATCAGCGTGTAACACAAAGGTGAAACACGTATCAACCGTCAGATGAACAATATATATTTTATAAAAGCTTGTCGGAACCATATAATAAAATTAAGAGCCACAAGAATGAGTAACAAGGGTTAAGCCCCTCCCAACCTTCCATGCAGATTCGCTCTTGACTTCAAGACCATGCCCTGCAGTTTTTTGTCATTTATTTGTTAAATCCTCTCCACTTTAAGTTATAATCAATCTTAGGAAGTTCAAACTTAAAATTAGAAACAATTTTGGAATTAGTCTCAATGTTGTTTCGGCCAGCATAATATCAAATTGAAAAATTAGAATACAAACCACAAAACATGAAAATCATGATATTAAAGTTAAATGGAGTAAATAATATTACCCATTCTTAATATTAATTATTTACAAAATATATTTATCATTATTTAAGGCTTGTTTGGTATCTTTTTTGTTGTCAGTTATTAATAAGAAACCAAAAAAAGTAGTGTTCACTTATTTAATTGTCAGTTTTTATTTTCAATATGTTTCCAACAAGTTTGACTAATTTAGGTATGATTATTTGGCATCAGAACTTTAAAACTTCAAAAATAATAATAAAAAACCAGAGAACATACCCTAATTCTTGATTATATAATTTCATTCTTGCTTGTATTAAAATTATTTTGATTAATTTGCAAGTTTGCCCCCTCAAATTTATTCCTTAAAAAATATTCAAAATGATTTGTTGCATTTAATTTGGTACGGATGAAGTATTACAATCTTTATTTAATTTGCATTAAGGTTATTAGTTATTTAAGTATTATTTCACATATTGTCACTACACCAAAAATGTCGTTTTATAGCGGGTCAATGATCCTTATTATTTATAGTGGTTTAAACCCTATAAAAATAGTTCTGGGAGATATTAAAAAACATATATGGCCTTTTATAATCAGTTCTAAAACCAAAATAAAAACACACTTTTTTATAGCGGTTGTCAAAAAAGTTATTTTACAATAAAAAAAAGTTGTCAAAAATTTTGCTAAGCTAGTACAATATTTTTCTAGAAGGAAAAAAAAAATAATTAGTTCCACAACACATAAAAAATGAAGACTTTTAAAAAGTTTTTGGTGTGAGATGAAACCTTATAAAAATATTTTGGCAACTTAAAACTTTAAAACTAATTTTTTTAACCGATGAAACCTTGAACATATTTTATGGAGTTGATTACTCATTCTCGGCGTTGACTTGTCTTTTGTAATGTCCAAAGTAGAGTTATCAATTTTCGACCCGAACTGAAAATCCCGAGTAACCCGACCCATAAAAGCAGGTTTTGAAAAAAATTTCTAGATTTTTGACCGGTTTAAACTCATCTTTTCAAACCCGCTAAAACCAGTTAATATTTAACCCGACCCAATTCAACCCGGTGAGTTAAACACTTTTTAGGATTTTAATGATTTTTTGATAACATTAGACTATTAAACATTTACTATCAAATTTCTAAATTGTCATTTCCAAAAAAAACTAGTGTAGTTTCAAAATTCAAATACAGACCACATTAATTAAAGGAATATCGAAATATAACATTCTAAATTAAAAAAAGAAGCTGTACAAAGAGATACCTGGATTCCATATACTAGAATTCTTTAGCCAAGGTTCTATATATGCAGGCATTGAGTATCAGCAAATCCCCCTAGTTTGACACGTTGTATCCCTGAGGCATTAGTAATATGAGACCAACAATCCAAAACAATCATGATTTATAACTTTGTTCCTTCTGGAAAACCATGTTAAAATGCGTTCACATTTCAAGGCCTGCACCTGAACATTTTATATAAAAAAATATATTGAGATAAAACATATTGAGAAACATACATAATCACACAATTCTAACAGAAGTATCTAAATATAGTGTGGTACAATTTGTAAGCCAGGTGAAATTTAAAGGTTGAAACATGAGCAAAATTTGATGTACGTACTAAAATATTATAAATATTGAGACCTTTAAAAAGTCTTGGAACATTGCACTAATATGTGTTAATATTTTACAGTGAAAGTTATTATTTTTATTAAATTATTAAAGAAGAAAAGTTAAAATTTCTTCCGGCCCTATATGGTTGTTAAATATTGATAAACAAAATTCACATTCAACATAAACAATTATATATATCAACCCACAGTATTACAGTAATGACATATCATTGCACTCAACAACACTCAATTCTAAAGAGCTCATGGAATTATGGAAAAATCGTTGCAAAAAAAACAATTATAATCAAATAATTCATCCAAACATGCTAATCCGATTTGAAAAGAAAAAAAAAATGAAATCCCAACTCTTTGAATGACGACAAGATCATCAACTGTTTGAAAAAAAATTATGACAGATTGAATACAATGTTGAACATTTTAACTTATCAAACAAATCAATACCCAGAAACCAAGAGCAGATCAAAGCAGCAACAATAAATTTTTATAAAAGAAAAAAGAAAAGTAAAGGCTTTCTAACCTTGAAATTTGACCGTCTTCTTCATTTTGAACAATGGAACAGCTTAAACATGGAAAAAATGCTTGAAACTTCCTGGAACAGGGCTTCAAACGTCAGAATTTGAACACCTTGAAAATTCAAAGTTGCAAACAGATGGAATAATTTGAATAATCAAACAATGGGGTTTTCTAAAATGTCGGTTTTTATGTTTTTTTTTTTTTTTTTTTTTTTGGGTTTTTCATGGGTTTTCATTGGTAATCAGGTGAAGAATTTGAACTGATTGGATTTTTCTTTTATTTGCACAACGGCTATATGAGAGGAGAGTAAGAGGAAGCTGGATCTTTTTTTTTTTTTTTTTTAATGCTTGAAAGATTTCCATAATGATTATGGAATAGATGAAATGCAACTTTAATTTAAGTTCCACTATTGATAAACTAAATTTAATTTAATTCAACTGGTTGCCAAACATCTATCTATGACTATATGTATAAGTCAACAAATATGCTGGTTGACTAGTTAGTTATATTGTTAATAGAGTTTGTTATTTTTGTTCTGTTTTCTTTGTTTGCTTAGCCTATATATACATGGCTAATCCTTTGTATTAAGTACTATTCAATTACATCAATAATAATTTCTTTTGCTCATTCAAGCTTACATGGTATCAAGAGCCATTCCAAATTTGGAGCTAAATTTTTTTTTTTTTTTTTCCCTCCTCTGCAAACTTGTGCACGATTCTTATGTGCAAATTAACTTTCTAAATTTCAAGATTTACAGTTCTTTCTTCTCAAATTCAATTGTGCAGTATACAATTGCTGCAATTCTTCTTGTGCAATCATTGCATGTGAAGGGTATTTTCAAGATTCTGGAATTCAATCAAGCTACTTCAATTTTGCTGTGAAGATCAGTGCATGTGAAGGACAGCTTCAAGATTCTGCAATTTAAATGGAGGATTCGTCAAATTCAGTGGTAAATTCTGCTTATATTGATTATTCAATGCAAGGTATGTTAGATCCTTACTTCATCTCACATTCTGACAATCCTGCATCATCTCTAACTGTAGTAGTCTTTAATGGCAAAAATTACCTTAGATGGAGTAAAAACATTAGGAAAGCTTTGGGAGCTAAGAATAAATTAGGATTCATTAATGGAACCATTCTTGAACCTAGTGAATCTGATAAGGACTATGCAAAATGGCAAAGGGCAGACTTTATGGTTGGAAGTTGGATCCTAAGTTCTATGGTAAGTGATGTAGCAGAGGATTTCTCAAACACTGAAACAGCCCTTGAATTGTGGGGTGAAATTAAGGAAAGATTTGGGCAAAAGAATGGTCCATTAATATACCAACTAAAGAAAGAAATTGCTATGTTAAAACAAGAAAATATGACCATCTTGGGATACTATGGGAAAGTAAAGAAATTATGGGATGAGTTGAATAGCTTAAGAGTATTTCCAGTGTGCACTTGTAAGGCACCAAGGCAATGGAACAAAGAGTTAAAATCTTTTTTGTTCAATTTAGGATTTAAGCAATCTAAACAAGATTACTCTCTTTTTATTAGAACATTAAATGGTGCTTTTCTTATCTTATTGGTTTATGTTGATGATATTCTTCTTACAGGGAATTCTGATGATCAAATGAATAAAGTCAAGGAAGCTCTAGATCACACTTTCACAATCAAAGATTTGGGGCCCATGCATTACTTCCTTGGTGTTGAGGTCACAAGAACTAAAGATGGGACTTACTTATCTCAGAAGAAGTATATCTCTGATATACTAACTGATACAGGACTGCTTGACTGTGAGCCTACTGTTGCTCCTTTACCTCTTGGGTTAAAATTATCTAAAGAAGAAGGTACTACTCTTGATTGCCCTGAAACTTATAGAAGAATAGTTGGGAGATTGTTATATCTTGGGTTTACTAGGCCTGACCTATCCTATGCTGTGCAACATCTAACCCAATTCATGCAGCAACCTAGAACACCTCACCTAAGGGCAGCTCTTCATGTTTTGAAATACTTAAAAGGCACCTCTGAATCTGGCCTCTTCTATTCTTCTCATACAACTTTCAAAGTTCATAGTTATAGTGATTCTGACTGGGGTAGTTGTCAATTCTCTAGCAGATCATTAAGTACATATGGTGTGTTTCTTGGGTCAAACTTAGTTTCCTGGAAAACTAAGAAGCAAGTTTCTGTTAGTAGGTCTTCTACAGAAGCTGAATATAGGAGTCTTTCTAATGGTGCTAGTGAGATTATTTGGTTGTATGAGTTATTGCAAGATCTTCAAGTTAAAACTGAGTTACCTATTTCTCTTTACTGTGATAATACTTCTGCTCAACATTTAGCACTTCATCCTATGTATCATGAAAAGACAAAACATTTGAGGAGAGATATGCATTTTATTAGAGAACAAGTGGATAGTGGTTTTATCAAGGTTCAACATGTTTCTACCAAAGATCAACTGGCTGACATCTTTACTAAGGCTTTGCCTTCATCAAGACATACTGATATTTGTATCAAGCTAGGTCTTATACCTTGTCCTAGCTTGAGGGAAGGGTATAAGTCAACAAATATGCTGGTTGACTAGTTAGTTATATTGTTAATAGAGTTTGTTATTTTTGTTCTGTTTTCTTTGTTTGCTTAGCCTATATATACATGGCTAATCCTTTGTATTAAGTACTATTCAATTACATCAATAATAATTTCTTTTGCTCATTCAAGCTTACAATATGTATAAAATCGTTGCTACACTATTGACTACTAGTTTTATATACATGCATAGCGTGCGATCACATTTTTATTTTCTTATTTATTTTATATTTTATTACAGATAGAATGGTTTAATTAATAGTCAATAAACTATACTATAAGATTAATTTTCTCCTTATCAAACACATTCTAAAAATTATAAATACATGTATCGTGTGCACCGAAAGCTAAGTATAAAAATGACAATGATTTTAATTTTGTGTTTTTATGAAATTTAATGTCAATGAGAATTGATATTATGGCCAATAATTATAATATTGTGAATTTTACACTGCTTGTGTAGCTTCGCTAATTTGGGACTATATTAAAAAAAAAAATTACTATGGGGTAAAAAAAGTAAATCATAAAAGGGGACACCATAGCTCCCCTTCCCTTATACTCTATAGTACATATAGATTTTTATGCACAATATGCATAACATTTTGAACTTAAATAAAACTTGATTGTCAGATAAATAAAAAAGTTTATGTTGAAGTTGACATCTAATTTTCGATAGTAAAAAAATTGATTTAAATATAAATAGTAGCTAAAAATAAATTACTTACAATTATTGTAATACCCCGTAATTTTAGATAATTATTTTGTAATTAATTAAGTTTTGAGAGAATATTTTAATACTACTATAATAATTTGTTTGAATTTTAGATATATACAATGTCAAGTTAAGATATTATTTTAAATTATAAAAAAACCGATAATTGATATATATACATATGGTTTTCGGATATTTTAAATAAATTTTATTTTTCACGGATTACTAAAATTTTATGAGTAAACTAATTTAATTGGATAATGATTTTAAGCCCACATAATATTTTTGAAATCCAAAAATCCAAAATCAAACCCAAATGATCAATCATGTAGCCCAACAACAACAAAAGCACAAAAAAAAAGGGACTTTGAAGCCCACTAAAACACACGGCCACTAACTTGAGACTCTAATGATGCAACATGTATTACAAGGTACATGTTGTACCTCATCCTTAAATCTTGGGAAAAAACCAAAAATTTTATGTTAAAACCCTAATACTAACTTTCCTAATCTCCTTATTAATCCTTGTATCTCAAGCAAATAATTTCCAATCTTTAATTTCCATATTACCTTAAATCATCCTAAACTCAATATTTTCATGACTCACACAATATTTTATGTCCAAAATTATGTCATCTCAACAACTATATAAACCCCCCTTAAACCATTCATTTCATTCACACATTTCCATTGGTTTTTCTTCCCACACATAACTTTTCTCTCAAAAATTCCCACACTCTCTCACACCACTCGGCCACCACCACCACCACCGGCGGGCCACCACCACCACCACCGGCGGGCCACCAGCCGGTGCACCCCCACCGGCGCTACTTCTACCATCGACGTCCAACTCTCGCCGGCCTTTCCTTCATACTTCTTTATTTTGGGTTTATTCATTCTCCTTTTCTCTCAATTAAATAAACTAGTAACACGTTTTATAAATAACTAATTATATGTTTTTATACTTAAATAAATTTGAAAATTATGTCTCTAATATTATTGTGATTATAAACAAATAATTACTTAGTATTTAATCGTCACTATTATGACAAATGGATAAATAATCATCTAATTCATTTAATATAAAAATAAAATCATATTTTCTATCATTATTAAAATAAGTTGATTATAAAATATGAAATGAAGTTCATGCACATATAGTAAAGCCATGTTTGGAGGCCTTTTCGATTTTGATAGCCCTTGTATTAATTTGGGTTATATTTTATTTGTAGGGTGTTTTATTCGAGTCCTTAAAAAAGTGATTTTCTATTCGTATAAAACGATTTAAGGTACGTTAAGTGGCTAGATACCTTACTAAAGTGTTTACTTGATTTTTTTTTATGTGTTTACATGATACATGGTATAATTCATGTTCGATTATTTTTATTATGTTAATTTAAAGTTTGATGACAAAAAAAAATAAATATTTTGGTAGCCTTATATTTGCCATGAAATTTCTTGCTTTGAAAATAATGTTTATAATTTGAACCATCTTATTATATTTAGAAAGTAAAGTTTTGGAGAGATGTGAATCTTATTATATTTTGGAAAATACTATCTTAAAAATAAAATATATTCTATGAAAGGTTTTGGAATAACTAAATATTTTTATTGATATTGTTATGTCACTTTGAGGGATTAAAGAAACAAGGAATTTTGGAAAGTTTCAATCAAGAGTATATTTTCTTATTACTCAACTCTTATTATATTAAAAATATTTTGGTGACCCCACAAGCTTTATAAGCTTATTATTGTTTTGTAATCCCACTATGAGGATTTGGTTAATAAGACTATGGACTTTGTATGACCTAGTCTTTCCTCATGGATAGCCTTTATACAGAAAGATACTAACTTGGGGGGTGTGCACACTTAGAGGAGGAATTTGGGGTATAGGAAAATTTTATTTTCAATATTTGAGTATTTACATTCAATATTCATATTTTGGAATATTATTTTTGGAAAATGATCATCTTGGATAAATAATTGTTGTCATATAATATGACTTGAGAATTTCAAAAGCATGTTTATTAAATAAAGTTTATTTTGACTTATCTTGCATTTTTCGTATTTAGCATATTTTGCTAACCCGTACTTTATTTTGTTTTGGCTTTGCCCTACTTATCATTTATTGATAAGTAGCTAGGTGTTGATGATCAAGGTGGAATACATGTTGCATCAGGGGCAAGGGCGTCATTCACCTAGACTAGGGTTTTAATTTTATTTAAAGTTATTATGTTTTGAAAACAAAGTTTATCGCATTTAATAATAAGTATTTTTTTATTTCCGCTGCAAAGTTGTAGTCAAGTATAGCCTTACGTTAATTATCACGTGGCGGTAATACGCCCAAGTCTATCTCTACGGTATTTTATATGTATTATTCTAGTATTCTCGTAGAGGGAGATTTGGGGTGTTACAACTATAACTAACAAAAATTGTCTATCATAATCATTTCTCCCTTCAACCTTCACTTATATACGTATTAAGCTTTTTGTGCACGCTATGCGTGCGTCAACATTTTTTATATAGTTATTACTCAATAGTAAGGAAAAAAAATAAGGTTTGAATCTGAGATATCATTCATTTTGTGATAGTAAAAAAATAGGGGAAAAACATAGAAGTTCAATTTCTTTCATACCAAAAAAATGAAAAAATGATAAAGTTGATCTACTATATTTTCTTTCCTACCATATTTCCATTATAATCAAAAGGTAACTTTTTTAAAAGAAAAAAGGTAAAATTTTAGTTTACAAAAATATATCAATATGGTTACCTATTTGTAAAGATTTTAAAAATATGAATTTACATATTTTTATTTTATTTTTTTGAATGATATATTTTTTAGTATTTTTATTAAAAAGAATTAAAAAATTGTAAGAACTTTCCTTAATTATTCAGTTTGGTGTTTAGAAAAAGTTTGAGGGTAGTGTAGACTTTTCCAGGGGGGACACCATAGCTTCTCCTTGGCTTATACTCCCTCCGTCTCTTAAAAATTGTCCCATATTGACATTTGCTACTGTTTATTTGGTAACTTTGACTCATTATAATTTTATACATGTAAGGAAAAATATAGTCAAATGAGATGTCATTGATTCGGCTCAATGTGTACTTTTTTAATATGCAATGCATATAACTTTTTATTATATGTATCTCAAGATATTTTCATTTAAAGATATGTCTCGTGAGATGAGAAAAAGTAAATTGGGCAATCGTTTAGGGACAGAGGGAGTATAATAGAGATTACTCACAATCTCACATGGTACACACGTTTTTCATTTTTTTTTTTTTATTTTATTTTTTTTTATAATCAAATGATTTTATGTGGGTTGGTTTACATTTTTTTTAGAGATTTAGAACTTGTTTACTTCAGCTTAAATTCAGTTCAATTCAGTTCAGCTCAGTTTAATTCAATTCAGTTCAGCTCTATTAAGTTCAATTCGGTTTAGTTCAGCTCTCAATTTTCTCTCTTATAAAATATTACTTTCAGCTGTATTCAGTTCAGTTCAGTTCAGTTCCGTAACACCCCGTATTTTCCGGAATAGAATTTTAGGAATGTAGGTTATATTTTCAGGTGTCTTCAAAATTTAATTCGAAAAGCTATTAATAAATTCCATATTTTATAAATGGAAAAGCTTTGGTAATTTATTTTCTGGGAATTTATGATATTAATATTTTGAAAAATTTGCCACTAACCACCTAATAAGTACCAAAAGTTGTGAGCAGCTACCATAATTTTTTTTTATTAAATTTAACTACCAATTAAGTGCCAAAAAGTTTCAAACCACCACCCATTTTTAACACTGTTAACTTAAATCACAATTAAACCTTAATTAAACCACTTAAATCTTAATTAAACCTTAATTAATCTTAATTAATACTTTCCAAATAAATTTCTTATAATTTTGTTAAGGATCAATTGTAAATTTATAAGCCTGAACCAATGCAAATTGGATTAATATTTTAAGAAAGCCCACTTTTTTTCCTTATGATGACCGACCCCTTAAATAATATATTTACTAAAATTAATTATTTTATTCATTTTATTTATTTTTCTAAAATTATTTTTAAGTTATAATTTCAATTTCTATTTGGCCGGAATAATTTAATTGTGAAATTTGGGTTGGGTTTTTCTAACCTTTCAACCATGGAATAACCTAAGCCCATAATCCCCTAAATGGAGCACATAGGCCGGCTTCCCCATGGCCAAACATGGTTAGTACCTTTTCTAATCTCAATTATATAAGCCAGGGGGAGCCATGGTGTCCCCTCGAAAAGTCCATAATGCCCCTTAAAAATTTATTAAAAATCAAATAACATCACTCTTATTTATTAAGGAAAGTTATTACAATTTTTGAATTTTTTTAAATTAAAATATTACAAAATATACAATTCGGAAAAATAAAATAAAATAATCAAAATTCATATTTTTGAATTCCCTATAAATAAATACCCATTTTAATTTATTTTTTTACATAAAAATTTTACCTTTTTATTATCGTTGAAATTTGATAGCCAATTTTGTTATTGTTGTGGAATGGCTGGATGAAAGGGGAATTTTTTTACTATTATGTGAATGAGTGTGAATTTAAAAAAAATTTCAATTTCTCAAACAAAAACCTTCAATTTTTTAAGATACATTAAAAATATTGTCGCACGCAAAACATGCACACAAGGCTAATCCTAATTAGAGTAAGGGCCCAAATTGCCAATTAAATCCCTAATAATCAAAAAGGTCACTCTTCCTCACGGTCCTCTCCCTCTCACTTCAAAATTCTTAATTTCTTTCTACAATCTCAAAAGTGATTAAAGATTGTATTTTTCAAAATCTTTAATCATACTTCTTTCATATCTTTGCATTAGATTGAGTAGGATTGTTTGGAGTACTTTTGGGTGCCTTTGGCCATGTGAGTCGAGTAGATCAACGGCAATTTCTAGTTTTTTGGCAATTTCTTAGTTTTTCAACTAGACTTTTCAATTTAAACTTGAAATTCAACTTTTTTACCGTCTTCTTCAACTTAAACAATGGAACATGTCTTCAAACGTCAGAATTGCCAACTGATGGGATTCGAACAGCTTGAAAATTCAAAGTTACAAAACAGAAGGAAGAATTTGAATAATCAAACAATGGGTTTTCAAAAACTGATCCGATTTTTCTTTTATTTACTCAACGACGACTATAAGAGAGGAGAGTAAAGAGAAAGTTGGATCATTTTTTAATGCTTGAAAGATTTCCATGATGATTATGGAATGGATGAAATGCAAATTTAAGTTGCACTGTTGATAAACTAAATTTAATTTAATTGATTGCCAAACATCTATAAGAGGTTGTTTGGTTGGGAATTTATATTGGGAAATTACCAGTGGTATACTCGAGCTTTTTCGAAATCCTACTGGTATACCTGAGTTTATTTTAATCCTAGTGGTATACCTAAAATTACGTCTAATTCTCATCCCTTACATTTAGAAGGTATATTCCGTTAAATGTATTGGAATATACCTATTTTAAGGTTAGATTTAAATTTGGTTAACAATTTTTTTTAATTTTCTTTTAAAAAAAATAAAATTTAAAACTACTAATATATTAAATTAATGGATTTTTGCAAAAAATGATCCGATTGCCCCCAATTTGCATTTCTGATTTGTATCGATTTGCGCGCATTGATTTAAGTGAAAAAAATAGTCCGCTCATGGTTTTACGGGTCATTTTTATCCTTACGGAATCTGATTTGAGGTCGAATTTTGCAAAAAAATGATTTGAATACCCCCACTTTGCGTTCCCAATTCGCCTCGTTTTGTGCGCATTGATCTACGTGAAAAACTAGTTCGCTGAAGGTTTTACGGGTCATTTTTATACTTACGGGATTCGATTTGAGGTCGGATTTTGCAAAAAATGATCCGATTGTCCCCCAATTTGCGTTCCCGATTCGCCTCATTTTGCGCGCATTGATTTATGTGAAAAAAATAGTCCGCTCTAGATTTTACGGGTCATTTTTATCCTTAAGGGTTCCGATTTGAGGTCGGATTTTACAAAAAATGATCCGATTGCCCCCAATTTGTGGTTGTTTTTCCTTTATTTTATTTATTTATTTATTTATTTTCAATTTACTAACCATGGTTAGTGTTTTTAACAATTTTTAAACAAAAAGGTTACTTTTGGGAATTATGTTTAACATTAGGTACACCTCTAGGATTAAAAAAAACTCGGGTATACCAGTGGGATTTCCAAAAATTTCGGGTATACCACTGGGAATTTCCCATTTATATTTCATGAGAATTTCATTTGTTAATTTGGTAGGAAATGAGTTAAAATGTGTTGGTGATGAGCAAGGATGATGATGATGATGATGATTGAGCCTCCAAGGCGTGGAAATACACTTTCCTACTAATTCAATTCGCCTCTAATAGACCACCGGGTTACCACAAATGATTAGTGAGATACAACGGAGAACGAATAACCTTACACTCTAGTGATCTCAAGAGTATAAGAACAAAAGGTTTTGTGTTTGTTTGTGTTTAGTCACACTTCACAAGATTAGCTAGAAATTATAAAGTGCTAGCAAGTTGAAGTATGTGAATATTTCTGATTTTGTATATCTCAACAATGAACTAAGCAAACCTATTTATAGGCATATAGGGCAAGAGAAATCAGCTTCAAAAGCTGAACACACCAATAAAGCTCCATAAAATCAGAATTGATGGTGATTAATATTGAGCTATTAACACCTTTGAAGATGACATTCACAAGGCTATCTTTCAAACTTCTAATTTTAAACCACTTTAAAACATGTTTAATTCAGTAATGAAGGCTTTAACACATGCTTAATACGTACAAGCATCCTAGGCAAAAGTATACGAAGAGTCGTGAAAACTGTTCGAATTTTCTAGAAGTAAATCGCGAGTCGCGAAGAGTGAGTCGCGAGTCGCGACCTGGGCTCGCGAGTCACGACTTCTCTCCGTCTCGTGGCTCGTGATTTGTTTCTTCCAGAAACTTTTCACGAGTCGCGACGGGTCCTCACGAGTCACGAGATACCCGTTGGACTCTAGTTTCTATTTGCCTAACTTCTCTTTCCTTAATTCATATAACCAAGCCCATTTAGTCATAAATGTTCCAACAAAATGTTTGTTTGACACTTAGTAATTTGTATTTCCAATCTGTTATGTCTTTTTGGTGTACTTGCTTTATTTCCTATACAAATAATTAGCTACTTCAACTAATTTTATGTCAAAAATTTTAACCTTTTTTCACCCATATTGGCTACTGCTAGCATTCATCCACAACCTTTACTTATTTTTTTTTATATTATAATTTAGAAAATTTTGCCATTAACTTCCTAATTATGGTAGTTGTTCACAACTTTTGGTACTTATTAGGTGGTTAGTGGCAAAATTTTCTATAATTTATGAATATAGATTGGAATTTTTAAACATTTGGAAAAATTGCAAATAATATAGCTACTAACTTCTCCAAAGTACGTGTTCCGAGTGGAGTATTTTTGTTGGTATGGTTGTAGCTCAATATATAATGTAACTCCCAGACTCCCATGTTAGAATACTACTGCCTCTGCTTCAGCGAAAGTAAGGCTGCGGTTTTCTGTTTAGTACAAATGAGATTGTATTTAATTCATCAAGCATTCGGGAATCTGAAACCCTCCTAAGCTCTGGAACTGCATCCTCCACAGACTCCATTTGCTCTGAAGGCGCGGCTGGCCTCCAACAGCCTCAAGAGTAAATATGAAATTCTTAGCTTGGAATTGTAGAGGCATGAAGTCAGAGGGTACCTCTACAATTCCACATATGTGGTGGTTAGTCAATAAGACTAAAACAGATTTTCTATTCCTCTCTGAAACCAAGTGTTGCGTAGATGATTTATCTCCTATGTTTTTCAAAGCAGGTTGTAAGGGTGTCATAGGGGTTGATGCTTGTAATACTAGAGGTGGCTTATTAGTCTCCTGGTTTACTTCTGTTGAAGTTCAAGTCATTTGTAGGAGTCAAAACTTTATCATTTGTAATGTCATTGAATCAGATTTCTCTTATATGGTGTGTTTTTTCTATGGTGCCCCTTATTTAGAAGATAGACCTGGTGTTTGGCAGAACCTTAAAAACTTAATTCTTGGCATAGATAAACCTTGGCTTGTCCTTGGTGATTTTAATCAAATTGAATTCTCCTTCCAAAAATTAGGAGGCAACTCCTATATCCCAGGCTCAAACCAATTCAGTACTTGGAGAATTATTTGTCAGCTTCAAGAGATCTCGACCCATGGACCAAGTTTCACTTGGTGCAATAACAGGGATGAACTAGACACCATCTATGAACAACTGGATAGAGCCTATTGCAACAACAAGTGGCAGATGCTTTTCCCAAATGCATTTGTTATGAACCACTCAATCTTCATTTCTGATCATGCTCCTATCATAATTGACTCCAAACCTGTGATTCAGAAAAAGAAGAGACCTTATAAGTTTGAATCATGGTGTCTAAATAAAGAGCCAGTGCAAAACATCCTAATGGATGAGTGGACCAAATATGTTAATGGTTCAAATATGTTCAGATTAATGAGGAAGCAGGAGAACTTCTTACTTGCTTGTAAGGATTGGTGCCTCAATTATAAAAGAAAGCAAGGAATCACTTGGGACATTTTCAAGGAAAGGTTGGATGAAGTTCAGCTGAACCTATCCAATCATTCTGTTTCTCAACAACAAGAACTAGATGAAAGAAGACAAATCATGCAACAAGCTACAGATCAACACCAGTACTGGAAACAAAGAGCAAGACTAAAGTGGGACAACTTTGGAGATCAATGCACAAGCTTTTATTTTAAAAGTGTTAAAACCAGAAAAGGGAGAAACTCCATTCAAAGCATCAAGGATTCTAATGGCAATTGGGTGTTAGATGAAGCTGCTATGGCTAATTGTTTTCAGGAACATTTCCAAAGTATACTGTGCCCCAAATATGATGACTTAGATCCAGATATCAATCACACAAACTGGCTTACAAATTTGCCAGCCTTATCCCAAGCAGACATTCAATTCCTCCAAAAACCTTTTTCACTTGAGGAGGTGCAATCAGCAACCTTTTCCATGAAGGCCTCAAAAAGTCCTAGTCCTGATGGGTTTCCCCCAGGGTTCTTTCAACACAACTGGAACTTCATTGGCCTAGATGTCTGGAATGCAGTAAACTCTTTTTTCATTGGTGGAAGGATGCTAAGAGAGCTTAATAAGACTTTTATCTCCCTAATTCCCAAATGTGAACATCCCCAAAGTGTGAGTGACTATAGACCAATTAGTCTCTGCAACACTATCTATAAGGTCATTTCAAAATGTCTAACTAGAAGACTTAAACCTCTCTTTAAACATTTAATTGTGGAACTCCAAAATGCCTTTGTTCCTGGGAGAATAATGTCTAATAACTCCATCCTTGCTCATGAAATTATGACAAAACTCAAAAGGAAAAGAAGAGGTAAGGTTTATGAAGCAATCATCAAGCATGATCTGAATAAAGCATATGATAGGCTTCGGTGGGATTTCCTCAAATCCATACTACAACACATGAACTTTCCCAGCACTTGGATAGGGTGGATCATGGAATGTGTGTCTACTTTTAACTACTCCATTCTAATGAATGGGATCCCTCTCCCTAGTTTCACTCCCACGGTGGGGCTAAGGCAAGGTGACCCTTTATCACTATATCTGTTCATTCTTGGCATGGAAGTTCTGTCCAAACAAATTTCAGCCCTTTCCACTCAAGTTCTCATCACAGGTGTTCCATTATCCAGAGGTGGAGAAAAGATTTCTCATTTGTTCTTTGTAGATGATGCTCTAATATGCTTTCGAGCCACCCCAGATTCATGCCGTAGAATCAAGGATCTACAGAATGATTTCTGCTCTATCTCTGGGGAAATGGTCAACTTCAATAAGTCACATGTTCTTTTCAGCAAGAACACTCCCCACAACTTCATCAGATTCCTCAGGGAACCACTTGAAATGAACAGCCACAACCAGTTGGGTACCTACTTGGGATGCCCCATGGATATTGATGGAAGATCAACTCATGCTTTCTCTCAAATAAAGGAAAAAACCATCCAAGTCATTAGCTCTTGGAAATTCACTTCTCTCTCACACTTGGGTAGATGTGTCCTCATCAACAGTGTCTTAGTAGCTCTATCATCCCACATTTTCTCCATTTATCTCCTCCCCAAAAAATTCCTCAACTCCATCAATTCCACTATTCTCAAGTTCTTTTGGAGACAAAACATGGACTCCAAACCTATCTATTGGAAGAATCAACACACTCTCCAATTGCACAAAGTTGAAGGGGGGCTAGTCCTAAGGAATATCTCGTCCCTTAATCTAGCCTTTCTTTACAAACAAATTTGGAGATGTAAAACCCAACCAAATCTCCTTGCAGCTAGAATCTTGAAACATAAATATGGAGATGACTTCATCGAGCTAGTGGAGAAAGGGAAAAAACCTTCAAATGCTTCTTGGGTGGGTAATAGTATGATTAAATGTGCATCTAAAATGAGGAAAGGTTTAGGAAGAAGAATAGGTGATGGCAAATCCACTAAAATCATTGATCATCTATGGACTCCTAACTCCCATGTCAATTTTAAAACCTTACCCCAAAATAGCTGCCCCCAAAACTACCCCACCTATGTCCATGAACTTTTCACTCCTAGTGGTCAAGATTGGGATGCTGGGAAAGTTAGATTGTTGTTCGACCAATTGGATGCACAAAAAATTTTTACAACACATATCCCCTCTACTCCAATGCCGGATGCCATCTTCTGGAACAGCAACAAAAATGGGCATTACTCGGTCAAGCATGGCTATTGGTGGATACAGAGTCATATGCAAACACAAGCTGGACACAACAACAAGACAAATTTTTGGAAAATTTTCTGGAAATTAGAAATTTTTGAGCGCTTAAAGTGGTTTTCCTGGAAAATTGTTCATGATATTTTGCCCACAAAAGTCAATCTGAATAAGAGGAATATCCCAGTGGAAGATAGGTGTGTGTTCTGTAACTGCCCTGAAACGTCGGATCATCTTTTCCTCTACTGTCATGTTGCCAGCAAAATCTGGTTCACCAGCAACCTAAGCCTCAATACCCATGCCAACCCTAACCTTAGGGTTTCTGATTGGGTTCAGAATTGGATCTTGTATCTGCACTCTAATCTACCTACTCTCCCTAATCAATTCATTCACTTAATTATACCACTATGGGCCATTTGGTTACATAGAAATGAAGTTCTTTTTAAAGGTGTTACTCCTAACCCCCCCAAGGATTCTACACATAATACAGAAGGAACTCGATAGATGGGAAACAGGATTGAAGATTCAAGACACGTACCAGATTAGTGCAGCAGGCCAGCAAATTCCTCAAGAGGCTCCGGTTTCATGGGAATGGAATCCTAATTCTATTGCGATAGATAATCTCCTTGTTACGGATGGTGCGTGGAAGGATACCCCAAACTATAACGGACCAAAAGCTGGCTTTGGATGGGTTCTCAAAGAAAATGGCAGAAGCACGAACTGCGGTCAAGGTAAGCTTTATGCAGGTGATGCACTCCAAGCAGAATTGACAGCCCTACTCCAAGGTCTTCGATCAGCAAGGGAGACCTGCAACAATCTGGAATGCCATACCGATTGCTCCAAAATTATTCAGCTTCTCCATAATAGAACTTCCACCCCTCCCCTGTATGTTAATTTACTCATAGACATTACTTTGATTCTATCAACTTTTAATGCTGTAAGGGTCACCAAAGTGGAAAGAGTAGCTGTCCACGAGGCCCATCTTCTTGCCAAGATGGCCCGCATTCAATAATATTCTTGGTTGTTCCCTTGCCAAAAAAAAAAATCATCAAGCATATATAACATCTGGCTCTTGTAATTGTTCCTCCCAGAGATCAATAGGGTCTGTTCACACCCCATTTGGACAAGCTTTGTGGAAGGGGGTGGGTTTTCGGGGCACGCCCCCTCATAGTGCTTCTAAAGGATGGAGTCATCTGAGTGGAAGTATGCATGAGGTGACAGTGTGAAATATCCACTAATAGAAAATAATTTAATTGTTGCAATTTTTTTTATTTAGCCTAAATGATGCAACCACATATCATATACGCGTATCATTTAGAAATAAAATCAAAAGATGCAGTTATCTTTTCATTTCCAAAAAGATGTGGTTTTACAAAAAACGCATATTTTGAGTATCTTCTAGAAAAGGAAAAAACAACCACCAAAAGACTAAAACATGCGGGTTTTTTAAAGAACAACCACATCTTTTGGGATGAAGCCCACAAAAAAATTATTCCCCACACAATTCCCTGCTATTGTGGTACTACCCCTACTGTCCCCACCCCCTACCCCTGTTGTCCCCCACCCCTTCTAATAATATCAATATGCAAGAAATATCATATTAATGACTCAAATGTCATACAAAAGAAGAATAAAGTGATTTTTTAATTAATCAAAATTTTTAAAAAAATGCATGAAGTATCATACAAGTATAGTAAATTAATATTCCTAAAACATGAAATATCGTACAGGTATAGTAAATTAATATTCCCAAAACATGAAATATCAAACAAATTGACTGTAAACCCTCCTGATATATTTTTTCCAAAATGAAAAGCCTTAAATAATTCGCAAAACATCTATAATGACAGACATAAGGATCTTCATGAAATAAATATTGTGGTTGATCTCTTTGTCAAATCATGGTATAAGGTGACAACTTGTAAAACATGGTATAAAGTGACCATTTGTCGAATCCCAAATGAATGCAATTATCAGCAAGTTATGACTATTGCCAAGTTTTAAAGTTAAAAAAATTTGCATTTTAAGAATAAACAAGTTATATATGCAACACAATACTAGCAACAAATTAAATAAATTAAAATTTTGCCTATGTGCAGGTACTTCAATGAGGAGACGAGACTCGAGAGGAGAGTAAGGTGAGAGGGGCTAATTCGACTTTCACTTGCTCAACGATCATGCACCAAGCCCACAATACATAAATAAATCAATTAGTTAAGCCGAAAAAATAGGAAATGAAATTACCATCAAGTAAATAATATGTCAAGTAATATAAGTAAATTCGATCACTTAACTACAAAATAATATATATATGAATAACACAAGGTACCGTCAGTAATGAACAAATCTTTATCACTTGAGGGTACCTAGGGAGGTACAATATTAAGTAATCATCTTGAAGAGGGGAGCACTGGAATTGAAACACAGGCATTTAGCTAAAATCCATACATCAAACGAAATGATAGAGATGAGATTACAACATAATAACAAGAAAATCATCCTAATATTTCAATTCATTTTGCTAGGATCCCTCATGTATTTGGCCACTTGGTCACTTATATTCAGAAATCAAAAAGAAAATAGTCAATGACCAAGGACAATGAAGCAACCAAAAGTCCATAACAGTGTATAGTATGTATAACTTTTGTGTAATGAATGAAGTGTACCTAGTTAAAGGCCAATAATTTTACTTTCTTTGCAACATCACCGCCATTTATCCACACACTTATTCCTGAAATGTGCTACTCTGCATCAAGAAATTAAAAGGTCCATGCATCTCAATCAAAATCCAACATTATAGTACTCCTCCGTCTCCAAAAAAACTGCTCCACTTTCCTTTTTCTTCCGTCTCAAAATAAATGTTCCATTTTTTTTTGGCATATGACTCACATACAACTTTACATTTATACCCTTACTTACCACTTAATAACTACTACTTTTTACTACTTTACACTTTTACCCTTACTCTTCACAAAAAGTGGATCCCAACAAAAATCTCACATCAAACCCTAATAAAGCAATTTTTTTAGACGAATGGAGTATGAAAGAACTAGATAATCCCCAAGAAAAATGCTAAGATTTTTAATTTATACAGTACCGAAAAAAATCCTCTTTTATTAAAACTATTTGAGAACTAGGGATAACTTAATCGAGAAATACAAATCATTGGGGGAAAACACAATCAATTAATTTTTTGACAGGAATTATTATTGATTAGAATTAACATAAACAAAAACAATGATAAACCAATTAAACTTATTTTTCATTTATTTTTTAGTTTGGAGAGAAAGGATTATAAGGAAAATATAGTCGTAAAATAAGAAAAACTCAATCATATACCATACCGTATCTAATTTAAAGCAAGAGGGTAACAAGTAATAGTCCTATATTAACAATAGCTATTTTACACTAGCTATAATTAATAATAGCTATAAATCACAATAGCTATTTTACACTAGTGTAGAATATAGGCTCTTGATCCAATAGAGTACAATATCATAGGTATTTATGCCTATTTCAAGTCTTAAATCATGATATAATCTGACAGAATATTCATTTTATCATTATCATTCATGAGTTTTGGAAAACATTATTTAAATTATACTCCGTATGAAGTAGCTTGATATGTTAATAAGAGATTCTAGAATTTCATGTTGACTAAAGTAACAGTATTTTGATTTGATGTAGCATACTAATCTGTAAATTCATTTTTTGCAAACATTCTAAATTAAACCACCACAAAATAATTTAAATATTTTGATTTGTAACAAAGCATGCTAATCACTAAATTCTTTTTTGCTAATTAATCTGCTTTAATTTGCATGCTTTAATGTAGTATGCGAATTTACATGCTTTAATTTGCTAAAACTTATTATAGTAAATAAGCGAATTTACTATCTTCTACTAAATTTTAAAGCAAATTTACTTGCTATATTACGACTTGTAGTAAATAAGCGAATTTACTGTTTTTTTTGTTAAAACTTATAGTAAATAGGCGAATTTACTATTTCTTCTAAGTAGATAAACGAATCTACTCCTTTTTTCTCAAATGTTTTGTCTCTTTAGTAGATGAACGAATTTGCTAAAATTTCTTTCAATAAATAAGCGATTTTTTTTTGGTAAATAAAGCCAATATATTACGCCAAGAAAACCAATTTACACCAAGATAGAAGGATGGAGGAACCCCTACTAGATAGGCTCCCCATCCTCCCAACTACCTAGATCAGCAAGGCAAAAGCCTACCTGGAAACATCTAGGATCTAACATTTCTACACAAATCATCTATCCATCTCCTATCTTCTCTATTGATTTTATTTACATTCATCAATTTACATCTTTGTATCACTATGTATTGTATATTAGTAACGACATCATAAGGTGAGGTTTTAGTTTGGCACAAATAAGCAGAATTCCTCTCCTTGCATATGCTATATAGCACCCCTGCAGCAGCCATTATGTGAAAGGCTGACTTAATCTTGCTCCCAGCTTTGTTCCTAGCCAACCATTTCCACAAATGCTCCATACTTCTGTAATTACATGCCTGCCCCATCCAATTTTTCACCTGCTCCCAAACAGCAACGGCAAACTCACACTCAAAAAATAGGTGCTGATGAGTCTCCTCATGCTGCAAACAGAGATAGCAGATGTTATCAGCACAGTTCTGCTCTTGACCTGTAGCCTTCCTTGGACAGCTAACTGTAGGAGCCATGGCCGGCTCCCCACTTTTTTTGCTTATTGGCGATGGGAGGAAGAACGGATTAGATAGAGGGAAGAAAAGATTAATGAAAGGGACAATATCAGTAGGAGTCGCCAATGAGTTTTTAGGAAGTAAACTCATAAACCATGTATTTAGATCAAAAGAACGAATGTGACACGATTTAGGGACAGATCTCGCCAATGAGTTTTTAGGAAGTAAACTCATAAACCATGTATTTAGATCAAAAGAACGAATGTGACACGATTTAGGGACATATCTAAATAGTATGATTCCACCCCTTCGATCCCATGTGGATGATTCCAAAAAATGGTCATGCGAACCAAAGTTTGAATTCAGGGGCAAGGGTAATAATATGGCAGAATGCGTCATATTATCCCGTAGGCAACCTTTACTAATTTCTCTCAATTGCAAATATACAAGTTATATAAAAAAATTATTTTAAAAAGAAATTAGCGACAAAAAAAATTTCAACGCTGATAAATCAACGTCGCATACTCGCAAATAACGCTGCCAAGTCAGCGTGTACTCGCAAATAACGCTGCCAGGTCAGCGCAAATTTTTAGCTTACGCTAATATCTTCAGCGCGAATCTTTTATTTATACTCATATAATAGCAAAGAAATCAATTAATGAGGAAATAAATCAGTGAAAATCAAAGATTTGCGAGGTATAATCAGCAAATAATGTTTTAACGCGCTAGTACATTCCACGTATGAAATAAATCAACGCTGACAGATCAGCATTTCCGAATTAGAAGCGCTTATTTATCAACGTATCCTAATTAGAATCGCTGGTTAGTGAGCGATAAAATATTTGACTCAAATTTTCCAAACGCTGTAACTTTTGATCTATAACTCCAAATAGAACATGTAATATATCGTTTTGAAGCTCTTTCAGTCTACTATATGACTGCAATATAATTTTGAAATAATTTTTGGTAAAAAATAAAAAAATATTCTAATAAGGCTTAATAATGTCCAGTAACACACAATTAGTCAATCTTCTAGAAAAGTGAGCTTATTTATCATCATCGAGTCTTTCCTCGGGATAGGGGACTAAATCTGGTGTCAACACTAACCACCAATTAAACTTGTGTTTTGGAACAGCAAGTCTATGCCAGATCACATAATTCAATTTCACCTTGCTACCTGAGTCTTTCATGCATTTATGAATTTTGCCTATTGAGTATTTCCCCCCTGGTGCAGGCCACAAGTTCTGCATATTCATCCTCCTCAAAAAATCCCTGGAGTGGCACATTCTTCTCCAAATCCAGCTAGCATTAGCATTGGCTCTAACATCCCACTAGCTTCTACCCTTTAAGTATACACTATGTACCCATCTCACCCACAAGGTGTCCTTTCCTGTGTCTATTTGCCACATGATTTTACCAACAGTCAAATGATTCCATACATCAATGTCTTTAATTCCCAAACCACCAAATTTCTTTAGTGTGCAAATCTTATTCCATTTAACATAACCATTTTTTGTCCCTTGTGCATCACCCTCCCATAAGAACCTTCTAAAAATTTGATTCACTCTATCAATTACAGAGGCGGAGAGTATAAAGATTTGCATCCAGTAATTGCATAGACTAAGCAGCACAGAATTAACCAACTGCAATCTTCCTGCAAAGATCATATGTTTGGCTTTCCATTGATTGATTCTACCAACCATTCTCTGAATTGGCTGATCACAATCATCAGCATTCACTATTCTATTGCATATTGGAGCACCAAGGTATTTAAAAGGCCACCTCCCCTGTGCAAAGCCTGTTTTTCTGCATAAAAAATGTATCTCTTCTTCACTCATACTAGCATGATAGACTTCTGATTTGGACATATTTGCTTGCAGGCCAGAAGTATTCTGGAAATGCTTAAGCCCTTGCACCAACAAATTCACACTTCCAATATTCCCTTTACAAAATAGCATCAAATCATCAACAAAACAAAGATTATTTAATCTTAATTTTGTACATCTGGAGTGGTATTTGAAGCCCCTCTTTGTCCCTACATACTTCAACTTTCTGGTCAAGTAGTCCATACATATCACAAATAGCAAGGGAGATAGGGTGTCCCCCTGTCTGAGCCCGCTGTTAGCACCAAAAAAGCCCTGTGTTGTCCCATTTATGAGCAATGAATAACCCACAGTAGTTGTAGGGCTCGTTTTTACCCGGCCACCTACGTCACGAGTTGTTTGAATACTCGTTAACGCCACATGTGAATGTGTTCTAGTAGGAGTCACCACCGTGCGTTTATATGGTCTACAGACATTGAAGAAGTACCAATGCAAGAGCAATTGGCCCCATATGGTCGTGCACCAGTGTATGGGTTCGGGGACAGGTTACGAGCCAATCGTGCATTGGGCCCGCCCGCCTGTAAGCGGTCTCTACTAGGTCTCTTTTGTAAGATCATTATTCAATTTCAGAGCAACAGAAATAACTTGATTTTAGTCCTAATTTGCGAATTACTAAGTCGGTTCAGATTAATGCACAAATTAGCCAAAAATTGTTTTGTGACCACTTTGGAATTTAGTCCATATTATAACGCTAGAATGAATCCAAACGTCCGAAAGAGTTCAAAGTCCAAATCGCAAGAATCACATAAAAATTCAACATGATGATGGCATGAAAAGTGAAATTGAAAGTGCGACGTACCTCGAATCCCGTGCAATTAGATTAACAAAATAAAAAAAAATGCTAAATGGAATGATGCAAATTATACATGAATTGATGAAAAAAGCATGAAAATATACATGGAGATAACATGAAATATGCAAAAATTAAGGCATGACATGATTTATAAATCAAAAAAGTTACATGAATTAGAACATGGATTAACACAAACAAAAAAGCAAGATTCACACGTGTTGATACTTCCCTGGTTTTGAATGATGACAAACCATAACAGTTTAGGGAACAGTTATATTCTCAGGAACAGTTTTGATGGTTGCCAAAACAGTTTACAATCTTGCTAAATTGTTTAGTATTACATATTATATTATTCTGCTTGAGTGTATACTTAAAAACAGGTTGATGATGAATTCAAGAGAATCTTGGTTGATTCAAGTCAAAATGAAGAAAAAGGAAGCACTCTTGAAGAACATGAAGAGATTATTTGAAGGAGCTTAGTTTACATAGAATATCTTGTACTTAGTCTTTTGTATGTGAAATGTTCTTACTGAATATGTGGTTGCTTACTATAGTGCATGTGTTAAAGTTATAAAGTTCTGAAAGAAGTTTATAACTAGAACACTGTAGTCGAGGTAGAACAGTTCACCATAACAGTTCTAACCTGAACATGATTTATGGCAAGTTTTTGAAAATGATTGAAAATATTTTGGAAAATATTACTGCCATATTTTCTATGATTCCTACAGTTGTTGACTGCTATAATTTGTGGCAAGGAATAATATATTTTGATCAAATTAGAATATATTACTCACCCGAATAATTTAGGAAAGTATCTTGATTCTCAGAATATTCATGAGTATATCCCTAACTGAACTAGGGCTTGATGCTCGATTATAAAAGCTGTAGGGGTCGTTTTTACCCGGCCGCCTACGTGTCACGAGTTGATTTGAATGCTCGTTAACGCCGTACATGAATACGGACTAGTAGGAGTCGCCACCGTGCGTTTTATACGGTCCACGGACACCGAAGAAGTACCGAAAGCCAGGAGCAATCAGCCCCATATGGTCGTGCACCAGAGTATGGGTTCGGGGACAGGTTACGGGCCAATCGTGCATTGGGTCCGCCCTCCTGTAAACGGTCTCTACTAGGTCTCTTTTTATGCTCGCATCATTATTATTCCCGAATTCGAAGATATCTCAGTTTTACCCTAAGAAACGCATATTACTATGTGGGTTTAATTTATTTACAAATCAAAACTAATTTTATTGTGACCACTTTAAATTAAATCAGTATTAAAAATCCTAGAAAATGAAGACAAATAAAAACATGAACGAAATATAAAAATAACAGCAATAAAAGAATGCAAAATAAAAATGTGCAGGTTCAAAGTGTGTTCCAGGAGAATGTGGTTTGATGTGCTGTTGGGTTACTAATAATATACAATTATGATGATTAATGACAATGATTACGATAACAATTATAAAAAAAAAAAATATACAACTTTATACATGATTAATATGATTATTCAAGATGATTTCCGATACTTAAAATTAATTATGACATTAATTGTCAATTTTATTATCCGTTGGTCCAGATCCATATATTTGACTCTTCGATAATATGAATTAATCAGGGTTTACAAAAAAAAATTAAATATCAACAGATCTATAAAAATGTAGCGATCGTTTTATGACACGGAATTTAAATGACAAAAGCCATGTTATATAGACCACGTTTTGAATTGAATAGTAATCAAAATTAAATCATTATTATGAATTAATAAGAGAGTCAAATTTAATATATGGTTATGCATAATACGTGAATGAATCAGAGATCACTATGTATTCATATTGCAAAAAACCACAGATCATAGCCAATGAAATTATAAAATGACAATCAATATTGTTATGACGAAATTGATTAAAGTATCAGAATTCATATGAATAATCCGTATTATTTGTTATATTAACCATTATCATAAATCATGTCATTAATCATCATATATAAATGAAAAAGAATCTAAGTAGAGACTTCAGAAAAGGTGTACCTTGTAATGCCTTTTAATCAAAACAACCAAGGGTAGTTGATGATGATGAATGTAATATGCTTGTTTGAAGTTGATTGAGTTGGTGTTTTGTGATGTGTTTAATGATGTTTTGGGGAGTGTTTGATGGGATATGAGTGTTTAGAGTTGGAGTATGCAATGCAGAAGAAGGCTAGGAGTTGTTGGTGTCTGTTGTTGTTGTGTGTTGAAAAGGTTGGAAGGATGTGTATTTATAGGCCAGAAGGAGCAAAAATCGACCCCGGAGGACACCAGACCTGCGCCTAGGCGCAGGTCCAGTAACATGACCTGATTCTAGACGCAGGTCAGTATTGGTGACCTGCGTTTAGGCGCAGGTCTTGTAATATGAACCTGCGTCTAGGCGCAGGTCCTGGTCAGATCCGGGTTGTTTTTTTGCTTGATTTTGCGCGTGATTTTCAGGATTACGATCCGATTTTATTCGATTACAAAAATATTTTGTAATATTTTGATATTCTGGAATATTCTGGGATGTCCCGGGATGTTTCAGGATGTCCCGGAATGCCCAGAACGTTCCGAAATGTTCTAGATTCCTCCACAAGCTCCAAAAAATTACTAAAAAATTATTAGAAATTATGAAAAAATATGAAAAGTATAAAAAACACTAATATTCTTTGCAGAACAATTTTTAACATTCGGAAATGACGAAAATGCCCCTAAGCATGCAAAGATCCTAAAAAATCCATAAAAAGCTCTAAAAATATGATAAAAAATATAGAAAAACATGAATAAATTATTAAATTATTTTTTATGATTTTTAAAATATTTAGTGATGAAAAAAGACATTTTTATTATTTTTTTATGAATATAAAACATTGAAAAATGCATGCAAAAATATAAAAAAAATCTAAAAATGAAGAAAAATTACGAATAAATCCCGTAATCATCGCAAAACCTAACAATTTGCTTCCAAGGCACTTTAAACACGGTTTAGGCAATTGGTTGAGGTATATTGTGCATTTTCATCGTTAATTTCCCTTAGTTGTATCTTATGGCAATATGGTACGTTCATCATTAGTCTCTACATTGGGGAGACACATTTAGGTGTCTACAGAAGCCCCCACTTTGACTGAGTCTGGAGAGTAAGCATAAACTTGCAAGATGAAAGTCAAGGTATTCCTGTTGGGACGGAGGATAACTTTAGACGTTCTGCGACCTTGAGTCACCCCTTTTAACGCCGGTACCTGCAAAACAAATGTTAGTTTTACCTGTAACCGTGCCCCATGCGGTTTAATCCCTTAGAAGTGCCTGGATCCTCGAGATAATGTTGAACGAAATGTCTGTATCCTCCGGATACGCCTGGATCCTTCGGAACTATTCCCTTGGGTAAGCATAAACCCTTGGGACAATGATGAAAAGCCGTATAGGCGGGATCGATCAAGAATAAGCATAAACTCTTGAAAAGGTGTGCACGAGTAAGCATAAACTCGCGAGAAAATATGTTTATGGTGGACATAAACCCGTTGTGTGCCAAGAGTAAGCATAAACTCTTGGTAGAAAATGTGACGAGTCAAGAGCAACATAAACTCTTGCTAAAAAGTATGATGTGTGTTTGGATTAACATAAACCCATGAGAATGATAAAGTGCTAAGAGTAGGCATAAACTCTTAGAGGAAGAAAAGAAGAGTAAGAATAAACTCCTGAGAGATGAGGGTAAGCAAAACCCATGAGCAAGGATGATAGTGATAAGAGTAAGCATAAACTCTTAGTGAGGGGAATCAAAAGTAAGTATAAACTCTTGAGATCAGAGAAGGTATGAAGGTAGGCATAAACCTATAAGCAAAGTGATGTGTTAAGAGTAAGCATAAACTCTTAGGAGAAGAAACAAGAGTAAGTATAAACTCTTGAGAGGAGGAATGAAGGTAAGCATAAACCCTAAGCAAAGTGATGTGTTAAGAGTAAGCATAAACTCTTAGGAGAAGAATCAAGGGTATAAACTCTTGAGAGAAGGTATGAGGGTAAGCATAAACCCATAAGTAAAGTAAGTGGATCAAGGGTAGGCATAAACCCTTAGAAAAACATATGTAAGCTTAGGGTAAGCAAAGTAAGTGGATTAAAGGTAGGCATAAACCCTTAGAGGTAAGACTTGTAAGATTAGGGTAAGCATAAACCCATAAGAAAAGTATTTTTGTGAGTGATGCCGTTTAGGTGGAAAATTGTGTAAGAATGTATGCGTCTGATGAGAAGCCCCCACTTTGACTGAGTCTGGAGAGACGAAAGTATCGCAAGACATAGTCAAAGTATTCTGGCTAGGGAATTAAGGGTAAACCCTTAGAGGAATTAGGGTAAGTATAAACCCATGAGAAAAGCGAGTGATATTCTTGTAAACTTAGGGTAAGTATAAACCCATGAGAAAAGTAAGTGAATTAAGGGTAGGCACAAACCCTTAGAGTGATATTTGAGAGCTTAGTGTAAGCATAAACCCTATGAGAAAAGTACTTGTGAGTGAGGAAGTGTATGTCTGATGAGAAGCCCCCACTTTGACTGAGTCTGGAGAGGCAAATGTTCTCGTAAGACGAAAGTCAAAGTATTCTTGCTGGGGAATTAAGGGTAAACCCTTAGAGGAATTAGGGTAAGCATAAACCCGTTAAAAAAGATGATGAGGCCGTTAAGGCGGAAAAAAATGTACAAGGAGGTGTGTGTATGATGACAAGCCCCCACTTTGACTGAGTCCGGAGAGATGAATGTTCTCGCAAGACGAAATTCAAAGTATTATGGTTGGGGCGAGGCAATAGCATGTGTGGGCTGCATGAGCAAAGATATCAAGGAGAAGATGCACATAGCCATATAGGCATACATTGGTTCAAGACCACAAAAGTTACTCAAGACACCAAACATTCAACAAAAATGGGCTCTAGCGTTGTGTGGTCTGTGCTCTATGATCTGCGTATGTACAGTGTGTGTGATGCTTATGCATGTATATGAATGTATGCATGAAATGATTATGATATGTGACATGCTTCTGGTGCATGATGCATGATGTGATTGGTGTTCATGAAATGTGGTGCATGTGGAATGATATGCTACGTATGACAAGGAAATGAATGGCCAAGGGGATCGACCAATAGTATAGTAATTAAAAATGGGGATGGAGCAGTCTTAATCCCCCAATCAATCAAAGATAGAGCCTTTGGTCATAAGCAAGCCCTCGGCCCGTTGGGAAAGCTATATTTGTGGTGAAGTAGCTGAATAGGTAGGGTAGCATGAATGAGAGATGATGGATAAGGCTTTTTGTGAATCTCAGGTTTGTGGTGGAGTAGATGGATAGGTAAGCCCCCAGCCTTTAGGGTAAGGATGGATGAAAGATCCTTGTTAAAGCTATTTGCCAAAGCATTGAGAAAAGAGGCTAGCTCAAGTCATGAACTTGAGTTAGATATGGATTGCCCAATTGATGAAGGTATGTCGTGCCCTAATAGAAGAACACAAGAGTCAAATCAAAGCTATGATCTTAAGAAGAGCCAGAGAAAGCCCCCAGGGTGTGGAAAAGAGAAAGGCTGTCGGTGCAAGAAAAAGAAAGGCTAAAAATTTGTGACTGAAGGGTGATGATGTAGGGAATTGATGTGGTTGGCTGAATTAATGTTGGTTCAAACTCGAGCCTATGACGGGTGGTGAACTAAGAATTGGTGCTTAAAACCCCAAGTTAATTGAAGGAGTGGACCTTAAAAATTCATATATTAATTGGGTCGAACCTCGAGAAGAGGCTTCCTACGTATCCTTATGGAATCAGACCATCGTAGTTCTTGATGATTATTTAGACAATGCCTCAGGGGAGAGGGATTTTGTGGTTGTAATATTTGGCTAGGGTTGAGGGTTAAGAAGGAAAAGGGGAAGAAGTGTGACGACCCGACTTTCTTAAACCGGCGCGGAAGAAACCGACGAGTCGAATTGTCGATCTAACAAAGAAACTTACCTAAAATTTAAAACAAAACCTCAAAGTTATCATTACTATAACCCAAAAGTACAACACCCACAAGTTTGTACAATACTAAACCCAAAGTAATCAATACTAAAAACTAACTCCAAATACTATCAGAGTTAGAATATACGGAATACGTATACTAAACGTCCAAACTAGAAACATAATGCAGTCTAAGATAGGAAAACAACGGCACTCGCCCAACCCAAAGCTAAGCAACACCGTCATCATCAGAGTTACCTGAAAAATTAACAACAATCCACTATCAGTGGCAAGTAACATAACAGTCCCACCCTAACATGGATACACATAATCATAGAATAAACCAAATAAACACATCAGGCAAAACATACCAACATGCGACATAATCAACGTACTAACAATAACATAAACTTGACTAACTTATAATTATTCAAACTTATCATTAATTAATCTTTGTCGCTACCATTTACATTTTAGACCGGACTATGCACGTACGAACGCATCTTACGCGAACGAACTTTCCTACTATGCCAGGAATGAGAATCTTACTCCCAAACCCATGAACCCCATCTTACGGAAATTCATATCAAAAGACAACATAGCAAGTATACACTATCCCAATACCGCGGTTAGGATAGGGGCAACGTCTTAACCCAAGTCTTAGAATCTTACTCCAAGATTAGGCGTCTAAAAGTAAACTTAAGCTAACCTTTACATCTTTACAACCTTGTTATTCTCAAGATCGCTTCTTACGCCTTTTCTTGAGTCTAACCATCAAAATCTTTAACTTCTTAATCAATCTTTATCAATTCTTTAACTTTCTTTAAACCTTCTTTAAACTTTCTTTAGAAATCTTACTAATCTTTAATAATCTTTAAATAAACGTTAATAAACTTTTACACTTTAAAGATCACATGAACTACTTCAAGATTTCAAGATTCAGCCAAGAACTCATCAAGAACTCAACAAGAACTCAACAAAAAAAACCCAAGTACACGCAAGACACACGAAATCCCCATCATTAATCATCAAAACATGCATCAAACTTCACATAAATCATACATAAACATGATCAAACTTAAGACTAACATGGGACATCATAGCATGCATGAAAACTCAACAATTTATCATAAAAAGAACACCTAAATCAGCCCTACAAATCACGCATGAAATGGCCAACAATCATCAACAATTCATCCTAACATGATCATTTAATCTATCCTATAACTATAGTAGACAAATTAAGGTAGAAAAGCATGTTACCTTAATTACTTGAATGCAAAACGATAGCAAAACTTGCTGCCCGGAATACCCAAAATACACGGCCCAACCACGCTCAACACGGCACCACCACGGCTGGACGACACGAACACGCACGGGCACCACGAACTTGCACGACTTCAACCACGAACCACCATGCACCACCTGAACACCACGGTCACGGCCACCACTGCACGGCCACACTCGAACCACCACACGACTTCACACGAACCACCCTTTGAACACGAACCTAATCGAACAAACCCCAAAACTAAACCCGAACTAGAAGTCTTGATCAATAAAAATGGAGATTGTTGTGTTTTTAGTCACTTAAAGATCAATAGTAATTTAATCTTTAAGTTTTGGAATTGATTGGATGATGAACAAAAAGATGGTGGAAATGGTGCCAAAAATGGCGTGTGAATGGGAGGCAATTGGAGAATGTATGTGTTTGGCTTTTGATTTGATGAGCAAAGTGTTTATGATGGCAAATGAATCATAAGCCTTACAATCCCCTTCTATTTATAGAAGTGGTTAAGGTGTGAACATGAAGCAAGTGGCAAAATCAAGCCACTAATCCAAGAAGAGGTCGTATTTACCCGGCCGCCTACCTGTCACGAGTTGATTTAAATGCTCGTTAACGCCGTACGTGAATACGGACTAGTAGGAGTCGCCACTGTGCGTTTTATACGGTCCACGGACACCGAAGAAGTACCGCAAGCCAGGAGCAATCAGCCCCATATGGTCGTGCACCAGAGTATGGGTTCGGGGACAGGTTACGGGCCAATCGCTCGTGCATTGGGCCCGCCCGCCTGTAAGCGGTCTCTACTAGGTCTCTTTTTGTGGTCGTATCATTATTATTCCCGAATTCAAAGATATCTCAGTTTTACCCTAAGAAACGCATATTACTAAGTGGGTTTAATTTATTTACAAATCAAAACTAACTTTATTGTGACCACTTTAAATTAAATCAGTATTAAAAATCCTAGACAATGAAGATAAATAAAAACATGAACGAAATACAAAAATAACAGCAATAAAAGAATGCAAAATAAAAATGTGCAAGTTCAAAATGCAAAAGTAACATGACCTGAGTCTAGACGCAGGTCAGTATTGGTGACCTGCGTTTAGGCGCAGGTCCTGTAATATGGACATGCGTCTAGGCGCAGGTCCTGGTTAGATCCGGGTTGATTTTTTTGCTTGATTTTGTGCGTGATTTTCAGGATTACGATCCGATTTTATTTGATTACAGAAATATTTTGTAATATTTTGATATTCCGGAATATTCTGGGATGTCCCGGAATGTTCTAGAATGTGCCGGAATGCCCAGAACATTCCAGAATGTTCTAGATTCCTCCAGAAGCTCCAAAATATTACAGAGAAATTATTAGAAATTATGAAAAGTATAAAAAACACTAATATGCTTTGCGGAACAATTTTCAACATTCGAAAATGATGAAAATGCCCCTAAGCATGCAAAAATCCTAAAAAATCTATAAAAAGCTCTAAAAATATGATAAAAATATAGAAAAACATGAATAAATTATTAAATTATTTTTATGATTTTTAAAATATTTTGTGATGCAAAAAGACATTTTTATTATTTTTTTTTATGAATATAAAACATTGAAAAATGCATGCAAAAATATAAAAAAAATCTAAAAATGAAGAAAAATTACGAATAAATCCCGTAATCATCACAAAACCTAACATTTTGGTTGAGGTATATTGTGCATTTTCATCGTCAATTTCAATTCCCTTAGTTGTATCTTATGGCAATATGGTACGTTCATCATTAGTCTCTACATTGGGGAGACAAATTTAGGTGCCTACAAAAGCCAATAGCTAATAAAGAATCCTCGTGACGCATAGAGAAAATATTTGAGCACTTAAAGGCAACTTACAAAAATCAGTCTTTGAGCATTTCACCATTAGAATTTCATTGTACTCACTTTCTAGCTTTGAGAGCATATTTATGTGAGCAAATTTCTTTTGTTTTGTCACCAATAGAGGGGTTGGTGAAGGGTACATTTGTGAGTTCATTTGTACTTGTTCTTGTGGGTTCAAGAACTTTTGGGTACACTTGGATTGAGTGTGAGCAGTTCTGTCTGAGTTGATAGAACAATTGAGTGTGTAAGGTTATTCTATTTTTCAGAATTGATTAATAAAATAACTAGGGTAGGAGAACGTAGGCCATAGTTGGCTGAACCTCGTTAAATCTGTGTGTTCAATTTACTTTGTTTGCTTAACTGTTTCCGCAACTAGAACAGTTACAACTGGTCTAGTTAGTTTAAGTAAAAATCTGACACTACCATTAACAACTCAATTCCCCCTCCTCTTGAGTAGTTCTAGATCCTACAACACGTTATCATGACTTACGCAAGTCATAAATTAAAATAAAAATAAGCATGTTGACATTGCATAGAAAAGGGTCTCAAAAATGTATACCGGAGTGTACGGTGGTCAATTACAGCCTCGAGATTAGCGCGCCAAATGCCAAGTTAGATGATTGAAAATGCTTGGAATATGTTTAATATGTGCTTAATATTGATTTTCACAGAGTTTTTGTATGCTTTTTAGAGAGAGAATATGTAGTAGAGATAAGAGCAGAAATTACGGCCTCGAGATTAGCGCACCGAATGCCAAGTTAGATGATTGAAAATTCTTGGAATATGTTTAATATGTCCTGAAAAATTGGGTGGAAGGTCGTATTTATAGGCCAGAAGAGGCAAAAAAACGTCCCGGAATGGCACCAGACCTGCGCCTAGGCGCAGGTCCAGTAACATGACATGCGTCTAGACGCAGGTCAGTATATTGTGACCTCTATGCGCAGGTCTTGTAATATGACCTGCGTCTAAGCGCAGGTCTGGCCTTGATCCGGGTCGAATTTTTTTGCTTGATTTTGTGCGTGATCTCCGTGATTATTATGCGATTATGATAAGATTACGGGAATCATTGAATGATTACCGTTATATTTGAGATTCCGGGAGGATCCTCCATGTTCTACAAAATTTTGGAATAATCCCGGCCATTCTAGACTGTTCTCAAAACATTTTCGGGTTTTTTCGGACTATTTTGAAAAATGCGCTAAAAATGCCAGAAAAAATATTGAAAAATATAAATGAGTGAAAAGTGGAGAAAAAGTTGATGATGCAGGTGTAAAATTACGAAAATGTCCCTAAGAATGAAAAATGCTTCAAAAATTATTAGAAAATAGATTAAAAAAATTAGAAAATTAAGGAAAAATTACCAAAAATTCTAGAAAAATGTATTTAACCTAGAAAAATTATTTGATGAAATGTAAAGTGACTAAAATTCCCTTAGAACATAAATATGCATGAAAAATAACGAAAATAAATTAATAAAAATCCTAAAAAAAGTCCGAAAAATCCCTAAACGAGTCGTGAGCCTCTAAAACGCCTATAAATGGTGTGAGAGTGGTATGAGAGGGGTAAAGAGGTTGAATTTTGGCATACTAGCTCAAGACCGGACTTGTGGAACATGGTACATTCATTATAAACCGTTGGGAGCTAACTGAAGTGCCAGAATTAGGTGTCTACAGTTAGCCCCCCTTTTGACCGAGTCTGGAGAGACGAAGTCTTGTAAGACGCAGGTCAAAGGTGCACTACGCAACTTATGTATGCTGATCCCAAAGGAAATAACTAATGAGCTAGCCCCTTGAGACCGGTGCAACTTGATATTAAAAGTGATGTTCAAAAACCACTTGATTTGACAATCGAACGAGCATGCAACAAGTAAACACACAAACATGTAATCACACAGAAAGAAATGCAGTTAAGTGTAAACAGTGAGAAGTGTCAACAGTGAAGTGTAACAATGAAGTGACAGATATGATTGAGAAGGAGTGGCAAGGTCAGATTTATGCCACGCAATCCTGTGAAAGTCGGGTTTATCAAAGGAAAAGAGTCTGACTCGGCATCGATGTCGGTGTCGGCGAGTGCGAATGTCAGATTTATCGCACGAAGAAGAGTGGCAAGGTCAGACTTGTAACGACCCGACTTTTCTAGGCTGTCGATTTACGGAGGAAATCGACATTTGGATCATTACTATCATAAAACTTAACAATAATAATATAAATAAAGTCTAAAATTCCTTTTATTGCTTAAAAGCTGAAATAATAATCCCAAAAGTCTTTAAACAAATACTTAAATTACATAATGAAAAGAAGTCTTTCCCAACAGGCTGAGAACAGCTAACTAAAGAATAAAAGAAATAACTCCAAATAACTACGGTTATTCTAATCAACTCTAAAACACACATCCCGAGCCATCGCAAACCCAATCTAAACCTCAGCATCGTCACCTGAAATGGGGGGGGGTCCACCGTCAGTGGCGAGTAACTAGGCTGTCCCGCTTAAATGAGGGACCGTTAACCATATAATCGCATAGAATCAAACGCGGAAAACATACAAAAATACATACGTAATACGTATAAAAATACATACGAAATACATACGAAATACGTACAAAAATACTTAGAAAGATACGTAGAAAAATACGTAGAAAATACGTAGAAAATACGTATAAAAATACGTAGAAAATACGTAGAAAGATACGTAGAAAATACGTAGAAAATACGTATAAAAATACGTAGAAAATACGTAGAAAGATACGTAGAAAATACGTATAAATATACATGCGAAAATACGTACAAATGTACGTACAAAGATACGTATAAAATACGTATACAATACGTATACAATACCTGCAGAATACGGTTAGAAATACATACAAAATACGTATACAATACAGATACAAATACGTACAACATACGAATACAAATACGTACAACATACATATACAAGTACATGCAACATACATATTCAAATACGTACAACATACATACACAGTATTACATAAATAAAATACAGACTTACCAGACGTACGCAGAGGAAGACTTAACATTACATATATATTATATAAATACACGGAAATACGCATATACACATATCCCTTCCCGTGAAATACTTATTTATCATATTTTACCCTTAAACCCATCTTTTAACCTTCTTATCGGACCGGTCATATCGCTCGTAGTGGATCCCGTGTGCACCACAACTTTCCTAAAACATGCCGGGGTGAACTCGTGTATTCAGCCCGTAGTGGATCCCGTGTGCACCACTAAGCCTAAGCTATGGCCATAACTCCTAAATAGCAGCTCGTGTACTACTACTTAGACGACTACATATTTTAAGACCCAGAACTGCCCGGGTGAACTCGTGTATTCATCCCATGGGGCAGTGGCATCGACTTAACCCGATCTGATGACTCGTGTATCATCAAAAAGGGCGTCCTTAAGTATCTTGTCTTTTCTAAGGCCATCGTGAGACCTCTAATTAACACGTCATATCATACAACATATCACATCTTATCATGTCTTAACATATCTTATCATGATCTTATTCATATTGTTACTTTATATTATAACTTATCCTTTTTATTCCTTAAATCATATTAATCCCTAAAATTACTTTCTAATAATATTATAAGTCAAAAATTAAACTAAAATTGGTCAAAAGTCAATCTAATCACTCGACATTTTTAGAAATAAAACAACAATTAAATAAATTCATATAACAATCATATAACAATTATTTAAATTATCCGAATTAACAAATAAACATATAGTTCAATAATAATCATAAAAATTACACAAAACAAGATAAAAATTCCACCTTTCACAATTAAGACCACTCGACATTTTGTGTAAATAATACCAAATAAATTCAATCTTCAAATATTAATTAAATCAAATTAAATAATTAATTAAAATAACAACTAACAACAATAATTACCTAAAAACAAGATAAAAATACTATTCTTTATTCATTCTCCTACTCGACATTCTTGGGGTAAACAAACAAAAATCATGCTTTAATTTGATTACATACAATAATTACCAATTAATCATATAAACATAATATAACAATTTAAATTACACTATTTTACGCAATCTAATTTTAAATAATTAAATTAAGATCAACCATTTAAAGGTCTCGAATAATCTGGAAATTTTAATGGAAGTTAAATATGGGTTCAAGGTTTAACGTGAATAAATTTCTTCCAAAAATAACATCATTTACTATTTTTAAGGGATTTTATAAATAACAAATCAGATTAGGCTGTAATCAGTTTCCGATTTTTCTGCCATAGCAAACGAACTTTAAAAATTACAAAAATTTAGCACAAACTGTAAAACAATATTAGTGACTTCCACCTAAATTTTCGTAGCCGTCCGAATTGATTAAGTATCTTGATAAATTCGTAAACTAAATCCGGACAGTTTCACCGGTTTGAAAGATTAAATTATTATAAGTAATAAAAGGACGAATTTTGCCACGAAATAAATCTTGATTAATAATCAAACAGTAAGGAAACTCCCTTAAATTATTCAAAGTGACTCGACACCTTAGAACAACGAGAACGAAATAATTCCTTTTAATTTAAGACTTTAATATAACAATTTAAACATCAAAGAACAACAAATTAATTCAACAAAATAACACAAAAATCATATCAAAAATTCATTCAAAGAGCTCAACATGGTTCGAACATCAAATTTAAATAATTCATAATTTTTATACAATTTTTATACAATTTTTCATCATAAACATATAATTAAACAATTTATTCCATGCAAATAATTAATTACAATAATCACAGATTCATGGAAAATACATATTACATCAAGAAAGATAATAACTTCACATATGGTTCGAATATAAACATCCTAACATGATACTAATTCTTTTGGTTTTTCCTAGTTTTAATCCTAATTAACTATATGGAAAACTAAACCAGATTTAAGGAGGAAAGTCTAGTTACCTGATTCGCTACAAAATTCCAAGAAAAATCTCCTCTTTTGGCTATGGAGGCTCACGGCTAAGAGGAGGAAAAAAAAATTTATTTGAGAAAGTTTAAAGTGTAGAAGATTTTGTAAAAGAAAATAATTTTAGGGTTAATTCCCCTATTTATAATATAAGAATACAAAAGAAATAAATAAATAAATAAATAAAACAACTAAGGGGGACGTGTGGTTAGAGCTAAAATAGGGGAAGGAGAGAAATTATGGGATCTTAGGAAAATTAGTTAGGGTTAGCTATTTAGGGTTTTACTAATTCAAAATTTATTTAACCAAAAATATTATTAAATAAATAAATAATAAAATTACTAACCAAAATAAATTAAAAGAAAAATAAACCCTAAATAACTAATAGGAGGGTAAAGGGTTATTGGGCTCAATTATTAGGCTTAGAAAAAGGTAGGAACAAAAAGGGGGCCTAGAAGAAATAGTTAGGGTTAGTTTTACTAATTCAAAATAATTTAAAAATATTATTAATTAAATAAATAATAAAATTAATAATTAAAATAAATTAAAAAGAAGATAAACCCTAATTGACTCATAAAGAGGGCCGGCTAAGAAAGGAGGAAAATTGGGTCATAGGCCCAATTTCGGGATCAGATAAGAAATAAAATGAAACAGTCCAAATAAATGGGCCCTTTTGGACTCGGAAAGATAAAATAATATAAATAACCCGCGAAATTTTCTGGCCCTAAATTTCGGGGTATTACAAGACTTATGACACGCAGCCCTGTGAAGGTCGGGTTTATCACAGGAAAAGAGTCTGAGCCAGTGTCTAAGTCAGTGCCGGTGTCGGCGAGTGCGAAGGTCAGATTTATCGCACGAAAAAGAGTGGCATGAGCAGACTTATGCCATGCAACCCTGTGAAGTCCGGGTTTATCACAGGAAAAGAGTCTGAGTCGCTGTCTAAGTCAGTGTCTGAGTGAGTGCGAAGGTCAGTTTATCGCACAAAGGAGTGGCAAGGTCAGATTTATTCCACGTAATCCTGTGAAGGTCAAGTTTATCATAGGAAAAGTAAACTGAGTCTGAGTTTGAACTGGAAATTGTAGATGTATGAGCTTTGACAGTGATCTGGGGTAGTAAGAATACTTTGGTTCAGTGTAGGTCTGGGCAAGATTGACTTACAAAGGTGTGGGATTTTGTAAGCTAGGATGATGCCCATGCAAAGGAGAAGACAGTATAACTCAATGCCTTGTCACGGGGTGCTAATGAGGGTGATTTGTGATCAGAGGTTATCCTAAACACGGTGGTTGAACTAGACACGAAGTTTGACTCAATTTGAACTGGGATGTGAAGAAGACATGGGTCCATGAACGGAGTTCCTTGATTTCAGCTTGATAAGATAGACCTGAGACGGTTAGATTATAAAAACAGAGGAGCCCCCCAAGCGAAGAATGAGGATGATGTTGTGAAGAGACAAGAGCAGGGACAACATGGTGATGAGCCCCCATTATAATGTTTTAACCCTCATTAGAGTTAGGTGGCTTTACCTCATGGAGAGTTTAGTGAAAGAGTCTTTAAAGGTGACCAAAGAATGGGATAGGGTTCGAAAATAGAAAGGCCAAATTTTTGTGACTCGAGGTTGAAAATGGATGTGGCTAAGATGTAGGGTTGGCTAGAAATGCAGATTCAAGTTTGAGTCTATGTACGGGTCAAAGATTAGCAAATGTTATTGTCGAACTCTTAGCAAGTAGAATCACTCGGTAACTAGGCTTCGTTTGATTTTTTTATTAATGTGGTCAGACCTCGAGTAGAGGCTTCCTACGTATCCTTACGGAATCAGACCATCGTATTTCTGTGGGCCTGAGTTTGAATTGATTTTTTCTTTTCTTTTCTTTTTTTTTCTTCTTTTTTTTTTTTGCCTCGACTTTTGCTTGAATGAGATTGTTGTCTTTTGTTGCTCTGGACAATGCTTTCAAATGATCTTTGGCATTTAACCCCTTTAGGTGCGAATGAGCCTTGATTATGAGTGTTGTCATTTAATCTCCTATACTCCATTATGAATTCGAATTGTAATTGAGCTGGGCCTGGGCTTTGATTTTTTCATTTTGAGGCCATTGCACTATTCTCCAAATATGATTTGCCATTGACCGTTTGAAAGCATGTCCTCGTGAGGTCGTGTGTGAAAGTGATTATTGATATTACATGTGAGGTCAGTGTTTGGAAGTGTAGTGAGGTCAGTGTGTGAAGGTGTTAGTTTTATTAATTAATCAATTGAAGCCGTGGATGTGACTGGACCTGCATAGAGTTGGAAAATAGCATTGCTAGTGGAGATAGGGATAAGAAAATGCGTCACTTTTATTAATGTGTAGAAAAAGCTTACATATGACTCTTATGATAAATAATAATAAAGAAAAGGCACGTAGACTTAATTGAATAGAAAATGACATTGGCTAGGAATGAAGACTCTTATTGACTCAAAACTCGGAAGGCCGCATAGATCGGGAATCCATGCCTTGGAGCTGCTCATGGTAGTGGATTCTTCTGGATGCTTGGTTTTTCCTTTGCCCCTGGTGGAATTGGAAGACAATCTGCGTCAATCATGTCCTGGACATTATGTTTCAGTGACCAACAATCAGATGTATTATGACCCCTGCCCTGATGATATTTGCAATAAGCATTAGCATTCCATTTCTTCGTCTTCATATGCTCCTCTTTGGGTCAGTTAGACATCTGAGCTGCCTTTTCTCTCCAGCGGTTCAAGAAAACTGAAAAGTCCTCTCGGTCATCTTGCTTCGTGGCCTCGAGCTCACGAAGGCTGACCGGGAGCTGGGAGTTATAGCGGTATTGTTTAAGAAATTCTTCCTTGATGTATTCCCAGTCATCAATTTTGGCTTTGTTCAAGGTCTTGAACCATTTAGAGGGGTGCACCTCCAAGGTTAGGGGAAACACCGAAGCAAACAAGTCCTTACCCATCCCCTTGAGGGCCATGGTGACATTGAAGGTGCTGAGGTGGTCTTCGGGATCTTCCACCCCTTTGAACTTAGGAAGATCGCTCAACACTACCTTCTTTAGTAGCTTCCCTTTAATCTCATAATTCACAGTGTTAGGTCCTTGATGGGCCGACAGTTCGACTAGCTTCTTCACCATCTCCTCAAGTTGCTCAACTCTTTTTTCAGCGTCAGTTTTGGGCTGTGGTTGTGGTTCCGGCTCCGGCTCTGGCTCAGGTTGTGGTTGTGGTTGTGGTTGTGGCTATAGTTGTGGTTATGGATGTGGTTGTGGTTGTGGTTGATTTCTGAGTTCTTCAATGGCTTTTTCTTGGGCCTCAATTTTGATGTTCATGGCTTCAAGTTTGGCCATGATGGCTGCGAACTGGGCTTTAGGGTTTGACATTTAAAGGGGAGTTGAGCGGGAGGATCTGGTTCTTCTTGGGATATGGATGCTCCTGAGACCGGCTTGGGTGCGCTTGGCTTGGCTTTTGGTCACCCCTCAAAGACCCTCGGACATGTCTCGAGTCTTCCTTATGATAGCTGAAATCAAAAGGAACTTGACTTAGAATATTGGGAGAACTGACACTGGACAGAGAGACATTGGACTGAGTCTGACTTTGTACAAACCTAAGTCCGGACCTAGATCTTTTTTAAAGTATTGGACTTTTGATGTGACTGACACTGAAGAGAGCTAACGTGAAGCTATGTCTACCTTTTTCAAATGCACACATATCACACTAGTCCTAGAATATGCAAATGATCAGTCTTCTAAGGTCAGTCCTGGGGTGGTCAAAAGGTACCATGACTAGAGGGAAAGTGAACCGATCTAGTCACTCTCTACATTGAATGACACACGGCTAAAAGGTCCCTCATTATGCTCTCATCGGGAATGAGGATCACGCGTCATGGCTGGGATGGGCCGCTTATGATTATTGAAGTCGGGAACTGGTAACTAACCATAATAGAACCCCTCGGGGTCGGTCTCGAGCATAGAACATGCTCATATGAGACGTGAACCGAAGTGTGACCTTATGCGAAAGGTCAATATGTCACATGCTCAAAAATTAAATAATGATCTTACCAGAATTTTCAAGTTTGTCCACACTACTAAGGAGTGATAGTCCCCAGCGGAGTCGCCAAACTGTAGGGGTTGTTTTTACCCGTCCGCCTACGTCACGAGTTGTTTGAATGCTCGTTAACGCCACATGTGAATGTGGTCTAGTAGGAGTCGCTATCGTGCGTTTATACGGTCCACGGACACCGAAGAAGTACCAATGGTCGTGCACCAGAGTATGGGTTCGAGGACAGGTTACGAGCCAATCGTGCATTGGGCCTGCCCGCCTGTAAGAGGTCTCTACTAGGTCTCTTTTGTAAGATCATTATTCAATTTCAGAGAAACAGAGATAACTCAATTTTAGTCCTAATTTGCGAATTACTAAGTCGGTTCAGATTAATGCAAAAATTAGCCTAAAATTGTTTTGTGACCACTTTGGAATTTAGTCCATATTATAACGCTAGAAAGAATCCAAAAGTCTGAAAGAGTTCAAAGTCTAAATCACAAGAATCACATAAAAATTCAACATGATGATGGCATGAAAAGTGAAATTGAAAGTGCGAACGTACCTGGAATCCCGTGCAATTAGATTAGTAAAATAAAAAAAAGCGAAATGGAATGATGCAAATTATACATGAATTAATTAAAAAAGCATGAAAATATACATGGAGATGACATGAAATATGCAAAAATTAAGGCATGACATGATTTATAAATAAAAAAAGTTACATGAATTATAACATGGATTAACACAAACAAAAAAGCAAGATTCGGAGTGTGCGGCGGTCAATTACGGCCTCGAGATTAGCGCACCAAATGCCAAGTTAGATGATTGAAAATGCTTGGAATGTGTTTAATATGTGCTTAATATTGATTTTGACAGAGTTTTTGTATGCTTTTTAGAGAGAGAATATGTAGTAGAGAGAAGAGCAGAAATTATGAACTCAGAACATGTCCTGAAAAATTAGGTGGAAGGTCGTATTTATAGGCCAGAAGAGGAAAAAAAACATCTCGGAATGGCACCAGACTTGCGCCTAGGCGCAGGTCCAGTAACATGACATGCGTCTAGATGCAGGTCAGTATACTGTGACCTACGTCTAGGCGCAGGTCCTGTAATATGACATGCATCTAGGCGCAGGTCTGCCTTGATCCGGGTCTTTTTTTTGCTTGATTTTCCGCGTGATCTGATCTCCAGGATTATTATGCGGTTATGATACGATTACGGGAATCATTGAATGATTATCGTGATCTTTGAGATTCTGGGAGGTTCCGCCATGTTCTACGAAATTCCGGAATAATCTGGGCCATTCTGGACTGTTCTCGAACCGTTTTCGGTTTTTTTCGGACTATTTTTGAAAAATGCGCTAAAAATGCCAGAAAAAAATGGAAAAATATAAATGAGTGAAAAGTGGAGAAAAAGTTGATGATGCAGGTGAAAAAATTACGAAAATGTCCCTAAGAATGGAAAATGCTTCAAAAATTCATAGCAAATAGATTAAAAAAAATAGAAAATTAAGGGAAAATTACCAAAAATTCTAGAAAAATGTAATTAACCTAGCAAAATTATTTGATGCAATGTAAAGTGACTAAAATTCCCTTAGGAAATAAATATTCATGAAAAATAATGAAAATAAATTAATAAAAATCCTAAAAAAGTCCAAAAAATTCCAAAAGGAGTCGTGGGCCTCTAAAACGCCTATAAATGGTGTGAGAGTGGTATGAGAGGGGTAAATAGGTGGAATTTTAGCATACTAGCTCAAGATCAGACGTGTGCAACAGGGTACATTCATTATAGACCGTTGAGAGCTAAATGAGGTGCCAAGATTAGGTGTCTACAGTAGTTACACAAGCCATGATAATTTGGATGAAATGCTCTGGAAAATTTAGAGTAGTCATTAATTTTCAAGAAATTCCCATTCAATGGTGTCATAAGCCTTTTGTAGATCCACCTTCATCAAGCAACCTTTAGGGGTATTTTTCCTAGCATAGTGTCTTACCAAATCTTGACAAACTAGGATATTGTCTATAATACTTCTCCCAATAATAAAGGCACCTTGGTTTTCAACAACCATTTCAGGCAAAACTCTCTTTAGCCTTGAGCAGATCAGCTTAGTTATACATTTATAAACTACAGAGCAATATGCTATGGGCCTATATTCTGTGACCTTTGTAGGGCAGGCAACTTTGGGGACCAAAGTAATGGAAGCTGTATTAAGCACCTTCAACATTTTCCCAGTCCTGAAGAAGTCTTGAATAGCAACACATATATCATCCTTAATCACCTCCCATGCTTCCTTGAAGAATTTACTTCCATATCTATCCATTCCCGAGGCCTTATCATTGGGGATCGACCATAACACTTGTTTGATCTCTTCATTTGTGAATTCCAAATTGAGCAAATCATGTTGATCCACTAATAACCTCTTGCCTTGTTTGATTATCTTGCTTTTAATTCTAATTAACATTCTTGACTCTGCTGCCATTCATAAAAATTTTGAAGTGTTTTACAAATTCATTACATACCTCTTGAGGCTACACCACCCATTCCCCATCTTTTCCCTCAATGGTGTTTATTCTATTTTTGTTAATCCTTGCTTTCACACTCTTATGAAACAAAGCTGAGTTTTCATCCCCCAACAAGATCCATTCATTTTTAGCCTTCTGTCTCAGGAAAGAGATACAATTCGAATGCACCTCTTTAAAAAATTTTGTGGCATTATATTCTTCCTCAACCAATTCCCTATTCAGGTAAGTGAATTTATTACATCTTCTGCTTTCTTTTCCTTGTTACAAAATTTTCTATCTGTCGATTTCTTTAAAAGCAATACAGAAATTGATTACTTAATTAGAAAAAAAATTCTGAATTTCCAAAAATCAATGATATTTTTTTTTTTTTTATGTTTTGGAAGCCCTTTGCTTCCTAAAGCTCTTAATCGCCCAATGATATTTTTAGGAGTCCTTGGTTCCAAATTTGAAGACTCGAAAAGCGGTTCGAGCATACTTTGATTGTCGTCTGACTCAGACTCAATCAAAGTGGGGGCTAACTGTTGACATCAAATTTAGTCCCCTATCCCGAGGAAAGACTCAATGATGATATTGCTAAAATCAATTTTCTAGAATATTGAGTAATTGTGTATTATCAGACATTATTAAGACTTTTTAAAATATTTTTATTAGGATTTTTTGCTTTGAATAATACAACCTTTCAACGATTTGTAAACAATAATACAACCTTCTGTTTATTCGTGAATAATACAACCTTGGCTTCATTTTTGCAACGAATGATACAAAACCGGTTTTTGACTTATAAAACATGTTAAAGGGACACGTGTCACGTTATGATTGGTCCTTGTAATTTTTTTTTAAAAAAAGAAAAAAATAGAAAACTTGCAAAATAAAATAAAAAAAAAATTATTAAAAATATCAGAAAATTAAGAAAAATTATTTTTTAAAATTTTGATTTTGAATTTTTTTTTCTGACTTAAAAAAATAATTTTTTAAAAAAAATTTGATTTTGATTTTTTTTTTTTTTAAAAAAATTGATTTTGATAGTGGGGTGGGGGGGGGGTTATTTTTTTTAATTTTTTTAAAAAAAAAAATTGATTTTGATTTTAAGTTTTTTTTTAATTTTTCTGACTTAAAAAAATAAAAAATAAAAAAAAATTAATAGTTTTAACCTGAATAGCAGGTTAAAGGTCATCTATATCATTGGTTGTGAAATTGAGGACAAGGTTGTATTATTCACGAAAAAACGGTAGGCTGTATTATTCTTTGCAAATCGTTGAAAGGTTGTATTATTCAAAGCAAAAAATCCTTTTTTTTATTAATTTTTTGGCTGGAAAATTAACGTAAAATTATATTATAGTCATATGGTAGACTAAAAGAGCTTCAAAAGGATATATTATATGACCCATTTGGAGTTGCTGATCAAAAGTTTCGTTGTTTTGAAAATTACATCAAAGATTTTGTCACTGATCAATTAGCGATTTTATTTTGGATACGCTGATCTAATCAGCAATTTTGAATGATTTTCGCTGATCAAATAAGCGATTTTCTATAATTTTCATTGATCTGTCAGCACAAAATATAATATTACGCTGATCTTGCAGCGTTGATTTGAGATCTGCGATGAGTCAATGATTTTATTTGATAACATTATCAACGACAATTATGGAAAAACGCTGATCTCGTCAGCGTAAAATGGTTATTTACGCTGATTTTGTAGCGTAAGATATTCTCTATTGCTGATTTATCAGCGTATTTCCATAGTTATCGCTTATACATTTTCTATATAAACCCGTCATTTTTTCTCATTTCAGAGGACGCGCGATTTTTCTTTTTTTTATTTGCATTTGTATTGTTCAATTTATAATTTTATTTTCCGTCCTCTTGTACTCATGTGATCATCCCAAAAACAGTGAAAATCATTTATCGCTTTCCATCACCTAAAATTAAAATAATACATACTAAATAAAGGATCAGAAAAATGTAGAATTTGGATTAATTAGAAACCTTTTATTAGGTTTATTTATTTGCATTAATCACCTAGATTCAGGTTTAGTTTTTAGTGTTATGTTTAATAAAGACCGAAACAATGTGCAAATCACATTAAATAAAAATTAGTTTTAGGTAAAATCGGTTTCAGATTTCAAATTTGATTAAATCAAAGTGATATCCTAAAAATTAGGTTTCTTTGTGCATTTAAATAAATAAAACCCGCTTAGTAATTCCTATGTATCCTTAGGTATATTCTAATATGAAAATATAAGTGTTATTCGGTTCATTAAAAATGAAATCACAAATGAGATCAAGTAAAGGCTGTTAAATGCAGGGGGACTATGTGACCCACTTAGTTCTTACCCTCTTCCCCGAATACAGAACTGGGGACCGAACTATTCAATGGAGTCATTAAGGTCTTCGGGTCATATGATTAATCGGGTTCTGTGTGGCCCTAAATAATGCACGGTGGTGACTTCTTTATTTGAGTATCTATACTCACCCCCAAAATCCAAAGCATACTCACCCTATGCAAAAGGACAATCCCATTATCGGTCCACAGTTTTTGGTGACTTCGCTAGGGATGACACTTTTAGGACTTTTAATTCCTAGAAGTTGAGTTGACGGAACTTGAAAAATCTCGTGGATGAGAATAATGACTACAGAACTTGAGGCTTTAGAAACTAATAGTACATGGTAGACAGGCCCGTGTTTGTGGGTGTGCAAGATGCCCAATAGCACAAGGCCCCAAATATAAAGGCCCATGTTCATATTTTTTTTAAAAAAAATCTATCAATTCAAGGGAGTACACTAGTACAGCTATCACGCATACAATCCGCATCTACTCCTAGTATATATACTCCGCCAATTTATCAACTGATCTTAGTCTCTCAATCTTCTTGCTTTAATTATATCGTCAATCACGCTTCATAAATCCATCCACCTTCCATTTTAAAGTTTCAACAACTCTTCCATATCTTCAATTCTTCATACAACCATTAATTCTTCCCCAATTATCGAAACTTAATGACAGGGCGTCGCAACCCATCAAAAATAACCTATATACCAATACTAATGTAGCAGTGATAAGTAGGGTCGAAATCCATAGAGAAGAAAATTAATTCCTTTTATTACTAAAAAGTATGAACTATGTAAAGGGCCTTTGTGATTGAATTAACCTAAGGAACTAATAAATAAAGAACAGAAAATAAAGTTTGAATTTTTATTGTAATTAATTGAATGAAGGAAATTCTAGGGTTTAGGGTTTTATGAATGACATCATAAACTAATTGAATTCCAATGTTCAATAATTCATTAACGAATTCTAACCAAGATCTAACAGGCTTTCGCAATTTATTAGATCTACAGATTTACATAACAGGCTCTCGCAATTTATTAAATAAATCTGTCTAAAATCTTAAGTCTTAATGAAGTTTTCACCTTTCGGCTACCGGCTTGATTATTACTCAAATTTATATGATCAAAACAGGTTTTAGGGAATTAAAACTAGTCATGAAATAAAGAACAAAGGATTCAATTAATTTAATCAATCAAACATATTTTCTTAAACCCTAGATCTAAAGAACTACTCACACATAATTAAAAGATTCAAAGCAATAAACATATTCATGATGAAATGCATAAATAAATAAGAAAGAAAGAAATAATACCATAATTGAAAGAAAGATTGAATCTTGAATTCACTTGATTAATTGAATTGAAAAGAATTAAATTGTGTTTACAAGAGAAAGTTTTAATTTTAAACCCTAGAAAAGCAGAAAAGAAAACCTAAAGAAAGCATAAGAGAGTTACAAGAGATTAAAATAGGTATTTATTGGCAAAATTGGGCTTAAACGGAGCCCGTAACCCCGGCCCGGTACGGGCTACATGCACCCCGGTACCGGGGTTGTCGCTGGAGTCAGGTACGTACTTCTGGAAAATGTCGAGTGAAGAGCTGTGCAGAGACCCCGGTCCAGGGTACATGTACCCCGTTACCGGGGCCGATGCTGGGGGAACTCTGGCTTCAAAGAAAAGGAGAGGAGAAGGGGCAGCAACCACCCCGGTACCTGGGTGCATGAACCCCGGTAAGGTTTGCACAGACCCCGGTACCGGGGTCTGGTTCAATGCACTGACTTCGAACGTCCATAACTCCTTCATTTCAAGTCGGAATTGAGCGTATGACCTACCGTTGGAAATTTCGTTGAATCTAGTTTCCAATGCCGCTGGAATCGCTTGAATACGATATTTATATCTCGAGTTATGTCCAAAATAGTGAGAGGTGGTCAAAATCATTCGAACCTAATCGAACGATTTCAAGCCAATTCTTCACTAATTGTCACCAGAACCTCTCCGACACTCATCGTGACATCCTAATGCTTCTCCTTTGCCTAGATTGGTGTAATTTGATGGTTTTTGTCCCATTTAGTGCATCTATTATCAAAAACCTGTCAAAAACATGGAAAAAACACAAAACACTCCAAACCGACTTATTAGCGGCAAAACGGCTCCTAAGAGCACGGTTAGCACAATAAAACCATACAAAACAAGGAGGAAAAACACATAATAAACCAAGTTATCACTTAACAAATTAATTCTCTAATTCCTTTCAATTTTCTATGGAAAAATTTCTTCTTTTTCTCTTACCCATAAAATTTCCAACGGAAAATTATTTATTTTTACCTAAATTGGGATCGTTATTCATTATCAATGGCAAGGAGGAATTAATATTTATGTCGGTTAATTTTTTTATAGCAAACGACTAATTTCAAAGCAATTATAAAGGGGTAATTTTCAAGTTCTTCAAACATATTCATCCCAATTCTCAGTAAGTGATATTCTGAGTTTTTTATATATTTTTTTTTTCAGTTTTTGATCCATTATAGTTAACTAGTTTATTGTAATTTGTTATAATCTGACTTTTTTTGTTGCAATTTTTTGGCTTGAATTGAAGGTTAAGTTCATTTGGAATTTGGACTGAAGACTGTATGCGGCTTGAGACTGGAGAAATATCAAATCAATTGCTCTAAACTCAGAAGATGTTATTGATTTGAATCGATTTTATCCAGGTTCTATCAATTCATTCGGAAGTTTAATTTTAGTTGTTATATTACTTTGATAATGGCCCCTACTATTAGAAAATATGAATCCGGATATGAGAAGCGTAAAAAAAAGAATAAAAGAGAAATTATTGGTTGAGTCTCAAAGAGGAGCTCTTGATAAATTCATTGTTAAACAATCACAAGTTGAAAGTCAGAATATTAATGCTGAACATGTCAATGATGTGCGTAATGATAATCCTATTGTTGATGATGTGCATAATGATGGTCCCATTGTTAATGATGTGTCTATTGATAATCCTGATGTCGATAATGTTCCTATTGATAATCCTGATGTCGATAATATGCCTATTGATAATCCTGTTGTCGATAATGTGCCAATTGATAATCCTGATGTCGATAATGTGCCTATTGATAATCCCGATGTCGATAATGTGCCAAGTGGTAATGAGAATATTGAATATGTTGATGAAATTCCAATTGGTAATGAGAATTTTGATCCATTAGAAACTAGTTACATGCCTAATATATATGATCCAAGAGTTTGGGATGGTCTCAATTCTAAATTGATTGATCTATTAGTGCAAAATGGACCTAAAAGAGATTATTTTATTGTGAAAGGCCCTAAAGATAAATTCTCTAGACGATTTACTGCTAATTAATATACTAGAGTTTTATCAAATGGTGAGAAATATGATAGAGATTGGCTTGTGTATTCAAAAGAACTTGATAGAGTCTTTTGTTTTTGTTGTAAGTTATTTAAAAAGGGTATCGATAGAGGTCAATTGACAAATGAAGGTTTTTGTGATTGGGCCCATATTGGAGAAAGACTAAAGGAACATAAGACAAGCATGAATCATGTTAAAATATGACCACATGATATGAGTTACGTCTAAGATTTGAAAAGAATCAAACTATTGATAAGACTATTCAAATATTAATTAAGAAAGAAAAGAACCATTGGAAAAAGGTGTTGCATAGAATTATTTCAGTTGTCAAATTTTTGGCTAAGTATAACTTGGCATTCCGAGGTTCTAATGGAAAACTCTACCAAAACAACAATGGTAATTTTTTAGGCTTAATTGAAATGTTGGCTGAGTTTGACCCAATAATACAATAACATGTCAAGCGTATTACTAACAATGAAACTCATATCATTATCTTAGCAATTCCATCCAAAACGAGCTAATACATTTGCTTGGTTCTGCAATTAAAGATGAAATTATTAAACGAATTAAACAAGCAAAGTATTTCTCAGCGATACTTGATTGTATACCTGATATTAGTCATCAAGAGCAAATGACTTTAATTTTATTGAGATATGTGAATGTTTCCGCAAATCCTATTTGCATAGAGGAATCTTTCTTAGGATTTCTGAATGGAAATGATACAAGTGGACAAGGGTTTTTTGAAGTTTTATTAAGTAAGTTGAAAAATGTTGATCTTAATGTAATGGACATAAGAGGTCGAGGTTATGATAATGGATCTAATATGAAAGGCAAACATCAAGGAGTTCAAAATAAATTATTAGATTTGAATTCTAGAGCCTTTTATACTTCTTGTGGTTGTCATAGTCTAAACTTAACATTATGTGATATGGCTAATTCTTGTAGTAAAGCTAGAGATTTTTTTGGAGTCATCCAACGTATATACACTATTTTTGCAGCTTCTACTAAGAGATGGAAAATTGTGAAAGACAATGTGAAACAAAAGACTCCCAAGTCTTTATCATCTACTCGTTGGGAAAGTCGGTTAGAAAGTGTAGAGGCTATTAGATTTCAAATGTCATACTTTCGAGAAGCTTACTTCAAGTAGGTGATTGTGATATTGACTCAAAAATAAAAAGTGAAGCCAAATATTTAGCAAAAAATGAGCTCGGTGATTTTGAATTTTTAGTTGCAATAATAATCTGGTATGAAGTATTAGATAAGATTAATTCAGTAAGCAAGTTTTTACAATCAAAAGAAATGCAAATTGATGTGGCTATGAAAAAATTAAGGGTTTGATTTCCTTTTTTGACAAATATAGAGAATCTGGTTATGACAAGGCCTTAGATAGCGCTAAAAAGCTTGCAATGGAAATGGATATTGATCCTATCTTTCCTGAAAGGCGTGAAATTCAAAGAAAAAAACATTTTGATGAAAATCCAAGCACTTCATCAAGTGCTTCATTATCTGCACAAGACTCCTTTAGAGTGAATTACTTTCTTTACATTATTGATCAAGCAATTAGTTCCCTCAATAAGAGTTTTGAGCAATTTGAGGAATATGAAGGTATTTTTGGTTTCTTATTCACTCCTCACAAGTTGAAGTCCATGAATGATTTGACTTTGAAGTCTTCTTGTATTAAATTTGAAAATGCTTTAACATCTAATGAAAAATCTGATATTGATGGAAATGCATTATTTGTGGAGTTGAAGTTGCTTAGAGATGTTTTGTCTGATGATATAAATGGACCTGCTGACATTTTGAATTTTTTTGAAAGGTTTGGATTGTTTTCCCAATGCAAATGTTGCTTATAGAATTTTGTTGACTATTCCTGTGACTGTTGCAACTGCAGAATGAAGTTTCTTAAAGTTGAAGTTGTTGAAAAATTATCTTCGTTCAACAATGCTTTAAGAGCGACTTAACGGATTGGCATTGATAGCAATTGAGAATAATCTTTTGGAGAAAGTAGATTATGAAGACTTAATTGATGATTTTGCTTCAAAGAATGCTACTAGAATGACACTTTTTAGAAAGAAAAAGGGTAGAAAGAGAAAGGTTTAATTAGAAAGTCGAATTTGTATTGAGATGAATAAAATTTGAATTTTATTGTGTTCAAATAAGATGTTATTATATGTTAGATCTATAATAATATACGTATAATTTTTGTCAAATTTGTATTTGATATTTTTTTTTCAATGTTTAAGTTATTAAGGGCCCATTTTTCATTGTTAGAACAGGGCCTCGTAAATCCCCGACGCAGCCCTGATGGTAGACCACGAAGTTTCTAAAGGGAAAGAAACCAATTGGGCTCAAATGGTTAATGATGGAACTGTGGAAAGATACAAAGCCAGATTAGTAGTGCTAGGGAATAAACAAACATATGGCATTAATTATGTAGAAACTTTTTCCCTTATAACAAAAATGACTATCTTTAGATCTATGTTGACTGTAGCTGCTGCAAAGGGTTAGTATGTTTAACAAATGGATGTAAAATATGATTATCTTTAGATCTATGGTGATTTATAGGAATGTGTATACATAAAGGTGGCAACAATGACCCATACCCGAATGACCCGACCCAAAACCTACCCAAATTCGCTTAATATTATTGACCTAAATGTGACCCGACCCGAATTACCCGGGCATTAAAGTTTGTAATCTTGAATCCTATGCCCTTTAAATCTATTCGGCAAAAAAGCGAACCCAACCCGACTCGAAACCGAAAGACCTCAAACCCGAATTGACCTGACCTGAATAAACCCGACCCGAATGAACCAATTACAAGCTCTATGTATACATGAAGATGCTTCCTAGTATGAATCATTTGGCAAAATATGCAAGTTCATAGCTGTAGGGGTCGTTTCCGGCCGCCTACGTCACGAGTTATTTTGAATGCTTGTTAACGCCACACGTGAATGTGGTCTAGTAGGAGTCGCCACCGTGCGTTTATACGGTCCACGGACACTGAAGAAATACCAATGCCAGGGGAAATTGGCCCCATATAGATTGTGCACTAGAGTATGGTTTCAGGGACAGGTTACGAGCCAATCGTGCATTGGGCTCGCCCGCCTGTAATCGGTCTCTACTAGGTCTCTTTTTGTGGTCGTATCATTATTACTCCCGAATACACAAATTGTAACACCTCTAAATTTCGTGTTATGTTTTATGCGGAAACGTAATAAAATATTATTTTAAAAATTATTTACCCAATTTTATTTAATAAATTAATTTCAAAAAAAAAAATTATTAATTATATATGTATGAAAATATGTGTATATTTTCGTGTATATATATATATATATATATATATATATATATATATATATATATATATATATATATATATATATATATATATATATATTCTATGTATATATGTTTACATTATTATTTGCCGATAATTTTTCGTATTTGCGTTATTTAATATATTTACCCTAATTTCGAATTTAACTACTTGTTTAACAAAAAAAAATAATTTCGGATGATTATCATCCTAGTTGTAATACCCCGAAATTTCGGGATATTTTAAATTTTTCATAATTAATTAAATATATAATTAATTGACTATTTAATTGATTATTATTTAATTAATTATTAACTTTATTTGTAGCAGTCCAGTTATTTTTAATCCTGGCCCGAACTTTTTTTTATTTTATCTTGCCAAAACCCGAGCCCAATTATTCCCTTTGATTTATGTGTTACACAGTTTCCCCTTTCATTCTTTTCTTGTTTCTTTAATTTCTTTTATTCAATATTATTATTAAACCTTTATCTATTTTGACCTTTCCAAAAATCCTATTTTTATTCTTGCTCTCATATTTTTTTTTCTACTAAATTTTAGGAACTCTTAACCCTTTTTCCCTTCAATATTTTCGGTCACCCCATCTTTTCTTGTTGATTAATTTCTTTAATTTGTTCTACCCTATATATTAAATGTTACATCTATTTTGATCCATTCTAGAAAAACCCTATTTTTATTACTCTTTCTACTTTGCTTACTAAATTATAGTAAACCTAGACCCTTATTTTCTTTTCATTTTACACAACCAATAGGAAGAACTACAACAATCAATTTCTTTATTTATCATCCTTCAAAGATCAATCATTAAAACTATTCCTAACCCTTTTCTATTGCTTCAACCCTTAAAGATTGATCAAGAACCTTAAAGAAACCTTAAAGAGCACAAAGAAATCGTTAATCTTGGTGATTATTCGAACCATATCATTCCTTCAAAGGTAATTGGATTGCTTTTACTTAATCTTTAGGATAGATTAGTTTCATAGTTTTTAGAATATGGTTTGGAATTGTTTAGAACAATGTAGGATTGCTTAGAATAATTTTAGGGAGTTTCTTTACTGTTTTTTTATGAATCATGATTTATTTCGTGGCAAAATTCGTCCTTTTATTGCTTATAACAATTTAATCTTTCAAACCGGTAAAACTGTCCAGATTTAGTTTACGAATTTATTAAGATACTTAATCAATTCGGATGGCTACGAAATTTTAGGTGGAAGTCAGTAATAGTGTTTTACAGCTTGTGTTAAATTTTCGTAATTTTTAAAGTTCGTTTGCTATGGCAGAAAAATCTGAAACTGATTTCAGCCTAATCTGATTTGTTAGTTATAAAATCCCTTAAAAATAGTAAATGATGTTATTTTTGAACGAAATTTATGCACGTTAAACCTTGAACCCATGTTTAACTCCCATAAAAATTTCCAGATTATTCGAGACCCTTAGATGGTTGTTCTTAATTTAAATCTTTAAAAATCAGATTGTGTAAAATAGGGTGATTGAATTATTAAAACATGTTATTATTAATTCTTGAAATGTTCCTGATATATCTTGGCCCTATAATTGCCGTGTGATGTTATACAGTTAAAGGATTAACTTTGGATCTTGTTCTTGATTAATCTTGATGTCTTGATGTTGTTGCATAATTTATTTATTTATTAGGTTAATTTATTTAATTATTGATAAAGGTATTTAATTAATTTAAAGTGTTAATTTTGGTATTATTTCTCCAAAATGTCGAGTGATGTGAAATATGAAAAATAAGATTTTTATCATGTTTTAGGTAACTTATGTAGCTAATTGTCATTTTATATGATTTATTGAAATGTTTATATGATGATATGATGAATTTATTTAATTATTATTTTTTAGATTAAAATGTTGTGTGGTCTCATATTTTATTTGATCCATTTTAGTTTAATTTTGGACTTACAATATTATTAAAAGGTAATTTTAGGAAGCATTATAATTATTATAATTAAAGGAATTAATAGGGATAAGTTGCAATACGAAGGAAAGTAACAACATAATTATTACCATTAAAAGGAATTAATAGGGATAAGTCGCAATATGAAGGAAAGTAATAATATGAATAAAGGAAGGGTTATGGGTAAAATATGACAAGATAAGTATTTCAGGGGAAGGTTTCCTTTGTATATGTGTATAGTATGAATTTCGTGTATTTGTGACTGTATGGTATACGTATATTGTATGTATTTCTAACCGTATTTTGTAGGTATTTTATACGTATTGTATACGTATTGTTATACGTACTTTGTACGTATTCCGCACGTATTCCATATGTATTTTTGTATGTATTTTTGTACGTATTCCGTATGTATTTTTGTACGTATTCCGTATGTATTTTTGTACGTATTTTTGTACGTATTCCGTATGTATTTTGTATGTATTTTCGTACGCATACCTTATGTATTTTTGTACGTATTTCCAAGTATTTCTGCATTATTTTTCCGCATGATGTTGGTCATTTTCGAGTGGTATAAGTTTAGTTTGGAGTTTGAGTCAAGTTAAGATGAACAAGATTAGATTAGAAGTTAAGCTATGACGATAAAGAATTGAATTGAGGATTGGAATAGAACAGAACAGAATTGAATTGAATTGAAAAGATGATTAACTATGAAGTGACCACCTATCTAGTGGCTCATGTGCCATGAACATAGGTATAGTCGAAGCCACTGTCCTATCTTCGGATTGGGGACAGTTCTTGATCCCAGTGCTTGGGGAGTAGATCCTTGTGGTTGACCCGGCATGAGCAAGGAAATTTGGGGGGAGTAGATCTTCGTGGTTGACCTCTTACGAGCATATGACTTGTCACGGATTAGCACCTGATTGGGAAAGAACAGAAAAGAAGAGTCGTTGATGAGGATTAGAAGTCTAGAATTGGTTGAGCTGAGCTGAAGGTCTTGTTAAGGATGACTTGTATGATTGTTTTCCGCTGCGTACTTGATGTGATTGCTTGTTGACTTCTTTGCATGATGACTTGTTCGACAGTTCAGATGATCTGTTCTGATTATTATGTTTCTAATTGTGTTCTACTGATTAAGTAGAACAATCTAATTACTCACCACTGACTGTGGACCCCCCCATTCTATTTCAGGTACAGGTGGTGATTGAGTTTAGGCTACGTATGGGCTGGGATTATGAGCTGGCCAGCTTAGAAGTGACCCGATGACTAGTTTAGATTATGTTTATTTGATTTAGTAGTCTATTTTTCATTTTGTAATAGTAAAGGATATTGGTTTGATATTTATTTTGGGATTATCTAACAGTTTTTAATGAATAATATGATTAAGTTTTAGAGCTTCCGCTATAGTTTATGAACCTAACTTTGAAGTTTTAGAAGTTAATGATCTGTGATTGTTGTTTTCTCCGAAAACAACGCTGCTAAATTATGGGTCGTTACATAGTGGCCGGTTGGCCTAGGATGCCTAGGTGATGGAACTCTTGATATTTCATCCTTTTGGAAATTTTTATGGGCAATCAATCTTACTAATGAGATAATTAACTAAATAATTAATTTAAAAAATAAATAAATAAAATTAAGAGGAGGAACCTCCTAGAACCGGCCTCCTCAATGCATTATGGGGGGTTGGAGACTCTTGGCTCATCTCCATAAGTATGTGATAAATTGCTCATTAGTATGTTAATTAAGCTATTACTAATTACTTATATTTTTTTTTTTAAAAAAAAAAAACAATTAAACACCCCCTCACCTCCTTGGCCGGTTGATAAAGGAGGGGGGATTGCATTTTTGGCCTCACTTTGTCATTTGCTCATCACTTTAAAAAAAAAACACAATTGTTCTCTCTAATTTCTTTGGCTTTTGGGGCAATTTCTAGTGGATTCTCAAGCACATTCTAATCTTTTCTCAACCAAACAAGGTAACTAACGTTTAACCCTCTTATAGTAGTCACATGAATAGTGGTTTCGAATTTCCGATCACAATACATGTTAAAAAGGGCTAGTGTATGCTAATTAGTAATTTTATCAGTAATATGTTAATTTTAATTGTTTTGGACAAATATTTTAGTGGTAAAATTTCTGAAATTTTCGTGTGGTCGGAATGATTTTTAGGTGATTTATATGAATTTCTATGGGTTTTTGGAGCATTATGTTTAATTTGTTAATTAGATGCATGTTTATTGTAATGTATAAATGTATAATTGTTTATTTATTTAAAAAAAAATGTCGTGTGGTTAGGTTCATGTAGGTCGAATTTTGGCTTCAATATGTGACTAAATTTGTGATTTTATGGTGCTTGATGCTTGTTGGTATTATTGTTTATGTTATATAATTATTTTGTCGAAACGGTTAATTTTACCAACTCGATTTGAGCCCAAAAACGGGCGAAATACTGCCGAAATTTTTAGTGAAATCTTAGTGATAATATATTCTGATTTTTTTTTAGGCTTTGATATTGGATTTTTCATGAATTTGATGATTTATTTATAATTAATTGTCTAAATTGTTAATTGTAAATTAAATAAAAAAAATTATAAAAAAAAAACGTCACTGTGACCTGCTGGCCGTGTGACTCATGTAGGTATAGTGTGTATAATTTTTCACTTTTAAGCTTAATACTTAATTGGTAGTGTTATCGGTAAATTCCGGTGTAAATAGAATTAATTAGATAATTTTTGGCTTGAATTTCCTAATGTTATGAAATCTGGACAACAACTTTAGGAGCCTAAATTCTGATTATTTGTGATGTTTCGGACCCCTAAATGTCGTGGTCTTTGGTGCTAGTCAATCGGGCTTGTCAGATTTAATTTCAGGCTAATTTGCACTTTATAATTCCTTTACCGATAATATGGTAAATTGGTAATAATAATAATAATAATAATAATAATAATAATAATAATAATAATAACGGTAATATTAGAGTTAAGAATGATTCGATATCATATGATGGAATTTGGAATTTAATTGCTCAAGTTAAGTGGGGAATTGTGAAAAGTTGGTGTATAGAATTTAATTGTAGGAGTATTTTTAATACTCAATATTTTGCTGAGTAAAATTAAAATTTATTTAAAATTTAAATTTAAATGAGATGACTTGTTGATAGTATGGAGCCATTGGGCTGCGGGATTCAATGGTTAGATCAGTTATATTTCTTGGGCTGCGGGATCCAAGAACAATATTTATTTACCTGGGTTAATTGTTGTCGTCCGGGAGGTCTGGAGGTGTAAGTCCATATTTTGGGCATCCGTTCGGCACCGGAAGTTTGGCCATTCTTAGACCAGTCAGCTGCGGGATCGACTGAGGGTTACCTGACAAACCTTAGGAAGTGGTACTGCGGGATACCACTCTGGATCGTTCCATCTACAACTGATTTAATTCGGATAGTAAATTATTTCATTCGCTTGGAATAGAATTAATTAATGATTAATATTCGGAATAAAAATTGAAACGCCATCTGTGATGTTACGTTATTTCTCTTGTACCGCTAATCTGCGTTTTGCAGGAGGATGGATTCAAGGTATGTCTTATGTGTTTAAATGTTTAACTGCAATATATGATGACTGTTTGTGTTGTGAAAGGCGTGATTTTCGATGTTCCTATTTTTTTGTGAATTTCTATGTTAGGGAGAACTGTTAGTTACTCGCCACTGACTGTGGATTGTTGTCAATTTTTCAGATGATTACTAACTGCCGAATTATCACCATTTGGGCGGGATTCATGAGAGTCGGTTTTAGGAACTTTCCAGTAGCATTTGCCATATTAGACTACTTTAATCATATTGGACTTAGAAAGACATTTTATGTTATTCTCTTTATTTAAGTATGCACTGTTGTAACCACGGATTATTGTAGAGGTGTTGAACCTCGGATATTTTTATTTCGGTATTGTGTTTGGACGCCAGTAGTTTCTGTTTCCTAAAAAAAAAAAATTGATTGAGTTTATTTCGAAATCTCTAATCACTCTTCTTAGATCCTCTTAAATTAGAATGGTTAGTTGTAGTTCGTTAGTAACGCCTCGCCCGAGTGCTCATCTTTCCGCTGAATCTTCCGTACCTTACGGACGGGGTGGTTACACAAATATTTCATATTGTATCCTAAAAGCGCATATTACTAGGTGGATTTGAATTATTTGCAGATTAGGACTAATTATTGTGACCACTTTGAATTAAGTTCGTACTAAATCCTAAAAATAATAAATCAAATAAATCATGAATAAAACACATAATGAAGAAACATAAAATAAATCTATGATTACAAAATATATAAAGAAGGAGATTCAAAATAATATATACAAAATCAAACAAAATGCGTATGAAATAATCGCAAAATCGAATTTTTATGTAGGATCTGTTATAATGCATAAGTGAATTGTTAATCAAAATGTGTAACGACCCGACTCGCTTAAATCGGCGCGGAAGAAACCGACGAGTCGAATAGTTATAAACTACAACTCAAATACTTAAGAAATTAAACTAATTCCTCAAAAATATTATTAATCAACCAAAAACGTACAAATACCCACAAGTTTGTACATAACTAGTCCAAAAGTCAAACTAAGAATACTAAAATACATGTAACTCCAACCACACGTCAGAGTCTAAAACAACGTATGAAAGTCCATACAATAACGTATAAAGTCTATATAATACACCAATACTATCTATAAACAACAAAAATAGAAAATACATCAAACAACAGAAACAATAAACGTCGCTCGCCCAACCCAAAGCTAAGCAAGAGTATCATCATCAGAAATACCTGAAAAATATACAACAGTCCACCATCAGTGGCGAGTAACATAACTGACTCACCCTAATGGGAATACACATGCACATAGCATAAATCAAATAGATAACATCAAAATAATAAACCAAGTACAAGATCAACCCACACGTGAACTTGACTCAAACCAACCTAATCAACTATCTTTGGCGCAATCATTCATATTCTAGACCGGACTGTGCTCGTACGAACGCATCTTATGCATTCGAACTTTCTACTATGCTCGGATTTGAGAATCTTACTCCCAAACCCCATGAAACCAATCTTACTGGAAATCCATGTCCCGTGAAACCAATCTTACTGGAAATTCACAAAAGATCACATAGTATGACTCCAACTATCCCAATACCGCGGATGGAATAGGGCAACGTCTTAACCCAAATACAATGAATCTTACTCAAAGTATCAGGCGTCTAAAAATGAAATCAAGCTAACTTAATTAATTAATTATTCAATCATCTTATTATTCAACCTAACTAAATTATATTCAAGAATTGCCTCAATGCCTTGATTCTTGAAAATAACTAGTTAAAATATCGAAGTTATACTCAAGATTACCTCTATGCCTTGATCTTGAGTCTAACCAACCATAAACCATCATTCCATAATCATTCTTTAATCAAATTAGACACATTCTTTAACTTTCTTTATCCTTTAAACCATTTTCTTTAACTTTCAAGATTCAACCAAGAACTCATAAAGACTCATCAAGAACTCATAAAGAACTCAAAGAACTCATAAAGAACTCATAAAGAACTCATTCAAGATTCAAGATCTTCAATCAAGAACTCAATCAAGATTCAAGAACTTCAATCAAGAACTCATCCAAACACCATACATCACACGCATATCATCATCATCAAACCATGAAATTACCAACTTACTACTATCCAAAAATTAATCAAACTTTTACACAATCATCATGATCACAAATCCAACATATTCAATCATAAAATAACCATATTCCATCATCAAATCATCATTAAAAACAACATAAAATCAGATTTGATATCATACACAAAAACATGATCAAACTTCATTAAAATCAATCCTAGTCATCTAATCTATGCTATGAAACATAGTATGCCAAATAAGTTGAGAAAGTATGTTACCTTATTGAGGATTACACACAAAATTAACACAAGAAATGCAGCCCGGCACAAGACAAACACGGCCACACAACACGGCACACACACACGAGCACCACGTCTTCAACACGGCACCACAGCACACACGGCTTCACCACACGGCCTGCTGCACAACCACGAGCACGACACCACCTGCTGCACGGCACCACCACACGGCCCTGCTGCACAACTCGAACACCACCACCACACGAACCCACACGAACACGAACCCAAAACCAACCCGAACTAGTGATCTTGAATGAAATGAATGTGTTTAGGATTGTGTTTGAACACTTAAAGATCAATGGACTTTGAATCTTTAAGTTTTGGGCTAGGAAAAATGATGAACAATTGATGGGTTTCAATTGATCAATAATGGCGTGAGGCAAGGAGGAAGTGGAGGGATTTTTTGGTGATTGAACTTTGATGGCAAGTGCATTAGATGGCAAATGAGCAAAACCTTAAGGCATCACTAACCACTCTTATTTATAGAAGTTGGTTTAGTGTGAAAACAAAGCAAGTGGCAAGGCTTGCCTTCCTTGCTAGAAAAACCGGCCATGGGGCTAAATGGGCCTAAAAATGGGCTCTCGTGATCCATTGGGCTAATTTACATAATTCACATGACTAATTATGCAATAATTGATTTAGCCCAAAATATTAAATAATTAATTAGAAAAATTAAATAATAAAAATTCTAATTAATTAAATAATAAATAACATAAATAATAAAAACTGCAAATAAAATAATTCGAATTAAATCGAAATTATTCACATAAAATAAAATAAATAGTTCAAAAATAAATTTGAACTAACACAGAAATACACATAAATATACATAATTATCGGCAAAAATACCAATAAAATCTGGGTCATTACAAAATGCATATATTTAGATCATATTAAAACTAATGAAATTATTAAAAGTTTCAAATGATGATTAAAAGGGAGATCAAGTTGTTATAAAAGTTGTTAAAGAACTATAAAGAAAAACTGATTAAAGTGTTGAACGTTTGAATGTATGCACAATTCATATTAACCTTTCATATGAATTGTATCATCCATTATCATCACTAATCTCCATTTTAATCACTATTTAATGACTCAAACAATGATATTTAAAAAAGTAATGAATTGAAAGTTTAGAAGGGTAGAGACTTCAGAAGCATAAACCCATAAGTAAAGTGAGTGGATCAAGGGTAGGCATAAACTCTTAGAGAAAAATATTTGTAAGCTTAGGGTAAGCATAAACTCTTAAGGAAAGTAAGTGAATTAAGGGTAGGCATAAACCCTTAGAGGAATATTTGTAAGCTTAGGCTAAGCATAAACCCGTAAGTAAAGTAAGTGAATTAAGGGTAGACATATAACCCGTGAGAAAAGAGGATGTGAGTAAGGCTGTTGAGGTGGAAAAATGTATAAGGAAGTGTGTCTGATGAGAAGCCCTCACTTTGACTGAGTCGAGAGAGGTGAAAAAATGTTCTCACAAGACGAAAGTCAAAGTATTATGGTTGGGGCGAGGCAATAGCATGTATGGGCTGCACAAGTAAAGACATCAAAGAAAAGTTGTACATAGTCATATAGGCATACATGAATACGAAAGTTACTCAAGACACTAATTGTATATGGCGATTCAAGGATTCAAAAAAATATGGGCTCTAGCCTTATGTGTTTTGTGCCCTATGATGTGCATATGTACAGTGTGCGTGATGCTTATGCATGTATGCATGAAATGATTATGATGCGCGATATGCTTGTGGTGCATGATGCATGATGCATGATGCGATTGGTGTTCGTGAAATGTGGTGCATGTGGAATGATATGTTATGTATGACAAGACAATGAATGACTAAGGGGGTCCGCTAATAGTACTGTACTTCCCTAAAATGGGAATGGAGCGATCATAAACCCCAATCAATCAAAGGCATAACTTTCGATCATAAGCAAGCCTCCAACCCATAGGTAAGGCTATATTTGTGGTGGAGTTAGTGAATAGGTATAATATCACGAATGAGGAGAAGGCTATATTTATGGTGGAATGAGTGAATGGATAGGGTAGCATGAATGTGGAGTGACGGATAAGGCTTTTTGTGTGGATCTCAAGTTTGTGGTAGAATAAATGGATAGGTAAGCCCCCATCCTATAGGGTAAGGATGGATGAAGGATCATGGTTAAAGCCATTTTGTGGATGGCATGAAAACGCCAAAGCATCAAGAAAACAAGCTAGCTCAAGTCAAGAACTTGATTTAGATTTCCCGCAATGATAGATTGCCTAATTGATGAAGCTATGCATGGAATATATCATGCCCAAATAAGAAAAAAAAAGAGTCAAATCATAGTGATGAGTGATGACCTTAGGAAGAGTTAGATAAAGCCCCCAAGGTGTGTGAAAGAAAAGGCTATGGGTACAAGAAAAAGAAAGGCTAAAAATTTGTGACTGAAGGGCGATGATGTGGGAATTGATGTGGTTGGCTCAATTAATGTCGGTTCAAACTCGAGCCTATGTCGGGTGGTGAAATAAGAATTTGTGCTTAAAACCCCAAGTTAATTGAAGGAGTGGACCTCAAAAATTCATATATTAATCGGGTGGAACCTCAAGAAGCAGCTTCTTACGTATCCTTATGGAATCAGACCGTCGTAGTTCTTGTTGATTATTTGGACAATGCCTCATATGAGAGGGCTTTTGTGGTTGTAATGTTTTGCTAGGGTTGAGGGTTAATAAGGAAAAGGGAAAGAAAACTCAAAGTTCCCTGAATGTTGACCCCCTGATCGATCCATTTAGGACCTATTTTCTTAGCTTCTTTTAGCTTGTATTTTGAGCGTTTTCGTCTTTATTTTACGTATTTTAGGGTGTTTTAGTTTAGTTATGTATTTTCTTAGGTTTTGTGTGTTTTAGTGTTAGTTTTGATCTTTTTGTTAATAATTCGGCCAAAATATGTTTGTTTGAGTTATATCGTGTTTTATGCAGGTAATTTCGGGTTTTGTACGGGTCGTGAGGGGTCCCGAATGGATTCCGAGGAGCCGGGATTAGCACCGAGGCGTTTGGGAGCACTTAGGAAGCAAGGAGGGCTAAAAATGAAGACCACACGACCGTGCAGGCTAACCGTGCACGGTCGTGCAGGCCTTAGAGGCTCAAAAAATGGGTGCACAACCGTGCAGGCAAAGTCTGCATGATCGTGCAGCCCCTCCTTCCCAAGACCACGACCGTGCAAGGGTTAACTGCACGGTCGTGCAGAGGTCAGAGAGCCCCTTTTTGGAGTGCACGACCGTGCAGGCAAACCTTGCACGATCGTGCAAAATGACCTTCGTTTCGCCACGACTGTGCACGACCTGCAGCACGTGAAACTTCTGATTTTGACTGTGTATTTTGGGGAGCTTTTGGATTTAGTTTTTAGTAGGCTTAGGCTTGGTTTTAGACACTAGCTATTACTCGTAGTTTTAGACTCTCATTAGTTTGGTATTCAAGAAGCTCTCAAGTAGTGAAAAAACTCTCTCAAATTTCTGAGATTTCCAATAATCAAAAGTAGATTACCATTTGTTCTTCAAATTCTTGTTCTCCATTTAATGTCAAGATTCATTGGCTTCAATTGATTCCCAATCCAGGTTTTGTTGTTTTCATAGTTGTTTAGATTGCAATTTCTTACAACTTTTTGTTATTTTAGATTTGATTGAATTTTTTTTACTTCTTAGAATAGATTTTAATTGAATTTCATGAGTTTTGTTTTAATGGCTATGATTAGTGAGTAGTTCTTTTTCTAGGGATTGGATGACTTGATGTTATTAATTAGGGGGTTTATCATTGGATTAGTTTTGTGTTTGAATAATCTTGATTGTATTTTCTCTAGAATTCTTGAACTTAAGCATGATATCTTGGTGAAGTGTTCATGATGAGTTTGGTGATTGTTGATGATTTTGATAATTACTTTCAAGATTTCCATGAGAATTTCTTAATTGCTAGAGATAGTAATTAGGATTGTGAATTGATAAAAGTGATTTGACGAACTCGATTTTGGGTTTTGCTAACTTGACTAATTGAGAGAGTTTAATTTAGCCAATCCTAGAATTTCCTATCGCCTAATTGAGAGAGGGTGTTGGGATTGAGTCCGTTAATGCTTTTTGAATATTCACTTTGCAATTGAGATAATCAAACATGAGTTAATTCAATGATTGTAATTCCTCCGATTGAAATAACATTAGGGAGTCTAATCCTTAGAGTTTTAGTCATTTGATATTCAATTTGTGTAGTATTCCAATTCATTTCGCTTAGTTTTAAATTCATTTGTTCTAGATTAGATTCAATTTCACATTTCACTCAAAATAAAAAGACCCTTGGATCATTTTGATTACAACTAAATCCGCGCTAGTTCCTTGCGGATCGACCCTAACCCCGCTAATACTACGTGTTAGTTCGTTAGGTCTTAATAAATTATATATTTGTTTGGCGACTAGGGCCGCGACAACCTAGAAGCCGATCACCCCCCAGTGGTGCATAAACGTGCCTTAACTTGTGTTATGTTTTTTTTTCACATTTTCTTTGACTGCTGATTTTTGCTTTTGGGTTTTGACTTTGATTGTCATTGAATTTGAAGCTTTGACTCGACTTTCAAAACTATGTTTGTTGTGTGTCGAGTATGAATTTTATTTCTTTTTTTCTTTGTTAACAGACGTATTTGCCTACGCACCATTTGATCCCATGGGTGAGGTAGATGTAGGTAAGAAAGGAATGTAGGCTTGTATGTATACAAGGCTCAAAGGGCCGCAAGGGATTGGATGAATATAGATGATGGGAAAGGGTTGATGATATCTGTGGAGTTCAAGAAAAAGGATGCCTCTCGGGCATTGTCCATTTATTAAGTTCAATTTTATTGATTATGAAAAATTCGCAAATTCGCGGTATGATAATTTTATCAACCGACCTCACATTTTCAAACTGCAAACCAAACCAACCCATCATTTGGTGCGATTTAGACCGCACTTTGCTCAGTCGTATTCCTCTCAACAATTTACTGATATCTTCAATAAGATACTTTCAATTGATCAACATAAAAATCTTCTATCCAAGATGGGAGTTATGGAAGGAACCTCACCTTCATCTTGAGGGGGAGCGTCAAGAGGAAAGACAAAAGGGTTGTAGTTTTTGGACTTTATTATAACACGTGCCTTAATATATAAAAGTTATGCGTGCAAAACCCTTTATAGGGATGACGTAATAGTCGCATTATTTAAGGTAAAAGATCAAAATTAGAATGTAAAAAAGAAAAACAAAAAACCAAATATAGTATTACAAACTCTTTAGTGAGATGCTCTCCCTATAAGACCAAGTTTCAATAAAAAAATTTAAAGCAAAATTTGTAAAACTACAGAAAACATATAAATAGTTATATGTGTGTAAACACTATTGTAAGACGGTGTCACCAAACACTTATTGACATACTCCATAGTATTTTTTTTCTTCAGCAAAATACACTGGTGGGTTCCCTACACTGATCATATCTCAGAAAACCCATTGATATAGTATTATCTCTATCTATAATAATAATAATAATAATAATAATAATAATAATAATAATAATAATAATAATAATAATAATAATAATAATAATAATAATAATATATACTAAAACAGAATATGCTGACATCACCTACTGCCACATGTCATACTCTCATGAAAAATTTTCCCTCCAAAAGAAATGTTGATGTCATCATTAATTAATTAATTACTCCTCTTAAGTTTCAAAATCAATTAATATTCTAAAGAATTGTAATTGCATTTTTTTCCACAAAAAAAAATATTAAAGATATTAAAGGAAAAGTGTTGCAGTTAATTTCAAACTAAAAACACTTTTTTTTTTGCAATTTATAGTTATTCGAAGTTTTATATTTATACTGCAACGCACAGGGTTCATTCATTTTGTTTATTTTATAGATCAATATTGCATTAATAGAAAATAAAGTAGTGAAAAATTAGAATCCATTTCGATCTTGGCGCTTCCTAATATTTTCGTTATTATTGTCTCAATATTGATAAAATTTTAAAAAATCATTCTAATAAAAAACTCTTGGCCTCTTAGGGGTATACGATTTTTTTGTTATAATTAAAAAATGTGAAATTATAATTTCAACTTTTTTATTTTAACAAAAAAATCATTATTTAAAAGAACAAAATAATGAAAACTTAAATGAATTACGTTAAATTTAAATAATAATAAAAATTATCAATAAAAATTTTCTTTATTAATTACTTTGTTAAAACCGTGCATCGCACGGGTGCTAATCTAGTTTATCTCTATTATATAAGCTAAGGGGGGAGCCATGGTGTCCCCCCTCAAAATGTCCATCTTACCCCTCAAAACTTTCTAAAATCTCAATTTGTATCACCCCCTAAGTATTAAGGAAAGTTATTACAATGTTTGATTTTTTTTAAATAAAAATAGTACAAAATATAAAATTCGAAAAAATAAAACAACAATTTCAAAATTAATATTTTTAAATTCTCTATAAGTAGACATTCATTTTGATATGTTTCATAAAAAAAAAATTATATTTTGATTATCGTAGAAATTTGGTAGCAAATAGAATATGGTAAATAAAATTTTTCTTTCGTTTATTGTTGTGGGATGACCAAATGAAAGGGATTTTTTTTATTATATAAAGTTTGTTTAGACAAATTAATAAATGTATTTAAATTACCATCGCACGTAAAGCGTGCATAGAAGGCTAGTAACTTATAAGGGAAGGAGGGAGGCCGCAATGGTATCCAAGTGGATTACTACACTATACATACTCATCATTCATAATTATTAATTAAGTGGGGATATTTTTTCCATTTATCTAATAAAATTTTCATAATTATATATGATTTTTGAAATCATTAATAGCCTAATTTAAAACAATTAATCACAATTTTAAAAATCGTACCTACAATTAATTGTAAAAATTACTCAAAATTTATTTATAAATAATAAATCTTTTACAGAAATAAATTATTTAGTCAATTTGCAATATACTTATTATACCTGAGTAAAAAGAGAAAATTAGATTAAATTTTAAAAAATAAAAAAGTATTTATTTAAAAGATATTATAATTATGTGAGACTTATTAATTTTATTGTCAAACTATATTATTAACAAAATTTAAAGTCGCAAACACTGCCTGCATAAAAAATTAGTGAGTAATTAATAGGATTTTTTGCTTTGAATAATACAAGCTTTCAACGATTTGCAAAGAATAATACAACCTATCGTTTTTTCGTGAATAATACAACCTTGTTCTCAATTTTGCAACCAATGATACAGATGACCTTTAACCTGCTATTTAGGTTAAAACTATTAGTTTTTTTATTTTTTATTTTTTTAAGTCAGAAAAATAAAAAAAAATCAAAATCAAAATCAAAATTTTTTTAAGAAAAAAAATTTAAAAAAATAATTTGCCCCCCACCCCCACTATCAAAATCAAATTTTTTAAAAAAAATCAAATTCAAAATTTTTTTTAAAAAAATTTAATTTTTTTTAAGTCAGAAAAATAAAAAAAAATTAAAATCAAAATCAAAATTTTTTTTTAAAATTTTTAAAAAAATATATATTTTTTTAATTTTCTGATATTTTTAATAATTTTTTTTATTTTTATATTTTATTTTGCAATTTTTCTATTTTTTTCTTTTTAAAAAAAATTACAAGGACCAATCATAACGTGACACGTGTACCTTTAACCTGTTTTATAAGTCAAAAATCGGTTTTGTATCATTCGTTGCAAAAATAAAGCCAAAGTTGTATTATTCACGAATAAGGTTGTATTATTCTTTGCAAATCGTTGAAAGTTGTATTATTCAAATCAAAAAATCCTAATTAATAAAGGAAAATATATTTCAAATTTAATTTTCACTTTTCATCATTTCTTATCAGGTTGGATACGGAGTCGGGTAATTTTTAACCGGTTCATTCGATATCGAATTTTCTAAACAGAAAATCCCGCGTTTAATTTCATTGCTGCCTTGTCTCTCCATTTCATATCTTTGCCTCACAGAGTCACAGTTCTTCACTTCAGCCTTCAGGTAATTTATAGATTTTCCCTCCATTTTTTTATTCATTCACTTCATTTCCATTTCAAGTGAAATCATCATTTTCACAAGCACCAATTTCAATAAGTTTCCAATGTATTCACTGTACCGAACTTGCTCAGTCTCAACTAGGGTTTCAAAATTGGTTAATTTGGTGTGATCATTGTAAAAGTTGCAGAATTTCTCATTATTTTACGGCAATGGAAACCGATGAATCGGAGCGAGTTCTTCATTTTCAGCTTCAATTTGACAAACCGTCGCCTTCTCAGGTTTTTTATTTTTTTTTTATTTTTATCTTTCCTCCAATTGTTAGAAGTAAACTAACCTGTTATTGTTCTTGAATTTTGATTCATGTTTGCATTTTGAAATTAAAAATTATCATAATATTGTTCTTATATTTGGTTATTTGTCTATTTTATTAGATAAAACTGGCAGAGTGGAATCCAGAAAAAGATTTATTGGCAATGGTGACGGACGATTCTAAAATTGTACTGCATCGCTTCAATTGGCAACGATTGTGGATGATTTATCCTGGTACGTATGTGGTTTTTTTCCCCTTTTATCAAATCCCTTCAGCATTTAATACTTTGTTGAATTTGATACAATTTTGTTGTAGTTTATGCAATGGTATTTGAGATTAGAAGTGGGATACTGTTGAAAAAATTTAGTTAAATCACGTTAGGAGTTATTGGACAAGATGAGAAAATTAGACTAATTTGGGTTGAATATTATGGTTTAGGCAGATAAAAGAATACCTTAATTTCATGGTTAAAGGACATGATTTAGGCTATGGCAAATATGACGTGAAAGCTGAAACTATAAATACCGATTTTTGCAGATTATATGCGCTAGAAGATAATGATTTCATGTCGATGTCTACTGTAATTCATCTTTTAAATTAGTCTTTAAGTTATTATTAATAATAAAAAAAATGATCTAAATCCTTTTGTTCTATTGCGTTGAAATTATCGCAGCTTTCTGAGTACATCTTTACTTTTTACAAAATGAGCCCTCATAAACTATGGTACTTAGATTCTTCATTCCACCTCAAGTATTGTCGACGGTATAACCCACATGTCTCCTATATTGAAAGATTGAAATGAAGATGATCAACATATAAGTTAATGGGCTACTCTACCTATCACCATATGATTTTAAGGTGAAATCTCTTTGGTCTTGTAAAGTGGACTTTTGCCGCCATTAGGGCTGTTTAAAATGATCCGATCTGAGCAATCCCGTCCGCGATCCGGGCAATCCGATCTGAAAAAATCTAATATTTTTTATATGTAAAAATTTCAGATATTTCAGATTGGATATCGGTGAACTTTCGAATCGGATGCAGATCACGAATCCTAACTTCTAGGATATCCAAAATATCCGAAAAATAAATGGGCCTTTTGAGTTTGGGCTTGTTGCCTTATCCCTTATGGAGTTATGCACTCCTCCTTAATTAGTACGCACTCAAGTAGAGAGGAGAGACAATAGCAGGTTTCAATCTCACTGCCTCGGTTCTAAAAAAACCCTAAGTTAGCTTTTCGCACTCCCTTCTCAATTCTCAGTTCGAAATTCACCTCCCTTCTCAGTCCGGCTCCCTTAATTCGCCTCCCTCAGTCACTTGCCTCCTCTCACTCCGGCACTCCGACAGGCGGCAGCAATTTCACACTCCTCTATGACTCTCAATCTCTTCTTTCACAAATTCACATTCAAAATGCCGTAATTATTTATTTTTTTAAAAACATTCACATTTTGTTATTTTGATTTCATAAATCTCATGCTTATTTCGAATATGTATTGCTTATAAATTGTTTATTTCGATTTTGATTTATATGTTTTTTCTGTTGTTTATGCTTATTCCAAATATGTATTGTTGCTTTTTATTTCGAATTATATGCTTATTGTGAACATGTATTTTTTATTTCGATTATACGCTTATTTCGAACATGTATTTTTTTTTTATATTTCGATTTATATGCTTATTTCGAATATGAATTCGAATATTTATTGTTTTTTTTTAAAATTTCAAACTAGGTGGAAAAAAGATGTTTTGGATCATCAAATCGATCCGATATTCGATCCGATAATTTAAGATATTTTGGATGGGATATCCAATTGTTTTGGATCGGATTCGAATCACGATTTGACAGATCCGAATTTTTCGGATATCCGGCATTTCGGATCGGATTGGATCGATCCAAATGAACAACCCTAGCGAGCGTGGCCTAGGCCTATTTAACATGGTATTAGACCCAAGTTACGATCCTGGGATCCATGGGTTATGGGCTACAAACAAGCTTATTTGAGTTATCATTCTATAACCATATGGTGATAGGTGAGAGCCCATTAATATGTTGGTCATCTCCACTTCAATCTTTCATTGTGGGACATATGAGGGTTATACTCTTAACAAGACTCGTTTTGGATACTCGACCACCGTACATTGCTTTCATTTTTAACTATTGAGGAAAGCAAGCTTAAATAAATGTAGTAGCTTGGATATGTCCCTGCATTATTTCATCCTTCCATATTAGGTTGGACTTAGTTGTCCTACTGTGTGTGTGTGTGTATGTATGAAGGGTATAGAGCAGGAATAGAGAAGATCATGATGCAAATTACTGCCTTTTGTGTTTGTAGTTTCTGAATGAATATGTGGTGTCATGGCCATGCTCCCTTTTATATGGGATCCATATAGGGATAGACACCCTAGAACATTCCTATGCGTCCAATTTATAAAAAGGCTCAAGGCGCAACAAGGTGATTGGATTTGCTAGAGCCTTAGGCGCGCCTTAGTGCGTCTTGGTGCGCCTCATTGAAGTGAGGCGCACCTAAGAAGGTATGGCAAAAATCTGAAAAAAAATCTGGGAAATAAAACAAAAGTGCGCCTTAACTGTGCCTAGCCACAAACGCCTCGCCTTGGCAAAATTAAGCACCTACCCCCAACCGCCTAGCGCCTTAGCACCTAAGTGCGCCTTTTCAAACACTGTATGTGTCACTATAGGAAAACATTGAAAAAAGGACATCCCTAATCACTAGCAGCAGTGCATACATACACACTACATACTGTATGCCAAGTAAACGCAAACAATTAAATTGGATCCATAATTAAAATAAAATACTTGTTTTTATCATAACTCCCTTATCTTCTACATCCCCTCAACCTTGGTGTGAGTGAGGTCAAACACCTAGTTTGAACAGTAGGAACTGATGTTGCAGTAGATAAGATCTTGGTGAAGACATGCTAATTGATGTTTGGATGACACATTTAGACTTTTCATCTCCATTTTTAACTTTATCCCTAATGAAATGACAGCCTATTTCTACATGTCAGGTTCTTTTATGAGGAACTGAATTCATGGTTATAAATAAGGCTGTGTTGTTATCACATTTAAGAAGCATTGGAGTTAAGTTTTTAATTCCTAGCTCCTTGAGCGATTGAGAAAGCCATGTAACCTCACATGTAGTGCCATTGCTTTGTATTCTACATCAACTGTGGATGCCACTACATGTTGCCTTTTGGAATTCCATGTAGTGATTGGACAACCTACCTAATCACTATCACATTAACTATCACATTAAGTTTTGAGTGATGCTGCAGATTTGTAGGCAAGCAATATCCCTTGTTATGAATTGTGTGGAAGATATCTAGTACTCTGCTGCACACACTAAATCAATTAACATAATAAAAGTAAAATTTCCTAAGCTTGCATTCGAGAGGTAAGCAGCTCTCCTTGAAACTAAGTGATAATTTTCTTATTAATCAAACTTGGAAACTAATCCTGAGGGAATAGACTAAAATGCCCTTAAGAAAGCCACATCAGCAAAAATACTAAAAATAAGAAATAATATTTTAATAACTATGACAAAATATAACAAAAGAATAAAAAGACTCTTGAATCACTTATCAGCCTTGCCCCCTTTTCTCATGAACGTTTTCACCACCTTGGTATGGGGTCGATGCATAGCAATACCCCTACCCCCAAAGCGCCACCTTATCCTCAAGGTGGAACTCCGGAAATCACATAATGATAGTGTCAAAGACTTCCCAAGTGGCTTCAAAAGGCTGCAGGCCATCCCAAGCAATTAAAACTTCTGGAATAGTGTAGTTTGGTTGGGGACGAACACCTTGGGCAGCTGCCGGGGTGACTTCCAAAACCAGGTCCGAGGAGAGTTGTGGGGGAAGGTTGGGAGAGACAGGAGTAGTTCCCACAGCTGCCTTTAATTGAGATACGTGGAAGACATGATGTATCTTGCTTGTAGCTGGGAGTTGGAGCTTGTAGGCTATTGCCCCCACCCTCTGATTACCTCGAAAGGGCCATGGAATCGTGTAACAAGCTTCTGACAAGGTCTTTGAGCAACCGAGGTCTGACGGTAAGTCTGTAATTTGAGGTAGACTTGATCTCCAACCTAAAACTCAACATCACGTCTCTTATTATCTTCTTAGAACTTCATATGTTGTTGAGCCTTGAATAAATGAGACGTTAAATCATCTAATATTGTATCTCGTTCAACCAATAAATCTTCAAGTGAGGATATAGGAGTAACCCCTTTGTTGAAACGAATTAATTTGGGTGGGTCACGTCCATAAAGAGCCTTGAATGGGGTACATCTGGTTGCGGAATGGATGCAAGTATTGTACCAATACTCTGCCCATGGGAACCATTTTGCCCAAGTTTTTGGATGGCTTGAAGCAAAACAACGGAGATAGCCCTCTAGGCCCTTATTCACCACTTCTTCGATTGGGGATGATAAGCAGTGCTACGATTTAACGTTGTTTGTTGTAATTTGAAGAGTTCACGCCAAAATCCACTCATAAAACCTGATCCCAATCTGTCACAATGGAACATGGAAACCATGAAGCCGAACAATTTCCTTCACGAACTTGGTAGTCACTAAAGCCACTGAATATGGCCACTGAATATGCAAGTAAATGGACGAGTAATTCCAATGAAATGGCCATATTTGGTAAGGCGATCTACCACCACCAGTATAGTATCAAGCCCTAAGGAGCGAGGTAGTCCCTCGATGAAATCCATCGAAACATCTTCCCAAACTTGGGTTAAATGGGTAGAGGTTGAAGTAAGCCCCTTGGACTGAGTGAGGACGACTTATTCTGTTGGCATATATGGCAAGTTGCCATATAATTGGCAACATCCTTCCTCATTCCAACCCAATACCATTCTTGGGCAATAAGTTGATAAGTTTTTAATTCACCCGAATGCCCACCTATTGGGGTTTCATGAAATTCTTTGAGGAACACGTGAGCCAAGGTGGAGTTCTTTGGAATAACTAAGTGCCATTTGTATTTAAGGATTCTCCCATCTAGGACGTAACCCATAGGTACCTTTGTTCCCTCTTGTAGTGCTGCTAATAGTTGTAAAATGAAAGGGTCTTCTTTAATTTCATGTTGGACGTCTTCCCATGGCAGCCCACATGTAGCTACCAAATTACCCAATTCAACCTTTCCTTCAAATTGTTGTGAAAGAGAATGTGCCACCACATTGGTTGCCCCGGCCCGATACATAATTTCAAAATTATATCCAAGTAATTTGCTCACCCAATGTTGGTAGTCAAGTCCCACTTCTTTTTGCTGCAGTAGGTATTTTAGGCTGTGGTGATCCGTCTTGACCAAGAATTTTCTTCCCGATAAATAGTGGCGCCATTTTTGTATTGCTAGGACGATTGGCATAAGCTCCTTTTAATAGACCGGCTTGGCTTAAGCTGTTGGCCCCAATACCTTGCTAAAAATGCAATAGGATGGCCCTCTTGCTGGAGGACAACCCCTACCCTATTCCCGGACACGTCCGTCTCCACAATAAAAGGTTTGGAAAAATCGGGTAGTGAGAGCACCGGGGTTGATGTGAGAGCCTTTTAAGTGTAAGGAAGGAAAAAGTAGCTTGAGTGGTCTATCCAAAGCTGTCCATCTTAAGTTGGGCTGTAAGGGGAGCCGCAATTTGAGCATAATTATGGATGATCTTTCGATAATATCCCGTGAGTCCCAAGAATCCACGTAGCTCCTTCAAATTAGTGGGGATTGGCCAATCGATCATAGCCTGCACTTTCACAAAATCCACAACAACTCCATGGCCTGAAATTTTGTGGCCTAGGTATGCCACTTCCATCTTACCAAACTCACACTTTTTAAGATCAATAAACAAATTATGTTTTCTTAATAAAGTAAAAACGGTTTACAAGTGCTCTACATGATCTTTTTTAGATTTGCTCTATCATAAAAAAATACTAACACAAATCGATGAAGATGGGGTCAAAATACATCGTTCATTAAAGCTTGGAACTTTTTGGAGCGTTAGTAAGGTCGAAGGGCATCAGAAGAAACTCATAATGTCCATTGTGAGTTCAGAATGCCATTTTGGGAATATCCTTTGTTTGCACCCTCATTTGATGATAACCCGATTTGAGGCCAAGTTTAGTGAAAATGCGAGCCCCTTCTAGTTTTCTAGCAATTGCTCAATCACCGGTATGGGGTATTTGTCTTGAACCGTTCTTTTGTTCAAGGCTATATAATCAACACAAAAACGCCATCAACCATCCTTTTTCTTAACTAGGAGAACCGAGCTATATACACTTGTATAATTCCAGCTTGAAGCATGTTCTGCCGTCCTGGATGAGTCTTTCAATCTCATCCTTTTGGGCGGGAGAATACCTATAAGGTCGGACGCTATTTGGATTGGTTCCTTCCTTCTTGGAGCACAATACTGTGTTCGTTCCGCCTCAAGGGAGGCAGGCCTTTTGGGGCTTGAAATAAGTCTCCGAATTTTGTCAAAAGTTCCTGTAAGAATTCTGGTATTTCACACCCTTCTTCTTCCTCGACTTGATAGAGTTCAATCAACAATCCCCCCTTCTCTTTGTGCAAGGCTCTATGCATGGCTTTTAAGGATACCTCAGAGTGCCCCAGTCCCGGGTCCCCGCACAAAGTGACTACCCTGCCTTCATAAGTGAATTTGAGCACTTGTAATTTCCAATTAGCAATCATGGTCCCAAGTTTCTCGAGCCATTGAATTCCCAGAATTACTTTAGAATTTCCAAGAGTGATGGGAAAAAAATCTTCCTTAATTGTAATTCCCTGCATTTCAACTGTCACTCCCTTACATTCCCCCTTTCCTTGTACCTCCATGCCCGTCCCCAAGGTTACCCCAAATGTTTGCGCTGTGGTGGTGGGTAGGTTCAATTCTCGCACCATCGATAGGAAGATGAAATTATGTGAAGCCCCATAATCAATCATCACTACGACTTCCTTACCCGCGATTCGCCCAATTAACTTCATTGTTTTGGGGTTGGAAAAACCTACCACGGAATTAAGGGATATAGAAGATAGCGGGGTCTTTTCTTCTTCGTATATTTCTTCCGCTTCAAGGGTCTTCTCTCCCTCAGTTCTCTCCCTCAACCACTTCCGCCCCTTCAACTTCGTCATTCACCAATATACGCTGAGTTCCTGGCATTTGCAGCGGTGGCCCGGAGCCCATTTCTCATCGCAGCAAAACACTGCCCTTTCTCACGCAGGAGTTGCCACTCGCTGTCGGTGAGCCTCCTTGTTTCCCCGGTTCTTTTTGTGGCTAAGGTGAGAGGGCTGGTAATTGAGTTTGAGGATTGAGGGGTTATGATTGGGTTAAAAGAATTTGAGTGAGATGGGCCTTTTTTTATTATAGTTTGAATTAGTAAGGGCTAATAGGGTTAGGTTTCTTTGAGAGGAGTTTGAGGGATTGGGGTTATTAGAGTATTGTGTCAGATTTAGTGGCTTGGAATATGTGGGTCCAGGCCCATTTCTTCTACTTCCTCCATAAGCAATTTTCCCTTCCACCTTATGGGCCAACTCCATGGCATGGTCTAATGAAGTGGGCTCTAGCACAATAATCTCATGCCTAAGATCCTCCCTAAGCCTATTAAAAAATTGCCCAGTGGATATTTCCTCAGAGATTCCAGTCAAAGGAGCCATTAATTCAATAAACTTATCAATTTAGTTATCCATTGTCCCTTGTTGTCTCATCGCCAACCTCTGTACGTGAAGAGTGGCTCCAGCCACCGCCAGCCTGAAGCACCATAGGAGCAACATTTTTAGGTCATCCCAAGATTTAACGTGCCACCACTTATCCTCCCATTGGTAGAATTGCAGAGCTTTTCCGTCAAGGGCGACCATTGCCCCCTCCAATTTCTCCTGTTCTGTCATCTTGTAAAATTGAAAAAATCTTTCCACCCTCAAGATTCACCCATCAGGGTTCGACCCATCCGTTCAAACTTCTTGAACCGCCACAACTCTTAAGAGCCCCCTTCCGGTGGTCGATCCCCTCCCCCAAAATCTTTATCAAACCCTCGCGGGTTGATTTGGGCGATTTAGGAGCAAATCTTAGTCTTAAACTTTTCTCGTTCTTCTCGCCATAGGGACATCATTTTCTCCTGATTTTCTTGGTTTAGGTCTACCTTGCGAGTCATCGATCTAAGATCTTCTACAAGTTTATTTGTCACCTGCTCTAGGCCCTTCGTAATTTGTTGTAAGGAGTTTTGAACGAGGGTAGACTGATGTGCAATGCTCGCTTTTAGCGCCGCCAACTCAGACTGCATTGTCTATTTGTCTCCAATCGCTAAGATTGAGTATTTTCTTTCATTTCACTGCTCAGAATGTCGACTCTGATACCAAGTTTGCTGCACACACTAAATCAATTAACAAAAGAAAAGTAAAATTTCCCAAGCTTACATTTGAGAGGTAATCAGCCTAAGAAGCACGGGGTCGGCACCCCAGCCACGGTTCCCGTACTGGGGACGGCTAGGGTACGGGGATGATGCGGGTTCGGTTGGAAAACGTCCCCAAGACGTTTTGGTTGGGGTAGGTACGACTGGATCTTGGCGGGGACGTGGAGGTGGGGGTTGGGGACGTATCGGGTACGGGAAAGAGGCAAATTTGCCGTCCCCAAGTCATGCAAGTCAGGGTTTCAAAGAAAGGAGAAGAGGAAATCTAAGGTTTTTTTTTAAAAGCAATTTTCTCTCTCCACTGCCACTACTCGACCGTCGCCGGATTGCCGCCGCCTCTTTTATCGGCGCCGTTTGTTGCTCTCTAGCCACCGCCAACCACATGGTTCGAACTTCTCCCCTTCGCCTCTCATTGTCGGTTCGAACTCTAAAGTTCTCTCTCGTTGAAGATTGGAGCCCACCGGCGACTCGGCCACCACGTTCGTCGACGGTTGGAGCCCACCGGCAAGTCGGCCACCACCTTCGTCGACGGTTGGAGCCCACCGGCAAGTCGGCCACCACCTTCGTCGACGGTTGGAGCCCACCGGCAAGTCGGCCACCACCTTCGTCGACGGTTGGAGCCCACCGACGAGTCGGCCACCACCTTCTTCTCTTCTTTCTCTCCCCCTTGTCTTGATCTGCTGCTGCTGCTGTTCCTTTTTGAGAAGTAAATGTCATTTGCTTTTTTTTGGTTGAGGAGTAAATATTGTATTTAATGAGTTGATTTATTTAATAAGTTGCTTTTTTTCCTCTTTATTTAATAATAAGTTGCTTTTTTTTCTATGTAATTGTATTTAATGTGTTGGGCTTTAAATTTTTTTACTGTACTCAACTTTTTTTTTTACTATCTTTTTTTTTCCCACTTGTGCAAGTGGATATTTTGTATTTTTCACTTAATTTAAGTCATAACTCATAAAATTAAAATTAATTTCTCTTTAAAAAAAAAGATATTTTTAATAAATATATACTTATTGCCGTACTCGAGCCGTACCCGTTTTTAGAAATTTTCATTTTGCCGTTTTCCGTTCCCGTCCTCGTTTTTGACCCTGTATCCGTCTCTGTGCTACCTAGTAATCAGCTCTCCTTGAAACTAACTGATAATTTTCTTATTAATCTAACTTGAAGATTACAACTCTATATATAGAAAAGTAATCCCGAGGGAATAGATTAAAATGCCCTTAAGAAAGCCACGTCAGCAAAATAGTAAAAATAAGAAATAATAAGACAAAATATAACAAAAGAATAAAAAGACTCTTGAATTACTTATCAGCCTTGCCCCCTTTTCTCATGTACGTTTTCACCACCTTTGTTTGGGGTCGGTGCATAGCATACTCTTGTTGTTGCCTGGTAATAAGCAATATCAGGCTGTTGAAGGAATAGGGCCAATAGGCTTAGAACATGCAATGCATAGGTGATATCTAGCCTTGTCAAGGTTAGATACAGAAGTCTACCTATCAACCTTTAGTACTATATTTGAACCAGGATCAGTGCCTGATCTTGAAACGACGAAAGAGATACTCCTTAGTGCTAATCCCATCATTGAGATTAGTTCTTTTCATGGTCCTTTTATTAGTTCCTTTGTATCACTTATGTCTAATCTTGGTCCTGTTTAGTCCGTTTTGTAAACCTAAACTTTAGTTCGTAGTTTATTTGTTTTGGTTTGTATTAAGTAGTAGATTGCACTAACATTGAAGCAGGGGTCACGAGGTGCGAGTTTTCTTCACGAGGTGCGACTTGATTGTTGATTGCAAGACGTGCATTCCAGTAGGAAGTCGCGAGATTTCTTCGCGAGTCGCGAGCCTTCGTGGTCTTGGCTACGTATTTGAGCTTAAACAGAGTACATGTTCCAGTAGCATGTCGCGATTCGCGAGTATTGGTCGCTAGTCGCGAGCCATTCATGGCCTTGGCTGCGTACTTAGGCTGAAGCAGGAGCATGGTTCCAGAGAGCCCTCGCGGGTCGCGAGTCGCGAGTTTGGGTCGCGAGTCGCGACCCAGGCCCTGTTCTGGCTACGAGTTTCAGCTGCTTGTTTTTGCTTAATGGGTATTTTTGCTTTTGCTTGCAAGTTGAGTAATAGCCTTGATTAGTCATCTACTAGCCTAGCTAGATGTCATACTACCTTTGGAAGTCATGATGAAAGGCTTGGAGTGTCATGAAGGCCAAGAGAAGCTCATTGGTCTATTTTGGTGCAAGTGGCTCAAGTTGCTTAAGGAGGCTGATTTTGGCTTGATATTTTCATTACTTTAGCCTTTGTTTATTGCTTGAGCATATCCTTATGTAGTATTATACTTGTATTATACTTGATACGTATAATAGTTTGTACGTATTCGGTTGCGTATTGTACGAATATACGTATAATTATACGTATAATTGTACATTTCTTTCTTTAAGTAGACTTTGATGTATCATTTGTAAACCACTTTGAATTTTATAAAAACTTGAACTTTGTTCATCCTTGAGGCTAAAGTAACTTAGCTTTCTTTGAATTGATTTCTTGGGAGTTTTAACTACAAGTTTTCTAAACCGATTAGTGAGCTTTGAGAGTGATTCTCTTAGTGATTTAATCAACCTAAATTGAGTGTAAGAGTGATTCTTTCTACTGAATTTAGTAGGAAATATTTTCTTAAGAGTGATTCTTTTGAGCTATTTCATTATCTTCTCAACTCTAATTACTTGCTTGATTGATTTCAAGACTAATTATAGTTCAATATTGGATTTGGAAGAGGATCCCCCAATTCAGGTGTTAGTTTATGTTATGGATCCATGAGCAGTTGCATATCCTTCTAGGAGCTTCATATAGATAAAGCAAAGAAATAATGATGTGTGGTAGAGGGGGCAATCAAGAATTTATTGATGATTGACTCCTAAACAACACAAAGATGAACAACCTCCTCCTTAATCTCTAAGCAAGATCACTCATCAAATGGGGGTTTGAATAATCTCTCCAATCTCTGAACAAAGATTATCCAAGACTAACTAGTTGATTTAATCTCTAAACTCAACTAGATAGAGTTTTAAACTCGTGAAATGAATCACTCAAACTCATGGTTTAGGAGAAAAACACAAAAGTTTTATTTCACTCTCAAAGTGTTTGTACATCAATACTAATAAGAAACTTGGGTATTTATAGAAACCCAAAGCAAGGACTACAACATAAAAGAAACTACTACAACTACATAAGAATTACATAAGAAAGCAATAGCAAGTGGTGGCAAGGAGGTGTTGGTTTAAGCAAGTGGCGAAGTTGCACAAATGGGAGAGCAAGTGGAGGCCTAGGGTTCTATCTCACATTCTCACACGTCCATGCTAGTAAGGTGACCCAATTTGGGCGTGTAGCTACCCAAATGGATAAGCGGATTTCCACATTAAATAAGGATAGGTAAGTGAAGTAGTTTCGTATTGATAATAAAAAAGGGCTGATTACAAAAGTTCACAACATTCGAGAGGTGTGTTCAAGCAATAACAAGACACTGATTTTCTGGGTGATTTCTCCTAAAAACAAGCAGCTTCTATTTATTTACATAAATATTTGTCTTTTACTACTTTTGTCTAGTACAAAACTACTTTTTTTGTTTGTTACTGAAACTATTTTTCTACTGCTGAAATGCTGAATGTTGTGATCCAGTACATTCATTTTGCAAGAATACATTTTTTACATCCATCTTATAAGTGTACCAACCTTCATTGGCTGCCACTCCTAGAAGTGTCCTTACTGTAATGACTTCGGCCACAAGAAGGAAATGTCTCACCATAATCCACTCCATGTTGTCAACAACCCAATATTACCAATCTAGCTTTATGTATCTCTAGACTTTTTCATATATCCATTTACTCCTAATGGCCCTTTTTCCCGGTGGTAGCTCGGTGATGTGCCAAGTCTCATTGTCCTCTAGTGTAGCCAGTTCATTCATTACTGTTACCAACTTTTTTTGAGTGGCTGCCTCTTTAAAGTTTGAAGGCTCTTTCAAGTTTACAGCACTTGTCATGAATGTTGTGAATTCAATACCTTACATCACCCTGCACACAGCTTGTTGCAGGTCTTGGTTCTGCATCTGGTGCCCTTAGCTGATGCTCATAATTTTGCAGCCAACCAGGCAAATGTTTATTCCTGGTTGATTTTGTCACATCTGAACTGCTAGATTTTTTACTTGATGTATTGGTGGCAATTGGCATTAAATCTTGAATCAAAAAAATAAGAAGCTTTCAAAGGAGCATTGCCTTCAGTTGCTTGACTTGCTTCTCTTGATGAGTTATCACCTTCTGTTTGGACTTCAGGGCTACTTTGATGACTCAAGTCCTGACTGATGTTCTAGTGTTTCACCTTGCTACTCATGTCCCCTGTTTCCGGGTCATATAAATCTTCCCCATCTATGTTAAGATTAAGACTTGAATCAGTAGTCAACTGACTTACAGGAATCACAGAATGTTGTGGATGCATAATTCCTTGCGTGCTTGAGTTGGGATTGAAAGTGTTGATCTTCTCATATAACTTAACATTCCTTGAGTTAAACATCTTCATATCCAACAGGTTGAGTAACCTGTGTCCTCTTTTGTTTCGGGGATATCCCAAAAACACAGAAGTTACTCCTCTAACTCCCAACTTGTGTTAGTTTCTCGGAGGATTATATGCAATATGCCATGGCAAGGTATCCTAACACCTTTAGTTGATTGTAATTAGGTTTTCTTCCAAATAGTCTCTCATATAGAGACATATTACTGACAACCCCACTAGGAAGTCTATTTATGAGGTAGGTGGCTGTTAGTACACACTCTCCCCCAATATTTCAATGCCAAGCCTGCTTGCATTCTCAGAACCCAAGCCATCTCCAATATATTTCTATGTTTCCTCTTAGCCATTCCATTGTGTTGAGGTCTATCCACACAAGTGGTTTCATGTGAAATCCCAAGCTCAGGGAACAATTCCTTGGATTTGCCTTCGTTAAATTCCAAAGCATTATCACTTCTTGACAGCACCTGAGCTTGACTCAGGTCCTTTTCCTCTGCCACTTCCATGAGTTTTGTTGAACATGGCTGAAGTATCTTCATCCTTATTGTCATTCAAATTTTCTCTCTGAGCTTCTTCTTCCTGCGAAGTAGCACATACACTTTAAACAGTTGGCAGAGAATCACCCATCAGGAACTGGCTTCTTTGCCAAGCAAAGTCATCATCCAGATCATTCAAGAATTTAAGTGTTTCTGTTCCTCCTGCTGTTGGTTCAAGGTACTGACGAAGGCTGGAACTTCTTCAGTTATTTTGGTGGTGGGGGAAAGATGATTCAATGCATTAATCTCAACCCACAGCTTCTTCATATCTGTATAGTATTCATTAACAGGTCTTCCTCTTTGTTTCATGTCATATACAGCCTTAGTTTTAAAAGGCGCGCCTCTAGGCGCAAGGCGCTTCAAGGCACTAGCATTTGGGCTTTTTTTAGTCGAGGCGCAAGGACCCCTTGGAGGCGCTGGAAAGGCGCACCTTTTTGCGCCTTTTGAGGAGGTGCAAGGCGCAAGAAAGGCGCGCCTTTTGGGGGTAAGGCGCACATCAGTTTTTTTTTAAATACAAATACGTTTTATTAGGTCATGTGAAGCATTTAAATAAAAATAAGAAAAAGAAGAGAGAAGAAGTATAAGAAAAGGATTGACATTTTGAAAGAAGAGAGAGAAGAAGTAGAGAAGCAAACCCTAAGTCCCTACTTGCAACTACCATCATCACCCACCCACCGCCGGAGCTACCATCATCACCACCAGTCACCGAAAAGTTTCTCTCTCTCTTTTTTCTTTTCTTCCTCTTCTCCTGTCTTCGTCTCTTCCCCCTTTTTTTCCTTTCCTTTTCCTCTTCAAAAACATTGAGGTGTAAACTCTTCTTCTGATATGCCTTGCGTTCTTTTTTTCCCTTCTATTCTGCTTTCTACTCTATGATTATGATTGTTCTAGTGCTTCAGGCAAAAAAAAAAAAAGCTTGGAGAACCAAATTTGCTTATTTTTCCCTTTTTACTTTTCATTATGTCATGTTTCAGACTTTTGCCGCCTTTTTAAATATGAATTATACTTTGTTATGTCATTTATGCATTTATAATGAGTATAATGTTATTTTGAGTACAATATATGATCGAGTTTTCAAAAATGAAAGTTTAAGAAAATTTAGTGCGCCTCACCACCTATAGGCGTGCGCCTTCGCCTTGCGCCTTGCGCCTAGGCTCCAGGGACATCGTGCGCCTCGGTGCGCCTTGCGCCTTTTAAAACTAAGTATACAGCTCTATTCAGCTTGTAATCCTATGCTCCATTCACCCTTAGAAACCTAGCTTCAAGGTGCTTTCATATTTCTCTAGCTGTTCTCAAGAAAGAACAGAATTCTTGATATTGTCAGCCAGAGATGCAGTCAACCAAACTATCACCAAACAGAGCAGGGACTAGAGAAGATGATGATACAAATTACTGCCTTTTGTGTTTGTATTCTTGAATGAATATGTGGCGCAGGGGGCATGCTCCCTTTTATATGGGATCCATCTAGGGAAAGATACCCTAGAACAATCCTATGTGTCAATATAGGACAAACATGAAAAAGGACATCCCTAATCGCTAGCAGGCTAGCAGCAGTACATAACTACATACATACATACTACATATTGTATGCCAAGTAAATACAAACAATTAAAATGGATGCATTAATTAAAACAAAATACTTAATTTATCCTAACTCCCTTTTCTCCTACAATATACGTAATAACTGCTGGAAAATGCAAGAGAGGAGTGCAATAACATCATCATGGATCTTCCTCTATTTTTGTGCTACCTGAATGAACGAAGGCCGCCAACTACATCAATAAAATTATGCTATTTTTTCATAAAAAAGGTGCTTGTTTTCTATTTTAGGATATGGATAAATACACGTGTCCACTACTTTTAGCATAATCAAGTAATCTAGCATGTCAATAAAAATAGTATATTCGCAGTGCTGATGCTGTGATAAGGGTGTCTACCTTTAATATTTAATTTGTACTTTTTTTTTACTGATATTGATCTAGAACTAAAAACATTAATGTCAAAGTAGCATATTGTCAAAAGTAAAAATTCAAATGTTGCGATAATAAGTGAACAGAGGAAGTATATGTTTTGACTAAACGTAATTTTATGAGAAGGTTTTGGGTGAGACTCAGGTGACAAGTTGGCTTTGTACCAAATATTCCACATTTGATATCAGATATTCAAGTGTTCATCTCTAGTATTCGAAAGTTCATCACAGATATTGAAAACCCATCTTATATACTGAAAAGTCTCATGTCATATATTTGATATCTTATTATATCTCATAATCAAAATCCAATATCAAATATTCAATGTCTGATATCAGATAATCAAAGACCAATATCTGATATTGAAAGTCTTAAGATTTCAAATTCATTATCTCAAATGTTAAATTCATTTTTTGAGAATATATCAATTATGAGATATTATAAAATTATATATGACACAAACTTTTGATTATAACTTTTGATTTTATGACACAATCTTTTGATTGTTTGCAACGAACTGTTTAATATATGATACAAACTTTTGATTATATGATACAACATTTCAAACTTTTGAATACTTGATATGGACTACTTGACCATGTGAGCAGTATCTGATATTCAGAGCCTGATCTTTGTATCCTTGTTTGTAACAAGCACCGATTTTTATTAAAACAAAATAAGAAATTGTGTGGTTCGTAATTAAACAGATATTAGATGATAATGTCGTGCCTCCTGCAAAGTACCAAGTCTTTTATTGCAAATATTTTTTTTGGTAAGTAAAGAATTATATACCAAAGGAGAAGATTATTACATCCTACCCTAAGTGCGTGACACAAAGCCACCACCAAGATGAGTACTAAAAGACTATTAGGGACAACCCCCTAAAAGCCCTCAGCACCACCCAAAACAATACAAGTACTGTACAAGCTTGCTAAGGAAAAGATCCTGATAAACAATACAAAACAGCAAGTAAAGTAGGGAAATAACAACTAGACCAAACTCCTAATCTAGCCTAAGGACATAGTCCTTTATATTACAATAAAACACTAGCTAGCTTGCAAAAATACATCACAATATCAATGGACTATAGGACGTCAAAACTAGGAGCTTTGATATCAACTATAGCCAATTTTAGCCAACTACAAAACATCTACCAAAACAATAAGAGTATAAGGGCCACCATGAGTTGTCTCCTTGAAACCATCTCAACCATTAGGACATTACGAACCGAGGCAAACCATCTCCCATTAAAGAACCCGTGATTGAACTAGCTCGAAAGGACTATCATAAGTAACCCATTCACCTCTTATCATTGGGACAATAGAACAGTAGGTTATGATGAAGGTAGCCTTCCTCTCCCCATCCCAACCTTGAGGGCGTTAAGATTCGAGGCAAGACCATCTCCCATGAAAGAGCCTTAGGTTGGGATAGCTAGAAGTAATCTACTTTCATCATAAACTATTATACCGTCCTATCATTGTGGAGGGGGATTCAAGGTAATGGAATGGCGTAGCAACACGACAACAACCGTTGCAACCTCCCTCAATCACCCTAGGAAGCCTACTGCCTCTAGCGCTACCAACGCCCTTGAGGCGCACCCCGAGCCTACCGCGCCTATCATGGCAATGACCTAGGGGTAGGCCATCCCAATGCCTAAGGCAGCATCTCTAGCAACTAGGCTCCCCATCCCGCAGCCATCAACACCCTACAAATATATATAATATAACTAGGCCCAAATTAACAAAAACATTTTATGTAAACACAACATTTGTAAACAAGACGACTTTTATTATTATCAGTATTTGTTTTTTTTTTTTTAATGTGGAGCAATTATTAACACTCCCAACGTTTGAGTAAATGTTAGTTTCATGAACTTGGGCAGGCCATCTGACTAAACATAATATCTTTATTAATTCTATTTTGTAAGGTCAGATGGGCTTGGGCTAACCCAATATTTTCACTAATTCTATTTGTAACTCATATTGTTAGATGTGTCTTGCAACTGTAACTAATTTGTTGATGTTTCCACACATTTTAGGAAAGTGTATAACATCATTATGTTGGCGCCCGGATGGTAAAGCAGTAGCAGTTGGATTTGAAGATGGAACTATTTCATTGCATGATGTTGAAGTTAGTACTCTAAACTGATGACATAATGCTGTAGTCTATTGAATTAGAGCTATCTTATTGTTATACATCAGGGCTAGTCCTAAGGATTTTGAGGCCTGGGGCAAGCTATTAAATAAGGGCCCTATTACTATAAGTGCATAGTTAACATATACTCCACTTATATAGGCTTTTCATTAGTTTTTTTTTAAGATACCACACTTTCATTTTGAGAAACTCTAAATTAGTTGGTACATATTTACTTCTTTTTTTCTCTCTGTATCTCTCTCGTACAACATGGACACTCTCTATCTCTTTCATCTCCAAAAGTTTCCTAGGAATATGATCCACCCCAAACCCTAATGGAGCAGTTAATTCAGGACAGAGGGAGTAACTTATATAGGCTTTTTGTTCGATTTTTTTAAGATGTTACACTTTCATTATGAGAAAATCTAAATTAGTTGCTACATATCCCCTTATTTTTTTCTCTCTGTATGTCTCTCATACCACATGGACACTGTCTCTATCTCTTTCATCCCCTAAAAATTCCTAGGAATAAAATCCATCCCAAAAGTGAAACATACATAAATATATAGAGACTTCAGACTTTCAGAGAGAAGTGGTTGTCTTGGTCGATTAGCTATCTTAGGGAATACAAATTTTGTGCTTTTTGTGTAAATGAGGAGTTATGCTAATGCATTCCTGTATATTCTTCAGCACAAGTCAATACTTTAACTCTTTACTTTATGATGTTAACATACTTTTTTTTCCTGGGTTTTGAATGCTTCTATTAATGCAGAACGGGAGATTATTAAGAAGCATAAAGTCCCACAGTGTTTCTGTTGTTTTTCTTAATTGGGAGGAGGATGAACATGGGCAGGTGACTAGAGAATGTATTTTTCTATTGTTTAATTTTTTGCTTTTCTTGTTTTCAACATCCTATCAAACTCTCCTGTTTTATTTTATATAGATATATATATATATATATTCCTAACCTCTGAAATAGAAAGTGAATGGGAAGTGTGAGTAGTGAAGGAAAAATGAAATTGGTTTATGGCAAGTTTTTATTACTTGTGTAATTGTGTTGCAGAAATGCTTGGATGTTTCCTTGTATGGTCATTGTAAAATCTTGAGTTATCTCATTTCACATATTCCCTTGTATTATAGTAACATTTTTTCCTCCTAGGATAATGGGGGTAGCACTGCGCCTTATGAAGACCGCTCATTTCGTTTATTCCCTGCTGCTCCAAGAGTCCCACGAATACCTGGAGTTGTAACTGGAGATTCCACTCTTATAGATAACAATGAAGATTCATTTCAGGACCTACTAAATACGTCACATCAACAATTTAACATTTTATGCAGTGCAGATAAAGATGGAGGCATTTGCTTTAGCATATTTGGTATATTCCCCATTGGAAAAATTGTGAGTAACTTTTTGGAATAATGAATATTTTGGTGCTGAATGCAAAATATGTGGACGCACATTAAACTCTTAGCATATTGGCATCATATGGTGATTGCACATGCAAAAGTAACAGTGTTATATAATTTGTCTTTTAGTTCGCTTCTATAGTTCGTGGCCCGCTCAAAATGGGCCAAATAGCCAAAACCGACCATAATTTGCTTAATTTGTATCACAATGCTAAGACCCAAAGAGAATTAGATAATTCTTGACTTTCGAGAGGCCAAGATCTCTCCTAATGTAACAACAATTCTCTAATTATTACTCAACATGAAAGAATTACACACACTAATGCCTTATTTATAGACTAATTACAACTACCAAACTAACAAACCACCTATTAAAATAATAAAAGACTAAACTACCCTTACTACTAAAATACAATCAACACTCACTTATTCCTCCCAACATGGGTCAACAGTTCTTAAAATTGGGCTTGGGCTGGGCTCATAGCACACAATTCACAGGCACTTTAGCGAACTATGTAACACTGAAAAGTACCTTTGAAAATTACCAGTTGATAGTCTTAGGGTAAGAGTTGACTTTTTCTTATTTAGAATACTTGCAGTAGTAGCAAAAATGGCACTTAACTGTTGAGTCAATAAGAACCAAGATATTGATTTTTGATCTAGCATAATTTTCGAAATGGAAACTGAGATGGGATAAATTAGACAAGTTACATTAACTGAAGGTGAACCAATACAGAATTAAAGTTGTAAGAGGTGTAGTTTTGGTGTCACATTTGATTTCTTGAATTTTCATGTGTTGTTGTGTTTCTTGATGGAAGACAAAACTTGGCTGTCAGAGTGTCAGATACTCAGATCATTTTCTTATTCACCTTTCAGGCTTTCAGAGACTTTGCTCACCCTCTTGACCTCTTCCACCACTACTAATTGAATACGTTTCTTCAAAATAAATACTTTCTCTGTAAATGAATTCTTGCAACAAAGGACATTTCACGTATGCCTAGACAAAACTTTGAAGATTAATAGCTCAAATAATGTATTTTAAAAAATTATAATCACTAACTCATAAAAAACTACAAGCTTAGACGAATCCAATGAGATCCCACATGACTATATTTTTCTTTATGTATAAGTGACAAATTACGATCAAAGTGGAAATTGTAAAAAGTGTCAAAAGTACATTTGTTGCAAGAATTCATTTACGGAGGAAGTATTTTTTTATAAGCTTTTTTTAAATATATATATATATTTGAGGGGGTTTGTTTGACAGGCTATAACTAATTAACTACATCATTGATACTTCAAGCTCTTCGCTGTCTTGAATGAGAGAGGATTTATGGTTAAATTGAATTATGATCACTTTGGGAAGAGATTCTCCTGTCAATTTTTGTCAAAGATTTTCAGTTAATCTCCTCTTATAGATAAAGTAAAAAAATATATCTTTGTATTATTTCACTTTTGTGCTACTTCTAAATACAAAATATTCAAAATGATTCTTCTGTTTTTGATTGAGCTTGCCCAATTTCGAATAAGAATAATATTTAACTTGTTGTAATAAAATTACTAATTTAGGTACTAGTTTTCATTGGAATTGCTAAATAACTCCTTTGTTGCAACACTTCTCCTTTGAACTAATAATGGGAAGGAAGAAAGCGAGTGGCTAACACTAATTCTTCATCCTAAAATGAGTCCTTTGCATAGGTTATTTTCACATCAAATAAGTAATTTTGTAGAAGTGATACTTTAGTATAATGTGAAAATGCAACCTGTAAGTCCAAGACTTCCAATACTACAAACGAAATATGTATATCTCATATTTCTTTTCTTTTTCTCGGATTAAACAAAAATGATTCGCGAATAAAAGTGCTAATGCTACAATCAACCCATAAATTGTTAAAGCTTCCATAAAAGCTAAACTAATACCTCATATTTTCCCTTCTGCCTTGGGCTGTCTTGCAAAACCTTCTACAGCATGCCCCGCAGCAGTATCTTGACCAAATCCAGGTCTAATAGAAGCAAGCCCTACAGCGAATCCAGCAGCAATCAATAATTAAAGCAGCAGAAATCAGTGGATTCATGGTTAACTACTGCATCTTCTTGTTAGGTTAGAAGGGGCCTAGATCCTATATGTTTCAGAAGGTCATTTGTGTGTTTAATATGAAGTGTGTACTTGTCATTGGATGGTATACATTGTATTATATTTGATTCAGTAACTTGTGCTCAAATATATATTTTTTTGCTAGTATCTTCCAATCATGACTTCGATGTGAATTCTGCCAGAATATACACAGTTTGTCTCTTCCACTAATCGGCAATCAAGCTGCACATCGAATCCTCCATGCTTCCATCTATAAGGTGAATATCTCCGAAAGTAGTCTTTTAACTCCATTATTCTACAATGTTAGTTGATATGCTGAGTTGCTTAAATGTTTCTAATTAACGGACAAAAACAGTTGCTGTTAAAGCATAATGGGAATGCATATACATGTCAGCATGTGCTCTCTACTTCTCCCAACTAATAGGATTCTCTGCTTCCTAATTCCATCTTGTTGGATATGCGACATCCTGTTTTGTCTATATCAATTACATAAAAAAGTAGCTAGATTAATTTTGAAGAAATGGTTTCTAAAGTAGATAGGCTGTGACAAGTGGAATATTGAAATGGAAAGTGGACTTTTTGAAGGTGTCAATTTTGCGGAGGAAATTTTTTTCTACTTTGGTCCCCATTGTTGCTCCATTTTTTCTCCGGTTAATTTTTGCTAACTCCAGTTTGTGAATGTGAATTTCTTTTTCCCTTCTGGCATCAGATTGCTTTAGCAAAGGATTTTTGTCGTTTGATCATCCTCTGCTCTGGTGAATTATTGAGCTGCGGTAGTGAGGTCGATCATGAACAACTGCCTGGTATGCATTGTTTGGTGTTGGATACTTCTATTTTCCAGAAGAGGTAATTCTGCACCAATTCATTACTCACTATAAAGTTATTGTTTAGCGTGTTATAGTCTGCTAGCTCCTGCTGATTTACATCATTCTAGACTTATAATATTAACTCATATACACAACACGGACACACTTTCTCGTTCACTTTTTTGTTACATATTCATATTATTAATGGGGGTGCTAAACACAGCCTAAACTCCCCTCATTTACTAGGTTCTTTACTAGGTTCTTTTTTATAAAAAAAAACTCTGCCCTTTTTTTCTCTAATTACTCCATAGTAAGTAGTAACCATATTGCAATAGGTCAACCCAGAACATGAACTTCCAATGGACGGCGAATTCTACCAAAACAAACCAAATTTGAAGCTGTATAAGACAGATGTGATGTTTGATTATTTTTTTTACTGATCATTCAACCATTTCATTCGATATATATGAACTAATTTTGGCACTTCCTGTAGATTGAATGAAACAGTATTGCTACTTCGTGTAGGTTGAATGAAATAGTGTTGCTACTTCGTATACATTTAATGAAATAGTATTACCTCTTTGTGTACATTCAATGAAATAGTGTTGCTGCTTTGTGTTTATTGAATGAAATGGTGTGTGGGTTTGAAGGTTTAGTGACCCCAAATTAGACAATATGGATCGTGAGCCGGTTGCTCTTGTGCTCGAAATGCTTGGCTTTAGCCCATTTGCTCTCAAGCCTGAGTTTGTTACTCTTCTCACATGGGTGGTCACTCAAAGTCACGCCCATATGCTACCTTGGGACACAAGTTCTTATTTTATCATGCTTTAATTTATTTAGGAAAAATTAGAAATAACCCCCAAACCTTTTCACGTTTTTAGTAATTACCCCCTTTAATTTATTTTTTTAATTTAACCCCAAACTTTCCCCTCCATTATCCAAATCACCCCCAAAGTAGAATATTCCGTTAAATTTAACGGAATATTACCTTTGATTTGTTAATTAATAACTCCAAAACATAATTAACACAATATTATGGTTTATTAATACACTAACATGGTTTATTAATACACGAACATAATTAACACAATCTTCATCTTCTTTCTCTCTCCTCTTGCCACCCCTTGCCACCACCACCACCACCTTCATTTTCTTTCTCTCTCCTTTGATCACCCCTTGCCACCACAAAAACCATAACCTCCATTTTCTTTCTCCCTCCTCTGACCACCCCCTTGCCATCACCACCTCCACCTCCATTTTCTTTCTCTCTCCTTTGACCACCCCCTGTCACCACCAAGTCACCAACACCATCACCTCCATCAGTTTTACCCTCATTCGTTCCAACTTTCTTCAATCAAATTTAGTAAGTTTTGGGAGGGTCAGAGGAGCGAGAAAGAAGTTGAATTAGAAGAGGAGGGTGATGAAGTGGTGGTGGTTGTTGTGGTCAAAGGAGAGAGAAATGGTGGTGGTAGTGGTTTGGGATGATGAAATGAAGAAGATAATGATGAAATAATGATTAGGGAGAAAGGAGAGGGTTTAATTAGTAAAAAATGGGTCCCACCGTTAGATTATAGAAGATTTTTGTGATTTGGGGGTGATTTGGATAACGGAGAGAAAAATTTGGGGATTAAATTAAAAAAAATAATTTAAAGGGGGTAATTGCAAAAAACGTGAAAAGGTTTGGGGGGTTATTTCTAATTTTTCCATTAGTTTAATAAAAAGTCAAAAAGTCACTTAAAGTTACTCTTGATGACATATTTTTAGAAGTAATTAAAATGTCATTGTAACACTAGGCTTCGAAGGAGATCTAGATTCCTTGGCCTCCAAGGAAACTGTTTTACTTGGTCACCAAGGTGAGTATTTTACTTGGCTTCCAAGTAGTATTTTCCTTGGCCCCCAAGGAGAATATTTTATTGTTTAGCTCCCAAGGGTTTTTATATTCCTTGCCTCCAAGGAGATTTGGGTTTTTGGTTTTTTATGCTTCTCCTAAACTTTATAAAAAGAGAGCTAATGGTAATGAAACACTTTGTTTAGACATTGATTAAAAAACAAAACTTGAGTTTTTCTTACATTCATCTTTGAGTTTGTCCAAATTTGAGTGTTGTGCCTTGTTGCTTTGAGTTTGTCTTGAGCATTAAGATTAGGGGAGATCGAGTGACTCTTATCTCTAGCCTAAGATCCCAAAACTTTGAGTGTGAATTCATGGTTGATTTCAATCTTATTTTGGGTTCATATTCTTGAGTATAAAATCACCAAACTAATTTTAGGGTTTCCACACTCACATCATTTAGGCTAAAAGGGTTTTTTTGGGAACTTTAGGGGGGGTGTATGTTAGTGAAGGTTGCACTTAGCAATCATGACTATGAAGCATATAGTAGGATTGTACCTTTAATGTTGTTGGAACTTTAGGGAGGTGTATGTTAGTAAGGGTTGCACTTAGCAATCATGATTATTAAGCATATAGTATGATGGTATCTTTATTGATGTTGGAACTTTAGAGTCTATGGTTTCTGTACTTGTCTTACCTCTTTCTTGCTTTAAGCACTCATGGCATACTCACATACCTTTTCTGTGAAGCTGCCAATGGGGTAATAGTAATCCTTCTTAATATTCAATTTTTTTGCTTAATTTTAAGGGCAAGATTGTAGGGTAAGAGCTATGGCCTATGTGTGATAATGATATGATGTAAAATTTCATTTTGTTTGAGCTCAACTCAATTCTCCTTGCTGCTTGGCTTGGTTTTCGAGCCACAATTTTAAAAAGTTCCTCTTAAATTTGATGCCTTTCTCACCCACTTTTGTAAAGAAGGGGAAGACACTTAAAGCCTGTGAATTAGCTCAGTTAGGGTTGTAAAACTAAGAACTAAGATTCTGAAAATCATGACTTTCTAGTCAATTCAATTATTATACTGCATTATTTATAGAGAAATATATGAACATGTCAAAGTCGCAGAAACTCAATGCTTATGGAATATTCTTCTTGTAATAGACTAGGATAAATAATAACAATTGAGTAGTGTACAAGAGTTGAGTGATTTGAGTCAGCTTTAACTTGGCTGTTAAGCTCATCCTGTGTTAAGTATTGTCAATTTGCCATGTGAACCACATTCTGGAATCTGCAAGTTCTTACTTGGTAGGCAGTGCTATGCATGCAGATTAGTGTAGTGTAGGGAACTTTTTTTTTCCAGTACCAAATTCAACTACCAGAATGGGAGGTTTGAAGTGATAATAGACACGGCAATACTTCATCATCCGCATTTATCTGGATGTTTGATAAAGTACCATAGCGGTGTTTCATTGTTGCACAATGTAAATTATTTGTAACATTGTAGTCCTGAAGTCTTATTTAATAAGACTCTAAAAAAGTCTTTTTAATTGAGTTTATGCTACTTGTTGCTGTTAGGATTGACGTGTGTACTTGGAATCTTAAAAGCTTCTTAATCCCACTTTTTGTTTATGGATGACTAAGAGAGAGAAAACTTGGGTAAGATTTGGCATTTATAATCAATATTATTGAGAATATACTCCCTCCGTAACGAATTACTTGCAACAATTTCCATTTTTAGGTGTAACAAAATACTTGCAACAATTATTTCCAATTTCATTTTATTCTATTTTTGGCAAAAACAACAACACAATACCCCAATTACTTTTCTCTCTCTTACTTTTATCATCATAGTATCATACCACATAATATCCCATTTACTTTTCCCTCTCTTACTTTTATCATTATACCACTTAATACCCTACTTTCCTTATTTTGCCTAGGAGAATGTGCTAGTGCAAATGTTGCAATTAAATCGTTACGGAGGGAGTACTTTTCCAATATTGCTATAAGGGAGTATTGTTGATGTTGTAACATATCGCACATTGTCTACAGTCTACAGACTACAACCTAACTGAATCTTTGGATTCCTCAAATATTAGTAATGCATGAACTCATGAAGAGCATTGTGGTTACCTTCCCTTGCGGCTTTGATAACATAAAAATATTTCCTTTCCTTGAATGTCGCTTGTGATAACATCAATGAAAACTTGGCTTCAATAGATTGGTACAGCAAACCACACAACCTATTGAAGGTGTAGAATATCTCTACCTATAGGCCGGGATGCAACTCATAGCATATATGAGGCCAAACATTGGATATATCACTTGAATATGGGATTCTCATAATGAAGTAACTTATCAGTTTCCACTTTCTAGCAAAATATTTACCTCCAATCTTGTATGTTGCGTGCTGCGCCCAAGTACATAGGTGGTGGTGCCCTACACATGGTCCATAGTCTATAGGTAGTGTAGCGCTCTGCACCCATAATAGGTTATGTATAGCCAACTTATAGGTAGTGTTATTATGGCTAATTTTCTCTAAAATCAATGCATAGTTGCGTATGCAAATATTATATTCCCTTAGGTTGCCATAATTTTCAGTCATTGTTGCAGTCTTGCATATTTCGATAAGGGCATGGAAGAAAAACTCGTTGTTTCGTTCTGTAACACCTGTTTTGTAATGGGTTTCAGACTCACCGTTCCGAGAAACCCCGTTATAGAATGGTGCGATTAAATTCACATCAAACTCGGCGCGACACCGTTATATAGCGGTGTAAAGGCGTTCCATCACCGTTACATAATTGTAAAGCCCGTTTTTCCAGATTATAATTCAAATATAGATCTTACTTTGGCTTTAATGTACTTTTAATTGCTAAAAAGTTTCGGTATCTCTTTGAATATTTATCCATTTTTGCCCTTATCAAACAAGGGCATGTGTAAATGATCTCTTTGACTTATTTCAAAACTACAAATGCCATTAATTTAATTAAAATAAATAGTAGTTACATAAGATATTATAAAATAATAAAAAGAAAAACAAACATAAATAACTATTTATGTGAATTATTTGAAAAAATTCACGCCACGATGGTCGTGAAACGTTCTATAACACCGTTACAAACCGTTCTCGTGAAACATAAATAACGGGCCGTGACAACGCAGCCGCAACCAGTTTTTTTCCCTTGGATGAGGGAGTTTTCATTCTCCAGCTCAAATGGGTAATCCAGAACTTATGTCTAGCTCCAACTTTATAGTTGTACTGAGTTGCATCGTTATCATTAAATATATAGTTCAATGAGCTATTTCATGGTTGAAACTAAAACATTGTATAAAAATTAAAAGCCATGCTCCATCCAAGTTGTTAGTTTCGCTAAAAACATTGACAGAATGCTACCCTAAGGTCCCTACTGGGTTACCCCTTAAATTTAACAGTGACCATTTGTTTTTAAACTGAACTGGAGTCCTTAATAAGTAAGTTTTGCGTGCATATATTGTAAACAATTTGTTTTAGATGTGCTTTTAGGTTTTTTAAAAACATTCTGGTGATCACGTTCTCAGTTTTAAAAGTAAGGTTATTGTAACTAGCATGACTGCGAAGGGTGTACTTTTGCAGGAAACAAGAGCTCCACCAAGTTGCTCAACAGGCTTCCAGCATCGAAGATTTAACTGAGGTCATCCGATCATCCCTTTCAATCATGTATAAGCAATGGTGTGATGCCATGCAGATATTTCGTGACAAATTCCATTCTTTATCTACACTAATTGTTAGCAATGGTAATGCAAATTAAGACCATACTACAGCTGCATCATGTTCAGTTTAAATTTTAGTCCTAAGCTCCAGCTTTATGATCTGTAGGTCTGGATTCGTCACCTCAAGACGAGTTTCTGAGTCTTTTAGGAGGCGCACGAACTAGTCCGCCAATTCATCAATTTCTGGTTAACTCTCTAGGTGAATCGGTATGCTCTGCTTCTTTTATTTTATAGGTTGAGAGGGGGGGGGGGGGGGGGGGGTGCTAGAAGATACTCATTCTTATTTAATCTGAATAGGGACTCAAGCGTGTGACGAAGGCTGTATCTAATGCAGGCAAAGAACTTCAGCTCATTCTCCTTGATCATATCCAGGTGCAAGTGTTTCTGTCATTATGAGTTTGCTTTTATAAATTATTAACTTACAATTAAGCCTGGAGTTGGCCCTTGAACCTTAATGAAACATGCATGTAGTCTGGCACAAGTTTAAGACTACTTTCAAGTATGTATTTTGACACCAGCACATAGTGCATAATTGCTTAAATGCTTATTAAGGAAACCAAGATGGAATGAAATAAAAAAATCTAAGTGGGAAACCTTTTGCACTAACCACCTGCACTTCATTTCTCATCCTAATGCTTCTAAAGAGGCTCCCCACTTGGCCGAGATTAGGGGTGCTGATAAAACTATTGACCATGATTGCCTCTGGTTTGACCAGCCGGCTGCGGAAATTGTTGGATTTAGAATGGGAGAACTAAGAGGTTTTTCAAGGTGGCGAGCACGTTATGGCGGCATTGGCCTGGATGAAAAACTCATAGATAATGCAACTGAAAAAGTAGGAATGTTTCTTGTACAAGTTGTACGATTTGTGCAGATTCTTTCATCTGTTACTCAGCAGGTATGTTTGCTTAATGCTTCGCCATTTATTTTTTATTACTTGCACTTTCTTTGATGTGAGTTCTTTTTGCACATTTTAGATATCAAGCCCGTGCTATGCACGATAAATATAATGGGTTTTGAAGTTTATAAGATTTTTTGTGTGCGTTCTCTCCACCTTGACTTTTGGGTGCATTCTCTACACCTTGGCTTTTGGGGTGCATTTTCTCCACCTTATGACACCCAAACATATTGGACATGTTGAACTCTGAAAATTGGTCGAAACTTATTGGATTTGATTGAACATGATTGTAAGATGTATAAAGGTAAAATATCATACAATGAATCTTTAGTTATTCCATACCAACTTTTTACACTATTCACTTTCTAATATTAACCATATCTTTCTTACCGTATGAAAACAAATGTTATCATATACATCCTCTGGTTACTTACAATCGAGCATTTTGTGGTCATGTCTATTTTTTAATTGATACATAATAAAAAATGTGGTTATATGAGATCTTGTTAAATTTGATCATTGATGATGATTTACATGTAGAAACAAATATAGTCAAAATGTCAAACAAGATTTACTTTTAATGCGTTTCAGTATGTAATATCGTTTTTTCATATATATTTTTATATACAAATCTAAAGACATTGATGTTCAAAACTTTGCATCAAGTGTAAATCAGATCAGATTGATTTAAATAAGAAAGCAATACTAAGTAAAGGCTTTAGAATCTAGCTGATACATTGTAAATATGATGCACTTGATTAGTCGTTTATACTTTCAATTTATGAACCTATATTTGGCAAATAATCATTTTAATTTACAATATTATGCATACTCTGGCTGACAACTTCATTACAAAAATTATTGTCAAAATATTTATAATATTCAAGTACATCAAATTTTGCTCATGTTTCAACCTTTAAATTTCTTCTTATAACTTTTCCAACGCTTTTTCCCTCAGTTGGCTTACAAACTGTATCACTGTATGTAGATACTTCTGTTAGAATTGTGTGATTAGTTTTTTCAATCTGATTTATTTCTTACCTCTCTTTCAGTTCTCAAATTTTTTCAGCTGGCTGTTAAGGTGTATAAAGATACTCATGACAGAACCTAGTGATCAGCTTCCATCATACAACAGGTTTTGCTTTGCTCTTCTTTTTAGTTTTTTCCACTTCAATTTTTTTTTTGAAGTCAATTGGCTATATATGCCTTTCTTGTATTAACTTTTCTTAGTGTGTACTTGCAGTGAACTTGTAATAATTTTTTTGAAGTTCCTCTATGATCGGGATCCTGTGAAGCTGCTCCTAGACCAATCAGTTAATGATCAGTTTGTACAACTGAATTTGTAAGTCATCAAACGCAAGCATGAGAAAGTCATTTGCCTAGTGCCTTTCCAAACCCTTTTGCATGTACCTTTCATTTGCTAACAATATGTTATTTCTAATCGTGTGACACTCATTGGCAAAAAAATTATAATCTCTAATTGCCCATTTTTGTATAAACATAGAAAACAAACATAGCTGTTTCGTTCGATTGCAGGTATTTTTGTTTAAATAAAACCTTTTCTCTAGATGGAAAAATAATTTTAGAGAAATTGTTGATAAAATAAATGACTCACGAGTCACGACCACTACAAATCTATTGAGAATGGAGACAATATAATGCAAGCCAAAAGATGTGTGCTTTTTTTTTTTTTTTAAAAAAAAAATGTTTAGGAGCTGGCCTTGAAATGTGAACAAATTTAACATGGTTTGCCAGAACGAACAAAGTTATAAATCATGATTACTTTGGATTGTTGGTCTCATATTACTAATGCCTCAGGGATACAATGCAGCGAGTTGAGGAACTTGTCAAACTAGGGGGATTTGCCGATACTGAATGCCTGCATAGAACCTTGGCTAAAGAATTCCAGTATATGGAATCCAGGTATCTCTTTGTACAGCTTCTTTTTTTTTAATTTAGAATGTTATATTTCGATATTCCTCTAATGTAGTCTGTATTTGAATTTTGAAACTATTGTTTTTTTGGAAAACCTTATCTCTAGCTTACATGTCTTGTACTTTCTGTAAATTAATTGATTTTTTTAATAGAAAATAGTAATAGTTTCATACCTTTAGTGTAAGGTTGGACCAATGGAGTGTATTGTTTTCAGCTATGTTGAGATTTGATGATTTGAATGTCCTATCACAGACCACTCTCTCTCTCTCTCTCTCTCTCTCTCTCTGTATATATATATTGGGGGGGGGGGGGTGGACTGGGTTGAGAGGGAATGTGGGGTGCTCTCCCACTGAGCTAACCCCAAGCTCTCTCTCTCTCTCTCTCTCTATATATATATATATATAGATATAAATATATCATACTTTGATGAAGCTGTGTCACTTGTCAGTTTCAAAGAGGCTTTCAATATGCCCTATATAACCATTTCGAAGGAGATAGTATGTGCACAGATGCTACCTCTATGTCCCTTCAGATCATCACCACCATCCACCCCTACAAGTGTTCCAGCATCAATATCATTCTATTGGGTAAGTGCTCTGTAATACATAATTCTTTACTGGAATTAGTTTGCTATTCTATTCCAGAAAAGCTTGCAGTTGATACTATGCAGAGCAACTATCTGCATCATACGTCAGTTTACATTTTTTACCTCCAGTGTTGCTCATAGATGCCTCCATAGTTCCTTGTTCCAAAAATCATGTGTGTGGTTTACCTGGTCACTTATAGTTTGTCTTAGTTGAAGGTCATGAATATAAATCAACTTGTAGAATATGTATAGGTAATCTAACGAGAAAGCTGGGCAATGTTAGAATCAGCTTGTAATGCTGTCTCTGTGAGGTGAAGAGGATATCAAACTAGATAATCGGTCCCTGTGAATAGCTGACCTTTTGGTATACCCTTTTTGGATAATGCTTGTTCAGGCATGTATTTGGAGGCTTGTTGTAAAGAATCTAAAAATGCTTCTATCTCTCTACAAAGGGCGCATTTTGGAGATAGTACACAGCGTGCCTTGGAGGGATGCCTAGGACAGCACAGTACTATGTTTAAAAAAATAGCATAATGGTTGTGTGCCATATTTCAACAACTTTCAGTTTATTTACGATTGTGTAACTGTGCTATGTTTAAAAACACAGCAGTCTTAGAAAGGAGTATATGATAAAGCTTCTGACATCGCACCTGAATGCTTTGACTTTTAGGCTGGCAATAACGTTAAACAAAGTAAAAAAAGGTAGAGGATAATAGTTGCTGTGTAACCTAGGTCAGATATGTAATTCATGTGTAGTGACATGCAACCCCCTTTTTGTTTTTCCTCTAATTGTTCTCTGAACCTAGGTAATATACAATTTCCTTGTAAAATTATTATCTATTAGCACTTCTTTAGTGGTCTTGTCCCCTTCTCTAACGCATTGCTTCTATATAGGATGTTTGCCATGATGTTTCACCATGTGAGACAAGTCAGGAAAAACTTGTGGACTATATTACTTTTCAAATACCTGAGTGGTCCTCGTTAGATACTTCAAATTGCGTATGTGTATTACGAGGAGCAATAAATGAAGCGGATAAAAGTAGAAGCAGATATTCTACAGTTGATGCCTTGCTGTTGTCTATGTCAAAGGATTATAGCTGCGTGGATTTATCTCTGTATAAAGTATTTGCATATCACTCTTATGCCTTTTTAGCCTTGTTCTCTCTCTTTAGTGAACTCTTCTGTGAAGATTTTTTTTCCTTGAAACTTGAGATGTGCATGCTTCTCTTCAATACAGGAACGCCAAATTGTAATGCTATTGAATGAAACAACAGCTGCTTCTGACAATAGTAGAAATGCTGTTCTCATGATGCTTCAAACTAGCGACCTTCCGTTTGTTCCTCTATCGATATCAACTGGTCTGAATTTTTGGAATTTAGATCAGTTACAGGTATGCATTTTCAAAACACATTATCTACATGCTGAATAGTATACATATTTTCAGCTTAGGTCATTGTGACTTCTTTTGTCTTTTAGATACATTCTGCGTTCTAGCTCTTGTTATTTCCTGTTTAGTCCTTTAAATCCATATAGTAAAAAGGTGATAGCCTGAAGTGCTGCCTATATCCTAAAACATCCCAAGCTGCAATAAAAGTTAGGGTTTTTCTAAGTTGCACCCTTGAGATTTTGCGTTTTCTAAGTTGTGCCCCATGATTTTCAAATTTATAAGATTTACCCCTAAACTCACCTAATTGTCTAAGAAGTGCTGCCTTCTGCCGTTAAATTTAGATTAAAATTTTCTTTACTTTTGACTTAATTTATTCTTTAATACTTCCCCTGTAAATAAATTCTTGCAACAAGTGTACTTTTGACACTATTCACAATTTTTAGTTTGATCATAATTTGTCACTTATACATAAATAAAAACATAGTCATGCGAGATGCCGTTGGATTCGTCTCAACTCTCAACTTGTAATTTTTTAAACTACATAATTAGATATATTAATCTTCAAAGTTTTGTCTCGGCATACGTGAAAAGTCTTTTTTTGCAAGAATTCATTTACCGATGAATTATATTTTAGCCAAAACACTTAGAAGTATATCATAGGAAAATTCCAAAAAGTGATAAATTAAACTAAACTAATGAATTTTATAACTTATTATTAAATATAAGGGGCAAGACCTAGAAGAATAGGTTAATTCAAGAGTATAACTAAAAAATTTGTGAAGTATGAAAACTAGAAACCTCATGGGTACAGCATAGAAAAACCCTAACGGCCCGTTTGGTAGCCGGTTATAAATAATGGTAATGGGAATGATTTTATAACTAAATTTGGAAAGAAAATCAAAATACATTCCCATGGTATAACTAGTTTAACTCGAATTTATCTATTTTTTTTCACAAATATCCATTCCGATCAAATACCAGCCTCCCCAATGGTAATGGATGGGAATAAAAAATGAGAAGAAAATTGAAGCTTGGTAATGAAAATTTATTTTCCATGGGAATTATAAGGTTCCTCCTTAACAAAATTACACCAGAAATTCATTACCATTACTACAACTTATTACCAAAAACCAAACGGATCCTAAAGGATATTTTGTGCAATTTTCTGCATCTGAATGTAATGCTTTCTAAAGGACTATTTCTTTTACTTTCAGTCTAGTGCCAATTATGTCCCATTACGCCTTTCTGGATGGCACAAGTGTACTGGTTGCCAAAAAATGTAATTGAATTGAATAACTTCTACAAAAATTTGGGATACTATAGAATTAGAAGGATATATCATAACTAAACACGAGAAATTTCAAACCATATGGCTGTTTATCTCATTTGATGCCTTTTGTAATCTTTGCCATTACAGGGTGACAGACAGGGGTAAACTCAAAGGCCTCGAAAGTATCAGTCATTATTTAGTGTTGGAAAGATGAGACATGATGGAGAAAACACTCTACTAAATCCTTATTAGTGGACAACTGTGCAATCTCTATTAGCATCTAGCAAAGTAGTTTTTCTATCAATCTTCAGTCTAAGGAGCATAGTCCAATAGGTCATTGTAATCAAGATATACCCTAGTTGGGATGGCTATTGTCTTATGCTCAGCGACCCCTGGCTATAGTCATCCTTAATGGAATCTCAATCAGGAGCCTTAGTAGAACCAAATGGACCGAATGTTTCTGCTTTCTTATAATCTAGTGATTACTGTTAAAATCAGGAATTGACAAAAAAATAGTAGTATTGAGTATCTAGTTGAATGCTATTGAAATTTCCTTGTTTCACTTTATTCCTTATTTGATTTTTCTTAATCTATAAAATTGAATGATGTCATGATGTATAATTTGGTCAGTTGAAGCTCTTGATTTTATATAAATACCTTCATATATTCTGTATACTTTAGGACTACACACTGCCCTTGCAAATGGAGAGTTCAAAGGTTCGAAGTATCTCTCACAATGTGGTTCGACCACTTGCAGTAAGCTGTAAGTCATTTCTCTGCCTTAAGCTTTCTATATGTTGCACTAGTTTATACCTAGATTACTAGATACAGTGACAAAGAACAGCTCTTTGTCTTTTTACAAAGACGATTGATGAAGTGTATTACAAATTTACATGTATCTTACAATGTCACTGTTTGCAACAGCATCTAGAGGTGTGGGTTGTGTTTTTGCTTCCAGAAAGCGAGCATTAGTTTACATTCTTGATGAAGATGAAGAAGAGGCTTCAGATATGGATTGAAACACAATCATGCCATGTTATGTTTTGTCTGTCTTGGAGCTGAAGTTAGCACTGTCACCTTGATCATCAAGCCCCATGGTGGAAGACAACTGTTCGTGCCAAAAATTGATCTGACTCGAACTTGTATTTTTGTTTAAGTCGAATTACTTTTGATCGAATTGTGATGGGTTGTTAGCCACTAAATGGATAATTTGTGGTTCTTGATGTTGCTGAAAATAAGAGACAGAATATTGATGTTGAGAACTATTTGATTATTGACAATTAAATAACAGTTATCGAAGGATAGATTGAATGGTAGTAATAAAAGGGTATAATTGGTGAATGGTGTTGCTCAGAATTGCCGACGTGTATATAATAATGAAGTTATGATACTCGTTGAAATGATAAAGAGAATTATAGGTTAGTGGCTTTGGTTGCAATATTATCAATATATCAAATGAATAATAATATGCTTGATTAGGATGGCTTTAGAAATGATAATTGATTGAAATAGTTGTCAACAAATATTACTTGAAAGTGAATGAAAGAATAAAATTGATTGTAACTTAGGGTGGAGTGTTGATATATAATATACTATATTATATTATGTTTAGAGGAATAAGTGATTTATACTAGTAATATGAACAAGAGGATTTGAGTAAGAGAATATGTATTTTATTATTGATTGATACTGAAGTTGAGTAGTAATGATTAGCCCCCCCCCCCCCCCCCCCCAAGATGAATCAAGACCCAATATATATAAGCTCATCTAGATACTACGTGTGAAATAACAAACTTAACAACTTGCTCCTAATTTACAGCTTTGGACTGACTATCATTTGGAAATAGTCAAATTCCCATATAATGTGTAATCAATTTTCAAATGCTTTTACCATGCAACTCAAGAATATATATTTCCACACGTTGGACCCCGTTACCTTCCATCCTTGATTCTAGGTCATCCACTAGCAGCTAAAAACGGAACTCAACAACTCTAAAACATTTAGTTATAGAGCATGGAGATTGAAGACTCTTAAGGTACAGCCTTGAAGACAAGTGAAGACTAAATTCAGAAATGATTAGTTTTTGCATTCCTACCTCTTTGCTATACATTTTAGCATAAAATCAAAACTTTTTCTAAGCCTTAAATTATTATGTAAAAGAATATATATATATTCATGGTAAAAAGTTAATATTTTGTGTTGAAAGTTATCATTTTCTGCCTTATGAATTATTGAATGTATACAATTAGTCAATTACCATTAAAAATCTCAACTAATATTGAACCTACACATTTTCCAGGTTGGTAGAGTGCAAAATTAGTTTTCTTTTTACTATTTTCTACTCCCTCCCTTTTTTTTAATTTATTTACACATGGTTTTTTTATCAAAATTAAGAAATTATTGGGAGTAGGAGAAAGAATAACTAATGATTAAAAGTTGTATAAAAAGTAAGAAAGTATGGAAAAGAAAGAAAAAGAGAACGTTTTCCCTAAATAATGCTAAGATATTTTGCAATTCCATAAATACAGCCACAATTTTATTAATTCCCAAATTGATGTCCACGTCATGGATTAGTTGAATTTTTTTTCTCTAGATCAGCAGCAAACCGCCATTCAGGATGCCGAGTTATAAATTTTTACTCATAAATCGTCAATCTAAATGGCGGTTTTCTTCTTTATCAGAATTTAAGCTTTATTGTCTCAAATGTACAAATTCAGAGATTAGTTTCAGAAGAAAACAATATAAGAATATTGTTTGAAATTACCAAATGTCCATCTTATTGCAATATTTTATTAATTTGGAATGAAAGCAATACAAGTATAACAATCATCCATCATCAAACTACGAAGAGACGAAGTGCAATTTGGTGCGTTGAAAGGGAGTGCAGTGCGACGACGACAATGGTAGGGCGGTGCAGTATGGCACGACAACGATTTGGGTTAGTGTGGCAGGGGGAAATAGGGGTAGCGAACTGGGTTGAGTGCTTTTGCGCTGGCTGTGTTTACATGTCTTCCATTGAATCGTAGGTGAGAAGTTTTTTTATAAACCCTAAAAATGGTGATTTTATGGGGAAGAAGACCGCCATTTAGAATGGTGGTTTAATGAGTAACACCGCCATTTCAAATAGCGGTTTACTTGGAAAATAGGCAAAAAAAAAAATTTCACAGAACCGATGATGTGGACAGCAATTTGGGAATTAATAAAATTGTAGCTATATTTATGGAATTGCAAAGTATCAAAGCATTATTTGGGGAAACCCTTCGAAAAAGGGTGTAATTTTATTTAAGTTAGTTAAAAGTGAGAGATTATGTATGGAAAAGGCACTTGAAAATCATAAGTTAATAAATGTAGAATAACAGAATTTAAAAAGCGGGTAAATTTAAAAAAAAAATATATATATCCCAAAAAGAAAAACAAGTAAATTAAAAATAAAAAACCGGGGGGTGTATTATTTATTTAGTAGACAAGAGGTGCAACAACTAGTTTTCCTTAAGCTGAAATAGGTCCCCTAATTGTGAAAAAACTGCTTTAATTTCTACAACCAATTAAATAGTGCTTAAATCAATCTAGAGACACCTTTCAAAAAAAAAAACTAGTGACAAAACTTTAGAATTTCATAAAATAAAATAAAAATATTCAGGTTATTTTGGATTATTTGCAGGTTGAAATTTCTAACATAAATCGAAGTCATTATATTTCATGTTGGATTTTGGATAACCTATTTAATTAATCAGGTTGAAAAACAAAATTCTAGCCTATTTTTTTACTAAATCTTCTTTTGTCAAAACTTTGAAAGAACTTTTTAACCAAAAAATTACAACTTTTTAGTTGTAAATCTTTAACATTTTGCTTAATTAGTTAAGTTTGTATAAGAAATTATATTTTTATACTAAAAGGTTGCAATTTTTTAATGAAAAATTATCCATTGACTGAAGATTTTGCTATTGTTTTTTAGGTTAAGTTCGAATCAAATCATCTAATTGGTACATACAATCAATCCAACATGTCAACTAGTTTGGTAAGTAAATATGGAAGTGAAGAACCAACTATGTAAAAACCAAAAATGAAGAATTCATTCAAAAATAAGATTCAATATTGGTGGTAATCAGGGCAACTACCACTGAACTTATTGCATTTTAAATAATAAATACAACAGATTTGTTAAGTTAAACCTCATCTAACCAGTAATTATACAAAAAATTCACAAAGGTAAATTGAAGATAAAGCAGGCCTCTTATATTATGGAGAACTCTAGGGAGAGAAAGTGAGGCAAATGAAACCTCACCCTTCCTTCCATATTCAACACTAACAGAACATATTCCTGAAATTAGCCTCTCTTCTGCATTAGCATCTTGAATAAGCTTGAAGTCCTTTTGTCTTGTCAGTAGGGATGCATTCATTCATCAAAGTTTCAACTCTTTTGCTTGCACTAAGCAAATGCAGGACATTAGGCCTGTCCTGTCCTGTGTATATTATATAAACCAACAAGGTAACGCGATTCCTTTTGTGTATTTATCTTTATGTATCATCCAATTCAACGAGCTGAGCACGCCTCTCAGCCGCTTTCTTCCTGATAAAGATGCCCCATCTAAGAGCAGCTTTAAGCTTAAGCCAACCCACAACAGCTTTTCCTGAAGAGCGAGTTTTATCCTCGTCAAAATTGAAGTTGATTGCTGGTGAAGGTGCGAAACCCGATGAATACGGGTACGGTTCTTCTGCCATTGGATTTGGACCGTTGCCACCACCCATTCCAAATATACGAAGTAAATGCTGCATGTCTTCATGTTCAAGCATCTGATTACTTCTCATGCGGATTTCTTCTTCTGACAAGAAGTTGTCATTTCCCCTGTAATCTTGGTAGTTGGAGGCTCCAATGGGCTGTAGCCCCCCGGATAAGGTAGGTTGTGTAGGCCCGAGAGACAATGTGCTATTGTTTCTAGAAGGTTGGGTTAAACCCGAAACACCCACAAATTGATTAGGAGGCAAAAGTGAAGTGGCCTCAAAATGAACAGATTCATTAAAGTTCTTTGGTTGTGACTGCATAGAGTATCTTGCTCCTATTGCATCATGTAAACCTGAAACATACAAAAATTACTTGTCACTTCACTTGGTAATTATACTTACTTGAAAGGCTTTATTTTCCGAGTAGTAATTCAACACTATTTTTCTTTACATAAATCCCAGGATTAGATTTATACCTCCTCCTGTCTGAAATCCAGGATCTGCAGACGATTGCTCCACAGGAGGAGCAACCGTTAAACTGGGTAACGAGAGTTGATGGGTGTAGTGATTGGGATTTGGTTGGGACATTGGAGTTTCATTCCTCGGAGAATCTTCAACTTTGTTCTGTTTCAAGCCCAGAAGGGACTTTCCATCATACTCCACAACATGCATCCAATTCTCATATGCTTTCTTTATTAAGGTGTCTGCATAAATCTGCCAACATCATATCATAGATAAGAAGATAATTGAGATATTCTATCATCCATAATAATTGACAGGCATCTGACAAACTGCATAACTTAAATTTGTGTTCTGTTTTTGGTTTTCCAGTCTTATCCTCCTTTTAGGCCAAGACAAAACATATTTTCCATGAAATTGTTTTCCTTGTTTTACATTGTTTGGTTTGGGCCACAAAATTAAATGTAAAACTTGGGCTGAAAAATTAATCTACATACTAATCCTATTGAAAACATTTTCCAACCAAAATGGGTGTGTGAACCTTCACAGGGGCATGTTTATACCATACCAATTAATCCAAACAACATGAAAATGAGTTTTCCATTGTAAAATATTTTCAATGGAAAATCATTTCCAAAATTCCATTTGAAAATGTTTTACCTCCTACAAAACAGAGCCTTAGTCCACTAAATATTTTCTAAAGCTACAGATCCAGCAAATTGCGGTCCAATTCCTTAAGACTTTCACTCATATTTGGCACCAATAAAATGGCAAATTAATGCAATCATTAATGTATATTTAAGAACAAAGATAAAACTTTTGGTTCCACTTTTTTTCTACTGGAAGCAAAACTTTCCAGAAGCACAGACATAACAATGAGAAGGTAAGGAGAAAAACACATATTAAACAGGAAAAGAGATGAAAAATATGGCATTTAGGAAGACACACACACCTTCTGACTATCAGAAAGAGAATTGGTCGAGTAGTATTGCCCAGCAGCAATTAAGCCACTGAACTCATAGATACTGTTGAATATTACACCAACCCCTTGTGGACCGTCAGGATAATAGATAAAAACCCTTCCACTAAGTACACACGTCTTTGCATGCTCCACGAGTGAATCCCACATCTTATTTGACATGCCACTTCCAAGTATCTACAAAAGGATTTAGACAGGTTAACTCAAACAACCGAGATTGGATCGCATGGGTCAAATAGTAAAAACAAATTGTGTTCTTACGTTTCGCAGCCTCTGCGGGTCTCTGACAACAAACCGTAAGAAGTCTTCGACAGTAATTATGCCAGATTTATTCAGTCTCTTGTGAAAAGCCCCATCTTTCCCAATCTTTTCTAATCGCCAAACTTCGTCGTTTAATGCAGGAGGATAGTGCTTTTTGTACACTAAAAAAGACAAACACCGGAGCCCAACATGGATTATATGCAAGAGCAAAGAATAGGAAGAGTAGAACTTGTACGGCCCGTTTGGTAATCGTATATAAATGACGGTAATGGGAATGAATTTATATGTAAATTTGAAAGAAAAATTAATATCAATTCCCATAGTGGTAAGTGGTGAGTTGGTGACAAATTGACAACTTAACTCCAATTTATCTAATTTTGTCCACAAATATTCATTCCCAACCAATACCACATTTCTCGATAGTAATGGAAGGTAAGTGATAATGGAAAATAGGAAGAAAATTCAAGCTTGGGATTGGAAATGTGTTTCCATGGAGATTATAATATCGCTTTTCTTATTAAATTATACTCTAAATTTATTCTCATAACCATGATTTATTATCAACCAAATAGGCCAGTAAGGAAAGCATTGAGACTCACATTCCCCTCTATGATCCTTGACAGTGAAAGCTTCTGTCTTCGCTTCACGGATACGAACACCTTCACCAAAACCTGTGACAACCTTCAGACCGAGTCTGAATTGTCTGCTTCTTATCCAGCTTGAATTATCAGTAAATGTCAGTTCTCCAAGAGTTCCAACACCTTCTTTCAGTGTTACTTGCACATCTCCGGTTAAAAGGGGCCTCTTCCCCTCACGCTCTTTCACCAAATGACTTTCAAAATCTTCTAGGGTCCAATCAGAATCATCTTCATCGTTGAAATCACCTTCAAGCACAACAATATCCAGTTTTGCAGATGATTCAGGACCAACTGTGACAAGTTGCCCAGTATTTGCATCAATTAAGACAATGTGGATTGCAGCTCCTTGCTCGCCTTCTACTTTTCCTCCGGTAAAAAGGGGTAAAGAAAGCCTATTTCTAAAATGAAGCTGCAAATTTCTTCCATCAGGTGCTTCAATCTGTTTTGGAGAGGACCTGCATTTTGAACACACACCAAACTTCATAATGTTCTTTCAAATACTAAAGCTTAGGATAGATTGTTAGCATCACATTACAACAGCACCAACTCCTTATAATCCCAAAATCACAATATGCCAAGAAATTGGTTACAAAAGCCAGGAATTAATTAGTACATTGCAAGTGCTAAAAGTGGAAAATTGTGGAATGCATAAAACATTTATTTGTTTAGGAGAAATATCTTCAAAAGTCCTCTTTAACACTCATTGTTAGAAGTTGAGAATTTCAAGAGCATTTTGCTACTAAAATGCAACAATCTTATAGAGTACACTAAGCTAGATCCAAGAAACAACTAAATGCAAGAGCTCTAACAAAAATTAAACAATCTTTAAGATTCCAAAAGGTGAATTTACCTTCCATTGCCAACTAACTTTGCAGGGCCCAGCTTTGCCAGAGCACGTTCTACTTCCTCACTAACCTGTTCATTTTTTCACCAAATCAAGAAAAGATTAACTACAAAGCAATGTGTGTTATACTCATACAGTAGATACTAATAGTATACACTGGCAGGGCATTAAGTATTTCCCTTGAGAATAAAAGCAAAGATAAAATGGCTTTAATACAGATTACTAAACCCTAACCTCTTAACAGAACTAATAGTCTAGATATGGTAGGGTTAGACAAAGTTCAATAATCTTACAACTCTTCGAAGAACGGGCTCCAAGGATGAGCAGAGTCTCTGCAAGCTATCTACCTTAAGGGCTTCAACAATCACACTACATTAAAGTCAGAACTAATTAGTACTGTGAAATCAACAGATCACACTCATATTAAAGCAATACCATAGGATTAGCAATCAAAGGGCAACGTCAAATCTCTACATGCAAACACAAACAAAAACTACCAAAGCCACAAACTATGATGTTGCAATTCTGCTCATTAAACAGCAAATTAATTCTCAAACTGTCAACTCAGATCAAAGCACAAGTCTATCTTTTGTCAACAACTTCATGTTCAATAATACATTTTTGGGTTTAGGATTTCAAAAGTGAATAGTATGTCAAAAGAACTTCAATTAGTCTACTTACCAGTTATGTCAAAATACAATAACTAAAAACAAAAAAATAACCAGAAAAGGTGGTTTTCACTTTTTAGTTTCCGTTTACATTTTCAATATGTTTCCAATAATTGTGACTAATTTTTATATGTTCATGGACAAACTAAAGGCAACTTCCAAATCTTCTTCCTTCTCCATGATTTTTAGAGAAACAAGTAAAACTAGCACATGATGCCAATAAAGAATCATAGCCTCTACACCTTCCACCTCCCTTCCTCAAAACTTGAAGCTGAAACTCATCATTTAATTATGGAACTTACAATAAAAGAATTCTTACACTTTTACATTTGAAACAAAACAAATAAACATTACAAATAGTATTTGATTAGAAATAAACAAACAAACAAAATCCAAAACAGCATTAGCCAGTTGAATACCCAACAAAATGCGACACCCATTACAATTTACAAATAGTATTTGATTAGAAATTTGACAAAAATAGCCAACAACAGAAAAGTTCATCCAACACCCAGAAAAAATTGAAACACCAAAAACCCATTTAATCATTCAAATCAAACATCATACAGTAGTACATATTATTATTATTATATAGAGAGAAAGTACCTAGCTAAAGCTGGTCTTTTGCGATCAGGTTGACCATCTTCATCAACAGTAGAGCTTGAATCCAAAGGTCTCTTCTCTCTTCCCCCCATACTATTTGATCTTTCCATATACCTAGTCTGCATTTTTTATTTTCAACTTCTTTGAAATCTAATCAAAGCAGATCTAAAAAAATGCAAAAAAAACACACAAACTTTCACCAAACTAATATCTGAAAACACCCAGATTCAATTACAGTCTTATCTGATTCTTTGAAAACACCAACAAAAATTGTTTATACTTTAACAAGTCAATAAGACACAGACACACCCTTAAACAGATAGATACTATAGAATCAAGTGTGAGATTTTTTTTTTTTTTTTTGGGTGTTGTTTAGGAAGTAAGAAAGAACATTCAATGAAACTATGAAAGGGCTGTGAAACTTCCTTCAACACTGACTGCTCAATGAATTAGATGAAATAAAAGGGGAAAAAAACGCGCTTAAAATGATTGTGTTTGTGGATTATGTAAATGTAAATGTAAATGTAAATGTAAATGTAAATATAGTAGTGTGTGTTTTTCCATTAAAAAAAAAAAGTATGTTCTGAGGTTTTTTTATTTTTGCAATGAATTGAGATAGTTTTGGTGGGGGGTCCTTAAGTCATTGAAGAGTCACTCTCGTAATAAATTAATTATATTTGTCGAAACAATGTAAACAAACCCTAAGCAAATAGTGACATGATTCGTTGCAACTTGCATGACAGATTGATCATTGTATATTGTAAGATTTCACAATATCCATGTGAAGATTTTGAAAGAGGGGTAAATTATGGTTGTATTTTTAGTAGAGGCCGGCTACAAGACAAGTAATTCGGTCAAGTTACATCCGTGTTAGGATCCTCTAGAGTTGGATTCTCTAAAGTTGATAGATTTCAACAAATCTAGATCATATAAATCCTAATCAACGGCTATAATAAATTTATCTAAACAAATTGAAAGTAAAATAAAAAGTAATATAAAATTGTTACTCTCACAACTCTACAACAACTCCAACTCTAGTGGATCCTAGCACGGTACATCCATAGGTATTTAGGGTCTGTTTATTTCAGCTTAAATTCAGTTCACTTCAATTTAGTTTACTTCAACTCAGCTCTCAGTTTACTTCTCTTATAAAATATTACTTTCAGATTTATTTAGTAAACGTAAAAGGCCTTGAGTGGAATATTTATGGTTGATAATAAATGCTACTTTGATTTTTTTTTAAAATTTAAATAAGGTATGTTCATTAAACTTTATATTAATATTTATCCAGATTGAAATAATGTACGTAAAATAAGTATCATTAGTACACATGTGTTTACCTTTTAAATTTGTAGATGAAAAGTGAGGTACTATTTTAATGGCATCAAGTTAAAATATATTTCATGCCAAGTAAGGGTTTGTTTACTTCAGATTATATTCAGTTCAGTTCATCTCTATTTAGTTCAATTAATACACTTCTATTCAGTTCAGTTCAGTTCAGTTCAGTTCAGTTCAGTTAAGTTAAGTTCAGTTCAGTTCAGTTCAGTTCAATTCAATTCAGTTCAGTTCAGCTCTATTCAGCTAATGTAAACGAGCCCTAAAAGTTAAATGGGAACAATTTTTTTGATTGAATTTGACAAAAAAAAATGTAGCTATCTATACCTAGTCTATACCTAGTTATTTAAAATCCACCCTAAAAACCCCAAATAACCCCCCCCCCCCCACAATGCTCCACATAATGTTATCCCCATTGCCTGCCAGACTACCACATGTCCTTCCACCTTAGTTTACACGAATTGGTTTTTTTTTTTTTTTTATCTTACGCAATTCAACCACTTCATCTTCCTTCCTTCACTTTAACCTCCCATTAATACTTCATCTTAAATTCCCTAATCAAACTTCCATTAAATTCTTTATTCAATTCACCCTTGAACATTTCCTCTTCAATTCACTCCCTTTGATTTTCTCGTCCCAAAAAGTAGCAGCATAAGCTAACTACAACCAGTACCGTTTTGTTTAACCAACTCCAATTGAAGATTGAAAACATCCGGCACATCGTTTGGTGGAGCAGAGCATGTTCCTATTTTTTTAGTCTCATACTCAGTTTTGTAGTTTTACGTATAATTTTCACTCATGCTTAACCAAAAAAAAATCAAAATTCAATGATGTGTAATGGCAAACATACTAAAATTAAAGCAAAACAAATTTTATATACGAGCGGTTCCGATATTAACACTATTTGTAATTTAATTGTTCATTATTATTGGCTACGTATTTCATTTTAGGTGATTCATTTTATTGATTGGATTGGGAATCTTTCTACTTACATAAATCCATTTTATTAGTCTTTGATTGAAAATATTTATTAATACAATATCATTGTTAATTCAATCTTGATTGTGATTGGCTACAATAAATTAAAAAAAAAAGTGTATTAATTATCCTAAGCACTAATTAATAAAGATATTGAAACAAACATTTTTAGTAAAATAATTATTATAAGGAAAAATTCATATGAATAATCCCAGTTATTGGAGGTCTTTTAATATTAATCCCAACTATCGATTATTACAGTATAATCCAAACTTTGGGAGTTGTTTTATGATAATAGTCCATTGACTTAGTACAGTTAATCTATAGTAACCGGTAACCAATTCAAAAACTAATCTTGATCTTCCCCCTTCCTCTATTTATTGTACTTGACTATATCCTCCTCCCATTCTAAGAAGCAAATCAGAGTCGGACATTAGTTAGTATAGACTAATATCATAAAACAACAACCCCCACAGTTTGGATTATACTGTATTAATCGATAGTTAGGATTAATATTGAAAGACCTCCAATAGTCGGATTATACTGTAATAATCGATAGTTGGGATCGCATAAGTTCGGATTAATTTGTTTTCGAATCGGGCATGTTTAGATTATATGCGTTCAGATCGGATTATTTTCAGATCGGGGTGAGTTCAAATCGGGCCTGTATGGATTCGGATGAGTTTCAGACCGGATGAGATTCGGATCGGATTGGGATTCAGATTGGTTTCGAATTTTGAATTGGCTTTGCTAGGTCTAGTTACCATATTAATCACCATTCATTGTTACCATATAATGTTATATATGTCTTTTAAATATACTTCCTCCGTTTTTTTAAAATTCTTACAACAATTGTATTTTTGACACTATTTTATACTCATGTAGTATCTCTTTAGATTCGTCTCAATTTATAATTTTTTATATTTGTTTATAATTTTTACAAATATGTAATTAGATATATTAATTTTTAAGGTTTTTTCTAGGCATGGGTGAAAAAAACACTTGTTGCAAGAATTTAAAAACGACGGAAATAATAATAACTTTACTTTACTTTAAATATTAGTTGTCTTGAGGTTGATGTCTTACCCTAGTAGTTAAGGCTTCAAAATTTCAGGCATGAGGTATTGGGTTCGATTCTCACCACACATATTTGTGAGGATTCAAAATTTCAAAATCTGCATATTAATTGTAAACAAAGTAAAACCCGAAGCAACGCCCGAGCAAAGCCATTAATTAATTTAATCCTAAAACGGATAGAATTTGAACATAATTGAACAGAGATAAAAATATGAGCTGCTGTAAAAAAAAAAATGAAATGAACATGATTACATGGAAAAAATTCGTTATTTAAACTATTGAGCTAGAAAAATTATTGATGCATAGTTGTTATATTTCGAATATTGATGTATAACAACTATGCACTTATAATTGCTCGAATATTGATGTTTTCGGCAAAAAGTGGGAAGAAATAATGATGATATTGAAAAGTTTGTACTAAAAGGATAAGCTGTTTGGGTTGGAGGATTTTACCTGACTCGGAGGTAATTCGTTATATTTCGTGGGGCGGCGCTATCTGTAACTAATCAACTTTGATCATATAATCTCACTAGAACATCACAGCCGTTGGATTTGTGTGTCTCACAAATAGTGGATGATGCACGTGTTATTTTGTTAAGTTTTTTTATTTTATTTTTTTATTTCTGCCTTTGTATTTAACTACATTTACCTTATTTGATTATTTCAATTTATTTGATACATTTTTTAATTTGATTGATGTGTATGACTCCCCTAGATTTTTTAGTGTTAAAAGAAATGCAACAACTGTAGGGAAATAAAGACTGTAAAATTAGATCAAAATTGAAGTGTGTGCCAAATTTGTTTAATTTGTATGAATCGCTGAGACGTGTATAAAATATTGTTTTAGGAGCAAATTCTCCCTGACTATGGTGCAATCAAAGATGGCGTTGCCTCTAAGATTTTACACAACGACCCTCTTTAATATGCACTCAGAAAGAATGATTTGGAACTCACAAAATGCTCATAATAGAAAGAAGGAAGAAGAAAAGACAGAGAGATTCTTTTTTTGTTTGTGTATCAAAACTGAGTCCAGAGATCAGTTTTTAAAGGCACCAAAAGTATAACTATAGGAGGAAAAATAGAAGCAATTAGAAACGTTCGAGTTTTGCAGCGCACACCACACCGCGCACGTGTAAAGTATCGTAAGATACTAGATAGCATTGAAAAATAACATAAAATTTACATCCCATGTAAATTATAAATAAAAAGAAGGTATTGTGTCAGACCGGTCTGACAGTAACGTTTCTGTCAGACCAGTCCATTGGACCTGGACACATATTGTTGAATCTGGACACATATGTGTTTAACCTGGACACATGCTGTTAAACCTGGACATGTATTGGTAGACCTGGACACATTTGTAAACCTGGATACAGAACTGGACACATTTGAAATATGGACACAATTTGTAAACCTGAACCTGGACAAATGTGGATAAACCTGGACAAATATGAACAAACCTGGACAAATCTAGACAAACATGGACAAATCTAGACAAACATGGACAAATCTGGATAAATCTGGACACACCTGGACATGCAAACCTGGACAAATATGAACAAACCCGGACAAATCTAGACAAACATGGACAAATCTGGATAAATCTGGACACACCTGGACATGCAAACCTGGAAAAATGTGGACAAACCTGGATAAATATAAACAAACCTGGACAAATCTAGACAAATCTAGACAAACATGGACAAATCTGGATAAATCTGGACAAACCTGGACATGCAAACCTGGACTAATGTGGACAAATCTGGACAAATATGAACAAACCTGGACAAATATGAACAAACTTGAACAAATCTGAACACACCTAGACAAACCTGGATACCTATTTTTGACCCTGGATACCTATTTATAAACCATGACACTTATTTGTAAACCTGGACACATATTGTTTAAACATGAACATATATTGTAAAACATGGACACATTTTGTAACAAACTTGGACAAAATACTTTTTTTTTGCATTTTGAGGCCTTTAGAGGCCTCGTTTGGCAATTTCCGATGGCCAAATCCCCTCCTTGAATTTGCAGCTGCGTTCGTCTCGAAAAATTAATCAATTTCGACATATTATATGCCCCGATCCGACACCCGAGCGCAAAGTTATAGCCTCCCGAAGTTTTTCACTATTTATATTTGGTTATATGGGTCAGCCGTCTGACCCAATACTTTCACATAAATAAAACATATAAATAAAATACGTCACAAACATTGTGAAATGGATGGAGTATATTTTTTTACTCTCATGTTTTTACATTTACTACTTATTTTATTATTCTATTTATTTAACCCTTATTTATTTCATTCCAAACAAAACATAGTACTTTTTAATGGTTGCTATCATTTCACCAATAGTGATCAAATTTTGAGTTGAACCCGGTCTTAATAATTTTTTCTTTTAAAAAAACTATTTCCAAAGCCTGTAAATTTAAGATGGGTTTGTAGGGAAATTGTGTAAGACAAATCTTAGCTTAAAATGCAAAATTTTTTGCATTCTAAACCGTACGCCACAAAGTTTTTAGGTCAGCCAAATCGAGTCAATGAGTGAAGTCTTAAATGATCGTTATTACACTTCACAAATCATTCTCTACTCTCTCTGTCCCCTTCACTTTGCCTTTTGTAGGCTCTACCTGCACACAAGCCCATGCAGAGGAAAAAAAAAAGAAATATGTGGGCCCTCACACATAGTAGATCGAAAAGATAGAGAAAAAGATTATAACAAAAATTATTTCAAAAAATTGGGACATCCAAATAAAAAAAAATGATGCAAGTCTATAAGCCCTCAAAAATGGTTATTTTAAAAAAAAAAAAGGACATCAAAAATTGTGAAAAAATAAAGAGAAAATGATTGAAAAAAAAGAAGAAAAGAAATGGTGCAAAAAATTTAAGATAACAAAATAAGGAAAATACAGTAAAGAAATAAAGAATTAGTGAAAATGATAATACCACCTCAAATGTTGATATTGATAGACCTGACCAGTGACCAGGTCAATCAGAAAAGCATGGATTTAAAATTTTAAACATTTGGGGTGGGGATATTAGGTGTTGTTTGGTTGCCTCAATTTTCCATGGGAAATCAAGTTTCCTAGGAAATGCACAAATACATTGTTGTTTGGTTAACCAAAAAAGTATAAAATGAGGGAAATTGAAATTCACAGGAAATTACAATTTCCACATAATGTAGGAAATAATTTACCCAATCCCCCCTAGGTAATTCAAAATTCATAGAAAATATAAATTCCAACATCTCAACCAAACACAATTAGCTAATTCCCATAAATTTAACAAGTAAAGTTAATTCCCATGAAATACAAATTGCCATGAGAAGTTAATTCCCATTACAATCAAACAATACCTTAGTTTTAGAATTAGGGACCGAGAAATAAAAACTTTTATTTTTTTTAGTCAAAAGAAATAAAAAAATTACGGTGAAGTAAAAAAATGGAGGAAAAAAAATAGAAACTACGGAGTAAATGAAACGAGAATTTGGACAAAGAATTTGTGGGGAATTATAATTAAAATATGACAGTGTCTCGGTGACGATATGGTGGGGTTGCTTTTACTAAAGCTTGTGAGTCAATTATTGCCCACCTGCCGTCAGATTTCAAGTTTATTTTGTCGGCTTGATACATTCAATCAATAACAAAAAACAACTACTTCCTCCTTACCAATTTAGCACCTATATTCACTTTTTTATATTTTTTTAGACAAGATTTTAAATAAAAATATCATGAACTATAAATAACAAAAAATTATACAGTATATTTAGGTGTTGTTTGGTTGCTTTCAATTATCATAGAAACTCAAAATTTCTATGAATTTAGTTATGACCTTCTTGTTTGGTTGACATCAAAAAACAAAAATTGAGGAATTTAAAATTTATGGGAATTTTCATTTCCTACAAAACATAGGAATTCATTTACCATATCCACCCTTGATCATTTACAATTCCTAGGACTTAGAAATTCCAATAGAACAACCAAACACATCTATGTATTTTCTAGGAATTTCTTGTAGGAATTAATTTCCAATGAATTGTAAATTCCTATTGGAATTTAATTACTAAGGCAACCAAACAAAGTCTTAGAGTTATCATCTCTCGTCTCTCTGGAGCATTTAAAAAATAATATTATATTCCCTCCATTTCATGTTTTTTAGAGTCTTCTTCTATTTCACTTTATTTGTTAAATTCGAATAATCATAATTTTTTTTATGGATTAGAACATTTGTGGTTTCATTTATTTCTACCAGATTAGAAGCACATGCTACACATGCACAGTATAATATTAGTTAGAGGGAAAATATAAAATCTACAAATGATCATATCTAAAACAAGTGACTAAAGATTATTTAGAGGGAAAAAATTATGAGATAATTCAAAGGGATGAAAACGAGTTTAGAAATCCTAATTGCAAAATAAATTCCTTTTAATGGAGAATTGGGAAAATATTTCTTTTATTTGAAAATAAAACATTTTCTTTAAAAAAATAGTTTTTTTAAATTTTTTTTAAGGGGTAGTCATTACAAATTTACTACTCCCTCCGTTCATATCTGTTTTTGTCCTATTTGGAATCTTGATTATTCATAAAATTAGAGAATCTTCTAAATTACTCTTAACATATAAAACACTAGCTTCATATGCACGCTTTGCGTGCGATTATATTTTAAAAGTAACTTCTAATTAATTTGTCTAAACAAACCAAAAAAGAATGTTGTTTGTTAGAAAAATTGAAATATTTTCAAATTCATATAATCATAACTGAATTTTCCCATTTCATCAGGTCATCCGACACTAATGAACAAAAGAAAATGTTTTTTTACTATATTCTATTTGCTATTAAATTTCTACGATAATTGAAATGAAAAAAAAAATTATGTCACATTTTTTATATCGTTGTTATTGAGTAGTAATAAAACAAACAACAAACAAATAAGGTGCGAACTTGAGATCTCATTTATTTTGTGATAGTCTAAAAATAGGAAAAAAAATATTTGAATTGAATTTATTTCATACAAAAAAATGAATTGAAGAAAACGTTGATCCACTATATTTTCCCTCCTATCAAATTTCCACTATAATCAAATTGTAAATTTTTTATGTAAAAAATTATATCAATATGGGTATCTATTTATAGAGAATTAAAAAATATAAATTTACATATTTTTATTTTATTTTTTTGAACTATATAATTTGTATTATTTTATTTAAAAGAATTAAAAAATTATACAAACTTTCCTTAATTATGTAGCTTGTGTTTTTAGAAAATTTAAAGGGGTATTGTAGATATTTCTAGGGGGGACACCACAGCCCCCCTTGGCTTATATAATAGAGATAATATAGTCATGTGGGGTTTTGTTTAATTCGTCTCAATGAGTACGTTATTAATACCCAATTATTATAATTTTTGGGCATACAACAAAAGATATTTAAGATCAAACAAATACATTGACATATGTTTAGTCAAACAGGACAAACAAATGGGAATGAAGGGAGTAATAGATTCTAATTAAAATATATTTTTGATATAAATTAAAAACTTATTTATGAGTAAAAATAAGAATTTTATAATATGAGAATGATACATTGGTCAAATAAAATTTATCAATCGAAAAAACATATTCTCCTCATAAATAAGATAAATATGGACGTGGATATTTTTTGTTGCTTTAGTTTATCTTCAAAGTGATCCGAGTCATTTGGAACAGTGTACATTACATTTATTTTTAGAGCGTATATTCACATATATGCATATGAAAAAAATATGTTTCTTGATAAAGATATATCTCTATGCACGTACAGTTTAAAGAATAAAAAATTGGTTTATATCTTTATATTAATTAATGTGGTTATATTTTTGTATGTCATAAATATTTTTATCTTTATCCACACACACTCCACATAAATTTGTATAAAGATATAAACCAAAATTAATTTCAAAATAAACTATAATTTTTGCCCCAAACTTTTTGCACAAAGTGTCCCAGTTATGTTTTGGTTTGTGGCAGTGGTAGCTTTTACTTGGTAGTTACTTTTTTTTTTGAGAAAAATGGGAGAATTTTATTCATCTTGTAAGAAAATACACAAATCTGAGGCCGCCAAGTTTACAATGGACTCCGGCCAATCCTCAAGCCAAATTATTTATTTATCCTCAAGTTTAGTTTTTTTTTTTTTAATGGGGGTAAGGATGTCGTAATGTATGTGTAATGCCAAATTATTTATTTATTTTTATTTTTGAAAATAAGTGTAAATAAGTGCATGTGTAGTTTGAAGGTTTTAGGATAGGTATAGAAGAAAATCATAATTTATCACCCGAAAACCCCTCATTGCTTTATAGATTAAAGAGATAATAGAGCAATGATTATAATTGTATTGATTTAAAATGTTGCATCTAGTTTAGCATCATAAATAATGTGGTATATATTTCTCTAATGATCCATTTGGTTGTTGATAAAAAGGTCAGAGAGGTAATGTTTGGACTACACGACCGTGCAGGCAAACTCTGCACGATCGTGCAGTTTCTGGGCAAAGTAAGTCATTGAGCTGCATGACCGTGCAGCTTATAGCTGCACGATCGTGCATCACGATTTTTAAAAAAATTTGAATTTTTTTAACTTTTCTGATTTTTATCCCCCACCCCCCTATCTTACACTTTCTCACCTCATTTCACTCCTTTTGCACGACTGACCCCAAGCAACAAGCACGAACAGCATGATTTGGTCTCCATTTTTCTCCATTTTCACTCTCATTCTCACTCAAATTTCTTCCAATTTTCTTCTCTTTTCTTACTTTTCTCTATTTTTCGAGTTTTTTCTCCATTTCCTCTCCATTGAAGGTATTTTGTCCACCATCTCCATTTTTAGGGTTTATTTAAACTTGTTTTTCTTTGTTTTTTAAGCTTATTTCTGTGTTTTTAGAGTAGATCTAGTTGTTTTCTTGCTTAATTTATGTTTTTCGTGCATTTTTGTTCGTTTTTAAAGTGTTTGCTTGTTTAGGGTTTGTGTTTTGGTTCGTTTTTTTGCTGTTTTGGTTCGTTTTTTTGCTGTTTTGGTCTGTTTTTGGTTGGTTTTTTTTTCGTTTTTGTGTGCTTTTGGTTGTTTTTTGTTCGATTTTCTTCATTATTGGGTTGATCTTCTTCGTTTTTGGTTGTTTGGGTTCCTTTTTGTTCTTAGTTTATTTTTGGTTCGTTTGTTTTTAGGGTTTTTGCTTAGTTTTGGTTTGTGCTTTGGTAAATTAATTGTTTGGTTTAGTTTCTAGTTCTAGTTGGGGGCAATTTGTTCTTAGCTTCGATTTTCTTTGTTTGTTTTTTAATTTATTTTTCTGTTTTTTTTTTAATTTATTGTTTTGTTTTCGATTTTCAGTTATTTTGTGTTTTTTAGGGTTTTTGTTTCTAATTTATTTTTAATTTTATTCTTTTTATTTTCTTGTGCTTAATTTATTTTCCCTTTAATTCATGCAATAGTTTAGATTTTAATTTAATTTTCTTTGATTTTAAGCTTGTTTTTTTTAGAATGTAATAAAAGCATGAATTAGGGTGTTTAATTTAATTTTAGTTAACTTCTTTGGTTAATTTATTTTCTTGCTCAATTATGCTCCTATATTCGTAAATATAACCCCTAAAATAGTTTGATTCATCCCCTGTTTCTTATGCCATAAATGGTGCAATTTCAACCTAGGTTGGTTTGTATTGTGAATGGTTTGAATCGTTCTATTTTAGAGTCTATATTGTTTATGTAGCATCCTTGAGCATGATTTTAATTTTATATTATTCTTTATTGTATTTTATTAATTAAATTAAGTTTATTTTGTGTTAATATATTCTCAACATTGGTTAGTTTGTGTGTTGTTTGTTAAGTTGTAATCTCATTTGTCTGTTTGTTCGTTTTTGCAGACATGACTGGTAAGCGACAGCGGAAGGGTAAGGAGGTAGCCTCGTCATCTGGGGGCGCCTTTGAAACTCCCTTTAACACCCTGGGCATTGTGTTCACCAAGGAGAAGCACTTGGCGAACTACCAAAAGCTGTCAGACAAGAAGTTGCGACCCACGTTGTTCAACGATTGGGTCGCGGTTGATCTACTGGGCATCCGCGAGGAGGTCAAGACCATCGGACACACTTTAGGATGGGAGGAGTACCTCCTAAAGTGTGAGAACACCTATAAACGTCCGACATTGGAGTTCCTCTCCACGTTGGAGTATTCGATCAACCCGGGCGTTCAGCGAGGCATTCCTGGTAGGCCTCGCATACAGGTAAGGTTCCAACTATTTAACAAACAACATTTTATGTCACTTGAGGACCTCAATAGAGTATTCTCATGGCCTACGGACAGCGTCCTAGGGCCACTTGAATTTACTCCTATTGAGGGTGATCCTCAACCCTTTTGGGAATCTATCACATGTTATAGATATAAATATAGTGGTCGGACTGTAAGGCATCACAAATCATTCAGATTGTGTTGCGTTATTTTCACCGCATCACGTCTTTTTCTTTATTTTTTAAATCTGAACCGGGTCAACTTCCTAAAGTTGACCTCTTATTTTTTAGAAACGCCTTAGACCGGAATGCCCCATGAGCTAATTGCGGGGCTTATATTCTCGATCGTTTAATATCGATTCGAGATAAGCCCCCTAGCGCCATCACTTGTGGTGGGTTGGTTACTATCCTAGCCCGTTCGCTAGGGTACTCTAACCGGCTCACCAATGATGGGGCCATTTTGGTAAAAGGCGGTAATAAATTATCCATGCCCGTTTTGAGGGACATGGGTTTTTTTTTTTTTATTTTATTTCTGATCACCCCCTCTCCTCCCCCCCCCCCCCATTCTCGCTTTTTGTTCTCTGGGAATCTAGGAGAGTTAGATGGATGCATTTGCCATCCGAGTCTAGTCGGATGACTCGTTAAAACTTCCTAGATCCCTCGAGAACCATCTTTGAGGATGGAGATGATGGGGGGAATTTTGTTAATTATGGAAATTTAAATAATTTAAATAATGATAATTTAATTGCTAATAATGCCGGTGCCGATGATTCTCAACCTCAACGTGAAGACGTTGATATGGATGAGGCAGAGGGGTCCCGTCCCCCTCTAACCGACACCCAGTTGTTCCTAGATCAACTAGCTGAGATGCGTTTGTCTCAGCAACGTTTTCATGAGTCGACCCAGGAGAGTATCCTAGGGGTTGCAACGTTCTCATGAATTGACCCGGGAGAGTATCCAGGGGTTGAGGCGTGATTTGGATCACGTGGCGAGGGTGAGTTGGCGTAACCATTTGGCTAACGTCAACCAATTCTTGACGCCACCTTTTCCAAATCATGCCGACTACCCTCCTACCTATGACTTTGCCCCGGGTCCATTTCAGGAGCCTCTAGCATACCACATGTATCCCTATGGTTTCCCTTATTTCCCTCCTGGGGATGTTGTGGGGGGGGGGGGGGGGGGCATTGGGAACTTAGTTGGCTCACGTTGCTAGCCAAACGCATTTCTTTCTTTATTTATTTAATTGTTTATTATCTTTTTATGTTTTTTTCTAAAATTAAAATAAAAGGTTTTTCCTTTGTTTTTATTAAGTTTTTGGTTTATTTATCTCTTTTCTATATTATGTTTTTCTTTTTGTCGGTTTGTTTTTATTATTCTTTTTCTTGGAGCTGTTTTCGCTTGGAGCTTACGTGGTAATTGCGCCTCCTTGGATTCTGGTGAGATCTCTCCACTTCTATTTATTTCTTTTTTTGCATAGTTTTAGGATTAGTTTTAGGAGGATTTGATAATCGAGGATGTTTGGCTTTTAATTTTCGGCTTTCAAGCCCATTTGAGGATTACTGGTTATCGATGACGTTGGGCCTCGACTTTATTTTGATTGGTTGCTTGATTGCTTCTTTTGTGTTGAGCATGCTTGATTGGTGCTTCCTCTATTTTATATTTATTTTGTATTTATTTAATTTTAATTTTTTCCTTTTTTCTTTGATCCCTTTTCTTTTATTTTTCTTCTTTTCCTTTTCCTTTATCTTTTCTTTTATTTTTCTTTTTTTCATTTAGCCGACTTTGTTGAGTGTAGTTTGTGCATATTTGAACCTTTGTTTTCTTTTTCTAGTGAATAAGGCATGCTTAGGAGCTTTTCTTTTGACCTTTTAGGAGTTAGCGAGGTTTTGAAAACTTGTATAAACTTTTGTGTTATAGGTTAGAGCTACTGGTAAGATTGGTAGAACCTTTGGGGAATTTGAAGCCTACTAAGAGTATTTGCACCTTGGTGGGGATTTTAGGTAGCCTTCTGCATGCATTGTTAGTTTTGGGCGCTTATTTCCTCTACCTTTGAGCCCTGATCAAGAGTTTGTCTGGGATTTCCCGAGTTTCAAGTGACCGAGCCGCCCTTGGAGACGACGAAGGCATTCACTTCTTAGTTAATTTCATTTTTCTCCCTTTTCATTCACTTTTTCTTTTTTCCCACATTTTATGATTAGGCTTTTTCTTTGCCGTGTTAGCTTTTGTTTTTCATTTTTTCAATTCACCTTTGGAGCCCTTTTGAGCTTGAGTCTTTCTTTCTTTGAGCCACATTACAAACCATTTCCTTTACTTTTCTTTCACCCTTTTAGGTAAGTGAAGTTAGGGGATCTGGGTGTTGCTTAGTATGGTTATGAGTAGGGGTGCTTATTGAGCTGAGCAGCTCGCGAGCTACTCGAGCTCGACTCGATATGGCTCGTGCTTGCTCGAATTAGCTCGAAACTCGATAATTTTACAGGTTAATCAATAGTTTTCTATGTGAAATCATTGAAAATAATTTAATATAATAAATAGGATTTTTTGCTTTGAATAATACAACCTTTCAACGATTTGCAAAGAATAATACAACCTTCTGTTTATTCGTGAATAATACAAACTTGGCTTCATTTTTGCAACGAATGATACAAAATCGGTTTTTGACTTATAAAACAGGTTAAAGGGACACGTGTCACGTTATGATTGGTCCTTGTAATTTTTTTTAAAAAGAAAAAAATAGAAAAATTGCAAAATAAAATCAAAAAAAATTATTAAAAATATCTGAAAATTAAAAAAAATAATAATTTTTTTTAAAATTTTGATTTTGATTTTGATTTTTTTTTATTTTTCTGACTTAAAAAAATTAAAGATAAAAAAAATTATTTTGTTTTATTTTTAAAATATTTTGATTTTGATAGTGGGGGGTGGGTGGGGGGTAAATTTTTTTTTTTTTAATTTTTTTTTTAAAAATTTTGATTTTGATTTTAATTTTTTAGTTATTTTTCTGACTTAAAAAAATTAATAGTTTTAACCTGAATAGCAGGTTAAAGGTCATCTGTATCATTGGTTGCAAAATTCAGGACAAGGTTGTATTATTCATGAAAAAACGATAGGTTGTATTATTCTTTGCAAATCGTTGAAAGGTTGTATTATTCAAAGCAAAAAATCCTAATAAATAAAGAAAATTTTGTTTGACACTTAATATAATAAATTAATATACTTTAAGAATAAATAAGTTATCTAAAGAAAAAAGAAGAAAGTCATTAATTTTCTTTAAAAAAATTGAAATTCAATAGCGCCAAAACATTAAACAAGCAACTCGTTATCGACTCGAGCTCGACTCGAAACTTAACGAGCACGAGTCGAGCAACCCCCAGCTCGAGATCGACTCGCTCGATAAGCACCCCTAGTTATGAGCTTTGAAAATGTAAAGTCTAAGCTTCTTTGGTTCTCTTATTTGTGAGTTTTCATGAGAAATAAAAGCCGACCAAGTGTGAAAAAGGTGAGGTCTTCATTAGAAAAAAAAAAAAAGCATTTCAATACAAGGTAAAAAAGAATTTAATAATTAGAAATTTCAAAAAATAATAAAAAAAAAATCAGAAATTTTCAAAAGTTTTCTCCTTCCATTTCTCACAATGAGGACATTGTGTCCTTCAAGCTTGGGGGGGGGGGGGGAGGAATTCAAAAAAAAAAAGTAAAAATGTGTTTATTTTTGTTTTGACTAGGACCTTGTGAAGTTTTTATGGTCCATTTTGTGTAAGTTTGTTTTTTTGAATAAGCTTAGGGGAGGTTATCCCCGGTATTTTTGGTTTTAGCGTGATCCCTTGTGTTTTTTACTTCACTTTAGGGCACCACCACATAGCCAAATTTTTCCACACCCTTACCCAAGCCTTACGTTTCATCCATAAGAAGTCCTTCCGACCCATGTGGGGTTGAGTCCTCCTTGTCATTTGGGAAACTAGCCAAGTATATTGAGCGGGCGAAAAAGGGGAGTGATCGGGATAACTCCAAAATAAATGATCCATTCACAACGGATCCGTTTCCTTTTTTCTTTCCGGTTCCTTCACGGAATCATGAGACACTCCTAACTAGGTAGATTTGAACTATTTGGTTGGTTTGTGGTATGATTGTAACTAGCTTTAGGACTATTAGGTTGTGCATAGTTTTCTTATTTTTCTTTCTTTCTTCCTTTTGGGGTCAATTTCTTAGGTCCTTTGCATGCCAACTTTGGTAGAATTCGAAAACTTTGTGTTCTTTTATGCGCATTCTCCTATTTCGGCTAGAGAGTTTATTAATCTTCTTTCTTTTCTTTTTAGTCTTACGTTAATTTGTAGTTGGTAAGAGTTATGGGTTAAACTCTTTGGAAACCCTTACGAGAGCATACTCGTCCTCTTTGGCGACTTGGGGGTTTAAAGGGCTTGTTACTTGCGCTAAAAGTGAACGTGATTCCTACGAAAGTGAGTTAGGGTTTTGTTTTTGTTTTTGTTTAGTTTTTCTTTGCTTGAGGACAAGCAAAAGGCAAGCTTGGGGAATTTTGATCGGTCCATTTAGGACCTATTTTCTAGCTTCTTTTAGCTTGTATTTTGAGCGTTTTCCGTCTTTATTTTACGTATTTTAGGGTGTTTTAGCTTAGTTTTTGTATTTTCTTAGGTTTTGTGTGTTTTTGTAACGACCCTGATTTTATTGGTATTTCTGTCGTATGTTTATGTGTATTTATGTGATTTTATGTATGGTTCAAATTTATTTTTGAACTATTTATTTTATTTTATGTGAATAATTTCGATTAAATTCGAATTATTTAATTTGATTTGATTATTATTTATTTTAATTATTATTTAACTAATTAGAATTTTTATTATTTAATTTTCTAATTAATTATTTAATCTTTTTGGGGCTAAATCGATTTAAGCATGATTAGTCATGCAATTTTTGTAAATTAGCCCAATGGATCACGAAAGCCCATTTTGGCCCATTTTGCAAAGCCAAAACCGGCCCCCTTGTGTGCATGGCAAGGATTTGCCACTTGTCTCATGTTCACACCTTAACTAACTCTATATATAGAAGGGTTAGTAAGGCTTAAACCTTATTTTTCCATCCTTTGCCATCTTAAACACTTGACATCAAAAGTTCAAACACAAAACACTCTCCATTTGCCTCCTTGCCACACGCCATTTTTGGCTAGTTCTCCATCACATTTTGTTCATCATCCATTCAAAATCACAACTTAAAGATCAATCCTCCATTGATCTTTAAGTACCAAAACACAATTTAAACCTCCATAATTCCAATCAAGATTTCTAGTTCGGGTTGGTTTTGGGTACTAGTTCGTGTGGGTTGTTCGAGTGGGTGGTTCGTGGTGGTCGTGCGTGAAGGCCGTGTCAAGTGGTAGCCGTGTGTGCGTGGTGGTGTTCGTGTAGAGCAGCTGTGCAAAAGGTGGTGGTTCGTGCTAGTGGTTGAAGCCGTGTGTTCGTGGTGGTGCCGTGGTGGACCGTGCTGCTGGCCGTGTGGTTTGGGTTTCCGGGCAGCAAGTTCTTAAGTGTTTATCTTGTTAATCTTCATCAAGGTAACATGTTTTTCCAACCTAATTTGGTCTACTATGTTTCATAGTATAAATTAGATGATTAGATTAGACTATTTGATGTTTTTAACCATGTTTACATGTATCTTATAATCTGAAATTTTGGGATGGTTTTATGGTGATTTTATGATTGAATATGATGATTTCATGATTGAAATGTTAGTATTAAGTTTATTATTATTCATGTTCAAGTTGATGAATTTTTGATACTAGAAGTTCATGATTTTATGCGTGTATTTTGATGAAGTTGGATGAGTTCTTGATTCTTGAATGAGTTCTTGGTTGAAGTTCTTGAATCTTGATTGAGTTCTTGATTGAGGATCTTGAATCTTGGATGAGTTCTTGATGAGTTCTTTGAGTTCTTGATGAGTTCTTTAAGGTTCTTTAAGAGTTCTTTGTTGAGTCTTTAAAGTTAAAGAAAGTTAAAGAAAAGGTTAAAGAAAGTTGTAAAGGGTTGTAATTTTGTTGGTTTACATGTTATTTCTTGAGTCAAGGCGTAAGATGCAACTTAAGAATTAACTAAGAATTTAAACTTCGTTTTAAAGATTAAAGTTTAGCTTGATTTCGCTATTAGACACCTAAAACTTAGAGTAAGATTCTATGTTTTTGGATTAAGACGTTGCCCCTATCCTATCCGCGGTATTGGGATAGTTGGTGGTCTTACTATGTTGTCTTCGGATATGGATTTCCAGTAAGATTGGTTTCATGGGATTTGGGAGTAAGATTCTCAATCCTGACATAGTAGAAAGTTCGAATACGTAAGATGCGTTCGTACGTGCATAGTCCGGTCTAGTATGCGAATGATTGCGACACAGTTAAGATTGGTTAAAGTTAGTCGAGTCAAGCATGATTACTTGTTATGATTCGCATGATTCAATGTTTATTGGCATGTTTGATTTAGTTGTTTGGTTTGTGTTATGTTCATGTGTATCCTCGTTAGGGTGGGACTGTTATGTTACTCGCCACTGACGGTGGACTGTTGTTGTTTTTCAGGTAATTCTGATGATGAGGTCATTGCTTAGATTTGGGTTGGGCGAGTGCCGATGTTGGTTAGACTTTATATTGTTATTTTACGATGTTTTCTAGTCTTATACTCTAGTAGTAGTACTTGTGTATTTTCTATAACTCTGACATATATTTGGAGTTACGTTTGATAGTAGTAGTAGTATGACATTTGGGATTAGTAGTGTACAAACTTGTGGGTAATTGTACTTTTTAGTTTAGTATATATAATCATTTGAGGTTTTGTTTTTAATTTTGAGTATTTTAGTTTGTTAGATCTGACTATTCGACTCGTCGGTTTCTTCCGCGCCGGTTTAAGCGAGTCGGGTCGTCACAGTTTTAGTGTTAGTTTTGTTCTTTTTCTTAATAATTCGGCCGAAATATGTTTGTTTGAGTTGTCTCGTGTTTTCTGCAGGTAATTTCGGGTTTTGACGGGTCGTGAGGGGTCCCGAACGGATCCCAAGGAGCCGTAGATAGCACCGAGACGTTTGGAAGCACTTAGGAAGCATGGGGGCCGAGAATGAAGCCACACGACCGTGCAGGCTGACCGTGCACGATCGTGCAAACTACAGAGAAGTCAAAAATGGGCACACGACCGTGCAGGCATAATCTGCACGAACGTGCAGCCCCTCCTTCCCAAGACCACGACCGTGCAAGGTTTAGCTGCACGGTCGTGCAGCTCACTCGTGCAGAGGTCAGAGTGACCTTTTTGGAGTGCACGACCGTGCAAGCAAACATTGCACGATTGTGCAAATTATCCTTCGTTTCGCCATGACCGTGCAGGGTTCAACTGCACGGTCGTGTAGCTTATTACTGCACGATCGTGCACGACCTGCAGCTCGTGAAAATCCCTGTTTTTGGCCGTGTATTTCTTAACTTTGAGAGATTAGTTTAGGGGCTTATGCTTGTTTTAGAAACTAATTTTCAGAATTCTCTCTCATAGTATTGTAGTCTAAACTCTCAAGTAGTGTAAAAAACCCACAAGAATACTTAGAATTTCAATAATCAAAAGTAAGGTTGTTGCCAATTTATTGGCCCAAAACAGAGGACAAGGCCCAGTCAGTCGGAGGCCCAGAGAAGAGCCCAAATGCATCAGCCCAAAACGAAGCCCCAAAGACACTGAGTCCACATGGCAGCACCTTATCGGTCCACGTGTCACTATCTCATGAAGACAAGTGGCAGATTCAACTTCAGCTTGGAACTTATGCAAGAACATCAAAATAGATAGAACTATGTAAACATTGTATCCCACATTGGTAGTTTACTATAGGGTAAAAAGAGATTCTTGTATAAAAGTATTAAAGTAATGATTACAGCACAGATTCCAATATATGCTGATTTGACAAGATATAGCTTGTAATTGTCAATTAACCTTAATCAATCTTGATTAGCAGCAATTTAAGTTATTATTATCTTTTGCACATTTAATTATTTCCATATTTATTATTGCATTTATTATTGTGTTTTGGATAAAGTTTGTAGCATAGATTTGGCTAGCCCTCTCCTTATTTACAAAAAACCCCTGAAACAAGTAAGATTAGCAATTTGTTCTTCAATTTCTTTGTTCTCCATTGCATCTCAAGATTCCTTAACTTCAATAATAGATCGATTGACCAAAGTTGCAAGATTTATTCCTATGAAGACACAACTTGGTCAATGAAAAAGATGGTGGAAGCCTACACTCGAGACATTGTTCAGTTGCAAAGGATATCGTGTCAGTTTGGGATCCTCGGTTCTTGTCACGATTTTGGAAATCTCTATAAGAGGCTTTTGGTACTAAGTTGAATCTGAGTACGGCTTTTTACGCAGCAATGGATGGTCAGACGGAGAGGACTATTCAGATGCTAGAAGATATGTTGCGGGCATGCGCTCTGGAGTTTCAGCAATCTTGGGTGAAGTCGTTGAGTTTAGTCGAGTTCTCCTACAACAACAACTATCACTCGATTATCCAGATGGTGCCATATGAAGTGTTGTACGGGCGTAAGTGTCGTAGTCCCATGTGTTGGAGCGACATTATTGATGCTTTGGTCATTGGTTGTGTGGAAGTGCTCCGTGGTGGTGCACGGTGGTTCGTGGGTGATCGTGCTTGTGTGCGGTGGTCGTGCAGTGGTTTTCGCCTCATTGTACTCGTGTGACGTAGTGGTGCCGTGGTGGTCGAGTGGTTGGCTCGTGGTGGTCATGTGTTACTTGCTTTGGTGGGCTGTGTGACATATCGTTCTTGCTCGTTCTTGTTGTTTAGTTACCACATTTATTCCAGGTAACTAGATTATTTCATTTGAATACGTAATTCAATCATGAAGTATAATATAACAAACTTGTTTAGAATTCATGCCTAGAATCTTGTATAATCAATCATGAATTTAAAGTGTGAGTGTTGTTTGAATTTTGTTCATCTATGTGTGAATTTTCGTGTACGCATGGTTGTAAGTATGGATTGGTTTTCATTAATTTTGATAATTCTATGATAGTGTTTTGATGTTTGATTTAGTTCATGTATGGACTTTGTTCAAGAATTGGTTGCTTGTGTGGCTTGGATTTTTCGTGAATTTCATGTATGAGTTCATGAGAGTTTTGAAAAGTTTATGTTGTTCTTTAAGATTCTTGGAATAAAGATTTTATTGAATAAGTTTCTTGAATAGTTTTTGATGGTTTTCTTGATGATTCTTGAAGTTCTTAGCTGAATCTTGATATTTCTTGGTTTATCATGGTGAATCATGAATGTTCTTGAAGATTCTTGTAGTTTCTTGGTTGTTCTTGAAAATGTATCTTGTAAGGTTTTTACATTCTTGAAAGGTTAATCTAAATTCTTGTTTTAAGAGGTTTTTTTTGGTTGATTTTCGAATTGAGGTGGTCTTGAATTTATTATTTCTAAGTTTTGTATTGGTTTTGATGATCGTGTCGTTATGGTGTCGAATTTTTTTTCGAAAGTCAGTCGCCTAACTTAGTGAAGCACAAGTAGCTAAGATGAGTTAAGTCGAGGCCACTATCTTGTGTTCGATCGTGGGGTAGTCAGTGTCCTAACATATGTTGTTGTGTGTTTAGTGAAACATGAGTAGCTATTCCAGGGGTATTGGCCATACTTAGGCATAGTTCTTGCTAAGGAGGACTACGGGAAGACGCAAAGGTTAACCCGGCATGTGTTTAGGAAGTTGGGAGACGCAAAGGTAAACCAACAAGCATAGACGGTACTGTCATAAGTTTATGATGGTATGATATGATATGATATGATATGATATGATGTGTTATGATATGATATGTTACATTAGATGGTCTTTCGAAATCTGTTTTGGTTTTGGAATTTGTTTTGGAGGAAAGGACACAAAGTGGTCAGTTCTGATTTTTGCAGTTCCGGTTGCGAACACCTAGTACTTCTGTTAGTCTTTTATCCGTTGATTTGGAAAGCATGTTTTGAATAAGTTTTGAATAAGATTTTGTATTACGATATAACTTGATATGTTTGTATTCGCTGCGAATGGATGCCAGGTATATGACTATGTGTTAATTTGTGTGGCTTTGTCTATCTTATGTTGCATGCTTGAGTTCTCTATTTGAATGGGACAGTCTAGTTACTCGCCACTGATGGTGGAACTCCATATTTTACAGGTGACGATGTTGAGTAGCTGTTGTTCTGTTTGGCCGGTCTTGGGTGTGTGTATCTGCGAGATTGTAGTTAAATGTAGATTTACATTCTATGTTGTTTAGTATTTTGGTTTAGTACTTTGATAGATCTTCTACATTGGATATTTTAGGATGTAGTTGTACTTGGACTACATTGATTTTGGAGTATTAGTAATGGTATTTGGGACTTTGTTTAAAGTTTTTAATAATTCATGTTTTCGATTGAGTACATTTCGGGTTTTTTATCGTATTTATGTACTTTGTAAAAGTCGTGGTGTTATAAGGGTTCTTTGGCTAGGGTTTGATGGTGAATTGAAGGGTTTGCCGGCTAAGGCTTGATGGTGAATTGAAGGGCTGCACGACGGTGGTGGTTGTTGTAGGGTGATTCGGGTTGTTGGGTTGTCGATGGTGGTTCGGTTGGTGGGGTTTGGGGTGGGTCTGGTGGCTAGGGTTCAGGTAGGTGGTGATTGAGGTAAGTGGTGGTGATTAAGGTAAGAGAAGGTATTGTGTCGGACAGGTCTAACAGTAAGCTTACTGTTAGACCAGTCCTACTCAACCTGGACACATATTATTGAATCTGGACACATATGGTTGAACCTGGACACATATTATTAAACCTGAACACAAAAGGTTAAACTTGGACATAATGTTAAACCTGGTGACATAATGTTGAACCTGGATACATATTGTTGAACCTGGACACATATTGTTGAACCTGGACACATATTGTTGAACCTGGACACATATTGTTGAATCTGGACAAATGTGGACAAACCTGGACAAATCTAGACAATCATGAACAAACATGGACACACCTAGACAAACCTGGACAAACCTGGACAAATGTGGACAAACCTGGACAAATATGGACAAACCTGGACAAATCTAGACAAACATGGACAAATCTGGATAAATCTGGACACACCTGGACAAACCTGGACTAGTGTTGACAAACCTAGACAAATGTGGACAAACCTGGACATATGTATACAAACCTGGACAAATCTAGACAAACATGGACAAATCTGAACAAATATGAACACACCTGGACAAACCTGGATACATATTGTTAACTGGAAACATTTGAAACATGGACACATATTGTTTAATGTGGACACATATTGTAAAATCTGGACACATTTTGTAATTAACTTGGACACAATATAACCTGGATACGTTTTTTTGCATTTTGAGGCCTTTAGAGGCCTCGTTTGGCGATTTCCGATGGCCACATCCCCTCCTTGAATTTGCAGCTGCGTTCGTCTCGAAAAATTAATCAATTTCGACATATTATATGCCCCGATCCGACACCCGAGCGCAAAGTTATAGCCTCTCGAAGTTTTTTCACGATTATAAGTGGTATATGGGTCAGCCGTCTGACCAGATTGTTTGGTCAGACCGTCTGACCAGATTGTTTGGTTAGACCGTCTGACCAGATTGTTTGGTTAGACCGTCTGACCCAATACTTTCACTCAAGGTAATGAGTGAAATATTTGATTAAATTGTAAGTTTGGATTATAAAGTTAAGTAATGGCAAATGTGTAAAATAAGTTGCGTTTATTTTTACCAAAAATGGAAATTTTGTAAAATGGTGAAATTTTTTTGTTACACCCAAAAATAACAAATGGTGAATTTTTTTGCGTTACGGAGGGAGTACTACGTTGGTAACAATATATTAACAATAATTTGACATTTTTTCCTTCCAATTTATGTCAAATCGCCGTATATAAATTGTAGACAATAATAAATTAATAATAATGTACTCTCTGTAGCCTAAAGATTCCAACATTTTTCATAATTGGGTGAAACACAAAGATTTCAACATTTTTTCTTTCTATTTTTGGTAAAAAAAATCACTTTATTTATAATTTTGCCATTACTCAAAACTTAAACATTATACTTATTGTTTTTTTAAGTCTTCATTACCGTTTTAATATAACCTCCTTAATATTAATGACAATCAGAACCACCCACCACTTATTACTTCCACCAAAGACCACTCTTTGTCACACCAATCACCATAACCACCGCGCCTACACAAAACCGCCACAAGCCTCCTCTCCCCCTTCAAACCACTCCTTTCGAGTCTCCCCTCCCCCTCCGAGCCCTCCTTTGAGCCGCCCCTCTCCCTTCCAGACCCTCTCCCTTCGAGCCGCCCTTCCCCCTTCGAGTCAGCCTCTTTCAAAGCCTAGAATCGATTCAATCGCCGTAGCTTGGAATCGATTCAAGTGTTCTAAAATCAATTTCGGAAACCCTAATTTTAGCACCCAAATTTGAGTGGTTTGATTGGTGGTATTCCAGGTGGCGATTTGGGGTTATCCAACTTGAGATGGTGCCGATTTGATGGTGGCTCAAGGTGGATGGCTTGATTGGGGGGTTCGTTGATGTGGTGACATGGTGTTGTGGTGGTGATGGTGCTGTGGTGGTGACGTGGAGCCGCGGTGTTGGTTGTGCTGCGGTGGTGATATGGTCTTGGTTGTGTTGCGGTGGTGACTTGACACTGCAGTGTTGGTGGTGTTGGTACTGGTTTAGTAGTTGTGTACTTGTGTTGGTTTAGGGTTGATTAGTTGTGATGATTTAGGGCTTCATTATTGCTTTAATTTTAGATTAGGAAAATTTGCCTAGAAAATCACGAGCGATACAATTATTGAAATCTTTTTTGTTACAAAGAAAGTATATATAATTGGGACCGTTAAGACGTACTATGGACAGGGTCGGCAAAATTATTGAATATTGAAAAGAAATACGTACTCTGGCTCCATTGGAACACATTAGAGCACATGAGACATGGCCATCAATGGAACATAATTATAGCCTTCAAGCAATAGATTGATGACACCCACACAAACATAAAATAAGATATATTTATGCTTATAATTAATCTTTGTAGCTGCATATATCCAAATCATTCTACTTCCTCCGTTTTTGAATTCTTGCAATAAATGGGTATTATTTGTGAGAGATAAAAAATTCATTTGTTACAAGAATTCAAAAACGGAGGAAGTATTATTAATTAATTGAATTTTTTTGAAGCTAAACAACGAAAATCTAATTCTAAAATTTCAAGATGTTCCCTCATCAAATATCAATACTTCATTTATTTAGATAAAATATTAATCCGTATAAATTGAATAAATTGTTTGTCTTGTCTATATTCCTATTATTTGAGAATGAAGTCTTAGCCTAGTGGTTAAAGCTTTAGAATTTCAGGCATGAGATCCTGAATTCGATTGTCACGCTTTGTGAGGATTCCTTATCTTCTCCCTTACAAATGCTTGTGTTCGCTAAATTAGGTTGGGTGACCTTGTAGTAGGACCCGGTTCAAGGCCTAGTAACTCACACATCTATAACTTAGAGGTGGGCAAATTTGGGTACCTGATTTTTCGGGTCATAATTTTTTTGACCCGGATCCGACCTGGATAATTCGGGTACCTGAAAATCCTGGTACCCGGAAATTCGGTTTCGGGAACCGGATATCCGGATCCGGTTTTTTTTCTTATACAACTTTAAAAAAAAAAATGTTTTTAATATAAAAAACTGTTTTATTTTTATATAAAAAAATGTTTTATTTTTATATAAAAAATTGTTTATTTTTTTTATTAAAAACAAAACTGTTTTTTGAATTTTTTTTTAAAAACTGTTTTTTCCAAAATTTTTAATAAAAAACAAGTTGTTTTTTTTAAATTAAAAAAAAAGTATTTATAATAATAAAAAAATTAATTTTAAATTAAGATAAAAAACTTTTTTTAATAATAAAAAACTATTTTTAAAAAAAGTAAAACAGGATATCGGGTACCCGGTTTTAAAAATCCCGACCCGGATCCGACCCAGTGTCCGGTTTTACAAACCGGGTACCTGACCCGGTTTTCAAAACCGGATCGGGTACCCGCTTTTTCGGGTAAAAAAAAAACCGGGTACATTTTTTTTTACCCGCTCCTACTATAACCTATACTAAAATAAAACAATGCTTACATCATTCACCCCCATTTTTATGCATATGTCATGTAGTGGTTAAAAAATTTCCCTCCAAAAATTGCTTATGTCATACTTAAAAAGTTGTACTATACTACTACTAATTAAACCCAATGTAAAGCAATAAATGCTGTAACAAAATTCTAATTATGGTAAAAGTAAAAAACTCATTCCAACTTCACTTATTACCCTTTACCTAAAATTTTATAATTACAATTGGCTTTTCAAATTTCTTTGAATGTTTCACGCTACATATTCAATTAAAAAGTCAAACTACGTTACAATTTACAATCTACTCCCTCCATTTTTTAGTTTACTCATTTGAATTTTCATCAAAATCAAGAAATTATTGAAAGTAGGAGAAAAAAAATTGATTGATTAAAAGTTTTATAAAAAGTAAAAGAGAGAGTTCGGAAAATAGAGAAATAGAGTAATGTTATTGAAGTTAGTCAAAAGTATGAGAAAAAGTATGGAAAAGACATTTGAGAATCATAAATTAATAAATGTACGAAAATAGTAAATCGGTCAATTTACTGCTTTGCTTTTACCATATTTCCAAGAATATATATTGCATTCATTCTATATTATTTAAATGCATTTATAAAGAAACAAATTTTTTTTCAGTTGCCTAAAATAAATTGGGAGATCTATTATTACAATTTACAACTAAAAAAATTAAATTATACAGTATATGTAGTTTTATTTTTCATACCTCATAAAAAGACACTTGTCATTTTCACCATTTGTAAATATTAAGTATTTTGTTTGATACACTTTTTATATGTGCACATAAATTATGGTTGTTGGTGACTTATGGCTTACCAAAAAATATTTTTAAAAATTTTAGTACATAAATTTTAAAAAGGTAGATAATAATATAAAATAAGAATTTTTTTTTTGTTGTTTCTTTTTCAAATGTATTTTTTCATGTTTGATAATATGTAAATACTATTTTTAATCTCACTAAATACATAAAACTTTTACAAACGTGCATCGAACGGGATACTAATCTAGTTATCATACTAAAAAAAATATTCCTTTTACCTTATAGAAGAGTTATATCTAAAATACTCAGTACTAGTTAACATAAATAAAGATATACTACATGATAATATCACAATTTCATAATTTGGCTAGACAAATTTTGATGATCCAAATATATAAAATCCTATACTTATTCGATGAACTAAAATAGAGATGAGTTTAGTTTTTTTAAAAAAAAAAACCAAATTGCACTAAATTGTACAAGAATCACTAAAACTAAACGACAGAAATCGTGAAACAAACTGAATTGAACCGAAAATGAGTCGAAAAACAAAGACTAATTAATAGTTGTTAGTTCAATTAATGCCATTAGTCAGGTCAAAAGAGGTCAATCCTAAATTGCTTCAAAATTCACACTAGCAAATAGTACTCCCTTGATTAGTACACCAAACTAATTGTGATTAGCTAGTATTGCAATGAATTACTCCCTCCATTTTTTTTTATCTATACACTTTGCGTTTTTTAGCTTCTAGTTATGTATTTGTAAAAATTATAAATTTTAGATAACAGAAAAAACGATGCATTGATACAGCTCTAATAAGAACCTACATGATTATGTTTTACATTACATATAAAATACAAACAAAAGTAAAAGTAAATTTTGTGAATACTGACAAAAGTTAAACTGTGCAAACTAAAAAACCTGAACAATTTTTTTTTTTTTTTTTAAGAAAAAAAAGACAGTTGGTGTAAAGATGCCGAAGCATTAATTGAGCAAAATGGGAAGTGACAGATGCACAATTAATAGCATAGGTCTCAATAAACAAACAATGTTGTGCATGTGTTTTCAGCTTGGCTTAAGGATACATATCATATGCTTATATACCTTCTTAGACCTTAATCAGTGGAAACACCTAGATTTATCCAAACATTTTCTGAAACTTAAGTCAACGCCAAAAATATAGATATTATTATGTAAACTTCAATTATACGTTGAGATTTTCCACCGAAATATTCGCATCCAAGTACTAGGAAAATACTATTCCATTCCTTTTTCTCAAGAATGTGTGAATTTTGAAGCAAACTAAAATCACAAAACAGAAAGATATTGTGTGACTTGGGACAACGCCAACACCAATTCACTAGTTTTTTTTTTTTTTTCAACTAAGGGTTTGTTTGGTAGGACGTAAAACATTTTCAATGTAATTTTACAACGGAAAACTTATTTTGAAAAGAGTTTTCCATTGTTTGGTTGGAATAGAAAATGACTTGTGAAAATAGAGAATGAAAAACAGTTTTCCTTTAGGCTCTGTTTGTTTCGAAGGAAAACAAGTTTCAATAGAAAACATTGATTGGAGAAAAGTTTTCCTTTGTTTGTTTGCTAAGCGGAAAACTTGTGAAGGAAAATAAAAATGGAGTAGAAATGGAGGCAGGATGAGAGGAGTGAAGAAGGGAGAAGTAAGGAGTGAAAGGGAAAATGTGGCATTCCTTCCCTACAAAAAGAAAATGATTTTCCTTTTCTAATGTCACATTTTCCACCTCAAAAAAATATTTTCCACCCTTTTCCAAAACAAACAAAGGAAAATGAAATGAGGGAGGAAAATCATTTTTCGGGAAAATGTTTTCCATCAAAACATACAGACCCTTAATTTTGAAAGGAAAATGTTTTCAACTATGTTGTAAAATAATTTTACAATCTAACTTTTCCATTTTAATTTTCGATCAAACCAAACAGTGTAAAATGAGAAAAATAGTTTTCAGTGAAATCATTTTACGCCGTACCAAACGGAACCTAAAAACTCTTCTTGTTGATGAATGGACCAAACTCAAAACACTCTGTAACTCTGTAAGGCAAACACTATATTCACCTGAGACACTTAGAAATGGTCATTTCTTATCAGTATCAGCAACACATGTTACATGGTTACAAAAAGGATTGGCCAAAACAATTGAAAATAAGAAATTCTTCAAAGACAAAATTGTATAAGGATCTTCGTATTGTTATAAAATCTTGTTCTTTTCACACCCCTCGGAATTCTAGTAATTCCTGGAAACGTAATTATCCGGAAAGGAGAATATAGGCCTTCAAAATATAAAATCAAAGTTACAAAATAAGAGATTTAAGTTAGCGCTTTCGCTTGTTAGCAGTTTTCTTGCCTTTCCTTCTATCCCTTTTGGAAAGTAACTTCGTCCGGGATTTACCTCTAACACCTTTTTTAAAAGGTTTCTTCTTGCTTACAGGAATATCATGCTTTTTACCAGCTTCTACAATAGGAGCCGGTGTTAATGGCGCTGACTTTTCCATCGGATGCTCTTCTTCCTCATGAGTGATCTCGCTTGTGGTAACTGTGACCGTCACATTGCTACTTTCGTACGATGTTGTCCCTTCAACAAAAGCAGAAAGATGCCGTCATAAAACTTTCTTAAAAAACTAAAAAAAAAAACCTAAAGGAGCAAAAAAAAGGTGCCAAAATCTAGATGTGTAAAGCAAAAGTCTCTTCACAAACTAAGAATATTAGATGGTTTATTATACCCCAATCTGCGGCATCTGCTTTTGCTAAAGAGAATTGCAACTCACATGCACCCCAACAATGTCAATACTCATAACACAAAATCTCAACAAAAGTATCCTAGGAGAATTTTTATACAAATTATTCATCTTTAAAGATATATAGCCTGTTTTTAGATAAGAATCTTGTCACTATATATTAACTTTGGCATCTGAAACTTTAATAAAAGTTTCTTTCCAAGGTCGCAAACCATATCAAAGGATGGTTATATGAGGTACACAGCAATATGAGAAGATGCTTGAATCTATCCAGCACCTTTGATTGGTTTATCGGCAAGTAAATAACAGTCACAGAATTCATTGTTAACTTCACAGTCACTTATTTCTTACCTTTTGACAGTACAACTATAAACTATTAATTTGGAGTATTAATCTATTATAAATGTCAGCATGTCATCACATGGATTTTTTAAAGAACACATGAAATTATACTACACTTCCCTCTTTAATTTGTTTCACTTGTATAATAAATAAACATGCCACGAGTCTCCTCATAGTGTGTCACTAGTCAATGTCAATATTATGAAAACAGAACGGGTACAATTCTTCTAATTACAGAAAAACTCAAAAGTGGTTCAATATTTACAAACCTCGAACTCTCTAAGCACAACAAACTCGGTTTTAGACATATATGCTGAAACTCAAAGTAATAATTATAACTCAGGAAAAATTACTTTGGAAGGTATCAATCATATTTTATTCCTCAAATGTATCAACTTTAAGGAGCATTTTATTTCATGATTATTGGACCAAAAATAACATATAAAATCAGTGGCATACAACACATGGAACTATATTTCAATTTCACAAAATACGGAAAAAAATTTTGATTGGAATAATTACATGTGTTTTATTTTATGTATCAATTTCGAAGGTCACTCTTGGTCAAATATCTATCCAATAAAAGACCCTTAATGTCGATACCTATGAAGAATAAAACATAATTGGTACTTTTATAACGGAATCGTCTACAATTGGTAGTTTGGTACCTTTTAAAATAAAGCTATAGTTTATCCAAATTATAATACAAGTGATATTTATGTTAAAAAAAAATTATGCCAAAAAAATTATATTAATATTCATTCAGACCTTTAAACATGACATATGAGTATCTTAATTAAGATCCCATGCTTGCCTTGTGTAATTGATTGAATGTTAGGTCAATTCCTCTAAAAGAGACATTTCAGTGATTTTTAGACCAACGATAGAACCGGAACGACATTGGTTTAAATCCATAAACAAATAGAAGAAAATTTGTATGACCATTCCATATCACCAGCTCAATCAAGTATAGAGAGAATAAACATGTGAGGCATTACCAGAAACCAATGGATTCAGTTCAATTTCATCATTATGTTCCAAATCTTCATCAGCAGACCTAGCATCATCTTCAGGTGGTGCACCACCATACAGTGCATATTCTCTTTCTTTTCTCCTCTGCAAAAGAGAACTAAAATTAAACACCTAAAATTAAAGCTTCGTCATGAGATGTTTTGAAGATTATCATATAACAAAAGATGGTCTACAAGCAAGGAACACAGAAAAGTGTTGGTGACTGAAGACATTTCCATAAATTAAGTGAACATATTCATTAGTTCATACAAAAAGACTGAACTAAATTGGTCTAATTACTTTTATGAATAATATACATAATCCCGAAAAATGCAGTAGTAATACACAAATCCAATTTGTCCAAATACTTTACAATGAGGATTTCTAACTTCTAAGTACCTATTAGATCTCTTAGAAATAACTAAATAGGTCCAGGAGTCACCAAAATTTGAATTTATATGATTAACTATGATGAACCAGAACATTATGTCCTTTTGTGTGGGGGGCATGTGTTTTTAATCAGCCAGCACCAGTAGGCCTCCACTGAATCAAATTCTGGTATAAATTATGAATTGCAGCTTGCCTGTGGAGACATCATAGATTAAACTGCACATGATCATTATACCTCAAACCAGACAGAAGCACCAGCGATATTCCATCAACATCAGCAGTCTCACATGCTTTGATATAACATATAATAATACAATTATACAAGAGAGAATTTGGAGTTATCACCACAGACATAAAGTTAGAGACAAGGTCAAACAATTTCCAAATTTCCTCTCAAACTAAATCTAAGTTCCACCACCAAAAATTTGCAGTGCAGAAATCAGAATTACATGTATAGTGCTACAGAACAATTAGCCTGTGGAACCATTTCACATCTAAATCACAAGAATCTCAAACCAAAACATATAAATTAATCTGAAGCATGAGGATATATGCTTCACTACATTGTATCCACCTATCTATGGAAAGTTTATTAGGATACTCTCCTACCAATTCTCAAACTCCTTTTCTGACATCTTTGTTGGGCAATGGCATTACTTAGCCCTACCCTAATCCTCCTCCAATAGCTCTAAACCTAAATTCAAATGTCAACAAAGCAAGACTTCGAGCAAAAAATACAAGTATTTGAAACTGCAGTTAGTTTTGTGGAAATGGTGTAAGTAATGGAACTTAATCAAGCAGGTGCAATTATCTGCCTGTTTAATCTAATTCAATATTGATTTAGGTTTATGTATGAATTTTGAAGCACAAGAAATTAATGTTAATCATTTCTTCAGCAATAGATAAAGAGAGATGATCATATTCAGTATAACTAGAAACAGATATGATGAAACTGATTCTGTTTAGCAGCTGACCAGAGAGGAAACTGCTAAAAAAAAAAAACAATACTGTTTCTGTTCTCTTTTCTTCTATATTTGTAATATGTTTGTATTGCCTGAATTTTAATTACTTTTAAGTCAAGGCAAGGTTAAGACAGAACTCTAATATTCTATACCATGAATTGCGATCAAATGTGTAAGACAGAATTCTAATATTCTATACAAAAAGTTGCGATCAAATTATGTCGCAACTCGCAACACACGATGAGATGAATGCATGGAACTCAGAATGCATTCTCTGAAACTAAATTCTAATTTCTCTATCCTCCAGTTACAAATTAAGGTGGTTTATTGGTCTTAGCATATAATAAATTATCTAGGGTGAGCCATATCCTTCAAGTGCTTAAGCTTTTTCCAATAAAAGTAAAGTGTTTCAGACAATGATTCTTTGAAGGACATTGTGTTGTTCTCTTCAAAAAGTGGTGTATTCTATCCTTAATTCCTAGCATTTATATCCTAATTTTCTTTCTTTCTTTTAGCTAAAGAGTATCTCACAACTTCCATATCAAACCCAAAAAAGGTGCTCCTCTCCGTAACATATTAATGGCAACAAGTCATTTTGTACGCACTTTAAGGTAATGATTAAAGGGTGTAGATGAACAAACTAATCAAAATGGTTTTAATACAAGTAAGATTGAGATCATAAGTTACTAATCTTAAAGTTATTTTTGATAAATTTGTTCGTTTACACCCTTAAATCGCTTTCTTAAAATGCGTGCAAAATGACTTGTTGCCATTAATATATTACAGAGGGAGTAGTTAAGATTAGCCAAGATCATCCATTCAGACACTTCAAGATCGTTAAACTTATAAATTGAACAATCACAATTCATACTAGAAACTATTACCCACATGCGTTAGTTGTGTACGTGTTGCACTAGGCCTTTAGTAATAGAGAACTACATCATTAAGACTACAAACAATATGTACAATCCTTGGTGTTGGTTTTGTGTTAATTATTTCCACTCTCCCTCAACTGACTTCGCCAATAAGCAAACTGTGTAGCAATTGAAGAGTCGGAATCTTTTGGCTATAGTAATGTTTTCCCTTGTCCACATAGACTACAAGTGACAGAACCAAAAATCAGCGAACAAGGACAGCAACAAGAAATGTATCTTATGTCTAAAAATCATTACAAACTACAATAGTATATGATAAAGTTAGTGTTTTGAATCTCAAGATATATGATGATGAATTGAAGATTACATATTTGGGGAGTCAAAATACACAAGTAATCATATAGAAAATGGCTATAATGGCAATAAACAAATGAAGAATCTACCCTCTTACGGTCTTCAAGGCGCTTGCGCCTTTGCACTACTTCTTGCTGCTTTAAGGCTTCCTTTCTCCTCTTCTTCTTTCGTTTGTGGAACCCACCCACATAGTCCCTGTTCCAATCAAAAGCACAATTACTTCTATTTCTCAACAGATTCTTCACTAATCACATTAGTAAATTTACATTCCTTAAGATCCAAAAATGCCTAGAGCCAAAAGACCCTAGCTTGATTTTCTTACACTAAGCAAAGGTAAAGCAAATGAACCAAAGTTGATATGCAATTCCTCTTGGACTATTCCATTCTCTATCATTTCACAGGATCTTCCATCTTCACTATCCAAATTGATAAGTTATGCCATCATGGAAAAAACAGGATCTAGCCTACAAAATCCCTGAATGCATTACATGCAACCTAATGTTTCTGATGTCCAGCTCCAACAGAAAAGAAGCATTCTGCTGCTAGAATTCTTTATTACTGTAGTTAGTTAGTATTTTAGGTCAATACTAAATGCTTTCCGGCCCGTTTGGTAGCCGGTCATCTAGGTTGCACGGAGTCGGATTCGGGGTCAAAAACAGGGACGGGGACGGAAAACGGCAAACTCAAAAATTCTAAAAACGGGTACGGCTTAGGGACGGCATAAAATATGTATATATAAATTAAAATAAATGCTAAAATTCAAACAAAATAAATAATAAAAAATACTAATTGAGAAATAACTACCACATACTATTTTTTTGAAGAAACTACTACATACTAATTACTTAGTATTGTACTCCGTAACAAATAACAAAAAAAAAGGCCTTTTCCATAAAAGAAAAATAAAATAAAATAAAGAGCCAGCTAAAGTAAAGTGAAGCCCACTAAAGTCAAGCCCAACTGCACAGCTAAACTAAAAAAAGTAACCTAACACTTAATAACTCCAAAAAGGTCAGAACATCATTATTCGAAGAAAAGAAGGCTGAAGGCAACGACAAATATGGCTGACCGGTGGTGGCTAGGCGACGCAGTGACAACGACAGCACACTCACAATCACGAAGCTGGTGGTGGTGGTGGAGTGAGAGAAGAGATGCGTGAGGTGAGGTGTTCTCAAACCCTAATCCCCAATTCAATTTTGAATATAAGCAGCCTTTGGGGACGGCTACTTCACCTAATTCCCGTCCCCGAAACGTCCCCACCTCCAAACCCAGCCGTCCCCGACCCAACCCTGACGTCCCCACATCTGAGAAGCCGTACCCGGTACGTTTTTTGGCCGTACTCGCACCGTCCCGTCCCCGTCCCCGGTACGGAATCGGCACCCAAATAGCCGTCCCCATGCTTCCTAGCCGATCATAAATGATAGTAATAGGAATATATTTATAACTAAATTTGGAAGGAAAATCAAAATTGATTCCCATGTTACTCCAATTTATCTAATTTTCTTCACAAATATTCATTCCCATATAATATCATCCTTCCCCATGGTAATGGATGGAAATGGAAAATAAGAAAAAAAATTGAAGCTTGAGAATGAAAATATGTTTTCCATGGGCATTATAAGGTTCTTCCTTAGCAAAATTACACTATAAACTCATTACCTACCATTACCACAATTTATTACCAACAACCAAACGGGTCGTTAGGGCATGACGGGATTGGGATCAATGCATAAAGGGAGTACTAGCTGACAGAATAAAGAAAATAAAAACAAGTATAGGTGATGCTAGCAAAGATTCTGATGTGGTTTAATGAGTGAGGGAGGGAGGGAGGGGGAAGGCGGGAATCATTACCTCCATATTAAGGGTATACTTTGGCAGCATGATGGGTAACCATTACCAATTACCCCTAAAACCAAAACTAGTTCATCCCATACATTGACACCTCAATCCACCTTCAACTTTTATTAATTTATTTCTTATTAACGTTAATACCACTCAATCACGTCAAAAAAAAAAAAAGTTAATACCACTCAATGAATTACCCCTATATTCCAAGCAAACCCTTGATGGAACTCAACCTTTTTGTTATTGCCATGAACTCAAACTGAGTTGAATTATTTATTCTCAACTTCATTTGAGAACTTGCAGTGTACTTCTCATGTCAATATTTTAAGTCTTCAACCCTTCAAGAAAATAAGAATAGACTAGCTGACTAGGTACTCGAGTAGTCGAGTCAAACAAGAAATCAAGTGAAAATCAATATGAATTGAGAGTATGGTTTAAGCACATACTAGTAGACTGCAAGGTTTTCAAATGGTTAACGATATTATTAGAACCACAAAAACGCGTTAGAGGACAATGCCTAAGACTATCTATGAGGACTGATCTCGTCTAATGGGAGCTTGTTTGACCTATAAAGCTTATCTATGACATTAAGCCCATATAGAATTTCAGATAACCACTCCAGCTAGGTAGTCCAACCCATAGCTCCATGCTTTCAATATAGTATAGAACATGTTATATCTTTTCTTCCTAAATGATATAGCATATTTGATTAAGGGCTAGAATTAAGCTCTTGAAACGAAATATCCCCATTAATTTATAAACATTCACTATCTAAATTTCCATAATTCTATCATAACACAAGGTAGCCTTGCTTGAAATACTAGGTTAAGTGAAAATAAGAAAGTTTCAAACTTTCAAAATTAACTTAATCTTAAAAGCGACATTGATTTGGGATGTTCCATTCCGATATTCATCGCCACCATTGCGAGTCAGTACAATTGGTTCTACCTTTTCCTAGTCCTTACTGGATTGAGTAATTCCATCAACATCATCATCAACGCCACAAAAACACACACACACAAACACACTCTCAATCCAAGAGTCTTAAGTTTTTGAAGCTCAAATTAAAAGTCGGTGTTTATTAGCATTGGTCGCAATTTTCTCCCATAATCAACAAATTCTACCTCAAAAAAAAAGGCCTAAATAGAAGCTCAAAAACTCAAGTAATTCGTAAGCATATAACGGAAAGTTGAAAATTTGAAGGTGATTAGGGGGAAGTACCTCAAATCTTTGTCGTTAAAAGAGACGGAAAGAGCTTTGTTACGAAGAGCTCTCTTGCTGATGTGATTGGCACTTGATACCGGTGGCTTTCCCAACACCGCGCCTTCCGCCATAGATTCCATGGCCACCTGAGTGGGGTAGCTTTTACTCTGTAGATTTCTGGGGGGTTAACGACGCTTATACGTTAGAAGTTTAGAACTCCTTCAACCCTAGTCTAGTAGTCTATAACCTCTACAAGCCTACTCTAATTTTTTTTAAGGAAATTTAATAGGATGGAATCAAGATTTCTAAAAAAATAAATTTGTCATCTATAAAAAGATCAATATCAACGTGCCTAGCGGTCTAATGTCTGAGTGATGCAATATAATGCGGAGTTTGGTTGCTTTCTCGGTAGATATGCCTTGTAGAGGTAGAGTCAAAGTCTATAAGAACAGTTCGGATATCTTCCAAAGTAGTTGAACCTTACATGGACAACTAAACTTACCCTACAAAACATTAATAATAGTTAAGTTGTCTCCTCCAATAAAAATGGAAGAAAAGTTTTGTTGATGAGCAAGAAGAAGACCATTATGTAGAGTCTAGCTTCAGCTACCAAAGGAGAGGTATTACCAAAAAAAAGTAGGCTCGTGCCGCAATGCAATTACCGAGATGATCTCGAAGAACAACACCCACGGATGCAGAATTATTAATAAAGGAACAATTAAAATTTAACTTAATCGTACCTAGCTTCGGAGGGGGCCATTTGACAAAAGTAGAGGGAGGAGGGGATGAGACTGAGGAAGACCTGAATGGTAAATAGAAGAAATGTTATTTAAGGAGAGATGAGCCTTCCATTCTTGAAAATAGCACAGAGCCTGAGTAAATACAGAGATAGCATAGAAGGGCTTATCATTGAAAATTAATTTATTTCGAGATTTCCAGGCCAAATACTCATAAAAGGTGCAAAATTTTAACAATCGATGGGCGGCGATTGCTATGTAAGTAAACGAATGGAGGGAAGGGCTAGGAGGGATTGTGGAAATCCATCAAATAGACTGGCAATAGGACCAGGCAGGGAGCGTGACAGGGCAATGTAAGAAAAGGTGGTCTTGTGATTCATTGGACATATGACAGAGTGGGCAGAGAGTAGAAATAGAAAGCCATCTAACAATTAATTTTTGACGTACCTGGAGGCCATTATGCAGAAATTGCCAAGAAAAGCTAAGATTTGAAGTTTTGGGTTAATATCCAATTTTCAGATCCAATGGAAGTCCCACTTGTGGGAGTTAGCGGGAATGCCATGGGCTAACCAAGTGACAAATTTAATAGTAAAGCGACTATTAGAAGAAAACCCCCAACAAGACTCATCATATCAAGAGTAGGCGTAGAAGGAAGAGTGATACCTTAGATACTGTGGCAAATGTGCATATATAGGTAGGAGATCGAGCAGAGAGGGAGGGGATATCCCATTGACCATTAGAAATAAAATAATCAACTGTAAGATCCAGGTTAAGGATGTCAAAAGGGTTTAAATTAAGATGGGAAGTCAAACTGTCTTTAAATACCCAATTATCAAACCAGAAAAGAATGCTTGAACCATTACCAATTTTCTAACAAATACCTTTGAGGATATGGCGAATATGTAGAATTTGTAATACCCGTAATTTTTCAAGAATTTTCAAAAATAATATCTTCTATAAAGAGGTTTTATATTTAATAAAAAGAGCTTTTCGAATTATTTTTCAAAAAGGTATTTATTATAAACCAAGTATTTTGACGTAATATTATTTTCGGAAAATAATAAATTATTTTTGAAGTTGGAATATTTTCAAAATAAATAAATATGTATTTATATATTTTCGAAAATAATATATATAAATTGCGAAAATTATTTTATTTTATAAAAAAAATATTTTTGGTGAATAAAAATATTTTTTATGGATCAGAATTTATTTTTAAAGTTCGTTTTATGCATGCCGTATTTTAATTGCCGCGTAATTAGAATAACTAGTCAAATTAGTCATCAAATAATTAAGGCTTGACAACACCCTTCCCTAGGGAACCTCACCACCACTCACCCCCTTATCCTCCCATCCCACACGGCTCACCACCACCACCACCCACTATTTGTCCCACATTGAAAATTTTACATTTTTCCTCCACCATTCCACCTATAAATAGCCCCCTTCACCCTCCCATACTCCTCACAATTCTCTCTACCTTTCTTCCACTTCTCCTCTAAGAAATAGGAGTAACAAGTGAAAAGTTTTCACGGAAGAATAACTGAGAGAATTGAGTTTTTTTTTCTGAGGAGGGAGCGAACTCAAAGTAGCCTTCCAGACGTCGAGGTATGCTTCGATGTTTACCGCTTTCTTAGCCCTAGGTTCTTGTATGCTTAGGTTAGATTAGTTTGTTTTTGCGCTTTATGTTTTAGCATGCTTAGTATTATGTTCTAGCGTAGTTTTAATGCTTTAAATTTATGTTTGTTTATGCTTTAGTAGAAGTATGCATGCTTAAGTAGTAGTTTTAGTTATTGTTTTTAAGGTTGTTTTGATGACATAAAATCATGATTAATTGTGTGCATAGTAGTAGTATTTTCATGTGAATGCATGGGCATTCAAGGGATGTTTTTAAACTTATTTTAGAGTGCTAGTGTGATGATTTTAAAGGCATTCTATGCCAACTTTAGTTGCTGTCCAGATTTTTGAAATAGCCTAATTATGCTTTCGTTATTTTCAAAAATCAAAATAAAACTTGTTTTTGGACAAGGGGTCGTGTATACGTGTTTTAGACCATAAAATTTGTGTACAAATACCCATTAGAAGTCCAAAATAAGCTTATTTATTTTAATTATAAAATCGGAAATTTTCGAAAATCAATGTTCATGGATTGAAAATATAATTTTAAATTTTCGAAAATATGCTATGTATTTATATTATGATTTTTGCAACTTAAAATCTCTAAATGTTTTATGTAATTTTATTCCACTAATTTCGAAAATAATTTAGTATATATACATGTGTATTTTCGAAAAATATGTGAATAAGTATATTAATTTCGAAATTTTCTCCTATGCACATGGTTTCGAAAAGTTTGACGCTCTTAGCAGTTCGATTGTTTGATGAATGATTTACTTCATGGAATTTGGGTAAGGATTGGTGAATGTTTGTACTTGCCTTGATTTAAGAAGTATAAGTGGATTCTATGAATGAAAGATAAGTTATTGAGTTGTTGAATTTGGATTGGCAAGTTGCCTTATGGTTGATTTCTCATGGAGAATTCTTAAAGTGCGGAATTTTGGGATCATTGATTTATTTTGAGTTGTTGTTCTCACTCAAATGATTTTCAAAACCAAATGAATCTAAACTTAAAGTGAAACAATCTTCAAAGGGGAAGTAGCCCGAACGGTGACGACCTATTAGGGTGATGAACGGTGTCTCATTGGGGAGTACCCAATGTGAGCCTATTGTCGTGGTGGACACGCAATAGGTCGAACATGTGTTGAATCGTCGTTGAATCTTTGTAACCGTTATAATCTACTTTTGTCCTCCTCTTGAACTTCTGGCGCGCACTTGCGGATACGCATTAGTTCTGTGAGGGGTGTATACACTCGGGATACTCTGTCGACAAGCTGCAGGCCAGGCCGAAAAGTCCATGACGGGATGAAACAGGCCCTATCGTGTTCACTTTCCCAATTAAATAATCTTGAATAATGATTGCTCTAAAATCTGTAAATTGGATAATTATGGTTCAGTTAATGCTTGATGTTTCTTTTATGTTAACTGTTTTAAACTAAAATCGTTTTACGGGGTAGAGTCGATCATACTCAGTTTTTCTGATTTTTGTGTTATAATGTTTGTTTGTTGTTTTCCTTCGAGGTTTTGATGGCTTACTTGCTTGAGGCTGGTGAGGAATCCTTGTTGGAATTAGCTTAACCTTTTGATCATAGGCTTTCTGCTTTAGCCGAACAGCTTGTAATAAGTTATTTTAACTTTTGATGTTTTGGATTTAAACTTTGTACGGCTTTGGTATTATGAATAAAATCTGTTTTGAAATTTGAAAACATTACGATCCTGCTTTTAATTATTCATATACCCATTTCTTATCAGAAGTGGGCGTATATGTAGCAACTCTAGAAATTCGGGCTATGGTTTTTAGAAAAATTTAAGTTTCATAAAGGAAGGAAAATGTTCGGATTTTCGGGGCTGTTACAGTTGGTATCAGTGCCGATGTTTTCGAAAATGAATTTCGAAACGGATTTTGAAAACCTTATTTTATTTTTACACCCTAGAATAAGAACCAACTCATGAGAGTGGGACTACGATGATGGGGTTATGTGTTTATTTGCAAGTACTTCTTAAAAGCACTTTTATTTGATTTCGTGCTTTTTCTTATTTTCTAGATGGTGCGTGAGTATCATTCAACTAGGAATAATGCAGTTCCCCCTAGAAGAGTGGTCTATACCCATCCAGACTCACCTTATCATCTTTGCATTAGTGAAGGATAGGATGTTCGTTCATTTGTTCACCGTCTGATTAGTCTCTGTCTTAAAAGCTAGCATTACTGTAACACCCCGTATTTTAGCAACGACGTTATCAGTGATAACGTCATAAACAGGCAGTTACCAATCGATTTATGTTACAAAAATATAGCTAAACTCGTAGAAGTAATACTTTTATTAATAATAATGGAATCTCGAATTACAAAAGTTTAAATAAACCAAAAATTCTAATACTAAAAACTGGAAAATAAACTAATTGCAAAAGCAGGAAAAATAAACAGGGGCCTAGACGCTCAACAACTTATCCCGCTTCTAGCCTCTAACTTGCTATCCTGCAAAATAAAAATTGGGGGTCCACCATCAGTGGTGAGTAACTAGACTGTCCTACTTAGAAGTAGGACCACATTACATACAATAATAGGGTTTGAAACACAGGATACAAGTACTACAACAGAGTTAGCAGCGGAAACATAACAACCAATAAACATCATATTCAAAGATTACCATGCTTACTTATCAATAAAATTAATCTACATTATTAGACATCAAGAATATTTCCAACACGACTGAAGTCGATGCAACAAATAAGTCCCCGACACGATTCATCACAGATGAACCGATAACAACAAACAAGTCCCCGACACGATTCATCACAGATGAACCGATACGACACGGCGCAAGGCCGATAACAACAAACAAGTCCCTGACACGATTCATCATAGATGAATGGATATGACACGGCGCAAGGCCGATAACAACAAACAATTCCCTAACATGATTCATCACAGATGAACCGATACGACACGGCGCGATAAGACTCCAAATAAAACAACACACGAATCATCACAAAAACTCTTCAAGCAACACATGCCAACGATTCATCATATAATATCATCAACAAGATCAACAAAATAATACATATAAGCTTTCAAGATTCAAGAATTAATCATCAAACAAGATAAAAATCCAAGCTTAAAAACATGTTATCACACACATAACATAATCGAAAATATCAAGCAAGAACATTGTCAAATTATCAAGATTAAATACAAGAACATCAAGAATTAATCATAGAACGAAATAGCTTACAAGATCACACAAGAACATAAATTGATCAAACAAGAAAACAAATCTAACAACCTAGACATAATGTTTTACCTAGACATAATGTTTTATATGAAGACCATAACAACAATAACAACGTGATTCTAAGCCTAGTATCCTATGCAACCTAATCCTATTCCTAAATAGAATAATCTAGTTACCTATAGGAGAATCCAATCACATAAAACCACGCACAACCTCGCCCATTCATCCCTTAGTTCGACCCAAGCCACGCCCAAGGTTAGGTTTGCATTGATGAACAAGGTTGAAGGTCTTGAATCAATCTTCAATGGTGTTTTTGATTTGATGAAATAAAAGGAGGATTGGGTTGGGAAATCTGATGAGATGCCGTGATATGTAGTGGGGAAAAGGAGGAGTTTTTATTTGTAGTTTTTATTTGTAGTTTAGGATTGGAAAAAAAGAAAATAAAAACAAAGGGGGCCGGTTAGGGAGATGCAAAGTAAGATTTTTTGGGTGTTCCTAAAATGTAGTAGGGTGGTTAGGGAAGATAAAAATAGAGTTTTTAGGTTTTAAACAAAATAGATGTAATTGGATAATTAAGGTAAATAAATAAATCAAACTAAATTAAAATAAAGGAAAGGCCGGCTAGGAGGGAGTCAAAGCAAGGGCTTTGGGCTTGATTAATTAAATAAAAATTAAGTCTTTGGGCCCAAATCGAATAGTTTGGGTTTAAAGGCTTAATTTTTCATGAAATTTTACGGCCCAAAAATCCGGGTAGTTACAATTACAACCATATGCATGGGATATCAGACTATAACAAAGCCTATAGGCAATCACATGTTCTCATTGAAACCCTTCTAACAAAAGGAGCATTATCTCGTGTCAAGAATAGGTACCCCGACATTATGATCTCCAAGGACAAACCCAACTTTGCTCGTTATTCCTACAAGGGCGAGTGGTTTCTCACACTCGACTATTTAGAGAAGCAATTAATTGATGCCATATAAGAACATGAGTACAACCTTGATCCACCCAAACTGATAGTAGGGGTAGGGGAGCAGCAATGGTCAATCCCCAGTTTTGAGGAAAGCAACATGGGATAGAATTTTTGTAATTAGAAGCCTATATGAGCTGTGATTTGAAATTTTTTATGTGATTACTTTTCCGTATTTTTCGTAATTTTATAATTATGTGTGATTGGTCAGTAGACCAATTCGGCAGAATAAAATTTTGGTGTGTAAGGTCGTTTTGACCTAAAACTGGAATGATTATTAATATATGCATATTTGGTGTATTTGCTTCAAGTTTTCTTTTCTTCTTTTCCTTGTCCTTCTCGTAAGCATTGTTTTCCACGGTGGTAACACCGTCCCTCTCTATTAGTACCTTAGTCTATGTCGAATAATGGTGCTAATACTCGATCTAGGACCCGACGAAACCGACCAATGGCCGAAACACCTGAACAACTTGCAGCCAGACTCCGTTCACTTGAACAGTTAGCCCAAAACTTTGGTCTAGTCCTTCAAAACCAAGTAAACCAAAACAACAATGATGATCTTCAAGCCGCAATGCCCAAAAAGCTTTCTGCCCTTAAACCACCTTTGTTTGTCGGGAAAGAGGACTCAATGTTGGTTGAAAACTAGATTAGGGACTTCGATAAGATGTTTACTGTAGCCGGAACTCCTGAAAACCAAAAAGTAGACCAAACCACTTTTTATCTGAGGGAGCAAGCAGATACTTGGTGGGAAAGTGAGGGAATAGCGTTGAGAGCACAAGAAAACTTTTGTTGGGAGGAATTCAAAACAACTCTTCGAGCTCGTTTCTTTCCAAAACACATTCGAAGGCAGAAGTTTAATGAGTTTGGTAGATTTACTCAAGGAGGGTCAATGAACGTACAAGAGTATGCCGACAAATTCAGAGTTGGCCAAGCGTTGTCCTAATGTGGTACCTGACGAGAGGGCCAAGGTTCAAAAGTTTGAAGATGGTTTAGCTTTTTGACTTCAAAAGAGGTTAGGAGGGAGTACCTCTAAGAATTTTGCGGAGGCGTATGCTAAGGCCTCAAACATGTAAGGAATTCTTAAAAGAGAAGAAGACGTATTTTCGGATGAAATCTCGAGGATGCCACCAGTAAGGGAGATGGAGTTCAAAATAGATTTAGTACCGGGGACGGGAGCGATCTCGAAGGCGCCCTACAGAATGGCACTAGCAGAAATGAAGGAACTAAAGGTGCAATTGGAGGAATTATTGGAGAAGGGATATATTAGACCCAGTGTTTCACCCTGGGGAGCAACAGTGCTGTTTGTTAAGAAGAAGGATGGCACATTGAGGTTGTGCATCGATTATCGTAAGTTGAACAATGTCACGATAAAGAATAGATACCCATTGCCTAGGATCGATGATCTTTTCGATCAATTGAAGGATGCCACTACGTTTTGAAAGATCGATCTGCGATCGGGTTATCACTAGCTGAGGATTTCGGAGGAAGATGTTCCCAAGACAGCTTTCCGAACGAGGTATGGACATTATGCATGAGTTCACCGTAATGCCTTTTGGACTCACTAATGCCCCAGCCACGTTCATGGATCTCATGAATAGGACATTCAAGCCCTATTTGGATAGTTTTGTTGTCGTCTTTATCGACGATATTCTGGTGCATTCGCGGAGTAATGACGAACACGAGGAGCATTTAAGGAAGGTATTACAAGTACTTCAAGAAAGGGAGTTGTATGCGAAGTTCTCGAAGTGTGAGTTTTGGTTGGATAAGGTTGCATTTCTTGGTCATGTGATCTTGAGAGAAGGAGTCTCGGTAGATCCATTCAAGATTAGAGCAGTTTCTGATTGGCCACAACCAACGAATGTAACGGAAGTACGAAGTTTCTTAGGATTGGCCGGTTATTACCGATGGTTTGTGCAAGATTTTTCAAAAATAGCACAACCGATGACCAATCTGATTAAGAAGACCATGAAATTTCTGTGGGATGAGAAGTGTGAACATGCATTCCGAGAGTTAAAGAAGAGGCTGACTACGACACCGATATTGACGCTTCCTTCTGGAAGTGGCGGAGTTGAGATTTATAGCAACGCATTGAAGAAGGGATTAGGTTGCGTGCTCATGCAACATGGAAAAGTTGTAGCATATGCTTCACGACAACTGAAGCAGTATGAACAGAATTATCCAACCCATGATTTGGAATTGGGAGCAGTAGTTACGTTTTCGCTATAAAGATTTGGAGGCACTATCTTTACGGTGTGAGATGTAAGATCTACATCGACCACAAGAGTTTGAAGTACATATTCACTCAGAAGGAGCTGAATATGCAACAAAGAAGATGGTTGGAGCTTATAAGGGATTACGATTTGGAGATTGCGTATCACGAGGGAAAAGCAAACAAAGTAGCTGACGCATTAAGTCGGAAGGCGAGTCATTCACTATGTGTCATGGTGATGACGAAAGAGATTTGCAACGAATTTTAGAAGCTTGACTTGGAAATTGTGGAAGGTGGACAAGTAGAAGTCCAACTAAATGCACTCACCTTGGAACCAACAATTTTTGACGAAATCCAAGAAAAAACAATTGACCGATGAATGGTTAAACAAAGTTAGGAAGATGAAGGCAGAGGGGACAACTACAGAATTCGATGTCAACGATGCTAATGTGCAATGGTGAAGTACAAGGGAAGATGGTGTGTTCCAAAGGACGAAACTCTTAAGAAGAAAATTTTGGAAGAAGCACATAATACGCCATATTCAGTGCATCTAGGCGGAGACAAACTTTACAAAGATCTTAAACAGAACTTTTGGTGGCCAAACATGAAGAGAGAAGTCGCGGAATTTGTATCAAGATGTTTAACTTGTCAGAAGGTGAAGATTGAACACATGCGACCGGGAGGAAAGTTGCAAACACTAGAGATTCCAAGTTGGAAGTGGGATTTTGTCATGGGATTACCAATCACAAAGACCTCGAATAATGTTATATGGGTGATAGTAGACAGATTAACTAAGTCCTCTAGATTCATTGCTATGAAAGATACATGGAGTATGAAGCAGTTGGCAAACGCCTATGTCCGAGAGATAGTCTGATTACATGGAATTCCAAAGGACATTGTGTCTGACAGAGATGCAAGGTTTCTATCGAATTTCTGGGGAAAACTACAGCAAGCTTTTGGTACACTACTGAAGTTCAGCACATCATTTCACCCAGCCACGGAATGTCAAACCGAAAGAACAATACAAACACTCGAAGATATGTTGAGAGCATGCACACTCGATTTTGGTGGAGCACTGGATGAAAGATTACCAATGATTGAGTTCTCTTACAACAATAGTAATCATGCCAGTATTGGAATGGCTCTGTATGAGGCACTTTACGGGAGAAAGTGTAGAAGTCCATTATGTTGGAGTGACATCAGTGAGTCGATGACCATCAGACCAGAGATGATTGAGGAAATGAGTAAGCAAGTGAGACTTATTCAAACTCACATGAAAGCAGCACAAGATCGACAGAAGTCCTATGCGGACAGGTACAGAAGGATAGTGGAGTTTGAGGTTGGAGAGAAGGTTTTGCTAAAAGTTTCACCAAAAAAAGTAGTGAAGAGGTTTGGGAGAAAAGGAAAGTTAAGCCCTCGGTTTATTGGACCCTATGAGATACTAGAGCGAGTTGGTGAGGTAGCCTACAGACTAGCCTTACCCATCGAACTAGAGAAAGTCCACAATGTTTTCCATGTGTCACAACTTAGGAAGTATGTCCATGACCCGAGTCATGTTCTTCAACCCGAGTCAGTCCAGCTTGAAAGTGACCTTTCTTTCGAAGAAAGACCCGTTAGGATCCTCGATTCTAAAACGCGGGATACTCGAACCAAGCAAGTGAAGTTGGTGAAAGTCCTATGGACGAACCAACAAACGGAAGAAGCAACATGGGAATCCGAGGACGATATGAGGACTCGTTACCCAGAGCTTTTTCAATCAGGTATGTGACAGTTTTGGGACGAAACTGCTTAAGGGAGAGAGGATGTATTACTAGCTCCGTAAGTTCGAGGACGAACTTTGTTTTTAAGTGGGGGTAGATGTAATACCCGTAATTTTTCGAGGATTTTTAAAAATAATATCTTCTATAAAGAGGTTTTATATTTAATAAAAAGAGCTTTTCGAATTATTTTTCAAAAAGGTATTTATTATAAACTAAGTATTTTGCCGTAATATTATTTTCGGAAAATAATAAATTATTTTTGAAGTTGGAATATTTTCAAAATAAATAAATATGTATTTATATATTTTCGAAAATAATATATATAAATTTCGAAAATTATTTTATTTTATAAAAAAAATATTTTTGGTGAATAAAAATATTTTTATGGATCAGAATTTATTTTTATAGGAAGAAGAATTGTCCCCTAATTAATTGCTGACGCTTTTTCCTATAAAAACCCCAGTATTCTCATTTAAGGAGACTTCTTCTTCCTAAGACCCTACAACAACTCCATATTCCATAATACTTCTTTCTTTCAAATTCTTTTATATTTTACAATTTGGTTTAATTTTTCATAATTCTTTATATTAAGGCGAAATTCTATCCAACCAAACACTCAAACAAAAGTCTTCGAACGAGAACTGGTAAATTTTCTTAGAGTCTTAAATTATATTCTATTTACTTTGACTTTGTACATATGTGAATAAATGTTTATTTTATTTATTTTTTATTGTTTTTTATTATTAATAGTTAGTGTTTCATTATATTATTCGTTGATCTATCAGCGAGTAGTTTTTTGACTCGCTGGTCTATCAACATTTAATTTTTAGACTCGATGATATGTCAGCGTAGTGGTTTATTTAACGTTGATTTATCAACGTTGTATTTTTTTATCGCTGATTAAGTTGACTAAATTGTATTCTTAATAATTGATTATTTTATTTTATTAACAAAAACTAGCGACAAATTATTTTTTACATTGATTTATTAGCGACTAATTTTTAATGCATGGCTGACTTGTCAGCGCGATTTTTATTTCAACTTGTCAACACGTTTTTTTGTTAAACTTTGATTTGTCAGCGTTTAAATTTTTTTGTAGCTAATTTTTTTAAAATAATTTTTTTATATATATAACTTGTACATTTGCAATTGAGATAAATTAGTAAAGGGTGCCTACGGGCTAATATGACGCATTCCACCATGTTAGTACCCTTGCCCCCAAATTCAATCTTTGGTTCGCATGACCATTTTTTGGAGTCATCCCCATGGGATCAAAGGGGCTAAATCGTGCTATTTAGATTCGTCCCTAAATTGTGTTCTATTCGTAATTTTTTGATCTAAATACATGGTTTATGAGTTTAAATCCTAAAACTTATTGGCGACTCCTACTAATACTGTCCCTTTTTGTTAATCTTTTTTTTCCCTCTAACAAGTCCATTCTCCCTCCTATCGCCAACACACCTAGGTCTAAAACGGCTTCTTGGCGGCTACGGGAGGGGGAAGCAAAAAAAGTGGGGAGCAGGCTGTGGCTCCTATAGTGACGATTCTGTTGGGAACAACTTAGGATTAATATGAAATTTTTTTCTCAATTAATATACTTGTTATATTTAAAGCAAACTATTACATTTTTATTTTATTTTTTTATTCATATTGTTGCAAGTATGTTACAAACACTTGGCCTCCATGTAAGAAGTGAGTAAATAAAAAAAACATCCAAAAAAGAAAAGTGAGTAAATTAAAAAAAAAACGGAGGGAGTAGATTATAAGTCCAATATGTTCATTAAAGAATCATCATGGACTAACTTTTTTTTAGGTAAGAACTGCACATAGCTTGATTCCTTTCTTGGGATACGTAGGCAACTTTTTTTTGATTCGGTCTCATGAAATAACTTTATTTCAAACATATTATTGGCATAAAAAATGTCGAAAAATGCCTTATGTATATAATAAAATTGTTTACATAAGAAATTGATAATATGTCTTTTTTTTCCTTTCAAATTAAAATTCATTCTCAATACGATGAAAAATGATACATTATTCCCATGCATCGAGAGAGTAAATTATGCAATAAATTTTCCATACCACTCATCTATCTTTTGTCTCATCAAAACATTTTTTATGAGATAATGTTGAGTGCAATGGATCCTTGGTCCACTTTTCAAAATAAAAAATATTTTATACAAAAATGTTTTAGATTAATAGACCTAAGGTTCATTTTTTTCTTCAAATAATCCATTTAGTTATTATAATTAGTGAGCCACATGCCATTTTTTGTATAGGATAATCTTAAAAGATAATACTTCTAACATTGGCTATCAAATTGAATTGAAAAACTAATTGAATGGACACTCGAGAAAACTCTAAAAAATGAATGACAACCGCAGGAAAAATTGAAATCCAAATCAAAACTACACCACCCTTCCTTCATTTCAATCTCTTTTCTTTTTCTCATTTTTTATTTCATATTTCATTTTTTTTCCTTTTCCTTTTAATCTTTAAAGACTAGAATTCTTAAGCTATCAAGTCCCATTGAATCGTACTTATTATCTCTATGTTAAATAACATGAGATGTATATCTAAGTACTTTTCATATCAATTTAGGAGAATTGTCTTGTTTAATTGAAGCACAAATCAATATTATTAATGCAATGAGTATGAGAACAAGTATTCGGCAAAGCTTAGACAATGCAACTTAATTAAAATGCGTTAATAACTTTGCATATCTCCATTTTGATGTATCATCATCTTTTCTAACTCTCATTAAATTAAATTGCCAATTATTAAAGATCAATTAATTGATCCAAATAATCATTCTACTGAGCCAAATATGATGCTCTACTGTTGTGGGATATATGTGCACAAATTTAGGCTTAACTCATGCTTTACAAATAGTGGACTCATTCTAAGTCCACCTATAGTGATGCATTACACAATACACTCATACAAGAGGCAATTTTGTCATATTTAAATCTAAAATACCTTAAACTTACATTGTGATTCACTTTCTTGGAAGCCCTTTTGAGTCCAAACACATGGCCTATTCTTTTCAACCCATATCACACTAAGCCTGGGAATGGCCAGAAATTGTGCTAGGACTATTATTAGACAACAATTCTAATTGAAAAGTCATGAATCAAATAAGCTGGTTTCAATTTTCAATCGAACCCAAATGCAAAGTGGAAAAGGGTGTCAATATTGAAGTTTTGAAAAACACAGTTTTCCTGGACAAAGGAAAGTTTGTCAAAGATATAATAGCATATATAGCACATTGGGGTTTTATTTTATTTTGGGTATTTAAGCCTTTTGAAAGGTGCGGGCACACTTGTCCTACATTTTTTAGTTCTTCCAATATATACATATATATATACATATAGAGGAAGGATTGGCTAAAAACCAAAAGATGGTTGAAAATCAGACAGAAAATGGTTTAAAGGGGTACATTAGCAGTCGCAGGGGTACATTAGATGTTTAAAGGAGTACTAATGGTTTTTTACAAAAGTTACTAATATTTACAAAGATTGCCATTAGTAATCACACGTGTACCCCTTTAAGTGCTAATGTAGGGGTTTTTAGGTTGAAAACGTTTTTAGTTGATCCTCTTCCTATATATATGTATATATATAGGGTCAAAAGCCTCTTTAGGTGAGAAAGGTTGTCTATGTGAGAACATATCTAGAGCGTTGATTCAGTGAGATCTAATGGTTAGGATTTAATGGATTTTTTTTAACTAAAAAAACTTACGTAACTAACCCCTATTTGTTAGGGGATAAATAAAAAAAATTATTTTTTTATCCAAAAAAATTAAAATTTATTTTTTTTATCAAAAAAAATAAAATTTAATTTATTTTTATCAAAAAAAACTTAAATTTATGTTTTATCAAAAAAACAACTAAAATTTGGAATTTGTTAAATCGTTATCCTCTCATATAGTCAATTAGCCATATAAAATTTAGAACATGTCATATAAAATTTAGAACATGTCATATAAAATTTAGAACATACCATATAAAATTTAGAATATGGTTAGTAAAATTTAGAACATTAAATAAGTTATTTTTTTTACGGGTTCCATAGATCAACCTCAATACAAAATATTAAAAATATTTTGAAATAATATTCAATTGTTCAGGTATATATTTTATTATATTTTTTTTTGTATAAAAGCTATATAATTTTATTATAATTGTATCATTTTATTTATTTTTAAAAAAATAAGTTTATTCAATTTCAAACTTATTGCATACAGTTTTGAAAATATCTTATAAAATTTAGAGCATGATGTATAAAATTTTTAATATTTCATCTACTTAAAATAAAACAAACAATTAACTACTTTAAAACATGGCTTTTTAATATTTTTAATATTTTAAGCACATATACAGTTATACACATTAGAACATGATGATCGACTTTGTAGCATGGTTTTTTAAATTTAGAACATGGTGTATAAAAATTAGAACAAAGCTTATAAAATTATGAACATGTCGTAAAAATTTTAGAACATGAATCATAAAACTTGGAGCATATTAAGATGTACTTCCGAACAAAAAAAATAGATTTAATATATAAAAAATCGATTTTTTTAAAAAAAAAATAAAAAATCAGGAAAAAAACTTAACAAAATTTCTTTTTAAAAAAACAGATTTTTTTTATGAAAAAAATAATTAAAAAGCATATTTTTTTAAAAATAAATATATGATTTTTTTTTTATAAAAAAAACGTCCTAAAATATTGCATTAGTATCACTTAAAACAAGACACTTTATTTTGTGTGTGTGTATATATATATATATATATATATATATATAGGATTGGGTTCCGGTGAGAAATTTCTTATCGTGAGAAATGTGAGAAGAGATAAATACATTAACTAATAAATAGAGGTACATTGACCACCAACTATAGGTATATTCAACATATACTAAAAATACATTGAATAAAAATACATTGACTTTATGCCATAGATACATTGACTCTAAACTATAGGAGGAGTAAGAAGAGAAATTCAAATTTAATCTTAGTCATTCATTTGTTGATCAAAAGGTTGAGATTGCTTCTCACCCTTCTCACCAAAACTATATTTCTCACATGAGCCTACTTCTATATATATATATATATTGATAACAATTCTTCTTCTTTTTCTTTTTTTATCATGTTTAAATTTCCTTTCTTTTTACCTCAGGATTTCAATTCCTAGCCCCGATTTATTTCGAGTGACATGCTTCATCCTTGCACCAAACAACTTCTATTTTTTTTTTTTTTATTATTTCCTTTACACAATCGCATATATAGCTCACTTAATCTTCATCATTTAGTACTCTTAGAATTTTCTTTTCAACTTATTCTTTATTACAATCATTTCAATCTAATCACCCATACTCTATAGAAAGGATAGGATGTAACTTATAGCTGTCCTTTCATTAAGATTTGGTTTTCATAAATTGTGGTCTCCTATTTACTTTGAGCATTCTCTAATAAGTACATGTAAAATCATGAATGAGCATTAACTTTATCTCTTACTTCTTCACAAAAGATTACCATAACATGATAGCCAAGATAAAAACACTTATCTTTTAAATAAGAGGAACAAATTTTAATAATGGAACATTTTTTTTTTATAAAGATCGAATGAGCACATTGAAACTATTGGTTGAGAACGAAGCACCAAACAATAATTATTTATCAAATATTACATGCTAGGTTGTACGAACACTTCTAACAAGTGACGTGTCCCGTGGCCGACACGTATCAGACACCGACACTCGTTGGACACGCCTAAATATATATGTGTCATTGTACACACCAACTCACGTGTCTAAAATTTTAGTTATATGGACACTTATGAGACACATATTGGACACTTATAGGTCACATTCTAAACTTCTTTTAAAACTTATATATTTAGTTTGAATGATAATTTATATTATAATGTGTGAAGTCAGTTCATAAAAGTGAAATATAAATCTCATACATCGTCGAATATTCATTAAAATTAATAATGACAATCAAATTTTAAAAATATATTTTTTTCTTCATCATATATTCTTCTAATAATTTAATAATAGAAATATATATTTTTTAATATTATTTTCCTGTGTCCCCGTATCGTTAACTTTTGAGTTAGCATTTTCTCGTACCCGTATCCGTATCCGTTTTCATGCAACATAGATTACATGTGGTTTTTTTAAATGTTTTTTAAAAAAATTATCTTTTAAAATGTTTTTTTTATCAATTATTACTTGTGTTTTTTTTAAATGTTTTTTTAAAATAAATTTTCTTTTATTTTTATATTTTAATTGGGAAAAATTTGAGATATCCCCCACTCCTTTGTATTCTACTTAGGGGTGAACAAAAAACCTGGCCTGATGACCCGATGGCCCGAGCATTACCCGGCGGGTTTTTTAAAAAAAATATAAAAATTCTCGGGTCGGGTACCCGGCCCGATAAAAAAATATGTCGGGTCGAGTAATGGGCCGCCCTCTAATGAACCGGATACCCGTTAAATACCCGGTTGGTTTTTTTAATTTTTTAGATAGTAAATTAAATTAGCATTAGCCATTAGCCCAAGCTTACTCCTTAGTTTTTTTGCTTACCCATATAATGTCCAAATGAAATTGGCCCACAGCCCACTTACCCATTTACAACTTACAAGTCAGTAACTTAAAATCAGAAAATTAACTCACAACTACAAGTCTCCCTTTACTAAAAAAATCAGTAGAACTAAAAGAAAGTAAGAAACTAGGGTTTCTCTACAACTACACTCTATTCTCTAACACTTAGAATCAGAAAAAACCACCGTTGCCTTCACTCCTTCAGCTAGTGCCGCCGCCTCTAGGCCCGCTACCGTCCTCTGCTGTGCGCCTACCGTCTGTGCCGCCGCGTCTCTGCTCTGCAGCCGCCAGCCCACCACTCCGCCAGGCCTGCGTTTTTTTTTTCCTCTTCTTATTTGGTTGGGTTTTGTTTTGAATGCAAATTGATCAAATAATATATGGTATTCTTATTTGATGTTCTATTTACTTTTTATTTGATATTCTATGTTCTGTTAATTTGATATTCTATCATTCTATGTTCTATTGTTCTTAGTTGTGTACTTCAGTACTATGTAATTTAATTTGGTACTTATTGATGTTTGGTAGCTTGTATTAAGAATTTGAAATAGTTGTATTGATTTTATCCGGGTCGGGTCATGGGCTGCCCAAACAACTACCCGATAACCCGGGTACCCGGGTATTCGGGTACCCGAGTATGAACACCGCCCCTAATTCTACTTCTAACTTACTTGATTGACTAACTTATTTATTTTTTTTTTACATATTTTACTTTGTCAAAACAAATACATACTCTTTAATTGGGGTCTACCTTTCTCATGTTCTTCTGAAGTCATTTTGTTCAATGCATTGCCAAACATTCAATAATTTTTCACTTGAAAATCTAATTTTAAGTGAATAATGTTTTATTGTTTTTAGGAGAATGTCAGTAATCCTCAATAAAAAATTTATCATTTTTTTTAAAAGTGAAAAATAGACCCTTAGTCTATCTAATGCATAAATCCATTGGTTTAGATTACAAAAGATTGATCCAAAAGTTAAAAGTTCAAAATTAGACTCAAAGTCTTGTTAAATAGATTTAACTGAAATTATGATTGAAATCAGCGACTTTTCTTAAATAAAGATGATCAACTAGCCTAAACAAGTAGGCTACGCTGCAGCGAGTTATAAAACTGATTGCTGCATATTTAATGACAAATATTGACAATTTGACATTCGCTACATTTTTTTCCCCAGCTTAACCTTTGTTTGGTCTTTGTATCTTATATCAGTGACCGAGTCGTCGGGCATTACGCTGTTGAATCAACAATATCTATTATTATTATTATTATTATTATTATTATTATTATTATTGTCGCTGCTGGTATCAACTACTCCCTTCGTAACGAATTAGTAGCAACATTTGGACTAGTATGGACTCCTAGATGAAATAGGTTAATTGTGGTATTAGGTGGTATAATGATAAAATTAAAAGAGACAAAATTAAGAGAAGGAAAAGTAAATGGGGTATTATGTGACATGATGATAAAAGTAAGAGAGAGAAAAGTAAGAAAAAGAAAATTAAGTGGGGTATTGTGTTATTTTTTTTTTTGCCAAAAAAGGAATAAAATGAAATTCGAAAAAATTATTACAAGTATTTTGTTACACCTAAAAATGAAAATTGTTGCTAGTAATTCGTTACGGAGGGAATAGTTCTTTAAAAAAATCCATGACTGATCAACGTTTCTAGGACGTAAACGTTGATATTTATTATTGTCTTTTCCCCCTTTCCTTTCCTTTCTTTATCTTTTTTCATTTCATTTATTATTTTTTATTACTAATGGCTTAACGAGTTTATGTTTTTTTTTTCTTTCTATTCTTCTTTTTCTTAATTGTCCATTTTGCTTGGACATCTTTGTAGTTAGCATTTTCCCCCTTATTTATTTATTTATTTATTTTATTCTTACACTATTCTTTCATACTAAAATAGGTAATACTTTTTAATACCCTTAATGTCATAAATAATTGAATTTACCATCTCTTTTTACTACTCTTTCCATTCTCAGGAAACTAAGATATGACTAGATCTCGGGATAATGACTGGGCTGAATAATGGATGAGTCGGGACTTGATGCTGACTGGACTCCTTCGAATGGGCTTGGGCCTAGCTGAGTGAGTCCTGCAAAATGAACAAGAGGTGACTGACTTGGGGGGTGGAACCGGGAATTCCCTTCCGATGCTTAAATCAGCAAAGTATTTAATGAAAAGTAGAGAGAGAGGGAGAGAGAGTCCCCTTTTAAGAAAGATGGCTGTTATTGGGAATTATGTTTACCCAAAAAGCTCTTTGTGAAAAGTTGTTGGAAAAAAGGGAAAAAGGAGAAGATCCCCCTCACCTGCCATAAATGGGGGTATTGTATAGGTGAGGTATTTTGGAGGCTGATTGACAGGTATCTGGGGGCCGTCAATCAGCTGAGAGAGGAGGATTTGTGACACGTGTCTTCGAATGTCTAGATGGTGATCGACACCTGTCCGAAGGGTGTTTTAGGAGATAATGGGAATTCCGGGGGTATTTTGGTCATTGTGACTTTTATTCGGCTCAGGGCCCAAAAATTTAGCCCCTCGCATGATATGCTGCTCGAATCGATTGGGAGAGTGCGTGTCATACGAAGATGTTTCGCCTCGGTTTGGCCCCGGGGGGCTAAATTCCGTACCTTGTGCCTTCATTTGTGAAGTAAAGGTGATTGTCATTCTTGGATTAAGGGAGGGACCCTTGGTAGTCGATGGCTCAAGAGAGTGGTCTCCGTTGTTTTTTAGCCGAGGGATGAGCCCCTGGCGATTAGTGCTCAGACGGAGGATGATATTGGCCGAAGGGGGAGCCCTTGGCGCTCGGTGTTTTTGGACATATATGATCTCATTTTTTGGCCGAGGAGAGAAGCTCCTGGCACTTGGTGTTGTTTGGACGGAAGGTGATCCTCGCCCTTGGGCCGAGGGGGGAAGCCCCTGGAACTCAGCATTTTGGACGGAGGGTGGTCCTCGTCCCTTAATGTTTGCTACAATTTTGTAGAAAAACAATGTAACACTTATTATTATTGATTTACATCAAGTACAAGTATTGTACATTTTACATTGCTAAAAATCTTGATCTATGTAGTCGGCTCTGTAATGACCCGACTTTTATGGGTTGTCGATTTACGAAGGAAATCGACAAATGGATCATTACCAAACAACACATATTTAAATATTAAAAGTTCAAGAGTTTACTTTCATTAATCATTAACTAATGGAAAGTTAATATGTTCATAAATCCTTATTAAACCACGAATCCACAACTAAAATTGTTAATTCCCAACATGCTGGGCAAAACTAAGTAATAATAACTAAAAGAAAATAAAATAGGTTCCGGGTTTCCTCTATAAGTCTTGCCAAAACACACAACCCGATCCATACGATAGCCCACTTATTCTTCAGCTTCATCACCTGAAATGGGGGGGGTTCCACCGTCAGTGGCGAGTAACTAGGCTGTTCCTACTTAAATGTGGAACCATAAACCATATAATATCATAGAATCAACCAAGAAAACGTACAAAAATATATGTATAAATGTATAAAAATACATACAAATACGTATAAAAATACATACAAATACGTATAAAAATATGTACAAATACGTAAGGAAATACATACAAAATACGTATAAAGTACCTGCAAAATACGTATAAAAATACATACAAATACGTACAAAAATACGTATAAATACGTATAGAAATACCTGTAAAATGCGTATAAAGATACATACTTTTACATACATAAATACATACATAAATACTTACATAAAATACATACATAAATACATACATGTCAGATGTACGCAGCGGAAGACTTAACATATCATACTTGTATTATTACATGGATAAATACATAAATACATACTTAAATAACATAACATTATATAAATAATATACCAACCCGTGGATTACATATGTTATTATATTATTTCCCTTATCCCAACTTAACCATCTTCTTATACTTATGGACCGTCATTAGCTCGTAAGGATGCCCGTGTACATCCCAACTTTCCTAAAATGCGCCGGGAGAACCCCTGTATTCTACCCTTAGCTCTCCTTTGCGAGAACTAAGTCTAAGCTATGGCCATAACTCCTAAATAGTAGCCCGTGTATTACTACTTAGACAACTACACATCTTAAGATCCAGAACTGCCCAGAGACCGCAGTAGGGCAGTGGCTTCGACTTAACCTAATCTGGTGACCCGTGTATCACCAAACCGGCGCCCCTTTCTTATCTTATCTTATCTTATCTTATCGACATGACCATTGTGATACCAATACTTCTTATCATCTTATTCTTATCATCATATTAATACTTCCTTTAACATTACAACTTATCTTCTTAATTCCTTTAATAAAATTATTTCCTTAAATCATAAACTTAAATTATTATAAGTCAAAAATTAAATTAAATTGATCCCATTACTTCTCATATCACACGACATTTTTAAAAAAATAGATAATTAAAATCAACTTCTTTAGCTATCACATAAACAATTCAATAGATCAAATAGTTCATCAAATAAATAAATAAACTAACAATTATCAATTAATATTGCATAAAACATTAGAAAAATACCCTTGTTCATCATTATAGCCACTCGACCTTTTATAAAAAATAACAAGATTAGTACTTTAAATTTATTAAACACAATTATCATGAATCAATCGTATAAACTTAATAATAAATAATAACATCATAAAACATGAATCAAAACAAGATCAAAATTCATCCTTTTTCATATAATATTACTCGGCCAACATGATGACAAAATTCTTGGTCCAAATTATATTCTTAGTTATCATGAATTATTTAAATAAGCAATAATATAAACTATAAAATCATAATTAAATTAATAATTATGAAATTATACTAAACATAGATAAAAAATCAAGCCTTTATTTTACATAGATATTCGGCCATCAAGAATATACAACATGATCAAGATTACCTTCAAGAACTCATATATTATTATTATTATTATTATTATCATATTATTAGATTATCTTTAAACTACTAACTAATTAATAAAATCAAGAATAGACTTATAATTGAACAAGAAAAATTGAATCTTTAACACTTTTTACATTCTTGGTCACTCGAAAATTTTGAGAAAATATGATCAAGATTCTAATTTTTAATTCAAGACTTTACTTAAACAATTTAATAATTATAAACATGCTTTTAGATCAAGAATACATCTTAAAATCATCAAGAAATTATGCATGGTGTTCGACATTTACACGCATGGATCAAGAACCAATTTCGAAAATTAACATAAAATTATTCTAATCTAAACATATAATTTAAGGTAATTCATCATGCATAAGATTAATTAAAATACAAAGATTCATTAAAGATTACATAATAATATCAAGAAATAACATGAACAATATTCAACATATGGTTCGAACTATATAAGCCTAAACATGATACTAATTCAATCAATTTCCATAGTTTAATCCTAATCAACTATATGATAAATTAATCCAAAATTCAAGGGAGATAGTCTAGTTACCTTGAATTAGGAAGAAAAACAATGAAAAATTCTCTTGTTTGGTTCGAACTCCATACGGCACAAAGGGGTTATTTTTGGTGAGTTTGTTTGTGAATATTAAGCTTTGATATTAGGATATTATGATATAAGTAGTGTCCCTTATATATATTATAGAACCAAAAGAATTAATTAGTACGTAATAAATAAAATAAGGGGGCCGTGTATATTGAGGAAGAATAGGAGGAAATTGAGTGAGGATAGGAGACTTGGTAAAGGTAAATTAAAAATAAAATTTTTAATTTGGGAGGATTACAATTAGATATAGATTTATCTAATTAATAATAATAAATAAAAAGAAAACAAGCCTTGACCATTTGCAAGGGGCCGGCCAAAGAAGGGAAGAATTGGGTCATTGGGCCCAATTTTTAAGATGAGGAAAAGATTTAAAAATTACACAGTCCAAATATTTGGGCCTTTTGGACTTAGAATAATTAAATAATAATAATTAACCACGAAATTTTCTGGCCCAGAATTTCGGGTTATTACAGTCACCCCTCCTTAAATAAATTTCGACCTCGAAATTTACTTAAAGAAGCACACACAACACGCACCAAAACAAAACATAACACAAAACAAAAATAAGAAAAAACTTTTGCATAACTGCTTCAAAGAGCTCGGGATACTTATCCCTCATTGAAGCTCCCGTCTCTCACGTAGCCTCTTCGAACTTCTCGCTACACTAGAGTACTTTGACTAGCGGCACCACCTTTCGTCGCAAAATGCGATCCTGGCGGTCCAAAATCCTTACCGGCTTCTCTTTGAAGGTCAGGTTCGGCTCGATCTCTGACGATTCCACCGGGATAATATGAGAAGGATCATTCACGTATTTCCGCAGCTGGGATATGTGAAACACATCGTGAACCTTCGATAGACCCGGAGGCAACGCCAACTGATAAGCAATTGCTCCGACCCGTTCCAGAATCTTATATGGCCCGATATACTTGGGTCTAAGCTTACCATTCTGGCCAAAACGAATCACACCCTTCATCGGGGACACCTTCAACAGAACTTTGTCACCCACCTGAAATTCCAACGGCTTCCGACGACGATCCGCATATGACTTCTGTCGACTCTGAGCTGCCTGTAACCTTGCCCTGATGATCTTGATCTGTTCCACCATTTCTTTGATGTGATCGGGACCAATCACCAAAGCATCACTGATGTCGCTCCAACAAGTAGGGCTGCGACACTTATGCCCATACAACGCCTCATAAGGAGCCATCTTGATACTAGCATAATAGCTGTTGTTGTATGAAAACTCCACCAAGATCAATGATTTAACCCAAGTCTGCTGGAAATCTAACGCACAAGCTCGTAGCATATCTTCTAGCGTCTGGATAGTCCATTCCGTCTGGCCATCTGTGGCTGCGTGAAAAGCTGTACTCAGATTAAGCTTAGTCCCAAAAGCCTCTTGCAAAGACTTCCAGAACCGTGACAAGAATCGGGGATCTCGGTCAGACACGATATCTTTAGGTACGCCATGCAACCGTATGATCTCCCTCGAGTAGGCCTCCACCATCTTCTCCATTGACCAAGTTACCTTCATCGGAATGAATCGAGCGACTTTAGTCAAACGATCAACAATTACCCAAACGGTATCCAAACCCGTAGATGTTGCAGGTAAACCCACAACAAAATCCATGGATATGGAATCAAATTTCCATGTGGGTATTGGCAATGGCCGCAAAAGTCCACCTGGTCTTTGGTGCTCAATCTTAACTTTCTGACAGGTGAGACACCGTGCAACGAAGTCTGCGACTTCTTGCTTCATTCTAGGCCACCAAAAGTATTCCTTCAGGTCCTTGTAGAGCTTTCCACCACCTGGACGCACCGAATAGGGAGTATTGTGAGCCTCTTCCATGATCCAATTTTTCAAGCTCGAATTCTGGGGCAAACACTACCTGTTACGGAATTAACTTTAGTATCCATTAGGTGAAAATATTTTAACTAAAAACTCTTAACTCCATTACCTGTTACGGAACTTCATACTGCCGTCTGATTCAATCGTGAATTCTTCTGCCTTGCCTTGAAGTTTGGCTTTACGAATTTTCTCGAGCTGCGGGTCCTCCTTCTGACTTTCCCGTAACTCCTGAAATAGACTGGGTTCAACACTCATAGCATTGAGATAAACTTGTGTACTACCCGGCATTACCATCCAATCTCCATTCTGCGAAGATCAGCACAGATTTCCTTAGGAAAAACCGCCATCCTATTGAATGAAGGGTGATCTTTACGAATGAGGGCATCTGCTACCCTATTGGCCTTCCCTTCTAATAGTCAACTGAGAGATGATAATCCTTGATCAACTCGAGCCATCTTCGCTGCCTCATGTTGAGCTCCTTCTGAGTGAAGATATACTTCAAGATCTTATGGTCGGTGAACAACTTGTAAGTAGCTCCATAGAGATAATGTCGCCAGATTTTTAAAGCGAACACTATAGCTGCCAACTCTAAGTCGTGAGTAGGATAGTTCTGCTCATGAACCTTGAGTTGTCTCGAAGCATATGCAATCACCTTGCCTTCTTGCATCAGAACACAACCTAGACCCTTCTTGGAAGCATCATTGTAATCTTCGTATCCCACACCTTCATTCGGCAGAGCAAGAACTGGCGCAGATACAAGACTCTGCTTGAGGGCTTGGAACGCTTCTTCATACTGATCTGTCCACAAGTATTTGCAATCCTTGTGTAGTAGTTTGGTCATAGGTGTTGCTACCTTGGAGAAATCTTTCACAAATCTCCGATAGTAACATGATACAGAAAATTCACAGGTAAATATTCATGCATAATTAGCTAATTTAGCTTTCTTAAATGCTTTAGGTTACCTGCTAGGCCAAGAAAACTTCGAATTTCGGCTATGCTTTTAGCACTGTGCCACTCCACTATTGCCTTTATCTTGGCAGGATCCACTTTGACACCGTCTGTATTGATCACATGCCCTAGAAAGGCTACTTCCTTGAGCCAAAACTCGCACTTCGACAACTTTGCGAACCATTTCTGAGCTCGCAGGACGTCTAACACCATATGCAGGTGTCGAGTATGATCTTGTTCATCCTTCGAATCTATTAAAATATCGTCGATGAACACCACCACACATACATCAAAGAGATGATGAAAAGTTCGGTTCATCTGATCCATGAAAACTGCAGGAGCATTAGTTAAATCGAACGGCATTACCTCAAATTCATAGTGCCCGTATCTGGTGCGAAACGCGGTCTTAGGTATATGTTCCGGCTTCACTGGAATTTGATGATAACCCGACCTTAGATCAATCTTGGAGAACACACTGACTCCCTTCAACTGATCGAACAAATCCTCGATCCTGGGCAATGGATATTTGTTCTTGATGGTCACCTTATTGAGTACCGGGTAATCAATGCACAATCGCATGCTGCCATCCTTCTTCTTGACGAACAATACCGGAGCACCCCAAGGAGACACGCTGGGCCTTATGAAACCCTTGTCGATCAATTCCTGCAACTGGGTCTTCAACTTCTTTAGCTCTGCAGGGGCCATACGATATGGAGCCTTCGAGATTGGCGCAGTTCCGGGCACCAAATCTATGTTGAACTCCACTTCACGTTCCGGTGGTATTCCTAGCAACTCCTCCGGAAACACGTCTGCATAATCACGAACAACTGGAATGGCCTCCAATTGTTCTTCTTTGGTCACGTCTTTGACTTGACACAGGTATACTGCTTCACCGTACCCTTGCACTGCAGACTGCGCATCTTCATTGCTGACACTAACTTCAGACCTTTGCTCATGTGCTTCCCGACGTGGGTTACCCTTTTCACGTTAGGTCCTCGCAAGGTAATAGCTTGATCGCGACAACGAATATCTGCTCGATACTTTGCTAGCCAATCCATCCCTAAGATTACATCGAACTCTATCATAGGGAATTCCTTCAGATCTGCTTCAAACTGCATTCCCGAGATAACAATGGGAACATCTTTGTATTCCCGATGACAGGCAAAATCCTCTCCCGAAGGTAGAGTTATCACAGATTTGACAGGAGACTCTCCCGTCAGGTTAGCTTTCACAATAAATGATCTTGCAACAAAAGACACAGTGGCACCCGTATCAAACAAAATATAAGCATTAAGATTATGGACAAAGAAGGTACCCGTGACCACATCTGGCTGAGCATCCGCCTCCTCCTGAGTCATGCAGAAGATTCTGTTCTTTACCGGTGCCGGACTACTCGTTGCAGCTGGGCGTTTCTTAGGACAGAACACCGACTTGTGACCTTCTTGACCGCATTCAAAGCACACTATCGGTGACCCATCACATCTCTTGCCCGGGTGATACACTTTCTTGCAGCCTTGACAAATTCTCGGGCATTGACTGGGGGCTGGTCGAGCACTCTGCTGAGGTTTCTGAGTAGACTCGAAACGAGGCTTCTTGGCTGGCGCTGGTGCTGGAACCGAAGACACCCTCTTCTTAGCTGTTTCCTCCTCGGAGACCGACGCATGAATTTCTAGAGCCACTTCATACGCCCTCTGGAAGGTCGTTGCTCCGCTACTAATCACATGAACCCGAATGCGAGGGTCCATCTTCTTTATGTACCTCTTGACTCTCTCGGCTTCGGAAGGAATGACTGCAGTTTCGAACCGAGAAAGCTCTGTTAACTTGTCTGTGTAAGCTTGAATGGACATGCTGCCTTGAGTGAGCGTGAGCAATTCTTCCTGCTTCTGCCACCTCAGCTCATCAGGATAGAATCAGTCCTGGATCTTTTTGGTGAAGTCTTTCCAGTCCAAGACCAGATCTGTCTCGAGGTTGGCTCGCAAGGCACTCCACCAGTTATCAGCTTCGCCCCTCAAGTAGTAAGATGCTATCGGGACTCTTTCACTCTCGGAACACGCTAGAGCATCGAACAACTTCCGCATTTCTCGAATCCAGTTCTCGAGAACGGTTGGGTCCGCTGCTCCGTCGTAGACCGGAGGTCGAAGTCGCGCAACTCGATCAAACGAAGACTGGCTGCTCGACGGTTGGACGCCTTTCTGAGCCAGAGTGAGGATAGCATCCTTTAAAGCTCGGCGCCTAAATCGTGAGTTGCGTTCCGAGGTCGACATGCTACAAAATAATGACTTGGTTAGCATAATCATACATGCACAAAATAACTAAAGAAGCTCGGAAAAGTACAAAATATCCTATCCCATGCTTCTACCCATGGCTTCACTCGCTTAAGTTTTCCATTTTAGGCTAAATTGCACTCGTGATACGTAAAGCGCTCGTCTTTCAAGCTACTTATGAAGAAGTAACTTTAGGGTCTTAACCTATGCTCTGGTACCAATTGTAACGACCCGACTTTTATAGGCTGTCGATTTACGAAAGAAATCGACAAATGGATCATTACCAAACAACACATATTTAAATATTAAAAGTTCAAGAGTTTAATTTTATTAATCATTAACTAATGGAAAGTTAATATGTTCATAAATCCTTATTAAACCACGAATCCAAAACTAAAACTGTTTATTCCCAACATGGTGGGCAAAACTAAGTAATAATAACTAAAAGAAAATAAAAGAAAGTAAGAGAGAGAAATGTAAGAAAAAGAAAGTAAGTGGGGTATTGTGTTGTTTTTTTTTTTTGCCAAAAAAGGAATAAAATGAAATTCGAAAAAATTGTTGCAAGTATTTTGTTACACCTAAAAATGAAAATTGTTGCTAGTAATTAGTTACGGAGGGAATAGTTCTCTAAAAACTTCAATAACTGATCAACGTTTCTAGGACGTAAATGTTAATATTTATTATTGTCTTTTTCCCCCTTTCCTTTCCTTTCCTTATTTTTTTTCATTTCATTTCATTTATTATTTTTTATTACTAATCGCTTAACAAGTTTATGTTTTTTTTTCTTTCTATTCTTCTTTTTCTTAATTGTCCGTTTTGCTTGGACATCTTTGTAGTTAGCATTTTCCCCGTTATTTATTTATTTTATACTTACACCATTCTCTCATACTAAAATAGGTAATACTTTTTAATACCCTTAATGTCATAAATAATTGAATTTACCATCTTTTTTTAATACTGCTTCCGTTCTCAGGAAACTAAGATACAAAGAGGTAAAGTAAGATGAATAGGGGAGAACCTCTGTGTATGCTGACTAGATCTCTGGATAATGACTGGGCTGAATGATGGATGAGTCGGGACTTGATGCTGACTGGACTCCTTCGAATGGGCTTGGGCCTGGCTGAGTGAGTCCTGCAAAATGAACAAGAGGTGACTGACTCGGGGGGTGGAACCGGGAATTCCCCTTCGATGCTTAAGTCAGCAAAGTATTTAATGTGGAAAAGTAGAGAGAGAGAGAGAGGGGGAGAGAGAGTCCCCTTTTAGGAAAGATGGCTGTTATTGGGAATTGTGTTTACCCAAAAAGCTCTTTGTGAAAAGTTGTTGGAAAAACGGGAAAAAGGAGAAGATCCCCCTCACCTGCCATAAATGGGGGTATTTATAGGTGAGGTATTTTGGGGGCTGATTGACAGGTATCTGGGGGCTGTCAATCAGCTGAGAGAGGGGGATTTGTGACACGTGTCTTTGAATGTCTAGATGGCGACACCGGTCCGAAGGGTGTTTTAGGAGATAATGGGAATTCCGGGGGTATTTTGGTCATTGTGACTTTTATTGGGCTGAAGGCCCAAACATTTAGCCCCTCGCATGATATGCTGCTCGGATCGACTGGGAGAGTGCGTGTCATGCGAAGATGTTTCGCCTCGGTTCGGCCCCGGCGGGCTAAATTGTGTTCCTTGTGCCTTCATTTGTGAAGTAAAGGTGATTGCCATTCTTGGATTAAGGGAGGGACCCTTGGTAGTCGATGGCTCAGGAGAGTAGTCTCCGTTGTTTTTTAGCCGAAGGATGAGCCCCTGGCGATTAGTGCTCAGACGGAGGATGATATTGGCCGAAGGGGGAGCCCTTGGCACTTGGTATTTTTGGACATATATGATCTCATTTTTTGGCCGAGGAGAGAAGCTCCTGGCACTTGGCGTTGTTTGGACGGAAGGTGATCCTCGCCCTTGGGCCGAGGGGGGAAGCCCTTGGAACTCAGCATTTTGGACGGAGGGTGGTCCTCGTCCCTTAATGTTTGCTACAATTTTGTAGAAAAACAATGTAAGAAACACTTATTATTATTGATATACATCAAGTACAAGTATTGTACATTTTACATTGCTAAAATTCTTGATCTATGTAGTCGGCTCTGTAACGACCCGACTTTTATGGGCTGTCGATTTACGAAGGAAATCGACAAATGGATCATTACCAAACAACACATATTTAAATATTAAAAGTTCAAGAGTTTACTTTTATTAATCATTAACTAATGGAAAGTTAATATGTTCATAAATCCTTATTAAACCATGAATCCACAACTAAAACTGTTTATTCCCAACATGCTGGGTAAAACTAAGTAATAATAACTAAAAGAAAATAAAATAGGCTCCGGGTTTCCTCTATAAGTCTTGCCAAAACACACAACCCGATCCATACGATAGCCCACTTATTCTTCAGCTTCATCACCTGAAATGGGGGGGGGGTCCACCGTCAGTGGCGAGTAACTAGGGTGTTCCCACTTAAATGTGGAACCATAAACCATATAATATCATAGAATCAACCAAGAAAACGTACAAAAATACATGTATAAACGTATAAAATACATACAAATATGTATAAAAATACATACAAATACGTGAGGAAATACGTACAAAATAAGTATAAAATACCTGCAAAATACGTACTTCCTCCGTTCCAAAATAAATGCAACTATTTCTATTTCAGGAAGTTTCAAAATAAATGCAACAATTTTAATCTTTCCTTTTTTGTAAGTATTTTATTTCTATCTCTCACATCCACTTTCTTTCTCTATCCCTTTTTACTCTCACAACAAAAAAATGCCTAGGAGTCCGTGCATCCTAATTTGTTGCATTTTTTTAAACGTAGGAAGTATAAAAATACATACAAATACGTACAAAATACATATAAATACGTATAGAAATACCTGTAAAATACGTATAAAGATACATACCTATACATACATAAATACTTACATAAAATACATACATAAATACATACATGTCAGACGTACGCAGCGGAAGACTTAACATATCATACTTGTATTATTACATGGATAAATACATAAATACATACTTAAATAACATAACATTATATAAATAATATACCAACCCGTGGATTACATATGTTATCATATTATTTCCCTTATCCCAACTTAACCATCTTCTTATACTTATGGACCGTCATTAGCTCGTAAGGATGCCCGCGTACATCCCAACTTTCCTAAAATGCGCCGGGAGAACCCGTGTATTCTACCCGTAGTTCTCCTTTGCAAGAACTAAGCCTAAGCTATGGCCATAACTCCTAAATAGTAGCCCGTGTACTACTACTTAGACGACTATACATCTTAAGATCCAGAACTGCCCAGAGACCGCAGTAGGGCAGTGGCTTCGACTTAACCTAATCTGGTGACCCGTGTATCACCAAACCGACGTCCCTTTCTTATCTTATCTTATCTTATCGACATGGCCATCGTGAGACCAATACTTCTTATCATCTTATTCTTATCATCATATTAATCCTTCCTTTAACATTACAACTTATCTTCTTAATTGCTTTTATTCCTTTAATAAAATTATTTCCTTAAATCATAAACTTAAATTATTATAAGTCAAAAATTAAATTAAATTGATCCCATTACTTCTCATCTCACACGACATTTTTAAATAAAATAAATAATTAAAATCAACTTCTTTAGCTATCACATAAACAATTCAATAGATAAAATATTTCATCAAATAAATAAATAAACTAACAATTATCAATTAATATTGCATAAAACATGAGAAAAATACCCTTGTTCATCATTATAGCCACTCGACCTTTTATAAAAAATAACAAGATTAGTACTTTAAATTTATCAAACACAATTATCATGAATCAATCATATAAACTTAATAATAAATAATAACATTATAAAACATGAATCAAAACAAGATCAAAATTCTTCCTTTTTCATATAATATTACGCGGCCAACATGATGACAAAATTCTTGGTCCAAATTATTTTCTTAGTTATCATGAATTATTTAAATAAGCAATAATATAAACTATAAAATCATAATTAAATTAATAATTACGAAATTATACTAAACATAGATAAAAAATCAAGCCTTTGTTTTACATAGATATTCGGCCATCAAGAATATACAACATGATCAAGATTACCTTCAAGAACTCATATATTATTATTATTATTATCATATTATTAGATTATCTTTAAACTACTAACTAATTAATAAAATCAAGAATAGACTTATAATTGAACAAGAAAAATTGAATCTTTAACACTTTTTACATTCTTGGTCACTCGAAAATTTTGAGAAAATATGATCAAGATTCTAATTTTTAATTCAAGACTTTACTTAAACAATTTTGTTGTATTTCAAGTTTTGATGAAGACAAAAATTGCAAACATTATATTTTAACCATGTTTATTAAGTGTGATTTAGAATATTTCTTGTTGGAGAAAATTGAAGGCTTATTCAATTATCGATCAAGATGTCCAAGTTGCATTTCAGAAGCATGGTTCGGAGAAGCAGATTAATCTATAAGTATTTTTATATTTTTAGGTTGATTTGTACTAAGACAAGGAAAATAAAATTAGGAACTTGGAAAAATTAAATTAATTAAGAGAATTTAATAATTAATTTAATTAAACCTAAAATGGCATGTGTTGTTAGTTTTAGTAGAATAAGTTGGGTCATGAGTTAATTATTTAAGTGGTTTAAACTAATTAATTGATTAAAAACTTCATCTTTACGTTTAAAATGAAGTCCTAGTTTGTAGGAGTTAGTTTTTAGTGGGTTATTTGAGGTTGTTTTACGTGAATGCATTAGTTAGTGGAGTCTTGCATGGTTCAAGGTAGAGTTTGTTACTTTGTGCTAGTCATGCATACTAGAATTTAGTTATTGGGTTTTACAGTAAGCATTATGTTAGGAGTCATCTATTATTTTAGGAGTAAATTTGCACGTTAAACAAAGTCTTAGGTAGTTAGTTTCTAAGTCAAAATACTTGGTGCATAATTAGTGGGAAAGGTGGGATTGTATTTTACAAACTCCACTTCTTCACTTCTTCATTTCATTATAAATATCACACGCCAGTCATATGTTAGGTGTGTCAGTCTTTGCATTCATAAGTTCATATTTAAATTTCTTAAAGTCTGTTAACAAGTTTCCAGTTCAAGTTTCTTGTCTTAATAGAGAATTGTTATTTCTTCTTCATCTAAGTTGGGGAGAGATAAAAATTATATTTTTCCAAGTAGAATTTGAGTGAGAATTGAGAAAGAGAAGAGAGTAGAGACAATCACGTGTTCAGGGGGAACAGGTGAAGGGGAACAAGTTCGTAGAGGAACTTGAAGAGAATAATATTGTAAAGTGTCTTGGCCTTTTGTTCAGAATAAGAGAATAGAGTAAAAATCCCTTGGGGTCGAGGTTTTTTCTTCCTGTTAGGGCCCAGGAAGTTTTCCTCGTAGGTTAAAATTCTTTTGTGTCTCTCTTTATCTTTCTGTGTTCCTCGTCAGTTTCAAGTTTATTTTTAGTTCCGCAAAGAATTACTCTAACCGTCTACAACTACAATTCACCCCCCCCCTCTTGTAGTTGTTCCTAATTACAACAAGTGGTATTAAAGCGGGTTCCTCCAGATTTCAGGCAACCCTGAGGAGTTGTTCCTTCAGAAATGAATACAACAGAAGATAAACTTGACAAGGGTTATTGTACCCAACGACCTCCGACGTTCAACGGAAAATACTACCCATACTGGAAGAATCAAATGGAGATATTTATCAAGGCGGAGAATTACCAAGTATGGCGGGTGATTGAACTCGGAGATTTTGAGGTAACAATGAAAAATGAATTAGGTGAGACTGTTCCTAAACCTTTGTCTAAATTTGATAAAGAAGATTATGAAAAAATGGAAATGAACAACTTAGCTAAAAAGTTGTTACATTGTGGTCTTGGACCTCATGAACACAATCGTGTCATGGGATGCAAGACCGCAAAACAAATGTGGGAACTTCTTGAAATTACCCATGAAGGGACAAGCGAAGTGAAGAGGTCCAAAATTGACTTGTTAATGCAAAAATATGAACTATTTCAAATGAAACCAAAAGAGTCAATTCAGGACATGATCACTCGCTTTTCCAACATTATTAACGAATTGGAGTCTCTTGGTAAGAATGTGTCTCCAGAGGAACAGGTACGAAAGGTACTCCGAAGCCTTCCACAGGATGAACGTTGGATGGCTAAGGTGACAGCTTTACAGGAGACAAAGGACTTCACAAAGTTTAACCTAGAACAACTTGCGGGTTCCCTGATGACTCACGAGTTGCATCTGGGAACTCAAGAATTGGATGGTTCGAGGAACAAGGCACTGGCACTGAAGGCCGAGGAACAAGAAGAACCTGATTCTGATGATGAAGAGGCAGCTTTGTTGGTAAGGAAGTTTAGAAAATTCTATAACAAGAACTACAAAGCCAAACCAACAAAGAAGTCTCCAAAATACATGTGCCATAAATGTGGAAGTCCGGATCACTTCATTAAGGAGTGCCCTCAATGGGAGATCGAGAAAGGCAAAGGTAAATCAAAGGAACAAACAAGCTATAAAGGCAAAGAACAACAAAGGCACTTCACCAAAGGTGACATGAGAAAGGCTATGATTGCTGCTTGGGGTGAATCTGATTCCGATGAAGAGGAAATTCAACCAGAAGAGGAGACAGCCCACCTTTGTCTTATGGCTAGTCATGAGGAATAGAGACTCACCGAGGTAAATCTTGATACTGTTTAAAGAGAACTGAATAATATGAACAAAGATGAACTTGTTAATCTATTAGTTGAAAACCTAGATGATTATAAAGATGTTTGCACAAAAAGAACTCAAGCTGAAGAAGCCTTGGAAGTTAGCAAGGAACATTCAGCTTGGTTACATACCTTGAGAGAAGATATTGAAAAACGGTTCTTTAATCTCTTTGATCAAAATCAAGAAATTAAAGAAGCCGTTGAAAAAGTGAAAAATGAGAATTACTTTTTATGTTTTGAATTAGAAGAATTGAAATTGCAAGTTTTTGGAGAGACAGTCCCCTCTGGAGTTCCTAGAAAAGATTTCGAGGAGCTTAAGAAAAACTATGATTTAATTTCAAAAGAAAATCAGGAAATTCAAAGGAGATTTGATACCTCCAGAAACAAACTACCAAATGTAATGAATTGGATAGAAAAATTCGAACATAAAAGTAAAAACGGCTTAGGGTTTAACCACAAGAAAAGGAAGAAACAGAAAAAATATGTGGATCTCCCTAGCAACAAGGTATGTACTTTTTGTGGAAAATCTGGACATTTAGTTGGTGAATGCACCACTAAATTTAAGCAAGAATGCAAAAATAGGGAATATGCTGATAAGATTTTGAATGACAAGTCTGACCAAAAGGAACCCAAGCAAGGCTGGGTTCCTCGTACTAACTAATCTATTTTTTTCAGGCTGAAGTGAGGGGGAACAATCTGTGGTTCCTCGACAGTGGTTGTTCAAAGCATATGACAGGAGACAAATCCAAATTCCTCTCACTTACAGCATGTCAAGGAGGAACAGTGACCTTCGGTGACAACCAAAAGGGCGAGATTGTTGCCGTAGGTAAGATCGGAAGGTCACTTGATGACTCCATAGAAAATATTTTTTTAGTCGAGGGTTTAAAGCATAATTTACTTAGTATATCACAGTTTTGTGACAAAGGGAATGTCGTGAAGTTTACTAATGAAACTTGTTTAGTAAGTGATGAAGTAACAGGGAACGAGATCATGAAAGGAACTAGAAAGGGGAACACTTATGTTGTGGACCTCAGTCAAGTTCCCAGTGACAATCTGACGTGTTTAAGTGCTATGAATGAAGACTCACTTTTGTGGCACAAACGATGTGGACGTGCAAGTCTAAGATTGTTAAATAAATTGAGAACAAAAGATTTAGTTGTTGGTTTACCTACAATTAAATTCTTTCACCATGGAGTTTGTGCCGCATGTGCTAAGGGTAAGCAAGTGAGATCTTCATTCAAGTCTAAAACAATGGTAAGTATGAAAAATCCTTTGGAGCTACTCCACATGGATTTATGTGGTCCTGTACGCATTCAAAGTCGGTCAGGTAAGAGGTATGTATTAGTTATAGTCGATGATTATTCCAGATATACATGGGTTATTTTCCTTAAAAGCAAAGATCAAGCATTTGATGAATTTTTAATTTTTGCTAAAAAGGTTGGAAGGGTAAATGGTTATAAAATTGTACATTTAAGGTCTGACCATGGGAAGGAGTTTGAAAACTCCAAGTTTGATGATTTTTGCAGCATAGAAGGAATGGATCATAATTTTTCGTATCCAAGGACTCCACAACAAAATGGAGTAGTAGAGAGGAAAAATCGAACCTTGGAAGACATGGCGAGGACAATGCTAATTGCAAGTGGATTGCCAAAGTCGTTTTGGGCCGAGGCAGTCAACACCGCTTGCTACATCATCAACAGGGCTATGATAAGACCAATAACACAAAAGACACCCTATGAGCTCTACAAAGGAAGGAAGCCTAATATCTCTCACTTACGTACTTTTGGATGTAAATGTTATGTACATAATAATGGTAAAGACAACTTAGGAAAGTTTGATGATAGAAGTGATGAAGCTATTTTTCTAGGATATGCCATGAATAGCAAGGCTTATCGTGTGTACAACAAAAGAACAATGTGTGTAGAAGAAAGTATTCATATTATCTTCGATGAAGCTAACTTTTTGCAGGAAATTGGTTATAATGATGACTTTGAAATTAGATTGGTTCGTCCTCAAGTGACAGACCATGATGATGATGAAATAGTTCCTTCAGATAAACACAAAGAGAAGATTCCTGAAGATCAAACACCAATTCCTCATCAAGTAGAGGAACAAGAAGTGTCAGCAGAGGAACAAGAAGTAACAACAGAGGAAAATGAACGAACAAAACAAGAAGGAGATCCTAGTACACCACAAGGAACAGGTGAAAAGGAACACAGTACTTTTGGAACAAGATTTGAACCAAAACCTTGGAAGCATCAGAGTTCCCATCCTCTGGACCTGATCATAAGTGACATGAATAAAGGATTCAGACAAGGAAACAAATGAGAAACTTCTGTGCTTTCTCATCCTTCTTGTCCATGTTGGAGCCCAAGAACCATACAGAGGCTCTTGAAGATGCTGATTGGATTGTTGCTATGCAAGAGGAGCTCAATGAGTTCGAGAGGAACAAAGTTTGGCACCTCGAGCCAAAACCAGAGAAACAAAAAGTTATAGGTCTCAAATGGGTATTCAGGAACAATCTAGATGAGCATGGAACAATCAAAAGGAATAAAGCCAGGTTAGTAGTTAAAGGCTACAACCAACAGGAAGGTATAGATTTCGATGAAACTTTTGCTCCTTTAGCTAGAATAGAAGCTATTAGAATTTTAATTGCTTTTGCATCTTTCATGGGATTTAAGTTGTACCAAATGGACGTCAAATGTGCATTTCTAAATGGTTTTCTAAATGAGGACGTCTATGTGGAACAACCACCCGGATTTGAGAATTTGGAACTTCCTAATCATGTCTATAAGCTTGACAAAGCTCTTTATGAGTTAAAGCAAGCTCCTAGATCATGGTATGAAAGATTATCAAAATTTCTATTAGCTAATGATTTTGTTAGAGGAAAAGTTGATCGAACGTTGTTCCTTCGCTCAAGAGGAACACACATGTTAGTTGTTCAAGTTTATGTTGATGATATTATCTTTGGTGCAACTAATAATTCTTTGTGCAAGGAGTTTGCTGATTTAATGAGCAGTGAATTCGAAATGAGCATGATGGGAGAGTTGAACTTCTTTCTTAGCTTAAAGATTAAGCAAACAGAAAGAGGAACAATGATCCACCAGCAAAAATATGTCAAGGAACTCCTGAAGAAATATGGATTAGAAAATTCTAAGACTAATAACACTCCGATGGGAACAGGTACCAGGTTAGATGAGGACCCAAATGGTAAGAAGGTAAATGAAAAGTTATATAGAGGAATGATTGGTTCCTTATTATACTTAACTGCAAGTAGACCTGATATCTCTTTTAGTGTTGGAATTTGTGCACGCTTTCAATCAAATCCGAAAGAATCCCACTTGACAGCCGTCAAAAGGATTCTTAGGTATTTGAAAAGGAAGTAGTAATCTTTGTTTGTTCTATCCTAGAAATGAAATTTTTGATTTAGTAGGCTATGCTGATGCCGACTTTGCCGGGGACTTGGTAAATCGAAAAAGCACATCGGGAATGGTCTATTTCCTAGGAACAAGCCTAGTGTCATGGAGCTCTAAAAAGAAGAATACCGTTGCATTATCTACCACTGAAGCTGAGTATGTTGCAGCCGCAGCATGTTGTTCACAAATGTTATGGATTAAGCAACAGGTACGTGACTTTGGAATAATTTTTTAAGTGTGTTCCTATTTACTGTGATAATACCAGTGCTATTTGTATTTCTAAGGACCCTATTCATCACTCTATAGTCAAGCACATTCACATTAGACATCACTTTCTAAAAGACAATGTGGAAAAAGGATTAGTTAGAGTCGAATTTTGTCAAACCGACAAACAAATTGCAGATATTTTAACTAAACCTCTTCCAAGAGATAAGTTTGAAAGCATTCAAATGGAATTAGGAATGATAGGAATTTGGTGAAGTTCCTTCTCTATGTTTCTCCTAAATTTCATTCAATAATATGGTGTTATGCAAAACTTGTGAGAAACTTGTCTCATACATTGTGATAGTTGAGGACTCAAATTTGTCTTTACAATATTACCCTTATTGTCCAAAATGTGATTGCATGCATGTTGCTATGTGAATAAATTAGTGGAAACCACAATCCATACTTATTCAAATTTGTTCAAATTCTTTGCAGACTCTAGTCATTATTCCTTATTATTATTTGTTCACCAAAAAAAAATATATATATACATATATATATATACATATATATATACATATATACATATACATATATATATATACATATATATATTCTTTCACCTAGGCAATATCCCATCCAAAAAGTCTATAGACCATACTTAAAATTTCAAGTGTTAGTAAAATAAAATAAAAATAAAAATAAAAAAAGAAAAAAGACAAAAAAAAACGAAAAAAACACGAAAAAAAAACAAAACAAAAAAAAAAATCAAATTTGAAGTCCATACGTGAAGGATATCACGTTACCCTTATTTTCACTCAACAATTACCACTTCCTTAAATGATAAAATGTCATAGGTGGGCCCCACCCCATCTCCCAATACACTTCACTCATTACTTTCTTCCTACCGTCATTTCACCCCTCTACTTTCCATTTCTCTTTATTCATTCCTCCTTCCCCATAAAAGTTACACTCTTCAATTACCCATTCTTTTTACATTCTCTCTCTTTCTTTTTCTTCTATTCACCTTCCCAATACACATCACCATTCACCTTATTTCTTCCATCACCATTTTTCTTTCTCCGTCTTTTCTCATTCCCCCCATTTTTTTCTTTTTGATTTTTTTTCATCATGCCTCCTAAAAAGAAATAATCAAATCCTAAAACATCAGTTTCACCCCAAAAAGAGCAGATTGGCCATACTCCACCACCACCGGCTACCGGACCATCGGAGGACGACTCCAAAGCCGCCGACGACGGTCAACCAGCAGCACCCGGGACTCAAGTTGATGATGGCTTCGTCGTCAGTGACCCTTCCGATGACGAGCAGGACGAAAATGGACATGGTAATTCTTCTCCAACTCCTGAGTTTGATGTGGGTTTTCATGTTGACTTAGAGTGGTGTAAAACTGAAAATTGGCAAGAATTTTTAGATGTCATTTATGCTCAATCTTGGGAGAATTTGTTTAAGATTAGTGGTCTTGAAGGCATATTTGAACCTGAAATGGTTTCTTTTAGAGATAATTTTGCCTATGAAAATAATTTGGTTGTGAGTGTTGTTAATGGGAAAATGGTCAAGTTTTCATCTAAAACCCTAGGTGAATGGTTCGGAGTTCCTAGTGAAGGTTACTCCACATACTGTAAAGGCAAGACTAAATTGAATATAAATGGTATTCCTCATGCTGAAATTCTGTCTTTCTTTGGTGGTAAACCCACTGCCTTAAGCATGTCCCAAAAAAATCTCAAACCCTTTCATAAAATTCTGTTTTATCTTGTCTACCAGTTTTTCTTACCCCGGGTTTCTAAGCGTAACAATGCTAATGTGTTGGATCTCTCACTCATGTATTGCTTAGCTAACAAAATTCCACTAAATTTTCCTTATCTCATGATCTCTCATCTTTCTCACTGCATTGAGCATTCCCTCACTATGGGTTATGAAAATCTTATGACTGTCATTTTTAGAAAATGTAATGTTACTCTTCCTTCCACACCCACTGCTTTCCTTGGACCTTTGCATGTTTTCAATGGCACTAAGTTGGAGAAATTAAGTTTGCATGTTTTGAATGGGGTTTTGACCACTTTACCTCCAAAGATTGGAAAAAGGAAAATGTGTGATGTTGATGGTGGTGATGGGAAAGTCCGTAAAAGTGGTCGAATTGCAAGTAAGGGGAAGTCTACTGCAGGTTCGTCTAAGGGTCCGGTGGTCATTGAGAGCGATGGTGAGGTGGAAGCTATTGATGAGGGTGAACCTACTGTCATTCCTGAGGATGCCCAAGAACTCCATGTTTTTCTTCTTCAGCTTCGCCGTCGCCAAAATATGTTGGATGCTAAGCTCGACAATCTCACCGACATGGTGGTTGAAATGCGCAATGAACTCTCTCACTTAATTAGTCTTTGTGAGCAAGGCATCGTCAATGTCATCACCAATGTGGCTAACCGTTTCCTTCGTCGCTGATTTATCATTTTCTCTTATTTACTAACATTCTGAAATTTTATTTTGGTCTGTATAACCTTAACTTTTGCTCCTTCTACCTTCATCCATTCTACATCTTTTGGTTCCTTTTGCTACTCTACAAAGTATGATATGTAGGATGTGGTTTATATCTTCTTTTTATCTCATTTAGTACTCATGTGTGTTTATTTTTCTTTGGATGGCTAATATTGTTAGATACATGTTTGAGCTACTTAACTTCCTTTGATTACATTTATGTGCTGTATTTCACTATATTTTTTATGATGCCAAAGGGGGAAAATTCAGTTGGGTAATCCTATTCTTAAACATGTTCCTTAAAATTCCAAAGTTGAAAAGCTTTTTAATTATCTTATACTCTTGGGGTACTAAAAGACATTTAGTAGTTATTACTTTTCTCTTTGTTTTGGTTTAACTTTATTAGTCTTATTTTATTAGCTTAGTTTAACTTTTAATGTTATTTTAGTAATGTTTGCCCAAATTTTTGCCATCATCAAAAAGGGGGAATATAGTTGTATTTCAAGTTTTGATGATGACAAAAATTGCAAACATTATATTTTAACCATGTTTATTAAGTGTGATTTAGAATATTTCTTGTGGGAGAAAATTGAAGGCTTATTCAATTAACGATCAAGATGTCCAAGTTGCATTTCAGAAGCATGGTTCGGAGAAGCAGATTAATCTATAAGTATTTTTATATTTTTAGGTTGATTTGTACTAAGACAAGGAAAATAAAATTGGGAACTTGGAAAAATTAAATTAATTAAGAAAACTTAATAATTAATTTAATTAAACCTAAAATGGCATGTGTTGTTAGTTTTAGTAGAATAAGTTGGGTCATGAGTTAATTATTTAAGTGGTTTAAACTAATTAATTGATTAAAAACTTAGTCTTTACGTTTAAAATGAAGTCCTAGTTTGTAGGAGTTAGTTTTTAGTGGGTTATTTGAGGTTGTTTTACGTGAATGCATTAGTTAGTGGAGTCTTGCATGGTTCAAGGTAGAGTTTGTTACTTTGTGCTAGTCATGCATACTAGAATTTAGTTATTGGGTTTTACAGTAAGCATTATGTTAGGAGTCATCCATTATTTTAGGAGTAAATTTGCACGTTAAACAAAGTCTTAGGTAGTTAGTTTCTAAGTCAAAATACTTGGTGCATAATTAGTGGGAAACGTGGGATTGTATTTCACAAACACCACTTCTTCCCTTCTTCATTTCATTATAAATATCACACGCCAGTCATAAGTTAGGTGTGTCAGTCTTTGCATTCATAAGTTCATATTTAAATTTCTTAAAGTTTGTTAACAAGTTTCCAGTTCAAGTTCCTTGTCTTAATAGAGAATTGTTATTTCTTCTTCATCTAAGTTGGGGAGAGATAAAAATTATATGTTTCCAAGTAGAATTTGAGTGAGAATTGAGAAAGAGAAGAGAGTAGAGACAATCACATGTTCAGGGGGAACAGGTGAAGGGGAACAAGTTCGTAGAGGAACTTGAAGAGAATAATATTGTAAAGTGTCTTGGCCTTTTGTTGAGAATAAGAGAATAGAGTCAAAATCCCTTGGGGTCGAGGTTTTTTCTTCCTGTTAGGGCCCAGGAAGTTTTCCTCGTAGGTTAAAATTCTTTTGTGTCTCTCTTTATCTTTCTGTGTTCCTCGTTAGTTTCAAGTTTATTTTTAGTTCCGCAAAGAATTACTCTAACTGTCTACAACTACAATTCACCCCCCCTCTTGTAGTTGTTCCTAATTACAACAAATTTAATAGTTATAAACATGCTTTTAGATCAAGAAAACATCTTAAAATCATCAAGAAATTATGCATGGTGTTCGACATTTACACGCATGGATCAAGAACCAATTTCGAAAATTAACATAAAATTATTGTAATCTAAACATATAATTTAAGGTAATTCATCATGCATAAGATTAATTAAAATACAAAGATTCATTAAAGATTACATAATAATATCAAGAAATAACATGAACAATATTCAACATATTCGAACTATATAAGCCTAAACATGATACTAATTCAATCAATTTCCCTAGTTTAATCCTAATCAACTATATGATAAATTAATCCAAATTCAAGGGGGATAGTCTAGTTACCTTGAATTAGGAAGAAAAACAATGAAAAATTATCTTGTTTGGTTCGAACTCCACACGGCACAAAGGGGTTATTTTTGGTGAGTTTGTTTGTGAATATTAAGCTTTGATATTAGGATATTAGGATATAAGCAGTGTCCCTTATATATATTATAGAACCAAAAGAATTAATTAGTAATAAATAAAATAAGGGGGCCGTGTATATTGAGGGAGAATAGGTGGAAATTGAGTTAGGATAGGAGACTTGGTAAAGGTAAATTAAAAATAAGATTTTTAATTTGGGAGGATTACAATTAGATATAGATTTATCTAATTAATAATAATAAATAAAAAGAAAACAATCCTTGACCATTTGCAAGGGGCCGGCCAAAGAAGGGAAGAATTGGGTCATTGGGCCCAATTTTTAAGATGAGGAAAAGATTTAAAAATTACACAGTCCAAATATTTGGGCCTTTTGGACTTAGAATAATAAAATAATAATAATTAACCACGAAATTTTCTGGCCCAGAATTTCGGGTTATTACAGGCTCATCGTGTTGTTGCTGTCGGCTGGTTGCAGATGATTCTCGGCCTTGTCACTTGTCTCTACAGTAATTCCCTCTTTTTTTGGGGCGAGGCTGGTAATCCAGGTCGGTTTAAAAGGCGGATTTGGGCATTTCCCTGCCTCGAGGTGTCCACATAACCGACTTGGGAGCCCTCTTTGATTGGGATGGCTCGGCTCGGCCTTCGCGAGACTTTATTTGGAACCTTTAGTGGGTACCCTCTGCCTGATGCTGAGCGAATCTTGCTGACCAGGGGGTCGTTAAGTGACTCGAGTGGAACCATCTCAGTAGTTTCCTTTAGTTTGTTGGGCTGGAACTACTTGGACGAATTCCACCAGCTTTATCCCCCTTGGTTGGGTGGTTTTAGACTAGGTTCACTACTCCCTTATGTATACCTTTGGAATTGAGAAATCCGAGTTTTTCCAAAGTTATTGTTCGGTGAGTTTTAAGGACCTTAGTCAGCTCAAAAGACCGTGTCTGTCTGCATAGTTTCTCCTGTTGATCAACCACCGGTATGCACAGAGGCTTTACTGAAGAGGGCCCGGTTAGATTTTGTGTCATGTGACTCGGTACCCACGTCAGTTTCAGGGACTAAGACACACAAGGGTAAGAATTATAGAGGGTAGTGTTACTCTGTTCCCACGACCCTGTCGAACTCGGTCCTGATGCCTCTATTTCCTATTGAATTCAGTCTTGAGTAACTTCGTTTGCCCTCCTTCATTGGTCAGGAGGTCAGAAAGCAGCTTTTTGTTTGGAGAGCCATGGGGGTAAGTTTTGGCACCCATGGTAATTTTTAGAGAGGGAGAGAGGAAAGGAAAGGAGGAAAGAGGTTTTTTGTAGTAATTGTGCTTTTGGTGGTAATTTTTGTTGTGGCATTCGGCCAGGATGGTGGCATCCCTTGTTGGCCGAGTGGAGGGCCTTGGCTCACTCGACACTCGACCAGGATGGTAGCATCCCTTGTTGGCCGAGTGGAGGGCCTTGGCTCACTCGACACTCGGCCAGGATGGTGGCATCCCTTGTTGGCCGAGTGGAGGGCATAGTTCACTCGACACTCGACCAGGATGGTGACATCCCTTGTTAGCCGAGTGGAGGGCATTAGCTCACTCGACACTCGGCCAGGATGGTGGCATCCCTTGTTGGTCGAGTAGAGGGCATAGTTCACTCGACACTCGGCCAGGATGGTGGCATCCCTTGTTGGCCGAGTGGAGCGCCTTGGCTCACTCGATACTCGGCCAGGATGGTGGCATCCCTTGTTGGCCGAGTGGAGGGCATAGTTCACTCGACACTCGGTCAGGATGGTGGCATCCCTTGTTGGCTGAGTGGGGGTCATTAGCTCACTCGACACTCGGCCAGGATGGTGGCATCCCTTATTAGCCGAGTGGAGGATCGGGATTGTGTGGCCTAGTTGGGCCATTCGCCCGAGTGTGCACCTCTAAAGGAGTGTTGACACTGGGCTTCCCCGTGTTTGTATGTTGTGCTCGACATTCAGCTAGGATGGAGTGCATCCCTTTTGTGCCGATGTGAGAATTTTGTGACCTCGCTTGGCCAACCGTCCGAGGGTGCTTCCTTGGTAGAGTGTGACCCTGGACTTAACCATATTGGCATGTTCTGCTCGACACTCGGCCAGGATGGTGGGCATCCCTTTTAGGCCGAATGGAGGGATATGCCTTGCTCGACACTCGACCAGGATGGTGGACATCCCTTTTTGGCCGAGTGGAGGTTTAGATTACACTCGACATTCGACCAGAATGGTAGGCATCCCTTGATGGGCCGAGTGGAGGGTATGTTTCACTTGATACTAGCCAGGATGTTGGACATCCCTTTTTTGGCCGAGTAGAGGTTTTTTGACTCGACACTGGCCAGGATGGTGGACATCCCTCTTTTTGGCCGAGTAGAGGTTTTTTGACTCGACACTGGCCAGGATGGTGGACATCCCTCTTTTTGGCCGAGTGGAGATTTTAGGTTGCACTCGATACTCGGCCAGGATGCTAGACATCCCCTTATTGGCCGAGCGAAGGGTGTGGACTTTCTGGCCGAGGGTGCTCCTTTGAAGCGCTGACCCTGACCTTTGTGAGGTGGTTCTTTCTTGCTGAGGAGTCGTGTCGTTTCGAGAGGTGTCGATTCGTGGTCCCTTTGTTTACTATAAATGGGTGGACTTTGTTTCCACTTGTCATTTTCAATTGTTTATTGTTGGTGGGCCTAATTCTCGAGAAAGTGACAGAGGATCTTCTTTCTTCCTAAAGTCAATATCATCTCATAAGGAGTTTTTCTTCAGGTATTCTTCTTTCCTTTTCTTTTGTTTCCTTTCTTTATGCAATAAGGCAATAAGTGAGTCTGCTCAGTATTTAATAAGTTCGAGTCATGGACATGTATGACTCTTTATCTGAGCAGAGTACTCCCCCTGCCTCTCCTCCCCCTATTTTCGGGAGGGAAATAAGAGTGGGTGGCCTTGCAGTGGTGAAAGCCTATGCATGGTTGCCTGAATGTTCTGATCTGGCTGAGGCCCTTCCTTTATCCTCCTCGGATGGCTTGGAATGTGGAGAAGCCGAGTCCGAGGATGGTTATGAGAGGTTACCTTTTCCTTGGGAGGTTTCCTTAGCCATGCATGGTCCTAAACGTGGTTACTTGGACCGTATGTTGGAAACAGGGGCAGTGAGGATGGCTGCCGAGGATGACCAGATCAATGCCGAGGGAGAAAGGCAAGCTGAAGAAAAACAACTGAATAATGGAGGAAAGTCGGATGGTGCCGAGCTGCAGAGCACTAGTGGCCGAGATGGCATGTTATACGGACCTGGTGCTTATTTTATAAGGTCCAAGTTTTGGAGATTGTTGGATGCCGAGTTCGGGCATTTTCATGCGCTATACGGGCTGAAGGCACCATATCAGTTTATCAGGCCCTTGGAAGAAATGTAACACTCTGAAAATTCCCTACTTGAAAACTCTAAATATTATTTAAAATTATGACATAAAATATTCTTGAAAAGAAATTTCCAAGGCATTACCGCCACGTGTGAAAACGTTTCGGCTTATTCAGAATTTTGCAGCGGAAGAAAACTTAAATCGAACTTGATCTCAAAAATAAAGCTAACTAGTTAAAGCTTACAGTCTAGTAAAATTTTAAAACCCTTAATTAGAAAATAATGTTTATTTGAAATAAATGAAATAACATTTTAAGGTAAGCTCAAATACAATAATCGTAAACTCTCTCTTCACACCGATCCCAAGACCATGCGTATGCTGAAAACTTGAACTTCATATCATCAAGCTAACCTGTGCAATTCTGCTCCCCAATAATACAAGTGTATATATTGGTTCATCACAGGGTCATTAAGGTGAGGGCCATGACCAAAGAAGACACACACAAAGCACGTAATCAGCAAAAGATGAGTACATATATACAACAAGATATGCACATATAATGTTACAAGATTAAGTGATGCAAATGATAACCTGCTAAACACTCTACATGATCAATTCTCATACATTCCTAGACTATATCAGTTTATAAGGAGATTTGGATTCAACATCGAACGGGTTTCTAAAGATAAGTAACTATGCCCTGTAGGGCCCCACTCGGTTGCAAGTCGAGTGGTAAAACTGTGCCACTTTAAAGTGACGGGATCACAGGCCAAAATAAATAAAAATAAACAAGGATGTACAACGTCTTGTACCCCTTAGTAGAAGCTATTTAGCTCCCCCCATATGTTCATACTCAAGGTGTATACGTTCCAAGAGTTTTGGTGTGAATCCTCTTCCGCTTTACGTGATTTATCATGTTTATTTAATAACCGTGAAGACTATACCAGACATTACACAACCTGATGAATCAAACAACACATTTTCCGTTTTTAAGGTTCCCTATAACTAGGCGATCACATAATCAATTTTTAATTATATGAGCTTGCCTATGCCCAATCCAACAGTGTGGTTGGGTTAAACCTTTATCCTTGTCTCAATCTCCCAAAGGGAGTGAGTAAAAATACTACCTAGACTCAACAGGTGAGTAATAACATATTCCTTGCCTAAATTGCAACATACCTTTCCTTTTCCATAATTATAATAAACAATCCACACTGGGGAATTCACACTACTTGATAATACTTTTTTCTCACAACGTGAAGGATTATATAAATAAATAAATTTCCTTTTCCAAAGTACATGCATCCTTACATATATTTGCACAACATTTCATCACAGTCCACCCAATTTCCTAATCATGTTACTACTTTAGAAAATAAGTCTTGCGTACACACGTACCTTGTATAATACACTCGACTAGCCACAATTAAAGGAATTCTCCGCACTCAAAGTGTCCTACAATATAACATTGGGGCTAATTAATATCCCTTCAACACTACAACTAACCTGTACATATTACAATATTCCAGCTCTAAATATATTTCAAAAATCATTTCCGACTCCTTAAATTAATTTAAAATTCCGAAATTGTGCCCTCTAAATAAAATACTAGGCGAACACTAATTTAAATATTTTAAATATCATCTTAGTGTATTAAAAAACTAAAGTTCCAGCCTTTATAAAACATTAAAAACCCTTCCAAAACATCCCGAAAATCATTTTTTAAAGTTTTAACAACACCCGACAGGTTCCTAACACTACCGGAAACCCTTATACGGATCCAACAATTAAAACCTTTGAAATTAAACTATTTTTCCAAAAATCACAGCAATATAAAAACCTTTTAAACCCACAAAATAAATGCTTAAAGTCCCAAATTTGCATAAAAAGATCATACAACGCGCAGGATAAATTTTTGTCCAAAAATATTCAGAAAACATTAAATATAATAATTTAAATAAGGATTTTTTTGCTTTGAATAATACAACCTTTCAACGATTTGTAAAGAATAATACAACCTATCGTTTTTTTCGTGAATAATACAACCTTGTCCTCAATTTTGCAACCAATGATACAGATGACCTTTAACCTGCTATTCAGGTTAAAACTATTAATTTTTTTAATTTTTTATTTTTTTAAGTCAGAAAAAAAAATCAAAATAAAAATTTTTAAAAAAAAATTTTAAGAAAATAATTTACCCCCACCCCCCACTATCAAAATCAAAATTTAATTTTTTTAAATCTTTTTTTAAGTCAGAAAAATAAAATAAAATATAAATCAAAATCAAAATTTAAAAAAAAAATTTTTTTTTTTTTTAATTTTCTGATATTTTTAATAATTTTTTTTTAATTTTTTTTATTTTATTTTGTAATTTTTCTATTTTTTTTCTTTTTTATTAAAAAAATTACAAGGACTAATCATAACGTGACACATGTCTCTTTAACCTGTTTTATAAGTCAAAAACCGGTTTTGTATCATTCGTTGCAAAAATGAAGCCAAGGTTGTATTATTCACGAATAAACAGAATGTTGTATTTTATTCTTTGCAAATCGTTGAAAGGTTGTATTATTCAAAGCAAAAAATCCTTTAAATAAAATTTCAGAATATTATATTTCATTTAAAACATTCCTTAAAGGTTAAAATATTCTTTTTTAGTTATAAAACATTACAATCAATCCCTAATATATCTAACGCAAGATTTAAACAAGATCCAAGTCAAAATAAAACTTTTTCCCTTTTCTTTTTCTCCCCCCTTCTTCTTCACTCGACAGAACAACAGCAAGGTTCGAAAGTTTTGGATTTTTTTTTTCTTTTTTTTTTTAAATCAAACCTCCATTCAAAATAAGATCAGAATCTAAGTTACACACAAACACATATATTGATTCAAGATTTAGGGTCCAATAACATTTAAACTATGCATAGAAGCTAAGAAACCCCAAATACATCCTATTTATCCAAAGAAAATCAGAATTTGAAATAGAAAATTTACTAGCATAGCACCCGTGCGATGCACGGCTTGAAAATCTCCATATTAACTTTGTAAATAGTAATGTAAATATTTGCATAAGTCATTTCTGATGTAGTGACTTTAACATCATGTTAAAATTTTATCTTAATATATAGCAACCTATATTATTATAGTTTTTTTTAAAAAAAATAAAAATAGCACAATATTCAAAACATTAAATAACCCATACAAATTAAAACAATGAGTAATCTTTATAAAAAATTTTCACTAACCCCCACACAGAACATTAATTAAGTAACCATTACACTAAATACCCAGAAATTCATATATAAAATTTTAGTAACCCTTGTCTAAACATGAAAAATTCACAGCTTAACAAATTATAGTGAAATTTATTTTGCATAGAATATTGTAAATATTAAATAAAACAATGAACTTTTTTTATAAAAAAAACTTAAATTAACTCCTTAGAAAATTATAGCAAATTCTAGAATAGGAGCCGAATCATGAAATTTGTGCAACATAAAACAACAAATTAGAGTAATATAAATGATATATTATATTCATATTTTACCACGAAATACAAAATATTATAATATTAATGAAAAGTTGTCAGAATGAAATGACCTTTTAATTTATTTTATTTTATTTTTTTTGAGAAAAGACCATTTCATATTATTATTATTATTATTATTATTAAGGGACCTGAACAAAAAAATGTACATTTGCGAGAAAGAACTTTTCCATTTTTTCCGACACAAAATATCCTTTTCGCAAAACTCAAAAAACGATGGAAATGTTTCTTTTCACAAAGTTTTTTTAGGTCCCTTTCTTAAAAAAAAAATTAAAAGGTCTTTTCACACACTTTTTTTAAAAGGTATTTTCTAAAACTTCATATAAAATTTATATATTTCATAAAATAGTTGCACATCTCTTTTACTTAAAAAGGTGATTGAATCATATTTTATTGTTTATCAAAAAACACTACAAAATAATTTTAACTTATTATTGTTTAAAAATGCATGAAAAAATATTTTTTAAAAATTAACAAAGTCAATAGAAGTTTATTTAATAACACCGACAATTACATGTTTTGGTTAAAAGTGGAAATTTAAAAATTCTTTACAACTACCTACTCTATTCTTATTTCTCTAATAGTTTTCTACCATTTACCATTAATGATATTTTTAGTAATATTGTGTTTGCTATTCAATTCAATAATTATTATACTTAATATAATTTAAAAATCAAGATCAATGTATAAAAAGGAAATAAAAGATTATTAATTTATATTTTCAAATTATTGTAACATATGGATAGGAATAAAAAAAATTGTAAGAGAAGTCAACGAAATCTACAATAAAAAAATATTGTATAAACTGATAGATTATATTTGATATAAAATGGTTAAATTTAAGGTAACACGAATAAATTTTTGAGTAAATTTAAACAATTTTAGAACCAACTTTAACCCGCAATAATAGTTAACAAAGTTTAGCTAGTTATTGATTTTTAAAGGTTAGTTTTGATAAAAAAAAAGAATAAAATTATGTCCTCCACTCGGCCAACAAGGGATACCACCATCCTGGAAGAGTTTCGAGTGGACTATGCCCTCCACTCGGCCAACAAGGTATACCACCATCCTGGCCGAGTGTCGAGTGGACTATGCCCTCCACTCGGCCAACAAGGGATACCACCATCCTGGTCCAGTGTCGAGTAAACTAGGCCCTCCACTCGGCCAACAAGGGATGCCACCATCCTGGCCGAGTGTCGAGTGGACTATGCCCACCACTCGGCCAATAAAGGATGCCACCATCCTGGCCGAGCAACGAGTAAACTAGGCACTCCACTCGGCCAAAAAGGGATGCCATCATCCTAGCCGAGTGTCGTGTGAACAAAGCCCTTCGCTCGACCCACAAGGGATGCCACTATCCTGGCCGAGTGTCGAGTGAAAACGGTCCTCCATTCGGCCAACAAGGGATGCCACCATCCTGGCCGAGTGTCGAGTGAACAAGGCCCTCCACTCGGCCAATAAAGGATACCCTCATCCTGGTCGAGTGTCGAGCGAACCACAACAAGGTGTACGAAGACAACCTTTGGTTGAATAACCAAACCATGATACCACATCCCTCACTCGGCACAAAAAGGCTGAGCCCATCTTGGCCAAATACCCAAATGCACTCACTCAACTGGCAGTATCAAGAACCGAGTTAAACTCAATATGAGCAGGGTGTAATGTCATTCATCCCGAGCAGAGTACTTTAACTCAACCCCGGACGAATGGGGCAACACAACATAGCCGAGCCGAGTGGGTCGACAAACCGCATTTAATGCCATTAAATGCGGAGGATCAAAAGATGTCTATAAAAAGGAAGTAAAACCTTAAAACAAAACACAACAAAAACAGCAAAAATTACCACCAAAAAATTATTACAAAAAAACCTCTTTCTTCCTTTTCCTCTTTCCCTCTCTAAAATTACCATGGGTGCCAAAACTTACCCCCATGGCTCCACAAACAAAAAGTTGCTGAGTGCAACCAACGGACCTCCTAACCAAAGAAGGAGGGTAAGCAAAGTCACTCAAGACTGAGTTCGAAAGGAAATAGAGGCATTATGACCGTGTTCGACAAGAACACGGGGAAGGAGTGACATTAACACCGTCACCTCTCACCCCGTACTTCTCGGTCCCTGAAACTGGTACGGGTGTCGAGCCCCACACCACAAAAACTCGCTAAGCCCTTACCAGCTGCGCCTCAGCAAGTGCCAGTGGCTGACAACGGGGAACCTTTTTAAAGATCAGAGTCCCCCGTACTGGGCTGAGAATATGGCGCCCCACCAAATGCATTTGGGATCCGAGTTGATCCTCAAAGACATTAGTGGCAACCCACGTATCTCGCCTAAGCCACCCCACTCAGGAGTAGTCAGGATTAGAACTCATCAACAAAAATTCTAATCCAACTAGTTGACTGACCCTGAGTAAGCCCAGCAACAACCAAGGGGAAACCATCCCTATGTTCCCTCCCCTTTTGCTTTCTTGACTGGGCTGAGGCAAACTGGTCCTCCTCATGAAAAGTTGTGAAAAGAAACCCCCAAAATGGGGTAATCGAGGAAATGACCGACGAGGGAGGACCCCCTAAGTCGAATATGGGGATACCTCAAAGTCAGGAAAGGATTTGAGCCAAACCTAGCCGAAGCTGAAAAGGGTTTGAGTTCATCCCGTTCTTGAAGCTGAGCCTCTGCAACCGTCCTTGGCATTCAACAAACATTCCCAAAAAAGAGGGGATTACTATAGAGACAAGTGACAAGTCCGAGAATCAGCTACAACCAGCCAACAGCAACAACATGCTGAGGCGACTACATAGATCAAGATTTTTAATAATGTAAAATATACAATACTTGTACTTGATGTAAATCAATAATAAAAGTATAATTTACATTATCTTTCTACAAAAATTATACCAAACACCAGAGGACGAGGATCACCCTCCGCCTAAAATGCTGAGTGCCAGGGGCTTTCCCCCTCGGCCTAAGGAAGAGGATCACCCTCCGTCCAAAACGCTGAGTGCCAGGAGCTTCTCTCCTCGGCCAAAAAATGAGACCACGTCTCAGTCCAAAATACTAGGTGCCAGTGGCTTCTCCCTCGGCCTAAGAACGAGGCCCAACCTCCGTCCAAAACACTGAGCGCCAAGGACTTCTTCCCTTGGCCAGAGGAGATTCATTCTCCGCCCTAAACACCGAGTGCCAGGGGCTCCCCCCTCGGCCAATATCATCCTCCACCTAGGCACTAATCGCCAGGGGCTCACCCCACGGCTAAAAATAACGAAGACCACTCTCCTGAGCCATCGACTACCAAGGGTCCCTCCCTAGTCCAAGAGCGGCGATCACCTTTACTTCGCAAATGAAGGCACAAGGAACACAATTTAGCCTCCCGGGGCCAAACCGAGGCAAAACAAAATTCGCATGACATGCACTCTCCCAGTCGATCCGAGCAACATATCATGCGAGGGGCTAAATGTTTGGGCCCTGAGCCCAATAAAAGTCACAATGAACAAAATACCCCGGGATTCCCATATTCTCCTAAAACACCCTTCGGACAAGTGTCGTCATCTAGGCATCCGAAGACACGTGTCACAAATCCCCCTCTCTTAGCTGATTGACAGCCCCCAAATACCTATCAATCAACCCCCAAAATACCTCACCTATAAATATCCCCATTTATGGCAGGTGAGGGATCTTCTTCTCCTTTTTCCCCTTTTTCCACAAAAGAGCTTTTTGGGTAATCACAATTCCCAAGAACAGCTACTTTTCCTAAAAGGGAATCTCTCTCTCTCTCTCTCTCTCTCTACTTTTCCACATTAAATACTTTGTTGACTTAAGCATCGAAGGGGAATTCCCGGGTCCACCCCCCGGGTTAGTCACCCCTTGTTCATTTTGCAGGACTCACTCAGCCAGGCCCGAGCCCGCTCGAAGGAGTCCAGTCAGCATCAAGTCTCAGTTCATCCACAACGCAGCCCGGTCATCATCCCAAGATCTAGTCAACATACACAGAGGCTCTTCCCTATTCATCTTACTTTACCTCTTTGTATCTCAGTTTCCTGAAAACGGAAACACTAATTTTTTTTTATAAAAAATACAGTGAGAAAAAAAGGGAAAGAGACGAAGAAAAAGAAAAGGGAAAAAAAACAAAGAATGAGTGATGTGAAAAAAAAAAGTTAAAAAAAGGCATTATATATATTTATTTTATAATAAAATTAAAAGTCGTCTTCAAAAGCATTAATAGTCGTAATTGCAGAGGTGAAATTAGTGGAGGACGTAGTCAATTTGCAAGACAACATCAAAGATAAGGTAATAGAGAGAAGTTCTCCAGGCCATTTAATGTCGAGGTTAAGTTTGGTAATAATGTGCACCAAGCAATCGAGTTTTTTTTATGACAAGTGCATCAAAGATGTAGGTGATGATAATGTGCATAACAAATGATCGAGGAGAAAGTGCTTCGAGAAAGTTTCATAAGGATGTTTAAGTTACGAGTGGTCCAGGTAGTGGTCCAGGTAGTCGATATCAAAGTCGCAGTCATCATTTTGAAGGTCTAGTGTTACAGTTATGAGTTCATATTGAGGTTAAAGTGTCGAATTCAAGTTTAAGTCGAAGTACATCATCGTAATTTGTCATTGAAGTTTAGCCGTTATATGTGACTTTGAAGCAAGGGGATGTGTTGGTTATGCTTCAAATTGAATAGTTATTGTTATTTTATGGGATTAGTGACTAAATATCACTACAAGAAAAACCATTTATTGCACCGCCGAAAGTCGTTGCGAAAAGCCAAAAGTCATTGCAATAAATGGTTTTTGCAACGACAAAACGACTTTTGTCGTTGCAACGTCGTTGCGGGTAAAGCCGTAGCGAAAGCTTTTGCAACGACTTTTTTCTTGCAAAAAATAAAACATATTGCAACGACTTTTGCTGTTACCGCAAAAAAATGTCGTTACAAAACATGTGTTTTATTCACCAAAAATAAGGTTATCTATTGCAACACTAAAGTCGTTGCAATATATTATTCCTAGTATGGCAACAACAAAAGTCGTTGGAAAAAACTATATATATCGCAACAACTTTCTCCATTGCAATACAATTATTTTTTTGGCAACAACTAAAGTCATTGCAATATATGTGTTTGCTTAATTTTTTGCAACGACATTGTTGTTGCAAAAGAATAGGTGCTGATTTTATTTTTTTTAGGTCAAATGAATATAGTGAAAGTATTGGGTCAGTCGGTTTGACCAAACAATCTGATCAGACGGCTGACCCATATACCCAATTATAATAGTGAAAAAGTTCGGGAGGCTATAACTTTGCACTCGGGTGTCGGATCGAGGCATATAATATTGAAAAAGCTTGGGAGGCTATAACTTTGCCACCGGAAATCGCCAAACGAGGCCTCTAAAGGCATCAAAATGCAAAAAAACGTATCCAGGTTATATTTTGTCCAAGTTAATTACAAAATGTGTCCAGGTTTTACAATATGTGTCCAAATTACAAATAGGTGTCCAGGTTTACAAATAGGTATCCAGGGTTAACAATATGTATCGAGGTTTGTCCAGGTGTGTTCAGATTTGTTTAGATTTGTCCAGGTTTGTCCATATTTGTCCAGGTTTGTCAACATTAGTCTAGGTTTGTCCAGGTGTGTCCAGATTTGTCCATGTTTGTCTAGATTTGTCCAGGTTTGTCCATATTTGTCCAGGTTTGTCCACATTTGTCCAGGTTTGTCAACATTAGTCCAGGTTTGTCCAGGTGTGTCCAAATTTGTCCATGTTTGTCTAGATTTGTCCAGGTTTGTCTATAATTGTCGAGGTTTGTCCACATTTGTCGAGGTTTGTCAACATTAGTCCAGGTTTGTCCAGGTGTGTCCAGATTTATCCAGATTTGTCCATGTTTGTCTAGATTTATCCAGGTATTTCCATATTTGTCCAGGTTTGTCCACATTTGTTCAGGTTTAACAACTTTTCATCAGGTTTACAAATTGTGTCCGGGTTTCAAATGTGTCCAGTTCTGTTTCCAGGTTTACAAATGTGTTCAGGTCTACCAATACATGTCCAGGTTTAACAGCATGTGTCCAGGTTAAACACATATCTGTCCAGGTCCAGTGGACTGGTCTGACAAAAACGTTACTGTTTGACCGGTCTGATACAATATCTTCTCTATATGAATATATAAGTTCAAAAAAACCTAATTACCATGAATTATAAGTTCAGTAAAACAATATTAATCTCAATATAAAAACATAGCATAATTAGGCAGAAAAAAAATGGAGTATAGTTTTAGATTAAAAAAAAAAGAACAAAACTAATAACTACTAAAAGAGAGAAGTAGACATTTCAAAAAAGCATGAGTATAATTTTAGCATATAAAAAAAATGACAGCAGCCCACACAACAACAGCACCACCACCAAAGCAACCCCGAGCAGCAGGTTCAGGCAGCGGCAACGACTTTGTCTCCTCGTTGTGGGTACAACCACCACAAAACATGACATGCCTATGCTAATGAGTTGATTTCCTAGGTTACCAACTTTACCAAAATAATTTTTATGGTTGACAAAATAAATAGTGTATGTTAACTTGAATTCATTCGAGATAAGATAGTAACTCTAACACCAAGCATTTAATCATAACATCTTTTACCCACAACAAGAAAATAGATCAAAACCAAGGATTGAAACCAAGACCTTGAGCAAATTAATTTCCCTAATTCATAACACATAAACTAAGTTAGTTTTAGAACTTTTAAGCTGTTCATAACCTTTTCCAGATATTATAAGCAGTTCGGAGAGTTAATTTCAGCATAAAAAGGCAGAGTATAATTAGGTAGAAGGAAAGAAAACATTGGAGTTTAGTTTCAGGTTCAAACAAAAAAATAGAACAAAACTAGTAACTACAAATAGAGAGAAAGAGGTATAATTTCATACCGATAGATGATTTCAGCATTAAAAAATTGTGTATAATATTAATAGAAGTCAGAACTTAGAATATTTTAACAAAACATTAGTATAATTTCAAAAACAAAGTAGAGAAACAATATCATACCAGAAGTCCAGGAAACAATATCATACAAATATAAACGAAGAATCAAAAACTGAATTTCATAAACCAAAAAACACAAGAATAACAAAGATATAATATTAAAAAAATCAACAAGAACAAAACATCAACACATATAAGTTCTGTACATCAAAAAAAAAAATTCAACAAACACATGTATAACACAAATATAAAAAAATCAAAAAACAAGAGACAAGAACCGAATTTTGCAAATGAAAAACACAATCAATCAAGCTGAATTTCGCAAATCAAAACTGAATAACAGAGATATACACCATGGACTCGCAACTCAAAACTGAATCCCAAATTAGGGCTTGGTTTTGTTGGATTTTCAATTGAATTTTGAATATCATGGTTTAGGATTGGTGGTGGGGCTGAAGCACCACCGAGCAGGTTGGTGGGGCTGGTGAAACGTCGATTAGTGTGGTGGGGCTGGTGCAACTGCAAGCAGGTGCTGGGGCCGGTGCGTTGTCGAGCAGGAGTGCCATGGTGGAGTTGGTTCGTGTTGCAGAAGGGTGGTGGGGCTGATGCGTCACCCAGCACGGTGGTGGGGTTAGAGCGACGCCGAGCACGGTGATGGGGCTGGTGCGTCGTCGAGCATGGGTGCCGTGGTGGAGCTGGTGTGTCTTGAGCAGTTTTGAGCATATGAGGCTATGTGAGGAGAAAGGGTGAATGTTGTTTTTTAGGGTCTGATCTGAGTGAATGTTGTTTTTGTAGGATCTGAGTGAATGTTGTCTTTTATTTTTTTATTTTTTTTTTTGCAGATTTAGCAACGATCTTTTGTTGCTTTAAGCTTTGACAATATTTCGCAACGACATTTATTGTTGCAAAAACTGATGATATTTTATTACAACGACTTTTGTTGTTGCGTTACATGGTAGCTGATTTATTGCAAAACATAAGTCCATTTTTCAAGAAATCCCGCGTACTACTTTAGTAGGAGGGAAATGAAAAATTAATAAACTGCAACGACTAATTATTGTCGTTGCTAAAACATTGTATTGCAACGACAAAAATTAGGTCGTTGCAAAAACTCGTTGAACTAAATGGTTTTTCTTGTATTTTATATATTAGTCAGTCAAAGGTATTAGTATATTAGTGGAGTCATGTTCTTATTTTTAAGTATTTAGTTCACATATCTTTAGTTTTCTTTGTGTGTAATATTGGGCTATATAAGGCAAACTGCTAATATTTTATTTGAATGCAAGTAATGAATAATATGTTCTAATTCTTCTCTTTCATTTATCTTTCTCTTTCCATCAAAATAATCAACAGACCTATGGTTGAGCACGGTGCAACACGTGCTACACTTGGTCCAAACATATATATATATATATATATATATATATATGTATAGGGTCAGGATCATGTGAGAAGATCTCTTTAGTTGAGAAGGGTGTTTATGTGAGAATATATCTAGAACGTCGATTCAGTGAGATCTAATAGTTAGGATTTAATGGGCTATTTTTTTTAATTAAAAAAAAACTTGCTTAACTAACCCCATTTTGTTAGGGGATAGATAAAAAAAAATTATTTTTTCATCAAAAAAAAATTAAAATTTATTTTTTTTATCAAAAAAAAATAAATTATTTTTTACCAAAAAAAAAACTTAAATCTATATTTTATCAAAAAAACAAGTAAAATTTGGAATGTGCTCACCCGTTATCCTCTTATATAGTTAATTAGTCATATAAAATTTTGAACATGTCATATTAAAATTTAGAACATTAATAAGTTTTTTTTTTTTTTATTATTTTAACGGGTTCCATAGATAAACTTTAACACAAAATATTAAAAATATTTTAAAATAATATTCAATTGTTCAGGTATATATTTTATTATATATTTTTTTGTATAAAAGGTCAATAATTGTATTATAATTGTTTCATTTTATTTATTTTTTTTTAAATAAGTTTATTCAATTTCAAACTTAATACAGTTTTGAAACTATCTTATAAAATTTCGAAAATGATTTATAATTGTTTTAATATTTCATCTACTTAAAATAAAACCAACATTAAACTACTTTAAAACAGGCTTTTTAATATTTTTAATATTTTCAGCACACATACACATTAGAATATGATGACTTTCAAACATGACTTTTTAAATTTAAAACATGAAGTATAAAAATTAGAACAAAGCTTATAAAATTTTGAACATCGCTTAAAAATTTTAGATCCGACTCATAAGATTTTAAACATATTAAGATGTACTTTCGAACAAAAAAACAAGAGTAGAATTTTAGATAAATAAAAAAGCATATTTTTTTTAAAAAAATAAAAAATAAAAAAAAATCATGAAAAAACGTAACATAATTTATTTAAAAAAACACATATTTTAAAAAAAAAAAAATAAAATGGAGGTTTTTTGAAAATAAAATATATGATTTTTTTTAATAAAAAAAGTAACATAATTTTTTTTTCTTAAAAAAAAACAGATTTTTTCAACAAAAAAATAGAAATATACTAATCAAATTAGATTACCAATTTTCCCTTACTACCAAAAAACAAGGATCAAACATTAGCTCTTAGATCTAAACTTGTCAACGGTGCAGATGTTTTCTCATCTAAACAGTAAACTGTAACAGCCTCGGAAATCCGGACTTTTCCTTCATTTATAAAGCATAATTTTTTTTATAAAAACCATGGCCCGAATCTCTGGAGTTGCTACTCGTACGCCCACTTCTGATAAGAAATGGATATACGAATAAGTAAAAGCAGGATCGTAATGTTTTCAAATTCCAAAATGGATTTTATTCATAATACCAAAGTCGTACAATATTCAAAACCAAAATATCAAAAGTTAAATAACCCATTACAAGCTTTTCGGCTAAAGCATAAAGCCTATGATCAAAAGGTTTAGATAATTCCAACTAGCACCTCATCAGCCTCAAACAAGTAAGCCATCCTTACTACTCACCTGCACAAAACCCCGAGGGAAAAACAACAAACAAACAATAACACAAAAAATCAGAAAAACTGAGTATGATCGACTCTACCCCGTAAAACGGGTTTTAGTTTAAAAACAGTTGACACACAAGAGACATAGAACATTAGCTGAAACAATATTTATCAAATTCACAAATTTTAGAGTAATTATTATTCAAGATTATTAATTGGGAAAGTGAACGCGATAGGGCCTGTTTCATCCCGTCACGGACTTTTCGGCCTGGCCTGCAGCTTGTCGACAGAGTGTCCCGAGTGTATCCACCCCTCACAGAACTAATGCGTATCCGCAAGTGCGCGCCAGAAGTTCAGGAGGAGGACGAAAGTAGATTATAACAGTTACAATGATTCAACGACTATTCAACATTGTGTGTCCACCACAACAATAGGCCCACATTTTGTACTCCCCAATGAGACACCGTTAATCACCCTAATAGGTCGTCGCCGTTTGGGCTACTTTTCCTTTGAAGATTGTTTCACTTTAAGTTTAGATTCATTTGGTTTTGAAAATCGTTTGAGTGAGAACAACAACTCAAAATAAATCAACGTAATATAACGATTTTTTTGTAGGCCATAAATCAATAATTATTATATATTGTCTGATTAGGAAATTGGTGCGCCCCTATATGTCATGAACCACCATTAAAAATTATTATATATTTTTGGAAATTTCGTTCAATGCCCTCAATTGAGGATAAAGGTTGGAAAGGATGGAGGTTGGGGGAGGAGGTGAAGTATGCAATTTTATTTTTTTTTAAAGATGGAATTATAGATTATTAGTTCTTTTTTTTTTTTGTTTTTTTAGGAAAGATTACTGCCGATTAGTTCTAAATGATAGTTGTTACTATAACTTTTTTTACTGAAATGATAAGAAAATTGAAAAAATAATTTGTTATATTAAAATAGATTTATATTATAAAAAAAAAAGTTTTAGATATATAAATAAAAAAAAGAAAAGTCAAATGTAGTCAATTAAGATCTACGGCCCACATTCATTTAATTTTGATTGACTACGATGGTCGGTTTTTAGACTACCACTAGAGAAACACCCTCATCCTAAATGGTATGTAAAGCACAAACAACTCTAATTCATTGGCAACATCGCACATTACTTATAAGCAAGCATATAAGAGAAAACAACCTGCATAATATAGAAAATCAAACTAGAAAGAGAAAAGAAAAATAATCAAAATAATATTTGCTAATGATAATTATATTTTACATAAACCCATCCATACTTTTAGTATTTTTAGGGTAAAGAATAGGTGCAAAAATCTAATTTACTAGCTAAAAACGAAACCTTAACTATTGGAAAAACTTTTAAAAAACTTGAACAAGAATTGAGAAACAAGAACAAACCCTACGAACTAAGAAAACGAAAAAAAAAAAATTTAAAACCCTAAGTGTTGAGAAAGTCGAATAAACAAAGGTACAAAAAAATGAACAAACTTAAAAAAATCATAAACTTACAAAATTAAATCAGAAACTATAAATTTGAATACGAAACTCGAAAAATTGAAAGGAAAAAAACAAAATTCGAAAATCCTAAACCATAAAAACCAAAAAGAAAGAAATCCAAACCTTTCAAAGTTGGGTGAAGAGAAGACGTAAAAGGAGGGAGATAGCAGCAACGCGACGCGGCAGTGATACATTTGTTAGTAGGTGTCAACGACTCAACGTGTAACAGAAAGTGTGAGATACGTGGCAACCATCAGATAAAAAGATGGAGCAATTACAACCATTGGATAATGACTGTTCATATGAATAATATATTTTATAAAAGCTTGTCGGGACCAAATAATAAAATTAAGAGCCGCAAGAGAAATGCAAAACGAGTGTCGAGCTCCTCCCAAACTCCTATGCAGCTTCGCTGTTGACTTCAACACAATGCCTTGAAGTTTCTTGTCATTTATTTGATAAATCTTCTCCAGTTTAAGTTATAATCAATCCTAGAAAGTTCAAACTTAAAATTAGAGACAACTTTGAAATTAGTCTTAGTGTTGTTTCGGCCATCATAATATCAAATTGAAAAAATTAGAATACAAACCACAAAACATGAAAATCATGATATTAAAGTTAAATGGAGTAAATAATATTACCCATTCTTAACATTAATTATTTTTAAAATATGTTTATCATTATTTAAGGCCTGTTCGATATCTTTTTTGTTTTCAGTTTTTTATAAACTAAAAAAAAAAAAAAACAAGAAACTAGAAAAAATAGTTTTCACTTATTTAGCTGTCAGTTTTCATTTTTAATATGTTTCCAACAATTTTGACTAATTTGGTATGATTATATAGGATTATAAAACTTAAAAATTAAAAAAAAAGGAAAATGATATAAGCATTAAATTCTTTCTTAAAATGGTATGTATTTATAGATTTATGATAAAGCTACACAAAATTCAATGTAATAAAATTTATCAATTGAAATCTTATTTTATTCGTATTAATGAGTAATTTTTTAATATGTAATTATAATCACATTTTATGTTACGGAATTAAATATGATTAAAATTTAAAAACATGAAAATAAATTATTTGATTTGATCTGAACTTATTTTTTTTTAATCTGATGTGATATGAAATAATCCCTACCTACGTCCCAAATTACTTAATATATCTTCTTTTACACAATTTTGGAGACATAACTTTGATTACTAGCTAATATCTATAATTTAATACATTAAAATCATAAATAAAATATATATTTAAAATTTATACATTAAGATAAATCAAATGAGATCATACATAATTATGTTTTTCCATAAGCATATAAAACTAAAAATAGTCACAGACCACATATAAACAATGCTAAAAATTAGAATATAACAAATAATTTGGGACGAAGGGAATAAGTAATAAGATGAAGAAATAATGGCTATCAAACAAGGCATTTTAACCTAAAACCCCTTTTCTCTCCTCTATAATCTATATGCTTCCTTCCTCTTATATATATATATATATAAATTGGAGATATAACCCAAAAAACATGATTGAATAATGTCTCTAATTTACATTCAAAAACATAAATTGGAGTATATACTACTACTATACAATTTTTGTGATAATAGACTCCAAATATGAGGGAAGACATTTAGGTTTCATTTAATTTCAATTGGATGAATTCAAATATAAAATATAAAATGTTGAATTTGAATTATACATATCGTGTTTGGCAATGATCAAGAATTTTAATTCCAAAATTTCAAATCAACAAGAATAAATAATAATGGTTTAAATTTAAATATTGTTTCCAATTCATTGCTTCATTTGCACAAGTGGCCATAAAAAAAATTAGGAAAGTAAAAATAAAAACACATCAATCTCCATTGCAGCTTTGGGCATATACTAATACTATTTCTTATATTGATAAAGAAAATTCACAATCAAGATAAACAATTATATATCAACCCACAGTAATGACAGCTCATGGAATTATGGAAAAACAATTGCAAAAAAAAAAAAAAAAAAAAAAAAAAAAACCTCAAATCTCAAGTAGCCAACAAAATGTCGATATGAAATGAGAGCAATTCTTTCAAGATGAGCCGAGGTAGGAAAGATATCACAAAACAATCATTTGCTTACTCATAAATCACAAAAACCACAGGAAAAGAAAACAATCAGGAAAAAAACAAACTTTTTTTTTACTCCGTAATACTTTATAAAAAAGGCTTTCTAACCTTGAAATTCGTCTTCATGAGTTTGAACAATGTAACATATTAAACTTGGAAAATGCTTGAAACTTCTTGGAACAGGTCTACAAACGTCGGAATTGCAAACTGATGGGATTCAAACAGCTTAAAAATTCAAAATTATAATCAGATGGAAGAATTTGAATAATCAAACAATGGGTTTTCAAAAATGTCGATCGATTTTCGTGGTTTATTAAAAAATGTCGAACAATCAGAAAATTTTGGAACTATCAAAACTGCACTAAAATTCCACCATAGGATTATGGGAACATATGGGTTTTCATGGGTTTTTTTGTGGGGTTTTAATGGGTTTTCATTTGAATTGATAGTGGTGGTTGGATGTGAATTGACGAGAGGAAGTTAACATGGGTTTTTTGTGGGGTTTTTATGGGTTTTCATTGGTAATAAGGTGAATTGACGACAGGAGGTGCAGGGTTTTTGTGGGAGAACGAACGAACAGAGAAGGTGGAGGGTTGGGAATAGGCTGGATTTTTCTTTTTACCCACTTTTATTTAGGTAACGGCTATAAAATGGCTGGGTGTTGTGAAATCACCAATAATGTATCCAAATAGTTTATGTTTTTTATTAAGGTGAATAATTATTATTTTAGTATTTATCAATAGTAAAACATGTGATCATAACCCATCATGTTTGCCTATAAATATGCGCTACTTGGAAGCCTTGTATATAACATAAAATACAAGTAATAAAATCATCTTATACTTTCTCTCTACTTCTCTTACTACTCTAGTATACTTGCTCTTGTGTAACTACTAATCAAACATGTAAATTCTCCCAATCTCTTAACATGTTATCAGCACGAATTCGTTTTCTAAGAGGTAATGATCTAAAACTTACTTATTAATTTCCTAACTTCATTACTTATTACATACTCATCACTCATTTAAGGAATCATTTTGAGAAGTATACTCTATAGTTGCCAATTATTCGGATCTTCTATATTAGAAACTCAAAATGATACTAATTCTACTTAAATTAATGCTAAACATATTCCACCTTGTTATAGAAATATTTACTCGCCTAATGTTAACAATATATACATATGTATATAAGTCTTCATGGACTAATTTGGTATTATAATTCTATGATGGACCTAATGACTATTACTAATCTTTCCTAAGTAAAATTTTGGACAAATTTTGACACTTCACATATGACTTTACTTTGAACAAATTTTGATCACTTCATATATGACTTGACTTTGGACAAACTTTGATCATCTATATGGACAAAACTAGCTTCTTCATGCAAAGTACCTATGCATGGTACAATACAAGGGAGTAAATCTTTTCTCTTATTGTTTATTAATTACTCATGTCACATTATGCTGCATTATTGTCCATGCTTTACTATTGAAATTTTATCTTATTATGCTAGCTAACACTATTTATGTCTTATATGAAAGTTTTGCTAACCAAGTTATGTAAACTTTCATTGAATATGTTTTTGACTTACTATTATTGTGCTTATACTACTTTGTTTGCATTATTCTCAACTATTTTTTATACCACAATGTTTATTTTTCTTCTGAAAAACGACAATAAAACGGTATTATATTACCGTAACTTTTATATGAAATTGCACGTGCCTTTGATAATAAAGTAAAATAATAAAAATGAAAAATGATGTATCTTTTTATGATACATCAAATTTTTGTTTTCGAACCCAAGATCTTTTATACTGATCAAGAGTGTTCGGACCACTAAGGCTTCATTCCCAGTGTGATATATTTTGCAACTTTAAAACTTATATTTTTTTTTTACCATTCGATTTTTAAACCGTTACAACAATTATATATTGACTGCGATACAGTATGTTGAACAGTTAAGGTTTATACTCCTACTTATTTCTACCACTACTTACCTCCACACCTTATCCGATCCTTACTTTACTCTCCACTAACTCATATTCCTTCTCATCCATTAAAATTTTCAACCACCATGGCTTCCACCGACAACCACCATACTTCATCTTCCTCGCCATCATTTGAAGAAAATCTAAGGAAATTAGAGTTCTACTTGTTTTTAATAGCCGCTTTATTTGTATTACTAGTTTCCATCATGTTTTTAATTATATTAAATAAGTAGATATTAATCTTTACTTTATTGCAAAATGTACATGTTTCTTGTTGTTTAGTTAGTTAATGTGAAATGTGCATTTTGTAGTCTTATGACGTATTAAATGTTATATTATATCAATAATATTCGTATGATTGAATCTCCTTTTTTTTTTTTTTTACTTATGTTTGTTTATACTTTTGATAATAAATCAGGGGGAGATGATAATACATAATGATTTATTATCATAATACTAATAAAAATAAATAAATAATTGAATTGTAGTTAACATGGGAGATCTAATAAAAAAACAATTCGATGCCTTGGACTTGCTGGGAACAAAATACCTTGAATGGAAGGTAGATGCTGAAATGAATTTAAAGGCACAAGGTTTGGAGCATACAATTCATGATTCTAATATTCTTGGAGATTATCCTCCCTCGGACCAAGAAAAGGCCAAAGCTTTGGTGTTCTTAAGGCACCACATGCATGAAAGCTTGAAATTTGAATACTTATTTGTGGATGATCCAAAACAGGTATGGGATAGCTTAAATGATAGATACGTACACCAACAGATGGTGCTCCTCCCTAAAGCAAAATTTGAATGGTCTAACTTACGATTTTAAGATTTCAAAAGTGTTAATGATTACACCTCGGCCATGCACAGAATAGTGTCCATGCTGAGAAATTGTAATGAAACTGTCACTGAAGCAGAAATGATTGACAAAACATTGAATACATTTCATGCAAGTAATGTCATCTTACAAACACAATAATGTGAAAGAAGATTCACGAAATTTTCAGATTTGTTGTCAGTATTCTTAGTTGCTGAACAAAATAATGATATCCTTCTTATGAATCATAATAAGAGACCAACTGGGTCACAAGCAATCCATGAATCAAATGCCACAGAAAACTCCTACATAGCGCCCGATGCATTGCAAATGCAATACATAGAGGTGGGTGAGGAGGCCATAATGGCCGAGGAGGCTATAATAGTCGTGGAGGATATCATGGTCATGGTGGATTTAATGGCTGTGGGGGCCGAAATGGACGAGGAAACTACCACGGACGGGGCCGTGGATGTGGAAGAAACAACTTTGCTCCAAGAAACAACAACTTCAAAAATAATGATAATAAGCAAAAGGGGCACCTGTAGACACCTAATTCTGGCACCTTATTTAGCTCCCAATGGTCTATGATGAATGTACCCTGTTGCACCAGTCCGGTCATGAGCTAATATGCAAATATTCCACCTCTTTACCCCTCTCATACCACTCTCACACCATTTATAGGTGTTTTAGAGGCTCACGACTCGTTTTGGGATTTTTCGGACATTTTTTAGGATTTTTATTAATTTATTTTCATTATTTTTCATGCATAATTATTTTCTAAGGGCATTTTAGTCATTTCACATTGTATCATATAATTTTTCATGGTTAAATACTTTTTTCTAGAATTTTCGGCATTTTTTCCATAATTTTCTGATTTTTTTATATATTTTCTATGAATTTTTCGTAATTTTAGTAATTTTAGAACTGCATCGTTGACTTTTTCTCCAATTTTCACTCATTTATATTTTTCTAGAATTGTTCCATATTTTTTTGGCATTTTTTAGCACATTTTTCAAGATAGTCCAAAAATGGTTCGAGAACAGTCCAAAATAGCCCCGATTAAATCCGGAATCGCATTGAATCTCCCAGAATCTCAAATATTACGGTTTTTAACCAATGATTCATGTAGTCAGATCATACTTGCATAAAAATCTCGGAGATCACGCGCAAAATCAAGCAAAAAATCGACCCAGATCACAGCCTGACCTGCGCCTAAACGCAGGTCCATATTACAAGACCTGCGCCTAGATGCAGGTCAGTGTGACCTGCGTCTAGGTGCAGGTCTGGTGTCCTCCGAGGTCAATTTTTGCTCCTTCTGGCCTATAAATACGACCCTTCATTCAGCTTTTCATAACAACGTTCTGACTTTAACTTATACTCTCTCTCTATTATACATTCTCTCTCTAAAAAACACTTCAAAACTCCGTCAAAATCAATTCCAAACTTTGTCACTCAGCATTTGGCGTGCTAACCTCAAGGCCGTAATCGACCACCGCACACTCCGGTACACATTTCTGAGACCCTTTTTCTATGCAATGTCAACATGCTTAATTTTATTTTAATTTTCATTTTAATCTATGACTTGCATTATTCTTGATAACATGTGAGTTTTGTTGTTCTGTTCGCACATATCTATGTTTTAATTCATGTAACTTTTTTCTTTTTATGTGCAATTCGTAATTCATGTCATGCCTCATTTTTTGCATATTTCATGTCATCTCCATGTGCATTTTCATGCTTTTTTTAATCCTTGAACTTTTTTCATCTTTCTATGTAGCGTTTTTTATTTATTTATTTTGATTTTATAATTGCACGGGATTCGAGGTATGTTCGCATTTTCAATTTCTTTTTTCTTCCATGCCATCATCATGTTTACTTTTTTTTATGTGATTTATGTGATTTGACTCTTGATTTCTCCCGGACTTTTGGCTTCATTCTAGTATAATAATATTGACTAATTCCAAAGTGCTCACAAAACAATTTTAGTCTAATTTGTGCATTAATCTGAACCGACTTAGTAATTCGCAAATTAGGGCTAAAATTAAGTTATCTCTGTTGCTCTGAAATTGAATAATGATCTTACAAAAGAGACCTAGTAGAGACCACTTCAGGCGGGCGGGCCCAATGCACGATTGGCTCGTAACCTTTCCCCGAACCCATACTCTGGTACACGACCATATGGGGCCGATTGCTCCTGGCTTTCGGTACTTCTTCGGTGTCCGTGGACCGTATAAACGCACGGTGGCGACTCCTACTAGTCCGTATTCATGTACGGCGTTAACAAGCATTCAAACGACTCTGATGTAGGCGGCCGGGTAAAAACGACCCCTACAGTACCACAATGAGAGTAACTATCACGGTCCTTCAAAGGGGAAAGATGGGTGCTACTGATGTGGTATGACTGGGCATTGGGGACAAACATGTCGCACCGCAAAGCATTTGGTTGATTTATATCAATGTTCTTTGAAGGCCAAAAATGCGGAAGCCAATTTTAATGAGACAAATAAATCTGTGACTAGTCTTGATGTTTCTGATTTCTTTGATGATGAAACTGAAAATGAACTTGTTGTTTGAGAATGCAACAACTTATAAATATGTGATATGATTAATCCATGTTGATGTCTATCCTTATGATATATAATTAACCTTTGATGTTTTATGCTTTTATTGTACTTCTTAGAAACAATGTATCTTGTATTAATAAATAATAATAATATGGTGTGCTTTATTTAATAAACTAATTTCCCCCCTTATTTATTTATGAAGATATGAATTGTTTTGAAGATGGGTGCAAAGATCAATGTCTTCTCGACAGTAGAACAACACATACCATTCTAAAAAATAAAGAGTATTTTTCAGAATTAAGAATGTTCAAAGGAAATGTTAACACAATATCTGGAGCAGCCAAATTAATTGAAGGATCTGGAAAGGCTTGTGTCATTCTTCCAAAAGGAACAAAGTTAGTAATCAAAGACGCATTATATTCGAGTAAATCTCGAAGAAGTCTCTTAAGCTTTAAAGATGTACGTAAAAATGGTTTCCACCTAGAGACAATAACTATAAATTAAAAGGAATTTATATGTCTCACTTCAGAAAAGCATGGCATGAAACAAATACATGAAAAACTGCCATCATATTCTAGTGGATTGTATTGTGTGAAAATACATCCAATTGAAATCACTACAAGAAAAGACCAGTTTACCTACCAAATTTCACCGACCACAATAAAATCGGTAGGAATTTTTTTTTTCCTACCGAATTTCACCTACTGATTTTATTTCAGTAGGAAAATACCTACCGATTTAAAAAAAATCATCGACCGACTAATGAAAGCAGTAGGAAATTTTCCTACCGAATGTGGTAATTACCGTCCAAAAATTCGTAGCTAAAAATTTGCCTACCGATTTCGGTCGGTGATATGATTTAGTGCAGTAGGTATTTTAGAAAAAAAAACCCAAATACGACCCATTCATAACAACAAGTCAATTGCACCCAAAAAAAAAGAAAAAGTCAGTAACCAAACCCTCTAAAAAACCTAAACTTCTCCTTCCCCTTCACAACACCACGAACACACTCAGATCGAACTGTTGTTGAGCCTCTATGCGCTGCCGCGTTTCAGATCTGTTCGTCGCCGCGTTTCATACCTGTGCGCCGCCGACATCGCCGCTGCACCGAAGAGGTCGCCACTGCCCCACTGCGCCGCCGAGTCGTCTTATTGTGGACCTAGGTTTGGTTTTTACAATTTTCGAGCAAAAATTGTTGGTTTTCATTCTATTAATCCCATGTGTGCTATAGGTATATTAACATTAACATTGAAATCTTTTAATCCCTTAGCAAGCTGCTCATTGAGGATGCAAAGTTTACCCACAGAATGCTAGGTTTCTTTGATTATTTTATTTGTACCTTGTTAAATTAATAGATGGTTTGTTTCTAGGTCTTGCTGCTGCTTTATTTTATGTTTCTAAGATTTTTTTTTCCTAATTCTTTGTTACTATTTTTTAATTGCTTGAATTTGATTTTTAATTGTGAACTTGCTGTTGTTTTTTATTTTTTAATTATGTTACAGATTTTTGTAATTGTTTTCATTGATTGTTTCTAGGGCTTTTTTCTTCCTTTTAAGTTGTCAGAGATTAGAGAAAGAGGAGATTTAAAAGTTATAAAGGGAATTAGATCATATACTGAGAAATAAAATGTAGAATACAGCAGCACCGCTGCACAACTCTTAACTGGAGCAAGTAATCTTTATTAATATAGTTGTGTATGTGTGCATTCTTTTACTACAATGTATCATACTCCTATCTAGCTAGCAAGCAACTTCTTTTTGATTGATTTATAAGATGATTAGGATGAAAATAAACATATTCCTAATTAAATTAGAGAAAAATATTCAAGAAAAAAATGGTCAAATTTGTAAATTTTCTTGTACATTACTCAACGTATATATTTACATGAATTAATCAAATCTTAGGTCAAGGAAGAGGCAACGCCAGTGGAGTTCAAGGAAGAGGCAACACTATTGGAGGTCAAGGAAGAGGCATCACCAATGGAGGCCAAGGAAGAGGCATCACCAATGGAGGCCAAGGAAGAGGCAACACCAGTGTAGGTCAAGGAATAGGTAATGAAATTGAAGATCGAAGTAATGAACACATTTCATTACCCATTACTCACTTAGGTTCAACTCCTGCCCGTCTAGAGTTGGATCCTAATAAACTATGGAAAATTATATTATCTCTTTTATTTATCCTGGACATTGTCAAGGTTCCATTTCAACGGTTGAGTTAGCTGAGAGAATGATAAGTCAATTTTTATAGTCATTACACACATGCAATGTAAGTAAATTACATATTGTGCATTCAAATTGAATATTGTCATTGGTTTTTTTTTAGTTTTTATCTATCTTAATATTATTTCCTTGTTATATGTATCACAATTTCAATGTAATATTTTCACTTTTTGTAAGACTGTGGAGCAAGGTGTAATACCATCAGCCGCGGAAGTGTATCTAAGGACACATAGTAGGAAAGCAGCGACGAATGACACAATGATATGCTGTGACAAATCAATAGCTATCCTGGTAAGTTGTATCTTTTACTAACTGTATCAATGGCTATTATGGAGATTTTTCGCAATTGTTTTGTGGTTCTTTGTATTGAATGTCTAAACCTGAGCACTCTTCTAGAAAATATATATATATATAACAAATGTGTATATATTATTGATATACAATAGTAAAGGTAGTATTAAACTTGGTTTGTTGATGATACATGAATGCCAAAAGCTCCTTTCTTGTTGAAGCTAAAAAAAAAAGGTGGTAAGCAAGAGATGAATGAGACAATCATTAGATAAGTTGTTATGTAGATGTGTAGAATTTGGTTAGTGTTGTTTTTTGGTTCTTTGTGTTGCAAGTTGCTATATAGATGTGTAGATTTTGGTTAGTTGAATTTATGTTGTTTAACAACTTTGGTTGGTTGTTATGGTTTCAACGTTTTGGTTGTGGTTTTGGACTTTTGGTTGAATATCGGTGGTTGTGGAAGATTTTTATGCAGGTTTAATTATGATGTGTTTTGGTCAAAATACAAAGGAAACTCTGCCGATTTTTTTTTGCAAAACCATTACTTATTTATGCAAATTAATATAATATTACATTGCAGGATAATTATGACAAGATGGTAGATGATTACAAACAGAAGGGGATCACCAAAGATCCTAATGAGATTTACTTTGATGTGGTTGGTGGGAGTGCAAAGGGTTTAGTTCCAGGATTGGGGATTGCTAGCAATCTCTATTATAAGAAGTCTAGCAATCATGGACACAAGTCATCGAGTAACTTTACACCATCTCTTGTTTCTCAACTTTCATCCCAAATACAACAATCTCAAGATAAGATGTGTGAGAGGATTGCTGAACTTGAAAATCGACATGAGAAGCAACAAGCTGAATTTGAAAGTCGACATGAGAAGCAACAAGCTTTATTGGAAGAACAACGTCGTGAATTTGAAAAGGAACGTGCTGAGATGTAGAAGGAGAGAGATCGTGAACGAAAAATGTTCGGGAACGCTATTGATCTTATAAAAAAGCAAGTGATCGAGTATGGAAAACGTCAGAATTGCAAGGATTTAAGCCCACATCAGCCTGATCATCGTGACCCATCTAGTGGAGGTGCTCCTTGTAATATTTAGTATACTTTGTTGGTTTTTTTTGTTGCCTACCTTGAGTAGTTTTTTGGAATTTTTTGAAGCAAGCGTAAATATGTAACTTGCACTAACTTAAAGTTTGAGGTAGGATATCACTAATTGAAGCAAGTTTTATGTAACTTGCATAGTACTAGAATATGTTCTTTTGGACAATTGTTATTTCATATATGAATTTTTTTTTTAAAAATATTTTATAAATTTTATTTGCCAAAATTTTGGATGTAAATTATAAACTCGTTCAGAAATTTCTACCGAAATCCAAACAAGTCGTAAGCTAGAAAATTAGTAGGAAATTTCCTACCGCTAAGCAGTCGCAAGTGTGTAAATTCGGTAGCAAATCTCCTACCCTTATTTTTAGTAGGTAATTACCTACCGCCAAAAAGCGGTCGGAAATGTTGAAAACTTCGGTAGGAAATCACCTACCAATTTTTAAAATTTTTAGTAGGAAATTACCTATCGCTCAAAAGCGGTCGAAAATCTTGAAAAGCGCGGTAGGTAATTTTTCCGACAGATTTTCGGTAGGAAATGTTAGATTAGCGACCATTGATTTTCCTACCGACCAAAAGCGACTGAAAAGCGGTCGGAAATGTTGTTTCCGACCGATTTTTCTAATTTTCCTACCGCTTCTGGCGGTAGGTAATTTGGTCTTTTCTTGTAGTGAATAAATATGACATCTAACTAGAAGTTAGATGACAAGGGTACAATAAATTTATGGCATGATCAACGTGGCCATCCTGGCACTGGAATGATGCATAGGATAATTGAAAATTCAAATGGACATACAATAAAGAATATAAAAATCCCTCGAGCAAGTGAATTATCATGTTCTGCATGTTCTCTTGGCAAGTTAATAATAAGGCCATCAATAACCAAAATTACCACTGAAAGTCCAACTTTCTTGGAAAGGATTCAAGGAGATATTTGTGGACCAATTCATCCAGCATGTGGAACATTCCGCTATTTTATGGTATTAATTGATGCCTCAACACGGTGGTCACATGTAAGTCTCTTGCCAACTAGAAATGTTGCATTTGCAAAATTACTTGCTCAAATCATTAGACTTAGAACACAATTCCCAAATTATACAATAAAGAAAATAAGATTGGATAATGCTGGGGAAATCACATCCAAAGCTTTTGATGACTATTGTATATCAATTGGAATTGTTGTTGAACATCCAGTTGCTCGTGTGCATACACAAAATGGTCTAGCGAAGTCATTAATAAAAATACTACAATTGATAGCAATACCACTATTAATGAGGTCAAGTCTACCATTGTTAGCATGGGGATATGCCGTAATGCACGCAACATCCTTAATTAGACTCAGACCCACTGCTTATCATAAACTTTCACCATTATCGTTGGTTTCTGGTCAAGAACCAATATCTCTCACTTGAAAATTTTTGGATGTGCAGTATATGTACCAATTGCTCCTCCTCAAAGAACTAAGATGGGTCCACAGAGAAGGTTGGGAATATATGTTGGATTTGAATTACCATCAATTCTTAACTATCTTGAGCCAATGACTGGTGACTTGTTCACGGCTCGATTTGTTGACTGTCATTTCAATGAAACAATATTCCCACCCTTAGGGGGAGAGAAAGTGGACCCACTTAAAAGGAAAGAAATTGAAATTACATGGAATGTAATGGAATTGTCAATGTTGGATCCAAGGTCAAAAGCCTGTGAGCAAGAAGTGAATAAAATTATTCACTTACAAAGTATTGCAAATCAATTGCCTGATGCATTCAAAGATACTAAGAAAGTGACAAAATCACACATACCAGCTGAAAACGCTCCTATACGTATTGATATACCCAATACTGAAAAGGCTGGTGAAAGTGAAAATGCTCGCAGAAAGCGTGGAAGACCACTTGGGTCAAAAGATTCCAAACTATGAAAATTAAAAAGGTAAGATGATCCAACTAGTGGAACCAATTCCATGACTCCAGTTGAGAACCATGAAAAGAAAGATGAAGAAGAAAATAAAGATGATGATGTCCCAAAAGATGTAGATGTCCCAAAAGATGTAGAAGTCATTGACAATAGCGAGACATCAATAAATTTTGTCTATTCAAGAAAACAATGGAATAGGAAAACCTTTGTCCTTGATGAAATCTTTGCATACTCCATGGCGGCTGACATAGAACAAGATGAAGAAGACGTCGAACCAAGGACAGTTGATGAATGTCGTAAAAGAAAGGATTGGCCAAAATGGAAAGATGCAATCCAAGCACAGTTGAAATCACTTGAAAATAGAGAAGTATTTGGAAGCATAACCGACACCCCAATAGGTGTAAAACCTGTCGGATATAAGTGGGTGCTTGTGAGGAAAAGGAATGAAAATAATGAGATTACCAGGTAAAAGGCAAGGCTCATGGCACAAGGGTTTTCACAAATGCCGGGGATTGATTATGATGAAACATATTCCCCAGTAGTTGACGTAACTACATTAAGATTTCTGGTAAGCTCGACGGTTACAAAAGGGCTACAAATGCGTCTAATGGATGTTGTAACTGCATACTTGTATGGGTCGCTTGATATAAATATTTGCATGAAAGTTCCCGATGGGTTAAAGTTGCCAGAAAATCACAAGCCTAGAGAAATGTTGTCAATAAAATTAAAAAAGTCACTTTATGGTTTAAAACAATCTGGGCTGATGTGGTATAATCGATTAAGTGATTATCTCCTAAAGCAAGGATTTAAGAACGACAAAATCACTCCTTGTGTATTCATTAAAAGTTCTCAATTAGGGTTTGCAATCATTACAGTTTACGTTGATGGCCTTAATATTGTTGGGACTCCCAGAGAACTTGAATTAACTGCAAAATATTTGATGAAGGAATTTGAAATGAAAAATCTTGGAAAGACAAAATTATGTCTTGGTCTTCAAATTGAGCATTTGAAAAATGGAATTTTTGTCCATCAAACAAATTATACAAAAAAGGTTTTAAAACGATTCTACATGGACAAAGCACATCCAATAAGTTCCCGAATGATAGTTCGATCATTAAATGTGAATGATGATCCATTTCGACCCCGAGAAGAAAATGAAGAAGTTCTTGGTCCTAAATTTCCGTACTTAAGTGCCATTAGCGCACTGATGTATTTGGCAAATAATACTCGACCCGATATAGCATTCTCAGTAAATTTGTTAGCCAGGTACAACAATTCACCCACAAAGAGGCACCGGAAAGGAATAAGACACTTGCTCCGTTACCTTAAAGGAACACAAGAATTAGGGTTATTCTACCAAGCAAAATCAGATACTACCCTTATTGGCTATGCAGACGCTTGATACCTATCTGACCCCCAAAACGCCAAATCTCAAAATGGATATGTGTTCACCTATGGAGGAACTGCAATATCATGGAATTCAACAAATTAGACACTGACATCCACATCATCAAACCATGCCGAATTGATTTCTTTGTATGAAGCAGGACGTGAGTGTGTATGGCTTAGGAGAATTATTAGCCACATCCAAGGAGCATGCAAAATGAGAACAGTTACGGAAAATCCAACTTTGATCTTTGAAGATAATTCAGCTTGCATTACTCAAGTAAGTAAAGGATACATTAAAGGAGACAAAACAAAGCGCATAATACCCAAGCTCTTCTACACTCATAAACTACAAAAGGAAGGAAAAATTGAGGTCCAGAAAATTCAATCATGTGATAATCTAGCCGACTTTTTCACCAAATCACTTCCATCGAAGAAGTTTGAGGAATTAGTACATAAGATCGGCATGCATCACCTTCATGAGTTATGTTGAATTCAGGGGTAGTATTTCACTTACTGCACTCTTTTTTGCTTCAACCAAGTTTTTATCCTATAGGGTTTTTCCTGGAAAAGTTTTTAATGAGGCAGTACAAAAGTCATATTATGCGATGTAAGTTGCACTCTTTTTCCCTTGGCTATGGTTTTTCCCACTGGGTTTTCCTAGCAAGGTTTTTAATGAGGCAACTAAACCTAGATGATAATGGAATAATTATTCAAGGGGGAGTGTTGTGAAATCACCAATAATGTATGCAAATAGTTTATGTTTTTTACAAAGGTGAATATATAATTATTATTTTAGTATTATCAATAGTAAAACATGTGATCATAACCCATCATGTTTGCCTATAAATATGGGCTACTTGGAAGCCTTGTATATAACATAAAATACAAGTAATAAAATCATCTCATACTTTCTCTCTACTTCACTTACTACTCTAGTATACTTGCTCTTGTGTTACTACTAATTAAACAATTAAATTTTCCCAATCTCTTAACACTGGGTTTTTTTTTTTAAACAATGGTGATTTTTTGGGTATTGTATACTGAGTTGATTTCTTGTCCTGGTTTAATTCACATCTTATCACATTAATAGAAAAGGTTAAAATTAAATCAAATTGTTACGGAGTGGAATTTATTTGATCTTGTTTCAACTTTTTTTATCTGATCTGAACTAATTTGGTTTGATTTCAATTTTAAAAATCTAGTCTAAATTATTATTATTGTTGTTGTTGGTGTTATTATTATTATTATTATTATTATTATTATTATTATTATTATTATTATTATACAATAAAAAAAATTATAGGGGGTGTTTGGGAGTTAGAGGTTTGAGGGAAAAAGAGTAGTTTGAGAGGGAAGAGAGGTTTGACCAACTTAAAAAGCTATTTTTGGGTGTTTAGTAGTTAGAGGTTTGGAAGAGAGTTTGGGTGTAAAAACTCTTTTTCAAAAAGCTCATATGAGGACCTTTTTGGAAGAGCTTATAGCTTTTCAGTTCTTTTTACTCTGAAACATCTAACAGCTAATCGCTATTTACCAAACACTTTTACACAAACAGCTAATATAAATCAGTTAGTCAAATCAGCTATCACAAACAGCTAGTCAAAGCAGCTAATTCAATCAGCTAACCTTTAACAGCTAACAGGGCCATAAAGTCAAATGAATTACAATTAACTAATGGGGAGCCGAGATACAATTTGGGCTCTAACCCTCTAGTTGTAACTGTGACGACCCGACTCGTATAAATCGGCGCGGAAGGGACCGACGAGTCGAATTGTCGAATTAACAAACAAACATACTTGAAACCTAAAATCAATACCTCAATTATATTACTAAAAATCCCAAACGTACAAATACCACAAGTTTGTACAAAACTAAAACCTCAAAAGAAGCCAATACTATAGAGTTAACTCCAAAACCGTAATCAGAGTTAGTAAATACAATCCACTAGTTGTCCAAAATCTAATGACAGAAAATAAACTAAACGAAGGAAAGTAAATTGACGCTCGCCCATTCCCAAGCTAAGCATCAACATCACCATCAGAGTTAACTGAAATACAACAAATCCACCATCAGTGGCGAGTAACATAACAGTTCCACCCTAAAGTGGATACATATGAACATACAACATATCAGATAAACAAACCAAACAATCATATGCGTAAAACAATCAAAGCTTATCCAACCTTAAACTTAACATTATCTTTGTCGCTATCATTCGCATATTAGACCGGACTATATATGCTCGTACGAACACATCTTATGTGATCGAACTTTCTTATTATGTCGAGAATGAGAATCTTACTCCCATACCCATGAACCCATCTTACGGACCCATATCAAAAGACGACATAACAAGTATGAAGTACCCCAATACCGCGGTTAGGATAGTGGCTACGTCTTAACCCAATTCTTAGAATCTTACTATAAGGTTAGGCGTCTTGCATGCGAAATCAAGCTAATCTTTATGTTTCTTTATATCTTGGTTATTCTCAAGTTTACATCTTACGTCTTTACTTGAGATTAACTATGAAATTTACTTCCATTGAACTTCTTTAAACATTCTTTAACTTTCTTTAATTATGACTACATAATCCATACTCAAAGACTACAGAACCATAATAAAGAAAATCAAGAATCATATTGAATCATCAAGAAACTTCAAGAAACTTCAAATAGATATACCAAGAATACGTTCTTTAACTTAATACATGAATTATCATTCCAAGGTTCCCATAAAACCCAACAAGATTTATCAAGAACACCATCATAATCAATAACAAATTACGCGCACAAAAAAGACAAATTTCAGCAACTTATTCATCAATTATATGCATCAAAACTTCATATATACTTTATGAAAATTGTTCATAAACATAAGCAAAAATGAATCTATCATAAATAATCAAAACATGCATGAAAACTAAGCAAGAACATCAAAAAATTAACTCCAATTGCTGCCCAGAAATCACGCATAAAATGGGGCAAAGTTCATCAAACTTTTTGGCCTAATTTGATCACCTAATCTATCCTATGATCATGGTATTCAATCTAGGATGAAAAAGCATGTTACCTTAATGAACTTGATTGCAAAATACAAAGAAAACTTGCTGCCCAGACTCGTTCCACACGGTGCACCCACACGGCTGCAACCACTCGAACACGGCCACCCAACACGAGCACGGCACGGCCTTCGATCACCACGAACCACTACTGCATGGCCAGCCACGAACCACCACACGAGACCCTTCGAATCACACGACCCAAACCCAAAAACCCGAACCAAACGCGAACTCTTGCTTAACAGAAAAGAAGGTTTACTTGTGTTTTATTACTTAAAGATCAATAAGAGATTAATCTTTAAGTTTTGGGTTGAAGAAAATTGATGAACAAAAGTTGGAGATTATAAGCCAAAAATGGCATGTGGAAGATGGAGGGAAAGAGGGAGTGTCTTTAGTTTTTGATTGTGGGCAAATGATCCTTAAGCCTTACTAACACCTTCTATTTATAGAAGTTAGAAAGGTGTGAAAACAAAGCAAGTGGCAAATAAGCCACACAAAGGGGGGGCCGGTTATGGGCAAGCCAAAATGGGCCATCAAATGCTAATGGGCTAATCGCACTAAAGCATGGTTAATCATGATTAAATTCACACTTGGCCCAAAATCAATTAATTAGAAAATTAAAATAAAATTCTAATTAATAATAAAATAAATAAATAATAAAACAAATAACATAGGATAAAATAATCACACTCAAGCAACAAAATAGTCCAAATAAATTTAGACCATGCACAAAATAAATATAAATACATGCAATGCTATCAAAGCAAATAACTCAAAAATCTGGGGCATTACACTAAAAAACTCGAGCCTAATGAAAATGTGAGCAGCAGCGCAAGCTCCTATATCTTGAGTTTTAGCAAACACATGTACCCGCTTCAGCAAAGTAAAAAATTTACAAGAAATTATTATTATTAGTGATATTTCTCCAGGTGTTCTTGAGGTTTGGCCTGATGGTCAAAATGCCCTAATTTTTTTTAACTTGCATTAGGTGCCACTGAGGTTAGTATTAATGGCAACAATGCCATTACTGCGAATTCCGACCTTAAATTAGGGCAAATTCCGACCTCAAATGTGACCCAAAAGGGTTAAAATGACTAGAACCTTAGCCGGTCATAAATCATAGTAATGGGAATGAATTTATAGCTAAATTTGGAAGAGAAATCAAAATTCATTCCCATGGTGGTGCTACCTTAGCTCTAATTTATATAATTTTCTTCACAAATATCGATTCCCATCAAATACCACCCTCCCCAATGGTAATGGATGGGAATAAAAAATGAAAAGAAAATTGAAGCTTGGGAATGAAGTTTTGCTTTCCATGGAGATTATAAGGTTCCTACTTAACAAAATTATACTATAAATTCATTGCCATTACCACAATTTATTACCAACAACCAAACGGGCCGAGAGCATAATTTTTGCACGCATTGATCTACGTCCTGATTCACCTCGATTTGCGCACTTTGATCAACATGTTTAATAAAATTTTCCCTCTTAAGGTTTTACAGATCATTTTAACCCTTAAGGGCCATATTTGAGGTTGGAATTTACAAAAAACGAACAGATTAGTCCTAATTTGAGGTCGGAATTTGCAATAATGACAATCTGGCCATTTATACTGACCTTAGTGGCACCTAATGCAAGTTAAAAAAAAAAGTGGAGCGTTCTGGCTGTTAGGCCTAACCTCAAGGGCACCTGGGGAAATAACCCACAAAGAAATCAAGGAAACTACAAGAAATTAGAGGGGAATCGAGATATAATCTCGGCCCCCACTCCTCTAAGAATAGCTAAACCTAGTCTGGTATTAATGTGAGCAGCTGCACGTACCCTAATATCCTGCGCCCTGGAGAAAGCCTGGATTCGTTTGAGAAGGGCAACAACCCCCTTCTCTAATTCACCCAAAGAAAGAAAAGGAAAAAGGAAGAAGGAAGGAAACCATAGCCAATATCCGAAGTTGGTGGGGAGCCGAGATACAATCTGGGCCCCACCCCTCTAGCTATAGCAAACTGGAGCCTATTGAAGATGTGAGTAGCTGTAACAGCCCCCCTACTTAGGGTGACTGTTAACTAACATAAGCCTGCAATTACAACAATAAACACTACGCACTCACAAGTACTTAACTATTACAACGCAGTTTAGCCACATCATTTGAGTTAATACATGGGGTTGTGCCCTCACAATTATTATTCATAAAATTAGTCTTTTGAATAACTTACTGTAGGGATCGTTTCCGGCAGCCTACGTCACGAGTTGTTTTGAATGCTCGTTAACGCCACACGTGAATGTGGTCAAGTAGGAGTCGTCATCGTGCGTTTATACGGTCCATGGAAACCGAAAAAATACCAATGCATAGATATCCCATTTTATTTTTTTGTGGTCGTACTGTTATTATTCCCGAATACACAGATATCTCATTTTATATCCTAAAGAGCGCATATTGCTAGGTGGGTTTAATTATTTACAATCTATAACTAGTTTAATGTGACCACTTTGAATTAATTCCATATTAAAATCCGAAGAATAATAAATCAAATAAATCATGAATAAAGCATATAATGAAGAAACATAAAATAAATCTATGATTGCAAAATGCATAAATAAGGAGATTCAAAATAATATATACAAAAATCAAACAATATGCATATGAATTAATTACGAAATCCAATTTTTATGTACGATCTTTTATAATGCATAAGTGAATTGTTAATCACAATGCATATATTTAGATCATATTAAAAACTAATGAAATAATTAAAAATCAATTATAAATGGCGATTACAATGAGGATCAAATCGTTATGAATTATTTAAAGGATTACAAAAGTTGATTAAAGTATTAAACATTTATATGTATGTACAATTCATATTAACCATTCATATGAATTGTATCATCCATTATCATCAATAATCTCCATTTTAATCACCATTTAGTTAGTTACACAGTGGGATTAAAACAAAGTAATGAAAGTTTAAAAGAGTAGAGACTTCAGGAAATAGTACCTTGTAATGCCTTAATCAGAAACAACCAAGGAGAACCAACGACAATAAATGCAAGTGCTTGTTTGAAGTTGATTGAGTTGATGTTTTGTAATGTGTTTAGTGATGTTTTGAGGGATGTTGATGAGGTATAAATGTTTAGAGTTGAAGTATGCAATGGAGAAGAAGGCTCGGGTTTGTTGGTGTATGTTAGAATGTTTGGAAGAACACATATTTATAGGCCAGAAGCAGCAACGAAGATCCGGTGTAATGCCCCGAAAATTCGGGATATTTTAATTTTTTTTTATAATTAATTAAATATATAATTAATGAGCTATTTAGTTGATTATTATTTAATTAATTATTAACTTTATTTGTAGCAGTCCAGTTATTTAGATCATGACCTGAATCTATTTATTTTGTCTTACTAAACCCGAGCCCATATATTTTTCTCCTAATTGATTTATTTAATTTGTTAACTAATTTTATTAATTATTATAACTACTTTTGACCCATTCCAAAACCCACCTTTGTTGTCCTATTTTCACTACTAAACTTTAGGAACCCGAAACCCTATTACCTCCCATGTCACATGGCCAACCTTTATTTTTGGGGGTTCAACAATTGTTTTAATTATTTTCCCTTCCAAAAATCGATCACAAAAATTCTCTAAAAACTCCTAAACATTTTCTATTGATTTCAAGAACTCAAAGATTGCAACAAAAGCTTAAAGAAACTTCAAGAAACCGTGTGGCCTTGATATTTTCGAATCATATCTGTCCTTCAAAGGTAATTGGATTGCTTTTACTTAATCTTTAGGATAAATTAGTTTCATAATTTTTAGAATATGGTTTGGAATTGTTTAGAACAATGTAGGATTGCTTAGAATTAGTATCATGTTTAGGATTGAAATTTTTTCGAATGATATGATGAATATTATGATGTTATTTTCTTGATTTCTTTATGTAAATTTGATGAATCTTGATTATTTAAATTATTAATTAAAGTCTTAAATTAAAAAGAATATTTTTTTTCTTGTTGTTCTAAATTGTCGAGTCACTTAGAATAATTTTAGGGAGTTTCTTTACTATTTCATTATGAATCATGATTTATTTCGTGGCAAAATCCGTCCTTTTCTTGCTTGAAATAATTTAATCTTTCAAACCGGTAAAACTGTCCAGATTTAGTTTACGAATTTATTAAGATACTTAATTAATTCGGATGGCTACGAAATTTTAGGTAGAAGTCAGTAATATTGTTTGACATCTTGTGTTAAATTTTCGTAATTTTTAAAGTTTGTTTTCTATGGCAGAAAAATCTGAAACTAATTACAGCCTAATCTGATTTGTTAGTTATAAAATCCCTTAAAAATATTAAATGACGTTATTTTTGGACGAAATTTATGCATGTTAAACCTTGAACCCATGTTTAACTCCCATCAAAATTTCCAGATTATTTGATACCTTTAGACGGTCGATCGTAATTTAATTCTTTAAATCAGATTGTGTAAAATAGTGTGATTGAATTATTAAAACATGTTATTATTAATTCTTGAAATGTTCTTGATATATCTTGGCCCTATAATTTCCGTGTGATGTTATACAGTTAAAGGATTAACTTTTGATCTTCTTCTTGATTAATCTTGATGTCTTGATGTTGTTGCATAATTTATTTATTTATTAGGTTAATTTATTTAATTATTGATAAAGGTATTTAATTAATTTAAAGTGTTAATTTTGGTATTATTTCTCCAAAATGTCGAGTGATGTGAAATATGGAAAATAGGATTTTTATCATGTTTTAGGTAACTTATGTAGCTAATTGTCATTTTATATGATTTATTGAAATGTTTATATGATGATATGATGAATTTATTTAATTATTATTTTTAGATTAAAATGTTGTGTGGTCTCATATTTTATTTGATCCATTTTAGTTTAACTTTTGACTTACAATATTATTAAAAGGTAATTTTAGGAAGCATTATAATTATTATAATTAAAGGAATTAATAGGGATAAGTTGCAATACGAAGGAAAGTAACAACATAATTATTACCATTAAAAGGAATTAATAGGGATAAGTCGCAATATGAAGGAAAGTAATAATATGAATAAAGGAAGGGTTATGGGTAAAATATGACAAGATAGGTAGGGGAAGGTTTCCTTTGTATATGTGTAGAGTATGAATTTCGTGTATCTGTGACTGTATGGTATACGTATATTGTATGTATTTCTAACCGTATTTTGCAGGTATTTTATACGTATTGTATACGTATTGTTATACGTACTTTGTACGTATTCCGTACGTATTCCGTATGTATTTTTGTACGTATTTTTGTACGTATTCCGTATGTATTTTGTACGTATTTTCGTACGCATTCTGTATGTATTTTTGTACGTATTTCCAAGTATTTCCACATTATTTTTCCGCATGATGTTGGTCATTTTCGAGTGGTATAAGTTTAGTTTGGAGTTTGAGTCAAGTTAAGATGAACAAGATTGGATTAGAAGTTAAGCTATGACGATAAGGAATTGAATTGAGGATTGGAATAGAACAGAACAGAATTGAATTGAATTGAAAAGATGATTAACTATGAAGTGACCACCTATCTAGTGGCTCATGTGCCATGAACATAGGTATAGTCGAAGCCACTGTCCTATCTTCGGATTGGGGATAGTTCTTGATCCCAATGCTTGGGGAGTAGATCCTTGTGGTTGACCCGACATGAGCAAGGAAAGTTGGGGGGAGTAGATCTTCGTGGTTGACCTCTTACGAGCATATGACTGGTCACGGATTAGCACCTGATTGGGAAAGAATAGAAAAGAAGAGTCGTTGATGAGGATTAGAAGTCTAGAATTGGTTGAGCTGAGCTGAAGGTCTTGTTAAGGATGACTTGTATGATTGTTTTCCGCTGTGTACTTGATGTGATTGCTTGTTGACTTCTTTGCATGATGACTTGTTCGACAGTTCAGATGATCTGTTCTGATTATTATGTTTCTAATTGTGTTCTACTGATTAAGTAGAACAATCTAATTACTCACCACTGACTCTAGACCCCCCATTCTATTTCAGGTACAGGTGGTGATTGAGTTTAGGCTACGTATGGGCTGGGATTGTGAGCTAGCCAGCTTAGAAGTGACCTGATGACTAGTTTAGATTATGTTTATTTGTTTTAGTAGTCTATTCTTTATTTTTTTTAATAGTAAAGGATATTGGTTTGATAATTATTTTGGGATTATCTAACAGTTTTTAATGAATAATATGATTAAGTTTTAGAGCTTCCGCTGTAGTTTATGAACCTAACTTTGAAGTTTTAGAAGTTAATGATCTGTGGTTGTTGTTTTCTCCGAAAACAACGCTGCTAAATTACGGGTCGTTACAGTTGGTATCAGAGCTGAAACCTTAGGTTACTTCGTCATAAGTAACCCGTGAGAATGTGTGCTTTATTATCCCGAGAAATAACATAGTTAGCTTTACCACAAGAACTTAAGTGAGTGTTGATTTGGGTAGAGCTATGGGATAAGTCATTTTACATTCTTTTGCGATGATTTGATCTAGATTTTAAGTTGTCTTTTGATTTTCCCTAACTGGTGTATTGTGTGGAAGGATGGCAAGTCTATGCCCCGACCAGGACAGGTTCGAAGACAAAATAGAGTTAGCCTATGCAACCTTACCCTAGAAAATATATGGTGGCTGAAACTATGAGTTTTATTATGTACAAAGAATAATTATATTATATCATATATACGTATTTAAGCTATTCAAAACACAATCTTAATAACATAACAATACAAGTTCCCTCTATGACAACATAAGCTTTGCTTAACTCACATTTTAGTAATATTACCAGTTCGTGAGTGCTTCAAACTCTTTGCGTCATAAATCATCTTTACACATTTCCATACATGGAAACAATTATATCTCCCCATTTAGACAATTAGATACTTTTAAGTGGGAGAACGAACGGGAAGGGATTTAATCCCAACCCCACCTGACGGTTATCAGAATCACAACAACGGTCACAGTAACAGCCCCGGAAATTCGGACCTTTTTCCTTCCTTTATAAAACTTAAATTTTACTAAAATCATAGCCCGAATTTCTAGAGTTGCTACTCATACGCCCACCTCTGATAAGAAATGGGTATACGAATAAGTAAAAGCAGGATCGTAATGTTTTCAAATTACAAAATGGATTTCATTCATAAATACCAAAGCCGTACAATGTTTAAATCCAAAATATTAAAAGTTAAAATAACTTATTACAAGATGTTCAACTAAAGCATAAAGCCTATGATCAAAGGGTTTAGCTAATTCCAACAGAGATTCCTCATCAGCCTCAAACAAGTAAGCCATCCTTACTACTCACCTGCACAAAACCCCGAAGGAAAAACAACAGACAAACATTAACACAAAAATCAGAAAAACTGAGTATGATCGACTCTACCCCGTAAAATGGTTTTAGTTTAAAAACAGTTGACACACAAGAGACATAGAACATCAGCTGAACCAATATTTATCCAATTCACAAATTTCTAGAGCAATTATTATTCAAGATTATTTAATTGGGAAAGTGAACGTGATAGGGCCTGTTTCATCCCGTCATGGACTTTTCGGCCTGGCCTACAGCTTGTCGACAGAGTGTCCCGAGTGTATACACCCCTCACAGAACTAATGCGTATCCGCAAGTGCGTGCCAGAAGTTCGGGAGGAGGACGAAAGCAGATTATAACGGTTACAAAGATTCAACGACGATTCAACACATGTCCGACCTATTGCGTGTCCACCACAACAATAGGCCCACATTGGGTACTCCCCAATGAGACACCGTTCATCACCCTAATAGGTCGTCACCGTTCGGGCTACTTTCCCTTTGAAGATTGTTTCACTTTAATTTTAGGTTCATTTGGTTTTGAAAATCATTGGAGTGAGAACAATAACCTCAAAATAAATCAATCAAACCAAAATTCCGCACTTTAAGAATTCTCCACGAGAAATCAAACCATAAGGCAACTTGCCAATCCAAATTCAACAACTCAATAAACCATCGTCCATTCACAAACACCACTTATACTTCTTAAATCAAGGCAAGTTCAAACATTCACCAAACCATAACCAAATTCCATGACGTAAATAATTCATTAAACAATCGAATTGCTAAGAGCGTCAAGCTTTTCGAAATCATGTGCATAGGAGAAAATTTCGAAATTAATATACTTATACACACATTTTTCGAAAATACATATGTACTAATAATTTTCGAAACTGGTAGAATAAAATTTCATAAAACATTTGTAAAAAAATAATCATAATATAAATAGGTAATACAATTTCGATAATTGGAAATAATATTTTCAATCTATAAGCATATATTTTCGAAAATTCCAGACTTTATAATTAAAATAAATGAGGTTCTTTTGTACTTCTAATGGGTATTTGTTACACAAATTTTATGGTCTAAAACACATGTACACAACCCTTAGTCCAAAAACAAGTTTTATTTTGATTTTTGAAAATAACGAAAGCATAATTAGGCTATTATAAAAATCTGGACAATAACTATTTTTGGCATAAAATGCCTTTAAAACCATCACATTAGCCCTCAAAAACATGGCTAAAAACATTCCTTGAATGCCCATGCACTCACACGAAAAAACTACCACTATGCACACAACTAATCATAATTTTACATCATCAAAACAACCTTAAAAACAATTACTAAAACAATTACTTAAGCATGCATATAACTTCTACTAAAGCATAAATAAACAAAACTATAAAGCATTAAAAGTACGCTAGAACATAAAACTAAGCATGCTAAAACAAAAGCGAAAAAAAAAAAACTAATCTAACCTAAGCATACAAGAACCTAAGGCTAAGAAAGCGGTAGACATCGAAGCATACCTCAACGTCTGGAAGGCTACTTTAAGATCGCTCCCTCCTTAGAAAATTAAACTCAATTCTCTCGGTTATTCTTCCGTGAAAACTTTTCACTTGTTACTCCTCTTTTCTTAGAGGAGAAGTGGAAGAAATGTTGAGAGAATTGTGAGGAGAAGTGATGGGTGAAGGGTGCTATTTATAGGATGGAGGGGTGGGGGAAAAGCTAAATTTTTCCATGTGGGACAAAGTGGTGTGTGGTGGTGGTTGTGGGCTGTGTGGGAGGGGATAAGGGAGTGGTGTGTGGTGGTGAGGTGGTCTCGGGAGTTGTGTTGTCAAGCATTAAACACCTGATGACTAATTGACCAAACACTTAATAATACGACAAATAAAATACGGCATGCATAAAACGACCTTTAAAAATAAAATTCTAATCCATAAAAATATTTTTATTTACCAAAGATATTTTTCCATAAAATAAAATAATTTTCGCAATATATATATATATATATTATTTTCGAAATATATAAGTACATATTTATTTATTTTGAAAATATTCCAACTTCAAAAATAATTTATTATTTTCTGAAAATAATATTACGGCAAAATACTTTGTTTTAATCATAAATACCTTTGAAAATAATTCGAAAAGCTCTTTTATAAAATATAAAACCTTTTTATAGAAGATATTATTTTTGAATATTCTTGAAGAATTACGGGTATTACATCTACCCCCACTTAAAAACAAAGTTCGTCCTCGAACTTACGGAGCTAGTACTACATCCTCTCCCCCTTAAGCAGTTTCGTCCCGAAACTGTCACATACCTGACTGGAAAAGCTCTGGGTGACGAGTCCTCATATCGTCCTCGGATTCCCACGTTGCTTCTTCCGTTTGTTGGTTCGTCCATAGGACTTTCACCAACTTTACTTGCTGGGTCCGAGTATCCCGCGTTTTAGAATCGAGGATCCTAACGGGTCTTTCTTCGAAAGAAAGGTCACTCTCAAGCTGGACTGACTCGAGTTGAAGAACATGGCTCGGGTCATGGACATACTTCCTAAGTTGTGACACATGGAAAACATTGTGGACTTTCTCTAGTTCAATGGGTAAGGCTAGTCTGTAGGCTTAGCTTACCTTTTCTCCCAAACCTCTTCACTCCTTTCGTTGGTGAAACTTTCAGCAAAACCTTCTCTCCAACCTCAAACTCCACTATTCTTCTGTGCCTGTCCGCATAAGACTTCTGTCGATCTTGTGCTGCCTTCATGTGAGTTTGAATAAGTCTCACTTGGTTACTCATTTCCTCGATCATCTCTGGTCCGATAGTCATCGACTCACTGATGTCACTCCAACATAATGGACTTCTACACTTTCTCCCATAGAGTGCCTCATACGGAGCCATTCCAATACTGGCATGATAACTATTATTGTAGGAGAACTCAATCATTGGTAACCTTTCATCCCATGCTCCACCAAAGTCTAGTGTACATGCTCTTAACATATCTTCAAGTGTTTGTATTGTTCTTTCAGTCTGGCCATCCGTGGCTGGGTGAAATGATGTGCTGAACTTCAGTAGTGTACCAAAAGCTTGCTGTAGTTTTCCCCAGAAATTTGATAGAAATCTTGCATCTCTGTCAGATACAATGTCCTTCGGAATTCCATGCAATCTGACTATCTCTCGGACATAGGCGTCTGCCAACTGCTTCATACTCCATGTATCCTTCATAGCGATGAATCTAGCGGACTTGGTTAATCTGTCCACTATCACCCATATAGCATTCTTCGAGGTCTTCGTGATTGGTAATCCCATGACAAAATCCATTGATATTGATTCCCACTTCCAACTTGGAATCTCAAGCGGTTGCAACTTTCCTCCCGGTCGCATGTGTTCAATCTTAACTTTCTGACAAGTTAAACATCTGGATACAAATTCTGCGACTTCTCTCTTCATGTTCGGCCACCAAAAATTCTGCTTGAGATCTTTGTCAAGCTTGTCTCCACCTGGATGCACTGAATACGGTGTATTGTGCGCTTCTTCCAAAATTTTCTTCTTAAGACCTTCGTCCTTTGGAACGCACCATCTTCCGTTGTACTTTACTACATTAGCTTTGTTGACATCGAATTCCGTGGCTGTCCCTTCTGCCTTCATCTTTCTGACTTTGTTTAACCATTCATCGGTCAATTGTTTTTCTTGGATTTCATCAAAAATCGTTGGTTCCAAGGTGAGTGCATTTAGTTGGACTTCCACTTGTCCACTCTCCACAACTTCCAAGTCAAGCTTCTGAAATTCGTTGCAAAGTTCTTTCGTCATCACCATGACACATAGTGAATGACTCGCCTTCCGACTTAATGTGTCGGCTACTTTGTTCGCCTTTCCCTCGTGATACGCAATCTCCAAATCGTAATCATTTATAAGCTCCAACAATCTCCGCTGTCGCATATTCAACTCCTTTTGAGTGAATATGTACTTCAAACTCTTGTGGTCGGTGTAGATCTTACATCTCACACCGTAAAGATAATGCCTCCAAATCTTTAGAGCAAAAACTACCGCTCCCAATTCCAAATCATGGGTTGGATAATTCTGTTCATACTGCTTCAATTGTCGTGAAGCATATGCTACAACTTTTCCATGTTGCATGAGCACGCAACCTAATCCCTTCTTCGATGCGTTGCTATAAATCTCAAATCCGTCACTTCCAGAAGGTAGCGTCAATATCGGTGCCGTAGTCAGTCTCTTCTTTAACTCTTGGAACGTGTGTTCACACTTCTCGTCCCATTGAAATTTCGTGGTCTTCTTAATCAGATTGGTCATTGGTTGTGCTATTTTTGAAAAATCTTGCACAAACCTCCGGTAATAACCGGCCAATCCTAAGAAACTTCGTACTTCCGTTACATTCGTTGGCTGCGGCCAATCAGAAACTGCTCTAATCTTGGATGGATCAACCGAGAATCCTTCTCTCGAGATCACATGACCAAGAAATGCAACCTTATCCAACCAGAATTCACACTTCGAGAATTTCGCATACAACTCCTTCTCTCGAGGTACTTGTAATACCTTTCTTAAATGTTCCTCGTGTTCCTCATTACTCCATGAATACACCAAAATATCGTCGATAAAGACGACAACAAAACTATCCAAATAGGGCTTGAATGTCCTATTCATGAGATCCATGAATGCGGCTGGGGCATTAGTGAGTCCAAAAGGCATTACGGTGAACTCATAATGTCCATACCTTGTTCGGAAAGCTGTCTTGGAAACATCTTCCTCTGAAATCCTCAGCTGGTGATAACCCGATCGCAGATCGATCTTTGAAAACGTAGTGGCATCCTTCAATTGATCGAAAAGATCATCGATCCTAGGCAATGGGTATCTATTCTTTATCGTGAGGTTGTTCAATTCACAATAATCGACGCACAGCCTCAATGTGCTATCTTTCTTCTTAACGAAAACCACGGGTGCTCCCCAGGGTGAAACACTGGGCCTAATGTATCCCTTCTCCAACAATTCCTCCAATTGTACCTTTAGTTCCTTCATCTCATCTGGTGCCATTCTGTAGAGCGCCTTCGAGATCTCTCCCGTCCCTGGTACTAAGTCTATTTTGAACTCCATCTCCCTTACCGGTGGCATCCCCAGGATTTCTTCCGAAAATACATCTTCGAATTCCCTTACTACTGGAATTTGGTCAATGGTTTTTTCTTCTAGGCTTAGGTCATTGACATGACACAAATAGATAGGGTGTCCTTTCCGGGCATAGTTTTGAATGGCCATTGTGGAAATGATCTTGACTCGAGGTTTCGAGGAGATTCCTTGATAAGAAATCCGGTTCCCTCTAGGACCTCTCAAAGAAACTTTTTGATTGTGGCACTCAATCCTAGCCTTGTACTTACTTAACCAATTCATTCCTAGGATAACGTGAAAGTCACCTAGTTCGAACTGAATGAGGTGAGCGGGTAATTCTGTTCCAGCGATGTTGACTGGAACATTTTGGTACAAGACACTACAACTCACAACATCTCCCTTGGGAAGAGTTATGTTCAACTGACACGAAGATGAGGTTTTCAAATTGAGTTTTGTGGCAAAAGGCAGGGAAATAAATGAATGAGAAGCTCCAGAATCAAAAAGCAAGTAGGCGGGTGAGGAGTTGACAAGAAAAGTACCAGTCACTACGTTGCCGTAGTTGTCTGCCTCATTTTGATTCATCACAAAAATTCTTCCATTGTTGACTCTCCCATTCCCATTTGCATTGCCATTGCCGTTGCCATTCCCATTCCCATTCCTTCCATTGCTTCCATTACCATTAGCACCTCCAGGCTGGTTGTTGTTACCATGATTCCCGTTTCCCTGTGGCGTGTTATTTTGATAGAAGCGGTTGCCATTTTGACCACCATTCCAGTTGAATCCCGTGTTGTTGTTCTGTCCACCATTTCCCGGACGATTATTGTTGTTCCTTCTGGGACAATTGATCGCCTTGTGGCCTGGTTCCTTACATTCGTAGCAAAGGGTAAGGTTTCCTAAACAGTCGCGGCCTGGGTGGCTCTTATTGCACCTTTTGCAGACATAGAAATTATTTTGCCTTTGGTTTCCCTGGTATCTGTTGTTGTTGTTGTTGTGGTTATTGTTGTTGTTGTTGAATCGATTCTGTGCTTTAAAATCTCCACCAGTTCGAGGCTTTTTATCGAAGTGTTGCACTTGAGTGTGCTGACCCTCCTTTCTCTTATTTCTCCCAAATACTTCTTCCTCCCGCTTCAGAATTCTCTCCATGTTTGAGGCCTTAGCATACGCCTCCGCAAAAGTCTCCGAAGTACTTCCTCCTAACCTCTTTTGGAGTCGAAAAGCTAAACCGTCTTCAAACTTTTGGACCTTGGCCCTCTCATTAGGTACCACATTAGGACAAAGCTTGGCTAACTCGATGAATTTGTCGACATACTCTTGTACGTTCATTGACCCTCCTTGAGTCAATCTACCAAACTCATTAAACTTCTGCCTTCGAATGTGCTCTGGAAAGAAACGAGCTCGAAGAGCTGTCTTGAATTCCTCCCAACCAAAATCTCCTTGGGCTCTCAACGCTACTCCCTCACTTTCCCACCAAGTATTTGCTTGCTCCTCAGATAAAAAGTGGCTTGGTCTACTTTTTGGTTTTCAGGAGTTCTAGCTGCGGTAAACATCTTATCGAAGTCCCTAATCCAGTTTTCAACCAACATTGGGTCCTCTTTTCCGACAAACAAAGGTGGTTTAAGGGCAGAAAGCTTTTTGGCCATTGCGGCTTGGGGATCATCATGGTTGTTTTGGTTTAATTGGTTTTGAAGGACTAGACCAAAGTTTTGAACTAATTGTTCAAGTGAACGAAGTCTGGCTGCAAGTTGTTCGGGTGTTTCAGCCATTGGTCGGTTTCGTCGAGTCCTAGATCGAGTATTAGCACCGTTATTCGACATAGACTGCGGTACTAATAGAGAAGGACAGTGTTACCACCGTGGGAAGCTAACGCTTATGAGGAGGACAAAGAAAAAAAAAGAAAAGCAAACTTGAAGTAAACAAACCAAACATGCATATATTCATAATAATTCCAGGTTTAGGTCAAACGACCTTACACACCAAAATAATTTACCATGCCCAATTCAGTCTGCGGACCGGTCACACATAATTACAATACCAAAATTTTACCACGCCGAATTAGTCTACCAACCAATCACACATAACTACAAAAGTACGAAAAATACAGAAAAGTAATAACATAACAAGTTCAAATCACTACTCTTAAACTAAAAAAAAAATTCTATCCCATGTTGCTATCCTCAAAGCTGGGGCTTGACCCTTGCTGCTCCCCTACCCCTACTATCAACTTGGGTGGATCAAGGTTGTACTCATGTTCTTGTATGGCATCAATCAATTGCTTCTCTAAATAGTCGAATGTGAGAAACCACTCGCCCTTGTAGGAATAACGAGCAAAGTTGGGTTCGTCTTTGGAGATCATGATGTCGGGGTACCTATTCTTGACACAAGATAGTGCACCTTTTGTTGGAAGGGTTTCAATGAGGACATGTGCTTGCCTATATGTTCGGTTGTAGTCGGATATCCCATGCATATGGTTGTAGTGATAGCTTTTAAGGCAGAGATTCAGACGGTGAACGAAAGAACGAACATCCTCTCCTTCTCTAATGCAAAGATGATAAGGTGAGTCTGGATGGGTATAGACCACTCTTCTAGGGGGAACTGCATTCTTCCTAGCTGAATGATACTCACGAACCATCTAGAAAATAAGAGAAAAACACAAAATCAAATAGATGTACTTTTAAGAAGCACTTGCAAATAAACACATAACCCCATCATCGTAGTCCCACTCTCACGAGTTGGTTTTAACTCTAGGGTGTGAAAGTTTTCAAAATCCATTTTGAAATTCATTTTCGAAAACATCGCCTCTGATACCAACTGTAACAGCCCCGGAAATTGGGACCTTTTTCCTTCCTTTATAAAACTTAAATTTTACTAAAATCATAGCCCGAATTTCTAGAGTTGCTACTCGTACGCCCACCTCTGATAAGAAATGGATATACGAATAAGTAAAAGCAGGATCGTAATGTTTTCAAATTCCAAAATGGATTTCATTCATAAATACCAAAGCCATACAATGTTTAAATCAAAAATATTAAAAGTTAAAATAACTTATTACAAGATGTTCAGCTAAAGCATAAAGCCTATGATCAAAGGGTTTAGCTAATTCCAACAGAGATTCCTCATCAGCCTCAAACAAGTAAGCCATCCTTACTACTCACCTGCACAAAACCCTGAAGGAAAAACAACAGACAAATAATAACACAAAAATCAGAAAAACTGAGTATGATCGACTCTACCCCGTAAAATGGTTTTAGTTTAAAAACAGTTGACACACAAGCGACATAGAACATCAGCTGAACCAATATTTATCCAATTCACAAATTTCTAGAGCAATTATTATTCAAGATTATTTAATTGGGAAAGTGAACGCGATAGGGCCTGTTTCATCCTGTCACGGACTTTTCGGCCTGGCCTGCAACTTGTCGACAGAGTGTCCCGAGTGTATACACCCCTCACAGCACTAATGCGTATCCGCAAGTGCGCGCCAGAAGTTCACGAGGAGGACGAAAGCAGATTATAACGGTTACAAAGATTCAACGACGATTCAACACATGTCCGACCTATTGCGTGTCCACCACAACAATAGGCCCACATTGGGTACTCCCCAATGAGACACCGTTCATCACCCTAATAGGTCGTCACCGTTCGGGCTACTTTCCCTTTGAAGATTGTTTCACTTTAATTTTAGGTTCATTTGGTTTTGAAAATCATTGGAGTGAGAACAATAACCTCAAAATAAATCAATCAAACCAAAATTCCGCACTTTAAGAATTCTCCACGAGAAATCAAACCATAAGGCAACTTGCCAATCCAAATTCAACAACTCAATAAACCATCGTCCATTCACAAACACCACTTATACTTCTTAAATCAAGGCAAGTTCAAACATTCACCAAACCATAACCAAATTCCATGACGTAAATAATTCATTAAACAATCGAATTGCTAAGAGCGTCAAGCTTTTCGAAATCATGTGCATAGGAGAAAATTTCGAAATTAATATACTTATACACACATTTTTCGAAAATACATATGTACTAATAATTTTCGAAACTGGTAGAATAAAATTTCATAAAACATTTGTAAAAAAATAATCATAATATAAATAGGTAATACAATTTCGATAATTGGAAATAATATTTTCAATCTATAAGCATATATTTTCGAAAATTCCAGACTTTATAATTAAAATAAATGAGGTTCTTTTGTACTTCTAATGGGTATTTGTTACACAAATTTTATGGTCTAAAACACATGTACACAACCCTTAGTCCAAAAACAAGTTTTATTTTGATTTTTGAAAATAACGAAAGCATAATTAGGCTATTATAAAAATCTGGACAATAACTATTTTTGGCATAAAATGCCTTTAAAACCATCACATTAGCCCTCAAAAACATGGCTAAAAACATTCCTTGAATGCCCATGCACTCACACGAAAAAACTACCACTATGCACACAACTAATCATAATTTTACATCATCAAAACAACCTTAAAAACAATTACTAAAACAATTACTTAAGCATGCATATAACTTCTACTAAAGCATAAATAAACAAAACTATAAAGCATTAAAAGTACGCTAGAACATAAAACTAAGCATGCTAAAACAAAAGCGAAAAAAAAAAAACTAATCTAACCTAAGCATACAAGAACCTAAGGCTAAGAAAGCGGTAGACATCGAAGCATACCTCAACGTCTGGAAGGCTACTTTAAGATCGCTCCCTCCTTAGAAAATTAAACTCAATTCTCTCGGTTATTCTTCCGTGAAAACTTTTCACTTGTTACTCCTCTTTTCTTAGAGGAGAAGTGGAAGAAATGTTGAGAGAATTGTGAGGAGAAGTGATGGGTGAAGGGTGCTATTTATAGGATGGAGGGGTGGGGGAAAAGCTAAATTTTTCCATGTGGGAATAAGTGGTGTGTGGTGGTGGTTGTGGGCCGTGTGGGAGGGGATAAGGGAGGGGTTTGTGGTGGTGAGGTGGTCTCGGGAGTTGTGTTGTCAAGCATTAAACACTTGATGACTAATTGACCAAACACTTAATAATACGGCAAATAAAATACGGCATGCATAAAACGACCTTTAAAAATAAAATTCTAATCCATAAAAATATTTTTATTTACCAAAAATATTTTTCCATAAAATATAATAATTTTCGCAATATACATATATTATTTTCGAAATATATAAGTACATATTTATTTATTTTGAAAATATTCCAACTTCAAAAATAATTTATTATTTTCTGAAAATAATATTACGGCAAAATACTTTGTTTTAATCATAAATACCTTTGAAAATAATTCGAAAAACTCTTTTATAAAATATAAAACCTTTTTATAGAAGATATTATTTTTGAAAATTCTTGAAAAATTACGGGTATTACAGTCACTAAGACCAACGGTCACCAGGACCAAAAATTACAATTGCAAGACTTACCAGAGTCGACTCCCAAAGATGGATCACAACGATCCCGGATAACAGCAATCCTGGCCACAGAGGCCTTAATTTCATTCTCTCGAAATTTGTTATTTAATTCAGCAAGCCATTAATTACACCAACTTGTAACAGTTTTGCAAATTGTAAAATAATAATAAACCATAAATCTGAACATAACATTTATTTTAATCATATATATATATATATGTATATATATATATATGTATATATATATATATGTATATATATATATATGTATACATATATATATGTATACATATATATATATATATATATATACATATATATTTATATACATATATATATATATATATATATATATAGAGGAAGGATTGGCTAAAAACCAAAAGATGGTTGAAAACCAGTCAGAAAACGGTTTAAAGGGGTACATTAGCAGTTGCAGGGGTACATTAGATGTTTAAAGGGGTACAAATGGTTTTTAGCGAAAGTTACTAATATTTACAAAGATTGTCATTAGTAATCACACGTGTACCCCTTTAAGTGTCTAATGTAGGGGTTTTTAGGTTGAAAACGTTTTTAGTTGATCCTCTTCCTATATATATATATATATATTTATATATATCCGCAAGTACATGTTTACCAAAATATTTCCAAGGAGTCATTCATATTATGCATTTTGGAAAGCTATGTTCCAAGTTCATCTCAAAGCACGTGTTAACCATCACAACAATAAATTCAGCTTAATTAAGCTCATAACTAGTATTCATATTTCCAATCATTTATCACAAACCTAACACCTTAGTCCTAGCTACAATTAAAGCAAGCTTGTAAGGCAGTCGTTCATTACCAAAGATATTGTTTGAGGCTTACGCCTTAGAAATCCCATTCAAAGCTTTACTTTTGTAAAATTCCTTTTTTAACATTTCTCATAAAAATTCTATTCACAAATATTATTTAAAAATCATTTCTTTTAATAAATAAGAAATTTCCTCCACATGAAGCTCCAATTAAGAATCACCTATAAGTCATTTCTTAAAAAGTGATAAAATTTCCTCCAAAATAAGGTTTTGGGTTACTAATAGTGTACGATCTTGATAATGATTGAACATGAGGTTTTAACTTGTACTCAATATAATCCTCCATATAGCTTAATGAAAAATAGTTCACCAAATCTCTTTTTATAGTGAATATAATTCCTAATAATAAGTTCTAAAATATACTCGTATAAGCCTTAACTCAAGTATATTCCATATAAATTTTATGCTTGGATATTAAACTTATATAAACCTTAAATCAAATAATGTTTCACATGTAGCCTATTTTATGATACCAAACATGTCAACCATAAATCCATGATTCAAAATATTGTTTCATGTAGGCACTCAACCCAAAAGTTACATAACTTACAACCTTAACTTGAGATATTATATCAAATTAAGCTTTTAGCCCAATTGCCCATTCAAATAAACCTTCACCAAAATGCAATTTAAACCTTAGTTTAAATATAATTGTACAAGACCTTAACCTAGACTTTGTTCCATATAAAATCTCATTGTGGAACTTAACTCACATAAGCCTTAACTTTAATACTAGTTAGTATACGCACATTTTGAACCCATTTTTAAATAAACAACATTACTTCACAAAAAAAAACCATCAAATACATTATTTCCTAAAAAAAAAATCCATTTCTAAACGTTACTCATATAATTTTTATTGGAATTTCTACAAGTAAGTATTAGCTTCTAAAAGTTTGTTGACAAGAAACCTTATAAATAAAACATTAATAAGCCATATTTTAGTTATTAGTTCACAAACTAACATTTAAAATATCATTTCGATCGGCCAATACCATACCAAAATTTTGAACTAGTTGCAAATGGTGTTTAGAAATAGAGAAAATCATATACTTAAATCATTTAGGAAAAATTGTTGAAGAAGACACAAAATAAAATTAAAAATAAATTATGCAAAGAGGTTGTCGGGCCAGCCATACCCACCCTAGCAACAGGCACCTGATAGTCTGTATTTAGTTAGTATTTTTCTTAGCTTTTATTTATTTATTTTCTATTTTCATTTAGTTTTTGCTAGCATTTTTAGGCTTTTAGTTTAGTTTTGTTTCGGTAGTCCCCTTTCCCTTTTTCTATGTGATTTCCTCTATTTTGCTTTGTTTCTGCGTTTTCTTCCCCTTTTGCAGGTCCCGAGTCTATTTCGGAGCCAGAGGAGGCAAGCCGGGAACCTCGAGGAAGCCACAGAGTCATTTGCTAATGTTGGAGCCAAGAAGGCCTCAGCGGGCGCTGGGAATTCCTCAGCGTCCGCTGAGATGGTTTATGTGTTTCAAGCCTTTTATAAGGAAAAAGACAAGAGGTTTTCTAGGCCATGACAGCGACCGCTGATGGATTCCCAGCGGCCGCTGATTTTGAAGCTAACAAGGCATTATGAGCACACATAAAAGAGCAGCGGCCGCTGACCCGAACTCAGCGACCGCTATCCCCCTCCCCTGTTTGAGGCAGTGATCCCCTAACTCCTAAGTGCTGTTCAGCGCCCGCTGACTTATGTTCAGCGCCCGCTGACCACAATTCTTGCCAGCTTGTAGCCTGGTTTAGTAGGTCTCAGCGGGCGCTGTCATCGCCTCAGCGCCCGCTGTATCAGCTTTGTACGTTTTTTTTTAGTACTTTTCTTTTCTTTTGGATGATTTTTTTCGGGGAGTAATATATATACTCTTCTCCCATCTTTTAACCAAGTAGCTAATGTTGGAGGCTCACTTAGGGTTTTAGGTTAGATATTATTGCTTTCTTCTTCAATCTTCATGTAATTTACATTTAGTTCTTGATTTATGCAAATAGTGTAATTTCTTCATCTTCTACTTCTTGTTCTCCTCTTCAAGATACTTTTATTGCTTTCTTATTTGCTTTGATTTCTTGTTCATTCTTGTTATTTATTGATTTCTAGTAGTTGATAGCTGTTGTTTTGATGTTTTTAGTTTTTAGATTTAATTAATGTTATTAGTTTTAGTTTTAATTATAATTATTAGTTTAGTTATGTTTTTATTAATTAGTTGTGAGTAGTTAATTTCTAGGGTTTGAGTGAAACCTCTCAAGTCCTCCATGATTGTGGTTTAGTTGTTTCTTGGCTTTTGGTTGTGATTATGTTGGTACCGAATGTGATGACCCGACTCGCTTAAACCGGCGCGGAAGAAACCGACGAGTCGAATTGTCGATCTAACAAACAAACTTACTAAAAATTAAAACAACACCTCGAAATATTATTACAAAAACCCAAAAACGTACAATACCCATAAGTTTGTACAACACTAAACCCAAAAGTAATCAATACTAATAAGTAACTCCAAGTACGATCAGAGTTAGAATATATAAACTATAATTACTAAATCCAAAACTAAAAACGAAATACAATCTAAACCAACGAAAAGAACATCGGCACTCGCCCAACCCAAAGCTAAGCAACACCGACATCATGAGAGTTACCTGAAAAATGAACAACAATCCACAGTCAGTGGCGAGTAACATAGCTGTCCCACCCTAACGTGGATACACATGATCATAGAATACATCAAACCACCAAATCAGACATCCAACATACGATCATGCAAAACAACATATCAAACCAACAATAATCATAATAATAACGCTAATGATAACAACATTCAACAATAATACCCCAAACTTGACTAACTCCCAATACTCAACTTTAGACTTATCTTTACTTAATCTTTGGCACAATCATTTACATATTAGACCGGACTATGCACGTACGAACGCATCTTACGCGAACGAACTTTCTACTATGCTAGGATTGAAAATCTTACTCCCAACCCCATGAAACCCATCTTACGGGAAATCCATATCCAAAGACGACATAGTAAGATCTCCATCTATCCCAATACCGTGGATAGGATAGGGGCAGCATCTTAACCCAAGCCTTAGAATCTTACTCTAAGGTTAGGCGTCTAATAGTAAAATCAAGCTAATCTTTAATCTTTAATCTTTTATTTACATTCTTAGTTAATCTTAAGTTGCATCTTACGCCTTGACTTAAGACTAACATGTAAATCATCCAAGTTATCCTCAAGATTGCCTCTCTTGCCTTTTCTTGAGTTTAACCATAAACATTTACTACTTCTTTAATCAATCTTAATCATTCCTTTAACTTTCTTTGAACCTCTTTTAACTTTCTTTAACCTTTCCTTAATTATCTTTAACTTTCTTTAACTTTCAAGACTCGACCAAGAACTCATAAAGAACTATCAAGACTCAAAAAGAACTCATCCAAGACTTATAAAGCACTCAACCAAGATTCAAGAACTCAATCAAGAACTCAATCAAGATTCAAGAACTCAACCAAGAACTTAATCAAGATTCAAGAACTCAACCTCATTATCATCATCATCATTCACGCATAATCATGACAAATTCTAACAACTTTTTCGTCAACTTACAAACATCAAAACTTCACGAAACATGAACGTGATCAACATCAAACATGAAATTAACATAATCAATCATAAAATACATATAATCAAGGCAAAATCATCACAAAACAATCACAAATCAGCTCAAATTCACGCATGGACATAGGGTACTAAACATCAATTTTCGGTCTAACTTAGTCATCTAACCTATACTATGAATCAAGGTATACAAACTAGGTTGAGATAGTATGTTACCTTATTGAAGTATAAACAAATTACACACAAAAACTTGCTGCCCAAACAGAACCACACGGCCCTCTCAATCACGCAACACACGGCCACAGCACCACCCCACGAGCACGGCTCCCTTGCACGAACCACCACGCACGACCACCTTTTCGTGAACCACCGTGCACCATCACGAACAGTAGCACCACACGGCCACCACCTTTCCGTGAACACAACCCAAAATCCGAACCCAAAACCCAAGTCTTGATCAAGGCAATGAAGGCTAATATGTTTTTAGTCACTTAAAGATCAATGGATTTTTAATCTTTAAGTTTGAGTTTTGAAATAAGGATGAACAAATGATGGGTGTTCATAAGCCAAAATAGGCGTGTGGAATAGGGGTGAATGAAGGAGAGAGTGTTTTGTGTTTAAAAGTGGCAAAGGATGATCAAATGGGCAAAAATGATTCCATGCCTTACTAACTACTTCTATTTATAGAAGTTAGTCAAGTGTGAACATGAGGCAAGTGGCAAACCAAGCCACCAAAGAGAGAGAGGGGCCGGTTGGGCTTAAAACAAACGGGCTTCTAAGTTCATTTGGGCTATTAGCACTTAAGCATGACTAATCATGCTTAAATTCGTACTTGGCCCAAAACTTAATTAATTAATTAGAAAATTAAAATAAAATTCTAATTAACTAAAATAAAATAAAATAAAAGAAATAACAAATCATACAATAAAATAGTCATGTTTAAGCCACAAAAATAGTCCAAATAAATTTAGACCATGCATAGAAATAAAATAATTACAAATAAAATAACCAAGAAAATAGCCCAAAAATCTGGGGCGTTACACCGAAGGTTTGATAATGTTGAGTCTCGTGCCTAATTAACATTAGAATCATAGAAGAATCCCCCCCTAAGGACCGAAAGGTGAACGTGGGTGATGACTCCCTTCGCCCGATTGATGGAAGCACCATGAAAGTTGGGCGTTCGATCAAGGGAAAGTTACCGGTCTTCGTGATTTGTGCTTATGACTAGTTAGATGTTCTACCACGAAAGTAGGTTTGTGTATGTCTTCCCGGTCGTCACACTAGCTTGAAAGATTAGTGTGATCTTAGAACGACCTCCCCTTGTCCATGACCTAAGTCTAAGTTTCGATTGATTCATAATTCATGGTGGTATGAGTTGTGAATCTCTTACCCTAGTCCCTTTTTATTCTTGTTTCCATAGTGTAGCTTTAGTTAATTCTCGTAGTTCTCTCCGCCTCTCGCGACCATCCATTGACCTAGCTTGTTCAACGCTCATGCCTAGACTAGTGCAACGTACCTTCCCCGTGCTCGACACCCCCACTCTTACTACGACGGGGGTGAAAATCTCTTCTATCAAATTGGCGCCATTGCCGGGGAAGGCAATGCCATTAGTTTAGGTTGAGTAGAATGGTTCTAGGTCTTTCTTTTTCTTTATTTTTGTGAATATTTGGGCCTTATGGCCACTCCTTTGATCGATACCCAATATGAGCATGAGCCGTTTTGGATGTATTATGACAGGATTGGAAGCTCTCTTCCTCCTGATCATAATTTTAGTAAATGGGATATATGTAATTTAATGCATGAGGGTTTGAACTATGAAACGAGAAACTGGGTTGAGTTTCTCTCTTATGGCGATTTTGGGCTATTTTCATGTTGTTAGCTTGTCGTTATTTTTGTTGCGGTGCATGGTCTAAATTTATTTTAGACTATTTTTAATGCTTGAGTGTAACCATTTTATTTAATGGTTTATTATTTCTTAATTTTATTTTATTTTATTTGAATTAATTAGAATTTTATTATTTAATTTTCTAATTAATTAATTAGTTTTGGGCCAAGTGCGAAAATAATCATGATTAGTCATGAATTAGTGCAAATGGCCCAAGTGAACATTGAGCCCATTTGAGCAAGCCCATAGCCGGTTCTCCCTCTCTCTTTAGTGGCTTGATTTTCCACTTGCCATGCATTCACACCTAACTAACTTCTATAAATAGAAGTAGTAGTAAGGCATGAGGATCCATTTGTCATTTGATCATCCCTTGCCATCACTTTTAAAAGGAAAACTTTCTCTCCATCCTTGCTCTAGTTACACGCCATTTTTGGCTACTATCACCATCAAATTGTTCATCCATCTTTCTAGTCCCAAACTTAAAGATTCAACTTCTATTGATCTTTAAGTATTAAAACATAATCTAAAACCCAATTATTCCAATCAAGATTGTGTGTTTGGGTTGGTTTCGGGACGTGTTCGTGTGGGTCAAGTGTGGTTCAAGGCTAGATCGTGGCTGGTTCAAGGCTAGATCGTGGCTGGTTCAAGGCTAAATCGTGGCTGGTTCAAGGCTGGATTGTGGCTGGTTCATGGCTGGTCGTTTGTTGTGCAGCAGCCGTGCATAGGAAGGTGATGCAGCCGTGGTTGGCTGTGCAGTCTGGGCCGTGCGTGGTTGTCTTCCGGGCAGCAAGTTTTTGGTATCTTTCGTGTTTAATCTTGGTTAAGGTAACATACTTTCTCAATCTACTTGGTATACTATGATTCATAGTATAAATTAAATGTTTAGAATGGGTTTTCTTGAAGATTAAGCATGATTTTATGTAGGATTTACATTCTGGTTGGGAAGTGATTTTATGATTATTTCAATGTTTTAAAATGATGATTTCATGATTTAAAGTTATTTTAAAGTTCTATGAAAATCGTGTTCAATTTTGGTAAAAATTGGATGTTTGGAAGTTGATGAAAATTGTTGATTAAAGTGTTGTTTTATGCGTGTATAGATGATGATTATTATGGGTTTAATTCTTGATTGAAGATCTTGAACCTTGATTGAGTTCTTGATTGAAGATCTTGAATCTTGATGAGTTCTTTATGGGTTCTTGATTAGTTCTTTATGAGTTTTGATGGGTTCTTGATGAGATCTTGGTTGAGTCTTGAAAGTTAAAGAAAATAAATGATGAGTTACAGAAAGTTAAAGATAATGTTCAAGATTGATTAAGAATGGTTTAAAGAAAGTAGAATATGTTTGGTTAGACTCAAGATAAAGGCGTAAAGGCAATGTTGAGAATAACTTCATGTTTTAACTGATTATTTTCGAGAATCAAGGCGCAAAGGCAATTCTTGAAATTAATTTAGTTATGATATGGAATATTTGGTTTACATGTTATTTTCTTAAGTCAAGGCGTAAGATGCAACTTAAGAGGTAACTAAGAATGTAAACTTCGGATTTAAGATGATTAAGATTTAAAGATTAAAGATTAGCTTGATTTCACTATTAGACGCCTATTTCATAGAGTAAGATTCTATGTTTTGGGTTAGGACGTTGCCCCTATTCCATCCGCGGTATTGGGATAGTTGGAGTCTTACTATGTTGTCTTTAGATGTGGATTTCCAGTAAGATTGGTTTCACAGGACATGAATTTCCAGTAAGATTGGTTTCATGGGGTTGGGAGTAAGATTCTCAATCCTGGCATAGTAGAAAGTTCGAATGCGTAAGATGTGTTCGTACGAGCATAGTCCGGTCTAATACGTGAATGATTGCACCAAAGATAATGGAATAATGGTTGTTGGTCAAGTTAGTCGTGTTGGTATATTTTGATTGTTAACTGTTGATTTGTTTGATTTATTCTATGATCTTGTGTATCCCCGTTAGGGTGGGACAGTTATGTTACTCGCCACTGACGGTGGACTGTTGTTTACTTTTCAGGTAATTCTGATGATGTCGGTGTTGCTTAGCTTGGGGTTGGGCGAGTGCCGATGTTCTTTTAATTTGTTTAGTTTGTATTTCGTTTATAGTTTTGGACTTTGTTTATAGTTTGTAATTTCTAACTCTGACCGTGTTTGGAGTTCATATTGTTAGTAGTATTAATAATAACATTTTGGTTTAGTTATGTTCAAACTTGTGGGTATTTGTACTTTTGAAGTTCAATAATAATATTTTGAGGTATTAGTTTTAATTCTTAAGTATTTTGAGTTGTAGTTATGACTATTCGACTCGTCGGTTTCTTCCTTGCCGATTTAAGCGAGTCGGGTCGTCACATCTTAGCTTTAGACTTGGATAGAGCTTGGCTTTTATTCGCGTGTCTAGCTAAGGAAACCTATGAGTGGGATATGACTACCCAAGGGATACAGGACTTTAGTAACGAGCCGAGCTTATATGAGGAATATGGCTTTAATAATCTTCGGATTCATACCCCTACCTTGGATGTTGATCATCAATACAAGGTGGTGGTGTGAATTCCGATGATTCATCGCATAATCTTCAAGTTGAGCCCGTTGTTTGCAACTTTCGTTATGATTTCAGTTATGATGTTGATCCATCTCCTCTCGTTGTCGTACAAACCATCCAAACTCACATAGACGTTGATGTTTCATTGCAATATCATGATGAAAATCATAACCCTCCCGTCTCGTCATGTGATGTTGTATTGGATGAGGCCTTCTTAGTTGAGTCTAGTGAAGTTGACGAGGCCATTATTAATGTGGAGGATGTGGTTAAACCACCTTCTCTTATTCCCTTTTTAGGAGGATTTAGCCTTGTTTGTTCACATCCCATTCCCCTTCCATCCATGCTCATATCACCCCCATTCGAGGGCATCATCTCTTGTCCTGACTCCAATGTTTCTCCTCCAGAAACCAAAGCAAGGGAGGTGTTTGGAGGTGCTCCTTCTTCTTTATTTGAATTTTCTTTTAGTAGCTTTTGTTTTGATTTTCCTCCCTGTGGGCGCTCACTCCCACATAATCATTGGATGCCGGTTATTAAACCGTTCTCTTTGTTTAATTTGATCATTGCTTATGTGGTTTTTAGTGAGTTGAGTGTCAGTGCATTTGATAAGCTCTTACGAGCTTTGCGAGGCTATTTACTAAGCCTCGACGGTTGTTCCCGCTGGATGACTTTGACATAATTTTTCTTCTATGTCTTAGTCCCTGTGTCCAACTTCTTTGTCAAGCTTAAGACGTTAAACCAGCGCTTGTGGGAGGCAACGCTCTATGATAGTTTAATTTATTTCTTTACATTGTAATTATATCTTAAAAAAATGATGAGAGAAAAGATTGAGTAGTGCCTTCACGTATTTGTGCATATATGTGATCTTTACATGTATCCATGAGTGTGTGTTAGAAAAAAGGAGCACTTGAAAAGAATTTCATGGGTGAGTTAAAAGAAAACGAGAGATTTCCTTGATTGCAACTTCCGAATACATCAACGAGTGTGACTTTGGCCTTTTGGGCCATTATACATGTCGATGTATCCCTTAGGATGCAATCAAGAGAAAATGTTCTAAACCTGAGATTCTGGTGCATTTTTTGAGTTCAATCTGCTGCAAAAATTGGCTACAAGTCAGGTGCAGCGGCCGCTAAATTTCCATCAGCGCCCGCTTGCACAATGCCCAAATTCTTCCAGTAGGCAAAAAATTTTGTAGCAGCGGGCGCTGGCCCATTTTCGGCGCCCGCTGAAAGGTCTCTTAGAAAAGGCAGTAAGTTTTTCAACTGGGGAAGCGCCCGCTGGAAGAAAATCAGCGCCCGCTGATGAGCTTCATGAAAACAGGCAGTAACTTTTGGACTTTTCCCAGTGCCCGCTTGAAAATGGTTAGAGCCCGCTGAGCACCATGTCTCAATTTTCCAGTAGCAAGAAAAATAGATTGCAGCGGGCGCTGGCCCATTTTCAGCGCCCGCTGATGGGCTCTATTGAGAATTCCAGAATCAGTTCAGAAGGGGACAGCGGCCACTGGGATTAAGTTAGCGCCCGCCGAGGTCGAATGATATAAAAGGACAGAGGACAGAACTCGTTATTTTTCACGAGCAAAAACCCTAACACACGAATTCTCTCCTTACTTCTCTCAAACCCTAACATTCAAACTCACTTAGATTCGCTCAAATCTTTCTTAAACACCATCATTCATCTTCATTATCACTCCATTACTTCATTTCTCCCATCCCATCACATATCTCTCTCATTTTCTCACCTTAAATTCGAACCCTAGGTTCGAAATTTTTTATAAAAAAAAGAGGGGAAAAACACGAGCAAGGCACACATCTTAGGTTACTTTTGGCTCTTATCATCAACAACAACAACAAGGAGGTTTCATCTAGAGTATTTTCATACTCTAGTTGGGTATTTTCTAAAACCCTAATTTTATAACTTTGTTATTTTAAACTTATTTCGAATCTTAGGTTTTCATTTATACTTTGCAATTGTGTGTTGAATTTTTGAGTCCCTAATTGTATAGTCTTAGATTGTTGTTTTGTTTTGTGTTGGTTGAATTTTGTGACTTGGATTTGTGTTGGTGAATTTTTTCTGTTGTGATTTTGTGAACTTGAGGCACTTGGGTTTAGGCCTCTTGTTCATTGACTAGTTAGGGAAGTAATCTAGTTGGATTTTTTTTTTTAGTTAGTTTTCGGCCCTAATTTGATCAATCATGTCTGAGCCCCATAAAAAGAAAAGAAATGACCGACCCGGTACCTCAGACCAGAACAAACATGAAGATGCACCACCACAACCACCACCACCCATTAGGATTCCACAGGCCAATCGGGCCAAGTATGATAACTTGTTGAGGTGAACATTTCTCCCTACCCGATTTTACGATGCGCGCCCTTGTCTAGCGCTACAGATCACCATGGAAATGCAAACCCTGTTCACAAACTTTGGGTGGGAGAACCTGACTGACCCCAACATGGCTGATTACACATACCCACCTTTGGCCTGTGAATTCCCTAGCACCTGGACCTATACTGAGAAAGTGTCCACCACTAACGTACCGGAATACCAACTATCATTCCGATTGTTCAATGATCGACATACAATTACCATTTCCCAGCTAAATGAATTTCTAGGATGTGACCCGGCCAACCCCATTATTGATTTTAGTCCTAAAAACTTTCCAGACTTTAACCTGCTTGCCTTTTGGCATGCGATTACGGGTGTGGATCGTTTTGAGTCTACATGGGCGGTTGCCAGCGCGATCCATCACCTTGCCCTCCAACTGTTTCATCGGTTGTTGACCTACTCAATCTTCTCCAAAAAGGAGGTTGGGAAGATCAACAAGGATGAGTTGCTTTGTATTTACTTAGCAACAACTCCATCCCCGTTGGGTAAGGTGAACACGGGTCACTTGTTGGTCAAGCGTATGCTTACCCAAACAAGAGAGCCCAAGATGACCGATGACATCACATTAGGAGGCTTTGTGACTATCATAGCTAGGAAACTGGGGTATTCGCACTTCATTGATCAATTAGAAAATTTTCTGAAACCCGGTATTTTGAGAAATACGATTTCGTCAACCAGTCTTTGTGACGACTCGACTCACTTAAACCGGCGCCGAAGAAACCTACTAGTCGAATTGTCAGTTCTAATCAAACTAACATACGGAAATTAAAACAAAACCTCAAATTATTATTTACTAAATCCAAAAGTACAACACCCACAAGATTGTACGAAAACTAAACCCAAATATCAATAATACTAAAAACAGTATTAACTCCAAAACCATGTCAGAGTTAGAAAATACGAACTACAACTACGATAGTCCAAACTAGAATCGTAAAACAACCTAAACAAGTACAAATAACTTCGGCACTCACCCAACCCAAAGCTAAGCAAGAAGATCATCATCAGAATTTTCTGAAACTAAACAACAGTCCACCGTCAGTGGCGAATAACATAACTGTCCCACCCTAACGGGGATACACATGGCCATAGCAAAAATCAAACAATCAAATCAAACACTCAATCATATCATCATGACATACATAACATAACCATAACGATAATGACACTATACAATGAACAACAATATTAACTTGACTAACTTCAGTTATTATCTTAATATTACTTAATCTTTGGCGCAATCATTTACATATTTGACCGGACTATGCACGTACGAACGCATCTTAAGCGAACGAACTTTCTACTATGCCAGGATTGAGAATCTTACTCCCAACCCCATGAAGCCCATCTTACGGGAAATTCATATCAAGAGACGACATAGTAAGATCTCCAAACCGCGGATAGGATAGGGGCAACGTCTTAACCCAATTCTTAGAATCTTACTCTAAGATTAGGCGTCTAATAGTAAAATCAAGCTAATGTTTAAACTTTTATTTACATTCTTAGTTAATCTTAAGTTGCATCTTACGCCTTGACTCAAGACTAACATGTAAATCATCAATCTTTGATCCTCATAAACCATTCTTTATACTTTCTTTATCTTTTCTATGACTTCTTTAAACCTTTCTTTAAACTTCTTTAAAACTTTCTTTAAACTTAACTTAAATACTTTAATCAAGACTCGGCCAATAACTCATCATGAATCATAAAGAACTCAACAAGATTCATAAAGAACTCAACATGATTATCAAGAAATCATAAAGAACTCATCCTCATAATCATCAAAATCACGCAAGTCATCAACAAAGTTCAACCTCAATTTCATCAGCTTATATGCATCAAAACTTCATGAAACTTGAACATGATCATCAACAAACATGAATTATCATAAGTAATCATAGTGTACATAGAATCATGGCATGATCATCATAAAACAACCACCCAAAATCAGCCCAAGTTCACGCATAAACAAAGGTCATATTCATCAATTTCGGTCTAATCTAATCATCTAATTTACCCTATGAATCATAGTATACGAACTAGGATTTGGATAGTATGTTACCTTATGAAATATAAACACGAAAATAACCAAAAACTTACTGCCCGGAAAAGTAATCACATGGCCCTAAACCATGCAGCAACATGCCACAGCACGGCTTCAACCCACTCGAACACGGGCTCCACGCACGGACCCCCACGCACGGCCTTCAACACGAACACCCTCTTAAACACGACCTTCAACACGGCCAGCCACGAACCACACGATCCAAACGAGTGAAACCCAAAAACCCAACCCGAACTAGAAGTCTTGAACAAAGACAATGAAAGCTAATGTGTTTTTAGTCACTTAAAGATCAATGGAGTTTGAATCTTTAAGTTTGGGTTTTGAAATAATGATGAACAAATGATGGGTGTTCATAAGCCAAAATAGGCGTGGAAATGGAGAGCAAAGATGGAGAGAGAGTTTTGGCTTTTGATTGTGGCAAAGGTGATTAAATGAGCAAATGAATGTTTAAGCCTTACTAACTCTTCTATTTATAGAAGTTAGTTAAGGTGTGAACATGAGGCAAGTGGCAAACCAAGCCTCACAAAGAGAGAGAGAGAGAGTCGGCCATGGCTTAATAAAATGGGCCAAAAGATCACTTGGGCCATTTGCACTAAATCATGACTAATCATGATTAAATTCGCACTTGGCCCAAAACTAAATTAATTAATTAGAAAATTAAAATAAAATTCTAATTAATTAAAATAAAATAAAAGAAATAATAAATCATAAAATAGTCACATTCAAATAATAAAAATAGTCCAAATAAATTTAGACCATGCACAGAATAAAAATAATTACAAACACGATAAACAACAAAATAGCCCAAAATCTGGGGCGTTACAATCTCCCCTCCTTAATGAAATTTCGTCCCGAAATTTAAAGCAAAGGAGACTGCTCACCACGGAACTCCGGGCTCGGCACTCATAGAAGTCAGACGAACTCTGACGGAATTACGACTCCTACTGAAGCTCAATCGATTCTTGCGACTCAGTGCGTTAGCGACTAAGTTCGCCTTGCCTTTGCAATAATTAAGCGTCAGGTCGCAATCCTTAATAAGCTCAAGCCATCGTCGCTGCCTCATATTGAGGTCCTTCTGAGTGAAGATGTACTTGAGACTCTTATGATCCGTGAATACCTCACACGAACCACTATAGAGATAGTGCCTCCAGATTTTAAGCGCGAATACTACAGTTGTTATCTCCAAGTCATGCGTGGGGTAGTTACGCTCGTGCACCTTCAGCTGCCTCGATGCATAAGCGATGACCTTCCCACCTTGTATTAGCACACAACCTAGGCCACTCTTAGATGCATCATTACAGACCTCGATATCCTCCTCATCGTTCGGAAGGGTAAGAATAGGAGCAGATACTAATCTTTGTTTCAACTAAACCTCAAATTATTATATACTAAATCCAAAAGTACAACACCCACAAGATTGTACGAAAACTAAACCCAAATATCAATACTACTAAAAACAGTATTAACTCCAAAACCATGTCAGAGTTAGAAAATACGAATTACAACTACGATAGTCCAAACTAGAATCGTAAAACAACCTAAACAAGTACAAATAACTCCGGCACTCGCCCAACCCAAAGCTAAGCAATAACCTCATCATCAGAATTTCCTGAAAATAAACAACAGTGCACCGTCAGTGGCGAGTAACATAACTGTCCCACCCTAATGGGGATAGACATGGTCATAGCATAAATCAAACAATCAAATCAAACACTCAATCATATCATCATGACATACATAACATAACCATAACGATAATGACACTATACCAATGGAAAATAGTATTAACTTGACTAACTTCAGTTATCATCTTAATATTACTTACGGACTATGCACGTACAAACGCATCTTACGCGAACAAACTTTCTACTATGCCAGGATAGAGAATCTTACTCCCAACCCCATGAAACCCATCTTTCGGGAAATTCATATCAAGAGTCGACATAGTAAGATCTCCAACTATCCCAATACCGCGGATAGGATAGGGGCAACGTCTTAACCCAATTCTTAGAATCTTACTCTAAGATTAGGCGTCTAATAGTAAAATCAAGCTAATCTTTAAACTTTTATTTACATTCTTAGTTAATCTTAAGTTGCATCTTACGCCTTGCCTCAAGATTAACATGTAAATCATCAATCTTTGAACCTCATAAACCATTCTTTATACTTTCTTTATCTTTTCTTTGACTTCTCTAAACCTTTCTTTCAACTTCTTTAAAACTTTCTTTAAACTTAACTTAAATTCTTTAATCAAGACTCGACCAAGAACTCATCATGACTCATAAAGAACTCAACAAGATTCATAAAGAACTCAACAAGATTATCAAGAAATCATAAAGAACTCATCCTTATAATCATCAAAATCACGCAAGTCATCAACAAAGTTCAACCTCAATTTCATCAAGTTATATGCATCAAAACTTCATGAAACTTGAACATGATCATCAACAAACATGAATTATCATAAGTAATCATAATGTACATAGAATCATGGCAAGATCATCATAAAACAACCACCTAAAATCAGCCCAAGTTCACGCATAAACAAAGGTCATATTCATCAATTTCGGTCTAATCTAATCATCTAATTTACCCTATGAATCACAGTATACCAACTAGGATTTGGATAGTATGTTACCTTATGAACTATAGACACGAAAATAACCAAAAACTTGCTGCCCAGAAAAGTAATCACATGGCCCCAAACCACGCAGCAACACGCCACAGCACGGCTTCAACCCACTCGAACACGGGCTCCACGCACGGCCTTCAACACGGCCAGCCACGAACCACACGAACCAAACGAGTGAAACCCAAAAACCCAACCCGAACTAGAAGTCTTGAACAAAGACAATGAAGGCTAATGTGTTTTTAGTCACTTAAAGATCAATGGAGTTTGAATCTTTAAGTTTGGGTTTTGAAATAATGATGAACAAATGATGGGTGTTCATAAGCCAAAATAGGCGTGGAAATGGAGAGCAAAGATGGAGAGAGAGTTTTGGCTTTTGATTGTGGCAAAGGTGATTAAATGAGCAAATTAATGTTTAAGCCTTACTAACTCTTCTATTTATAGAAGTTAGTTAAGGTGTGAACATGAGGCAAGTGGCAAACCAAGCCTCACAAAGAGAGAGAGAGAGCCGGCCATGGCTTAATAAAATGGGCCAAAAGATCACTTGGGCCATTTGCACTAAATCATGACTAATCATGATTAAATTCGCACTTGGCCCAAAACTAAATTAATTAATTAGAAAATTAAAATAAAATTCTAATTAATTAAAATAAATTAAAAGAAATAATAAATCATAAAATAGTCACATTCAAATAATAAAAATAGTCCAAATAAATTTAGACCATGCACAGAATAAAAATAATTACAAACACGATAAACAAGAAAATAGCCCAAAATCTGGGGCGTTACAGTCTTTCATTAAGAACACCAGCCGGGATGGCACACAAAGTGCCCTGGTCCGCGGGAGACACCACTATTACTTGCCTAATCCCGAGATAACCAGGTTTGATCAGGATAACCCATTCATCATCCCCGCGGAACCCGTAGCCCAGCGTGTTGCAGATTTATTTCAGGGGCCCCCGGTTGTTATTGTCGAGGAAGTCGAACAACCAGCACCAGAACCACCACAAGCACAACCCATCCCAACCCAGCCGCAATTTGACTTTGCGGTCGCCTTCGAGGCCCTGTCACAGCAGCAAAACGCTGCCTATGCGTCTATTAATGCTAACACTATGGAGATGCGTTCTGACTGGAACTGTCTCCGTATACAAACTGACCAGATGTACGACTATCACGTGTCGGAAGGTCACTTCTTACGACACCCTTCTCTCCCCCCCCCCCCAGGATGACCCAAAGCTCTAGACCTCTCCATCCGTAGCCTTGGGACGATGCTTTCGTTCCAGCTTGGGGGGGTTTAGACCCTTTGGGTCCGGTTACCTTTTTGTTGTTTGGACCCGTAGCTAGTGAGGGTGAAGCACTAGAGCCTCGATCGAGGCATGATTTCGGTAGCGGTAAAGGCGCTTTAATAGTGTCAATGGTGCACCTGGTCTACAGGTTTCCCGACAAACAGAATCATGTCCTCTACAGGTAAGTTCTCACTTGTATTTAAGTGAACCTGGGGTTTAGAACGCTTATGCGTTCTTATAATCGTGGTCTTGGGATAGAGGAGCTAGCTTGGGGGAGCTGCTCTTGGGGTATGTTTGATTGTGCTTGTTTGTGGTTGTGTTTCTTAGTGTGTGTGATAATATAGTGGTCATTGGGGCGATATCCAGGTCCTGCTCCCGTTTTGAAAATCCAAATGCATTTTACTGCTTTGCATACTAGTTTATTTTTCTAGTTTATTTTTCTTTTCTTATTTTCCTTAGTTTCTTTTTATTAGTTTTTGCATACTAGTTTATTTTTGTAGTTTATTTTCTTTTATTTTTCTCCATTTTTGCATGTAGCTTATTTTCGTAGTTTATTTTCTTTTTTCCCTTTTATTTTTCTAGGTTTAGTCGTCTCCCGATGACGTAACTAGGGGAATCCTTATAGGGACTTTTCTTTCCTTTAGAGTCTCGAGTCTGCACAATTTTCAATGCTTTTTACTAACTCTTAGGATAGAATACTTTTCCCTTTTAGGAGAACCCTTAAGGACTAGATGTGTATCCAGGTCGGTTTGTGGTACGAGGTTGTCCCTTGTTTAGTTGACGTTGAGTCTGTAGTTTTTGAACCTAGGTCATGAGGTTTCGAGCTCCTGCCTTAATTAGACCCTTTTAAGGTTATTCATTTCTGAGCGTCGCATTGTATCCCTCGTCGGTTTTAGTTTATCTGTTTCTTTTGGCTCTGATTTTTAACTTGTGAATTGCTACCGCCCTTTCGAGACTTGGAACATGATTTAGGCACCATCTTACATCATAACATCGAGTTTATTTTCGGTCCTTGTAAATTTTGTAGTAGTGTAATTTTTTTAGTATTATAACTCCTCTAAAAAAAATATTTAATTAATTATGTTTATTATGTCGTGTTTTTATTTCTAATTGTTTATACACTTGTTTTTTTTTTGTTTCATAAAAAATAAAAAAAATAAAAAATGTACATAATCAGAGAAGGAGATAGTAGTTTTCTTAGCCGACCAGTGTCCTGTTGTAAATTATCCTAACGGTCGGTCATGAGTTATTTGTAGTTTCAGACCTTGTACGTAAGATGCTATGACCTTAAGCCCTATTGATTTCATGTTCTCGAAAGGTCTCATATTTGGTATGCGGCGTCACTTGTCAAATTTCGAGAGACGCTAACTCCGGCGAGACGTGAGTGTCCTTTCCTTTGATCTTCATGACTCCCTCACGGAGTATTTTTCCCGCCACCGACTTATGTCTGAGATTATTCAAGGGTGTTTGACGGTTGTTAGGTTGTTTAGGCTTGGATACCTCGTAGTCCCTTAAGGTTCTAATGTGTGAAAGGTTTCAGTCCTTAGTTTAGTTAGTTCCTAGCATTGAGTTTTGTGCGCCTTAAGACTGTAATAGGAGTCCTTAGTCCGTTGTATAATTCCTCTCCTGAGGGATTTGTCGAACTCTTCGTGCGGTAATTGCTTGGGGACAAGCAACGAGCTAGCTTGGGGGAGTTTGATAGTCTGTATTTGGTAGGCCGTTTATGTCGTTAAAAATAAAAGACTTATCAAAAGTAATTTTCTCCTACTCTCCAATTACAACTAGTGTAAAGGGCAAGTAAGGTTCGTATCCACAGAGAACGGATTTATATTGATTTAATTGTGTTAATAAATATTTGGATTATTAAAGGGGAGAATCACTAATTCCTTAGTGATAATGGTAAAAAAGGGGGGAATTGGAGATTTTAGTGAAAAGAAACTAACAACTAAATGATTACGGGAAAATTCTAGTTCTAAAGAATCTTAGGATTCGGTTACAACGACTCTAACTCAGCTAATTGAATTAGACTCTCAATTACCAAACCACTTCAATACTCAATTAATTATTGACAAGAGTAAACTCTTGTAGTCCCCTTAATTAGCTAGACAAGATAAATCGTAAATTGCCTAAAACCCTTAATGTTCAAAGAACACGCAGTGAACAAAAGCTTTAAGAACGAAGACACAATAAGAACGCAATTGTTTGGAGAATACGCAATAAACAATTAACGTTTAAACAAGCTCTACTAAATTGTTCACAATAAGAATACGCTTAAGCATTAACAAGATTGTAACGACCCAACTTTTCTAGGCTGTCGATTTGCGAAGGAAATCGACAAATGGATCATTACCAACATCAAATCTAACAATAATATTATAATTAAAGTCTAAAATCCTTTTTATTAGATAATAACTGAAATATTAATCCCAAAAGTAAATAAATAATACTTAGTTTACATAATTAATGAAATCTTTCCCAACAGGCTGGGAACAGCTAACTAATAAACTAAAGAAAATACTCAAAACAAACTACGGTTTCACTAAATAACTCCAAAACTCACAACCCGAGCCGACGTAAGCCCATTCTAAACCTCAACATCTTCACATGAAATGGGGGGGGTCCACCGTCAGTGGCGAGTAACTAGGCTGTCCCGCTTAAATGAGGGACCGTTAACCACATAATAGCATAGAATCAACCATGAAAACCATACAAAATACATGGAAATACGTACAAGACTATATACGGAATGCGTATAAAAATGCGTACAAAAATACGTATAAAAATACGTACATAAATACATACAGAATACGTACAGAATACGTATGAAAATATGTACAAAAATACGTATAAAATTCGTATAAAATACCTGCAAAATACGGTTAGGATACATACAAAATACGTGTACAATTCAGGTACAAAATACGTACATCATACAAATACATATACGTATAACGTACAAACACGAATACATACAACGTACTAATTCAAATACGTACAACATACAAATTTCAGACGTACACAGCGGAAGACCTAATATTACAGCATAATACATATATATTCGAAATTCACATAAGTACATACCTACAATCAACCTTCCATTAAATACATATCTTATCATATCATGTCATTTCGTTTCATGTCAAAAATACCTTATCTTATCATATTCAAATCATAATATTGGACAGGTCTTTATAGCTCGTTGTGGATCCCGTGTGCACCGCAACTTTCCTAAAACATGCCGGGGTGAACTCGTGTATTCAACCCGTAGCCCTCCTTTGCAAGAACTAAGCCTAAGCTATGGCCATAACCCTAAATAGCAGCTCGTGTACTATTACTTAGACGACTACATATTCTAGAATCAAGAACTGCGCAGATACCGCAGTCTGGCAGTGGCAACGACTTAACCCGATTAATGACTCATGTATCACCAAAGGGGCGTCTGTAATATATATTATCTTTTCTAAAGGCCATCGTGAGACTACTATTTCTTTTAATGTCTTTTTTAGAGGCCATCTTGAGACCACTAATTATTATCATGTTCTAATTTCCCTTTTGTCATATTATTACTTCCCTTTATATTGCAACTTATCCCTACTTACCCCTTTAATTATAATAATAATAATAATAATAATAATAATAATAATTCCTAAAATTATTCTAATATTATTATAAGTCAAGAATTAAATTAAAATTGATCAAAATCAAAGAGGGTCCATTTGACATTTCCATTATCAACATAATAATTAAACAAATTCACCAAATCATCATATAAACATTTCAAATAATCATATAAAATAACAATTAACTACATAAATTGCCTAAAACATGATAAAAATTCTGTTTTCCATACTTTAGTCCACTCGAAAATTTTATGACAAAAATACCGGAAATTTACATAATTAATTAAATAAATATGATTATCAATAATTCATAACAACTTAATATTAGACATTAAAATTATTCTATAAACACAATATATCAAGATTAATTATAAAAACAAGATCAAAATCATTCTTTTGTACACACATATCACACGGCATTTTGGGCATAATAATATTATCGAGATTAAATTCAAGAATTCAAAATGTCATGGTATAATTAAAGACAAGATCACCTAATAATTCAAGATTAATCAAGATTCAACATAAAAATCAGATTTTCATACTCTAAAATTATTCTAACCACTCGGCATTATCAAAAGTAAGAACAAATAATATTTCTTTTAATTCAAGACTTAAACACATCAATTTAAACATCAAGGTTGACCATATAAATTCAAGAAAGTTACATAAATAATATGATCATCATGCTCATCACACTCGACATTTGTAAAATAAATCAAGAACAAATTTTCAATAATTTTATACAATCATATAACATAATTATACCATTAAATAAATTAATATATGCATAGAATTAATAAAACAATTAGAGATTTATCATAGAAATTACACAAAATAATCAAGGAAAATTACATAATAATTCATCATATGGTTCGACAATTTACTAGGTGAACATGATACAATTCCTAATCGTTTTCATGATTTAAACCTAATTAACTATGTAATTAACTAACCCAAATGTAAGAGGAAAAGTCTAGTTACCTGATTCGCTACAAAATTCTAAGAAAAATCACCTCTTTTGGCTAGGGAGGCTCACGGCTAAGAGGAAGAAAAAAAATAGAGTTTTTGGAGTTTTCTTTTAGAGCTTTTGATAATAAGGCAAAAGTTGTAACATGAAAGGTTTTAGTTAAATAAATAAATTATATAAAAAAAAAAAAAACAAAACAACCACACAACTAGGGAAATAGCCGTGAGGTTAGAGGAGGAGAAGGAAGGGGAGAAAAATTAGGGGACTTGGTAATTAGGGTAGACTAGGTTTTTGCAATTCAAAATAATTAATTTAATTAATTAAATACTAAAATAAATATTAATTAAACAATTATTGAAATAGCAAATAATTGAAAAAAAAAGGAAACAAAAATATACCCTTGGCCAAATGAAGGGCCGGCCTAATCGGAAAGGAAATGGGTCATGGGACCCGGTTTCCGGATAAGATTTGACAAAAAAAAAAACAAACAGTCCAATTATACGGGCCCTCTTGGACTTAGAATAGTAAAATAACATTAATAACCGCGAAATTTTCTGGCCCTAAATTTCGGGTTATTACAGTCACCCCTCCTTAAATAAAATTTCGATCTCGAAATTTACTTAACGAACTCAAAACATACACAGAAAAAAAGCACACAAACACAACAAAACAAAATAAACCAATAACTAATCCAACTTCATACCTGCTTCAAAAAGCTCGGGATACTTATCCCTCATTGCAGCTTCCGTCTCCCAGGTAGCCTCTTCGAACTTCGGGCTACGCCAGAGTACCTTAACCAAAGGCACCACCTTACGTCGCAACATCCGATCCTGGCGGTCTAAAATCTGCACTGGCCTCTCTTCAAAGGTTAAGTTCGGCTCGATCTCTGACGATTCCACCGGAATAATGTGAGAAGGATCATTCACGTATTTCCGTAACTGAGACACATGGAATTCATCATGAACCCTCGATAGATCCGGAGGCAACGCCAACCGATAAGAAACCTCACCAACCCGCTCTAGAATCTCATATGGCCCTATATACTTGGGTCTGAGCTTACCCTTCTGGCCAAATCGGACCACACCCTTCATAGGAGATACCTTCAGCAAAACCTTATCCCCAACCTGGAACTCCAACGGCTTCCGTCGTCGATCAGCATAAGACTTTTGCCGACTCTGAGCTGCCTGTAACCTTGCCCTGATGATCTTTACCTGCTCAACTCTGTCCCTGATATGATCAGGACCAATCACCAAAGCATCACTGATGTCGCTCCAACAAGTAGGACTACGACACTTGCGCCCATATAACGCCTCATAAGGAGCCATCTTAATACTGGCGTGATAGCTGTTGTTGTACGAAAATTCCACCAAGCTCAAAGATTTAACCCAAGTCTGCTGGAAATCCAACGCACAAGCCCATAGCATATCCTCTAGCGTCTGGATGGTCCGTTCTGTCTGCCCATCCGTAGCTGCGTGAAAAGCCTTACTCAAATTAAGCTTGGTTCCAAAAGCCTCTTGTAACGACTTCCAGAACCGTGACAAAAATCGGGGATCTCGGTCGGACACGATATCCTTAGGCACACCATGTAACCGTATAATCTCCCTCGAGTACGCTTCCGCCATCTTCTCCATCGACCAAGTTATCTTCATCGGAATGAATCGGGCAACTTTAGTCAAATGATCCACGATAACCCAAACAGTATCCAAACCCGTAGATGTCGTAGGTAAGCCCACCACGAAATCCATAGATATGGAATCAAACTTCCATGTGGGTATCGTCAACGGCTTCAACAGTCCACCTGGTCATTGGTGCTCGATCTTAACTTTCAGGCAGGTAAGACATCGTGCAACAAAGTCCGCGACTTCCTGCTTCATCCTCGGCCACCAAAAATATTCCCTCAGGTCCTTGTAGAGTTTCCCACCACCTGGATGCACCGAATAAGGAGTATTGTGAGCTTCTTCCATGATCCGGTTCCTCAGATTCGAATTCCGGGGCACACACCACCTATTACGGAGCAAGAAATTAGTTTCCATTAGGTGAAAACAGTTTACTACAACATTTAACTCCATTACCTGTTACGGAACTTCATACTGCCGTCTGAATCAATCGTGAAGTCTTCTTCCTTGCCTTGAAGTTTGGCTTCACGAATTTTCTCGAGTTGCGGGTCTTCTCTCTGACTCTCCCGTAACTCCTGGTACAAACTGGGCTCCACACTCATAGCACTAAGATAGACTCGTGTGCTACCTGGCATAACCATCTCAATCTCCATCCTGCGAAGATCAGCACAGATCTCCTTAGGTAAAACCGCCACCCTGTTAAGTGAATGGTGATCTTTACGACTAAGGGCATCCGCTACTTTGTTGGCTTTCCCTTCACAATAATCAACTGAGAGGTCGTAGTCCTTGATCAACTCGAGCCATCGTCTCTGTCTCATATTGAGCTCCTTCTGAGTGAAGATGTACCTTAAGCTCTTATGATCGGTGAACAATTTGCAAGTAGCTCCATAGAGATAATGTCGCCAAATCTTCAGAGCGAACACTACAGCAGCCAACTCTAAGTCGTGAGTAGGATAGTTCTGCTCATGAACCTTGAGTTGCCTCGAAGCATACGCAATCACCCTGCCTTCTTGCATCAGAACACAGCCTAGACCTTTCTTGGACGCATCATTGTAGACTTCATAACCCGTACTTTCATTCGGCAATGCTAGAACCGGTGCAGACACAAGACTCTGCTTGAGGGCCTGGAAAGCTTCTTCACACTGATCGGTCCACACATACTTGCAATCCTTGTGCAACAATTTGGTCATAGGTGCTGCTACCTTAGAGAAATCTTTCACAAATCTCCGATAGTAACCTGATACAGAAAATTCCACAGGTAAGTATTCATGCATAGACAATATAATAGCTATATTAAATACTTCAAGTTACCTGCTAGGCCAAGAAAACTTCGAACTTCAGCCACATTCTTAGGACTGTGCCATTCCACAACCGCCTTAACCTTGGCTGGATCTACCTTGACACCGTCCGCATTAATCACATGCCCTATAAAGGCTACTTCCTTGAGCCAAAACTCGCACTTAGACAGCTTTGCGAACCACTTCTGAGCCCGTAAGACATCTAGCACCAGACGTAAATGTTGAGTGTGCTCTTGTTCACTCTTCGAATAGATAAGAACATCATCGATGAACACCACCACACACATCCAAGAGATGATGAAAATTCCGGTTCATCTGATCCATGAATAAAGAGGGAGCATTGGTCAAACCGAACGGCATCACCTCAAACTCATAGTGCCCGTATCTAGTGCGAAACGCGGTCTTCGGTATATCTTCCGGCTTCACTGGAATCTGATGATACCCCGACCTGAGATCAATCTTGTAAAACACACTGGCTCCCTTCAGCTGATCAAATAAATCTTCAATCCTGGGCAAAGGATACTTGTTCTTGATGGTCACCTTGTTAAGTTCCCGGTAATCTATACATAGACGCATACTGTCATCCTTCTTCTTGACGAACAATACCGGAGCACCCCAAGGAGACACACTGGGTCTTATGAAACCCTTGTCGATCAGATCCTGCAACTGAACCTTCAACTCCTTCAACTCTGCAGGAGCCATACGATATGGAGCCTTCGAGATCGGAGCAGTTCCGGGCACCAAATCGATAGTGAACTCCACTTCTCGTTCCTGTGGTATCCCTGGCAACTCTTCTGGGAACACATCGGGATAGTCACGGACCACCGGAATGGCCTCCAACTGTTCTTCCTCAGTCACATCCTTGACCTGACACAGATACACTGTCTCACCCTTGCGCTGCAGACTCTGCATCTTCATCGCGGAGACTATCTTCACACCCCTTCCCACAGGCTTCCCGACATGGGTCACTCTCTTCCCGTTAGGACCACGCAACGTGACAGCCTGATCTTGACATCGGAAAGTCGCTTGATACTTTGCTAACCAATCCATACCCAAGATCACATCGAACTCGATCATCGGAAACTCCTTCAGGTCGTCTTCGAACTGTACCCCCGAGATCACAATAGGAACACTTTTGTATTCCCGAAGACAAGCAAAGTCCTCTCCCGAAAGAAGAGTTATTACAGATTTGACAGGAGACTCTCCCATCAGGTTAGCTTTCACAATAAACAAACTAGCAACAAATGACACAGTAGCACCAGTATCAAAAAGAACATAGGCATCAAAATTATGAACAAGAAAAGTACCCGTGACCACATGTGACGACCCGACTCGCTTAAATCGGCACGGAAGAAACCGACGAGTCGAATAGTTATAACTAACAACCCAAATACGTAAAAATTAAAACAAAACCTCAAGATATTATTATTATAACCCAAAAGTACAAATACCCACAAGTTTGTACAATACTAAACCAAAAGTCAAACTATCAATACTAATATACGCAACTCCAACCACATGTGAGAGTCCAAAACAAATGTATACAAGTTCACTACTATGGATCAATACTATCCAAAACCATAGAATAACAAAAATACAACTAAATCAACATATCGGTGCTCTCCCAACCCAAAGCTAAGCAAGAACCTCATCATCAGAATTACCTGAAAAATAAACAATAGTCCACCATCAGTGGCGAGTAACATAACTGACTCACCCTTACGGGAATACACAAGAACATAGCACAAATCAAAAATCCAAAACATAACATCAAACATGCGAAAATCATCCCAAACCAGACTTGACTCAACTAACTTATCCAAACTTATCTTTGGCGCAATCATTCATAAACTAGACCGGACTATGCACGTACCAACGCATCTTACGCATTCGAACTTTCTACTATGTTAGGAATTGAGAATCTTACTCCCAAGTCCCGTGAAACCAATCTTACTGGAAATCCACATCCGAAGACAACATAGTAAGACCACCAACTATCCCAATACCGCGGATAGGATAGGGGCAACGTCTTAACCCAAAAACAAAGAATCTTACTCTAAGTTTTAGGCGTCTAGCTACGAAATCAAGCTAATCTTTAACAATCTTTAACTCTTTAATCCGAAGTTTCCTCACTTAGTTACCTCTTAAGTTGCATCTAACGCCTTGACTTAAGAAAATAACGCGTAAACCAAACATCTTACAACATCTTAACGTTTTCTTTAACTCTTTCTTTAACTTTCTTTAACTTTCTTTAACTTAAAAGACTTAATCAAGAACTTATCAAGACTCATCAAGAACTTAAAGAACTTAACCAAGAATCATAAAGAACTCATCCAAGATTCAAGAACTTCAATCAAGAACTCAATCAAGATTCAAGAACTTCAACCAAGCACTCATCCAACATACATATATCACACGCATAACTCATATATAACCATGAAATTACCAACTTACTATCATCCAAAAATCATCAAACTTTAACATAATCAACATGAACTTAATAACAACATAATCAATCATCAAATTAACATATTCAATCACCAAAATCATCATTAAACCACATAAAATCAAATTTGTAATCATACTTGAAAACATGATCAAACTTCAACATAAACTAATCCTATGCATTTAATTCATACTATGAATCATAGTACACCAATTAAGTTGAGAAAGCATGTTACCTTATTGAAGATTAACACACAAATTCAACACAAACTTGCTGCCCGGAAACTAACACACACGGCTAAAGCCACATGGCACAACACGCACGGCTTCAACACGGTTGCACCACCACGTGAGACACCACGAACACAACCACCACTGCACGGCCTTCACTACGAACACAACCACCACAGCACGAACCCTCACGGACCTGCTGCACGGCTTGGCACACGAGCACACTCGAACACCCACACGTTCAACCCACACAATCAAAAACCCAAAGCCAACCCGAACTAGCAATCTTGATTGGAATTATGGGGATTTAATGAAGGTTTAATCACCTAAAGATCAATGGAGGATTAATCTTTAAGTTTTGGGGTTAAAAAGATGATAAATAATTTTGTGGATGATTATGGCCAAAATGGCGTGGAAGGAGAGAGCAAATGGAAGGAAGTGTTTGATCTTTTAATGGCAAAGGCATAAGATGGCTATTTAGCAAAATGAGCAAAAGCCTTACTAACTTCTCTATTTATAGAGGTTAGTTAAGGTGTGAATGCATGGCAAGTGGCAAATCAAGCCACTAATCATTAAGGGGGCCGGTTTTCATGAGGCCAAAATGGGCTTTCGTGAACAATTGGGCTAATTTATAAAAATTGCATGATTAATCATGCCTAAATTGATTTAGCCCAAAATATTAAATAATTAATTAGAAAATTAAATAATAAAAATTCTAATTAATTAAATAATAATTAAAATAAATAATAATAACTGCAAATAAAATAATTCGAATTAAATCGAAATTATTCACATAAAATAAAATAAATAGTTCAAAAATAAATTTGAACTATACATAGCATCACATAAATACACATAAACTTATGGCAGAAATACCGTAAAAATTAGGGTCGTTACAACCTCCCCTCCTTAAAGAAATTTCGTCCCGAAATTTAAGGCAAAGGAGATCGCTCACCCTCAAACAACTCCGGATACTTCTGCCTCACGGACGCCTCTGTCTCCCAAGTCGCCTCCTCATGGTGTTGATTTCTCCACAACACCTTGACGAGCTGGACTTGCTTACGCCGAAGGGTCCTCACTTCCCGATCCAAGATCTGGACGGGTCGCTCCTCAAAAGTCAGATTCGGCTCAAACGTGGCCGACTCCACTGGAATAATGTGGGTAGGATCATGTACATATTTCCTTAGCTGGGAAACATGCAATACGTTATGCACACTAGATAAACTAGGTGGTAAAGCCAATCGGTACGCCACCTCCCCAACTTGTTCCAGTATCTCGTAAGGTCCCACATATTTCGGTCGGAGTTTCCCCTTCTGACCGAAGCGTGCCACTCCCTTGAATGGTGAAACCTTAAGCAAGACTTTGTCACCTACCTCGAAAGCCAGCGGTCTACATCGATTATCGGCGTAGGATTTCTGACGACTCTGAGCGGTCTGCATCTTAGACCGGATGACTCGAACCTTCTCGATAGTATCGCGTACCATCTCAGGTCCCAAAGCCACAGAATCACTAATATCATTCCAACATATAGGACTCCGACATTTCCTGCCATACAAGGCCTCGTACGGAGCCATCTCGATGCTGGAGTGATAGCTATTGTTATAGGATAACTCTATCAAGCAGAGCATACGTACCCAAGAATGATGGTACTCCAGAATACATTCTCGAAGCATATCCTCCAAAGTCTGGATGGTCCTCTCAGTCTGACCATCAGTTGCCGCATGAAAAGCGGTGCTCAACTTCAGCTTCGTCCCAAAGGCTTCCCGAACTGATTTCCAGAAACGAGACAGAAATCTCGGATCCCGATCAGAAACAATCTCCCTCGGAACTCCGTGAAGTCGGATAATATCCTGAGTGTACGCCTCTGCTAGACGCTCCATAGACCAGGTCATCTTCATCGGAATGAATCTAGCGACCTTGGTCAACCTATCCACTATGACCCAAATAGCATTCAAGCCATTACAGGTAGGTAGGCTAACCACGAAGTCCATAGATACCGACTCAAATTTCCAGGTCGGAATAGGTATTGGCTGCAACAGACCTCCTGGTCTCTGATGCTCGATTTTAACCTTCTAACAGACAAAACATCGAGCTACAAACTCTAGTACGTCCCTCTTCATCTTAGGCCACCAAATTTGGCCCTTGAGGTCCTGGTATAACTTGTTACCTCCAGGATGAACAAAGTAGGGCGAGCTATGTGCCTCAGACATAATTCTGTTACTAAGATCAGAACAGTCCGGTACACACCACCTCCCTCGGAATCGCAGACTACCATCGGAAGGGATCTCGAAACCTACGGCTTTGCCTTGCCGCAGAGCCTCTCGAATCCTAGCTAACTGTGGGTCGTTCTGCTGACCCTCGCGTAATTCCTGAATCAGATCAGGTTCGGCACTCATAGATGTCAGACGAAGTCTGACGGAACTACGGCTTCTACTGAAGCTCAAGCGATGCTTACGACTCAGTGTATCTGCGACCAAGTTCGCCTTGCCCTCGCAATAGTAAAGCGTCAGGTCGTAGTCCTTAATCAGCTCAAGCCATCGTCTCTGCCTCATATTGAGGTCTTTCTAAGTAAAGATGTACTTGAGGCTCTTGTGATCCGTGAATACTCTACACGAACCGCCATAGATATAGTGCCTCTAGATTTTGAGCGCGAACACTACAGCCGCTAACTCCAAGTCATGCGTAGGATAGTTACGCTCGTGCACCTTCAATTGTCTCGATGCGTAAGCGATGACTTTCCCGCCTTGCATGAGCACACATCCTAGGCCACTCTTCGAAGCATCACTATAAACCTCGAATTCTTCCTCATCGTTCAGAATGGTAAGAATAGGAGCAGAGACTAATCTCTGTTTCAACTGCTGAAACGCTTGCTCGCAAGCCTCCGTCCAAACGAATCGGACCTCCTTCTGTAGGAGACTAGACATCGACCTAGCAATTTTGGAGAAGTCCTGGACGAATCGTCGATAGTATCCGGCCAATCCCAGAAAACTACGAATCTCCGCCACATTTCTTGGGCTACTCCAGTCAACTATGGCCTTAATCTTAGCCGGGTCTACCTTAATGCCGTCCTTACTAATCACGTGACCTAGAAATGCTACTTCGCGAAGCCAGATTTCACACTTGGAGAGTTTCGCGAACCACCTATGACTACGCAATATCTCAAGTACCATCCGGAGATGTTCCGTATGCTCAGACTCATCTCTCGAATAGACTAAGATATCGTCTATAAATACTACGACACATTTATCGAGTAAGTGGTGAAACGTCCGGTTCATCTGGTCCATGAACACGGCTGGCGCATTAGTGAGGCGAAAGGGCATCACCTCGAACTCGTAGTGGCCGTATCTAGTACGAAAAGCAGTTTTCGGAATGTCTTCTTTCTTGACTGGAATCTGGTGATATCCAGATCGAAGATCTATCTTCGAAAACACTCCTGCTCCTCGCAACTGATCGAACAGGTCCTCAATCCTAGGCAACGGGTACTTATTCTTGATAGTTACCCGATTCAACTCTTGGTAGTCTATGCACAGGCGCATACTACCATCTTTCTTCTTCACGAAGAGCACAGGTGCTCCCCACGGAGAAACGCTTGGCCTAATGAAGCCCTTATCGATCAAATCCTGGAGTTGAGTTTTTAACTCTTGCAACTCCGATGGTGCCATCCGGTAAGGTGCCTTCGAAATCGGCGTTGTCCCGGGTACTAAGTCGATATGAAACTCGACATCGCGCTCGGGTGGAACTCCCGGTAGCTCATCAGGAAATACGTCTCTGAAATCCATCGCTACAGGTATATCGTCCAACAGACGCTCCACTGTCAAGTCCCTTACTTGACATAGGTACACCATATCGCCCTTATGGCGATGCTTCCTCATTTTCAAGGCAGAGATTACCTTTACTCCTTTCTTAAGGACGAACCCAGAGTAGGTAACTCGGTTGCCCTGAAGTCCTCGGAATGTCACTGACTGATCTCGGCAACGAATGATCGCTCGATACCTCGACAGCCAGTCCATACCAAGTATGACGTCGAACTCCATCAGCGGGAACTCCTTCAGATCAGCCGTCGCTTGCTCCCCAGCTATCACGATGGGCACTCCTCGGAACTCGCGCTGACAAATAAAATCCTCTCCGGAAGGGAGAGTAATAACTGAACTAACAGGAAAGCTGCCACGAAGATTAGACCTCGAGGCAAAACTACTAGCCACAAAAGAGACAGTAGCACCAGAATCAAACAATACTAAAGCTAACACACCAGAGACAAGAAATCTACCTGATACGACGTCAGGCTGAACCTCGGCCTCCGCCTCGGCCATACAGTAGACTCGGTTCTTCATCGGAGTCTTCGTCGATGCCGGAAGCTGCTTAACCTCAGAGTCTGACTTCCTCTCGGGGCATACTGACGCCTTATGGCCTTCCTTCCTGCAGATATAACATGCTATGGGCGAACCATCACACCGCTTCCCTGGATGGAAGTCTCGGCCGCATCCTCTGCACTTCGAGCCATCGAAACCTTTATGCGAACTTGTGGTCGGAGGGGTACTGCTAGGTGCGCTGAATCGGGGCTTCTTAAATGAAGCTGTCGTCGTCGGAACCGGAGCTCTCTTCTTGCTCGAATCCTCCTCAGCTGTCGATGCCTGAATCTCGAGTGCTATCTCGTAGGCCTGCTGAAACGTCGTTGCTCCACTACTGATCACGTGAACGCAAATCCTCGGATCTAGCTTTTTGATGTAGCGCTTGACCCGATCCTTCTCTGACGGAACCACAGACGTAGCGAACCTCGACAACTCCGTAAATCTATCGGTGTACGCCTGAACAGTCATCTTACCCTGTGTAAGAGTAAGAAACTCCTCCTGTTTCTACCACCGCAACTCGTCGGGGTAGAAACGCTCCTGGACCTTATCGACGAACTCGGTCTACGACATCGAATGCAACGGCAAGTACGCGTCCTTAGCTAACGTCCACCAGTTATCGGCCTCTCCACGTAAGTAATATGCGGCGATCGGCACCTTCTCGTGCTCGGGAAAAAACGTCGCGTCGAAGAGCTTCCCAATCTCGCGGATCCAACTCTCCAAAGTAGTGGGGTCGGCAACCCCGTCATAAGTCGGAGGTCGATGACGTGCGATACGATCGAACGTCGACTGCGTACTCGGCGTATGACGACTATGATGCGCCAACGTAAGGATCACCTCCTCGAGTGCCCGCAACCTCTGTCGTCCAGTACTCAACCGGCGAGGTGTAGACATGCTGCAACGCATCACAACAAAAAGACATACCAAGAATGCAATGTCAGTCATATACCCCACCACAGTCAAGTGTACAAAATAAAGAGAAAAAAAGAAAATAGAAAAGATCTTATCCCGGTCTTTCTACCCAACTCTTCTCCCTTTACTTAACCTAGAATTTGGGTTTAATCACTCGGGAATAGTAAAGCTCTCAACTCCCGGGTTTAACTCAAATCCTAAAACTTCACTTAAAACCTATTCGACTCTGATACCAACTGTGACGACCCGACTCGCTTAAATCGGCGCGGAAAAAACCGACGAGTCGAATAGTTATAACTAACAACCCAAATACGTAAAAATTTAAACAAAACCTCAAGATATTATTATTATAACCCAAAAGTACAAATACCCACAAGTTTGTACAATACTAAACCAAAAGTCAAACTATCAATACTAATATACGCAACTCCAACCACATGTCAGAGTCCAAAACAAATGTATACAAGTTCACTACTATGGATCAATACTATCCAAAACCATAGAATAACAAAAATACAACTAAATCAACATATCGGCGCTCGCCCAACCCAAAGCTAAGCAAGAACCTCATCATCAGAATTACCTGAAAAATAAACAACAGTCCACCATCAGTGGCGAGTAACATAACTGACTCACCCTAACGGGAATACACAAGAACATAGCACAAATCAAAAATCCAAAACATAACATTAAACATGCGAAAATCATCCCAAAACAGACTCGACTCAACTAACTTATCCAAACTTATCTTTGGCGCAATCATTCATAAACTAGACCGGACTATGCACGTACGAACGCATCTTACGCATTCGAACTTTCTACTATGTTAAGAATTTAGAATCTTACTCCCAAGTCCCGTGAAACCAATCTTACTGGAAATCCACATCCGAAGACAACATAGTAAGACCACCAACTATCCCAATACCGCGGATAGGATAGGGGCAACGTCTTAACCCAAAAACAAAGAATCTTACTCTAAGTTTTAGGCGTCTAGCTACGAAATCAAGCTAATCTTTAACAATCTTTAACTCTTTAATCCGAAGTTTACTCACTTAGTTACCTCTTAAGTTGCATCTTACGCCTTGACTTAAAAAAATAACATGTAAACCAAACATCTTACAACATCTTAACGTTTTTTCTAACTCTTTCTTTAACTTTCTTTAACTTAAAAGACTTAATCAAGAACTTATCAAGACTCACCAAGAACTCATCAAGAACTTAAAGAACTCAACCAAGAATCATAAAGAACTCATCCAAGATTTAAGAACTTCAATCAAGAACTCAATCAAGATTCAAGAACTTCAACCAAGCACTCATCCAACATACATATATCACACGCATAACTCATATATAACCATGAAATTACCAACTTACTATCATCCAAAAATCATCAAACTTTAACATAATCAACATGAACTTAATAACAACATAATCAATCATCAAATTAACATATTCAATCACCAAAATCATCATTAAACCACATAAAATCAGATTTGCAATCATACCTGAAAACATGATCAAACTTCAACATAAACTAATCCTATGCATTTAATTCATACTATGAATCATAGTACACCAATTAAGTTGAGAAAGCATGTTACCTTATTGAAGATTAACACACAAATTCAACACAAACTTGTTGCCCGGAAACTAATACACACGGCCAAAGCCACACGGCACAACACGCACGGCTTCAACACGGTAGCACCACGGTTGCACCACCACGTGAGACACCACGAACACAACCGCCACTGCACGGCCTTCACTACGAACACAACCACCACAGCACGAACCCTCACGGACCTGCTGCACGGCTTGGCACACGACCCACCACACGAGCACACTCGAACACCCACACGTTTAACCCACACGATCAAAAACCCAAAGCCAACCCGAACTAGCAAACTTGATTGGAATTATGGGGATTTAATGAAGGTTTAATCACCTAAAGATTAATGGAGGATTAATCTTTAAGTTTTGGGGTTAAAAAGATGATGAATAATTTTGTGGATGATTATGGCCTAAATGGCGTGGAAGGAGAGAGCAAATGGAAGGAAGTGTTTGATCTTTTAATGGCAAAGGCATAAGATGGCTATTTAGCAAAATGAGCAAAAGCCTTACTAACTTCTCTATTTATAGAGGTTAGTTAAGGTGTGAATGCATGGCAAGTGGCAAATCAAGCCACTAATCATTAAGGGGGCCGGTTTTCATGAGGCCAAAATGGGCTTTCGTGAACAATTGGGCTAATTTATAAAAAATTGCATGATTAATCATGCCTAAATTGATTTAGCCCAAAATATTAAATAATTAATTAGAAAATTAAATAATAAAAATTCTAATTAATTAAATAATAATTAAAATAAATAATAATAACTACAAATAAAATAATTCAAATTAAATCGAAATTATTCACATAAAATAAAATAAATAGTTCAAAAATAAATTTGAACTATACATAGCATCACATAAATACACATAAACTTATGGCAGAAATACCATAAAAATCAGGGTCGTTACACCACATCTGGCTGAGCATCAGCCTCTTCCTGAGTCATGCAGAAGATCCTGTTTCGAACCGGTGCTTGACTAGCTATTGCTGCTGACCGCTTCTTAAGGCAGGATATTGACTTATGACCTGCTTCACCGCAATCGAAGCACACAATAGGAGTCCCATCACACTTCTTACCTGGGTGAAACTCTTTCTTGCAGCCCTGACAGATTCTCGGACCCTGACTCGAAGCTGGACGAGCACTCTGCTGAGGCTTCGGTGTAGACTCGAACCGGGTCTTCTTAGCTGGTGCTGGAGTAGGAACTGAAGCAACCCTCTTCTTAACCGTGTCATCATTAGAAACTGAGCACTGGACCTCTAGAGCTACCTCATAGCCTCCTGAAAAGTTTTCACCCTGCTACTGATCACATGCACCCGGATGCTGGAATTCAGCTTCTTGATGTACCTCTTGACCCGCTCGGCTTCAGAAGGTATGACTGCTGATGCGAACCGAGAGAGCTCTGTGAACTTGTCCGTGTAAGCTTGGACGGACATGCTACCCTGGGTGAAGGAGAGAAACTCTTCTTGCTTTTGCCACTTTAGTTCCTCAAGATAGAACCGATCTTGGACTTTCTTGGTGAAGGCCTCCCAACTCAGATTCAGATCCGTTTCGGGGTCGGCCCGCAGTGTACTCCACCAATTGTCAGCTTCACCCTTTAGATAAAAGGTCGCAATTGGCACTCTTTCCCGCTCAGAACATGATAAGGCATCAAACATCTTCCGAATAGACCGGCGGACGAAGACGTGCAACCCGATCAAAGGACGACTGGTTGTTCTGGGGTGGAACACTATTCTGTGCTAAAGTGAGGATAGCATCTTCCAGATTACGGCGACGAAGACGAAAATTGGGTCTAGGAGTCGACATCTTGAAAGCAACGATCAAGTTAACAAAACAAAACACAGGCACGTAAAGTCGCAAAAGAACGCGGAACGAAATAAAATATCTTATCCCGGGCTTCTACCCATGGCTTCTCTCACTTAGGTTTTCATTTTAGGCTAAGTTTCTCTTGTGATTCATAAAGCGCTCATCTTTCCAAGTTACTTATGGAGAAGTAACTTTAGGGTCTTAACCTATGTTCTGATACCAACTGTAACAACCCAACTTTTCTAGGCTATCGATTTGCGAAAGAAATTGACAAATGGATCATTACCAACATCAAATCTAACAATAATATTATAATTAAAGTCTAAAATCCTTTTTATTAGATAATAACTGAAATATTAATCCCAAAAGTAAATAAATAATACTTAGTTTACATAATTAATGAAATCTTTCCCAACAGGCTAGGAACAGCTAATTAATAAACTGAAGAAAATACTCAAAACAAACTACGGTTTCACTAAATAACTCCAAAACACACAACCCGAGCCGACATAAGCTCATTCTAAACCTCAGCATCTTCACCTGAAATGGGGGGGTCCACCGTCAGTGGCGAGTAACTAGGTTGTCCCGCTTAAATTAGGGACCGCTAACCACATAATAGCATAGAATCAACCATGAAAACCATACAAAATACATGGAAATACGTACAAGACTATATACGGAATGCGTATAAAAATGCGTACAAAAATACATATAAAAATACGTGCACCACAACTTTCCTAAAACATGCCGGGGTGAACTCCTGTATTCAGCCCGTAGCCCTCCTTTGCAAGAACTAAGCCTAAGCTATGGCCATAACCCTAAATAGCAGCTCGTATACTACTACTTAGACAACTACATATTCTAGAATCAAGAACTGCGCAGATACCGCAGTCTGGCAGTGGCAACGACTTAACCCGATTAATCACCAAAGGGGCGTCCGTAATATATATTATCTTTTCTAAAGGCCATCGTGAGACCACTATTTCTTTTAATGTCTTTTCTAGAGGCCATCTTGAGACCACTAATTATTATCATGTTGTAATTTCCCTTTTGTCATATTATTACTTCCCTTCATATTGCAACTTATCCCTACTGACCCCTTTAATTATAATTATTATAATAATAATAATAATAATCATAATAATAATAATAATAATAATAATAATAATTCCTAAAATTATTCTAATATTATTATAAGTCAAAAATTAAATTAAAATTGATCAAAATCAAAGAGGGTCCATTCGACATTTCCATTATCAACATAATAATTAAACAAATTCACCAAATCATCATATAAACATTTCAAATAATCATATAAAATAACAATTAACTACATAAATTGCCTAAAACATGATAAAAATTCTGTTTTCCATACTTTAGTCCACTCGAAAATTTTATGACAAAAATACCGAAAATTTACATAATTAATTAAATAAATATGATTATCAATAATTCATAACAACTTAATATTAGACATTAAAATTATTCTATAAACACAATATATCAAGATTAATTATAAAAACAAGATCAAAATCATTCTTTTGTACACACATATCACAGGGCATTTTGGGCATAATAATATTATCGAGATTAAATTCAAGAATTCAAAATGTCATGGTATAATTAAAGATTAAATTCAAGATCACCTAATAATTCAAGATTAATCAAGATTCAACATAAAAATCAGATTTTCATACTCTAAAATTATTCTAACCATTCAGCATTATCAAAAGTAAGAACAAATAATATTTCTTTTAATTCAAGACTTAAACACATCAATTTAAACATCAAGGTTGACCATATAAATTCAAGAAAGTTACATAAACATAATGATCATCATGCTCATCACACTCGACATTTGTAAAATAAATCAAGAAAAAAGTTTCAATAATTTTATACAATCATATAACATAATTATACCATTAAATAAATTAATATATGCATAGAATTAATAAAACAATTAGAGATTTATCATAGAAATTACACAAAATAATCAAGGAAAATTACATAATAATTCATCATATGGTTCGACAATTTACTAGGTGAACATGATACAATTCCTAATCGTTTTCATGATTTAAACCTAATTAACTATGTAATTAACTAACCCAAATCTAAGAGGAAAAGTCTAGTTACCTGATTCACTACAAAATTCCAAGAAAAATCACCTCTTTTGGCTATGGAGGCTCACGGCTAAGAGGAAGAAAAAAAATAGAGTTTTTGGAGTTTTCTTTTAGAGCTTTTGATAATAAGGCAAAAGTTGTAACATGAAAGTTTTAGTTAAATTAATAAATTATAAAAAAAAAAAAAAAACAAAACAACCACACAACTAGGGAAATAGCCGTGAGGTTAGAGGAGGAGAAGGAAGGGGAGAAAAATTAGGGGACTTGGTAATTAGGGTAGACTAGGTTTTTGCAATTCAAAATAATTAATTTAATTAATTAAATACTAAAATAAATATTAATTAAACAATTATTGAATTAACAAATAATTGAAAAAAAAAAGGAAACAAAAATATACCCTTGGCCAAAGGAAGGGCCGGCCTAATCGGAAAGGAAATGGGTCATGGGACCCGATTTCCGGATAAGATTTGACAAAAAAAGAAACAAACAGTCCAATTATACGGGCCCTCTTGGACTTAGAATAGTAAAATAACATTAATAACCGCGAAATTTTCTGGCCCTAAATTTCGGGTTATTACAAAGATAGTTGCTACTCGAGGTTGAACACAATAATCGATTGTGTTCAAACCCTAGTAATGATTTTGTAAAATATAATAACGAGACAAAGATCAAGCTAAAACATTCAACAAAACCAATAACAATTCATATAAGAGCAAGTAAATAATTGAAGTAAGGAAATAGTTTAGAGTTAGAGAATCCTCACAAGGAGCTTTTTAGAATCATTGAAACTAATCCCAAGAACAAGTTTAAGCTACCATTTCCATTGATGAACAAAGATTCTTCATTGATTCCATGATAAAAGATCAAAATTACAAACTAAAAATTAAAGTGTTTTAATGTAAACTAAGGAGAAACTAAAGAGAAACTGGATACATAAATGCTCACTTGAAGAAATCATTAAGCATTAGAGGGAATGATTTATGTAAACTAAGGAGAAACTAAAGATCAAAATGTGCAATCTTATGCTAAACTAATTACATAAAGGAACTAAAAAGAAGTTAAATAACTCGTACAAACTGGATACATCAGTATTTAGTTAGTATTTTTCTTAGCTTTTATTTATTTATTTTCTATTTTTATTTAGTTTTTGTTAGCATTTTTAGGATTTTTGTTTAGTTTTGTTTTGGTAGTCCCCTTTCCCTTTTTCTATGTGATTTCCTCTATTTTGCTTTGTTTATGCGTTTTCTTACCCTTTTGCAGGTGCGGAGTCTATTTCGGAACCAGCGGAGGCAAGCCGGGAACCTCGAGGAAGCCACAAAGTCATTTGCCAATGTTGGAGCCAAGAAGGCCTCAGCGGGCGCTGGGAATTCCTCAGCGTCCGCTGAGATGGTTTATGTGTTTCAAGCATTTTGTAAGGAAAAAGGACAGTAGGTTTTCTAGGCCATGGCAGTGGCCACTGATGGATTCCCAGTGGCCGTTGATTTTGAAGCTATCAGGGCATTATGAACACACATAGAAGAACAGCGGCCGCTGACCCCAACTCAGCGCCCACTGTCCCCCTCCCCTGTTTGAGGCAGTGATCCCCTAACTCCTAAGTGTTGTTCAGTGCCCGCTGACTTATGTTCAGCGCCCGCTGACCACAATTCTTGCCAGCTTGTAGCCTAGTTTAGTAGGTCTCGGCGGGTGCTGTCATCGCCTCAGCGCCCGCTGTATCAGCTTTGTACGTTTTTTTAATTACTTTTCTTTTCTTTTAGCTGATTTTTTTCAGGGAGTAATATATATACTCCTCTCCCATCTTTTAACCAAGTAGCTGATGTTGGAGGCTCACTTAGGGTTTTAGGTTAGATTTTATTGCTTTCTTCTTCAATCTTCATGTAATTTACATTTAGTTCTTGATTTATGCAAGTAGTGTAATTTCTTCATCTTCTACTTCTTGTTCTCCTCTTCAAGGTACTTTTATTACTTTCTTATTTGCTTTGATTTCTTGTTCTTTGTTGTTATTTATTGATTTCTAGTAGTTGATAGTTGTTGTTTTGATGTTTTTAGTTTTTAGATTTAATTAATGTTATTAGTTTTAGTTTTAATTATAATTATTAGTTTAGTTATGTTTTTATTAATTAGTTGTCAGTAGTTAATTTCTAGGGTTTGAGTGAAACCTCTCAAATCCTCCATGATTGTGGTTTAGTTGTTTCTTGGCTTTTGGTTGTGATTATGTTGGTACCGAAGATTCGTTAATGTTGAGTCTCGTGCCTAATTAACATTAGACTCATAGAAGAATCCCCACCTAAGGACCGAAAGGTGAACGTGGGTGATGACTCCCTTCGCCCAATTGATGGAAGCACCACGAAAGTTGGGCCTTCGATCAAGGGAAAGTTACCGGTCTTCGTGATTTGTGCTTATGACTAGTTAGATGTTTCGCCACGAAAGTAGGTTTGTGTATGTCTTCCTGGTCGTCACACTAGCTTGAAAGAGTAGTGTGATCTTAGAATGACCTCCCCTTATCCATGACCTAATTCTAAGTTTCGATTGATTCATAATTCATAGTGGTATGAGTTGTGAATCTCTTACCCTAGTCCCTTTTTATTCTTGTTTCCATAGTGTAGCTTTAGTTAATTCTCGTAGTTCTCTCCGCCTCTCGCGACCATCCATTGACCTAGCTTGTTTAACGCTCATGCCTAGACTAGTGCAACGTACCTTCCCCATGTTCGACACCCCCACTCTTACTATGACAGGGGTTTTATTTGGTGAAAATCCCTTCTATCAGCACCACACTGGCTGGCAGCCGCTGCCTGGGAGGAGACAACCACCACCACCACGTACGCCCTTGAGTAGTATTGATAGTATTTATGAGGGCCCAACCCCACATGTTGAGTTAGACGATGTAGAAATCTGAGTTGGCAATAGTTGATTACTTGTGAGTGCATAGTGTTGTTGTAATTACAGATTTGTGTTAGCTAACAGTCGCCCAAGTTGGGGGTTGTTACAGTAGCAGCGCAAGCTCCTATATCTTGAAACCTATACCTAGCGAACATCTGTACCCGTTTCAGCAACATCACCACCCCCTTCTCTAGTCCCCCAAACATTTCTTGCTAATTTAAAGTAAGTTCTTCGTTTTACTCATTTTGCTTGGCAAATTTGTTATTTTTGTCACATAGTTTCTTCAACTAGTTTGAATTTCAAATTTGGGTTTTTTATGCATGTTGAGTTTTCGTTGGATTTTTCTTGCTTAAAATAGTTTGTGTTGAGGTATATGGTGTTACTGCCCATTTTATGGGCCCAAATTGGGGAAAAGGCCCAATTGATTAAAGGCCCAAAGGAGGGTTCAAAAGCATCAGCCCAAAGGGAAGCCCAGTAGAAGCCATATAATCAAGGGCCATATGGCAAGACTCTACAAGACTAGCTATGTGACAACATGTTACAGGTCCGAGTGGCAGAATACTACAGGGCCACGTGGCATCACCCTATGAAGACGCGTGGCACCTCCCTATGAAGACACGTGGCAGGTTGAATTTCAACATGGATGTTAGGCAAAACACCAAAGTACGTGGTATAAATACCTATCCATAAGACTAGAAATCAATCTACTTAAACAGAAATCATAAGTGAGGAATTCCGGCCAAGCCATACAAACTAAGATGGCTAAACTAATTGAAAGAATCCCTAATACCAAATCCTCACACACACACCGCCCAAACCGATACAATCCTGCAGTTAATTAGAATCTGAAAAATGAATACAACTCCACTATCAATGGCGAATAACTAACAGTTCTCCCCAACATAGAAAACACAAGCTCAGAATCATAGATCAGGGAGTCAAATTAACATCCACAAATAACAGGAAGCATTCAAGTCATTCAATGCAAACAACCATCACTTACCATAACCCACCTGCAGGACCAGTTAGTATAGTACAACATCACAACAATCGCATACTTCATCCAAAGGATAAAAAATCCAATAACATCTAAATAAAAATATTTTACCACAATGGAGCCCAAATTCCCAAATGAGTGTTATGATCACAATTAATCCCAACTCCCCAAATCAATACATGTACTGAAGACAGAACGACCGCTAGTGGTATCCCGTAATACCACTCCTAAAGTACATTAGGTACATGCCCAAAATATATCTTACACTACCAACGACAAACACAGACAATTGTAATTGTAGATGGAACGATCGCTAGTGGTATCCCGCAATACCACTTCCTAAGGTTTATCAGGTAGATGCCCAAAATATAGACTTACACTACCAACAAACGACACGAAGTCGATGTGTCTAAGATTGGCCAAATCTCCCGGTGCCAGATGGACGCCCAAAATATGGACTTACACCTCCAAACTCCCATACGACAACAATTAACCCAGGTAAATAAAATATTGTTCTTGAATTCCGCGGCCCAAGAAACGTAACTAATCTAACCATTGAATTTCGCAACCCAATGGTCCATCTATCAATTATAAATAACATCCTAGACACATGTATGATAAAATACATTGTTCTTATTTACTCATTCCAAATCCCACTTTAATTACTGATAAAACCCAATATTACAACTCCCATAATCTGCCCACAACTAACATGTGCCCAATACTTAATCAAGTTTAAATTCCAAAGTATTATTTTAATTATTTACACACTCAAATAAGCAACAAGTAACTTAGACAAACTCATAGTAAAAATACCAATTCCAATAAAACTTGTACCCAAAAAATTCCTACTAATTAGTAGCCATTTAGAACATAATTAAGGGTAAAAATACATCATTAAAACATCATTTCAGACCATACAAGGCTACTGTCCAAATTAATACAACAACAAAATCAACCACCAAATCATGCTCAAAAATAATTAAATTTACACAATTAATTCTATAATTCACCAAGGTCATAACCAAGCAGAAGTTAAGCCCAAAACAAAATTAAAAACATGCTAAACACTTTCCCAAACCACACAGCCAGCAGCTTGATTATTCCAGAAAATAATTACACTAGAAATGTTACAAATTACTAAATTAATTCAATAAATCCTAAATTCATCGATTCAACAACTAAGCATGATTTAACTCATAAACCACGAAAAATACATCCAAAACCAGAATATATATCAAGGCCAAATTATAAATGATGTCATAAAAAATGTGGGCAGCATTTCGCCCTGAAATTGGACTAAAGCAAAGCAAAGAAGAGGTCGCAGGAGTTCTTCTACCAACCTGCAGCCAAGAGGCCCCGATATGAAGATGGTGACGATCCCCAGCAGGCCAGCCAACCTGTTCCAGAACAGAGACTGAAGATATGCAACGGCTGTAAGAAGGTTCAGCACCCGGGTAGAAGATGTGACGGCACCCCCATAGTGTGCTACAACTGCAAACAACCGGGTCACAAGTCATTTCTCTGTCCGAAGAAGCAAGGAACTGGCCCTACTCACAAGAACCCGTGCTCAACCGCGTCTTCTGCATGACCCAGGAGGAAGCAGCAGCTCAACCCGAGGACGTCACAGGTAGTATTTTTAACATTGCAAGATGTGTTCGTTGTCTATGTGCCTATGTGAGCTTCCTTATGAAATTTCGAGGACGAAATTTTCTTAAGGAGGGGAGATTGTAACGGCCCAGATTTTTGGGCCGTAAAATTTCGTGTGAAATTAAGCCTTTAATCCCAAATATCCTAATTTGGGCCAAAAGACTTAACGATAATTGTTGATCAAGCCCAAAACCTTACTTTGACTCATTCATAGCCGGCCCCCCTTAGTTACTTTCCCCTTATTTCACTTCCTAATCTAACTCCTAAAATTTAGGAGCCACCTCCTAAAATCTAGTAATCTAATCCTATAAAAACCTACCCTCTGTAAACCTTAATCATATTATTGCTTCACTCAAAGAAAACCCCAACCTTTTCCTCTTATTCTTCACGGCAGCCCCAAACTTCAAACACACCAAAAATCTAGCCTTTACTCCTCAAATCAAACACATTCATCAAAGAAAGTTCAACCTTCAACCTTTGATGATCGAAGCAAGATTCGTGCCTTGATTTCTTTCCAAATAGGGGCCTCCGCATTCTGCGCACAAACTGTTTTGATCGATGAGTTAATGACGAACTCCAAAACCATATCATTCGAAATCATCACCTTCACGATTATTAGCAACCTTAAAAAAATACTCATACATAGGATAGGATGAATTCAAAACCTATAGGAAGTAGGCAAACCTCCAAAAAATTGGGAACAATCCAAATTATTGTGACCAAAACAAACGTCTCAAAATTAAAAAGTGAATTAAAGGGCTGGGATTCGATCTCTTGACTCAAAATGTATCCAGTCTCAATGTACTATAGATGTTCCTTTTATTCAAGCAAACATTATATTTTCCAAATCTTTGAATCAATTTTATGATGCAAAACTCAATTCTAAAAAATTTTTGCACTATGTATTTGATTTTCAAATTGATTACGTTAAATTAAATATATATAAGAAAAGCAAAATTAATAAATAAAAAGGTGAAATAATTGAAGAAATTGAGAAAGCAAAGCTATACGTAGTCTTAAGTTTAAAGTGGTGGATCCATCTTTCACTTGAAGAAAAACAAATCGAAAGATTATATTTTCAATTCAAGCACATTGGATTAGTACGTCACGAAACCTGAATTACTTCATCCAAAAGAGTGCAACTTGATGAACTAAGAATGGGAATACTATACCCACATACAGACATACTGTCATATATTGATATTATTTTCCAAAATATAAATGTAAGCATTCCTTTATATCTTCGATAATTGTATAAGAAATTAGAAAATAGAGAAAATTGTTGGCTCAACCATATATAAATTTAAAAAGGAGAGAAACTTACCAGATGTTGTGAGATATTAGTCACAAATTTTGGATTTATAATGACTGAAAATGGAAAAAATCGAAGACCTAAAATAAATCGACCATATATATATCACTGTATTACCATAAACAAAACACCAGCTAAAAGAGGTTTAGGTTATTCAATCCTACATTACATTGTTGTAAATTAATTACTACTCCACAAAGTAAGAAAGCAGTAAAAACAACATTTCAATCTAAACCCATAAGCTAAAATATATCCTATAATTTTAAGAATACACTCCCCTCATACAAACATCAATAAACCACTAAACATCCTGCATTTGGTTAAGGCAATACCCACAATTCCCTTATTCTACGTAACATTACATCACTAACTTGTGAATTTCAGATCATTTAGCTAAATTTGAGTCCACTTTGATACATTTAGCTTAAACAAAGAGAGTAATAAGAAATATAAACGGGAAATCTATTATCAAAATGTAAAGATAAGAACCAAAAAGTTCAAATCCAAAAGATAAAACGTAATGGTCATTAATTTTGCAAGACATGATTTTTCTCCCTTTTTTGAACAGAATAATAAATGACAAATGTAAATCTAGGAAAACAACATAAAGGATGGCTTCACAAATCACACCATTCAAACCCTAAAAATAAAACACAACAAAATCAAATCTAAAATCCAAAAAAAAAAAAAAAAACAAATTGATTAAAACCACAAACAAATGAACACCAAAGTATAAGTGAATAAAACCACCAAAAAAGGGTATTTAAATCCCAAAAACATATAATTAAATCTACAACGACCCGTATTTTATTTGTGTTGTTTTCGGAGAAAACAACAATACGAATCAAAAATAATTAAAAGTTTACGATTCTAAGTCTATTATTAATAGCGGAAGCTCTAGACTTAATCAATTTATTAAAGAAATTATAAAACCGTTCAGAAATCAAATTAAATGTCCTTTACAACTGAGACTTCATGGTCCCATATTTAATTGCTAAGTTCCTCGCTTGCTCACAACCCTGCCCTTGCGTATACCCCAAATCATTCTTCATCTGTACCTATAAAAGTAATTTTGGGGTCCACAGTCAGTGGGGAGTAATTAGATTGTTCTACTTAATCAGTAGAACACCATTAGAAATATAATAGCAAGAATAGATTCATTGAACAGACATCATAGCAACAACATAGATAAAAAGTTATAATTTAAATACGCAGCGGAAATATCATAACAAAACCAAACTTAGACTCACGAAATCACTTGACCCATCCCTAGACATCTAGACTTGTTAATTACTCTCAATATCTAGCTCAATTCAAGTACTAATCCGTGACACAGTCATATGCTCGTAGGGGAAACCTTAACTCTTCCCCAACTTTCCTTGTCTCATGCCGGTCAACCACGAGGGGTCATTTTCCCGAGCACTGGGATCCAGAACTGTCCCAAAACCGCAGAAGGGACAGTGGCTTCGACTAAACCTATGTTCATGGCACTTTAGCCACTAGATAGGCGGTCACTTCATAGTGTTATCTTTTCAAGTTCAATATTCCAGTTCACACTTTGACTCAATTGACAAGACTTGACTTCTAACAATTCTAGTTCAACTTTTCTTGACTCAAAATTCTAGACCAGACGTAAAGTACTCGACATAATAGACACCAATTCATTTGAAATTCTCATGAAACAATACTAATCAAATCAACGAGTTCATACGTAACACATGCATTATTCATAGTTCAATATTATGATTCCATCAATACAAGAAGAAAGTCAAAACTTACCCTTGCACTTACCAAAGCACACGCCATTCTTGTGATAGCAACAAAATAATATTTCATCATCATATTAAGATAATTCATTCATTCATAGATATACATCACAAATATAATTTAATTAAAATTCCATAAACCAGATCAAAATCTAGTCTTTTAATTATCAGAATCATAAAAAAAATATAGTCTTTTATTTTCCTATTTCCATTCGAAAATTTCGAGTGGATCAGATCATCAAACCAAGTTTTGAATAGTTTAATATTGCTAGCTTTAATTAATTAATAACCAGTATTTCAAGATCAAGTTCAAAGTCTAATCTTTAATCAAGAAACAAGTTGAAATCATCCTCTTATTTGTATTATTCCACACGGAATTCTTCAAGATAATCTATAATTAATTCTTTCCCTCTAAATACAAGTAATATCAAGTTTTAAATCCATAATACTAGTTCAATTAAAATAAAAATCAATACTTTAATTTATAATCAAGATTTTCGAACCAATTGCTTACTAGAACATTGTTGATTAATCAAGATTGAATTTCTATATAACAAGAATTATACTAGATTATCTATTAATTTAAGATTAACATTAAAGTTTAAAGTTAGATCAAGATTACATCAAAAGATCAATTTTTATCATGCAAGAACCTTCGAACTATGCTAGTGTCACACGGCTTTCTTGAGTTTCTCGTTCAAAAATTATTCTAAGAATAAATCAACAATTCTAGATAGCAAGAATCATATAACAATCATAAAATAAAGTAAAAGCATGAAATAAACTTGTCAAATATTCATGGAATTGTACCTATTCTATTAATTATAAAACTAATTAATTCTAAAGATTAAATAAAACAACCTAATTACCTATTGATGAACAAAAATCAAGGGGGGTCGTGTGGCTTGTTTTGAACGAGTGGCTCACGGTTTCTTGGTGTTCTTTGGCTCCTTGCTTTGATCTTTGATAGCTGGATGAATAGAAAAGTGTTTAGGATTTTTCTTGTGATTGTTGTTGAGAATTAAGGAATATAGTATATTTGTTGTGGTTTTTAATGGGTTGGTCGTGGGTTTACAATGAATAACAAGGGGAGTTCTTTCCTCCTAAATTTTACTAAAGATTTTAGGATAAAAGTCTAATTTTTAGGTGGAGGTCAACTTAGATGTGAATTAGTAATATTGATATAATTAAATTAAATAAATCAACTAAAAGAAGAGGGAACAAAGGGTGCCGTGGGGTATAGGGCTTGGTCATAGAAAATTAGGGTGTAGAATTTGGGCCAAGGTCATTATTTAGGCTTGTTGTTAAGTTAAATTGTTAATTGACCAAATAACAATTAATTAATCAACTAATTAATTAAATAATTAATTAATTAAATAAAATTTAAAATAGCCCAAAATTTTGGGTCATTACAGTCACCCCTCCTTAAGAAAATTTCGTCCTAGAAATTTTTCATAAGGAAGCTCACTACAAAGCATAACATACGGAAGGACAATAGTTTGAAGTAACCGACACTTACCCTAGCGAAACAACTCCGGATATTTCTCGCGCATGGAGGACTCGGTTTCCCAAGTAGCTTCTTCATATTGCTGACTTCTCCATAGCACTTTAACCAGAGGAACTGACTTCCGCCTCAACATATGCTCTTGACAATCCAGGATCTGCACCGGAACCTCATCGAAGGATAGGTTAGGTGCGATAGCAGCTGACTCAACCGAAATTACATGCGACGGATCACTCACATACTTCCGTAGTTGCGAGATGTGAAACACGTTATGTACCTTCGACAACTCCGGAGGTAAGGCCAGCCTATAGGCCACTTCACCCACTCTCTCTAGGATCTCGTAAGGACCTACATACTTAGGCCGAAGCTTCCCTTTTTGTCCAAAATGAGTTATACCCTTCATTGGCGATACCTTCAGCAATACTTTGTCGCCCACCTGAAACTCCAATGCCTTCCTCCTCCGATCCGCATAAGATTTCTGCTTGCTCTGTGCCGCTTGCAGCTTTGCTCGAATCACTTTGATCTGCTCGACCGTGTCTTTGATATGATCTGGTCCTATAACCAATGCATCGCTGATGTCGCTCCAACAGGTAGGACTACGACACTTAAGCCCATATAAAGCTTCATATGGTGCCATCTGAATGCTGGTATGGTAGCTGTTGTTGTAAGAGAGCTCCACCAGGCTTAGGGACTTAATCCAAGACTGTTGAAATTCCAAGGCGCAGGCTCTAAGCATATCTTCGAGGGTCTGGATGGTCCGCTCGGTCTGGCCATCTGTTGCTGCATGGAATGTTGTGCTTAAGTTCAACTTAGTACCAAAGGCTTCTTGCAAGGATTTCCAGAACCGCGATAAGAATCGAGGGTCTCGATCTGAAACAATATCCCTTGGCACGCCATGAAGTCGGATTATTTCCTAAGTATACGCTTCTGCCATCTTTTCCATGGTCCAAGTGGTCTTCATGGGGATGAATCTTGCTACTTTCTTCAGTCGATCCACTATTACCCATACAGGGTTCAATCCACTGGCGGTAGGCAGCAAACTGACCTCAAAATCCATCAAGATGGAATCAAATTTCCATTTCAGAATCGGCAACGGTTGTAGTAACCCTCCGGGTCTCTAGTGCTCAATTTTAACCTTTTGACAGACAAGGCATCGAGCTACAAATTCCGCAATTTCTCGCTTCATTCCAGGCCACTAGAAGTGCTCCTTCAAATCCTTATACAACTTGCCACCCCCGGGGTGCACTGAATAAGGAGTGTTATGTGCTTCCCGCATGATCTTGTTCCGTAGAACCTTGTCGTTCGGCACACACCACCTGTCGATTTATGGTTAGATTAGCTTAATTAGAAATTAAATAAAGTATTCCGATTAGTATTTGTATACCTTTTTCGGAATTTCAGCCTCCCATCGATCTCTATGGTAAAGTCCTCCGCTTGGCCTTGCAATTTAGCTTCGCGGATTTTCTCGAGTTGAGGATCCTGCTTCTGCTTATCTCGAATTTCTTGATAAAGATCAGGTTCCGCACTTATAGCATTAAGATACACCCGAGTATGTCCCGATGTAACAATTTCCACCTCCAGATTCTGGAGATCTGTATGAACTTCCTTCGGCAACACCATTACTCGGTTGAGGGAGTGCCTCTCCTTGCGGCTTAAGGCATCTGCCACACGGTTAGCCTTCTCCTCGCAATAATCCAGTGACAGGTCATAATACTTGATGAGCTCTAGCCACCTTCACTGTCTCATGTTGAGTTCTTTCTGTGTGAAGATATATTTGAGGCTTTTGTGATCGGTGAACATCTTGCAAGTTGCTCAATATAAATAATGTCGCCGGATTTTGAGGGCGAACACTATAGCTGCCAACTCCAGGTCGTGAGTAGGGTAGTTCTTCTCATGTACCTTGAGCTGTCGGGAGGCATATGCTATCACCTTCCCTTCTTACATCAACACACACCCTAGTCCGTTCTTTGATGCATCGCTGTAGACCTCATATCCTATCCCTTCATTTGGCAAGGACAACACTGGCGCTTCAACTAAGCTTTGCTTCAGAGTCTGGAACGCCTTTTCACATTGTTCGGACCAGATGAACTTGCTTTCTTTTTGTAATAACTTTTTCATTGGCTGAGCGACTTTTGAGAAGTCCTTCACGAACCTCCGATAGTAACCTGCCAAGGACAAACATCATTTCAAAGTTTCGACTGGTTAGGTAACAAATTTTTATCATTCTTAATATAGTTCCGTTACCTGCTAACCCGAGGAAACTCCTGATTTCCGCTACACTTTTCGGCTATTCCATTCCACAATGGCCTTGACCTTTGCTGGGTCTACCTTAATATTGTCCTTGTTGATGACGTGGCCTAGAAATGCCACTTCTTGAAGCCAAAATTCGCACTTGGATAGCTTGGCAAACCACTTCTGAGCCCGCAACACGTCCATCACCATGCGTAAATGTTTCTCGTGGTCCTGTTCATTCTTAGAATATATCAGAATGTCATCAATGAACACTACCACGCAAACATCAAGTAGATGGTGAAAGGTACGGTTCATTTGGTCCATAAACACCGCCGGAGCGTTGGTTAGACCAAATGGCATCACTTCGAACTCATAATGCCCATATCTAGTTCTGAACACCGTCTTAGGAATGTCCTCCGCCTTCACCGGAATTTGATGGTATCCGAACCGAAGGTCAATCTTGGAGAAAACACCTGCACCCTTTAACTAGTCAAACAAATCGTCTATCCTGGGTAAAGGATACTTGCTCTTTATAGTCACCTTGTTAAGCTCTCGATAATCGATACACATCCTCATGCTTCCATCCTTCTTTTTAACAAACAACATCGGAGTGCCCCATGGTGACACACTGGGTCTTATGAAACCCTTGTCTATCAAGTCTTGTAGTTGAGTCTTTAACTCCTTCAATTCTGCCAGCGCCATTCTATACGGAGCCTTTGATATTCGTGTCGTTCCCGGAACCAAGCCGATGTTAAACTCCACTTCTCTTTCTGGAGGTATTCCTGGTTCCAGAAATACATCTGCGTAGTCCTTGACTACTGGTATCGCTTCAAGTTGCTCCTCTTTGGAGACGTCCTTCACCTGGCACAAATATACCGCTTCCCCTTTTTGGTGAAGTCTCCTCATCTTCATTGCTGACACAAACTTTAATCCCTTCTTGCTCGTGGTGCTGGAGTAGGTTAAACGCTTTCCCTTAGGTCCACGCAACACAATTGCCTGGTCTCGGCATCTGATTTCCGCTTGATATTTGGATAACCAATCCATTCCCAGGATTACATCAAACTCGATCATCGGAAACTCCTTTAAGTTGGCCGTTAACTGCTCTCCAGCTATGACTATTGGAACGTCCCTGAATTCACGATTACAAGCAAAATCCTCGCCCGAAGGCAGAGTTACAATAGATTTTACGGGAGACTCTCCCGGCAAATTAGCTTTACACACAAAACACGTTGCTACAAAAGAAACAGTAGCACCCGTATCAAACAATACCAAAGCTGACAAATTATAAACAAGGAATGTACGCGTAACTACATCGGGCTGCGCATCCGCTTCTTCCTGTGTCATGCAGAAAATACGTTTCTTTACTGGTGCCTTTTTCTCCGTGGCTGCTGTTTTGTTCTTCGGACACACCCAAGACTAGTGCCCTTCCTGACCGCAAGAATAACATACTACTACCGAGCCATCACACTTTTTCCCTGGATGAGCCTCTTTCTGGCAACCCCTACAGATTCGGTTTCCTTGGAATTTGGGCGTGGGGTTACCCTGCTGATGCAGTTTCTGAGGTTGCTCGTATCTCGGCTTCTTTGCTGCTGCCGGTGGTTGACTAACGGTAACCCTTTTCTTGGCAGCTTCTTTCTCATCCAAGGATGCATGAATCTCCAAGGCCACCTCATAAGCCCTCTGAAATGTCGTGGCACCGCTGCTGATAACGTGCACTCTGATATCCGGGTCCAGCTTCTTGATGTACCTCTTTAGTCTCTCTACTTCAGAAGGTATCACTGCGGTAGCAAATCTGGACAGTTCTGCAAACTTATCTGTATAAGCCTGCACAGACATGGTTCCCTGCGTAAGCATCAGGAACTCCTCCTGTTTCTGCCACCTGAGTTCATCGGGGTAGAAACGCTCTTGAAGTTTGGCGACGAAATCCTCCCATGACATGCCTCTCACGGACCTTCCCGGAGGACGAACCGTCATCCACCAGTTATCAGCTTCCATGCGCAGGTAATAGCTAGCTATTTGAACTCGTTCTTCATCCGGGCAATCGGTCGCATCGAACAGTTTCCGCATTTCCGGAATCCAGCTTTCGAGCACTACAGGATCAGCTGTGCCATCATAGGTCGGGGGCCGATGACGGGAAAGCCGATCAAATGTGGACTGACCACTAGACGATTGTGCTCCTCTTTGAGCTAAGCTAATGATCGCACCTTCGAGCATGTGACGTCGATCACGACCACTGAGTGATCGTCCCGGGCTTGCCATTCTAACAAAACAACACTCAAGTTAGGATCATAAAAGAACAATTGTAAATGAATTAATCGCGATAAGAACAAAAATTCGCCTATCCCAGATTGTCTACCCAAGTCAACGCTCACTTAATTTCTTGTGGCAATGCTACAAAAGTCAACTCTCGGGTAATAAAGCACATTATCTCACGGGTTACTTATGGTGAAGTAACCTAAAAATTCAGCTCTGGTACCAACTGTAACGACCCGTATTTTATCTGCATTGTTTTCGGAGAAAACAACAATATGAATCAAAATTAATTAAAAGTTTACGATTCTAAGTCTATTATTAATAGCGGAAGCTCTAGACTTAATCAATTTATTAAAGAAATTATAAAACCGTTCAGAAATCAAATAAAATGTCCTTTACAACTGGGACTTTATGGTCCAATATTTAATACGAAATTACTAAAATCCATAAATAAACTAATTACAAAGGCTAGGGAAAAGGGTATGAAATGCTAAGTTCCTCGCTTGCTCACAACCCTGCCCTTGCGTATACCCCAAATCATTCTTCATCTGTACCTGTAAAAGTAATGTTGGGGTCCACAGTCAGTGGGAAGTAATTAGATTGTTCTACTTAATCAGTAGAACACCATTAGAAATATAATAGCAAGAATAGATTCATTGAACAGACATCATAGCAACAACATAGATAAAAAGTTATAATTCAAATACGCAGCAGAAATATCATAATAAAACCAAACTTAGACTCACGAAATCACTTGACCCATTCCTAGACTTCTAGACTTGTTACTGACTCTCAATATCTAGTTCAATTCAAGTACTAATCCGTGACACAGTCATATTGTAACGACCCGTATTTTAGCAGCGTTGTTTTCGGAGAAAACAACAATACAGATCATTATTATTTAAAAACCTTTATTATCAGATTCGTTAATTACAACGGAAGCTCTAAACTTAGTTCATATTATTCAAATTAAACCATTAAATGATCCAAATTAATAAGGTTCCAAAGTCCATTATTACTACAAAATAAGGAAAAGTCCACTAATACTAATAATACAAAGGCTAGAAATGGTCAACAGGATAAACTACTAAGCTATCTTGCACACAATCCCAACCCTTGTGTAACTCAATCAATTATCACCTGTACCTGGAAAGGATTTTGGGGTCCACAGTCAGTGGTGAGTAATTAGATTGTTTTACTTAATCAGTAGAACACAATTAGAACATAATAATCAGAACAGGTCAACCAAACAGTCAAACAAATCATCAGGAAATCATCCATAGACATCATCGTTCAAGTACGCAGCGGAAACAAACATAACATCACAATAAACCAAGACCTTCTATACTAACTTATTCAGTTCTAAACTTCTAGACACCACTAATGACCTTTCAGTTCTATTCAGTTCAGGTTCTAATCCGTGACCAGTCATATGCTCGTAGAGGAAACCTTAATTCTTCCCGAACTTTCCTTGCTCATGCCGGGTCAACCACGTTAGATCTACTTCCCGGCACTAGGATCAAGAACTGTCCCAAATCCGAAGATAGGACAGTGGCTTCGACTAAACCTATGTTCATGGCAACTTAAGCCACTAGATAGGCGGTCACTTCATATTTAATCATCTTTTCCATATTACAATTTTGGTCTCAATTCCAGTTCACAACTCAATCTTTTAATGACACAACTTGACTCAAAACTCTAGTCCAAGACTTGTACAACTCAACATTCACTAAATAAAACAACAATTAATTCAATTCCTTAAATAATCATATAAACAATTCAATCAATCAATTAAATAAATAAATAATCAAATAAACTAACAATCATCAACAAATATTACTCAAAACATGATAAAAATCCTCCTTTTATTATTATATACCACTCGACATTCTTGAAGCAAGCAACAAAAATTGACACTTTAATTTAGTTAATTACAATTATCAACAATTAATCATCATTCATAATTATTCCATAATTAATTCCATCAGTTCTAAACTAGCAAGAATCGTAAAACAATCATAAAACAAAGCGAGAACATGAAATAAACCTGTCAAAACATCTTGGAATGATATTAGAAGCACTCGACAAACATGGTTAATCATCAATAAACAATTCAAAATTCATCCAGCATGATTCTAAGCAATTCTAAGTAGTTATAAGCAATTCTATACATGATTAAACCTATTCTAAAAATTATATAACTAATTTATCCTATTTGTAACGACCCGAATTTTCTAGGCTGTCGATTTACGAAGGAAGTCGACAAATAGATCATTACCAACATAAATCCTAACAATAATATTATAGTTAAAGTCTAAGATCCTTTTTATTAGCTAAAAACTGAAATAATAATCCCAAAAGTATATGAATAAATACTTAGAATACATAATTAAATGAGGTCTTTCCCAACAGGCTGGGAACGGCTAACTAATAAGCAAAAAGGAAATACTCAAAACAAACTACGGTTGCTCTAAACAACTCTAAAACACACAGCCCGAGCCAACGCATGCCCATTCTAAGCCTCAGCATCATCACCTGAAATTGGGGGGGGGGGGGGTCCACCGTTAGTGGCGAGTAACTAGGCTGTCCCGCTTAAATGAGGGACCGCTAACCATATAATAGCATAGAATCAACCAAGAAAATCACATATAGGACATATGGAAATACGTACAAAAATACATACGAAATACGTACAAAAATACATACGAAATACGTGCAGAATACGTATAAAAATACATAGAAAAATACGTAGAAAAATACGTATACAAATACGTATAAAATACCTGCAAAATACGATTAGAAATACATACAATATACGTATAAAATACAGATACAAATACGTACAACATACAAATACAAATACGTACAACATACATATACTCAAAAATACACTAATAAAATACAGACTTACCAGACGTATGCAGCGGAAGACTTAATATTACCAAAACAATACATATATACACGAAAATACACATATACACATAACCCTTCCCGTGAACTATTAATTTATCATATTTTACCGTTAAACCCTCTTTTAACCTTCTTATCGGACCGGTCATAATGCTCGTTGTGGATCCCGTGTGCACCAAAACTTTCCTAAAACATGCCGGGGTGAACTCGTGTATTCAACCCGTAGCCCTCCTTTGCAAGAATTAAGCCTAAGCTATGGCCATAACCCCTAAATAGCAGCTCGTGTACTACTACTTAGACGACTACATATCTTAACATCCAGAATTGCCCAGAGACCGCAGTAGGGCAGTGGCTTCGACTTAACCCGATCTGATGACTCGTGTATCATCAAATGGGCGTCCGTATCGTATCTTGTCTTTTCTAAAGGCCATCGTGAGACCGCTAATTAACAACATTTTCTAAAGGCCATCTTGAGACCACTAGTTCATATCATCTTTTCTAAAGGCCATCTTGAGACCACTAGTTCATATCATTTTTCTAAAGGCCATCTTAAGACCACTAATTCATATCATCTTTTCTATAGGCCATCTTGAGACCACTAGTTCATATTGTTGCTTTCCTTCTTATTCATATTGTCACTTTCCTTCTTAGTCATATTATTACTTTCCTTCATATTACAGTTTATCCCTATTAATTCCTTTTAATTCCTTTAATTATATTAATTCCTAAAATTACCTTCTAATATTATTATAAGTCGTAAATTAAACCAAAATTGACCAAAACTACTATGGACCACTCGACCTTTTTTATAATAATATAACAATTAACTAGATTCATCAAATAATCATATAACAATTAAATAAATTATTTAAATTAACAATAAATCATATAATCAATAGTTATCATCAAAAATTACATAAAACATGATAAAAATTCTACTTTTCATATTTTATTCCACTCGAAAATTTTGTGTGAAAATACCGAAAATTCCACAGTTAATTAAATAAATACAATCATCTATAATTAATTCCAAAACTTAATAATAACAATTAAAAATCATGCTTTAAACATTATATCATCAAGATTGAGCCAAGAACAAGATAAAAATCATTCTTTTATACACCTAATCCACTCGACATTCATAGGGCAAAATACACATCAAGATTATATTCAAGATACAATAATAACATGATTAAAATTAAAGATTATTATTACTAATTCAAGATTAATCAAGATTACTCAAGAAAAATCAGAATCTTTATTCTTCATCAATATAAGCACTCGATTTTTTTTTTATATAGCATGAACAAAATAATTATTTTATTTTAAGACTTAAATTACTCAATTAATTAATCAAGATCATCATTATAATTCAAGAAAGTAACATTAAATTATCATAAAATTTCACTATAACACTCGACGTTCTCAAAACTTTCAAGATCAAGAATTAAAAATTATCATACAGTTATACGTCATATTTAATTAAATAAATTAATTCATGTATACAATTAATTAAACAAATAAAGATTCATAGAAAATTACATAAAAATATCAAGAAAGATAACATATTAATCATATCATATACTCGAAATAAATATGGGTGATCATGATACTAAAACCTATCAATTTTCATGATTTAATTCTATTTAACTATATAATTAACTAACCCAAATTCAAGAGGGATAAACTAGTTACCTTAGATTAGCAGAAAAACAAGAAAAAAAATCACCCTCTTTTGGACTTGAAGTACACGGCTAGGCTTAAGAAAATTTAGGGTTTTTCTTTGAGTAATTTTGAGATTAGGCAAAAGTTGTAACATGTAATATTCCTAATTAAATAAAAATAAAAATAAAAAAAAAATAAAAAAAAATAAATAAACAAAACAACATAAAAGAGGGGAGGAGAGCCGTGTGAAGGAGAGGAAGTAGGGGTAGGAGAGAAAAACAAGGAAGACTTAGTTTAGGGGTTAGACTAGGTTTAAAATTCTAATGGAAAAATAATTAATATATATTATTAATTAAATAAATATAATTTACTTAATCAATAATAAATTAGGAAAGAAATTAATCCTAGCCCATACATAGGGGTCGGCCAAGAGGTTCAAAGGAATTGGGTCATCGGCCCAATTCCGAGATAAGATAATGAAATAAAATAAAACAGTCCAAATATTCGGGCCTTTTGGACTTAGAATATTAAAATAAAATTAATAACCTCGAAATTTTCTGGCCCTAAATTTCGGGTTATTACACTATTGATTAAATAAAGCAATCTAATTACCTAATAATATAATATTGATGGTGAATGGTTTGATCTTCAAAAGCTAAAGGTTGAACTTTCTTTGATGAAGGTGTTTGAATTGATGAAGTGAAGGAAGTATTTGTGTGGGGAAAAGGAAGAGTTTTTATTTGTAGATTTGTAGTTTAGTTTTTATTTGTAGTTTAGTTTTTAGAGACTAAGAATTATAAAAGTGGTTCTCCTTTTTGTGGTGTGTTGGCCGTGTAGAAATATTAGGCAAGGGAGTAAAACAAACTCCTAAAATCTAGTAGAGAAAGTAGGAGGATAAAAATTAGATTTTTGGAATCTGGTCAAACATAGATATAATTTATTATTTTAGCTTGAAAAGATATTAAATAATTTGAAGGAGAATGTAAGGGGGCCGTAGGATATCATAAGGAGGATGGGTGTTATTGGCTTCCAAAAATCTAGTAGTCAAAGTAGGAGAAGTTGGGATAAAAATAGGATTTTTAGGAAAAGGTCAAAATAGATATAAGTTAGTAATATTGGTGAAAATAAGTTAGATAAATCAATTCAAGGGAAAAAGAAACAAGGGGGCCGTGAGTTGTAGAGAAAGGGGAAAGAAATTGGGCTTGGGTCTTAGCATGACAAGGGGAAAATGTTTGAGCCAGGATAAAATAATTAGATTGCTACAACTAATTTAATAATTAATTTAATAATAATCAATTAAATAATTAATTAATTATATAATTAATTAATTATTTAATAATCAATTAAAATAATTAGATTGCTATAACTAATTTAATAATTAATTATTTAATAATCAATTAAATAATTAATTAATTATATAATTAATCAATATGCTCGTAGGGGAAACCTTAACTCTTCCCCAACTTTCCTTGTCTCATGCCGGTCAACCACGAGGGGTCATTTTCCCGAGCACTGGGATCCAGAACTGTCCCAAAACCGTAGAAGGGACAGTGGCTTCGACTAAACCTATGTTCATGGCACTTTAGCCACTAGATAGGCGGTCACTTCATAGTGTTATCTTTTCAAGTTCAATATTCCAGTTCACACTTTGACTCAATTGACAAGACTTGACTTCTAACAATTCTAGTTCAACTTTTCTTGACTCAAAATTCTAGACCAGACGTAAAGTACTCGACATAATAGACACCAATTCATTTGAAATTCTCATGAAACAATACTAATCAAATCAACGAGTTCATACGTAACACATGCATTATTCATAGTTCAATATTATAATTCCATCAATACAAGAAGAAAGTCAAAACTTACCCTTGCACTTACCAAAGCACACGCCATTCTTATGATAGCAACAAAACAATATTTCATCATCATATTAAGATAATTCATTCATTCATAGATATACATGACAAATATAATTTAATTAAAATTCCATAAACATGATCAAAATCTAGTCTTTTAATTATCAGAATCATAAAAAAAATATAGTCTTATTTTCCTATTTCCATTCGAAAATTTCGAGTGGATCAGATCATCAAACCAAGTTTTGAACAGTTTAATATTGCTAACTTTAATTAATTGATAACCAGTATTTCAAGATCAAGTTCAAAGTCTAATCTTTAATCAAGAAACAATTTGAAATCATCCTCTTATTTGTATTATTCCACACGGCATTCTTCAAGATAATCCATAATTAATTCTTTCCCTCTAAATACAAGTAATATCAAGTTTTAAATCCATAATACTAGCTCAATTAAAATAAAAATCAATACTTTATTTTATAATCAAGATTTTCGAACCAATTGCTTACTAGAACATTGTTTTCACACAATTTTACCAAAAGATTAATCAAGATTGAATTTCTATATATCAAGAATTATACTAGATTATCTATTAATTTAAGATTAACATTAAAGTTTAAAGTTAGATCAAGATTACATCAAAAGATCAATTTTTATCATGCAAGAACCTTCGAACTATGCTAGTGTCACACGGCTTTCTTGAGTTTCTCATTCAAAAATTATTCTAAGAATAAATCAACAATTCTAGATAGCAAGAATCATATAACAATCATAAAATAAAGTGAAAGCATGAAATAAACTTGTCAAATATTCATGGAATTGTACCTATAACACTCGACATTCATAGCATACATCCAACATAAAATTCGAAAATACATACTCATGATTCCAAGTAAATTTTACATAGCTCTAAACCTATTCTATTAATTATAAAACTAATTAATTCTAAAGATTAAATAAAACAACCTAATTACCTATTGATGAACAAAAATCAAGGGGGTCGTGTGGCTTGTTTTGAACGAGTGGCTCACGGTTTCTTGGTGTTCTTTGGCTCCTTGCTTTGATCTTTGATAGTTGGATGAATAGAAAAGTGTTTAGGATTTTTCTTGTGATTGTTGTTGAGAATTAAGGAATATAGTATATTTGTTGTGGGTTTTAATGGGTTGGCCGTGGGTTTACAATGAATAACAAGGGGAGTTCTTTCCTCCTATATTTTAGTAAAGATTTTAGGATAAAAGTCTAATTTTTAGGTGGAGGTCAACTTAGATGTGAATTAGTAATATTTATATAATTAAATTAAATAAATCAATTAAAAGAAAAGGGAACAAGGGGGTCCGTGGGGTTTAGGGTTTGGTCATAGCAACTTAGGGTGTAGAATTTGGGCCAAGGTCATTATTTAGGCTTGCTGTCAAGTTAAATTGTTAATTGACCCAATAAAAATTAATTAATCAACTAATTAATTAAATAATTAGTTAATTAAATAAAATTTAAAATAGCCCAAAATTTTAGGTTATTACAAAATCAATCAAAGAATCGCACAAAAATGAAAGCAACATGCAAATAGAGATTAGATTGCACAAACCATGGGAAAATGAACTGAAATCCCCATAAATGTACTTCAAATTCGAAATTAAACAAACCAAAATCAACACCTCAAACAATTGAAATTTAAACCACGAAAAGAACAAAAATATATTGCAATAAAAAAAGGAATAGAAATGGCCCAAAAAAATAAAAAGATGAACTTACCAATTTCTGCGAACGAAAGAGCAGAGATTTCAGGCATTTAAACTGGGAAATTGTAGGATCATGAATACTGATGACATTGAATTCAAGGGAGGAAGATGGAGGAGCAAAGAAATGAGGGGTTTTTCTTTTAAAACAATTTGGAGGGGCAATCAGTATTTATGCAATATGATGTGATTATTCCTTGTTGATAATTGATGAAGTGGCGACTATTATTTTTTGGGGGGACATAGAGGGTGCTGATGTGTCAACATGGTAGGAGGAGAGAGATTGGGGGTGGAGGTCTTTAGAGGATGCCAAGTGTGTATGCGAGTGGGAGTTATTATATACTAGGATAGATGACATTGTAAAAATAAATGTTTTTAATAAAGATCAATAAAAATGATTTATATAAATCGAAAGATTCAAAATGTAACCAATAAAATAAATCACCCGAAACGAAATATGTAGCCAATGAAAGGAACCGCTCGTATAAAAAAAATTGCTTTTAATTTTAATATGTTCGTCATCACACATTGTTGAATTTGAATGGTATTTTTTAGTTAAGCATGCTTCAAAATTATACAAAAAACTACAAAAGTACTGCTGAAACGTTCCAATTTGAAATGGTCCGACCCGAATTGATCCGATCCGAGAATGATTTGATCCGAGAATGATCCGATCTGAAACGATCTGATTCGAATTGGCTCTTATCCGATTTTGGTCCGAAACTTCAATCCGAAATCCGATCCGGTCTGAATCATACGTCGGTCCGAAGTTGATCTGAATCCGAAACGATTCGTTCCAATTCGAAAGTGGTCTGAAAGTAAATTGACCCGAAATGGTCTGATCCGAAACAGTCTGATCCGAATTCGATCCGAACGGTCGGATTGCTAGATCTAATTATTACTAAGTAAAGTAAAGTAATTTACTTTTGTTTTTTATTATAGCGAAATTATAAATATATTTTGACTTTTCCTTATTTTTTCCCAAATTTTAAAGCATTTAATAACTATGTGTATTTTACGAAGAAAGTTGTTGCTCTTATTTTTTTTTGTCTAATATACAATTTTTCTCCCTCTTCCATATATGTTGCCTCATAAATAGTATTTTTCTCTCCTTTACACTTGCTTTATCCTTTTTTTTTTCTTGAATTAACATTTTTTTTGGTTAACATAAACTATAAATACAAAAAAAAATTCTTTTTAATTTTTTCGTGGCTATGTTGATGGGCAACTAAAATTTATAGTTCTATAATAATTTACCTTCAATTATATTTGTAAATATTTCTAAATTTTTCATACTTAAATCATTAATCTTGAAAAGTAACTTTTTCCAACCTTTATTCTTTTAACTCATTTGTAGAAAATTTATTCAGTGGAAGATTATTGAAAAATGATGTGAAGTTCTTAAAGTAACTTTTTTTTTATCATAATGGGTTTTATTTGATATTCTTTTAAATTATAATGACATTAAAAAAATTATTGGTGTTTTTAATTAAAACTAACAAAAATATATTTAGTTGATTATTATAAAGTATTTGCATCAGGCTTGGAGAATTGTAACTAATTTTTTATTAATATTTTCATGTTTACATAATTCTCATCTACATGTGCCTTTTTTTATAAAAAATATCATTCCTTAGGCATCATTTACAATGCCCAATAAATTGGGTTGGTCAACTTTTTTTCTATTCCTCTCTCCTCCACCCCATATGACCTATCTATTTTTCTTTTCCCTTCTTAATTCATCACACACTCTCTCTTATTTTTACCAATCCCACTATTTTTTTCTCTCTCCATCCAATATATTCCAATTAATGAAATTTTTTTATGTTAATTTGTTTAACAATAAAATTAATCAATAGTAACTAATATAAAAATAATTATTAAAATTATTAACGTTAATAGTAAATTTTTTATATTATTAACTAATTAAAAATTTAACAGAAAAATAATTAACATTTTAATGCATGTAAATTAAACGAATTTTTTTAACAAAATATATCAATATGGGTCTATTTATAGAGCATGAAATATTATGAATTTTGGTAAATTTTTTTTTAAAAATATATATTTTCTAAAGAAATAGCCGTTGTAAAAATTGCAACAACTAATTATTTTAAATGGCCAAAATCTGGACATTTGGCGAGATCAATCTCCTTTTGTCACACACTTCTTCTCCTTGAACTGGGTCACATACTCGACCCTTGCATGGGCTGGTCATGAATGACCCAATTTCATGACTCTTATGGCTCGATTGGTTGTTAGTAGTAAATTGTGGTAATGATAATGAATTTATAGTGTAATTTTGTTAAGGAGGAACCTTATAATCCCCATAAAAAATAATTTTTCATTCCCATGCTTCAACTTTCTACTCATTTTTTATTCTCATCCATTACCATTGAGGAGGGTGGTATTTGATGAGAATGAATATTCGTGAAAAAAATTAGATAAATTGGAGTTAAGTTAGCACCACCATGGAAATGGATTGTGATTTTCATTCCAAATTTAGTTATAAATTTATTCCAATTATCTTCATTTATGACCGGCTATTAAACGGACCGTTAAAGTCATTATTCTTTCCCACTTGACCTAATCAAGTGATGACCAACCCAATATTTAAGTCATTGTAATTGATGCTCTTTTTTTTTTGCTCAATCATCAACATTGGTCATTACATAACTTCATTTTTTTTTTTTTTTGCAAAGATTACATAACTTAAAGGTTTTTTCTTTTGGTGTGTTTGATTTTTGATCCCCAATGATTTCTTTGGTTGTTTGAGAGAATTTTAAAAAGAAGCTAAGTAGTCTACTTCTTGATGAAAATAATCTGGATATTTTGGCGGATGTGCAATACCTTTATGAGTATATCTCCGATCTTGACAATCGCATTGACGTTTTAAATCATATCAATGAGTTTATAGTTGAGGAAAACACCCTTTTTAGGAAAGGAGAAGTTAATGGTCCTTTGGATAAATACCGTTTTGGGAGTTTGTTTCATTCTCGGCTTAACATTAAGGACGAGAAAGCTAGGCTGGAGTTTCTTTGTTTATCTAAAAGCTTATTGCTGAACATACCTGCTTGTTTCCTTAAGACTAAGGAGTTCTTGCATGTTGGGCATGTTTGCATAGTACTTTTAGAGTATGATTCGGTGAATATCAAAGCTCTGTATCGTCGGGCATGTGCTGCAATTGAATTTGGAAAGTTTGACTTTACTTGCTCAGATCTAGAACGCGCTAAGGAGATGGATCCTAGCAACTAGGGTTGTTCATAACCGGGTACCCGGGTTTTCGGGTAACCGAAAGAGCGGGTACCCGAAGTTTCGAGTAGTGAACCAATCGGCCCATGACCCGACCCGGTAAAATTGGGTACCCAGATTATGAAAGTTTTTTTATGAAACATAAGATTTTACCGGGTCGGGTCTCGGGTACCCGGGTATCCGACTACCAAATTAATGAAATGTAATTCAAAAAAAAAAATAACCACTATATTTTATGTTAATTAGGTGATTTAGGGTACACTTTAAGTCTAAAACAATGAATGTTCCTTCAAAAAAAAAAAACAATGAATGTACTTTAAAATATATTATTATTCAATAAAATATTTTTTAAAGAATATTTTTACTTGAATATTTTTTTCTAAAAAATTTACGGGTCAACCGGTTACTCGACTAGTGCACTGCCTGGCCCATTACCCGCCTCGACACTTATATTTTTTAGCGAGCCGGATACCTGACCAGAAAAATTTGAACATCTTTTAAAAAATACCCGACAATAATTAGCGGGTCGGCGGGTCATCGGGTCAGGTCAAGCGGGTCGGGTTTTTTTTAACACCGGGCCCCTACTAGCAACCAAGAGGTGGAAGAAAAGTTGGGTATGACGAAGGGTCTACTACTTAACCCCACCCCAACACATGATAAGATCCCCGAATCCTCTGATTCAGAATCAATTGCTTCCACCACTAAACCGGAGCCAAAGTCAAATCTGTTGAGTAAGGGTAATAAGAGAAGGATGGGTGAGAAGAGAAGGAAGTGTCAGCATGAAGAGTAACCAAGAAGTGATTGATGTGGGAACAAGTTTTCAGTTTTGAGGGAAGCGAAGGATTTGGTGAACACAGAGAGTCTGGATAAGGACTCCCTCCAAGTGGACGTAAATATGGACACGAGCCCCCTAGAGAGTGAGGATTCCCTGGCGATAGGGAAAAAAATAAATCCAAAGGATGTAGTGATAGAGAATATGGATTTTAAGGAGGAAAATTTTAATGACGTTAGCCAAGTAGACCCCATGTTGCACTTTCGGAAGAGAAAGAAAGAGGGTCTACTTCTTTATCAATCTCTATCAGGGATTATCAAAAGCTAGATCATGGAGATTTGATTCAGTACTACGACAGGAGGTCAGGAGAGGTGATGAGCATCACCGTTAAGAAGTCCCCAGTAGTGAAGGCCCAGAAGTGGGCCCAAAAGAACCCTATTCAGATTTCGCTTCCTACTAGTAAGCAAAGTGACAAGGGTAGCCCAATTGTGGACATTGGGGTCCAGGAGACCAAGATGCAATGGATTGAAGTGGTGGCAATGGAATTCCCCTCTTCACAAGGACAATATTTGGAGGCTAATTGTATGCCTCCTGCTCAAGGAAAACATCACATCCACACCTCAGCAAGTAGCTGCGCTACTCAATATCCCACTGTTCAAGCTGAGAATTGCAGAATTGTGAGACCCTTCACCCTCGATCCAAGCCCCATCCACCATCTCCCTTTGACTATCTCACTCGATCCTCAACAACTCTCAGTTCATGACACCTCCCTCGACCAATTCAAAAACCTTTTTGTTTTCAGGCTTTTCTTGCAAGCAACCATAGCCTGTCAATGGAATCTATTTCGGGGAACCGGGTTTTAACAAAAAGGGAGAGAAGTCGGGGTTTTAAAATTGGTGTACCGGATAATCGCATAATTCCACATAAGGCACCAACGTGTGTATCTACTAACCATGGGTTCAAGTGCAGGTTTAAACTGAAAGCAGGCTCTCCTCTACAGGATCACCTTCTAGCAAGCCTTCAAATTCCTGAAAATTGTAAGATCGACACGAAATTCAACTCCAGTCTCATCCAAAGCCTAAATCATCCTCACTGATGTATTGCTTTTATACTATATTTTATCCCCTTATTTTTTGTTTATTTATTCATATTGAATTGGTTCCATTTACTACCCTTTTGTTACCAATAATTTTTTTTTCTAGTGCAATGTGCTATTTGAGTTGTGATGTAGGTTTTGGAGTTGATAAGCTCCATTTCTTACATTATTTGGAGGTGCATTAGGAAGCTTTTTGGAGTGATTCAGAGTTTATCTGGACTATGGGACTAATTTGATAGAATTTGGAAGCGTTTCGGTGTCGTTTGGGGTGATTTTTGAGTTGTCCCGCTTGAAAGGGTTGCACAACCCGATAGGTTTGAGTTGTAGGGTTGAAATTCTGTTTATTGTAATAAGTTTGTGGGCTTCCTTTCTCTTTGAATTTATGTCAAGCCTTGTAATAGTTATTGAAAAAGTTGGGATTAGGATTCCTAGGGCTATAAATACTTAAAAACGGCTAAATTTTCTCTCTCTTCTTTTTCACTTTTTTTCGATAGAATTCTTTTTGCCATCTCTTTTGTAAACCCTAATTTTTCCATTAATTCAATTTTGAGGTATTGTCTTTTCCATTATTTCAAGTTTTATTATTATTATTATTGTTTTTCTTTTCTAGATTAATTGTCTTTATTAATTTTCAATTATGAATTCTTGTTGGATTGTTATTGCTGATTTTGTGAATTCAACTATAATTAGCAAGTATGTAGTTATCTGTTTCTAAGGTTTGGAGAAACTATGCAAAGATCATGATTCATGTTAGTTTTTAGGATTTAAATTTGGTTTGTTTTGGTGAATTCAATTGAATTGTTATGATTGATTACATTTTTGGCTAATTTGCAAGTTTTTACATTCAACTTTTTACACGAAAGCTGAGAGAATTGAGTGTAGGAATAAATTCAATTGAGTTATTAGACCTTAAATGCGAGAGCCAAATTTATTGTTTAATTGTAGAATTAGTGTGCGAGAGCAACTAAATTCTTTTTGCCTATACTCATTCCTATCCCATTAATTGTTATTTGATTCATGACCAATGCATAGTGGATCCTGTCGGTCCTAGATTTTATCCTTATAGTATCAATCAATTATTTTTAGTGCGTTCTTTTTGCTTGTTTAATTTATTTTAATTAGTTAGTTTATTCTCCACCAATTATTGATCACGTTAGTAATAGCGAACTTGGTTCAATTAGTAGTGAAATTCGTCCTTCCTGAGTAGTTCGACCCTAAGCTACTTACCCGACTATACTAGTTAGGTTTCTAGGTATTGTTTATAGTGAAACGACCTGTCACTCACCAACAAAGGAAACTAGTTATAATTAAGAATGTTGTTTGTACTTGTGTTTTAAGTAATATTGTGTGTTCTATTGTCTGGGCTGTTACCTAGGAAACTAGGTATGGTATTACCTTTTGTAAAAAAAAAAATCAATATTGTTATCATCATCATCAAAATATTAATATCATTATCATCATCATCATCATCATCATCATCATCATCATCATCATCATCATCATCATCATCATCATCATCATCATCATTATTATTATTATCATCGTAACCATCATCATTTAATTGAAATAAATATTATTATCATCATTTTTATTATTATCATTGTTATCATTAGAGATATGAATTGAGTCAGCGGGTTGGGTTCGAGTCAACCCGTTTACATAAGCGGGTTGAATCCTTTGACCCTAACCCGACCCGTTTAATAAACGGGTCGTGTCGGGTTGATCCGCTTATTTAAACGGGTCAAACTCCTCAACCCAAACACGTTAATAACTGGTCGATTTCGTGTCGGGTTAGCGGGTCGTATCAATTTTTCCCACCTCTAGTTATCATTATCATTATTATTAGGAAAATTTGTTAAAAACCACCTTATAAACCTTTTTCTTTTGTCAAAAAAACACCTTAAATTTTTTTTTTGTAAGAAGACACCTTATTTTAATTTATTTTTTTGTACAGAGAACCACCATTAGTCTAATTTTGGTGTTTAAATCGAACCTCCTTTCGCCATTTCGGCTAACCCCATTCGTAACTCCCCAAGCCATCTCCGTTCCTTTTCCTCCCCTGAACCACCAAGCCAAAAATAACCCAAAACCGAAACCCGAAATTCAACCAAAGGTGGTTTCTAGAAAAAAAATCCAAAAAGGTGGCTTCTTACAAAAAAAAAAAAATTAAAAGGTGGTTTTCAACAAAAAAAATATTTATAAGGTGGTTTCTAACAAATTTTCCTTATTATTACTTAAATAACTTAATAGAAAGTAATTGGTAAGATTATTGAAAAAACCTAAAATGAAATGAATTTAATAGAACAAATCTGAATTTAATAAAACTGAACTGAAATGAATTGAATTTAAGCGGAAGTAAAAACCCTACTCTTAATAAGGTCCTTTTCTTTAGGACCTAAAAGATACAATACTAAGATCAGACTTAATTAAATCAAATCAGATAAGATCATACATTATTACTCTTTATTATTATTATTATTATTGTTGTTGTTGTTGTTGTTGTTGTTGTTGTTACTACTATTACTACTACTACTATTATTGTTGTTGTTGTTGTTGTTGTTACTACTATTACTACTACTACTATTATTATTATTATTATTTGTTGTAAGAATAATTTCAATATACTGGATCGGATACCCCTTAATTTTTAGGAGATACAACTTTATAAAAAAAAACCCAATAAAAATAATATAATTACCAATAAATTACAAATTCTAAACATGTAACACTTAAAAGATTACAAAGCCTAAACCAAATTACTTGTTATGTCGTTTTACATTCCCCTCAATCTCACCCAAATAAATTATTATTATCATAATATTAATTATTATCATAATATTACCTTTCTCATAAAAAAATAATTATTACAATTATAATAATGAAATTAATAATTACAATTACAATTATAATAATAAAATTAATAGTTATTATTAATATTATCATTATTTTAAATAATTTAAATCAGATCAGATCATATTAAATCAGTCCTAAACAACATGACCTAAATATTTATTATATACAAACACACTCTACGTGAGTACAAACAGCTTCCGTAATTGTCAACGTCAACGACAGTCTGGACAACACACTTTTCACACCGTCAATGATCAATTGTACTGTAGTAGTTTCAAACTTTGAGCAATTCAGTTGTCCAATTTTTGAATTCAATCAATTACGTGAATTCTACTTCACCCTTCTTCATCTTTCAATTCGATCATATTCAAATTATTCTATCAACAAACTTGTTTCCTTCCTTTAATTTTGCCTTTTCTTATCAATCACAACTTAATCATTCCAACATCAAACTAAAGGAAAAGTCCAATTTCAATGGACAAATCAAATTCAGAAGTTACACTAATCATCTCCGAAAATATTACTCTCAACGGAACCCTAACTCCGTTAGTCTTCAAATCCGACGGCACTCTTCAGTGGGTTGACGGCGGCACTGAGAAATGCTTGTCTTTGGAAAAAGAGGTTTTAGGAGTTTACATGGAAGCTTCTAGAGTCATCCTTAAATGTGTTCTTCAGGGTGGGATCCTCTGTTGCTCGTCCACTGAAACTTTGGTGAGGAGGAATTTAGTTTTGGAATCTTCTTCTTTGGATTCTCTCCGGAATTGGTATCATAAGCTTCTGCAATTCCTTGATTCTCTTGGTAATTAATGATTACTCTATTTCCTTTTGGTTTAATTTTTTTTTTGTTGTCTAATATTGCTTTGCTTAACTTTATTTTGAAATTAAGCTATGCTGATTTATGAGTAGCGGCTTAGCTCCAAAATGTAATTTTTGGGTGAAATTGAAACTGAGGTTGATTTAGTCGATGTCAATGTGTAATTATGAGCAAGACAATGCACTTTTCTCATAATGATGCAAGTTTTATTAGTCTTAATTTCATCACTTTTAGTATTCAATTGGCTGTGATTGACTAATTGATTGATGAACATTGTATATTTTGAGTACTCAGTAAGGTATCCTTTCGATATGGGGCATTCATTTCAAATTGATTAATTCAATTTCTGAAATTGTATTGTAATGATTTAAATCCTACGGAGTAGTTCTTTGTTTGGGATGTTTTTAGAATTTAAAATGACACGGTTTTGTTAAGTATTTGAAATACACATCTTTTATTTATTAAGCATTTAGGTTGGGAATTGGGCCAGATCCAATTCTAAATTTTTTAGTTGCCAAACATATAATTTGGTCCAAATCTATCATTTGAGATGAAATACTTGTATCCAAACATTACATTGTCATTTTAAATTCATCTACTCTCTCTGTCCCAAATTGATTGGTACATATGAATTAAAAATGTTAGAGCTTTTTTGGCGAATGTTGGAGATATGGTGACTGATGGTAGATGGATGTGGTAATGATTGTGTTTGCTTCAATGTAGGTCGGCCAAAAAGACTGTTTGTCTTGGTGAATCCTTATGGTGGTAAAAAGTCTGCATCCAAGGTTTTTACTGACACTGTGCTACCATTGCTTGAGGATGCTGATATTCAATTCTCATTGATAGGTTTGTACATTTGTGCTTTTGTTCAGTCATATTCTGTTGAATGGATGGCTCATTGCTTAGTTGCTCATTGCTTAGTTGCTCATGTGCTGTTGTTTCTGTTAAATGTCGTTGTTGATAGAAACTCAATATACACTACATGCAAAAGAACTTGCTTATGGACTAGATCTTACCAAGTATGATGGTGTCGTTTGTGTTAGCGGTGATGGCATCTTGGTTGAGGTATGCTGTCGAACACTATCTAATGCCTTCAATGTATTCGGAGGAAATTTAACTCCCACATGAGATCCGTGTCACCGTGTGCATGATTGTATGCCATTTGTCTATTGGGAGACAAATATTCATAGGAAAGAGTGAATATTTGTTTTAAAAGAATACTAATCATAGGCAAGAGTGCATCAAGGAAGGGATAAGGTGACTTAATGTCCTATGTGGGACACTATATAGGTTTAGTATTTTCTTGCTCTGGCACTACAGTTTATCTGAGAACTTTTATATAAGGTTGTAAATGAGGATGAATAGCTAATGTTACCTTTGTTTATTTCTGTCTCTGCAGCATTACTGTAAATTTCTGTATTTACTTCAACTGAATTAGTTAATTTCACATTTTAAATCTTGTTCACAACTTCATTTTGCAGATAATATGATATGCTTTAGTGTAAGGGAAAAAAAATGTATGCCATATTGTATGTTTACACATCAAAACATTATTCGCTTTGTCGGTTTGTCCTGCTTTTAACTCTCCATTTGTTTTTATTGCGCTTGCTAAGAACAAATGTTGACCATCATTTTTTACTAATCATATGTTAATATTTTCTTAAAAAAAATTTATACTTTAGAATTTGAAACAAAGACTTGATTCCACTTGATGATTCATAATACTCCCTCCATCACAATTCACACATTAATAGCATTAAATATTTTTTCTTTCACCAATAATACCAAACGTTCCTATTAATCTGTGACGGACAAGGTACTATTTTTAATGTTGAATTATTTTGACCTTGAAAAAGCAACTGAGAATTTTACATAGAGTCAAACAGACTTCACAAAATCAAGAGTGTTAATCCTGAGTGAAACTGGCCTAAGCTAATGTGATTGACTGAATAACACAGACAAAAGAGTAACAAAAAAAGGATAGGATGAGCCAATGAGCATCTTAGTTATTCTTATATGTTTTATCACTCAATTTTATTTTCTATGTTCTATCATGTATACATAAATATAAAATTTGATAGCATTTTATATAAGCAATTCAAATTTTAGAATGATCTAACAAGACTCATATATATTGAGAAGAACATGTACTGCTTACTAAGACTAGGACTCTATAATGTAAACACTTATTTACTGTCTACACCTAAAACCTCACAATTATTGTAAAATGTTTTTTTTTTAATTGAATTCTTGAACTGACTATACTGCCAAATCACGTCAAATGGTTATTTTTGCAGCATTACATGTATTTACAGGCATAATGAAATCTGAACTTTAGTAGGTAGTGAATGGCTTGCTGCATAGAAGTGATTGGGATACTGCAATAAAGATTCCTCTTGGAGTAATTCCTGCAGGTATTTTTGTATGCTTTTATATATATTGATGTAGCTAAATGTAAAACATCTTAAAAACTTGTGTACGAATTTGTATTTTTTTTTTAATGTTGTATGCTAGAAATTCTAGCCAAAGGTCTAAAGTTTGTTTTATTGGAAGTCTTGGAACCAACTCTTGGAGCATATATGTATTCTTTATTTTTTGTGAAGTTTAAAATGTTTGAGAATTGTCAATTTGAATGCATTCGTAGCTCATGGACATCTTTTGGCAATATATTTCTATGTATAACTTGAGGGTAAGTACAAAGGATGTTATGTGATGCATAGAGCCATATAATGTATATGCCTATGGCAGCTTGAATAGCATCAATATTTGTTTACACAACTTGGATGGATTTTCAAGAAAAGCTATTCACGTGCAAAGCATGCCATAGATAATGCATACTTCCAGGGCAGCATCCATTAAACACACTATTCTATGAATTTAAGCTTTTCATTACTTCATCTGCAGGACACCTCATAATATCAGCAATTAGACATAAGCTTGCATTCTTTGTTGAAAACCGTCCCATTTATCTGTGACCAAACATAATAAAAAGATTCAAAAAAATCATCAAGTAGAATTTTAGGCCAGTTCCTTTTTTCTTGGAATGAGCATTCTACTTATCCTCATCAAAAGCCTTAAAAGGGTTGCAAAATAACTGCAGTGGATAAGGTGATGCTGAGTTTTCTCCGGATATGCACCACATAAACCACATGGGGAAGAAATGGCCATATGAGAATGCAATAACCTGTATGCAGCAATGACTTTATTTAATATGAGAAATACTTTTGAGACTTGCATTATCATCGAATAAGACTCTTCTATAAGAGAGTTTTTCATGGGACTCTCTAACTCATGGACTATTCATGATAGCTTAAATGGTGTGGTAAGCAAAAGTTAAACAGATGGATAAAGAGAATTAAAACATTAATTTGGATGGTTGTACTTCGTACTTCATCATGGGATGAACAAAAGAGAATTGTTGTGGGAAAATGGTAAGCATAATAGCTCACTGAAGCATGATTTTGGAAATTCTATATAAAATTTGTGTATCATCAATCATGCATATAGTATGGGACTATGGGTGCTCTTATGGTCATTTACGTATTCAGCTTTTTGGGAACCTCTTATGGTCATTTATGCATTCAACTTTTCGTGAGCTGATTAGCCAAAGATAGGTAAGGTCATTATAGCTGTTATACTTTCTGGTGAACTCCTGGATGTAGGTACTGGAAACGGTGTGGCAAAATCTTTGTTGGATTCAGTTGGTGATCCGTGTGCTGCACTTAATGCCACTGTTGCTATTATTCGGGGTTAGTACTATTGAAGCATGATATCTACTGCTTTTAATTCACACTGTTATATTTTATCCAACTCGATGTTTCTTGTGAGACAGGGCACAGAACTTCCCTTGACATTGCAACTATTTCACAAGGGAAGACAAAGTTTTTTAGTGTCTTGATGCTTGCATGGGGTATGATGTGATTATTTGCTCAGATTGTTCTAGCTATGTTACTCTAACTCTTTTTTTTTTTTTCAATTATTCTTGGTAGTTTGGATGCTTAAAACACAATGTTTGTATGAACAGCTAAACACCTGACAATATATGATTGACCATGACACAAAATTTTGTAAAAGTTTATGAGTTAGAGTAACATATGCATTATTTCATCTTTGCTGCTTTAAGCTTTCCTTTGTGCTTCACTTATTCCCCAACTTTTCTTAAATGCTTGATTATGTACTAGGTCTCGTGGCTGACATAGACATTGAATCAGAAATATGGAGATGGATGGGAGGAGCTCGTTTAGATCTATATGTATGGTTTGCTAAATTCCTCCTAAATTTCCCTCCTTGGATATCATTGTGACACTTTTCTGCAATAGCTTTGAGTTTCGATCCTTCCAAAAATACTCTAATGATTTAAATGTTCAATGCTAAGATTGCCTAGCAAGGGTTATTCCGCGTTTTTTTTATTCTCTTTCTAATGATCACTTTAATCTGGTGAATATGTGAATTAAGGTTTCATTGTAATTATATCAAAAAAAGATAGATCAATGGTGAGGAATTAGCAATTTCAGACTATCTCGTTTAGGCCATTTCTCAATGTCTGTTACATAAATATTGTTTAAAATGCTGGGATTTAACATTTTAGAAGCTGTCGAATCCTTCACATTCCTATAGCTTATAGGAACTTTAGGATCCAAGGTAGATCTACCCCACATTACAGGGAGGGGGATCTAATTAATTATCATAGATGCTGGCATGCTGTTGAGAGTCTTAAGGTAGTGTTTGGATACTTAGAATTCATTTGAAATTGATGAATTCAATTTCTGAAATTGAAATGTTACAATTCAAATGACAATGATTTGTTTAGGTTGTTTTTAGAATTTAAAATGACATAGTTTTGTTAAGTATCTGAAATACACAAAATTTGCTTGTTAAGCATTTGGGTTGGGAATTGGGCCAAATCCAATTCCAAATTTTTTTACTTGCCAAACATGTAATTTGGCCCAAATCCATAATTTCAAATGAAATGCTTGTATCCAAACATAGCTTAAATGTTTTTGGTTTAATGTTGTATTATTATGCTTGAAAGTTTAGTGTTGTTGAAGCGATGCTATTTTTATTTATTTTCATTTCTCCAGGCTTTAAAAAGAATATTTCAATTGAGGAAATATAATGGCCGTATTCATTTCGTTCCTGCATCTGGTTTTGAAGACTATGCGGAGAAAATAAGCCAAAAAGTTGTATCAGTTCAAGATGTGCCATTTTGCAATTCGAGTAAGATGCAGACTGATGCTCAAGAAAGTGGCTATCTGGGGCCTGAAATTGATCTAGAAAACATGAATTGGCGGACCATAGAAGGACCGTTTATTTCAGTTTGGATCCATAATGTACCTTGGGGCAGTGAAAGTGCAATGGCAGCTCCGCATGCTAAGGTTGGTTTCTTGATAATCTCAATCAATCTAGAAATTTATTTTTTGATGCCATGATGATATCTTTGTTAATACCATGGGTATATGGTCATTGTGCTGTATGTTGATGAAGTCTCTTTTGATGCTTTTAACAATCTGAAAAGTTAATGGAGCTAGTTAACATGTTTCTCAGTAGGGGATAAATATTTGATGAAGAAAATTTATAGCTCCCTGCATCTTATTTTATTTGCTACACTTAGTTTTTGACACTATTCACATGAAAACTTTTAACTTTTTTTTTTTGTTTTATATATTAAAAAAACTTAGTTATGTGGGTTCTTGTTTAATTCATTTCGATATCTACTTCCCTATTTTATAGTTTTTATATTTTTTGTTATATGTAATGTAATTAAAGATATTATGTTTGGAGTTGTGCGCATGGAATTAAAACTCGACCGTTCCATTACGTGACGGCCGTTCTGTAACCTGTTTCTGAGTTGCCGATACGCGAAGTGACGTTATAACCTGAGAGTTGGAATTCACACAAAAATCTCCGCGATGGCGTTCCGTAACGGTAAAACGTCCATTCCATAACGCGTTTTTGCAAGAAATGCCCGTTTTTTATAAAATAAAATAAATATTAAAGAAAAGGCTAGGAGAAGCCATACTTGTATTTTGCAATAGTTAAATTTTTAATAAATAAGCTGGATTATTAATAAATTTTAATAATAATAATTAATAATATTTTTTTGACATAATGTGATACAAAAACAAATAAGAATGAATGAAGATTGATAAAGCTTAATATTGAGCTAATGTGAATTTTTGATAAAATTCACGCTGCGGCAGCCGCGAAACGTTCTTTTTTGCCGTTACAAGCGATTCCCGCGACAACGCGACCGTTTCCGCGAACGTGACCGCGGCCGCTATTTTTTTCCATGGTTGTGCGTCAAAAACTGTGAAAAAGTAAATGTAACTTGCAAGTAAAACAAGATGTTTCTCTGCACCTTGTAGCAGTACAGGGTTTGTGATGGACTTCGATGGTGAACATTGAGAATCGGCAACTTTAAGCCTGGGGAATTGGGAGAAGAGGGGAGTTAAAGTAGATGTGGAAAAATTGTTAACCTCCATGATTCGATATCAAGTTCAACTTGCATTTTCAGTCTTGTACTCTCTCTGTTTCAAAATAACTGCTCCACTTTGACCAAAAAGCTCTCACAATTAGTAATAATTAGTAGTAAACTCTGTAGTTTTCCTTTTATAGGTCAATTTGTACCACTTGTTTATACACTGGTAATGTGCAGTTTTCAGATGGTTGTTTAGATGTAATCCTTATCAAAGAGTGTCCGAAAATGGCTTTGCTTTCGTTAATGACTGAGCTGACCAATGGCAATCATGTGAAATCACCACACGTCTTGTATTTTAAGGTGAGTTCTTTTGGTTCTGATTGATGATATACATGCTATAAACCGATACAATGCATTCTTATCTCTTTAATTGGATGCCTGTGTAAATCTGAATCAGGACTAATTCTGTTCTATAAAGACAAAACCTAATATTTTACTTTGATATTAGGTGAAAACATTTATTTTGGAACCCGGTTCACGTACTGAGGACTCAACAAAGGGAGGAATCATAGATTGTGATGGCGAGGTGTTGGCCAGAGGTAATGGTACTTACCAATGTGAAGAAAGGTCCTTGATGTCATATGATAATCTTCAAATTACCATTGATCAAAGTCTAGCTACTCTTTTTTGTCCTTTTTAACTCAAATACTATAATTCTTTTTCCCTGATTCTTCACAACTTACCATATTCATTTCTACCAATGTTGATCAAATTTGTTCCATTGTTGTTCAACTATGTGTGTATCTGATTTCCTTTTTCGAGATTAGAAGTGGGCCATATTTATTATCTTGCCTCAGCCAACGAACTGCCCCGCGGGGGGGTTGCAGATGTTTGTTTAGGCGGGGATTGAGAAGGTGATTTGATTTCGAGTAAATCCCATAGAATTTGGTGGTAATTGGCCACTGTGTTATACCTGGCACTCAACTATTGTTATGTTGCTACTGCTTTTATACCTTGTTCTCTTAGCTTTTGTATGTTTGCATTGAAAGAAAATTCAATATGTATCTTTGGACATTCATTTCATTCCCTTGTTTTATAAACTCCAGGTCTAATTGTATACATGTGCTATTTATTGAGGATACAATTGCTATTTATTGGATTTTTTCCCCCCATAACGTGGCAATGACATTGTTTTTTTTTTTTTTTTTTTTTGGAAGAAATGACATTGTTTTTTTAATCTTAGAGGATTCTTACAATTGGTCTACTACGCATTCGGATAAACGTAGAGGTATGTGCATCCAAATGTGGTTTATTATAATTTTACTCATTTTAATTTTTTTTTTGGGAAGTACTCATTTTAAATTTTAAATTGAGCAAATAAACTATAATATGAGCAAAATTACCCTTCGATATATCATACACCTGAATGTATATAATAATTTCTAGAATTGTTAGTATTTGAGATTCATGTCATACAATGGACTTATAGAATTGAGCTTTCTTGATAAATTGTCTTTCATTACCAAGTTGTCATCTTAGAGCACAAGATTGTGATACATTTAAGAGAAATAAAAATTTAGAGAGTGAAGTTGGCTTGATTGAATGAATGCATACTACTCCCTCCGTAACATAAAAATGGCAACAATTGCCTAAAATGGATGTAACAAAAAATGGCAACAATTTATTATCTTTCTATTTTTGGTAAAAAAAGTTCATTTATTTACCAAAATGTCATTATTAAAAACATTAATACATTGTTTACTACATCTAAAATTATCATTAAAAGTTAATTAAACTCATATCAAAACAAATTAATCCCAACAATCTACCAACTCACACCACCACCAGTCATGAAACCATATACCCAAACCACCACCAGCCGCGAAATCACCACTGCCATCACTAACGAATCCTCACACCACCTCCATCACCACGAATTCGCACCATCACCTCCATCACCACCGCACACGACCTACAATGTTGAATCACCAACCTAGAAAATCGATCTCCAAACCTGCAAAAACATTGAAATTCGAACCATCTCGAAGCACCAACTCGAACAACAATGTCAAAAACCCTAGGACGAACCCTCTCGAACCACCATCTAGAAAACCCTAGGACGAACCACCATCTGGAAGCATCTTGTCACTCGCTAGGATGATTCGAAACTACATTCGAAAACCCTAGGGTGATTCGAAAATACATTTGAAAACCATTGGAAAATCCCAAAAAACCCATTCGAAAACCATCAACGAAATTCGCTACAATGAAGGTTGAAGAAGTGGTGACGATTTCGCGATTTGGGGGTTGATGGAGGATAAAGGGAGTTCGGTGGAGGATGAGGGTAATGGGTAATGGTGGAGGTTCAATTTTGGGTTGTTGGAGCACTGGGGAGGGAAGATGGTGATGATTGTGGGTGGTCTGGTGCTGCTGCTGAGCTTTAGCGCGATTTGGTGTCAGTGGTGGTGCAATCTGTGGTAGAAGTGGTGGCAGTGGTGGTGCTATGGCTGATGCATTATGTCTTTGCTCCCCTTTTCTCTCTCCTTTAATTAGAGCTTAAACTTTGTTTAGCAAATTTTGTCTTGGGATCCGCAAAAAGTACACTTGTTGCCTTTTTTTGTTACGGAAGGAGTAGTTAATTTCATTAATCAAATTCAACTGGTAGAATCTTCAAGAAAATTATAAAAGATGGTTGTTTCACACCAATGGTGGCCTAAAAAGTAAAGTTCATTAATTGTAAGTTTCATCGTTTATAATTTTTTTAATAAGAAAGTGAAAATAAACTAATCCATTTTAAAGGGATAGCCTAGCGCATGCTTGTGCAGGATTAAAGAAAGATTTTTGTCCAAATGTTGGAACCAACATGTTAAATTACTATAATCATGGTCTCTATGAGCTAGCTAATCTACTGCTTGATTAGTTTTTTTTAACACAATGACATGTATCAAAAGAATTAAATTTTTGTAGTTCTAGTTTGATGTCTTAAATGATGGAATGAATTTCTCCATACCGTCCGAGTAATTTTCACAACATTTACTATCGTTTATAACCTTATATATAAGGATGCAAATGGGGAGTGGGGCGGGTCAAATAGGAGACCCGCCCCATCCTCGCCCCAATGGGGTGGGGATGGATCCTAATTTGGTGGGTGGTGGGGCGGGGATGGAGTTAAAAGTTGTACCCGTAATGGGTGATGGGGCGGTGGTGGATTTTAGGTTGTACCCGCCCCATTCTCGCCCTGCTCCACCCCATCCCCACCCGCCCCGCCCCATCCCCACAAATCTTACATCTTACCCACTTAAAATATAATTTTCAACAAATCTAATGTTAAAAATTAAAAAAATTCCTAAAATTAAAAACAGATTATAAGTTCATAACAATCATTTAAATTTTTTTGTATTGTATATGTTTTTTTATATTAGTATTTGAAATTTTATAGTGTATATGAATATTATTTAGTGATTTTCAAATGAGGATTAAATGAATGGTGGGGTGGGGAAGTTGGAGATTTGGTGGGGATGGATATCCAAGTGGGTGATGGGGTGGGGATGGTATTAATTGTGTACATGGTGGGGTGGGGTGGGGTGGGGATAGGGATGAGTTTCAGATCCACCGCGGGGATGGGGATGGGGATGGGGATGGGGATGGGAATGAGAATGGGAATATCAATACCCTCAAGTTATACATAGAAATATATTGCCAAAAGATGGGAGTTTCAGAATAACAAAAAGACGTAAAAATAGCCAAAATAAGGTAATTTTTTTTTAAATATAATAAAATTAGAGTGAAGTATCGGGTATCCGTGAAGTATCGGTATCCGACACGGATACGGCTACCTAAATGAAGTATTTATGCATCTTGGCTTGCATCCCTACTTATATAATGTAAAAAGTGATTTTCTTTTATTTTTTTGGTAAATGAAAAGTGGAAGTTTGGAATAAGTCATTCTTCTACATAAACAAGAGTGAATATTAGTAGTGAGCGGAACCGGGTACCCGGTAAATTTCGTCGAAACCTCTCCCAGACCCAGACCCGGCGGGTCCAAAAATTCATGAACCAGAACCGGACCGGGTTCAACCAGTTCCTAGTCTTTTGGAACCGGAACCAGACTCGGTAGGAACCGGTTCCTGAACCGGGTACCCGATCGCCTCATTTTTTTTTAAAAAATATAAGATCATTTTGAAAAAAAAATGAGTTGTCTAATTAACAGTAAATTTAACACACTTTAATAGTTTAACATATTAACGTACTTCTCCGCTTTTTCTTGCTCGTTAAACATTGACAAAAAATGTAAGACTTTTTTCCCTAAATATAGCGGATAAGAATAGAGAAGAAGTTCTTGTTAAAAAAACTAATAATAAATTAATGTGATAATATCATATCTTAAAAAAATTTAACTCACTTAATATTTTAATGTTTATATATAAATACTAAATTTTAAGTAAAATAAATATAAAATATGATTTATAAGATATAAGATGCAAATAATACATTGACTCTTATGAAACTTTACCGAGTACCCATAACTTTTCCGTTGGAACCTGGTACCCACCGGGTACCTGGTTCCAAAAATAGGTACCCGGAACCAGAACCAGTTCCAACCGAGTCCACTGCCTGGGACCTAGAACCAGCCAGAACCGCCGGGTCCTATCTGGTTCTGGGTCTGCCCGGTTACCCTGTTTTTTTGCTCACCCCTAGTGAATATGATGCAGAACATGATGGTCAAATGAATTTTATCAACGATCAACGACTTCATATTTTCACCTGTACTTAACTTCCCTAGTTTTAGCTCATTTTTTATTCTTTTGAGTTGTGATAATAATTTAGATTAAATTCATTTTATTACTTTAAGTAGTGTTTAGGCTTGTAATAACATGGATTAGGACTTGGAAACGAGTTCAAAAGACTTAGAATGGAGGGTGTACGACCGTGCAAGGAATCGACACGATCGTGCCAAGAGATCAGTAGAAGCTCTTAGCATGTACGACCGTGCAAGAATACACTGCACGACCGTGCAACTCTACTTGCACGACCGTACATAAACGATCCAGTAAGCAAATTCCAGGCTGCACGATCGTGCACGGCCTGCACGAGTGTTGTATGCGAATTTCATCATTGTATTCTGTTTCCTTTTCCTCTTTAGTTTTGATCTAATCTTGGCCTTTGATTATCTTAGGATTAATGGCCTAGATTAGAAGCTTCATTAGGGTATGAATAGTCGATAAATAGTCTTCTTTTCCTCTTGTAACATCCAATTTCGTTGAAATGAAAAATGGAGAGTTTTCTCTTTATGAGCTTCCCTCCTTGGTGGATGGCAAAACCTTACAACCCTGGTGATTGTAAGTAATCTTCTATACTTTACCTTTGTAATTTTGATTAAATTATGTTTAATTCTTGATTATAATTAAGTTCTTAGTGAGCTTATTTTCAAGTTCATATCCATGTTTTTATGAGTTTTTCATGTTCTTTAGGATGGGTGTGAGAAGACCTACGAATTTTACTTTCTTTAAGTAGTTTTTGCATGTTTTTATCACCCCATCCTACATCACAATACATATCTATTTTTCACGTTCAATTCTTCATTAGACTCAATGACAAAAGAAGAATGCTTATTTCACCGAAGAAACTACCTACCTAATCTTAACCATTCAAGAATAGTGGATGAACAATGAGTTTATCAAACGGAAATACAAAACCACACAGCAGGCTCATCGTTATCTAAAAATCAAAGGGTTAACACAAAGTGAAATGGAGGTGCAAGGTTCCAGTCGATACAAACCAATCTAACCTAAACCATGGATGTAATTATAGAATTGACAAATAATTAGATCCATAATCAAGAGAACAGCGCATACTAACTGCACCTTCACGATGATTTAGGGTGCATTTAATAAACTTCAGATCAAATCAAATTAAATCAAATTAATTCTAATCAGATTAGAATAGTTCAAATCCAATAAGAAAAATTATAACTATATCAAATCAGAAAAAATTTGATAAGATCAAATTTGAACATAAAATTTTCAAACGAATCAAACGCATCCTTAATCATTACAAGGCTATGCAGAAGTCAATTAGATTAGTTGATTAAATTCTTACAATTAGTGTCCAAAACTTCAGATTGAATCATTTATGGCTCCTTACTCATTTGTAGCTCCTTATGCACACCAAAAATCAAGCAAGAAAAACCCACTACTTGGAATAATTTCACTCTCATAATGATCTGAACAAGGAAATTGAAGGAGTGATTGTTATAAATTTAGGAATGAAAATGTAAAAATAAATTAGAAAGCATTATTTTTTGTTTGATGCAATTAAGTAAAATGGGAAAAAAAATTGATAATGATGATAATAATGGTAATGATTATCATTAGAAAAGGAAATATCTTACCAACTCATCAAACAATAGATAATTGAGATAATGATAAGATTAAAAAAAATAACAATATCAAACATCTTCTAGAGTTTTCATCATATGTTGTCAATTCACAGGTATAAAAAATTCTCCTACCATAACAAAAAATGATTTAAACCATTCCATTAAATGATTTAAACCATTCCATTAGCACAAGGAAAGAATACCATCCCTTCACATTCTATTGAAAGTGGTCACAAAATGAATAGCCACCAATGCTTAGTACCACACTACTCCACATATGCTATATTGCTATGGTTTTCACATAGCCCATATTGTTGTTATTTTTCTAAAAAAAATATATAATGATAGATACACTAAACCTGCAACACATCACAGGACTACCGCTATGGCATTGCCCATCACATAAATGAAAACCCTAGGGACCCACAATGCCCCCCAAGGGGCCAAGAATGAATGAACATCACAAGTAAGGCGGAATGTGTACCACCGCACCATATGAGGAAGCGATTTAGGGGTATAAATAAAGAAATTAGTCAAAATAATTTTAATACAAACAAAAATGTGATTATAAATTACTAATATTAAAATTATTTTGACTAATTTCTTCATTTCCACCCTTAAATCGTTTCCACAAAATAATTCCGAAACCAATTGTTGGAAGTAAGAATAATTTTTTTTTTGGGTAGAAGACCTACTTCATACTAATGAGCACAAAAGAAACCCAAAAAAGAAACAGTATTATTTATGATTATTTACAAGCTCAACCAAATGATTCAAGTTCCAGCACTAGGCAAAGCAGCCATGAAAGAGTTGTAAGAAGACTCAAGATCAAAGTGAAGCTGCCTTGATTGTTGCTCCGTTAACTCATCAGAGGCTCCCATCTTAGCCAATCGACCAAGCCACTCTTTCATCTTCGTCTTCCCTTCAAAATCAGCTGGCAATATACTCAGCTTATTCAACGACGTTGAGAGGTCCGTTAATAGCGGATACACCTGATCAACTGCCACCATATTCAACTTCAAAGAATCCATTGATGTAATAAAGTTCTGAACACATTCAGCAACAATGGCGGCTGATGAGGTAGAAGACGCAGCAGAAACTGCTCTATACTCGACTGTAGCAGGAACTCCAGAAGTCACAAGCCTGTACAAAGCAGCTCTACAATCCATTTTATACGCATCAACAAATCTCTCAATGCTAGGTACTGAATCCTTTAATGAAGAAGAGAGGGTTTTAAAATGGGCGATTAATTTTAGGGATTCAGTTTCGTAATCAGATGGGGTAATAATGTCCCTAATATAAGCCTTTTCCCACTTCTCTGTGACCTTAATAATGGCGTATAGCTCTGCGAAATTCTCGTACATTTCTCTTTCGCGCTTATCATTCCATAGATTTACTTCCATAGCTTGAATAATGTTGGTAATTTTTGGGGGTTTTTTAGGGTTAGGGTTTGTAAAAATTGAAAAGTAAAACAGGGTAAAAAAAAAATTGGAGAAGGATCGGGACACGCGCAGAGGATAGTTGCCAACTGAAGAACAAACAATCAAAAACAAAAACAAAGATGAAAAATACAATTGTAAGACTTTTGTAAACAGCCCATAATCAACAATACAATTCAAAAATAAAAAATATATACAATACAAAATCAAAATCAAAGAAAAAAAAATTAAGGGAAGAAGGAATTAAGGATCACATTTTCAGTTAAAAGGGAGAAGATAGAGAGAGGGGAAAGACTTACATAGAGGAGAAAACGCGGTAAAGAAGAAGGGGAGAGAGAGCAGGTGAGGAGAAGAAGAAGAAGTAAGGGGGGTGGTGGAGTTGAGGACAGAGAGGTTGCGTGTGGGGCAGAATGAAAAATGCAGAAATTGCAATTTCTACAAATCTACTTTTGCTTACGCCATTGCCTGTCACTCAACACCCACCTATATGGCTATATCACCTATGTTCTTGCCTCTTCAACCTACTTCCCTACTTTTCTTTTTTGCCCATTTGTCTCGATATGGTTTAAGGGTGATAATGGTTTTAGTCCCTCCGTCCCTCTTTGTTTGCAACACGGTATAATTGTAATTTTTATAATAGTTTAGTATTTAGTTGGTATGAAAATTTGTATTTTAGTGTGTAAAGTGGTGGGGTATGTGGGGTAAGGTAAAATAAAGTAGAGGAGAGTTGTGGGGACCACATGTGGACCATATTACTTATTTTAGAATTGAAGCAAACATTTTGGGACATCCTAAAAAGAAAATTGTTGCAAACAAAAGGGAACAGAGGGAGTATTTGCTAACCGGTTGTTGGTTATTACTGTAGTTGTTAGGTTTTGGTTGGTTTAATTGGCTTGTTTGACTAGTTAGAAATATTGGCTGTATGAAAGGGAAATTTCCAGTGGTATACCCAAACTTTTTGGAAATCCCACTGGTATACCCAAGTTTTTTTTAAATCCCAAAGATGTATCTAATGTTAAGCATAATTCCCAAAAGTAACCTTTTTGGTTAAAAATTGTTAAAAACACTAACCGTGGTTAATAAATTGAAAAAAAAAAAAACCAAAGGAAAACAACCACAAATTGGGAGCAATCAGATCATTTTTTGCAAAATTCGACCTCAAATCGGAACCCTTAAGGATGAAAATGATCCGTAAAACCTTGAGCAGACTATTTTTTTCACATAAATCAATGCGCGTAAAACGAGGCAAATTGGGAACGCAAATCGGGGGGCAATCGGATTATTTTTTGCAAAATCCGACCTCAAATCGGACCCCTTAAGTGTAAAAATGACCCGTAAAACCTTCAGCGAACTATTTTTTCACATAGATCAATGCGCGCAAAACGATGCAAATTGGGAAGCAAATTGGGGGCAATCGGATCATTTTTTGCAAAATTCGACCTCAAATCGGATCCCTTAAGGTTAAAAATGACCCGTAAAACCATTAGCGCACTATTTTTCACGTAGAACAATGCGCGCAAATCGATACGAATTAGGAACGCAAATTGGGGGCAATCGGATCATTTTTTGCAAAAACCCATTAATTTAATATATTATTAGTTTTAAATTTATTTTTTTTTAAAGAAAATTAAAAAAATTGTTAACCAAAGTTAAATCTAACCTTAAAATAGGTATATTCCATTACATTTAACGGCATATATCTTCTAAATGTAACGTATGAGAATTAGACATAATTTCAGATATACCACTAGGATTAAAATAAACTCGGATATACCAATGAGATTTCGAAAAAGCTCGGGTATACCACTAGGAATTTCCCTTTGTTTTTTAAGTTGATTATTTAAGCGAGTTGTTTGAAATATAGTTTGGTAAAATTAATTATGGCTTTTTATTAGAAGTTTGTGGGCCAACAAATCAAAAGCCAACCAAACAAGCTGCTCCGGGCAGCCTTTTCATTTTGGCTTAAAAGTTAGATTTTCAAGCAACTAAAAAACCAATAATCAAACATATTTTTTTGTTGTTTGACCATATTGAAAAGCCATAAGCCAACCAAAAATCCAGTTTCCAAATAGGTCCAATGAGTCTAGCTTGTTCTCAAACAATTCTGACTTGGTTCAGTGAAAGCTTGGTTAAGGTTCGGCTCTTAGCTAGATTTGAGTTCAAGTTTTGCTCGAGACATTAACTAACCGAGCTAGAGTTGTGTCAAGCCTGGCTCGAAAAGCTTGAACAAGCTCGATTAACTTTTTATATATGTAAATAATATATTATGTTATATAAATAAATTTATTTATTCTAGTTATTATTATATATCAATAAATTAATAGTAGGGAAATTCCCAATGGTAGGTCTCTGATTTTGGGTATTCCCAATGGTAGGTCTTAATTTTTTGAGATCTCATTGGTAGGGCTGAGTTTTAACTTATTTCCTAATTATATGTTAATCACCTTAATTTAAACATTAAAATTAAAATTAAACCTTAATTAACATATGAAAATTAAAAAAAAAAAAAGAAAGATGGAAAGAAAAACAAAAGAAAAAAAGAAGCCAAAAAAAAAAAAAACTAACAAACCAACTAGCCCCCTCAAAACCCCACCCTCGAATTCTTTCTTTTTTATTCTATGTTTTTTCTCAAATTTCCATTTTTAAAATTTTAATTTCTTAATTAAGGTTTAATTTTAATTTTAATATTTAAATTAAGGTGATTAACCTATAATTAGGAAATGAATTAAAACTCAGCCCTACCAATGGGATTAAAGAAACCTAAGACCTACCATTAGGAATACCCAAAATTAACCTACCATTAGGAATTTCCCTTAATAGTATTATTGTTAAAATAATAACTAAAAAAAAACATCTTTAAAAAATTTATAATAGAGAAGACATATAAACTAAGAATAATATTAGGTGAAACAGTTCGTGAACATTTCAATAAGGGCTTGTCAAGGTTCGAGCTCGATTCGAGTTCGGCTAAATTTAAAGGAACATGAGCCGAGCTAAACAGAGTTAGGGCTCAGCTCATTCGATCATCACCCTTAATCTTGTCTCATTTGGTGATTAGATTTTAATTAGAATTTAGGGGTGGTTTGATATCCTCAAAAGTTGCATAGGAAACGTAATAAAAAAATACAGTACCGTTATCATTTATTTGTTATGGGTTGTGGAAAACGAAAATGGAAACGGAAACAAATCCTCTTACCTTGTTACCAAGCTAAATCTAGAGGAAACAATCACCATTTTCGAATGGTTGTACGTTATAACCGTGTACTCCTTAGTGATACTAAATAACTAGTAAGGCTTAAGCTATGTATTACTCTTTTCCCTCTTATTTGTTTCCAATCCATTAGCTTTACTAATCTTATACCAAACATCTCCTTAGAATTTGTGGTTATATGATTATTTTGTGGTTGGTTAGAGTTTTGTTATGTAAAATGACATCGATGGGCATTTTGTTATGATTAAATATGTGGACGAATTAGTTAATTGAATTTTCACTCTACAAAACTCTAAAAACAAACTACTCTAAAATTTTAGAATCGGCAAACAATTCGGATATGATCCAGGTAGGGATGTAAAAACAGGTCAAGTGGTCGGAAACAGGTCGGTCAAAAACAGGTTCGGTCAAAAACGGTCGGTAAAAAACAGGTCGTATGAGTCTTTTCAGTATCGGTCGGTAACGTTCGGTCTTATTCGGTATTTTCCTAGACAGTGTCGGTCGGTTTCGGTTCGGCACTTATCGGTCCGGTCATTTTTCGATAACAAGTCACATTGGGTCGGTCAAAATCGGTCTTTTACAGGTCATAACCGGTGCACGGGTCATAATCGATCGGTCAAAATCGGTATGCAGGTCATAATCGTTCGGTCAAAATCGGTATGCAGGTTATAATAAGTCGGTCGCAGTCAAATGTATGCCGTAACCTGTCAGTCTGAGTATTTAAGATTCTACAAAAATGAGATTCTACAAAAATTTAATAAAATATGTTAGACCATTGTAAATGATATTTAAGATTTACAAAAATGGAAAAAAAATTAAATGATCTTACATTAACAAAGGTTGCTCCATCGTGGTTAATAATTAAAGACTCCAACTCCTTGAGGTATTGCACCCCTTCCCTTGCCTCTACCAGCACCACCTCTGCCCCTTCCACCAATGCTATCTCTGCCCCTTCCACCAGTATCACCTCTTCCCCTTCCACCATTGCCACCTCTGCCCCCTCCCCTGGAACCAATTCCAAATCTTATGACCCTGCCTCCTCTCCCTGTTCTAGCAGGCTGAGTAGTTGCTTGGTGAACAGTAGATGTTGAAGTAGAAGCTTGGGATGGTTGTGTTGTTGTGTTTTTTTTCTACCTCTTTGGAGCAGGTTGCTGCTCTTCTTGCATATTTCGCTTTAGTTTGCATTTTCTTTTGTTGTGTGATGTTGACTTGCACAAACTACAATGCATGATTGCATGCACCATGCCTTGTAAGTTTCCCTGGTTTCTTAGGATCCTCATAAGGGTCTTTCCTTCTATTTCTCCTAGGTCGTCCAGAGCCAATTTTTATAGGGGGTGGCTCTATTGGGGCATTCATTTTAGGCCAATGTCTTTCCCCTTGAATTGAAGGAAGAGACATAGAGTATGACTTCAAGTATGTGGCTCTTTTGTAGTAGTCATGCACAAAATCCTCAGCATTCATGTTACAAAAAAATATGCAAGCTATGGCATGGCTGTAATACCCCGTAATTTTGGGATATTTTAAATTTTTCATAATTAATTAAATATTCAATTGATTATTATTTAATTGATTATTATTTAATTAATTATTAATTATGTTTGTAGCAATCTAATTATTTTACTACAGCCCAAACCTTTGATCTCATCTTGTCAGAACCCGAGCCCAATTTTCCTCTTCTCTTGTTAAACCTCACGGCCCCCATCCCTTTCCTCCTAATTGATTTATTTAATTTTCTTTGACCAATATTGTTAAAGGATATATCTATTTTGACCTATATTAAAAATCCTATTTTTATCCCAACATCTCCTACCTTCTCTACTAGATTTTAGGAACTTCTAACCCCCCCCCTTTCCTCCCATTACACACGGCCCACCCCTTATTCCTTCCTTTTTATTTATTTCTTTAATTTGTTTTAAACCAATAATATTAATTTATATCTATTTTGACCTTTTCCTAAAAAATCCTATTTTTAACCTTTGCTCCCTAACTTCCCTACTAGATTTTAGGAGATCAAAACTCCCTAAACTATACTATATTATTCGGCCACTTCAAGAAAGGTAGCACCTATTTTTGATATACTACCTCTCTTCCAAAAATAATCACAAGAAAACCCCTAAATTCCTTTCATTCAATCTTCAACCAAGATTGGAACAAGAAATCAAAGAAACTTCAAGAAAACCGTGTGGCCTTGAGTATTTTCGAACTTTCTCTTTTCCTTTGATAGGTAATTAGATTGCTTTATTTAATCAATAGATAGATTAGTTATATAATTTTTAGAATAGGTTTAATCATGTATAGAATTGTTTAGAATTACTTAGAATTGCTTAGAATCATGCTGGATGAATTTTGGATTGTTTATTGATGATTAACCATGTTTGTCGAGAGCTTCTAATATTATTCCAAGATGTTTTGACAGGTTTGTTTCATGTTCTTACTATGTTTTATGATTGTTTTACGATTCTTGCTAGATTAGAACTGACAGAATTAATTATGGAATAATTATGAATGATGATTGATTGTGTGCCATGAACCATATGGTGTTCGAATATTGATCTTGATAGAAATATTGATCTTTTATTAAAATCTTGAACTAATCTTAATCTTTGATGATAATCTTGAATTTAATCTTGAATTTAATCATGATATGCTAGTTTCTTGAAATTGATCTTGTTATTATTGTTTAGCCATGAAGCCGTGTAGTATTTGTGCATAAAGGAATTGATTTTGATCTTGTTTTAGTCCATGTTTGATGATTTAATGTTTAAAGTATAATTTTATGAATTATTATTAAGCCCGTGCTTACTTCACCGCAGCTACCATGATCATAGCGGTCCCCACTGGAATTAAAATCTTTAGTTGGATCGCTATGCACTTCCTTCCCCCGCACACAAACTTCATGAGTCAAGTATAACCCTAAGGATCACGACTAAATGCAGAGAGATACAAAAGACCCTCCCCTCCCTCTTCGAAAATTCTGTGTAAGTAACGGTCCTATAATCTCTCAGAGGCATCAGCTTAGTTAGTTCGCTCTTTCTTTAGTTGCCTATCCTGGTCTGCTAGTTCCACTCTTTGATGCTAAAATTTGGATTCCTCGCTCGAGCTTATGATTAATTGTTGATAATTGTATTTGAATAATTTAAAGTGTAAATTTTTGATTGCTTCATCCAAAATGTCGAGTGGTGTAATATAATAAAAAGAGGATTTTTACCTTGTTTTATGTGGTATTAATTGATAATTGTTAGTTTATATGATTATTTGTTTAATTAATTGATTGATTGAATTGTTTATACGATTATTTAAGGAATGGAATTAATTGTTGTTTTATTGGGTGAATGTCGAGTGGTACAAGTATTGGACTAGAGTTTTGAGTCAAAGTTAAGTTGGAATAGAATTGATTAGAAGTCAAGTTGTGTCATTAAGGGATTGAGTTGTGAACTAGAATTGAGGACAGAATTGTAATATGGAAAAGATGATTAACTATGAAGTGATCGCCTATCTAGTGGCTAAAGTGCCATGAACATAGGTATAGTCGAAGCCACTGTCATATCTTCGGATTTGGGACAGTTCTTGATCCCAATGCCGGGAAGTAGATCAAACGTGGTTGACCCGGCATGAGCAAGGAAAGTTGGGGAAGAATTAAGGTTTCCCCTACGAGCATATGACTGGTCGGATTAGCACCTGAACTGAATAGAACTGAAAAGTCAATAGTGGTGTTAGGAAGTCTAGAACTGAATAGGTTAATCTGGAAGGTCTTGGTTTAGCAGGTTATTATGACTGTTTTCCGCCGCGTACTTGAACGTTAATGTCTATGAATGCTTCCCTAGATGATTGGTTTGACTGTTTTGTTGATCTGTTCTGATTATTATGTTTCTAATTGTGTTCTACTGATTAAGTAGAACAATCTAATTACTCACCATTGACTGTGGACCCCAAAATCCTTTTCAGGTACAGGTGATGACTGATTAAGTTACGCAAGGGCTGGGATTGTGTGCAAGATAGCTTAGTAGTTTATCCTAATGACCATTTCTAGCCTTTGTATTAATATTACTAGTGGACTTTCCCTTATTTTGTAGTAATAATGGACTTTGGAATCTTATTTTGTTTTGGTTGAATTTTGAATTGATAATATTGTATAATTGTGTGCCTTGTGGTTTATCTTTCTTGATACTCCTACCTTCATACTTTAAGCTGTGCTTTTTAGTGTTGTAGCAATTTCAGTTAGCTTAGAATATGATTGTGTGATGTTATTTGCAGTAATCGTATAGTTGATTTGTGGTTTTGGGATTGGTTTAAAATTTAGGTTTATTTATGTTTTACTATCAATGCCTTAATAACAAAATTTTTGGGATCGGCTGACATAATCAAATTATGTATCACGCAAATTATTAACATATAACGTCCTCCAATTTTATCTTTCTTACATATCGCTTAATTTTCCTCGAATCCCAACAACCTGTGAACCTTGTTATTTTTTGCTTGTTGCTCATGTTTGTATATTTCATTTTCTGTTGTTTTACACAGTACATGGATTTTGAGGGATCACTCTTGTATGCATGATGATAATAATTTACATTTGGTGGAACTGTGATAGGATATGTGTGTTGTAGTGGGCGATCCACAGAATTGACAGTGTCTGATAATGGAAAACCATCCATTGCTTATTCCATAAGGTTAGAGGCATAAAATTTTCTGAATCAGTTCAGTATCATAGATCATTGTACTCTTTGCTTTTATTGATATCGGTTTCAACTGCCAAGTGAATTCCATATTTTTTACTAAGGTATTAAGAGCATTATGTACTCTTTATAGATGTGTGTTGTAGGGGGCTGTAGGCAGGGGGTAGAGTGGGGGATAGGGGGCTGTAGGCAGGGGGCTGCTAGTAGGGATGGTGGGGGGGTGGTGTGCAAGGGGACAAAGGGGGTGGGGGGCTGCTGGCAGGGATGGTGGGGGGGTGGTGTGCAGGGGGACAGAGGGGGTGGGGGGCTGTAGGCAGGGGACATGGGATGGGGGGCTGCTGGCAGGGGGGACAGGGGGTGGGGGGTTGCTAGAGGGATGGTGGGGGGGTGGTGTGTAGGGGGACAGAGGGAGTGGGGGGCTGCTAGAGGGGGGTGGGGGGTTGCTAGCAAATTTATTGTAAAATGGTTTGTATGTGTACTCCCAGTCTCCAACCATGAGCACAATTTTGATGAAGATACTTCTAGATTTTTTAATGGCTTGCAATTCATTTAGGCGCATTGTCTTAATGTCCTAAACTGTAGATTTTATGCTCTATAATTAATGGTGTTATTTCATCAGTTACTTCCCTAACAAATAGTTTTAAGTTGAAGATTGGATTTCATCGTTGCTGTAAAATGGTTTATCCAATATTGTTCTTCGTCTTTGAATATTGTCCATTCTTATGATAATCCCATGTCCTTATTGGTTTTTTTTTTCTTTATTGATGCTAGAATGAATTATGATGGAAAGGGTAAAACAGTTGAAGATGGTGATGCCTCGGTGAGTTCTTTCTAACTCCCCTTTTATTTCTTGGTTGCTTAGTTTTTTAGGATTAGATATAGGATTGAGACAATAGTTTGAGGATGTTTGTTTTGTTAGGGGCAAGAGGTTCCCGACCTGAGGACACTGGATGGTTGATGGCGTTGTGCCACAACCTTATTTGATGATTTTGGGAATTATGTACCTAATTTGCTTGCCTTGTGGTTCGATTCTCTTGATTTGTTTTGATTTCTTTTGAATTACTCCTATTTTATTTTGTTTTTGATTTACTTTGGTTTTGGTTTTGGTTTTGTTCCTTTTGTTTCACTTGCTTTCTTTGCTTTGCTTTTGCTTAAATCAATGTAACCAATCACTTGCTTCTTATTTTAAACACTCTTGCTTATCGCTTTATACAATCTCACTGTCGCTTGCGTGGGTCGTCTCAAGGATCTAAATCTAACTATGTCGATCATGAATGGGGGATGGGTGCCCATTGACATGGTAAATGATTAGATTCTTAAACAGGGGCGTAGTTGTGGCATGAGATCGCAATCGCGTCACTCTAATAATTAATAAACATGTAACCAATCACATGATTTTAATTTTAAACACTCTTGCTTATCGCTTTACACAATCTCACTGTCGCTTGCGTGGGCTGTCTCAAGGATCTAAATCTAACTATGTCGATCATGAATGGGGGATGGGTGCCCATTGACATTGTAAATGATTAGATTCTTAAACAGGGGCGTAGTTGTGGCATGAGATCCCAATCGCGTCACTCTAATAATTAATAAACATGTAACCTATGCTCCTTATTTTTGTTCCAAAACGCCATATCTTCCCCCAAACACATGCAATTAAGTCATTTATTGCTTACAAGAATAATATAGAACATGGATAAACCTTAAAAACAATATATATATTGATTGGTAGGAAAATGGGAACTAAAACACCTAAAAACTAGCCAAAAATGACCTATGCTTTTTTTTTGTTCAAAAATGCCATATTTTTGCCCAAACACATGCAAATAAGTGATTTAATATTTACAAGAATGATATTGAACATGGATAAACCTTAAAAACAATATGTATGTTAATTGGTAGGAACATTGGAACGAAAACACCAAAATCTTACCAAAAATGACCTATATGCCTTATTTTTGTTCCAAAATGCCCTATTCTCGCCCAAATAGATGCAAATAAGTCATTTAGTGCGTACATGAATGATACAGAACATGGATAACCATAAAAACAGTATATAGGTTAATTGGTAGGAACATGGGAACGAAAACACAAAAAACTAGCCAAAATGACTTATATGCCTTGATTTTGTTCTAAAACGCCCTATTTTCGCCCAAACACATGCGAATAAGTCATTTAATGATTGCACGAATGATATAGAACATAGCTAAACCTTAAAAACAGTATATATGTTAATTGGTAGGAATATGGAAACGAAAACACCATAAAAAAATGTCATATTTGTCTTGTTTTTGTTCCAAAACGCCATATTTCCGCACAAACACGTGCAAATAAGTCACTTAATGCTTACAAGATTGATATAGAATATGGATAAACCTTAAAAGCAGGATATAGGTTGGTTGGTAGGAAAATTTCCATGAAAACCCCCAAAATAGCTAAAATAACTGTGTTTGTCTTGTATTTGTTCAAAACACCCTATTTTCTGCCAAACACATGCAAATAAGTCATTTAATGTTTCTTGAATGATATAGAACATGGATAAACCTTTAAAAAGTAGCAAATCAGGTTTTAAGCTAAGATTACTCTAAGTTTAATTTAGTGCAAAGTATCTTTCATTTGCCCGTCATAGCTTAGGTAGGTCTACAACAGAACATCTTTTTTTTTAGTTTGCAAATATTGTGGCCCTAAAAGTCTAAGCAAGATGGCGTCTATAACATTACTTATATGTTTTTTTTTTCAATCTTTGATTTTGAAGGACTACATTCGAAGATCTTCCCCATATACCAAAGGAGAGTTGGATGAGGTTCGCGAGCAATGGGCGAGGTTCTTCAGGCTAAATTTCTTATTGCATGTCCGATCCTAATTAAATAAAATTTGTATTAGTAGAACATTATTTATACATTTTATTTATAGTTACTTCGTAAACATCGATCGTATCCAACGTTCTTGTAAACTATATTTTATATGAATATATACATCGAACTTCTATTATATATGTGTCGTTTAAAATTTTAATTAATTAAAAAAAATATTATATTATTGTATATTATACAGAATTGAATAGGGCTGCAGATAATGCCAAAAGGATGCATATTTATATATATATATATTTTTGGCCCAAAAATCAAATATAAATTTAAATAAAAAAAATTAGTATTATATGGAGTCTATTAGTATCGTTTTTATGAAAAAACGATAGTAATAGACTCTCTATTACTATCGTTTTTTATTAAAAAACGATACTAATAGAGAGTCTATTAGTATCGTTTTTTACTAAAAACGATACTAATAGTACCTATTACTATCGTTTTTCACAAACGATACTAATAGAATTCTCTATTACTAACGCCTCTATTAGTATCGTGTGAAAAATGATACTAATAAGCTAAAAAAAACGATACTAATAGGGGATTTTTCTACTAGTGTGGTTTTGGGTGAAGGCGCCAGAGGGGTTACTGATAGACATTCTGTTGAACCATGTTTGATTTGAATAATGACAAACCAGTCCTCTATACTTGATGTCTATAAATAATTGTATATGAACAGGTTAATTCAAGTGAGGATTCATCAAGGCAATCATGAAGGCCTTGAGCTACTTGAAGATCAGAAGCCAAGAGCTTGGAGCCTTTTTGTTTTTATATTTCTAGGATCTTCATGTAAAATAGGCTTAGGAAAATATTCTTATTGTTTTTAAGTAAAGAGCAAAATGACCTTAAGTTTACATCCAGTAAAGAGAACAGCCCAAGAACAAGCTAAGAATAGGCACAGAACAGGCTTGGAACAGTTCCCTTTACCAGACGTAAACTTAGTAGTACTGAGACCACTGTGGGAACAGACCTCAGTATTACGCACGTGATCCGTACAGATTTTCGAGTTCAAAAATCATTTTGAAAATTATTTGAAAAATTTGGATCACTTGTACTTTGGAAATCTGCCAAATTGATTTGCAAAATCAACTCATTAAATGCAATGTACTTTGTTTGGACTTTAGTGTATATCTCTCTTCCCATAGTGGAAAGTGACAAAGTCTGAAACAAGAACACTGCACTAGTGTCAGCTGAAGTGGTTTGCACAATTTAGGCAAGTCTCCAAACACACTTCTAGGGCACGGTTTTCCTTGTCTATATAAACTATCTTTGCAAGAAACCCTAGAAGACTTTTGCTCTCCAAAGAAAACCAAGTAATACTTTCTGAGAGTCTATACTTAGTCCAAAAACTATCTCCATATCTATCTTTAAGAGAAAAACTTACGGAGATTTAAGTTTGTAATATCTGAACCACTTAGAGGGAAGTGGTTGGGGAGTGTTCTGTGAACACTGAGTGAACTGTTAGAGTTAACAGTTGGGGAATTAAGTGTTACATAGTTGTAGCACTTGATTGAGTGTGTAACCTTGTTATTACTCTGAGTTGATTAATAATATTGGTGAGAGAGTGGAGGACGTAGGCTTGTTTAGAAGCCGAACCTCGTTAAATCTTTGTGTCCTTACTCTTTGCTTACTGTTCTCTCGTTGTTCTCACAAAAGCACAAACAAAACTTGAAAACGATTAAAAAAAAAAAAAAAAAACACATATACTCAATTCAACCCCCCCTTCTTGAGTATACATTAAACTAACAATTGGTATCAGAGCCTAACTTCTCAAAAGGTTAACTACCTAGAGGAGCAAGAAGATGTCTACTCAAGAATCAAATAGTTCAAGACTCCCCAAGTTCAATGGCACTAACTACTCTTGGTGGAAAAATTGCATGAAAAATCTTATCATTGGGATAGATTATGAGTGCTGGATGATTGTTAAAAATGGACCCACGTCCATCCACAAGAAGAGTCAGGAAGGGCTCATGGTTCCAAAGACAGAAGAAGAGTACACAAGTGAAGACTACAAGAAGCTGGAGAAAAATGCAAAGGCAATGTCACTTGTCCAACAAGGAATTGCAGAATGTGAGGTAAATCGAATTCTAGCTTGTTCTTCTGCAAAGGAAATATGGGATACACTAGAGCTTGCATATGAAGGCAACTCTGAGGTGAGAAGGTCAAAAATTGACATGCTTATGTCAAAATATGAAGTCTTTGAAATGACTAGAGATGAAAATATAAAGGACATGTTTACAAGGTTCATGACCATTGTAAATGAACTAAAGTCATTGGGAAAGACCTTCTCAAGTGAAGAGTTGGTGAGGAAAATGTTGAGAAGCTTATCAGGGAAGTGGATGCCCAAGGTTATAGCCATACAAGAAGCAAAGGATCTGTCCTCACTATCTCTAGAACAACTTATTGGTTCCTTGATGACTCATGAGATGTTGGTAAATTCAAAGGCTGAATCTAGCTCAAAAAACAAGGAAATGGTCCTCAAAGCAGAGGAATCTGAGGATGATGAAGATGATATAAGTCTCATGGCCAGAAGGTTTGAAAAATACCTTAGGACAAAGTCCAAAGGTAAGTTTGTAAAAGGAAGGAACAGTTCTGGACAGTTCAGGAAAACCAGTTCCAATGCTGGTTGCTTTAAATGTGGGGAAATGGGGCACAGAATCAAGGAGTGTCCAACATGGAAAAATCCCAAAGGAAATCCTGGAGTCCAGAGCGAGAAGAAGGCTTTCAAAAGAGCTATGTTGGCTGCAGTGTGGGGTGATTCAGATTCAGAAAATGAGGAAGATGAAGAAGAAGCAAACCTTTGTCTGATTGCTTTCACATGCACAGCCCAGTCTGAGGACTGTTTGCAGGAAGAAGAAGTTCTCTGTCTCATGGCTGGTGGAAGCACTTCAGATGACAACCAGGTATGTTTTAATGATTTAAAGGCAAATATGCATAATCTAGATAGAGATGAACTGCTTGACTATCTTGAATTCACTATTGATCAATGCATTAGTGTTGGGTCTGCTTATCAGAACAACAAAAAGAAATTAAAAGAAACAGTTCGAGAGTATGAAATATGTGGTGCTAGATCTGCTGAACTTGAGTTTATTTGTGAAGAACTCAAAGAAAAAATTTCTGAACTTGAAATAACAGCAGATCAGCATAAAATGGAACTTGAGACATTAAACTCCAAACCAGTTCCTAAAGAGGATGAACTTTTTGAAAAAATTGAAAAGGGGTTTAATGAGCTCAAAAAATTTATCACACATAATTCAAACTTTGAAATGCTAAAAGACACATGTACCTTGAGTAAATCTGATGTCATACTTGCATATGACCATTTAATTGAAAAACTTGAAGATTTACACAAGGAACATAGTGAGCTCAAGAGTTCTGAAGAGACTGGTTCTCCCACTGCCTTTGATGAGGTTTTGGATGTTTTATATGATGAATGCATAGCCAAGATATGTGATCTTGAGGCTGAACTCATCTTGCTAAAACAAGAAAACACCAAGAAGACCAGTGACGAAACAGATCCCTCCCTGGTCTCAAGACTACAAGATGAACTTCAAAAGACCAGAATTGATTTAAAATCTTTTGAGAAACAAAATGAAGTTCAACTTAAGAGACTTGAGAACAAGGAAAATGAGCTAACAGATTGTATGAACCAATTGAACAAAATGTTAAATGCTCAGAAAACCCTAAACATTCTCACATCCCAACCTGGAAATTCTCAAAGGTTTGGTTTAGGGTATTCTGGATCTAGTTCTACAACTGTTCTTGGCAGAGACAACACATGGTTGAATGAATTCAAGAAAGGCAAGTATATATTTGCAAAGTATATGCATGTTTGTACCTATTGTGGTAAAAGTGGTCATGTTGCTAACAAATGTTTCACCAAAAAGAAACATAACAAGAAAAATAAAAACTACACCCAACAAGTGTGGGTTAGGAAGGTCAAGGTTTAAAATGTTTCAAAGAACAAGGAACCCAAGCTGGTCTGGGTTCCTAAAACTAACCTTTAGTTTGCTTGTGCAGGTACGAGTGAAAGGAAAGCCATATTGGTATTTGGACAGTGGTTGCTCAAGACACATGTCCGGGGATAAAGAACAATTCCTTTCACTCACTGCATTCGAGGGAGGGCACGTGACATTTGGTGACAATAGCAAAGGACTTATCAAAGGAGTAGGTAAGGTTGGTAAGTCACTCTCCTAAGCAATTGACAATGTTTACTATGTAGAAGGTTTGAAACATAACCTTTTGAGCATATCTCAACTATGTGACAAGGGAAATAAAGTGAATTTTGAATCAAACACTTGTCACATAGTGAACTCTAAGACAGGGGAACTGGTCTGTGAAGGAACAAGGCATAACAATGTGTATATTACATACTTAAATCAACTTCCATAGAACAGTGCCCTCTGCCTTAGTGTTGTAGAGGATGACCAATGGCTTTGGCATAAAAGATTAAGACATGTTAGCTTCACTTTGCTCAACAAGTTGAGAACACAAGAATTGGTATTAGGTTTACCTAACATCAAATATGTGGCAGACCAGCTCTGCCAAGAGTGTGCAAAGTGCAAGCATGTAAGATCATCTTTTAAACCAAAGAAAGTGGTTAGTTCATCTAGACCATTTGAACTTGTACACATGGATTTATGTGGACCTATGCGTGTACAAAGTAGAAATGGCTTTAGTTATGTATTTGTCTTAGTTGATGATTACTCTCGTTTCACTTGGACCATATTCTTGAATTACAAAGATGAAACTTTTGATGAATTCGAAATACTAGTGAAACAAGTCCAGAACAAGATCAATCATCAGTTAGCATCCATCAGATCTGATCATGGGTCAGAATTTGATAATGCTAGCTTCATAACCTATTGTATGGAGCATGGTGTCTCTCACAATTTCTCTGCCCCCAGAACTCCACAACAAAATGGAGTTTTTGAAAGAAAGAATCGCACTCTAGAAGAAATGGCTAGAACCATGCTTTTAGAGAGTGGTCTGTCCAAGAAATTTTGGGCTGATGCTGTGAGTACATCCTGCTACATACTCAATAGGGTTATGCTAAGACCAATACTAAGAAAAACACCTTATGAACTTCTAAGGGGTCGAAAACCAAACATTGAACACTTAAGGATATTTGGTTGTAAGTGTTTTGTACACAACAATGGTAAGACCAGTTTGGACGAGTTCGACCCCAGGAGTGATGAAGCTGTTTTTATAGGGTATTCTCCTCATAGCAAGGCATATAAAGTTTTCAACAAAAGAACCTTGTGTGTTGAAGAGAGTATCTATGTATTGTTTGATGAAACTAACATGTTCAACAAGCCTGTGCAGGTAGATGATGATGAAGGCTTTAATATTAGAATGACAAATTTCACTGGAGCTGAACCAGAGAACACTGCTGAACCAGACCCTCAAACTCCTCCTGAAAACAACAATGAGTCTGGTGCAGCAGAGGGAAATGCTAAACAGGTTGTTGAACTTAGTGACTCTCCTGCCCATCCATTTGAAGATAAAGTGGGAGAGAACACTGAAGAAACTGGTCCACCCTCTCAAAATGAAAATGAAATAGGGGGAACCAGTACAGACATTGGTTCTAACTTAGGTGACTCAAATAATGTAAGAAAGAGTATGTTTAAGCAAAGAAGCTCTCATCCTTCTGATCAAATCATTAGTGATTTATCAAAAGGAGTCCAAACTAGAAATTCTGTTTGGAAGAACTTCTGTGCTTACTTCTCCTTCTTATCTCATATAGAACCAACTGACTATAAAATTGCTCTAACTGATCCTGATTGGATCTTGGCCATGCAAGATGAGTTGAACCAGTTTGAAAGAAATCAGGTTTGGCATCTTGAACCAAGAACCAATGAGATGTCAGTTATTGGAACCAAATGGGTCTTCAGAAACAAAATGGATGACTCAGGTACTATAGTCAGAAACAAGGCCAGGCTAGTGGTTCAAGGGTTTAACCAACAAGAGGGAATAGACTATGATGAAACCTTTGCTCCAGTAGCCAGGCTTGAGGCAATAAGAATTTTGATTGCATTTGCTGCTCACATGAACTTTAAACTCTTTCAAATGGATGTTAAAACTGCTTTTCTAAATGGTTATTTGAAAGAAGATGTGTATGTGGAACAGCCCCCTGGATTTGAGGATAGAGTTTGTCCAGATCATGTCTACAAATTAGACAAAGCTCTTTATGGCCTCAAACAAGCCCCTCGTTCATGGTATGAGAGACTCTCTAGCTTTCTTATTGAAAACCATTATGAGAGAGGTTCAGTGGACAAAACTCTATTCTTAAAGAGAAGGGGAACAGATCTGTTAATGGTCCAGGTATATGTTGATGATATTTTGTTTGGGGCTACTAATTCTGTTTTGTGTGATGAGTTTGCAGACCTAATGAAAAGTGAATTTGAGATGAGCATGATGGGAGAACTTGGTTTCTTCCTAGGGCTTCAAATCATGCAAGTGGATGATGGAATCATGATCCACCAACAGAAGTATCTCAAGGAGCTCCTCAAGAGATATGGTCTGCAAGATAGCAAGTCCTATGACACACCTATCCCTACCTCTTGTAAACTGAGCCTAGATGAGAAAGGAAAGGATATTGAGGATAAGCTATACAGAGGTATGATTGGCTCACTTCTCTACTTAACAGCTAGTAGACCAGACATAGTGTTCTCAGTTGGGTTGTGTGCAAGATTTCAAAGCAACCCAAAAGAGTCTCATCTAAAAGCTGTTAAGAGAATTTTTAGGTATCTAAGTGGTACAGAGGACATGTGCTTATGGTATCCAAAGGGAAGCAATTTTGATCTTTTAGGATACACTGATGCTGATTATGCTGGTTTTAGTGTGGACAGGAAGAGCACTTCAGGAATGGCTCACTTCTTAGGTTCTTGTCTCATTTCATGGGGATCTAAGAAACAAAATTCAGTGGCTCTATCCACAGCTGAATCAGAGTACATAGCTGCTGCTTTGTGCTGTGCTCAATTGCTTTGGATAAAGACACAACTCAAGGATTTTGGGGTCTGTTCCGGAAGTGTTCCCATATTGTGTGATAACACCAGTGCTATAAACATTTCAAAAAATCCTGTCCAGCACTCTAAAACCAAACATATTGAAATCAGACATCATTTTCTCAGAGACAATGTTGAAAAAGGAAATGTGAATCTTGAATTTTGCAGATCTGAAGAACAATTGGCTGATATTTTCACTAAACCCCTGAGCAGGGAAGTGTTTGTCAAACTCCGCACATTACTTGGTATGGTAAGGATTAGATCCTAGTTACTTAGGACTTAGCTTTCCCTTTTTGGCTATGTTTGACTTTTTGATCATTAGTGTAAATAAGCAGGGCTGGTTAACTCTTAAATGTCATTGATGCAAGTGGTCTCAAAATTCTTATGTTGATGTTGTTCCAATGTGTGGTATCTCTAAGTTGCCTAATTGGAAGTTGCATTAAAGTTTTTAATTTATACAGATCAGCGTCAGACCATCGTAAGACCAGTTCCCTACATCGTTATATCAGTTACTGCTGAATTCTCGATTTTGAAATTGAGGAGTTAAGTGTTCTGACACATGACCGTTGTGAACAGTGTAGAAGTTACTTCTACTTTATCTGTTCGAATAACTGCCGGTTTTCTTCATTTTAATTCATTTTATCACATTGATTTCTCTCTAACTGTCTCGCTCTCTCTCGACGTAATCCTTTCTCTCAAACCCTAAGCACCATCATCAAAATCCTCTTTAAGAATTCAAATTCAGTTTCTTTCTCTCTCCTTCATCAACTCTGCAAATCTAATCAAAATGGGAAGAAAGAAAAGCAAGGCGGCAAGGAAGAAAAGTCGTGGGTTAAGCCAATCTCCAAATTTCACACCCTCTAAGGCTGAGATACAATCAGAAAATGTAGTGGTTGCTGAACACCACCACACAGAAGAAAAGGAAGAAAAAATCAAGGATCAAACTGCAACAGAAACAGTTGCTGAGTCTAAAGCCACATGCAAGCCCGATGAGAAATCTACTCCCCCACCAAGCCCTAAATCATCACCACCACCTCAACCTCAGAAACCACCATCTCCCACAAAAGCCAAAACTCCTCCCCCACAGTCACCAATAAAATTCACAACTCCACCATCATCCCCACCACAAAAAGAAACAACCCCATTACCCTCTCCACCATCAGAAAAATCACCCACATCATCACCACAGACCACACAGAAACCAGTGCCAAGCACTGAAGAGAAGGAAGTTGAAAAGGAAGAAGTGGAAAAGAAGGATGACGACACCAATCTTCAGGACATGGATGTAGAGATCACCGGTGTTGTACAAGGTGAAAAGGAACAAGGAACAAGAACCAGGCCCTTGAGGACAAGGGTCTGTAAGGAAGAAATCAAGAAGGAACCTGCTGAAGTGGTTTCTGAAGAGAAGAGGGATGAAAAGAAGAAAAGGGTGAAAAGTGTTGCCAAGAAGGGCAAAGCCTCTGAGAGCCCCAAGCCTGCAACCAAACTGCCAGCAGAAAAGAAGAGGAAAGCTGCCACTGCCTCTGACAAAACTCCTGCCAAGAAGAAAGGTAAGACCACTTCTGAACCACTGTATGAACTAAGTGGTAGGGGTGTCCTATTTGGTTTTTCATGTCCCATGTCTTGGATGAGTCAACCATTTTTAGAGGAATTTAAGGAGGCCATAGAGTACCAGGGCTGGGAAGGGTTGTTTGATAAGAGGCTTAATATTTTTGAAACTTGTGTTGAAGAATTTTACTCCAAGTTGGGGAAGTTAGAGAAAGGGAAGGTCTGGAGTGAGGTCGAGGGGGTCGACATCACTCTTTCAAAGAAGAGTCTAGGGGAGGTACTGGGTGTAACAAGGGGTGGATTCTGTGATTATTCCAAGGACAACTGGCCAACTATTCCTGAGGTCAGTACAGAACACATACAGACCACTCTCTTTACTGGTTCTCCAACTGATGGTGCTGGCTATGTTATTGGCCAATTAAGAGAACCAGTAATGAGACTGCTCCATACAGTTGCTTCTAAGATAGTACTCCCCAGGGCTCAGGGCAGAATGGATGTTAGGAAGATGGATGCTGTGATTATTTACTGTCTATATGAAAAGATTAAGTTAAGTCTCCCTGGTCTGATGCTTGCTCACATGGTTAGCATTTTGGAAAGGTCCAACCACTCCCTACCATATGGAGCCTAGCTTACTTTGGTTTTCCAAAGTAGAAAGGTTCATCTGAAAGGTGAGGTCAAGAAAATGTCTGTCCTCACCAACCAGATTCTAGGTCAGAAGGGGATGACCTTTGAGGGAGGCATGCTCAAAATGAGGGATGAAGACAGGGTCACAGGGGCCAGAAGGACAAGCAGTTCCAGGTCTGAGGAAGCTACTGAATCACTGTCCAAACAGGTGCAGACACATGGGGAATTACTGCAACAGATGATGGCTAGTGTCAATACTCTGTGCACTTCTCTGGATGGCTCTATAAAGAACATAACAGCACGACTGGACGCCCATGAAGAAAAGCTTGCCTCCTCTTCCAGCTACAAGCCCAAGACCACCAAGAGACCAGTTCCCATCATAGCCCAAGTCAAGAAGAAGCAGCAGGAGCAGAGTGAAGAAGATGAGAATGAGGATTCTACTGAGGATTCTGATGATGATACTGACTCCACTTCTTCTTAGCCTACCCCCTTCCCTACTAACATTGATCTCAAACTCTCTTTTCTCTGGTTTTTCTGAACAATTACTCTAGTTTCTCTGAACACTTGCTACCTTTGCTTTCTGACCATTTCTGCTGAACGATTTCCTTGCAGAATGGTCCTGGTCTGTATATTTTATTAGCTTCTGTGTGCACTTGAACAATTTGGGATTGTGAGTTGCAGGTACTCACATGTGGGACAACATCTCCAGAATGCTATGTTAATATTATGCTTGTATTTGACTTTACTTGTTGCCTTCTCCTAATTTTGTGTTATGATTGTTTTTGTCATTTGATGATGCCAAAAGGGGGAATAGGACAGGTGAAGTTCCTAGTATCAATTGTAGCAACCTGGACAAGGTTCAGACCTTGTTAAGAGATGGCCCAGCTTTTTGCCTAGGAGTATCTTGAATTCAGATCAAGTGCTCCTACCCATCCCAACTGGAAGAAAATTCTTCCAAGTGAAATTGAAATTTCTCTTGCTACAATTGATAATTGATAAGTCTTGCAGGTTACAGGTTTAATGCTGAAACTCAATAATAAATTGAGTAATGTGATGAGTGACTGATCATTGTTATCAGTCCAATTGTGCTTTAGTCTGCTGCATATTTTTTATTCTCTGAGATTATGAATCTGACTACAGGCACAGTGCAAGACCAGTTCCTCTGAACAGTTATTTTATTTTGAAATAACTGGATACTGTTCTCAGGGGGAACTTCATGGTTTGTCATCATCAAATAGGGGGAAATTATTGAACCATGTTTGATTTGAATAATGACAAACCAGTCCTCTATACTTGATGTCTATAAATAATTGTATATGAACAGGTTAATTCAAGTGAGGATTCATCAAGGCAATCATGAAGGCCTTGAGCTACTTGAAGATCAGAAGCCAAGAGCTTGGAGCCTTTTTGTTTTTATATTTCTAGGATCTTCATGTAAAATAGGCTTAGGAAAATATTCTTATTGTTTTTAAGTAAAGAGCAAAATGACCTTAAGTTTACATCCAGTAAAGAGAACAGCCCAAGAACAAGCTAAGAATAGGCACAGAACAGGCTTGGAACAGTTCCCTTTACCAGACGTAAACTTAGTAGTACTGAGACCACTGTGGGAACAGACCTCAGTATTACGCACGTGATCCGTACAGATTTTCGAGTTCAAAAATCATTTTGAAAATTATTTGAAAAATTTGGATCACTTGTACTTTGGAAATCTGCCAAATTGATTTGCAAAATCAACTCATTAAATGCAATGTACTTTGTTTGGACTTTAGTGTATATCTCTCTTCCCATAGTGGAAAGTGACAAAGTCTGAAACAAGAACACTGCACTAGTGTCAGCTGAAGTGGTTTGCACAATTTAGGCAAGTCTCCAAACACACTTCTAGGGCACGGTTTTCCTTGTCTATATAAACTATCTTTGCAAGAAACCCTAGAAGACTTTTGCTCTCCAAAGAAAACCAAGTAATACTTTCTGAGAGTCTATACTTAGTCCAAAAACTATCTCCATATCTATCTTTAAGAGAAAAACTTACGGAGATTTAAGTTTGTAATATCTGAACCACTTAGAGGGAAGTGGTTGGGGAGTGTTCTGTGAACACTGAGTGAACTGTTAGAGTTAACAGTTGGGGAATTAAGTGTTACATAGTTGTGTAGGGGTCGTTTTTTACCCGGCCGCCTACGGTCTCACGAGTTTGGTTGAATGCTCGTTAACGCCGTATATGAATACGGACTAGTAGGAGTCGCCACCGTGCGTTTTATACGGTCCACGGACACCGAAGAAATACCAATGCCGGGAGCAATTGGCCCCATATGGTCGTGCACCAGAGTATGGGTTCGGGGACAGGTTACGGGCCAATCGTGCATTGGGCCCGCCCGCCTGTGAGCGGTCTCTACTAGGTCTCTTTTTGTGGTCAAATCATTATTAATCCCGAATACAAAAATATCTCAATTTTACCCTATGAAACGTATATTACTAAGTGGGTTTAAATTTATTTACAAATCAAAACTAACTTTTTGTGACCACTTTAAATTAAATCCGTATTAAAAAAAATCCTAAGAAGATAAAACAAATAAAACCAGAACAAGGCATGAAATAAAAATAAATAAATAAAAAGCAATAAAAGCATAAAAATAATAAAATAGAAATAAAAATATATATGTGCAGGTTCAACCAATAAAAATATAAATAAAACATATGTGAATTAATTAATGTGACTTTTAATACTTAAAATCGGATGTCATGTCAATGTTAACAACAATAATTGTGATTTCATTCATAATCAGGCCGGATCTAAAATAATTCATTAATTAACCAGATTTATTATCATTATTATTGGAAATATTCAATTTAATAAATAAATAATAATATTGAGAAATAAATTTATCAACAACATAAAAAAAGAAGTTGTTAGAGAAGATTAACATATGATACCAGATCTGAATGAGTCATGAAATATCGATATTAGAAAATTATAATCTACGGCCGATTTGATTAAAACAACAATTAAAATTCTAACATTAATATGACATACATGAATTTAAATACTAAAATTCACATTACAAAAACAATTCACATAAAACAAATCAGATCAATGAACATGTTAACCATTATCAAAAATCACCATTTTAAACGAATTGAAAATATAAAAATAAACTTGGAATGAATGGATTTAAAATAGAGACTTCAGGATTCGTACCTCAAGAATGCAATTAATAGATCAGCAACCAAAATGCACTTATTAAATTTTTTTTTTTTGAATCTTTTTTTTTTTTTGAACTTTATAAAACAATATTATTTTGTGGAGTATGAATAGTATAGTGTAATAGTATAGCAGTGAGGGAGTGTTTTTTGCTCAGAATCTGTTCCAAAAACTCGTCCAATCAGCTGGTATTTATAGGCCAAAAACGCCAGCACAACGCCACGTCACGTTACACGTTTGCGCCTAGACGCAGACGTTGTAACATTACCTGCGTCCAGACGCAGGCTTTGTAATACGACCTGCGTCTAGGCGCAGGTCCTTGTATTACGTCCTGCGTCTAGACGCAGGGCCCGCTCCTCTGATCTGTCTGCTGACTCATCCACGCGTTTATACGAGATTCGAAATTTTTGTTAAAAAGTTAAGTTTTGATCCGGGTATCTTGACCCCCTAGGCTATTCCGGAGTGTTCCGGAATTTTCCGAGCGTCTTAGTATATTCGTGCTGTTCTAAAATAAAAAAATTAAAAATTAAAATAAAATAAAATACAGAAAATATAAAAATGCTATTAAAATATATTTTTTTATTTTTATATTTTTTATTTTTTTATTTTTATAAGGTGCTAACAAAATACTATTATGAGTATGAAAAATATAAAAAGTATGGAATAAATAACGAATCTCATAAACGCTGTGAATGCTATTAGTGGCCTACTTTTTTCATTTTTTTCTTGCATTTTGGTCGCTAATTCTATTTAATTGGACTTCTTGGTGTTTTGATAGCTTCATCATTAGTCTCTATGTCGGGGAGACACATTCAGGTGTCTACAGAAGCCCCCACTTTGACTGAGTCTGGAGAGTAAGTATAAACTCGTAAGACGAAAGTCAAAGTATTCCTGTCGGGACGGAGGATAACTCAAGACGTTCTGCGACCTTGAGTCACCCTTTTTAACGCCGGTACCTGCAAAACAAATGTTAGTTTTACCTGCAACCGCGCCCCGTGCGGTTTAATCCCTGGATCTTCGGGATGATGGAGGATAAAGTATTTGGTCCCTCTGGATACGCTGGATCTTTTGGAACCTTCTCTTTGGGTAAGCAAAAACCCTCGGAGTGTAAAGGCCGTATAGGCAAGGTTGAGCGAAAAAGCGAGTAGGCATAAACTCGTGAGGAATTGATTTTTTGGGTAGGTATAAACCCGTTGTAGGTCGAGAGTAAGCATAGAAATTGTGACGAGTCAAGAGTAAGCATAAACTCTTAGGAGAAGAATCAAGAGTAAGTATAAACTCTTGAGAAATGGGGGAAGGTATGAGGGTAAGCATAAACCCTAAGCAAAGTGATGTGTTAAGAGTAAGCATAAACTCTTAATAGGAGAATCAAGAGTAAGTGTAAACTCTTAAGAGGAGGTATGAGGGTAAGCATAAACCCATAAGCAAAGATGATGTGCTAAGAGTAAGCATAAACTCTTAGGAGAAAAATCAAGAGTATAAAATCTTGAGAGAAGGTGTGAGGGTAAGTATAAACCCATAAGTAAAGTGAGTGGATCAAGGGTAGGCATAGACCCTTAGAAAAACATATGTAATCTTAGGGTAAGCATAAACCCGTAAGCAAAGATGATGTGCTAAGAGTAAGCATAAACTCTTAGGAGAAAAATCAAGAGTATAAAATCTTGAGAGAAGGTGTGAGGGTAAGTATAAACCCATAAGTACAGTGAGTGGATCAAGGGTAGGCATAAACCCTTAGAAAAACATATGTAATCTTAGGGTAAGCATAAACCCGTAAGCAAAGTAAGTGGATTAATGGTAGGCATAAACCCTTAGAGGGAAGATTGTAAGTGGAAAAACATATACGTCTAATGATGAGAAGCCTCCACTTTGACTGAGTCTGGAGAGGCTAAAGTATCGTAAGACGAAAGTCAAAGTATTCTGGCTAGGGAATTAAGGGTAAACCCTTAGAGGAATTAGGGTAAGCATAAACCCGTTAAAAATGATGAGGCCGTTGAGGCGGAAAAAAGTACAAGGAGGTGTGTGTATGATGAGAAGCCCCCACTTTGACTGAGTCCGGAGAGACGAATGTTCTCGCAAGACGAAAGTCAAAGTATTATGGTTGGGGAGAGGCAATAGCATGTGTGGGCTATATGAGCAAAGACATCAAGGAAAAACTGTACATAGCCATATAGGCATACATGCGTGCATGGGTGCATTACCACGAAAGTTATTCAAGACAATAATCGCATATGGCGATTCAAGGAATCAACAAAGATGGGCTCTAGCCTTGTGTGCTTTGTGCTTTGTGATGTATATATGTACAATGTGTGTGATGCTTATGAATGTATATGAATGCATGCATGAAATCATTATGATGCCCGATATGCTTGTGGTGCATGATGCATGATGTGATTGGTGTTCATGAAATTTAATGCATGTGGAATGATATGCTATGTATGACAAGGAAAACAATGACCAAGGGGATCTGGCAATAGTATAGTTATTCCTTAAAATGGGGATGGAGCGGTCTTAAGCCCCCAATCAACAAAGCCTTTGATCATGAGCAAGCCCCTAACATGTGGGGAAGGTTATATTTGAGGTGGAGTAGGTGAATATGTAAGATAGCACTGATGCGGGTAAGGCTATATTTGTGGTGAAGATGATGGATAAGGATTTTGTGAGTCTCAAGTTTGTGGTGGAGCATACGGATAGGTAAGCCCCCAGCCTGTAGGCTAAGGATGGGTGAAGGAAAAGTTGTTTTGTGGATTGCATGAGGAGGCCGAAGCATTTGATGAAAGAGGCTAGCTTAAGTCATGAACTTGAGTTAGATTTCCCGGCAAGAAGAGGACTGGCCAATTGATGAAGTCTTATATGGAATATGAAGCGCCCAAATGGGAGAACACTAGAGTCAAATCAAAGCTATGAGCTTAAGAAGAGTCAGAGAAAGTCCCAAGGGTGTGGAAAAGAGAAAGGTTGTCGGTGCAAGAAAAAGAAAGGCTAAAAATTTGTGACAGAAGGGTGATGATGTAGGGAATTGATGTGGTTGGCTGAATTAATGTTGGTTCAAAACTCGAGCCTATGACGGGTGGTGAACTAATGATTTGTGCTTGAAACCCTAAGTTAATTGAAGGAGTGGACCTCAAAAATTCATATATTAATTGGGTCGAACCTCGAGAAAAGGCTTCCTACGTATCCTTATGGAATCAGACCATCGTAGTTCTTGATGATTATTTGGACAATGCCTTAGGGGAGAGGGCTTTTGTGGTTGCAATGTTTGGCTAGGGTTGAGGGTCAAGAAGGAAAAGGGAAAGAAGGCTCAAAGTTCCCAATTTAACCCCCCATGGCGCGCAGTGTGCTTTTTGACTTTTTTTTTAGAATTGGATTGGACTGAGTCGAATTATTGGACTGAATTAATTGAATTGAACTTAATTTATTGAACTGAGCTGGCTTTATTGAATAGAGCTGGGTTTATTGAATTGAACTTGATTTATTGCATTGAACTGGATTTATTGAACCGAGTTAGATTTATTGAATTTTCTGGCTGCTGATTTTTTTGAACTTGGATTTTGATTATGATTGTGTTTGAATTGGAAGCTTTGGCTCGATTATGTTTGTTGTGTGTCGAGTATGAATTTTATTTCTTCTTTTTTTTTGTTTTTTTGTTTTTTTGTTTTTTTGTTTTTTTTTATTTTGTTTTAGGCACATGTCTTTTCCTACGCACCACTTGATCCCATGGGTGAGGTAGATGTGGGTAAGGAAAGAAAGTAGGCTTATATGTGCTTAAGGCTCAAAGGGTTGCAAAGGATTGAATGAATACAGGTGATGGGAAACGATTGATGATTTTTGTGGAGTTTAAGAAAAGAATGCCTCTCGGGTAATGTCCATTTATTAAGTTCAATGTTATTTATTATGAAAATTTGAGGTCATGAATTTATGTTAGAGTTAAAAGCACAGATTAAAATGGAGGCTAATAATGAAAAGAAAAAAAATATATTAATGTGAGTGAGATTAGAAGGCCAGAAGTGGAAAGAAAAGTCCTAATGACATAGGCTCGAAAGAAGAAAGAAAGGGAAATGAAATTGTCTAGGTAGAGGGACTCTCCGACTCAACTTAATGACCCTGACTCTTGACTAGGAGTGAGGCGTGCAGACATTGATATGATATGAGGTTGAATAATTTAGGCTTGGAATGTAATGGGCTTGAGTGATGTAGGTTGGGTATGGACTTAAGTGATGGGCTTGAATGATGTAAGTTTGAGATGTGGGCTTAAGTGATAGGCTTAAGTGATGTAGGCTGGGTATGAACTTAAGTGATGGGCTTGAGTGATATAGGTTGGGTATGGGCTTAAGGTATTTTGGGTTTTGATGAGTTTGAGTGAGGCTGGGGTGGTGTTTAAATGAGGTGAAGTAAAGTTGGATTGGGCTTGAGGCTTGCTCGAACGTCAGCTATGCTTTGGGTCGACTTGGAACTGTTTAGACCACTCTTAACTGAAAAGAGCCAAAATTTTTAGTGAACCCCCTTAATCATTGTGATGCAAATGCAGATGTATATGCATGTCCTAATTTTATGGTCATCTTCCCTAAAATGCATGAATGCAAGGTGCCCTTTCCATTTTTATTTTATTTTTTCAAAAAAAAAAAAAAAAAAAAAAAACTTTTTTTACCCGGCCGCCTACGGTCTCACGAGTTTGGTTGAATGCTCGTTAACGCCGTATATGAATACGGACTAGTAGGAGTCGCCACCGTGCGTTTTATACGGTCCACGGACACCGAAGAAATACCAATGCCGGGAGCAATTGGCCCCATATGGTCGTGCACCAGAGTATGGGTTCGGGGACAGGTTACGGGCCAATCGTGCATTAGGCCCGCCCGCCTGTGAGCGGTCTCTACTAGGTCTCTTTTTGTGGTCAAATCATTATTAATCCCGAATACAAAAATATCTCAATTTTACCCTATGAAACGTATATTACTAAGTGGGTTTAAATTTATTTACAAATCAAAACTAACTTTTTGTGACCACTTTAAATTAAATCCGTATTAAAAAAAATCCTAAGAAGATAAAACAAATAAAACCAGAACAAGGCATGAAATAAAAATAAATAAATAAAAAGCAATAAAAGCATAAAAATAATAAAATAGAAATAAAAATATATATGTGCAGGTTCAACCAATAAAAATATAAATAAAACATATGTGAATTAATTAATGTGACTTTTAATACTTAAAATCGGATGTCATGTCAATGTTAACAACAATAATTGTGATTTCATTCATAATCAGGCCGGATCTAAAATAATTCATTAATTAACCAGATTTATTATCATTATTATTGGAAATATTCAATTTAATAAATAAATAATAATATTGAGAAATAAATTTATCAACAACATAAAAAAAGAAGTTGTTAGAGAAGATTAACATATGATACCAGATCTGAATGAGTCATGAAATATCGATATTAGAAAATTATAATCTACGGCCGATTTGATTAAAACAACAATTAAAATTCTAACATTAATATGACATACATGAATTTAAATACTAAAATTCACATTACAAAAACAATTCACATAAAACAAATCAGATCAATGAACATGTTAACCATTATCAAAAATCACCATTTTAAACGAATTGAAAATATAAAAATAAACTTGGAATGAATGGATTTAAAATAGAGACTTCAGGATTCGTACCTCAAGAATGCAATTAATAGATCAGCAACCAAAATGCACTTATTAAATTTTTTTTTTTTGAATCTTTTTTTTTTTTTGAACTTTATAAAACAATATTATTTTGTGGAGTATGAATAGTATAGTGTAATAGTATAGCAGTGAGGGAGTGTTTTTTGCTCAGAATCTGTTCCAAAAACTCGTCCAATCAGCTGGTATTTATAGGCCAAAAACGCCAGCACAACGCCACGTCACGTTACACGTTTGCGCCTAGACGCAGACGTTGTAACATTACCTGCGTCCAGACGCAGGCTTTGTAATACGACCTGCGTCTAGGCGCAGGTCCTTGTATTACGTCCTGCGTCTAGACGCAGGGCCCGCTCCTCTGATCTGTCTGCTGACTCATCCACGCGTTTATACGAGATTCGAAATTTTTGTTAAAAAGTTAAGTTTTGATCCGGGTATCTTGACCCCCTAGGCTATTCCGGAGTGTTCCGGAATTTTCCGAGCGTCTTAGTATATTCGTGCTGTTCTAAAATAAAAAAATTAAAAATTAAAATAAAATAAAATACAGAAAATATAAAAATGCTATTAAAATATATTTTTTTATTTTTATATTTTTTATTTTTTTATTTTTATAAGGTGCTAACAAAATACTATTATGAGTATGAAAAATATAAAAAGTATGGAATAAATAACGAATCTCATAAACGCTGTGAATGCTATTAGTGGCCTACTTTTTTCATTTTTTCTTGCATTTTGGTCGCTAATTCTATTTAATTGGACTTCTTGGTGTTTTGATAGCTTCATCATTAGTCTCTATGTCGGGGAGACACATTCAGGTGTCTACAAGTTGTAGCACTTGATTGAGTGTGTAACCTTGTTATTACTCTGAGTTGATTAATAATATTGGTGAGAGAGTGGAGGACGTAGGCTTGTTTAGAAGCCGAACCTCGTTAAATCTTTGTGTCCTTACTCTTTGCTTACTGTTCTCTCGTTGTTCTCACAAAAGCACAAACAAAACTTGAAAACGATTAAAAAAAAAAAAAAAAACACATATACTCAATTCAACCCCCCCTTCTTGAGTATACATTAAACTAACACATTCCCTTTGGCTTTATTATACCCAGCCCTAATATGGGGCACATTCCCAGACGACAGTTGACTGTTGAAGAGCAGACAACTCCCAATTACTTTAAGCACGTAGGTGGTGTCCCAACTCAGTTGATGCCAGACTGCGGTTACATAGTTGATAACACACCCCTTGCCTACGTGGGGTTGTGTGGCGATGTTGGGGCGGCGGAGTCTGGTAATAATAGACAAATTGCACTACTCTTGCCTGTAACTATTTATTTTCGTAACTTGTATGAATAAGTTATAAATTTCGAGTTATTGTGCTCTGACGCCATGTGTTCTGCTGTTGTTTGTTTTGTAGATCTGAATAATGACAAGCTGAAGCCGCCCAAGAAGGATGTTGAGGAAATAGTGGTAATTCTATGGCTGGCACTTCTACTGCTAACACTTCTACTGCTGCTACCGTTAGTTTGGTTGCCAGAAGTAGTCGTAGAGGCCACCGTCATTCTGGCCGGCAGAGAGTGGTGACCATTACGGTGCGGGTTTCTCAGATTCAGTCTGGCAATACTGCTGCCCAGGCTGAGATTGCTGCTGTCAAGAGACCAGCTCCTTTTAAGAGAGGTGGAAGGACTGCAGTGGCTGCCGCTCGTTATCATGAACGAGTGGCAGGAAAGAGGAAAGAGGTGACACCCTCTCTTGAGAAGGCTGCCAAGGTGCCTAAGTCACAGTCTGTTGACCCAATTGATCCAAGGAAAAACACTTTGGCTGGCACTATTGTGCAAGGTACTTCTAGTTCCCTTCCTGCAACTGCTACCAAAGAGGTGCTAAATACTGAGGGTGGCAGTGTGGCTGGAAAGTCACCAATTGCTATAGCTGCTGAAATTGCACATCAAGCAGTGGCTGAGCTGGCCACAGATGCCACCAGTGTTGTTGCTACACCTCCTGTAGAGGCAAACTTGCCGGCTCAGGAGGTTGTAATCATTGAGGATGAGACAGCGGGGGACTGTCTGGATGAAGCCGCCAAGTGCGCGGCGGAGGACTCGTGAGAAGGCCTTGAAACTCAGGAAATTAACCCTTCTAAGGTATGTTGGCATTATTTTCCTTGTATTTGTTTACGTTTTTGCATATAAACCTTTTATGAGTGTATATATTTTAACTTTTGTATTATTACCGATTCCCTTCTTAACTTGCATTGCTTTAGCTGGAATCATTTTTGTAGGGAAAGTCTCCATCATTCGATGATTATCGGGTGGAGTACACGGGCCCTAGTTTTGGGCGTAGTGTTGTTGTTCCTCACTAAGGTGCTGGCGGATATTTTGAGGTGGACACCTCAAATCGTGTTGGTTCCTTTTCCTTCCCCATACCCGACGACGTGCAAGTGAGGGCTGGTTCGTGGGGGTATGGATATGCCGAGATCCCTCCTGACTTCAGGCGTGGGGTAAGGCCTCAGGGGCCATTTTTTCGCCCTCAACTGGACGTCGCCATCAATGAATCGTTGATGGCTGAGTTAAGTCAAGCTGGGGGAGATTTGGGATATCGTCTACTGCAGGGTGTAGACCCGGTTCAACTGGGTCCGGTTCCGGATCCAAAAGTTAGTACTTGGTCCCAATTGGTTCCAGTTCCGGTTCCAAAAATATTGGACCGGATACCCGGTGGGTACTCGGTTGTAACAGTTCCAATTCTGGGTACCCGGTACCAGACCCGTTCCTGATACGGTTGAATTAGTTTTTATACTTTTATCCAATGGTAAATAGTGAAGTATTGAAGTGACTACTGACTAAACCAAAATATAATAAGCCTAATTTTTTTTTTCATTCAAAATTTGTATGTTTATGTAAACTTGTATGTAATTTGTGTGAACTTGTGTTTATAACTTTATGTAAACTTGTATGTTTTATCTTAAAATTGTAAACTTGTGTTTAAGAAAACTATCTTTGTGCATGTTTAGTGGTAAATAATTAAATATGTAGTAGAGTAGTTGTTGGCCATTAACCCGATTTGTTATTTAAATTTAAGAAATTGAACAAAATACGCACCCATTAGAAAAACCGGGTACCCGGTGGTTCCGATTCCGGTTCCTAAAACATATTACTCGGTTAGAGCGGTTCCGGTTCTGGTTCTAGATATTTCGGACCCAGAGGTACTAGTTTTGGGTCCGGTTCCATAAAAAAAGGCCGGGTACCCAGTTTTGCTCACCGCTAACCAAGAGCATGAAGTGAAGAACAGCGGCCACTGACCCCAACTTAGCGCCCGCTGTCCCCCTCCCCCTGTTTGAGGCAGTGTTTCCCAAAGTGCTATTCAGCGTCCGCTGATTGATTTTCAGCGCCCGCTGACCGCAAGTCTTGCCAGCCTGTAGCCTAGTGTTGTAGGTCTCAGCGGGCGCTGTCATCACCTCAGCGCCCGCTGTAGCGGCTTTGTACGTTATTTTTATTATTTTTCTTTTCTTTTGGCTGAGTTTTTGGGGAGCAATATATATACTCTTCTCCCCTCTTTTTACAAAGGAGCTGAGGTTAGAGGCTCAAGCCTTAGGTTAGATTAGTTATTCTCTTCCTCTCTTGTAAACTCTTTCATTTGTTCTTTGAATTATGCAAGTAGTTTAGTTTTGTTCTTCAAAGTTTCTTAGCTTGCTTTTCAACCTTAGAGGTATTTTAATGCTTTATTTTCCTTTAATTTTCTTATGGTTTTTTTTTTATGTAGTTGTAGTACTTAGATTCATGTTCTTCTTTTGATGCTTGTTTTCATTTAGTATTAGTTGTTAAATTACTTGTTAGTTTAGTTTTAGATTTTAGTTATTTATTTATTTGTTGTTCATAGATAATATACTATCTGCTCCTCGATTTTAGGAATAGAGGAGCAGATAATACAATATCTGCTCCGCTCTTTCTAAAATAGAGGAGCAGATAGTAAGATTTTTTTTTTTACAAAAATTACGCTGGCTGCTTCCAAAGTTCCAGCCCCTCCCCCAGTTTCCAGCTCCCTTCACACCTGCTACGAGCTACTTTCACGAACTACACAACTAGTTTATCCCATTCACAAAAAATCACAAGTAGGAATAACTCAAATTTATATTAATTTATGAATTTACATATATGTTTATAATGGAATTGAGTTCGAAATTAAAAGAAGGGAAAAAGAAATAAAATAACTAAATAGTATTTATGATACTCCCAAATACAAAAACAATGTAATTTAAAGCTAGCTAGCAAATGCAGCTTTGGACATGGAGTTGTAGAAATTTTCTCCATATTCCATTAATTCAGTATTGTTGAAGGAATCCTTCATTCCTTGATGTGTTGAGAACCTGATTAGAGGCACTATCAACATAATTAAGAAACATGAGTTAGGTTATGTAAAATATATATCAGTTTCTACAAAAAGATTAGTGTACTTTAACGGAAAAAACTTAGTCAAATAAGGCAATTAAGCCACATACATGCCTTTAGGAAGTTTATATCAGTTTATATAAAAAGATTAGTGTACATCTTCCACAAGATATCACTAGCTGAAAAAAATCTTATCTACCACTCACTATTTGACCTGTTTTTTTATTATAGCAGAAAAAATAATATATCTGCCCCGTCGTTTTAATTATGGCGGAGCATATAATATATCTGCCCCGTGACTTAATTATGGCGAAGCAGCAAATCGTTGTTCATTTTTTTAACAGTGAAATCCAACAGCTGGAATTTGGTCTCACTTGCACTCAACCAACGGTTCGCTTGCATCCACTTTCCACTTTTCATTTCAGTCCCAACTTCCAACCCTAGCACTTCGTATCTTCAGCCATTTCTCTAGTTCCCTTCGCCTTCTCTCTTTCTCTTTCATTGTGCTGCGAATCTGCGATCCTTCATTCGCCTCCTCCTCTTACTTCGATGTCATCATTACCTTGATAAACCGTCTTGCTGCAACTACACTATTCTTTTCAAATATAGATTTGCTCTATTTTCGTTTGTTTCAATTAATGAAAGAGATTGTTGGTGAGTGCTCTAATTTCGATGGAGATTTCTCTAATTTTAAAGTATAAACACTCTGGAAGAAGCTTAGTCTATCAAGGTAACGATTTTTTTTTAAGATTTTCCCTCTCTATCTATTGGTGATTGTAGGTTTCGCATTTTATATAGATATATAGATATTAAGGATATTGATTTGTTCAATTGTTTTGAAATATAGGAATTTAGGGAAATTAATTCGTTATTGAAATCTCAAAAGTGTGAGGAATTAGTAAAACAATCGAAGAGTACCATCCATCGCCTCTCCGCATCCACTCAGGTACTGCGCCGGCGAAATTATCTCACTCATCATCTCATTTTATCATTGTCGCCATTCTCAGTGGTAACTCACTCATCATCTCATGCAATTTCTGAATCTTTACTTTACAAATTCAAGCTGATGGTATATTATTGCTGAAGCTTTTGTTACATCATTGAAATTGAAAATCAATCTATCAATTAATCTACGATTTGCTTTTGGTGCAGATGAACTTGATTTTTGAAGGACATTATTTCGGTTTTGGTGATTTTTCTTTGGGGGGGTTGGGGGGGGGGGGGGTGGGTTCATTTGTATGGGCTTATTTCAATTTTGGTATTTTTTTTGTTTACTTTATATGGAATTTCTTGAATTTTCTAGTCTTTTTGGATCATTTGGATGGGGATTATTTTGGTTTTGTTATGTTTTTTCGTCTAATTTACCTGAAATTTGTGTGGTTTTTTTGGTGTTTTTTGTGGGTTAATTTGTATGGGGGTTATTTCAGTTTTGATATTTTTTTCCTAATTCATATGGTATTTCTGGGTTTTTTGGGTTTTTTTTTCTTTCACTGCAGATAAACCAAATTTTGGGTGATTCTTAGTCATTAACTTCATTTTGGTGGGAATTCTATTAGTTAGATAAAAAATGGAGATATGTTACGATGATTTGGTGTCATTGCTTCATGAAATTTCCTGATATTGTTGTATAATGTCTGCCCTCTTCGTTTCATAATTGCTTTATTGATTGGGTGAATGGGTTTATGAGTTGTTGGTTGCTGGTTGCTTTTACACTATTTTTGCTTTAAACATTATAAGCATTCATTTGTTAAGTTTGTGAAAAATGAGGACAAGTCAATAATTGTTGAACATTGATGATTTTGGGAAGTCTTATTTACACAATTCTCTTGCTTTTGATGTATTTATTCTTAAAACTATCAAGTTCATTCTTGTCATTTATGTTGAATGTGTTTGTAGGATCCACTTGGGGGGTATGATATTGGTGGTGGATCAGGACAAGTATGTAACATAGCTAAATCAGTTCCAATTAATTCGTTTTGATCGTTGTTTGTAAATCTGTTTTTATGTCATTAACTTTAGTTTTACAGTTGTTGATATGCTCTCTTGATATTTCTTCATGAATTATGGTTCTGTAGGGTTCATTTTTGGATATCCGAAAATTACGGATTGGTGAAATCTCGATCCGAATCTAATCCGAAATCTCGGTTATTCAAATTATCCGATCCAATTAGAGTTCTTTTTAATATATGTACTACATAGTACTTTAGCAGAAATCTATTATAGAATTTAAAAATCTAAATTGATGATAGGCCTCCAAACCCCCAATGGAGGCCTCTCAATAATCTACCTTTTATTGTTATTTTTTAAAAAAAAAACTACCTAACATAATAATCTACCTCATGTTAATCCATGTATTTATTTTTTTATAATTAATATAATATTAAATTAATTTTTAAAATATAATAAAAAATTATCGTGAAGTATCGGGTATTCGTGAAGTATCGATATCTTATCAGTATCCGACACGGGTACGACTAACTAATTGAAGTATCCATGCATCATAGGCTACAAGGAGTATTTACAACAAACCCTAATTTTAGAATATTCCTAAAGTACAGTCAGGAATATAATGGTCATCCACTAATAATCTATTATATAATTTAAAAATCTAAATTGATGAGAGCGAGGCCTCCAAACCCCCAATGGAGGCCTCTCATTAATCTACTCCCTCCTTAACGAATTAGTAGCAACATTTGGACTGGACTCTTAGATGAAATACATTAATTGTGGTAGGTGGTATAATGATAAAAGTAAGAGAGAGAAAAGTAAGAGAAGGAAAAATAAATGGGGTATTATATGGTATGATGATAAAAGTAAGAGAGAGAAAAATAAGAAAGAGAAAAGTAAGTGGGGTATTATGTTTTTTTTTTGTCAAAAAAGGAATAAAATGAAATTGGGAAAAAATTTTGCAAGTATTTTGTTACACCTAAAAATGAAAATTGTTGCTAGTAATTCGTTACGGAGGTAGTACCTTTTATTGTTATTTTTTTTAAAAAAAACTACCTAACATAATAACTACCTAACAAAAATATAAAGGAATAAATTATTTAACTTAATCATTCAATATTAGTAAAGTTTTGGAGCCAACATAACGTAACCATCCTCCTTACACCCTTCAACTAAGAAAATGAATATTGCCTACCATCTTATTTAAATACTGTACTTTATAATATAAAATATCAAATCAAAATAAAATAAAATCATGAAGGAAACACCTTTTTCGATGACAAATTAGGTAAATAATAGATAACATTTTTTAACATATGGTAATAAACATTAGAGAAATTAGCATTTCATATCCTGATCAATATAGAATTAAATTTTTTTATATGTAAAATTAAATATTTTTATATATTTAAAAATATTTTGACTATCTAACCTACAAAGACACATCCCCTTAAAAAAAATTCAAATATAACTACCTAACAAACCCCAAAGACACATCACCTCAAAAAGAAAAAACTTCGAAATATAACTTTCTTAACCTAAATAAAATTCAAAAAATAAAATTAAACAAACATGTTAATTATATATCACCACAACTAATAATTGGAATTTTTTTAACCCTATATATTAAGATTTTTTTTTTAATTATAACAATAAGACACTAGACAAATGAAGTTTTATATTTGTATATCGATATAAGACGAAATATATTTAAATATACACGGTGCATTGGCATTGATTCACTCTAGTAGCTAATTAAAGTAGCAATGTATATATATATATATATATATATATATATAGGGTGGGGTTCCGGTGAGAAATTTCTTATGGTGAGAAATGTGAGAAGAGATAAATACATCAACTATAACCTAGAGGTACATTGAGCACCAACTATAGGTACATTCACCATACACTATAAATACATTGAGTAAAAATACATTGACTTTATACCATATATACATTGACTCCAAACTATCAAAGGAGTAAGGAAGGAAAAACAAATTTAATCTTAGTCCTTCATTTAGTGATCAAAGGGTTGTGATTGCTTCTCACCCTTCTCACCAAAACTACATTTCTCACATGAGCCTACTTCTATATATATATATATATATATATATATATATATATATATATATATATATATATATATATAAATATACATACACACACACACTTAAAGATAGAAATCAACCCTTCTTAGTATATAGCTGTAAATGACAAATCAAAACTGTAAAAAAATATCTTGAAGTGTAAAAAGAAAGCAGCAATAGTTTAACTTTAAGTAGGTTTTATTGATTATTTCTATTGTATGATCAAGATTATTACCCACACGAAGGAGGAAGCAAGGCAAATATAATGAGGGAATAGTTTAGATTCAGGTGAACCTTGTGTGAGTCGATTTGAAATGATGCATATTTGATTTTGTTAATCTTTTTTTTTTGGGTTGATTATGGTCTATTTTTTCCCACTTTAATTATATTCCTAGCTAGCTATGGACATATATTGATTGCATCACAATTTTTTCTCTTTGCTAATAAAGTATTCTAAAATGAAGTTTTAGGTTTTTTTTTTTTTTTTTTTTTTTTTTTTTTTGTGCTCAGGAATATATATATATATATATATATATATATACACACACACATATCTTGATATATATACAAAATACATATTATTAATATAAATTAATATATGAATGTAAACTAAAAATGTGTCACATTTGCTTCCTTGCCTATATATATGATGATTTGTCTTATATATATACATATATATATATATATATACATATACATATATATATATACATATACATATATATATATATATATACATATATACATATATATATATATACATATATATATATATATACATATATATATATATATATATACATATATATATATATATATATAACTAACAATGTTTTGGTTAATGTTACAGAGAAAAAGAAAAAAATAAGAAAAGAAAGGTGCACTTATTTCCTGTTTGAACTTTCAATTAAAGCATCTAGCATTAAATATGACCCATGTTTGTGGATCGTTAGTTGATTCTATTTATATGTGTGTTAGAAATATTGTTTATGTTGTATGTATACTAGACAATTAAATGTAGGTGGTATTTATTGTAGTTGGTTGTGTATGTGTGTCATAGCCCACAATTACTACTCCTTGTGAATATTACTTGAGTTTAATTAGATTTTAACAACTTTTGTGAATGTTCTGTTTAGTTAGCACAGTAGAGCTATGGTTTGGGTTAGCTTTAAATAAGAGTGCTCTAAGTCCTCCCCTCCCCCCCCCCCCCACCTACGTTTTTCATGTTGCATTGGTTTGTAGCAACAACCACTAAAGGGAATTCAATAAGACATGAAAAGGTGTTTCATTACACAACACTTAATGCCTGCTTTTTGTGTTCTTATGAAAGTGCTTGGTTTTAAAAAATTAGGATTATATACTAAAAGTGCTTGATCATATAATTATGTTGAATGGTATGTAGATATCAAAGACTGATCCTTGTGAGGCCAAGTTACTCTACCGTAAGAAAAATGTAATTTAGTTCTTTTTTTGTTCATCATATATAGTAAGGAGTATTATATTTGGGCATACTTCATTTTATCCTATTTTCAAGTCTAAAAGTTGAAATGGGTTGTTTTACCTAAGAGTCTCCATATTATGATCAATGACGCCTAAATTAATTCCAATGAATGTGTGTACAGTTCATCGATATATGGGTTTATGACAAGTGTAATTTTGTTTTGCATGTCTCTTGTCTGATGAAAATTCCCCGCCCCCACTGCACCCCCCACTGCAGCCCCCCATTGTAACCCCCACCCTGCAGCACCCCCCGCCCCCCATTGCAGCCCCTGCCCCCCCTCCCCCCCCCCCCCACTGGCAGCAACCCCCCTGCCCCACATCCTACAACCCCCCACTACCCCCGTCCTGACATAATTCACCATTCAAGCTTATATCTTAAAGCATAACAACCTTTTTTTCAACGTTTGAGAATCCTTTTTTTGGGTGCATCCTTAGCTTATTATTGATTGCAGTTGTGCACTTCTTCACATTTTGGCATACAACAAATTTTTTGACGTTTTGCTTAACCAGGCTCTCGTATTCTATATTTTTATGTCAATACACTAGTGGAAAAAATCCTATCTGCTCCGCTATTTTAGGCACTATCTGCTCCGCTGTTGCCCCGGAGCAGCAATGACCGTAGTAGTTAGTCATGTATTATCTGCTCCGCTTCTTCGCGGAGCAGATAATACAATATATGCTCCTCTATTTTAGAAATAGAAGAGCAGATAATATACTATTTGCTCCTCGATTTTAGGAATAGAGGAGCAGATAATACAATATCTGCTCCGCTCTTTCTAAAATAGAGGAGCAGATAGTAAGATTTTTTTAAAAAAAAAATTACGCTGGCTGCTTCCAAAGTTCCAACCCCTCCCCCACTTTCCTGCTCCCTTCACAACTGCTGCGAGCTACTTTCACGAACTACACAACTAGTTTATCCCATTCACAAAAAATCACAAGTAGGAATAACTCAAATTTATATTAATTTATGAATTTACATATATGTTTATAATGGAATTGAGTTCGAAATTAAAAGAAGGAAAAAAGAAATAAAATAACTAAATAGTATGTATGATACTCCCAAATACAAAAACAATGTAATTTAAATCTAGCTAGCAAATGCAGCTTTGGACATGAAGTTGTAGAAATTTTCTCGATATTCCATTAATTCAGTATTGTTGAAGGAATCCTTCATTCCTTGATGTGTCGAGAACCTGATTAGAGGCACTATCAACATAATTAAGAAACATGAGTTAGGTTATGTAAAATATATATCAGTTTATATAAAAAGATTAGTGTACTTTAAAGGAAAAAACTTAGTCAAACAAGGCAATTAAGCCACATACATGCCTTTAGGAAGTTTATATTAGTTTATATAAAAAGATTAGTGTACATCTTCCACAAGATATTGACATAAAAATATAGAATACGAGAGCCTGGTTAAGCAAAACGTCAAAAAATTTGTTGTATGCCAAAATGTCAAGAAGTGCACAACTGCAATCAATAACAAGCTAAGGATGCACCCAAAAAAAGGATTCTCAAACGTTGAAAAAAAGGTTGTTAAGGCTTTAAGATATAAGCTTGAATGGTGAATTATGTCTAGGACAGGGGTAGTGGGGGGTTGTAGGATGGGGGGCAGGGAGGTTGCTGTTAGTGGTGGGGGGGGGGGGGGAAGGGGGGGGCAGGGGCTGTAGTGGGGGGTGGGGGGTGTTGTAGGGTGGGGGCTACAATGGGGGGCTGCAGTGGGGGGTGCTGTGGGGGCGGGGAATTTTCATCAGACAAGAGACATGCAAAACAAAATTACACTAGTCATAAACCCATATATCGATGAACTGTACACACATTCATAAGAATTAATTTAGGCGTCATTGATCATAATCTGGAGACTCTTAGGCAAAACAACCCATTTTAACTTTTAGACTTGAAAATATGATAAAATTAAGTATGCCTAAATATAATACTCCGTACTATATATGATGAACAAAAAAAGAACTAAAGTACATTTTGCTTACGGTAGAGTAACTTGGCCTCACAAGGATCAGTCTTTGATATCTGCATACCATTCAACATAATTATATGATCAAGCACTTTTAGTATATAATCCTAATTTTTTAAAACCAAGCACTTTCATAAGAACACAAAAAGCAGGCATTAAGTGTTGTGTAATGAAACACCTTTTCATGTCTTATTGAATTCCCTTTAGTGGTTGTTGCTACAAACCAATGCAACATGAAAAAAGTAGGTGGGGGGGGGGGGGGAGGGGGGGACTTAAAGCACTCTTATTTAAAGCTAACCCAAACCATAGCTCTACTGTGCTAACTAAACAGAACATTCACAAAAGTTGTTAAAATCCAATCAAACCCAAGTAATATTCACAAGGAGTAGTAATTGCGGGCTATGACACACATACACAACCAACTATAATAAATACCACCTACATTTAATTGTCTAGTATACATACAACAGAAACAATATTTCTAACACACATATAAATAGAATCAACTAACGATCCACAAACATGGGTCGTATTTAATGCTAGATGCTTTAATTGAAACTCCAAACAGGAAATAAGTGCACCTTTCTTTTCTTATTTTTTTTCTTTTTCTCTGTAACATTAACCAAAACGTTGTTAGTTATATATATATAAGATAAATCATCATATATATAGGCAAGGAAGCAAATGTGACACATTTTTTGTTTACATTCATATATTAATTTATATTAATAATATGTATTTTGTATATATATCTAGATATGTGTATATATATATATATATATATATATATATATATTCCTGAGCAAAAAAAAAAAAAAAAAACCTAAAACTTCATTTTAGAATACTTTATTAGCAAAGAGAAAAAATTGTGATGCAATCAATATATGTCCATAGCTAGCTAGGAGTTAAAGTGGAAAAAAATATACCATAATCAACCCAAACAAAAAGATTAACAAAATCAAATATGCATCATTTCAAATCGACTCACACAAGGTTCACCTAAATCTAAACTATTCCCTCATTATATTTGCCTCGCTTCCTTCTTCGTGTGGGTAATAATCTTGATCATACAATAGAAATAATCAATAAAACCTACTTAAAGTTAAACTATTGATGCTTTCTTTTTACACTTCAAGATATTTTTTTACAGTTTTGATTTGTCATTTACAGCTATATACTAAGAAGGGTTGATTTCTATCTTTAAGTGTGTGTGTGTGTATGTATATTTATATATATATATATATATATATATATATATATATATATATATATATATATACATTGCTACTTTAATTAGCTACTAGAGTGAATCAGTGCTAATGCACCGTGTATATTTAAATATATTTCGTCTTATATCGATATACAAATATAAAACTTCATTTGTCTAGTGTGTTATTGTTATAATTAAAAAAAATCTTAATATATAGGGTTAAAAAAAGTCCAATTATTAGTTGTGGTGATATATAATTAACATGTTTGTTTAATTTTATTTTAGGTTAAGAAAGTTATGTTTCGAAGTTTTTTCTTTTTGAGGTGATGTGTCTTTGGGGTTGGTTAGGTAGTTATATTTGAATTTTTTTAAGGGGATGTGTCTTTGTAGGTTAGATAGTCAAAATATTTTTAAATATATAAAAATATTTAATTTTAAATATAAAAAAATTTAATTCTATATCGATCAGGATATGAAATGCTAATTCTCTAGTGTTTTATTACCATATGTTAAAAAATGTTATCTATTATTTACCTAATTTGTCATCGAAAAAGGTGTTTCCTTCATGATTTTATTTTAATTTGATTTGATATTTTATATTATAAAGTAAAGTATTTAAATAAGATGGTAGGCAATATTCATTTTCTTAGTTGAAGGATGTAAGGAGGGATGGTTACGTTATGTTGGCTTCAAAACTTTACTGATATTGAATGGTTAAGTTAAATAATTTATTCCTTTACATTTTTTGTTAGGTAGTTATTATGTTAGGTAGTTTTTTTTTTTAAAAAATAACAATAAAAGGTACTACCTTCGTAACGAATTACTAGCAACAATTTCCATTTTTAGGTGTAACAAAATACTTGCAAATTTTTTTTCCAATTTCATTTTATTCATTTTTTGACAAAAAAAAAACATAATACCCCATTTACTTTTTTCTTTCTTATTTTTCTCTCTCTTACTTTTATCATCATACCACATAATACCCCATTTATTTTTTCTTCTCTTACTTTTCTCTCTCTTACTTTTATCATTATACCACCTAATACCACAATTAATGTATTTCATCTAAGAGTCCGTGCTAGTCCAAATGTTGCTACTAATTCGTTAAGGAGGGAGTAGATTAATGAGAGGCCTCCATTGGGGGTTTGGAGGCCTCGCTCTCATCAATTTAGATTTTTAAATTATATAATAGATTATTAGTGGATGACCATTATATTCCTGACTGTACTTTAGGAATATTCTAAAATTAGGGTTTGTTGTAAATACTCCTTGTAGCCTATGATGCATGGATACTTCAATTAGTTAGTCGTACCCGTTTCGGATACTGATAAGATATCGATACTTCACGGATACCCGATACTTCACGATAATTTTTTATTATATTTTAAAAATTAATTTAATATTATATTAATTATAAAAAAATAAATACATGGATTAACATGAGGCTATGGTTGGTTTTTAATATTTAATATTTTTTATTAGGTAGTTATTATGTTAGGTAGTTTTTTTTTTTAAAAAATAACAATAAAAGGTAGATTATTGAGAGGCCTCCATTGGGGGTTTGGAGGCCTATCATCAATTTAGATTTTTAAATTATATAATAGATTTCTACTAAAGTACTATGTAGTACATATATTAAAAAGAACTCTAATTGGATCGGATAATTTGAATAACCGAGATTTCGGATTGGATTCGAATCGAGATTTCACCAATCCATAATTTTCGGATATCCGAAAATGAACCCTACAGAACCATAATGCATGAAGAAATATCAAGAGAGCATATCAACAACTGTAAAACTAAAGTTAATGACATAAAAACAGATTTACAAACAACGATCAAAACGAATTAATTGGAAACTGATTTAGCTATGTTACATACTTGTCCTGATCCACCACCAATACCATACCCCCCAAGTGGATCCTACAAACACATTCAACATAAATGACAAGAATGAACTTGATAGTTTTAAGAATAAATACATCAAAAGCAAGAGAATTGTGTAAATAAGACTTCCCAAAATCATCAATGTTAAAAAATTATTGACTTGTCCTCATTTTTCACAAACTTAACAAATGAATGCTTATAATGTTTAAAGCAAAAATAGTGTAAAAGCAACCAGCAACTAACAACTCATAAACCCACTCACCCAATTAATAAAGCAATTATGAAACGAAGAGGGCAGACATTGTACAACAATATCAGGAAATTTCATGAAAGCAATGACACCAAATCATCGTAACATATCTCCATTTTTTATCTAACTAATAGAATTCCCACCAAAATGAAGTTAATGACTAAGAATCACCCAAAATTTGGTTCATCTGCAGTGAAAGCAAAAAAACCCAAAAAACCCAAAAAAACCATATGAATTAGGAAAAAAATATCAAAACTGAAATAACCCCCATACAAATTAACCCACAAAAAACACCAAAAAAACCACACAAATTTCAGGTAAATTAGACGAAAAAACATAACAAAGCCAAAATAATCCCCATCCAAATGATCCAAAAAGACTAGAAAATTCAAGAAATTCCATATAAAGTAAACAAAAAAAATATCAAAACCGAAATAAGCCCATACAAATGAACCCACCCTCCCCCCCCCCCCCCAACCCCCCAAAGAAAAATCACCAAAACCGAAATAATATCCTTCAAAAATCAAGCTCATCTGCACCAAAAGCAAACCGTAGATTAATTGATAGATTGATTTTCAATTTCAAGGATGTAACAAAAGCTTCAGCAATAATATACCATCAGCTTGAATTTGTAAAGTAAAGATTCAGAAATTGCATGAGATGATGAGTGAGTTACCGCTGAGAATGGCGACAATGAGAAAATGAGATGATGAGTGAGATAATTTCGCCGGCGCAGTACCTGAGTGGATGCGGAGAGGCGATGGATGGTACTCTTCGATTGTTTTACTAATTCCTCACACTTTTGAGATTTCAATAACGAATCAATTTCCCTAAATTCCTATATTTCAAAACAATTGAACAAATCAATATCCCTAATATCTATATATCTATATAAAATGCGAAACCTACAATCACCAATAGATAGAGAGGGAAAATCTTAAAAAAAAAATCGTTACCTTGATAGACTAAGCTTCTTCCAGAGTGTTTATACTTTAAAATTAGAGAAATCTCCATCGAAATTAGAGCACTCACCAACAATCTCTTTCATTAATTGAAACAAAAGAAAATAGAGCAAATCTATATTTGAAAACAATAGCGTAGTTGCAGCAAGACGGTTTATCAAGGTAATGATGACATCGAAGTAAGAGGAGGAGGCGAATGAAGGATCGCAGATTCACAGCACATTGAAAGAGAAAGAGAGAAGGCGAAGGGAACTAGAGAAATGGCTGAAGATACGAAGTGCTAGGGTTGGAAGTTGGGACTGAAATGAAAAGTGGAAAGTGGATGCAAGCGAACCGTTGGATGAGTGCAAGTGAGACCAAATTCCAGCTGTTGGATGTTCACTGTTAAAAAAATGAACAATGATTTGTTGCTTCGCCATAATTAAGTCACGGGGCAGATATATTATATGCTCCGCCATAATTAAAACAACGGGGCAAATATATTATTTGTTCCGCCATAATAAAAAAACGGGCCAGATAGTGAGTGGTAGATAAGATTTTTTCCACTAGTGTGTTGTTGAATTATGTTAAAGTTATGTGTGTAATATTGAGTTCTTGATGAGTTCTTGATAATCTTAATGAGTTCTTTGTTGAATCTTGAAGTTCTTGAATTAGTTCATGTGTTCTTTAAGTGTTAAAGATAGTTAAAGTTTATTAAAGATTATTAAAGTTTATTAAAGAAAGTTAAAGAAAGATTTAAAGGAAGTTAAAGAAATGATAAAGATTGATTAAGGAAGTTCAAGATTATGGTAATATACATAGTTAGACTCAAGAAAAGGCGTAAGAAGCGATCTTGAGAATAACAAAAATGTAAAGGACATAAAGATAGCTTAAGTTTACTTTTAGACGCCTAATCTTGGAGTAAGATTCTAAGACTTGGGTTAAGACGCTGCCCCTATCCTAACCGCGGTATTGGGATAGTGTATACTTGCTATGTCGTCTTTTGATAGAATTTCCGTAAGATGGGGTTCATGGGTTTGGGAGTAAGATTCTCATTCCTGGCATAGTAGGAAAGTTCGTTCGCGTAAGATGCGTTCGTACGAGCATAGTCTGGTCTAAAATGTAAATGTTAGCGACAAAGATTAAGTAATGATGAGTTTGAATAATTAAAAGTTGGTCAAGTTTATGTTATTTGTTGTTATTTGTTATTATGATGATTATGTCGCATGTTGGTATGTTTTGCCTGACGTGTTTGTTTGGTTTATTCTATGATTATGTATATCCATGTTATGGTGGGACTGTTATGTTACTCGCCATTGACAGTTGATTGTTGTTAATTTTCAGGTAACTCTGATGATGACGGTGTTGCTTAGCTTTGGGTTGGGCGAGTGCCGTTGGTTCTTTATTTGCTTAGATTGTATTTTTTTTTTAGGTTAGACGATTAGTATTTGTATTCCGTATATTCTAAATTTGATAGTGTTTGGAGTTAATTCTTAGTATTGATTACTTTGGGTTTAGTATTGTACAATCTTGTGGGTGTTGTACTTTTGGGATTTAGTAATAATAATTTTGAGGTTTTGTTTTAAATTTTAAGTAATTTTGTTTGTTAGATCGACAATTCGACTCGTCGGTTTCTTCCGCGCCGGTTTAAGCGAGTCGGATCGTCACAACCATCATTCATCTTCATTTTCACTCCATTACTCCATTTATTCCTTTCCATGACACTTTTCTCTCCTTTTCTCCCCATAGATTCGAACCCTAGGTTCGAAATTTCAAAAAAAAAGGGAAAATACGAGCAAGGCTCAGTTCTTGGGTTTACTTTGGGCTCTTTTCAACAACAACAACAACAAGGAGGCATCATCTAGAGTATTTTACTCTAAGTTGGTATTTTTCTGAAACCCTAATTTCTTGCTTAGTTATTTTTTAACTCAGTTCGAATTTTTGGGTCAATTTTCATTTGTGCATTTGTTTTGTTTAATATTTGAGTCCCTAATTCTAGTCTTATATTGTGGTTTTGTTCTGTTTTGGTAGAATTTTTTTGAATTGGAGTTGTGTTGGTGATTGATTTTTCTGTTGTGATTTTGTGAACTTGAGGTACTTGGGTTTAGGCCTCTTGTTCATTAACTGGTTAGGGAAGTAATCTAGCTGAAATTTTTTATTTTTTTTAGTTAGTTTTTGGCCCTAATTTGATCAATCATGTCTGAGCCCCGTAAAAAGAAAAGAAATGATCGAATCGGTACCTCAGACCCGAACCAACATGATGATGCACCACCACAACCACCACCCCCCACTAGGATTCCACAGGCCAATAGGGCCATGTATGACAACCTAATGAGGAGGACATTTCGCCCTACCCGATTCTACGATGCGCGCCCTTGTCTGGCACTTCAGATCACCAGGGAAATGCAAACCCTGTTCACAAACTTCGGGTGGGAAAATCTGTGTGACCCAAACATGGCCGATTACACTTACCCACCTTTGGCCTGTGAATTCCCTAGTACTTTGACCTATACTGAAATAGCGTCCACCACTAATGTACCGGAATACCAACTTTCCTTTTGATTGTTTAATGACCGTCATACCATTACAATTTCCCAGCTGAATGTATTTCTAGTATGTGACCCGACCAACCCCATCATTGATTTTAGTCCAAAAAACTTTCCTGACTTTAACCCGCTTGCCTTTTGGCATGCGATTACGGGTGGGGATCGTTTTGACTCTACCTGGGCGGTCGCCAGTGCGATCCATCACCTTGCTCTCCGACTGTTCCATAGGTTGTTAACCTACTCAATCTTCTCCAAAAAGGAGGTTCGGAAGATCAACAAGGATGGTTGCTTTGTATTTACTTAGCAACAACTCCATCTCCGTTGGGCAAGGTGAACACGGTCACTTGTTGGTCAAGCGTATGCTTGCCCAAACAAGAGACCCCAAGATGACCGCTGACATCACATTAGGAGGCTTTGTGACCATCATAGCTAGGAAGCTGGGGTATTCGCGTTACATTGACCAATTGGAAAAATTTTCTAAACCCCGGTATTTTGACAAACACGACTTCCTCAACCAAGCTTTCATTAAGAGAACTAGCCGAGATGACACACTAAGTGTCCTTGTCTGCGGGAGACACCACTACTACTTGCCTAATCCCGAGATAACCAAGTTAGATCGGGAAAACCCATTCATAATCCCCGCGGAGCCCGTAGCCCAGCGTGATGCAGACTTATTTCAGGGGCCCCCGGTTGTTGTTGTTGATGAAGTCGAACAACCAGCACCAGAACCAACACAAGCACAACCCAAACCACCCCAACCGCAATTTGACTCTGCGGCTGCCTTTGAGGCCCTATCCCAGCAGCAAAGCGCTGCCTTTGCGTCCTTTAATGCTAACATTACGGAGATGCGTTATGACTTGAGCCATTTCTGTAATAACCCGAAATTAGGGCCAGAAAATTTCGCGGTTTATTAATGTTATGTTATTATTCTAAGTCCAAAGGGCCTGAATATTTGGACTGTTATTCTTATTTCTTTTTCCCTTACCTCAAATTTTGGCCCAATTACCCAAACTACTCCCCTTGGCCGGCCCCCACTTCATGGCCAAGGAATATTGTTGTTCCTAAATTTATTTATTAATTAGATAATTGCTTATTTATTTAATTAATAATTTTAAGTTAACTATTTTACTTGATCTCATAGTTTAACTTAACCACTAACTAACTTTACTCTATTTCCCCCTAAACTCCCTCCTTTCACACGGCCCCCCTCCCTTATTTTTGATTTATTTGTTCTCTTGTTTTATATAATTAAGGGTATAGGGAACAATACTTGTAACTTTATTTCCCCTAACTTCTTACTTCCAAAATATTCACACAAATTCACCAAAAGAACCCTCTTGTTGGCCGTGTATTTTCGAGTACCCAAGCGATACTTTTCTTAATTTTTCTTCCTAATCCAGGTAACTAGTCTATTTCTTTTAAATCTTATACAAGTTTTCCATATAGTTAATTAGGATTAAACTAGGAAAAGTTAATAGAATTAGTGTCATGCTAGGTTAGTATAGTTCGACCATAGGACATGATGTTCATGATGTTTTTCTTGATATTTTATGTAATCTTTTTGAATCTTTGATTGTTTTAGTTAATTCTATGCATAAAATAATTTCTTTAATTACATGTTTACATTGTATAATTGCATGATAATTGTTGAATCTTGTTCTTGGAAGTTCGAACCTATGTCGTGTAGCATAACATAATTTTGATGATAATGTTATGATATTCTCTTGAATAAAATTGATAATCTTGTTTATTTAATTGTTTAATTGAAGCCTTAAATTAAAGTTAATATTTTGTGCATATTACAAAAAAAGTCGAGTGACATAAAGAAGTGAAGGGGGTTAAAAATCTGATTTTTATGATTGAATCTTGTTCATTCTTGAATTATTATTAGTAGTCTTTAATTAATCTTTAATAAATAAGCATGATAATATCAATTCTTGAAATTATTCTTGATAGTATATTTGTCCCATGAAGGCCGTGTAAATCATGTATAGTATAGTATTGATTTTGTTCTTATTATGGTTTGAATTTGATGATTTAATGTTTAGAGCATGATTTTATTTCCTGTTATTAAGTTTACATGATTTATAATTAATAATTACATTTAAATAAATTAAAGTATAAATTTTGGTATGTATATATATGTATGTCGAGTGACTCCAATAATAAAAATAGGATTTTTATCATGTTTTAAGTAATCTTGTTGATGATCCCTGATTTATATGATTAAATGTTAATTTAAATGACTTATTTAATTGTTTATATGATTAATTGATGAATTAATTTAATTATTACTTTGTTATTAAAAAGATGTCGAATGATTTTATTATTTAGTTTAATTTTTGGCTTATAATATTTAGATTGTAATTTTAGGAATTAATATGATTAAAGGAATTAAAAGGAACTAATAAGATAAGTTGCAATATGAAGGGAAGGAATAATATAATAATAAGGATAAAGTTATAAGATGATAATAAGTATTGGTCTCACGATGGCCATGTCGATAAGATAAGATAAGATAAGATAAGAAACGGACGCCTGTTTGGTGATACACGGGTCACCAGATTAGGTTAAGTCGAAACCACTGCCCTACTGCGGTCTCTGGGCAGTTCTGGATCTTAAGATGCGTAGTCGTCTAAGTAGTAGTACACGGGCTACTATTTAGGAGTTATGGCCATAGCTTAGGCTTAGTTCTTGCAAAGGAGAGCTACGGGTAGAATACACGGGTTCTCCCCAGCGTGTTTTAGGAAAGTTGGGATGTACACGGGCATCCTTACGAGCTATAATGACCGGTCCATAAAGTTAAGAAGATGGTTAAAAGAAAGGTTTAAGATAATTATAATATGAAGGATAAGTAATTTACAGGTTATGAATATGTATATGACAATGTATTTATGTATATAAATCTACGTATTGTATAAGTATGTTAAGTTAAGTTTTCCGCTGCGTACGTCTGAAAAGTATGTAATGAGTAAGTCCTTAAGAATGTATCTATGTATGTATTTAAGTACGAATATATGTATATGTATATATATATATGTATATGTATATGTATATGTATATGTATATGTATATGTATATGTATCCCTACATGTATTCTACAGGTATTTCTATACGTATTTCTGCAGGTACTGTATACGTATTCCATTCGTTTTTTGTACGTATTCTTATACGTATCTCGTATGTATTTTTATACATATTTTATATGTATTTTGTATGTATTTTTATACGTATCTCGTATGTATTTTTATACGTATTTTGTATGTATTTTTGTACGTATTTCGTTTGTATTTTTATATGTATTTTGTATGTATTTTTATACGTATTTCCATGTATTTTTGTATGTTTTTCTTGGAATAATTCTATGATATTATATGGTTAATGGTCCCTCATTTAAGCGGGACAACCTAGTTACTCGCCACTGACGGTGGACCCCCCCCATTTCAGGTGATGATACAGACGCATAAGTGGGCTTACGTTTGGTTCGGGTTGTGTGCCTGGTTAAGTTATATAGAGAGAACCCGAAGTCTATCTTATGTCATTTATTTTCTTTATTATTTAGTTCTGCCTAGCCTGTTGGGAAAGACAATCTGAGTTGTATTTTGGATTCATTTAAGGATTTTGTTACTATTCATTTTGTTATTAGCTAAATAATGGAATAATGAACCTTGATATTAATAATATTTGTTTTGGTAATGATCCAAATATCGATTTCCTTTGAAAATCGACAGCCTATAAAAGTCGGGTCGTTACAGTTGGTACCAGAGCATAGCTTAAGACCCTAAAGTTACTTCTCCATAAGTAACTCGAAAGATGAGCACTTTATGAATCACGAGTGACACTTAGCCTAAAATGGAAAACCTAAGTGAGTGAAGCCATGGGTAGAAGCTTGGGATAAGATATTTTCTTATATTTTCGCAATTCTTAACGTTAGTACGCACTAGTGTTCTTAATAACCTGGATCGTTGTTTTGTAGCATGTCGACTCTAGAACGCAATTCTCGCTTCAGAAGCCGAGCTTTGGAGGATGCTATCCTCACTTTGGCTCAGAAGAGTGTTCAGCCCCAAAGTAGCCATTCGTCTTTCGATCGGGTTGCACGACTCCGACCGCTAGTCTATGATGGATCAGCAGACCCGACCGTTCTCGAGAACTGGATTCGAGAAATGCGGAAGCTGTTTGATGCCCTAGCATGCTCTGAGCGGGAAAGAGTTCCAATAGCGTCCTATTATCTGAAGGGCGAAGCTGACAACTGGTGGAGTACCTTACGGGCTAATCTCGAAACAGAACTAACCGAGAAGACTTCACCGAGAAGATACAGGAACGGTTTTACCCCGATGAACTAAAATGGCAGAAGCAGGAAGAGTTCCTCTCGCTCACCCAAGGCAGCATGTCCGTTCAAGCTTATACGGACAAGTTTTTACAGAACTTTCCCGGTTCGCTACCGCTGTCATTCCTTCTGAAGCTGAGAGAGTCAAGCGGTACATAAAGAAGATGGATCCTCGCATTCGGGTTCATGTGATCAGTAGCAGAGTATCGACCTTTCAGAAGGCGTACGAGGTAGCTCTGGAAATTCAATCGTCGGTCTCCGATGAAGAAACAACCAAGAAAAGGGTAGTTTCGGTTCCTACTCCAGCGCCAGCTAAGAAAACCCGGTTCGAGTCTACTCCGAAGCCTCAGCAGAGCGCTCGACCAGCTCCGAGCCAAGGCCCGAGGACCTGTCAAGGCTGCAAGAAGGACTATCACCCGGGCAAGAGATGTGATGGGTCGCCGATCGTGTGCTTTGATTGTGGTCAAGAAGGTCACAAGTCGGTGTTCTGTCCTAAGAAACGTCCAGCAACAACAACTAGCCTGGCACCGGTGAAGAACAGGATCTTCTGCATGACTTAGGAGGAGGCAGATGCTCAACCCGACGTGGTCATGGGTACCTTCCTTGTCCATAATATAGATGCTTATGTTCTGTTTGATACGGGTGCTACTGTGTCCTTTATTGCTAGATCTTTTGCGATGAAAGCTAACCTGACTGGGGAGTCTCCGGTCAAATCTGTAATAACTCTTCCTTCGGGAGAGGATTTTTCTTGCCATCGGGAATACAAAAGTGTTCCTATCATTATCTCAGGAGTGCAGTTCGAAGCTGACTTGAAGGAATTTCCGATGATCGAGTTCGATGTGATCTTAGGGATGGATTGGTTGGCCAGGTATCAGGCAGCCTTTCGATGTCAAGATCAAGCCGTCACTTTGTGTGGTCCCAACGCAAAAAGGGTAACCCATGTTGGGAAGCCCATGAGTAAAGTTGTGAAAATAGTGTCGGCAATGAAGATGCATAGTCTGCAACGCAAAGGTGAGGCAGTGTACTTATGTCAAGTCAAAGACCTGACCAAAGAGGAACAGTTGGAGGCCATTCCAGTGGTTCGTGACTATGCAGATGTGTTCCCAGAGGAGTTGCCAGGGATACCACCAGAACGAGAAGTGGAATTCAATATCGATTTGGTGCCCGGAACTGCTCCGATTTCAAAGGCTCCATATCGTATGGCCCCTGCAGAGCTGAAGGAATTGAAGACCCAATTGCAGGACCTAATTGACAAGGGCTTCATAAGGCCCAGTGTGTCTCCTTGGGGTGCTCCTGTATTGTTCGTCAAGAAGAAAGACGGCAGCATGCGGTTGTGTATCGATTACTGAGAAATCAACAAGGTGACGATCAAGAACAAATATCCTTTGCCCAGAATTGAAGATTTATTTGATTAGTTGAAGGGAGCTAGTGTGTTCTCCAAGATTGATCTCAGGTCAGGGTATCATCAAATTCCAGTGAAGCCGGAAGATATACCGAAGACCGCTTTCCGCACTAGATACGGGCACTATGAGTTTGAGGTAATGCCGTTCGGTTTGACTAACGCTCCTGCTGTTTTTATGGATCAGATGAACCGGACGTTTCATCATCTCTTGGATGTGTGTGTGGTGGTGTTCATCGATGATATTCTCATATATTCGAAGAGTGAACAAGATCACACTCAACATTTACACATGGTGTTAGGTGTTTTACGAGCCCAGAAGTGGTTTGCAAAATTATCTAAGTGCGAGTTCTGGCTCAGAGAAGTGGCCTTTCTAGGGCATGTAATCAATGCGGACGGTGTCAAGGTTGATCCATCCAAGATTAAGGCGATAGTGGAGTGGCACAGTCCTAAGAACGTGGCTGAGATCCGAAGTTTTCTTGGCTTAGCAGGTTACTATCGGAGATTTGTGAAAGATTTATCCAAGGTAGCAGCACCTATGACCAAACTGCTACACAAAGACTGCAAATTTGTGTGGCCCAAATCTGTGTGAAGAAGCATTCCAGACCCTCAAACAAAGTTTGGTATCTGCACCAGTTCTTGCTCTACCAAACGAAGGAGCAGGTTATGAAGTCTATAGCGATGCGTCCAAGAAGGGTCTAGGTTGTGTTCTGATGCAAGAAGGCAAGGTGATTGCATATGCTTCGAGGTAACTCAAGGTTCACGAGCAGAATTATCCTACTCACGACCTAGAGTTGGCAGTTGTGGTGTTCGCTCTGAAGATTTGGCGACATTATCTTTATGGAGCAACTTGCAAGCTGTTCACAGATCAAAAGAGCTTGAGGTACATCTTCACTCAAAAGGAACTCAACATGAGGCAGTGACGGTGGCTCGATTTGATCAAAGATTGTGATCTCTCGGTTGACTACTGTGAAGGGAAGGCCAACAGAGTGGCAGATGCCCTTAGTCGTAAGGATCACCATTCACTTAATAGGATGGCGGTTCTCCCTAAGGAAATCTGTGCTTATCTTCGCAGGATGGAGGTTGAGGTGCTAATGCCGGGTAGCACACGAGTCTATCTGAATGCAATGAGTGTCGAACCCAGCTTGTACCAAGAGTTACGGGAGAGTCAGAAAGAAGACCCGCAACTCGAGAAAATTCGTGAAGCCAAACTTCAAGGCAAGGCAGAAGACTTCACGATCGATTCAGATGGCGGTATGAAGTTCCGCAACAGGTAATGGAGTTAAAGGTTATAGTGAGACTGTTTTCACCTAATGGATACTAATTTCTACTCTGCAACAGGTGGTGTATGCCCTAGAATTCGAGATTGAGAAATCGGATCATGGAAGAGGCTCACAATACACCCTATTCGGTACATCCAGGCGGTGGAAAGCTCTATAAAGACCTGAAAGAGTATTTTTGGTGGCCGAGGATGAAGCAGGAAGTCGCAGACTTCGTAGCGCGTTGTCTCACCTGCCAGAAAGTCAAGATCGAGCATCAAAGGCCGGGTGGACTGTTGAAGCCATTGCCGATACCCACGTGGAAGTTTGATTCCATATCCACGGATTTTGTAGTGGGCCTGCCAGCGACTTCTACGGGTTTGGATACTGTGTGGGTTATCGTGGATCATTTGACTAAAGTCGCCCGATTTATTCCGATGAAGGTGACTTGATCGATGGAGAAGATGGCGGAAGCTTACTCAAGGGAGATCATACGGTTACATGGTGTGCCTAAGGATATCGTGTCCGAACGAGATCCCCGATTTTTGTCATGGTTCTGGAAGTCCTTGCAAGAGGCTTTTGGTACTAAGCTTAATTTGAGTACGGCATTTCACGCAGCTACGGATGGGCAGACGGAACGGACCATCCAGACACTAGAGGATATGCTACGAGCTTGTGCGTTAGACTTCCAGCAGTCTTGGGTTAAATCGTTGAGCTTGGTGGAGTTTTCGTACAACAACAGCTATCACGCTAGTATCAAGATGGCTCCTTATGAGGCATTGTATGGGCGCAAGTGTCGCAGCCCTACTTGTTGGAACGACATCAGCGATGCTTTGGTGATTGGTCCTGATCATATCAGGGACACGGTGGAGCAGGTCAAAGTCATCAGGGCAAGGTTGCAGGCAGCTCAGAGTTGACAGAAGTCGTATGCTGATCGTCGTTGGAAGTCGTTGGAATTTCAGGTTTTTTATAAGGTTCTGCTGAAGGTGTCTCCGATGAAGGGTGTGATTCGGTTTGGCCAGAAGGGTAAGCTCAGACCCAAGTATGTCGGGCCATATGAGATTCTGGATCGAGTCGGAGAAGTTTCTTATCGGTTGGCGTTGCCTCCAGATCTATCGAAGGTTCATGATGTGTTTCACGTATCCCAGCTACGGAAGTACGTGAATGATCCTTCCCACATTATTCCGGTGGAATCGTCAGAGATCGAGCTGAACTTAACCTTTGAAGAGAAGCCGGTGCGGATTTTCGATCGCCAGGATCGGATGCTACGACGTAAAGTGGTGCCGTTGGTTAAAGTACTCTGGCGTAGTCAGAAGTTCGAAGAGGCTACGTGGGAGACGGAAGCTTCAATGAGGGATAAGTATCCCGAGCTATTCGAAGCAGGTATGGAGCTGTTGTAGTTGCTTGTTTTCTTTGTTCGTGTTTGTGATCGTTTGTATGTATGCGTGTGTTTTGAGCTTCGTTAAGTAAATTTCGAGGTCGAAATTTATTTAAGGAGGGGTGACTGTAATAACCCGAAATTAGGGCCAGAAAATTTCGCGGTTTATTAATGTTATGTTATTATTCTAAGTCCAAAGGGCCTGAATATTTGGACTGTTATTCTTATTTCTTTTTCCCTTACCTCAAATTTGGGCCCAATGACCCAAACTACTCCCCTTGGCCGGCCCCCACTTCATGGCCAAGGAATATTGTTCTTCCTAAATTTATTTATTAATTAGATAATTGCTTATTTATTTAATTAATAATTTTAAGTTAACTATTTTACTTGGTCTCATAGTTTAACTCAACCACTAACTAACTTTACTCTATTTCCCCCTAAACTCCCTCCTTTCACACGGCCCCCCTCCCTTATTTTTGATTTATTTGTTCTCTTGTTTTATATAATTAAGGGTATAGGGAACAATACTTGTAACTTTATTTCCCCTAACTTCTTACTTCCAAAATATTCACACAAATTCACCAAAAGAACCCTCTTGTTGGCCGTGTATTTTCGAGTACCCAAGCGATACTTTTCTTAATTTTTCTTCCTAATCCAGGTAACTAGTCTATCTCTTTTAAATCTGGTACAAGTTTTCCATATAGTTAATTAGGATTAAACTAGGAAAAGTTAATAGAATTAGTGTCATGCTAGGTTAGTATAGTTCGAACCATAGGACATGATGTTCATGATGTTTTTCTTGATATTTTATGTAATCTTTGTGAATCTTTGATTGTTTTAGTTAATTCTATGCATAAAATAATTTCTTTAATTACATGTTTACATTGTATAATTGCATGATAATTGTTGAATCTTGTTCTTGGAAGTTCGAACCTATGTCGTGTAGCATAACATAATTTTGATGATAATGTTATGATATTTTCTTGAATAAAATTGATAATCTTGTTTATTTAATTGTTTAATTGAAGCCTTAAATTAAAGTTAATGTTTTGTGCATATTATAAAAAAAGTCGAGTGACATAAAGAAGTGAAGGGGGTTAAAAATCTGATTTTTATGATTGAATCTTGTTCATTCTTGAATTATTATTAGTAGTCTTTAATTAATCTTTAATAAATAAGCATGATAATATCAATTCTTGAAATTATTCTTGATAGTATATTTGTCCCATGAAGGCCGGGTAAATCATGTGTAGTATAGTATTGATTTTGTTCTTGTTATGGTTTGAATTTGATGATTTAATGTTTAGAGCATGATTTTATTTCCTGTTATTAAGTTTACATGATTTATAATTAATAATTACATTTAAATAAATTAAAGTATAAATTTTGGTATGTATATATATGTATGTCGAGTGACTCCAATAATAAAAATAGGATTTTTATCATGTTTTAAGTAATCTTGTTGATGATCCCTGATTTATATGATTAAATGTTAATTTAAATGACTTATTTAATTGTTTATATGATTAATTGATGAATTAATTTAATTATTACTTTGTTATTAAAAAGATGTCGAATGATTTTATTATTTAGTTTAATTTTTGGCTTATAATATTTAGGTTGTAATTTTAGGAATTAATATGATTAAAGGAATTAAAAGGAACTAATAAGATAAGTTGCAATATGAAGGGAAGGAATAATATAATAATAAGGATAAAGTTATAAGATGATAATAAGTATTGGTCTCACGATGGCCATGTCGATAAGATAAGATAAGATAAGATAAGAAACGGACGCCTGTTTGGTGATACACGGGTCACCAGATTAGGTTAAGTCGAAGCCACTGCCCTACTGCGGTCTCTGGGCAGTTCTGGATCTTAAGATGCGTAGTCTTCTAAGTAGTAGTACACGGGCTACTATTTAGGAGTTATGGCCATAGCTTAGGCTTAGTTCTTGCAAAGGAGAGCTACGGGTAGAATACACGGGTTCTCCCCGGCGTGTTTTAGGAAAGTTGGGATTTACACGGGCATCCTTACGAGCTATAATGACCGGTCCATAAAGTTAAGAAGATGGTTAAAAGAAAGGTTTAAGATAATTATAATATGAAGGATAAGTAATTTACAGGTTATGAATATGTATATGACAATGTATTTATGTATATAAATCTACGTATTGTATAAGTATGTTAAGTTTTCCGCTGCGTACGTCTGAAAAGTATGTAATGAGTAAGTCCTTAAGAATGTATCTATGTATGTATTTAAGTACGAATATATGTATATGTATATGTATATGTATATGTATCCCTACATGTATTCTATAGGTATTTCTATACGTATTCATACGTACACGTATGTATTTCTATACGTATTTCTGCAGGTACTGTATACGTATTCCATTCGTATTTCGTAGGTATTCTTATACGTATCTCGTATGTATTTTTATACGTATTTTATACGTATTTTATATGTATTTTTGTACGTATCTCATATGTATTTTTATACGTATTTTGTATTTATTTTTGTACGTATTTCGCATGTATTTTTATACGTATTTTGTATGTATTTTTATACATATTTCCATGTATTTTTGTATGTTTTTCTTGGAATAATTCTTTGATATTACATGGTTAATGGTCCCTCATTTAAGCGGGACAGCCTAGTTACTCGCCACTGACGGTGGACCCCCCCATTTCAGGTGATGATGCAGACGCATAAGTGGGCTGACGTTTGGTTCGGGTTGTGTGCCTGGTTAAGTTATATAGAGAGAACCCGAAGTCTATCTTATGTCATTTATTTACTTTATTATTTAGTTCTGCCCAGCCTGCTGGGAAAGACAATCTGAGTTGTATTTTGGATTCAGTTAAGGATTTTGAGACTATTTATTTTATTATTAGCTAAATAATGGAATAATGAACCTTGATATTAATAATATTTGTTTTGGTAATGATCCAAATGTCGATTTCCTTCGAAAATCGACAGCCTATAAAAGTCGGGTCGTTACAGTTTCCGTATACAGACTGACCAGATGTATTACTATCACGTGTCGGAAGGTCATTTCTTCCGACACCCTTCCCTCCCCCCCAGGATGACCCCGAGATCTAGACCTCTCCACCTACAGCCTCGGGACGATGCTTTCGTTCTAGCTTGGGGGGGTTTAGACCCTTTGGGTCCGGTTACCTTTTTATTGTTTAGACCCGTAGCTAGTGAGGGTGAAGCACTAGAGACTCGATCGAGGCATGATTTCGGTAGCGTTAAAGGTGCTTTATAGTGTCAATGGTGCACCTGGACTACAGGTTTCCCGACAAACCGAATCATGTCCTCTATAGGTAAGTTCTCACTTGCATTTATGTGAACCTGGGGGTTTAGAACGCTTATGCGTTCTTATAGTCGTAGTCTTAGTATAGAGGAGCTAGCTTGGGGGAGCTGCTATTGGGGTATGTTTGATTGTGCTTGTTTGTGGTTGTGTTTCTTAGTGTGTGTGATAATTTATAGTGGTCATTGGGGCAATATCCAGGTCCTGCTCCCGTTTTTGAAAATCCAAATGCATTTTAGCGCTTTACATATTAGTTTATTTTCGTAGTTTATTTTCCTTTTCTTATTTTCCTTAGTTTCTTTTTATTAGTTTTTGCATATTAGTTTATTTTCGTAGTTTATTTTCTTTTATTTTTCTCCATTTTTGCATGTAGCTCATTTCCGTAGTTTATTTTCTTTTATCCCTTTTATTTTTCTAGGTTTAGTCGTCTCCCGATGTCGAAATTAGGGGAATTCTTATAGGGATTTTTCTTTCCTTTAGAGTCTCGAGTCCGCACAATTTTCAATACTTTTTAGTAACTCTTAGGATAGAATACTTTTCCCTTTTAGGAGAACCCTTTAGGACTAGATGTGTATTCACGTCAGTTTGTGGTACGAGGTTGTCCCTTGTTTAGTTGACGCTGAGTCGGTGGTATTTGAACCTAGGTGAGGTTTCGAGCCCCTGCCTTAATTAGGCCTTTTTAGGGTTATTCATTTCTGAGCGTCGCATTTTATACCTCATCGGTTTTAATTTATCTGTTTCTTTTGGCTCTGATTTTTTACTTGTGAATTACTACCGCCCTTTCAAGACTTGGAACATGATTTAGGCATCCCATTTTTATTTTTTTTATTCCCTCCATCTTACGTCATATCATCGAGTTTTATTTTCGGTCCTTGTAAATATCCTAGTAGTGTAATTATTCGAGTATTGTAACTCCTTCTCTAAAAAAAAAGAAAGAAAAAAATATATATATTTATATAAAATAAAATATATAAATATATAAATTTATGTTTGTTTATTATGTCGAGTTTTCACTTGTAAAAAAAAAAAGAAAAAAAATGTATATATTTAGAGAAGGAGATAGTAGTTTTCTTAGCCGACCAGTGTTCTATTGTAATTTATCCTAACGGTCGGTCGGTAGTTATTTGTAGTTTCAGACCATGTATATAAGATGCTATGACCGTACCCCATCCACTTTCCACTTACCTTAAGCCCTATTGATTTCATGTTCTCGAAATGTCTCATCTTTGGTATGAGGTGTCACTTGTCAAATTTCGAGAGACGCTAACTCCGGCGAGACGTGAGTGCCCTTTCCTTCGTTCTTCATGACTCCCTCACGGAGTATTTTTCCCGCTTCGGACTCATGCCTGGATTATTCAAGGGTGTTTAACGGTTGTTGGGTTGTTTAGGCTTGGATACATCGTAGTCCTTTAAGGTTCTCATGTGTGAAAGGTTTTAGTCCTTAGTTTAGTTAGTTCCTAGCATTGGGATTTGTTCGTCTTAAGAGTGTAATAGGAGTCCTTAGTCCCTTGTAGCATTCCTCTCATGAGGGATTTGTCGAACTCTTCGCGCGGTAGTTGCTTGGGGACAAGCAACGATCTAGCTTGGGGGAGTTTGATAATCTGTATTTAGTTAGTATTTTTCTTAGGTCTTATTTATTTATTTTCTATTTTTATTTAGTTTTTGTTAGCATTTTTAGGTTTTTTAGCTTAGTTTTGTTTCGGTAGTCCCTTTCCCCCTTTTCTATGTGATTTCCTCTATTTTTCTTTGTTTCTACGTTTTCTTCCCCTTTTGCAGGTCCCGAGTTATTTCGGAACCCGAGGAAGCGAGCTGTGAACTCAAGGAAACCACAAGCCTAAGCCATTGCTGGTGAAAAGAAGGCCTCAGCATCCGCTGAGATGTATTTGGGCATGAGATTTCTTTTTTTGGCTGATTTTGAAGCTGCCAGGCCACCAAGAGCATAAAGTGAAGAACAGCGGCCGCTGACCTCAAATCAGCGCCCGCTGTCCCCCTCCCCTGTTTGAGGCAGTGTTTCCCTAAGTGCTGTTCAGCGCCCACTGACCGCAAGTCTTGCTAGCCTGTAGCCTAGTGTAGCAAGTCTTGTCATCGCCTCAGCACCCGTTGTAGCGGCTTTGTACGTTATTTTTATTTTTCTTTTCTTTTGGCTGAGTTTTTGGGGGGAGTAATATATATACTCTTCTCCCCTCTTTTTACAAAGGAGCTGAGGTTTGTGTATGTCTTCCCGGTCGTCACACTAGCTCGAAAGAGTAGTGTGATCTTAGAATGACCTCCTCTTATCCATGACCTAAGTCTAAGTTCCAATTGATTCATAATTCATGGTGGTATGAGTTGTGGATCTCTTATCCTAGTCCCTTTTATTCTTGTTTTCATAGTTTAGTTTTAGTTAGTTCCCGTAGTTCTCTTCGCCTCTCGCGACCAACAATTGACCTAGCTTGTTCGACGCTCATGCCTAGACTAGTGCAGCGTACCTTCCTCGTGTTCGACACCCCCATTCTTACTATGACGGGGGTTTTTATTTGGTGAAAATCCCTTCTATCAGGAGTCGTCAGCCGTAAAAGTCATCTCTGGGACTTCTGCCGGCCCCGCACAAAGATGGCGGTTATTGAAATTGATTTGGTGGCGGACTTCCCGGAGACTTGCACGGGCGCCACTGAGGGTACCTCCGTGTGTTGGCCCTCCATTGATGACCAATATGTCAGGTTGGAAGTCCGTTTTTTTATTCCCCTTCCAACCTCTATCGCCTTGATGTTGTAGGTATGATGAGTTGTCTCTCATTTTTTACTGGGCCAGCCGCCCTCTCCTGATAAGTTCCTCAACATTTTCTTTCAGATGGGCACATTGATCAGTCATGTGCCCATAATCGTTGTGGAACTCGCACCATCTAGATTGATCGCGGTTTGGTGCGTTCATAAGTTTTGGGCGCGTCCACTTCTCATCTTGTTTGTGGAGTGAGTAAATTCGCGAATGTTGTGTATTTAACTAGCCGCCACCCTTCTCAGTTCACGGTTTTTTCTCCGCGTTTCCCGTTTCATTCGTCTCTGTGTTTCTAGTAAAATACTCCTTTCTTTCGAAAGGAGGTTTTCTTTCGAAAGGAGGTTCGCTTTCGAACTCCTTTTGAAGTTCTTATTCTCCGCCTCCCTTTTCTCTGCTGAGGTGCCGGCTCCCACCCGGCAGAACTCTTCTGCCCGGATGTATTCGTTTACTTTACCTAGGACGCCTCCTAGAGTCGTCAGATTTTTTTCGTCCTAGGTACCGACGGAAGGGGCCCTCTCGCAGCCCGGACATTAGAGCCAAGACCGACACTTCTTGTTGCATGTCGGGGATAGTTACGGCCTCTGCAGTGAATCGTGCAATAAAATCCCTAAGGCTTTCTTCTCGCCTTTGTTGTATCCCTACCAACTCATTGGTCAACCTTTGTCGCCTTTTATTGCTGACAAAGTGTGACAAGAATCGAGTGGATAGGTCGCTCCATCGGGCTATAGTAAAGTTTGGTAAAGATTTGAACCAACTTTGAGCTATGCCGATAAGGGTTGTCAGAAAACCCGGCACTAGGCACTATTAACCGTGGTGTACAGCTGCATATGCCCTTCGTATGTGGAGATATGATCCGTAGGGTCTGTCGTGCAATTGTATTTGCAATTTGGCATTTTTATCTTTGGCAGCTCTTCTTCGCTGACAGGCCATGACGAAAGGAGTTCCTTGAGGGAGGACCCTTTCTATGTGGCCGACAACTCTTCTAGGCATGGCCCTTCTTCTCCCCAGGTTGTCGTCAAACCCTGCCTCAAGCTAATTGTTGCCGGCGACTTGAATATTTGCGGTAGCTTGAACATTTGCTGAGTATCCTGGCTGTGCTTTGGATTTGGTCTCAACTTCTGAGAAATCCCATTCTAATACCTCTACATCTTCTGTTTTTAAGGATTCCATGATCCTTATGGGTGACCCTGGTCGAGGGCGAGTTTTTGATTTTTTCTTCACCCCTGCCAAAGCGCTGAGGACCGCAGTGGCATTGGTTAATTGGTCTGGTGTGAATTGGTTGAAAATTTCTAAACCAGAGTTTGGAGTTGCTTCAGCTTGGATTTGTGACAGGGGTGTGTACAATTTTTTTCATTGTGAGAGGGTATTGGCGTAGTTTCTTTTAATGGGTTACTAGGAGTGGTCATTTTTTTAAAAATGAGATTTTCCGTTGGTGGTTTTTTGTAAGAAATCCCCACATACGGCGCCAATTGCTTCGGTATAATTTATTTGGTACCGTGAGAAGTGGTGCAGAGGTGTTAACAGTGGTGGCTGCTACTTGCACAAGGAAATAACACGGTGAGCTAACCCCGGGGTGTATCCGAGGAAAGACCTCCGATGCCTAAGTTAGCAAAGGGGATTAAGTTTAAGAGAAATATGTAAGAGGATGTAGAAAGAGAATATAGAGAGAGAGTAGAGTTTGTAAAATAATGATGATGCCGTTATCAGGTTGGTGAGGTTTTCTATTTATAGGAGATGGACAGGCGGTTAATTAATGACCGCCAAGGATGAGAGCTCCCTTATGGCTGGTTCCGGCAACTTCGATAATGCAGGTAACCTTTGGTACCGTCATCCTTAGGACGACATCTTTGATAAGACAGGAAACCTTAGATACCGTCATCCTTAGAACGACATCTTAGTAGGTGTTACCCTTATGTTGACTGTCTTTGGTTGGCCGTGACCGCTAGTACTTGTTGTTGGTGTCTATGAGTTGCCTAACATCTTGGCCGTGACGTTGGTAGGGAGGTCATGCCGGTGTACCGGTAGGCCCCCATACAGGGAGTATCTATCAATTGTGAAAAAAGTAGTGAAGGCTTTGGGGGTTTATCAAATGGATACAACCGTCCTCCTCCAACAGATCTGAAACAAGGAAGTGTTCCTATCTATATTGACATATAGAGAACGAACACGCGATTGATTCAATCATGATCAACAAAAGCTTTAAGAAATTTATGTTTTTATGTTAGTAAAGAATAATAAGCTAGATTGCTATGTACTCGGAGTAGAGATGGCAATGGATCTTGGATCCGATCCGGATCCGCAGATCCAGATCCGTTTTTGCGGATCCGGATCCTTAAAATTTGGACCCGCATGGATCCGGGTTGGATTTGGGTCCTATCCCAAAATACGGATCAACGTCTTAGACCCGGACTCGGATTCGTAGACCAGTTTTTAAAATTATATTTAAAAAAAAGATTAGTTAAAATCATACCGATTCCTATATTCCAGCTTTCTATATTTAAGTTTAAGCATTTCAGCCGTCATTTATCAGCTTGCGAAGGGAAAAACCTTTGTCGCCCACCAATTCAAAATCGCAGCCGCCCACCATCCTCCACCATCTGATACTAAAGCTGGCCAATGGGCTGGGTTGGCCCGGCCCGGCCCGGAACCCGCTCGGTTTTTGGCCCGCCCGACCGGTACCCAGGCGGGTTGGTTACGGGTTGTGGTTTAAAATCCCAGCCCGTAGCCCAACCCGTTCGTAACTTAGCCCAGCCCGTAACCCAGCCCGGCCCAGACCCAGCCCGTAACCCAGCCCAACCCGTAACCCGGCCCGCTCGTAACCCAGCCCGTCCCCAAACCCGGCTCGCCCAGCCCGCCCGTCCAGGTTACTAGCCGTTAGCTCACAACGGCTAGTTTCAGCAGCTTTTTTTTTTTTTTTAAAAAAAAAAATTTCACCTTTCCCCCTATAAATACCTCTTAATTTACACCCAAAATCCTCACAACTTTTAATCTCTCAACTCTCAATCTCTCATTCTCTCAATTCTCAATTCTCAATCTCTCATTCTCTTCTTAATTCTAAATTTCTAACTTTCATAATTTCATATTTTCATTTATCTTGTTTAGTTTTTGTACAATTTTAAATTAAAAAAAAATGTCTACTTTATATTAATAAATTCTAAGAAAAAAATGGCTTCAAGAGGGTTTGGTAGGAAAAGTGGTGGCCGTAATGGTGGAGCTAGTGGTAGTGGTGGTCGTAATGGTGGTGGAAATGATGATCAAAATATTGGTTCATTCGAAATAAATACGGAATCATTTGTTCGGGACTTGGAAAACGACGCAGATTTTGTGGATCCTTCGTCACAACAATCGAGGCAATCGTCTTCCACAATGCCACCTCCTCCTCCCCGTCATCCAACCGGAGGTAATGTTATGCATTTTATTATTTTATGTTAAGAATTGAATATGTGATATGATTTTAATATATGTTAAGAAATAAGAATTAATATTAGAATTATATATATGTGATGCATGATTTTAATATATGCTAAGAACTAAAATATATGTGGTATTGATATTAATATATGTTAAGAATTAAAATTATATATGTGATTAATGATTTTAATATATGTTAATGTTAAGAATTAAAATTATATATGTGATACATGATTTTAATATATGTTAAGAACTAAAATTAAATATGTAATACATGATTTTAAAAATGTTTCATTGTTTTGTATGAACTTTCCAGTTTAATCATAAGGTTACAATCAGATTGGTTAGTTGGCTTAAACAAAAGCCCGGGACCTGTCTAGGCAAGATTTGGTATTTAAGTTGACTATTGTGTCGCACCTCTCTTACCTGGGATTCTATCCAGTCAGCATTCATTTCCAATTATGATTTATACTTGGAAATTAGTACGCATTAAAAAATAATAGGATTATAGATTAAGGTGATTATAAATATGAAATATAATAATATAAAGTTGTATATTAATTATGATTTATAATAAATAAATAATGTGATATTGATAACTTTAAATTTTAAATTAAGGTAAAGATGATTCCGGGCCATCGACCCAGGGCAACACTAGTCGTAAAGGGTCATGGGTCTGGCCACACTACGATAAAACAGAAACCAATGAGCCTAATAAATTTATAGCTATTTGTAAAGTTTGTCGGGATGTCAATAAGACAAAAAACCCCAAACAATACAAATGGCAAAAAAACGATGGAACCGGAACATTAGCACGGCACCTTTCACGAGATCATAGATTGGAGTCGGAAGGCGCGGAGTAAAGCGATGGAACCACCCAAACTCAGCTACACGGGTATGCTTCTAACATGCCCGGCGCAGGTATGCCTTTTATTTCTTCTACAGATAATTTGAAAAACCTTTTAATTTTGCGGAAGACCCCGAATACGAAGAGTTAAATAGAATGGCTTTGCAACCTGCAGATAGAAGAGTCCATAGGAATACACTTAAGCGTAAGGCTCAACAGTTATACTTTGAACATAGAGCTCATATGATTGAATCGTTTCGAACATATGAAGGTCGTTTTAGTCTGACCAGTGATACATGGAGTTCTACAATTGGAGAACCATTTGTATGTATCACTGCTCATTGGATTGATGAGGACTGGTATTTACAAAAACATATTATTGCTTTTCAATCAATAGAGGAGAGTCATAGTGGGTATAACATTAAATGTCGTATTACAAATGTTTTAAGAACTTGGCATATTACTAACAAAATTTTTTCTTTATCATTAGACAACGCAAGTGTTAACAAAAGGGCCGTAGATTTCATAAAATCTGATCCTGAGTTACCCTTGTTGCTTAACGGCGAGTTATTGCATGTCCGATGTTGTGCACATATTCTTAATTTATGTGTTCAAGAAGGCATGAAAGAATTACAACCTTTGTTAGAACCTATTAGGAATGTAAGTAAGTGGCTTAGAGTTACCCATAGAGTTAAACGTAGGTATAAGCAGTTGTGCGACGAAAAAGGTCTAAGAAAAAAAGTTTGGAGTTGGGATACTCCTACCCGTTGGAATTCAACATATAAAATGTTGACAGACGTGCTTAGGTATAAAGATGTTCTAACAATAATATATAATGAAACTTGTACAAATGAAAATGATTTGATTACGAACGATCGCTGGACCGTTGTCAGTGTTATTTGTGAAGTTCTTAGCACTTTTAACAGTGCTACAAAAGTTTTTTCACTTATTTATGAGCCTAATATTCACCAGGTTATTTTAGAATGCATTAAAATTGTTAACTCTATAAAAAATGCCGACGACATTCAAAACATTTCCGACATCTTGTCGCGAATGATGGTCAAATGGTATACATATTTTGGTGAATTTCCTCACATATATGGTGTTGCAGCCATATTGGACCCTGGTGTCAAACTTGATGGTTTGACAAATTTATTAACTTTTTATTATGAATGTTTAGAAATTGATTTTGATGTAGAACAGCTTTATGATCATTACGCATCTATTTACCAACCACAATCGGTTGGAGTTCCTAAACAATCCAAAAGCAGGTGGGACCCTTTCGTTTCTTCAATCTTGAAGAAACAACGAACAAAATCATCATCCGCAGGTGATTCGGGTGGTAATGTTAGTGATTATTTATCGTTCCAATTTGAAACTAACAATGATTTCCACATACTTAAATGGTGGAAAAATCATTTTAATGAATTTCCTATCTTAGCTAGAATTGCAAAGGATGTCCTTGCAATTCCAGCTTCAACTATTGCTTCCGAGTCTGCTTTTAGTGCAGGTAAGAGAGTGTTAGACGAAAAAAGATCCAACCTTTCTCCCAATAGCATAGAAATGTGCGTTTGCAAGAAGGATTGGTCTCAGGCGGAGAAGAGAACACAAGGAATGAAGGAGGATGAAGACGATGATGAAGATGATCCGTGGATGGTTCTAGATACTTCAGATGAATCGCCCCCCAACAACTAAAGACTAACGATTCACGAACCACGACATTGAGGTACGTTTAAGAACTACGTGGGCTTTGATTCCTTAATATAATTAAGGATACGTAGGCATCTTATTTTGCAAAATTAAAATATATGTTTTTATATGTATTTTAATTTCCAAAGTTTTTATTTACTTATTAGTTTTTACTTATTAGTTTAATTATTAAGAATATTTTATCATCTTAATTATCAATTAATTTACTTATTAGTTTTTACTTTTGTAATAAATCATAATATTTAGTTATTTAGTTGTTCGATTTTAAATTAACAAGTTAAATATATAATTAACATGTTTTTGCCAACTAATGATTACATTTACAAATTTAAAAATCCCAAAAAAAAAACCCAAACCCCCTCAATGGCTCAAAACCCCCTCAAACCCCCTTAAACCCCAACAAAACCCCCACAAAACCCCCAAATCCCCTAAAACCCATAAATGAACCCAGCCCATGACCCAATGGGCCCAACCCACGAACCCAACCCAAGAGCCCAACCCACGAACCCAACCCACAAACAGCAACCCAGCCCGGTCCCCAACCCGCCGGGCCGGTTCGTGGGTCGAGCCTCATCTGACCCAGCCCGGCCCGCCCAACCCCACCCACGGGCCAGTTCCGGGTTACCCAATCCCGGCCCGGCCCGGTCCCCAATCCGGCCCGATCCCCAACCCGGCCCGGCCTGGCCCAGCCCGCCCGTTGGCCACCTTTATCTGATACAGAACAATGGGAGAGCCATCCCCAAAAGCTAGCTTAAGAGGAGGAGAGCCCATTGTCCTATATAAATCTCACATCAGCCCCTCATATGACCGATGTGGTACTCAAGTCCTATACCTTACAATGGGACCATACTATACCACCCCTCTTCATAGGCCACATGCCCTCATGTAGCAGGCTTTGCGTTAGGCAGAAGGGAGGGAGAAGGTTCCTAGCCCCGGACGAGCACCGGCGTCACCTCCATCGGTCACATGTGGTCCGCAAAGGAATGGTAGTTAGCTCTGATGCCATTGATACAGGACAATGGGAGAGCCATCCCCAAAAGCTAGCTCAAGAGGAGGAGAGCCCATTGTCCTATATAAATCCCACATCAGCCCCCATAAATGTTGTGTTGCAAGTATAATCCTTGCCACACACTCGAATTAGGATAGAAATTTGACAGAAATAGAAGAATAAGGGAGGAAGAAGAGATAGAGATAAGAGCAGAGAAATATAGAAGAAGGATAGAAAGTGTAGGAAGATTAAGAGAAGTAATTTCTTATTATTCATTATGTATTAAGCCACAATATTACATGTATTTATACACCATTGCTTATTACAACTAAAGACAACTAACCAACTAACTTAACTAACTTTTATAATCTTATTAAAAAGTGTTTAATTTGACTAAAATGCTACCCTTAACATACTTATGTCCCATAACATACTTCCCTCCTTCAAAAAGACTTGCCCTCAAGTCTATTGATTACCGTAGAAACCAGAAAACTATATTGGGGAGGAAGCATAGGAGGAGGCCTGATTCGTGCAAAAAGCTTGAATTGCATCTTAATCATCTCCACATCCTTAGCAAAACCCACTTGAATTCTTCCAATCAAGACCAATAGTCGATAGTCCATGATCAAATTCATCAACTGAAATTCTTCATTAAGCATTGTCATATCCACCACAATATGAGATTTGAGGATACCTAAGCAGTTACTACCCACTGATTTGGATGTATCATTACCTCCTTCTTGCATCTTAGTAGTTTTAGTATAAACATTTCCATTATCCATATCAACCTCAATGCATTGTTCTTCTATATCAGTTTCAGAATATACTTATTCCCCATTTTCTGAAATACAAGGACCCATTGCATTCAACCTCAGACCATACATCTTAATATCGACTTTTTCAACTTCATCACATTCATCTCCATTTCCCTTATATTTAATTTCAGCAAGATTTCTACAAAAATTAGTAGAAGATAAATTCTGATTTCTTTCCTTCCATCTAATATATTCTATTGCTTCACCAATGGAAGTAAGCTCAAATGTTCTAAAAAATTCACCTAAGCGAGGTTCTAACGCGTTCACAAAACAATTAATAAGAAAGAAATCTGGAAAATCAAAATCATGTTGCAACATAACATTCAGTAAATTAAATTATGAAATTCCCCAATACAAGATTCAATAGTTCCTATTTAGCAAATCTTACTGAACTTCTTTGCTAAAACTATCTTTAAATCATCCATGAAATTTGCACACACATCCTTAGCAAATTCTGACCACTCAACTGATTTCTTCCAAGATACGTATTTTTCAACCCAAATTTCACCCTTATCAAACATATTAAAAGCAGCTAATAATACCTTATCTTCTTCAAGAACATCATTACGAGCAAAATAACAGTTGCATTTCTCTATCCAAATTTCAGAACTATACCCAAAGAATTTAGGAAAATTATTGTTAGAAACATACCCACAATTTTGATCAAGAACTCGCATATTCATGTCCAACAATCAAACCCAGAACACCAATCAATTATTGAAGGCACCAAGAACCCTAGAATACCAATGTTGTGGTGCAAACTATAAGTCTTGAAGAACTCCAAGAACTCGTGCAACGCTTATTAATTATACAATTGACGGGAATTAGTCTTTTGAATTAATAGTTCCAGTATTGTCGTGCAGTGAGGATGATAGTAGGAAAATGGTTATATTTAACAAAATAAAAGAGCCCATGAATCAAGAAAGCTGAATAATAGCAACAAAAACTATCATTGTTGAATATAGCAGCCACGCACGAACAAGACTATTGCTCTGCGGTTCCTTTTCTTTTGGTCTTATAATGGGAGACAAAATCAATTAATGGAACAATTTGAATGATTAATGTCCAAGGTTCAAGAACTTGCACCCACACAAAGAAACGGCTGAGCAGAACTCATTCAACACGACAGTAATGGCTGACAGTCTGACACTTCATGCAAATGCAGTTAGACCCCACTTACAACACTTGCGAACAAACCAAACACCAAAACAGGAACAAAATTCAATAGAAATGGTGAACGTTTGTTCCGGTAACCGGCTCTGATACCAATGTTGTGGTGCAAGTATAATCCTTGCCACACACTGGAATTAGGATAGAAATTCAATAGAAATTTGACAGAAATAGAAGAATAAGGGAGGAAGAAGAGATAGAGATAAGAGCAGAGTAATATAGAAGAAGGATAGAAAGTGTAGGAAGATTAAGAGAAGTAATTTCTTATTATTCATTATGCATTAAGCCACAATATTAGATGTATTTATACACCATTGCTTATTACAACTAAAGACAACTAACCAACTAACTTAACTAACTTTTACAATCTTATTAAAAAGTTTTTTATTTAACTAAAATGCTACCCTTAACATATCTATGTCCCATAACACCATCATCCCCACTGCAGTCAGCCATCGTCAATGCTCAGTCACTAGTTCAATTCTCCACTAACTCGAAGTCTCCCACCGTCCTCCGCTACCCTCTATCTTCAAATCTCTCACCGTCTTCTGCTATTTCTTGTCTTGGTCAATGGTTGGGTTAAGCTTAATTGGGTGAACTTTTAAATTAGTCTTGTTGTTTGTTGTTCATTCTACCAGTGAAATCCAAATATAGGTGAATTGTTAATTTCTTGTTTATTCCGAAGTCCGAACATTAGTGAATTGTTACATTGTTAATTTTATTTTTTAAGAAACACATTGTTAATTTCATTTATTATACTTTTATTAAGCATTCATTATAATAAACTGTCCACGGATCCGAACCGGGTGTGGGTCCTATTGTCATCTCTAAATACAACATACATTCATACCAAAGCCACGATTAGGAAAAACAAATATTTTATTAAAAAATCACCTAGACGATGAAGGAAGATTAGCAAGATTGTTCCTTTCCTTACTTTCACAGATTACTCCTTTATTAACAAAAATTTTATTAAAATTATTAGCAAGATTATTCCAAGAAGAATGTCTCAAAGGAAACAAAAATATAAACGTGGCCCAAGCAAGTTGGGAATGAAAATCCCTTCCGCACTTTTGCAGATGATACAATGATTTTTGCTAAATAAAATGTAGAAAGTTGTATTACCATCAAAAGAATTTTGGATCAATAGTACCGCAAAATTTCTGGCTAATTGACCAACGTAAAAAATCCTCTTTCTAGTGCACAAAAAAACTTAGCAGAAGAAAAGAATAAATTAAAACAAAATTTACAAATGGAGGAGGCAGACTCTCTAGATAGCTACCTAAGATGTCCAATCTTTGATAAACGGATTGCAAATGAAACGTTTTCAAAAATTACTAACTCTACTAAGAATCAATTGTCAAAATGAAAAACTAACACATTATGCCAAGATGGTAGAATAATACTCATTAATGCGATTTTGGCGACAAAAGCCTATTACCAAATGGAAAGTTTTTTACTCCCCCTTGCGATCAATAACTAACCAACTAGACAATACTAATAGGAATTTCGTCTGGAACAAACCCTCCAACTCAAAAGGATCCAACCTAATCAGCTGGGACAGAATATGCAAACTAAAAAACTTTGGCGGTTTGGGAATTAGGAAAGCTAAGACCACCAATAAAGCCCTCCAACTTCAATTATTATAAAAATTATCATTGAACCTGACAATACATGGGTCAAATTAGTTAACAAGAAATATTAGAAGAAAAATGACCTTTTCAACTATAGACTATAAATGCAGCATCATGGCAATGGAGGAACCTAATGAAACTAAGAACAATCTTTAAAAAATCTTTACGCAGGCAAGTGGGTAATTAATGGCATCAAAATTAACTTTTTGGAACGACAATATATGATCAATCGAGATATATATATATATTCCCCATGAGAAGGTAGGAGACTATATAACGAGCCAGAAACAATGGGATAAAAATAAACTCAGGCAAAGTCTTCCTTTATGAATTGTGGATCTAATACTTAATATTCGTATCATCCCTTATATTAAAGTACATATCATAGTACAACAAATAAAGTACCATATAACTAGATCTGGAAACTTGATATCCCCCCAAAAGTCAAACACTTCCTGTAGAAAATTTGTAATAATGGACTCCCCACGAACGAGAGAATAACTCGCACTAATGTGGCGATTCCCGCTTATTGCCATTCATGTAATCATCAATTAAAAGATCTGGATCATTTATTTTTAAGATGCCAAAAAGTTGTCGAAGTCATGAATGCATTAGAACAACAAGGATGGAAAATTCCCAAAATTAACCAAAATTGGGATAAGGTGCAAAATTTTTGTAATGTTAAAAACGAATTGGGTATACAACTGTTTTCAAAATGGAGTATAGCTTGGTGGTTCCCCTGACTCGCTCGCAAAAAGCTTGTCTTAACAACCAAAGCTATTCTAGTAGCCAAATAGTAGAAATGATAAGGAAATTTCTACATAATTTAAACAAAAGTAAGAACTTGAATATCGCGGATACAACTAATTAATTAGCTAATACATACAAAGTAAAAATTTTCCCATGAAGTCAACTGGGAACCACCCCCATAAAACATGTTCAAACTGAATTTTGATGGTTCTCGAATCAACAATAGGTCAAGCACACTGGTTTTATAATTAGATATCTTAATGTAAACATAGTAATAGCCGGAGCAAAAGCGCTCCATAAAAATTCTGCTATTCTATTTGCAGAAGCTTTAATACTGAAAGAAGGAATTTGCTAAGCTAGTAGCTTAAACATTGAAAACTTAGTAATTGAGGGGGATAACAAAACTGTTACAAAAACTGTAATAGTGATTTGGACAATGCCTTGGGACATCAATTCTATAATCCAAGATATTAAGCTAGATTTGTAAAATTTTAGGAATTACATCACAAAACATAGAGTAAGAGAAACCAACCAAACATCAGATTATTTAGCTCACAAAGGGCATCACTATACCAATAATTTAACTTGTTGGTTCCATTCTTTGGACCGCACTTTTTCCCTAATTTTGCGCAAGGATGCGCTGAGCTACTCCTATGATCGAGGGTAGTCATTTTTCATTTCCTTTTCGAAAAAAAAAACACAGATGACACGTGTCAAATTTTCCCTAAAATTTTTCCTCCAAAACTAATCATGATGACATCACTTTCATTCTAATTTTAATACTCTCAAGTTTCCAGACTAATTAATACGGAGTAAATGTTTTCTAATCAATTTAATGAGAATATGACTACACTTTCTCTATAAATGTAATGAATAACATTTTATTATAAGAATAAACTAAATTAACCATGAATCGCACAAGGCTAATCTAGTAATAACTATATGTTCTACATAAATAAAGAAAATTAAACGGACTTTATGTAATAGTATATAGAGTAAAAATGTAACAAATAAAATGGAGTGAGGAATTTTAAAAGACAAATAAAATGGCGTGGGGAATATTAAAAGAAAAAAAAGTTAATAAGAAGAGGTTGTAAGCTCTCTAACTAAACTTGAGTTAAATCTATAAGTTATATTAAAACAAAACATTGCTTGCATTATTTTTTTGGAATAATTACATTAATTGGTATCAACTATTGCACCTTTTATTTTATAGGTATCAACTTTTGATTATTCACCAACAGCACGAACTATTACATAAAGTTGTAACGATAGATATGGATGACTTATAAATAGGTGTGGATGACCTATAAGTTGCAACAATATTTAGGTCATATACCTATCATTGCAACTTTATGTCATAGTTCGTGCTGCTGGTGAATAATCAAAAGTTGGTACCTATAAAATAAAAACTGCAATAGTTGGTACCTATTAATTTAATTATTCCTATTTTTTTTAAAAGAAAAAACTAGCTATAAATAAAATTAATTATTATAAGTGTTGGAATTGTCAATTATTGCAATAATTGTTGTTTCAATTTACAACAAATGTTTTATTGCTTCTTTGAAAAACAACAAGATAGAAGAGCTAATATTACAATTTTATTTACCCCTGCATTATTTACATAATGCATTTGTCTACGGATTACTTAAATTTCCAAAAATAAAAAATAAAAAATTAACGATGCAACTTATGTTGGTTTTTATTTAGTTCGAGTATGTCAATATTTTTTAAATTAGCATTAATTGAATGATACTTTATATTGCAAAATTAATTATCATTGCTAATCTAGTAGGTAATTATAAGTTATTGTGTTTGCTTCCGGTGAACTGCAAAAAAAGATGGGCCTCATATTGGTGCCTAAAACCTGCATTTTCAAAATAGATCATCCAAACACATCATATCTTCTTGAGTTGAACTTTTTTTTTTTTTTTTAAGATCTTGGGTTGAGCTTAAATTTTACTGTAAATTACAGTAATACAGAATTATGAACTGCCTTTAGTGTGTTAATTAAAAAAAATTCGCTAGTATAAGGTCGGTATTAAAGGAAATAGGTTATTTGTCTAAAATAATTCAACCTTTTAGACATTTGCACAAAAGAAATCGGCATTTAATTTATTATAGAATAAACCAACCTTTACATCCTATTAGTACAAAAAAAGTCAAACAGATAAAAAACCTGATATAGGAGGTTACCCTCCACGTGTCATGCAATGATTGCTTCATTTAATAAAAAAATAAAACTAATAAATGTTAAAAAAACAAAATTCTTAAAATCCCAGTCCCCATCCCCGCCGGCGGCCCCTTCCCCAGCCCCCTCCCCGCCGGCCCCTTCCCAAGCCCCCATCCCCAGCGGCCAACCCCCCGCCGTTGCTTCCACTACAAGAAAAAAACTAATGAGCTACGGAATAATTCCGTAGCTAACCCATTAAAATTTGTAGCAAAATTACTTAGCCATTCCGTAGCTAATTTTATTAGCTACAGAAATGTTTTCAATTCCCTAGCTAATTTCAAGTATAGAAATATTATTAGCTTATATATAGAAAATTCTACTAATTGTATTAAATGGACTAATTTCACCATAAAGCATAATATATACTTTGTGTACTGCACAATAAAATAGCTTTAAAAAATTAATCTTATTATTAACATAAAATGAAAAGTACATGCTCTTTGAATAAAAATATACAACATTATTAAATTCTAACACAAGATTTACAACATAATTACACTAATTATATATCTGTTCATAAATATAAACAGATTTTCCGGAGGAAAAAAAAAAGAAAACCAAAATTACCAAAATATAACAATATTATAGACTAAAACTTCAACATCTTCATTCATCATTAACTATAATACAGAAGCCGAATTCTTGCATCTTCATATTCTTGATCCATAATTTCAACCTGAAAACCAAAAAAAAGGCAAAAATTTAAAACAAAAAAAATCAGAATTTACTAAATGTAAAACTTAAAATAGAATTTGGGATCTTCAAAGTAGAAAAAAATCAAAAACAATGAACCATACCAAAAAAATAGGGAAATTTCAATTGGTATCATTGTACTTTTGGGAATTCCCATTAGTACCATCGAATTTTTTTCATCCCATTGATACAATTACTTTTTCATAAAATCCTTAATGTAATATTATGAGTTAAAGATTATGTTAAGTAGAAAATATTCCGTTAACTGTAAATAAAAAATAGAAAATATATTAACATTAACAACAACCACCCTTCTTCACCAGGCATCCCCACCACCCTTCACCGCCATCACCATCACATCACCACCGCAGCCACATCGCCCCTCACTTCTGCACTGCCACACCCCATCACGACCCCCCGTCGGCCCCCAACTACAAGAACAAAGCTAAAAACTACGAAAATTAAACCCAAGTCCACTGTTGTACCACCTTAGTCCACTGAAAAACAGCCAAAAACCCAGAAAATCAACCCAAAACCCAGATTGCATAACATAGAAACCGACCAATAGACGCATGGAAATTCAATCCTAAATTATTGAGTTCAAATTAATACAATTGCATCGCAAACTTCGAATTTATTTTTCGAAGTTTTTGGCTTTGTTTTTGTAGTTGGGTTTGATTATAGACATTGAGAATCAACATCAATGTGATTTAGGATTGAGATTGCCATTGTTACCGTCAAACACGCCGAAAGAAGATTGAGCATCAACAACTTCGATTTGAGAGGAAGGAAAAGGTTCATCCCACTCCAAATGATTGGTATCTAAAGGAGAAATAGGGGAAGAAGATGAAGAAGAATAGCAGCGAAGTGAATAGTATTGAAGGAGGAGAAGGAGGGTTTAGAAGGAGAGAGAGAGAGAGGGATTTTAGCAGGTCACCATAGTTTCTCCATTGATGATGATGAAAAATGGAAAATGGTCAACTGGTGGATGCAATGGTAGCACCGGTGAATTTCAGCAATTTTTGGTTTGAGTTAAAGGTTGCATTGGGATGGAGTGGAGGTTGCTGATTTTCCTTTTTTTTGGTTTTTTTTCCGTAGTTTTTGGAATCTTTTCCTCTAATAATGCTCCTAAATTCTCAGATTACCTTCTATGTCAGCAATTTTTTTTTTCAATTTTTTCAGAAAACCGCTACTATTTCGGTAAAAAAAACCGCTACTAGGAGTAGCGGTTTTATTACTTTAACAGTTAAGTGTAAAAAATTACGTTTTTTTTTTTTAATTTTTGGTGCAAAACCTAGTAGCGGTTTTCCCCTTTACATATGCCTGAACAAAAAAAATTGTAACTGGTAAATTGTCAAGGAAAAACCGCCACTAGGAGTGGCGGTTTCCAAGGCAAAACCGCCACTGGGAGTGGCGGTTTATCACTTGGAAACCGCCACTCCCAGTGGCGATTTTTCCTTGAAACTGCCACTCCCAGTAGCAGTTTTTTTGTTAAAAAATAAAAAAATAAATAAAAGATGACGTTGACGGTAATCTGGAAATTGATAAAATTATAACCGTAAAATGGGAGTTGTAAATTTTGGGAGCATTATTAGGGGAACGGATTCTTGTTTTTGCTACTTAACAAATTTTTTCAAAATATATCTCACATTTGGGATTTTAAGAAAAAGATATGGTACGAATGGAAATTTTAAAAATTTAATGGTACCAATGGGAATTCCCAAAAGTACAATAGTACCAATGGGAATTTCCCAAAAAAAAATAGATATTTGAAAATTGGAAAACAAAATTTGAGCAGAAGTTGACAAAAAAATTAGATGGGTTAAATGGCTTGGGATTCTTATGGTCTTGGCCAACATCATCAATATACACTGACCCAACATCAACAGCAATTTGGCAACAAAATTTCAGCAACTACACTTCCCAACAACTCACTTAAAACCATAGCACCAACAATTACAACTGAAAGGTTGAATATACTCAAGAGGGGGGTGAATTGAGTATTTGATGTAATGACTACGAATTTAAATTTTTCTTGTTTCTTGAATTAGAACCAGTTATGGTGGTTAATGCAGCGGATATGATTTGGAAAGCAATAAAACAAGAACACCAAACCAAATTTAACGAGGTTCTGCCAAACTCAAGGCCTACATCCTCCTACCTTATGCATCTTATTGATTCAACTCAGAATAACAAGATTACACACTCAACTCTTTCCAAACTCTTGGAACCCAATCCCCACACTCAACTCAGAATGTGATCTCACTCGTGTTTGAACTCACAAACACCTCCCAATCTTCAACCCCTTTGTTGAAGACGAAATACAATATTAACACTCTAATTTTACTTTCTTACAAAGCTTGAAGAGTAAAGTTTAAGCTCTAAGATTGTGTGTTTGTGTTTGATTGAAAGTATTATGCCTTGTGGGTTTTTATCTCTCGAATGTTTTGCTCAATATTTCATAGAGTAATCTGGTCCTTTGACCTGTTACCTTATTTCATAGTCTTATGAATATTATAACCTTTGGTTCTAATAGCCATATTTCTATTTTAACGTACAAAGGCATTTATAGTAGTTTAACAAACATACACACAAACATTACATGAAGACTTAAAATGCTCAATTTATAACCTAGTCTATCTTCATGCTCTTCCAAGTTTTGAAAGTCTTTTTAGAATATCTTTAATCTTGAATCTGGACTTTAATACTTGGAACAATTATACTTGCTGCACAACCAACATGGTTATGACATAACAAGTAAAATATGTGAATGTTATTCAGACAGTCCAGGGAACACTACAACTGGTTCCAAACTAGTATACACAATAAAGCTCAAATACTTATTCCCTGTAATACACCTATGTTATCAATAAAAAATAAACTCAATCAATACAATATTCATAACTAAAACAACTCATAGTTGGTTCTGAGTCTTCTGACCATATACATAGCTCCTGTAAAAACACAAATGTTCCCTGTAATAGTTTTTCAGTGTTTGTCATCACTCAAAACCAAAAAGGGTCTCAACAAATTCTCAACAAATTTCCCCTTTTAGATGATGACAAACTTAAGTGAACAACCGAAATTTCTTGTAAAGAACAAGTTAGAAACAGTGAATTCCAATCACAACACTCCAAGTGCAGAACCACTCAGAGCACTCACTCAGACTCAAAATGAAACAGCTAACTAATTCAACTGTTTCCAAGAAAGGAAAACTTGCAGAAATTTAAACTATCCTATTCTAACCAACTGAAAAATAAACTCGAGACTCTAGACACTCTATATTTTTTTTATTTTTTTTAATAGACTCAATCTAAACTAATTATACTAAAGCTTCAACTTCTACTATTTTCCCCCTTTTGGCATCATTAAAAAGTATTCCCAAGCATAAAAAATTATGCACAAGGAATTGTTTCTATGCCCATAATGATTTAAACCATTATTCAGATAAACATGCTGCAAAAATAGAGTAAGTTAGGCAACTCACAATCCATAAGCCAAAAGAATTGAAAGTTTCCAAATTAAAAATAGCAAAGTTATAAGAACATAATCCAAAAAAACATACAAACCAAATTGTTTTAGGGATTGCGGGAAGCAGTTCAGCAGAAACAGTTATAAAAGAGTTTATAATATGGGTGGGAGCAAAAAAGAAAAGACTTCATTATCATTCTCATCCTCATCCTCATCCTCGTCTTCTTCATCATCCTCAGAATCAACCTTCTTGCTCTCAGAAGAAACAACATCGTCCTCCATCTCAACATCATCAGTGGTTCCCTTTACAGAACAAGAGGCATCAGGAAATTTTGTCGTGACTGCAACCAGGTCCTTTTCCAGAGAAGAGACCTTCCTCTGGTATCTTGAGGTGAAATTTTGCAGCAAGTCCATCATCTTGTTCAACGTTTCATTCTGATTATCTAGGCGCTTCATTAAATCGACATCTGTGCTGGTTCCTGAAACCTTCTTCTTCTTCTTAGCAGGCTTAATATCCTCATCCTCTAGGTCCTCTCTAAACTTAAATTTAGGAGTGTCCACATCCAAGCCTTTCTGCTTCAAAATAGTCTTGGTGAATATTTGGATGGGCACCACCTCTCCAGCAAGATTAAATTTGTATTGCGCAAGGACAAAGGTGATTAAAGAACCATAGGGTAAAGAATGATGAAAGGATTGAGAACAGTGCATCATGTGGGCTAGGATAATGGCAGGTAGGTTAATTTTAACTCTTTTCAACATCAAGTAAATAAGTACCATTTCCATAAATCTAACTACCCCTCTACCTTAGCTTGAGCCCTAGGAATTAATAACTTGTTGCAAAAGGAATGAAGAACAAACATAAGTGGTTCCTGAAGATTGACAGTCTTAAAGGTTAATTTCTTGGTCAACCTTGCCTCAAACATAAATTCATAAATTTCTTCAGAAGTAACCCCTATCAAAGCAGGCCATCCATCCCCTGAATACTTGTCAAACCCATCTCTAAGAACACCCAACAGTACAGAAAAAGAAGAAAAAGATACACTAACCTCAGTGTTACCCACAACAGAACCAATAGAAGTATCAGGCAATTATTTCAGATTAACATAAAAATCGCTGACCCTATCAACAAACATACCATCCTTCAAATTCGTCATATCAACCCAACCCTGGAACTCTAAAAGCTCTCTAAATTCCCCTAGAGCAGGAATGTCTAAGTACCCTTCCTCTACAGTAAAACAAGGAAGTATAGTACGTTTAGTTAGAGGTGTAGAACCAGTAGTAAATGGTTCAGTAGATTTACCTTTGTAGCACAAGGAAGTCTAGATGGTACTCCCTTTATCTTTGTTCCTCAGACAGAACCAGTAGACACATCCTCAGAATGCTCTTGTGTTTCCGCAGTATTAAGAGCTGATCTCGTAAACCTTCTTCTTCCCCTTGTTGACACAGATGGTGACCCTTTCTTCGAGCCAGTAACAACAACATCTTCCTCTAGTTCTTCAAAAGGAACATTGAAAATATCTTTCAGAATTTTCCTTTGGTTCCCCCTGAGTATCAGCAGGGTTTCATTCATAAATCTTTTGTTCAAGAACAGAGGTAGCTTCATCAGCTTTTGGGGTTTGGAGGTTTTCTTGAGAAGGTGTGGGTTTAGGAGATGATGGTGGTGTTTATTCTTTTAATGGTTTTGGGTGATGGGGGTGTTTCTGTAGGTGGTGTTGGTTGTTTCTTTAGTGATGGAGATGATGTAGGAGTGGTTTTAGAAGATACGGGTTTTGGAGAAATTGGTTTTGATTTTGGAGAATTTGGCTTAGGTGTTGGAGGTTTTGGTGTGTCGGAAGTAGCTTTCTTAGTAATTGCACTACCCTTCTTTGGTGGTGGTGGATCAAAACCACCACTTTTGCTACCCTTCTTGCTAGCACCTTTCTTCACCATTTTTTTTCAAACTTGAAAAGAGCTTCAGAGAGTTTGAATTTTGAATTGAGGAGAGAGAGAGAAAGAGAGAGATTAAAGACAGTGATGATGGTGAATGACAGAGATCATGTGAGAGAAATAACGACATGCAAATTTGAATTTTAAGGAAATTCAAATAACTTCCTTAATTGTCTCTACCAACTCAGAAATTAGGCATTTTAACATTTTTTCCCAAGCACAAAATTATAACTGCAAATAAAATATTTCTTGGAAGCAAGAAAATGTTTTATATTTTGATTTTTCAGAAAAAATGAATTTTCTAAAAAACACATCTGTGCCGACTGCTGTTCTCCCATGTTGTTTCTCTGTTAGAACCAATCACTTCTAGTTCAGGAAACTTAGCCCAATTTCATCCTTTTATTTCACAACAATGCCTTTTAAGATTTTTTATCTTAATTAAGCATCTACATGATCACCGGTAGGAATTCACAAAAATATATATACACAAAATTCACATAGGGGAACACTTATTCTAACCAATCATTAAGGTAAACAAAAGAAGCCAAATTACCTAAATCTAACTAGACCTAATAACATGGCTCTTAACCTACAAAAAGACTCTCTTCCTTAAGGTTTTGTAAAGATGTCAACTAATTGATCCTCACTTTCCCAAAATAACATCTCCACTAATCCTTTTTCAACATTATTTTCTCTCAGAAAGTGATGTCTTATCTCAATGTGCTTAGTTATGGAGTGTTGCACTAGATTCTTTGAAATATTAATAGCATTGTTGTTATCACAAAATATAGGAACACATTTACAATCAACACCAAAATCTTTCAACTGGTTCCTTATCCATAATAGCTGGGAACAACATGAAGCTGCAACAATATATTCTGACTCTGCTTCGGATAGGGCAACCGACTTTTTCTTTTTAGAACCCCATTGTTGAGACCCTTGATGTTTTGAGTAGTGACAAACATATGAGTCAAATAGGTGTCACAAACAGCTGTTGAAAACAGTTGACAGGAACTATAATACCCCAAAATTTTGGGGCTATTTTAAATTTTATTAATTAATTATTTAATTAATTATTAATTTAGTATTATAGTAAGCCTAATTATTGACCTAGGCCCAAACCTTTTACCTCACCTTGTCAAAACCAAGGCCCAATTCTCCCCTCATGCGCACCACCACACGGCCCCCCATTAATATTTCCTTTTAATTGTTGTATTCTATTTTCAACCAAAAATGCCAATCTATATCTATTTTTGACCAATACCAAAAATCTTGTTTTTATCCTCCTAATAACCTTACTAAATTTTAGGAAACCAAACCCCTCATTACTAATGAACCTCACGGCACCCTCATAACCATCCAAGAGTTCATAATTTTTTTGTCCTTCCTAATCTCCATCAATCACAAAAATCTCTAAAAACTCCTAAACAGTTTCTGTTGATTCCAAAAACCCAAGGATTGAAGCAAGAGGATCAAAAGGAGCCTAAGAAGACTCGTAGACCAGTCGGTCACCCTAGTAATTTCGAACCTTTTGCTTTTGTTGCTAGGTAATTAGATTGTTTTCCTTAATCTGTAGGATAGATTAGTGTTATAATCTTTATAATAGGTTTAGAACTGTTTAGAATTGTTTAGAATTAATTAGAGTAAATTTTGAATCGTTTGATGAGGATTATGGATGATTGTCGAGTGACGATATGAGAATTTTGATGATTTTTCTTATGTGTTTGTCATAAATTCATGCATGTTCTTTGATCCTTGCAAAATAAACTTGATGATTTAAGTGTTGAATTACATATCATGGACTTGTAGTATAGAAGCCGTGTGCCATCTCTATTTTTTTCGAGTGTCTTGCTTGTTCAAGAACTGATCTTGTTATTACAATCTTGTTCCATTAGTAATCTTGATGACTTCTTTTGGATGGATTCTTTATATGGTTTAATTCTTGAAACTAAAATTATAATCTTGAATTAATACTAGAATTGCCATGTGATAAGTATTCCATGATAATGTTTTGGTTCAAAAATCTTGAATAAAAATCTAACGTATGAATTTTTATTTAATTAATCTAGTATTATGAATTCAATCCTAATATTTCCAAAATTATTAAGAAAAGCGTAAATTTTGGTTATTTTATTTAATAATGGATGTGCAACATAAAGGATAAAAAGGAACAATTTTTATTATTTTTATGATAAAAATATTAGACTTTGATCACATCATTGGAATTATTTGAATTAATTAATTAAAGCTTGTATATGAACTAGATTAAAACTTGATTTCTTGATAATTAGGTTCGAAATTGTCGAGTAGAATGAGAAGTAAAAAGAGTAAATTTTTATTGTTCATTTGATAAAAGATTAGATTTTGAAGTATATTCTTGAAATTATTTTTGATTAATTAATTAAGGCTTGTACATTGAATTGATGATTGATTTAATTTTATGGACTATGAAGATGAATTCTTGTGGTATTATTATTGTTGAAGGCCGTGTAGCACTAGCAAGATAAGGGTAAGATTTGATTCTATTTCTTGTGTAATGGTTGTAACGACCCGCATTTTAGCAACGTTGTTTGTTTTCGAAGAAAACAACAATGCGAATCATAAATGAAGGAAACTTATATCATAACTCTTAATAATAAATGGCGGAAGCTTTAAACTTAATACTTTTATTAATCTAAATTAATTAAACCAAACTCAGAAAATGTCCAATAATCATTTCAAATTACTAATGATTTATTACAACTACTAGAAAATAATAACAAGGTTAAGTCAACTACAAATAGGTAGCTAATACTGCTACACTTGATCGCTCATGAGACCCAACCATCGTTATAACCCAGATTACTCGACTTCATTACCTGAAAAAGAAATGGGGGGTCCACAGTCAGTGGGGAGTAATTAGAATGTTCTACGTAATTGTAGAACGTAATCAAATATATAATTGATAGAACGCAACACACTCATTTCATAACAACAACATGGTTACACATTCGAATTCATAAATCATGAGGATACGTCACACAATCAAATACGCAGCGGAAAAATACACAACACAATCACATCAAACTCACTAGGTAGGGTCACCTCTAGACTCTAGACTTAGTAACACAGATTTCGAGACTCAATTCTTTACTTTTCATCCATTCAAACTTACAATTTACATCCATTCAATATTGTCCCAATGGTCCGACATCCAACATACAACTGAAGTACTCCACCTTTCGGCATCCAACATACATCAGTTGTACTCCATCTTTCCATGGGTTATCATATTATCTTTCGTGGGTTCAACATCCAACACACATCTATTGTACTTCATCGCCCCAATGTTCCGACATCCAACATACAACTATTTTACTCTATTGCCCCAATGTTCCGACATCCAACATACAACTATTGTACTCCATCGCCGCAATGTTCCGACATCCAACATACAACTGTTGTACTCCACCTTTCGGCATCCAACATACAACAGCCGTACTCCATCATCCCATTGGTTTGAAATCCAACATAAAATAGTCATACTCCATCATCCCATTCATTTGACATCCAACATACAATAGTCATACTCCATCATTCCATTGGTTTGACATCCAACATACAATATTTGTACTCCATTGTTGCCTTTCCATTATCAATATTACTTTTACCATTCAATCTATTCATTATCTTATCATCATCACCATATTATCTTATCAATTTGTTTTGTATTTTATATTGGTGCTCATACCAGCCGTCAATTCCTTAGTTATAGGCATAAATTGTCCGTTAATTCTCATTTTATCAGTATATGCCGGCCGTCAATTCCTTAAACACGGTAGAGTATACCATAATCGAAAGTACTAGGTGACCGTAATCGGAACTGAGATGTTCGAAATCTCGGGAAAGGGAGGTGTGGCACGTATATTGGCCATCTTAAATACCAAGCCTTTCCTAGCCAGTGATCGAAGCAAAACAATATCCTCTTACTCTGTTTCCGTTCCTTCGTTATTTATTTTGTTATTAATAATTATTTAAGCTTACAACTTAATTCTAAGTCAACTAAATTTACCACCTAGCCAACTCTTGGTCAAACATCCTAACTTTGACTTCTAGAGTCAATAACAACTTAGACAATCCACTACTCAATAACCAAGCATTTCAATCACTCGAAAACATCACACAAATTCAACAAAGATAATTTCAACATGATCACAAAGTAAAACAAATACTTCATAAAAATACATAGTTTAATAAATAGATTTCAATCATCTAATAATTAAACAAAAATCCAAACTTTATTTATAAACAATATTCACGGCATCTTCATAGATAATAATCAATAAAACATAATTAAAGAATTTAATTAATTAAATCAAGATTAACAATTTAATTCATGAACTTATTCACTTAGTAAAATTAAATCAAGAAAGTCATAAAGAATCATAATTTGAACAAGAGATTCGACAAGATATACCTTAAAATTATTTTAGTAATTTAATCACACTATTTTACACAATCCAATTTTACCAATTTAAATTAATGAACAATCATTTAAAGGTATCTAACATTTTGAAAATTTTGATTAAAGTTAAATCTAGGTTCAAGGTTTAACGTGCATAAGTTTCGTCCAAAAATACTAATTTTAAGGGATTTTATAACTAACCAATCAGATTAGACTATAATCAGTTTCAGAATTTTCTGCCATATAAAACGAACTCTTAAAATTATGAAAACCTAGCACAATCTGTAAAAATCTAATTATGACTTTCACCTAAATTTTCGTAGCCATCAGAATTGAATAAGTACTTTAATAAATTTGTAAATTAAATTAGGTGAGTTTTACCGGTTTGACAGATTAAATTATTATAAGCAAGAAAAGGACGAATTTTGCCACCAATTAAATCTTGATTCATAATCAACCAGTAAAGAATCTCCCACAAAAAATTCATCAAGAAATAACAAGATTTGATCAAGAAATAAATTCATACACTCAACAACACACTTATAATCATTCACTTGTTTAATATCAATAATAATAATTCAAACATAATAAATACAATCTTTAGCAATTCTAAACATGTTCTAACAATAATATATTTAATCTTGTTCTAAAACTAAGCAAAACATCTAATTACCTTAAATTGAAGTACAAGAGTTTCGAATCTTTGGCTTGGGTTGGCCGTGTGATTAGTTCGAACAAGGCTTGGTTTTGTTTCCTTTTTTTCTTGATTAAATCTTTTTGGGTCTCTTGATCTTTGAATTTTTGTGTTTAGATATTTTTGAGAGAGGTGGAAGAAATTTTGTGGTGTTGTTCTCTTTCTAGATGCCCTGGGATTTAGTGTTATGGGGGGTTTATATAGACTCTTGGATGGTTTAGGTGAACACCTAAAAATAGGTACAAAATATTTAAAATATAGGATTTTGGTTTAATTCATATCTATTAATTAAAAGATTTGAAAAAAATAATATTTGTTTCAAGTAAAGGGGAGCCGTGTGGGCCTAGGTAGCAAGGTGGGATTGGGCTTTGGTCCTATTTTGGTTAATGCAAGGTAAAACTTTGGGCTCGGGTTTGAATTTAGGCTTAGTTTGATTTGAAAATTTGTGCCAGCAATTTATGTAATTAAATAATAAAAATTTAAAATACCCCAAAAATACGGAGTGTTACAATGGTAAGTATATATTCTTGAATTATGATTATTGCATGCCTTTATGTATGGACTTGTTGAATTGAATAATAATTTTGCATGAGGAAATTTTCGAGTAAATGTGTGTCAAATGTCGAGTGGTTCGAGTTTTAGTCTAGAGTTTTGGGTCAATAAAAGTTGAACTAGAATTGAATAGAGATTAAGTCTTGTTAAAAGAGAGTCAAAGTTGTGAACTAGAAAGATAATTGAAAAGATGATAACCTATGAAGTGACCGCCCATCTAGTGAATAAAGTGCCACGAACATGGGTATAGTCGAAGCCACTGTCCCTCTGTGGTTTGGCGACAGTTCTTGATCCCAGTGCTCGGGAAGTAGATCAAAAGTGGTTGACCCGACATGAGCAAGGAAAGTTGGGGAAGTAGATCCTTTGTGGTTGACCCCTACGAGCATATGATTGTGTCACGGATTAGAACACTTGAGTGAACTGGAACTTGAAAGTTAATAATGAAATTCTAGAGTCTAGAGTCAGTACTAGCATTGAATGAAAGATCTTGTTATAGAAAGTCTAGAGTATTTTGTATTCCGGTGCGTGACTTATATTGATATGTTAATGTTAATTTTGTTGACTTGTGTGGATGTTCTGACTTATTCTGATTCTTATATTTCTAATTGCGTTCTACTATTAAGTAGAACAATCTAATTACTTCCCACTAAATGTGGACCCCAAATTCCCTTTTCAGGTACTGATGAAGAATAAGTAGGTAACGCAAGGGCTGGGATTGTGAGCAGCGAGATTTAGTTGTTTAGCCATCCTATAATAATTCTAGCCTTTGTAATAGTGATTATTATAGACTTTCGTAGTGTTGTTATTAATGGACTTTAGAAACTTTTAATTGTTTTTGGACTATTTTATAATTGATTGAATAAATTGAGTAAGTTTAGAGCTTCCACTGTTATTATTGAATTTTGAACTATGAACTTTTAAATTAATTTTGATTCGTATTGTTGTTTTCTCCGAAAACAACGTTGATAAAATACGGGTCGTTACAGGAACAATTGTTATTGAATGAGTTTATGCAGTCATTTTAAAAAAAACTAAAGTATATTCTTCTTGTGTTACTCATTCTGAGTAACATTACCTTTTATGTCATATATTGTATATTGTATTGTGCATATTTGACGTACAAGTATTCCAGTACTTTAGACATGGAGAATAGCTTCATCAAAACTGAAGTGTGCTACCAATGGAGAATCCAAGTGTCCAAGTAGTGAAGAACATGAAGACTGAAGAGTAGCCTTAGGGTTTTACTCAGTCTTTTTGTTGTATAGAATGTTTAAGTAGTTCAGTAGATTTGTGATGTTTGATCTTGGTATGTTGCAAACACCAGACTAGTATCTAGTGGTTGTAACACGATTGATCTGAGGAACAGTTCCTAGAACAGTTCAGCAGACCAGCAGGTTAACAAACTGACCCACGAAATAATTTGAAAGAATTCGATTCTTGGATTCTTTAAAGATCTTGCACGTGGTTAATTCATTTTGGTAATCAATGTTAAGTACTAACAAACCCACATATCTTTATGAGATCTCATCAAATCTTCGAGATCTTTTGATTTCGAATATTTGATCTCAACATTAAATGGGTTTAATCATTACGGTTACAAAAACCCTCTTGATTGGAATAATCTGGGTTTTTCTAACTGCCTATATATAGTGGCACTTAATGAACAAAAGGTAACTAAAAAGGTACACAACTCTCCAATACTTCATTGAGAAATATTTTCGAGAGTCCAAAAGATCAAACAAAACAGTTTACAAACTACAAGAGCATTCGAAAAAGCCCAGATCTTAACTTCATCTCTTGTAAGCTTTTGAGAAGCATCTTTTGAGAGAAACTTTTTGTAATTAATCACTAATATAGGGGTTAGTGATTGGGAGCATTTGAGAATTCATTTGCGAGTTCTTGTGAGTTCAAGTGCAAAACAACACTCTTGGGTTGAGAGTGAGGAAGTCTGTCGTATGAGTTTACGATAGCAATTTTACTATCTTTTATTCATCAGAGTTGATTAATAAAAGATTGGTAGCGAGAGTAGGAACATGTAGTCATAGTTGCCGAACCTCGTTAAATCTGTGTGCTCTTTATTTTCTTTACATTTACTGTTTTACTGTTCTAGTTATTTCCGTTGCTAAACCATTTCTCTAGTTCTATCACTGGAACAAATCAAGAAAAAGGTGATAAAGAAAATTTTAAAGAAACACTCAATTCAACCCCCTCTTGAGTGCTACTGGGACCTTCAATTGGTATCAGAGCAAGTGCTTTTCTCAAGGGTAACACCTAGAAAAGAAGATCCATGGCTTCTCACGAGTTAAGTGCAATGGGGTATGACAACAAGACACCCAAGTTTAATGGCAAGAAATATGCCTGGTGGAAAAATAGAATGAAGAACATCATTATTGGTATAGATAATGATTGTTGGTTGGTTTTAAAGAACGGTCCGTTGCAAATCACCATTAGTGACGACTCTGGCAAAATAGTTGCTAAAATAGAAGACCAGTACACAAGTGCAGATTTCAAGAAATTAGAGAAAAATGCAAAGGCGATGTCAATCCTTCAACAAGCTATTGGTGAAAGTGAAACAAATAGAATATCAGTATGTATTTCAGCCAAAGAGATTTGGGATACTCTTGAACTTGCCTATGAAGGCACCAGTGAGGTAAAACATTCCAAGATTGATTTACTAATGTCAAAATATGAGTCTTTCAATATGAATAGAAATGAAAACATTAATGAATGTTTTGGAAGATTTATGACAATAATAAATGATCTTAAGTCTCTTGGAAAAACCTTCACTGATGAGGACTTGGTTAGAAAAGTGTTAAGAAGTCTACAGGGTCTTGGACAGCAAAGGTTACTGCAGTATATGAGGCAAAGGATATATCAACTCTTTCTCTAGAACAGTTCATTGGTTCCCTCATGACCCACGAAATGCTAGTTGATTCAAAGAGTGAAAAAGACCCAGTCAAGAGTGTTGCAATGAAGAGAACAGTTGAAGAAGTGGATGGCATTGCTGTGATGGCAAAGAGATTTGAAAAACACTTCAGGGCTCAAAGGAAAAACATGAGGAACAAAGGTACAGGAAAGCAAAGCACCTTCAACACTGGATGTTTCAAGGGTGGAGAAACAGGTCACATCATTCGTGACTATCCTAAGTGGAAAGATAAACAGTCCAGGAAGGAAGATAAGAGAGCCTATAAAAGAGCTATGGTAGTAGCTCTGTGGGGAAATTCTAACTCTGGGCGGTTCTGATGAAGAAAAAGGAGAAACCCCTGATGACGAGAAGTGTATGACAACCATACTAGAACAGACTGGTGAACTAGTTCAGGAGAATAGTTCATCACATCTGTGCCTCATGGAGAAAACAGTTGGATCAAGCTCTCAACAGGGCAAGTTGAAAGGAGATACTCACTGGTATTTGGACAGTGGTTGCTCAAGACACATGTAAGAACCCGTTTTTGAGCAACGCTGTTAGCACTGATAAAGTCGTAAACAGGTAATTACCAATCGATTCTATAACAGAAAAATAACTAAAACTCATGGATAAATGGAAAATATTATTATTATTAATGAATCCCAAAAACACTTGAGTGCAAACTAATAACCCAAACAAAAAAACAGACGTTTTACAACTCGGAGGAAAACAACTACTAGAAAACAGGAACATAAACTATTCTAAGGAATAGGAGCCTAGAACACTTCACTCATCGCTCAAACCCATCTATACTCCTTATCTTGCTCACCTGTAAAATAAAAACAGGGGTCCACCGTCAGTGGCGAGTAACTAGACTGTTCTACTTAGCAGTAGAACCAAACAACATAATATAACATATTACAATCATTAATCATATAAACCAAACCGGACCAACATCAGAAAAAGGCAGCGGAAACTTATCATTCAACATCGTTCATAAAACATAGTCAGGTCTTACACCAATGTAACATGGAAATACAATATCATCACACGCGTTTCACATGAGAAAAATACAGTTCAACAACAGGACTCAATTCGGTCTACAACCGACAACATCACCCGCATGGTCTATAACCGATAAACATGACCCGCTCGGTCTACAACCGATAAACATGACCCGCTCGGTCTTCAACAGATAAACATGACCCACTCGGTCTTCAACCGATAAACATGACCCGCTCGGTCTTCAACCGATAAACATAACCCGCTCGGTCTTCCACCAATAAATATGACCCGTTCGGTCTACAACCGATAAGCATGACCTGCTCGGTCTACAACCGATAGACATGACCCGCTTGGTAACTTTAGATGTCGAGAGACTTGCTAATCAAAGAAGTAACAGTACTCGCATTAAACAACACAGGAGCAGACATACTAAAGACCAGAAATGTACCCGCGACAACGTTAGGCTGAGTTGCGGCCTCCTCCTGGGTCATGCAGAAAACAAGGTTATGCTTGGGATCTTTGTTGCCAGAATCAGTCCCTTGCTTCTTTGGGCAGACTAACGACTTATGATGTAACGACCCAGATTTACTGGTATTTCTATCGTTGATTTATTTGTTTATTGATGTGATTTTATGTATAGTCCGAATTTATTTGGACTATTTATTATTGATTATTTGCTCGATTTGATTTGTTTTATTTGATGATTTATTGTTTATTATTTATTTTATTATTATATAATTAATTAGAATTTTATTATTTAATTTTCTAATTAATTAATTTAGTTTTGGGCCAAGTGCGGATTTAATCATGATTAATCATGAATTAGTGCAAATGGCCCAATTGATCACAAAACCCATTTGAGCCTTATGAAAACCGGCCCCTATGATTAGTGGCCTAAATGTGCCACTTGCTTCATGTTCATACCTTAATCACCTCTATAAAGAGAAGGTGATGGCAAGGCTTATAATTCATTTGACATTTAAATACTTGCTCATCAATTGAAAAAGCCAAACTCACTCCTTGAACATCATTTTTACACGCCATTTTTGGCACATTACCACCATCAATTGTTCATCATCTTTTCAAAACCCAAACTTAAAGATTCAACCTCTATTGATCTTTAAGTATCAAAACACAATCTAGACCCCAATTATTTCATTTAAGATCACTAGTTCGGGTTTGGTTTTGGGCTTTGGTTCGTGTGGGTTGATTCGTGCATGGTGTCGTGTGGGTGGCCGTGTGGTGCTGTGTGGTGATCGAGTGCGCACAGTGGTTCGTGGTGAAGGTCGTGCAGTGTGATCGTGCAAGAGGTGAAGCCGTGTCGTGTTTGTGCAAAACCGGGGGTGCATCGTGTTGCTTGGACGTGTAATTTGGGTTTCGGGCAGCAACTTTTTGTTATCATTTTTGCATTACTATTAATTAAGGTAACACTATCCTAATCCTAGTTGGTATACTATGATTCATAGGGTAGATTAGACCAAAACCGATGTTTTGTACATATTATCTGCGTGAATTACGGGGTTGTTTTGGGTTGTTGTTTCATGATGGTTTTTCATTGATTCTATGTATTTTATGATTGATTATGATTAATTTCATGTTTGATTATGTTTATGTTCAATTCCATGAAGTTTTGATGATCATAAGTTGATGAATTGTTGTTGAACTTTGTTGTTATTATGCGTGATTTTGGTGATGATGAATCTTGATGAGATCTTTATGAATCTTGTTGAGTTCTTTATGAATCTTGATGAGTTCTTTATGAGTCATGATGAGTTCTTTATGAGTTCTTGGTCGAGTCTTGATTAAAGAAATTAAGTTAAGTTTAAAGAAAGTTGAAAGAGGTTCAAAGAAAAGATAAAGAAAGTATAAAGAGTGATTTATGAGGTTCCAAGAATGATGATTTACATGTTAGTCTTGAGTCAAGGCATAAGATGCAACTTAAAATTAATTAAGAATGTAAATAAAGATTAAAGATTAGCTTGATTTTTCTATTAGACGCCTAACCTTAGAGTAAGATTCTATGGCTTGGGTTAAGACGTTGCCCCTATCCTAACCGCGGTATTGGGATAGTGATTACCAATATGTCGTCTTTGACATGGATTTCCCGTAAGATGGGTTTCATGGGGTTGGGAGTAAGATTCTCAATCCTGGCATAGTAGGAAAGTTCGTTCGCGTAAGAGGCGTTCGTACGAGCGTAGTCCGGTCTAATATGTAAATGATAGTGCCAAAGATTAAGTAAGGATAAGATTAAGTTGATTATTTGAGTCTAAGTCGAGTATTTGGGTTAGTCGAGTAATGTTATGATTGTGGTTCGTTATTGTTGGTATGATATGTTGTTTCGCATGATTGTATGTTGTATGTTTGATTTGGTTGTTTGATTTATGCTATGATCATGTGTATCCCCGTTAGGGTGGGACAGTTATGTTGCTCGCCACTGTCGGTGGACTGTTGTTCATTTTCAGGTAACTCTAATGATGAGGTTCTTGCTTAGCTTTGGGTTGGGCGAGCGCCGAGATTGTTTTTACTTGTTTAATTTGTTTTACGTTTCTAGTATGGACATTAGTAGTATTTTGTATTTTCCAACTCTGATGTTGTTTTGGAGTTAACTATCTAGTGTTGATATTTGGGTTTAGAATCGTACAATCTTGTGGGTGTTGTACTTTTGGATTTAATAAAGTAATATTTTGAGGTTTGTTTTAATTTTTAAGTATGTTAGTATGTTAGAACTGACAATTCGACTCTTCGGTTTCTTCCGCGCCGGTTTAAGCGAGTCGGGTCGTCACAGTTGGTATCAGAGCCAAAGTTCCTTTAAAACTTTAGGTGAAGTTTTTAGGATATGAGTAAACCCGGGAGTTGTGAGCTTTATATTTCCCGAGTGATGAACCCAAATTAAGTTTAAGTATAAGGGAGAAGAGTTTCGGGTAGAAGAACCGGGATAAGACTCTTTTTCCTATTTTTTTTCTTCTTGATTAGTGTACTTGACTGTAGTGTGGATGTTTCACTGACACTGTTTCTTTTGTGTGTCTTTTTCTTGCTGCGTTTCAGCATGTCTACGCTTCGCCGGTCGAGTTCAGGACGACAGAGGTTACGAGCGCTCGTGGAGGCGATCCTTACGTTGGCGCACCGTAGTCGTCATATGTAACGACCCGGATTTTTGGGCCGTAAAATTTCGTGTAAAATTAAGCCTTTAAATCCAAATCATCCGATTTAGGCCTTAAGACTTAATTTTTATTTAATTGATCAAGCCCAAAACCCATGCCTGACTCCTTGTAAAACCGGCTCCTTGCTATATTTTACTTTTACTTAATAAATTTAATTTATTTTCCATAATTAACAAATCATATCTATTTTGTTTAAACCCTAAAAATCTTATTTTTCTCCCAACTACTTTTACTAAAAATTAGGAACCCAAACTCCTATTTGAGGATCCCATAACCGGCCCCTTTGTCATATCTTCCCTTAATTCACTCTTTTAACTACCTCCTAAAATCTAGTAAACGCTTATTCTATTTATATCCTAAAAACCCACCCTTTACTCCTAATTCATATATTAATCAAACTCAAAACAAAACCTTTTATTTTATCCTCTTTCTCTCCCCACGGGTCATGGGCATGCTTTTGTGTGTTTTGCTTCAATTAAGGTAACTAGATCTCTTCTACTTAGGATTAGGATTAGATTACATAAGATAATAGAATTAGATAAATTTTGTTGATTGATTGTGTTATGCTTGTATGGCCGAATCACTTAGGGTGAATTCAATGGTGATGGGTAATCATAATATATTCGATTATAGAATGAAACTTTCGAACGTTTGTCCTAATGATTACTTTTGAAAGGTTTGATTTTTGTTTTAATTGGGGTTATGACACGTTCGTTAATCAATGTTTCATGTAAATGTCTCTTGAAGACTCTTGCTTGCTATCCTTGCATGTTGAATTGCCATAGTTGATACGTGTTATATTATGGGGAAATTGTAGTTGTGCTAGTTGTAAGCCATGTTCTACGGTTGATATAATTTATCATTACAATAATTAGATGCAATGAGTGTTGTTTACTAACCAAGATAACATAGGATGATGAATTGCTAGTTGGATCGGTAACCGAATATGATTGGTAAAGATTAGATTATTGTCTTTTCTTGATTTCTTGATAAATCTTTTAGATGATTGTTATTCAGAATTTAGTTTTAATGTAAGCGCGTAAATCTTGATGCATGAGTGTTAGGTTCTTGAATTGTTTATAGCTTCTTGATCATGCGTGAAGGTTGGAGAATTAAAGCATGAGTTTTGATTTAATATTTTGTGGAACTATGCATGTACTTAGATTCGTTTGATGATTTGTTTGGAGTCTTTTGAGTCTTGTCGAGTCGTGTCGTATCGGTTCATCTGTGATGAATCGTGTCGGGGACTTGTTTGTTGTATCGGCCTTGCGCCGTGTCGTATCGGTTCATCTGTGATGAATCGTGTCGGGGACTTGTTTGTTGTATCGGCCTTGCGCCGTGTCGTATCGGTTCATCTGTGATGAATCGTGTCGGGGACTTGCTTGTTGTATTGGCCTTGCGCCGTGTCGGGGACTTGTTTGTTGTATCGGCCTTGCGCCGTGTCGTATCGGTTCATCAGTGATGAATCGTGTCGGGGATATTACTTGTTGTATCGACTTCGGTCGTGTCGTTTAATTCTTATGGATGCTATTGTTTAATGAATCTAATGTTATATTTAAGAATTGCGTATTTGTACTTGTCATTGATGAAGTCTTCCGCTGTTGTAATCTCTGTTGTATAATTCTGATATTGGATATTGCCGCTTACGTTTGGGTTGATTAGTGCTTTCTATTTGATTTAATGTTTAATGTTGTTTGGTTCCATTGCTAAGTGGAACAGTCTAGTTAGTCGCCACTGACGGTGGACCCCCCCCCCCCGATTTTATTTTGCAGGTATCCAGAATAGAGATTAGTTGTGGGTTGAGTGTGTGGCGAGCTGATTAGGCTCTTGTTTTATCTTCTGTTTTCCCGTTATTAATTTATTTTAGTCGTTTTGAGTTGTAATAAGGAACTTATCAATTGCATTGTTTTTGGAATAACTTCAAAGTTTAATTAATAAAATGATTAAGTTTAGAGCTTCCGCTGTGATTCTTTATTGTATTAATGAAAGGATTTGGTTTTGACGACTCGTGTTGTTGTTTTCTCCGAAAACAACATTGCCAAAATACGGGTCATTACATCATACGCCTAGTACGCAGTCGACGTTCGATCGTATCGCACGTCATCGACCACCGACCTACGATGGGGTTGCTGACCCTACTATCTTGGAGAGTTGGATCCGCGAGATGGGGAAGCTCTTCGACGCTACGTTTTGCCCCGAGCACGAGAAGGTACAGATCGCCGCCTACTATCTACGTGGAGAGGCCGATAACCGGTGGAGTGTAGCTAAGCATGCGTGCATGCCCTTACGTTCGATGTCGTGGATCGAGTTCGTAGATAAGGTCCAGGAGAGATTCTACCCCGACGAGTTGTGGTGGCAGAAGCAGGAGGAGTTCCTTACTCTTACCCAGGGTAAGATGACAGTTCAGGCGTACACCGACAAGTTCAAAGAGTTATCGAGGTTCGCTACGTCTGTAGTTACATCTGAGGAGGAGCGAGTCAAGCGCTACGTCAGGAAGCTAGATCCGAGGATTCGCGTTCACATGATCAGCAGTGGAGCAAAGTCATTTCAGCAAGCTTACGAGGTAGCACTCGAGATTTAGGCATCGACTATCGAGGAGGATGCGAGAAGGAAGAGGTCCCAGGCCCCAACGACGTCGTCTTCTTTTAAGAAGCCTCGATTTAGTGCTCCTAGCAGTATCCCTCCGACCACGAGTTCACATAAGGGTTCCGACGGCTCCAGATGCAGAGGCTGCGGCAGGGACTTCCATCCAGGGAAGCGGTGTGACGGTACGACCATAGCATCTTTTATCTGCAGGAAGGAAGGCCATAAGGCGTCAGTTTGCCCCGAGTAGAAGCCAGACACCGAGATCAAGCAGCTTCCGGCACCGAGTAAGACTCCGGTGAAGAACCGAGTCTACTGTATGACTGAGGCAGAGGCAGAGGTTCAGCCCGACGTTGTCTCAGGTAGATTTCTTGTCTCTGGTGTGTTAGCACTTGTTTTATTTGATTCTGGTGCTACTGTCTCTGTGGCTAGTAGTTTTGCCTCGAGGTCTAATCTTCATGGCAGCTTTCCGGTTAGTTCAGTTATAACTCTCCCGTCTGGAGAGGATTTTATTTGTCAGCGCGAGTTCCGAGGAGTGCCTATCGTGATAGCTGGAGAGCAAGCGACGGCCGATCTGAAGGAGTTCCCGCTGATGGAGTTCGATGTTATTCTTGGTATGGACTAGCTGTTGAAGTATCGAGCGATCATTCGTTGCCGAGATCAGTCAGTGACATTCCGAGGATCGCAGGGCAACCGAGTTACCTACTCTGGGTTCGTCGTTAAGAAAGGAGTTAAGGTAATCTCAGCCTTGAAGATGAGGAAACTTTGCCAGAAGGGTGATATGGTGTTCTTATGTCAGGTAAGGGACTTGACTGAGGAGCGTCTGTTGGAAGATATACCTGTAGCGAGGGATTTCAGAGATGTATTTCCTGATGAGCTACTAGGAGTTCCACACGAGCGCGATGTCGAGTTTCATATCGACTTAGCACCCGGGATAGCGCCGATGTTGAAGGCACCTTACCGGATCGCACCATCGGAGTTGCAAGAGTTAAAGACGCAACTTCAAGATTTGATTGATAAAGGCTTCATTAGGCCGAGCGTTTCTCCATGGGGAGCACCCGTGCTCTTTGTGAAGAAGAAAGACGGTAGTATGCGCCTGTGCATAGACTACCGAGAGTTGAATCGGGTAACTATCAGGAATAAGTACCCGTTGCCTAAGATTGAGGAACTGTTCGATCAGTTACGAGGAGCGGGAGTGTTTTCAAAGATAGATCTTGGATCTGGATATCATCAGATTCCAGTCAAGAAAGAAGACATTCCGAAGACCACTTTTCGTACGAGATACGGCCACTACGAGTTTGAGGTGATGCCCTTTGGCCTCACCAACGCACCAGTCGTGTTCATGTGTGACGACCCGACTCGCTTAAACCGGCGCGGAAGAAACCGACGAGTCGAATAGTCAGTTCTAACAAACTGAAATAGTTAAAAACTAAAAACAAACCTCAAATTGTATATATACTAAATCCGAAAGTACAACACCCACAATATTGTATATATCTAAACCCAAATGTCATTATTACTACTACTAACAATATAAACTCCAAATAAATGCCAGAGTTAGAAAATTACATATATATCACTACTAAAGTCTAGTACTAGGAATCATAAAACAACAAAACAAGATCTAAATAGCATTGGCACTCGCCCAACCCAAAGTTAAGCAAGAACCTCATCATCAGAATTACCTGAAAAATAAACAACAGTCCACCGTCAGTGGCGAGTAACATAACTGCCCCATCCTAACGGGGATACATATGGACATAGCATAAATCAAACAATCAAATCAAACATCCAAATATGCGAATCATAACAAGTAAACATGCTGACTCGACTAACTTTAACCAATAATTAACATATCTTTAAACTTTGGCGCAATCATTTACATACTAGACCGGACTATGCACGTACGAACGCATCTTACGCGATCAAACTTTCTACTATGCCAGGATTGAGAATCTTACTCCCAACCCCATGAAACCCATCTTACGGGAAATCCATATCCGAAGACGACATAGTAAGACCACTAACTATCCCAATACCGCGGATAGGATAGGGGTAATGTCTTAACCCAATTCTTAGAATCTTACTCTAAGATTAGGCGTCTAATAGTAAAATCAAGCTAATCTTTAACTTTAATTTACATTCTTAGTTAATCTTAAGTTGCAACTTACGCCTTGACTTAAGAATAACATGTAAATCAACCAATCTTGGAACCTCAAACAACAATCTTTAACTTTCTTTATCCTTTCCTTAATTATCTTTTAACTTTCTTTAACTTTCAAGACTCGACTAAGAAGTCATAAAGAACTATCAAGACTCATAAAGAACTGATAAAGAACTTCAACCAAGATTCAAGAACTCAATCAAGATTCAAGAACTCAATCAAGATTCCAGAACTCATTCAAGAAACCATCCATAAATTCATCATCAAAATTCACGCATAACCATGACTAAAATTCAACAACTTTCATCAACTTGTATACATCAAAAATTCATGAAAACTTGAACATGATCATTAACAAACATGTAATTAACATAAGTAAACATAATGTTCATAGAATCATGGTAAGAACATCATAAAACAATCTTCCCAAATCAGCTCACAATTCATGCATAAAATGGGTAATATTCATCAACATCGGTCTAATCTAATCATTTAATCTATCCTATGAATCATAGTATGCCAACTAGGATTTGGATAGTATGTTACCTTATTGGAGAATAAACAAATCAACACACGAAATCACTCAAAACTTGCTGCCTGGAAACCAAACCACACGGCCCTATCACACGGTGCAACACGAACATGGCATGGCTTGCACGAACACGACACGGTTTGCACGGACCACTCAACACGGCTTGCACGAACCACCAACTGCACCACCGTCTTCAACACGAGCACCACCACTTGAACCCATGTAACCCACACGAACCAAGCCCGGAAACCAACCCGAACTAGTAATCTTGATTGCAACAATTGGGTTTTAGATTGTGTTTCGGTACTTAAAGATCAATGGAGGATTAATCTTTAAGTTTTGAGTTTGAATGGATGATGAACAAATGTGATGGTGGATTAGCCAAAAATGGCGTTTGGAACAAATGAAAAAAGGAGAGTGTATGGCTTTTCAATTTGGTGAGCAAGTGTGTTTAAGATGGCAAATGAGCAAACGAATCCTCAAGCCTTACTAACCCTTCTATTTATAGAAGTGGTCTAAGGTGTGAATGCATGGAAAGTGGCAAAACTTGCCATATAACAAGGGGGGGGGACGGCTATGGCCTTGCAAATGGGCCAAATTGGGCTTTCGATAAATAATAGGGCTAATTGCACTCATACATGACTAATCATGCTCAAATCGCATTTAGCCCAAAAATATTAATTAATTAATTAGAAAATTAAATAATAAAAATTCTAATTAATTAAATAATAATAAAATAAATAATAATCAATCAAAAACAAAATAATCGAATTTATTCACATAAAATAAAATAAATAGTCCAAAATAAATTTTGGAACATACATAAAATCACCTAAATAACAAATAAACAAAAGGCAAAAATACAGAAAAATCTAGGCCATTACAACATGGATCAGATGAACCGGACTTTTCATCACTTACTCGATAAGTGCGTCGTAGTATTTATAAACGATATCTTAGTCTATTCGAGAGATGAGTCTGAGCATGCGGAGCATCTCCGGATGGTACTAGAGATATTACGGAGGAATAAGTGGTTCGCGAAACTCTCCAAGTGTGAGTTCTGGCTTCGCGATGTAGTATTTCTGGGTCACGTAATTAGCAAGGAAGGCAATAAGGTAGACCCAACAAAAGTTAAGGCTGTAGTTCAATGGAGTAGCCTGAGAAATATGGCGGAGGTTCGTAGTTTTCTGGGTTTGGTCGGATACTATCGACAATTCGTCCAGGACTTCTCCAAGATTGCTAGGCCGATGACTAGTCTCCTACAGAAGGAGATCCGATTCGTTTGGACAGAGGCTTGCGAGCAAGCATTTCAGCAGTTGAAACAGAGATTAGTCTCTGCTCCTATTCTTACCCTTCCGAACGATGAGGAGGATTTCGAGGTCTATAGTGATGCGTCTAAGAGTGGCCTAGGTTGTGTGTTAATGCAAGGTGGGAAGGTCATCGCTTACGCATCGAGGCAGCTGAAGGTGCACGAGCGTAACTACCCCACGCACGACTTGGAGCTAGCAGCTGTAGTATTCGCGCTTAAGATCTGGAGGCACTATCTCTATGGTGGTTCGTGTAAGGTATTCACGGATCATAAGAGTCTCAAGTACATCTTTACTCAGAATGACCTCAATATGAGGCAGAGACGATGGCATGAGCTTATTAAGGACTATGACCTGACGCTTAATTATTGCGAGGGCAAGGCAAACTTAGTCGCTGACGCACTAAGTCGCAAGAATCGATTGAGCTTGAGTAGAAGCCGTAGTTCCGTCAGATTTCGTCTGACGTCTATGAGTGCTGAACCTGAATTATTTCAGGAGTTGCGCGAGGGTCAGCATAATGATCCACAGTTGGCTAGGATTCGAGAGGCTTTACGGCAAGGAAATGCCGTTGGTTTTGAGATTTCTTTCGATGGTAGTCTGCGATTTCGAGGGAGGTGGTGTGTACCGGACAGTTCTGATCTTAGGTACAGAATCATGTCTGAGGCACATAACTCGCCCTACTCTGTTCATCCTGGAGGTAACAAGCTGTACCAAGACCTTAAGGGCCAATTCTGGTGGCCTAAGATGAAGAGGGATGTAGCAGAGTTCGTAGCTCGATGTTTAGTCTGTCAGAAGGTTAAGATCGAGAGTCAGAGACCTGGAGGTCTTTTGCAGCCACTAACGATTCCGACTTGAAAATTTGAGTCGGTGTCTATAGATTTCGTGGTTAGCCTACCTACCTGTAATGGAATGAATGCCATTTGGGTGATAGTGGATAGGTTGACCGAGGTCACTAGATTCATACCGATGAAGATGACCTGGTCGATTGAACGCCTAGCAGAGGCTTATACCCAGGATATCATTCGACTTCACGGAGTTCCGAGGGAGATAGTTTCTGATCGTGATCCGAGATTTCTGTCTCGTTTCTGGAAATCAGTTTAGGAAGCCTTTGGGACGAAGTTGAAGCTGAGCACCGCATTTCACGCGGCGACAGATGGTTAGACTGAGAGGACCATCCAGACTCTGGAGGATATGTTACGAGCATGTACTCTGGAGTATCATCAGACTTGGGTATGTATGCTCTGCTTGGTAGAGTTTTCCTATAATAACAGTTATCACTCCAGCATCGATATGGCTCCGTACGAGGCCCTGTATGGCAGGAAATGTCGGAGTCTGATTTGTTGGAATGGTATCAATGATACTGTGGCTTTGGGACCTGAGATGGTACGAGATACTGTAGAGAAGGTCCGAATCATTCGATCTAAGATGCAGGCCGCGCAAAGTCGTCAGAAATCCTACGCCGATAACTGACGTAGACCACTAACATTTGAGGTAGGTGATAGAGTCTTGCTTAAGGTTTCACCATTCAAAGGAGTGGCACGCTTTGGTCAAAAGGGGAAACTCCGACCGAAATTCGTGGGACCTTACGAGATACTAGAACGAGTTGGGGAGGTGGCATATCGGTTGGCATTACCACCTAGTTTGTCTAATGTTCACGATGTGTTCCATGTTTCCCAGCTAAGGAAATATGTACATGATCCTACCCACATCATCCCAGTGGAATCGGCCACGTTTGAGCCGAATCTGACGTTCGAGGAGCGACCAGTTCAGATCTTGGATCGCGAAGTGAGGACCCTTCGGCGTAAGCAAGTCCAGCTAGTCAAGGTGTTGCGGAGAAATCAGCACCATGAGGAGGCGACTTGGGAGACAGAGGCGTCCATGAGGCAGAAGTACCCGGAGCTGTTTGAGGGTGAACAATCTCCTTTGCTTTAAATTTCGGGACGAAATTTCTTTAAGGAGGGGAGGTTGTAACGACCCAGATTTATCGGTATTTCTGTCGTTGATTTATTTGTTTATTGATGTGATTTTATGTATAGTCCGAATTTATTTGGACTATTTATTATTGATTATTTGCTCGATTTGATTTTTTTTATTTGATGATTTATTGTTTATTATTTATTTTATTATTATTTAATTAATTAGAATTTTATTATTAAATTTTCTAATTAATTAATTTAGTTTTAGGCCAAGTGCGGATTTAATCATGATAATCATGAATTAGTGCAAATGGCCCAATTGATCACAAAGCCCATTTGAGCCTTATGAAAACCGACCCCTATGATTAGTAGCTTAAATGTTCCACTTGCTTCATGTTCATACCTTAATCACCTCTATAAATAGAAGGTGATGGCAAGGCTTATGATTCATTTGCCATTTAAATACTTGCTCATCAATTGAAAAAGCCAAACTCTCTCCTTGCCCATCATTTTTACACGCCATTTTTGGCACATTACCACCATCAATTGTTCATCATCTTTTCAAAACCCAAACTTAAAGATTCAACCTCTATTGATCTTTAAGTATCAAAACACAATCTAGACCCCAATTATTTCATTCAAGATCACTAGTTCGGGTTTGGTTTTGGGCATTAGTTCGTGTGGGTTGATTCGTGCATGGTGTCGTGTGGGTGGCCGTGTGGTGCTGCGTGGTGATCGAGTGTGCACGATGGTTCGTGGTGAAGGCCGTGCAGTGTGGTCGTGCAAGTGGTGAAGCCGTGCCGTGTTCGTGCAAAACCGGAGGTGCACCGTGTTGCTTGGACGTGTAATTTGGGTTCTGGGCATCAACTTTTCGTTATCGTTTTTGCATTACTATTAATTAAGGTAACATACTATCCTAATCCTAGTTGGTATACTATGACTCACAGGGTAGATTAGATGACTAGATTAGACCAAAACCGATGTTTTGTACCCATTTCCTGCGTGAATTATGGGGTTGTTTTGGGTGGTTGTTTCATGATGTTTTTTCATTGATTCTATGTATTTTATGATTGATTATGATTAATTTCATGTTTGATTATGTTTATGTTTAATTCCATGAAGTTTTGATGATCATAAGTTGATGAATTGTTGTTGAACTTTGTTGTTATTATGCGTGATTTTGGTGATGATGAATCTTGATGAGTTCTTTATGAATCTTGATGAGTTCTTTATGAATCTTGTTGAGTTTTTATGAATCTTGATGAGTTCTTTATGATTCATAATGAGTTCTTTATGAGTTCTTGGTCGAGTCTTGATTAAAGAAATTAAGTTAAGTTTAAAGAAAGTTGAAAGAGGTTCAAAGAAAAGATAAATAAAGTCTAAAGAATGATTTATGAGGCTCCAAAAATGATGATTTACATGTTAGTCTTGAGTCAAGGCATAAGATGTAACTTAAGATTAACCAAGAATGTAAATAAAGATTTGCTTGATTTTTCTATTAGACGCCTAACCTTAGAGTAAGATTTTATGGCTTGGGTTAAGACGTTGCCCCTATCCTAACCGCGGTATTGGGATAGTGATTACCACTATGTCGTCTTTGACATGGATTTCCCGTAAGATGGGTTTCATGGGGTTGGGAGTAAGATTCTCAATCCTAGCATAGTAGGAAAGTTCGTTCGCGTAAGAGGCGTTCGTATGAGCGTAGTCCGGTCTAATATGTAAATGATAGTGCCAAAGATTAAGTAAGGATAAGATTAAGTTGATTATTTGAGTCTAAGTCGAGTATTTGGGTTAGTCGAGTAATGTTATGATTATGGTTCGTTATTGTTGGTATGATATGTTGTTTCGCATGATTGTATGTTGTATGTTTGATTTGGTTGTTTGATTTATGCTATGATTATGTGTATCCCCGTTAGGGTGGGACAGTTATGTTGCTCGCCACTGACGGTGGACTGTTGTTCATTTTCAGGTAACTCTGATGATGAGGTTCTTGCTTAGCTTTGGGTTGGGCAAGCGTCGAGATTGTTTTTACTTGTTTAATTTGTTTTACGTTTCTAGTATGGACATTAGTAGTATTTTGTATTTTCCAACTCTGATGTTGTTTTGGAGTTAACTATCTAGTGTTGATATTTGGGTTTAGAATCGTACAATCTTGTGGGTGTTGTACTTTTGGATTTAGTAAAGTAATATTTTGAGGTTTGTTTTAATTTTTAAGTATGTTAGTATGTTAGAACTGACAATTCGACTCGTCGGTTTCTTCCGCGCCGGTTTAAGCGAGTCTGGTCGTCACATGTGACCCGCTTGCCCAAACTTGTAGCAGACTATAGGAGTACCGTCATATCTCTTGCCAGGGTGCAGAACCTTCTTGCAGCTGATGCACAACTTCGTGCTTTGACCTTGAGTGGGTTGACTAAACTGTTGAGGATCATTGATATCTTCCTAGCGTGGCTTCTTGGTTGTAGGTTGAGTGGAAAACCCATGCGACCTCTTCTTTGTTTCTTCTTCGTCAGTCACTGCAGCGTAGATCTCCTCAGCAACTTCATAATGTAATAACTCGAAATTTTGGACTATTTTAAATTTTTATTTATTATTTAATTACTTAATTTGATGGGCAAAAGATTCTAACCCGAACTAAAAAGCGAGCCCAAACTCTTTACCTTGCTTTGTATCTAGGACCAAAGCCCAAATAAGCCCTTAACCCCTTAGCCCCACACGACCCAAATCCTTTTTATTTAATCCTTTTAATTAATTTGTTTATTTCTATTAATCTAAGAACATATATAAGAAAAGATCATACTTTTATATTTTTCTCTGCCAAATTTTAGGAGTTCACCCAACCATCCAAGCATCTACAAAAACCTTCCCTTGCTATTCAAAACTCACGGCACCATCTAACACCAAACATCAATATTTTTATGTTCCTTCTTTTCTCTTCTACAAATAAAAACTTCACATTAAATCTTGACACTCACAATAAACCAGATTGAAGCAAGAGAACAACACCAACTTTATTCGAGTATCATACACGGCCCAAACACCCACCACCTTCGAATCTTGACCCATCAATTGAGGTAATTAGATTTTTTGCTTAGTTTTAGCACAATATTAAATATATAATTGTTAGAACATGTTTAGAATTGCTAAAGATTGTATTTTCGATGTTTGAATTATTATTATTGATATTAAACAATTGAATGATTATAAGTGTGTTGTTGAGTGTATGAATTCATTTCTTGATAAAATCTTGTTATTTCTTGATGAATTTTTCGTGAGAGTTTCTTTACTGGTTGATTATGTATCAAGATTTATTTCGTGGCAAAATACGTTCTTTTCTTGCTTATAACAATTTAATCTGTCAAACCGGTAAAACTGTCCAGATTTGATATACAAATCTATTATATAATTTAAAAACATAAATTGATGAGAGGCCTTTAAACCCCCAATGGAGGCCTCTCATTAACCTACCTTTTATTGTTTTATTTAAAAAAAAAATAAAACCTACCTAACATAATAACTACCTAACAAAAATATAAAGGGATATATATATATATATATATATATATATATATACATATATATATATTATATAATTTAAGAATATACTAAAACAATTAAGAAATTACCTATAAAATAATAACATTAAAAACTTATAACACTATACAGAACTAAATTTTTACACATTATATAAATTTATAACAAATTCGGTAAATTTATTAATTTCTTAACCATATTATATATAAAAAATATAATTAAATATATGAAAATATGAAGCCACCACAATTTTTTTTTTAATAATTTTTAAATTTTTTTATTTTTTAAAAAATACTTTTTTATAACTAACTTAATTAAGAAACTACCTCTCCTAAAAAAGTATTAAGAAATTACCTACACTAAAAGCAATTAAGAAATTACCTATTATATATAAAAAATTAAAAAATTTACACATTATGTAAATTTATAACAAATTCAGTAAATTTATTATTTTTTTAATCATATTATATATAAAAAATATCATTAAATATATGACAATAAGACAATAGATAAAATTACATTACATATTAGCAAATACATTTCAATATAATTCTATTTTTCTTTAAAAAAAATAATATTATAACCATATATCACCCCAATGAATTGAACTTTCTTAACCATATTAAGAAAAAGCATCGTTAGTTCGTTACATATATGACAATAAGGCACTAGATAAAATGACATTTTATATAACTGAACGATAAAAAACTAATCTATTTGAATATAATGTTTATTTTTTTAAGAATATTTACATATTTTCATAAAATTATGAATACACTCGGTGCATTTGCATAGGTTCACTCTAGTTTATTATAATATTTATTCAATTCGGATGGCTACTAAAATTTATGTGAAAGTCCATGTTATTGTCTTACAGCTTGTGCTAATTTTTCGTAATTTTTAGAGTTCTTTTGATATGGCAGAAAATTCGGAAAGTCATTATAGTCTAATCTGATCGGTTAGTTATAAAATTGCTTAAAATTAGTAAATGATATTATTTTTGGACGAAACTTATGCAAGTTAAACCTTGAACATAGATTTAACTTTCATCAAAATTTCCAGAATGGTAGAGACCTTTAAATGGTTGTTCTTTAATTAAAATCGGTAAAATCAGATTATGTAAAATAGTGTGATTAAATTACTAAAATACTTTTAAATTATATCTTGTCGAATCTCTTATTCAAATTATGATTCTTTATGACTTTCTTGATTTATTTTTACTAATCAAATAAGTTCTTGAATTAAATTGTTAACCTTGTTATTAATTAAAGATTTGGTTTTTATTTAATTATTTGATGATTCGAAATCTAATTGTTGAATTATGTTATTCTCATGAATTATTGCTTAATTGTTATTTTATGAATATTTTGATTTATTATTTTTGAATTATGATTGAGTTCGAATTGTTGAGTTGGGTAATTGAAGTGTTTGGATTGATGAGAATTTGAAGTGTCTAATTGTTTGTCTAGTCTAGAGTCAGTTAAGATGAGGATAGACCTAGAGGTTACTAGTTGTTATGTCAAGTTGACAAAAGAGTCAAAGTTATGGAATTAAATAAAATAATAATAATTTAAAACATCGAAGGAACAGAAACAGAGTAAGAGGATATTGTTTTGTTTCGATCTCTGGCTAGGAAAGGCTTGGTATTTAAGGTGGCCAACATACGTGCCGCACCTCCCTTTCCTGGGACATCGAACATCTCAGTACTGATTACGGTCACCTAGTAGTTTCGATTATGGTATACTTTACCGGGTTTAAGGAATTGACGGCCGGCATATACTGATAAATTGGGAATTGATTGACAGTTTATTCCGATAAATAAGGAATTGACGGCCAATATAAAATACAAAACAAATTAATAAGATAATATGGTGATGAGGATAAGATAATGAAAAATGAATAAATTGAATGGTAAAAGTAATATTAATATTGGTAAGGGAACAATGGAGTACAAATATTGTATGTTGGATGTCAAACCAAAGGAATGATGGAGTATGACTATTGTATGTTGGATGTCAAACCAATGGGATGATGGAGTACGACTGTTGTATGTTGGATGTCGGAACATTGGGGCGATGGAGTACAATAGTTGTATGTTGGATGTCGGAACATCGGGGCGATGGAGTACAATAGATGTATGTTGGATGTTGAACCCATGAAAGATAATATGATAACCCATGGAATGATGGAGTACAACTGTCGTATGTTGGATGTCGAAAGGTGGAGTACTTCAGTTGTATGTTGGATGTCAGACCATTGGGCCAATAATGAATAAATGTAATTCGTAAGTTTGAATGGATATAAAGTAAAGCATTGAGTATTGGAAGTTTAGTTATTGTGATCTATAGAGTCTAGAGTCTAGTGGTGGCCCTAGCTGGTGAGTCAATGTTGGTTATGTCGTGTATTTCCGCTGCGTATCTGATTGTGTGATGTTTTCTAATGAATTATGGATTTGATTGTGTTAACCATGTTGATATTATGAAATAAGTGTGTTATAATCTGTCTATTATATATTTGATTGCGTTCTACGATTAAGTAGAACATTCTAATTACTCCCCACTGACTGTTGACCCCCCATTCCCTTTTCAGGTAATGAAGCAGAGTAATCTGGGTTATAAAGTTGGTTGGGTCTGATGAGCGAGCAAGCGTAGCAGTATTAGCTACCCATTTTAGTAGAGTTAGCCTTGTTAATGAATTCTAGTAGCTTGTAGTAGAACTTTAGTATTTTAAAGAGGTTTTTGGGGAATTTCCTTGTTTTGTTTAATTAATTTTGATTAATAAAAGAATTAAGTGCTAGAGCTTCCGCTGTTTTCTTAAGATTTATGATATAAGTTTTCATTCATTAATGATTCGTATTGTTGTTATCTTCTAAAACAACGTTGCTAAAATACGGGTCGTTACAGTTGGTACCAGAGCTTAGGTTAAAACCCTGAAGTTACTTCTTCATAAGTAACTTGAAAGATGAGTGCTTTATGAAATCAATAGCGCAACTTAGCCTGAAATGGTAAACCAAGCGAGAGAAGCGTTGGGTAGTGACCTGGGATAGGATGCGTTTATTCTAATTGCTGTGTTTTGTCTATTTCTGTGCTACTTGTGCTTCCTTATGTAAATTTCAAGGACGAAATTTATTTAAGGATGGGTGACAGTAATAACCCGAAATTTTAGGCTATTTTAAATTTTTAGTTATTATTTAATTACTTAATTTGATTGGCAAAAGATTCTAACCCGAACTAAAAACCGAGCCCAAACTCTTTACCTTGCTTTGTCAATCTAGGACCAAAGCCCAAATTAGCCCTTAACCCCTTAGCCCCACACGGCCCAAATCCTTTTTATTTAACCCTTTTAATTAACTTTTTTTATTTCTATTAATCTAAAAACATATCTAAGAAAAGATCTTACTTTTATATTTTTCTCTCCCAAATTTTAAGAGTTCACCCAACCATCCGAGCATCTATAAAAATCCTCCCTTGCTATTCAAAACACACGGCACCATCAAACACCAAAAATCAATATTTTTCTACTCCTTCTTTACTCTTCTACAAATAAAAACTTCACATTAAATCTTGAAGCTCACAATAAACCAGATTGAAGCAAGCGAACAACACTAACTTTATTCGAGTATCATACACGGCCAAAACATCCACCACCTTCGAATCTTGACCCATCAATTGAGGTAGTTAAATGTTTTGCTTAGTTTTAGAACAAGATTAAATATATAATTGTTAGAACATGTTTAGAATTGCTAAAAATTGTATTTTCGATGTTGAATTATTATTATTGATATTAAATAATTGAATGATTATAAGTGTGTTGTTGAGTGTATGAATTTATTTCTAGAACAAATCTTGTTATTTTTTGATGAATTTTTCTTGAGAGTTTCTTTACTGGTTGATTATGTATCAAGATTTATTTCGTGGCAAAATTCGTTTTTTCTTGCTTATAACAATTTAATCTGTCAAACCGGTAAAATTGTCCAAATTTGATATACGAATTTATTCTAATATGTATTCAATTCGGATGGCTATGAAAATTTAGGTGAAATTCCTTGTTAGAGTTTTACAGCTTGTGCTAAGTTTTCGTAATTTTTAGAGTTCGTTTGTTACGGCAGAAAATTCGGAAATTGATTATAGTCTAATATGATTGGTTAGTTATAAAATTCCTTAAAATTAGTAAAGGATATTACGCTTGGACGAAACTTATGCAAGTTAAAACTTGAACATAGATTTAACTTTCATCAAAATTTCCAGAATGTTAGACACCTTTAAATGGTTGTTCTTTAATTTAAATCGGTAAAATAAGATTGTGTATAATAGTGTGATTAAATTACTAAAATACTTTTAAATTATATCTTGTCGAATCTCTTGTTCAAATTATGATTCTTTATGACTTTATTGATTTATTTTTACTAATTAATTAATTTCTTGAATTAAATTGTTAACCTTGTTATTAATTAAAGATTTGGTTTTTATTTAATTATTTTATGATTCGAAATCTAATTGTTGAATTATGTTATTCTCATGAATTATTGCTTAATTGTTATTTTATTACTATTTTGATTTATTATTTTTTAATTATGATTGAGTTCGAATTGTTGAGTTGGGTAATTGAAGTGTTTGGATTGATAAAAATTTGAAGTGCCTAATTTTTTGTCGAGTCTAGAGTCAAAGTTAAGATGAGGATAGACCTGGAGTTGACTAGTTGTTAAGTGAAGTTGACAAAAGAGTCAAAGTTATGGAATAAAATAAAATAATAATAATTTAAAACATCGAAGGAACGGAAACAGGGTAAGAGGATATTGCTTTATTTCGATCTCTGGCTAGGAAAGGCTTGGTATTTAAGGTGGCCAATATACGTGCCGCACCTCCCTTTCCTGGGACTTCGAACATCTCAGTTCCGATTACGGTCACCTAGTACTTTCGATTATGGTATACTCTACCGGGTTTAAGAAATTGATGGCCGACATATACTGATAAATTGGGAATTGACGGACAGTTTATGCCGATAAATAAGGAATTGACGACCGGTATGGGCACCAATATAAAATACAAAACACATTAATAAGATAATATGGTGATGAGGATAAGATAATGAAAAATGAATAAATTGAATGATAAAAGTAATATTAATAATGCAAAGGGAACAATGGAGTACAAATATTTTATGTTGGATGTAAAACTAATGGAATGATGCAGTATGACTATTGTATGTTGGATGTCAAACCAATGGGATGATGGAGTATGACTGTTGTATGTTGGATGCCGAAAGGTGGAGTACAACAGTTGTATGTTGGATGTCGGAACATGGGGGCGATGGAGTACAATAGTTATATGTTGGATGTCGGAACATTGGGGCGTTGGAGTACAATAGATGTATGCTGGATGTTGAACCCGTGAAAGATAATATGATAACCCATGGATTGATGGAGTATAACTGTTGTATGTTCGATGCCGATAGGTGGAGTACTTCAGTTGTATGTTGGATGTCGGACCATTAGGCCAATAATGAATAAATGTAATTCGTAAGTTTGAATGGATATAAAGTAAAGAATTATGTATTGGAATTGAGTTACTGTGATCTATAGAGTCTAGAGTCTAGAGGTGGCCCTAGCTGGTGAGTCAATGAATTGTGGATTTGATTGTATTAACCATGTTGATATTATGAAATAAGTGTGTTATGTTCTGTCTATTATATATTTGATTGCGTTCTACGATTAAATAGAACATTCTAATTACTCCTGTAATAACCCGAAATTTAGGGCCAGAAAATTTCGCGGTTTATTTATATTATTTTATTATTCTAAGTCCAAAAGGCCCGAATATTTGGACTGTTTATTTTTATTTCGTCAATCTTATCCGGGAACCGGGTCCCATGACCCGTATTTAATCCCTCTTGGGCGGCCGCTTATGTTATGCCAAGGGTATTTTCATTTCTTTTTAATTTGTTAATTTATTAAGTAATTTTATTATTTAATAATTGACCTTTTAATTAGTTTTGAATTGTTAAATCTAATCTAACCATCCCATACTAAGTCTCCCTAATTTTCTCCCATCCCCCTATTTCCCCTCTAACCTCACGGCACCCTTAACCATTTTTTTTATTTTTTTATTTTCTTTTTGGTTCCTTATAATTAAATAGGGAACACCACTCCTAACCTTTTTACCTATTTTCAAAATTCACAAAAGAAAAACCCTAACTTTCTCTAAGCCCTAGCCGTGTGATTTTCGAGTATCAAAGGGTGATTTTTCTTGTTTTCTTTCCTATGCTAAGGTAACTAGACTATCCTTTTTAAATTTGGAACAAGTTTTCCATATAGTTAATTAGGATTAAATCATGAAAAACTTGTAGAATTAGTATTATGTTTAGGGTAAATTTTCGAGTAGTATTATATAATTTATTATGATATTTTCTTGATATTATATGCAATCTTGTTGAATCTTTAATTGTTTTAATAAACTTTATGCATGAATTAATTTATTTAATTGTATATTTATTCCGAATAATTGCATGATAAATTGTCTAATCTTGATCTTGGTTTGGTTTAGGAATGTCGAGTATGATGATAGTGACTGATGATTTTAAATAGTTTTCTTGAATTTTTATGATGAGTTTGATTGTTAAATTGATGTATTAAATTCTTGAATTAAAGAAAATATTCTCTTAATCATGTCCTATGATTGTCGAGTGGATTAGTATAAATTAGGGTGTTAAAAATTTGATTTTTATGATTAATCTTGATGAATCTTTAATCTTTATGTTGAGTCTTTAAATAATCTTTAATTAAATCATGTTGTTGATAAATTCTTGAAATTGATCTTGTTGCATAAATAATCCCATGAATGTCGAGTGGCTTATATGTATAAAAAGATGATTTTTATCTTGTTCTTGGTTCAATCTTGATGTTATGATGATTAAAGCATGATTTTTAATTGTTATTATTAGATTTTGGAATTTATTATTGATAATTGTATTTAATTAATTGAAACTATAACTTTTGGTATTTTATTTAAAAATGTCGAGTGGTATGAAGAATGAAAAATAGGATTTTTATCATGTTTAGGTATTATTTGATGATAATTGTTAATTTAAATGACTGATTTAATTGTTTATATGATTATTTAATGAATTTATTTAATTATTGTTGTGTTACTAAAAATTTCGAATGGAACAATTAAGTTTATGATCAATTTTAGTTTAATTTTTGACTTATAATAATATTAGAAGGTAATTTTAGGAATTAATATGACTAAAGGAATTAAAAGGAATTAATAGGGATAAGTTGTAATATGAAGGAAAGTAATAATATGATTAAGAAGAAAGTAACAATATGAATAAGAAGGAAAGCAACAATGTGAATTAGTGGTCTCAAGATGGCCTTTAGAAAAGATGATATAAATTAGTGGTCTCAAGATGGCCTTTAGAAAAATGTTGTGAATTAGTGGTCTCAAGATGGCCTTTAGAAAAATGTTGTGAATTAGTGGTCTCACGATGGCCTTTAGAAAAGATGTTATGAATTAGAGGTCTCACGATGGCCTTTAGAAAAGATAAGATACGATACGGACGCCCATTTGATGATACACGAGTCATCAGATCGGGTTAAGTCGAAGCCACTGCCCTACTGCGGTCTCTGGGCAGTTCTGGATCTTAAGATATGTAGTCGTCTAAGTAGTAGTACACGAGCTGCTATTTAGGGGTTATGGCCATAGCTTAGGCTTAGTTCTTGCAAAGGAGGGCTACGGGTGGAATACACGAGTTCTCCCGGCATGTTTTAGGAAAGTTGGGGTGCACACGGGATCCTCAACGAGCATAATGACCGGTCCAATAAGATGTTTAAAATAAGGGTATGGGTAAAATATGACAAGATAAGCACTTCACGGGAGGATTCTGTTATATGTACATATATGTGTATCATCGTGTGTTTATGTATTAATTTTGTAATATTAAGTCTTCCGCTGCGTACGTCTGGTAAGTCTGTATTTACATGTAACTGAGTGTATGTTGTACGTGTATTTACATGTATTATGTATAAGTGATTTGGTCTGTATTTCTATACGTATTTTGTATGTATATTTGTACGTATTTGCATTTGTAATTTATACGTATATGGTATGTATTCCTAACCGTATTTTGCAGGTATTTTATACGTATTGTACTCGTATTTTATACGTATATTGTATGTATTTCTAACCGTATTTTGCAGGTATTTTATAAGTATTGTAATCGTATTTTATACGTATTTGTACACGTATCTTCTACATATTTTTCTACGTATTTTTATACGTATTTTTCTACGTATTTCGCATGTATTTTCGTACGTATTTCCATGTGTTTTTGCATGATTTTCTTGGTTGATTCTATGCTATTATGTGGTTAGCGGTCCCTCATTTATGCGGGACAGCCTAGTTACTCGCCACTAACGGTGGACCCCCCCATTTCAGGTGATGATGCAGACGCATAAGTGGGCTCTCGTTCGGTTCGGGTTGAGTGTTGATGTGATCAGTAGATTGAACCTGAGTCTAGTTTATGTTTTCTTTTCATAATGGTTTAGTTTATCCTAGTCTGTTGGGAAGATTCAGTTTTATGGTGTATTTAAGTATTTACTTATAGACTTTTGGGATTATTGTTTCAGTATTTAATTAATAAAAGGAATTTTAGATTTTAATTATAATATTATTGTTTAGTTTTATTTTGTTAATGATCCAATTGTCGATTTCCTTCGTAAATCGACAGCCTAGAAAATTCGGGTCGTTACAACTCCCCACTGACTGTGGACCCCCCATTCCCTTTCAGGTAATGAAGCAGAGTAATATGGGTTATAACGTTGGTTGGGTCTCATGAGCGAGCAAGCGTAGCAGTATTAGCTACCCATTTTAGTAGACTTAGCCTTGTTAATGAATTCTAGTAGCTTATAGTAGAACTTTAGTATTTTAAACAGGTTTTTAGACAATTTCCTTGTTTTGATTAATTAATTTTGATTAATAAAAGAAATAAGTGTTAGGGCTTCCGCTGTTATCTTAAGATTTGTGATATAAGTTTTCATTCATTAATGATTCGTATTGTTGTTTTCTTCGAAAACAACGTTGCTAAAATACGGGTCGTTACACATAAGCTCGTTGAAAGGTTGTAGCACCACTTCTGATAACGTGGAAGTGGATGTGAGGATCCAACTACTTGATATACCTCTTTAATCTTTCTAACTCTGACGATATTACTGAAGTGGCAAACCTGGAGAGTTCGGTGAACTTATCCGTGTTAGCTTGCACGGACATCGTACCCTGAGTCAAGGTCAGAAATTCTTTCTGCTTCTGCCATCTGAGCTCATCCGGATAAAATCGCTCCTGAAGCTTTTCCACAAATTGTGGCCAAAGGAACATTATTTGTCCCGGCTCGAGCTCTGGCTGGATGGTGCACCACCAATTGTTTGCTTCTCATTTGAGATAACAGGTGGCTATTGGTACCTTCTCTTTGTCAAGACACCCTGTGGCGTCAAAGAGCTTCCTCATCTCCCGAACCCAATTTTCTAACAAAACAGGGTCAGCAGTGCCCTCGTAGGTCGGGGGTTGATGATGAGCCATTCGATCAAAAGAAGACCATTGACTGGATGGTTGAACACCCCGTTATGCCAAAGTGAGGATTGCATCCTCTAATGCACGACGACGGTCTCGAGAGTTGACGTAACGAGCTGGAGATGCCATTCTATAAAAGAGTAAACAAGTTAGGATAATCAACTTAAACATCAAATAAAACTAAAGAAAACTAAAAGAATAAAATTATTCCTAACCCTAGTCACTACCCAAGTTTGCTCACACTACAATTCAGGGTTTTGTGATCTAAATTACACTCTTGATTACATAAAGCACTCATATTGCGGGTTACTTATGAAGAAGTAAACCAAAAGGTTAACCTAGTGCTCTGGTACCAACTATAACAACCCGTTTCGAGCAACTACGTTAGTGGTGATAACGTCGTAAACAGGGAATTACCAATTGATTATACAACAGAAAAATAACTAAAACTCCTGGATAAATGGAAAAGAGAAGGTATTGTGTCGGACAGGTCTGATAGTAAGCTTACTGTGAAACCAGTCCTACTCAACCTGGACAAATGTGGACAAACTTGGACAAATATAGACAAACCTGGGCAAATATGGAAAAACCTGGATAAATCTGGACAAACCTGGACAAATATAGACAAACCTGGACAAATATGGACAAACCTGGACACATATATGCTTAGACCTGAACTTATTTGGTTAAACCTGGACACACATATGCTTACACATGGACTTATTTGCTAAAACTTGGAATTTTTTAATTAAACCTGGACACATTCTTTAAACAATGTGTTACCCTGGGCAGTGAGATACAAAATATGTAACGACCCGACTTTTCTAGGCTGTCGATTTACGAAGGAAATCGACATATGGATCATTACCAACATAAAACTTAACAATAATATTATAATCAAAGTCTATAAATAAATACTTCAATACACCACAAAACTGAGTCTTCCCAACAGACTGGGATAAAACTAAACCATTACGTAAAGGAAACAAAAACTAGACTCTGGTTCACTCTACTGATCACGTCAACACTCAGCCCGAACCAAACGAGAGCCCACTTATGCGTCTGTATCATCACCTGAAATGGGAGGGGGGGTCCACCGTCAGTGGCGAGTAACTAGGCTGTCTCGCTTAAATGAGGGACCGCTAACCATATAATAGCATAGAATCAACCAAGAAAATCATGCAAAAATACATACGAAATACGTACAAAAATACATACGAAATACGTACAAAAATACGTATAAACATACGTATAAAAATACGTATAAAAATACGTATAAAAATACGTAGGAAAATACGTAGAAAATACGTACACAAATATGTATAAAATACGATTACAATACGTATAAAATACCTGCAAAATACGGTTAGAAATACATACAATATACGTATAAAATACGAGAGCAATACGTATAAAATACCTACAAAATACGGTTAGGAATACATACCATATATGTATAAATTACAAATGCAAATACGTATAAATACACATACAAAATACGTACAACATACATATACTCAGAAATACACTAATAAAATACAGACTTACCAGACGTATGCAGCGGAAGACTTAATATTCCCAAATTAATACATATATACACGAAAATACACATATACACATAACCCTTCCCGTGAACTACTTATTTATCATATTTTACCCTTAAACCCTCTTTTAACCTTCTTATCGGACCAGTCATAATGCTCGTTGTGGATCCCGTGTGCACCACAACTTTCCTAAAACATGCCGGGGTGAACTCGTGTATTCAACCCGTAGCCCTCCTTTGCAAGAACTAAGCCTAAGCTATGGCCATAACCCCTAAATAGCAGCTCGTGTACTACTACTTAGACGACTACATATCTTAAGATCCAGAACTGCCTAGAGACCGCAGTAGGGCAGTGGCTTCGACTTAACCCAACCTGATGACTCGTGTATCATCAAATGGGCGTCCTTACGTATCTTGTCTTTTCTAAAGGCCATCGTGAGACCACTAATTAACAAGCAATATCTAAAGGCCATCTTGAGACCACTAGTTCACATCATTTTCTAAAGGCCATCTTGAGACCACTAGTTCACATCATTTTCTAAAGGCCATCTTGAGACCACTAGTTCACATCATTTTCTAAAGGCCATCTTGAGACCACTAATTCACATCATTTTCTAAAAGCCATCTTGAGACCACTAATTCATATCATATCTTATTACTTTCCTTCTTATTCATATTGTTACATTCCTTCATATCATAACTTATCTTCTTTAATTCTTTTAATTCATTTAATTATATTAATTCCTAAAAGTACAATCTAAATCATTATAAGTCAAAAATTAAACTAAAATTGATCATAATAATTCTAGTGCATTCGATATTTCATGCTAAAATAATAGTTAAATAAAATTCATTAAATAATCAAGTAACAATTAAATAAATCATTTAAATTAACAATAAATCATATAAATCAATATTTATCATCAAAAATTACATAAAACATGATAAAATTTCTACTTTTCATATTTTATTCCACTCAAAAATTTTATACATAAATAGCCAAAATTTACACTTTAAATTAATTAAATACAATTACCATAATTAACTAGATAAACTTAACAATAATAATTAAAAATTATACTTCAACACAAAATTATCAAGATTAAACTAAAAACAAGATCAAAATCCAATCTTTAGGCACATAACCCACACGGCATTCAAGAAAAATAATGGTATCAAGATTGATTTCAAGAATTGACAATAACATGATTAAATCAAGATTAAATTAAAGATTAATAATAATAAATCAAGATTCGATCAAGATAAATCATAAAAATCAGATTTTTAATCCCCTATTTAGTCCTAGGTCACTCGAGGAACAAAGTAATTATTTTTAATTTAAGCCTTTGATATATTAATTAAACACTAAAAATCAACATAATAATTCAAGAAAGGATCATAAAAATCATCATAACATTCTGTAACAGCCCCGGAAATTCGGACCTTTTTCCTTCCTTTATAAAACTTAAATTTTTACTAAAATCATAGCCCGAATTTCTAGAGTTGCTACTCGTACGCCCACCTCTGATAAGAAGTGGATATACGAATAAGTAAAAGCAGGATCGTAATGTTTTCAAATTCCAAAATGGATTCCTTTCATAAGTACCAAAGCCGTACAATGTTTAAAACCAAAATATTAAAAGTTAAAATAACTTATTACAAGTTGTTCAGCTAATGCATAAAGCCTATGATCGAAGGGTTTAACTAATTCCAACAGGCATTCCTCATCGGCCTCAAACAAGTAAGCCATCCTACTACTCACCTGCACAAAAACCCCGAAGGAAAACAACAAACAAACAATAACACAAAAATCAGAAAAACTGAGTATGATCGACTCTACCCCGTAAAACGGTTTTGGTTTCAAAACAGTTGACACACAAGAAACATAGAACATCGGTTGAACCAATATTTATCCAATTCACAAATTTTAGAGCAATTATTATCCAAGATTATTTAATTGGGAAAGTGAACGCGATAGGGCCTGTTTCATCCCGTCACGGACTTTTCGGCCTGGCCTGCAGCTTGTCGACAGAGTGTCCCGAGTGTATACACCCCTCACAGAACTAATGCGTATCCGCAAGTGCGCGCCAGAAGTTCAGGAGGAGGACAAAAACAGATTATAACAGTTACAAAGTTTCAACGACGATTCAACACATGTCCGACCTATTGCGTGTCCACCACAACAATAGGCCCACATTGGGTACTCCCCAATGAGACACCGTTCATCACCCTAATAGGTCGTCACCGTTCGGGCTACTTTCCCTTTGAAGATTGTTTCACTTTAAGTTTAGGTTCATTTGGTTTAGAAAATCATTTGAGTGAGAACAATAACCTCAAAATAAATCAATCAAACCAAACTCCGTACTTTAAGAATTCTCCATGAGAATCAAACCATAAGGCAACTGTGCCAATCCAAATTCAACAACTCAATAACTCATCGTTCATTCGTGATAACCACTTATACTTCTTAAATCAAGGCAAGTTCAAACATTCACCAATCCATAACCAAAATTCCATGACGTAAATAGTTCATTAAACAATTGAATCGCTAAGAGCGTCAAGCTTTTCAAAATCATGTGCATAGGAGAAAATTTCGAAATTAGTATACTTATACTCACATTTTTCGAAAGTACACATGTACATATATACTAATAATTTTCGAAATTAGTGGAATAAAGTTTCATAAAACATTTGGAGATTTTAAGTTACAAAAATCATAATATAAATACATGGCATATTTTTCGAAAATTTGAAATTATAGTTTCAATTCATGAACATTGATTTTCGAAAATTTCAGATTTTATAAATAAGATAAATAAGCTTATTTTGGACATCTAATGGGTATTTCGTACACAAATTTTATGGTCTAAAACACATGTACACAACCCTTAGTCCAAAAGCAAGTTTTATTTTGATTTTCGAAAATAACGAAAGCATAATTAAGCTATTTTAAAAGTCTGGACAGCAACTAAAGTTGGCATAGAATGCCTTTAAAACCATCACATTAGCCCTCAAAAACATGGCTAAAAACATTCCTTGAATGCCCATGCATTCACACAAAAATACTACTACTATGCACACAATTAATCATAATTTTACTTCATCTAAACAACCTTAAAAACAATAACTAAAACGACTACTAAAACATGCATATAACTTCTACTAAAGCATAAATAAACATAACTATAAAGCATTAAAACTACGCTAGAACATAAAACTAAGCATGCTAAAACAAAAAGCGTAAACTAATCTATCCTAAGCATACAAGAACCTAAGGCTAAGAAAGCGGTAGACATCGAAGCATACCTCAACGTCTGGAAGGCTACTTTAAGATCGCTCCCTCCTTAGAAAATTAGACTCAATTCTCTCGGTTATTCTTCCGTGAAAACTTTTCACTTGTTACTCCTCTTTTATTAGAGGAGAAGTGGAAGAAATGTTGAGAGAATTGTGAGGAGTAAGGATGGGTGAAGGAGGCTATTTATAGGATGGGAGGGTGTAGGAAAGTTGTAAACTTTCCATGTGGGACAAGTGGTGTGTGGTGGTGGTGGTGTGCCGTGAGAGAGGGGGGATAAGGGGGGTGAGTGGTGGTGAGCTTGCCTAGGAAGTTGTGTTGTCAAGCTTTAATGAGTTGTTGACTACTTGCTTAATTCATCTAATTATGCGGCAATTAAAATACGTCATGCATAAAACGGCCTTTAAAAATAAAATTCTAATTTATAAAAATATTTTTGTTTACCAAAAATATTTTCCATAAAATAAAATAATTTTCGCAATATATATAAATTATTTTCGAAAAAAAAATAAGTACATATTTATTTATTTCGAAAATATTCCAACTTCAAAAATAATTTATCAATTTCTGAAAATAATATTACGGCAAAATACTTTATTTTACTAATAAATACCTTTGAAAATAATTCGAAAAGCTCTTTTTATAAAATATAAAACCTTTCTTAATTAAGATATAGAAGATATTATTTTTGAAAATTCTTAAAAAATTACGGGTATTACATCTACCCCCACTTAAAAACAAAGTTCGTCCTCGAACTTACGAAGCTAGTACTACATCCTCTCCCCCTTAAGCAGTTTCGTCCCGAAACTGTCACATACCTGATTGAAAAAGCTCTGGGTAACGAGTCCTCATATCGTCCTCGGATTCCCACGTTGCTTCTTCCGTTTGTTGGTTCGTCCATAGGACTTTCACCAACTTTACTTGCTTGGTCCGAGTATCCCGCGTTTTAGAATCGAGGATCCTAATGGGTCTTTCTTCGAAAGAAAGGTCACTTTCAAGCTGGACTGACTCGGGTTGAAGAACATGGCTCGGGTCATGGACATACTTCCTAAGTTGTGACACATGGAAAACATTGTGGACTTTCTCTAGTTCAATGGGTAAGGCTAGTCTGTAGGCTACCTCACCAACTTGCTCTAGTATCTCATAAGGTCCAATATACCGAGGGCTTAGCTTCCCTTTTCTCCCAAACCTCTTCACTCCTTTCGTTGGTGAAACTTTCAGCAAAACTTTATCTCCAACCTCAAACTCCACTATCCTTCTGTGCCTGTCCGCATAAGACTTCTGTCGATCTTGTGCTGCCTTCATGTGACTTTGAATAAGCCTCACTTGCTTACTCATTTCCTCGATCATCTCTGGTCCGATAGTCATCGACTCACTGATGTCACTCCAACATAATGGACTTCTACACTTTCTCCCATATAGTGCCTCGTACGGAGCCATTCCAATACTGGCATGATAACTATTGTTGTAGGAGAACTCAATCATTGGTAACCTTTCATCCCATGCTCCAACAAAATCGAGTGTGCATGCCCTCAACATATCTTCAAGTGTTTGTATTGTTCTTTCTGTTTGACCATCAGTGGCTGGGTGAAATGATGTGCTGAACTTCAGCAGTGTACCAAAAGCTTGTTGTAGTTTTCCCCAAAAATTCGATAGAAATCTTGCATCTCTGTCAGACACAATGTCCTTCGGAATTCCATGCAATCTGACTATCTCTCGGACATAGGCGTCTGCCAACTGCTTCATACTCCATGTATCCTTCATAGCGATGAATCTAGCGGACTTGGTTAATCTGTCCACTATCACCCATATAGCATTCTTTGAGGTCTTTGTGATTGGTAATCCCATGACAAAATCCATTGATATCGATTCCCACTTCCAACTTGGAATCTCTAGTGGTTGCAATTTCCCTCCTGGTCGCATGTGTTCAATCTTAACTTTTTGACAAGTTAAGCATCTTGACACAAATTCTGCGACTTCTCTCTTCATGTTTGGCCACCAAAAATTCTGCTTGAGATCTTTGTAGAGCTTATCTCCACCTGGGTGCACTGAATACGGTGTATTGTGCGCTTGTTCCAAAATTTTCTTCTTAAGACTTTCGTCCTTTGGAACGCACCATCTCCCATTGTACTTTACTACATTAGCATTGTTGACATCGAATTCAGTGGCTGCCCCCTCTGCTTTCATTTTTCTGACTTTGTTTAACCATTCGTCGGTCAATTGTTTCTCTTGGATTTCATCAAAAATCGTTGGTTCCAAGGTGAGTGCGTTTAGTTGGACCTCCACTTGTCCACGCTCCACAACTTCCAAATCAAGCTTCTGAAATTCGTTGCAAAGTTCTTTTGTCATCACCATGACACATAGCGAATGACTCGCCTTCCGACTTAATGCGTCGGCTACTTTGTTCGCCTTTCCCTCGTGATACGCAATCTCCAAATCGTAATCCTTTATAAGCTCCAACCATCTCCTCTGTCGCATATTCAACTCCTTCTGAGTGAATATGTACTTCAAACTCTTGTGGTCGGTGTAGATCTTACATCTCACACCGTAAAGATAATGCCTCCAAATCTTTAGAGCAAAGACTACCGCTCCCAATTCCAAATCATGGGTTGGATAATTCTGTTCATACTGCTTCAGTTGTCGTGAAGCATATGCTACCACCTTTCCATGTTGCATGAGCACGCAACCTAATCCCTTCTTTGATGCGTCGCTATAAATCTCAAATCCGTCACTTCCAGAAGGTAGCGTCAATATTGGTGCTGTAGTCAGCCTCTTCTTTAACTCTTGGAACGCGTGTTCACATTTCTCATCCCATTGAAATTTCGTGGTCTTCTTAATTAGATTGGTCATCAGTTGTGCTATTTTTGAAAAATCTTGCACAAACCTCCGGTAATAACCGGCCAATCCTAAGAAACTTCGTACTTCCGTTACATTCGTTGGTTGAGGCCAATCGGAAACTGCTCTAATCTTGGATGGATCAACCGAGACTCCTTCTCTCGAGATCACATGACCAAGAAATGCAACCTTATCCAACCAGAATTCACACTTCGAGAACTTCGCATACAACTCCTTCTCTCGAAGTACTTGTAATACCTTCCTTAAATGCTCCTCATGCTCCTCATCACTCCGCGAATACACAAGAATGTCGTCGATAAAGACGACAACAAAACTATCCAAATAGGGTTTGAATGTCCTATTCATGAGATCCATGAACGCGGCTGGGGCATTAGTGAGTCCAAAAGGCATTACGGTGAACTCATAATGTCCATACCTTGTTCGAAAAGCTGTTTTGGAAACATCTTCCTCCGAAATCCTCAGCTGGTGATAACCCGATCGCAGATCGATCTTTGAAAATGTAGTGGCATCCTTCAATTGGTCGAAAAGATCATCGATCCTAGGCAATGGGTATCTATTCTTTATCGTGACGTTGTTCAATTCACGATAATCGATGCACAGCCTCAACGTGCCATCCTTCTTCTTAACGAAAAGCACGGGTGCTCCCCAGGGTGAAACACTAGGCCTAATGTATCCCTTCTCCAATAATTCCTCCAATTGTACCTTTAACTCCTTCATCTCTGCTGGTGACATTCTGTAGGGCGCCTTCGAGATTGCTCCCGTCCCCGGTACTAAGTCTATCTTGAATTCCATCTCCCTTACCGGTGGCATCCCCGGGATTTCTTCCAGAAATACATCTTCGAATTCCCTTACTACTGGGATTTGGTCAATGGTTTTCTCTTCTAGGCTTAGGTCATTGACATGACACAAATAGATAGGGTGTCCTTTCCGGGCATAGTTTTGAATGGCCATTGTGGAAATGATCTTGACTCGGGGTTTCAAGGAGATTCCTTGGTAAGAAATTCGATTCCCTTTTGGTCCTCTCAAAGAAACTTTTTGATTGTGGCACTCAATCCTAGCCTTGTACTTACTTAACCAATTCATTCCTAGGATAACGTCAAAGTCACCTAGTTCGAACTGAATAAGATCAGCGGGTAATTCTGTTCCAGCGATGTTGACTGGAACATTTTGGTACAAGACACTACAATTCACAACATCTCCCTTGGGAAGAGTTATGTTCAACTGACATGAAGACGAGGTTTTCAAATTGAGTTTTGTGGCAAAAGGCAGGGAAATAAATGAATGAGAAGCTCCAGAATCAAAAAGCAAGTAGGCGGGTGAGGAGTTGACAAGAAAAGTACCAGTCACTACGTTGCAGTAGTTGTCTGCCTCATTTTGATTCATCACAAAAATTCTTCCATTGTTGGCTCTCCCATTCCCATTCGTATTACCATTGCCGTTGCCATTCCCATTCCCATTCCTTCCATTACTTCCATTCCCATTAGCACTTCCAGGCTGGTTGTTGTTACCATGATTCCCGTTTCCCTGTGGCGTGTTATTCTGATAGAAGCGGTTGCCATTCTGACCACCATTCCCATTACCGTTCCTGTTGAATCCCGCATTGTTGCTCTGTCCACCATTTCCTGGACGATTATTGTTGTTCCTTCTGGGACAATTGATCGCCTTGTGGCCTGGTTCCTTACATTCGTAGCATAGGTTAAGGTTTCCTAAACAGTCACGGCCTGGGTGGCTCTTGTTGCACCTTTTGCAGACATAGAAATTATTCTGCCTTTGGTTTCCCTGGTATCTGTTGTTGTTGTCGTTGTTGTTGTTGTGGTTATTGTTGTTGTTGTTGAATCGATTATGTGGTTTAAAATCTCCACCAGTTAGAGGCTTCTTATCGAAGTGTTGCACTTGAGTGTGTTGACCCTCCTTTCTCTTATTTCTCCCAAATACTTCTTCCTCCCGTTTCAGAATTCTCTCCATATTTGAGGCCTTAGCATATGCCTCTGCAAAAGTCTCCGAAGTACTTCCTCCTAACCTCTTTTGGAGTCGAAAAGCTAACCCGTCTTCAAACTTCTGGACCTTGGCCCTCTCGTCAGGTACCACATTAGGACAAAGCTTGGCTAACTCATTGAATTTGTCGGCATACTCTTGTACGTTCATTGACCCTCCTTGAGTCAATCTACCAAACTCGTTAAACTTCTGCCTTCTAATGTGCTCTGGGAAGAAACGAGCTTGAAGAGCTGTCTTGAATTCCTCCCAACCAAAATCTCCTTGGGCTCTCAACGCTACTCCCTCACTTTCCCACCAAGTATCTGCTTGCTCCCTCAGATAAAAGGTGGCTTGGTCTACTTTTTGGTTTTCAGGAGTTCCGGCTGCGGTAAACATCTTATCAAAATATCTAATCCAGTTTTCAACCAATATTGGGTCCTCTTTCCCGACAAACAAAGGTGGTTTAAGGGCAGAAAGCTTTTTGGCCATTGCGGCTTGGGGATCATCATTGTTGTTTTGGTTTACTTGGTTTTGAAGGACTAGACCAAAGTTTTGGGCTAACTGTTCAAGTGAACGAAGTCTGGCTGCAAGTTGTTCGGGTGTTTCGGCCATTGGTCGGTTTCGTCGGGTCCTAGATCGAGTATTAGCACCGTTATTCGACATAGACTGCGGTACTAATAGAGAAGGACGGTGTTACCACCGCGGAAAGCTAGTGCTTACGAGGAGGACAAAGATAAAAAGAAGAAAAAACAACTTGAAATAAACATACCAATCATACGTATATTCATATTAATTCCAGTTTTAGGTCGAACGACCTTACACACCAAAAATTTACCATGCCCAATTCGATCGGCAGATCGATCACACATAATTACAATACCAAAAATTTCGCCACGCCGAATTGGTCTACTAGCCAATCACACATAATTACATCACACACCAAAATTTTACCACGCCGAATTGGTCTACTGACCAATCACACAGAATTACAAAAGTACGAAAATACAGAAGAGTAATAACATAACAAGTTCAAATCACTACTCTAACAGGATAAAAATTCTATCCCATGTTGCTATCCTCAAAGCTGGGGCTCGACCCTTGCTGCTCTCCTACCACTACTATCAACTTGGGTGGATCAAGGTTGTACTCATGTTCTTGTATGGCATCAATCAATTGTTTCTCTAAATAGTCGAGTGTGAGAAACCACTCGCCCTTGTAGGAATAACGAGCAAAGTTGGGTTCGTCTTTGGAGATCATGATGTCAGGGTACCTATTCTTGACACGAGACAGTGCACCTTTTGTTGGAAGGGTTTCAATTAGGACATGTGCTTGCCTATAAGTTCTGTTGTAGTCGGATATCCCATGCATATGGTTGTAGTGATAGCTTTTAAGGCAGAGATTCAGACGGTGAATAAAAGAACGAACATCCTCTCCTTCTCTAATGCAAAGATGATAAGGTGAATCTGGATGGGTATAGACCACTCTTCTAGGGGGAACTGCATTCTTCCTAGCTGAATGATACTCACGAACCATCTAGAAAATAAGAGAAAAACACAAAATCAAATAGAAGTACTTTTAAGAAGTACTTGCAAATAAACACATAACCCCATCGTCGTAGTCCCACTCTCACGAGTTGGTTCTAACTCTAGGGTGTGAAAGTTTTCAAAATCCATTTTGAAATTCATTTTCGAAAACATCGGCTCTGATACCAACTGTAACAGCCCCGGAAATTCGGACCTTTTTCCTTCCTTTATAAAACTTAAATTTTTACTAAAATCATAGCCCGAATTTCTAGAGTTGCTACTCGTACGCCCACCTCTGATAAGAAGTGGATATACGAATAAGTAAAAGCAGGATCGTAATGTTTTCAAATTCCAAAATGGATTCCTTTCATAAGTACCAAAGCCGTACAATGTTTAAAACCAAAATATTAAAAGTTAAAATAACTTATTACAAGTTGTTCAGCTAATGCATAAAGCCTATGATCGAAGGGTTTAGCTAATTCCAACAGGCATTCCTCATCGGCCTCAAACAAGTAAGCCATCCTACTACTCACCTGCACAAAAACCCCGAAGGAAAACAACAAACAAACAATAACACAAAAATCAGAAAAACTGAGTATGATCGACTCTACCCCGTAAAACGGTTTTGGTTTCAAAACAGTTGACACACAAGAAACATAGAACATCGGTTGAACCAATATTTATCCAATTCACAAATTTTAGAGCAATTATTATCCAAGATTATTTAATTGGGAAAGTGAACGCGATAGGGCCTGTTTCATCCCGTCACGGACTTTTCGGCCTGGCCTGCAGCTTGTCGACAGAGTGTCCCGAGTGTATACACCCCTCACAGAACTAATGCGTATCCGCAAGTGCGCGCCAGAAGTTCAGGAGGAGGACAAAAACAGATTATAACAGTTACAAAGTTTCAACGACGATTCAACACATGTCCGACCTATTGCGTGTCCACCACAACAATAGGCCCACATTGGGTACTCCCCAATGAGACACCGTTCATCACCCTAATAGGTCGTCACCGTTCGGGCTACTTTCCCTTTGAAGATTGTTTCACTTTAAGTTTAGGTTCATTTGGTTTAGAAAATCATTTGAGTGAGAACAATAACCTCAAAATAAATCAATCAAACCAAACTCCGTACTTTAAGAATTCTCCATGAGAATCAAACCATAAGGCAACTGTGCCAATCCAAATTCAACAACTCAATAACTCATCGTTCATTCGTGATAACCACTTATACTTCTTAAATCAAGGCAAGTTCAAACATTCACCAATCCATAACCAAAATTCCATGACGTAAATAGTTCATTAAACAATTGAATCGCTAAGAGCGTCAAGCTTTTCAAAATCATGTGCATAGGAGAAAATTTCGAAATTAGTATACTTATACTCACATTTTTCGAAAGTACACATGTACATATATACTAATAATTTTCGAAATTAGTGGAATAAAGTTTCATAAAACATTTGGAGATTTTAAGTTACAAAAATCATAATATAAATACATGGCATATTTTTCGAAAATTTGAAATTATAGTTTCAATTCATGAACATTGATTTTCGAAAATTTCAGATTTTATAAATAAGATAAATAAGCTTATTTTGGACATCTAATGGGTATTTCGTACACAAATTTTATGGTCTAAAACACATGTACACAACCCTTAGTCCAAAAGCAAGTTTTATTTTGATTTTCGAAAATAACGAAAGCATAATTAAGCTATTTTAAAAGTCTGGACAGCAACTAAAGTTGGCATAGAATGCCTTTAAAACCATCACATTAGCCCTCAAAAACATGGCTAAAAACATTCCTTGAATGCCCATGCATTCACACAAAAATACTACTACTATGCACACAATTAATCATAATTTTACTTCATCTAAACAACCTTAAAAACAATAACTAAAACGACTACTAAAACATGCATATAACTTCTACTAAAGCATAAATAAACATAACTATAAAGCATTAAAACTACGCTAGAACATAAAACTAAGCATGCTAAAACAAAAAGCGTAAACTAATCTATCCTAAGCATACAAGAACCTAAGGCTAAGAAAGCGGTAGACATCGAAGCATACCTCAACGTCTGGAAGGCTACTTTAAGATCGCTCCCTCCTTAGAAAATTAGACTCAATTCTCTCGGTTATTCTTCCGTGAAAACTTTTCACTTGTTACTCCTCTTTTATTAGAGGAGAAGTGGAAGAAATGTTGAGAGAATTGTGAGGAGTAAGGATGGGTGAAGGAGGCTATTTATAGGATGGGAGGGTGTAGGAAAGTTGTAAACTTTCCATGTGGGACAAGTGGTGTGTGGTGGTGGTGGTGTGCCGTGAGAGAGGGGGGATAAGGGGGGTGAGTGGTGGTGAGCTTGCCTAGGAAGTTGTGTTGTCAAGCTTTAATGAGTTGTTGACTACTTGCTTAATTCATCTAATTATGCGGCAATTAAAATACGTCATGCATAAAACGGCCTTTAAAAATAAAATTCTAATTTATAAAAATATTTTTGTTTACCAAAAATATTTTCCATAAAATAAAATAATTTTCGCAATATATATAAATTATTTTCGAAAAAAAATAAGTACATATTTATTTATTTCGAAAATATTCCAACTTCAAAAATAATTTATCAATTTCTGAAAATAATATTACGGCAAAATACTTTATTTTACTAATAAATACCTTTGAAAATAATTCGAAAAGCTCTTTTTATAAAATATAAAACCTTTCTTAATTAAGATATAGAAGATATTATTTTTGAAAATTCTTGAAAAATTACGGGTATTACACATTCTTCATGGTACTCGACATTAAAGAAAATAATCAAGAACAAGAATTAAAAATTATCATACAATCATACGTCATAATTATACAATTAAATAAATTAATTCATGCATATAATTAATTAAACAATTAAAGATTCAACAAGATACATCAAAAATTCAAGAAAATAACATCATAACAATCATCATATACCACACGAAAATTCTAGGTGATCATGATACTAATCCTATCAATTTTCCTAGCTTAATCCTAATTAACTATATAATTAACTTGTACCAAATTTAATTGAGATAGTCTAGTTACCTTAGCAAAGGAAAGAAATCAAGAAAAATACTCCTTTGGAGCCTTAGGGTCACATGGCCAACTAGAACAAGTATTAGGGTTTTTGTGAGTTTTTGAGAGCTTTTGAAATTAGGGTAAAAAGAAATTAGGTTATGAACTTGTTCCCTATTTATATTATAAGGAACAAAAGAATAAAAATTTAAAAAGAAAGAGAGGGGGGGCCGTGAGATTTGGAGAGGGAGTAGGGAAGTGGGAGTGATTTTAGGTAGACTTAGTATGGGGGAAAATAGGGTTTTTAATTGGGCAAAAAGATATGGGCTCACCTAAAAGCAATGACCCAAAATAAGAAGAAAAGTAAATACCCTTGGCACAACATAAGGGGGCCGGCCAAGGGGGATGGGAATGGGTCTTTGGGCCCAATTCCAGGACAAGCTGAAAGATATAAGAATTAAACAGTCCAATAATGGGCCTTTTGGACTTAGAATAATAAGATAATATTGATAAACCGCGAAATTTTCTGGCCCTAAATTTCGGGTTATTACAAAATAGCTCAAGACTTAGCATAGACACAATACCTACATTCTCCCTGGACAAATATATTGTTTAACATAGATTAAAATCTAACCTGTAAAAAATTTGTTTCCATGCTTAATCTCTTTCTTCCTCCTCTCCTTTTGGTGGCTTTGTTGCTTCTAATTTGCTTCATCACTAGTCTAAATCTTACTCTATTTCTTCCTCGATCTTACCTGGAAACTTCTTGTACCTGGAATCAGTAGTGGAGGAGGCAGTGGAGGAGTCGAGTCGTATACGGAGGAAAGCGACGACGACGAAGGATTGGTAGAAAGCTGAAGCTCGAGTTTGATAATGGCAGAACAGATAGATGATGATGATGATGATGATGATGATGATGGGTAGTACTTTTGATGATGATGATAATGGGTAGTAATTTTGATGATGATCTACCGTTGATTGAGGGGGAACGTTTGGGTCATTTTGATGAGCTTGTCAGGAGTAATTGTGATGTTGAAATTGAGCATTGGGGAGTAATTGTAATGCTGAAATTGGACAATTTTATGAGTTTGAGAATGGGAAGAAGATAGAGGAAGAATGTGAAGAATGTGAGTGTTTTATCCATTTTCTCTTCTTTTGAAGTGGGTAATCTAATCAGGCGGTCTGACCAAATTATACAATTAGACCGTCTGATACAATACTTTCACAATGGAAAATATTATCATTATTAATGAATCCTAAAAACACTTGAGTGCAAACTAATAACCCAAACCAAAAACAGACGTTTTACAACTCAGAGAAAAATAACTACTAGAAAACAGGAACGTAAACAATTCTAAGGAATAGGAGCCTATAACACTTCGCTCATCGCTCAAACCCGTCTCTACTCTTCATCTTGCTCACCTGTAAAATAAAAACAGGGGTCCACCGTCAGTGGCGAGTAAATAGACTGTTCTACTTAGCAGTAGAACCAAACAACATAAAAAAACATATTAGAAACAGGAAGGCAAAACGTTACAATCATTAATCATATAAACCAAATAAGACCAACATCAGAAAAAGGCAGCGGAAACTTATCATTCAACATCGTTCATAGAACATATTCAGGTCTTAAACCAATGCAACATGGAAATACAACATCATCACACACGTTTCATACGAAAGGAATACAGTTCAACAACATGACTTAATTCGGTCTACACCCGACAACATGACCCGCTCAGTCTATAACCGATAAACATGACCCGCTCGGTCTACAACCGATAAACATGAACCGTTCGGTCTTCAACCGATAAACAAGACCCGCTCGGTCTTCAACCGATAAACATGACCCGCTCGGTCTACAACCGATAAACATGACCCGCTCGGTCTACAACCGAAGACACGTGTCACAAATCCCCCTCTCTCAGTTGATTGACAGCCCCCAAACATTTGTCAATCAGCCCCCAAAATACCTCCCCTATAAATACCCTCATTTATGGCAGGTGAGAGGATCTTCTCCTTTTTCCCTTTTTCCAACAACTTCCTACAAAGAACTTTTTGGGTAAACACCATTCCCCATAACAGCCATCTTTCCTAAAAGGGAACTCTCTCTCTCTCTACATTTCCACATTAAATACTTTGTTGACTTAAGCATCGGAGGGGAATTCCCGGGTCCACCCCCCGGGTCAGTCACCTCTTGTTCATTTTGCAGGGCTCACTCAACCAGGCCCAAGCCCGTTCGAGGGAGTCCAGTCAGCATCAAGTTCCGACTCATCCATCGCTCAGCCCAGTCATCATCCCGAGATTTAGTCAGCATACACAAAGGCTCTCCCCTATTCATCTTACTTTACCTCTCTGTATCTTAACTTTCCCGAGAGCGGAAACAGATTAGCGCCGTCTATAGGGAGATAGCTGTTATTTCGGTTATATACATACTACAAGACGGGGGGTGAATTGTAGTATAGGAGTTGCTTTTCAATTTTTGCGGAATTTAACGAATATAAAAGCAAGTAAGATAAAGTAGAGAAAAGATAAAGCAACGAGGAACAGGATACATAAACAAGTTAACCTAAGAGGAAAACTTCCTAGGCCCAAATAGGAAGAAAAACCTTGACCCCTGGGGATTTTGACTTAATTCTCAATTAATTTAACAATAGGCCAACGACTCTGTACAACCTATTGAAAGGACCTTCTCTTTCTTTCAGTTCCATTAGGAACTTGTTCCCTGGTCACTTGTTCCCTGGTCACTTGTTCCCCTTGTCACTTGTTCCCCTTGAACCCGTGACACGACTTCACTAAAAGTCGATTTCTTCTCTCTTTGACTTCACTATAAGTCTTCTTTTTCTCTTCTCTAAGAACTTAACTCTAAGTTCAAACATAGAAAATTCACTCGAATTTTCCCTTCCCCAAAATACAAGAGTTCACTCAAACTCTTACAATTCCCCCATACAAGAATTCATTCAAATTCTTGCATACTTCACTAGAAGTACATAGAATTAATACAGACGCTTGATAAATCGAAACTCAAAAATATAATGAAGCTAATACTAGAAAACCGTAAAGGAAAAGGAGAAAGATCTGATTTTCAAGAGGATGTAAATTTAATAATAGATGTTTAACCTCTTAAAAATCAGGCTCCTTTTGGAAGGACTACATTGACACTCTCTCTTTTTCTTCTGCCTTAGGGGATTGGTGCTGCTGTCAATGGCGGTGGTCGTTTTAGCGTGGGTTTTGGGCGATTTTAGCTTCTATTTTAGCTGGGTGGGTTTTATCGTGAGAGAGAAGTTGAATAAGTGTGTGAGAGGAAATAAAGAACTTGAAATGGTTTTGTAATTTTTTTAAATTAAAATGCAATGTTTTATAGAAATGTTGCTGATAAGTGTTGCTTAAACCTTTTACAGTGCAACACTTTCAAACAAATGTTGCTTAAAATTTAAAAGCGTTGCATAAAATTTAAATATGCAACACTTATATTAAAAGTGTTGCCACCTTTCATTTTTGGTTGAAAAATGTAACACTTGTAAAAAGTGTTGCAACCAAATTTTTGCCTTAGCCTATTTTTCTAGTAGTGTTCGGACCAATTTTGTTTTACCCATGGCATATCAACTCTACAACCAACCAAGAATTTTAGAGATTGTTTTTCCTTACCCAATTTTGTAGAGGTTCCCTCTTCATCTTCTTCATGCATGTCCGAATTTTCCCCGGAGACTTCCTCGGACGGTTGTTTGGAGATGGATTCTTGAAAAGATTGTGAAGGTTCGACTTCTAAAGTTTTCTCATCCTCACTTTCATTGATGAGAAGCTTCCTTCGAGTAACCCTTTTTTGAGATGGAGATGGAGATTTTGATTTTGGAAGAGGTGTTTTTCTTTTTGGTGCCATTGATTAATTCTTGAGAAGGTTGAAGATGGTTATTGTTTTCTTGATTCAATGGTTGAAGATGAATAATAAAGAGAAGAAAAAAATTTGAGAGAGAGAGAGAGAGAGAGACGTTGGTGTGTGAAAGAAGGCAAAGTAAATGTGAGGAGAGAGAGATGGAGTGACGGTTTGGGAGAGTGATTGTGATGGAGAGTGGTGTAATGATGATAGTGTAGAAGAGAGTGGGTGATAGTGATGGTTTTTTTAAAAGAGAGGGGGATGGGACGTGAGAGAGAGAGAGAAGGTGGAGTGTAGAAGTGGTCAAATTTTATGGGAGGTTGAGGAGAATAAGGGTATCAAATATTTTAGTGGATTTGATAGAATATTTGTGCATTAATTTAGGAATATTTGTTAAGAATTTATCACACTTCCTATGTTCATGCTCCACTTATTTTGCTCGTATTCAAATTTGAAATATTGTTGCAACTTCCTTTTTAATTTTGCTGGACGGTTTATCTTTTTTTTTTATTTAATATTATGGCAAAAGAATTATTTTTGCCACTAAGTAAAGCAAATGAAATTAATGGAAGAAATTGCTCATCAATATATCATACAAGCATTATCAAATATTTGGACCATAAGGGTAATATTATAAAGACCACTACGAGTTCTAAATAACCCATAAATTGTTATGAACTTAAAAATCACAATTATATTGCAAGTTTATGCTAAACAATTTATTTGACAACATATAGAGAATTGTTTCAAGACAAAGAAAATAGTTAATGAATTTTAAGCATTCCTAGCTCTAGTCGAATGCTTTCAAATCTTTCTCTTGTTAACGGTTTAGTAAAAATATCTGCTATTTTTTTTTCTGTTTCACAAAACAATACTTTTACCAAACCTTTCTCAACATAGTCTTTTAAAAAATGATGCCTTATATGTATATGCTTCGCTCTAGAGTGATGCACCGGATCTTTTGAAATACATATAGCACTTGTATTGTCACAATAAATAGGGACACATTCATATTTTATTCCGAAATCACTTACCTGTTGTTTCATCCATAATACCTGAGAGCAACATGCAGCTGCAGCTACATATTCCGCTTCAGCTGTGGACAAAGCCACCGTATTTTGCTTCTTCGAACTCCAGGATACCAGACTGTTCCCCAAATATTGTGCGATACCAGATGTACTTTTTCTATTTACAAGATCCCCTGCATAACTTGTTAGATCAAAAATATCGCTTCGAGGATAGAAAAGACATAAATCCTCGGTTCCTTTCAAATAACTAAGAATTCTCTTAACCAAAGTTAAGTGAGATTCTTTTGGATTTGATTGAAAGCGAGCACATACACCTACACTAAAAGCTATATCAGGTCTACTCATAGTTAGAAATAGTAAAGATCCAATCATACCTCAGTATAATTTTTCATTTACTGACATACCATTTGAATCTTAATCTAACCTTGTACCTGTTCCCATTGGTGTATGGTTAGTTTTTGAATTATCTAGTCCATACTTTTTCAAGAGCTCCTTTACATATTTTTTGTTGATGGATCATAGTTCCTTTCTCTGTTTGCTTAATTTGCAAACCGAGAAAGAAATTCAGCTCGCCCATCATACTCATTTCAAATTCGCTGCTTATGAGACTTGCAAATTCCTCACATAAAGAATCATTAGTAGCTCCAAAAATAATATCATCAACGTAAATCTAAACTACTAATATATTAGTTCCTTTTGACTTGAAGAACAAGGTTCTATCAACTTTACCTCTAACGAAATTATTTAACAACAAGAATTTTGATAGTCTTTCATACCACGATCTAGGGGCTTGTTTAAGACCGTAGAGCGCTTTATCAAGTTTAAGAACAAAACCTTGAAATTTTGGATTTTCAAAACCGGGTGGTTGTTCCTCATAGACGTCTTCATTTAAATATCCATTTAAAAATGCACATTTAACGTCCATCTGATACAACTTAAAACCCATATATGATGCGAAAGCTATTAAAATTCTTATTGCCTCTAATCTTGCTACAGGTGCAAAAGTTTCATCAATGTCTATACCTTCTTGTTGGTTATAGCCTTTGACTACTAATCTGGCCTTGTTTCTTACCACTATACCATGTTCATATAGTTTTAATTCTAAAGACCCATTTAAGTCCAATTACCTTTTGAGTTTTAGGTTTAGGTTCAAGATGCCATACCTTATTCCTTTCGAACTCGTTTAACTCTTCTTGCATGGCTGTCACCCAATCTGAATCTCCTAGGGCTTCTTCGTGACTTTTGGGCTCTAACATGGAAAGGAATGCATGACACGCACAAAAGTTTCTCATTTGAGATCGAGTTTGTATTCCCTTTTCCATGTCGCTCATTATAAGATCCAAGGGATGAGAGCATTGATGTTTCCATGGCTTAGGAACCTGTTCTTTCATTTTGTATCTCGTTGTTTGGTTCAGGAACCTGTTCCTCTTCTCCTTCCGCACCTTCTGGCTCATTCACTTCTGGAGGAACTGGTTCCTCGGGAACTTGTTCCTCCGGAACCTGATCCTTTTGCTTATTTGCAGTGTGCTACAGGTGCAGTCTTCCTTTCGAGACTCATCTTGACATACCAAGCCAATCTCAAAATCTTCTTCTACATTTTCTTCCTGCAAACTGTTAGTCTCATCATAAATAACATGGACACTTGTAACACCCCAACAATTCTCATCAAATTATAAATGCTATTTTCAAGAAATATTGAGAATTATTAAAGTGTTATCGCCACGTGTGGAAACGTATCGGCTTACTCAGAATTTTGCAGCGGAAATAATATAGTACTAAATTTAAAATAAAACTAAATCTTATTACAACTTGGAACCATTAAGGCCCTGAAATTATTGAATCAACTTAAACGAAATAAATCCAACTTAATAAATGAAAATGTCTAGAATATCCCAAACTAAAACGTTAAATCGAATTTAGAAAATATTTCATAAAGTAAATAAATGTCTCAGAAATACCACTCGTCACTCAAGCCCATAATCGTCCCTGAATTCCTGCACAAACTTACCTTGACCCTGAACGACTGCTCACCAATAATTGGGTCATCACAGGGTCAAGATATTAACAAGACCAAATTTGTACGGCGTCATTAAAGCTGAGTACGACAATTAAATAAGCATACAGATTTATTGCATATAAAAATCATGTCAAAAACTTAAATGCTATGGTGAGTAATTAGTTATTATTCCTTGTTAAACACATTTATTATTGAGTGGCCCTCTAGAGCCGAAGCCAGTGTAAGCACCAGGCGAGTTGTCAATGCCTAGAAGGTGACAATGGGAGCTACCCACGTCACAAATAAAGGAATGAGCTCAATCCGCTAATGGAAAACGTGGATCCTACGGTTCCCTTAAAATCACGAGACCTGCCGTGACCCCAACCCACATCCATGCCAATACTCCAGACGTGCACTTGTCTAAAGTTTTAATGCTTACCCGAATCTTTCACTTTAAGTGATTAGTGCCTTGAGAATTATTACACATAACAAGCACACACATATCATACAATCCACATAACACTTGTTTTAATTTATTTTTCAGATAAAACACACTGAACTCTTGTCTATTTAACGAGATTCCCATTAAGAACATATGTCTTAAGTGGTATCCCAAAGCTATTAAAGGGCATGAAATATTCGGAGAATGTATTCATGCATTACCAATAAACTTGAAAGGGACAACCTGTCCATATGCGAAATAAATTGCTACTAATAACTTGAAAGGGACAACCTATCCATATGCAAAATAAATTGCTACTAATGAAGCATGAAATATTCAAAGAACCTATTCATGCAATATTCTCTTTTATAATCGGGAACATGAAATAATCCTTCCTATTCTTTTCTTGATTGGTTTGCAAACACAGGTTATACAAACAATTAAATTCATCACAAACAGTCATATTCCACAAATTCACATATCTTGACAATCATGATAGAAATACGCAAAGTCCTAACATGATACTACGTCTGAAAAATTATCAATCACGTGTACCTCGAATAAACTTGGCGGTACTCCACCTTTTCCCTTTAGAACTCGCCTAAGTAATATTCCTCTCCTATAATATAAAAGAATTCATAATATTAAACTTTGAGTCCTAAAAAATATTCAGCAGCTCTAACCTATCCTAAGACCTTTTATAAATTACTAGGTGATAATAATAATCAACTAATTATATGTACAAATACATTCTTTAATCCAAGATTTTAAAAGAAAATAAAAAAATAATTTAATTTTTTTTAAAAAATATATATATATATATATACGTACATACATGCATATACATATATAGACATACGGAGTACTTAACAACAGCAAAGCATGGCTGCTACCTACGACACCACGAACGGTGGCTCGGCATTCGGCGCTCTGGTTAACGCGGCGGTGAGGGGTGGTGCAGCAACCGGTGGTTCCGCGTGAGGGAGAGTGCTCTGCTTTCTGTTCTGTTTTTATTTCTTTTCGAAAATCGAGAGCAACAACCGACGAGGGTGGAGGTTGCTGCGGGGACCGGCGACTGAATGGTGGTGGAGCTTTGGTGGTTATGGAGGGTTGAGGGTGTGAGGTTGAAGATGGTTATGGAGGTTTGGGGTTTTGAATTTTGAATTTTTTTTTTTCCTTTTCCTTTTTCCTGGGTCACGGTGAGAGAGAGAGAGAGTGGGGTTTTCTTTTTTTTTCTTTTTGCTTTTTGACCTAATTTGGTTTACCCTAGGGTATTTATAATGTTACCATTGTTTAGGGTTTCTAAATAGGTTATGCTTGTGACATACCTAAAGCCTTTATCATTTTCAAAAACACAATTTTTATTATTATATATTTTTTTTTCTTGAACGACACTCAAAACCGACAATTAAAACCTTCAGAGTTATTTTAAATATGACCAATAAATTTGCGTAAAAATAATTTCAAACATTAAAAATATTAACATTTCCATAAAATAAAATATTTAATTATTTTATTAACTCCAATCTATAAAAATATAAAATATCTGCTTAGTGGTATAAAAATTTGCATACTTATGTATAGATAAAACTCTATATTAAGGTATAAAAATACTGGGGATTACAACACTTTCCTCGACACACATTGTCCTTTTATTATAGACACGATATGCTTTGCTATTCAAGGCATATCCTAAAAAGACTACTTCATCACTTCTTTGATCAAAGTTACCAAGATTATCTTTTCCATTATTATAAACAAAGCACTTACAGCAAAAAATGTGAAAATAAGAAATATTGGGTTTTCTTCCTTTAAAAAGTTCATAAGGAGTTTTATTAGTAATAGGTCTAATCATAGCACGATTAATAATATAACAAGCCGTATCACGGCTTCTGCCCAAAAGTTCTTTGGTAGACCGCTAGCAATTATCATTGTTCTCGCCATGTCTTCCAAAGTAAGATTTTTCCTTTCAACCACTCCATTTTGTTGTGGAGTTCTTCGTGCTGAGAAATTATGATCAAGACCTTGTTCCCTGCAAAGCTCATCAAACTGTGAGTTTTCAAATTCCTTCCCATGGTCAGATCTTAAATGTTTAATTTTGAAACCACTGACCCTTTGAATTTTAGTACCAAAGGCGACAAATTCATCAAAAGTTTCATCTTTGCTATGAAGAAAAATAACCCAAGTAAATCTAGAAAAATCATCAACTGTTACAAGGACATATTTCTTACCTGATCTGCTTTGAGTTCCTATTGGACCACACAAATCCATATGAAGTAATTCCAAAGGATTTTGTGTGCTCACCATTTTCTTCAATTGAAAAGAGGACCTAAACTGTTTTCCCTTTGCGCATGCATCACAAACCTCATTCATAGAATATTTCATTGTAGGGAAGCCCACAACTAAATTCTTCGAATTTAATTTGTTTAGAACAGTAAAACTTGCATGTCTGCGCCTTCTGTGCCATAGTAGTGGATCCTCTTCAATCACGCTCAAGCATTTTAAACTGTTACGAGGAACTAGATCTATGTCCACAACATACGTGTTCCCTTTTCTGGTTCCTTCAAGTACTTTGTTCCCTGTTCAACTATCACTAACTACACAATTATTGTTTGTAAAACTTACATTGTTTCCTTTATCACAAAACTGAGAAATACTAAGTAAATTATGTTTAAGACCCTCGATTAGAAAAACATTATCAATGGAGTTTGTCTATGACTTTCAAATTTTGCCTACGGCTACTATTTCTCCCTTCTGATTGTCACCAAACGTCACATATCCTAAATGGTAGGCTGCAAGTGAAATGAATTTAGATTTGCCTCCTGTCATGTGCTTCAAACAACCGCTGTCGAGGTACCACTGGTTGTTCCCCCTCACTTCAGCCTGCATCCACAATCAAACGTCAGTATGAGGAACCCAACCCTGCTTGGGTGTTGGTTTCCTCTGGTAAATCAGAAATCAATTTTTCTTTCCAAATCTTTTTGACAAAAGTAGAGTTTTTCTCTTCTTGTTCTTTCTTATTGGTGCAATTGATCACTAGGTGACCAATCTTCTCAAAGTCATCTTTGTCATACCATTCCAAAGGTTTGGGAACCACCTCGCTTTTATCATTCGTCATAGTAATTTCGAAATCACCTATTTCAATCACTCTCCATACTTGATAATTTTCTCCTTTTATGAAGATTTCCATTCTGTTATTCCAGCATGGATAGTGCTTTCCATTGAACATAGGTGGTCACTAGGTTGAGTAACCTTCATCGAGTTTTTCTCCCGTAGTATTTATTTTTCAGGATGTGCTCCTCAATGTTTCCTGTTCCTGGAGAAACCTACTCTGATACCAATTGATGTATATGAATAGCAACTATAAGAGGGGGGGTAAATTGTAGTTGTGGGAGTTTTTGAACTTTTTGTGGAATTTTATACTTAAACACGAATGAAGAAATAAAGAGAGAAAGATTTTAACCTACAAGAAAAACTTCCTAAGCCCAATTAGGAAGAAAAACCTTGACCACGAGGGATTTTGACTCTTGGACTTCTCTTATTAATTATAGGCCAAAAACGACTCTGTTTTACAACCTATAAACGAACCTTCTCTATTCTCTATGTTCCACTAGGAACTTGTTCCCCTTGACACCTATTCCCCCTGAACTGATGCCACGATCTTACTAAAGATCGATTTTTCTCTCTTCTAATTTCGAATGAAATCTAAATTCTCTCTCTTTTCTCTCTGATTTTAATCAAATATTTTCTTTTGATTTTTCACTCACCCAACCCTTTCTACTATTGATTACAATTGATTTTGAATTGAAAAACTAGAAGATAAACTCAAAGAACACTTGAAAGATTTTTGCACTTGTAAACTTGATCTTTAAATTCTCTCTTGATTGTGGTTGTTATCTTGAAAATTCTGGTTGCCTTCTTATTTATAGTTGAAGCCTTGTCTTCAAATTGCTTTTCCTTAGAGGAGAAGCAAACCCACACGCCTAGTGGTGTAAGAATCACGTCCACCACTCCTACAAAATAGCTTGACCAAAACAATGGCAAAACAAAATAGTGTATAATCCCTAGAATAAGACTAGATGCATTCTAACTTAGTCAAGCCCACTACACACGTGTGACTTGATGACCAAATAAAAAATCAGAATTTTAATACTTAATTCCTAAAATTAAATACCACTAACCTAGTAAACATAACTTACTCCTAAAAATTCTACACGTGAGTTTTAGTCAAAGAAAGAATAAAACACCACTAACCATTACTACTTTCATGGGATTGACCAAAACAACTTTTTAATTTTCAAAATAAAAACTAAAAAGACTGCACTAACAACTAACAAAAAGGGGGAAATAAATGCACCGATTTATTATTTAATTTATGATAAGCATCATTTGTTTGTCATCATCAAAAAGGGGGAAATTGTTGAGCCAAGTATGGTTTTGATGATAATGAACAAATGATGATTATCTAACTAACATGTGTGTTGAGATGTGCATGAACAAGTTCATAGGTCTTAATGAAATAGGTTTTTGTTATCATTGAAGATGTATGCAATACAAGTTCCTGAGTTGGAACAAATCAAGAGAAGCTTCTGAGTTGAAGCAACTAAATAAAGAAGTTAAAGCGAAGGAATATAAATGGAGAAGTGTTTCTAAACGAGAACTTAAAAGAGAACATCAACCAAGAATAACTTGAAGGAGTATTCAAGTATTCAAAGGATATCAAAAAGAGAAAAGTTTCAATGTGGGAATGCAACTCAAATAGTTACTAAGTTGAAGCCTTGCAAAGAGAATACTTGAAGAAGCACAATCAAGCAAGCTAAACTGAAGTTCCTATGCAACACGAGTTAAGGTCCTGTAAAGAAACAAATCAAGAGAAATGAAAATCAAGATTTCCATAGTTGGAGCATCTTGAAGGTGAGAAGAGAGTTTGAGTGAATTCTTGTAATGGGGAATTTGTAAAGGGTTTGAGTAAATTCATATAATTGGGGTGAGAATATGAGAAAAGTGTGAGAACAGAGAAGAGAAGAGAAAGAGAAAAAGAACAGAGAATAGAAAAAGAAAGAGAAAGAGAGAAAGAGAGAAAAAGAAAAGGGAAAAGAACACTAGAGTGTAGAGAAATCCCTAGTGGGTCCAGTAGAGTATTATAGGTTGTAACTGATTTGTTACCCTATAGTGAAGTGTTTTAGAGAAATCCCTAGTGGGTCGAGATTTTATTTCCAGTTGGGCCATGGAAAGTTTCCTCGCTAAATCTCTCTTGCATCATTTCTCTTTATTTTTCTTTCATGTTCTTTAATTCCACAAAAATTGACTACTAAGAAAACTCTTTTTCGTTATTGAAAGATTGATTCTGAAGTTCCATACTACAATTCACCCCCCCTCTTGTAGTAGTTCATCCGAAATAACAACTTGTAGATGAAAAATCCTCCTTATTGGAGATCCAACTTGCATCCGTAAATCCTTCTAAAATAGAAGGCTCACCGGTATATGTCAAACCATAATCTATGGTTTTCTTCAAATACCTCAACACTCTTTTTAAAGCTTGCCAATGTTCCTTACTAGGATTACTAGTAAATCGGCTTAACCGAACAATAGCCAATGCTATATCCGGTTGAGTGCTAGTGATAGCATACATCAAGCTTCCGACCAAGCTTGCATTCTCCAATTGTGAAATTGGGGTACCACTACTCGGAACTAGTTTAATAATTGGATCCATCAGAGTAGCAAAATGAGTTGAAACCGACTCATTAAACTTCTTTACCACTTTCTCAATATAATGAGATTGTGTTAAAGAAACTGTTCATCTACCTGTCACAATTCTTATTCTAAGAATCACATCCGCTTGACCCAAATCTTTCATTGAGAAGCATTTTGAGAGAAACGCTTTGGTTTTATTTACCTCATCCAAATTAGTCCCAAAGATCAGCATATCGTCAACATATAAGCAAATTATAACACCTTTACCGTTGTCAAATTTTACTATATACACACTTATCGGATTGATTTATTTTAAATCCGTTAACCAAGACAATATTATCAAATTTTTGATGCCATTGTTTAGGTTCTTGTTTTAGTCCATACAAATATCTAATTAGTTTACACACTTTGTTTTCTTGTCCTTTGACAACAAATCCTTCTTGTTGATTCATGTACACTTCCTCCTCCAATTCACCATATAGGAATGTCGTTTTCACGTCCATTTGGTGAATTTGAAGACCATGAATTGTCGATAAGGCTATCAAAAGTCTTATAGTAGCTATTCCAGCTACCGGAGCATAAGTGTCAAAGTAGTCAATACCATATTTTTGCCTAAAACCTTCGGCCACTAACCAGGCCTTATATTTTAGTATGGTTTCATCGACCCATTTCTTCTTAACGAAAATCCATTTACAACCAAGAGGTTTACAATCCAGAGGTAAGTCCGATAAAATCTAAGTATTGTTACCCATTATTGAATCCATTTCATCATTCACGACTTCCTTCCAAAAAGTGGAATCATGAGACTGCATAGCCTCACCAAAAGTTTTCAGATCCTCCTCCATATGGTAAGCATATGAAACTTGATTCACAATGGACTCCCCTGACCCTTCAACTAAATATAGTTGAAAATTCGGTCCAAAAGATTTTTCTTTTCTAGCTCTTTTACTTTTCCTAATTTCTTGAGTTGTAGTATCATGATCCTTATTAGGATCATCCACAATCCCGGAACTAATACTAGGTACCATGTCCTTTGGTCTAGGAATCGATGAAAAACGTGCGTCATAAAAAATTACATCCCTTGACTCTATCACGGTGTGAATAGAGACAAAATTAAAATCATTATGCTCAAGAACATAAAATTAACCTATAAGCATTGCTATTTTGAGCATAGCCTATAAATATGCAATCGATCCCCTTTTCACCCAATGTTTTACGTTTGGGTTCCGTCAATTTGACAACCTCCCTACAACCCCACACTTTAAGGTGTGTAAGATTAGGCTTCCTTTTAAACCAAAGTTCATATGGGGTATCCTTGTTCCTTTTATTAGGAACCCGATTTAAGACGTAACAACCCGTTAGCATTGCCTCGCCCCAAAAACCGTCACTTAGACCTGAGTTAGATAACATGGAATTAACCATTTCTTTTAATGTCCGATTTTTCCTTTCCACAACACCATTACTTTGTGGTGAATACGGTGCGGTTTTTTCATGAATGATGCTAATTGATTTAAAATAATTTGGGTCATAATACTCTCCACCTCTATCCGTCCGAAGTATTTTAATTTTCAAATTAAGTTGTAATTCCACTTTGGTTTTATAGATCTTAAACATTTCAATTGCCTCATCTTTGGATGATAAGAAATATGTATAACAATATCTTGATGAATCATCAATAAAAGTTATAACATATTTTTTATTACCCAAAGATGATGAACTATTAAAATCACATAAATCACTATGCACCAAATCAAGCAATATCGTTTGTCTTGTCACATTATGGAAAGGGGTCCTTGTGATTTTATTTAACATACATGTTTTACACTTCTCTATATTTAAATCAAAATGTGGGATTAAGCCCGTTTTAGACATATCATATAAACAACGATAATTTACATGACATAACCGAATGTGCCATAGAGAAGAAATATCAAGCAAGTAAATAGAATCACTACTTTTATTATTAACATGGAATTTAAACACACCATTACAATAATACCCTTGTCCTACATAAATACCACCTTTGGAAACCATAAATTTATCCGATTCAAAAACAACTTTAAATCCAAATTTATTCAAAATACCTCCTGACACAAGATTTTTCCTTACTTCGGGTACAAAAATAACATCCTTAAGAGTAAGTATTTTCCCGATGTTAAATTCAATTATACTTGACCAATTCCTTTGGCCTTTACCGTAGAATCATTCCCCATGTACAAGGTTGGCCCATCATTCAAATCTTGAAAAGTTTTAAACAAATGCTGGTCTTTGCACAAAAGTCTGGAGGCACCCGAATCAATCCATCAAGAGTCATCACCCTGCACAATATTTATTTCAGAAATCATAGCAACAAAATGAATTGGTTCATTTAAAGCTACAAGTGCAACCTTACCTTGGTTAGTATCAAACTTTGGTTGATCCTTCTTCCCTTTCTTGTTCTTTGAAGGGCAATCCCTCTTGTAGTGAGCTCCGCTACATATCCAACAAGACACCGTGTTTCGCTTCTTATTTGTAGCATTCTTGGGTTTAGAGTTGTTGTTGGATTTTCTTGTTCCGTTGGAACCACCAACCCCAACCATGTTAATAGTAGATTTTTGTCCATTGTTGTTTGAGTCATTTTCTTTATCTTTTTTCCTTATTTTCTTGAGCCCGGATATTCTCCCCAACTAAGAGGTGATTTGCCAATTGTTCCATGTTTATGTCCTCTTTTTATGTTTTAAGGTGTTTTTAGTGTCCTTCCAAGAGGGTGGTAATTTATCAATTATGGATGCAACCGCAATGGACTCATCCATTGCCATCCCGTGAGCACGGATTTGGTTTAAACTATGGTAAATCTCATGAAATTGTTCCATGACCGGACGTTCATTAGTAACCTTAAAAGAATTAAAATTGCTAACAAGAACTTTCTTACTTGATGCGTCCTTGGCGATGTACTTCGCCTCCAAAGCGTCCCAAAGGTCTTTGGCACTATCTACATTTTGGTAGAGATCGAATAGGGGGTCGGATAGAGTGTTCAAAATATGCCCTCGGCATATGTATTCATCGTTCTCCCACTTTGTCCTCTTCCGTGTTGTTGGAGCCGGTTCCTCCTCGCCCTCCTTAGGATAAGGAGGCATAGGTGTGGTAAGAAATTATACCACGTTCAAGATAGTCAAAAGAAAATGGAACTTCTTATGCCACCTGCGAAACCCCACACCCTCGCACTTCGTCAACTTTTGGAAGTTCATCGTCAAGTCTTTTAGTGTAGACATTCTTGCAAAAATTGAATTAGTAGCTTGTTAGTGATGAGCAAGGATGATGATGATGATAGACCCTCCAAGGCGTGGAAATACACTTTCCTACTAATTCAACTCGCCCCTAATAGACCACCGAGTTACCACGAATGATTAGTGAGATACAACGGAGAACAAATAATCTTACACTCTAGTGATCTCAAGAGTATAAGAACAAAAGGAATTGTGTTTGTTTGTATTTAGTCACACTTCACAAAATTAGCTAGAGATTATAAAGTGGTAGCAAGTTGAAGTGAGTATAACAATTTCAGATTCTTGTGTGTACTCAACAATGAACTAAGGCCCCTATTTATAGGCCAATAATGAAGTGCAATCAGCTTCAAAAAGCTGATCAAACTCCCCATTCAAACCTCATAAAATCAAATTATGGAGTTCAATGTACATTAAACATCCATGAGGATTCCTTGCAACAATGCAAAACCTCCAACTTCTGATTTTAATCCTCATTAGTACTGGATTAAGTCAGTAATAAAGCCGTTAAACATGCATTGACACGTTCAAAGAATCCAAGGCAAAGTATCCAAGAATTCGTAAAATTGCACGAATTTTTCCAGTAGCAAATCGCGAGTCGCGAAGAGACATTGCGAGTCGTGACTTGGCTCTGTCGTGGGCTCGTGATTTTGGCTACTTCCAGAAACTTTTCATGAGTCGTGAGGTAGCCTCGTGACTCGCGAGGTACCTATAGACTCGTTTCTATTTTCCTTATACACTTAGTTCATTGTTCAAGCCCATTTAGTCATAAATGTTCCAACAGTTTTTAGCTCAAATAGTCATGGATGTAATTTTTCATACACCGTACTTGTTTATTGTTATTCTATAAAAGTTAAAATAATGCATCTTAATTTACCCCCTTAACGAAATCCTTAACTTAATTTTTTTTAATTTATCAAAAGATAAATGAGGTCATTTCAAACTCAGTTTGTTATTCTATTTTGCGTAAGTAATTCATTTGTTTTAATAAACAAATTATTCATTTTTATTTCTAGCTATCACTCATGGAATATTGACGGTACCCACCATTCTAATAAAACAAGTATTGCTTTGGATTATTAATTTAAGCATTGCGTCATATTTATTTTAGTTCAGAAAGTATATGAACTTATCCTTTTAATTTATCAAAATAAATAATTATTGCTAATTTGTTGGTAATATCATAGGATTTTATTTACATCTATCTTGTTCAAGATAATTTTCCCTATCACGGCACAATTCACCATTGTTAATGTAGGGATTATCATAAACTTTTAAGGTTTTAAATTTATAAAAGTTGTTTTGTGAATGGGTTTCCATAATGCTATGATTTAACTTATTTCAACTATGTTTTTCAAAAACTATCTTCGGAGAATTTTTTTTACTTCATAGATAGATAAATATTTATGTTTTCTTTGCAGGCAAAAAACCATCGTTTAATTCCATTGAAATAATTAAAGTATCTAACATTTCTAGCAAAAGGTGTAGCATAATACCTAAAAGCACTATCAATGGCTCGGATATGGATAGTGATAGTGATAGTGATAGTGATGAGGTTGGTAATGGATCAGGACCACCTATTTTTCAGGTAAGTATAAATCTGAAATATTGATGTTGGAAATGCAGTGATTACCTGATATCAATGAGCCATATGACAATTTATAATTCACAAGTTTATCCAACTTACTGAAGGAAATTGTATATGTTTTAGATCCACAAGGTTGCTCATCAAGGATGCATTAACCGAATTCGATCCATGCCACAAAGTCCACAAATTTGTGCTACTTGGGGGACAAGCGCGAAGCTACACTAGGGCTGGGAGGGGTCCGGCACCCGTAAGTCATATATATGAGCCTTAGTTTTATTATATGGCCTAGGCAGATTTTTTTAAAATATATTAAATAACTATTTTATTATTTTACCTTATTGATTAGCAAACTCGTATTTTGTAAATTTGTTCTAAGGTAAAATTCTCCTATTTGATTGATGATTTTTGCTAGTTTCAAAGTTATTGCTAGTGAAAAAAACCTTATCTGCTCCGCTATTTTAGGCATTATCTGCTCCGCTACAACCCCGCAGCAGCATTGAACGGAGCAGATAATCAATTATTATCTGCTCCGCTATTTTACAAATAAAGGAGCAGATAATGATTATCTGCTCCGCTATTTCCCAAATAGCATAGCAGATAATATGTATTTAATTATTTTTTTAAAATTTGCGATTCCTAATCAAATGTATCTAAAATCTAATCCTTCAATATAAATTTAAAAGAATCCTCATACATTCAATCCATATGAATATATTTTGCATCAAATCAGAACATTACATCAAATTATAATTATACTCTGTATTACGAAGACCAAAAGAAATTATATTTACAAGCAACGTACAAAATGTCAGAAACAAGTGGAATGCACAAAACATAAATTAATCTGCACCCCTTTCACACAAGTAGAAGTCCTCTAGTTATAATCAATTTGTATAAGTTCGAAAAGTTAGCTAAGACAAGAAAACAAAATTAACAAAGAAATACTAGGCATTGAAAGCAAGCTAAGGGCAAATTAAACCATGTCATGCACGAGGTGAGGATCAACCGATCAAGACAGCAACCAAGAAGCAAATAGAAATTGCACCTGCAACAAAGCAATGTAGCAAAATAATATGTTGGTGCTAGTTAGAGAATTGCCGATTACATAAAAAAAAGTAAATGTGTAATAGAAGAACCTGAAACAATTATCGATGCTCAAGTATAATTATTGGTGAAGAAGCAAGCAAATTTGTCTCGAACTACGTTGATTTCAGTTGTGGTAAAAGCCTCCTCCCGTGGAGTATTCAAAATCTAAAACAAAATAAATCTCCCAAATAATAAGATAATTTTTATTCATGTCCTAAAATATTCATGCAAGCAATTTATGACTTATTTGCATCACTTTAGGCAACAATAGAGCATTTAATTTTGGAATCAAAACTAGCTAAATAGGTCATTTTTGGCTTGTTTTGAGTGTTTTTGCTCACATATTCACACCAATCAACCTATTTCTTGTTTGTAAGGTCTATTAATTGCCTAAAACACTAATGTAAGCAATTTATGACTTATTTGCATCTTTTTTGGATAAAATAAACCATTTTAGAATCAAAACTAGCCAAATAGGTAATTTTTGGCTTGTTTTGGGAGTTTTAGTTCCCATATTCTCACCAATCAACCTAATTCTTGTTTTTAAAGTATATTTATGTCGTAAAACATTAATATAACCATTTAATCACTTATTTGCATCATTTTGGGCTGAAATAAGGCATTTCAGAACAAATACAACCTAATAGATCAATTTTGGCTTGTTTTGGGTGTTTTTGTTCCCACATTCGCACGAATCAACCTAATTCTTGTTTTTAATGTCTATTTATGTCCTAAAACATTAATATAACCATTTATTACTTATTTGAATCATTTTGGGCAGAAATAAGACATTTATCAACAAAAACTAGCATAATAGGTCATTTTTGGCTAGTTTTTGGTGTTTTTGTTGCTATATTTGCACCAATCAACCTAATTCAGTTTTTTAAAGTCTATCCTAAAACATTCATATAACAATTTTATCAATTATTTGCATCATATTGGGCGGATATAGGGCATTTCGGAATAAAAACTAGCCTAATAGGTCAATTTTGGCTTGTTTTGGGTGTTTTTGTTCCCACATTCGCACTAATTAACCTAATTCTTGTTTTTAACGTCTATTTTTATCCTAAAACATTAATATAACCATTTTAATACTTATTTGCATCAATTTGGGGAGAAATAGGGCATTTATAAACCAAAATTAGCATAATAGGTCATTTTTGGCTTGTTTTTTGTGTTTTTGTTCCCATATTTGCACCAATCAATCTAATTCTTGTTTTTAAGGTCTATTCATATCCTAAAACAGTAATATAACCATTTTATTACTTATTTGAATCATTTTGGGTAATAATGGGCATTTCGGAACAAAAACTAGCCTAATAGGTTAATTTTAGCTTGTTTTGGGTGTTTTTGTTCCTACAATCGCACCAATCAACCTAATTCTTATTTTTGACGTGTATTTATGTTCTAAAACATTAATATAACCATTTGATTTCTTATTTCTATCATTTTGGGAAGAAATAGGGCATTTCGGAACCAAAACTGGCCTAATAGGTCAGTTTTGGCTTGTTTTAAGTGTTTTCGTTCCCATATTCACACCGATCAACCTAATTCTTATTTTTAAGGTGTATTAAGTTCTAAAATATTCATGTAAGCAATTTACTACTTTTTCAACATACAAAAAGAAGTTGATGTATGCATACCTTTTCCACATCATTCACGTCTGTGTAGCAAGATACTATGTCATACATGAATCTCATCACATAATATCCGCAATTGACACCATTTTCTTGTTGTGCACACTTGGGTTGGATGACATACATTAAACAAATATCTCAAAATTAGTGAAAGTTCATAACTTCAACTAATTCATACATTTTTAAGTACTAAACTATTTAGTTTACCTTTACTGATTTCCAATGTGGATTATCGTCAGACAAATAGAAAACACTACTTCCACGCAATTTCCTCAGCACACTGGCAGTTTCATATTACAAATAATGTATAAAAAAAACATACATCTCATGTATATATTGAACGTAACCAAAAATTACAAATAAATTTACCTATTCAATAAAGATTTGATTAGTAAATTGCGAATTGGATGCCGACGTACAGAATCAAATTGATATATTGTGTAAGTTGAAGGGCATATAACTAAGAGCAACCAATGGTGGCTACAATCACAAAAGTTAGAGTTAATAATCAATAGAAGTACAACAATAAAATAACTATTAAAAATTCATCGGCTGTTGTGGTCAATTTTACCTAACCTGAATACATGTTGAAAGCTGAGAAGCAAGTAAAGCCGAGAGGCAGAGATGCAGGTCAACATCAGAAGGATCTAGAAGAAGGGACGAGTTTAAATTTGAAGTGAAGGAACAAGTCAAAAGCCAGCTTGCATAAGGAGAGGCAGGCGTGTGCTGATGTGGCATGAAGAAGTCATCACTCATGGTCACACGCATCCCAAGAAAGTAGAGAGTTGTTGTGACGACCCGACTCGCTTAAACCGGCGCGGAAGAAACCGACGAGTCGAATTGTCGATCTAACAAACAAACTTACTTAAACTTTAAAACAAAACCTCAAAATTATTATTACTATAATCCAAAAGTACAATACCCACAGGTTTATACAACACTAAACCCAATGTAATCAACACTAAAATGTAACTCCAAATACTATCAGAGTTAGAATATACGGAATACATAAACTAAACGTCCAAACTAAAAACATAATACAGTCTAAGATAGGAAAACAACGGCACTCACCCAACCCAAAGCTAAGCAACACCGTCATCATCAGAGTTACCTGAAAATTAACAACAGTCCACTGTCAGTTGCGAGTAACATAACAGTCCCACCCTAACATGGATACACATAATCATAGAATAAACCAAACAATCATATCAGACTAAACATCCAATATACGACATAATCATCATGATAACAAATAACATAAACTTTAACCATCTTTTAATTATTCAAACTTATCATTAATTAATCTTTGTAGCTACCATTTACATTTTGGACCGGACTATGCACGTACGAACGCATCTTATGTGAACGAACTTTCCTACTATGCCAGGAATGAGAATCTTACTCCCAAACCCATGAACCCCATCTTACGGAAATTCATATCAAAAGACAACATAGCAAGTATACATTATCCCAATACCGCGCTTAGGATAGGGGCAATGTCTTAACCCAAGTCTTAGAATCTTACTCCAAGATTAGGCGTCTAAAAGTAAACTTAAGCTATCTTTACATCTTTACAACTTTGTTATTCTCAAGATCGCTTTTTACGCCTTTTCTTGAGTCTAACCATAAACATTACCACTTCTTTAATCAATCTTTATCGATTCTTTAACTTTCTTTAAACCTTTCTTTAAGCTTCCTTTAGAAAACTTTACTAAACTTCACTTATCTTTAATAAAATTTAAATAAACTTTAATAAACGTTACACTTTAAAGATTACAAGAATCACTTCAAGATTTCAAGATTCAACCAAGAACTCATCAAGAATTCAAAGAACTCATCAAGAACTCAACAAGAATTCAACTTCATACATATGACACACGAAAATCCCAATCAAAACATGCATCAAAACTTCACTTAAATCATACATAAACATGATCAACCTTAAGACTAACATGGAACATCATAACATGCATGAAAACTCAACAAAATATCATAAAAAGATCACCCAAATCAGCCCTATAATCAAGCATATCATGGCCAACAATCATCAACAATTCATCCAAACATGATCATTATCCTATAACTATAGTATTCAAATTAAGGTAGAAAAGCATGTTACCTTAATTACTTGAATGCAAAAACGATAGAAAAACTTGCTGCCCGGAATACTTAAAATACACGGCCCAACCATGCAGAACACGGCACCACCACACGGCTGGATGACACGATCACGCACGGGCACCACGAACCACACGGCACCACCTCTTGTAGCACGGTATTCAACACGGCACGGCTGCACAACTGCACGGCCACAATCGAACCACCACACGGCTTCACACGAACCACTCTATGACACGAACCCAATCGAACAAACCCCAACATCAAACCCGAACTAGAAGTCTTGATCAATGAAAATGGAGATTGTTGTGTTTTTAGTCACTTAAAGATCATTAGTAATTTAATCTTTAAGTTTTGGAATTGGTTGGATGATGAACAAAAGATGGTGGAATTAAAGCCAAAAATGGCGTGTGAAGTATGGAGAAATGGAGAGTGTGTTTGCTTTTGATTTGATGAGCAAAGTGTGTTTAAGATGGCAAATGAGTTCTAAAGCCTTACAGACTCTTCTATTTATAAAAGTGGTTAATGTGTGAACATGAAGCAAGTGGCAAAATTAAGCCACTAAACAATAGGGGGCCAGTTTTACAAGGCTTAAAATGGGCTTTGGTGATCACTTGGGGTAATTGCACTCATGCATGACTAATCATGCCTAATTTGCATTTGGCCCAAAAATTAATTAACTAATTAGAAAATTAAATATTAAAATTCTAATTAATTAAATTAATAATAAAATAAATAATAAAACAACCATTCATAAAATAAAATAGAAATAAACGAAATTATTCAAATAAAATAAAAATAAATAGTCCAAATAAATTTGGACCATACATAAAAATAACATAAATAGAGAAATAAATCAAAACAGAAATACCAATAAACTGGGTCGTTACAACCTCCCCTCCTTAAAGAAATTTCGTCCCGAAATTCAAGGCAAAGGAGATTACTCACCCGCAAACAACTCCGGGTACTTCTGCCTCATGGACGCCTCTGTCTCCCAAGTCGCCTCCTTATGGTGTTGATTTCTCCACAACACCTTGACTAGCTGAACTTGCTTACGCTGGAGGGTCCTCACTTCGCGATCCAAGATCTGAATTGGTCGCTCGAACGTTAGATTCGGCTCAAACGTGGCCGATTCCACTGGAATGATGTGGGTAGGATCATGTACATATTTCCTTAGCTGGGAACATGGAACACATCGTGAACATTAGACAAACATGGCGGTAATGCCAACTGATATGCCACCTCCCCAACTAGTTCTAGTACCTCATAAGGTCGCACAAATTTCGGTCGGAGTTTCCCCTTTTGGCCAAAGCGAGCAACTCCCTTGAATGGTGAAACCTTAAGCAAGACTCTGTCACCTACCTCAAATGTCAGTGGTCTACATCGGTTATCGGCGTAGGACTTCTAACGACTCTGCGCGGCCTGCATCTTAGACCGAATGACTCAGACCTTCTCTAAGGTATCTCGTACCATCTCAGGTCCCAAAGCCACAGTATCACTGATATCATTCCAACAAATTGGACTCCGACATTTCCTGCCATACAAAGCCTCGTACAGAGCCATATCAATGCTGGAGTGATAACTGTTGTTATATGAAAACTCTACCAAGCAGAGCATACGCACCCAAGACTGATGATACTCCAGAGTACATGCTCACAACATATCCTCCAGAGTCTGGATGGTCCTCTCAGTCTGGCCATCCGTCGCAACGTGAAATGTGGTGCTCAGCTTCAACTTCGTCCCAAAGGCTTCCTGAACTAATTTCCAGAAACGAGACAAGAATCTCGGATCATGATCATAAACTATCTCCCTCGGAACTCCGTGAAATCGGTAATGTCCTAGGTATAAGCCTCTGCCAGGCGCTCCATTGACCAGGTCATCTTCATCAGTATGAATCTAGCGACCTTGGTCAACCTATCCACTATTACCCAAATGGCGTTCATACCATTACAGGTAGGTAGGCTAACCACGAAATCCATAGATCCCGACTCAAATTTCCAAGTCAGAATCAGTAGTGGCTGCAAAAGACCTCCAGGTCTCTGATGCTCGATCTTAACCTTCTGACAGTCTAAACATCGAGCTACGAACTCTGCTACATCCCGCTTCTTCTTAGGCCACCAGAACTGGCCCTTAAGGTCCTTGTACAACTAGTTACCTCCAGGATGAACAGAGTAGGGCGAGTTATGTGCCTCAAACATGATACTGTTCCGAAGATCAGAACTGTCCGGTACACACCACCTCCCTTGAAATCTTAGACTACCGACGGAAGAGATCTCGAAGCCAACGGCTCTTCCTTGCCGCAAGGCCTCTCGAATCCTAGTCAACTGCAGATCATTCTTCTGACCCTCGCGCAATTCCTGAAATAATTCAGGCTCGGCACTCATAGATGTCAGATGAAATCTGACGGAGCTACGACTTCTACTAAAGCTCAATCGATTCTTGCGACTCAATGCGTCAGCGACTAAGTTTGCCTTGCCTTCGCAATAATTAAGCGCCAGGTCGTAGCCCTTAATAAGTTCAAGCCATCTTCATTGCCTCATATTGAGGTCTTTCTGAGTGAAGATGTACTTGAGACTCTTATGATCCGTGAATACCTTACACGAACCACCATAGAGATAGTGCCTCCAAATCTTAAGCGCGAAAACTATAACTGCTAGCTCCAAGTCATGCGTGGGGTAGTTACGCTCATGCACCTTCAGCTGCCTCGATGCATAAGCGATGACCTTCCCACCTTGCATCAACACACATCCTAGGCCACTCTTAGATGCATCACTATAGACCTCGAAATCCTCCTCATCGTTCGGAAGGGTAAGAATAGGAGCAGAAACTAATCTCTGTTTCAGCTGCTGAAATGCTTGCTCGCAAGCCTCCGTCCAAACGAATCGGACCTCCTTCTGTAGGAGACTAGTCAATGGCCTAGCAATCTTGGAGAAGTCCTAGATGAATCGTCGATAGTATCCGGCCAAACCCAGAAAACTGCGAACCTCCGCCACATTTTTCGGGCTACTCCATTCAACTACAGCCTTAACTATTGTCGGGTCTCCGTAATGCCTTCCTTGCTAATAACGTGACCCAGAAATGCTACTTCGCGAAGCCAGAACTCACACTTAGAGAGCTTCGCGAACCACTTATTCTTTCTTAATATCTCTAGCACTATCCAGAGATGCTCTGCATGCTTAGACGCGTCTCTCGAATAGACTAGGATATCGTCTATGAAGACTACGACACACTTATCGAGTAAGTGATGAAAATTCCGGTTCATCTGATCCATGAACACGGCTGATGCGTTAGTGAGGCCAAAGGGCATCACCTCAAACTCGTAGTGGTCGTATCTCGTACGAAAAGCGGTTTTCGGGATGTCTTCTTTCTTGACTGGAATCTGATGATATCCAGATCGAAGATCTATCTTCGAAAACACTCCCGCTCCTCGTAACTGATCGAACAGGTCCTCAATCCTAGGCAACGGGTACTTATTCTTGATAGTTATCCGATTCAATTCTCGGTAGTCTATGCACAGGCGCATGCTACCGTCTTTCTTCTTCACAAAGAGCACAGGTGCTCCCCATGGAGAAACGCTCAGCCTAATGAAGCCCTTATCGAACAAATCTTGGAGTTGCGTCTTTAACTCCTGCAACTCCGATGGCGCCATCCGGTAAGGTGCCTTCAAAATAGGCGCTGCCCCGGGTGCTAAGTCGATATTAAACTCGACATCGCGCTCGGGTGGAACTCCCGGTAGCTCAGCAGGAAATACGTCTCTGAAATCCCTCGCTACAGGTATATCATCCAACAGACTATCCTCAGTCAAGTCCCTTACCTGACATAAGAACACCATATCGCCCTTCTGGCGAAATTTTCTTATTTTCAAGGCTGAGATTACCTTTACACCCTTCTTCAGAATGATCCCAGAATAGGTAATCCGATTGCCTTGCGATCCTCGGAATGTCACTGACTGGTCTCGGCAACGAATAACCGCTCGATACCTCGATAGCCAGTCCATGCCAAGAATGACATCGAACTCCATCAGCGGGAACCCCTTCAGATCAGCTGTCGCCTGCTCTCCAGCTATAACGATGGGCACTCCTCGGAACTCTCGCTGAAAAACAAAATCCTCTTCAGAAGGGAGAGTTATGATCGAACTAACAGGGGAACTGCCACAAAGATTAGACCTCGAGGCAAAACTACTAGCCATGAAAGAAACTGTGGCACCAGAATCAAATAAAACATAAGCTAATAAACAAGAGACAAGAAATCTACCTGAGACTACATCTGGCTGGACCTCTGCCTTTGCCTCAGTCATATAGTAGACTCGGTTCTTCACTGGAGTCTTAGCCGGTTCTGGAAGTTGCTTGGTCTCGGTGCCTGGCTTCTTCTCGGGGCAGACTGACGCCTTGTGGCCTTCCATCCCACAGATGAAACATAAAATGGGTGTCCCGTCGCAACGCTTCCTTGGATGGAAGTCCTTGCCACATCCTCTGCATCTCAAACTCCCTGATCCCTGAGACGAACTAGTGGTCGGAGGGGTACTGCTAGGAGCACTGAACCGGGGCTTCTTAAATGATGGCGACTTCACCGGGGTCGTGGTCCTCTTCTTGCTCGCATCCTCCTCGATGACAGACGTCTGGATCTCAAGTGCTACCTCGTAAGCTCGTAGTAATGTCTTCGCTCCACTACTGATCACATGGTCGCGAATCCTCGGATCTAGCTTCTTGATGTAGCGCTTCACCCGCTCCTCCTATAATGGTACTACCGATGTAGCGAATCTCGACAACTCGGTGAACTTATTGGTGTAGGCCTGAACAGTCATCTTACCCTGAGCGAGAGTAAGAAACTCCTCCTGTTTCTGCTACTGTAACTCGTCGGGGTAGAACCTCTCCTGGACCTTAGCTACAAACTCGGTGATAGTCTGTATTTATTTAGTATTTTTCGTAGTTTTTATTAATTTATTTTCTATTTTTATTTAGTTTTTGTTAGCATTTTTAGGCTTTTTTAGCTTAGTTTTACTTTTGTAGCCCCCTTTCCCCTTTTCTATGTGATTTCCTCTATTTTGCCTTGTTTCTGCGTTTTCTTCCCTTTTTGCAGGTCCCGAGTTGATTTCGGAACCCGAGGAAGCGAACCGGGAACCTCGAGGAAACCACAAGTCCTCTATGCTTGTTGGTGCTAAAAAACAGGGCCTCAGCGGGCGCTGGAAATCCCTCAGCGCCCGCTGGGATGAATCATGGTGAATGCTGAAAGTCAGTAGCATGGAAGGTGGCCTCAGCGGGCGCTGGGAATTTCTCAGCGTCCGCTGATATGGATTTTGTGTTCAAATATTTTGCAAGGAAAAAAAGGCAGAAGGCCTTCTATGCCATGGCAGCGGCCGCTGATGGATTCCAAGCGGCAGCTGATTTTGCAGCCTCCAGTAATCACAAGCACCAAGAGAAGACAGCGGCCGCTGACCATTTTTCAGCGCCCGCTGTCCCCTCCCCTGTTTTGAGGCAGTAGCACTCCCAGAGTTGGCAGCGGCCGCTGACCCCAACTCAGCGCCCGCTGCCATTAGTCTTCCAAGCACTGCAGGCCTACTGATATAGGTGTCAGCGGGCGCTGTCATCGCCTCAGCGCCCGCTGAACTGGCTCTGCTCGTTTTTTTTAGCTTATTTCTTTTATTTTTGGGAGAAGTATATATACCTTTTTACTCCCTTTTTGAAGGGGGATGACATTTTTATGATATTTTCAGAGTATTAACCTAAGTTTTTAGTAGTTTCTCTCCTTTCTCTCTCCTAAATTTCCATAGATTTTCATTTCAAGTCTTAGATAAATTGTAGAAGTTCATACTTTTGATTGGGAAATTACATTGATCATCACATTGTTCTACTTATTGATATTGAAACTTCACTTGTAACATCTCTCTACTCTTTCCATATTTATTTGCACTTAGTTGATTATTTCCTTGATGTTTTTATGATTGTTTATTGTTAAATTCCATAGTTTGTCCTTATTTTCATGCTTGGTGTTAGTTTTAATATGTTCATTATGTTTTCCTTATTTGTTCTAGCCATGTGTGAGTAGTCTCATTGCTAGGGTTTGGGGTGAAACCTCCCAAAATCCTCCATGTTATGTTTTAGTCATTTCTTGGTCTTGGTTGTGTTAATGTCGGTACCGAAGGTTCGTTGATGTTGAGTCTTATGTTTAGATAGCATTAGATTCTTAGGAGAATCCCCACCTAAGGACCGAATGGTGAACGTGGGTGATGACTCCCTTCGCCCGATTGATGGAAGCACCACGAAAGTTGGGCCTTCGATCAAGGGAAAGTTAACGGTCTTCGTGATTTTTTGCTTAGGACTTGTTAGATGTGTCGCTGCACGAAAGTGAGTTGTATATGTCTTTCCGGTCATCGTCCTAGCTCGAAAGAGTGGTACGATCATAGAACGACCTCCCCTTATCCATGACCTAAGTCTAAGTTTTGACCGATCCATAATTCATGGTGGTGTCGAGTCGTTAATCCCCTAACCTTAGTATTTATTTCCTTGTTTTAGACCCCTATTTTAGTATCTTGTAGTTAATTGACTTCCAATCTTTGAATCTAATTTCGACTTAGCTTGTCTATGCTCATTGTCTTTGGTCAACAAACGTTATTCTCTAGGATTCGACCCTTACTTGCCCTTACTAGCATTAGTAAGCCCGAGTTAGGAAATTTACTTTTGGTAGGCTCGACGACGGCCTATCAAATTTTGGCGCTGTTGCCGGGGACTAACGGAATTTGTTGCTATAGATTTACTTGAGTTTGACTGGACTTTGTCTTCTATTATTTCATTTGCTACCTGATTGTGTGAATTGTTATTGCTAACGTGTTTGTTTAGCAGTTTATGACACACAGGACTCGTAGCTTACCAGTCTCCCCATTAATCCCAGAAATCAACCGTTACTTGAGGGATCTGAGAAAGGCTACTAGTGCGCAAAACATTGAGCAACTCGAATTTGAGTTGCAATCAAAGTCACCTGGTAGTCCTTGTTCTATTTCTTCAGTCATGGCTGATACGCCACCACCTCCACAACAGACAATGAGGGATTTCCGCCACCCGGAATCCTTCGAACTTCGTAGCGGGATTGCTTTGCCCGCTACGGCTGCAAATCATCATGAATTTTCACCACATCTCATCCGGATGGTGAAAGATTCACAGTTTGGGGGAAACTCGACCGAGTGTACTTTCTCTCATCTCGACAACTTTTTGGAACTGTGCTCCACAGTCAAGCACAACAATGTTCAACCCGAGTTTATACGGATGCACATGTTCCAATTTTCATTAACTGATAAGGCTAAGCACTAGATTCGCTCACTCCCCGAGGGATCCTTGACTACATGGGATGCTATCACCAAAGCATTCCTAGAAAAATATTGTCCTCCAGAGAAAACTTCGGAAATGAGGAGAAAAATATCGGGTTTTTCTCAAGAGGAGGACGAAACTCTCGGGGAAGCATGGGAGCGCTTTAAAGAACTCCTCCGCTCATGCCCTCACCATGGCTATAGTGATGGCATAGCCTACATGACATTTTACGATGGTCTTAATCCTGTTTCCAGGGGTCACTTGGACTCCGGTACGAGTGGTAGGTTGATGAAGGTCCCTCTATTTGAAGTTAGGCCAATGATCGAGGAGGTTGCTAAACAGTTCTCATGGGGTGGGTCGAGACGTGTTGTTCCCAAGGCAACATCTCGATCCGATCAAGGTCTTGACGATGTTAATGCTCTTTTGGATTTCTTGACACGGAGACTTGAGAAAGCACATTTTGCCGCCTCAAGTTCTGAATCCCAGCCTTCTCTTTCTTGCGACATGTGTGGCGGAAACGACCACCTGTCTTCTTATTGCAGTTCCTTGATGGAGCAAGTCTCTATGATGGGAGCACGGAATGATCCGTTCTCTAACACTTACAATCCCGGTTGGAAAGATCACCCCAATTTCAGCTGGAAGAACAATAATCAACAACAACCACCGTATCAACAACCATACCGCCAACAACAACCATATCAACCGAGGGACCAACAAGCTCCAGCACCTTATCGCCCTCCAGGTTTCAATCAGGGTCCTTCTCCTCAAAGGCCACCATATACCTCTCCCGTTCCTAAGAAATCTAGCCTTGAGACAGCTTTAGAGACCTTTATACAGCATCAGACCAAGGCTAATTCAGATAGTGACCGAAAAATGAACGAGATGAGCACTTCGATCAATCAACTGCAAACTCATAATAAAATGATCGAAACTCAACTTGCTCAAATAGCACAACAAGTTGGGAATTCCAATAATCCTTCAAGTTCTCAATTTCCAGGGCAACCGATCACTAATCCGAAGGAACAAGCAAAGGCAATAACACTGCGATCGGGTAAGGATTATGCGGGTCCATCCATGGTTTTAGATGAGGGTGCCACAAAAGTGAGTAAAGAGGCAGTTGTTGACGATATGTCAATTGATTTTGAGAGCGGAGCGCATGAGAGTGAGCCACAAAGTGAGGATAGTGTTGCGCCTCCAAAAGAAAATATTGTTGTAAAAGCACCGATGAAACCGTATGTGCCACCGGTTCCTTTCCCCCATCGGATCGTTGAGAAGAAGTTAGGCGAGAAATTTCTAAGTTTCTCGAGGTCATGAAGGGTCTTCAAGTAAACATCCCTTTTCTTCATGCTTTGTCCCAAATGCCGGCTTATGCCCAGTTCTTGAAGGAACTTCTCTCGAACAAGAGCAAATTAGAGGAGCATGCCACCATTTCACTTCCTATGGAGGTGAGTGCTATTCTTCAGAACAAGCTTCCCGAGAAGCTTGGTGATCCTGGCAGTTTCTCTATACCGGTGAAAATCGGTGATCATCAAAGCAAAAATGCTCTATGTGACTTGGGAGCAAGTGTGAGTCTTATGCCTTTGACTATGGCCCACAAGCTCAATATGGGTGGCTTAAAGCCCACAAAAATGTCTATTCAGGTTGCCGATCGCTCGGTAAGATTACCTCTAGGAGTTCTAGAAGATGTCCCGGTGCAAGTGGGACGAGTTTTTATCCCTTGTGATTTTGTCATAATGGATATGGAGGAAGATGCCAAGGTCCCCTTGATATTGGGGAGGCCTTTCTTGAAAACGGCGGGCGCCGTTATCGATGTGAAGGATGGTCGTTTGAGTCTAAATGTCGGGGATGAAAAGATCACTTTCTCATTCTCAAAAGAAATGAAAATGTCTATTACGGATGCAATCCTTCGCATCGACACCATCGATACTACTACGATGGAATTTTCTGAAATGATCGAGGTCGCAGACCCATTGCGATCAATGATCTCTGACGGAGCGGTCTTCAACACTGATGAAAGCCGGGGGTATAAAAAAATTCTTGATGGCACCCCAGTTAGCACTGATGCTGAGCTCGAGATCCTCCGGGTCGAGGGTAAGGAGGAGAGGACTACGCCTCCTCCAAAGGTAGAGTTGAAACCTCTTCCCTCTTTACTTAAGTATGTTTTTCTGGATGCCGATGAGGCTTATCCCATTATTTTTGATGCTAAACTCGACGACACTTCTCTTGACAAACTCTTGGTTGTTTTGAGAAAATATAGAAGTGTCATCAGGTATAACATTTCCGACATTAAAGGAATAAGTCCCACCCTCTGCATGCATCGTATATTGCTTGATGACGATCATGCCTCCTCGATTGAACATCAGCGAAGGTTAAACCCTTCAATGAAGGAAGTCGTGAGAGGTGAAGTTATTAAATTGCTTGACTCGGGCATAATCTACCCTATCTCAGATAGTAAGTGGGTTAGCCCGGTTCAAGTAGCCCCTAAAAAAGGAGGCATGACTGTCATTAAGAACGAGAAGGGTGAAACTATCTCGACAAGATCGATTACGGGTTGGAGAATGTGTATTGATTACAGAAAACTAAACAAATCAACCCGTAAAGATCACTTTCCCCTTCCGTTCATTGATCAAGTTTTGGAGAGATTGGCTAATCATAGCCGTTATTGCTTTTTGGATGGATTCTCGGGATTTTTCCAAATCCCGATTCATCCCGATGATTAGGAAAAAACCACGTTTACATGCCCCTTTGGTACCTTTGCATATCGAAGGATGTCGTTTGGGCTATGTAATGCACCTTCGACTTTTCAAAGGTGCATGATGGCTATTTTTTCTGACATGCTAGAAACATCCATAGAAGTTTTTATGGATGATTTCTCTATTTGTGGTTCGTCTTTTGACACCTGCCTTGCTAACTTGGTGAATGTGTTGAAACGGTGTCAAGAGGCGAACTTGGTTCTAAATTGGGAAAAATGCCACTTCATGGTCGAAGAGGGCATTGTTCTCGGGCATGTAATTTCATTTAGGGGCATCGAGGTCGATAGGGCCAAGGTTGATGTCATTGAGCGTCTCCAACCCCCCACCACTGTCAAAGGGGTTAGGAGTTTTCTTGGACACGCGGGTTTTTACCGTCGTTTTATAAAAGACTTCAAAAATGTCCAAGCCCTTGACCCAATTATTGCATAAGGATGCCCCTTTTGTGTTTTCTAATGATTGTTGTGTAGCATTTCAGGAACTGAGACAAGCTCTAGTTACTGCTCCTATCATTCAGCCCCCGGACTGGGAGCTTCCTTTTGAGCTAATGTGCGATGCATCAGACTATGCTGTAGGTTCGGTGCTCGGACAACGGAAGGACGGCAAGCTGCATGCCGTCTACTACACAAGCAAGACTCTAGATGAAGCTCAACGCAATTATGCCACTACTGAGAAAGAGCTTCTTGCAATTGTCCATGCCATGGAAAAATTTAGGTCTTACTTGGTCGGTTCCAAAGTCATAATCTTCACCGACCACTCAGCCTTGAAGTACTTAATGCCCAAGAAAGACGCTAAACCTCGGCTCATCCGGTGGATCTTGTTGCTACAAGAGTTTGATATTGAAATCCGAGACAAAGCCGGGGCCGAAAATGTTGTAGCCGACCATCTCTCTCGGTTACCTTTATGCGAGGAGGGTGAGGTCATTCCAATCAACGATTCATTTCTTGATGATCACCTCCTTGTTGCCTTGGCAATCCCTGCTCCTTGGTATGCGGACATTGTTAACTATCTTGCTTGTGAGATTATGCCCTCCGATTGGGGGTATCAAAAAAGGCGGCATTTCCTGCATGACGTTCGCCATTACTATTGGGACGACCCTCTTCTGTTCAAAAGAGGTGTTGATGGACTTTTTCGGAGGTGCCTCCCCGATGATGAGATTGCAAGTGTTATTAGCATGTGCCACTCTTCTCCTTGTGGAGGACACATGGGTGCTGACAAGACTACGTCGAGGATCTTGCAATCTGGATTTTTCTGGCCTACCATGTTCAAGGACACTTGAAGCATGGTGAAGGCGTGTGACCGATGCCAACGTACCGGCAATATTTCAAACCGTCATGAGATGCCCCTCAACAGCATTCTTGAACTTGAAATCTTCGATGTTTGGGGCATCGACTACATGGGACCCTTTCCCTCATCTTATGGCAACCAATATATTTTGGTCGCGGTAGACTATGTGTCTAAATGGGTAGAAGCCATTGCCTCGGTCACCAATGATGCAAAGGTAGTTATTAAGTTGTTTAAAACTATCATTTTCCCGAGGTTTGGTGTTCCCCGAGCTGTCATTAGTGATGGAGGATCACATTTTGCCAAGCGAACACTCCAATCCTTGTTCTCAAAATATGGTGCTAAGCATAAGGTTGCCTTGGCCTATCACCCTCAAACGAGCGGGCAAGCAGAAATTTCAAACCGGCAAATCAAAATGATCCTTGAAAAGACCGTCGATCGGTCTCGAAAAGATTGGTCAACTAAGCTCGATGACGCTCTTTGGGCGTATAGGACAGCATACAAGACTCCCATAGGCACAACCCCTTACAAGTTGGTCTATGGCAAGTCTTGTCACCTACCAGTTGAGCTCGAGCATCGCGCACATTGGGCGATCAAAGCACTCAACTTCGATCTCCAATCTGCGGGGGAGAAGCGGATGCTCGACCTGCATTTACTTGAGGAATTGAGGCTTGATGCTTACTATAATAACCCGAAATTTAGGGCCAGAAAATTTCGTGGTTATTAGTTTATTTTATGTAATTCCAAGTCCAAAGGGCCACTTAATTTTGGACAGTTTCTATTTTTTAGTCCATTCTGTTTCCTCAAATTGGGCCAAGGACCCAATTATTTCTCCTTTATTCCCCTTTGGCCGGCTCCCCCTTCATTATGTGCGCCAATGTGTAATTCCTTTTAATTTAATTAATTCATTATTGTTGATTAATTAGGTTAATTAAAATAAATAATTTAATCTTTTAAAAATCTATTCTAACAACCTAGTAACCAAGTCTCCCTTTTTAGCTCAACCTTCCCCCTAATTCTCTCCATCTACTCGGCACCCCCCTTTAGTAATTAGGGTTGTTTTTTTTTTCTTTCTTTCTTTCTCTCTTCTATAAATAGGACCTATGTAATTTAATTGTCCTTAATTGCAAAAGTTCATAAACCCTAAAATATAAACTTTTTCTCTTCCTCCCACTCTCTTTTTGGCCGTGCATAATATCACCAAGGAGGTGATTTTCTTTGGAAATTTTAGCGTAATCAGGTAACTTTGCTAACCCGTTTAATTCCGGAACAACCTATTCACATAGTTAATTAGGATTATAAGCATGAAAATTATAAAAAGAATTAGTATCATGTTAGGGTGTTTTTCGAACTACATGAAATTTATGTACATGTTATTTTTCTAGATTATTTTATATAGTTTCTTGAAATCTTTAATTGTTGAATAATTACTTGTATGAATTTATTTATTAATCAAACCTTGTTATTTCTTGATGAATTTTTCGTGGCCGTTTCTTTATTGTTTTATCATGAATCATGATTTATTTCGTGGCAAAATTCGTCCTTTTACTGCTTATAATAATTTAATCTTTCAAACCGGTAAAACTGTCCAGATTTGGTTTACGAATTATTCAAGATACTTAATCAATTCGTATGGCTACGAAAATTTAGGTGGAAGTGAATAATAGTATTTTACAGCTTGTGTTAAATTTTCTTAATTTTTAAAGTTCGTTTGCTATGGTAGAAAAATCTGAAACTGAATTCAGCCTAATCTGCTTTGTTAGTTATGAAATTCCTTAAAAATAGTAAAAGATGTTATTTTTGGACGAAAATTGTGCACGTTAAACCTTGAACCTATATTTAACTTTCATTAAAATTTCCAGATTATTCGAGGCCTTTTAATGTTGGTTCTTAATTTAATACTTTAAAATCAGATTGTGTAGGATATGGTGTTTTAAGGATAATTTTAATGTTTATTATAAAGTTCGCTATGATATTTATTGGTTATTGAATTTAATGTTTATTATAAAGTTCGCTTGTCTTCGGGAATACAGGGATGTTCCTATTGTGGTCTCGGGGGTACAGTTCGAAGCCAACCTGAAGGAGTTTCCTATGATCGAGTTCGATGTGATCCTAGGAATGGATTGGTTAGCCAAGCATCAAGCGACTTTTCGGTGTCAAGACCAGGCTGTCATCTTGCGTGGACCAAACGCAAGAAGGGTAACCTACGTCGGGAAACCGATGGGGAAGGGTTTGAAGATCGTGTCCGCCATGAAGATGCGCAGTCTGCAGCGCAAAGGTGAGACCGTATATCTATGTCAAGTTAAGGACATGACCAAGGAAGAACAGCTAGAAGCCATACCAGTTGTTCGGGAATATGCGGACGTGTTTCCAGAGGAGTTGCCAGGGATACCACAGGAAAGAGAAGTGGAATTCAACATCGATCTGGTGCCCGGAACTGCTCCAATTTCTAAGGCTCCGTATCGCATGGCTCCGGCTGAGTTGAAAGAACTGAAGACCCAGTTGCAGGAATTGATCGACAAGGGCTTCATAAGGCCTAGTGTGTCGCCATGGGGTGCTCCGGTATTGTTCGTAAAGAAGAAGGACGGCAGCATGAGGTTGTGCATAGATTACCGGGAGCTGAATAAAGTGACCATCAAGAATAAGTATCCTCTGCCCAAGATCGAGGATTTGTTTGATCAGTTGAAGGGAGCCAGTGTCTTCTCCAAGATTGATCTCAGGTCGGGGTATCATCAGATTCCAGTGAAGCCGGAAGATATACCGAAGACCGCGTTTCGCACTAGATATGGACACTATGGGTTCGAGGTTATGCCGTTCGGTCTGACGAATGCTCCTACAGTTTTCATGGACCAGATGAATCGGACCTTTCATCATCTTCTGGATGTGTGTGTGGTAGTGTTCATCAATGATATTCTTATCTATTCGAAGAGTGAACAAGATCACACTCAGCATCTACATCTGGTGCTAGGTATCTTACGGGCTCAGAAGTGGTTCGCAAAATTGTCCAAGTGCGAGTTTTGGCTCAAGGAGGTAGCCTTTCTAGGGCATGTAATCAATGCGGAAGGTGTCATGGTAGATCCAGCCAAGATTAAGGCAGTGGTTGAATGGCACAGTCCCAAGAATGTGGCCGAAGTCCGAAGTTTTCTTGGCCTAGCAGGTAAATTGAAGTATTTGATATAACTTTTGCAATGTCTATGCTAGAATACTTACCTGTGAATTTATATGTGTCAGGTTACTATCGGAGATTTGTGAAAGACTTCTCCAAGGTAGCGGCGCCTATGACCAAATTACTACATAAAGACTGCAAGTATGTGTGGACTGAGCAGTGTGAAGAAGCTTTTCAAGCTCTCAAGCAAAGCCTTGTGTCTGCACCTGTTCTTGCTTTGCCGACAGAAGGTGTAGGTTTCGAAGTTTACAGTGATGCGTCGAAGAAGGGTCTAGGCTGTGTTCTGATGCAAGAAGGAAGGGTGATTGCGTATGCTTCGAGACAGCTCAAGGTTCATGAGCAGAATTATCCTACTCACGACTTAGAGTTGGCGGCGGTGGTGTTCGCTTTGAAAACCTGGCGACATTATCTCTATGGGGCGACTTGCAAGTTGTTCACCGACCATAAGAGTCTGAAGTACATCTTCACTCAGAGGGAACTCAACATGAGACAGCGAAGGTGGCTCGAGTTAATCAAAGACTATGACCTCTCAGTTGACTATTGTGAAGGAAAAGCTAATAAAGTAGCTGATGCCCTTAGCCGTAAGGATCACCATTCATTCAACAGAGTGGCAGTATTACATAAGGAAATCTGTTCTGATCTTCGCAAAATGGAAGTTGAGATGGTTATGCCAGGTAGCACCCGAGTGTATCTGAGTGCTATGAGTGTCGAGCCCAGTTTGTACCAGGAGTTACGGGAAAAGCAGAAGGAAGACCCGCAACTCGAGAAGATTCGTGTAGCTAAACTTCAAGGCGAGGCAGAAGACTTCACGATTGAATCAGATGGCAGTATGAAGTTCCGTAACAGGTAATAGGGTTAAATGTCATAATGGACTATTTTCACCTTGTGGAAACTAATCTTTTGGCTCCGTAACAGGTGGTGTGTGCCCCGGAATTCAAATCTGAGGAACCGGATCATGGAAGAGGCTCACAATACTCCCTATTCAGTGCATCCAGGTGGCGGGAAACTCTATAAGGACCTAAGGGAATATTTCTGGTGGCCGAAGATGAAACAGGAAGTTGCGGAATTTGTCGCACGGTGTCTTACGTGCCAGAAAGTCAAGATCGAACATCAAAGACCAGGTGGATTATTGCAGCCATTGCCAATACCCACATGGAAGTTCGACTCCATATCCATGGATTTTGTGGTGGGTTTACCTACGACATCTACGGGTTTGGATACGGTTTGGGTTATCGTGGACCGTTTGACCAAGGTGGCTCGATTCATCCCTATGAAGATAACTTGGTCAATGGAGAAGATGGCAGAGGCGTACTCGAGAGAGATCATTCGGTTACATGGTGTGCCTAAGGATATCGTGTCTGACCGGGATCCCCGATTCTTGTCACGGTTCTGGAAGTCGTTGCAAGAGGCTTTCGGAACTAGGCTTAACTTGAGTACAGCGTTCCATGCAGCTACGGATGGGCAGACGGAACGAACCATCCAGACGTTGGAAGATATGCTCCGGGCTTGTGCATTAGATTTCCAGCAATCTTGGGTTAAATCATTGAGTTTGGTGGAATTTTCGTACAACAACAGCTATCATGCCAGTCTTAAGATGGCTCCCTATGAGGCTATGTATGGGCGTAAGTGTCGTAGCCCTACTTGTTGGAGCGACATCAGCGATGCTTTGGTGATTGGTCCCGATCATATTCGGGATACAGTAGAGCAGGTGAAGATCATCAGGGCGAGGTTACAGGCAGCCCAGAGCAGGCAGAAGTCTTATGCTGATCGTCGGCGGAAGCCGCTGGAGTTTGAGGTTGGAGACAAGGTGTTGCTGAAAGTGTCACCTACGAAGGGTGTGGTCCGATTTGGTCAGAAGGGTAAGCTGAGACCTAAGTATGTTGGACCATACGAGATCTTGGAACGTGTTGGTGAGGTTGCTTATCGGTTGGCGATGCCTCCGGATCTATCGAGGGTTCATGATGTGTTCCATGTGTCACAGCTACGGAAGTACGTCAACGATCCTTCTCACATTATTCCGGTAGAGTCATCAGAGATCGAGCCGAACTTGACCTTCGAGGAAAGGCCGGTTTCGATTATGGATCGCCAGGATCGGATGTTGCGTCGCAAGGTTGTGCCTTTAGTTAAGGTATTGTGGCGTAGTCAGAAGTTCGAAGAGGCTACCTGGGAGACCGAGGCTTCGATGAGGGATAAATATCCCGAGCTCTTCGAAGCAGGTATGAGGTCCTTTTCGTGTTTGCTTGTTGTTGCATGTTTTTGTTTCATGTTTGTTTTGTGTGTTTTTGCTTTGAGCTCCGTAAGTAAATTTCGAGGTCGAAATTTCTTTAAGGAGGGGTGACTATAATAACCCGAAATTTAGGGCCAGAAAATTTCGCGGTTATTAGTTTATTTTATGTAATTCCAAGTCCAAAGGGCCACTTAATTTTGGACTGTTTCTATTTTTTAGTCCATTCTGTTTCCTCAAATAGGGCCAAGGACCCAATTATTTCTCCTTTATTCCCCTTTGGCCGGCTCCCCCTTCATTATGTGGGCCAATGTGTAATTCCTTTTAATTTAATTAATTCATTATTGTTGATTAATTAGGTTAATTAAAATAAATAATTTAATCTTTTAAAAATCTATTCTAACAACCTAGTAACCAAGTCTCCCTTTTTAGCTCAACCTTCCCCCTAATTCTCTCCATCTACTCGGCACCCCCCTTTAGTAATTAGGGTTGTTTTTTTTTTCTTTCTTTCTTTCTCTCTTCTATAAATAGGACCTATGTAATTTAATTGTCCTTAATTGCAAAAGTTCATAAACCCTAAAATATAAACTTTTTCTCTTCCTCCCACTCTCTTTTTGGCCGTGCATAATATCACCAAGGAGGTGATTTTCTTTGGAAATTTTAGCGTAATCAGGTAACTTTGCTAACCCGTTTAATTCCGGAACAACCTATTCACATAGTTAATTAGGATTAGAAGCATGAAAATTATAAAAAGAATTAGTATAATGTTAGGGTGTTTTTCGAACTACATGAAATTTATGTACATGTTATTTTTCTAGATTATTTTATATAGTTTCTTGAAATCTTTAATTGTTGAATAATTACTTGTATGAATTTATTTATTAATCAAACCTTGTTATTTCTTGATGAATTTTTCGTGGCAGCTTCTTTATTGTTTTATCATGAATCATGATTTATTTCGTGGCAAAATTCGTCCTTTTATTGCTTATAATAATTTAATCTTTCAAACCGGTAAAACTGTCCAGATTTGGTTTACGAATTATTCAAGATACTTAATCAATTCGGATGGCTACGAAAATTTAGGTGGAAGTGAATAATAGTATTTTTACAGCTTGTGTTAAAATTTCGTAATTTTTGAAGTTCGTTTGCTATGGTAGAATAATCTGAAACTGAATTCAGACTAATCTGCTTTGTTAGTTATGAAATTCCTTAAAAATAGTAAAAGATGTTATTTTTGGACGAAAATTGGGCACGTTAAACCTTGAACCTATATTTAACTTTCATTAAAATTTCCAGATTATTCGAGGCCTTTTAATGTTGGTTCTTAATTTAATACTTTAAAATCAGATTGTGTAAGATATGGTGTTTTAAGGATAATTTTAATGTTTATTATAAAGTTCGCTATGATTTATTGGTTATTGAATTTAATTAATTAAAGATGTAATTTTTGGTATTGTTGTTCATGATTTTCGAGTGGTGTAAAATTTGAAGAGTAGTATTTTTTTTTATCATGTTTTAGGTTATTTATGTAATTAATTGTAATTTTTATGAATTTATTAAATTAATTGTATGACGATTGTATGAATTCATCTAATTATTGTGATTTTAACGGAAATGTCGAGTGACCCTAATTTATTTGGTCAATTTTAGTTTAATTTTGACTTATAATATTTTTAGGAATAATTGTTATTATAATTATAAACGTTACAATTAAAGGAATTATCAGGGATAAGTTGTAATATGAAGGGGTAGATAATATTATTTTTATTATTATTATATTACGAGTAATATGAGTAATATTGTTATTATCATTATTATTATTATTATTATTAAGTATCAATAGGGATAAGTTATATTATGTTATAATAAGATATTAATAGGGTAGGAAAGGAAACAGAGTTAAAGGATATTAATTTGTTTCGATCACTGGCTAGGAAAGACTTGGTATTTAAGGTGGCCAATATACGTGCCGCACCTCTCTTTCCTGGGATTTCGAACATTTTATTTCCGATTACGGCCACCTAGTACTTCCCGATTTAAGTAAGATAAGTGAGATAAGGACGCCTGTGCGGTGGTGCAAAGGTCACCAATCGGGTTTAGTCGACGCCACTGCTCAATGGGACGAACACACGAGTTCCCCCGCGCAGTTCTTGGTTCTAGAATATGGAGTCGTCTAGGTAGTTCTTGCAAAGGAGGACTATTTAGGGGTTATGGCCATAGCTTAGGCTTAGTTCTCGCAAAGGATGGCTACGGGTGGGACGCAAAGGTTCACCCCGACATGTTTTAGGAAAGTTGCGGAGGCAAAGGTTCGCTACGAGCTGAAGAAGACAGTCCGCAAAGATGATATGTTATGATAAAGTTGTTATGAAAATATGATATGATATAAAGTTAAGATAAGATGTGACCACGGACTATATGATAATGTTATGGTATAAGTTAAGAAATATTTGTATAAGTCTTCCGCTGTGTATGTATGTTGTACGTATTTGTATTCGTACGTGTACGTATTTGTATATGTATTGTATACGTATTTTGTGTGTATTCCTAACCGTATTTTGCAGGTATTATTATACGTATTTTAGTACGTATTTCTAACTGTATCTCTGCAGGTATTTTTATACGTATTTTGTGTGTATTCCTAACCGTATTTTGCAGGTATTATTATACGTATTTTAGTACGTATTTCTAACTGTATCTCTGCAGGTATTTTTATACGTATTTTATACGTATTTTTGTACGTATTTTTATACGTACCCCGTATGAATGATTGTATAAGACGATATATGTTTATGTGTGATTTTCTTGCGTGATTCTATGAGATTATGTGTTTAGCGGTCCCTCAATTAAGCGGGACAGCCTAGTTACTCGCCACTGACGGTGGACCCCCCCCCCCAGTTTCAGGAGATGATGCAGCTGCTTAGCACGGGCTTTCGTTGGATCGGGCTTGTGTGGAAGAGACCTGTAGTTTAGCCTTTATTTTTCTACGTTATTCAATAAGAATTTTTATGCTACTAGTTGATCCCAGCATGTTGGGACGGAATTAGAACAACTTATGTAATTATGTTTTTGGACCCATTCAGACTTTTGGATTATAGTTTATTAATTTAATAAAAGTTGCTTAGTTTTAATTAATTAACTTAATTTATAGTTTAAGTTGCTTAAGTAATGATCCGTTTGTCGATCTCCCTTCGTCAATCGACAAGTCCAAAAGTCGGGTCGTTACAGTTGGTATCAGAGCTAAGGTTTGACCTTAAGTTACTTCTTCACAAGTAACTTCGTAAGTTGAGCGCTTTATAAACCCGAGTGAAACTTAGCCTAATATGGAAAAACTTAGGTGAGTGAAACCATAGGTAGAAGCCAGGGTTAAGACGTTTTATCGTTCCCGTTTCCGCTTTGACGCCGTTTCGTGTGCCGTGTTTTGCTAACTCGATCGTTGTTTTCAGGATGTCGACCCCAAGAACCTCCAACTTCCGTCGTCGTCATCGTAACCTAGAGGATGCGATCCTCACTTTGGCTCAGAATAGTGTGCGGGCCCAGAATCCCCAATCCTCCTTCGACCGGATTGCTCCTCTACGTCCTCCGACTTATGATGGGGCGGCTGACCCAACCATCCTCGAGAACTGGATTCGGGAGATGCGGAAGATGTTCGATGTTCTAGCATGTTCCGAAAGAGAAAGAGTTCTGATCGCAACCTTCTATCTTCAAGGAGAAGCAGATAACTGGTGGAGTACGCTACGGGCTGATCCCGATACAGATTTGAATCTGAGTTGGGAGGTTTTCACAAAGAAGCTACAGGATCGGTTCTATCCTGAGGAACTCAAGTGGCAGAAACAAGAAGAGTTTCTCACCTTCACCCAGGGTAATCTGTCCGTCCAGGCTTACACGGACAAGTTCACTGAGCTCTCCCGGTTTGCGGCAGCGGTCATACCTTCTGAAGCAGAGCGAGTCAAGAGGTATATCAAGAAGTTAAACTCTAACATCCGGGTTCATGTGATCAGCAGCAGGGTGAAGACTTTCCAGGAAGCTTATGAGGTAGCTCTAGAGGTTCAGTCTTCAATTTCTGATGAGGACACAGCTAAGAAGAGGGTTATTTCGGTTCCAGCTCCAGCTCCAGCCAAGAAGACCAGGTTCGAGTCTACTTCGAAGCCGCAACAGAATTCTTGACCAGCTCCGAGCCAAGGTCCAAGGGTTTGTCAGGGTTGCAAAAAGGAGTTCCACCCGGGAAAGAAGTGTGATGGGTCTCCAATAGTATGCTACGGATGTGGTCAAGAAGGTCACAAGGTTACGGTTTGTCCCAAGAGGCAACCAGCAGCAACAGGTGGTCAAGCGCCGGTCAAAAACAGGATCTTCTGCATGACACAGGAGGAGGCAGATGCTCAGCCCGATGTGGCCACGGGTACCTTTCCTGTTCATAATTGTGCTGCTTATGTTCTATTTGATACTGGTGCCACTGTGTCTTTTGTTGCTAGCTCGTTTATTGTGAAAGATAACCTGATGGGAGAATCTCCTATTAAATCTGTGATAACTCTTCCTTCGGGAGAGGACTTTGCTTGTCTTCGGGAATACAGGGATGTTCCTATTGTGGTCTCGGGGGTACAGTTCGAAGCCAACCTGAAGGAGTTTCCTATGATCGAGTTCGATGTGATCCTAGGAATGGATTGGTTAGCCAAGCATCAAGCGACTTTTCGGTGTCAAGACCAGGCTGTCATCTTGCGTGGACCAAACGCAAGAAGGGTAACCTACGTCGGGAAACCGATGGGGAAGGGTTTGAAGATCGTGTCCGCCATGAAGATGCGCAGTCTGCAGCGCAAAGGTGAGACCGTATATCTATGTCAAGTTAAGGACATGACCAAGGAAGAACAGCTAGAAGCCATACCAGTTGTTCGGGAATATGCGGACGTGTTTCCAGAGGAGTTGCCAGGGATACCACAGGAAAGAGAAGTGGAATTCAACATCGATCTGGTGCCCGGAACTGCTCCAATTTCTAAGGCTCCGTATCGCATGGCTCCGGCTGAGTTGAAAGAACTGAAGACCCAGTTGCAGGAATTGATCGACAAGGGCTTCATAAGGCCTAGTGTGTCGCCATGGGGTGCTCCGGTATTGTTCGTAAAGAAGAAGGACGGCAGCATGAGGTTGTGCATAGATTACCGGGAGCTGAATAAAGTGACCATCAAGAATAAGTATCCTCTGCCCAAGATCGAGGATTTGTTTGATCAGTTGAAGGGAGCCAGTGTCTTCTCCAAGATTGATCTCAGGTCGGGGTATCATCAGATTCCAGTGAAGCCGGAAGATATACCGAAGACCGCGTTTCGCACTAGATATGGACACTATGGGTTCGAGGTTATGCCGTTCGGTCTGACGAATGCTCCTACAGTTTTCATGGACCAGATGAATCGGACCTTTCATCATCTTCTGGATGTGTGTGTGGTAGTGTTCATCAATGATATTCTTATCTATTCGAAGAGTGAACAAGATCACACTCAGCATCTACATCTGGTGCTAGGTATCTTACGGGCTCAGAAGTGGTTCGCAAAATTGTCCAAGTGCGAGTTTTGGCTCAAGGAGGTAGCCTTTCTAGGGCATGTAATCAATGCGGAAGGTGTCATGGTAGATCCAGCCAAGATTAAGGCAGTGGTTGAATGGCACAGTCCCAAGAATGTGGCCGAAGTCCGAAGTTTTCTTGGCCTAGCAGGTAAATTGAAGTATTTGATATAACTTTTGCAATGTCTATGCTAGAATACTTACCTGTGAATTTATATGTGTCAGGTTACTATCGGAGATTTGTGAAAGACTTCTCCAAGGTAGCGGCGCCTATGACCAAATTACTACATAAAGACTGCAAGTATGTGTGGACTGAGCAGTGTGAAGAAGCTTTTCAAGCTCTCAAGCAAAGCCTTGTGTCTGCACCTGTTCTTGCTTTGCCGACAGAAGGTGTAGGTTTCGAAGTTTACAGTGATGCGTCGAAGAAGGGTCTAGGCTGTGTTCTGATGCAAGAAGGAAGGGTGATTGCGTATGCTTCGAGACAGCTCAAGGTTCATGAGCAGAATTATCCTACTCACGACTTAGAGTTGGCGGCGGTGGTGTTCGCTTTGAAAACCTGGCGACATTATCTCTATGGGGCGACTTGCAAGTTGTTCACCGACCATAAGAGTCTGAAGTACATCTTCACTCAGAGGGAACTCAACATGAGACAGCGAAGGTGGCTCGAGTTAATCAAAGACTATGACCTCTCAGTTGACTATTGTGAAGGAAAAGCTAATAAAGTAGCTGATGCCCTTAGCCGTAAGGATCACCATTCATTCAACAGAGTGGCAGTATTACATAAGGAAATCTGTTCTGATCTTCGCAAAATGGAAGTTGAGATGGTTATGCCAGGTAGCACTCGAGTGTATCTGAGTGCTATGAGTGTCGAGCCCAGTTTGTACCAGGAGTTACGGGAAAAGCAGAAGGAAGACCCGCAACTCGAGAAGATTCGTGTAGCTAAACTTCAAGGCGAGGCAGAAGACTTCACGATTGAATCAGATGGCAGTATGAAGTTCCGTAACAGGTAATAGGGTTAAATGTCATAATGGACTATTTTCACCTTGTGGAAACTAATCTTTTGGCTCCGTAACAGGTGGTGTGTGCCCCGGAATTCAAATCTGAGGAACCGGATCATGGAAGAGGCTCACAATACTCCCTATTCAGTGCATCCAGGTGGCGGGAAACTCTATAAGGACCTAAGGGAATATTTCTGGTGGCCGAAGATGAAACAGGAAGTTGCGGAATTTGTCGCACGGTGTCTTACGTGCCAGAAAGTCAAGATCGAACATCAAAGACCAGGTGGATTATTGCAGCCATTGCCAATACCCACATGGAAGTTCGACTCCATATCCATGGATTTTGTGGTGGGTTTACCTACGACATCTACGGGTTTGGATACGGTTTGGGTTATCGTGGACCGTTTGACCAAGGTGGCTCGATTCATCCCTATGAAGATAACTTGGTCAATGGAGAAGATGGCAGAGGCGTACTCGAGAGAGATCATTCGGTTACATGGTGTGCCTAAGGATATCGTGTCTGACCGGGATCCCCGATTCTTGTCACGGTTCTGGAAGTCGTTGCAAGAGGCTTTCGGAACTAGGCTTAACTTGAGTACAGCGTTCCATGCAGCTACGGATGGGCAGACGGAACGAACCATCCAGACGTTGGAAGATATGCTCCGGGCTTGTGCATTAGATTTCCAGCAATCTTGGGTTAAATCATTGAGTTTGGTGGAATTTTCGTACAACAACAGCTATCATGCCAGTCTTAAGATGGCTCCCTATGAGGCTATGTATGGGCGTAAGTGTCGTAGCCCTACTTGTTGGAGCGACATCAGCGATGCTTTGGTGATTGGTCCCGATCATATCCGGGATACAGTAGAGCAGGTGAAGATCATCAGGGCGAGGTTACAGGCAGCCCAGAGCAGGCAGAAGTCTTATGCTGATCGTCGGCGGAAGCCGCTGGAGTTTGAGGTTGGAGACAAGGTGTTGCTGAAAGTGTCTCCTATGAAGGGTGTGGTCCGATTTGGTCAGAAGGGTAAGCTGAGACCTAAGTATGTTGGACCATACGAGATCTTGGAACGTGTTGGTGAGGTTGCTTATCGGTTGGCGATGCCTCCGGATCTATCGAGGGTTCATGATGTGTTCCATGTGTCACAGCTACGGAAGTACGTCAACGATCCTTCTCACATTATTCCGGTAGAGTCATCAGAGATCGAGCCGAACTTGACCTTCGAGGAAAGGCCGGTTCAGATTATGGATCGCCAGGATCGGATGTTGCGTCGCAAGGTTGTGCCTTTAGTTAAGGTATTGTGGCGTAGTCAGAAGTTCGAAGAGGCTACCTGGGAGACCGAGGCTTCGATGAGGGATAAATATCCCGAGCTCTTCGAAGCAGGTATGAGGTCCTTTTCGTGTTTGCTTGTTATTGCATGTTTTTGTTTCATGTTTGTTTTGTGTGTTTTTGCTTTGAGCTCCGTAAGTAAATTTCGAGGTCGAAATTTATTTAAGGAGGGGTGACTATAATAACCCGAAATTTAGGGCCAGAAAATTTCGCGGTTATTAGTTTATTTTATGTAATTCCAAGTCTAAAGGGCCACTTAATTTTGGACTGTTTCTATTTTTTAGTCCATTCTGTTTCCTCAAATAGGGCCAAGGACCCAATTATTTCTCCTTTATTCCCCTTTGGCCGGCTCCCCCTTCATTATGTGGGCCAATGTGTAATTCCTTTTAATTTAATTAATTCATTATTGTTGATTAATTAGGTTAATTAAAATAAATAATTTAATCTTTTAAAAATCTATTCTAACAACCTAGTAACCAAGTCTCCCTTTTTAGCTCAACCTTCCCCCTAATTCTCTCCATCTACTCGGCACCCCCCTTTAGTAATTAGGGTTGTTTTTTTTTTCTTTCTTTCTTTCTCTCTTCTATAAATAGGACCTATGTAATTTAATTGTCCTTAATTGCAAAAGTTCATAAACCCTAAAATATAAACTTTTTCTCTTCCTCCCACTCTCTTTTTGGCCGTGCATAATATCACCAAGGAGGTGATTTTCTTTGGAAAGTTTAGCGTAATCAGGTAACTTTGCTAACCCGTTTAATTCCGGAACAACCTATTCACATAGTTAATTAGGATTAGAAGCATGAAAATTATAAAAAGAATTAGTATAATGTTAGGGTGTTTTTCGAACTACATAAAATTTATGTACATGTTATTTTTCTAGATTATTTTATATAGTTTCTTGAAATCTTTAATTGTTGAATAATTACTTGTATGAATTTATTTATTAATCAAACCTTGTTATTTCTTGATGAATTTTTCGTGGCAGTTTCTTTATTGTTTTATCATGAATCATGATTTATTTCGTGGAAAAATTCGTCCTTTTATTGCTTATAATAATTTAATCTTTCAAACCGGTAAAACTGTCCAGATTTGGTTTAAGAATTATTCAAGATACTTAATCAATTCGGATGGCTACGAAAATTTAGGTGGAAGTGAATAATAGTATTTTTACAGCTTGTGTTAAATTTTCGTAATTTTTGAAGTTCGTTTGCTATGGTAGAAAAATCTGAAACTGAATTCAGCCTAATCTGCTTTGTTAGTTATGAAATTCCTTAAAAATAGTAAAAGATGTTATTTTTAGACGAAAATTGTGCAGGTTAAACCTTGAACCTATATTTAACTTTCATTAAAATTTCCAGATTATTCGAGGCCTTTTAATGTTGGTTCTTAATTTAATACTTTAAAATCAGATTGTGTAAGATAGGGTGTTTTAAGGATAATTTTAATGTTTATTATAAAGTTCTCTATGATTTATTGGTTATTGAATTTGATTAATTAAAGATGTAATTTTTGGTATTGTTGTTCATGATTTTCGAGTGGTGTAAAATTTGAAGAGTAGTATTTTTTTTTTATCATGTTTTAGGTAATTTATGTAATTAATTGTAATTTTTATGAATTTATTAAATTAATTGTATGACGATTGTATGAATTCATCTAATTATTGCGATTTTAATGGAAATGTCGAGTGACCCTAATTTATTTGGTCAATTTTAGTTTAATTTTGACTTATAATATTTTTAGGAATAATTGTTATTATAATTATAAACGTTACAATTAAAGGAATTATCAGGGATAAGTTGTAATATGAAGGGGTAGATAATATTATTGTTATTATTATTATATTACGAGTAATATGAGTAATATTGTTATTATCATTATTATTATTATTATTATTAAGTATCAATAGGGATAAGTTATATTAAGTTATAATAAGATATTAATAGGGTAGGAAAGGAAACAGAGTAAAAGGATATTAATTTGTTTCGATCTCTGGCTAAGAAAGACTTGGTATTTAAGGTGGCCAATATACGTGTCGCACCTCTCTTTCCTGGGATTTCGAACATTTTATTTCCGATTACGGCCACCTAGTACTTCCCGATTTAAGTAAGATAAGTAAGATAAGGACGCCTGTGCGGTGGTGCAAAGGTCACCAATCGGGTTTAGTCGACGCCACTGCTCAATGGGACGAACACACGAGTTCCCCCGCGCAGTTCTTGGTTCTAGAATATGGAGTCGTCTAGGTAGTTCTTGCAAAGGAGGACTATTTAGGGGTTATGGCCATAGCTTAGGCTTAGTTCTCGCAAAGGAGGGCTACGGGTGGGACGCAAAGGTTCACCCCGACATGTTTTAGGAAAGTTGCGGACGCAAAGGTTCGCTACGAGCTGAAGAAGACAGTCCGCAAAGATGATATGTTATGATAAAGTTGTTATGAAAATATGATATGATATAAAGTTAAGATAAGATGTGACCACGGACTTTATGATAATGTTATGGTATAAGTTAAGAAATATTTGTATAAGTCTTCCGCTGTGTATGTATGTTGTACGTATTTGTATTCGTACGTGTACGTATTTGTATACGTATTGTATACGTATTTTGTGTGTATTCCTAACCGTATTTTGCAGGTATTATTATACGTATTTTAGTACGTATTTCTAACCGTATCTCTGCAGGTATTTTATACGTATTTTTATACGTATTTTTGTACGTATTTTTATACGTACCCCGTATGAATGATTGTATAAGACGATATATGTTTATGTGTGATTTTCTTGCGTGATTCTATGAGATTATGTGTTTAGCGGTCCCTCAATTAAGCGGGACAGCCTAGTTACTCGCCACTGACGGTGGACCCCCCCCCCTCAGTTTCAGGAGATGATGCAGCTGCTTAGCACGGGCTTTCGTTGGATCGGGCTTGTGTGGAAGAGACCTGTAGTTTAGCCTTTATTTTTCTAAGTTATTCAATAAAATTTGTGCTACTAGTTGATCCCAGCATGTTGGTACGGAATTAGAACAACTTATGTAATTATGTTTTTGAACCCATTCAGACTTTTGGATTATAGTTTATTAATTTAATAAAAGTTGCTTAGTTTTAATTAATTAACTTAATTTATAGTTTAAGTTGCTTAAGTAATGATCCGTTTGTCGATCTCCCTTCGTCAATCGACAAGTCCAAAAAGTCGGGTCGTTACACTTGTGAAAATGCTCGAATCTACAAGGAACGCACCAAGTCTTGGCATGACAAGCATATCCTCCATAGGGAGTTCCATGAAGGGGACAAGGTCCTATTGTTCAATTCTCGGCTTAAGTTGTTCCCCGGAAAGCTCAAGTCGAGGTGGAGTGGTCCCTTTACGGTTCGGAAAGTCTACTCCTATGGGGCGGTTGAGATTGGAAATGAGGGAACCGCCCCTTTCAAAGTGAATGGGCAACGCTTAAAAGCCTACTATGGAGGCCAACCTCCGGAAGCTGCCCTTGTGATCCACTTAGACGAGTTTGATGTTACTCCCGTTGAGGAGTAGGGCCAACTCGGTCATTTCGTCAGGCTCGGGACGTTAAACAAGCGCTTGTGGGAGGCAACCCTCAATTTATTGCTTTTTAGGATAGTTTAGTTTGTTTCTTTGCATTGTAATTATAAAAAAAAAAATGATGATGAGAGAAAAGATTGAGTAGTGCCTTCACACATTTGTGCAAATATGTGATCTTTACATATGTCCATGAATGTGTGTTAGAAAAAGGGAGCACTTGAAAAAAAATATCATGAGTGAGTGAAAAGAAAATGAGGGATTTCCTTCATTGAACTTCCGAATACATCAACGAGTGTGGTTTTGGCCCTTTGGGCCACTATACATGTTGATGTATCCCTTAGGATGCAATGAAGAAAAGATGTTCTAAATCTAAGATTCTGGTGCAATTTTTAAGTTAAATCTGCTGAAAAATTTGGCTACAGGTCAGGTACAGCGGGAGCTGAATTTCCATCAGCGCCCGCTTGCACAATGCTCAAAATGTTCCAGTAGCAAAACTTTCCATTACAACGGGCGCTGGACCTCATTCAGCGGCCGCTGATCAGTTTTGCCAAAAACTTCCAGTAGCTAAACAATCCACAGCAGCGGGCGCTGTCCCATTATCAGCGCCCGCTGAGGAACATGTTCAATTTTTCCAGTAGCAAAAACTTTGAGGAAAGCGGGCGCTGTCCAATTATCAGCGCCCGCTGAGAAACTTGCACCCCTTTTGTAGTAGCCTCAAAAATGACTGCAGCGGGCGCTGTCCCATTCTCAGCGCCCGCTGATGGGCTTTGTTATAATCTCCAGAACCATTTCAAAAAGGGGTCAGCGGCCGCTGGGTTTAAGTCAGCGCCCGCTGAGGTCGAATTGTATAAAATAACAGAGTTCAGAAATCGTCATTTTTCACGAACAAAACCTAAAACACACGAATTCTCCCCTATTTTCTCTCAAACCCTAACACTCCAACTCACTCAAATCTCCATCATTCTTCTTCATATTCACTCACATACTTCGATTCTCCATCTCATCACTATTCTCTCTCACCTTCTCACATAAAATTCGAACCCTAGGTTCGAATTTCTGCAAACAAAAAAAAAAAATTTTAAAAAAAAGGGGGTCGAAAAAAACACGAGCAAGGGACGATCCTTGGGTTACTTTTGGCTCATTCATCAACAACAACAACAAGGAGGTTATCTAGAGTGTTTTCATGCTCTAGTTGGGTATTTTCTAAAACCCTAATTTTCTAACTTTGTTATTTTCAACTTAGTTCGAATCTTAGGTTTTCATTTATGCTTTGCAATTGTTGTTGAATTTTTGAGTCCCTAATTGTAGTCTTAGATTGTTGTTTTGCTTTGTGTTGTTGAATTTTGCGACTTGGACTTGTGTTGGTGCAAAATTTTTGACTTGTGTGATTTTGTGAATTCGAGGCACTTGGGTTTAGACCTCTTGTTCATTGACTGGTTAGGGAAGTAATCTAGCTGAATTTTTTATTTTATTTTTATTTTCTTTTATTATTATTATTTTTTTTTATAGTTAGTTTTCGGCCCTAGTTTAATCAGTCATGTCTGAGTCACGAAAAAAGAAAAGAAATGACCGACCAGGTACCTTAGACCCGAACCAAAATGTTGATGCCCCACCACAACCACCACCCCCCATTCGGATTCCACAGGCCAATCGAGCCAAACATGACAACCTGTTGAGGCGAACATTTCGCCCCACCCGATTTTATGATTCGCGCCCTTGTCTGGCGCTGCAGATCACCAGGGAAATGCAAACCCTGTTCACTAACTTTGGGTGGGAGAACTTGACTAACCCCAACATGGCCGAATACACGTACCCACCGTTGGCCTGTGAATTCCTCAGCACATTGACCTATACAGAGATACAATCCACCACTAACATACCGGAATACCAAATATCCTTCCGATTGTTCAATGATCGCCATACGATTACCATTTCCCAGCTCAATGAATACCTAGGATGTGACCCGACCAACCCCATTACTGATTTTAGTCCTAAAAACTTTCCTGACTTTAACCCGCTTGCCTTTTGGCGTGCGATTACGGGTGAGGATCGTTTTGATTCTACGTGGGCGGTCGCCAGCGCGATTCATCACCTTGCCCTCCGACTTTTTCATCGCTTGTTGACCTACTCGATCTTCTCCAAAAAGGAGGTTGGGAAGATCAACAAAGATGAGTTGCTTTGTATCTACTTAGCAACAACCCCATCCCCGTTGGGTAAGGTAAACACGGGTCACTTGTTGGTCAAGCGCATGCTTGCCCAAACAAGAGACCCTAAGATGACCGCTGACATCACATTGGGTGGCTTCGTGACTATCATAGCTAGGAAACATGGGTATTCACATTTCATTGATCAATTGGAAAAACCTTCTGAAATCCGGTTCTTTGACAAGTACGACTTCCTTAACCAAGCTTTCATTAAAAACACCAACCGGGAAGGCACAATCAGCGCCCTGGTCCGCGGGAGACATCACTACTACTTGCCTAATCCCGAGATAACTAGGTTTGATTGGGATAGCCCATACGTAATCCCTGCGGAACCTGTGGCCCAGAATGATGCAGATATATTACAGGGGCCCCCGGTTATTGTCGCTGAGGAAGTCGAACAACCAGCACCAGAACCACCACTAGCACAACCCATCCCAACCCCGCCGCAATTTGATTTTGCGGCAGCCTTCGAGGCCCTATCCCAGCAGCAAAATGCTGCCTATGCTTCTATTAACGCTAACATTACGGAGATGCGTTCTGACTTGCACCGTCTCCGTATACAGACAGACCAGATGTATGACTACCACGTGTCGGAAGGGCACTTCTTCCGACACCCTTCCCTCCCCCCCCAGGATGACCCTGAGCTCTAGACCTCTCCACCCATAGACTCGGGACAATGCTTTCGTTCCAGCTTGGGGGGGGTTTAGACCCCATGGGTCCGGTTACCTTTTTGTTGTTGTTTGGACCCGTAGCTAGTGAGGGTGAAGCGCTAGAGCCTCGATCGAGGCATGATTTCGGTAGCGTTAAAGGCGCTTTAATAGTGTCAATGGTGCACCTGGACGACAGGTTTCCCGACAAACCGAATCATGTCCTCTACAGGTAAGTTCTCACTTGTAGTTAAGTGAACCTGGGGATTAGTCGTGGTCTTGGGATAGAGGAGCTAGCTTGGGGGAGCTGCTCTTGGGGTATGTTGATTGTGCTTGTTTGTGGTTGTGCTTCTTAGTGTGTGTGATTTTTATAGTGGTCATTGGGGTGATTTCCAAGTCTTGCTCCTGTTTTGAAAATCCAAATGCATTTTAATGCTTTGCATTCTAGTTTATTTTCGTAGTTTATTTTTCTTTTCTTATTTTCCTTAGTTTCTTTTTATTAGTTTTTGCATACTAGTTTACTTTCGTAGTTTATTTTATTTTATTTTTCTCCATTTTTGCATGTAGTTTATTTTCGTAGTTTATTTTCTTTTATCCCTTTTATTTTTCTAGGTTTAGTCGTCTCCCGATGACGAAACTAGGGGAATCCTTATAGGGACTTTTCATTCCTTTAGAGTCTCGAGTCCGCACAATTTTCAATGCTTTTTATTAACTCTTAGGATAGAATGCTTTTCCCTTTTAGGAGAACCCTTTAGGACTAGATGTGTATCCAAGTCGGTTTGTGGTACGAGGTTGTCCCTTATTTAGTTGACGCTCCTGCCTTAATTAGACCCTAGGTGAGGTTTCGAGCTCCTGCCTTAATTAGACCCTTTTAGGGTTATTCATTTCTGAGCGTCGCATTGTATCCCTCGTCGGTTTTAGTTTTTCTGTTTCTTCTGTCTCTGATTTTTGACTTGTGAATTGCTACCGCCCTTTCGAGACTTGGAACATGATTTAGGCACCATCTTACGTCATAGCATCGAGTTTTATTTTCGGTCCTTGTAAATTTTGTAATAGTGTAATTATTTGAGTATTGTAACTTCTTCTCTAGGAAAAAAATATATATAAAAAAAAATGAAATTGAAAAAAATAAAAATAAAAATAAAAATATATATATATATATATATAAAATGTACATAATTAGAGAAGGAGATAGTAGTTTTCTTAGCCGACTAGTGTCCTATTGTAATTTATCCTAACAGTCGGTCAGTAGTTATTTGTAGTTTCGGACCTTGTATGTAAGATGCTATGACCTTAAGCCCTATTGATTTCATGTTCTCGAAAGGTCTCATCTTTGGTATGCGGTGTCACTTGTCAAATTTCAAGAGACGCTAACTCCGGCGAGACGTGAGTGTCCTTTCCTTTGTTCTTCATGACTCCCTCACGGAGTATTTTTCCGCCACCGACTTATGTCTGAGATTATTCAAGGGTGTTTGACGGTTGTTAGGTTGCTTAAGCTTGGATACCTCGTAGTCCTTTAAGGTTCTATTGTGTGAAAGGTTTCAGTCCTTAGTCTAGTTAGTTTCTAGCATTGGGATTTGTGCGCCTTAAGACTGTAATAGGAGTCCTTAGTCCGTTGTAGAATTCCTCTCCTGAGGGATTTGTCGAACTTTTCGTGCGGTAGTTGCTTGGGGACAAGCAACGGGCTAGCTTGGGGGAGTTTGATAGTCTGTATTTAGTTAGTATTTTTCGTAGTTTTTATTAATTTATTTTCTATTTTTATTTAGTTTTTGTTAGCATTTTTAGGCTTTTTTAGCTTAGTTTTACTTTTGTAGCCCCCCTTCCCCTTTTCTATGTGATTTCCTCTATTTTGCCTTGTTTCTGCGTTTTCTTCCCTTTTTGCAGGTCCCGAGTTGATTTCGGAACCCGAGGAAGCGAACCGGGAACCTCGAGGAAACCACAAGTCCTCTATGCTTGTTGGTGCTAAAAAACAGGGCCTTAGCGGGCGCTGGAAATCCCTCAGCGCCCGCTGGGATGAATCATGGTGAATGCTGAAAGTCAGTAGCATGGAAGGTGGCCTCAGCGGGCGCTGGGAATTCCTCAGCGTCCGCTGATATGGATTTTGTGTTCAAATATTTTGCAAGGAAAAAAAGGCAGAAGGCCTTCTATGCCATGGCAGCGGCCGCTGATGGATTCCAAGCGGCCGCTGATTTTGCAGCCTCCAACAATCACAAGCACCAAGAGAAGACAGCGGCCGCTGACCATTTTTCAGCGCCCACTGTCCCCTCCCCTGTTTTGAGGCAGTAGCACTCCCAGAGTTGGCAGCGACCGCTGACCCCAACTCAGCGCCCGCTGCCATTAGTCTTCCAAGCACTGCAGGCCTACTGATATAGGTGTCAGCGGGCGCTGTCATCGCCTCAGCGCCCGCTGAACTGGCTCTGCTCGTTTTTTTTAGCTTATTTCTTTTATTTTTGGGAGAAGTATATATACCTTTTTACTCCCTTTTTGAAGGGGGGTGACATTTTTATGATATTTTCAGAGTATTAACCTAAGTTTTTAGTAGTTTCTCTCCTTTCTCTCTCCTAAATTTCCATAGATTTTCATTTCAAGTCTTAGATAAATTGTAGAAGTTCATACTTTTGATTGGGAAATTACATTGATCATCACATTGTTCTACTTATTGATATTGAAGCTTCACTTGTAACATCTCTCTACTCTTTCCTTATTTATTTGCACTTAGTTGATTATTTCCTTGATGTTTTTATGATTATTTATTGTTAAATTCCATAGTTTATCCTTATTTTCATGCTTGGTGTTAGTTTTAATATGTTCATTATGTTTTCCTTATTTGTTCTAGCCATGTGTGAGTAGTCTCATTGCTAGGGTTTGGGGTGAAACCTCCCAAAATCCTCCATGTTATGTTTTAGTCATTTCTTGGTCTTGGTTGTGTTAATGTCGGTACCGAAGGTTCGTTGATGTTGAGTCTTATGTTTAGATAGCATTAGATTCTTAGGAGAATCCCCACCTAAGGACCGAAAGGTGAACGTGGGTGATGACTCCCTTCGCCCGATTGATGGAAGCACCACGAAAGTTGGGCCTTCGATCAAGGGAAAGTTAACGGTCTTCGTGATTTTGTGCTTAGGACTTGTTAGATGTGTCGCTGCACGAAAGTGAGTTGTATATGTCTTTCCGGTCATCGTACTAGCTCGAAAGAGTGGTACGATCATAGAACGACCTCCCCTTATCCATGACCTAAGTCTAAGTTTTGACCGATCCATAATTCATGGTGGTGTCGAGTCGTTAATCCCCTAACCTTAGTATTTATTTCCTTGTTTTAGACCCCTATTTTAGTATCTTGTAGTTAATTGACTTCCAATCTTTGAATCCAATTTCGACTTAGCTTGTCTATGCTCATTGTCTTTGGTCAACAAACGTTATTCTCTAGGGTTCGACCCTTACTTGCCCTTACTAGCATTAGTAAGCCCGAGTTAGGAAATTTACTTTTGGTAGGCTCGACAACGGCCTATCACTCGGCCTAAGACATCGAATGTAGGGGCATACACGCGTTCCTAGCTACGCTCCACCAGTTATCGGCCTCTCCTCGCAAGTAGTAGGCGGCGATCTGGACCTTCTCGTGCTCGGGGCAAAACGTAGCGTCGAAGAGCTTCCCCATCTCGAGGATCCAACTCTCCAACGTCGTAGGGTCGGAAACCCCATCGTAAGTCGGTGGTCGATGACGAGCGATACGATCGAACGTCGATTGCGATCCCGATGGCTGATGACTATGGTGCGCTAGCATAATAATCGCTTCCTCGAGCGCTCGTAACCTCTGTCGTCCCGAACTTGTTCTGCGAGGTGTGGACATGCTGAAATCATCGCAAGCAAAAGACAAACAAAAGAGGCAATGTCAGTCAAAAATCCACAATCAAGTCAAGTATACACATAAAAAGAAAATAGGAAAAAGAGTCTTATCCCAGATTCTTCTACCCGACGCTCTTCTCTCTTAAACTTATCCTAAATTGGGTTTATCACTCGGGAATGGTATAGCTCTCAACTCCCGGGTTTTACTCAAGTCCTAAAACTTCACTTAAAGTCTTAACCTATTCGGCTCTGATACTAACTGTGACGACCCGACTCGCTTAAACCAGCGCGGAAGAAACCGACGAATCGAATTGTCGATCTAACAAACAAACTTACTTAATCGTGAAAACAAAACCTCAAAATTATTATTACTATAACCCAAAAGTACAATACCCACAAGTTCGTACAACACTAAACCCAATGTAATCAACACTAAAAAGTAACTCCAAATACTATCAGAGTTAGAATATACGGAATACATAAACTAAACGTCCAAACTAGAGACATAATACAGTCTAAGACAGGAAAACAACGGTAAGCAACACCTTCATCATCAGAGTTACCTGAAAATTAACAACAATCCACTGTCAGTGGCGAGTAACATAACAGTCTCACCCTAACATGGATACACATAATCATAGAATAAACCAAATAATCATATTAGATTAAACATCCAACATACGACATAATCATCATGCTAACAAATAACACAAACTTTAACCATCTTTTAATTATTCAAACTTATCATTAATTAATCTTTGTCGCTACCATTTACATTTTAGACCGGACTATGCACGTACGAACGCATCTTATGCGAACGAACTTTCCTACTATGCCAGGAATGAGAATCTTACTCCCAAACCCATGAACCCCATCTTACGGAAATTCATATCAAAAGACAACATAGCAAGTATACATTATCCCAGTACCGCGGTTAGGATAGGGGCAACTTCTTAACCCAAGTCTTAGAATCTTACTCCAGATTAGGCGTCTAAAAGTAAACTTAAGCTATCTTTACATCTTTACAACTTTGTTATTCTTAAGATCGCTTCTTACGCCTTTTCTTGAGTCTAACCGTAAACATTACAACTTCTTTAATCAATCTTTATCGATTCTTTAACTTTCTTTAAACCTTTCTTTAAACTTCCTTTAGAAAACTTTACTAAACTTCACTTATCTTTAATAAACTTTAATAAACTTTACACTTTAAAGATTACATGAATCACTTCAAGATTTCAAGATTCAACCAAGAACTCATCAAGAATTTAAAGAACTCATCAAGAACTCAATAAGAACTCAACTTCATACATATGACACACGAAAATCCCAATCAAAACATGCATCAAAACTTCACTTAAATCATACATAAACATGATCAACCTTAAGACTGATATGGGACATCATAACATGCATGAAAACTCAATAAAATATCATAAAAAGAACACCCAAATCAACCCTATAATCACGCATATCATATGGCCAACAATCATCAACAATTCATCCTAATATGATCATTTAATCTATCCTATAACTATAGTATTCAAATTAAGGTAGAAAAGCATGTTACCTTAATTACTTGAATGCAAAAACGATAGCAAAACTTGCTGCCCGGAATACCCAAAATACACGGCCCAACCACGCACAACACGGCACCACCACACGGCTGGACGACACGATCACGCACGGGCACCATGAACCACACGACACTACCTCTTGCACCACGGTCTTCCACACGGCACGGCTGCACCACTGCATAGCCACACTCGAACCACCACACGGCTTCACACGAACCACTATATGACACGAACCCAATCGAACAAACCCCAAAACCAAACCCGAACTAGAAGTCTTGATCAATGAAAATGGAGATTGTTGTGTTTTTAGTCACTTAAAGATCAATAGTAATTTAATCTTTAAGTTTTGGAATTTGTTGGATGATGAACAAAAGATGGTGGAATTAAAGCCAAAAATGGCGTATGAAGTATGGACAAATGGAGAGTTTGTTTGCTTTTGATTTGATGAGCAAAGTGTGTTTAAGATGGCAAATGAGTTCTAAAGCCTTACAAACCCTTCTATTTATAGAAGTGGTTAAGGTGTGAACATGAAGCAAGTGGCAAAATTAAGCCACTAAACAATAGGGGGCCAGTTTTACAAGGCTTAAAATGGGCTTTGGTGATCACTTGGGGTAATTGCACTCATGCATGACTAATCATGCCTAATTTGCATTTGGCCCAAAAATTAATTAACTAATTAGAAAATTAAATATTAAAATTCTAATTAATTAAATTAATAATAAAATAAATAATAAAACAACCATTCATAAAATAAAATAGAAATAAACGAAATTATTCAAATAAAATAAAAATAAATAGTCCCAATAAATTTGGACCATACATAAAAATAACATAAATAGAGAAATAAATCAAAACAGAAATACCAATAAACTGGGTCGTTACAGTTGTTCCCATTTCGTGGGAAACGGCTAGTTCGCAATTGGAATAGGTTAAATATAGGAAAAAACTGATTTACGTATTACTCTAGAGAAAAAAGTTCATTATATTATTCATACACATTCGAGAATTGGCTCACAATCATTGTAACAAAGGAAAAGAAATAATTATTATTCAGTTAGTGGATTGGTAGACTCAAAGCTACCCGTAGTTTTCCCTCTGTTTTGAGGTTTCTCCATCATCATCCTCTCGTGTCACTCCCGTTCCCATTTTTACTTTGATTCGCACTTCATTATTTTCCCGTTAATATGTCCATTACAACGTTCGATACACATATTCGACTTGTCACAATCCAGCTGTGGTCCGTACCAGCTTAGTCCCATACCCAAGTAGGGATTTCGCTTAAACAATTTGGCGCCCACCGTGTGGCCATAGCTTGATTCTTCACTCGAAAAAATTAAAAAAAAAATAAAAAGAAAGAAAAAAAAGGAGTATACACCTACTCGCCACAAAAAGCCCAAAAATACGCATATATTTTTTTTTTCTTTTTCTAAACACAGATTATGGCTCCCGAGACATCAAGCCAAGGTGCAAACGCAAAGCAGATCGAAGCAATGTCCCAAGCCCTTAAGGAAACCCAAGAACAACTGAGAGTGGTCATCGAAGCAGCCAAAGCCAAAGATGAAACCGTAGCTTCCCTGCAAAAAGAACTAGAGTCCGTGAAGAGCAACATCCCCAAAAATAAGAAGAAATTCAGAACCGACAACATCCCCGTTCTCAATCTGGATGGTAATTTAAATGGAGAAGACAACGAAGAAAAAACACCAGAAGACGAAGGCTACAATACACCCCATGAAGAAGATGATCGAGATGATCAAGGAGTAAGCCTAACTGCCAAAGACATACAGAACATAAAAAAGTAGTACAAAGAGATGAAGAAAATGATGTCCAAGTCTTCTGGTTTTCAAGAACACGACTTGTTAGAGAAGCAGAAGTTATACTCACATAGCCCCTTCACTACCGAGATAGTGGAAACTATACCTCCAAAAAAGATCAATATACCCTCCTGGCACAACCTTTATGACGGAACCAGAGACCCTCTAAACCCTCCCAATACCCACAAAAAAAAGGTGCAACCCTCTGCAAAACCTTTGGGGGCACCCTAGATGGACCCGCCTTGCAATGGCTTATTAACCTGAAAGCAGGATCCGTCCCCGACTTCACTACCTTAGCCACCAAATTCTACAACCAATTCTCCAGTAGCAGAGCATTCCAGAAACACTCTAGTGATCTATACCGAATCGCCTAACGCCAAGGGGAACCAACCCGAGACTACCTAGACCGCTTCAACAAGGAGATGATCAGGATACCAGATGTTGACACTCGAACCTGCGTAGAGGCTTTCAGAAGAGGACTTCCTCCTGCTTCCATGTTATACCAAGAACTGACTAGGTACCCAGCTACTAACTTCGAGGACGTAAGGCGAAGAGCCATGGCAGAGATCCACTTCGAAGAAGAAGAAACACCACGAGATGGAGGACCAGAACCTAGGAAGCAGCAAAGCAGAACCTGGAGACATCAGCCTTATCCCAAAAGGGAACCAAATCAGGTAAACTCTGCTACTCCAGATCAATCAACAACTGATTACTCTGTTTTGGCTGCTGCAAGTAACCCGAGCTCTACCAGAAAACATGTGGATTACCCCAGTCTATCCTCATACCAGTTCAATACAGATGCGGAAGGTATAGTAGAAGCCCTAAGGCGAATAGGCGAAAAGGTGAGATGGCCCAAGAAAAGTAACAAACCAGACTCAAAAAAAGATAAATCAAAGTGGTGCAGCTATCATTAAGACCATGGACACGTGACCAGGGAATGCTTCCAGCTGAAAAAAGAGGTAGCTTGGCTGTACAAGAAAGGACATTTAGACCACCACCACCATCCGGGAAGGTAATCAATTCCATAATCGGAGGTTCTGATTTATGTGGACTTACATATTCTGCAGCTAAAAGAGTAGCCAGAGAAACCGGGTAAGTGTCGAGCATAAGCAGAAGGCCTCTACACGAAGAAGAGAAGAAGTTACTAGATATGCCGGTCAGCTTCGAAGCAGAGAACCTGGAAACAACCGAGCATCATGACTGTTTGATAATTTCACTGCACGTCAGCAACTTTATCACTAAACGAGTCCTAGTGGATGGAGGAAGCACAGCAAACATCATCTTCATAGATGCATTAGAAGCCATGGGGTTAGGAGAAGCAGACGTGGTGAAGAATACCAAGACCCTGGTAGGATTTAGCGGAGAAACAAAGCAGACAATTGGTGAAGTAACATTGCACACCTGGACAGGAGGAATAAACACTTCAAACATCTTCAACGTAGTGGATTGCCCGCCAGCTTACAACATTATACTCGGTACACCATGGATACACAAGATGAAAGTGGTGCCGTCAACCCTCCACCAGGTAGTGAAGTTCCCTACACCATGGGGGATTCAAGAGATCAAAGGAGAAAGAAAAGCAGCCAGAGAATGTGTACAGCAGCAGCTTGAAACCAAAGAAGCAGTTAGCATAGCAATTACAGTAGAGTTCGGCCCCAATTGTACCAGAAGAGATGCTATTGGACAAAGTGGAGCGGGACCCCTCACAACCAGAGCACAAAGTTCTAATTGGTGCCACCCTCATCGTGCCCCAGAAAGAAGCCATAATCAATTTTCTGAAGCAGAATCCAGATTGCTTTGCTTGGTCACACGAGGATATGGTCGGAATCAGTCCTGAAATCATTACTCACAAGCTGAACGTAGACCCAAGTATGAAACCAGTGAAGCAGAAAAGGAGGAAATTCGCACCAGAAAGAAACAAAATTATAAATGAAGAAGTAGCCAAACTCTTGGAAGCAGGAAAAATTAAGGAAGTAAAGTATCCAGAATGGTTGGCCAACGTAGTCGTTGTGGGGAAGAAGAATGGCAAATGGAGAGTTTTTATTGATTTTACTGATTTGAACAAGGCATGCCCAAAAGATCCATTTCCTCTGCCCCACATTGATTCGATGGTAGACGCGACAGCCGGACACGAGATGCTGACATTCTTGGACGCATATTCAGGTTACAACCAGATATTGATACATGCAGAGGACCAGGAGAAAACAACTTTCGTCACTGACAAAGGTATATATTGTTATAAAGTAATGCCATTTGGTTTAAAGATTGCAGGTGCAATGTAACGACCCAGTTTTTCGGTATTTTCTGTTTTGATTTATTTGTTGTATTTATGTTATTTTTATGTATGGTCCAAACTTATTTGGACTATTTATTTTTTTATTTTATTTGAATAATTACGATTATTTTTATTTTTATTTTATGAATGGTTGTTTTATTATTTATTTTATTTTAATTTAATTAATTAGATTTTTAATTTTTAATTTTCTAATTAGTTAATTAATTTTTGGGCCAAATGCAATTTAGGAATGATTAGTCATGCATGAGTGCAATTAGCCCAAGTGATCATCAAGCCCATTTTAGCTAGCCTAAAACCGGCCCCCTTGTGTATTATGGCTTAATTTTTCCACTTGCTTCATGTTCACACCTTAGCCAACTTCTATAAATAGAAGAGGTTGTAAGGCTTAAACTTCATTTGCCATCTTAATCACCTTGCTCACCAATTTAAAAAGCTAAACACTCTCTCCATTGCTCCATATTCCACACGCTATTTTTGGTTTAACTCCACAAATTTGTTCATCATCCATCCAAACCCAAAACTTAAAGATTAATCCACCATTGATCTTTAATTAGTTATCTAAACACAAATTAAACCTCCATAATTCCAATCAAGATCACTAGTTTGGGTTTGTTTCCGGGTTGGTTGGTGTGGGTTGGCTCGTGTGGGACGTGTGGTGGGGCCGTGCGACGAAGCCGTGTTCGTGAGGGGTGCCGTGCAGCCCGTGCCGTGTGCGAGTGTTCCAACCGTGTGTGCACCGTGTTCGTGGTGGTTGTGTCGTGGTTGGGCCGTGTGGTTTGGGTTTTCGGGCAGCAAGTTTTGCTATTGTTTTTACGTTCAAGTAATTAAGGTAACATACTTTTCTACCTTAATTTGTATACTATGATTATAGGGTAGATTAAATGATCAAATTGGGATAGTTTGTTGATGATTGTTGGCTATGTTATGCGTGAATTATTGGGCTGATTTGGGTGTTCTTTTTATGATATTTTGTTGAGATTTCATGCATGTTATGATGTCCTATGATAATCTTATGTTTGATCATGTTTATGTATGATTCATGTGAAGTTTTGATGCAAGGGAATTGATGAAATGTTGTTGAATTATGTTGAAGTTATGCGTGTGATGTTGAGTTCTTGTTGATTTCTTGATGAGTTCTTGTTGAGTTCTTGTTGAGTTCTTGATGAGTTCTTGATAATCTTGATGAGTTCTTTGTTGAATCTTGGAGTTCTTGAAGTAGTTCATACGTTCTTTAAGTGTAAAAGTTTAATTAAAATTTATTAAAGATTACTAAAGTTTATTAAAGAAAGTTTAAAGAAAGTTAAAGAAACGATAAAGATTGATTAAAGAAGTTCAAGATTGTGGTAATATGCATAGTTAGACTCAAGAAAAGGTGTAAGATGTGATCTTAGGAATAACAAAGATTTAAAGGAAGTAAAGATAGCTTAAGTTTACTTTTAGACGCTTAATCTTGGAGTAAGATTCAAAAACTTGGGTTAAGACGTTGCCCCTATCCTAACTACGGTATTGGGATAGTGTATACTTGTTATGTCGTCTTTTGATATGAATTTCCGTAAGATGGGGTTCATGGGTTCGGGAGTAAGATTCTCAATCCTGGCATAGTAGGAAAGTTTGTTCGCGTAAGGTGCGCTCGTACGAGCATAGTCCGGTCTAAAATGTAAATGGTAGCGACAAAGATTAAGTATTGATAAGTTTGAATAATTAAAGTTGGTCAAGTTTATGCTATTGTCATTATTTTGTTATTATTGATATTATTATGATGATTATGTCGCATGTTGGTATGTTTTGTCTAATCTGTTTGTTTGGTTTATTCTATGATTATGTGTATCCATGTTAGGGTGGACTGTTATGTTACTCGCCACTGACAGTGGATTGTTGTTAATTTTCAGATAACTCTGATGATGACGGTGTTGCTTAGCTTTGGGTTGGGCGAGTGCCGTTGTATTTCTATCTTAGACTGTATTTCGTTTTTAGTTTGGCCGATTAGTATTTGTATTTCGTATATTCTAACTCTGATAATGTTTGGAGTTAATTTCTAGTATTGATTATTTTGGGTTTATTATCGTACAATCTTGCGGGTTTTGTACTTTTGGGATTTAGTAATAATATATCTGTTGAGGTTTTGTTTTAACTTTTAAGTAAGTTTGTATGTTAGATCGACTATTCGACTCGTCGGTTTCTTCCGCGTCGGTTTAAGCGAGTCGGGTCGTCACATGCAAGTTACCAGAGGTTGGTGAACAAAATGTTCGAGAACCAATTGGGAGATACAAATATACAATGGAAGTTTACATCGACGACATGTTAGTGAAATCCAAGAAAGCCGAAGACCACATCCAGCATTTAACTGAGACCTTTGGGATACTCAGGAAACACAACATGAAGCTGAATCCCACAAAATGCTCCTTCGGAGTCGCAGCCAGGAAGTTCCTCGGGTACATAGTCACGCAGCGGGGCATCGAAGCTTGCCCCGACTAGGTAAGAGCTATCATAAACATCAGGTCACCTGCTAACCTAAAAGAGGTACAAAAACTAACCGGTAGGGTAGGTGCATTAAACAGGTTTATATCCAAATGTTCAGATAAATGCCACTTGTTTTATAACGTTTTACGAAAAAATAAAGGGTTTGAATGGACAGAGGAGCATGAAAAAGCACTCCAGGAACTTAAACACTACCTGGCATCACCTCCTCTGCTATCCAAACCTAACCCGGGGAAATATTGCAGCTATACCTATCAGTTAGTAGTAAGCGCGGTGCTAACCAGCGAAGCTGAGAACCAGCAACTCCCCATTTATTACGTAAGCAAAACGCTCTTGGATGCTGAAACCAGGTACTCTTCTTTAGAAAAATTGGTCTTAGCCCTGGTTACATCATCTAAGACGCTGAGGCATTATTTCGAGTCCCATACTGTAGTAGTAATGAACAATTACCCGATAAAAGCAGTTTTGAAAAAACCCGAACTTTCTGGAAGAATGGGTAAATGGGCCATTGCACTGAGCAGCTTAGACATCAGGTACCAGGCGAGGTCAACCATAAAATCGCAAGCACTAGCATATTTTGTGGCAAATTTCAGCCCAACCCTGGAGCCTAAAGCAGACAGCAAAATGTTGCAACGAAACCAGTTATCTGGTCCTCAGATATGGATTTTATACATGGATGGTTCATCTAATTTTAGAGGAGCAGGGTTAGGGGTTGTACTAAAATCGCCACAAGGGGAGATGATAGTGCAATCCATAACCTGCGACTTCTCCGCTACTAACAACGAAGCAGAGTATGAAGCTTTGATTGCCGGAATGACATTAGCTAAAGACTTGGGAGCTACAGGGTTAAACGTCTAAAGCGACAGTTTACTGATAGTAAGTCAAATTCGTGGAGAGTTCGCAACTAAAGATTCAAAGATGATCGCCTATCTAGCAATCGCCAAACAGAAAGCAGAGAAGTTTCAACCATTCACCATTACCCAGGTACCTAGGGACCAGAATACACAAGCAGATGCACTTGCTAACCTAGGATCAGCACTCAAGAACTGCAACTTTGACAACATACCTTTAATACACTCATCAAGACCAGCTATAACCAAATCCGAACAAGACACTCTCCCGCTAAATTCCACTTCCCAAAGCACACCCTGGTTCCAACAAATCCTCGATTACTTGCAAAATCAAACATTACCACAAGACAAAATGGAGGCTAGGAAAGTAAAAACAAAAGAAGCAAGTTATGAAGTACGAGAAGTTGTCCTATTCAAAAGATCGTCTAAAGGAATTATGCAGAGATGCTTGTCAGAAGCCGAATGGCCGACCATCATATCAGAGTTCCACGACGGTCAATGTGGATCCCATATAGCGGGAAGATCGTTAGCCAACAGAATCCTAACATACGGGTACTACTGGCCAACTATCAAAGAAGACGCCCACAGGTACGCAACTAAATGTGATAAATGTCAAAAGCATGCAGGTTTTTCGTACCAACCAACCCAACAGCTAAATCCAATCCTTACACCGTGGCCCTTCATGAGATGGGGAATGGACATAGTAGGGAAGTTACCAGAAGCACCAGGTCAGAAAACATACATGCTCGCAGTAACAGGTTACTTCTCTAAGTGGATAGAAGTTGCAGCCTACTCTCAGGTAAGAGATAAGGAAGTCATATCGTTTTTATGGAATAACATCATATGCAGGTTTGGGATTCCATCAGAAATCATATGCGACAACGGATCTCAGTTCATCAGCGACAAGACAAGGGACTTTTGCAAAGAATGGAACATAGACCTACATACGTCAACACCAAGATATCCCCAAGCAAACGGACAAGAAGAGTCAAGTAACAAAGTCATCATCAACGGTATCAAGAAAAGGTTGGAAGTAAAAAAAGGAAGATGGGTAGAAGAACTACCGAGGATACTATGGGCCAACAGGACTACACCCAGAACTGCTACAGGCAGGACGCCATTTTCTCTGGTATATGGCTACGAAGCTGTATTGCCAGCAGAAGTGGTAACCCCCACAGCAAGATACAGATTACTCACACCAGAGCAGAATGTAGAAGAAATAACATGCGACCTGGATACCATAGAAGACTTACGAGAAAATGCAATGATAAAGAACGCGGCATATCAAAGCATTGTGTCGAGAAGCTTCAGCAAAAATGTGAAGGCAAAGATGTTCCAAACCGGAGATTGGGTCCTCAGGAAGGTATTTCAGAACACACAAGAATGGAATGCAGGAAAGCTAGGGGCAACCTGGGAAGGACCGTATCAAATAAAAAAGGTAGTAGGAAAGGAGGCGTATCGCCTAGTAGATTCACAAGATAAGCAAATCCCTAGAAGCTAGAATGCAGTACACTTAAAGAAGTATCACATCTAAAAGTATACTGCAGGGGGCAACTACCCCCAGCTAATCAGGTACGTTTGTTAGTTATATAAAATAAATTCCTAAATTTCTTTTTCAAAAATCACATACTGACTTAAGCATCGGAGGCCTGTTGGTGGCAACACCAACGATCGTTCCTAACCAGTGTTATGTTGCAGAAGTACACAAGTAGGAAACACATGAGGTTATCAGCTCCCCAGGTACTCGACTTAACAGCTTACAATGTTACCAGGTATACGGGATATCAGGTTATGTTTCACTAGTAGAAAAATCTTCATTGGATGCGGGGGTTTTAGGCCCTTTGGATGCGGTTCCACCCACAGCCATAACTGACTTTTGGATGCGGTTCTTCAAAGAACCACATTAAAAAGTCTACCTATGGCTGCGGTTCTTCACAGAACCGCATCAAAAGTCTACTTATGGATGCGGTTCTTTAAAGAACCGCAGCTATAGGTAGACTTTTGGATGCGGTTCTTTAAAGAACCGCATCCATAAGTGGTTCAATATAAAAAAAAAAAAAAAAAGGACCTTTGGCTGCGGTTCTTCCCCTAAACCGCAGCCATAAGTCACACAAAAAATTAAAAAAAATAATAATAATTTTTTTCTGGATTTCTTATTCCAAAAAGATCCCCATATATTACATATGCAAAAAATAATAATTTTTGACCTGATAAAAAATTACCATTACAATGTTACAAACATGAAAAAACACATTTTAACTTGTAGAAATTGTATATGAAAAAATAACTAACATGGAATCTACTGAAAAAAAAAACCAACAACAGCAGCCCAGCAATAATAGCAGCACGGTAACAACAGCAGCACTACATGAAACCAAATCCAACTATAATAAGTTATATTATTATATATAAAAATATAAATATATATATATACAACATATACAATTATGGTAACAGCAGCAGAACGGCAGAACCTATTAAACATTCTGATCATCATATACAACATATACAATTATGGTAACAGCAACAACTAAATCAAATCAAATAGTCTAAAATCAAATCAAATACTTTGCTTAACTAATCTTTACAAATCAATTTTGCGATGTATTCATAGTTAAGTTTATAACCCTAATTGATAATGTAATCAAAGAAATGCATATCATACTATTTGGAGCTGAAATTATAAGACTTTAAAGTCCCAAATTCATTTGAAATTATCAATTTGAATAAATTTCGAACTGAAAGTTAAGGTTAACATCAACCTAACATAAACACAGTCTAAAATCTCCTCCCCTACTACCCTGCTGCTGTCCCCCCTACCCTACAACCCCCTACCCCTGCTGCCCCCTTCCCCCCTTACTGCCCCCTGCAGCCCCCCCTCCCCTACTGCCCCCCTGCTGTACCCTCTCCCCTACAACCCCCTCCCCCTGTTGTCCCCCCTCCCCCCCTTGCTGTCCCCCCCTCCCCAAAAAAATCTAAAACAAAAAACACAACTATATATATGACTTGAGCATAAGTTAAATTAAACAGACTTCCAGAAAAATTTCCAGACGCTAGTACATAAATTTGACTGGAGCGGGCCTTTCTTTAACAGCAGAATGATTTGCTTAGTTTAAATGTTTGTACTTCAAAGGAGAGACACTGCATTGAAATGGCTAAGAAAATGAATCCCGAAATAGGAAAAAGGAAAAGCTTATATTATTATAAAGAAAAAACTTGTTATAGTGGGAATTAAATACCATGATTTTACCAATCAATAGGGAGAAAACAAAAGAAACCGAGAGAGCAAAAAAAAAGGAATTATAATCTCTATAGTTATGGCATATTGCATATCACAATATATTGTTAATACATACCAATATAGAATTAGGGTAGAATACTTAGCATTACACATTATATTGTAATCCAAATATAACAAGATATCAATATGATAGTATATCTAAGTACAAACAAATACAATTCTACTGTTTATTTTGTAATTAATCACTAAAGTTGTGTATCTCATGCCACAACTACGCCCCCGTTTAAGAATCTAATCATTTACCATGTCAATCAAGCAAAATGGGCACCCATCCCCCATTCATGATCGTCATAGTTAGATTTAGATCCTTGAGACGGCCCACGCAAGCGACAGTGAGATTGTGTAAAGAGATATGCAAGAGTGTTTAAAATTAGAATCAAGTGATTGGTTACATGTTTATTAATTATTAGAATGATGTGATTGCGATCTCATGCCACAACTACACCATCGCTTAAGAATCTAATCATTTACCATGTCAATCAAGCAAAATGGGCACCCATCCCCCATTCATGACTGACATAGTTAGATTTAGATCCTTGAGACGGCCCACGCAAGCGACAGTGAGATTTTTTGTTATCAGCAATAAGCAAAAGTATTTAACTAATCTGCTTGACTTCTTTGTCTTATAATTTTCAAAAGCAAAACTTTGAATAAAACAAAAAGGAAGAAATCCAATTGAACGTCCTATAACATTGATTTGAACAAAAGCAAAGCAAAGGAGGAAAACAAGAGAAACAAAAGGAACAAAACCAAAACCAAAGTAAAAAAATAAAATAAAATAAAATAAAACAAGAGTAATTCAAAAGAAATCTAAACAAATCAAGAGAATCAAACCACAAGGCAAGCAAATTAGGCACATAATTCCCAAAATCATCAAATAAGGTTGTGGCACAACACCATCAACCATCCAGTGTCCTCAGGTCGGGAACCTCTTGCCCCTAACAAAGCAAACATCCTCAAACTATCGTCTCAATCCTATATCTAATCCTAAAAAACTAAGAAAACTAAGAAATTAAAGGGGAGTTGGAAAGAACTTACCGAGGCATTATAATCTTGAGTTCTGATTGAGTTGCATTATATTCTTGCTGACGCCAAGGATTTCATAATAATCTTTTGTCATAACAGCTACAAACAAAAGCCCTCACAAGAGCTCAAAATTAGTATTAGAGAATCCATACAAAGACTGCGATATCAGAACATTCCTGGTGAGCCAATAGTTGACACAATTACCTCACTCAATATTTTCCAGTTTCCTTCAAAGCAAATCGAACCTAGAAATTAAACACCTCCAAAAGTAAGTGATACAATCAAAAGGGATACTTATAATTATTCTAGCAAAGTCAAAATCTCCTAAAAAAATGTCATTTATTGAATAAGTGCATTCTTACCATAAAGTGATAAAACTACATTGTGGAATGTGGATAATCATAAGGATAATCACTTCTTATATAACTGTGACTGAAGTAGGCCCAAGAACAATGATAACAACAATCAAATCCTTGATCCCAATAAATGAAGTAGGTAGCATGAATAACTTGATATAATTGGCACCACTCCAACATACCATTTAAACAGCATAAAACCATTCACTGAATCATCAACAAAAAACAAACTTGAGAAGAAAAAAGAAGAAGAAGATCTTGAAGTTTGAACATGTTTACTTAATTTTCTGATATTACTAAAACATTCAAACAAAATTTCAGTTCTACATGTGTCAAACTCAGAATCTCAACCCAAAATTATAACCCAATCATTAAAAAACAATGAAAAAACAATAAAACTAATTCATATCATACACAAAATGAACCTAAAACCAATAAAAAAAACACTACCAAAATTCCAGAAAAAATCAGCCCAAAAAACCAGAAATAAACCAAAAATCATCAAAATCATCAAATTATCATATCACATACAAATAAACCAGAAATTTAAATTACAAACAACAATTAAAAGTAAAAAGTAAATAGCAATACCTAAGCAGCAGCAGCAGCAGCACCAGCGACGACACAGGAGCAGCACCGACGAAAGGACAGCAACAGCATCGAACACAACAGCACCGAACACAGAAGGAAACAACGAACAGAGAAGCAGCGCAGCTAACCCAGGCCAACAACAGCGACGGTGCCAGACGTGGTGGTGGTGGCGGCGGTTGTAATACCCGGTATTTTTATACAAATATATGTAGTTGTATCCAATATTTTAATACATTTTAATAAATTTTTGCTAACTGAATTATATATATATTGGTTATACATTGATTAAATATAAATTTTATTAATTAAGCCAATTTTTTTTTGTTTCAAAAAAAAAAAAAGTTTCATATTCCTTCACCACTGGTTTCACGAAGTAGAGGAAAGGTTCAAGAAAAATAATTAGAGAAATAAATAAAATTGAATAGCTATAATAACAACTCCTCACTCCACCTTCCATAACAGTCACTCTGAATACAAATTATTATCAATTCAATCTCCATCCGTTCAAATTCTTGCAAACAAAAGGATTGTTTGAATCGTCATACTTATAGATATATATATATATATGCTTGCTTTCACAGCTCACCTTTATCCATTTTCCTCACAATCTCATATTTTCAATAGACGGTAAGAAAAAGCACTGCACCCTTCTTCCTTCTCAATTAAATTGGAATTCAAAGAAATAAAAAAAAATAAAAAAAAAACACCATTGTTGAATCATGGTATGAGTTCCGTAGCCTCTGATTAAAAAAGGGGAAAAGAAAACATCACCTTCTACCCTGCATCTTACTTGTTTCACCTTCCAAATCACAGATTATTCAATGTTCCATCTCTTCCCACTAAATATCTTATCAAAGATTACAAGAATGAAATCAAGCTCAATCTCTTCCATACCTGGTTCACTGACATCGAAATTTGCTTGTTGTAGTTCCCAAATCTTCTTCACCAAATGTTAATTCTCACTAACAAGGATTTGGATTACCAGCACAAAAGCATTTCGATTTGTTTTTTTTTAAAAAAAAAAAGAATTAAAAAAAAAATTGAAGAAAGACGAACCACCGTCTTCTGAATCACTACCTTTTCTTGATTTATGTACTTTCTTCTCTTTCATAACTTCCTCCCTTTTCTTTTTCTTCCTTTATTTACTCAACAACCATTTTATGGGTTTTCTTATGGGGGGAAATATACCCTATTTTTAATTATTTTTGGTGGATGGCCTAACTTAGAATATTTGTTTATTTGTAGACCGACATTGAGTAGGAGCTATTCGGGAAGTTATTAGATCGTTATTTTACGCGCTTACGAGGTAATTTTTAATTTCCATCAACTTTAGAATCCCGTTAGGATGTAGGTTATGTGACTTTTATGTGTATATGAAATGTCTACTTTTATAAGTTTCATGAACCGTAACAATTATTTTTGTCGAATGATAGTATTTGTGATGATATTTCACTATATAATAGATATATATATACACAAGTATTATCGGATGATTATAATGTTGATTGTGTTACATTAAAATTGCTGTGATGGTTATAGATGTAGACTCTGACATCATGTATGTTTTATACCTTCTATAAAAGTTTGGGTGACCAAATTATTTTGATTTATTCATTTTATTTTATAAAATTAGACATATTTTTGTATATTGTTTTGAGAGGAGAAAGAAACCCAAAAGGGTAATGAACAGGTTGCCCTGCTAGATGTTGTTCTATTGGTGCACATTGGTGGATACCCAATAGGCTTCTAGTAGGTTATATCTAATTTTCTTTCAGTCTTCCTCCTAAGTCTTTTGGTGCGCGGTAAATTGCTGATACCCATTAGATTAGTGACGGGTGTGCACACTAGAGACATTCTGTCAACATCCTCTATGGCCAAAATTATAGGGTGATGCGCAACCCTTTAAAAAAAGTAGGTGGCCACTTGGGCCACTAGCGTTCTCTTTCTCCCTCTTGTCAATTATTATGTTTTATTTTATAGTATAATCATTTGTGATTGGTGTAACCTAAGCATTAGATCTATATTTGGGACGACATAAAATCTATTTACCTCGTTAGACAAAGAAAAGTATTTTGCATTATATGTTAGTAAATTTTTCTTACTAGATTTACCAATTTCATAAGAATTTATTATTTTATTTCTATATTTATTTTTACGGGATGGAGTCGTAATTACTCAGTTTTTCTGATTTTCGTTCCTTTCTTGTTTGTTTGTATTCTATGACTGGTGCAGGTGGGTTTGGTGGTCAACGTTGAGTGAGGATGTATTAGACCTTGGCTTGTGGACCCATTACTATAAAAATCGTCTAGAACTTTATATTTGTTTTAAACATTTGTCTTGGGAGTCTTAAGTTAAATTATTCTTAGTTTGTATTATAATTTTGGAATTCCCGCTACGTACTTCATATGTAGTCCTTATTGTAATTGTGGTTTAAAATATTATCTTTACCTTGAAATTTTCAACTAAAACCCATTCCCTTAGTGGATGGGTTATTTTTAAGTAACGCTCCCATATTTGGGAGCCCGAGGTTGATTGGATGACCTATAGTAGTCCTTCTTAAGGGTCCCTGAAATATCGGGGTATTACAGCGGTGGTGGGTAGGGACGTAGGGTTGTGCGAGGAAGGAGAGGAGGGTTGTGAATAAGAGAAGCACACAAAAGATTTTTTTTTTTTTGGCTGAGAATGCGTGAGAGATGCGGTGTATGTGAATATAATTAGGATTAATTTTTTTTTAAAATGATTAAGGTAGTATTGGTTGCGGTTCTAAAACCCGCAGCCATAGGTACTTATGGCTGCGGTTTTTGTGAACCGCATCCATAAGTACCTTTGGCTGCGGTTTTTTACCCGTAGCCATAAGTAGTGTAGTTTTTTCTACATTTTCAGTACTTATGGTTGCGGTTCCAAAAGAACCACAGCCAAAAGGGCGTAGTATATGACGATTTTTCCACTAGTGTTGAACTCCTAAAATATCTATATGGACTTTATGTGTCACTTTAAAATTTCTTTTTCAAGAATCATTACTGACTTAGGCATCGGAAGGCCGTTGGTGGAAACACCAACGGTCGCCCCTAACCTGTTTTTGGATGCAAACACACGCAAGACGCAACAAAAGCATATACATAATATCAAAAGAAAGCTGTAAAAGCAGGCAACGAAAGCAGGGATCAGAAGTAAAGATAGAAAAGCTAAAGTCAGTACACAACCAAGGCAAACATTCACACCATGTCAGGTACATGTTAAAACACGTTGACCCCTTAGCCAATGGTAAAAGAAACAGTTATGTAACTAGATTGTTTAACTGTAACGTCCCGACTTTTAAAGACTGTCGATTTACGAAGGAAATCGACAAATGGATCGTTACCAAACATAAAACTTAGAAATAATATTAATAATAATGATCAATACTCTTTTTATTAATTAAAAAGTGAAGATAAAATCCCAAAAGTCTAAAAAAAATAATACCCAAATACATAATAATAGTGTTCTTTCCCAACAGGCTGGGAACAGCTAACTAATGAACAAAAGAAATAACTCAAGATAGACTACGGTTACTCTAATCAACTCTAAAACACACAACCCGAGCCAACGCAAGCCCATTCTAAGTCTAAGCATCATCACCTGAAATGGGGAGGGGGGGTCCACCGTCAGTGGCAAGTAACTAGGCTGTCCCGCTTAAATGAGGGACCGCTAATCGCATAATAGCATAGAATCAACCAAGAAAATCATGTAAAAACACATGGAAATACGTACGAAAATACATGCGGAATACGTAGAAAAATACGTAGAAAAATACGTATAAAAATACTTAGAAAAATACGTATAAAAATACGTAGAAAGATACGTAGGAAATACGTATACAAATACGTATAAAATACGATTACAATACGTATAAAATACCTGCAAAATACGGTTAGAAATACATACAATATACGTATAAAGTAGACACAAATACGTATAGAAATACAGGCAACATACGGATACAATACGTACAGGAATACAGACAATATACGGATACAATACGTACAGAAATACAGACATCATACGTACACAGCGGAAGACTTAATACTACGAAATTAATACATAATACACGAAAAATACACATAAACACATATAACAGAATCCTTCCCGTGAAATACTTATCTTGTCATGTTTTACCCAAAAACCCTTCTTTTAACCATCTTATTGGACCGGTCATGATGCTCGTTGAGGATCCGTGTGCACCTCAACTTTCCTAAAACATGTCGGGGTGAACTCGTGTATTCAATCCCGTAGCCCTCCTTTGCAAGAACTAAGCCTAAGCTATGGCCATAACCCCTAAATAGCAGCTCGTGTACTACTACTTAGACGACTACATATCTTAAGATCCAGAACTGCCCAGAGACCGTAGTAGGGCAGTGGCTTCGACTTAACCCGATCTGATGACTCGTGTATCATCAAATGGGCGTCCGTATCGTATCTTGTCTTTTCTAAAGGCCATCGTGAGACCACTAATTCACAACATCTTTTCTAAAGGTCATCTTGAGACCACTAGTTCACATCATCTTTTCTAAAGGTCATCTTGAGACCACTAGTTCATATCATCTTATAACTTTCCTTTTTATCATATTGTTACTTTCCTTCATATTACAACTTATCCCTATTAATTTCTTTTAATTTCTTTAATTATATTAATTCCTAAAATTGCCTTCTAATATTATTATAAGTCAAAAATTAAACCAAAATTGATCAAAACCTACTTAGACCACTCGACATTCTCATCAATAAAATAATAATTAAATAAATTCATCAATTAATCATATAAACAGTTAAATGAATCATTTAAATTAACATTTAGCAACAAATATAACTTAAAACATGATAAAAATCCTATTTTTCTCCTTCTATATCACTCTACATTCCATGACAAAAATACCAAGAATTATACTTTCAATTAACTAAATACAATTATCAATAATTAATCATAAAACATAATAATAAGCAATTAAATCATGCTTTAAACATTAAATCATCAAGATTAAACTAAAACAAGATTAAAATCAATTCTTTTTATTCATATAACCACACGGCTTTTAGGGCAATTAAACTACATCAAGATTTAATTCAAGATTTAACAATAACATAATTAAATTCAAGATTAAATTAAAGATTAACAATATTAATTCAAGAATTATCATAAAAATCATCATAAACCTCATCATATCACTCGACAATCATCAATATATTCAAGAACAAGGTACAATAATTTATCATACAATTATTCAATATAAATATATAATTAAATAAATTAATCCATGCATAAAATTTAATAAAACTATTGAAGATTCATAAAGATACATCAAGAATTCAAGAAAACAACATAATAATCCACATAATACTACTCGACATTCATAGCCTAACATGGTACCAATTCTATTAATTTTCATGATTAATCCTAATTAATTATATGACTAACTTGTACCAAATTTAAGAAGAAAAGTCTAGTTACCTTAGATTAGGAAAGAAAACAAAGAAAATCTTCTTTGGAGCTTTGAAAACACACGGCCAATTCTAGAGAGAATTTTAGGGTTTCTTTTGTGTGAGTTTGAAAATAGGGTAAAGAGAAAACAAGAGTATTGTTCCCAATTTAATTATAAGGAAACAAAAGAAATGAAAAAAAAAAAAAACTAAACAAATGGGAGAGGCGGGGGGGGGGGGGGGGGGGGAGTAGGAATAGGGAAGGAGAGTGAAGTTAGGAAGACTTAGTATAGGTAGTTTAAATTAGGTTTTTTATACAAATTCAAATCATATTTAAAATATGATTAATTAAATAAATAATAAAATTATTTAATTAATTAATAATAAATTAAAAAGAAAATATAGCCTTGGCCATCCATAAGGGGGCCGGCCAAGAGAAGGGAGGAAGTGGGGTCATAGGCCAAATTTCAGGATAAGGTAGTGAAATAAAAATAAACAGTCCAAATAAACGGGCCTTTTGGACTAAAAATAATAAAATAACATTAATTAACCGCGAAATTTTCTAGCCCTAAATTTCGGGTTATTACATTAACAAAAGACATAAATAATTATTCAAGTAATTAAAAGACTCATAAAAACTAAGCCTCCACGTTGTCACCCACGTCCTCGTGCCCCTTCCTGCTCAATCCATTGCCAACCTCGGCATCCCCGACAACCGAAGGAGCTGGCCCAAGATCGGACATGGATCCCATCTGAAGGTACGCATCGATGTACCCCCTGAATTGGGACTCGGGCAACTTTTGGATGAGGAACTGATGTGAAATCTGGGCCCTCACAAACATTGTGACTTCAGCCTCCATGTCATTGCATTCCTCTTGAGCCTCCTGTTTCAGCCTCCGCTCCTCAGCTAGCTCTTTCTTCAGCTCCTCTGCTTGCTGAACGAGCTCCTTCTCCCGCTTTCCCGCTTCCTGAGTAAGCTTCTCTTCTAGCGCCTTCAGCTCCGCTGCCTTCTCTTCCTCAGCTTTGCTGACGATGGTCTGGAGCTCATTCAGACGCAGGTTGGTCTTGACCTGTGCGTCAGCAAGGCTCCTGAGGCATTTGGTTATAACCAGTTCGTTCTGCAGACCCTGCAAAAGGCACGGGTACATCCTGTTAAAAGGACATGATCCAGATAAAACTAAAAGGGCACGAAAACCCAGCATGAAAATAAAAAAAAAAAAAGTAAGTGCTAACAGTAACAAAATACCTGAAGAAGGTGGCCCACAGTTCGGACAGCCAAGACCTCTGAATCATAAGAGTCCAGCCTCTTCTTAGCAGAAGAGAAGAGAAGCTGGGAAGCAGTAGGCATAATCCCATGATCCACCCCATGGTGAGATAGGAATTCGGACGGGATACCTCGGAAGCTGGAGTCCGGAGATTTGGGGGCACGGGGAGCAGGGTTGAGAGGTGGATCCACTATACCACGTCCTCAGACTTAGTCTTCTTGGTGGGAGTCTCTGCACCCGAGTCAGTACAACGTAAAGTATTTCCGTCAGTACTCAAAGTGGTGGCTCCACCCCTCTTCCTTCTCATACGTTGGGCCCTCTTCAAAATCTCCTCTTCTGAACCCGAAATGCCACGAGGCGCTGTAAAAACTGTAACCTTCAGATGAGAACCAGAATAGCAGGTAACAGGTAAATTAAAAGAGGTGCGATGTAAGCATACCCATAGCAGCAGAGGAGCCGGGAAGCAGGTTGTAGTAAGGGGGAGGATATGCCCTGGAAAACGTTCTCCGGCTTCGAGATATTTTCAGAAACTGGACCACACGCTCTCTTGGGGCCTCGGACTCCACCGGGATATCAAGATCTACAACATGCAAAAACAAGTAAGAAAACATGTTGGTTAATACCTTTAGGAGAAAATAAGATAAAGAAAACGTGTTAGTTATACCTCCATAATTCCATCCACCACGGAGCCAGTCCCCCGCATCTCCCAAACTCGACTTAGCCACAAAAACGTATGATTCTTTCCATTTTCTATCATTGAAATCTTTGTCAATGACCAGGTAATCACACCCTACACGCTTCTTAAACGAGTAGGTGAAGTCCGGAGCCCTTTTTACCCCATAACTGACATTAAATCTTCATAAGTAAACGCTTCCTCCCAGTTCATTGTTAAGTGCTCAATTAGTGCCAAAATTCTCCATACCTACGACCCCAGTTGACCCGAGTTCACATCCTAATTGGAGAGCACAGCTTGGGTTACGGGTGAGAATGGGAACTTGTGCCCTAGATCTAAGGTATAAGTGTAGAAAACGCAAGTGTCTAAGTCAATTAATTCAGGTTTATGATCGGGTTGAGGTGCGACCACAACAGCCCCAGGTGGGAAATTCACCATCTCTCTTATCTCACTTAGGTTGTTTTCTTGAACTTTACTTGTGTAATGTTCCTTAGCCTTACCCATTTTATCAAAGACTCGAATTATCTTAGGTTAGGAGTTCAAAAAACTGAAGTAACAAACCCAAGATTCCCAATTGCAAACCAGAATTCCCAAGGTAAATCACCCAAAGAGAAAAACGAAAAGAAATTACTAAGTGGTGAACCATGTTAGAGCTAAGAAAGTAAGGAAACGAAAGAAAAAGGGAAGAGTAATTACCTGGGTGAAAATCGCCTGGAAATCGCCGAGTAGAGAAGAATGTCAATGGTAGAGAGGGAAAGTGAATAGTGTAAGTATGGAATTAAGTTTGAGTGAGAGGAGGACGGTTTAATTGTGCCTTTGGGGGAGTTAATTGCATGCAAAAGTCATCCACCATTAATTGCTTGCCACACGTCCCACTAGGGGGAAGAGGGAGGTTAATTTTGAATTATTTTGAATCATGTTGAGTTATTTCAAGTTTGGTTCAATTATTTTAAACGGTTTTAAAGCTGAATTGTTGGTTAATTATTTTTTGTCACCTGGTTAGTAAAATTGTGAATATTTTTGGCTTAGACCACCTGTTCTTAAATAAAACTGGCAGGTTTTATCATACAGGATTCCCAACCAACGAGTTGGGGGCAAATTGTTATAGTCAATTTTACCTAACCTGAATACAGGTTGAAAGCTAAGAAGCAAATAAAGCCGAGAGGCAGAGATTCAGGTCTACATCATAAGGATCAAGAAGAAGGGACGAGTTTAAATTTGAAGTGAAGGAACAAGTCAAAAGCCAACTTGCATAAGGAGAGGCAGGCGTGTGCTGATGTGGCATGAAGAAGTCATCACTCATGGTCACACGCATCCCAAGAAAGTAGGGAGTTGTTCCTATTTCATGGGAAACGGCTAGTTAGCAATTGGAATAGGTTAAATATAGGAAAAAACCGATTGTATCACACATTGTTACCACTCATCAAGTTTACGTATTACTCTAGAGAAAAAAGTTCATTATATTATTCATACACATTCGAGCATTGGCTCACAATCATTGTAACCAAGGAAAAGAAATAATTATTATTCAGTTAGTGGATTAGTAGACTCAAATCTACCCGCAGTTTTCCCTCTGTTTCGAGTTTTCTGCGTCATCATCCTCTCGTGTCACCCCCGTTCCCATTTTTACTTTGATTCGTACTTCATTATTTTCCCGTTAATACGTCCATCACAACGTTCGATACACATATTCGACTTGTCACAATCCAGCTGTGGTCCGTACCAGCTTAGTCCCATACCCGAGTAGGGATTTCGCATAAACATCGGCCATCTAAAATTATAAAACATACTCTTGCACATATGGAGCAATAATGAACTTGATTCCCACGATAGCTGATTCTTTAAGACCATGCTCAATGTTCTCCTTCACGTCTAGTTGCTTTGTAACACAATAAGTGCCACAAATCTGTTGTGGACATAACCACCCAACCTTCGAAACCGCTTCACATTCCCTTAAATCCTCATAAAGTGCACTAATTAAAATCCAAAGCAATAAAGTTTTGTTAGATGGTGAAAATTAAACAAATAACCAAAACTCATAGAAGTGTAAGTTTTTATAACCTCATAAACACTTATAGTATCGACACATTCAACACACTAGTGGAAAAAACCCTATCTACCACTCCATATCTGCTCCGCTATTTTAAAAAAGTGGAGCAAAAAATAACATATTTATTTTCCACTTAAAAAAAAAACAAGTATCTGCTCCGGGTTTTTGGTATAGCGGAGCAGTAAGTTCAAAAAAGTATATCTACTCCGTGTTTTATACTAGCGGAGCAGATAAGGAAAAAAAATATATAGTTGTACTGGGCTATATACCCTGGCCGGCCGTTGCCCAAAAACAAAAAAAATGCAACTTATTACATCTCCCTCTCTCTCTTTCATATGCCTCCATCTCCCTCTCTCTCCTTCATATGCCTCCATCTCCCTCTCTCATATGCCTCCATCTCCCTCTCTCTCTTTCATATGCCTCCATCTCCCTCTCTCTCTCTTTCATATGCCTTCATCTACATCTTTTAACTAAGTTGGGCGTGGTTTTTGTGGTGCCTTTCCTCCATTAAAGCAGAGCTTGTAAGGTAAGCTTTTTTTAAGGGTTTTGGGTTTTTAAGGGTTAAATAATCAGTTCATCTAGGGTTTTAATCGATTTTGATGATTTTTATTGTTCGGTTTTACCAATTTTACGGCTGATTGGAATTGTTTTAGGTTTTTTTTTTAATTAAATATTTGTTGTTGTTAACGATGAGGACGATGCTGTTGTTGTTGGGTTGGGCGTGGTTTTTGTAGTGCCTTTCCTACATTAAAGCAGAGCTTTTGAGGTAAGATTTTTTTAAGGGTCAAATAATCAGTTCATCTAGGGTTTTAATCGATTTTGTTGATTTTTATTGTTCGGTTTTACCAATTTTATGGCTGATTGGAATTGTTTTAGGGTTTTCTTTTTGTATTTTTTTATTAAATATTTGTTGTTGTTGACAATGATAACGATGTTGTTTTTGTTGTTGGATTGGGCGTGGTTTTTGTAGTGCCTTTCCTCCATTAAAGCAGAGCTTTTGAGGTAAGATTTTTTTAAGGGTCAAATAATCAGTTGATCTAGGGTTTTAATTTATTTTTGTTCATTTTTATTGATCGGTTTTACCAATTTCACGACTGATTGGAACTGTTTTAGGGTTTTTCTGTTTTTTTAATTAAATATTTGTTGTTGTTGTTGATGATGATGATGTTGTTTTTGTTATTGTTGGGTTGGGCCGGGGCATGAAAGATTTTTGTGGATGTTGCCAGAATATGCTGCATTTTTCGTGCAGCCTAATCTTTTTGGATCAAGTCTTATGATGTTTGTTGATGGCAGCAGTCGACGTGGGTACATACTAGTCTTGCTGAAGATTATTAGTTCTAAAGTTAAATCATTGTTTGGAAGTTATTTTTTAAAAAATGTGGTTTTTAGATTAAGAAGAAGATGGTCCTCAGTTCCTCACTGCCTTTGGAATTTTTTGGTAACTATTACTTTGCTTTCGCACCATCCACCCTCACCGATTTTCTCCTAATTTGAACCCTTCGATCCTCTTTTGTTGATGTCTTGATAAATAGCTAGTTTTATAACAGTACAAATGAGAAATTGAATTGTCTATATACTTGTTTCAGCATACTGTATCCTGTTTTTACAATGTACTCTGGTGCAGGACCAGGAACAACAGCATGACCAGGACCAGGAACAACAACCTGCATTAAATATAACAATGTTGGCAGATTATATACATTCCAAAGTCTAAACCTTCAAATTATAGGAAAATTAGATTTTAATAATCCCACCTTTGGGTTTCCCAAATTATACATAAATAGCTAGTATTACTTCTATTGCGTAAGCTGGTATGAAACCCTCAAACCATTCATATTACTTCCTCCGTTTTTGAATATTTGCAACAAATAGGTATTTTTTTGAGAGATAAAAAATTCATTTGTTGCAACTATTCAAAAACGGAGGAAGTATTATTTTTCAAACTTCTCCTTTTCTAATTTAGGGTCCGTTTTTTTTTTAGGAAAAGACTAGTTTGACTCAGGAACTCTGCTAGGATCATGCTACAAGTTTTAAGTAATTAAGCAGTAAGTTTTAAGTAAGTGTTCCACCATTCATTGGGGTGCATAAGTCATGGATTATGCATATATTCTTTGATGCTTTATTAATATTTTTTTTTGGGCAATAATGTTTGATTTACAATGCCTTTCGCATCTCTATGAACCAATGCTCACTTATGCTGAATAAGTATGAATGAATGTTGCTTCATTTGCTTGAATTCATTTCTTCTCTAACAAGTTTGTTAGGGGATTTGCATTTTCAAATTCTTTCTGCAAATTCGTTTTCAACTTTTTTTCAGCCTGATTTCCATGGTAAGCGAACACTTCTAAAGCAAAATTCTGTTCAGCAATTAGAGCTTTTGCTTAAATTATGGTGAGGATTATTTAATTCATTTTGGTTCTCACTTTTTAAAATTCAAAGAGCAGGTCTTATTTGATGATTATGTGCTCTGTTAAAAGAGAAAGACAATTTAAACTTGTTTAAAATTTTCTGTGTTTCTTGGCATGCATATCTGAAGATTTTTGGTCTTTTTATGGAATATTGGGCATATCCTTTTGCTGTGAACTGACATTCTGAACAAAAATGTAAATGACAAAATAGAGAAATAGATCTGAAAATGATGATTAATGAAAGATAATTGTGATGAATCTGATTGATTAAAAGATCTAACACTAGGCAAGATAACTATCAAGCATTTGAGGGTTGATTCTCTCCTATACATGAGCATTCGAGAGGCTCATATTCTCGAAAGAGCTTTCACTAAATTGCATTCAACATTCAGCGTAACTTTCTCTCTCGAACTTGCTCTTATTTATAGAAATAACCCCTCTAATTAATCTTACTATAATCTTTTATACAATTCTATTAACAACTTATTATGCCTAGAATACCCTGCCTACCCCCTAAGACTCTATTCACAGAAATCCTTTTCATTTATATTTGCTCCCAGATTTAGCCATCCTTTGACCAATTCTTTCATTTACTTGATTTTTGTTATCATATAGTATTTTGAAAATTCTGACATTTACTTGATTTAGCCATCATTTGACCAATTCTTTCATTTACTTAATTTTTGTTATCATATAGTATTTTGAAAATTCTGACATTTAATTACTGATGATGGCAGAGATGTAAAAGGAAAAGGGAGGTGACAAGGTTTAAGCTTTTGCTGACATATCTACAGAACGGAATATAAGAACCATGGCAAAAGCTTCTCTCTATTCTAGTTATTTTTGCTGCAGAAGCTTCTGTTGTCTTATTAGATCCTTCTCATGAGCATTATCCAGCCATAAGCAAGTTCTTGTTTCAGTCTTCTGTTGATAGTGCCTCTAATCAGGTTCTCCACACCTCAAGGAATGAAGGATTCCTTCAACAATACTTAATCAAAGGAATATGGAGACAATTTTCTACAACTCCATGTCCAAAGCTACATTTGGTGTCTAGCTTTAAATTACGGTGTTTTTGTATTTGGTAGCTAATATACATACTATTTAGTTATTTTATGTCTTTTTCCTTCTTTTAATTTGTAACTCAAATCCATTATGAACATATATGTAAATTCATAAATTAATATAAATTTGATTTATTCCTACTTGTCGTTTTTTGTGAATGAGATAAACTAGTTGTGTAGTTGGTGAAAGTAGCTAGCAGCAGTTGTGAAGGGGGGGCTGGACAGTGGGGGAGGGTTGGAAGCAGCCAGCGTAATTTTTTTTTAATAAAATATCTTAGTATCTGCTCCTCTATTTTAGTAATAGCGGAGCAGATATTGCTTATCTGCTCCTTTATCCCTAAAATAGAGGAGCAGATATTGTATTATCTGCTCCGCTATCCCTTAAATAGAGGAGCAGATATTGTATTATCTGCTCCGCTATTACCAAAATGGCGGAGCAGATAATTAGTATCTGCTCCGCGAAGAAGCGGAGCAGATAATACATGACTAACTGCTCCGGTCAATGCTGCTCCGGGGCAATAGCAGAGCATATAGTACCCAAAATAGCGGAGCAAATAGGGTTTTTTCCACTAGTGACAAATCCCCAACAAGAAATTCGTATGTCTTTTTTAAAAATCCATATGAATGTATCTTCTTCACGCTATTAAAAAAAAATCTCTACTTGGTGAGAGGTTTTCTTTAAATTAAATAAAGTAATATCTAGAATATAGTCATAAACTACCTTCTTCGAAAATAAAAAGGAAAAATAAGATTTTTTTTGCATGCTTTAAATATATTTAAACAGTTTAAACATGCTATCATCAAATATACAAGCTTTTAAATATACAAACTACGAAGCGCCGCCCCATTTTTTTTATTTTCACAAGCCAAGTTCTAAGAATATTTACGAGCCGAGACAAGCTGAGTGGTGCTAGGTCTAAGTTCGTTTGATAAGCACCTCTAGTTGAATGTTATTCTACTTCTAATTTGGAATGTTCTGTGGGCAAGATTACAATCAATCAACTACATATAATTTTATAAAAATTAAATTAACTCAACATGTTACATATAAAGAAAAAAAAAATTAGGGATTTGAAAATCCCTGCAAAGTTTGACCTTAATCAAATGCTCCCCATATTACAATGAATTACGGTAATTCATATTCGTAAACTAGCAAATTAATGAAACACTTTTGCTAATGAATAATATAGTAAAACACACAAATTAGATTGCTTCCAATTTCATTCCATATGAAAGCAATGATCATATAATAAATTAATAGCCAACTAGGTTTAAATAACAACGAAATTTTCAAAACATTATAAAAGATATTTCTGAAATTTACCAAAAAACATGAAAAATTCAAATAAAAGCTAATTAAAACAAAAAACCCCAAAATTTCAACATCAGAAAACAAATGAATAATTACAATACAAGCATAAATAGCATCATACCAAGCACAAAACAAAACAAAAATTAATCAATCTTAACAAATTAACATATTAGAGTTCTTAAATTTTCAACAAATGGTCATTAATGAAAATAATTGAAAAGAAGAGTGGGAGGAGAGTGAAATACCTCAGGAACGAATTGCACGCAGCAGCAGGACGACGCTGGTGGATGGAACACGGTCGTCGACGGCGCACGAATAGCAGCAGGATAACGCACCCGACAGTCGTCTCAGCAGCAGGACGACGACACTGGTGGAGTGAATTGGACGGCTGACCAGCGAGGGAAGGACGATGACAACCTTGTTGAGTGGCGCACGGCTGAGGTGGTGGCTTCGCTTCCCGGTGCGGTGGTTTTCGATTCAGGTTATAGCACGAATTGGAATAGCAAGGGTTTGAAGTTTGTCTTGCGTTTTAGGTTATAGCACGAATTGGAAAAGCAGGGGTTTGTTTTATTTTTCTTAGAGTTTGAAGGAATAATAGCACGAATTGGTTTTTTTAATTTTTGTCGTACTGTATTATAGTAAAAGCAGTGTTTTATTTGCAACGTTTTTTTTTTTAATTTTTCCCTTGTGTTGTATACTAGGGGAGTAGATAACTTTTTATTGTATTTACTGCTTCGCTATAATAAAAACCTAGAGTAGATACTTGTTTTTTTTTTAAATATACTATTATCTGCTCCGTTATTTTAAAATAGTGGAGCAGATATAGAGTGGTAGATAGGGTTTTTTACTTTCTGCTCCACTTTTTTAAAAATAGCGGAGCAGATATGGAGTGGTAGATAGGGTTTTTTCCACTATATGATGATTTTATTTTGTTGTTTTTTTAATATAAAAAATCTACAAAATATTAAGGATGAAAATAAAGAAAATTCCCATTAGTACACTTAGAAATTTAACAATTCCTACTAGTAATCCAGTGAGTTTGAAATTCCCACGGGTACAGCTGAGTTCCCTTAAGCTCCCAACCGTACTAAAACTGTTAAATACAACTAACTAAGGTAAAAAAGAAAAAAGAAGAAGAAAAAAAAAAAAGAAAATCACGCTTACAACCCTAAACCAGCCCAACCTAGCCATCCCCACAACTTTCCGCCCCTCCCCATGCAACCCCACCGCATCCTAGCCACGACCCAACCCATCCCAATTCGCCCCTCCCTAACTACCAATCACCCAAATTCGACCCATCCTAGCCACGACCCAACCCAATTCGCCCCCTCCCTAACCACCCCCATCCCCAAATTCGACCCACCCCAGCTACAACCAAACCTAATTCGATCCCTCCCTAAACACCTAATTTGCCCATCCCTAACTACTCCCCAACTCAATTCGCCCCTCCCCAACTACCACCCAACCCATTTCAAGCCCCCCCGATCCTTTTTTACCACCTGCAGCCGCCCCTCACCCTTTTCCGACCCTTCCTACCATTTGTTAGGATTAGTTTTTTTAGGGTGGTTCAAACGGTTTAGGATGGTTTAGATTAGGGATTTGAGGTGGTTTCGTGGGTGGTTAGGGTGACTGGGTCTGTTTTGGTAAGGTGAGGGTGGTTGGGACGTTGAAAGGAGTGGTTTCATATTTTATTTTTTATTTGTATTTTTATTATATATTAGTAGATGACCATTATTACCTGGCTATACTCTAGGAACATTCTGGATTTAGGGTTTGCTATACATACTGTTGGCAAATTGTATATATAGCCCTTTTAGTGAATGAAATGATACACTTTTCTCCCATTTTACACAACACGTTGTCAACACGTACTCTAGGTTTTTGGGTTTTAGAAAAGAAAAAAGAGAGAAAAAGCATGGGCTGCCGGTCTCCTTCTGAAGAACACAAAAACAAACATTCATCTTCAATCATCATTATTCTTAATTCTCTATTAATCTTCATCTCCATATTACAATTTTCATCTTCAATCATCATCATCTCCATATTCTCTATCAACCTTCATCTCCATATTACAATCTTCAAACACGCACCACCACCACCACAAAGAACACTAAACTGCAAATCTAACTCCACCGTCGGAGCCCCGTCATCGCGCCAAAGGCAATCACAAGTGCCGACGTCGCCTCGCGTTGCCAGTTTTTTTCGTTTTTGTGGAATCCAACTGTAGATTTGTAAGTTTTTCACCTAAATTTCATAATTTTTATTTTATTTTGGTTCGAATTTTCGAACGAAAAAATTCAAATTCATTTTCATTCGAATTTTGCTTTCTCATCTGCTTTTCGTTTATACTCCTCCCTAACCAAAAACTTTCAACATTTGTACCGCTCACATTTCCCTAGACAAAATTTCTTAAACTAAGTTAAAAGCTTTAATCAACCTTAATCAACACAACTAATGAAGCCACCAAACCTCACTCTTGCTCACTTTAAAAAAAACATAAGAAACAGAAAAAGAAAAATCAGAACTATAACCCTCTTCTACTCCATCTTCTTTATCCATCTCTAACCTCCATTAGAGCTTCAACCAACCTCCAATCTCCACCCCAATCTCCATTTTTCTTACACTTTTCACTCACATTCGTCTCTAGAACAGATTTCCTCCACAATTTCTCACATTTTTCATTCACTCTTCTCACACCAAAAATCCAAAAAGAATAATTAAAAAAAATAAATCGTGGGTTTTGAACCCCATTTTTTGTTCATCTTAAAAAAAAATCATAAATTCAAGGGTTCACTTGAATTTTTTGTACAAAAAAAAAACCCACAAACAATCCAACACCACCACCACCCAAATTAATCAACACCCACAACCGCTTACCTTCGAAAAAACCCATCATCAAAAACCCACCACCGTCTCTTGCCTTCGAAAACCCAGATCTGGTGAAGAGAGAGAGTCGTGGTGGAGAAGATGGAGCAGAGGGTGAAGGATAGAGAATGGTGGAGAAGATGGTGAAGAGAGATGGCGATGGAGAACATGGAGAAGAGGACGGAGGAGAGAGTGTGTGTGTGGAAGGGGTTATAGGATAAAGTGGTGGTGGAGGAAGTGGTGGAGGGGAGGTTATTAATTGGTGACAGGGAAGGGGAGGAGGAGAGAGAGTGGGATGGGAGGATATTAAGAGTAATAACATTATAAGAATTTATTATCAATTTATTAATATTTTAATAATGGCATTTATGTAAATAAATAGACTTTTTTACCAAAAATAGAAAGAAAAATTTTTTTATCGAAAGTCATTGTTACATCAAATATAACAAATGGTGAAAGTTTTTTGTTACGGAGGGAGTATTTCTGTTCGTTTTTTTTTTTGGATTGATTTGTCCTTGTGTTTTTGCTCGAATATTGGTTCGATTTTTAATTTTCCAAATCTTGGTTTGATTTTCATTCGAATTTTTTATCTACTTTTGTTTCAATCTTTCGTTCTTTTGTTGTTTGAATTTTTTTTTCATTCCTTTTTCTATTCTGGTTTTCATCGAATTTATGTTGATTCTCGTTTATATTTTCGATTGAATTTTATTCATTTATGGTATTTTTTATTGAATTGCTATACGATTTTTAGGTATATTTTATGATTTATTTTCATTTGATTTTGTGGTAAATTTTTCGTTGTTTTTCGTTTGTTTAAATTATGATCCAATTTTTTTGGGTCTGTTTTTCGTTCGCAAATTCATCCAACATCAATGAATTCTGTATTTTTTTAAAATTTATTTTCACTCGATTTTTTTATACCTGGTTTTATATGAATTTGTTCTTCATATTATTATACACGTTTCATTTGGGTGTTTTTCTGTTTGTTTTGGGATAATTTTGTTTTTGTTGGAGTTTTTGTTCACTTTTTTCATGTTCGTCTTATGGTTCATTTTGGGATGAATCTTGTACAGTTATTCGAATTTTTGTATTTATTGTTTTAGAGCTACAACAATAGAACTATATTGCTCTTCATTATTAAAAAGTTTACGGTTTGTTAATTTTATTCAACAAATTAATTATTGAATAGATACCTTCGTTTACGGAGTTACAGAGTTGAAACATTAATCTGCTAAGTTGAATCATGTTGAGTCTGTTAATTTACGGTTTGAAACATTGGTTTGTTTCACAAGCGTTAATTTTATATGTTTGTTGGATGCTTTGGTTTATATTAAATTGCAATCTACCTTTGGTTTATATTAGATTGAAATCTACCTTTTATGATGGAGAAGATGAGTATCAGTTTTGTTACATACTATTAAAATTGCTATTGGAATTGCTAAAAACTATTTTCTTTTTGTAGGGAAGAAATGTCACATTTTTCCTCTCATTCTTTACTTCTTCCTTATTCACTTATCTCATCCTTCATTCCTATTTTTCTTCATAAGTTTTTCTCTAATCAAACAAATAATGAAAAACTTTTCTTATATCAGTGTTTTCCAATGAAAATTATTTTCCTTAGAAAATGATTTTCATGAAAAATTGTTTTCCTTCAAATCAAACGGAGGCTTAGAGATGGATGTTATTTCGTTGCTTAAGCGGATTCAAAAGTTCTTTATAACTCAAGACATTGGGGCATGTACTACTGCTCATATCTTCACTAAAATTGACTTTGTTATTGCTAAAAAAAAAAAGAAGACCTAAATAGTATCTCGACTACTCATTAATTTTGTAAATTTTTCACACTGTTTAAATTCTTATAATACTCCCTCTGTAACATAAAGATTTCGACAAATATTTGTTCACGCATTTTGAGGAAGTGATTGAGAGTGTAAACGATCAAAATAATCAAAATAATTTTAATATTAGTAACTTATAATCATATTCTTGCTTGTAGTAAAACCATTTTGAATAATTTGTTGGTTTACACCGTTAAATTGTTTCCTTAAAATGCGTGAAAAAATAAATGTTGAAATCTTTATGTTACGGAGTTGGCTGACTTTGATCCGGGTCTTGTTGTGATGGGTGCAGCTCACCTTAAGCGGGCTCAGTATGTTAATAGGTGCCAGGCTTTGGGTTATTGGTTCCTTCCTTTCTCTTTTTCAACATTAGGGGAATTGGAAGGGGATGTTGTTGCTTTGTTGAAGCGGATTCATAATTTCTCACGGGCTGCGGATATTGGAGCGCGTGCGACTGTTCACATCTTCACAAGCATAGGTTTCTCTATAGTTAGGGGAGTGGGGGGTCAGATTGTATCTCGGCTTCCCGCGGCTAACTTCTTGTAAATCTGAACATTCTTTCTATAATAATAATAATTATTATTATTAAAAAAAATAACAACAATAATAATAAGTACCTAGAAAATTTTAGTACTATAATAATAATAATAACACCAATTCTTATATATGGTTGGCCACACCATCAACTAATGGTGTGGCCAGCCACATATAAGTTAATCATGTGGCCATATTTAAAATAAAAAAAAAAAACACACACATCATTTGCAAACAAATGTGGACTTCATTCTTTTACATTTTCCAAATCATATTAGGAGAGAGAAAGTATTAGTTTGTAATTTTTTTTTTCACATGCATATATTACAAAAAATACAACACCAAAAAATAAAATAAAAAGGAAAAATTGATGGGAATAAGCTAAACTTTGCCCCATTCTTTTTTCATATGTCGACTTTTTGATTATTCCAAAATAAGTCAACCTTTGAGGATCATCAATTTTAAGTAAGCCAAAATCGGTTATAACCCATTATAAACTTATTTAACCAGTAAAAGTGACACGTGTCAGGCTATAATTGCTTGCTTCTTTAATTTTGTATTTTTTAAAAAAAAAACAAAAAAAAACTTTTTTTACTCCTCTTTCGCTTTCCTCCCTCCTCCCCCACCCACAAAACCACCGCCTCCACCATGACAGCAGTCACTACGCACCTCCTCCTTTCCTGACCACACCACACATCACCTCTTTCTTCCCCACCAACACCAACACCAACAACTAACCATATCCTCCTCCCTTTCTCTCAGTTTTTTTTTTCAAATCTGGGATTTTAGGGGGTGTTGGTTTTGGGTTAGGGGTGGTTTAGGAGGTTGAGGGAGGGTTTTTGAGGGTGGGGATGGGGAGGGGAGATATTTTCGGAGGCTGGAATAGGTGATGGGGGGTTTTTTGGGTGGTTTGGGAAAGCGTAGGGGCGGGTTTCAGGTGGGCTGGGAAGAGGGAGAGTTGGTTTCAGTGGCTGGGAAGGGGGGAGGGTTTTGTGTGGATGGGAAGGGGGAGGAGGGTCTTTTCTGTAATAACCCGAAATTCTGAGCCAGAAAATTTCGTGGTTAATTAATAATATTTTAGTATTCTAAGTCCAAAATGCCCAAATATTTGGACTGTTTAATTGTTAGGTCTTTTCCCCATCTTAAAAATTGGGCCCAATGACCCAATTCTCCCTCCCTTGGCCGGCCCTCATTGACTATGGCCAAGGATTTTTTTTTTTTTATTTCTTATCAATTAGATAAATCTATATCTAATTATATAATTAATATCTCCTAAATTAAAAATCTAACTTTTATTTTTACCTTTACCAAGTCTCCTAATCTCACTCTCTCTTCTCCTATTTTCTTTCATTATACACGGCCCCCTTCCATTTTATTTTCCCTTTAATTAATTCCTTGTTCTTTATAATTATATAAGGAACCAAAACTCATATCCTAATATTCTAACTTCTAAACCCAATACTCACGAAATAACTCACAAAAGAACCCCCTTGGTGCCGTGTGGAGTTCGAACCAAACAAGAGTATTTTTCTTGCTTTTCTTCCTAATTCAAGGTAACTAGACTATCTCCCTTGAATATGGATTAATTTTCCATATAGTTGATTAGGATTAAATTAGGGAAATTGGTTGAATTAGTATCATGATTAGGCTTATATAATTCGAACCATATGTTGAATATTGTTCATGTTATTTCTTGATATTATCATGTAATCTTTAATGAATCTTTGTATTTTTAATTAATTCTATGCATGATAAAGTATCTTAAATTATATGTTTTGATTAGAATAATTACATGTAAATTTTTCGAAATTGTTCTTGAACCATGCGCGTATTGGCCGAGTGTCTTGCTTGGTTTTTATATTGATTTTAAGATATTATCTTGATGTAAAAGTATAATCTTGAATTATGTAATTGCTTAATTAAAAATCTTGAATTAAATTTATAATCTTGCCATATTGTTCTGATTTTTCGAGTGGTCCAAGCTTGCAAAATAAATTAAAAATATAATCTTTCTTGTTCAATAATAATTTAGTTCTTGATTTAGTAATTAATCGATAGTTTATAATAATTTAATAAAACAATCATGTAATAGTATGAGTTCTTGAAATTAATCTTGACCTTATTGTATATTCCTGATGGCCGAGTAGTTATATCATATAAAGGCCTGAGTTTTAATCTATGCATAGTATAATTTCGTGATTGTTAATTAGATTATAATTTTTATGATTTATAATATTGTTTTATTAATTAAATTATGGCAATTAAGAATAGAATTTAAATCAGGAATTTCGAGTATTATTGTTACTATGATGTCCGAGTATTAAGTATTAAAAAGGGATGAATTTTAATCTTGTTTTGATTCATGATTTATGTTAATTTTATGATATTATTATTTTATTATTAAGTTATATGATCAATTTAAGATAATTGTGTTTGGTGAATTTAAAGTACTAATCTTGTTATTTCTTTTGTAAATGTCGAGTGGCTATATGGTTGAACAAGGGTATTTTTCTCATGTTTTATGCAATATAAATTGATAATTGTTAGTTTATTTATTTATTTGATGAAATATTTGATCTATTGAATTGTTTATGTGTTAGCTAAAGAAGTTGATTTTAATTATTTATTTTAATTAAAAAGTGTCGTGTGACATGGAAAGAAAGAAGACCAATTTAGTTTAATTTTTGACTTATAATAATTTAAGTTTATGATTTAAGGAATTTATTTTATTAAAGAAACAAAAAGGAATTAAGAAGATAAGTTGTATTGTTAAAGGAAGGATTAATACGATGATAAGAATAAGATGATAAGATGGTAAGAAGTATTGGTCTCATGATGGTCATGTCGATAAAATAAGATAAAATAAGAAAGGGACGCCGGTTTTGTGATACACGGGTCACCAGATTAGGTTAAGTCGAAGCCACTGCCTTATTGTGGTCTCTGGGCAGTTCTGGATCTTAAGATGTGTAGTTGTCTAAGTAGTAGTACACGGGCTACTATTTAGGAGTTATGGCCATAGCTTAGGCTTAGTTCTTGCAAAGGAGTGCTACGGGTAGAATACATGGGTTCTCCCGGTGCATTTTAGGAAAGTTGGGATGTACACGGGCATCCTTACGAGCTAATGACGGTCCATAAGTATAAGAAGATGATTAAAATTGGGATAAGGGAAATAATATGATAAAATATGTAATCCATGGGTTGGTATGTTATTTATATGATGATATGTTATTTAAGTTTGTATTAATGTCTTATTTATGTAATATTATAAGAATAATACGTTAACTCTTCCGCTGCGTATGTCTGATAAGTATGTATTTATGTATGTATTCATGTATGTATATATGTATGTATTTAGGTATGTATTTATGCATGTATTATGTATGTATTTATGTATGTATATGTATGTATCTTTATACGTATTTTTACAGGTATTTCTTTACGTATTTTGTACGTACTTGTATGTATTTTTATATGTATGTTGCAGGTACTTTATACGTATTTTGTACGTATTTCCTTACGTATTTGTACGTATTTTTATACGTATTTGTATGTATTTTTATACGTATTAGTATGTAATTTTTATACATTTATACATATATTTTTGTACGTTTTCTTGGTTGATTCTATGATATTATATGGATTATGGTTCCACATTTAAGTGGGACAACCTAGTTACTCGCCACTGACGGTGGACTCCCCCCATTTCAGGTAATGAGACAGAAGAATAACTGGGCTATCGCATGGGTCAGGCTTTGTGTTTTTGCAAGTTTATTAGAATAAACCGAACATTACGTTATTTTCTATTATCTTTTATTTAAAGTATACCCAGCCTGTTGGGTCTAAACTTCTTATGTATTGGATTTTGGTAGTTTTGCTTGACTTTTGGACATAATATCTTTCCATTAGTTAATGATCAATAAAATAAACTTTTAAATTTATAGTGTTTAATATGTTTAGTTTGGTAAAGATTCATTTGTCGATTTCCTTCGTAAATCGACAGCCTATAAAAGTCGGGTCGTTACATTTTCGGTGGCTAGGAAGGGGGATGTGGGAGGGTTCTCGGTTGTTGGGAAGGGGGAGGGGTTGGCTTCGGTGGCTGGGAAATGGAGGGTGAGTGGTTTTCGGTGGTGGGGTGGCGTGGGGGTGGGTTGTCAGGGGTAGAGTAGGGTGTGGGGGATGGGTTTTCAAGTGTAAGGGAGGGGGAGGAGGGGAGGGGAGTGGTTCATGGTGGTTGAGGTGGTAGAAGATGTTGGGTGGTGTGGAAGAGGGTGTGGGGATGGGATTACCTGTTATACAAGTTACCGGTCACTTATTCATTAAAAATAGATGACCCTCAAAGGTTTACTTATTCTGGAATAATGAAAAGATTGACTTATTAAAAAAGAATGGGACAAAGGTTGGATTATTCCCATTAATTTTTCCAAAAAAAAATTCCAAAATTTATATTTTTTAATTCATGATGTGTCCAAGTTATACGCTATTTTTAGAAGGATTTGTTTTCCATTTTGTTTATTATTTAGATAGTAATTGGATTTTAGAATCCTTTAGTTATTTACAGGGTTTAGGAATTTTGGTTCTTTTTGTACCCCTATTCCCTGGATTATTACGTAGTTTTAATTTGGTTTCATATTAATGTTACATCAATAATGATTGCCCGGGAGTGCGATTCGAAGAAAAGAAGAAGCTGAAGAACAAAGAAGCCAGGGTCCCCTCGCGATTCGCGACTTTTCTCGCGAGTCGTGACCTAGCCTAGGGGCACCTCTCCAAAATCAGAGCAGAACAGAGGAGGCAGAGGCAACTCACGAGTCACGAGATTTGGTCGCGAGTCGCGACCCTTGACGGTGGACGTTGGTTTTGTTTTTCTTCTCTTGCAAGTTGGCTTGTTTCCTTTTTTTTTTTGATTGGATAATGTTGAGGCACATTCCTTGGGGCAGTAATAAGTTAGGAGAGAGGGGGTAAGAAGAGATAACATCTCATACTTTCACACTTAGAGTGACGACACACTTCTTCTTCCTCTCTACACAACTTCTCACCATTTTTGCATTTTTGAATTTTTGATGAGCTTCAAAGCTTTGTATATTTTGGTTTCTATGAAGCTTGTAGCTTAAACATTATCTTGGTGAAGATTTATTGAAACTTCCTCTATTGTATTGTGAGAATTTCTACTCTTTATTTCTACTTGATTATCACTTGTTTTTCATGTTTGAATATATTGGTTTGTTGCATAGCTTGCTGGGAGTACTACTGGCATTGTTGTGTTGATGAATTATTGCTTGATTTGTGATTTGCCTTGCTAAGGAAATCCCTTGTCAATTGGTAGCAAGTTAGGGTTTGGTTTAGATGTGCTATATCCTTATTTCTCCTTAAGAATTCAAGTGTGTTGTTATATGTTAAAAGCTTTTTTTTAACATAAATGATCTTATTGTTCTCTTCTCTTAATGCTATTCATCTCGCATTGAACTTAGAGGCCGATCTTCTACGTTGTCTTTGAATAAGGGATTTGTAGTATTGGAAATTTTATTACTTAGCAAATCATAAGGAGATTAGAAGATTTCTTCACATTAGGTGTTCAAGATTATAGATTTTGAGTTGTTTTCGATGATCGATGCTCTACTCGGAAATGGACATTAATCAGCGCCAATACCTCCTTCTTTGATTTCTAATTCACCGATTATTGAACTTATTTATTCTTAATTGATTCCATTGTTTTTATTGAGTTTCTTAATTAGTTCAATCATTAGCTTAACAATTTTATAAACCCCCTTTTTTCACTATCTTAGTTTATTTCATTTTAGTTTAATTCAAGTACATTTTAGTAACCCTTGTTCCATGTGGATACGAACCTTTGCTTCCCTACTACATTTAGTTGTATTAGAAAGTAAGAGAATTATATTTGGTTTGGGCGCATACGACTAGGACCTGCCAATTCACTACAAATAGAGACCCATATTGATATATTTTTATATCATTAAATTTTTAGCCCTTTTTAAAACACTTATTAACCACATAAAATACTTAGTAACCTCCATAAAATGCTTAATAACTCAATATAACATACTTAGGAACTCAATATAAATATTTAGTAGCTACATTTAATTAATTTAGTAACACTATAAAAAAATTACCAGATAACCCATATAAGTAACCCCACTGAATTATACTTGTAACCCCATTAACTATTTAACTTAGTCCTAGTAATCGCGCTGACTCACACTTAGTATTCTCACTTATTAGTAGTAACCTCACTCATTCATTTAGTAATCCCTCTATACCATACTAGTAACCTCTTAATACTACACTACTAACTCCATTGACTCACACTTAGTAACTCCACTGACTCACATTTAGTAACCCCACTATCATACTTAGTAACCCCACTTACTCACTCTTAGTAACCTCACTCATTTAGAGTTAGTAACCCCTCCAAAACATACTAGTAACCACATTGACTCACACTTAGTAACCCTGTTGATTCAGGCCAAGTATCCCCACCAACTCACACATAGCAATCCCATTAACTCAAAGTTAATAACCCCTCTAATAAATCATATTAGTAAGCCCAATATAAATAATTAGTAACCCCATATAAAAATACTTAGTAACCCATATATAAATACTTATTAACTCCCATATAAATATGTAGTAACCCTATATAAATACTTAGTAACACTATTAAATTAACCAGTAACCCATTAAAACATAACTAGTTTTAACCCCGTGCTTTGCACGGGATTTTGTTTGACTTATAAATTGACTATATAAGAGAAAAATTATAATTTTTTACCATAAATATATAAGAAACATCTATTCATATATACCAAAATGTATGTTAAAAAAATAAAGAAATTGAACATGTATATAAATAAGAGCATGTACTCCGTAAATAAGAGTTTAAAAGTATGCATTTAATATAAAATTAAGATATAAAAAAATTATGAATAAAAAAACAGCAAATTTAAGGAAGTTAAAGAGATCAGAAAGATGATTAGGTAATTATCATTAAATTTTTTATTTTATTTTTTTTTTAGAAATTATAAATTCAATATGTTTTGAAAAGATGCCACGTGGATTAACAAATCCTGTTATAAATATTTAGTATAGATTATAGATAAATATTAAATAATAATAGTTTAATATAGCGTAGTGTAAAATAGGATCGAAGAACAGAACTAAGAGGATAAAGAATTTGCAATGATACGCTGTATAAGATGATAACCAAAAATATTCAAGAGAAACTGATTGGGCGCTTGTTTGTTATATTATACATCAACTTCAGCTAGTTTATAATTATTAAAATTTTCTTTGTAAGTACAAGAATGGGAGATAGACTAATGGTTTAAACCATTACTGTGTGAAAATGAGGTTGTGAGTTCAAGGCTTGTTATAGCTATTTTTTATATTAAACAAATTTGGGCTTGATGACATGGGGTTACTATTATGATTTAGAAGGGTCACTAACTCTGAGTCTAGGCCTGAATCAATATGGTTACTTAGCCTGAATCGGTGGGGTATCCATGTGTGAGTCAATGGGGTTATTTATTATGTTTTAATGAGTTACTGATTAATTTAATAACGCTACTAATAAAATTATATGGGGTTAATAAGTATTTATATAGGGTTACTACATGTTTATAAGGGGGGGGGGGTGGGCTTCATTCTAAGTATATTTATATACAGGGGTTACTAATTAATTATATTGGGGTTACTAAGTTTTTATAGGGGTTACTATGGGTCCGTAAAGTTATTAAGTGTGAGTTAACGCGATTACTAGGACTAAGTTAAGTAGTTAATGGGTTTACAAGCAGATATAAGTCAGTGGGGCTACTTATTATGGGTTATTTATTAATTATTTATAGCGTTACTAAATTAATTATACGTAGCTACTTTATATTTATATCGGGTTACTAATTAAGTATATGTTTATAAAGGATTATCAAATATTTATATTGAGTTAGTAAGTATTTTATGGGGGTTACTAAGTGTTTTAAAAAGGACTAAAAATTTAATGTTATAAAACTATATCAATATGGTTCTCTATTGCTAGAGAATTAAAAAATATAAATTTTTGTATTTTTATTTTATTTTTTGGAGTTGTATTTTTCAGAATATATGTATTTGAAAAAAAATAATAGCAAAGTTATACTTTCTCTGTCCTAATATAATTTGGAAAATGTAGTAGACATATATTTATTCTGCCCGTGCTTTTTTTTACTAGCTAACAACCTTTTTTTTTACAAACTGACAGCCACACAGATAAGATCCATGTGACTGATTGTATCAGAGACCAACTGTAATAATAATAATAATAACAAACTTAAACTTAATAAATCTACACTAAATTGAAAGCACAACAACAGGGCCTAAGCGCGGTGCTCGTGCTCCTTGTCTATAACTAATACTAAAATAAAATAAAAATATAAATAATACTGAAATACAAACCGCTGACATTATCATTTGTCACATGTCACCTTCTCATTAAAAAAATTTCCTCCAAACTTTCATTTGACTTTTCTTTTCTTTTTAAAACATTCTTTTTTATTTATTGATTTGGTTTTTTTCAATATTTTCCTTTCCGAAGTTTTTTCTCTATGCATCATTGAAAAGTTGATGCTTTCTGAACTTAACTATGCTGATCATATTTTATCTGAACTTTTTTGATTTGGTTTGAACTTTTCTAATTTGATCTAATCTTATCTGAATTTTTTATTGTACATTTTTTATAGTAATTATAACTTCTCTGATCTGAATTTTTCTGATTGATCTTATCCTTATCTAAAATTTTTCGTTATATAAGTGTAATAAAAACATTATATTTTTGTTAAGATTGTATGTTTTCACGTGTAACCTTATTACAAAATAAAATAGAAACTGCTAACAATAATATTATTTATCTATACATATGGGCATTATTGTTTATTTTCCTTGGTTTCAACTTTTACTTGCACAATATTATAATTATTAAAATAATTTTTAACAATTTTTTTAAAATCCGTGCATCTACACGGTACTAACGTAGTTATTAAAATAAGACAGACCCACACGTAATAATGATTCTACATTTCTACCCTGCAATTCTCTTTTCGAATTTCATTTTGTCTACCATAAATAAATTTGCCCGTTACTTACTTAATTAATGAACTAATTAAATACTGTACATATTTTTATTTTGATTTTTGAAAGACACACCACAAAATTTCTTTCATCAATTTTATCTTCAACACAAGGAGAAAAACAAACAAGGGTCTTTAATTTCCTTCCTTCCTAGTCTCCTTTCTGCAATAATCTCGTCATGTTGCGACATAGACATATTATTTCTAATTCATACACAATTTTCCAGCTATATGTCTCTTCTGTAAACTGCTTGTATTTGCTTCTTTCATGGTAACGTTTTGTTTCCTTTACTTTTTTTTTTTGGCCAAGTTTATATTTGGTTCTTACAAAATCAAATACAAATTTTCTTTACTCTGTTAAAAATTTGAATATTTTTTTTATCTGGGTTTTTTGTTTTTCAACAAGAACACAGTTGCTGAGACATCTAATTTGGTGTTGTGTTCTTTAATCAGCAAATGAAAGAAGACCAGGATAAGAGACTCCTTTAACTTTGATATTTCTTGGTGAGTTCTTCATTTTTTTTTACTGTGCTTTTGATTTTGAAATTTGAAGACTTTTTTAGTTTACCTGCCTATTTTTTTTAAGGGTTTAGAATTAAAAAGCTATTGAAATTGATGATTTGGGTGTTTTATTGAAGTTTTGGGGGTGACAACTTGAGAAATTGGGGAGAAGGGATTTAATTAGTTCGTTGTAGAGGCAAAATATTATTTGGGGATTGTGTAAAAACCCTAGCTTGAATAATAAGTAGCAAAATGAACTCAACAGTTTTGTTTTTGCTTACTGAATTTTATACTCAATACTGTTAAATAAATTTCAATTCCAATTCAACATCCACATTTATTTTTTAATTTCCAAACATCTTTAACATAAATTATTAGTGATCATTTTCAATGGAAGAAGGGTTGAGCCAAATAAAAAGAAGCTTTTAGCAATATCTCAGCCATGGAAATTAAGATGATTAAGCTTAGTTTGAGTAGTGAAAGACAGTAGCCTTGCATAGAGAGTGTCATTTCCATACAATAGAAGCATAGTTTCCCTTTTTTTTTTAAAAAAAAAAATGTATGAAAAGACATTGAATAATAATAATTATTAAAATAAAAAGGAGCTTAAGGTGAGGGTTTCTTGTAGAGTAAGGGTTTCTTGTCTAGGCCACCTTGCGGCGCTGCCATCCCCAACATTGAACCCACCGGAATAAGTAGCAGTAGAAGTAGCAGTAGATTGCACATTATTAAGAAGATTATACTTGCTTCTGAAAAGGGTTCTATATATGCCTTTTTGGTCATTTTGTATGTGTCTAGATTGCAATGGTTAGCGTTCCTTCTCATTCCTAGTAAGATAAGATAAGCTTAGAATATTCTTCTGTCAGCATTGATATTTCAAAACTAAGGTAAGATATTTCAAAACTACAAAATGTCGTTTTAAACTTCAGTGAATCAGTTTGTTCAATTCGAATATTGTGTCCCGCAAAAAAAAAAAAAAAAAAAAATTCGAATATTGAAAATGTTTAGTGAGTCATTTAATGTACTGCATTACTCTAATTGTTTTGTTTTCTTTACTTTCATATATATTTAAAGTTCAACACGTTCTGAGATTGGGTTTTTGTATTTGCTACGGTTTTTAGGTTAACGAAACTTACAGCTCAATGGCCAGTAAAGGGTTGCAATGAGGGTTGAACCCTATACCTCGTGGTTGGGAGTGGCACCGCTTGCTAGTGCCATACTGTAAAAGGCAGAATTGTTGATTGATTTCAATTTCCAAGCTCTTAATGAATATATAATGCTATATAGTTAGAGTTGTAAATGGGTCGACCTGAGTTGGGTTTGGATTGACCTATTAATATAAACGAGTAAAAATCTTCAACTAAAACCCAACCCATTTAGTTAAACGGATTAAGTTTCTCCACCCAATCACCCAAGCTTTTAAATAAATAGGTTGACCCAATAACCCCTTGAATAATATTATAACTTTTTCATTAGTAGGAAATAAAGTTTTTTTTAAGGAGTATCAAATAAAGTCAGTCAAACACTATTCAATGCATATTATTTGTTAAAATCATTATATTCATAGGGATCAAAAATAATGCGAGGGTTAATTTTTGGGAAAGACCTGTTTATAAAGAGTGTTGTAATGCCTTGTGCTTTGAACATTCCTGACAAGTTCAGCTCAACAACACTTGTACTGAATTTAGGATTTAGTTTAATTTAATTCCTGACAAGTCTTGTGCTTTGAACTTAATTCCTGACAAGTTCAGCTCAACGAAACTCGTGCTGAATTTAATTGCTGAATTTAGGATTTTTGGGGAAAACCTGTTTATAAAGAGTGTTGTAAGGCCTTATGCTCTGATCTTAATTCCTGACAAGTTCAGCTCAACAAAACTCGTGCTGAATTTAGGAATTATTTTAATTTAGTTCAGTGTGTTCAGATCAATTCAGTGCAAAAGAATATGGCCTAAATTTTGATGGAAAATTTATGAAATTGATGTGAAGTAACCCTGTTTCTCCCTAAAAGATATTTATCGTCGATTCGAAAATGTATATTGTATTTTTTGTTGTCAGCTTAACTAGAATGATAAATCTATTATTTTTTTTATTTTTTTAAAAGATGTTATTTATATTTATTATACTCCGTAAGTGGTAATCTTGGGCTAAAATAGTATAGAGGATAAAGTTTGGAGAAGAATGTTTGTATGTGACTTTGATGTCTCTAACTGCAGTGAAAAGGCTAAATAATGTGAATTACTAAGTAACCTTATATTGTTCATCGAAGTAACCCTTGTCGAGAAGTTAAAAAAAAAAATTATGAAAAAAGTAATTATAGTTTATTTGAGTAATATTATGTTTTTTGACTGTTATAAGAGTGGCCCCGTTTGTTCATATGAATAATCCCTCTTTGGATTATCTATTAGAGTAACTTTACTTTTCTATTGAGTATTGAGTACAACTTCTATAGTTCTATGCTCAAATGCAGAGTAAGTTGAACATTTGCACCATCAATTAATAATGATATGATGGCGACGAACAGGGTACAGGCAATGGATTTCATAAAATGCAAATCGGATGAAGCTACATTGGGAGTTAGGAGGATTCGACCTTCGTAAATCATATACATCACCCTTAGTTTTACTATTTGGCCCCGGTAAGCAAGGACGGCTCTACTGTTGGATATCTTAGATCCATGACCCAGGTTTATTTGAGAATTTTATTTTTAAAAAAATATCTTAAAACATGAAAGGGGAAAGGAATGGCGAAAGATGCGAAGTCTGTGAAGGAAAAGCAATGTCAAACAGTGACCCACGACCTCCATGAGGCTCCCAAAGGTACCATTTGAGTTTTAAATACTTGATTCTCAATTTATTTTGTTGAAAAAAATTAAAACCCTAATTTTTTCCCCAAATCGATTTAGTTCAAAATCAAATTTGTGAAGTTTAGTTTAGTTTAATTTAGTGTTTTGTATTCATTTTAATTTGATTGGAACCCTAATTTAGTTTAGGTTTAATTTAGTGTTCATGTTTTTATTCTATTTATTATTTTCTCTAATGTAGTATTTGAATGATTTAGTGCTTCTTCTTTGTAGTGCACTGTGGTGCAGTGGAGTTTTTTTTTTTTTTTACTCATGAATTGAGGGAGAGAGAAAAGCTGATTTTTTTTCCTTTTTGTTGTGTGCTACTGACAACTGACTCCTAGGGTTTTTCTTTTTATATTAGTAGTTGTTGTCAGTTGCTTGCAAGCCTACAACAGTTACAACTAAAACCCTTTTCCTATTTTTATTATTTCCCTTTTTAAAATAAAATAGACCAAATGATCTTTTTGTTGGAAAATCCAAAACATAAAATTAATTTATTTTAAAACGTTCCCGGCAATCCATCTCTAATAACCCGAAAATTTGGATTAGAAAATTTCGTGGCTATTTGTTAGGATTATTCCATTCTAAACTCTAATCTTGAATTTTGAGCTGAGTTATCTTATTCTATCTATGTCCTAACTTGAGCCCAATGGCCCAATGTTATTCTCCTTTGTCGGCCCTCCCATGGTTTTCATGGCTAAGGGATTTATTTTTAGTTGGCCCAATAACTTATCAATTAATATCTATCCTAAAAAGCTTATTTCTTTGTATACTTGCTCATTAACTCAACCCATTCCTAATTTATCCTTGTCTTAGACTAAGCCCGAAAGCCCAATTTTGAGCTTAGGCCAACCGGCCACCCTAGGCTTCCTTTAGCCAAGAGATTTGTCCTTATTTTGGCCCATTTATCTATTTATTAATTCCATATCTAAAAGGCCTAATTTTTAATTATTATCCTAATCACTCAAATATTTGGTCATAACAAATTCTCCTATTCTTCCCCAACAACTTCCTCTCTTGCTCGTCTATCTCAAGCCCACCCTCTACTCTCTTTTTAAAGATATCTTCTTGTTCTTTTATAATTCCATAAAAGAACAAGCTCCTAATCTAAAACACTCTTATCTCTAAAATCATAAGTATTAAGAAGTTAATCAGAGTGGTTCAAGTGTGTGTGCCATGTGATTTTTGAGTGACCAAGGGTCAAGATTTTGGTTCTTCCTTTCTACTTTTAAGGTAACTAGACTAACCCTCTTAAGTATTGATAATTGATCATATAACACTAGAATAGAATTAAGGGTTAAATCGTAGAAATAAATTAGGTTTTTATCTTGAAATTTCGAACTATGATGAATAATATTAAGCATGAATTTTGAATGTAATCTTGAGTAAATTTTGATGATCTTGAATAATTTTATGTGATTTAATAATAGAATTATTAATTAAAATATGAATTACGATTGTTAATTGTATGGTTTAATTTAATAAAATTTAAAGATAATTGTTGTCCACTTGGTTTACGAAATTCGAACCATGTAGTACTTGCAAGCATGAATTTTTATTGTATATTATGATGATTTCTTGAATAAAAGCATGTCTACATGATTTATTTAATTATTTAATTTAAGTCTTGAATTAAAATATAAATATTGTTGTTTATTCACATGATTGCCAAATTAATGATGAAGAATAAGGAATAAAGTTTCGATCTTTCTTATGTGTTTTTATTCATATTTAAATCTTGATCATGATTTGGTAAATAATTTATTAATTAAAATTTATATCATGATTTAATGAACAAAATAAGTAAAATCTTGAAAATCAAATCTTGTTCTCGTTTTGTTCCATATTGGCCGAAGCTATAGGAAGATAAAGGATTAATTTTGGTCCATGTTGAATCATGTTTTGTAAAATAATTGTTATTTTATGATTTTAGAATTAATTTAATTGTTTTAATAATAAATTTGTTACTAAGGTCTTGTTTACTTCAGATTATATTCAGTTCAGTTCAGTTCAGTTCATCTCTATTTAGTTCAATTAATACACTTCTATTCAGTTCAGTTCAATTCAGTTCAGTTCAGCTCTATTCAGCTAATGTAAACGAGCTCTAATTAAGATTGTAATATAATTGATAACAAAAAGTATGAATATTTGAGTTGAACTCAGGACGGCCGAATGATAGAAGTACCAAAAAGAAGTAATTTTGATCTTGTTTTGTATAACTAATTGATGTTTGATGAATTATGATTATTATATTAATTGATAATAAAAGTATGAATTCTTGATTTGTTTCTTGTGAAGGCCGAATATTATTAGCATAAAAAGAGTAATTTTTTATCATACTTTTGTGTAAATTAATTGATGTTTGATGATTCTTTAGTTTAATTTCGAGTTATTATATAATTAACTGAATTGTTTATGTTTATAAATTAAAGTGTTAATTTTGCTTATCTTATTGAAAGGGCTGAATAGTATTAAGATGTTATTAAGGATAATCTGATTTAATTTTTCTTTAGCTTATGATAATTTTAGAATATAATAAAAGGATTAATTTAATTAAAAGGATAAAAAGGAAATAAGAAATTAAAGTTAAGTTGAATTATTAAGAATTAATAAGTTGACCTTGAACATAATATGATGATTATTAGTCTCACGATGGCCATGGCGATAAGACAAGATGATAAGATAAGAAGTAATACGATAAGAAAAGGATAGATGTTTTGCGTTAATAAGATAAGATACTAATTAAAGGTCATCGCTCGTCGTTAAAGGCTTCCTCGCAAATAATATTAAGAGTGTTACGACCGAGTTAAGTCACTGGTCGTAATTGTTCTTTTGCGACCAGATTTAATTCTCGTCGCAATTGTTTGTCATCTACGACCAAAAATCTGGTCGTAAATATGATTAAAAAATATTTAAAAAAAAAAGAAATTAGCAACTAAGGATAGTTGCTAATTTCAAGTATTTACATTATGATGTTAACTTAATAGACAATATAGTTATCAAACAAATAATAAACATTAAATTATAAACTCTATTTTTATTAATAATTTTGATGAATTTGGTACAATGAATGAGAAGAAAAAAAATCTAGAAACTTAAAATTTATACAAAAAAAAAAAACAAAATGAATTCGATCCACTGCCAAGCCACCACTGCATCATAATCATTCATCATCCTTGATCATCTTTCATCAACCTTCACTGTCATTCATCATCCTACATCATCATTAAACAAAAATGACAATTAAATTAGAGCAAAAACAACAAATTTTAATAAAATCAAAACAAGAAAAAATGAAAAAAAAAAAAACAAGAAATACCCAAACAAATCAAACTTAAGAAATCAAACTCAAAATTAAAAAAAATTGAAAACGAAAAACAAGACTAGAACCCATAAACCCTAAAAAATTAAAAATCAAACCCCTCAACCCTAAAACAATTCTATAAAAATAAAGCAAACAATAAAACCTAGATCTAAAAAATTGAAAACGAAAAAAATGAAGATAAATCATAAAAAAAAATAAAAAAAATATATAACGGAGAAAGAAACTTACTTTAACCGGTTGTGGCGGTGGTTTGTGGGGACCAGAAGCGGAGGTGGTGTGTAAGGACAAGAAGGGGCGACGATTGTGGTAGTGAAGACGAAAAGAGGAAGACGAAGATATGAATTACAAAAAGATAATAAAAAATTATCATCACATAGACGATGAAGATTGAAGAAGAAGAGATGATCTTTATGAATAATTGTTAGTTTTTTTTTTTTTTTTTTTTTTTTTTTGAGTGACAGATGGATTGAAATGTAGAAAAAAAATATATGAAAAGAGGAGTAGGATGAAGGAGAACGGCTGAATAGAGAGAGAAATGAAGGGTTTATAGTTAGGTTTATAGTTAGGCTTGGCCCAAAATTTCTTATTATTTACGACCAGAAATTCGTGTGGTTGTTATTGGGGTTTTTTTGTGACGAGAAATTAGCTTTTGCGACCAGAATATTGCCTCATCGTAGATAATTTATATTATTTATGACCACACGCGTTTCTGGTCGTTATTGCTTATTATTTACGACCAGAAACGCGTGTGGTCATAAATGAGACATTTTGTAGTAGTGAGGCTATGAAGTGGACGCCTGCTTGGCGATAAACGGGTCGCCATACCAGGTTAAGTCGAAGCCACTGTCCTACTGCGGTCTCTGGGCAGTTCTTGATCTTAAAATGTGTTGTCGTCCGGATTAGTAGTACACGAGCTGCTAATCTAGGAGTAAGGGCCCCACTTAGACATAATCCTCGCAAAGGAGGGTTACGGGTAGGATACACGGGTTCTACCCGACATATTCTAAGAAAGTTGGGATGTACACGGGCATTCTTACGAGCAATAATGACCGGTCCACAGAATATTAAAGATGGGTTAACAGTGGTAATTCGGGTAATAATATGAAAAGATAAGTAATCGCTGGGGTGTTTATGCTAATCTGGGAGTGAGGGCCCCACTTAGACATAATCCTCACAAAGGAGGGTTACGGGTAGGATACACGGATTCTACCCGACATATTCTAAGAAAGTTGGGATGTACACGGGCATCCTTACGAGCAATAATGATCGGTCCACGGAATATTAAAGATGGGTTAACAGTGGTAATTCGGGTAATAATATGAAAAGATAAGTAATCGCTGGGGTATTTATGGAATTTCTTATGAATTGTTATATTTGATGCATGTTATGTTATTCTTCCGCTGCGTATATTTGATTTATTATGATGATTCGACCAATATGTGATGAACATTAAATAATGTTATATGCTATTATAATTGATTCAGTCTTATTATATGATTTATGGTTCCACATTTAATTGGGACAACCTAGTTATTCGCCACTGACGGTGGACCCCCCATTTCAGGTGAAGATGGAGAAGTATGAATGGAATTTCGTTTGAGTTGGGATGTGTGAGCTAGCAAGGATTATAGAACTTACCCGAGCCACGCCTTATTTTGTAGTCTATTATTATTATGATTTCTCTCAGCTTGTTGGGTTTAGTCTCTATAATTAGTAGTTTTTCCTTTGAGAGTTGATTAATGTTTAGTACTTTGAACCCTTTACACAACAACAAAATTGGACTCGGCCGACCGCCAGTTACCGACCGTTAGTGGTCGGTAATTGGATTTACCGACCGTTTGTAGTCGGTAAAAATTGGTCGCTGAAATAGTAGTCGGTAAAATATTTTACCGACCGTCGAAACGGTCGGCAACAAATTACCGACCGTCTACCGACCGTTTACACAGTTGGTCAAAAATGGAGGGAAGAGGCGCGTACCGACCGGCTAACCGGTCGGTATTACCGACCGTGTAGACAGGCGGTCGGTAATACCGACCGTGAAGGCGGTCGGTACGCGCCTCTTCCCTCCATTTTTTTTGGTGGGAAAAAGTTATTTACCGACCGTTACGCGGTCGGGAAGTAACTTTTTCCCGCCTTTTTTGGCGCCATTTCTTTATTTTGAACATTGATTTACCGACCGTTGAGCGGTCGGTAATTTGGTTTTTTTTTATTTTTAAATACCTTAAAAAAATAGGGCAAAAACAAATTAAAATTAAAATATAAAAATAAATTAAAATTAAACAAATTCAAAATTTCAAAATTGCATTTTATATTAATAATCCAATAATAGTAATATAACAATATAATACAACTATGCTACGAAGGCTCCAGAAGCGCCGGAACCGTCTGTCGGATCATCAGGAGGGCCTCGGTGAGTGAAGGAAGGATCGCCGAATCTCCTCGCGAAGGCGTCCATCTGCGCCTTCAACTGGGCGAGGTACTCCTCCCGCTTCTGTTCTCTCTCCTCCCGCTCCTTTTCTCTCTCCTCCCGCTCCTTTTCTCTCTCCTCCCGCTCCTTGTCTCTCTGCTCCATCTCTACCCTAGCGCGCTCCATCTCTACCCTAGCGTGCTCGGACTCCTCCAAACGCTGGGACATCTGTTGTAATTGAGCGGAAACCGATGGAGAATAGGAAGATCCGACGTGCCGCCTCCGCGAGGTTCTCTCGTAATAGAGAGAAGCGCCCTCCCTGCCGAACCCTAGAACCTCTCCCTTCCTGAAGCCACCAACCGTATCAAAGAAGATCTGGTTGGCGTCCGTCTCTGAACCACTAGCCTGAGACTGGGAAAGGTTCTGGTTATATTGATCCTGCAAATTATGGAGTTAGTTCCATTACTAGATTTCAAAGCTTATACACGTCATATAACACCCTATTATACTTGTTAGGGGTTGATTATGCTGATTATAGGGCCCCACCACCAGTTTAGGTCAAAACTTGGCTTTTTAGGTCATTTTCGAGCTTTTTTTGGCATTTTCGCACCTAACTTGTCAAGTAACGTTCCATTACTAGATTTCAAAGCTTATACACGTCCTATAACACCCTATTATACTTGTTAGGGGTTGATTATGCTGATTATAGGGCCCCACCACCAGTTTAGGTCAAAACTTGGCTTTTTAGGTCATTTTCGAGTTTTTTTTTGCATTTTCGCACCTAACTTGTCAAGTAACGTTCCATTACTAGATTTCAAAGCTTATACACGTCCTATAACACCCTATTATACTTGTTAGGGGTTGATTATGCTGATTATAGGGCCCCACCACCAGTTTAGGTCAAAACTTGGCTTTGTAGGTCATTTTCGAGCTTTTTTTTGCATTTTCGCACCTAACTTGTCAAGTAACGTTCCATTACTAGATTTCAAAGCTTATACACGTCCTATAACACCCTATTATACTTGTTAGGGGTTGATTATGCTGATTATAGGGCCCCACCACCAGTTTAGGTCAAAACTTGGCTTTGTAGGTCATTTTCGAGCTTTTTTTTGCATTTTCGCACCTAACTTGTCAAGTAACGTTCCATTACTAGATTTCAAAGCTTATACACGTCCTATAACACCCTATTATACTTGTTAGGGGTTGATTATGCTGATTATAGGGCCCCACCACCAGTTTAGGTCAAAACTTGGTTTTTTAGGTCATTTTCGAGCTTTTTTTTGCATTTTCGCACCTAACTTGTCAAGTAACGTTCCATTACTAGATTTCAAAGCTTATACACGTCCTATAACACCCTATTATACTTGTTAGGGGTTGATTATGCTGATTATAGGGCCCCACCACCAGTTTAGGTCAAAACTTGGCTTTTTAGGTCATTTTCGAGCTTTTTTTTGCATTTTCGCACCTAACTTGTCAAGTAACGTTCCATTACTAGATTTCAAAGCTTATACACGTCCTATAACACCCTATTATACTTGTTAGGGGTTGATTATGCTGATTATAGGGCCCCACCACCAGTTTAGGTCAAAACTTGGCTTTGTAGGTCATTTTCGAGCTTTTTTTTGCATTTTCGCACCTAACTTGTCAAGTAACGTTCCATTACTAGATTTCAAAGCTTATACACGTCCTATAACACCCTATTATACTTGTTAGGGGTTGATTATGCTGATTATAGGGCCCCACCACCAGTTTAGGTCAAAACTTGGTTTTTTAGGTCATTTTCGAGCTTTTTTTTGCATTTTCGCACCTAACTTGTCAAGTAACGTTCCATTACTAGATTTCAAAGCTTATACACGTCCTATAACACCCTATTATACTTGTTAGGGGTATTTTTTTGCAGTTTAGGTAAGTAATTAATCATGACAAACAATAAACATCAAATGCAACTAATAAACAAACAATCCTATTCGTACTCATCGGCTTATAGGCCGGAATTCCGCTCTAAACATCAAATGCAAATCATAAAAAACAATCCTATTCGTACTCATCGGCTTATAAGCCGGAATTCCGCTCTAAACATCAAAGTAAACAAAGAAAAGAACATTACCATCACTTCCTTGGCCTTCTGGCTAATTGGTTGCGGTTCCATGCCTTCTTGCCTTTTGAAGTGAGTGTCAAGGAAGACATCCGCAGCGTCAGGGAACTTCCCTCCTTGCTCCTTAGCCAATTTCTTGGCTCGCTGAATCACCGACACAGATCCAGCGCAATGAGAGGCTGGGGCGGCGCCACTAGCGTTGCCAGCTCTCCTGTTTACCTTCGCCCGAGCTGACCTCTCCTTAGACTTCTCGTCAGTAAGTCTATCCTTCATTGCGCTGTACATCTCATCACCTGTCATGAAAAACAATCAAACTTAACACTTGATGGGCAGTATTGATATTTTAGCAAATTTTAGAAATGACTATCCAATACTCACCGAGCCAGCTAGGTCGATCTTTCCGCTTGTGAACCACATCGTTGAAGATGTCTTTCAGGCGTCTTCCAGCCTTGCTCTCATAAGCATCTCGTACTGTGCCCTCGAGCTCAGGCCTCCAACGATACTGTTTCTGCATTCGACAAAATCCAATGAATTATGTTATTGTTAGAAATTATATATAAAAAAACACTATTTATTACAGAGTTTGTCTTTATCACCTTCCACATGTTCCACCAATGTGCCTTGGTTGCCTGATCCACCTCGGTGTAGTTCTTCCAAGGCTCACGGAAGTAGGACTTTATCACGTGTGATATGGATCGAACAACACTGCTCGTGTCAAACCTTGCACACGAAACAAAGTAAGATTAAATAAACAACATATGAATACAACTTAATTTCAATTATTAAAACATTAAAAAATAAAACAAAAACTCACCATAGGCCATCAGGGTCTAATGTGGACGTCGAAGCTACGTCCGGATCAACGTCGCCACCATCATCGTCACCAGAAGGCTGAGAAGACGGAGTAGCCTCAGCAGCAGCACCAGAAGGAGATGGCTCCAACTGAGGAGACGGAGTAGCCTCAGCAGCAGCACCAGAAGGAGACGGCTCATACTGAGGCATACGCGGTGTCGGCATAAACTGCGGCCGAACTGGAGGAGGCCGCGTAAACGGAGGAAACTGAGCAGATGGAGCATCAAACTGGAGCTGACGCGCAGCCCCGTGGTCCAGAGATAAGGAAGGTGAAATCGACGGCGGTGTCATAGACGACTGACGCCGACGAAGTTCACCAGGACCAATAATGGTGGGCTGGGGTTGCTCGCCCTGACTCTGCGCTCCAGATTAGCACCACCAGGCCGTTTTGATGACATTTTCCTGCATAAAGTTGTTAGTAAATCAAAAGAAATACAATGACTTAGGAAAACAAACCCCAATCACAAACACAAATATAATGAATAACATAACTAAACAATCACCGTTAATAAATTACAATTTTTACAAGAATTTGGTTTTTGGTTTCAAATTACAATAAATTGCTACAATTATTACATCCTAATGAAACAAACCGATGTCATCAACGTCCTCGTCATCATCATCAACCATGTCATCGATTTCATCATCGTTAAGCTCCTGTCCACCGTCATCGTCGTCTTCATCTAGACTCGGAATGACCTCCTCATATTCGTCATCATCACCCTGTATAACCTCGTAGTCTGGGATCTCGTCTGGAGAACATAAACCTACAGGAACAAGGGATGTTGCCTCTTGTAGAACATCCGAGTCCACCGGTGCATCAACCTCTGACCTAGCTTTGGTCTTGAACACAGCCCACCACTGCAATTTGTCTCTCTTAAGGCTAGGATAAGGTGCATAATAAACCTGGCTGGCTTGGTAGGAGACAATGAAGGGGTCATACCACGAGAGTGTCCTAGAGTGATTGACCTCTACAAGTCTATATTTCTCATGGATGTTCATGCCCTTGTCACAATCAAACCAACGACAGTTGAATAATACCGTCTTGTAATCTGCATCACTCCCGTGGTAAGACAATTGTAACACCTCTTCCAAAGTGCCGAAGTAGTCACCCCCTCCTTGACTCTCAACACAGACCCCATAATTCATGGTTGACTTGTTCCTTCCATAGCTTTGTGTGTGGAAATTGTACCCATTGACGTAGAATTGATTCCAAGTTGTGACTTCTGTGGAGGGTCCCATCGCAAGAGCTCGTGTGACGTCATCGGCAGACTGTGTCTGAAGAACCTACATTTGCATTGGTGAGTCAGATAGTAAAATGATTTTACGTAATTATAAAATAAAGTTGGGGTATTAGGGGGTTGAAATTCCTCACTTGTTTCCTTAACCATCCTGGGTATTGGGATTCGCATTTGATCCAGACATCATCTCTGTTTATTTGGGGATTTGAGTCTACTATGTGATCCTCAAATTGCCTATTATAGTGCGCAAATTCGATGTTAGTCGCTTAGTATTTTTTTTGTAATCTAACACAGTTAAAGTAAGAAAATTACCTTTCGTACTCACTTAGTATGCCACAATTTGCAAGGACATACAGATGGAGTCGGAGATACTCCTTGTCTGTCAACCAACGTTTACTACCACTCGATGCAGGTCGACCACAATCCTCCCTAAACAATTCAGGGACATCGACACCATGTTGGCTTTCAACAGCATGATATGCATTTCTACCCAAATCCCTCGACTTGGTATCAACCTCAGATTGAAAATACTGTGAGCAGAAATTGGATATCTCCTCAGCCAGGTATGCATTGCATATAGATCCTTCAACCCTTGCCTTGTTCCCCACTTTACGTTTCAAGTGGTTAAGGTACCTGTGGGTAAAGAATACATGTGGATTGTAAATCACAATTCAGAAGAAATGAGTAAAGGGGTATAAACGATTACAATAACTCACCGTTCGAATGGATACATCCATCTGTATTGAACGGGACCCCCAATATATGCTTCATGTGGCAAGTGTACAGGCAAGTGCTCCATGGAGTTAAAGAATGCCGGAGGAAACAGTTTTTCCAACTTACACAAGATCTCGGCAATGTTCTTATGTAGGCGGTCCATCTCACTCAACGTGATAGTGGGAGCACACAAGTCACGGAAGAATTGGCTTATTTCGGTTACTGCCTTCCAAATATGAAGGGGGAGCAACTCTCTTAGACAAACAGGCAACAACCGCTCCATAATTACATGACAATCGTGACTCTTCATTCCATGGAGCCTATTTTTTTTTTGATCAACACATCGGCTCAGGTTCGAAGCATACCCATCAGGAAATCTCAAGTCTCGGATCCAGTCACATAACACCTTCTTCTGCTCCTTGTTAAGTGCGTAAGGCGCCTTGGGCATCACCTCATTACCCTTACCATCATCAATGAGCTCCAGCTCTCGACGCCTGCAGACACTCTTCATGTCTTTCCTCGCACTAACAGTGTCAGACGTTTCGTCTTTAACGTCCATGACGGTGTGGATGAGCTGCTCGAAGAAATTCTTCTCGATATGCATCACGTCTAAGTTGTGCCGAAGCAGCAAATCCTTCCAATACGGCAGTTGCCACAAACAAGATTGCTTATCCCATCCTATTTTTTTCTTCTTCAATTCCTTCAAAGCATCAGGACCGTCTGCTGCTCGCGGTAAGTCCTTGACACACTGCCACAGTTCCTCACCTGACATGATATGAGGAGCCGAGTCATTTTCAACTCTGTTCTTACAAAAAGCCGTCTTATTCTTTCGAAAGGGGTGATCGGAATCTAAAAATTGACGATGGCAATCAAACCATGATACTTTGCCACCATGTTTTAGCCAAAAGGCCTTGCTATTCTCCATACAATACGGGCACGCCTTTTTGCCAAACGTGTTCCAACCTGACAACATATTGTATGCTGGAAAGTCACTGATAGTCCACAATAAGGCTGCACGAAGATTGAAATTTTGCTTCTTTGATACGTCATAAGTCAAGGACCCAACCGACCATAGGTGCTTCAACTCATCAATCAAAGGCTGCATGTAGACATCCAAGTTGTTTTTCGGATTTTTTGGCCCAGGGATAAGCAACGAAAGGAAAATGAAAGGTTTCTTCATGCACATGGACGGCGACATGTTGTACGGTGTAGTTAAAACAGGCCAACAAGAGTATTGCTTTTCAAACTTCCCAAAAACAGAAAAACCATCTGTGCACAACCCAAGTCTAACGTTTCGAGGCTCGGATGCGAAGTCCGTAAAGGTCCTGTCGAAGTGCTTCCAAGCTTCACTGTCACTAGGGTGAGCCATATTCCCTTGCCCTCGACGATTCTCACAATGCCATGTCATAGCCTCAGCAATGTTTCTAGTTGCAAACATTCTTTGCAATCTTGCTGTTATTGGGAAGTACACCATAAAGCTTTCGGGAACCAAAGTTTCATTCGAAGTCTCCTTGTACCGATTCGACCCGCAATGACGACACTTATCAAGCTCAGCATCGTCCTTCCAAAACAACATACATCCTTTAGGGCAGGCGTGTATCTTCTCGTGAGGAAGCTCTAATCCCTTCAGAACCTTCATTGTTTCATAATAGGTGGTACACTTAGTTTTTTCGGAGGTGGGGAGCGCATCGTTGAACAATGACCCAATGCTGTCTACACACCTGAGTGGCAAGTTGTAGTCACACTTCAAGTTGATCATTCTGGAAGCCATCTCCAACACAGACATCTTGCTCCCATCATACAACGGCTGCTCGGCTGCCTTGAGCAGCTCGAAGAACATTTTTGCCTCCGCATTTGGTTCTTCTTCGGCCGAAGTTGCCTCCTCAACGAATGATGAGTCCACGTTGTCCCCAAAAGCATCGACAACCATTTCCCGGTAAGGATTCGGCTGAGTAGAAGACGAGGTGGACTCTGTACTCACCCTTTCACCGTGACATAACCATTCATAGTAGTTCGGAATGAACCCCTTCTTATACAAATGTACCTTGACGTTGGGCACATCCAAGTACTTCAAGTTCTTACACCGAACACAAGGACATCTTATCTTGTCCTTGTCATTGAGCTCGGGGTGCTGCTGAGAGAAGGTAACAAACTCATTCACCCCTTTGATGAACTCATCACGAAGTTTGTGTTCCTTATCTTTTCTCTTGTACATCCACTCACGCTCCTTCCTTTTCATTTCGATTAATACAATTTCTAAGACATTTACTAAAATTTTAGTTCAAAGCATTCAAACATAGTTCAATATAATGTCTTCACTCCTATCTTATTTAAGCCGTTCTTAAATATTCTTGTTAAAGCTTTCTTATGTAATGCACATGTATATATATTTAAGTCATATTTACGAAAAATACAATACATATTTACATACATACTTACATACATACATAATTAAATATATACTTACTTACATACATACATACATACATACATACATACATACATACACTTTAATTTTTTGCTAAAAAAAATACACATACATACACCTATTATTACACATTTGATTCAAATACAAAAATACATTCATCATTTCTTTCTTGATATATATCTTTCATTCAAAACCAAAAAAAACCAATCACTTCATTAACATTTTCAATTCATTTCGTTTCGTTTTAGTTCAATTCATTTAATTTCAGTTCGGTTTATTTCATTTCAATTTAGTTCATTTCAGTTGTTGTTTTCTTAGCCCAAAAGAACACGGCCTAAAATGTGTTGAGTGTTTTTTTGGGCATAGGTTGAGTGTGATATTACTAAGAACAAGTGTTGAGCACCCTAGCCATAGATTAAGGTCGTTTTTTTAAAGCCGTTGTTTTGGACTAAATTAATTTGATTTGAACAAAATTTGTTTGATTACAATATAATTAAACAAAATCTTAAAGTTAGCAAAGAATGAACGAAAATTTTCAATTCATACACACAAATACATATGTAATAAATACACAATACATAAATAATAAATACACATACATACATAATACATACATAATACATACACATATACATACAAATACATACATAAATACACATACATACACATATACATACATAATACATACACATATACATACAAATACATACAAATACATATACATATATACACAATTGAATAAATTGAAAAACAAAAAAAAAAAAAAACCCTAACCACAATTTGAGGAGCTGGGGCGGCAGCTGTGCGTCGGCGGAGGAACGGAGGGGCAGAGGCGGAGGGGCGGAGGGCTGGAGGGGCGAAGGAGAAAGAAAGAGAAGGAAAAGGAGAAAAGGAGAAAGAAAGAGAAGGAGAAAGAGAAAAGGAGAAAGAAAGAGAAAGGACGGCGGCCGGAGGGGTGCCGGAGGCCGGTCACGGTGGTCGCCGGTTGGAGGGAGAGAGAGAGAGGGGGTGAGGGTGTGGTGGTTCGAGGGTTCGCGAGGGAGAGAGAGAGTGAAGAGAGAGAGAGAATGCAACGGAATGCGATTCAAAATCGCAACGACCCAATTTTTGATTTTGGGTCAGAAGATTTACCGACCGCCTAGCGGTCGGTAAATCAGATTAGTAAATTTACCGACCGCTTAGCGGTCGGTAATTTGTTACAGTAGTTGGGTATATTTAAGTGGAATAAATTTTCCACCAAAACCCTGTAGACATATACCGACCGCTAGGCGGTCGGTACATCAGATTAGTAAATTTACCGACCGCTAAGCGGTCGGTAATTTGTTACAGTAGTTGGGTATATTTAAGTGGAATAAATTTTCCACCAAACCCAGAACCCTGTAGACATATACCGACCGCTAAACGGTCGGTAAATTTAGAAGTCGAATTTACCGACCGTTTAGCGGTCGGTATATGGTCTGACTAACATTGGTTTTGGGGGGAAAAATTTGCCGACTGTGTTCAGTCGTCGACGGTCGGTAATTTACGACCATCTAGACTCGGTCGGTAAGTGCGGTCGGGCGAAGAGGATTTTCTTGTTGTGTTTACTAGTTAATTAATTAATAATATGACTTTTGGAGACATTTTGATCATTTTAATTCATTAGTTGTTTAAAGTTTCGTAAAAGATAATGATCCGAATGTCGAATCCCTTATAATCGACAGCTTATAAAAAGTCGGGTCGTTACACATCCAAACCTACATATACCTAATTATTAATATATGTGTATATATACATACGTACATATTTTTATTTATTTTGATTACCCATGTTATTTTTATTTTATTTCTTATATTATTTTATTATTAATATTATTTTTACGCCCAAAATTCTGGTTATTACAGTCTACCCCGCTTAAAAGAAGTTTCGTCCTATAACTTTAATAAACCTTTAACCAAAATAGTTAGCATTTTATTTAGAGGTGCACATTTATATTTTTCCCATTGCTGGAACTTGCAATACTACACTTAGCACATAACAGTGCTTAATGTAACAAAACTCAGCAACAATGTTGCGAAAACACAGAAAAAGGTATGAAATTAAATTAACCTTGTGACTACTTTTATCAAAAACTAAGTTGAATAATATTTTGTTTTAAAATATTACTCATAACAGAAAGAAGCGAAATTTATTGCACTCTATCCCCCTTAAAATGAGTTACGACCCCGTAACTCACAAGATAAAACGATTTTGTTTATTAAACATTATTTTTTATTTTTTTATTTTTAATTTTTTTGAAAACAAAAACCATCCTTTCAAAATTTATCTACAAAATGATTTATATCCTTTTTATTTCAAACTCCTAATAAATTGCTCAAATATGCAAATAAGTTGATTTATAACTTACAGACTCCCTATTCCTAAATAACAAATTTGTCCTTCCTCAGCGGTAAAATTTTCACTATGTTATAAATTTATCTAACCTTAATTAAAAAAAAGGGATTTTTTGCTTTGAATAATACAACCTTTCAACGATTTGCAAAGAATAATACAACCTTTTGTTTATTCGTGAATAATACAACCTTGGCTTCATTTTTGTAACGAATGATACAAAACCGGTTTTTGACTTATAAAACAGGTTAAAGGGACACGTGTCACGTTATGATTGGTCCTTGTAAATTTTAAAAAAAAAATAAAAAAATAGAAAAATTCCAAAATAAAATAAAAAAAATTAAAAAAAATTATTAAAAATATCAAAAAATAAAAAAAATTATTTTTAAATTTTTTTTAAAAAAATTTTAATTTTAATTTTAGTTTTTCTGACTTAAAAGAAATAAAAAATTTTAAAAATTAAATTTTTTTAAAAAAGTAATGATTTTGATTTTTTTAAAAAATTTTGATTTTTATTGTGGGGGGTGGGGTGGGGGGGGGGTAAATTATTATTTTTTTAAAAAAAATTGATTTTAATTTTTTTTCATTTTTCTAACTTGATAAAAATAAAAAATAAAAAAATTAATAGTTTTAACCTGAATAGCAGGTTAAAGGTCAGCTGTATCATTGGTTGCAAAATTGAGGACAAGGTTGTATTATTCACGAAAAAACGATAGGTTGTATTATTCTTTGCAAATCGTTGAAAGGTTGTATTATTCAAAGCAAAAAAATCCAAACAAAAAATCCCTGATTTGTTATATCTCCTTAGTAAATATAACTTTCCACAACAGCACCCAAATGAACATCTTTATCCAATAAACCTTAAATTATATACACACACATACTCTCTTCTTGAGCACCCATATCATTCATTTTTTTTACCTTTCGCTAAATATTATATCCTCAAATGTAAAACACTCATAAGCTTCAACTCCAACTATGCCTCATATCATCAATGTCAATGTACTTTCCATTAATTAACTAATAATTATCATTAAAATTCCTCAACATAGATAATTGTTGACTGCACAACTCTAATTTATATTCTTCCCTTCTTATTATCTGTACTTTTATCTTCAAATAAGAAACTTTACTATTATTCAACCATCTGACATAAAATTTAACTTTTTATCAATACACCTTTATATCCTTAATAGCAACCTTTTGTCATTTCCTGTAAATGTAGTCTCACAAGCACCTCATAATTACAACCAGTTAAAAGATTTACATATTCCTATTATCCCACCTCTATATCTCCTTAAATGCACAAATAACATTTAAAATATTCATAACTTCACTCTCGTCATATATAACATAACCTTCAGAATCTCAAAGAATTAAAGTTAATAAACAACCCAACTCTATTACATTATTTTCTTACATATCTTCCTTAATAACTTTTTTTCAACCTTCCCTAATTCTTCTTATATGCAGTTTTCAACAATATAAGTCATCTCTTATCCCCACTTAATTAATAGTTTTACTTCCATATATAAACATCTACAAAATTTATGAACATTTACCTCTCATTTATTGGTTTTTTTATCTCAAAATATTTGTCATCCTAAATGGCTTTGATTGAGTGATCCCATAAAGGTTTTATCTGCAATAAGTTCTCTCACCACTATATTATGGCTTAAAATTCTCTATCATCAATTATATCTAATCCTTTTAATCGAATGAACTCATCTTAAAGTATAGTATGTGTAATTTAATTTTCCTTTATGATCAATTTATGAACGTTCTCTTCGCATATAAACTTTATGCAAAATTGACATCATCAGTCCATACTATTTGCCATCTGCCCATATCAGTCCCTACAATTGATTATCCCATAGTAGGCCCAACTATTACAAAAACTTGCCAAAAACAGTCTGGCTTACCTGTTAACCTATTGTTGCCTGTAATCCCCACTAAAATTCATGTGCTAGTCACGTGTTGTGGAATAATTATTTTCTAGAAATGATTTGATTATCAATTAAATATTTTCTAAAGACAATTTGATTAGAAATTAACCCCCACTAAAAGTCATGTGCTAGTCACGTGTTGTGGATTATCGGCTACAATAGGTCAACAGGTAAGCGGGACTGTTTTTGACAAATTTGCGTAATAGTTGGGCCTACTTTGGGATAATCAATTGTTCTTGATATGGGAAGAGGGCAAATAGTATGGCCTGGTGGTGTCAATTTTGCCTAAACTTTAAACTTTATTAACTTGTACTCCACCAAGCCTAGTCTATCTACTTGTACAACTTATTCCTTCATCGCCAAATATAACGACTCTCCTTCTATTGTTTAAACTACATTATAGAGAAAATTTATCTTAAAAATAGATAAATTAATGAAAACTTTTGAAAACACAACACAAAATTTTATTCTATTAGAGTACTATGAAGAGCATTGTAGTTGGTATTTAAAATATAAAAAAAAAGTTAAAATTGGAAAATAAAATTCAAGAGGATTGAAATATTAATAATTTTTAGACTTGAATTTTTACCCATCACAAAACATTTATTTCAAAAGAAAAAAATTGTTAAAATAATAAAAAATTAATTCATCGCACTCTCCATAGACTTCAAGACAGAAGATAACTTGGGTAGAACCGTCGTAGACACAAACAAATAAGTAGCCCCGAAATCAAGCAAGACCTTAACGGGTACAAAATTAATAGCAAAAGTACCAGTGATAACATCTTAATTTGCGTCGGCCTCGCTGTGGCTTATGACATTCAGCTTCCCCAAGGCAGTTGGTTTCGATTGCTGGCCATTGTCGTTCCCCACTAATGTTGTTCTTCATGGCTCCTGTGCTTCCCGAATTTCAAGAGAATCCTTTCTGTTGCCCACCCTGATGGTTTCCGAAAGATTGACACCCATTTACGGTTTCATTTCTTGCCTTGGTAAAACACTCAAACTCATGGTGTCCTAACTTTTGGCAGTAATTACAAGTGACAGACATTCCCGCACAATACCTTCCTGGGTGGTTTATAAAAGATTTTCTACAGCGAAAAGATCTACCCTCCTTCCTTCCATTTTGGTTCCCACCCTTGCCATAAAAGTTGGGCATACTCCCCTAGTTCCTAAAGTTATTACCATTATTGTTATTGGGGTGGTTGTTAAAGTTATTGAATCTGGGCTTTTTGTGGTTATTATGGTTGTTGTAGTTATGCCCGACACTTTCACTCGCCTCCTTTCTTTTCCCTTCACCTCGCTAGCTCCTTCTACCTTTGGCTTAGTGTATATAAGTGAGCCGCTCTTCCCTATATCTCATCTAGGGTGTAACGACCCGTAATTTATCAGCGTTGTTTTCGGAGGAAAACAACATTACAGATCTTTAACTTCTAAAAACCTTTAAGATCAAATTCATAAACTGCAGCGGAAGCTCTAAACTTAATCATATTATTCATTAAAACTATTAAATAATCCAAAATAGTTAATAATCCAAAGTCCCTTATTAGTACAAAATAAAGAATAGTCCATCAATAACAATAAAACATAGGTTCGAACTAGGCATCAGGGTCAACTACTAAGCTGGCTAGCTCACAATCCCAGCCCATGCGTAGCCCAATTCAGTCACCACCTGTACCTGGAAAAAGATTTTGGGGTCCACAGTCAGTGGTGAGTAATTAGATTGTTCTACTTAATCAGTAGAACACAATTAGAAACATAATCATTAGAACAAGTCAATCAACAGACAAACAAATCATCATGAAATCATACATATATACATTAACGTTCAAGTACACAGCGGAAACAATCATAACAACTTAATAAACCAAGAGCTTCTATACCAACTCATTCCGTTCTAGACCTCTTGACACTTCTATTGACTCTTCTATTCTATCTAGTTCAGGTGCTAATCCGTGACCAGTCATATGCTCGTAAGGGGTCAACCACGAAGATCTACTCCCCCCAACTTTCCTTGCTCATGCCGGGTCAACCACGAAGATCTACTCCCTAAGCACTGGATCAAAAACTGTCCCGAATCCAAAGATAGGACAGTGGCTTCGACTATACCTATGTTCATGACACTTGTGCCACTAGATAGGCGGTCACTTCATAGTTAATCATCTTTTCAATTCAATTCTGTTCTGTTCTTGATTCCTATTCACAATTCAATTCTTATAGACACCACTTAACTTCTATTCAACTCTAGCCCGTCTTAACTTGACCCAAAACTCTATTCCAATTACTATACCACTTGACAATCCCTCTTAATGAACAATAATCAATCAATCTTTAAATAACAACATAAACAATTCACTGATTAAATTAAATGAACAAATAATCATAGAAACTAACGTTCATCAACTAATAATGCTAAAAACAAAATAAAAATCTCATTTTTATCATTCATCATCACACGGCATTCATGCCCATATTTACCAAAATTTACATTTCAATTAATTAAATACAATTAACAATAATTAATCACATAAACATAATAATAAATCATAAAATAGTAATTTAATCAACAAATCATCAAACTTGTACCAAAACAAGAACAAAATCAATGCTTTTAAAACCTTAAAATACACGGCCTTTAGGGGTTACTAACCATATCAAGATTCAATTCAAGATTTAACAATAACATGCCTAATTTAAAGATCATATTCAAGATTAACATCAAAGATTCATTAAAGATCAAGATTATAGTATAAAAATCACATTTTTTCATCATGAAAATATTCGATCAACAAAAGACATCACATGGCATGCATACATAAACATTCAATAATTAGATTCATTAATTCTAAACTTAGTAAGATTCATAAACAAGCATGTAATTATAAATAAACAAGTAGATAATTCAATTAAACAACATGGAAACATATATACATCACACGACTTCCTTAATGCTAGGCCAACAATTAATTCAAACCATATTCTACACGATTCTGAACAATTCTAAACCCATTCTAGACATGATTAATCCTATTCTAACAATCATATTGCTAATCTATCCTATTGAGTAAGTAAAGCAAATCTAATTACCTTTGATTATGGATGGGGTTCGAAAATTAGCAAGGGTTCATGGTTCTTTAAGTGTTTCTTGGGTTTCTTGATCAATCTTTAAGGGTTGAAGCAATAGGAAAAGGGTTAGGAATAATTTGTGATTGATTCTTGAAAGAAAGACAATTGATTAATTTGGTATTGGTTTCCTAGGGTAGCCGTGTATTATGATGTATAAATAGGGAGTTTTGGTTTCCTATAATTTAGTAACAAGAATAGGTGAGGTTAGAATAAAAATAGGGTTTTTAAGAAAAGGTCCAAAATAGATGTAACATATAATAATATTGGTTAACAAATTAAATAAGTTAATTTGAAGAAAGGAGATAGGGGGGGGGGGGGCGTGAGATATGATGAAAGAAGAGGGATCTTGGCCTCCTAAATTTTAGTAGTGAAAATAGGAAACAAAGATAGAGTTTTTAGGCTTAGTAAAAAATAGATGAAGGCTTTTAATAATATTGTTTAAAACAAAAGAAATTAATTTAAAGAAAAATACAAAAGGGGCCGTGAGACATAAGAGGTGAAAGGAAAAAGATTGGGCTCGGGTTTTGGCAAGATAGGTAGAGGGTTCGGGCCAGGATCAAAATAATTCGATTGCTACAATAGAATTAATAATTAATTAAATAATAATCAATTAAATGGTTAAGTAATTATATATTTAATTAATTATGAAATTTTTTAAAATATCTCGAAATTTCGGGGTATTACATAGGGTCTCAAACACTTGTCCAGATAGCTGCATAAGGATGTCTAATGGTAACCCCCTCTCGAACCGACTGGCTTTCATCGTCTCTGTTGCTACGGCTTCCCTAGCAAAATTGGATAACTCCAAAAACTTGGAATAATACTCAGTCACCAACATATTCCCCATCTTAAGCTCTAAAAACTCGTCAGCCTTTTGTTTCTGTAGAAATACGGGAAATTTGTCTCTGATCCTCTCCTGATACATTTCCTAGCTAAAGGCTGGAAGGGCTCTAGGATTCTACCAATATTGAGACCACCATAGGTCAGCCTATCCTCTTAGGTAAAAGTTAGCATTGCTTACTCTTAGGCCATCCTCACATCCTATGGCTTCAAATAACTTATTGATACAGAACGGGATGGTCAAACAAGCGTCTTCAACGGTCAACGACGACTCTTTCCATATCTATTTAACTTGTCTAGCTTTAGCTTCATTTTGAGCTTTACTTTTATGCTTTTCGGGTTGTAATAAGTAGCTTAAACTATTGTTTTAATGCTTTAGTAGTTAAGTAGGCTTGTAATAGCATGAGAGTAAAGGATTAGAATGGCTTAAAGGAGCTAAAGTAATGCACAACCGTGCACGGCAAGTGGTGCATGAAATGGCCAGAATTGAAGGTGCACAACTGTGCAAGAAGGTTACACGACCGTGCAAGAAAGTTGCACGAACGTGCACGATCCAGTGGCACCAGAAGCTAGTGCACAACCGTGCAACCAAGTTGCACGACTGTGCTGGCTTATCTTGCACGATCGTGCACGATCCAGTAACTTTGCTTTGGGCATGCACAACCGTGCACGGTAGTACTGCACGACCGTGCACGGTAGTACTGCACGACCGTGCACGGGTGCTGTACGTGAATTTCAAATTTGTGATTTTTCTCTTGTTTTGTTTAGTGTCTTTCTAATCTTGGACCATGATTATTATGAGATTAGTGGCCTAGATTAATATAATAGTCTTATTAATTAGGATGTGTTTAGTCTATAAATAGCCTTCTTGCCTCATGTAAAAATCAGATTATGTTGAAATTAAAAATGGAGAGTTTTCTCTTTGTGAGTTCTTTGCGAGCTTCCCTTCCTTGGTGGATGGAAAAATCTTGCAACCTTGGTGATTGTAAGTCTTTTTCTATTCTCTAACTTAGTGATTTTGAGTAGAAATTGTTTAGTTCATGATATAAGTTCTTAGTGAGCTTATCTCCATGTCCATATCCATGTTTTTATGAGTTTTTCATGTTCATGTTTGGGGCTTGAGTTAGACCTACGAATTTCTTCTTCTCTTGGGAAATTTTGGTAGTTTTTGCTTGTTTTTTAGACCCCACCCTACATCAAATGGTATCAAAAGCCTAGGTTTCATTGCCTCCAAAGATCTTGGTGATTTATTTCAAAAAAAATTCAGATTTTTGTTGCTGTTGAACATTACATATAAGGTGTTTGATGAAATGCTTGAGTGGGTTTTTTCTTCTTTAAACCCCATACTTCCTTGTCTAATCTTTAAGGGATATTGAAGTAGGCCTAAACTCCACAAAAGTAGTATCCTCCTTCACCTAACACCACAAAATTTGTGTTTGAAGTTGTGAGTATTGATTGCACTCTAGGTGTTAGATAAAATGCCTAAGTGAGTTTTTCTTCTTCAAACGCCATATTTCTTTATCCTATCATTAAAGGATATTGAAATAAATCTTTTAACACCACAAATAAGTTTTCCTTTTTTTCCTAGCACCACAAATTTCTAGCCTATTGTCATCTTTTGAAAATGTATTTGTCTAAACACAATTTTTCAATGAGGGAGATTGAGTATATGAAGGATGTGTGCAAACAAATGATTACTCAATTGACCAAATGGTTGAGACAAAACAAAATTTGGCTAAGGAGTTTAGACCTAAAGAGTTGCAATCTAGATGTACAATTTTGGATAGGCTTTGTAATTTCAAGGTTGACTCAAATGCTAGAGAGAACTTGGTTTCCCAATACATGGTTGATAAGCTTGAACTACATGCCTTGGGTTTTCCTAAACAAGTGACCTTTCCTTTTCTGTTGGGAAGTCATACTTTGATGAGCTTACTTGTGTGGTGAGTCAAATGGATGATTGTCATATTGTTTTTGGACAACCGTGGTTGATGAAAAGAAATGCCATCCATGATTCTTATGAAAACACATATTCTTTCAAATGGAATCGAGTGAAGATTGTCCTAAATCCATTGCCTCCTAATGAAGTACAAGAGGTCGTGGTCAAGCATGAGACTCCCATTTGTAATGAAGAGGTGTCCAAAGCACAAGATAAGGGTTCATTGCCTATGGTTCATGGTGATCTTCAAATCGAGGTAAAAGAATCCACTTCTGTCTTCTTCCCTTGTGATGAAGTTATTAGTATTCATGTTGAAAAGAATTGTGATGATCATTTTGAAAAGCATGAATTGAGTGAAGATATGAAAATGGATGATGTGTATCGTAATTTTCCTATTGATGATCATGGTGATGGTGATGAGACTTCTTAGGTTAATGATGAATTCAAAATTTCTAGTGTGGTGCATGATGATTGTCTTAGGCTTAATTATAGCTTAGCATATTTTGACATTGACATTAGTGAATCAAGACTAACGTTTGAACGGAATTATTTACTCCTTGATGCTATGTTTGATCTATCTTATGCTCATGGAGGTTGTGGTTGGTCTGAATTTGCTAAGGGTTTCCTTGATGATATCACTCTTGGTCTAAACTATTCTTCTGTTGGAAACTTAATGTTGTTGTCTATGGCATTGAGATATGGATTTTTGAGGTGGCGAGTTAAGTGCGCCAATGCTATACTTGATTTCTTGGTTGATGTGCGTCGGATTTTGTTGGTTGTGCTACTTTTCCTCCTTGTTTGGGTGTTTTGATCCGATTTTCCTAGCTATAGCTACAGAGTTTAGTGGATTGGACCTTGTTCGTTGTTGGTTGTCCTCACTATGTTCCTTGTTGAAGGCGAGGATATGAGAGCAAATGCTTTTTTAGAAGAGGAGTTTGATGCAAAATGGGGGGTCAAACAAGCGTCTTCAACGGTCAACGATGACTCTTTCCATATCTATTTAACTTGTCTTGCTTTAGCTTCATTTTGAGCTTTACTTTTATGCTTTTTGGGTTGTAATAAGTAGCTTAAACTATTGTTTTAATGCTTTAGTAGTTAAATAGGCTTGTAATAGCATGAGAGTAAATGATTAGAATGGCTTAAAGGAGCTAAATGGGGCCTAAACAGTCGTGCAAGAGCAACGCACGACTGTGCAAGGCAAATCGTGCATAAAATGGCCAGAATTGAAGGTGCACGACCGTGCAAGAAGGTTGCACGACTGTGCAAGAAGGTTGCACGGCCGTGCACGATCCAGTGGCACCAGAAGTTGGTACACGACCGTGCAAGAATAGGCTGCACGATCGTGCAACCAAGTTGCACAACCGTGAACGATCCAGTAGCTTTGCTTTGGGCGTGCACGACCGTGCATGGTAGTACTGTATGACCGTGCAAGGGTGTTGTACGTGACTTTCAGATTTGTGATTTTTCTCTTGTTTGTTTCGTGTCTTTCTAATTTGGCCTTTGATTATTATGAGATTAATGGCCTAGATTAATATTCTTATTAGGGTATGTTTAGTCTATAAATAGCCTTCTTGCCTCATGTAAAAATCAGATTATGTTGAAATGAAAAATGGAGAGTTTTCTCTTTGTGAGTTCTTTGTGAGCTTCCCTTCCTTAGTGGATGGCAAAATCTTGCAACCTTGGTGATTGTAAGTCTTTTTCTATTCTCTAACTTGGTGATTTTGAGTAAAAATTGTTTAGTTCATGATATAAGTCTTTAGTGAGCTTATTTTCATGTCCATATCCATGTTTTTATGAGTTTTTCATGTTCATGTTTGGGTCATGAGTTAGACCTAGGAATTTCTTCTTCTCTTGGGAAATTTTGGTAGTTTTTGCTTGTTTTTGAGAACCCATCCTACATCACTTATCAAACTCTCTTAGCCAGTTTTCTAAGGCAACGGGGTCTAATTCCACTTGGTAGACAGGAGGTTTGCTCTGGGAAATCTTCTTGAATACCTCGCCAGTAGGGTCGGGGTGGTGGCCAATGTCTCGGTTGGCTAGCTGCTGAGCTACTTTAGCTAGCTGCCGAACAATAGCAGTTACGTTGTGGTGATTTGCGTTGGCCATTCTCCTCCTGAATGATATATACAGCACATTCCTCTTAATTTTTATTCCGTTACTATATTATTAAATTGCTCAAGGCCAGACACAAGTCAAAGTAAAGGTACATAATCACTTGCTGCAATTTATTAAATATAAAATAAATAAGGGTTTTTTTTTTCACCAGATACCCTGACTAATTTCAAAATATATGGGGTACCCCTATGTTTTTACGAATGCACTAAATGCCCTTGAGTAATTCATAAAATGCACTTAATGCCCTTAATGGGTAACTGGCGTTAATTGGGTGTGAAATTGTTTAACTATTACACCCCTTAAGTTAACCCAGTTCATATATTTGGCCATTGATACTCATATTCCTATTTCATTTGCTTTGCTCTTACGCTCCAAAATCAAAATGCAAAGAAAAACCCTATAGTAATCCCTAAAAAACTGGGAAAAAACCCTATCATTATTCTTTGTCTTTTCATTTACTCGATTTTTTTTTTTTTGGAAAATTTTGATTATTAAGGGTATTCAGTGCATAAATTATCAGGAACACTAACGTATTTTGATTAGTAAGGGTATTCAGTGCATTTTACGAATTACTCAAGGGTATTTGGTGCATTCATAAAAAATAGGGGTACCCCATACATTTTGAAATTAGTCAGGGGTACCTGGTGAAAAAACCGAATAAATAAATAAATAGAGAAAAAGAAAAATAAATCCTATTCCTGTGCACACTCTAGAAAAATATAAAAAAATGTAATGAGGAAATTAGTATTGCTTCATCCTGAAAACCATGAGTTTAAAACACTATTTATCCTTTAAATGGATAGAATTATTTCGGAAATCCTAAAACAAGGTTTCTAAAATCTGAAATAAAACCTAACCTAAAGAAAACACTCTGACTTGAAACAAAACAAGTCCCATTACTCTACTCTTAAGTCTTCAGAGGTTGGTGTTATCTCTCTTATCTATGGTCGCTCTGTAACTTCTAGGAGAAAAGTCTTCATCCTCTACATCCTTATCAATCTCGAGGTACTCTTCGGGGTCTTCTTCATCACCTTCTTCCATATTCTCTTGGACCTCCTCGCTCTCAGAATCGCTGCTTAGCTGAACAATGGGTGGAATAGGTCGCTCCGGGCCCTCGACTTCTAGGACGGAATCGTCGCTCATTTCTCCACCACCTTTCCCGACTCCAGGATCTTCAAAATGGGTTTCTATCTCATCATTGTACTCCGTTCCGGCATAGGACTCACTACTGGAACTGCTAAGCTCAGTGTTCTCGTCAGGTTAAGGGTGAATCGAGTACGTGATAGGTTCATTATAGGACCGATTTCCCGGGATCTTTTCACTTATTTTTTGTTGTTTTTAGGCTTAGTTTTATTATTTTTAGGCCTTTTTAGATTAGTTTAGGTCTTAGTTGCATTTCATTGAATAATGTCTTTTCTTGCCGTTATTGCTAATAATTGAGCACTTTTGCGTTACTTATGCCTTGCGTTCATTCATGTAGGTATTTTTTGTGTTTTCAATAAATTCTTAAAAGTGGAAAAGGGTCGTGAGAGGTCCCTATAAGCTTTGAAAAGTGTGCCGCAATAAAGCCAAGACTACAATCACCACTTTTGGAGCATAGGTCAAATTTAAAAGGCCATAACTTTTTACATACTTATCATTTTACAGCGATTCAAGTTGGAGGTTAAAGATCGTTCCGATAGCTTCAAAACGCTTGGTCATAAGCTAAATTTTGATAAGAAATGAAGGAGTTATGACGTTTTTAAAACTGAATGCCAAGTTGTCCAGCGGCCGCTGAGACCTCTCCAGCGCCCGCAGAGATTTCCAAGCGCCCGTTGAACTGTCCAGAACAGACAGTAGCTCATTTTTTGGCTGTAGCGCCAGCTGAGACCTCTCCAGTGCCCGCTGGAGAGGCCAAGCGCCCGTTGAGAAGACCCTGTTCGTATCATTTAATCTTTTTTAGGTCATTTTTCGTGTATTTTTAGGAGCACTATATATACTCCCCTCCCCTCATTTTGCTCAGTAGATGATGTTAGAGGCTCAAAGTTTTAGGTTAGATTATTTTCTCTCTTTCTCTCTTGAAAACTCTTTCATTTGTTCTTGAATTAATGTAAGTTATTTTTAGTTTATTCTTCTTCTTCTTGTTCTCCATCTCAAGGTATTTCATAGCTTTAATTTATTTGCTTTTTATTGTTTTATGCACTTCATTGATTGCCTCTTCTAGTTTTTAATTATTTCTAGGTTTAATTTAATTTTGATGTTCTTAGTTTTTAGGTTTAATTAATGTTATTAGTTTTAGTTTTAATTATAATTATTAGTTTAATTATGTTTTTATTAATTATGTGGGTGAGTAGTTTAGTTTCTAGGGTTTGAGTGAAACTTCTCAAAACCTCCATGTTTGTGGTTTATTTGTATCTTGGTTTTGGTTGTGATATTCTCGGTTCCGAAGGTTCGATGATGTTTAGTCTCGTGCCTAATTAACATTAGATTCATAGAAGAATCCCCACCGAAGGACCGAAAGGTGAACGTGGGTGATGACTCCCTTCGCCCGATTGATGGAAGCGCCACGAAAGTTGGGCCTTCGATCAAGGGAAAGCTACCGATCGTCGTAAATTGTTCTTATGACTAGTTAGATGTACCGCCACAAAAGTAGGTTTGTGTACGTCTTCCCGGTCGTCACACTAGCTTGAAAGAGTAGTGTGATCTTAGAATGACCTCCCCTTATCCATGACCTAAGTCTAAGTTTCGATTCATTCATAATTCATGGTGGTATGAGTTGTGGATATCTTACCCTAGTCCTTTTATTTTTGTTTTCATAGTTTAGTTTTAGTTAGTTCCCTTAGTTCTCTCCACTTCTCGCGACCATCCATTGAGCTAGCTCGTTGGACGCTCATGCCTAGATTAGTGCGACGTACCTTCCCCGTGTTCGACACTCCCACTCTTAATACGATAGGGTTTTGTATTTGATGAGAAAATCCCTTCTATCAAATTGGCGCCGTTGCCGGGGAAGGCAATGCCATTAGTTTAGGTTGAGTAGAATGGTTCTAGGTCTTTCTTTTTCTTTATTTTTATTTTTGTGAATTTTTAGGCCTTATGGCCACTTCTTTGATTGATCCCCAATATGAGCATGAAAAGTTTTGGATGTATTATGATAGGATTGGAAGCTCTCTTCCTCCTAATCTTAAATTTGATAAGTAGGATATATGTAATGCAATGTATGAGGGCTTGAATTATGAAATGAGAAATTGGGTTGAGTTTCTCTCTTATGGCGATTTCTTAGCTTTAGTCTTGGATAGAGCTTGGCTTTTATTCGCGTGTCTTGCTAAGGAAACCTATGAGTGGGATATGACTACCCAAGGGATACATGACTTTAGTAACGAGCCGAGCTTGTTTGCGGAATATGGCTTTAATCATCTTTCGGTTCATATCCCTAGCTACCTTGGATGTTGATCATCAATACTCGCAATAGCATGCTCTTGATGAGTTTTTACAAGGTGGTGGTGTAAATTCCGATGATTCATCGCATAGTCTTCAAGTCGAGCCCGTTGTTTGCGACTTTAGTTATGATTTTGATCCCTCTCCTCTAGTTGTTGTACAACCCATCCAAACTCACATAGACGTTGATGTTCCATTGCAATGTCATGATGAAAATCATGACCATCTCGTCTCGTCATGTGTTGTTGTATTGGATGAGGCCTTCTTTGTTGAGTCTAGTGAAGTTGACGAGGTCATTATTAATGTGGAGGATGTGGCTATACCACCTTCTCTTATTCCCTTTTTAGGAGGATTTAGCCTTGTTTATTCACATCCCACTCCCCTTCCATCCATGCTCATATCACCCCCATTCGAGGGCATCGTCTCTTGTCTTGACTCCAATGTTTCTCTTCTAGAAACCAAGGCAAGGGAGGTGTTTGGGGGTGTTCCTTCTCTTCTCTTTTATTTGATTTTTCTTTTAGTAGTTTTTATTTTGATTTACCTCCCTATGGGCACTCACTCCCACATAAGCATTGGATTCCGGTTTTCAAACCGTCCCCTTTGCTTTATTTGATCATTGCTTATGTGGTATTCAGTGAGTTGAGTGCCAGTGCATTTGATAATCTCTTACGAGCTTTGCGGGGCTATTTACTGAGCCCCGACGATTGGTCCCGCTGGATGACTTTGACATATTTTTTTTTCTATGTCTTAGTCCTTGTGTCCAGCTCCTTGTCAAGCTTAAGATGTTAAACAAGCGCTTCTCAGGAGGCGTCCCGTGCTCTTTTTTTAATTTATTTTATTTTCTTTTCTTCTTTTGTTTTTATTTTGTTTTTGGAGTTTGGTTTCTTTTCTTTCTTTTTGCAGGTTAAATGAATAAGCAACTCTCATGGACATATATCGAGCTAAAGCACAAAACGGAGGTTGTATGCTTATTTTATAGACTATTTTGGTGAGATCATTCCAAGCTCCCTTTCTTTTATTTTTCTTGTGTGCTTAGTTGTAAGGTTAGTTTTAGGAGGAGATGATTGTTCTAGGATGTTTGGCTTTCAATTTTTGGCTTTTAAGCTATTGAGGAAATTTGGATATCGATGACGTTAGGCCTCAATTTATTTATTTGTTTGATGCTTAATTTCTTGTTGAGAGTCATTCACGCTTTGATTTTGTTTTCCTTCCTTTTGTTTAGTTTTTTTATTTATTTTATTATTTTCCCTTTTTTCCTCTTCTTTTTCATTTATTTTCTTTTCAAGGCAAAGTGTGTTTTTGTTTTCTTTGTAGTTTGGACATGGTTCTTAATTTCTTGGACTTTGAATGCATTCCAACCTAAGTGTTAGTGGTCCACATGGTTTGAGATGTTGGGGTTGATTTTCAATTACTACATGCTAGGTTTCAGAACTTTGGAGTTCATGAAACCTATAGTCTTGGGTTGTGGTACGATTGGAAAAGCTTTGCTAGCTAGTTGAAGCCCTTGAGGTAGTATTTGCAATTCACTTCCCTTCATATGTGAGATAATTGTCAAATCTTTCTAAGCTTTCATAATTTAGTTTGAGTGGCAATAGGATCTTTGTCATAGCTTAACTTGATCAAGAACTTGATTCATGACTTTACGAGACCGAGACCGTGACCGAGCTACTCTAGGGGAGGACGGAGGCATTCATTTCTTAGTTATTTTCCATTTTTCCTTTATCTTTTTCCTTTTTATTTTAGCGCCTTGCTTCTTTCCATTTTTTTAGGTGTTTGCTTTACTTTTATCCTTTGAAACCCTTTGAGCTTGTCCCTTCTTTTCTTCTAGCCACCTTACAAGCCTTGATTCCCTTTGTATTGTTTTATAACTTTTAGGTGTAGTGAAGCAATTGGAGCGTCTTGGTTCGTATTTGTTTTGTAGTGAAAATTTGTGAAGTAAGGAGTTCGCCCAAGCGAAAGTGTGTTAATTTGTATGAATTAGAGAAAAAGCCGACCTAAGTTGTAAAAGAGGCAAGGTCATGTAAAATAAATAAAATAAATGCCATTATTCCTTCCCTTTTCACAATGAGGGCATTGTGTCATTCAAGCTTAGTGGGGAGGAATAGTTCGAAAAAGAATTTTTTTTTTTTATTAATTTATTTTATAAATTTTTCATTTTTCATATAGTTTTTTGAATAAGCTTGGGGGTTTTTGGTGTATGTGTGCGAATTTGAGGAGTTCGTTTGCTATTTGATGCTCATTTGTACTTAATGCTTCACTATTTAGGTTTGAGCACCACAAGCCAAATTGATTCCTACCCTATCCCTATCCATACATTACAACCCTAAAGCCCTCTCGATCCTAGATAGTTGAGTCCGTTTCAGTTGATGTAGTCATGTTTCAAGCATATTGAGCAGTTTTGCTATGATGAGATGTCGGGTAGCCTAAATTGTTTCTCCTTTTTGTTTTTCCGACTCCGTCTTGGAGTTATGAGAAGCTACCTTTATGGGTGGAGACGACACTAGCTTAGCATGTGGATGCTTGGTTGTTGAGCGAAAGGGGAATGTTCCTCTCTAGTTCTCCAATCTAGCATGTTTTATTTGACTATCCAAAATCTTTGAGCATGTTTTCCGTTAGTGCTTAGAAAGGTTCGCATTCATTGATCCTCGGTCCTTTAACAAGTCCAACTAGTTGTTTTTGTTTTGTTTTGCTCCCTTTTTATTTTCCTTTCTTTTTTCTTTTCTTTTCTTTTGTTTCTTGTGTACCTTTGCCTTGGTTTATTTTTTGAAAGAGTTATGGGTTAAACTCTTAGGAAACCCTTACGAGAGCACGCTCGTCCTCTTTGGCGACTTAGAGGTTTACATGGCTTGTTTCTTTTGCTAAAAGCAATCGTGATTCCTACGAAAGTGAGCTAGGATTTATTTTTAAGTTTTTCATGTTGTATTTAATTTGCTTGAGCACAAGCAAAAGGCAAGCTTGAGGGAGTTTGAGAGGTCCATTATAGGACCGATTTCCCGAGCTCTTTTCACTTGTTTTATGTTGTTTTTAGGCTTAATTTTATTAGTTTTAGGCCTTTTTTAGCTTAGTTTAGGTCTTAGTTGCATTGTCATTAAATAATGCCTTTTCTTGCCGTTTTTGCTAATAATTGAGCATTTTGCGTTACTTATGCCTTGGGTTCATTCATGTAGGTATTTTGTGTGTTTTCAATCAATTCTTAAAGGCCGACAAGGGTCGTGAGAGGTCCCTAGAAGCTTTGAGAAGTGTGCCGCAATAAAGCTAAGACCAGTATCAGCAATAGAATCAAAAATATCCGCAACAACATCAATATCAACAACTACAGAAACAACCATACAATCGACCCCAACAACCATTTCAGAGGCCTCAAGGCCAAGGTCCGAGTTCTAGCATGTCGACTGAGGACATGATCAATGACTTAACAAAGAATGTTACTTCCATGCAAGGTAACATGATACAATTTCAAGAAGAAACAAGATCAAGCATAAAGAACTTGGAAGACCAAATGAGTCAGATTTCTGGGGCGGTTACAAGACTAGAGGCTTGAGATTCAAGTAAGCTACCATCTCAAATGGAGCTTAATCCTAGGCTTGCTAATGCTAGTGCTATCACATTGAGGAGTGGAAAGGAGATTCAAGGCAATGAGAAGACAATAATTCGAGACCAAGAGCTCGAAACTGAGATCCTAGCTCGTGAACTAGTGCCCGATACTGATGTCATACCACCTCCAAGCGAGGTGAAGAGCAAAAGCCCACGGTTTCCTTGATATGAGCCTATTCCACCGTTTCCTGAGGCATTGAAAGACAGAAGGCGATCGGAGAGCAATAACGACCTGTATTTTAGCAACATTGTTTTCGAAGAAAACAACAATACGAATCATCGATAACTATAAAGTTTCATTATTAATTTAAATAATAACAGCGGAAGTGTAACACCCCGTATTTTTGGGGTTAGAATTTCCGGAAAATAGATTGTCTTTCCAGTCGTCCTAAGATTTTATTTCGAAAACTATTAATAAAATTCTCCTTATTTCCTCAAAAAAAAACCGTGAGACTCCATAAGCAAAAAGGGTGAATTTTTTTTGGAATTTTGTAGCGAATCAGGTAACTAGACTTTCTTACTTGAATTTGGGTAGTTTTCTATATAGTTTAATTAGGATTAAAACTAGGAAAATTAATCAGATTAGTATCATGTTAGGATTTTCGAACCATATGTAAATATTTGATTCATGTTAAATTCTTGATGCTATATGTAATCCATATGAATTTTGATTGTTGTATTTAATTCTAAGCATGAAATAAATTGTTTAATTATATGTTTATGATGAAAAAATTGCATGATAATTGTGAATTCTTGATCTTTTATTTTTCGAACCATGACAAGTATGATATAATTATTTTGATGATTTTTCTTGAATTAATTTGTTGTTCTTTGATGTTTAAATTGTTTATTAAAGTCTTAAATTAAAAGGAATTATTTTGTTCTTGTTTTTCTAAGGTTTCGAGTCACTTTGAATAATTTAAGGGAGTTTCCTTACTGTTTGATTATTAACCAAGATTTATTTCGTGGCAAAATTCGTCCTTTTATTATTTATAAAAATTTAATCTTTCAAACCGGTGAAACTGTCCAGATTTAGTTTACGAATTTATCAAGATACTTAATCAATTCGTATGGCTACGAAAATTTAGGTGGAAGTCACTAATAGTGTTTTACAGTTTGTGCTGAATTTTCGTAATTTTTAAAGTTCGTTTGCTATGGCAGAAAAATCGGAAACTGATTACAGTCTAATCTGATTTGTTAGTTATAAAATCCCTTAAAAATAGTAAATGGCGTTATTTTTGGACGAAATTTATGCACGTTAAACCTTTAACCCATATTTAACTTCCATTAAAATTTCCAGATTATTCGAGACCTTTAAATGGTTGATCTTAATTTAATTCTTTAAAATCAGATTGCGTAAAATAGTGTAATTTAAATTGTTTATATAAGTTTATATGATTAATAGATGATTATTGTATTTGATTAAATTAAAGCATGAATTTTGGGTAATATATATATATATGTCGAGTAGATTGAATAAATAAAAATAGGATTTTTATCATGTTTTAGGTAATTATTGTTGTTAGTTGTTATTTTAAATAATTATTTAATTTGATTTATTTAATATTTGATGATTGTGTTTATTTAATTTAAAGTATCAATTTTGGTAACATATATATATGTCGAATGGTGCTAGGTGTGAAAAGTGGAATTTTTATCTTGTTTTGTGTAATTTATATGATTATTATTGATCTATATGTTTATTTGATAATTTGGATAAGATAAATAATTGTTAGATGACTTTTAAATGAATTAATATGAATTTATTTAAATAGTGTTCTTCACCAAAAGATGTCGAGTGACATGTGTTTTAGTTTAATAAATTTTAGCTTAATTTTTGACTTATAATATTATTAGAAGTAATTATAGGAATTAATATGATTTAAGGTTTAAAAGGAATTAAAAAGAATAAGTAACAATATGAATAAGAAGAATAAGATATGATAAGACATGATTTGATATGACATGATATGATGTGTTAATTAGAGGTCTCACGATGGCCTTAGAAAAGACAAGATACTCAAGGACGCCCTTTTTGACGATACACGAGTCATCAGATCGGGTTAAGTCAATGCCACTGCCCCATGGGATGAATACACGAGTTCACCCGGGCAGTTCTGGGTCTTAAAATATGTAGTCGTCTAAGTAGTAGTACACGAGCTGCTATTTAGGAGTTATGGCCATAGCTTAGGCTTAGTGGTGCACACGGGATCCACTACGGGCTGAATACACGAGTTCACCCCGGCATGTTTTAGGAAAGTTGTGGTGCACACGGGATCCACTACGAGCGATATGACCGGTCCGATAAGAAGGTTAAAAGATGGGTTTAAGGGTAAAATATGATAAATAAGTATTTCACGGGAAGGGATATGTGTTTATGTGTATTTTCGTGTATAAATGCAATGATTTGGTAATATTAAGTCTTCCGCTGCGTACGTCTGGTAAGTCTGTGTTTTATTTATGTATTTCTGAGTATATATGTTGTACGTACTTGTATATGGATGTTGTATGTATTTGTATATGGATGTTGTACGTATTTGTATCTGTATGTTGTACGTATTTGTATTCGTATGTTGTACGTATTTGTATCTGTATTGTATACGTATTTTTATGTATTTCTAACCGTATTTTGCAGGTATTGTATACGTATTGTATACGTATTTTATACGTATTTTTTTACGTACTTTGTACGTATTTCTTATGTATTTTTATACGTATTTTTCTACGTATTTTTGTACGTATTCCTCGTTTGATTCTATGCTATTATATGGATAACCGTCCCTCATTTAAGCAGGACAGCCTAGTTACTCGCCACTGATGGTGGACCCCCCACATTTCAGGTGATGATGCAGACGCCTAAGTGGGCTTTCGTTGGATCGGGTTGTGTGTTTTGCTTAATTTTAGAAAACCCGTAGTTTCTTTACGTTTATTTTCTATTTATTTACTAGCAAGTTATCCCAGCCTGTTGGGAATGATCAGTAGAATTATGTAATTTAAGTATTTGTTTATAGACTTTTGGGATTATTATTTCAGTATTTAAGTAATAAAATGAATTTTAGACTTTAATTATAATATTATTGATATGTTTATGTTGGTAATGATCCATATGTCGATTTCCTTCGTAAATCGACAGCCTTGAAAAGTCGGGTCGTTACAGGAAGCTCTAAACGTAATCATTTTATTGATTGAACTTAGAATAATCCAAAACAAAAGGAATAAACATAGTTCTAATTAATACTAACTCTTACTACAAACTAAGGAAACAAAAAGTAAAGCTAGGTCTACTAAAATAATTGGGTAGCTAAAAGCTGCCACGCTTGCATTCTCACGATACCCAAACCTCGCCAATAACCCCAAAATCATTCTTCATTACCTATAAAAGGGAATGGTGGGTCCACAGTCAGTGGGGAGTAACTAGATTGTTCCACTTAGAAGTTGAACCATAAAATATATAACAAGATTGAACAGAGCAATCATAGCACATTAATCAAGTTAACAGGGAATTCCAACTATCATAACAATTAAATTCATAGATCAGAATCACGCAGCAGAAAACATCGACTAAACATGCTTCAATCAAAACATCAGAAGAATAGCAGAAGACTTAACAACAAGGACATAATAATAATAATAATAACATCATAACATAAAATGCTTGACAATACTCGACTATAATTAATAATCATATAGTAATTCAATAATCAAAATCCCAATATTCAACAACTCAATTAAATTCTAAACCATTCATTCGACTCAACTATAATCTAATCAATCAATCGCCACGACCGGAGTCGATAACACATAATCGCCACGACCGAAGTCGATAACACATAATCGCCACGACCGAAGTTGATACACATAATCGCCAAGAACGAAGTTGATAACACATAATCGCCACGACCGAAGTCGATAACACATAATTGCCACGACCGAAGTCGATACACATAATCGCCACGACCAAAGTCGATAACACATAATCGCCACGACCGTAGTCGTTAATACATAATTGCCACGACCGAAGTCGATAACACATAATCGCCACGACCGAAGTTGATAATACATAATAGACTCTTGCTTAAATTTAAACACGTAAAATTATTCACATAAAATATACTGCTTCAGAGACGAATGATAGGTATTCATGAAACTTATCATTCGAACTCATGCAAGACACGTAAGTGACTCCACCACATAATTAATCCTTTTTATCATAACCCAAATTATTCTTAGACTAAAACAAAAATTAATATTCATCTTACCATCATCCCATCATTCGGCCAACTCAAGAAACGAATCAAGATCCATGCTTACACAACGAATTCACATAATAACCATAAATCCAATTCATATTAATAATAACCATATCAATAATTAATATAAAATCAAGAAAACAATTAAACATCAATGTTCTATACCAAAAACATGATTAAATTTCATACTTTAATCTATAAGAAAAATTCAGTCCTCATACATAAAATAAAGAATTTTAATTAAATTCAAGAATTCATCTAATTCCATCTAGTCATCACGGAATCAAACTAAACTAATTAATTAAATTATCTTGCCAAAATCAAGATTCCTATTCATCCATAATTTGTCAAGAAAATCAAGAAATCAATCTCCTAATCATCAACAACCTTCGCGACACTCAACAATAATACAAGCATTAATATTTTTAATTCAAGATTTATACATAGTTAATTAAGTAAACCACTATATCATGCTTAGGTCACGAATTGACATCCTTAAAGCATATAAAGATTTAATCTTGTTAATATATATATATATGGTCCGAAATCTATACCAAAACAACCATGCAATTATAACATATGGATCATACGTATTAATAATTTATTAAATAAAAATTCATGATTAAATGCATAAAGTACATCAAATCACCAAGACTTAATCAAGAATCATGCATGTAAATTCACGGCTATTCTTCGAATTTAAAGAGAGGACTTTTCATGACTAAATTAGCCTATTATCATTTAATCTTAATTAATCTATGTAAATTATAGTACCAAATCTAAGTTACAACATCTAGTTACCTTGAATTAAGAGGAAAAGATTCGAAAATCTTTGGCTTAGAACACAAGGTCGCACGGCACACACACAACACTTGAGTTTTTATTTGAGGTTTAGAGATTTTTTGAGAGAAAGTTTAGTTGTTTAGAGCCCTTGTTTTATTTATAGAACTAAAGGAAATCAAGGAGGAAAAATAATATAACAAAAGGGAGGGAACCGTGTGGTTTTAGGAGTAATAGGAGTGAGTTGAGAAAATGTAGGAGGTTTGCTAAGTTGTTAGGAAAAAAAATGAGGTTTTTTTAGATTAATAGGATGATTAAAATAATTATTATAATTTTAGATATAGAATATCTAAATAATAATTATAATAAAAAGAAAATATTCCTTGGCCATGATTGAAGAGAGGGCCGGCCAAGGAAAGTAAATCATTGGGCCATTGGGCCCAATTTTAAAGCAAGGAAGAAAATAAGAAAACACAGTCCAATATTCAGGCCTTTTGGACTTAGAATTATGAGTTCACATTAAATAACCGCGAAATTTTCTAACCAAAAAATTCGGGTTATTACAATTCCAATGCTTACCCTGAGGGGATAGTGGAGGACGTGTTAGTTAAAGTAGGGCAATTGATTTTTCCAGCTGACTTTTATGTGATTGAAATGGAACATGATAAGCATGCGGCCCCTATTTTGTTAGGACGTCCATTTTTGAAAACTGCTAAGACTAATATCGATGTGCATAATGGAACTCTTAGTATGGAATTTGATGGAGATAAAATTGAATTTAATATTTCCAACTCCATGAAATTCCCTACTGATGATCATTCATGCTATTCTGTTTATATGATTGATATAGTAGCTCAACATGCTTTTGATATGAATAATGATGATGATCTTCATGTGGCCTTAGATCATTCTTTTAATGATGATAAAATTGAATATGTTTTGAGTGCTAACTTACAAGTACTAGTGTAGGTATTAGATGACCATTCCGAACTACCACTTGTTCTTCCTCATTGGGAGCCTATACCACTTACTGTGCCTAGCACAAAGCTTTTTCCATCTGTTTTGCAAGCACCAAATGTGGAACTGAAAGCTTTACCCGATAACTTGAAGTTTGCTTTCCTTGGTGAAAAAAATATATTGCCGATTTTGATTTCGAGTCAACTCACCAAGGAAGAGGAGAGTCAGCTCATTGAGGTCCTCAAAGAGCACAAAGAAGCAATAGGTTGGACGATTGTCGATATCAAAGGCATAAGCCCAACTACTTGTATGCATAGGATCCTTCTTGAGGATGAAGCGAAACCGATACGGCAACCTCAACGCTGGCTGAATCCACCTATGATGGAGGTGGTGAAGGAAGAGATACTAAAAATTCTTCAGGCAGGTATGATTTATCCAATATCAGATAGCAAGTGGGTGAGTCCCACTCAAGTTGTACCTAAAAAATCTGGAGTAACTGTTGTTGAGAACAAAGCTTGTGATCCTGTCCCCACTTGTGTCCAAAACGGGTGGAGGGTTTGTATTGATTATCGCAGACTGAATGCGGTAACCCGGAAGGATCACTTCCTCCTTCCCTTTATTGATCAAATGGTAGAAAGGCTTGTTAGGCATGCTTGCTACTGTTTCTTATATGGTTATTCAGGGTACTAACAGGTGACGATTGCACCGGAGGATCAAGAAAAGACCACTTTTACTTGTCCTTTTGGTACATTTTCTTATAGGCGTATGCCTTTTGGCCTGTGTAATGCTCCTGCCACCTTTCAAAGGTGCATGGTAAGTATATTTTCTGAGTTCGTTGAACATTTTATAGAGGTCATCATGGATGACTTCACTGTCCATGGAGACGCTTTTGATAGTTTTTACACCACCTGACACTAGTGCTTAAAAGATGTATTCATACTAACCTTGTGTTAAATTCTAATAAATGCCATTTTATGGTCGAACAAGGTATTGTGTTAGGTCATGTTGTCTCAGGAAAGGGAATGCTGGTGGACAAAGCTAAGATTGATACTATACAATCTCTCCCTTAGCATACTAATGTGCGTGATGTGCGTTCTTTTTTAGGACATGCAGGTTTTTATTGCAAGTTTAACAAAGACTTTTCGAAGATAGCTACTCCGTTGTGCAAGCTATTGCAAAAGGATGTCGAGTTTGTAGTAGGGGACAAGTGCCAGAAAGTCTTCGATTCTTTAAAGGGGATGCTCATTTCAGCCCCGATTATTCAGCTCCCTGATTGGTCTCTTCCCTTTGAGATCATGTGTGATGAAAGGGACTATGTCGTCGGAGCAGTGTTAGGTCAAAGGGTGGGCAGAGCACCTCATGCCATATACTACGCCTCGATGACTCTGAATGAAGCTCAACACAATTATTCGAGAACTGAAAAAGATTTATTGGCGGTGGTATTTTCTTTAAAAAAATTTTGTTCTTACTTTCGTGGTACAAAAGTTATTGTGTATAATGACCATGCAGCTCTTCGTTACTTGATGACGAAGAAAGACGCCAAGCCGAGATTGATTAGATGGATCTTGCTCTTAAGTGAGTTTGATATTAAGGTAAAAGACAAGAAGGGTACCGAGAACTTGGTGGCTGATCACTTGAGTAGGTTGGTGTCGTCCCTTGTCTTGGAATCGAGTTCTGAAAAGGAGCCTATTAGGGATGAATTTCCTGATGAGTGGTTGTCCGCTCTCAGTGACTTGCATCCGTGGTATGCTGATATGGTGAATTACCTTGTCTTGGGTCAGTTTCTGCACCATTTTTCAAAAGACCAACGTGATAAACTTCGAAGTGACTCGAAGCGTTATGTTTGGGATGACCCGTATCTGTGGAAGCATTGCGCTGACCAAGTGATTCGGATATGTATTTCAGATAATGAGGTGACTTCTATTGTAACACCTCTAAATTTCGTGTTATGTTTTATCCGAAATCGTAATAAAATGTTATTTTAAAAATTATTTACCCAATTTTATTTAATAAATTAATTATATATGTATGAAAATATGAGTATATTTTCGTATATATATAAATATTCTATGTATATATGTTTACATTTATTATTTGCCGATAATTTTTCGTATTTGCGTTATTTAATAAAGTTTACCCTAATTTCGAATTTAACTGTTTGTCTAACAAAAAAAAAAAATATTTTTGGGTGATTAACACCCTAGTGGCCGGTTGGCCTAGGGTGTCTAGATGATGTAACTTTTGATATTTTATCCTTTTGGAAGTGTTCATGGGCAATCAATCTTACTAATGAAATAATTAACCAAATAATTAATTTAAATGCAAAAAAAAATAATAAAAAATATATATATTAAATGGAGGAACCTCCTAGAACCGGCTCCTCAATGCATAATGGGGGGTTGGAGACTTTTGGATCATCTTCATAAGTATGCTCATTAGTATGATAATTAAGCTAATACTAATTGCTTGTAATTAAAAAATAAAAAAATAAATTTATCACCCCCTCACCTCCTTGGCCGGTTGTATAAGGAGGGGGGATTGCATTTGTTTGGCCTCACTTTGTCATTTGCTTATCTCTAAAAAAAAAACAATTGTTCTCTCTAAGTTCATTGACTTTTAGGGCAAATTTCTAGTGGATTCTCAAGTACATTGCAATCCTTTCTCAACCAACAAGGTAACTAACGTTTAACCCTCTTATAGTAGTCACATGAATAGTAGTTTCGAATTTTGGCCTCTCAATACATGTTAAAAGGACTAGTGTATACTAATTAGTAATTTTGTCAAAAATATGTTAATTTTAATCATTTTGGACGAAAATTTTTGGTGGAAAATTTCAGAAATTTTCGTGTGGTTAGGACGAATTTTTGCGTGATTTTTATGTATTTCTATGGGTATTGGAGTATCATGTTTAATTTGTTAATTAGATGCATGTTTTATATGAGATAATATTGTTTGAATGTATAATTATTTATCTATTTAATTTTTAAAGAAAATGCCGTGTGGTTAGGTTCATGTAAGTCGAAATCTTGGCTTGAATATGTCATTAAATTTGTGATTTTTATGGTACTTGTTACTTGTTTGTATTATTGTCTATGTTATATGATTATTTTGTCGAAAACGGTTGATTTTACCAATTCGATTTGAGCCCAAAAAAACAGGCGAAATACTGCCGAAATTTTTAGTGAAACCTTTGTGATATTAAATTCTGATTTTTAAGCTTGTTATTGGAATTTTCATGAATTTGGTGATTTATTTATAATTAATTGTGTAAATTTTCAATTGTAAATTAAATAAATAAATAAATAAAAAACGTCACTGACCTGGTGGCCGTGTGACTCATATAGGTGTAGTATGTATAATTTATCACTTTTAACTTATTACTTAATTGGTAGTGTTATCGGTAAATTCCGATGTAAATAGAATTAATTAGATGATTTTTGGTTTGAATTTCCTAATATTGCAAAATCTGGACAGCAACTTTTGGAACCTAAATTCTGATTATTTTTGATGTTTCGGACCCAAAAAAATGTCGTGGTCTTTGGTGCTAATTAATCGGGCTTGTCAGATTTAATTTCAGGCTAACTTGCACTTTATAATTTCTTTTACCGATAACATTGTAAATAAAAAAAATAACGATAATAATAATAATAATAATCACAATAATAATATTAGAGTTAAGATTGGTTCGGATATCATATGATGTAATTTGGAATTTAATTTGCTCAAGTTGAGTGGGAATTGTGAAAAGTCGGTGTATGGAATTTAATTGTAAGAGTATTTTTAATGCTCAATATTTTTGCTAAGAAGAACTAAATTAATCTTTAAACTTAAATTTAAAAGATGACTTGTTGATAGTATGGAGCCATTGGGTTGCGGGATCCAATGGTCAGATCAGTTATTTTCTTGGACTGCGGGATCTGAGACATTTATTTTATATTTTTGCCTGGGTTAATTGTTGTCGTCCGGGAGGTCTGGAGGTGTAAGTCCATATTTTGGGCATCCGTCCGGCACCGGGAGTTTGGCCATTCTTAAACCAGTCGGCTGCGGGATCGACTGAGGGTTACCTGACAAACCTTAGGAAGTGGTACTGCGGGATATCACTCTGGATCGTTCCATCTACAACTGATTTAATTTGGATAGTAAATAAAAGGAATTATATTTATCTAAAATAAAATTAATTAATGATTAATACTCGGAACGAATTGAAACGCCATCAGTGATGTCATATTATTTCTCTTGTATAGCTAATTTGTGTTGCATGAGGATGGATTCAAGGTATGTCTTACGTGCTTATATGTTGATATGCAATATATGATGACTGCTTGTGTTGTGTATGGCGTGATTTTCGATGTTCCTATTTTTGTGAATTTCTATGTTTGGGAGAACTGTTAGTTACTCGCCACTGACTGTGGATTGTTGTCAAATTTTTCAGATGATTACTAACTGCCGAATTATCACTATTTGGGCGGGATTCATGAGAGTTGGTTTTAGGAACTTTCCAGTAGCATTTTCCATATTAGACTATTTTAATCATTTTGGACTTAGAAAGACATTTTATGTTATTCTCTTTATTTAAGTATGCACTGTTGTAACCGTGGATTATTGTAGAGGTGCTGAGCCTCGGATATTTATATTTCGGTATTGTGTTTGGACGCTAGTAGTTTCTGTTTTCTTAAAAAAAAATAAAAAATTGAGTTTAATTTTGAACAATTTCTAGTTATCTTTCTTAGATCCTCTTAAATTAGAATGGTTAGTTGTGGTTCGTTAGTAACGCCTCGCCCGAGTGCTCATCTTTCCGCTGAATCTACCGTACCTTACAGACGGGGTGGTTACAGTTGGTATCAGAGCAAACGTTCCATAGAACCGTACTTAGTGTTAGTAACCTTATAGTAATTAAGTTCTAGAACTGTAAAATCATGACCATAGAATGAGAGTTGACGCGGGATCCCGGGAATGAATGTTTCAATTTGTTTAACCTCCACCACTTGCGTGCTTGTTGTGTGATTATAACTTGTTATTGTTTTGTAGTATGCCTCCCCGTAGAACTCTTACGCAAAAGGAAGCGTCGCGTCGTAGACGCCAAGCTCTGGAGAACGCAATAATTTCTCTATCTAACAGAGCCGCGGCTCCGTCTGGGGACAGTCCACGTTCGACCGCTTTGACCGTCATCGACCCCCTACTTACAGTGGCGCCGCCGACCCAGTTGTGTTAGAAAACTGGCTGCGTGAGATGGAGAAACTGTTCGAGGCTACAAGCTGCCCGCCGGAGGAAAGAGTGGCGATTGGCTGCTACTATCTGAAGCAGGAAGCTGAAAATTGGTGGGGCACGGTTAAAGAACAACTGACATCAACCCCTGGTTTCAACTGGCATCAGTTCGCGACCAAACTGAAAGAGAGGTTCTATCCTGATGAACTTCGTTGGCAGAAGAAGGAGAAATTCTTAGCATTGTCTCAGCGTACTCTATCCATTCAGGGGTACACTGATAAGTTCACGGAACTGTCACACTTTGCTACTTCTGTGGTGCCTACCGAAGAGGAAAGGGTGAAGCGGTATATTAAGAGGATGGATCCTAGAGTGCGGACGCACGTTCTGAGTTCAGGTGTGTCTTCATTCCAAGGAGCTTATGAGATCGCCCTCAGTATTCATGCATCCATTAAGGAAGAGGAAGCTGCAAGGGCTTCGTTCGTGAGGAAGCCGCCCTCATCTTTTCAGCAAGCCTCTACCAAGAGTATGATAATTCTGGGAAAGGAGGGAATCGGCAGAACTTTGGGTCTCGTCAAAGCGACGGGAAGTGCTGGAGATGCAAGAAGGACTACCACCCTGGGAAGAACTGTGACGGTACTCCAGTCGTCTGCTATCACTGCAAGGAAGAAGGGCACAAGTCCTATGCCTGTCCCAAGAAAGAGAATGCTTCAGGTTCTGGCACTTTCAAGCCAACGACCTCTGCTGCACCTGCGCGTAACAGGATCTACTGTATGACGCAGCATGAAGCGGATGCTCAACCTGACGTAGTGACGGGTACATTTCTTGTTAATAATGTTCCTGCTTATGTTCTGTTTGATTCTGGTGCTACCGTGTCCTTTATTGCTAGCTCCTTTATTAGTAAAGCTAATTTATCTGTTAGTTCCCCGGTAAGCTCCTTTATTTCTCTTCCATCTGGGGAAGATTTTGTTTGTCATCGGGAGTTCAAAGAAGTCCCGGTGGTTATTTGTGGTTCTGAGTTACGTGCCGATCTTAAGGAGTTTCCCATGATCGAGTTCGACGTGATCCTCGGTATGGACTGGTTGTCGAGGTACCATGCAGCTGTTTTCTGTCGAGACCAGAAGATAGTTCTACGTGGTCCTAAGGGTAATCGTATCTCGTACTCAGGTATCACGTTAAAGAAGGGAGTGAAAGTCGTGTCTGCTATGAAGATGCGGAAGTTCAGGCAGAAAGGCGACACCGTGTTCCTTTGCAGAGTGAAGGACCTTTCAACTGAGGAGCAACTTGAGGAAATTCCTGTTGTTCGGGAATATCCGGATGTCTTTCCAGAAGAATTTCCTGGTATCCCTCCAGAGAGAGACGTGGCATTTAACATTGATCTCTTTCCGGGTACCGCATCGATTTCGAAGGCTCCGTATAGGATGGCTCCTCCTGAGTTGCAAGAGTTGAAGACGCAATTGCAAGAGCTGATCGACAAGGGTTTCATAAGACCCAGTGTCTCTCCGTGGGGTGCTCCCGTGTTATTCGTTAAGAAGAAGGACGGAAGCATGCGATTGTGCATCGACTATCGGGAACTGAATAAAGTGACGATCAAGAACAAGTATCCCTTGCCTCGGATCGAAGATTTTTTCGATCAACTAAAAGGTGCTGGAGTATTTTCCAAGATTGACCTGCGATCTGGGTATCATCAGATTCCGGTGAAAGAGGAAGATATTCCGAAGACTGCTTTCCGCACAAGGTACGGGCATTACGAGTTCGAAGTTATGCCGTTCGGTCTTACCAATGCACCTGCTGTGTTTATGGACCAAATGAATCGTACCTTTCATGAGTATTTAGATTCGTGCGTCGTGGTGTTCATCGACGACATTCTAGTATACTCCAAGGATGAAGCCGAGCATGAGAAGCACTTGAGGCTGGTCTTGGACGTGCTTCGGAAGCAGAAGTGGTTTGCCAAGTTGTCCAAATGCGAGTTCTGGTTGAAAGAAGTCGCTTTTCTGGGACATGTCATCAACAAGGAAGGAGTCAAAGTTGATCCAGAGAAGGTTAAGGCTGTGGTAGAGTGGGAAAGTCCAAAGAACGTGTCGGAAGTTCGAAGTTTTCTTGGTCTAGCTGGCTACTATAGACGATTTGTGAAAGATTTCTCTATGATTGCTCAGCCTATGACTAAGTTGATGCGGAAGGACAGCAAGTTCAAGTGGACCGACGAGTGCGAAGACGCGTTCCAGAAGTTGAAGAGAAGTTTGACTTCTGCTCCGGTTTTGACGTTGCCTACTGAAGGGGTAGAGTTTGAAGTGTACAGCGATGCGTCTGCAAGCGGTCTAGGTTGTGTCCTTATGCAACAAGGAAAGGTTATCGCCTATGCCTCGAGACAACTGAGGACGCACGAGAAGAACTACCCTACCCATGATCTGGAGTTGGCTGCTGTGGTGTTTGCACTCAAACTGTGGCGACATTATCTCTACGGTGTTCCATGTAAAGTGTTTACCGACCATAAGAGCCTTAAATACATCTTCACTCAAAGAGATTTGAATATGAGGCAAAGAAGATGGTTGGAGCTAATCAAGGACTATGATTTGTCGCTGGACTACTGCGAAGGTAAAGCTAACAGAGTAGCTGATGCTCTGAGTCGGAAAGGGAAACAAGTCTTGGGTGCCGTGAGAACCGTGCCAAAAGATCTCAGTGAAGAATTCCGAAAGCTCAACATCGAAGTAGTACCTCAAGGGCATGTGGATCTCTGTCTTTGTGCCATGAGCGCCGAGCCTGACTTGTATCAAGAGTTGCGAGACAAGCAGAGAGTGGACGTGAAGCTCACAAAGATTCGGGAAGCTTTGGCTGCTGGTCGTGCAGAGAACTTTTCGGTCGGAACCGACGGTGGTCTTAAGTTCATGGGACGTTGGTGTGTGCTAGATGATGCCGAACTGAAGAGCAAGATTCTCAAAGAGGCTCACAACACTCCTTATTCAGTGCACCCAGGAGGTGATAAACTGTACAAGGATTTGAAGGTGAATTTTTGGTGGCCAGGAATGAAGAAGGAAGTTGCTTAATTCGTAGCTCGGTGTTTGGTGTGTCAGAAAGTCAAGATTGAACATCAAAGGCCGGGAGGTTTGTTACAACCACTACCCATTCCTGAATGGAAATTCGATTCCATTTCTATGGACTTCGTGATGGGTCTCCCTGTTGTAGCTGGAGGTTTGAACGCGGTTTGGGTGATCGTCGACAGATTGACCAAGGTTGCGCGATTCATACCCATGAAGAACACGTGGTCGATGGAGAAACTGGTTGAAGCTTATGCTAATGAGATCATACGCCTTCATGGAGTTCCGAAAGACATTGTGTCTGATCGTGATCCTAGGTTCTTGTCACATTTTTGGCGAGCGTTGCAAGAAGCCTTTGGTACTAAACTGAAGTTGAGTACTGCTTTTGACGCCGCTACCGATGGGCAGACGGAGAGGACTATTCAGACCTTGGAAGATATGCTCCGTGCTTGCGCGTTGGAATTTCAACAGTCGTGGGTAAAGTCTTTGAACTTGGTGGAATTTTCGTATAACAACAGTTTCCATGCAAGTATCGGGATGGCTCCATATGAAGCGTTGTACGGAAGGAAGTGTCGCAGCCTTACCTGTTGGAGCAACATCAGCGATTCCTTGGTTTTGGGCCCTGAACTGATTCAGGACACTGTTCAACAGATTAAGGTTATTCGGGCTAGGTTGAAAGCGGCGCAGGACCGACAGAAGTCATATGCAGATCTGCGTCGGAAGCCTATCTCTTATGACGTTGGTGACAAGGTGTTGTTGAAGGTATCCCCGATTAAAGGCGTGACGCGTTTCGGGATGAAAGGGAAGCTCAGTTCGAGGTACATTGGACCCTATGAGATTCTCGAGAGAATTGGAGAGGTGGCGTACCCTTTGGCTTTGCCGTCGGAGTTGTCGAAGGTCCATAACGTGTTCCATGTGTCTCAACTGCGGAGGTACCGCAGCGATCCTTCACATGTGATTTCAGCTGACTCTGTCGAAGTCGAGCCAAATTTGACGTTTGAGGAACGACCTGTCCGAATCCTCGACCGCCAAGTAAGGGCACTTAGGCGAAAAGTGGTACCTCTAGTAAAAGTACTGTGGAGAAGCCAAAAGTACGAAGAGGGGACTTGGGAAACGGAATAGTCGATGAAGCTTAAGTACCCCGAGCTCTTTGAAGCAGGTACTAAGTCCTAGACTTTTGCTTGCTTAGTGTTTTCTTTAATGTTGTGTAAGTTTCGGGGACGAAACTTTTGTGAGTAGGGGTGGATGTAACACCTCTAAATTTCGTGTTATGTTTTATCCGAAATCGTAATAAAATATTATTTTAAAAAATTTTACCCAATTTTATTTAATAAATTAATTATATATGTATGAAAATATGTATATATTTTCGTATATATATATATATATATATATATATATACATATTCTATGTATATATGTTTACATTTATTATTTGCCGATAATTTTTCGTATTTGCGTTATTTAATAAAATTTACCCTAATTTCGAATTTAATTGTTTGTCTAACAAAAAAAAAATAATATTTTTGGGTGATTAACACCCTAGTGGCCGGTTAGCCTAGGATGTCTAGATGATGTAACTTTTGATATTTTATCCTTTTGGAAGTGTTCATGGGCAATCAATCTTACTAATGAAATAATTAACCACATAATTAATTTAAATGCAAAAAAAAAAATTAAAAAAAAATATATATATTGAATGGAGGAACCTCCTAGAACCGGCTCCTCAATGCATAATGGGGGGTTGGAGACTTTTGGATCATCTTCATAAGTATGCTTATTAGTATGATAATTAAGCTAATACTAATTGCTTGTAATTAAAAAAAATTAAAAAAAATTTATCACCCCCTCACCTCCTTGGCCGGTTGTATAAGGAGGGGGGATTGCATTTGTTTGGCCTCACTTCGTCATTTTCTTATCTCTAAAAAAAAACAATTGTTCTCTCTAAGTTCATTGGCTTTTGGGGCAAATTTCTAGTGGATTCTCAAGTACATTGCAATCCTTTCTCAACCAACATGGTAACTAACGTTTAACCCTCTTATAGTAGTCACATGAATAGTAGTTTCGAATTTTGGCCTCTCAATACATGTTAAAAGGACTAGTGTATACTAATTAGTAATTTTGTCAAAAATATGTTAATTTTAATCATTTTGGATGAAAATTTTTGGTGGAAAATTTCTGAAATTTTCTTGTGGTTAGGACGAATTTTTGCGTGATTTTTATGTATTTCTATGGGTATTGGAGTATCATGTTTAATTTGTTAATTAGATGCATGTTTTATATGAGATAATATTGTTTGAATGTATAATTATTTATCTATTTAATTTTTAAAGAAAATGCCGTGTGGTTAGGTTCATGTAAGTCGAAATTTTGGCTTGAATATGTCATTAAATTTGTGATTTTTATGGTGCTTGTTACTTGTTTGTATTATTGTCTATGTTATATGATTATTTTGTCGAAAACGGTTGATTTTACCAATTCGATTTGAGCCCAAAAAAACAGGCGAAATACTGCTGAAATTTTTAGTGAAACCTTTGTGATATTAAATTCTGATTTTTAAGCTTGTTATTGGAATTTTCATGAATTTGGTGATTTATTTATAATTAATTGTGTAAATTGTCAATTGTAAATTAAATAAATAAATAATAAAAAAAAAAACGTCACTGACCTGGTGGCCGTGTGACTCATATAGGTGTAGTATGTATAATTTATCACTTTTAACTTATTACTTAATTGGTAGTGTTATCGGTAAATTCCGATGTAAATAGAATTAATTAGATGATTTTTGGTTTGAATTTCCTAATATTGCAAAATCTGGACAGCAACTTTTGGAACCTAAATTCTGATTATTTTTGATGTTTCGGACCCAAAAAAATGTCGTGGTCTTTGGTGCTAATTAATCGGGCTTGTCAGATTTAATTTCAGGCTAACTTGCACTTTATAATTTCTTTTACCGATAACATTGTAAATAAAAAAAAATAACGATAATAATAATATTAATCACAATAATAATATTAGAGTTAAGATTGGTTCGGATATCATATGATGTAATTTGGAATTTAATTTGCTGAAGTTGAGTGGGAATTGTGAAAAGTCGGTGTATGGAATTTAATTGTAAGAGTATTTTTAATGCTCAATATTTTTGCTAAGAAGAACTAAATTAATCTTTAAACTTAAATTTAAAAGATGACTTGTTGATAGTATGGAGCCATTGGGCTGCGGGATCCAATGGTCAGATCAGTTATTTTCTTGGAGTGTGGGATCTGAGACATTTATTTTATATTTTTGCCTGGGTTAATTGTTGTCGCCCGGGAGGTCTGGAGGTGTAAGTCCATATTTTGGGCATCCGTCCGGCACCGGGAGTTTGGCCATTCTTAGACCAGTCGGCTGCGGGATCGACTGAGGGTTACCTGACAAACCTTAGGAAGTGGTACTGCGGGATATCACTCTGGATCGTTCCATCTACAACTGATTTAATTTGGATAGTAAATAAAAGTAATTATATTTATCTAAAATAAAATTAATTAATGATTAATACTCGGAACGAATTGAAACGCCATCAGTGATGTCATATTATTTCTCTTGTATAGCTAATTTGTGTTGCAGGAGGATGGATTCAAGGTATGTCTTACGTGCTTAAATGTTGATATGCAATATATGATGACTGCTTGTGTTGTGTATGGCGTGATTTTCGATGTTCCTATTTTTGTGAATTTCTATGTTGGGGAGAACTGTTAGTTACTCGCCACTGACTGTGGATTTTTGTCAAATTTTTCAGATGATTACTAACTGCCGAATTATCACTATTTGGGCGGGATTCATGAGAGTTGGTTTTGGGAACTTTCCAGTAGCATTTGCCATATTAGACTATTTTAATCATTTTGGACTTAGAAAGACATTTTATGTTATTCTCTTTATTTAAGTATGCACTGTTGTAACCGTGGATTATTGTAGAGGTGCTGAGCCTCGGATATTTATATTTCGGTATTGTGTTTGGACGCTAGTAGTTTCTGTTTTCTTAAAAAAAAAAATTTGAGTTTAATTTTGAACAATTTCTAGTTATCTTTCTTAGATCCTCTTAAATTTGAATGGTTAGTTGTGGTTCGTTATTAACGCCTCGCCCGAGTGCTCATCTTTCCGCTGAAGCTACCGTACCTTACGGACGGGGTGGTTACATCTATTCTTACTTTTTATCACTTTTTTATGCTTCTGGAGGTCACTTTGGGGCCAAAAGAACAGCGCGAAAGGTAATGGATTGTGGATTTTATTGGCCTTCATTGAATAAGGATGCATATTTTTTTTGTAAATCTTGTGATAACCAAAGAGTTGGGAATATATCCCAAAAGAATGAAATGCCGCAAAACTCAATATTATTCTGTGAGATTTTTGATGTTTGGGGCATGGACTTTATGGGGCCGTTTCCAACCTCTTTCGGTTATATGTATATATTGCTTGCTGTGGATTATGTTTCAAAGTGGGTGGAAGCAAAGCCCACTAGAACTAATGACTCAAAAGTGGTTGCAGATTTTATCAAAGCTAACATATTTTCCAGGTTTGGCATTCCAAGAGCTTTGATAAGTGATAAGGGAACTCATTTCTGTAATCGAACCATTGGAGCTTTGCTGAAGAAATATCATGTTACGCATAAGACATCTACTGCGTATCATCCATAGAGCAATGGACAAGCTGAAGTGTCCAATAGAGAGGTGAAATCTATTTTGCAGAAGGCAGTCAATCCGAATAGAAAAGACTAGATTTTGAGGCTCGATGACGCACTATGGGCATACTGCACTACTTACAAAACCCCAATCGGGATGTCTCCGTACCGATTGGTGTTTGGTAAGCCTTGTCATCTTTCGGTCGAGCTTGAGCATAAGGCCTACTGGGCGGTGCAAAGTTTTAACATGAATCTTGATGAAGCTGGTTTGCATCGGAAGTTGCAAATTTCTGAGCTCGAGGAGATAAGGAATAAGTCCTTTCCGCGATCTACAAAGAAAAGACAAAGGCATGGCATGACAAAATGATAATGAGAAAGGACTTTGAGGAAGGACAGAAAGTCCTTCTGTTCTAATCACGTCTGAGATTGTTTCCGGGTAAGTTACGGTCACGCTGGGTTGGGCCGTTTGTGGTAAAAAAAGTGTACCCTCATGGGGCAGTGGAGATATCAAGCAAGGCTACTTCCAAGGCATTCAATGTGAATGGCCAACGCTTGAAAATATATCATGAGGGCTTTCAAGCCGTGAACAACGGAAGCGTGAGCTTAGAGGATCCAGTGTATGAGTAAGTTCACCGGAGATGCACCGTCGTGCCAACGACGTTAAATAAATGGGTGTGTCGTGCCAATGATGTTAAATAAATGGAGCTTCTCGGGAGGCAAACCGAGCTTTATTATAATAATTTTCCCTGATTTTTAGTTAGAACCTTTTAATGTCGTGTGTTTTTTGTTTTGTGTATAGGTGATGGTTTACTAGAGGTTCGAGCAAGAATCCCGTCAAGCGACCTCGGTGAAAAAAAAATGATGAATGGTTCAGGCAGAGAAGAATCACGAGTCACGAGATTGAGTCGCGGGTCGCGACAAGTTACTGTAAAAAAAACAGAGGAACGTGTGAAGTATGCAAATTGGGGCAGTAACAAATCGCGACTCATGAAGAACAGTCGTGATTCGCCAGCAAAGGTCGCACCTCGCGATTGTTCTCTAGAAAAAAAAGAGTAAAGTGTGAAAATTTGGGGAAATAGGTCAACAGCTTCTCGCGACCTTATACAGCAGCACGTATTAACTTGAGAAATTACAGAATCGCGATTCACTTCTCCTTCACACTTCTCAGTCGCGATTTTCTCTCTCTTCTTCTCCTTCTTCCTCCTTGCTACAAACCTCCATTAAAACACATTTTCATCTCATTTTCTTTCAATTTTTCCATAAAAAAATTCCAAAAACAATTTTTTACCTTCAAAATCCAAAAAAACCCCATCTTTGCACGAAAATTCTAGGGTTTTCGTATAAACCCTAGAAATTTGGGGATTTTCGTTCTTGCCTTCAATTGGATCATTTGGGTGCTCATTCTTGTTATTTGGAGGCTTTCAACCATTTCTACAACTATATTTGGCACCACATACTCGAATTCATCAAGTTTTGGATAAATTTCATGATTTCTTTTGTTTTACTTTGATTTGGCTTGAATTTCCATGTGTTCTTGCTATTTCTTACTTTAATTTGTGAAATTTATCAATTTTTATTGTTATGGTGCACTTAATTCATTGAATGGTTGATAGAAATTGGGTTTGTAGTTGATAGTTGTTGGATAATTGAGGAGTTTGGGTTGCTAGATATTTGGTTAATTGGGTTGTTCTAGTCGGTTTTAGTTAATTCCTCTTGCTTATTACTTGTTAATGGCACCAAGAAAAAGAGTGAAAGGAGAAGGTAGTTCAAGTAGGGGTCCTAGGGTTGACACAATGGGGTTGCAAAACCTTAGTCAAGGACAAAGAGGGACTTGGGCTAAACTAACCAAACCGGGTAGGGATGTCCAAGAAACAAAATGTTTACTCCCTACAGACCTAGAAAATTTGGGATTAAGGGGTCCGGTGGCAAATCTCTTGAATAAAGGGGGATTGGGAGGATTTTTACATAGGCGAGCCCCGACATATATCCGGACCACCTTAGAATTCGTAGCGACCCTAGAGAAAGGGCAAGATGAGGAAAGCCCATTCATTACCTTCCACCCCCATGAAGATGTTCATAAGCTTTACTATCAAGAAGTCATGGAGGCATTTGGATGGAATTATGTGGCCGATGACGATTTCCTTTCTGATGGCTTTGACCCGGCCACGTTTTACAGTCTTATTACTCATTATTTGGTATGGCACGGTCGGGTTAAGAGTTCGTCATTACCCCACCCGGCACTTCGTTCGGTTTCTTTCTATGACCATTTTTTGTCAAGGTAAACCAGCGAACTTGCCGAGGTTTGAGCTGAAATGTTTATGGTCTTTGACCCCATGTGGGTTGGGGTGCCAAGATTGAGTAGGTCTTTTGTGGAGAATTGTTTGGAGTTGGGTAGGAAAGACCGGGGGAAGATAAGTATGGGGGGTATGGTTACCATTTTGTGGAGCTATCTAGAGGTACCGTATCCCAATGATGATGAGGGGAGACCGTTGTTTTCCCCGTTGGGCTCTGCTGATGATAGGGGGCGTCGAACATCTTATGTCTACTCTATCCATCAATTAGGCAAGCTGTCTATGTTGTGGACTTTGCCTCGTGATGGAGGACATGTTTGGCTCTATGGGTCCAAATCCACAAAATACATAGCATTGACGCAGGTTCAACGGACCACCATCGTTGACGGCGCGTGCCATGATAATCTCTATCTTACGCTTGACCCGCAGTATCGGGCGTCAGTTTTGCAAGATATGGGACGCGCTCCGGTCGAGTTCCCACTAGAGAGAGAAAAGGGTGAGGAAGATGAGGATGAGGATGAGAGTGATGAGGATCATGACCAGGGTCTTCCACTTTTTCCGAGGCAACATGTACATGCTGATCACGACATGTGGGCCAACCGGATTCAAAGGGAAGAGCATCGACTTGATTCGATGCAGGAGTAGATTGACGAGGTTGACGACAACGTGTATACGATGACATCCATGATTGCGGCCATGAATGCTCATTACGTGTCTCATAACCCGGGATTTCAAGACCCCACTACAAATATCGACTTCAGGGATTGTCAGCGTTGTGCGGCGCGGGCCGCTAGGAGATCGAGAAACTGTGGTTTTGGAGGTCCTTCTGGTTTGTAGTTGACGGTTCTTTGGGTTTTCTCTCCTTCCATTGAGGACAATGTCAGATGCAAGCGTGGGGGAGAGACATCACTTGTATATATATTTTAATTAGTTTTATTTTTATTTTATTTTAATTTTAATTTTTTATTTTTGTACATTTAGTTTCATTTCAAATTTTATGTATTTAGACCTAGTTTAATTTAGTTTAATTTTCAGTAATTTGTAATTTATTTACTTTTTAATAGCACTGTAATATATTTCCTTTGATTTTTATTTAAAAAAAAAGAAAAAAAAGAAAAATATATATAAAAAGAAAATTCCTCTAAGTTGAAAACCCGTAACGACGGGAAACTTAGTTAAAAAAAAAAGAGAAATATGTTGAGTGGGCTAGCGCGTGAGTGGAAAATGTAATGAAAAGCTAGGTTGAAAACCCGAAAGGGCACCTAGGCAAAACGAGAGAAAAAGAATAGAGAGAAAATTTTGATTCCTCATTTATTTTTGATTGGTTTTGTTTCTCATTTACATTTAACTTGAACTTGCGGCATTTTGGCCCCCGTGTGGAATTGCAGGTTTTAGGATAGAAGCATAGGGGAATTTTATTCTATCTTCCTATAGCTTCTTTCTCGGTCAGTGTAAGTTTTTCTTTTTTTTATTTTTATTTTTATTTTGATTTTTTAGTCGTTATTAGTAAATTTTGGTTATGTTAGTTTTAGCTTAGCAAATCTGAGCTTTGTACATTTGTGTTTAACTTGGACTTTTGGTTTTAGACGTAGAATTTCTTTAACGTTTAATTTTAATCGAGGTCGAGTAAGGTTTAAGCATGGGGGAATTTGATGTGTCCAAGTTATACGCTATTTTTAGAAGGATTTGTTTTCCTTTTTGTTTATTATTTAGATAGTTTTTTTATTTTAGAATCCTTTAGGTATTTATATGGTTTAGGAATTTTGGTTCTTTTTGTACCCCTATTCCCTCGATTATTATGTTTTTTTGGTTTTGGATTAATATTGCTTCGATGATTGCCCGGGATTGCGTTTTAGAGCAAAGAAGCAGCTGAAGAGCAACGAGGCTAGGGTCCCCTCGCGAGTCGTGACTTTTTCTCGCGAGTCACAACCCATCCTTGGAGTAACTCACCAGAGCAGAGCAGGGCAGAGCAGAACAGGGGCAGTAGCAACTCGCGAGTCGCGAGTTTTGGTCGCAAGTCGCCACCCCTGCACGATGGTTGTTGTTTTGTTTTCTTCTCTTGCAAGTTGGCTTGTTTTCTTTTTTCTGATTGGTTGAATGTTGAGGCACGTATGAGGGGGGAAATAATAAGTTAGGAGAGAGGGTAAGAAGGGTGAATCACATCATACTTTCACACTTAGAGTTACTAGACACATCTCCTTTGTAATAACCCGAAATTTTGGGCCAGAAATTTTCGCGGTTATTAATTATATTTATTTAATTCTGAGTCCAAAGGGCCCATATAATATTGGACTGTTTTATTTTTAATCCATTCTTTTTCCTCAAGTTGGGCCAAAGACCCAATTTGTTCTTTTATTTTTCCCTTTGGCCGGTTCTAGTGTCTTCTTTGGGCCAATGGGTGTTTTAGTTTAATGGGTAATTATGCTAATTACCTAATTAATTTCATTAGGCTGAAAGATTTGATCAACCAAGCCCACTTGCTTCTTTGACCCACACGGCTCCCCCTTCCCATATTTTAGGATTTCACCTCCTTTCCTTTGTTCTATAAATAGGGCTCATGTCCCATAATTTGCTATTTGGCATTTTGCTTTTAAACCCTAAAGAAATTATTTCCTCTCCTCTTCCATTCAAAAAAAAAGGTCGAACCCCTCTATTACCTTGGAATAATTTAGCGAATCCAGGTAACTAGCTATTCCGTTTAATTTTGGTACTTACTAATTCACATAGTTAATTAGGTTGTATCATGAAAATTTGTAGAATTTAGGAGATGTTTAATTCTGAAAATTTCGAACCATGTGAAATGCTTTTCATGTCATCCTTGATGTGTTCTTGTGATCTTTATGAATCTTTAAATGTTTTAATTAATTTTTATGCATGGATTGATTTATATTGTATAATTACTTGTATGAATTTATTGGTTAATTAAATCTTGTTATTTCTTGATGAATTTTTCGTGTAGGTTTCTTTACTGTTTTATTATTAATCATGATTTATTTCGTGGCAAAATTCGTCCTTTTATTATTTATAATAATTTAATCTTTCAAACCGGTAAAACTGTCCAGAATCGGTTTACGAATTTATTAATAAACTTAATCAATTCGGAATGCTACGAAATTTTATATGGAAGTCAGTAACAATGTTTTACAGCTTTTTTTAAAATGTCGTAATTTTTAAAGATCATTTGATATGGCATAAAATTCTGAAACCGAATTCCGACTAATCTGACTGGTTAGTTATAAAATCACTTAAAAATAGTAAAAGGTGTTATTTTTAAACGAAATTTATGCACGTTAAACCTTTAACCTATATTTAACATCCATTAAAATTTCCAGACTATTCGAGAACTTTAGATGGTTGATCTTAATTTAATCCTTTAAAATCAGATTGCGTAAAATAGTGTAATTTAAATTGTTTATATAAGTTTATATGATTAATAGATGATTATTGTACTTGATTAAATTAAAGCATGAATTTTGGGTAATATATATATATATTTCGAGTAGATTGAATAAATAAAAATAGGATTTTTATCATGTTTTAGTTAATTATTGTTGTTAGTTGTTATTTCAAATAATTATTGAAATTGATTTATTAATTTTTGATGATTGTCTTTAATTAATTTAAAGTATGAAGTTTTGCTAAATTATATATGTCAAGTATGTCAAATGTATGAAAGCATAGAATTTTTATCTTGTTTTTATGTATTTTACGTGATTAATTAATTTAAATAATTAAAGGAATAAAAGATATTAATTCTGGTTTTGTTCCCTAAAATGTCGAGTAGTATTAGATCAAAGTTAGGGTATTTGACCATGAATTTAGGAGGTAGTTGTAACAAGTTTGAATAAATATTTTATTTTGAATAATTAGTTAGTTAGAGTTTATAATTAATTAATTTTAGATCAACAATACTTAAGTATACATCAAATGTCGAATTGGACAGTTTATTAAAAGGGATTTTAGTATATTTTATGGACTCATAAAATAATTATTAGGGATAAGTTATAATTATATGATAAGATATCAAGGACAGTATAAGATAAGGTTTAAAGTTGCATAAGATACTACTAGGGATAAGAAAGGAAACAGAGTAATATCTATACATGTTATGTTTCGGTCTCTGGCTAGGAAAGACTTGGTATTTAAGGTGGCCAATATACGTGCCGCACCTCTCTTTCCTGGGACTCCGAACATTTCATTTCCTATTACGGTCACCTAGTATTTCCCAATATATGATATGATATGATTAAATGAAGATATAAGATACCATAAGGACGCCCACCTGATGACCCGAGTAGTCAGACTGGGTTAAGTCGAAGCCTCTGCTCAATGGGACGAACGCACCTGATGACCCGAGTAGTCAGGCTGAGTTCCCCCGAGTAGTTCTGGGTCTTAGGACATGTAGCCGTCTGAGTAGTAGTACACGAGCTACTATTTGGGAGTTATGGCCATAGCTTAGGCTTAGTGGTGAAACACGAGATCCGCTACGGGTTGAGTACACGAGCTCACCCCGGCATGTTCTAGGAAAGTTGTGGTGAAACACGAGATCCACAACGAGTTATAGTGACCGGTCCAATGAAGATGATATGATTTGATACAATGAAGATGATATGATTTGATATAGTGAAGATGATATGATTTGGTACAATGAAGATGATATGATTTGATATAATATGAAATGATATGATATAATAAGATATGAAATGATTATAAGATATGTTATGGAAATATAAGATATGACTGATAAAGGATAAGCTACGATATTTCTAAGTTATGATATATCTACGAGAGTATGGAACCATATAGTATAAGCTAAGTATTTAATGTATAAGTCTTCCGCTGTGTATGATTCTAAGTATATGATATGAGCAGGTACATTTTATGTATGTATGTCATCGTATGATGGAACGTATGTATTTGTATTTGTATGATTATATGTATCTGTAAACGTATGTATTGTGTACGTATATGTCTGAGTTGTACTCGTATTGTATGCGTATTCCTAACTGTATTTTGCAGGTATTATTATACGTGTGGTATACGTATTGTATACGTATTTCTAACTGTATTTTCTGCAGGCGTATGTATACGTATTTTATACGCACTTTATACGTACATGTATGCGTGCTTTCTTACGTATTTTTATACGAGATTCGTATAATTATTGTATTTCGTTCTTCTATTTTTCTATGGATGTTTCGTGCACTTCCTATGATATTATGTGATTAGCGGTCCCTCGATTAAGCGGGACAGCCTAGTTACTCGCCACTGACGGTGGACCCCCCCTCAGTTTCAGGTGAAGATGCTGCTGATTAACGGGCTTGCGTGGATGGGCTTGAGTAGCTGAGAACCCTAGTTAATTAGCTTTATTAGATGATTTCTGTTTTAAGGATATTTTACTTAGTTTATGTTATAATCCCAGCCCTGTTGGGAAGAAATTTATTTTATTTATGTAACTTTTAGGCTAGATGCCTTTGACTTTGGATTTGAGACTACTTTTATATAATAAAGGTTGATTTATTTTAAGTACATAATTTACATTTACAGCTTAAATTGGTTAAGTAATGATCCGAATGTCGATTCCCTTCGTAAATCGACAAGTCGAAAAGTCGGGTCGTTACATTCTTCCTCTCTACTTAACTTCTCACCATTTTTGCACTTTGGATGAGCTTCAAAGCTTTGTGTATTTTGTTTTCCATGAAGCTTCTAGCTTAAACATTATCTTGGTGAAGATTTATTAAAGCTTCCTCTATTGTATTGTGATAATTTCTACTCTTTATTTATACTTATTATCACTTGTTTTTCATGTTTGAATATGTTAGTTTGTTGCATAGCTTGCTAGGAGTACTACTAGTATTGTTGTGTTGATGAATTATTGCTAGATTTGTGATTTGCCTTGCTAAGGAAATTCCTTGTCAATTAGTAGCAAGTTAGGGTTTGGTTTGCATGTGCTACATCCTTATTTCTCCTTAAGAATTCAAGTGTGTTGTTATATGTTAAAAGCTTTTTTAACATAAACGATCTTATTGTTCTCTTCTCTTAATGCTATTCTCGGATTGAACTTAGAAGTCGATCTTCTAGGTTGTCTTTGAATAAGGATTTTGTAGTATCGGAAATTTTACTACGTAGCTAATTATAAGGAGATTAGAAGATTTATTTTTCACATTAGGTGATCAAGATTATAGCATTTGAGTTGTTTTTGATGATCGATACTCTAGTCGGAAGTGGATATTAATCGGAGCCAAGACCTCCTTCTTTGATTTCTAATTAACGGATTGTTAAACGTATTTATTCTTAATCAATTCCATTGTTTTTATTTAGTTTCTTAATTAGTTTAATCATTAGCCTAACAATTTCATAAACCCCCTCTTTTCACTACTTTAGTTTATTTCATCTTAGTTTAATTCAAGTACATTTTAGTAACCCTAGTTCCCTGTAGATACGAACCTTGCTTCCCTACAACATTTATTTGTATTAGAAAGTAAGAGGGTTATATTTGGTTTAGGCGCATACGACTAGGGCCTGCCATTGAGTGGTTTAGTTTCTAAGGTTTGAGTGAAACTTCTCAAATCCTCCATGTTTGTGGTTTAGTTGTTTCTTGGTTTTGGTTGTGAGTATCGTGCCTAATTAACATTAGATTCATAGAAGAATCCCCACCGAAGGACCGAAAAGTGAACGTGGGTAATGACTCCCTTCTTCCGATTGATGGAAGCGCCACGAAAGTTGGGCCTTCGATCAAGGGAAAGTTACCGGTCTTCGTGAATTGTGCTTATGACTAGTTAGATGTCCCGCCATGAAAGTAGGTTTGTGTACGTCTTCCCGGTCGTCACACTAGCTTGAAAGAGTAGTGTGATCTTAGAATGACCTCCCCTTATCCATGACCTAAGTCTAAGGTTCGATTGATTCATAATTCATGGTGGTATGAATTGTGGATCTCTTAACCTAGTCCCTTTTCTTTTTGTTTTCATAGTTTAGTTTCAGTTAGTTCCCCTAGTTCCCTCCACTTCTCGTGACCATCCATTGACCTAGCTCGTTCGACGCTCATGCCTAGATTAGTGCAACGTACCTTTCCCGTGTTCGACACCCCTACTCTTACTACGACGCGGGTTTTTATTTGATGAGAAAATCCCTTCTATTAGTACGCTCCTCCCTCATTTTGGTGTAGATAGCCATGCTCTATGTGAGCTAAGTTTTCTGCCAGGTATCTCCAATCGGACCTCCATTGTCCTATCTCAATGTTATATTTGACATACTTAAGTCCCCTCTGGTAGGTAAAGGTCGGCATATTGTTGTTTCATGCTCAGGTAAGGTTCCCTATGAGGTAAACAGTGAACAATTAAATCTGTCACATACAATGGTAAAGCCTTCTCATACTCTCGGTAAACTCGACTCCTAAAATTGCAGTATCCACGCATCCTAGCTACATAGTCATACGGGTTCTCAACGTCCTTCTTCTCTAAGGTACCCATCTGGGTATTTTTATTAGGTAGTTCTAAGGGCATCCTGTAAATAGTACTCTCAGTCTACCGATACTCACCGCAAACCCACAATAGAATAAAATAAAATGAAATAAACTAATAACGCAGTAATTGAAATCATACTACTATATCACACAAATATACATCATGAATTATTATTTACAACATGTAATTCAATTATAAGAGAATCAAATGAATCATATCCTATATGCCCTTTCTATCCTACCCTACCCAACTCACTAAAACTTTAACACATCGGTGCATACCTTAGTTCCCGGGTACCTGCACAATCTAAAAATATTTTTAAATTGAGTTGAAAAATATGTTTTTATTTAAATTATTTTTTTTCGTAAATTTTAAATTTAGATTTTTTTTTCGTATGTTTTCGAAATGAATAAAATTAATTATGAATTAATACTACGAATATATTTTTGATTAGTGGTGTAACGACCTGGATTTTTGGGCCGTTAAATTTCGTGTAAAATTAAGCCTTAAAGTTCGAATCATCCGATCTGGGCAAATTAAAGACATAATTTTTATTTAATTGATCAAGGCCCATTAACCCTCATGCCATGACAAGCCTCACGACCCTCCCCTTTATTTTTTTATTAATTTGATTTATTTACCTTAATTATCTAATTAGATCTATTTTGTCTAATCCTAAAAACTCTACTTTTATCTCCTAACTACCCTACTAAATTTTAGGAGCATCAAAACCCATGCTTTGACCCATCCTAGCCGGCCCCTATTATTTTTCCCTTTTATTTCACTTCCTAAACTAACTCCTAAAATCTAGTAAACCAACTCCTAAAATCTAGCAGCCTCTGCTATTATCTAGTAAAGCCTACCCTATTTATTTTCTAAAAACCCAACCTTTGTAAACCTATTTCATTCTACTAATCAAACTCAAAACAAAACCTTTTCTTTGCTCCTCTTTCTTTTCTCGCGGCACTTCCACATACTTTCCACCCAAATTCATCTTCCTCTTCCTTCCATCAAAACCAGCAAGAATATCCCACCAAGCAAGCCTTGCAAACTGGATCATCAACCTTCCAACCTTGGGCGTGGTTTTGGTCGAACGAAGGTGACGAGTGGGAACGGGTCTTAGGCGTGCTTTTGTGTGACTTGCTTTGATAGGTAACTAGAATCTTCTACTTAGGAATAGGATTAGGTTACATAGAATAATAGGTTTTGTTTGTTAGTTGTTGTTGTTCATGTGCTTCGTGGAATAGCCGATTGGCCAAGGGTATTAGCTTGATTTCTTTCTTATTGTTTCATGGTTCTTTATTGATCTTTTCATGTTATATTGATCTATGATCTTGCCTTAAAGTTATTATATGATTTTCTGTGATGAATCTTGATTCTTGTTCAGTTGAGGCGTGTGATTGTATGAATTCAAGCATGGATTTTTATCTTGTTTAAATGCATGGGTTCGTGAATCTTGTCTAATCTTTAAAGTCTTGATTGTTGTTGTTAGTTCCTCGAAAAGCTTATGAAATTATGATGAATTCTTGACTCGTTCTTGGCCTTGTTTCATGCGTGTGATTGAAGGATTAAAGCCTAGATTTTTATTTTGTATTATGACCTTATTTCTTGAACCTTGTTAATCTTTCAAGTCTTGAAGTAATTGATGAATATTGTTGGTTGTTCTCTTGAATTTTCGAAGCATGATATTAAGTTCTTGTATTGTTCTTTTTCATCTTATGCTATGCGCATGATTGTGTTGACTAAGGGATTGATTTTGATCTTGTTGATGAGCTTTTTATGATGATTTGAGTGGTTATGATGCTGCGTGATTGAATGATGGATTGTATGATATTGCGTGGATTTGAACTTGTTTGATCTTTTTTTTGGCGTCTTTTGAGTCTTGTCGAGTCGTGTCGTGTCGAGCGATTAAAGACCGTGCGTCGAGCGATTAAAGACCGAGCATTTAGCAGTTCATCTATGACGAATCGTACGGGGCAAGTTTTGTTTGATTGATTGTGATTCAGAGTCGTGTCGCGCGGTTAAAGATCGTGCGTCAAGCGGTTAAAGACCGATCGTCTAGCGGTTCATCAGTGATGAATAGTGCGGGGCAAATCCTTTTATTGTTGGTCATGTTATCGGTTGTAGACCGAGCAATGTCTTGTTATTGAACTTAAGATTGTTGTGTGTTGTGCTTGGAAGTATTGCACTGGCTTGAGTTGATTGTTGTTGTTGATGATTGTTATGTTTCCGCTGCTAACGAACTCTGATGTTGAACTTGTTGAACCTGTGAATGTTGTTGTTTCCGTGCTTTCTAACCATGTTATTTTATGTAATGTGGTCCTACTTCTAAGTAGGACATTCTAGTTACTCGCCACCGATGGTGGACCCCCAATTCTATTTTGCAGGTAAGCAAGATAGAGGCTAGAGTCGGAATGAGTTTGACGAGCGTCTAGCGGTTCATCAGTGATGAATAGTGCGGGGCAAATCCTTTTATTGTTGGTCATGTTATCGGTTGTAGACCGAGCAATGTCTTGTTATTGAACTTAAGATTGTTGTGTGTTGTGCTTGGAAGTATTGCACTGGCTTGAGTTGATTGTTGTTGTTGATGATTGTTATGTTTCCGCTGCTAACGAACTCTGATGTTGAACTTGTTGAACCTGTGAATGTTGTTGTTTCCGTGCTTTCTAACAATGTTATTTTATGTAATGTGGTCCTACTTCTAAGTAGGACAGTCTAGTTACTCGCCACCGATGGTGGACCCCCAATTCTATTTTGCAGGTAAGCAAGATAGAGGCTAGAGTCGGAATGAGTTTGACGAGCGTCTAGCGGTTCATCAGTGATGAATAGTGCGGGGCAAATCCTTTTATTGTTGGTCATGTTATCGGTTGTAGACCGAGCAATGTCTTGTTATTGAACTTAAGATTGTTGTGTGTTGTGCTTGGAAGTATTGCACTGGCTTGAGTTGATTGTTGTTGTTGATGATTGTTATGTTTCCGCTGCTAACGAACTCTGATGTTGAACTTGTTGAACCTGTGAATGTTGTTGTTTCCGTGCTTTCTAACCATGTTATTTTATGTAATGTGGTCCTACTTCTAAGTAGGACAGTCTAGTTACTCGCCACCGATGGTGGACCCCCAATTCTATTTTGCAGGTAAGCAAGATAGAGGCTAGAGTCGGAATGAGTTTGACGAGCGTCTAGGCCCTGTTTTCCTTTACTACTTTTGCAGCTAGTTTTATTTCTTGTTTTAGTACTTGATTTTGGATTAGTTTAATCATTTTTATTTGGGATTTCATTATTAATAACAATAAATATTATTTCCATAAGTTTTAGTTATATTTTTACATTATAAATCCATTGGTAACTGCATGTTTGCAACGTTATCACCATTAACATCGTTGCTAAAATGCGGGGTTTTACAAGTGGTATATAAAATCTAACCTAAGCTCCCGGATACCACTTTGTAATATCCTAGAAATTCCCTACTTGAAAAGACTTAAATATACGAAAATCTAATTTGGAAATAACGTCAAAGAGAAAATCGAAGATATTACCGCCATCATGTTCAAACGACTACAACAGTTTCCAAAGTTACATAGCGGAAGAATTTTCATAATATTAAAATTGGTCGAGTATTTAGACTCGACCTTGATTGGTTCTAGCGAATAAATTATTAAGTAACAACCCAAAATTAATACCTAATACAAATTGGAACCATAGCAGGCCCGATAATAATTAAGGAATTATATTATTCATAAAACGAAATAACCAACTTAAATAAATAGTTTATGTTAGTTAGCATCCGTTAACTGAATTATTAAAACTACTAAAATAAGTAGCTACTCTCCCCTCTTTCTCGATAATACAACATGCCCCACCTGTTGCATACCTTTATTTCTTCCCTACTACTCACCATTAGAAATGGGTGGTTGTAGGGCTGAGATAAAATCAAGGCCAATGCACAAAAAAACACACAATCAACAAAATTGTTGGATACATATATACTATAGGCGATAATAAATAAATGTATAAATAAATAAATAAATTTTATAATTAAACTAACAATATATGCTCAGTGATTATATGCAGTTTTAACCGTATTAGTTTAGAGAAGTAGACAAATGATTTAAATTATTACTTAATTAATGGATTGGATTCACATCGAACGGGCTCCCAAGAAAAATAACGAGACTTCCTCAAGAAAAGGAGAAAGTCGCCCGAAGGCCACACCCGATAGCTAGCCGGGTGAACTTTTTATTTAAAAAACCCACTGGTAAGGTCAGTAGGTACCCAATAAATAAAATAAAAAAAAAGAGTATACAACGTCTTGTATCCCTCGGTTAGGAGCTAGATAGCTCCCCCCTTTATGTTCATACTCAACCTATATACGTTACTAGGGTTTTGGTGTGGATCCCGTTTCTCTTTACATGATTTACAATATTAAGAGAAGTCTGATTTTATTTAATTACCCTAGAAATCCACAACACAAACCATCATACTTGAAATCACACCATTGTAGGTTTAATTATCTTTTCATTTAGCGATCACATAATTGTAAATTGATTTAATGCCCATGGCCCCACACAATGGTGGTAAAATAATATTAATGCCTACTGGCCCCACGTTACGTGGTATAAAGGTTCATAGTTGAACTCATATTCTAAACTATGATAAAATACCCAATTCAGGGCAACATGCTGTAACAATACATATTTTCCTGTTTCACAATTACAGATGTAACATATAACAAGACATCACAATTCAAATCATGTCCTAAACATGGCACTATATGCAACAACTTCCTGAATACATACGTACCTGGTATAATATATCCGGCTAGCCACAATTATTCAAATTGTCCGAATTCAAAGTCTCCTACAAATAAACATCGAAAAAAAATTAATATCCCTTCATCATCACAACTACCCTAAGCATATATTGCAACATTCCACCCTCTAACAAAATAATAATATTAATATTAAGGAATAATGGAATCTAATAATCCTACCTTTAGTCAGCCTGAAAGTAACAAACCTACTTTTTGATTAAAAAATAACAAACCCACCTTTAAAATTTATTTGTTTTCGGTGAACCCCACTGATTTGTGACTTAATGTAAGAGGTTAAATTGCAACATGACAATCCCTCATTGGTTTTTAAAAAATTAATAATTTAATTAAACTAAAAAAATTCAACCAATGAGGGATTGCCACGTAGCAATTCAACCTCTTAAATCAAGTCACAATCCGGTAGGGTGCACCGAAAACAAATAAACCTTAGAGGTGGGTTTGTTATTTTTTAATCAAAAAATAGGTTTGTTACTTTCAGGCCGACTAAAGATGGGATTATTAGATTCCATTATTCCTAATATTAAGTTCCTTTATTTAATTCCAGAATTATATTTTTGTGCCCTCTTAATAAACTAAATACTGGGTAATAATTTAAATAATTATAATATCGCCCTATCGTATGATAACAAAAATTCCAGCACATTAAAAATTATTTTAAAGCGTCCTCAAAATGTTCGAAACGCGATTTTAAAGGTTCTAACGTTACCCGATACCTTCTAATTACTACCGAACACAAAAACAACCTACTACAACTTAAAACCTTCAATTTAAGCCAATTTAATAAAACTCACAGCTTCCCTAAAAAAAATTAAATAAAACTTACAACAACATTAAAATTTTGAAAAACCCCTTTAAACACTTTAAACATCAATTGTAATCCCTACTTAATATATATTTCAACCCTAGGCTTCTTATAACATGTTCTAACCCTAAAATAATTTAAATCCATCAAAATATGACTAACCAAAAAGACAGATTTAAAAGTTTGTTTTAAACCCCTTTAAAACATCAACTTTATTATGAAATCATTTGTTTAACATCAAATCAACCCCTAGTATACCCATATAAGATTAGAACATGATTCAAGCCAAACTTCAATTTTATTTTATTTTCACTCGTCATTTTAAAAAGAAAATCAAGTTTTTTTTAAAAAATCTGAAATAAAACTTTAAATTATAAAATCAAGATTCAATTCATGAATAATTACATAAATCTATTCAAGATTCAAGGTCCATAAAATATTCAAACCATACATAAATCATTAAAAATCAACATCCTAAATAAACTAAAGAAAATCAGATTTTAAACTATAAAACAACTCATAAATTTATCCAAGAATCATAATATAAACATTGATTATAAAACTATTTAAACATGATTAATTAAAGATTTAAAGAAAGAAGAAGTTTTTTTCAAGAATACCGTGAACAGCAGCATGTCCAGCAACACGACGGCAGCGGTCCGACGGTGGTGCAAGTCATCAGGCAGAGTGGTGCACGGTGGTGCAGTGGAGTTTTTTTTTTGACTTGTGAATAGAGGGAGAGAGAGAGTGAGAAAAGTTGATTTTTTTTTCCTTTGTGTTGTGTGCTACTGACAACTGACTCCTAGGGTTTTTCTTTTTATATTAGAAGTTGTTGTCACTTGCCTGCAGGCCCACAACAGTTACAACTAATACCCTTTTCTTTTTATTTATTATTTAATTTTTAATGTTTTTATAATTTTTTTATTATTTATTTGTATTCCCAATTCGCCTCAATTTGCGTGCATTAATCGATATTTCAAAACATTGTCATCTCAAGTTTTACGGGTAATTTTATCACATAAGGATCAAATTTGAAGTTGAAATTTGCAAAAACTGATCCGATTAGCCCCGATTCGTTATCCTATTCACCTCAATTTGCGCATATTAATCTATGTTTAAAAAAAAATTGTTCTCTCAAGGTTTCATGTGTCATTTTAATTCTTAAGGGTCAAATTTAATGTCGACATTTGTAAAAAGAGATCCGATTAGCCTCAGTTTGTGCACATTAAATTAATCTATGTGTCAAAAAATTGTTCTCTCAAAGCGCTATAGGTCATTTGAACGCTTATGGCCAGATTTGATGTCCAAATTCGCAAAAAAATGACCTGATTAGCTCCGATTTACATTCCTGATTTGCTTCGATTTGCGCACATTAATATATGTGTAAAAAATTGTTCTTTCAAGGTTTTATGAGTCATTTTAACCCTTATAGATCATATTTGAGTTCGGAATTTGCAAAAAAAAAAAATACCGACCCGATTGCACATGATTTGAAAATAATAACTAACAACGTTAGTATTGAGTTAATAGTAATGGCTTCTGGAAGAAAAGATTGGTCGAAAATTGTCGCCGAAAAGTTGATGGAAAACCATCGATGGAAAAGTCGGCGGGGAAAAAGTCATTAGAAAAGTTAACTAGAAAACCCTTGCTGAAAAAGTCATTCGAAAACCGTCACAAAAAAAGTTGGCTAGAAAACCAATGATGGAAAGTCGACCGGAAAAGCATCACCGAAAAAGTCGGAGAGAAAAACGATGATGAAGTTGTTAACTTATGTTAATGTTACATCACTAAACTGGTTATGTTTCAATACCGATGACAAATTGATGGGTAGCTTTGAGAAAGTTGGTTAAAAGTGGGTACGCCTGAGAAAATGCAAAAACGCATCTGTCTATACTTCTATACTATATACTACTAAAACTCTAACCACTATTTCCCTCCCACCTTTTTTTCCCCTCCTTATCTCACATTTCTACTTTCTCTCTCTATTTAATACCATAATTAATACACTAATTAATAAATAACTAAAATCCTAAAATATCTTTTTTAAACTAAAATCTATCCATGTATTCTACTTTATCTATTTTAACTTGATTATAACTAAAATAAAAACCAATGTGCCCATGGCACTTTAGTTTAATTGTTTTCCCTTCTTTATATACACGATTTGGTGCCTTCTACTGATTTAATTGTCCTTTTTTTTACAAGGATTTCATTGTTTTTGCAACAACTTATTCATAATTTTTTACAATAACATACCTTTAATCTACTTTTTTAAAATTAAGGATAAAAAATGTTATATCAATTCTACGACAAAGCTAATATTTTACATCATAAGTAGGCACATACATAAGGAAAATTTGTCAACAACTACCACTAACTTTTATTTTTTTTTGATATAACTACCACCTAAGCTTTTTCTTTTATAAAACTACCACAAATGTTATGACTTCTTTAAAACCACTACCATTTAACACCCAAAGAGTTAACTCCCTTAACTGAGTCGTCAATTTCGGTTTCCCCACCCCTTTATATTGCACGGTTTCCCTCCAATTTTACAATTCCTCATCTATATAACCCTAATCCCTCCTCATTTTTCAATTGTCTCCCAAAATTTCATCCTTCTAGGGTTTTCTTTCTATTTAATTGAAACTTAGTCATAAATTGTGGATGAAATCGTGCAATATTGTTCAATTGAAAGTAAATTGAGTTATTTTTTTTCTTTTCAACGGAGTAAGTTCCTCTTTTAAATACTTTTCACGTGGGACCTACTAACGCCTCTGTTATGGTCAATTTTACCTAATCTGAGTACAGGTCGAAAGCCGAGAAGCAAGTCAAGCCAAGAAGCAGAGATGCAGGTCCACGCAAGAAGGTTCTAGAAGAAAGCACGAGTTTAAATTTGAATTAAAAGAAGAAGTCAAGTACCAGCTTGCTGAAAGAAAGTCAGATGTTTGCTGACGTGGCTTGAAGGAGTCATCACCCCATTATCTCACGCATTCCAAGAAAATAGGAGGTTGTTCCTATTGTGTAGCAACGGCTAGCTTAGTGACTTTAGGTGATTAAATAGGAGGGGAGGTCGGTTGTATTAGGCAGATTATTATCATTCATCCCTACTTACACATTGCTATAGAGAGAGAGTTCATCGTTTTATTTATTCATACTCGGTTATTATTTCGTACCATTGTAATCAAAAGAAAGCAAAAATTATTCATATAGTGGATTGGTAGACTCAAGGCTACCCACAGTTTTCCCTCGGCTTCGAGGTTTCTGCGTCATCATCCTCTCGTGTCACCCGCGTTCCCATTTACTTTGATTCGCATTGTTCCATTTATTTATTTTTTACACCATCAACACGTAGATTCAATCCTACGCAATCCAGTTGTGGTTCGTACCAGCTTAGTCCCATACCTAAGTAGGGATTTCGCATAAACAATTTGGCACCCACCGTGGGGCTATAGCTTGATTGTTCACTCGAAAAAAAAAAGAGGAGTATATACCTACTCGTCACAAAAACACAAAAATACGCATATTATTTTTTATTTTTTCCAAACACAGATTATGGCTCCCGAGACATCAAGCCAAGGTGTAAATGCGAAACAGATCGAAGCAATGTCCCAAGCCCTGAAGGAAACCCAAGAGCAACTAAGAGTGGTCATCGAAGCAGCCAAAGCCAAAGATGAAACCGTAGCTTCCCTGCAAAAAGAACTAGAGTTCGTGAAGAGCAGCATCCCCAAAAACAAGAAGAAATTCAGAACCGACAACATTCCCGTCCTCAATCTAGATGGAAATTCAGACAAAGAAGATGACAGGGAAAAAACACCAGAAGATGAAGGCTATAACACACCACATGAAGAAGATGATCGAGATGATCAAGAAGTCACCCTGACCGCCAAAGACATACAAAATATAAAGCAGCAATATAAGGAGATGAAGAAAATGATGTGCAAATCCTCTGGTTCCCACGAACACGACTTATTCAAGAAGCATAAGTTATACTCACATAGCCCCTTCACTGCCGAAATAGTGGAAAATATACCACCCAAAAAGATCGACATACCCTCCTGGAACAACCTTTATGACGGAACCACAGACCCCCTGAGCCACGTAAACCATTATCGCCAAAAAATGATGTATCTCCCGATACCCGCCAACAAACTAGACGCAACCCTCTGCAAAACCTTTGGAGGCACCCTAGATGGACCCGCCTTACAATGGCTAATCAACCTGAAAACAGGATCTGTTCCAGACTTCACCACCTTAGCCACCAAATTCTGTAACCAATTCTCCAGTAGCAGAGCACTCAAGAAACACTCTACTAATCTATACCAGATCGCCCAACGTCAAGGGGAACCAACCCGAGACTACCTAGACCGCTTCAACAAGGAGATGACCAGGATACCAGATGTTAACACCCAAACCTGTGTAGAAGCTTTCAGACTAGGACTTCCCCCTGCTTCCAAATTATACCAGGAACTGACTAGGTACCCAGCTACTAACTTCGAGGACATAAGGCGAAGAGCCATGGCAGAGATCCGCTTCGAAGAAGGTGAAACACCACGAGTTGGCGGACCAGAACCTAGGAAGCAGCAAAGCAGAACCTGGAGACACCAACCCTATCTCAAAAGGGAACCAGATCAGGTAAACTCCGCTACTCCGGATCAATCAACAACTGATTATTCTGTTTTGGCTGCTACAGGTAACCCGAGCACAACCAGAAAACATGTGGATTACCCCAGTCTATCCTCATACCAGTTCAATACAGATGCAGAAGGCATGGTAGAAGCCCTAAGGCGAGAAGGTGAGATGGCCCAAGAAAAGTAACAGACCAGACTCGGAAAAAGATAAATCAAAGTGGTGCAGCTATCAACAAGGACATGGGCACGTGACCAGGGAATGTTTCCAGCTGAAGAAAGAGGTAGCTTGGTTACACAAGAAAGGACATTTAGACCACCTGACGCAGACAAAAGAAGCACTGATCAACCAATCAGAAGGACCACCACCGCCGCCGCCATCCAGGAAGGTAATCAATTCCATAATAGGAGGTACTGATCTATGTGGACTAACATATTCTGCAGCTAAAAGAGTAGCCAGAGAAACCGGGTGAGTGTCAAGCATAAGCAGAAGGCCTCTGCATCAAGCAGATAAGAAGTTACTAGAAATGCCAGTCAACTTCGAACCAGATAACCTGGAAACAACCGAGCATCACGACTGTTTGATAATCTCGATGCATGTCAGCAACTTTCTCACCAAACGAGTCCTAGTAGATGGAGGAAGCACAGTAAACATAATCTTCATGGACGCGTTGGAAGCCATGGGCTTAGGAGAAGCAGACGTGGTGAAGAATACCCAGACCCTGGTAGGATTTAGCGGAGAAACAAAGCAAATAATTGGTGAAGTGACATTGCACACTTGGGCTGGAGGAGTAAATACTTCCAGCATCTTCAACGTAGTGGATTGTTCGTCAGCTTACAACATTATACTCGGTACACCATGGATACACAAGATGAAAGCGGTGTCGTCAACCTTCCACCAAGTATTAAAGTTCCCAACGCCATGGGGGATTCAAGAGATCAAAGGAGAAAGAAAAGCGGCCAGAGAATGTTACAGCAGCAGTTTGAAACCAAAGAAACAGTTGGCATAGCAATTACAGCAGAATCCAGCTCCAATTGTACCAGAAGAAATATTAATAGACGAAGTGGAGCTGGACCCTTCGCAACAAGAGGGCAAAGTTTTAGTTGGTTCCACCCTCACTATGCCCCAGAAAGAAGCCGTAATTATTTTCCTGAAGCAGAATCCAGATTGCTTTGCTTGGTCACACGAGGATATGGTCGGAATCAGCCCCGAAATCATCACTCACAAGCTGAATGTAGACCCAAGTATGAAACGTGTGAAGCAGAAGAGAAGGAAATTTACACCAGAAAGAAACAAAATCATAAACGAAGAAGTAGCAAAACTCTTGGAAGTAGGAAAAATCAGGGAGGTGAAGTTTTCAGAATGGTTAGCCAACGTGGTAGTTGTGGGGAAGAAGAATGGCAAGTGGAGAGTTTGTATCGATTTTACAGATTTGAACAAGGCATGCCCAAAACATCCATTTCCTCTACCTAACATTGACTCGGTGGTGGACGCAACAGCTGGACATGAGATGCTGACATTCTTGGACGAATACTCGGGTTACAACCAGATATTGATGCATGCAGAGGACCAGGAAAAAACAGCTTTTGTCACGGACAAAGGTATGTATTTTTATAAAGTAATGTCGTTTGGTTTAAAGAATGCAGGTGCAACTTACCACAGATTAGTGAACAAAATGTTCGAGAACCAACTGGGAGATATGATGGAAGTTTACATCGACGACATGTTAGTGAAATCCAAGAAAGCCGATGATCACATCCAGCATTTAACCGAGACCTTCGAGATACTCAGGAAGCACAACATGAAGCTGAATCCCACAAAATGCTCCTTTAGAGTTGCAGCAGGAAGTTCCTCGGGTACATAGTCACACAGCGGGGCATCGAAGCTTGCCCCGACCAGGTAAGAGCTATTATAAACATCAAGTCACCTGCTAACCTAAAAGAGGTACAAAAACTAACCGGTAGGGTAGCTGCATTAAATAGGTTTATATCTAAATCTTCAGATAAATGCCACTTGTTTTATAATGTTTGACAAAAAAATAAAGGGTTTGAATGGACAGAGGAGCATGAAAAAGAACTCCAGGAACTGAAACATGACCTGGCATCACCTCCTCTGCTATCCAAACCTAACCCGGGTGAAATATTGCAGCTATACCTATCAGTTAGTGAACAAGCAGTAAGCGCCGTATTAACCAGAGAAGCTAAGAACCAGCAACTCCCCATCTATTACGTAAGAAAAACGCTCTTCGATGCTGAAACCAGGTACTCTTCATTAGAAAAATTGGTCTTAGCCCTGGTTAGAGCATCTAAGAAGCTAAGACACTATTTTGAGTCCCACACAGTAGTAGTAATGACCAATTACCCGATAAAAGCAGTTTTGAAAAAACCCGAACTTTTCGGAAGAATGGGTAAATGGGTTATTGCACTAAGTAGTTTAGAGATCAGGTACCAGCCGAGGTCGGCCATAAAATCGCAAGCACTCGCAGATTTTGTGGCAGATTTCAGCCCAACCTTGGAGCCTAAAGCAGATAGTGAAATGTTGCAGTTAAACCAGTTATTTGGTCCTCAAATATGGATTTTATATGTGAATGGTTCATCTAATTTTAGAGGAGCAGGATTAGGGGTTGTACTAAAATCGCCACAAGGGGAGATGATAGTGCAATGCATAACCTGCGACTTCTCCACTACTAACAACGAAGTAGAGTATGAAGCTTTGATTACAGGAATGACATTAGCCAAAGATTTGGGAGCTACAGGGTTGAACGTCTATAGCGACAGTTATTGCTAGTAAGTCAAATCCGTGGTGAATTTCCAGCCAAAGATTCAAAGATGATCGCCTACCTAGCGATAGCTAAGGAGAAAGCAGAAAAGTTTCAACCATTCACCATTACTCAGGTACCTAGGGACCAGAATACACAAGCAGATGCACTTGCTAACTTAGGATCAGCACTCAAGAACTGCAACTTCGATAACATACCTTTAATACACTTATCAAGCCCAGCTATAACCAAACCCGAGCAAGATATTCTCCCTTCGAATTCCACTTCCCAAGATACACCCTGGTTCCAACAAATCCTTGACTACATGCAAAGTCAAACATTACCACAAGACAAAATGGAGGCTAGGAAGATAAAAACAAAAGCAGCAAGCTATGAAGTACGAGAAGGCGTTCTGTTCAAGAAATCATCTAAAGGAATTATGCAGAGATGCTTGTCAGAAGCCGAGTGGCCAGCCATCCTATCAGAATTTCACGACGATCAATGTGGACCCCATATAGCAGGAAGGTCGTTAGCCAATAGAATCCTAACATACAGGTACTATTGGCCAACCATTAAGGAGGACGCCCACAGGTACGCATCTAAATGTGATAAATGTCAAAAGCATGCAGGTCAGTCGCACCAACCCACCCAACAACTAAATCCAATCCTCACACCGTGGCCCTTCATGAGATGGGGAATGGACATAGTAGGAAAGTTACCAGAAGCACCAAGTCAGAAAACGTATATGCTCGCGGTAACAGACTATTTCTCGAAGTGGATAGAAGCTGCAGCCTACTCTCAGGTAAGAGATAAGGAAGTCATATCATTTTTATGGAATAACATCATCTGCAGGTTTGGGATTCCAACAGAAATCATATGCGACAACGGATCTCAGTTCATCAGGGACAAGACAAGGGACTTCTGCAAAGAATGGAACATAGACCTACATATGTCAACACCCAGATACCCTCAGGCAAACGGGCAAGCAGAGTCAAGTAATAAAGTCATCATTAACGGTGTATCAAGAAAAGGTTGGAAGCAAAAAAACGAAGGTGGGTAGAAGAACTACCGAGGCTACTATGGGCCAATAGGACTACACCCAGAACTGCTACAGGCAAGACGCCATTTTCTCTGGTATACGGCTGCGACGCTGTATTACCAGCAGAGGTGGTGACCCCCACAGCAAGATACGGATTACTCACACCAGAGCAGAACGTAGAAGAAATAACGTGTGATCTGGATACCATAGAAGACTTAAGAGAAAATGCAATGATAAGAAACGCAGCATATCAAAGTATATTGTCGAGAAGCTTCAACAAAAACGTAAAAGCAAAGATGTTCCAAACTGGAGATTGGGTCCTCAGGAAGGTGTTTCAAAATACGCAAGAGCGGAATGCAGGAAAGCAGGGGGCAACCTGGGAAGGACCATATCAAATAGAAAAGGTAGTAGGAAAGGGGGTGTATCGCCTAGTAGATTCGAAAGGTAAGCAAATCCCTAGAAGTTGGAATGTGTACACTTGAAGAAGTACCACTTCTAAAAATGTACTGCAGGGGGCAACTACCCCCGGCTAATCAGGTGCACTACTTGTATAAAATAAATTCCTAAATTTCTTTTTTAAAATCACATACTGACTTAAGCATCGGAGGGCCATTGGTGGCAACACCAACGGTCGTTCCTAACCAGTGTTATGTTGCAGAGTTACATAAGTGGAAAGCACATAAGGTCAGCAGCTTCCCAGGTACTCAGGTTGACAGTTTACAACGTTATCGGGTACATAGGATATCAGGTTATGTTTAACCCCTAAAACGGCTACATGGACTTTATGTATCATTTCAGAATTTCTTTTTCAAGAACCATTACTGACTTAAGCATTGGAGAGTCGTTGGTGGAAACACCAACGGTCGCCCCTAACCTGTTTTTGGATGCAGACACACGCAAGAAGCAATAAAGGTATACACATCATAATAAGAGCAGGCAACAAAAGCAGAAATCAAAAGTAAAGATGGAAAAGATAAAGTAGCACACAGTCAAGACAAACATTCACACATTGTCAGGTACATGTTAAAACACGTTGGCCCCTTAGCCAACGGTAAAGAAAACAGTTACGTAGTTAGATTGTTTAGCAAAAGAAAAAAATAATTGTTCAAGTAACCAAAAGATCCATAGAAACTAAGTCTCAACATTGTCAGCTACGCCCTCATTCCCCCTTCCTGCTTGGTCCCTCACCAATCTCGGCATCTCCAACAACCGGAAGAGTCGGTCCCAGATCAGACATAGACCCCATCTGAAGGTACGTATCAAGATACCCCCTGAATTGGGACTCGGGCAGCTTCTGGATGAGGAATTGATGGGAAACCTGAGCCCTCACAAACACCATGACCTCAGCTTCCATGTCTTTGCATTCCTCCTGAGTTTCCTTCTTTAGCCTCCGCTCCTCAGCTAGCTCCTTCTTCAGCTCCTCTGATTGCTCAACGAGCTCTTTCTCCCGTTTCTCTGCTTCTTGGGTGAGTCTCTCTTCTAGCGCTTTCAGCTCTGCTGTTTTCTCTTCCTCAGCTTTGCTGACGATGGCCTGAAGCTCACTCAGACGCAGGTTCGCCTTGACCTGAGCGTCTACAAGGCTCCTGAGACGCTTAGTCATAACTAGCTCATTTTGCAGACCTTGCAAGGGGCACCAATACATAATGTTAAAAGGAAACGATCAAGATAAAACTAAGGAAACATGAAAACCCAGCATGCGGGAAAAAATAACGAGGTACCGGAAGAAGATGGCCCACAGTTCGGGCAGCCAAAACCTCTGAGTCATAAGGGTCCAGCCTCTTCTCAGCCGAGGAGAAGAGAAGCTGGGAAGCACTAGGCATAATCCCATGGTCCACTCCATGGTTGGATAGGAAGTCAGACGGGATACCCGAGAAGCCAGGATCCGGAGATTTCGGAACACGAGGAGCAAGGTTGAGAGGAGGATCCACTATTACAACGTCCTCAGACTTAGCCTTTTTGGTAGGGCTCTCCGCACCCGATTCAGCGCCACGCAGAGTAGTTCCATCGGTACTTGAAGTGCTGGCTCCACCCCTTTTCCTTCTCATCCATTGAGCCCTTTTTAGAATCTCCTCCTCTATACTCGAGATGCCGCGGGGTGCTGCAAAAACCATAATCTTAAAATGAGAACCAGAGTAGCAAATAACATGTAAGCAAAAAGAGGAAAGACGATTTAAACATACCCATAGTAGTGGAAGAGCTAGGAAGCAGGTTGTAGTGGGGGGGAGGATAAGCCCTGGAAAACGTTCTCCGGCTTCGGGATATCTTTAGAAACTTGGCCACACGTTCTCTTGGAGATTCAGACTCCGGGGTCGGGATATCAAGATCTACAACATGCAAAGACAAGTAAGAAGACATGTTGGTTAATACATTTGGGAAAAAGTAAAAGAAAGAAAACACGTTAGTTATACCTCCATAATTCCATCCACCACGGAGCCAGTCCCCCGCATCTCCCAAACTCGACTTAGCCACAAAAATGTAAGATTCTTTCCACTTTCTATCATTGACATATTTGTCAACTATCAGATATTCACATCCTACGCACTTCTTGAGCGAATAGGTGAAGTCCGGAGCCCTTTTTACCCCATAGACTGACATTAAATCTTCGTAAGTAAAAGCTTCATCCCAATTCATGGTTAGGTGCTCAATTAGTGCCAATATTCTCCATACCTGCGACCCCAGTTAATCCGGGTTCACATCCCATTAGGAGAGCACGGCTTGGGTTAAAGGTGAGAACGGGAATTTATGACCTAAATCGAAGCAATAGGTATAGAAGACACAGGTGTCTAAATCTACTAGTTCAGGTTTATGGTCGGGTTGAGGCGCGACCACGACAGCCCCAGGCGGGAAATTCACCATCTCCCTTATCTCATTTAGGTCGTTTTCTTGAACATTACTTGTGCAATGTTCCTTGGCTTTACCCATTTTGTCAAAGACTCGGGTTATCTTAGGTTAGAGGTTCAAAAAACTGAAGTAACCAACCCAAGATTCCCAATTGCAAACCGAAATTCCCAAGGTAAATCACCCAAAGAGAAAAATAAAAAGGAATTACTAAGTGTTGAACCAAGTTAGAACCAATAAACTAAAGAAGCAAAAGCAAAGGAAAGAACAATTACTTGTATAAGTGAAGACAAGAGACGCCTGGGAAACTTCGAGCAGAGAAAAGCTTCAAGAGAAGAGAGAGAAGTTGAAGAGTGAAAATGAGGAATTGAGTTTGAATAAGAGTGAGGACGGTAGGGGTTAGCCTTTTAATAAATGACGGTTGGAGGGAGTTATTAATTTTGCATGCAAAAGCAGTAACACCCCGCATTTTAGCAACGACGTTATTAGTGATAACGTCGTAAACAGGCAGTTACCAATCGATTTATAATGTAAAAATATAACTAAACTCGTGGAAGTAATACTTTTTATTAATAATAATGGAATCCCAAATTACAAAAGGTTAAATAAACCATAAATCTAGTCCTAAAAACTGAAATAAAAACCTATTGCAAAAGCAGGAAATAAAAATAAGGGCCTAGACGCTCATCAACTCATCCTGCTACTAGCTTCTAACCTGCTAACCTGCAAAAGAAAAGTTAGGGGTCCACCATCAGTGGCGAGTAACTAGACTGTCCTACTTAGAAGTAGGACCACATTACATAGAATAATAGGGTTAGAAACACATGGACAACAACAAATACAGGTTACAAGATAATCAACATCAGAGATAGCAACGGAAAACATTACGGTCAACAGCATCATCAATCAATTCAAGCTAGCACAAATACTTCCAAGTTCAACATGCACAATCACAAGTTCAATATTAAGAGGACGCTCGGTCTACAACTGATAACAAGACTAACAACAAAGGACTTGCCCCGCACGATTCATCACTGATGAATCGATAGACGCGCGATCTTTAACCGCTCGACGCACGATCTTTAACCGTTCGACATGACTCTGACTCTCAATCAATCACATAAAACTTGCCCCGCACGATTCATCACCGATGAACCGATAGACGCGCGATCTTTAACTGCTCGATGCACGATCTTTAACCGTTCGACACGATTCGACTCAATGAGACTCAAAAGACTCCAATCAAACATCAACAAGATCATACTACACGTCAATCATGCCTCAACACGCAATTACTCAACATCCCACCTCACACAAATCATCAATCAATAATTGTCCATAGGTTAAACGAGTTTAGATAACAATTCAAGAATAAAAATCGAAGCTTTGAATCACTAAAGAATTCGAATGGAACAAGGATTAATCAATATAAGAATACATGCAAGAATCAAGGTAAAAATTCATACTTTGGCATCGTATAACACACGCATAACAAGATCAAAATACCAAACAAGATCATCATGAAATTATCAAGATTAAAGTACAAGAACTTCAAGAATAAATCATAGAATAACATAACTTTAAAGAATCACACAAGAACATATTGATCAAGCAAAAAACAAATCTAATAACCTATGCATCACGGTTCATACGCAAATCACAACAACTCTAACAAAGTGATTCTAAGCCTAGTATTCTATGCAACCCAATCATATTCCTAAGTAGAAGAATCTAGTTACCTTAGAAGAACAACAAAACACACGCATAAACCACGCCCAAACACGCCACCTTCAACCACCAACGCACGACCATGAGCAAGGCAAGTTTTGATCTTCAAAGGCTAAAGGTTGAACTTTCTTTGATGAAGGTGTTTGAATTGATGAAGTGAAGGAAGTATTTGTGTGAGGAAAAGGAAGAGTTTTTATTTGTAGTTTTTATTTGTAGTTTAGTTTTTATTTGTAGTTTAGGAAGGAAATTAGTGGGAATTAATCATAGGGGGGCCGGCTAGGATAGATGGTTGTAGGGAGTTTATGATCTCCTAAAATGTAGGAGAGAAAATAGGAGAATAAAAATAGGATTTTTATGTTAATTAATATGAATAGATTTATTTAGATAATTAAGGTAGAAAAATAGAAATAAAATAAGGGGAAAAATATGATGAGGGCCGGCCATGAGGGGAATGAATATGGGTTTTGGGCTTTCTTCATCAAACATCAAATTAAGTCTGCTAGCCCGATTTTAGAATGTTGGGCTTTAAGGCTTAATTTCTCACGAAATTTTACGGCCAAAAAAATCCGGGTCGTTACAAAAGCCATCCGCCACTCATTGCTTTCCACACGTCCCACGATGGAAGAGGGAAGTTTAAATTGAATTAATTTGAATTATTTTGAATTATGTTGAGTTATTTTCAAGTTTGGTTAATTTAATCTAAGTAACTTTGGACCTGAGGTGTTGGTTAACTATTTTTCGTTATTTACTTAATTTAATTATAAATGTTTTCGGCTTAAACCGCCCGTTCTTAAATAAAACTCGCAGGTTGCATCATACAGGATTCCCAACCAACGAGTTGGGGGCAAATTGTTATGGTCAATTTTACCTAATCTGAGTACAGGTCGAAAGCCGAGAAGCAAGTCAAGCCGAGAAGCAGAGATGCAGGTCCACGCAAGAAGGTTCTAGAAGAAGGCACGAGTTCAAATTTGAATTAAAAGAAGAAGTCAAGTACCAGCTTGCTGAAAGGAAGTTAGACGTGTGCTGACGTGGCTTGAATTGAAGGAGTCATCACCCCATTATCTCACGCATCCCAAGAAAATAGGAGGTTGTTGTAATAACCCGAAATTTAGGGCCAGAAAATTTCGCGGTTTATTTATATTATTTTATTATTCTAAGTCCAAAAGGCCCGAATATTTGGACTGTTTATTTTTATTTCGTCGATCTTATCCGGGAACCGGGTCCCATGACCTGTATTTAATCCCTCTTGGCCGGCCCCTTATGTTATGCCAAGGGTATTTTCTTTTCTTTTTAATTTGTTAATTTATTAAGTAATTTTATTATTTAATAATTGACCTTTTAATTGGTTTTGAATTGTTAAATCCAATCTAACCATCCCATACTAAGTCTCCCTAATTTTCTCCCACCCCCCTATTTCCCCTCTAGCCTCACGACACCCTTAACCATTTTTTTTTTCTTTTTTTTTTGTTCCTTATAATTAAATAGGGAACACCACTCCTAACCTTTTTACTTATTTTCAAAATTCACAAAAGAAAAACCCTAACTTTCTCTAAGCCCTAGCCGTGTGATTTTTGAGTATCAAAGAGTGATTTTTCTTGCTTTCTTTCCTATGCTAAGGTAACTAGACTATCCCTCTTAGATCAGGGTAGTTTTCTGTATAATTAATTAGGATTGAACTAGGAATTTTGAATGATATAGTATCATGTTTAGGACGGAAATTTCGGACCATGTAAAATTATATTCATGTTATATTCTGGTTATATTTTTGTAATCTTGATGAATCTTTAGTTGTTTTATTAATTTTATGCATGTATTAATTTGTTTAATTATGTACTTTTATTGAATAATTGTATGATAAATTATTGAATTTTGTTCTTGAATATTTGGATGATTTTCGAGTGACATGAAATAGTAAAGGAAATTAAAAATATAATTTTTATTATTGAATCTTGATAATTCTTGAACTAGTATTAGTAATCTTTAATTAAATCTTTAATGATATTCTCGTATTTCCGTGTTGCATGAATTTCAATCAATGACCTTGTATGATAATCTTCCAAAGAGCATAATTTCTTGATTCTTTTACCATCTTGCTGTATGCGTGTATGAGTATTATTAAAGCATGAACTTTGAATTTTTTTTTTATTTGATGATCCTGCAAAAGCATTTGCACCGTTTGTTTCTTTAAGTGTTGATGCAAGTTTTGTGATTAAGTTGTTGACTTATTATGTTATTAATGATGACGCATGAAGTGGTAATGCTAAGCATGATATTGTTGAATCTTGAAATTAAATCTTGATAATTTAGTGTTTAAAGCATGATTTACTATTTTATTATTAAGTTCTATGATTAATTATTGATGATTGTATGTAATTAATTTAAAGTATTATTTTTGGTACTTTAATCATGAAATGTCGAGTGATATAGAAGGAGAAAAATAGGATTTTTATCATGTTTTAAGTTATATTTGTTGCTAAATGTTAATTTAAATGATTTATTAAATTGTTTATATGATGATTTAATGAATTTATTTAATTATTATTGTGTAAGTGGAAATGTCGAGTGGTCTAATTAAGTATTGATCAATTTTAGTTTAATTTTTGACTTATAATAATATTAAAAGGTAATTTTAGGAATTAGTATAATTAGAAGGAATTAACAGGGAAAAGTTATAATATGAAGGAAAGTAACAATAGGATTAAAAAGGAAGGTTATAAGATGATATGAACTAGTGGTCTCAAGATGGCCTTTAGAAAAGATGATATGAACTAGTGGTCTCAAGATGGCCTTTAGAAAAGATGATATGAACTAGTGGTCTCAAGATGGCCTTTAGAAAAGATGATGTGAACTAGTGGTCTCAAGATGGCCTTTAGAAAAGATGTTGTGAATTAGTGGTCTCACGATGGCCTTTAGAAAAGATAAGATACGATATGGATGCCCATTTGATGATACACGAGTCATCAGATCGGGTTAAGTCGAAGCCACTGCCCTACTGCGGTCTCTGGGCAGTTCTGGATCTTAAGATATGTAGTCGTCTAAGTAGTACTACACGAGCTGCTATTTAGGGGTTATGGCCATAGCTTAGGCTTAGTTCTTGCAAAGGAGGGCTACGGGTTGAATACACGAGTTCACCCCGGCATGTTTTAGGAAAGTTGAGGTGCACACGGGATCCTCAACGAGCATAATGACCGGTCCAATAAGATGGTTAAAGAAGGGTTTATGGGTAAAATGTGATAAGATAAGTATTTCACGGGAAGGATTTCTGTTATATGTGTATACATGTGTATTTTCGTATGTTTATGTATTAATTTGGTAATATTAAGTCTTCCTCTGCTTACATCTGGTAAGTCTGTATTTACATGTATTTGAGTGTATGTTGTACGTGTATTTACATGTATTATGTATGAGTGATTTGGTCTGTATTTCTATACGTATTTTGTATGTGTATTTGTACGTATTTGCATTTGTAATTTATACGTATATTGTATGTATCTCTAACCGTATTTTGCAGGTATTTTATACGTATTGTAATCGTATTCTATACGTATTTTCTACGTATTTGTATACATATTTTTCTACGTAATTGTATACGTATTTTTCTACGTATTTTTGTACGTATTTCGTATGTATTTTTGTATGTATTTCCATGTGTTCTATATGATTTTCTTGGTTGATTCTATGCTACTATATGGTTAGCGGTCCCTCATTTAAGCGGGAAAGCCTAGTTACTCGCCACTGACGGTGGACCCCCCCCATTTCAGGTGATGATGCAGACGCATAAGTGGGCTCTCGTTTGGTTCGGGTTGAGTGTTGAAGTGATCAGTAGAGTGAACCAGAGTTTAGTTTATGTTTTCTTTTCATAATGGTCTAGTTTATCCCAGTCTGTTGGGAAGATACAGTTTTATGGAGTATTTAAGTATTTATTTATGAGCTTTTGGGATTATTGTTTCAGTATTTAATTAATAAAAGGAATTTTAGACTTTAATTATAATATTATTGTTAAGTTTTATGTTGGTAATGATCCATTTGTCGATTTCCTATTGTGTAGAAAAGTCAACAGCCTAGAAAAGTCAGGTCGTTATAGTTGTTCCTATTGTGTAGCAACGGCTAGCTTAGTGACATTAGGTGATTAATTAGGGGGGAGGCCGGTTGTATTAGGCAGATTATTATCATTCATCACTACTTACACATTGCTATAAAGAGAGAGTTCATCGTTTTATTTATTCATACTCGGTTATTATTTCGTACCATTGTAATCAAAAGAAAGCAAAAATTATTCATATAGTGGATTGTTAGACTCAAGGCTACCTGCAGTTTTTCCCTCGGCTTCGAGGTTTTTGCATCATCATCCTCTCGTGTCACCCCTGTTCCCATTTACTTTGATTTGCATTGTTCCATTTATTTATTTTTTACACCATCAACACATACATTCAATCCTACGCAATCCAGCTGTGGTTCGTACTAGCTTAGTCCCATACCTAAGTAGGGATTTCGCATAAACAGCCTCTGCTAACTGTTGAACCATGTTTGATTTGAATGCTGACAAACCAGTTTTTTATACTTGATTGCTATGTAAGATTGTGTATGAACAGGTTGAATCAAGTGAGGACTCATCAAGGCAACAATTGAAGGCCTTGAGACGCTTGAAGATCAAAAGCCAAGAGGTTGGAGCTATTTATTTTTTATATTTTTATGATCTTCTTGTAAAATGAACTTAGGAAAATAAGAGGTGTGTTTATAAGTAAAAGAGCAAAAAGGGTTTAAGTTTATGTCCAGTAAAGAGAAAAAGCAAAGAGCAGGCAAAGAACAAGCAAAGAACAATTCTCTTTATCAGACATAAATTTAGTAGTACTAAGACCACTGTGGAAACAGACCTCAGTATTACGCATGCGCACATAAGTGATCAGTATTGATATTTTAACTCCAAAACATTTTAGAATTCAAATGAAAAATATTGATCACTTAGGATTTGGAAAAGCTGCCAAAACGATACACCAAATCAGCTCATTAAATGCAATGTACTTAGTTTGGACTTTAGTGTACTTTCCCACTACATGTAGTGGAAGGAGACAAAGTCTGAAACAAGTACCATTGTACTTGTGTCAGATGAATTTGTTTGTATTATTTCGGTAAGTCTCCATACATGCTTTGGGTTCACGGTTTTCATTTGCAAAATTGTCTATCTTTTGAAACACCCAAAAACCCTCTTGCTCTCCAAAGAAAAACCAAGCCATATTTTCTGGAGTTCATTCATAGAGCAAAAATCATCTCCATATCCATCTTTAAGAGAAAACTTATGGAGAATTTGATATTGTATTTTGAACCACTTAGAGGGAAGTGGTTGGGGAGTGTTTTGTGAACACTGAGTGAACGTTTGATCGCTTTGCTCGTGTAGGCACATAAAATTATATTATGCCACATTAATTATATTTGCTCTGTTTAAAAGGTCAAACGTTGACTTTAATTGTAATTGGGTCATGAATTAATTAATTTGGGCTCGTGATAACATTTAGGCTTATTTTAATTATTATGTATGTTTAATTTGAAGCCCAATAGTCAATAGGTAATAAGTTAGGCTTCAGGTTAAAAGAGAAATGGAATTTGACTATAGACCCAAAAGAGCTAGGTTATTCCTAAAACCCTAGCAAAATGACTCTATAAATAGAGCATCATACCCATTCCTAGAGGCATAGAATCCAGAGCTAAGAAAAAAACTCAGTAAAGTGAATTCTCTCTCAAGTCAGAAGCTCTCAAAAGAAGGAAGTGAAAGAAACTCTTTCAACACCAGGAAGCTGACCAATCAAGTCATCAAGCATCCAATAAAGGTGAAGAAAGTAGAGAAGCACTTTCAACCCAGGAAGCAGACAAATCAAGTCGCCAAGCATCCGTCAAACTGTTCTTTTGAGAATCTTTTCTTGAACGAAAACAAGCCGGTGACCCTCATTCAAGTCAAACTGCAAAGTTCTTTTAAAGTTCATTTTGTTGTGGAAATCGAATCAGTAGAAGAAATAGCGTTATACCCAAAATATTCTTTTATCAATATAAATTATTATTTGTTGCATATTTTTTATTTCTCTTCGCAGATTTAAAAATTTGTGTTAACAGCTCGTCATCGACCTCCTACGTATGACCGCACTGCGGATCTCGTAGTACTCGAGAACTGGATACGGGAGATGAGAAAGTTGTTCGATGCAACTGATTGCCCTGACGAAGAACGAGTTCAAATAGCAAGTTAGGCTCTGTTCTTTAGGACTGATCTTGTCTGATCTGATCTGAGTTTTTCTGATTTGATTTTATTTTAATTTTTATTTTAATTTTTTTTATTTTTATTTTTAATTTTAATTTTATTTTAATTTTAATTTTTTAATTTTTATTATTTATATTTTTATTTTTATTTTTATTTTTATTTTTATTTTTATTTTGATTTTTGTTTTTGTTTTTATTTTTATTTTTATTTTTATTTTTATTAGGGACAAAAATTTAATGAGCCCAAAGCCTCAAGCTCGTTTCATTTCACCTCTTTAGTATTTTACTTTTCATCCTTTTCAAACCCTTCATTAAATCTGACTCCAAAACCGTCACCGAAAAAGTGGACTGAATAATCACCGCCGGAAAAGTCATTCCGAAAACCGTCGTCGGACAAGTCGTCCCGAAAACCGTCGCCGAAAAACGCGGCCTGAAAATGGTCGCCGGAAAAGTCAGCCAAATAATCACCGCCAGAAAAATCAGTTCGAAAACCGTCGTCGGAAATGTCGTCCTGAAAACCGTCGCCGGAAAATTCGGTCGAATAATGACCGCTGGAAAAGTCGACCGAATAATCATCGCCGAGAAGAAGAAGAAGAAGAAGAAGAAGAAGAATAACAATAATAAAGAGTAATAATGTCTGATCTGATCTGATCTGATTACTGTAGCTTTTAAGTCCAAAAGAACAGGGCCTTATTATTTGAGATAAGAAGCTTACAACTGGTGGATGACCGTTAGACCCCAAGGAAGTACGGTGAGGGGTATGCCATGGGACGAGTTCGTCAACAAGATCCAAGAACGTTTCTACTCGGACGAGCTCCGTTGGCAGAAGCAAGAGGAGTTCCTTATGCTCAATTAAGGAACCATGTCGGTACATGCTTATACGGATAAGTTTGCGGAATTATCCAGGTTCGCTACGGCAGTGATACCCTCAGAAGCAGAAAGATTGAAGAGATAAATTAAGAAGCTGGATCCCCGCATCAGAGTGCATGTGATCAGCAGTGGAGCAGCTACATTTTAGCAAGCTTATGAGGTGGCCTTGGAGATCCATGCATCCTTGGCCGAAGAAGAAGCGACAAAGAAGAGAGTCTCCGCAAGTCAACCATCTGTGCTCGATAAGAAACCGCGCTACGAACCAGCAAGTGAACTGCAACAACAATATAACCAGTCGGCCTACCAGCAAGGTTCCAGAGTCTGCAGACACTGTAAGAAAGAACCTCGCCCCGGAAGGCAGTGCAACGAGTCGGCAATTGTGTGCTTCAAGTGCAGAAAGGAAGGTCACAAGGAATGGAACTGTCCGAATGGACAACAAGCTCCAATCGAGAACAAGGCACCAGTGAAGAATCGAATATTTTGTATGACTCAAGAAGAGGCAGCAGCGCAACCCGATATGGTCAAGGGTACGTTTCTAAGTCTTTAATGTGTCTGCATTAATATTGTTGACGCTGGTGATACAGTATCTTTTGTTGCAAAGTTGCTTGTCTGTAAAAACTGATTTGTCGAAAGAGTCTCCTGAAAAGTCTATTGTAACTCTTCATTCGGGAGAGGATTTTTTCTGTCATTGGGAGATTAAGGATGTCTCTATAGTCATCGCTAGAATGCAACTAACAGCAGACTTAAAGGAATTTCCGATGATGGAATTTGAAGTAATTCTCGGAATGAACGGGTTACCCAAGTATCAAGCGGCAATTCGAAGCAGAGATTAAACGGTGAGTCGTGTGGTCCCTAAGGAGAATGGATAAGCTACCCCGACACCACAAGCAAGAAAGGCGTTAAGATCATATCCGCAATGAAGAAGTGGAAGTTCCATCAGAAAAGGCGAAGCAGCGTTCTTACGTCAAGCGAAGGACATTTCTAAGGAAGAACAACTCGACGCGATCCCCGTGATCAAAGTTCTGGCAAACGTATCTCCAAGGAGATACCGGGAATACTTCCAGGAAGAAGGGCGGAGTTTAACATTGACCTGGTCCCGGGAAAAGCACCCATACCAAGGATCCTTACGGAACGTCAGCAGAACTCAAAGAACTAAAGACCCAGTCGCAGCCATCTCCTAATTCGTTATCTTTTCCCTTTAATTTGTTGATTTCATGCTTGTGCTTCCTTATGAAAAATTTCGAGGACGAAATTTTCTTAAGGAGGGGTGACTGTAATAATAACCCAAAATTTTGGGCTATTTTTTATTTGTTATTTAATTACTTAATTTGATGGGCAAAGATTCATACTAAACAAACCCGAATTAAAAAAAAACAAGCCCAAACTTTTTACCTTGCTTTGCCAATCTAAGGCCAAAGCCCAAATTATCCCTTAACCCTTAGACTCACACGGCCCCAACCCCTTTTATTTTTCCCTTTAATTAATTTGTTATATTCTATTAATTAATTAAAAATCTAATCTAGAAAAGATCCTACTTTTATTTTCTCTATTGCTCTCATAAATTTTGGTAAACCTCCTCAACAACCTAGATAAGAGATTAAAATCTCTCCCTTGCTCCCAAACTCACGGACCCTCTACAAAAAACAATCATCAATATTTTTTCTTTCCTTTCCTCCACTTCTGCAATAAAATCTAAGCACCAAAACTTGAAGCTCACAACAATCCATCCAAAAATATTGAAGCAAGAAACAAAAGAAGCTAAGCCAATACTCGAACCAAGCATCACGCACGGCCAAACCATCCACCACCTTCGAATCTTGATTCATCAATTGAGGTAATTAGATGTTTTGCCTAATCTTAGGATCAATTAAATGTATGATTCATAGAACAAGTTTAGAATTGCTTAGAATAATTTAGAATATATTAAAACTATATGTATGTTGAGTATTATGTGTGTGCCGAGTTGTTCATGCAGTTATATGTAGTTTTTATCTAAAGTTTTGTCATGATTTTATGTTCAATGCATGTTTCTTGCCATGAATCTTGATATCTACTTTGATGAATAAAGTTCTTGCGTGAAAGTTGAATAGTTATGATTTGGTCTTAGATTTTTGAGTGTAATTGTATGATTCAAGAATTGATTTTGTTATAATCTTGTTCAATTCATGATTTTACAGCTAATTACATAAGTTCTTGCATTAAAGAGTTAATTTTTTTTAGTTTATTTAACCAAGAATGTCGAATGAATGGTGATTTTGATGAGTTTAATTCGGAAACCTTGATTTAATATTAAAGCATGAATTTTTATTAAATTAATCTGATATAATATTTTGATTATTGATTTTGGAATTGATTAATTAAAATCTTGAAACATGATTTTTGGATCTTGAAAATGTCGTGAGGATTGAAAAAGAATAAAGGAATGATTTTTATTATTTAAGTAATAAAAGATTAGATTTTGAACTCAGTTCGGGAATCATTATAACTGGTTTAAATTGAAGGTTTAATATTTTAGTTAATTAGATAATTAAAATTTATTATAAAAGATAGATTTCGATTTGATAATTATGTGAATACCGTGTGATATGAAGTGATTCTAGTCTACGATTCGACTTTTATTTTATTAATTTGATGTTTGGATTTTAACTATTGAATTATGTGAATTTCATAGATTGATGTATGAATTTATTGAATTGTAATGAGTAAATTTAAGTGTTGGATTTTCGAATGATTATGAAAGAGTTGACCGAGTCATGTGAAGTGTCTAGAAGTCAAAGTTAAGATGAATGTTTGACCTAGAGTTGACTAAGTGTTAAGTGAGTTGACCCAGAGTCAAAGTGAATAAATTGAATGGTAAGAGTAATAATAATGATGAAAAGGGAACAGTGGACTACAAATATTGTATGTTGGATGTCAAACCAATGGAATGATGGAGTACGACTGTTGGATGTTGGATGTCAAACCAATGGAATGATGGAGTACGACTGTTGTATGTTGGATGTCGAAAGATGGAGTACAACAGTTGTATGTTGGATGTCGGTACATTGGAGCGATGGAGTACAATAGTTGTATGTTGGATGTCGGAGCATTGGGGAGATGGAGTACAATATTTGTATGTTGGATGTCGAAAGGTAATGAAGCAGGGTAATCTGGGTAATAACGAGGGTTGGGTCTCATGAGCGAGCAAGTGTAGCAGCATTAGCTACCCAATTTTTAGTAGACTTAGTCTCGTTATTGAATTCTAGTAGTTGTAGTATAACTTTAGTATTTCAAACTGATTTTTGGACATTTTCTATGTTTGGTTTAATTAATTTTGATTAATAAAAGTATTAAGTGTTAGAGCTTTCGTCATTTATTTTAAGTTTTGTGATATAAGTTTCATTCATTTATGATTCGTATTGTTGTTTTCTTCGAAAATAACGTTGATAAAAATACGGGTCGTTACAATAATACTTATAATCTAATTATTAAAATCAACCTTTAATTATCAAATCTTGCATGAATTAATCAAGAAACAATCTTACATGCATAATTATATCACACGCATATCATGACTCAAACATTAGAATTATTCATCATTTTATTTGAATCAATCCTATGTTAATCTATGTAAACTTAATTACCAAATTTGATTTAAACATCTAGTTACATGGATTAACGCAAGATTAAACCCAAACGATTAACGAACGGCGCACGAATAACCAACAACACGGCCCAACCACGAGCAGCACGATTGATCAATAATGCACCACTGCGAACCACCACAATCACGAACACGGTCCGTCACGAACAGCACCGCACCACCACCGCACGACAACCACGAACCCCGTGAAACACCCTTGACCACGCACGACCACCACCGTAGCACACACTGCGGTACACCAAGGCACCCACACGGACCCCCACGAGCACGATCAACCCACGAACAACCAACCCTGAAACAACCCAAACTAAGGATCTTGAATGAATTTATTGTTGAATATTAAACTACACTAGAAATGTAATTCAATGATGTACGAATCTTGAATTTTAATGTGGATTGAGTTGATGAATTTGGATGGAGAAATATGGGTTTTTAATAGAGTTTGGAGTGTTTGAGAGATGGTGATTAAAGTGTCTTAAGAGTTGTATGAATGATTGGTAGTAAATGAAAAAGTAGTCCCAATCCTCAAGTGGTCACATATACATAGAGGAGTGGACAAATAGAAGGAGCCAAATCATGGGTATTAATCCCATGATAACCGGCCCTATGGGGTATTAATGGGCTAATTGTGCCAACTAATTCTAATCCAATAAAAACTAAGCCCAATAGTAAAAAAAATGCAAATTAAGTAACCCGAAAATCAAATAAAATAAATACAAGCCATCAAACAAAATCACCACAAATCACTCAAAAATTATATCAAAATTAGGGATATTACATTATGAGTGACATCATCCCCAATAATAACCCAAAAGCTTTGATAAAAAATGGCATGGAGACCATCCGGCACCGGAGCTTTACAAGGCTTCAGATTGATAGACCGCCGCATGAATTTCATCCTTTGAATAAGGATGTGTGAGCATCTCATTCTCCTCCCTTGAGATAACAGGAAGGACAACATCGAGAAACTTCCCTTGTACATTAAGATTAGAAACATTAGTAGAAAGAGATTAGAATAATAAGAAATAATAATTTCCTCCATATCCTCCTCTTATGTGCACCAAGCCCCATTGGAATGATACAGCCCAACCATGCATCTTGTTCCTCCTACGACAGTGCGAGGCTTTGTGGTGAAATAACTTAGTATTGCGATCCCCATTAGCCATTTCCACGGAACGAGACCTGAGATACCAATAAGCTTTCTACCTGTCATAGACCTACTCCAGCTAAGCCTCTATCTCCCGACCCTTCCTGAGATTATCCTCACTCGCATGAGCACTTTGGTTCTTTTTCAAAAAGCTCTCCAGCTCCTCAATTTGATTAGGAAAATTTTTTAGCTTCTCCCCTCCCCAAGCTTTTAGCTCTTCTAGAACCTTGCTAAGCCGAATCAGCAAATCTTCACCACACGAGCCAGACTAGGAATCTCCCAAGACACGCCCACACTCCTCATCCAACAACCAAGCTGTCTCAAACTTCGTGTGCTGAGACCCCTTCCTCCTGCGCCTATAATTGCTTCTGGTCTGAACAAAAATTGGACAATGATCAGATTTATACCTAACTAAATGTTGAACTATTAAAGTAGGAAAAATCTCCAATAGATTCTCATTGCAACAAAAACAATCCAACCTTTCCCGAACAATATTCGTGCTCGAAAGCCCTCTTTCCCACATAAAATATTGCCCCTCATAACCCAAATCATGAAGCCCACAAACCTCAAGAGCCTTGTGAAAATCGCAATGGCAGGATGGTCCCTATCCAAGCCTCCTTTCTTCTCATTCAAAGCTAAAATCTCATTAAATTCTCCTCCAATAATCAAAGGTCCCTGAAAGTTGCTGCACAACTCCTTCATCAAAGGCCATGTCAAATGTTTGTCAGAGGTCAACGCCCACCCATTCATGCCCACAAACCTCCAGGACAGCGAACCCAAAACAACACCTCCACAAATGTGATGGTTTGAGAAAGAAACAAGTGAAAAAGAAATACAATCACTATTCAAAAAATACACAAACCTCCTGACTTATCCTGACTATCAACACCAAAAAAATGTACAGTTGTATGTGGACCATTTACCAAAATATAAAAAAATTAGCAATTATTTTAGAACGAATAAAAAATAAAGTAAAGCGGTTATTGGGAGTGTTTGGGAGTTAGAGGTTTGAGGGAAAAAGAGAGGTTTGACCAACTCAAAAAGCTATTTTTGGGTGTTTGGTAGTTAGAGGTTTGGAAGCGAGTTTTGGGATGAAAAAACTCTTTTTCAAAAAGCTCATATGAGGAGCTTGTAGAAAGAGCTTATAGCTTTTTAGTTATTTTTACTCTGAAACATCGAACAACTATTTACCAAACACTTTTTGTAACGACCCGACTTTTTAGCTTGTCGATTTACGAAGGGAATCGACATTCGGATCATCACTTAAACCAAATTATACTTTAAAGTTAAATAAAATAGATGGGAAAAATATCTTTTATTAAATGGCTACTAAAAATCCATAAAATCCAATAATAAGTATTACAATGAAAAACTGAAAGTACGGTCCCAACATGCTGGGATCATTAAAATAACTAAATTATAACCAAATTGTTCTGGGTATAACTAAAAACTCAAGAAGTAAAACTAATCTCTCAGGCCCATCCTGCGAAGCCCGCTCTATTCAGCTGCATCTTCACCTGGAATTATGGGGGGGTCCACCGTCAGTGGCGAGTAACTAGGCTGTCCCATTTAATCAAGGGACCGCCAAACACATAATATCATAGAAAAAGTACATAAAAACTGTAAAGAAACATAATGCAAGTCTTACACACAAAACGTACAAAATCCATATAAAAAGTACGTATAAATCTACGTATAAAAATACGTATAATAATACGTATAAAGTACGTACGAAAATACGTATAAATACACCTGCAGAAATACGGTTAGAAATACGTATAAAATACATACATCATTCACGTATCAACATACGCATACATACACGTATAAATACCAAAATAAACACAGCGGAAGACTTATAAAAATACAATTCTTATACTCAATATTATACATCTTTACTTAGCTTAACCCTTAGCTTATATTATACTCATCTGATAATATACTGATCATATCAAATTCATACTTAACATGATTCTCCATAACATATCTTATTATACATAATCACATCTTATCTTACATCATCATAATCATATCGTAAATTCACATCGATCTTATAATAAGGCATAATAACTTCTGATCTTTACACATGCACTCATTATCACAACATAACATAAATCTTTGCGGACTGTCTTCTACAGCTCGTAGCGAACCAATGCGTTCGCAACTTTCCTAAAACATGTCGGGGTGAACCAATGCGTCCCACCCGTAGCCCTCCAATGCGAGAACTAAGCCTAAGCTATGGCCATAACTCCTAAATAGTCCTCCAATGCGAGAACTACCTAGACGACTCCATATTCTAGAACCCAGAACTGCTCGGGGGAACCAATGCGTCCGACCCAATTGAGCAGTGGCATCGACTAAACCCAATTGATAACCAATGCGTTATCGCAAGGGCGTCCTTATCTTATTAACCCAATTGATGACCTTTGCGTCATCGCAAGGGCGAACTTTATATTGTATCTTATATCTTTATTAATTCATATCATATTATATATTGGGAAATACTAGGTGACAGTAATAGGAAATGAAATGTTCGGAGTCCCAGGAAAGAGAGGTGCGGCACGTATGTTGGCCACCTTAAATACCAAGTCTTTCCTAGCCAGAAACCGAAACATAACATGTATATCTATTATCCTGTTTCCTTTCTTATCCCTAGTAATATCTTAGGTATCTTCAAGCTTATCATAAACTATCCTCAAACATTATCCACAAACTTATACTTTATCCATTCGGATATTATCCCAAATAAATATATTTATAGTAATACAATAATAATATTCGGCCCAATCATAACAACAATATTATTCCTTTTTATCCTACACTTTACAACTTATCCCTAATAATTATTTTATTAAAATATTCCCAAATAATAATAACCAAAAAAAATTAACAAACTTTGACCAAACCTAAATTACCACACGGCATTTTCGAAAATTACAACAAATTGAATTAATTTCCTAACTAACTTAATTAATCAATTTAATTACTAAAAATACCGAATTAACAATAAAAATCTATTCTTTTTATTTTATACCACTCGAAAAATATGGAATAAAGGACAAAATAAAATAATATAATCATACACATAAAAATAACATTTTTATATACCTTTATAATCTTTGGCTCACTCGGATTAATTCCGAGAACAAGTAGCTTTTAAAGTTTACATGTGATACAATTAAATCAATCAAGCATCATCAAAATAATCATGCCCAAATGCTCAAAATACACGGCATTCATAAATATGTATTCAAGAACAAAAATTAAAATCTCAAGATTTAAAGATTTCATGATAATAATAAAGATTTAAAATAAAGATTCACATATTTAACCTAGCATGTTCAAGATTAGTACAAAAATAACATTTTTATTTCCTCCTTTAAATTTTGTACCACCCGAAAATTCAATAATTAATAATAGCATATTTTAATAATTCAATTGCCCTATTTTATACAATCTGATTTTTAAAGAATTAAATTAAAAACGACCATCTAAAGATCTCTAAAAATCTGGAAATTTTTATGGGAGCTAAATATGGGTTCAAGTATTTACGTGCATAAATTTCGTCTAAAAATAACATCTTTTACTATTTTTAAGTGATTTTATAACTAACCAGTCAGATTAGGCTGAATTCGGTTTCCGAATTTTCTGCCATAGCAAACAATCTTTAAAAATTACGGAAATTTAACACGAGCTGTAAAACATTATCACTGACTTCCATATAAAATTTTGTAGCATTCCGAATTGATTAAGTACACTAATAAATTCGTAAACCTATTCTGGACAGTTTTACCGGTTTGAAAGATTAAATTATTATAAATAATAAAAGGACGAATTTTGCCACGAAATAAATCATGGTTAATAATCAAACAGTAAACAAGATACCATGAAAAATTCATCAAGAAATAACAATATTTGATTGGTAAATAAATTCATACAAGTAATTATTCAACAATTTCAGATTTCAATAAACTACATAAAATAATCAAAAGAAATTTCATAATAATTCATAAATATTACATGAATACATCAAGAGAATAACATGATCAATATTTCATATGGTTCGAAATTCTTGAATAAATAAGCAAACATAAATCCTACAATTTTCATGATATAATCCTAATTAACTATGTGAAAAGCTACCCACAAATTAAATAGAAAAGCTTAGTTACCTTAATCGCATAATATTCCAAGGCAAAAATTCACCTACTTGGTGAATAAGGGGCACGGTTTTAGAGAGGAGAAAGGGAAGAGAGAAAATGTGTATTTAGGGTTTTATTTTGAAGCAAATGACAATAGGACCCAAAATAAAGCAAGGGGGTCCTATTTATAAAGGAATTAGGAAGCAAAACAACTCCTAAAAATTGGCATAGCAGCCGTGTACAAGGAGGAAGGGAAGGGAGGTTGTTGGGCTTCCAACAACAACTTTGACTAGGGCTTAAAGATTCAAATTAATTAAATTAATTTAATTATCTAAAATAATAATCAATTTAATTAAATTAAAATAAAAACAACATTGGCCCAATTACTACAAGAGAACCGGCCAAAGGAAAAGAAAAGGAAAAGTTGGGTCTTCGGCCCAACTTTGGAAAGAATTAGCTGGGCTAAAAAAATAAAACAGTCCAATTCACCGGGCCTTTATGGACTAAAAATGAATAAAAACTATTAATAACCACGAAATTTTCTGGCCCAAAATTCCGGGTTATTACAGTCACCCCTCCTTAAATAAATTTCGACCTCGAAATTTACTTAACGGAGCCCATACAAAACAAAACACAAAGCAACACAACAAAACACAAACAAAAACCAAAACAAAGAAACCCATACCTGCTTCGAACAACTCGGGATACTTCTCCCTCATTGAAGCCTCGGTCTCCCATGTAGCCTCCTCGAACTTCTGGCTACGCCACAACACCTTAACCAAAGGCACCACCTTGCGACGCAACATCCGATCCTGACGATCCAAAATCTGAACTGGCTTCTCCTCAAATGTCAGGTTTGGCTCGATCTCCGATGACTCAACCGGAATGACATGTGAAGGATCATTTACATACTTCCGTAGTTGTGACACATGGAATACATCATGAACCCTCGATAGATCCGGCGGCATCGCCAACCGATAAGCGACCCCACCAACTCGCTCTAAAACCTCGTATGGTCCAACATACTTAGGTCTGAGCTTCCCTCTCTGACCAAACCGGACCACACCCTTCATAGGAGACACCTTAAGCAGAACCTTGTCTCCAACCTCGAACTCTAGCGGCTTCCGACGACGATCCGCATAAGACTTCTGCCGACTCTGAGCTGCCTGTAACCTCGCCCTAATGAGCTTCACCTGCTCAACTGTATCCCGGATATGATCGGGACCAATCACCAAGGCATCACTAATGTCGCTCCAACAAGTAGGACTACGACACTTACGCCCATACAAAGCCTCATAAGGAGCCATCTGAAGACTGGCGTGATAACTATTGTTGTACGAAAACTCCACCAAATTCAGAGATCTAACCCAAGACTGCTGGAAGTCTAACGCACAAGCTCGTAGCATATCCTCCAAAGTCTGGATGGTCCGCTCTGTCTGCCCATCAGTAGCTGCGTGGAAAGCCGTACTCAAATTAAGCTTAGTCCCAAAAGCCTCCTGCAAAGACTTCCAGAACCGTGACAAGAACCGGGGATCTCGATCGGACACGATATCCTTCGGCACACCATGTAACCGAATGATCTCCCTCGAATACGCCTCCGCCATCTTCTCCATTGACCAAGTGATCTTCATAGGAATGAAACGAGCCACCTTGGTCAATCGATCCACAATAACCCAAACTGTATCCAAACCCGTAGACGTCGTGGGCAAACCTACCACAAAATCCATGGATATGGAGTCAAACTTCCACGTGGGTATCGGCAATGGCTGCAACAAACCACCTGGTCGCTGATGCTCGATCTTAACCTTCTGGCACGTGAGACACCGTGCTACAAACTCTGCGACCTCTTGCTTCATCCTCGGCCACCAAAAACATTCCCTTAGGTCCTTATAGAGCTTCCCGCCACCTGGATGTACCGAATACGGAGTATTGTGAGCCTCTTTCATAATCCGATTTCTCAAATTCGAAACACGGGGCACACACCACCTGTTACGGAACAAAGGTTAGTTTCCAAAAGGCGAAAAATTAGTTCATAAAAACAATAGCTCCATTACCTGTTACGGAACCTCAAACTACCATCGGGTTCAACCGTGAAGTCTTCTGCCTTGCCTTGAAGTTTAGCTTCACGAATCTTCTCGAGTTGCGGGTCTTCCTGCTGCTTCTCCCGTAACTCCTGATACAAACTGGGCTCGACACTCATAGCCCACAAGAACACTCTAGTGCTACCTGGTGTAACCAACTCAACTTCCAACTTGCGAAGGTCGGAACAGATTTCCTTAGGTAAAACCGCCACTCCGTTACATGCATGACGATCCTTACGACTAAGGGCATCGGCTACCTCATTAGCTTTCCCTTCACAATAATCCACTGAGAGGTCGTAATCCTTGATCAACTCGAGCCACCGTCGCTGCCTCATGTTGAGTTCCTTCTGAGTGAAGATGTACTTCAGACTCTTGTGATCGGTGAACAACTTGCAAGACACCCCGTAGAGATAATGTCGCCAAATCTTCAAAGCGAACACCACCGCTGCCAACTCTAAGTCGTGAGTAGGATAATTCTGCTCATGAACCTTGAGCTGTCTCGAAGCATATGCAATCACCCTTCCTTCTTGCATCAGAACACAACCTAGACCCTTCTTCGACGCATCACTGTAGATCTCAAAACCTACACCCTCCGTCGGCAAAGCAAGAACTGGTGCAGACACAAGGCTTTGCTTGAGTGCTTGAAAGGCCTCCTCACACTGCTCGGTCCACACGAACTTGCAATCCTTGTGCAATAACTTGGTCATAGGTGCTGCTACTTTAGAGAAATCTTTCACAAATCTCCGGTAGTAACCTGCTAGGCCTAGAAAACTTCGAATCTCGGCCACATTCTTCGGACTGTGCCATTCCACCACTGCCTTAATCTTAGCTGGATCCACCTTGACACCATCCGCATTAATCACATGCCCTAGGAAAGCAACTTCCTTGAGCCAGAACTCGCACTTAGACAACTTCGCGAACCACTTCTGAGCCCGCAGAATACCCAACACCAGATGAAGGTGCTGAGTGTGATCTTGTTCATTCTTCGAATAAATGAGAATGTCGTCGATGAACACTACCACACACACATCCAGAAGATGATGGAAAGTCCGATTCATCTGGTCCATGAACACTGCAGGAGCATTAGTCAAACCAAATGGCATAACCTCGAACTCATAATGCCCATATCTCGTGCGAAAAGCAGTCTTCGGTATATCCTCTGGTTTCACTGGGATTTGATGATAACCGGACCTGAGATCAATCTTAGAGAAAACGCTGGCTCCCTTCAACTGATCAAACAAATCCTCAATCCTGGGCAGAGGATACCTGTTCTTGATCGTCACCTTGTTCAGTTCCCGGTAGTCTATGCATAATCTCATGCTGCCGTCCTTCTTCTTCACAAACAATACCGGAGCACCCCATGGCGATACACTAGGCCGGATAAAACCCTTGTCGATCAACTCCTGCAACTGGGTCTTCAATTCCTTCAACTCTGCTGGAGCCATACGATACGGAGCCTTAGAAATCGGAGCAGTCCCGGGTACCAAGTCGATGTTGAATTCCACTTCTCTTTCCTGTGGTATCCCTGGCAACTCCTCTGGAAAAACATCCGCATACTCCCGAACCACTGGAATGGCCTCTAGTTGTTCCTCCTTGGTCAAGTCCTTGACTTGACATAGAAACACTGTCTCACCCTTGCGCTGCAGCCTGCGCATCTTCATAGCAGATACGATCTTCAATCCCTTGCCTATCGGCTTCCCGACATAAGTTACCCTCCTTGCGTTCGGTCCTCGCAAAGTGACAGCCTGGTCTTGACACCGAAAAGTCGCCTGATACTTAGCTAACCAATCCATCCCTAAGATCACATCGAACTCAATCATAGGGAACTCCTTCAGGTTGGCCTCGAACTTTACCCCCGAGATAACAATGGACACGTCCCTGAACTCCCGAAGACAAGAAAAGTCCTCTCCCGAAGGAAGAGTTATGATAGATTTGACAGGAGACTCTCCCATCAGGTTAGCTTTAGCAATAAAAGTACTAGCAACAAAGGACACAGTGGCACCAGTATCAAACAGAACATATGCAGATAAATCATGAACAAGAAATGTACCCGTGACCACATCGGGCTGAGCATCTGCCTCTTCCTGTGTCATGCAGAAGATCCTGTTCTTGACCGGAGCTTGACTACCTGTGGCTGCTGTTGCTGCTGGCTGTCTCTTAGGGCAAACCGTACTCTTGTGACCCTCTTGACCACAACTGTAGCACACTATCGGAGACCCATCACACCTCTTTCCCGGGTGGGCATCCTTCTTGCAACCTGGACACATTCTGGGGCCCTGACTCGGAGCTGGTCGAGACCTCTGCTGCATCCTCGAAGGAGGCTCGAACCGGGTCTTCTTAACCGGAGCTGGGGCTGGAGCTGGAGCAACCCTCTTCTTCCCGGAGTCTTCATCAGAAATTGAAGACTGAACCTCAAGAGCCACCTCATAGGCTTCCTGAAAAGTCTTCACCCTACTGCTCACCACATGAACCCGGATGTTGGAGTTAAGCTTCTTGATGTACCTCTTAACCCGCTCGGCTTCAGAAGGAATCACCGCTGCCGCGAACCTGGAGAGCTCGGTGAACTTGTCCGTATAAGCCTGAACGGACAGACTACCCTGGGTGAATGCGAGGAATTCCTCTTGTTTCTGCCACTTAAGCTCCTCGGGGTAGAAACGATCTTGCAGCCCCTTGGTGAAGTCTTCCCAACTCAGATTCAGATCTGTGTCGGGGTTTGATCGGAGAGTACTCCACCAATTGTCTGCCTCACCCTGAAGGTAGAACGTAGCTATGGGGACCCGTTCAGACGCGGGGCATGCTAGAACGTCGAACATCTTACGCATCTCTCGAATCCAGTTTTCGAGGATGGTTGGGTCAGCTGCACCATCATAGGTCGGAGGACGAAGCCGGGCTAAACGATCAAAGGACGAATGGTTATTCTGAGTCCGGACACTGTTCTGAGCCAGAGTGAGGATTGCATCCTCCAAGTTGCGACGACGAAGACGAAAGTTCGGAGTTCTAGGAGTCGACATCCTGAAACCAAAGACAAATTAGCACATAAACGGCACACGAAACGGCAAAAAAAAAAAAAAAAAAAAAAAAAAACGCGGAAACGAAACGACAAAACGTCTTAACCCAGGCTACTACCCATGGTTTCTCTCACCTAAGGTTTCCATATTAGGCTAGGGTTCGCTCGGGTTCATAAAGCACACATCTCACGAAGCTACTTGTGAGGAAGTAACTTAGGATTTAACCTTGGCTCTGATACCAACTGTAACGACCCGACTTTTTAGCTTGTCGATTTACGAAGGGAATCGACATTCGGATCATCACTTAAACCAAATTATACTTTAAAGTTAAATAAAATAGATGGGAAAAATATCTTTTATTAAATGGCTACTAAAAATCCATAAAATCCAATAATAAGTATTACAATGAAAAACTGAAAGTACGGTCCCAACATGCTGGGATCATTAAAATAACTAAATTATAACCAAATTGTTCTGGGTATAACTAAAAACTCAAGAAGTAAAACTAATCTCTCAGGCCCATCCTGCGAAGCCCGCTCTATTCAGCTGCATCTTCACCTGGAATTATGGGGGGGTCCACCGTCAGTGGCGAGTAACTAGGCTGTCCCATTTAATCAAGGGACCGCCAAACACATAATATCATAGAAAAAGTACATAAAAACTGTAAAGAAACATAATGCAAGTCTTACACACAAAACGTACAAAATCCATATAAAAAGTACGTATAAATCTACGTATAAAAATACGTATAATAATACGTATAAAGTACGTACGAAAATACGTATAAATACACCTGCAGAAATACGGTTAGAAATACGTATAAAATACATACATCATTCACGTATCAACATACGCATACATACACGTATAAATACCAAAATAAACACAGCGGAAGACTTATAAAAATACAATTCTTATACTCAATATTATACATCTTTACTTAGCTTAACCCTTAGCTTATATTATACTCATCTGATAATATACTGATCATATCAAATTCATACTTAACATGATTCTCCATAACATATCTTATTATACATAATCACATCTTATCTTACATCATCATAATCATATCGTAAATTCACATCGATCTTATAATAAGGCATAATAACTTCTGATCTTTACACATGCACTCATTATCACAACATAACATAAATCTTTGCGGACTGTCTTCTACAGCTCGTAGCGAACCAATGCGTTCGCAACTTTCCTAAAACATGTCGGGGTGAACCAATGCGTCCCACCCGTAGCCCTCCAATGCGAGAACTAAGCCTAAGCTATGGCCATAACTCCTAAATAGTCCTCCAATGCGAGAACTACCTAGACGACTCCATATTCTAGAACCCAGAACTGCTCGGGGGAACCAATGCGTCCGACCCAATTGAGCAGTGGCATCGACTAAACCCAATTGATAACCAATGCGTTATCGCAAGGGCGTCCTTATCTTATTAACCCAATTGATGACCTTTGCGTCATCGCAAGGGCGAACTTTATATTGTATCTTATATCTTTATTAATTCATATCATATTATATATTGGGAAATACTAGGTGACAGTAATAGGAAATGAAATGTTCGGAGTCCCAGGAAAGAGAGGTGCGGCACGTATGTTGGCCACCTTAAATACCAAGTCTTTCCTAGCCAGAAACCGAAACATAACATGTATATCTATTATCCTGTTTCCTTTCTTATCCCTAGTAATATCTTAGGTATCTTCAAGCTTATCATAAACTATCCTCAAACATTATCCACAAACTTATACTTTATCCATTCGGATATTATCCCAAATAAATATATTTATAGTAATACAATAATAATATTCGGCCCAATCATAACAACAATATTATTCCTTTTTATCCTACACTTTACAACTTATCCCTAATAATTATTTTATTAAAATATTCCCAAATAATAATAACCAAAAAAAATTAACAAACTTTGACCAAACCTAAATTACCACACGGCATTTTCGAAAATTACAACAAATTGAATTAATTTCCTAACTAACTTAATTAATCAATTTAATTACTAAAAATACCGAATTAACAATAAAAATCTATTCTTTTTATTTTATACCACTCGAAAAATATGGAATAAAGGACAAAATAAAATAATATAATCATACACATAAAAATAACATTTTTATATACCTTTATAATCTTTGGCTCACTCGGATTAATTCCGAGAACAAGTAGCTTTTAAAGTTTACATGTGATACAATTAAATCAATCAAGCATCATCAAAATAATCATGCCCAAATGCTCAAAATACACGGCATTCATAAATATGTATTCAAGAACAAAAATTAAAATCTCAAGATTTAAAGATTTCATGATAATAATAAAGATTTAAAATAAAGATTCACATATTTAACCTAGCATGTTCAAGATTAGTACAAAAATAACATTTTTATTTCCTCCTTTAAATTTTGTACCACCCGAAAATTCAATAATTAATAATAGCATATTTTAATAATTCAATTGCCCTATTTTATACAATCTGATTTTTAAAGAATTAAATTAAAAACGACCATCTAAAGATCTCTAAAAATCTGGAAATTTTTATGGGAGCTAAATATGGGTTCAAGTATTTACGTGCATAAATTTCGTCTAAAAATAACATCTTTTACTATTTTTAAGTGATTTTATAACTAACCAGTCAGATTAGGCTGAATTCGGTTTCCGAATTTTCTGCCATAGCAAACAATCTTTAAAAATTACGGAAATTTAACACGAGCTGTAAAACATTATCACTGACTTCCATATAAAATTTTGTAGCATTCCGAATTGATTAAGTACACTAATAAATTCGTAAACCTATTCTGGACAGTTTTACCGGTTTGAAAGATTAAATTATTATAAATAATAAAAGGACGAATTTTGCCACGAAATAAATCATGGTTAATAATCAAACAGTAAACAAGATACCATGAAAAATTCATCAAGAAATAACAATATTTGATTGGTAAATAAATTCATACAAGTAATTATTCAACAATTTCAGATTTCAATAAACTACATAAAATAATCAAAAGAAATTTCATAATAATTCATAAATATTACATGAATACATCAAGAGAATAACATGATCAATATTTCATATGGTTCGAAATTCTTGAATAAATAAGCAAACATAAATCCTACAATTTTCATGATATAATCCTAATTAACTATGTGAAAAGCTACCCACAAATTAAATAGAAAAGCTTAGTTACCTTAATCGCATAATATTCCAAGGCAAAAATTCACCTACTTGGTGAATAAGGGGCACGGTTTTAGAGAGGAGAAAGGGAAGAGAGAAAATGTGTATTTAGGGTTTTATTTTGAAGCAAATGACAATAGGACCCAAAATAAAGCAAGGGGGTCCTATTTATAAAGGAATTAGGAAGCAAAACAACTCCTAAAAATTGGCATAGCAGCCGTGTACAAGGAGGAAGGGAAGGGAGGTTGTTGGGCTTCCAACAACAACTTTGACTAGGGCTTAAAGATTCAAATTAATTAAATTAATTTAATTATCTAAAATAATAATCAATTTAATTAAATTAAAATAAAAACAACATTGGCCCAATTACTACAAGAGAACCGGCCAAAGGAAAAGAAAAGGAAAAGTTGGGTCTTCGGCCCAACTTTGGAAAGAATTAGCTGGGCTAAAAAAATAAAACAGTCCAATTCACCGGGCCTTTATGGACTAAAAATGAATAAAAACTATTAATAACCACGAAATTTTCTGGCCCAAAATTCCGGGTTATTACACTTTTACACAAACAGCTAATATAAATCAGTTAGTCAAATCAGCTATCACAAACAACTAATCAAAACAGATAATTCAATCAGCTAACCTCTAACAGCTAACAACTAACTCCTAACTCCCAAACAGGGCCATTTTGAGAGGTAGGGCGTATATAACTATTACTAAAACAAAAACCGTTTAAATCATCACTGACACATGTCAACTTCTACTTCAACCTTTTCTCTGCAAAACATCCATTGATTTTCTTAAATCTTTTTTTATTGTTTATTTAAAAAAACTTTCTCAAATGATCTTCTTTTGCAATTTTTCCCTTTCCAAAATTTTATCACTTTTTTTCTCTATATTAATAAAATTTTATATTTATATATTTTTAAATATTAATATTTATATATATTTAGTTAAAGTATTACTATTGCTATATTCTATCTTTGTTAAAGTTTCTATAGCTTATTTTGTTGCATAAAAACAAATACATGTTTATAATCTTATTATGACAAATTTTAAAATATATAAAGACGTATTTTTCTGTGAAAATCTTGCATTGCACGAGTGTAACTTTACTATAAAGTAAAATATAAGCTACTTAACTTTACACATGACTGCGTTATAATTTTTTTTTATCTAAAGTACTATTCCATGTTTATTTCTTTTTTCAAATTTGATTAAAAAATAGATTTTCCAAACAAAATACTTCGTATGTCCCATGAGAAAAGTTAAAATCGGAGAGCTACAACACAATTATCCATGTTATTAGAAGTAATCACCCTTGCACATAATTACAAATTCAATTTTTTTTTCAATACTAAGAAAAAAAATTAATATATGAAAAAATATAATATGAAATTACTCATTTTAAAAATAAAAAATATGATGGAAACCTGACATCTACTCCTATATCGATATTACAATGTGATAAAAGTTTTTTTTAAATTGATTTCATTCTTTTCTTATAAAACTTAATTTATCATAAAAAAATTCACCAGTTATTTTTTAAAAAAATAACCATGCGATTGCTATTCTAGTAATATAATAAAAATAATACCAGTATTTCGTGCAAATTATTATATGGTCCCGGGACCATGTATGTGACGTCCCGACTCGCTTAAATCGGCGCGGAAGAAACCGACGAGTCGAATAGTCAGAACTAACAAACTAAAATACTTAAAATTTAAAACAAAACCTCAAATGATTATATATACTAAACCAAAAAGTGCAAGTACCCACAAGTTTGTACATAACTAATCCCAAATGTCATACTACTACTACTATCAAACGTAACTCCAAATACATGTCAGAGTTATAGTAAAGTATACAAGTACCACTACTAGAGTTAAAGACTAGAAAACATCGAAAAATAACAAAATAAAGTCTAAACAATATCGGCACTCGCCCAACCCAATGCTAAGCAAGGACCTCATCATCAGAATTACCTGAAAAACAACAACAGTCCACCGTCAGTGGCGAGTAACATAACTGTCCCACCCTAACGGGGATACACATGAACATAGCACAAATCAAATAACCAAATCAAACCAATAAACATCGACTCATGCGAATCATAACAAGAAATCATGCTTGACTCAACTAACTTTAACCAATCTTAACTTTGGCGCAATCATTCGCATACTAGACCGGACTATGCACGTACGAACGCATCATACGCATTCGAAATTTCTACTATGTCAGGATTGAGAATCTTACTCCCAAATCCCATGAAACCAATCTTACTAGAAATCCATATCCGAAGACAACATAGTAAGACCACCAACTATCCCAATACCGCGGATAGGATAGGGGCAACGTCTTAACCCAAAAACATAGAATCTTACTCTAAGTTTTAGGCGTCTAATAGCGAAATCATGCTAACTTTAACTTTAAAATCAAAGTTTACATTCTTAGTTAATTCTTAAGTTGCATCTTACGCCTTGACTCAAGAAATAACATGTAAACCAAACAATCTTACAACTTCTTATAACTTTCTTTAACCTTTTCTTTAACTTTCTTTAACTTTAAAGACTCAATCAAGAACTCTTAAAGAACCTTAAGGAACTCATCAAGAACTCATCCAAGATTCAAGATCTTCAATCAAGAACCCAATCAAGATTCAAGAACTTCAACCAAGAACTCATTCAAGAATCAAGAACTCAACCACACATCATCAAAATACACGCATAACACCATAGTTCAACACTTAAAATCATCAACTTCCTAATCTCCAAAATTCCTCAAACTTGAACATGAATAACATCAAACTTAATACTAACATATTCAATCATGAAATCATCATATTCAATCATAAAATCATCATAAAACCATCCCAAAATTTCAGATTATAAGATACATGTAAACATGGTTAAAAACATCAAATAGTCTAATTTAATCATCTAACTTACACTATGAAACATAGTATACCAAATTAGGTTGGATAAGCATGTTACTTTGACGAAGATTAACAAGATAAACACTTAAAAACTCGCTGCCCGGAAACTACCCAAACCACACGGCCAGCAACACGGACCACCACGAACACATGGCTTCAACCACTAGCACGAACCACCACCTTTGCACGGCTGTTGCTGCACGGCTGCCCTACACGAACACCACCACTTGACACGGCCACCACTTGACACGGCCTTCACGCACGACCACCACGAACCACCCACACGAACTAGTACCCAAAACCAACCCGAACTAGAAATCTTGATTGGAAATTAAGAGGTTTAGATTGTGTTTTGATACTTAAAGATCAATAGAGGTTGAATCTTTAAGTTTAGAGTTTGAATGGATGATGAACAAATGTGATGGATGATTAGCCAAAAATGGCGTGTGGCAAGGATGGCAAATGGAGGGAGTTTGTGTTTGATCTTTTGATGGCAAGTGTTTAAGATGGCAAAGGATGGCAAAATGAGATTTAAGCCTTACTAACTCCTTTATATATAGAGTTAGTTTAAGGTGTGAACATGAGGCAAGTGGAAAATCCTTGCCATGCACATAAGGGGGCCGGTTTCCTCAAGCCAAAATGGGCCAAATTGGGCTCTCGTGACTAATTGGGCTAATTTACAAAAATTGCATGATTAATCATGCTTAAATCGATTTAGCCCAAAAATATTAAATAACTAATTAGAAAATTAAATAATAAAATTCTAATTAATTAAATAATAATAAAATAAATAATAATCAATCCAAATTAAATAATTCGAATTTAATCGAAATTATTCACATAAAATAAAATAAATAGTTCAAAAAAATAAATTTGAACCATATATAAAATCACATAAATACACATAAATACATGACAAAAATACCTATAAAATCAGGGTCGTTACAATATACCTCTCTGTGGTCCCGGTAGTATTATTTTTTTGTTGAAAATGAATATTGTAATGTATTGAAATGAACATTGTAGTGTATAGAGATGAATATTGTATTGAAATGAATATTTTAATGTATTGAATACATTACAATATATGAATGAATATTCTTTGTTGAAAATGAATATTGTAGTGTATTAAAATAAATATTATATTGTATTGAATACATTACAATATATGAATGAATATTCTTTGTTGAAAATGAATATTGTAGTGTATTAAAATAAATATTATATTGTATTGAATACATTACAATATATGAATGAATATTGTTTACTGGAGATTAATATTATAGTGTATTGAAATAAATATTGTATTGTATTGAAATGAATATTGTAATGTATTAAATAGATTACAATATATGAATGAATATTATAGTGTATTAAAATGAATATTGTAGTGTATTAAAATGAACATTGTAGTGTATTGAAATGAATATTGTATAATAAATGAATATGCTTTGTTGGAAATGAATGTAGTAGTGTATTGAAATAAATATTGTAATGTATTGAATACATTATAATATATGAATGAATATAAATGAATATTGTAGTGTATTGCAATGAATATTGTATTGTATTGAAATGAATATAGGGTCCATTTACTAGAGCGAAAAATGTTTTCCCTGAAAACAGTTTTCCTATTTTACATCGTTTACTTTAGGTGAAAATAAAAAGTAAAACTTGTGAAAACATATTTTACACCCTATTGGAAATATTTTCCTCCAAATTTGGGAGTAAAACTTATTTTCTGTGCAAGTAAACAATGGAAACCTTCATGGAAAATCATTTTACATCGAAAATGTTTTACACCAAAGTAAACGAACCCATACTGTTTGTAGGAATGCATATGGAATTTGCTAAAATGATTCTGCAGTTTTAATCAACCCACCACCAGACACCACCTATGAACAACCACTGGGGAATGAATATGTATTACTAAAGAAATGAATGTACAATAGTGATAAATGAATATACAGTTTGAACAAATGAATATAAAATCTCTATTATATAAGCCAAGGGGGGAGCTATGGTGTCCCCCCTTTAAAAGTCTATCTTACCCCTCAAAATATTCTAAAATCTTAATTTTTATCACTCCTAATTATTAAGGAAATTTATTACAATTTTGGGACTTTTTAAAAGGAAAATTTGATGGGAATAATCCCAACTTTCACACGTCTGCTCATTTTCGTCCCTACTTTGGATTAACTCAATATAATCCAAAGTTGCACAACATCTTCTCAATTTGGTCCAACTTTCACACGTCTGCTCATTTTGGTCCCTAGTTTACCTTAAGTTACTTGATACAGCAAGTCAAAAATAGCATTGGGACCAAATTGAGAAGATGTTGTGCAACTTTGGATTATACTGAATTAATCAAAAGTATGACCAAAATGAGCATACGTGTGAAAGTTGGGATTATTCCCATCAAATTTTCCTTTTTAAAATGAAAATAGTACAAAATATAAACTATGAAAAAATAAAACAAAAATACTAAAATTAATATTTTTAAATTCTCTATAAATAGACATCCATATTGATATAGTTCATCAAATAAAAATTTTACATTTTGATTATCGTAAAAATTTGGTAGCCAATAGAATGTGGTAAATAAAACTTTTCTTTTGTTCACTGTTGTGGGATGATCAAATGAAAGGGGAAAAGTTTGTTTTTGATTATGTGAATGAGTGTGACTTTGACAGATTTTTCAATTTTCGAACAAATAACCTTTATTTTTTTGTTTGTTTCGATAGATTAATATATATATTTAAAATAAAATCGCACACAAAGTGTGCATAGAAGACTAGTATAATAGAGTATAACACAGGCGAGACCATGATGTAGATAACATGGTCCCGGGACCAGGGACCATGATATAACAGCTGAGTATTTCGAATTCAAACTTTGATTTATTTTTAAGGAAAATTAATACCAACAAGTAGTAGAACTAGAAAGTGGAAGGCCATCATCAACTCCAATCCAGACCACACCAAATTCCAGAACCACCAGTCCACCACTGCCACCACTATTCTCTTTCTCACACACCTACAGGTTTCTTCCGACATGGTAGGACCTTCGTTGGCTTCCAAAATCTTCTTTCTTTTCTCGATATCAATGTCAATCTTAGTCAATGGAGACGACAACAACCATGTATATTCTCCCTGCCATGATGCAAAAGTTCAAACAAGTGATGGATTCTCATTCGGTCTTGCTTTCTCTTCACGATCTTCATTCTACTTCAACAACAATGCCTCGATTCAGCTTTCTCCTTGTGATAGGCGTCTTTCTCTCTCCTCCGGTAACTCTCAAGTTGCGGTTTTCCGGCCTAAAGTTGACGAGATCACTCTTCTCACCATAAACACCACAACCTTTTCTCCGGTATACTTCCTAAATCTTTTTTTTTTCGGATTAGGGCTTTTTTTTTTCTTTTTTTTTTAGGTTTTGCTGCAAAATCTGACGAATTATTGTTGATTATGCTTTGTTTGTTCAATTAATTTGATGTCTATGCAATGTACTCCTCTGCTTGATTGCTGGTTTACTTGTTGAATCAGCTGTTCAGATTTTTTTCTAAAAAATTTTTAGTTTGTTTTTGCGTAATTAGGGTTTTTATACTTGGGCACTTGTTTGTCTTTGAATAAGAATAAATGGAATAAAACGGATTCATATTGGTATGATCGAATCCATCACCAGAAAAAAACGAGGGATCATTCCTTTTCCCGATATACGAAATATCCGATTTCACTAAATGGGTCCTTAGGAAATAGCGAATCATACCCTTTGTTCTTACTTCAACAAAGGAAGCGCGGTGAATTTTTTTAATAGCAGTTATTATACCTAAGATAGGCGAAGATAGGTTTTATTTAGAGTTTGGAGAGTGTTTTGTAAATCTCTGTTTCACCTGTGAACCTATTGCGTTAGCTTGAGAGTTGGGACTATAAAACTGAGAAGTGAGAAATTAATCTAAAATTGAAAGAACTTTCCGGGTGTGTTTTTTTTGTTGTTAATGGAAGACATGACCTTGGTGTTGTCTACTTGTCTAGAGGTAGATGTGTGTCACGACTATCAATTTAGTAAATCTTCCAATTTTTGGCTTTTGCACTTTAAATTATTATTGAAGACATCACCTCCACCCCACTCTTATCTACATTTTAGATGTTTTTACATTTAGAGGTTCTTGCATTTTAATCATAGAGATGAGAGTGTTGGCATCACAGTCATAATTTTGTATCAGGTGTTACAATGAACTTGAATGCTTAAATATTAGTTCACTCATGGAATCCCATATTCTTTTCCCTTTTTTGAGAGATGGGAGAGGGTTGGGCATTGAGATTTTACCAACATGTAGGAATTGTTAAGGTTGATGCATTCTCAAAAAGGGTGATAGTGATCACTAATTGTTGATAACTTGGTTTCCATCTGTTTATTGTGCAAGAGCCTTGCAGTTTTGCCTTCTCGGCAACTATGTGTTGTAATTTGCATGTCACAAACCAGTGTCTTATACAAAGATGTTCTTACTTTGGTTGCTGGTTTACATAATGTTTCAGAACATCAATTGATTTATCTTTTTTTCTTGTGTAAGTAATCACAAAGGGCTGGTGTGAGTAGAGTTTGATAATTAAGATAATTATGCTAGTTAGCGTACATAGTTTGTCATAACTACATGCTATTTTACCTCCAACTATTGTCTCATCGAATAGATATGGTTATAATGAATTATTCATTTTGTTTCTTATTTGGTCTCTTGTAGGGCTAAAATTCCTAAAGTTACATACTTGATATATGTGTGTGTGTGTGTGATTGTGTGTGTACAGTACCTCCATTTTGTTTTCGATGCATTTTGAATTTAGCACGATTCATCCGTTGTACTTTGACCTTTTTTATTTATTTATATTTATATATATATAAGAAAAATATATTCATGATGTTTCATCATAATGTGTAGTTTATTAGCATCTAATGTTTATAATTTTTGCATATGCATAGTTAAACTTACAAATAAGTTCAAATGTGTCTCAGAAAATGTTAGAAGTAAGAGGTTGCAACTTAAAAAAAAATGTTTTTCCTCCATTTTGAATTGTTTCAGCAAATGATTTTTATATCTCCCATAAAAAATACCAATTTGTTGCAATTATTAAACAACGGAGGAAGTAGTTTGTGTATTTATATTTTTCTTATGCATTAGTGTACTTATAAGGTTAAAGTGTAGTCAAATCGAGCAATCAAATTAGCTTTGATCAGATTAAGAACAAAGCAATATAGATCATATTAGAAATTCTTTTTGTTTGGTTGCACCAACCATTATAGTGGGTTGTTATAGGCCCTTGTCGTTCTCCAACTTTTTAATAGTTCAACTTGCTTGGAAGTTCAAAAGTTGGCTTTAATTTTTTAAAGTGAATCAACTTTAGCTGTAAATCTAGAAAAGAAGTCCAAAAGGCAAGGTATTAGTTGATACTCCCTCCGTTCCACATTGTTCTTTAATCTATTCGTTTTACTCTGTTCGAAAAAATTATTTAACAATTCACTTTATTCTAGTTTAGGAAATCTTTCTAATATTTTTTATTCAATATGGCCTACCAAAATGGGTTCGACCGGTTCACTACTCCTAATAAAAATCTCTGTTCCTATTTTATTTACTTTTTTGACCTGCTTTATATATTTTATTATTTTTCTTTAGTTTGTGTATCTATACAAAAACTATTTGGAACAGAGTGAGTAATTGGAAGCCTACCATAACTAAACGCATATTCTCCCAATGTGGTTTATGCATCAACTGTCTAAGCTAGTCTGAATAGCATTTATTTTGTTGAAAAAAGATGTTTTCTCTAGGGTTTGAGATTTTCTTGTCATTTGATGGGAGGAAGATATCAACGATCAAATTTGTGAACAAGGAAGTCTTAATTTCGAAATAATACAAATTTCTAGACTTCACAACCAAGCATACTAATAATATCCTCTAATTTTAATCATGGTACAAGTATGAAGTGGATAATTAGTCCAAACATACATAGTAACATTACATGCATTGGTGTAAAAGATGTTTCACAAACTTTGCTCCAAATTGACATAATTATCTGCAGTGTTGGACTCATTCTTGATTCCCTCTTATATTTAATGTGAGCCAAGAATGAATAACATCTTTATAGTGCACTTCCTAATCATTTTGTTCTTTCATTGAGGAGTTTTCCCACTTAATTAAACTCCTAGCCATCTACTCTTGTGTTCTGGTAAAGAAAGTTTGGAAGTGCTCTCTTATATGAAAATGAGGGGGAAATGCCTTGCAAAATATAAAGCTTGTTCATTTCTCCTATAAGTGGATCCTAGACTTGATTTATTAAAAAGTAAGAAAGAGACCCATGTGATCATTAAAAAGTAATATTGGTAATTTAATACTCAAATAATGCTCAAAAGTAAAATGGAACATCTTTAAAAAACATACCAAAAACGAAAGAGACCGGGGGGGGGGGGTATCATTTATAGATCCAAAAGTTACATCGTGAAGCAAAACCCTAATTTCTATGAATTGCAAATTTGCAATCCATAACTAAATAAATAGCAATTTAGAGTTCTAAACCCGTTAGCTTGATGCACTTGTCATTTATGATCTTTGCCCATCAAGGTGAAAAAGAAAGATGCTGCCAACCTCTCTTTTTCTTAGCTAAGCAATTCAAAAGTTTTTTTCCCCCTTTTTTATCATTTATGTTTTTAAACACCTAGCCTTTGAGAATTCTAGTGTAGTCTTATGACTACCGACTACCGTGGTGGATGGTTAGGATTGTGCAATTTTTGATTAATTTTTAATTCCTAAATCTAATTGAAAATCTTTTTTATATACTTTAATTAGATTTTTTTTTATTTTAGGAAAATTATTTTAGATTTTTTTTTAAATCAGTTTTTATTTTTGAAAAATCAGAAATTCTTTTCCTAAATTAAAAAATCTAATTAAAGTATTTTTAAAAAGATTTTAAATTAGATTTAGGAATTAAAAATAAATATAAAATCGTGCGATCCTAGCCATCCACTACTGTATAAGACTACACTAAAATCATCCCCTAGCCTTAGGATGTAGTGTTCCATGATTTAGTCTGTGATCAAGCTCTGACAACAGGATATTGGATAGCGTGTAAGGAGCTTGAGATGGTCCGCTCCTAAAGTAGTAAGACCTGAACTTGAATGAGTTTTAAGGATGATAACTTGCAATGTGGAGATGGATTATCACATTATATGATGGTTTGGTATTGTGTTTTGTCAAAAATAAGCAAGGTTATTTTTCTACACTAAGGTCTTAGGTATGCAACATCTGCCTAATTAGGTGGGGAACATGGCTGTCTATTTGTTGGTCAGGCTCAGGGTATGTAGAAGACTAACTTACATAAAGGAATGCGGTTTTGCAATTTTAGTTTGAATTTTGTTAGAGGAATGCGGTCGTGCTTTTTATAATGCTTTAAGCTGATGTAATAGGATGCAGGGCTGTCTTGCTCTGAAAATTATAAGGGGGTCCTATTCTAAAATAAATAGTAGGCCCTTATATTATTAAAATTAATAAATGCATAATATTAAGTGTGAAAACTAAAAAGTTGCACTTAAAAAGAAACGTAGAAAATATCACTTTGAAACTACACTATTTTTTATTGCTTATATATATGTGTGTGTGTGTGTGTGTATAGTTATTATACATTACTCAAATACATAATTAGTAACAAATATATTAAAATACTCCGTATAATATTAATTTCGTTAAATACGACTTGGAAAGATAGAAAATCCAACTCCATGTCAAAGTTGGATTTATTTCTCCAATTTTGTACAACATCCTCCTCTGACTCGATGTCGGATGCGGTTTTTTATTTTTCAATTTCGGTTTGGATTTTTCTTACTGATCAGATCGGACTGGGTACCGATCCGAATTATATTGACATCCCTAGTGTTGTTTAGATTTTTTTTGGAATTGTAGTTATGAAAATTTGTTTCGTACTCCATATTTTTTTAGGGAATGGAAAATATCATAGGAAATTTGGCAGAGTAAAGATTGTCCCAAAAGCTTAGGTAAAAGGGTCATATCTATATAAAAATGTGCTTGTCCTATTTTCCTTTTCCTTGGACTATTTGGGTTTAATTATGGATTAAAAAAATCTTTGTTAGGGTTGTAGGCTTATTTTCTTTTGTTTGGACTATTTGGGGCATTTTAAAAATATTTTGAAATGAATTTTGCTTTAGACCTAGACCAATTTTCAAACAATGTTTTGAAACACATCTTAGAAGACAACCTTAGCTCATTTTTTAAGGTTATGCCTATTGCTGCGAGATATTGTTAAATGATAAGACATATTGCATGGCAGGGACGAAAGAGCCAAATTTTAATGTCTACAATATGAAACAAATTTTATTTTTTATAACCTTTTTTTACCTCTATTTTCTTCTAATGTCTATTTTCCCCCCAGCTTTCTAGAACCAAATGAAAAGAATTTGCCTCAAAACTCAGATTTGAGATTATAAACTCATTCAGCTGTCCTCAAAAGTAAATCGGAACTTGATCACTGTCTTTCCCTGGAGATTTCATTGGTTGCTTAAATTTATCAATCTATATTCTATTTCTCTTCCATGTATTACATTTTTATGATTCATAAATTTGTTTTCCACTATTTTGGGATTTCACAGAAAACTTGTTCGTGCACGTGTAATGAACAATTGAACTCTTTATTCATTTTCTAAGCAAACATTTTTTTGAGATCAAAGCAAAACTTGGCAGCTCTTATTTGAGAAAACCTTATGAATGAGAGTTTGTAACCTTAATCCCTTAAAGAATGTTAACCTGATTGCCTGAGATCATATAAAAATCTGCTAGTTCAATTTTTAACCTGAATGGGTGATGCTGATATTTCAGGATTCAGCTGGTGGTTATATGGTGGCTTTTGCTGGCTCAAAATATGCTGCAAGATCTATTCCTACCTTTGTTGCTAATAACACCTATATAGTGACTAGTTTTACTTTGGTAAGAGTGCCAGAAAATTTTCAGTTTGCCTTTGTGCTATTAACACCATATAGTGCTCATAATTTGTTCTTATGAAACCAGATTCTAGACTTCAAGCATGGGCGGCTGCAAAATTTGTTTTGGAAAAAGGATGGTTGTGAATCATGTAAAGGCAAGTCGAAGTCTGTTTGCCTGAACAAACAAGATTGTGCATTCAAGATGAGTGACTGTAAGAGTCGAGGTGGTTCGTACGATTGCAGCCTTGGAATACAGTTGGCCTTTTCCGGTACTGACAAGCATTATACAGTTCTTAACTCTTGGTATGAAGTCGAGAACCTTCGCCAGTATTCTCTTTTTGGTCTGTATTCCAATTTGCGGAAGTCTGTCACCGATCGATTCAACAATTTCTTCTGATCCTGTTTTTCTGTCTCAGTTCATTCTCTGTATGTGGTTTTCTTGTGTTTGCGTTCGCACAATTTCTTCTTTCTTTGATCAGAGGGCAGTCTGTATTATGAAAAGCTGTATTATCTTTTGTTATGCGTCTGTTTTATTCTTTTAAAATAGTGTAAATTTCATATCAAATTATCTTACATCATTGATTATTGTGTACATTAAATCGTGTCACTATGACTTGTAATTTGGACCTTATGATTTATTTTGGGGTTAAAACAAATGTAAAACACCTTAGCAAGTTACAAGATGGCCTATGAGGATGATCCCTTGTCTCACAGTTCAACGAAGGAGTCCTTGGGGTGATGACTCGAACTCAACCTTCCCCCTCCCCCTCCCCCAGTATTTCCTGAGATAATAACTTTGAATGAGACTAGTACACTTTTCGGTCCAAAAAATGATGGACCATATTAGTTACATTTTTAAATCAAGCTAAGCGATGAAGACCTGAGGATTGATTCAATATCTTATATCTATACTATACCTTTAAAATGCGTGGTTTTTTACAATGAAGATTTCGTCATGTGTCTCTCATCTCCTATGTTACTTGTTGCCATCTATTTTTTTTTTTATTACTAGGGTTTTGCTATTTATAGCCCTAAGGAGTAAGGCTATGCATAAGAATTAACAAATGCATTAAAAGTTAAAATTTACATTTAATGTGTAAAAAATCATTGAAAAGTGAAATAAATATATTTTATTTATTTATTATATGAAAATATTGCATAGAAAATTGAAATATGTATTTAATATATGAAAAGAATTTCACATTTCAATGGAAAATTTTCATATAATCATTGTGAAAAACAAATTTCAATGTATTTTTCACATTAATTAATGCATTTACTAATTCTTATGCATAACCCTTAGGCCTATGAATATCAAAACCCTTAACTTAAAATAAAACATCCTTGTATACACATCTGCCCAAAAAGTTATTTTAACTTGCAACTTGTTTAGCATTGGCCCCGGTATCGAGGTACATGCGCCCCGTACCGGGGTTTGTGCAAAGCCCCCCAAAATCTGCTTCGAAGCTCGCCGAAACTTGATACAACTTCTCCTAAGTGCGACTTGACCCAATTTGATGATTTCTGGTCTTCTTAGAGCGCTTTTTGGCCAATTCCTGCCAAGAACGAGGAAAACAACAAAAACACTCCAAACAACCCAATTAGCAATAAAACGGCTCCTAAGAGTACAAATTATTTTATAAAATCACAGAAAAACATCGGGAAACTTGATACAACTTCTCCTAAGTGCGACTTGACCCAATTTGATGATTTCTGGTCTTCTTAGAGCGTTTTTTGGCCAATTCCTGCCAAGAACGAGGAAAACAACAAAAACACTCCAAACAACCCAATTAGCAATAAAACGGCTCCTAAGAGTACAAATTATTTTATAAAATCACAGAAAAACATCAGGAAAAATACAAATAAAATAAATTTATCACATACGGAATATCATACTCCGTAACAAAATGGACGAGTTGAGAGAAAACATAAGCATATCTTAAATGTTGCACGGGCATTGCGTTTTCAATCAAACCTGCCTATTTATTTTTGGGGAGAATGTGTTCTTGTTGCTGCTCACATAATTAATCGTACTCCTACCCCTCTCTTACAAAATAAAACCCCTTTCGAAATTTTGTTTGCCAAATCTCCATCTTTGGATGCCCTTCGAACCTTTGGTTGCTTGTGTTTTGCTCATAATCAGAAAACTATGGGAGATAAATTTGCAAGTCGTAGTCGAAAATGTGTATTTGTTGGATACCCGTTTGGAAAAAAGGGGTGGAGGTTGTATGACTTGGACACAAAGGAATTTTTTGTATCTCGGGATGTCAAATTTATTGAGGAAGTATTTCCATTCCAGAGTCTGGAAGATGTGAACATCACGTCTACTGAAAACACAGCTCAAGAAATTCATGAAGATTTTGCGGAAATAATTTTGGAGGATGATGATACAATTGTTGAACCCTTGGTAGACACTCATGTCCATTCTGATGTTGATCCAACGCCCAACCCAAATACCAATGGGACTGGCCAACAACTTATAATTGGGTCTTCTTCAACCGATCCATCTAGCCCAACATCTAATAGGGCCTCTCCCACAACCGATGATGGGTCTCATGAGCAACAAATGGGTCGCGGGTTTCGAGAAAAATTTCCAAGTGTCAAAGTTACGGGATTATGTGACACATTCGGTTTTTGCTAAAAGTTCGGTCTCCTCCTCTTCTTGTTCCAATCACTCCTCAGGTACACCTTATCCTTTAGCACATTATATTAATTGTGACAATTTTTCTGAAAATTATCGGAGATTTCTTGCAGCCATTGTTAAAGGAAATGATCCTAAAACTTTTAAAGAAGCAATGAAGTTTGCAGGGCGGCGACAATCAATGCATGAGGAAATTCAGGCTCTTGAGAACAATGGCACATGGACTTTGGAACATCTTCCTCCTGGAAAACGAGCTCTTGGTAGTCAATGGGTGTATAAGACCAAATATTTGTCAAATGGGGATGTAGAACGTCTCAAATCTCGCTTGGTAGTGTTGGGAAATCACCAACAAGAGGGTATTGATTACAAAGAAACATTTGCTCCGGTCGCCAAAATGACTACAGTTCGTGCTTTTCTAGCAGTAGCAGTTTCCAAAAATTGGGAACTGCATCAAATGGATGTCCATAATGCTTTTTTACATGGTGACTTAGAAGAAGAGGTCTATATGAAATTTCCACCTGGATTTGAAGCTTCAGATCCATCTTTGGTGTGTCGGTTACGCAAGTCGTTGTATGGCTTGAAATAGGCTCCGAGGTGTTGATTTGAAAAATTAGTATCAGCTTTGAAAGGATATGGTTTCCTTCAATCCTACTCTGATTACTCTCTTTTCACATACACTAACGGCAATATTCAGATTAATGTTTTAGTATATGTGGATGATCTTATCATTTCTAGGAATAATTCCGCTGCACTCAACATTTTTAAGGCTTATCTCGGTGATTGTTTCAAAATGAAAGATCTTGGTAGTCTTAAATATTTTTTGGGTATTGAGGTAGCACGTAGCTCATCTGGATTATTTTTATGCCAACGAAAGTACACTTTGGATATTATTTCTGAAACAGGTATGTTGGGAGGAAAACCGATTGGGTTTCCCATTGAACAAAATCATCAGATAGGTCTTGCAACTGGTGAATTATTAAAGGAATCAGAATCATATCGACGTCTTGTGGGTCGTCTGATTTATCTTACGGTCACTCGGCCAGATTTAGCCTACTTGGTTCATATTTTGTCTCAATTTATGCAAGCACCTCGCATGGAGCATTGGGAAGCAGCTATTCGGGTTGTTTGTTATTTGAAAGGGACTCCTGGTCAGGGCATTTTACTTCGTGCAGACAGTGAGTTGAGATTAGAAGGTTGGTGTGACTCCGATTGGGCGGCATGTCCTCTTACTCGTCGTTCCCTGACAGGTTGGCTCATGTTTCTTGGACAATCCCCGATTTCTTGGAAAACAAAGAAACAACATACAGTTTCACGTTCTTCCGCTGAAGCAGAGTATAGGTCTTTGGCTGCAATCACATGTGAATTAAAGTGGCTCAAAGGTCTGTTGTTGAGCTTAGGGGTTCATCACCCGAAGGCGATAAAATTGTTTTGTGATAGTGAGTCAGCGTTACATATCGCGAAGAATCCAATTTTTCATGAGCGAACTAAACACATCGAGATTGATTGTCATTTTGTTCGTGATGCTATCAATGAAGGTTTAATTTTTCCTTTCCATGTGTCTACACCATCTCAGTTGGCAGATATTTTCACTAAGGCTCTCGAGAAGACTCAGTTTGATCATCTGCTTTCCAAGTTGGGCATTTTTGACACTCATGCTCCAACTTGAGGGGGGTATTGAGATATATTTAGGAAAATAATAATAATATCTAATAATAATATATCTTCCATATGTTTAGGAAATTATTGTTAGGCAATAAAATATTGTTAGGCAATTTAGATCCGTTTATTTAGGTTTTATGGTAATCTTCCAAGCATGATTTTTTGTACCTATATATATTTGGACTTGGTGTTGGTTTTAACCAAGTTTTTGGGGATTCTTCTTCTTCAACTCAGTCCCATTATCACTTTGAACTACTTTGATTGTGTGAGAGAATTGTCTATCAACCATAGACACAAAAGCCATAAACATTTGAAATACTTCTAATTTGTCAATCAACAAATAGATCCAAACCGCTCTCGAAAAATCATCAACTATTGTCAAAAAATAACGGGCCCCACATGAAGAAACATGTCGATATGGACACCACAAATCACAATGTATTTTTTCAAATATTCTAGAGGATCTATTATTACTCAAAGGAAATCGATCTCTTGAGTGCTTAGCACGCAGACATACTTCACATCCCTTATTTAAATGATGTTTATTATTATTGGCATGAGGAATCAACTTAACTATTTTTTCGGAAGGATGACCAAGCCGACGATGCCACAACTCCAAATTGGATGTAGCTTCAATAGTAGACACAAATTTTGGCTTACTAAAATAGTAGAGTCCGTCTCTCCTAATTCCCGTTCCAATCAGCTCCTTCGCTCAGTCCTGTATAGCACAAGTATGAGAATCAAATTGTACAATGGTCTGTAAATCATCATTAAGTTTAGAAATTGAAAGTAAATTGCAGCTTAAATTCGGAACATAAAGTACTCTGATGAGAGTGATTTTATCCGACAATCGAACGGAGCCCACCAAAGTAGCGACAACTGGGCATTTGATTGTTTGTACGTTAAATAACCACGTGTTTTCTCCTGTAACATGGTGAGTTGCACCAGTATCAATAATCCAAGAGGAGGCATCAAACTTGTTGTTCATTGTATTTTCGGGAATCGTAGCATCACCGATAACACCCGAGATGACTTTCTTTTGCTCCTGCGTGAGTAATTGTCTCGTGACTGAAATATTAGCACTAAATGACGAAGAAGACAAGCTTGCGGCGGCATTAGTACGAACTTGCCCCTGTCTTACGATGTCCTTCTTATTCTTAGGCCAACAATTAGGATAGTCCACGAGATAATAGCAACTACTTTCTGGATGACCCTGTTTCTTACAATGACCGCACATTATCGACGCCCAACAGCGGGAAGCCTCATGCCCAGTTTTCTTGCACAGCTGACATAGACGCTGGTAAGACCAACAACCCCGACTACAGTCAGACCCGGTACGGACGACCCCTACTGCCTCAGATTGCGTGAAGTCAGAAGGTTTCTTGAAGATACAAACAGGTTCTTGTTCTACCAATTCATATGTTCTATCAAGACTTGGGAGTGGATCAAGTGATAGCAAGTTTGTATATAAAGAGGAATGTTCTTGATGTAACCCCATTAGAGGGTCACTGGCAGCTTATGGAAAAAAAAAATTCTGGCTGTGATACCATGAAGAAGAAGAATCCCCAAAAACTTGGTTAAAACCAACACCAAGTCCAAATATATATAGGTACAAAAAATCATGCTTGGAAGATTACCGTAAAACCTAAATAAACGGATCTAAATTGCCTAACAATATTTTATTGCCTAACAATAATTTCCTAAACATATGGAAGATATATTATTATTAGATATTATTATTATTATTTTCCTAAATATATCTCAATAACAAATTATTTTATAAAATCACAGAAAAACATCGGGAAAAATACAAATAAAATAAACTTATCACATACGGAATATCATTTATCTTAGGGCAATATATTATTTATAAAGGGTGAAAATCAGTTAAAAGCCATAGAATTTGTAGGGTGAAAATTGTTCATGGTTCGATCCTTCTGTGTTTGTAGGACGGGAAGCCCGCATAGAGCGTGTATATCTTCCGGAAATCTATCTAATATCGAACAAGCCTTATTAAGAAGCTAATCCATGTTCAAAGGTGAACTTCGACTTCTGGTGCAATGACACGGAATGTTGTCAAGCATCCTTGACGTGCGAGCTAAGATTTTCACTAACGTCAACTAGCCTTCCTCAATTTTTGATCATTACAAACATGATATTCATGTGAGAAGATCCAAAAGTTGAAGCTTGATATACAGTCTTATAGAATGCATATTAGAGAAGATCAAGTTGTAGTGTAGGGTCGATGAAATGCACATTGCAACTGAGAAATCGTGAGTTCAAATGTCACCAATAAACGTAAGGACCATGAGCTCGATAGTTGATATTCATGTGAGAGTAGGCGTGCAATGACACCCACTAACATTAGGAAAAATAATTACAGGTTAGTCAATAGATAGCAAAAGGCAGAATAGGCAAACGGAAAATTTCCAGGTACTAATAAAAAATATGTATCTCACAAAACATCACCATAAGTGAATGACATTTTGTAATTTTATAAAAAATACGGAGTACATATTTTTAAAATATCTATTTTTTTCAACCATACATATTACCCTTAATTTTATTTAAAATTACGTAAAATAACATTGTAGTGTAATTTGTATCTCACTAAAAATTAACTGGAAATAACGCTCTCCAATTCTTCATTGCTTAATTGCTCTCATTCAGAAATAGAAATCAAAAACAAAACTTGATAGTGAAGCTTTTGGTTTTCGTCCTCGGTCTGCATTTCAGTCGTCCTTGGTCGGATCTGGTAACTCTCTCGTGCCTTTTTTTTTCTTTTTTTTAATTTATTTTCATGGTATTTGGTTAATCTCTTTTGCTTATGATTTTATTGTTTCCATTCAATTTTCCCCAATTTAATTTTTGACATTTCTTTCTTGCCTCTCTAATTCATATGAACAAAGTTAAGCCTCTGAGCTTTCTTATACAAATTTGAAAAAAAAAGTAATCAGTTATTACGCTGCAACCCCTTCTCTTTCTTCCACCTTCTCCCTATCTCTCTCCTCCATTGAAGTGTACACCAAGATCTGCATCGAAGTGGCATTTCTGCTTCCTCTCCTCCATTGAAGTAGCTTCTGAGGTAAGATACATTTAATTTTTATCATCGAAAATCAGTTACCTGATTTAGGTTTTAGTTTGATACTGTATTTGATTGATTGTCTGATGGTCAATTATGATTCTTCTAAAATGAAATATTGAATAATGGGTTATAAACTTATAATTGCTGAAGTTAGGGAAGATCGTAACAAGCGATGGTGCTTATTTTTAATTCTTTTTTGGATTCATTGCTGTTTTTCGCTGTGGTCTTACTAGAAGAAAAATCATTTAGCGCAACAAAGTTTTCGCAGCGACATTATTGTCGTTGCTAAAAATGAGCTTTAGCAACGACAATAGTTGCACTGAGTCGGAAACGGGTTCGGAAATGAATATGGATACGGGGACCGGAAAAGGCAATCTAAAAAAATAATGTTAACGGGTACGGCAAATTATAACATGAAGAATCAGAATCGTCCCCAATACAGGGACAAATCGGGTTCGGTGACAGCTACCCATATACATACGACATTGTTGCTAAAAAAAAATTCATGTCCCTCCAACAATTTATATGGGCGGCATGTTCTGAAAATTGGGACCTTTTATATGGGCGACAATTTTTTTTTCCACGCATTTCAAGGGAGTGATTTAAAGGTGTAAACGAATAAATTGATAAAAAAATATTTAAAATTAGTAATTTATGATCTCAATCTTACTTGTATTAAAACCATTTTGTTTAATTTGTTCGTTTACACCTTTAAATTGCTTCCTTGAAATACGTGAAAAATAACTTATTGTCAGAATTATGTTACGGAGTGAGTATTATAAGTTTACAAGGCCTTTTTCGTTGCAGATATTTAAATAGGTCTTTTGCAACGACTTTTGTCGTTGCTAAACTGTGTTATTTATTGCAACTACAATTTCGTTGCCAAAAATTAATTTTTTTATTAAAAAAAATCTGTTTATGTTTTTGGGAAAGGAATCAGTTTATGTCATTTAAACAAGTTAGAAAAAAAAATCATTTACGTTCCAGTTCTCCACCTTCAACGCAACACAGCAATTCGTTGATCATCCTTCTCGCCGGTCACCAGTTCATCGTCGGCAGGACGCCACCACTCCGTTTCTGACTCCGGCCATCTGATTTTCATTGACCCACTCAATTGAGGTAATTTTGTTTTAGGTTTTTTTTTCCTCCAAGATTGAAATCTGTTTTATTTTAGATTTATACTTTTTTGTTTTTCAATTTTGAGATTTAGATGTTATAAACTGATTTTAGTTTTTTGAATTTATACCCAAAATATAAACTGATTTTTTTAGGTTTGTGCATGATTGTGAATTGCGTGAATGTGTTTTTCAATTGCGTGAATTAGTGTTTGTTACTGGATTGCTTCTTCTTGCTTGTTGCTGCTGAATTGCTTTGTTTTTTGGCTGAACTGATATATGTTGGTTTTATCTTACTACTTGTTGCTGCTGAATTGCTGCTTCTTTGCTTTTTTTTTCTTCCTGAATTGATGTATGTTGCTGGGTAGGTCATTTTTTTTGAATTGATATATGTTGCTGAATTGCTGCTTGTTTTTAATATTAGGGGTGGGAATGTTTTGTTGGGTCACTTTTTTTTTGGGTTGGCAAAAGTAATTTCATGGGGTCAAAAATTGATAAAGTAGAAACCCATCATCAACAATTAATGCATTGTCAAAATATGGCAATGACCACATTATTATGTATTGTCAAAACTTTTTATACTTTTTAATTTGCTTGTTGATTAATTTGCCTGTTATAACTATATCCCTTCATATAAGATGAAGTTGATTAATACTATTAAAACTTCATCTTATGGGCAAATAACTATGAATACATGAACTTTAGGCAAATAACTATGAAAATTAATGAATACTAAAAAATCTCTTCATATAAGATGATTTATAGTTTTTGCCTATATGATTAATCAACTTTTATTCATACTATAATGAAGGATTTTAAACTTCATGTATTCGCAAATTGTTGTTAAACTTTTTAAACTTTTTATATGTATTCACACGTCATATAAGATGAAGTTTCATGATAAAATGGAAGTTTCATATTCATAAATGATAGCCTTAAAAAGGACTAAAGATGACGACTAATACATGATAAATGGAAATGGCATAAGATGATGGCTTATAATGAATTTGTAATGCAAAACATATATGTTAATTTTGAGATAGTTAGCAAATATAATTTTGGTTTGAAATTGGTATTTACTCTCTTATTTATGTATGATAGTACAAATATGAAATTTCTTTTGAAAGGATAAACATAAATAGCAATTTGAGATAGTTAGCAAAGCCTTAAAAAGGAGATAATTCCTTTGGCAGAAGAATTGAACGGACCCTACTAAATTGAGATTAATACTTAATGGAGGGGTTAGTACTTAATTAATCAAAGCTTATATGATAACGACACATTGTAGTTAGCTGGAAATGGCATAAGATGGAATAAGATGATGGCTAATACATGGTAATTGGAAATGGCATAAGATGACGACTAATGTACTTGAATGCAAAACATATATATGTACTGTATATGCTAAGTATTTTTCAAATGTAATAATTGGTAATATTAGACTGGGAAGCTCAGACTCGGCTACTACCCCAGCGTACCGGTGTCGACACGGTGGCTCGCGGGTACCGGTACGGAATCCAGACGGGACGCGGGGAGGAGAAAGTGGAATCGGCCATTTTGGGCGCATAACCCGATACCACCGCAACAGGCATTAGAAAGAGAGAAAAAATGAGAGATACAAAATACTAGTACAGAGTAGCGGTGCTTGGGAGAGTCGACCACTGCCATTGATGAATTGAAAAGAAAAATAGAGGAAGAGGGAGAAGAAAAAGAGAAGGCAAAGTCTCTGTAAAATGTTTGGCCTTTACTTTTTTAATACTTATATGTTTCTCTCTTCTCTCACAATCCCACGTGATTCATCTTCAAAAATGATGACAGCTGTCTTTACTTATCCTTTTTACTTGTTTGCTCTCCTCAAATTCTATCCTCACATTGTTTTATTTTATTTTATTTTATTTTTTGTTACAGTACCTTTATTTATTTTTAACTTGGGCCTCCTTTTTCTTTTTTGGCCTTTTACTTTATTAATAATGGGCTTAATAGACCATCTCTTAATACAACTGTTACATATAGAATTACAACCCATATAAATATGAATTAAAATACCCCGTGTCCCCGAGTCCATATTCAAAATTTGGACTCTTTCAAAACGAGTCCATGAATCCTTAAACTCATAACTTCAAAGGTCCGACACTCGGACACGTATCTGAGTCCAACACCCGTACCCGAGTCCGAGCATCCTAGATATTAGATAATTTGCAATAATATCCTTATTCATAGTAGGAATATAATCTAGGAAAAATTAGAAATAACCCCTTAACATTTTCATGATTTTAACAATTACCCCCTTGTTTTTATTTTTATAAATTTAACCACCTAACATTTAGCTCCATTAAGCAAATCACCCCCAAATTAGAATATTCCGTTAAATTTAACGGAATATTAACTTTGAATTGTTAATTAACAACTCAAAACATAATTAACACACTAATTAACACGGATTGTCAATACACTAATCGTTGTCATTAATACATTATATCCATCTTCTTTTTCTCTCCTCTGACCACCCCCTTGCCACCACCACCACCATCTCCTCCTCATCCTCCATTGTCTTTATCTCTCCTTTGACCACCCCTACCACCAGTGTTTGAAAAGGCGCGCCTGAGGCGCGCATAGGCGCTAAGGCGCAAGGGGGTAAGCGCCTAAATTGTTCAAGGCGAGGCGCTTGTGGCTAGGCGCACTGAGGCGCACCATAAGGCGCATTAAGGCGCATTTATGTTTTTTCCCCAGATTTTTTCCAGCCTTTTTCCTCTTACTTCTTAGGTGCGCCTCACTTCAATGAGGCGCGCCTAAGGCTCTAGGAAATCCTATCGCCTTAGTGCGCCTTACGCTTTTTCATACATTGCCTACCACCACCACCACCATCACCATCATTTTCTTTCTCTCTCCTCTGAGCACCCCCTGCTGCTACCACCACCTTATTATCTGAACCCCAACCACCCTACCACAACCACCAAACCCAAGCCAAACCGACCCCGGCCAAATCAAACCCACCTCACCCCCAATTCGAACCACCCCACCAGTAATTTAGCCCACCCGCTACAAATTTGAACCATCCCACCACCAATTTAGCCCACCACACTACGAATTCGAACCATTCACCACCAATTCAACCCTCCCCACTACCAATACAAACCACCCCACCATCGATTCGACCCACCCCACCATCAATTTTACTCTTTCGAGATCAATACAGGTTCATATTAAACCACCATAGATTGAATGAAATGAAAATTAATTTGAAGGGATTAATTGCTTGGTTGAGTTACAGTGGAAGAGAGAGAGAGATTTAGGTCTTTTGAGAGGGACAAACGAGCAAGAAAGAAGTGAAATTGGGAGAGGAGGAGGGTGATGAAGTGGTGGTGGTGGTGGCTTGGTTAAAGGAGATAGTTGTGGTGGTGGTTAGACCGTTAGAGATGGTGAAATGAAAAAGACGATAGATGAATGAATGATTAGGGAGAAAGGTGAGGGTTTGATTCGTAAAAAATGGTCCTCAATGTTAGATTTTAACAGATTTTGGTGATTGGGAGTGATTTGCTAAACGGAGAAAAATGTAGGGGTTAAATTTAAAAAACTAAAAACAAGGGGGTAATTGCTAAAAACGTGAAAAGGTTAGGGGGTTATTTCTAATTTTTCCTATAATCTAACATATTAAGATGGTTGGAAGAGGAGGAGGAAATATATGTGGAGTTTTGCTTGTGTGGGTGTTTTTTTTTTCCCCGTATTTCTTTATAATTTTCGTAAGAATTATCAATTTTTTGGAAAATTCAAGGGGAGAAAAGGGTAACCGTGTAAGTTATTCAACAAAGATATGTTCATTGCTCAACTACAATTCACCTTCATATCTGCTATTGATGTTACTCCAATATATATAGATTGAAATTCAGCATATAGCCAGTTAAATAAACATTTTCGACATAGCAAACAAGGAAAATTGTATTGATGGTAGATCTGTTATGATTTAATCAGTTCAAAATTTGTTACGAGTTAATATAGGGCGATTATCATATTAAAGATTGTCATTTCTCATTTGGCATTTTTTAAATAATTTTCAGCTTTTTTCAATAATCGAGTTTCGAGCCCGGCTCGAGTTTTAGCCAATTTTGAGTCGAGCTCGGAAAAAAAATAACAAGTCAGAGTTTGAGCTTGCTTTTTGGAACTCTTGAGTTTTCGAGCTCGAGCATTTCTTAACGAGTTCGAGTCGTGTTCAACGATACTCGAGCTCGTAATCAACCCTAGTTTGAATATTCATTTTGGTTCAGTTTTCTGAATAATTTTTTGAATAATTTTCTGGTGTAGTTTTGGGATTATTTTTGTTGAGAATTTATTTATTCATGTAATTTTCATTTTTCTGATTTTTCATCTGTAATTTCTGGACAGAATATATTTGCTAATTTATTATTATTATTATTATTATTATTATTATCATTATTATTATTATTATTATTATTATTATTATTATTTGCTTTTGAATGTAAAACTACCATTTTTGGAATTTCTTGTGTAAAAGTTTAAGTAGTACAAATTTATATTGTAATGATTGTATTATAAGATCTATCCTAATGTCCTACTTAATTACTCGGTACCCTCATTTTTTCAAATCCTGTGTCCGCTGAGGACAGGCTTGAGAATGATGCTCCTTATATTGCTATCTTAATGCAAGAAATAGAATATCTAATTTAAAATTTTAAAAGCTTCTTGATATGGAATTTAAAGTTTGTACGTGGATGTATTATTGATTTCTGTTTATAATTTGAATCCTATGGGGAGGGATTTTTAAGTTGAGGAATTTGTTGTTTGTATTTCTGTTAATTTTATTTCTTGATGGTTTTTGGCTTTCCAGATAAGCATCATGTATAATAATGTGGGAGCTCAACGACCAGGCCAACAGCCACCCTTTCCTCCCCAAGCTAATCCATTTGGAACTGCATTTTCTGGCGCTGGTTCTGGGTTGCTGCGTGGTGGATTGAGTGCATATGGAGAGAAAATACTTGGTTCGAGTTCCGAGTATGTGCAAAGCAATGTAAGTAATAATTTTCTGGCATTTTAAGATCTCTAATGGTTGTATCGTATGGGTACTTCATATGGGTTCCTGAACCCGATCCGTCCCGATATTGGGGACGATTCCGATTCTTCATGTTATAATTGGCCGTACCCATTAACATTATTTTTATCGTTTTCAATCCTTGTATTTGTATTCGTTTCCGACCATGTTTTTGACTCAGTGCAGCCTAGATATTATCCTGTTAGTCTGCCACTATGTATAATGTTTATGATGTGTATTAGTCTTAAGTTGTCATCCAGGTTTCTTGAGCTTTATTTCAATTCATGGCTGCAAAATTGTTAATTTGCTTTAGGTAATTTTTCTTGTTTCTGGAATTGTTTTTGAATGAGCTTGAGAATGATGGTGAAGTTAGGATAACTTTTCGATAATACCCTTTTCATCTATTGTTCTATTTTATTGTGAGCTCATTGTCCTTTGACCTCTCAATTATAGAGTTGTGTATATTACCATACTGTCAGTAAATAAATGTTAACACACTTGTATTTTATGCACGAGAATGATTTTCTGCAAGTATTTATAACCATATTTCCCTGAATGCTTGGATCAACTTGTCTTAAACTTATTGGGTTTTGTTCTAAAATTTTATTAGGATGGCTATTGGCCTATTGCTACATGACTATCCTGAGTCTTGACTTCTTATGGGTTTATAATCTATCCCTACTAATTGCCATTGCTTAAAATTTTTCTTCTCTTGTACATTTTTGGCCTAATGGTTAACATTTTTGGCCTAATGATGAACATTTTTCTAGTATCATTAGTTGAAACTCTGTTGTGTGGGTCATCCTTGCATGTTGTAGTAATTGATTGTTGTCGGAGGCACTGGATATCGGATTGAAGAACTTCCACTCTTAATTGATGTGTTTATGAAATTCAACAGATAAGCAGGTATTTTGCTGACCCACAGTATTATTTCCAAGTGAATGATGACTATGTGAGGAACAAGTTGAAGGTTGTTCTGTTTCCTTTTCTTCATCGGGTAAGTGTTTAATACCATGGTTCTTTTATTGTCCTGTCAATATCCTAAAATTTTCCTTTTGTTTCAGCAATATAATAAATATTCTATTCCTCTTGACATCTTATGTTATTGTAGGGGCACTGGACTAGGATAACTGAACCTATGGCAGGAAAAATCTCCTATAAACCCCCAATTTATGACATTAATGCCCCGGATCTTTACATTCCTATGATGGCGTTTCTTTCCTACGTTATGCTTGCTGGACTTGCCTTGGGGCTGAATGGAAAGTAAGTTTTTTTTGCTTAGTTAAGCCTGGTTGGATCAAATATCATATGTTATTCTATGTTTTGACTCTCAATGAATATGATATCATGATCTGTGATCCATAGTCAAATTATTCCCCGTGTCCCTTTTTCTTTGCCCCTTTGGAATTTTGCACATCTTTTCAGGTTAGTGATAAGTAGAGAGAAAGATCATAGTATTGGCATGGGTCCCACCATGTAGAAAAAAAAGTAGAATGAAATTTTCTTCCATATAAATGAAGTAAAGAATTAAGATAGCTCATAAAGAAAAATGATACATGGATTAGGGGATGAAGGAATTCATATCGTGTAGGATAGGGGTTCTTGTGCATTCTGTGAGCTGTAAGCTATACTTATGGGCTGGTCGTTTCCTGTTATGGTGGCCAAAATCTTGCCTGACATAAAAGAAGCTTGATAGGCTTGATAATTGTCATTGGTGAGGACTACCGAGTTTTGAAAGGGGAACAAGATGAATGCTTTTGCCTGAAACATCTCTTGGTTAAACCAAATTGAACAAACAAGTAACATAACTGTGGAGCTTGAAGGTATCTTCTAAATATGGATTTTGGGACTAGTTTTCTTTGTACTTTTTGAAGTTGACTGCCTGTATTCTTGATCGTAATAGAGGCGGGAGGCCTACTACTGTTCAGCTATGTTACTCGGACTCTTTGTTTCACCCCAAGTACCAGTGTCGGACATTTGATCCTTGGATATTAGTATGACACTTTGACACTTCATTTTGAACCAAAAACATTCATATTTTTCATAAATTTTCCGTGTCTTGACACTTGGACACAGATCCTTGTCTGATACTTCCAGCAGAGTTCAAGTAACATAGCTGTTCAGTTTATGGATCTTAAATAATGCTAACTAGTAAAGAATGTTTTCCTGGGCATTTCTATGTTTATGAAGTTTCTGATTCTCATCATTACACTAAAATTAGCTACTTGTTTCACTAAATCATCTAGGTTTACTCCAGAGACCGTAAATTGGCTGCTCATGAAAGGTTTGGTAGGCTGGTTTCTTGAAGTTTCACTTCTGAAATTGACATTAATCTCACTCAGCAGTGGAGAAACGCCATTGTTGGACATCGTGGCATACGCTGGCTATGCATTTACTGGTATCTCTTTGGCTCTCTTTGGAAGATTATTGTGGAGACATTCTTATTATGTCTTGTTAATCTGGAGCTGCATTTGCATGGGTGTCTTCTTGGTGAAGACAATGAAAAGAGTTTTGTATGCAGAGGTGAGGAGTTATGACTCAGGCAAGCATCATGTACTCTTGCTTTTGAATGCGTTGGCTCAGTTTCCACTCTTCTTGTGGCTTGGCAACATTACTGTGAATTGGCTATTTTAGCCCTCGAGTGTGTTTTTGGTTGATGTATAGCTTTTAGATGATTAACTGGCTCCCGTTTGAAGACTTTGTATCGGTTCTAGGGTGCGTATTTGAACTACGTGGTCCGAAGTCCGAACCATATATTATATTGTCAGGATAATATAGAAGATATTCATCGTTCATAGGATTGAAATTGTAACCTCACCTTAATGATATATTGGTGAATTTTGGTAATTCAAGACTAGTTTTGGTTTTCGTATGCAGTTGAATTTTTAAAAATTTACTGCTTGCAAATTGCAATAGGTTCCTTTTTTCTGATTTGATAGAGCAATACATACCTTTTCGTTCATAGGATTCAAAAGTTTTACTGTGGGGGTTGCAAATTTTTTTACCGCAGTGCACATTGACCTATTTAATGTGTAACATATGAGTTAATTATTCATCTCCATGAGCTAAACTTTTTTGTTTTTGGATTTGATAGAATGAGCTAAACTCTTTTTTTTTTTTTGAAAGAGTGAGCTAAACTTATTGTTGGTCATAGAGGGCTAAAAAATAGCTAACAGATTTTTATCAATGACTATGTACTCCATTCTTCAACAGAATTGATTTTTATGGACAATTTTGACCCATCGAGGCACAAATGTGCGCCCCATTGATATCTCTAATTATATGGGTGTACCGGCATGTATTCATAGAAAAAGATTAAAAAGATAGCCCTAAACTTCTTATATATGAATTGTATGGGGCCTATCGGTACACCGACAAGTCCACTCTACTGACGTCCTAGCCAAGATGTCAACCACCAGCACCTAGCGGTGTCGGCAACCAGGTGTCACGACCGCCAGCCTATAATCCACGCCTGCGAAGGCACCCACACGTTGCCGGACCCAGGAGCTGCCAGCCTATAACTGGCAGCTATTAAAAGCCAAAGGGAATCTTTTAGCAGTGGACCCAGTACATCACGTGGCGCCCATTTAGGGCACCACTCAAGTGCACACGCCCCACTCACTAACAAACTAACTCAACCTATGAGGGACTCACACGTGGCGACCCACTCAGAGTTATAACTAACTCTGAGCACACGATCTACATGACCAGTCCCCATGGGACACGTGTCCCTGCCAGCCTCCATATAGGCCGGCAGGGTGTTAAACCTCTCTCTTATAAATAGGGGATGATCTCACCATAAAAAGGTACATACTCTTTCACCTACAAACTCTCTCTCTCTCTTCCTCTCTCTTATTGAATCCCATTGCTGACTTAAGCATCGGAGGGTCTTTCCCCGGAAACACCCCGGGGTCAGCTCACCGTTTGTTCATTGTGCAGTTCACCACCACACAAGGCACCAAGAACAACAACCACTTCCAGAGGCACTGAGACTTGTCGGGACAATTGGCGCCGTTTGTGGGGATCAGTTTACAAAAAGCTTACGTAAAAGATTCACCAAAAAATCAAGAAACATTCTGACAAAGTCTTAGACATTCAAAAAACTTGAACCTCTGAAAATGGCATCACAAGATGATGGAAATAATGGAAACCATGCGAACAATGCAACTGGGGAACAAACACCTCATAGCGAGAAAACCTGGACTGATAACGGGTTAAAAGGGGATGGAAAAGGTACCCCGCTTAATCTTGAAGTACTGGCCCAGTTCACACCTGAGCAACTGGCCAGTGTTGCTGCTGTACTCAACGCTCTGACTGGAACCACCCCAAATTCCGGCTCGGGAGAAAAGAAGAAGGGAACGAGGGTCCCAAACATAGTGACGCCGATCTCCAAGATGCAATCACTGCATACGGAGGAGGTGGAGGATTTGGAATGGGACAGTTCGACTGTCCACGGAAACCCATACACACCGCATGGGAATGAGGAAGTGCTACCGCCCCCTGGGTTTGAGAATGTCCAGCCGGGGCCTGAGAATGCCCTAGAAGTAATCAGGAGGAAAAGCTGCCCAGTAGCGGCCGACAGGGTTCAACCCCAAGGGATTCCGTTTGTAGCTGCCATTAATGATGAGGATCTTCCTAAGATCAAAATGCCGACCAGCAAGTATGACGGTACCACCGACCCTGAGGATCACATCTTTGCCTATGAAGGGCACATGCAGCTGTACGCAGCTGCCAACAGTGCATGGTGTCGGGTTTTCCAGACCACGCTGATTGGCATTGCCCAGAAGTGGTTCAAGTTGCTGCCGTCCTACACCATCTTAAGGTGGGACAACCTGGCTCAGAGAATTTTGGCACATTTCGTTAGCAATAAGAGGCGGCAGAGGCTGACAAGCGAATTGATGGGGATGCAGCAGAAGCAGGGTGAGAGCCTGCGGGAGTTCATAGCAAGGTTTACGGCCGAGGCCGTCACTATTCCTGACATGCAACAAGAGGTTGCAGTCCTGGCGTTGATGTCAGGATTACGTGATGGTCCTTTCCGCCAATATCATCATCCTGAGGATCCAGGCGCTTCTAAGGGATTAAACCGCATGGGGCGCGGTTACAGGTAAAACTAACATCTGTTTTGCAGGTACCGACGTTAAAAAGGGTAACTCAAGGTCGCAGAACGTCTTGAGTTATCCTCCGTCCCGACAGGAATACTTTGACTTTTGTCTTACGAGTTTATACTTACTCTCCAGACTCAGTCAAAGTGGGGGCTTCTGTAGACACCTAAAACTGTCTCCCCAATTAAGGGTCCAATGATTGTAATATACTCGTCGTCAATTGGTCCGGATTTCTGAAAAGGCCCGAGAATTGCTTGTGCGTGACTAGATCCAAATTTAGACCTTTTAACCAAGCCCAAACTTTTTAGCCCAAATAAACCAAAACTAAACTTTACTAAATTTTTAATAATAATAATAATAACAACTAGCTAAATAAAATAATTACTAAACTAATCCACTCAAGATCATCACACCATATATATCTTGTACACAATCTTCTACATCTCATACCATAATCTCTATATCTCCCATATCATTTCTAATCACCCTTCCAACTCATGTAATCTCAACCATATCACACCAAATCACCCATATCATTACCATTACCATTATCCCATCATCATGCTTCCCATATTTATCATCCAATATCTCATCATATCAACCATATCCCATCCATATCTTTCATCAAATCTCATCATATCCCACATAATCATCTCCATATCAAGCTCTTACCTTATTCTATCTCATCACATCCCCCCATATCCTTCTTGATTTTGTTCTTGAACCTTCCAATCCCACTATATATACCTCCTCCCATTTGTTTAATGATAGACTAGAAAACCATCATAACATACTAACAAGTCCTATCAACACCTACACCCTTCTTCCCCAAGCAACAACAGCCACAAAATCAAGAAAAACCAAACACACAAACACAAAAAAAATCCTCTTGAATTCCCCTCTAAACTACTGCAAATGTAGCAGCAATAACACATAAAAACAACCCTCAAAACAGTCATAAAACGAGCGATTCGAAGGCCTTTGTGAATCCGTTTCGACCACGACGATTTCGGTATAATTTCTGAGGACTCAATCTCTTTATAATCATATATGTATTTGATTTCATAATTCATCTAAGTACTGATCAGTTTATTCATGATTGTAGCAAGTTATATAGTTTGATGTTTTCTTTCATTTTCTCGGTTTTGTTCTGAGCAGTAACTTTGATGAATTTTCCAGAGCTATTGGGAATGAATTATGAGTCGTGTAAATACTCGTTTTGAAACCTGTTATGTCTAGTTTTGCAGAAAAATATTTCAAAAAATTTAAGAAAATTCCTTCTGGTCGTTTTATGGGATTGAACGCAGCCTGGTCATGAACTCGCTGTTCAGATTTTGCATTTCCAGATTTATTTGTCTAACTTTGCCGAATTTTGCAGGACAATTGGGATTGAATTAGGAGTCCTATGAATAGCCGTTTTGAAGCTTATTATGTATACGTTTACTGAAAAATATCAAATAAATTTTATAAAATTTTCTTCTTGACGTTTTCTGGGTTCGAACAGAGGATGGTCTGTTTTGCTGTTTCCAGTTTCGTTTGTCTGACTTTGCTGATTTTTACAGGATTGTTCGAAATGAATTAGTGGTCGTGTGAGTAGCCATTTTGAAGCTTGTTGTGTCTAGTTTTATGGAAAAATATTAGAAAAAATTTGAAAAATACTCTTGTAGGTGATTTTCTGTTCCGAAGCCAGGTTGGTCAGTGCTGATCTGATTGCATATGAGTTGATTTTCTTAGTTTATTTTGTTCTATTTTTGTTAGTTTTTTATTTGATATTATTTGACTTGATTTTATTTCATATGATTTTATTTGGTAACATATTTTTTAATTATGTCACTTGTTATCTTAGTTTTTTTTTTTTATTATTTCATGATCTCATGTACATATTTTTATTTTATCCCATGTATATATTTTGTAACCTTGGACAATTGTGACATTAGGGACCGTTTAATATGGACTAAATCAAAGTGGTCACCTTAAATTAGTCATAATTGTAATAATTTGAACCCGCCTAGTAAATCGCGCTTTTAAGGACATAATATGGAGATATTTATGTATTCGGGATTAATAATAATTTGACCACAAAAAGAGACCTAGTAGAGACCGCTCACAGGCGGGCGGGCCCAATGCACGATTGGCCCGTAACCTGTCCCCGAACCCATACTCTGGTGCACGACCATATGGGGCCAATTGCTCCAGGCATTGGTATTTCTTCGGTGTCCGTGGACCGTATAAAACGCACGGTGGCGACTCCTACTAGTCCGTATTCATATACGGCGTTAACGAGCATTCAAACCAAACTCGTGAGACCGTAGGCGGCCGGGTAAAAACGACCCCTACAGTTTGGCGACTCCGCTGGGGAATATCACTCCTTAGTGGTGTGGACAAACTTGAAAAGTCTCGTGGTCTTATTATTATTATTCCCGAATTTTTGTAAGCATATTGCATGTGGCCCTCCGAATAGGTGCCACACTATAGAACCCTGTCTCATATGAGCATGTTCTATGCTCGAGACCGACCCCGGGGGGTTTGGTTATGGTTACTTGTTGGTGCCCTACCACAATGACCATATCCGGCCCATCCCAGCCATGGCGCGTGATCATCATGCCCGATGAGATCATAATAAGGAACTTGTCAACCGTGTGTCATTCAAAATGAAGAATGATCATATCGGTTCATTTTTCTTTAGCCGTGGTACCTTATGACTACCCATGACTAACTTTTAGAGACCTTTCATATTGTTTTAGGTTAGTGTGCTTATGTGACTATGTGTGCATTTTTTTTCTTTTTTGTGGGCTCTAGCCATTTTAAGTTTCACTATCTACTCACATTTTCATATAGTCATGGTCATCTTCTAGTTCATATAGCCCATTTTTTTTAATTATTTTTTTTTGGGCCTTAGTGTCCTTGCATATAGTCCATATAGGCTTTGACCTTAGTTTGACCATAGGTTTTGGCCCAAAACCTTAGTCGTTCCCATAAATGGGCTTAACTAGGTCCATTCCTCATTTAGGCATTTCCATTCACATACATTGCATATTTTATGTATTTTGGTGCCCCTTCAATTAAAAATAAAAAAAAAAAAAAAAAAAAATTCCAAAAAAAAAAAAAAAATAAAAATAAAAATGAAAAGGGCACCTTGCATTCACGCATTTTAAGGAAGATGACCATAAAATTAGGACATGCATATACATCCGCATTTGCATACATATCACAATGATCAAGGGGGTTCACTGAATCTTGATTTTGGTCCTTTTCAGTTCAGAGCGGTCTAAACAGTTCCAAGTCGACCCAAAGCATAGCTGAGGTCCGAGCAAGCCTCAAGCCCAACTTTACCTCACCTCATTTAAACACCACCTCAGCCTCACTCAAACTCATCCAAACCCAAAAGACTTAAGCCCATACCCAGTCTACATCACTTAAGCTCACACCCAGCCTACACCATTTAAGCCCATATCTTAAGCCTACATCACTCAAGCCCATCACTCAAGCCCATATCCCAAACTTACATCACTCAAGCCCACATCTTTAGCCCACAACCCAAACACCACAAATGGCCAATCAAGAGGACCAACTCAAACAACTCACTAAGCGTTTCGATGAATTGACCGCTGTACTCGAAGGGCTCCAGGCCAAGGTCAGCGATCTAGAAAAAACGCCAAGCTCATCCATGATAAAGAACCTAGCCGAACATGTCAAAAAAACAAGAGACTCTGCCTTCCACCAAGAAACACTTTCCATTGACCCTAACCTTTCCTCCAAGCTTTCTAAGGAATTCTCGAGCAAGGATCTCCCAAAGTTCAAGGCCACAGATGATCCTCGTTATCACCTCAAAGGATTTCGAGCCACCATGGTCCTTAAGGGTATTGAACCAGCACTATTCCCTACAGTCTTTCCACTCTCACTTGAACCAGTTTGCCAAAAGTGGTTCTACTCTCTTTCTGAGAAGGACACATCTACATGGGAAGACATTGTGCATGCCTTCATGACCCGTTACAAGGGGAACATCCAAGCCCAAACCTCAACGAGAGAACTCGAGATCTTGAGGCAAGGTGAGAAAGAAGGGTTCACTGCTTATTTGACAAGATGGAAGCAAGTTGCAGCCCAAATGGTCACTACTCCTGCTGAACCAGAAATGGTCAAGACCTTCATCTCCAGTCTACAGCCAAAGTACCAAGATCACCTCAAGTACTTAGGCCTCACCACCTTCCAAAAGGTCTATCACATTGGAGTAGACATAGAGGACGATCTGCTAAAGGGTGATACGTCAAGCTCACCAGAATTCGATGAGCAATAGCAGCATCGGCACGCCCCACTCCCAATCAAGAGTCAGTCAGGGTTGTTTCTTTAGGTTGAGTCGGAGAGTCCCTCCACCTAGATATTTGCATTTCTTTTCTTTCTTTTTCGAGCCTATGTCATTAAGATTTTTTTTCTTTCCATTTATAGCCTTGTAATTTCATTGACATTAATAAAATTCTATTTATTATTATTATTTATTTATTTTTTTTCATTTTTAGCCTCACTTTTAATTAGTGCTTTTAACTCTAACATAATTCATGACCTCAAATTTTCATAATCAATAAAGTTGAACATAATAAATGGACATTGCCGAAGAGGCCTTCTTTTCTTGAACTCCACAAAAAATTATCAATCCTTTCCCAATACCTGTATTCATTCAACCCCTTGCAGCCCTTTGAGCCTTAAACACAAACAAGCCTACTTCCCTTCCTTACCCACATCTACTTCACCCATGGGATCAAGAGGTGCGTAAGAAAAGACATGTGCCAAAAACAAAACAAAGATAAAACCAATAAAATAAAATTCCTACTCGACATGCAACAAGCAAAATTTTGAAAATCGAGTCAAATTTTCATACTCAAACACAATCAAAGTCAGAGTCCAAAAAAAAAATGATGAACAAAAAAAAAAAAGACAAACAAAAGTCAAGGCACATCTACGCATCATCGGGGGGCAACATTTGGGGACTTTGAGCCTTCTTTCCTTTTTCCTTCTTAACCCTCAACCCTAGCCAAATATTACAACCACAAAAGCCCTCTCACATGAGTCATTGTCCAAACAATCAGCAAGAACTACGATGGTCTGATTCCATAAGGATACGTAGGAAGCCTCTTCTCGAGGTTCGACCCAATTAATATATGAATTTTTGAGGTCCACTCCTTCAATTAACTTAGGGTTTCAAGCACAAACCATTAGTTCACCACCCGTCATAGGCTCGAGTTTGAACCAACATTAATTCAGCCAACCACATCAATTCCCTACATCATCACCCTTCAGTCACAAATTTTTAGCCTTTTTTTCTTGCACCTACAGACTTTCTCTTTTCCACACCTTGGGGGCTTTCTCTGACTCTTCTTAAGCTCATAGCTTTGATTTGACTCTTGTGTTCTTCTATTAGGGCGCCGCATAGCTTCATCAATTGGGCAATCCATATCCTCTCAGGAAATCTAACTCAAGTTCATGACTTGAGCTAGCCTCTTTTCTCAATGCTTTGTCCTTTTCATACAATACACAAAATAGCTTTAAAAAATGATATTTCATCCATCCTTACTCGGCCTAAAGACTGGGGGCTTATCTATCCATCTACTCCACCGCAAACCTGAGATTCAAAAAAAGCCTTATCCATCATCTCTCATTCATGCTACCCTACCTATTCAGCTACTTCACCACAAATATAGTCTTCCCCTCGGGTTAGGTGCTTGCTTATGATCGAAGGCTCTGTTTTTTGATTGATTGGGGGGCTTAAGACCGCTCCATCCCCATTTTAAGGAATAACTATACTATTGGCCGATCCCCTTGATCATTCATTGCCTTGTCATACATAACATATTATTCCACATGCACCACATTTCACGAACACCAATCACATCATGCATCCTGCACCACAAGCATATCGGACATCATAATTATTTCATGCATACATTCATAAGCATCATGCATATTGTACATAGGCACATCACAGAGCACAAAGCACACAAGGCTAGAGCTCATCTTTGTTGATTCCCTGAATCGCCATATGCGATTAATATATTGCTTAATTTGTTCATGAACCAATGTATGCCTATATGGCTATATACATTTTTTCCTTGATATCTTTGCTCATGCAGCCCACACATGCTATTGCCTCGCCCCAACCATAATACTTTGACTTTCGTCTTGCGAGAACATTCGTCTCTCCAAACTCAGTCAAAGTGGGGGCTTCTCATCATACACACACCTCCTTGTACATTTTTTTCAGCCTCAACGGCCTCATCATTTTTTTATGGGTTTATGCTTACCCTAATTTCTCTAAGGGTTTACCCTTAATTCCCCAGCAAGAATACTTTGACCTTCGTCTTGCGAGAACATTCATCTCTCCAGACTCAGTCAAAGTGGGGGCTTCTCATCAGACACCCACATCGTTTTCCTTCACTCACAATCACTTTGCTTACAGGTTTATGCTTACCCTAAGCTTACAATTACTTTATTCATAGGGTTTATGCTTACCCTAAGATCTCAAATATCACTCTAAGGGTTTATGCCTACCCTTAATTTACTTACTTTTCTCATGGGTTTATACTTACCCTAAGTTCACAAGTATCACTCTAAGGGTTTATTCCTACCCTTAATTCACTTACTTTTCTCACGGGTTTATGCTTACCCTAATTCTATAAGGGTTTACCCTTAATTTCCCAGGCAGAATACTTTGACTTTTCGTCTTGCGAGAACATTCGTCTCTCCAGACTCAGTCAAAGTGGGGGCTTCTCATCAGACATATATGTTTCCCTTACACATTTTTCCACCTCAAAGGCATCACTCACAGCACTTTTCTAACAAGGTTTATGCTTACCCTAATCTTACAAAAATTCCTTTAAGGGTTTTATGCCTACCCTTAGTTCACTTACTTTTCTCAGGGGTTTATACTTACCCTAATCTTACAAATCTTACTTTTAAGGGTTTATGCCTACCCTTAATCCACTGACTTTGCTTACGGGTTTATGCTTACCCTAAGCTTACATATGTTTTTCTAAGGGTCTATACCTACCCTTGATCCACTCACTTTACTTATGGGTTTATGCTTACCCTTATTTCTTCTCTCAAGAGTTTATACTCTTGATTCTTCTCATAAGAGTTTATGCTTACTCTTAACACATCACTTTACCTTCTCCGATGTCAAGAGTTTATACTTACTTTTGATTCCCCTCAGGAGAGTTTATGCTTACTCTTTACACATATTCCTTCCTCATGGGTTTATGCTTACCCTAATCTCTCAAGAGTTTATTCTTACTCTTGTTTTCTTCCTCTAAGAGTTTATGCCTACTCTTAGCACATTATCATTCTCACGGGTTTATGTTAACCCAAACACACATCATACTTTCTCACAAGAGTTTATGCTTACTCTTGACTCGTCACATTTTCTACCAAGAGTTTATGCTTACTCTTGGCACAGAACGGGTTTTTGTCTACCCTAAACATATTTTTTCGCGAGTTTATGCATACTTGCGCACACCTTTTCAAGAGTTTATGCTTACTCTTGATCGATCCCTCCTATACGACTCTTCATTTTCCAAGGGTTTATGCTTACCTAAGGGAATAACTCCGAAGGATCCAAGCATCCGGAAGAACTACCCACTTAATTCATCATCATCCTGAGGATCCAGGCGCTTCTAAGGGATTAAACCGCATGGGGCGCGGTTACAGGTAAAACTAACATCTGTTTTGCAGGTACCGACGTTAAAAAGGGTAACTCAAGGTCGCAGAACGTCTTGAGTTATCCTCCGTCCCGACAGGAATACTTTGACTTTTGTCTTACGAGTTTATACTTACTCTCCAGACTCAGTCAAAGTGGGGGCTTCTGTAGACACCTAAAACTGTCTCCCCAATTAAGGGTCCAATGATTGTAATATACTCGTCGTCAATTGGTCCGGATTTCTGAAAAGGCCCGAGAATTGCTTGTGCGTGACTAGATCCAAATTTAGACCTTTTAACCAAGCCCAAACTTTTTAGCCCAAATAAACCAAAACTAAACTTTACTAAATTTTTAATAATAATAATAATAACAACTAGCTAAATAAAATAATTACTAAACTAATCCACTCAAGATCATCACACCATATATATCTTGTACACAATCTTCTACATCTCATACCATAATCTCTATATCTCCCATATCATTTCTAATCACCCTTCCAACTCATGTAATCTCAACCATATCACACCAAATCACCCATATCATTACCATTACCATTATCCCATCATCATGCTTCCCATATTTATCATCCAATATCTCATCATATCAACCATATCCCATCCATATCTTTCATCAAATCTCATCATATCCCACATAATCATCTCCATATCAAGCTCTTACCTTATTCTATCTCATCACATCCCCCCATATCCTTCTTGATTTTGTTCTTGAACCTTCCAATCCCACTATATATACCTCCTCCCATTTGTTTAATGATAGACTAGAAAACCATCATAACATACTAACAAGTCCTATCAACACCTACACCCTTCTTCCCCAAGCAACAACAGCCACAAAATCAAGAAAAACCAAACACACAAACACAAAAAAAATCCTCTTGAATTCCCCTCTAAACTACTGCAAATGTAGCAGCAATAACACATAAAAACAACCCTCAAAACAGTCATAAAACGAGCGATTCGAAGGCCTTTGTGAATCCGTTTCGACCACGACGATTTCGGTATAATTTCTGAGGACTCAATCTCTTTATAATCATATATGTATTTGATTTCATAATTCATCTAAGTACTGATCAGTTTATTCATGATTGTAGCAAGTTATATAGTTTGATGTTTTCTTTCATTTTCTCGGTTTTGTTCTGAGCAGTAACTTTGATGAATTTTCCAGAGCTATTGGGAATGAATTATGAGTCGTGTAAATACTCGTTTTGAAACCTGTTATGTCTAGTTTTGCAGAAAAATATTTCAAAAAATTTAAGAAAATTCCTTCTGGTCGTTTTATGGGATTGAACGCAGCCTGGTCATGAACTCGCTGTTCAGATTTTGCATTTCCAGATTTATTTGTCTAACTTTGCCGAATTTTGCAGGACAATTGGGATTGAATTAGGAGTCCTATGAATAGCCGTTTTGAAGCTTATTATGTATAAGTTTACTGAAAAATATCAAATAAATTTTATAAAATTTTCTTCTTGACGTTTTCTGGGTTCGAACAGAGGATGGTCTGTTTTGCTGTTTCCAGTTTCGTTTGTCTGACTTTGCTGATTTTTACAGGATTGCTCGAAATGAATTAGTGGTCGTGTGAGTAGCCATTTTGAAGCTTGCTGTGTCTAGTTTTATGGAAAAATATTAGAAAAAATTTGAAAAATACTCTTGTAGGTGATTTTCTGTTCCGAAGCCAGGTTGGTCAGTGCTGATCTGATTGCATATGAGTTGATTTTCTTAGTTTATTTTGTTCTATTTTTGTTAGTTTTTTATTTGATATTATTTGACTTGATTTTATTTCATATGATTTTATTTGGTAACATATTTTTTAATTATGTCACTTGTTATCTTAGTTTTTTTTTTTTATTATTTCATGATCTCATGTACATATTTTTATTTTATCCCATGTATATATTTTGTAACCTTGGACAATTGTGACATTAGGGACCGTTTAATATGGACTAAATCAAAGTGGTCACCTTAAATTAGTCATAATTGTAATAATTTGAACCCGCCTAGTAAATCGCGCTTTTAAGGACATAATATGGAGATATTTATGTATTCGGGATTAATAATAATTTGACCACAAAAAGAGACCTAGTAGAGACCGCTCACAGGCGGGCGGGCCCAATGCACGATTGGCCCGTAACCTGTCCCCGAACCCATACTCTGGTGCACGACCATATGGGGCCAATTGCTCCCGGCATTGGTATTTCTTCGGTGTCCGTGGACCGTATAAAACGCACGGTGGCGACTCCTACTAGTCCGTATTCATATACGGCGTTAACGAGCATTCAAACCAAACTCGTGAGACCGTAGGCGGCCGGGTAAAAACGACCCCTACAGCCCGGAAACTACCCAAACCACACGGCCAGCAACACGGACCACCACGAACACACGGCTTCAACCACTAGCACGAACCACCACCTTTGCACGGCTGCTGCTGCACGGCTGCCCTACACGAACACCACCACGCACACACGGCCACCACTTGACACGGCCTTCACGCACGACCACCACGAACCACCCACACGAACTAGTACCCAAAACCAACCCGAACTAGAAATCTTGATTGGAAATTAAGAGGTTTAGATTGTGTTTTGATACTTAAAGATCAATAGAGGTTGAATCTTTAAATTTGGATTTTGAATGGATGATGAACAAATGTGATGGATGATTAGCCAAAAATGGCGTGTGGCAAGGATGGCAAATGGAGGGAGTTTGTGTTTGATCTTTTGATGGCAAGTGTTTAAGATGGCAAAGGATGGCAAAATGAGATTTAAGCCTTACTAACTCCTCTATATATAGAGTTAGTTTAAGGTGTGAACATGAGGCAAGTGGCAAATCCTTGCCATGCACATAAGGGGGCCGGTTTCCTCAAGCCAAAATGGGCCAAATTGGGCTCTCGTGACTAATTGGGCTAATTTACAAAAATTGCATGATTAATCATGCTTAAATCGATTTAGCCCAAAAATATTAAATAACTAATTAGAAAATTAAATAATTAAATTCTAATTAATTAAATAATAATTACAATAAATAATAATTAATCAAAATAAAATAATTCGAATTAAATCGAAATTATTCACATAAAATAAAATAAATAGTTCCAAAATAAATTTGAACCATACATAAAATCACATAAATACATGACAAAAATACCTATAAAATGAGGGTCGTTACAACCTCCCCTCCTTAAAGAAATTTCGTCATGAAATTTAAGGCAAAGGAGATCGCTCACCCTCAAACAACTCCGGGTACTTCTGCCTCATGGACGCCTCTGTCTCCCAAGTCGCCTCCTCATGGTGTTGATTTCTCCACAACACCTTGACGAGCTGGACTTGCTTACGCCGAAGGGTCCTCACTTCCCGATCCAAGATTTGGACGGGTCGCTCCTCAAAAGTCAGATTCGGCTCAAACGTGGCCGACTCCACTGGAATAATGTGGGTAGGATCATGTACGTATTTCCTTAGCTGGGAAACATGGAAGACGTCATGCACATTAGACAAACTAGGTGGTAATGCCAATCGATATTCCACCTCCCCAACTCGTTCTAGTATCTCATAAGGTCCCACATATTTCGGTCGGAGTTTCCCCTTTTGACCAAAGCGTGCCACTCCTTTGAACGGTGAAGCCTTAAGCAAGACTCTGTCACCTACCTCGAAAGCCAGCGGTCTACGTCGATTATCGGCGTAGGATTTCTGACGACTCTGAGTGGCCTGCATCTTAGACCGGATGACTCGGACCTTCTCGATAGTATCTCGTACCATCTCAGGTCCTAAAGCCACAGAATCACTAATATCATTCCAACATATCGGACTCCGACATTTCCTGCCATACAGGGCCTCGTACGTAGCCATCTCGATGCTGGAGTGATAGCTATTATTATAGGAGAACTCTATCAAACAGAGCATACGTACCCAAGATTGATGGTACTCCAGAGTACATGCTCGAAGCATATCCTCTAAAGTCTGGATGGTCCTCTCAGTCTGACCATCGGTCGCCGCATGAAAAAGCGGTGCTCAACTTCAGCTTCGTCCCAAAGGCTTCCTGAACTGACCTCCAGAAACGAGACAGAAATCTCGGATCTCGATCAGAAACGATCTCCCTCGAAACTCCGTGAAGTCGGATAATATCCTGAGTATATGCCTCTGCTAGACGCTCCATAGACCAGGTCATCTTCATCGGAATGAATCTAGCGACCTTGGTCAACCTATCCACTATGACCTAAATAGCATTCAAGCCATTGCAGGTGGGTAAGCTAACCACGAAGTCCATAGATACTGACTCAAACTTCTAGGTCGGAATAGGTAGTGGCTGCAATAGACCTCCTGGTCTCTGATGCTCGATTTTAACCTTCTGACAGACTAAACATCGAGCTACGAACTCTGCTACATCCCTCTTCATCTTAGGCCACCAGAATTGGCCCTTGAGATCCTGGTATAACTTGTTACCTCCAGGATGAACAGAGTAGGGCGAGTTATGTGCCTCAGACATAATTTTGTTCCTAAGATCAGAACAGTCCGGTACACACCACCTCCCTTGGAATCGCAGACTACCATCGGAAGGAATCTCGAAACCTACGGCTTTACCTTGCCGTAGAGCCTCTCGAATCCTAGCTAACTGTGGGTCGTTCTGTTGACCCTCGCGCAATTCCTGAAGCAAATCAGGCTCAGCACTCATAGATGTCAGACGGAGTCTGACGGAACTACGGCTTCTACTGAAGCTCAAGCGATGCTTACGACTCAGTGCATCTGCGACTAAGTTCGCCTTGCCCTCGCAATAGTTAAGCGTCAGGTCGTAGTCCTTAATAAGCTCAAGCCATCGTCTCTGCCTCATATTAAGGTCTTTCTGAGTAAAGATGTACTTGCTACTCTTGTGATCCGTGAATACTCTACACGAACCACCATAGAGATAGTGCCTCCAAATCTTGAGCGCGAATACCACAGCCGCTAGCTCCAAGTCATGCGTAGGATAGTTATGCTCGTGCACCTTTAATTGTCTAGATGCGTAAGCGATGACTTTCCCACGTTGCATGAGCACACATCCTAGGCCACTCTTCGAAGCATCACTATAGACCTCGAAGTCCTCCTCATCGTTCGGAAGGGTAAGAATAGGAGCAGAGACTAATCTCTGTTTCAATTGCTGGAATGCTTGCTCGCAAGCCTCCGTCCAAACGAAGCGGACCTCCTTCTGTAGGAGACTAGACATCGGCCTAGCAATCTTGGAGAAGTCCTGGACGAATCGTCTATAGTATCCGGCCAATCCCAGAAAAGTACGAACCTCCGCCACATTTCTTGGGCTACTCCAATCAACTACAGCCTTAACTTTAGCCGGGTCTACCTTAATGGCTTCTTTACTAATTACGTGACCCAGAAATGCTACTTCGCGAAGCCAGAACTCACACTTGGAGAGTTTCGCGAACCACTTATTACTACGCAATATCTGAAGTACCATCCGGAGATGCTCCGCATGCTCAGACTCATCTCTCGAATAGACTAAGATATCGTCTATAAATACTACGACGCACTTATCGAGTAAGTGATGGAAAGTCCGGTTCATCTGGTCCATGAACACGGCTGGCGCATTAGTGAGGCCAAAGGGCATCACCTCGAACTCGTAGTGGCCGTATCTAGTACGAAAAGCAGTCTTCGGGATGTCTTCTTTCTTGACTGGAATCTGATGATATCCTGACCGAAGATCTATCTTCAAAAACACTCCCGCTCCTCGCAACTGATCGAACAGGTCCTCAATCCTAGGCAACGGGTACTTATTCTTGATAGTTACCCGATTCAACTCTCGGTAGTCTATGCACAGGCGCATACTACTGTCTTTCTTCTTCACGAAGAGCACAGGTGCTCCCCATGGAGAAACGCTCAGCCTAATGAAGCCTTTATCGATCAAATCCTGGAGTTGCGTTTTTAACTCTTGCAACTCCGATGGTGCCATCCGGTAAGGTGCCTTCGAAATCGGCGCTGTCCCGGGTGTTAAGTCGATGTGAAACTCGACGTCGCGCTCGGGTGGAACTCCTGGTAGCTCATCAGGAAATACATCTCTGAAATCCCTCGCTACAGGTATATCGTCCAACAGACGCTCATCAGTCAAGTCCCTTACCTGAAATAAGTACACCATATCACCCTTCTAGCGATGCTTTCTCATTTTCAAGGCAGAGATTACCTTTACTCCTTTTCTTAAGGACGAACCCAGAGTAGGTAACTCGGTTGCCCTGAAGTCCTCGGAATGTCACTGACTGATCTCGGCAACGAATGATCGCTCGATACTTCGATAGCCAGTCCATACCAAGAATAACGTCGAACTCCATCAGCGGGAACTCCTTCAGATCGGCCGTCGCTTGCTCCCCAGCTATCACGATAGGCACTCCTCGGAACTCGCGCTGACAAATAAAATCCTCTCGGGACGGGAGAGTTATAAAAGAACTAACAGGAAAGATGCCACGAAGATTAGATCTCGAGGCAAAACTACTAGCCACAAAAGAGACAGTAGCACCAGAATCAAACAACACTAAAGCTAACACACCAGAAATAAGAAATCTACCTGATACGACGTCAGGCTGAATCTCGGCCTCCGCCTCGGTCATACAGTAGACTCGGTTCTTCACCGGAGTCTTAGTCGGTGCTGGAAGCTGCTTAACCTCAGTGTCTGGCTTCCTCTCGGGGCAAACTGACGCCTTATGGCCTTCCTTCCTGCAGATAAAACACGCTATCGGTGAACCGTCACACCGCTTCCCTGGATGGAAGTCTCGGCTGCATCCTCTGCACTTTGAGCCATCGGAACCCTTATGCGAACTCGTGGTCGGAGGGGTACTGCTAAGAGCACTAAATCGGGTCTTCTTAAAAGAAGCTGTCGTCGTCGGAACCTGAGCTCTCTTCCTGCTCGCATCCTCCTCAGCCGTCGATGCCTGAATCTCGAGTGCTACCTCGTAGGCCTTCTGAAATGTCGTCGCTCCACTACTGATCACGTGAACGCGAATCCTCGGATCTAGCTTTTTGATGTAGCGCTTGACCCGATCCTTCTCTGATGGAACTACAGACGTAGCGAACCTCGATAACTCTGTAAACTTGTCGGTGTACGTTTGAATGGTCATCTTACCCTGTGTAAGAGTAAGAAACTCCTCCTGCTTCTGCCACCGCAACTCGTCGGGGTAGAATTGCTCCTGGATCTTATCGACGAACTCGATCCACGACATCGAATGTAAAGGTAAGCACGCGTCCTTCGCTACCGTCCACCAGTTATCGGCCTCTCCACGTAGATAATAAGCGGCGATCTGCACCTTCTCGTGCTCGGGGCAAAATGTCGCGTCGAAGAGCTTCCCTATCTCGCGGATCCATCTCTCCAGGATAGTGGGGTCAGCAACCCCATCGTAAGTCGGAGGTCAATGACGTGCGATACGGTCGAACGTCGACGGTGTACTCGGCGCATGACGACTATGGTGCACCAACGTAAGGATTGCCTCCTCAAGTGCTCGCAACCTCTATCGTCCAGTACTCAACCGGCGAGGCATAGACATGCTGCAACGCAACAAAACAGAAGACATACCAACATAATAATGTCAGTCATACATCCCCACCACAGTCAAGCACACAAAAATAAAGAGAGAAAAGAAATAGAAAAAGATCTTATCCCGGTTTTTCTACCCTAACTCTTCTCCCTTTACTTAATCTTAATTTGGGTTTATCACTCGGGAAAGATAAAGCTCTCAACTCCCGGGTTTAACTCAAATCCTAACACTTCACTTAAAACCTATTCTGCTCTGATACCAACTGTGACAACCCGACTCGCTTAAACCGGCGCGGAAGAAACCGACGAGTCGAATAGTCAGAACTAACAAACTAAAATACTTAAAATTAAAAACAAAACCTCAAATGATTATATATACTAAACGAAAAAGTAAAATTACCCACAAGTTTGTACACAACTAATCCCAAATGTCATACTACTACTACTATCAAACGTAACTCCAAATACATGTCAGAGTTATAGTAAAGTATACAAGTACCACTACTAGAGTTAAAGACTAGAAACGATCGAAAAATAACAAAATAAAGTCTAAGCAATATCGGCACTCGCCCAACCCAATGCTAAGCAAGGACCTCATCACCAGAATTACCTGAAAAACAACAACAGTCCACCGTCAGTGGCGAGTAACATAACTGTCCCACCATAACGGGGATACACATGAACATAGCACAAATCAAATAACCAAATCAAACCAATAAACATCGACTCATGCAAATCATAACAAGAAATCATTCTTGACTCAACTAACTTTAACCAATCTTAACTTTGGTGCAATCATTCGCATACTAGACCGGACTATGCACGTACGAACGCATCTTACGCATTCGAACTTTCTACTATGTCAGGATTGAAAATCTTACTCCCAAATCCCATAAAACTAATCTTACTGGAAATCCATATCCGAAGACAACATAGTAAGACCACCAACTATCCCAATACCGCGGATAGGATAGGGGCAACGTCTTAACCCAAAAACATAGAATCTTACTCTAAGTTTTAGGCGTCTAATAGAGAAATCAAGCTGACTTTAACTTTAAATCGAAGTTTACATTCTTAGTTAATTCTTAAGTTGCATCTTACGCCTTGACTCAAGAAATAACATGTAAACCAAACAATCTTACAACTTCTTATAACTTTCTTTAACCTTTTCTTTAACTTTCTTTAACTTTAAAGACTCAATCAAGAACTCTTAAAGAACCTTAAAGAACTCATCAAGAACTCAAAGAACTCATCAAGAACTCATCCAAGATTCAAGATCTTCAGTCAAGAACCCAATCAAGATTCAAGAACTTCAACCAAGAACTCATTCAAGAATCAAGAACTCAACCACACATCATCAAAATACACGCATACCACCATAGTTCAACACTTAAAATCATCAACTTCCTAATCTCCAAAATTCCTCAAACTTGAACATGAATAACATCAAGCTTAATACTAACATATTCAATCATGAAATCATCATAAAACCATCCCAAAATTTCAGATTATAAGATACATGTAGACATGGTTAAAAACATCAAATAGTCTAATCTAATCATCTAACTTATACTATGAAACATAGTATACCAAATTAGGTTGGAAAAGCATGTTACCTTGATGAAGATTAACAAGATAAACACTTAAAAACTCGCTGCCTGGAAACTACCCAAACCACACGGCCAACAACACGGACCACCACGAACACACGGCTTCAACCACTAGCACGAACCACCACCTTTGCACGGCTGCCCTACACGAACACCACCACGCACACACGGCCACCACTTGACATGGCCTTCACGCACAACCACCACGAACCACCCACACGAACTAGTACCCAAAACCAACCCGAACTAGAAATCTTGATTGGAAATTAAGAGGTTTAGATTGTGTTTTGATACTTAAAGATCAATAGAGGTTGAATCTTTAAGTTTGGAGTTTGAATGGATGATGAAAAAATGTGATAGATGATTAGCCAAAAATGGCGTGTGGCAAGGATGGCAAATGGAGGGAGTTTGTGTTTGATCTTTTGATGGCAAGTGTTTAAGATGGCAAAGGATGGCAAAATGAGATTTAAGCCTTACGAACTCCTCTATATATAGAGTTAGTTTAAGGTGTGAACATGAGGTAAGTGGCAAATCCTTGCCATGCACATAAGGGGGCCGGTTTCCTCAAGCCAAAATGGGCCAAATTGGGCTCTCGTGAGTAATTGGGCTAATTTACAAAAATTGCATGATTAATCATGCTTAAATCGATTTAGCCCAAAAATATTAAATAACTAATTAGAAAATTAAATAATAAAATTCTAATTAATTAAATAATAATTACAATAAATAATAATTAATCAAAATAAAATAATTCAAATTAAATCGAAATTATTCACATAAAATAAAATAAATAGTTCAAAAATAAATTTGAACCATACATAAAATCACATAAATACACATAAATACATGACAGAAATACCTATAAAATTAGGGTCGTTACAAGAAGTGGAGGAGGCCAAAGAAGATGACCACACTAAACCGTGACCCAAGGCGGTGGTGTGAGTTTCACAATGACTATGGGCACATGACTGATGAATGTGCCCACTTGAAAGAAAACATTGAGGACTTAGTCCGACAGGGGCGTTTTGCCCAATACAAGAGAAAGGAGGAGTTCATCCACCGCCAGCCTGGCGGTAAAGGATGGAAGGGGAAAGATAAACAACAAGAACACAAGGATGAGATCTTCACAATCACAGGTGGGCCAGTTCATGGGGGTACACTTAGCGGCGCCAAAGCTAGTCTGAAGGAGGTAAGGCACCAAGTAAACTTCAACAATCAGAGGCACTGGCCAGAGCCGGCGGATGTGCCAGAAATGACGTTCTTAGCAGAGGACACCAAGGGGATCATATACCCTCATGATGACCCCTTAGTAATCACTTTTTCAATTGCTAACTTCAAGGTCCATCGCATCCTGGTCGATGGCGGTTCCTCTGCCAATATACTTTACAGGGAGGCCTTTGACAAGCTGGGAATAGAAGAAAAATACTTGAAGCCAGTGCAGTACTCCATCAGCGGGTTTACGGGGGCTAGAGTGACTCCAGACGACATCATCAAACTGCCAGTCCAGCTGGGAGAAGGCAGTCAGGTCAAGAGGGCAATGGTGGAATTCCTGGTCATCAACATACCGGCAGCCTATAATGCCATCATGGGGAGGCCAATGATTAACAACATCAAGGGCATACCGTCAACCTACCATCTGACAATGCTCTACATAGCTGATGATGGCCAACCAGGAAAGATAAGAGGCAGCCAAGAGGTTACTCGCTCTTGCTATGTGACAGCCATGAAGCCCCCCCCCCCACCGCCCAGGACTGAGAAGAAAAGAAAGAGGGAGCCAGAGGTTTCCCCGGTCTCCATGGAAGACATTCACGGTCGGCCTGAGGACGACAAGACACCTCGAGCTGAACCAGAGGATGAGGTTGAGGAGGTACCCCTTTCTTCCACCGACACCTCCAGAACAGTCAAGGTGAGCAAGAAGCTGCCAGCTGATGTGAAGATCAACCTTGTCCAACTGCTGCAAGCCAATGCCGATGTTTTTGCTTTTTCTACTGATGAGATGCCTGGCATCCATCCTTCTGTAATCCAACATAGGCTTAACGTAGATGAGAATATTAGACCTGTAAAGCAGAAGAAGAGATCCTTCTCTGCTGAAAAAAAATGATGCTGTAGCTAATGAAATAAACAAACTGTTATTAGCAGGGTTCATAGAACCTTGTGACTATCCTGAGTGGCTTGCTAATGTTGTAATGGTAAAAAAGGCAAATGGACAGTGGCGGATGTGTGTTGATTTTACAAACCTCAACCGCCACTGCCCTAAAGACTGCTATCCACTGCCAAGGATAGATCAACTAGTGGATTCCACTACTAACCATGCATTACTTAGTTTTATGGATGCCTTTTCAGGTTATCACCAAATCAGCATGTTTGAGTCCGACAGACCAAAGACAGCCTTCATCACAGATGCTAACGTCTACTGCTACAAGGCTATGCCTTTTGGGTTGAAAAATGCAGGGGCAACATACCAAAAACTAGTCGACATGATCTTTGCAAAGCAGAAAGGGAGAAATGTTGAGGTGTATGTGGATGACACCATCGTCAAAAGCAAGACGCCAGAGGATCACTTGGCTGACCTGCAAGAAACTTTTGCAACTCTGAGACAATTTCAAATGAAGTTAAACCCCAAGAAATGTGTGTTTGGAGAAACGTCAGGAAAATTCTTGGGGTTCATGGTATCTGAGAGGGGCATAGATGCCAACCCGGATAAAATCAAAGCTATAGCAGATATGGCAGAGCCTACTAAAATCAAAGATGTGCAGAAGTTGACAGGCAGGATGGCAGCCCTCACCAGATTTATGGCCAAGTTAGCTTCCCAAGCCCTACCCTTCTTTAAAGTGCTTAGATCCAACAAAAAATTTGAGTGGGGAGCTGAGCAATCAGACGCCTTCCAAAAAGTCAAGGAGCATCTTCAAACGCTGCCAACCATGACACGTCCAGAGGAGGGGGAACAACTCCAACTGTATGTTTCTGCAACTGACAGCACTGTGGCGGCCGTACTCTTGGTGGAACGGGAGAAGATGTAGCTGCCAATTTACTTTGTCAACCATGTGCTTACAGGAGCTGAAACAAGGTATACATTTGTAGAAAAGCTGGCATTCGCAGTTATGGTGGCGGCAAGACGCTTGCGGCCATACTTCGATGCTCACTCAATTATGGTGCTAACCAACCATCCATTGGAGAAAGCCTTACAAAAGCTGGCAGTCTCTGGGAGAATGATGAAATGGGGGATTGAACTATCAGAATACGACATCTCCTTCCGGCCAAGGAACGCCATCAAAGCACAAGCTCTGGCAGACTTCATCGCAGAAACACAATTCTCAACCACTGATCCCTCTGAGGCGTGGACGGTATACACTGACGGCTCATCTTGTAATACAGGATCTGGGGCCGGCGTCAAGATAACCAGCCCAGACGACACAGTGCACCGTTACGCTTTGCGGTTTAATTTCAAAGCCACCAACAACGAATCTGAATATGAGGCAGCAATAACTGGCATCCAGCTATGCATCGCCGCCGGGGCAGAGAAATTGAAGTTAATCACAGATTGTCAGTTAGTGGCAACCCAAATGGAAGGCACGGCAGAAGCTCGGGAGCCCACCATTGTTAAATATAAAGATCATTTAAAGCAATTGATTCAATAGCTAGTGTCTTTTGAGATGCAACTGGTCCCACGAGACGACAATCAAAAGGCGGATGCTCTGGCTCGGTTGGCAACCTCACCACTATCTGAGCTGGGAGGACATGCCATGATCGAGTTACGTCAGGGAAAGGCTATTGACAGCTTGGCAGTTGCTGTCATTAGCAACACGGAGGGGGAATGGTTTCATCCCATCCTAGAGTTCAAGAACACAGGGGTCCTACCGGCAGACAACATAGTGGCTGCCAAGGTAAGACGACAGGCAGCATGGTATTGTGTGTTCCAAGGAATACTTTACAAAAAGTCCTTCCATCTCCCTCTGCTAAGGTGTGCCACGAAATTCGAAGCTCAAAAAATCCTCGAGGAAATCCATGAGGGTATTTTTGGAAATCACATTGGCGGCAAAGCCCTAGCTCTGAAGGCCATTCGTGCCGGCTACTACTGGCCCCACATGCTCAGGGACTCTCAAGAATATGTCAAACGGTGCGATAAATGCCAAAAGTTTGCCCCCATGATCAACACACCGCCAAATGACCTATAACCAATACTCAACCCAATACCATTTGCCCAATGGGGAATGGACATCCTTGGTCCATTCACCAAAGGTAAAGGGGGGAGAAAATTTTTTATAGTGGCCATAGATTACTTCACCAAATGTATCGAGGCCATCCCAACAGTGTCTATCACAGCTGCCCAGGTGAAGAAGTTTATTTGGGAGCAAATAATTACAAGGTTTGGGCTCCCACAGGCAATAGTGTTCGACCATGGCACCTAGTTTGACTGCAAGCCCCTCCAGCAGTATCTAGAACCTCTGAAGGTCAAGATGGCATATGCCTCTGTCGCTCATCCTCAAAGAAATGGGCAGGCAGAAGCTGCCAACAAGAAAATTTTAAACGCCCTGAAGAAGAAGTTGGAAGACCTCAAGGACCAATGGGCAGATCTGATACCCGACGTCCTATGGGCAAACAGGACGACAGAGGAGGCAACAGGAGAAACGCCAGTCAGACTTACCTTTGGCCACGAAGCAGTCTTGCCAGTAGAAGTAGGTCTACCATCCTTCAGAGTCCAAGCATACCAACCAGAGTTGAATGATAACTTGCTGAGACAAGACCTTAATCTGCTGACAGAAGTCAGACTCATAGCTGAACTTCGTCAGGCAGCATACAAGGATCAGATAAAAAGGGCCTACAACAAGAAAGTTCATGACATACCCATGCAAGATGGCGATTTAGTTCTAAGAAGGACAGACACCACCGACAAGCAAAACAGAGAGGGAAAGCTGATAGCTAACTGGGAAGGGCCCTATCGTATCACAAAGACGGTAGCCCCACTAGTGGAAAAAACACTAATTATAACGGGCAAAAACAGCCTATTGTAACGGGCATGTGGGGTTACAATTGGCCCTGTTACAATATCTGAATTTTTTTGTAACTGGCATGTGTTAGTTACAATAGGGTACTTATTGTAACGGGCCTGACATATGCTCGTTACAATAAGTACCTATTGTAACTGGCATAACTTAGGCCCATTACAATAAGTGTACTTATTGTAACTGGCCTAAGCTATGCCAGTTACAATAAATATACATATTGTAACTAACTTTGTCCATGCCCGTTACAATAGTGTTATTTTTTAAAATAAAATTAAATATAATAATAATAATAATAATAATAATAATAATAATAATAATAATAATAATAATAATAATAATAATAATAATAATAATAATAATAATAATAATTTATGCTACATACAAGGCCCACAATTGCAATAACAAATGGTCAAGCCGTCAATAACTTCATTCATATAAAAAATATACAGTAACCCACACATCATATTGTCAACCAATATCATCCAAAACCAATTTACATATAGTGCTATACAAGTATACATTATACATTCAAAAGTAACATAAATCGATACTTTAACTCACTAAAAAATTACTTATAAAAAAATCAGCCCATTATTGTTCTCGAACTCGTTGATTTCCTCAGCACAGTAGGCGGTAGATCTTCCCAACATAATCCTTAAAAAAAATAATTACAAAAATGATTATATAGTACACTTGGATGATGATAAAAAAATCAACCAAATCGTGCAAAAATATAGAATACATGGTTTTGGACAAAAAAGGTCATTTCGGAACTAAAACTAGGCAAAATGGCAAGTATGTTATTTTTTGACTAAGTTTATGGCGTTTTCATGAACATCTTGTTACCTATCAACCTATTTATTGTTTTTAAGATTTATCCATGTTCTATATTATTCATGTAAGTATTAAATGACTTATTAGATTGATTTTGGGGAAAATAGGGAATTTTATAACAAAAACAACACAAATAGGTCATTTTCTACTAGTTTTGGGTGTTTTCGTTTCCATGTTCTCACCAACCAACCTATTTCATGTTTTTACGGTTTAAACATGTCTTATAACATTCATTTAAACACTAAATGACTTATTTTCATGATTTTGGAGGAAAATATGGCGTTTTGGAACAAAAACAAGCCAAATAGGCCATTTTTGGCATGTTTTTGGAGTTTTTGTTCACCTATCACTACCAATCAACCTATTTCTTGTTTTTAAGTTATATCCATTTCCTATATCATTCATGTAAGCAATAAATGACTTGTTTGCATGACTTCGGGCGAAAATATGACGTTTTGGAACAAAAACAAGACAAATAGACCATTTTGCTAGTTTTTTGAAGTTTTTTTTACATTACCCTACCAATAAAGCTATTTTCTGTTTTTAAGATTTATCTATGCTCTATATCATTCATGTAAGCATTAAATGATTTGTTTGCATGACTTTAGGCGTAAATTTGGCGTTTTGAAAAAAACAAGGCAAATATGCCATTTTGGCATGTTTTTGGACTTTTTGTACACATTTACCTAACAATCAACCTATTTCCTGTTTTTTAATGTTTATTCATGTTCTATATCATTCATGTAATCATTAAATGACTTGTTTGCATGACTTTGGGAGAAAATATGGCGTTTTGGAACAAAAACAAGCCGAATAGGCCATTTTTGGCATTTTTTGGAGTTTTTATTCACCTATCACTACCAATCAACCTATTTAATGTTTTAAAGGTATATCCATGTCCTATATCATTCATGTAAGCAATAAATTACTTGTTTGCATGACTTTGGGCGAAAATATGGCGTTTTTGGAACAAAAACAAGACAAATACGCCATTTTGTTTTTTTTTTTTTAAGTTTTTGTTTACATTTCCCTACCAATAAAGCTATATATTTTCTGTTTTTTAAGGTTTATCTATGCTCTATATCATTCATGTAAACATTAAATGATTCGTTTGCATGACTTTAGGCGAAAATATGACGTTTTGGAAAAAAAACAAGGCAAATATGTCATTTTTGGCATGTTTTTGGACTTTTTGTACACATTTTCCTACCAATCAACCTATTTCCTATTTTTAATGTTTATTCATGTTCTATATCATTCATGTACTCATTAAATGACTTGTTTGCATGACTTTGGATGAAAATATGGCGTTTTGGAACAAAAACAAGCCAAATAGGCCATTTTTGGCATGTTTTTGGAGTTTTTGTTCACCTATCACTACCAATCAACCTCTTTCCTGTTTTTAAGGTATATCCATGTCCTATATAATTCGTGTAAGAAATATATGACTTTTTTGCATGACTTTGGGCAAAAATATGACATTGTAAACAATAATAAGCACATTGCGATCGCATTTGTTACAAGCCTTGTGATTGCGCCCCAGCTAGGGTCATCAACTCCCTAGATAGCCTACGCAGAGCACGTCGGCATGAACATTGTAATTGAACTTGTGATTAGCTTTGTGATTGCGTCCCATCTAGGGTCATCACCTCCCTAGATAGCCTACGCAGAGCACGTCGACATGAACATTATAATTGAACTTGTGATGAGCTTATAACATATTGAGGTGATAAATCACATTGTGATTGCATTTTTAATTAGCCCCATTTATTGTCAATAGCTCCCTAAACAGCACCATGAACTTGTTAGGCTTGAGTTTTATCTCTAATATAGTTAAATAAAATAATTTTACAATATGGTTGCTTTTTTATTTTTTCTGTACTGTTGTGGTTTTTTAGTAGAGTTATTATTTTTGGATGCTTATATTAAGGTGACTTTTTCACTTGTTCAAGTTAAGGCAGACAACTAAATTTCTTGATCAAATCACAAAAAATGAACTTATCTTAAATAGTAAAAACAAAACAAAAAAAAAAAAAATTTGGCTACTAGCCTTAAGTAAAGTAAATCAAAGAAATCAACAAAAGAAATAAAGTGAATCAAACCAAATGCAATCAAGTTAGGCACATAATTCTCAAAAATGATCAAATAAGGTTATGGCACAACGCCATCAACCATCCAGTGTCCTCATGCCCCTAACAAAGCAAATATCCTCAAACTATCGTCTCAATCCTATATCTAATCCTCGAAAACTAAGCAAATCAAGAAATAAAAGGGGAGTTGGAAAGAACTCACCAAGGCAAGCCAAGAAGGAATCAATGTTACCATACGATGCAAGCTAGCAACACTACCAACATGCCCATCACCACAGAAGCTTGCATAATCTTGTAGCATTAAGTTTAATGAACTTAAATATAGATTAGATCATCTAAATAAGTTTAATGAAATTAAATATATATAATTCTCCTATCTAATTACATCAACTACACTGCTAACATAAAAAATAAATGACATAATGAAAATTTAAAAAAAAACCTATTTAGGCAAGACATCATTTTCAAAAGGACTAATAACATTACTATATATTCTTGACAAACAAGAATCCAGGGGTTTACTTTACAAGCTGAAATGAAATAAGATAATATACCTCTCATGATGACAACACTCAGCTAATGCAGAATCAAATGTACGACAGAGCAAGTTGTATTAGTTCTGATTAACCAAGATTCACCGTTAGGACACAAATACCACAGTTTTTTAAAGCTGCAGATGAGACAGATAATGCCAAATTTTTAAAAGCTTTTGTTTTAGACAAACGCTGAAAATACTTGATCCAAAAGAGTGAGAGAGGCAGAGAGCCTAAAGCAGGATATAATTAACATGATTGTTTGCTTCTTGTATCTTTTCTTTGAGGGAATAGAACCGAACCTGTAATGAGACTATGTTTGGGCATCCATCAATTCTGTCAGCAACATTGAGGAACTTCATCAAACCATACAGTGTTTCATTACTAAGTCCAATATATCTAACCTACAGCCAAAATAATACCAAAGATGTAAAATGGTAATGCTATACTGCCAGAAGTTTGACATAGAGGCTAACCAACAGGGCTATTGTAATGCAATGATAAATAAAGACCAGAAAACGTCTTATATTTAATAATAACCAGCAAGCTTGGAGCATGACTACCCATTTTGGAAACGATATGCCAAATAATTAGAATAAAAATAGATTTTTTTTTAAAGAAAGGATATATATTCAAAAATGAAATCAGTGAGCTTGGTATATATGTATATAAGCACTATAGCTGATACATAATAGATAAATTCAGGACATATCACCCTTCCTCTAAGGAGTGCCAAAGATGATCATTACTATTACTAAGTGGTATAAAATTGAATTAATTGAAGAAAAAAAATGATGAAAGATGCATTTTGGAATAGATACATTGAATACCAATAAGAAAAGCAATCAGTTGTTTAGAAGATGACTAAAAGATAACACACCAGGTCATACAAAGTAGCAGCTTTCTCAAAACGTTTGCGAGTTTCAATTCTTGAATATCGATCGTCTAATCTTCTACTATTAGTTCCTGCCAATCACAACAATATGACAAACGCTGGTCAAATATAAAACTCCAACAGAAAACTATGAAGAAAACCCAATTTTTAGGGTTTATCAAATATAGCACCCCAACAGTGGTCAACAAATTTTTGCATTATTACCTTATCCCAAAAAGTATAATAGAAGATGGAATGTAACACAACTAACTATGAAGAAAACCCAATTCAATTTTAGGGTTTATACACTAGTTCACCAAAAAAAAAAAAAAAAACAAATTAAAAACCGCATAATCTGGACAAAAATTTGTAAAACAAAGCAATAAGTAAACCTAATGTTAACTGATCAACTTAAAACATTAATCTAAATTACAAGTAACAAATTGAAACAGAAATTAATATATTTCTATAGAAATAAATCTAAAATTAAGTAATTTAAAACTTAAAAAAAAATACTTGAATGAACGAATAAGGAAGACGCAAAAACAATAGATCAGGAGATTGAAGAAACCGTAGTGTCAAGCGGTGGTGAACAGTGAGAAAGCAGCCACGTTTGAGGAAGGACAAAGCAGCAGCACGAAAGGGGAGAACGGCCAGTGGTGAATAGCTACAGAGAGCGCTGGTGTGTGGTGACCAGTGATAGAGAGAGACGAACTGACCGGTGACAGAGAGAGATGAACTGACCGGTGACAGAGAGAGACGAACTGACCGGTGACAAAGAGGGAAGAACTACCGGTGTAGCCTTAGGTTTTGAGTGTGGGTTGTTGTTCACTGCTTTATGAGTGAGGAAAAATGACTTCAATGAAAATGAAAATAAAGAGGCAGGCAAATAACTACGCATGTATTGTAACGGGCTTGCATCGGCCCGTTACAAAAAACCATATTTAGTAACGGGCTAGTATATCATGCCCCTTACTAAAGGTTGTTTTTGTAACGGGCATACTCATGCCCGTTACAATAATTGTTTTACCCTTTAATATTTATGACTTATTGTAACGGGCATTTATATTGCCCGTTACAAAAACTTGAATTGTAACTAACAAATTTTAGGCAAGTTACAAAAAGGGAGTTACAATTAATGATTTTTTTACTAGTGCCCCTGGAGCCTACAGACTAGCTACGATGGAAGGCAAGGAATTAAAAAATACGTGGAATGCGAGGGTGCTCAAGAAATACTATGTATGAAATTATTTGTCCATTTCAATATGTATTCTAATGTACAACCTAGCAACAACATTAATAAAAGGCCAAAAGAGCCACCTTTCTTGTGTCTTGCTTTAATTATTTATTTATGCACAACCGCATAGACTATGTGATAGAGACAACTGCCATCCAACAGTGTCCAAAACATCACTTTGCAGTCTAAATATGCTTGCACCAAGGCCAACAGGCTAGGATGGTTAGCTAAAAGCTAAGGCCTAAGGCCACTGCCATCCTATGACCTGGCTGCATCAAGTATAACAGCCAACAGGCTAGGATGGTTAGCTAAAAGCTAAGGCCTAAGGCCACCGCCATCCTGTGACCTGGCTGCATCAGGTATAACAGCCAACAGGCTAGGATGGTTAGCTAAAAAAGCTAAGGCCTAAGGCCACTGCCATCCAAAAGCCTGGCTGAAATTCAAAAGTGTGGCAGCCAGTGAGCCCCACAGATAGCTTTTACAGCTAAGGTCATGAACCACAGTCAACAGGCTAGGATGGTTAGCTAAAAAAGCTAAGGCCTAAGGCCACTGCCATCCAAAAGCCTGGCTGAAATTCAAAAGTGTGGCAGCCAGTGAGCCCCACAGATAGCTTTTACAGCTAAGGTCATGAACCACAGTCAACAGGCTAGGATGGTTAGCTAAAAAAGCTAAGGCCTAAGGCCACTGCCATCCAACAGCCTGGCTGAAATTCCAAGGTGTGGCAGCCAGTGAGCTCCACAAATAGCTCTTGCAGCTAAGGCCAATGGCCAGTTCTATAGGAATAACTATGCCAAGTCAAAAAATCAAGTAACTATATGCAAGTTAAAAAGTGCAGTTCAAATAGTACTCACAGAAATAAAAATAAAATAAAAGACAAAAGTATTCTACTTCAATGATATTTTATAAATCAAAAGCCAGTAATGACTGGCAGCATGTTACAACAGAATTTTGCTCTACTGGCATGGCAACCCATTTTACAAAAACAAGCACAAAAGGGAAAAATCCTAAATATTTACAACAAAAAACAAATCTGTACGTTACAAAATTACAACAAAGTTAAAAATTCGAGCCACAAGAAGACATAGGAGAAGGCTGCCAAACGCGTCATTCTGTTCTATCAGCTATACTGGACGTCGTTGGTTGCTCCTCAACAGCGGCAGTTTCAAACTCCTTTGCCTCAACAGGAGAAGCTGGCACCCCTGTTACTCGTGGTGACAGGTTCCCAACATGTTCTTCTGGGAACGTGTCAGCCTCATTCAGGGGCTGATTGCCTACACCTTCAGCAAAGTCAGTCTCGACCGCCACCCAATCAAGGTCTGCGTGAAGAGACAGAACGCACCTCATTGCCGCCACCCAACCGCCGTCAAAACGATTGGTGCAAAAGTGGCGAAGGCGGGGGGATGCAATAAAGCCTTCCACAGCTTTTTGGGCGGCAGAATTGGCATCAGCCTTGGCAGCCTCGACCTCCCGGTGGGCTCTGGCCTTCTCCGCCTTGACCCTATTCCTAGAGGCACCAACAGACGCCTCAGCATCATGCTTGGCAATGACGGCTCTGGCAATGTTGGCGTTCAACAGCCTCTTAGTCTCCTCCAGCTCTCTACTGGCAGCCTCAGCAGCAGCTTGAGCCTTGCCCTCTACCTCTGCCATGGCGGCCAACCTACTTTGTTGATTTTTTATCTCCTCATTTCTCTTCAGCAGAAGGTTGGCAGCCTCGACTCCCTGTTTCTTGAGAGCCTCTATCTCCTCATCCTTCTTGGACAAGGATGAGTTTGCCTGTGAGAGTTGGGCCTTAAGAGCCTCAACCTCCTTTTTCTTACTCTCCAAGTCCTCACTTAAGGACTTGTTGACGGCCTCTAAATACTCTGACGTGTCACGTGCAACACTCAGGTCTGCCCCAAGGTGAAAAAGGCTTCAGCCAACTCCGCGGCAGAGTTAGCGGCCTGCAAAAACGCAACAGCATAACAGTAAGCAGGTCGGCAAGATTATACGAACAAATAACACCAATAAAACATTAACTGACAACGCCAGGATACTTACACAGGCAACGTCATGGCATAAAGCCTGGGCAGGATTGACCCAACGGTCTCGACTGCAATCTGCTGGCAGTCTGTTCGCCCTTAACAGCCGGTACCCTAAGTTGCCACCAACCTGTGTTAGGTCAGCCATCAGCGATTCATTCACGTCCACGTCTGGCTCAGGACAGAATGCTGGTCCGGCAGGCCTAGGCCCAGGCTGGAAAGATGGAGGAATTTCCAAATGACCATACCCCCACATGCCACGCCGGATGATAACATCGTCTGGCAAGGGGAAACCAAACGACCCAATCCTCTTCTCTGGGTCGGCAACAAAGACACCGCCCTCCCCTAAGTGTAGCACGGTAGTGCTGCGTGTCAACTGCGGCCCTACATACTGAATACAATAGTTTGGGGCAGCAGGGGAAGTAGTCTGAAGGACGTTAGCAAACATATAACAAAAACATTATATTATAATAAAAGAAAAAGTGCTAATAACGCACTACCGACATAAACTAAGTACATACCTCGCAGGCATCCGGGTTCGCAGCGTTCTCAGTTGCAGCGTTCTCAACCGTCGCCTTTTTATCTGACTCAGGCGCTTTCAAACTTTTTTCATGAGCGAGCCGCCGAACCCGCTCTATGTCTGCAGCAGTGGTTATTTCTTCAACATCACCCCCCTCTGCAGATAGGGGAGTCAGAGGAGTGACAAGTCTCGCGGTGGTCTCTAGCGTCACATGCCAATCTGAGTTGGCCTCTCCAGCCTGAGGTAGCTCCACGACAGTCTTGGTGGTGGTATCGTCCGCCCCAACCACACTGGGCAACACCTCAGTAGTGGATGGGACTGTGGCAACACTACCACCCATATCCATAGTTGTTGCAACCTCAACTTCCGGAGCAACAATTGTAGCAACCTCAGATGGCGGCTCGCTGACAACAGCAACGGCCACCTCGCTGACGACGGTGGCCACACCCTCGTTGACTGGCTCCGCGCTGGTAGTAGCGGCCCCAACAGAAGGCTTGGCGACCTTTTTAGAACGATGGGGAGATGGTGAACTATCCCTTTTCTTGTGCTGCAAGGCGATAGTCACAGTCCTGCCACCCCTGGCAGATGCACCTGGCTTCTTAGAGGCAGCAGGCACTACAGCCTCCCTCTGGACGGGACGGCTAGCCACTGCCGTTCCTCGCCCCCCACGCCTGCTGACGGCGCTCCTGTTGCCACCTGCCCCACGACCGGTAGTTTGAGAGGTGGAACCGTGAGCCGTCTGTTCTCTAGCCATACTTGGCAACTTCAGGCGTTTAATATTCAAATCTGCACAAGAAAAGTGAAATGGTTAGACGAAAGCCATATAAAAAGGCACTGCCAATAAAAAACAAGTTTGCACACCCACAGAAAACAATAAATACATATATATATTAAATAATCATAATAAATAACTAAATAACCTAGACGGTAACTTCAAGAGGTGCACCAGGAGCCTGGCATTACCAGAATCAGGGGCACCTATCTCGCCACAAAGACCAACATAGGCGAGCGGACGGTTTTCCATAATGTACCCGAATGGTGGCAGCCACCTGGATGGGACACCGTTCTTTGACCTAAAATAGTCGACGGTCCTTTCCTCCTCGGCCGTCAGATCACGGATTGCCAAGTGCTCCATATGAGCCCTTGGAGTAGTGAACGTTACCGGCATGTCTAGTAGAGCATCTGCAGGGGCCTTCACCCAGACCCACCTGCTCATATAGTGCTTCAGAGAACTTACCTTAGGCCAAACCAAAAGTTTCTTGCTAGCAATCTGGAAGGTGTAACGGCCTGTCGCCAAGTTATTCCGTTTCACGAACATCAGGGAACGGATCACGTGAAGGTTGACCTTCATCCTCAAATACCGACAGGTCCACACTACTGACACCAACATTCGAAACGACAATGGACTCAGCTGTGCCAGACTGATGGAAAAATTACGCATCACAGACGTAATTGCCCAATCAAATGGGCATCGCAGCCCAAACTTAAAATGATCTTTGCAGACGGCAAAGTACTCGTCGGGCGCTGTAGGGGTCGTTTTTACTCGGCCACCTACGTCTCACGAGTTATTTTGAATGCTCGTTAACGCCGTATGTGAATACGGACTAGTAGGAGTCACCACCGTGCATTTTATACGGTCCACGGACACCGAAAAAGTACCAATGCCAGGAGCAATTGGCCCCATATGGTCGTACACCAGAGTATGGGTCCGGTACAGGTTACGGGCCAATCGTGCGTTGGGCCCGCCCGCCTGTAAGTGGTCTCTACTAGGTCTCTTTTTGTGGTCAAATTATTATCAATCCCGAATACATAAATATCTCAATGTTATACCCTAAAGAACGCATATTACTAAGCGGGTTTAATTTATATACAAATCAAGACTAACTTTTGTGACCACTTTAAATTAAGTCAGTATTAAAAATCCTAAAAATTGAAAACAAATAAAACATGAACGAAAAAAAAAACAGAAATAAAAGTAATAAATACATAAAAAAATAAATATGTGCAGGTTCAAAGTATGTTCCAGGAAAAGTGGTTTGATGTGCTGTTCGACTACATTAAATACAATAAATACCAAAAGAGAACACGATTAAAATGATGATTAAGGTACAAAATTCTGATGTGATTTGGACACTTCAATCGGAATATTTAAATTGATAATTTTAATCGTCATTTATTATCATTCAACCAAATCGGGCTTTTATGTATGACTCTTGAATTTATGAATAAAATAATAAATCATATTTTACATAACATTATTTAATGATCCGAAAATACAGCTAAAATATAGCGGTTATTTGGTAATATGAAATTTAACTAATAAATTCATTTTACCATGACCGCATAAAAAAAAATCAAGTTCCGACTATTTAAAATGATAAAATTAAAAGATAAAAATATAGCGACCTTTTATGACACGAGATCTAATAAAAAGAAATCATGTAATATAGATCGCATAAAAAAAATGAATTTTATAATAATTATTATTATTATTCATTGTCAGATCTATAAAATATAAAAGTAGATCTAAAAAAATAAAAGCAGATCAGAGTCAACGTTAATGTACGATCTATCAAAATACGTTGATGAATTAACAATCACCACGCTATGAATTGTGAGATCGAGATCGAAATTGGTTAGATTATTAAGAAACATTATGAATGACGATTAAAATAACATTTGTGAATCATTATTAATTGTATAAAAATCAATATTATTGTCGATTAAAGTGTCAAAATTCGCATATACGCGAGCGCATCCTTTATTAATTATTTACATTATCCATTGTCATTATTTGTATCAATAATCATCATTTTAATCAATCTTAAAACAAGTTATTAATGAAGAAAAGAATAAGGATAAGTAGAGACTTCAGGAATTATACCATATAATGCCTTCGTTCAAAAACAACCAAGGAAAGCCAATGATGATGAATGCAAATGTTTGTTTTGAAGTTGACTGAGTTGGTGTTTTGTGATGTGTATAGATGAGTGTTGAGAGGTGTTTGATGTGGTATAAGTGTATGGAGTTGAAGTATGAATTGCACGGGAGAAATTGGTGGTGTTGGCGTGTGTGGAAAAGGTTGGAAGGACGTGTATTTATAGGACAGAAGGAGCAAAAATCGACCCCGGGGGACACCAGACCTGCACCTAGGCGCAGGTCCAGTAACATGACCTGCGTCTAAACGCAGGTCAGTATTGGTGACCTGCGTCTAGGCGCAGGTCCTGTAATATGGACCTGCGTCTAGGCGCAGGTCCTGGTCAGATCCGGGTTGATTTTTTTTGCTTGATTTTGCACGTGATTTTCAGGATTACGATCCGATTTTATTCGATTACAAAAATATTATGTAATATTTTGATATTCCGGAATATTCTGGGATGTCCCGGAATGTCCTAGAATGTGCCGGAATACCCAGAACGTTCCGGAATGTTCTAGATTCCTCCAGAAGCTCCAAAAAATTACAGAAAAATTATTTAAAATTATGAAAAAATATGAAAAGTATGAAAAACACTAATATGCTTTGCGGAACAATTTTCAACATTTGGAAATGACGAAAATGCCCCTAAGCATGCAAAAATCCTAAGAAATCCATAAAAAGCTCTAAAAATATGATAAAAAATATAGAAAAATATGAATAAATTATAAAATTATAAAATTATTTTTATGATTTTTAAAAATATTTTGTGATGCAAAAAGACATTTTTATTATTTTTTATGAATATAAAACATTGAAAAATGCATGCAAAAATATAAAAAATACCTAAAAATGAAGAAAAATTACGAATAAATCCCGTAATCATCGCAAAACCTAACATTTGCTTCCAAGGCACTTTAAACACAGTTTAGGCAATTGGTTGAGGTATATTGTGCATTTTCATCGTCACTTTCCCTTAGTTGTATCTTATGGCAATATGATACGTTCATCATTAGTCTCTACATTGGGGAGACACATTTAGGTGTCTACAGGCGCTTGAAGGATAACATCATTTGGCCCAGGGAGCATGACATCCCAGTTTCCTGGAAGGCAGTACACCTCCCTAAACCATTCGAGGTATCCCTTTGTACCCCCGTTCCACTTTTCCAGTTCCCTGTACCAGTCATCATCCGGATTTAACTTCGCCAGATGTCCTTTTGGGAACTCATTACCAAAATCTATGGCTTCATAGTTCATGGCTGGCATGCGTTCCGCTTCCTGTTGCCATTCCCTGCCGGCTTCTTTCCAGGCTGTATTAACTTCAGCAACGGCTTTGTCGCCGGTCACCTCCTCTGCAAACACAACAGACAGGGACAAATGACAGTGGGAAGATTAAAAATCAAAGCAGTTACCTAAAGCAGCGAAGGGATTAGGCCGCGAAGGATCTTCGTTCGTGCCATATTGGTCAAATTCCAAGCTAGAACGAATGGATGAAAACCAATATTACTCTGACGCTCCTACCACCATTGACTTGCCGGTCCAGCGTAGTACTTCACGAAGAACCCTCACGTCCCTTTGCTGCTCATGATTAAACCCTGTCGAATTACGTGTACCCTCGCAATCTGTCAAAATTCGTGACGCCGACAAAAAATCAGGCAATCGTCTTCTTTTAGCGAACAGTTTTGCCCTAATTTTCTCTGGCGCCGGTTTTTTATCCAGAATATCCTTTCTTAATTGAATAGGATATCCTGGCTTTGGGGGCAGTATGCGAGTTTCCACATAATACCGTCAATACCTTTAGGGATAGCAGCCCCTTCAGGCTGCTGTTCCAAAATATCACTAGCGTTACCTGACGACCCTTCTTCGGCAGGGGATGACAATAGCGAGTCGTCTGACTCGCTCTCTTGTGGCGACCTGCCGCTATCTGGGTCGTTTTCTAAAATACGACTGTCGTTTTGGCTATCACTGGCGTCTGACATCCTTCTTTACACTGTCACACGTTAAGTTAATCCACCAACAACAGATTTGCAAAGTTAATGAGAGACACGCAAACCAATGCAATCGCATATTTGCACAGTGACGAGTAAAAAACAAAGTACAGCAAAAATTGCCCATAACAATGAATTTTTACTTCAAAAATAAGTTTTTATACATAAAATTCTTGCACGAGGCAAGATACATCTTTAATACAGACAGAGGACACCAACTTTTTCCTCTCAAAGTTCGAACAATCGTACATGCAAACTCGCCCAAGCTTCAAAATTAAAAATTCGAACAAAGAAAATTTGAAGTCAAACGCGTACCTTGTCTTTTGCTTGAAGAGATAAACTTGAAAAATCTCGAGTTACAGTCAGGGATGCTGCTGAAAAGCTGGGACGAAGATACAAATTGCACGAAGACTGTTCGAATCGCCTTTAGGAGGGAAGAGAAAGAAAGTTCAAAATTTTTTGAGAAATTTTGAAAGTGAAGTGGGAGCAAAAACGTCTGAGAGACGTTATATATGGTACAACCGGGTCCACCACTCAACTTTTGGTCTTCTACGGACACGTGTCAGTTAATTCAGACATCTTGTGGTGACTTACTTTAAAAAGCATCCCCACCTTAACGATGCCTATACTTTTTGGGGGGGCTAGTTGTATGGGGGCCTACCGGTACACCGACAGGTACACTCTATTGACGTCCCAACAAAGATGTCAACCGCCAGCACCTAGCGGTGCCGGCTACCAGGCGTCACGACCGACAGCCCATAATCCACGCCTGCGAAGGCACCCACACGTTACCGGACCCAGGAGCTGCCAGCCTATAACTGTCAGCTATTAAAAGCCAAAGGGAATCTTTTAGCAGTGGACCCAGTACACCACGTGGCGCCCATTTAGGGCACCACTCAAGTGCACACGCCCCACTCACTAACAAACTAACTAACTCAACCTATGAGGGACTCACACGTGGCGACCCACTCAGAGTTATAATTAACTCTGAGCACATGATCTACATGACCAGTCCCCATGGGACACATGTCCCTGCCAGCCTCCATACAGGCCGGCAGGGTGTTAAACCTCTCTCTTATAAATAGGGGGATGATCTCACCATAAAAAGGTACATACTCTTTCACCTACAAACTCTCTCTCTCTCTCTCTTCCTCTCTCTTATTCAATCCCATTGCTGACTTAATCATCAAAGGGTCTTTCCCCGGAAACACCCTGGGGTCAGCTCACCGTTTGTTCATTGTGCAGTTCACCACCACACAAGGCACCAAGAACAGCAACCACTTCCAGAGGCGCTGAGACTTGTCGGAACATGAATCAATTTATTCAGTAAAACACTTAGATTAAAAGTTTTCAAATAATAGAAGCTTATAAAATCATATCATTTGGATGGACACTCAAATAAGACTCTTTTGAAAATTTCTAGTAATTTAGTGTAAATTTTTTACTAACTTTACTAATTCGAGGACAAACTATTTCATTTTAGTGCCTAAGGTGTCTCTAGCCTCTAGGATGGTTACCGAACGCATTGGAGTCATTGTATGATAGAGGCGGATGGCCAAAAACGCAACACGACCCAACCAATCAAAAAAAATTATAAAGAGCCAAATACTTCGTTTTAGCTCCAAAAAATGAATGAGGAGCCTCCTGATTTTACTCTTAACTCATGACAATAATGTGGGGCGAAAAAACCAGTCAGTTGGAGCGACCTCCCAGAAGCCAAATCCAAAGGTTATAATTCATTCTTTTTAGAGTTCTCGGGCTTCAAGAACGAAAATATATTGAAATTAAAAATTCATGGAGTACCCTTAGGTGCGAGAAATGTGGATGATGGATTATGGATGCGTCAGAATCATGGGATGAAATCGAATGACCTAAAATGTTGCACGATATAGACACCGAAAAGTTTATTTGAAGGGCACACCACTTTGTTTTAGCACTTGAAATTAAACTAGGAATCTTCCTATGCTACCTTTCATCCATGATATAAAATAGGAGAAAAATTAACGACGCCCGAAACGGCCTCCCAGGTTAGAAACCAAAACCAAAGGTTATAATCCAAGCTTTTTAGGGTTCCCAAGACTCGAAAACAAAAAATTTCCAAAACACTAAAATAAGATCCTTGGTTGATGGGGAGCCATAAGGACAGATACCTATTGCATCGGAGTTGGGTAATGGAGTCAGGTGACCTGAAACGCATCTAAAGACCTAGGCACCTTAAAGTTGAGGGCAGAATACTTCGTTTTAATGTCTGAAAACGAACAAGGAGCCTCTTTGTGCTACTCTTAACCCATGCATGATAAAAATCTGTGTAACGACCCATATTTTAGCAACGTTGTTTTCTTTGAAAACAACAATACGAATCATTAATAAATGAAAACTTATATCACAAAACTTAAAATAATAGCGGAAGCTCTAACACTTAATTCTTTTATTATTTGAAATTAATTAAACTAAACATGGAAGTTGTCCAAAAATCACTTTTAAATACCAAAATTCCACCACAAACTACTAAAATTCAATCACTAGGCTAAGTCCACTAGAAATGGGTAGCTAATGCTGCTACGCTTGCACGCTCATGAGACCCAACCCTCGTTATTACCCAAATTGCTCTTCTTCATTACCTGAAAAGGGAATGGGGCCGGGGGTCCACAGTCAGTGGGGAGTAATTAGAATGTTCTACCTAATCGTAGAATGCAATCAAAATATAATCATCAGAACATAGTACACTCAATTCATAATATCAACATGGTTAACACATTCAAATTCATAAATTATTAAGAGGTATCACTCAATCAGACAACGCAGCGGAAATACATAACATAACCAACATTGTCTCACTAGCTAGGGCCACCTCTAGACTCTAGACTCTATAGACTTCGGTAACTCAACTTTCAATACCCAATTCCTTAAATTTCATCCATTCAACCTTACGAATTACATTTATTCATTATCGTCCCAATGGTCCGACATTCACACACAACTGAAGTACTCCATCTTTCGACATCCACGCACAACAGTCGTACTCCATCATTCCATTTGTAACGACCCAGATTTTTGGGCCGTAAAATTTCATGTAAAATTAAGCCTTTAAGTCTGAATCTTCCGATCTGGACCCAAAGACTTAATTTTTATTTAATTGAAACTAGCCCAAAACCCATGGTTGACTCCTCCTAGCCGGCCCCTTTCCTTTTATTTTATTTAATTTGGTTTATTTTCCTTAAATATCTAATTAGATCTATTTACCTTTAAACCTAAAAACTCTATTTTTATTTCCCTAACCACCCTACTAAATTTTAGGAACACCAAACTCACATTTAATCCCATATAGCCGGCCCCCCAATTTTATTTTCCCCTTAATTTCCTTCCTAAACTAACTCATATTATTTAGTGGTCACCTCCTAAAATCTAGTAATCGTTATGCTATAAATATCCTAAAGCCTATATGTTTTTTTTATTCATTATAACAATTAAACCCTAAAAACAAAACCTCTCCTTTCCTCTATTTGGCCCTCACGACAATCACACCAAAACCACCCCAAGATTCATCTTTCACCTCTTCAAATCAAATACATTCATCAAAGATTAATCAAACCTTCAACCCATCATCAACAAGAACCAAGAACCCTTGTTTGGACGTGTTGCTCGTGGTCGTGCGTGGTATCGAGGGCGGCTCGTGTTTGGGTGAATTTCCATGCGTGAGTTTCGGTTTGGTAAAACTAGGTAACTAGCTTTTCACTTAGTATTAGGACTAATCAATATAGGATAACTAGATTAGATAGTTTATATTTGTTGAACGTGTTTATGCGTGTTGGCCGAGTGGGGTAGGAGGTGATCTATTGCATTCTTTAATTGCATCTTGATAAATCTTCTTGTGATCATGCCATAATTATTCGGTGATTGATATCTTTTTACAAACTTGATGAATTTGTTAAGATCTTTGACCAAAACTTTGAGTGATCATGTGCGTGTATTTACTAGTAGTCAATGCTTAGATTTTTAGATTGCTTCTGTATATACTTTGTTGAATCCTTGTTTAATTATGCTTTTCCAACCTTTGACTAATTTTCTAGTATGAATTTCGTTGAAGTGTAGATTGTCTTTGCATAATTAAAAATGATAGCCCATGCGTGTATGTTCCTGTATGGATTTTGTTGCAAAGGATAGTGACCTTGCATAATTATTGATGATAGTCCATGCGCGTAAATAAGTTAATCTAAGGCATGAAGTTTGGTTTTGTTTTATGCATATTAGTTAGTGTAGTATGAATCTTTCTTTGTTCTTGATACTTATTGGATGTTTAAAGCATGCATCTTTAAAGTTCTTGAATCCTTGAAGATAATTATGAAGTTTCTTGATTGTTTTATATGAATTGATGGGTGTTACTTGTTCTAGCTTGAAATTGTTGATGGCCGATTAACATGATGAAGTTGGGTGATTATGTTCTTGATTCCTTGAGTTATCTTTAATGCAAGTTTGACTTTTTAGAGTCTTTTGAAGTAATGAATCTTGTTTTGAATCTTTGTTGTACTTTCTTGTTGAACTCATGATAGCCGAATGGCTTGGTACCTGGTGTTGATTTCGAAAACCTATTATCTTGTTGTTTTGTTTAAAGCTTGAACCTTTATAATTATTTCAAGTTGTTCTTGTGTCATTTGACTCGTTAATGGCTTTTCCTAAATTGATCGTAGTAGGTTTCATGAGATTTGTTGTGGACGAGTTGCTCATATGATTTGATGGTTCGAAATATGTGGATCGTGAAGTCCTTGCGTGAATGATAATGTTTTCGGTCGTGTCATGTTGATTGTTAAGTTAATCTTGAGTTGTAATTTATCATTTGGGTATGTCAAGTCGAGCGGTTGAAGACCGTGCATGTATCGGTTCATCTGTGATGAATCGTGCTGGGACTTGTTTGTTGTTATCGGCCTTGCGCCGTGTCGTATCGGTTCATCTGTGATGAATCGTGTCGGGGACTTGTTTGTTGTTATCGGCCTTGCACCGTGTCATATCGGTTCATCTGTGATGAATCGTGTCGGGGACTTGTTGTTTTGTTATCGGCCTTGCGCCGTGTCGTATCGGTTCATCTGTCATGAATCGTGTCGGGGACTTTTTTGTTGTTATCGGCCTTGTGCCGTGTCGTATCGGTTCATCTGTGATGAATCGTGTCGGGGATTTACTTATTGTATCGACTTCGGTCGTGTCGGATAATTCTTGATGTCTGCTGTTGTTAAATGATTCTATTGTTGTATTTAAGAGCTTAGTATATGAACTCGATAATTGATGAAGTTTCCGTTGCCTGTGCTCCCTGTTATTTAATCCTGTTATTTAGATGTTGTAAGGTTGATTTGGCTGTTTTTGTGCCTGATTTTTTAATCTATTGTTTTATGTTGTTTGGTTCCACTGCTAAGTGGAACAGTCTAGTTATTCGCCACTGACGGTGGACCCCAATTTTTATTTTGCAGGTGATCAGGATAGGACTTAGAGTTGGGTTGAGTGTTTGACAAGAGAAATAGGCTCCTATTTCCTTCCTGTTATTTCCCTGATTTAGTGGTTTTATGTTGTAATAAGGAACTTGTTATTCCATAGTTTATGGGATGTCCTTTTTGTCTAATTAATAAAATGATTAAGTTTAGAGCTTCCGTTGTGGTTTATTAATTTAATAGTGAAAGTATTTAGTTTTTGGCGATTCGTATTGTTGTTTTCTCCGAAAACAACGTTGCTAAAATACGGGTCATTACACCATTGGTCCTCTTATTATCTTTCATGGGTCCAACATCCACATACAACTATTGCAATCCATCGCCCCAATGTTCCGACATTATTCACGCACAACTGAAGTACTCCATCTTTCGACATTCACGCACAACAGTCGTACTCCATCATTCTATTGGTTTGACATCCACACACAATATTTGTACTCCATTGTTCCCTTATCATCATTATTATTAATTTTATCATTCAATTTATTTACTTTGACTTTAGGTCAACTCACCTAACAACTAGTCAACTCTAGCTTAAACATTCATCTTAACTTTGACTTCTTGACTCGACAACAACTCTGGCTTTACTATTACTCAACAATACAAACTTCACACTTAATTGAACATTCCAACAATGCAACATATGATTTCAACAAAACAGAATTTCATAAAGGTTCAATCATCTAATAATTAAATAAAAATCAACTCTTTAAACTCCACTTAATAATCACGGCTTTTTATAAGAATAATAATAAATGAATAATAATTATTAGACTTAATTAATTAATTAAAACCGATTAAAATTTATAAAATCCGAAATGTAAATTTAAAAGTAATAATTCGAACACAAAATTTTATTAAACTCGGTTATTTCTAAGAATTAGTTTAATTATAATTAAAACCCAAGATTTAATTTAATTAAAACAGAAGATCAAGAATTAAATTAGACTAACCTAATAAAAATTCATGCTTTAAAATAATGTTCAAGATTTTCGAACCAAAATTTCTACCCACTTATCCTCACCATTCGACTTTTTCAACATAATTCAACAATCAATAATTTATTTCAAGAAATTAATTAATTATCAAAATTGGATCAAGAAAATAATAAAGAATCATGATTTGAGTGAGATTACAACTGAAAAATCCATGCTTTAGTTCCTATACCACTCGACAATTCAAGAACATGCATATGATAATTCGGTTTTCATGCTAAACATAAGATCATAGATTCAATCACCAAGTTTCATAGTAAAGATCATCAAACATGCATAGAATCATGACAAAACACAAAGGAAGCATGTCAAAATAATATGCTAAGGTTCGGCCAACATGTTAAATCAACTCTAAGTAACTTTCATCAATTCTAAAATGATTCTAAACATTTTTTACCTTGTTCTAAACAATTATATAATTAATCTTATTTTAAAATTAGGTAAAGCAACTAATTACCTATTGAAAGATGAACAAACACACAATTATATAATTAATCTTATTCTAAAATTAGGTAAAGCATCTAATTACCTATTGAAAGATAAACAAACAATTGGTTCAAGCCCTCTCCTTGGGTTGGTCGTGTGTTGTGTCGAGTGGGGTGGTGTTCTTGGTGTGTTCTTGGCTCAATCTTGTTCTTGATGGCTTGTGTTGATAATCTCTTTTGTAGTTGAAGTATGTATTTATTGATTTTGAGAGTTTTTTGGAATTATTATTTGTTAGGGAGAAAGCCGTGTGTTTGATGGTGTGGGATGGTGAGCAAGCTTTGTTATTTTATAAAGTTAGGAAGAGTAAAAGCGTAGGCTTTTAGTTTAGGCTAGATAATAGGAGTTTTATAAGGAGAGTGTAAAACAACCAAATAAATTGTAATCCATTAGGCTTATGGGGGAGGGAGCCGTGTGTAATTCAAAGAAAAAGGGAGGTTTTGGGCTTTGGGCCTTAAATTGGCAAGGTGAGGTAATTAGTTTGGGCTCGGGTTTTTATTTTGGGCTCGTTTGCTTCGAGTCTTTGTCCACCAAACTAAGTAATTAAATAACAAATAAAAATTTAAAATAGCCCAAAATTTTGGGTTATTACAATTTGGGGCAAAAAATGGGCCCTGAAAGGTATCTCGAAAGCCAAGCAAAAGCTACAATGCATGCCTTTTGGGGTTCTTAGGGCCCAAAAGCGAAAATATCCCGAAAGACGGAGGCAATATCCTGGGGAAATGAGGAACCCCCATGACGGATTCCGGACGCATTGGAGTTGTGTAATGAAGCTTAATGGCCTAAAACACCACATGACTCAGCATCAAAATGTCCCTTTAGACTATCCCATTTGCGAAAACGGATACGAACGCGAAAAAACACAAAACCAAAATTCAAAGACATAGGAAAATAATATTAAAAAAGTTTTTATATATTGCTCAAATTCTTTTCAACTTAACTTTAATCATTTTTCAATTTAGTTAAATTTGTTGAATTGAGTTCAATGTAGTTCATCTTCTAACGAGTCTAATTAAGATTCAATTAATTACGTTTTATACTTTAGTTTAATAACTTATTGTGTGACATAAAGATTGCTACATTTTCCATTATGAGTTGTTGTCTTAAAGATTGCTACATTTTATTTTTAAGCCAGGTGGTGCCTGGTGCCCAATACTCCCTCCCTACTTCCCCTCCTCATTGGTGCTACCTATTCAATACAACTTTTTCAAGGTGAAAAACACCCTTTAATTAGTAGCAAATTTTAACGACCCATTTGATTATTAATAATAAATTGTGATTATGAGAAAGAACTAAAATTATAATTTAACAAAGAAAACAAGGTTACAATCTTTATGGAAACAAAATTTCATTCCCTATCTAAATAATCTTCGTATTTTTCAATACAATCCATTACAATTAAAAAGGGTGATATTGGATGAGGATGTATATTCATAATTCATAAAGAAAATCAAATAAATTGGAGGCAAACTAATATAACCATGAGAATGAATATTGATCCTTAACAAATTTACATATAAATTTATTTCCATTATCATCATTTAAACCCGGTAACCAAATGGACCGTAAAGGATATATGTAGTATATCAGTTCTGTTCAATTTAGATTAATTTACCAAGTAACCTAATGGTTAAGAGTTGAATTCTCTACCACATAGGTAATGAGTTCAAACTATGATACCAACGACAATTTAGATTAATTTGGTTTAAAACCCTTATTTCCCAGGCCAAGAGGCCCATGATATCCTACGAACCACGGTCCTACTTTCCCAATAAAAACTGGTGCTTTACTTGAGAAATAATGAATGATAATCTTGTAAAACTGTCTTGTTGGCAATTTAGTAAACTTACAACTTTTCTCTTTCCCCAAAACAAAAGGCAGTAAAAATTTCTCTACTTCAGGTCATCAATTGGTGCTCTTTGTTCCTTCATCACTTCAAAGTTCAAACTTCAGTGTTCATCTTTCTGGGTTATCATAAGGTGAGTACTTGAGAAATGACAAGAGGTGAAAAATGTTTATTTATGTTGTGGGTTGTCATTTTGTTAATAACAATTTGTTATTGAAATCTAGAAAGTTAATTGGATGATTTGTATGCAGGTAATTTGAAGTATAGAAAAATGGGGTCAAAACATTTATGGGTTGGTGGGATGGCAATTGTGTTTCTTCAGCTTATTTCTGGGAGTTATGGTTGGGGACAACATGGTCATTACATCATTTGTAAAATAGCAGAGGTATTCCTTCCTTTTTCATTTGTATAATTGGAATGAAATTGTGAGAAATTTTTTCAATTGTTAATCTTTTGAGAGAACTGTTTTCTGATTGATCAAGAATTAATGTTGACTTTCTATTGTTTTTAGCAATACTGAGTAAACACCAAACTGAGGGATGATTTATTTGTTCTTGTATTATCATGTTGAAGTATTTTCTTTGTTATATTGTGTGCTAATAAATTTCACTATTTGGCTAGCATAGTTTTTTCTTTTTTTTTTTTTCCAGTTCCATAGCCAGTTAGAGCTTGCTGTAATATCCAAAGATGTAGTTCAGCTAAGATAGATCATACTGACATACTCAACATTGATGAGCTTGTTAATGGCCTTATAATTGCTTAGCAAAAAATAAAATTATAAAAAAAAAAATTGAGGGTTCTTGAGCATGGCCGTCTTGAAAATTTTAGAGGCCCTGTTCTAAAAATAAAAATTAGGCCTTTGTCTCATTAAAAATAACACATTGTATATCATTAATGAAATAATATACGATTTTAATAAGCAAATATTCTAAAATGTAGATTTTTTAAAAAGGAAATATTCTAATATGATTAGGAAATATTCGAAAGTTGAATCTTGGGGCACTTTTTGTGTTGGGGTCTGTGTGGTAGGTCTCTTTATAGTTTGCACACCTTAGGACCCGTCTGATCTTGAGGTATTTACCGCGTTCTTGGATGGAATGTTGGAACGAAATATATGTGGAAGTTAGGATACAAATTATATGTTTGCACTACTTTGCAGGAATTAGGTTGTTTTTATTTTTGAAGAAAAGGAAGTGAATTGGGAGGGTGAGGAATGAAAAAGAAGGGCCAAAGAGGGGATATAAGGAGAAAGGTGGAAAATGTAGCAAACTTTCCTTTCCATTTATGGGAAAGTGGAAAACTAAATTCCATCCTTTCCAATCCAAACAATGGAAAATGAAGAAACCATTTCTCAGAAAATCTATGGTAGTTTTGTGCTTGAACTCGAGACTAGCAAAAAGTAGGACAACAAACCAATAGTACTCAGTTTAACATAGTGATTTATCCATTGAAGAGGGTAACAATTTCATTGATTCCATCTCCATGTGTTTAAGCCATGCAAGAAGTACATTTTATTTATTTATTTTTTCCTTTTCTATGTTTTTACTATTCTCATGTAATTTTGTGTAAGATCTTAGCACTTAATAGATTTGATGGATTTCCATCAAGGGAAATTCTATTGCTTTTGATTTCACATTTTCTTAGACTAATTTTTTGGGTCTATTCAAGCCATGTATGATGTATTCAGTTGCTATGAGACAGTAAACCATTATATTCCATCCCCTCTATTCTAATGTTTCTGAACTACTACTTACTACTGCTAAATACTCCGTACTATGATTTGTCATCTTTGAAATCTTCATACTGATTTAAAAAGTTGACCTCTCTAAATCTTGTAAAATCTTTGTCCCCTTTTCTGATTCCTATCTCTGTGCTCATTGTTTTCCCCACAGACCCACTTGGAGCATATTATCTCTTTCATGTCACAGTAAACCCTCGTTCTCCACATTAGTATTCAAATAACTACAGAAAAGAAACAGTAAAAACAAGATGTATCTTGAATTTTCACATGAATATTTCATAATATCAGGGATATCTTTCTGAAAATGCCTCGGCTGCTGTGAAAGAACTACTTCCAGCGTCTGCTGAAGGGGAACTAGCCGCTGTCTGCTCTTGGGCTGATCTATTTGCAGTTCGTTCTCACTACTACTGGAGTCGTGCCTTGCATTATGTTGATACACCTGATTTCAGGTGTAATTATGACTACTCCAGTAAGTTGATTGCTGGATCCCATGTTCAATCCTCCCGGGCACAAAATGAATTCACGCAATTTTTAATTGAGAATTTATTGACATGCCTATTGCAAAGATAATTAGTTTAATAATCAAGCACTTAGTTAAAATATGCAATGCAGTTTCAGCTTTTGATTATTGTGTTTTTAATATGTGTTTCCTGATCAAATTGGCTTGACACTTGGTTCTAACATGTAAAATTCTGTCTTTTTGCCTGCTTCTAGTTTTGTTTTTGTTTTTCTCTTAAGCTGTTCAAATGACATTTTGAAGGAGACTGCCATGATTCTTCTGGCCGCAAGAATAGATGTGTGACCGGAGCAATCAACAATTATACGTTACAGCTAACGTCAGCATGCCATAACCCAGATTTTGAATTTAGATGTATGAGTGCTAATTTCTTCTCCTTTTTGCTTTGTGTTTGATGTTAGAAACTGATGGTTTACTAAATACAGATAACTTGACCGAGGCCCTCATGTTTCTGTCACATTTTGTTGGTGATGTTCACCAGGTTAGAGCTCTTATTGTTGGCTTAAATTTGAAAGTTTTGCAGTGACAATGGTACTTACTTATTAGTTATTACAATATTCATTAAACAACACTAATTACACACATATTCCTTTAAAGTCAAGTCAATTGTATGCCAAAAGTTTGTTCTTACAAGATTTATTAGATGGAATTGATACTATTTCTTATTTCTTATAGGTTTGACTTTTGAGTATTCTAACAAGACTTATATTTGTTCTTACTTTTATTAGATGGAAAGAAAAGATCTCATCACACGAATAATATAAGAGTAATACATTAGTGACGTTGGGTCATTTTACATCTTATTGTAGTATACAATAACTCCGTATTACATGTTTATGAAGCATCTATGCAACATTAGAAATTCTTAATTCTATTTTGGTTCTCATAGCAAAATATTCATCTTCCTATCGATAGTTTTCCAATCAACTGTTGGAGGCAACTAGGAAGTGAGGAGAGAAGAGGAGGGAAGAAGGAAGAGAGAAGGGGGAAAAACGTATTGAGAGCTTTTGGGAAAATAAAATGTTGCTCCCTCAAATTTTAAATTATTTAAAGGATCAATGTCCTACAATTCAACAAGTTAAAAATAGAATTAATTAAATATTTCTAGCAGAAGGGTGAATGTAATCTTTCAAGGATCCAAATTTGCATTTTTGAAGATAAAACATTCATCTCACTTTATGTTACACTTTGCTTTATATCGATGTTGTCCTGATAAGATAGTCTTTTCTGTTTTTTTCGTCAATATTCCATAATTTGTAATTTTGTACGAGTTTTTCTAGACAAAGATCATGATGCAATAGTTATATTTTACTTGCAGGGTTTTATGGTATTCATTGTTCAATTTCTTTTTTTTTTTGGGTCCCCTTTATATGGGAGGAAAGCATAATGACATGCTCTCAACTCTTAAGCTATTGATTATGTTTTGTTTGTCCGGTGAGTGTTTCCAAGATGTGTTGGATCCAATAGATACATCATACATGTATGTATGTGCTTCAAAACTAAAGGATCTTTAATTTAGAGCAAAGAAAAGTATGATGTTGAAGTATAAATCTTTCTCAAGGGTGGAAACCTTTCCTTTTAAAAGGGAAAACCATTTTCCTTTTCTAACCAAAGTATGCCACACTTTCCAGTTTCCACCTTACCCATTACTTTTCTTTTGTTCACTATTCCCATCCTTCCACTATTTTTTACTTCCATATTTTTCCCTATATTTCTCATGGTCAAACAAACAGAGAAAAATGTGTTTGACAATTATGTTTTCCTTGTAAAATTATCTTCCATGAAAATGATTTTTCATCGAAACAAACGGAGCCTAAAAGTAAATAATGCTTTATGATTATCATTCTTGTTTCTCTTCTTTTCATTTTCTTTTTGTCTTAATAGTTGATATTACTGTTAGTATTGAGCTTCTAACATGGAACTATTTGCTTCTATTTTGCAGCCTCTACATTGTGGTTTCCTAGGTGATCTTGGAGGAAACAGCATTCATCTTCATTGGTACCGAAGGAAAGCTAACTTGCACCATGTATGCATTCCTTCTTTCGTTTTTCATTCATGAACTGTCATTGAATGACTTTAGGTCAGAAGCCACTCAAATCTGGACAATGCATGATTATGCAGCCCTACAATGTCCTTTTCTTGGCTGATCGTTGTGAATCTATGGGAGCTGACGATGAATAGAAAACTCTGCAGAAAAATTAGATAAAACATGAATTGCTATTCGCTAATATTTTGGACTTCCTACCTTTTATAGTAATTGTCAATTTGTCACCTTCACTGTAATTTGAACTATCAAATGTATGTTGTGTTTAGACTTGTGCTAGGTGTCTTTAGTATATATTCTTTTGACTTGTGCTAGGTTGCACTGAGTCGGGAACGGGTTTGGAAATGAATACAAATTAAGAGATTGAGAACAACAAATCTAAAAAAATAATGTTAATGGGTACGGTAAATTATAACATGAAGAATCAGAATCGTCCCCAATACAGGGACGAATCAGTATTAGGGACGGCTACCCATATGATGTACCCATGCTACATAGATCGCCAATATTTTGGACTTCCTACCTTTTATAGTAATTGTCACCGTCACTGTAATTTGAATTATCAAATGGATGTTGTGTTTAGACTTGTGCTAGGTGTCTTTAGTATATATTCTTTTGACCGTCTCTTGTTTATCAAATTCATTGTATTCGTTTCAGGTGTGGGATACGGAAATCATTGATACTGCCTTGAAGAATTTCTATGGTTCAGATCTGAACATCATGATTGAAGCCCTGCAGAAAAATCTCACTGTAGGTATTTCTTTCTTGTGATTGTGGTCTAAATAATTGATATCATTGAGTTTCATAACTTCACTTCTTCAAAACTAGATTCCATTTTCCGTAAACATTCAAGCTTCAGGTCAAAATTCGTCCTTTATTTTCTACCAACTGTTGAAGTCCTGATTAATTGCACATGAAAAAGTGCTAATCGACTGTCTCTCAAGTTTCAAGTCCGTAGACTAGAAGAATGTTATGGATAGATTTGCTCAATTATTCAGGGGGCAAATCCTCATGCTTGGAGCAGGGGTGTTTGGTAGGCGACTTTTGTCCCTTGTTTTCCCTTCATGATATGGGAATCAAAATTACATTTGTTCATTGTCAAATGGAAGTTAGCTAGATGTTGAACTTGTTTGAAATTTTCTTTATTCACCGTCAACTCATTTGCACCTTTGCATGCAAATTGCTAAAATGAAGCTATCATTGTACTCTTCACTAAATTATTTGCCTCGAAAATTTCTGACATTGATGCTCATGGAAATTCTATGTGACAGAGTTTACAAAACATCAAAAGGCTACTATCGTATTCTTTGTGTTCAGTATCTACAGTTTTATGACTTATTACCAAAGTACCAAACATTTTTTCAGAATAGCTGCGTATAATTAATCTAACATTTGCATTCCTTATTCTATTGATCCTTTAGGAAAACTGGTCGGACTATATTGATTCATGGGAAGAATGTGATGCAAACCGCACAGTTTGTCCAAATCCGTAAGTCAACTTATTGTGGATCTTCTTTAAATTGTTTGTTGTTTGGGATTGGTTTCCCATAGGATCCAAGTTCAGTGTGTTAATAATATGGAAACAAGAAGCAGTTCATCCATGCTTTTGGGTAGACCTTTAAAACTTGCACACCTTGTTTAGATAGAAGGAAATGGAGAGAAAGGAAGGGGAAATAATGGAGGAGCACAAATCTTCTTGTTTGGGAAAATGGAGTTCCACTATCACCCTTCCTTTCTTTTTCCTCTCCCTCTCCCTCTCCCGCTCCTTCCTTTTCCTCCCCATGTTGTTATCCAAACATAGTGTTAACATTTTATTCTTTTGGATCATGTTTTTGGTTTGCCCAAACGCCAATCTGAACAACATGTGAACCTGACTCGGGACCCATAGTATTACATGGTAATAATATTGCATTTAACATCAAACTGTATGACTAGAAACCAAATGTGAACCCTGCCTATTTATCTGAATTGCCAATTATATTAATGTTCTACACAACGGAAGGTGGTTATCAATCAAAATCTTTGTTGGATATTGCCTGACGTCGTATATATGGCATTGCAGGTATGCATCTGAGAGTGTTAGCTTGGCTTGCAAATATGCATACAGAAATGCCACACCAGGAAGTATATTAGGAGGTGAGTATTACAACATTCTCTCTACGTGCATTGTGCTTACTTGAATTTGAGCTGAATTAGTCTCATTCAACACAACCCGTTTGCAACCTGTGACTAAGAGCCTTTTCAGTATCATTGTAGTTTTCATTTTTTTGGTTTTACGTTTTTGAAAGTCATATGATGTATGTAACTTATTGAATAAAAAATTAGCAGAACCTATTGAAGTCCTTACAAAATTTGAGAACTAACAACAGATCTGTGCAATCCACTTTTTTCTGATTTTCTGCTTTGGTTTTATGTTTTTAAAAAAATGCAGACAAAAACAGTGATGAAAAGATGTAAAAATTATTTCAGAGGTCAAATCATTTACATTGTTTCTATTGTTTGATCGAATCATACTAAAGTTGCAGCTTGCAATTTGTGATTTTTGTCTGGGATGATATGTTATAACAGATGCGAGAAAAATATAAAGTAAAGATTAACAAGAACAAACACAGATTTACGTGGATCACCGACAATGTGTCAACTACGTCCACAGATAGAGGAGAGGGGAAATTTTATTGATCTTGAAAAATTTCGAAATACAGTAATTATCTATGGTTACAGAAATTAGGGGTGAGTATATATAGACGAATAACTGTTGCGCCCAAACTAGGGCATTTCACCCCTGGACCCGACTCAAGACCCCCACATAGGATTTTGAAAGGGGCATAAATCAGATTCAAGGCACAAACTAACATGATAGTATGTTACATATTTCCCGAAACTTATATCAACTTTCTTCATTGTTTCATAGATGACTACTTCCTCTCTCGGTTACCCATAGTGGAGTGGAGGTTGGCTCAAGGCGGGATTCGCTTGGCTGCTGTCCTCAACCGTGTTTTTGCTTCCTGTGGGTTGATCTCTAATGCACAAACACCGAACAGGGTTGCAAGTAGCTAGTTATGTTTCTGCATGAAAGGATAAGTACAGCCATGTCTTCATAGTTATCTTCATTGATTTGATTAATTGAAATTTAACAATGATTAGGGATCGAAAATTAAAGAAGGGATGAGTTCAGGTTTGTTGTAAAAAGAAGCATTTATAAAGTGTTTTCTTCATTCCCTACTGCTAATTGTAAAAATGTTTCTATTATTGTAATGGTATGTTTCTGTTGATTTAACTTAATATATATTTCATCATTATATCTTGAGTTCATGTATAATAGCAGTGAAAATGATATGGTTTGATGCAAACTCAAATACATATGAGATCTTGTTAGGCTCATAGTAGAAATGTTTCGTTTTCTATTATTAACATTTATATGTTTTTTTATAGACATAGTATTCTCTCCATATCGTTTAAATTACAACAAAATGGGTTAATACGGTTCTCTAAGCACTTTTTGTTAATGTAAGGTTAGGAGAATGTTGAAGGGTAAAGTAAGAGAGAAAAAATGATGTGTAAAGTACTTTTGGAGAATATGTATGGTTTAGGAAGGTATATGTTTATTTATGTTTTTAAGTTATGGGTACTGTTGTGATTTTAGATCTAAATTTTTATCAAATTTAAAAAGATATGAATTGTTGCAGTTGTTGTGTTACAATCTTATTTAGAAATGTTGTAGATAAACTGATACAGATGGAGTAGAAGATATTGAGGTGTAAATGTGGACATTGAAAACTTTGCCAAAAACAAGCGTAAGTTCGTTACCTTAATTTTGAAAGAGATGGAGTATATTTTATAGGAAAATGTTATATGTAGCTCCTTGGCCTCTAAGAATCTTTAAATGGAGTGTTTGACAAAATTTTAGCATTAATTACATCAATTTACATGTTATTTTATGTCATAAACTATTATTTTGGCCCAGGTGTTGCAACGGGTCGTAATCTTTCTTTTTATTTTCTATTTTTTTTTTCATTGATCTATTGTCATATAAATTATTATCAATAAAAGTTATTTATAATAATTTATACCATACGGTGCGAGAAACGCCTTTTAATAGATTATATAGATTTTAAAATTTATGTCATATAATTCTTCTTTTTTGAAACAGGAAAATGTATTTAATTCTTATAAGCATTACTTTAACTTTGAGTTAAGTGCAAACTTAGGTACTCAACTTTGAGCAAAATTGCAGTTTGCTCACCCAAGTTGCAAAAGTTGCATTTAGCTCACTATAATGTAACGGTGTTAAATTTGCTATTAACTTTTTTTTGTCTATCAATTAACTTTGAAGAAGGTTAAATTATTTTTCTTATCTTAGTTTATTTTATTTTATTTTTAGGGGAAAACTACCATAAATGCACATTGGTCAAGGAGCCAATTAAGTATCAGTACTTATCACAACATATTTTGACATTTTCCAACCGTTATAAATAGATAAAAGCTTTATAAATAAGCCAATCGATCTTCAAATTGATCATTCTCATGGCAAAAACTGACAAAGTAAATTTCCAATGCTAAGAGGAAAAGAAGAAAACATAACAAAAGTAAAATGCTATATCTTCAAATCTAAAAGTAAAACTTCTCCATTTAAAACATCATTCAATTCCTCCTACGATCGTATTTGCTCATTTTGTATCATATTATTAGGTTAGTCCCGTGCGTTGCACGATTTAGATAATATTTATTAATAATTTTTTAGAAGGTACTCATTATTCTATATGTACAAAGTATGAAGATTTTTATTTGGACATGAAATATGAAATTATAACCTTATTAATTTTAAAGAAGGATTTTGTCAATATTGAAACTTGTACAAAGATATAAATTAGGAAAAAAAAATTAACATCACCAATTATTTTGGAAGGAAAGCTTTAAATGACAAAGTGACATGTGTACAATAATGATGACATAAACAATAGTATCACTACTAGATGTGAGCATGATTTATAAAATTTATAAATAAAACAAAAAATATATTTAACGCAATAAACTATATTTATTAACATTTGTATTTTTAATTTTAAAGAAGAAATGAACTTTAAAAGAGATGACAAATAAGAGATAGAGAATGGTAAAAGACAATGAAAAGAAGATGAAATAGAAAATGAAAGTACATAGTTGATTATTACTGTATAATACAATACAAGTCCAAAGTACATGCTATTTTTTTATTAAAAAAAAAAACTCAAAGTCTTGTACATACTTCATAGAAAATATGTAATGCGGGGAATAATATCGTTACTTGGGTAAATATGCCTAAAACATATTTGACTGAAGATAACACAGCTAATGATTGTTACACTGTAGTGAGCAAAGTGCAACTTTTGCAACTTGGGTGAGCAAACTGCAACTTTACCCAAAGTTAAGTATCCAAGTTTGCACTTAATTCCTTTAACTTTTATCAAAATACTCATTGTATTCTATATTGTTTAGTCATTTTAGTTTTTTGACATTATTCATGTATAATAAAAAAATGTGAAAGTATTGTGTCAGACGATCCAACCAATTCATTTGGTCGGACCGTTGTACAACTGCAATATCTCAGCCAAAACCATTACCCGAGCGAATGATGCAAACCACCCAATCAAACACCAAGCACAAAATGAACCACCTAGCTACACATTCTAGGAAATTTTTTGACCAAATATCACTGCTAAAGTACATTAATTAATCGAATCAATTATTTAGGGTTGAATAATATTCAATTCATTGCAATAAAAAGAAAACAAAGTTGCTTTGGTTCAATGGTATTAGTAGGTGACGGAAACAACTTGGCTTGCTAGCAAGTTTTGGGTTGGATTCCTGTTTTGCTCTTCTATCCCTTCATTGCTTTATCCACCTTTTTTGGTTTCATTTGTTGTTCATTTCCTTGATTTCTTTTTCCCACCTGTTTTCCTTTGATTTGCTCCTTTCCCTTCATTTCCCTTTCCTACCTTTTTTGGGTTTTTTATAGTCATTTACCACCACTTTCTTAAGCACACTACTTTGGCCAATCTCATTCTATGTTTTTCCTCCACAATTTTTTTATTATACTTCGTAAACTAATAATAATTTAGGAATGAATGCTAAAATCAAGTTTATGTACGGTGCAATAGATTAATGTTTAATTTACTTTTTTTTTTTTTTTTTTGCCTTTTACGCAGTACTTAGGGATGTATTGTATATATATTTTAATTTTCTTTGCTGTTTTTATTAAAATTAATTCTTATGATTTGGCATTGCCCTTTCACTAGTAGAAAATAATTCAAGTGTTATGGTTTTCAACCGTAGATTATATAGGTGTATCATTTGAAAGTTTTTTAAATGTTGCGGTTGTAAAACTGCATCTTCTGCACATTAAAAAGTTGCGGTTTTTATGAAAACCGCAACTTTTAATTTAAAAAAAATAATGCTAAACCAAAACCACATCTTTTAAATGAAAAAACCCCATCTTTTGGTACAATTAGAACACTGAAAAGCTATGAAAACCACATCTTTTTGAAATATTTTTCTAAAATAATAAATTTTAAATTTATATTATATTATAAAAACATAAATTTCACTAGTAGAAAAATCCACATTGGATGCGGGGGTTTTAGGCCCTTTGGATGCGGTTCTGCCCCACAGCCAATGTCGTAGCAGCCATAAGTCTATGACCTATGGCTGCGGTTCCACCCGCATCCAAAAGTGAGTTTTGGATGCGGTTCTTACTAGAACCGCATCCAAAGCTTGGTTGCCTCCAAAAAAAAGGAGGACTTATGGATGCGGCTCTCCCCCAGAACCGCATCCATAAGTCCTCCTTTTTTTTTAAAAAAAAAAAACAAATAATTTTTTATATATAAATATAATTACAATATATATCCTGCAATAATAATTAAATACATCGATATATATAGATAAATTGCAAATAAAAATGTCGAGCAAACAACTCTAAAACTCAAACGCTTATCAAAATATAACATTCAAACGAACCAATAATAATGTTTTGTACATACAAAATAAATCCGTAAGTATACATCACAAACAATTTTCTGTAAGAAAACTAGCGCATTTGTCTCGAACCACACTAATTTCTTGAACAGTAAAATGTCCTTCCCTTGTTGCAACATCAATAATCTAGGTGTAAGAAAAAACAAAAAAAAAAAAAACAAATTATAATTGTTAGAAAAAAAAATACACAAACACGCAACATTCAACACACATGTGGCCAAAACAACACAAAAGACCCGAATGCATTGAATTAACTTTAAAATCATGCAAACTAACTCAAGCACGCTTAATAAACCTCCAATAGGCATGAACTCATGAAAAAATATACAAAATGCAACATTCAACCCACATGTTTATAGTTCAATGATCTAATTATTACATTTGTTACACGCACATTAAAAAAAGTGCAATCCAATCATATCAAATAGGTAAGAACAAAATTGATTTTATTGTTATAGTGTTTTAATTGCTATTTATAGACCCTTTAATTAATTTCATGATTTTTATCATAGATTATAAACCTCAAATAGACAATAAATTATAGAAAATAAAAGAAAAAAAAACACAAGCATGCAACATTCCATTCAACACAAATATGGCTAAAACCACGCAAAAAAAAAAAAAAACTCAAACGTGCAACATTCCATTCCACTACCTATATCTACGCCACAAACCTAAACCACAAAAATCCCCAAACACCAGTATAATTCGCTTCAAGTGAATGCTCAATAAAAAAGGGGATAACAATTTAATTTTTAAAATAAATCGAACTCCATTGAGTTCATATTTTATTTATGCCACAAAGCCAACAAATTAAAATCTCAAGAAAATAAGACAAATAAATAGAGAAATACCTGAAAATGAACACTTCCTTTACATGTAAGTTTAATAAAACAACATTCAAAAAATCAACCAGGATGACGAGTTAGTGCTCAGGGCATTATGTTTTACAATTATGTATGCAACTTCAGCAACTTAGATCGTATATATATGCTACAACTTCCAAAGTGTTTGACCAATATCTAAAAGCCCTATTGTTCTTGCATTGCTCAAGGATGAAAGCTGAACATAAATTTTAGGCATTTGGACTACTGCCAATTACATGCCCATTTGAAGTTAAAACCAAACTATTCATGGTTCACAATCAGGGAGTACGTGCAATTTGCTCGCAAAAGAAATACAAAGGTCAACCATCTAGCCCCACATACCTAAAATACAATTCTGAATCCATTCGGAATCCACATTATACAGGTTTTAGCACTGAATTAGTGATGCGCCAAGACTAAATCTGAACAATAACCTAAAATACAAATTATAATAACCAAGTAAAACGACACAAACAAAGCAGATACCTCTCCAGCTTTAACCGGAACAATATCATCCATGGTCAAAGGTTCTCCTGTAATAGGACATTTTGCATAATCCTAAAGAAACTACCAAAGAAATCATCACAGTCAATTCAGAACAGAGGCCAAATGCTTAAACTTTTCGTTTGAGTTTTTCAGAAAACACCCATTATCCAGAACCTTTGAACTAAATCAAATTGGGGGAAAATTTAGGGTTTTAATTTCTCCAACAAAATCAATTTGGGGTAAAAAACAAATGCTACCTTTGGATACTTTTGACGGACGTGGATCTTTGCTACGGTTGCGTTCGAGCTCAGGACGAAGATTGGCAAGGTCTTCGCTAGGGCTTTCGTCTTCCCTAGGGCTGCGTCTGCGTTGTGGTCAGGAGAGCAGGAGGAGCGACTGGGGCTGCGTCTGCGTCTGCGGGTTCAGGCGAGGAGGAGGAGTGAGCGAGGAGGAACGAATGGTGGTGGAGCGAGCGAGGAGGAGCGAATGGTGGTGGAGCGAGCGAGGAGGAGCGAATGGTGGTGGAGCAGCGAGTTCGTCTGCGTCTGCGGGTTTGTCTCTGTGTTTGTTTTTTTTTAAATGTGAAGGAGTGAATTGAAGGAATTGAAGCAGCAGTACTATTTGTTTTTTTTTTTTTAATTCAAGTACCTATGGCTGCGGTTCTAAAACCCGCAACCATTGGTTTGGGAACCGCATCCATACGTATCTATAGATGCGCTTTTTAGGAACCGCATCCATAAGTACTTATGGATGCGGTTTTTTACCCCGCAGCCATTAGTAGTGCATTTTTTAAAATATTTTCAGTATTTTTGGATGTGGTTCCAAAAGAACCGCATCCAATGTGGCGCAGTATATGTGCATTTTTCTACTAGTGTTTAAATTCAACGGTACAAGGGTGATTTTTATTGATAGGGAACCCCAATCTCACACATCTTCGAGGATGCTATTCGGTGATCATCACCATGTCATTAAGCGGGGTCGGAGTAGAAGTAATAATTAAAAAAAATCATTATATATATACACGAAAATTCCATACAATAATAACGTTTAATAATAACAAAGTAGTAATAATAGAGGAAATCACAAATATGTATCAGTAATGATAGCTACACACTTGTCTCGAACATCATTAATCTCTGTAGATGTGAATGACCCTTCTCTTGGTGTGTTGAAAAGCTAAGAAAATACATAACATAAGTGATGTGATTAATTTTCGCCACACTAAAAGGAAGAATTCTACGCACAAATAGGACACTCAAATACATTATAGTGTTTCCGTTCCTATATTCTCACCTCCAAGCCTATTTCATATTTTAATGTTGTTTTCATAGCATTACAACATTCATTTAGGGTTTTGATAGTTATTTGCATAATTTTACAACCAAATTTGGAACGAGAAATAAAAAAATAGGTCATATTTTGCTAATATCGAGAAATAAAAATTTTGGAATATTCATTTAAGGTTTAAGTACCTATTTATATGAATCTACAAACAAAGAAGCTCATTTTGGAGTGAAAAATAGGTAAATAGGTCATATTTGGCTAAATTCTACAATTTCCGTTCCTATCTTCGCTCTTAAAAGCCCATTTCGTGTTGTAAAGTGGTTTTCATGCCATACAACATTCATTTAAGGTTGAATTACTTATTTGCATGATTTTGGACAAAGTTAGAGCGTTTCAGAACAAAAATGTGCCAAATAGGTCATTTTTGGCTTGTTTTTGGTGTTATAGTTCCCATCTTGGCACCGATCATCCTACTTTATGTTTTTAAGATTCATTCACGTCCTATAAAATTTATTTAAACATTCTATGACGTATTTGCATGATTTTGGACAATGTTAGAGGGTTTTCGAACAAAAATGAACCAAATAGGCCCTTTTTAGCTCGGTTTTGGTGTTTTTGTTCTCAACTTGGCACCGATCACCCTAGATTATGTTTTTAAATTTCATTTACATCCTATAACATTCATGTAAACATTATATGACATATTTGCATGATTTTGGGAAAAATTTATTGCTTTTTGGAACAATAACAAGCAAAATCGGTCATTTTGGCTCGTTTTGGTTGTTTTTGTTCCCATCTTGTCACCAATCAAACTATTTTGTATTTTTAAGTGTCATTCACGTCCTATATTATTCAGGTAAAATTTATATGACTTATTTGCATGATTTTGGACAAAGTTAGAGCATTTTAGAACAAAAAACGAGCCAAATAGGTTATTTTGGGCTCGTTTTTGGTGTTATAGTTCCCATCTTGGCATCGATCAAGCTAGTCTGATCATGTTTTTAAGGTTCATTCACAACCCATAACATTGATGTAAACATTCTATAACTTATTTGCATGTTTTTGGGAAAGGTTAGAGGGTTTTGGAACAAAAACAAACCAAATAGGTCAATTTTGGCTCGTTTTTGGTGTTTTTGTTCCCAACTTGGCACCGATCAACCTAGATTATTTTTTAAGGTTCATTTACGTACTATAATATTCATGTAAACATTATATGACTTATTTGAATGATTTTGAGCAAAGTTATAGTTTTTTAGAACCAAACAAGCCAAATATAGCATTTTTAACTCGTATTGGTTGTTTTCGTTCCCATCTTCTCACCAATAACCTAATTTTTATTTTAAAGTTTCATTCACGTCCTAAAGTATTCATTTAAACTTTCTATGACTTATTTGCATGATTTCAGACAAAGTTAGAGTGTTTTAGAACAAAACCAAGCCAAATCGGTCATTTTTGGCTTGTTTTTGGTGTTATAGTTCGTATCTTGGCACTGATCAACTTAGTTCATGTCTAAGATTCATTCACGTCCTATAACATTTATTTAAACATTCTATGACTTATTTGTATGATTTTAGGCAAGGTTAGAGGGTTTTGGAACAAAAATGAACCAAATAAGATATTTTTAGCTCGTTTTTGGTGTTTTTGTTCTCAACTTGGCACCGATCATCCTAGATTATGTTTTTAATTAAGTTTCATTTACATACTATAACATTCATGTAAACATTATATTACTTATTTGTATGATTTTGAGCAAAGTTATAGATTTTTGGAACAAAAAAAGCCAAATAGGGCATTTTTGGCTCAATTTGGGTGTTTTCGTTCCCATCTTATCCCCAATCAACCTACTTTAATTTTTTAGTTTCATTCATGTCCTAAAGTATTCATTTGAACTTTCTATGACTTATTTGCATGATTTTGAACAAAGTTAGATCATTTTAGAACAAAAACGAGCCAATAGGTCATTTTTGGTGTTCTAGTGTTTACGTTCCATGTCAATACATACCAAAAAAAAATTGAAAGTTAAAGAGAAACACATAACGTTTCTAGATCTTTTACTTCTACGGAAGACGAAACTATATTATAAATGTAGCGCATAACATAGTATCCACATTCAACAACACCTTGTTGTTGTGCACACTGAAATGACATAGTATCCACACAAAATGATTTATATTGTTAGAAGAAATTTAACTAACTATATCGATCTTGTAAACAATAAACAACACGAGTTACAAAATTACAAATTACCTTCATCGACTTCCATTTAGAGATAGAATCTCTTCGAAGAGCAGCACCAGAAAGTTTCATTAAAACACCGCATTAATCCAATGGTTTAAATTAAAAAAAAAACAATTACATAAAGGCCGATAACCAAACAAATCAAGAATGCAAACTAATTCGCATGCGTTAATCATAACACAAAATTACTTGTTCAAGCATGATTTCAATAGCAACATCCGTGGGGGTTCAACACAGGCAGAATCGAATTGATATATTGTGTTTGTTGTTGGAGATATCACAACAAGCATCCAATGTGTACTGAAACCAGGCTAATCAATCATATATTTAAACGAAAAATAAGCATTAATTTAATGTAACACAATTAGAAGTGTTTGCTAGATAGATAGCTAACTCTTGATGATAAGGAGCAATAATAATGACTTTTCCTGCATGACGACATTGTTGGATACTATGCTCGAGGTAGTATTTCACATCACTTGAATCAGCTAAACACTTTGCACCACGTATCTCCTGTGGACAAAGCCAACCGATTCTTTGCAAAGAATCAAAATCATGCAATTCCTCATAAAGAGCACTACAAGAACAATTTTCAAATAAAGTCACCCAATTACAATTGTAGTTAACCAGAAACATAACAAATAAAAGCAAAGTGAGTAAGTATGTTGAACGAACCACATGAATAGTTGAATAAATGAAACATTCAACATATCTGATCCCCGGATAGAAATTCAAGAACATCATCTTTTGTTATGTACGCTGTGGAATCTTAAGCATAGTGGATCTGGTCCTTGTCCAAAAAAATCTTGAATATGTGACTATCCACCATCTTCTATGAGCGTGTGCAGCAAAAGAATTTTTTTTCTACTAGTGTTTGTTTATATAAATACAATCCCTTCTTTTGTTCCTTTTTCGTAAGTAAGCTCCAATATGTTTGCTAGTCAGACGATCTAAACTACTGATGAGTACTGACCCCATGTGTATGAGGTCATGGATGGATGAGTCTTTATCTTCTAAAAATAAATCACATCCCTTTGTTCCAACATTAAAATATAAATCTAAATCATGAAAATTTGTCCATTAAAAAAAACTAAACTATCAAAAGGTTAAAATTAGGTGGATAACTCAACAATTAAGAAAATTCTAATTATAATGGGATTTTTTATATAATATGTATAAATTGTAACTTGTTTGGCACTCTCGTCCTTGGTATGTTTTAATTTGTAACTTTATATTTAGAAAATAATGGTACATAGCAGCTTATACTTCCTCCGCTCCATAATAGTTGCAACACTTTCACCAAATATGTGAGAGGTTTTTGGTCATAGTGCTGCAATTAATATGGAGCATTGAAGTTTTTTATTTACTACAATTGTTAACATAATTTGTTGCTTGCTTAACAACAACCGTTTTTTTTTTTTTAAAAAAATCTGTTAATTTTTTTTTTTTTTTTTATCATATCATAGCTATATTAGGGACGATATAATGCTACCCAATAAAGAAGGAAATGGACAGCGTTAATTTCACGGTTTTTTTTTATATAGCAAAACGACGTTGTTTTGGACCTTGGACGACTAGCCATGTATCTGGTCCGATTTCCAGCTAATAAGCTAAGTTTTTATAGTTTTTTTTTTATAGGATAATGTGTGGGATACTAGGCCTTGGAATCGGGCCCTACAGCAGGTTACCTGGCCCAATTTTAGCCAACACACGCATCTGTAAGGGGGATAATAAGGAATCCTCGCAAATGCGTGCGGTGAGAATCGAACCCAGGACCTCGTGCCTGGAATTCTAAAGCCCTAACTACTGGGCTATGACTTGATTCTCAATAAGCTAAGTTTATATATATCAACAAAACGCAGCCTATACATATGTGTATTGTGATATACTAATATGTGCTGCTTATGAAATTGCTAAATATAATTACGGATTACATAGTTTTGCAAAATAATAACATCGATGAACAAGTGCTCTGGTAATTTTTGAAATAGGTGTGATTATCATTGTTCCTTTCTTCTTAAATTGTTAGGAATATTTGATTTTAATAATCCAACCTTTTAGCCATTCGCAAATAATAAACCAACCTTTTGATTATTCCTGAATAATCTAACCTTTGTACTAAATTTCATAGAGTGAACCAAAACCAAATTTTAGGTGTGATATTGGGGCTAATTTAAGTGTTGTTTGTGTCTTTAGGTAAGTGGTCAACAACGTTAGCGCTAAACTACCCAAACTCTACTTAAACCAACCCCAAAATGACTAAAAGGTTAGTTTATTATTTGCGAATGGCTAAAAGGTAGATTATTAAAATCAAATATTCCAAATTGTTATCGTGCTAAAAATGAAGTATTGTTAAAGTTGTTGAATGAAACAAAATTCCAAATTAAAAAAGAGGTATGGTCCGAACAACCACTTGCTTGAGTTCCCTTTATTCTCTTCCTTAAGTGCAAGGATTGAGCATATTGATGAGTTAGTAACCCATTAGTCCATTATTACAGGTCTGCACTAAGCTGATAAATTTCTTATCATATCACGACACTATATATTTTTTAAATGTATTGTAAATAAAACTATATATAGGTAGACCTTGTTCTTTTGAACTAAATGTTAGTGCAGACAAATTCAGTTCAGCTCATTTCAAATCTTGCTGAGTTTAGGTTCTATTTTATTTAATTCAGTTTAGTTATGAAAAATTCAATTTATTAGTTTATGTGAATTTAATCCAAAAGAACAAACCCTTACTAGTCCCATTATTAATACAGAAACTAGTTTATTGACCCGGGTGTTGCCCCAAGAGTTACGTTTTTCCGTTATTTATTTTTGTGATTTTGTTTTACCTTTGTGAAATATTTATTTAAAAAATCCAACCTTTAATTCACTGAAATAAAGGAGAGGAATATATAATATTATGTGCAAATTTAAGGCACTAATAAAAGTTGGTTAAGACGGTAAGTGGGTGATCTTGAATCGTAAGAGGTAATAGGTTCGAATGTTGTTCTAAGCATAATTTATTTTGTTCAAAGATGTGGCAATGCTTACATGACGCATATGCTTTAGAGAGTGCCACGTAGACATCTTACGTGACGTGAACGCCGTCTTGAGCACCTTTTAATATATTACTAGTTTTTTGACTCGTGCAAAGCACATGCGTCATTTTTAGTTGAACTTAATCTTTTGTATAATTTTCTAAGTATTGAATATAATTAGATGCAATATGAAAACGACCAAACGTAAGAAAAATAATAAGGTAAAAAAAAACCTAAGAAAAATGTCATCTATCTTTTAACATGAATGATGCTTATTTCCTATATGTCATATCTAACATGAATTTCAAGAGGTGAATGATATTGTTTTGATTTTGATATTTCTTTTAAAATACTTAGTATCAATGTTCTTATGTTATTTTTTTTCCCACTTTTTCTAGGAAAAAAGTTTTTTCAAGTTGATTTTTCTAAATGCACATATATTACAAATTTAATTGAAAATTCTTTGATAGTCGTCGAAAAAACGACCATCGAAGTTAAATGAATCTAAACCGTTGTTCTTGCTTTATTAGATTTGACTTTCTTTTTAAAAAATATATTTAACAAAAAAAAATTGGAAATATTAATTCATTTTTAGTGTTTTTTGATTTTACTAAAATAGTTTTATAATTTTTTTTTTAATTTAGGAATTAAAATAAAACTAAAACAGAGAAAAAGAAAAAAAAAATAAAACAAAATGTTTGAACATAATTCACGAGATTTTATTTTATTTTATTTGAAAAATATCTACATCTAATAAAAATCAGCCCTATCATCCCATCTATTTCCCAAACCTACCTTCATCCCCAACCTCTAAAACCTTCAACCTCCATTCAAGCCTTGAATCTCCATTGAAAAAGTTATATGAAAATTTCTAGAAATTCATAATTTGTGCCTCAATGTATAAATATAATAACCATATTTGTTCTCACTTCCAAATAAATTAGCTGATTTTCATGTTTTACTGCCATGCATTATTGATGCTTTTAAATATTGCAGCTTTCATTAATGTGTTTTATTTCTCAATACCTTTGAAAATTTTGAACAAATAACATGTAGACGATAACTGGGTTCAACGGATCGGATGCATAATCAAGTAAAATGAAAATAACGCATGGATCTATTAATTAACAAATTCATAAGAAATTAAAAATAATAATGCATGAGGTCTATCAATACATAATCGAATAGAAGAGATGACGAAAAAGATGATGCCGAAACTATTTTATTTCTTCTCTCATTTTATATGGCAATGTCTAATGTGTAGTAGGACATTACGTGGCCAAAAATATATACATAATTTCAAAGGAATTTTTCAACATTTGAATAGCAGTAGTTTAAGCCTTAATAATGTCCATAACATGGTTTGGACATGTCTATTCGAATTCGCATAATACAATAATTTCATTTAAATTTTACGAAGTTTATACGAACAGATCAGATCACTATATATTTGTACACTTCCTAAATTTTAAAAATTCAATTACCATAATAGTTTGTAAGGTTGGCCAATAGGATTATTAAAAATTAAATAAGGCATCAATCTCCTCAAAAAATAAGGGAAATATTCTAGGAATTACGTGTAATAGTTTGTAAGTTTGGCAAAGTTTTTGTTTTTTGTGTTTAATGAATCACGTGTAATATCACTAATACGTTAAATCATTATTTATTTATTTTTAGCAAAAACCTCAAAGACTAATTATTATTATTTATCTTTGTTTTTTTCTGTTTTAGTTTTATTTAATTCCTTAATTAAAAATATTTTAAATTATTCAGTAAAATTAGAAAATACTATAAATGAAATAATATTCCTTAAAAATCTTTTTAAATATATATTTTAATAAAAAAAAATAAAGTTAAACCTAATAAAACAATATCAACGGTCTAGATTTAATTTTATGCACATTGATTATTTCTCACCTTCTCATTTTAAGCATAGTTACCATTGGATCCTTCTCAAAATAATTTATGTTATTCGCAAAAATGATAACGAAAAACAAATAAATAGTATTAATTAATGAGAAAGAGAAATAAAAACAATATTACCAAGAACTTGTAATTACAAAGGATGTCAATTTTATTTACAAATTTCTCTAAAGTGGACAACTATCACAAAATTAAAGAATAAAAGTTGTAGATGAGCACATACAATTAAAATTAATAATCTAATGACTAATTGAGTGAGATAAGATATACTTAATGATTGTGAACTTGTAACTGAAAAAAAGGAGAAGGTTACTCTACATCTCAAAAATTAGTGAGAAAGGAATGGAGAACAGTTTGGAGAGAAGGATGCCATCATGTCATGTGTCACATGTATATATGAGGGGGAGTTTTAATATACTTAGTACTAGATTTCTATGCGTGCGTTTATGTTGAGATCAAGTGTTATTTAGTAGCTTCATAAAAAAAGGATATTTTTTTTCAACAACCCCTAGAAACTTAGGGTACTTTTGTCAAAACCCCAAAATACTCAACTAATTAAAAACAACCCCCAAAACCTTCAAAACCCTTTTATTAAACCCAAAAATCTCCAAACGTTAACAAAAGCACATTCAAAAGCTAGCACCGTTAAATTTTTTTTGTTAAAACCGTTAAATTTTTTTTGTTAAAACCGTTAAATTTAGCCGTTAGTGGGGTGGGGCCCACTCTATGTTTAGAAATTAAACAAATTAAATTTTTATTAATTACTAATTATGATAATAATAATAATAATAATAATAATAATAATAATAATAAAATAAGTAAACCCCCACCCTCCCACCGCTAGCCGCTGCCAAGCCGCCACTCCCCAGCCACCACCATTTACCGCCCGACTCTCTAGCACCATCGTTGACCACCCCACCCTCCCCTTCGAACCTCTAGCCCACCACAACCAATCCCTGTCAAACCCCCTAGCCATCCCAATTAACCCCGTAGGTCCCCCTGCCACCCCAACCAACCCCCCGTCGAACCCCCTAGCCACCCCATCAAACACCCTTCGAACCCTCACAACCCCAAATAGCCCCCTTCGAACCAAACAATCCCCTTCGCACTAAACACGTTAGTTAAAAGTATAAATAATAAAATTGGCTCTCTAATCACAACCTCCCGGTTTATTTTAATTTTATCCATGTTATGTGTGAGGCAACAATTTTGGTAATAATTTAATTTGTTGTTTTACTGGAACAAATTTGTTTATTAATGTATTTTAATTTTTACAATAATTTAATCTTAGTTTTCTTAAATAAAATTCCATACACGAAAACAGGGAAAAATATGTTTCAGTTTGTTTAAAGACTTATGATTAAAATTATTTACATACCCATAACTTTTATAAATTAAGATTCAAATCTTGGAAGATTTAAAGATATATGAAAAAAATTACTTGATATTTAACAATTATTGTAGTTAACACTATGGCGATGGTGGTGTGGTACACTGGTACGGTGGTGGTGGTATGGTATGTGGTGGTGTGTATTCATTCCTTGTTTTTTTTAATAAACAACTAACTAAATCTAACACTTTTTCTTTTCCATTTTACCTCATTCACATTCCGATCCTAAAGTGATTCACTTTCCCCTTTGACAATCAAACGACCCCTTATTGCCTTAAGGTTTAGGGTAACAAAACTGCACAAACGCAAGATTAGAAAACATATATGCAATATAATTGAAAAAAGTAACAAATAACATGGGAATATAATAAGAAACACTTATTATTCATCAAATTCTTACTCTTCTACATAATTATAAACAAAATAAAAAGTTAATCCATTATACTCTTTCTCCTATCAAATCAATATATCTTTATTATATAAGCCAAGGGGGAGCCATGGTGTCCCCCCTAGAAAAGTTTAAACTACCCTTAAAAAAATTTCTAAATACTCAAACTATATAATATTAAATAAAAAGGAAAGTTTTGCATTTTTTTAAAATGAAATATTACAAAATATATAATTCAAAAAAATGAATCACAAACAAAAAAATTCATGTTTTTAAATTCTCTACAATTAGATACCCATATTGGTATAGTTTTAATTCTCACACAAATTTTTTCTTTTTTATTAGTATAAATCTCTATTATATAAAAATGTCTAAAATACCAATCTTCCCTTACTTATGAAATAAAGATAATTAAAATATAAATTCAATTTAATCAATCAGTAATAAATAAGGAATTATCAATCAAAGAGAAAATAATTACTTATTCCACATAGAAAAATATAACACTTTTTATCTTTTTAAATAAAAATATCACAAAATTAATTTAATAATTCAAAAAATAAATAAAAGCAGCAAAATTAATATTTTTTAATTTTTTTATACAAACGGACACCCATATTTATATATTTTTTCACAATAAATTTTTTATCTTTTAATTACGATAAGATTTTGATCAGAGATAGTGTATTAATGAAATTAATTTTTATTCAATTATACAATCATAATCTTATTTTCAATAAGCTCATAAATAATGTATACAAACATGTTATAAGATGCTCATATATTATTAAAGCACGCATAGCGTGCACATAAGGCTATTATACTATAAGAGAAGCAACTAAAACTACAACTTGCCACGTGTCGCTCTCTCATTAAAAAAATTCCCGCCCTTTTCCCTTAACCTAAAAAAAAGTAACTTTTTTATTCAATCTTAATATATTTTCTACCTTAATAAACATTGATATATAATATTATTTGATTTAATTCCTATAAATAATACTTGTACCTTAATTCTTTTATTATAAAAGTAATTTAATATTGATCATATATTAATTTCCTATATATTCTTATAACCAAAATTTATATTCCGGTGCAACTTTACTATTTTTAGATTACTAAGCATATGAAAATATTATCAAATTTTATAGATAGTAATGTAAAGATTTACATAATTTTACTAATTATGTGAAATATTTTCTTTTTTAAAACAAAAGTACATGAGTTAAATTAATTTTAATAAAATTTATATCTTATATTAAGATATAATTATATAAAAATATATTATCATGATTTATGCTTCTCTGTATGGGGTTAAGTTAACCATTTATTTTTAGAAAATACTAATGTAAAGAAATATGGGATTTTTCCTATATTAATTATGTAAAGAATAGCATAATAGTGATGCACGTTTTTTTGGAAAATACAAAGTTAATATTAAGATAAATTTTAATATTAAACTATATTAATATATTGGTTAAAAAATTTAACTCAATCAATCAATCAATATCAATCAATCAATATATATACTATAAGAGACGCACCTAGAACCACTTATTGCCACGTGTCGCTCTCTCATTAAAAAATTTCCTGCCCTTTTCCCTTAACCTAAAAAAGCAAGCTTCGATATTCTATCTTAAAATATTTTCTACCTTAATAAACATTGATATATAATATAATATATCTTTAGAAATATTATTTGATTTAATTCCTATAAATAATACTTGTATCTTAATTATTTTATTATACTCTGTAAGTAATTTAATTTTGATCATATATTAATCTACTATATATTCTTATTATAAAAATTTACTTTCCATTATACATTTATTGTCTATACATATTCTCATGATAAAAATTCCGCTACTTTTTTTGGGGATTTAAGTAGCATTATTGATTTATTATTTTGACATGCATAACATGACTTTTTATATAATTCGAAAGATCTCCATATTAGCTTATAAATTTTTTTAGGATTCTAATAATTAGAAAATTAACAAACATTGTACATTTTAGTTTTACTTTCCTCTAACAGTTGTGATAAAACAAGTTTTGCTTAATATAGTTATTATTTTTTATACTTTAGTTTTGAGTGCATTAGAATTTTTTATTTGTATGTATGACTATTATAATTTTCAGAGAAAATAACTTTCTAAAAATTGAATCTATATTATTGCTATAAATTAAATATTCATGAATATTTAAGACATATTTTTATAATATATAGGAATGAAATGTCATATTTAATTACCTTTACTTGCGAATTGTCATATATATTGAATAGATTAAATATGGAATGAAATATAAAATTTTAATTAAATATTAGGTAATGTAGAATGATTTCATTTTCCTACTCATGGAGTATTATACTAGACATATTTTCTCCCACCTTATTTGAGCCCAAGTTTTTTTTCATGTACTTTATATATGTCTTTCTCATAATATTTTTAAATAATGGTGAAAAAAGAAGGAAAAAATCATAGTAATATAAAGATTAATCTAAAAAAATTCGTAATATAGTAATCTAAAAAATATTAAAATTGACATATTCTAAATAAATAATATTATCTGGTAAGTAATTGATTTCCCTCTTAATACCACAAGTTAGAAGATTTCCCTTAATTAATATTATATGGTAAGTCATATTATTCAAAATTATATTATATGTGAAATCTTTCAATTTCCTTTTTCCAAATTCGTTTAACATATGATGAGCTAATTTTTGGTTTGTGTTATTTGAAATATTCGTGAATATTTGAGTCATATTTTTATAATATATAGGAATGAAATGTCATATTTAATTATCTTTACTTGCGAATTGTCATATATATTAAACAGATTAAATATGGAAAATAATTTTAATTTTTTTTTTATTAAATATTAGGTAAAGTAGAATGGTTTTCTTTTCTTACTCATGGAGTATATATTATACTAGACATATTTTCTCCAACCTTATTTAGTTATTTGGGTGCAAGTTTTCTTACATGTATTTTATATATCCCTTTCTCAATAATTCTTTAAACAATGGTGAAGAAAGAATAAAAAAATCTACGTATATTACACTAAAAGGAAAGCGGATCAATGTGGAGCTGGCAAGTGTCACTTTCTGATTTGCTTCTCTTGTATTATTATTTAAAAACTATAAAAATCTTTTCATATAATATTACTTATGCACATAATTTCTATATTCATTTTTTATTTTAGGAAAATAATACGAAGAATATTCTTATTTTTATAATAAAACATTTTTATTGTTTTTACTGATATAAGGTCTATGTTCAAATTTTAAATAATCTACATATTATATTTCCAAAAAAAAATCCTACATACTATACTCTGTATTATGAGTTTTATAACATTCATATTGATAACAATACATGTTCATCAAAGTAATACATTAAATACATGATTATTTAGTTTTGGAATTGTATTTTTTTCTTAAATATGTTTATATATACTGGCAGGCAAGATAGAAAGTTATTACATTACATAGAATTATGTAATAATTTTTGCCACAATGCTTTGATTTGGAAAGTTATTATTTTTCTTATAAAGTACATATATTTGCTGGCGGGTAAGTTATAAATTGAAGTTATCATTGTGCTTATAGATTTAGTGAATGCGACGACGGGTAAAACAAGTTCTTCATATTAGATTAAATAAATTACATTATAACGGTATTATTAATTCATTTTTCAATTAAATAAATAGCATTATAAAAATAAAATGAAATAAAAGAACTACAAATGTCATAAAATACTATTAAAATCACACGTAAATGAGTATTAGTCATTATTGCAAATTTGCAATTGGGGAATTGAATGATATTTTAATAATTAATGTATTCATGTAAATGAGTTCTTTATATATACTAAATTTGCTTATTTTATTTCCTACTGGATTAATGCATGATTAATAATTTAATTTTTAAACCGTGCATCGCACGGGTACTATGCTAGTATATATAATATAAGAGAAACAACTCGAACTATAGCTCGCCATTACAATGAAGATTATTTTTTAAAATTTATTATCTTAATATTAGAATATTTTACCATGCTAATTAACTTCCCTAATGTTTTGTGATTACATTGAAATGCTTCCTTATATTAAATAAAAATAGGGGCAGACTATGTTTTTAATGGAATACCCACTCAAAAAAATAGGCAAACTATGTTTTTAATGGAGGATTGGTAAAGAAGAAAAAAAAATTGGACCCTTAAAAAAGTAGCTAAATTAAAAGAATTTATTTGCTCCATAATAATTATATGTTAAAAGTCACAAAAAATTCCTAAAAGAATAGGGTGAATGGTGGAAAACTATTAGAGAAGTAAGATATATAGGGTAGGTAGTGGATGCGAATTTTTTAATTTCCACTTTTTATAAAAACATGTAATTGGCGGTGTTAAAAAAATAAATTGATCTATATAGTGATGGGTGTAAATTAAACAAACTTCTATTAACTTTGTTCATTAACAAAAATTGCCCATGCATTTTTAAACAATAATCATTTAAAATTATATTGTAGTGTTTATGATAAATAATAAAATATGATTACCTATTTAAGTAAAGGAGATGTCTAATTATTTTATGAAATATGTAACGAGTATCTGAAGTTTTAAAAATTAACTTTTAAAAAAATTTGTGAGAAAAAACCTTTTAAATTACTTCTTTTTTTTTTTTTTTTTTTTTTTTTTTTTTTTTTTTGCAAAAAGGGACCTAAAAATAACCTTTGTGAAAGGAAAATTTCTATTGTTTTCCGGTTTTTGCGAGAAGGAAATTTTGTGTCGGAAAACAATGGGAAAGTTCCTTCTCGCAAAGGGTTTTTTTTTGTTAAATTCCTTTTCTACAAAAATAAAAAATTAAAGGTCTTTTTCTCAAAAATAAAAAAAAAGGTCTTTTCATTTTGAAATTTTTTCTGTAATATTATAATATTTTGTATTTCGTGGTAAAACATGAATATAATATATCATTTATATTACTCTATTTACTGATACATGTTGCACAAATTCATGATTCAACTCTTCTTTCAGAACCCGGTATAATTTTCTAAGGATTTAATTTAATTGTTTTGTTTTTAAAAAAATAAAGTTCACCATTTTATATAAATTTTTTAATATTTCACGCAAAATAAATTTCACTATAACTTTTTTAGCCGTGCATTTTTCATGTTTAGATAGGGGTTATTGAAAAATTATTATATATAGTATATATATATATATATATATATATATATATATATATATATATATATATATATATATATATAGGAAAAATGGAATTTAATAATCCCACCTTTAATTTATTTCAAAATAATCCCACCTTTATACATCATCTGCTTAAAATGGACTATATCACCCAAAATCGGGTCCATTTTGAGAAGAAAAATTAAAGGTGGGATTATTTTAAGAAACTGATATATAAAGGTGGGATTATTTTGATCAAACCATATAAAGGTGGGATTATTCTTTTCCATTTTTCCTATATATATATACTATATATAATGTAGGCTCATGTGAGAAATGTAGTTTTTGTGAGAAGGGTGAGAAGCAACCACAACCCTTTGATCAACAAATGAAGGGCTAAGATTAAATTTGATATATATATATATATATATATATATATATAGGGTTGGGTTCCGGTGAGAAATTTCTTATCGTGAGAAATGTGAGAAGAGATAAATACATCAACTATGACCTAGAGGTACATTAATTAACAACTATAGGTACATTCAAAATATACTATAAATACATTGAGTTTTATACATTGACTTTATACCATATATACATTGACTCCAAACTATAGTAGGAGTAAGGAGGAAAAATCAAATTTAATCTCAGCCCTTCATTTGGTGATCAAAGGGTTGTGGTTGCTTCTCACCCTTCTCACCAAAACTACATTTCTCACATGAGCCTACTTCTATATATATATATGAATTACCGGGTGTTTAGTGTAATGGTTACTTAATGTTCTGTATGAGATTAGACAAGACTTTGTATAAAAATTACTCATTGTTTTATATGGATTTTTTTTTTTTAAAAAAATATTAATATAGGTTGTTATTCATAAAGTTAAAATTTTAATATGATGTTATATTCAATACATCAGTAAATGAATTATGCAAATTTTACATTACTATTTACAAAGTTAAAATTAATATTTCCAAGCCGTGTATCGCACGGGTGCTATGCTAGTTTATACTATAATTAAAAAAAAGTAAAAAAATTGTGTAATAATTATATCAATATGGATGTCTATTTGTAGAGAATTAAAAAATATAAATTTTCGTGCTTTTATTTTATTTGTTTGAATGATTTATTTTATAATATATATTTTCATTTTAAAAATACAAAAACTTTCCTTTTTAGTTAATATTGCTGTAGATTGATACTTAGAAAATTTTAGGAGGTATTTTATACTTTTTAAGGGGATACAATTGCTTCCCTTTCACTTATATAATAGAGATAGACAGGGGCGAAGCTAGGATTTGAATATTAAGGGGGCCAAATATATTTTTAAAAAATTTAAAAAATATGTAATTTATTTATTAATAAGTAATAACAAGGACGAATATTTTTATCTCATGCTTAATTATTTTTATCCTTAATTTTTTTTAGATTTTTTTTTATATAAAACAACTACAAAATAAAAAACTACAAAATAAAATTAAATCTCATTTAAATTGTATCTACGTACTTTGAAACTAGCAAAAATTATCAATCAAATAGGGGAATTGTACCTTAGAACAAATTTACAAAATACGAGTTTGCTAATCACTAAGGTAAAATAGTTAATTAGTATATTTTATAAAAGCTTACCGGTGCCATATACTAAAACTAAAGGTCACATTTATGGCTTACGGATGTCGGGCCCCTCCCAGCCTCCCATGTAGCTTCAGCCTTGGAGATAGATATAATATGCAAAAGTAAAATGGAGAAATTAGTACATACAAGAATATAAATGTAGATCCTATAATTTATGTCATTAATCCAAATGCACATATATATGACACACACGTATGTATATATGTTTGTATTTTTCTCAATCAAAAATTCATTTTGCTAATGAAATTTTTTCAAATTATTCATTTAAAAATAATTGTACATACATGCGGGTAGTGGTGGGAATTGGATCGGATCGGGTCGGGTTCGCGTCAATCCGTTTACATAAACGAGTTGGATCCTTTGACCCTAACACAACCCGTTTAATAAAGGGGTCGTGTCGGGTTGGCCCGCTTATTTAAACGGATCATACCCCTCGACCCAAACACATTAATAACGAGTCGATTTCGTATCGGGTTAGTGGGTCGTGTGTTTTTTGCATATTAAGTTGACAATTTTAGTAATCGTGTCGTGTCGTGTCAACCCGTTTATTTAAACATGTTGAAACCCTCAATACAAACCAACCCGTTTAATAAACGTGTTGTGTCGTGCCAACCTGTTTAGTTAAATGGGTCAAACCTCTAGACCCAAAACCGTTAATAATGGGTCGATTTCGTGTCTGGTTAACGGGTTGTATCAAATTTTCCCATTTGTATTCCACACTTTCACTCATTTTGATTGGTTAAAAAATTACTATAATCCACCTTTTAAATTTTAAAAATCCAAAAATTGAGTGTTGAACCAATCACAATTAGTGGAACACGTACAAATGGGATACAAAATATGGAACGAAAGATTGTTTCTGTTTGATGAATAACGTGAACATGCAAAATGTAGAGCATCTTCATAAATGGTAGAATTTTCTTGGTTGTTGGCGGGTAAATGTAAGTTCAAGGATACTCAAGAAGGGTGGATTGAATTGAGTTTTATGTGTGTTTTTCTATCTGTTTTCAAATTTCTTTTTCAGTTTGTGGGAACAACGAAAGTACAGAAAAGTAAAGAGTAGAGACACAAAGATTTAACGAGGTTCGTTCGGCTTCTCAATAAGCCTACGTCCTCCACTCTCTCACCAATACTATTAATCAACTCTGAAAAATAACAATGGTTACAGACTCAATTGAATGCTACAACTATGTAACACACAATTCCCCAACTGTTAACTCTAACAGTTCACTCAGTGCTCACAAATCACTCCTCAACCACTTCCCTCTAAGTGGTTCAAATACAAAATAAAATTCTCCGTAAGTTTTCTCTTGAAGATGAGTATGGAGATATTTTTGCTCTATGAATGAACTTCAGAAAATATGGCTTCTTTTCTTTTGGAGAGCAAGAGGGTTTTCTGGGTTTTCAAAAGATAGACAATTTTTCCAAATGGAAAACCGTTTCCCTAAGTGTGCATGGAGGAGTTGCTTAAATAGAAAAAACAAATCAGCTGACACAAGTACAATAGTACTTAATTCAGACTTTGTTCCCTTCCACTACAGGTAGTGGGTTAGTGGAAGGTACACTAGAGTCCAAACTAGTACATTGCATTAAATAAATGAGCTGAATGAATATATTATTTTAGCAAATATTCCAAATCCTAAGTGATCAATATTTATCATTTGAATTTTAAAACGTTTTGGAGATAAAATATCAATACTTATCACTTAAGCGCACGTGCGTAATACTGAGGTCTGTTTCCATAATGGTCTCAGTACTACTAAGGGTGCGTTTGATTCGTTTGAAATTTTCTGATCTGATCTTATCTAATCTGAATTTTTTTGATCTGGTATGGTCTGATCTGATTTGATCTTTGATGAAATTTAATTGTACATTATTATAAATGTAAACTATTATTAATATTGTTTAAAATAGAAATAAAAATAGTAATAAAAATAAAAAGTAATAATAATAGAAATAAAAAGAAAAAGAAAAAATAAAAATAAAAATAAAAATGAAAAAAAACTAAAAAAACTAAAAATAAAAAAAATAGAAATAAAATAAAAAAATAAAAAAATAAAAAATAAAAATAGATGTAAAAATAAAAAAATAAAAAATAATATTAATTGAGTTATAAAAATAAGAAAAATAAATAAAAAAATATAGTTAATCGTTAGTATGCATAATATTATAATTATATAACACTATTCATCATTATTTGTTAAGAGAAATAATATTAATTGGGTTATAAGGAACAAATAACAAAATGTTGATCTGATCTGGTCTGGTTTGATCTGATCTAATATTTTCTAATCTGATATGAATTTTTCTGATCTGATCTGATCTGAATTTTCTGAAAATAAGCACATGAGTGCTTATATAAGTTGATTCAAACACACCCTAAGTTTATGTCTGATAAAGAGGACTGTTCTTTGCCTTTTCTCTTTACTGGACATAATCTTTAACTCTTCTTGCTTCTTTACAATTATACATAACCCTTCCCTAATTAAGTTCATTTTACAAGAAGATCCTAATTTACATAAAATTAAAAAGCTCCAAGCTCTTGACTTCTGATCTTCAAGTATCTCAAGGCTCTGAAGTTCTTCACTTCAAATGTTGCCTTGAAGTATCCTAACTTGATTCAACCTGTTTAAACACAATCATACATAGCAATCAAGTATAGAGAACTGGTTTGTCATCATTCAAACCAAATATGGTTCAACAATTTCCCCCTATTTGATGATGACAAACCATGAAGTTCCCCCTGAGAACAGTAATCAATTGTTTCAATTAAAACAACTGTTCAGAGGAACTGGTCTTGCCCTGTGCCTGTATTCAGACTCATAATCTCAGAGAATTAAAGCACATAATAGACTAAAGAATAATTATACTGATTACAAGGTCAGTCAACTCATCACATTACTAAATATTTATTGAGTTTCAGCATTTAGAACTGTAACCTGCAAGAATTATCAATATCAAGTGTAGTAAAACAAAATCTAAGTTCACTTGGAAGTTTTACTTCCAGTTGGGATGAATAGGAGCATTTGATCTGAATTCAAAACTCTCATAGGCATATAGCTGGGCCATCTCTAACAAGTTCTAAACATTGTTCATGTTGCTACACATGATACTAGGAACTTCATCTGTCCCTATTCCCCCTTTTGGCATCATCAAATAACAAAACATACATATAGCATAGCAAATAAGGGAAGCGCAATAGATAAAGTCAACACAAGCTTATATCAAGACAACATTCTAGAGATGTTGTTCTAATCAGTGAGTACCTGCAACGCACAATCCCAATCAGTTCAAAGCACACACACACGTTTTAGAATTATACAGACCTGTGCCACATTGCATTAAAAATGTTTTGCAAAGTGGTCAAAAACCCAAAAACAGTTAAATTGTTCAGGGAAGCAGAATTAAGAAAGTTTAGTGTAACGCCCCAGATTTTTGGGTTATTTGTTTTGATTATATTGCTTGTATTTGTATTTTATTTTGGTGCATGGTCTAAATTTATTTGGACTATTTTTATTGCTTGAGTGTGATAATTTTATGATAATGGTTTTATTATTTATTTTATTTAATTACGATTTTATTTTAATTTTCTAATTAATTGGTTTTTGGGCCAAGTGCGAATTTAGTCATGATTGGTCATGCTTAAGTGCATTTAGCCCATTAGCTTTTGATGGCCCATTTAGGCTTGCCCATAACCGGCCCCCTTCCCTTTGTTTGGCTCATTTTGCCACTTGCCTTGTGTTCACACCTTCACTAACTTCTATAAATGAAAGGTGTTAGTAAGGCTTAAGGATCATTTGCCCACTAAAACACCATTTGCTCACAATCAAACACAAAACCCCCTTCTTCCATTTCCCTCCATTCCACACGCCTACTTTGGCATATTTTCCACCAATTTGTTCATCCAATTCCTTCAACCTAAAAACTTAAAGATTCATCTCCTATTGGTCTTTAAGTGAATAAACGCAATAACCATCATTGCCATTGATCAAGACTTCGAGTTTTGTTCGGGTTTTGGTTTGGGTTTAGTTCGAGTGGTTCGAAGAGAGAGGTCATGCTCGTGTGGGTTGAAGATCGTGTTCGAGTGGTGGTTCGTAGTTGGCCGTGCGTAGGAGCCGTGTTTGAGGGGTTGCAGCCGTGCGTGCTCGTGGTGGCTGTGCGTTGAAGCACCGTGTGGTGGCGGTGGTCCGTGTAGTTGGGCCGTGTATAACGAATTCTGGGCAGCAAGTTTTTCTTGTTTTAGTGATCGATCTTCATTAAGGTATGCCTTTTCATCCTAATTTCAATACCATGATTCATAGGGTAGATTTGATGACCAAATTAGACCAAAAGTTTGATGAATCTAACCTATTTGATACAATGCGTGGATTATGGGCTGATTTGGGTGGTTATTTTGTAATGTTTTTGCTTGGTTTTCATGCACGTTACGATCGAATATGATAAGTTCATGTTTTATTATGTGTATCTACAATTTTCATGAAGTTCATATGTAGTTTGGAGGCGTAAAATGTATGAATATATGGCTGGAATTTTCGTGTATTATGCGTGTAGTATGGTCTTGATTTTTTATGATGGTTCTTGATAGTATTGGTGGGTTTTCTTTGAATCTTGAATTGATTATTGATGAATTAAAGTTAAAGATTGTGTTCTTGATTTATATTTGATGATTCTTGAGGTTTCTTGAGTTTCTTGATAAATTCTATGTTGAATCTTGAATTTCTTTATTATGATCACTTTTCTTGAAGTGTAGATTAATTAAAGATAATTAAAGATAGTTAAAGAAAGATAAAGAAAAGTATAAAGACTGACTAAAGAGGTTCCAAGATTGTAATGTACATAGTTAGTCTCAAGTAAAGACGTAAGATGTGAACTTGAGAATAACCAAGGTGTAAAGAACGTAAAGATTAGCTTGATTTTGCATAGTAGACGCCTAACTTTAGAGTAAGGTTATAAGACTTGGGTTAAGACGCGGCCACTATCCTTGCGGTATTGGGATAGTTAGTACTTGCTATGTCATCCTTGTGATATGGATTCCGTAAGATGGGTTCATGGGTTTGGGAGTAAGATTCTCATTCCTGGCATAGTAAGAAAGTTCAATCACGTAAGATGTGTTCGTACGAGCATAGTCCGGTCTAATATGTAAATGATAGCGACAAAGATTAAGTAAATTTAAGTAAAGTTGAGCGAGTTTTATTTCTTGATATTATTATTGTTTTTTAAACGTTGTATGTTGTGTGTATGAGTGTCTGATTTGTTTATCTGGTTTAATCTATGTTCATGTGTATCCACTTTAGGGTGAGACTGTTATGTTACACGCCACTGATGGTGGATTTATGTTTTCAGGTAACTCTGATGATGACGGTGTTGCTTAGCTTTGGGATTGGGCGAGCACCGTTGACTGTTTACTTCTATAGTTTGTTTTCCGTTATTAGTACTCAGACTCTTAGTAATTGTAGTGTGTACGTTCTAACTCTGACTACAGATTTGGAGTAAATTCTTTAGTAATGACTATTTGAGGTTTAGTTTGATACAACTTGTGGTTTTGTACGTTTTGGGATTTATAATAATATAATTCGAGGTTTTGTTTTAGATTTTAAGTGTGTTTGTATGTTAGTTTGACAATTCGACTCGTCGGTCTCTTCCGCGCCGATTTATATGAGTTGGGTCGTCACAGTTGGTATCAGAGCCGAATAGTTAAAACTTTAAGTGAAGTTTTAGGATTTGAGTAAATCCGGGAGTTGTGAGCTATACCATTCCCGAGTGATAAACCCAATTAAGAATAAGTATAAGGGAGAAGAGTGTCGGGTAGAAAGTCGGGATATGACTATTTTCTTTTTGTGTGTGTGCTTGATTATAGTTGTGGATTTTTGACTGACACTCTCTTTTTGTTATTGTCTTGCTACGTTTCAGCATGTCCACACCTCGCCGGTCAAGTTCGGGACGACAGAGATTACGAGCACTCGAGGAAGCGATTCTTACGTTAGCGCACCATAGTCGTCAGCCGCATAGTTCACAGTCGACATTCGATCGTATCGCTCATCATCGACCACCGACTTACGATGGGGCTGCCGACCCTACGATTTTGGAGAGCTAGATCCACGAGATGGGGAAGGTCTTCGACGCGACGTTTTTCCTTGAGCACGAGAAGGTCCAGATCGCCGCCTACTACTTGAGAGGAGAGGCCGATAATTGGTGGGGCGTGGCTAGGAGCACGTGCATGCCCTTGCACTCGATGTCTTGGGTCGAGTTCGTAGCTAAGGTCCAGGAGAGTTTCTACCCCGACGAGTTACAGTGGCAGAAACAAGAGGAGTTTCTTACTCACACGCAGGGTAAGATGACGGTTCAGACCTACACCGTTAAGTTCGCCGAGCTATCGAGGTTCGTTACATCTATTGTACCATCTGAGGAGGTGCGGGTCAAGCGCTACATCAAGCAGCTAGATCCGAGGATTCGTGTTCACGTGATCAGCAGTGGAGCGAAGTCATTCCAGCGAGCTTACGAGGTAGCACTCGAGATCCAGGCTTCTGTTATCGAGGAGGATGCGAGCAAGAAGAGGACCCCGACCCCGGTGACGTCGCCATCTTTCAAGAAGCCCCGATTAAGTGCTCCTAGCAATACCCGTCCAACCGCTAGTTCATCTAAGGGATCAGAGAGTTCGAAGTGCAGAGGCTGTGGCAAGGACTTCCATCCAGGGAAGCGATGCGACGGGACACCCATTTCGTGTTTTATCTGCAGGAAGGAAGGCCATAAGGCATCAGTCTACCCCGAGAAGAAGCCAGACACCGAGGTCAAGCAACTACCGGCACCGACTAAGACTCCTGTGAAGAACCGAGTCTACTGTATGATTGAGGCAGAGGCAGAGGTCCAGCCAGACGTAGTCTCGGGTAAGTTTCTTGTTTTTGGTGTTTTAGCTTATGTGTTATTCGATTCTGGTGCAACCGTTTCTTTTGTGGTCAGAAGTTTTTCCTTGAGGACTAGTCTTCTTGGTAGTACCCCTGTTAGATCTGTTATAACTCTCCTTTCTGGAGAGGATTTTGTTTTTCAGCGCGAGTTCAGAGGAGTGCCCATTGTTATTGCTGGAGAGCAAGCGACAGCCGATCTTAAGGAGTTCCCGCTGATGGAGTTCGACGTGATTCTTGGCATGGACTGACTGTCGAAGTATCGAGCGATCATTTATTGCCGAAACCAGTCATTGACATTCCGCGGATTGATGGGAAACCGATTTACCTACTCTGGGATCGTTCTGAAGAAAGGGGTGAAGGTAATTTCGGCCTTGAAGATGAGGAAACTTCGCCAGAAGGGCGATACAGTTTTCTTGTGTCAGGAAAGGGACTTGACTGAGATTAGTCTGTTGGATGATATACCTGTAGCGAGGGATTTCAGAGACGTATTTCCTGATGAGCTACTAGGAGTTCCACCCGAGCGCGATGTCGAGTTTAATATCGATTTAGCACCCGGGACAGTGCCGATTTCAAAGGCACCTTACCGTATGGCACCTTTGGAGTTGCAAGAGCTGAAGACGCAACTTCAGGATTTGATTGATAAGGGCTTCATTAGGCCGAGTGTTTCTCCATGGGGAGCACAAGTGCTCTTCGTGAAGAAGAAGGACGGTAGCATGCACTTATGCATAGATTACCGAGAATTGAATCGGGTAACAATTAAGAACAAGTACCCGTTGCCTAGGATTGAGGACCTATTCGATCAGTTGAGAGGAGCGGGAGTTTTCTCGAAGATAGACCTTCGATCTGGATATCATCAGATTCTAGTCAAGAAAGAAGACATCCCGAAGACAGCATTCCGTACTAGATACGGCCACTACGAGTTCGAGGTGATGCCGTTTGGACTCACTAATGCTCCAGCGGTGTTCATAGATTAGATGAACCGTACATTTCACCACTTACTCGATAAGTGTGTCGTAGTCTTCATCGACGATATCCTAGTGTATTCGAGAGACGAGTCTGAGCATGCAGAGAATCTCCGGATAGTACTAGAGATACTGAGGAAACAAAAGTGGTTTGCGAAGTTCTCCAAGCTTGAGTTATGGCTACGAGAGGTAGCATTTCTAGGTCATGTCATTAACTAGCAAGGCGTTAAGGTAGACCCAGCCAAAGTTAAGGCTGTAGTGGAGTGGAGTAGCTCAAGAAATGTGGCGGAAGTCCGCAGTTTTCTGGGTTTGGCCGGATACTATTGACAATTCGTCCAAGACTTCTCCAAGATTGCTAGGCCGATGACTAGTGTCCTACAGAAGGAGAACCGATTCGTTTGGACGGAGGCTTGTGAGTAAGCATTTCAGCAGCTGAAACAAAAGTTAGTTTCTGCTCCTATTCTTACCCTTCGGAACGATGAGGAGGAATTTGAGGTCTACAGTAATGCGTCTAAGAGTGGCCTAGGGTGTGTGCTAATGCAGGGTGGGAAGGTCATCGCTTATACATCGAGACAGCTGAAGGTGCACGAGCGTAACTACCTCACGCACGATTTGGAGCTAGTAGCTGTGGTTTTCGCGCTTAAGATCTCGAGGCACTATATCTATGGTGGTTCGTGCAAGGTATTCACGGATCATAATAGTCTCAAGTACATCTTCACTCAGAAGGACCTCAATATGAGGCAGCGACGATGGCTTGAGCTAATTAAGGACTATGACCTGACGCTTAATTATTGCGAAGGCAAAGCAAACTCAGTTGCTGACGCACTGAGTCACAAGAATCGATTGAGCTTCACTAGAAGTCGTGGTTCCGTCAGAGTTCGTCTGACATCTATGAGTGCCGAGCCCGAGTTTTTCCAGGAGTTGTGCGAGGGACAGAAGGATTACCCGCAGTTGACTAGGATCTGAGAGGCTTTGTTGCAAGGAAAAGTCGTTGGCTTTGAGGTTTCGTCCGACGGTAGTCTGCGTTTTCAGGGGAGATGGTGCGTACCGGACAGTTCTGATCTTCGGAACAGGATCATGTCTGAGGCACATAACTCGCCCTACTCTGTACATCCGAGAGGTAACAAGTTGTACCAGGACCTTAAGGGCCAATTCTGGTGGCCTAAGATGAAGAAGGATGTGGCAGAGTTCGTGGCTCGATGTTTGGTCTGTCAGAAGGTTAAGATTGAGCATCAGCGACCAGGAGGTCTTTTGCAGCCACTACCGATTCCGACCTAGAAATTTGAGTCGGTATCTATGGATTTTGTGGTTAGTCTGCCTATCTGTAATGGGATGAATGCCATTTGGGTAATTGTGGACAGGTTGACTAAAGTCGCTAAATTCATACCAATGAAGATGACTTGGTTGATGGAGCGCCTAACAGAGGCTTACACCCAGGACATCATTCGACTTCATGGTGTTCCGAGGGAGATAGTTTCTGACCGAGATCCGAGATTCTTGTCTCGTTTCTGGAAATCAGTACAGGAGGCCTTCGGGACGAGGTTGAAGCTTAGCACCGCATTTCACGCGGCGACAGATGGTCAGACTGGGAGGACCATCCAAACTCTGGAGGATATGTTACGAGCGTGTACTCTAGAGTATCGTCAGTCTTGGGTAAGGATGCTTTGCTTGGTTGAGTTTTCGTATAATAACAGTTATCACTCCAGCATTGATATGGCTCCGTATGAGGCCCTCTATGGCAGGAAATGTCGGAGTCCGCTTTGTTGGAATGATATCAGTGATTCTGTGGCTTTAGGACCCGAGCTTGTACGAGACACTGTGGAGAAGGTCAGAGTCATCCGATCGAAGATGCAAGCTGCGCAGAGCCGCCATAAGTCCTACGCCGATCACCGACGTAGACCACTGACGTTTGAGGTAGGTGACAGAGTCTTGCTTAAGGTTTCACCATTCAAAGGAGTTGCTCATTTTAGCCAGAAGGGGATGCTCCGACCAAAGTTCGTGGGACCTTACGAGATACTTGAACGAGTTGGGGAAGTGGCATATCGTTTAGCTTTACCGCCTTGTATATCTAATGTTCACGATGTGTGTAATAACCCGAAATTTAGGGCCATAAAATTTTGCGGTTAATTAATATTATTTTATTATTCTAAGTCCAAAAGGCCCGTTTAATTGGACTGTTTGTTTTCATTTCTGTTCCTTATCTCGAAATTGGGCCCAAAGACCCAATTTTCTCTTAGCTTTTTCTTTCTAATTTATTATTAATGGCTAAGATGGTTTAGCTTTTTCTCTTAGCTTTATCTCTCATGTAATGGCCAAGATGGTTTTTCTTTCTAATTTATTATTAATTAGTTAATTCTATAATTATTTAATTAATAATATTTCAATAATATTTAATTAATAAGATCTAGATTAACCACCTATACTAAGTCTACCTAAAATCACTCACTCTCCCCTATTTTCCTCCCTCTCTCACGGCCCCCTTAAGCTTCTTTATTATTATTGTTTTCTTTTGTTCCTTTTAATTAAAATAGGAACAATACTTATATTTTTACCCTAATCTCAAAACTACTCAAAAAGCTCTCAAGAAAAAAACCTAAAAAGTTCCTATAGTTGGCCGTGTATTTTCAAAGCTCCAAGGGAGAGTTTTCTTAATTTTCTTCCTAATCTAAGGTAACTAGTCTATCTCTTTTAAATTTGGTACAAGTTTTCCATATAGTTAATTAGGATTAAGCTAGGGAAAATTGATAGAATTAGTATCATGTTAGGGTTAGGATTTTCGAATGGTATTATGTAAATTATTATGCTATTTTCTTGATATATTCATGAAATCTTGATGAATCTTAAATTATTTTAATTAATTTCATGTATAGAATAATTTATTTAATTTTATAATTATATTGAATAATTGCATGATGATTGTTTAATCCTGTTCTTGATAATATCGTGTGGATGTCGAGAGCCATACATGAAATTATGGTGATTTCCATGATAGTTTTTTGAATTAGAATAGTAATCTTGATTGTTTAGTTGTTAAAATAAAGTCTTGAATTAAAATTAATATTTTGTTCTTTACATATGTAAATGTCGAGTAGTATAGAGGTTAAAAGGGAATTAAAAATCTGATTTTTATTATTGAATCTTGATAATTATTAAATTAGTAGTATTAATCTTTAATTAAATCTTTGGTTTGATCATGTTATTGTTAAATCTTGAATTTATTCTTGAAGGTTGTTTTTCCCATGAATGCCGTGTGGTTATAGGTACATTAAGGGATTGATTTTGATCTTACTTTGGTCCATGTTTGATGATTTAATGTTAAAGCATGATTTTTAATTGTTATTATTAAGTTTTATTATTAATTATTGATGATTGTGTTTATTTAATTTAAAGTATGAATTTTGGATATTATTTATATAAATGACGAGTGGGATGAAGTAGGAAAAATAGGACTTTTATCATGTTTTAAGTAATATTAGTTTATAATTGATAATTTATATGATTAATTGTTAATTTAAATGATTTATTTAATTGTTAAATTGATTATTTAATGAATTGAATTAATTATTATTATTATTATGTGATTGTCGAGTGGTCCATATTAAGTAATGATCAGTTTTAGTTTAATTTTTTGCTTATAATAATTTAGAAGGTAATTTTAGGAATTAATATGGTTAAAGGAATAAAAAGAATTAATAAGGATAAGTTGCAATATGAAGGAAAGTTACAATATGACTAAAAGGACAAGTTATAAGAAGATAGTAATTAGTGGTCTCACGATGGCCTTTAGATAAGACAAGATAAGATACGGACGCCCATTTGGTGATACACGGGTCATCAGATCGGGTTAAGTCGAAGCCACTGCCCTACTGCGGTCTCTGGGCAGTTCTGGATCTTAAGATGTGTAGTCGTCGAAGTAGTAGTACACGGGCTGCTATTTAGGAGTTATTGCCATAGCTTAGGCTTAGTTCTTACAAAGGAGGGCTACGGGTTGAATACATGAGTTCTTCCCGGCATGTTTTAGGAAAGTTGGGATGTACACGTGCATCCTTACGAGCTATAATGATCGGTCCAATAAGATGGTTAAAAGAAGGATTTTGAGTAAAATATGACAAGATAAGTGTTTCACGGGAAGGATTCTGTTATATGTGTATTTATGTGTATTTTCGTGTGTATATGTAGTGTTTACGTAAGGTTAAGTCTTCCGCTGCGTACGTCTGGTAAGTCTGTATTTATATGTATTTTTGGTGTACCTTGTACGTGTATTCCATGTATTCTGTACGAGTATCTTTGGCCTGTATTTATATGTGTATCGTATCCGTGTTTGTCTGTATTTGGTATGTATTTTTATCCGTATTTTATACGTATATTGTATGTATTTCTAACCGTATTTTGCAGGTACTTTATACGTATTGTACTCGTATTTTGTACGTATTTTTATACGTATTTTTCTACGTATTTCGTATGTATTTTTATACGTATTTTTCTACGTATTTTAAACGTATTTTTATACGTATTCTCGTATGTATTCTTATGTATTTTTGTATGATTATCCTGGTTGATTCTATGCTATTATATGGTTAGCGGTCCCTCATTTAAGCGGGACAACCTAGTTACTCGCCACTGACGGTGGACCCCCCTCATTTTAGGTGATGATGCGAACGCATAAGTGGGCTCCTATATGGTTCGGGTTGTGTGTGGATGAGAGCAGTATAGTGAACCCGGAGTCTAGTTTATGCCTTCTTTTATTTATTAAGTAGTATATCCCAGCCTGTTGGGATGGAACAGTATTATTATTACGTATTCTAGTATTTTTTTTTGGACTTTTAGAATATTATTTATTTAGTTTAGTTAACAAAAGGAGTATTGGATTTTAATTATTAATAATGCTATTTAGTTTATGTTGGTAATGATCCATTTGTCGATTTCCTTCGTAAATCGACAGTCTAGAAAAGTCGGGTCGTTACAGTTGGTATCAGAGCCTAGGTTAAGACCCTAAAAAGTTACTTCTTCATAAGTAACTTGGAAAGATGAGCGCTTTATGAATCACGAGTGAAACTTAGCCTAAAATGGAAACCTTAGTGAGTGAAGCCATGGGTAGAAGCCAGGGATAAGATATTTTATTGCTTTCTGTGTTATTTTATGTCAATATGCGCTTATGTGTGCTTAATAACTTGAATCGTTAGTTACAGAATGTCGACTCCAAGACCCAATTTTCGACTCCGACGCCGGAACCTGGAAGATGCTATTCTCACGTTAGCACAGAGGAGTGTTCAACCTCAGAACAATCAGTCGTCCTTCGATCGGGTTGCACGCCTTCGTCCGCCGGTCGAAGATGGGGCAGCAGACCCGACTGTTCTCGAGAACTGGATTCGAGAAATGCGGAAGATGTTTGATGCCCTAGCATGTTCTGAGCGGCAAAGGGTTCCGATTGCGACCTTTTATCTAAAGGGCGAAGCTGACAACTGGTGGAGTACATTGCGGGCCAGTCCCGAGACAGACCTAGAGATGAGTTGGGAGGACTTCACTAAGAAAGTCCAAGACCAGTTCTATCTTGATGAACTGAAATGGCAGAAGCAGGAAGAGTTCCTCTCATTCACCCAAGGCAGCATGTCCGTTCAAGCCTACACGGACAAGTTCACAGAGCTCTCTCGGTTTGCAACTGCAGTCATACCTTCTGAACCTGAGCGAGTCAAGAGGTACATCAAGAAGATGGATTCCCGCATCCGGTTTCATGTGATCAGTAGCAGAGTGACGACCTTCCAGGAGGTGTACGAGGTAGCTCTAGAAATCCAAGCATTGGTCTCTGATGATGACACAACCAAAAAAAGGGTAGCTTCGGTTCCTACTCCAGCACTAGCTAAGAAGACCCGGTTCGAGTCTACTCCGAAGCCTCAGTAGAGTGCTCGACCAGCTCCAAGTCAAGGCCCGAGGATCTGTCAGGGCTGCAAGAAGGACTATCACCCAGGCAAGAAATGTGATGGGTCGCCGATCGTGTGCTTCGATTGTGGTCAAGAAGGTCACAAGTCGGTGTTCTGTCCTAAGAGGCGTCCAGCAACAACAACTAGCCAAGCACCGGTTAAAAACAGGATCTTCTGCATGACTCAGGAGGAGGCGGATGCTCAGCCAGATGTGGTCACGGGTACCTTCCATGTCTATGATTTTGATGCTTATGTTTTATTTGATACGGGTGCTACTGTGTCTTTTGTTGCTAGATCTTTCATTGTAAAATCTAACCTGACTTGAGAGTCTCCTGTCAAGTCTGTAATAACTCTTCCTTCGGGAAAGGATTTTGCCTGTCATCGGGAATACAAAAATGTTCCCATCGTGATCTCGGGGGTACAGTTCGAAGCTGATTTGAAGGAGTTTCCTATGATCGAGTTCGATGTGATCTTAGGAATGGATTGGCTGGCGAGGTATCAGGCGACTGTACGATGTCAAGATCAAGCTATCACTTTGCGTGGTCCCAACGCAAAGAGAGTAACCCATGTCGGGAAGCCCATGGGAAAGGGTGTGAAGATAGTTTCTGCAATGAAGATGTGCAGTCTACAGCGCAAGGGTGAGACAGTGTACTTATGTCAAGTCAAGGATGTTACCAAGGAAGAACAGTTGGAAGCCATTCCGGTGGTTCGTGACAATGCAGATGTGTTCCCGGAAGAGTTGCCAGGGATACCACAGGAACCGGAAGTGGAATTCAACATCGATTTGGTGCCCGGAACTGCTCCAATCTCGAAGGCTCCGTATCGTATAACTCCTGCAGAGTTGAAGGAGTTGAAGACCCAGTTGCAGGATCTGATCGACAAGGGTTTCGTCAGGCCCAGTGTGTCTCCATGGGGTGCTCCGGTATTGTTCGTCAAGAAGAAAGATGGCAGCATGCGATTATGTATAGATTATCGGGAACTTAACAAGGTGACTATCAAGAACAAGTATCCTTTGCCCAGGATTGAAGATTTGTTTGATCAGTTGAAGGGAGCCAGTGTATTCTCCAAGATTGATCTCAGGTCGGGGTATCATCAGATTCCAGTGAAGCCGGAAGATATACCGAAGACCGCGTTTCGCACTAGATACAGGCACTATGAATTTGAGGTGATGCCGTTCGGTTTGACCAATGCTCCTGCTGTTTTCATTGATCAGATGAATCGGACTTTTCATCATCTCTTGGATGTGTGTGTGGTGGTGTTCATCGACGATATTCTTATCTATTCGAAGAGGGAACAAGAGCACACTCAACATTTACATCTGGTGCTAGATGTCTTACGGGCTCAGAAGTGGTTCGTGAAGTTGTCTAAGTGCGAGTTTTGGCTCAGGGAAGTAGCCTTTCTAGGGCATGTGATCAATGCGGACGGTATCAAGGTAGATCCAGCCAAGGTTAAGGCAGTTGTGGAGTGGCACAGTCCTAAGAATGTGGCCGAAGTTCGGAGTTTTCTTGGCCTAGCTGGTTACTATCGGAGATTTGTGAAAGATTTCTCTAAGGTAGCAGCACCTATGACCAAGTTGTTGCACAAGGATTACAAGTACGTGTGGACTGATCAGTGTGAAGAAGCTTTCCAAGCCCTCAAACAGAGTCTTGTGTCTGCACCAGTTCTTACGTTGCCGAATGAAGTTGTGGGTTATGAAGTCTACAATGATGTGTCCAGGAAGGGTCTAGGTTGTGTTCTGATGCAAGAAGGCAGGGTGATTGCATATGCTTCGAGACAACTCAAGGTTAATGAGCAGAACTATCCTACTCACGACTTAGAGTTGGCAGCTGTAGTGTTCGCTCTGAAGATTTGGCAACATTATCTCTATGGAGCTACTTACAAACTGTTCACCGATCATAAGAGCTTAAGGTACATCTTCACTCAGAGGGAGCTCAATATGAGGCAGCGACAATGGCTCGAGTTGATCAAGGATTATGACCTCTCAATTGACTATTGTGAAGGGAAGGCCAACAGGGTAGTAGATGCCCTTAGTCGTAAGGATCACCATTCACTTAACAGGATGGCGGTTTTAAATAAGAAAATCTGTGCTGATCTTCGCAGGATGGAGATTGAGATGGTTATGCCGGGTAGTACACGAGTTTATCTTAGTGTTATGAGTGTTGAACCCAGTTTTTACCAGGAGTTACGGGAGAGTCAGAGAGAAGACCCACAGCTCGAGAAAATTCGTGAAGCCAAACTTCAAGGCAAGGCAGAAGAATTCACGATTAATTCAGACGGCGGTATGAAGTTCCGTAACAAGTAATGGAGTTAAATGTTATGGTAAACTGTTTTTTGCCTGATGGATGCTAATTTTTACTCCGTAACAGGTGGTGTGTGCCCCAGAGTTCGAGATTGAGGAACCGGATCATGGAGGAAGCTCATGATACTCCTTATTTGATGCATCCAGGTCGTGGGAAACTCTACAAGGACCTGAAGGAATATTTTTGGTGGCCGAGGATGAAGCAAGAAGTCGCAGACTTCGTTGCACGGTGTCTTACTTGCCATAAAGTTAAGATTGAGCACCAAAGACCAGGTGGACTGTTGAAGCCATTGCCGATACCCACATGGAAGTTCGATTCCACATCTATGGATTTTGTGGTAGGCTTACCAGCGACATCTACAGGATTGGATACTGTTTGGGTTATCGTGGATCGTTTGACTAAGGTCGCCCGATTCATTCCGATGAAGGTAACTTGGTCGATGGAGAAGATGGCGGAAGCTTACTCGAGGGAGATCATACGGTTACATGGTGTGCCTAAGGATATAGTGTCCGACCGAGATCCCCGATTTCTGTCACGGTTCTGGAAGTCGTTGCAAGAGGCTTTTGGAACTAAGCTTAATTTGAGTACAGCTTTTCACACAGCTACGGATGGGCAGACGGAACGGACTATCCAAACGCTAGAGGATATGCTACGGGCTTGTGCGTTAGATTTCCAGCGGACTTGGGTTATATCTTTGAGTTTGGTGGAGTTTTCGTACAACAACAGCTATCATGCTAGTATCAAGATGGCTCCTTATGAGGCGTTATATGGGCGCAAGTGTCACAACCCTACTTGTTGGAGTGACATCAGCGAGGCTTTGGTGATTGGTCCTGATCATATCAAGGACACGGTGGGGCAGGTGAAGATCATCAGGGCAAGGCTGTAGGCAGCTTAGAGTCGGCAGAAGTCTTATGCTGATCGTCGTCGGAAGCTGTTGGAATTCCAGGTTGGTGATAAGGTGTTGCTGAAGGTGTCTCCGATGAAGGGAGTGGTTCGATTTGGCTAGAAGGGTAAGCTCAGACCAAGGTATGTTGGGCCGTATGAGATTTTGGAACGGTTCGGAGAAGTTGCTTATCAGTTGGCGTTGCCTCCGGATCTATCGAGGGTTCAGGATGTATTTCATGTGTCTCAGCTACGGAAGTACGAGAATGATCCTTCTCACATAATTCCGGTGGAATCGTCAGAGATTGAGCCGAACTTGACCTTTGAAGAGAAGCGAGTGCGGATTTTAGACCGCCAGGATCGGATGTTGCGGCGTAAGGTGGTACCTTTGGTTAAGGTACTCTTGCGTAGTCAGAAGTTTGAAGAGGCTACGTGGGAGACGGAAGCTTCAATGAGGGATAAGCATCCCGAGCTGTTTGAAGCAGGTACGAGGTTGTGCTGTTTGTTTTCGTTCCTATTTTTATTTGTGTCTGTGCTTATTTTCATGTGTGTGTTTTGAGCTTCTTTAAGTAAATTTGGACGTCGAAATTTATTTAAGGAGAGGTGACTGTAATAACCCATAATTTAGGGCTAGAAAATTTCGCAGTTAATTAATATTATTTTATTATTCTAAGTCCAAAAGGCCCGTTTAATTGGACTGTTTGTTTTCATTTCTGTTCCTTATCTCGAAATTGGGCCCAAAGACCCAATTTTCTCTTAGCTTGGCTGGCCCTCTCATGTAATGGCCAAGATGATTTTTCTTTCTAATTTATTATTAATTAGTTAATTCTATAATTATTTAATTAATAATATTTCAGTTATATTTTTGAATTAGTAAGATCTAGATTAACCACCTATACTAAGTCTACCTAAAATCACTCACTCTCCCCTATTTTCCTCCGTCTCTCACGGCCCCCTTAAGCTTCTTTATTATTTTTGTTTTCTTTTGTTCCTTTTAATTAAAATACGAACAATACTTATATTTTTACCCTAATCTCAATACTACTCAAAAAGCTCTCAAGAAAAAAACCTAAAAAGTTCCTATAGTTGGCCGTGTATTTTCAAAGCTCCAAGGGAGAGTTTTCTTGATTTTCTTCCTAATCTAAGGTAACTAGTCTATCTCTTTTAAATTTGGTACAAGTTTTCCATATAGTTAATTAGGATTAAGCTAGGGAAAATTGATAGAATTAGTATCATGTTAGGGTTAGGATTTTCGAATGGTATTATGTAAATTTTATTATGTTATTTTCTTGATATATTCATGAAATCTTGATGAATCTTTAATTATTTTAATTAATTTCATGTATAGAATAATTTATGTAATTGTATAATTATATTGAATAATTGCATGATGATTGTTTAATCCTGTTCTTGATAATATCGTGTGGGTGTCGAGAGCCATACATGAAATTATGGTGATTTCCATGATAGTTTCTTGAATTAGAATAGTAATCTTGATTGTTTAATTGTTAAATTAAAGTCTTGAATTAAAATTAATATTTTGTTCTTTACATATGTAAATGTCGAGTAGTATAGAGGTTGAAAGGGAATTAAAAATCTGATTTTTATTATTGAATCTTGATAATTCTTAAATTAGTAGTATTAATCTTTAATTAAATCTTTGGTTTGATCATGTTATTGTTAAATCTTGAATTTATTCTTGAAGGTTGTTTTTCCCATGAATGCCGTGTGGTTATAGGTACATTAAGGGATTGATTTTGATCTTACTTTGGTCCATGTTTGATGATTTAATGTTAAAGCATGATTTTTAATTGTTATTATTAAGTTTTATTATTAATTATTGATGATTGTGTTTATTTAATTTAAAGTATGAATTTTGGATATTATTTATATAAATGACGAGTGGGATGAAGTAGGAAAAATAGGACTTTTATCATGTTTTAAGTAATATTAGTTTATAATTGATAATTTATATGATTAATTGTTAATTTAAATGATTTATTTAATTGTTAAATTGATTATTTAATGAATTGAATTAATTATTATTATTATTATTATGTGATTGTCGAGTGGTCCATATTAAGTAATGATTAGTTTTAGTTTAATTTTTTGCTTATAATAATTTAGAAGGTAATTTTAGGAATTAATATGGTTAAAGGAATAAAAAGAATTAATAAGGATAAGTTGCAATATGAAGGAAAGTTACAATATGACTAAAAGGACAAGTTATAAGAAGATAGTAATTAGTGGTCTCACGATGGCCTTTAGATAAGACAAGATAAGATACGGACGCCCATTTGGTGATACACGGGTCATCAGATCGGGTTAAGTCGAAGAAACTGCCCTACTGCGGTCTCTGGGCAGTTCTGGATCTTAAGTTGTAGTACACGGGCTGCTATTTAGGAGTTATTGCCATAGCTTAGGCTTAGTTCTTGCAAAGGAGGGCTACGGTTTGAATACATGGGTTCTTCCCGGCATGTTTTGGGAAAGTTGGGATGTACACGGCCATCCTTACGAGCTATAATGACCGGTACAATAAGATGGTTAAAAGAAGGATTTTGAGTAAAATATGACAAGATAAGTGTTTCACGGGAAGGATTCTGTTATATGTGTATTTATGTGTATTTTCGTGTGTATATGTAGTGTTTACGTAAGGTTAAGTCTTCCGCTGCGTACGTCTGGTAAGTCTGTATTTATATGTATTTTTGGTGTACCTTGTACGTGTATTCCATGTATTCTGTACGAGTATATTTGGCCTGTATTTATATGTGTATCGTATCCGTGTTTGTCTGTATTTGGTATGTATTTTTATCCATATTTTATACGTATATTGTATGTATTTCTAATCGTATTTTGCAGGTACTTTATATGTATTGTACTCGTATTTTGTACGTATTTTTATACGTATTTTTATACGTATTTTTCTACGTACTTTGTATGTATTTTTCTACGTATTCGTATGTATTTTTATACGTATTTTTATACGTATTTTTAAACGTATTTTTATATGTATTCTGGTATGTATTCTTATGTATTTTTGTATGATTTTCCTGGTTGATTCTATGCTATTATATGGTTAGCGGTCCCTCATTTAAGCGGGACAGCCTAGTTACTCGCCGCTGACGGTGGACCCCCCCATTTCAGGTGATGATGCAGACGCATAAGTGGGCTCCTATATGGTTCGGGTTGTGTGTGGATGAGAGCAGTATAGTGAACCCGGAGTGTAGTTTATGCCTTCTTTTATTTATTAAGTAGTATATCCCAGCCTGTTGGGATGGAACAGTATTATTATTACGTATTCTAGTATTTGTTTTTGGACTTTTAGAATATTATTTATTTAGTTTGGTTAATAAAAGGAGTATTGGATTTTAATTATTAATAATGCTATTTAGTTTATGTTGGTAATGATCCATTTGTCGATTTCCTTCGTAAATCGACAGTCTAGAAAAGTCGGGTCGTTACAATGTGTTTCATGTTTCTCAGCTAAGGAAATATGTATACGATCCTACCCATATCATCCCAGTGGAGTCAGCCACCATTGATCCGATCTTGACTTTCAAGGAGCGACCAGTCCAGATCTTGGATCGAGAAGTGAGGACCCTCCGGCGCAAGCAAGTCAGATTAGTCAAGGTGTTGTGGAGAAATCAACATCATGAGGAGGCAACGTGGGAGAATGAGGCGTCCATGATGCAGAAGTATCCAGAGTTGTTTGCATGTGAGCTCTCTTTCTTACATTGAATTTCGGGACGAAATTCTTTTTAAGGAGGGGAGGTTTTAACGCCCCAGATTGTTGGGTTATTTGTTTTGATTATATTGCTTGTCTTTGTATTTTATTTTGGTGCATGGTCTAAATTAATTTGGACTATTTTTATTGCTTGAGTGTGATAATTTTATGATAATGGTTTTATTATTTATTTTATTTAATTACGATTTTATTTTAATTTTCTAATTAATTGGTTTTTGGGCCAAGTGCGAATTTAGTCATGATTGGTCATGCTTAAGTGTATTTAGCCCATTAGCTTTTGATGGCCCATTTAGGCTTGCCCATAACCGGCCCCCTTCCCTTTGTTTGGCTCATTTTGCCACTTGCCTTGTGTTCACACCTTAACTAACTTCTATAAATGAAAGGTGTTAGTAAGGCTTAAGGATCATTTGCCCACTTAAACACCATTTGCTCACAATCAAACACAAAACCCCCTTCTTCCATTTCCCTCCATTCCATACGCCTACTTTGGCAAATTTTCCACCAATTTGTTCATCAAATTCCTTCAACCTAAAAACTTAATGATTCATCTCCTATTGATCTTTAAGTGAATAAACACAATAACCTTCATTGCCATTGATCAAGACTTCGAGTTTTTTTCGGGATTTGGTTTGGGTTTGGTTCGAGTGGTTCGAAGAGAGAGGTCGTGTTCGTGTGGGTTGAAGACCGTGTTCGAGTGGTGGTTCATGGCTGGCCGTGCGTATGAGCCGTGTTCGAGGGGTTGCAGCAGTGCGTGTTCGTGGTGGCTGTGCGTTGAAGCACCGTGTGGTGGCGGTGGTCCGTGTAGTTGGGCCGTGTATAACGAATTCTGGGCAGCAAGTTTTTCGTGTTTTAGTGATCGATCTTCATTATGGTAACATGCCTTTTCATCCTAATTTCAATACCATGATTCATAGGGTAGATTTGATGACCAAATTAGACCAAAAGTTTGATGAATCTAACCTATTTGATGCGTGGATTATGGGCTGATTTGGGTGGTTATTTTGTAATGTTTTTTCTTGGTTTTCATGCATGTTACGATCGAATATGATAAGTTCATGTTTTATTATGTGTATGTACAATTTTCATGAAGTTCATATGGAGTTTGGAGGCGTAAAATGTATGAATATATGGCTGGAATTTTCGTGTATTATGCATGTAATATGGTCTTGATTTTTTATGATGGTTCTTGATAGTATTGGTGGGTTTTCTTTGAATCTTGAATTGATTATTGATGAATTAAAGTTAAAGATTGTGTTCTTGATTTATATTTGATGATTCTTGAGGTTTCTTGAGTTTCTTGATAAATTCTATGTTGAATCTTGAATTTCTTTATTATGATCACTATTCCTAAAGTGTAGATTAATTAAAGATAATTAAAGATAGTTAAAGAAAGTTAAAGAAAAGTATAAAGACTGACTAAAGAGGTTCCAAGATTGTAATGTACATAGTTAGTTTCAAGTAAAGACGTAAGATGTGAACTTTAGAATAACCAAGGTGTAAAGAACGTAAAGATTAGCTTGATTTTGCATAGTAGACGTCTAACCTTAGAGTAAGATTCTAAGACTTGGGTTAAGACGTGGCCACTATCCTAACTGCGGTATTGGGATAGTTAGTACTTGCTATGTCGTCCTTGTGATATAGATTCCGTAAGATGGGTTCATGGGTTTGGGAGTAAGATTCTCATTCCTGGCATAGTAAGAAAGTTCGATCACGTAAGATGTGTTCGTACGAGCATAGTCCGGTCTAATATGTAAATGATAGCGACAAAGATTAAGTAATGTTTAAGTAAAGTTGAGCGAGTTTTATTTCTTGATATTATTATTGTTATTTAAACCTTGTATGTTGTGTGTATGAGTGCCTGATTTGTTTATCTGGTTTAATCTATGTTCATGTGTGTAATACCCCGAAATTTAGGGCCAGAAAATTTCGCGGGTTATTAATGTTATTTTTCTATTCTTAGTCCAAAAGGCCCGTTTAATTTGGACTGTTTAATCTTATGGCTTTCAGCTTATCCTGAAATTGGGCCTATGACCCAATTTCCTTCCTTTTGGACGGTTCCCCTATGTAACAATTAGGGCTTGGTTTTTTCTTTTAATTTATTAATATTATTATTTATTAATTAATAATCTTTTAAAATGTAAAAACCTAGTCTACCCTAATTACCAAGTCCCCTAACTTTTCTCCCCTTCTTTCTCCTCCTCTAACCTCACGGCTATTTCTAGTTGTGTGCGTGTTTTGTTTTTTTTTATTATTTTATTTTTAATTTATTTATTTAACTAAAACCTTTCATGTTACAACTTTTGCCTTATTATCAAAAGTTCTAAAAGAAAACTCCAAAAAACTCTATTTTTTTTCTTCCTCTTAGCCGTGAGCCTCCATAGCCAAAAGAGGTGATTTTTCTTGGAATTTTGTAGCGAATCAAGTAACTAGACTTACCCTTTTAAATTTGGTACAAGTTTTCTACATAATTAATTAGGATTAAATCATGAAAACGGTTAAAAAATTAAAGGAATTAGTATCATGTTAAGGTTAAGAATTTCGAACCATGTGATGAATTATTATGAAATTTTCTTGATCATTTTATGTAGTTTCTTGAAATCTTTAATTGTTTAATAATTAATTGTATGAATTTATTTCTTAATCAAATCTTATTACTTCTTGATGAATTTTTCGTGGGAGTTTCTTTACTATTTCATTATGAGTCATGATTTATTTCGTGGCAAAATTCGTCCTTTTCTTGCTTATAATAATTTAATCTTTCAAACCGGTAAAACTGTCCAGATTTGGTTTACGAATTTATTAAGATACTTAATCAATTCGGATGACTACGAAATTTTAGGTGGAAGTCAGTAATAGTGTTTCAAAGCTTGTGTTAAATTTTCGTAATTTTTAAAGTTCTTTTGATATGGCAGAAAAATCTGAAATTGATTTCAGCCTAATCTGATTTGTTAGTTATGAAATCCCTTAAAAATAGTAAATGACGTTATTTTTGGACGAAATTTATGCATGTTAAACTTTGAACCTATAACTAGCTTCCATCAAAATTTCCAGATTATTTGATACCTTTAGAAGGTCGTTCTTAATTTAAATCTTTAAATCAGATTGTGTAATATAGTGTGATTAAATTATTAAAACATATTATTATTGAATTCTTGGATTTAATCTTGATAATTTTAATATGCCAGAATGCCGTGTGATGTTATGCATAAAAAGAATTAATTTTGGTCTTGTTTTTGATTGATCTTGATGATTTAATGTTTATTGTATAATTTATTTGTTATTGTTGAATTTATTTAATTAATTATGATAATTGTATTAAAGTATAAATTTTTGGTAAATTATGTGAAAATGTCGAGTGGAGTAAAATTTGAGGAATAGAATTTTTATCATGTTTTAGGTAATTTATGTAGTTAATTGTATTTTTATGTAATTTATTAAATTAATTATATGATGAATTTATGAATTTATTTAATTTTTATATGTTTATTTACATATGTCGAGTGGCCCTATTTTATTTTTGGTCAATTTTAGTTTAATTTTAGACTTATAATAATATTGAGATAATTTTAGGAATTAATGTTATTATTATAATTATTAATAGTTATTAAAGGAACTATCAGGGATAAATTGTAATATGAAGGGTAATAATAATATAACAAAAAGTGATAAGTTGTAACATAATAATAATAAAAGGATTTCAGGATAGTTATTATATCTGTCACCATAATATTTATTATTATTATACTATTAAAGGAAGTCAGTAGGGATAAGTTACTATAAGAGGAAAAGTATAATAAGATATTAATAGGGAAGGAAAGGAAACAGAGTAAAAGGTTATTGATTTGTTTCAATCTCTGGCTAGGAAAGACTTGGTATTTAAGGTATTATTATACGTATTGTATACGTACTTTTATACGTATTCTTGTACGTATTTCTAACTGTATTTTGCAGGTATTATTATACGTATTGTATACGTACTTTTATACGTATTCTTGTACGTATTTCTAACTGTATTTTGCAGGTATTATTATACGTATTGTATACGTATTTTTATACGTATTTTTGCACGTATTTTTATACGTACCCTGTATGTATTTTTGTATGAAATGTTATATGTTTGTGTATGGTTTTCATGTACAATTCTATGCTATTATGTGGTTAGCGGTCCCTCATTTAAGCGGGACAGCCTAGTTACTCGCCACTGACGGTGGACCCCCCCATTTCAGGTGATGACGCAGACGCATAAGTGGGCTCGTATGGATCGGGTTGTGAGATGTGATGAGATTAGCTTAGTGAACCCAGGGTCTATTTATGTTTTTCTATTTATTTATTAAGTATTTATCCCGGCTTGTTGGGATTAAACAACATTTCAATATGTACTTTAGAGTTTACTTTTAGATTTTGAGACTAGTAGTTATTACTTTAATTAATAAAAGATCAATTGTATTTAGAATATGTTATTTTTGTTACGTTTATGCTTAGTAATGATCCATTTGTCGATTTCCATCGTAAATCGACAGTCTAAAAAGTCGGGTCGTTACAATGTGTATCTACTTTAGGGTGAGACTGTTATGTTACTCGCCACTGATGGTAGATTTATGTTTTCAGGTAACTCTGATGATGACGATGTTGCTTAGCTTTGGGATTGGGCGAGCGCCGTTGACTGTTTACTTCTATAGTTTGTTTTCCGTTATTAGTACTCAGACTCTTAGTAATTGTAGTGTGTACGTTCTAACTCTGACTACAGATTTGGAGTTAATTCTTTAGTAATGACTATTTGAGGTTTAGTTTGGTACAACTTGTTGTTTTGTACATTTTGGGATTTATAATAATATAATTCGAGGTTTTGATTTAGATTTTAAGTGTGTTTGTATGTTAGTTTGACAATTCGACTCGTCGGTCTCTTCCGCGCCGATTTATACGAGTTGGGTCGTCACAGTTGGTATCAGAGCCGAATAGTTAAAACCTTAAGTGAAGTTTTAGGATTTGAGTAAAACCGGGAGTTGTGAGTTATACCATTCATGAGTGATAAACCCAATTAAGAATAAGTATAAGGGAGAAGAGTGTCGGGTAGAAAGCCGGGTAATAATCACCGATCACTAGACCAGTAACCACATCGGGCTGTGCACCTGCTTCCTCTTACGTCATACAAAAGATACGATTTTTTACTGGTGCCTTGTTCTCAGTCGTTGCGGGCTTACTCTGCGAACATACCCAAGACTTATGCCCTGCTTGAACACACGTATAGCACACCACTGCAGATCCATCGCACTCCTTTCCTGGGTGTAGATCCTTCTGGCAACCCTTGCAGACTCGATTCCCCTGAAATTTGGTTGCTGAGTTACTCTGCTGTTGCGGCCTCCAGGGTGGCTCGAACCGAGGTTTCTTTGCTGCTGGCGGTGGCTGGCTCACAGTAACTCTCTTCCTGGAAGCTTCTTCCTCGGCCAAGGATGCATGAATTTCCAAGGCCACTTCATAAGCTTTCTGAAATGTTGTTGCACCACTACTGATTACGTGTACTCTGATACGGGGATCCAGCTTCTTAATATACCTCAATCTCTCCGCTTCAGAAGGTATCACTGCAGCAGCAAATCTGGACAATTCCGCAAACTTATCACTGTAAGCCTGCACTGACATAGTTCCCTGTGTGAGCATCATGAACTCTTCCTGTTTCTGCCACCTAAGTTCATCGGGGTTGAATCGCTCTTGCAGCTTGGCGATGAACTCTTCCCAAGGCATGCCTCTCACGGATCTTCCCTGTGGACGAACTGTCATCCATCAATTATCAGCTTCTAATCGTAGGTAGTAGCTAGCGATTTGGACTCGCTCTTCGTCTGGACAATCAGTCGCATCGAATAATTTCCTCATTTCTCGAATCCAGCTTTCGAGCACCACAGGACAATCATAGGTAGGAGGTCGATGACGGGAGAACCGATCAAATGTGGACCGGCCACCAGATGACTGTGCTCCTCTCTGAGCTAGGCTGATGATCTCACCTTCCAGCATGCGACGTCGATCGCGACAACTGAGTGATCGTCCCAGGCTCGCCATTCTACAAAACTCTAGGCAAGGACCAATATTGTAACGACCCATAATTTAGCAGCGTTGTATTCGGAGGAAAGCAACATTACAGATCTTTAACTTCTAAAACCCTTTAAGATCAAATTCATAAACTGCAGCGGAAGCTCTAAACTTAATCATATTATTCATTAAAACTATTAAATAATCCAAAATAGTTAATAATCCAAAGTCCCTTTATTATTACAAAATAAAGAATGATCCATTAATAACAATAGAACATAGGTTCGAACTAGGCATCAAGGTCAACTACTAAGCTGGCTAGCTCACAATCCCAGCCCATGCGTAGCCCAATTCAGTCACCACCTGTACCTGGAAAAGGATTTTGGGGTCCACAGTCAGTGGTGAGTAATTAGATTGTTCTACTTAATCAGTAGAACACAATTAGAAACATAATCATTAGAACAAGTTAATCAATCAAACAAATAAATCATCAAGAAATCATGCATATATACATTAACGTTCAAGTACGCAACGGAAACAATCTTAACAACTTAATAAACCAAGACCTTCAATACCAACTCATTCCGTTCTACACCTCTTGACACCTCTATTGACTCTTCTATTCTATCCAGTTCAGGTGCTAATCTGTGACCAGTCATATGCTCATAAGGGGTCAACCACGAAGATCTACTCCCCCTAACTTTCCTTGCTCATGCCGGGTCAACCACGAAGATCTACTCCCCAAGCACTGGGATCCAGAACTGTCCCGAATCCGAAGATAGGACAGTGGCTTCGACTATACATATGTTCATGGCACTTATGCCACTAGATAGGCGGTCACTTCATAGTTAATCATCTTTTCAATTCAATTCTGTTCTGTTCTCTTTTCCAGTTCACAATTCAATTCCTTATTGACACAAATTATCCTCGATTCAATTCTAGTTCATCTTAACTTGACCCAAAACTCTAACTTAATATCTATTCCACACGACAATTACTTCTTAAATAAATAATTAAATCAACTCTTTAAATAATCACATAAACAATTCAATATTTCAATTAAACAATCAATTAAACTTGTAAACTAACAATTATCAATTAATATTACATAAAACAAGATGAAAATCCTCTTTTTCTTTAATATCACCATTCGACATTCTCACTTAGGTTCACCAAAATTGACACTTTAATTTACCTAAAATAAGCATCATCAATTAAGCATGTAAACTTAATAATAAATCATAAAATTATACTTTAAAACATTAAATCATAAAACATGGACTAAATCAAGATCAAAAATCAATTCTTTGGTACACATACTACTCGGCTTTTAGGGCTTCTAAACAACATCAAGATTTAATTCAAGAAACTATCATAATATACTTAAATTAAAGATTCAATTCAAGATTATCATAAAAGATTAATTAAAGATCAAGAATATAACATAAAAATCATATTTTTCATCAAGAAAATATTCGAACAATAAGGTACATCACTCGGCATACATACATATACATTCAATAATTAATTTCATCAATTTTAAATTAGCAAGATTCATAAAACAAGCATGAACTATATTAAAACAAGTATAATAATTTAATTAAACATTATGATAACATGAATATACCACATGACATCCCTATATATACATATATAATCAATTCGAAATATAAGCAACTTAATTCTAAGCAATCCTAAACATGATTAATCCTATTCTAATAATTATATTGCTAAGCTATCCTATTGAATAAGTAAAGCAAATCTAATTACCTTTCAAAGAAAAGAGTGGGTTCGAATGGCACTATGATACACGGCTTCTTTGTGGTTCTTTAAGCTTCTTGATGAAATCTTAATGGTTGAATGAATAGTAAAGAATTTAGGAATTTTCTTGTGATTGTTTTTGAAAGAAAGAAAATTGAATGATTTGATGTTGTTGTTCTTTTTCTCTCTTCTTGTCCGTGTAGTATATGGGTTGGAAGAGGGTTTTTGGTTTCCTATAATCTAGTAGTCAAAGTAGGAGAGGATGGAATAAAAATAGGACTTTTAAGAATGGGTCAAAATAGTTATATTATTTAATAATATTGGTTACAACTAATTAAATAGATTAATTCAAAGAAAAGAGATAGGGGGAAGGGCCGTGAGGTCTCTAGGAACAAGGAGGTTAGTGTTCTCCTAAAATCTAGTAAGGAGAATAGGTAAACAAAGATTGGTTTTTAGGCTTAGTCAAAATTAGATATGGGTTAGTATTTTTATTAAAGATAATATGAAACAATTAAATGAAAATAATAGGTAGGGATGTGAGGTATAGAGTGGGGGAAAGAATCGGGCTTGGGTTTTAGCATGGCAAGATGAAAAGGTTCGGGCCAGGAGGAAATAATTAGATTGCTATAACAAATTAATAATTAATTAAATAATAATCAATTAAATAGTTAATTAATTATATATTTAATTAATTATGAAAAATTTAAAATATCCCGAAATTTCGGGGTATTACAAATATACTCGACATCTAGACTATAATCACACGAAAGTTCATCAATCATCATTAATCAATCAATTCAACAAGTTCATACGTAAAAACATACAACTAACATAGATCAATAATTAAAACGAATTAATAGATAGGAAATAGAAATCAAACCTTGACTTCTGTCCTCTATATCACTCGACTTTTTTTCTTTTCTCAAGAAAAGTCACAACAATCAAACTTTCATATGCTAACAATTAAATCGATCTTCTAATTAAAATATAAGCCATAATTAATTAATCCAAACAATTCCAAGAAGATATCCAAACTATAATATTTTGACAAACTAAAATAAAAATTACATCTCTTATGCTCCTTGTTCCACTCGACATTTTCAAATAAATCAACCAAGAATTCAAGTTTCAATCTAAATAAAATACATGCTTTGATTAATTTAAATAATTTCAAGAACAAGTTTCAACTCTAATCTTTTATCAAGGAAACAAGTAAAAATCAAGCCTTATATTTTAATATTCCACTCGACTTTTTCATAAACTAAACACAAAATTAATTCTTTCTTTCCAACTTCTAGAATTATCAAAATTAAATTTAGAATACTAGATTAATTAAATAAAAATTAATACTTTATTTTATGTTCAAGATTTTCGAGCCATTAAATTGCTTCAACAAAATTATCCCACGATTTTTATAAAAGAGTTATCAAGATTAAGTTTTTATGATCCAAGAACCATGCTAGATAAGTAATTAATTCAAGAATACCATTAAAGATTATTAGTACATCAAGATTTTAACAGAAAGATCAAGCTTTTATCATGAAAAAATATTCGAACCAAAGATGTAACACACGGCTATCATTCGTCCATCAACCATACATCATTCAACAATTAATTCAACAATTCTAATTAGGAAGAAACATAAAACAAGCATAAAATATGGTAAAAACATGAAATAAACTTATCAAACAATCATGGAATTATAACATATCACTCGATATTCATGGTTACATAACAACATACAATGCGAAATTCAACAATCATGATTCTAAGCAATTCTACATAGTTCTAAACCTATTCTAAGAATTATATAACTAATCTATTATACTAATTAAATAAAAGCAATCTAATTACCTAGTGTTGATGAAATAAGGTTTGAACAGCTAGGGTATCACACGACCTTCTTGGTGTTTCTTTGGCTTCTTGCTCCAATCTTTGTGTGCCAACTCCAAGCAAAAGATTTTAGAAGTGTTTTTGTGATTTGTTTTTGAGAGAATGAAAATATTATGGCAAGTTCTTCCTTTTTATTTTTCTTTTTTTTTGGCCGTGTAGAATAGTAGAACTAGGGGGATATTTGGTCTCATAAACTTTAGCGGAGAGGTTAGGATAAAAACTAGATTTTTAGTTAGAGTAAAAAATAGATGTAGAATTATATTTTTGGTGCAAAACTAGAATAAAATAATTAGGAGAAAATTGACCAAGGGGGCCGTGAGGTAGCTTGGTTGGGCCGTGGTCTTTGACAAGGCAAGGCTAGAGGATTTGGGCTAAGATTAATAATTAGACTTGCTATAGTGCGTGCTAAATTAATAGTTAATTAAATAAAAATTAATTAAATAACTAATTAATTAAATATTTAATTAATTAAATAAAATTTAAAATAGCCCAAAAGTTTGGGGTATTACAAGGCACCCCTAGTACCTCCCCTAGTTTCTTCTTGGACAAAGTAATGTCCACTCCCTCAACTTCACTCCAGATTGTCCCTTTATCAAGTTTTCCCAGCTTTGAATAAAACTCCTCTACACTAGACTCAAAGACCTCAAGTTTCCTACTCAATAGCCCTCCCATCCTTGAAACTCTAAAGCCTCTTTGAATTCTTCTAGAAAAGGCTGATTCAACCAAGAAGTAGGACATGCAAAACCATACGATACACCTCTTAAATTCTTATTTTCCCTCCTAGAGTACATTTATTCTTTTCACTCTTCCCCACTCTCTTTAATATTCTAATTAATAATAAATGAATTTTAAATTTTAAAGTACATTTAAACTAGAAATAAAAAATTTGTATTAATTAAAGTTTGCTTCTATAAATAAATGATTTTTTAATTTTAAACTAAAATTGTATTAAAAATAGAAGCACATAAAGTAACAAGCACAACACTCTTATTGTAGAATGGAGGGATTAGAGTTGGGATTATTCTAGAATAATCAAAAGACATGATTATTTTGGAAAGATAAGTAAAAATCGGGATTATTGTAATAAAAGTTTAATTAAATTGCATTATAATTTTGTTATACTACATGCATCAAATTTAAAAATAACCGGGAATTTGCTCAGGTACGACCTAGTCTCTAATTATAATATCTATCTATAATCTATAACTTATACTAAAACAAGACATTGCTTACATCGATCATCAAAGGACACGTGTCAAATCCTCAATAAAAATTTCCCCCCAAAATTAAATATGACATCCTCATTATTTTTGAAAAACTAATGAAAAATAATTATTACAAGTCTAGAAAATGTCAACTATAGCAATTCTATTTGTATTTACAACAAATATTATCTTTCTTGAAAATGTACAAAATAAAGGAACTAATATTACAATTTTATTCATCTCTTCATCATTTACAATTTTACATAATACATTTGGCTATGGGTTATTTAAATTTCAAAATAATTTTTCAACTATGCATTTGATCTTACGTTGATTTTTATGTAGTTCGAGTATGTTAAGATAATCTAAGTGAAAATTGATTCAATATCACTTTTATATTGTAGATTAATTATCATTATTTTGTATAAACTGTGCAACGCACATGTGGTAATCTAGTATTATATATACTAAAATAGAATGATGCTAACATCATTTTCTTCTAAAGATGTACATGTGCCAATTTTTCAATCAAAATTTTCCCTCTAAAAATGTTTATGACATCATCTTCTCTTTTTTTCTTCTTTTCCTTAGTATTTAACATACTTTGAAAATATAAATATCATTAACTCTATTATTCCATTTTCAATATGCAATTAATGACCAATATATTGTTTTTAATATCATATTTTGTCAATTTTCAAATTATTAAGAATTTATAATAAAATGTTTCTATTGATGCAATGATTTTATACTACATACTTTGCACAAGTATTTTTTTTTTTTCAATTGACTTATTATCTGACAAAGTTTTTAAAAATTAGAGCTTGTTTGGTTCACTGTGGGAAGTTAATTCTCATTGGAAATCTGATTTGATGGGTAATAAATTCCTGTCTATTTCCTAGGAAATGGTTAAAAGTGTTTGGTTGACCGTAGAAATTCATAATAGACACAAGAATTTGTAATCACCAAGGGGAGGTTGGTCAATAATTTCCTACAATTCATGGGAATTTCCATTTCCCTTAGAATATCTACTCCCTCTATTATTTTTAGATGTAACACTTCACTTTTTACACTTGCTGAAACACAATTTGGACTCGTAATATCTCTAAATATATAAGTGTAAAAATTATAAAAGTTATATATTTGGAGCGTGTATTCCAATGTTGATCTAACAAGATCCCACATGACTATGTTTTTCTATATATATAAGTAACAATTAACGGTCAAAGTGAGTCGGATGAATAATGCCAAAGTTAAAGTATTAGATTTAAAAAACAGAGGGAATATTTCCCATACTTTTGATATTTCAGGGTATCCAAAAAAAAGAGAATATTTAGTTATTTACCAGAAATATAAATTTCCAGGGGAAATAAAATTGAACTAAACGACCCATAATTCTAACAAAAAACTAATGGCGGGGGTATACGTTTTTTGTTGTTGTTAGAATTGAAAAATGTAAAATGATATAAAATAAAACTAATGGATGTAAAACTATTTTAACAAACAAGAAAAAAATTATATAAAAGAATAAAAAGATAAAAAATTAACATAGAATTCCGATACATTTATTTATTTATATAATAATAAAAAAATTACCAATATAACTCTGTAAAATCCTCTCAGCTAATAATGTTGTTTATATGGTGTATAATTTATTGATACACTGCACGGTCTCTTCATCAACCACATTACCAGCACAATCTCGATCAAAACCCACGACCTTCAAACCCAACAATCTCTTTAAAAAAAATACCCCCAAAACCCACGACCTTCAACCACATTGACATTACCTGCACCAACATCGAAACCCATTTATCTCTCTCCCTTCTTTTAAACAATTGGTGTTTAATTTTTAATTTTTGTATTATTACTTGATCTATTTCAATTATATTGGTGATTAGTACTTTTATTTAAATTAAATTGGTGATCCAATTTTTTTTTTAATTTTTAATTTTTTATATATTTTTTTGAAAACAATTGGTGATCCAATTAGTATTTTAATTACTGTTGTTTGATTTCGTGGCATATGCTTAAATTTTTATATTTCAAGCTAACAATAGCACATTTTTCCCTCTATTACTCAATTAAGATGAGAATATTAGAATAACATATGTGATCTAAACTTTCCAATGGATTTCGTGGCATCTTTTGTCATCATGGTACGTTGTAACCGCAAGCTTCTTCCTACCAATGGATTTCACGTGTCGGTAACATGCTTACATGAGCAAAAAGTGTGGCCTTCAATTATTCAATTCATGAATTTATTTTCTCAATGGTCAGTAGATCTTTTTGTTCCTTGCAAAATTTTATTTTAGCAAGCTTATTGGCCATTATTTTTGTTAACAGAATTAGGCTAAGTTTGAATCACCTGATATTTGATAATTTGAACTGATTTCATCTTATTTTTCCTGATTTTTCATATTTCAAAAGTGTACAAACAATTTGCATGATTAAGTATAAATAGTATGAGCCTGCAAAACAATAAATTAAGAAAAAAAAAAAAGAAATGAGTCTCAATGAATTCGGAAAAAAAAAGAAGGAAAGAAATGAGTTTCAATATATAAGCGTTATTAGGTTTTTAATAGTTTATTTTTTGGGGGCAAAATTGAATACTTGTACATAACAAGACGCACTTGGGTATAATTATGGTAAAATGGAGGTTTACCTTCCACTATAGGTCACCAAACACTTGGGTATAATTATGGAAGATGGGGATAAAATGTAGGATTATTTGTGAATGATCAAAAGGTAGGATTATTTGTGAATAATCAAAAGGTGGGATTATTTTGGGTGAATCACCCTCGGATGTATGGATATTTCAATTTGATAACCGTACTTGTGTCGGGTATCGATCATTCGCGGATACTCGATACTTTATTCTAATTTTTTATTATATTTTTAAAAATTATTTTAGCAAGCTTATTGGCCATTATTTTGTTAATTGAATTAACTTATGTTTGATTCACATGATATTTGATGATCTGAACTGATGTCATCTTATTTTTTTTTTCTTCTGATTTTTCATATTTCAAGTGTACAAACAATTTGCATGATTAAGTATAAATAGTATGAGCCTGCAAAAAAATATAACAACCACAGGTACATTGGATCCCTTTTGCCAAAAAAAAAAAGGATCGATCTCATTTCCCAAATAGCTATGAGTGTTTGATTTTAATGCAATTTAAATAGTTGATAATGCTGCTGACGAACCACTGTATGTAGCTAGTATGTCTCTCTACTTTTTTTTTTTTTTTTTGGTTATTTTGCTAATATTTGAATTCAAAATTTAGAAACTTGTCATTTTTGTTAGATTTCTTTTGAAGGGTTGTTTTCAATGGGTAGATTTCAAGTTGGCTGTGTTAATTTTTATGGTTTAATTTTTTATTTTTGTAATCTTACTAGATCTATTTAAATTAAATTGGTGACTAGAGTGAACCGGTGCAAATGCACACCGAACATATTCATAATTTTATGAAAATATGTATATATTCTTAAAAAAATAAACATTATATTCAAATAGATTAGTTTTGTATCGACCAGTTATATAAAATGTCTTTTTATCTAGTGCCTTATTGTCATGTATGTAACGAACTAACGATGCTTTTTTTTTTTGAATATGGTTAAGAAAGTTCGATCAATTCATTGGGGTGATATATGGTTATAATATTTTTTTTTTAAAGAAAAATAGAATTATATTGAAATATATTTGCTAATATGTAGTATAATTTTATCTAGTGTCTTATTGTCATATATTTAATGATATTTTTTATATATATATATAATATGCTTAAGAAATATAATAAATTTACTGAATTTGTTATAAATTTACATAATGTGTAAATTTTTTAAATTTGTACATTGTTATAAGTTTTTAATGTTATTATTTTATAGGTAATTTTTTGATTGTTTTTAGTATAGGTAATTTCTTAATATTATTTTTAGGAGAGGTATTTTCTTAATTAAGTTAGTTATCAAAAAGTAATTTTTAAAAAAATAAAAAAATTTAAAAATTGTTAAAAAAAATTGTGGTGGCTCCATATTGTCATATATTTAACGATATTTTTTATATATAATATGGTTAAGAAATGTAATAAATTTACCGAATTTGTTATAAATTTACATAATGTGTAAAAAAATTAGTTTTAGTTATAAGTTTTTAATGTTATTATTTTATAGGTAATTTCTTAATTACTTTTAGTATATTTTTTAGAGGAGGTAGTTTTCTAATTAAGTTAGTTATCAAAAAGTACGTGTTTTTTGAAAAATAGAAATTAAAAACAATTGTTAAAAAATTGTGGGGGCGCAATTGGGGTTTGGAGGCTTGTGGGTAAAATTGATTCTTAAATTATATAATAGATTAGTATTTTTATTCAAATTACCGCGGTTTAATTTCGTGGTATATGCTGAAATTTTCATACTTCAAGCTTCCAATTGCAACTTTTTTCCTCTATTACACAATTAAGATGAGAATAACATATCTGAACTGAACTTACAAGTTTAACTGTTCCACCTTTACAGATTGAATTTTTTATCATCATTGTAATTTGTAACTACAAGCTTCTTCCTACCATTGGATTCCACGTGTCGGTAACATGCTTACATGAGCAAAAACAGTGGACTTCAAGTATTCAATTCCTGGAATTTTTTTCTCAATGGTTAGTAGATTTCATGTTCGTTTCTTGCAAAATGTTATTTTAGCAAGCTTATTGACCATTAATTTTGTTAAGAGAATTAGGCTATGTTTGGTTCACATATATTTGATGATCTGAATTGATTTCATCTTATTTTTTTTGATCTTATATTCCAAGTGTACAATAATTTCTTTGATTAAGTATAAATAGTACGAGCCTGCAAAACAATAAGTAATAAAAAAATGATTCTCAATAAATTCGTCAAAAAAAAAAAAACAAAAGAAATGAGTTTGAATAAATAAACGTTAGTAGGTTTTTAATAGTGTGTGGGTAAAATGAAAGTTTACCTTCTACCGTAGGTCACCAAACACTTGGTTATAATTATGAAAGATGGCATTAAAGGTAAGATCATTTGTGAGTAATAAAAAGGTGGGATTATTTTGGACGAACTATTAAAAAGTGGAATGATTGATATCAATTTTTCTAAAGTAATTTCATATACATCTATTTCACATTATTTTCAATGATTTGACTCAACATAGAGACTAAAGATGTCTTATCAAGTTATCGTTGCAAATTATATAAATGGAGGTAGTATTATTAAGGTGACTTCATGGGTGAGGATGTGTTTATTGGTTAACCAAGATAAAAAGAAGTTTATATTATAAAGTTGAATTCTATTGATTTATTTGCAAAACTAATTTTCCACTAAGAAAGATGTTTAGACTTTTTGTGTGCTCCTTTGTTTTAGATAAATGTATGATTTAATTAATTCATCTAATTTTTTTTACACTAAATGCTATTAGTTTTTCCCATAATTGATGTGTCATTTTACTTTAACTACAGGGTTTCTATTTCCATTATTACTCTTTGGGTTTCAAGGCTAAATCTATCTCCGCTCCGGGATGACACTAGAATTTGAATATTATGGGGCCAAAAAATATTTTTAAAAATTTAATACAATTGGTCGGATTGACGTACAACTGCAATTTCTCAATCAAATCACGATGCAAATCATCCAATCTGGATACCAAACAGGGCGCGAACCACCTTGCTACACATTCTGGTAAAAATGTCGATTGAAAATTACTGCTAAAGTACAATAATTAATCAATAAATTATTTAGGTTTCACTAATAATGAAATGAAATAATAAAGAAGAAAATGATGGAAGTATTAAATAAGTAAACATTTGTTATTATCAAACAAATTAAAGTGAGAACAAGAAAAAGACTGGACGTAAAGGATGAAGGATGAAAATGAATGAAGTTTAACGTCTTTTTTTATTCCAGGTCTAAAAATTATGTGTCCAGGTAAAAAGGCATGCGTCCAATGCAAGTAATTTATTTTTTTTGTCTAGATTAGTTACATTTTATTTAGATTATTTACTTTTATTATCAACGTGAGTTGTAATTTATTCCAGGTCTGTGACAATATTGTCAAGGTGAATTATAGTCTCTACCAGGTTAGATATATTTTTTGTCTAGATTAATATTATTTTGTCCAGGTTACTTACTTTTATTGTCCAGGTAAGTTGTAATCCAGTCCAGGTTAGTGACAATATTATTTAGATGAGTCAAGTCTTGTCCAGGTTAGTTCGATTTTTTATTCAAGTTATTATATTTTGTATAGGTTATTTCTTTAATTTATTGGGTCAGTTAAGACAGTTATAATTTAGTCCAAGTAAGTTGTAGTATTGTACATATCAATTATATTCTTATATAGATTTAATAAACATCAGTCTAGGTTAAAAAAACATTTCACTAAGCTGAACTTTATATGTCCAGATTTATATATGTATATGTCAAAAGAATATGAGTAAAGGTTTAAAACTATTTAACCAGACTGAATTTTATATGTCTAGGTTTTTAACTACCCAGCTGAAAAAATATTGGTCCAGGTTTAATTGTTCTATAATACGCGTTTTATTTTGTTCTAATGCCCTCTTGTTCGAAAGTTGTATTGTGTTAAATACACGTCTGATACAATACTAACTCATTATTTATTTAATTCTAAATAATAACAAGGACGAATATGTGTTATTTTCTTGTTTAATTTTTTAATCTTCAAAACTATTTTTTCATATTTTATAGAATTTTTTTTTAAATAAAACTATAAAATATAAATCAAGTTCAATTTAAATTACGACCCATGTAATTTGAAAGTAGCAAAATTTCCAATTAAATAGAAAAATTGTACCTAAAAACAAATTTACAAAATATAACTTTCCTAATCACTAAGTTAATAAAATTTTATTAATTTATATACTAGTTAATTTGTGTGATGAATTTGCAGACCTAATGAAAAGTGAGTTTGAGACGAGTATGATGGGAGAACTTGGCTTTTTCCTAGGGCTCTAAATCAAGCAAGTGGATGATGAAATTGTGATCCACCAACAAAAGTGTTTGGGGCCTGAGCCCAATAAAAGTCACAATGACCAAAATACCCCCAGAATTCCCATTATCTCCTAAAAACACCCTTTGGACAGGTGTCATCATTTGGACATCCGAAGACACGTGTCACAAATCCCCCCATCCCAGCTGATTGACAACCCCCATTTACTTGTTAATCAGTCCCCAAAATACCTCACCTATAAATACCACCATTTATGGCAGGTGAGAGGGCATCTTTTTCCATGTCCTTTTTGGGAGAAGAACTTTCTATACACAATTCCTAATACAACAACTTTTCCTAAAAGGGAAGCTCTCTCTCTCTCTCTCTCTACATTTCCACATAAACTACTTTGCTGACTTAAGCATCGGAGGAGAATTTCCGGGACCACCCCCGGGTCAGTCACTCCTTATTCATTTTGCACGACTCACTTAGCCAGGCCCGAGCCCGTTCGAGGGAGTTCAGTCAGCACCAAGCATCAGTTCATCCACAACTCAACCAAGTCTTCACCCGGAGATCTAGTCAGCATAAACTGAGGCACTCCCCAACTCATCCTATTTCACCTCTTTATATTTAAGTTTCCTGAGAACGGAAACAGATTGGCGCCGTCTGTAGGGACGTAGCACATCGGTCAGTCAACAATCAATGGCTAACACTAGATCTCATGCTGCCCGTCACTCGGGCACTGCCCCTGGTCATCCTCAAACAAATGAACAGGAGCCTAAGGGGGCAGCAGGGACGGCTCACATCCAACAAAACCCACGCGGCTCAGAATCTGAGCCTAAGAGAGAAGCTGAGCTGGAACAAAGAGTGCCTACTCAGAATGTTCCTGAACAACAATTAGTCCTAAGAAGGGACCTTGACCAGGTCGTCACTCGGCTGTCGAGGACACTTTAGGAAAATCTACATGTCATATTCTCATACACACCAAGTGACGAGACCTTGCACTCAACACCATCCAAGAGCAAGGCTCCGTCCAAGGGAAAAGCTCCAATGGAAAAACCGAGAGTCATGCTGAGGGGCGGGCCTTCTCGGCCCCCTCCAAATGGGACTCATCGAAGCTACTCAGCTCGGACGGCCCAAAGTCACACTCCCGTCGTAAGGAGTGCTTAGCCGCGGCCTGTGATCGATTTAGAAGATCCACTGGATGTCTGTGGGAAGAAGGATGAAAAATCCCGACCCCCTGAATTCTGGCCATCCTGCTGGGAGAGGTTGGCCGAGCCAAAGAATGACCGTATTATCTTTCCCCCTTGGTCAGAAATTGAAAGGGCAACAGATGCAAGAACTCTCCTTAACAACAAGAGACTCCATAATGGATCTATGGACGCTCAGGAAGTCATAGATCAGAGGCACCATCAAGATGCTCGGCGGATAATAGAGCAAAGAAGAGAACCGCCACCTAAAAGCACTCAGCGGGATAATCAAAGTTACTGATGTGTCCAAGTTATACGCTATTTTTAGAAGGATTTGTTTTCCTTTTTGTTTATTATTTAGATAGTTTCTGGATTTTAGAATCCTTTAGGAATTTATAGGGTTTAGGAACTTTGGTTCTTTTTGTACCCCTATTCCCTCGATTATTATGTATTATTAGTTTTGGATTGGTAATGCTTCGATGATTGCCCGGGATTGCGTTTTAGAGCAAAGAATCAGCTGAAGAGCAACAAGGCTAGGCCCTCCTCGCGAGTCGCGACTATTTCTCGCGAGTCGCGACCCAGCCTTGGGGTGCCTCACCAGAGCAGGGCAGGGCAAGGCAGAGCAGATTTCGGTCAGTAGCTTCTCGCGAGTCGCGAGTTCTGGTCGTGAGTCGCGACCCCTGTGCGGTGGCTGTTTTTTTGTTTTTCTTCTCTTGCAAGTTGGCTTGTTTCTTTTGTTTTGATTGGTTGAATGTTGAGGCACGTAGGCAGGGAAGTAATAAGTGAGGAGAGAGGTTAAGAAGGGTGAAAAATCATATCCTACTTTCACACTTAGAATTTTTACACAACTCCTTCCTCTCTACTTAGCTTCTCACCATTTTTTCTCTTTGAACGAGCTTCAAAGCTTTGTGTATTTTGTTTTCCATGAAGCTTGTAGCTTAAAATTTATCTTGGTGAAGATTTATTGAAGCTTCCTCTATTGTATTGTGAGAATTCTACTCTTTATTTATATTTGATTATCACTTGTTTTTCATGTTTGAATATGTTGGTTTGTTGCATAGCTTGCTAGGAGTACTACTAGTATTGTTGTGTTGATGAATTATTGCTAGATTTGTGATTTGCCTTGCTAAGGAAATCCCTTGTCAATTAGTAGCAAGTTATGGTTTGGTTTGGATGTGCTACATCCTTATTTCTCCTTAAGAATTCAAGTGTGTTGTTATATGTTAAAAGCTTTTTTAACATAAACGATCTTAATGTTCTCTTCTCTTAATGCTATTCTCGGATTGAACTTAGAAGCCGATCTTCTAGGTTGTCTTTGAATAAGGGTTTTGTAGTATTGGAAATTTTACTACTTAGCTAATCATAAGGAGATTAGAAGATTTATTCTTCACATTAGGTAATCAAGATTATAGATTTTGAGTTGTTTCCGATGATCGGTACTCTAGTCGAAGTGGATATTAATCGGATCCAAGACCTCCTTCTTTGATTTCTAATTAACCGATTGTTGAACGTATTTATTCTAAATCAATTCCATTGTTTTTATTGAGTTTCTGAATTAGTTTAATCATTAGCTTAACAAATTTATAAACCCCCTCTTTTTACCATTTTAGTTTAATTCAAGTACATTTAAGTAATCCTAGTTCCCTGTGGATACGAACCTTGCTTCCCTGCTACATTTATTTGTATTAGAAAGTAAGAGAATTATATTTGGTTTTGGCGCAGACGACAAGGGCCTGCCAAATTTTGGCGCCGTTGCCGGGGAACTCTGTGTTACTTGTGTAATTAGTATTAAGCTTAAGTGATTTTACTGCTTTTCTTTGTGTATGGTGTAAACCCGTGCTACTAACCAAGAACCTTTGCAGTACGATCCGGATTTGGAATTAACTCTTTTCAGGTTGCGTAAGGAATTTCGAGAGAACTTTCGAGTGTTGACTTTCTTTCTTGAAAGTGAGGTAGACTCCATGGCTGCACCGGAACATCGAACTTTGAAGGAGCTCACTGCTCCAAACTTGGATCAACAACCCTTGTGCATTACATTTCCGGCTCTTGATCAGGGCACCACATTTGAGTTGAAGTCAGGGTTGATACATTTGCTACCATCCTTTCATGGGTTGAGTCGAGAGGATCCGAACAAGCATTTGTCTGAATTTCATGTTGTCTGCACAAGCATGAAACTTAATGGGGTTACCGAAGAGCAGATAAAGCTGAGGGCATTTCCTTTTTCTTTAAAGGATGAGGCCAAAGATTGGTTGTACTATCTTCCTCCTAATTGCATTTCAACATGGGGTGCGATGAAGAGACGGTTCTTAGAGAAGTTCTTTCCAGCTTCTAAATCATCCACTCTAAAGAAAGAAATCAGTAACATCGAGCAAAGAGGTGATGAGTCTTTTGAATACTGGGAAAGGTTTAAAAGATTATGTGCCAGTTGTCCGTATCATGGATATTCAGAGGAAGATCTCATTCTATACTTCTATAATGGTCTTTCTGATGAAGATGTGCGAATGGTCAATGCCGCTAGCGGGGGGTCGTTCACAAATAAGACTCCAGCTTCTTCTCGGGTTCTCATTGAAGAGTTGGCTGATGGCTCTAGGCAGTTCAATGGACGGTCTAACCATGCGAGACAAAGCGAACGGGGTTCTAGTTCTGGTGTCCTGAAACTTGAGGATCAAATGCAGACTCTAACCTCGATGATGCAAGAACTTATGACGAAAAGCAAAGTTCAACATGTGAAATCTTGTGAGATTTGTGCCTCCGACCATCCTACTGATTCTTGCCCCCATTTACAAGAAGATTGCAAAGAAGTGAAAGCTATTGGTTTCCAAGGTCAGGGAGTGCAAAAGAGATATGACCCGTACTCCAATACTTTTAATCCGGGTTGGAAAGATCATCCGAATATGAGGTATGGCAATGCTCAGGGGAACCAGTATCAGCAACAGAATCAAAATTATCCACAACATCAATATCAACAACCACAACAACAACCATACAATCGACCCCAACAACCATTTCAGAGGCCTCAAGGCCAAGGTCCGAGTTCTAGCATGTCGACTGAGGAAATGATCAATGCCTTGACAAAGAATGTTACTTCCATGCAAGGTAACATGATGCAATTTCAAGAAGAAACTAGATCGAGCATAAAGAACTTGGAAGGCCAAATGAGTCAGATTTCTGGGGCGGTTACAAGATTAGAGGCAAGAGATTCAAGTAAGCTACCATCTCAAACAGAGCTTAATCCTAGGCCTGCTAATGCTAGTGCTATCACATTGAGGAGTGGCAAGGAGATTCAAGGCAATGAGAAGAAAATACTTCGAGACCAAGAGCTCGAAATTGAGATCCTAGCTCGTGAGCCAGTGCCCGATACTGATGTCATATCACCTCCAAGCGAGGTGAAGAGTAAAATCCCACAGTTTCCTTCATACGAGCCTATTCCACCGTTCCCTGAGGCATTGAAAGACAGAAGGCGATCGGAGAGCAATAAGGACATCTACGAGATCTTTCGTAAGTGTGAGGTAAACATTCCCCTTTTAGATGCTTTGAAACAAATTCCTAGGTATGCAAAATTTTTGAAAGAATTATGCACAGCTAAAAGAAAACAAAGACTGAAAGGAACTGAAAAAGTAAAAGTTAGCGAACATGTGTCTGCTATGTTCCAGAGTAAACTGCCTCCTAAATGCAGTGATCCTGGAATGTTTACTATACCCTGTACTATAGGTGATACTATGTATCAAAAAGCTATGCTAGACTTAGGGGCTTCGATAAATGTGATTCCATACTCTTTGTTTAAGTCCTTGAAGTTAGGTTCATTACATGAGACAGGTGTAGTTATTCAGTTAGCTGACCATTCCAATGCTTACCCTAAGGGGATAGTGGAGGACGTGTTAGTTAAAGTAGGGCAATTGATTTTTCCAGCTGACTTTTATGTGATTGAAATGGAACATGACAAGCATGCGGCCCATATTTTGTTAGGACGACCATTTTTGAAAACTGCTAAGACTAAGATTGATGTGCATAATGGAACTCTTAGTATGGAATTTGATGGAGACAAAATTGAATTTAATATTTACAACTCCATGAAATTCCCTACTGATGATCATTCGTGCTATTCTGTTGATACGATTGATATAGCAGCTCAACATGCTTTTGATATGGATAATGATGATGATCTTCATGTGGCCTTAGAACATTCTTTTGATGATGATAAAATTGAATATGTTTTGAGCGCTAACTTGCAGGAACTAGTGCAGGTTTTAGATGCCCATTCCGAACTACCACTTGTTCCTCCTCATTGGGAGCCTATACCACTTACCGTGCCTAGCACAAAGCTTTTGCCATCTATTTTGCAGGCACCTAATGTGGAACTGAAAGCTTTACCCGATTACTTGAAGTATGCTTTCCTTGGTGAAAAAAATACATTGCCGGTTTTGATTTCAAGTCAACTCACCAAGGAATAGGAGAGTCAGCTCATTGAGGTCCTCAAAGAGCACAAAGAAGCGATAGGTTGGACGATTGCCGATATCAAAGGCATAAGCCCAACTACTTGTATGCATAGGATCCTTCTTGAGGATGAAGCGAAACCGGTACGACAACCTCAACGCCGGCTGAATCCACCTATGATGGAGGTGGTGAAGGAAGAGATACTAAAAATGCTTCAGGCAGGTATGATTTATCCAATTTCAGATAGCAAGTGGGTGAGTCCCACTCAAGTTGTACCTAAAAAATCTGGAGTAACTGTTGTTGAGAACAAAGCAGGTGATCTTGTCCCCACTCGTGTCCAAAACGGGTGGAGGGTTTGTATTGATTATCGCAGACTGAATGCGGTAACCCGGAAGGATCATTTCCCCCTTCCCTTTATTGATCAAATGGTAGAAAGGCTTGCTGGTCATGCTTTCTACTGTTTCTTAGATGGTTATTCAGGGTACTACCAGGTGACGATTGCACCCGAGGATCAGGAAAATACCACTTTTACTTGTCCTTTTGGTACATTTGCTTATAGGCGTATGCCTTTTGGCCTGTGCAATGCTCCCGCCACCTTTCAAAGGTGCATGGTAAGTATATTTTCTGAATTTTTTGAACATTTTGTAGAGGTCTTCATGGATGACTTCAATGTCCATGGAGACGCTTTTGATAGTTGTTTACACCACCTGACACTTGTGCTTAAAAGATGTAGTGATACTAACCTTGTGTTAAATTCTGAAAAATGTCATTTTATGGTCGAGCAAGGTATTGTGTTGGGTCATGTTGTTTCAGCTAAGGGTATGCAGGTGGACAAAGCTAAGATTGATACTATACAGTCTCTGCCTTACCCTACTAATGTGCGTGATGTGCGTTCTTTTTTAGGACATGCAGGTTTTTATCGCAGGTTTATCAAAGATTTTTCTAAGATAGCTTCTCCGTTGTGCAAGCTATTACAAAAGGATGTCGAGTTTGTAGTAGGGGACGAGTGCCAGAGAGCCTTCGATTCTTTGAAGGGGATGCTCGTTTCAGCCCCGATTATTCAGCCCCCCGATTGGTCTCTTCCCTTTGAGATCATGTGTGATGCCAGTGACTATGCCGTCGGAGCGGTACTAGGTCAAAGGGTGGGGAGAGCACCTCATGCCATATACTACGCATCAATGACTCTGAATGAAGCTAAACGCAATTATTCAACAACTGAAAAAGAGTTATTGGCGGTGGTATTTTCTTTAGAAAAATTTCGTTCTTACTTGCTTGGTACAAAAGTTAATGTGTATACTGACCATGCAGCTCTTCGTTACTTGATGACGAAGAAAGACGCCAAGCCAAGATTGATTAGATGGATCTTGCTCTTAAGTGAGTTTGATATTGAGGTGAAAGACAAGAAGGGTACCGAGAACTTGGTGGCTGATCACTTGAGTAGGTTGGTGTCGTCCCATGTCTTAGAATCGAGTTCTGAAAAGGAGCCTATTAGGGATGAATTTCCTGATGAGCGGTTGTTCGCTCTTAGTGACTTGCATCCGTGGTATGCTGATATGGTGAATTACCTTGTCCCGGGTCAGTTTCCGCACCTTTTTACAAAGGCCCATCGTGATAAACTTCAAAGTGATTCGAAACATTATGTTTGGGATGACCCGTATTTGTGGAAGCATTGCGCTGACCAAGTGATTCGGAGATGTATTTTAGATAATGAGGTGACTTCTATTCTTACTTTTTGTCACTCATATGCTTGTGGAGGTCACTTTGGGGCCAAAAGAACAGCACGGAAGGTAATGGATTGTGGATTTTATTGGCCTTCGTTGAATAAAGATGCATATTTTTTCTGTAAATCTTGTGATAACTGCCAAAGAGTTGGGAATATATCACAAAAGAATGAAATGCCACAAAACTCAATCTTATTCTGTGAGATTTTTTATGTTTGGGGCATGGACTTTATGGGGCCGTTTCCAACCTCTTTCGGTTATATGTATATATTGCTTGCTGTGGATTATGTTTCAAAGTGGGTGGAAGCAAAGCCCACTAGAACTAATGATTCGAAAGTGGTTGCAGATTTTATCAAAGCTAACATATTTTCCAGGTTTGGCATTCCAAGAGCTTTGATCAGTGATAAGGGAACTCATTTCTGTAATCGAACCATTGGAGCTTTGCTGAAGAAATACCATGTTACGCATAAGACATCTACTGCGTATCATCCACAGAGCAATGGACAAGCTGAAGTGTAACGACCCGACTCGCTTAAATCGGCGCGGAAGAAACCGACGAGTCAAGTAGTTATAAAACTAAACTCAACACTTAGAAAATAATACTAATACCTCAAAATATTATTACACCATAAATGTACAATAACCCACAATCTTGTACAAACTAAATCCAAAAATCAAATGAACTGAAACCAAAAGTCAAGAGTAACTCTAACCACATGCTAGAGTCTTATACAACAAATGTATATCATAAATCCTGAAACAACGTCTAACAAGTCTAATGCTAAGAAACAACTGAAATAAACCATAGAAAGCACACAAAGCGCCGCTCGCCCAACCCCAAGGCTAAGCAAGAGTATCATCGTCAGATGTACCTGAAAAACACAACATATCCACCATCAGTGGCGAGCAACATAACTGACTCACCCTAACGGGAATACACAAGTACATAGCAATAATCAAATAACATCACACATACAATCCTCGAAGACACGAGACAACCTCAAGCTCGTAATCCAAAAATCAATCTCACCACTCGACATCATCAATATACGACATCTCTATACTCAAATCTAACTCAGGTGCAATCATTCTAGTTCTAGACCGGACTAGGCTCGTACGGAAGCATCTTACGCAACCGAACTTCTACTATGTCAGGACCGGGCATAAGCCATACACCCAAATCCCACGAACCCAATCAATCTGGGAAATCGTGTCCCTAATCCCCAATCATTTTGAGCGTACTAGGAATAACATAGTGAGACTCCAAAACTATTCCGATACCGCGGACGGAAATAGTGGCAACGTCTTAACCCAAAACTAAGCATAAGCCATACACAAAGTCAAGGGCGTCTAGAAAAGAAATCAAGCTAAAGGTCTCATCATATCATCACCATTTCATCGAAGTTAATTAAAAACAAGAATACGCCATACTCTTGAAATTAATAACCAAAACATCGAAGTTAACCCAAGAACTGCCTATAGCCATGATCTTGAGACTAACCAAACATCATATCAACAATCTTTACTCAATTCTTTAATCATCACAACTCAAATCTTTAACTTTCAAGATCCTTTCTAACACTTTCTTTAACTTTCAAGAACTCAAACAACCTCAAAAAGAACTCTAAAGAACTTCATCAACATCCTCAAAGAACTCATCTATGACTCAAAGAACTCATCAAGAACACATTCAAGATTAAAGAACTCAATCGAGAACTTCATTCAAGATTCAAGAACTCATAAAAACTCAAAATACCACACGCATGAAACCCATATATCACACGACATTTTCAATCATTTTTAATCAAAATTCAACAAAAATCAAACCCAATCACCATGATTTCCAAAATATCATAAAAATACCTTAAAACATGAAAACCACCATTAAAATCATCATTTGATACTTCAAAATCAGAATTAAAGATTAACTTCAAAAATCATGAACAATCATCAATAATTCACCAAACATGCATTTAATCAAAGCTATAAACATAGTGTTACCAATTAAGTTGAGTTAGTATGTTACCTTGTTGAAGATTAACACACAAATTCAACACACAATTGCAGTCCAAGAACTCAACCCACGCACGGCACACACACGGCCTGCACACGGCTGCACCACCACTCGAACACGAACACACCCACACGAGTGCACCACCACACGGCACTGCTGCACGGTTCCTTTGCACCACCCAGGCTCGACACGGCCTGCACGACCACCACGGCTTCACACGAACACCCTTACACGAACACAAACCCACTAATAAACCCGGAAACAACCCAACAAGTGATCTTGGTTGAAACAATGTGTTTAGGATTGTGTTTAGGATGCTTAAAGATCAATGGTGTTTGAATCTTTAAGTTTTGGGCAAGGAAAGATGATGAACAAATGGAGGTTCAATCACCAAAAGTGGCGTGAGAAATGGAAAGAGTAGAGAGTGTTTATGTGCTTGGCAAGTTGATGTCAAGGTAGAAATGGCAAAAATGAGTAAAGGGGCCTTACTAACTCTCATATAAATAGAGTTAGTTAAGGTGTGAACATAAGGCAAGTGGCAAGCCTTGCCATGCCTTTGTAGAACCGGCCAAGAGAAGCAAAATGGGCCTTGTGATCCATTGGACTAAAATACTAAATTTACATGACTAATCATGCAAACACCGGCAGCTTGTGAAGTTCAAGACCGGCGGTATGGAACTGGCAGCATGCAAGGTCCAAGACCGGCAGTAAAGAACTGCCAGCTTGCAAGCTCCAAGACCGGCAGTATAGAACTGCCAGCTTGCAAGCTCCAAGACCGGCAGTATAGAACTGCCAGCTTGCAAGGTTCAAGACCGGCAGTAAAGAAGACCAAACCGGCAGCTTGAAGCCTCGTCTTTAAAACTGGCAGCTTCATCTTGAAGTCTCAATTGGGCCAATTAATAAAATAATAACTAAAATAAATAATAAAAACTAAGAAATAAAACATTTCGATTAAATCGAAATTATTCATATAAAATTAAAATAAATAGTTCAAAATAAATTTTAAACTAGCAAATAAACACATAATTATACATATAAATACCGGCAAGAATACCGATAAAAATCTGGGTCATTACATGAAGTGTCCAATAGAGAGGTGAAATCTATTCTAGAGAAGACAGTCAATCCGAATAGGAAAGACTGGAGTTTGAGGCTGGATGACGCACTATGGGCATACCGCACTGCTTACAAAACCCCAATCGGTATGTCTCCATACCGATTGGTGTTTGGTAAGCCTTGCCATCTTCCGGTCGAGCTCGAGCATAAGGCCTACTGGGCGGTGAAGAGTTTTAACATGAATCTTGATGAAGCTGGTTTACATCGGAAGTTGCAAATTTCTGAGCTGGAGGAGATAAGGAACGAGTCCTATGAGAATGCCGCGATCTACAAAGCAAAGACAAAGGCATGGCATGACAAAATGATAATGAGAAAGGACTTTGAGGAAGGACAGAAAGTCCTTCTGTTCCAATCACGTCTGAGATTGTTTCCGGGTAAGTTACGGTCACGCTAGGTTGGACCGTTTGTGGTAAAAAAGGTGTACCCTCATGGGGCAGTGGAGATATCAAGCCAGGCTACTTCAAAGGCATTCAAAGTGAATGGCCAACGCTTGAAAATATATCATGAGGGCTTTCAAGCCGTGAACAATGGAAGTGTGAGTTTAGAGGATCCGGTGTATGAGTAAGTTCACCGGAGATGCACCGTCGTGCCAACGACGTTAAATAAATGGGTGTGTCGTGCCAACGACGTTAAATAAATGGAGCTTCTCGGGAGGCAACCCGAGCTTTATTATAGTAATTTTTCTTGTTTTTTAGTTAGAACCTTTTAATGTCGTGTGATTTTTGTTTGTTTGTATAGGTGATGGTTTACTAGAGGTTCGAGCAAGAATCCCGTCAAGCAACCTCGGTGAACATATGAAAAAAAAAAGAAAAAAAAAACCAAAGTGGTGGAGGCAGTGAAAAATCACGAGTTACGGTCGCGAGTCGCGACATGTCACTGTGAAAAAAAACTGAGGAAATTGTGAAGTATGCAAATTGGGGCAGAAACAAATCGCGACTCACGGGCAACTGTCGTGACTCGCGAGCTATGGTCGCGACGCGCGAGCTATCGTCGCGACTCGCGACTGTTCTCTGGAAAAAAAAAAGAAAGTGAAGTTTTTGGGGATACAAGTAGACTCTCGTGACTCGCGACCTAAAGCTCCAGCACGTTTTAATTCAGATCTGCCAGAAATCGCGACTCATTTGTTTCACTCTTCTCACTCGTGATTTCTTCTCTCTTCTTCTCCTTCTTCCTCCTTGCTACAAACCTCCATTAAAACACATTCAAAGTCCTTTTTCTTTCAATTTCTCCATAAAAAACACTCCCAAACAACTTTTTAACTTTAAAATCCAAAAAACAACCACTCTTTTCACTAATTTAATAAAATTTTATTAATTTATATACTAGTTAATTTGTGTGATGAATTTGCAGATCTAATGAAAAGTGAGTTTGAGACGAGTATGATGGGAGAACTTGGCTTTTTCCTAGGGCTCTAAATCAAGCAAGTGGATGATGAAATTATGATCCACCAACAAAAGTGTTTGGGGCCTGAGCCCAATAAAAGTCACAATGACCAAAATACCCCCGGAATTCCCATTATCTCCTAAAAACACCCTTTGGACAGGTGTCACCATTTGGACATCCGAAGACACGTGTCATAAATCCCCCCATCCCAGCTGATTGACAGCCCCCATTTACTTGTTAATCAGTCCCCAAAATACCTCACCTATAAATACCACCATTTAAGGCAGGTGAGAGGACATCTTTTTCCATGTCCTTTTTGGGAGAAGAACTTTCTATACACAATTCCTAATACAGCAACTTTTCCTAAAAGGGAAGCTCTCTCTCTCTCTCTCTACATTTCCACATAAACTACTTTGCTAATTTAAGCATCGGAGGAGAATTTCCGGGACCACCCCCGGGTCAGTCACTCCTTATTCATTTTGCACGACTCACTCAGCCAGGCCCGAGCCCGTTCGAGGGAGTTCAGTCAGCACCAAGCATCAGTTCATCCACAACTCAACTAAGTCATCACCCGGAGATCTAGTCAGCATAAACTGAGGCATTCCCCAACTCATCCTATTTCACCTCTTTATATTTAAGTTTCCTGAGAACGGAAACAGATTGGCGCCGTTTGTAGGGACGTAGCACATCGGTCAGTCAACAATCAATGGCTAACACTAGATCTCATGTTGCCCGTCACTCGGGCACTGCCCCTGGTCATCCTCAAACAAATGAACAGGAGCCTAAGGGGGCAGCAGGGACGGCTCACCTCCAACAAAACTAACGCGGCTCAGAATCTGAGCCCAAGAGAGAAGCTGAGCTGGAACAAAGAGTGCCTACTCAGAATGTTCCTGAACAACAATTAGTCCCAAGAAGGGACCTTGACCAGGTCGTCACTCGGCTGTCGAGGACACTTTAGGAAAATCTACATGTCATATTCTCATACACACCAAGTGATGAGACCTTGCACTCAACACCATCCAAGAGCAAGGCTCCGTCCAAGGGAAAAGCTCCAATGGAAAACCGAGAGTCATGCTGAGGGGCGGGCCTTCTCGGCCCCCTCCAGATGGGACTCATCGAAGCTACTCAGCTCGGACGGCCCAAAGTCACACTCCCGTCGTAAGGACTGCTGGGCCGCGGCCTGTGATCAATTTAGAAGATCCACGGGATATCCGTGGGAAGAAGGCTGAAAAATCCCAACCCCCTGAATTCTAGCCATCCTGCTGGGAGAGGTCATTCTAGCCAAAGAATGACCGTATTATCTTTCCCCCTTGGTCAGAAATTGAAAGGGCAACAGATGCAAGAACTCTCCTTAACAACAAGAGACTCCATAATGGATCTATGGACGCTCGGGAAGTCATAGATCAGAGGCACCATCAAGATGCTCGGCGGATAATAGAGCAAAGAAGAGAACCGCCACCTGAAAGCACTCAGCGGGATAATCAAAGGTACTGATGTGTCCAAGTTATACGCTATTTTTAGAAGGATTTGTTTTCCTTTTTGTTCATTATTTAGATAGTTTCTGGATTTTAGCATCCTTTAGGTATTTATAGGGTTTAGGAACTTTGGTTCTTTTTGTACCCCTATTCCCTCGATTATTATGTATTATTAGTTTTGGATTGGTAATGCTTCGATGATTGCCCGGGATTGCGTTTTAGAGCAAAGAATCAGCTGAAGAGCAACAAGGCTAGGCCCTCCTCGCGAGTCGCGACTATTTCTCGCGAGTCGCGACCCAGCCTTGGGGTGCCTCACCAGAGCAGGGCAGGGCAGGGCAAGGCAGAGAAGATTTGGGTCAGTAGCTTCTCGCGAGTCGCGAGTTCTGGTCGCGAGTCGCGACCCCTGTGCGGTGGCTGTTGTTTTGTTTTTCTTCTCTTGCAAGTTGGCTTATTTCTTTTGTTTTGATTGGTTGAATGTTGAGGCACGTAGGCAGGGAAGTAATAAGTGAGGAGAGAGGTTAAGAAGGGTGAAAAATCATATCCTACTTTCACACTTAGAATTTTTACACAACTCCTTCCTCTCTACGTAGCTTCTCACCATTTTTTCTCTTTGAACGAGCTTCAAAGCTTTGTGTATTTTGTTTTCCATGAAGCTTGTAGCTTAAACTTTATCTTGGTGAAGATTTATTGAAGCTTCCTCTATTGTATTGTGAGAATTCTACTCTTTATTTATATTTGATTATCACTTGTTTTTCATGTTTGAATATGTTGGTTTGTTGCATAGCTTGCTAGGAGTACTACTAGTATTGTTGTGTTGATGAATTATTGCTAGATTTGTGATTTGCCTTGCTAAGGAAATCCCTTGTCAATTAGTAGCAAGTTATGGTTTGGTTTGGATGTGCTACATCCTTATTTCTCCTTAAGAATTCAAGTGTGTTGTTATATGTTAAAAGCTTTTTTAACATAAACGATCTTAATGTTCTCTTCTCTTAATGCTATTCTTGGATTGAACTTAGAAGCCGATCTTCTAGGTTGTCTTTGAATAAGGGTTTTGTAGTATTGGAAATTTTACTACTTAGCTAATCATAAGGAGATTAGAAGATTTATTCTTCACATTAGGTAATCAAGATTATAGATTTATGTTGTTTCCGATGATCGGTACTCTAGTCGAAGTGGATATTAATCGGATCCAAGACCTCCTTCTTTGATTTCTAATTAACGGATTGTTGAACGTATTTATTCTAAATCAATTCCATTGTTTTTATTGAGTTTCTGAATTAGTTTAATCATTAGCTTAACAAATTTATAAACCCCGGCCCCTCTTTTTACCATTTTAGTTTATTTCATTTTAGTTTAATTCAAGTACATTTAACTAATCCTAGTTCTCTGTGGATACGAACCTTGCTTCCCTGCTACATTTATTTGTATTAGAAAGTAAGAGAATTATATTTGGTTTTGGCGCATACGACAAGGGCCTGCTAGGTACCGAGACCGTCTTGGAACAAGCCAGCTACCCGAGCCAAGGATCCGAGGGCGTTCCCATCATGGGTCCTCTCGCGACCAACGGGCAAACTCGGCCATTCGGGAGGAGGTCGACACATCCCGGAGGAATGTTCCTCGAACAGATCCCTTAGTTGTTCTATCTTGCCAGACCCCATTTAGTCGGGAGATTGTTGAGGTATCTAACCCGAGTAAGGTCAAGGTGCCTCCAATTGAGTCCTTCCAAGGGACTACTGACTCCACTGACCATCTAGCGGCTTACAAAACCCATATGGCAGTGCAAATTGGGTACGAGGCATCATGGTGCAAATTCTTCCCAACTACCCTCAAGGGGACAACGCTCAGCTAGTTTAATAATCTACCCTCGGGTATCATTACTAGCTTCTCGGTCTTGGACTCATTATTCACTCAGCACTTCATGGCGGCTAAAAAACACAAGTGGACAAGTATTCACCTAATGTCCTGCAAACAGGGAGAAAGCGAAGGGTTGGACGAATACATCAAAAGGTTCAACTCCGAGTCGTTAGAAATTCCAAATCTGAAGGACTCTACGGCTTTTGCGACATTGATGTCAGGGCTTCGTCCGAGTTGACTCAGATTCGACATCTTGAACGACGAAGTCTCTACCTTTTCCGAAGCTATGGCTCAGGCACAGAAGTATATCAATGCCTCCGACATCAACCACCCAAAAGAAGGCTCTGAGAAAGAGAATCGTAAGGAAGTCCTGAGAAGCAAGCCTGACTCAGGCACAAAAGATAGAGGCCCATGGGATGACTCACAATTTAATACTTCTAGACGTGAGATATTCCTCGAAATGAAAGGAAAAACTAACATCCCAAAGCCTAGTCCCATGAAGACCTCCAGCACTCGGAGGGATAAGAAACAGTGGTGCGAATACCACAGGAAATGTGGTCACAACACTCAGTAATGTCGTGAGTTGAAAAGGGCATTAGATCAATTGGCTGACGAAGGGAAAATCAATCGCTACTTGCAAAATGACTCGGAGAAAAAGACAAAGAAGTCCAAGAGCAGTGACACTCAGGACATGGTGTTTTTCGCTACTTGCAAAAAGCCAGAAGGTCGGAGAGAAACGAAATGAGCCGACCGTAACAAGGGAAAATGACCATATGGCAGAGAAAGAAATGTTTTTCGCGGATTCCCCCAAATGTTACTCCCGGCCACAACCAGTAAAGGAGAATGAAGAAGTAATTATCGGGCGTGAAGGAGAAACGGTCAGGGTAGGAAGAACCCTAGGCCACAGCAAATAGAAGAAATAGTCTCGGTACTCAGAGAATACCGAGTCGTGTTCGCCTTCTTAGTAAATGAAATGCCCGGTATCAATCCCTCAGTAATGCAGCATGAGCTGAACATCAAGGAGGGATACAAACCTGTCAAGCAGAAGCTAAGGCATCAGGGCCAAGAAAGAACTTTGGCCACAGCCGCCGAGGTCAAGAAGTTACTGAATGCTGGATTCATCCAAGAATGCAAATACACCGACTGGCTCGCTAACGTGGTTCTGATCAGAAAGCCCAACAAAACTTGGTGGATGTGTGTGAACTTCACTGATCTCAACAAAGCTTGCCCCAAAGACGATTATCCTTTGCCAAAAATCGACAAGCTAGTCGATTCAACAGCGGGGCATGCTCTATTCAGCTTCATGGACGCCAACGCGGGATACAATCAAATCCCCTTGACAGAAAAAAAAACCAAGCGCACACAGCATTCACCGCCCATCAGGGAGTCTACTGCTACAATGTCATGCCCTTTGGTCTGAAGAATGCCTGAGCCACGTACCAATGTTTGGTCAACAAGGTCTTCGAAAAACATATTGGAAAAAACGTTGAAGTATATGTGGATGACATGATCATCAAAAGTAAGCTGGCCTTAGATCATGTCCAGGACATGAAGGAAACTTTGGAAACGCTCAGGAAATTCAGCATGAAGTTGAATCCCAAGAAATGTGTCTTTGGGGTCAAAGGAGGAAAATGCCTCGGATTCTTGGTGGACGAAAGAGACATGGAGGCCAATTCCAGATAAAATCAAGGCCATTCAGGACATGTAGTCGCCAAGGATAGTCAAGGAAGTACAAAGATTAACCGGTTACATCGCAGTACTCGGCCGCTTCCTGTCTCGGTTAGCCGATAAGAGCTTGCCCTTCTTTCAGGCATTGTAAGGGACAACGTTCAGCTGAAACGCCGAGGCTAAAGAAGCCTTCAAAAGTTAAAAGAAAACCTCTCTCATATTCCAAAACTAGTTTCTCCTTTACTAGGAGAAGTGTTGTTCCTCTATCTGGCTATCTCCGACTACGTGCTCAGTGCAGTTTTAGTGGCCGAGAGGGAACATGTTCAGTACCCAGTTTACTTCATCAGCCACGCATACCAAGGTGCGGAATCAAAGTACTCTCAGATCGAGAAGATAGTCTTCGCACTAGTCATGGCTAGCAGGAAATTGAAACCATACTTTAAGGCTCATCAGATCCAGGTCCTAACCGGACAACCCATCTAGGTGACAATAGAAGGAAAGAACAACTCCACTAGGATGTCAGATTGGGCCGATCAGCTCTCAGATTTTGGCCTTCAGTACGAGCCCCGTAGATCCATCAAAGCTCACGTGTTAGCTGATTTCATTGTAGAATGCACAAACATGCCATGCACTCAGGACAACGGTCAGCCATGGGAATTGTATATCGATGGCTCGGCCAACAAAGGAGGGAGCGGAGCTGGTCTACTCATCAAAACAAGCACGGGCGAATAGATAGAGTACGCCATAAGATTCGGATTCACAACATCCAACAACGAATTCGAGTATAAGGCACTCATCTTTGGGATGAAGCTATGCCAAGCTGCCGGAGCTACTTCATTGAAAGTAGTCTCGGATTCTCAATTGGTGGTCGGGAAAATATCCGGGGAATACGAGGCAAAAGAAGAAGCTATGAAGATGTATTTACAAAAATGTAAAACGCTCATAGTTCAGTTCGAACATTTCACCCTTGATCACATCCCCATGTCAGAAAATACACAGGCAGATGCCCTTGCTAGACTTGCCAGCTCAGCCGAAGGAACACACCCTCGGATTATTACTTGGGAAGTATTGCCTGAGCCCAGCATCAATGAACTCAGCGTCAACACCGTGTCTCAACAGGCCGACTGGAGAACCAGCATTATCTCTTACCTAAGAGACCATCAGCTACCCCCGAAGGAAAGGGAGCAAGCTCGGGTTAAGGCCCTCAGTTGGAACTACCTTTGGTACGATCAACAGTTGTACAAGCTATCCTACACCCATCCACTACTGAAGTGTGTCACCCCCGAAGAAGGAAATAACATCTTACAAGAAATACATAAAGGGAAATGCGGTAGCCATTAGGGGCCATTGCAAGCAAGACACTCAGGACAGGATACTACTAGCCATCCATCAGAAAAGAAATAGCCCTCGTACAAAAATGTAAGCAATGTCAGTTACATGGGGACATACCGAGAAGGCCCTCACAAGACTTTGCAACCATCACACCTACGTTGCCCTTAGACAAGTGGAGGATGGACATACTCGGCCCCTTCCCTCCAGCGGTAGCCCATAAAAAGTTCCTCTTAGTGATAATAAACTACTTCACTAAGTGGATCGAGGCCGAAGCAGTAGCAAGCATCACTGAAAGAAAGGTCAGGCAGTTCATATGGAAGAACATTATCACTCGGTTTGGCATCCCCCGAATGCTTATCTCAGATAACGGTCGACAATTCGATAGTGGACCCACTCGGGAATATTGTTCTGAATTCGACATTCAGACAAGGCTTACATCAGTGGCCCGTCCTCAGACAAATGGCCAAGCTGAGGCCGCCTGTAACACCCCCAAATCTCCCTCTACGAAAATACTAAAATAATACATATAAAATATCGTACAGATAGACTTGGGCGTATTACCGTCACGTGATAACGTTTCTCCCATACTTTGACCAAAATCTCAAAAATATTTCACCCCATAGAAAGAAATAATGCTAGTATCCAAATAGATGTATCTATTCTCTCCCAAAATAATGTTATTAATTCTAATTAAGACTTCAATGTATGCTTCATATAGTATCAACACCTTAAAACCCTTGGAAGATCGTATAATTACTTAAATACAACAAAAGTAGTATGAAGACTAATGTGATTACACAAAATTCCAAACAACTCCAAGAAATATAGAGTAACATGTAAATCATCTAATGGAACAGATTAAAACGTCATACAAACAACTCCAATGAGAATAATGTGAGTACACAAAATTTTGTCTCATTAATTCAAATATTTACACTTTTCATTAATTATTAGTCTAAGTAAGAAGATCAATAATTTTTTAATGATGAATTACTCGTTAATCAATTTTTTGAAATGGTTTATAAAGAAAATTTATTTGAAAAGATACATATCATTTGAGAAATATTTAGAAACTTAAATGTATACAAACCAAGTACCATGACGTATAAGTTTAAAAAAAAATGGATTTCTTTAAATATGAAGTAGTGATCTTAAATCGAATGATATATATTTAATGTTGAAAAATATATGATTTGCTTATAAGAGTGATTATTCTGGAAAATAACTAATAACACAAAAAAAAAATACAAAATAACGAGTAACATAAGAAATTATAAGATTCCCTTTTTTAAGATCCAGTTTCATATACTTGTAGTAGAATTCGTGACCGAGAAAAAGATTTAAATTAATATGTATTAGTTAATGAAAGAAACAATAACCCTTATGAGTATAAAGTGTACTATAAAATAAATATCATTTGTCGATCTTGATATCCTTAACTCTTATGGATTGATAAAATATCGTTCCCTGAATATTCACAATTTTCCCAAAATTTTATTAACCAAGGTATCACAACCTTAAATTTTCAATTCTTAACTTTTGGGTACTCTAAGCAAAATAACACTTCCTCATTTAAAATATTAATAAACCGAATTCTTCAAATTTACTCTTATAATTCATGCTTATGTTCGAAACAACCCCTTTTTACCCTTTAGACCACAATATTTGATATCCCCAACATATTTAATAGCTTCTCTCAAACTCAAAATAATGTTGCTATTGTCAAACCATTAGGGTATAAACCTTACTTTGAATAATACTGATATACCTTTAATCAATCCCTAACTGACTTCATGATATTATTCAACAGAGTATTATCTTCTTGAAATGGCATTCACTTCCGAACTACTCCATCCGTAACGAATTACTAGCAACAATTTCTATTTTTAGGTGTAACAAAATACTTGCAACAATTTTTTCCAATTTCATTTTATTCCTTTTTTGGTAAAAAAACAACACAATACCCCACTTACTTTTCTCTTTCTTACTTCTCTCTCTCTTACTTTTATCATATTACCACATAATACCCCATTTACTTTTCCATCTCTTACTTTTCTCTCTCTTAATTTTATCATTATATCACCTAATATCACTATTACCTTATTTCACCTAGGAATTTGTGCTAATACAAATGTTGCTAGTAATTCGTTACGGAGGGAGTAATTTCTTTATTTCAGATATTACTCATTCATATAATCTTATTTACAACATTTGACTTTGAAATCCTCTAACCTTGTATAAATGTTCCCAAATTCAATTCTAAACCCTTAACGATCCATAATGTTAGCTTAAATAATTATAATGTTTCTTAATATATAGATAACTTGTCACCTAAAAAAAATAGACATAAATTACCACAAAATATCATAATTCAAACCTCTCAAGAATGTATCATATGAAATCTTAAATTTTTCCTTGTTACTTGAGATATCTTCATTCTTCATACACAATTAACTTGATACATTTCCCTGATATCATAAAATTTGGTAATAATAATAATAATAATAATAATAATAATAATAATAATAATATACCTCAAAATCTCGATTCATATTTACATTCGAACCAATCAAAACGGCTCCTTTTTATCTCATGATATTCATTGATGGATTCTATGAAACTTAAAACTCCACTAATTCATCAAAATTGACCACACATAAACTTCGAATGGTGCGAATAAAATACTTTATATCACATAAGCCATTATATCATATAAGGTACGATAGAGTAATAAAATAAAGTATAAGAACATATGGATATTTCGTAGTACAAATCATTCCTTAAATAAGCAAAACAATTCAATAATATATTAGAAATTCACATTCATCCTAAAATACAATTTTAATCCATAAAGAAACATTATAGTTGCTTTAACATATTTCCATATATTTCCAAGAAAATAAATAAATAAATAAATCCACAAAATTCCAACTGATTCCACAATAGGATACATATAATTAAGTTCTTAACACTAATAAGTAATAACCTATGGATTCATATAAGTAATGTTTATACACACGACTTTCACATAAGTTTCCATAATTTCAATTTTCCACCTGTAATATGAAAATGTATATATTCCATATTGGAATTTAAATTCAATAAATTTAGCACATAATAAAAATTCACAAATTGCACATGAATTTGAAAATCTAAATACTTAAATAATTCAACCTCTTCTCCGTGATATACAAATAGTGTTACCTATTTTAACTTTAATAAACCTTTAACAAATGTAAACAATAGTACCAACCTTCCGATTGTCAGAAATTTTCGGTCTAATGACTGAAAATAAGATCTTTATAAGTATTCAATCTATTATTATTGGTTTCAATTTAAGGTTCACTAATCTTTGGTGGCTTAGATAGTAGCTCAACATCTTATGGTTCTTCTCATAACATTGATACTCTCGATGACCCACTCTTCGACAATCATAACACTCACATGGTTGCCTTCATAATTTTTCCCCAGGTGGTTCTTCACAATTTTAGTAGAAATATGATCTCTTAGATTCCTCACCATTTTCTTAACCCTCACTTCCCCATTGTAATTATTAGATATCCTTCAACAAATTTCCCAACTTTCCCTCATCCTTCTTTCATGCAGTAGAGTTCCTAATAGTATTAGATCTCCTTTCTCTACTTAGGTAAAGTTCATCGTGTGTTCTTTGATCCCTTGTTGATCTTTTAATTTATTCGGTATCTCATCTCTTTATCTTATATAAATGGGCTTCACGCCCTCATCTTTATCCGTAATACAAAAGGTAACTCATCACACTTTCCTTTAAAGGGTTAAGTCAAAGCTTGCTCAAATTGATGTGCCTTAATAGCTCTTGTAGGTATGCATATTTGGGTGTGAACCTCACCAATTTTGTGCCTTTTATAGTACTCCTTAAGGAACAGGCTCCTCATCTTAAAGTTCATAAACCCCATATACTTTTATTTCCTCAATTAAGTTAGGTAAAACCTACCTCAAATAGGCACTTGTTGAGAACTCCCCCCTTATTTTTGGGTACAAAAAAGTTTAGCTGACCTTGAGCACCATATTGACGTACTTTCAACTCACTTGGATAAGGTTTTCAACAATGTTAATTAACATTCTAAGGACTTCGCTTCATTTGAAACTAGTTCACTTCCCATGTCTTATGAGGTTCATAACTGGACTACCCTCATCTTTAGTCTTCTCAGTTTTTTGTAAAAATGGTGGGCTATAATCAATGCAATTTGGATCGATTGTTGTTTGGCAATAAATTGGGCTATGCGATCTCCACGGAGAACTTGAATTTATATGAGCTTGGTGGTTTGCACATTAAGGGATTCCATCTTTTTCATTAAAAGATAATTCTAGATTTTAGGCTTTATCCCTCTTGAAATTCAAAATTATAAATTGGATTAAGATCCTTATTATCAAAGATAGAAGAAAGTTGAAGAGTTGTATTTGAAAATTATTGATGATCATAATTTGATAATTCAAATCCATCAAAAACAAGGTAATGGTAATGGTCAAAAGATAACTGTGAGGTTGAAACTAGGGTTGTTTATGCTTTCACATAGTTAACCTATTAAATATTGGTAGTTATACTCTCTTTCGTAGGCCTATAAGGTTGCTCGATATGGCTTAAGTCTTACCCGATATCAATTAAGTTTGCTTATTGGTTCCTTTGACGATACAATTGCTCACTCCATAACTCATTCTTGTAGTCCATCTATATACGTAAAAAAGAAGATATTCATTTTTCGCACTTGTTTTAACACACAGACTTACTTTAATATCACGTATACGCATGAGCATAAATATGCAACATAAATAATCGAAATATTCCTTCTTAATTTGGATACTCATTTCCTCTTTAAAATTCCTCAACTTTGACTTAAATACTTAATCATTTCAACCTTGAATCAACCCATGATCCACTTGAAAAAAAAATTCTATCATACATAACCAATGTTCAAAAATTTGAACCTATTAACTTGATAACATTATGTTCATATCTATTTTAAAAATAAATAAACTATTTAAATACACCTAAAAACATTAATATAATTTCACATAAATAATTCAAAAATCATAAATTCCATATGCAAGATGCAATACGTATAAGTCAACATATTTTACTAAAGGTTACTCTATTTCTCTCAAAAAAAAAGGTTACTTTATTATGAGCATCAAAATACATAAATCTCATATTAATTTAAGGTATAACTACATAAACCCACTTGTATTAGTTGTATACACGTACATTCACAATATTTCAAACATCAAAATTATTTCAACCAAAGCAACATAATAGGAGTTATAATAAAAAACTTGGGCCTTCAAACGAATAACACCTAATAATAAGGCTTGTAAATTATAACTGAACTGCATAATCAAACTCAAACTTTTATGGTTCCACTTGGGCCATATAACACTCATAAAAGCAACATATAACGTGCTAAACTTGTAAACATTTGGGCCTTTAAACCCAACAACCACTTACTATGGCTAATGTAAATATAAAATTTTGAAATTTCAAGTAATTTCAACTCATTTTATTTATTTTCAAAAAATAATAATAATAATGTGCTCGATTCATGATATTAGATGATAAAGTCTGATCTCCCAAGTAAGTTACCCACAACGTCGGGAAGAGCCTTGCGTAGACAGAGATCATACCCATTATAGGCCTCAAATGAGAACCCAGACATCTTTTTCTCAATCACCTTTCCAAAAGGTAAAATAACTTTTATAAATAACTATATATATATGTTTGAAAAAAAACACATTTTTTTAATGCGAAACTCTATCCTATATGCATACTCTCTTAAGTCTACCCTTTAATTTTATTTTCAAGATCGTTTTTATTTCCTAGGCTTTTAAACTGATACCACTTTGTAACACCCCCAAATCTCCCTCTACGAAAATACTAGAATAATACATATAAAATATCGTAGAGATAGAATTGGGCGTATTACCGTCACGTGATAATGTAAGGGTATACTTGACTACAACTTTGCTGCGGAAATTAAAGGTACTTATTAATAAATGCGATAAACTTTGTTTTCAAAACATAATAACTTAAAATAAAATTAAAATCCTAATCTAGGTGAATGTCGCCGTTGCCCCGGATGCAAAATGTAGTCCAGTTTTATCATCAACACCTAGCTACTTATCAATAAATGATAAGTAGGGCAAAGCCAAAACAAAATAAAGTACGGGTTAGCAAAATATGCTAGGTACGTAAAATGCAAGATAAGTCAAAACAAACTTTATTTAATAAACATGCTTTTGAAATACTCAAGTCATATTATATGACAACAATTATTTATCCGAGATGATCATTTTCCAAAAATATTCCAAAACATGAATATTGAATGTAAATATTCAAATATTGAAGATAAAATTTTCTTATCCCAAATTAGTTACTTTCTGTATAAAGGCTATCCTTCAGGAAAGACTAGGTCATACAAAGTTCATAGTCTTATCAACCAAATCCACGTAGCGGGATTACATAACAATAAATAAGCTTGTAAAGCTTGTGTGGTCACAAATAAATTTTTAATATAATAAGAGTTGAGTATAAAGAAAATATACTCATATAATTATTGTAACCTTCCAAAATTCCTTATTTCCTTAATCTTTCAAAATGATATGACAATATCAGTAAAATATTTAGTTATTCCAAACCTTTTAATAGAATATTTTCTATGACATTATTTTCCAAAATATAATACGATTCAAATCTTTCCATAAAGCATTATTTTCAAAATAAAATAAGCTGATTCAAATCATAAATATTATTTCCAAAATCTAGAAATTTCATGACAAAATATAAGGCTAATAAAATATAAAATAATTTTGTCATCAAACTTTAAATTAACATCTACAATACAAAATTAATTGAACATAAATTATATCATGTATCATATAAACACTTAGAAATAATGTACCTTGAATCGTTTTATACGAATAGAATGTCACTTTTTAAAGGACTCGAATAAAACACCCTACAAATAAAATATAATCCTAATTAATACACGGGCTATCAAAATCGAAAAGGACTACAAACATGGCTTTACTATATGTGCATGAACTTCATTTCATATTTTATAATCAACTAATTTTAATAATGATAGAAAATATGATTTTATTTTTATATTAAATTAATTAGATGATTATTTATCCATTTGTCATAATAGTGACGATTAAATACTAACTAATTATTTCTTTATAATCATAATAATATTAGAGACATAATTTTCAAATTTATTTAAGTATAAAAACATATAATTAGTTATTTATAAAACGTGTTACTAGTTTATTTAATTGAGAGAAAATGAGAAGGAATAAACCCAAAATAAAGAAGTATGAAGGAAAGGTCGGCGAGAGTTGGACGTCGATGGTAGAAGTAGCGCCTGTGGGGGCTGCACAGGCTGGTGGCCCGCCGGTGGTGGTGGTGGCCGAGTGGTCAGAGAGAGTGTGGGAATTTTTGAGAGAAAAATTATGTGTGGGAGGAAAAACCAATGAAAATGTGTGAATGAAATGAATGGTTTAAGGGGGTTTATATAGTTGTTGAGATGACATAATTTTGGACATAAAATATTGTGTGAGTCATGAAAATATTGAGTTTAGGATAATTTGAGGTAATATGGAAAGATTGGGAGATTATTTGCTTGAGATACAAGGATTAATAAGGAGATTAGGAAAGTTAGTATTAGGGTTTTAACACAAAATTTTTGTTTTCCCAATTTGTTGGTCGTGTGTTTTTGTGGGCTTCCATGTCCTTTTTTTTGTTGTTGTTGGGCTACATGATTGATCATTTGGGTTTGGTTTTGGATTTTTGGATTTCAAATATATTATGTTGGCTTAAAATCATTATCCAATTAAATTAGTTTACTCATAAAATTTTAGTAATCCGTGAAAAATAAAATTATTTTAAAATATCCGAAAACCATATGTATATATATGAATTACCGGTTTTCATAATTTAAAATAATATCTTAACTTGACATTGTATATATCTAAAATTCAAATAAATTATTATAGTAGTATTCAAATATTCTCTTAAAACATAATTAATTACAAAAATAATTATCTAAAATTACGAGGTATTAAACCGCCAACAAGATCATACTAAAAGGAATTAAGACTTAGCTAGAAGGGGACAAAGGTTCATGGGTTGATGAGTTTCCAGGAGTCCTCTGGTCAGCTCGGACAACCACTAAGGAAGCAACGGGATACACCCCATTCTCCTTAGTGTATGGCAGTGAAGCCGTCTTTCCAGCGGAGGTAGGGATATCTTCACCAAGGATATCCTACTACGAGTACAAGGAAAATGAAGGTAAAAGGAAGATAGACCTTGACCTTCTACCCGAAGAAAGAAATGATGCTCTACTTAGATCCATCACCTACAAGCAAAAGATAACCCGATACTTCAACAAGAGGGTGGCCCCTCGGCCAATTGAGAAAGGTGATTGCGTACTCAGGAAGTTCGAAGCCACTGGAAGAAGACCCACCGAAGGCAAGCTTACCCAAATTGGGAAGGACCATATCAAGTGGAAGTGGTTATCAGGCCAGGATCCTACAGGCTACAAGATGAAGAAGGTCGGTCGCTACCTTAGCCATGGAACACAAATAACCTGAAAAATTTCTACATCTGATTTGTTTCTGAGTAGTAACTTCAAGTTTTCAACAAAACATGTAATTAGGGGCATAGCGTATGTAAGAAAATAACAATGAAAACAATTACATATTTTGTTAAAAAGACAAAAAGCAACAAGCATTGTATTGAACAATCAAGTCATAATTACAAAAAGAGGCGCACAACCCAGGCATACAGCCCTTAGTTAGTCTTAGTTACAAAAAGATAGCTAAAATATTTTACAATAATGTACAAGATTACAATATAACATAGGAGGATCAGGCTGGGACTCGGCACGAGGATTGGCGGAGGAAGGATCAGTCTTCCTCTTTGATCGACATTCTCTCTCAAGATCCCTTACCTCTTCATCATCATCATTATCATCATCCTCATCATCACCCGAGCATGCCTCACCAAGCTGCGCAGCCAAACGGTCAACCCCTGCGGCATCAACCTAACCATGACCCTCCTGGTGATCTACAGTGTCAAACTCTTTCTTAAGATCCTGCATCATAAGTTGATCCTTGAACCGAGCCTCATCCTCCTGACGCAACCGCTCATACTCAGCCTCAATCTCATCCTTCTTCTCAGCACATAAACTCCTGAGCACTTTGAGCATCCTCTCCTTTACTGTCTGGTCCTCTATCTCAGCAGCCTCCAAGCGCAGGTCAGCAATATAGTATGAAGCCGCCTCAGTTCCCTTCCAACACTCAATAAGGGCATCTCAGCAGAGCACCAACTGCATCTCAACCCATCACTCGTTATAAAAATTATGAGTCATCTCATCCAAGGTCTGGAGGAGGGTAATCGCCCGCTCTTTTTCCTCCGCGGCCATATCCTGGTTCTCGGTTAAAGCCTTCTCCAATTGGCCCTCTCCTTGGTCAGCTTGGTCAGAATCTCATTATGACGAACCGAGGCATCAGACGCCTCCTTCCTAGTGGCTTCAAGCTCAGTCTGAACAGAAGCCAGTTCGGCCCGCACAACGGTCAACTCGGATCTCACGCCCCCTAACTCAGCTTGTGTAGATGACAGCTCGGCACCTAGAGTCGCCTCTCTCTTCTCCAATGCTTGATTCCTCTCAAGCAATGTCACCTTCTCGGCCTTCAGGGTACTTAGCTCGGCCGAGAGACCATCCACATTCTTAGAGGCGATAGCACAGAAGTGCTTGGACAAAGCACGTAGTCGCACAGACATCTACAAGAGAAAATCCAGTCAGATATGCACAAGAAAGTTAAAGAAAAAGTAAGTAGAAAAGTTTACCTCTAGCCAATTTTCATGAAGGTAGTCAACCTACTCTGAACCCAGGCATCTCAGATCCTTCTCATCCTCGGACGAACAAATCAGCTTCATACTTTGATTTATCCGGCAGGACTTTTCAGCCAAAGACAGTTGAGAGAAGGGAACAACATGTCCAGTAGGGGGCGGCAACTGCAACTTCGTTTTCCCTTTGTCCGGCCCCGTGACATGGGCCTCGGCCTCAGAATGTTCAGGGCGCTCAAGACCTATATAGGAGGATGCCTCAGCATCAATAAGACAACCTTACCCAGCCTTGGCAGCCTCCTCAGCATGACGCTCACCCATCAACTCGGACACAGTGAAGAGATCATTGTTATCTTGAATTTCTAGAGGGTCAACTACATTTTGAGGTACAACCTTGGGGCGAGAAGCTTGAGGTTGATTGACCCGAGTAGACTTTGGAATAGCCCTCGAAGCAGGTCTCTTTCTCTTCCTGGAGTGAATTGCCTCCTCGAAAGGACGAAACAAAGAATTAATACCGGTGAGGCAGGCGGAGCCTTTACACTCCCATCCTTCAGGGCCCTACACAGCCTCGCACCCTCCAGGGCTGTCGCTGTCATCCTCTACGACATTTCTCCGCCACGCAACTTCCTGAGGGCATCCTCTAAAAGCAAACATAAAAGAATGTAAGTGAAAAGACTTAACCAATACAGAATGTACAGTGTCAGAGGTATACCCTTCGGGTAATATTGACTCAGCCCTAGTGCTGAGACAAAGAATTCATCCTTGAAGACCTTATCATTTGGAACCCAACTGTCGGAAAATTGGGCGTAAGTCCCATTATGTTGAATCTGCTTATAGGCTTGCAAGTAACAAGCAACTACAGCTTCCTCCTGATTCAGCTCAAGAACCCCCAAGTTGAGGCCGACGTTCGGCTTAGATATTGGTTCGACAGAAACCTCCCACCCAACATCTCCTCTATAGACAAACACAAAGTTATGTCTGAAAAACTTATGGCTACTTTGCAGCTTCGAGTATACTCGGTATGCTTCTCTCGTCCCAAAGCGCCACCAACCTCTACCATGAAACTTGGGCTCACTACCCTTCAGTTTAAAAACATTCCGAAACAAGTTCAAAGTTAAGGTGACACCCAACATACTGCATACCACCATCAAACAAGAGATGGCATACACAGTATTTGGCAGTAGTTGGAATAAGGACAGGTTATACGCCCGAAGGATCATCACCCAAGCCGGGGATAGCGGGAATCTGATCCCAGCTTTCAAATGAGCCTCATACATGGCCATACAACCGACTGGCCGGTTAATGATTGTGCTTTCTTCCACGGGCCTAATAAACTGGTACGGTGCCTTCAGACCGTACCGCGCATGAAAATGCTCAAACTCGGCATCTAACAATCTCCAGAACTTGGCCCTTATAAAGTAGGCCCCAGGTCCATATAACAGGCCCTCTCGGCCGCTAGTGCTCTGCAACTCGGCATCATTAAGCTCTTCTCCATTATTTAGTTGTCTTTCTTCACTCGGCCTTTCTCCTTCGGCATTGATCTGGTCATCCTCGGCAGCGATTCTCACTGTCCCTGTTTCCAACATACTGTCCAAGTAACCACGTTTAGGACCACGCATGGCTAAGGAAATCTCCCAAGGAAAAGGTAACCTCTCATAACCATCCTCGGACTCAGCCCCTTCACTTTCCAAGCCATCCGAGGAGGATAGAGGAAGGGACTCAGCCAGATCAGAACACTCAGGCAACCATGCATGGGCTTTCACCACTACAAGGCAACCCACTCTTATTTCCCTCCCCAGAATGGGAGGAGGAGAGGCAGGAGTAGTACTTTGCTCATATAAAGAGTCATACATGTCCTTGGCTCAGACTTATTACAAAACTGAGCAGACCCACTTATTGCCTTATTACCAAACAGAAAGAAAATAAAAGGAAGGGAAAGAAGAATACCTGAATAAAAGGTCCTTTTACGTTGAGATTGACTTCCAGGAAGAAAAGAAGATCCTCTGTCACTTTCTCGAGAACTAGGCCCACCAACAATATAAATATTGAAAATGAAAAATGGAGACAAAGTCCACCAATTTATAGCAAACAAAAAGGACACGAATCGACACCTCTCGAAGTGACATGACCCATCAGCCAGAACAAACCACTTCACAAAAAGGCCAGGGTCAGCACTCTAACAAAGGGAGGCCCTCGGCCAAAACTCCAAAGCGAACTACAAGACGCTTCACTTGGCTGGAAAGGAGGATTCTCATCCTAAACCGAGTGTCAAGCAGATGCATTACGCCATCACCATAAATCCAGACTCAACACATCAACAAAGGAACACCCTCAGCCACGAAACCTCAGTCCTCCACTAGGCAAAAAGGGATGCTCACCATCCTGGCTGAGTGTCGAGTGAAACATACCCTCCACTCGGCTAAAAAGGGATATCCGTCATCCTGGCCGAGTGTCAAGTGAAACATCTCCCTCCACTAGGCCTAAAGAAATATCTGTCATCCTGGCCGAGTGTCGAGTGAAACATCTCCCTCCACTCGGCCTAAAAGAGATATCCGTCATCCTGGCCAAGTATCGAGTGAAACATGTCCCTCCACTCGGCCTAGGAGGGATATCCACTATCTTGGCCGATTGTCGAGCAAGTCATGTCCCTCCACCCGGCCAAAGTGGTCGAGTGTCGAGCGGAACATGTTAATATGGTTAAGTCTAGGGTCTGATAAGTGGCCTTTATGACGTCTTTTATACCCCATTTTCTCCCCAATTAAGGCCTTTATTGGTCCATTTTATTTCCTTCCAGCTTAGTTTTTCTCTTTTTAGGCTTTTTAGTTGTTTAGGGTGCATTTTGAGTCATTTCGGTGGTATTTTGCCCCCTTATTTAAACTCACTTGAGTCTTTGGCACTTTTACCTTCTTATGAATTGCGGATTACTTATTTCAGGTCCCTCATCCGGGCTACACGTGGGAGGAAAATCAAGGAGGAGAGCGATGGGAACCGAAAGAGGAGCGAGATGAATTAAACCCGACTATTGGTCGCCCTCCGCTATCTTGGGCACAAATTGTGTTATAGACATCTTTTGGGTTCGGGGTCGATTGCGTTGGAAACTAGATTTCAAGAGATTTCCATTAGTATATTACACGCTCTAACCCGAGGTCTATAACAAAAGTTATGAGCCTTATAAGATCAGTTCTTTGTGCAGCCTTCTCAGAGCGGACGCTCTATGCTTTAGAGTGGACGCTCTATATGCTCAGAGCGGACGCTCTCCTTATTCGCAGATGCTCTAACTCCCTTGCTAATGGCCTATTTTTGCTGAGACTTCAGAGCGGACGCTCTAAACTTTTTAGAGCGTCCGCTTCGATGCTCCAGTGGACTACATACTTTTTATCAAGGTCTTAGAGCGAACGCTCTAAATTTCAGAGCGCCCGCTCTGAGTTATCAAGACAACTATTTTCACGAGCTTCTAACTTCACTTAGGGCTAATTTCTTGGGGGTATAAATACCCATTCTTTTCCCCTTTATGTACTAAGCACATTTTAGAGACATTTTCAGATCTATTAGCACACTATTAGCTTAGGGTTTGCAATTTCTAGAGGGTTTTGTAGGGAAGAATAGCACAATAACTTCATTTTTCTCACTTGTAATTGGATTGAGCTGCTCTTAGTTGGTAATTTCTGAACTCTTTCTCTTGTTTTGTCATCTATTCACTTGTTATTTCATTTTTATCTTGTTTTTAGTTGTTGTTCTTGCTTTGTTGAGTAGTTTAGTTTTAGTTTAATCTTCTTTATTCTTGTTTTTGCTCATCTTTTCCATGTTTATTTCTAGTTCTTTATTTTCTATTTTCATTGTCATTCCCCCTGGTTATTCATGTTTACTTCCTTCTTAGGCTAAATTTTTAGCTAGGGAAGGGGGATAGTGAAGCATTATTGATGAGAAATTTCTGATTTTAGTTTCAATGTGTTGATAAATATTGGTTGCTGAATCTAGGGATTTATTTTGTTGACTTTGGATTTTGGCCATTTCCATGACTTAAAACCCCAATCATTTATGTGTTGTATAAGAGTGAGCACATAAGTGGTGGAAAACTAGATTAAGCATGACTATGACCATCTTGGCATGGTTGGGTTATCAATGCCCTTGAGTGCGTGAGAACGACTCTTTGGTATTAACGATTCGAACGGGATTAGAAGGTGTGCGAGAGTGACCACCTAATGCCGGGCGAATCACCCCCTTTATGATTCAACCTTGTTGCCATGTTTAGGATTTTGGATTCATATTTGTTTCATGAGGCTGGCAATTGCCACTATAACTAAACTGGCTTTAATAGCTGTCGAGAAGAAAGAAGAAAAAAAAAAGAAAGAAGGCAGCCATCCCCCCTATCCCTAGTGCTTATTTTCTCGAGTTATCTTCCAATTTTCCAACGTTATTTTTCTACAATTTCTAGCATTAGTATTTTAGTGAAATCAATTTAAATTCCCAATTTTTATACCCCGCCAATCGATTAGCTTTCAACTAAGTTCAAAAACGTTGCTTCTCCGTGGATTTCGACCCCTACTTACCACTTGCTATCTTTCAAGTTAGTGAGTATAGGCTACGGTATTTTATCCTTGATTCCGAACCCTTGGGAACTAACGACACCTAAGGGACGGATCAAGTTTTGGCGCCGTTGCCGGGGAAGCAACGATTTCTTTCTCTTAGTTTATTTGCTTTTTGGTTGGTTTTATTGCTTTCATTTTATTTTAATTCTTTATTTGCCTAGTGATTGTCATTGCTAACGCCCTCATTAGCCTTGTTGAATGCTAAGGAGATCCATGGGCACTCTAGACTCGTCCATTGATCCTGAAATTTCTCGAACTCTACGTCAGATTCGGAAGGTATTTCGAGAGTATAATCAAGAGGAAGAGAAGGAGTTAAGCTCGGTTTCTTCTAGTGAATTTGGTGAGGCCATGGCGGATGATGGCAATGACGTTCTCTTTAGGGATTTTGGCAATCCCGGTTCTTATGAGCTCACCGGTGGAAGTTTACTCCCAACTACGGATACAAACTTTACAATCCATCCTAATTACACTCAAATGGTTCAACGGGAGCAATTCTCCGGAGCCACTCATGAGGACCCCTATGAGCATTTGGATAAGTTTTTGGAGATTTGTGAGATAGTCCATACAAATCAAGTCTCCAGGAACTATATCCGGATGCACCTTTTCCGGCACTCTCTCACCGGAAAAGCATATCGGTGGCTCAAGAACCTCAAGCCCAACTCTCTTAGAACTTGGGGGGAGGTCAGCGCAGCTTTTCTCACCAAGTTCATTTCCAAAGACAAGACGACAGAGTTAAGAAGAAATATTTCTACTTTTGAGAAAGCAAGGTATGAGTCTTTGGTGGAAGCTTGGGACCGCTTCAAGGAGTATGTTCGCGCTTGCCCACACCATAAATATAGCAAGCCACTTCACATCCGATTTTTCTATGATGGGCTCAATGATGTACCAAAGGCTACCTTAGATTCCGGATGTGCTGGACATTTGAGCAAGGTTCCACAAGCTCGATTGGAGGACACCATAGAAGAATTAGTGAGGAACTACTCAAGGAGCAGCGGAAGAAGAAGTGAGGAGAAATCAACGGGGAAATTCGAACTTGACCAGGATTCCCTAAAAACTCTCATGGAGCAAGTGATTGATAAAAAGTTGAGCAAGAAGCAAGCATCATCATCATCCACTCAACAAGTACATTCATTCTCTTGTGACATTTGTGGGGGCACTAACCATTACACATCCTATTGTGACAGTTGCCGCTATGGGTTACCTTGAAAACCAACGGGACCAAAGAAGCAATTGGAGGGGTCCCAACCCCAATTTCAACTCAAGGTTTGGTGATCAAGGTGGTCCAAGCAACTTCAACAATCAAGGAGCTCCCTATATCCATCCAAATGCTAGAGGCAACTTCCAAAATAAACCTCACCCACAACACCAATTCCCACCATGAAACACCAACTTTCAAAACACACACTTCCCATCCCCAAACACAAACAACCTTCCAAACACACCCAACCCACAAAGCAACCCATCTCAAGACACACTCCTCATTTTAGATCAACTCAAGAATGTAACTCAACAATTTGAGCAAAAGTTGGGAAACATTGACCGAAAGGTGGAACACAAATTCCAAGAGGCTAACTCCCACCAAAAGATCCTTGACAACCAATTTGCCCAACTTGCCGAGAAAGTATCTCAACTTTCTAATGAGAAACTCCCTGGTCAACCCACTCAAAATCCGGCCACCTCCCATCAACATGCGAAGGACATCTATCTTAGGATCGGGAAGTCTTATGACGGTCCAAGGTGAAGTGATGAGGAAACTTCAAAAGAGAATCACGAGGAGGGCGAGGAGAAAGGAGAGGAACCGGTCGTCAATGAAGGAAAATCCCAAGAGAAGGTGTCTAAGGGGAAGCAAGTTGAGGGTCCAAGGCATCAACATTCATCTCAAAGCAACCAACCTTTGAGGTTCGATCCTCCCATGCCATATCCGGAAAGAGTGGTGGAGAAGAAACTTAATGAGAAGTACCAAAAGTTCATCGAGATGATGAAGGGTCTCCAAATCAACATTCCATTCCTTGAAGCAATGTCTCAAATGCCTTCCTATGCCAAGTTCCTAAAGGAACTCCTCGCAAATAAGAAGAGACTCAATGAAGAGCACATCACACTACCTCATCAAGTAAGTACCCTTGTGCAATGCCAATTTCCACCAAAACAACGTGATTCGGGTAGCTTCACTCTTCCGGTCAAGTTGGGGGATCTAGAGACAAAGGGGGCATTGGCCGATTTGGAGGCAATTATGAGCTTGATGCTGCTCTCAATTGCCAAGTTGCTCAAGTGTGAAATGGTTCCATCAAGAAAGACCATTCAATTGGCCGACCGCTCTATCAAGCTACCATGTGGAGAACTAGAAGATGTTCCAATCCGATTTGGGAACATATTTGTACCATGTGACTTTGTTGTGATGGATATGGAGGAGGATCCTCATACTCCTCTTATCCTTGGAAGGAAGGCCCTCAAGACTATGGGCGCCGTGATTAATTGCAAGAACAACACAATCACATGTGAGGTAGCGGATGAGAAGGTCCTGTTTGAGTTCACACTCTATGAGGATCTCCAAGGCGAAGAAGGGGTAGAAAAATCGATGGAAGCCATGGTGGTTGAAGCCATGCTAGATTCTGATCTCCCAGAACCCGAAGAAGTCCGCCATGAGCTCCCATCGATCCAACGAGAAGGCATAGAGGAGAGTCCAACGCCTCCTCACAAGGTAGAGTTGAAACCCCTTCCCCCCTCTCTTAAATATGCCTATTTAGATGATAAGTTTAATTGCCCAATTATGGTCAATGCTAATCTAGATGACCCCTCTTTGAAAAAATTGGTTGATCTATTGAAAAGCTATCAGGGTGTCATTGGATATAGCATTGATGATCTCAAGGACATAAGCCCAAGTTTGTGTATGCATCGAATCCATCTTGAGGATGATCATACCACCTCTATTGAACCTCAAAGGCGGGTTAATCCGAATTTGAAGGAAGTAATCAAGAAAGAGGTTTTCAAGCTACGTGAGGTGGGCATCATCTATGCTATCTCCGATAGCAAGTGGGTGAGCCCGGTTCACGTAGTGCCCAAAAAGGGTGGCATGACTATTGTCAAGGATGATAAGGTGAATGATATCTCCACCCGAACTGTAACGGGTTGGAGATTGTGCATTGATTACCGAAGGCTCAACAAGGCTACAGGAAAAGATCATTTCCCCTTACCATTTATTGATCAAATGCTAGAAAGGCTAGTCGGTCATTTTTATTATTGTTTTCTTGATGGGTATTCCGAATTTTTTCAAATTCCCATCCATCCGGATGACCAACAGAAAACGACTTTCACTTATGACTATGGGACCTTTGCATACCGAAGAATGCCCTTCGGTTTATGCAATGTCCCGTCCACCTTTCAAAGGTTTATGACCGCTATCTTTTCTGACATGATTAAGGATGCGATAGAGATATTTATGGATGAATTTAGTGTGTGGGGTTCGTCTTTTGACATATGCTTGAGAAATCTTGAACGTGTGTTGAAAAGATGTCAAGAAACGAACCTGGTCTTGAATTGGGAGAAATGTCACTTTATGGTCAAGGAGAGAATTGTCCTAGGCCATAAAATTTCTAGCAATATGGTATCGAAATAGACCTGGCAAAGGTATCGGTGATCGAAAAGTTACCCCCGCCCACTACGCTGACCGGGATGCGTGCCTTCTTGGGGCATGCCGGCTTTTATCGCCGATTCATTAAAGACTTTTCGCTCATCGCAAGACCTTTGACGAGCCTACTTTAAAAGGAAGCGGAGTTCCAATTCGATGAGTCTTGCACTAAGGCTTTTGAGATATTGAAAAATGCTTTGGTGAATGCGCCAATTATGCAAGCTCCGGATTGAGAGCTCCCATTTGAAATGATGTGCGATGCTAGTGATTTTGCAGTGGGAATAGTGCTTGGGCAAAGAAAGGAGAAAAAGCTGAATGTGATATCCTATGCAAGCCGCACTTTGGATGACGCACAAAAGAAATACACCACCACCGAAAAGGAGATTTTAGCCGTGGTTTTTGCATTCGACAAGTTTAGACCTTACCTAGTTTGTAACAAGACCATTGTGTACACCGACCATGCGGCGGTGAAGTATTTGATGACAAAGAATGATGCAAAACCCCGGCTAATTCGATGGGTCCTACTTCTCCAAGAGTTTGATATGGAGATTCGAGACAAAAAGGGGAGCGAGAATCAGGTGGAGGACCACCTCTCTCGGTTGCCGCTTGACCACCCATCCTATGCAAATGAAAAAGAGTAGGTCCCAATTGATGATGAGCTATGTGATGACATTCTAATGGCTATCATCTCCAACACCATTCCTTGGTATGCCGATATTGCTAACTTCCTGGCAAGCGGAATGGTGCCCCATGACTATAATGCTCAAAAAAAGAAGAGGTTCTTCAAGGAAGCAAAATGTTACTTTTGGGATGATCCTTTCTTGTACAAGAAATGTGGTGACGGTTTATTCCGGAAGTGCATGGCAACTCATGAGATTGAAGGAATTCTTAAGCATTGTCACACCATGGCCTATGGTGGACATGGTGGGGTAGATAAAACGGTGGCGAAGATTATTGAGTGCAAGCTTTGGTGGCCTACAATGCATAAGGACGCTCACAAGTTCATCCAATAATGTGATCGTTGCCAAAGGATGGGGGGAATCACCAAGAGAAATGAAATGCCGCAACAATCCATGCTTGAGGTTGAGCCTTTTGACGTTTGGGGTGTAGACTTCATGGGTCATTTTTTCTCATCATGTGGAAACATGTATATCCTTGTGGCCGTTCACTATGTGACTAAGTGGGTGGAAGCATTGCATCACCAATGAATGATCATAAGGTGGTTTTGAAGTTGTTAAAGAAGATCATCTTTCCACGGTTCGGAGTACCGCGATGCTTGATAAGTGATGGTAGTTCTCACTTTGCTAAGAAGCAACTTGAGAACCTCTTGAAGAAATACGGTGTGCACCACAAGGTAGGACTCCCATACCATCCGCAAACCCAAGGTCAAGTAGAAGTGTCAAACCGAGATATTAAAAGCTTGCTTGAAAGGATGCTGAAGAAATCAAGGAAAGATTGGTCTCTTCACTTGGAAGACGTCTTATGGGGCTTGAGAACGGCATACAAAACCCCGATTGGTACCACTCCTTATCGTCTTGTTTATGGAAAGGGGTGTCACCTCCCGATGGAACTTAAGTACAAGGCTTGGTGGGCAATTAAGGAGCTAAACATGGATTTTCAATTAGCGGGAAAGAAGAGATTACTCAAGTTGAATGAGTTGGAAGAATTAAGATGGGATGCCTATGAAAGTTCTAGGATCTACAAGGAGAAAACCAAGAAGTGGTATGACAAGCGACACAAGGACCGGAACTTCATGGTGGGTGATAAAGTCCTCCTCTTCAACTCAAGACTCCGACTATTTCCCGGAAAGCTCAAGTCAAAGTGGTCCGTCCCATTCCTCATCACCAAGGTCACCCCATATGGTTCATTCGAGTTGGAAGGAAATGATGGTTGAAAATTCATGGTGAACGGCCAAAGGATCAAGAAATACCAAGGCAATATTGATGATAGAAGTGTTGGATGTCTGATGCTCGAGTCGGCTCAAGCCGCCTCAACCACTTAGCTCTCTAAATTTGGATGGACGGTCAAGCTTATGACCATAAATAAGCACGCTTCTTCAATATAATTTTAGATTTTAGGTTGAACAATTTTATTTTCCTTTCTTTCATTTTTTTTACTTGGTTGTATTAGCACTTGGAAAAAATCCGGAGGATTTTTCCCAATGGGGAGGGGTGAGTAGTAAGTAGCAATTGCGGGGCACGGCCGCTCGGGAACACCAAGCAATGGTGGAGTCGGGTTTTGGGCTACACTCCATATATAGCCTCGGCTAAGCTAACTTCATTGAGGTTTGTGTGCTATTTGTGTGTGTGTGATTGCAGGTGAGAGCTGCTCTAAAATAGCTGGAAAAAAGGCTCAGAGCGGACGCTCTGGCCTGATGGTGAAAAATGTTGAATTTGCTGATGAAAGTCGAGAGTTTAGAGCATCCGCTCTAAACCTTTGGGTAATCAGGTGGAAAAAGCCAAGAGTTTAGAGCGTCCGCTCTAAACCTTTGGGCAGTCAGGTAAAAAAAAAACCGAGAGTTTAGAGCGTCCGCTCTAAACCTTTGGGGAATCAATTGCTGAAAGTCGAGAGTTTAGAGCGTCCGCTCTAAACTCCGTAAAAAAAATGGTGAAATTGTCGAAAGTTTAGAACGTCCGCTCTAAATTGTAGAGCGTCCGCTCTAAGCTTTGTCAAAAATTTCTGCCAAATGTCGTATGATCAAAGCGTCCGCTCCAAATGACTAGAGCGTCCGCTCCGATACAAAAACTCGGATATGCTGCTTGTTTTTTCACCCAATTCATTTCACCCTCTCATTTTATTTCAATCCTCTCTCACTCAAACCATATCTCCCTCAACCTCTCTCTCTTACCCTAACCCCCATCTCCTTCAAATTTCATCTCATTCTCAATCTTAACCTCCATTAATCCTCTCAAAAACTTCACAACTCAACCCAAACCTTCAATTCTAACACTCCATTGGCCTAAAAACCTAAAAAATGCCCCAACCTCCGTTGCTACATCTCAAGGTCCGAAATTTTTTGTTCCTTTGGAGAAAAAGGGTACGAAAAGGCACGAATTTTGGCTTTATCACTTCCAACCTCGGTCCTAACACTCACTTGGTATAATCTTTCCTTTCTAAGTTCAATTCTTTTACTTGAAAGTTAGCGTTTATTACTTTTGGGTGTGATTTGAATTTTTGGAGTGCTAGGTTTGTTTAGGTTGTGTGTATATGTTCATTTGTGAAGTCTTGGGTTGAATTTTTGTGAATTTTGGGTGTTGTGTGATTTTGTTGCACTTACCCCTACTGACAAGGACCCGGTACCTTGCATGACCATCCTAGGAGCTTTCCCTCATACAACTAAACCCTCCCGGAAGGGACTGACTTTCTTGGCGTCCCCACCTACCCTTGGGCGAACCCCGATCCTCCTCCACTCGCCCCCACTCCTAACCATCAGCGCCAGGACCCACTCTCCGAGTCGCAGGTCGACCTATTCCGCAACTGGGGATTTCCCCCCGGCTACAATGGCGGATGGAAGCCTTACGGTCCTCCTTGCATTGTTGGTTATCGATGGGACCCCGAGGCGGAGGAGGAGGATATGGAAGATGATTAGCTCCTTTTCTTTTTTCCCCACCCCCACCCATGTTGCCTACTTTTCCGTCCTCCAAGACGGAGTCTGATTCTGATTTTAGTTGGGGGGGGGGGGTGCCTTTACATTTCCATTCTTGAGGGCAAAAAGAAAACAATACATGGGTATGTGACCTTGCTCCGTGCTTTTCATGAGCTTGGTGTGTTGTGTATTCTTCTGCTTGCATTCGTAGTGCTAGTTTTATTTTCTTTTTATCTCTCTTGCTACTAATCTTTGGCTTGGAGTTTGGCATTATCTCATTTCTTTTGCAGGATTTATGATTTTGATGGAGCCGTGGACTAAAAGTGCCGCAATGGTTTGACTTGTGTATTTCTGTTTTAGCACAGCTCCGGTGAGACCTTTCCAAACGCCCCTCTTATTTTCCTTGTGTGCATAGTTGTTAGGTTAGTTTAGGACTAAGTAGATATTCGAGGTTGTATGCGATAACTAAGGGACTTAAGGTTCCCGACCTGAGGCCACTGGAAGAACGTTGGCGTTATGCCACGTTCCATTGATTTGATTGATTATCTTGGGCTTTTTGTGGTTAATTACCTTTGATGTTCAGCTCTAGTCCTTATTCTTTTTATTTATTTTTTTTTATTTAGTTAGTTATTTGGTTTTATTTTATTTTCGCTTTATTTTCTCTTCTTTTTTATTTTTTTTCCTTTATTTTATTTTATTTTATTTTATTTTCATTTTCTAGTTTTGTCTTTGTCTTGGACCATCATGATGCTTGGCTATGATAGAAATTTTAGGGTGTACCTTGTAGAAACTTTTGATTTCTTTCCTTGAACAGATAAGGCATGCTTAGGACCTCCTTTCTCGACCTCTTAGGAATTAGGAGAGTATCCTAGAACTTTTTGCAACTTCTATGAGTTTCTTGCTAAGTGGTTGTGGTATGTTTTGGTTAGACCATTTGGGGATTTGAAGCCAACTCTAGGTACTAGATCCCTTTGGTGAGGAATTTGCTTGTTCTAGTCTTCTACCGTTAGACTTAAGCGGCGGGATCCTCTATCTCTGGATCCCAGATCGAGAGTTTTTCCGTGGATTCCCAAAATGAAGCGACCGATCCACCTTAGGGGAGGACGAAGGCATTCAGTTCATTAGGATAATTTTTTTTCTTTTTTTTCTTCCCTTTCTTTCTTACTTTTCCACATTTATGTTGCTATGATCTCTTACTATATTTTCACTTGGAGCCCGTTTGAGCTTAATCTTTTCTTGTGTAGCCGCGTTATAAGCCATGATCCCTTTTGTTTTTATTTTTACCTTGACGGTATACTGAAGCGATAGAGGACTTGTTTGCTTGTGTCGATTTGAACTTTTCATTCATCGGGAAAAACAAGGAGGCTTGGGCTCATATGGAAATTCTCCATTGTCTATATATCATAGTTTTGCTTGTGTACAAAAGCCCTAACTGAAAGAGTCTTGGTCAACAACACTCCCTTCACACACATTTTTGGAAGTACTAAATTGCTAGTTGGGGGGGGGGGGTGGTCTATTCATCATTTAAAAAAAAACAAAAAGATTTTCGTTTATTTTCTTGAATAAAAGGTTGTATTGTAGTTTAGAGGGATCTGGGAAATGGTTTTAATGTCCACATTGGTTTTTGTTGGAAGTTGAGTTTTGTAATTGCTTACAACGCTCTACTACTCACCTTGAGCACCACATGGCCAAATTTTTCCACTCACCCGGCCCATACCCTTAGCCTCACGTTATAACCCAAAAGTCCTTCCGATCCAAGGGGGGTTGAATCCTTCTTAGTAGCGGGAATCCTAGGCCAAATATATTGAGAGGGAAAAGGAGAGGAGAAGTCGAGATTTTAGCCTCACATATCATATCAAAATGCTTCCCCTCTTTCTTTCCGGCACTTTCGCAGAGTCACGAGATGCCTTTAGTTGGCGGATTTGGTCCATTTGGTAATGGTTGTGGTTGAATGGCAGAACTAGCTGGAGACCTCTTAGTTGTACATTGTTATAGGGATCACTTACTTAGTTCCTACTTTGGTCGATTTCCTAGATCTTTTGCATGCCTGGTCTGATAAGATTAGGAAGCTCTTGGATCCACTTTGTACATTCTTTTGAGCCGACTTGATGATCCATCCTTTCCCTTCGGTGTGTTTTGCGTCTCGAGTCCTTTTCTTCTTTTGTTCCGAGAGTTATGGGTACAACTCCTAGGAAACCCTTACGAGAGCATCACTCGTCCTGATTGGCGACTTTGAGGTTTAAATGGCTTTTTGTTTATGCTAAAAACAACCATGATTCCTACGAAAGTGAGTTAGTATATATTCTTGGTTTTTGTTTGGTCTCCCTTACTCGAGGACGAGGAAAGGGCTTAGTTGGGGGGAGTTTGATAAACGGCCTTTATGTCCTCTTTTATACCCTATTTTCTCCCCAATTAAGGCCTTTATTGGTCCATTTTATTTCCTTCCAGCTTAGTTTTTCCCTTTTTAGGCTTTTTAGTTGTCTTAGTGCATTTTGAGTCATTTCGGTGGTATTATGCCCCCTTATTTAAAATTTTAAACTCACCTGAGTCGTTGGCACTTTTACCTTCTTAAGACTTGCAGATTACATATTTCAGGTCCCTCATCTGGGCTACACGTGGGAGGCAAGTCAAGGAGGAGAGTGATGGGAATCGAAAGAGGAGCGAGATGAATTGAAGCCGACTATTGGTCGCCCTCCGCTATCTTGGGCACAACTTGTGTTATAGACATGCTTTAGGTTCGGGGATGATTGCGTTGGAAACTAGAGCACAAGAGCTTTCCATCGGTATATTACACGCTCCAATCCGAGGTCTACATCAAAAGTTATGAGCCTTACAAGATCAGTTCTCTGTGCAGCCTTCTCAGAGCGGACAATCTATGCTTTAGAGCGGACGCTCTATATGCTCAGAGCGGACGCTCTCCTATTTTTGCCGAGAGTTCAGAGCGGACGCTCTAAATATTAGAGCGTCCGCTCCGATGCTCCAGTGGACTACATACTTTTTGTCAAGGTCTTAGGGCGGACGCTCTAAATTTCAGAGCACCCGCTCTAAGTTATCAGGACGACTATTTTCACGGGATTCTAAGCACATTTTAGAGACACTTTTCGATCTATTAGCACACTATTAGCTTAGGGTTTGCAATTTCTAGAGGGTTTTGTAGGGGAGAAAAGCACAATAACTTCATTTTTCTCACTTGTAATTGGATTGAGCTTTCCTTAGATGGTAATTTCTGAACTCTTTCTCTTGTTTTGTCATCTATTCACTTGTTATTGCATTTTTATCTTGTTTTTAGTTGTTGTTCTTGCTTTGTTGAGTACTTTAGTTTTAGTTTAATCTTCTTTATTTTTGTTTTTGCTCATCTTTTTCATGTTTATTTCTTATTCTTTATTTTCTATTTTCATTGTCATTCCCCCTTATTTATTCATGTTTACTTCCTTCTTAGGCTAGATTTTTAGCTAGGGAAGGGGGATAGTGAAGCATTATTGATGAGAAATTTCTGATTTTGGTTTCAATGTGTTGATAAATATTGGTTGCTTAATCTAGGGATTAATTTTGTTGAGTATAGAAAATCCTAATCATTTATGTGTTGTATGAGAGTGAGCACATAAGTGGTGGAAAGCTAGATTAAGCATGACTATGTCCAACTTGGCATGGTTGGGTTGTCCATGCCCTTGAGTGCGTGAGAACGACTATTTGGTATTGACGATTCGAACGGGATTAGAAGGTGTGCGAGAGTGACCTCCTAATGCCGGGCGAATCACCCCCTTTATGATTCAACCTTGTTCCCATGATTAGGATTTTGGATTCATATTTGTTTCATGATTCCCCCTATCCCTAGTGCTTAATTTCTCGAGTTATCTTCCAATTTTCCAACCTTATTTTTTTTACAATTTCTAGCATTAGTATTTTAGTTAAATCAATTTAAACTCCCAATTTTTATACCCCGCCAATCGATTAGCTTTCAACTAAGTTCAAAAACCTTGCTTCTCCGTGGATTTCGACCCCTACTTACTACTTGCTATCTTTCAAGTTAGTGAGCATAGGCTAGGGTATTTTATCCTTGATTCCGAACCCTTGGGAACTAACGCCACCTAAGGGACGGATCAGGGTCGCACTCTACCAAGGGAGCATCCTCGGACGGTTGGCCAAGCAAGGTCACAAAATCCTCACATTTGGCACAAAATGGATGACTCCCATCCAAGCTGAATGTCGAGCAAGCCATACAAACACGGGAAAGCCCAGTGTCAACACTCCATTAGGGGCACACACTCGGGCAGATGGTCAAATCCAGGCCACAAAACCCCGGTCCTCCACTCGGCCAAAAATGGATGCCCACCATCCTGGCCGAGTGTCGAGTGAAACATACCTTCCACTCGGCCAAAAAGGGATGCCCACCATCCTGGCCGAGTGTCGAGTGAAACATACCCTCCACTCGGCCAAAAAGGGATGCCCACCGTTCGAGCACTAAATCGCCAGGGGCTCACCCCTCGGCTGAAAAACAACGGAGACCACTCTCCTGAGCCATGGACTACCAAGGGTCCCTCCCTTAGTCCAAGAGTGGAAATAACCTTTACTTCACAAATGAAGGCGCAAGGAACACAATTTACCCCCCGGGGCCAAACCGAGGCAAAACATCTACACATGACATGCACTCTCCCAGTCGATCCGAGCAACGTATCATGCGAGGGGCTAAATGTTTGGGCGCTGAGCCCAATAAAAGTCAAAATGATCAAAATACCCTTGCAATTCCCATTATCTCCTAAAAACACCCTTCGGACAGGTGTCGCCATCTGGACATCCAAAGACACGTGTCACAAATCCCCCCATCTCAGCTGATTGACAGCCCCCATTTACCTGTCAATCAGCCCCCAAAATACCTCACCTATAAATACCCCTATTTATGGCAGGTGAGAGGAAATCTTTTTCCATGGCCTTTTTGGGAGAAGAACTTTCTATACACAATTCCCAACACAACAACTTTTCCTAAAAGGGAGGCTCTATCTCTCTCTCACTCTCTATCTCTCTCTACATTTCCACATAAAATACTTTGCTGACTTAAGCATTGGAGGGGGATTCCCGGGACCACCCCCCGGGTCAGTCACCCCTTGTTCATTTTACCGGACTCACTCAGCCAGGCCCGAGCCCATTCGAGGGAGTCCAGTCAGCACCAAGCATCAGGTCATCCACAACTCAACTAAATCAGCACCTGGAGAGGAGGTTTTCATATGGGTTTTTTGTTAGGTTTTCATTAGTAATCAGGTGAAGTGACGAGAGGAGGTGTAGGGTTGTTTTGTGGGAGAAAGAATGATGAATTGAAGTTGGATGGAGGATGGAGGATTTGTAATTACCATTATCGATTCAGGCCAACAGTTCAGTTTTGGTTTAAACCAATCAGTTTGGTTTGTTTTTAGTTTAGTTAATTTCAGATAATTTTTTTTCGATCAGTTCAGTTAGTTTTGATTTCAGGCCATTTCAGTTCACGTCAGTTTTTGTACGGTCATATTTCAGTTCAATTCAGTTTCAGTTAATTGTTCAATTTAACCAATCAGTTAAAAAATTGAACGGGTGCAATTCAGTTCAGTTCAAAATGTCTACAGTTCAGTTCAGTTTTGCTTACAGTTTTTTTGGTTTGGTTAACTTTACTTCAGGTCATTTGAGATTATAATGTTGTAACAATTAATTTCTAGTTTAGTTTTTATTTCAAATTCAGTTAATTTTTTTTTTTCCGGATATAACGTTATGGCTGGTCTTCGGTTTTACGTGTACGATTTCAATTGTTGTCAGTTCATTGTAAACGGTTAATATAATGGTTTCGATTGTATTCAGTTTACGTTATGGATAAATACGGTTCTATCTGTACGATTTCAATAATTATCAGTTAATTGTAAATGATTATATTCGGTTACATTTTTGTAAGGACATTTTAAACGGTTTTGATCAAGGTAGATACCGAGTATTAATGGGTTTACCCGAGTTTTCTTACGTTTTTCCCCAAATAATATGGGATCGTATTCGTTTTAGCCGTTGATGTGTTTTGCCTTACAACGGGTTAATTAATTTATTTATTTTTTTAAGGAGCACGTTAATGTTATTTATTATGTTTCAATTTATATATATATCAATTTATTCTTGTACTAATATTAGGTATAAATGTGTAAGCGTATATCGAGTATTAATATTGAGTGTAAATAACAGTCAAGATGATGATGGGTGATACTGAATTGGCGATAACAACGATCATAACAATAATGATAAAAATTAGCAACAACAACAATGAATTGATGATGATGGTGATTGATCTGATATATATGAATAATATAATGAAAATAATAGTAGTAACAATATAGAGAACAAGAACAATAATAAGATTTGAGCCTATTTTAATCTAATACAAAGTTAATATAACTAGTTTTTCTACCGTGCAAAGCACGGACGATATTTTTAATTGAATTTTATATTTTGTATAATTTTGAAAGTATTAAATAGAATGATATAAAAAATGATAACAACGAAACGTGAGAAAAATAAGAAGGCAAAAACAACGTTTTATTCAAGCAAATAGTCACTGGGTTTTTTAATATCAATGATGGTTATTTGCTGCGTGTAATATCTTCAATTATTTTTAAGAGGTGAATGATATTATTTTTTTAAGAGGCAAATTTGCATATGTTAATTTTTTCACTTTTTTTCCCTTCAGGAAAACGTTTTTTAAGTTGAATTTTTTAATGCACATTCATGTTTAAAAATTAATATATATATATATATATATATCAATGTGCATATTTTTCCCACTTTTTATGGAAATCTTTTTCAAGTTGAATTTTTTTTTATGTACATTCAAATTTAATAAAATGCACATATATTACAAATTTTATGAAAATTGATTATTTTCCGCCGTCTTATTTTAAGCATCCCTCTCAAAGTAGATTATGTTATTGAAAAAAATAATTAAAAATACAAACAAATATTATTGAAAACTAATTAATGAGAAAGATAAATGAAAACAATATTACCAAGAACATTGTAACAATGATTTTAAACATCTTTCTCAAAACATATTATGTTATTGGCAAAAATGATTAAGAGAAATAAATAAATATTATTATTAACTAATTAATGAGAAAGAGAAATGAAAACATTACTACCAAGAATATTGTAAAAATGATTAATAATATTTTAATAGTTTTTTTTTATCATTTTGTATATATAAAAGGGGAAAATGTCAAAATGGCTTAAAAAATCTAATAGAGATTGAGCGTGATGAGACATAATTTTTTTGGTGTACATGAGTAAGATGAGACATAATTAATGAGTGTAAAATTGTAATTGAAAGAAATAGTTAAGAAATAAAAAAATGAATGAGGTTACTTTACAACTAAATAGTTGACATGAAAATGAATGGGAAAGGGGATTGGAGGAAGAGGTACACTTTGGCGAGTTGATGTTAGAAAACAAAGATGAAGAGTTGAGAGGCAGAGATGTCATGTGTCAAGCAAAGATGAAGAGTTGGGAGAGAAAAATGACATGTGTTACTAGGATAGATTGGAGGAGAGTATTAATATTATAGGTATAGATATGTGATATGTATAATATGTGATATGTGTAAGAGAGTTGAGGTCTAAAGATATTGTAGCCGTACAGTAGAATGCATTCCATTTTTAATCTAATACTATATAGCACCATCATCATACTGCTATATAACACCATTATCATTCTATAAAAACAATATATCATATAATATTAAGGCAAAGTATCATACTTATATAACTAAATATCATACTATTATCTACACAATCATATTATTAATTTAAAAATGCAAATTGTCGATGAGGTGATGGTTAAGATGAGGTTGATCAGGGTCAATGATGATGGCTTGGATCCGTGATGGTATTGTCAGTTGGGGAATTACTGAATTAGATGCAGGTGTTATACCGTTGTTTAAGCAGATTCAAAAGTTCTCTAAGAATCAAGACTATGGGCCGCGTCACATGTGCAATTGTTCATATCTGCACATTTTTTTCAGTTTAGATTTGCTTTGGGCCCAAATAGCTTAGTTTAGTATCTCGGGTGTCGGGAATATTAATGAATGAGGCTATTATATACACTACTATCAATTTAGCACTTTATCATTAACTATTAATAATTATTTTAATTGTATGTAAGTGTAGAAATGAGAATAATAAATTTCAAATTAATTAAAATTTAAAAAGATTAATAAATATAATTTAAGGTGATAAAACTAATTATGGAAATAACGATAATAAAATATAAATAAGTTTTTAATTTATTTACTATCTAATTATCTAAAGTAGAATTAATAGTTCATCTAATAAATTGATAAGCAAATCTATTGTGAAAGTGTGAAATAAGTAGCAAATTTATAATCCAATCCAATTATAATATGCTGGATGAATCTAGGCCATTAGATGATTGAAATTAAGGGTAAAAATCTAAGTAAAATTAAACTAAGTACACGGATCATCAATTTGAACCATTGTATCATCAAAGAATCCAAAATCAACATCTCATATTTGTGTGAAACCCTAAACTCCAAAGTCCAAACATGCATGAGGAGGCAGAGCCACTGTTCGTTCTTTCCTCTTCCTCCTCATGTTTGTTCGTTCTCCGACTCTAATATCATCACACCTAATACAAATTGTTTTTTACTTTGCAATGAATGAAAATTGGTTTTTATATGGGTTTTACTAACTTCTTTATCTTTAATCAATGTGCAGGATGGTGGATAAATTGTATCACTATATGAATTGTCAACAACTCCAATATTTGTAAATTGTAATTGTTAAATTTTGAAAATTGGAATTTAGAATAGAATATGTAATTGTAATTAGTAATTGAGATTAGGGTTTTGTATACACGTTTTGTATACAATAATATATTGAATTATGCCTTCAATAACATTTGATTTTGAATTTAATGAGTTAACACTACTACAAAAAACCTCCAGGGCGATGCATTAGGCATGTTTATACATCGCCTCAAATTTAGGTAGTGATGCAACAAGCTGATACTAATGCATCAAATATTACTTAATAAGAGACACATTAGGTAATTTATGCATCGCCTAAAATTAAAAATGTGATGTTATAGCTTCTATAACAATATTTAGTTTAAGGTAATGCATCATATATTATATAATAGGAAATGCATTAGATACCTAATGCATCAGCTCCAACATACGACATGATGCAGTAAGCTATCAAATGCATCACCTGCTACATGATAGGTGATGCATTTGGCACCTAATGCATCACCTCGAACATGAGACATGATGCAATAGACTATCAATCACATCACCTACTACATTATAGGCGATGCATTAGACACCTAATGCATCCCCTCAAACATAAGACATGATGCAATAGGTTATCAATCGCATCACTTACTACATAATAGGCGATGCATTAGGTACATAATAATAATTAAAAAAACAATGGGTATCGGAACCAAGACCATTTTCATTACTTTTAGTTAGGATACCTTACCTTTACCATCTCTTCTACCCATTGTTTATATCTTAATAAATCTATATAAATATTATATCATATTAAGCCAAGATCCACCACTTCTATTGCATCACGTATTTTGAAATAGGCGATGCAATATTTACCTAATGCATCATCTAATTATAATAACCGATACAATAGGTTATCTATCGCATCACATGCTCTACATAATTCAAGAGGCGATGCATTAGGCACATAATACATCATCTCAAACATAAGAAGAGATGCAATAGTGTAACGCCCCAGATTTTGGGCTATTTTTCTTGATTTTCGTGGTTGTAATAATTTTTATTCTGTGCATGGTCTAAATTTATTCGGACTATTTTTATTTCTTGAATGTTACTATTTTATTTTATGATTTATTATTTCTTTTATTTTATTTTACTTAATTAGAATTTCATTTTTAATTTTCTAATTAATTAATTAAGTTTTGGGCCAAGTGCGAATTTAATCATGATTAGTCGTGATTTAGTACAAATGGCCCAAATAATCGTTTTGGCCTATTCCATCTAAGCCCAACCGGCCCCTTATGTCATGTGGTAAAGTTTTAGCCACTTGCCTTGTTTTCACACCTAACTAACTTCTATAAATAGAGGTTGTTAGTAAGGCTTAAACACCATTTGCCCATTTGATCATCATTTGCCACAATCAAAACCAAAGTACTCTCCCTCAATTTTCTCTCCATCCCACACGCCATTTTGGCCTCCCAAAACAGCCATCATTTGTTCATCTCCATTTCCAATCCAAACTTAAAGATTCAACATCCATTGATCCTTAAGTGACTAAATTCACAAGTAGCCTTCATTGCCTTGTACAAGACTTGGGTTTTTGGGTTTCAAGGTCTTGGTTCTTGTGGTTTTAGAAGGTGGTTTGTGTGGTGGTGTCGTGTGAGGGCCGTGCACAAGTGGTGGTTCGAGTCCAGCCGTGCGGTGGTGTCATACAGTGAAGTCGTGCCCGTGTTAAAGACCGTGTGGCTGTGCGTGTTTTCTGGGCCGTGTGAGGTCGTTCCGGGCAGCAAGTTTTAGGGTATTTTCGTGTTTATATTTTTTTAAGGTAACATACTATCTTATCCTAGTGTGTATACTTTGAATCATAGGGTAGATTAGATAACTAGATTAGACCAAAAGTTGATGAATGTGACCCTTGTTTATGCGTGAAGTATAGGCTGATTTTGGGTGTAATGACCCAGATTTTTCGGTATTTCTGTCATTGATTTATTTGCTATTTATGTTATTTTATGTATGGTCCAAAATTTTTTTGGACTATTTATTTTTATTTTATTTGAATAATTTCGATTATTTTTATTTTTGGTTTTTTATTATTTATTTTATTATTATTTAATTAATTAGAATTTTATTATTTAATTTTCTAATTGGTTAATTAATATTTTTTTGGGCCAAATGCAATTTGAGCATGATTAAACATGCATAAGTGCAATTAGCCCAATTGATCACCAAAAGCCCATTTTAACCATGATAAAACCGGCCCCCTTGGTAATTAGTGGACTAATTGTGTAACGACCCGACTCGCTTAAATCGGCGTTGAAGAAACCGACGAGTCGAGTAGTTAGAAACTACAACTCAAATTACTTAAGAATTAAAAACTAATTCCTCAATTATTATTATTAAACCATAAGAGTACAAATACCCACAAGTTTGTACATAACTAGTCCAAAAGTCAAACTAGAAATACAAAAAATACGAGTAACTCCAACCACACGTCAGAGTCTAAAAATAACGTATGAAAGTCCATACAATAGTCTAATACTATCTAAAAATAACAATATACAACCAACAATAGCAATAAACGTCGCTCGTCCAACCCAAAGCTAAGCAAGAGTATCATCATCAGAAATACCTGAAAAATATACAACAGTCCACCATCAGTGGCGAGTAACATAACTGACTCACCCTAATGGGAATACACATGCACATAGCATAAATCAAATAGACAACATCAAGTCAATACAACAAAGTGCAAGATCAACCCAAACGTGAACTCGACTCAAACCAACCTAATCAACTATCTTTGGCGCAATCAATCATATTCTAGACCGGACTGTGCTCGTACGAACGCATCTTATGCATTCGAACTTTCTACTATGCTTGGATTTGAGAATCTTACTCCCAAACCCCATGAAACCAATCTTACTGAAAATCCATGTCCCGTGAAACCAATCTTACTGGAAATTCACAAAGATCACATAGTATGACTCCAACTATCCCAATACCGCGGATGGAATAGGGGCAACGTCTTAACCCAAACACAATGAATCTTACTCAAAGTATCAGGCGTCTAAAAATGAAATCAAGCTAATCTTTAATTAAATCTTTTAATCATCTTAATCATATTATTCATTTAATTATCTCAACTTAACTAAATCAAGTTCAAGAATTCGCCTCTAGCCTTGATTCTTGAAGATAACTAGTTTAAACATCGAAGTTATTCTCAAGAACTGCCTCTAGCCTTAATCTTGAGTCTAACCAATCATAATCCAACATTCTTTACTCATTCTTTAATCATATTAGACACTTTCTTTAACTTTCTTTATCATTTAAACCATTCTCTTTAACTTTCAAGATTCATCCAAGAACTCATAAAGAACTTAAAGAACTCATAAAGAACTCATAAAGAACTCATTCAAGATTCAAGATCTTCAATCAAGAACTCAATCAAGATTCAAGAACTCAATCAAGAACTCATCCAAACCCAAATCATCACACGCATAACCACATGAATCACACGAAAATTCCACTTCAACTTATCCAAAATTCATCAAACTTTAACATAATTATCATGATCATATTACAACATATATTCAATCATAAAATCATGAAAAATCATCATCAAAACACCATATAAACACACCAAAATCAGATTATAAAATCATACATAAAATCATGGATATTCATCAACAATCAACCCAAACATGCATTTAATTTATACTATAAACATAGTATACCAAAAAGGTTGAGAGAGTATGTTACCTTATTGAAGATTACACACAAATTCAACACAAATATGCAACCCGAAACTAGACACACACACGGGCACACACACGGCACAAGCACGAACAACACGGCACACTTGCACGGACTGCACCCACATGAGCACACACACGGCCTGCTGCACACGGCACCACCACGAGCACCTCTGCCCAGTCAGCACGGCCACCACTGCTGCCCCACTGCACGGCTACACTTGCACGGCACCACCACACTGCACACACGGCCTGCACGGCTTCACCACACGGCTGCCACCACACGAACCCCACCCTTGCACGGTCTTCAACACGGCACACAACCACGAACCCACACACGAACACGATCAAACCAAACCCGAACCAACGATCTTGATTGAAATAATTGGGTTTAGATTGTGTTTGGACACTTAAAGATCAATGAACTTTGAATCTTTAAGTTTTGGGCTAAGAAAAATGATGAACAATGCTCACAAATGGCGTGAGGCAAGGAGGAAGTGGAGGGAGTTTTGGTGATTGAACTTTGATGGTAAGTGCATTAGATGCCAAATGAGCAAAATGAGGTTTAAGCCTTACTAACTCACCTATATATAGAGTTAGTTAAGGTGTGAACACAAGCCAAGTGGCAAGCCTTGCCATGCCACTAGGAAAACCGGCCAACAAGGGAAAATGGGCCTAAAATGGGCTCTCGTGATCAATTGGGCCAATTTGCGAAAACCGCATAATTAATCATGCATAAATCAATTTAGCCCAAAATATTAAATAACTAATTAGAAAATTAAATAAGAATTCTAATTAATTAAATAATAAATAACATAAATAATAAAAACTGAAAAAAAAAATTTAGAATTAAATCGAAATTGTTCACATAAAATAAAATAAATAGTTCAAAATAAATTTGAACTAACACATAAATACACATAATTATCGGAAAAAATACTAATAAAATCTGGGTCATTACAACCTCCCCTCCTTAAAGAAATTTCGTCCCGAAATTTCAAGGTGCAGGAGATCGCTCCCCATCAAACAACTCCGGGTATTTCTGCCGCATGGATGCTTCCGTCTCCCAAGTCGCTTCTTCATGGTGTTGATTTCTCCACAACACCTTGACAAGCGGTACCTGCTTACGCCGCAGGGTCCTCACTTCCCGATCCAAGATTTGGACGGGTCGCTCCTCATAAGTCAGATTCGGCTCGATCATGACCGGATCCGCTGTAATCACGTGAGTAGGATCATGTACATATTTCCTTAGCTGGGAAACATGGAATACATCATGTACATTAGCCAAACTAGGTGGTAATGCCAATCGATATGCCACCTCCCCAACTCGTTTTAATATCTCGTAAGGTCCCACATATTTCGGTCGGAGTTTCCCCTTCTGACCGAAGCGTACCACTCCCTTGAATGGCGAAACCTTAAGCAAGACTTTGTCACCTACCTCGAAAGCCAGCGGTCTACGTCGATTATCGGCGTAGGATTTCTGACGACTCTGAGCGGCCTGCATCTTAGACCGAATGACTCGAACCTTCTCGATAGTATCGCGTACCATCTCAGGTCCTAAAGCCACAGTATCACTGATATCATTCCAGCAAATCGGACTCCGACATTTCCTGCCGTACAGGGCCTCGTACGGAGCCATTTCAATGCTAGAGTGATAGCTATTGTTATAGGAGAACTCTATCAAGCAGAGCATACGTACCCAAGACTGGTGATACTCCAGAGTACATGCTCGAAGCATATCCTCCAAAGTCTGGATGGTCCTCTCAGTCTGACCATCAGTAGCCGCATGAAAAGCGGTGCTCAACTTCAGCTTCGTCCCAAAGGCTTCCTGAACTGACTTCCAGAAACGAGACAGAAATCTCGGATCCCGATCAGAAAAAATCTCCCTCGGAACTCCGTGAAGTCGGATTATGTCCTGAGTATATGCCTCAGCTAGACGCTCCATCGACCAGGTCATCTTAATCGGGATGAATCTAGCGACCTTAGTCAACCTATCCACTATGACCCAAATAGCATTCAAGCCATTGCAAGTGGGTAAGCTCACTACGAAGTCCATAGATACCGACTCAAATTTCCAGGTCGGAATACGTAGTGGCTGTAACAAACCTCCTGGTCTCTGATGCTCAATCTTGACCTTCTGACAGGTCAAACACCGAGCAACAAACTCCGCTACATCCCTCTTCATCTTAGGCCACCAGAATTGGCCCTTAAGATCCTGGTAAAGCTTATTACCACCGGGATGAACAGAATAAGGCGAGTTATGTGCCTCGGACATGATCCTGTTCCTAAGATCAGAACAGTCCGGTACACACCATCTCCCTCGAAAGCGCATACCACCATCAGAAGGGATCTCGAAACCTACGGCTTTACCTTGCCGTATAGCCTCTCGGATCCTAGCAAACTGTGGGTCATTCTGTTGACCCTCGCGCAATTCCCGAATTAAATCAGGTTCGGCACTCATCGATGTCAGACGAAGTCTGACGGAACCACGGCTTCTACTGAAGCTCAAGCGATGCTTGCGACTTAGCGCATCCGCAACCAAGTTCGCCTTGCCCTCGCAATAGTTGAGCGTCAGGTCGTAGTCTTTGATAAACTCAAGCCACCGCCTCTGCCTCATATTGAGGTCTTTCTGAGTAAAGATGTACCTGAGACTCTTGTGATCCATGAATACTCTACACGAACCGCCATAGAGATAGTGCCTCCAAATTTTGAGCGCGAACACCACAGCCGCTAACTCTAAGTCATGCGTAGGATAGTTACGCTCGTGCACCTTCAGTTGCCTCGATGCGTAAGCGATGACCTTCCCACCCTACATGAGCACACAACCTAAGCCACACTTCGAAGCATCACTATAGACCTTGAAGCCCTCTTCATCGTTCGGAAGAGTAAGAATCGGAGCAGAGACTAATCTCTGTTTCAACTCCTGAAATGCTTGTTCGCAAGCCTCTGTCCAAACGAATCGGACCTCCTTCTGCAGAAGACTAGACATCGGCCTAGCTATCTTGGAGAAGTCCTGGACGAATCGTCGATAGTATCCGGCCAAGCCTAGAAAACTACGAACTTCCGCCACATTTCTCGGGCTACTCCAGTCAACTACAGCCTTAATCTTAGCTGGGTCTACCATAATGCCTTCTTTGTTGATCACATGACCTAGGAAGGCTACTTCGCGAAGCCAGAACTCACACTTGGAGAGTTTCGCGAACCACTTATGACTCCTCAATATCTCGAGTACCATCCGGAGATGTTCCGTATGCTCAGACTCATCTCTAGAATAGATCAAGATATCATCTATAAATACTACGACGCACTTGTCGAGTAAGTGGTGAAACGTCCGGTTCATCTGGTCCATGAACACGGCTGGCGCATTAGTGAGGCCAAAGGGCATCACCTCAAACTCGTAATGGCCGTATCGAGTACGAAAAGCAGTCTTCGGAATGTCTTCTTTCTTGACTGGAATCTGATGATATCCAGACCGAAGATCTATCTTCGAAAACACTCCTGCTCCTCGCAACTGATCGAACAGGTCCTCAATCCTAGGCAATGGGTACTTACTCTTGATAGTTACCCGATTCAACTCTCGGTAGTCTATGCACAGGCGCATACTACCATCTTTCTTCTTCACGAAGAGCACAGGAGAACCCCACGGAGAAACACTTGGCCTAATGAAGCCCTTATCGATCAAATCCTGGAGTTGTGTCTTTAACTCCAATAACTCAGATGGTGCCATTCGGTATGGTGCCTTCGAGATCGGCGCTGTCCCGGGTACTAAGTCGATATGAAACTCGACATCGCGCTCAGGTGGAACGCCTGGTAGCTCATCAGGAAATACGTCTCTGAAATCCCTCGCTACAGGTATATCGTCCAACAGAGACTCATCAGTCAAATCTCGTACTTGACAAAGATACACCATATCGCCCTTCTGGCGATGTTTCCTCATTTTCAAGGCTGAGATTACCTTTACTCCTTTCTTAAGGACGAACCCAGAGTAGGTAACTCGGTTTCCTTGAGATCCTCGGAATGTCACTGACTGATCTCGGCAACGAATGATCGCTCAATACCTCGATAGCCAGTCCATACCAAGTATTACGTCGAACTCCATCAGCGGAAACTCCTTCAGATCGGCCGTCGCTTGCTCCCCAGCTATCACGATAGGCACTCCTCGGAACTCGCACTGACAAGTAAAATCCTCTCCTGAAGGGAGCGTAATAACTGAACTAATAGGAAGGCTGCCTCGAAGATTAGACCTCGAGACAAAACTACTAGCCACAAAAGAAAGAGTAGCACCAGAATCAAATAGAACTAAAGCTATCACACCAGAGATAAGAAATCTACCTGATACGACGTCAGGCTGAACCTCGGCCTCCGCCTCGGTCATACAGTAGACTCGGTTCTTCACCGGAGTCTTCGTCGGTGCTGGAAGCTCCTTAACCTCAGAATCTGGCTTCCTCTCGGGGCATGTCGATGCCTTATGGCCTACCTTCCCGCAAGTAAAACAAGTGATCGGAGAACCGTCGCACTTCTTCCCTGGGTGGAAGTCTCGGCCGCAACCTCTACACTTCGAGCCATCACTACCCTTATGCGAACTCGGAGTCGAAGGGGTACTGCTAGATGTGCCAAACCGGGGCTTCTTAAACGAAGCTGTAGTCGTCGGAACTGGAGCTCTCTTCTTGCTCGAATCCTCCTCGGTAATCGATGCCTGTATCTCGAGTGCTACCTCGTAGCCCTGCTGGAACGTCGTCGCTCCACTGCTGATCACGTGAACTCGGATCCTCGGATCTAGCTTTTTGATGTAGCGCTTGACCCGATCCTTCTCTGACGGAACCACAGATGTAGCGAACCTCGACAACTCCGTAAATCGGTCGGTGTACGCCTGGACAGACATCTTACCCTGTGCAAGAGTAAGAAACTCCTCCTGTTTCTGCCACCGCAACTCGTCGGGGTAGAAACGCTCCTGGACCTTATCGATAAAGTCGGTCCAAGTCATCGCATGCAACGGCTGGTACGCGTCCTTCGCTAACGTCCACCAGTTATCAGCCTCTCCACGTAAGTAATATGCGGCGATCTGCACCCTCTCGTGATCGGGACAAAACGTCGCGTCGAAGAGCTTCCCCATCTCGCGGATCCAGCTCTCCAAAGTAGTGGGGTCAGCAACCCCGTCGTAAGTCAGAGGTCGATGACGTGCGATATGATCGAACGTCGACTGCGTACTCGGCGGATGACGACTATGATGTGCCAACGTAAGGATCGCCTCCTCGAGTGCTCGCAACCTCTGTCGTCCAGTACTTAACCGGCGAGGTGTAGACATGCTGCCACGCATCACAACAAAAGACATAACAAAAATACAATGTTAGTCAATCACCCCACCAAAGTCAGGTAATCAAAATAAAGGAAGAAAAGAAATAGAAAAGGTCTTATCCCGGTCTTTCTACCCAACTCTTCTCCCTTTACTTAACCTAGAATTTGGTTGATCACTCGGGAATCATACAGCTCTCAACTCCCGGGTTTAACTCCAATCCTAAAAAAACTTCACTTAAAACCTATTTGGCTCTGATACCAACTGTAACGACCCGACTCGCTTAAATCGGCGCGGAAGAAACCGACGAGTCGAGTAGTTAGAAACTACAACTCAAATTACTTAAGAATTAAAAACTAATTCCTCAATTATTATTATTAAACCATAAGAGTACAAATACCCACAAGTTTGTACATAACTAGTCCAAAAGTCAAACTAGAAATACAAAAAATACGAGTAACTCCAACCACACGTCAGAGTCTAAAAATAACGTATGAAAGTCCATACAATAGTCTAATACTATCTAAAAATAACAGTAATAGAAAATACAACCAACAATAGCAATAAACGTCGCTCGCCCAACCCAAAGCTAAGCAAGAGTATCATCATCAGAAATACCTGAAAAATATACAACAGTCCACCATCAGTGGCGAGTAACATAACTGACTCACCCTAATGGGAATACACATGCACATAGCATAAATCAAATAGACAACATCAAGTCAATACAACAAAGTGCAAGATCAACCCAAACGTGAACTCGACTCAAACCAACCTAATCAACTATCTTTGGCGCAATCAATCATATTCTAGACCGGACTGTGCTCGTACGAACGCATCTTACGCATTCGAACTTTCTACTATGCTCGGATTTGAGAATCTTACTCCCAAACCCCATGAAACCAATCTTACTGGAAATCCATGTCCCGTGAAACCAATCTTACTGGAAATTCACAAAGATCACATAGTATGACTCTAACTATCCCAATACCTCGGATGGAATAGGGGCAACGTCTTAACCCAAATACAATGAATCTTACTCAAAGTATCAGGCGTCTAAAAATGAAATCAAGCTAATCTTTAATTAAATATTTTAATCATCTTAATCATATTATTCATTTAATTATCTCAACTTAACTAAATCAAGTTCAAGAATTCGCCTCTAGCCTTGATTCTTGAAGATAACTAGTTTAAACATCGAAGTTATTCTCAAGAACTGCCTCTAGCCTTAATCTTGAGTCTAACCAATCATAATCCAACATTCTTTACTCATTCTTTAATCATATTAGACACTTTCTTTAACTTTCTTTATCATTTAAACCATTCTCTTTAACTTTCAAGATTCATCCAAGAACTCATAAAGAACTTAAAGAACTCATAAAGAACTCATAAAGAACTCATTCAAGATTCAAGATCTTCAATCAAAAACTCAATCAAGATTCAAGAACTCAATCAAGAACTCATACAAACCCAAATCATCACACGCATAACCACATGAATCACACGAAAATTCCACTTCAACTTATCCAAAATTCATCAAACTTTAACATAATTATCATGATCATATTACAACATATATTCAATCATAAAATCATGAAAAATCATCATCAAAACACCATATAAACACACCAAAATCAGATTATAAAATCATACATAAAATCATGGATATTCATCAACAATCAACCCAAACATGCATTTAATTCATACTAGAAACATAGTATACCAAAAAGGTTGAGAGAGTATGTTACCTTATTGAAGATTACACACAAATTCAACACAAATATGCAACCCGAAACTAGACACACACACGGGCACACACACGGCACAAGCACGAACAACACGGCACACTTGCACGGACTGCACCCACATGAGCACACACACGGCCTGCTGCACACGGCACCACCACGAGCACCTCTGCCCAGTCAGCACGGCCACCACTGCTGCCCCACTGCACGGCTGCACTTGCACGGCACCACCACACTGCACACACGGCCTGCACGGCTTCACCACACGGCTGCCACCACACGAACCCCACCCTTGCACGGTCTTCAACACGGCACACAACCACGAACCCACACACGAACACGATCAAACCAAACCCGAACCAACGATCTTGATTGAAATAATTGGGTTTAGATTGTGTTTGGACACTTAAAGATCAATGAACTTTGAATCTTTAAGTTTTGGGCTAAGAAAAATGATGAACAATGCTCACAAATGGCGTGAGGCAAGGAGGAAGTGGAGGGAGTTTTGGTGATTGAACTTTGATGGTAAGTGCATTAGATGCCAAATGAGCAAAATGAGGTTTAAGCCTTACTAACTCACCTATATATAGAGTTAGTTAAGGTGTGAACACAAGGCAAGTGGCAAGCCTTGCCATGCCACTAGGAAAACCGGCCAACAAGGGAAAATGGGCCTAAAATGGGCTCTCGTGATCAATTGGGCCAATTTGCGAAAACCGCATAATTAATCATGCATAAATCAATTTAGCCCAAAATATTAAATAACTAATTAGAAAATTAAATAAAAATTCTAACTGGACAAAATAGCTAATAACCTGGACCAAATGATGACTCACCTGGACATTCTTCTGTGCTATGGAACTGGATAAAACTAACAAAGAACACACTATTAAGCTACTGTAAAGAAATTGACATAGGCCTAGCAAATTAATTGGTTCTTGTATGTGTCGGATCTAAGGTTGAAAGATTAAACCCAGTTCAATCCTTTTAATAAATCGGTTATGTTGTGGGACTCTTGGATTGAGCTGCTAGTAGCGATGGGGACAGTACATCCGACAACTTCAGCAATATGCCATTCTAGGTAGGGCTCTCAGTTTGTTTAGGAACTGTTGGTTTAACTGTTAACCTAACGTGAACTGAACTGAATGAATTGAACTGAAATGAACCAATAACCAAATGACTGATAACTGAAAGTCCAACTGAAACAAAATGAACTGCACTCAACTGAACTGAAACTGAACTGAATCATGAACTGAAATCAACTGAAATGAAAAGGTTGACTACATAAAACTGTTTTTAACTGACCATAACTGAATCATAAGTGAACTGATATTAACTGTAACCTATATGGTTTTGCTAGTTAATTGAATTGTTTTTAACTGTTGATCAACTGAACCGAAATGACTTATAAAATATTTGATTTTGTTAGTTAACAGAACTGCAATTAACTATTGACCAACTAAACCAAATTGACTTATAAATAGTTTTAAGTTGTTGCTTGATTGAACCAAATTGAGCCACAAAAAGCTGTTTTAAACCGTTGGTTAACTGAAACCGCTCTACACTAAACTGAAATTAGGCAAAATCTATTTGTATCAAATTAAACTTTATTTAATAAAATTGTTCTTTTCACAAAACGATTATTTATAATATATTATTAAATAAAATTTTTCTTTTCATATATAGATTATTGATTATTCAAATCAATTTTATTTAGCATATTAATAATTTAAAATTAATTGATGTTTTCAACCATACCCATTTCAAAAGTGTTGGTCGGATTATAGATGCCTTCTTCAAATGACATGGAAGTATTCATTATTATAAGGTACTAATTTAATTAAATTGATTAATATATGAATTGATAAATAATAAATAACTTCAATGTGCATGTAATGACCCTGATTTTATTGGTATTTTTGGCGATATTTACGTGTATTTATGTGTATTTGTGTGTTAGTTCAAATTTATTGTTGAACTATTTATTTTATTTTATGTGAATAATTTCGATTTAATTCGAATTATTTTATTTGCAGTTGTTATTATTTATTTTAATTATTATTTAATTAATTAGAATTTTTATTTAATTTTCTAATTAGTTATTTAATATTTTGTGCTAAATTGATTTATGCAAGATTAATTATGCGGTTTTTGCAAATTAGCCCAATTGATCACGAAAGCCCATTTTAGGCCCATAATCCCTCCCTTTGGCCGGTTTTTACTCAAGCATGGCAAGGCTTGCCACTTGCTTAGTTTTCACACTTAACCAACTTCTATAAATAGAAGGGGTTAGTGAGCCTTAGGATCATTTTGTTCATTTGCCATCCTAAAGCACTTGCCATCAAGTTTAATCACCAAAATTTTCCCTCCACTTCCTCCTTTGCCTCACGCCGTTATTGGGCAATTGAAACCCATCAATTGTTCATCATTTTTCCTAGCCCAAAACTTAAAGATTCAAAGTCTATTGATCTTTAAGTGTTCAAACACAAACCTAAACACAATTAATTCATCCAAGATCTCTAGTTCGGGTTGGTTTTGGGTTCGAGTTCGTGTGCACGTGTGGGGTTCGTGTGGTGTTGGTGTTCGAACTGTGCAGCAGGCCGTGTGGTGGACCGTGCAGAAGGTGGTGTTCGTGCTCGTGGTTGTGCAGCAGGCCGTGTGGTGAAGCCGTGCGTGCAGTGGTTCGTGGTGCTCGTGCTGTGGTGCCGTGTTGAAGACGTGGTGCTCGTGTGTGTGTGCCGTGTCTAGAGCCCGTGGTTGTCGTGTTTTCCGGACTGCATTTTTTTGTATTGATTTTGTGTGTTATCTTCAATAAGGTAACATGCTTTCTCAACCTTTTTGGTATACTATGTTTATAGTATAAATTAAATGCATGTTTGGGTTGTTTGATGATGAATATCCATGATTTTATGTATGGTTTATATTCTGATTTTTATGAGGATTATATGATGTTTTGGTAATGGTTTTCATGATTTTATGATTGATTATAAGTTGTTTTATGATCATGAATATTGTGTTAAAGTTTGATGAATTTTGGATAATTGGAAGGATGATTTCGTGTGAATTATTGATGGTGTTATGCGTGTGATGTTGTATGGGTTTGAATGAGTTCTTGATTGAGTTCTTGAATCTTGATTGAGTTCTTGATTGAAAATATTGGATCTTGAATGATTTCTTTATGAGTTCTTTTTGAGTTGTATGAGTTCTTTAAGAGTTCTTGATGAGTCTTTATGAGCTCTTGATCGAATCTTGAAAGTTAAAGAAAATGGTTTAAAAGTTAAAGAAAGTTAAAGATTGAGTCTAAATTGATTAAAGAATGGAATTTAAATGATGGATTTTGGTTGGTTAGACTCAAGATTAAGGCGCAAAGGCAATCTTGAGTATAACTTCGATGTTTAACTAGTTATTTTCAAGAATCAAGGCGCAAAGGCAATTCTTGAAATTAATTTAGTTATGAATGAGTTGAATATGATGATAAAATGATTAATTAATAATTAGCTTGATTTCTTTTCTAGACACCTAAAACTTAGAGTAAGATTCTTTGTTTTTGGGTTAAGACGTTGCCCCTATTCCATCTGCGGTATTGGGATAGTTGGAGTCATACTATGTTATCCTTTGAATTTTCAGTAAGATTGGTTTCACGGGACATGGATTTCCAGTAAGATTGGTTTCATGGGGTTTGGGAGTAAGATTCTCAAATCCGAGCATAGTAGAAAGTTCGATCGCGTAAGATGCGTTCGTACGAGCACAGTCCGGTCTAGAATATGAATGATTGCACCAAAGTTAGTTGGTTAGGTTGTTTGAGTCGAGTACACGGTTTTGGGTTGTTCTCGTACTTTGATTATTGATGTTGATTATTTGGTTTATACTATGTTCATGTGTATTCCCATTAGGGTGAGTCAGTTATGTTACTCGCCACTGATGGTGGACTATTGTTTGTTTTTCAGGTATTTCTGATGACGATACTCTTGCTTAGCTTTGGGTTGGGCGAGCGACGTTATTGTTTCTGTTATTTGATGTATTTCCTATTTTTCGTCGTTTATAGATAGTAATGGTATTGTATAGACTTTATACGTTATTGTTGGACTCTTTATACGTTGTTTTAGACTCTGACGTGTGATTGGAGTTACTCGTATTCTAGTATTTCTAATTCGACTTTTGGACTAGTATGTACAAACTTGTGGGTATTTGTACGTTTTTGGTTGATTAATGATAATTTTCGAGGAATTAGTTTAATTTCTTAAGTATTTTGGGTTGTAGTTTATAACTATTCGACTCGTCGGTTTCTTCCGCGCCGATTTAAGCGAGTCGGGTCGTTACAGTGCACCTCAACTAAATTATCCCATTGTGACGCAAAATAATTCAACGGCTAAAACGAATACGATCGGATCATATTATTTAGAGAAAAAAAACGTGAGAAAACTCGGGTAAAACCCATTAATACTCAATATCTACCTCAACCAAAACCGTTACAGATTTCCTTACAAAACTGAAAATAAACATAATTTAACTGAATATAATCATTTACAATAGACTGATAATAACCGAAATCTTATGGATATAACCTTATTTTTCCATATCATAAACTGAATGCATCTAAAAACGATATATCAACCGTTCACAATGAACTAACAACAACTGAAATAGCACGGGTAAAACCGAAGAACAACCATAACGTAAACTAAATACAATGGGAATTATTATATCAACCGTTCATCGCAATGAACTGATAACAACTGAAATCGTATGGGTAAAACCGAAGATCAACCATAACGTAAACTGAATACAATCGGAACTGTTATATAAACCGTTCACAATGAACTGATAACAACTGAAATTGTATGTGTAATACCCCACATTTTCACTTCTTTTAAAAAGTAACGATTTTTGTGATTTAAATAATAAAAACATTATTTATTCATTTTCGATATCTAAATTTTGAAATAAATATTTGAAATGAGTTTTGGGCGCCAAGTTATTTTTTTGGAGAAAGGATTCTACTTTACATTATTAATCTATTTTCGTTTTCAATAATAAAATTATCTATTTTTGAAATATGTTAATTTATTCGATAAATTTCTACCTACCGATTTATTTTCACTAATTAGTTTCCAAATATATATAAGTATTTAGTTTGAAAGTCCTTGGAATGTAATACCCTTAAATTTACGTGCTTTATTTACGTGAATATATTCTTGTGTATTTTAATTATTTAATTGTTTACTTTTATATGTTTTCTTTACTTAATTTTAATATTTAAACTAATCATAAATATATGTATCTAAAATGAAATTTTTGTTATAACTTTCATGATTTGAAATAAGTATAATTATTATTTTTCAATAATATATATGTATATAAATTTATTTTCTATTTCGACCATAATTATTTATTTTGTCGTCGTAACTTCGAAACTAGCGTTTTTGAGCATGTACATTGAGGAATTGGACCGACCAAAACTTGTAACAAGGTACAAGTGGTGGTCGGCCATTATAAGAAGCAGGATGGCATTTTGCAACTCTTGGTTTGCCCACAATTGTCATAAACACCTCCATAAACACCTTACTTATGGCCATAAATCTTCAACTTATTTCTGCCCCTTTTCACCTCCCTTTGGCCAGCTATTTATACAGCCATTTGACTGATTATTTTCACTTCATTCTCCTCATTTCATCATACTCTCAATACTCCATAGTACTCTCTTGGTGTTGGGCATAGTTTGGGCAATTCTTGAATCATTTTGGTGCAATTTCGTGTGGATTTTTCCTTATCTCCTATTAGGGTAACTAACTTTAATTTCCAACCTAGAAATCATATAGTTTTGCATTATATTTTAGGGTTAAAATCATGTTAAAAAGGATTAAAACAAACTAGGATGAATTTTGGTTAATTTATGCCTTGTTTTCGAATTGTAGTATGAATTCATATAAAATGGATATCCTGATTTTCGTGGCCTATAATGAATTCCAAAAATTATTCTCGTGTATTTTTATGTGAAATTTCATGATTTATTATTTTTGGTATTATATGCATGATTTTATTAGTTATGATGATTGTTTTGAGAAATTTTGGTACATCTTATTTCATGAGTTTTCGTGTGATATGAGTGACTATATAATATGGTTTTTCATGTTTGTAGGCCTAGAATAATGGGTTATGATTTATATTGGTGATTTATTTATTGATTGATTGTAAAAATTGTCTTATGAGTTGCTTGGCGAATTTCGCTTTAGTCCAATTTCTAGGCGAAATGCTGCCCAAATTTTTAGTGATATCATGTTATATATTTAGCCTTAATATATTCTACTTTTATGGGTTAATATCGTGATTTTTAAGGTTATTCATGGTTAGTTGTTGAATTGATGAATTTAGGAATTATTGAAGTACTTTAGTAACTTGTAACAATTTTTGTATAACTATTTTTCTGGAGTGGTGCTGCTGGCCCTGTGGTATGTGGTGGTGTATGACATGTTTTTAATTTTATTTTGGGCTTAAATTATGCTTGGTTATGTCTTTGATGAATTATAGAATTATTTGTGCAAGTTGATTAATTTTGAATACGCTTTGATGATGATATTTGATGTTGGTTAATTCTGGACAGCAATTTTGTGTGATCTAAAATGATGTATTATTGAAGTATTTTGACCCTTAATCATATTTTAAATGGTTACTAATTAATGGGAATTGTTTGGGTACAAGTTTGGTTGGAATTGATAATTTTAAGATGAGTTTGTCTAAGTTAATTGTTGCTTATTTTGAGTGTGTAAATGATTAATATTTTATTTTGGAATTTAAATTTGAATAAGTATTGGGCACATGTTAGTTGTGGGTGGATAATGGAAGTTGTAATTTTGGGTTTATCAGTAAATAAAGTGGGATTTGGAATGAGTATATAAGAACGATGTATTTTATCATACATGTGTCTAGGAGGTTATTTATAATTGTTAGTTGGAGCCATTGGGCTGCGGAATTCAATGGTTAGATCAGTTACGTTTCTTGGGCTGCGCAATCCAAGAACAATATTTATTTACCTGGGTTAATTGTTGTCATCCGGGAGTTCGGGAGGTGTAAGACCATATTTTGGGCGTCCATCCGGCACGGGGAGATTTGGCCAATCTTAGACACAATCGACTTCGTGTTGAGTGTTGGTAGTGTAAGTCCATATTTTGGGCATTTACCTGACAAACCTTAGGAAGTGGTACTGCGGGATACCACTAGCGATCGTTCCATCTACAATTACAATTGCCTGTGTCTATCGTTGGTAGTGTAAGTCCATATTTTGGGCATCTACTTAACGTACTTTAGGAGTGGTACTGTGGGATACCACTAGTGGTCATTCTGTCTTCAGTATGTGAATTGATTTGGGGAGTTAGGGATTTAATTGTGTTCATAACACTTATCTGTGAATGTGGGTTCTTTTGTGTTATAATAGTTTTATTGAGACGTTATTGGTTTTCTTATATTTTGGATGCAGTATATGTTTGTTGTGGTGTTGTATTGTACTAACTGGTTCTGCAGGTGGGTTATGGACGAGGTTATGGTAAGTGGTGGTTGTTTGCATTGAATGACTTGAATGCTTCCTGTTATTTATGGATAATGATTTTGACTCCCTGATCTATGATTCTGGACTTGTGTTTTCTATGTTGGGGAGAACTGTTAGTTACTCGCCACTGACAGTGGAGTTGTATTCATTTTTCAGATGCTGATTGACAGCAGGATTGTAACGGTTTGGGCGGTGTGTGTGAGGATTGATATTAGGGATCCTTTCCATTAGTTTAGCCATCCTAGTTTCTATGGCATGGCCAGAGTTCCTTACTTTATGATTTCTGTTTAAGTAGTTTTGATTTCTAGACTTATGTATAGGTAACATCTCGTACTTTGGACTTGTAATGGTATTGGACTTTCTTTAATCGGACTTTATTAATTTCTTTTGGGTTATGTTTTCTTAGAACTTAAGTGGCATTCCCTTCCGGTGCCCTATCTTCCGATTGTATCCTCTGTTTTTAAGGACGGGGTGTTACAATATGGGTAAAACCGAAGATCAGTCATAACGGAACTGGTTTGAACTGAAAATAAAAATAACTACAATGTGTTGGAACTGAAACTGATAAAGTTAAAACAAAATTGGTTATTTTGGGAAAGACCAAGTGAAGTCAACTGAACTGAAGTCAACCAAACCGCTTGGGTCAAATCATAACTGAATTGATTAACTGAACTGACAACCCTAATTCTAGGACCATTGGCGGTGCTGCAGTAGTCATTGGTGGTGTTGCGTTCATTGACGATGTCATCCGCGCATTGACACCATTGTTTGTTGAAGTTATTTAGAGTATTAGAATATACTCAAGTTCATTTAATTAATTTGTGTGGACACGGTGTAATGAATTAATTAAATAATGTTTATTCGACGCGTGTTTTCTGGACTAATATTATATCCTAAAGTATATAATTTGGCAAAAATATGACTAAGTATGGAAACCTTGATTCCATTTCAATGTGTCGCGGACAGAGGCTTTGGAGTGCCCGCGCCTTGCCCGCAACAACGCAAACAAGCTAACACGGAGAACCAGCATCGCACCCGCGCTAAATCTAGGTCGCGCCCGCGCCGTACCCTAGGTCACGCCCGCGCGCCCGCGATGTGTCTTCGTGTTGCGCCCGCGATAATTCGTCAGTTGTTTGTTCGTTGCGGTTTTCTTAGTCAAAGCATGATCTTGAGTATTGGGCTTATGTTGTACATGTGTATGGTCATGTTGTGGCTATAAGTTGAGTGCTAAATCAGAATTGAAAATATAAGCTTTCATTCTATTTTCCTATTGCAAAAGCTCTCTAAGTATTCATATTCAAGTTCTCTCAAAATACATCATTTCATTGGATGATACTCAAAGATAGCTTGAGTCTCATTGTTCTTCGTTGTATCTCAAAAGTTGATTTCGTGATACCCGGGCTTTCATAGGGTCGAAATACTACTTTTAGGAAAGTGATTACATGCATTGAAGATTTGTATATTTTGTTCATACATCTTTGATATCCACACAAATCCTAAATTCCCCAACATTGTTGCTATTGTTGAAGCGAGTGTTTTGCTGCCATTGTTGTTGATGAAGAGTTTCTGAGATTTTTTCCTTTTTAGTTTTTAAAGAGATAATTTGTATGGGTCAGCCGTTTTGACAGCAACATTAGGTCGTCAGACGGTCTAATTAATCCAATACTTTTCACTATTTAAATATGATAATTTGGAAGTAACTAGGCCTTAAATCGGGCCGTTTAGAAGTCATTCGGCCCAGATTTGGTCGACACATGCATCTAAAGGCCGACGAAGATAAGGAATCATCATAAATGCGTGCGGTGAGATTCGAATCGAATACTTAAAGCTTTGGGGTTCGCAAAACTTAACTAGAACTCACACCTCAATAATAAACCTGTCTAATACACAATATGCATACAAATATACGATTAGCTTTGTTACGTGCAAGATTGAATAAATTCCGAGGAGAAGTGGTTGGTTCATTGGAACACATCACACCTTGCGACTTCGGGGTCATGAGGTCGATTCTCGTATGCGCAATTCCAGATCGATTTATTTTGAGATAAGAGCCGTACACTTGGCCCAATGTACCTTAAAATTGATTGTATGATTTGTACCAATTCAATTGCATGTATAATTACACGGCTACACCTGTACTCCGCTTCACCGCCCACACTCAAGTGACATAACACACATTTTTTTTTTGTTTTTTTATTTTTTTTTTTATGTTTCCTGTTTGGCCTTAGTTTAGTATGTGTATGTTCATTTCAATTTTCGCCAGGAAAACGTGCATCTATTTTTGGTTTTGGGAATGTCTCGTGAGTTAAACGTATTCTTTGTAAGCAATGCAAAGAAGCAACGAACGTATGGCTTTTATTCCAATGATTTTTGCGTTTTTCAAATCATCAATCTTTTTATGAACCAAACAACGCCAGAAAATGAGACTACATGTGAGCTTATCCATATTTAATTTGGTGGTGCGGTGTTTTGAACTTCTATACTATGCACTTATGTGCGCATAGAATGACTCGCATATAATTTTATATTTACTCATTTAATATATATAGTTTTGCTCTTGAAATTATTTCAGATTGCACATTTAGCTTTTCTATGTTGCTCATTTTTTAAAATTATTTTAAATTAGCAAAATACATATTAAATGAGCAGTGGCGGAGCTAGAATTTTTTTATTGCGGTGGCCAAAATTAATATTACACTAAGTAATAGAATTGTATAGTGCAAAAAATGTTAAAAATGTTACTAGTGAGTATCGAACCCTAGTCTAAGGGAATATAAACAATCAATCAAACCAATTGAACTACTATATTTTTAATGTTTAGGACCTGGGTATATAGTTGGATACAAATTTTATGCTATTTAAGGACTTAAAGCTCTTCCATTTGATTTACTAGCGCCTAATGTCCATCCTGGAGACTTCATGTCATCCAAAGACCTTGAAAAACCATATTTTTATTCACGGCTCTCACAAAGTATACAAGAGTGATAGGTTTCAGCTCAAGGGGCCATTTCAGTGGTGGTTTTATTTTCACCTTCTAGCCAAAAGGTCTTATAGGAGAATCCTTATGAGTTTTAGGCAATTCTAGTAAATTTTTTGTCTGCTCTAATTTTGGACCTTAAGGTGTTTTGGGTATTATGATATGATGACATCAAAAAACTCCGCATCATCTAGATATTCGTCTAAGGGCTACTCATCACCCTAGGGCCTCTCCACAATATTTTTGGATTTTTTTTTTGTAGTTTTTGGACCATAAGAATTTTAAAAGTGTGGATTATAGTATTCAATTTCGACTCCTTAGGTGCTACTTCAATCGACTCAGTTTTCACACATTCTTTTGTCCTTTCCCCTCGATGACACCGGGAGGCTTGTTTTCCATTTTTATTTTCTGTAACGAAGTTTTATGTTTTTCCGAATGATTCTTCCATTTTAAGATCTTATGTAGTTTTGTACCTTACACCATCATATGAATCTGAGTGTGCAATTTTTCTCTAGGGACTCTGTTGTCCAAGAACCCGGACACAACGATTCAGATTTTTTTTATAATCAAAGAACCCAAAAGGCGTGGATTATTATTTCTCCCTCTTTACAAAGAAAACCATCAATTTCAATCCTCATAATTGGTAGTAAAATAAAAGACAACGAGTAAAAGGATATATGCATGATGTGCCATTGTGCCCATTTTAACAAGAAAATTAAATGATGTGTTTGCTTGTACAAAATGACAACTTGTTGATTACTCAAAATGGTTAATAAATGAGACTTGTACTCAATGAAAACCTATCTTAGCCCATTAAATGGAGGAGTATAGCATAATGGAAGTCTGCCCACACATATGCCCATATAACTAATTCATGTGTATAAATTTGGACTAATAAATTAAAGTTGCATATATATATATATATAACTTAAAGCATTTTGTTGGATAAAATTGAAGGTTTTGCAATGTCTCGTTCATCTTGTTTTGTGTCATGTCTTGTTTATTGCTTGCTCTTTATTATTGGTGGTATTCAAGTTCAAGCATGGAGCAAAGAGGGTCACGTCATCACCTGTAGAATTGCTCAGGTTCTTTTTGCTACATACTAATACTCTAATTTTGCATGATTTTGGTGATGTGTAAAATTTGTATGCCAAATTAAGTGACATTTTAGTGTAATTAGGAGACATGTGATGGGTTAATATGTCTTTTTAGATATGGATATAGGGGTAATTTGGGATTTAGAGGTCAAATCTTTTGTAAGATTGATTGCGTGACATGAATATTTTTCACTAAACAATTGTAACTTTCTGCCATACAAGCACAAATTTTTATGCAACTATTCATTGGTTACTTACAAAATTATAGATTTGTGGTCAAAAAGTTAAAAAAATTTAGTTAAGAGTTTTGTCAGTTTATCAATGATTTGAAGTGAGATTTTGTGTTGGGAATTTCAAAGGAAGGGGGGGGGGGGTATTTTAGGATTTTATTTTCATTGTAAATTTTTATAATCAATGTTTTGGAGGATTGATATGTATTGTTTGCAAATCAATGAGAATAATTAGGAAGCCCTCTATTTTCATTGCCTTAACTGTTGGTGTTGAACAAGGATGGTAGACATTCTTGCAATAATTGAATTAGTAGCTTGTTGGTGTTGAACAAGGATGATGATGATGATTGACCCTCCAAGGCGTGGAAATACACTTTCCTACTAATTCAATTCGCCCCTTATAGATTACCGGGTTACCAAGAATGATTAGTGAGATACAACGGAGAACGAAACCTTATATTCAAGTGATATCAAGAATATAAGAACAAAAGGAATTTGTGTTTGTTTTGTGTTTAAGGACACTTCACAAAATTAGCTAGAGATTATAAAGTGTATGTTAACAAGTTGAAGTGAGTATAAGAATTTCTGATTTCTTGTGTGTACTCAACAATGAACTAAGCCCTCTATTTATAGGCCAAGAATGAAGAGCAATCAGCTTCAAAACTGATTGAACTCCCTCATTCAAACCTCATAAAATCAATTTTAATGGAGTTTAATGTGCATTAAACTCTCATGAAGATTCCATGCTACTATGCAAGCCTTCAACCTTCTGATTTTAATCCCTCAGTATACTGATTTAAGTCAGTAATGAAGTCATTAAACATGCATAAACACGCTTGAAGCATCCAAGGCAAAGTATCCGAGAATTCGGAAAATTGCACGAATTCTTCCAGTAGAAAGTCGCGAGCCGCGAAGAGCCGTCGCGAGTCGCGACCCTGGGCTCTCGAGTCACGACTTGGCTCTGTCGTGGGCTCATGACTTTGGCTACTTCCAGAAACTTTTTGCGAGTCGTGAGGTAGCCTTACGACTCGCAAGGTACCTCTAGACTCGATGTTTCTATTTGCCTTATACCCTTAGATCATTGTTCAAGCCCATTTAGTCATAAATGTTCCAACATTAACTACCTCATTTTTATAATCTCAATGTTGTAAATTTAGGAGCTGAGATTGAAGTAGCTACCAATAGTATATACGAATTAGAAGTATATAGTAACCCTTTTTTTTTTTTACTTGCTAATAACATAAGAGGAAATATAATAATATGAGATGTCATTAGATTAATCTTGTAGTATTATTGAACATCAATTTTTAAAAATTTTGATTAGTATGCATATAGATATTTACAGGATATTGGCAGTACAAATATCGTCATGTACAGGACTGTGAAAAGCAATACTTCTTCCTTTGATCTTAAATAATTGTAACACGTGCTTTGACGAAAAAGCTCTCTAATTTTTTTGTCAAAGTGTTGCAATTATTTAGAATAAGAGGAATTGGTACATTAAAAATATATATTCAGGGATTATAGACTTAATTACTTAGATATTTTGAAATTGTCATAAACCCAATTTATATATCATATACTCATATTTAACGAACTTAGTTAATTCTCTCTCTTCTTCGTACTTAATTAATAACCAACTTCCAAATATCTTGAGGATGTTATAACGTGTGATGTAAATCAAAGGGTGGTAGGGTGGTACTTACTAAAGTTGGAAAATTCTGTTTTAAGTTACTTTTGGAAGACATTTTCCCTTTGTATACATCAATGAGTCATTGACATTAATTACTAAATTACTATCTCTGAGAAATATATGGGCTAATTACTAAATTATACATACTCCTAAATAATTGCAACATTTTGATGTTTTATATATATATATATATATATAAAACTAAGTACTTTTTGGTCAAACTTTCATTTTTGAACTTATTATATGTAGCTGTGCTTTGCTAACTTTTATAATCATTTGCAAAATGTGTTTCACTTTCTAGTAGTTACACATTTTTTAGTTACTAATCATTTTTCTCAATATTTATGAAAACCTAATTTAAAATTAACGAGTTGTTTAATTTATATGTTTTAAATAAACAGAATCTATTGGAAGGAGAAGCATTACATGCAGTAAAGAAGTTATTACCAGAAAATCTAGATGGCAACTTATCAGCGTTATGTGTGTGGCCTGACCAAGTTAGACACTGGTACAAATATCGTTGGACTAGCCCTCTTCACTTCATTGATACTCCCGATAATTCTTGCTCTTTTGAATATAAACGTAAGTAGTAACTTAATTTAATCACTTTAATTATATATTATCCATGATTATATTGCGCTTAATCTTTTCACATAAATAGCACCTACATTTTTTTAATATTTATTAATTTAATTAATTTAAATTAAGGAAATAAAATATGTAGGTAATTGTTACTAAATGATAATTTGTATTTATTTTGTTTGATTTAAATTAGGGGATTGTCGTGATCAACATGGTGTTAAGGATATGTGTGTTGCTGGTGCTATCCAAAATTTTACTTCTCAACTTCAGCATTACCGCGAAGGAACTTCTGATCGACGATGTAAGATCTTTGTAATCTTATTTTTTATAATTTACAGTTTTGTATTACATGTTAGTGTAGTTTTTTTTTTTTTGGTTTGAAGCATAAAAAATATGAAAAGTTGTTGAAAACCATCTTATATTCTTATCTAGCCCAACTTTTGTCAAAAAAAACACATTTTTTAACAAAATTTTGTAAAAAATCACCTTTTGTCACTATATATATTAGTTGTTGACCACCAGCTTGCTGCAAGATTCCGGCGTTAACTAGCACGTGGCTCATGAAAACAACTATTTTTGCAAAATAGTGACGTGCAAGTCACGTACTAGTCAATGACGGAATCCGGCAACAAGGTGTTGGCCACTGGTCAACATCTAAACTAGTGATAAAAGATGATATTTTACAAAATTTTCTAGAAAAGACAGGTTTTTTTTGTGCAAACGATGGGCTACATATGATGGTTTTAAACAATTTTTCCTAATAAATAAATTATAAAAAGAATTTAACTTAAGATGATAGTTATAATTGCGCAATTAAATTATCTATATGCAATTAATTAATATTATTGAAAGTTATATCTCTAAATAAATCTAGCTTTTTGAAATGCAATTAGCTCGAGCTTTTGCTTATATTATCTTGCCTTTTTTTATTTCAATAAATGCAGATAATATGACAGAGGCATTGTTATTTCTGTCACATTTCATGGGAGATATTCATCAGGTTTGAAATTAATTATCCAATTCCATATTTTATATATCCAAGTAGCTTAGCAAGCTTAATCATTAATTTTCTTGCTTAGCTTAATTAACATGATTTTTAATGTAATTGTGGCTGCATTGTTAATGATCATTCTAAATTGCTAATTAACAGCCAATGCATTGCGCGCGCACAAGTGATGAAGGAGGAAATACTATCAATTTACGTTGGTTTCGGCACAAATCTAACCTTCATCATGTACGGCCAATATTTTTTTGCATTATTTTCTTTTGATTAAAATTATATTTAATTGAAATTATTGCGCTAAATTATTAAAAAATTAACATGTATTTTTTTTAAAAAAAAAAAACTTAATTAGCATGTATTTAAAAAAATATTTTTTTTTAGTAAATTGCTGATTTTTTTCATGATTAACTAAAGTTTAACTTAGCTTGGTTGATATGATATGTAGGTGTGGGATAGAGAGATAATTCTTACAGCCATGAAGGACTACTATGACAAGGACATTAATCTCTTATATAAAGACATTAAAGGAAATTTCACTGATGTATGTAAGACTATATATAATATGATTACTTGTATACATTAATTGCAATTTTTTTTGTGATTAATGTATTTTTATCATAATTATTATGAAAATTATGAATTTATGATGTAAATGGATTACTTATATTATTATTGCAGGGAATATGGTCCGACGATGTAACACATTGGACTGATTGCAACAATATTCATACATGTGTAACCAAGTAAGTATTACTATTGATTTTCTTCTAAATACATAACTTTCATATAGATTTTATTTGTATCATATATAATATTATACTCAAACTTATATATTAATATTCATTCTCTGAATTATAACGATCTAATGTGATTTAAATTTAAAGACATAATATAGTTATGTGAAATATTTTTAGATCATTTTAATGTACATGTATATTCTATTCAAATCAAAATTTATTGTTTCTATTGTCGTGTAATTAAATATATTTATTATAATTTAAATTTTGTGTTGTTCAACATATATAAAACTTATAATGTTGCTTTTAATTTGTTATGAAAGAATTGTATTATGTTTTTATCTCTTTTGACATGAACTTTTGTTTCCTTTTTGCCATAGGTATGCCACAGAGAGCATTAACATAGCTTGCAAATGGGGTTACAAAGATGCTGATCCTGGTGTAACTCTTGCAGGTAATAAGCATTTTTATCGTGTTTGCATTTATAGAACACATCGGATTAATAAATTGTCAAAGTAAAATTATTAATTGCGTAAAATCTCAAGTTTTTTGAGTATATATAGGATATATAACATAATCTTGGACCTTTACCATCAGTTTAAATTTTTGGTTGAAATGATTCTTCGACATGGTATACACCGCACTTTACAAAATGGAATTAATTAGCGTCAAGTCATGTATTGCATCCACATTTCAAGCTCAATGAGCCTTTCATGTGAGAAAGAGTGATAATGTTGGATCTCAACCAGTGGCGGAGCTAGTAATTTTTTATCACAAGGGCCAAAAATAATATCACAAAAATGTAATAAAATAGTAAAGAGCAAAAATGTAAACAATGTAGCTAGTAAACCTTAAACCCTAGTCTAGGTAATTATAAATAAGCAATCAAATTAATTGAGTTACTATATTTTTATTGTAGTGTTTATCTTCAATTAAACTTGACATATACTAAAAATTTTGTGCCAAGGAGGAGGCCAAGGCCCCCACCACCCCCCCTTGGCTCGCCCCTGATCTCAACGAACAACTTTTTGGGTTGAGAACTTGAGATAATCATTTGACATGTTAAAATAGGTTAGCAAGAGAATGATTGCTCAAATGAATTATTGGTCATCACCGAAATTCTAAGCCCCATGCGGTTCATCCGAACTTTCAGGCTTAGAGGGTGCTCCCCCTTTCTCGTGTAAAAGCGATCAGAATTCGAACACGCCACGTTTGTATCATTTATTTTTGTCAATTAAACTTTTCTCACCCCTCATATTAACTACAAGAAACAAATTTAGGTTTTATCAATGCATAATTCTGAATCATATGCTTCAATGATGAATCCATTAACAACAATTAACGATCCCAAATCGAAAAATTGATGGGAAAATAAGATCAAAGAACGTTATTCTAATAGTGTGTTTGTTTAACAGATGAGTACTTCAATTCGAGGTTGCCTTTCGTGATGAAGCGAATAGCTCAAGGAGGAGTTAGATTAGCCATGATTTTAAACAAGGTGTTCAACCACGGTCATGATGCTGATATGGTTGCAGCTACATAAGACTATAAGTTATATATATGTGCATTAACCCTAGTTAATTATGACAATCAAAATAATGAAAGTGATGTTAACGAACTAATCTTAGGTAGTGCATTAACCCTAGTTAATTATGACCATCAAAATAATGAAAGTGATCTATTACATTGATCCAAAATTAAAAAGGAAAAGCATTATTGTAGAATACTCTAGATTCATATTAGTGTATATGCAAAGTTTAAGAAAACACTTGCTTTAAGATTTTACTTCGTTCTGTAGCATATATTATTTGGAAAAACAAAAAAATGTTGTTATTGTATAATAATATGGATTCATATTAGTATAATTGTAATCTAACTCTTTGAGGATAGTGATTTTGGCACACTCAAATTTATCATGGTATAAGAGTCAGGTTCACGATATCGGCTCCTAAATGGCGTAAAAAAAAAAATCAAGTTTGCTGGGCCAAATTGAGTAGGTCCATGTGAGGGGGGTTGATAAAATAAAAAACAGTCTAAACCCACAAAATCACATGAGACAAAAGTTAAAAAAAGGATCTTACATGTGAGGGGGAGTGCTAAAGGATAGGCCTTCCTAGTTAACAACATGCAAATATTTTACATTGAAAGATTAGAGAGATGATGAGTAATATATAAGTTTGGTGGTTACTCCTCATATTACCAATTGGTTAAGGAGCCTCCTTTGGCTTGTAAGCGACCTAACTCTACTCTTCCATATTTGGTTTCCTAGGTTCGTTTCTAATATTCTATCAAATTTAACATGGTATTAGAGCTGTAAATGAGTCGACTTGGGTTGGATTCGGATTGACCCGTTAATATAAATGGGTTGAAATCTCCAACCCAAACCCAACCCATTTAGTTAAAAGGGTTGAGTTTCTCAACCCAACCCAACTTTATAAATAAATTAGTTGAGCCAATAACCCGTTTAATATTATTTTCACTTTCTTATTAGCATAAAATAAAGTTATACCACTATATGTCTATACTATTATATGAATCATAACAACAATGCACGATAGACATATATATTACAAGTCATATTGTTAATAATTTACACATAATAACACGGTAGTAATTAATAAATAACAACCTTTTGAGTTCTAATGTTTAAGATAAAAACTTTAGATTTTATGACACTACAACCACCTAATAACTCATAAATAATCTATAACATAATAAAAAAATATTAAAAAAAATGAAAGTATTATATTAGATTAATACGTCAATTAACCTTGAAATTAATTTTATTACAACATATATTTTTAATGGGTTAAGCGGATTGAAAATCGAGTTGAGAATTTCAACCCGACCCAACCCACTAAACTAAATGAGTTGGGTTGGGTCAACGCATTTAGCTAAACAAGTTGAAAAACTCAACCCAACCCAATATTATTGGGTTGAGTTCGGGTTGGGTTATTGGGTTGGGTCAGATTTTGTCAGCTTTACATGGTATCATAGCCCATGTCATGGATCTCTTCTAAATTGGGTCTTATTAAGCAACTGGACAGAGTTTGCCTCGATATAGAATGTTCATCCCCTAAGAGAATTATTTCTAATTGCCTTTCTAGTTAGCTCTAAATTCCGAGGACACTCACTAGTGAGGGGGAGTGTTGAACTCATATAGTGCACTAGTCTGTGTTCCACATCAGAAGATGAGGAGAGACTAAATTAACTTGTAAATCTATGAGTTACTCCTCCTATCAACAATTGGTTTTATAATATAACTCATCACGCTTGTGTATGTTTAGACTCTCTATTTGTTGCAGGTGCGACCCAAAACTGTATTTAACATCTTAGCAAATAATTGATGTCTATTGTTCTGCGTAATATATTGCATTTACTCTTCAATGGATTTATTTTCCCTTACTTCTTGTGTTGAATAATTAATTTGGATTGCACGACCCCATCAACATTTTCACAATGGAACTACATATTTTCTTTTAAAAAATAAAGCTTAATAGTTTTTGGGTAATGATATACATAGCCTTCCTTAGGTAAGTATTTAATATACTTTCTAAAATGATAAAAATTTGACGATGCATGTTAAAATTATGCGGTAAAATATATGTTTGATTTTACCAAAACGTACCATTTTTAGCTACTTATATATGCTAAAATATTATAAGAATAATTATCCTATATTGATATGTCCATCAGTTTATTGATGGGTACATAACTACTAGCCCAAAGGAGAAGGGGGAGTGGAAGTGCCTCAACATAATGTTGGGGGTATAAATCGAATTCACATTAATAGGGTGGGAGACGGAGGTAAGCTCCACTGAGCTATACCTACAAAGGCTATTAACTATAATAAAAGAACCAATGTTGTCTTGGTCTAGTGGTGTCAGGGGGTAGACTTGGTAGGGAGAACCACGGTTCGATCCCCCGCAAGCAGGTTGGGAGGAGTTTAAACCTTAACCCCGGGACGCGCTCCGAATCTAGATTAGCCCAAAAGGGTGAACCGGGTGGATACACCAAAAAAAAAAAAAACTATAATAAAGAATATGAAAATTTGTCTTTGCAAATGCTAACTTAATTTATGATGCCTATCTAGATATTTAGCATCTAAATTATGCCGTCTTTTATTAGTGTTTTAGAGAAACAAATTAAGTCCTAAATTTTAGGGGTGGCACACTCTAGTATCTGGCTCATTCATTTCAATCCTAAATTCCCACACCAGTCTTGGATCTTCTAATAGCGGCCAAGAGGGTACTCGGTTAATTTGTTTTTTACAATTATTTTTGAAAATCATGATTTTTCTATCGTTAGAAGTTTTAAAAAGGGTGTTGTTAAACAAAGCCTCAATTTTACTTACTAAAGGCTCTGGTTTGACTTATTTGCCCTTCCCCCTACAAACATAACATTACGCATATTCTCTCACCTCCTTTCACCCTCTCAGCTCCTGTCCAGTAATGTCGTCAACACCACCACCGTCGCAACCTAGTCCGCCACTTGAGGTAATTTTTTGTTTTTTTTTTATTAAAAAAATGAATTCAAGGATGGGGTGCATGAATTATGCACCTCAACCTAGGTGAAGGCGCATGGTCTATGGGCCTCTACCCAGGTTGAGGCGCATGATCTATGTGCCCTTACCTAGGCAGGGGTGCATGAACCATGCACCTTCACCTGGGTTGAGGCGCATAGGTCATGCGCCTCTACCTAGGTGAAGACGCATGTTTCATGCGCCCCTGGCATTATTATTATTATTATTATTATTTATGTTATTTTTTATATATATTATTATTATTTATATTATTATTTATTATTAATTATTTTTAAATAATATGTTTTATTTGTGATTGTATTTGTAGGATTATGGTGGTGATGGAATTGATTACAGTGAAAATTTTATCTCCCCGGAAGATTTTCCCACAAAGGATGTGGCAATTGCTTGGGCTAGGGATGTTGCTCGTGGGTTGAATTTTTTTTGGTGATTACCGGGCATAAGTTAATACGGCATAGCTAGAAAAAAATAATTTTCCCACAAATGATATTTTTTGCTCGTGGGTTCATGCGCCCTGGACTAGGTAGAGGCGCATAACTCACGCCCTGACCTAGGTTCAGGCGCATAACTAATGCGACTGTACCTAGGTCGGGGCGCATAACTCATGCGGCCTCACTTTCGACAAAAAAAAAAAAAAACACCTTGCTAGCCGCGGCCACTGCCGCCGCTATGGCTGCTTCATCCTCAGCGGTCATGTGCTCATTGCCTAGTCTTTGTGACATGTTTAGAGAGTGGGAGATTGAAGGTTAGAGAGATTATGGGTGTGTGAGGTGAGAGAGTATGGGTGGAGGTGAGAGAGTATGGGGCTTTGTTATGTTTGAAGGGGGAGGGGCAAATAAGTCAAAGTGATTACTTTACTAAATAAATTGGGGCTTAGTTTAGCAACTCACTTTTAAAAATCTTAGAGAAATAAAGTTCTATTGAATGAAGAAAAGTTACTTATGAATATTGAGTTTTATATTGGGTACCCCACATGTAACTATTCTATCAAGTTTGCTCAAAATAAAAAAAAAAAAAAAAAAACTATTCTATCAAGTAATGGGATTCAAAATTGGGTCAATCAGGTACTTTTGGTGGTTACTAGATCTATGAACTTAGAATTAGAACCGGTTAAATTAAAATTGCATATCTATATTATAATTTAAAAATCAATTCTAATGAGAGGCCTCCAAACCTCCAATTGCGGCCTCTCATGGAATTCCTACTAATGCACCGAGTATATTTAAATATATTTAGTCTTACATCGATCAATAAATATGAAATTTCATTTGTCTAGTGTTATTGTCATACTTTAATTTTATAATTTTTTTTTAATATATACTATTAAAAAAGTCCAATTAGTTGTGGTAATATATAATTATCATATTTGTTTAATTTTCTTTTATGAATTTTAGTTTCTTTAATTATTGTAGGTTAAAAAAGTTATGTTTATTTCTTCGTTTATTTATTTATTTTTCTGTGTGTCCTTGTAGTTTTTTTTTTTTTAAAAAAAAATTATGGGAGGTGTATGTCTTTGTAGGTTAGATAGTTATGTTTGGATTTTTTTTTTTTGTGTGGATTTTTTTTAATGCATCTTTTTATAGGTTAGATAGTTATATTTGGAAGTTTTTTTAATAAAAAAGTGATTAGTATGATGCCTCAATTGGGGGTTTGGAGGCCTTTCAATCAGATAGTCTCTTAAATTGTAATATAGATATTTTTAATGATTTTTTTTTGTATATGGTCGAGAAAGTTGAATTATCAATTTTTTTAATTTTTTTGTGAGTTATATGAATTTTATTTTGTGGAAAATGTGCATAGTTCTTATTAGAGATGAAGAATGTGGAGTACATGTCAAATGTACAATTTGCCTTAAAAAAAGAATTGTTTTCACTAATTATGTATTGTTTTTATTTTATTTTTGTTTTTAGGGTTGATTATGTTTTGAAAAAAAAATGGCTATGTTAGTTTAATCATATTTAATGGTTTTTAAAAAAAAAAAAATTAAATTAGTTTATTTATGGTAGTTATTATTTTGATGAATTTTGTGTTGGTTGTTATTATTTTGACTAATTTTTTTTTGTATGTATGTATGTACGTGTGATGGTATTTTTTTTTTATTTTTTCAATTTTAGTTTTTAGGCGTGATTATGTTTTGGAAAAAAAATGGCTATAATAGTTTAGTCATATATAATGATTTTTTTTATAAAAATAAATTAGTTTATTTATGGTAGTCATTATTTTGATGAATTTTTTGTTGGTTGTTTTTATTTTGATTAATTTTTTTTGTATGTATGTATGTGTGATGGTAGTTTTTTTTTTTTATTAAGATAGTTATGATAGGTAGTTTTTTTTTTTGTTTTTTAAAAAAGGAAAAGTAAATTATATTAGGATAGATTCGATCTTAATTTGTTGAACCAATTCCAAATCCCATAGAAATTCTTATATAAACACGGGGTAAGGTGCCCCTAAAAGTAATTTTAATCTTTTTAAAATTTAAAATGAACAAAATCATATTAAATGAACAATAAAATACCTTTAGATGCACCTAACTCGATCTATGTGCAACCTGGATGCATAAAGTCCAAACCAATTCCAAATTTGGTACTAGGTGTCTAATTATTGGCTCATTCCTATCTTAATTTTGGTCCCTAGGAACTTATACTTCCGAACATTTCTTTTTCACGTGTAACAAGAGAGTGATCTATGTATGTTAATGACTAAATCTTTCGAAAAAAATTTAATACAAGAAAATATGAAACTATATATAACATGAATTAAAATTTCGTTAATTAATTTTTCGTTTACACTGTTAAATCACTTCCTTGATATGCGTGAAAAAAAAGTGTTCCATCCAAAAAAAAGGAAGTATAAATGTTAACATTGTACTGACATCTTTGGGTCATTCGGGATTATACATAATACGATATGACTCTGACTCGTTACTACTTTTAATGGCAATTTAGATCGGATCCAACTCGAAATCGATCTGATCCACAAGGAAAATCCGATTCAAATCTGTTAGTACCAAAATTTTGGCCCAAATCATTAGTGAGGAGAGGCCCAAAAGAAGATCCAAAAGCATCAGCCCAAGAAGAGGCCCAACAGAAGGTACTATGTGAAGGGCCACATGGCAAGGCACTACAAGGCCACGTGGCAGCATTATTGAATCATGTTTGATTTGAATGATGACAAACCAGTTCTCTATACTTGATGTCTATACATATTTGTGTATGAACAGGTTGAATCAAGTGAGGACTCATCAAGGTAACTTTGAAGGCCTTGAGATACTTGAAGATCAGAAGCCAAGAGCTTGGAGTTATTTATTTTTTATATTTCTAGGATGTAACGACCCGACTCGCTTAAATCGGCGCGGAAGAAACCGACGAGTCGAATAGTTATAAACTACAACTTAAAATACTTAAGAATTAAAACTAATTCCTCGAAATATTATTATTAAACCATAAAAGTACAAATACCCACACGTTTGTACAAAACTAGTCCCAAAATTCAAACTAAAAATACCGAAATACAAATAACTCCAACCATACGTCAGAGTCCAAAAATAACGTATAAAGCCTTTATAACAGTCCGATACTATCTATAAGCAACAGAAATAGAAAATACATCAAATAACAGAAACAATAACGTCGCTCGCCCAACCCAAAGCTAAGCAAGAGTATCGTCATCAGAAATACCTGAAAAACAAACAACAGTCCACCATCAGTGGCGAGTAACATAACTGACTCACCCTAATGGGAATACACATGCACATAGCATAAATCAAATAAACAACATCATTAAACAAAGTACGAGAACAACCCAAAACGCGATCTCGACTCAAACCAACTTAACCAATTATCTTTGGCGCAATCATTCATATTCTAGACCGGACTATGCTCGTACGAACGCATCTTACGCATTCGAACTTTCTACTATGTTAGGACCGGGAATCTTACTCCCAAAAATCCCATGAAACCAATCTTACTGGAAATCCATGTCCCGTGAAACCAATCTTACTGGAAATTCAAAGGATAACATAGTAAGACTCCAACTATCCCAATACCGCGGATGGAATAGGGGCAACGTCTTAACCCAAAAACAAAGAATCTTACTCTAGGTTTAGGGCGTCTAGAAAAGAAATCAAGCTAGTTATTAATTAATCATTTTATCATCATATTCAACTCAACATAACATAATTAAATTCAAGAATTGCCTTTGCGCCTTGATTCTTGAAAATAACTAGTTAAACAACGAAGTTATACTCAAGATTGCCTTTGCGCCTTGATCTTGAGTCTAACCAACCATAACCCATCATTCATTAACCATTCTTTAATCATATTAGACATAATCTTTAACTTTCCTTATCTTTTAAACCATTATCTTTAACTTTCAAGATTCAATGAAGAACTCATAAAGACTCATCAAGAACTCATAAAGAACTCAAAGAACTCATTAAAGATTCGTAAAGAACTCATTCAAGATTCAAGATCTTCAATCAAGATTCAAGAACTTCAATCAAAAACTCATCCAAACCAATTACATCACACGCATAACTCCAAAGAATCACACGAAAATCCCACTTAAACTCATCCAAAATTCATCAAACTTTAACACAATAATCATGATCATATAACAACATATAATCAATCATAAAATCATGAAAACCTTCATCAAAACATCATATAAACCATAAAAAAATCAGAATATAAACAATCCATAAAAACATGAATAATCATCATCAAACAACCCATACATGCATTTAATCTATACTATAAACATAGTATACCAACAAGGTTGAGAAAGTATGTTACCTTATTGAGGATTACAAACGAAATTAACACACGAATGCAGCCCGGAAACACGACAAACACGGACCCACAACCACGCACAACACGGCACGGCCACGGCAACACCACGCACGAACACGGCTCTGCCACGGCAATCACTACACACGGCTGCTGCTGCACGGCTGTTATGCACGGCCACCACCACGGACCACCTTGATCAACACGGTCCACCACACGAACCCACTCGAACCACACGGCTCCCACACGAACACGATCAAACCAAACCCGAACCAACGATCTTGATTGAAACAATTGGGTTTAGAATTGTGTTTGAACACTTAAAGATCAATGAACTTTGAATCTTTAAGTTTTGGGCTAGGCAAAATGATGAACAACTGATGGGTTTCAATTGCCCAATAATGGCGTGAAGCAAAGGAGGAAGTGGAGGGAAAATTTTGATGATTAAACTTGATGGCAAGTGCTTTAGGATGGCAAATGAACAAAATGATCCTAAGGCTCACTAACCACTCCTATTTATAGAAGTTGGTTAAGTGTGAAAACTAAGCAAGTGGCAAGCCTTGCCATGCTTGCTAAAAACCGGCCAAGGGGTACAAATGGGCCTAAAATGGGCTCTCGTGATCCATTGGGCTAATTTACATAATTTACATGACTAATCACGCAATAATTGATTTAGCCCAAAATATTAAATAATTAATTAGAAAATTAAATAAAAATTCTAATTAATTAAATAATAATTAAAATAAATAATAACAACTGCGAATAAAATAATTCGAATTAAATCGAAATTATTCACATAAAACAAAATAAATAGTTCAACAATAAATTTGAACTAACACACAAATACACATAAATATCGGCAAAAATACCAATAAAATCAGGGTCATTACATAGGATCTTCTTGTAAAATAGACTTAGGAAAATATTCTTTGTGTTTTTAAGTAAAGAGCAAAAAGATCTTAAGTTTATATCCAGTAAAGAGAACAGGCTAAGAACAAGCAAAGAACAAGCTTGGAACAGTTCTCTTTGCCAGATGTAGACTTATTAGTACTGAGACCACTGTGGGAACAGACCTCAGTATTACGCATGTGCACTTAAGTGATCCGTACAAATTTTGTGTTCAAAATTGTTTTTAAAAATTTATTTGAAAAATATTGATCACTTATGTTTTGGAAATCTGCCAAATTGATTCACCAAATCAGCTTTGCAATGTACTTGTTTGGACTCTTGTGTACTTTCCACTACATGTAGTGGAAGAAGACAAAGGTCTAAAATGGGTGCCTTTGTACTTGTGTCAGCTGAGCTTGTTTGCACAATTTAGGCAAGTCTCCAAGCACACTATTAGGGCACGATTTTTCTTTGCATATAAAAACAATCTTTACAAAAACCCTAGTAAGACTTTTGCTCTCCAAAAGAAAACCAAGTCATATTTTCTGAGAGTCTATCCTTAGAGCAAAACTATCTCCATATCCATCTTTAAGAGAAAAACTTACGGAGATTTTGAGTTTGTAATATTTTGAACTACTTAGAGGGAAGTGGTTGGGGAGTGTTATGTGAACAATGAGTGAACTGTTAGAGTTAACAGTTGGGGAATTAAGTGTTACAGAGTTGTAGCATTTAATTGAGTGTGCAACCTTGTTATTATTCTGAGTTGATTAATAATATTGGTGAGAGAGTGGAGGACGTAGGCTTGTTTAGAAGCCGAACCTCGTTAAATCTTTGTGTCCCTTCTCTTTATTCACTGTTCTATCGTTGTTCTCACAAAAGATAAACAAACCTTGAAAACGATTGAAAAAACACACATACTCAATTCAACCCCCCTTCTTGAGTATACTTTGAACTTACAAGCATCCTACAGGTCCATGTGGCAAAATACTACAGGGCCATATGGTACTACCCAAAGAAGACACGTGGCACATTTGAAGCTCAGCATAAGGAACCATATGCAATTCACCAAATGCAAGATACATGTATAAATAAACAGTTATCACACATTGATAGAATACCAAAGTTTGTAGAGAGATTCTTGTATAAAATCTTTTATAAGGTGACTGATTTGACACATTGAATGATTACTGATTTGACAAGATATTAGCTTGTAAATTGTCATTAGTATTAATCTAATCTGATAATGTGATCATAGTTATTAATATTCTATTTGCCTATTTAATTGTATTTGCACTTAATTTCTCTTTCTTTTTTATTTTGGAACAAGGTTGTAGCATATTTTCTGTAGTCCTCTCCTTGATTCAAAAATCCTTAAAACATTTGGCGCCATCTGTGGGGAGGGCACGAAATATGACAACTTTAGGAGCTACCACTCTTGAAATTCCAAAAACCTCGTACGTAAGTGTAGAAGACGAGACTGAGCGAGAGGAAAGAGATGGTGATCATGACCGACCTCCTTGAAGCGAGAGAATCGCACATCGTACAGGTCAGGCCGAGGCCCAAACTCCCGAGGAGGAACAACCAATCTCTCTCTCTCATATCAAGGACCTGATGGTCGACCTATGGCAATCGCTGGTTACCCAAATAAAAAATATGATAGGGCAGGACGGGAAGAAGTCTGACCCCGAGCCGTCCAAGCCGACCCCGGAGCCAGCCGACCTCATGGTCGAAAAAGAGAAAAATAAGAACCCAACCAGTTCTAAGAAGAAGAAGACCCCTCCAAATCCACTATGTTCGATTGAAGAAACATTACTCGGCAAGTAAAGACGACCAAGGCTCCCATACAACCAAGGGGAGACCCATTGGTAAATGAGTCCAATCAAGCTTTCCGAGATGCCTGAGAGTATTTGAGGGAGGAAAGAAAACAATCACAACATCTAGAACAATCACAAGTAGATCTTTCTGATACGGCATCAACTCCAACCTTGAACGACACCACTCGTCGAAGCTCATTAAAGACATTGTCTATCTCGTTCGAACCAGATTCAGATGCCTACTCCGAGGCCGACAGGGTCCTTAAAGTCCGAGCCTCTTATTGAGGCCAAGCCCCTGAATGCGTAAGTTCAGCAGCAGCATACCCCATACCCTCCTGGAGGTCTAGCCTGGAAGTCTCCATTTTCCATCGCCATACTGATAGCCCCTAGGGCCTAAAAAATAAAAGCGCTCCACATCGAGCCTTATGATGGCACGGGTGATCCGGATGATCACCTAGCTACATATAAGCATCTGATTTATGCTCAGTCAGTAGACGATGCAACTTGGCGCAAGTACTTTCCGGCCACCCTGAAGGGAGTAGCCCAAAAATGGTTCACGAGTTTACCGGATCATTGCATACAAAAGTTCACCGAGCTTAGTATGGACTTCTCACATCATTTCATGGCTAACAAGTAGGAGAGAAAGGCGAGTATGCACCTGGGAAAGATAATTCAGGGGAAGAACGAGACCTTGAGGTTATATATCAAGAGATTTAATCTAGAAATGCTTCAAATACCTGGCCTTCCCGAGGGGGTAGCTTTCGAAAACTTTTTCAAGGGTCTTTACCAATCCGGGTTTAAATTTGAGATGGTAAGGAAGAAGGTCCAAACCTTGCCCGAAATCTTGATGGAGTCCAAGCTAAGTCTTATATACATGCTACCGAGATATGTTCAGTTACAAAGCCAGAGAAGAAGGACGCTCCCAAACATGGGGAGGGTAGTCACAAGAAGGAAGACAGAAAGAGGGAAGTCTTGACGGTTGAAAATACTCATAAGGAGCAAAAGGCTCCCAAAAAAAGCCGCACTTACGAGTCGACCTATGAGTATAACAAACGACCGCATGCCATCCTTATGGAAATCAAGGACAAGTTCAAATTTGAAGCTCCGCAGCCTTTGAGAGGTCCGTCCAAATATAGAAACACCAACAAAGTATTACCAACACCACAAAGATGTGGGGCATGATACCGATGAATGCTTCAATTTGAAGCGATTGTTAGACAAGCTAGCAGCAAAGGGCATGTTGGAACCTTACATTGTAAAATCCAAATTCAAGTTTCATAGAAAGACCACGCAGAAGTATGGAGGTGAAGAAGAAACCGACACAGAGGTAGTAGCCATGATTTCAAGAGGCTTGCCTCAGGGGGACCTACCATCAGAGGTACGAAGGATCATCTTTGTAGCCTCTCTTAGGTCATTAGTACAGAAAAGAAGGAAGATAAGATACCTAAAGTACTGATCGGGGAGAAGGATCGACCAACCATACAAACCCCTCATGATGACCCCCTAGTAGTTGAGTTCAAAGTCGCCAATTTGAAAGTAAGAAGAATTGTAACGCCCCAGATTTTTGGGCTATTTTCTTGATTATCTTATTTGTAATTATTTTGATTCTGTGTATGGTCCAAATTTATTTGGATTATTTATTTTTATTTATTCGATTGATTTTGATTATTTGATTTGATGATTAATTGTTTTATTATTTTATTTTATTTTATTTTAATTAATTAGAATTTTATTTTAATTTTCTGATTAATTAATTTAGTCCTGGGCCAAGTGCGAATTTAGTCATGATTAGTCATGAATTAGTGCAAATGGCCCAAGTGTTCAATTTGGCCCAATTCCTTAGCCCATAACAGGCCCTCTCTCTTTTGTGAGGCTTGGTTTGCCACTTGCCTTGTTTTCACACCTAACTAACTTCTATAAATAGAGGTTGTTAGTAAGTCTTAAACACCATTTGCCCATCTAATCATCATTTGCCACAATAAAAAACAAAGCACTCTCCCTCCATTTGCTCTCCGTTCCACACGCCATTTTGGCTGCCAAAACACCCATCATTTGTTCATCTTCATTTCAAACCCAATCTTAAAGATTCAACATCCATTGATCTTTAAGTGACTAAAAACACATTAGCCTTCAGTGCCTTAATCTAGTTGGGTTTCGGTTTTGGGTTTGAGTGTTCGTGTGGTTCACGTAGGTGGCCGTGTGGTGGTTCGAGTGTGGCCGTGCAGTTGTGGTCGTGATCGTGGGGCAGCCGTACAACAAGGGCCGTGTTCGAGGGTGGCAGTCGTGTGTGTGTTCGTGTGAAGCCGTGTATTGCTGCGTGTTTTCTGGGCCGTGTGAAGTCGTTCCGGGCAGCAAGTTTTTGGGTATTTTCATGTTTGTATTTTTTAAGGTAACATACTATTTTATCCTAGTTTGTATACTTTGATTCATAGGGTGGATTAGATGACTAAGTTAGACAAAAAGTTGATGTTTATGACCCTATGTCCATGCATGAATATGGGCTGATTTGGGTGGTTGTTTTGTGATGTTCACGCCTTGGTTCTTTGTATTTTATGATTGATTATGATAGTTTTATGTTTGTTTATGATCATGTTCAAGTTCCATGAAGTTTCGATGCATATAAGTTGATGAATTATTGTTGAACCTTAATGATGACATGCGTGATTTTGAGGATGTTGATGTTGATGGTTCTTTATGATTCTTGATGAGTTCTTTATGATTCTTGATGAGTTCTTTATGTTTCTTGAATTCTTGAAGTGTCTTGACTATGTTATGATGAGTCTTGGATTCTTTATCATGATTGTGTAGTCTTAAGTGTGGATTATATAGTCTTGATTAAGGAAAGTTAAGTTAAGTTTAAAGAGAAGTTAAAAGAGGTTTAAAGAAAGTTAAAGAATTATTAAAGATTGATTAAAGAAGTGGTAATGTTTATGGTTAGACTCAAGAAAAGGCGAAAGAAGCGATCTTGAGAATAACAAAGTTGTAAAGATGTAAAGATTAGCTTGAAATTTGCTATTAGACGCCTAACCTTAGAGTAAGATTCTAAGACTTGGGTTAAGACGTTGCCCCTATCCTAACCGCGGTATTGGGATAGTGATTACCACTATGTCGTCCTCCTGATATGAATTTCCAGAAAGATGGGTTTCATGGGGTTGGGAGTAAGATTCTCAATCCTGGCATAGTAGGAAAGTTCGTTCGCATAAGAGGCGTTCGTACGAGCATAGTCCGGTCTAATATGTAAATGATAGCAACAAAGATTAATTAAAGATAAGACTAAGATTGAGTATTTGAAGTTAGTCGAGTATTGTTTTGTTGTTATCTTTGATATTGTTCGTTATTATTATTATTATGATATGTCATATTGCATGATCGTATGTTGGGTGTTTTATTTGGTGATTTGATTTATTCAATTCTATGATCATGTGTATCCACGTTAGGGTGGGGCAGTTATGTTACTCGCCACTGACATTGGACTGTTGTTCATTTTTCAGGTAACTCTGATGATGACGGTGTTGCTTAGCTTTGGGTTGGGCGAGTGCCGTTCTTTTCCTATTCTAAACTATGTTATGTTTCTAGTTTGGATGTATAGTTTTTGTATTCCATTTATTCTAACTCTGATAGTATTTGGAGTTACTTTCTAGTAGTGATTACTTTTGGGTTTAGTGTTCTACAAACTTGTGGGTGTTGTACTTTTGGGTTATAGTAATAATAATTTGAGGTTTTATTTTCAATTTTAATTAAGTTTTGTTTGTTAGATCGACAATTCGACTCGTCGGTTTCTTCCGCGCCGGTTTAAGCGAGTCGGGTCGTCACAAGAATACTGATCGACACTGGAAGCTTCATAGACATTATCAGCTTTGCATGCTTGGAAAAGCTGAGGTTTCAAAACAATGCACTCCAACCAATCAATCATTCCATCATAGGGTTTAGAGGAGGTGTTATTCACCCAGTAGGCCTAGTCACCTTACCTATTAGGATGGGTTCAAAGGAGGAGCCTAGGCATATGTTTGTGAAGTTTCTGGTTGTGAAGGAGTTTACAGCCTATAACATCATTATAGGCCGACCAACGTTAAATGTTTCAAAGGTTGTTATAGTACCCCACTTGATGCTGATGAAATTTGTGTGTAATGACGGAAGAGTGGGGGCGATTTATGGCGATCAGCAGATGGCTAGGGAATGTTATCTTACCAATCTCAAGACCTCGACCCCCTCAAAGAAAAAAGAGAAGGTCGAACAGTCTCCTAAGAAGAGGAAAAAAGAGGTGAGAGAGGTAAAGCAAGAAGTTCTGATGATTGGGTCGGCTAAGCCTAGTGAGCTGAGGCTACAAACCAGTGGGGGAATTCTGTGATGTGATCCTGGATGCTAACCGACCTGATCGAGTCATACAAGTGGGATCCTCCCTTGAGGCCGACTATTGTCAGACGCTAGAAGAACTGTTGAGAGAGTATCAAGATGTGTTTGCCTTTACAGTACAAGAGATGTCGGGCATTGACCCGAGCATTGTCTCCCATGAACTGAATGTTATACCCGGCATGAAGCCGGTCAGGCAAATGAAGAGAAATCATGGGGAATAGAGAGACAAAGCTGCTGCTGAAGAGGTGAAGAAGCTCTTAGAAGCTCGGTTCATTCGCCCTTGTTACTACCGAGAATGGGTAGCGAATGTTGTTCTTGTGCCAAAGCCTAACAAAACTTGGCGAATATATGTGGATTACACAGATCTGAACCGAGCTTGTCCCAAAGATGGGTTCCCCCTGCCAAAAATTGACCAATTGGTCGATTCCACAGCTGTGCACGCCCTCATGAGCTTCATGGACGCCACTCAGTCTTTCACCAATTTCCCATGCACCAAGAAGATCAAGAGAAGACAATCGTATCACTTCACAAGGCTTGTATTGCTATACTATGATGCCGTTTGGCTTAAAAAATGCCCCTGTCACCTTCCAAAGGTTGGTAAACATGGTGTTCCAACACCAATTAGGGCAAAACCTAGAAGCCTACATTGACGATAGCATTGTAAAAAGAAAAGAGCCAACAGATCACCTTGCTGACCTGAGGGAGACGTTTGACTCCCTTAGGAAATATAACATGAAGCGGAACCCCAAGAAATGTGTCTTTGGGGTCGGCTCTGGAAAATTCTCGGGCTTCTTGGTTGACCAGCGAGCCATTGAGGAAAATCCAGAGAAGCTAAAGGCTGTCAGTGACATGGCTTGCCCTCGAACTATAAGGGAAACACAAAGGATGACCGGATGATTGGCCACACTTGGCCGATTCTTGTCCCGGTCAGGGGAGAAATGTGACTACTTCTTTGATGCTGTGAAGAAGAAAGCAAAGTTCGAATGGACAGAAGAAGCCGAATTGGTGTTCACAAAGCTCAAGGAACACATGCACACCTTACCTAGGCTAGTAAGCCCCATTCTGGGTGAGGTGTTGTATATGTATTTGGTTGTTTCTGAATTCTCTTTACGTGTTGTACTAGTAGCGTACCGAGAGGGTATCCAGCACCCGGTCTACTTTGTCACCCACATTTTGAGAAATGCTGAGTTGAGGTATCTCCTAATTGAAAATTTTGTGCTAGCCCTATATGTGGCCTCAAAAAAGCTTCAGTCATACTTCAAAACCTACACTGTGGTGGTGTACACTGATCAGCCATTGAAACGGCCATTTACCAAACTTGAATCTTCTGGCCGGATGGTCAAGTGGGCCGTGGAAGTTAATGTTTTTTATATCTCTTTTGAGCTTAGAAAGGCAATCAAGGGTCAAGCCCTAGCCGATTTTGTGGCTGAAATGACGAGGCCTAATGCTGAAGAAAAAATGTCTAACGGTTGGAAGTTGTTTGTGGATGGTTCGTCGACCCAAAATGGATGTGGTGCCGGCATCCTGTTTGTCTCGACGGAAGGTGATGTGTATGAATATGCACTTCGTTTCAAATTTCAAGCTTCAAACAATGAGTCTGAGTATGAAGCCCTCCTTACAGGCCTTAGATTGCGGCCTCGTCTGATTCTCAGCTCGTTGTCGGTCAAGTGAGTGGAGGTTAAGAGGCTAGGGAGCCTTCGATGAAAAGGTATCTACAGTTGGTTCAGGAGGTGAGCACAACCCTCAAAAAGTTTGTCTTACAACATGTACCTCGGTCGGACAATAGTCAAGCTGATGCCTTGTCCAAGCTGGCCTCCTCGGCAATTAATGACACGCCAAGGACAATGTTTTGGGAGTTTAAAGAAAGAAGAAGCATAGATGAACAAGAGGTTATAACCTTGGATCGGAGTTATACATGGATGGATGCCATCTTAAGCTACAAGTTGCATGGAATGTTACATGTAATAACCCGAAAATCTGGGCCAGAAAATTTCGTGGTTAATTATTATTGATTCTAATATTCTAAGTCCAAAAAGGCCTAGTTAATTAGACTGTTTAATCTTATTTCTTTTCCTTGTCTTGAATTGGGCCCAAAGACCCAATTATTCCCCTCACTTGGTCGGCCCTCTTTATTAATTGGCCAAGGATGATTTTTGATTTTAATGAATTATTAATTAGATAATTTTAAGTCTGAATATCTATTTATTAATTTAATTATCTAATTAATTCTAAAGACCCTATTTTTAACGAACTTGTTACGGAGTCTCCTAAGTTGACTATTTTTCCCTAATATCCCTCAAAACTCACGGCCCCCCTCTTCCTTTTATTTAGTTATTTGTTTCTTTTGTTCTTTATAATTATATAAGGAACAAAACTCATATTATTGTATCATAACTTTAGAACTCTAAACTCTCAAAAATAAACCACAAAAATACTCTTGAAGGGCCGTGTATAGTTCGAACCCCAAACAAGAAATTTTCTTTATTTCTTCCTAATTCAAGGCAACTAGACTATCCTCCTTGAATATGATATTAGTTTATCATATAGTTAATTAGGATTAAACTAGGAAATTAATTAGTATCATGATAGGGTTATGATTGTTCGAACCATTTGGATGATGAATGTTCTTGATTGTTTCTTGATATGTTACATGATTTTTTTTAATATTTAATGTTATTATTTAGTTCTATGCATGTTTTAGTATCTTAATTTACATGTTTTAATTAAAATAATTGCATGAAATTTTCGAACTTGATTCTTTATTTATGCGTGTGATTGTCGAATCTTATGTCTAATTTTATGATGTTTTCTTGATATAAAAAGCATAATCTTGATTTATTTAATTGTATAATTTAAGTCTTGAATTAAAATTATAATCTTGTTATAATCCTTTATAATTTTCGAGTGGCTCAAGAATAATAAAAGAATTAAAGTTTCAACTTTTCATGTTCATATTAAGCCTAAACCTTGATTTAATAATTGTTTACTAATTTAAAGATGATTTAAAGATTTAAGAATATGGTCTAATTAATTCTTGAAAATAAACTAATCTTGTTCTTGTTTTCCTTTCATGATGGTCGAATATTATGGTAATAAAAAGACATAATTTTTGATCCAGATTTGATTATAATTTCATGATTAACGGATAGTTTACAACCTTATAATTTATATAACTGGCTTAATAATTAAAACGTGATAATTAAAATATGGAAGTAATTTATATAATTTTTGAGTGACACATGTTGATAATGGCCAAGTATTAATATGATAAAAAAGGGTAAATTTTAATCCTCTATGTTTTGACCACTGTTTTGGTAATTTAAAGTTAATCCATAATTTTAATATTTATTTAATAGGTTTTAATGATTTATCCTTGATATTGTGACTGATATTTTAAAGTGTTTATTATTTGTAGTTTAGTTTTTATTTGTAGTTTAATTTTTATTTGTAGGTTAGTTTTTATTATTTAACTTGAGTTGTTTGAATGGTGCAGGGATGGAAAAAGAATATTTTTATCATGTATTATGATAATTGTCGATTATTATATTGATATGATGATTTATTTGATTTATTGAATTATCTGTGTGATTATTAAAAAGAATTGATTTTTATTATTTATGTTGTTTATTCTCAAAAATGTCGAGTAGCATGAGTGATATTATGATCAATTTTATTTTATTTTTGGCTCATAATAATTTTAAAGGAATAAAAGGAAATAAGAAGATAAGTTGTAATAATAAGGAATTGACTTTGATAAGATGAAAAGATGTTATTGGTCTCACCATGGTCATGTCGATAAGATAAGATAAGATAAGAAGTGGACGCCTGTTTGGTGATACACGGGTCACCAGATTAGGTTAAGTCGAAGCCACTGCCCTACAGCGGTACCTGGGCAGTTCTGGATCCTAGAATATGTTGTCGTCCGGGTTAGTAGTACACGGGCTGCTAATCTGGGAGTGAGGGCCCCACTTAGACATAATCCTTGCATAGGAGGATTACGGGTAGGATACACGGGTCCTACCTGGCATGTTCTAGGAAAGTTGCGATGTACACGGGCATCCTTACGAACTATAATGACCGGTCCATGAACTTAAGAAGATGGTTAAAAGATGGGATTCGGGAAATAATATGATAAGATATGTATTCCACGGGTTGGTATATTATTTGTATGCTATTATGTTATTTAAGTATGTATTTATGTATTTATCCATGTATCATTACAAGTATGATATGTTAAGTCTTCCGCTGCGTATGTCTGACATGTATGATGGCGTGTGCAACTTAGTACAATTGTATTGTTTCAGAGTTCGCAGCGGAAGCGAATTGGTTCTTGATTTGTTATTGACTGTTGTAGTGTTATTCTAAAGTTTCGAGAAAGAAACTTATTTAAGGAGGGGTGATTGTAATAACCCGAAAATCTGGGCCAGAAAAATTCGTGGTTAATTATTATTGCTTCTAATATTCTAAGTCCAAAATGCCCAGTTAATTGGACTGTTTAATCTTATTTCTTTTCCTTGTCTTAAATTGGGCCCAAAGACCCAATTATTCCCCTCACTTGGCCGGCCCTCTTTATTAATTGGCCAAGGATAATTTTTGATTTTAATTAATTATTAATTAGATAATTCTAAGTCTGAATATCTATTTATTAATTTAATTATCTAATTAATTCTAAAAACCCTATTTTTAACTAACTTGATACTGAGTCTCCTAAGTTGACTCTTTTTCCCTAATATCCCTCAAAACTCACGGCCCCCCTCTTCCTTTTATTTAGTTATTTGTTTCTTTTCTTCTTTATAATTATATAGGGAACAAAACTCATATTATTGTATCCTAACTTCAGAACTCTAAACTCTCAAAATAAGCCCTGGATCAGGGAGTTCGAGATGCAAAGGATGTGGCATGGACTTCCATCCAGGGAAGCGTTGCAACGGGACGCCCATTTCATGTTTTATCTGTGGGAAGGAAGGCCACAAGGCGTCAGTTTTCCGCGAGAAGAAGTCAGGCACCGAGACCAAGCAACTTCCAGCACCGGCTAAGACTCTAGTGAAGAACCGAGTCTATTGTATGACTGAGGCAGAGGCAGAGGTCCAGCCAGATGTAGTCTCAGGTAGATTTCTTATCTCTGGTATTTTAGCTTATGTTTTATTTGATTCTAGTGCCACTGTTTCTTTCGTGGCCAGTAGTTTTGCCTCGAGGTCTAATCTTCGTGGCAGTTCCCCTGTTAGTTCGATCATAACTCTCCCTTCTGGAGAGGATTTTGTTTGTCAGCGAGAGTTCCGAGGAGTACCCATCGTTATAGCTAGAGAGCAGGTGACGGCTGATCTGAAGGAGTTCTCGTAGATGGAGTTCGATGTCATTCTTGGCATGGACTGGCTATCGAGGTATCGAGCGATTATTCGTTGCCGAGACCAATCAGTAACATTCCGAGGATCGCAAGGCGATCGGATTACCTATTCTGGGATCGTTCTGAAGAAGGGTGTAAAGGTAATCTCAGCCTTGAGAATGAGAAAACATCGCCAGAAGGGCGATATGGTGTTCCTATGTCAGGTAAGGGACTTGGCTGAGGATAATCTGTTGGACGATATACCTGTAGCGAGGGATTTCAGAGACGTATTTCCTGATGAGCTACCGGGAGTTCCACCCGAGCGCGATGTCGAGTTTAATATCGACTTAGCACCCGGGACAACGCCGATTTCGAAGGCACCTTACCGGATGGCACCATCGAAGTTGCAGGAGTTAAAGACGCAACTCCAAGATTTGATCGATAAGGGCTTCATTAGGCTGAGCGTTTCTCCATGGGGAGCACCTGTGCTCTTTGTGAAGAATAAAGACAGTAGCATGCGCCTGTGGATAGACTACCGAGAATTGAATCGGGTAACTATCAAGAATAAGTACCCGTTGCCTAGGATTGAGGACCTGTTCGATCAGTTACGAGGAGCGGGAGTGTTTTTGAATATAGATCTTCGATCTGGATATCATCAGATTCCAGTCAAGAAAGAAGACATCCCGAAGACCGCTTTTCGTACGAGATACGGCCACTACGAGTTTAAGGTGATGCCCTTTGGCCTCACTATCGCAACAGCCGTGTTCATGGATTAGATGAACCGGAATTTTCATCACTTAATCGACAAGTGTGTCGTAGTCTTCATAGATGATATCTTAGTCTATTCGAGAGACGAGTCTGAACATGCAGAGCATCTCCGGATAGTGCTAGAGATATTACGAAAGAATAATTCGTTCGCGAAGCTCTCTAAGTGTGAGTTCTGGCTTCGCGAGGTAGCATTTTTGGGTCACGTTATTAGCAAAGAAGGCATTAAGGTAGAACCAGCAAAAATTAAGGCTGTAGTTGAACGGAGTAGCCCGAAAAATGTGGCGGAGGTTCATAGTTTTCTGGTTTTGGCCGGATACTATCGACGATTCGTCCAGGACTTCTCCAAGATTGCTAGGCCGATGAATAGTCTCCTACAGAAGGAGATCCGATTCGTTTGGACGGAGGCTTGCGAGAAAGCATTTCCGCAGCTGAAACAGAGATTAGTTTATGCTCCTATTCTTACCCTTCCGAACGATGAGGAGGATTTCGAGGTATATAGTGATGCATCTAAGAGTGGCCTAGGTTGTGTGCTAATGCAAGGTGGGAAGTTCATCGCTTATGCATCGAGGCAGCTGAAGGTGCACGAGCGTAACTACCCCACGCACGACTTGGAGCTAGCTGCTGTAGTATTCGCGCTTAAGATCTGGAGGCACTATCTCTATGGTGGTTCGTGTAAGGTATTCACGGATCATAAGAGTCTCAAGTACATTTTCACTCAGAAAGAGCTCAATATGAGGCAGCGACGATGGCTTGAACTTATTAAGGACTACGACCTGACGCTTAATTATTGCGAAGGCAAGGCGAACTTAGTCGCTGACGCACTGAGTCGCAAGAATCGATTGAGCTTCAGTAGAAGCCGTAGTTCTATCAGATTTCATCTGACATCTATGAGTGCCGAGCCTGAATTATTTCAGGAATTGTACGAGGATCAGAAGAATGACCCGCAGTTGACTAGGATTCGAGAGGCTTTGCGGCAAGGAAAAGACCTTGGCTTCGAGACTTCTTCCGACAGTAGTTTGCGATTTCGCGGGAGGTGGTGTGTACCGGACAGTTCTGATCTTAGGAACAGGATCATGTCTGAGGCACATAACTCGCCCTACTATGTTCATCCTGGAGGTAACAAGTTGTATAAGGGCCAGTTCTGGTGGCCTAAGATGAAGCGGGATGTAGCAGAGTTTGTAGCTCGATGTTTAGTCTGTCAGAAGGTTAAGATCGAGCATCAGAGACCTGGAGGTCTTTTGCAGCCACTACCGATTCTGACCTGGAAATTTGAGTCGGTATCTATGGATTTCGTGGTTAGCCTACCTACCTGTAATGGTATGAACGCCATTTGGGTAATAGTGGATAGGTTGACCAAGGTCGCTAGATTCATACCGATGAAGATGACCTGGTCGATGGAGCGCCTGGCAGAGGCTTATACCCAGGAAAATTTCGTGGTTAATTATTATTGCTTCTAATATTCTAGGTCCAAAAAGGCCCAGTTAATTGGACTGTTTAATCTTATTTCTTTTCCTTGTCTTAAATTGGGCCCAAAGACCCAATTATTCCCCTCACTTGGACGGCCCTCTTTATTAATTGGCCAAGTATGATTTTTGATTTTAATTAATTATTAATTAGATAATTTTAAGTCTGAATATCTATTTATTAATTTAATTATCAAATTAATTCTAAAAACCCTATTTTTAACTAACTTGATACTGAGTCTCCTAAGTTGACTCTTTTTCCCTAATATCCCTCAAAACTCACGGCCCCCTCCTTCATTTTATTTAGTTATTTGTTTCTTTTCTTCTTTATAATTATATAAGGAACAAAACTCATATTATTGTATCCTAACTTCAGAACTCTAAACTCTCAAAATAAACCACAAAAGTTGTAACGACATAGTTTTATTGGTATTTCTGTATTTATGTTATTTTATGTATGGTCCAAATTTATTTGGACTATTTTTTTTTTATTTGAATAATTTCGATTATTTCTATTTTTGGTTGTTTTATTATTTATTTTATTATTAATTTAATTAATTAGAATTTTAATATTTAATTTTCTAATTAGTTAATTAAGTTTTGGGCCAAATGCAAATTAGGCATGGTTAGCCATGCATGAGTGCAATTAGCCCAAGTGATCACCAAAGCCCATTTCAGCCTTGTAAGAACCGCCCCCCCCCCTATGATTAGTGGCTTAATTTTCCACTTGCTTCATGTTCACACCTTAACCACTTCTATAAATAGAAGAGTTTGTAAGGCTTAAGAGCTCATTTTGCCATCTTAAACACACTTGCTCATCAAATCAAAGTAAACACACTCTCCATTTCTCCATACTTCACACGCCATTTTTGGCTTCAATTCCACCATCTTTTGTTCCTCATCCAATCAGTTCCAAAACTTAAAGATTGAATTACTATTGATCTTTAAGTGACTTTAAACACAACAATCTCCATTTTTATCAATCAATACTTTTAGTTCGGGTTTGGTTTCGGGGTTTGTTCGATTGGGTTAGTGTTCGTAAAGTGGTTCGTGTGTGCCGTGTTGAGGACCGTGTGGTTCGTGTGAAGCCGTGTGGTGGTTCGTGTGTGGCCGTGCAGTGGTGCAGCCGTGCCGTGTTGAAGACGGTGGTGCAAGAGGTGGCCATGTGGTTCGTGGTGCAGCCGTGCGTGTGTGCCGTGCGGCTGTGCCGTGTAGACCGTGGTTGGGCCGTGTATTTTGGGTTCCGGGCAGCAAGTTTTGCTAACGTTTTTGCATTCAGGTGATTAAGGGAACATGCTTTTCTACCTTAATTTGAGTAATATAGTTATAAGATAGATTAAGTGATCATGTTGGATGAATTGTTGATGATTATTTGCTATGTTATGCGTGATTTTAAGGGCTGATTTGGGTATTGATTTTATGATAATTTGTTGAGTTTTCAGGCATGTTTTGATGGGGTTTTCGTGTGGCATATGTATGAAGTTGAGTTCTTGTTGAGTTCTTGATGAGTTCTTGATGAGTTCTTTGAGTTCTTTATGAGTTCTTGGTTGAGTCTTGAAATCTTGAAGTTAGTCATGTAATCTTTAAGTGTTAAAGTTTATTGAAGTTTAATTAAAGATAAGTAAAGATTAAGTAAGTTTTCTAAAGAAAGTTAAAGAAAGGTTTAACGAAAGTTAAAGAATCGATAAAGATTTATTTAAGAAGTAGTAATGTTTATGGTTAGACTCAAGAAAAGGCGTAAGAAACGATCTTGAGAATAACAAAGTTGTAAGTTAGTAAAGGATAGCTTAAGTTTACTTTTAGACGCCTAACCTTAGAGTAAGATTCTAAGACTTGGTGTAACAACCCGAAATTCTGGGCCAGAAAATTTCTTGGTTAATTATTATTATTTTTAATATTCTAAGTCCAAAAGGCCCAATTAATTGGACTGTTAAATTGATATTTCCTTTCCTTGTCTTAAAATTGGGCCCAATGACCCAATTAATCCCTCCTTGGCTGGCCTCCCCTTTTATTGGCCAAGGATTATTTTCTTTTTGTTATTATTATTATTTAGATAATTTCATATCTAAATATCTATCTAATATTTTACTTTTCTCAAATATTCTAAAAATCCTATTTTTAACTAACCTATTACTGAGTCTCCTAATTTGACTCATTTTATCCTACTCTTACTCTTTTTAAACGGTCCCCTTATTTTATTTTCCCTTAATTGATTCTTTTGTTCTTTATAATTACTTATAGGGAACAATGCTCATATCCTTTTTCTCCTAACATCAGAAACTCTAAACTCTCAAAATAACCCACAAACCCCCCTAAGGAGCCGTGTACTTTTTTGAACCCCAAACAAGGAATTTTCCTTGCTTTCTTCCTAATTCAAGGTAACTAGACTAACCCCCTTGAATTTGATGGATTAATTTTCCATATAGTTGATTAGGATTAAACTAGGAAAGATTGATTGAATTAGTGTCATGATAGGGCTATATGGTTCGAACTTCTTATGACTAATGTTTATGTTGTTTCTGGATATCTTTATGTAATCTTTAATGAATCTTTGTATTTTTAATTAATTCTATGCATTATATATTTATCTTAAAGTACATGTCTTGATTAGAATAATTGCATGATAAATCTTGATCTTGTTCTTGAACCATGCGTGCCTATGTAGTGTACTTAGACTAATTTTTATGTTGATTTTATGATGTTCTTATGAATTAAAAGTATGATTTTGAATTATTTAATTGTCTAATTAAAATAGTGAATTAAAGTTATAATTTTTTGCTCTTATTCCCTTAAATGTCGAGTGGTCCCGTTTATGTTCAAGAATTAAAGTTTCAAATTTTCTTGTTCAGTTATATTCCTAATCTTGTTTTTTTTTATAATTATTAATTAAAAGATAATTTAACAAGATAATAATAAGAATCTATGAGTTCTTGAAATTAATCTTGATCTTGATTTACTTCTATGTTGGCCGAATATTTTAGGAATATAAAGACTTGATTTTTGATTATTAGATTATGATTTTATGATTTATATTATTGTTTTATTAATTAATTTATGATAATTAGGAATAGAATTTAGACTAAGAATTTCGAGTGCTATTGTTATTATGTTGGCCGAGTATTATCTATTAAAAAGGATGAATTTTGATCTTGTTTGGATCGATATTTTGATAATTCAATGTTTAAGTTATGATTTTATTATTTATTATTAAGTTTAAATGATTAATTTATGATAATTGTGTTTAATAATTTAAAGTGTCAATTTTTGCTATTAATTCCTATGGTGGCCGAATGGTTGAAGGTGGAAAAAGGGTATTTTTATCATGTTTTATGCAATATTAATTGATAATTGTTAGTTTATATATTTAATTGATGGTTTAAATTGTTTATGTGATTATTTAAAGAAGTTGATTTTGATTAATTGTTTTATATGAATGTCGAGTGGCTCTATTAAAAAGGAGGATCAATTTTAATTTAATTTTGGCTTATAATAATTTAGTTTATGATTTAAGGATTTAATTTAATTAAACGAATAATAAGGAAATAAGAAGATAAGTTGTCATAATAAGGAAAAGGATTAACTTGATGATAAGAATAAGAATAAGATGATAAGAAGTATTGGTCTCACGATGGTCATGTCGATAAAATAAGATAAGATAAGTTATATGAAGTGGACGTCTGTTTGGTGATACACAGGTCACCAGATTAGGTTAAGTCGAAGCCACTGCCCTACTGCGGTCTCTGGGCAGTTCTTGATCCTAGAATATGTTGTCGTCCGGGTTAGTAGTACACGGGCTGCTAACCTGGAAGTGAGGGCCCCACTTAGACATAATCCTTGCAAAGGAGGGTTACGGGTAGGATACACGAGTCCTACCTGGCATGTTCTAGGAATGTTGGGATGTACACGGGCATCCTTACGAGGTATAATGACCGGTCCATGGATTAAGTAAGATGGTTAAAATATGGGTTTCGGGGAATAATATGATAAGATAAGTATTCCACGGGTTGGTATATTATTTGTATGGTATTAAATTTCTTATGTACGTATTTATGTATTCAACTTGGTATTTATGTATTTATCCATGTATTATTATAAGTCTGATATGTTAAGTCTTCCGCTGCGTATGTCTAACATGTATGTATTTTTATACGTATATGTGTATGTATTTTTATACGTATTTGTATGTATTTTTATACGTTTATATGTGTATTTTTGTACGTTTTTCTTGGTTAATTCTGTGATATTATATGGTTTATGGTTCCACATTTAAGTGGGACAGCCTAGTTACTTGCCACTGACGGTGGACCCCCCATTTCAGATGATGATGCTGAAGTATAAGCGGGCTTTCGTTTGGATCGGGTTGAGTGTTTTGGCAACATTCTTAGAGGAAACCCGAAGCCTACTTTACTTTAGTTTATTATTACTTTGATGTTACCCAGCTTGTTGGGAATAAATAGTTTTAGTCGTAGTTTATTGAATAATAAGGATTTATGGACATTTTATCTTTCCATTAGTTAATGATTAATAAAGTAAATGCTTGAAGTTAATAATGTTTTAATATGTTTTTGTTTGGTAATGATCCATTTGTCGATTTCCTTCGTAAATCGATAGCTTATAAAAGTCGGGTCGTTACACTTGGGTTAAGACGTTGCCCCTATCCTAACCGCGGTATTGGGATAGTGTATACTTACTATGTTGTCTTTTGATATGAATTTCCGTAAGATGGGGTTCATGGGTTTGGGAATAAGATTCTCATTCCTGGCATAGTAGGAAAGTTCGTTCGCGTAAGATGCGTTCGTACGTGCATAGTTCGGTCTAAAATGTAAATTGTAGCAACAAAGATTAATTAATGATATAAGTTGAGTAATTAAGAGTTGGTCAATTTTACGTTGTTGTTATTATGTTGATGATGTCGCATGTTGGATGTTTAGTCTAATGTGTTTGTTTGATTTGTTCTATGATTATGTGTATCCATGTTAGGGTGGGACTGTTATGTTACTCGCCACAGACAGTGGATTGTTGTTAATTTTTCAGGTAACTCTGATGATGACGGTGTTGCTTAGCTTTGGGTTGGGCGAGTGCCATTGTTTTCCTATTATAGATTGTATTATGTTTCTAGTATGGACGTTTTAGTTTATCTATTCTGTATATTCTAACTCTGATAGTATTTGGAGTTACTTACTAGTATTGATTACTTTTGGGTTTAGTTTTGTACAAACTTGTGGGTGTTGTACTTTTGGGTTATAGTAATAATAATTTGAGGTTTTATTTTCAGTTTTAAGTAAGTTTTGTTTGTTAGATCGACAATTTGACTCGTCGGTTTCTTTCGCACCAGTTTAAGCGAGTAGGGTCGTCAAAGTTGGTATCAAAGCCGAATAGGTTAAGACTTTAAAGTGAAGTTTTAGGACTTGAGTAAAACCCGGGAGTTGAGAGCTGAAGAATAAGTGGGCTTTCATATAGATCGAGTTGAGTGTTTTGGCAAGAATTATAGAGGAAACCCGAAGTCTACTTTACATTCTAGTTTATTATTTCTTTGATTTCAGCCAGCCTGTTGGGAAAGAACAGTTTTAGTTGTAGTTTATTGAATAATATGGATTTATGGACCTTCTATCCTTTCATTAGTTAATTAATTAATAAATTGTTATCTTAATTTAAGTTTAAACGTTTCAATTTAATAGTATTCTAGTATGTGTTGTTGAGTAATGATCCATTTTTCGATTTCCTTCCTAAATCGACAGCTTCTAAAAGTCGGGTCGTTACATTACAAGTTGATTAGAAGGAAGCAAAGGCAATCGAGAGAAAGTGTGACGACCCGACTCGCTTAAATCGGCGCGGAAGAAACCGACGAGTCAGATAGTCATAACTAACAACTCAAAATACTAAAGAATTAAAACTAATACCTCAAATATTATTATTATAACTCCAAAAGTACAAATACCCACAAGTTTGTACAATACTAAACCAAAAGTCAAACTAAAAGTCTAATATACGATAAAACTCCAAACACATGTCAGAGTCCAAAACCAACGTATACAAGTCCATACTACAGTCTAATACTATCCAAAATCAATAAACAACGAAAATACAATCATATCAAAATATCGGCGCTCGCCCCACCCAAAACTAAGCAAGAGCCTCATCATCAGAATTACCTGAAAAATAAACAACAGTCCACCATCAGTGGCGAGTAACATAACTGACTCACCCTAATGGGAATACACATGAACATAGCACAAATCAAATAACCAAACCAATCATCAAAATATACGAAAATCATCCAATAACAAACTCGACTCAATATCTTATCCAAACTTAACTTTGGCGCAATCATTCATATACTAGACCGGACTACGCACGTACGAACGAATCTTACGCATTCGAACTTTCTACTATGTTAGGAAATGAGAATCTTACTCCCAAGTCCCGTGAAACCAATCTTACTGGAAATCCACATCCGAAGACAACATAGTAAGACTCCAACTATCCCAATACCGCGGATGGAATAGGGGCAACGTCTTAACCCAAAAACATAGAATCTTACTCTAAGTTTTAGGCGTCTAGCTACGAAATCAAGCTAAATCATTAATTACATCTTTAAATCTTAATCATCTTAATCATAACTTAATTAATTTCAAGAATTGCCTTTGCGCCTTGATTCTCGAAAATAATCAGTTAAATCACGAAGTTATTCTCAAGAATTGCCTTTACGCCTTAATCTTGAGTCTAACCAACACTTAACCACTTCCTTAAAACCATTCTTTAACCATCTTTAACATTATCTTTAACTTTCTTTAACATCTTAATCATTTTCTTTAACTTCCAAGACTCAACCAAGAACTCATCAAGACTCAACAAGAACTCAACAAGAAACCATAAAGAACTCATCCAAGATTCAAGAACTTCAATCAAGAACTCAATCAAGATTCAAGAACTTCAACCATGAACTCATCCAGACACCATACATCACACGCATATCATCATCATCAAACCATGAAATTACCAACTTACTACTATCCAAAATTAATCAAACTTTTACACAATCATCATGATCATAAATTCAACATATTCAATCTCAAAATAATCATATCCAATCATCAAATCATCATTTAAACAACACAAAATCAGATTTGATACAATACACGAAAACATGATCAAACTTCATTAAAAACCAATTCTAGTCATCTAATCTATACTATGAAACATAGTATGGCCAATCAAGTTGAGAAAGTATGTTACCTTGATCACGATTAGACACAAAAACGTACGCAAAGTTGCTGCCCGGAACGAGTCTTACACGGCCATCCAAACACGGCTACACTCGCACATGAACATGACAAATAACACGCCTTCGCTCGTCACCACCTCGAACCGCCAAGGACTCGCGGTTCTTGCTGCCGCGTCTGCACCACTCGTCCACCCACTACACACGGTGCACAGCTGCATACACGGCTAACTGCCCACTGCACACGGTGCACAGCTGCACACACGACCCCACAGCCACCCTTGCACGGCTCTCCCACACGAGCACCCACGAACGTCTACACGAACCATGCCCAAATCCACCCCTAACTAGTGTTCTTGCATGAAATTATTGGGGTTTAGTTTGTGTTTTGATACTTAAAGATCAAATGATGAAGAATCTTTATGTATGGGTTTAGAAAAGATGATGAACAAAGTTGGGTGTTTAGAGCCAAAAATGGTGTGGCAATCATGAACAATTGGAGGGAGTGTTTGGCTTTTAAACTTGGTGGCAATAGCCAATGATGGCAAAAGATGATCAAATGACAAAAATGAATAACCAAGCCTTACTACTACTTCTATTTATAGAAGTTAGTTAAGGTGTGATTGCAAGGTAAGTGGCAAAACCAAGCCACTTAACATAAGGGGCAGGTTGGGCTTAGGCTCGAATGGGCTTTTAAGTTCATTTGGCCATTTGCTGTAATTCATGACTAATCATGATTATTTTCGCACTTGGTCCAAAACTAATTAATCAATTAGAAAATTAAATAATAAAATTCTAATTAATTTAAATTAAATTAAATTAAGAAATAATAAACCATTAAATAAAAATGGTTACACTTAAGCAATAAAAATAGTCTAAATAAATTTAGACCATGCACCGAAACAAAAATAATTACAAGAAAACAAACCCGAAAATAGCCCAAAAAATCTGGGGCGTTACAATCTCCCCTCCTTAAAAGAATTTCGTCCCGAAATTCAAGCAAAGGAGACTGTCCACCGTAAAAAATTTGGGCTCGGCACACAAAAAAGTCAGACGAACTCTGACGGAACTTCGGCTCCCAGCGAAGCTTAATCGATCCTTGCGACTCGGTGCGTCCGCTACTCAGCACGTCTTGCCTGCATGATCAAAAGCGTTCGATCGAGATCCTGACTACGCCAAAGCCATCGCTGCTGCTTTAACGAGATCCTTCTGAGTGAAGACGTACTTGGGACTCTTATGATCCACGAATCGCTTCCACGAACCACCGTAGAGGTAGTGCTTCCAGATCATCAGCGCGAACCTAGAAACTACGAACCTAAGTCAAATACTCGAGGTACTCCCTTCAACTATAGCCTTAACTTTTAGAGGTGTAAAAACGGTCAAATGATCGGAAACTGGTACACGGGTTATAATTGGTCGATCAAGGCCAAAAGTAGGAAGCAACCAGTTTGTCTTGGATGATCGAACAAAATTTCCAAAACAATCAATCAATTCAAAAATCCAGATCAGGTTTTGATATTTCGGTTTAGTTGGCTTAGAATAGCTGGATTAGAACGTTGAGATCGAAACTATGCCCACCTTTGAATGATGAGAATAGCAAAGACGTTCAATAAATGTCTCATATAAATATTATATATATAGAACTCAAAGGATATCTCGATGAACTATATCAATTTGTGACGAGTGGAATGGCTACAATTATAATATAATAAAAATATATATTATTAGAATCTCAGGGTTAAGAGAATGAAATTTATCGTGGTAAACTTGTCATCATCATTATAAAAACAATATACTACATATATGGTAACAAATAGAAATAACGGTATGATGGTGAGTCAATGGCTTAATTTATCAATTGATCAATCATAGTAATGATGGATGGTAATAACAACGACGGTCATAATCACGGTGGACGATGCAAGGTGAATCGGTGTTGATCACGATGTTTGGCCAACATGAATAACGTTAATGAATTATGATGGCCTCAATTATGTATGGCGATGATAACGTTGATGATGGGTGATCATAGATGATAATAATGATCATGATTGACGATGATGATAATAACCTGGATGATGGTGATGGATTATGACGCTCAAAATAATTGATTAAGAACTTATGTTGTCGTTTAAGATGATGATGATCAATATGATTGATGGCCCTGAATGATGATGAATTGACGACAACATGGGTGATAATGAATTGACGATAACAAGGATGATAACGATGATGGTACTCACAAATAAGTTCAATAAAGAAAATAGGATTAGTCGTAAATCAGTCATAAGGTTGATCAAAACAGGTTTGGTACAATAAGATCTTGGTTGAAAAATGGTCGGTCAAAGCGGTTTTCTGACCACAATTACACCCCTATAAGCTTTAGCCTGGTCTACCTTAACACCTTCCTTATTGAATACGCGACCCAAGAAAGCAAATTCGCGAAGACAGAGCTCCCACTCGGGGACTTCCGCGAATCACCCGTTGCTCTATAATATCCTTAGTACTATACGAAGATGATCTTCATGCTCAGACTTGTCTCTCGTTTAGACTAAGATATCATCGAAGAAGACTACGACGCACTTATCGAGTAAGTGATGAAAAGTCCGGTTCATCCGATCCATGAACACGGTAAAGCGTTAGCGAGACCGACGGGCATCACCTCAAAACTCGTAGTGGTCGTATACGTACGAAAAAGCGGTCTTTGGGATGTCACTGACTGATTTCGGCAACGAATGATCGCTCGATACCTCGACAGCCAGTCCATGCCAAAAAAAACGACATCGGACTCCATCAGCGGGAATTCCTTCAGATCGGTCGTCGCCTGCTCTCCAGCTAAAACGATAGGCAATCCTCGGAACTCGGGCTGACAAACAAAATCCTCTCCAGAAGGGAGAGTTATAAACGAACTAACGGAAAAAATGAGACTTCATCGAACTGGACCTCTGCTTCTGCCTTAGTTGTACAAAAACTCGATTCTTCACTGGAGACTTAGTCGGGCCGGAAGCTGCTTGAACTTGGTGCCTGGCTACTTCTTGGGCAAACTGACGCCTTATGTCCTCCTTTCCTGCCAATGGAACATGCCATAGGCGTGCCGTCACATCGCTTCCCTGGGTGGAAGTCCTTGCCGCAACCTCTACGCTTCGAGCCGTCGAAACCCTAATGCGGACTAGCGGTCGGAGGGGGTACTGCTAGGAGCACTAAATCGGGCTTCCCAAAAGATAGCAACATCATCGGGGTTCTTCTTCTAGCTGGCATTCTCCTCGATAACAGATGCCTGAAGGTCGAGTGCTACCTTGTAGACTTGCCGTAACGACTTCGCTCCACTGCTGGTCATATGAATGCGAATCCTCGTATCCAGCTTTTTGACGTAACGCTTGACCCGCTCCTCCTCGAATGGAACGACCGACGTAGCGAACCCCGATAACACGGCGAACTAATCGGGGTACGTCTGAACTATCATCTTACCCTGGATAAGAGTAAGAGACTCCTCTGGTTTCCGCCACCGCAACTCGTCGGGGTAGAACCTCTTCTGGACCTTAGCTACGAACTCGTACCACGATATCGAATGCAGGGTAAACGCGCGTTCCTAGCTATGCTCCACCAGTTATCGACCTCTCCTCGCAAGTAGTAGGCGACAAATTGGTCCTTCTCGTGCTCGGACACAACGTAGCGTCGAAGAGCTTCCCTATCTCGCGGATCCAACTCTCCAACGTCGTAGGGTCAGCAACCCCATCGTAAGTCGGTGGTCAAAGACGAGCGATACGATCGAACGTCGACTGCGATCCTGATGGCTGACGACTATGGTGCGCTAACGTAAGAATCGCTTCCTCGAGCGCTCGTAACCTCTGTTGTCCCGAACTTGACCGGCGAGGTGTGGACATGTCGAGACGTAACACGATAAGGACACAGATAACAAAAACGTGAATCAACGATCCACACTCAAGTCAAGAATACACACACAAAAGAAAGTAGGAAAAACAGTCTTATCCCGGATTCGTCTACCCGACACTCTTCTCCCTTAACTTATCCTTAATTGGGTTTATCACTCGGGAATAGTACAGCTCTCAACTCCCGGGTTTAACTCAAATCCTAAAACTTCACTTAAAACCTATTCGGCTCTGATACCAACTGTGACGACCCGACTCGCTTAAATCGGCGCGGAAGAAACCGACGAGTCAGATAGTCATAACTAACAACTCAAAATACTAAAGAATTAAAACTAATACCTCAAATATTATTATTATAACTCCAAAAGTACAAATACCCACAAGTTTGTACAATACTAAACCAAAAGTCAAACTAAAAGTCTAATATACGATAAAACTCCAAACACATGTCAGAGTCCAAAACCAACGTATACAAGTCCATACTACAGTCTAATACTATCCAAAATCAATAAACAACGAAAATACAATCATATCAAAATATCGGCGCTCGCCCCACCCAAAACTAAGCAAGAGCCTCATCATCAGAATTACCTGAAAAATAAACAACAGTCCACCATCAGTGGCGAGTAACATAACTGACTCACCCTAATGGGAATACACATGAACATAGCACAAATCAAATAACCAAACCAATCATCAAAATATACGAAAATCATCCAATAACAAACTCGACTCAATATCTTATCCAAACTTAACTTTGGCGCAATCATTCATATACTAGACCGGACTACGCACGTACGAACGAATCTTACGCATTCGAACTTTCTACTATGTTAGGAAATGAGAATCTTACTCCCAAGTCCCGTGAAACCAATCTTACTGGAAATCCACATCCGAAGACAACATAGTAAGACTCCAACTATCCCAATACCGCGGATGGAATAGGGGCAACGTCTTAACCCAAAAACATAGAATCTTACTCTAAGTTTTAGGCGTCTAGCTACGAAATCAAGCTAAATCATTAATTACATCTTTAAATCTTAATCATCTTAATCATAACTTAATTAATTTCAAGAATTGCCTTTGCGCCTTGATTCTCGAAAATAATCAGTTAAATCACGAAGTTATTCTCAAGAATTGCCTTTACGCCTTAATCTTGAGTCTAACCAACACTTAACCACTTCCTTAAAACCATTCTTTAACCATCTTTAACATTATCTTTAACTTTCTTTAACATCTTAATCATTTTCTTTAACTTCCAAGACTCAACCAAGAACTCATCAAGACTCAACAAGAACTCAACAAGAAACCATAAAGAACTCATCCAAGATTCAAGAACTTCAATCAAGAACTCAATCAAGATTCAAGAACTTCAACCAAGAACTCATCAAGACTCAACAAGAACTCAATAAGAAACCATAAAGAACTCATCCAAGATTCAAGAACTTCAATCAAGAACTCAATCAAGATTCAAGAACTTCAACCAAGAACTCATCCAAACACTATACATCACACGCATATCATCATCATCAAACCATGAAATTACCAACTTACTACTATCCAAAATTAATCAAACTTTTACACAATCATCATGATCATAAATTCAACATATTCAATCTCAAAATAATCATATCCAATCATCAAATAATCATTTAAACAACACAAAATCAGATTTGATACAATACACGAAAACATGATCAAACTTCATTAAAAACCAATTCTAGTCATCTAATCTATACTATGAAACATAGTATGCCAATCAAGTTGAAAAAGTATGTTACCTTGATCACGATTAGACACAAAAACGTATGCAAAGTTGCTGCCCGGAACGAGTCTTACACGGCCATCCAAACACGGCTACACTCGCACATGAACATGACAAATAACACGCCTTCGCTCGTCACCACCTCGAACCGCCAAGGACTCGCGGTTCTTGCTGCCGCGTATGCACCACTCGTCCACCCACTGCACACGGTGCACAGCTGCATACACGGCTAACTGCCCACTGCACACGGTGCACAGCTGCACACACGACCCCACAGCCACCCTTGCACGGCTCTCCCACACGAGCACCCACGAAAATCTGACTATTGTACTGTGATGGCATGCAAGAATAATTAGTAATAAATTAGTAACTTAATTAAAATTATTTAATCTAATAATTTAATATGATGAAAAAAAAATACTCCATCGATCTGACCCGGCCCATATAATAAGTGATGATCCATTTTGACGATTGGATTCTTTTCATGTTGAAATTTTGACTATAACTATACTTTTAATTTTATACGAAGTATAATATAAGGAAAAAAAAGGTAATATAAGCTCTAATGCATTTTGTTCTTCTAAATAGATCGAAACAAAAATTGTATATTATTCTTTAGTAAACTATATATATAATTACTACCAAATAATTTATATAAATTTAATAAATTAAAACTTAGAAATATAAAAAATCTAACTGAATGTCGAAGTCAGACAAATTTGTAGGATTTTTTTCAACATCATCCGACTCTGATCCGACTACGACTCGAAGTTGGATTTTTTTACAGAGTCAGATAGATGTAGATTTTTTTTCCGGATTTGAATCAGAATTTTTCTTGCGGATTAAATCGGATAATAGTCGGATCGGGATTGATTTGTCATTATTTATTTTTTTATTTTTTGAGAAAGATTTGTCATTATTAGAAGGGAGTAAGTTGAGTATCATATTATTATTATTTTTTTAGTATAAAAAACATGAAAAAATTTACATTATTATAGCCTAAACTCATATGCAGTACTTTTTTTATTGGTAAAACTACAATTAGACTCCAAAAAATCCCTAAAAACAAATTAAACTTCCAAAAAAAACCAAAAAAAAAACTGCAAAAATTAGCAATTGCAAAGGTTTTGTCGAATCTCCATTATTGCCAATTCTCCATTGAAAGAAACTCCATTGTCGAATCTCCATAGCCGCGTCTCCATTGCCGAATCTCCATTGCCAATTCTCCATTGTCGAATCTCGATTGTCGCGTCTCCATTGTCGAATCTCCATTGTCGCGTCTCCATTGTCGAATCTGCATTGTTGATTTTGGTTTTTTCTCGCAGTTGTGGTTCAATCCTGGTGCATTTCACACAAAGATTCAAAAAGATCACATCGCAATTCAATCCTCACGAAAATTAGAAAAGGTAACCTAATTCATCCCTCAATTCGTAATTCTGCAAAAATCTTGTTTTCATCTATATTAATTATATACAATATGCAATCTAAAACAATGATTACGTTTTTTAAATTCACGCATGCAAGATTTGTATTCAGTTTATAATTTTTGACAGTTAGTTGTTTAGATTATTTAGTTTTTTTTTGGGTATTTACTGGATTCTTTTACAGTTTAACAGTAATTATCTATTGTATTCATGTTGTATCTATTCTTTTAGTAATTTACTGGATTATTTTGGGTATTTATAAATTTCGTGTGTATTCATATTGTATCTATTCTGATCAATTGCTAAAATAATTTAGTATTTTAAGAATTTGCTTATATTTAATTGCATCTGTTGTTTCACTTTTGCAATTGATGCAAAAAATTAAATATTATGTTCTTTGGGTTGATTTTAATATTCTCTGTTGTACCATTTTCGGATCTTTGGTTTTAAGTAACTTGTTTTAATTTGTTATCATGTAAGTAGAAATTTATTATTTTATTATGTAGTGTTATTCTTGTTACTATTCTTTTCAATTGACATAGTAGTGTTAAATCCAACTTTTTAAAAAAATTTCATAACCATGTGTTATTTACTTTGTAAAGGTGAAAAAATGAGTTATTGGACTACATTGTTACAATCTAGTAAGCAATATCAAAAAGGGGTTGAGGGGTATTTAGATAAGGCATTTGCTACATGGGCAATTGGAGATCAAATTAGTTGCCCATGTAAGTCATGTTATCATTGATTTTGGCATCGTAGAGATAAAGTGTTCAATCACTTAATTGCAAATGGTATTCAACCAGGTTTGGAGGAATTCAATTTTCATGAGAAAGATGTGTCCTCAACATCAAATTTTAAGATGAATTCCAAAAATACTTATGATGACATAGACCGACTTATATATGATACACATAGAGATGTGGTTGAGAATTTGACAAACAATCATGATCAAATTGAAAGCGAGCCTAATGATAAAGCTAAGAGGTTTTACAGGTTGATTGAAGATGGAAAACATGAGTTATTTCCTGGTTGTAAAACATTTTCAAAACTTTCATTCCTCATCCGCTTTTACCTTCTGAAGTGCAAACATGGGTTAACTAATAATGCATTTTCGGATATTTTAAACTTGCTCCTAGAGTTGCTACCGGATGCTAAATTGCCTAAGTCTTTCAATGAGGCTAATAAATTAGTAAGTGATTTGGGTCTCCATTATGAAAAAATCGACGCATGCCGTAATGATTGTATGCTTTTCTGGAAAGATCATGCTAATGATACATACTGTCATGTTTGTCAAACTCCAAGGTGGAAAGAGGTTGAAAATCACGGTAATCAATTAACTAATAATACTCATAATGTTGCAGAAAAAATTATGCGGTATTTTCCTCTTAAACCTAGGCTTCAAAGGCTTTACATGTGCTCTGAAATAGCAAAGCTAATGAAGTGGCATGAGGAGAAGAGGGACAAGGATGAATTATTGAGGCATCCTGCTGATGCCGAGGCTTGGTTGGAGTTTGACCGTAAATACCCGAATTTTGGTAGTGAGTCACGTAATGTTCGATTGGGGCTTGCCAGCGATGGTTTTAATCCATTTCGCACTATGAACACACAACACAGTACATGGCCTGTTGTTCTAATAAATTACAACTTACCGCCATGGTTGTTCCTGAAGCCAGAGTTCTTGATGTTGTCTACAATTACTCCTGGTCCAAACTCTCCAGGAAATAACATAGATGTCTTCCTTCACCCATTAAAGGAAGACTTAAATGATCTATGGGAGTTTGGCTTGGACACTTATGATGCATCCAAGAGGCAAACTTTCAAAATGCACGCAGCTTTGCTTTCAACAACAAGTGACTTCCCAGGATATGCTATGTTATCTGGTTGGAGCACTAAAGGGAAGTTTGCATGCCCTCATTGCCATTATGAAACCGACCACCGATCTTTGTGTAAATCTTGCTACTTGGGGAATCGTCGATTTTTAGATGCTAATCATCCTTAGCGGCATGATGAGAAGTCTTTCGATGGGAAAAAGGAAGAAAGGAATGCTCCGGTTCGATTAAAGGGAACGGAAATTTTATGCTTCCTAGAAAATTGGGAAAATAAGTTTGGAAAGTTACAACCAAAACCGAATAATAAGGATAATCCATGGAGAAAGAAATCCATCTTTTTTGATTTGCCATATTGGAAAGATGTTATGTGTCGCCATCACTTGGATGTGATGCATATAGAAAAAAAATATGTGATAGTGTGCTTGCAACTGTGTTAGGCATACCTGGAAAGACAAAAGACCATCATAAGGCTCGATTAGATTTGAAAAAAATGGGGATAAGGCAAGAGTTGCATCCATTGGAATCAAATGATGATCGATATGTTCTTTTGCCGAAAGCTTCATTTTCAATGACCAAAGAGGAGAAACAAATATTTTGTAGTGTTATAAAGAAGGTGAAGCTACCACAAGGGTGTGGGTCAAATTTTTTTAGGTGTGTCCAACTGAAGGAAGGGAAGATATCGGGGTATAAGAGCCATGATGCTCATATTATAATGCAACAATTACTTCCAGCTGCAGTTAGAAAAGCTCTACCAAAGCATGTCACCTTACCTCTTATTAGATTGAGTGCATTTTTTAAAGCCATATGCAATAGAGTCATCAATCCAAAAGAATTGGATCGCCTTCAAACTGAAATTAGTGAAACTCTTTGTCAGCTTGAAAAAATCTTCCCACCATCTTTTTTTGACATCATGATCCATTTACCTATTCATTTGGTTGAAGAGGTAAGGCTTGGTGGACCAGTGTGTGATTGGTGGATGTATCCCATAGAGAGGTATTTGGGAAAGCTGAAATCATATGTGAAAAACAGAAGTCGCCCCGAGGCTTCTATTGCAAATGGTTATTTGGCTGAAGAGTGCTTAATTTTTTGCTCAAGATATCTTCATCATGGTGCCAAGGAGGGGTTCAAGTCAATTGATGATGATAAAGCCAACAATGTTGATGATGCATTATCCTTGTTTCCTAAGATAGGCTATCCACTTGGAAGAAAGAAAAAAGGGAAGAAGAAAAGGAAGGCGTATTCTCTCAATTCCAACACTAAGCTTGTAGCACATCAATATGCTTTATTTAATTGTCAAGATGAGCAAGTTCAATATTACATCAAGTGCGTATATTTTCATAATTTGTTCCTTGTGCTGTAAATTATTTTTTTTTTTTTAACAATATACTATCTTGGTAAAATTTTATGCAGAGAACACGAAAATTTTGTTAAAAGTAAGTCTAAGGATAAGCGAAAAAGATGGTAGAGGGAGGCTAAACAACATAGCAATGAATTAACGGATTGGTTTAAAGAAAAAGTTGAATTAGATAATGTCCGCGGTCATATAAAGTGGCTATCTCTGGGTCCTTCTAATGTTGCAAGAAGATACACGGGTTATTTTTGTAATGGTTATAAGTTCTACACCAAAAACCATGATGACAAATGTAAAACCCAAAATAGTGGTGTCTCATTAACGGCCTTGACTCGAAGCTTCGCAAGTAGCAAGGATTCCAATCCTATTCTTGGCAATGTCACTTACTATGGGGTTATAAAAGATATAATAGAAATTGATTATTGGGGGGCATTTAGTGTTGTGTTGTTTGAATGTGATTGGTATGAAGTGGAAATTGATGATTATGGCCTAACTTGTGTAAATTTTAACAAATTGTGTTCCACAAATGACCCTTTTGTCTTGGCTTCACAAGTGCACCAAGTTTTCTATGTAGAAGATGGTGTTGAGAAGGATTTGTATTATGTGTGTCGAAATTTGGCAAGAGACTTTTTCTATGCAGAAGCACAATATAAAGGCAATTACATGAAAGAAGTTCTTGAGCCTCCTGAGGATGAACATTTGGCTAGTATTAATGATGACGATGTCACATTATGCAGAGTTGGTATTTCTAATCGAGTTGAGGTGCAACATGCTGGCTTGCATGAAACCGATGCTTGTCTTCAAGACGTAAATTCTGATATTGATGACACCGATTGGGATTGGATGGAATCACAAATTTAGATTCTTTAAGGGTTTTATAGTTTCTTTTTAAGCATAATATAAAATGAATGTAAAATAATGCTTGGTTTAGATTTTGTACTACTTTATAACTTTTTTTCCTAATTATCAATAATAGTCGGTGAACATGTTTGGTTTGGACTTATTTATTTCTTTAGTTCATCTTAACGTAATGAAATATGTATGAATTTGCCCTTCTTATGGACCTTAGGCTGTAATGTTTTGTTGTTTTATTTAATTTACTTTCAAAATTTTACCCTTTTTTGTGTAGATTAACTTCACACCACGATGTCGGATTATTTGAAGCTTAGGGAGAAGCGAATAGCTGAAAACAAGATGAAAATGAAGGAATTTGGGGTGACAACTATGGCGTTGGAGTTAAATCAAATGAGGAATAGCGCAGAGAAAAAGACGAAAAGTAAAAAGCAGTTAGAGAAAGTGGATGAAGACACGAACCTGTACACTCCTGATGAAGAGGACATCCAATCGAGTATAAATAATGACAATGAGATACGAAAAACAACTCTAACCCTGAGGCCTCGCTCAAAGAAGGTAATTTAAGCATTGACAGTCTAGCTCATTTTGTTTTTAAGCTACTTAAAACTAGAGTAATGGTTGCATCCCTAAGAAAACAAATCAAACTAAAGTAATAGTTGCAACAATCATGTCTGATTTCATACATGGGGGTTGTGCAGGGGGGCTGGGCGGGGGGTGGGGAGGGGGCTGGGCAGGGGACTGTGCAGAGGGGGTGGGGAGGGGGGCTGTGTGGGAGGCTGTGGGGAGGCATGGGGCTGTGGGGGGGGTTTGTGGTGGGTTGTGGGGGGTAGGGGGCTGTGGGGGGGGCAGGGGGGGCTGTGAGGGGCCAGGGGGGCTTTGGAGGGCTGTGGGGGGGTAGGAGGGCTGTGAGGGGGGGCAGGGGGGCTGTTGTGGGTGGCAGGGGGGCTGTGGGGTGATGTTGTGGGGGGCAGGGGGCTGTGGGGTGATGTTGTGGGGGGCTGTGGGGGCAGGGGGGGCTGACCGGGGCAGTGGGGGGACTAGGGGGGCAAGGGGGGGGGCAGTGGGAGGGGCTGAGGGGGGGCAGGGGGGCTGCAGAGGGGGGGAGGGCGTGGGGGTCAGAGGGGGGCAATGGGGAGCAGGGGGGTAGGGGGCTGAGGGGGCGGAGGGGGTGGCAGTGGGAGGGGCTGAGGGGGGGCAGGGGGGCTGCAGAGGGGGGGAGGGGGTGGGGGGCAGAGGGGGGGAGTGAGGGGCAGAGGGGGGCAGGGGGGTAGGGGGCTGAGGGGGGTTATGGAGGGGGCAGAGGGGGGGCAGGGGGTGGGGGCGGGGGGGTGCAGGGGGGGCAGGGGCTGAGGGGGGGCTGAGGAAGGGGCAGTGGGGGGGCTAAGGAGGGGGCAGTGGGGGGGCTGAGGGGGGGCTACAGAGGGGGGCATAGGGGGGGCAGTGGGGGGGTTGAGGGGGCTATAGGGGGGCTGAGGGCTGGCAGTGGAGGGGGCATATGGGGGGCTGAGGGGTAGCAGGGGGGCAGTGGGGGCTGTTGTGGGGGGCAGGGGAAATGTGGGGGGTAGGGGGGTGGGCTATGGGGGGGCTGTTGTGGGGGGCTCTGGGGGGCAGTGGGGGGTTGTTGTGGTGAGCAGGGGGGGCTGTGAGGGTGGCAGTAGGGGGCTGGGCAGGGGGGTGGGTTGGAGGGCTGGGCAGGGGGGTGGGGAGGGGGACTATGTAGAGGGGAGCTGGGCAGGGGAGGTGGGAGGGGGGCTAGGCAAGGGGGTTGGGAGGGGGACTGTGTAGGGAGGGGTGGGGGGTGGGGAGGCGGGTTAGGCAGGGGGGCTCTGTGCAGAGGGGGCTGGGAGGGGGGCTGGGCATGGGGGGGTGGAGTGTAGAGGTGGTGGGGAGGGGGGGGTGGGGGGCTGTAGGGGGGGGTGGTGCAGGGGGGCTGGGAAGGGGGGTGGGGAGGGGGGCAGGGCAGGTTGGGCAGGGGGTTGGGCAGTAGCACTGATGCACATAACAGCCGCTGACACCCCCCTCTCATGTATCTGTTTCTAGGTGTCAGCAGGCAAAGCTGGAAATCTCACTAACACAAAGGAGAAATTAGGTGATACTCCAATATCAATGGCAACTCGTATGAAGATGCGCCACTCAAGCACCCAACAAGATGCTATACAAGAGAGAGTTCCGACACGGACTCGTCAAAATGTAGGTGCATTGAATGATTCTGAAGTAACAGGTAGAGTTTGGATTAACACAAAACGTCCATAGTTTTCCGACAAAAAAGGGAAATGATTTTCAAACACATAAGGGACAAAGTAAGGCAATGGTTTCTCCCGGAACACTAGGTGATTACTATAGGATCAAAGCAACATCAAAAGAAAATGAAGCGAGGAAGAGGGGAAATGGTGATATCCTAAGGGAAATAGGTAATTTACAAATGAGAACTTCTTCACAATCAACACCAACTGAAATGGAACATGATGTAGAGGAAGAATATCAAAATGAAATAAATTTAGATGAATTTACCATAGAGGAAGACATGGATGATGAAATTGAAAGTGATAGAGAAATTTTAGATGGACAAAACAAAGCTTATGACGATCAGATTGTAGAAAGTCACCAAAATGGTAAATAGTTTTTTTCCTTCTTTTTAGTAATGCTTTTAAATATTCATATATGTACATGTTAGAATAATATATTTTCCTAATCTTCCTTTTTTTAATTTTATATGTAGCACCACAAGAAAAGAAGCGAACTAGAGGCCCAACTATGTGCAAAGATGCCCTAGAATGGTCAATGGAGGAACGTAAGGTTATTATATTAAATGAAATGGGAAAGCCTATTGGTCCTGATAGTAAAACTTTGGATAAGTTTTCAAGATTTTTAGGCACTATAGCTCATTCTCCTACACTTTCACCATTGAATAATATTAATTGGTGTAAAGTGCGTAAGACTAAGCACGATAGCATTTGGAGCTATGTGCAGGTATTTGTATTCTATTATGAAAAAATTGTTGAATTCTTGATCTCTTAAAAAAAAAAAAAACTGCTAATTGTTTGGTTTTTTATTTATTAATGTATGTAGAAGAAATTCATTATCCCCGAAGAAGGTAAGGATTATGTGATGAAAGCAATTGGACGGCTTTGGCGTCGTCATAAATGTTGTGTAAAGAGAAACTACTTTAGTGCTTATGACAATGATGAAGATAGATTGAAAAATGCTCCTGAATATATTCCAAAGGAACAATTCAAAGAATTGTTAGAATATTGGAACTTGGATTTAGTTCAGGTAATTTTGCAGATTTATCAGTCTTTTTTTTTTCCAGTAAGCAAGTAAGTTCATATTAGACGCTTATTATATTTCAACAGGATAGCTCTAAGTTATATGTATTTTATGTTATTGCAGGAAGAAAGCCAAAAGAAACGGGAAAGCAGTGCCAATCAAAAAGATAGACATACTATGGGTCCTAAGTCCTTTGCTAGGAAAGAACATGAATTGGTAAATGAAATACATTGTGAATTAGTGAAACTACTAGCTTTTGAAGAAAAATTTTGTTTGCTATGCTATTGTATATTTTCTTAAAATATGTGATAGATATATTTATATATTGCACCATGGAATGTTTTATTTGTAGAAACAACAAGATCGGGAGAAAAGGCGGCCATCCCAAGCAAAGTTGTACCTCGAGTCGCGCAAGAGAAAAGTTGGCAAAAAATACAAGACATCTTATGAGCATATTCAAAGTAACATTGTAAGTTCTATCTTGTTGCCGCTTTGATGTATCCATGTTAAATTTAGTAGCACCAGTAGAAAGCAAAACTAAACTTGCTGTCGCATCACTCACAATAGCTGGCATAGTGCATAGTAGCAACTAAAGTGTTATAGAATAATGGTAAAGAAGGTAGGAACAACAGTAACTATCTGCTGAAAATCAACACATAACACTCTACACGCCTTAAAATGCAGCTCACACTCTGTTTTATTTTCATTATAGGACAAGATGGAGGAAGTTCAAATGCAAAGGGAAATTGATGGAGATGAAGCATACTATGAAGTAATGAATGTTGATAACTCTGGCAATCAAAGACAATTGAAAACATGTTCCTCAAAAAAAAAGGAGCATAAGAAGGCCTCAGTCGGTGGTGTAATTATTCCAGATGAGTTTTTGAAGCCATATAAAGATCAAATTGTGAGAGAGACGGTAGCAGATGTAATGAAAATGTTCAAAGACCAACTCCCTTCTGAAACCTTTGATAATATGACTAGAGCACTTGGTGACATGCCATCTGGTTTAGAAGTTACAGAGCATCCTTGTAAAGACGACACAAATGATGAGCATCATGATCAAGTAAAGCTTATCTATCTGTGACTTAGAGTTTAGGATTTTTTTTAATCAATATCTTTGTTTAAATTTCTATTCTAATTAATTTTTTCCTTTTTTTTACAGGGCTTGGAAAATGATCTTCAGCAGGAGTAGCAATATTATATCTACTAGAATAGCAATAGTATATATGAACTCACATACAAGCATGAAGATTAGGATTCAAATTTAGTTTCTGAAAAAAATAAGGTTGTATATATGACATATGTAGACAGGTCTAGACTGAGAAATTTTTATTTTTTTTTGAATTCAAATTTGGACATCTCAATTTTTCTTTGTAATTGAGTGCATTTATGTTATTATGAATTTTATCATTTTTATTTTTGCTACTATATTTTCTTATTGCATACATTGATTTTTTTTTTTATGTAATTGTTAACACTGTTGTTTTTATATTATTATTATTTTTTTTTTTTTTTTTTTTGAGAAGTAAGAAGAAATTTTATTGCTACAAAACAACTGTACAACCAAAATTACATGAGCAAAGGGCTCAAGACCTCAAAAAAGGAATAACCAAAATAAACCTATGTCACAGGTGCAAGGCCATCATTGACTTAGTCCCTAGCCACCTTCTAGGAAGGGTTCTAAGAACTAGTCCAATCATCTAGAGCACCAGGACTTACAGCATATCTAACCAATGTCTATCCCTAACATTTCTAACTTTCCCCATACCCTGCAACCTATTCCTCACAACATATTGCACTTGACTCAGTACCTGCTCAGCATGGATGTCCTGGTTCTGCCATAATTTGGCATTCCTTCCTTGCCACACAGCATACATTACAGCACCAACAGCAACACAGTGAGCACTCCTCTTCAATTTACTACCTTTGACAGACCTGCCTATCCATTCAATCACCTTATCAAGCTGGACTAGCCTAACAGGCCACCCCAACCACTGTGCCACCTTCAGCTGGCATTCCTGGCTGAATTGGCACTGAAAAAACAAATGAGAATGGGATTCAGTTCCATCCTCACAAAGGGAGCAACTGGCATTGTCAATGAACCCTAATTTCTGCAATCTGTCTCTTGTGAGCAATCTCCCCTTCATCCCAAGCCACAGGATAAACTGGTGTTTAGGCACCCCAGCTCTATTCCACACCACCCTGGCCCAGTGGGACTTCTCTCCATGAGGGATTAAGGAGTTGTAGACCTTCTTGATTGAGTACTTGGGGTTAACCAAACTTACATTCTGAGAAACCAACCTATCCTTGATATTACAAAGGCATTTCCAGATCCAGCTACAAATGTGGGTGGGCCTATAACTCACCCATGTCTGCTCCTTAATGTAGATAGAGTGCACCCACCTAACCCCCATAAATTGTCCTTCTTCTGAGCAATGGCCCATACTTGCTTCCCAGTTGTTGCAGTATTCCATGCCCTGATATCTCTCACACCTAGACCCCCCTCCATTTTAGGTTTACATACTTCATCCCAGGCTACCAAACACAATTTAGAGGATGCATAAGTACCATGCCATAGGAAGGATCTGCACACCCCTATGATTCCCTGAATCACCTTCTTAGGAAGAATGAAGATCTGACACCAATATGAACTTATAGCCATAAGGACTGAGTTGACTAGTTGCAATCTTCCTGCATAAGACAGGTTCCTTGAGCTCCACACTTTGATCCTTGCACACATCTTATCTATTAGTTTTTCACAATCAGTTGGGTGAATCTGTTTAGGGCTCATGGGGATGCCAAAATAGGTAAAAGGGATCTTGCCCAGCTTAAACCCAGACAAAGCCTTCAATCTATTAATGATGGGACCAGGGATTCCAGCACAATACATCTCTGACTTAAGGGCACTTATTTCAAGCCCTGTAGATTGAGAGAACACTTTGAGTCCGGCCAGGTTCATAGCCACTGTGTTGATATCCCCCCTAGAGAACATGAGGATATCATCAGCAAAGCAAAGATGGTTCAGGTGTAGCTGTCTACAAAGAGGATGGAACTTGAATCCTGAAAGATTTGCCACCTTCTTCATTGTTCTTGAGAAGTACTCCATCCATAAGGTGAACAGCAGAGGGGATAGGGGATCCCCCTATCTCAGGCCCCTACTAGGCCTAAAAGGTGCAGTAGGAGTACCATTTATCATCAAAGAGTATTGGGGGGAGGTAATGCACACCATGATCAAGGTAATAAAATGTTCAGGAAACCCGAGAGCATGCATCATATCAGCCATGAACCTCCAACTCACAGTATCATAGGCCTTCTTAACATCAAGCTTAAACATACAGCAGTCCTGGATCTGGTTGGGCCTGTAGAATCACATCATGTCTTGGCAAATGAGAGAATTATGCATAATACTCCTAACAGAGACAAAAGCACCCTGAGTTGGGCTGATAATGTCAGGTAGGACCAAGCTCAACTTCTGACATAGTAGCTTAGAGATGCATTTATACAGAGTGGAGCAACAAGCAATGGGTCTATATTCCCCTAGTGTGCTGGGGGATTGAACCTTAGGGATCAGGGTTAGAGTAGTGATACTCACCTCCCCCAAAAGCTTGCCTGTTTGAAAGAAATCCCTCACAGCTCTCATAACATCCCCTCCCACCATATCCCATGCAGATTTGAAGAATTGGCTATTATAGCCATCCAAACCAGGAGACTTGTTTGAAGGGATAGCAAAGAGGGCCTGCTTGATCTCTTTATCAGTAAAGGAGCATTGAAGCATTTGCCTATGTTGGTCTGAAAGCACTTCCCCTAGATTGACTATATCTGAAGCCACTGGTAACATGTCTCCCTCTTTACCTGTTAGGAGTTCATTATAAAACTGAGTAAAAGCCTGAGTGATGCTGTCATTATCCTCCAACTAAATTCCCTGAGAACTTTTTACCCTACTGATAGTATTCTTGCTGGTTCTAATCTTCAGGCTGTTGTAAAATACAGTGGAACTGCTGTCCCCAGCTTGGAGCCAATGAAGTTTGGCTTTTTGTTGGAGCCAGCTGTGGTAGTTCCCCTTAGCTTCTCTGTATGCATTGCTGGCCTGCTTCTCCAAGGAAGCTAAACTAGCACTATTAGGGTTCTCATGCAGCAGGTTCTGAACATCAGCTAGATTTGCTCTAGCTGCTTCAAAAGCTTGTTGTACATCATCTTTTGCTAAATTTTTCAGTTTGGCCTTAAGTGCCTTGAGTTTTTGAACAACTTGGAACATGAAGCATCCCTTAATCTGACCCTGCCACCCCTGCTGGACCACCTCCAAGAAGTGTGGATTAGAACACCAATAGTTGAAAAACCTGAAAGGCTTCCTCCCCTTTAGACCTGGAAATATCTTAATCACCTGAGGGGAGTGATCAAAGGTGTTTTCAGGGAGTAATACCACCTCAGCAGTGGGGAAGCTCTCATACCATTTCCCATTGCACAAGGACCTGTCAATTTTAGACAAAACTCTTGCCTCCCCCTCTTGCTTATTATTCCAAGTATAGTATCTACCAGTGGCCTTCATATCCTCCAGTTGGCATAGGTTCATGCATTCCAGCATAGGTTGGATTTCATTCCATCTGACAGTAGCCCCAACCCTATCATCCTTATGCATTATAGCATTGAAATCCCCAGTCACACACCAAGGCTTATTCCCCACCTGTAGATGGAGCTCTGTTAAAGCTTCCCATAAGGGTATCCTGTCATTTTTATCATTATAGCCATAAACAAAAGTCATGTAAAATTCTTTGCCCCCAGTGACAGATTGCACAAAGCAGTGGACAAATTGAGCCCCAGCCTTGATGATATTCACAGTGAAAGCATTTGGAAGCCATGCTATTACAATCCTTCCATTTTGGTGCCAGTTATGATTAGAGTGGAAACACCACCCTTGACACATACTGAGGTAAAACCTGCCCAAATTGGGAGATTTTACCCTTGTTTCTAGGAGACTGAACAACTTAATATTGTGGGTCAAGATCATATCTTTAACCTCTTTCTGTTTGCTCTTGTCATTCAGTCCCCTAACATTCCATATTAAGATATTATCCATGGTGATCAGGGGTTTTCACACCCCTGTCCCCATGATCTCCATTTTCCTCCACACTGTCACTGTCCTCCTCCTCATCCTCTGATTCTGAAAGAAGACCAAAGCTATTGTGTATAGGTGTAGGGCCTGGAACCTGCCCTTGGCCTCTCTGCACCTGCTGGAATGGAGTGAACTCCCTAGCCTTCTGCATAGCCCCATCCTGCTTAGGCTCCTTTACAGTATTCACTTCCCTATTGGGGATCTGTTCCTTTGGCTTCCATACCTGTTTGACAGGTTGTTCCTTGCTCCGCAGTCTGATGTCTTATGTCCATATCTCTTACAAGTATTGCATAAAGTAGGTCTCCATTCATATTCAATCTGTTGTTCCACACATATCCCCTTCTCATTCTCAAAGCAAATTTTGTCTGGCAATTCCTTGTCAATTCTAACTTCCACCATAAGTCTAGCATAGGCAACCCTCTCCTTCTTTTCAGTCAGCTTGTCCACTTTAATAGTAGTCCCGATGCTGTCTCCTAGTTTTTTTAGGCACCTCTGCCCCCAATACTTCAAATCAAGCTGTGGCAGCCTAATCCAGATAGGAACTTCCTTAATAGAGTCCTTGTGCAAGTCAATATCAGCATGCCACTGCTTCCAGATGATAGGCCTTGAATCAAAGAACTGGGGGTCCCCTGTCAAGACCTTTTCACTTTGTTCAATGGTGTGGAATCTGATCAAAAAGAGACCCTTCCCTACCATGACAACTTTATCCAACCCAGAAGATCCCCACCGACGAGTACAGTATCCATTAAACACTGCAAAGGGGGGGTTGGACCCTAGCACATAGCAGACTAGGGCCGAGGACCAGTAATTGACCTCCTCTTCAATGTCCTCCACATCAATTTTAACTATAGGAGCTGGGGAGGACTCCCTTGGCTGTACAGGCACCGTGGTGCGTTTCCCATTACTACCCACAATCACATTAAGCCATTGGTTCAATGTGTCCTTGTCTATGTTCGATTGGGTCACAATAGGTTCAGCATTAGTGTTAGTCTCAGAAATCGATTCTCCAATTGCAGGTTGCTTAGGGTTATCACCATTCGAGTCTTTACCTTCCAAACTAAAAGAATAATAATGATAATAATAACATCATCACCACCATCATCATCCATCATCATTTTAATTACATAAAGTGTTACCTAAAGTATTTGAAAAGTGATACATTATGTGAATTAAAGTGTTACCATATGATTGCTAATAAAACAAAAGTGTTACCATAGTGTTACTAATTAAGCAAAAGTATTACCTAATTTTTAAAAAAGTGTTACTTAAAGTGATGGAAACTGATACGTAATATTTTAAAAAGTGATACCATAGATGATAAGTAACACAAAAAAGTGCTACTAACAATTTATTAAGTGTTACCTAAAGATATTAAAAGTAACACTCTAAAGTGTTACATAAGATCAATAAAAGTGTTACCTAAAATCTCACAAGTAACACTTTTAAAAGTGATACCAAAAGTGTTACCTTAGGGAATAGGTAGCACGAGCAGATGTATCACTCTAAAAAGTGTTACCTAATGTCTAATGTAACATTTTTAGTCCTTTAGGTAACACTTTTAGTGTGTTACCTAAAGTCACTTATGTTGTAGTGCTCCCATTGTATTCGCAGATCCTTGATGATTGGCGGAATTTTTTGGAAACCGACTTTGGAATGCCAACCAAGGCGTCTGGAGGAGCGAAGACGCCGGGGGTATCAACTACCCCTGGTTGATGGACCGACATAGCGGTAGTCGATACCTTCCCCATAATGGGGGTAAATTTTTGTTCGACCGCCTCGATTTCCTCGGCGGTCATTATTTCCTTCCCCTTGTCAGCAGAGGTCTTGGCAGCCTTACTCTTCTTCTTGGTGCCAGAAGCACTGGCGCCCTTTCTCTTGACCCCCTGAGACGGGGCATCACTTGCCTGCAAATGCAAAATTTTTTTAAGTATAGACTTTAAAAGCCACTACTAGTCGGCCTATTAGATGGCTTAGTGGGGCAATACTTCAACGTTGCTTACAATACCCCCTCTCGGCCTCCGAAAGGGGCCGAGAAAGGCTGTTGCAAATACCCTTCCATTTACACCCCCCTCAGTCAATGAGAAGGACGAGTGGGGCAATACATCAAAGTTGCTTACAATACCCCCTCTCGGCCTCTAAAAGGACCGGGAGAAAGTGTCACAAACAACCTTTGATTTACACCCCCTATCGATCTATGAGATGGTCGAGTGGGGCAACACTTCCAAGTTGCTTATGATACCCCCTCTCGGCCTCCAAATTAAAAGAGCCAATAGAGGGTGTTGCAAACAATCTTCCATTAATATCCCCCCTCGGCCTATGAGATGGCCAAGTGGGGTAATAGCTGAGTAGGGCAATATTTAGAAATAACTCACAACACCCCCACTCGGCTTCCAAAAGGACCGAGGAGGGATGTTGCAAACAACTTAAAAAAAATAACCCACTCAGCCTATAGAATGATCGAGAGGGGATGTCACAAACAAGTCACTAAAATCCCCTCACTAGGCCTATGAGGAAACCGATTGGGGGAAACTTTTAAAGTAACTCACGATACCCCCTCTCGGCCTCCATAAGGGCCGAAAGGGGATGTTGTAAACCATTTCATTGAAACATCTCTTTCGGTCTACACGATGACCGAGAAGGGATATTGCAAGTAATGTTACACTAACGCCCCCCTCGGCATAACAGTAGGCCGAAGGGTTCGTTACACAAAAAAAATGAAGGAAATTGGCTTGGTAAAGGCCGAGTAGGGATCCAAGCTATACCATTTTTTCCTCCTTCCTATCAGTCCAAGCCTTCATCTTGGCCTGGTACATCTCGTCTAGGTAAACTTTGCCAGTAAGCTCCCCGGTCTTGTACTTGGGAAGCTTCGTCATTGCATTCTCTAAAAGAAAAAGAGAGTTAGAACAAGTGTGATTGGATAATTGAAAAGAAAAGAGAACATTGATCTACCTCTATCAATGGCTTGACTCAAGCCCACGGCAGACAAAAAGATATTTTCCCTAAAGAAGGTTCAGTCCGGCATGCAGACTACCGGGACCTGGTGCTTTTTACCAGCAGAATACACAGTCTTCATTTTGAAGTGGTAACCTTTGAGGACCCATCGTCTTAAGCATGGGTGGAGGGCAAGTCTACATCATGGTCGCACAAATAAGGGGCGGTATTCTAACGACTAAGCCTTTCAGCCAGTTCCCCATCCTCGACCACCACATAAAGGAACCTATTTCTCCAGTCCCTCCACGTATTAGACTTGGAGACGATCATTTGATAATTAGGCCGAGTATACAGTATATACCATGCATCACAACTGTTCTCGGCCTTATTCAGATGATGCATGTGAGCAAAGATGTTAAAGAACATTCAGTAGCCCTTCAACTTACAAGTGGCTATGTGGCCAAAAATATTAGCCCAAGAGTTGGGGGTGAGATGCCATATGTCGAGCTCATATCCCTCCAACACTTCTAAAATAAAAGGGTGAAGAAGGAAACGTAGATTGAGATCCAGCACAACATCATAGACCGGGAAGGCTTTCTTAGGCAATACCCTCACAGTCTCTCATGGCTTCGGCACGATGACATCATAGCCCTCACCATCGAAGAAGGCTTTCTTTGTTTGGATCAGTTTGGGTTGATACAATTCATGGCAAGACTTTAACATCCCACACATGCTTGGGTCATAAAATTATTTCTGCCTGTTTCTTAGAAGATCCAAGGGCATCCGGCCTCTCTTCAACTAGATCTTTGACTTCCATTTCCATTTTTGACTCGGTCATTTCGATCACTGGCCTCTCAGAACTAGGTCTTGGGCCGGTCCTTACTTCTTCATATTCCTCTTGACTCAGTGTCCTACCCGAATCTTCTGGTGTAGGACTACGCCGCATCATCTGTTTCACTCTCGCCATATTACCCTGTATAGGTAAAAAGGGGGGGAGCATTCAGAGAATGGGTTTTAGAGCTCGACCAGGAGAAGATGGGTCCGGACACCTTAGATTCCTTACTACTCGAGGATTCGGCCATTCTATTGGGTTTAGAAGGCCGAATATGAAAATTAAAATATAAGAAATGGAGAAGGGAAGGAAAAAAATACCTGGTTGTGAAGTTAAAGGCTCGGTCTAAAAGTTGGTGAAGCACTTGTAAGTATCAACCTCGGATCAAAATGTGAGTTCTTCGTGTTCTAACCAAAACTCAAGCAAGTTCTGAAGTTCAATCTAAAATCACAAAGAAATTTCGAAAGTTTGGAGTTTCTACCTCAGAGTCTCTCTTTTTACCTCTTCTCTCTAAAACATAGGAAATGTAAAAATTGTTTATGAAAATGATTAGGTGGTATTTATGGACCCCCAATCATTTCAAAATTCAAACATTTCCCCTTTTTCCCCCAAAAGTTGGTTAGGTACATTAATTAGGGAAGAACTGTTCAAAAGAGAAAGAATTTGTCTAATTTACCTTCTTTTGAGGGGCAAATGTTAGTACCAAAATTATGGCCCAAATCATTAGTGAGGAGAGGCCCAAAAGAAGATCCAAAAGCATCATCCCAAGAAGAGGCCCAACAAAAACTACTATGTGAAGGGCCACGTGGCAAGGGACTACAAGGCCACGTGGCAGCATCCTATAGGTTCACATGGTAGAATACTATAGGGCCACCTGGCACCACCCTAACAAGACACGTGGCACATTGAAGCTCAATATAAGGAACCATATGCAATTCACCAAATGCAAGATACATGTATAAACAGTTATCCTACGTTGATAGAATACCAAAGTTTGTAGAGAGATTCTTGTATAAAACCTTTTATGAGGTGACTGATTTGACACATTGAATGATTACTGATTTAACAAGACATTAACTTGTAAATTGTCATTAGTATTAATCTAATCTGATTAATTGTGATCATAGTTATTAATATTCTTTTTGCCTATTTAATTTCATTTTCACTTAATTTCTCTTTATTTTGTATTTTGGAACAAGGTTGTAGCATATTTTTTGTAGTCCTCTCCTAAAAAACCCCTAAAACGAAATCCAAAAATAAAATTTGCATCTAACTCTATCTAAAAAAAAGGCTCTAACTATTATCGCGTCGTAATCGAATTATGTATAATCCAATCCGATTATTATCACTTGCCATTGTAAGCCATAATAAACAGTTTAGAACATTTAGAGTCAACGATAAACATAGGTGAATGTGGAGCCGTGGAAGGTCGCTCAATCATAGTTGGGGACTGGGAGTAGTCCATAACTCCATACTCCATAGACTAAAAACAATATATCTCTATTATATAAGCCAAGGGGGGAGCCATGGTGTCCCCCTCGAAATGTCCATCTTACCCCGGCCCTCAAAACTTTATAAAATCTCAATTTGTATCACCCCCTGATTATTAAAGAAAGTTATTACAATTTTTAAACTTTTTAAAATGAAAATAGTACAAAATATATAAATTCGAAAAAAATTTTAAAAAAAATCAAAATTAATATTTTTAAATCCTCTATAAATAGATATTCATATTGATATAATGATATATTTCATCAAAAAAATTTACATTTTGATTATCGTAGAAATTTGGTAGCCAATAGAATATGGTAAATAAAAATTTTCTTTCGTTTATTGTTGTGGGATGACTGAATGAAAGGGAAAAAGTTGTTTTTTATTATATAAAGTTTGTTTAGACAGATTAATAGATGTATTTAAAATACCATCGCATGCAAAGCGTGCATAGAAGGATAGTCTCTATTATATAAGCCAAGGGGGAGCTATGGTGTCCCCCCTGGAAATGCCTACAATACCCTTTGATTTTTCTAAAAAAAAAAAATTACTCAATTAAGGAAAGTTCTTACAATTTTTTTATTCTTTTAAATAAAAATAATACAAAATATATAATTCTAAAAAAAAATAAAAATATGTAAATTCATATTTTTTAATTCTCAACAAATAGATACCCATATTGATATATTTTTTTTACATAAGTTTTTTACCTTCTGATTATAATGGAAATTTGGTAGGAGAGAAAGGATCAAATTTTTCTTTGTTCATTTTTTGATATGAAAGAAATTCCATTTGTATATTATTTTCATATTTTTATACTATCACAAAATGGATGCAAACTCAGATTCTAACCTTATTTCTTTGTTGTTTGTTTTACTATTGTATAACAATTATATAAAAAAAAAATTCGCACATATAACGTGCATAAAAGCTTAATATATATCTCTATTATATAAGACAACAAGGAAGCTATGATATCCCTCAAGAAAATACTTATATAGCCATAACTTAAAACAATTATAAAAAAAATTACCTTATTTGTGCTTCAATCAATATAATTAACAATTAATTTCTTACTTAATTCAATAATAAGGTAACTTGAATTAGGATCCTCTATCATATTAAATTTTAATGTTTTGAATTAATTCAATAATATATAAATTACTGTTGTTGCAAGCAGGGTAAATGGTTGCATAAAGAATTAAAAATGTGTGTTTAATTACTATTTTACAATAAAATAATATTTCTTCTATAGCAACATGGATGTCAAACTTAGTTACAAACTTTTAATTAATTTGGGTTTCGTTTATTACCACCGAGTAACACTAAGCCCTAAATATCAGCATGCATAGCATGCATAAAAGGCTAGTATACTATAAGAGAAGCAGTTAAAACCATATCTTGCCACGTGTCGCTCTCTTATTAAAAAAATTCCCTCCCTTTTCCCTTAATCTAAAAAATAGCCTATCTTAAAATATTTTCTACCTTAATAAACATTGATATATAATATAGCATATCTTTAGAAATGTGTGATTTAATTCCAATAAATAATACTTGTACCTTAAGTCTTTAAATATAAGTAATTTAGTTTTGATCATATATTAATTTCCTATATATTCTTATGGTCAATATTTATTTTCCATTATACATTTAAAGCCTATATATATTCTCATAATAAATATTCCGCTACTTTATTTGGTGAAAATAAGTATCATTATTGATTTATTATTTTGACATGTATAACATGACTTTTTATGTAAATCGATGAATCTCAATATTAACTTATCAATATTTTTTAGGATTCTACTAATTAGAAAATCAACAAACAATATACATTTTAGTTTTATTTTTCCCCTAACAGTTGTGATAAAACAAGTTTTAACTTAATGTAGTTATTTTGTATGTTTCAATTTTGAGTGTATTATAATTTTTATTTTTTTTGTATGTATGACTATAATTTTCAGAGAAAATAAACGTGAAAAATAAATTTCTAAAATTGAATTTAAATTATTTTTATATGTTTAATTAGAACAATTCTATGACATAATTGATCTATATATAAAAATATACTAAAAGAGAAACATTTAGAAAAACTATTACGGAGTATAATTTAAAACTTCATGTTTTAGATTTTTTAAGCAGTGAAACTTTCTTTTAATGAGAGGTATATTTCAAAGAAAGAAACACTCATAACATATAAAAGTAATTTTATTCTCTTTTATCAAAACAATCATTTAAAAATTAATAACTAGCTAATGTTTAATAACGATCATTGTGGGTTAATTTTTTCTAAAATTATTTAAGTTTACTCCAAAATTTGTTCATGCATGTTACCTTAAATTTAACCATTTTATATTAAATATAATGTATGACCTTATACAATATTTTTTGTTGTTGATTTCCTTGACTTCTTCTCTCACAATTTTTTTATTCGTATTCATATGTTACAATAATTTGAAAACATAAATTATTAGGGTGTGTTTGGTTGGGGGTAATAATCAAAGGGAATAGGAATCAACTGCCTCCATTCCCTTTGATTGTATTTGTTATGCCACTTTTCCCATTCTCATTCCCCTCCCCATTCTCCTATTCTAACACTTTCACAAACCCTACTCCCCCCTATCTTTTGCATTCCCTTTCCACCATCACCCACCCACCCCACCCACAGCCCAGCCACCCCACCCACCCACCGAGCCTAGCCACCCAACCACCCGTCCAGCCCAACCACCTACCAAGCCCAACCAACCAGCCAAGCCACCCAACCCACCCACCCACCCGGCCCCCACCAACCCACAGCCCAACCACCCCACCCATCCACTGAGCCCAACCAACCACCCATCCAGCCCAACCACCCACCCCACCCACCCCCGGCCCCCACCCACCCACCAACCCACAATCCAGCCACCCCACCTACCCACCGAGCCCAACCATCCAACCACCTCTCCAGCCCAACCATTCAACCACCTGTCCAAACCAGCCACCCACCGAGCCCAGCCGACCAACCCAGCAACCCACCTAACCCCGGCCCCCACTCGCCCACCTTCGCCCCACTTGGTTTTCAAAATGGGTGGGCGAGGGTAGGTCGGGGTGGTGGTGGGCGAGAGTGGGTTGGTGAGGGTGGGTCGGTGGTGGTGGTGGGCTGTCGAGGGTGGGTTGGTGGTGGTGGTGGGCGAGCGAGCGAGGGTGGGTCGGTGGTGGTGGACCCCTATGGTGGTGGTGTGGTATGGTGGTGGTGGTGTGTATCATTCATTTTTTTTAACAAACAACTAACTAAATCTAACACTTTTCCTTTCCATTCTCCCTCATTCCTATTCCTAAAGTGATTCTCTTTCCCCACTAACAAGCAAATGGCCCCTTAATCTTTTATTTCTTTTTATGCATTGATCTTGAGTTTTAATTATATTCAGATTATAAATTAATATTTAATTTCAACAAACGTAGTGCATGCATAAAACAAAAAAGGCTTTAAAAATTACTTGGCTAAAATTAATTGATTAATTCAATTAATTTATAATTTATAATTTATATAACTTTACTAATTTTAATAAAAAAAATTCGTTAAAATGACTTTTAAAACCTTTAGCAGACTATTTTTTTTACATAGATCAACGCGCGTAAATCGAGGCAAATTGGGAATGCAAATTAGGGGTAATCAAGTCGTTTTTTACAAATTCCGACCTCAAATCGGACCCCGTAAGGGTTAAAATGACCCGTAAAATCTTGAGCAGCAATTTCTCTTAACATGTAGATTAATGTGTGAAAATCGAGGCGAATTGTGAATGTAAATTATGGCTAATCGGGTCATTTGTTGCAAATCCCAACCTCAAATCGGATCCCATAAGGGTTAAAATGACCCGTAAAACCTTGAGTAGACTATTTTCCTTACACATAGATTAATACGTGCAAATTGAGACAAATCGGGGCTAATCGGGTCGTTTTTTAAAAGATTCCAATCTCAAATTGGACCCTTTAAGGGCTAAAATGACCTGTAAAACCTTGAATAAGCTATTTTTTTTATTATTGTTAGTTATTTAATTAACGGAATATTCCGTTACTTAACTGAATATTCGTTTACTTAATTGAATATTCGTTTACTTAACTGAATATTCGTTTACTTAATGGAATATTCATCCGCGATGCTACATTTGGGAATTTTTGTAATATCCCAAGTTTTTTGGTTAATTTTTGATTTATTTTATGATTTCATTTCATGGCTTGTTTTATTAATATTTTAATTTTTGGCTTAATACAAATTTCTGTTTTGATTTTGGGCTTAGAATTATATTAAGTTAGATTAATAGGCCCATTTACTCCAAAACCCCCCTATCGCCTGTCCTATTAAGGGTAATAATAACCCATGTTTTGGGCTCCTTCTCTTGTCTACTCATCTATTTATATGGGTGTATTTGAGAATTTGGACTTGCTAATTCAATTACTTATCACACTTACTTCACTCAAACACAAACTAAACTCTATCTCTATCATTCATCTCTTACACCATAGATGACCTATTTTCTCCATTGAAATTTCACCAACCTTTCCCACTTAATTACTCAAAATTCTTACGCCATTATACTACATTCCTAGTGTAGTTTCTTTTTCTTCATTGAAATCATTCAAGATCATTGGTTCAGGTTTGTTCCGGGTAGGGGTTTGATGGTGGGTCGTGTCCGTGCTCGTGTCGTGGGGGATCCATGCGTGCTGCAGTGGTGTTGTGGCCTTGTCGTGGTGGTGCGGTGGAGGACCGTGTGTGATCGAAGGTGGTCGTGGTGCTTGTGGTGGCTGGCAGCACCTGCTAGTGGTAGTCAGACGTGGTATCAAGGCTGCTCGTGGTGGTGGATCGTGTTGATTGAGCCGTGCCGTGCCATTCGTGGGTTGGTCGTTTTGTTTCGGTCGTGTTCTTGATCGTTCTTTGCTTGTTCATTCTTGATTTCGATTTGATCTTGCGACTAATCCAGGTAACTAGTTGTTTAATCTAATTTTTGGGAATTAAATTTACATAGAACGACATAGGATTGAATTGAATAAAATGATGAATTAAACCCATGTTTGCTTTGATTTGGGATAGTGATTATAGCATGTATTGATGATTGGCATTGTTTGATTCATGTATGGTTTTTGTTGTTTAAATTGTTATCATTGATAATTAATTATGAATATTATGATTATTTTGATTTAATTATATTATCAAAAATTATTGAATTGAAGCATGATCGTTGATGATAATTTTCGAGAATCATGATGAGGAACGGCGTGATGTATGATGATGAATGATCATGATGTTTGATTAAATCTTGATGAATTTATATGATTATAATTGTTTAAGTAAATTACGTTTATTACCTTGAATCTAATGAAATGGATTATGTTGTTCATGATAGCATGCTTAATGGTTAATCCCTGACTTATTTGGTAATTATTGTTGGGTTGTTTTCTTGAAATTATTTCTTTTATTTTCTTAAAGTTTTATTGGTTTTTAATGTTTTTCTTGAAATCTGGATGATTTGTGGTTTTCTTGATGAATCTTGATCTTTTTTGATGAATCTTGACGAATCTTGAATGATATGCTCGTGATGAAATCTTGAATTTGTGTCGTTAATCTTGAAGTTTTCGAATGGTATGTGTAACGACCTGACTTTTAGCAACATCGATTACTAATAATCGACAAGCCAAATCGCCACTAAAATAAAACTCAACCCCAAACATAAACATAATAACAGAGGAACCCAAATTTATTAATACTCCAAAGGTCGAATATGCTAATAAGTTAACTATCAATAATCCTAAACAACATATTCTCAGCTACTTAACAAAACTAATTAAAGAACAAAATATAAACCAAGCCTAATCAGTAGGGCTAAAGTCACCACTCTCAAGTACACAATCTGGCCCGTCGAAGCCAAACACCTAGCCACTCAACACGGACACTTGAAATGAGGGTCCACCATAAATGGCAAGTAACTAGGATGTTCCATGTGAAATGATACAGGAGACAAATCCTGTACTATGGAAGTCTGAAGAAATTTAGACAAAAATGGGGGAAAATGACAGAAAATAGAGAGGAAGAGTGGAAGAGGCAGAGAAATGACAGAGAAGGAAAGAGAGCATAGGAGATAAAAGGAGTTGTATTATTATTATTCATGAATTAATAAGCCGCAAAACTACATATATTTATACATTATTGCCTAAGGCAACTAAAGATAACTAACTTCAACAAACTTAACTAACTTTTACAATTCTAATAAAACTCTTTTATTTGACTTAGAATACTACCCTTAACATACCTCCCCTGCTGAAGAAAGACTTGCCCTCAAGTCTTGTTAACTAGATTAAAACTCGGGTATTGATCCTCAAAGTCTTTAGCTGCTACCCAGGTTGCCTCATGTTCTGGACAACGTATCCAATGGACCAAGTATTGCTTCTCATTTGTACCTTCAATTTGAATAGAACTCTCCTTTAGTATGGCCATAGGTGAGTCTTCTGCTGACTTCTGATTCCATTCTGGTATAGTAGTGGCAATAGGCAAGTTCCCATGGAAGGCCTTTAATTGGGAGTCATGGAAGACATTGTGTATCCTTGGTGTTGAAGGGAGTGCAAGTCTGTAGGCTACCTTTCCAACCCTTGCAGTCACTTGGTAGGGCCCATAGTATTTCTGACTAAGCTTTTGATTCCCCCTCAATTGCACAGAGACTTGTTTATAAGGCTGCAACTTAAGCCACACCCAATCCCCCACTGTGAAGGACCTTTCATACCTCTTTTTATCAGCCATATTTTTCATTCTACTTATGGCCCTATTCAAATGTTGTTTAACCATGCTTATCATTTCTTCTCTTCTTACCATACTTCTATCAACCTCATGGTTACTTGAGTCCCCAGCCAAGTAAGGGAGATGTAGTGGTGGTGGTTAATAATGGGGGTCTATTATAGTTACTAATAGGGGGAAAAGATTGCAAGGGCTTGGGGTTGTAAGTGGTTCTTGGAAATTTAAATGAATTATTTAGGGTGGATGGGGCTGCTAGCTGCTCTTCCTGCAACCTAGCCAACTCTATAGCATCAAAAATTGTTTGGGGTTTTAAAGCTTTTACAAAATGTTTGATGCTTGGCTTTAGACCACTCAAGAAGCTATCCAAGATATAAAGGTTAGGCAATGTGTAACTATACTGTTGCATTAAAGATCTTAAGTTCTCAAACTCTACAATGTATTCTTCCAACTTACCCAACTACTGAAGTTTATTAAATTGTTCAACCATATTAGCACTAGTTGAATCTTTAAATCTAGCACAAAGATCTAAAATGAATTCATCCCATTCAACATACTTCCTAACAGCCAAATAACTGTTGATCCAAGACTCAGCCTTACCAATCATATGTAATGATGCTAGATTAACTCTTTGTTCATTAGTAATTTTACACAATTCAAAGTATTTAACACACTTTCTGATCCAAATTCTAGGATTATCACCATCAAATTTTGGAAAGTCTAGCTTTGGTGTCATACCTTTGCCAAGAGATTTCCCTGCCTGTTCAATAGGTTTTCTTGGGGAATGGTTCTGCAGGCTGGTGGTTGTTTCCTTCAATTCTTGAACTACTAGCATCAATGCCTGCATTGTCTTAGTCTGAACATCCATCTTTTCTTCCAGAGTCTTGACATACTCATCCATGGCAGCCTGGCTTCGAGTATAAGGTGCCAGAATTACTACTTTTATCAGCAACAAAGTAAACCCAAGAAGGGGAATATGATCAAACAGATGGAGTGCGTGATTGAACTCAACAATGCCTTTGTGGGTGGGACTCGTACTGCTCTGATGCCAGTTGATACAGGAGATAAATCCCGTACTATGGAAGCCTGAAGAAATTTAGACAGAAATGGGGGAAAATGACAGAAAATAGAGAGGAAGAGTGGAAGAGGCAGAGAAATGACAGAGAAGGAAAGAGAGCATAGGAGATAAAAGGAGTTGTATTATTATTATTCATGAATTAATAAGCCACAAAACTACATATATGTATACATTATTGCCTAAGGCAACTAAAGATAACTAACTTCAACAAACTTAACTAACTTTTACAATTCTAATAAAACTCTTTTATTTGACTTAGAATACTACCCTTAACATGAAAGTGGAACTCAAATAACATAACATATTTAATCAAAGGAAACCGAAACAATACATGATACATACAAACATGCCATCCACCAATCGTACATATACACGCATGATCATACAACCAAACAACATGATAACAACACATAAAACCACACATATATGCGTACCTAGCGTCCTTCGCAGCGGAACAATACATATATATATACAAATCAAATCATTAATCACCCGATTCATACACGATATTCAAAATACAACAAAACCAAAACAATTCTTTAAAAGAATGTAACAGAAGTACTAGGTGTCCATAGTCGAAACTGCAATGCCAGATTCCTTATACTTTGTGTCTTTTCCTTCAACCCCGAATTTCACACAATAGTCAAGTAATGATCTAGTCAAAGCTCGTTGGTCCACCTATGCGCTTCCCAACTTTCCTAAAACATACCGGGTCGAACCAATATGTCCTTCCCGTAGCCCTCCAATGCGAGAGTTATGCCTAGGTAATGGCAAATACTCCTAAGTTAGCAACCAATGCGTCACTAACCTAGACGAAAACATGCCTAGGATCCAGAACTACCCCACAAATATCAAACACAAGGCAGTGGCAATGACTTTAACCCAAACTAGCAACCAATGCGTTACTAGATTAATTAGGCGACCTTTCACATAACGAATCAAAACACTCTATCGACATGATCTCTAGGATCAATAAATAAAACAACATGATCTCCAGGATCAATAAATCAAACGACATGATCACCAGGATCAATAAATCGAAACTTCGACATTCAATATCCAAGATTTCAATACGGTAAACCAAGACTAATCAATAGAACTTCAAGAACCAAAACAATAGATCAAGGACAATCAAGAGTTACCAAGAACGAGCAAGAACTCAACAAGATCTTAACAAGAAACTTCAAGATTCAGCACGAAACTTCAAGATTCAATAAGAACGTCCAAGAATCATCAAGATTTCAAACAAAAAAATAAATACTAACTATAATTCATTAAGGTACATACTTTAGTCGGTTATCAACTTTAGTCAAGCTAAACCCTAAATCTTCCCATAGGATCAATCAAGTCCAAAGGTTTCATCCAAATTAAATTAAAGAACCACCATTTAAAGACCTCGAACGTACTGGAAATTTTCGTGATAGTTAGTTCTGGATACCAAGATTATAGTGTGAGAGTTTCAACCAAAAATAACAAGATTTACTAATTTTAAAGAATTTGTAACTAACTGGTCAGATTAGGATTAGTTTCAGAATGGTTCAACATAGTAAATGAACTCTAAAAATCATGAAATTTTATCACGAATTACTTTATACTAGTTTTGATGTTCGCTTAAATTTTTGTAGCAATCGGACTTGATTTAGTATACTAATAAATTCGAACACTAAAACTGGGCAAATTTATCGGTTTGACAAATTTGAGTGTTTTAAGCACTCAAAGGAAGATATTTGCCACGAAATAAATCTGGGATCAACTATAATCAGTATAGAATCCTCAACTAAAATTTCATTAAGAAACAACAAGATTCGACCAAGAATGAAATTCATACAATTCACTAACATCATAAAATCAGTCAACAATCTTTAAAGAAAATTAAATCATAAAATAAAGAATTTCATGATTCAACACATGAACATAAATCGTACATAAAACCATGAATCGAACATAATATAATATCATATTTTCAATATTAAATCTATTTTATACTATATGAATTGACTACCCAAAATATTAGACAAAACATCTAGTTACCTGGACTATGACCTCACGGTGGGAAATTGTGAAGGAAAAGCTAACCGAGTGGCGGATGCTCTTAGCCAAAAGGAACGCCATTCTTTTAATTGTGCTTTAGTTCCTCCTAAAGAAATCTGCATCGACTTGCAACGAATGGAGGTAGAGTTGGTCTCGAAGGGACATACCTATGGTATTCTTTATGCTATGAGTATGGAGCCTAGTTTTTATGATGAGCTTCGAGAGAAGCAAAGAAGGGACCCATAGTTGGAGAGAATTCGTGAGGCAAAAGAGCAAGGCAAGGCAACTGATTTCTAGAAGGGACCCACAGGTGGATTGAAATTTCATAAGAGGTAATGGAATTTCAATTTTTTAATTTTATAGGTTAAAGTTATATGCTAATACATTGTTTTTTTTTCTTAAGGTGGTGCGTGCCCAAGGATGCGGACCTAAGGATTGCATAACACACCATACTCCGTACACCCAGGAGGTGGAAAACTCTACAAGGATCTTAAAGAGTATTTCTGGTGGCCCAGGATGAAGCAAGAGATAGCGGAGTTTGTGGCGTGATGTCTCATGTGTCAACGGGTAAAGATCGAGAATCAAAGACCCGGCGGTCTACTTCAACCATTACCCATTCCCACATGGAAGTTTGATTCCATATCCATGGATTTTGTGGTGAGTTTGCCAGGTACTGCAAGTGGATTGGATGCGGTTTGGGTGAACGTGGATCGGTTGACCAAGGCAGCAAGGTTCATTCCAATGAAGACTACTTGGTCGATGGAAAAGATGGCCGATGCTTACACTCAAGAGATAGTTCGGTTACATGGGGTATCGAAGGATATTGTTTCAGATCGAGATCCCCATTTCTTGTCCCGGTTTTGGAAATCACTTCAAGAAGCCTTTGCTACTAAATTGAACTTGAGTACGGCATTTGATGCGGAAACGAACGGTCAAACGGAGAGGACGATTCAGACTTTGGAGGACATGTTACGGGCGTGTGCTCTTATGTTCCAACAATCTTGGGTGAAGTCTTTAAGCTTAGTATAATTCTCCTACAACAACAACTATCACTCGATTATTCACCCATATGAGGCTTTGTATGGGTGTAAGTGCCGTAGTCCGTTGTGTTGCAATGATGTTGAGAAGATAAACACTACAAGAAGGGGGGATTAATTGTAGCTTGAGAAACTAGTGTAGATTTTTGCGGATTATAAAGAAAATTAACAAGAAAGAAAGAAACAAGAGATTCTCTGAAACACAGAAACCTTCTTGAATTCACAAGAAGTAAAACTGTGACCACTAGGGATTTCCTCTTTTATTATATTAAGGCAACAACTTAATACAATCTACTCTATCAAGTTCCTCCGTGAACCTGATCTCCCCTTTACGATTAATCCCTCAATTAATCGAATCTCTCTCTCTTTCTCTTCTCTCAAACTTAACTCTAAGTCAATCTTTCTCTCTTGGTTTCACTCAAACCCAAATCCCCATTACAACTCGATAATTAAATAAAGAACGCTATATTTTGGCAAGAAGAAGACACAATGGAATATTTCACTGTAGAATATTAAGTCTGTTAATACTCGTGAATGCCTTAATGTTAGAATGATGTTTAGGCAGTATTTATAGAGCCAGAAGACTTGGAGAGCAAGTCACACAATCCCACGTAATTACTTCCTACAATTGAGGAGTTGTTGGACTGGTGGAACTTGACTGCCAGAATGTGGAACACGTCAAAGACATAACCAAGTCAGCTCCTATAAACTCTCTAACTGCTTTTCACTCATTTAAAACTATTTGAACAGATCTAATAAAGTGCAAAGTCAGTTTATTAGTTTCTAAAATCACTCAACCAACTTTTGCTAAAAATCGAATCTTTTAACAATAAAACCGAATTTTTTTTCAGATTTTAAAACCAAAATTCTGATTTTTATTTTTCTAAAAATCATATTAATGAAAAATATTTAATTTAGTTTTATATGAAAGGACAAAAGTATTTACACTTAATAAAATCCTTTTTAAAACATTATTTAATTATACAATTATATTTTTCATTAAATGTCATTAATTCCATATTATATATTCCATTGATTAACTTAACTATAATTTCAAAATATTACAAAGACGCCTAAAAATACGTTGGTACAAGACATCTCTAGTTCCTTCAAGCATCTACTCCGACGCTCAAGTTTCTCCAGTGAAGTTCCTTCGACTCTAAAGTTCTTTCTTCACAATCTCCTCTTGATTAGCTTTGAACATCTCGTGCAAGATCTCTAATCTTCATTTAGATCATCATCAAGCTTCCAAGCTATATTCAAGTTAATCTAAAAAGCAAACACTTAAACACACATATTAAAGTATAAGTTTGTCTAAGTGCAAGTCATCATCAAAACATCAAATATAAAATCCAACAAATGACATCAGTGATTCTTTGGTTATTAGCCCGGAGCATATCAAGGAGACAGTGGAACTGATTCGGGTCATTCTAGCCAAGCTTCATGCTGCTCAAAGTAGACAAAAGTCTTATGCGGATTGTCGGAGACAACCTTTGATTTTTGAAGAAGACGACAAGGTTTTGCTCAAAGTGGCGCCTATGAAAGGCGGGGCTCAGTTTGGGAAAAGGGGCAAGCTTAAGCCCTGATATGTTGGTCCGTATGAAATCCTCAAAGGGGTTGGTGAGATTGCATATCGACTTGCATTACCGCCAGAATTTTCTAGGGTGCACAATGTGTTTCATGTTTCGCAATTGCGAAAGTATGTTAGTGATCATTCACATGTGGTAATAATGGATTCAGTGGATCTTGAGCCGAACCTCTCATTTGAAGAATTGCCAGTGCGGATTTTGGATCGACCGGATCAAAAGCTCCGACAGAAGGTGGTGCCTTTAGTGAAAGTACTGTGGAGGAGTCAACAAACCGAGGAGGCGACTTGGGAAACCGAATTGTCCATGTAAGAAAAGTATCCCGATTTATTCCGAGCGGGTATGTACTCTTCCTTATGAACTTCTCTTTTGAGCATTTGGTTTAATGTTGTTGATTGTACCTACTTATGGAAATTTCGGGGACGAAATTTTCTTAAGGAGGTGTGACTGTAATATCCCAAGTTTTTGGGTATAATTTTTGAAATTTTATGATTTCATTTCACGGCTTGGTTTGTTAATCTTTTAATTTTTAGTTTAGTCCAAATTTGTGTTTTGATTTTGGGCTTAGAATTATATTAAGTTAGATTAATTGGCCCATTTATTCCTAACCCCCCTATGGACGGTCCTATTCAGGGTTATTCATAATTTAGGCTCATTCTCTTGTCTATTCATCTATTTATATGGGTGCATTTGAGAATTTGGACTTGCTAATTCAATTACTAATCACACTTACTTCACTCAAACACAAACTAAACTCCATCTCTCTCATTCATCTCTTACACCATAGATGACCCATTTTCTGCATTGAAATTTCATCAACCTTTCCCACTTAATTTCTCAAGATTCTTAGGCCATTATACTACATTCCTAGTGTCATTTCTTTTTCATCATTGAAATCATTCAAGATCATTTGTTCGGGTTTGTTCCCAGTTGGGTTTGATCGTGGGTCGTGTCCGTGCTCATGATGTGGGGGATCCGTGCATGTTGCGGTGGTATCGTGGCTATGTCGTGGTGGTGCGGTGAAGGACCATGTGTTATCGAAGGTGGTCATGGTGCTCGTGGTGGCTGGAAGCACCTACTCGTGGTGGTCGGACGTGGTGTCAAGGCTGCTCGTGGTGGTGGGCCATGTTGATTGAGCCATGTCATGTTGGTGTCGTGCCATTCGTGGGTTGGCCGTTTGGTTTGAGTCGTGTTTGTGATCGTTCTTTTCTTGTTCATTCTTGATTTCGATTTGATCTTGCGATTAATCCAGGTAACTAGTTGTTTAATCTAAGTTTTGGGAATTAAATTCACATAGAACGACATAGGATTGAATTGAATAAAATGATGAATTAAACCCATGTTTGCTTTGTTTTAGGCGTGTGATTATAGCATGTATGGATGATTGGCATTGTTTGATTCATGTATGGTTTTTATTGTTTAAATTGTTATTGTTGATAATTAATTATGAATATTATGATTTAATTATATTATAAAAAATTATTGAATTGAAGCATGATCGTTGATGATAATTTTCGAGAATCATGATGATGAATGGCATGATGTATGATGATATTTTTGATTAAATATTGATGAGTTTCTATGATTATAATTGTTTAAGTAAATTATGTTAATTATCTTGAATCTGATGAAATGGATTATGGTGTTCATGATAGCATGATTAATGGTTAATCTTTGAATTATTTGGTAATTATTGTCGGGTTGTTTTCTTGAAATAATTTCTTTGATTTTCTTAAAGTTTATTATTGGTTTTTAATGTTTTTCTTGAAATCTGGATGACTCGTGGTTTTCTTGATGAATCTCAATCTTTCTCGATGAATCTTGAAGAATCTTGAATGCTCGTGACGAAATCTTGAAGTTGTGTCGTTAAAATTGCAGTTTTCGAATGGAATGGGTAGGTTTCTTGATTTTTATCAAGTTCGGTTATTTCGAAATATTTTTGAATCGATAAGCCTTGAATATTGGTCTTTTATTATCATGTCGGAATTTTCGTATTTTAAGGTTGCCTAACTTAGTAACGCATTGTTTACTATTTTCGGTAAAAGTCGTAGTCGATGCCCTGTGTTCGATATTTGTGGGGTAGTTTTGGATCCTAGGGTGTGTTGTCGTCTAGGTTAGTGACGCATTGGTTACTAACTTTGTAACACCCCGTCCTTAAAAACAGAGGATACAAGCGGAAGATAGGGCACTAGACGGGAATGCCACTTGAGTTCTAAGGAAACATAACCCAAAAGAAATCATTAAAGTCCGATTAAAGAAAGTTCAATACCGTTACAAGTCCAAAGTACAAGGTATAAACACCTATACATAAGTCTAGAAATCAAAACTACTGAAACAGAAATCATAAACTAGGGAATTCTGCCCATGCCATACAAACTGGGATGTCTAAACTAATGGAAAGGATCCCTAATACCAATCCTCACACACACACACACCGCCCAAACTTTTACAATCATGCGGTCAATCGGCATCTGAAAAATGAATACAACTCCACTGTCAGTGGCGAGTAACTAACAGTTCTCCCCAACATAGAAATTCACAAAAATAGGAATACAGAAATTCACGCCATTCACAACACAGGTAGCCATCATATAATCCAGTTAAATAAACACTCACACAAAACTTACCTTGAATCCCGTTCTCCTGCAAAATAAGAATTTACTATACAAGAAAAGGGAATTAACATTTTAAATGATATTTGATTTCAAATTGTTATTTTGTTATATTGACAGTAACAATATTTTTTTTTATTATTTATTATTCAGTTTTAATTAGTTGTAGATGGAACGATCGAGAGTGGTAACCCGCAGTACCACTTCCTAAGGTTTGTCAGGTAACCCTCAGTCAATCCCGCAGTCGACTGGTCTAAGAATGGCCAAACTCCCGATGCCGGATAGATGCCCAAAATATGGACTTACACCTCCGAACCTCCCGGACGACAACAATTAACCCAGGTAAATAAAATAAGTATCTTAGATCCCGCAGTCCAAGAAAATAATTGATCTAACCATTGAATCCCGTAGTCCAATGGCTCCATACTATCAACAAGTCATCTTAATTAAATTTTAAATTTTTAATTAATTTAAATTTAAATTTCACTTAGCAAAAATGTTGAATATTAACAATGCTCTCACAATTTAAATTCCAACTTCCAAACTATACCGCAATTTCCCACTTATCTTGAGTAATTAAATTTCAAATACCATCATACATCATCCAACCATTCTTAGTATTAATATATTTTTTTTTTTTTACAATATATATAATGTTACCGGAAGTTCAATTACAAATTGCAAATTAACCCGAAACTTATTTTGACAAGTCCTAACGACTAGCAACATTTACTACAACATCTAGGGGTCCAAAACATTAAAACTAACCAGATTTTAAGCTTAAGTTGTTGCTGTCCAGATTTTAGGAAAATTGCAATTTCAATCCAAAAATTATTTAATCAATTCTATTTACACCGAAATTTACCGATAACACTACCAATTAAATATTAGGCTTAAAAATAAAATTAATTCATGCTATACTTACATGATATTACACGGCCAGCAGGTCTTGGCAGAATTTTTTTTTTTTTTATATTTTACAAATTCATTCACAATTAACAATTTATACAATTAAGCATAAATAAATCATCTAATTCACGAAAAATTCAATATTCAAGGCTAAAAATCAGAATATATTATCATTAAAATTCACTAAAAATTTCGGCAGCATTTCGCCTCTTTTTGGGCTCAAATCGAATTAGTAATTTACCGTTTCGACAAAAATTGTACATCATGAAATAATAATGTTAACAAAATATCAAAGCATGATAAAAATCGAAATTTAGTCACATATTCAAGCCAAAAATCCGTCCAACATTACATAACCACACGGTTCCTTTTTTTTATATTTTATTTTAATAAGTATATATATATATATATATATATTCATACATCACAATTTCATATATAACATGCACCTAATATTAAATCAAAACATAATATTCCAACACCCATAAAATTAACTCAAAAATCAACCCATACCACACGAAAATTCCAGTACTAACCTAACTAAAAATTTCTGTCCAAAAACATTTAAATTAGCATATTACCGGTTAAAATTACTATTTAACTTATACTAGTCCATTTTGATTGTATTGTGATTGGAAATTCAATATTACTAATCATGTGACTACTATAGGAAGGGTTAACGTTAGTTACCTTGAAAAAGGATGAGGTATATGCACTAGATTTCACCGAAATTGCTTCAAAGATCACCAAGGGAAAACTCCCAAAACTCTACCAGAACCTTGAGTGTATTTTGTGAGGTTGTGAGGGGATGAAATGATAAGAACAAATCAGCCCCTATGCTGTCTAAATACTGCCGTTTGGAGGGAGAGGAAGAGGTGAAATAATGGAGTATTTATATTCCTAATTCTAGAATATTCTAACCTCCTCAAATGGAGGGTTCTAGAATTTGCATGTACATCGTAGAACAACCTAGAATAATTCAAGTACATGCAAGAACCCTTTGGAAGATCCTAGATGTATCCATTCTAGAATACTCCTATAAGAATACTCTTGAACGTTTTAGAGTCACCCTCTTTAGAATATATTCTACCACCATCCACATTATTCTTGAATCTTCTAGAAGTTTCCGAATACTTGACTCATTAATGCCAAACAATAGAGACTAATTTAACTAACTACATAATAATATATTTTAATCATGCAGATGAAATATGTATGAAATAAAGAGTAAAACTTTCGTACCAAATATATATATATATATATATATTTTATATTAACAACCAAATATTGTTAACCACATAAAAATTGTTTTTAGCAACATATTCCCAGAAAATAGATAAATAAATAAATAGATAAATATTTTAGAAAATATTTTATACAATTTCATCACAAGTTAAACAATAAATTAAATAATTAAAATACACAAGAATATATTCACGTAAATAAAGCACGTAAATTTAAGGGTATTATATCCCAAAGACTTTCAAACTAAATAGTCATATATATTTGGAAACCAATTAGTGAAAATAAATCACTAACAGAAATTTATCAAACAATTAACATATTTCAAAAATAGGTGAATTTATTATTGAAAATGAAAATAGATAAATAATATAAAGTAGAATCCTTTCTTGAAAAATAACTTGGCGCCCAAAATTCATTTCAAATATTTTATTTCAAAATTTAGTTATCGAAAATGAATAAATAACGTTTTTATTATTTAAACCGCAAAAATCATTACCTTTAAAAGAAGTGAAACTGTGGGGTATTACAAACTTAGAAGTCGTGGCCATTACTTAGACATAGTACTTGCATTGGAGTACTACGAGCATAACGCATTGGTTCGACCCGACATGTGTTAGGAAAGTTGGGAAACGCATAGGTTGACCAACGAGTATGACGAGACCGTCGAATTGGACTTTCAAATCTTCGGTTATGGTTTGAGTTTCTGATTCGGTTTTGGTTTTGGAGGAAAGGACACAAAGTAGTGGGTTCCGGTAATGCGGTTCCGACTATGGACACCTAGTACTTCTGTATATCTCTTTTGGTATTTACTTTCGTTTTGGAGTATTTTGGTTTAGTTCGGTTTTTATTTTGATTGGTTTTATGGTTTTGTGAATGTTTGATTATATGAATGTTATTCCGCTGCGATGGACGCCAGGTACGCAATTATGTGATTATGCTTGATTAGTGGTTGTTGATCTTTCATGTTGATGTTTATTATTTTATTTGATGATATTTTATGTAGTGTATGTGGCTTAAGTCCCACATTTGGGTTGAACAACCAAGTTACTCGCCACTGACGGTTGACCTAATTTTCAGGTAATGAGGACGAGTAGCTGTCTTCTTATGCTTGGGCTGGGATTGTGTGCGAGAGATCTGGACTTCTTTTGTAATATTGTAGTTTGTATTTTTGGCTTTACCTTTTGTACAATGGACTTTGGTGGTTATGATTAATTAGATAGTGTTGTAATATGGACTTTTGGGTTCTCGTGTTGGTTAAGTGTTTGGTTGGACAATTTTGGTAGTTTTGGTAGTTGTATATTTGTGAATTTTTGGTTAGTAGTAATGACTTGATTTCATGTGGGTTTTAGTTTTATTCTTTTGAAAAAATTGGGTAATTACAATTTTAGTCATAATGAGTATTACCGTTGGTTTTACAAAAAACTCGGTAGTACCATTAAAAACTAACTTAATAAAAACTTAGTGATTTAATTAATATATAATTTATACATATTCTTTAAAAAAAATATATTAAGTTTTTAATATGTTTAATTTTCTTAATAGATTATTAATACTAAAATTTTAAATTAAATTTATTTAATTTTTATGAAATTATATTAAGTTTAATTTAATTTTTTTAAGTTTTAATTAGTTGAATATTCAAAAAAAGTTCACCAATTTTTGTCAACTTAGAGAAATCATGTAAATAAGTTCGGTCAAAAAGGGTTCGGTTGTAAACAGCCAAACGACTTCAGTCATATTTGGTCCAAAACAGATTCAGTACAGTACGATTTTGGTGAAAATCGGTCGGTCAAAAATCGGTTTTTGGCAGGTCGAAAACAGGTTCGGTAATGATCGGTCTCGGTATAATAAAAGCATGTCGAAAACGGGTTCGGTTTTGAACGGGATCAGTTTCGATCAGTTTCGATATGCGTAAAATCGGTCGAAAAACGGTTTCGATATAATTCAGTTTCGGAAGCAGTCGGTATTCGATCACTAAAATTCGGTCAAAAACAATTTCGATATCGGTCGTTAACGATTGGTCAAACATTTACACCCCTACTCCGTGAAGAATAGATTGATGGTTATGAGGGTTATCCATGAGAATGTAAAAAATTCAAGATTATAAATTTATAATTGACAAATTAAAAAAGTAAACGCATTGAGAATTTTCTGAAAATAATTAGCAAATTCAAAAAATAAAAAATACACATAATCACCGTACAAGTTACAACCGTCAAATTACTGTAAATTGTATTACTCCACTAATATTTTTTTTTGAGAGAGCATTAGTAGTACAGTAGTACTAGTATAAAAGGTACAGTAAATTAAAAAATAATTTGAATTGTGGATATAAAATCTTGGGATTTTCCCCAGAATAACAACATCATCATCATGTTAATGGAGTCTGTTCATCTTCATCGGCCATTGAAGCATAGGAATTACGACAATGGCGGTGAAAATTTCATGGGTGAAAATTTAAATATGGTAAAAACAGAGAAATGGGTAAAACATTATTCATCTTCTCAAAATATATTACTGGTGGGTGAAGGAGATTTCTCTTTTTCATTGTCTTTGGCTCTTGCTTTTGGTTCTGCTTCTAATATTGTTGCTACTTCTATCAACCCTTTTGGTTAGTTTCTTCTCTCTCTCTCTCTCTCTCCACATTTTTTTTGTTGCTGTTTTTGTTTGAGTTTTGCAAAATTTGATAAACATAAGTTGATATTGACTGATTGAAATTTGTAATTTTGTTTTGTTTTTACTTTTCTGTTTGTGGTCCATGATAGTGTTGATTTTATTCGTAAGTAGGGTTTATTTTTGTTTAAAGTTTTGATCTTTTTAACTTCCGATTAAAATAGATGAACAAAATTTTAATTTTTTAATTTTTTTTAAAAAAATAATATTTTAGGTGTCTTTCCTGCCTTTCCTCCCAGATATTAGACTTTATTTGAACTGAATTTATTAAGCCAAAGTTATTGAACTTGATTAGCCGATTATAATAAACAATTGAATCTAATCGACCAAGTTGAAATTATTAGACCTGAGTAGAAATTATCAGAATTGAAACTTAGGTATGTTTTGAATTTATTAAAACGGTTGAAACTTATTGGACCTGACTCACCCTAATTATAAGAAATAATTGGATCTTTACTATACCTTATTCAACTTCATCAATTCGTAGTGAACTTATTAGACTTGATTAGAAATTTTAAATTTTTCTAAACTTATTAAACCTGATTAAACTTATTGGACATGGTTAGCGTTGATTACAAGAAACAATTGTATCTTATCACACTTGATTGGACCTGATTAATACTTATTGAACGTATTACATTTGATTATACCTTATCTGAACGAAAACTTATTGTTTTTTAAGGGTGAAGAGAATGCACCCCTAAATGGAGTTAATGGACTTGATGTATAAACCGTAACTCTTTTTTTTCCGTTGAAGAGAACGCACCAAAAAACTAGGATGGGGTAAAATATAATTAAATTATTATTACTTAAACTAAAATCCTATGATTAAGGTAACTTTGCTCAGAATCTGAATTATTGAGAAATTTTTGTATAAATGTTTTGGTAATATTCCTTTCCAAGATACTTTTAAAAATGACAGAAATTTAGATTTTTAAAAAAATTACTCATTTTTTTCCATATGAATAACATTTTTAGGCATTTTCTAAATTATCTGTCTTTCTAGTCTCATCCTCTCAAGGCTCTTGTTAAGCCGAGCTTAATCAATGAATCATGCAATGGGTGTACAATGGATACTATGCGCTTAAATTTAAAATTAAATATTTATCTTATGCATTTAGAAATATTGATTTTTTAAAACATTCATATTTTATATTTAGACTACTTATTATTTTTTAATAAGCACATAACATAAATCTTATAAACACATTGTCGTGAACAACTAGAACGAGGGAAGTTGAACTATGACGCCTAATACCCTTTGCTTAGTGTTCGATTGGTTGAAAGAGCTAGGAAAGTTACATTGTTGTGAACTTTGAGGTCAGATATTCAAATTCTTGTAGGAGTATCTAATGTGGTTTCAAACCTTAAGTGTTCGATACCCTATAGCTCATATTAATGGAAATACTAGGGCATTGGACTCTACGCACATTAGTATAGATTCTTTTATGGATGCTAAATTTTCTTACTTCCTAGCTATTGATAAGGCGAGAGTTATTTCAAGAGGAAGAAATCTTGACTACATTAGTATATATTTCCTTCAAACAAACAAAAAAGATAGCAATGTATTTGTGTTTGGAATGAAGATGCATCCAAAGCTAAGAGTATGAGTGAAGAAAATTAGCTAAGATTTTGTCTCTAAAAAATAATAGTATGCTGCGACCTTTTAAAGATGGAGGAAGTAGTATTATATTACTTCTATTGTTTATGTTTACTAGTACAGAAGTATGACTAACGTGTACTAGTGAGTGAAATATATTTGTTCTCTTGTTCTTAATTATGACTAACTTCACCTCATAAATTTTATGCCATTCTTGAGTTCTTTCCACAAAATGACCCCAAATTATATAGGAATAATTACATTAATAGGTACCAACTATTGCACTTTTTATTTTATAGGTACCAACTTTTGATTATTCACCAGCAGCACGAACTATTACATAAAGTTGCAACGATAGGTATGAATGACCTATAAATAAGTATGAATGACCTATAAATTGCAACAACATTTAGGTGATATACTTATCCTTGCAACTTTATGTAATAGTTCGTGCTGCTGGTGAATAATCAAAAGTTGATACCTATAAAATAAAAAGTGCAATAGTTGGTACCTATTAATGTAATTATTCCAATTAGATATCCTACAATGGAAAAAACATATGTATTAAAAATTTCAAAAACAGATCACAAAGTCAATAATGAAGTTAGAGAATGCTGCACACTAGCTTCGAACTACCACGTGGCTGGTCTTCTTGGCTTCGAGAGACCAAGTTCTCTCCTAATCTGTCTTTCGAGTGGACAAATTCACTCCTGAAAAGTTATTAAACTCTTATTAATTTCAAAATATGAAACATTACACACACTAATCCCTATTTATAGACTAATGACAATTCTAAAACTAACAAATTACTAACAAACAATTATTAAAAGACTAAACTACCCTTATTACTAAAATACAACAAAATAACAAAAATGCCATTATTATTATAATTAGCTAGTGTATAGCAATACCACCCTCCCAAAGTTCCAACTTGTCCCCAAGGTGGAAAGAAAGAAAAATGGCCGGTGTGGGTCCGATAGGCATGACGCATGAGTTGTCGAAATCCATTTGGAGTCATGGGTGCTACTATATTGAAGTCACACTTAGGTTTGAATGAGGGGTTAGGAATGTTGGGTTGAAATTTTAGTGGGCTAGTGATGTAGGATAAATGTGGATTAAAAATTGTGGGCTCCAAAATAAGTTTGAGACCCCTGCATATGTCCACCAATTCTTTCTTGAAATAATGGGTTCATTAAAAAGAATATTGGGCTGAAGATTGAGAGGCCCAAAATCTTGCACTACTTCTGAAAATAGGTAGGAGTTATTGGGCTCAGCACATGTGGATTCATGATGAGCAGGCCCAAATTCTTGCTTAACTTTACCCAATTTATTTAGGTTAATCATAATTTCCTCTTCTCTTTTCAGAAAATGCGTCCATACTCCCCCTTTACAACACCAAGTTCTTTCTAGGCCAGCCACCTCATCATCGCTGCCACAATCAGTTCCGCTGCCCGACCGTCTTTCTTCAGTGACGTTGCCGCCACGCCCCCCTTTACCGGTGGCCAAAGACTCCCCCAAAGATCGCTCTACCATGCTTCCGCTGCACCGCACCACCGTACTCTCAGAGCGTCATTGGAGTTGCACCTTCGCAGCTCTTCCTACACACCCCTCGCCGCCGTCGCCGTCGAAGGGCCGGCCTCACAACCTTAGGTCGAGCTGAGATCCTTCCTCCTCCCCTTGAGATCTTTCTATTACAACCCTAATTTCTGACCTAAATTCTTTTTGCACATCTTTTAGGGTTTCGAATTGCTCCAAACGCCTTTCCCTACTGGGTGCGCCACCCCTCTCTATGCCGTGGCCGACGTCCAAGGCTTGGACTCGATCCCCCATGGCCGACTGAGGTTCATACTCCCTCACTTGAAATCTCTTTACCGTAGCCCTAATTTCTGGCCTAAATTTGTTTTGGCCATTTTTTAGGGTTTCGATTTGCTTGGCAAGCCACCTTTGAACTGTCGAATGGTGGCCAAGACTTCACCGAAAGATTGCCCCTACCACCACATCGAACTCCTTCTCCTTTTTTGGGGGGCTAATGCGTGCAATTTGGGCAGAAATTTCAACCCTAAATCTTTCTTGTTCTTCTTGGTGCTTCAAGATCCTTTCCTTGAGTTGTTGCAGAGAAGTCTACACCTTCGCAGATTGGTCGGCCAGAGTCGTCTTCAAGGTGGCAATCTCCAATTCCACCGCGTCCAACCGTTGTGACTGAGTTGAGCCGCCCATTTTGCTGCCCAAAATGGCCCGCTCTGATACCATGTTTGCTGCACACTAGCTTTGAACCACCACGTGGTTGGTGTTCTTGGCTTTCGAGAGATCAAATTCTCTCCTAATCTGTCTTTCGAGTGGACAAATTCAGACCTGAAAAGTTATTAAACTCTTATTAATTCCAACATATGAAATATTACACACACTAATCTCTTATTTATAGACTAATGACAATTCTAAAACTAACAAACTACTAACAAACAATTATTATAAGACTTTACCCTTATTACTAAAATACAACAAAATAACAAAAATGCCATTATTATTATAACAAAAATGCCATTATTATTATAACAAAAATAAAAGAACCCTCATCTTACATGTAGAATAGAAATGACAACTTATAGTTGTGTTTTATAGTTTTTGAGATATTCATGAAAAGTAGCCATTTATTGGAACTTGTTTAGTTACACCACATCAAAGAAGGTCACATATGGAGAGATAAATGTTTCACTATTGCCTTGGTTAGTTAAGAAAAATATGTTACACAAAAATTGTAGTTTCTTATACTTCTACCGTTTCTTTTTATTTGCAACAAAGGGGTACACATCATAAAGTATTGTTTTATTGCAAATAAAAAGAAGCGGAGGAAACAATGTGGATTAATTACATGTCAATTATATTTGTGTTACTAACAAAATACATTGTTTAAATGGGGAACAGAAACTCTGATCTACACATATAAGAAAGCAAGATTAAATTTATTGCAGTTAAGAGTGATGGGAGCAACTATTTTGCATGAAGTGGATGCAAGAAAGATGAAGGATCATCCTCTACTCAACTTGTTCAAGTTTGATTGCATTGTCTATAATTTCCCTCATGCTGGCTTCTTTGGAAAGGAAAATGACCCTGTCATCATCAGGTATCAAACACTTGTTTTCCTCATTCTATGCTATGTTAAATTACTAATGCACAAATTCTTTTCTCTAACTCTATTTATTCTAAATTTAGTTGCATTAGTTTGGTTTTTATAACTGGGAAAATTATAAATTATTTATATATGTACAACAGTGTATATTATGTTACTCGGACTCTTTATCTCATGTCAAATACATACATGATACATCCAACACTTGGACATAAGCATGACATCACTTGGCCACTATTATAAACAAAAATCATGCAAATGTTTAATAAAATTTCCTACTTTACATACTAGTGTTTGCCACCTATGTTATCCGAGTCTGTCACCCATATTTGGCATGGATACATGTCCAAGTGTCAAATCAAATTTTATAAAAAATTTCATGAATTTTGCCTAAAGAATGTCCTACTCGAGTACGAGTGTCGAGGATCCGACACAGGTACTTGAGGTGAAATGAAAAGTCCAAGCAGCATAGTTTGACATATACTTCTAAGCTAGCAGAGTCCAAGTAACATTGTAATTAAATCTACTTGGTCGTTGGATCGGTTAATAAGGGAGTTGTTTGATCTTAACCTTGTTGTACTTACCCCTCATAGGATGCACCAGGCCCTAGTCCATGTCTTCTTCAGCAATGCTAGGTGGCTATTAAGAGACACCGGCGAAATTCATGTTACTCACAAAACCAAACCACCATACTCTTATTGGAATCTGAAACAGCTCGGACACGAAAACTCCCTTCACCTAAAAGAGTGTGTCCCCTTCAACATCAACGACTACCCCTTCTATGAGAACAAGCGCGGCCATGGCTCAACAAGCGATGAACCATTCGATTGGAGAGACAGTTGTACATTCAAATTCATCTTTTTCACTAATCATTCACCAAGTCTACACAACATGCTGAGTTATTCCAGGGAAGTTGTGCCTCGGGTTAAGTTCATTGTCAAAGCCGAAGTCTGTCCCTACACAAGAGCAGCCGGGTGTGCAGGCGCCTTAGTAGACGAAAATCAGTCAGTTCGGGCCAAGTTTCTCGGGCCAATGCCTTACATAAATACTGATGTTCTTCAAATGCTTGCTGTCAAACTTGCAGTGCTAATGTTTGAGAGATCAGATTTTTGCATCAGAAATGTGGGGCTTGATATTGAATGTGATTCAAACATTGCAATTTCTTGGATCAGATCAAAGTTTGGAAATCCCAGAGAAATGGAGCCAGATCTTGAGGAGATTAGAATGGCTTTGAATAGAATCTCGAATCATGTCGAATTTTTCTGTAGTTATGGAGAATATGAAGATGAACATTACTACTTGGTCCGTCAGTTGGCAGTAGAAGCAATGAGTACCCCAAAGTTGTATGAAGCTTGGCTCCCATAATATTAGAATGCCATTTTTGTAGGTAAAAATCTAACTTTTTTTTTTTGGGGAGCAACCATTTATATGGATTTTTTGGCGCTTAAAAGGTATACAGGACCCACACAAAGCTCCTATCTCATGTTACCTTAGTGGGCAGGTGGGGGTTGGGTGTCGATCCCATGATCTCTAGGATCACAAGGGTATGTTGTCTCTACCACTGAACCATGTGTTTGTTGACACCATGTTTATGTATTGCACTAGATGAATGTGATTGCCATCAGCTCATAGATCTTATCTGATTTTCTTTCTGTCATAGTACTCCCTCTATTCCATATTAACTGCTCCATTTTGATTGATAGCACTATTCAAATGGTAATTTTGATTCTCTTTCATTTTATACATTCAAGAAAGAATATAGTCATGCGGGATTTTGTTTGATTTGTCTCAATGTGTACTTTATACGTAAGTATATAATTTTTATAATTCAAAGTCGTATCTCGTGAGATGTGAAAAAACAAATGGAACACTTATTTTTGGATGGAGGAAGTAAAATTTTCATCAATATTCGTTACTTTGATTAAGAAAGGTTAAAATCCTGCAAACCTTTAAATCTCGGATAGTCCTTTTGGGAATTATTTCTGGTTTTTCAAGATTATTCTTGATCTATCAAAGGTAACTCTCTTTTCAAAATAATTCATCTTTTGTGCAAATCTTGTACTTTTTGTAAAAACACAAATTCTTATATGTGGCTGGCCACACCATTAACTAATGGTATGGCCAGCCACATATAAGTTAATAATGTGGCCAAATTTTTTTAAAAAAAGAATAACAACAATCATGCAGATTCGCAGCAGCACCAACATGGTTCCTCCTCAGCTTTAAACAATTTCACCCTAACTTCTCTCAACCAATCACACAATACAAGGAAAGAGAAAATACTATTTTTTTTTATTTTTTCCAGTAAAAAGCATCGAATTGGTTGAATAAAAGGTTGTTGATATATATAAGCTAAGCTAGGGGTGTCCAAAAAAAACCGTAACCGTGTAACCGGTACTTTTTAATGGTTAATTTACCGAACTGTTAATTTTTAACGATTACGGTTACCGAACCGTTAAATTTTAACGGTTATGGTTTCCGAACCGTTAACCTTAACGGTTAACGGTTACGGTTAACACCGTTAATTTTTTTAAGAAGTATTAAGTATGCTTACCTCAATTTTTAAATGGCCTAAATGCATTATTTTTAACAAATCAACATATGTTCCTAACCCTATTGCCCTCATATGCATAACTATAATTCATTTATCATTTTATATTTTCATCTTCCATCATTTGATTTATCTTCCATCATTCTTAACGATTTCGCGGTTAACGGTTACGGTTAACCGTTTATTAACGGTTCGGTTACGGTTACTAAAAATTAGTAATCGTCTTAACGGTTAACCGTTAATAAACCCCCCTAAGCTCAACATCTAATTCCTCATGTTCAAGAAAGGGTACAAGAGAGACGGACAGCGTGTCATAGACGAAAACGGCGGGAGGCAGGAGAGATTAGGGGTATGCAAAAAAAAAAAAAAAAAAAAAAAAAAAAAAAAAAACAAGCGTTAATCGTAACCATTAACCATGTAACTGATACTTTTTAACGGTTAATTTACCGAACGATTAATTTAAAGGATTACTGAACTGTTAATTTTTTAAAGAGGCATTAAGTATGCTTAGCTAAATTTTCAAATGCCTAAATCCATGATTTTAACAAACCGGTATTAAGCTTACTCAGTAACCCCTTTTGACCATACTAGTCACCATGTTGATCGACCATACTTAGTAACCCATATTGACCAAACTGGTAACTAATACGTTTTAGAAGGGTTACTTACTATGAGTCAGTAGACGGGGTTACAAAGTGTGAGTCAGTGAGGTTACAATATAGTATAGAAGGGATACTAAGTGCAAATCAATTGGGTTACTATTACATTTTAGAGGGGTTACTTACTCTGAGTTAGTAGGGTTACTAAGTGTGAATCAGTGGGGTTGCTAGGCCTGAGTCAGTGGGGTTACCAAATTGTTTATAGGGGTTACTAATTAATTATATGGGGTTACTAATTGTTTATATAGGGGTTACTAAGTATTTTTACTACGTATATGGGGTTACTAATTATTTTATAAGGGTTACTAAGTATTTATATTGAGGTTATTATTATTGTTTAGAAGTTAAGGTTACTAACTTTGAGTATATGGGCTACTAAGTGTTTAGAGGGGTTACCAAATATTTAATTATATGGGTTACTAAAGTGTTTATATAGGGGTTACTAAGTGTTTATATAGAGGTTACTAAGTATTTTTATATGGAGTTACTAAGTATTTTTATGGGATTATTACTTGTCTATACAAGGGTTACTAAGTAGTTATACAGGGGTTACTTTACTAAGTATTTTTTAGGGGCCACTAAGTATGTATATGGGGTTACTATTATGGTTTAGATAAGTTACTAACTCTAAGTAAGTGGGGTTACTAGGGCTTAGTCTGTGGGTTTACTTAGCCTGAATCGGTAGGGTTACCTAGTGTGAGTTAGTAGGGTTATTAAGTGTGAGTTGGTGGGATTACTGTTATGGTTTAGAGGGGTTACTAACTATGAGTCAGTAGGGTTACTTACTCTGATTCAGTGATTCATTGGGGTTACCAAGTTTAAGTAAGTGGGATTACTAATTCTGAGTCAGTGGAGTTATTATGTCTGAGTTAATGGGGTTACTAGTATGGCATATAGGGGTTACTAATTCTGAGTAAGTGGGGTTACTAAGTGTAATAAGTCAGCGGGGTTAAAATTATGGTTTAGAATGTGTCTGGTTGTATAGAAGAATTTGTATATCAATATTTTAGAAGGGTTATTAATGTTTTTAATGTGGCAAAAAATTTAATACGGAGTATTACAAAACTACATCAATATGGATCTATATTTGCAGAAAATAAAAATTTAATACGGAGTATTACATAATGTCAAATCGTTGCAAATAATAAGAAACGGAGGTAGTATATGAATTTGATATTTTTATTTTATTATTTAGATTAGTATTTTCAATAATATAAAATGTGAATAAATAAAAAAAGGTTATTTTTTTTCTCTTTCCTACTTTGATTGGTTGGTTGAATGTTGTTGGACGGATTGCACACAAAGGTAAAGGTTTGATTATTAAAATAGAATAATCACTAAAAGGTTTTATCATTAAAAGCTATTTTTTCCTAATATTTTAAAGTATAAGGAAAAAGGATAAAATTATTTTGATGTTAGGTATCAATATAAATACAAGAATTTCCTAAAATATCATTAAAAAATAGAGGAAAAAAATTAACACAATATGTTGTTATGGGGATTTGAACCCTAGCTAGATGAACAATATAAGTTGTAGCAAACCAACTAAGCTAGGTTGAATTAGCATACAAAGTGCACAACCTAATATATTTAATATGATTAGTGCGATCAACATGACCACACACTAACCTCCCATGTTGCCGGTTCCATACAAGACACACTCTTGTAAAAATGTTATTCAAGATGTTAAAGTGACAAAAAATTGCCCTGTTTGTTTGTTTTTTTTTTTTTTTTTTTTTTTTTTTTTTTTTTTTTTTAATGGCTTTAAAAGTGATAAAAAGTGACGAAATTCTATTTTCATAATATTGCCTTAAGAAAGCTCAAAATATTGTGAAGCTTTTGAGGGGCAGTTTATTTTAGTTTAGTTCAATTCATTTCAGTTCAACTCTCAATTTTCTTCTTTTATAAAATATTACCTTCAACTATAATCAATCCAATTCAATTCCATTCAGTACAATTCATTTCAGTTCAATTCAGCCGTAATCATCAGTAAACTTAAACAGACCTTAAATGTGGAAAATTCGACACCAGTAGACCAAACTATTAGCGATATGCTTGAAACAAATTAAAGACTTGATTATTTCTGAACACTCCAAACTAAATACAAAGTTACCTAATAGCCTGCAATAGCAGGTAATAGCACCCCACGTGAGTTCAAATGACCTAAATCAATTTTTTAACCCATAAACATAAAACATCTACTGTAGAATTAGTGTCATGAGGTTTCATTTCGCAAGAAAAAATTGTTTAAGATTTTATCTCGTAAAAAAAAATATATAAGGTTTTTTCTCATAAATTCAAGTTTTTAAAGTTTTTTTCCGACAAATTTATCTTATATATGATCCTAACTTGTCCCTAATAGACAACATATGCTCCCTCAAACATATGATCATATATATTTAAAAAGATTCTAAACTCTTCAAAAGCCAAACGAACAAAATGGACGCGTGTGGTTTTTCCTCCTCTAGAGGATAGCCAACTTTTCTTTCCTAATATATATGTGAGAAATGATGTTTTTATGAGAAGGTTGAGAAACAACCACAACCCTTTGATCAACAAATGAATGGTTAAGATTAAATTTGATTTTTCCTCCTTACTCCTCCTATAATTTTGAGTCAATGTATCTATAGTATAAAGTCAATGTATTTATAGTCTATGTTGAATCACATATAGTTGGTAGTCAATGTACATATGGATCATATATATATATGACTTGTTTAGGTGAGAAAGGGATTTTTATGTGACAAAAAATCTGCATCGCTGACAATTTTATGTCTAAGGGCTGAATTTTGATCCTTGTTAATAAGGGCAACCTAGTAATTTAATTTGATTAGTATTTTTTTATTAAAAAAAATCTGTTTTTTCTTTAAATATCTTTTTTCTATTTTAAATACATTTTTTTGTTTTCTATAAAAAAAAAAAAAAAAAAAACCAAATCAGTACTTTTTACATTTTATAAAACATTGTTATATTTTTTTATATAAAAAAACTTGTATTTTTCCTACTGTCTAAAATTCTATCTTTATTTTATTTTTTTGTTTGTGAGGACCTTAATTATGTTTTAAATTTTATAAAATTTTAATATTCATGTTTAAAATTTAATAAGCCATGTTCTAAATTTTCTAGGTCATGTGCAGAAAATTCCAATTTATTGCTGGCTTTATTTTGAGTAGTTGAAATATTAAATCAATATAAATATCACATTTTGTATATAAAAAAGAATATTAAAATCCATGCTTTTTTAAAGTTACTCATTTTCCTTTTTTGGATTTTTTTTCATTTAATAATTGTTACATTTATTAATTTATAATTCTCAATTTTTTTCCATACACTCTCTCTTACTTTTAACTAACTTCAATAAAATTAAAAATAACGGAGGAGTAATAAATATATTTTTCTCTTTTTACCAAACATTCGTTAAAAAAAATCAAAAATCATTTTTTATTTTTGCAAATTCTGAACTTTTTAAAAACGTGATGGTTAATATATCACTTTTTTTCCATATTGTTGACTTCTTGTTTTCAGCTAACAATTTATTAGGTTTGGGCGTGTGATTTTTTATTTTTTAAAAATAATCCATAATGTATTTAATGTTCTAAATTTTATTAAACATATTCTAAATTTTATATGAGAGATAAAATTTTTTTTTTGAAAAGGAGAGAATAATTTAATATGTTCAAAATTTTAGCTTTTTTGATTTAAAAAATAGTTTTTTTTTTTTAAAAAAAAAAACTAATTTTTTATTTTAATTTTTTTTTTTAAAGCCTTCCATTGATCCCTTCACAAAAAGGGATTAGTTACGTACATTTTTTTTTATTTAACAAAAAAATTAGTCTACTAAAATCTAACCATTATATCTCATTGAATTGGCGCTGTAAATGTATTCTCACATAAACAAACTTTCTAATGTAAACAAGCATTCTCACATGATCCGACCCTATATATACAAGAAAACTACCGGGTTAATTTTCTCTAAATTTTATATGATACTTCATAAAATAAATACTCCAGAGAACCTAGTTGGTCTTCTGTCAATTGATCTGACAATTTAATCGAAGAACCTTGATTAACTTTATCATGAAATGATAACTTTTTTTTCGTCATAAAAAGCACAAATTTGCATGTGAAATGTTTGTATGGTATAAGGTTATAGTTATTTTAGATAAAATCACAAGATGGATTTACCAAGAGAAATTGTATAAAATAAAATAAAGAAAAGTATAATAGGTGGAAAATAATTCAATCAAGAGTTGACACATGTTGCTATTGAATTTCGATCTAGTGATAATAATAATAACAACAACAACAACAACAATAGTCGGCTTTGAGGTGTGTAGCTGCATCTAGGGATGTCAAATCGGGTTAACGGTACAGGTTAGGGTTGACCCAAACGGGTTCCATACATTTTCAGTTCAGGTTGAATCAGGTTATCTCGTCCAACAATTCAATTCGGTTCAGTTCAGGTTATTTCGGTAGCGGGTCATAACAGGTTGCCTTTTTCTCGGTTACAGTTCAATTCAGGTTCGAGTCATTAACGATCGGGCCTATATCAGTTCAGTCCAAAACGATTCAGGTTAATACGGGTCAACGATAAGAAACGATATGTTTCGGGTTGAAGCCAGTTTGTATCGGGGTTTATTAGAGTGTCAATATTTTGGGGTTAACGTAGGTATGTACATATGTATGTATGTATGTATGTATGTACATACGTATTAATGTATCTATGTATAAAAAAACTGCATTTTAAACTAACATCTATATAAATCGAGTCAAATGATTTTTTCTACGAGGAAATAGTTATTTTATTCATTCATTAACAAGATCAGATTTTATAATTTCCAATATTTCCTCCGGACCTTCTTCAAATTTGAGTCAAATGATTATTAACACTTGGTGAATTTGATTACAACTAGTACTCCATCCATTTCATAGAGTGTTCTATATATAGGTGAACGGACACTTTCGTATATAAAAATGTTTCATATAGAATTATGCAAGTAAAATGTTTCAGGTTTCAGTTCAGTTCAATTTAGGTTTCAATTCAGTTCAGGTCAGGTCAAATTATGTAACGGGTTGATTATAGTTCAGTTCAATTCAGTTTAGTTGCTCGAACTTTCAGGTTCGAGACAGGTCAGTATCAGTTCAGTTTATATTCAGTTTGGGTTCAGGTCAGTTCAGGTTATTAATATATGGGTCACTTTCAGTTCAGGTCAATTTCAGGCTATGGGTCATTTTCAGTTCAGGTTATTCAGTTCAGGTTATGAACAGTTCAGTTAACCCAGCGGGTCTCAACCCAAACTGACATCCCTAGCTGCATCGATCTGTGTATTTTTTCTTTTCTGATGATATAAAATGCTCACCTTTCTTAAAAACAATTAAAATAATAATGATGATGATGATAATATTGATGATAATGATAATCATAATCCAATACACCATTAATCATAAATATGTAGGAAAACTAATGAAGTATCAAACTAATTAGCTAGCAACAGGACTTCATCACCATACAATCATACGATGACTTGTCGGTTCCATTCTTACAATCCAAATCTTTCTTTAATTATTCATAAGGATGCTTGTGTTTTGCCTTTTGAAAGAGATTATCCGACTTTTCTATCAAATCGTTTGACATTTTGGTTGGAGAAACAACAACTTAACTTTATCATAAAAATATAAAAGCACAATTTGCTATTTTTTTTGCTTAAAAAACACAATATAGCATGCTAAAAGTTTGTATAGTAAGAATATATTTTTTTAGGTAAAAGTTGTAGATCATCACAAGATTTAACAATAGAAATTGTATAACATAAAAAGAAGAAAAGGTACAATTGGTGAAGAAAAAATTCAATTAGGAGTTGACACATGTTGTTATTCCCTATTAAAATAATGCTTTTTTTGGATGTTGACATTCCCTATTAAAACTGATAGATAAAAATTTCACAAATGTTACTCAGTCTGTTGAAACCACATTTTAATTATCTCCACGACAGGTTGCTCTTTGGAAATCGCAACAATGGGATCATACTTCTGATTGCCTTAGGGTGGTTCCGATCTTAGGCTTGGGTCAGACTATGAATGGTAAAACGTATTGTTGCATGCTCTGCTACAGGCTGGGTGTTCCTCTGTTTTCTGCTTCCGGACCTTGTTCTGCTTGTTCGAGGGTTTTTTAGGGTAACATCTTCGAAGATCATGTTGTGTCGTGTACTGGGATGGTGGGTGTCAAGCAGGGGCGGATCCAGGAATTTCAAGCGGATGTAGCACCAATTTTTCAAAGCAAAAACATACATTGACAAACTAATTCATCAAGAATTCAAAATTTATGTATTTTATTATTATTACCATTGCTCTCTTCTTGTATTCATATTTTGGAAACGATTTACAATATAATCTAGCTTAACATCTAAAAAAAATCTTTCTTTAAATATCTCATCAAACAATCATTCAACAATTGATCTCCCATCTTATTGGGCAACTTATTCTTTATGACCGTCATCCCAGAAAAAGCTCTTTCAACACTTGTTGTAGCCACGAGATGAAGCAACACCAACTTTATGAGCAAGTAAACTTTTGGATGATTATCATGCTTCTTAGTCTCAACAAGTTTCATGGAGAGCTCATTGAGATTTTTTAAGTTCCAAAACCTTTCATCATGTTGCATATCACCAATGAAATTTCCAAGTGAATATTTAAAAAAATCAAATCACCACTTGAAAATTCGTTCTCATAAAATTGAGCAAATCGATTTTGAATGTAAAAAGATGCAAACTTATTAGTAGGATCAAGGCATGACATACAAATAAGTAGTTCTTTTGATTTTTCATCAAATCGATTTTCAAGTTATTTTAATTGTAGATCAATGACACTAAGAAATACTTCAACTCTAAAATGGTGATGATTTGTTATATATGGTGCGTTACCACGAAACATCATTTTCCCTTGGTCATATCTTTCCTCCATGTTAGGAATGTCAATGTCATGCTTCTCCATAAAAGAAGTAACTTTGTTCAAGTGATCTTCCCACCCATCATCTCTTAGACTTTGTAATTTCCTCTTGGTCACATCGACTAAGTTCATTGCATTCACAATATCTTGCTCCCTCTTTTGCAAAGCCACATTCAAGTTATTTGTAATCTCAAAAATTAGGCCCATTAAATGTGCAAAAAAAAAAATTCAAATGACATCAATATGGTTGTTATTGCAATTGCTTTATTCTTCTCACCTTCATCAATGGTAGCCTTTGCAATCTCATCAAGTGACTCAAGTATAGGAGTATACGAATTTAATCTCATGCAAAGCTCTTGATTTAAACCAGTCCCTGTTTCAAGTTCACCTAGAGATAAAGCAACAACAACTCGAGCCTTTTGTTTTTCTCGAAGAAATTCTTTGAAGTAGAAGCCATTTTAAGCATTTTATTGAAGCTTCTAATCTCATTCTGTAACGTTCTTTTGCTTCTTGACTTTGTTGAGAAAATCTTGATACAATGGACCCCTTTTGATTTTTAAAATCTTCAAGAGCCCTCATCGATTTATTGTGGAAACTCAAATGTTCACCAATATGCAACTTAAATGAAGCAGGTCTACTCCAAGTTCTAAAACCAGTAGAGACAAAAGAATCATGTCCAACACTATAATCCTTGAACATGTAGCAAGCAAAACAAAACGCCGCATCCTTATGAACACTATACCCAAGCCAAGGTTTATATTCATCAAACCATCTAGGGTTCAATCGACGATTTTTTTCCCAAAAAGTCTAAAAGGAAATGAATTTGTCTCAGGTTGGCAAGGTTTTCTTTGGATGTAATGTCTTATAATTATGTCAACATCATCTGGGTGAAAATGATTCAGTATCTTTCTTAAACCTGGATCATGAGGGAGATTTTGAACATCAATCATGGTTAGTCTTTCCTTTTCATTTTGTCCTTGGGTCCCACTTGAAATTGTAGGGTTTTATAAGTTCAATGTATACTCAAGAAGGGGGGGTTGAATTGAGTATGTGTGTTTTTTCTATTGTTTTCAAGGTTTCTTTATCTTTTTGTGAGAACAACGACTTAACAGTAAATAAAGAGTAAGGACACAAAAATTTAACGAGGTTCTATCGGCTTCTAAACAAGCCTACGTCCTCCACTCTCTCACCAATATTATTAATCAACTCTGAATAATAACAAGGTTACACACTCAATTAAATGTTACAACTCTGTAACACTTAATTCCCCAACTGTTAACTCTAACTGTTCACTCAGCTCAGTGTTCACATAACACTCCCCAACCACTTCCCTCTAAGTGGTTCAAAAATACAATCTCAAAAGCTCCGTAAATTTTCTCTTAAAGATGGATATGGAGATAATTTTGCTCTATGAATAAACTCAAAAAAAATATGGCTTGGTTTTCTATGGAGAGCAAGGGGGTTTTTAGGGTTTTCCAAAAGATAGAGAATTTTGCAAATGAAAACAGTCACCCTAAAGTGTGCTTGGAGACTTGTGTAAATAGTGCAAACCAATTCAGCTGACACAAGTACAATAGTACTTGTTTCAGACCTTTGTCTCCTTCCACTACATGTAGTGGGAAAGTACACTAAAGTCCAAACCAAGTACATTGCAAAGCTGATTTGGTGTATCATTTTGGCGGCTTTCCAAAACCTAAGTGATCAATATTTTTCAAATGAATTTTCAAAAATAATTTTGAACACGAAAATCGATACTGATCACTTCAGTGCACGTGCGTAATACTGAGGTTTGTTCCCACAGTGGTCTCAGTACTACAAAGTTTATATCTTGTAAAGAGAACTGTTCTCAGCTTGTTCTTTGCCTGTTCTTTGCTTGTTCTTAGCTTGTTCTCTTTACTAGACATAAACTTTAACCCTTTTTGCTCTTTACATAGAAACACAAGTCTTATTTTCCTAAGTTTATTTTATAAGAAGATCCTAGAAATATAAAAAAATAAATAGCTCCAAGCTCTTGGCTTCTGATCTTCAAGTATCTCAAGGTCTTCAAAGTTGCCTTGATGAGTCCTCACTTGATTCAACCTGTTCATACACAAACATGCATAGCAATCAAGTATAGAGAACTGGTTTGTCATCATTCAAATCAAACATGGTTCAACAATTTCCCCCTATTTGATGATGACAAACCATGAAGTTCCCCCTGAGAACAGTAACCAATTGTTTCAAATTAAAACAACTTTTCAGAGGAACTGGTCTTGCACTGTGCCTGCAGTCAGATTCATAATCTCAGAGAATTAAAAGCACACAGCAGACTAAAGCACAATTAGACTGATTACTAGGTCAATCAACTCATCACATTACTCAATAATTATTGAGTTTCAGCATTAGACCTGTAACCTGCAAGACTTATCACTATCAAGTGTAGCAAAAGAATTCTAAGTTCACTTGGAAGAGTTACTTCCAGTTGGGATGGATAGGAGCATTTGATCTGAATTCAAAATACTCCTAGGCATGAAGTTGGGTCATCTCTAACAAGGTCTGAACCTTGTTCAAGTTGCTACACCTGACACTAGGAACTTCACCTGTCCTATTCCCCCTTTTGGCATCATCAAATGACAAAATAATCATAGCACAAAAGTTAGGAGAAGGCAACAAGTAAAGTCAAGCACAAGCATAATATTAACACAACATTCTAGAGATGTTGTCCCAATTAGTGAGAACCTGCAACTCACAATCCTAAAAGTTCAAAGTGCACACAGGTTAATAATTATACAGACCAGGACCATTCTGCAATGAAAATGTTTGGCATGCAGAAATGGTCAAAAACTAAGACAATCCTAAGAATAGTGAAATTGTTCATGGAAGCCAGAAATAAGAGAGTTTGAGAAATACGTTAGCAGGGTAGGGGATAAGTTAAGAAGAGTCAGAGTTAGCATCATCATCAAAATCCTCAGTAGAATCCTGTTCTTCCTTTTCTGCACTCTCCTCCTGCTTCTTCTTCTTGACTTGGGCAATGATGGGGACTGGTCGTTGACTGGTCTTGGGCTTGATGCTGGATGAGGAGACAAGCTTTTCTTCATGGGTGTCCAACCTTGCTGATATGTTTTTGAGTGATCCATCCAAAGAGGTACACAGAGCATTAACACTTGCCATCATTTGTTGACGTGGCTCCATCTAATTCTTCATGTTCTTGTGTTTGATCTTCTTGTACCTCATCTTCTTCCACTTCACGGATATTTGTTATTTGTGGAGTAGGTGTTGAACTTTATTCATTAGATTGATTAAGAGAATTCTTATTTGAATTTTCCCCACATTGGTTTTGTAATTTTTTCAAGAAAAAACTTTTTATATCATTCCCTTGTTTTCTCTTCATAATTTTGAAATTATAACATAAAAAAATTTAATAACTTATAAAGTCCACCGACTTCTTGTCAAATCATTGTAGTTATTTTGTTATGGAGGGAGTAATTAACATAAAATAAATATTAGAAATTTTTTGTTAAAAAAATCCCATAGTACTACTAGTGTATTGTCACTTTGTATAAAGTAATTAAAAATCCATAAGCTATAATAGTATAATATTCGTACTAAATTTCTAAATGGCACCTCATACTTGATACTTAATACTTTATCCAAAAAAAATAAAAATTACAATTCCCAAATCCCAATTTCACATTTTCACAAACCATGAATGTAACGACCCGGAATTTTGGGCCAGAAAATTTCGCGGTTATTAATGATATGTCTTAATTCTAAGTCCAAAAGGCCCATTTAATTTTGGACTGTTTTATTTTGAGCCCTTTCTTTTTCATCAAATTGGGCCAAATACCCAATTTGTTCTTTTATTTCCTTTTGGCCGGTTCTGTTCTTCCATTTGGGCCAATGGGTATTTTTAATTTAGTTGGGTAATTATGTTAATTACCAATTAAGTAGGCCTAAGTAATTATCAACCAAGCCCATGACTTGGCCCCTTTGTTTTAGTCCACACGATCAGCTCCCCCTTCCCCTTATTTTAGGACTTGCAACCCTTCCTTTTGTTCTATAAATAGGGCTCTTGTCCCTTATTTTGCCATTATGCATTTAAGCACATAAACTCCAAATTCTAAAGATCATCATCCTCTCTTCTTCCCCTCTCAAAAGTCGAACCCCTTTAATTTTTCCTTGGATTAATTAAGCGAATCCAGGTAACTATGCTCTCCTCTTTAATCTATGGGTAGAAAAACACATAGTTAATTAGGAATCATATCATGAAAATTGTAGGAAATTTAATATTGTTTTACTTGGATATGTCGAGCATGAAGCATGAATTTCTTGATTGATTTTTATGTATTTTCTTGATTTTATGTATGATCTTGTATAATTTATTTACCAATCAAATCTTGTTATTTCTTGATTAATTTTTCATGGTATCTGGTTTACTGTTTGATTATTAACCATGATTTATTTCGTGGAAAAATTCGTCCGTTTATTGTTTATAAAAATTTAATCTTTCAAACCGGTAAAACTGTCCAGAATAGGTTTACGAATTTATTAGTGTACTTAATCAATTCGGAATGCTACGAAATTTTATATGGAAGTCAGTGATAATGTTTTACAGCTTGTGTTAAATTTTCGTAATTTTTAAAGATCGTTTGATATGGCATAAAATTCTGAAACCGAATTCAGCCTAATCTGACTGGTTAGTTATAAAATCACTTAAAAATAGTAAAAGATGTTATTTTTAGACGAAATTTATGCACGTAAATACTTGAACCCATATTTAGCTCCCATAAAAATTTCCAGATTTTTAGAGATCTTTAGATGGTCGTTTTTAATTTAATTCTTTAAAAATCAGATTGTATAAAATAGGGCAATTGAATTATTAAAATATGCTATTATTAATTATTGAATTTTCGAGTGGTACAAAATTTAAAGGAGGAAATAAAAAATGTTATTTTTATACTAATCTTGAACATGCTAGATTAAATATGTGAATCTTTATTTTAAATCTTTATTTAATTCCATGAATCTTTAAATTCTTGAATATGTAAATTTGTTCTTGAATTATATTCTAAAATCTACTTACTCTCGGGATTCTCCCGAGTGAGCTAAAGATTAAAACATTAAAAGTTGTGTTATTTCTTGTTTATATGTATATGCCGTGTATGTATGATTTTAATCTTGTTATGTTATGTTAAGTATAATTTTTCGTAAGAATTGTTTATTTAATTTAATTGTTTGCTGTAGATTAAATTATATGAATTAATTAAATAATTTTATTTAAAAGATATTAAAACGTCGTGTGGAAGAAAATTAGGAAAAAATATGATTTTTATTTTAATTTGCTAATTTTTAGTAATTAGTTGTTTAATTAAAATAAATTAAGAAATTAATTAAATTTTGTTAACATTCTGGGAATGCCGTGTAAAATTGCTGGAAATAGTCAAATTTAGTTGATTTTGAATTGTTATTAATTTAGGAATAATTTAGTAATATAAGTTACGGATAAAATAATTATTGGGGATAAGTTGTAAAGTGTAGGGATAAAAAGGAATAATAATATTAGTAACATGTTTATTAGGGCCAAATACTAATAGTGTTATTAATACAATTATCTTACTTTGGATAATGTTACAAATTAGTATATGATATAATATTAAAATTAGTATCCGAAAGGGTAAGATTATAAGTATATGATATATATATTTTAAGGATAATATATTATATGAGTTTTGAAGATATATAAGATATTACTAGGGATAAGAAAGGAAACAGAGTAATAGATATACATGTTATGTTTCGGTCTCTGGCTAGGAAAGACTTGGTATTTAAGGTGGCCAATATACGTGCCGCACCTCTCTTTCCTGGGACTCCGAACATTTCATTTCCTATTACGGTCACCTAGTATTTCCCAATATATGATATGATATGATTAAATAAAGATATAAGATACAATATAAAGATCGCCCCTGCGATGACGCAAAGGTCATCAATCGGGTTAAATAGGATAGGACGCCCTTGCGATAACGCAAAGGTTATCAATTGGGTTTAGTCGATGCCACTGCTCACATGGGACGAACGCAAAGGTTCCCCCGCGCAGTTCTTGGTCTTAGAACATGTAGCCGTCTGGTAACCGTATCTGCGAGCCGCTACCAGGAGTTATGGCCATAGCTTAGGCTTAGTTCTCGCAAAGGAGGGCTACGGGTGGGACGCAAAGGTTCACCCCGACATGTTCTAGGAAAGTTGCGAACGCAAAGGTTCGCTACGAGCTGAAGAAGACAGTCCGCAAAGATGATATGTTAAGTTAAGTTGATATAATAAGTACATATGTAAAGTTAAGAAGATATTATGTCCTTATTATAAGATTGATGTAATGATATGATAAGTGCATATGTTAAGATAAGAAGCTATTATGCCCTTATTATAAGATTGATGTTATGATATAAGATGAGATGTAATTATAAGATATGAATTACGATTAAGAAAGATTATGATAAGATATAATTTATGATATGATAAGATTATGATATGAAATTCGATGATAAGATTATGAAAAGATATGATTAGGATTTACTGATGATATCATGTAAGAAGGTGGTGAGGTATAATTCTAAGTTGTATAATATAAAGTACAAGTTCAGTATATTATAAGTCTTCCGCTGTGTATATTTCTGTAATTATTCGAGTATGTTAGCGTGTGTATGTATGCGAATGTTGAATGTATTTTGTATGTATTCTAACCGTATCTGCAGGGTTGTTTGTACGTATTCTATACGAAGATTATACGTATTCTAACCGTATCTCTGCAGGTGTATTTATACGTATCTTTATACGTATCTTTATACGTACTTGTATACGTATTTCTGTACGTACATTTATACGTACGGCTATACGTTCTTTTATACGTATTTTTATACGTACATTTATACGTAATTTGTATATTTATGTGTAAAACATGTATTAAGTTCTTTACAGTTTTTATGATAATTTCTATGCTATTATGTGTTTGGTGGTCCCTCGATTAAATGGGACAGCCTAGTTACTCGCCACTGACGGTGGACCCCCCCCTCAGTTTCAGGTGATGTTGCAGCAGATTAGAGCGGGCTTCGCCGGATGGGCTTGAGTGTTCTAGCATTTATTTTAAGTATTCTAGTTTAGTCAGGACAATTTGAACATTTATTTAGTTTATCCTATGATCCCAGCATGTTGGGACAGTTTTTCCAAACTTATGATGTAATAACAAATATTGGATTATGGATTCTCAGTAGTAAATTTAATAAAAGATAATTTATTCATTCAATTAAGTTGATTTATTGTTATTTAAGTTAGTAACGATCCGAATGTCGCTTTCCCTTTGTAAATCGACAAGCTAAAAAGTCGGGTCGTTACAATGAAAACAAAAGCAAACAACTATTAGTCTACTACTGTTAATAAAATGAAGTCACAGTGTAGAGGAATTCCAAATCCAAAGAAACATAAAGCATAAAGCATAAAGCATAATCCCCCATCCCTAATCTTCATAATAGCATTCATTAATTCCCAAAATCCAAGCATAATTGATAATTCACAATTCCCCAACCAGGTTAGAATTTAGAAAATACCTTAAATGAAGTTGCAGATATGAGATGCTAAATGTCGCCCGGTGCCGTTGCCGCACCTGTCGCCTGTCAGTCGTCGATCTCCACCGCCATGGAGTCGTGCCTCCGCAGTAGGTATCACCGTTAATTTAATTATCGCAATAGGGAGTAGGTATATCAATATTCGTAGTAGATGAATTTAGATTTAAGAATATGAATATATGATGGGTTTGGGCTTGTGTATAATCAGTATGTGTAATTGTAGTTTAGAAAATGGAAACTTGCATTAATTTTTTTTTTAAATTCAAACTTCATTTTATTCATCATCTGACCTGTCACACGTGCTGGAGTTGGTTACTCCGTGCATCCACCTCTGGTGTCAAGCATCATCATAATATTGTACGGGACATACACTCTTGTTGATATCTGCATATTCACTCGGGGATTTCTACTGGTAAAGAGGTTGATATTGGGTTGGGCTAAGAGATTGGGGCTCTTCGTCCTGCGGATTTGCTTCTTTATTCATGGGATCGTGGTCGCGATGTTTGTGTGGATTTGACAGGGTCTTCACCTTTGACTCATTCTAGTATGCCTGATTTTGTTCCTGGTCGTATTATGCTGGATGCGGCTTCTCGCAAACGGGGCAAGTATGCAAATCGGTGTGCTTCTCTGGGGTATGGTTTCCTTCCTTTATCTTTTTCTACTTTTGGCGAGTTCGAGGAGAATGTCGTTGCACTGCTGAAGCGGATCTAGCCCATAATTCTATATCATACAAGAATATGCGAATGAAAAAATAATAAAAATAAAAGTTTTATGCTTCTACATGATTCATTAATTCAAGAAAACAAGGATTCATGCTTTAACATTCAAACTATGCACTTATACAAATAAAAATTCATGCTTTAGGACCATATAACCACACGCATAAGTTCATCAATGAACAATTCAAGATTTCATTATTTCACATCAAGATAGATATCAAATTATCATATGAAGATTAAACAATGCATAAATTTTCCAAGATTTATTAAGATACAAATTAAATAAGTACAGAAATTAAGAACCAGGTTTCATACACCATACGAATTTCATACGCACAAGAGGAACAAAATTATGACTTCTATCTAATCTAATGTTGTGACGACCCAACTCGCTTAAATCGGCGCGGAAGAAACCGACGAGTCGAATAGTCATAACTAACAACTCAAATACTTAAGAATTAAAACTAATACCTCAAATATTATTATTATAATTCCAAAAGTACAAATACCCACAAGTTTGTACAATACTAAACCAAAAGTCATACTACAATGTCTAATATACGATAAACTCCAAACACATGTCAGAGTCCAAAACCGACGTATACAAGTCCATACTACAGTTCAAAACTATCCAAAATCAATAAACAACGAAAAATACAACAAATCTTAAATTCGGCGCTCGCCTAACCCAAAGCTAAGCAAGAACCTCATCATCAGAATTACCTGAAAAACAAACAACAGTCCACCATCAGTGGCGAGTAACATAACTGACTCACCCTAATGGGAATACACATGAACATAGCACAAATCAAATATCCAAACCAAACATCAAAATATGCGAAAACCATCCAACAACAAACTCGACTCAAATATCTTATCCAAACTTATCTTTGGCGCAATCATTCATATACTAGACCGGACTACGCACGTACGAACGCATCTTACGCATTCGAACTTTCTACTATGTTAGGAAATGAGAATCTTACTCCCAAGTCCCGTGAAACCAATCTTACTGGAAATCCACATCCGAAGACAACATAGTAAGACTCCAACTATCCCAATACCGCGGATGGAATAGGGGCAACGTCTTAACCCAAAAACATAGAATCTTACTCTAAGTTTTAGGCGTCTAGCTACGAAATCAAGCTAAATCATTAATTACATCTTTAAATCTTAATCAACTTAATCATAACATAATTAATTTCAAGAATTGCCTTTGCGCCTTGATTCTCGAAAATAATCAGTTAAATCACGAAGTTATTCTCAAGAATTGCCTTTACGCCTTAATCTTGAGTCTAACCAACACTTAACCACTTTCTTAAAACCATTCTTTAACTATCTTTAACATTATCTTTAACTTTCTTTAACATCTTAATCACTTTCTTTAACTTCCAAGACTCAACCAAGAACTTAAAGAACTCAACAAGAAACCATAAAGAACTCATCCAAGATTCAAGAACTTCCATCAAGAACTCAATCAAGATTCAAGAACTTCAATCAAGAACTCATCCAAACACCATACATCACACGCATATCATCATCATCAAACCATGAAATTACCAACTTACTACTATCCAAAATTAATCAAACTTTTACACAATCATCATGATCACAAATCCAACATATTCAATCATAAAATAACCATATTCCATCATCAAATCATCATTAAAAACAACATAAAATCAGATTAACATCCATACTCAAAAACATGATCAAACTTCATTAAAATCATTTCTAGTCATCTAATCTATACTATGAAACATAGTATGCCAATCAAGTTGAGAAAGTATGTTACCTAGTCAAGAGTAAACACGAAAATAACGTCCAAAACCTGCTGCCCGGATTCGTATCCACACGTCCCAAGCAACACGGCATAATACGGACCACCACTGACCACCGTGCACTGCTGCCCCTTGGCGCGTCTTCACGCACGGCTGCACCACCAACCACGAGCACCACCACACACGGCTGGTGCTGCCCAGCCAGACCATACGCACCACTTCCCACTGCACACACGTCCTTCACTTGGACCACGAACTAAACCCCAACCAAACCCGAACACCCGATCTTGAATGAACCGATTAAAGTTTAGGTTGTGTTTTGATACTTAAAGATCAAAGGATGAAGAATCTTTAAGTATGGGTTTAGAAAAGATGATGAACAATTTTGGTGTTCATCAAGCCATATAGGCGTGTGACATAGGGAGAAAATGGAGGGAGGGTTTGCCTTTTGAATTGATGAGCAAAGGATGGCAAATGAGCAAATGGTCTTAAGGCCTTACTAACTCCTCTATTTATAGAGGTTAGTTAAGGTGTGAACATGAAGCAAGTGGCAAAATAGGCCACTAAAGAGGGAGAGAGCCGGTTGGGCTTAGGCTCAAATGGGCTTAAGGTTCAATTGGGCCATTTACACTAATTCATGACTAATCATGAATAATTTTGCACTTGGCCCAAATTGATTAATTAATTAGAAAATTAAATAATAAAATTCTAATTAATTAAAATACAATAAATTAAGAAATAATAAACCATTAAATAAAATGGTTACACCCAAGCATTAAAAATAGTATAAAATAAATTTAGACCATGCACCGCAACAAAAATAATGACAAGCTAACAACATGAAAATAGCCCAAAATCTGGGGCATTACAATTGTTCTATGTTGATTGATCCTAATACTAAGTGAAAGAGTTAGTTACCTATAGGGGATTCCACAAACATAAAATCACGCACATCCTCGCCCATTTCTCCCTTAGTTTGACCCAAGCCACACCCAAGGTTAGGTTTGCATTGATGAACAAGGTTGAAGGTCTTGAATCAATCTTCAATGGTGTCTTTGATTTGATGAAATAAAAGGAGGATTGGGTTGGGAAATATGATGAGATGTCGTGATATGTAGTGGAGAAAAGGAGAAGTTTTTATTTGTAGTTTTTATTTGTAGTTTAGATTTTATTTGTAGTTTAGGATTGGAAAAAAAAGAAAATGAAAACAAAGGGGCTGGTTAAGGAGATGCAAAGTAAGATTTTTTGGATGTTCCTAAAATGTAGTAGGGTGGTTGGGGAAAATAAAAATAGAGTTTTTAGGTTTTACACAAAATAGATGTATTTGGATAATTAAAGTAAATAAATAAATCAAATTAAATTAAAATAAAGGAAAGGCCGGCTAGGAGGGAGTCAAAGCAAGGGCTTTGGGCTTGATCAATTAAATAAAAATTAAGTCTTTGGGCCCAAATCGAATAGTTTTGGTTTAAAGGCTTACTTTTTCATGAAATTTTACGGCCCAAAAATCCGGGTCGTTACAATCTCCCCTCCTTAAGAAAATTTCGTCCTCGAAATTTCATCAGAAAGAACACATAACACATAAACAAATAACATATTACCAAAGAAACTTAGAACAACTAAAGGATAAAATTATTCCTAACCCAGGTTACTACCCAAAGTTGCTCACACTACTGTTTCAGGGTTTTGTGATCTAAATTACACTCTTGATTACAAAAAGCACTCATCTCACAGTTTACTTGTGAAGAAGTAAACTCAAGATTAACCTAGAGCTCTGGTACCAACTGTAACACCCCGCATTTTAGCAACGACGTTATTAGTGATAACGTGGTAGACAGACAGTTACCAATCGAATTATATAAATAAAATGTAACTAAAACTCATGGAAATAATACTTTTATTGGTAATAATGGAATCCCAAATTACAAAAGGTTAAATAAACCATATGTCTAGTCCTAAAAACTGAAATAAAACCTAATGCAAAGACAGGAAATAAAAACAGGGGCCTAGAAGCTCGACCAACACAACCCAACTCTAGCCTCGATCTTGCTTACCTCCAAAATAGATTTGGGGGTCCACCATCAGTGGCGAGTAACTAGACTGTTCCACTTAGCAGTGGAACCAAACAACATACAACATTAAATTACATAGCAGGCACAAAGTAACTCAAACATACGAAACATTGTCCAATAACAGAATTATATAACAGAGAACAAATACAGCGGAAGACTTCATCAAATGATAAGTTCAGATACTAAACTCTTAAATACAATATTAGATTCATTTATCAACAGCAGACATCAATAGTTAACCGACACGACCGAAGTCGATACAACAAGTGAATCCCCGACAAGATTCATCACCGATGAACCGATACGACATGGCACAAAACCAATAACAACAAACAAGTCCCCGACACGATCCATCACAGATGAACCGATACGACACGACACAACGCCGGTACAACAAACAAGTCCCCGACACGATTCATCACAGATGAACTGTTACGACACGGCGCAAGGCCGATACAACAAACAAGTCCCCGATACGATTCATCACAGATGCACCGATACGATACGGCGCAAGGCCGATACAACACACAAGTCCCCGACACGATTCATGAACGATGAACCGATACGACACGGCGCAAGGCCGATACAACAAACAATGACGCAATCGACACAAGCGATAAATGACACAACCCAAAATCAAATAAGAATCAACATGACTCGAACTAATGACATCAACAATAACGCATGAAATACGCACGCAACATAACATCGAAATTCATCAATTCATTCTAGCAATATGTCAAAGCCTTCATAGTAACTCAAACGCATTAAAAGATATTACGATCAATTCATGAAAAGCCATAAACTAGATAAACATCAAGAGAACAACGTGAAACAAACGCAAAGGTTCAATTTTTATTCTATAAACGCATTTTATCAAGATTCAACTTTTAGCCATGAACGAGAGCCACTCGGCCTTTCCAAACACAAAGCAAGAGAATGAAGCAACGATTCTAATCAAGACAATAATTCGAACATTTCAAGATTCACAGCAAAATTCAATAGTTCTTAAAAGATTCATAAAATCAAAGCTTGTATAAATGGTTAATCAAGAGATCAAGAAAACAGTCATCAATAAATATTCCATACTATTCGGCCATGCAGTGACATAATCAAGATCAAGATTAAAGTTCAGCAACATGCATAGAATAAATATGATTATTCATAAACTAAATCAAGTTTTCAAGATTGAGAAAGATTACAACGAAAAGGTTTAAACTTGACCATCATACAAGAATATGCGAATGAACAATTAATAAAAATACAAGCTTTATGCTTCTACATGATTCATTAATTAATAAAAAAAGGATTCATGCTTTAACATTCTAACTATGAACTTAAAAAAATAAAAATTCATGCTTTAGGACCATATAACCACACGCATAAGTTCATCAATGAACAATTCAAGATTTAATTATTTCACATCAAGATACATATCAAACTATCATATGAAGATTAAACAATGCATAAATTTTCCAAGATTTATTAAGATACAAATTAAATAAGTACAGAAATTAAGAACCAGGTTTCATACACCATACGAATTTCATACGCACAAGAGGAGCAAAATTATGACTTCCATCTAATCTATTATTTTATGTTGATTGATCCTAATACTAAGTGAAAGAGCTAGTAACCTATAGGGGAATCCACACATATAAAACGACGCACAACCTCTATCATTTGTCCCTTAGTTTGACCCAAGCCACGCCCAAGGTTAGGTTTGCATTGATGAATAACGTTGAAGGTCTTGAATCAATCTTCAATGGTGTCTTTGATTTAATGAAATAAAAGGAGGATTGGGTTGGGAAATCTGATGAAATGTCGTGATATGTAGTGGGGAAAAGGAGAAGTTTTTATTTGTAGTTTAGTTTTTATTTGTAGTTTAGGATTGGAAAAAAAGAAAATAAAAACAAAGGGGCCGGCTAGGGAGATGCAAAGTAAGATTTTTTGGATGTTCCTAAAATGTAGTAGGGTGGTTAGGGAAAATAAAAATAGAGTTTTTAGGTTTTACACAAAATAGATGTATTTGGATAATTAAGGTAAATAAATAAATCAAATTAAATTAAAATAAAGGAAAGGCCGGCTAGGAGGAAGTCAAAGCAAGGGCTTTGGGTTTGATTAATTAAATAAAAATTAAGTCTTTGGGCCCAAATCGAATAGCTTGGGTTTAAAGGCTTAATTTTTCATGAAATTTTACGGCCCAAAAATCCGGGTTGTTACAGGTAGGGCTTACCGAACTTTGTTAATTACCGGATTGGTGTTCCAATGTTCTCCGTTCCGGCACCGTGTTCAGCTTGTTCGTGGGTTTCTGGTGGGGACATTTATGGCGATCATGTTGTGTCTTGTGCCGGAATGGTTGGTATTAAACATCATCATAATGTTGTGCGTGGTACCCTTCTTGATATTTGTTTCCGATCTGGTATTTCTACTCCCAAAGAAGTTGATGTTGGGTTGATCAGCAGGATTGACGGCGCTCTTCACCCTGCGGATCTGTTGTTGTATTCTTGGGACAACGGCCTTGATTTTTGTGTTGATTTGACAGGATCTTCACCTCTAACTCAATCCGGGTTGTCCGACTTCGCTCCTGGTCATGTTGTGGCAGTGGCAGTGGCAGCGCAGCGAAAGCGACACAAATTAGAGGGGAATCAAATAAAACCCCAAGAATCTCAACTAATTAAATAAAACCCCCGAAAACTCCAAAACCTGTTTATTAAACCCCCAAAATCTTCAGACGTCTATAAAAGCACACCCAAAAGTTAACACCGTTAAAAATCTTTTGTTAAAACCGTTAAATTTGACGTTAGTGGGGAATGGGGCCCACATTTTTATTAATAATATCTCCCCCCCCCCCTTCTTTCTATTTATTTATTTTTTCCCTTATTTAATCATTCCCCACTAAAAAAAATTAATAACCCCACAACCAACATAAGTCACCACCAAATACACCACCACCACCGAAACTCTCCTCCAAAAGTACTACCACCACTGAATCTCTCTTCCAAAAACACCAACACCACCGAATCTCTCTCTCTCTCTCCTCCAAAAACACCACCACCACCGAATCCCTCTCTCTCCTCCCAAACCACCAAGCACCACCGAATCCCTCTCTCTCCTCCCAAACCACCAATCACCACCAAACGCTTCTTTCTTCCTTCTTCGATTTGGTTTCGATGGTTTTGAGTTAGGTTTCGAGGGTTTTGAGGGTAGATCGATTTGGCTTTCGGTGGGCTTTTGGGGGTGGGTCGATTTGGATTTTTGTGGGATATTGAGGGTGGGTCAATTTGGGTTTTGAAGGTGTGTCGAAATCTGGGCCCCAACCCACTAACTAATGGTTTTAACAAAAAAATTAATGGTGATAGCTTTTGGGGGTGCTTTTATAAACGTCTGAAGATTTTGGGTGTTTAATAAACACGTTTTGAAGTTGGTGGGGGTTTTATTTAATTAGTTGAGATTCTGGAGGTTTTGTCAAAAGTGCTCCAAGGTGGTTCGGTCGTTCTTTTGAGGATGCACTGGGCTTGTATAATATGATTGTGGAGACTGACTTTTTGCGTAATCCTAGTGAGGTCGCTGCCCCTAAACTCATGAAGAAATTGGCAGATATATATTTCACTAAGGTTACTGCAGCTGTAGAGTCCACTTTCTCTTTATCTTCGCATCAGTTGGCATTGTGGAAATCGCAGCAGGGAGACCACACATCTGCTTGGCTTCAAGCGGTCCCTATTTCGGGTCTAGGTCAGACGATGAATGCTAGGACTTACCGTTCCGTTCTATGCTACCGGTTAGGAGTTCCTTTGTTCTCAATTGTGGCACCCTGATCTGCTTGCTCGAGGGTTTTTGAGGGGGATATTTTTGGAGACCATGCAGTGTCATGTCCTGGTATGGTGGGTATTAAGTATCGGCATAATGTTGTTCGGGATACTCTTCTTGATGTTTGTTATCGGTCTGGAATTTCAGCAAGGAAAGAGGTGGATATTGGTTTAATAGGGGGAAATGATGGAGCGCTGCGGCCTACCGACGTTTTACTATATTTCTGGGATCAAGGGCTTGATATGTGCCCAGACTTGGTAGGGTCTTCTCCTTTAACACATTCTGGGTTGGCTGACTTCGTTCCGGGTCGTGTTGTGACGACGGGTGCAACTCTTCGTAAGCGGGCTAAGTACGCAGTTAGGTGTCGGGCATTGGGTTATGGGTTCATTCCTTTCTCTTTTTCAACCTTAGGGGGATTGTAAGGAGATGATGTTGCCGTGTTGAAGCGAATTTAGATTTTATCACGGACTGCGGATGTTGGAGCGCGTGCGGCTGCTCACATCTTCACAAGAATAGGTTTCTCTATAGTTAGGGGAGTGGGGCCCAGATTGTATCTCGGCTTCCCACAAACTTCTTGTAATTCTCAACATTTTGTGTATTCTTTTCCCCATAATAGGGATGCTTTTGACATTTCTCGGATCTACTCCTTTCTATGTAGCAATTCAAATAATACTAGGTATAGTATTTTTATTATTCATCGTTTGAGCTTGTGTATTCAGAAAAGGGTGGGGGCACAACTTGTTTCTTTGCTCCCATCCAACTTTTTGTAAATAATAATAATATAGTTGTTTTATTAAAAATAATAATAATAATAATAATAATAATAATAATAATAATAATAATAATAATAATAATAAAGACTAAACTACGGTTACAAAATCAGAGAAGTCTACACTTACAAATTGTGTACCTTACGCAATGTTTAATGACCAATAATATTATAATAACCCATAGCATTTTCCACTAATTATTCATTAATGTTATGAGGTATTATTGGTCAATACTAGAGGTATCAATTTTCGACCCGACCTGAAAAAACCCGAGTAACCCGACCCGTAAATAACGGGTTTTGACAAAATTTGTTAGATTTTTGACCCGTTTTAACCCATCTTTTTAAACCCACTAAACCCGTTAATTTTCAACCCGACCCAGTTCAACCCGGTGGGTTAAACACTTTTTAGTATTTTTTATGATTTGTTGATAATTTCTATAACTTTAGACTATTAAACCTTTACTATCAAATTTTTAAATAGTCATTTGATCATTTATTTGTTGAAAATGATTCTAAAATACAATATTTATTAATTCTTGTTATTTGGGATACAAATTTAGACTTTTTTATGTGATTTGTTGATAATTTCATTAACTTTAGACTATTAAACCTTTACTATATCAAATTTTTAAATAGTCATTTTGATCGTTTATTTGTTGAAAATGATTCTAAAATACACTATTTATTAATTTTTGTTATTTGGGATACAAATTTAAATGAGGTTAAATACTAGATTTAGAACACAAAATAACATTGTGGTTATAAATTTCTAAATTCGTTGGGTCAACCCAAACCCGGAGGATCTGGGTCACCAATAAGATATCTAAAACTCGAACCCGATAACAACCCAGTTTGATTAACTCAAAACTGGTATCAAGTTAGTATAACCCGACTCAACCCGATCTGTTTGATACGTCTAGCCATTACACCTTGTGTAAGCTACACAATATGTAAGTGTAGACTTTTTTGCAAAACCATGTCTTTGCAGAAATTTTCAACATAAGAATTTGTGAAATAATCTACTTTAACCAATCAACTTTTTTTTTTTTTTTTTTGGTGAGTAACCAATCAACTTTAATTTAATTTCTTGATCCATTCCATCCAAACATGAACCGGTGAACACAATAACTACCCAGAAAAACAATTAACATGGTCAAAGTCAATAATGAAAACAAAGCTATCAGATGAATTAACTACAACAATATAGTATAGGAAAAATTGTCAAAAATAAGTCAACATTTGGCGAATTTTCCACAAATAAGCTAATCTTTTAAAAATTCAGAATTAAATTAATCTTGTTATCATTTAAGCCAAAAATAGGTTAAATGATTATTTCACATGTTATTTTTCTTTTCGATCACTATTTTACAATCATTCAATGTATTTTTTGCTTTAAATGATAACACTAACCCAAATCAACTACTCCCTCCGTTCCCATTTGTTTGTCTTGTTTGACTTCACACACATGCCAATGCATTTGTTTGACCTTAAATATCTTTTGTTATATATGTGTAAAAAATTATAATAATTGACTATTAATAACGTATTCATGGAGACGAATCAAACAAGACCCCACATGATTATATTATATTTTATATGTTGGGTGTAATTTAGAAGATTCTCCGACCTTATGAATAGTGTCAAGATTCCATGTAAGACAAACAAATGGGAACGGAGGGAGTAGTAACTAATAAATTAAATAATCATTTAACCTATTTTTGGGTTAAATGATAACAAGGTTAGTTTAATTCTGAATTTTTAAAAGATTGGCTTAATTGTGGAAGATCGTCCAAAGGTTGGCTTATTCGTGACAATTTTTCCTATTGTATAATACTCCGTAGTAAATGGTTTAAATTAGCACATCAAATTCTAAAATACATCGAATGTATATATACTAAAATTAGTGTACAATGAGTTGAAGATTTTCCTAAAAATTATAAAAGTTAACATAAAATTAAACCTTAAAAGCTACCTATTAAATTTTATTAAGCGATAACTTTGAGTTTTAGAAAAATTTGTAATCTGTTGCACACTAATTTAATGTACACACGTGTATAAAAAAAAAATCTTAATAAATACATAGAGGGAAAAAAAAAAGCAAAGATAAAAAAAAAGGAACCAGATATATAGTTAGTAAGACAGATGTGGTGACACCTTTTTTGGCTGAAATTAACGACGCAAGAAATTGAAGATCGAGCTGAGAAAACTAGTAGCTAAGGCTTGAGAGATGACTTCCAATAACTCTTCACGAAACCCTATGCTCTCTTTCTTGCATTGAACATAAAATCTTCCTTTAAAAAAAATAAATAATAATATTGAAAAAAAGGAAGAAAATAAAATCTGTTCAAAAAAAAAAAAAAGATGTTCATTGCAAGAAAGAAAGCAAAGAGATGTAGAGATTGGACGTTATCTATCAGGCTTCATCTACTAGTTTTATTTTCAGCCTAATTAAACACCTCTTATTTTCAATGCATTTGCTGTGAGAGGAGCTATGCTTATATATAGCACAATAATAAGATATTTAATTAGAGTAGTTTTATTCATTTTATATTATACCATACATTTAAATAAGCACGTATTATAATTAACGGGCCGTTTGGTTGCTGGTAATAAATCGTGGTAATGGTAATGAATTTATAGTGCAATTTTGTTAATGAGGAACCTTATAATCTCCAATGAAAACCACCATGGGAATGAATTTTTATTTCCCTTTCAAATTTAGTTATAAATGTCAAAGTCGGCATTAAATTAATTAATGAATATTAATTAATTAATTAATTATGCCATCTGGTTTGGCTCCTAATTTACCAGTTCTATCTTCCTTTTTTTTGTCATTATTAATCAATTACACTATTCTATTGTTTTTACTACCACGGGTTGTTATTTTGCAGAGTTCATGTTATCTAATTTGATCAAATTTTGAGTTTTAAGCATAATGAAAACATATTCAAGTGGAGTCTTGTAGGATTTGTCTTAACATATAGTTTTTATAATTTTTAAAAACAAAAATCAAGGATATTAATCTTTAAGATTTTATCTTTGCATGCGTGAAAAGTGAAGTGTTGCAAATAATACAAAAAGAGAAGAAGTATTTACAGATTTTTTTATAAACAATAATCTATAATCGATAATCGTCGATAACTATATACTAAAACAGAATGTGTTGATGTCATCAAATTTCACATGTCAAATTCTCATAAAAAAAATTTCCTCCAAAACTAATTATGACATCACTTTTATTTTGATTTCAATCCTCCCAAGTTTACTAATTATTGAATTTTTCTTTTCAAGACTAATTAAAAGATACTTCCTTTTAATTCTAATTAATAAATGCAACCTTAATAAATTTAATGAAAATATTATTACACTTTTTCCAAAGAAGTAATACATAATATTATATTTTTCAGAAAAAAACTAAAAAAATTGTGCAATCTCATGGACAAACCTAGTTACCAAATAATTTATTAAGCATTCGATTACTCCTAAGATAAGGGAGCAACAATATCCTTTTTGAGATTTGGCATTAAAGTTTCCATGTGGATTGAATGGGGAATGCACTCCTATTTTTTCCTAACTCATTATCATCATTATTAATTTATTATGGGTTTTGTTATTCATACCCCTAAGGGCTATGCCTAAGAATTAGCAAATGCATTAATTAATGTGAAAAACACATTGAAACTTGTTTTGCACAATGATTATACTTCCTCCGTAAACGAAAAATTGCAACAAAAGGGGGAGGTCACGGACTCCAAAAAAATTTTTATAAGTGTGTTTAAGTTAGTAGATTAGTAAAAGTAAGAGAGAGAAATAAAAGTTAATAAAGTAGAAAAAGTAGGAGAGAGAAATAAAAGTTAGTAGATTAATAAAAGTAGGAGAGAAATATGTTAAATATTACCCAAAATAGAAAGTGACAAGTTTGTTGCAATTTTTAAAAACATCCAAATATGGCAAATGTTGCAATTTTTCATTTACGGAGGAAGTATGAAAATTTTCCATTGAAATGTGAACTTTTTTTCATATATTAAATACATATTTCCATTTTCTATGTAATATTTTCATATAATAAATAAATAAAATATATTTATTTAACTTTTCAATGAATTTTTTACACATATTAAATGTAAATTTTAATTTTTAATGCATTTGTTAATTTTTATGCATAGCCCTTAGGGCTATGAATAGCAAAACCCATTTATTATTATTATTAGAAAACTAATTAGCTTCCATATGATACTATTGTACTTTTGGCTTTTTCATCTGTTACCACTATTTTTTTAAAATTTTACATGGTACCACTGTAAATTAGTCTTATTCTATGTCATAGAATTCCATTAATTAAAATAATAATTAGAGGTTAAGATTTTGTCTCAATTTGTATGTTATGATCGATATATGTATAGAGAAATTAGTTAGATTAAAGTTTTTTAAGGGTCATTTTGGTCTAATTTGTGGTCAAAATTAACAAACATCATCATTGTCAATTTTAAACATAAATTTAACCCTTAAAGGTCAAAGTAACCCCAAGACCTTATTCAAGCATTTTTTTCTATAGTATGCAAACCAAAGCATGTAATATAAGATAAACCCTTAACCTATTTGACTCCTAAATTAACATTTTACTTAAAGGAATGTTATGATATGGAATACGATCAAATTATAATGGTACCATATAGAATTATGAAAAAATAATAGTACCACATAGAAAAGCCAAAAATACAGTAGTACGTGCCATATGAAATATCCCATATTATTATTATTATAAACACACATACAAAGTCATTTGAGGTACAATAGTTTGATGGGAAGTCGAGATACAATCTAAGCCCCCACACACAGTCCCTAGCTATTGCAAAACCGATCCTAGAGAAAAAAAAGGTTCTCCATCATTCTATAATCTCACACATTAAAGTTAGAGTCGCTGCCTGGTAGAAATTTTGGGGCTCATGTCTCTTTTCCCACTCTAACACAGTCCCAAATTTTGTATGACGGACACGTATTTTTATTGATCATAATTTAATTTGTTGATTGCAACATTTTGTTTTTCTTGAGAGCTCATTTCTCTTATATTCCCACTCTAACTTGGTAGAACCTTTGCTTCTACCCTTTTTGCTATTTTGTGGGAGCTATCTTAATTTTCACTCTTTTACAACTTACCTATGCCCTTGATGCCTATTTATACTAGTTACATACAATTCTAGAGTTTTCAATATTAAATTAGTCTAATACTAGAGAGTTCAACTAACTAATATCTTTAGATAATTCTATTGTTTTATATCTAGATTTTTCCTACATACTCTTAAACCTCTACACAAGATTTATCTAGATTAATCTCCAACACCCCCCTTAATCTTGAAAAATCTTGTAATTCAATTGTTTAACTTGTTAATGCACCTGTCACCATCGAACCTGAACGCATTGCTGAACTTGTTTTTATTGAAATTAAACTTCCTTTTATTGGTACCGATGTTACCAAGTATCATAAACTTCTCTTTTAATTTTTACTTCTTTATTGTTGAACTTCAATTCATTTTTTGGTACTCGTGTTACCAATTTGCCCCCCTAATCTTAATTTTCTTCTTTCACTCTTTTTTTCTTCTTCTTCTTTTTTCTCTTCCTTTTTTTTCTCTCTTTTTTCTTCTTATTCTTTTTTTTCTTTTTATTGGTGCTCATGTCAACAACATACGTTGCTAATGCCCTTGTAATTAGCGTCCTTCAAATTCCTCTTCTTCTTTTGATTCTCCATTTGTTGGCCTTCAATTCTCCATCTGTTGGCCTTCAATCTTCAAATCTTTGTTATCACATTTTGGCTCGGATACCATGATAAAAAATTTGGGTCGCACCGCATACGCAAAAGTTTTGATGGACCCAAAATTTTGTATGAAGGACATGTATTTTCATTGATCATAATTTGTTGTTTTTCTTGAGAGCTCACTTCTCTTATTCTCACTTTAACTTGGTAGAACCCTTGTTTCTACCCTTCTTGCTATTTTTTGGAGATGTCTTAATTTTCTCTCTCCTACAACTCACCTATGCTAATGATGTCTATTTTTACTAGTTACGTACAATTCTAGAGGGCCAATTGACCAAATTGGTAAAAAAAAGTGACACCCAACGATAATTTGGTAAAAAAAATTAATTTTGCGACAAATTGGTAAAAAAAACTTAGCTTTGGGTGACAAATTAGTAAAAAAAATTGCTTCGGATGACAAATTGGTAAAAAAATTTAATTTTGGCGACGACTTGGTAAAAAAAAAACTTCTGACGACATTTAAGCCAAAATTTTAATTTTAATTCATTTTATAATTTGGTCAATACACAAAATTATACATCCCTATCAAATTTTTCGATCTTTTTATGAGTATTAAATTTAACTCCTTTTACTCACACATGTTTATCCAACCATCCCAAATTATTTTTATTTTTTTTTCTCTTCTCTAACCATAACAATAAGTGACATACTAGAGGAAAAAAAGTATAGATTATTGCCCCTAAAATTCCCTAGCTATTTTTTCCATAACTTTTTTTAATATTAAATTTAACTCCTTTTCTAACAGATTTATTCATCTAATGAGCCCAATTTTTCCCCTTCGATCTCTTGCCATAATAAGTAACATATAAGAGAGAAATTTTCATTTATATAGAGCGCAAATGTATTCAATTTAAGAGGGAAAATTTTCTTTTAGATCGAGCGCAAATGCAAATTAAATATTTTTTTGGCCTAAATGTCGTCGGAAATTCATTTTTTTACCAAGTCGTCGCCAAAATTATGTTTTTTTACCAATTTGTCATCCGAGGCTATTTTTTTTTACTAATTTGTCACCCAAAGCTATTTTTTTTACCAATTTGTCACAAAATTATTTTTTTTTACCAAATTGTCGCTAGGTACCACTTTTTTTTACCAATTTGGTCAATTCGCCATTCTAGAGTTTACTAAACTAATCTAATACTAGAGAGTTCTACTAACTAATATTTAGATATTTCTATTGTTTTATCTCTAGATTTTTTCTACTCTTAAATCTCTATACAATATTTATCTAGATTAATCTCCAACACTGCCTGCTTCATCAGGGCCGTGTCGGGTAGGTGTGCAAGAAGACACTCTGCATAGGGCCCCATTTTGCAAAGGGCTTATTTTCTTTATAAAAAAAATTCTTTTGTCAAGTTATTGTTATATTTCTAGATAAATATATCATTATATATGAAACAACTTTGAGATACATACATGTGTTGCCAAAATAGTATTGAATTTTAACATTGATTAAAATATAAAGGGCCAAATTACAATTTTTGAACAGGGCCCCAAATATTTTCGGAAAGGCCCTGTGCTTCATATATACATTACTCCTCCGTTAAACCATTGGTTAATATGTACGCTTAAATTATAAGTTTGTGTATTGTTGTGTAATTTCAAGGATTAAGGAAAAAACTACTGTGATGTGGTTTGTAAACCTCCATGTGCATTAAATGTTCAGGAATCAGGATCAAGATTTCCACTCTTTTAGGAAGTTACAACTTTGAAGCCTTTTTTTTAGGGGAACTTTATTTACCCAGTGGTTACATAATATATGTTGACTCATTTTGATAAGTAAAATTACAAAATAACTGGATTGATGAAGCGACAAAAAATAAATATAATTTGATCTTAGTACAAAGTACTAATTAAGGGCCTGTTTACTTTAGATTAAATTCGGTTCAGTTCAGTTCAGTTCATCTTTATTAAGTTTAGTTCAATTCAGTTCATCTCTACTCAATTAATGTAAACGAGCCCTAGGTATATTTTATCCTAATGAATTGGATTCTACATCAAATTATTTTATCTCTAGTCAATTATATAACAAATATAGTTTGTCAAATAGAGATTGTTCAAACCCATTATTTAATGCCATTATTCTATGTGGTCATACTCCAACCTTTAAACATTCGTTGTAATCTTTCTCAATCTTGAAAACTTCATTTAGTTTATGAACAATCATATTTGTTCTATGCATGTTGCTGAACTTTAATCTTGATCTTGATTATGTCATGGCATGGCCGAATAGTATGGAATATTTATTGATGACTGTTTTCTTAATCTCTTGATTAACCATTTATACAAGCTTTGATTTTATGAATCTTTTAAGAACTATTGAATTTTGCTGTGAATCTTGAAATGTTCGAATTATTGTCTTGATTAGAATCGTTGCTTCATTCTCTTGCTTTGTGTTTGGAAAGGCCGAGTGGCTCTCGTTCATGGCTAAAAGTTGAATCTTGATAAAATGCGTTTACAGAATAAAAATTGAACCTTTGCGTTTGTTTCACGTTGTTCTCTTGATGTTTATCTAGTTTATGGCTTTTCATGAATTGATCGTAATATCTTTTAATGCGTTTGAGTTACTATGAAGGCTTTGACATATTGCTAGAATGAATTGATGAATTTCGATGTTATGTTGCGTGCGTATTTCATGCGTTATTGTTGATGTCATTAGTTCGAGTCATGTTGATTCTTATTTGATTTTGGGTTGTGTCATTTATCGCTTGTGTCGATTGCGTCATTGTTTGTTGTATCGGCCTTGCGCCGTGTCGTATCGGTTCATCGTTGATGAATCGTGTCGGGGACTTGTGTGTTGTATCGGCCTTGCGCCGTATCGTATCGGTGCATCTGTGATGAATCGTATCGAGGACTTGTTTGTTGTATCGGCCTTGCGCCGTGTCGTATCGGTTCATCTGTGATGAATCGTGTCGGGGACTTGTTTGTTGTACCGGCGTTGTGCCGTGTCGTATCGGTTCATCTGTGATGGATCGTGTCGGGGACTTGTTTGTTGTTATTGGTTTTGTGCCATGTCGTATCGGTTCATCGGTGATGAATCTTGTCGGGGATTCACTTGTTGTATCGACTTCGGTCGTGTCGGTTAACTATTGATGTCTGCTGTTGATAAATGAATCTAATATTGTATTTAAGAGTTTAGTATCTGAACTTATCATTTGATGAAGTCTTCCGCTGTATTTGTTCTCTGTTATATAATTCTGTTATTGGACAATGTTTCGTATGTTTGAGTTACTTTGTGCCTGCTATGTAATTTAATGTTGTATGTTGTTTGGTTCCACTGCTAAGTGGAACAGTCTAGTTACTCGCCACTGATGGTGGACCCCCAAATCTATTTTGGAGGTAAGCAAGATCGAGGCTAGAGTTGGGTTGTGTTGGTCGAGCTTCTAGGCCCCTGTTTTTATTTCCTGTCTTTGCATTAGGTTTTATTTCAGTTTTTAGGACTAGACATATGGTTTATTTAACCTTTTGTAATTTGGGATTCCATTATTACCAATAAAAGTATTATTTGCATGAGTTTTAGTTACATTTTATTTATATAATTCGATTGGTAACTGTCTGTCTACCACGTTATCACTAATAACGTCGTTGTTAAAATGCGGGGTGTTACAGTTGGTACCAGAGTTCTAGGTTAATCTTGAGTTTACTTCTTCACAAGTAAACTGTGAGATGAGTGCTTTTTGTAATCAAGAGTGTAATTTAGATCACAAAACCCTGAAACAGTAGTGTGAGCAACTTTGGGTAGTAACCTGGGTTAGGAATAATTTTATCCTTTAGTTGTTCTAAGTTTCTTTGGTAATATGTTATTTGTTTATGTGTTATGTGTTCTTTCTGATGAAATTTCGAGGACGAAATTTTCTTAAGGAGGGGAGATTGTAACGACCCGGATTTTTGGGCCGTAAAATTTCATGAAAAAGTAAGCCTTTAAACCAAAACTATTCGATTTGGGCCCAAAGACTTAATTTTTATTTAATTGATCAAGCCCAAAGCCCTTGCTTTGACTCCCTCCTAGCCGGCCTTTCCTTTATTTTAATTTAATTTGATTTATTTATTTACTTTAATTATCCAAATACATCTATTTTGTGTAAAACCTAAAAACTCTATTTTTATTTTCCCTAACCACCCTACTACATTTTAGGAACATCCAAAAAATCTTACTTTGCATCTCCCTAGCCGGCCCCTTTGTTTTCATTTTCTTTTTTTCCAATCCTAAACTACAAATAAAATCTAAACTACAAATAAAAACTACAAATAAAAACTTCTCCTTTTCTGCACTACATATCACGACATCTCATCATATTTCCCAACCCAATCCTCCTTTTATTTCATCAAATCAAAGACACCATTGAAGATTGATTCAAGACCTTCAACCTTGTTCATCAATGCAAACCTAACCTTGGGCGTGGCTTGGGTCAAACTAAGGGACGAATATAATGGGCGAGGATGTGCGTGATTTTATGTGTGTGGAATCCCCTATAGGTAACTAGCTCTTTCACTTAGTATTAGGATCAATCAACATAGAACAATTGTAATGCCCTAGATTTTGGGCTATTTTCATGTTGTTAGCTTGTCATTATTTTTGTTGCGGTGCATGGTCTAAATTTATTTTAGACTATTTTTAATGCTTGGGTGTAACCATTTTATTTAATGGTTTATTATTTCTTAATTTATTGTATTTTAATTAATTAGAATTTTATTATTTAATTTTCTAATTAATTAATCAGTTTGGGCCAAGTGCGAAATTATTCATGATTAGTCATGAATTAGTGTAAATGGCCCAATTGAACCTTAAGCCCATTTGAGCCTAAGCCCAACCGACTCTCTCCCTCTTTAGTGGCCTATTTTGCCACTTGCTTCATGTTCACACCTTAACTAACCTCTATAAATAGAGGAGTTAGTAAGGCCTTAAGACCATTTGCTCATTTGCCATCCTTTGCTCATCAATTCAAAAGGCAAACCCTCCCTCCATTTTCTCCCTATGTCACACGCCTATATGGCTTGATGAACACCAAAATTGTTCATCATCTTTTCTAAACCCATACTTAAAGATTCTTCATCCTTTGATCTTTAAGTATCAAAACACAACCTAAACTTTAATCGGTTCATTCAAGATCGGGTGTTCGGGTTTGGTTGGGGTTTGGTTCGTGGTCCAAGTGAAGGACGTGTGTGCAGTGGGCAGTGGTGCGTATGGTATGGCTGGGCAGCAGCAGCCGTGTGTGGTGGTGCTCGTGGTTGGTGGTGCAGCCGTGCGTGAAGACGCGCCAAGGGGCAGCAGTGCACGGTGGTCAGTGGTGGTCCGTATTATGCCGTGTTGCTTGGGACGTGTGGATACGAATCCGGGCAGCAGGTTTTGGACGTTATTTTCGTGTTTACTCTTGACTAGGTAACATACTTTCTCAACTTGATTGGCATACTATGTTTCATAGTATAGATTAGATGACTAGAAATGATTTTAATGAAGTTTGATCATGTTTTTGAGTATGGATGTTAATCTGATTTTATGTTGTTTTTAATGATGATTTGATGATGGAATATGGTTATTTTATGATTGAATATGTTGGATTTGTGATCATGATGATTGTGTAAGAGTTTGATTAATTTTGGATAGTAGTAAGTTGGTAATTTCATGGTTTGATGATGATGATATGCGTGTGATGTATGGTGTTTGGATGAGTTCTTGATTGAAGTTCTTGAATCTTGATTGAGTTCTTGATTGAAGTTCTTGAATCTTGGATGAGTTCTTTATGGTTTCTTATTGAGTTCTTTAAGTTCTTGGTTGAGTCTTGGAAGTTAAAGAAAGTGATTAAGATGTTAAAGAAAGTTAAAGATAATGTTAAAGATAGTTAAAGAATGGTTTTAAGAAAGTGGTTAAGTGTTGGTTAGACTCAAGATTAAGGCGTAAAGGCAATTCTTGAGAATAACTTCGTGATTTAACTGATTATTTTCGAGAATCAAGGCGCAAAGGCAATTCTTGAAATTAATTATGTTATGATTAAGTTGATTAAGATTTAAAGATGTAATTAATGATTTAGCTTGATTTCGTAGCTAGACGCCTAAAACTTAGAGTAAGATTCTATGTTTTTGGGTTAAGACGTTGCCCCTATTCCATCCGCGGTATTGGGATAGTTGGAGTCTTACTATGTTGTCTTCGGATGCGTAAGATGCGTTCGTACGTGCGTAGTCCGGTCTAGTATATGAATGATTGCGCCAAAGATAAGTTTGGATAAGATATTTGAGTCGAGTTTGTTGTTGGATGGTTTTCGCATATTTTGATGTTTGGTTTGGATATTTGATTTGTGCTATGTTCATGTGTATTCCCATTAGGGTGAGTCAGTTATGTTACTCGCCACTGATGGTGGACTGTTGTTTGTTTTTCAGGTAATTCTGATGATGAGGTTCTTGCTTAGCTTTGGGTTAGGCGAGCGCCGAATTTAAGATTTGTTGTATTTTTCGTTGTTTATTGATTTTGGATAGTTTTGAACTGTAGTATGGACTTGTATACGTCGGTTTTGGACTCTGACATGTGTTTGGAGTTTATCGTATATTAGACTTTGTAGTATGACTTTTGGTTTAGTATTGTACAAACTTGTGGGTATTTGTACTTTTGGAATTATAATAATAATATTTGAGGTATTAGTTTTAATTCTTAAGTATTTGAGTTGTTAGTTATGACTATTCGACTCGTCGGTTTCTTCCGCGCCGATTTAAGCGAGTTGGGTCGTCACAACATTAGATTAGATAGAAGTCATAATTTTGTTCCTCTTGTGCGTATGAAATTCGTATGGTGTATGAAACCTGGTTCTTAATTTCTTTACTTGTTTAATTTATATCTTGATAAATCTTAGAATGCTTATGCATTGTTTAATCTTCATATGATAATTTGATATCTATCTTGATGTGAAATAATGAAATCTTGAATTGTTCATTGATGAACTTATGCGTGTGGTTATATGGTCCTAAAGCATGAATTTTTATTTGTATAAGTGCATAGTTTGAATGTTAAAGCATGAATCCTTGTTTTCTTGAATTAATGAATCATGTAGAAGCATAAAGCTTTTATTTTTATTATTTTTTCATTCGCATATTCTTGTATGATGGTCAAGTTTGAACCTTTTCGTTGTAATCTTTCTCAATCTTGAAAACTTCATTTAGTTTATGAACAATCATATTTGTTCTATGCATGTTGATGAACTTTAATCTTGATCTTGATTATGTCGTGGCATGGCCGAATAGTATGGAATATTTATTGATGACTGTTTTCTTAATCTCTTGATTAACCATTTATGCAAGCTTTGATTTTATGAATCTTTTAAGAACTATTGAATTTTGCTATGAATCTTGAAATTTTCAAATAATTGTCTTTATTAGAATCGTTGCTTCATTCTCTTGCTTTGTGTTTGGAAAGGCCGAGTGGCTCTCGTTCATGGCTAAAAGTTGAATCATGATAAATTGCGTTTATAGAATAAAAATTGAACCTTTGCGTTTGTTTCACGTTGTTCTCTTGATGTTTATCTAGTTTATGGCTTTTCATGAATTGATCATAATATCGTTTAATGCGTTTGAGTTGCTATGAAGTCTTTGACATGTTGCTAGTATGAATTGATGAATTTCGATGTTATGTTGCGTGCGTATTTCATGCGTTATTGTTGATGTCATTGGTTCGAGTCATTTTGATTGTTATTTGATTTTGGGTCGTGTCATTTATCGCTTGAGTCGGTCGTGTCATGGTTTGTTGTATCGGCCTTGCGCCGTGTCGTATCGGTTCATCGATGATGAATCGTATCGGGGACTTGTGTGTTGTATCGACCTTGCGACGTGTCGTATCGGTTCATCTGTGATGAATCGTGTCGGGGACTTGTTTGTTGTATCGGCCTTGCGCCATGTCGTATCGGTTCATCTGTGATGAATCGTGTCGGGGACTTGTTTGTTGTATCGGCGTTTTCCCATGTCGTATCGGTTCATCTGTGATGGCTTGTGTCGGGGACTTGTTTTTGGTTGTTATCGGTTTTGTGCCGTGTCGTATCGGTTCATGGGTGATGAATCGTGTCGGGGATTCACTTATTGTATCGACTTCGGTCGGTTCGGTTAACTATTGATGTCTGCTGTTGATAAATGAATCTAATGTTGTATTTAAGAGTTTAGTATCTGAACTTATCATTTGATGAAATCTTCCGCTGTATGTGTTCTCTGTTATATATTTCTGTTATTGGACAATGTTTCATATGTTTGAGTTAATTTGTGCTTGCTATGTAATTTAATGTTTTATGTTGTTTGGTTCCACTGCTGAGTGGAACAGTCTAGTTACTCACCACTGATGGTGGACCCCCAAATCTATTTTGCAGGTAAGCAAGCAGATAGAAGCTAGAGTCGGGTCGTGTTGTTCGAGCTTCTAGTCCCCTTTTTTTTTTCCTCTCTTTGCATTAGATTTTATTTCAGTTTTTAGGACTAGACTTATGGTTTATTTAACCTTTTGTAATTTGGGATTCCATTATTACCAATAAAAGTATTATTTCCATGAGTTTTGGTTACATTTTATTTATATAATTCGATTGGCAACTGCCTATCTACGACGTTATCACTAATAACGTCATTGCTAAAATGCGGGGTGTTACATTACCGTTCATAGTCTGTCCTAAACCTAAGATCGGGACCACCAGGAGCCAAGTAGATACATGATCCCCCCGCTTTGATTTCCATAAAGCTACCTGACGATGAGACAAGGAGAAAATGGATTCTGCAGATTCAGTAACCTTTGTGAAATATATTTCTGTCAATTTCTTCATAAGCTTAGGGGCAGCGATCTCATTAGGGTTACTCAAAAGATCAGTCTCCACGGTCCTGTTAAAAAGTCCCACGGCATCATCGAAAGCTTGACCATGACCAAGAACACCAGAAAGCCGAAGAAGGGTAACCTGCAAGTTAGAAGACTGCAGATGCGACGCAAGAAAATTATAATGAAGAGCATCACCCGCAGAATAAACACCCAAACCTCCACATGCAAAAGGTAAGGTAGCAAGCCGCCATTGCCAGTCACCAAAACCAGGCCCCGAAGAAGTGACAATGCTCTCCAAATAAGCAAGAAGGGTCACATCAAAAGAGAGTTCAGCGGTCCCAAAAAGATGAGGGGTACATGTGCGCATAGTAAAGTAGAGTCTCAAAACCTCAGTACACGCTCGAAAAAGTAACAACTCATATTAAGGATCATCAATATAATGTAATAACCCCAAAAAATTGGGCTATTTTAAATTTTTAATATTTAATTACATAATTTGATGGCACAACTTTTCGAATCAAACTAAGCCCAAATTAAAATCCGATCTTAAACTTTTACCTTGTATTAACCAAAATAGGGCCAAAGCCCAATCCCACCTTTCTATTTAAGCCCACATGGCTTCCTCCATATTTGGGCTAAATATTTGTTTTCCAAAACTTTTAATTAATAGATATGAATTAAGCAAAAATCCTTTTTTTTTAAAAAATATTCTCTGCCTATTTTTAGGAGTTCATTCAACCATCCAAAATTCTATAAAAACCCCCCATAACACCCAAAACCCACGGCGTTTACCAAAAGAGCAACATCACAAAATTTCTTTCATCCTCTCTCACAAAATTTAAAGATCAAGAGACCCAAAAAGATTGAAGCAAGAAAAAGAAGAAACCAAAACCAATCTTGTTCGAACTATTGATACAGCCAACCCAAGCCAAAGATTCGAAACTCTTGTACTTCAATTTAAGATAATTATATGTTTTACTTAATTCTAGAATATATTAAATATATAATTGTTAGAATATGTTTAGAATTGCATAGAATTGTTTGGAATTACTTTTGAATGAGTTGAATTGTTATGATGGTTGATTCCTAAAATGCCGAACCACATGTGATGAATGCTCAAAGTGTTATTTTGATGTTTCAACATGATTCTATGTATGATCTATGATTCTTGCTATGATTCTTGATAAATTAATTGATGAAGTGTTATGCTTATGGAAAAGTCGAATATTGCTTATTTATTCTTGAAATTTTCGAGTGGTTTAAGTCTAAAAAGATCAATTTTTTTTATCTTAATCTTGTTCTATCTTTAACTATTAAATATTCTTGAAATTAACCCTTGTATTTATTTAAGTTCTTGAATTAAAGAATGAATTTTGATTTCAAAAGGGAAAAATGTTGAGTGGCAAAAGGTTTTTAATTAAATTTTGGTCCGAATTTGATTAAATTATCCAAGCATGAATTTTTATAAATTTAGAACAGCTTAATTTGTAATCTTTTTTTTTTTTTACTAATTAAAATCTTGAAAGTTAAAACTATTTAAAATTATTTGGAAATAACCGTGTGAATTAAAAGTATAATACGAAAATTAGCTCTTCAAATTAAAGTTTGGATTTTTATTAAATCAATTGAATTTAAATAATTTAATTTACGATTATTTGATTTAAATTTATTAATTAAATTATTTTATTTTATTTATTATAAAAACCGTGTATTTTGTTAAATAAAATTGAATTATGTTAACAATTATTTAATTTAAGTTTTTATTAAATTATGCAATTACTTGTTTTATTTAATTTATGATTATGAATTGATATGATTGATTAATTGTTATTAAGTCTAGAGTCTAGAGTCTTGAGGCGACCCTAGCAGAGTATATAGAATGGTTATGGTTTAGTTGTATGTTTTTCCGCTGCGTTACCTTTGGAATAATTCTAGTTTGGTTTTAATAAGATTTCTAATAATATATAATTGATTAAGTGTTAGAGTTTCCGCTTTCGTTTTAAGTTTTGATCATTATAAAGTCGTTTATTAATGATCCGTGTTGTTGTTTTATCCGAAAACAATGTTGCTAAAATAAGGGTCGTTACAATCAAGCTTAGCAATAGCGTCCATGAGAACAATGGTCTTCCACACCCTTCACGAAACAAGCTCCGCACACAAAGAAGAATCCGAACTAACAGGCCCACCCAACAAACTAACCCCATAAAAAGGACGAGCAATATCAGGTGGGAAGACACCCTCGAGGTGACTGCGTGGGTCTTCAGAAGGCCAAAAAACTATTGTTTTCTCAATGTTAACATGGAGGCCGAGATGAGGACCCTCAGCCAAGATCAACTCCAAAACCTGCCCCACCACCAGGGTTGTAATACCCCAAAATTTTGGGCTATTTTAAATTTTAATTAATTAATTAATTATTTAATTAATTATTAAGTTAGCATTATAGTAAGATTAATCTTTGACCTAGGCCCAAACCTTTGCATTACCTCGTCAAAAACAAGCCCAACATTCCCCCATGCTCACCACCTCACGACCCCCTTAATATTTTTTTCATTCTAATTGTTTTATTCTAGTTTTGAACCGAAAATACCAATCTATATCTATTTTGACTTTACCTAAAAATCTAGCTTTTATCCTAACTTTCCTACTAAAATTTAGGAAACCAAACCCTCTTATTTCTTATTAACCACACGGCTCCATAAGGGAAAAACAAGTAGATATCTTTCTTTCTCTCTAACCATCAACCAAACACAATTCACACAAAACATTCTCAATCTTTTTCTATTGATTCAACCTGCAAAGATTGAAGCAAAAAGCCAAGGAAGGACCCAATAAGGGATCGTGTGACCACTTGGCCAACCTAGGGGCCTTCGACTTTTCTTTTCTTTTTGTTCTTCAAGCCAAGGTAATTAGTTGTTCTCCTTAACCTATAGAATAGATTAGGTTTATAATCTTTAGAATAGGTTTAGAACTGTGTAGAATTGCCTAGAATTAGTTTTGAATTATTTGTTTGATGTTAATGTTGTATGATTGCCGTGTGATTCCATGAAAGTTTTGATGATTTTGTTCCATATTTTGTTATGAAATTTTGTATAATCTTTAATCCTTGCTTGATATTTGATGAATGATCTAGAGGATTATGCAACTTGTGAAGGCCGAATATTTGTTCTTTTGTTCATGAAATCTTCGAGTGCCCAAATATGCCCAAGAGCTGATTTTCTAGTTATAAACTTGTTCTAATATTGTTCTTTGATAATTTTCTTGATTTAATCTTTAAATTAATTAAGTTCTTATAAACTTAAAGAATTAATCTTGGTTGATGGTGATTATGTCGTGTGAAACAATTATCATGATGAAGTGTTCCATTCGAAATTCTTGACTAGTAATACAAGTATGGATTATTTATTAAGTTAGACTAATTTAATTGTTTTGAACTTAAGGATTTAATTAAAAGAAAGGATTAAATTTTGTTTATTTTATTATATAAAAGCCGTGTGTTATTTAGATTGAAAAGAATTCATTTTTCTTGGTTTTTATGATTAAAATATTGGACTTTGAACTCTTTCTTGATTTAATTTTACTAAGTGAATAAGTTTTTGAATTAAATTGTTAATCTTGATTCAATTAATTAAATTCTTTAATTATGTTTTATTGATTATTATCTATGAAGATGCCTTGAATATTGTTTATAAATAAATTTGGATTTTTGTTTAATTATTAGATGATTAAAATCTATTTATTGAACTATGGTTTTACGAATTATTTGTTTTGCTTTGTGATCATGTTGAAATTATCTTTGTTGAATTTGTGTGATGTTTTCGAGTGATTGAAGTGCTTGGTTATTGAGTAGTGGATTGTCTAAGTTGTTATTGAGTCTAGAAGTCAAAGTTAGGAGTTTGACCTAGAGTTAACTAAGTGATAAGTTGAGTTAACTTAGAGTTAAGTTGTAAGCTTAAATAATTAATAATAACATAATAATAACGAAGGAAAGGAAACAGAGTAAGAGGATATTGTCATGTTTTGATCGCTGGCTAGGAAAGACTTGGTATTTAAGATGACCGATATACGTGCCGCACCTCTCTTTCCTGGGATTTCGAACATCAGTTCCAATTACAGTCACCTAGTACTTCCAATTATGGTATACTCTATCGGGTTTAAGGAAACGACGGCCGGTATGAGCACCATATAAAATACATAATAAATGATGAGGAAGGATGATGATGAGAGTGAGATAAATGAAAGATAAATATCCTATGAAGTGATCTAAGATGCCACGAACATGGGTATAGTCGAAGCCACTGTCCCGCTGCAGAATGACGACAGTTCTGGATCCCAGCGCTCGGGAAGCAGATCATTTGTGGTTGACCCGGCGTGAGGCAAGGAAAGTTGGGGAAGTAGATCCTTTGTGGTTGACACCTACGAGCATATGACCGTGTCACGAATTAGAACACTTGAGTGAACTGGAACTTGAAAGTTAATAATGAAAGTCTAGAGTCTAGAGTCAGTACTAGCATTGAATGAAAGGTCTTGTCATAGAAAGTCTAGTGTATTTTGTATTCCGCTGCGTGACTTATATTGATATGTTAATGTTAATTCTGTTGACTTGTGTGGATATTCTGTTGACTTATTCTGATTATTATATTTCTAATTGCATTCTACTACTAAGTACAACAATCTAATTACTCCCCACTGACTGTGGACCCCAAATTCCCTTTTCAGGTACTGATGAAGAATAAGTGGGTAAAGTAAGGGTTGGGATTGTGAGCAGCGAGATTTAGTTGTTTAGCCATCCTATAATAATTCTAGCCTTTGTAATAGTGATTATTATGGACTTTCGTAGTTTTATTATTAATGGACTTTGGAAACTTTTAATTGTTTTTGGACTATTTTATAATTAATTGAATAAATTGAGTAAGTTTAGAGCTTCCGCTGTTAATATTGAATTTTGAACCATGAACTTTTAAATAAATTTTGATTCGTATTGTTGTTTTCTCCAAAAACAATGTTGATAAAATACAGGTTGTTACAAGGGTCTACAAGTAGTTAGTGGGAAGCCTAGATACAATCTGGGTCTGTAACGACCCGGAATTTTGGGCCAGAAAATTTCGCGGTTATTAATTATATTTATTTAATTCTAAGTCCAAAAAGGCCCATTTAATTTTGGACTGTTTTACTTTTTAGCCCATTCTTTTTCATCAAATTGGGCCAAGGACCCAATTTGTTCTTTTATCTACCCTTGGCCGGTTTTTAGTCTCCTTTTTGGGCTATTGGGTATTTCTAGTTTAATTGGGTAATTATGCTAATTACCAATTAAGAAGGCTTAAGTATTTTTCAACCAAGCCCATGACTTGGCCCCTATACTTAGTCCACATGGCCAGCCCTCACTTTCCCTTATTTTAGGATTTGCAACACTTCATCTTGTTCTATAAATAGGACTCTTGTCCCTTGTGTTGCCATTATGCATTTAAGCACTTAAAACTCCAAACTCTAAAGATCATTTTTCTCTCCTATTATCCCCTCAAAAAGTCGAACCTTCATTGTTTTTCCTTGGATTAATTAAGCGAATCCAGGTAACTATGCTCTCCTCTTTAATCTATGGGTAGAAAAACACATAGTTAATTAGGAATTGAAGCATGAAAATTGTAGGAAGTTTAATATTGTTTTCATATGAACATGTCGAGCATGAAGCATGAATTTCTTGATTGATTTTTATGTATTTTCTTGATTTTATGTATGATCTTGTATAATTTATTTACCAATCAAATCTTGTTATTTCTTGATGAATTTTTCATGGTATCTGGTTTACTGTTTGATTATTAACCATGATTTATTTCGTGGCAAAATTCGTCCGTTTATTATTTATAAAAATTTAATCTTTCAAACCGGTAAAACTGTCCAGAATAGATTTACGAATTTATTAGTGTACTTAATCAATTCGGAATGCTACGAAATTTTATATGGAAGTCAGTGATAATGTTTTACAGCTTGTGTTAAATTTTCGTAATTTTTAAAGATCGTTTGATATGGCATAAAATTCTGAAACCGAATTCAGCCTAATCTGACTGGTTAGTTATAAAATCACTTAAAAATAGTAAAAGATGTTATTTTTAGACTAAATTTATGCACGTAAATCCTTGAACCCATATTTAGCCCCCATAAAAATTTCCAGAGTTTTAGAGATCTTTAGATGGTCGTTGTTAATTTAATTATTTAAAAATCAGATTGTATAAATTAGGGCAATTGAATTATTAAAATGTGCTATTATTCATTCTTGAATTTTCGAGTGACCTAAGTATTAAAAGGGAACTAAAAATATGATTTTTATGATGAATCTTGATAGTATTGAATTATATTGATAAATCTTGAATTAAAAATTAAATCTTGTTATTATCTTCTAATTGTCAAGTGTATAGATATTAAAAGAAGAGTTAAAAATATTATTTTTTTATGTTAATCTTGATGAATGTTGTTGAAAAATATGATTTTTTTTATGTTTATTAATTAGTTAAATTATTTAATTCTTGATGATTGAATTCATATAAATTAATTGAATAATTTTGGCTATTATTGATATAAAATGTCGAGTGTGGTGAAAGTAGGAAAAATAGGATTTTTATTATATTTTGGTTAGTTTTGAATTATTATTAATTTAGGAAATAATTAATAATAAAAGTTATGGACAAAATAATTATTAGGGATAAGTTGTAAAGTGAAGGGATAAAAAGATATTATTAGTATTATTATTAGGAGGACCGAAAATAATATTAGTAATATTAATATAAATATTTGGATATTGTTACAAATAATATATGATATAATATTAAGGTTAGTATCCGAAAGGATAGGATTATAAGTATATGATATGTATTAAGGAATAGTATATGTTATAAGAATATGAGAAGTATAAGATATTATTAGGGATAAGAAAGGAAACAGAGTAATAGCTATACATGTTATGTCTCGGTCTCTGGCTAGGAAAGACTTGGTATTTAAGGTGGCCAATACACGTGCCGCACCTCTCTTTCCTGGGACTCCGAACATTTCATTTCCTATTACGATCACCTAGTATTATCCTAATATATGATATGATTAAATTAATTGAAGATATAAGATACAATATGGACACCCACCTGTATGATACACGAGTCATTAGTGGGTTAAGTCAGAACCACTACTCAATGGGACGAACACATGAGTTCCCCCGAGTAGTTTGACCTTAGAACATGTAGTCGTCTGGTAACCGTATCTGCGAGTCGCTACCAGGAAGTTATGGCCATAGCTTAGACTTAGCGGTGAAACACGGGATCCTCTATGGGATTGAGTACACGAGCTCCTCCCGGCATGTTCTAGGGAGTTATGGTGAAACACGAGATCCATAACGAGTTATTAGTGACCGGTCCAACAAAGATATTATATTACGATCATACGATTTGATAAGATGAAATCATAAGATGAAGTTTAAGATGATTTCTAAGATGTGATGATAAGATATGTTATGATCTAATATGATAAGAAAGACATGATATGATACGATTAAGATAAGATTATGATATGATATGATCAAGATAAGACTATGATATGATATGATTAAGATAAGATTATGATAAGATATGATTAAGATTTATTAATGATGTAATTTAAGAAGGGTTAAGTATAAGTTAAGGATTGGGATAATTTAAGATGTATAGTATAAGGTATAAGTTTAGTATGTTAAGTCTTCCGCTGTGTATTTCTGTATTTATGGGTATGTATGTATGCGAGTAAGGATGCATGTATGTATGAATGTTGAGTGTATTTTTGTACGTATTTCTAACCGTATTTGCAGGGTTGATTGTACGTACATTATACGTAGATTATACGTATTTCTAACCGTATTTCTGCAGGTGTGTTTATACGTATTCGCATACGTACTTTTATGCGTATTTTTATACGTACTGTTATACGTATTTTTGTACATTTTTATAAAGACATGTATTAGATTTCTTTACAGTTTTTATGCATATTTCTATGCTATTATGTGTTTGGTGGTCCCTCGATTAAATGGGACAGCCTAGTTACTCGCCACTGACGGTGGACCCCCCCCTCAGTTTCAGATGACGATGCAGCAGAGTAGAGCGGGCTCCGCTGGATGGGCTTGAGTAGATTAGTATTTTATTTTGAGTATTTAGTATTCCCAGAACAGTTTGAGACATTAACTTAGTTTATCTTACGATCCCAGCATGTTGGGACAGAATTTCCAGACTTTATATGTATTAGTGACTTTTGGTTTATGGATTTTCAGTAGTTAATTTAATAAAAGATAATTTATTCATTCAATTAAGTTGATTTATTGTTATTTAAGTTAGTAACGGTCCGAATGTCGCTTTCCCTTTGTAAATCGACAAGTCGAAAATTCGGGTCGTTACAGGGTCCCCACTCGGCCATTCTCCTAGTTCCCGCAAAGCCAATACCAGTAAAGATGTGAGCAGCAACCAGCGCGCCAATATCATGCGCTCATGAAAACATTTGAATCCGCTTCAGCAGTGCAACGACATTCTCCTCGAACTCGCCAAAAGTAGAAAAAGATAAAGGAAGGAAACCATACCCCAGAGAAGCACACCGATTTGCATACTTGCCCCGTTTGCGAGAAGCCGCATCCAGCATAGTACGACCAGGAACAAAATCAGGCATACTAGAATGAGTCAAAGGTGAAGGCCCTGTCAAATCCACACAAACATCGCGACCACGATCCCATGAATAAAGAAGCAAATCCGCAGGACGAAGAGCCCCAATCTCTTAGCCCAACCCAATATCAACCTCTTTACCAGTAGAAATCCCCGAGTGAATATGCAAATATCAACAAGAGTGTATGTCCCGTACAATATTTTGATGATGCTTGACACCAGAGGTGGATGCACGGAGTAACCAACTCCAGCACGTGTGACAGGTCAGATGATGAATAAAATGAAGTTTGAATTTTAAAAAAAAATTAATGCAAGTTTCCATTTTCTAAACTACAATTACACATACTGATTATACACAAGCCCAAACCCATCATATATTCATATTCTTAAATCTAAATTCATCTACTACGAATATTGATATACCTACTGCCTATTGCGATAATTAAATTAACGGTGATACCTACTGCGGAGGCACGACTCCATGGCGGTGGAGATCGACGACTGACAGGCGACAGGTGCGGCAACGGCACACCGGGCAACATTTAGCATCTCATATCTGCAACTTCATTTAAGGTATTTTCTAAATTCTAATCTGGTTGGGGAATTGTGAATTATCAATTATGCTTGGATTTTGGGAATTAATGAATGCTATTATGAAGATTAGGGATGGGGGATTATGCTTTATGCTTTATGTTTCTTTGGATTTGGAATTCCTCTACACTGTGACTTCATTTTATTAACAGTAGTAGACTAATAGTTGTTTGCTTTTGTTTTCATGGTTTGTGAAAATGTGAAATTGGGATTTGGGAATTGTAATTTTTATTTTTTTTGGATAAAGTATTAAGTATCAAGTATGAGGTGCCATTTAGAAATTTAGTACGAATATTATACTATTATAGCTTATGGATTTTTAATTACTTTATACAAAGTGACAATACACTAGTAGTACTATGGGATTTTTTTAACAAAAAATTTCTAATATTTATTTTATGTTAATTACTCCCTCCATAACAAAATAACTACAATGATTTGACAAGAAGTCGGTGGACTTTATAAGTTATTAAATTTTTTTATGTTATAATTTCAAAATTATGAAGAGAAAACAAGGGAATGATATAAAAAGTTTTTTCTTGAAAAAATTACAAAACCAATGTGGGGAAAATTCAAATAAGAATTCTCTTAATCAATCTAATGAATAAAGTTCAACACCTACTCCACAAATAACAAATATCCGTGAAGTGGAAGAAGATGAGGTACAAGAAGATCAAACACAAGAACATGAAGAATTAGATGGAGCCACGTCAACAAATGATGGCAAGTGTTAATGCTCTGTGTACCTCTTTGGATGGATCACTCAAAAACATATCAGCAAGGTTGGACACCCATGAAGAAAAGATTGTCTCCTCATCCAGCATCAAGCCCAAGACCACTCAACGACCAGTCCCCATCATTGCCCAAGCCAAGAAGAAGAAGCAGGAGGAGAGTGCAGAAAAGGAAGAACAGGATTCTACTGAGGATTTTGATGATGATACTAACTCTGACTCTTCTTAACTTATCCCCTACCCTGCTAACGTATTTCTCAAACTCTCTTATTTCTGGCTTCCATGAACAATTTCACTATTCTTAGGATTGTCTTAGTTTTTGACCATTTCTGCATGCCAAACATTTTCATTGCAGAATGGTCCTGTTCTGTATAATTATTAACCTGTGTGCACTTTGAACTTTTAGGATTGTGAGTTGCAGGTACTCACTAATTGGGACAACATCTCTAGAATGTTGTGTTAATATTATGCTTGTGCTTGACTTTACTTGTTGCCTTCTCCTAACTTTTGTGCTATGATTATTTTGTCATTTGATGATGCCAAAAGGGGGAATAGGACAGGTGAAGTTCCTAGTGTCAGGTGTAGCAACTTGAACAAGGTTCAGACCTTGTTAGAGATGACCCAGCTTCATGCCTAGGAGTATTTTGAATTCAGATCAAATGCTCCTATCCATCCCAACTGGAAGTAACTCTTCCAAGTGAACTTAGAATTCTTTTGCTACACTTGATAGTGATAAGTCTTGCAGGTTACAGGTCTAATGCTGAAACTCAATAATTATTGAGTAATGTGATGAGTTGACTGGCCTAGTAATCAGTCTAATTGTGCTTTAGTCTGCTGTGTGCTTTTAATTCTCTGAGATTATGAATCTGACTGCAGGCACAGTGCAAGACCAGTTCCTCTGAAAAGTTGTTTTAATTTGAAACAATTGGTTACTGTTCTCAGGGGGAACTTCATGGTTTGTCATCATCAAATAGGGGGAAATTGTTGAACCATGTTTGATTTGAATGATGACAAACCAGTTCTCTATACTTGATTGCTATGCATGTTTGTGTATGAACAGGTTGAATCAAGTGAGGACTCATCAAGGCAACTTTGAAGACCTTGAGATACTTGAAGATCAGAAGCCAAGAGCTTGGAGCTATTTATTTTTTTATATTTCTAGGATCTTCTTATAAAATAAACTTAGGAAAATAAGACTTGTGTTTCTATGTAAAGAGCAAAAAGGGTTAAAGTTTATGTCTAGTAAAGAGAACAAGCTAAGAACAAGCAAAGAACAGGCAAAGAACAAGCTGAGAACAATTCTCTTTACAAGATGTAAACTTTGTAGTACTGAGACCACTGTGGGAACAAACCTCAGTATTACGCACGTGCACTTAAGTGATCAGTATCGATTTTCGTGTTCAAAATTATTTTTGAAAATTCATTTGAAAAATATTGATCACTTAGGTTTTGGAAAGCCGCCAAAATGATACACCAAATCAGCTTTGCATTGTACTTGGTTTGGACTTTAGTGTACTTTCCCACTACATGTAGTGGAAGGAGACAAAGGTCTGAAACAAGTACTATTGTACTTGTGTCAGCTGAATTGGTTTGCACTATTTACACAAGTCTCCAAGCACACTTTAGGGTGACTGTTTTCATTTGCAAAATTCTCTATCTTTTAGAAAACCCTAAAAACCCTCTTGCTCTCCATAGAAAACCAAGCCATATTTTTTTTGAGTTTATTCATAGAGCAAAATTATCTCCATATCCATCTTTAAGAGAAAATTTACGGAGCTTTTGAGATTGTATTTTTGAACCACTTAGAGGGAAGTGGTTGGGGAGTGTTATGTAAACACTGAGCTGAGTGAACATTTAGAGTTAACAGTTGGGGAATTAAGTGTTACAGAGTTGTAACATTTAATTGAGTGTGTAACCTTGTTATTATTTAGAGTTGATTAATAATATTGGTGAGAGAGTGGAGGACGTAGGCTTGTTTAGAAGCCGATAGAACCTCGTTAAATTTTTGTGTCCTTACTCTTTATTTACTGTTAATTCGTTGTTCTCACAAAAAGATAAAGAAACCTTGAAAACGATAGAAAAAACACACATACTCAATTCAACCCCCCCTTCTTGAGTATACATTGAACTTATAAAACCCTACAATTTTAAGTGGGACCCAAAAATGAAAAGGAAAGACTAACCATGATTGATGCTCAAAATCTCCCTCATGATCCAGGTTTAAGAAAGATACTGAATCATTTTCACCCAGATGATGTTGACATAATTATAAGATATTACATCCAAAGAAAACCTTGCCAACCTGAGACACATTCATTTCCTTTTAGACTTTTTGGGAAAAAAATCGTCGATTGAACCCTAGATGGTTTGATGAATATAAACCTTGGCTTGGGTATAGTGTTCATAAGGATGCGGCGTTTTGTTTTGCTTGCTACATGTTCAAGGATTATAGTGTTGGACATGATTCTTTTGTCTCTACTGGTTTTAGAACTTGGAGTAGACCTGCTTCATTTAAGTTGCATATTGGTGAACATTTAAGTTTCCACAATAAATCGATGAGGGCTCTTGAAGATTTTAAAAATCAAAAGGGGTCCATTGTATCAAGATTTTCTCAACAAAGTCAAGAAGCAAAAGAACGTTACAGAATGAGATTAGAAGCTTCAATAAAGTGCTTAAAATGGCTTCTACTTCAAAGAATTTCTTCGAGAAAAACAAAAGGCTCGAGTTGTTGTTGCTTTATCTCTAGGTGAACTTGAAACGGGGACTGGTTTAAATCAAGAGCTTTGCATGAGATTAAATTCGTATACTCCTATACTTGAGTCACTTGATGAGATTGCAAAGGCTACGATTGATGAAGGTGAGAAGAATAAAGCAATTGCAATAACAACCATATTGATGTCATTTGAATTTTTTTTTTGCACATTTAATGGGCCTAATTTTTGAGATTACAAATAACTTGAATGTGGCTTTGCAAAAGAGGGAGCAAGATATTGTGAATGCAATGAACTTAGTCGATGTGACCAAGAGGAAATTACAAAGTCTAAGAGATGATGGGTGGGAAGATCACTTGAACAAAGTTACTTCTTTTATGGAGAAGCATGACATTGACATTCCTAACATGGAGGAAAGATATGACCAAGGGAAAATGATGTTTCGTGGTAACGCACCATATATAACAAATCATCACCATTTTAGAGTTGAAGTATTTCTTAGTGTCATTGATCTACAATTAAAATAACTTGAAAATCGATTTGATGAAAAATCAAAAGAACTACTTATTTGTATGTCATGCCTTGATCCTACTAATAAGTTTGCATCTTTTTACATTCAAAATCGATTTGCTCAATTTTATGAGAACGAATTTTCAAGTGGTGATTTGATTTTTTTAAATATTCACTTGGAAATTTCATTGGTGATATGCAACATGATGAAAGGTTTTGGAACTTAAAAAATCTCAATGAGCTCTCCATGAAACTTGTTGAGACTAAGAAGCATGATAATCATCCAAAAGTTTACTTGCTCATAAAGTTGGTGTTGCTTCATCTCGTGGCTACAACAAGTGTTGAAAGAGCTTTTTCTGGGATGACGGTCATAAAGAATAAGTTGCCCAATAAGATGGGAGATCAATTGTTGAATGATTGTTTGATGAGATATTTAAAGAAAGATTTTTTTTAGATGTTAAGCTAGATTATATTGTAAATCGTTTCCAAAATATGAATACAAGAAGAGAGCAATTGTAATAATAATAAAATACATAACTTTTGAATTCTTGATGAATTAGTTTGTCAATGTATGTTTTTGCTTTGAAAAATTGGTGCTACATCCGCTTGAAATTCCTGGATCCGCCCCTGCTTGACACCCACAATCCCAGTACACGACACAACATGATCTTCGAAGATGTTACCCTAAAAAACCCTCGAACAAGCAGAACAAGGTCCGGAAGCAGAAAACAAAGGAACACCCAGCCTGTAGCAGAGCATGCAACAATACGTTTTACCATTCATAGTCTGACCCAAGCCTAAGATCGGAACCACCCTAAGGCAATCAGAAGTATGATCCCATTGTTGCGATTTCCAAAGAGCAACCTGTCGTGGAGATAATTAAAATGTGGTTTCAACAGACTGAGTAACATTTGTGAAATTTTTATCTGTTAGTTTTAATAGGGAATGTCAACATCCAAAAAAAGCATTATTTTAATAGGGAATAACAACATGTGTCAACTCCTAATTGAATTTTTTCTTCACCAATTGTACCTTTTCTTCTTTTTATGTTATACAATTTATATTGTTAAATCTTGTGATGATCTACAACTTTTACCTAAAAAAATATATTCTTACTATACAAACTTTTAGCATGCTATATTGTGTTTTTTAAGCAAAAAAAATAACAAATTGTGCTTTTATATTTTTATGATAAAGTTAAGTTGTTCTTTCTCCAACCAAAATGTCAAACGATTTGATAGAAAAGTCGGATAATCTCTTTCAAAAGGCAAAACACAAGCATCCTTATGAATAATTAAAGAAAGATTTGGATTGTAAGAATGGAACCGACAAGTCATCGTATGATTGTATGGTGATGAAGTCCTGTTGCTAGCTAATTAGTTTGATACTTCATTAGTTTTCCTACATATTTATGATTAATGGTGTATTGGATTATAATTATCATTATCATCAATATTATCATCATCATCATTATTATTTTAATTGTTTTTAAGAAAGGTGAGCATTTTATATCATCAGAAAAGAAAAAATACACAGATCGATGCAGCTAGGGATGTCAGTTTGGGTTGAGACCCGCTGGGTTAATTGAACTGTTCATAACCTGAACTGAATAACCTGAACTGAAAATGACCCATAGCCTGAAATTGACCTGAACTGAAAGTGACCCATATATTAATAACCTGAACTGGCCTGAACCCAAACTGAATATGAACTGAACTATAATCAACCCGTTACATAATTTGACCTGACCTGAACTGAACTGAAACCTAAATTGAACTGAACTGAAACCTGAAACATTTTACTTGCATAATTCTATATGAAACATTTTTATATATGAAAGTGTCCGTTCACCTATATATAGAACACTCTATGAAATGGATGGAGTACTAGTTGTAATCAAATTCACCAAGTGTTAATAATCATTTGACTCAAATTTGAAGAAGGTCCGGAGGAAATATTGGAAATTATAAAATCTGATCTTGTTAATGAATGAATAAAATAACTATTTCCTCGTAGAAAAAATCATTTGACTCGATTTATATAGATGTTAGTTTAAAATGCAGTTTTTTTATACATAGATACATTAATACGTATGTACATACATACATACATACATACATATGTACATACCTACGTTAACCCCAAAATATTGACACTCTAATAAACCCCGATACAAACTGGCTTCAACCCGAAACATATCGTTTCTTATCGTTGACCCGTATTAACCTGAATCGTTTTGGACTGAACTGATATAGGCCCGATCGTTAATGACTCGAACCTGAATTGAACTGTAACCGAGAAAAAGGCAACCTGTTATGACCCGCTACCGAAATAACCTGACCTGAACCGAATTGAATTGTTGGACGAGATAACCTGATTCAACCTGAACTGAAAATGTATGGAACCCGTTTGGGTCAACCCTAACCTGTACCGTTAACCCGATTTAACATCCCTAGATGCAGCTACACACCTCAAAGCCGACTATTGTTGTTGTTGTTGTTGTTATTATTATTATCACTAGATCGAAATTCAATAGCAACATGTGTCAACTCTTGATTGAATTATTTTCCACCTATTATACTTTTCTTTATTTTATTTTATACAATTTCTCTTGGTAAATCCATCTTGTGATTTTATCTAAAATAACTATAACCTTATACCATACAAACATTTCACATGCAAATTTGTGCTTTTTATGACGAAAAAAAAGTTATCATTTCATGATAAAGTTAATCAAGGTTCTTCGATTAAATTGTCAGATCAATTGACAGAAGACCAACTAGGTTCTCTGGAGTATTTATTTTATGAAGTATCATATAAAATTTAGAGAAAATTAACCCGGTAGTTTTCTTGTATATATAGGGTCGGATCATGTGAGAATGCTTGTTTACATTAGAAAGTTTGTTTATGTGAGAATACATTTACAGCGCCAATTCAGTGAGATATAATGGTTAGATTTTAGTAGACTAATTTTTTTGTTGAATAAAAAAAAAATGTACGTAACTAACCCCTTTTTGTGAAGGGATCAATGGAAGGCTTTAAAAAAAAAAAATTAAATAAAAAATTAGTTTTTTTTTTAAAAAAAAAAAAACTATTTTTTAAATCAAAAAAGCTAAAATTTTGAACATATTAAATTATTCTCTCCTTTTCAAAAAAAAAAAAATTTATCTCTCATATAAAATTTAGAATATGTTTAATAAAATTTAGAACATTAAATACATTATGGATTATTTTTAAAAAATAAAAAATCACACTCCCAAACCTAACAAATTGTTAGCTGAAAACAAGAAGTCAACAATATGGAAAAAAAGTGATATATTAACCATCACGTTTTTAAAAAGTTCAGAATTTGCAAAAATAAAAAATGATTTTTGATTTTTTTTAACGAATGTTTGGTAAAAAGAGAAAAATATATTTATTACTCCTCCGTTATTTTTAATTTTATTGAAGTTAGTTAAAAGTAAGAGAGAGTGTATGGAAAAAAAATTGAGAATTATAAATTAATAAATGTAACAATTATTAAATGAAAAAAAATCCAAAAAAGGAAAATGAGTAACTTTAAAAAAGCATGGATTTTAATATTCTTTTTTATATACAAAATGTGATATTTATATTGATTTAATATTTCAACTACTCAAAATAAAGCCAGAAATGGATTTCTTGTTAATAATGTTCCTGCCTATATTTTGTTTGATTCTGGTGCTACTGTCTCTTTCATTGCTAGCTCTTTCATTGCTAAAGATTATTTAACTGCTAGTTTTCCTGTAAGATCTCTCATTTCTCTTCCTTCGGGGGAAGACTTTTCTTGTCATCGGGAATTCAAAGAGGTTCCCATGGTTATTTGTGGTTCTGAATTGCACGCCGATCTTAAGGAATTTCCCATGATCGAGTTTGATGTAATTCTTGGCATGGACTGGTTATCGATGTATCATGCAGCTATTCACTGTCGTGACCAAAAGGTAGTCTTGCGTGGTCCTAAAGGTAACCGAATATCTTATTCTGGCATTGTGTTGAAGAAAGGCGTGAAGCTGGTATCTGCTATGAAGATGAAGAAGCTCAGGCAGAAAGGATCTTTCCTCTGAGGAGCAACTTGAGAGCATACCTATTATTCGGGAGTATCCCGATGTCTTTCCTGAGGAATTGCCTGGTATCCCTCCTGAAAGAGACGTGGAATTCAGTATTGATCTTGTTCCGGGTACCGCTCCAATATCAAAGGCTCCGTATAGAATGGCTCCTTCAGAACTGCAAGAGCTGAAAACTCAACTGCAAGAACTGATTGATAAGGGTTTTATAAGACCTAGTGTTTCTCCGTGGGGTGCTCTGGTATTGTTCGTTAAAAAGAAAGACGGGAGCATGCGTTTGTGCATTGATTACCGAGAACTGAACAAGGTGACAATCAAGAACAAATATCCTCTGCCTCGGATTGAAGATCTGTTTGATCAACTTAAGGGTGTTAGAGTGTTCTCTAAGATTGATCTACGATCTGGGTATCATCAAATTCTTGTGAAGAAAGGAGATATTCCAAAGACTGCTTTCCGCACTAGGTACGGGCACTACGAATTTGAGGTAATGCCCTTTGGTCTTACAAATGCACCTGCTGTGTTCATGGACCAAATGAATCGTACCTTCCATGAGTATCTGGACTCGTGTGTCGCGGTTTTCATCGACGACATCTTGGTGTACTATAAGCATTTGAGGCTGGTCTTGGATGTGCTATAGAAACAGAAGTGGTTTGATAAACTGTCAAAATGCGAGTTCTGGTTAAAGGAAGTCGCTTTCCTAGGGCATGTCATCAGCAAAGAAGGGGTAAAGGTTGATCCTGCTAAGGTTAAAGCTGTGGTGGAATGGGAAATTCCTAAGAATGTGTCTGAGATCCGTAGTTTTCTTGGACTTGCAGGCTACTACAGACGATGTAAGTGATTTCTCCAAGTAAGCGCAACCTTTGACGAAGTTGATGCGTAAGGACTGCAAGTTTAGGTGGTCCGACGAATGTGAAATGGCCTTCCAGTCACTGAAGAAGAGCTTGACTACTGCTCCAGTTCTGACTTTGCCTACTAAGGGAATGGAGTTCGAGGTGTACAACGATGCGTGTTTGAAAGGGTTGGGTTGTGTACTAATGCAGCAAGGAAAGGTAATAGCCTATGCTTCAAGACAATTGAAAGTGCACGAGAGCAGCTACCCTACCCATAATCTAGAATTGGCCGCTGTGGTGTTTGCACTCAAAATATGGCGACATTATCTCTATGGTGTTCCATGCAAAGTTTACACAGATCATAAAAGCCTGAAATACATCTTCAGCCAGAAAGATCTAAACATGAGACAGAGGAGATGGTTAGAGTTTTAATCAAGGACTATGACCTATTCCTGGACTACTGTGAAGGTAAAGCTAATAGAGTGGCTGATGCTCTAAGCTGAAAGGGTAAGCAATCTTTGAACGCTGTAAAGATTTTGCCAAAGGATCTCTGTGAAGAATGTTGTAAGCTTAACATTGAAATGGTGCTCCAGGGATATGTGGATTCTTGTTTGAATGCAATGTGTGTTGAGCCTGACTTGTACCAAGAGCTGCGAGTTAAACAGAAAGGGGATTTGAAGCTTCAGAAAATCCGAGAGGCGATAGCTCAGGGACATGCAGAGAACTTTAAGATTGATGTCGATGATAGCCTAAAGTTCATGGGACGCTGGTGTGTTCCGGACGATACTGAATTGAAGGGCAAGATTCTCAAGGAAGCTCACAACACTCCTTATTCTGTGCATCCTAGAGGTGATAAACTGTACAAGGATTTGAAAGTGAACTTTTGGTGGCCTGGGATGAAAAAGGAAATTGCTGAGTTTGTAGCCCGTTGTTTGGTATGTCAGAAGGTTAAGATCGAACATCAGAGACCGGGAGGGTTGCTTCAACCATTACCTATTCCGGAGTGGAAATTTGACTCTATTTCCATGGACTTTGTGATGGGTCTTCCAGTGGCGGCTAATGGGTTGAACGCTGTTTGAGTGATTGTCGAGAGATTAACTAAGTTTGCTCGCTTTATACCTATGAAGAACATGTGGTCGATGGAAAGGCTAGCTGAAGCCTCTTCTAACGAGATCGTTCGTCTTCATGGTGTTCCTAAGGACATCGTGTCAGATCGTGATCTAAGGTTCTTGTCACACTTCTAGCGAGCTTTGCAAGAGCCTTTCGGTACTAAATTGAAGTTGAGCACTGTTTTTCATGCTGCTACCGATGGTCAGACGGAAAGAACCATCCAAACATTGGAGGATATGGTCCGTGCTTGTGCTTTAGAATTTCAACAGTCATGGGCGAAGTCCTTGAATTTAGTGCAGTTCTCTTACAACAACAGTTATCATGCCAGTATTCGGATGGCTCCTTATGAGGCGTTGTACGGGAGGAAATGTCGTAGTCCTACCTGTTGGAGCGACATCAGTGATTCCTTAGTTTTGGGGCCAGAACTGATTCAAGACACTGTTGAACAGGTAAGGGTGATACAAGCTAGGTTGAAGGCAGCTCAAGATAGGGGAAATCTTATGCAGACCTTTGTCGAAAACCTATTTTATACGAAGCAGGGGACAAAGTTTTGCTTAAGGTGTCACCAATCAAAGGTGTTATGCGTTTTGGAAGGAAAGGGAAGCTCAGTTCAAAGTATATGGGACCCTATGAAATTCTAGAGAGAATTGGTGAGGTAGCTTACCGATTAGCTTTGCCGCCGAAATTATCTAAGGTTCATAATGTGTTTCACGTATCGCAGTTGCGAAGGTATCGTAGTGATCCTTCACACATGATTCAAGTTGAATCCGTCGAAGTTGAGCCGAACTTGACTTATGAGGAACGACCGATTAAAATACTTGATCGTCAATTGAGGACGCTCAGGAGGAAGGTGGTTCGTTTAGTAAAAGTGTTGTGGAGGAGTCAGAGATTCGAAGAGGCGACTTGGGAAAGCGAAAAGTCAATGAGACTGAAGTACCCAGAGCTGTTCGAAGGAGGTACTAATTTTTCTTTCTCTTTCTCTTCTTGGGTGTTTATGTGCAAGTTTCAGGGTCGAAATTTTTTGTGAGTAGGGGTGGATGTAATACCCCTAAATTTCGTGCCTTTAATTATATATGTGTATATAATTTTCTATCATTCTCTCATGTTTATTAATTATTTATTTGATAAATATGCTCTTTCTTTTATTTTTACTTCCAAAATAAAAACTATTATTATTACTTTTATTCATTTCTTTAAAATATATATATATATATATATATATATATATTATATGGTTTGAAAATTTTATTTTTATTTCCATTATTATTTTCCATACATAATGTATTTACGTATTTAACACATTATTTTCATTGTGTGTTAGTGTGAACACTCGAATTATTACGTATCGATTTTTTTCGAATTAACGGTTTTTGTGCTCGGGTTATAAGGAGACTTGGACCGACCAAAATTTGTAGCTTGTACATCACCATGGCCGGCCCAAGCTAAGCCATGTGGCTTCCTTACTTTTTTTTATTGGTTGCATGACAACCAAAAGCACCCTTACATGCATAAGAGGTGGCTTGTCCTAAGGCTCCCAAGTACCCCCATTTTTTCCTTCTTATACGGCTGGCCAAAGAGTGGAGGATGGCTGTTTTTTTTCAGTTTTTACACCTCTCTTAATCTCCTTAACTCACACATAAAATCCTCTCAAAATTTTGCTAAGTGTTGGGCATATTTTGGTGATCTTTTGAGCATTACTTGGACTAGTTTTGTGCACTACTTTTCTCTAATTCTCAAGGTAACTAACACTATCTCTAATCTAGTAATCACATAGTTTAGGATGATAGAATTTGGGTTTAAAATATGTAAGGAAGATTAATAAAATAAACTAGAACAAATTATATGTTAATTAGCCTTAAAATCGGTTTTTGCATGCATGTTTCTACTTGCTTTTAATTCTGATTTTTCATGTATTTTGGTATATATTAGAGTTATTTTTATGCTATTTTAATGTATAAATCTCATAGGATAATTATTTGCAATTGCATGTTTAATTAGTTGATTATGGTAATTGTTTAGAGAATTATTTTATGAAATTGTTGCATGCAATTTTTCGTGTGGTTATCTGGCCTTGCTAGGCTGATTTTTCATGAGTTTTGGGTATAAAATGATGAGTTTTAATTTGTGTTAATAATCTATCAAGTAATTTGTTGTAGAATAATTTTTATGAATTATTTCGGTAAATTATTTTAGTCCTAAAAAGGGGCGAATTGCTGCCCAAATATTTAGTGGTATCCTCATGTATTTAACCCTTGATTGTACTGGAATTTATGGTTGAATTTGCATAATTTTTTGGTGTTGTTTATGCCTAGTTGTAAAAGGTGTTGAACTTGAAATTAATTGAATTATTGTGTAATTTGAGAGAATTTTTGCAATTATTTCTGAAATGTTGAAGCTGTTGGCCGTGTTATTTAAGAAAGTATTTAGCATGTTTTTAATTTTATTTTAGGCTTGTAATATGTTTGGTTATGTCCTTGGTGAAGTATAGAATTAATTGTGTAAGTTTAACAATTTTCGGACATGTTTTGGTAGTTGATTTTCATGTTTTAATATTCTGGACAGCAACTTTTAGAGGGCCTAAATTTATATTTTGTTGATGAATTTTGACTCTTAATTATGGTTTTAGTGATTGCTAATCAATAGGAGTTATTTGGGTGTAAATTTGGTTGAATGACATTTTGGTAATTACTCTTGCGTAGGTTTTAGACGCATATTCTTCTTGGGGTAATTAAATTAATATTCTTTGAATTTATTTTGGACTAAGTATGGATGTGTGACGAGTGTTGGGTGATATTCTTGGAATTTACTTATTCTTGTGGTTGGTAAACAAAGGAATAGGAATGTTGTCAATAGCGACGATATAATTTGTCGTACGTAGTTTATGACCATGTCAGAGTTACCTTTGATTGTTAGTTGGAGCCATTGGGCTGCGGGATTCCATGGTCAGATCAGTTTTTGTTCCTTGGACTGCGTGGATCAAGAACAATATTTACCTGGGTTAATTGTTGTCGTCCGGGAGTTCTGGAGGTGTAAGTCCATATTTTGGGCATCCATCCGGCTCCGGGAGTTTGGCCATTCTTAGACACATCAACTGTGTGTTGATCATTGGTAGTGTAAGTCCATATTTTGGGCATCTACCTGACAAACCTTAGGAAGTGGTACTGCGGGATTTCCACTAGCGATCATTCCATCTACAATCACAATCATGTGTGTTGAACGTTGGTAGTGTAAGTCCATATTTTGAGCATCTACTTAACGTATTTTAGGATTGGTAGTGTAAGTCCATATTTTGGGTAGCTACTTAACGTATCTTGGGGTTGGTAGTGTAAGTCCATATTTTGGGCATCTACTTATAGTATCTTAGGGTCGGTAGTGTAAGTCCATATTTTAGGCATCTACTTATACCATTAGTGTTCGTTCCATCTCCGATCATGTGTTTTAAGTTGGGTAGTTGGAAGAAATTTTACTCATATAGCTTGTTTGTGAATTGGGTTGTAGTTGTGGTTTAGTCGTTCTCTTAATTGTTGCTAATTATCTCACGTTATGGTTTATGTCTATGTTGGTTGTGGCATTTGTGTTGAATGTAACTGATTTTGCAAGAGGACTATGGACGTAATTGTTGTAAGTAAATGGTTATCTTAAATTAATTAGTGTTGTTGTATCTTGCTTCTTGATGATATTAATTTGTTTGCCTGATCTATGGTTCTAAGCTTGTGTTTGCTATGTTGGGCAAAACTATTAGTTACTCGCCACTGACTGTGGAATTGTTATCATTTTTTTTCAGATGCTGAATGACTGCAAAATTATAATTGTTTGGGCTGGGTGTGTGAGACTCGAAGTTAGCGTCCTTCTCGTTGTTCTAGCCATCCTGGATTTCTATAACACAACTAGTTTAAGGAAGACTTTTAAATTAATAATTTTCTATTTAAGCTAATTTCTAGAGTTATGTGGATGTACCTCTAAGTTTGAACCTTTGGACTGTTTTGATTACTGTAGTTGGACTTGTATACTTCTTTATGGTTTGTATTTCCTAATATTATGAATTTAATGAGTTTATTAGTTGACTCGGGTTTTCCTTTGAAACTTCTTTCATAGTGGTCTTTGATCATTACCTTGTTGGACTTAGAATTTAGTGGCACTCCCGTCCAATGTTCTATCTTCCGCTGAGATTCTCTGTCTACAAGGACGGGGTTGTTACACCTAATGTTACTGCCATCTATGAGGCTAAGGATCTAACCAAACTTTCTCTAGAACAGTTGATTGGATCTTTGCTGACTCATGAAATGATGGTAGATTCCAAGGGAGGAAAGAAGGCTGACAAATCCATTGCCCTGAAGGGAACAATTTCTGATGAGATGAGATCTCCATGATTGCTAAAAGATTTGAAAATCACTTTAGAAATCAGAAAAAGAACTTCAAGGGTAAGAAATATAAAAGGACTAACTCTAACAAGTCTGGATGTTTTAAGTGGTGAAACAGGTCATTTGATCAGAGACTGTCCTCAATGGAAGGACAACAAGAACAGGAAGGAAGATAAGAAAGTCTTTAAGAGGGCCATGATTGCCTCTCTTTGGGCTGACTCAGAATCTGAGTCAGAAGATGAGGAAGAAAAGGATGAAGTCTGCATGACTGCTATAATCAACAGAAAAATAACATCAGTGGGGAACAATACAGAACTGAAAAGTACTATCAACAAGTGTCTGATGGCTAAGACTGGTGAGACCAGCTCACAACAGGTATGTATTTCTAACATTAGAATTGAAATGTATGGTTATGATATAGATGAGTTACTTGAATGTATAGAAATTGTGCTAGATCAATGTCTTGAAATGAGTACTGCTTAGAAAAGTGGTAAAAAGCTTTTAAAAGAAAAAACTCAGGAATGTGACATTGCTATAGCAAGTTGCAATCATCTTGAGGAAATTTGCAATGAATTGAAAAATCAAGTTGCTGAATTGGAAGTTTCCTTAAATGAACACAAGGTTGAACTGGAAACAGTTAAAACTTCATTAGATGGAGAATCAGATGAAGGATTAACTGGTCCCCTTGTTCCTAGAACAGGAGAAGACCCACTCAACCTTGATGAGTTAAAAACCAAGGCAAGTGCCCTAAGCAAAACTAATCTACTTCATGCTTTCAATCTTCTGGTTGGTGATGCAAAAGATTTGCTAAAGGCATCTGCTGAGGGCACTGCTGAGCCAACTCCTACTATTCTCTGTAATCATGATCCAGAAACTCAAAATTTAATTGATGAATTTGACAGTAAAATCCTTGATCTTGAAACTGAGTTGTATCTTCTGAAAAATGGTAAAGCAGTGGCTACTGAGTTGTATCTTCTGAGTCAGAAAAGTGTGGCAAAGAACAAGAAACAGGTAACTCAAATTTGGGTTAGGAAGGATAGAAATGTTAAAACTGTTTCTGTGAAGGGGGCCAAGCAAGTTTGGTTTCCTAAATCTAACATCTGATTTGCTTTGCAGGCTAGAGTGAAAGAAAATAGCTTTTGGTACTTGGATAGTGGATGTTCCAGACATATATCAGGGGACAAATCTCAGTTTCTTTCACTCACAGCGTTCAATGGTGGAAGAGTCACTTTTGGAGACAACAACAAGGGAACAATAGTTGGTATAGGTAAGGTTGGTAAGACTCTTTCACAAGCAGTTGATGATGTATACTTTGTCACTGGTCTTAAGCACAACTTGCTCAGCATATCTCAGTTGTGTGACAAAGGTAATAAAGTGGTATTTCAAAGTAACAAATTTCTCATACTAGATGCACAAACAGATGAACTGGTCTACCATGGAACCAGACAGGATGATGTTTACATCACCTGTTTGGAAGAAATTCCTAAAGACAAGTTCATATGTTTGAAAGTTATCTCTGAGAAAGACCAGTGGTTATGGCACAAGAGGTTAGGACATGCTAGCCTGACACTCCTAAACAAACTTAAAATCTTGAGCTCTGTTGAAGGACTCCCTGATTTCAAGTATGAGGTTGATAAAGTTTGTGAAGGATGTGTAAAAGGAAAGCATGTCAAAACTTCTTTCAATCCAAAAGGACAAATCAGTACCATCAAGCCACTTAAACTTTATTCACATTGATCTTTGTGGTCTAATGAAACTTCAAAGTAGGAATGGTAACAAATACATTTGTGTGGTTGTTGATGACTTTTCTAGATACACCTGGACATTATTTTTATCATCCAAAGATGAAACTTTTGAGGAATTTCAGGTACTGGTTAAACTGGTTCAAAATAAGATAAGTCATCAACTGGTCTCCCTGAGATCAGACCATGGTACTGAATTTAAAAATTCAAAATTCATTGAGTTTTGCAGAACTAATGGCATAATCCACAATTTTTCTGCTCCAAGAACACCACAGCAAAATGGTGTTGTGGAGAGGAAAAATATGACTCTTGAGGAGATGGCTAGAACAATGTTGATTGAAAGTGCTCTCCCTAAGAGTTTCTAGGAAGAAGCTGTTAGTACTGCAAACTACATTCTCAACAGAGCATTTCTTATACCAAAACTCAGAAAGACACCTTATGAACTCTTAAGAGGCAGAAAACCCAATATTTCACACTTCAGGGTTTTTGGCTGCAAATGTTTTGTCCACATAAATGGAAAGGAACAGTTGCACAAATTTGTTCCTAAGAGTGATGAAGTTATCTTTCTTGGGTTTTCTCCACAAAGCATGTCCTACAGAGTCTATAACAAAAGGACCTTGAAAGTTGAGGAGAGTATTTATGTTATCTTTGATGAAACTAACATTTTTTCTGAGACTCCACAGGTACATGAAGATGAAGAATTTGGGCTTTTACATTTCCCTGAACTAGAAGCATCTACATATCCTGAAGGAGAAGATCTTGATCAATCTCCTACTCATCCAGAAAATTCTGAAAATGAGGAAGAGCATGATCAAGATCATAAGGTAAGGAAGATAATATAGTTTCAGAAGAGGTAATTGAGTCAGGGGGAACAGTTGAACCAGAAGTAAATGTTCCTGAATCAAATGATGAAGGTGATATCTCTAACAGTTCAACTGCTCTTCCACCAGAAATAGTTGGAAGAAAAACATTCAAATACAAATCTTCTCATCCCACTGATAAGATCCTAAGTGACATTTCAAAAGGTGTTCAAACCAGAAAATCAGTGTATGAGAATTTTTGTGCATTTTCAATTTTTATTTCAACTATTGAACCAACTGACTACAAAATGGTTTTAAATGATCCTGAATGCACTACAAGAAAAAGCATTTATTGCAACGACAAAAGTCGTTGCAAAAAGCCAAAAGTCGTTGCAGTACATTGTTTTTGCAACGACTTTTGTCGTTGCAGGGTCGTTGCGCATAAAGCCGTAGCGAAAGCTTTTGCAACGACTTTTTTCGTTGCAAAAAATAAAATATATTGCAACGACTTTTGCCGTTACCAAATAAATGTCGTTACAAAACACAAGTATTTCCTGCCCAAAATATGACTATCTATTGCAACAACTAAGGTCGTTGCAAAAGATTGTACCTAGTATGGCAACAACAAAAGTCGTTGCAATACATTATATTTATTGCAACGACTTAATCTGTTGCAATACATTATATTTATTGCAACGACTTCATCTGTTGCAATATATATAGTTTTGGCAACAACTACAGTTGTTGCAATATATCTATTTTTGCGAAAAAAAATCGTTATAAAAGATTAGTTGTACATTATTTTGCAACGACATTGTCGTTGAAAAAGAGTGACTTTCTAGTGTTTTACAACGACATTGTTGTTGCAAAAGATTATTTGATATTTTTTTTTTGGCAAATGAATATATTTGGCAATATATAGCAATAGATTATGTGTAATTGATCATGATACAAAATAGTTTTAACAATACGAAATCATATAATATATTTATATGAATATATGTCATTACAAAATACCATAGAAATTTTGTTTCTTACATCATTACACAAAATATCCATCATTTGGTACTTACTAATTATAATTCTAATAACAAAAGTATTAACAATGCTAATAACCAAAAGGAAGTAGATATCATAGTAGTAGCTTCAATCATGCATTGTACCAAAAATGTAAGTTCATCTATTCCGACGACCTGCAATATATTTAAATTTAATCAAGAAAAAAATTCAATGTTAGTATGTAATTTATTATATGAAAAATTAACTTAAATTAAATAATAACAAACTTCTAATTTTAATCCCTAAAAAAATTAATTTTCATTTAAAAAAAAAAATCTAAACTATGAATAAACTCTTATCATATTATATTAGTCTTTTTTATTTGGTAACCTCTTAAAAATATATAAGATAGGTTTGAGTATAAATTTCGGCAGAGTTTCCTTTATAATTTGGACTACTCCCCATTGGAGAAGGTTTCAAAACCTATGTACAATGATCCAAAATATACAACCTTTCGTAGGACAACACAAACAACCAACCATTCACAACTACTACAACTAACCTCAAAATACTCCTTTATAATTGATAGCCTCATAATTAAACTGGTGAATAAAAATTTCGGCAGAGTTTCCTTTATAATTTGGACTACTCCCCATTGGAGAAGGTTTCAAAACCTATGTAAAATGATCCAAATTATACAACCTTTCGTAGGACAACACAAACAACCAACCATTCACAACTACTACAACTAACCGCAAAATACTCCTTTATAATCGCCAAATACTCAACCACAAAACCAAAGCAGTTCAACACTATGAGCACATATAAGAGTGTGTGTGTGTGAGAATATAAAGCATAAATATTTTTACCTTGTCAGCACATAAAAGCCAAAGTAGCTACTAGACACCTGTATTTGCAAGTTGGCGTAGTAAGTCTTGTTTGAAAGCCTCCATTTCTGATGCTTGTTGTGCTTTGTGTTCCTCTAATTCTTGTTTTTGTCTCTTTTGGATTTCTTCAAATTCTTGTTTCTGTTTATGCTGGCTTTCTTCTAACTCCTTTATCCTTTGTTCTTGCTCTTGTATTTTCCCTTGTTGTTCTTCCACCAGTTTTCTTTGAACTACTTGTTGTTTTCCTTTCACATAACCACGTACAGCAGTTCCCTTACCACGAATATACCCAGATCTTGGTTGTAAAACTTGAAGCAAGACCTCCTCTTGTGACATTGTATCACCAACCTCAGCAACTACATGTTTGAGTTGATCCTTAAAAAAAAAGGTAGTTAATTAAGGATGTAAAACTACAAAGCATGTGTATTATACCAAAACAATGACTTTTGTTGACAACTTGAATACATACATGAATTATTTTCGATCGTGTTGTGTCAGCCCATTCTAAGTCACCCTTTTCATTCTTTCGTGTGTGCTCTATCAGCCACACCACATCTGCAGACGGTTTCACATTGTTGTTCTTCTTTGTCTGACATTGATCATATATTATTTGTAATATTTGTTATAAAACTTGTACAAATAATTAATTAAGCCATACATATGTATAAAAAATAAGTTTTACCAATATATCCTCAACTTCAACAAAAGCTAAGTTCCCAGTAGTATGGGTAGCCCTTTTGTCAGACAATCTGTTTTTTGAGTTCCTTTTACTTACAATCTGGAAAAAAAAAATGTTATAAAGAATCAAGGTACACATAACAACACTACCTATAAAATGTGTGCAAAACTACCTTAAATTCTTCTGATCCATAACGTTTTACACAATATTTCCATTGCTCTATTGGAAGATCAGGAGGAGGATTTTTCTCACGTTCTTGGTCAGTTTTTCCGCATTTTGGATTTTTGTAGTAATAATGTAGTCGACATTTCCATAACCTATACAAGCGTTGCATGGTTTCGACAACAAAGGCATACATCTTCAAGTAATGACTTGACTCAGCAATTTGAAACTTATCCTAGCAAAGTAACGTAAAAGAGTATAAGGGTAAATCTAGTCAAATTTGTAAAAATAAATTGTTATGTTCAACTTAGTATCAAACATTACCTCTATCTCCTTCCACATACTATCCCCTGCCATAGAAAAAGCTTCTTCCCAATGCTTAACATTCAAAGGAGCTCTTGTCCTCACTACACGACCACACTCGTTCACCAAATGTCGTGCATTTTCACCAATTGCTCGATCAATTTCATCAGGTATCTCAATTTTCAGTTTGGATCCCTTTCCCTTAATTTTCATATCAACCACAATACTCTTGTATTTTCCTCTATTTCCTTTTCCGACGGTCTTACTTGTTGCTTCATAAATGAAGGGAGAAAAAAATTATACCAAAATATCATTAATTTTTCAAAAGAGGGAAGGGATTAGATGAGAGCAAGTTACCTTCATTCAAACCTTCTATATCTCCTTGATCACAGTCATCAACATGGTCATTATTTTGCACCTCTCTAGGTATTGGGTTTGCAGCTTCATTTACATCAATAGCTTGAGTAATCCTTTCAGCTAGCTTACTCATTCTTTTTCTCTTACCAAGTGTACCCTCTATCATATATTTATTTAGTGTAAGTCATGAACCCAACAAAAGAATAAAATGCTTGATTAATTAGTATAGGGGGCATCAAACCTTCATTCCTTGCAGTGACAAGACCTCCAGATTCACCATCATCCAGTACATTCTCTTCATCTTGATGTGAAGCATTTATGACATGCTCAACATTGTTGTGATCATTCAATATAAGAGCTTCGTGTTCTTTATCTAAAGTAAAGCTTGTACGTTGTCTACTCAAATCTATAGTATGTCAAACAAAAATATTAAAATGTGAATTTGTATACAACTTTTATGAAACAAACTTGTGAATGATAAGCATCCTTACTTCTAACAGTTGAGTTCACATCATCTTCACTGAACAAATGACGACCATTCTCATCCCCAACAACATTGGATTTTGTCTTCAATCCTGCAATAGTAATAATTAAAAGAACATATAAGAATCCATGCTTCAAAACAAATGATCTGAATGGTGTCCCACTTTAACTCACCATTCTGAATATTAGTCGGGTTATTTCGAGCTGATTGATTCATACTTTGTAGTCTTCTAGGGGGAATACTCCGATTAACTACATTTTTTCCTCCTCCTCTTCCAACCATCTTCGATTTCTGAATAAGAAAATATTACCCTCACCCTATTCCTGAAACAAAACTATAATATATATCTAGTATTATTAGTCAAACAAAACACATTATAAGAAATTAGTCAAACAAAACATATTATATATATGTAAATCAAAGTAATTACTAAAAAAAAAGAAGTTTAATACATTTAAAAGTAGCAAATACAAAGCTCAATCTAATAAAGTCTACCAAAAAAATATAAAAATAAACACATAAAGATCTCTAACAAGCATTGAAATATCATATCATTAAAATTGTTCATTCAAATTTAAGTCTCAGAATCAAAATCTTCTTCTTCATCAGATGAAGTATCAAACACTTCGATGTCTCCGTCATTAATGAAGTCATCATCACCTCCAATTTCCTTAATCAAATCTTTAACCATTTCAACAACCTTAGCTTCCTTTTCCACCACAAATGCATTGGTGGCTAATGAATCGATGCAAAAGTCACTCATATAAGTACTCAAACTCCCCTCCTCAACGTCTTCTTCAATCTCAACTTGTTGATAAACATCCTCCACATCAATACTGTGTGTGTCAACATCATCACTAGGCATATCATAAAAGTCTCTTGGTTGTGCCTTTACCACAAAGTCCCAATCCACGTCCTTTGGATCTTCGATATAAAAAACTTGTTCCACTTGTGATTCAAGAACAAAAACTTCATCACTTTTCAAAGATCTCATCTTATTCACACTAGTGAATCCATTTTCATCTACCTTATAGCCTCTACCCATGTGCCCCACATCAAACCAATTGCATTTGAAAATAAAAACACAATTTCTTCCAGGATATTGTATCTCATATATGTCACCCAAAACACCAAAGTATTCCTTGTCCGATGTATCATCACCTCGTACCATCACCCCGCAATTTTGGGTTTTTCTACATTCTGAACGATCACGAGTGTGAAACCTATATCCGTTAACAATGTATCCTGTATATCGTCTCACGACTCTAGAAGGACCACAAACCAAGTTATACAAATCTTCATCAACACATCCTTCATTGTGCAACTTTCGAACCTAAGAAAATAAGTAGTTTATCAATGTTAATCAAGATATTATTTAGATACTTATACAACAAAGCCAGAATATAATGTAACATACATGCTCCAGTATCCATTTCGAAAATTGTGCTTTGTGCCTCTTCTCCACATTCCTTGGGCATTCTTTTTGAAGTTCTAATTTGTGTTCCCTGTGGTAATTTCATTTATTCATAAAATGATGTTTTTTTTTTTTACAAAATATAAATAACAAAATTTAAAGTATTTTAAGACTTACTTAGTAAACTCAATAAGTTCATCACAATTTTGAAGAATATAGGAATGTATTTGACAACACTCCTCGTAATCGAGATGCATTGGCACACCATTTCCAACACAACGTCCAAGTGGTCTGAAAATTTCAAGATTAGAATTTGAAACAACCTCACCAATCACTTCAGTGTCATCATTCCTTGTTGGACGGTTAAATTTAGTGTCAACGTCTCTCATGTATCTAGAGCAGAATGTTAAACACTCATCTGCTAAATAACCTTCAGCAATACACCCTTCTGGATGTGCTCTATTACGAATATAAGCTTTTAATGTTCGAATGTACCTATAAAAATTTATGAATTTATAAATACTTGTCTTATACATATTTAAAAAAATTAAAAAAAAAAAAGAATCAATATAAAATACCTCTCAACTGGATACATCCAACGATATCGAACAGGACCAGCAATCTTTGCTTCAGTGGCTAAGTGTATCACCAAATGCACCATGACATCAAAAAAAGCTGGTGGAAAAACCATCTCTAGCTTGCACAATGTGTAAGGAATTTTTTTTTCAAGGACATCAAGTTGCCTAACAGTTAAGTTTCTAGAGCATAAGTCTCTAAAGAAGAAACTTAACTCAACTAAAGGCTCATACACATGTTTAGGTAAGAAACCACGAATTGCAAGGGGAAGCAATTGTTCAATAAACACGTGATGATCATGGCTCTTCATACATGAAATTCTTTTACCATTATCTTTGACACACCGGGATATGTTTGATAAATATCCATCGGGAGATTTCAATTTAGCAAACATGTCACATATGGCAGCCTTTGCAATTGTGCTCAAAGAATAGCATGCAACCGGCACTCGAAGTTTGTTTCCATCGACAATTGGATGTAACTCACTCCTTACTCGCATTTTCATTAAATCCATCCGTGCCTTTATGGTATCTTTGTTTTTACCTTTTATATTCATTAAGGTTCCTAAGATATTATCAGAGACATTCTTTTCAATGTGCATAACATCCAAGTTATGACGAATTTTCAACTTGCTCCAATAAGGCAACTCAAAGAAAATGCTTTTCTTGTTCCAACCATACAAACAATTTACACCATCCCTTTTTCGTTTCTTTGATTCAATCTTTCCGAATTTCTCTTGTGTAAATTGAGTATAATTCCGCAACACATCATCTCCACTTAGAGGTTCTGGTGCATGTCCTTTCTCACATTTATTATCAAAAGAAGAAGCATCTTTTCTCCACTTATGATCAAGTGGAAGCCAACGACGATGACACAAATAACCGCCCTTATGCTTTAGTGACGTGCGTTTTGTTTCCTTGTGACAACATGGACAAGCATAACCACCTTTAGTAGTCCATCCCGACAAATCTCCATATGCTGGAAAGTCATTGATAGTCCACAAAAGTGATGCACGTAATTTAAAATTCTCCTTACGATAAGCATCATAAGTTTCAACCCCATTCTCCCAAAGATGCTTCAACTCTTCAATTAATGGCCTAAGATACACATCTATGTTCCTCCCCGGACTACTGGGTCCAGGTATGAGCAAAGTCAACAAAAACGAATGAGGTTTCATGCAAATCCATGGTGGAAAATTGTAGGGAATAAGAACGACGGGCCAAATACTATGTGGAGAATTATTAAAAGGTTGGAACCCATCACATGCTAGCCCAAATCTAACATTACGTGCTTCCTTGGCGAATTCACCATACTCCTTATCAAATGATTTCCAAGCCTCAGAATCACGAGGGTGCCTCATTATGTTATCATCCACAGTTTCTTCTTGGTGCCACTGCATATCTTTTGCTGTTTTTCTGGACATGTACAACCTTTGCAATCTCGGTTTCAAAGGAAAGTATCGCAAAACCTTATGAGGCACTTTAGCTCCCTTTGAAGAGTCTTTGTCAACATTTTTCCATCTTGATAAACCACAAGTTGGACACTCATGTAAATTCTCATTCTCTTTCCAATATAAGATGCAATCATTTTCGCAAGCATCAATCTTTATATAATCAAGACCTAAATCCTTAATGAGTTTTTTAGCCTCGTAATAAGATTCCGGAAGATCAATTCCCCAAGCCTGGCGTTCCAAATTGATTAAACTATCAAAAGAACTGTCAGACCAGTTGTATAGAACCTTCATATGTAGAAGCCTGACAATGTATGCTAGCTTAGTCATAGTGGTGCCATTTACTGTTAACGGCTCTTGATATTGTTGTAAGAGTCGATAAAATTTTTTGGCATTTTCATTAGGCTCTTCGGGAACATGTTCATTATCACTCAAAATCTCATCATGTGCCCCTATATTCATAGGAGCCATGCCACAAGCATCTTGGAGCATTGTTATGCCAATATCATCATCAACATCAAAGTCATTGTAATTTTCATCTTCCCTTACATCATTTAGTACTTCTCCATGAAAATCCCACACAGAATACTTTTCATACATCCCCCACTTAAGCAAATCAAATCTCACATCAGTCTTTCTTTTGAATAAAATATTTCGACAATTATTACAAGGACACCTAATAGTGGTAGTCTCCTTATCTTCATGTCTAACACTCGAAAGAGCAAAGTTTAAAAAACTATCAACACCTTCCACATAATCACATGATGACCGATTCTTTAGTTTCATCCACGCTTTATTTAAAGCCATATCCTATTGTAAAAAAATAAGAACATCAATAGTAAATTACTGATTACATATCCCACTAATTGTAATTGTCTAATTAAGTATGCTTCTAATTACATCAAGTGTTAGGCCACTGGGAAAATTACTTGGTTATTACTCATTAACTTAAGCATATAGGTAGAAGGTAGAAGCTATTATAATGGGTCATTTTATTAGTCATTGTTGTGTTATGTTCTTAGGGTTGTGATTATATATATATATATATATATATATATAGGTGAGTTCCGTTGAGAAATTAATGTGCTTACGGTTAGTAGGTGAAAAATATGCAAATCAATTATGAAATTATCATACGTACATTTTGACCTTATATATTACTAATATATAATATATAATCTTTAACTTATAATTATAAAAATTATATATAATCAAACCTAACTATTTTAGAATAATAAAAAAATAAAAACAACACCATTGAAACAACTTAGCATTAAAGAGAGAAAAATAGTCAGAGAGAAACGAGTGGAATAAAGAGAGTAAAATAAACTAACTCTCAAAGACCTAACATATAACACTAATAACCATCAACTATACCAATAGCAAAAGCATAATTTTAGCATTAAAAAACAACTAAAATTAGTATAATTTCAACGCATAATTTCAGAAACACAATTCAAATTGGAATTTCAGCAACACCATCAACTATACCAACACCATTCAACCCAAAATTTCATAATCAAGATGGAATTTCAGCAACACCATCAACTATACCAACACCATTCAACCCAAAATTTCATAATCAAGATGGAATTTCAAGCACAAGAAAATAAAATTCAGGAATTTAAGTGATAATCTCAGCATAATTCAACAAAATCAGAGAAGTTACTTAAAGAAAAAACTTCACTTTCCATACCAGATCTGGACAGAATTGGTGGTTGTAGGTCGCGGCTGCTCCACGTCAGGTGGTGAATGGTTGGTGATGGTCGACGGCTGGCGGTGCTCCCTCAACAACTGGCAGGCGAGAATTGGAGGAATTCAACCGTTCTGGTTCGCGGCGTCGTGTAGGGCTGAAGCTAGAGTGGCGTGGGTCGGTGCGTCGACATCAGGTGGCTGGTCTGGACTGCTGCGTCGCCGTCGTGGAGCTGGGGCGTGGTGGAGCTGGGGCGTGGTGGAGCTGGTGCGTGGTGGAGATGAGAGAAGGGTTTTTTCGTTTTTTTTGGTTTCTCTGCGTGCGTGCTGCGTGGTGTGGAGGTGGACTGATGAAATGTTTAAGGTTTGGTTGGGTATATTTTTTTTTTATTTTTTTTTTATTTTTTTTTTCACTAGATTTAGCAACAACCTTTTGTTGCCTTAAGTTAGGAGAATATTTCGCAACGACATCAATTGTTGCAAAAACTGATGATATTTTATTGCAACAACTTTCCTTGTTGCCTTACATAGTACCTGATTTATTGCAACGACTTATGTTGTTGCAAAACATAAGCCCATTTTTCAGCAATTCCCGCGCACAATTTCGTTAGGAGGGAAATAAAAATCTATTATATTGCAACAGGTATTGCAACGACTATTTATTGTCGTTGCTAAAACTATGTATTGCAACGACAAAAATTAGGTCGTTGCAAAAACTCGTTGCAATAAATGCTTTTTCTTGTAGTGATGGGTATTGGCTATGCAAAATGAACTAAATCAGTTTGAAAGAAACAATGTCTGGCAATTAGAGCTAAGACCCAAGAACAGGACATTCATTGGTGCAAAGTGGATATTCAGAAACAAATTGGATGACCTAGGTACCAAAGTCAGAAATAATGCAAGACTGGTGGTTCAAGGGTACAATCAACAATAAAGAATTGACTATGATGAGACCTTTGCACCAGTAGCTAGATTGGAAGCAATTAGAATGTTGATTGCTGTTGCAGCTCACTTTCATATGAACTCTTTCAAATGGATGTTAAAACTGCATTTTTAAATAGCTATTTGAAATAGGAAGTATTTGTTGAGCAACCACCTGGTTTTATAAACAATGAGTTCCCTAATTCTATGTTTAAACTTAATAAGGCTTTGTATGGTCTGAAACAAGCTCCAAGATCTTGGTATGAAAGGCTTTCAAACTTCATAATTCAAAACAACTATAAGAGGGGAACAGCTAATAAAACCTTGTTTTATCAAAACCATGGGGAATGATTTACTAGTAGTACAAATCAATGTTGATGACATTTTTTTCTATGATACTAAGTCTTCTTTGTGCAAGGAATTTGTTGATCTTATGCAGAGTGAATTTGGGATGAGCATGATGGGGGAACTTGGATTCTTCCTTGGACTGCAGATCAAGCAAACATATGGAGGTATTATGATTCACCAAAAGAAGTATCTCAAAGAACTTCTGAAAAGGTTTGATATGGTAAGTGCAAAAGCCTATGACAAACCTATACCTACTTCCTCAAAGCTGGACTTAGATGAAAAGGGTAAAAGTGTGGAGGTTTCTGTATACAGAGGAATGATTGGTTCCCTAATGTACTTAACAGCTAGCAGGCCTGATATAGTCTTTGCTGTAGGACTTTGTGCTAGATTTCAGTGTAATCCAAAAGAATCACACCTGAAAGCTGTTAAAAACACATCAGGTATGGCACATTTCCTAGGCTCTTGCTTGATCTCTTGCGGGTCAAAGAAGCGAAACTCAGTTGCTCTTTCCACAGCAGAAGCAGAATACATAGCTGCTGCAGCTTGCTGTGCACAACTGTTGTGGATAAGAAATCAGCTTAAGGATTTTGGTATCATATTTGATAGTGTTCCTATCCTCTTTGACAACACTAGTGCTATTAACATCTCTAATAATCCTGTGCAGCATTCAACAACAAAGCACATTGAAGTCAGACATCACTTTTTAAGGGACAATATTACTGCCATATTTCTTATGATTCCTACAGTTGTTGAATTCTATAATTCGTGGCAAGGAATAATATATTTTGAGCAAATCAAAATATATTATTCAACCGAGTCAATTTAGGAAAGTTTCTTGATTCTCAAAATAATCAGGATTGCATTCCTAACTCGATAAGGATTTGCTGCTTCATTATAAAAGCCAATAGATAATAAAGAATCAGTTTGAGAAGCACAGGAAAAAAAATTAAGCACTTAAAGGCAACTTGCAAAAATCAGTCTTTGAGCATTTCACCATAAGAATTTCATTGTAATCACTTTCAAGCTTTGAGAGCAAATTTCTGTGAGAAAAATACTTTTGTTTTGTCACCAACAGAAGGGTTGGTGAAGGGTACATTTGTGAGTTCATTTGTACTTGTTCTTATGGGTTTAAGAACATCCGGGTACACTTGGGTTGAGTGTGAGTTGTTCTGTCTGAGTTGATAGAACAATTGAGTGTGTAAGGTTATTCTATTTTTCAGACTTGATTAATAAAATAACTAGGGTAGGAGGAAGTAGGCTATAGATGGCTGAACCTCGTTATATCTGTGTGTTCAATTTACTTTATTTGCTTAATTGTTTCCGCAACTAGAACAATTCCAACTGGTCTAGTAAGTTTAAGTAAAAATCTGACACTATCATTAACAACTCAATTCACCCCCCCCCCCTCTTGAGTAGTTCTAGATCCTACAAAAATACATATTATAATCTACACATTTAGACGAATCTAAAAAGATATCATATGATATGAGTATTTTTTTTTCTTGTATATAATGAAGATTTTTCATTTTTTTTAACTTTCATTCTCTTTTATTATATCTCCTAAAAAGCAAACGTAAGGAACAAATTGAAACGGATAATTTGGAGAGAGAAGTGTGTAGATTAGTCTTTTAATACAATTTTGGCCAATAATAAAAACATAAGAATAAGGGGATTGCTAACCTTTCTGCCTATTTGGTAACCAGTCTTTTATTAGTAGCACTAGTGGAAAAAATGCAATTTGCTACGGTTATACAAGGGGTTTTGTTGCGTTTATGAACCGCAACACATCAAGGGTGCAACAAAAAGTAGTTTTTTTTTTCATTTGATGCAGTTTAACTGCAGCAAATAACACACTTTTTTGCTGTGGTTATTAAAAATAATCGCTACAAATAGCAAACCTATTTGTTGCGGTTATGATACTAACCGCAACAAATAGGTCCATTATAAGCTATAACCGCAGCAAATAAGGTGCTATTTTGATAACTTGGTTTTATATGTATTTCCTCCTTATTTTGTATGGTTTTATTATGCTAATTGTGCTCTTAGGAGCCGTTTTGCCGCTAATAAGTCGATTTGGAGTATTTTGTGTCTTTTCCATATTTTTGACATGATTTTGATAAAAGATACTCTAAATGGGACAAAATCTATCAAAGTATGTTAAGCTAGGCACTAGAGAAGCATTGGTATGTCATGGTAAGTGTCGGAGAGGTTCTGCTGATAATTAGTGATGAATTGGCTTGAAGTTGTTTGATTTGGTTCGAATAATTTTGACCATCTCTCACTATTTTGGACATAACTCGAGCTATGAATATCCAATAATTGAAGCGATTCTAGTGGTGTTGGAAACTGTATTCAAATATCTTTAAAACGGTAGGTCACATGCCCGATTTCAACTTGAAACGAAGAAGTAATGGCCATTTTAATTTGCTGGTCAGAATCGTTTGGCCCAATTGGAAAACGTGTGTTTCCCATATTTTTCTCTATAAATATGCCCATTGTAATCCTATGTAAACTTTTCTTTGGACCCTTCTTTGTTTCTTTGTTTTAGTTTTAGGGTTTAAGCTTTATTTTCTTTTTAATTAATTTCTTTAATCTTTAATGCAAGATTCAATCTTTCCTTATTCAATTCGATAATTTCTTCTTCCTTTTTCTTTTGTTCATGTTTGGTATAATATTTATGCATTTTGATTTATTCTTTATTATTTCCTTTACTTATATCTCTTTCCCTGTAGGGTTTAGGTGATATACGATTGATTGAATGTGTTGATTAATTTCCTTTGTTCTTTAATCCATGATTTGTCTTTAACTTCCTAAAATCTGATCTTTATCATATAAATTTTAGTATATATCGAGTCGGTAGCCGAGAGGTTAAAATTCTATATAGACTTAAGATTTTAGGTGGAATTATTCTAGTAAATTGCGTGACCCTGTTAGATTAATTCTATATATCTAATAAATTATGCGAGTCTGTTAGATCTTGGTTAAACTTATCTGTGAATTATTGAACACTAATTTTTAATTAATTCAGGATTTTAATCATAGTGAACCTAAACCCTAGAGCTAATAAAGTTTTGATTTTTATGATTTTTCTTGTTTTGTTTTCTTTAATTTAGTTTCCTTTCCCTCCAAAGTCTTTTTATATAGTTTGAACTTTTTAGGATTAAGTGAAAATATGTACCTCCCTGTGGATTCAACCCTACTTCCCTATCAAACAACTTCAAGCCAATTCATCACTAATTGTCACCATAACCTCTCCGACACTCACCATTACATACCAATGCTTCTCTAGTGCCTAGCTTGACATACTTTGATGGATTTTGTCCTATTTAGAGCATCATTTATCAAAATCCCATCAAAAACATGGAAAAGACACAAAAAACTCCAAATTGACTTATTAGCGGCAAAATAGCTCCTAAGAGCACAATTAGCATAATAACACCATACAAAATAAGCGGGAAAAACACATATAAAACCAAGTTATCAAACTCCCCCAAGCCAGCCTTTTGCTTGTCCCCATGCAAAACATAGCGCATAAATAACCAATAAAATCATGCCCAAGTTTTCAAAAATAACTTAATGACTCAAATTATCAATAAAATATGCAATTCAAAGATGGCTACATCAAATCCACTAGAATCACTCATTGGCCTTTTCTAATTATTCAATCTCAGTCAACCATGTGTGTATCAAGGAGCAGGATTAGCCATACTCACGGGTCACTCTTGTCTTTTGTGGTGGGCTCATACGCCCAAGCTCTCTCTGTCCGACCAAAGTTTCGAAGTAATTTGACACAACCCTCCCATACTCACAATCACTCATGTATTTATTAAGGTTCAAATGTCACTCCACCTATGAGTCGACTCGTAATGAAACTAATGCCTTCATCCTTGACAATTGATTTTATTCATCTAACTAGAATACAATTGCGGATCTCAAAATGTCTTTCATGAACTTATAACGTAGCTAGGGATAAGGGTAGGATACATTTCGGCCATGTGGTGGTGAAAGTCCAGCAAGGGGGATCAAAAACAAAGTGAAATAAAGAAAAAGAAAACCAACTTGGTTATCTAATTCTCCAACTCCTCCGAAACAACCAACACTAACTACCGAAACAACTTACCAAATCAACCCAAAGCTTAATACAAAACTCAAATAGAGGAAAATTACACTTAAAGTTTGCATCGTTTTAATTTTTTTCCTCTTTTGTTGACTCTTTTTTCTCAATGTCAATATACTTTTATTCTCAACTTTTTTTTTTATATGATCTATTTTTTTATTAAATTTAACTGATATGGAGTACTAAAATAAACAATCAATTCCAAGGAATTCACAAAAGATCACCCTAAAACCAAAGAAATAAGATATTTCAAAATAAACCAAAGATGCACCCGAACTCCACACCTATCATCCTGCTATAAACAGCTCCCCCTAGCCAAACTCGGGATTATTGCAAATTTTAGGCTAATTAGGTTTGTAATGTGGTTAATCAATCAAATGAAAGTTAGGCTACAAATTAGGGATCAAAGGAAAAAATTATATCTAATGTGTTTGGGGAATCCTAAGGAAAGGAATGCCTTCATCATACAATCCGCAACTGAACCTAAATCAAACTACTAGTGTAGCAAAATTCTCACAAGGAAAGGAACAAGGACCTAAATCAAGGAAATTAGTCACGCCAGGAACTAAACACATAAGAAATGAATCAAGTAGGCTCAATTTCTCACAGTTCAAGCTAAACAGTCCAAGATCCACACATAGTTGAACAATGCTAAACACTAAAGGGGATAAAGCGATTAAGCATCAAATCAAAAGCCACCAATCCATGCACATGATATCAACTATTAAGTCAAAGTTTTCGAGAATAAAGAAATCAAGGGCAAGAATCATCAGCTGAATGTAGAATACCACAATTCAATTCCAAATTATTCAGACTAACAAAATAAAACTAAAATTAACCTAAGAAATCTGTACATTATTTTGGTCACATGTAAACTCCCGGCCCTAATGGCTGGTACAAACCATGCAACAGTCCTAAGAAAGCAGTAAAAGACTACACTATGAAAGCAATAAAATGCTTACCTCCCCCAAGCCGAACTCAATTGTGTCCTCACACTGAAGGAGAGTAATTGGAACTCGGGTTGCCTCCTAGAAGCGCTGGTTTAATATGGTCCCGCACGACCTCATTCATGCTCAATTCATCTCATAGAATAGGGTGGACGTGTCGCCTATGTCCCCCTCACAACAACTGTATGTCCCCGTGGATCATCAGCCATCAGAGACTTTTTCTTGGCCTTTCGACCTCTTATTCGGGGCTTAGAAGCCTTTTCTGGAAGGTTGGATCCCGCTACCTCATAGATGTGCAAACCACAGAAACCTTCCACATGCACAATAGGTGCCAAAGCACCCTCACAAACAAAGTCATTAGAAGTAGTTTTAGAGATGGTAGAACTACTATAAATAGTGCTAACTCTATGACAAGTAGCCTTAGGATCAACATTACTAATAGAAATACTTAAGTTAAAGGTAAATATTTCATCCCCTATTTTCAAAGTGAAGACTCCCTCGTTCACATATATGACCGCGTCGGCAGTGTTTAAGAACGATCGACCTAAAATGATTGGAACACGAGAATCCTCAAGCATGTCAGTCACAACAAAATCCACTAGAATGAAAAACTTACCAATCTTAACCAAAGCATTTTTCAATACACCTACTGGGTTCTTATGAGAACCGTCTGCCATCTATAAAACTAAATTAGTACATTTAAGTACACTCATATCAAGTTTCTTACACATAGACAAAGGCATGACACTAACAATAGCCCCAAGATTAAATGATTATGCTAACATGTATGCACTTGAAAACGATACACAATCCAAGATATAGCAAAAATATATTTATTAGTATTCAATTGAAGAAATTACATACAAGACTAATTCTCAAATCAAGGATAGATTGACACCTAGAGATGTTAGCTAGATCTGGTCAAACTAATTAATATGAATATGAAGGAGTACTACTCAACCCAATAAGTTTATTTTTAGAAATAATTGTTAAATCCTTTTTATACTATTGCTGAAGCCATTAAGTTATTTTGGATTTCATAGTATAAGGGGGGGGGGGGGGGGTGGAATTGTTAGTATGAAACTTGCTAGTCAATTTTTTTCTGAATTTAAAGAACATGAAAGCAATAAAGAGAACGATGCAAGAGAGATTTAGCGATGAAACTTTCCAGGGGCCAACTGGAAAAAAAAACTTCAACCCACTAAGATTTTTTCTTAAAAAAACTTCACTAAATAGGTCAAACAACTCAGTTACAACCTATTATGTCTACTGGCCCTGTAATCTCCTTTGAGAACTTAATTCTCTATTCTCTATTATCTTTTCTCTTCTTATTTTCTCTAACTCTCCTTTTCTCTTTCCCTTCCTCTTCTATCTCTTTCTCTTTCTCTTCTTTCTCTTCTATGTTCTTACACTTACTTCTATCAATTTCCCACCCCCAATTACAAGAGTTAACTCAAACGCTTTATAAATTCCCATTACAAAAGTTCAGTCAAACCATTTTCCGTATTCTCAAATTACAAACTCTTGATAAGATAAGACTCTAATAAGTTGAACATTAAATGTGATTGAAACTTGGAATAGAAACATGAACACGTGATTGGAACTACGAGTGGAACTGACTCAATATGTGAATATCTGATGTGACATTTTAGCTCTCCAAATTATTAGAGTTTAGCTCAACTTAATTAGAAGTGATGAATTATTCGGTACTCAAACCACTAACTACACCACTAAATCCACTAAGTGTGCTGTCAGGATCTTATAATTGCCCACTAAAGTTGTTTTCCAAGTTCTTACGACCTTTTCAGCCATGAACTAACTGATTAAACATGTTATAATTAGTTTGATTTAAAACCTTGTTGTACGTACAATTTTCTTAGGTACTTATTCATTACAACTAACCTAACAAGCTTCCTAAACTTTATGCTATATTTGGATACAAGTATTTCATTTGAAATGATGGATTTGGGCCAAATTACATGTTTGACAAGTAAAAAATTTGGAATTGGATTTGGCCCAATTCCCAACCCAAATACTTAACAAGCAAATGTTGTGTATTACAAATACTTAACAAAACCATGTCATTTCAAATTCTAAAAACAACCCAAACAAATAATTGTCATTTGAATTGTATCATTTCAATTTCAGAAATTAAATTTATCAAAATGATTCTACATATTCAAACACTAACAAAATTTCCTAAAAGTTGATATTTGGACATATGTATTGAGCTCATTCTAATAATATTGTTAGTAACCAATACTTATATTATATATTAGTGAAATTTTATTTTATATGAATAGTCAAAAAATCAAAGTACTACAAAGGTTTAGACTTAGATGAATACTTTTCGAGGGATGATGGAAATAAACGAAGTGATAGGTCCATATATTGTTGGGTTTGTTTTATGAACTGGCCCAAACCTTGTATCGTCAAATTGCGCGGGCCAACCCGAATCACGAAGATGTGCTTGATTCTCCGCCATTTCGACTTTTGTCTTATTTTTTCTTTAGTATTTTTTATGTTGCAAATGAGGGACTAATGTCCTGTTTATTTGAATTAAATTAATCTAAGTTGAACTAAATTTTAAACTCAGTATGAGCTACAATAAATTGAATTTGTCTGAATTAAAATGGACTTAATTTTTAGAATATAAATTCAAAAGAACACGACCTTGCTCGTTGTAATTTAAATTTTTAGTTCGATTTAATTAGAGGACTAAGTCGCCTTTAAAAATATCAAGGAAAAAAATACTAATGGCAAATTAAATATGACAATCACACTAGTAAGAATTACTACCTCTTGATCACGATATGGTTGGAGTCCGCCTTAGGGGAGAACAACACCAGTGTTAGTTGATAGCACCTTATGTATGACTTTGTTGTTAGGGTTAATTTTTTCTTGTTGCTCATGCCTTACTGTACTACGTACTCAGTGATTTGCTTTTGATGTAAGACTTTTATTGCAATGATATTCTCCTTTTCTCTAAGGAAAAAAATAAAAAAACTTGCTACTACCTCGCTTCATTTTTTTATGTTAATCTACGCAATTTATCATTTTATGCATACATGTCGAGACAATGCTTTAAAAGTTAATAACAAAGTGATAATGTGTACTATGATTGGAAAAAAAAATGTATGATATCATTGATATGACATGGTTACAAAAACTATAGTTGCAAAGCATTCACTACTTTTAGCAACACAAAAAGTCAAAAACGCTACATTACAAATTTGTAATATTAAAATCACTACAAAAGTAGAAACAACCAAAAGCAAAATAAACCTTCTTACTTGTGTCTACTTCGAATAATTTCCCACTTTTTACATCACACAAACAATGAGACGTAGGGTCGACTATGAATCAGTAAATTAGTTCGTATCTTTTAAAAAAAAAACACCATTTTTAAAATATAAAGAAACGATCACTTCTTTCTTTTATCGAATTTCAACCAATAATCAAAGTGTTAGAGAGGTGGCGGAATCATTGCTCCATATCTTACTTTGAAAAAAAAAAAGTTTAAAGTTACAAACAAATCTTTTGTAATGTATGTAGTAGTGAGAATGGATCATTTGATGGAGAACAAAGAAGATAAAGAGTGGGCCAGAGCCAAAACAATCCCAGCCTTTACTTGACCTCTCTTTGGGATCAGACGGTCGGTACTAGTTTTGATATTGATCATCATCAATTGTGTTGCTTTTTGAGCTGATGATGATGATGATTGCTTGTGATCCACCATAATTACCGTGCTAATAATCACAGCTGATTATTATATTAGATCAAGACTGATGAATGATAAAATGAAGATGATGAGAAAATAGAAAGTTGGGAAAGAATAATCAAAGAAATGAAATGGAATGACAGACGAACAATTTCACTCAAATGTTAGTCTCTCTTTTATAGTAGTGCATAATATTATTTAAAATATTAGATGACCACGTACACCGATTTTGACGGTTTGACCACCATGTTAAAAATTTTAAATGTTTGGTTTGACAGCCTTGACTGTATTTCCGCGTTATTATGTAATTACGTACTCTGTTTTTTAACGCCTTTCCGTCCTCTTCCTATTACTCCTTAGACTCAGCAGTAGCGCATGGTTCGATGATGGAGGCTTTGGTTTTTGGTTTCATAGATCACTTCTTAAATCTTATTGCACGTATTTGTGAGGACGTCTAATATTTGTCATGGTAGATGTGTATGTTGGCTAAATTGGGTCCGATAACCTACAGTATAGTCCAGCTCAATGTCTAATACCACCAACATTTTCATATTTAAAAATATATATATCCATAGACTAACGCCACGTTCTCTCGAAATGAATTAATTTTGGACCGAATTTGTTTTAACTTATTTATGTTATATGATAAATTTAATAGGAATTGAATTAAAATAAATTAAACTAAATTCAGTTTCACTGAATTAAAAATTAAAAAATTAAGTCCAAAAGAACATGGTGTCGCTCCAAGTCTTAAGTACCATTTTAATGAGGTTGGGCTATTGGAGGTTTGTCAGTCCACGTTGGTATACGTCTTTATAAATTATGGTTGAGGTCCTGATTTTGAACCCTACTATAGGCATTTGTGTTAATTATTTATTTTCTCATGTTTAAATATGTATGTCAGCTAAATTGGACTGAATAATGTGTTATAGGATCCGGCTCAAGGCTTGAGACCACTCACGTTATATTAAAATATTTTTTTTGTTACAATTAATAAGATAGACTAGATTTCAATTCACGACTCATTTCACATGAATACCATACTACCACAATGCACGAAGTTAGAAAATAAATTTTGAACATTTATTTTTTGGCAAAGGTAGCAAACACATTACATTAACTGTATGCCTTTTCTTGCATTTGTAGCAAGTGAGCTACTCCCAATTTAGACTTACTGACATTACTAAAATAACAAGCAGAAATTGTTTTAGCTAAAATTAAAATATCCTGGATAATTAGAATAGAAGAGCTTGAACAAGTGCTAGGATCATTAATTAAGACTCTTAATTAGCAATTGAGCATCAGTGAGGATATTACATTAGTCGTATTATCCTACAAAAATTAGTCAAATTAAATTTGTTGGAAACATAATGAAAACGAAAACTGACAACATAAAAGTGATACCACTTTTTCTGATTGTCTATTTTTGGTTTTTAATTTTCAAAAACAGTAAAAACTAAAAGCCAAAAATGATACCAAAAAAGCATTAACAAGGTATGATTTTAGTTGCTCAAGTAGTACTTACGGATGACCATGTCACAAGAAAGGCTAAATGGACTGATGTAATGGCCATCGAGAGTGATATTTTGGAAGAAGTTGATATTGAAAGCATTATAGATGATTTTGGGCTCGTTTACATTAGTTGAACAGAGATGAACTGAACTGAACTGAATTGAACTGAACTTAATAGAGATGAACTGAACTGAACTGAACTTAATAAAGTGTATTAATTGAACTTAATAGAGATGAGCTGAACTGAACTAAATTTAATCTGAAGTAAACAAGCCCTTTGTTTCACAAAATGCAAGAATCACATTTCAAGTGAATATGTTTATATGTACGATGTCTATCTAATTAAAAAGGTTTTTTTTTAAAAAAAAAATAAAATAAAATTTGAGATTCAAGGTCGCATATTGTTAATCTAAACAAAACCTCCAACATCCTAGACTCCGCCCTAATAGCCAGAGAGCTTGAGAAGTGTTATGTGCAATTTTCAGGTCATTACGCCAGCTGACAATGACACTAATGTTTGACGTCGAGACGCTAGTGCCATGACGTTTCGTTCACGAGGTTTAATTGTGTAATGTTAACAAGGTAATAAGCTATGAACTTCAGTAGCAGCGACGCCAGACATCTGGCCGTTAGGACGTGAAGATTAAGTCCAGGCAGGCAGTGGCGATGTGAGACAAAGGGACGCGTCGCGAGACGAAGTCAATACCAGTGCTGATGCAGGACGGGATGGTCCAACAATCGACTTCAACGGTCCACGCCATTGTTTTTCACTCACTATTTACTTGGATGGTTTTGAGTTCTTGTTTTAGCTTATTTTCATGCTTTTTGGGTTGTAATAATTTAGCTTAAACTCTTGTTTTATGATTTAGTTAAGATAGCATGTGTAATGGAGCTAGGAGAACAAGCAAAAGAAGGCATACACGGCCATGCACAACCATGCTCTACTCTTGCACGACCGTGCATATGACCGTGCAACATTAAGAAGGCTTGTGAAACAAGTGCACGACCGTGCAGTATTAATCAGCACGACCGTGCAGAGATCGGAGTGTGAGTTTGGGCTTGCACGACCGAGCAGGCTAATGCTGCACAGCCATGTAAGCGCGAAGGAATTCACCACGACCGTGCATGTTAGGTTGCACGACCATTCAACCTTGGTTGCACGACCGTGCAGGCTAACCTTGCACGACCATGTACGATCCAGAACCTTAGTTTTTGAACTGCACGACCGTGCACGGCCCAGTACACATGATTCATATTTTTGCTTTATCTCTCTTACTTTGTTTAGTGCTTGGTTGATCTTAGCCCTTGAGTGCTTAGAGTTTAATAGCCTAGATTAGAAGCTTCATTAGGGTTGCTTAGTCTTTAAATAGCTTGCTTTGCCTCATTTGTAATCATCTTTTGTTGAATTAAAATCTGAGATTTTTCTCTATGGTGTTCTTTGTGAAGCCTCCTTCCTTTGTGGTTGCAAACCATGCTAAACTTAGTGATTGGTAAGTCATCTTCTAGTAATTACCTTTGTGATTTTGATTAGATTATGTTTAGCTCTTGATTATTAGTCCTTAGTGAGCTAATTTCTAAGTTCATATCCCATTTTTATGATTGTTTTGATGTTTATATTTGGAGCATAACTTAGACCTACGAAAATCTTAAAAATGTGGTAGTTTTTGTATGATTTTGAGACCCCATCCTACATCAATTGGTATCAGAGCCTAGGTTTCAATACCTCCAAAGATCTTGGTGATTTATTGCTTAAATTTTATATTTTCATAGTAGTTTTATTGTACATAGAAGGTGTTTGATAAAATGCTTGAGTGGATTTTTTCTTCTTTAAACCCATACTTCCTTTGTCCAATCTTTAAGGGATATTGAAGCAAGCCTTAACTCCACAAAAAAGTAGTATCCTCCTTCACCTAGCACCACAAAATTCTTGTTTGAAGTTGTGATTGTTGATTGCACTCTAGATGTTTGTGAAAATGTCTATGTGAGTTTTCCTTCCTTAAACCCTATATTTCCTTATCCTATCATCAAAAGATATTGAAATAAAGCCTTTAACTCCACAAATAAGTATCCTCCATCACCTAGTCCACAAATTTCTAGCCATATTTCATACATTCATACATCATGGATGATGATTGGAGGGATGATGGCATGGGTTAGGAGTAATGCACCTCTAGTTCGAGCTAGGCTTGATAGAGTTGAGAAGAATGTTGAGGAGTTAAAAGCGGGGATGGCTAAATTACTTGACACCTTTGAGAGGAATTTAGGGCATAGTCCTAGAATTCAACCATATGAGGATGCCCTAGTGGCAGAACTTGAAGTTGAGCAACCTAAGAGTCCAAATGATCGTGATATCAAACATGAACTTCCGGAATTTGATGGTAGTTTGGACCCTAATGACTTCTTTGATTAGTTGAGGAGCATTGAAAATATTTTTGAGTACAAGGGCTATGATGATGAAAAGAAATGCAAGCATTTATGTGGTTTGAAAATTTGAAGAATCGAAGAAAGAAAGAGGGTAAATCCAAGATAACTTCATGGGAGAAATTGAAGAAGCACATGCAAAAGAAGTTTGTTCCTAGGGATTTCACTCAAAGTGCCTACCTCAAGATGAATTCTCTCAAGCAAGGTTCTATATCGGTTATAAGCTATGCAAGAGAATTTGAGAAGCTCTCAATCTTATGCAATGTTGATGAAGCTCCGGAACATAGAGTTGTTAGATACATCGGCGGGTTGGAAGGTAAATTGGGGAACAAATTTGAGTTTCATGCACATGACGACCTTGATGATGTGGTTCAATGTGCTCTAATGTTGGAGAAACACTCCAAGAGGAAGAATGAAGATCACTCTCTTATTGTTGATGACATGGTTGAAGAAGACAAGCAAGACAAGGGGAAAGCTCCTATGATTGCACCTTCCAAGAATGAGGTTAAGGACCAAAAGAAGCAAGTTTGTTTTAAGTGCCAAGGGTATGGACACATAGCTTCCCAATGCCCAAACAAGCGGGCTTTGATGATATGTGAAGCAAAAAAACCCAAAGGCGATCTTGTTGAGACATCAAGTGATTATGGGGAAGAGTCGCTAGTGGTTGATCCCGATGTTGGACTCATGCTGACTTTACAACGTGGTCCATTGATGAGCCCAAGTTATACCATGTTTTTAGTTTGTTTTTAATGCTTTGTTTTTGTAATTTAGGTCATTCTCCTTAGTGTTTACATTACTTTGAGCTTTAGGTGAAGTTTAGAGTTTATGTTCTAAACTAGATTAACTTGCAACTTTTGGCCTAAATAAAGAACAAGTGAAAGCAAGGTTTTTGTACATCAAAATGCAGCAGGACCAAATTTAAACGCTAATATCTTCTGATCTAGAGATTATATTGAAGTGATTCAAATTGGTGGTTGTAGATCTCTTCAAGAGCTTTCCAAAGGTAGGTCATATGCCTATTTTCGCCAAGGAACGAGAGAGTTATTGCCGTTTTAGTACGAACTGTGTGTGCAGTCTACAGGGGCGCGCCCCGCGCCTTATAGGGCGCTGCCAGCGCCCTTGATGCAGTGAAGTCCTTTCAAAAGGCGATTCCAGCGCCCTGTGAGTCTGTTTGGCCGACTTCAATCCACTTGAACCTTAGCTTTATTGCTTTTTCTTCCACTTGCTCCTAGCTTATTGTCTTTAACTTTGCTTCCTCTTACATAGTAATGATGCTCCTTTAATAATTTTTGTAAAATATCTTAGCAAGGAGTATCATCTTTTGCTTCCTACCTTTGAATTATAAATAGAGGAAAATGAGGCAAATGTAAAGACATGCTTGATCACTAAGATCATTCATCTATAATATTAATTTCTTCTCATTTTCTTCTTCTTGTTCTTCTTTCTTTTGTTTTTCACATCTTCACTTGAGGATGTATTTCTTCTATGGGAAAGTGGAAGAATGCTATTAACAATGTTTAAATAAGAATCACTTCTTCCACACTCTTTTACTTAATTATTGTCTAATTTTGGTCTAATTCTATGATCTTAAACTTACCTTAATTAGGTGATCACCTAGTTAATGAAAGTTGATGGTCTAAAGCTGATTTTTGGAAATGCAAGCGTATTCTTGGTAACCTTAAATCTATGAAGCAACCAAATTCCCTTAAATTCAACTTAGTCTTCACTTTTTGAACTTAGCAAAATTGACAATTTGCAACTTAGTAAAATTGACACTTTACCGAGGGGTTCACTTAGTAAAGCTAAAGCTTGGTTTGATTGAAGTTGAAAAATTAGACAAGTTAACTGGAGTTCGGCCAAACAACAGTTAATTCTTTTCGGTTTTCTATTTCTTAATGCTTTTGTTCACTGCGTATTCTTTGAACAATTAGGGTTAGGTAATTTACGATTTATCTTGTCTAACTAAACTAAAGGAAAACTAAGGATGCGATCCTTAACGAGATTTGGTCAAGTAGTTGAGTAGAGTTGAAGTGGTTCAATAAGTAAACCTGTTTTGAGCATATTTCCACTGAACCAATTTTAATTTTCCTTATTTAATTTCTGTTTTAGCTTAGTTTCACCAAACCACCCCTCTCTTTGTTCTTCATGTTGAATAAAATGAAAGCATTAGCTCAACAAAAAACAGATGAAATGTTCGATGATGTCAACCATGTTCCCTGTGTTCGATAACCCCCGCTCTTACTACAACGGGGGTTTTATTTGTCTTAGAGAACGAAAAAACCTCTTCGTCATCCATCATTAGAGGTGGAGCCCCTAGAGGATCCAAATGAAGGAAAGCTAACATCTTTTAATTCTTTAAATTCATTTAAAATTTTCAAAATGGAATTGGATCGGATGATGATTACCATGACCCCACTTACGATATTTGGATAAGCTTGTCTAAGAAAAACCTTAAACATTTTCATTTTCCTTATGGCTTACATTCTTGTGATGGAAAGTTTGATGAACCCCAACAGCCTAAACTGTTTCAACCTTGTTTTGACACTGATAAAAGTGAGGCTAGATTGAGGCTTGAGCATGTCAGTTGGTTGTTTGTATTGCTATATGGTAATACTTGTACCCATGTTGGATGTGAGTGCTCTAGGCATGGTATGAATTTCCTTAGGGGTAGCATGCATGTTTTGAACTATTCTTGTGTTGGGGACTCAATGTTGCCGTCAATGGCATTGAGGTATGGATTTTTGAGGTGGTGGGTGAGGTGCGCCAATGCTTTACTTGCTTTGTTGGTTTTTATATGTCGGATGGCGTTGGTGGTGTTACTCGCTTGGGTAATATTGGTGTATGATCTGGGTGGGCCTATGTTGGGCAATCGGAGTTTGGTTTCGTCTTCCCTAGTAACTACCGGGTTTAGTGAAATTGGGTCTTGCTCGTTGATGGTTGATTTCTCTCCATTCCTTTTTGAAGGAGAGGATTTGAGTGTAAATCCTATTTTAGAAGAGGAGTTTGATACAGGACGGGATGGTCCAATAAGCGACTTCAACGGTCAACAACATCATTTTTCGTTCACTATTTACTTGGATAGTTTTGAGCTCTTGTTTTAGCTTATTTTCATGCTTTTTAGGTTGTAATAATTTAGCTTAAACTCTTGTTTTATGCTTTAATTAAGATAGCATGTGTAATGGAGCTAGGAGAACAAGCAAAAGAAGCAAAGGAAGGCATACACGGCCATACTCTGCTCTTGCGCGACCGTGCATATGACCGTGCAGGCGTGCAACATTCAGAAGGCCTAGGAAAAAAGTGCACGACCGTGTGAGTTTGGGCTTGCACGACCGTGCAAGCACGAAGGAATTCGCCACGACCGTGCATGATAGGCTGCACGACCGTGCATGATAGGCTGCACGACCGTGCAGGCTAACCTTGTACGACCGTGCACGATCCAGAACCTTAGTTTTTTGGCTTGCATGACCGTGCACGACCCAATACGCGTGATTCGTATTTTTGCTTTATTTCTCTTGCTTTGTTTAGTGCTTGGTTAATCTTCGCCCTTGAGTGCTTAGAGTTTAATAGCCTAGATTAGAAGCTTCATTAGGGGTTTCTCAATCTTTAAATAGCTTGCTTTGCCTCATTTGTAATTACCTTTTGTTGAATTAAAATCTGAGATTTTTCTCTATGGTGTTCTTTGTGAAGCCTCCTTCCTTTGTGGTTGCAAACCTTGCTAAACTTAGTTATTAGTAAGTCATCTTCTAGTCATTACCTTTGTGATTTTGATTAGATTATGTTTAGCTCTTGATTATTAGTCCTTAGTGAGCTAATTTCCAAGTTCATATCCCATTTTTATGATTGTTTTGATGTTCATATTTGGAGCATAACTGATAGGAGGGGTTTTCTTACCAAATAAAAACCCCCGTCGTAGTATGAGTGGTGTCGAACACGGGGAAGGTACGTTGCACTAATCTAGGCATGAGCGTCGAACAAGCTAGGTCGGGTGATGGTCGCGAGAGGCGGAGAGAACTAACTAAAACTACACTAAGGAAACAAAAATAAAAGGGACTAGGGTAAGAGATCCACAACTAATACCACCATGAATTATGAATCAATCGAAGCTTAGACTTAGGTCGTGGATAAGGGGAGGTCGTTCTATGATCGTACCACTCTTTCGAGCTAGTACGATGACTGGAAAGACATATACAACTCACTTTCGTGCAGCGACACATCTAACGAGTCCTAAGCACAAAATCACGAAGACCAGTAACTTTCCCTTGATCGAAGGCCCAACTTTCGTGGTGCTTCCATCAATCGGGCGAAGGAAGTCATCACCCACGTTCACCTTTCGGTCCTTCGGTGGGGATTCTTCAATGAATCCTATGCTAGCTAAACATATGACTCAACATTACCGAATCCTAAGGTACCGACATTATCACAACCAAGCCTAAAAGCAACTAAACCACAATCATGGAGGAATTGAGAAGTTTCACTCAAACCCTAGAAATTAACTACTCACACATAATTAATAAAAACATAATTAAAACTAAAACTAATTACATAAATTAAACCTAAAACTAAGAACAACAAAACTAACAAACTAACAATTAAACATAAAACTAAACCAACAACAAAACCTAAAACTAAGAACACTCAATCTAACACCAAAATATAACTAATCTACCAAAAACCAACTAAGACATCAACAAACCAAGCATAAACAACTAAATTAACAACAAATAACAACATAAACAACTAAACTAACAATTAAACAACAAAAAGCAAGAAATCAAAGCAATAAAAGAAAGCAATAAAGTACCTTGAAGATTGAAGAGCAAGCTAAGAAGACATTGAAGAACAAAACTAGAGATTCATTGCATAAATTAAAGTGTTTGATTACAAAGAAAACAAGATCTATAACTAAGCTAAGGTGAGACAAGAGAGGCTCTCCAAGCCCTCCAATCTGGGGTTATAAGACGAGCTTTCAAAGTATATATACAATAGTAATTTACAAAGCAAAAACACGGCCAGAAAACGCGAGAAAACAGAGCTGCCAAAAGGAGCGGCCGTGCAAGAATGAGGAGCGACAGCTCCTTTATAGGAGCGGCCGTGCAAAGAATAGGAGTGACCGCTCCTTTGGTCGGGTGCTTAATTCTTCATTTCAGATCTTGGGCGCGACCGTGCTACTAGTGGAGCGACCCCTCATTTTGCAAAAAGCCTCTAAATGTGTCTTGGCTCAGATATCCGATGCTCGAATGACTCGTCGAATTCCGTGAAGTATGAGTTACCTACAAAAATGAGGAAAACGACCAAAAAGGAGTAGCACATAGCAAGAAATACTACAAAATAGCCGAAGCACAACTAAACTACAAAAAAGGAAATAAAAAACACAAAATGAAATAAGAAAAGGGAAAACTAAGCTATAAAACTAACATAAAAGCTAAGAAAAACACTAACAAAAATTCGGTTATCAATAACTTAGACCTACGAAAATCTAAAAAATGTGGTAGTTTTTGTATGATTTTGAGACCCCATCCTACATTAAGTGCTCAGCCTCCTAGGACGCGAAGTTATGACCACATTAAGTGATCAAGGTTAGTTGGCTCGTTTTTTCGAGGTTATAGGTGACAAGTGCACTCATTGACCAAGTTGAGAGCTAACGGTTGAAGAACGTGCCTAGTTTTTGGCCATAACTTCGCGACGCAACGACCAAACGGCTACATTTCAAGCTCTATAAATAGAATGTAATTCAGTTATTATGTACACACGTTCTTACTTACTTACTTACTCTGATCACTCTATTTTGCTCTACTTACATATTGCGATATAAAGTACTTAGCATTATTCATCTATTACGTAGAAAATAACTCAATCACTGTATTTGTAATCACCGACGTTTGCATGTGCAAATTCTTTGGAGCAAAGTTGTCAGGTCCTGCTTTACAAAGGCTTATTAATCTAAAACTTAGTTCTATTTCCAATTTTGTAGGTCTCATCAACAGATTCTACTAGCAATGTAGTCTCGTCCCCTAGAGAAGCAGACCAACGACCTCTGTCGGATAATTCAACAAGAAAGGGTGACAGTGAGAGAGTAGTTGTCTAGATCTAATAGGGAGATGATAAGCATCCGCAACTTAGACACGACGACAACTATTGAGGTTTTCCGTCAAGGGCTAGTCTACGAATCTCTATTGTATAACGCCTTGACGAGATACCCCTGCATAAACTTTGATGAAATTTGAAATAGGACCATGGCAAAAATTAGGATCGACGACGAGAAAGCCTTGAAACACAAGACCAGAGGATCTGACGGGGATAGGACGTCGTACAAGAATGACAGGAAAGCATACACCCACAAGAGGGCGAATTGGCGACATCTGATGAGTGAGATTTATCTCACTCTTACGTAGTGTTTAGGTATTTTTCTTCACTTTTTGGCTCTGTTTTAGTAGTTTTTTTTTTTATTTCTCCCTTTTTCTTTTTTTTCCCCTTTTCGTCTCTTAATAAGGCTTTCGACGTCTTCTATTGTATTTTCCTCGTTTTTAAGTGTTTCTCGACACTCTTTGCTTTTGATTGTCTTTGCAGGGGCCAGTAAGAGTGATAACCGTGCTTTAGAAGGATTCCCGCATATGTCGCAAAGAGCAAGGTTAACAAACATGAGCAAGGTCAAAGAGGAGCAACAGCTCGGTCGAGTGAAAGGCATGCTCGAACGAGGCAAAGAAGCTTTATGAGTGAAAAGCTCTCTGTATGAGCCATTAGGTTAGCTCGATCGAGTAAGGGGTTTGATCGGTCTAGTCATACCACTGCTCGGTCGAGTAAGCTCTTAAACAGTTAAACTTGGTCTTTGAGATTTTTTTGGTTCTAAGCCACATCAGCTCGACCAAGCCGCCCAGATTGCTCGGTCGAGCCACATCAAACTACAACATGACTTTTTCCTCTGTACGAGAAGTACTTCTCCACTCGTTCGAGCAACCCTTCAACTTGACCGAGCCATGTACCCGCTCGGTCGAGCCCAAGTTGCGTATAAAGATGAACTTTTGGAAATAAATCTAGCTCGGTTGAGTAACCCCTGCTCAACCGAGCTGAATTTATTTGAAGTGTGTTCTTTAATTAAACAGGAAAAATAGGAAAGATAACAATTAACCTGGACAAAAATAACATTTAACTAGGACAAAAAAAAGTAGCATGCATTGGACCTGGAAAGTTGTGCTACTACTGCTGCTTGCTTTTGTTAATGGCCATTAAAACCTCCAAAAACCTCAGAGTATTCAAAGAATGTAGAAACAGAGTGAACCTCATCGGGAATAGCAGGACGATCGAGAACAAGAATAGATGAAGAAGTACGCAATGGGGAAGAAGAAGAAGACCTCAAACATCCAAAAAATTTAGAGTAATCTTTTGCATGAAGAGCTAAAGAAGAAGAGGTGGTGAAGAATCTGACATGTTGTTGTGGAAGGAAGATGAAGAAGGAGAAGAAGAGGAGAAAGGTAGTGGAGGTTTGTTTTTAGAGGAAGAGATGAGATTAACTAGGATTTGTTTGATGGAAATTAAGCTTGACGATGAAGATGGAGACGAAAATTGAGATTTATGTGTAATTTGGGTCACTCGTCTGACCAAATTATTTGGTCAGATGGCTTGGCCGAATACTTTCACTAAAAATAATACAGTACCAAACATGCTATTCATTCTTAGTTGTATCAAGTATTTAGCAATATGATATAAATATAATAGGAAAAAGGCTAATCAGATCATCTCCCTTCAGGCTTTTGATAAGATAATTTAAAGTGAAGATATTACATTAAAGTGAATATTAATTATATCAATTGACTGAGTTTTTTTTTTTTTTTTTAAAAAAAAACCTTTTAAAATTTATATGGAATAACATTTTAGGCTATATATTACTCGATATTTATCTATCACCGACCTCAGGGCATAAAAAACGTTGATACATATAACACTAGCCTTGTGTGCACGCTTTGCGTGCGACGATATTTTTAATGTATCTTCAAAAATCGAAGGTTTTTGTTCGAGAATTTGAAATATTTTTTAAATTCATTCTTGCACATAATCGTAAATAAACTTTCCCCTTTCATCCAGTCATTCCACATCACTGAACAAAATCGAATATTTAATTTCTACGATAATCAAAAGGTAAAATTTTTATGTAACAAACTATATTAAAATGAGTGTCTATTTATAGAGAATTCAAAAATATGAATTTTGATTTTTTTTTATTTTATTTTTACAAATTATATATTTTATTTTCATTTTCAAAAATTCAAAAATTGTAATAACTTTCCTTAATAAATAAGAGTAATGTTATTTGATTTTTAATAAATTTTAAAAGGGCATTATAGACTTTTTGAGGGGAGACACCATGGCTCCCCCTTGGCTTATATAATAGAGATTATTTCATAACCTGATCGATAGAATTAAATGGTCCATATCCTTTAAATTAAATCAAGCGTATACTCCTCAACAAACACCAAAAAGTTTTTTGAATACAAATTTCAGTGGTATGTTATCCTTGAACAGCTATTATGTATTAGGATAGGATATTAATATATATGAAATAAATTAAAGAAAGACATTTCATTAAATTAATATTTTAATGTATTGTTGATCAATAAAAATTAAAGTTGACAACACTTAGGTTAACCAATCACTCTATATTATCTAGAGCATTACTCGCATTTTGTGGCACTCGTAATAATTACCCCATCCGTTCAAATTTAGTTGCTACATTAACTTTTTTACATCTTCTGACACACGAGTACTACACGACTTTAAATAAACTACACATAATAAAAAAATTATAAAAATTATGTATTTAAAAGTACAAAGCTGAGACGAATTGAACTAGATCCATCATGAGTTATGACTATATTTTTCGTTACGCTTATAAAACTAGAATCAGTAAAAGGCTAAATATAAATAGTGCTACAAGTCAAAATTCAAAATGTTACAAATAAATTGCAACAGAGGGAGAAAACCCTTTGAGCCAATCGGTCAAATCGCCACTGCATGATATCATGAATGATTGATCTTTGAACTTACACTATTCTACAAAGAATTCATCACTACATTCAACTTTTAAGCTTCATATACTCCGTACAATGATGGTAAGGTTTGGAAAAGGCTTGGTTTACGGTTGAGTTGACTATCCACTATTAATGAGAGTATGTGATAGGAAATAATGATATATAGTGAAATCATATCCAACTTAATAATCAATATTTTAATCTTCTATTGAAAGTGGGTAAGTTATCCACAGAATAGATATAGTCATGTCCAAATAGATCGGATCATCTAAATTTTAAAAGCTATGTATTGATTTATATTCTATTACGCCTCCATAAGAGTCCATTAGATGTCGGATTTAAAGTGTGGATATAGCTAGCATGAACTTCCTCTTACTAGTGACCTTCAAAAAAAAAGGGGGTCACTTCATATTTAAATTTTATCCATTATTGAGGTTAGTTAGTTAGTTAGCTTGAGTTAATTAACTTTATTGTAGTTAAAGCAAGTTAGTTTAATTTAATATGGCTATATATATATGTATTCTGCTACTTTCTTATTAGCAATTAGAAGCATATTGCTGCTACTGTAAATCGACTACACTGAATAAAATTCTTGATTCTTTCTTCCTCATTTTACAAGATTCTCATGGTATCAGAGCCAATTCCAATCTGGAATTAGGTTTTCGTTTGATATTCTTTTTTGTTTGTGCACGGTCTGGAGTGCAAGATTTGATTGAAGCTGAAGCTTTTTGGTGACTTCTTTAATGGCGGATGTACACTCTAATTCCGAGGTTACAGAGACAAATTCAGGTATGAGGGATCCTTATTTTGTAGCTAATCCTGATAATCCTGCCGCTTCTCTTACAAATGTGTTGTTTAATGGATCTAATTTTGTAAGATGGAGTAAGAATGTTAAAAGAGCTTTAGGGGCAAAAAATAAGCTAGGTTTTATTGATGATAGTTTACTTGAACCTAGTGAAACTCATAAGGATTACCCTAAGTGGAAGTGTGCTGATTATATGTTGAATTCTTGGATTTTGAGTTCAATGATAGGGGATGTTGCTGATGATTTTTCAGATATAGAATCTGCATATGAGTTGTGGTGTGAATTGAATGTGAGATATAAACAAACTAATGGACCAACAATTTTACAATTAAAGAAAGAGATAGCGAATTTAAAGCAAGAAAATCTCACAATTCTTGGATATTTTGGGAAGGTAAAGAAATTCTGGGATGAATTGAAAAGTTTGAGGGCTATGCCTACTTGTACATGTGGAGCTTTTAAAGCTTGTACATGTGAATTGTTAAAGAAGATAGCTGATTTTGAGCAAGAAGATAAACTAATGCAATTCTTAATGGGTTTAAATCCTACATATGAAAATACTGTGACATATATAATAACCATGGATCCTCTTCCTGATATTGGGAAAGCTTATTCCATAACTTTGCAAGTGGAGAAGCAGAAGGAGTTGTGTGCTGCTCAGGAGAGTGTGCCTGAAAGTAGTGCATTAGTTGTTCATAGGTCTATCAGGACAGGACAAAACATGGTGCAGAGTAATGGATATATTCCTAGGTCTGTACAGAATGGTGGGCAGTTTCTTAAGAAGGATTGGAGGAAGGAGAAGTTGGACAGGTTTTGTACTGTGTGTAAAACTAGAGGGCATTTAGCTGACCAATGCTTCAAGGTCATTGGTTATCCTGAATGGTATACAGCTTTGAAAGGCAAGAATATTGTAGCTGGACATAATGGTGGACAGAGGCTGAGGATAGCTGCTAATGCTTGTGTGGATAGTGGAAGTCAGTCTTATGCAGATACACCTCTTGATGATGGTGATAGGTATGGTGCTGTTGGTGATAAGAATGGTCAGAACTTGCAGATAGTGCCTGTGGACAGATCCAAGAATGAGCTTGGTGAGGCTGCAGGATGGTCTAATATAAGTTTTGCAGGTATGGTTTCTTATCTACTTAGTTGCACTACTATTAAACAAGATGATAAATATATTTGGATTGTTGATTCTGGTGCAAGCGATCACATGACATTTGATTTTGATATTCTTGAAAATAAAAGAAAATTGGAAAAATGCATTAAGGTTGGACTTCCTGATGGTTCTTGTAAATTGGTAGAATGGATTGGTGAATTGCATATTAGGCCAAATTTTGTTTTAAAGAATGTTATGTATGTAGAAGGTTTTAAACATAATCTTTTATCTGTTGGTAAAATGCTTGAGACTTCTAATGTGCATATTGATTTTACTAAAGATGAATGTGTTTTTCAGGACCATACTAGTCTAGCATTGGCCTTGGGATACAAAGCTAAAGGGTTATATTGTCTGAAAGCTTCTGAGTATGTGAACAGGGCTTCTGCTCATTTATTGGGTACTGCTACTTCTATAGATGATGATAAGAAAAGGCTAATGTTGTTGTTTCTAGTTTGAGTAAAAATAATTTTGATCTTCTTCATGCTAGGTTAGGACATGCTTCTATTTCTAAAATGCATCATATGTTTCATTTTAGAGATAAGAATATAGTTGAGAATAATTGTCATGTTTGTAAGTGTGCAAAATTGCATAAGCTCCCATTTAATAGAAGTTTGAATAAAGCTTTGGAAATTTTTGATCTATTGCACATTGATCTTTGGGGACCATATAGAGTGGTTGCCTTGAATGGAGCAAAATATTTTTTGACTATAGTTGATGATTGCAGTAGGACTACTTGGACTTTTCTTTTAAATAATAAACTGCAAGTTCCAACTACGGTAGCTAATTTTCTTGCTTATGTTGAGACACAATTTAACAAGAAAGTAAAATGTATTAGGTCTGATAATGGAACTGAGATTGTTCAAGAACAATGTACATCTTTGTTCAATAAGAAAGGTATAATACATCAAAAGAGTGTTGTAGGTGTTCCCCAACAAAATGGAAGGGTTGAGAGGAAACATAGGCATCTTTTAGAGGTGTCAAGAGCTTTGAGATTTCATGCCAATCTTCCAAAAAAATTTTGGGGAGATTGTGTGTTAATGGCTACTTATATCATTAATAGGTTACCTACAAAAATATTAAATTGGAAGACTCCATATCAAATATTATTAAATAAGACACCTGTATATGATGATTTAAAGGTGTTTGGTTGTCTTTGTTATGCTTATAATAGTCAAAGGAATAGAGATAAATTTGATTCTAGAGCCAAGAAATGTATATTTCTTGGTTACCCTTATGGTCAAAAAGCTTTTAAACTTTATGATTTAGAGACTTCTAAAATTTTTGTGTCAGGAGATGTAGTATTTCATGAAGAAATATTTCCTTTTGTTGAAAAAGATAGCAGTAATAATGATGTTATTGCACCTATTTTAGTAGGTTTTGGAGTTAAATAAAATGATTTTAATAATTGTCATAATAATGTTCCAGTTCTTAATTCTGATCAAAATTTTGTAACTAGTTCTGATCAAAATGAGGTTTCAATTAATAATACTAATAATGATCAGACTATGTTACAGAATTTTGAGCATGGTTCTGCTCAGATAAGTCACAGTTAAACAATGGCCAATCTGGCAGCTAGATGTGAACAATGCCTTTCTTCATGGGCATTTAGATGAGGAGGTCTACATGATGCCTCCAGCTGGATATACAAAGGCTAGTGCAGGGCAAGTGTGTAAATTAGAAAAGTCACTTTATGGCTTGAAGCAGGCTCCTAGGCAGTGGAACAAGGAGCTTAAAGGTTTCTTGCAAGGGAAAGGTTTTGTTCAATCTAAAATGGATTACTCTTTGTTTACAAGACAGTTGCAAGGAGAGTTCTTAATTGTGATAGTTTATGTTGATGATATTTTGGTGACTGGTACATCAAGAAGCCAAATTGATGATATTAAACAAGATTTGGATACTACTTTTACTATTAAAGACTTGGGTGAACTTCATTACTTTCTTGGAGTTGAAGTAACAAGAACTAAAGCTGGAACTTTCATGAGTCAGAGAAAATATATTAAGGATGTGTTGTTTGATGCTGGTATGGAGAATTCTGATATTGCTGTTGCTCCTCTTCCCTTAGGTCTGAAGTTATCCTTAGATGAAGGGGAGGAAATTGAGAAGCCTGAATTTTATAGAAGAATTGTTGGCAGACTACTATATTTGGGATTTACAAGACCTGATATCTCATATTCAGCACAACATCTAAGCCAATTTATGCAAAAGCCAAGAGCACCCCATCTTAGAGCTGCCATGCATGTGTTAAAATACCTAAAAGGAACATCAGAACTTGGGCTATACTACACTTCAGGATCAAATATGAATATCAGGGCATTTAGTGACTCTGATTGGGGGTCTTGCAAATTCTCAAGCAGATCCTTAAGTTCCTATGCAGTGTTTCTTGGACAGAACTTGATATCATGGAAAACAAAAAAGCAATCAACAGTCAGTAAATTATCCACTGAAGCCGAGTACAGAAGTTTGTCAAGCTCAGCCAGTGAAGTTGCTTGGGTGGCTGCTCTTCTACAAGATCTGCAAGTCCAACCAATTCTGCCCATTTCTATATTTTGTGATAACACTTCAGCCATTCAACTTGCTGAAAATCCAATGTTTCATGACAAAACTAAGCATATTAAAAGAGATATGCATTATGTTAGAGAGCAAATAGAAGATGGGTTTCTCAAAGTTCAATATATACCCACAGAAGAACAGCTTGCTGATATTTTAACCAAAGCTTTACCTTCTTCCCAACATTCTGTTTTGAGCTGCAAGCTTGGACTTAAGACTCCTAGTCCAGCTTGAGGGGAGGGTATTGAGGTTAGTTAGTTAGTTAGCTTGAGTTAGTTAACTTTACTGTAGTTAAAGCAAGTTAGTTTAATTTAATATGGCTATATATATATGTATTCTGCTACTTTCTTATTAGCAATTAGAAGCATATTGCTGCTACTGTAAATCGACTACACTGATAAAATTCTTGATTCTTTCTTCCTCATTTTACAAGATTCTCATCCATCGTTAGCATACAATGCTAAATGGGGGTGTGCAACGATTTAACATCGACTCCGATCCCCCACAACGTTATGCATCAAGGGTGTAACTTGAGACCATAATCTTGTCCTATCACACCTCTTTTGCTAGGCGAGTGAACCAAATTTCATTGTTTGCTTGACCACTTTTACAGATGTAGATGTAATTACAATTTAAACGGAAAACATCTATACTTTAAAGGAAAATCACACAACTCTGACGACTTCAAAATCTGTCTTGGGGCTACTTGTCAATCAAAGACCATGCCCTTATCTTTTAGAAAGAAAAAAACAATCTTTTTTAAACCCTACAAAGCTCTGAAAAGCCTGTATTATTACACCCTTTGGATTTAGCCCCTGAGCGGACTTTCTCGAGGCTGGTATTATTTTTGTTGTGTCTTTTTTATGCTGAATTTGTGGACTCTCGAGTTATTTTATTTTATTTTATTTTTTTAATGTTAGAGCGGTATTTTTGGCCATTCGTCTCCATCATACGACTTCAACGCGTCTGGTATTCTTGTTGGGGGCTCTCAATCAACCAATAACATTGCCCTAGTGCTACGAAATTTTTTGTTTTGGTGCCGGGTTTAGGACAGATGTAAGCGAGGAGGAATTCCCAATTAATCAAAATGATATGTTTAGTAAACATATGAAAGGACATTTTTCTATTTTTGTTAAAAATATATTATCCAAAATTCCAAACACCCCCTATTTAGTTAGTGTTTAGATCCATGCCTCTAAAATTAATCAAAATTACATTAAAATGTCATTGTGAGCTACAAAATTATATCTCACATTGATTAACCTGATATCTCACTCTATAAGCGAGGGCTGTCAACTTCACGAGTTCACGATGCGTTTGTTGTGGAATTTTTTGTCCCAGTTGATAAATATGACAAGTAGAACACTTTGAGAAGCAAAACTCTTCGAAATGTCAAAATGTGCGTTAGCTAGACAGCTAACAAATTTTTTAAATATTGCCATACTATTAATAAATGGATAAGATTGGAACTGCAGTATATTAAGAACAATAGATGGCGGCAATCTAATTACAGATACTTATTTTAAATACCGGCTGGGTGTGTAACTAATTGTGTACTCCAATTATGTTAAATAGATACAAAGTAGTCTCTCCGTAACGAATTAATAGCAACAATCGAACAAGCACAAACTCTTAGTTGAAATAAGGCAATTGTGATATTAAGTGGTATAATAATGATAAAAAATAAGAGAGAAAAGTAGATAAAAAAAGGTGGGGAAAGAAATGTGGGGCCTACTTGTGTTAGTATTGTGTTAATTATTATAAATAAGGGCAATAATGTAGATTTGTTATTTTTTGTTACTAAAAATAGAATAGGATGAAATTAGGAAAAAATGTTGCTAGTATTATGTTACAATCAAAAATAAAAAATGTTGCTAGTAATATTTTACGGAGGGAGTATAAAGTTACCCTAAATATATAAAATATTACACATGATAACTTGTTAAGGTTACTTATTTTTAAATTAAGAGGAGATATAGCTTTAAGTATTTTAAGGTTAATTTTTACTCGTTGTACATTAATTTAGTATACATCCAACCTAGTTACTAATACTGATTATCGAACTTCAACCCAGTTGCTCTTGAGCGCATCTTGCAACAGAAATGTTACAAGTTCGATTTTCACCAGCGCCCTTCCCCCAATAATTGTACGGATAATGTTAGCAAGGTATTTATATGAGATGAGTTGTGCATTAAAACTCAATAAGTTAATAACCCCACACATAAATAAATAAATAAATAAATATATAAATTAGTTAGTACCAGTGGCGGTCCCACGTTAGGACATTGAACATAAGTCACATGATTTATAAATATGTGATATATCTTATAATTCTCACATCTTTTTTGACATATTAATAGCATAAAACAAACATCTCTAAGTCAAATTATTAATATTTGCATTAACTAGAGATGATGATGATCCACCATTATTGAAATACTGTGGCCGTTACCGGTTAATACCATTATTTCACACGAAGTACATATTACTACTAATATATTACTGTTCACAATTTTACATGGCTTTACTGGTTAAGTTAATATATCTTTTATTTGATCATGCATCGGTAAATAGTAGACCACGTTTTACATGGCTATACATACTGTTCACATTTTGTAGTTGCACAATGTTTAATTCACTTGTTAACATTCGTATCTCTAGTTAGGTATTTCCGAAAATTCTTGATATGAAATACAAATTGATTTCACACATTAAACTTCATTTTGGTTAGTAAATTAGAGAAAAAGAAAAAGAATAATTTATCAACTTTGGATTATTGCGTGAAGGTTAACTTTTAGAAGAGTATTTCAACCAAAAACTTAAATTGAGGTCTAGAAATATGTTATATATTCTATCACTCCTCCTTACCTGAAAGGTCATTTGGATTTAAAATGTCATGCAACACGTGGCTCTTTATACCCGGATTGAATTAATCCACGTAGGAAGGAGAGGAAAGAGATATTCAAACCCGTGACATTTGTGTGAAATTAGCTCTGATACTATCTCAATCAAAAGCTTAAGTTGATAGTTGAGGTCCAAGAATATTTTATCGAAATTGTTGAATAATCAAAAGTTGGAAGTATTTTAGCAATTTTTTATTTTAATTTTGCAAATTCATGAACAATTGAGACAATTATATGTAGAAGTTCAAGAATTAATATTAAATAAAATGAAAGATTAAAGAGACACTTCAATATCATTTCCAAAACTTTGAAAGAGAAGATAGCTCCAAACTACTTTTTCCACCCTAAATGTACAAGATATTACCACACAAAAAAAGGGTTTGATCACAACATCAAAGATGAAAGATGAGATGAAATCAAAGGGTGAGGAATCAACGGTTGTGAGCAGTTTGAGAAGGTGTAGTAGGGAGTGAGAAAATGGCAGCAACAGAGTGAGCTAATCCTTTTACAATCCTACCCTTCACTTGTCCTCTCTTTGGGATCGGACGCCCATGGGAATTACTCCTCTGTGACTCACTTCCACTGTTTATCATGCTCCTTCTTACTCCTCCTGCCATCTGATCTTAATTTCCTTTTTTGATCAAATTTTCTGAAAACTGTGATTTATGGTGTTTTATGTTTGAGAAATGAGACTAGAAGTTATGTAATACATAATATGTGTGGTGAGTTGGTTTGAAGAATTGTTGAATTGTTTTAAGCAAATGCAATGGATCTCTTTTGGGTCTGCCACTTTGGTCTTTTATAGGGGGTGGCATTCCATTAATACCCCTTGTATTTTTATTTTTTTGCGGTTTACACCATGCATGTATCTTTTTTTTTCTTCTTTTTTGTTTTTTTCCTGATATGATCTTCAAGTTTAAATTTTGATAGTGTTTGGTATGGTAATTATTAATGAAATGTAAAACATTTTGTTAAAAGTGGAAATAGTAATAATAAATATTACCGCTATATATTATTCATTTGGTTTAAAGTTGTAATGGAAACAAGGAAGGGGATGGAACACTAGTACAAAAAATCAATTTTACTGCAGGGTTTTATGGCTCATTTGCTGCGGATTTAGGCCACCTGCAAATATAGGGGAAGCAAATGAGAATTGTCACGTTTGCTGCAGTTCACAAATGCAGCAAATGAAATGATGTATTTGCTGCATAAGTTTTATATGAATGCAGCAAATAAAATTAATTTTGTTTTAAAAAAAAATACAATTATGGTAAAATAAAAAAAAACAAAGAAATAAATTTAATGTAGAAAGAAATAAAGTAAATAAATAACTATCATAAATTAGTAAAAAGATAATTTTATTAATAATTTTGATGAAATTATACAAAGAATTCAAAATTTAAAAAATGAAATATATACAAGAATTCAACAAAAGAAATGAAATTTATAAAAGAAATCAAAAAAAAAAAAAAAAACTGAAATTTAATCAACAAAATTGTACAAATGAATTGCCGCCCCCGAGACACAACATCTTCTCACCGCTGCTCAACACTACCGCTCGAAGCCGTCGCCAAACACTGTCGATCGAAGCCGCCCCTGCTCACACTGCCTCCGCCACTCGCCAACGGCGCTGCTCAACGCCACTTTTCCCGTCGCCACCTGCGTAGCACGACGCCGCCACTCCACCGCCGCTGCTTCGGCGCATGTCCACATCAAAAATCAACATAAAACCACAAAATTACAATTAAATTAGAGCAAATTCAAAAAAATCAACAAAAATGAAAAGAAAAACCTAAAAAATTAATGAAACCTAGATCAACAAAGATAAAACGACCCAAAAACCTAAAAACTATATCATATACCACCGATATGAGCAGCCACAATTCGATGATCATCTAGTTACCTGCATATTTCCAATAAGAAATGTAAACATACAGAACCAGCCCAGCAATACAAATGAAGATCGCAAATAATTTCCCTCCAATGAAAGTACTGGTTTTGAGATTTACTCTTCTGAGCAAACACACTTCTTAACCCATTATGGTTCCCCCATTCACATCCCTGATCTTTGTCTAAACTCACCGAAAATGACGGGTCACATGCTTCTGTATTAATGCCATGACTATTGAAAAGCTTAGCCAAATTTGGATATGAAACCTGCCAGTAAACATAATAACTTCTTAGTAAGGACAGGAATTTCACGAAAAACATGGTTACCTAGCGTTCAATAAAAACTAAACACACAAGATGAATTCATTAGTCATTGCTACTAATGACTGTGAATTTCGAGATTAACTTGATGCTAGTTAACTTTGTGTTACATTGTTGACATAGTTCATGTAGCAAGAGAGAAAGACCTTTTAGGGCCTCTAGGATGAGTTTACTACACTCGTTCAACAAGCCTGAACCTTGTGTTCTTGCTAGGGGGCCATAATTTAATTGAGAACAGACAACGTTCAGAATTCTCTTGCATAGCATCTATTTCACAAACATGCCAATATAAAAGATTTAGTATGGGAAAAATTCTCCAATACTAATATCACCCAAGGAAAAAGACCAAATCAAATCTCCAAAGACAAAAACTCATGCTATTCCAACTTTATATTCAAAGCATCAAGCATATATGAAAAAAAGTTATTATAATAAAGGTAAGTAATTCAAAGATGCTTATAAAATTAAAAGCACGATTATAACCTTCATTTACATTGGTTAACCGATATGCAACATTGAAATCCTATTTTCAGTGAGGCACGTCACTAACAATGATCATGCCTAAACATCAGCCAAAGCAATTACAAAATTCAGACATGTGAAGATATTATAACTTATCTAATGACCTCTACACTCTTTGCAATCAAGAGCCACTAGATCAATGCTTTTTATATTATCCATAATCTGAAAGGTGTATTGAATTCGTGCATCAAAATATAAGTATAATAATCCCTAATGTAAACTAATTTTTGTCTAGATATCTAGCAACTGTAGGTATTAGTATCATTAGCACGCTGAACCGCAAACCAGTTCACACACTAAAAGAAATAAATTATATAAAAGCAATGCACTAACCTTGAAGTAATTGACCAATGAAATTATAAACACAGTATGTAGAAATCATCTTTCATTAGAACCATGACATCATTAGACACTTAATTAGAGAAGTAGACAAAGAACAACACAACAACAAATTCACTCAACCATGAATTAGAGAAATTCAGAAGAAATTTGCAAATTAGGTAATTCTAGATGGTTATTAGAGAAATTGAGGGTTTTTAATTGAGTTTGTATGGCCTTGAGTATGCCATAGCAGCTCTCAGCCACCACGAACAGAGCAGCCAGACCTGGTACACAGCTCACAGCCAGCCTTGCTACAGCCAGCTCGCAGCCAGCCCTGCTACTGTCAGCACACATCACCCCCAACACCTCTAGAAGCAACGAAACATCCAGCAACCCCCAGCAGCCCACTCAATTTCAGAAGAAAAAAATTACCCTAAACTCAGAATCTAAACAATACGAATCCACCCTTCTCCCTGACTTTCTAAGCATTGTATTTCCTATCAATAAGAAGAGAAAGCTTAAGGAAGAGGAGAAACTTACAGCCTTAGATCTGAAGCCACGAGCATTTCCCAGCGAAGTGAGCAGGTTTATGGCGAATTGCGAACGAAATCGCGAAAACCTAGGTTCCAATAGCTGCACCTCGAGCATCCACGGCAGTCGACCTCTCGACCACCACCAGTAGATCGCGAATTGCAAACAAAATCGCGAAACCCTAGGTTCCAACAAACAACTTGCCATGGTAGGGGAAGAGTAGATCACCTATCTCCCTCCTCCTCTTTAACTTTCTTTCTCAGAATTGGGGATTTTGGTATATGAGTGTATGTTTTGGAACTTCAATTCGTATACTATATTTTTTTATCTTTGGTTTTGAATTTTTTTTTGGTATATATGTAAGGTGTCCAATGCTTTATTACAAGTGACGCTATATCTCCATAAAAATTTTAATTTTAATAAAATAAATTAGTACACATAACTTTAAAATAACATAAATTTATAAAAATTTGTTTTATAATTATTTTAAATAATTAATTTATATATAAATAATGGTAATTGTAATAACAATAATTAAAAAAGGCACTTAAAAAAAGAAAAAATTAATACACCATGGCCGCAAAGCAATCCGCTAACGCATTAGTTCCGTTACCGCATCACTGCGACCGTTTCTGCGATCACGACCGAAACCGCATTTTCGAGCCTGACCACGACCACAACAACCACCCCAAAACCACCTCGAAAACCCCCACTGAAATTGACTCAAAATCCCGTAAAACTCGACGGAGGAGAGATGAGGATGGAGGAAGGAAAGAGAAGGATGAGGGGAGAAAGAGATAAATATGATGGAAGCGGCGGATGAGGAGGAAAGTGTAGTTGAAACAGAGGAGGGTGAAAGATTAGGGTTGTGAGGGTGAGAGCGAGATAAAGAGATGAGGGTAAAAGATTACAGATAGAATTATACTTCTAAGAAAACAGTTTTTTCTTTAAAATCAAAAAAAGAAAATGTTTTTTGTCCAATAAATGTTCAAGAGTTGGGTTGGGTGCGACAAAATAATTAAAGGTATATGAGAAAAAAATGGAAAACCATTCAAAATAAAAGGAAAAATGAATTTGTTTTTTTTAAAAAAAACTTAGTTGAATTTGCGGCAGTTGTAATATGGTTATGCAACAAAAGAGATTAGATTGTTATTTGCGGGGGTCTTTATTACAGATTGCAACAAATATAAACATAATAATATATTAAATCTCAAATGTATTATTATTTGCTGCATATGCTTAAATCCGCCGCAAATGAAGTGCAGCAAAATTTTATTTTTCTACTAGTGGAAAGAGGCCAAGGTTTGTTACTACAAGTTTCACAGGGGAAATAAATTGGAGGATTATATTAACCCCTGAAAACTGTAAATGTTACTCGTAATCTTTACCAAACAACTTGAAAAATAAACACTCCCGTTGAACTTGTTTCTAATTCCTAAAATTTCTATGCCAAACATACCTTTAATGCTTAATTAATTGCTTATATAGGATCTTTTAAAGAAGTAGGCTGCTAAAGCCGGGTTTTTTTTTTACTTCTTTTGAACATGCTATTTATTTAATAATTCCTTATGAGTTTAGAATTTATAGCTTAATTCACTTCATTTCAGATTAATTCATTTTAAAAGAACAAAGCCTAACTATATAATAAGGTAGAGTTTGTTTGTTTGATATCAACTACTCCATTTGATTATAATAATAATGAATCATATATTATCTTTATAATTTCCCCTTATTATTGTTTTACTAATTAACACTTGGATTTGATATGTAGGGTTAAGATGCAAATCTGGTAGATTTTCTTTTTTTTTTTTTTAAAAAAAAAAACCTACCAGTTCATAGATCGAATGAGTACAATTCAAAGGGCATATGTTTTTTTCCATTTTATTTTTCTTAAGAGATAAAAAAAATAAGTCCGAATAAGATCTAATAATAATTGTTCTGATTCTCATTATCTTTTCCTTAATTTTCATAAGGATGCACTTGATTCGCTTATTCACTTAGACTAATTGGTTTTTTTTTTCCTTATCAAAACAAATATTAGATTTTTTTTAAAAATTAAATGCATCAATACTAAAATAATTATTATAGGTAAACTAAAATAAGTTTTAATTTATCACGCCATAAAGATTAACTAATATTAATATAGTACCTTCAAATAAACAAAAAAAATAAATAAATAAAAGAATGAATTCATAAAGTAATCAGTCATCCTCTCTCAAACTCTATATATATATATTATTGTGAAGAGATGGAATATATATATAGAATACTATGTAGCCATCTAATCAGCATACTTATCCAGAACTACTGAGTCCTTAAATAAGATTAGTACGTGACCCAATTCAAGAATCATTAAAGGACTTGCTTTAGTTAAAGTTCTTTCTTTTCACTAATTAAATTTAATCAAATAATTATGCAACTTGCAGTATAGATCACGTGGAATAATATATCTCCACGTACAAGATGTATTAATGAATTATTATTATTTAAAATGCAGCATCCAGGCCAGGTTTTGTCTTTATAAAATAGTGCAAAAAATTTGGTGCAAAGAATCAACTTTATATTTATTTTTTAATTATTTGTTTTGGTTCCATAATTGTTTGATGAAGTGGAATCCAAGTTTTGATTTCTGGTTGGCTTTTTTGTACATTTGTTTTTTTAAAAAAAAATATCTGTCATTATCATTTTTATGGAAATTATGGTTGAAGTCTTGGGTTATACAAGTGTCAAAGTGAAATAAGTTCAGATGCATGCATAGGTAGACAATATCTGAAGATAAATTGACTACTATTTTTTTTAAGGATAAAAGTAGGCTAAAACATATGAATTAGATTTCGTTTAAATTAGTTAAATAGAGATAAACTGAACTGAAATGAACTGAACTGAACTTAATGAAGGTGTATTAATTGAACTGAACTGAACTGAATTGAATTGAAGTAAATTTAATATGAATAAACAAGCCCTTACACAGTTACACCTTAGCCAAAAATATAAGAATAATAAAATGACTCTATACAACATTACAACCCATGCGAGTTAGGATCCTCTCTATTTTTTAGGGGAAATGGAGAGTCTATTTCCTTAATCAATGCATGGTTGGAGATTGCATTAACGGAAAAAATAGGAGAATTTTTAGATTTTTTATAATTATTTTAAATTAGGTATCATCATCTAAAGTAAAAAATAAAGAGAAAATATAGAGAGGATCCTAATTCATTGTGGATTGTTTGTGATGCTAGAGTCGAGTTAAATTATTGAGTTACTTGAGTCAAATTTCAATTTCTTTGCCTTTTTTTAAAAAAATTATTGGAGTCTGTGAAATGTGAACATGGAATATTTTAGTACGAAGTTGTTGGGTGATAATATAGTGTACTTGACCCATATCTTTAACGAAGAAAAGCTTCAATGGTCAATAGTCGGTCTTAATTATTTGACCTTTTACCAGACGGTTTCCCACTGCTTTAACTCAAATTAATTATGTTCATGTTACCACACTATAAGTGTTTAGCTCAGAGAGAGTGAGGGATAATTCAGTTGGTAAAAGTTTTTATCCCGATTTCAGGAGATTTGGGATCGATCACATCATTGTCTTGTGGCTCTCAATACACCAAAAAAAAAAAAATAATAAATAAAGTGTTTAGCTCAGAAATTAAATTAGCATCGTAGCTAGAGGTGGAATTCGGGTTGTACGGGTATCGGGTCGGGTCAATTTGGGTATGGGTCGAGTCAATTTCGAGTTAAAGGTTTTTGGGATTTGGGTCGCGTTAGATTCGGATTTTCTCCAAATACATTTAAAAGGCATAATAATTAGTATTACGCACTTAAATGGTTGAGTAATTCGAGTCGGGTCAAATTTGGGTCATAATATCAACTGAATTCGATTAGGTTTCGCGTTTTCGATCGGATAATCGGGTATGTATCACTGTCTTTAATGTAATTACATTCTTGGCTCAATAAATTTTTTTTTTTTTTATCATTTAAAAAAAAATTAGGATTGGCTCTAGTTGGACCAAATATAGAATTGGTGTACACTACTACACTAATTTAACGAGGTGCAACTCAGAACACAAACTAATGATGTGTAACAAACAATATGGAACATGTTACTATACAATGTCCGCATTATACCGGTACACCGGCATGACCATACCCATTTGAAGCACTCCTAAGCTGCCGGAGTAGTGAGACATCGTCATATCCCAAGACGGCATCTAAAGACCAAGAGAACTTAGAACCTCTGCCGGGGTAGGGAGAATATCAACTTACCCGAAAACGGCGGAGGCCTGGTCCCAACTTCCACGTGGCACCATCCAAGGCACCACTTGAGCACTTGGACCCACATCCTAACAAACTAACTAACTTGTTTGAGGAGAAGTGTACACGTGGCGGCCATCCAGGCCCTCACTCAAGATTGTAACTAACTAAGATTCGTAGGTTGACATCAGCAAACCTGGGGGTGACACGTGTACCTTTGGTACCGCCAGCCACCAAAACTCACCTCTATAAATAGAGGATGAGCACACCACATTAAATGTACATTCTAATTCTCCTACATTCTTCTACTCTCTCTCTCTTTGGATCGAATCCCGTTGCTGACTTAAGCATCGGAAGGTCTTTCTCCGGAAACCACCCCGGTTAGCTCACCGTGTTCCCTGTGTTCAGGAACCACCACGAAGACCACCTTGAGGAAGTTGCTCCTTCGATCAGGCTAAAAAAGGGCAGAACAATTGGCGCCATCTGTGGGGAATTTACAAAAAGCTCATCCTAAAACAAAAAAAAAAAACCCGTTCAAGCTTCGAAAATGGAACAACAACCACCTCAACAACCGCGGAAACAACCACAACAATCATAAAAACAACCTCCTCAATAGCCACCCCAACAACAACCACCCACCTCAACACCCAAGAAACCATCCGTCTCTGTCCACAATGACATGTGAACAAACTCGAACAAATCCCAAACTCATGAAGAAACCCATTATCCATGGAGAATCCTCAAAACAACCCTCCAAAACACCTGTACTGGAGGCACTTCAACAACAATTCACTCCTGAGCAGCTGGCCAGTGCAGCAGCCATCTTGTCTGCGCTGGCAAGAGCCACCCCAGCTCAAAACCACAGACCCACAGGAGAAGGGTACTATAAAGTCCAATAAGGCCGCTGCTGCACACACACCACCACCATCATCACCACCGCGTTCTCCAATTAAGAGCATGCAGCCCCTAACCTCAGCCAATGAAGTTCAGGAGGAAGATGATGAAGGGGAGGACGTTGAGTCCAACCCCATAATGCCAGAGGGCCAGCCCATCCACCAACCCCAACCTCAGCCCAATAATGTCCAGTTCCAAATAACAGATTTTGAGCCCCGACGGATACCTGTTAATGTATGGCAACGTACCGGCGGAGGGTCCCCAAGAACTACTGCCGGCCCAGCACACCGTGCTGGCAGAATAACTCCGCAGGGTTCCCCCTTTTTTCAGCATATATAGGATGAGGATATGCCCCTGATCAAGATGCCCATGTGCCGTTATGATGGCACGACGGATCCGGAAGACCATATTTCTGCTTATGAATGGCATATGCAGCTCTACACCACAGTAGAGTCAGCATGGTGCAAAGCTTTCTAGTTGACTTTAACTGGCGTGGCTCAAATCTGGTTTAAATCTATACCAACGTCCACGGTGGCAACCTGGGAGAGGTTGTCCTTGAGGGTTTTAAGCCATTTTATGAGTAACAAAAAGAGGGAACGAATGACTAGGAACTTTTAGGCATGAAGCAAAGGGAGAATGAAAACCTTCAGGCTTTCATTACGCGTTTTAACGCTGAGGCAGTTACCATTCCTAATATGCAACAGGAGGTCACCGTCTTAGCTCTGATGACAGGGTTGAAGGATGGGCCATTCCGGCAGAATCTGGGCAGGAAGAATTACAGAACACTAGCGGAGGTTTTGAGTAAAGCTAATGAATACATTCCAGCTGAGGAATTTAGCAAGATGGGAAGCGGAGCTGCAAATGATGGCAGCTCCGACAAGGAGAAAAAGAAGTTTGTAAAAAGGGATTTCAAGAGAGAACTCCCTGTAGAGAACAAGGAATACTACACGCGGTCTTCCGCGAAGAAGGAGGTAGCGGTAGCTGAAAAGTGGCCCAAAACGGAGCGGTACGGCAGTTACACAGAGCTGACCGTTACTAGGGCCAGAATCTATGAGATGCACAAGCACGAGGATACTTGGCGGAGGCCGAAAAAAATGCATGCCCCCAATAGAGATAAAAGCAAGTGGTGTGAGTTCCACGAGGACTACGGCCACACCACAAAGGAATGCCAACACTTGAAGGATGACATCGAAGATCAAGTGCGCAGGGGGTACTTTACGAAGTATAAGAGAAAGGCAGAAGTGACGTTCAAAAAGCCACGGGGTGGCGGAGGAAATTGGAAGGGAAAAGAAAAGCAACACAAGAATGAAATATTGGTGATAACTGGCGGATCAGTGCATGGCGGTACCACCAGTGGGGCTAAGGCAAGCTTGAAAGAAATCAGACATCAAGTCAACTACAACAGTCAACGGCACTGGCCGGCACCGCCAGAAATTCTTGAAATATCCTTCACAGCGGAGGATGCTAGGGGAGTTATCTACCCTCATGATGACCCCTTAGTCATCTCCTTCACCATTGCTAACAGCCTATTTCACCGCATTCTAGTCGACGGTAGATCCTCTGTTAACATCCTCTTCAGGGAAGACTTCAACAAAATAGGTCTGAATGTTAAGCATCTCAAGCCTGTCCACTATTCAATAAGTGGTTTCACTGGGGTGAGGGTGACGCCAGATGGCATCATCAAGCTGCCAGTCCAGCTGGGAGAGGGGCGGCAAACTAGGAGAGTTATGGTGGACTTCCTAGTGATGAACGTACCGGCAGCCTATAATGCCATCATGGGCCGGCCACTGATTGGGGATATCCAGGCTATTCCATTAACCTATCGCTTAACTGTGATGTATGTTGCTGATGAAGGAAAGTCAACGAAAATCAAGGGGAGCCAAGAAGAGGCCAGATCTTGCTATGTGGCGGTCATGAAGCCCCCACCTCCCCCACCCATCACAGATAAGAAAAGAAAGAGGGAAGCCTAAATTGATCCCATACCTCTGGAGGACTTACTGCAGCCAGGGTATGACGAGAGGCCCAAGCCTGAAGAGGAGACAGAGGAAGTTCAACTGGCGGATGATGATGTCACCAGAAATGTGAAGATTGGGAAAAAGCTGCCCTCAGAGATGAAGGTCAACCTAGTAAGTCTATTACAGAAAAATGCTGATGTATTTGCTTTTGCTGCGGATGAGACGCCTGGCATCCATCCTAATGTTATAGAACACAGACTTAATGTAATAGATGGAACTAGGCCTGTAAAGCAGAAGAAGCGAGCTTTCTCTGCTGAAAAGAATGATGCAATTAAATTTGAAATAAACAAACTTTTATCAGTGGGGTTCATTGAGCCCTGTGACTATCTTGAATGGCTTGCTAACGTAGTAATGGTTAAAAAGGTAACGGACAATGGCGGATGTGTGTTGACTTCACAGACCTCAATCGTCATTGCCTAAAAGACTTCTATCCACTCCCTAGGATAGATCAATTGGTAAATCTACCGCCAACTATGCTTTACTAAGTTTCATGGAAACCTTTTTTGGATATCACCAAATAAGCTTATGTGAGTCTGACAGACCAAAAACAACATTTATTATAGATGCTTACGTGTACAAATATAAGGCAATGCCCTTTGGTTTGAAAAATGCATGAGCCGCCTATCAAAAGTTGGTGGACAAGGTTAGTTTTTGAAAATCAAAAGGGTCGTAATGTGGAATTTTATGTCGATGACACCATTGTTAAGAGCAGAACAGAGTTAGATCATCTTCCGAATCTGGGAGAAACTTTCTAGACCCTCTGGTCTTACCAAATGAAACTTAACCCTAAAAAATATATGTTTGGGGTTAAGTCATGAAAATTCCTGGGATTCATGGTCTCTGAAAGAGGAATCTATGCTAACCCTGACAAGGTCAAGGCAGTATGTGAGATACCAAAGCCAAGGAAAATAAAAGATGTACAAAAGCTGACAGGGAGGATGGCATCCCTAACAAGGTTTATAGCAAAGTCTGCATCTCAAGTACTCCCATTCTTTAAAGTACTAAGACCCAATAAAAAGTTTGAATGGGGCGACGAGCAGAACACGACATTCCGGCAGGTCAAAGAGCACTTACAGAAGTTACCAACAATGACACGGCCGGAGGTTGGGGAAACCCTGCAGTTGTACATATTAGCTTCTTACACTACAGTAGTAACGACATTGTTAGTAGAACGTGAAAAGCAGCAGTTGCCGGTCTAATTTGTCAGTCATGTGCTAATAGGGTGGAGACACGTTATCCATCCATTGAAAAGCTGGCCTTGGCTATAATGGTGGCAGCACGTAAACTCCGCCCATACTTTGACACCCACCCAGTGGTCATCCTCACAAATCAACCTCTAGAAAAGACCTTCCAGAAGTGGAAAGCCTCTGGCAGAATGATGAATTGGGGTAGTAGAAACGGATGGGTCATCCACTGAAGAATTGCCACAATGGGTAGTAGAAACGGATGGGTCATCGTGCCAGACTAGGTCAGGGGTCGGCGTCATGATCACAAGCCCTGACGGTACCCACCATAGGTAAGCCCTCCGTTTTGAGTTCAAAGCTACAAATAATGAAGCTGAATATGAAGCTGCCATCGCTGGCATACATTTGTGTATAGCAGCTGGGGCAGAGAGTGTCAAACTCATCACATATTCTCAGCTGGTGGAAAACCAAATAGATGGGTCGTCAGAGGCTCAGGATCCTGCCATTGTCCAATTCCAGGACGAACTCAAGCAGATGGAGTCTCAACTGTTTGCCTTGAGCATTAAACTACTCCCAAGGACTGAAATTACACATGCAGATGCCCTATCTAAGTTGGCTAGCTCCCCCATATCCAACTTAGGAGGTAACACCATGATCGAGGTCCGGCAGACTCGGGCCATAGTAGCCAAGGAAGTTGCTACTAATCAGGTCTCAGGAAAAGAATGGTATAATAACATTGAAAATTTCAAGGAAAATGGAGTTGAACCAACCGAAAAGGCGGAGGCCATCAAGGTCAGACGACAGGCACCTATGAGTCCGTCAAGGTGATGGAGGAAATCCACGAAGGTATATGCGGCAACCACATTGGAGGTAAAGCTCTGGCCTTGAAACCCATCCGTGCTGGTTACTACTGGCCTACTATGATGTAAGACTCGCAAGAGTATGTAAAGAAATGCGAAAAATGCCAGAAGTTTGCACCAATGATTAACACACTGCCAAATGACTTGCAGCCTATCCTCAATCCAATTCCCTTTGCACAGTTGCGCATGGACATCTTGGGACCTTTCACCACAGGAAAAGGGGGAAGAAAGTTTCTAATAGTGGCCATTGACTTTTTCACCAAATGGATAGAGGCCATCCCGACTGCAAGCATCACGGCGACCTAAGTAAAAAAGTTCATCTGGGAGCAAGTAATTACGAGGTTTGGCCTACCGCATGCCATGGTGTTTGACCACGACACGCAATTTGACTGCAAGCCTCTGCAAGCATTTTTTGAGCCATTCAAAATAAAGATGACATACTCTTCAGTATCTCATCCACAAAGTAATGGCCAGGCGGAGGCCGCCAACAAGCAGATATTAAATGCACTTAAGAAAAAGCTTGATGATCTTAAAGGAAAATGGGCTGAATTGGTCCCGGAAGTCCTATGGGCCAACAGGACGACAGAAAAGGAGGCCACTGGAGATTCCCCTTGTTGCCTCACCTATGGTCATGAGGCCGTCCTACTAGTTGAAGTAGGTCTGCCATCCTTTCGGGTGCAAACCTATGATCCGGAGAATAACGACACACCTCCTCCGCGAAGACCTTGACCTTCTCGAGGAAGTAAGAGTCATAGCAGAGCTGAGGCAAGCTTCATATAAAGATCAAATCTGTCGTGCCTACAACAAAAAAGTCCAGCATCGACCTATGGATGTCGGAGACTTAATTTTACAACGGAAAGATGCCACTGGCAAGCAAAATCGTGAAGGTAAGATGTCAACCAACTGGTCGGGAAGGTCCATATCGCATCACAAAGAAATTAGTCCCTGGAGCCTATAGGCTGGCGGACATGAATGGTAAAGAGTTGCAGAACACTTAGAATGCAAAATCTCTAAAGAAATACTATAAATAGCAATGCGTATATCTCTATAAAATTGTAACTTTTTGCATTTATATATAATAGACTATGATGGTTAGCTACGAATGCTAAGGTGAAAACCACTGTTACCCTAAGAGTCTAAATTTGTAAACACAAGCTGTCAAGGTTAGCTACTATTTGTAGCTAAGGCGAAGGCCACCGCCCTAATTGCTCATAAATTAATAAAAGGTATCGAGCCAAGTGTTTGCGTTTGCAATCTAATTGTATTATTTATTTCATTGCATTTTACTTTCATGATAAGAGCTCACAACACCACTATCTAAAAGATAAGGGTCTGTGAAGCTGCTATCTTAAAAGTGATAAGATCTCGCAGCATTGTTATCTAAAAGATAAGGGTCTGTGAAGCTTCTATCTTAAAAGTGATAAGAGCTTGCAGCACCGCTATCTAAAAGATAAAGGTCTGTGAAGTTGCTATCTTAAAAGTGATAAGAGCTCGCAACACCGCTATCTAAAAGGTAAGGGTTTGTGACGCTGCTTTCTTACGAACGATAAGAGTTCATAGAACTGCTTCCTCGACGGAGGAAAGAGTTCTATGCAACTGTTATCTTATAAATGATAAGAGTTCATAGAGCTGCTGCCCCGAATGGGACAAGAGCTCTATGCAACTGCTATCTTATGAATGATAAGAGTTCATAAAGATGTTGCCTCGAGGGGGCAAGAGCTCTATGCAAGTGCTATCTTATGAATGATAAGAGGTTGTAGAGCTGCTGCCTTGAGGGGGGCAAAAGCTCTATGCAACCGCTATCTTTAAAGTGATAAGAGCTCACGGAACTGCTGCCTAGAGAAAGGTAAGAGTTCTATGAAGCTGCTATCCTACAATTTGTTAACCTACTGCTATCTCATGATAAGCATTAATAGAGACGTCGTCTACAAACTCAGACGCCATCATTGCAAAAAACAAAAAAAAGTAGTGCAAATTGAAATACTCAAAATAAATGACAAGGATGCTTTCAAAAAATATCTTGTATTATATTCAAATGAGGCCGGTATTGACCGGCGGCATTTTACAATCCCACTACTTAGCTAGTACAAAAGCAAGTACTACAAAACACTACAGCTACCATTACAAGTAGCCTAGTCTATAAAACAATTCTACAAGTTGTACAAAAAAAAAGAGAAAAGAGGCTGCCAACCAGCAAAGAGGTAATGCGAACGCTGCTGCTAGATCAGTAGAAGTAACCGTTTATGATTACTTTGTCAATAATAGCAACATAGAATTGCAGTACTCAGCTGATCTGCCATACATCAATGTTGGCAAGCCTAAGCAACCAATACGCCTTAAAAACGGTGGCATGCAGCAGAAGTTTACTTTGAAGCAAAGAGGCAGCCGGAGGTAGAACAGGCAAGATAATCATTGAGATTGCCCTGGTGGTTGGGAGGCATCAGCTTCAGGTTTTGGCACTGGTGGAGGCATGATGGGGATCCCGGTGCGCCGGGGAGAGTAGTTCCCAATATGTTCGACGGGGAAGGCATCTAAGTCATTCAAGGGCTACATCCCTACGCAATTGTTGAACGTAGTTTTAACGGCGTTCCAGTCAAAGTCTGGGTCAGCAGATAGCACACACCTCATAGCAGCCATCCATCCCCCATCGAATCGATCAGTACAAAACTGGTGGAGCTCGACCAAAGAAATATAATTTTGAACATCTTCGCGGTTTGAAGACTCCGCCTTCTCCTCAGCTGCCTTAGCTCGAGTTTCAGCTGCTTGAGCCCGGGACTTAGCCGCTAGCACGCGACTGTCCAGTAGTCTTAGAGCATTATCCTTCTGGGTACTTTGAGCCAAGACGCCATCAAAGTCCCTTTCGAGGTCTCTGATGATGGCGTCTTGGTCATCCAGCTCATGACTTACCCGGCCTATCTCCTGGACATACTCTCCGACTCTGGTGCTGAAGGCCTTAATCAACCCATCGTCTGTCAGACACTTGGCCTGGTACTTGACGTTCTCCTCCTTCACCTTCTTTAGCTCCTCTTCCAGAGCCTTTTTGGCAGTCTCCGCCTCCGTTTTGGCTTCCTCCGCAGCCTTTTGCTCTGCCTTTGCAGCCTTTTTTGCTGTCTCTACAGCCTTCTGCGCGGCCTCCTTTGCTTTAGTAAGCTCCAGCCCCTCACGGGTCAGAGTTTCGTTTTGTTTCAGCAAAGGATGGACTACCTCATAGCAGCGGTCCAACTCATTATGGAGGCTCCAATAGGCCGTCGTCAACTCCATAACGGAGTTGGCACCTGAAAGCATGGGAAAGCATGTTAGCAGACAAGATGATAATAAAAAAATATAATAACACAAACAAATAAAGTACTCCCTCCGTAACATAGAGATTTCAACAATTATTTTTTTCACGCATTTTGAGGAAGCGATTTGAGGGTGTAAATGACCAAATTAATCAAAATAATTTTCATATTAGTAACTTATAATTACATTCTTGCTTGTATTAAAACCATTTTGATTAATTTCGTAGTTTAGACCTTTAAATCGCTTCCTCAAAATGCGTGAAAAAACAATTGTTGAAATCTTTATGTTACGGAGGGAGTACAAAGATACTTACGCAGGTAAGGTCATGGCACAATGCTGGGCCAGGGTTCGTCCAGACGCCACGACTGCACTCAGCTGGAAATGTTTGACGCCATGCAGCAAGCGATAACCTAGGTCCGCCATCAGGGACTTGTTTTCCCTCACATCTATTGTCGGGCGGAACTCCTCCCCTGAACCATATACAGGAGGAAGGCGCTCTGCTGGCATCCTCTGGTGCTGTTCCCCCAGCCGCCCGGGCTGTACATGGACGTTGGGGGGAAGATTGAACTTTAAGGACCCAACACGCCCTTCCGGGTCCAGGCTCAGCACACCCCCGACATCGTGGCGGGGCAACCCAACACTGGTCTTTGTATACCCCTGCCATAGGAAAAAGAAAAATAAGTGAAGGTAAGGTTAGTGCATAACAATAAGAAAGTAAGAGTGCAACCAAACCCAGAACATACCGTTACAGGGTTTGCAAGGCGTACCTTTTCTTGATGACGACGCATTTTTGTGTCGTTGGCTTCTATGGCTACCGCCTTCTCTTGGCGACAGAGGCGCTTCCTCTCCTCCACTCCGGCAAGTAAGCTTTTCAATGCTTCCGGATCTAGTGGAGGAGTTTGCCCCTCTTGTTTTTCTTTCCCTTTGTTGGTGAGCATTAGACTATGGCTCACTACCCTTTCTCGGATGTTGACCTCAGGCTCGGTCAACGTCAGGTCAATCATGTTGGCGAACCCACCATCTACCGCAGGAGACGGTGGGACGACAACGACTTCTTTACTTCCTCCGGCCTCAGACACCAGGAATATTTCATCTGTTGAAACCCCGACCTCCAAAATTGGGGCACCTCCATCTCCACCTAATGACGGAGGGACGTCCTCCACCATCACATAGGCCACGTCAGCCATGACCTCTGACACCACAACGTCACCGTCACCCTTTGCATGGGTTGATGGTGCCTTATCCTCCTCCCAACTCCCCCTCTAGAGTTCGGACGGCAACCGCCCAGTCTTCTGTTGTCATCTTCCTTTGAGCCTTGGAAGATTTTGGAGGGGACACCTCCCTTTCCTTCCTCTTTTCTCGTGATGACGACCAGTTATGGTCGTCGTCAACCCACCTCTTCTTGAGGGTACCCCTCCGGCGGAAGGTTCCCTAATCACAATGCCGGTAGTAGGCGCGTTAGACCTTCCACCGCGAACGGAGCTTCCAGTACTCCGCCCACCCCTCCTGGGAGCAACCGTCTTGCTCCCCTCCTTCGTGGCCGGAGCCGCCTTCCTCCCCTTAGTGACCGGAGCCACCTTTTTACACTTGACAGCCTCAGCCGCCTCCTCCGACACGGTCTCCTCTTCTATTATTTGGGCAACTTCAACTGGCGTCTTTAGCTCGTCCATATCCAACTCTGCACAAAAATTGAAAAGACAGAAAGTGGTCAGCTAAAAAAAAAAGAAGAAAGAGAGGGGGGAGGGCAGACAAAAAAAAGCAATAAATGCAGCGTGGAAGTAGTGCAAGTATTCTTGCGGAATTGGATTATAACCCAACAATATTACCCTTCCCTTCCATGTACCACCGCCTGCATAGGCCTACAAAGGCTATGGAAACATTGTTCCCTATAATATAATCCATACTGGGCAGCCAAAACCGTGCGCCCCCAGCGTTGCCAGCACGGAAGAACTCCACCATCCTCTACTCCTCCGATGTGAGTGGGCGTGGGCGGAGATGTTCCATCCTACCTTGAGGATGGGAGAAGCAGCGGTAAAAGAACATTTTTGTTTTCTTCGGCGGCTTTATCCATAACCACTTGCCTACCCATTCCTTTAGCCCACTCTTTTTGGGTAGGGCAAAGCAGTTGCCGCCGATGGAGTATAGCACATACCAGCCCTCCAGCGAGCTGTTCTTCTTCACCCTTATCATCTCCCGGATGACGTCTAAAGATAACGTCATCCCTAGATACAGGCTCACCCAAAAGACGGAGAGCAGACCACGAAGGGACAAGGGCATCAGCTGGGCAACGATCACGTTAAAATGCCCCAAAACAGAAATCATTGTTGGGTCTATGGGCAGTCTCAATCCCATCTCAAAAATCCTTGTGTATACCCCGAAGTGCCCATCCGGGCGCTTAGCAATCACTTCGTCCGCAGCTGGAGCTTTGACAGCCCAATTATCAGGGATCACATACTCATCCCTGAATTCTTTTTCCCACCCCTCCGCCGACATTTCCGTGATCCATTTTGAGTATGGCACCACGACAGAGGGGCACTTAGGGCCAATGTTTTGTTGAACGAAAAAGTCTGACGGGGGATAATGCCGTTCGACATCTTCAACAAACCACTGTCTTCTACCGGCTTTCCATGCTAGTTCAGGATCTTGTCTCTTTTTCCTACCTGCAACACAGCAGTATGAAGCAAGCAAGGTAAAATTAATCTTTTTAAACACAAAAGAGTTACCTAAAGTGGGCTGCCCACTAGAAGTTTCCCATCCCCATCTGACTCTCTTGAAAGCAGCAAAAGGGTTGGGGCGTCCCGGATCGTAGTTTGAGCCATAGTGGTCAAATTCCTTGTAATAAGACAAAGAATAAAACCACTATTTCTCTGCTACGAGGGAGGGAAGCCGCCGCTCCCCCCGCTGCAAACGGCGGAGGGCTACCACATCCTTTTGCTGCTCAAAGTTGATGTCAGAGAGCTGCTTACTCCAGTTACGAGCCCCCTCCCTGTTATCCGCCGTACGACCTACTAGGACATAGTCTAGCAGCCGCCTACCCCTGACGGTGGGAGGAGGAATTGGAGGAAGATGATGGAGATCACCCCACTCCGTCCTCTCATTACCAGGACGAGACGACAACGGACGTGTCGGTGGCCGACGGTCCAGGATATCCTTCCTCAATTAGAGAGGATACCCCCTCCGTGGACGACAGAGATAGGATGACTTAATAGTTGTCATAAATGGATTACCCTTACCAGACTCTGATCCCTTTTGAGCAGTAGAGGTCTCTGCCGGAGCCGCAGGGTTCACGGCTTGATTTTCTTCCTCCACGGATGAGGCGGACACACTCGCATCCTTGGTTCGAGAAGAGCTTGGCTCGCTTCGAATTTAACCCTCACTTTCTTCATTTTGGTTGTCTCTTGCGCTTGACATCTTTGATTAATTGGCAAAAAACCAGCGCGGTAAAGCAAAGACGGCAGACAAGCAATCATGGAATTAGCAAGCATAGCAGAATAGCAGGTTCAGCCGATGGCCAACATGGCGGTGGAATAAAAAATCAAGCCGCCGTCTAGGCCTAGCGGACCACAGGGTAGGTACTATAGCCTTGCCAAGTGGACAAATTAGCATAACTTGAAACGACATAAAGCTGAAATTAAACGTCATGTCATTATGACGTCTGCTGTAACGTTTCAAATTCTCTCAAGTTTCGAGTACATAAATGGGGTTTTTCGTTTGAAAACCACCCACAAATGCACTCAGAAATGCAAAGAAATGTAGAACAATAACAAAGCAAGTAACGAAAGCAATAGTGCCAAGCACAATTTGTAACGACCCGGATTTGTATTATTTTCTTTGATAGTGTTGCATGAATTCATATTTATTTTTGTGCATGGTCTAAATTTATTTGGGCTATTTTTGTTGCTTGAGTGTGATTATTTTATTTTATGTATTTTTATTTATTTTATTTTATTATTTAGAATTTTAATTTTCTAATTAATTAATTATGGGTCAAGTGCAAAATTAATCATGATTAATCATGCTTGAGTGCAAATGGCTCTTGTGAACATGATGGCCCATTTTAGTTGCCCCAACTGGCCCCCTCCTTTGTTTGGCTCAATTGCCACTTGTTTTGTGTTCATACCTAACAAACTTCTATAAATAGGTGCCATTAGGGAGCTTAATACCCTTTATTGATTTCCAATCACCATTTGCTCACAAATCATACTAAACACACTCCATCTTTTCCCTCCATTCCACACGCCTATTTTGGCTTCATTTCTTCAACAATGTTTCCATCATCTTTTTAAACCTAAACTTAAAGATTCATATCCTATTGATCTTTAAGTGATTAAACACAAGTTAATCTTCATTACCATTGATCAAGACTTCGAGGTTGGTTTGGGTTTTGGGTTCGGTTCGTGTGGGTTGAAGCACCGTGTTGGTGGCCATGTTTGTGTGGTTGGGCCGTGAAGAACAAGGTTTTGGGCAGCAAGTTTTCGTTATCTTTTGCAATCAAGATTTGTCAAGGTAACATGCCTTTTCATCCTAGTTTAAATACCATGATCATAGGATAGATTTGGTGATCAAATTAGACCAAAAAGTTTGATGAAGTTGAGTGAAACTAACCCATATCATGCGTGAATTCTGGGTAGTTTTGGGAGTTGATTTTGTGATGTTTTTGCTTTATTTTCATGCATATTTTGATTACATATGATGGATACATGTTTGATTGTGTTTATGTACGATTTTCATGAAGTTTATATGATGTTTTGATGATTAAACATGATGATAAAGTTGCTGAATTTTGTCTGGAATATGCGTGAAAATGGCGTGTAGTTGGGCTGATTTTGGTGATCAAGATTTGATTATTTCATGCTTATGATTGATGATTGTTATGTTATGATATGTTATGAATAATTTTGATCATGAATAGTATCCAAGATTGCATGTTGTATGATGAATCAAGAAAGGTTTATGTATGGATGTTCATGGGGTTATGCGTGTACTTTGGTATTGGTTATGTTGGTGTTCTTGATAATCTTGGTGGGTATTATGTGAATCTTGTATTGATAATTGATGATTTAAGTTAAAGATGGTGTTCAAGAATGTATTCTTGATGTATAATTAATGATGGTTATTTAGTCTTTAAGTATAGATTATGTGGTTATAGTTAAGTTTGGTCAAGAAATTTAAAGATAGTTAAAGTAAGTTAAAGAAAGTCTAAAGAGTGATTAAAGAAGTTCAAAGAAAGTGATGTGCATAGTTATACTCAAGTAAAGACTTAAGAGGTAGGCTTGAGAATAACCAAGATGTAATGAATTATAAGATTAGCTTGAATTTGCATATGAGATGCCTAACCTTAGAGTAAGATTCTAAGACTTGGGTTAAGACGCTGCCACTATCCTAACCGCGGTATTGGGATAGTTTATACTTATTGTGCAACCTTTATGATATGGGTCCGTAAGATGGGTTCATGGGTATGGGAGTAAGATTCTCATCCCCTTCATAATAAGAAGTTCGATCACGTAAGATGTGTTCGTACGAGCATAGTCCGGTCTAATATGTAAATGATAGCGACAAAGATATTGTAAAGTTTAAGGTAAGGTAAGCTTTGCTTGTTTATATGCGTGATTGTCTGATTTGTTTATCTGATCTGTTTTATGTTCATATGTATCCACTTTAGGGTGGAACTGTGATTTTACTCGCCACTGATGGTGGATTTATATTTTCAGGTAACTCTGATGGTGACGGTGATTCTTAGCTTTGGGATTGAGCGAGAATCGTTGTACTTTGTCTTGTGTAGTTTATTTTCTGTTATTAGGATTTGGATTATTGGTAGTTTGTATACTCTAACTCTAATTACAGTTTTGGAGTTAATTCCTTAGTATTGACCTTTGAGGTTTTAGTTATGTACAAACTTGTGGTATTTGTACGTTTGGGATTTTTAGTAGTATAATTTGAAGTTTGGTTTTTGGTTTAAAGTATGTTTGTTGTTAGTATGACAATTCGACTCATCAGTTCTTTCCACGGCCGATTTATAAGAGTCGGGTCGTCACACAATTTACACAAAAAAGAGGAAATTGTACAGCAAAAGAGCACAACAAAACATGAAACCTAGCAAGAACGAAAGTTCGAGTGAACGAAAAACATAAATGGGGTAGAATTACCTTGGTTTGTTGATAAAATTTGCTAAGGAAGGTAGTCTTCTTGCTCGAGGGTGTGAATTTCACTTTAAAATGCGTTGGATTACTGCAATTATCGTCAGAAATCGAGTACCTTTGAACGGTTTTTAGAGGAAAGTTTTAGAGAGAGAAAGATTGATAAAATTCAAACAGAGATAATATCTCTGTAAAATGGCGCTCGGCCTATTTATAGCCAAAATTTTAGGTCCCGCAGGGCTACAGTATGAAACCCTCGTATTCAGTTGACACTTGTCAAACATCCGCGTGTAGAAATAAAACACCACTCCGACGTCTTATGGCGCTTCAGCTTCTTGAAAGCACCGCCAACTCAAGACTTCCCGATACTTTCAGGGGGGGGGGGGAGTTGTATGGGGGCATACCGGTACACCTGCATAACCATACCCATTCGAACCACTCCTAAGCTGCCGGAGTAGTGAGACGTTGTCATATCCTAAGACGGCATCCAAAGACCAAGAGAACATAGAACCTCCGCCGGGGTAGGGAGAATATCAACTTACCCGAAGACGGCGGAGACCTGGTCCCAACTTCCACATGGCATCATCCAAGGCACCACTTGAGCACTTGGACCCACATCCTACCAAATTAACTAACTGGTTTGAGGAGAAGCGTACAGGTGGCGGCCATGCATTTTGTAAGTGCTAATTCATCTCTTTATTTTTTTTGATGCTTTTGATTGTGGTCAGATTTTTGACATTGGGTGTTTATCATATGGGAATATAAATTGAATATTTATGTTATTTTAGGTGAATTTGTGTAATTAACGGGTTCATGGATTATGAATTTTGGCATTTTTGGTGTTTTAAGGTTTGATTTTGGGATGGAACTATCAGTTTTTATCTCAAAATATTGGAGGCTAGGTAGTTATCATAAGCTGGATTGTTTAGTTTGCCAAATTAAACTTCTTGGTTATTATTAGCATGATTAACTCATAATAAGTTATTTTTGGCATGATATGATTTTAAACATGTTATCATAATTTTTGTCCAAAATGTTATTATTAGCTTTAGGAACATGCCTTGAAGTTTGGGACTACTGTTGTAACGACCCTGATTTTATAGGTATTTCTGCCAGATGTTTATGTGTATTTATGTGTTGCTATGTATGGTTCAAATTTATTTTTGAACTATTTATTTTATTTTATGTGAATAATTTCGATTTAATTCGAATTATTTTATTTTGATTAGTTATTATTTATTTTAATTATTATTTAATTAATTAGATTTTTATTATTTAATTTTCTAATTAATTATTTAATATTTTTGGGCTAAATCAATTTAAGCATGATTAATCATGCAAGCTTGTAAATTAGCCCAATGGATCACGAGAGCCCAATTTGGCCCATTTTGGCCTCATGAAAACCGGCCCTTGGTGATTAGTGGCCTAATTGCCACTTGCCATGCATTCACACCTTAACTAACCTCTATAAATAGAAGGGTTAGTAAGGCTTATGGATCCTTTGGCTCATTTGCCATCTTAAACACAATAGCTCACCAAAGTTTAAACACAAAAACTCCCTCCATTTTGTTCCCTTGTCACACGCCATTTTTGGCTCTTCCAAATCAAACATTTGTTCATCATCTTTTCAATACCCAAACTTAAAGATTCAACTTCCATTGATCTTTAAGTATCTAAACACAAACTAAACCACATAATTTGCATTCAAGATCTCTAGTTCAGGTTTGGTTTTGGGCTCTTGATCGTGTGGGTTGTTCGAGTGGTGTTCGAGTGGTTGAAGCCGTGTGTGCAAGAGGTGGACCGTGTGGTTGAAACCGTGCAACAGGACCGTGTTCGAGTGGAGCCGTGTTCGTGTAGGTGCAGCCGTGAGGTGGCCGTGCTGGGCAGCCGTGCAGTTCGTGGGGTTTGTGTGCAAGAACCGTGGTGCAGGCCGTGTGATAGTGCCGTGTGGGTGCGAGTGTTGGGGCCGTGTGGTTCGAGTTCCGGGCTGCAATTTGTGTTGAAATTTGTGTGTAATCCTTAATAAGGTAACATACTTTCTCAACTTAATTGGTATACTATGTTTCATAGTATAGATTAAATGAACGAGATTAGTTTATATGAAGTTTTGATCATGTTTCTGAGTATGAATTATAAATCTGATTTTGAAATGGTTGTATGATGATTTTAAGGTTTATTATGATGATTTTATGATTGTTTATGTTGGTAATTAGTTTAATGATGGTCATGCTCAAGTTTGGTGAATTTTGGATACTAGTAAGTTGATGATTTCATGTGTTGAATTGTGTAAAGTATGCCTGTATTTTGTGTAAGTATGGATGAGTTCTTGATTCTTGAATGAGTTCTTGGTTGAAGTTCTTGAATCTTGATTGAGTTCTTGATTGAAGATCTTGAATCTTGGATGAGTTCTTTAAGTTCTTGATGAGTTCTCTAAGGTTCTTTATGAGTTCTTGTTTGAGTCTTTAAAGTTAAAGAAAGTTAAAGAAAAGGTTAAAGAAAGTGATAAGATGTTGTAAGATGTTTGGTTTAAATGTTATTTCTTGAGTCAAGGCGTAAGATGAAACTTAAGAAGTAACTAAAAATGTAAACTTCGGATTAAAGAGTTAAAGATTTTAAAGATTAGCTTGATTTCGTAGCTAGACGCCTAAAACTCAGAGTAAGATTCTATGTTTTTGGGTTAAGACGTTGCCCCTATCCTATCCGCGGTATTGGGATAGTTGGTGGTCTTACTATGTTGTCTTCGGATATGGATTTCCAGTAAGATTGGTTTCACGGGATTTGGGAGTAAGATTCTCAGTCCTAACATAGTAGAAAGTTCGAATGCGTAAGATGCGTTCGTACGTGCATAGTCCGGTCTAGTATGCGAATGATTGCGCCAAAGATAAGATTGGTTAAGTTAGTTGAGTCAAGCATGTATATTTGTATGGTTCGCATGTTTTGATTGGCTTGTTTGGTTTGGATACTTGATATATGCTATGTTCGTGTGTATTCCCGTTAGGGTGGGACGGTTATGTTACTCGCCACTGACGGTGGACTGCGGTTGATTTTCAGGTAATTCTGATGATGAGGTTCTTGCTTAGCTTTGGGTTGGGCGAGCGCCGATGTTGTTATATTGTTTTTATACTGTTGTTTTACGACTTTGATTAGTTTTGGACTATAGTTCTAGTACTTGTCTATTTTCTATAACTCTGACATATATTTGGAGTTACGTATATTAGTAGTAGTAGTTAGACTTTTGGATTAGTAATGTACAAACTTGTGGGTATTTGTACTTTTGGGTTTAGTAATATAATCATTTGAGGTTTGTTTTGAATTTTAAGTATTTTAGTTTGTTAGTTCTGACTATTCGACTCGTCGGTTTCTTCCGCGCCGGTTTAAGCGAGTCGGGTCGTCACAGTTGATATCAGAGCCGAATAGGTTTTAAGTGAAGTTTTAGTATTCGAGTTAAACTCGGGAGTTGAGAGCTTCACTATTCCCGAGTGATAAAACCAAATTTAGGTTTCGTAAAGGGAGAAGAGTTGGGTAGAAAGACCGGGATAAGATCTTTCTTATTTTTCTTTTTCTCTCTTTATTTGTGTACCTGATTGTGGTGGGGATGTATGACTGACATTCTTATCTTGGTATGTCTTTTTGTTGTGATGCGTTGCAGCATGTCTACACCTCGCCGGTTGAGTACTGGACGACAGAGGTTGCGGGCACTCGAGGAGGCGATCCTTACGTTGGCGCACCATAGTCGTCATACGCCGAGTACGCAGTCGACGTTCGACCGTATCGCACGTCATCGACCTCTGACTTACGACGGGGTTGCCGACCCCACTATTCTGGAGAGCTGGATCCGCGAGATGGGGAAGCTCTTCGACGCGACATTTTGCCCCGAGCACGAGAAGGTGCAGATCGCCGCTTATTATCTACGTGGAGAGGCCGATAACTGGTGGACGTTAGCTAAGGACGCGTGCTTGCCGTTGCATTCGATGTCGTAGATCGAGTTCGTCGATAAGATCCAGGAGCGTTTCTACCCAGATGAGTTGCGGTGGCAGAAGCAGGAGGAGTTTCTTACTCTTACACAGGGTAAGATGACCGTCCAGGCCTATACCGATAAGTTTATGGAGTTATCGAGGTTCGCTATGTCTGTGGTTCCGTCAGAGAAGGATCGGGTCAAGCGCTACATCAAAAAGCTAGATCCGAGGATTCGCGTTCACGTGATCAGTAGTGGAGCAACGACATTTCAGCAGGCCTACGAGGTAGCACTCGAGATTCAGGCATCGACGGCTGGGGAGGATGCGAGCAGGAAGAGAGCTCAGGTTCCGGTGACGACAGCTTCATTTAAGAAGCCTCGATTTAGTGCTCCTAGCAGTACCCCTCCGACCACGAGTTCGCATAAGGGTTCCGATGGCTCGAAGTGCAGAGGATGTGGCCGAGACTTCCATCCAGGGAAGCGGTGCGACGGTTCGCCTATAGCGTGTTTTATCTGCTGGAAGGAAGGCCATAAGGCGTCAGTATGCCTCGAGAGGAAGCCAGACACTGAGGTTAAGCAGCTTCCGGCACCGACGAAGACTCCGGTGAAGAACCGAGTCTACTGTATGACCGAGGCGGAGGCCGAGGTTCAGCCTGACGTCGTATCAGGTAGATTCCTTGTTTCTGGTGTGTTAGCTTTAGTATTATTTGATTCTGGTGCTACTGTCTCTTTTGTGGCTAGTAGTTTTGCCTCGAGGTCTAATCTTCGTGGCAGCTTTCCTGTTAGTTCAGTTATAACTCTCCCTTCCGGAGAGGATTTTATTTGTCAGCGCGAGTTCCGAGGAGTGCCTATCGTGATAGCTGGGGAGCAAGCGACGGCTGATCTGAAGGAGTTCCCGCTGATGGAGTTCGACTTAATACTTGGTATGGACTGGCTGTCGAGGTATCGAGCGATCATTCGTTGCCGAGATCAGTCAGTAACATTCCGAGGAATTCAGGGCAACCGAGTTACCTACTCTGGGTTCGTCCTTAAGAAAGGAGTAAAGGTAATCTCTGCCTTGAAAATGAGAAAACATCGCCAGAAGGGTGATATGGTGTACCTATGTCAGGTAAGGGACTTGACTGAGGAGCATCTGTTGGACGATATACCTGTAGCGAGGGATTTTAGAGACGTATTTCCTGATGAGCTACCAGGAGTTCCACCCGAGCGCGACGTCGAGTTTCATATCGACTTAGCAGCCGGGACAACGCCGATTTCGAAGGCACCTTACCGGATGGCACCATCGGAGTTGCAAGTGTTAAAAACGCAACTCCAGGATTTGATCGATAAGGGCTTCATTAGGCCGAGCGTTTCTCCATGGGGAACACCTATGCTCTTCGTGAAGAAGAAAGATGGTAGTATGCGCCTGTGCATAGACTACCGAGAGTTGAATCGGGTAACTATCAAGAATAAGTACCCGTTGCCTAGGATTGAGGACCTGTTCGATCAGTTGCGAGGAGCAGGAGTGTTTTCGAAGATAGATCTTCGATCTGGATATCATCAGATTCCAGTCAAGAAAGAAGACATTCCGAAAACTGCTTTTCGTACTAGATACGGCCACTACGAGTTCGAGGTGATGCCCTTTGGTCTCACTAATGCGCCAGCCGTGTTCATGGACCAGATGAACCGGACATTCCATCACTTACTCGATAAGTGCGTCGTAGTATTTATAGACGATATCTTAGTCTATTCGAGAGATGAGTCTGAGCATGCGGAACATCTCCGGATGGTACTCGAGTTATTACGTAGTCATAAGTGGTTCGCGAAACTCTCCAAGTGTGAGTTCTGGCTTCGCGAAGTAGCATTTCTGGGTCACGTGATTAGTAAGGACGACATTAAGGTAGACCCGGCTAAGATTAAGGCTGTAGTTGATTGTAGTAGCCCGAGAAATGTGGCGGAAGTTCATAGTTTCCTGGGATTGGTCGGATACTATCAACGATTCGTCCAGGACTTCTCCAAGATTGCTAGGCCGATGTCTAGTCTCCTACAGAAGGAGGTCCGCTTTGTTTGGACGGAGGCTTGCGAGCAAGCATTCCAGCAATTGAAACAGAGATTAGTCTTTGCTCCTATTCTTACCCTTCCGAACGATGAGGAGGAATTCGAGGTCTATAGTGATGCTTTGAAGAGTGGCCTAGGATGTGTGCTCATGCAAGGCGGGAAAGTCATCGTTTACGCATCGAGACAATTGAAGGTGCACAAGCGTAACTATCCTACGCATGACTTAGAGCTAGCGGCTGTAGTATTCGCGCTCAAAATCTGGAGGCACTATCTCTATGGTGGTTCTTGTAGAGTATTCACGTATCACAAGAGTCTCAAGTACATCTTGACTCAGAAAGACCTCAATATGAGGCAGAGACGATGGCTTGAACTTATTAAGGACTACGACCTAACGCTTAACTACTGCGAGGGCAAGGCGAACTTAGTCGCAGATGCACTGAGTCGTAAGCATCGCTTGAGCTTCAGTAGAAGCCGTAGTTCCGTCAGACTCCGTCTGTCATCTATGAGTGCTGAACCTGATTTGATTCAAGAATTACGCGAGGGTCAACAGAACGACCCGCAGTTAGCTAGGATTTGAGAGGCTCTGTGGCAAGGCAAAGCCGTGGGTTTCGAGACCCCTTCCGATGGTAGTCTGCGATTCCAAGGGAGGTGGTATGTACCGGACTGTTCTGATCTTAGGAACAGAATTATGTCTGAGGCACATAACTCGCCCTACTTTGTTCATCCTGGAGGTAACAAGTTGTACCAGGACCTCAAGGGCCAATTCTGGTGGCCTAAGATGAAGAGGGATGTAGCAGAGTTCGTAGCTCGATGTTTAGTCTGTCAGAAGGTTAAAATCGAGCACGAGAGACCAGGAGGTCTGTTGCAGCCACTACCGATTCCGACCTGGAAATTTGAGTCGGTATCTATGGACTTTGTGGTTAGCTTACCCACCCTTAATGGCTTGAATGCTATTTGGGTCATAGTGGATAGGTTGACCAAGGTCGCTAGATTCATTCCGATGAAGATGACCTGGTCTATGGAGCGTCTAGCAAAGGCATATACTCAGGATATTATCCGACTTCACGGAGTTCCGGGGGAGATCATTTCTGATCGGGATCCGAGATTTCTGTCTCATTTCTGGAAATCAGTTCAGGAAGCCTTTGGGACGAAGGCTTTAGGACCTGAGATGGTACGCGATACTATCGAGAAGGTCCGAGTCATCCGGTCTAAGATGCAGGCCGCTCAGAGTTGTCGGAAATCCTACGCTGATAATCGGCGTAGACCGCTAGCTTTCGAGGTAGGTGACAGAGCCATGCTTAAGGTTTCACCTTTCAAGGGAGTGGAACGCTTTGGTCAAAAGGGGAAACTCTGACCGAAATATGTGGGACCTTACGAGATACTGGAACGAGTTGGGGAGGTGGCATATCGATTGGCATTACCACCTAGTTTGTCTAATGTGCATGACGTATTCCATGTTTCCCAGCTAAGGAAATATGTACATGATCCTACCTACATTATCCCAGTGGAGTCGACCACGTTTGAGCCGAATCTGACTTTTGAGGAGCGACCCGTCCAGATCTTGGATCGGGAAGTGAGGACCCTTCGGCGTAAGCAAGTCCAGCTCGTCAAGGTGCTGTGGAGAAATCAACACCATGAGGTGGCGACTTGGGAGACAGAGGCGTCCATGAGGCAGAATTACCCGCAGTTGTTTGAGGCCGAGCGATCTCCTTTGCCTTAAATTTCGGGACGAAATTTCTTTAAGGAGGGGAGGTTGTAACGACCCTGATTTTATAGGTATTTCTGCCGGATGTTTATGTGTATTTATGTGTTGCTATGTATGGTTGAAATTTATTTTTGAACTATTTATTTTATTTTATGTGAATAATTTCGATTTAATTCGAATTATTTTATTTTGATTAGTTATTATTTATTTTAATTATTATTTAATTAATTAGAATTTTTATTATTTAATTTTCTAATTAATTATTTAATATTTTTGAGCTAAATCAATTTAAGCATGATTAATCATGCAAGCTTGTAAATTAGCCCAATGGATTACGAGAGCCCAATTTGGCCCATTTTGGCCTCATGAAAACTGGCCCTTGGTGATTAGTGGCCTAATTGCCACTTGCCATGCATTCACACCTTAACTAACCTCTATAAATAGAAGGGTTAGTAAGGCTTATGGATCCTTTTGCTCATTTGCCATCGTAAACACAATAGCTCATCAAAGTTTAAACACAAAAACTCCCTCCATTTTGTTCCCTTGTCACACGCCATTTTTGGCTCTTCCAAATCAAACATTTGTTCATCATCTTTTCAATACCCAAACTTAAAGATTCAACTTCCATTGATCTTTAAGTATCTAAACACAAACTAAACCACATAATTTGCATTCAAGATCTCTAGTTCGGGTTTGGTTTTGGGCTCTTGATCGTGTGGGTTGTTCGAGTGGTGTTCGAGTGGTTGAAGCCGTGTGTGCAAGAGGTGGTCCGTGTGGTTGAAACCGTGCAGCAGGACCGTGTTCGAGTGGAGCCGTGTTCGTGTTGGGCAGCCGTGCAGTTCGTGGGGTTCGTGTGCAAGAACCGTGGTGCAGGCCGTGTGATAGTGCCGTGTGGGTGTGAGTGTTGGGGCCGTGTGGTTCGAGTTCCGGGCTGCAATATGTGTTGAAATTTGTGTGTAATGCTTAATAAGGTAACATACTTTCTCAACTTAATTGGTATACTATGTTTCCTAGTATAGATTAAATGAACGAGATTAGTTTATATGAAGTTTTGATCATGTTTTTGAGTATGAATTATAAATCTGATTTTGAAATGGTTGTATGATGATTTTAAGGTTTATTATGATGATTTTATGATTGTTTATGTTGGTAATTAGTTTAATGATGGTCATGCTCAAGTTTGGTGAATTTTGGGTACTAGTAAGTTGATGATTTCATGTGTTGAATTGTGTAAAGTATGCGTGTATTTTGTGTAAGTATTGATGAGTTCTTGATTCTTGAATGAGTTCTTGGTTGAAGTTCTTGAATCTTGATTGAAGATCTTGAATCTTGGATGAGTTCTTGATGAGTTCTTTAAGGTCTTGATGAGTTCTCTATGGTTCTTTATGAGTTCTTGTTTGAGTCTTTAAAGTTAAAGAAAAGGTTAAAGAAAGTGATAAGATGTTGTAAGATGTTTGGTTTACATGTTATTTCTTGAGTCAAGGCGTAAGATTCAACTTAAGAAGTAACTAAAAATGTAAACTTCGGATTAAAGAGTTAAAGATTTCAAAGATTAGCTTGATTTCGTAGCTAGACTTCTAAAACTCAGAGTAAGATTCTATGTTTTTGGGTTAAGACGTTGCCCCTATCCTATCCGCGGTATTGGGATAGTTGGTGGTCTTACTATGTTGTCTTCGGATATGGATTTCCAGTAAGATTGGTTTCACGGGATTTGGGAGTAAGATTCTCAGTCCTAACATAGTAGAAAGTTCGAATGCGTAAGATGCGTTCGTACGTGCATAGTCCGGTCTAGTATGCGAATGATTGCGCCAAAGATAAGATTGGTTAAGTTAGTTGAGTCAAGCATGTATATTTGTATGGTTCGCATGTTTTGATTGGCTTGTGTGGTTCGGATATTTGATTTATGCTATGTTCGTGTGTATTCCCGTTAGGGTGGGACGGTTATGTTACTATGTTTAACATTACTATCATATGCTCGTAGGATGATTAGTTAACAAATATCATAACAAAGAAGAATAACAAATCATAACAAATAACAAATCATAACATGATCTTCATTGTTACCAAAAAATTGGCTATTTGGGAATTAAAATCATAACTAAAGAATTAAGATCTTCATGGTTTATGTATTATGGTAAGTTGGAAAATCATGAGGATATTTTGGTGATCAAGAATATTTGTTTTAGTCATATTTTGGAATGGTGTTATTCTTGGTGATCAAGGAATTCAATAATGAATTTAGAAAAAAATGGCAAGTGAATTATTTGGAAAATATTTCATGATCATGTTTGGGTGGAAGATTTTGAGCAAGTAAATTTTTTTTTCTTCCTTGTGTATGCATGATGTAGCCATGTACATGGCTTTCAATTTTATTTTATATTATTATTATTATTATTATGCATTTTCTCTTTTGGGCTTCCTAATTGGTCTTATTGGGTTTCGTTTTAGGTTTTAGGATTGTCATAAATGACATTTGGGCTTACATACTTTTTCAATAAAATTAGCTGAATCATAAAATCATTGTAATTTATGAAATAAGGCTTATTTAAGATATCCCAAAATCACGTGTATGTATATGAAATTTCGGTTTTGATAATTTAAACAACATTTTGACTTGAAATTTTATGTCTAAAATTCAAATAAATAATTTTAGTAGCATAAAAATATTAATTAATTTTAAAATATTTATCCAAAATTACAGAGTATTACAATATATCCCCCTTAAAAGAAGTTTCGTCCCGAAACTTAAGGAATACGGTTAAAGATTTAGTTTTATGTTCGATTCATGCACATCCTAACCCGACTCATAAATGACAACTTTTACTAAAACAAATGACTCAAAGTACCCAATACTAACTCAAAAAGCAAATGCGCGAAACTCTATCGCACTCTACCTCCCTTAAAAGGAGTTACGCCCTCGTAACTCGTTTAAGACAAATCCAAAAGGTGTAAGACTTCAGTATTTTTCCATAGCTTTGAAAACTCTTTCGACCATGACATAATCTTGGACCAAATCTCACCACAAGTATTTGAATAAGAACAATAAAGATCGTATCCTCTATCTTGGTTCCTTACAAAACAAGGTTCATAATTCTTTAGCCTCAATCAACTTATAATAATATAGTGATTGTCATCATTTTGATCTCATATTTTGACCAAAATCTCAAAAATATCTCAACTCTTAGAAGGCAATACTGCTAGTATCCACATATTTACTCATTCCGTCCAAAAGTAATATTATTAACTCTAAGACCTCAATATATACTTCATAAATTAAAGTTACAATACCCTTAAAATCCAAGCAAATTCATATGGTTACTTATGTACAACAAAAGTAGAAAGATATTTAATTCCAAACAAATCATATAATAATTAACATTCAAACAAGAGTAACATGTAAAGACCATATAATTCCACATATACTAATTGGAAATATCATACAAACAACTCCAATAATACAACTATGATTACACAAAACCTTGTCGTCTTATTAATTCAACCATTTACACTTTTCATTAATTATTAAACTAACAAGATCTATAATTTTATAGCAAATTACTCGTTAATCAATTATTTAAAAGAGTTTATAAACAAAAATTATTTGCTGCAAAGACACGTACGTATCATTTGTAATATCTTTAGAATACTTAAATTTAGACATACCAAGGAATATCAAATGTAACTCAAAATGATTTTTGGCTTTTTAAATATGGTGTAGTGATTTTAAATAGGAAAATATTCAATATCAAAATATATATGATTTTTGTATAAGAGTGATTATTTCAGAAAGTAATAAATAAATAGCACAACAAAATTCCCTTTTTGAAGAATCATTTTCAATACATTACTGAGGAAAAGATTTAGATATATATTAGTTAATAAAAGAAACAATAACCCTCATGAGTATCAAGTGTAAAAGAAACATCACTTGTCGATCTTGATATGCTTAACTCTTTTGGATTCATAAAATATCATTCCCAGAATATTCATAATTTTCCCAAAGTTGTATTAATCTGATTGCATTTTCCCACAAACTTAAATTTTCAAACATTAACTCTTGGGTACTCTAAGGAAAATAAAATTTCCTCATTTAAAGGTTTAATAACCTGAGTTCTTCAAACTTACTCTTATAATCTATGCTTATCTTCGAAACAACCCATTTTCACCCTTTAGACCACAATATCTGATATCCCCAACATATTTAATAGCTTCTCTATTACCTAAAATAATTTTTTTTTTTTGTTAAACCATTAAGGTATAAACCTTACTTTGGACATAACCAATATATAGGCTCTTAATCAACCTCTAACTGACTTCATTAATTCTTCAACAAAGTATTATCTCCTTGAAATGACGTTCATAATTTCTTTATTTTAGATATTACTCATTAATTCATATCATCTCATTTACAACATTTTATTTTAACTAATTTTGAAATCCTCCAATCTTTGTATAAAATGTTCCCAAATTTAATTCTATACTCTTAAAAATCAATAATGTCCTCTTAAATAATTATAATATTCTTTAATATATAGATATACTCTCCACCTCAAAAAAAAAGGCATAGTTTACCACAAAATATCATAACTCACACCTCCCAAGAATGTATGTATCATAAGAAGTCTTAATTTTCCCCTTGTTACCTAAGATATCTTCATTCTTCATACCCAACTTATATATTTCTCTAATAATTATCGTAAAACTTGGTAATAATGATAATAATGTACCGTAAAATATTGATCCATATTTACCATCAAACCAATCAAAATTACCCCCTTTTTTAATTTTGTCTCATGGTGTCCTTTGAATAATTCTTTAAAACTCAAAACTCCAAATTCATCAACATTGACCACACATAGCTCTAAATGGTACGAATAAAACACTTGATATCACATAAACAATTATGTCAAATAAGGTAATGAAAGCATAATAACTTATGCATATTTCATAGTAAAAATCTTTTCTTAAATAAGCAAAACAATTCAATTTATTAGAAATTCACATTCACCCTCAAATATGCTTGTAGTCCGTAAAAAAAATTACAATTGCTTTAACATACTTCCATCTATTTCCAACCAAGAAAACAATAATAATAATTCCACAAAATTTTCAACCAATCTCATAATAGGAATACATATAAAAAGTTCTTATCAATCCACTAATAACTCAGAGATTCATATAAGTAATGTTTACACATACGGCTTTTATATAATTTTCCATAAATTTCAAATTTCTACTTGAAATATCAAAATGTACACATTCTCTATTGGGATTTGAATCAATCAATAAAATTCAACACAAAGAAAATTCACAATTTGCATATGAATTTGAAAATTCATATACTTTAACAATTCAATTTCTTCTTCCGAGATATGCAAATAGTGCGTGTGACCTAGTTAAACTTTAATAAACCTTTAACAAATATAAGTCAATATTACCAACCTTCAGATTGTCAAAAATATTGGGCCTCATGACTGAACACACGACCTTTACAAGTATTCCCTATATAATTAGTATTGGTTCCAGCTTAAGGTCCACTAGTCTTGGGTGGCTAAGGTAGTAACTTAAAGTCCTATGGTTCTTCTTTTGACATTGATACTCTCGATGCCCCACTCTTCAAGAATCACGACAAGTCACATAGTTGCCTTCAAAATCTTTCATATGGTGCTTCAATTCTTTACAGTTTTATAGAAATATGATTACTTAGATTTCTTAACCCTCACTTCTCCATTGTAATTATCGAATAGCAACTAATTTCTCAAAATTCCCTCATACTCCTTTCATTCAGTAGGTTCCTATTTATATAAAAGTTCCTCACAACGTCAAACCTCATTTCTCCACTTAGGTAATAAAGTTTACCGTGTTTTCTTTAATCCCTTGTTGATCTTTAATTTTGTCTCTCATATCTTTGTCCCCTATAAATAGGCTTCATGCCCACACCTTTATCCATTACAAAAGGTAACTCATCACACTTTCCTTTCAAGTCAAAGCTTGCTCAAATTTATGTGCCTTAATGGCTCTTGTAGGTATGCGACTTTGGGTGTAAACCTCACCAAGATATATATATTTTTTTATTATTTATTTATAGCATTCGTATGGACAATCTCATCACCTTAAAGTTTATAAATCCCACATACTTTTATTTCCTTAATTAGGCTAGATAAAACTTTGATTTCAAACTTCGTTAAACTTCTTCACAGCCTCAAATGGGCACTTGTCGAGAACTCCTCCCTTATTTTTGGGTCCAACAAAGTTTAGCTGACCTTGAGCACCATATTGACTCTCAACTCACTTGGATAAGGTTTTCAATAGTGTTAACTAGCATTCTAAGGACTTTGCTTCATTTGAAACCAGTTCACTTCCCATGTATTACGAGGTTCATAACTGGACTGCCCTCATCCTCAGTCTGATCTTCTTAGTTTTTGTAAAAAGGATGGGCTATAATCAATGCAATTTGGACTGTTGTTTGAATATAAATTGGATTATGCGACCCCTGAGGAGAACTTGAATTTACATGAGCTTGTTGGTTGCACGTTATGGGGTTCAATCTTTTGCATTAAAAGATAGTTCCAGATTTTGGGCTTTAGCCCTTTTGAAATTCAAAATCATAGGTGGATTTGGGTGCCTACATGAGGTATGATCCTTATTATCAAGGATAGAAGAAAATTGAAGAGTTATATTTGAAATTTATCGATGATCATAATTTGATAATTCAAATCCATCAAAAACAAGGTAATGGTAGTGGTCAAAAAAATAATTGTGAGGTTAGGGTGAAATTAAGGTTGTTTATGCTTTGATATAGTAAACCTATTAAATATTTGTAGTTATACTCTCTTTTATAGGCTCGTAATTAAGTTATCTCAATATGGCTTAAGCCCTGCTTGATATGATCAATTAAGCTTTCTAATTGGTTCCCTTGACGATAACATTGCTTAGTCTATAACTCATTAATATAGTCCACATACATCTATATAATTTCAAAAAGAGATTCTTATTTGTTGAAGAAAGTCAAAGAGGCTAAAGTTAGGAGAATTAGCATTAGGGTCAACCATTAATAGAGACAACATGAGATATATATACTACATACATCATGCATGAATTTAATCAAACTAAATTTATCCAAAAGTAAGTATCCCCTTATTCAATTCATTTCTCACTCGTTTTAACACACAAACTTATTTTAATATCATGTATACACATAAGCATAAAGATGCAACACAAATAATCGAAATATTTCTCCTTAATTTGAATACTCACTTATTTCCCCTTGGAATTAAAATTCCTCAACTTTGACTTAAATACTTAATCATTTCCACCACTTAATCATTTCCAACTTGATTTAACCCATAATTCACTTGAAAAAAAAATTCCATCATACCTAACCATGGTCTGTAAATTTGAAGTTATTAACTTGATCACATCATGTTTATATCTGTTTTAAAAATAAATAAACTATTAATATCATTTCACATAAGTAATTCCAAAACTCATAAAGTCCATTTGCATGAAGCAATACATATAAGTCAACATATTTTACTAAAGGTTACTCTATTATGAGCACCAAAATACATAAAATTCAAACCTCATACAAATTCAAGGTATAGTTGCATATACTAACTGATATACGCATATATTCAAAACATTTCATGCTTCAAAATATTTTCAACCAAAACAACATAATTGTTATAATCTAAATCTCGGGCCTTCAGACTAATAACACCCAATAACAAGACTTGTACATTATAACTCAACCGAATAATCAAACTCAAACTTTCATTTCATGGTTCTAATTGGGCCATATAACACTCTACCATAAAAGCAACATAATGTGCTAAACTTGTAAACATTTGGGCTTTTAAGCCCAACGACCACTTATTATGGCTAATGCACGTACAAAATTTTGAAACTTCAAATAATTTATTTCAACTTGTTTTATTTATTTTCAAAAATTAATTATGTACTCGATTCATGATATAAGATGATCAAGTCTGATCTCCCAGGTAAGTTACCCACAACGTCGGGGAAAGCCTTGCCTAGACAGAGATCATACCCATTATAGGCCTCGAATGAGAACCCGAACATCCTTTTCTCAATCACCTTTCCAAAGACTAAAATAATTTTTATAAATAAATTTTCTTTAAAGTGCAAAACTCTATCCTACATGCCCTCTTAAGTCTACCCATTTTATTTTATTTTTAATTTCCAAGATCTATTTTATTTTCTAGGCTTTTAAACTGATACCACTTTGTAACACCCCCAAATCTCCCTCTACGGAAATACCAAAATAATACATACAAAATACCATAGAGATAGACTTGGGCGTATTAACGCCACGTGATAATGTAAGGCTATATTAAAATACTTTCAAACTAACTTGCAGCGGAAATTCAAATACTTTATTAATATTGAGTAAATACTTAATTAAATTGTATTTCAATAACTAATGCATTAAAGAAGTAAATCCTAAGCTAGGTGAATGATGCCCTTATTCCCCTTGATGCCACATGTAGAAGTCTTCATTTATCATCACCTAACTACTCATCAAAATGATAAGTAAGGCCAAGCCAAAAACAAAACAAAGTACGGGTTAGCAAAATATGCTAAGTACGAAAAATGCAAGATAAGTCAAAATAACTTTATTTAATAAACATGCTTTTGAAATATTCAAGTCATATTATATGACAACAATTATTTATCCAATATGATCATTTTCCAAAGATATTCCAAACCAATAATATTGAATGTAAAAACTCAAATATTGAAAATAAAATTTTCCTATACCCCAATTCCTCTCCAAGTGTGCACACCCCCTAAGTTAGTATATTTCTGTAAAAAGGCTATCCTTGAGGAAAGACTAGGTCATACAAAGTCCATAGTCTTATCAACCAAATCCACGTACAGGGATTACAGACAATAAATAAGCTTGTAAAGCTTGTGGGGTCACAAATAAAATTTTAATATAATAAGAGTTGAGTATAAAGATAATATACTCATATAATTGTAACCTTCCAAAATTCCTTATTTACTTAGTCTTTCAAAATGATATGACAGTATCACTAAAATATTTAGTTATTCCAAATCTTTTCATAGAATATTTTCTATGATATTATTTTCCAAAATATAATAAGATTCAAATCTTTTCATAAAACATTATTTTCAAAATATAATAAGATGATTCAAATCATAAATATTATTTTCAAAATCTAAAAATTTCATGACCAAAATATAAGGCTAATAAAATATAAAATAATTTTGTCATCAAACTTTAAATTAACATAATGCAAAATTAATTGATCATAAATTATATCATGTATCATATAAACACATAAAAATCATGTAAATACTTTAATAAAGTATCTAGCCACTTAACGTACCTTGATCTTCACTAAGTAAAATTTATTACGAAGCTTAAGAGAAATCGTGAATCAACACCCTACACATAAATAAATAACAAGACTCACTATATGTGCATGAACTATATTTAATTTTCATAAATTATATCTTAAAATTTTTGTTTTTTTTTAATTATACTTTAAAAGCATTAAATTATTTTGTTTATTAAACCGTAACAATAATGATAATAATAATAATAATAATAATAACAATAACAATAATAATAATAATAATAATAATAATAATAATAATAATAATAATAATAATAATAATATGTAATAAAAAAAAATAGTAGTTTTAGGTAAAGAGAAAAACCGAAACAAGAGGAGAGGAGGAGGATAGCTAGGTGGCCAAGGGTGGTTGGATGTGGCTCATGGAGGCTGCCGCCAATAGTGGTGGTGGTGAAAGCCAAGAGAAAAGAGAGGAAAATCATGAGGTGTAATCTTATTAGAAAATAGGCAAAAACTTTCAGAGGCCATAACTCATTTGATATGAATCTGAATCGGGTGATTCTTGAGCCTAAACTCAATAACTTTTCGAGAGGAACAATCCGTCATGAAACAGCAATTTGCTAAAAATGACCAGAAGTACCCGAAAATTGGCTCTGAACAGATACGGGCATAAAGGCTACGAAAATAGAAGAAATAATTTGTGGAAAAAGAAGAGAGAAGAAGAGAGAATTTTGAGTGTGCTTGTGAGATTGGAGTAGGAGGGAGAAGATGATTTGTGGGGTTGGTGCAATTTGTGCATTGGGATGGGGGGTATTTATAGTGTTTATGGTTTATGTATTATGGTAAGTTAGAATATCATGAGGATATTTTGGTGATCAAGAATATTTGTTTTAGTCATATCTTGAAATGGTGTTATTCTTGGTGATCAAGGAATTCAATAATGAATTGAGAAAAAAATGGCAAGTGAATTATTTGGAAAATATTTCATGATCATGTTTGGGTGGAAGATTTGAGCAAGTAAAATTTGTTTTTCTTCCTTGTGTATGCATGATGTAGCCATATACATGGCTTTCTATTTTATATTATTATTATTATTATTATTATTATTATTATTATTATTATTATTATTATTATTATTATTATGCATTTTCTCTTTTGGGCTTCCTAATTGGTCTTATTGGGTTTCATTTTAGGTTTTAGGATAGTCATAAATGACATCTGGGCTTACATACTTTTTCAATAAAATTAGCTTAATCATAAAATCATTGTAATTTATGAAATAAGGCTTATTTAAGATATCCCAAAATCACGTGTATGTATATGAAATTTCGGTTTTGATAATTTAAACAATATTTTGACTTGAAATTTTATGTCTAAAATTCAAATAAATAATTTTAGTAGCATAAAAATATTAATTAACTTTAAAATATTTATCCAAAATTACAGAGTATTACAACAAGTCCTTGCGTAAAAGTACGGACCAAATTAAAAAATTAGGTTTAGTAGTTGTGATCTTGTATCACGTATTTAAGTTACGGCTATTTCTAGATAAGAAGTTTGTATTGTCAAGATATCTTTGGTGTTGCTACTATTTTGTCCATTTGTGTGCCACTCATTTTCATTGGTCAAAAAATATTTTTTTAAAATAATAAAATAATAATTAATGGATCCTTGTTTTAAAAACAACCAATGAAAATAAGTGACACGAAAATGATACACGTAAAATGAGACAGAGGATTTTGACTCCTATTAATCATACATTCTTACTACACTTACCATTACACGTAAGGTCTCATACTCTCATTCTATATCAAAATGAAGTCTTCAATTACACTAGTACGTTATAAATTGGTAAATACTTACCCTAAGTTGCATGGATACGGTTACGGGTTTGAGAACGGGTACAATACATGTACGTAATACGTCGCCTTTAAAATTAAGGATAAGAGTACGAATAAGAAAATAGTTCATAAAATATATAAAAATATGAAATTTTATGAAAATATTCAATGTAACTTGAAATTATATTTGTTAAAAAACAAATAATCAAGTAAAATTGAGAAAGCTCTTTTCAAAGAATAATAGAAAAGTAGAAAAAATGGCTCAAATAAGGTAAATTAATTTTTTAAAATATAATAAAAAATTAGGCTGAAGTATCTGGTATCCGTGAAGTATCGGTATCGTATTGGTGGTATTCGACACGGGTACGACTACCTTATTGAATTATCCATGCATCCTAGTACTTACCTACACTAGTATTGAATTATTCACAAAAATTTCATTTCGTCGTTAATTTATTTAATTTGGAAAAAAAAAAACCCGCCTCTTCTTTGCCTGATTTATGGGTACTAGTGACTACCAAAGAACATAAACCATCTTGCATAAAAGAATAAGTAATCTTCTTTTGGACTTTCATTCATTTCACACCAGTTCAGTTCATTTCAGTTCATTTTAATTCACTTCATTTTATGTCATTTACAACCGGGCATAGGATGGAAATAAAACCCGGAAAATCGAACATCAAATTTCAAGTCTCATGCCCCTTATCTCTAATTACACGAGCTAATGATGCAGTGGTGGATTCAGCCACTTTAAGTGGGGTCACGTGACCCCACTTGGATCTAGACAAATAAAATTTTTACCTATAATATTTAATTTTTTAAAAAAAATTCCCTTAAAATTTATTCACTTGACCCAAATAAAATACTAAAAACGTATTTTGACCCCGCTAGATATTATTCCTGGATCCCCACAATAATGCTTCTCGTTTCACCGGTAATTGAATGGAAATAACTACTAGAGTGATTGATCAGGTAATTAGGTTATTAATGTTGTTGTAATTTACACAAATTCATTAAGATTAGAATAGTGAATAATAAATTCAAGCACTAACTACGGAGTAACAATCAACAAATGGATAATAATAAGATTAAAAAGCTATAATATTGTAAAAATTACAAAAAAATTCCCGGAATGTGTACAAAGCTCCAAATTTTTTTGGGCAGCTAAACTCTACACAAGCATACAGTAGGACAAATAAATAAAAAAAATAAAAAGTTTGATTTTGATCATCATAAAAAAGGATCCAATCAAACGGTCATGATTCAACGACTATGTGAAGGTGTACGAGATGAGAAAATTGCAACAACAGAGTAAGCTAATCCTTTTACAATCCTACCCTTCACTTGTCCTCTTTTGGGAATCGGACGGTCAGGAGAAATAATCCTCTGTGACTCACTTCCTTCATCCATCATGTTCCTCCTTGCTCCTCCTGCCATCTGATCTTCTATTTGATCAACTTTTGATTGAAACTAATATATGGAGAGTGTTTTTCTAGTTTTTTCTTGTTTGAAAGTTATGCTTTTGTTTTTCAAGTGTTGTGTGAATTGCTTTGTACCTAGAGTAGTGCCCTTTTATAATGGTTGAGACAATTTCTTACACCTTTTTTTTTTTTAAAGAAAAAAGAAAAATACATGTGAAAATGGTCAATTAAAGCTCACTAGTGAGCCTAATAATGGTGATAAAGAAGTGCTTTTTTAAAAATAGTTTTCTTTACCTAATGCATTATTGAAAGGTGATATTTTGTTTTAAAGTGAAATAAATAATTTTTGCAACTTGCATATAAATCACGTTGTGTAATTATATTGGATATTTTAGTAGTAGCAGCCCGCTCTTTTGTTTTTTTATGGCTCATATACTAATAGTACATACTCGGGAGCACGTATAGGAGATGTGATCAAAAGTTTGGGTTGGGTTGGACATTAACTGATTAAGTGTACCCAAAGTCTGGATTTTTTAGGCATGCTTGGCGGGCCATTTGCGTGTTTTTCGGGCTGAGCTTTTGAACTAAAACTACTATTTTAAGTGCGCCAAAGTCTGTAAAACTTTCGGTCCGATCGGGCCAGGCTAGCAGGTTAGACCAATGATGATCAACTTTAGTATAGGCGTATGGCTACGTGTATTCATCTTTATATTTGGCTCATTGAATGTATAGTTTTGCTTATAACATTATTTTAGATAACTTGTTTAATTTTCTATATTGCTCATTTTCTAAAATTGCATATTAGACGAGCAAAATGAATATTAAATGGACATAAAAACTCTAGTTCTTCTAAAAGCATAAAAATTTCTAGTTTCTCACATTAACAATATATATAATTTCAAATCACAGGTTTATAATTTTGTTGAACATGCTATAAAAATATTTTTGTTGAAAATATTTTTCTTCCCCGAATACCTTTTTATTTTTTGTTTCTCAATATCATTTAATTTTTCCTTTATGTAGCATTTAAAAGGGGACAAATGGAAAAAAATTTAGTATGTAAAAGTTAGCGACTTAGCGTATGTGGGGTCATGTGTGGTGAGATAAAAAAAGTATAGAGGAGTTGTGAGGAATATATGTGGACCATATTAGTTAATCTTTCCGTCCCATTTTAGTTGCTACATTCCATCATGGCACAATTTTTAATGCAAATCAATTTTCATGTGGGGCTCATCATTGGTAAAAGTAATTAGGCCCTGTTCTTTAGGACTGATCTGATCTGATTAGGTGGGGGTGTTATTTTGTGAGAGTATAATATTAAAACAAAGCTGAACTGATCTGGTCTGATTACTGTAGCTTTTAAGTCTTAAAAAACAGGGCCTTAAAAGAAAAGGATGGTTTAAAGAGGATAAAAATGACTAAAAAGAGAGTAGAAATATAAAATATGTGTGGGACCCATCGACTATAAAAGGAAATTTAGCAAGTATTTTGGGACATCCAAATAATAAATTGTAGCAAATAATTTGGTACAAAAAGTATTTTAGAATTGTAGCAAACTTTTTAAAAAATGTAGCAATGTTAGAAAAGGACGAAGAGACTATTTACTTAGGGCTCGTTTACATTAGCTGTAGAGATGAACTGAACTGAACTTAATAGAGATGTATTAATTAAACTAAACTGAACTGAACTTAATAGAGATGAACTGAACTTAATAAAAATGAACTGAACTGAACTGAAATGAACTGAACTGAACTGAATTTAATCTGAAATAAACAAGCCCTTATTTAGGTATGTATAGTACTCCCTCTGTCCCAAATTACTTGCTACAATTTCCTTATTTGGATGTCCCAAAATACTTGCTACATTTCCTTTTATAGTCTATGGGCCCCACATATATTTTATATTTTTATCCTCTTTTTTGTCATTTTTATCCTCTTTAAGCCAATAAATTTCTTCCACTTAACTTTATTAATGGTGGGCCCACATAAAAATCGGTTTGCATAAAAAATTATTCTAAAATGAAATGTAGCAAGTAAAATGGAGGGAGGAATAGATTTTAAAAGCTATAGTAGGACAAATTTCTGGATATGATTTTGGGAAATGGCATTTCGTTTTCGTGAAAGTCATGTTATCAGTCAAGTAGCCAAGTAGGTATAGTTAGTTAGAATTTATTTCAGATGCAATGCATGTAGGCACTATGTAACAACACATTCGAATTGACGCTTTGTGAAAGGTGAGTAATATCATATTTTAAGTTTGTCTGATCTGATCTGATCTGATCTGATTTGAGTTTTTCTGATTTGATTTATATTTATATTTATATTTATATTTATATTTATTTTTTATTTATTTTTTAATTTTATTTTATTTTATTTTTATTTTTATTTTTATTTTTATTAGGGACAAAAATTTAATGAGCCCAAAGCCTCAAGCTCATTTCATTTCACCTCTTCAGTATTTTACTTTTCATTCTTTTCAAACCCTTCATTCAATCTGACTCCCAAACCGTCACCGAAAAAGTCGAACAAATAATCACCGCCGGAAAAGTCATTCCGAAAACCGTAGTCGGACAAGTCGTCCCGAAAACGGTCGCCGAAAAATGCGGCCTGAAAATATTCGCCGGAAAAGTCGGCCAAATAATCACCGCCGGAAAAAGTCAGTCTGTAAACCGTCGTCGGAAAAGTGGTCCTGAAAATCGTCGCCGAAAAACTCTGCTTGAAAATCGTCGCCGGAAAAGTTGGTCGAATAATCACCGTCGGAAAAGTCGACCGAATAATCATCGCCGAAAAAGTCATTCCGAAAATCGTCGTCGGAAAAGTCATCCCGAAAATCGTCGCCGGAAAAGTCGGTCGAATAATCAACACTGAAAAGTCAGTCCAAAAACCGTCGTCGGAAAATGTCGAGCGGAAAAACAATGCTCGAAATAATAATAATAATAATAATAATAATAATAATAATAATAAGAATAATAATAATAATAATAATAATAATAATAATAATAATAATAATAATAATAATAATAATAATAATAATAATAATAATAATGTCTGATCTGATCTGATTTGATTACTGTAGCTTTTAAGTCCAAAAGAACAGGGCCTAACTATTGGAAAAACTTTGGATTGAAATGAAATTTAAATGGAAGAAATTTCAATATTAGGCACATTGGTGAGAGATAAACTTTAATTATGAATTCTTCAATGTATATACTACCTTCGTTTCTTATTACTTGCAACGAATTGATATTTTCTTTCTCTACTTTATGTCACATCATTGTAAATAATAAGAAACAGGGGTAGTAATAAAAACTTTTTTATATGATATATTATTAGTTTATTACGGAGTATATTTGGTTAGACGTAAATTTTTTAATTATTAATTATTATAAAAGTTAAAAAAGTGTAGTAAAAGATATTGATATTTAAACATATGTATCGAGAAATGCGGGAAAAAAATCACAAAACTTTTGCAATTTATGCACTATTTATAATTACTTATATAACTAGCTTTTGTGCTTTATATAGATATGTGAGATATCTTTGAAATCGTTTTAATATGTACTTTATCGTAATACTGGTATAATTTTTATAAGTTTTCGTAAAATATAATAAAGATATTACGAATATAAATTATACATTGACAAGCATAAAAGTAAAAATGTTGCGATTAAGAATGCGTTTGATTCATTTGAATTTTTTTGTTATGATCTAAATTTTTCTGATCTAGTTTGAAATTTTCTAAGTTGGTCTGATTTGATCTGAAATTTTCTGGTATGATCTGAAATTTTCTGGTATGATCAGAATTTTCTAATTGTAGTTATTATTATAGTTATAATTTTTTCTACTCTGATATGATTTGATCTGAATTCTTCTAATCTAAAATGATCTAATCTGAATTTTTTTTTATCTAATCTGAATTTTCTGAAAATAAAAATATAAGTACTTATTTAAGTTGAATCAAACACATCATAATATGAAGATTAAGAAGTACTCCGTACTAAATTAAATAAATTGAACTTAAATTGAGAGAAATAAAAAGAAAATAGGGCTACGAAAGGGGACTAAAGTATGAAAATAGGGGTTTGTGCACGCACTAAGAATCTAGGGTCAAGTGCTTTTCAAGTTTTGATGACCACCTAGCTAGATCTTCACGTGTGAATGTGTGAACATATCATCCTGTTGATTTTCTGCGTACGGTGCATCAAATCATATTTTAAGTTGGATTATATTCTTTTGGCCTTAACTTTAAGTTAATTTTAGTATAATTTAATGTGGTGCGATTTAGGATTCAGTCTAATAAAACTCATTGCAAATTAATCAGATCCAAATAAAACAAGTCATTCAACTAACATAAAAATCATACACCTCACTTGGTATAATATTCACAACTCACGAGCTTAGCTTGGCAGTTTTCATCACCTAGAAAAGTGACATATCAAATTATAAACAATATTATATTATTACCGGCGAAGGTCTACTATGCTCCCATACAAGTATACAACTGATGTGAGAAGGGAGCTTTGGCTCAGTGGTCAACTCCTCGAATTCTAGGTGAGAAACTTGGGTTCAATTCTCACCAAGCTCACTTTGAGAGGATTTCTCCATATTCCCCCCTCTCAAGGTGAGTATGTTCACCTTTCCAACACAAAAAATAAAATAAAAAACAAAAAAGTATACAATCGATGTAAAAAGGCAAAAAAAAATCACATAATCACACAAGTCTGAAAATCGTCATAAAAGAGATTGTAATTTAGGGTTTCTTTTACCTTTTTTTTCTTATAAGACGAGTATCGGCCAAATTGGAGTATATAATCTATAATGAAGTCTGATTTAAGACCTAATACTTTACTACGTTAGATTAAAAGGAAAGATAAAAAGGACCAAACAAGAGTAAAGCAAGTGGCGGAAGAAAACTTTTCGAGGCCAAATGGCAAAAATCGATGTCTCACTTTGTATTGAATTATTGATAAGCATCAATAATTGCCTAATTGGCACTATCAATAATTTATATGTGCGTTAGCTAGACAACTAACAAAGTAACAAGTAAGAAAATTATTTTAAAATATTGCCATGGCCCATGGATAGTGGATACAACTATACTAGTAGAGGTGACAATCGTATCATTTGAATTTGGTACGGGTCGAGTTGATTCGGGCATTTATGTTTGGTCGGATCGGATTAGAATTTTGTCAAATAGATTTGAAGGACATAATGATAATAAATATTACACATATTAATGGTTAAGTACTTCGGGTCAGATCAATTTCAGATGAATAATATCATGTCAATTCAAGTTCGAATCAAATGCGAATTTCGATTCCCATAAATAAAAAATGTCTTTATGTAACCCCTCGTGCTATGCACACCAATATTTTTTGGTGGTAGACTTAGACTTGGTCCCAATTAAATTTGCTATACTTAAAAAAAAAAAAAAACACTAGTTTGATGCTTAATTTTCTTTTAAATTCTCAAATTTACATCATAACACGAAATATATTTAAAACTTAGGGTCCGTTTACTTTGGTGTAAAACATTTTCGATGTAAAATGATTTTCCATGAAAAACATTTTATGTTGGAAAACTTATTTTCATAGAAGTATTCCATTGTTTACTTGCATGGAAAATAAGTTTTATTCTCAAATTTGGAGGAAAATGTTTCCAATATGGTGAGTTTTCACCCGAAGTTTTACATTTTATTTTTTCACCCAAAGTAAAACGATGTAAAATAGGAAAACTGTTTTCAAAGAAAATGTTTTTCGCTCTAGTAAACGGACCCTAAATGGAAAAAATTTAAATTGTATATGTGATATGCCATAACCCTAAAACAAATACATGCGAATAAAATTTTAAAAACCACTACCAATAATATAAAAATAATATTAATAACTGAAGTAGAAATATTAACCTAAATCAATCAATTAGTATACATCACGACACATAATTTCAACATTTATTTATCCCACATTTTATACACAAGAAGGATTTTATATATCAAACTCCTTGCTAATAATAGCCTTTGTTTTGATCTTTTTAATTACTCCTTTTAAAATAAGTTGTTATTTTTTTTTTTGTATATATTTCAGTTAATATATTTATACGTCAATATTTTTTACTATGCTTCATAAATAAAATTATAAAATTGATAATTAAAATTATACTTACTATGTTTGGATACAAGTATTTCACTTGAGCCAAATTATATGTTTGACAAGTAAAAAGAAAAAAAGAATTTGAAATTATATTTAGCGCAATTCCCAACCTAAAACCTTAATAAGTACTTCAACTACTCAATTCGCTACACAATACTAACAATAATTTCCATTTAGATGTGCTATATATTATTAGCAACAACATCCTTTTATTTTATTTTTAATAACAAAATTCACTTAATTACCAAATTGTCATTACTCACTTTAATTAACACATGGTAGGTTGTCCTTTTTTTTTTTTTTTTGTCCTTTTCCTTCCTTTTTTTCCCTCTCAATTTCTCTCTTTTTTATTATATATACCACATAACAATATAAGTATATAACACCAAAATTACAAAACTCCACTTAGGAGTCTGTACTACATACTACATATTTGCTAGTATTTCATAATGGGGAGTTTGTCTTTTCACAATTCTAAAAATATCCAAAACAAAAAATAGTTACATTTTTTTTGACATATCAATTTCAAAATTTAAATTCATTAATTTAAAATAAATTTCACGTATAAAGCTTTTTTTTAGAGTTCAACCTTATCTCTCTCCTGTTCCAAATGTTACCAACATTTTACAAGGATCACATATTTTTTTATAAGTTCAAAAATCCACCAGCTCATTGAATACAAAGGTCTAACCATGAATACAAAGTAAGTTTAGACACCACTCGTTCTACCCCACCTCCTCAACGGGCCAATTATTTGCTAAGGATGTGTTAATTTACAAATTACAAATGAATTAACAATAATAGAGCAAATAAACAATGATGAAGAGAGTATCTATAAGTATAATAATTGCAAGAATAAATAAAATGAAAGTTTTAAAGAGCTAGTGATCATTCCAAAACATTGCAAGAGAAGATATGTACAACCTCTTACCAATTTGCACCCTAAATCTAGCTACATACAAAATCTACTCAAAAAAAAAAAATTACAAACATAAAAGATGAGATGAGATCAAAGGGTGAGGAATCAACGATTGTGGTGAGAAGGTGTAGTAGGGAGTGAGAAAATGGCAGCAACAGAGTGAGCTAATCCTTTTACAATCCTACCCTTCACTTGTCCTCTCTTTGGGATCGGACGCCCATGGGAATTACTCCTCTGTGACTCACTTCCACTGTTTATCATGCTCCTTCTTACTCCTCCTGCCATCTGATCTTAATTTCCTTTTTTGATCAAATTTTCTGAAAACTTTTATTATTATTTGTGTTTTATGTTTGAGTGTAGTGAAAGGATAACTTCGTTACTGTTGATAAGTTTGGAAATGTTTGATGGCTCTCTCTTTGGAGTGAAACTCCGGTCTTTTATAGTGCTGCCTTTCCATATCTACCCCTGTCTTTTGTAGTATTTACATTTCACACCAAACATTTATTATTTGTTTTTTTTTTTTGGGACATGATTAATGATATACATTGCTCCTATGGTGGTAACGTGTTCTGAACACGTTGCTCCTATGGTGATAACGCGTTCTGAACACGTTGCTCTTATGGTTCTAACGTATTCCTAACACGTTGCTCCTATGGTGCTAACGTGTTCCTAACACGTTGAACCAATGGTTGTAACGTGTTTTGAACACGTTCACCCATGGTTGTTAACGTGATTCAAGCACGTTGCTTCTATGGGTGTAACGTATTAAGGGTTTGTTACTGCCATGGGGGCAACGCAATAAGGGCACGTTCGTATGCATCGTTTTATGCTTTTAAAATTTAATAACTAATTAGCGTATTTAATGAAATTATTTAGGACAATAACGACGGAGATAGCGTGGACTATAGTGAAAGTTTTGTCACCGATCAAACGTTTTCCAGTCATCACGAGGCACGTGATTGGGCAAAACCGATAGCTCATGGGATTGGTTTTGAAATTGTCATTTCCAAAAGTGTCTCGCATGGTAACCTACCTACGCTGTAATAAGGGAGAGCGGTACCGAGGGGAAAACAGAAACATGAGGAACGCCCAAAGGAAAAAAACATCCACAAAAAGCTTGTGGATGCCCGTTCCTTATCAAAGTCATTGGCAATCCTCAAACCGGATTGTGGTATATTCAAGCACGTTTGTTTTGATGGAAAACATTTTCCCTGAAAATGATTTTCCTCCTTCTTTCCATTTTCCTTTGTTTGTTTTTGAAAGGATGGAAAACAATTTTCTTTGAGGTGGAAAATCTCACTTTGGAAAAGAAAAACCATTTTCCTTTTGTGGAGAAGGAATGCCACATTTTCCTTCGTACTCTTTACTTCTCCCTTATTCATTCCTCCCATCTTTCCTTCAAAAAATATTTCATTTTTTCTTTCCTTCACAAGTTTTCCTCTAATCAAACAAACAAAGGAAAATTTTGTTTACATCTATGTTTTCCATTGAAAATTAATTTCCATGAATTTTTTTTTCCTTCAAAACAAACGGAGCCTTAGTGAGTGGTAAAAGGGAAGATGTAAATATAGATGTAAAAGTCAACAAAAAGTAAGATTGAAAAAAAAGGAAAAAAAAAGGAAAAAAGAAAAAAGCAAATTATATTAAATTATAAGTATCAAAGAAAAAAAGGAAAAAAAATTCAGGAGGGGAGGGGGGCTGCAGGTGGGGGGGGGGGGGGCGCACGTGGGAGCAAAGAGTTCATGTTAAAATAGGGGAGGGGTTTAATTAGGGAAAGGGTAAAACAGGGAGTTCATGTTCGGTACGCAGTAAAAATGGACGGTATTTAGATTATTTGAGGATTTGGAGAGGATTAATCAGGATAAGCTTTTAATAATATATATCAATCTTTTGCTGGGTTATTTAGATGCTTATAAGTGACACCCGACTTTTTTTCCAAAGATTTTCTACAGCCTTTACGACCCACACTTTTCAATAAATCAATCACATTTTGGACTGTATTACTTTTTTTGGGCTGTTGGACTCTTACGTACATTGATATAGTTGCCTTATGATTTTCAAGTCTTATTTCTTCTTATCTCTACCGATAAATTAGGATTTATCGTCGAGAGCAAGAGCTCAATTTTTTTTTTTTGTACACATCTCCTTAAAAAATAAACTTTATTGTGAGTTTATGATGTAAAAATATTATATTTAACGTATATAATAACCTTTTATCTATATATAATCACCTTTAGGAAGTGTTTGGATATGTGGAATTCATTTCAAATTGATGAATTCAATTTTAGAAATTGAAATGTTAGAATTCAAATGACAATTATTTGTTTGGGTTGTTTTTAGAATTTGAAATGACAATTTGAATCGACAACAATTGCTTGTTAAGTATTTGGGCTGAGAATTGGGCCAAATCCAATTCCAAATTTTTTACCTGCCAAACATGTAATTTGAGTCAAACCCATCATTTCAAATGAAATGCTAGTATCCAAACATAACATTATAGTATGTATAATGACTTTTGGCCAATATTGTTATATAATATATTAGAGAAGGTATTGTGTCAGACTGGTCTGACGGTAACGTTTCTGTCAGACCAGTCCCCTAGACCTGGACACATATGGTTGAATCTGGATTTGTAATATCCCGAAATTTCGAGATATTTTAAATTTTTCTTAATTAATTAATTATATAATTGATTATTATTTAATTAATTATTAAATTAGTTGTAGCAATCTAATTATTTTATCATGGCCCAAACTTTTTCCCCTTGTCATGCTAAGACCCAAGCCTAATTTCTTTCCCCTTTCTCTATACCTCACGGCCCCCTTGTTTCTTTTTCCCTTTAATTGATTTATCTAACTTATTTTCACCAATATTACTAACTTATATCTATTTTGACCTTTTCCTAAAAATCCTATTTTTATCCCAACTTCTCCTACTTTGACTAAGCTACTAGATTTTAGAAAGCCAATAACACCCATCCTTCTTATGATACCCCACGGCCCCCTTACATTCTCCTTCAAATTATTTAATTCCTTTTCAAGCTAAAATAATAAATCATATCTATATTTGGCCAGATTCCAAAAATCTAATTTTTATCCTCCTACTTTCTCTACTAGATATTAGCAGCTTGTTTTACTCCCTTGCCTAGTATTTCTACACGGCCAACACACCACAAAAAGGGGAACCACTTTTATAATTCTTAATCTCTAAAAACTAAACTACAAATAAAAACTCCTCCTTTTCCCCACACAAATACTTCCTTCACTTCATCAATTCAAACACCTTCATCAAAGAAAGTTCAACCTTTAGCCTTTGAAGATCGAACCATTCACCATCAATATTAGATTATTAGGTAATTAGATTGCTTTATTTAATCAATAGGATAGATTAGTTATATAATTTTTAGAATAGGTTTGATCATGTTTAGAATAGGTTTAATCATGTATAGAATTGTTTAGAATTACTTAGAATTGCTTAGAATCATGCTGGATGAATTTTGAATTGTTTATTGATGATTAACCATATTTGTCGAGTGCTTCTAATATTATTCCAAGATATTTTGATAGGTATGAATGGCGAGTGGTATTATGTAACAAAAAGAGGATTTTTATCATGTTTTAAGTGATATTTGTTGATAATTGTTAGTTTATATGATTATTTATTTATTTAATTGATTGATTGAATTGTTTATATGATTATTGTAAAGAATAGAATTAATTATTGTTTTACTATTGGATATGTCGAGTGGTACAAGTCCTAGATTAGACTTATGAGTCAAGTTAAGTTGGACTAGAATTGATCAGAAGTCAAGTTGTGTCATTAAAGGATTGAGTTGTGAACAATGATTAACTATGAAGTGACTGCCTATCTAGTGGCTTAAGTTGACATGAACATAGGTATAGTCGAAGCCACTATCCTATCCTCGGATTTGGGACAGTTCTTGATCCCAGTGCCGGGAAGTAGATCTTCGTGGCTGACCCGGCATGAGCAAGGAAAGTTGGGGAAAAATTAAGGTTTCCCCTACGAGCATATGTGTAATGACCCAGATTTTATTGGTATTTTTGCCGATAATTATGTGTATTTATGTATGTTGTTGTGTTAGTTCAAATTTATTTTTTTGAACTATTTATTTAATTTTATGTGAATGATTTCGATTTAATTCGAAATGTTTATTTTCAGTCTTTATTGTTTATGTTATTTATTATTTAATTAATTAGAATTTTTATTATTTAATTTTCTAATTAATTATCTAATATTTTGGGCCAAATCGATTATTGCATGATTAATTATGCGGTTTTCGCAAATTAGCCCAATTGATCACGAGAGCCCATTTTTAGGCCTTTTGCCCTCTTGGCCGGTTTTTCTAAGGCATGGAAAGGCTTGCCACTTGCCTTGTGTTCACACCATGACTAACTCTATAAATAAGAGAGTTAGTAAGGCCCTTGCTCATTTTTGCCATCAAATGCTCTTGCCATCAATTTAAACACAATTGCCATCCATTTGCTCTTCCCTTGCCTCACGCCATTTTTGGGATGATTGAACCCATCAATTGTTCATCATCTTTCTAAACCCAAAACTTAAAGATTCATAGCCCATTGATCTTTAGGTGTTCAAAACACATTCCTAAACACAATTAGTTCATACAAGGTCACTAGTTCGGGATTGGTTTTGGGTCTTGTTCGTGTTCGTGATCAAGTGGGTGATCGTGTGGTGGCTCGTGTGAGGGGGCCGTGCTGCAGTGTTCGTGGTGGTGCAGTGGTGCTCGTGTGCCGTGCGGTGGTGCAGTGACTGGGCAGCAGCTGTGCAGTAGCTGTGCGTGGTGGTGGTGCACCGTGCAAGGCCGTGGACAGCCGTGTGTTGTGGGTCCGTGTTGTTCGAGTTCCGGGCTACATTTGTGTGTTGTTTTAGTGTGTAATCTTCAATAAGTAACATACTTACTCAACCTTGTTGGTATACTATGTTTATAGTATGAATTAAATGCATGTATGGATTGTTGATGGTTGATTGTTCATGATTTTATGAATGTTTTATATTCTGATTTTTAAGTGGTTTTAATGAGATTTTGATAAAGGTTTTTAATGGTTTTATGATTGATTATATGTTGTAATATGATCATGATTATTGTGTCAAAGTTTGATGAATTTTGGATAAGTTTATGATGATTTTCGTATGGTTTTATGCGTGTATTTGGATTAGTTTGGATGAGTTCTTGATTGAGTTCTTGAATCTTGATTGAGTTCTTGGTTGAAGATATTGATTCTTGAATGAGTTCTTTATGAGTCTTTGATGAGTTCTTGGAGTTCTTTATGAGTTCTTGATGAGTTCTTTAGGTTTCTTGGTTGAGTCTTGAAAGTTAAAGAAAGTGGGTTGTAAGTTAAAGAAAGTTAAAGATTGAGGTTTAAATGACTAAAGAATGATTAAAGAATGATGATTTATGATTGGTTAGACTCAAGATTAAGGCTAGAGGCAGTTCTTGAGAATAACTTCGATAATTTAACTAGTTAAATTCGAGAATCAAGGCTAGAGGCAATTCTTGAACTTAATTTAGTTATGTTGGGTAATAATGATGATAATATGATTAAGTCGATTAAAAGATTTAATTAATTAATGATTAGCTTGATTTCATTTTTAGACGCCTGATACTTTGAGTAAGATTCATTGTATTTGGGTTAAGACGTTGCCCCTATTCCATCCGCGGTATTGGGATAGTTGGAGTCATACTATGCGATCTTTGTGAATTTCCAGTAAGATTGGTTTCACGGGACATGGATTTCCAGTAAGATTGGTTTCATGGGGTTTGGGAGTAAGATTCTCAAATCCAAGCATAGTAGAAAGTTCGATCGCGTAAGATGTGCTCGTACAAGCACAGTCCGGTCTAGAATATGATTGATTGCGCCAAAGATAGTTGATTAGGTTGGTTTGAGTCGAGTTCACGTTTTGGGTTGTTCTCGTACTTTGATTATTGATATTGATTATTTGGTTTGTGCTATGTACATGTGTATTCCCATTAGGGTGGGTCAGTTATGTTGCTCGCCACTGATGGTGGACTGTTGTATATTTTTCAGGTATTTCTGATGATGATACTCTTGCTTAGCTTTGGGTTGGGCGAGCGACGTTGTTATTACTGTTATCTGTTGTATTTACTGTTTTCTGTTGTATTAGATAGTGATGGGGTTATATAGACTTTATACGTTATTGTTGGACTCTTTTACGTTGTTTATAACTCTGACATATAGTTGGAGTTTACTCGTATGCTTAGTATTTTTAGTTTGACTTTTGGGACTAGTTATGTACAAACTTGTGGGTATTTGTACGTTTTTGGTTGATTAATAATATTTTGAGGAATTAGTTTAATTTCCTAAGTTTTGAGTTGTAGTTTCTAACTATTCGACTCGTCGGTTTCTTCCGCGCCGATTTAAGCGAGTCGGATCGTTACAATATGACTGGTCACGGATTAGCACCTAAACTGAATAGAACTGAAGAGTCAATAGTGGTGTCAAGAAGTCTAGAACTGAATAAGTTAGTGTAGAAGGTCTTGGTTTATTGTGATGTTATGTTTGTTTCCGCTGCGTACTTGAACGATGATGTCTATAAATGATTTCCTGATGATTTGTTTGACTGTTTGGTTGACCTGTTCTGATTATTATGTTTCTAATTGTGTTCTACTGATTAAGTAGAACAATCTAATTACTCACCACTGACTGTGGACCCCAAAACCCTTTTCAGGTACAGGTGATGATTGATTGAGTTATGCAAGGGCTGGGATTGTGTGCAAGATAGCTTAGTAGTTTATCCTGATGACCATTTCTAGCCTTTGTATTATTATTATTAGTGGACTCTCACTTATTTTGTAATAATAATGGACTTTGGAAACTTATTAATTTTGGATTATTTAATGGTTTATTTGAATAATATGAACTAAGTTTAGAGCTTCCGCTGTAATTAACGAATTTGATAATAAAGGTTTTTAGATAATAATGATCTATATTGTTGCTTCCTCCGAAAACAACGCTGCCAAAATACGGGTCGTTATGTGTTTAACCTGGACACATGTTGTTAACTCTGGACATGTATTGATAGACCTGGTCACATATTTGTAAACTTGGACACAAATTTGTAACGCTGGAAACATATTTGTAAATCTGGACACATATTGTTGGACCTGAACACATATTGTTAAATCTGGACGCATATTGTTGAACCTGGACACATATTGTTAAACCTGAACATGTATTGGTAGACCTGCACACATATCTGTAAACTTGGACACAAATTTGTAACCCTGGAAACATATTTGTAAATCTGGACACATATTGTTGGACCTGGACACATATTGTTGAACCTGGAGACAAATTGTTGAACCTGGAGACAAATTGTTGAACCTGGACAAAAATTTGTAAACCTGATGAAAATTTGTTTAACCTGGACACATTGTGTTACCCCTGGACACATATTGTTAAACCTGGACACATATCTGTCTAACTTGAACATATATTGTTAAACCTGGAAATCTATTTATAAACCTGATGACATTTATAAATCTGGTGAAACTTGTTTAACCTGGAAAAATATTTTTAAACCTGGACAAATGTTGTTGGACCTGGACACTATTTCTTTGACCTGGACACATATTACTAAACCTGGATCCCCTCATAAATTGTTAAAAAAATACAAGTGTTGGACGGTCTGACGGTCGGACCGTCCGACACAATACTTTCACAATATATTATTGCAAATCAAACATATGCAAAACAGTGTGAATTGAAAACCTTATAATAGAGACTGGAAATGGAGGATTTTTGTGTAAGTTAGATCATGTGACTTGGATAATAAAATAGGGAGAAAGTAATGTGATCTGGCCTAGAAGGCTTGTTTGGAATAAGTTTAAATTGAAGGATCTAATTTTCGCACTTATCATAATCCAAAGCAAAAATATTCCAACAAATTGTGGTGGCGGGATCCTTAAGTATGTTACAAGGAGCCCCCAACACTAATATTGAGCATTGTAGAGCCATATGTGATGGAGCTCAAAAGCCCCAAATAGACTATGATCTAAACTTTTTGAGATTTTTGGGAATCAGGAACGAAGATATCTTAAATTATTGTGGCGGGATCTTTAATTGGGCTACGGGTACCCCAGTATTAATATTAGATACTATAGAGTTATATATGATGATGGATTCAAAAAACCTAAAATATTGGCAACCTTATTATCGAAAAACTCCTACGGCCCGTTTGGTAGCCGGTAATAAATCGAGATAATGAAAATGAATTTATAACTAGATTTGGAAGGAAAATCAAAATTCATTCCCATAGTATGGTGGTCCTACCTTAACTCTAATTTATCTAATTTTCTTCACAAATATATACATTTCCATCTAATACCACCCCTCCACATGGTAATGGATTATAATGGAAAATAAGAAGAAATTTCAAGTTCGAAAATGAAAAATATGTTTTCCATGAGATTTTGAAGTTTTTCCTTAACAAACTACATTTTAAATCCATTACCATTACCACAATTCATTACCAACAACCAAACGGGCCGCTAAGGTAATTAATAATAATTTCTTCGTTGATGTGTAGTGAGACAAGAATTATTGATTAAAGGACGTGTTTATTTGAAAGTTATTCCCTTTAATAAATGGGACCAAATATACTTTGCCAAAAAAAAAAAAAAGGATCAAATATTCAAGCAAGTTGCAATATGATTCACGTGGAATTACATGGCTCACAAAATGCATGTTTTTAATGAATATTTTAGTATCAGCTTGGCTTTTTCTATAAATAAATAGCAATAAAAAAAAATACTTAATGAATGGTGTCAAGATTCCCTTTTTTTTTAATTTTTTTGAAGGAGTGGGTTCCAACTTCCAAGTTTTGATCTATGGTTGGACTTAAAAATGGTGCATATATAGTACTCCTTTTCTAGTAATTTTTCTTTTTTTTTTTTTTAAAATGTCGTTTACAGTTAAAGTTTTTGAGTGTCACCAAATCAGTTCAGATGCATGAATGAAGCGATTACGCCGGATAATAAGGTATTGTTTGGTTGCCAAAAAAAATCATGTTCATTGAAGATTCCCATGAATTTTATTTTAAGTACGGAGTATATTGTTTGGTTGACATAAAAAGATAAAAATGGAAGATGTGGGAATTTATGGGAATTGTGATTTCCTACAAGTCATAGGAAATAAATTACCAAGTCCATCCCTTGATTAATGAAAATTCATAGAAATTGCAAATTCTCACATTGCCAACCAAACAAGTTTAGTTAATTCCTAGAAATTTCATTAAGTAAATAAAATCCTATGAATTTCCATTTACTATGTGAATTAACTTCCTACATCAACCAAATAAGACCTAATAATATATTTGAGCAACGTTCAAAGGTGGGCATGGACTGGACTGGACTGGCAAGAGGGTCAGTTGGGTGCGGCTCAGTTTGGGCAATTGGGCCTGATACAGCATGAGTCCATTAGTAGCATGGCACGGCATGAGATGCACATTCGTTGGCTTGGGCCGTGCATGGATATATATCATTTTTAAAACTTGACATGAACATAACGAGCCGGTCAACTCTCTGGCACGCTTATTATAAGAAAAAAAAAATCAAAATATAAAAAAAAATTGTGAGTAACACATAAGGCATGGTACTAGTCGGCCCAAAACAAACTATGGATGAGTTGGACATGAGCTCACTTTTTAAAACTTCGTGCAAGCTTGACACTACACAAATTTATCTTCAATCTTCACATGCTCTAGACACATCCCACCAATGTAAGAGGTACGCAGGCCTGACACGTGTGCCGTCCCAGCATAGCCCGTGCCAACCTTTAGTAATGACTAATGAGTCTAGACAAAAAAACGACTGATTGCTAAAGATAAATAGGTATAAAACTGTAAAAGTGTGAGTACGAGTAAACACTTAAGCATATGCATACAGTGTATATTTTTGTGCTAGAGAATATTCTACCAAGTACTCGTAGATAGCATTTTACATATTACTCCATACTTTTTTTTTAATTACGAGTACAATAATTTCTTTTTTCTTCAAAGAAGATTGGTCCCAATTCGATGGTTTTATCTCAAGATTCCTAGACGCAGGACATCACTTAAATGAATTTATTGTTGATAAGAATTGAATCTTAAACTTCGCATATCACAAATGTAATATGATTCTCTGTGTACTATATCACATGTTAATCCTTTTTTTGTAATACTAAAATGAGATACTTGATCTGATAATTAAATTTTACATAACGTTTTCCCATCATTTATTCATGTTTACTATGAGGTTTATACATTATCAATTTTCATTAAGAGTCATTTTTCTACTCATGTTTTTCTTATAGGTTAGTATGATTGGGTGTAAAATAACTTCAACTGAAACTGCTTTTCCTTGGAAAATATTTTACGTACATTTAAAAATTCATTTATGAATGTTTCCCGTTGTTTGGTTTCATGTAAAATGATTTTCTATTTTAAATATTTTTTGTTGTTTAGTTGAATTGAAAATTAATTGTTTCAATTGTGAGGAAAAATACTTTTCTTCTAATTGTGATGTAAAATGATGTTTTAATTTCCTTCCAATTTCGTGGGAAGATGTTTTCAATAAGGTAGAAAATAGTTTTCCAGCCCAAGTTTTACATTTTTATTATTTTAGACCAAACCAATCAATGTAAAATGAGGGAAAATGTTTTACACACTACCAAACAGACCCGTAGTGTTTTTCGTGTTTTCTATGAATTTTCACGGGTAACAATATTTAAGGCTATTAAAGGAAACAAAATGCAGGAATGTAAAATGAGTTTTTGTGCTAGGAATGATACAAGACAAAGTCGTGGTGTGTTGGGCTCGTGCCAAGTTAAAAAAAAAAAGAGCTCATGCCCAACCTATATATATCTATCCCAAGTTTAATGTTTGGCGGACTTGTGCCATGCCTGAGTTATAATCCTCTTTTGCTTTATCGATCTTTGCTCATAATAAGTGTGTCAGCTGACGGGCTGACACACCATGTTAGTGCCGGGTTCTTGCTATGTTTTGAAAATATTGTCCATATACACATGGTATATAGCCCATGGGTATACTTCGCGTACCATATGTATTAGGTATTAAGTCGGTCTGAACTCAGGGACGGAGCCAAGGGGGGACTAGCGGGGGCCTCGGCCTTCCCCTTGACCCAAAATTGTTAGTATATACATTTTAATTGAATCTAAACATTAAAAATATAGTAGCTCAATTGGTTTGATTGCTTGTTTATATTCCCATAGACTAGGGTTCGAGATTCACTAGTAACATTTCAATGGGTCTATTATATATTCGGAGTGGGTCTATTATGTAACGACCCGACTTTTTAGACGTGTCGATTGACGAAGGGAAATCGACAAACGGATCATTACCAACTTAACTTAAACATCAAATTAAATTATTTGAATGAAAAGGATAACTTTAATAGACCAACTACTAATTGTCCAATATAATCAATATTCAATATTACATAAGTAGTGTTAAAAACTGTCCCAACATGCTGGGATCGTAAAATAAACTAAGTAACTAAGGTTTACTTAGACTAAGTCCTCAGCCACTCAAAGCCCATCCATCGAAGCCCGTTAATCTGCAGCATCTTCTCCTGAAACTGAGGGGGGGTCCACCGTCAGTGGCGAGTAACTAGGCTGTCCCATTTAATCGAGGGACCACCAAACATATAATATCATAGAAATTCACATAAAAACTATAAAGAACTTAATACATGCTTTACACAGAAATGTACAAAATACGTATAAAAATACGTACAAACATGTATACGTATACGTACAAAATACGTATAAATACGCCTGCAGAAAATACGGTTAGAATACGTATATTGTACGTACAATCAACCCTGCATTATACGGTTAGAAATACGTATAAAAATACTCACATCAATTCATACCCATACATACACTTATATACATTTATTCATACGATTCACAGAGTAATACAGCGGAAGTCTTAAATCATACATAAATCATATACTTAAAGTTTAATACCATCATAAGTTATATTATCCCATATTCCTTAAGTTATAACTTATACCTTACCTTATATCTTATGTCATAACCTAACGTAAATATATAATCCAAATCTTCCTTATAATATAACTTTCCATATAATATATAAATCTTATCATCTTATCTTATCATAATCATTTCTTAATCATATCGTTCATTCGTATCCATAACGTGTTATACGTCGGATTCCGTATCATCATTATCAATCAATCGTATCAAATCATGTCATTTATTCGTATCCATAACGTATTATACGTCGGATTCCGTATCATCTTTATCAATCAATCGTATCAAATCGTATCGTTTGTTGGACCGGTCACTATAACTCGTTGTGGATCTCGTGTTTCACCACAACTTTCCTAGAACATGCCGGGGGAGCTCGTGTACTCACCCGCAGTGGATCCGTGGTCACCACTAAGCCTAAGCTATGGCCATAACTCCTAATAGTGGCTCGTGTACCACTACTAGACGGCTACATATCCTAAGACCCAGAACTGCTCGGGGGAACTTAGCCTGACTACTCGGGTCATCAGGTGCGTTCGTCCCATTTGAGCAGTGGCCTCGACTTAACCCAGTCTAACTACTCGAGTCATTAGGTGGGCGTCCTTATTGTATCTTATATCTTCATTTAATTAAATCATATCATATATCGGGAAATACTAGGTGACCGTAATAGGAAATGAAAATGTTCGGAGTCCCAGGAAAGAGAGGTGCGGCACGTGTATCGGCCACCTTAAATACCAAGTCTTTCCTAGCCAGAGACCGAGACATATCATGTATAGCTATTACTCTGTTTCCTTTCTTATCCCTAGTAATATCTTATGCATCTTTAAACCTTATAATATACTATCCCTAATATATATATCATATACTTATAACCTATCCTTTCGGATACTAACCTTAATATTATTACTAATATTAACTTGTAAAATATTATTAATATTATTGTTAAGGGCCGAAATACTAGAGGTAATATTATTAATATTGTTTCCTACCCCCTTCACTTTACAACTTATCCCTGATAATTATTTTATCCGAAACTTTTATTATTAATTATTCCTTAAATTAATAATGATCCAAAATTAACTAAAATTTGACTATTTCTTTTAATTCCACACGGTTTTAATAATTAATTAATGAACTATTCCTTAAATTATTTTAATTAATTAATTAATTACTAAAAATTACCAAAATTATCATCAAAATTCTATTTTCTTGTTTTCAACTTACTCGACATTTTTATGAGTTTTAACCAAAAGTTATTCAATTATTTTATGTAAATTCAATCAACAAGAATTAAATAGAATAACTAATTAAATACATAAAAATCATAACTTTAGCAACAAATAACCAGATTAGACTAAAAGAAACAAGATCAAATGTTCATGCGTATCATCATTATCATGCATTTGATTAACAAGGTTTAGGCTTTATATATACTACCAGGGGTCATACGCCACAATCATCATCAATATCAATTAAGCAATTCATTGACTAAATCATGATTCAAAGAAAAACAACTCACTTTATCAAGATATTCACGGCATTAGCATAATCAATTTTTCCAGGAACAAATCGAAATTTCATAATTAAATATATTAAAATATACCTAAAACAGTTAAAGATTTATATTGATTGCATAACATATCAAGAAAATACGCAAAATAAATCAAGAAACATATCTTCATGTCACTCGAAATTTTCGAACCAAATCATACATAAAACCTACAATTTTCATGATACATCCTAATTAACTATATGATTTGCTACCCTTTAATTAAATAGAAAAGCGAAGTTACCTGAATCCGCTTAATAAAATTCCAAGGAAAATAATTCACCAAACTTGGTGAATTATGCACGGTTTAGAAGAGAGGAGAAAGGAGGAGGAGTTTTCTTTGGGGTTTTTGAATAATAGCAAAATAGGACTAATTAAATAACAAGGGTCCTATTTATAGAAGAGAGGAAGGAAATAAAATAAAAAAAAAAAAAAAAAACAAACCCTAATGAATTCCTTGGGCTGCCGTGAAGAAGCAAGCAAGGGGGAAGAGTTTGTTGGGTCAACAACAAACATTTGAATGAGTTAAAAATGATTTTAAATTAATTAAATTAATTAATTATCCAAAAATATTAACTAATATTTAATTAATTAAAATAAACAAATTTGGCCCAAATAAGAGGAAGGACCGGCCAAGGCCTAACAAGGAAGGGAAATGGGTCTTTGGCCCAATTGAGAATTCAAGATGAAGCTGCCAGTTTAAAAGCAGGCTGCCAGTTTTGAAGATGAGGCCTCAGAGCTGCCGGTTTGAACTTCATAAACTGCCGGTCTTGGACTTCACAAGCTGCCGGTTCTATGCTGCCGGCTTTACTTCACAAGCTGCCGGTTCTACTTCACAAGCTGCCGGTTCTACTTCACAAGCTGCCGGTTATGAGATAATATTCTAGGGAAATCACATTAATAACCGCGAAATTTTCTGGCCCAAAATTCCGGGTTATTACAGTCACCCCTCCTTAAATAAATTTCGACCTCGAAATTTACTTAACGGAGCTCAAACAGAAAACAAAAACAAGCACAACAAACACACAAACAAAAAGGAAACAAAAACAAAAGCAACCCGTACCTGCTTCGAACAACTCGGGAAACTTCTCCCTCATCGAAACCTCGGTCTCCCAAGTAGCCTCCTCGAACTTCTGGCTACGCCACAAAACCTTAACCAAAGGCACCACCTTGCGACGCAACATCCGATCCTGACGGTCCAAAATCTGAACTGGCTTCTCTTCAAATGTTAGGTTCGGCTCGATCTCTGATGACTCCACCGGAATGATATGTGAAGGATCGTTGACGTATTTCCGTAGCTGTGACACATGGAATACATCATGAACCCTCGAAAGATCCAGAGGCATCGCCAACCGATAGGCGACTTCACCAACTCGCTCCAGAACCTCGTATGGTCCAACATACTTAGGTCTGAGTTTACCTTTCTGACCAAACCGGACCACACCCTTCATAGGAGACACCTTCAGCAAAACCTTGTCTCCAACCTCAAACTCTAGCGGCTTCCGACGACGATCAGCATAAGACTTCTGCCGACTCTGAGCTGCCTGTAGCCTCGCCCGGATGATCTTCACCTGCTCGACTGTATCCCGGATATGATCGGGACCAATCACCAAAGCATCGCTGATGTCGCTCCAACAAGTAGGGCTACGACACTTACGCCCATACAAAGCCTCATAAGGAGCCATCCCCAAGCTGGCATGATAGCTGTTATTGTACGAGAACTCCACCAAACTCAGAGATTTAACCCAAGATTGCTAGAAATCCAATGCACAAGCTCGAAGCATATCCTCCAGTGTCTGGATGGTCCGCTCTGTCTGCCCATCCGTAGCTGCATGGAAAGCCGTACTCAAATTAAGTTTAGTCCCAAAAGCCTCCTGTAAAGACTTCCAGAACCGTGACAAGAACCGGGGATCTCGGTCGGACACTATATCCTTCGGCACACCATGTAACCGAATGATCTCCCTCGAGTACGCTTCCGCCATCTTCTCCATTGACCAAGTAATCTTCATAGGAATGAAACGAGCCACCTTGGTCAAACGATCCACGATAACCCAAACCGTATCCAAACCCGCAGACGTCGTGGGCAAACCCACCACAAAATCCATGGATATGGAGTCAAACTTCCATGTGGGTATCGGCAATGGCTGCAACAAACCACCTGGTCGCTGATGCTCGATGTAACGACCCGACTCGCTTAAATCGGCGCGGAAGAAACCGACGAGTCGAGTTGTTAGAAACTACAACTCAAATACTTAAGAAATAAAACTAATTCCTCAAATACTGTTATTTAAACCACCAAAAGTACAAATACCCACAAGTTTGTACATAAACTAATCCAAAAGTCAACTAGAAATACTATAATACGAGTCAACTCCAACTACATGCCAAAGTCTTTAAACAACATACAAAAGTCCAAAAGTAAAGAAATAACATCTAAACAAATACTGTCGCTAACTAATGCTAAGAAAACAGTAAATACAACAGACAACACAAGAAACAACGTCGCTCGCCCAACCCAAAACTAGGCAAGAGCATCATCATCTGAAGTACCTGAAAAATACAACAACGGTCCACCATCAGTGGCGAGTAACATAACTGACTCACCCTAATGGGAACACACATGTACATAGCATAAACCAAACGATCAACATCATTAAACACATTACGAGAACAACCCAAAACGTGAACTCGACTCAAACCAACCTAATCACTATCTTTGGCGCAATCATTCATATTCTAGACCGGACTGTGCTCGTACGAACGCATCTTACGCGCTCGAACTTTCTACTATGTTCGGATTTGAGAATCTTACTCCCAAACCCCATGAAACCAATCTTACTGGAAATCCATGTCCCGTGAAACCAATCTTACTGGAATTCACGAAGATCACATAGTATGACTCCAACTAACCCAATACCGCGGATGGGTTAGGGGCAACGTCTTAACCCGAATACAATGAATCTTACTCAAAGTATCAGGCGTCTAAAAATGAAATCAAGCTAATCTTAATTAATCAATTCATTACTCAATTTAATCATATTATTCATTATTACCTCAACTTAACTAAACTAAGTTCAAGAACTGCCTAAAGCCTCGATTCTCGAATTTAATCTAGTTAAAACATCGAAGTTATTCTCAAGAACTGCCTCTAGCCTTATTCTTGAGCCTAACCAATCATTAATCATTAATCTTTATTCATCCTTTAATCAACTCAATCCTAATCTTTAACTTCCTTTACTATTTAAACCATTTTCTTTAACTTACAAGATTTAAATCAAGAACTCATAAAGACTCATCAAGAACTCAAAGAACTCATAAAGAACTCATTCAAGATTCAAGATCTTCAACCAAGAACTCAATCAAGATTCAAGATCTTCAACCAAGAACTCATCCAAACTCACAAACTACACGCATATCATCATAATCATCAACATAAACTTATCCAAAATTCATCAAACTTTGATACATAAATCATGATCATATAATAATGTATAACTAATCATAAAATCATGAAAAACATCACTAAAACACCATACAAACACATAAAAATCAGATTATGAAATCATACATAAAATCATGAACAATCATCAACAAACATCCTAAACATGCATTTAATCTATACTATAAACATAGGGTACCAATTAAGTTGAGTTAGTATGTTACCTTATGGAAGATTACACACAAATTCAACACAACAAGGCTGCCCGGAAATCGACCCACACGAGTCTTGCAACACGGCAGTCACACGCACGGCCCACGGCTTGTGCACGGCTCCTCACAGCTGCACCTCTTCGTTGTTGCTGCCACGAACACGACCCACACGGCTGCCAGCCTTCACGCACGGCCTTCCACGCAAGCCACCACTCGAGCAACCACACGACCTCACGGTTCCACCACGAACCCCCAACAAGCAACCCCAAAACAAACCCGAACTAGCAATCTTGATTGGAATAGATGTGTTTAGGCTTGAGTTTGAACACCTAAAGATCAATGAACTTTGAATCTTTAAGTTTTGGGCTAGGAAAAATGATGAACAATTGATGGGTATCAATTGATCAAAATGGCGTGTGGAATTGGGCAAGGGAGGGAGTTTTTGGTGCTTTGAATTTGATGGCAAGTGTGTTAAAAAGGCAAATGAGCAAATCAACTTCATGGCTCACTAACCATTCCTATTTATAGGAATTAGTTAAGTGTGAAAGCAAGGCAAGTGGCAAAATCTTGCCATGCATTTAGGGAGGGCCGGCCATGAGAGAGGAAAGGGCCAAATTTGGGCTTTCGTGATTAATTGGGCTAAATTGCGAAAACCGCATAATTAATCATGCAATAAATTGTTTTGGCCCAAAATATTAAATAATTAATTAGAAAATTAAATAATAAAAATTCTAATTAATTAAATAATAAATAACGTAAATAACAAAAACTAAGAAATAAACATTTCGATTAAATCGAAATTATTCACATAAAATTAAAATAAATAGTTCAAAAATTAATTTGAACTAGCACATAAACAAACATAAATACACATAAATACCGGCAAAAATACCGATAAAATCTGGGTCATTACACTCGATCTTAACCTTCTGGCACGTGAGACACCGTGCTACAAACTCTGCGACCTCTTGCTTCATCCTCGGCCACCAGAAACATCCCCTCAGGTCTTTATAGAGCTTTCCGCCACCTGGATGCACCGAATACGGAGTATTGTGAGCCTCTTCCATAATCCGATTTCTCAAATTCGAAACCCGGGGCACACACCACCTGTTATGGAACCTCAAACTACCATCAGGTTCAATCGTGAAGTCTTCTGCCTTGCCTTGAAGTTTAGCTTCACGAATCTTCTCGAGTTGCGGGTCCTCCTTCTGCCTTTCCCGTAACTCCTGATACAAACTAGGCTCGACACTCATAGCACTCAAATACACTCTAGTGCTACCTGGCGTAACCATCTCAATCTCCATCTTGCGAAGGTCGGAACAGATCTCCTTAGGTAAAACCGCCACTCTGTTACATGGATGACGATCCTTACGGCTAAGGGCATCAGCTACCTTATTAGCTTTTCCTTCACAATAGTCAACTGAGAGGTCGTAATCCTTGATTAACTCGAGCCACCGTCGCTGCCTCATGTTGAGTTCCTTCTGAGTGAAGATGTACTTCAGACTCTTGTGATCGGTGAACAACTTGCAAGATACCCCATAAAGATAATGTCGCCAAATCTTCAAAGCGAACACCACCGCTGCCAACTCTAAGTCGTGAGTAGGATAATTCTGCTCCTGAACCTTGAGTTGTCTCGATGCATATGCAATCACCCTTCCTTCTTGCATCAGAACACAACCTAGACCCTTCTTCGACGCATCACTGTAGATTTCAAAACCTACACCCTCCGTCGGCAAAGCAAGAACTGGTGCAGACACAAGACTTTGCTTGAGTGCTTAAAAGGCTTCTTCACACTGCTCGGTCCACACGTACTTGCAATCTTTGTGCAACAATTTGGTCATAGGTGCTGCTACTTTGGAGAAGTCTTTCACAAATCTCCGATAGTAACCTGATACATACAAATTCACAGGTAAGTATTCTTGCATAGACATTAATAAAAGCTATATCAAATACTTTAATATACCTGCTAGGCCAAGAAAACTTCGAACTTCGGCCACATTCTTCGGACTGTGCCATTCCACCACTGCCTTAATCTTGGCTGGATCTACCATGACACCTTCCGCATTAATCACATGCCCTAGAAAGGCAACCTCCTTGATCCAGAACTCGCACTTGGACAACTTTGCGAACCACTTCTGAGCTCGTAGAATACCTAGCACCAGATGAAGATGCTGAGTGTGATCTTGTTCATTCTTCGAATAAATGAGGATATCGTCGATGAACACTACCACACACACATCTAGAAGATGATGAAAGGTCCGATTCATCTGGTCCATGAACACTGCAGGAGCGTTCGTCAAACGAAATGGCATAACCTCGAACTCATAATGCCCATATCTCGTGCGAAATGCAGTCTTCGGTATATCCTCTGGTTTCACTGGAATCTGATGATAACCGGATCTGAGATCGATCTTGGAGAAGACACTGGCTCCCTTCAACTGATCAAACAAATCCTCGATCCTGGGCAGAGGATACTTGTTCTTGATAGTCACCTTGTTCAGCTCCCGGTAATCTATGCACAACCTCATGCTGCCATCTATCTTTTTCACGAACAATACCGGAGCACCCCACGGCGACACACTAGGCCGAATGAAACCCTTGTCGATCAAATCCTGCAACTGGGTCTTCAACTCCTCCAACTCTGCCGGAGCCATGCGATACGGAGCCTTAGAAATCGGAGCAGTCCCGGGTACCAGATCGATGTTGAACTCCACTTCTCTTTCCTGTGGTATCCCTGGCAACTCCTCTGGAAACACATCCGCATACTCTCGAACCACTGGAACGGCCTCTAGCTGTTCCTCCTTGGTCATGTCCTTGACTTGACATAGGAACACAGTTTCACCCTTGCGCTGCAGCCTGCGCATCTTCATAGCGGACACGATCTTCAACCCTTTGCCTATCGGCTTCCCGACATAGGTTACCCTCTTTGCGTCTGGTCCTCGCAAAGTGACAGCCTGGTCTTGACACCAAAAAGTCGCTTGATGCTTAGCTAAACAATCCATCCCTAGGATCACATCGAACTCGATCATTGGAAACTCCTTCAGGTTGGCCTCGAACCTTACCCCCGAGATGACAATGGACACGTCCCTGAACTCCCGAAGACAAGAAAAGTCCTCTCCCGAAGGAAGAGTTATCACAGATTTGACAGGAGACTCTCCCATCAGGTTAGCTTTCACAATAAATGAACTAGTAACAAAGGACACAGTAGCACCAGTATCAAACAGTACATATGCAGAAACATCATGAACAGGAAATGTACCCGTGACCACGTCGGGCGGAGCATCTGCCTCTTCCTGTGTCATGCAGAAAATCCTGTTCTTGACCGGAGCTTGACTACCTGTGGCTGTTGCTGCTGCTGGCTGTCTCTTAGGGCAGTAGATGGACTTATGACCCGCTTCACCACAATCGAAGCACACTATAGGCGATCCATCACACTTCTTTCCCGGGTGGAAATCTTTCTTGCAACCTCGACAAACCCTCGGACCCTGACTCGGAGCTGGTCGAGAACCCTGTTGCTGCTTTGATGAAGACTCGAACCTGATCTTCTTTGCCGGAGCTGGAGCTGGAACAAACGTAACCCTCTTCTTAGCTGAGTCTTCTTCAGAAACCGAAGACTGAACCTCCAGAGCTACTTCGTAGGCTTCCTGAAACGTCTTCACCCTACTGCTGATCACATGAACCCGGATGTTGGAGTTGAGCTTCTTGATATACCTCTTGACCCGCTCGGCTTCAGAAGGTATAACCGCTGTGGCGAACCTGGAGAGCTCGGTGAACTTGTCCGTGTAAGCTTGGACGGACAGATTACCCTGGGTGAATGTGAGGAATTCCTCTTGTTTCTGCCACTTAAGTTCCTCGGGGTAGAGACGATCTTGCAGCTTCTTGGTGAAGTCTTCCCAACTCAGATTCAGATCTGTGTCGGGGTCAGACCGGAGTGTACTCCACCAATTGTCTGCCTCACCCTGAAGATAAAATGTTGCAACGGGAACCCGTTCAGTCGCGGGACAAGCCAGAACGTCGAACATCTTGCGCATCTCTCGAATCCAGTTTTCGAGGATGGTTGGGTCAGCTGCACCATCATAGGTCGGAGGACGAAGTCGGGCTATACGGTCGAAGGTTGACTGGTTGTTCTGAGCCCGGACGCTGTTCTGAGCCAAAGTGAGGATTGCATCCTCCAAGTTGCGACGACGAAGACGGAAGTTCGGAGGTCTAGGGGTCGACATCCTGAAATCACAATCGAGTTAGCACACGAAAACAACGTCAACGCGGGAACGAAAGCGATAAAACGTCTTAACCCTGGCTTCTACCCATGGCTTCACTCACCTAAGTTTTCCATATTAGGCTAAGTTTCACTCGGGTTATAAAGCACTCATCTTTCGAAGTCACTTATGAAGAAGTAACTTAGGATTAAACCTATGGCTCGGATACCAACTGTAACGACCCGACTTTTTAGACGTGTCGATTGACGAAGGGAAATCGACAAACGGATCATTACCAACTTAACTTAAACATCAAATTAAATTATTTGAATGAAAAGGATAACTTTAATAGACCAACTACTAATTGTCCAATATAATCAATATTCAATATTACATAAGTAGTGTTAAAAATTGTCCCAACATGCTGGGATCGTAAAATAAACTAAGTAACTAAGGTTTACTTAGACTAAGTCCTCAGCCACTCAAAGCCTATCCATCGAAGCCCGTTAATCTGCAGCATCTTCTCCTGAAACTGAGGGGGGGGGGTCCACCGTCAGTGGCGAGTAACTAGGCTGTCCCATTTAATCGAGGGACCACCAAACATATAATATCATAGAAATTCACATAAAAACTATAAAGAACTTAATACATGCTTTACACAGAAATGTACAAAATACGTATAAAAATACGTACAAACATGTATACGTATACGTACAAAATACGTATAAATACGCCTGCAGAAAATACGGTTAGAATACGTATATTGTACGTACAATCAACCCTGCATTATACGGTTAGAAATACGTATAAAAATACTCACATCAATTCATACCCATACATACACTTATATACATTTATTCATACGATTCACAGAGTAATACAGCGGAAGTCTTAAATCATACATAAATCATATACTTAAAGTTTAATACCATCATAAGTTATATTATCCCATATTCCTTAAGTTATAACTTATACCTTACCTTATATCTTATGTCATAACCTAACGTAAATATATAATCCAAATCTTCCTTATAATATAACTTTCCATATAATATATAAATCTTATCATCTTATCTTATCATAATCATTTCTTAATCATATCGTTCATTCGTATCCATAACGTGTTATACGTCGGATTCCGTATCATCATTATCAATCAATCGTATCAAATCATGTCATTTATTCGTATCCATAACGTATTATACGTCGGATTCCGTATCATCTTTATCAATCAATCGTATCAAATCGTATCGTTTGTTGGACCGGTCACTATAACTCGTTGTGGATCTCGTGTTTCACCACAACTTTCCTAGAACATGCCGGGGGAGCTCGTGTACTCACCCGCAGTGGATCCGTGGTCACCACTAAGCCTAAGCTATGGCCATAACTCCTAATAGTGGCTCGTGTACCACTACTAGACGGCTACATATCCTAAGACCCAGAACTGCTCGGGGGAACTTAGCCTGACTACTCGGGTCATCAGGTGCGTTTGTCCCATTTGAGCAGTGGCCTCGACTTAACCCAGTCTAACTACTCGAGTCATTAGGTGGGCGTCCTTATTGTATCTTATATCTTCATTTAATTGAATCATATCATATATCGGGAAATACTAGGTGACCGTAATAGGAAATGAAAATGTTCGGAGTCCCAGGAAAGAGAGGTGCGGCACGTGTATCGGCCACCTTAAATACCAAGTCTTTCCTAGCCAGAGACCGAGACATATCATGTATAGCTATTACTCTGTTTCCTTTCTTATCCCTAGTAATATCTTATGCATCTTTAAACCTTATAATATACTATCCCTAATATATATATCATATACTTATAACCTATCCTTTCGGATACTAACCTTAATATTATTACTAATATTAACTTGTAAAATATTATTAATATTATTGTTAAGGGCCGAAATACTAGAGGTAATATTATTAATATTGTTTCCTACCCCCTTCACTTTACAACTTATCCCTGATAATTATTTTATCCGAAACTTTTATTATTAATTATTCCTTAAATTAATAATGATCCAAAATTAACTAAAATTTGATTATTTCTTTTAATTCCACACGGTTTTAATAATTAATTAATTAACTATTCCTTAAATTATTTTAATTAATTAATTAATTACTAAAAATTACCAAAATTATCATCAAAATTCTATTTTCTTGTTTTCAACTCACTCGACATTTTTATGAGTTTTAACCAAAAGTTATTCAATTATTTTATGTAAATTCAATCAACAAGAATTAAATAGAATAACTAATTAAATACATAAAAATCATAACTTTAGCAACAAATAACCAGATTAGACTAAAAGAAACAAGATCAAATGTTCATGCGTATCATCATTATCATGCATTTGATTAACAAGGTTTAGGCTTTATATATACTACCAGGGGTCATACGCCACAATCATCATCAATATCAATTAAGCAATTCATTGACTAAATCATGATTCAAAGAAAAACAACTCACTTCATCAAGATATTCACGGCATTAGCATAATCAATTTTTCCAGGAACAAATCGAAATTTCATAATTAAATATATTAAAATATACCTAAAACAGTTAAAGATTTATATTGATTGCATAACATATCAAGAAAATACGCAAAATAAATCAAGAAACATATCTTCATGTCACTCGAAATTTTCGAACCAAATCATACATAAAACCTACAATTTTCATGATACATCCTAATTAACTATATGATTTGCTACCCTTTAATTAAATAGAAAAGCGAAGTTACCTGAATCCGCTTAATAAAATTCCAAGGAAAATAATTCACCAAACTTGGTGAATTATGCACGGTTTAGAAGAGAGGAGAAAGGAGGAGGAGTTTTCTTTGGGGTTTTTGAATAATAGCAAAATAGGACTAATTAAATAACAAGGGTCCTATTTATAGAAGAGAGGAAGGAAATAAAATAAAATAAAAAAAAAACAAACCCTAATGAATTCCTTGGGCTGCCGTGAAGAAGCAAGCAAGGGGGAAGAGTTTGTTGGGTCAACAACAAACATTTGAATGAGTTAAAAATGATTTTAAATTAATTAAATTAATTAATTATCCAAAAATATTAACTAATATTTAATTAATTAAAATAAACAAATTTGGCCCAAATAAGAGGAAGGACCGGCCAAGGCCTAACAAGGAAGGGAAATGGGTCTTTGGCCCAATTGAGAATTCAAGATGAAGCTGCCAGTTTAAAAGTAGGCTGCCAGTTTTGAAGATGAGGCCTCAGAGCTGCCGGTTTGAACTTCATAAACTGCCGGTCTTGGACTTCACAAGCTGCCGATTCTATGCTGCCGGCTTTACTTCACAAGCTGCCGGTTCTACTTCACAAGCTGCCGGTTCTACTTCACAAGCTGCCGGTTATGAGATAATATTCTAGGGAAATCATATTAATAACCGCGAAATTTTCTGGCCCAAAATTCCGGGCTATTACATATTATATATCCGAATACACGTATAGGTAGCGCTATACATTATTATCACGATTCAGGACTTGTTTTATTCACATTATTTCAACACCTTATTACTTATTTCAAATCAACTTAGAAAAAATAAGTTCAGATCATATCAGATGATTTAATTTGATGTTTTTTAATTTTAAACTTTAAATATCTTTAATTTTGTAACAAAAAATATTAAAATTACATATTAAATAACTACTCATTAATACAAATAAAAGAAAATCTCAATTAATATATATTTGCCTTATAGATTAACATATATATGCTATCAAAGTTTTGTCAAATTAAACAAGTTCATATCAAATCAGAAAAAATAAATTCACATCAAATAAGCAAATTTGAGATGAACCAAACAAAGTCTAACACCCCTGAATGTTGTTAATTACTGATCACTCTATCTCATTGCTTGATATCACTATCACAGTATGTTACAAAATTCACGATACTAAAAACAGCCACTTAAAAACATTGAAAAGACACAAATAAAGTATTTGCTCCGATTTGGATTATTGTTTTTTTGAAGGGCAGATATGGATATTAAGGTGCCTGATTTGGTTAATATAAGAAAAAATTATAAATTTTTAGTTAAAAATGAAGCATCCAAGTATCATGTCGTGTCGTGTCCAATATAACATACGATCGACACGTGTTTTTTCTGAAGTAATAAATTAAAGGTGTCGGCCTAATATAAATTAATAACAACTCAATTGATCATGGGAGCAGCCTAAAAGAACATTGACACGTTCACTCAAAGCTTTAGCTATTACGAATTATTAGAAAAAACAAGACAATGATAATATAATCTAAAAATTTACACATGTCACTTTAAAAGAATATTGACATCTTTAACCATAGCTTTATATATTAAGAGCTGTCAAAATGGGTGTTTGGGTTGAGTTAAAGTCGGGTTAATGTGGGTCGGGTCATTGCGGGTCGGGTCATTGCGGGTGTCAGCCCCTTGATTTTCGGATCGGGTCGTGTTTGGGTCGGGTGGTGAGCGGGTTGGGATGGTAGCGGTTGTGGGTTGGGTTCGATTCGGATCACCTTGGGTCGGGTTCCTTTCGGGTCAGGTTGGATCGGGTCGGGTTGGATGTAGGTTGAAACAGGTTCATTGCGGGTTTGGTAGCAATAGGTTGGGTTGTTACGGGTTCGGGTTGAATTGGGTCAGGTCGTTCATAAGTCGGGTGCATTTGGGTCGGGTTGATGCTGGGTTGGGCCTATTTTTGGGGTTTGAATATTCTCGGAACGGGTATATTCGGGTCGTTCATTTGGTGCAGGTCGATTTCAGGTCGGGCCAAGCAATTTGGAGCAATGGTCAATTATATGTGAATTCGGAATCGCAAAATTCAGCCCTCCCTGATATTATATACAAAGTCAGTTCCATTCCATTTAAGACAAAAATCAATGCCAAATCGAGGTCTCATGAATTCGGATTAGGCAATTCTACAATTTTTTTGAAAGAGTCAAGTCCACTTAGGATTAGGGGTGTGAATGTGGTCAGAAACCCGTTTGAACAACCGTTATCGACTGATATCGAACCTGTTTCTGACTGAGTTTTTTAGTGATCGTATATCGACCGCTACCGAACCCGAATTATACCGAAACCGTTTTCCGACCGCTTTTACGCATACCGAAACTGACCGGTACCGAACCCATTTAAAACCAAACCTTTTTCCGACCTATTTTTAATTATACCGAGACTGACTGTTACCGAACCTTTTTCCAAACCTTCAAAAACAATTAAAAAGATGCAATCTAATGTTAGCAATCAAAAAAAAATTATTGACAATAAAAAACATTATTGTCTATTTATCATTATTTTTGGTACATCCATATTAATATTATTTGATTAAATATTATTTAATTTGGATTAAATAGTTTAATTTCGTTTATTATTGTTATCATCTTTGTTATCGTTAATTCACTATCACCCTTGTAATCGTTGTAAGTTTGAAACCATCTATCTTTAATTCCTCCTTAGTCGCTTATTTGTTTATACTATATTATCTAATTTGGACTAAACAGTTTAATTTAGATGGTAATAAAAAAGATGAACATTAACTTATTGTTACTAGTTTACTACTATTGTAATGACCCGAATTTCTCACCGAAACCCAACCCTATATATATATATATATAGGGTTGGGTTCCGGTGAGAAATTTTTTAATGTGAGAAATGTGAGAAGAGATAAATACATCAACTATGACCTAGAGGTACATTGACTACCAACTATAGATACATTCATCATACACTATAAATACATTGAGTAAAAATACATTGATTTTATACCATAGATACATTGACCCTAAACTATAGAAGGAGTAAAGAGGGAAAATCAAATTTATCTTAGCCATTCATTTGTTGATCAAAGGGTTGTGGTTGCTTCTCACCCTTCTCAACAAAACTACATTTCTCACATGAGCCTACTTATATATATATATATATATATATATAGGGTCAGGATCATGTGAGAAAGCCTCTTTAGGTGAGAAAGGTTGTTTATGTGAGAATATATCTAGAGCGTCGATTCAGTGAGATCTAATGGTTAGGATTTAATGGATTAATTTTTTTTAACTAAAAAACTTACGTAACTAACCCCTATTTGTTAGGGGATAAATAAAAAAAATTATTTTCTTATCCAAATAAAAAATTAAAATTTATTTTTTTTATAAAAAAACTAAATTTATTTTTTTATCAAAAAAACTAAAATTTATTTTTATAAAAAAAAAACTTAAATTTATGTTTTATCAAAAAAACAACTAAAATTTGGAATTTGTTAAACCGTTATCCTCTCATATAGTCAATTAGTCATATAAAATTTAGAACATGTCATATAAATTTAGAACATACAATATAAAATTTAGAATATGGTTAAAAAAATTTAGAAAATTAAATAAGTTGTTTTATTTTTTAATTTTTTACGGGTTCCATAGATCAACCTCAATACAAAATATTAAGAATATTTTGAAATAATATTCAATTGTTCAGGTATATATTTTATTATCTTTTTTTTTGTATAAAAGGTCGACTATATTATTATAATTGTATCATTTTATTTATTTTTTAAAAAATAAATTTATTCAATTTCAAACTTATTGTATACAGTTTTGTAAATATCTTATAAAATTTAGAACATGATGTATAAATTTTTTAATATTTCATCTACTTAAAATAAAACAAACAATAAACTACTTTAAAATATGGCTTTTTAATATTTTTAATATTTTAAGCACATATACACATTAGAATATGATGACTTTGTAACATGGTTTTTTTAAATTTAGAACATGGTGTATAAAAATTAGAACAAAGTTTATAAAATTATGAACATGTCGTAAAAATTTTAGAACATGACTCATAAAATTTGGAGCATATTAAGATGTACTTTCGAACAAAAAAAAATGAAGTAGAATTTTAGATTAAAAAATAATACTCCCTCCGTTCCCATTTGTTTGTCTTGTTTGGAATCTTGACACTATTCATAAGATGATAGAATCTTTTAAACTATTCTCAACATATAAAACATAATATAGTCATGTAGGGTCTTATTTGATTCGTCTCAATATCCAATTATTATAATTTTTACACATATACAACAAAAAAATATTTATAGTCAAATAAGTGCATTGGCATATGTGCAAGTCAAAATAGGACAAACAAATGGGAACGGAGGGAGTAGATTTTATATATAAAAAAGAATTTTTTTAAAAAAATAAAAAACCAGGAAAAAAACTTAACAATTTTTTTTTTTTTAAAAGATTTGTTTTATAAAAATATTGTTAAAAAGCATATTTAAAAAAAAAAATATATGATTTTTATAAAAAAAAAACGTAACATTTTTTTAAAAAAAACAGATTTTTTAATCAAAAAATTAGAAATTTATAAATCAAATTAAATTAACAATTTTCCCTTACTAAAAAAAATAAAGATCAAACATCAACCCTTAGATCTAAAATTGTCAACGGTTCAGATGTTTTCTCACATAAAAACCCTTCTCACCTAAAGCACCTTTTCTCACACGATCCTATTCCTATATATATATATATATATATATATATATATATGTATGTATGTATGTTTGTATGTATATATATGAGAACCCCTCTCTCGGTGAGAACCATGAGAGCTCTCATCTTATTCCTTGATTTATTAGTAATTAAATCTTAGCCATTCACCCCTTTTATCCTTTCCTTTCTCTCTCTCTCCTCTCTCCTCAGCCACTTCCTTCTCTCTCCTGTCGAGCCACCACCCCCAACCACCACTGCCAAGCTGCTTCACCACCGAGCTACCTTCACCACCGAGCTTCGCACCGGCATTGTCTTTCTTCTCTTTGCCTTTGCGCACCACCACCGCACCACCACCAACAGCCCTGCACCACCACTAGAATTTATAGATTGAACTTCGATTTGTCAAAGAGAGGAAGAGGAAGTTCGATTCAAACGTTTCAAATTCAAATATAATCTCAGATTTGAAGGTGAGGTATGTCAGAATCCAATCTGAGTTTTTGAACTTTCAATCTGAGATTCTCATAGATGGTGATGCTGATTTTTTCCCAGATCTGAGAATAAGTTGTTAAAATCTGGGACCAAACAATTAGTTACTGAGAGTAAACTATTAAAATCTGACCAAAAAATTATAGAATATGATAAAAAAAACCCGTAGAATCTGAGCAAAAAATAATCTGGAAAAAAAAAAATTTTAAATAGTGGTTCTCACGGTTCTCACTGAGTCATGGTTCTTATAGGATCCCTACCCTACATATATATAGGTTGGGTTCCAGTGAGAATTTTTTTTTATCATGAGAAGGTGAAAAATAGATAGATACATCAACAATGATCTATAGGTATATTGACTACCAACTATTTGTTTATTAAGGGTAAATTATGTACTAAGCTTTTGTTAGTTAGTTGCCTTTAGTTAAGACTTAGTTAGTTAAAGGTTAGTTGGTCTATTCTCTATATCTATATAATCTGTATTTTCTGTTTCTCCTCAATTAATGAGAATAATAAATTCTTCTTGTTATTTCCTCTCAAATATGTTGAGATTAACTCACATGGTATCAGAGCAACAACCCAATCTGGGTATATTCTGAGTAATTGATTTCTTTCTTTTCATCTTTTACTCGTTCTTCTTCCAATTCTTTGCTTAGGGTTAGTTTTCTAAGAATCGATTCAGCAAATTTGTTCTATTGTTGCAGTTGAAGTGCATATCTAAGTGCAATTTGCATTGCGTTTTGATTCATGCTATCTGCTGTTTGGGATATGGTTGCCTCTTCAATTGGTGATTTTGAGGTAAATGATACTGGAAAGAAAGGTATTATAGATCCTTTCTTTGTTGCAAATTCTGATAATCCAGCAACTTCTCTAACTCCTGTAGTTTTTAATGGTTCAAATTACTTAAAATGGAGTAGAAAAGTGTATAGATCTTTAGGTGCTAAAAATAAAATTGGTTTAATTGATAGTACCATAACACAACCTGAATCTACTTATAAAGATGATGCCAAATGGAAATAAGCAGATTACATGGTATATAGGTTCTTGGATTATGAGTTCTATGACAAGTGAAATTAGTGATGATTTTGCTTGTGTAGAAACAACTCATGAATTGTGGTGTGATATTAAGGAATGTTTTAGCCAAACTAATGGACCTTTGGTGTTGGTGTTTCAACTTAAAAAGGAAATAGAAAACTTTAAGCAAGAAAATATGTCTGTACAAGCTTATTTTGGTAAGATGGAAAAGATTATGCGATGAGCTTCATAGCTTGAGAAAGAAACCCAAATGTTCTTGTGGTGTTCTTGAAAAATGTACTTGTTGTTATGTGAATGATGTTTCTGAACTTGAAAAAGATGATAAATTATTAATGCAGTTCTTGATGGTATTGCATTTTGGTTTTGATAATGTTGATAGTCTTGCTACTAACATTCTTTCAATGGATCCTCTACCAAATATACACAAAGAATACTCAATTGTTTTGTAAGTCGAAAAACAGAAGGAAGTAAGCGAAGTGCTCTTACTAATGGACTGCCTGAATCAAATACTTTAAATTAGTTGTACATAAAACTAGGATAGTAATTCAAGATTTGGTACTAACAATAACATGAGAAACAATACTCAAGGAAAAAAGGGACTGGAAAAAAGAAAGGATGGAAAGGAAATGTGATGTCTGCAAAGCAAGAGGACATAATTCTGATCAATGCTTTAAGGTCATATGGTATCCTAACTGGTAATACGCCTTAAAGAATAGGAAATCTAGTGCAAATATGCATAGGCTAGTTATAAATGTTGCTGCTGAAGACTGTGAGTCTAAGACTCCTATGGAGGATGGTGAATAGGGATGCAAGTAGGGCGAGGCAGGGCGGATATTGCAATTCCTATCCCCATCTCACCCTCATACATGTGATGGGTATAATTTTTATCTCCATCCCCGCCCCGGCGGGGACATATAGGGAACCATCCCTGCCCCATCACCTAAGTGGGTATACATACCCGCCTAATACCCATGTTCCTTGCGCCAACACCCGTCAAATATCCCTTCAAACCCATGCAATCCTCACTATAAACATGCTTAATCCCCACAAAACATAGCTTACAAGGATGAAAAGAGGTCCATAAGGCCAAAATACATAAATAATAAAATGACCACAAAATGTGTTTTTTTTTTCAATTTGTTTAAGTAGTCCATTTAAAAAGTAAAAATAAATTCATACAAAAGGTAAAGTGGGGTGGGGCGGGGATTGGGTGGAGGTAGCCTAAAAACCATCCCCATCCCTATCCTCACGGTGGGTACAGTTTTCATCCCCATCCTCGCCAATCTTAGATCTATCCCCGCCTCATAGGGGTAGGGATGGGGCGGGTCTTCTACTTGACCCACCCCACTTGCATCACTAATGGCGAGGAAAAGAGTGAATGCTTCTATGGTGTCTTCTATATGTCAAGAAGTAATCAAGGCTATGAACAAAAAGTCTACCTCTTCTTCAGGACCATCTGGATATGCTTATCTAGTGGCAAATCCAGGATTTGTATCAAGGGGGTTCGAACTTAATCAAAGACCGTGAAGGTCCCAATAACACTCAAGAGGGGGGGGGGGGTGAATTGAGTGTTTCTTTAAAACTATCTTTATCAAGTTTTTCTTGAATTGTTCTAGAAATAGAACCAGTAAGCTGGTTTAGCAGCGGAAATATCTAGAACAATAAAATAGTAAATGTAAAGCAAATAAAGAACACACAGATTTAACGAGGTTCGGCAACTGTGCCTACATCCTCTTACCCTCGCTACCAATCTTTTATTAATCAACTCTGATGAACAAAAGATAGTACAATTGCTATCGTAAACTCATACGACAGACTTTCCTCACTCTCAACCCAAGAGTGTTGTTTCACACTTGAACTCACAAGTACTCGCAAATGAACTCTCAAATGTTCCCAATCACTAACCCTCTGTTAGTGACAAATTACATAAAGTTTCTCTCAGAAATTTGCTTCTCAAAAGCTTACAAGAGATGAAGTTAAGAACTGGGTTTTTTTTAAATGCTCTTGTAGTTTGTAAACTGTTCTGTTTGATCTTTTGGACTCTAAAAAATATTACTCAATAAAGTTTGTGGAGAGTCTCATTATTTGGCTTGTGCACTCGCATATTTTGTACATTAAGTGCTAATATATATAGGAAGTTAGAAAAACCCAGATTATTCCAATCAAGAGAGTTTTTGTAACCATAATGATTAAACCCATTTAATGTTGAGATAAAATATTCGAAATCAAGAATCTCGAAGATTTGTTGAGATCTCATAAAGATACGTGGGTTTTTAGCACTTAACATTGATTACCAAACTGACTTAAACAAGTGCAAGATCTTTAAAGAATTCAAGAATCGAATTCTTTCAAATTATTTCGTGGGTCATTTTGTTAACCAGCTGGTTTGCTGAACTGTTCTAGGAACTGTTCTTCAGATCAGTCATTTAAGAAACACTAGACATTGGTCTGGTGTTTGTAACAAACCAAGATCAAGCATCACAATTCTACTAAACTACTTAAACATTCCATACAACAAAAAGACAAAGTAAAAACCCTAAGGTTATTCTTCAGTCTTCATGTTCTTCACTACTTGGACACTTAGAATCTCCATTGTTAGCACACTTCAGTTTTGATGAAGCTATTTTCCATGTCTCAAGTACTGGAATACCTGTATGTCAAGCATGCACAAAACAATATACAATATATGACATGAAAGGTAATATTACTCAAAGAGAGTAACTCAGGAACAGTACACTTTAGCTGTTTCAGTACCGCTGTATTAATTTATTCAATAACAACTGTTCCTGGAAACTGTTTTTAACAGCTATTTGTGACAACTGTTTGTCACACCTGTTTGACTCATCTGTTTGACATCACTCAAAACATCAAGGGTCTCAACAGGTTTCCCCTTTTTGATGATGACAAACCTCTTGAAGTTTTTCCTGTAATAAACAAGTCAGTCACAGAAAGCTTCAAAGCATATGGAACTATTTTTGAATTTTTTAAGTTTTCTGACTCAAAAAGAAAATGACAAACTAAATCAAAAATCCTAAACTCTAAGTAAAATACTAACTATTTCAGCTTATTTCAAACCTAAGAACAACTATCCTGAAAGATTGCAAAAATCTGGCCATGAAAACAACTATCCAGAACAGCTGTAAAAATAAACTTTTATTGACTCAACTAAATTCAACTAAACAGAACTACTATTTCAGACTATACTGAACAATTAGGCTTCAGAACTAGTAATCAGACTAAGATTTATTCTAACTAGTCTGTAATAACCCGGAATTTTGGGCCGGAAAATTTCGCGGATATTAATGTGATTTCCTTAGAATATTGTCTCATAACCGGCAGCTTATGAAGTCCAAGACCGGCGGTATAGAACCGGCAGCTTGTGAAGTCCAAGACCGGCGGTATAGAACCGGCAGCTTGTGAAGTCCAAGACCGGCAGTTTATGAAGTTCAAACCGGCAGCTTTGAAGCCTCATCTTTTAAACTGGCAGCTTCATCTTGAATTCTAAATTGGGCCAAAGACCCAACTTTTCCCCTTATGAGGCCTTGGCCGGTTTGTTCTTGTTGCTTGGGCTAGTTTTGTCTTTGTTAGTTAATTAGTTATTAGTTAATATTTAATTAATTAATTTAATTAACTTAAATTTATGCTTACTCTTTCAAAGTTTGTTGTTGACTCAACAAACTCGCTCCCTCTTTCCTTCTATTTACACGGCAGCCTTGAGGAGCTTGGGGCTTGCTTGTTTTTTTTTTTTTTTTTCTTTCTTTATATATAGGACCCCTTCACTTCATTTGGGTCCTATTTGTTATTTGCTCCAAAAACCCTAAAGAAAATCTCCTCCTTTCTCCTTCTAAAACAGCCGTGAACTCCCATTGTTATCTTGGAAATTTTGCAATCTAAGGTAACTAAGCTTTTTCATTTAATTAAAGGGTAGCTAATCACATAGTTAATTAGGAATTAAAACCATGAAAATTGTAGGGTTTGATCTTGTTTTAATCATAGAATGTCGAGTGATAGATGATGATTATTGGATGTAGTTTTTCATGATTTCTTGATTTAAATGTATGTTTTATGCATGATTTAATTATTAGAATTGTTACAATTCAATTCATGAATTTATGCATATGTTCGAAAATTTGCATGATAAAGTTCTGATTTTTGGTTTAGGATTTTCGAGTGTGACAATATGTCATCATGACTTGTTTCTTGTATTTTCTTGAATATTATGTATTAATCTTGATTGTATAATTAATCTAATTGCATGAATAAATCTGATCTAATTATTTTTATACTCGAAATTGCATGAATAATTCTAGATTTTTTTGATTCTTGTTTTCCTCTTAAATTGTCGAGTGATACAACATTTTAGTAATGAATTTTTGCAATGTTTCTTGATTATTCTAAGCATGATTATGATGTATTTTAATTAATTAAATTTATATCACGTATATTTCTAAAATCTACTTACTCTCGGGATTTTCCCGAGTGAGCTAAAGATTAAAGAAAGTATTAAAAGTATGATTTCTATGTAATCTTGACCCTAATAAATTAGTCACATGAATCTTTAATGTAATCCTTGAAATTGTATAAGTGATCTTGAATTTCCTTTAGGAATGTCGTGTGTAATGGGATTAAAGCATGATAAATTAATTCTTAAATCTTGATTTTAATCATGTTAAATGATGTTAGTATGATTTTTATGAATATTGTCTAATTAATTTAATTATTTGTTGTCAATTGAATTTATATAACTTAATTGCATAATTTTTGGTAAAGTTGGTATAATTGTCGAGTGACTAAAAATAAGGAAAGATAGAAATTTTATTCATATTTTGGGTAATTTAGGTAATTAAATTGATTAATTAAATTAGATTAAGAATTTAATTAATAATTGTTGTAAATATAAAAATGCCGTGTAAAGAGGGATTGAAAAAGTCTTATTTAATTAATTTTGACTTATTATTAATTTAGGGATAATTTAATAATAAAGTTTACGGACAAAATAATTATTAGGAATAAGTTGTAAAGTGTAGGGATAAAAAGGAGTAATATTACTATTAGTAGTAATAGGGCCGAATGGGTGTTAATAAATAATAATATAACTATTTTCTGGATAATGTTACAATTTAATATATAATGTTAAGGTTAGTATCCGAAGGGATAGGATTATAAGGATATGTTATGTATATTTAAGGAATAGTATATATTATAAGAATTTAAGATGCATAAGATATTATTAGGGATAAGAAAGGAAACAGAGTAATAGCTATACATGTCATGTCTCGGTCTCTGGCTAGGAAAGACTTGGTATTTAAGGTGGCCAATACACGTGCCGCACCTCTCTTCCCTGGGACTCCGAACATTTCATTTCCTATTACGGTCACCTAGTATTATCCTAATATATGATATGAATAAATTCAAAATGAAGATATAAGATACAATACGGACGCCCACCTGATGATACACGAGTCGTTAGTGGGTTAAGTCAAAACCACTGCTCAATGGGACGAACACACGAGTTCCCCCGAGTAGTTTTGGATCTTAGGACATGTAGTCGTCTGGTAGTGGTACACGAGCCGCTACTAGGAGTTATGGCCATAGCTTAGGCTTAGTGGTGAAACACGGGATCCGCTACGGGTTGAGTACACGAGCTCCTCCCGGCATGTTCTAGGAAGTTATGGTGAAACACGAGATCCATAACGAGTTATAGTGACCGATCCAACAAAGATGATATGTTATGATCATACGATTAATAAGATGAAATCATAAGATGAAGATTAAGATGATTTCAAAGAAGATGAGATGTGATATGATCTAATATGATAAGAAAGACAGGATATGATATGATATGATAAGATTATGATAAGATATGAATTATGATGACAAGATTATGTTAAGATATGATTAAGATTTATTAAAGATATAACCTAAGAAGGGTTAAGTATAAGTTAAGGATTGAAGTTGTATAGTATAAAGTATAAGTTAGTATATTGTAAGTCTTCCGCTGTGTATTTCCTGAATTTATACGGATATGTACGTGTGTATGTATATACGGATGATGTATGTATTTGGTGTGTATTCTAACCGTATTTGCAGGGTTGATTATACGTATTTTATACGTAATTATACGTATTCTAACCGTATTTCTGCAGGGGTATTTATACGTATTTTTATACATATTTGTATACGTATTTTTATACGTATTTGTATATGTATTTTTATACGTACTTTTATATGTATTCTTATACGTACGTTTATACGGATTTTTGTGTATCTATGAGTAAAGCATGTATTAATTTCTTTACAGTCTTTATGATATTTTCTATGCTATTATGTGATTGGTGGTCCCTCGATTAAATGGGACAGCCTAGTTACTCGCCACTGACGGTGGACCCCCCCCTTCAGATACAGGTGATGTTGCAGCAGATTAGAGCGGGCTTCGCCGGATGGGCTTGAGAGTGTAGGCCTTTATTCTTAAGTTTCTAGTAATTTCCAGAACAATTTAACATTTATTAGTTTATTATATGATCCCAGCATGTTGGGACAGTATTCCAGACTTTTGATGTAATAACAATAGTGGATTATTATGGTTTTTAGCAGTTATATTAATAAAAGTTAATTCTTCCATTTATTTTATTTGATTTATTGTTAATTATGAATAAGTAATGATCCGAATGTCGATTTCCCTTCGTAAATCGACAAGCTAAAAAGTCGGGTCGTTACAAGTCTCATTTGGCTTTACCAAAACTTGAAAGACCAATTTTCACCCTTTTGACATCATTAAAAACATTCACAGACAAGTAAAACAAGCAATATTCATGCATTCATCCAAAAGGTAGGCCGTAATACCCAAAATGTTAAGCCAATGAACAGTCACTAGTGAGTCATCAACTCACTATCCCAAAATCTGTTCAAACAGTTAGCAAGTCAAGCTAATAGAGTTTGAAAAGAAACCATATTACAGACAAATTGTTTCATAAAATGGTAAGGAAAATAGAAATACTAAAGGCTAATGGCAGGCATCATTCATCATCATCATCTTCATCCTCATCAAGCTCAACATCAGGATCAGAGACTTCAGAAACAGTAGATCTAACACTAATATCAGGGCATAAAACTAGATTCTCATAGAACACCTTAATGTCCTCTACATAAGCCTTCCTAACAGTTTTAAACAAGCCCATCCAACCTTGAAATTCCAAAATTTCCTTTAGCTTAGACAAAGTAGGCATATCAAAATAACCTTCCTCACATCCACAACCAGACATGCATTTATATCAGAAACAGTAGGAGAAACAGTAGATTTACCTTTAGCTGTTTTGGGAGCAGGTGTTTTCCTCTTCACACTTTTGGAGGGAGTGACCTTTGGAGAGTCAGAGATCTCCTGCTTGATTGTGCTTCCAGACCTAGTAACCTTCTGCTTAACACCTGAACTGGAGGATCCTTCGCCTCACCTATAATCTGAACTTCTTCCTCTTCATCAGCCACTTTTGGCTCAGTCCCGACACTTTTCTCTTTTACAACCTTCGCATCAGCCTGCACAGATTCATTCTCTTGATCATCCTCATGATCATATTCCTGATCATCCTCCTCAATTTCCTCAGAAATTTTCTTTAGGGTTTCTGACACAATCTTGTTAGCCTGAACAGTGTCACCCTGTTGTTCCCCCCTGAACTTCGGCTTCGGTTGAGGGTTCATTTTGAATGGTTGGAGGTGATGCGGGTACAGTAGATGGAGGTATCATGGAGATAGGAGTGGGAGAAAGTAGGGTTTCGGTTTCGAGGGTTTTCTCAGCAGGTAAAGATGTGGATTTACTGGTTGAGGTTGATTTCTTGGCGGAGGTTTTTGTGGTTGAAGGTGGTTTTGGTGTTTGTTGCTCAGTTACTTGAGGTGTTGCTGCATCAGATACATTACCTTTGTCAATAGAGCTGTCAGATTCTGCTATGGAGGGCGATGAAGATACATTCCCTGAACTACTCTTCTTCTTTGCCTTAGCTAGTCCCTTTGTTCTTACCATTTTCAAGCTTGGAATTGTAGAGAGCTTTGAGAGAAGAAGGCTCTTGAAATTCGTAGCAAGATGAAGAGAGAGAGAGATGATGAAGTAAAGCCTGAGTGTGGAGTGATATAACTGCTGTGAAGCAAAATAAATGTAGGGAGTGGGAGTAGTGGTTAGTTATAAGAGAAAGAATTTCAAAAGAAAGCAGAAAAACTTCCTTAACTGCCACTAGGAGAAAGGCACGTGTGGAAGTTTCCTTCCATCACTCATGCATGCCTAATCAAAGAAAAGCAACTGCCCAAGTACTTATCCCTTTCAGAAGGAATAAAATACTTATTTTGATTTTTGTCAAAAATTAATTCAACAACAACACATCTGTAGTATTCTGCTGTTCACCTGTACTGGCTCAAATCACTACACAATTCAACTGTTCTGGGCAACTTAGACAACTCAACTGTTCATGCATCAAGGACAAAACACATGGAATCAACAATGTGTATGCAAGCGATCCATACATCCATGAACATTATTCTAGCCAAAAGGAATGAGTTTAGTCATAAAAAGCCTTTTTCAACCAAATGGACCAATTTTTTTATTACCTCTAGTCTAAGTAAAAGAATCTTAACCTAAATCTAAGCAAAGTCCTACTTTCTAATTTTGATTAGTCCTAAAAGCAATCTAAGTCTACAAAAAGAAATCCTACCTAATGGTTTAGTGAAGATATCAGCAATCTGATCCTCACTCTTGCAAAATTGCAACTCAACTAGACCCGTTTCAACATTATCCCTTAGGAAATGATGTCTTATCTCTATGTGCTTGGTCTTTGAGTGCTGAACTGGATTTTTAGAGATATTAGTGGCACTAGTGTTATCACAGAAGATAGGAAGTCTATCTGACAACACTCTAAAGTCTTTCAATTGACTCTTTATCCAAAGCAGTTGAGAACAACAAGCAGCAGCTGCAATATATTCATCTTCTGCTGTGGATAAAGCTACAGTGTTCTGCTTTTTGGAACCCCATGAGACCAAACATGATCCCACAAAGTGTGCCATACCTAAAGTACTCTTTCTGTCAACTAAGAAATTAAACCTGCATAATCATCATAAGTGTATCTAACCAGTTCAACTATACTACCTCTTGGATACCATAAGCATAAATCATCAGTACCTACCAAATACTTGAGAATTCTTCTTACTGCATTCAAATGTGATTCCTTAGGGTTACTCTGAAATCTGGCTCATAACCCTACAGAAAATACAATATCTGGTCTTCTTGCAGTGAGATACAAAAGTGATCCAATCATGCCTCTGAACAGTGTAGGATCCACAGCTGTTCCTTTGTCATCTGTATCAAGCTTTGTGGAAGTTGGAACAGGTTTATCATATGCCTTACTGTTCTGCATGCCATATTTCTTTAGTAGTTCCAGAAGGTACTTTTGCTGATGTATCATGATTCCTTCATTTGTTTGCTTGATCTGTAGGCCAAGGTAGAAACCAAGTTCTCCCATCATGCTCATTTCAAACTCACTCTGCATAAGATCAACAAACTCATTACATATTATCTGATTTGTAGCGCCAAACAGTATGTCATCAACATATATTTGAACTACAATCAGGTCAGACCCTTTTGTTTTAGTAAACAAGGTCTTATCCACTATTTCCCTGATGTACTCATTTTTCATCAAGAAGTTGGACAATCTTTCATACCATGCTCTAGGAGCTTGTTTTAAACCATATAAAGCTTTTTGCATCTTAAAAACATAATCAGGGAACCGTGAATCAGTGAAACCAGGTGGCTGTTCCCACTACTACAAAAAAGAGTTTTTGCAACCCTCAAAACCGTTGCTAAAGGCCTAGAAAACAGTTGCTAAAAAGCTTTTGCAACGGCTTACGCTCGTTGCATTCTCTGGCGTTGCCAAAGGCTTTTTGCAAAGGTTTTTTAAGCTTTTGCAACGGCCAGAGCATGCCCTTTGCCAAAAGGTAACCTTTGGCAACTGCCAGAGCATGCCCGTTGCCAAAAGGTAACCTTTGGCAACGACCAGAGCATGCCCGTTGCCAAAAGGTTACCTTTTGCAACAGGCTATTGATTTTCATGCCAAAGCTTGTGGCAACACTATTTTTCAACTTTTGCAACGGGATAAAAAATGCCAGTTGCTAAAAACTCTTTTGCAATGGGTTTTAGCATCTATTTCAACCATTAGTACAAAAATGATTATTTATTGTGCCTTTTTTTTGGCAAAAGTAATCCTTATATGCTTTTAGACCATAAATGAAATTAATTCTAAAATATTTTAATTTTTATTAAATTTCTATAATTGATACAAAATAAATTATAGCATTTGAAATAAAATATACAAATTAAAAAATATACATATTGTTCAAATTTAAAAAAATTACATAAAAAAATATTCTTCATCTAAAAATTTATGCAAATGTCTTGCTCTCCCTTTTACCATTGAATCTCATCATCCATTGAACCTACATCATGTGAATGAAGAGGTCATGACATTGAACACAAATTTGAAGCACTTGTTAAATTAATTATATCAAATTTGAAATAAATGCATCTAACATAACACACAAAATGCATAGGCTTGCTTATCAATTACATATCAAATTGGAAAAGAGTAGGGTAAAAGCAAAAAAAAAAAAAAATTAAAAAACAAAAAAAAAATATAGGGGCCCTTCAAGCACCTAAACACTTTGCATATCAGGTTATTTGATGCCAAACTGGACTTTTTGGACCTCAAACAATGTATAGGGTTGGGATCAATATAGCCAAATAAATTCATGTAATGACAATCATCACAATCTTCAGTTTAATGACATAGCTTCAAGTGAAAGAAAAAATTAAAGGGACAATACATACTCAATATCAGGAGAGGCCATAACAATCATCAATTGGAGGGAGTTCAATTGGCAGATGCTGTAATTTTATAAAAGATGATGAAACTATAAAAAAAAAAAGCAAAAATAAGAAATATAAGTTGCTGGACAAAACTCAAGTTTAGATACATAAGAAAGAAATAGCATCGCATACCGTACTTTCAAATGAGCCTCTATTTCTTTCACATCAGCAAGTTCTGGTTGAAGAGATTCAAATTCTACAATATTGCCCTCAACACAACCTCTCACTCCAAAACAACAACAACAACTTATTAGAAATTCATCAAAGTATCAAGCAACTACTCGTCTACTTATGCAAAAATATAGCACCAAATACAACACTAAAACAACAATGCCTCTAAACATTATCAAACATGACCATAAATAACATGACGACCCTCAATTAGACTCAAAACTGTAGCAAATCTGCAGTAAATAAAATATCAAAATAGCTTCAAAACTTTACAAAGACACGCCTTGCATGTGCCGATAACATGACAATAAGCTACAGAACTATACAACCCTCCAATAGACTGAAAATTGCAACAACATAGAAGCAAAACAACACCAAAAACATGGGCAAAAAGCCAAAAATAACTTGAAAAATTGTTGTAAACACCACATTCACATTGGATCTCAATAACTAAGAGAAGATATGTAACTCACAAAGCTTATTAATATAATAATTAGTTAAACAAGCTAAGACTACCAAGTTAATTCGAGACTAACTTTAGCAGATTAGCGAGAAATAAATCAAAATAATTGAAATCAAAAGTCCAGCTACTGAACAAAAGTAATTATCGAGCCTATGAGCATAACTTCGAGTAGAATTTCGAATAATAAACTGAATTTAAGAGCAAGGAGTTCCCACATTAAGATAATTAATATAATCTAAGGTAGTGTTTGGATACAATCATTGAATTTCAAATGGTTCATTTCAAATCTGATATCAAATATTGCAATTAAATTTAAAATTCTCTGTTTGGAGAGCATCAGTCATTTCAATTTCATCTGTTGTATGAAAACAATAAACTTTCATTATCTCTGTTTTTCACTCATTTCAATCCTCTCTCTTACTCCCTACCAAGTATACCAAATTACCAAATTCTAACAATAATAATTAAAAATGTAATAAAGTAAATAATATACAATATACAAATACATCCACTAACTTCCATTGTCTTCCACGTAACTTGTTGAAATTTCGATTACATGTGCTAGTTTTCATTTTCTACCATGCAAACAAGGTTAATTTAGGGTAGTAGTGGAGGTAATTTTGCAGTGAGTGGAAGATTTAAAGAATGTGCTGAAGGATTTGTAATTTCGTACGAAGGCAAAAGAAACTACAACCAGGCCTAATTTTGTGGCCAAACACCTCATTTCCTCAAATTCCTTATTTCCAAACACACCATAAAGGATTCAAAATTACAGATTAAATAAAGAAAATGAAAAATAAAAAACAGAAGATCAGATGAAAATGAACCCTAAGATTTCCTTAATACCACTGCTTCAATTTCCATGAAAAGAACACGAAGAATCCACAACAATAATCTATGCTTAAATTTGGAGCATAATCTATGCTCAAACAGAAAACAAAGAACAACAACTATAACAAACATAAACTAACAGTATAATTTATGCTTAAACTATTAGAACACGAAGAACAACAGCAAGGTTTGTGACACTCACCATTGCCGTCGGTTGTGAGGTCTGGGCTTGAGCAACGTTTGTGAGGTCTGGGCAAGCAACGTTTGTGAGATTTGGGCATCGAGCAACAACAGTGAGCGTTTGGGTGTCGAGCAACGGCAGTGAGTTATTGGGCCGGGCAATGGCGAGCGTTGAGGGCTTCGAGCAACGACGAACGTTGAGGGCTTCGAGCAACGACGAGCGTTTAGGGCGTCGAGCAAGCTTTGAGGTGCTCCAATGGAGAATGTAAAAACCTAAGTTAAATAAAACCTAATTCAAACTGAGCGAGCAAAGTTTACTTTGGAAGAACAAATTTGAAAGAAAACCTAACTCATATTCAATTGGATGAATGAAATTCAGAAAGAAAAAAAAAAAAAAATTACCTTGATGTTGCTTTAATGGATATTCAATTGGAAGGGAAAATGGAAATAGGAAGGGGAAGAGGGCGCCAGCTTTATTTAATTGGAAAATGAAATGAGAAGTGGGAAAATGAAAATAAAGAGGTAAAATAATGCCTAAATTAATATGTATCCTGTATTATAATCTCCCCTGCGTTGCCTTTGGCAACGGCTATGCCTTTTATAATCTATTGCAACGGGTTTTGCTCAACCCGTTGCCTTTTCTATTCTATTGCAACGGATTTTGATGATCTGTTGCCTTTTCTCATTTTTGGCGACTATTATTAAAAACCTGTTGCTAAAGTCATCGCAAAATGATGACCCGTTGCTAAAAAGCGTTGCAAGTGCTCTTTTATCTAGTAGTGTCCACAAACACTTCCACTTTCAAATATCCATTCAAGAATGCTTTCTTGACATCCATTTGAAACAATTTCATGTTTATGTGTGCAGCAAAGGATATTAGAAGTCTAATTGCTTCTAGTCTTGCTACTGGTGCAAAGGTCTCATCATAGTTGATGCCTTCTTGTTGATTGTATCCTTGCACCACTACTCTAGCCTTATTTCTAACTATGGTACCCAGGTCATCAAGTTTGTTTCTGAAAACCCACTTGGTACCAATCACAGATCTTCCTTTGGGTCTAGGTTCAAGATGCCACACATAGTTTCTTTCAAATTGATGCAATTCATCTTGCATAGCTATGACCCAATCTGGATCTTGAAGTGTTGTTTTAAAATCAGCTGGTTCTATGTTAGACAAGAATGAGGAAGATGCACAAAAGTTTTGGTAAACAGATCTTCTAGTTTGAATCCCTTTATTGATGTCACTCAATATTTGCTCAGTGGGATGAGAAGATGAGTATTTGAAACTTTTAAACATTTGGTTCAATTGTGCATTTCCTTCATTAGAACCAGATGTCATGTGTTCCCCCTCAGATGATGCAGACTGGTGTTCTCCATGGGGAAACACTTGCTCACTTTCCTGATTAGACTCTCTTACCTGTAACTTAGTTGGATTGGGAATAGGATCTCCAGTTCCCCCTGAGCTGTTTACCTGATTCTCATCTGAGTCACCTTGATCTCCTCCAGGTTCTTCTCCATTCAGATTTGGAGGCACATTGAGTGAGCACGGTTCTGCAACATCTTCAATGCCTTGACTAGTTGGCTATTCTCTAGTCAATTCCATCAAACCAATGGAGTCATCATGTGATACCTGTGAAATCTCAGAGAACATGTTAAATTCATCAAAAATAACATGGACACTTTCTTCAATACACAGTGTTCTCCTATTGAAAACTCGGTAAGCTTTACTGTGTGGAGAGTATCCAAGAAAAACTCCTTCATCACTTCTAGGGTCAAATTTATCAAGCTTTTCCTTCCCATTATTGTGCACATAGCATCTACATCCAAAAATTCTTAGATGTGCAATATTTGGTTTTCTACCCTTTAGAAGTTCATAAGGTGTTTTCTTTACCAATGCTCTTAACAAGGCTCTATTCAGAATGTAACAAGCTGTATGAACAACTTCTTCCCAAAACCTCTTAGGGAGACCACTTTCAATCAACATTATTCTGGCCATCTCCTCTAATGTTCTGTTCTTCCTCTCAACTACTCCATTCTGTTGAGGTGTTCTTGGGGCAGAGAAGTTGTGACTTACTCAATTTTCTGTACAAAACTCAATGAAGCTTGCATTGTCAAACTCAGTACCATGGTCTGATCTTATGGCAACCAGTGTAGTGCTTAACTGGTTCTGTACTAGTTTGATCAAGGCTTCAAACTCTTCAAATGTCTCATCCTTAGAGGATAGAAAAAATGTCCAAGTATACCTGGAAAAGTCATCAACCAAAACACAAACAAACCTATTCCCATTTCTAATTTGCACTCTCATGGGTCCACATAAATCAATATTGATTAATTCAACTGGTCTGCTTATGCTGATCACTGTCTTTGGTTTAAAAGAAGATTTTACATGCTTGCCTTTAGCACGTTTAGGACAAACTTTGTCAATTTCATACTTGATGTAAGGTAGACCAACAACCAAGCCATTTGACTTAAGCTTGTTCAGAAGTGTCAGGCTAGCATGTCCAAACCTCTTATGTAATACCCGTAATTTTTCAAAGATTTTAAAAAATAATATGTTCTATAAAGAGGTTTTATATTTTATAAAAGAGCTTTTCGAATTATTTTCAAAGGTATTTATTATTAAAACAAAGTATTTTGCCGTAATATTTTTTTCGGAAAATAATAAATTATTTTTGAGGTTGGAATATTTTTAAAATAAATTAATATGTACTTATATATTTCGAAAATAGTATATTGCGAAAATTATTTTATTTTATGGAAAAATATTTTTGGTAAATAAAAATATTTTTACGGCTTAGAATTTTATTTTTAAAGGTCGTTTTATGCATGTCGTATTTTATTTGCCACATAATTAGATTAATTAGTCATGAGTCATCAAGTAATTAAGACTTGACAACACAAATCCCAAGGCCACATCACCACCACACACCCCCTTATCCCTCCTCCCACACGGCTTACACCACCACCACTCCTCACTTGTCCCACATGGAAAGTTTACTACTTTCCTACACCTTTCCATCCTATAAATAACCCCCATCACCATCCATCATACCTCACAATTCTCTCAACATTTCTTCCATGTCTCCTCTAAGAAAAGAGGAGTAACAAGTGAAAAGTTTTCACGGTAATTCTTCTAAGGAGGGAGCGATCTTAAAGTAGCATTCGAGACGTTGAGGTATGCTCCGATGTCTACCGCTTTCTTAACCATAGGTTCTTGTATGCTTAGGATAGATTAGTTTATTTTTACGCTTTTGTTTTAGCATGCTTAGTATTATGTTCTAGCGTAGTTTTAATGCTTTATAGTTATGTTTGTTTATGCTTTAGTAGAAGTTATATGCATGCTTAAGTAGTTGTTTTAGTTATTGTTTTTAAGGTTGTTTTGATGACGCAAAATTATGATTATTTGTGTGCAAAGTAATAGTGTTTCGTGTGGATGTATGGGCATTCAAGGAATGTTTTTAAGCGTGTTTTAGAGGGCTAATGTGATGATTTGAAGGGCATTCTAAGCCAATTATAGTTGCTGTCCAGATTTTTGTAATAGCTTAATTACGCTTTCGTTTATTTTCAAAATCAAAATAAAACTCGCTTTTTGGACTAAGGGTTGTGTACATGTGTTATAGACAATAGAATTTATATACCAAACACCCATTAGAAGTCCAAAAGAAGCTTATTAATTATAAATATAATTCTGGAATTTTCGAAAATATATTGTTATGGATTGAAAAATATCGTTTTCTAATTTTCGAAAATATACTATGTAGTTATATCGTGATTTTTGCAACTTAAAATTTTGAAATACGCTATGTAGTTTTACTTTCTTATTTTCGAAAATTACATAATATATGTACATATGAATTTTCGAAATTTAATACTCCTTCTATTTTCGAAATTATCTTCTATGCATATGCTTTCAAAAAGTTTTGACGCTCTTAGCAATTCTTCGATTGTCATTGTTTAATGAATTATTTACGTCATGGAATTTGGTTGTGGAATGGTAAATATTTTTACCCGCTTTAATTTAAGAAGTATAAGTAGTGTCTGTGAATGAACGATGAATTATTGAGTTGTTGAATTTGGATTGGCAAGTTGCCTTATGGTTTGATTTCTCATGGAGAATTCTTAAAGTGCGAAATTTTGGTTCATTGATTTATTTTGAGGTTATTGTCCTCACTCAAATGATTTTCTGAACCAAATGAATCTAAACTTAAAGTGAAACAATCTTCAAAGGGGAAGTAGCCCGAACGGTGACGACCTATTAGGGTGATGAACGGTGTCTCATTGGGGAGTACCCAATGTGGGCCTATTGTCGTGGTGGACAGACAATACGTCGGACATGTGTTGAATCGTCGTTGTATCTTGGTAATCGTTATAATCTGCTTTCGTCCTCCTCCTAAACTTCTGGCAGAAACTCATTAGTTTTGTGAGGGGTGTATACACTCGGGACACTCTGTCGACAAGCTGCAGGCCAGGCCGAAAAGTCCGTGATGGGATGAAACAGGCCCTATCGCGTTCACTTTCCCAATTAATAATCTTGAATAATAATTACTCTAAAATTTGTGAATTGGATAAATTTTGGTTCAGCTAATGTTCTATGTCTCTTGTGTGTCAACTATTTTTAAACTAAAACCGTTTTACGGGGTAGAGTCGATCATACTCAGTTTTTCTGATTTTTGTGTTATTGTTTGTTTGTTATTTTTCCTTCGGGGTTTTGTGCAGTTGAGTAGTAAGGATGGCTTACTTGTTCGAGGCTGATGAGGAATCCTTGTTGGAATTAGCTAAACCTTTTGATAATAGGCTTTATGCTTTAGCCGAACAACTTGTAATAAGTTATTTTAACTTTTGATGTTTTGGATTTAAACTTTGTACGGCTTTGGTATTATGAATGAAATCCATTTTGGAATTTGAAAACATTACGATCCTGCTTTTACTTATTCGTATACCCATTTCTTATTAGAGGTGTGCGTACGAGTAGCAACTCTAGAAATTTGGGCCATGGTTTTTAGTAAAATTTAAGTTTTATAAAGGAAGGAAAAGGGCCTGAATTTCCGTGGCTGTTACAGTTGGTATCAGAGCCGATGTTTTGGAAAATGAATTTCAAAATGGATTTTGAAAACTTTCACACCCTAGAGTTAGAACCAACTCGTGGGATTGGGACTACGATGATGGGGTTATGTGTTTATTTGCATATACTTCTTAAAAGTACTTCTATTTGATTTCGTGCTTTCTCTTATTTTCTAGATGGTTCGTGAGTACCATTCAGCTAGGAAGAATGCAGTTCCCCCTAGAAGAGTGGTCTATACCCATCCAGACTCACCTTATCATCTTTGCATTAAAGAAGGAGAGGATGTTCGTTCTTAGTTCACCGTCTGAATCTCTGTCTTAAAAGCTATCACTACAACCATATGCATGGGATATCTGACTACAACTGAATATATAGGTAAGCACATGTTCTCATTGAAACCCTTCCAATAAAAGGAGCAGTATCTCGTGTCAAGAATAGATACCCCGACATCATGATCTTCAAGGACGAACCCAACTTTGCTCGTTATTCCTACAAGGGCGAGTGGTTTCTCACACTCGACTATTTAGAGAAGCAATTGATTGATGCCATACAAGAACATGAGTACAACCTTGATCCACCCAAACTGATGGTAGGGATAGGGGAGCAGCAAGGGTCAAGCCCCAGCTTTGAGGATAGCAACATGGGATAGAGTTTTTGTAATTAGAAGTCTATGAATTGTGATTCGAACTTTGTTATGTTGTTATTTCTGTATTTTTCGTACTTCTGTAATTATGTGTAATTGGTCAGTAGACCAATTCGGTGTGGTAAAATTTGGTATGTGATGTAATTATGTGTAATTGGTTAGTAGACTAATTCGGCGTGATGAAATTTTGTTGTATGATGTAATTATGATCGGTCAATAGACCAATTAGGCAGTATAAAATTTTTGGTGTGTAAGGTCGTTTGACCTAAAATTGGAATGATTATTAATATATGCATGTTTGGTTTATTTGCTTCAAGTTTGCTTTTCTTCTTTTCTTTGTCCTCCTCGAAAGCGTTACTTTCCATGGTGGTAACACCGTCCTTCTCTATTAGTACCATAGTCTATGTCGAATAATGGTGCTAATACTCGATCTAGGACCCGACGAAACCGACCAATGGCCAAAACACCCGAACAACTTGCAGCCAGACTCCGTTCACTTGAACAGTTAGCCCAAAACTTTGGTCTAGTCCTTCAAAACCAAGTAAACCAAAACAACAATGATGATCCTCAAGCCGCAATGGCCAAAAAGCTTTCTTCCCTTAAACCACCTTTGTTTATCGGGAAAGAGGACCCAATGTTGGTTGAAAACTGGATTAGGGACTTTGATAAGATGTTTACCGCAGCTAGAACTCCTGAAAACCAAAAAGTAGACCAAGCCACTTTTTATCTGAGGGAGCAAGCAAATACTTGGTGGGAAAGTGAGGGAGTGGCGTTGAGAGCCCAAGGAGATTTTGGTTAGGAGGAATTCAAGACACCTCTTCGAGCTCGTTTCTTTCTAGAGCAAATTCGAAGGTAGAAGTTTAATGAGTTTGGTAGATTGATTCAAGGAGGGTCAATGAACGTACAAGAGTATGCCGACAAATTCAATGAGTTAGCCAAGCTTTGTCCTAATGTGGTACCTGATGAGAGGGCCAAGGTCCAAAAGTTTGAAGACGGTTTGGCTTTTTGACTTCAAAAGAGTTTAGGAGGGAGTACCTCGGAGACCTTTGTGGAGGCGTATGCTAAGGCCTCAAACATGGAAAGAATTCTGAAAAGAGAAGAGGATGTATTTCCGGAATGAAATCCCAGGGATGCCACCGGTAAGGGAGATGGAGTTCAAGATAGACTTAGTACCGGGGACGGGAGCGATCTCAAAGGCGCCCTACAGAATGGCACCCGCAGAGATGAAGGAACTAAAGGTACAATTGGAAGAATTGTTGGAGAAGGGATACATTAGGCCTAGTGTTTCACCCTGGGGTGCACCAGTGTTGTTTGTTAAGAAGAAAGATGGCACATTGAGGTTGTGCATCGATTATCGTGAGTTGAACAACGTCACGATAAAGAATAGATACCCATTGCCTAGGATCGATGATCTTTTCGATCAATTGAAGGATGCCACTACGTTTTCAAAGATCGACCTGCGATCGGGTTATCACCAGCTGAAGATTTCGGAGGAAGATGTTCCCAAGACAGCTTTCCGAACAAGGTATAGACATTATTAGTTCACCGTAATGCCTTTTGGACTCACTAATGCCCCAGTCGCGTTCATGGATCTCATGAATAGGACATTCAAGCCCTATTTGGATAGTTTTGTTATCGTCTTTATCGACGATATTTTGGTGTATTCACGGAGTAATGAGGAACACGAGGAACATTTAAGGAAGGTATTACAAGTACTTCGAGAAAAGGAGTTGTATGCGAAGTTCTCGAAGTGTGAATTCTGGTTGGATAAGGTTGCATTTCTTGGTCATGTGATCTCAAGAGAAGGAGTCTCGGTTGATCCATCCAAGATTAGAGCAGTTTCTGATTGGCCGCAACCAACGAATGTAACGGAAGTACGAAGTTTCTTAGGATTGGCCGGTTATTACCAGAGGTTTGTGCAAGATTTTTCAAAAATAGCACAACCGATGACCAATCTGATTAAGAAGACCACGAAATTTCAATGGGACGAGAAGTGTGAACATGCATTTCGAGAGTTAAAGAAGAGGCTGACTACAGCACCGATATTGACGCTTTCTTCTGGAAGTGACGAATTTGAGATTTATAGCGACGCATCGAAGAAGGGATTAGGTTGCGTGCTCATGCAACAAGGAAAAGTTGTAGCGTATGCTTCACGGCAACTGAAGCAGTATGAAAAGAATTATCCAACTCATGATTTGGAATTGGGAGCGGTAGTTTTCACTCTAAAGATTTAGAGGCATTACCTTTATGGTGTGAGATGTAAGATCTACACCGATCACAAAAGTTTGAAGTACATATTCACTTAGAAGGAGTTGAATATGCGACAGAGTAGATGGTTGGAGCTTATAAAGGATTAAGATTTGGAGATTGCGTATCACGAGGGAAAGGCAAACAAAGTAGCCGACGCATAAAGTCGGAAGACGAGTCATTCACTATGTGTCATGGTGATGACGAAAGAACTTTGCAACGAATTTCAGAAGCTTGACTTGGAAGTTGTGGAGAGTGGACAAGTGGAAGTCCAATTAAATGCACTCACCTTGGAACCAACGATTTTTGATGAAATCCAAGAGAAGCAATTGACCGATGAATGGTTAAACAAAGTCAGAAAGATGAAGGCAGAGGGTACAACTACTGAATTCGATGTCAACAATGCTAATGTAGTAAAGTACAAGGGAAGATGGTTCGTTCCAAAGGACGAGAGTCTTAAGAAGAAAATATTGGAAGAAGCACATAATACGCTGTATTCAGTACATCCAGGTGGAGACAAGCTCTACAAAGATCTCAAGCAGAATTTTTGGTGGCCAAACATGAAGAGAGAAGTCGCGGAATTTGTATCAAGATGTTTAACTTGTCAGAAAGTTAAGATTGAACACATGCGACCGGGAGGAAAGTTGCAACCACTAGAGATTCCAAGTTGGAAGTGGGAATCAATATCAATGGATTTTGTCATGGGATTACCAATCACGAAGAACTCGAAGAATACTATATGGGTGATAGTGGACAGATTAACCAAGTCCTCTAGATTCATTGCTATGAAAGATACATGGAGTATGAAGCAGTTGGCAGACGCCTACGCCCGAGAGATAGTCAAATTGCATGGAATTTCGAAGGACATTGTGTTTGACAGAGATGCAAGATTTCTATCAAATTTTTGGGGTAAACTACAGCAAGCTTTTGGCATACTACTGAAGTTCAGTACATCATTTCACCCAGCCACGGATGGCCAGACTGAGAGGACAATACAAACAGTCGAAGACTTGTTGAGAGCATGCACACTCGATTTTGGTGGAGCATGGGATGAAAGGTTACCAATGATTGAGTTCTCCAACAACAATAGTTATCATGCGAGTATTGGAATGGCTCCGTATGAGGCACCTTATGGGAGAAAGTGTAGAAGTCGACTATGTTGGAGTGACATCAGTGAGTCAATGACTATTGGACCAGAAATGATCGAAGAAATGAGTAAGCAAGTGAGACTTATTCAAACTCACATGAAAGCAGCACAAGATCGACAGAAGTCCTATGCAGACAGGCACAGAAGAATAGTGGAGTTTGAGGTTGGAGACAAGGTTTTGCTAAAAGTTTCACCAACCAATGCAAAGGAGTGAAGAGGTTTGGGAGAAAAGGGAAGCTAAACCCTCGGTATATTGGACCCTATGAGATACTGGAGCGAGTTGGTGAGGTAGCCTACAAACTAGCCTTACCCATTGAGCTAGAGAAAGTCCATAATGTTTTCCATGTGTCACAACTTAGAAAGTATGTCCATGACCCGAGCCATGTTCTTCAACCCGAGTCAGTCCAGGTTGAAAGTGACCTTTCTTTCGAAGAAAGACCCGTTAGGATCCTCGATTCTAAAACGTGGGATACCCGAACCAAGCAAGTAAAGTTGGTAAAAGTCCTATGGACGAACCAACAAACGGAATAAGCAACGTGGGAATCCGAGGACGACATGAGGACTCGTTACCCATAGCTTTTTCAATTAGGTATGTAACAGTTTTGGGACGAAACTGCTTAAGGGGGAGAGGATGTAGTACTAGCTCCGTAAGTTCGAGGATGAACTTTGTTTTTAAGTGGGGTAGATGTAATACCCGTAATTTTTCAAAGATTTTCAAAAATAATATCTTCTATAAAGAGGTTTTATATTTTATAAAAGAGTTTTTCGAATTATTTTCAAAGGTATTTATTATTAAAACAAAGTATTTTGCCGTAATATTATTTTCGGAAAATAATAAATTATTTTTGAGGTTGGAATATTTTTAAAATAAATTAATATGTACTTATATATTTCGAAAATAGTATATTGCGAAAATTATTTTATTTTATGGAAAAATAGTTTTAGTAAATAAATATATTTTTACGGCTTAAAATTTTATTTTTAAAGGTCGTTTTATGCATGTCGTATTTTATTTGCCGCATAATTAGATTAATTAGACATGAGTCATCAAGTAATTAAGACTTGAAAACACAACTCCCAAGGCCACATCACCACCACACACCCCCTTATCCCTCCTCCCACACCGCTCACACCACCACCACTCCTCACTTGTCCCACATGGAAAGTTTACTACTTTCCTACACCTTTCCATCCTATAAATAACCCCCTTCACCATCCATCATACCTCACAATTCTCTCAACATTTCTTCCACTTCTCCTCTAAGAAAAGAGGAGTAACAAGTGAAAAGTTTTCACAGAAGAATGACCGAGAGAATTGAGTTTAATTTTTCTAAGGAGGGAGCGATCTTAAAGTAGCCTTCCAGATGTTGAGGTATGCTTCGATGTCTACCGCTTTCTTAGCCCTAGGTTCTTGTATGCTTAGGATAGATTAGTTTATTTTTACGCTTTTGTTTTAGCATGCTTAGTATTATGTTCTAGCGTAGTTTTAATGCTTTATAGTTATGTTTGTTTATGCTTTAGCAGAAGTTATATGCATGCTTAAGTAGTTGTTTTAGTTATTGTTTTTAAGGTTATTTTGATGACGCAAAATTATGATTATTTGTGTGCAAAGTAACAGTGTTTCGTGTGGATGTATGGGCATTCAAGGAATGTTTTTAAGCGTGTTTAAAGGGCCAATGTGATGATTTGAAGGGCATTCTATGCCAATTATAGTTGCTGTCCAGATTTTTGTAATAGCTTAATTACGCTTTCGTTTATTTTCAAAATCAAAATAAAACTCGTTTTTGGGACTAAGGGTTGTGTACATGTGTTTTAGACAATAGAATTTATGTACCAAATACCCATTATAAGTCCAAAAGAATCTTATTAATTATAAATATATTGTTATGGATTGAAAAATATCGTTTTCTAATTTTCGAAAATATACTATGTAGTTATATCTTGATTTTTGCAACTTAAAATTTCGAAATACGCTATGTAGTTTTACTTTCTTATTTTCGAAAATTATATAATATATGTGCATATGAATTTTCGAAATTTAATACTCCTTCTATTTTCGAAATTATCTTTTATGCATATGCTTTCAAAAAGTTTTGACGCTCTTAGCAATTCTTTGATTGTCATTGTTTAATGAGTTATTTACGTCATGGAATTTGGTTGTGGAATGGTAAATATTTGTACCCGCTTTGATTTAAGAAGTATAAGTAGTGTCTGTGAATGAACGATGAATTATTGAGTTGTTGAATTTGGATTGGCATGTTGCCTTATGGTTTGATTTCTCATGGAGAATTCTTAAAGTGCGAAATTTTGGTTCATTGATTTATTTTGAGGTTATTGTCCTCACTCAAATGATTTTCTAAACAAAATGAATCTAAACTTAAAGTGAAACAATCTTCAAAGGGGAAGTAGCCCGAACGGTGACGACCTATTAGGGTAATGAACGGTGTCTCATTTGGGAGTACCTAATGTGGGCCTATTGTCGTGGTGGACACACAATAGGTCGGACATGTGTTGAATCGTCGTTGTATCTTTGTAACCGTTATAATCTGCTTTCGTCCTCCTCCTGAACTTCTGGCGGCGCACTTGCAGGAACGCATTAGTTCTTTGAGGGGTGTATACACTCGGGACACTCTGTCGACAAGCTTCAGGCCAGGCCGAAAAGTCTGTGACGGGATGAAACAGGCCCTATCGCGTTCACTTTCCCAATTAATTATCTTGAATAATAATTACTCTAAAATTTGTGAATCGGATAAATTTTGGTTCAGCTAATGTTCTATGTCGCTTGTGCGTCAAATGTTTTTAAGCTAAAACCGTTTTACGGGGTAGAGTCAATCATACTCAGTTTTTCTGATTTTTGTGTTATTGTTTGTTTGTTGTTTTTATTTCGGGGTTTTGTGCAGGTGAGTAGTAAGGATGGCTTACTTGTTTGAGGCTGATGAGGAATCCTTGTTGGAATTAGCTAAACCTTTTGATCATAGGCTTTATGCTTTAGCCGAACAGCTTGTAATAAGTTATTTTAACTTTTGATGTTTTGGATTTAAACTTTGTACGGCTTTGGTATTATGAATGAAATCCGTTTTGGAATTTGAAAACATTACGATCCTGCTTTTACTTATTCGTATATCCATTTCTTATTTGAGGTGGGTGTACGAGTAGCAACTCTAGAAATTTGGGCCATGGTTTTTAGTAAAATTTAAGTTTTATAAGGGAAGGAAAAGGGCCCGAATTTCCAGGGCTGTTACATCGTATGCCAATGCCATTAATTCTTATCAGTTACAGCTTTCAAATAAATGGACTTGTCCTAAGGAATTTGATCCAGATGAGTAACATACATATCATCTTTTCTAGTTCCTTGACAGAAAAGTTCACCTGTTTGACTGTTAACTATGTGACACAGGTCGGCTTGAAGTTCAACTCTGTTGCCTTTGTCACATAATTGAGAAATACTCAAGAGATTATGTTGCACGCCTTCAACATAATATACATCATCTATTGCTTGGGAGAGAGACTTACCAACCTTACCTAGGCCAACAATAGTACCCTTACTGTTCTCCCCAAATGTTACTCTTCCCCCATCATGGGCTACAAGTGAAAGGAATTGTTCTTTATGTCCAGACATGTGTCTTGAGTAACCACTGTCCAAATACCAGTGAGTATCTCCTTTCAACTTGCCCTGCAAAAACAGATCAAACATTAGTCCTAGGAACCCAAACTGGTTTGGGTCCCTGTTCACAAGCAGTTAACTCAGACTGGTCTTTCCTAACGCAGACCTTCTTAACATGTTTAGTATTTCTTTCCTTACTCCTCTTCTTGTGGATGCACTCATCAATTATGTGACCACCTTTGCGACAGTGATAGCAAACATGCATGTCCTTGGCAGTCACATATTTTCCCTTTTTAAATTCAGTTGTCCAGGTTCTCTCTCTTGGTGACCAGTTAGGCTTAGCTTTCCTTCTGGTGTACCCTAGACCAGCTCTACCTTTGTTGCTCTTTAGAGACAGAACTTGACTTAAGTTTTTTTCTGCCTTTAACTGTTTGTCCACAAGTTTCTGAATATTTTGGAGTTCATGTTCTTTTGTTTCAAGAATTTTGATTAGACAACTGTTCTTGTCATCTAAGGACTTAAAATAACTTTTCAAATTTGCAAATTCCGATCTCAGATCTGAAACCCCAGACTCATTCAGATTGTGAGCAGAATGTTTTCTATTTTTCTCTTTGAGATTATAAAGCTCAACATGTAAATCACACATTTGGGCTTCATAGTTATCAATCATCCTACTGACCTCAGTGTTTGACTCTACATTAACCATGGTGGTTTGTGCTGTTCTAGGTGAGACAAGCTCCTTATGCAAATCTTTAACTTCTTCCAAGAGAAGACAAAAACTGTTTAACAGACCAGATTTGCTTAAGGTTCCTGCCTTAGTTTTGACAACATCAAGATTAATTGGATCCTCTAGGTTTTGCAAAAGATTCACCAAGGGACCAATTAGATCTTCTTCATCATCAGATAAAACATTCTGTGATGGGTTAGATTTAACTGTTTCTAATTCCACCTTGCATTGATCAAGTGAAACTTCTAATTCAGCTATTTCATTTTTCAGGTTAAGACATAACTCCTCCAAATGATCACAACTGGCATTAGATATTTCACATTCTCGAGTTTTTTCTTTTAATTTCTTTTTACCATATTTGTAAGCGTTACTTAAATCAAGACGTTGATTAAGCATTGTATCTAAATATTCAAGCATATTATCTCTGTCATACTCATACATGGCCTCACGGATTTTGGAAATTGTTAACTGTTGAGAGCTTGAATCAATTATTTTCTCCATGAGGCACATATGTGATGAACTGTTCTCCTGAACAGTTTCACCACTCTGTTCTAGGATGGCTGTCATACACTTCTCATCATTAGGGGTTTCTTCTTCTTCTTCTTCATCTGAATCAGAGTCAAAATTTCCCCACAGAGCTGCTACCATAGCTCTCTTGAAGGCTCTCTTAGCTTCCTTCCTAGACTGTTTATCTTTCCACTTTGGACAGTCACGAATGATGTGACCTGTTTCTCCACACTTGAAACATCCAGTGTTGAAGGTGATTTGTTTTCCTGAACCATTGTTCTTCATGTTTTTCCTTTGAGCCCTGAAGTGTTTCTCAAATCTTTTTGCCATCATAGTAATGTTATCCTCTTCTTCAATTGTTCCCTTCATTGCAACACTCTTGACTGGGTCTTTTTCACTCTTTGAATCGACTAGCATTTCATGGGTCATGAGGGAACCAATCAACTGTTCTAGATAGAGAAAGAGTTGAAAGATCCTTTGCCTCATAGATTGCAGTAACCTTTGCTGTCCAAGACCCTGTGAGACTTCTCAAAACTTTTCTAACCAAGTCTTCATCAGTGAAGGTTTTTCCAAGAGACTTAAGATCATTTACTATTGTCATAAATCTTCCAAAACAATCATTAATGTTTTCATTTCTATCATATTGAAAGATTCATATTTAGACATTAATAAATCAATCTTGGAACGTTTTACCTCACCGGTGCCTTCATAGGCAAGTTCAAGAGTGTCCCAAATCTCTTTGGCTGAAATACATGCTGATATTCTATTTGTCTCGCTTTCACCAATAGCTTGTTGAAGCATTGACATCGCCTTTGCATTTTTCTCTAATTTGTTGAAGTCTGCACTAGTGTATTGGTCTTCTGTTTTAGCAACCGTTTTTCCTGAGTCGTCACTGATGGTGATTTTTGCAATGGACCATTCTTCACGACCAACCAACACTCATAATCTATACCAATAATGATGTTCTTCATTCTATTTTTCCACCAGGCATAGTTCTTGCCATTAAACTTGGGTGTCTTGTTGTCATACCCCATTGCACTTAACATGTGGAAGCCATGGATCTTCTTTTCTAGGTGTTACCCTTGCGAAAAGCACTTGCTCTGATACCGATTGAAGGTCCCAATAGCACTCAAGAGGGGGGGGGGTTGAATTGAGTGTTTCTTGAAAACTTTCTTTATCAACTTTTTCTTGAATTGTTCTAACAATAGAACCAGTAAATTGGTTTAGCAGCGGAAATATCTAGAACAATAAAACAGTAAATGTAAAGCAAATAAAGAACACACATATTTAACGAGGTACGACAACTGTGCCTACATCCTCCTACTCTCGCTACCAATCTTTTATTAGTCAACTCTGATGAACAAAAGCTAGTACAATTGCTATCATAAACTCATACGACAGACTTTCATCACTCTCAACCCAAGAGTGTTGTTTCGCACTTGAACTCACAAGTACTCGCAAATGAACTCTCAAATGCTACCAATCACTAAGCCCTCTGTTAGTGACGAATTACATAAAGTTTCTCTCAGAAATTTTCTTCTAAAAAGCTTGCAAGAGATGAAGTTAAGAACTGGGTTTTTTTCGAATGCTCTTGTAGTTTGTAAACTGTTTTGTTTGATCTTTTGGACTCTAAAAAATAATACTCAATAAAGTTTGTGGAGAGTCTCATTACTTGGCTTGTGCGCTCGCATATTTTGTACATTAAGTGCTAATATATATAGGCAGTTAGAAAAACCCAGAATATTCCAATCAAGAGGGTTTTTGTAACCATAATGATTAAACCCATTTAATGTCGAGATCAAATATTTGAAATCAAGAATCTCGAAGATTTGCTGAGATCTCATAAAGATACGTGTGTTTTTAGCACTTAACATTGATTACCAAACTGACTTAACCAAGTGCAAGATCTTTAAAGAATTCAAGAATCGAATTCTTTCAAATTATTTCGTGGGTCAGTTTGTTAATCAGTTGGACTGCTGAACTGTTCTAGGAACTGTTCTTCAGATCAGTCATATAACAAACACTAGACACTGGTTTGGTGTTTGTAAGAAACCAAGATCAAACATCACAAATCTACTAAACTACTTAAACATTCCATACAACAAAAAGACAAAGTAAAAACCCTAAGGCTATTCTTCAGTGTTCATGTTCTTCACTACTTGGACACTTGGATTCTCCATTGTTAGCACACTTCAATTTTGATGAAGCTATTTTCCATGTGTCAATTACTGGAATACCTGTATGTCAAACATGCACAAAACAATATACAATATATGACATGAAAGGTAATATTATTCAAAGAGAGTAACTCAGGAACAGTACACTTCAGCTGTTTCAGTACCGCTGTATTAACTCATTCAATAACAACTGTTCCTGGAAACTGTTTTTAACAGCTGTTTGTGACAACTTTTTGTCACACCTGTTTGACTCATCTATTTGTCATCACTAAAAACATCAAGGGTCTCAACAGACCGAATATTCGGATGCTCGAATATAAATCGGTGGTTCAAAATAAGATCGATACACAAGTGCATAACTCCATAAATGTAAATTCCTATAAATTAAAAATCAATCAATAACTGTAACACCCCGCATTTTAGCAACGACGTTATTAGTGATAACGTCGTAAACAGGGAGTTACCAATTGATTTAATAAACAAAATATAACTAAACTCGTGGAAGTAATACTTTTATTAATAATAATAATAATAGAATCCCAAATTACAAAAGGTTAAACTAAACCATAAATCTAGTCTTAAAACTAGAAATAAAACCTATTGCAAATACAGGAATTGAAAACAGGGGCCTAGACGCTCAATAACCTATCCCGCTTCTAGCCTCTATCCTGCTTACCTGCAAAATAGATTTAGGGGTCCACCATCAGTGGCGAGTAACTAGATTGTCCTACTTAAAAGTAGGACCACATTACATACAATAATAGGGTTTGAAACACAGGATACAAGTACTACAACAGAGTTAGCAACGGAAACATAACAACCAATAAACATCATACTCAAAGATTACCATGCTTACTTATCAATACAATTAATCTACATTATTAGACATCAAGAATATTTCCGACACGACTGAAGTCGATACAACAAACAAATCCCCGACACGATTCATCAGAGATGAACCGATAATAACAAACAAGTCCCCGACACGATTCATCACAGATGAACCGATACGACACGGCGCAAGGCCGATACAACAAACAAGTCCCCGACACGATTCATCACAGATGAACCGATACGACACGGCGCAAGGCCGATACAACAAACAAGTCCCCGACACGATTCATCACAGATGAACCGATACGACACGGTGCAAGGCCGATACAAGAAACATGTCCCCGACACGATTCATCACAGATGAACCGATACGACACGGCGCAAGGCCGATAACAACATTGACACGACCGACTCAAAGCGATAAATGACACGACTCAAAATAAGCATCCAATGACACGACTCAAACCAGACGAGCATCAACAATCACGTATGACTCTTACAATGATGACACATCAAGCTCAACAATCCAAATAAACAATTACGCACACCAACCAGACAACGCATGAATAACATGAAATAAACATAAATGTTCAATTTTTATAATTAACAAACAAGATTTCAAGAATTAATCATCAAACAAGATAAAGATCCAAGCTTAACAACATGCTATCACACGCATAACATAATTGAAAATACCAAGCAAGAACATTGTCAAATTATCAAGATTAAATACAAGAACATCGGGAATTAATCATAGAACGAAATAGCTTACAAGATCACACAAGAACATAAATTGATCAAACAAGAAAACAAATCTAACAACCTAGACAACATGTTTTATACGAAAATCATAACAACAATAACAACGTGATTCTAAGCCTAGTATCCTATGCCACCTAATCCTATTCCTAAGTAGAATAGCTAGTTACCTTAGAAGAACAACAAAACACACGCATAAACCACGCCCAAACACGCCACCTTTGACCACCAACGCACGACCATGAGCAAGGCAAGCTTTGATCTTCAAAGGCTAAAGGTTGAACTTTCTTTGATGAAGGTGTTTGAATTGATGAAGTGAAGTAGGAATATTTGGTGGGATTTTGATGTATGTGCCGTGAGGGCCTAGTAGAAGAGAGGAAGGAGTTGTTTTGTTTTAGTTTGATCATATGATTAGTAATGAATAAAGGGTGGGTTTTTATGTAATATAAATAGGATAAAAGGATTTTACTGAATGATAGGAGTTAGATTAGAAAAAGAAATTAGAGGGGAAAAGGAGGAGTTTTTATTTGTAATTTAGTTTTTAGTTGTAGTTTAGGATTGAAAAAAAAAAAGAAAATAAAAACAAAGGGGCCAGCTAGGGAGATGCAAAGTAAGATTTTTTGGATGTTCCTAAAATGTAGCAAGGTGGTTAGGAGAATAAAAATGGGATTCTTAGGATTAAAATAGATATGAATTGTTGATTAGGGATAATAAAACAAATTAATAATAAAAAGAAAACTAGTAATATGGGCCGGCTAGATGAGGAATTGAGGCAATTTTGGGCTTATTTCAACACACATAATCAAGTCCGTTGGCCCAAAATTAGAATATTGGGTTTTACGGCTTAATTCCAAACGAAAATTTACGGCCCAAAAATCCGGGTCGTTACAATAACTATTACTAAAACAAAAATTATCCTCTCCTTTCTAAAAAAAAACAATTATCGTCTCAAATTCGCCTCTCAACTATACTTTATTAATTAATGTATAAAAAATTAAACTATATATATATTTAATGAATGTTAATAAATGTGTTTTGTCTAAAATTTTAGACATATATTAATTAATACGCCTATATATAACTATAAATTTTTTTATCATAAATGAAATGTAATTTTAAAATAATTACAATTTAAAAAGATCAAAATGTGATTAAATAAAAATATTTTGTATTTATTTAAAATCGAGCACCTGCTCGGGGATATCTAGTACAAAATAAAATTGTATAATATAAAAATAAGTAACTTTAATTAAATGCATGTCATCGTAAAAGAAAATGTCAAAATACGATTATTTCCACAGTTTTAATTAGATTGCATATATAACAAATTAACAAAACAATCAAAACCATCAGGAATATGTGCTAAACTATTCATATAAGCCAACTTCAACATATTAACAAAACCATTAAGAAACCATATTAACAATTAAACCAAGCTAACAAAACTAATTTTAATAAAAATCCACTTCAAAACAAGCTTGTAAAAAGAACATAAACTTAAATATTTTAGGGTCAGACAAAGTAAACTTTAGAAAACTAGTATGGTGCCATTAGCATAATTGAGAGGTGGTTTGGGAAGATTTAATGTTATTGAAAAAATGAAAATAGCCAATTAAAAAATATATAATTAAAAAAAATTGTTTGGAAAAAATAATAAAAGAGAGATATGTTGGAGATGGGGAATCGAACACAGATCTCCCGCATATAGCACTAGACGACTTCAGCCGGCAAGCTACAAATTAAATTGTGTTATTCTCTAGTTTCATAATGTACATATTGTGTAATACATTTTTTTAAAAAAAAAAACCAAAACTTCCATTTATTTATTTATTTATTTTTTGCGGATCCATGGGGGTTCAACTGAACCCCATGAACCCCCTGGATCCGCCACTATATATGCATATGCCAATTGTGCAGGTTTGAATATTCCTAACTATGCTTATTCTTTAAATTCCTTTAAAGATTATGATAATAGTCTTTGTATTATAGCTTCTAGAGCCAGTGATCACATGGTTTATGATTCTAGCTTGTTATATAATAAAAGAAAACTAAAAAAATGGTATTAAGGTAGGGTTAGCTGATGGATTGATGTCCTCTTGGTAGAAGAATTTAGACACAATTTGTTGTTTGTAAGTAAATTGGTTGAGAATACAAATCTGCAGATTGTATTTGCCAAAGATTCCTGTGTTTTTCAGGACCCTTGTAAGAATGAAGTGGCAAAAGGACATAAAGTTTAAGGCCTTTATTGTGTTAGATCTACTCTTTTGGATAGAAATATGAATAAAAGTACTATGTGTGAGGTTGGAAATTGTAATAATGTAGCAGCTGAATCTTTTTTTTAGGAAGTCAGTTTGATAAGAATAGAATAGATGATAAGTACACTTGTTTCATGCTATACTTGGACACATCTCGATCTTTGTCAAAAATGAAGTATATTGATGAATGCAAATGCTCTAGTTTAAAATCTTATGATTGTAGTATTTATATTAATGCAAAATTACATAAACTTCCTTTTTCTTATGTTTTGTCTAATTCACATTGACCTTTGGGTTCCTTATAGAGTTCCATCCATAAGTGGTGCTAGGTATTTCATGACTGTGTTAGATGACTATAGTAGAGTGACCTAGACTTTTCTTCTTCATAACAAACAATAAAATTTCAAGAATATTTCTGATTTTTTTTTTTATGTTAAAACTCAATTTAATGCAAGAATCAAAACCATAAGAACTGATAGTGCCACAGAGTACTCAAACGAATCTTGCCTGAATTTGTTTGCTAAAAAGGACATTATACATAACAAAATCTATGATTGGTGTTCCCCAACAAAATGGGAGAGTAGAAAGAAAGCATAAACATTTGCTTAAAATTGCAAGAGCTCTTAGATTACATACTTATTTGCCAAAAAGATTTTTTAGTGATTGTGTTTTGACTGCTACTTACTTGATTAACAGAATGCCTACTCACATTTTAAACTGGAAACCCCCTTTCCAGGATATGTTTGGTACTAAACCTACTTATGATCATATAAGAATATTTGGGTGTCTCTGTTTTGCTGTGGATGGTAGCAGATATAAGGACAAATTTTATTCTTGGGAAAGAAAAGTTATATTTGTTGGTTATCCTTGTGGCCAAAAGGGTTATGAGATATATGATTTACAAAAGAAATGTGTGTTTTTATCTAGAGATGTTAAATTCTATGAACATATTTTCCCTTTTTAAGATGAGGTAAATACTACATACAATGTGCATTCTTCTTTAGTGTCTTTTGGAACAGATGACTCAACTTCTGATTATACAAGAACAGGTTGTTCTGTTCCTAGTACAAGGCAGATTAATACTACCACACATCAGGATACTATAGAGCCTGATCAGAATCATGATGACTTATTATTAGATAATAGTGCAGAGCATGTAGCTCCGAATTGTGCAAGTTTGTTAAACCATGTTTGATTTGATGAATGACAAACCAGTTCTCTATACTTGATTATTATGCATGTTTGTATTTGAACAGGTTGAATCAAGAGAGGACTTTTCAAGGCAACTTTGAAGGCTTTGAGATACTTGAAGATCAAAAGTCAAGAGCTTGAAGTCTTTTAATTTTTGTACTTCTAGGATCTTCTTGTAAAATAGACTTAGGAAAATATATCTTGTGTTTATAAGTAAAGAGCAAAAAGCACTAAAGTTTATGTCAAGCTAAGAGATCAAGCTAAGAACAGGAAAAGAACAAGCTTGGAACAGTTCTCTTTGCCAGATGTAGACTTTCTAGTACTGAGACCACTGTGGGAACATGCCTTAGTATTACGCACGTGCACTTAAGTGATCCGTACCGATTTTCGTGTTCAAAATTATTTTTGAAAATTTATTTGAAAAATATTGATCACTTATGTTTTGGAAATCTGCCAAATTGATACACAAAATCAGCTTTGCAATGTACTTATTTGGACTCTAGTGTACTTTCCACTACATGTAGTGGAAGGAGACAAAGGTCTGAAATAGGTACCTTTGCACTTATGTCAGCTGAGCTTGTCTGAACAATTTAGGCAAGTCTCCGAGCACACTTCTAGGGGGCGGTTTTTCCTTGTTTATAAATACAATCTTTTGAAAAACCCTAAAAAAAAGACTTTTGCACTCCAAAGAAAACCAAGTCATATTTTCTGAGAGTCTATCCATAGAGCTAAACTATCTCCATATCAATCTTTAAGAGAAAAACTTACGGAGATTTAAGATTGTAATCTTTGAACCACTTAAAGGGAAGTGGTTTAGGAGTGTTCTGTGAACACTGAGTGAACTGTTAGAGTTAACAGTTGGGGAATTAAGTGTTACAGAGTTGTAGCATTTAATTGAGTGTGTAACCTTGTTATTCTTCAGAGTTGATTAATAATATTGGTGAGAGAGTGGATGACGTAGGCTTGTTTAGAAGTCGAACCTCGTTAAATCCTTGTGTCCCTGCTCTTTATTTACTGTTCTATCATTGTTCTCAAAAAATCTTAAACAAACCTTGAAAACGATTGAAAAAACACACATACTCAATTCAACCCCCCCTTCTTGAGTATACATTGAACTTACAATTGGTATCAGAGCCTAACTTCTCAAAAGGTTAACTACCTAGAGGAGCAAGAAGATGTCTACTCAAGAATCAAACAGTTCCAGACTCCCCAAGATCAATGGCACTAACTACTCCTGGTGGAAGAATTGCATGAAAAATCTTATCATTGGGATAGATTATGAATGCTAAATGATTGTTAAAAATGGACCCACGTCCATCCACAAGAAGAATTAGGAAGGGCTCATTGTTCCAAAGTCAGAAAAAGAGTATACAAGTGAAGATTACAAGAAGCTGGAGAAGAATGCAAAGGCAATGTCACTTGTTCAACAAGGAATTGCAGAATGTGAGGTAAATCGAATTCTAGCATGTTCTTCTGCAAAGGAAATATGGGATACACTAGAGCTTGCATATGAAGGCAACTCTGAAGTGAGAAGGTAAAAAATTTACATGCTCATGTCAAAGTATGAGGTCTTTGAGATGACTAGGGAAGAAAACATAAAGGATATGTTTACAAGGTTCATGACCATTGTAAATGAACTTAAGTCATTAGGGAAGACCTTCTCAAGTGAAGAGTTGGTGAGGAAAATGTTAAGAAGCCTGTCAGAAAAGTGGATGCCCAAGGTTACAGCCATACAAGAAGCAAATGATTTAACCACACTATCTCTAGAACAACTTATTGGTTCTTTGATGACACATGAGATGTTGGTAGATTCAAAGGCAGAATCTAGTTCAAAAAACAAGGAGATGGTTCTCAAAGAAGAGGAATCTAAGGAAGATGAAGATGATATCAATCTTATGGCCAGAAGGTTTGAAAAATACCTTAGGACAAAGTCCAAGGGTAAGTTTGCAAGAGGAAGAAACAGTTCTGGACAGTTCAGGAAAACCAGTTCCAATGCTGGTTGCTTTAAATGTGGTGAAGTGGGGCACAAAATCAAGGAGTGTCCAACATGGAAAAATCCCAAGGGAAATCCTGGAGTACAGGATGACAAGAAGGTTTTCAAAAGAGCTATGCTTGCTGAAGTTTGGGGAGATTCAGAATTAAAGAATGAGGAAGGAGAAGAAGAAGTTAATCTCTGCCTTACTGCTTTCACATGCACAGACCAGTCTAAGGTTTGTTCGGAAGAAAAAGAGGTTCTCTGTCTCATGGCTGGTGGAAGCACTTCAGATGACAGCCAGGTATGTTTTAATGATATAAAGGCAAACATGCATAATCTAGATAAAGATGAATTACTTGACTATCTTGAATTCACTATTGATCAATGCATTAGTGTTGGGTCTGCTTACCAGAACAACAAAAAGAAACTTAAATAAAAAGTTCGAGATTATGAAATATGTGGAGCTAGATCTGCTGAGCTTGAGCTTATATGTGAGGAGCTTAAAGAAAAAATTTCTGAACTTGAGATAACAACAGATCAGCAGAAAATACAGATCGAGACATTAAACTCCAAATCAATTCCCAAAGAGCATGAGTTTTTTGAAAAAATTGAAATGGGGTTTAATGAGCTCAAGAAACTGCTCACACATAATTCAAACTTTGAACTGCTAAAAGACATATGTACCTTGAGTAAATCTGATGTCATAATTGCATATGACCACTTAATTGAAAAACTTGAAGATTTACACAAGGAACATGGTGATCTTAAGGTTTCTGAAGAGACTGGTTCTCCCACTACCTTTGATGAGGTTTTGAATGTTTTACATGATGAGTGCATAGCTAAGATATGTGATCTTGAGGCTGAACTCATCCTGCTAAAACAAGAAAATATCAAGAAGACCAGTGATGAACCAGGTCCCTCCCTGGTCTCAAGACTACAGGATGAACATCAAAAGACTAGACTTGATTTAAAATCTTTTGAGAAACAAAATGAAGTTCAACTTAAGAGGCTTGAGAATAAGGAGAATGATTGTATGAACCAATTGAACAAAATGTTAGATGCTCCGAAAACCCTAAACATCCTCACATCCCAACCTGGAAATTCTCAAAGGTTTGGTTTAGGGTATTCTGGATCTAGTTCTACAACTGTTCTAGGCAGAGACAACACATGGTTGGATGAATTCAAGAAAGGCAAGTATATATTTGCCAAGGATATTCATGTTGGTACCTACTGTGGTAAGAGTGGTCATGTTACTAACAAATGTTTCACCAAAAAGAATCATGACAAGAAGAACAAAACCTACACCCAACAAGTGTGGGTTAAGAAGGTCAAGTTTGAGAATGTTTCAAAGAACAAGGAACCCAAGCTGGTCTGGGTTCCTAAAACTAACATTTAGTTTGGTTGTGCAGGTATGAGTGAAAGGAAAGCCATATTGGTATTTGGACAGTGGTTGCTCAAGACACATGTCTGGGGATAAAGAACAATTCCTTTCACTCACGGCATTCGAGGGAGGGCACGTGACATTTGGTGACAATATCAAAGGACTTATCAAAGGAGTAGGTAAGGTTGGTAAGTCACTCTCCCAAGCAATTGACAATGTTTACTGTGTAGAAGGTTTGAAACATAAGCTTTTGAGCATATCTCAACTATGTGACAAGGGAAATAAAGTGAATTTTGAATCAAACACTTGTCAAATAGTGAACCCTAAGACAGGGGAACTAGTCTGTGAAGGAACAAGGCATAACAATGTGTATATTACATATTTAAGTCAAATTCCACAGAACAGTGCCCTCTGCCTTAGTATTGTAGAGGATAACCAATGGCTTTGGCATAAAAGATTAGGACATGTTAGCTTCACTTTGCTCAACAAGTTAAGAACACAAGATTTGGTGATAGGTTTACCTAACATCAAATATATGGCAGACCAACTCTGTTAAGAATGTGCAAAGTGTAAACATGTGAGATCATCTTTTAAACCAAAGAAAGTGGTTAGTTCCTCTAGACCATTTGAACATATACACATGGATTTATGTGGACCAATGCGTGTACAAAGTAGAAATGGCTTTAGTTATGTATTTGTCTTAGTTGATGATTGCCCTCGTTTCACTTGGACCATATTCTTGAAATACAAAGATGAAACTTTTGATGAATTTGAAATTTTAGTGAAACTGGTCCAGAACAAGATCAATCATCAATTAGCATCTATCAGATCTGATCATGGATCAGAGTTTGATAATGCTAGCTTGATAACTTATTGTATGGAGCGTGGTAGTTCTCACAAATTTTTAGCCCCCAGAACTCCACAACAAAATGGAGTAGTTGAAAGAAACAATCGCACTCTAGAAGAAATGGCTATGCTTCTAGAGAGTGGTCTGTCCAAGAAATTTTGGGTTGATGCTGTGAGTACATCATGCTACATACTCAATAGAGTTATGATAAGACCAATACTAAGAAAAACACCTTATGAACTTCTAAGGGGTCGAAAACCAAACATTGAACATTTAAGGATATTTGGTTGTAAGTGTTTTGTACACAACAATGGTAAGACCAGTTTGGACAAGTTCGACCCTAGGAGTGATGAAGCTGTTTTTATTGGGTATTCTCCTCATAGCAAGGCATATAAAGTTTTCAACAAAAGAGCCTTTGTGTGTTGAAGAGAGTATCCATGTGCTATTTGATAAAAGTAACATGTTCAACAAGTCTGTGCAGGTAGATGATGATGAAGGTTTTGATATTGAGATGACAAATTTCACTGGAGCTGAACTAGAGAACACTGCTGAACCAGACCCCCAACTCCTCCTAAAAACAACAATGGGTCTGGTGCAGTAGAGGCAAATGCTAAACAGGTTGTTGAACTCGGTGACTCTCCTGCCCATCCAACTGAAGATGACTCTTATGTTGTCTTCCTTTGTTCGAATTTAGTTTCTTGGAAGACAAAGAAACAACCCACTGTTAGTAAGTCTTCCACAGAAGCAAAGTACAGAAGTCTCTCAAGTGCTACTAGTGAAATCTCTTGGGGTGGAAGGTCTAATGGAAGATTTAAGAGTTCCAGTTCCAATTCCACTTCCCATAAATCTTGCTTATAATAATTTATCTTCTCAACATCTTTCCAACAACCCTATCTATCATGAGAAAACTAAACATATCAAGCGTGATATGCACTATATTAGAGAATAGGTTGAGCAAGGTTATATTCAAGTTTATCATGTACATACTAAGGATCAACTAGCTGATCTGTTTACTAAACCTCTTCTTTCCTCTAGGCATTTCTACTTATGTAACAAGCTTGGTCTATTACCTTTGTCAAGTTTGGGAGGGGAGTATTAAGGGTAAATTCTATTCTAAGCTTTAGTTAGTTAGTTGTCTTTAGTTAAGGCTTAGATAGTTAAAGGTTAGTTGGTCTATTCTCTATATATATCCTCTGTATTTTCTGTTTCTCCTCAATTAATGAGAATAATAAATTTTTCTTGTTATTTCCTCCCAAATATGTTGAGATTAACTCACAACATTCAATATAGTCTATAAATACATTGAGTAAAAATACATTGATTTCATTCCATAGATACATTGACTCCAAACTATAAGAGGAGTAAGGAGGGGAAATCAAATTTAATCTTAGTCATTAATTTGTTGAGCAAAGGGTTGTGGTTGTAACTCACTCTTTTCACCAAAACTACATTTCTCACATGAGCCTACTTTTATATATATATATATATATTGGAAAAAAACTGACAAAAAAGGATAACACGATCTAAACATGACACGAAATCAGCATGTTTGGGTCATGAACTTTGACATGTTCAGGTAAACGGGTTCACATTACATGACACCCTTATTAACGGGTTAGGGTTTGGGTCAATGAGTTTCAATCCGTTTATGTATGTGGGTTCACACGATACGACACAATTGCACTCAATTATTAACTTTATAGTACAAAAATTTACCTGACACACTAACACGACACAAAATTTACGAGATTAAACAGGTTCACAAAAATTGAATGAAGGAATTTGACACGTTTTAAGCAAACAGGTTGACATGACACAATACCTTTATCAAACGAGCCTGGTTTAATTTGTGTCATGGGTTCAACCTACTCAAACTTAAACATTTAATATGCAATTTTTAGTGAGATATTCACCTTCCTCCATTATTAATAGTGCAAGATTTAAGCTTTACAATAAGGATTTACACTTTCAGGACCTTAACGTACGATCTGGGTTGTTTCCCGCAAGAGAATTATTCAACACACTAAAATCGAGTGGATCTGGTTCCATATTCATGAAAAGCCGGGTGTTCTTCCCATAACATTGCCAAATAAAATGATAGAAACATTAATTAGAGCACAATTAAAAAGGATATGTATCAAATAATCGAATTAATTTTAAACATTGAAATTGTGTATAACCATAAAAAAGACCCTAATTATGAATTAAACCTCAAATTACCCAAGAACTATAATAAGACCATATAGTTATAAATTCGGAAAAATATACCTTAATCATTGATTAAAATGGCATTAGAAACGACATGACTACATCTACCTGATGGGTTACCTACCCACGACAAATACATCATTAAAATATTGATTATTAAGTTGGGTGAGGTTCCACTATCACTACTTTCTAATACTCTCAATAACGATGGGCAGTCTACTCGATGGATTAATCAAGTTTTTTCCCGTTAGAAACTAGCATAATTTGCTTATCTCGGATTTATAATGATTAAAAATTAACTAAAACCGATCTAATTTCAATATTGCTAGAAAATCTATTATACATTTAAGGAGATATCGAAGAGAGAGGAAGAAGAAAGGAGAGATGGACCTAAACTCTTCCCTCTCTCCCACCTAGTATTTCATTTTTGTGTTTGGATGATTTTATGTAGAGATGATCAAAAGTTCGGGCCGGGCCTGGTCGGACCTTAACTAAGTAAGTATGTCCAAAGTTTGGATTTTTTAGGTTGGCTTGGTAGGCCTTGTGCGGACTTTTCGGGCCGGGCCGGGCCGGGCTAGGCTTTGGAACAAAAATGCCAATTTTAAGTGTGTCAAATCCCACAAAATTTTCAGGCCGATCGGGCCGGGCCAATGTTGATCAGCTCTAATTTTATGTTTTAAAAATGATAGAGTATATAATGTATTCTTAGGCCTCAACTATAAGCTTAAGCTTTTGATTAAAATGGTCCTCTAATATGATATCAGAGCTAATGTAACGCAAATGTCATGGGTTCGAATCTCTCCTCCCACAGTCCCACTAGTCACTCCATTTTAAGTGGAATTAATTCGTACTAGGTATAATGGAGCCTGTAGTGTGAGAGGAGTGATGGACATCAACTATAAGCTTTTGGTAGTGATGATCTCTAACAAAAAGTTACTAAATAGTTTTTTTAATTATTTATAAAATAGAAGGTATTGTACTAACTTTCTAAATCAGTAAAAATAAAATGTGCTAATATAAAAAACGTCCAAAACATACAAGATGAAAGATTAGAAATTGATCACATATATTAGAATTTTCCGAGATATGTACAAAGTTCAAAACTTTTTGATCAACATCATATTTTTACCAAATAAAACAAACCGATTTTGATCAAATCAACGGTCAAGATTCAACGATTATGGGGAGGTGAAGCAAAAGAGAAGATTGCTACAAAAGAGGTGGCTAATCCTCTTGCAATCCCACCCTTGATTTGACCTCTCTTGGGAATCGGACGGTCAGGAGAAACTATCCTCTGTGACGCACTTACTTCACTCATCATGTCTCTCGTTGCTCCTCCTGCCATCTGATGATCTTCTTCTGATTGACCAAACTTATGATCAACCGTCGTTTGTTTTGATTGAAAATTATTATAACTAGCTAAGCTAGGCCTAATGTTTTCAAGTTTTGTTTGCAATAATGCTAGTTTTGATGATTGTAATTGCAAGCCTTTGTGCTGCCTTTTTATAGTGGTTGTGGTTGTGGTTGTGGTTGTGGTTGTGGTTGAGGTTGAGCTAACTTTATTGTTATATAAAATGGAAAATATCATACATGAATAATATTCCTTTTTTTTATTTTAGCCATTTGATTTTCATTAAAATTAAGAAATCAATTGGAAATAGGACAAAAAAAAAAATGTTGATTAAAAGTTGTATAAAAATTAAGAGGGAATTGTATGAAAAAGAGAGAAAATATATATGGTAATTTTATTAAAGTTTGTCAAAAGTAAGAGAAAAGGGAAAAAAATTGGTATACCTATCGTGTTGACTACCTACAAGTAATAAAGTGTTGTGGTTAATGTTAGTAGTGGAATCCAACTCATAAGTTTAATAATATTTTAATGTCTATATTAGTATGTAGCAATGTCCGAGAAAGGGTATGATAAAAACACTTAAAAATCATAAATTAATAAATGTAGGAAAATATATATAAGAAGTGAATAAATAAATAAAATATCCAAAAAAAAAAGTGAGTAAATAAAAAAAAAAAGTAAGGAGTATTATTAAATGCTCAAGTTTATGTATCACTACCGAACAAAAAACCTTTAAATTGTGTAGGTGTAGTGAACCTATTAATGATGATAAAGACGGGTCCATTTTTGTTTCATGATATTTGTATAGAATATGGTATAATTTACTTACTTTAACAAATGCAGTGGAAGAAGATTTTTTGTTTGAGATGGAAATAAATACTTGTGCAATTCAACTTGCATAAAAATCACGAAGTTTAAATTGATATTTTAACACCAACATATGTCCAATTGTCCCTTAGGTAGCTGACAAAGTGTATCAAACTAGAGGTTTGTGTGTGAATTGTGAGGTGTAGGGAAGGAGTAAGCTGAGCTTGAGTTGTTAGGTCAATGGTTAATACTTTAAAATTTTAGGCATGAAGTCATGTGTTCAATTTTCACCATACATATTTGTGAGGATTTCTTATTATTCTCCTTATAGAAGTGTGTGTTGGTTATTATTGAGCCAGTTGACCTGCAGTAGAGTCCAGATTCAAGGCCTAGTATCCCATATTTTATCCTATTAAAAAAACGGATGGAGTAAGCTAGAGGTGGGCAGGGCTCGGGTCGGCATGAGAGTCAGACAAACAGGCATAAGTTGAGTTCAACCTATCGTGAAGAGTCACGTTTATGTGTTGTGTATGAACAACATTTTAAAAACTTAGTACAAGTATAACATGAGCATGCTCAGTTAGTTGGCAGGTGGCACACTCTTTATGAGCAATAATACACAAAACATTAAAAGAACTATAAATAAAGCATGCCGCCCGACAAAAGTCGGCGTGACATGAACCATAAGGCAGGTTGGATATGATTTTTTTTCAAACTTATGCATGACTTTTCTCGGCCTATTCAAAGCACATCCCACTATACCACGAGTAGTGGCGACTCCAGGATTTTCATAATGCTGGGTCACCATCAATTGATCGAATTTGGGGATGGGGATGGTTTTTAGGTTACCTTTGCCTCATCCCTACCCTACCTTACTTTTTGTACAAATTTATTTTTCCTTATTTAATGGAATACTTAAACACATTGAAAATAAAATGGATAACATATTTTAAAGCCATTTTATTATTTATTTATTTTATTCTCATGGACCTGTTTTCATTCTTGTAAGTTGGATGTTTTATGGGGATTAAGCTGGTTGTAGTATAAGGATCACACGGATTTGGCCAGCTATTTAAAAAAGAGTGGTGGGGCGGGTATAGTTTCCACATGTGTAATGGGGTGAAGATGGTTCCCTATATATATATCTCTACTGAGGCGGAGATGAAAATAGAAACTATACACGCCGTGGGGATGGGGATTCCATAAGTAGGTGGGCGCATGAGCATAGCAATTGGAATATCCGCCCCACCCCGCCCCGCCCCACTTGCACCCCTAACTGGGGAAGTCCTATACATATTATAATTCGTACCAAATAACAATGCTAAAACAAAATTAAAGTAATTTGTCTTTTAACATGTAATACTATCTAGGGGCGGACCAAAAAATTTTATTAGGTGTAGTGTCATTCGTCAAATATATATAGACTGAAAAAAATACTAATAAACCAAATTCTAAAAATTCAAAATAACTATTACAAACACATTAGTATTTCAAAATCAGTGCATTTGTTCTCTTCATTGAGTTTTAATATTCTAAAACGGGGTATATAATATTATCGATATTTACATTTTAGAAGAATATCATACTTTAAATAAGAAACTAAACAATCATTTAACATATTTATCATAATTACTACTCGTACGTTTATAGGCTAATTATTTAATTAATTAATTATAATAATTTTTTTTTTATTTTTTTGCCAAATAATGGTGGGTCCTATGACCCACCATGTCCAAGTGTGGTCTCGCCCATGACCACGAGACCCGTGAGCTTGGTACGTGAGCTTGTCCCGTCACATCCCATGCTCAACTTTTATAAGCTACACTAGTTAAGTATTCCAATGCCATATGAGAAGTTACGTGCTCGAATTCTTAAAAGTTTATTATTTCATGAGAGGTAAGACTTATAAGAGAAAGTCCCTATATATTATCATGTAGAAAACTTATATAAGAAGTTTAATATGAAAATTTCAATTAAATTAAACCTAATATTTATTACATCGCGCAATCAATTGATTTGTAATTTTACTAATATGGTCAATTCTAAAATTAATTTCATATTTTGAAATATAATGAATTAGTTTTTTGGTAATCCTAATAACTACATATAATATTATGTTACATTTTATTAAGATCCTAATTTATTAAGATCTTTAATGCCACCACTTTTTTTTTTTTTTAAATTAAAACGATCTGACATAAGATAACAGAAAAAAAAAATCTAATTGTTACAATTAAAACAAAATGGGGCCATGGGGTTAGTATTGCATATTTCATATGAAATTAATTTTATTTTAAGAGTAATATGTAAAATGATGATAGTCTAAATTGTGTTGTTTTTATTATTTGTGGCCTAAATTTATTAATATAAGCATACACGAACACATAATGCATACAGCCACAAATGTTTTTGAGACGCTCCTCTATAGTGTGTGAATAAAACAAACTATGGTGTTTTAGTGGCGTAAAATGGTTAATCCATCATATCAAGCAGTCCATTCATATCATACTTTTTTTTTTTTTGTGAATTTAAACTTTATTGTCATCTAATGGTTTTTTTTTTTTTTTTTGTCCATTTTATAATTACAAGTGATAGAGTATATAATATATTTATGGGCCTCAACTATCAAGTTAAGCTTTTGGTTGAGATTGTTCTGTAACATAGTATCAGAGCCAATGTAATACATATGTCACATGTTCGAATCTCATCCACCCATCCTTTGCAAAGTGAAATTAATTAGTACCGAATATGGTGAGCCTATCTGATAAAAATGATATTTGTGAAATTTGATGTTATGTCATGCAATTCTTCTCCTTATTATTATAATTATTTCGACTTTTGGTACGTTATTTACTCATGTGGAATTCAATTTGAAATTTGTGGTAGGTCAATTATTTGTTTACAAAAAAAATAAGGGGTTGTTTGGTTGCACCTTAAAATGGAGGAATTAGAAATTCTCATGAATTTGCATATGACCTTGTTGTTTGGTTGACAATAAAAAGTAAAAATGGAGGATTTTCAAAATTATCGGAATTTTAATTTCCTACAAAACATGGGAAATCACTTACCAATTAACCCCTTGGTAACTTAAAATTCCCATGAATTGTAACTTGATTCCAACCAAACAAGAAATAAAAATTTCCATAAATTTAATAAGTGAAATCATTTCATATGAAATAATATTTCCATTAGGAATTTAATTCCCATTTGAACCAAACAACCACTAAGAGTTCGGATTTTCAATTTTTTTTTTTTGGAAAGAGTTCGTACGGAGCTATATCATTTTTGTGATAAGTCATGTTTTAGTTAACTTGACGTAGTTAGTTAGACTTTTGATTAAGATACAATGTATATGATGGATTAATGATGATATTGATGTATATTTTTGGAAAAATTCATACGAATAATCCCAACTATTGGAAGTTTTCTAATATCAATCCCAACTATTAGTTATTACAGTATAATCCAAACTTTGGGGGTTATTTCATGATATTAGTCCATTGACTTAGTTAACCTATTGTAATCGGTCACCAATTCAAAAAGTATTCGTTATCTTTCCTCTTTCCTTATTTATTGTACTTGACTATATCTTCCTCCTTTTCTATGAAACAAATCGAAGCCGGTCAAAAGTTAGTATGGACTAATATCATAAAACTACCCCCATAATTTGAATTATATTGTAATAACCTATAATTGGGATTAATATTGGAAGACCTCCTATAGTTCAGATTATTCGTATAAATTTTTTCTATATTTTTTGATGCAAATGATGTGATTCATCTATGAATATAAAAATAACAATATTTGGGCAATTATATGCACATATAAATCGGTGTGGCGTATTTGGTTTGCGGGAGTCATCTCTATCCCAGGATTGATTCTGCATATCCCCCGCCCCCCCCCCCACACTCCCCCCCAAGCCGCTGAGGGCCTGTTGTAGATCCTTGGTGTGGAAAGGTGCCACTGTGTGACTCTATATATGGGGATGACTGTTCGGTAATTCTGTAATAGGAGTTGTATACTAGAGCCTAGTATACCTTATCTTGTATTAAAAAAAAAAATTTGAGCACATGTTATAGTATATCTTTTTTTCGTCATAAGACAAAACTAATGTACACCTATATGATGGTTAAGGCTTTAATATCTATTTAGTCTTATTATTTTTACCACATATATCGTATCACTTGTTGACGTTAGTGTATATGTTCATCATCCTCGAGCATATCCATTGAAACATATAGAGGTGATGTCCTGGCCTGACAATTAAAGCTTAAGTTTAAATCACACCGCATGCATGTGTAAGTATTTTGTATATTTCTATTTCAAATGTATATATCGGCTAAATTAGATTAGATGGACCGTCCGGCTCAAGTTCTAGTACCACTCACATTATTTTTTTAAACATTGAAATGTGATTGCGCTGCTTGATGGAGTAATTGGTGTTAGGCTGGTGGCACTAGAATGTTGGCTTCTTTTTCGGAGAATAATTTAAGATGCAGCTTTTTATTTATCACTACCTACTTACATTATTTTCAGGCATGCATGTTTGTGTGACCTTTGTGTGTGTGTGTTTCGTTTTTTTTTTTTTTTTTTGATGCATGCATGTGTTGACATGTCAAATTTTAGTGACATTAACACATGCATCACTAATCTTGCCACTACTCACTAGCTCCTTGGCTTAAGGTGAACGTCTTTGAGGACCCTGGGGCTAATGAGCCCCAACTACTCGACGTTGCATCCTTGCAGCCTCCCCCAAACCATCGACATGGCTGCCTATAATTGTAGGGCTTTTAGTATTAGATTAAAATGAACGCCCTTGAGGATCCTAGGCCTAATGAGCCCCAACTACTCAAAGTGTCATCCTTGCAGCCTCCCCCAAACCTTCGACGGGGGTGCGTACCATTGTATGGATTACAAGCCTTAGGTACTCGAGGTTGTCCAATGCTCGAAGACTCTAAGACTAATAGTCCCTCAACTACTAAGGTAATCTAGTACTCGAGGACCCTAATGCGAATACTGACCCAACTACTCCAGGTAGTCTAATACTCGAGGACCCTAGGGTTATTGAACTTCTACTAGCTCGAGATGATAGTCTTGTTGATGGCATTTTGGTGATTACCAGGGTTGATTTGACCTTGTTTTGGTTTGCTTTGACCACGCCAGCCTCCTTTTGGGTCTTACTATTGTAACACGGGGCCCAAAGGAAAGTCATGATGATGTCACTCGTTATTTGAAACTCTTCAACTTCCCATGGTGTCTATATATAGAAATTCTTCACTCATTTTTACCATCAGCTTTATCTCACTAAAATATATATCTCTAGAAGTTTCTTGCTCTCTTCGACGGTCGTCTCTTGTTCCTTTGCAACTTTCTTTCTCTGTCGGTACTCTTTTCGAGGTAAGTCTTTCTTTCTATTCTTTGTAATTTATTTGAATAAAGAGTCTTTGTCTTGTCGAGTACATTTCTTTGTACTTAGAATAATTAGTAATTGGACATGTCAAGCACTCCTCCTACTGCTTCCCCTGAGTTCTCTAGGGTATTTCGAGTCGACGTAGATACAGGGGACAATTCCCATAATGTCCTCGAAGGTATTCCTCTTTGTCCTCCAACGGATGAACTCAACGAGAGTCTACTCTAGGGGAAGTGGAGGATGAAATCCCTTTTCCCTGGGAACTTTCGATAGCCAACCCTACTCTTGTTCATTCTAGTTATCGACGTCCAATTAATGTAGGTGCTGTTAGAGTCATGACTGCAGAGAAGCTTCGACGTCGGGGAAGGATACCGGCTATGATTCTGATGCCGTCGAGTATCCCCTCGCTCCTCCTGAACGATGGTCTAAATAGTTTTTCATAGCCCCTCATTTTCAACCTTCTGTTAATAAGGGATAAGGTTGGCTTTGCTTCCAAACGCCGCATTGCTAACCCATATATAGTACTTAGGCCTCAGAAAATTCAAACAAAAGCCTCTTCCCGAGGGCTGTATAGTTTTCTATAAAGGTGCCCTCAAGTTAGGTCTTCGATTTTCTCTTCCCTCATTTGTTGAGTCTCTTCTTTGTGAATATAATATTTCTGTTGCTTCTCTTACTCCAAACACCTAGGGAAACATAGATTATTTCCTTTTTATTTGTTATATGCTGGGGGTTTCTCCTTCTCTTTGTCTGTGGAGGAACCTCACGAAGCTAGTCGAGAGTTGAGCAAACGACCATGGCAAAGGTTGGTTCTACTTTCAAGCTTGACCAGGGTATAGGGTGGTTCAAGGCTTATCCACAAACCAAGCTAACTTTCGGAGAATTTTTTCTTCGTTTTTCGAGGGGAGTCTTGGCCTTTTCCTCACTTTCTTGATGGGGAACCAAACTTTGGGCATAACCTTAATGTTCCCAAGATGTCAGCCGAGGAAGCCCTGGTTGCTTTGTACTGCCAACTCGACTTGAAGTATGATCAGGGGTAAACACGTATTTTCCGAAGAATTAGCTCCCTTCCCGCACAGAGCTTTGGACTGAGGAACTCATTCCCCCCGAGCCGTCACGGGGGGGGGGGGCTCACATAAACTTTTTACTCTTTTGAGCAAGGAGGATCATCGTCGGTGGGTCGCTACTTGCATCTAAAAGATTTTTTCTTAAGAGGATGAGAGTGGTTTGGCTTACATGAACCTAGACCACCAACTGAAAGACCTTCATGAAGTTTGGCTCAAGGTGGGTATCTTTCCCTCTTGTTAAGTTATACTACTACCTCTGTATGACAATACTCGCAACTTTTACCATTTTAGGCTGTAAAACAATACTTGCAACAAATATTTTTTACTATATTTAGTATAGAAGTTAACCATGTGTTGCTTATTTATTTATGCTTAACTTTACTTTTGTTGTGGGCCCAATTAATTATTCATTTTTCACTCTATTTCTCTCCTTAAATCCATTTTTTGCCTAGGAGTCCGTGTCATCTACTTATGTAACAAGTATTACGATACGGAGGTAGTATATGGTTTTGATGATTATAAACAAATGATGATTATCTTACTAACATGTGTGTTGAGATGTGCATGTTATATTATAATGAACAAGTCATAAAAGGTTGATCATGATGCTTTGCAAAGATGTGCACAACAATTATAAGTGAAGTTCCTAAGGAGAAACATTAAAAGAAAAGTGAAAGTTTTCAATAGTGATTAATAAGCATGGAGTTCCTATAGGCGAGTTCCTACTGGCGAGTTACTAAGTAGGAGCCCAAGTTCCAGAATTCTAGCCAAAGTTGGAATAAAGTTCTTATTAATCAAGGCACAAGACATTCTCTAGAATATTTAAGGGAGCTATGTATTGAAGTTTCAAATAAAATATGAAGCTCCAAATAGAAATAACTATGTTGTCATTCCAGAGTAGGAACACAAGCATAAAGTTCCTAACTATGTTGTCTTTCCAGAGTAGGAACACAAGCATGGAGTTCCTAATTAGAGGAACAACTAAAGCAAGGTTCCAGAGTAGGAACACGATCATGAAGTTCCGAAGTAGGAACAACTACGAAACAACAGTTCCATGGAGGAAATACATATAAAGACAAGAAAAGAAGTCTGATGGTATGCGTTTAGTGTAGGAACAAAGGAACAAGAGAGTAACTTGAAGAAAAGTTAAACAGTTTACTGACATAAAGTTTTAGTTTATAAATAAATAATTTTCTTAATAAATTTTTTATTAAAGAAAAAAATACTTATCAAAAAGAATTTGCTTATGTATTAAAGTAAACTGACTTTCCTAAAAGTTAGCTTTTAAAATTACTCAATAAAACCCTTTTGCAAGTTATTTTCAACTGTCTAAATACCAAGACATGGTGCATGTTCTGATTTTCATGGGAAACATGGCATCACTTAACTTACTCCACGTCACTCTACTGACTTGTTTTCCAAGGCTGTTGCATTTTTCCTGAATTCATTGGGAACATGGTTAATTGGGTCTTGTTGTAATTCTAACATAGAAAAAGAAAATTTCTAAGATAAAGTTTGTTAAAAAAATATTTTTTAAAATAACAAAATTTGTAAAAAATAATATCTTTTTAGAAAATAAATCATCTTTTAACAAACAGTATTTTAGGAAAAATATTTATACGAAAACGTGGTTTTGCCAATTCTTTTTATGACTTAGTAAAAACCAGTTGATGAGAATGTTTAGGAGCAAGTGGTTTTAATGCTGGTTCATTGACTGAACTTGCAGCCCATGCTCCCACGTTCCCATGATCTCCCATACTTGGAAAAGAGAACGTTATGTGGGAATAAATTTGGTGAGCAAGTGTCTGATCCCTCTATAAATAGATCCATCTCATCCATGCTCCCTCTGTCCAATATTAATTACTCCATTTGACCAAAAATTTTATTTTTGGTCAAATGGAGTAATTAATATTGGACAGAGGGAGTATCAAATTGTGTGACTTGAGAAGTCATCCGAATAATCTGACTCCAAGATGTGGGGGAATCAAACATATAATTCAGAGTCCACATTTTGGGTCAGTTCCTATTGTTCCTATATATCACTTGTTCCTATCACCTTAGTTTTAAAAGGCACAAGGCGCACTAAGGCGCAAATAGTCGTCGGAGCCTAGGCGCTAAGCGCAAGGTGAAGGCGCGTGCCTTTTGTAGGCGAGGCGCATGTATTTACATACTTATTTCAAATTAATTTTTTCTTTGATTGTAATTAATATCTATTAAAAAAAACCGTAATAATTTAAATATTGATATTTGTAAATCTAAGGTAGTCTCAAATTGAAAAAAAATCAATCATTCTTCAACTTGTAACTTAAATCTAAGCTATATTTTAGAGGTGATCATGGGCCGGGCCGGGTTCAGGCCAGGCTTAATGCATAAAATAAAGCTCATAGAGCGGGCCGGGTTCGGGCCGGGCCTAGTTCGGGCTTAAATTTCTTGACCAAAGCCCGAAAAATTAGTGCGGGCTTGGCGGGCTTTTCGGCATTTTTCGGGCCGGGCCTAAAAATTTAACTAAAAGCTTAATTTTTAGTGTCCAAAGCCCGCACTAAAAAATTAAAAAATCGGGCGGGGCCATGCCAGGCCGGGCCCGAATTCGGGCCTAATTTTCATGCCCAAAGCCCGCAAAAAACGGGTCGGGCTGCTTTTGATCAGCTCTACTATATTTGCTAAGGCCCAAAGGCGCGCCTTACCAAAAAGCGCTCAAAGGCGCACGAGTCGTGCGCTTTTCGAAGGTTGCTGAGCCTCGCTTAGGTAAAGTGCATTTCCCAGAGTCTGAGAGTGAGGCGCGCTTTTTAAAATTAAGCGTATCACGTGTTCCTAAAAAGTTCTATTGTTTCCTAGAGTTTATTTTCTTCATGACTTTGTATTCACGAGTCTGAATTTTTGAGTCATTCGAGGGTTTGAGTTAACTCTTGTAAAGGGGAATTGATTTAGGGTTAGAGTGAATTCTAGTATCAAATTTAGAGTGTCAACTTGAGTGAGTTCCTATTAAGTTACAAAGTTGTAATTTGGGGTAAAGGGTTTGAGTGAACCTTTGTTGTGAGACTTCTGAGAGTAAAGAGAGAAAGGACTTCTGAGTTGGAGTCGAGTGACACTTTTTTTAATGGGAACAAATGTGGGGAACTTGAGTTTGTAGAGAAACTTGAGATAGGTCCAGAGTCTATAATAGGTTGTAACGAGTGTTGGCCCTATCACTAGTAAAAAAATTAGTATTTGCAACTGCGTATTTGCATCGTGCCTACTCATTTACGATCCAAATAACAAGTATTTGTATCGTGCCTTATTATGCATGATCCAAATAATGCTTTATTTGCATTATTTGGTGCATACGCCATTATTTGTATCGTGCATAATAAGGCACGGTACAAAATTTTTAGGTAAAATCAGATTTTTTTCTCCCCTACTCTAATTCATTCACTTCTCAAAATTTTTTAAAAAGTTTACAACCTAGCTTCGTGCCTTTTGCCCCAACTGCGACCACCCCTAAACGCTGCTCCTTCACTGCCTTCTGCCTTCGCTGCCCCAACCGTCACCACCAGCAGCCGCACCAAACCCGCCACCACTAGCAGCGGTGCTATCTACCTTCGTTGCTCTCTGCATTCGCAAGCCTTCGCTGCTCTCTGCCTCTGCTGCGGTGCTTCACAGTTAGCTGCCACCAGTCACCGCCATCTCACCACCACCAGTCAGTGCCTGTCTTGCTTCCTCCGACCACCACAAGTTGAGGTATTATTCTAATTTTCTTGTTTGTATTTCTTTTAAATTAGTTGTTATTGTTTTTTGGTATTAAATTTGTTTGAATCTTTGGTTGTTATTGTTAATTTAGGGTTCAATTTTGATGAGAAACAATTAAGATTCACTTTTATTTTTTTTTACATGATAAATGACATTACTAGTTCATGCCTACAACATGTTTGTCAAAATGCTTGAATGATAATTAGTATATAATTTGCTAATTTTTATGGGAAATAAAAACAATTAAGAATAGCTTATTTAAAATATTAATTCTTATATTTTTAAAGTTAATAATGTACATAACCATGATTGATTTTTAAAGTTCATAATGTATATAATCATATTTAATTTTTGAAGTTCATAATGTATATAAGAATGGTGCAAATTGAAAAGAAATCATTTTGATTTTTAAAAGTTATATTGTTTCAAACTTATGTTTAAAGGGCGTACGTCGCACTGAGGCGCAAAGGGTCGGTAGAGCCTAGGCGCAAGGTGCAAGGCGAAGGTGTGCGGTTTTTAGATATGAGGCGCGCGCACTTTAAGTGCGGCAAAACATAAAAATTAATACTATACCTTATTTTTTACTCAACCCCACATAAAAAATATATATATTATATCTTTTAATTTTTATGTGCAACAAACTATTTTTTACCCGTTTTGTTATTACTACGTATGTTTTATGTTTAAATGAAACCTACCCAATTTGATGTACAATTTCATTGATGGGTTATGCCTATATGAAGTAATTGTCGTTGTAATATATGTCTGATTTTACTATGGTAGAAATGAATCGTAGTTGGATATATGGAGATCGAACAGAAAGGGAATTTCGAGATGGAGTTATGCAATTCCGGTTGGCAGCCTTAGAACATCAAAGGTTTAAGAAAACTCCTACTATAGCTTGTCCTTGTCATGATTGTGGTAATGCAAAGAGGTGGCCTGACATCAATACGATTGAGGACCACTTGTTTCGCCGTGGGTTTACCATTGGGTATGAGACTTGGTACTGGCATGGCGAAAAGTTAGTTGATGATAGGGATAATACGATACATGTGAGGACTAATACTAATGATTGCGAGGCCAATGAGGGGGAGGAAGGGGATGTCGCCATGGATGAAGATGGGGTTGATGATTTGATGAATGCGATGAGAGATCAGCATAATGAACAACCACACATGTTTAAGGATGTGTCAAAGGCTACTGAGACTCCTTTGTTTCCCGGTTGTACTAAGTATTCCAAGTTTTCAGCGATTTTAACCTTGTCGAATTTGAAAGCTAAGCATCGTTGGACTGATACAAGCTTCACAGAGTTTTTGGAAGCCTTACAAGATATGTTTCCTGACGGAAATGATCATCTTAAGTCTGCCTACTATGCTAAGAAACTGATGAACCCATTAAGCTTAGGTTACACCAAGATAGATGCATGTCCTAATGATTGTGTGCTCTATAAAAAGGAGTATGAACACTTGGTTGCATGTCTAGTATGCGGAGAGTCGTGTTATAAGGGCGTGGAATTGCAGTCAAGTGATAAGAAACCGCCTTGAGCTAAGGTGTTATGGTATCTTCCAATCATTCTGAGGTTCAGAAGACTCTTCCCACTTCAAGAGGAAGCTAAAAATTTAGTTTGGCATGATCAAGGGAGGAAAAAGGATGGGCTAATTAGACATCCTGCTGATGCAAAACAGTGGGAGACGATAGACAAGGAATTCCCACTATTTGGCGGTGAACCTAGGAACCTTAGACTTGGATTGAGTACGGATGGGATGAATCCTTATGGAACCCTTAACACCAGGCATAGCACATGGCCGGTTGTATTGAATATATACAACTTGCCTCCTTGGTTGTGTATGAAGCGGAAATATTTAATGTTGTCTCTTCTTATACCGGGTCCTAAACAACTCGGTAATGACATAGATGTATACTTGGCGCCCTAGAAGGATGACTTGATTTTGTTATGGAATGAAGGTGTGCCGATGTACGATGCATATAAGTGCACAAATTTCACTCTTCGTGCCATAATTTTTTGCACCATAAATGATTTCCCTCGGTAATAAACGTACAAAAGCCTGTCCAGTATGTGATGATGACATGGAAAATTAAAGATTGGCTTACACACTCCAATAAGGATGTGTATAGGCGTACTAGAAGGTTCCTCTCCCCGTCTCATAGATATCAAAAGATGAAGACAAAATTTAATGGCACGGTTGAGAAAGGGGTAGCTCGCGGTCGCGCTACTGGATTCCAATTGTATGAGCAAGTGAAGTTCCTTCGTAAAGTGCTCGGAAAAGGGTGCAAAAAAGATAAATTTGATAAGTATGCTTTGTGGAAAAAGAAGTCCATCCTATGGGATTTGCCTTATTGGAAATACTTGTCAGTTAGGCACTGTCTAGATGTTATGCACATAGAGAAGAATTTTTGTAATTCACTCATTTCAACTTTGCTAGATATTCCGGGAAAGACAAAAGAGGGACTCAATGCGCGTAAAGACATGCAGAAAGAAAATGTCAGACCCAATCTATGGCCCGAACACAATGAGAATGGATCCAAAGCATATTTGCCAAGAGCTTGCTACACTTTGTCTAGAGAGGAAAAAAGAATATTTGTGAGTGTTTGTATGGGATTAAGGTGCCAACGGGTTATTCTTCAAACGTCAAGCGTATTGTATCTGTAGATGATAAGAAGATGGTCGGTATGAAGTCGCATGACTTACATGTCATGATGCAGGTTTTTCTTCCTATCGCACTTTGAGGTTTGTTGTCTAAACATGTTAGGCTGACTATTGTGAAATTGTGCGTGTTTTTTAACAAGATATGCAGCAAGGTGATTGATCCAAAGATGCTCAGAACTCTCCAAGAAGATCTTATAGAGACATTGTGTAAGTTCGAGATGTATTTTCCACCTTCTTTCTTTGACATTATGCTGCACTTGGTGTTACATCTTGTTGATGAAGTGGAATAGTGTGGTCTTGTCTTTCTACGATGGATGTATCCTATTGAAAGGTACATGGGCTTTTTAAAAGGTTTGGTAAAAAATCCGGCAAAACATGAAGGGAGCATTGTCACACGACTAAGAGCCGAGGAGGCATCTAATTTTTTTGCTGCTTTCTTTGATAAGGCTAAAGAAATCGGTGTTTCAAAATCTCGACATGAGGGTAGACTTGAAGGAAAGGGTACAATTAATCGTTAGGAGATTAAACCTCCTGATGAAAGGTTTAAAATGGCCCATCGTTGTGTTTTACAACAACAGTCTGAAGTTCACCCTTACTTGGAAAGACATATCATTGAGTTGCGTCGTTGCAATCTAAGAGCTAATCCTTATGCTATTATGCAAGAGCATAATCGCACTTTTGCTGCTTGGTTTCAACATGAAATGAAGCAACCTAACAATAATGTCTCCGATACAATTGCATCTTTATCGAGGGGTCCACGTCCTTTTGTTACTACGTTTCAAGGATATGACATTAATGGATATTGCTTTTACACAAGCGTCAGGATGATAAAAGTGTGCACTAAAATAGTGGTGTTATGGTTCTTGCTTCTTCTACAGAATATTCCAATGTGAGGGATAAGAATCCACTTGATTAGACGCGAATATACTACGGGGTTATTGAAGAGATATGGGAACTTGATTATCTTGATTTCAAAATACCTCTCTTCAGATGCAAATGGGTGGATAATGGGCGTGGCATGAAGGTAGGCGATGATAGGATGACTTTGTTAGACTCAAATCATTTTAGTGACACCAAGGAACCTTTTGTGCTAGCATCCCAGGCTAAACAGATTTTTTACATTAAAGATAATTTCAATCCTTAGTGGTTTGTAGTGGTTCAAGGGAAGAGAAATATTGTGGGTGTTGAAGATGTGGTTGATGAGGAAGAGTACGACCAATTTGATGCTACCCCTCCCTTATCAAATGGTGTTGAACCTTTACGAGATGGAGAAGATGTTGAGGATGCTCGATTTGACTGTGAAGGAGTTTATATTGACGTTCCAATAGAGGATTTTAGGTAATCATATATGTATTATGTATTCATTAATGTTTGTTCGTTTAATTTTATAATACTGCAATTGTTTCAACATTTATGTTTTTTTTATAATAAATTGATTAAGTGTCTCTTAATTATTTTATAGAAAAATTCAGAATGGATGAGGAGCAAGTGATTGATTCAGACTCAAATAAAACTTCAAAATTAAGTGATTATGAGAAAGTTAGGGAATTGAGGATAGCTGAGAACAAGACAAGAATGGAGGCTTTAAATTTGCCAAGAATTGCAAATTCATTGACAAACTCAAGGGGACGAACAAACCCAAAATAGTTATTGATTCAGAATCAGATGTCGATTATCAACCTGACAGTGGTGATGATTCTGATGATGACAGTAGTGAGACCACTACCTATAACTCTAATAGTGATCATAGTTTTGGATGTGAAAAGGTAAACTTACTTTGCCATAAAAAAAACTTGATTGATTGTGCTTTCTTATATATTATGTATGTTTTAATAGTAATTATTTTGAAATGTTGAGTGTTTTAGTGTATTTTATTATTTTCACTCTTGCGCTTATGTGGATGCTAATCATTTTTGTGTTTTAATTGTTTTTGTATAGGAATCTAAGATAATGGACAGAGGTGGTGATGATGACAATTATGATGAGAGTGAATTACAATTTGAAGAGCCTAACACCACTCCACAGGAAAATAATACCTCCAAAAAGGCAGGCAGAGGTCCGGGGAAACAATTAAAATCATCAACCCCAATGATTCTTGAGTTTGATGAATAAAATCTTCCTATTGGAGAATTTGAACAACCATATGGGCAACATGTTGGGCAGTGCGCCTTAAGAATTGATATAAACATCAAGCAATGGTCTAATGTGGATGAAGACCTAATACACATTTTGTGGGTTGAGACAAAGGTATGTAAATCACAAATATGCAATTTAAATAGCTTTATTATCGTGGATATTATTATATTTTTTAAAAATATTTTGATAGTATTTACTATCTATATACTGCATAAATTGTTCCACATAGATGATCCAAAAGGAAAGAGGGAGAAAAATTCAAAAGTGCATTATCTGCTCGATTCCGGTAAGTGAAATCTCGGTTGGTGAATCGTTTCATCACGAAGAAGTCAACTCCTCCACCGGGTAATCCAAATGAAAACTAACCGCCATGGGAGGTGTATGAAGGCTACATAACTAAGGAGCAATGGAAACTTTTTGAGGCTTACGTTAGTACTAACAAATTCAAGGTAAGTTCGCATTGCATTTATCGACTTTTAATATGCATTACATGTATATACACACTAATTTAATTTGCTAATAGTGTATTAATTTGGTGTGTTGCATAGAAAAAAAGTTAACGTGGCAAGCAATGTTCAAAAGGAAACATCCATCGCCACCATTTAGGCCAAAAAAGCTATATGAGGAAAAGAGTCGAATGGATCAAAGAAAAGAGATTGCCCCCTCCAACTGAATCATCAAGCAGTGCTAATAGCTCTTTGATCAGTGAAAGAGTTGAAAGTAGGGCGTTGGAATGGTGTCTTGCACATCAAAAGCCTACAAAGGATGGAAAATTGGAAGTTGACCCTAAAAAACCTACCTAAGAAATAAAATCTATATTTTTAATTCGTTACAGTAATCAATATGCATGTCTATATTTACACCCTAAGTTTGTTTATTTGTAGATGGAACACTTGGAGAAAGAGTCAAAGGCGAAGGAGGAAGGAGTAGATTCCACCTCAGAATATGGTGTCGGTACTCTGTCTAAAGCCCTTGGTAGAAAGGACTACCGCGGCTATGTGAAGGGACTTGGTCGATCGGGAGTCGGTGTTGGCCATCGGGAGGCGTATGGAAAAACTTTCAAGGGCAAAAAATATAGTGAGCAAGAGTTTGAGAAGCGTATCAATGAAATGAGAAATGATTTTGAGAATCGCTTGCAAGAAATGAGCAACAATTTTGACAAACGCTTGCAAGAAGGACTTCAAGTGCACCTCGCGAAGTTTTCCAATATGTCAGCTAATAATATGATGGTTTCGTCTCCCAATCCACCCCTGCAGCCTCTTAATCTCAAGGTAAAATCCTTTCAAAGCATATTATGAAATTTTGTTGTGACATAGACATTTATGAATTGCCCAACTTTCGTGCGTTCTTACATTGTTGTAGGAGCTTAGGAAATGTAAACTTGTTGTGAATGATGAAGATGGTAACTTGGAGTTGGTTGCCGAAGCTACAACACACCCTATTCATGATGGGGTTGTGCACACATCACAAGCATTACGTGAGAACTATAAGGTGACAGTGGATAAAGTTTTTGAGGAGTATGTCTCATTACTTTTACCGATCCCACCTGAAGAACACATTACAAAGCTTAGTGAAGCGGATCAATAATTCATTTTATGGCCTATGTCTATGGTTATATTGGAAGACTCGGTTAGTACACAAGTTGTTGAATTGTTATTATTGTACTTTTTTTAGTATTATCTAAAGTGGGGGAAAAAAAACATTTTTAGTGTTATTATTACTTTTATTTTATTATTTTATTTTTTGGTGGAACAAAGGATGAGCACAGATGTAGTCCGAAGAAGATAACATATTAAGATGTTATTAAGATGCATTCTAACTTTTGGGATTGCGCAGATGTCGATCCGGATGTATGTCGTATCGAAGTTTTTATACATTGCTGTAGAGGAAAAGAATGAGCTCGAGGATAAGGGCAACGAGATGACCTTGACCCAGAAGAAGCTCAAAGAACTGGACACTTCCCTTACTATTGTGAAGGGTTAACTTGACACAACCAACACAAAGCTCTCTAAGTTGCAAGAGAGCTTCAATCTAGAGAAGAAGGCTAAGGATCTAAAGATGTTGTCCAGGCGAGGGACGATGCTGTTAAGACCAAGGATGATGCTCTTAAGGGCCTAGAGGAGTTGGCCAACTCCCTCAAAGCTGCTCGAGAGAGCCTCGAGACTACCCAGAAGACGAGACCTGGTTTTCCAATAAACAAAATTTGAATTAGCCCTATATCATTCCTGACATGAAGGCAACATAGGCTAGTGAGTCTTCGACGTTGGGTATCTCGAGTAGTTCCACGTTCAAATCCTTAATATATTCCTGCAACTGTAGGAGCCTCGACCGGCTCCCCACTTTTTTTTGCTTCCCCCTCCCGCCGTCACTAAGAGGCCGTGTTAGACTTAGGCATATTGGCGATGGAAGGGAGAACGGACTAGATAGAGTGAAAAAAGATTAATTAAAAATGTCAATATTATTAGGAGTCGCCAATGAGTATTTCTCTCAATTGGAAATATACAAATCATTGCAATAAAAAGTCACTCTAATTTTTATCACTGATTTTTGTCAATTAAAAAAAAATTATTCACATATGTACAAACAAAATGAATAGAATTTAAGATTTTCAGGAAACTAACAACTTCTCGTTTGAGGATTTTTCCTTGAGTATTTATATGGACAAAATTTCACCTATGTAACTTCTTTGATTAAATCCTTCAGCCAAAAGATGAAATCATTTACAAGAACTGAAGTGTGTTGATGAGTAATTACTAGTACGGAGTGTGGAGAAGAAAAAACCTCATTTGAAATGAGAAAGTGAAGGGTTTATAATAGCTGTTGGCAAAAAAAGCATATCCGATTTCCGATTCGGCATCCGATTTTTGTAACCTAAAAAAGTGGGTATCCGATCCGGTTTTAAAAATCGGAGCAGGTTTTAAAAATCGGATACCGGGTCAGATCCGGGTCATGATTTTTGAAAACCGGGTTACTCGATATCCGGTTATAACTTTCGAAAAGTAGTTTTTATATTAAAAAACATTTTTTAATTAAAAAAAATTATTTCTAAAAACATTATTTTTTCTTAAAAAATAGTTTTTTTAAAAAAAATTAAAAAAATTCTTTTATTAAAAAAACTGCAGTTTTTTAAAATGAAAAAACTATTTTTTATATTAAAAAATAGCTTTTTTGTTATAAAAAAAAAGTTTTTTAAATAAAAATCTGAAGTTTTTTTTATTAAAAAAACAGTTTTTTAATTAAAAACTATTTTTATATAAAAGACAAATGGATCCGGATACCCGGTTTCCGAATCCGGATTATCCGGACCGGATCCGGGTCAAAAAATTGTGGCCCGAAAAATCAGGTATCCGGTTTCCAGGTACCAGAATTTGCCCAGCTCTAGTTTATATAGAAAATGTATAATTGATAACTATGGAAATACGCTAATAAATCAGCGATAGAGAATATTTTACACTACAAAATCCGTGTAAATAACCATTTTACGCTGACGAGATCAACGTTTTTCCATAATTGTCGCTGATAATGTTATCATATAAAATTAGTGACTCAACACAAATCTCAAATTAACGCTTCAGGAGCAGCGTAATATTATATTTCGTGTTGATAGATCAACAAAAATTATAGAAAATCGCTAATTTGATCAGCGAAAATCATTCAAAATCGCTGATAAGATCAGCGTATCTAACATATAATCGCTAATTGATCAGCGACAAATTCTTTGATGCGATTTTCAAAATACCGTAATTTTTTCGTGTTGAAGAACTTTCAGTCTACTATATGATTATAATATAATTTTTCCACCCAAAAAAATAAAAAAAACATTTTAATAAGGCTTTGTCTAATAACACCAATTACTCAATCTCCTAAAAAAGTGAGTTTATCAATATTATCATCAAGCCTTTCCTTGGGACAGAGACTAAATTTGATGTCAACACCAACATTTCGTGGTCTCCTTGTTGTCACGCCATGAGGTGGATGCTTGTCTTCCTCTGTTCCTTTCCAGCCACGAAATGAATAAGGAACATGGCCTTCAAAACTAAAAAGCTATTGACGATTCCTGATGGGAGTTCAGTGAACCATGTCAAGGCCAGTCCTTTTAGTATTGTGGGAAAATATCGGCACTAGCAAGCTTCGCACTCGGTTTGCAGTGCCATTTGAGCTTTGTAGGCCGCGATGTGCTCAGCTGGATCTGTTGTCCCTGAGAAGAACTCAATGTGGGGGACCTTGAACTTCCTAGAATCGACCGTCTCCAAAATTTCTCGACTGAATGGAGCTTTGTACGTAAGGGATCCGGATGGTCGCACCACATTTTGCTCTGGAGGTTGTCCTCTCCGATTTCATTCCCGATTAGGGACGACGGTTGATCCCTGGTTGGATCGGCCCCCTGTAGTGGTTCGGTGAGAACCTTCACATTGACGAGATTCTCGAGGTAAGTTTTGGGTCTCTCGTCGTCGACTATCAATGAATGTCATTGCGTCAGGCACAGTTCTTGCAGTCCGCCGAGAGTCGATGATGGTTCGTGCATCAGTTCGTTAAGAATTGATGATTTCTCGAGCATCCCTGATACCTGGACTCTGTCGAAGTTCCTCCACCCAGATCTGGTCACTATAGCCAGGTTGCTGAGGCTCTTTCTGTGAACGTTGTTGACCGTCCCGATTAAGGACGTGATCTTTCTTAGGAGCGTTTCCCCGGCGAGGGGATTTGGGTCGCTCAACCAACGTAGGCAGACTATTCCCGTAAGTTTCTTACGAAAGTAGCATTCATAGTTGTTATGATATGTTCGAGATCCGGACGAGTAACGAACTGTTCAGGGTTTTCTCGATGATTGTGATTTTGATCACTCACCTGATTCTAGGAATGGTCATCTTCGACTTGCACTGATTGTCGGTTAGGTGATTCACGAGGATGTCCGTTGGGCTGACCAGATCGAAGTGTTAGCTATGGGGTTTGCCATTTTTTGTTACGGGTAACCACATACGGCACCTATATGTTCCTGCTCAGGATCTTCTCTCTTTGATCGAGTGTGTTTGATGTGTTTGAATTAACTTCGAGGGTTTGACCTGCAAAACAATGAAAGTTGCTAACCTGAGGGGTGGAACCCGGGAACACCCCGCCGATGCTTAAGTCAGAGATAAGAATGAAAAGGAGTCTGAAATATAGAGTTTATGAATAATAAGATACCTGACAGGTAATCTGATTGGTCCTTTTATCGGCGTGTATTCCTGATATTATAGGAATGTTGAGTCAACGACAGCTGGTATGGGCTTGGCCCATGACACATATCACTTCGATGTTGTTTATGCAGAATAACAAACCCTAGCAAATTGGGGTAGTAGCTGTCAAGGCCTCTGCAAACATTGACTGTTTCCATGGGTTGAAACAATAACCATTAAACTAAAGTAGTAAAGTAGTTAATTAGTAGATTTTATAAAATTTTGTTGGGGACATATAATAAAACTAAGGGTCATATATATGGCTTACGGGGCCCATCCAAGTCCCTCATGTAGCTTTACCCTTGGCTTTGACGACTAATCTTTCTCGCCTCTGATAAAATTTGGCCTCCTTTTTAAGTACAAAACTGCAAAAGGAAACAATAACAAACAATTGGTCAGCACCAGATAACACCAATAATGGTGAGAAGCAAGCAAGTAGATGACCACTACAGGTACCTATATTGATCACTAAATCCATATAGAGAATATGATGTCAGGGTATTCCTCCATAACAGCAACTGCACACAATTTCATCAATTTTAAGGCCTTTCTATCACGAGGCTTCTCAAACTGATGAGCTTCAGCAAACCTGTCAGATAAGATACATCAAGCTAGGAGAAATAATACTCTTCAAATACAAAATACAAATAAAAAAAAAGCAACTAGCAAAAAAGAAGAGTTACCATCTATGATCTATCTACTAGCTACTCTCGGCTACCTGGATATAAAACCCTCAAATCTCTAATACATAATACATTGATATAGACCCACCAAAAAACCTTATTTTGCAATAGTTGATGAAAAAAAATCACAAACTATCTAAGAAAATATATAGACCCATTCATAGCAGTAGGAGGAGCACCTTAATGAGCACTATTTTATTGATTTTTTTTATTTAACTCCCAATGTGTATCCCAGTTTTTGAAAAAACCCCCAGTAACTTTTTTTATTTTATTAAACCCCCATAATGTTATAAAACGTTTTAATTGCACCCCCGAAAGAAAACTCCGTTAAAAAAATTCCTTTAAGTGGGCCCACTTACTCGTTTTCCCAATTAATTGCACCATTAACACTACCCTCCACAAATAATTTCCACCATTATCAATCTTCCCACCACACCTCCACCACGGCACCACCCTCTTCTACTATCCCTAAACCACCACCCAAAATTCTTCGAACCAACCCCAATTCGAATCAACACCTAATTCAAACCAACTCAACCAACCCCTACCTTCGGATACACTAGCACGACCATGCCAAAATCGTCGGCGACCTTTGAATCTTCACCACCGCCTTCGAAACTCTAGCAACAACTTAAAACAACAACTTTCACAATTTTAATTCGACATCTCCAAATCTGCAAAAACCTAATTCAAAAAATCCCCAAATTGATTTATGGGTTAATCAACTAATGGTGGCTTCAAATTGTTGGTGGTAGTGGCGTCGAATTGCAGACTACCCAAATCGCCACAGTAGAGGATGTGCCTTCCATTAAGAGAGAACGACGGTGATGGGAGGCAGTGAGGGATTGGTTTAGGGGCAGTGACGGGCGGCATTATGGGGCTCTATTGATGATAATGATAATGATGATGATGATTGATGAGTGTTTAAGTTATGATTTGATGAATTATTAAATCATGGGATGGTAGATGGAGGATTAAGAAGATGATGATGATAGTGGTGGTGAGAAAGTAAAATATTTTGGATTGAAAAAAGATTATATAAAATTAGAAGGTAATTATAATTAGGAGGAGCATTTTAGTAATTTCAAAGTGTTTTAAGATGGAAACCAGTCATGTGGGCCCCACATAACAACTTTTTTTAACGGAGTTTGCTTTCGGAGGTGCAATCAAAACGTTTTGCAATATCATGGGGGTTTAATAAAATAAAAAAAAAGTTATTGGGGGTTTTTTCAAAAACGGGGATACATGCAAGGAGTTAAATTAAAAAAAGGAATAATGAAATCTAATAATCCCACCTTTAGTCGGCCTAAAAGCAACAAACCTACTTTTTGATTAAAAAATAACAAACCTACTTTTAAGGTTTATTTGTTTTCGGTGCACCCTACCGGTTTGTGACTTGATGTAAGAGGTTGAATTGCAACGTGACAATCCCTCATTAGTTTTAAAAAATTAATAGGTTAATTAAACCAAAAAAATTCAAATTGTCACGTCGCAATTCAACCTCTTACATCAAGTTACAAACCGGTAGGGTGCACCGAAAAAAATAAACCTTAAAGGTGGGATTGTTATTTTTTAATCAAAAAGTAGGTTTGTTACTTTCAGGTGGGATTATTAAATTCCATTATTCCTTAAAAAAAATTAAAACTTTTCATGTGCCATGCCCAAAAGATAATGAAATGAACCCCAGTTATTAGTTAATTCCCTTCATGACTTTAAATATAATAAACCCAAACTAACAATTTCAAAGGTGATAAGAATAATTACAAATATCCCAATACTCATCTTACTAATTCAAATATCCCATCTTTAATAATTTTGTAAATGCCATTTTTGGAGAAGGAATTTATATATGAGGAGCCAAGTTCGATAATTCGACTAACATAATTTGAATACATAATTGATATTCTCATGTTCATGCAGTCACATATTATGCCGTTGGATACTTTTTATTGCCAAAAAACTTGTCTCTCCAAATCTCTATTCAATCATCTTTCCTTAATCATTACAAGGAAAGCATTTATCAATCAATATATACTATATTTTCTACATTAATCATCTTTCATTTATTTATGGGTTTATTATTGTCAATTGATTAATTAGGTGCAACCTTTCATCTTCAGGGTCTGTACTTTGCTACACATATTGGGGTTAGTGTTTGTGACTGAAGTTTCTGGGGTTAGTGTTAGTTCCAAAGTTTGTGTTTTTAAATGATGAAATCTTTGAGGCCATTTTTTAACCAAGTAACTTTTACCCAGATATTCACAATGTTATTGTGATTATTTTCACACAATTTATAATATATTCACAAATGGCAAATTACAATTAATTTATCAAAAATCCTAAACATTAACAAACAATGAAATAAATGAAAAATTAACATTACAAGTCCACAAGTCCACAAAAACTTCACAAGATCGGAACTCATAATTAACAACTCCAATTCTTCAAAAACCAGAAATTGGATATAAACCCAGGCCACCCACAAAAGGAATTCTAACTAAACACAGGACACAAACTAAAACCAATTATCATCAGTATCATTTTCGTTCACATTTTGAGGAAGCAAATTCGGAAATAATTAAAACAAAATCAAAAGTGCATATAACATATTTAAGATTTTGGTTGACATATTACTATGACAAGTCACAAGTGTAAATTTACATTCAAGGTTTGAGAATTGAGATGTTAGATTTCGGATCATAAATAACTAACCGAGTAACCGGTTGCCAGCGGCGAGGGCGAAGACATGTTAGAACGAAAACGGAGGGCGACGGCGACTCGGCGACCGGTGAGGGCACAGCGGCAGGCTGGGAACTGGGTGGGCAGCGATATTCTCAACGGCCGTTATTCTGCTTTGTGTGTTTTTTTTTTTTCCAACTATTAAATTCAAATTCTCAACGGTAGCCTAAAAAAAAAGGTATGGACTATGGAGTATTTTTCAATACAAAAAGATTAAAAAAAAAAAAGGTTACTCCCTTTATGGCTCTATATCATAATAAATAGAGGTGGGCAAATTCGGGTACCCGAAAACTGGGTTTTAGGTACCCGGTTTTTCGGGTTACAATTTTTTTGACTCGGATCCGGTACTCGAAAATTCGGTTCGGGGAACCGGGTATCCGTATCCCGTTTTTTTATTTTCTTATACAATTTTTTTTAAAAAAAATAAACTGTTTTTTAATATAAAAAAATGTTTTATTTTTTTATATAAAAAAACTGTTTATTTTTTTATTAAAAAAAATGTTTTTTTGATTTTTTTTAAAAAGAAACTGCTTTTTTTCCAAATTTTTTATTAAAAACAAATTGTTTTTTTTTTTAAAAAAATACTGTTTTTTTAAAATTTAAAAAAAGTATTTATAATAATAAAAATTAATTTTAAATAAACATAAAAAACTTTTTTTTAATAATAAAAAACTATTTTATAAAAATTAAAACCGGGTACCCGGTTTTAAAAAATCCCGACCCGGATTCAACCCGGTACCCGATTTTCAAAAACGGGTCGGGTACCCGCTTTTTCGGGTAAAAAATCAGGTACCAGGTCGGGAACCGGGTATGGGTTTTTTTGCCCAGCCTTAATAATAAATGGTCCATATTACGTCAAAAATTTTTTTTTTTCTTCAGATTCAAATATCCTCCTTTTTAACCACACTGATATGGTTATCATTTCTGAAACTCGGATCTGTCGAAGAAACACGAGCCTTGTGGTGGACCGGTTGCCTTTTGATGCGTGGAAACTTGTGGAACCCATTGGCTATGTTGGGGGCATTTTGGTGTTGTGGAACTCCAACAAGGTGAATTTCACCACTGTTGGGGAAAATGCCCAAGGGATTCATGGGATAGTGGATCCGAGGTAATTTCAGTCATAACTTCCTTTCTCCTTTCTGTTATTTATGCTAACCCTAAATTTGAAAAAAGAAAATTTTTATGGGAGGATCTTCAAGAGATTTTCAATAATTTGTCTGTTGTTTTTCATGGTGCGAGTTCCTTTCCTTGGGTAGTAATATGTGATTTTAATGAAGTTGTTGCTCAAGATGAAAAATTAGGGGGAAGACCTATTAATCTTAGTAGGTCTAACTTGTATGCGAATTCTATGAATAATTGTATGCTTGAGGATTTAGGTTTCCAAGGCCAGAAATTCACTTGGTTTAATAAAAGGAAAAGAAGACCTATCTATGAACGTTTGGATCGTGCCTAGAGAAATTTGGATTGGATTGCTACTTTTCCTAATTTTTCGTTATCCGATTTACGAAGAACTTCCTCTGATCACTGCCCACTTTTGTTAAAAAAATTTCAACAAGAAACTCCAATAGGTGAAAAACCGTTTAGGTTTGAACCTATGTGGCTTCTCCATAATCAATTCAATTCCCTTTTGTCTCAATCTTGGAGGTGCGAGGAGGGTAACCTTCTCAACACCATTCATTCCCTGCAACAAGATTTAATTGACTGGAACTTGCAACACTTCGGTAATGTTTTTCAAAAGCAAAAACAATTATTAAGAAGAATTGAGGGGACTCAAAAGGCACTCCACAACTTTCCTAACTCCTTTTTCTTGAATATTTTAGAGGAAGAATTAACTTCTGAACTTAACTCTGTCTTGGACCAGGAGGAATGGTTGTGGGTTGTCAAACATAGAGGGGATTGGGTTCAATCAGGGGATAGAAATACCACTTTCTTTCATAAGGCTGTTCTTCTTTGTAGAAAACACAATAGGATTGAGTCTATTTCCAATGATGCAGTGCAAAATTTTCACACACCTGCTGATGTTCATGAGCACATTAATAACTTTTATCAGGATCTGTATACCACATCCCAGTCTCACTGTGATTGGAATATTGATCCTATCCAGGATTGTAATTCTGTCAATCTTTCTTATGTTCCCACAAACTTGGAGATTCAGGAAGCCCTCTTCTCTATGGGAGCTTTTAAGGCCCCATGACCTGATGGCTTCCGCTCCATCTTCTTCCAAAAGAAATGGGACTTAATAGGGGATTCTATAGTTTCTCATATCCAGCTCTGGTTTTCTCAAGGTTTTGTCCCTCCCCAATTATGTCAAGCTCTTATTTTTCTTATCCCAAAAAATGACGCCCCAACCACAATCAAGGAATTTAGACCTATAAGCCTTTGCAATGTCCTCTTTAAACTTACCACAAAAATCATTGTTAATAGAATGAAGGATCTTATGCCAAATTGGATATCCCCTAACCAAAATGGTTTCATTAAGGATAGGAGTACTGATGTTAACTTGGTGGTGGCAACTGAGATCCTCCATTCCATGACAAAGAAAAAAGATAGGTTTGGGTGGTTTGCTCTAAAGATTGATCTTGAAAAGGCTTATGTCAGGATGGAATGGGGTTTTCTTAGAAGCACCCTTCAGTCCTTAGGTCTGGATACTCACTCTATCGCCTTTATCATGAATTGTGTTCTAATGCCTCCTCCTCTGTGCTCATTAATGGGAGAAAATCAAGGTGAGTTTTTCAATCACTCTAGAGGTCTTAGACAAGGGGATCCTATGTCACCTTATCTCCTTAACTTAGGTTTGGAAAGGTTATCTACAAGTATTAATGAGAAATGTTTTACTAAGCAATGGAAACCTTTTTATTTTGGCACAGGGAACTTCAAAGTTCCTATTTCTCATTTAATGTTTGCAGATGATCTTCTTTAGTTTGGTAGAGTAGATCAAACTATAACCAATGCAGTTAAAGAAAACTTGGCTCTCTTCTGTCAACTTTCTGGTCAGAAGGTCAACGAATCCAAGAGTAAGCTTCTCTTTTCTACCAATACCAGTGATGACCAAAGAATCATGTTTGAAAACACCATTGGAATGCTAAGCTCAAATGACCTAGGATCCTATTTAGGTATACCTATATCTGCAAAAGCCCCAAAAAAAGAGATTTGCAATTCATTGTTTAAAAAATCAGAGCTAAATTGGCAAACTGGAAAAGCAATTTCTTATCCAGGGCTGGTAAGCTGTGCTTGATCCAGTCCACCCTTTCTTCCATGCCAGGTTACTATATGCAACATTGGACTATTCCTAAGCCAATTATTAAAGAGATCGATCAAATCATTGTGAATTTCCTTTGTGGTTTTAATAGAGATGGTAAACCTAGACTTCACTTGTTGAGCAAAGACCTTATTTGTAGACCAAAGAACATAGGGGGATTGGGTGTGAGGGACTTGAATAACTATAATAAGCCTTACTAAACTCATTTGGAGACTAACTCAAGGTCCTAAAAATTTAGTGTAACGACCCGGATTTTTGGGCCGTAAAATTTCGTGTAAAATTAAGCTTTTAAACCCGAATCATTCGATTTGGGCCCTAAGACTTAATTTTTATTTAAGTGATCAGGCCCAAAACCCATGTTGGACTCATCCTAAAACCGGCCCCTTGCTATATTTTCCTTTTACTTAATAAATTTAATTTATTTTCCATAATTAGCAATCCATATCTATTTTGTTTAAAACCTAAAAACTCTATTTTTATTTTTCCTAACCACCCTACTACATTTTAGGAACATCCAAAAAATCTTACTTTGCATCTCCCTAGCCGGCCCCTTTGTTTTTATTTTCTTTTTTTTTCCAATCCTAAGCTACAAATAAAAACTAAAATACAAATAAAAACTAAACTACAAATAAAAACTACAAATAAAAACTCCTCCTTTTTCCCACACAAATACTTCCTTCACTTCATCAATTCAAACACCTTCATCAAAGAAAGTTCAACCTTTAGCCTTTGAAGATCAAAGCTTGCCTTGCTCACGGTCGTGCGTTGATGGTCGAAGGTGGCGTGTTTGGGCGTGGTTTATGCGTGCGTTTTGTTGTTCTTCTAAGGTAACTAGATTATTCTACTTAGGGATAGTATTAGATTGCATAGGATAATAGGATTAGAACATTGTAGTTATTATCCTTGTTGTGCGTGTTTTGGCCGATTGGTTTAGAATTGTGGTTCGAATTCTTTGATTGATCTTTGATGAATTTTGATTGAATATTTTCATGTCTTAACGTTTTATGACCTTTCTTTATGAATCTTGCATAATCTTGTGAAGCCATGAAGTTCTTGATTGATTCTTATTGCTAGTATTATGCGTGTACTTGTAAAGTAAAAAGCATAGATTTTTATGTCATGTTTTGTTGGATAGCTGTTATGATTACGAGATGCTACGTGATATTGGATTTGTGTGTTGTTTTGTTTGGAGTCTTTCGAGTCTTGTAGAGTCATGTCGTGTCGAGCGGTTGAAGATCATGCGTCTATCGGTTTATCGGTGATAAACTGAGCGGGTCTATTGGTTCATCGGTGATGAACTGAGCGGAGCAAGTCTTGTGTGATTGTTTGAGAGCCAAAGTCGTGTCATGTCTATCGGTTGAAGAACGAGCGGGTCGTGTCTATCGGTTGAAGACCGAGCGGGTCGTGTCTATCGGTTGAAGACCGAGCGGGTCATGTCTATCGGTTTATCTGTGATAAACTGAGCGGGTCTATTGGTTCATCGGCGATGAACTGAGCGGGGCAAGTCTGTTTGTTGATTGGTCATTTTATCGGTGGTAGAACGAGCGGAGTCTTGTTATTGTTTTGTGAACTGATCTTGAGATGTCGTGTTATTGAGTTATGATGGGAATGTTGAATGGATTGATTTTGATTATGTTGTTCCGCTGCGTAATTTGGTAATTTAATTGCATGTTTGTATGATCGTCGTTGTATCGTCTTGTATCCTGTACGTATTTCTAACCTTATTAGTTTATGTAATGTGGTCCTACTTCTATGTAGGACAGTCTAGTTACTCGCCACTGATGGTGGACCCCAATAATATTTTTCAGGTAAGCAAGATAGAGGCTAGAAGCGAAATGAGTGGATGAGCATCTAGGCCCCTATTTTTATTTCCTGCTTTTGCAATAGGTTTTATTTCAGTTTTTAGGATGGACTAGATTTATGGTTTATTTAACCTTTTGTAATTTGGGATTTCATTATTATTAATAAAAGTATTACTTCCACGAGTTTAGTTATATTTTTGGTATTATAAATCGATTAGTAACTGTCTCTTTACGACGTTATCAATAATAACGCCGTTGCTAAAATGCGGGGTGTTACAGTTAGCCCAAGAGGTGATTTATGCAACATATTTCAAATCTTCTTATGTTCTTTCTTTTGAAAAAGGGTCCCTAATTTGGAGGAATATAGGTAAAATGTGGGATTTTTTCTCATCCCATTGCCGTTTGTCATTGGGAAATGGTTTAGGGGTGATGAACCTTAGTTTTGATGATGACAATATAATTTATTGTGGTTGAATAAAATAGATTTATGGAGAATCGACTAAAAGTAATTTTAGTTGAAATTAAATTTATTGTATAATTGATATATTTTATGTAATATATTTATAGAGAATAAATTAGATGAGTGTCTAATTTGTATCAAATATATTTCATTTAATATATATTTGTATTTTGTAGAATATATTTATTATAACAAAATTAGAGGAGTATCTAATTTTGGGGTAAATATATTTTAATAAATATATCCTAACTCTTTCTATATGTTAATTTATTTCTATTGAAATACTAATCTTGTTGTTTGTTGTAGGGAAATTTGGTTACTCCACTAGTATAAGACTAGTCTATAATTTTATGTCACTCGTATAATTCGAATCATATACTTAAACTAATATTGGTTTTTTTTTAGTTTTTGTATGTTATTTAAGTGACCTATTACTAGTAGTAGTAATTAATTAGCTTTATTTTATTTTATAAAAACCGTGTTTTTTGAGTCAATATTAGGTTAGAGTATTTTTAAGAATTTGTTAGTGAGTTGTTAGTGGAATAATTATTTGAAATTAAAAATTCAATTTTTATTCCAATTTGTTTGCAAGTCATACGTGTAAGTAGGAGTATCCTACTTACTTGGTAAATTTTGTTGATTCTTAATAGGTTTTAATTTTAAAATTAAAAATTAGTTTTTTCTTTAGTCAACCCCATTAAAATAGTAGTGCTTAGTGGGTGTTTAATTTTTCTTTGGTCATGCGTGTGAATAGGAGTAGAATTTTTAGGAGTTAGTTTTGTTGACTAGGTTAGTTGTTAGTAGGAATTAATATTAGGATTTAAGTTTTTTAAAAAAAAGAAAAGAAAAAGTCTGATTTTTGTTTGTTCATCACGTCACACGTTTTTAGTGGCTTGACTAGGTTAAAGTGTATCTAGTCTTATTCTAGGGTTTGTACTTTAGTTTGTTTTGCACTTGCTTTGGTCAATCTATTTTTTAGGTGATGGTGGACGTGGCTTCACTCCACTATGCGTGTGGATTGCTTCTTCTCCAAGACAAGAAATTTCAAGACAAAGCTGCAACTATATATAAGAAAGCAACCAGAATTTTCGAGACCAACCACAACCAAGAGAAAATTCAAAGATCAAGTTTACAAGTGCAAAAATCATTCAAGTGTTCTTTGAGTTTAGTTATTTAGTTTTTCAATTCAAATCAATTGTAATTCATAGTAGTAAGGGTTGGGTGAGAGAAGAAACAAAAAGAATATTTGATTAAAAATCAGAGAGAAAAGAGAAAGAGAATTCATATTTCATTCGAAATCTGAAGAGAGAAAAATCGATCTTTAGTAAGATCGTGGCATCAGTTCAGGGGGAACAGGTGTCAAGGGGAATAGGTTCCTAGTGGAACATAGAGAATAGAGAAGGTCCATTTGTAGGTTGTAAAACAGATTCGTTTTGGCCTATAAGAGAAGTCCAAGAGTCAAAATCCCTCGTGGTCAAGGTTTTTCTTCCAAATTGGGCCTAGGAAGTTTTCCTTGTAGGCTAAATCTTTCTCTCTTTTATTTCTGTTTACTCTTTCATTCGTGTTTAAGTTAAAATTCCGCAAAAAGTTCAAAAACTCCCTCAACTACAATTCACCCCCCTCTTGTAGTTGCTATTCATATACATCAATTGGTATCAGAGCCGGTTCCTCCAGGAACATGTAACATTGCGGAGCACAATTCTGAAAAAATGAATACTACGGGAGAAAAACTCGATCAAGGTTACTTAACCCAGAGACCACCTATGTTAAATGGAAAGCACTATCCATACTGGAAAAACATAATGGAAATCTTCATAAAAGGAGTAAATTATCAAGTGTGGAGAGTGATTGAAATAGGTGATTTCAAAGTCACTACAACAAATGAGAAAGGAGAGGTGGTTCCTAAACCTCTGGAAAGGTATGACAAAGATGATTTCGAGAAGATGGAAATGAACAGTCTTGCAAAGAAGCTTCTCCATTGTGGTCTTGGACCTCATGAGCACAATCGTGTCATGGGCTACAAGACTGCAAAGCAAATGTGGGAACTCTTACAAGTTACACATGAAGGAACGAGCGAGGTTAAACGAGCCAAATCGACATGCTTATGCATAAATACGAATTGTTCCAGATGAAGCCAAAGGAGTCCATTCATGATATGTTAACTCGATTTTCTAACATAATCAATGAACTGGATTCACTAGGCAAGGAGATCACTCCTGAAGAACAAGTACGAAAGGTTCTGAGAAGTCTGCCCCAAGATGAGAAGTGGATGGCTAAAGTCACTGCATTACAAGAAACGAAGGATTTCACTACCTTCAACATAGAACAACTTGCAGGTTCCTTGATGACTCACGAAATTCATCTTGGATCCAAAGAAGCTGAACCAGTAAAAAACAAAGCAATTTCTCTCAAGGCCAAAAGTGAAGAAGAGTCTGATTCAGAAGATGAAGAAACGGCTATGATGGTAAGGAAGTTCAGTTGTTCTAAACAAAGAAATACAAACAAGTGAAGAAGCCAACAAAATTCAAGTGTCATAAATGCGGTGAATCTGATCACTTCATCAAAGATTGTCCAACATGGGAAAATGAGAAAGGTAAAGGAAAAAAAAAGACAAAGGCAAGGAAATTCAGAAACCTTTCTCAAAAAGGGACACGAGAAGAGCCATGATTTTTGCGTGGGGTGAGTCTGACTCAGAAGAGGAACGGGAACAAGAAGAAGAAAAAATAGCTCACCTATGTCTAACGGCGAGGAACGACGAACATGAGGAACCATCTAATTCTCAGGTAAGTTTTCTTTCAATTGATAAGGAATTTAGTAAAATGTCAAAAAATAAAATTTCAAAATTACTTGTTGAAACACTAGAGGACTATAAAGAAGTGTGCTTAAACAGAGATCAACTTGAAAAAGCCTTGGAAGTATCCAAGGAACATACAAACTGGTTGAGCACACTTCGGTCAGAAATACAAACTAGATTTTTCAATCTATTTGACAAAAATAGAGAAATTCAAGAGAACTATGAAAAAGTAAAAAACGAAAATTATCTTCTAAATATGAAACTGGCAGAACTACAACTTCTTGTTCCAGAAGGAACATGTTCCTCTTTAAAGACAAAATACGAATTTGAAAATCTGAAAAACGATTATGAAAAGCTTTTGAAAGAAAATCAGTCTTTGAAGAAGAATCTGGATCCTCTTAAAAAGAAACTTCCTGATGTTGTAAGCTGGATTGAGAAATTCCAGAACAAAGGAAAGGAAGGTCTGGGATATAAGAAAAACAAAAAGAAAAAGAAGTACGTAGATTTGCCAAGGCATAAGATCTGTTCCTACTGTGGTAAAAATGGTCACCTTGTGAACAGTTGCACTACTAAGAAAGAACAAGAAGAGAAAAGCTCTACTTTTGTCAAAAAGTTATGGAAAGAAAAATTGATTTCTGATCTACCAGAGGAACCCAAGCAGGACTGGGTTCCTCATACTAAGGTTTGATTTTGGATGCAGGCTGAAATGAGGGGGAACAACCAGTGGTACCTCGACAATGGTTGTTGGAAGCACATGACAGGAGACAAATCTAAATTCCTTTCACTTGCAGCCTACCATGGAGGATCTGTGACGTTTGGTGACAACCAGAAAGGAGAAATAGTAGCCGTTGGCAAAATTGGAAAGTCACAGGCAAACTCCATTGATAATGTTTTTCTAGTCGAGGGTCTTAAACATAATTTACTTAGTATTTCTCAGTTTTGTGATAAAGGAAACAATGTTAGTTTTATAAAAAATAATTGTGTAGTTAGTGATAGTCAAACAGGGAACAAAGTACTTGAAGGAACCAGAAAAGGGAACACATATGTTGTGGACCTGGATCTAGTTCCTTGTAACAGTTTAAAATGCTTGAGCGTGATTGTAGAGGATCCACTATTATGGCACAGAAGATGCGGACATGCAAGTTTTACTGTCCTAAACAAATTAAATTCAAAGAATTTAGTTGTAGGCTTGCCTATAATGAAATATTCTATGAATGAGATTTGTGATGCATGCGCAAAAGGAAAACAGGTTAGATCCTCTTTCAAATTGAAGAAGATGGTAAGCACAAAATCCTTTGAAATTACTTCACATGGATTTGTGTGGTCCAATAAGAACTCAAAGTAGATCAGGTAAGAAATATGTCTTTGTAATAGTTGATAATTTTTCTAGATTTACTTGGGTTATTTTTCTTCATAGCAAAAATGAAACTTTTGATGAATTTGTCGCATTTGCTACCAAAGTTCAAAGGGTCGGTGGTTTTAAAATTAAACATTTAAGATCTGACCATGGTAAGGAATTTGAAAACTCACAGTTTGGTGAGCTTTGCAGGGAACAAGGTCTTGGTCATAATTTCTCAGCACCAAGGACTCCACAACAAAACGGAGTGGTTGAAAGGAAAAATCGCACTTTGGAAGCCATGGCTAGAACAATGATAATTGCTAGCGGTCTACCAAAGAACTTTTGGGCAGAAGCCGTGAATACAGCTTGTTACATTTTTAATCGTGCTATGATTAGACCTATTTCTAATCAAACCCCCTATGAACTTTTTAAAGGAAGAAAACCTAATATTTCTTATTTTCGAATTTTTGGCTGTAAGTGCTTTGTTCATAATAATGGAAAAGATAATCTTGGTAAGTTTGATCAAAGAAGTGATGAAGAGTCTTTTTAGGATATGCCTGGAATAACAAAGCATATCGTGTCTATAATAAAAGGACAATGTGTGTCGAGGAAAGTGTCCATGTTATTTTTGACGAGACTAACAGTTTGCAGGAAGAAATTGTTGAAGAAGATTTTGAGATTGGTTTGGCACGTCCAGATAAGTCTCAAAGAGAAGACGAGGAGAAAACTGCAAATAAACAGAAGGATCCAGTTCCTGAGGAACAAGTTCCCGACGAACCAGTTCCTCAAGATGATAATGAACCAGAAGGAGCTGAAGAAGAAGAAGAACAGGTTCCTGAACCAAACAACGAGATGCAAAGAGGAAGCACTGGTCAAGTCTTTGAACCAAAGCCATGGAAACACCAAAGCTCTCATCCTTTGGATCTCACAATGAGTGACATGGAAAAGGGAATACAAACTCGATCTCAGATGAGAAACTTTTGTGCGTTTCATGCATTTCTCTCCATGTTAGAGCCCAAAAATCATGAAGAAGCCCTAGGAGACTCGGACTGGGTGACAGCCATGCAAGAAGAGTTAAATGAGTTTGAAAGGAATAAGGTATGGCATCTTGAACCTAAACCTAAGTCTCAAAAGGTAATGTGGTCTTAAATGGGGTTTTAGAAATAAACTAGATGAACATGGTACAGTGGTAAGAAACAAGGCTAGATTAGTAGTCAAAGGCTATAACCAACAAGAAGGTATAGACTTTGATGAAACCTTTGCACCAGTAGCAAGATTAGAAGCAATAAGAATTTTAATAGCTTTCGCATCATATATGAGTTTTAAGTTGTATCAGATGGACGTTAAATGTGCATTTTTAAATGGATATTTAAATGAAGACGTCTATGTGGAGCAACCACCCGGTTTCGAAAATCCAAAATTTCAAAACTTTGTTTTTAAACTAGATAAAGCGCTCTACGGTCTTAAAAAAGCCCCTAGATCGTGGTATGAAAGACTATCAAAATTCTTGTTGTCAAATAATTTTGTTAGAGGTGAAGTTGATAGAACCTTGTTCCTCAAGTCAAAAGGAACTGATATATTAGTAGTTCAGATTTACGTTGATGATATTATTTTTGGAGCTACTAACGATTCTTTATGTGAAGAATTTGCGAGTCTCATGAGCAATGAGTTCGAAATGAGTATGATGGGCGACTTGAATTTCTTTATCGGTTTGCAAATTAAGCAAACTGAAAAAGGAACCATGATCCATCAACAAACATATGTAAATGAGCTCTTGAAAAAGTATGGACTAGAAAATTCTAAAACAAACCATACACCAATGGGAACAGGTACAAGGTTAGATGAAGATTCAAATGGTAGGTAAGTTAGTAAACGAAAAATTGTACAGAGGTATGATTGGATCTTTACTTTATCTAACTGTGAGTAGACCTGATATAGCTTTTAGCGTAGGTGTATGTGCTCGCTTCCAATCAAATCAAAAGGAATCTCACTTAACTGCGGTTAAGAGAATTCTTAAGTATTTGAAAGGAACTAAGGATTTATGTCTTTTCTATCCTTGTAGCGATATTTTTGATCTAACAAGTTATGCAGATGCTGACTATGCAAGGGATCTTGTAAATAGAAAGAGTACATTTGGTATAGCACAATATTTGGGAAACAGTCTAGTATCTTGGAGTTCGAAGAAGCAAAATACAGTGGCTTTGTCCACAGCTGAGGCAGAATATGTAGCAGCAGCTGCATGTTGTTCTCAGGTATTATAGATTAAACAACAGGTACGTGATTTCGGTATAAAATATGAATGTGTCCCTATTTATTGTGATAATACTAGTGCTATATGTATTTCAAAAGATCCGGTGCATCACACTAGAGTGAAACATATACATATTAGGCATCATTTTCTAAAAGACTATGTTGATAAAGGTTTGGTAAAAGTATTGTTTTGTGAAACTGAAAAACAAATAGCAGATATTTTTACTAAACCATTACCAAGACAAAGCTTTGAAAGCATTCGACTAGAGCTAGGAATGCTTAAAATCCATTAACTATTTTCTTTGTCATAAAATAATTCTCTAAGTGTTGTCAAATAAATTGGTTAGGATAAACATGCAATATAATTGTGAATTTTACAATTCATAACAGTTTATGGGTTATTTAGAACTCGCAGAATATTCCCCTTATGGTCCAAATATTTGATAATGCTTGTATGATTAATTGATGAGCAATTTCCTTTATTAATTTCATTTGTTCTATTTAGTGACAAAAATAATTCTTTTGCCATAATATTAAATAATAAAAAAAAAACAGTCCAGCAAATTTTAAAGGAAAGTTGCAACCATATTTTGAATTTTGAAAAATAGTCAAATAAATGAAACATGAAAATAGGAAATAAAATCAATTAAAAATATTTACTCCGATATTCATGCACAAATATTTAAACAAATCAAAACAAATATTTGATTCCCCATGATTCTCTCCCACTTTCCAAAACTAATTGACCACTTCTATACTCCACCCTATCTCACACTCACACATCCCATCCCCCTCTCTTTTCAAGAAATCATCATTACACCACTCTCTCACTCCAAACCGTCACTTCCTCCTTCTCTCACCTCACATTTTCTTTGTCTTCCTCAACACTCCATCTTCTCTCAACCGTCCCTCCTTCTTCCTCTCTCTCTCTTTCATTTTCTTTACTCCATTTTTCAAAAAGAAAAATCATTACTCATCTTCAATCTTAAGATCAAAATAATTACAAACAACATTCATCTTCCACCCACTCAAGCTTTCAACAATGGCACCAAAAGAAAATCAACTCTCCCAAAATCAAAATCTCCATCTCAAAAACCCATTCGTAGGAAGTTGTTGATAAATGAAAGTGAAGAAGAAAAGACCCAAGAAGTTGAACCTTCACCATCATTTCAAGAATCTATCTCCAAACCACCATCAGAGGACGTCTCAGGGGGCGAATCTGACATGCATGAAGATGATGATGATACGACCTCCACGAAAATGGGTAAGCAAAAACGCTCACTTAAGTTTTTGGTTGGATGTCGAGTTGATTTACCGTGGGTGAAACAAAATTGGCCCGAATTCTTAAAAATAATTTCTATACAAAAATGGACCAAGCTTGTTGACACTCATGCAAATGAAGGATTGTATTTAAAAGAGATGGAAGATGTTGCTAGAGTGTTTGATTTTAAGAATGAAATGGCTATAGTTTTAATTCAAGGACAAATACATACTTTTTCTAAAAAAGATTTGAGTAAGTGGTTAGAGGTTCCTAATGTTGGGTTTGATGAATTGGTTGGGGGTAAGGAAAGAGTAAACATTAAGGGGAAGAAAAATTCGGATATTGTCAATTTCTTTGGAGGAAACCTGAAGCTAAACTCGGTACCACAAGATGTCTTAAACCCTTTTCACAAGATGATTTTTCAGTTTGTAAAACGATTCTTACACCCTCGTCCTCAAAAACGATGTCGTGCTAATCTCCTCGATCTTTGCTTAATGTATTGCCTTGTTCATTACATTCCTATAAACTTTCCCTCCCTTTTTGTGAAACAAGTGGGCTATACAGTTAAACAAAAGAATATGTTGGGGTATGGGAATATTTTCACTACTATTTTTAGATGTTTGAACATTCCTCTTGCTCCTCAACCCACTTTTCCACTAAAGAAGGAGGATATTTTGGATGGTGATATAGTAGATAGACATGGTTTGTGCATTGATGATGGGGAGGTAATTACTAAAGCTGAAAAATTCGCCGGGATTTGGTTCGGGGTGTGGCCAGTGGTATGGCAGGACCCACGGTGGACAAGGGCAAGGCACCGATGGAGGGTGCAGCCACCGTGACTCCTAATATGGACTGGGTATTGACCACGTGTGGTGGATGTTAGTTCAATGTATACTCAAGAAGGGGGGGTTGAATTGAGTATGTGTGTTTTTTCAATCGTTTTCAAGTTTTGTTTGTGCTTTTGTGAGAACAACGAGAGAACAGTAAGCAAAGAGTAAGGACACAAAGATTTAACGAGGTTCGGCTTCTAAACAAGCCTACGTCCTCCACTCTCTCACCAATATTATTAATCAACTCAGAATAATAACAAGGTTACACACTCAATCAAGTGCTACAACTATGTAACACTTAATTCCCCAACTGTTAACTCTAACAGTTCACTCAGTGTTCACAGAACACTCCCTAACCACTTCCCTCTAAGTGGTTCAGATATTACAAACTTAAATCTCCGTAAGTTTTTCTCTTAAAGATGGATATGGAGATAGTTTTGGACTAAGGATAGACTCTCAGAAAGTATTACTTGGTTTTCTTTGGAGAGCAAAAGTCTTCTAGGGTTTTTTGCAAAGAATGTTTATATAGGCAAGGAAACTGTTCCCTAGAAGTGTGCTGGAAGCTCCCCTAAATTGTGCAAAAGGATCAGCTGACACAAGTGTACAGTTACCTGTTCCAGACCTTTGTGTCTTACCACTGTTTGCAGCGGTTAATACCCAAAAGTTCAACAAGTACATTGCATTTAATGAGCTGATTTTGCAAATCAATTTAGCAGATTTCCAAAGTACAAGTGATCCAAATTTTTTCAAATAAATTTTCAAAAATGATTTTGAACTCGAAAATTTGTACGGATCACGTGCGTAATACTGAGGTCTGTTCCCACAGTGGTCTCAGTACTACTAAGTTTACGTCTGGTAAAGTGAACTGTTCCAAGCTTGTTCTGTGCCTGTTCTTAGCTTTTTCTTGGGTTGTTCTCTTTACTAGATGTAAACTTAAGGTCTTTTTGCTCTTTACTTAAAAACAATAAGAATATTTTCCTAAGCCTATTTTACATGAAGATCCTAGAAATATAAAAATAAAAAGGCTCCAAGCTCTTGGCTTCTGATCTTCAAGTATTTCAAGGTCTTCATGATTGCCTTGATGAGTCCTCACTTGATTCAACCTGTTCATGTACAATTATACATAGATATCAAGTATAGAGGACTGGTTTGTCATCATTCAAATCAAACATGGTTCAACAATTTCCCCCTATTTGATGATGACAAACCATGAAGTTCCCCCTGAGAACAGTAACCAATTATTTCAAAATAAAATGACTGTGCAGAGGAACTGGTCTTGCACTGTGCCTGTAGTCAGATTCATAATCTCAGAGAATAAAAAATATACAGTAGACTAAAGCACAATTAGACTGATTACAGTGGTCAGTCACTCATCACATTACTCAATTTATTATTAAGTTTCAGCATTAGACCTGTAACCTGCAAGACTTATCAATTATCAAATGTAGCAAGAGAAATTTCAATTTCACTTAGAAGAATTTCTTCCAGTTGGGATGGATAGGGGCACTTGATCTGAATTCAAGATACTCCTAGGCAAAAAGCTGGGCCATCTCTTAACAAGGTCTGAACGTTGCTCAAGTTGCTACACTTGATACTAGGAACTTCACCTGTCCTATTCCCCCTTTTGGCATCATCAAATGACAAAAACAATCACAGCATAAAAATTAGGAGAAGGCAACAAGTAAAGTCATAAGCATAATATACACACAGCATTCTAGAGATGTTGTCCCAAATGTGAGTACCTGCAACTCACAATCCCAAACTGTTCAAATGCACACATAAGTTAATAAAATATACAGACCAGGACCATTCTGCAGAGAAATTGTTTAGCAGAAATGGTCAATAATCTAAAGGTAGCAATGGTTCAGAGAAACTAGAGAAAAGAAAGTTTGAGATCAATGTTAGTAGGGAAGGGGGGTAGGCTAAGAAGAAGTGGAGCCAGCATCATCATCAGAATCCTCAGTGGAATCCTCATCCTCTTCTTCTGCACTCTGCTCCTGCTGCTTCTTCCTGACTTGGGCTATGATGGGAACTGGTCTCTTGGTGGTCTTGGGTTTGAAGCTGGAAGAGGAGGCAAGCTTTTCTTCCTGGGAGTCCAGTCGTGCTGTTATATTCTTTATAGAACCATCCAGAGAGGTGCACAGAGCATTGACACTAGCCATCATCTGTTGCAGTAATTCCCCATGTGTCTGCACCTGTTTGGATAGTGACTCAGTAGCTTCCTCAGACCTGGAACTGCTTGTCCTTCTGGCCCCTGTGACCCTGTCTTCATCCCTCATTTTGAGCATACCTCCCTCAAAGGTCATCCCCTTCTGACCTAGGATCTGGTTGGTGAGGACAGACATTTTCTTTACCTCACCACTCAGATGAACCTTTCTAATTTGGAAAACCAAAGTAAGCTAGGCTCCATAAGGTAGAGAGTGGTTGGACCTTTCCAAAATGCTAACCATGTGAGCTAGCATCAGACCAGGGAGACTTAACTTAATCTTCTCATATAGACAGTAAATAATCACAGCATCCATCTTCCTGACATCCATTCTGCCCTGAGCCCTGGGGAGTACTATCTTAGAGGCAACTGTATGGAACAGCCTCATTACTGGTTCCCTTAATTGGCCAATAACATAGCCAGCACCATCAGTTGGAGAACCAGTAAAGAGAGTGGTCTGTATGTGTTCTGTACTGACCTCAGGAATAGTTGGCCAGTTGTCCTTGGAATAATCACAGAATCCACCCCTTGGTACACCCAGTACCTCCCCTAGACTCTTCTTTGAAAGAGTGATGTCGACCCCTTCGACCTCACTCCAGACCTTCCCTTTCTCTAACTTCCCCAACTTAGAGTAAAATTCTTCAACACAAGTTTCAAAAACATTTAGCCTCTTATCAAACAACCCTTCCCAGCCCTGGTACTCTATGGCCTCCTTAAACTCCTCTAAAAATGGTTGACTCATCCAAGACATAGGACATGAAAAACCAAATAAGACACCCCTACCACTTAATTCATACAGTGGTTCAGAAGTGGTCTTACCTTTTTTCTTGGCAGGATTCTTGTCAGAGGCAGAGGCAACTTTCCTCTTCTTTTCTGCTAGCAGTTTGGTTGCAGGCTTGGGGCTCTCAGAGGCTTTGCCCTTCTTGGCAACACTTTTCACCCTTTTTCTCTTTTCATCCTTCTTCTCTTCAGAAACCACTTCAGCAGGTTCCTTCTTGATTTCTTCCTTACAGACCCTTGTCCTCAAGGGCCTGGTTCTTTTTCCTTATTCCTTTTCACCTTGTACAACACCGGTGATCTCTACATCCATATCCTGAACATTGATGTCATCATCCTTCTTTTCCATCTTTTCCTTTTCAACTTCCTTTTCTTCAGTGCTTGGCACTGGTTTCTGTGTGGTCTGTGGTGATGATGTGGGTGATTTTTCGGATGGTGGAGAGGGTAATAGGGTTGTTTCTTTTTGCGGTGGAGATGATGGTGGAGTTGTGAATTTTAGTGGTGACTGTGGGGGAGGAGTTTTGGCTTTTGTGGGAGATGGTGGTTTTAGTGGAGGTGAAGATTTTGTAGGCTGTGACGAGTGTTGTTTGGGTGATGGAGAGGGTGATTTCTTAGTTGGTGATGGTGTTTTCTGAGGTTGAGGAGGTGGTGATGTTTTGGGGCTTGGTGGAGGAGTAGATTTCTCATCGGGCTTGCATGTGCCTTTAGACTCAGCAATTGTTTCTGTTGTGGTTTGATCCTTGATTTTTTCTTCCTTTTCTTCTGTGTGGTGGTGTTCAGCAACCACTACATTTTCTGATTCTGTCTCAGCCTTAGAGGGTGTGAAATTTGGAGATTGGCTTAACCCACGACTTTTCTTCCTTGCAGCCTTGCTTTTCTTTCTTCCCATTTTGATTAAATTTGCAGAGTTGATGAAGGAGAGAGAAAGAAACCGAATTTGAATTCTTAAAGAGGATTTTGATGATGGTGCTTAGGGTTTGAGAGAAAGGATTACTTTGAGAGAGAAAGAGATAGTTAGAGGAATCAATGTGATAAAATGAATTAAAATGGAGAAAACCGGCAGTTATTCGAACAGATAAAGTAGAAGTAACTTCAACTGTTCACAACGGTCATGTGTCAGAACACTTAACTCCTCAATTTCAAAATCGAGAATTCAGCAGTAACTGATATAACCGATGTAGGGAACTGGTCTTACGATGGTCTGACGCTGATCTGAATAAATTAAAAACTTTAATGCAACTTACAATTAGGCAACTTAGAGATACCACACATTGGAACAACATCAGCATAAGAATTTTGAGACCACTTGCATCAATGACATTAAGAGTTAACAAGCCCTGCTTATTTACACTAATGATCATAAAGTCAAACATAGCCAAAAAGTGAAAGATAAGTCCTAAGGAACTAGGATCTAATCCTTACCATACCAAGTAATGTGCGGAGTTTGACAAACACTTCCCTGCTCAGGGGTTTAGTGAAAATATCAGCCAATTGTTCTTCAGATCTGCAAAATTCAAGATTCACATTTCCTTTTTCAACATTGTCTCTGAGAAAATGATGTCTGATTTCAATATGTTTGGTTTTAGAGTGTTGGACAGGATTTTTTGAAATGTTTATAGCACTGGTGTTATCACACAATATGGGAACACTTCCGGAACAGACCCCAAAATCCTTAAGTTGTGTCTTTATCCAAAGCAATTGAGCACAGCACAAAGCAGCAGCTATGTACTCTGATTCAGCTGTGGATAAGGCCACTGAATTTTGTTTCTTAGATCCCCACGAAATGAGACAAGAACCTAAGAAGTGAGCCATTCCTGAAGTGCTCTTCCTGTCCACACTAAAACCAGCATAATCAGCATCAGTGTATCCTAAAAGATCAAAATTGCTTCCCTTTGGATACCATAAGCACATGTCCTCTGTACCACTTAGGTACCTAAAAATTCTCTTAACAGCTTTTAGATGAGACTCTTTTGGGTTGCTTTGAAATCTTGCACACAACCCAACTGAGAACACTATGTCTGGTCTACTAGCTGTTAAGTAGAGAAATGAGCCAATCATACCTCTGTATAGCTTATCCTCAACATCCTTTCCTTTCTCATCTAGGCTCAGTTTAGAAGAGGTAGGGATAGGTGTGTCATAGGACTTGCTATCTTGCAGACCATATCTCTTGAGGAGCTCCTTGAGATACTTCTGTTGGTGGATCATGATTCCATCATCCACTTGCCTGATTTGAAGCCCTAGGAAGAAACCAAGTTCTCCCATCATGCTCATCTCAAATTCACTTTTCATTAGGTCTGCAAACTCATCACACAAAACAGAATTAGTAGCCCCAAACAAAATATCATCAACATATACCTGGACCACTAACAGATCTGTTTCCCTTTTCTTTAAGAATAGAGTTTTCTCCACTGAACCTCTCTCATAATGATTTTCAATAAGAAAGCTAGAAAGTCTCTCATACCAAGCACGAGGGGCTTGTTTGAGGCCATAAAGAGCTTTGTCTAACTTGTAGACATGATCTGGACAAACTCTATCCTCAAAGCCAGGGGGCTGTTCCACATACACATCTTCTTTCAAATAACCATTTAGAAAAGCAGTTTTAACATCCATTTGAAAGAGTTTAAAGTTCATGTGGGCAGCAAATGCAATCAAAATTCTTATTGCTTCAAGCCTGGCTACTGGAGCAAAGGTTTCATCATAGTCTATTCCCTCTTGTTGGTTAAACCCTTGAACCACTAGCCTGGCCTTGTTTCTGACTATAGTACCTGAGTCATCCATTTTGTTTCTGAAGACCCATTTGGTTCCAATAACAGACATCTCATTGGTTCTTGGTTCAAGATGCCAAACCTGATTTCTTTCAAACTGGTTCAACTCATCTTGCATGGCCAAGATCCAATCAGGATCAGTTAGAGCAATCTTATAGTCAGTTGGTTCTATGTGAGATAAGAAGGAGAAGTAAGCACAGAAGTTCTTCCAAACAGAATTTCTAGTTTGGACTCCTTTTGATAAATCACTAATGATTTGATCAGAAGGATGAGAGCTTCTTTGCTTAAACACACTCTTTCTTACAATATTTGAGTCACCTAAGTTAGAACCAATGTCTGTACTGGTTCCCCCTATTTCATTTTCATTTTGAGAGGGTGGACCAGTTTCTTCAGTGTTCTCTCCCACTTCATCTTCAGATGGATGGGCAGGAGAGTCACTAAGTTCAACAACCTGTTTAGCATTTCCCTCTGCTGCACCAGACTCATTTTTGTTTTCAGGAGGAGTTTGAGGGTCTGGTTCAGCAGTGTTCTCTGTTTCAGCTCTAGTGAAGTTTGTCATTCCAATATTAAAGCCTTCATCATCATCTACCTGCACAGGCTTGTTGAACATGTTAGTTTCATCAAACAATACATGGATACTCTCTTCAACACACAAGGTTCTTTTGTTGAAAACTTTGTATGCCTTGCTATGAGGAGAATACCCTATAAAAACAGCTTCATCACTCCTGGGATCGAACTTGTCCAAACTGGTCTTACCATTGTTGTGTACAAAACACTTACAACCAAATATCCTTAAGTGTTCAATGTTTGGTTTTCGACCCCTTAGAAGTTCATAAGGTGTTTTTCTTAGTATTGGTCTCAGCATAACCCTATTGAGTATGTAGCAGGATGTACTCACAGCATCAGCCCAAAATTTCTTGGACAGACCACTCTCTAGAAGCATGGTTCTAGCCATTTCTTCTAGAGTGCGATTCTTTCTTTCAACAACTCCATTTTGTTGTGGAGTTCTGGGGGCTGAGAAGTTGTGAGAAACACCATGCTCCATACAATAGGTTATGAAGCTAGCATTATCAAATTCTGACCCATGATCCGATCTGATGGATGCTAACTGATGATTGATCTTGTTCTGGACTTGTTTCACTAGTATTTCAAATTCATCAAAAGTTTCATCTTTGTATTTCAAGAATATGGTCCAAGTGAAACGAGAGTAATCATCAACTAAGACAAATACATAACTAAAGCCATTTCTAGTTTGTACACGCATAGGTCCACATAAATCCATGTGTACTAGTTCAAATGGTCTAGAGGAACTAACCATTTTCTTTGGTTTAAAAGATGATCTTACATGCTTACACTTTGCACACTCTTGGCAGAGCTGGTCTGCCACATATTTGATGTTAGGTAAACCTAATACCAATTCTTGTGTTCTCAACTTGTTGAGCAAAGTGAAGCTAACATGTCCTAATCTTTTATGCCAAAGCCATTGGTCATCCTCTACAACACTAAGGCAGAGGGCACTGTTCTGTGGAAGTTGATTTAAGCATGTAATATACACATTGTTATGCCTTGTTCCTTCACAGACCAGTTCCCCTGTCTTAGAGTTCACTATGTGACAAGTGTTTGATTCAAAATTCACTTTATTTCCCTTGTCACATAGTTGAGATATGCTCAAAAGGTTATGTTTCAAACCTTCTACATAGTAAACATTGTCAATTGCTTGGGAGAGTGAATTACCAACCTTACCTACTCCTTTGATAAGTCCTTTGCTATTGTCACCAAATGTCACGTGCCCTCCCTCAAATGTAGTGAGTGAAAGGAATTGTTCTTTATCCCCGGACATGTGTCTTGAGCAACCACTGTCCAAATACCAATATGGCTTTCCTTTCACTCGCACCTGCACAAGCAAACTAAAGATTAGTTTTAGGAACCCAGACCAGCTTGGGTTCCTTGTTCTTTGAAACATTTTCAATCTTGACCTTTCTAACCCACACTTGTTGGGTGTAGGCTTTATTTTTCTTGTCATGTTTCTTTTTGGTGAAACATTTGTTAGTAACATGACCACTTTTACCACAATAGGTACAAACATGCATATCCTTGGCAAATATATACTTGCCTTTCTTGAATTCATTCAACCACGTGTTGTCTCTGCCAAGAACAGTTGTAGAACTAGATCCAGAATACCCTAAACCAAACCTTTGAGAATTTCCAGGTTGGGATGTGAGGAAGTTTAGGGTTTTCTGAGCATTTAACATTTTGTTCATTTGGTTCATACAATCTGTTAGCTCATTTTCCTTGTTCTCAAGCCTCTTAAGTTGAACTTCATTTTGTTTCTCGAAAGATTTTAAGTCAATTCTAGTCTTTTGAAGTTCATCTTGTAGTCTTGAGACCAGGGAGGGATCTGGTTCGTTACTGGTCTTCTTGAGGTTTTCTTGTTTTAGCAAGATAAGTTCAGCCTCGAGATCACATATCTTGGCTGTGCACTCATCATGTAAAACATCCAAGACCTCATCAAAGGCAGTGGGAGAACCAGTCTCTTCAGAATTCTTGAGCTCACTATGTTCCTTGTGTAAATCTTCAAGTTTTTCAATTAAATGGTCATATGCAAGTATGACATCAGATTTACTCAAGGTACATGTGTCTTTTAGCAGTTCAAAGTTTGAATTATGTGTGATAAATTTCTTAAGCTCATTAAACCCCTTTTCAATTTTTTCAAAAAGCTCATCCTCTTTAGGAACTGGTTTGGAGTTTAATGTCTCAAGTTCCATTTTATGCTGATCTGCTGTTATTTCAAGCTCAGAAATTTTTTCTTTAAGTTCTTCACAAATAAGCTCAAGTTCAGCAGATCTAGCACCACATATTTCATACTCTCGAACTGTTTCTTTTAATTTCTTTTTGTTGTTCTGATAAGCAGACCCAACACTAATGCATTGATCAATAGTGAATTCAAGATAGTCAAGTAGTTCATCTCTATCTAGATTATGCATGTTTGCCTTTAAATCATTAAAACATACCTGGTTGTCATCTGAAGTGCTTCCACCAGCATGAGACAGAGAACTTCTTCTTTTTGCAAACAGACTTCAGACTGGTCTGTGCATGTGAAAGCAGTTAGACAGAGATTTGCTTCTTCTTCTTCTTCATCATCTTCTGATTCTGAATCTCCCCACACTGCAGCCAGCATAACTCTTTTAAAAACCTTCTTCTCAGCCTTGACTCTAGGATTTACCTTGGGATTTTTCCATGTTGGACACTCCTTGATTCTGTGCCCCATTTCACCACATTTAAAGCAACCAGTATTGGAGCTGGTTTTCCTGAACTGTCCAGAACTGTTCCTTCCTTTTACAAACTTACCCTTGGACTTTGTCCTAAGGTATTTTTCAAACCTTCTTGCCATAAGACTTATATCATCTTCATCTTCCTCAGATTCTTCAGCTTTAAGCACCATTTCCTTGATTTTTGAGCTAGATTCAGCCTTTGAATCTACCAACATTTCATGAGTCATTAAGGAACCAATAAGTTGTTCTAGAGAAAGTGAAGTCAGATCCTTTGCTTCTTGTATGGCTGTAACCTTGGGCATGCACTTCCCTGATAAGCTTCTCAACATTTTCCTCACCAACTCTTCACTTGAGAAGGTCTTTCCCAATGACTTTAGTTCATTTACAATGGTCATGAACCTTGTAAACATGTCCTTTATATTTTCATCTCTAGTCATTTCAAAGACTTCATATTTTGACATAAGCATGTCAATTTTTGACCTTCTCACCTCAGAGTTGCCTTCATATGCAAGCTCTAGTGTATCCCATATTTCCTTTGCAGAAGAACAAGCTAGAATTCGATTTACCTCACATTCTGCAATTCCTTGTTGGACAAGTGACATTGCCTTTGCATTTTTCTCCAGCTTCTTGTAGTCTTCACTTGTGTACTCTTCTTCTGTCTTTGGAACCATGAGCCCTTCCTGACTCTTCTTGTGGATGGACGTGGGTCCATTTTTGACAATCATCCAGCACTCATAATCTATCCCAATGATAAGATTTTTCATGCAATTTTTCCACCAAGAGTAGTTAGTGCCATTGAACTTGGGGAGTCTTGAACTGTTTGATTCTTGAGTAGACATCTTCTTGCTCCTCTAGGTAGTTAACCTTTTGAGAAGTTAGGCTCTGATACCAATTGTTAGTTCAATGTATACTCAAGAAGGGGGGGTTGAATTGAGTATGTGTGTTTTTTCAATCGTTTTCAAGTTTTGTTTGTGCTTTTGTGAGAACAACGAGAGAACAGTAAGCAAAGAGTAAGGACACAAAGATTTAACGAGGTTCGGCTTCTAAACAAGCCTACGTCCTCCACTCTCTCACCAATATTATTAATGAACTCAGAATAATAACAAGGTTACACACTCAATCAAGTGCTACAACTATGTAACACTTAATTCCCCAACTGTTAACTCTAACAGTTCACTCAGTGTTCACAGAACACTCCCTAACCACTTCCCTCTAAGTGGTTCAGATATTACAAACTTAAATCTCCGTAAGTTTTTCTCTTAAAGATGGATATGGAGATAGTTTTGGACTAAGGATAGACTCTCAGAAAGTATTACTTGGTTTTCTTTGGAGAGCAAAAGTCTTCTAGGGTTTTTTGCAAAGAATGTTTATATAGGCAAGGAAACCGTTCCCTAGAAGTGTGCTGGAAGCTCCCCTAAATTGTGCAAAAGGATCAGCTGACACAAGTGTACAGTTACCTGTTCCAGACCTTTGTGTCTTACCACTGTTTGCAGCGGTTAATACCCAAAAGTTCAACAAGTACATTGCATTTAATGAGTTGATTTTGCAAATCAATTTAGCAGATTTCCAAAGTACAAGTGATCCAAATTTTTTCAAATAAATTTTCAAAAATGATTTTGAACTCGAAAATTTGTACGGATCACGTGCGTAATACTGAGGTCTGTTCCCACAGTGGTCTCAGTACTACTAAGTTTACGTCTGGTAAAGTGAACTGTTCCAAGCTTGTTCTGTGCCTGTTCTTAGCTTGTTCTTGGGCTGTTCTCTTTACTAGATGTAAACTTAAGGTCTTTTTGCTCTTTACTTAAAAACAATAAGAATATTTTCCTAAGCCTATTTTACATGAAGATCCTAGAAATATAAAAATAAAAAGGCTCCAAGCTCTTGGCTTCTGATCTTCAAGTATTTCAAGGTCTTCATGATTGCCTTGATGAGTCCTCACTTGATTCAACCTGTTCATGTACAATTATACATAGATATCAAGTATAGAGGACTGGTTTGTCATCATTCAAATCAAACATGGTTCAACAGTGGAACCATTGGGCGAGAATTGCAACAACTTAAAGGGTTAGATGGTCGTGCCGTGGACAAGCTCGAGGCTATGGATGTTCGGCTCAACAAGTTAGAAGAGTGGATTGACTCGGTTAAGACTGATCTCATCAGCAATATCCGCCTGAACCAACTCCAAATGGAAGAAAAAGTGGAGAAGACGACATCCTATTTTGTTCGTTCTGGTTAAATTTGAACTATTGGTCTGTAACTAACATTTAATTTTTGCTGGATACATAAAACATTCGAAGTATTTGGTCCTCACGACCTTATACTCCTTAGCTTTATATTTATATCTATTCTGCTACAATGAGTCTAAATGGCTCGAAAACTCTCATATTTTGCTTATTATTAGTACTTGCTTATCTTTTATTATTGCATGCATATTCATTTTGTTTAGATGGCTAATATTATTAGATTGCATGCTTGAGATTTATATGATCCTAGAAAAACTGTTTACTTAACTTTTCTAAGTGCTGCAGGTTTATCCCTAGTCATTTGATGATGACAAAAGGGGGAAGAAAAATGACAGTTAATGGTTAAGTATTTTAAGTATAATCTATTCTAATAGTATGCTTGTTTTCTTTCATAAAAAAAATAAAAAATAAATAAACAAAAGAATAAACAAAATTAAAATCTTAAAAATATGTTTTTCCTATGTAAAATGTCATTATATTTGCCATCATCAAAAGGGGGAATATTGTTGAACCTTAGTTTTGATGATGACAATATAATTTATTATGGTTGAATAAAATAGATTTATGGAGAATCGACTAAAAGTAATTTTAGTTGAAATTAAATTTATTTTATAATTGATATATTTTATGTAATATATTTATAGAGAATAAATTAGATGAGTGTCTAATTTGTATTAAATATATTTAATTTAATATATATTTTTATTTTGTAGAATATATTTATTATAACAAAATTAGAGGAGTATCTAATTTTGGGGTAAATATATTTTATTAAATATATCCTAACTCTTTATATATGTTAATTTATTTCTATTGAAATACTAATCTTGGTGTTTGTTGCAGGGAAATTTGGTTAGTCCACTAGTATAAGACTAGTCTATAATTTTATGTCACTCGTATGATTCGAATCATATACTTAAACTAATATGGGTTTTTGTTTAGTTTTTGTATGTTATTTAAGTGACCTATTATTAGTAGTAGTAATTAATTAGCTTTATTTTATTTTATAAAAACCGTATTTTTTGAGTCAATATTAGGTTAGAGTATTTTTAGGAATTTGTTAGTGAGTTGTTAGTGGAATAATTATTTGAAATAAAAAATTCAGTTTTTATTCCAATTTGTTTGCAAGTCATAGGTGTAAGTAGGAGTGTCCTACTTACTTGGTAAATTTTGTTGAGTCTTTTTAGGTTTTAGTTTTAAAATTAAAAATTAGTTTTTTCTTTAGTCAACCCCATTAAAATAGTAGTGCTTAGTGGGTGTTTTAATTTTTCTTTGGTCATGCGTGTGATTAGGAGTAGAATTTTTAGGAGTTAGTTTTGTTGACTAGGTTAGTTGTTAGTAGGACTTAATATTAGGATTTAAGTTTATTAAAAAAAAAAGTCTGATTTTTGTTTGTTCATCAAGTCACACGTTTTTAGTGGCTTGACTAGGTTAAAGTGTATCTAGTCTTATTCTAGGGTTTGTACTTTAGTTTGTTTTGTACTTGCTTTGGTCAATCTATTTTTTAGGTGATGGTGGACGTGGCTTCACTCCAGTATGCGTGTGGATTGCTTCTTCTCCAAGACAAGAAATTTCAAGACAAAGCTGCAACTATATATAAGAAAGCAACCAGAATTTTCAAGACCAACCACAACCAAGAGAAAATTCAAAGATCAAGTTTACAAGTGCAAAAATCATTCAAGTGTTCTATGGGTTTAGTTCTTTAGTTTTTCAATTCAAATCAATTATCTCTATAATATAAGGGAAGGGGGAGCAATGGTGTCCCCCTCCCCCTAAAATGACTAAATTAGCCTTCATCATTAAATTAATTACAGTGAACAATTAATGGAAAAATTTTAAAAATTAAACAGAGAAAATTCTCCATTACACATCACTCTATCAATGAGTATGGTTGACCAACATTACAGAAGTTAAAAACTTGCCAAAAAAAATAATATTCTTTACATAATACAATTAATTTCAATTACAGGGAAAAATTTGAATTTGGAAGTATTAGAAGGCATAATAAAAGTCACAATAAAAGGAAAGTGAGTAAGAATTTGGATTGTAACACGGGAATACAATCTTCAAATAACCGCTCCTTATTACAATACTACTAATATTGAATTACAAGATGACAACTACCCCACATAATCACATAATAAAAACTATTAAAAAATAAATTGGAATGGTAGTATTACTGTTTTGACATTTCTGAGAAATTCTCCTTGAAGTATCCATTGGTCTTCACTTGCATAACCTCCAACATTCCTGGCAAAAGTTTAGTCATATCATATTTAACATTCAAATTCTAATTTAGTTGCAAATTAACAATTTTCTTCACTCTTACATGTTACAAATTGAATTTCACCACAATGAAGACATAATTAAGGTTAGTCAATAATTATTGAAATTCATTTTCCATTATTTTTTTCGTTTTAAAATCTGTTATGATTATAGAGATTTTTCTTTTTATACAGTTGATTTGGATTACAGTCACAATTACAAAGCAACAAAGGGTAGTCACCATTTAATCATTCCATAATTTTTGTTCATACCTCAGTATGTATTATTCGTTTTTTGGACAATTTTTTTAAAAACAATATTGTAAATAATTATTATAAAAAAGTGTGTTTTATTTGTACATAGTTGGTTTAATTTACTTTAATAGGTAAAAATAATTATTAAAAGATCATAAAGGTATAAAAAAATTACTATCCTGTTCCAACTCTAAAAGCTTTGAAAATTTTTTATAATACATAATTTATAATGTAGTTAAATTTCTAAACAATCATATCAGGCAAGTTATAAAATTACAAAAAAAAAAAAAAATACTCAATTTTTATAAATTTTGTTTGCATTTATACTCATAAGAAGGTAATCTATTAAACAAACCCAACAACTAAAAAAATTCACACCCTTATTACAATTTTGTAAACAAATTCAAATAACACTCTGTAATAAACTAATAATACAGACTATATAATGTAGTAAAATATAACAATCAAATTAAGGAATTTAAAAATAACAGGAAAAAAAATTATAAAAAATATTCACTTTTGAAAAAAATAAAATTAAAACACATTTAACTGAGATTCCTTTTTATTCTAATACAGCCTATTCTCTAACCAGATTCCCTTTTAATTTTACCTCTTCTTCCTTTTTCCATCTCCTCCTTTTTCCCAAACAGTTAAAATTTTAAACAATCAAATAAGGAAATTTAAAAATCACAAAAAAAATATCATCAATTATTCACTTTTTATAAATTTATTTTTAATTTTAAAAAAAAACACACCCATCTTAAAAAAAAATTATTAAAACCCATTACTTTTAATTTAGCTTGGAACAAAGTAAAAACATTGAAAATTAAAACACACTAACATGCAACAAGAGGATCGGGTGAAAAGATGGAAACCAAAGAAAAAAAGGGATGGAAATGTGATGAAATAATCAAAGTGATGGAAAAAAAAAGGAAAGAAAAAGTGATGAAATCATAGTCATCGGTTCAACAAGATTTTAGGGATGGAAAAAATAGAGAAAAAAAAAAAACAATTCACAAAGTGATCAAATCAACAACTAAACCCAACATCAACATATCCAAAAAAATAAGAAATCAACAACTACAGAAAACTACAACAATAATCCAACAACATAAAACATTGAACAAAGATGAACATAAACTCATAAGGTACCGATTGCTGATTTTGTAGATAATCGGGCATGTATACATAAACTCAGAACAAACATCCATCTTCTTTGAACTACTTTTGTGGGTTTTCAACCGTGGGGGTGGTGGTTATCTAGAGACTAGCGAAACCAGTGGCGAACTTTGGTCGGCGAACGAAGGTTGAAGGTAATCGGGCGGCGAACGACGGGCTACCTCGAGTAGAGGATACGGCGGAGCACGATTGTTGAATGTGGAATTTGGTGTGTGACTGAGATGTGAGAGGTGAGAGAGAGAGCAAGGGTTAAGGTTTGATAACATTCAGCAATAATATTGATTTGAAAGTTAGGAATTGGAGTGTGGATTCTCATATGCTAATGGGCTCCAAACACTCCAAGGCCCAATTGCACCCATTGATGTATTTTATTGTCCTTTAAAAACTACTTCTTTATTTCAGTTAACTTAAGTTCAGTTCATTTCAATTTATTTTATTTTACTTCAGTTCAGTTTCAGTTCAATTTATTTTAGTTTAGTTCATTTTCCACTCGAAATTTCCCATCATTGATGTATTTCCAAAGTTTTTGTAGACGATTTTTCCTACGACATAAATAGGGCAGAGTTTAACGTTGGGAAAAAAATAAAAAACAAAAATTTTGTAACTAAGCTGACATCTATTTTACGATGGGAATGAACTTATAAATAATATTGAAATCCATGTTAGTTTGAATTATAAATAATAAACAATTTTGGCAAAGCCTTTCACAAAAAAAAATTAAAAAAAATAACCACAAACAAATTGAAAGTTTAATGAATACACATCCATTATACTCCTTATTTATCCTATCAAATCTATACTATAACAAAATAAACTAAAATATTTGTGTAAGAATTATATCAATATGGATGTCTATTTGTAGAGAATTCAAAAATATAAATTTTCATATTTTTAATATGTTTTGACTTATTTATTTTATAACAATTTCATTTTAAAAATAAAAAAAAATTCCTTTTCAGTAAATATTGAGGTAGTTTGATATTTAGTAAACTAGCCTTCTATGCACGCTTTGCGTGCGATGATCTTTTAAATGTATCTTTCAATTTGTATAAACAAACAAAAATAATGCTGTTTCAGTTGTTTGTTTGAAAATTTATTTTTTAAAAAAAAAAAATCAACACTAATACACATAATCATAATAAAAATTTTTTCTTTCCATCAGCCCATCCCACAGCAATCAACAAAAAACAAAAGGATTTTTTTATTATATTCTATCGATTATCAAATTTCTACGATAATTAACAGGTAAAATTTTTATGTGACAAAGTATATCAATATGGATATCAATTTATAGAGAATTCAAAAATATGAATTTTGGTATTTTTATTTTATTTTTACGAATTTTATATTTTGTAATATTTTCATTTTAAAAAGTTGAAAAATTATAATAACTTTCCATAATAGGTTAGAGTCATGCAAATTCAATTTTTGGAAAATATTGAGGGGCAACAATGACTTTTCCAAGGGGGACACCATAGCTCCCCCCTTGGCTTATATAATAGAGATTTTAGGGGCTATTTTAGAATTTTTCACGGGGACACCATTGCTCCCCCTTCATTGATATAGAGATTTTATAGGCATGCCAAATTTGCCCCCCTTTGCAAGTAATTTCACGCTTCAAACTAAATATGACAATGTCATTTCTATATATCCTCGCACATATTTTTTCAATTCGCTATAAGAGACTTCAAATAGAGATATCTTTGTTACGAAATACATATAGAATGGATGAACTGGAAGTGCTTAATTCGCAACAACGTAGAGCTAAATGGATGGAAAAGAAACGACGACAAAGAAATTCATGTACCCCTGAACAACGACAATCAGAAAATGCAAGAAGACGAGCTAGACGTCAAGACGATAGTGTGGCGCCTCTTCGTATTCAATTTGAATCACCCACCACTGAAAGACATGTGGTTGTAAATCAACATGATGCACCCACTTCCTTGAATACAAGGATGCTTTGGTGGACATCACGAATCATCAATGTCATGCAACACCTAATCATGAAGTACATAATTGTGAGTATCTTAACTCGGCAACAACATTAACCTAAAATTTCTTTACTCAAATAATTTACACTACCTATTATGCAGTGCAACCACTATTTGACATCAATGCCAATAACTATTCTCGGATTGCAACTGAAAGTAACATGCCCATCCGACACTTTTGTGTTGGTGAAAGCAGCACATCCAATGTCAATCTAGAGCCAACAACTGCAACTCCTACAATAAGGGTTTGGAAGGTTGGGCGTCGCGGATATCACAATTGTGCAAGAGATTACCAAGAAAGTCAAGGGGTTCCCGTATTCACTTTACCTCCAATGAAAACATGTCCACACTGTCAAGCACGACTTTTCAATTGTGAATCATCAGAATTGTGTTATTTAAGCGGGAAGGTCAAATTATCTGAATTCCCTTTATCATCTGCTTTACTAGACTGTATGCGGATCAAGGGGATGATGGGAAACATTTTAGACTGAACATTCGGAAATACAATCATGTCTATGCATTCACTTCAATGGGAGTTGTAATAGATGATGAATTAGCCAATGCCCGACAAGGTGTATACACATTTCGAGCACAAGGTTCAATTTATCATCACATTGGTGGTTTCTTACCTTTGAACTCAAATGATCGTCCTCGATTCCTTCAAATGTACATATATGATACCGAGCATGAAAATGAGCATCGTTTATCTGAGAATGAGTCATTAAGAATGGATATCATCGAAAGGATTAAAAACATTTTAAATGAACACAATCCTTTTGTTCACACTCTTCGACATCTTGCTCAGCGTGATGACATAGAAGAATGTAAATTTATCATAAAAGAGCAACCCCCTAATCAACACAATTATGCAATGCCTTCAGCTTCACAAGCTGCAGCAGTTGTCGTTGGGGGTGATGATATTTCCAACTTAAACGAAAGGGATATTATGGTAGAATCTGTCACTGGACATCTTATGTCTATCAGAGATACTGCGGGCTATTACGATCCATTGCAATATCCTCTGCTTTTTCCTTATGGCTCATATGGTTGGGATTTGAACACCAAATCCTTTACTGGAAAGAAGACAACATGTCGAGAATTTTATGCCTACATGTTTCAGGTGCCTACAATTCTAATCCAACAGATTATATTCTAAATTTCTTTTTCCATAAAAATATTATTTCTCTAACTTCATTACCAAATTATCTCTTATAGATGAGAGAATGCTTCGATTCTATTATCTTCAGATCTGGCCGCTTAGGTCAACAATTCTCAGTGGACAACTGTGTAAAGATGCAAGCATCCAATTTGAGGTGGATTGCGCTTAACCAAGACACAATTCATGCGGATTTGTACAAGGGACTAGAGGATTCTTACAATGCTGGAGAACATAACACTAGTATGTATATGTCATTAATGCTATATTATAATACGTAAAATTATAAAAAAAAATCAAAGGTTATTGATTTCATACCTACATGTAGAAAACGTTGGGCGAAGAACTATACTTCCATCATCATTCATTGGAAGTCCGCGAGATATGCATCAACGTTACCAGGATGCAATGGCTTTGGTACAGAAATTTGGCAAGCCTGACATATTTCTTACTATGACGTGAAATCCTTGCTGGCCAGAAATCATATCGGAATTGCACCCTGGGCAACAACCTCATGATCGTCAAGACTTATTGACAAGGTTTTTTCATGCTAAACTAGAGGAGTTGAAAAAGGATGTTTTAGAGAGGAATGTACTTGGTAAAGTTATTGCGTATGTTTACGTGATTGAATTCCAAAAGCGAGGCCTTCCTCATGTTCATATGTTACTAATTTTGGATCAAAGTGATAAACTTGCCACTCCTGATGATTATGATAAGATAGTCAGAGCAGAGATTCCTAACCAACAAGAAGAGCCTGAGCTCCACAGAAAGGTTCTAAAACATATGATTCACAACCCATGTGGTGTCCAAAACCCAAGGTCACCATGCATGAAGAAAGGGAGTTGTAAGAAGGGGTTTCCTAAAGCATTCTCTGATTGTACAATGCAAGGAAATGACTCATATCCCCTTTATCGTCGACGTCAAGGTGATCTACCTGTACCAATACGTGAGAATTCCAGAGTTACTGTAGATAATAGATGGGTGGTCACAAATAATCCATGGTTGTTGAAGAAGTATGATTGTCACATTAATGTAGAGATATGCAGTAGCATAAAGTGTGTTAAATATTTGTATAAATACATCCATAAGGGTTCAGATAGAGTTTCCATGGAAGTTTATAAAGGGGATGAGATTGCGCAATTTGTTGATGCCAGATGGATTTGTGCACCAGAAGCTATGTGGAAATTTTACAAATTTCCATTAACTCGCATGAACCCGTCTGTAGACCGCCTACAAGTTCATCTACCCAGCATGCACCAAGTTAGATTCGAAGGGAATATGCCAATCGAAAGCATTTTGGCCGACCCAAGAAGCTCTAAAACAATGTTAACTGAGTTTTTAAAAATGAATGCAATTGATCCGGTAGCCAGGAATTTCTTATATCGAGAATTTCCAGAGAAATATAGATGGATTAACTCCACACGTGAATGGCGTCAACGTAAAACCATGCAGAGAGTAATTGGTCGATTGTATGTAGCTTCACCTCTAGATGCAGAGAGGTTTTACCTCCGAATGTTACTAAAACATGTAAAAGGACCACAATCATTTGAGAATTTAAGGACAGTCAATGGAATACCTCACCCTACATTTAGAGCTGCTGCTGAGACATTGGGTTTGATAGAGAATGATCAAAGCATACATCAATGTCTTGCAGAAGCATGTCAAGTTAGAATGCCAACAGCATTGAGACGATTATTTGCAACTATCTTGGTATATTGTCAACCAACTGGACTACGTGCATTGTGGGATGAGTTCTTTCCTCACCTGGTTGAGGATTATCCTTCTTCAAGCATGGAAAACAACAATGAAATTCTGATTTATAAGCTTCTTAAAGACTTGGATTGTCTTCTTCGGCCACTAAGAAAAAGAATTTCAGACTACCGCGAATTGCCAAGTTTACCAGAATCCATTGAAAATGTTGATGAGTTATCTGAAATAATGGATGATTACTTCTCAGTTCCAGTTCCTATTGAGGATACAGAGTGTTTTGCCAAACTGAATGTCGATCAACGACATGCATATGATACAGTGATGAATGCTGTGACATTGAAAACAGGTGGTGCTTTCTTCGTTGATGGCCCCGGTGGTACTGGGAAAACATATCTTTATCGAGCTCTACTAGCTACAATAAAAGGTAGAGGTGAGATAGCTATCCCAACAGCAACTTCTGGAATTGCTGCCACATTGTTGCATCAAGGGAGAACTTCACACTCAACTTTTCAACTACCATTGAAACCTGAAAGCACATCATCATGCTCTTTTACTAAGGGTTCCAAAACCGCCATATTCCTGCAAAATTCTTCCCTCATTATATGGGATGAGGCCCCAATGACCCATAGGTATCAGTTTGAAGCAGTTGATCGGTCACTTAAGGATTTGATGGGAAATGACTTGCCATTTGGTGGGAAAATAATTGTGTTCGGTGGGGATTTTAGACAGGTTCTACCCGTTGTTAGGAATGGAACAAGAGCGCAAATGATTAATGCATCCTTAATAAGGTCACCACTATGGAATCATATTTTTGTTATATGCATTTGAGGGAGAACATGAGATCTATAAATGATAATGGATTTTCAAATTTCTTACTCTCTATTGGTAATGGAGGTGAACCTGCCATCTCAGATGATATGATAAAATTGCCGAGTGAAATGTTAATACCTACAATTGTTGAAACCTCAATTGATGGTTTGATTGATCAAATCTTTCCTAATCTAAATGATCACATAGGTGACGGAAATTTTATGGTAGAAAGGGCTATCATCACTCCCTTGAATGAAGATGCCGACAGAATAAATGACAGTGTTATTGGCAGATTTCTAGGAGAAGGACGAACATATTACTCATATGATTCCGTGCCCGATGATACGAGGAATTTGTATCAACAAGAGTTCCTAAACACAGTAGTCGCATCAGGATTACCCCCACACGTGCTTAAACTAAAACCTGGTGTTCCTTTAATGCTCCTGAGAAACATCGATCCTAAGAATGGTCTTTGTAATGGAACACGACTACTTTGTCATTCACTCAAGGATCATTTTATTGATGCTGAGATTTTAACTGGACATGCAAAGGGTAATAGGGTGTTTTGCCACGGATACCGTTGAAAACTGTAGAAGATATAAGGTTACCTTTCGAGATGGTTAGGAAGCAATTTCCAGTTAAGTTGAGCTTTGGTTTGACTATAAACAAGTCTCAAGGGCAAACGATCCCACATGTTGAGATATACCTTCCTGATCATGTGTTTTGCCATAGCCAGCTGTACGTGGCACTTTCACGTGGAATTTCAAAGAACACGACTAAGATTGCCATCGATAAAGGAAAGATTATAGGAAAGGAAGGAATATTCACCAAAAACATTGTGTATAAAGAAGTTTTATTACCTTCTATATAGTGTAACTTGATATGAAATAATTATTAGCATTAGAAATCTTTGAATGAAATATTTTTTATGAATTTATATTTGTTATGGTGTGTATATTGAACATGATCATTGATTCTTATTTTTTAATAAAAGTACAAAAACCTATTTAAAGCACCAACTATATAATAGAGTTAAATACATGTATTTTAATTATCAATCATTAACAATTTATAGGATGGACTATCATTGTACACCATTTGCTTATTTATTTCCGTGCGGAGCAAGAAAGTATGATGTACGAGCTCGACTGGTTCATAATTTTGATATTTTCACCTTCACACATCGTGGAACAAGTAAACAGATTTGGAAGATGCTATTTGTGGATAGTGAGGTACATTTTAAAATTTTCTTCCACTTGGAAATGAATTGCTTCATTGTTATTACTATTATAATTTGTTCATAATATACATTTCTATATAGGGTGATGGCATGCAATGTACTATTTTCTCCCCACACATTGAGAGATTTCTAGGGAGGTTCCAAATGGACAAAGTTTATGAACTCCAAAATGTGCAAATAGTGCCTAACGATTTCAAGAATGACATCGTTCGTGACAACAAACAGATGTTGTTGACAGATAAATCTTACGTTATTTGTGAACATGAAGATGATTTATCAATGCCTTACTTTTACTATGAAAGGGTACCCTTATCCCAGATATGTCGGTATATCGACAACAATGACAGATTGATTGGTAATATTTTTTTTTGTTAAACAACTTGATAAATGTTTTATTAAATAAAGATAATTTTTACATCACCTTACTTTGTAAATTATTTCAGATGTCATTGGGATAATTCTTGAATTATCACCAATTTTGCCTATTGGTACCAATTCTTTAAAAAGAGACATTGCAATCATGGATAACACGTATGTACACTATGTTCAATTGATATATAATCAAATATATCTTCCTTAGTTGCATAATGTTCTCTTTACAATTACGTTATATTTTTTTACCCCGTCTGCAGGTGGAGCATTACAAAATTAACGGTCTGGAATGAGTTTGTCCATATCTTCGGAGATGGGCCAATTTCATGCGGTGAAAATTGCCCAATTGTAATTGCATGTGGACTTCATGTGAAAAATTACCATGGTACAACTAATATCTATCACGTAATTCACATATCTATGGACATTGCTTATACATTTTTTAATTTAACAAATGGACCTCTTCACGTGAACAGGGTTATATCTTACAACAGGTTATTACAGCAGAATGTACTTAAATCCTGAGAATAAAAGTACCACTTTTTTATTAACATGGTATGCCGGACTTTATAGGAATTTTTTTCCCATTTACACTATTACAATTATTTTAGAGATTAAGGTTTACAAAATTTTTCTATTGCATCAATTCGTGTGGACATGACCTTTTTAACATATACCAAATATAGGTATGACTCAGATAAATTGGCACAAAAAAGAGTTATAGCTTTTCGCTCATGTTCATTTGGACTACACAAATCAATTGCTGTTTATAATGCCATTCGTACTGAAATTGCCAAATTATCAACCATAAGAACTGTAAGTTACTAAAGATAAATCTTTACAATTGGTTTACATGACATAAATTATCAATAACAAATACATAAAATATATATGCATTTTATTTATTTCCCTATGTTAGGTTCACTATTGCCGATTAGTTGCCCATGTGATTCGTATTGAGACACCACCTGAGGAGATCATCTATGAAGCATGCCAACGTTGTTTAAGAAAAGTTGTCATTAATCAAACTTCATATGTATGTGTACAATGCAATCTCTCTAATGTGGCAACAACTCCAAGGTATAAATATTAAAAAAATTATTTTAAATGTTTTTTTACCATCGTATGTGTTACTAATTTTCCTTTTCGGTTATTAGATTACTACTCCGTCTAAGAATTTCTGATAAAAGTGGAGAATTGGGAGTAACATTAATGCATGACATAACACAACACATGGTACAATGTACATCGACGGAAGTCAAATCAATTTTGAAACAAGTAGGTCAAATAACGTCAAGATCATTTATTTTCTACATATTGTTATATAAAATAACAAACAATTGATTACAATTTGTAGGGTAATGGAAGAACAATAATTTTCAAAAAATTAATGAAAGCTTTTGGATTTAAAGAGTATTCATGGTTCTTACGTACACCGAGTGGGGCCATGACTGCACGACAATCTCATAATGTGGATTACATATTTGACGTTGATTGGGCTGATGAGTGTGCTTGGCTATTCAAGAAGATTAGTTCCAAATAGAAAAATATATGCTTTTGTGATGTAATGTGGATTATTTCATACCATTTAGCTAGCATTAAGTACTAACTTTTTTTAATTTTTGTTATTTTATTAATTAAAATTTGAAAAAACCAAAAAATCTCTGCACCCATAGCGTGCATATAAGGCTAGTAATTCATAGTAGTAAGGGTTGGGTGAGAGAAGAATCAAAAAGAATATTTGATTAAAAATCAGAGAGCAAAAAGAAAGAGAATTCAGATTTCATTCGAAAACTGAAGAGAGAAAAATCGATCTTTAGTAAGATCGTGGCATCAGTTCAGGGGGAACAGGTGTCAAGGGGAACAGGTTCCTAGTGGAACATAGAGAATAGAGAAGGTCCGTTTGTAGGTTGTAAAACAAAGTTGTTTTGGCCTATAATTAATAAGAGAAGTCAAAGAATCAAAATCCCTCGTGGTCAAGGTTTTTCTTCCTAATTGGGCCTAGGAAGTTTTCCTTGTAGGTTAAATCTTTCTCTCTTTTATTTCTGTTTACTCTTTCATTCGTGGTTAAGTTAAAATTCCGCGAAAAGTTCAAAAACTCCCTCAACTACAATTCACCCCCCTCTTGTAGTTGCTATTCATATACATCAAGGGGTTTCCTTCTGGAATCATGATTGGACAAGCTTAGGTAAGTTGAGTGATATTTTGAGTGGCCCTCTTATTCCTTCTGATAATGTGTTGCAAGTTAAAGATTGTTTTGTGAATGGTGAATGGAATTGGGATTGTGTTTCCTATCCTCTCCCCCCATATATCAAGAATCTGATTTCATATTTTTTTCTATATCAAAACAGACATCAAAAGTTGTCCTACCTCAACTTTTGTCACTTCCTCAAAATTCTCTATTTCCCTTGCTTATGCTGCCCTTCAGCATTCTCAGGTTACTAAGGACAATATATCCTGGTTATGGAAGATTGACATTCCACCTAGGATAAAAAAATTTCTTTGGCTTGCTTGGTGGGATAGGCTTCCCCACAATGTCACCTTATGCATACGGAAATTTTTTCCACATATGTCATGTGTTAGTTGCAATGATTCTGTGGAATCATCTCTCCATATCTGAAGGGACTGTAACAAAGCTGCCATGGTATGGAATTCGTTCTCTCATGATGTAATCTTGAACCATCCTCACTTTTCTGACTGGTTATATTCCAATTTGATGTCCAAATCTGTTGTTCATGGTGTCCCATGGCACATTTTGTTTTCCTTTCTTTACTATGGGATCTGGAAGAATAGGAATAAGCATACAATCCAAAGACTTAATCATGATCCTCCTCAGTTCATTTTTAAACAAGCTCTAACTCAAGCTATGGAATTTATGGCCCTTTCTCCTATCCACATTGGGACTTCTAGGATTCCACAGAGGTGGTTACCACCTGCTACTGGGTTTTTATTATTGAATGCGGATGCCTCCTTCATATCTTGTCAAGAGTATGCAGGTATAGCTGGTGTTTGTAGAGACACTGATGGACAGTGGAAGTTTGGCTTTATGCAGAAGATTTTTGCTCCTAACAGCCTATGTGCAGAATTGGTAGCCATCAAGGAAGGCTTACAACAAGCTTTCTACACCATGAATGATTATACAAATAATAGCTTTATAGTGGTGTCAGATTGTTCTGAGGCTGTGGATATAGTCAACTCTCAAATTTCCCATAATCATTTCTTGTTCAATATAATTTCTGATTGCAGGGAGCTGAAAAGCCTGATCTTGAGGAGCACTTTGAAGTTCTAGAGGAGAGAGTGTAATGCGGTAGCTAATAAGATGGCTAAGGAAGGTAGACAAGGAGATTATGCTTGTAATGAATTGCTAATTTGTAGAGACCCCCTTGTGTCTTGTAGAGACTTGCTGTTGTATGACTCTCTAGATGTAATTTAAGTTTTTATCTCTTCTAGCATAATATATATATATATATATATATATATATATATATATGTTGGCATATTCTATTTACTTTTAATAATGAACATAAACCATAAACTTAATGGCTAATAAATATCTTTGAGCCTTAGAGAATTTTAGGTCTTAAAGATTAAGAAAAGTATTGGTTATTCAAGCATGAAGATTCAATTATTCAAATGAGCAAGATGATGATTCAAGAGAAGATTAAATGACTCAAATGAAGCATTGTCAAGTTCTTACAAAGAAGTTCCTATAGAGAATTCAACAAAAAACTAGAGAACATAATTTATGTAAGTATGTTAATGCATTTTATATGGTTGAAACTTAAGTGTCTTTGTCAATGTAACTTTAAATCCAGTTCCTAGAGGAACTTGAGTCTCTCAGTGTTCTTTAATGAGTCAACGAATTTATTGAATTCAATATTTAATTTATTGAAAAGAGTCAGTAATATGTTTATGGTTGGTTGGTAGCTAGTCTTCTTAGGTGTAAGCTAATTTGAATGAGCAAAAATCGGTTACCAGGATTTTAGGAGTTGAAGTTGTTGAGTCTTTAGTTGGTGGACAACATTTACTTGCTGTAACGCCCCGACTCTTAATCCATTTTATTTAGGTTAATTAGTAGCGGAATCCAAATCATTTGGCGTGTCACATGCCGTGTTTCTTAGTTAGGCGTAGAAAATAACATAACTTAATAATATTATATAAAAGAAACATAAGTCTTATAACAAGCTAAAATATTTGGTTTACAAACCAACATAACTAAAGAACCCGAAACTAGAGCTTAACACAAGTTTTATCTAATATTGTTCACTCATCTAAGCGGAAAAATGTCATTTCATCGATCATCCTCACACTAATTTGCCCCGTTGTTCTCTTTGATACCTAAAACTAAAAAGCAATATCATGAGCCAACGCCCAATAACATAATACTTGACAACGTAAATTCATTTCAATTCATTTTATTTGCAACACAGGGAGGGCTTTAGAATAGCTTAAGACCTTTTGTAAAACATTTTATAAAAAGTACTTTAGAATAGCGTAAAACTTTTCATAAAAAGTTTATAAAAATACTTTAATATAGCATAAAAACCTTTCATAAAATGTTTATTGAAAAAGTAGCATTTTTAAAAGATAAACATATAGTTTTCATGATTAAGTTGTCCTTCATATTATTCCATATTTTAACTCAAGGATTCTGGCAAGTATAAACATGAACAGATGTTACCCACTTCGGGTGTAACCGGATACTTCGTACCCCATAAACATAACGTAACATAACAGGATACTACCAGAACCTTGTCTTTCACTTTTATTTATCATGTTTCATATTTTTTAATCATATGTGTCAATAAAACACCATTTTCATAAATCCTAAATTCAGGTTTCGAAAACCGATTAAAACAATTGCACCTTTAAAGTAATATTTTGAAAATAAAACGTTTGTTAATCCATAAAAGAATAAAATCGTAAAATCATATGTAAATAAAAAATAAGGTAAACATTTAAACATAATGGCCATAATCACATTTACAAATGGGACTCTGAGTGTTAGCATTAAATGTTACCATAACAATACTTTATAACATTATGAAAATAATACTTTGTAAAACGGAGCTCGAAAGTGCCAAATATACGTTACCGTAATCCGTTGTTAGTAGAAAAGTTCATTTCTTTCAATGGATCATTATTGCCGAACTCCGATGAAATTTTTATTTAAATAAGTAAATAAAATAAAGTAGCTCAGTTGAAAAGCGTAAGTTAATAGTTTATAAAATTATTTAAAAAAATCATTTTAAAATAATTTTATGTAATAATAACAATAAAAACATTTGTAATAAAACTTTGAGATATAGATTAAATGGGGCTTTGTTTATTGATTTACTAGCCTTATATGCATGCTGCAATTTTTTGTTTTTCAGTCTTTTTTAAAATAGGAAAAATTCATATAAATAATCCCAACTATTGCACCCCTTACGATATTAATCCCAACTATCGTATATTATCCTATAATCCAAACTATGATGTTAGTATCACATTTTTTCTCCCATTTACATAGAATCGGCTAAACAAGTAAAAAGAAGAAAAAAAAAACAAAAAACCTCAGCAATTACCCTCCAAAAGGTAGTGTGAAAGAAAAAGAAAAAAACCTCTGTATCTCCCTCTCCTCTCTTAATGAAATTGCAAGGGGTTCATTGAAATTACGTCAAAACTGCAACGGTGTTCATTGAAATTGCGTCCAATCTGCAATTGAAAGGTTAGTCCATGAACTTCATTCGCTAGGGATTTATTTTCTGTTAACGGTTTTTTTTTTGGTCTGAATGAGTGTAAAATTTGAATTCTTTGTTGTGCTTTCTTCAATTTTTAACTGTTTGCATTTTTTGGGAATTTATGTTAAATTTTGGGTGTTAATGCAATGGTTTTGTTCGAATTTTGCGTTCAAATTCTTTTGTTCGATTTTTAAAATTTTCAATTATTTGCGAATTTATGTTGAATTTCTTGTGTTAATGCAGTGTTTTTATTTTTTTTTGTCTTAATGCAATGGTTTTCTGTGGTGTTAATGCATGTAAACTTGTATTTTTGATTTTTTTAAAAATAAAAATGGTAAATTATGGGCAGGTTATGGAAACAGTTGTTACTTTAAAAATTTGTCATGGTGGTGTGTTTAGGAGGGATAAAAAGGGTGTACTGTTGTATGTTGGGGGTGAAGGAAAAACATTTGAAGTTGACAGTGAGTCTTCAACACAACGCGTGGGGGTTCAGGTTTTCCTGTTGCCTAAGACGGTGTTGGATAAGATAGCTCAGTCATTTTCTATTATTTGACTTTATCCAGTACTCTAGCACGGGATATGTCCCTCTGGGCTGATGTGATCTCACGTTCGAAACGACGAGGCGGCCAATCCCTCCTACCTCAATCCTTACCTATCAGGTGGCATCTTAAAGAAGGAGATGGAATAGAGGAAGAAGACCCACTATAGCTCTTATGTATCTTCAAGAATTTTTTTTTTTAGCCTTTATTTCGGACATGGGAGTTAAACGGGGCAGCAGCTCTGTTAAATAGGAGGGAAGAAGAAGACCGTTGGAAAATATGGGGTAACCGGCTTTTTCAGGTCACCAAAGTACATAACCGGTAATGGGAGCAAAAACGTGAAACTGACATCATAGTTTGGATTATAGGATAATATATGATAGTTGGGATTAATATCGTAAGGGGTGCAATAGTTGGGATTATTTATATGAATTTTTCCTTTAAAATATATGGCTGAAGAAAATTTGATAATCCCAAAATATTGTGAATTGTGATGGGTTAATGTATCCTTGAACATTTTTTTCTTTCTATTATATGCTCAGTTGTTCAGCATTATTCTTTATAGAATTTTTGGTAATTTTTTTCTAATTATTATATTTTTTACTGTTATTTTTTTAATGTTATTGTAGGTTTATAGTTTGTGAATAGAAAATTTGGAATTCTGAATTTTTTGGTTGTGTTAAATTATTTATTTATCTTCAATCTAAATTTGAATGTTTTCAAAACCGAGTTGTTCGCGATAGTTTGAATGTTTGTAAACTAAACCACAATATATTTTCAGTATGATTTTGTGCATATTTTTTACTAATCACATACGTATGAACAAATAACACATATATTCTAAATTTATATAAAAAATAGTATAAATTTTTTTAAATAATTAATTAAATACAATTACATACGTAGAGAAGAAGATGGGTGACTGACTTGTGTGTGCTTTAGACTATTTGATAACAAATTACTTTTTGTATGCAAGAAGTTCTAGTTCAATCTTGAATCTAAGTCATATGCATGCAAAGAAAAACAATAACTATTAGACGTTGGTAACAAATTAATAAAATATAGTGATTAACACTAAGTTGTGAACAAAATTATATTTGAAAGATTGTCAATGTGACTAACCTTTAATTTCTTGTTTTTCAATTGTGGGTGTAATTCAATATATGGTATGCAAGATTTTTTTTTTATTATTTAGTAACAAAATAGGAATTTGAACTAAAACATCATAACTAGCATATTTAATAGGAAAAATTGCCAAGAATAAGCCAACCTTTGGGCGATCTTCCATAAATAATTCAACCTTTTGAAAATCCAGAATTAAGCTAACCTTGTTATCATTTAAGCCAAAAATAGGTCAAATGATTATTTAACATGTTAATTTCTATTTTTTTTATCACTATTTTACAATCATTCAACCTATTTTTTTGCTTTAAATGATAATAGTAACTTAAAACAACAGATAACCTATAGATTAAAAAATCGTTTAACATTTTTTTGGCTTAAATGATAACAAGGTTGGCTTATTTCTGGATTTTCAAAAGGTTGGCTTAATTGTGAAAGATCGGCCAAAGGTTAGCTTATTCTTGGCAATTTTTCCTATTTAATAAATAAATAAAAATACAGCTAGATGTGAAGCTTATGACTTGTCTTTTTGAGTCGATTTTGGAAAAAAAAAAAGTCTAAATGCAAGAAAATGAAGACTTTTTTTTAGCAAATTTAGAAAGTATAATGATTAACAATACATTATGAACAAAAAGTATTTGAATGATTATCATGGTGATAAACCTTTCTTAGTTTTCAACTTTTGGTGCAATCCATTTTTTGCATGTAAGAAAGAAAAAATTAGTTTTTTAGTTACAGATTAATAAATAAAACTAATATTAGTTAAATAAAGAACATACTACTAACCTTTTCAACTAATCTTAAAGTTAAGTTTGGATGCAAAGAAAAGAACACCAATGGATCCTCCAAGCATTATAGAAACACGTATTTTATTTTTTTGAATATTTAGAATTTTTCAGATCACCAATGCAGTGATATTCTTAGTGTAGTGTGACCTTTGATTGTACTGTAATTGATTTTTTTTATTCAATTACAATTATAGAGGATTATTTTTTGTTAGTCAATTGTTCGTTATGTACTTGATTGTTTTATTGTAATTTTCCCACCAGGCAAAAATCCTTGAAATATACGGCCTTTTTTTTTAGGTATGTTTTTAAAATTATAGAACCATTTTTGTTTAGTAAGTTTTTACCATTATAAAGCAGATATTTTCTTTGGTAAATTTTATTATTTACTATAACTATTAGACACCTTTTAAAGTGCATGATTCACACATTCTTTTTGCAAAATTCACCACATCTTTTTTTATGATGTAATATGCTAAGGGCATTATGGATATTTCGGGGGGTTGCTCCCCTTCCCTTATATTATCGATATTTTTAAAAAGAAATTAATGAGCTTTTGTTTAGTAATTAAGATCAAAGACCAAATTTGGTCCTTCATGAACATTAACAACAACAAGAGCAAAGGAACAAGTCAAAGGGAAACAGGGGGGCTACGGGGGGAGTTGGGCTGCACTTTGTAGCAGCGGTGGAGGAAGCCGGTAGCAGGATTAGCTCTGACGGTGGAATACGCAGGTAGCTGGGCGGCGGCCAGGTGGTGCTGCCGGAACATAATAGAACCTGATTTTAGGAAAAATATATTTGTAACAAATAATTCGAATGAATTGAATTACTTAGGATAAGCAAATGACTAGAACAAAGCCTCCACTTAGTCTAAATCACTTATATGAACAAAGAAATCAGAATCTCCACTATAATCTCACAAGTTCTATTTAAGAAACTTGTAGTTTTAACACTCCCAAGAATCTAATTCAAAACATAGATTAAACAACAGTTTAAACTAACAAAGAAAACTCATTTTCTATAGAAAAACTCAAGGTTTCATTCAAAAATACAATTTGGTTTTCTTATGAACCATTACAAGCCTTTGAAAGGCATATAAGCTAAATATCTTAAAAGAAGTAATAAAAAACTTAAAAGCTTGGTCCAATGATTCAGTTAAAAGATAAACAAATCAAAGTGAAACAAAATATCTCCTTTAGAAGCCTTAGAGCAATCCCCCCTTTCATCTACATGCATTTGTGATGATTTCCACATTTGAGTAGCTTAATCCACTTCAAAAGAAATTGTCCTCAATTTTAGTAGTTCATCATCTTCAAAGTTTTAGGACAGATTTCCATGAGTTACAACAACATGGATGGCCCATGAAATGTGTTAAATCCAGCGTATCTTGCTTGCTATAGGTAACTTCACCATTTTTATGAGGATAATTAGATAATCTATCCTTAATAATCCCCAGATCTTTTCAAAAAAAATCATCATCCTTTTTTTTAAAAAGAATTTGTATGTAAAGGACATCAAAAGGAAAGGATGACAAGCTAATAGGGTGTGGTTTAATAAAAAATCTTACCCAATGATTTAACTTTGGTTGTAAAATCTTGGTAAGTCTCAAAATTATCCACTCCAGTATGATGTTCATTTTGTGGGATTACATAAAAGGAATCAATTTCCATGTCTCCAATTTGAGCATCAATTCTTTCTTCATAAGATTTTGGTTCATCATTGACTTACTTTTCCCCTTTTATTTGAAGTTCATCCTTCAGTTCAGTTTCAGATTTATGGCAAAAAATTTGTTCCTCACTTTTGTTTTCCTCACCAATGGCACAAATATTTTGGACTTCAATTCCCTGTTTCTTTTGTTCAACTACTAAATCATTGTTACCTTTTTTTTAGTGAAGAAAGTTCATTCATCAAGGAATTAACCTTTAATGAAGCAAATTCCAACTTCAACAAAGCTTCAATGAGTACATCACACCCGATGTTGAACTAGGCTCTGGAATTGCTACTGAAAGTTTGGCTTCAAAAAATATGTAAATCAACTCTAAAATTCACGAAGATTTAGCAGATGATAGTTCTATATGTCCTTAATATGTGACAAAATTTTCACAAAAAAATTCAAAGCCAATTACTTGCAATTTTTCTTTCCTTTCCGATTGTTCAGATTTGCTTGGTTTTTGACAACTTAACAAAAACGTTTTCAAATCAGTAGCAAAACTTCACCAAATTTTATGAAATTTTAGATGTAAAAACTAGACAGAAAAATAACCAATTTAGAAAGAATAATCACCTGAAAAGATTTTGTAACGAAGAAGAAAAAAGCAAAACAATATGACCTTCGAATCTGTTTTAGTTTTTCTTCCCCCTTTTTTTTAACTCCAAGAACGTCTAAGTGCTAAGAAGACTTAGATGCGTTAGCTCTGATACCACTTGGAACATAATAGAACCTGATTTTAGGAACAAGATATTTGTAACAAGTAATTCGAATGAATTGAATTACTTAGGATAAGGAAATGACTAGAACAAAGCCTCCACTTAGTCTAAATCACTTATATGAGCAAATTATTAAATTTCCTTTTATAATCACTTAATTAATTCTTTAATTATTGTTTTGTAATAGTTAGTAATGCTACTATTAGTAGGAACTAGTTCCTTGTTATGGACTGATTTGGAGGAATTAAGAAAGCAGCTCAAGTTCGCTACTTTGAGAGGTGCTTGCTTGGGATTGCATTGCCAATGTAACTAGGCTATCCATGTGATGTGTTCTAGTTAGGTGATCAATTTTATTTTTGCTTCTTTGCGAGTGGATTAAGCTACTAGGTGATTTATTCCCATGACTCAAAAGTGGAAATCATCACAAATGCATGTGGAGCAAAGGGGCGACTGCTCTAAGGCTTCTAAAGGAGATATTTTGTTTTTGATTTGTTTATCTATCCTTTAAATGAATCATTGGACTGATCTTTAATGTTTTTTATTACTTCTTTTAAGATATTTAGCTTATATGCCTTTAAAAGGCATGTAATGGTTCATAAGAAAACTAGACTGTATTTTTGCATGAAACGTTGAGTTTTTCTATAGAAAATGAGTTTTCTTTGTTAGTTTAAAATGTTGTTTAATCTATGCTTTGAATTAGATTCTTGGGAGTGTGAAAATTTCAAGTTTCTTTAATCGAACTTGTGAGATTAGAGTGGAGATTATGGTTTCTTTGTTCATATAAGTGATTTAGACTAAGTGGAGGCTTTGTTCTAGTCATTTGCTTATCCTAAGTAATTCAATTCATTCGAATTACTTGTTACAAATATATTGTTCCTAATATCAGGTTCTATTATGTTCCAGCTGCAGGCGGTGGAAGCGGAGGAGGGAAGAGAAGGAGAGAGAAAGTGGGTAATTGTGTTTTGCAAATTGGATGGTAATTTGATGGGATTCTTAGCAATTGATTTAGGATTTTATTTGTGAATAAATTACATTGATTGCATACTTTATTTATAGATAGGTGAATTAGTTAATTAAATTAATCCAAAGCTTAAGCTCCATAGGTTATTAATGGAGTTTGAATGAGTGGAGGAGAAGGTTGTTGATGGTGTTTGGTTGGATGTGGTACAAGTGGAAGGGTTAAGATGAAAGAAGCTTGGAGCCCAATATTAGAGGTGATGGAGGTGGTGCTGTAAGATGATGATGATGGGATGATGTTGAAGATGAGGATGAAGATGTACTTTTCTTGTGGAAGGGTTTTATTTGGAAGGTGATGTTTATCTTGTGAGCTTGAATATTTAGGGAGTTATTTGATCCAAATAATTCTTCAACATATTTTCATAAAATAAGTTTCGCAAAAATAAATTTGTACATTAAAAAAAATAATAATAAAAGGAAGTATAATGTTTAGGAAAATAATTAACCATTGAATATAGTTTTTCGAGAGTAAAATAATATATAGGAAAAATATTTATTACTTTGAAAACAATTTATCATTAAAATTTTAAAAAGATTTAAGAAATTGTATTCAAAACACATTTTAGTTTTGATAAAATAAATATGACGCTATTAATAGAATAAATGGTAAATTAATTTAAAATTTTATTTTAAAATACATTTGTAAAATAACATATATTAATAAATAAGATTTTGAAAATTCGAGGTATTACGCTTGCTGATTAAATTAATTGATTTTAAATTTATTTAAGTTGAAAAAGTCAATTATTTAGTAAAGAAAAAATAATTTTTTTATAAAAAATCCGGTTTTTAAGGAGTAAAAACGTGGGTTTTGTTGGGTCAAAAATCAGTTTTTATACTCAACAAACATATCCCTTAATTCTAAAGTCACTATTAGCAAGTCTTAGAAAATAGGGAGTCAAAGAAGAGGTGGGCTTATTATACGTGAATGTAGTGGGTGTGAATGTCGGTTTTACTGACTTCATCTCCAAGCATCCCCTTGGCATATTTCTTCTTAAATAGCCATGCAATCATACATTTTACCACACACAACTTGAGGATTTTCAGAGTTAAGTTATTTTGAGTTTTGTGTCAAATGTTCCATATGCTAGAGTTTAATGTTTGTGTTGTATTTGAGAAAGAGAAGTGTGAGTATTGTAATAAGAAAGATTACAGAGAAGAAAGAAAATAGAGAATAGAGAAGAAAGAAAGAGAAAGAGAAAAGAGAAAAGGAAAAGAGAAGAGTGTAGGAACTTACGAGGTCTATAAAGAATCTAGGGTTGTATGAGTTTACAAGGCCTCTTTATAGAAGTGGAGTTTTCCTTACTTGGGCCAGGATGTTTTCTCGTTGAATTAATTCTCTAAGTACTCAGTTTTCTTTCATGTTCCTTTCTTTTTCTATTTTAAGCAAAAATTACACTACAAGTTCCACACAATAATCCACCCCTCTCTTGCCGTTTTCCTACTGGAATAACAATTGAAAATATCATAATTATTCAAGACTTAGTTGGTAGATATGGTAGGAAGGTAACTCCTCCTAGCTGCTTGATCAAAGTTGACATTAAGAAAGCTTATGATTCAGTGCATTGGGCTTTTCTGAAGGAGATGCTGATAGGGTTAAATTTTCCTTTTCACTTCCTTATTGTGGTGATGGCATTGTGTTACAAGTACCTCCTTTTTCTTGGCACTTAATGGTTGTGGGAATGAGTTTTTTCAAGGAAAAATATGTTTGAGGCAGGGAGATCCACTTTCTCCTCTCTTGCTTGTCCTATGTATGGAGTACATGTCCAGACTCTTAGTAAAAGTGGGAGACAACAGGGATTTTTTGTTTCATCATAGGTGGAAAAAACTCAGGTTGAATCATCTAGTGTTTGCTGATGATTTAATTCTTTTCAGTAGAGGGGACAAAAGATCAGTTCAACTGCTGAGATGTTTGGCAACTTTTGCTGATTCTTCTAGGCTTATTGCTAACTCTGGAAAGTCCAATATTTACTTCTGTAATATTCAAGAGTAGGTTAAGGAAGAGATTCTGGCATTTTCAGGATATAAGGAAGATCCTTCGCCTTTCAGATAGCTGGGTAAGACTATTTCTGCCAAGAAGCTTGCTAATCATGATTGCCAATGCCTTATTGATAAGGTAGTAAACAGAATTAGAAGATTAGGGAGCAAAACGGTGAGTTATGCAGAAAGAGTTCAGCTAGTTAATTATGTGCCTAAGAAGGTGTTGCAAGGAGTTATGGTTGTGTGTAGAAATTTTTTGTGGGATGGCAAAGCTGTTTACTCCAGACCTCCCCCTGTACCTTGGGATTTTGTGTGCAGAAGTAAGTAGGAAGGAGGGCTAGGCAACCATGATTGTGTGATTTGGAATCAAGCTGCAGCTGGGAAGCTAATATGGAATACTTCTCAAAAAAAAGACTCTCTTTGGCAAAAGTGGGTGGATCACATCTATCTCGAAGTTAGGGACTGGAAAAGATATAAGCCACCAGCTAATATTTCTTGGAGTTGGAGGCAAATTTGGAAAATTAAGGATATGATGAAAGCTGGATATTGTAGAAATAGATGGATGCAGGATCCAAGGGGTTATACAATTGCTAATGGGTATAAATCTTTGAAGCCATGTTATCCTGTAATACCCTGCATTTTTACTTCTTTTAAAAGTAACGATTTTTGTGATTTAAATAATAAAAACATTATTTATTCATTTACTTTCGATAACTAAATTTTGAAATAAAATATTTTTTAATGAATTATGGGCGCCAAGTTATTTTCAGAAAAAGAATTCTACTTTAAATTATTATTAATTCTATTTTCGTTTTCAATAATAAAAAAATTATCTATTTTTGAAATATGTTAATTTATTTAATAAATTTCTACCTACCGATTTATTTTTACTAATTAGCCTCAACATATAGATATATATAACTATTAATTAGTTTGAAAATCTTTGGGATGTAATACCCCTAAATTTTCGTGTTATGTTTATGTTTGTGTTAACTATTTTAATTTTTTTTTTTCTAAATTTATTTATTTACTTGTTTTAAGAAAATATAGATTTATATATTTTTACGACACACAATGAAAGTTGCGTGTTAAATGTATTTTTATTCTTATAGCGAATTTTATCGTTCAACGTTAAAATATACGTTATGTCAAGACAATATTTTTTATTTACATATAGTTATGTAAATATGGATATTTAGCATTGTCATTTAGGAAATTTATTTATATTTTGGGTTAAACTAATTGTTAAGCAAAAAAAAATAAAAAAATTAATTGGGATGGCATCCTAAGGGAGCTGGCCAACCCAAGCTTCAAAGGGGAAGTTTAAGTCTTTTGGAATGCTTACTAATAGATATGGATAATTACCATTATGGAGTAATTAACCTTAATAATTCAAAATTTAATTAATTTAAATTTAAAAAATAAATAAACTCTTCACCTCCTTATCCCCTCCCAACCGGCTGCATATAGGGGGGGTGGGGGTAGTGGATGGTTTCATTCCCCATTTTTAATTGTAATTTTATTTTATTTTATTTAAAGTTTTATGAAAAAGTGATTTTTTTAACAAATATTGTAATTTTATTTATATTTTTATGAATAAAAAAGTGTAAATCGAAGGAAGTATAAACTTATTGTCAATGTAAACTATGAATAGGTATTTATGTAAACTATGTAAACGCTAGCCAAATTTGCATTTATGACTTTAATAGGTATTTATAGGAAATTATGAATATCAAGTATATCACAGAATACGTAAACTTCTGGTCTATGCCTATGTCTATCTAAACATAATAGGCACCACCGTAGCCTATGTATGAATATCAAGTATGACTATGATTAATCTTGATTTTGGTTATAGGTTATATGAATATTTATATATAAGAGAATGAATATGTTTGTGTTTTTTTTTTGGATGTTTATTAGTTATTCTAACATATATATTTGTAGAGGTAAGGTTGATGGCTGTTTATGCGAAATCCCTATTCAGGTATGGGACTAAGCTGGTACGAACCACAGCTGGATTGTGACAAGTCGAATATGTGCTATGTGGGATGTACGAGTGGAAAAACGTAAAAATGCGGTTCAAAGTAAAAATGGGGACGGGGGTAACACGAGAGGATGATGACGCAGAAACCTCGAAACAGAGGGAAAACTACGGGTAGCTTTGAGTCTACCAATCCACTATATGAATACTTTTTGTGATTACAATGAATGCGGGAGTAAAATGCAACTTGAATGTGAATGAAACTCAGAGTATTTTTTCAGTATAGTGCGTAGGTTGATGATGAGTAATAGTAATCTGTGTTTTTATAATTGGTTTTTCTCTTATTTAACTAACTAATTTGCCAAACTAGTCGTTCCATTAAATTAGGAACAACCTCCTAATTTCTTGGGATGCATGAGACAAAATGGGGTGGACTTCTTCCCACGCCACGTCAGCACACGCCTATTCCTCATGCAAACTGGCCTTGACTTGTTCCTTCACTTTGAATTTAAACTTGCCTCGTCTTCTAGGTCCTTCTGCTACTAACCTGCAGTTCTGCTTCTCGGCTTGACTTGCTTTTCGGCTTTCCACCTGTATTCAGGTTAGGTACAATTGACTATAACAATTTTCCCCGAACTCGTTGGTTGGGAATCCCGTATGATGCAACCTGCGAGTTTTATTTAAGAACAGGCGATTTAAGCCAAAAATATTCACAATTTTACTAACCAGGTGACAAAAAATAATCAACCAACAATTTAGCTTTAAAACCGTCCAAAAATAATTAACCAAACTTGAAATAACTCAACATGATTCAAAAGAATTCAAATTAATTCAAAATTGAAACTTCCCTCTCCTCTCTAGTGGGACGCGTGGCAGCAATGAATGGAGGATGAATTTTGCATGCAATTAACTCCCCCAACCGTCATTTATTAAAGAGCCAACTTCAACAATCACTCTCCCCTATTCAAACTTAATTCCACATTCACACTCTTCACTCTTTCTCTACGAAGTTTCTCTCTGCTCAACGGTTCTCAGGCGTCTCCCATTTTCGTCCCTTCAGGTAACCACTGTCTTTCTTGCTTTTGCTTCTTCAGTTTCTTGACTCTAACTTGTTCAACATTTAGTAATTCCATTTTATCTTTCCTTTTGGTGAAGTATTCTTTGGGGAATTCTGATTTGCAATTGGGAATTTTAGGTCAATTGTTTCTTATTCAAACCTCTAATGCAAGATAATTCGAACTTTTGGGAAATGGGTAAAGTGAAAGAACACTATGCTAGTAAGGTTCAAGAAAGTGAATTAGATGAAATAAAAGAAATGGCTAACTTCCCCCCTGAAGCCGTTGTAACCGCTCCCCAACCCGACCATAAACCTGAGTTAGTCGATCTTGACACTTGTGTTTTCTACACCTATGCCTTCGATTTGGGTCACAAATTCCCCTTTTCCCCACTAACCCAAGCCGTGCTCACTAACTGGGATGTAAACCCAGGGCAATTAGGGTCGCAAGCGTGGAGAATTCTTGTGTTAGTCGAACACCTGACAGCTAATTGGGATGAAGCCTTCACGTATGACGACTTAATGTCGGTATATGGGGTGAAAAGGGCTCCGGACTTCACCTACTCGTTTAAGAAACGTGTAGGATGTGATTACTTGGTTGTAGACAAAGATGTCAATGATAGGAAATGGAAAGAATCCTACATTTTTGTCACCAAGTCGAGTTTGGGAGAAGCAGGGGATTGGCTTCGAGGTGGATGGAATTATGGAGGTATAACTAACATGTTTGTTTCGTCTGATTTTACCCAAGTGTATTAAACTTTATGCTTTCTTACTTGTTTTTGCATGTTGTAGATCTTGACATTCCCACTCCGGATTCTGAACCTACCAGGGAACGTGTCGCCAAATTCCTAAAGATTTCTCGAAGTCGGAGAACATTCTCTAGGGCTTACCCTCCCCCTTACTACAACCTACTCCCCGGCTCTTCTGCTTCCATGGGTATGTTCTAGTAACTTGATGGTTGTTTTTCTTTTTCTTGTTTACGTGTTACCTGGTACGCTGGATCTCACCTGGCCATTTTAACCTTCCAGCCCCTCGCAGCTTCTCGGGTTCTGAGGACGAAATTCTCAAGAGGGCCCAACGACTAAGGAGGAAGAGAGGTGCTGTAACGACCCGACTCGCTTAAATCGGCGCGGAAGAAACCGACGAGTGGAGTAGTTAGAAACTACAACTCAAATTACTTAAGAATTAAAAACTAATTCCTCAATTATTATTATTAAACCATAAGAGTACAAATACCCACAAGTTTGTACATAACTAGTCCAAAAGTCAAACTAGAAATACAAAAAATACGAGTAACTCCAACCACACGTCAGAGTCTAAAAATAACGTATGAAAGTCCATACAATAGTCTAATACTATCTAAAAATAACAGTAATAGAAAATACAACCAACAATAGCAATAAACGTCGCTCGCCCAACCCAAAGCTAAGCAAGAGTATCATCATCAGAAATACCTGAAAAATATACAACAGTCCACCATCAGTGGCGAGTAACATAACTGACTCACCCTAATGGGAATACACATGCACATAGCATAAATCAAATAGACAACATCAAGTCAATACAACAAAGTGCAAGATCAACCCAAACGTGAACTCGACTCAAACCAACCTAATCAACTATCTTTGGCGCAATTAATCATATTCTAGACCGGACTGTGCTCGTACGAGCGCATCTTACGCATTCGAACTTTCTACTATGCTCGGATTTGAGAATCTTACTCCCAAACCCCATGAAACCAATCTTACTGGAAATCCATGTCCCGTGAAACCAATCTTACTGGAAATTCACAAAGATCACATAGTATGACTCCAACTATCCCAATACCGCGGATGGAATAGGGGCAACGTCTTAACCCAAATACAATGAATCTTACTCAAAGTATCAGGCGTCTAAAAATGAAATCAAGCTAATCTTTAATTAAATCTTTTAATCATCTTAATCATATTATTCATTTAATTATCTCAACTTAACTAAATCAAGTTCAAGAATTCGCCTCTAGCCTTGATTCTTGAAGATAACTAGTTAAAACATCGAAGTTATTCTCAAGAACTGCCTCTAGCCTTAATCTTGAGTCTAACCAATCATAATCCAACATTCTTTACTCATTCTTTAATCATATTAGACACTTTCTTTAACTTTCTTTATCATTTAAACCATTCTCTTTAACTTTCAAGATTCATCCAAGAACTCATAAAGAATTTAAAGAACTCATAAAGAACTCATAAAAAACTCATTCAAGATTCAAGATCTTCAATCAAGAACTCAATCAAGATTCAAGAACTCAATCAAGAACTCATCCAAACCTAAATCATCACACGCATAACCACATGAATCACACGAAAATTCCACTTCAACTTATCCAAAATTCATCAAACTTTAACATAATTATCATGATCATATTACAACATATATTCAATCATAAAATCATGAAAAATCATCATCAAAACACCATATAAACACACCAAAATCAGATTATAAAATCATACATAAAATCATGGATATTCATCAACAATCAACCCAAACATGCATTTAATTCATACTATAAACATAGTATACCAAAAAGGTTGAGAGAGTATGTTACCTTATTGAAGATTACACACAAATTCAACACAAATATGCAACCCGAAACTAGACACACACACGGGCACACACACGGCACAAGCACGAACAACACGGCACACTTGCACGGATTGCACCCACATGAGCACACACACAGCCTGCTGCACACGGCACCACCACGAGCACCTCTGCCCAGTCAGCACGGCCACCACTGCTGCCCCACTGCACGGCTGCACCTGCACGGCACCACCACACTGCACACACGGCCTGCACGGCTTCACCACACGGCTGCCACCACACGAACCCCACCCTTGCACGGTCTTCAACACGGCACACCACCACGAACCCACACACGAACACGATCAAACCAAACCCGAACCAACGATCTTGATTGAAATAATTGGGTTTAGATTGTGTTTGGACACTTAAAGATCAATGAACTTTGAATCTTTAAGTTTTGGGCTAAGAAAAATGATGAACAATTGATGGCTTCAGTTGCTCACAAATGGCGTGAGGCAAGGAGGAAGTGGAGGGAGTTTTGGTGATTGAACTTTGATGGCAAGTGCATTAGATGGCAAATGAGCAAAATGAGGTTTAAGCCTTACTAACTCACCTATATATAGAGTTAGTTAAGGTGTGAACACAAGGCAAGTGGCAAGCCTTGCCATGCCACTAGGAAAACCGGCCAACAAGGGAAAATGGGCCTAAAATGGGCTCTCGTGATCAATTGGGCCAATTTGCGAAAACCGCATAATTAATCATGCATAAATCAATTTAGCCCAAAATATTAAATAACTAATTAGAAAATTAAATAAAAATTCTAATTAATTAAATAATAAATAACATAAATAATAAAAACTGAAAAATAAATATTTCGAATTAAATCGAAATTGTTCACATAAAATAAAATAAATAGTTCAAAATAAATTTGAACTAACACATAAATACACATAATTATCGGCAAAAATACTAATAAAATCTGGGTCATTACAGGTGGGGCCACCACTTCGAGCACTGACACGACCCCTGTAGTTGGTTCTAGCTCGGGTGCTGAGACTCCGACCAAGAAAGCAAAGTCTGACGATGTTGTAGTGATTGATCACCCCCTCCTCCTGTTCCTCACGTTCCCAAGCCTCAGGATTCCGGGTTCCCTGGTATCCCATCCGACTTCCTCTCTCATCATGGAGTAGACCACGGGATTATGCCCGCAGCCTCCCAGCTTCTGTTTTCCTCTACTAGGAAGAGGTTGGACCCCTGTGACACGGAGGTCCTTCTTGCCCGGACCGTGGGACACCTCCTCCAGGTATGCGTCATTTTCTCCCGTAAACTGAGTTCTCTTTCTTTTGATGTTTATTTCAGTTTTCTAACGTTATAGCCTTTCAGTCTTGTGCTTGACTATTTGTTCTGTTAGGGTCTGCAAAATAAGTTGGTCGTCATCGAGCATTTAAAGAGCCTTACTGACGCTCAGGTCAGGGATAACATGCGTATAAACGAGCTCCAGAGTGTTGTCAGCAAAGCTGAGGAGGAGAAGAAGGCGGAGCTGGAAAAACAGAAGGAGGAACTTACCAGAGCAGCTGAGGAGCGGGAAAAAGAGCTGAAAAAGGAGCTTGCTGAGGAGCAGAGGTTAAAGGAGGAAATTTTGGAAGAGAGAAAAGATGTAGAAGCCGAGGTCACGATGTTTGTGAGGGCCCAGGTTTCTCATCTAGAAGCTGCCCGAGGCCCATTTTAGGGGGTACAAGGATTCATACCTCCAGATAGGCTCGATGTCCGATTTGGGGCCATCTCCTTCAATTGTTACTGAGGCTGACATTGGGGATGGGTCGAGCAGGAAGGAGGATGAAAAGGTGGGGGACACTGCTGATGCCTAGCTTTGTTTAATAGGTTTGTAGTAGTCTAAACAATTGTTTTTGTTGTTTGTATTAAACAATCTAACTTCTAACTGTGCTTTTACCGTTGGCCAAGGGTTCAACGTGTTTTGACACGTACCTGACAATATGTGACTGTTTACTTTGGTTGTATGTTAACTGTAACTCGTGTTTACTTTAGATCCCTGCTGTTGTTATCTGCTTTTACAGCTTTCTTTTGACATTGTGTATATGCCTTTGTTGTTTCTTGCGTGTATCTGCATCCAAAAACATGTTAGGGGCGACCGTTGGTGTTTCCACTAACGGCCCTCCGATGCCTAAGTCAGTAATGATTCTCGAAAAAAAAGAATTTTCAAATGACATATGAAGTCCATAAGTTACCTCGAGGGCTAAACATAACCTGATACTCCGCGTACCTGGTAATATTGTAAGTTGTTAACCCGAGTACCTGGGGAGCGGATAATCATATATATGCAATTTTTGTTTGTGTACTTCTACAACATAACACTGGTTAGGAACGACCGTTGGTGTTGCCACCAACGGCCCTCCGATGCTTAAGTCAGTATGTGATTTTTTAAAAAGAAATTTAGGAATTTATTTTATATGACTGATGTACCTGATTAGCTAGGGATAGTTGCCCCCTGCAGTGTACTTTTAGAAATGATACTTCTTCAAGTGTACTGCATTCCAGCTCCTAAGGATTTGCTTACATTGTGAGTCTACTAGGCGATACGCCCCTTTTCCAACTACCTTTTCTATTTGATACGGTCCTTCCCAGGTTGCCCCCAGCTTTCCTGCATTTCTTTCTTGTGTGGTTTGAAATACCTTCTTGAGGACCCAATCTCCAGTTTGGAACATCTTTGCTTTCACATTCTTGTTGAAGCTTCTCAACACAATGCTTTGGTATGTTGCGTTCTTTATCATTGCATTTTCTCGTAAGTCTTCTATGGTATCCAAATCGCATGTTATTTGTTCTACATTCTGCTCTGGTGTGAGTAACTCATATCTTGCTGTGGGAGTTACCACTTCTGCTGGCAATACAGCTTCACAACCGTATACTAGAGAAAATGGCGTCTGGCCTATAGCAGTTCTAGGTGTAGTCCTGTTGGCCCATAGTATCCTCGGTAGTTCTTTTACCCACCTTCCTTTTTTTGCTTCCAACCTTTTCTTGATGCCATTGATGATGACTTTGTTACTTGACTCTACTTGCCCGTTTGCCTAGGGATACCTTGGTGTTGACGTATGAAGGTCTATGTTCCATTCTTTACAGAAGTCTCTCGTCTTGTCGCTGATGAACTGAGATCCATTGTCGCATATGATTTCTGATGGAATTTCGAACCTGCATATGATGTTATTCCATAAAAACGATATAACTTCCTTATCTCTTACCTGAGAGTAAGCTGCAGCTTCTATCCACTTAGAGAAGTAATCTGTTACTGCGAGCATGTATGTTTTCTGACCTGGTGCTTCTGGTAACTTCCCTACTATATCCATTCCCCACCTCATGAAGGGCCATGGTGTGAGGATTGGATTTAGTTGTTGGGTTGGTTGGTGCGACAAACCTGCATGCTTTTGGCATTTATCACATTTAGATGCATACCTGTGGGCGTCTTTTTTTACAGTTGGCCAGTAGTACCCGTATGTTAGGATTCTGTTGGCTAATGATCTTCCCGCTATATGAGATCCACATTGACCGTCGTAAAACTCTGATAGGATGGTCGGCCATTCGGCTTCCGATAAACATCTCTGCATAATTCCTTTAGATAATCTCTTAAATAAGACGCCTTCTCGTACTTCGTAGCTTGCTGCTTTTGTTTTTACTTTCCTAGCCTCCATTTTGTCTTGTGGTACTGTTTGGTTTTGTTAGTAGTCGAGGATTTCTTGGAACCAGGGTGTACTATGGGAAGTAAAATTTAAGAGAAGATTGTCTTGTTCGGGTTTGGTTATAGCTAGGCTTGATAAGTGTATTAAAGGTATGTTGTCAAAGTTGCAGCTCTTGAGTGCTGATCCTAGGTTAGCAAGTGCATCTGCTTGTCTGTTCTGCTCCCTAGGTACCTGGGTAATGGTGAATGGTTGAAACTTCTCTGCTTTCTGCTTGGCTATTGCTAGATAGGCGATCATCTTTGAATCTTTAGTTGCGAATTCTCCACGAATTTGACTTACTATTAGTAAATTGTCGCTGTAGACGTTCAACCATGTTGCTCCTAAATCTTTGGCTAGTGTCATTCCTGCAACCAAAGCTTCATTCTCTGCTTCGTTGTTAGTTGCGGAGAAGTCGCAGGTTATGGATTGCACTATCATCTCCCCTTGTGGCGATTTTAGTACAACCCCTAACCCTGCTCCTCTGAAATTGGATGAACCATCCACGTATAGAATCCATATTTGAGGACCAGATAACTGGTTTAGTTGCAACATTTCGCTGTCTGCTTTAGGCTCCAAGGTTGCGCTGAAATCTGCAACAAAATCTTCTAGTACTTGCGATTTTATGGCTGATCTCGGCTGGTACCCGATGTCTAAACTGCTTAGTGTGATGGCCCATTTACCCATTCTTCCAGACAGTTCAGGTTTTTTCAAAATTGCTTTTATCGGGTAATTGGTCATTACTACTACAGTATGAGACTCGAAATAATGCCTCAGCTTCTTGGATGTTGTAACCAGGGCTAAGACCAGTTTTTCTAAAGAACAGTACCTGGTTTCAACATCCAAGAGTGTTTTGCTTACGTAATAAATAGGGAGTTGCTGGTTCTCAGCTTCTCTGGTTAACACTGTGCTTACTGCTTGCTCACTAACTGAAAGGTATAGCTGCAATGTTTCCCCCGGGTTCGGTTTGGATAGCAGAGGAGGCGATGCCAGGTAATGTTTAAGTTCCTGGAGTGCTTTTTCGTGCTCCTCTGTCCATTCAAACCCTTTATTTTTTCGTAAAACGTTATAAAACAAATGACATTTATCTGAAGATTTGGATATAAATCCATTTAATGCAGCTACCCTACTAGTTAGTTTTTGTACCTCTTTTAAGTTAGCAGGTGATCTGATGTTTACGATAGCTCTTACCTAGTCGGGGCAGGCTTCGATGCCCCGCTGCGTGACTATGTACCCGAGGAACTTCCCGGCTGCGACTCCGAAGGAGCATTTTGTGGGATTTAGCTTCATGTTGTGTTTCCTGAGTATTCCAAAGGTCTTGGTTAAATGCTGGATGTGGTCTTTGGCTTTCTTTGATTTTACTAACATGGCGTCGATGTAAACCTCCATTATATCTCCTAGTTGGTTCTCGAACATCTTGTTCACCAATCTCTGGTAAGTTGCACCTCCATTCTTTAAACCAAATGGCATTACTTTGTAAATATATACCTTTGTCAGTGACGAAAGCTGTTTTCTCCTGGTCTTCTGCATGCATCAATATTTGATTGTAACCCGAGTATGCGTCCAACAATGTGAGCATCTCATGTCCGGCTGTCGCGTCCACCATCGAACCAATGTGGGGCAGAGGAAATGGATCTTTTGGACACGCCTTGTTTAAATCTGTAAAATCAATACAAACTCTCCACTTGCAATTCTTCTTCCCCACAACGACCACATTGGCCAACCATTCTGGATACTTTACTTCCCTGATTTTTCCTGCTTCCAAAAGTTTAGCTACTTCTTCATTTATGATTTTGTTCCTTTCTGGTGCGAATTTCCTCCTTTTCTGCTTCACTGGTTTCATACTTGGGTCTACGTTCAGCTTGTGACTAATAATTTCAGGGCTGATTCCGACCATATCTTCGTGTGACCAAGCAAAGCAATCTGGATTCTGCTTCAGAAAATGGATTATGGCTTCTTTCTGGGGCATGGTGTGGGTGGCTCCAATTAGAACTTTGCGCTCTAGTTGCGAGGGGTCTAGCTCCACTTCGTCTAATAGCATCTCTTCTGGTGTGATTGGGGCCGGACTCTGCTGCAATTGCTATGCTAACAGCTTCTTTAGTTTCAGGCTGCTACTGTAACATTCCCTGGCTTCTTTCCTTTCAACTTTGATTTCTTGGATCCCCCATGGTGTTGGGAATTTCACTACCTGGTGGAAAGTTGACGGCACCGCTTTCATCTTGTGTATCCATGGTGTACCGAGTATGATGTTATAAGCTGACGGGCAATCCACTACGTTGAAGATGTTTGACGTGTTTATTCCTCCTGCCCAGGTATGCAGTGTTACTTCGCCAATTGTTTGCTTTATTTCTCCGCTGAATCTTACAAGGGTCTTGGTATTCTTCACCACAGCTTCTCCTAACCCCATGGCTTCCAATGCGTCCATGAAGATGATGTTTTTCGTGCTTCCTCCATCCACTAGGACTCGTTTGGTTAAGAAGTTGCTGACATGTAGGGAGATTATCAAACAGTCATGATGCTCTGTTGTTTCCAGGTTCTCTGCTTCGAAGCTGACCGGCATCTCTAGTAACTTTTTCTCTGCTTCGTGTAGTGGTCTTCTGCTTACGCTCGACACTGACCCGGTTTCTCTGGCTACGCTTTTAGTTGCAGAATATGTTAGTCTACATATATCAGAACCTCCTATTATGGAATTGATTACCTTTCCGGATGGCGGTGGTGGTGGTGGTTAATTACTGCTTCTTTCGCCTACGTCAGGTGGTCTAGATGTCCCTTATTGTACAACCAAGCTACCTCTTTTTTCAGCTAGAAGAATTCCCTAGTCACGTGTCCATGATCTTGGTGATAGCTGCACCATTTTGATTTGTCTTTTTCTGAGTCTGGTCTGTTACCTTTCTTGGGCCACCTCACCTTCTCGCCTAATCGCCTTAGGGCTTCCACTATACCTTCTACGTCTGTATTGAACTGGTATGAGGATACGCTGGGTAATCCACATGTTTTCTGGTTGAGCTCGGGTTACCTGCAGCAGAAAAAATAGAGTAGTCAGTTGTTGATTGATCCGGAGTAGCAGAGTTTACCTGATCTTGTTCCCTTTTGGGATAAGGCTGATGTCTCCAGGTTCTGCATTGCTGCTTCCTAGGTTCTGGTCCTCCGACTCGTGATGTTTCATCTTCTTCGAAGCGGATCTCTGCCATGGCTTTTCGCCTTACGTCCTCGAAATTCGTAGCTGGGTACCTGGTCAGTTCCTGGTACAACTTGGAAGTAGGAGGAAGTCCTCTTCTGAAAGCCTCTACACAGGTTCGAGCATCAATATCTGGTATCTTGATCATTTCCTTGTTGAAACGGTCTAGGTAGTCTCGGGTTGATTCTCCTTGGCGTTGGGCAAAGCGGTATAGGTCACTGGAGTGTTTCTCGAGTGCTCTGCTACTGGAGAATTGGTTGGCAGAATTTGGTAGCTAAGGTGGTGAAGTCGGGGACAGATCCTGCTTTCAGGTTAATAAGCCATTGCAAGGTGGGTCCATTTAGGGTGCCTCCAAAGGTTTTGTAGAGGGTTGCGTCTAGTTTATTGGCGGGTATTGGGAGGTACATCATTTTTTGGCGATAATGGTTCACGTGGTTCAGGGGGTCTGTGGTTCCATCATAAAGGTCGTTCCAAGAGGGTATATTGATCTTCTTTGGAGGTATAGTTTCCACTATCTCGAACGCGTCGTGTTCGTGAGAACCAGAAGACCTGGACATCATTTTCTTCATCTCTTTGTTGTACTACTTTTTTATGTTGGTTATGAATTTCTTCTTGTTTTTGGGAATGTTGCTTTTCACGGATTCTAGTTCCTTTTGCAGGGAAGCTACGGTTTCGTCTTTGGCTTTGGTTGCTTCAATGACCACTCTCAGTTGTTCCTGGATTTCTTTCAAAGCTTGGGACATTGCTTCAATCTTCTTTGCATTTGCTCCTTGGCTTGATGTCTCGGGCCATAATCTGTGCTTAGACAAAAGAAAAAATGAAAAATAATATGCGTATTTTTGGGCTTTTTGTGGGCGCCAAATTGTTTATTTTTTTGGTTTTTTCGAGTGAACAATCAAGCTATGGCCCCACGGTGGGCGCCAAATTGTTTATGCGAAATCCCTATTCAGGTATGGGACTAAGCTGGTACGAACCACAGCTGGATTGTGACAAGTCGAATATGTGCTATGTGGGATGTACGAGTGGAAAAACGTAAAAATGCGGTTCAAAGTAAAAATGGGGAAGGGGGTAACACGAGAGGATGATGACGCAGAAACCTCGAAACAGAGGGAAAACTGCGGGTAGCTTTGAGTCTACCAATCCACTATATGAATACTTTTTGTGATTAAAATGACAGCGAGGGTAAAATGCAACTTGAATGTGAATGAAACTCAGAGTATTTTTTCAGTACAGTGTGTAGGTTGATGATGAGTAATAGTAATCTGTGTTTTTACAATTGGTTTTTCTCTTATTTAACTAACTAATTTGCCAAACAAGCCGTTCCATTAAATTAGGAACAACCTCCTAATTTCTTTGGATGCGTGAGACCAAATGGCGTGGACTTCTTCACGCCACGTCAGCACACGCCTATTCCTCATGCAAACTGGCCTTGACTTGTTCCTTCACTTTGAATTTAAACTTGCCTCGTCTTCTAGGTGCTTCTGATGCTAACCTGCACTTCTGCTTCTCGACTTGACTTGCTTTTCGGCTTTCCCCCTGTACTCAGGTTAGGTAAAATTGACCATAACAATGGCTCGATCAGATCGAAAATGGATGTATGAGAGATGTCATGGTCGAAAACTAAGGATTGAGTTTGTTGTTGGAGTAAGAGAATTTGTTGAATTTGCTAAAGAACACACAAATTTGGGTGACTCTTTAGAATAAGATGTCCTTGTTCTAAATACAAAAATAAAAAATATCTACATGTTGAGAATGTCAAACAACACCAATATAAGAAAGGATTTGGTAATGACTATTGAAGTGGCTGACCGATTAGTGAGTTACTTGTCGATGCTTCGATTCATTTATATCATATTGACTATCTTTTACCTATGCATAATGTGATTACTAATTTTCTTTACTAATTATATGTTTCGGTAGGTTGCTGAGAAGAATGGAGTACTACCACTTGCGGCTGATGTGTACGAGAAAACTCATGGGTTTGAAATGTCAGATGGAGAGAAAATGTTGCTTGGTGATAACCCGGAGAAGACAATGGTTAGTACGAGAAAACTCATTGACTTGTGATTGTCTTGCCTTTCATTAATGAGTGTTAATTTGAATTGGAAATAATAAGTGTTGATCTATTATTGAAATTGAGGAGTGTTATTTGTTTTGATTTGGATGTCAAACATGGTTCTGCACCTATGCTTAGCTACATGTCATGATTGCTAGTAATGCAAAGTTAAGTGCGTTCGGTGGTTTCGGAGGGCTGTCGGCTGTTGAAGGCTGCTGTGAGGGCATCAGAGTGCTGCTGGCTGGCAGAGCAACCACTCCTACTTGTTGCCTGGCGTCTGGCTGGGCTGGCTGGGCAGGGCAGCTTCTGGCTAGCGCTTGGGCAGTGGCTAGGCAGTACTGCTGCTGCCTCGGTTACGGTGGCTGGTCGCCCAATCTCAGCTGTTGTGTGTTGGGTGACCGGACTCCAACACCCACTATTGTTTTGACATAGGCAAGGGAATTATTCGATTCTAAAATGAAGATATGTCATTTCTTAATGAAAATAACATATTACAACAAGCTACTATTGTTTTGATGCTTTCTTTTTTTGTTTGGATATTATTGCAAGTTCAGATACATATTTGCTAAATTTTATTAGTTATTTATAGGCTGCATACAGGAAGAAACTTGCTGAGTATAATTAATGACAAAAGAGTCATAAAAGCACCCGATGAAGTTTTTTTGGAAATTGTTGGTGGCCACAAAAAAAGAAAGGTCTACGGTTTAGGGAATGCATCATCAATGTTTTACGAGGTTGGTAGTTCATCACAGACCAAACAATCAACCCATGCCGTTTCCATTATCTCACAACTAACCTCTCAACTTGAAGAATGCAAAAAAAATGGTGGAAGAAAGCAAAAAAACAGCTGAGGAGAGCAAGATTGTAGCAGAAAATAGCCTAAAAGCTGCACAATCACAACAAGAAGAGTATGAGAAAGAGAAGGGTGAATGGAAGAAGGAGAAAGAAGAGCTTGTATCAAGTTTTAATAACGTGAAGAATGTGACGAATGAGGTGATGCAACTAATATTGAAGCCCAAAAATTTCAATCCTCGTAATCCATCAAAGGGTGGTGGTGGAAACGTCTAATTGGAAAGGTTCAACGCTCAAGTAATTAAAAGGTATATAACTTTTTGTGCTAACAAACTTAAAACACTAATATGGTTTGATTTTTTTTAAAAATCTCTTGATATAATAACTCTATGGGTTGTTTTTGTATCCCCAGGCTATTAAATTTGGGTCTTATTTTGTATATGCCTTGTGGGCCCCTTAATTGTTAGGGATTGATATTTATATATATGTGTTTGTGTTTCAAATCACATAGAGCTCAAATTGTAATTGAAGAACAACTAATTAAGTTAGTTATGGTCTGAGTGCTCATTTTGTATAGATGCAGTAGTTTTGATTGTGGTTCGTATCATTAGGATACGATGAGCAGGGATTTATGAGCTCTATTGTATTAGCACTAATTTATATGCTCGTTTTTTATCAATCAATTGTAGGTTTTATTATTATATAATGTGAAGGTGTAATGTATTTATTTATGATATTGAGCAATGAATTGAAAATGTATTGCATTATTCTCCTATAAATGTAGTTGCGAATTTCCAACAGGAAAGTTAGTTTTTTTTGTTCTCAGAGATTTCCTTTCAGGTCAATGCTTCCTCTCCGGTCGAGCTCGTACTGCTCGCGGGCTTCGGGAGGAAATTTGGCCTAGTTTTATTTTATTATTTCACTCGCAACCACCAATTCGGTCTCGAAAACGAAACATTAGTTGCTAAATTTGCAACCACCAATTCGGTCTCGAAAATGAAACATTAGTTGCTAAATTTGCAACCACCAATTCGGTCTCAAAAATGAAAAATTAGTTGCTAAATTTGTAACCAGCAATTCGGTCTCAAAAATGAAAAATTAGTTGCTAAATTTGCAACCACCAAAATCGGTCTCAAAAATTAAAAATTAGTTGCTAAATTTGCAACCATCCAATCGGTCTCAAAAACGATAAATTAGTTGTTAAATTTACGACCACCAAATCGGTCTCAAAAATGCAAATTTAGTCGCTAAAATTGCGAATACCATGTCAGTCTCTAAAATAATTAGATAGTCGCTAAACTGCAACCACCAAATCGGTCTCAAAAATTAAAAAAAATAGTCGCTATTTTTTTGGTCGCAAAGTAGTCGCAAAGTAGTCGCTAATATTGCGACTACCAACATTTCAGTCGCAATTATGAATCTGCGACCATGTTTTTGCGACTAACACAATTTTGGTCTCCGTCGATCGCAAAATCGTTTTAGCGACCGCATTTTGCTATTTTTCGGTCGCAAAGTTCGGTCGCTGAAAGTCTAATTTCTTGTAGTGTTGATAAAAAAAAAAAAAACACTCTCTAGTTTTTTTGGGGTTCAAAGGTGATTTCAGTGTTTTTCAAAGCAATTTTCAAGCGATTTCTCATGTTTGAATCATACTTTTTCAAGGTAACTAACGTTGTTTCCAACCTAGACATCATATAGTTTAGGATTATATATTAGGGTTACAATCAAGTATAAAATGGATTAAAACAAACTAGGATGAATTTGTTTAACTTTTGCCTATTTTTCCAATTTGAGCATGTAATTGTGTGAATTTATTTTTCTGATTTTCGTGTGATATGTACTATTGTCCAGAATGTTATTCTTGCTTATTTTGATGTGAAATTTCATGATTTATTATTATTGGTATTTTGTGCATGATTTTATTAATTATGAAAATTATTTTGAGAATTTTGGTACATCTTATTTCATGAAATTTACGTGTGATATGAGTGACTATATAATCTGGTTTTTCGTGTTTCTAGGATTAAAACATTGGGTTATGATTTATGTTGGTAATTTATTCAACGATTGGTTGTAAAATTATCTTTATGAATTGTTTGGCGAATTTCTCTTTAGTCCAATTCTTAGGCGAAATGCTGCCCAAATTTTTAGTGATATCATGTTATATTTTTATCCTTAATGTATATTCTGGTTTTATTGGTTAATTTCGTGATTTTTAAGTTTAATCATGTTTAGTTATCGAATTATTAAATTTTGGGTTTATTGAATTAATTGGGTAGCTTATGATGATTTCTGTGAAATATTTTCTGAAGTTTGTTAGCTGTTGGCCGTGTGATATAATTGGGTGTTTAGCATGATTTTAATTTTTTTAGGCTTGTATTATGCTAGGTTATGATCTTGGTGAGTTATAGAATTAATTGTGTAAATGTAATTATTTTTTAGCATGTTTTGGTGGTTGTTTTTGTTGTTGTAATAATCTGGACAACAACTTTGGAAGATCTAAAAACGATGTATTATTGATGTATTTTGACCCTTCATTATGTTTTCAATGGTTGCTAATCGATGGGAATTGTTTGGGTGCAAGTTTGGTTGGAATTGGTATCTTTTTACGATGAGTTTGTCTAAGTTACTTGTTGCTTATTTTGAGTGTATAAATCATTAAAATATTATTTTGGAATTTAATTTGATTAAGTACAGTGTTGGGCAAAAATTATTCTTAAAATCTGTAAGCGTTGGGGACATGTTAGTTGTGGGTAAATAATGGAAGTTGTAATTTCGGATTTTATCGGTACATAAAGTAGGAAATGGAATGAGTAAATAAGAACGATATATTTTATCGTACATGTGTCTAGGAAGTTATTTTTAATTGTTAGTTGGAGCCATTGGGTTGCGGAATTCAATGGTTAGATCCGTTATGTTCCTTGGACTGCGGAATCCAAGAACAATATTTATTTACGAGGGTTAATTGTTGTCGTCTGGGTGTTATTGTAACAGCCCCATAAATTCGGACATTTTCCTTCCTTTATAAAACTTAAATTTTACCAAAAACCTTAGCCCGAATTTCTAGAGTTGCTACTCATACGCCCACTTCTGATAAGAAATGGGTATACGAATAAGTAAAAGCAGGATCGTTATGTTTTCAAATTCCAAAGCGGATTTTATTCATAATACCAAAGCCGTACAATGTTTAAATCCAAAACATTAAAAGTTAAAATAACCCATTAGAAGCTGCTATGCTAAAGCATAAAGCCTATGATCAAATGGTTTAGCTAATTCCAAGAAGGATTCCTCATCAGCCTCAAACAAGTAAGCCATCGCTACTACTCACCTGCATAAAACCCCGAAGGAAAACAACAAACAAACAATAACACAAAAATCAGAAAAACTCAGTATGATCGACTCTACCCCGTAAAACGGGTTTTAGTTTTGAAAAAAGTTGACACAAAAGAAACATCAAGCATTAACTGAACCATATAATTATCCAATTCACAAATTTTAGAGCAATTATTATTCAAGATTGTTAATTGGGAAAGTGAATGCGATAGGGCCTCTTTCATCCCGTCTCGGACTTTTCGACCTGGACTGCAGCTTGTCGACAGAGTGTCCCAGGTGTATACACCCCTCACGGAACTAATGCGTATCCGCAAGTGCGGGGAAAAAATTTAAGGAGGAGGACGAAAGCATATTATAACAATTAAAATGATTCAACCACTATTCAGCGCATATCAGACCTATTGCGTGTCCGCCACAACAATAGGCCCACAATGGGTATTCCCCAATGAGACACCGTTCATCACCCTAATAGGTCATCACCGTTCGGGCTACTTTCCCTTTGAAGATTGTTTCACTTTAAGTTTGGGTTCATTTGGTTTTGAAAATCATTTGAGTGAGAACAACATACTCAAAATAAATCAATGATCCCAAAATTCCGCACTTTAAGAATTCTCCACGAGTAATCAACCATCAGGCAAACTTGCCAATCCAATTCAACAACTCAATAACTCATAGTTCATTCATAGACACCACTTATGCTTCTAAGTCAAAGCAAGTACAAATATTCACCAATCCATAACCAAATTCCATGATGTAAATACTCATCAAACAGCGACAATCAAAGAATTGCTAAAGAGCGTCAAAACTTTTCGAAAGCATATGCATAGAAGAAAATTTCGAAAATAATATACTTATGATCATACTTTTCGAAAATACATATGTATATATATACCAAATAATTTTCGAAAATAGTAAAATAAGATTACATGTTTCTGACTTTGTTTAACCATTCATCGGTCAATTCTTCTCTTGGATTTCATCAAAAAAAATTGGTTCCAAGGTGAGTGCATTTAGTTGGACTTCTACTTGTCCACACGCAACAACTTTCAAGTGAAGCTTCTGAAATTCATTGCAAAGCTCTTTCGTCATCAACATGACGCATAGTGAATGGCTTGCCTTCCGACTTAATGCGTCGGCTACTTTGTTCGCCTTTCCCTCGTGATACGCAATAATCTCCAAATCGTAATCCTTTATAAGCTCCAACCATCTTCTCTGTCGCATATTCAGGTCCTTCTGAGTGAATATGTACTTCAAACTCTTGTGGTCGGTGTAGATCTTACATCTTACACAGTAAAGGTAATGCCTCCAAATCTTTAGAGCGAAAACTACTGCTCCTAATTCCAAATCATGGGTTGAATAATTCTGTTCATACTGCTTCAGTTGTGTGAAGCATATGCTATCATGTTGCATTAGTATGCAACCTAATCCTTTCTTTGATGCGTCGCTATAAATCTCAAATCCGTCACTTCCAGAAGGAAGCGTCAATATTAGTGCCGTAGTCAACCTCTTCTTTAACTCTTGGAACGCGTGTTCACAGTACACTTTTCGTCCCACTGAAATTTAGTGGTCTTCTTAATCAGATTGGTCATCGGTTGTTCTATTTTTGAAAAATCTTGCACAAACCGTCGGTAATAATCGGCCAATCCTAAGAAACTTCGTACTTCCGTTACATTCGTTGGCTGCGGCCAATTAGAAACTGCTCTAATCTTGGATGGATCTACCGAGATTCCTTCTCTCGAGATCACATGACCAAGAAATGCAACCTTATCCAACCAAAATTCACACTTCGGGAACTTTGCGTACAACTCCTTCTCTCGAAATACTTGTAATACCTTCCTTAAATGCTCCTCGTGTTCCTCATTACTCTGTGAATACACCAAAATGTCGTCGATAAAGACGACCACAAAACTATCCAAATAGGGCTTGAATGTGACGACCCGACTCGCTTAAACCGGCGCGGAAGAAAACCGACGAGTAGAATAGTCAGATCTAACAAACCAAAATACTTAAAAATTAAAAACAAAACCTCAAATGTATATATATACTAAACCAAATGTACAACACCCACAAGATTGTACATATCTAATTCCAAATGTCAATGTTACTACTACTAACAAACGTAAACTCCGAATATATGTCAGAGTTAGAGAAATATACAAGTACTAAAACTAAAGTTCAAAGCTAGAAAATATCGTAAAACAACAATATAGAAACTAAATAACAAAGGCACTCGCCCAACCCAAAGCTAAGCAAGGACCTCATCATCGGTATTACCTGAAAAGTAAACAACAGTCCACCGTCAGTGGCGAGTAACATAACTGTCCCACCCTAACGGGGATACACATGAACATAGCACAAATCAAACAACTAAATCAAACATGCCAACATACATCAAATCATGCGAATTATCATATCATGCTATCAACAATGAACAACAATTAATCACACTTATACGACTAACTTAACCATTAAATAAAAAAACTTTAACTTTGGCGCAACCATTTACATACTAGACCGGACTATGGACGTACGAACGCATCTTACGCGATCGAACTTTCTACTATGCCAGGATTGAGAATCTTACTCCAAACCCCATGAAACCAATCTTACTGGAAATCCATATCCGAAGACAACATAGTAAGACCACCAACTATCCTAACACCGCGGATAGGATAGGGGCAACGTCTTAACCCCAAAACATAGAATCTTACTCTAAGTTTTAGGCGTCTAGTAGCGAAATCAAGCTAATCTTTACTTTAAATCGAAATTTACATTCTTAGTTAATTCTTAAGTTGCATCTTACGCCTTGATTCAAGAAATAACATGTAAACCAACAAACTTGGAACCTCTTATAACAATCTTTAACTTTTCTTTAACTTTCTTTAATTATTACTAACTTTCTTTAACTTTCAAGAGTCGACCAAGAACACATAAAGAACCCAAAGAACTCATAAAGAACTCATCCAAGATTCAAGAAGTTCAATCAAGAACTCATTCAAGATTCAAGAACTCAACCAAGAACTCATCATTTTACACGCATAAATCAATCAAGCTCAACAATAAAATTCATCAACTTAAGATCATCAAAACTTCATAAAACTTGAACATTGATAACATCGAGTATAATACCAACCTAATAAATCACGAAACATCATATAATCAAGTAGAAAATTCATCATAATTCGCTACCTAAAATCAGAATATAAACTACACATAAACATGATTACATAACATCAAAATGGGTCTAATCTAATCATTTAATCTATACTATGAATCATAGTATACCAATTAGTTTGAGAAAGTATATTACCTTATTAAGGATTACACACAATTTCAACACAACTTGCAGCCCGGAATTCGAACCACACGGCCCCAACACTCGTACCCACACGGCACTAACACACGGCCTGCACCCACGATTCTTGCACACGAACCACACGACCTGCACGGCCAACCCACGGCTGTACCAACACGAACACGGCTCCACACAAACCACCTACCACGGCCAGCACCGTCTTCAATCCCGTGCCACTACTCGAACCACACGATCAACCCACACGAGCACCCACTCGAAAAAGGCCCAAACCAAACCCGAACTAGTGATCTTGAATGCAAATTATGTGGTTTAGTTTGTGTTTTGATACTTAAAGATCAATGGAAGTTGAATCTTTAAGTTTTGGTTTGAAAAGGTTGATGAACAATTGTTGGAACAATTGAGCCAAAAATGGCGTGTGACAAGGGAACAAATGGAGAGTGTTTGTGTTTGGTTTTTTATGAGCAAATGTGTTTAGGATGGCAAATAAGCAAACACAACAAAAAAATAAGCCTCGGCCGACCTCCATTTACTGACTGTTAACGGTCGGTAATGAAATTTACCGACCGGCGCCGGTCGGTAAAAGGAGGTCGGTGTAAAATTAGTCGGTAAAAATTTTTCACCGACCGACACTCAGTCGGAAATACTTTACCGACCGTCTAACGACTAAATAAAAATCTTTTAAAAAAAATTTTGGGGAGCTCTTTTCCGACCGGCCTAGCGGTCGGTATTACCGACCGACCAAATGACAGTCGGTAATACCGACCGCCTGGCGGTCGGAACATATGCTTCTTCCAGCCAAATTTTTTTGGCGCTTAATAATTTACCAACCGTGTGTCGGTCGGTATATTAATTTTCGCAGTTTTTTAATTTTAAAATTTACCATTTTTGCGGTTTACTTTTTGGATACCGACCGTTTGGCGGTCGTTAAATTGTTATGTCTTTTTTCCATTTCATTAAATAACAAAAAACCTTTGCAAAAGATATTCAATTATTTATTAATGAAAAACAGGTTATATATACGAAATAATATTTTATATTATTTATATAAATAATTCGTAATACACAAAAGTATGTAATATATATTACAGTTTCCAAAAACATAAACTAATAAACCGAAATATAACAAACAACTACACTACGAAGGCTCCAGAACCGCCAGAACCGTCCGTGCGATCGTCGGGGGGTCGTCGGTGAATGGAAGACTGATCGCTGAATTGCCTCATGAAAGCGTCCATCTGCGCCTTCATCTGCTCGAGGTACTCCGCTTGCTTCTTCTGATCCTCCTCCAGACGGCGCTGATGCTCCTCCCGTTGACGGTCTCGCTCCTCCAGACGGCGCTCTCGCTCCTCTAACTCCGTCCTCGCACGCTCGGACTCCTCCAAACGCTCGGTCATCTTTGCCAGTTGAGCGGAAACTGATGGAGAGTAGGCAGTTCCAACGTGCCGCCGTGAGGTTCTCTCATAATAGAGAGAAGCTCCGTCTTTGCCGAACCCTAGAACCTCGCCCTTCCGAAAGCCACCAACCGTATCAAAGAAGACCTGGTTGGGATCCGTCTCCAAGCCACTAGCCTGAGAGTCCGAAAGGTTCTGGTTATATTGTTCCTGCAAATTATGGGCGGAATTAGTTCAAACAATTCAAAATAAAAGAACACTAAAGTTGACATTATGAATAAAACAACACTTGTCATTTTAGACTATTTTAGGTGGTTTTTTTGGCATTTTCGCTCCTAACTTGTCACTTGTGTATCGATTACTAGATTTCAAACCTTACACATGTCCTATAACACAACATTATGCTTACTAGGGGATGATCGCGTTGGTTATAATGACTTTACACCGTTTTTAGGCATTTTTGGCTCGTTTTTGGTGTTGTCATTCCCAACTTCGCACCGATCAACGTAGATCATGTTTAAAGGTTAATTCACAACTCATAACATTGATATAGACATTCTATCACTTACTTGCATGTTTTTGGGAAAGGTTAGAGGGTTTTGGAACAAAAAACAAACTAAATAGGCTATTTTTGGCTCGTTTTGGTGTTTTCATTCCCAACTTCGCACCGATCAACGTAGATCGTGTTCTAAAGGTTAATTCACAACTCATAACATTATTATAGACATTCTGTCACTTATTTGCATGTTTTTGGGAAAGTTTAGAGGGTTTTGGAACAAAAACAAACTAAATAGGCCATTTTTGGCTCGTTTTGGTGTTTTCATTCCCAACTTCGCACCGATCAACGTAGATCATGTTTTAAAGGTTAATTCACAACTCATAACATTATTATAGACATTCTATCACTTATTTGCATGTTTTTGGGAAAGCTTAGAGGGTTTTGGAACAAAAACAAACTAAATAGGTCATTTTTGGCTCGTTTTGGTGTTTTCATTCCCAACTTCGCACCGATCAATTTAGATCATGTTTAAAGGTTAATTCACAACTCATAACAATATTATAGACATTCTATCACTTATTTGCATGTTTTTGGGAAAGTTTAGAGGGTTTTGGAACAAAAACAAACTAAATAGGTCATTTTTGGCTCGTTTTGGTGTTTTCATTCCCAACTTCGCACCGATCAACGTAGATCATGTTTTAAAGGTTAATTCACAACTCATAACATTATTATAGACATTCTATCACTTATTTGCATGTTTTTGGGAAAGTTTAGAGGGTTTTGGAACAAAAACAAACTAAATAGGCCATTTTTGGCTCGTTTTGGTGTTTTCATTCCCAACTTCGCACCGATCAACGTAGATCATGTTTTAAAGATTAATTCACAACTCATAACATTATTATAGACATTCTATCACTTATTTGCATGTTTTTGGGAAAGTTTAGAGGGTTTTGGAACAAAAATAAACTAATTAGGCCATTTTTGGCTCGTTTTGGTGTTTTCATTCCCAACTTCGCACTGATCAACATAGATCATGTTTTAAAGGTTAATTTATAACTCATAACATTATTATAGACATTCTATCACTTATTTGCATGTTTTTGGGAAAGTTTAGAGGGTTTTGGAACAAAACCAAACTAAATAGGTCATTTTTGGCTCGTTTTGGGTGTTTTCAATCCCAATTTCGCATCGATCAACGTAGATCATGTTTTAGAGGTTAATTCACAACTCATTACATTATTATAGACATTCTATTGCAAATAATTAAAAAAAAAATCCTATTCGTACTCTTCGGCTTTAAAGCCGGAATTCCGCTCTATACATCAATTGCAAATAATAAAAAATCAATCCTATTCGTACTCTTCGACTTTGAAGCCGGAATTCCGCTCTAAAAATGAAATTCATAGTAAAGAAGAAAGCATTACCATCACTTCCTTGGCCTTATGGCTAATCGGAACCGGATCCTTCCCTGGTTGCTTCTTGAAGTGAGTATCAAGGAAGAGATCCGCAGCATCAAGCAGCTTCCCTCCTTTCGCCTTAGTCAACACAAACAAATGTGCGTAAGGGTAGGATATATAATCAAATGTTAACGAACGAGCATTAATTACAATAATTTAATGAAATAGTAGACTAACCAATTGCTTAGCTCGTTGAGTGGTGGAGACAGATCCCGCGCAGTGAGAGGCCTGGGCCTTGCCACTAGTGTCGCCGCCTCTCCTGTTTGCCTTCGCTCGAGCCGACCTTTCCTTGAATAACTTGTCATCGAGCCTACCCCTCATTGCCTAGTACATCTCATCACCAAGCCAATTTGGTCGGTCTTTCCGCTTGTGCACTGTGTCATTGAATATATCCTTCAGCCGTAATCCAGCCTTGGTATCATACGCATCCCGCACAGTGCCCTCGAGCTCAGGCCTCCAAGTGTACTGTTTCTGCATTAGACCAAAGAGAATCAAATATGTTAATGTAAGAGATTATATTTAAAAAAAATATTGTATCAAATTACATAATTCGTCTTACTGACCTTCCACATGTTCCACCAATGTAACTTGGTCGCCTGATCTACCTCAGTGTAGTTCTTCCAAGGCTGATGGAAGTAGGACTTGATGACGTGTGTTATTGATCGAACAACAGCGCCCTTGTCAAACCTTGCACACAAAACATTGTAAGATTAAACAACATATGAATACAACTTAATTTCAATAGTGAAAACATTAAAAAATAACACAAAAACTCACCATAGGCCATCGGGGTCCAATTCTCGAACCCCAGCTGTGGATGTAGAAGCTTCTCCCTGATCCTTGTCTCCATCCTCAACCTCACCAATTTGTCTCTCGGGTTCTCGCGTCGGAGTAGTCTCAGGCGGAGGAGTAGAGTGAGACAAAGGAGTGACCTGAGGCAGCGAGGATGGAGTAGGCTGAGACAAAGGAGTTAGCTCAGACGTAGGAGTAGGCTCAGACAGTGACGTAGGCTCAGACATAACAGCCTGAGACACATATAGCAGAGGACGAAGAGGACGATGCCGAGGCCAAAGCTGTGGTATCGGAGGTAACCCCAACTGTGGTGGTGGAGGTAAGGTAAACGTAGGTTGAGTTGGACTGGAAGATGAACTCGTCGACCGTCTCCTAGACGACTCAACACGACGATGAAGGTCACCAGGACGCAATATCAGCCTAGACCCAGTAGGACGAACCGAAGACTGAGAGGGAGAATCTTGCCGGGTCTGGGAGTTCTGACTCTGAGCCTCCGAATCTGACATGTTCCTGCATAAAGTAATGAGTAAATCATTTGCACAATTAATAGTTATTGACAGAAATCACAATCACAAAATGATGGTATGAAAACGTACCCCAATTAACTAATAATGAATATTGCCCTGAACATGCACAAGCATTAACAAACGCGAACAATAAAATTTATACATACAAAACTAAACAATCAACGTTAATATATTTAAGAACATCGAGGGGGAACTCAATAAACTTAAATTTCCTTGAATTATTAAATTGATCTTGTTTTTCGTTTTAAATTATAATGAATGGCTACCATTAAATTAAATTTAAATTACATCCTAATGAAACAAACCGATGTCATCAACTTCCTCGTCATCATCATCAACCACTTCATCAATCTCATCACTTCTAAGCTCCTGTCCACTGTCGTAGTCATCTTCATCAAGACTTGGGATGACCTCATCTTCGTCATCATCACCCTGAATGATCTCGTAGTCTGGGATCTTGTCCGGAGAACATACACCTACAGGAATAAGGGATGTTTCCTCTTGTAGAACATCTGAGTCCACCGGGGCATCAACCTCTGACCTAGCTTTTGTCTTGAACACAGCCCACCACTGCACTTTGTCCCTCTTCAGGCTAGGATAAGGAGCATAATACACCTGACTGGCTTGGTACGAGACAATGAAGGGTTCGTACCACGGGAGTGTCCTAGTGTGATTAACCTCTACAAGTCTATATTTCTCATGAATATTCATGCCCTTGTCACAATCAAACCAACTGCAGTTGAACAATATTGTTTTGTACTCTGCGTCACTCCCGTGGTAAGACAATTGTAACACCTCTTCCAAGGTGCCTAAGTAGTCACCCCCTTCTTGACTCTCAGCACACACTCCATAATTCATGGTTGACTTGTTCCTACCATAGCTTTGTGTGTGGAAATTGTACCCATTGACGTAGAATTGATTCCAAGTTATCACTTCTTTCGAGGGACCCATCGCGAGAGCTCGTGTGACGTCATCAGCAGACTGTGTCCGAAGTACCTAGATTTTTTGAGTGAGTTATTAAATAAAATGATGGTATGTAATTAAAAAAATTGGGGAGTTAAGGGATTAGGGTTCCTCACTTGTGTCCTTAACCATGTTGGGTATTGGGATTCGCATTTGATCCAAACATCCTCCCTCTTTATTTAGGGATTTGACTGCACTATGTGATCTTCAAATTGCCTATTACAGTGCGCAAGTTCGATCTAAGTCAGCTAAGGCGGAATGCAATATGGTTTTGTAATCTAAGACAGTTAAACTAATAACATAACCTTTCATAGTAATTTAATATGCCACAATTTGCGAGGATGTACAGATGGGCTCGGACGTACTCCTTATCTGTCAACCAACATTTACTACCACTCGTTGTTGGTTGACCACAATCCTCCCTAAACAATTCAGGGACATTGACACCATGTTGGCTTTCCACAACATGATATGCATTCCTACCCAAGTCCCTCGACTTGGTATCAACCTCCGACTGAAAATACTATGAGCAGAAATTGGATATCTCCTCAGCCAGATGTGCATTGCATATAGAGCCTTCAACCCTTGCCTTGATCCCCACTTTACGCTTCAAATTGTTAAGGTACCTGTCATTAAATGAAACATGAGCAATGTAAATGTCACTTCATAAGAAATTAGTAAAGGGGTATAAACGATTACAATAACTCACCGTTCGAATGGGTACATCCATCTGTACTGAACAGGACCCCCAATATATGCTTCATGTGGCAAGTGTACCGGCAAGTGCTCCATGGAGTTAAAGAATGTCGGGGGAAAATTTTTTTCTAACTTACATAAGATCTCAGCAATGTTCTTATGTAGGCGGTCCATCTCACTCAAAGTGATAGTGGGAGCACACAAGTCACGGAAGAATTGGCTGATTTCAGTTATTGCCTTCCAAATATGAAGGGGGAGCAACTCTCTTAGGAAAACAGGCAATAACCGCTCCATAAATACATGACAATCGTGACTCTTCATTCTATGGAGCCTATTTTTTTTTATCAACACATCGGCTTAAGTTCGAAGCATACCCGTCAGGAAACCTCAAGTCTCGGATCCATTCACATAACACCTTCTTCTGCTCCTTGTTAAGTTCGTAAGGTGCCTTGGGCATCTGCTCATTACCCTTACCATCATCAATGAGCTCCAACTCTCGACGCCTACAGACACTCTTCATGTCGTTCCTCGCACTTACAGTGTCAGACGTTTCGTCTTTCACAGCCATGACGGTGTGGATGAGCTGCTTGAAGAAGTTCTTCTCAATATGCATAACGTCTAAGTTGTGCCGAAGCAGCAAATCCTTCCAATATGGCAGGTCCCACAAACAAGATTGCTTATCCCATCCCATTTTTTTCTTCTTCAATTGCTTCAAAGCATCAGGACCATCAGTTGCTTTCGGTAAGTCCTTCACACACTGCCACAGTTCCTCACCTGACATGATATGAGGAGCCGAGTCATTTTCAACTCTGTTCTTACAAAAAGCTATCTTACTCTTTAAAGAAGGAGTGGTCGGAATCTAAAAACTGACGATGGCAATCAAACCATGATACTTTGCCACCATGTTGTAGCCAAAAGGCTTTGCTTTTCTCCATGCAATATGGACACGCCTATTTACCGAACGTGTTCCAACCTGACAACATACTATATGCTGGAAAGTCACTGATAGTCCACAACAAGGCTGCGCGAAGATTGAAATTTTGCTTCTTTGAGATGTCGTAAGTCAAGGATCCAACCGACCATAGATGCTTCAACTCATCAATCAAAGGTTGCATGTAGACATCCAAATTGTTCTTCGGATTTTTTGGCCCAGGGATAAGCAAGGAAAGGAAAATGAAAGGTTTTTTCATGTACAAGGACGGTGACATGTTGTAAGGTGTAGTTAAAATAGGCCAACAAGAGTATTGCTTTCCAAACTTCCCAAAAACGGAAAAACCATCAGTGCACAACCCAAGTCTAATATTTCGAGGCTCGTACGCAAAGTCCTTAAAGGTCCTGTCGAAGTGCTTCCAAGCTTCACTGTCACTTGGGTGAGCCATGTTCCCTTGCCCTTGACGATTTTCAGGATGCCATGTCATAGCCTCAGCAATGTTACTAGTGGCAAACATCTTTTCCAATCGTGATGTTATTGGGAAGTAGACCAGAAAACTTACGGGAACCAAATTGTCATTCGAAGTCTTCTTGAACCAATTCGACCCGCAATGACGACACTTATCAAGCTCAGCATCGTCCTTCCAAAATAGCATACATCCATTCGGGCATGCGTGTATCTTCTCGTGAGGAAGCTCTATCCCTTAAGTACCTTCATTGTGTCGTAATAGGTGCTACACTTAGTTTTTTGGGTGGTGGGGAGCGCATCGTTCACCAATGACCCAATACCATCTACGCACCTGAGTGGCAAGTTGTACTCAGACTTTAAATTGATCATTCTAGAAGCCATCTCCAACACAGAGATGTTGCTACCATCATACAAAGGCTGCTCGGCTGCCTTGAGCAAGTCTAAGAACATCTTCACTTCCGCATTTGGTTCTTCTTCAGCTGAAGTTGCCTCCTCAAGGAATGGTGGGTCCACGTTGTTCCCAAAAGCATCGACAACCCTTTCCCGGTAAGGATTCGGATGAGTAGGAGACGAGGTGGACCCTATACTCACCCTTTCACCGTGACATAACCATTCATAGTAGTTCGGAATGAACCCCTTCTTATAAAAATGTACCTTTACGTTGGGCACATCCAAGTAATTCAAGTTTTTACACCGAACACATGGACATCTTATCTTGTCCCTATCATTAAGCTCGGGGTGCTGCTGAGAGAACGCAAAAAAATCATTCACCCCTTGGATGAACTCATCCCGAAGTTTGTGGTCCTTATCGCGTCTCTTGTGCATCCAATCACGCTCCTTCCTTTTCATTTCGATTATGCCTATTCTAAGCCATTAACAAATATCAGTTCAAAGCATTCAAACATCCTTCAATGTCTTCACTCCTATCTTATTTTAGCCTTTCTTAATTCTTCTTAAAGCTTTCTTATGTAATGCACATGTATATATATATTTAAGTCATATTTACTTCTACTTTAATTGTATTCATTCACAACAATTACAAAGATTCATAATAAATCAAATACAGAGGCAATTTTGTATTTGAAAATATATACAACTCAACTTTCAACCAACAATCATATTTCTTGACTTATCAACACATTAAAGTTTAATATCATTATTCTAAGCTATTGGCCATTTTCGCCCTTAATAAGTTTTACTTGGCCCCAAAATAAAAATTAAAATAAAAACAAAAACAAAAACAAGAACAAGAACAAAAATAAAAATAAAAATAAAGATAAAACGTAAAAAATAAAAAATTATTTCAGTTCAGTTTCAATTCATTTCGTTTTAGTTCAATTCATTTAATTTCATTTCGGTTCATTTCATTTCAATTTAGTTCATTTCATTTCAGTTGTTGTTTTCTTAGCCTAAAAGAACACGGCCTAAAATGTGTTGAGTGTTTTTTTTGGGCATAGGCTGAGTGTGATATTACTACAAGTGTTGTTGAACACCCTAGCCATAGAGTAAGGTCGTTTTTTTAAAGCCGTTGTTTTGGATTAAATTAATTTGACTTGAACAAAATTTGTTTGATCAGAATAGAATTAAACTAAATCTTAAACTTATGAAAGAATGAACTAAAATTTTCAATTTATACACACAAATACATAAATAATACATACACATACATACATAATACATATTTTTCAATTCCTTGCCAATACATAAATAGTACATACATAATACATACACATACACATACATATACATACAAATAAATACATAATACATACAAATACATATATAATACACACAAATACATACATAATACATACATATATACACATAATTCAATAAATTGAAAAACAAAAAAAATTATTAAAACCCTAACCACAATTTGAGGAGGGCAGCGCACGGAGGGCGGCAGCACAAGAGGGAGGGCGGCGGCACAGGAAGGGCGGCAATGAGCAGGTAGGTCGCCGGAGAAAGAGAGAGAAGGAGAAAGAAAGAGAAAGAAAGAGAAGGAAAAAGATAAAAGGAGAAAGAAAGAGAGAGGCTGGAGGGGCGGCGGAGGGGTCGCCGGTGCCGAAGGCCGGGAGACAGAATGGAGAGAGAGAGTAAGGGTTTTGTGGTTTTGGGGTTTTTCGAACTGGTTCGAGGGAGAGAGTGTGGAGAGAGATTGAGTGGGTTTGAATCACAACTGGGGTTTAAATCACGACTGGCGTTTAAAATTTTTTTAAAAATTTACCGACCGTCAGACCGGTCGGTAACGGTCGGTAAATGCCAACCGTCTGTGTTTAGTCGGAAGTTACCGACCGTGACCGACCGTTCTGACAGTCGGTAAATTTTTTCCGACAGTAATTACGGTCGGGAAAAAATTCCCGACTGTTTTCAGTCGGGAACGGTCGGTAATTTTCGACTAACAAAGTGTCGGTCGGTAAAACCGGTCGGGCGAACGAGATTTTCTTGTTGTGAAAATGTTGTTTAAGCCTTACTAACCTTGCTATATATAGAGGTTAGTTAAGGTGTGAATGCATGGCAAGTGGCAAAACTTGCCACCTAAAATGGAGCAAAATAACCGGCCATGGCTAGCAAGAATGGACGAAAAAATGGGCATTTGATAAATAATTGGGCTAATTGCACTCTTGCATGTTTAATCATGCTTAAATCGATTTAGCCCAAAAATATTAAATAATTAATTAGAAAATTAAATAATAAAAATTCTAATCAATTAAATAATAATTAAAATAAATAATAATCAAAATAAAATAAAATAATTCGAATTTAATCGATATTATTCACATAAAATAAAATAAATAGTCCAAAATAAATTTTGGACCATACATAAAATTACATACATACTAATAAATACACGACAAAAATACCAATAAAATCAGGGTCGTTACAACCTCCCCTCCATAAAGAAATTTCGTCCCGAAATTTAAGACAAAGGAGATCGCTCACCCTCAAACAGCTCCGTGTACTTCTGCCTCATGGACGCCTCCTCATGGTGTTGATTTCTCCACAACACCTTGACGAGCTGGACTTGCTTACGCCGAAGGGTCCTCACTTCCCGATCCAAGATCTGGACGGGTCGCTCCTCAAAAGTCAGATTCGGCTCAAACGTGGCCGACTCCACTGGGATAATGTGGGTAGGATCATGTACATATTTCCTTAGCTGGGAAACATGGAATACGTCATGTACATTAGAAAAACTAGGTGGTAATGCCAATCGATATGCCACCTCCCCAACTCGTTCCAGTATCTCGTAAGGTCCCACATATTTCGGTCGGAGTTTCCCCTTCTGACCAAAGCGTGCCACTACTTTGAAAGGTGAAACCTTAAGCAAGACTCTGTCACCTACCTCAAAAGCCAGCGGTCTACGTCGATTATCGGCGTTGGATTTCTGACGATTCTGAGCGGCCTGCATCTTAGACCGGATGACTCGGACCTTCTCGATAGTATCGCGTACCATCTCAGGCCCTAAAGCCACAGAATCACTAATATCATTCCAACATATCGGACTCCGACATTTCCTTCCATAGAGGGCCTCGTACGGAGCCATCTCGATGTTGGAGTGATAGCTATTATTATAGGAGAACTCTATCAAACAGAGCATACCACCATCGGTCGCCGCGTGAAAAGCGGTGCTTAGCTTCAACTTCGTCCCAAAGGCTTCCTGAATTGATTTCCAGAAACGAGACAAAAATCTCGGATCTCGATCAGAAACAATCTCCCTCGGAACTCCGTGAAGTCGGACAATATCCTGGGTATACGCCTCTGCTAGACGCTCCATAGACCAGGTCATTTTCATAGGAATGAATCTAGCGACCTTGGTCAACCTATCCAATATAACCCAAATGGCATTCAAACCATTACAGGTAGGTAGGCTAACAACGAAGTCCATAGAAACTGACTCAAATTTCAAGGTCGGAATCGGTAGTGGCTACAACAGACCTCTTGGTCTCTGATGCTCGATTTTAACCTTCTAACAGACTAAACATCGAGCTACGAACTCTGCCACATCCCTCTTCATCTTAGGCCACCAGAATTGGCCCTTAAGATCCTGGTACAACTTGTTACCTCCAGGATGAACAGAGTAGGGCGAGTTATGTGCCTCAGATATAATTCTGTTCCTAAGATCAGAACTATCCGGTACACACCACCTCCCTTGGAATCGCAGACTACCATCGGAAGGGATCTCGAAACCTACGGCTTTGCCTTGCCGCAGAGCCTCTCGAATCCTAGCTAACTGCGGGTCGTTCTGTTGACCCTCGCACAATTCCTGAATCAGCTCAGGCTCAGCACTCATAGATGTCAGACGAAGTTTGACGGAACTACGGCTTCTACTGAAGCTCAAGCGATGCTTACGACTTAGTGCATCAGCGACTAAGTTCGCCTTGCCCTCGCAATAGTTAAGCGTCACGTTGTAGTCCTTAATAAGTTCAAGCCATCGTCTCTGCCTCATATTGAGGTCTTTCTGAATAAAGATGTACTTGAGACTCTAGTGATCTGTGAATACTCTACACGAACCACCATATAGATAGTGCCTCCAAATTTTGAGCGCGAATACTATAGTCGCTAACTCCAAGTCATGCGTAGGATAGTTACGCTCGTGCACCTTTAATTGTCTCGATGCGTAAGCGATGACTTTCCCGCCTTTCATGAGCACACATCCTAGGCCACTCTTAGAAGCATCACTATAGACCTCGAAGTCCTCCTCATCGTTCGGAAGGGTAAGTATAGGAGCAGAGACTAATCTCTGTTTCAATTGCTGGAATGCTTGCTCGCAAGCCTCCGTCCAAACGAAGCGGACCTCCTTCTGTAGGAGATTAGACATCGGCCTAGCAATTTTGGAGAAGTCCTGGACGAATCGTCGATAGTATCCGGCCAATCCCAGAAAACTAAGAACCTCCGTCACATTTCTCGGCCTACTCCAATCCACTACAACCTTAATGTTATTCCTGTAGGAACACTGCAAGAGGGGGGGTGAATTGCTGTGTGGAACTTATAGCACAAATTTTCGTCAGAATTAAAAACCGAAAGGAACTTTGAGAAAAACGAAATGTAAAGAGACAAATCTCAACGAGAAAAACTTCCTGGCCCACGGAAGAAAAACTCCACTTTTATATAAAGGCCTTGTAAACTATTACAATCCTAAATTTCTCTCTGGACCTCGTGAGTTCCTGTAGGAACTTACGATTCTATTCTCTTTCTCTCTTTCTTTTTCCTTTCTCTTTCTCACGTCTCTTTCTTCTCTGTTCTCTCTATGTTCTCACACTTTTCTTTTCTTTTTCTCAAATACAATTCAAAATGATAACTCTAGTATATTGAAATGCAAGTAAGAACTGGATTGGAACTCTGGAACTTTTTGACACAAGACTGAAAATATAAATCTGAAAGTATGCTCTCTTGTTGTGTGTGTAAAATGTCAAAATTATATGTGTATATATGAATGAATGGTTATATCAATTGCTTGGAGAAAAAGCCTAATTAACCACCCACACTTACCACTCACACGTCCACCACTCTCACTCACACACCACTAACTTTGACTCACTAATTAAACAACCCACTAACTTAATTTTTGACCCAAAAATCAGAAAAGAAAAATTAAAAAAACTACTCCTAAAAATTAGCTCAGTCAACCCTAATAAAAAACAAAGACCGGTTTTTTCTTTTTTTTAATTTTTCCTATTTTTTTCTTTTCTTTTTTTTTAAAAAAAACTTTAAATCAATTTTAATAACAAAAATAAACTAATAAAACAAAAAAGAAATCAGAATTAAAAAGTAACCAACCTAGTCCTAAAATTAAGGAGACTAATCTTGACTACTAACTAATTCAAAAACACTCACCAACTAGTCCTAAAATTAGGGTGCACTAATTCAGTCAGCTTTTGAACATTTTAAACAAGTTAAAACAGTCAAGGGGTTGTTTAAACCGACCCTAAAAAGTAGCAACAATCGTGGACCAAAATAACTAACTGACTCGACACAAGTTCCTCTAGGAACATGACCCAAAGTTCCTCTGACAGACACGACTAAGTTCCAACCAGACTTAAATGCATTAATATACTTACATTTACCCTAGAACATTATATTATAACATTCATGGATGCTTCTCTTCTCTTCAACAAGTAATTCGTTGGAATACTTGAAGTGCTTCTCATGTTCCTTGCTGAATTCTCTTCAGGAACTTCTCTGATTTCTCTGTAGAAACTTGACAGCAACATCTTCGATTCATGATTCGAACCTTCACTTGAATCACCATCTTGTTTCTTCAAATGATTGAATCTTCATGTTTGAATCTTCAATGCTTATTTATCTTCAAGATCTAAAATTCTCCAAGAACTCAAAGATACTTCTTAGTAATTAAGTTTGAGGTTTATGTCATCATCAAAACATAAAGAGGAATATGTCAACACTTAATCTTAGCCGGGTCTACCTTAATACCGTCCTTACTAATCACGTGACCCAGAAATGCTACTTCGCGAAGCCAGAAATCACACTTGGAGAGTTTTGCGAACCACTTATGACTACGTAATATCTCGAGTACCATCTGGAGATGTTCTGCATGCTCAGACTCATCTCTCCAATAGACTAAGATATCGTCTATAAATACTACGACGCACTTATCGAGTAAGTGGTGAAATGTCCTGTTCATCTGGTCCATGAACACGGCTGGCGCATTAGTGAGGCCAAAGGGCATCACCTCGAACTCGTAGTGGCCGTATCTAGTACGAAAAGCAGTTTTAGGAATGTCTTCTTTCTTGACTAGAATCTGATGATATCCAGATCGAAGATCTATCTTCGAAAACACTCCTGCTCCTCGCAACTGATCGAACAAGTCCTCAATCCTAGGCAATGGGTACTTATTCTTGATAGTTACCCGATTCAACTCTCGGTAGTCTATGCACAGGAGCATACTACCATCTTTCTTCTTCACGAAGAGCACAGGTGTTCCCCATGGAGAAACACTCGGCCTAATGAAGCCCTTATCGATCAAATCCTGGAGATGCGTTTTTAACTCTTGCAACTCCGATGGTGCCATCCGGTAAGGGGCCTTCGAAATCGGCGCTGTCCCGGGTGCTAAGTCGATATGAAACTCGACGTCGCGCTAGGGTGGAACCCCCGATAGCTCATCAGGAAATACGTCTCTGAAATCCCTCGCTACAGGTATATCGTCCAACGGACGCTCCTCAGTCAAGTCCCTTACCTGACCTAGGTACACCGAATCGCCCTTCTGGCGATGTTTTCTCATTTTCAAGGCAGAGATTACCTTTACTCCTTTCTTAAGGACGAACCCAGAGTAGGTAACTCGGTTGCCCTAGAGTCCTCGGAATGTCACTGACTGATCTTGGCAACGAATGATTGCTCGAAACCTCGACAGCCAGTCCATAGCAAGTATCACGTCGAACTCCATCAGCTGGAACTCCTTTAGATCAGTCGTCGCTTGCTCCCCAGGTATAGCGATAGGCACTCCTCGGAACTCGCGCTGACAAATAAAATCCTCTCTAGAAGGGAGAGTTATAACTGAACTAACAGGAAAGCTGCCACGAAGTTTAGACCTCGAGGCAAAACTACTAGCCACAAAAGAGACAGTAGCACCAGAATCAAACAATACTAAAGCTAACACACCAGAGACAAGAAATCTACCTGATACGACGACAGGCTGAACCTCGGCCTCCGCCTCGGTCATACAGTAGACTCGCTTCTTCACCGGAGGCTTCGTCGGTGCCGGAAGCTGCTTAACCTCAGTGTCTGGCTTCCTCTCGGGGCATACTGACGCCTTATGGCCTTCCTTCCTGCAGATATAACATGCTATGGGCGAACCGTCACACCGCTTCCCTGGATGGAAGTCTCGGCCGCATCCTCTGCACTTCGAGCCATCGGAACCCTTATGCGAACTCGTAGTCGGAGGGGTACTGCTAGCCTGCTAGGAGCACTAAATCGGGGCTTCTTAAATGAAGCTGTCGTCGCCGGAACCTGAGCTCTCTTCCTGCTCGCATCCTCCTCAGCCGTCGATGCCTGAATCTCGAGTGCTACCTCGTAGGCCTGCTGAAATGTCGTCGCTCCACTACTGATCACGTGAACGCGAATCCTCGGATCTAGCTTTTTGATGTAGCGCTTGACCCGATCCTTCTCTGACGGAACCACAGACGTAGCGAACCTCGATAACTCCGTAAACTTATCGGTGTAGGCCTGGACGGTCATCTTACCCTGTGTAAGAGTAAGAAACTCCTCCTGTTTCTGCCACCGCAACTCGTCGGGGTAAAAACGCTCCTGGATCTTATCGATGAACTCGATCCACGACATCGAATGTAACGGCAAGCACGCGTCCTTAGCTAACGTCCACCAGTTATCGGCCTCTCCACGTAGAGATTAAGCGGCGATCTGCACCTTCTCGTGCTCGGGGCAAAACGTCGCGTTAAAGAGCTTCCCCATCTCGCGGATCCAGCTCTCCAGAATAGTGGGGTCGGCAACCCCGTCGTAAGTCGGAGGTCGATGACGTGCGATACGGTCGAACGTCGACTGCGTACTCGGCGTATGACGACTATGGTGCGCTAACGTAAGGATCGCCTCCTCGAGTGCCCGCAACCTCTGTCGTCCAGTACTCAACCGGCGAGGTGTAGACATGCTGCAACGCATCACAACAAATAGACATACCAAAATACCAATGTCAGTCATACATCCCCACCACAGTCAAGCACACAAAATAAAGAGAGAAAAAGAAAATAGAAAAGATCTTATCCCGGTCTTTCTACCCAACTCTTCTCCCTTTACTTAACTTTAAATTTGGTTTTATCACTCAGGAATAGTAAAGCTCTCAACTCCCGGGTTTAACTCAAATCCTAAAACTTCACTTAAAACCTATTCGGCTCTGATACCAACTGTGACGACCCAACTCGCTTAAACCGGCGCGAAAGAAACCGACGAGTCGAATAGTCAGAACTAACAAACTAAAATACTTAAAATTAAAAACAAAACCTCAAAATATTATTACTATAACCCAAAAGTACAAATACCCACAAGTTTGTTCACAACTAATCTCAAAAGTCAAACTACTGCTACTAACATACGTAACTCCAAATACATGTCAGAGTTGTAGTAAAGTATACAAGTACCACTACTATAGTTCAAAACTAACCAAAATCATAAAATAACAATAATACATCTATATAACAACATCGGCGCTCGCCCAACCCAAAGCTAAGCAAGAACCTCATCATCAGAATTACCTAAAAAGTGAACAACAGTCCACCGTCAGTGGCGAGTAACATAATTGTCTCACCCTAACAGGAATACACATGAACATAGCATAAATCAAACAACCCAAATCATAACATCAAATCATGCGAATCATTCAAATATGCATACTTGACTCGACTAACTCAACCAATCTTTTCTTTGGCGCAATCATTCGCATACTAGACCGGACTACGCACATACGAACGCATCTTACGCGAACGAACTTTCCAACTATGCTAGGATTGAGAATCTTACTCCCAACCCTATGAAACCAATCTTACTGGAAATCCATGTCAAAGACGACATAGTGGTAATCACTATCCCAATACCGCGGTTAGGATAGGGGCAACGTCTTAACCCAAAAACATAGAATCTTACTCTACGAATTAGGCCTCTAGTAACAAAATCAATCTAATATTTACAATCTTTAACTCTTTAATCTGAAGTTTACATTCTTAGTTACTTCTTAAGTTGCATCTTACGCCTTGACTTAAGAAAATAACATGTAAACCAATCATCTTACAACATCTTATCACTTTCTTTAACCTTTTCTTTAACTTTCTTTAACTTTAAAGACTTAATCAAGAACTCATAAAGAACCTTAAAGAACTCATCAAGAACTCAAAGAACTCATCAAGAACTCATCCAAGATTCAAGATCTTCAATCAAGAACTCAATCAAGATTCAAGAACTTCAACCAAGAATCAAGAACTCAGCCTAAATCATCAAAATACACGCATAACTCAATCAATTCAACACACGAAATCATCAATTTTCTAGTATCCAAAATTCATCAAACTTGAACATGATTTACATAAACTCAATACTAACATAATCAATCATAGAATCATCATTTTAAAACTCAAAATCATCATAAAACCATTTCAAAATCAGATTTGCAATTCATACTCAAAAACATGATCAAAACTTCATATAAACTAATCTTGTTTATTTAATCTATACTATGGAACATAGTACACCAATTAAGTTGAGAAAGTATGTTACCTTGATGAAGATTAACAAGGTAATCACTAAAAACTTGCTGCCCGGAAGTGCAAACACACGGCCCAAGCAACACGGACACCACGCACGGCACGGTTTTGGCACCTCGTACACGGTCACCACACGAACCACCACTCGAGCAACACGGCACCACCACACGGCCCGACCTCGAACCACCGAGCACCACCGTACTCCATCACGAACACAGCCACCACAGCACGGCCACCCACACGAGCCACCACACGGCTTCACGTGATCCACACGGCACACACGGTCCCAATCGAACAACCCCAAACCAATCCCGAACTAGTGATCTTGAATGCAAATTATGTGGATTAGCTTGTGTTTTGATACTTAAAGATCAATAGGATATGAATCTTTAAGTTTTGGGATGAAAAGTTGATGAACAAATTTGTGGAGATTACGGCCAAAAATGGCGTGAAAAGAGGATGGCAAATGGAGGGAGTTTGTGTTTGAACTCTTGATGGCAAGAGCATAAGATGGCAAATGAGCAAAAAGGATCATTAAGCCTTACTAACCCTTCTATTTATAGAAGAGTTTAAGGTGTGAATGCATGGCAAGTGGCAAATCCTTGTCATGAACAAGAGAGGGCCGGTTTTCATAGCTCCAAATGGGCCAAATTGGGCTCTCGTGATCCATTGGGCTAATTTACAAAAATTGCATGATTAATCATGCTTAATTCGATTTAGCCCAAAATATTAAATAACTAATTAGAAAATTAAATAATAAAATTCTAATTAATTAAATAATAATAAAAATAAATAATAACTAATCAAAAGAAAATAATTCGAATTAAATCGAAATTATTCACATAAAATAAAATAAATAGTTCAAAAATAAATTTGAACCATACATAACATCACATAAATACACATAAATACACAACAGAAATACCTATAAAACCAGGGTCGTTACACAAAGAGCACAGGTGCTCTCCATGTAGAAACGCTTGGCCTAATGAAGCCCTTATCGATCAAATCCTGGAGTTGCGTTTTTAAATCTTGCAACTCCGATGGTGCCATCCGGTAAGGTGCCTTCGAAATCGGCGCTGTCCCGGGTGCTAAGTCGATATGAAACTCGACGTCGCGCTCGGTTGGAACTCCTGGTAGCTCATCAGGAAATACGTCTCTGAAATCCCTCGCTACAGGTATATCGTCCAACAGACGCTCCTCGGTCAAGTCCTTTACCTGACAAAGGTATACCATATCGCTCTTCTGGCGATGCTTCCTCATTTTCAAGGCTGAGATTACCTTTACTCCTTTCTTGAGGACGAACCCAGAGTAGGTAACTCAGTTGCCCTGAAATCCTCGGAATGTCACTGACTGATCTCGGCAACGAATGATCGCTCGATACTTCGACTGCCAATCCATACCAAGAATAATGTCGAACTCCATCAGCGGGAACTCCTTCAGATCCACCATCGCTTGCTCCCCAGCTATCACGATAGGCACTCCTCGGAACTCTCGCTGACAAATAAAATCCTCTACGGACGGGAGAGTTATAACTGAACTAACAGGGTAGCTGCCACGAAGATTAGACCTCGAGGCAAAACTACTAGCCACAAAAGAGACAGTAGCACCAGAATCAAATAACACTAAAGCTAACACACCAGAAACAAGAAATCTACCTGATACGACGTCAGGCTGAAACTCGGCCTCTGCCTCGGTCATACAGTAGACTTGGTTCTTCACTGGAGTCTTAGTCGGTGCCGGAAGCTGCTTAATCTCAGTGTCGGAAGGTGCTTCCTTTCGGGGCAAACTGACGCCTTATGGCCTTCCTTCCTGCAGATAAAACATGCTATAGGCGAACCATCACACCGCTTCCCTAGATGGAAGTCTCTACCGCAGCCTCTGCATTTCGAGCCATCGGAAACCTTATGCGAACTCGTGGTCGGAGGGGTACTGCTAGGAGCACTAAATTGAGGCTTCTTAAAAGAAGTTGTCGTCGTCGGAACCTGAGCTCTCTTCCTGGTCGCATCCTCCTCGGCCGTCGATGCCTGAATCTCGAGTGCTACCTCGTAGGCTTGCTGAAATGTCTTCGCTCCACTACTGATCACGTGAACGCGAATCCTCGGATCTAGCTTTTTGATGAAGCGCTTGACCTGCTCCTTCTCTGATGGGACTACAGACGTAGCGAACCTCGATAACTTCGTGAACTTGTCGATGTACGCCTGAACGGTCATCTTACCCTGAGTAAGAGTAAGAAACTCCTCCTGCTTCTGCCACCGCAACTCGTCGGGGTAGAATCGCTCCTGTATCTTATCGACAAACTCGATCCACGACATCGAATGTAACGGCAAGCACGCGTCCTTAGCTACCGTCCACCAGTTATCGGCCTCTCCACGTAGATAATAAGCGGCGATCTGCACCTTCTCGTGCTCGGGACAAAACGTCGCGTCGAAGAGTTTCCCCATCTCGCGGATCCAACTCTCCAGGATAGTGAGGTCGGCAACCCCATCGTAAGTCAGAGGTCGATGACGTGCGATACGGTCAAACGTCGACTGCGTACTCGGCGTATGACGACTATGGTGCGCCAACATAAGGATCGCCTCCTCGAGCGCTCGTAACATCTGTCGTCCAGTACTCAACCGGCGAGGCGTAGACATGCTGTAACGCAATAAAACAAAAGACATACCAAATAATAATGTCAGTCATACATCCCTACCATAGTCAAGCACACAAAATAAAGAGAGAAAAGAAATAGAAAAAGATCTTATCCCGGTTTTTCTACCCGAACTCTTCTCCCTTTACTTAATCTTTATTTAGGGTTTATCACTCGGGAAAGATAAAGCTCTCAACTCCCGGGTTTAACTTGAATCCTAAAACTTCACTTAAAACCTATTCGGCTCTGATACCAACTGTGACGACCCGACTCGCTTAAACCGGCGCGGAAGAAAACAGACGAGTCGAATAGTCAGATCTAACAAACCAAAATACTTAAAAATTAAAAACAAAACCTCAAATGTATATATATACTAAACCAAAAGTACAACACCCACAAGATTGTACATATCTAATTCCAAATGTCAATGTTACTACTACTAACAAACGTAAACTCCGAATATATGTCAGAGTTAGAGAAATATACAAGTACTAAAACTAAAGTTCAAAGCTAGAAAATATCGTAAAACAACAATATAGAAACTAAATAACTACGGCACTCGCCCAACCCAAAACTAAGCAAGGACCTCATCATCGGAATTACCTGAAAACTAAACAACAGTCCACTGTCAGTGGCGAGTAACATAATTGTCCCACCTTAACGGGGATACACATGAACATAGCACAAATCAAACAACTAAATCAAACATGCCAAATCAGATCATGCGAATCATCATATCATGCTATCAACAATGAACAACAATTAATCACGCTTATACGACTAACTTAACCATTAAATAACAAAACTTTAACTTTGGCGCAATCATTCACATACTAGATCGGACTATGCACGTACGAACGCATCTTACGCGATCGAACTTTCTACTATGCCAGGATTGAGAATCTTACTCCCAACCCCATGAAACCAATCTTACTGGAAATCCATATCCGAAGACAACATAGTAAGACCACCAACTATCCCAATACCGCGGATAGGATAGGAGCAACATCTTAACCCAAAAACATAGAATCTTACTCTAAGTTTTAGGCGTCTAGTAGCGAAATCAAGTTAATCTTTACTTTAAATCGAAGTTTACATTCTTAGTTAATTCTTAAGATGCATCTTACACCTTGACTCAAGAAATAACATGTAAACCAACAAACTTGGAACCTCTTATAACAATCTTTAACTTTTCTTTAACTTTCTTTAATTATTACTAACTTTCTTTAATTATTACTAACTTTCTTTAACTTTCAAGACTCGACCAAGAACACATAAAGAACTCATAAAGAACTCATCCAAGATTCAAGAACTCATTCAAGATTCAAGAACCAACCAAGAACTCATCATTTTACACGCATAAATCAATCAAGCTCAACAATAAAATTCATCAACTTAAGATCATCAAAACTTCATAAAACTTGAACATGGATAACATCGAATATAATACCAACCTAATAAATCACGAAACATCATATAATCAAGTAGAAAATTCATCATAATTCGCTACCCAAAATCAGAATATAAACTACACATAAACATGATTACATAACATCAAAATGGGTCTAATCTAATCATTTAATCTATACTATGAATCATAGTATACCAATTAGTTTGAGAAAGTATGTTACCTTATTAAGGATTACACACAATTTCAACACAACTTGCAGCCCTGAATTCGAACCACACGGCCCCAACACTCACACCCGTACGGCACTAACACACGGCCTGCACCCACGGTTCTTGCACACGAACGACACGACCTGCACAGCTACCTAGCACGACCACCCCACGGCTGTACCAACACGAACACGGCTCCACATGAACCACCTACCACAGCCAGCACCGTCTTCAATCCCGTGCCACTACTCGAACCACACGATCAACCCACATGAGCACCCACTCGAACAAGGCCCAAACCAAACCCGAACTAGTGATCTTGAATGCAAATTATGTGGTTTAGTTTGTGTTTTGATACTTAAAGATCAATGGAAAGCTGTCTTGGGAACATCTTCCCCGTAATCCTCAGCTGGTGATAACTCGATTGCAGATCGATTTTTGAAAACGTAGTGGCATCCTTCAATTGATTGAAAAGATCATCGATCCTAGGAAATGGGTATATATTCTTTATCGTGACGTTGTTCAACTCACGATAATTGATGCACAACCTCAGTGTGCCATCCTTCTTCTTAACCAAAAGCACTGGTGCTTCCCAGGGTGAAACACTAGGACTAATGTATCCCTTCTCCAATAATTCCTCCAATTGCACCTTTAGTTCCTTCATCTCTATTGGTGCCATTCTGGGACTAAGTTTATCTTGAACTCCATCTCCCTTACAAGTGGCAACCCCGGGATTTCTTCAGGAAATATGTCTTGGAATTCCCTTACTACTGGGATTTGATCAATGGTTTTCTCTTCTAGGATTAGGTCATTGACATGACAAAAATAGACAGGGTGTCCTTTCCTAGCATAGTTTATAGCCATTGTGGAAATGATTTTGACTCGGGGTCTCGAGGAAATTCCTTGATAAGAAATACGGTTCCCCTTAGGTCCTCGTAAAGAAACTTTCTGGTTGTGGCACTCAATCCTAGCCTTGTACTTACTTAACCAATTCATCCCTAGGATAACGTCAAAGTCACCTAGGTCGAATTGAATGAGATCAGCGGTAATTCTGTTCCAACGATGTTGACTGGAACATTTTGGTACAAGACACTACAATTCACAACATCTCCTTTGGGAAGAGTTATGTTCAATTGGCATGAAGACGAGGTTTTCAAATTGATTTTTTGTGGCAAAAGGCAAGGAAATGAATGAATGAGAAGCTCCAGAACCAAAAATCAAGTTGGCGGGTGAGGAATTGACAAGAAAAGTACCAGTCACTACGTTGCCGTAGTTGTCCGCCTCATTTTGATTCATCACAAAAATTCTCTCATTGTTGACTCTCCCATTCCCATTCGCATTACCATTACCGTTGCCATTCCCATTCCCATTCCCATTCCTTCCATTACTTCCATTCCCAGTGATTATTGAGGTCGGGCACCACAAGTAACCATAATCAAAGCCCCCTGGGGTCGGTCTCGAACACAGAACATGCTCATATGAGACAAGGTCCTATATTGTGGCACCTTTTCGTAGGGCCGCATGCAATATGCCTAAAAATAATTCGGGAATAATAATAATAAGACCACGAGACTTTTCAAGTTTGTCCACACCACTAAGGAGTGATATTCCCCAGCGGAGTCGCCAAATTGTAGGGATCGTTTTTACCGGCCGCCTACGTCTCACGAGTTGTTTGAATGCCCATTAACGCCGTACGTGAATACGGACTAGTAGGACTCGCCACCGTGTGTTTATACAGTGCATGGACACCGAAGAAGTACCGAAAGCCAAGAGCAGTCGGCCGCATATGGTTGTGCACCACAGTATGGGTTCAGGGACAGGTTACGGGCCAATCGTGCATTGGGCCCGCCCGCCTGTAAGCGGTCTCTACTAGGTCTCTTTTTGTGGTCAAATTATTATTAATCCCGAATACATAATGTCTCAGTTTTACCCTAAGGAACGCATATTACTAAGCGGGTTTAATTTATTTACAAATCAAAAATAACTTTATTGTGACCACTTTAAATTAAATCAGTATTAAAAATCCTAGAAAATGAAGACAAATAAAAACATGAACGAAATACAAAAATAAAAGAAATAAAAGAATACAAAATAAATATGTGCAGATTCAAAGTGTGTTCCAGGAATATGTGGTTTGATGTGTTGTTTGACTACACTAAATATAATAAATATCAAAAGGAAAATGATTAAAATGATGATTAAGATAAAAAAATTCTGATGCGATTTGACACTTTAATCGATATATTTAAATTAATAATTTTAATCGTCATTTATTATTATTTAATCAGATCGGGCTTTTATGTATGACTCTTGAATTTGTGAATAAATCATAAACCATATTTTGCACAACATTATTTAATGATCCGAAATTATTGTTGAGACATAGCGGTTATTTGGTAACACGAGATTTAATTAATAAATTCATTTTACCATGACCGCATAAAAAAATCAAGATCTAGATACTTAAAGCGATAAAATTGAAAGATGAAAAATATAGAGATCTTTTATGACACGAGATCTAATAATAAAAATCGTGTAACGTAGATCGCATGTAAAAAAATGAATTTTATAATTATTATTATTATTTATTGTCAGATCTACAAAATATAAAAGCAGATCTAAAAAATAAATAAAAGAGAATCAGAGTCAACGTTAATGTACGATCTATCAAAATACGTTGATGAATTAACAATCACCACGCATGAATTGTAAGATCGAGAAGCAGCAATGATCGACCCGGGGACACTACAGACCTGCGCCTAGGCGCAGGTCAATATTATGTGACCTGCGTCTAGACGCAGGTCCTGATATGAGACCTGCGCCTAGGCGCAGGTCTTGTCAGATCCGGGATCGATTTTTGCTTGATTTTGCGTGTGATTTCCAGGATTACGATCCGATTTTTATAAGATTACGGAAATATTCTGTAATATTTTGATATTTTGGAATATTCTGGGATGTCGTGGGATGTTCCGGGATGTCCCGGAATGTTCTGGAATGTTCCGGAATGTGCCGGAATGCCCAGAACGATCCGGAATGTTCTAGATTTCTCCAGAAGCTCCATAAAATTATAGAAAAATTATTAAAAATTATGAAAAGTATGAAAAACACTAATATGGTTTGCGGAACGATTTTCAACATTCAGAAATGACAAAAATGCCCCTAAGCATGCAAAAATCCTAAAAAATCTATAAAAAGCTCTAAAAATATGATAAAAATACAGAAAAAGATGAATAAATTATAAAATTATTTTTATGATTTTTAAAAATATTTATTATGCAAAATTGCATTATTTATATTTTTTATGAATATAAAACATAGAAAAATGCATGGAAAAAATATGAAAAATTCCTAAAAATGGTGAAAAAATATGAATAAATCCCGTAATCACCGCAAAACCTAATAAACTCTTCCAAGGCAATTCAAACATAGTTTAGGCAATTTTTTGAGGGGTGTTATGCATTTTCATCGTCAGTTCCCCTTAGTTGTACCTTATGGCAGTATGATACATTCATCATTAGTCGCTACATTGGGGAGACACATTTACGTGTCTACAGTCCCTTGGGGCAGTAATAAGTTAGGAGAGAGGGTAAGAAGGGATAATATCTCATATTTTACACTTAGAATTATTACACACTTCTTCTTCCTGTCTACATAACTTCTCACCATTTCTGCATTTTTGATGAGTTTCAAAGCTTTGTATATTTTGGTTTCTATGAAACATGTAGCTTAAATATTATATTGGTGAAGATTTATTGAAGCTTACTTTATTGTATTGTGAGAATTTCTACTCTTTATTTATACTTTATTATCACTTATTTTTCATGTTTGAATATATTGGTTTGTTATATAGCTTGCTAGGAGTACTACTAGTATTATTGTGTTGATGAATTATTCCTAGATTTGTGATTTTCCTTGCTAAGGAAGTCCCTTGTCAATTAGTACCAAGTTAGGGTTTGGTTTGGATGTGCTATATCCTTATTTCTCTTTAAGAATTCAAGTGTGTTGTTATATGTTAAAAGCTTTTTTAACATAAATGATCTTATTGTTCTCTTCTCTTAATGTTATTCTCGGATTGAACGTAAAGGCCGGTGTTCTAGGTTTTCTTTGAATAAGGGTTTTGTAGTATTGGAAATTTTACTACTTAGATAATCATAAGGAGATTAGAAGATTTATTCTTAACATTAGGTGATCAAGATTATAAATTTTGAGTTGTTTTCGATGATTGATACTCTAATCTGAAGTGGATATTAATCGGAGCCAAGACCTCCTTCTTTGATTTCTAATTCACCGATTCTTAAACTTATTTATTCTTAATCAATTCTATTGTACTGTTTTTTTTAGTTTCTTAATTAGTTTAATCATTTGCTTAACAATTTTATAAACCCTCCTCTTTTCACTATCTTACTATATTTCATTTTAGTTTAATTCAAGTACATTTTAGTAACCCTGGCCTTGTTCCCTGTGGATACGAACCTTGCTTCCCTACTACATTTATTTGTATTAGAAAGTAAGAGAATTATATTTGGTTTGGGCACATACGATTAGGGCGTGCCACATTGCTTATGTGGTATTCAGTGAGTTGAGTGCCAGTGCATTAAACACATTTCTTTTATTTTCTTTTCAAGGCAAAGTGTGTTTTTGTTTTGTTTGTAGTTTGGGCTTGGTTCTTAATTTCTTGGACTTTGAATGCATTCCTTCCTAAGTATTAGTGGTCCACATGGTTTGAGATGTTGGGGTTGATTTTCAAATACTACATGCCAGGTTTCAGAACTTTTGAGTTCATGAAACCTAATATCTTGGGTTGTGGTATGATTGGCAAAGCTTTGCTAGCTAGTTGAAGCTCTTGAGGTAGTATTTGCAATTCACTACCCTTCATTTGTGAGAAAATTATCAAATCTTTCTAGCCTTCATCATTTTGTTTGCTTGGCAATAGGATCTTTATCATAGCTTAACTTGATCAAGAACTTGATTCATGACTTTCCGAGACTTTAACCGAGCTACTCTAGGGGAGGACGGAGGCATTCATTTCTTAGTTATTTTCCATTTTTTCTTTTTTTCATTTTCCTTTTTATTTTAGCGTCTTGCTTCTTTTCACTTTTCTAGATGTTTGCTTTACATTTATCCTTTCAAACCCTTTGAGCTTGGCCCTTCCTTTTTTCTAGCCACTTTACAAGCCTTGATTCCCATTGTTTTGTTTTATACCCTTTAGGTGTAGTGAAGCAATTGGAGCGTCTTGGTTCATATTTGTTTTGTATTGAAAATTTGTGAAGTAAGGAGTTCGCCCAAGCGAAAGTGTGTTAATTTGTATGAATTAGGGCAAAAACCGACCTAATTTGTAAAAGAGGCAAGGTCATATTAAAAAAAAGAAAAAAAAGTGAAAAAAAAAAATAAATGCAACTATTCCTTTCTTTTTCACAATGAGGGCATTGTGTCATTCAAGCTTAGGGATGAATAGTTCGAGAAAAAATAATAATAATAATTTATTGTATAAATTTTTCTTTTTTTCATATAGCTTTTTGAATAAGCTTCGGGGTTTTCGGTGTATGTGTGCGAATTTGAGGAGTTCGTTTGCGATTTGATGCTCATTTATACTTATTTGCTTCACTATATAGGTTTTGAGAACCACAAGCCAAATTGATTCCTACCCTATCCCTAGCCATACATTATAACCCTAAAGCCCTCTCGATCCTAGATACTTGAGTCTTTATCGGTGGAGGAAGTCATGTTTCAAGCATATCGAGCGGTTTTGCTATGATGAAATGTCGGGTAGCCTAAATTGTTTCTCCTTTTTGCTTTTCCAACTCCTTTGTGGAGTTATGAGTAGCTACCTTTATGGGTGGAAACGACACTAGCTTAGCATGTGGATGCATGGTTGTCGAGCGAAAAGGGAATGTTCCTCTCTAGTTCTCCAATCTAGCATGTTTTATTTGGATATCCACCCTTGACATCTTTCAGCATGTTTTTTATTAGTGCTTAGAAAGGTCTGTATTCATTGATCCTCAGTCCTTTTACAAGTCCAACTAGGTATTTTAGTTTGTTTTGTTTTGTTTTGTTTTATTGTATTTTATTTTTTGTTTTTCTTCTTTTGTTTCTCTTGAACCTTTTCCTTGGTTTGTTTTTGAGAGAGTTATGGGTTAAATTCTTTGGAAACCCTTATGAGAGCACACTCGTCCTTCTTGGCGACTTTGAGGTTTAAATGGCTTGTTGTTTTTGCTAAAAGAAACCGTGATTCCTACGAAAGTGAGTTAGTGTGAATATTAGTGTTTTCTTTTCTTTTCTAGTATTACCTCCTATCAAGCTCTTCCGTCTCCGTTTTCACTTCTAGCTTAAGTTTTGCTCGGGAGTTTGATAAGTGGTATTTTGGAAGTTATTTTCTTAGTTTTTTTAGTTTATTTTTTATTTTAAATTAGCTTTTATTAGCGTTTTTAGGCTTTTTAGTTTAGTTTTACTTTTGTAGTCCCCTTCCCATTTTCTATGTGTTTTCACTCGATTTTGCACTTCTCTCGTGTTTTCTTCCCCTTTTCCAGGTCCCGAGTTTATTTCGGAACCCGAGGAAGATAGCCGGGAACCTTGAGGAAACGATGACAAGGAAGGATTTTTAGGAGATTTAGTGTTCAAGGCACTTTCGAGGGAAAACAAGGCAATGGGCTTCAAATGAGGTGCAACGGCCGTTGGGAAATTCCAAGCGCCCGCTGCACTCTACTCTTCCAAAGTAGTAGTAGCCAGCCTGAGTGCAGCGGCCGCTGATCCCATCTCAGCGGCCGCTGCCCTTCCCTATTCAAAAGGCAGTAGCAGCACCATAGAGTGCAGCGGTCGTTGTTCCCATCTCAGCGCCCGCTGCACCCTTCCCCTTTTTTAAGGCAGAAGCACTCCAAAAGCTTGCAACGTCCGCTGATCCCAACTCAGCGCCCGCTGGCATTAGTCTTCTGAGCTTGCAAGCCTATGAAAGTAGGCCTTAGTGGATGTTGTCATAGTCTCAGAGCCCGCTGCAGCGCTGCTGCACGTTTTGTTTAATGATTTAGGGTTGTTTTCCTTCGAATTTTTGGGAGTTGTATAAATACCCCCTCTTCCCAATTCATTCACTAGGTGATGTTAAAAGCTCAAATTAGGGTTAGGTTAGGTTTTAAGTTTTCTTCTTCAAATCTTCTTGTAATCTACTTCATTTGTTCTTGATTTATGCCAGTAGTGTTGTTTCTCTTACTCTCGTTCTTGTTCTTCTCTTCAAGGTACTTTTATTGCCTTCTTTTATTCCTTTGCTTCCTTGCTCTTTGTTGTTTGTTATTGATTTCTAGTAGTTGATAATTGTTGTTGTTGTTAAATTAGTTAGTTTTATTGTTTATTTTCATATTTGTTTAGTTGTTTATATTGATTTTAGTGTTGTTCTTAGCAGTTTAGTTTGTAGTTTTCTAGGTTTTAGTTGTTTTTTTATTTTTCATAGTTTTAGGTTTAATTTAATTCATGTATTTAGTTGTAGTTTTTATCATGCTTTTGTTAATTATGTGTGAGTAGTTAATTTCTAGGGTTTGAGTGAAACGCCTCAAAATCCTCCATGTCTGTGATTTAGTTGTTTCTTGGACTTGGTTTGTGGTAATGTTGGTAACGAAGGTTCGATGATGTTGAGTCTCGTGTCTAGTTAACATTAGATTCATTGAAGAATCCCCACTAAAGGACCGAAAGGTGAACGTGGGTGATGACTCCCTTCGCCTGTTTGATGGAAGCACCACGAAAGTTGGGCCTTCGATCAATGGAAAGTTACTGATCTTCGTGATTTGTGCTTATGACTAGTTAGATGTTCCGCCACGAAAGTAGGTTTGTGTACGTCTTCCTAGTCGTCACACTGGCTGTAAAGAGTAGTGTGATCTTAGAATGACCTCCCTTTATCCATGACCTAAGTCTAAGTTCGATTGATTCACAATTCATGGTGGTATGAGTTGTGGATCTCTTAACCCTAGTCCCTTTTATTTTTGTTTCCATAGTTTAGTTTTAGTTAGTAACTTTAGTTCTCTCCACATCTCGCGACCATCACTTGACCTAGCTCGTTCAATGCTCATGCCTAGATTAGTGCAACGTCCTTCCCCGAGTTCTACAGCCCCTCTCTTACTACGACGGGGGTTTTTATTTGGTAAAAAAACCCTTTATCACCGGACAACCAGAAATAGTAGTCGCAAAAATCACTTTAGCGACCACTATTCACTAGTGGACGCAAAATTTGCGACTAAAAAATAGTTGGTCGCTAAGTGGTCGCAAATTAGTGACCGAATTTTGGCTTTTGCGACTAAATGCTACTAACAGGGAGCAAATATTCTATTTAATAATATAACGACTACAAAATTTTATTTTAGAGACCGATTTGATGGTAGTTGCAGAAAGTTTTTTTTTAAAAAAAAAAAACCTCCTTGTTTTCTCTAAAACCTAACACGATAAACTAAGCCCATCAAACATTCAAACCCCTCTGAAAAAAATCCCAAATACCAAATCATTCTCACGACTTACTTCACGCTCCTCTCTTCACCCTCCTGTCTTCACATTCTTGACCGACCAACCACACCACCACCGGCAGATGGAATTTCCAGACGTCGACGCCCTTGAAAGCCCTCTCTTCACTGTTGCGACCTACAGGTATTTTGTTTTCGATTTAGGGCTTATTGCTGCTTATTATTTAATTAGGGTTTATACATGTTGCTGCTTGTTGGTTACAATTGATGCTTGTTAATTAATTAGGGTTTATTATTTGTAATTGCTGTTGCTTGTTGGTTTATTAGACCCGAATAGTGAATTGTTACTATAATTTGGGTATTTGGTTTAATTATAATTTTTTTATCATTTTAATTGAAAATAAGGACAGAGAAAGGAAGAGATCAGAAAACAAAGATTTAACCCCTAAAGCAGTAGCTTAATACGGTCCATATCATGGTTCGATCCCTTGATCAAAAGAATCGCATCATCTGATAGTCTGAATTCCTTTTTCCTTCTGTATCTTAAAACTCTAATTTCATAAAAAGTAAAATAAGGATTTATATATTGCTTTGGTTAAATTAAAAATGAAGAAGAGCTCAAAGTTAAATGGGTAATAAAGACTTTATTAGCACTGAAAATCAGAGTGGCATATATTATATATTGCTTTGGTTTGCTTTAGATAACATATGTTATACTTAAGATATGTATGCTAGTCAATATGTTATAATAAAATGATACAATACCTCTGCTGTCTAATAATTCAAAATTTTAAACTACCATGGATATTGTGACTTCAGATGGAAATTGATTTTTACAATCCCAACAAGGAGCAGTGAGCTATATATTGGGTTGCTGACACTTTATGTTTGTGATAATGATGGGCCTTGAGATATTGAGATATCTTAGTTATGTGACTTGGCTGTCTGGATCGTTATACACTCCTTTGCAATGATGTAATCCATGGTTCAGGCATGTAAGTATGTGACCTAATGATTTAGATGTTTGTCAATGTCATTTGTTCAAGTTTGCTTTTCCTCCTAAATTTATATAAAACTTCAATGAGTCATTCTTGTAGTATTCTTCGTAATTATGGGTGCCTTGTTTCATATTTCAGCTATTAAGGTGTTTGTTACATTATTTTATTCAATATTTCAATCTTTAAATTAAAGCTCACCAATTTATTAGTAACAAGCACATATCTGATTGTATGCTTCTGATGTTCCTAATTACTAAAATATCAAGGTGCAATACAGGTTATACAAGATATGTGGGAGGACAGGGGGTTAGCAGGGGGGCAGTAGCATGCTGGGGGTGGCAGCAGGGGTTTTTTTTTGGTGATTTGGTTAGTTTTGCTTTGGTTATGGACATTTGATTGTTTTTTTTTTTATTTTATTTTGTGATTTATCATTTGGTCATGGAAATTTGGTTTATTTTTTAGTTTAGTTTGTGAGTGTCATACTGTCATATTATATTGTTATATATTTTATAAATGTCAATAAATACTTTTTTTGTGTTTATGATCCTACTATATCAGGACATAATTATAAGTATGTGATTATATAAAAATGCATTAATTTGTTTATGTTTCAATTCATGTCAATATTAATTAGTTGTTCAATTAAAGTTATTATGTGCAGACTGAGTATGAATTAAGACTAGAGAAATATGAAAAACAAGAAATTAATTATCAAGAATCCTGATGATGTGCATCTGGATATGGTTGGTGGACCAAAAAAAGGTAAGGTTTATGATTTAGGAAGCACTTCATTTGTATTTTTAAGGCATCTAATTCTACAAAATCAAATGATACAACTTGTGTCCCATCTACGATATTTGAATTGAGCACTTAAGTTGAAGAATGTAAGAAAATGGTGGAGGAAGGCCAAAGGTTAGCTTCAGGGAGCTTAAAAGTAGCAAAAGTTGTTGAAGAGAAATATGAGAGAGAGAAAGGTGAGTGGTTGAAGGAAAAAGAAGAATAACATGCAAATATGTTGGAAATGAAGAATACAATGATCCATCGGCAAACTTGTGCTCGTGATCCACATGATCCATCGGCACGAAATGCCCCCTCTTCTGCTTGATGCTTCAATTGACACTTTTTGCCGAAGGTTGTAACTTTTTGGTTTTTGATCTTAACTTCTATTACATAAAACTAACCATTACATTATTTTAAGCAAGTACATCCTTGGATTTTGTTAATATGATTGTATAGTAATTTTGGTCCTTGGATTATTTTGTAGAACCGTCGATTAATGAATTTCGACATTTTGGGCATTACTATTTTTTAAATTTAAGATTATGATTAGTAATTGTGTGGTTGGTTGTTGCTTTGTTTTGCTAGCAATATTGGTTTGGTGGTGGTGAGGTGGTTGCTAGCAATTTTATTCCACCCACCATTTTTTTACTGCATGTTGGTGGTTTTGGTATGTGGTTTTATTATTTAGTAACTAATAAAAATTCTTTTAATTGTCTTTAAAAAAATTTGCGGCTGCCTGATGTTGGTCCCTTAAATGGACAGGTTTGTTCTCCATTGGTGTTCCCAATTAAGACTTTGCAACTACCAAGTGTAATCGCTAAAGAAAAACTTCGGTTGCTAAAATATTTTTGCAACTATAATATTGATAGTCGCAGACAATGAGTGGTGGTCGCAAAATTATTTTCGCAAAATTATTTTTGCGACTGAAATTGTTGGATGCAAAAAGTTAATACTAGTTGTAGAATGGTGGTAGAAAAGTGGTCACTAAGTAGTCGCAAATTTTGCGATAATTTGCGACCGACCACATGTTGGTCGCAAAAATAATTTTGTGACCAACGTTTTAGCGACCAACATATTTTTGGTCTCTGTTGGTCGCAAAATGATTTTAGCGACTGATTTATTGATATAGCGACCAATTGGTTCGGTCGCAAATCGATCATTTTCTTGTAGTGAACCCAAGCTTCAAAGGGAAAGTTTAAGTCTTTTGCAATGCTCACTAATAGATATAGATAATTGCCATTATGGGATAATTAACCTTAATAATTAAAATTTTAATTAATTTAAATTTAAAAAAAATAAATAAACTCTTCACCTCCTTATCCTCTCCCAACCGGTTGCATATAGGGGGGGGCGTAATGGATGGTTTCGTTCCCCATTTTTCATTGTGCATTCATAAATAAATAAATAAATAAAAACTCTAAAGTTTTTTTTGGGGTTCAAAGGTGATTTTGGTGTTTTTCAAAGCAGTTTTCAAGCGATTTCTCAAGTTTTAATCATCTTTTTTCAAGGTAACTAACGTTGTTTCCAACCTAGAAATCATATAGTTTAGGATTATATATTAGGGTTAAAATCATATTAAAATGGATTAAAACAAACTAGGATGAATTTGTTTAACTTTTGCCTATTTTTGCGAATTTGAGCATGTAATTGTGTGAATTTATTTTTCTGATTTCCGTGTGATATGTACTATTTTCCGAATGTTATTCTTGCTTATTTTGATGTGAAATTTCATGATTTATTATTATTGGTATTATATATATATATGCATGATTTTATTAATTATGAAAATTGTTTTGAGAATTTTGGTACATCTTATTTCATGAAATTTTCGTATGATATGAGTGACTATTGTAAAGACCCTAATTTTGTTGGTATTTCTGTCGTGTATTTGTTTGTATTTATGTAATTTTATGTATGGTTCAAAATTATTTTTGGACTATTTATTATTTATTTTATGTTTATTCTATGTGAATAATTTTGATTAATTCGAATATTATTATTTATGTTATTATTATTTAATTAATTAGAATTTTTATTATTTAATTTTCTAATTAATTATTTAATATTTGTGGGCCAAAATCGATTCAAGCATGATTAGTCATGCATGAGTGCAATTAGCCCAAGTAAGTATCGAAAGCCCATTAGGCCCATTTGAGCCCTAAGAGAACCGGCCCCCTTGTGCATGGCAAAGTTTCGCCACTTGCCTTGCTTTCACACCTTAACTAACTTCTATAAATAAAAGTAGTAGTAAGGTTTAAGGATTCATTTTGCTCATTTGCCATCCTTTGTCATCCAAAGTTTAAAACACAAACTCCCTCCATTGCCATCAATCACACGCCATTTTTGGCTACCAAACACCCAAATCATTTTTCATCACCAAATCAAACCCAAACTTAAAGATTCAAACCCCATTGATCTTTGAGTAACAAAACACAATTATTTTTCATTGTCAATTTATCAAGATTATGTAGTGGGTTCGAGTAGAGCCGTGCAGTAGGCCGTGGTACCGTGTGGTTCGAGTGGTGGCACGAGTGGAAAGACGGTGGTCCGTGGGGTGGTCCGTGAAGAGGTGCCGTGTTCGTGTGCAACCGTGCAGTTGGGCCGTGTGTTGGGGTTCCGTGCATTTCGAATTCCAGGCTGCAAGTTTTGTGTTAATTTGTGCTTAAACTTTAATAAGGTAACATATATACTTTCTCAATCTAGTTGGTATACTATGATTCATAGTATAGATTAAGTGATTAGATTAGACCGTTTTGATGTTATGTACCCATTTTTGTATGTGTAGATTATAATCTGATTTTGGGTGATGAATTTATGATGATTTCTAGTTGAATATGCGTATTTCATAATTGATTGTTTTAGTTTACTATTTGATGTTGTTCATGTTCAAGTTTGGTGAAGTTTTGATGATTGGAAGTTGATTGTTGAACATGTTGTTATGCGTGTATTAATGGTTTTGGAATTGAGTTCTTGAATCTTGAATGAGTTCTTGGTTGAAGTTCTTGACTCTTGATTGAGTTCTTGATTGAAGTTCTTGAATCTTGGATGAGTTCTTTATGAGTTCTTTAAGTTCTTTATGGGTTCTTGGTCGAGTCTTGAAAGTTAAAGAACGTTAGTAATAATTAAAGAAAGGTTAAAGAAAGATAAAGGAAGTTAAAGAATGTTGTAAGAGGTTCCAAGATTTGTTGATTTACATGTTATTTCTTGAGTCAAGGCGTAAGATGCAACTTAAGAATTAACTAAGAATGTAAATTTCGATTAAAGAGTGCTTGATTTTGCTACTAGACGCCTAAAACTTAGAGTAAGATTCTAAGTATTTGGGTAAAACGTTGCCCCTATCCTATCCGCGGTATTGGGATAGTTGGTGGTCTTACTATGTTGTCTTCGGATATGGATTTTCAGTAAGATTGGTTTCATGGGTTTGGGAGTAAGATTCTCAATCCTGGCATAGTAGAAAGTTCGATCGCGTAAGATGCGTTCGTACGTGCATAGTCCGGTCTAGTATGTGAATGATTGCGCCAAGTTTAAAGATTTGTTAATTGTTGGTCAAGTTAGTCGAGTCAGAATGATTACTTGTTATTATTAATTGATGGTAGTATGATATGTTGGTTCGCATGTTTTGATGTATGGTTGTATGTTTGGTTTGATTGTTTGATTTGTGCTATGTTCATGTGTATCCCCGCTAGGGTGGGACAGTTATGTTACTCGCCACTGACGCGGACTGTTATTATTTTTCAGGTAATTCTGATGATGAGGTTCTTGCTTATAGCTTTGGGTTGGGCGAGCACCGGTGTTATTTAGTTTTTGTGTTGTTGTTTTATGATTTCTAGTTTTGGACTATAGTGGTAGTACTTGTGTATTTTTCTAACTCTGACATACATTGGGAGCTTATATTTGTTGGTAGTAGTGACGTTGATATTTAGGTTAGATATGTACAATCTTGTGGGTTTTGTACTTTTAGATTTAGCATATATGCCATTTTGAGGTTTTGTTTTAATTTTTAAGTATTTTAGTTTGTTAGTTCTGACTATTCGACTCGTCGGTTTCTTCCGCGCCGGTTTAAGCGAGTCGGGTCGTCGCAACTATATAATCTGGTTTTTCGTGTTTCTAGGATTACAATATTGGGTTATAATTTATGTTGGTAATTTATTCAATGATTGGTTGTAAAATTATCTTTATGAATTGTTTGGGGAATTTCGCTTTAGTCCAATTCTTAGGCGAAATGTTGCCCAAATTTTTAGTGATAACATGTTATATTTTTATCCTTAATATATATTCTGGTTTTATTGGTTAATTTCATGATTTTTAAGTTTAATCATGTTTAGTTATCGAATTATTAAATTTTGGGTTTATTGAATTAATTGGGTAGCTTAAGATGATTTTTGTGAAATTATTTTCTGAAGTTTCGTAGCTGCGGGCCGTGTGATATAATTGGGTGTTTAGCATGATTTTAATTTTGTTTTAGGCTTGTATTATGCTAGGTTATGATCTTGGTGAATTATAGAATTAATTGTGTAAATATAATTATTTTTTAGTATGTTTTGGTGGTTGTTTTTGTTGTTGTAATAACCTGGACATCAACTTTGGAAGATCTAAAAATGATGTTTTATTGATGTATTTCGACCCTTAATTATGTTTTAAATGCTTGCTAATCAATGGGAATTGTTTGGGTGCAAGTTTGGCGCCTTCCTTATTTATATGGAAGACATAAGTATTCAACTGTAGTCTATTGCTCGCACCAACCTGCCCCCAATTTGACATATATTGGGGAGATGGAATTAGTATTTTTGTACGATGAATTTGTCTAAGTTACTTGTTTCTTATTTTGAGTGTGTAAATCATTAAAATATTATTTTGGAATTTAATTTGATTAAGTGTTGGGCAAAAATTATTCTTAAAATGTGTAAGCGTTGGGGACATGTAGTGGGTAAATAATGGAAGTTGTAATTTCGGATTTTATCGGTAAATAAGGTAGGATTTGAAATGAGTAAATAAGAACGATATATTTTATCTTACATGTGTCTAGGAAGTTATTTTTAATTGTTAGTTGGAGCCATTGGGTTGTGGAATTCAATGGTTAGATTAGTTAAGTTCTTTGGATTACGGAATCCAAGAACAATATTTATTTACCTGGATTAATTGTTGTCGTCCGGGTTTTCTGGAGGTGTAAGTCCATACATTGGGCGTCCGGCCGGCACCGGGAGTTTGGCTATTCTTAGACACATCAACTTCGTGTTGATTGTTGGTAGTGTAAGTTCATATTTTGGGCATCTACCTGACAAACTTTAGGAAGTGGTACTGCGGGATACCACTAGCAAGCGTTCCATCTACAATTCCAATTATTTATGTTTATCGTTGGTAGTGTAAGTCCATATTTTGGGCATCTACCTAACGTACATTAGGGAGTGGTACTGCGGGATACCACTAGCTGTAATACCCGTAATTTTTCAAGAATTTTAAAAAAATAATATCTTCTATAAAAAGGTTTTATATTTTATAAAAGAGCTTTTCGAATTATTTTCAAAGGTATTTATGATTAAAACAAAGTATTTTGCCGTAATATTATTTTTAGGAAGTAATAAATTATTTTTGAAGTTGGAATATTTTCAAAATAAATAAATATGTACTTATATATTTCGAAAATAATATATATATATATGGCGAAAATTATTTTATTTTATGGAAAAACATTTTTGGTAAATAAAAATAATTTTATGAATTAGAATTTTATTTTTAAAGTTCGTTTTATGCATGCCGTATTTTATTTGCCGTGTAATTAGATTAATTAACCAATTAGTCAACAACCCATTAAAGCCTTGACAACACAACTCCCGAGACCACCTCACCACCACACACCCCTCCCTTATCCTCCTCCCACACGGCTCACACCACCACCACACACCACTTTGTCTCACATGGAAAGTTTACACTTTTTCTCCACCCCTCCATCCTATAAATAACACCCTTCACCCATCACTTCTCTTCACAATTCTCTCAACATTTCTTCCACTTCTCCTCTAAGAAAAGAGGAGTAACAAGTGAAAAGTTTTCACGGAAGAATAACCGAGAGAATTGAATTTAATTTTCTAAGGAGGGAGCGATCTTAAAGTAGTCTTCCAGACGTTGAGGTATGCTTCGATGTCTACCACTTTCTTAGCCTTAGGTTCTTGTATGCTTAGGTTAGATTAGTTTATTTTTTTTTCGCTTTTGTTTTAGCATGCTTAGTTTTATGTTCTAGCGTAGTTTTAATGCTTTATAGTTATGTTTGTTATGCTTTAGTAGAAGTTATATGCATGCTTAAGTAGTTGTTTTAGTATTGTTTTTAAGATTGTTTTGATGGCGTAAAATTATGATTGATTGTGTGCATAGTAGTAGTATTTTCGTGTGAATGCATGGGCATTCAAGGAATGTTTTTAGCCATGTTTTTGAGGGCTAATGTGATGGTTTTAAAGACATTTTATGCCAAAAATAGTTGCTGTCCAGATTTTTATAATAGCCTAATTATGCTTTCGTTATTTTCAAAAATCAAAATAAAACTTGTTTTTGGACTAAGGGTTGTGTACATGTATTTTAGACCATAAAATTTGTGTAACAAATACCCATTAAAAGTCCAAAAGAAGCTCATTTATTCTATTTACAAATTCTGAAATTTTCGAAAATATACTCTCACGGATTGAAAATATTATTTCAAATTTTTCGAAATTGTAACGTATTTATATTATGATTTTTACAACTTAAAAATCTCCAAATGTTTTTTGTAACCTTATTTTACTATTTTTGACAATTATTTAGTATATATATACATACATATTTTCGAAAAATGTGTTTATGAGTATATTATTACTCTTTCGAAAATTTTCTCCTATGCACATGATTTCGAAAAGCTTGACGCTCTTAGCAATTCGATTGTTTAATGAATTATTTATGTCATGGAATTTGGTTATGGATTGGTGAATGTTTGAACTTGCCTTGATTTAAGAAGTATAAGTGGTGTCTGTGAATGAACGATGGATTATTGAGCTGTTGAATTTGGATTGGCAAGTTTGCCTTATGGGTTGATTTCTCATGGAGAATTGTTAAAGTGTGGAATTTTGGTTCATTGATCTATTTTGAGGTTATTGTTCTCACGCAAATGATTTTCAAAACCAAATGAACCTAAACTTAAAGTGAAACAATCTTCAAAGGGAAAGTAGCCCGAACGGTGACGACCTATTAGGGTGATGAACGATGTCTCATTGGGGAGTACCCAATGTGGGCCTATTGTTGTGGTGGACACGCAATAGGTCGGACATGTGTTGAATCATCGTTGAAACTTTGTAACCGTTATAATCTGCTTTCGTCCTCCTCCTGAACTTCTGGCGCGCACTTGCGGATACGCATTAGTTCTGTGAGGGGTGTATACACTCGGGACACTCTGTCGACAAGCTGCAGGCCAAGCCGAAAAGTCCGTGACGGGATGAAACAGGCCCTATCGCGTTCACTTTCCCAAATAAATAATCTTGAATAATAATTGCTCTAAAATTTTTGAATTGGATAAATATTGATTCAGCTGATGTTCTATGTCTCTTGTGTGTCAACTGTTTTTAAACCAAAACCGTTTTACGGGGTAGAGTCGATCATACTCAGTTTTTCTAATTTTTGTGTTATTGTTTGTTTGTTGTTTTTCCTTCGGGGTTTTGTGCAGGTGAGTAGTAAGGATGGCTTACTTGTTTGAGGCTGATGAGGAATCCCTGTTGGAATTAGCTAAACCCTTTGATCATAGGCTTTATGCATTAGCTGAACATCTTGTAATAAGTTATTTTAACTTTTAATATTTTGGTTTTAAACATTGTACGGCTTTGGTATTTATGAATAAAATCCATTTTGGAATTTGAAAACATTACGATCCTGCTTTTACTTATTCGTATACCCACTTCTTATCAGAGGTGGGCGTACGAGTAGCAACTCTAGAAATTCGGGCTATGATTTTAGTAAAATTTAAGTTTTATAAAGGAAGGAAAAAGGGTCCGAATTTCCGGGGCTGTTACACTAGCGTTCGTTCTATCCTCAGTATGTGTATTAATTTGGGTAATTGGGAATAATTATGTTCATAACACTTATCTGGGAATTTGGGTTCTGTCTGTGGTATATAGTTGACTTATTGAGATGTTATTGGATTTCTTATCCTTTGGATGAAGCCTCTATTGGTTGTGGCGTTATTTTATACTAACTGGTTCTGCAGGTGGGGTTTCGACGAGGTCGTGGTAAGTAATGGTTGTCTGTATAGAATGACTTGAATGTTTCCTATTATTTCTTAACGTTGATTTCACTCCTTGATCTGTGGTTCTGAACTTGTGTTTTCTATGTTGGGAAGAACTTTTAGTTACTCGCCACTAATAGTGGAGTTGTATTCATTTTTCAGATGTTGAATGACTGCAGGATTATACTAGTTTAGGAAGGGTGTGTGAGGATTGGTATTAGGATTTTTTCCATTACCTTAGCCATCCTGGATCTATATGGTGTGGCTGAACTCTAAGCCTAATGATATTTGTTTAAGTAGATTTGATTTTCTAGGGTTATGTAGAGGTGTTTGTACCTTGGACTTTGGACTTATAATCATATTGGACTTTCTGTAGTTAGACTTTAATGTTTTATTTTGGCTTATGTTTCCTAGAACTGCATACTTAAAGGGTTTGTTAGTTGACCTTATCCTTTCTATATCGCTATTTGACTTAGAGCTTAAGTGGCACTCCCGTCCAGTACCCTATCTTCTACTCGTATCCTCTGTTTGTAAGGACGTGTCTTATATATCCTACATCACCTTGGAGGTATTGGGTATGGAATAGGTATAATATACCTAGACATAGGTTTGTTTGTTGGATGATTATGTTGCAAAAGATCAGGGTTAGATGCAAGATGAGGAGGCTGGGGATTTGTGAAGAAGATCAGTGTCCCCTTTGCCATGATGCTGATGAAACAGTGGAGCATTTATTTTTCCAATATAGCTACTCTCAGAAATGTCTAACTGAGTTGTGTACCTTATTGATGTACCATATCTCCCCTACTGATCTGCATACTTGTAATGTCAATTTGATGGGTATTTCAGGCTATATTCAGGAAATTGGTGTTGTTTAGCTCTTTTGCAGGGATGATCTATACAATTTGGAGACAAAGGAACGGAGCAGTTTGGGAGCATGTTGTTGCTAAGCTAGATCTGGTCATTAGGAAGATAGTTCATGATGTTTGCACCAGAATTCTACTGATCAGACCACAGAAAACTAGTTCAAGACAGCTTTAGTGGCTTAGGAGTATTATGTATAGATTTATGTAGCCTGCTTTGTGTATTGTTTACTGTAGTTTTTTGAGCTGCTAGGGGTGGAATACCCTTCTTTGAAGGTGGCTGCACCTTATTTGCATTCATTTGAGTGTTTGTTTGTCTATGTTGGTTACCGGCCCCTGTTGTAAGGGGAGTATTTTGGCTGTCTTGGCTGTACTTGGTTTTTTTTAGTAATATACCCCTTTTACCTTTGCTAAAAATAAAAAAAATAAAAATAAAATTGGTATTAGAGAGGGAACTCAACATTTCAAGCAACCTTGAAGAGAGATCCGGGAAGTATGAATACGCAAGAGAAGATAGAAGAAGGGTATTGAACTCAAAGACCTCCCATGTTCAATGGGAAGTTTTATGCTTATTGGCGAAACAAGATGGAGATATTCATAAAGGCCGAGAACTATCAAGTTTGGAGAGTCATTGAAGTCGGCGACTATGAGGTAACTAAAACAAATGAGAAAAATGAGGTAGATCGTAAGGTAAATATGAAAGAGAGGACTTTGAAAAAATGGAAACTAATACAAAAGCAATAAAACTACTTCATTGTGGGCTCGGACCCCACGAACACAATCGTGTCATGGGGTGCAAGACAGCGAAACAAATTTGGGATTTATTGCAAATAACACATGAAGGAACGAATGAGGTAAAACGTTCAAAAATTGATCTTTTAATGTTAAAATATGAAAGGTTTGAAACCTAAGATAAGGAAGATATTCAAGAAACGCTTACTCGTTTACTAACATAATAAATGAGCTTGTGTCACTTAGAAAGGATATACCCATTGATGAACAGGTAAAAAAAGTCTATAGGAGTCTTCCACAAGATGAGAGATGGCGAGCCAAAGTAATGGCCCTTTTGGAGACGAAAGATTTCACGACATTCAACATAGAACAGTTAGTCGGTTCTTTGTTGGCTCATGAACTGCACCTAGGAACTAGCGGAGAAGGTTCCAGGAACAAGGGGCTGGCCTTACGAGCTGAAGACAGTGATGCCACAGTAGAAGATAATGAAGAAGCTTCCATGCTCGTGAGAAGATTCAAGAAAGCCTTCAACAAAAGCAGAAGTTCCTTCAAGAACCCAGGCAGGAAAAAGTCAAGTTCCAAGAAAGAATTTGGTTGTCACAAATGTAGTTCGAATGATCACTTCATCAAGGACTTCCCTAAATGGGAAAATGAGAAATCCAAATCCAAAGGGAAGGAATCATTCAAGGAAAAGAAGGATTATAACATAGAAAAATTCTACAAGCCTTCTTATTCCAAGAATGATGTCGGTAAAGCTATGATAGTTGTTTGGGGCGACTCCGAAACTGAAGAAGAAGAGGAGAAATAGCCTAAAGAGGAGACGGCTCATATGTTTTTGATGGCAAACTCAGATGCACTCGAGTTCACACAGAAACTTCACGAGAAGGTAAACCTGAAGAGGGAATTTCGCCACCCCATGTTTTATTTTGGCTCCGTCGGTGTTTTAGAGTGCCATTTTGGATTTCTCATAGATACCTTGGGTTTATTTCTATGATATTTAAACCGAGAAAAATATGTTGAATTAAGGACTCAGCTAAAATGTAATTTGTGATGTTCTACAAAAATTTGGGAGGACCCATGGATCTCCGCCTTCCCTATTTCGTGCAAGAGTATTGTTCAGGAGGAAGAGAGGAATCTACAAGTTGTGAGGTATCTTTGGTGTGATAGAAAATGGAATAGAGACCTTTTTAATAGTTATGTCATGAGTGGGAGGCAAAGTAAATTCTGAACATCCCTATCCCCCTATTTGATAGCGATGATTCTTGTGTATTACATTAGTCAAAGCATGTTGAATACATGGTTAGAAGTGCATATCACATGATTATTAGAAAGGATGAAGAACAGAACTGAGCTACGACGTTGAATACCTCCAAATGTTAAAATTTTTGCTTGGAGAGTTGTCCATAATGGGGTTCCTGTCAGAGGGAACCTGAAAGTTAGAGGAGTGTGTGACGATGGAAGATGCCCAATGTGCGGGGAAAAGGAAGAAATGGTGGACCATATGTTAATGAGATGTGTTGAGGCAAGGATGATGAGATATTTTTCTCCTTTACGACTGCAACCACCCTTACAGGAGGGGTCCTTTGTTGATTGGTGCAATAGTCTCCAAAACAAGTTTAATGAGGAACGGTGGTCGGAAATTTGTTTCGTGTCTAACATGGAATATCTAGTTTAAATGAAACCAGTGGGTGTTCGAAGGCAAGATGAAACATTTGGGAGAAGTCATTCATAACGCGCAAAGTCTGACTAAAGAAGGGATCCTTGTGGAGGGGTTGCAGGGGTTTCATACACCATCAACGCCCCTCCCTCGAGATGGTCAGTGCCTGGTTAGGTTTTTTATAAATTTAATTTGGATACATCCGTGAACTGAATGTAAGCTGTAAAAAATACACCCTAACCCAAACCATACCTGAACCACGTTGAATCAAAGTTCAATTAAACATGTATTAGAAAAACCCAAACTTAACCCGCTCCCAATCTAAAAACACTGAAATCCAAATACACAAGATTCAAAATCACTTTGACCTAACCTGACCCAATTGACACTCAAGCCACTATATGACCATCGTATCTCACACCAGACCAATATAATAGCCGACTCAGAATTATAGATATTAAGTAAACTTGGGCATGGGCCGTGCTGGGTCAAACCGCGGGCCAAGGGATTTAGCAGGCCGGATTAGGAACGAGGCCGTCTACTTCGTGTCGTTCCGGGCTAGGAAGTTGAGATGTGGTGCCCATGGCACGGCATGGTCCGGGGGTCGTGGGTCGAGCTGTTCATGGGTTGTTAGTGGGCTGGTTTTCTGGCGGGCCACCATGGGCCAAAGCTAGCAAAACTCAACTGTTTTCGTGGTAAGTTACAGTAGTAGGCAATAAAATTTCATTAGGTGATGTGTTAAGTCCCTTGATGTTTTGCATGATTACAAACAGTTAACAAAAGCAGATGATAAGTAACGAGTTCATACAATTGTTCTGAAACAGCTGAAGTGTCATATTCCTTAATTACTCACTTTGAGTAATAATACCTTTTATGTTATATATTGTATATTGAACTATGCATGTTTGACATATAGGTATCCCAGTACTTGAGACATGTAGAACTACTTCATCAAGACTGAAGTGAACTAACAATGGAGAATCCAAGTGTCCAAGTATTGAAGAACATGAAGACTGAAGATTAGCCTAGGGTTTTTACTTATAGTCTTTTTGTTGTAAAAAATGCTTAAGAAAGATATTAGATTTGTAATATTTGATCTTAGTATGTTGCAAACACCAAACCAGTGTCTAGTGGTTGCATCACGACTGATCTGAAGAACAGTTCAGCAGACCAGCAGATTAACAAACTTGCTCGTAAAATATTTTGAGAAAGATTTCAATTCTTAGATTCTCTAAAGTTTTTGCACGTGAACAAGTCAGTTTGGTAATCAAGATTAAGTGCTAACAAACTTGCGTATCTTTAGGAGATATTCTAACAAATATTCAAGATCTTGGATTTTTGAATATTTGATTAAAGATCTCTTAATTAATAGGAACGAATATTACAGCTCAAGAAACCCTCTTGACTGGAATATTTATGGTTTCAAATGATCTATAGATAGAAGCACTTAATATCAAAAACTCTCAAGACTCTCTAATACGAAAAAGAGCAATTTTTCGAGAGTTCAAAAAGATCAAGCAGAATAGTTTGCAAATTACGAGAGTATTCAAACCCAGAACTTAAACTTCATCTCTTGTAAGCTTTTGAGAAGCATCTTTGAGAGAAAAATTTATGTAATTCAATTCGTCACTAACAGAGGGGTTAGTGATTGGGAGCATTTGAGAGTTTATTTGCGACTGCTTGTGAGTTCAAGTGCAAAAATGTACTCTTGGGTTGAGAGTGAGGAAGTCTGTTGTATGAGTTTACAACAGCAAAGTGTAATATCTTTTTTTCTTCAGAGTTGATTAATAAAAGTTAGTAGCTAGGGTAGGATGATGTAGGCATAGTTGCTGAACCTCGTTAAATTTGTGTGTTCTTTATTTGTACTACTATCACTATTTTATTGTTCTCTTTAATTCCACGTACTGCTAAACCAATTCACTGGTTCACAAACTAGAACAGTTCAGAAAGAAAATTTTAAAGAAACACTCAATTCACTCCCCCCTCTTAAGTGCTAGTGGGACCTTCAATTGGTATTAGAGTCCGTGCTTTTCATAAGGGTAACACCTAGAATAGTAGATCCATGGCTTCCCAGGACTTAAGTGCAATCGGGTACGATAGCAAGACACCCAAATTTAACGGTAAAACCTATGCCTGGTGGAAGAACAGAATAAAGAACATCATCATTGGTATAGCCTATGAGTGTTGGCTGGTCGTAAAGAATGGAACGTTTCAAATCACCATCATTGACGACTTTGGCAAAACAGTTGCCAAAACAGAAGACCAATACACGAGTGTTGACTACAAGCAGTGGGAGAAAAATGCAAAAGCGATGTCGATCCTTCAACAAGCAATTGGTGAGAATGAGACCAACAGAATCTCTCCATGTGCTTCAGCCATGGATGTGACGACCCGACTCGCTTAAACCGGCGCGAAAGAAACCGACAAGGCGAATTGTCGATCTAACAAACAAACTTACTAAAAATTAAAACTAAACCTCAAAATTATTATTACTATAACCCAAAAACGTACAATACTCACAAGTTGTACAATACTATACCCAAATGTATCAATACTAGAAAATAACTCCAAATACTGTCAGAGTCAAAATACACTAAAGATAAAACTATACGTCCAAACTAATAACATAACGTAGTCTAGAACAAGAATATTATAAGGGCACTCGCCCAACCAATAGCTAAGCAGCACAGCCATCATCAAAATTACCTGAAAAATAATAACAATCCATTGTCAGTGGCGAGCAACATAACAGTCCCACCATAACATGGATACACACAATCATAGAACAAATCAAACAACACATATCAGACTACCAACCAACATATGATAAAAACGTCCAAATACCATTAATCATAAAACTGACCAACTTTAAATAATTCCAACTTAAAAATCATAAAAACATCTTTGTCGCTACCATTTACATTTTAGACCGGACTATGCACGTACAAACGCTTCTTACGCGAATGAACTTTCCTACTATGCCAGGAATGAGAATCTTACCCCCAAACCCATGAACACCATCTTACGGAAATTCATATCAAACAGACAACATAGCAAGTATATACTATCCCAATACCGCGGTCAGGATAGAGGCAACGTCTTAACCCAAAACTTAGAATCTTACTCCAAGATTAGGCGTCTAAAAGTAAACTTAAGCTAATCTTACTTACAAACATCGAAGTTATACTGAAGATCGCTTCTTTCGCCTTTTCTTGAGTTTAACCAAAATAAATACTACTTCATAATCATTCTTTATCGAATCTTTAACAAATCTTTAAACCTTTCTTTAACTTCTTAAAAACTACCTTTCAAAATCTTTACAAAACCTTACTTATCTTTAAATAATACTTGGAAAAACAACAATAAACTTGTACTTAAAAGAACATAAGACCAACTTTCAAGATTTCAAGATTCAATCAAGAACTCATAAAGAACTCAAAATAACTCATCAAGAACCCATCAAGAATTAATCAAGAACTCATCAGGAACTCAACAAGAACTCAACAAGAACTCGACTCATACAAAAACCACACGAAAACTTCATCAAAAATATGCATGAAAACTTAAGTAAATCATCATGAAACCATTACCCAAATCTATACTTAAAATCACGCAAATCATGATAAACAAACATCGAAAATTCATCTAACATGATTACTTAATCTATCCTATAATCATAGTACACATATTAAGGTACGAAAGTATGTTACCTTTTTGATGAACAAGCACACAATCACACAAACTTGCAGCCCGGAAAAACCCAAATACACAGCCCTTGACATGCCCAACACGGCTCACACGCACAGTCCTTGCACGAACACCACCACGGCTCTTACACGGCACCACCACGACTCTTGCACGGCACCACCACGACTCTTGCACGACACCGCCACGGACCACCGTCTTCACACGAGCACCACCGTGCACCACCACTCGATCCACGAACAACCCACACGAATCCAACCCAAAACCGAACCAAATACCCAAGTCTTGATAAATGGCAATGAAGATTAATTTGTGTTTGAATACTTAAAGATCAATGGAGTTTGAATCTTTAAGTTTAAGTTTTGAAATGATGATGAACAAATTGGTTGGATTGATGGTGAACAAGCCTAATAGGCGTGTGGAATGGAGTAATTGGAAGGAGGGTGTTTGTGTTTGGCTTTAATTGTAGCAAAAGATGATCAAAGGTGTTTAAGATGGCAAATGAACTCTTAAGCCTTATTAACCCTTCTATTTATAGAAGTGGTTTAAGGTGTGAACATGAAGCAAGTGGCAATTAGGCCACTAATCATGAGGGGGCCGGTTATGACATGGCAAAAATGGGCTTTTGGTGATCAATTGGGGTAATTGCACTCATGCATGATTAATCATGCTTAATTTGAATTTGGCCCAAAATTTAATTAACTAATTAGAAAATTAAATAATAAAAATTCTAATTAATCAAATAATAATAAAATAAAAATAATCGAAGTTAATCGAAATTATTCACATAAAATAAAAATAAATAGTCCAAATAAATTTTGGACCATACATAAAATAACATAAATAACAAATAAATCAATGACAAAAATACCGAAAAATCTGGGTCATTACAACCTCCCCTCCTTAAAGAAATTTCTTCCCGAAATTTAAGGCAAAGGAGATTACTCACCCTCAAACAGCTCCGGGTACTTCTGCCTCATGGACGCCTCTGTCTCCCAAGTCGCCTCCTCATGGTGCTGATTTCTCCACAACACCTTGACTAGCTGGACTTGCTTACGCCGGAGGGTCCTCACTTCGCGATTCAAGATTTGAACTGGTCGCTCCTCGAACGTCAAATTCGGCTCAAACGTGGCCGATTCCACTGGAATGATGTGGGTAGGATCATGTACATATTTCCTTAGTTGGGAAACATGGAACACGTCGTGAACATTAGACAAACTAGGTGGTAATGCCAATCGATATGCCACCTCCCCAACTCGTTCTAGTATCTCATAAGGTCCCACGAATTTCGGTCGGAGTTTCCCCTTTTGACCAAAGCGTGCCACTCCTTTGAATGGTGAAACCTTAAGCAAGACTCTGTCACCTACCTCGAAAGTCAGTGGTCTACGTCGATTATCGGCGTAGGATTTCTGACGACTCTGCGCGGCCTGCATCTTAGACTGAATGACTCGGACCTTCTCTACGGTATCTCGTACCATCTCAGGTCCCAAAGCCAAAGTATCACTGATATCATTCCAACAAATCGCACTCCGACATTTCCTGCCATACAGGGCCTCGTACGGAGCCATATCGATGCTGGAGTGATAACTGTTATTATAAGAAAACTCTACCAAGCAGAGCATACGTACCCAACTCTGATGATACTCCAGAGTACATGCTCGTAACATATCCTCCAGATTCTGGATGGTCCTCTCAGTCTGACCATCTGTCGTCGCGTCAAATGCGGTGCTCAGCTTCAACTTCGTCCCAAAGGCTTCCTAAACTGACTTCCAGAAACGAGATAAGAATCTCGGATCACGATCAGAAACTATCTCCCTCAGAACTCCATGAAGTCAGATAATGTCCTGGGTATAAGCCTCTGCCAGGCGCTCCATCGACCAGGTTATCTTCATCGGTATGAATCTAGCGACCTTGGTCAACCTATCCACTATTACCCAAATGGCGTTCATACCATTACAGGTAGGCAGGCTAACCACGAAATCCATAGATACCGACTCAAATTTCCAGGTCGGAATCGGTAATGGCTGCAAAAGACCTCCAGGTCTCTGATGCTCGATTTTAACCTTCTGACAGACTAAACATCGAGCTATAAACTCTGCTACATTCCTCTTCATCTTAGGCCACCAGAATTGGCCCTTAAGGTCCTGGTACAACTTGTTACCTCCAGGATGAACAGAGTAGGGCGAGTTATGTGCCTCAGACATGATTCTGTTCCTAAGATCAGAACTGTCCGGTACACACCACCTCCCTCAAAATCGCAGACTACCATCGGAAGAGATCTCGAAGCCAACGGCTTTTCCTTGTCGTAAAGCCTCTCGAATCCTAGCCAACTGCGGATCATTCTGCTGACACTCGCGCAACTCCTGAAATAATTCAGGCTCAGCACTCATAGATATCAGACGAAATCTGACGGAACTACGGCTTCTTCTGAAGCTCAATCGATTCTTGCGACTCAGTGCGTCAGCGACTAAGTTCGTCTTGCCCTCGCAATAATTAAGCGTCAGGTCGTAGTCCTTAATAAGTTCAAGCCATCGTCTCTACCTCATATTGAGGTCTTTCTGAGTGAAGATGTACTTGAGACTCTTATGATCCGTGAATATATACCTTACACAAACCACCATAGAGATAGTGCCTCCAGATCTTAAGCGCGAATACTACAGCTGCTAGCTCCAAATCTGCGTGGGGTAGTTACCATCCGGAGATGCTCCGCATGCTCAGACTCATCTCTCGAATAGACTAAGATATCATCTATAAATACTACGACGCACTTATCGAGTAAGTGATGGAAAGTCCGGTTCATCTAATCAATGAACACGGCTGGTGCATTAGTGAGGCCAAAAGGCATCACCTCGAACTCGTAGTGGCCGTATCTCGTACGAAAAGCGGTCTTCGGAATGTCTTCTTTCTTGACTGGAATCTGATGATATCCAGATCGAAGATCTATCTTCGAAAACTCTCCCGCTCCTCGTAACTGATCGAACAGGTCCTCAATGCTAGGCAACGGGTACTTATTCTTGATAATTACCCGATTCAACTCTCGGTAGTCTATGCACAGGCGCATACTACCGTCTTTCTTCTTCACAAAGAGCACAGGTGCTCCCCATGGAAAAACGCTTGGCCTAATGAAGCCCTTATCGATCAAATCCTGGAGTTGAGGTTTTAACTCCTACAACTCCGATGGTGCCATCTGGTAAGGTGCCTTCGAAATTGGCGTTATCGCGGGTGCAATTCGATATTAAACTCGACATCGCGCTCAGGTGGAACTCCCGGTAGCTCATCAGGAAATACGTCTCTGAAATCCCTCACTACAGGTATATCGTCCAACAGACTATCCTCAGTCAAGTCCCTTACCTGACATAGGAACACCATATCGCCCTTCTGGCGATGTTTTCTCATTTTCAAGGCTGAGATTACCTTAACACCCTTCTTCAGAACGATCCAAGAATAAGTAATCCGATTACCTTGCGATCCTCGGAATATCACTAACTGGTCTCGGAAACGAATAGTCGCTCGATACCTTTATAGACAGTCCATGCCAAGAATGACATTGAACTCCATCAGCGGGAACTCCTTCAGATCAGCCGTTGCCTGCTCTAACGATGGGCACTCCTCGGAACTCGCGCTAACAAACAAAATCCTCTCCAGAAGGGAGAGTTATGATCGAACTAACAGGGGAACTGTCTCGAAGATTAGACCTCGAGACAAAACTACTAGCCACGAAAGAAATTGTGGCACCAGAATCAAATAAAACAAGAGCTAAAATACCAGAGACAAGAAATCTACCTAAGACTACGTCTGGCTGGACCTCTGCCTCTGCCTCAATCATATAGTAGACTCGATTCTTCACTAGAGTCTTAGCCGGTGCTGGAAGTTGCTTGGTCTCGGTGCCTGGCTTCTTCTCGGGGCAAACTGACGCCTAGTGGCCTTCTTTCCCACAGATAAAACATGTAATGGGCGTCCCGTCGCATCGCTTCCCTGGATGGAAGTCCTTGCCACATCCTCTGCATCTCGAACTCCCTGATCCCTGAGACGAACTAGTGGTCAGAGGGGTATTGCTAGGTGCACTGAACCAGGGCTTCTTAAATGATGGTGACGTCACCGGGGTCGGGGTCCTCTTCTTACTCGTATCCTCCTCGATGACAGACGTCTGGATCTCAAGTGCTACCTCGTAAGCTCATTGTAATGTCTTCGCTCCACTATTTATCACATGGCCACGAATCCTCGGATCTAGCTTTTTGATGTAGCGCTTGACCCTCTCCTCCTCAGATGGCACTACCGAAGTAGCAAACCTCGATAGCTCGGCGAACTTATCGGTGTAGGCCTGAACCGTCATCTTACCCTGAGCGAGAGTAAGAAACTCCTACTGCTTTTTCCACTTTAACTCGTCGGGATAGAACCTCTCCTGGACCTTAGCTACGAACTCGGCCCAAGACACCAGATGTAGGGGCATACACGTGTTCTTCACTACGCTCCACCAGTTATCGGCCTCTCCACGCAAGTAGTAAGCGGTGATCTGGACCTTCTCGTGCTCGGGGCAAACGTCGCGTCGAAGAGATTCCCCATCTCGCGGATCCAACTGTCCAACGTCGTAGGGTCAGCAACCCCATCGTAAGTAGGTGGTTGATGACGAGCGATACGATCGAACGTCGACTGCGATCCCGATGGCTAACGACTATGATGCGCAAGCGTAAGAATCGCCTCCTCGAGTGCCCGTAACCTCTGTTGACCCGAACTTGTCCGGCGAGGTGTGGACATATTGAAATCATCGCAGCAACAGACAACAAAAAGATACAATGTCAGTCAAAAATCCACACTCCAGTCAAGTATACACACAAAAGAAAGTAGGAAAAAGAGTCTTATCCTGGATTCTTCTACCCGACACTCTACTCCCTTAACTGATTCTAAACTGGGTTTATCACTCGGGAATGGTAAAGCTCTCAACTCCCGGGTTTTACTCAAATCCCAAAACTTCACTTAAAACCTATTTGGATCTGATACAAACTGTGACGACCCAACTCGCTTAAACCGGCGCGGAAGAAACCGAAGAGTCGAATTGTCGATCTAACAAACAAACCTACTAAAAATTAAAACTAAACCTCAAAATTATTATTATTATAACCCAAAAACGTACAATACCCACAAGTTGTACAATACTATACCCAAATGTATCAATACTAGAAAATAACTCCAAATACTGTGAGAGTCAAAATACACTAAAGATAAAACTATACGTCCAAACTAATAACATAACGTAGTTTAGAACAAGAATACTATAACGGCACTCTCCCAACCAATAGCTAAGCAGCACAGTCATCATCAGAATTACCTGAAAAATAACAACAATCCACTGTCAGTGGCGAGCAACATAACAGTCCCCCCATAACATGGATACACACAATCATAGAACAAATCAAACAACCCATATCAGACTACCAACCAACATATGATAAAAACGTTCAAATACCATTAATCGTAAATGTAAGTTCAATGTATACTCAAGAAGAGGGGGTTGAATTGAGTATGTGTATTTTTTCAATCGTTTTCAAAGTTTGTTTATCTTTTTGTGAGAACAACAATAGAACAGTAAATCAAGAGTAGGGACACAAGGATTTAACGAGTTTCGGCTTCTAAACAAGCCTACGTCCTTCACTCTCTCACCAATATTATTAATCAACTCTGAATAATAACAAGGTTACACACTCAATTTAATGCTACAAATCTATAACACTTAACTCCCCAATTGTTAACTCTAACAGTTCACTCAGTGTTCACAGAACACTCCCCAACCACTTCCCTCTAAGTGGTTCAAATATTACGAACTTAAATATCCGTAAGTTTTTCTCTTAAAGATGGATATGGAGATAGTTTTGCTCTAAGGATAGACTCTCAGAAAATATGACTTGGTTTTCTTTGGAGAGCAAAAGTCTTTAAGGGTTTTTTCAAAAGATTGTTTTTATAGGCAAGGAAAAACCGTACCCTAGAAGTGTGCTTGGAGACTTGCCTAAATTGTGCAAACAAGCTCAGCTGACACAAGTGCAAAGGTACCTATTTCAGACCTTTGTCTCCTTCCACTACATGTAGTGGGAAAGTACACTAGAGTCCAAACAAGTACATTGCAAAGCTGATTTTGTGAATCAATTTGGCAGATTTCCAAAACATAAGTGATCAATATTTTTCAAATAAATTTTCAAAAATAATTTTGAACACGAAAATTGGTACGGATCACTTAAGTGCACGTGCGTAATACTGAGGTATGTTCCCACAGTGGTCTCAGTACTACAAAGTCTACATCTGGCAAAGAGAAATGTTCCAAGCGTGTTCTTTGTCTGTTCTTATCTTGTTCTTGGCTTGTTCTCTTTACTAGACATAAACTTTAATTCTTTTTGCTCTTTACTTAGAACCACAAGGTATATTTTCCTAAGTCTATTTTACAAGAAGATCCTAGAAGTACAAAAAGTTAAAAGACTTTAAGCTCTTGACTTCTGATTCGTCAAGTATCTCAAGGTCTTCAGATTTGCCTTGAAGAGTTCTCACTTGAATTAACCTGCTCAATTACAAACATGCATAACAATCAAGTATAGAGAACTGGTTTGTCATCCAACAAATCAAACATGGGTCAACAGTAAAACTGACCAACTTTAAATAATTCCAACTTAAAAATCATAAAAACATCTTTGTCGCTAACATTTACATTTTAGACCAGACTATGCACGTACAAACGCTTCTTACGCGAATGAACTTTCCTACTATGCCAGGAATGAGAATCTTACTCCCAAACCCATGAACCCAATCTTACGGAAATTCATATCAAACAGACAACATAGCAAGTATACACTATCCCAATACCGCGGTCAGGATAGGGGCAACGTCTTAACCCAAAACTTAGAATCTTACTCCAAGATTAGGCGTCTAAAACTAAACTTAAGCTAATCTTACTTACAAACATCGAAGGTATACTCAAGATTGCTTCTTTCGCCTTTTCTTAAGTTTAACCAAAATCAATACTACTTCATAATCATTCTTTATCGAATCTTTAACAAATCTTTAAACCTTTCTTTAACTTCTTAAAAACTACCTTTCAAAATCTTTACAAAACCTTACTTATCTTTAAATAATACTTGGAAAAACAACAATAAACTTGTACTTAAAAGAACATAAGACCAACTTTCAAGATTTCAAGATTCAACCAAGAACTCATAAAGAACTCATCAAGAACCCATCAAGAACTCATCAAGAACTCATCAAGAACTCATCAAGAACTCAACAAGAACTCAACAAGAACTCGACTCACACGAAAACCACACGAAAACTTCATCAAAAACATGCATGAAAACTTAAGTAAAACATCATGAAACCATTACCCAAATCCATACTTAAAATCACGCAAATCATGATAAACAAACATCGAAAATTCATTTAACATGATTACTTAATCTATCCTATAATCATAGTACACATATTAAGGTACGAAAGTATGTTACCTTTTTGATGAACAAGCACACAATCACACAAACTTGCAGCCCGGAAAAACCCAAATACACGGCCCTTGACACGCCCAACACAGCTCACACACACGGTCCTTGCACGAACACCACCACGGCTCTTGCACAGCACCACCACAGCTCTTGCACGGCACCACCACGGACCACCATCTTCACACAAGCACCACCATGCACCACCAATCGATCCACGAACAACCCGGCCACACGAACCCAACCCAAAACCGAACCAAATACCCAAGTCTTGATAAATGGTAATGAAGATTAATTTGCGTTTGAATACTTAAAGATCAATGGAGTTTGAATCTTTAAGTTTAAGTTTTGAAATGATGATGAACAAAGTGGTTGGATTGATGGTGAACAAGCCTAATAGGCGTGTGGAATGGAGTAATTGGAAGGAGGGTGTTTGTGTTTGGCTTTAATTGTAGCAAAAGATGATCAAAGGTGTTGAAGATGGCAAATGAACTCTTAAGCCTTATTAACCCTTCTATTTATAGAAGTGGTTTAAGGTGTGAACATGAAGCAAGTGCCAATTAGGCCACTAATCATGAGGGGGCCGGTTATGACATGGCAAAAATGGGCTTTTGATGATCAATTGGGCTAATTGCACTCATGCATGATTAATCATGCTTAATTTGCATTTGGCCCAAAATTTAATTAACTAATTAGAAAATTAAATAATAAAAATTCTAATTAATTAAATAATAATAAAATAAATAATAAACAACCAAAAATAAAAATAATCGAAGTTAATCAAAATTATTCACATAAAATAAAAAATAGTCTAAATAAATTTTGGACCATACATAAAATAACATAAATCAATGACAAAAATACCGAAAAATCTGGGTCATTACAACAGAAATTTGGAACACTCTTGAATTTGCCTATGAAGGCACCAATGAGGTAAAACGTTCTAATTAAGGTTGATCTATTAATGTCAAAATATGAAGCTTTCAATATGAATCGAAATGAAAACAATAATGACTATTTTGGAAGATTCATGACAATAGTAAATGATCTTAAATCTCTTGGAAAAACCTTTACTGATGAGGACTTGGTTAGAAAAGTGTTACGTAGTTTGACAGGTGCATGGACAGCCAAAGTAACTGCAGTGTATGAGGCAAAGGACCTCTCAACTCTCCTTCTAGAACAGTTGATTGGTTCTTTCATGAAACATGAAATGCTAGTCGATGTAAAGAGTGAAAAGGAACCAGTCAAGAGTGTAGCCATGAAGGGAACAGTTGAAGAAGAGTATGATATTGCTATGATGGCCAATCAGTTCGAGAAACACTTCAGAGCTCAAAATAAAAATATGAGAAATAAAGGTTCTGGAAAACAAAGTACCTTCAACACTGGATGTTTCAAGTGTGGAGAAACAGGACACATCATTCGTGATATTCTAAGTGGAAAGACAAACAGTCCAGGAAAGAAGACAAGAGAGCCTTTAAAAGAGCTATAGTAGCAGCCTCATGGGGTTACTCTGGCTCTGGGTCTAATGAAGAGGAAGAAGAAACCCTGATGATGAGAAGTGTATGACAGCCATCCTAGAACAGAGTGGTGAACCAGTTCAGGAGAACATTTCATCACACATGTGCCTCATGGGGAAAACAGCATGAACCAGTTCCCAACAGGTAAGAATTTCTAAAATTCATGAGGACATATATGAGTACGACAGAGAGAATATGCTTGAATGTTTAGAAACCATGTTTGATCAATGTCTCGAGTTAAGTAATTCATATAAATATGGCAAAAAGAAACTAAAACAAAAAACTCGAGAATGTGAAATTTCTAATGCCATCTGTAATCATTTGGAAGAGTTATGTCTTAACTTGAAAAATGAAATAGTTGAATTAGAAGTTTCATTTGATCAATGCAAGGTGGAATTGGAAACAATTAGATGTAAAGCATCACAAAATGATTTATCTGATCTGATGATGAAGAAGATCTAACTAGTCCTTTGGTAAATTTCAAACAAAACCAAGAGGACCCAATTAACCTTGATGTTGTCAAAACCAAGGCATGAACCTTAAATAAATCTGGTCTATTAAATGGTTTTAATCTTCTCTTAGAAGAAGTGAAAGGGCATAAGGATCTTGTTTCAACTAGAACAGCGCAATACACCATGATAAATGTAAAGTCAAGCATTGAGGTCAGTAGAATGATTGATGAGTATGAAGGTCAAATATGTGACCTACATGTTGAGCTTTATACACTCAAAGAGAAAAACAGAAGCAAGTCTGTCCACAAACAAAATGAGTCTTTGGTTTTAGATCTGAGAAAAGAATTTGCAAGCTTGAAAAGTGATTTCAAATCCTTAGATAACAAAAACAATCGACTGATCAAGATTCTTGAAACCAAAGAACATGAGCTACAAAATAGCCAAAAACATGTGGACAAACTGTTGAAAGCAGAGAAGAACTAAAATCAAGTTTTGTCTCTAAAGGGCAACAAAGGGAAGACTGGTCTAGGGTACACTAGAAGGAGAAGCAAATCCAACTGGTCACCCAAAGAGACCACCTGTTAACTGAGTTTTAAAAAGGGTAAGTATGTGACTGCCAAAGACATGCATGTCTGCTATCACTGTGGTAAAGGTGGTCGCATGATTAATGATTACATTCACAGGAAGAAGAGCAAGGAAAGAAACACTAAACATGTTAAAAAGGTCTGGGTTAGGAAGAACCACTCTGAGTCAACTGTTTGTGAACAGGGACCTAAACCAGTTTAGGCTGCTAGGACTAATGTTTGATCTGATTTTGCAGGGCAAAGTGAAAGGTGATACCTAGTATTTGGACAGTGGTTGCTCAAGACACATTTCTGGACATAGAGAACAGTTCCTTTCACTTGTAGCCCATGATGGGGGAAGAGTAACATTTGGGGACAACAGTAAGGGTGCTATTGTTGGCCTAGGTTAAGTTGGTAAGTCTCTTTCCCAAGCTATAGATGATTTTTATTATGTTGCAGGCTTGCAATAAAATCTCTTGAGTATTTCTCAATTATGTGACAAAGGCAATGAAGTTGAATTTTAAGTCGACCTGTGTCACATAGTCAACAGTCAAACAGGTGAACTGGTCTACCAAGGAACTAGAAAGGATAATATTTATGTTATCTATCTAGATTAAATTCCTAAGGACAAGTCCATTTGTTTGAAAGCTGTAAACGATAAGAACCAATGGCTTTGGCATAAGAGATTTGGACATGCTAGCCTTACTCTTTTGAACAAACTTAAGTCAAATGACTTGGTAGTTGGTTTACTTGACATCAAGTATGAAATTGACAGAGTCTATCCATAATGTGCTAAAGGTAAACATGTAAAATCTTCTTTTAAACCAAAGACAATGATTAGTACAAGTAGACGACTTGAACTGATCCACATTGATTTATGTGGGCCCATGCGAGTTCAAAGCAGAAATGGGCACTAGTTTGTTCGTGTTTTGGTTGATGACTTTTCCAGATATACTTGGACATTGTTTCTGTTCTCAAAGGATGAGACATTTGAAGAGTTTGAAGCTTTGATCAAACTAGTACAGAACTAGTTGAACACTACACTGGTTGCCATAAGAACAGATCATGGTACTGAGTTTGATAATGCAAGCTTCATTGAGTTCTACAGAGAAAATGGAGTAAGTCACAACTTTTCTGCCCTAAGAACACCTCAACATAATGGAGTAGTTGAGAGGAAGATCGGACATTGGAGGAGATGGTCATAAAATTGTTGATTGAAAGTGGCCTTCCGAAGGGATTTTGAGAAGAAGTTGAACACACGGCTTGTTATATTCTGAATAGGGTCTTGTGCAGACCATTGGTAAAGAAAACACCTTATGAACTTCTAAGGGGAAGAAAACCCAATATTGCACACTTAAGAATATTTGGTTGTAAATGTTTTGTGCACAATAATGGGAAAGAACAGCTTGATAAATTTGACCCTAAAAGATGAGGGAGATTTTCTTGGATACTCTCCACACAGCAAGGCATACAAGGTTTTCAATATATAATAGAACATTGTGTGTTAAGGAGAGTGTTCATGTGACTTTTGATGAATTTAACATGTTCTCTGAGATTTCGCAGGTAACAAATGATGATTCCATTGGATTAATGAAATTCGCTAGAGAACATCCAGCTAGTCAAGGCACCGAAGAATCAGCAGAACCAGGCTCACCCATTGTGCCTCCAATTTTGAATGGAGAAGAGCCTGGAGGAGATCAAGGAGACTTAGATGAGAATCAGGTAAACAACACAGGGGGAACTGGAGATCCAGATTCCAATTCAACTGAGTTATAGGTAAGAGAGTCTGAACAAGTAAATGAGCAAGTGTTTCCCCATGGAGAACAGCAGTCTGCACTATCTGAGGGAGAACACATGTAATCTGGTTCTAATGAGGGAAATGCACAAATGAATCAAATGTTCAGAAATTACAAATATCTATCTTCTCATGCCACTGAGCAAATATTGAGTGACATCAATAAAGGGATTCAAACAAGAAGATCAGTTTACCAAAACTTTTGTGCATCTTCCTCACTCATGTCTAACATAGAACCAACTGATATAAAAACTGCACTTCAAGATCCAGATTGGGTTGTGGCAATGCAAGATGAACTACACCAATTCGAAAGAAACAGTGTGTGACATCTTGAACCTATACCCAAAGGCATAATAGTTATTGGTGCCAGGTAGGTTTTCAGAAACAAACTTGATGACCTGGGTACCATATTTAGGAATAAAAAAAAATATCTGCTAATTGTTATTGGTAATAACCAGCAATTGGTTGACCTTCTCCATGGTATCAACTCTTATTTACCCTATTACATGAAAAGGATTAGTTAGGAATTGGTTTTTTTTTTGGGTTTTTCTAAGCTATGCCCCTGTGGTTTTGGAAATTCTAAGTTGTGCCATGGATTTTGAAACTTCTAAGATGTGCCCCTGTGGTTTATGTTTTTGATAAAATGTAGCCACTCACAAAATTACCCACTAACAGAAGTTAGGAAGGGTTAATAGCTGTTACTGATTGCCACTAAAAGGAGTTAAGAGGAGAGAGAGAAAATTGATACCCACTAAGTCATTATTTCTCTCACACTCATTCTCTCATACTCTGCTCTCCCATTTTTTCCCCAAAAAAAATTGAAACCCTTGATTATTCAGTAACAATAGCAAGAATCGGCTCTAACAAAGGTTGAAGAAGAGTTTAGGGTTCCATTTCATTGCTGAATTTCGAGTTTAGAGCAGAATTTTTGAAAGGAATAATGTAAGTTTTCAAATTAAAACCCTTCATTATTTGACAAATTACATGCATTTTTTCGAAAATTCTTTTGCAAAACGTATAGTTGCATTTTTATGGTATTTTTGATGGGTTTTTTAGTGGTATTGTTGATGTTTTTTTTGTGGTTTTATGGATGGATTTTTTTGTGGTAATGTGGATTTGTGGTATTATTCGTGCAGAATGAGTTCGAAAATTTTGAAAATTCGGCATGGTGCAAATTATATAGAAATGGAAATTGATGATATTGATAAATGCTTGATGATAGATGTTTTAAATGATATGTGTGAAGAGTTTAGCAAAAAGAATTATGAACTCCCAAAATACCCTCTCCTACACTACTGCCATAATAAAAAAGAACACAATTTGATTGATGATGCAAGTTTGATGAAAATGTTTGAAGTGATGGAGAGTAAGAAAATTCATGTTTGGGTTGATATGTTGGATGAACCCAACTTTATTTGGAACTTAGCAGAACAAGTAAAAAGGGGTAAAGGTCCTGAAAAGCCAATTAATAACCCAACTAGGCCCCCAAAACTACCTATTAGAAAGCCCAATTCAAATAAACATGTGACCCAAACCCAATTTCCTAAAAGTCCTGAAGTTTCACCTAGGAGAAGCCCTAGGAATTTAGGGCCTGTTGATTCTACCCCCATACAGCCTGAAGTTCAGCCGTTCACCCAAGCATTAAACACTCCACTTTCACCCCAAGTTGTTGGTACCCAAACTTCATGTAATATGAGCCCACAAATGATACTTAGGAGAAGCCCTAGGAATGTACTTCATCCCTCTATCCCAACAGGTAACACCCCTATTTCAGAACCTACTCATGTACTCCATCCCTCTATCCCAACATGTGACACCCCAAATTCAGATCCCAAACAACCAACAAGGGAAAAACTCAGGCTCTCTTCATTCCCACATGGGAAGAAAATGCCCAAACAAACAGCCAAATTAAGAGGTGTGTGGGTCCCTCCAGTTAAAACAACACAAAATCCAGTTGAAGAAGCATCTTAAGTAAGTACTAGATCTAGAAATAAGGGTGTTGCAAATCTGGGAACTTCTGAAATAGTGGTGCAAGAGGATTCTGAAAGTGAAAGTGAGGACTATCTACCTGAGGAAGAGGATGAAGTTGACAGTATTAGTGATGAGGACATGGAGTTTGATGAGGGTGACATTAATGAGCTTCTGAACCAGAATTATGTGGATGGAGGTTGGGAACCCTTTAGTACAAATGAATGGTCTGCTGATGATGAATCCTACCTTAGAAGATTGTATGACAATGGGGTGGTGTTTGATGATGCTGAGATGGGAAGAATTAATCTGAAGACATGGAAGTTATTTGTGGATAAGGATCACTTTAAGGATGCCCTTAGAGACTATTGTATCCAGGAGGGGTTTGCCTTAGTTGTCAACAAAGCTGACAACACTAGACGCACTGCTGTTTGTGTTGATGAAAGGTGCCATTGGAGAATACATGTTGCTGTACTTGTGGATGGGCATACTTGGGCAATAAAGAAAATTGCAAAAGGGCATTTGTGTGACCTGAATTTGGTCAATAACCCAATGTGCACATGTGAATGGGCAGCAAAGAAATTGGTTGATGACATTAGGGCAGACCCTGATATGAAGGCCAAGACAGCAGCACAATTGCTTTGGGATAGGTATGGTTTGGAAATGGAAACCTCTTCCATATACAGGATGAAATCAATTGCAGTAAAGATGATACAGGAGGGGCATGATGAGTCCTACACAAACCTTCCTCAGTATTGTGCATTATTAAAGGAAAATAACCCTGAGTCAAATGCATTTTGCACATGGAACACAACCCCTGAGAGGTGTCTTCAGTTTACCTCAATTTTTGTTAGCTTTGCTGCTCAGTTCAAGGGTGTAATTGCTGGTTGTAGGGGATTGATAGGGGTTGATGGATGTCATCTAAAGGGAAATTATGGGGGTATTCTTCAATCTGTTGTTGCATTGGATGGCAACAATGAGATATTTCCTGTGGTTGTTGCTGTGGTAGATTCAGAAAACAAGACAAGTTGGAGTTGGTTCTTCCATCATTTGAAGGGAATGCTCACTGAGACTGGCAGAGAGGATTGGACCATTATGTCAGACAGACAAAAGGTAACCCTTGATTTTTATTTGGTTTCAAATAACTATGTTAATGCAAAACTTTGAATGTAAATACTTACATATGTTTTTTTGCAGGGTGTTGATCCTTCTTTGGATACCATATGGCCTAAAGTACCTAGGAGGTATTGTGGAAGACACTTATGCAAGAATTTCAAGAAGGACTACCCAGGCTTGCTCATGCACAAACTGTTTTGGGGAGTCATCAATGCATACTCAGCACACTCATTTAGGAAGGCAATGCAACAAGTCCAACTACATGCTGGCCTAGGGGCTATGAAATGGTTTAAGGATGTGGGGCCATTGGATAGATGGACTAAATGGAGATTTGATCCAAGTTTGTGTGATGATGAAAACACAAACAATTTTGTTGAAAGCTTCAACAGCACAATTAGAGTTGATAGGACATATCCAATCCTTACTATGCTTGAAGGTAATATCAAATAAAGAAACTAAACTTTTTATGCATTCAATAGTCTAAAATAACTTAGTTTTAATTGTTTATATTATGTATTAGGTGTGAGACGAATTGATATGGTCATACATGCTACAAGGCAACAGATAGCTGATAATTGGCCTGATGAGGGAATTTGTCCAAACATTAGGAACAAATTAAGAACACTGACAAAGGATTCCAGGGTATGCGTAGCTTACCCATCTGGAAGGGATTTATATGAAATACATGAGGGGAGGGCAGTACTACCAGCTTCAATTGCTGAAAGAACATGTGCATGTGGTAGATGGCAGCTAAGTGGAATTCCATGTAAACATGGAATCAAAGCAATTCTCCATGAAGGGAGGGATCCATCTCATTATGTTAGTGAATGGTACTCAACAGCTAGGTATAAACAGGCCTACAGTTGGAATATAGCACCTATTCCTGATCCTAACCAATGGCCTGAAATGCCTGACATTCCTAAATTAATACCTCCAACAATGAAAAGAGGTATTGGAAGGCCTTCAAGGAATAGAAGAAGGGAAGAGGGAGAACAAAGGAAAGGAAAAAGGAGTGCTACAGTTAAGTGTAGGAAATGCAATTCCCTAGGGCATAATGCATCAACATGAAAAGGTGGGCTCACAGCCAAGGAAAAGGCACAACAAGAAGGGGGGAAAGCAGGAAAAAAAGGGAAGAAAAAAGCAAATAACACAACTGTTGATGATAATAATGACAATGGTTTTAACTTCATTGAACAACTGATGAATGGGGTCTTTGATAATGACCCTTTAGTGGACTGGAGTGTAAGAGAATCAACTAACACTAATGAGGCTGGAACATCTGGTACCAAAAAGGGAAAGGGAAAGGGAAGGAAAAGAAAGAAGTCTTCCCAACATGATGATCCCAACCTGATTGAAACAATGATGGCAGAATCACATCCTAGGCAGCCATCCATGAGTCAACCGTCAATATCTACACATGCTACTGCTGCTGCTGCTTCTGATGTTGTTCATGTTGTTGCTACTGCAGGGAAAGACCTCAGTCCCAAGGCTAGGAAGATTAGGAACAGGATTATGCAACTAGGCTAGTTGGGTTCAGAAAATTTAATCAATTCAATGTAGTAAATATTTTGGATGTAGTAATGGTAAGTATTAGAATATATTTTGGATGTAGTACTGATAAGTACATTTTATATTGTCACTGCCATTTTGGGTATTAAAAAGCAGTGAACAATTCAATATGCATGGCACATTTATATTAATGCAAACTGCTTATTGTATTTTTGGGTATTGTAAAGCAGTGAACAATTCAATATGTATGGCAAATTATATGAATATCATACTATGGCAATTAATTTGTCCCTGATCCAATCAGGTTGTTGGAATTGAATATCATACACATGCTGCTTCTGCCTTGTTGTTATTCAGTTCTGGTCTGTAGAGTGGTTTCTGATCAGTTTTCTGATCAGTTTAAATTGGCCTGCACAGGGTGAGTAATGCAGTTTAATTGGTCTGATCAGTTTTAGTGCTAGTAATGCAGGTTAATTGGAGATGCTCTGGTGTATTGAGCTCTGGATTAATGCAGTTTTAATTATGAAACTGTTGCTAGGATCAGTTCAGGCTAAGAACTACATTATATCACAACTTATAAAGAAGACATGTAGCTAAATTGGCAATATTTTGGCTTAATAGCAAATAAATTGGCAAATAAATTGGCAAATAAATTTAGCAAAATAAATTTTGCAAATAAATTGGAAAATATATTTAGCAAAATAAATTTAGCAAATAAAATGGCAAAAAAATTGGCAAATAAATTTAGCAATATAAATTTAACAAATAGATTGGCAAATAAATTTAGCAAAATAAATATAACTTCATTAATTTCATATTTCCCACTCAAAGGGATACATTACACCAATACATAACACCTACTAAACCATAACCCCATACATACCCTTTACCCAGTAACCCCATAAATCCATTACAAATGATAACTTGCTAACAAAACCATAACACCATACATCCATTACATTTTCAACACTATAATAAACAACAAAAGTGAAACCAAAAACCCAATTTTCACATGGAACTTCTCATAAACAACCAAATGAGATATTTTGTTCTTCATCTCCCCTATTTCGTTTTTCAGGTCCTTCAAAGCACCACCATCTTCCGCTTCATAATCATCATTCCAAATCATGTTATGAGGGCCTACCCAATCGAAAAAGCCGCTACTTTCACATCTCCAATAAGCTTTTCTAGGGTTTCTTACTGAATTAGACAAATTCAATTTGCAATGAACAGCTGGGATGCATTTACATTTTGGAGCAACGAAGTCCCATTGACATGGGGATATTGATGAAAAACGAGAAGTTGACAGTAAAGAAGAATAAGAAAGAAAAATAAAGCAAAGGAATTCAGAGAAGAAGAAGAAATTTTTGGGTAAAGTAGGAAATGAGTGAAGAAGAAGAATTTATAAAGAAAACTGCAGCAAAACCCTAACTTTTTAGAGGGAAATTTGCCTCCAAAGAATTCCCAAAACCAACTAACGTTAAATTCAACGACAGCTTAACGGAGTGGGTACATTTTATCAAAAACATAAACCTCAGGGGCACATCTTAGAAGTTTCAAAATCCATGGGCACAACTTAGAATTTCCAAAACCACAGAGGCATAGCTTAGAAAAACCCTTTTTTTTTAATGACCATTCCATAATTATGTAAGCTCAACAGCATGATAATACATGTTCATTCATACTACTAGATGAATCTCTAACATAAATATATAACTACTATTTCTGCCACAATGTCTGCTATTCATATCTATTGAACTTATGTTACCATTACATCTAAGTATCTACTATGGTGAAATTTTGAGTCACATAAAATGTGTCTACAATCTAATCAATTCTTTCCTCAGATTCATTCTAAAACATAACATATCCATCTTAGCCATCACATACACCAGAAACATACCTCACATTAATCATGTAGCTTTGAATGTCTGTGTAGCAGAGTTGGCAATGGGTCAACGTGGGTTGAGTTCAAATTGATTCATTAAGATAAACGGGTTAAAAATGCCAACTCATTTAGGTAAGAGATTGGAATTTTCAATCCAACCTAACCTTATATTAAATAGGTTATAGATTGACTCAATAACCTATTTAATAATATTATCACTTTTAATAAACATCAAATTAAGTTGCACCAGCATATGTCTAAATTGGTATATTGGTCATAACGACCTATGATAGCCATACACAATACAAGCCATAGTGTTCCTGATTAATACATAATACTATGATAACTAATAACTAACAACCTTTTGAATTCTAATGTTTAAGGAAAAAAACCATTAAATTTTAAGACAGTACAACCACCTAAATAACCCGTAAAACAATTATAACACAATAAAACAAGAAGCATAGTTATGAAAGTGATATTTTAGGTTAATACGGGTTAAGCGGATTGAAATAGAATTGAGTTAATACGGGTTAATATGTGCAATAAAACAAACAAGTTTATTGCACATATTTACTTAATAGGTTAAGTGGGTTGAAATTGAATTGAGTATTTCAGCCCAACCTACACATTAAATTAAACGGGTTGGGTCAGGTCAACCCGTTTAGCTAAACGGGTTGAAAAGCTCAACCCAACCCGCTATTGTTAGGTTTGGGTTGAGTTCTTGGATTGAGTCAGATGTTGCCACTTCTATCTGTGACATCATTAAATCCCTACTCTCAGCTCAAGATCCAAGGGTGTGCTCTCCAAAAACCTTCATCAATAATGTTACAATGCTCGATCACAATTTTCTTGTCCCGAAAAACACACGAACCCCAACGAAATATTTTTGGCAACGCAGTATAATTAATACCGTTTTGGACAAGCAAATCATTCTTCTCTTGTGTTTGTGTACCCTGCACATAGCAAGATAAGCAGTAATTTTAGTTTTAAAGCAAATGCAAAAGGATTTCTGCAAACAAAACAATTATCTAAAGCTAATTCGTATATTATGTATCGCACACAATGAACATCAGGTACTTGCATTTGAAATAGAACAATCATATTATACATTTAGAACAATATACTGACCATTTAGAACATTTGCCTTTTATATTTATTTAGACCACTTAATTTTATAAAAATAAAAAAAGTGTTCTATTAGTAAAACATAAATGTTCTAAATGCATAAGATAAATGTTTAAAAAGTACTCCCTCCGTATCGGTTAATCTGCAACATTTCTAAATAAGGTTGTAATACAATAACTGCAACAATTGATATCATTCTAAATTTGGTAAAATTTTAGACTTAGAGTGACAAAAATAGCCTAAACTTAAAAGCATAAACAAATATTATATCCTCCTAAATCTGACATATTTTCCAAAAGCATTGTACACATCAATTTTTTCTCTCTTACTTTACTGTTGAACATTCTTCTAACATTACTTTATAAAGTTTATAGGGAATCGCGCTAACCTATTTGTTGCAATTAAATTGATACAAAGGGAGTATAACATATATAAATGTTCTATTTTAAATGCGGGTGCATGGTGATCACCATACACCCGGGTGTTAGGCCAAAAATTCAAACGTAAGCTTCAGTAAATAGATAATGATGACATGATGTAATCCATACTTTTAATTGATTTTGCGCTTCCTGCTTGCTTTTTCCAGATTTCACAAGCATCCAGAAACAGGTGTTATACTGGTTGTTAATATGACCTGAAGTTGCAAAGATGAACAAAACAAAATAATGCAACATCATTCCATGATAACTCAAAAATTAAAGAATTGAACAATGTGGAGCATTCAATGATTCCAAGTTGTAATTTTAAAAAGAGGAAAACAGAGAAGAGAATCAAACTCACAATCAACTTGTCTCCAAGATAAATAGTCTCGAAGAATCTCATAAGATGGATAGCAAACAGCCCGTCCATCAAATGAGGGAGGATACTTCAACTCTCTTTGTGGGAAAAACTCTTTCCATTTACTGATGTACATTGATGAAAAGAAGGATACCATTGTGGACACTATTCCACTGTAGAGGAAAAAAGAGTTTAGCCTAAGTATAATAAAAAAGTAAACCCGGGAAAATTTTCCTTTTTTCTCCCTTTTTAACTAGATTGTATGACTTACAAATACCTTAGCCGAGGGGGAAACCAAAGACATACCTAGCATGACGTTCACAAAAGTTGGAGTTCTTTTTTAAGACAAAACTGCAAGTTCAACAGCAAAAGCAATGAGAAATTCCAACTTGGAACAACACAATTATTAAAAGTAAGAAAGTAAGATTACATTACCTGAATTCATCACTAACCCCATATGCAAAGACTGTGTCTTGAAACTCTTCCACAACAGCTGCTGCACACGAATTCATATGATTCAAAGCTTGTTCATCATTGGGCTTTTCAAATGCATGAACATCAGAAAACCTAAGAAAAGCCAAACACGTTCACTTACAAGCTTCATTTACACCATCTCTTTGAAGCAGACAACAACAGGGTAGGATTCACCAAATACTAACTTAGTAGAAACTGAGACATATAAACTACATCAAATGCATGGAAAAATAAAATAAAATTCTTTGCACACGTAATTCCCTATTTACTAATCATAATTATTTTTTAAAGAAAGAATAATACGAACTATAACATAAAATCTGTGTTATACACTTATACTACATGTAAAATGCATGTCTCAAGTTGTCATATTAAAGGTTGTCGAGGGAAAGGCAGATCAACAATCCTGCACCACCCACTTGGCCATAAATTATATTTAAAAAATTAAAAAAAAATCCCATCAAACCACCTACACTTCACTTTTTTTTCCCTAGTCCAATCCTAAAGATAAAGTCATTATTCCTCCAAATTGAGGGCAAATTATTCTGAAAACACAAGCAACCCTGATCGCAAGAAAAATTATAGTAGGCAACTCATTCTTTTCCTTCTGATCCTAAAAAAATTGAACCAAGAGTAACATTGCAGGACAAATGGACAATAACATAAAAGGCATCCTTTTTCAAAAAAAAAATAATAATAATAACATAGAATATACATAGCATGCCTCTATCTTTTATTACAAGCAGAACTTTTTTATTCACTCGATACGGAGTATAAGCTGCATGCAAATTGTTTTCAAATTGTGATAGATTAATGGAATAAAGAAATAAAGGTACTGAACACACATCAATTACCGGTGGAAATGGCACCCATCGATTCTCACCACTATCCAAGTGGACGGCATCAAATTGTCTTGCAATTGAAAGGATTCAACATATTCTGGTCTAATTTTGTGAATATCTTCATCAACTCTGCCTATTTCTGAAACAAGAGAAGAGTGCTGATTCCAGAAGTTTTTACCAGCAATGCTATCTGAGCGAAATTTCATCACCTTTCTCCGCAATCTCTTAACAGGGTCACCGTTTTCCTTGTACTTGATAACATCTTCAACCTATATCAATGGTCCAAATTCATTGACATATTTTAATGAAGTGAATCACTTGCAAGAAATTATAGGACGGAAAGAAAAAAAAAAGGGAAAATATATGGCACTTAACTTTTTTTTTTTATCTTTGACCTAACTATATATGTTTCCATGTGGATTACAACCTTGTTTTCATTGCTAAATTATGCTTTAAGTTCATTCCCATAACCACGATTTATTACCAATGACCAAACTGGCCAAAAAGGTAATAGTAAATACAACATAGTCCTTTCCTATGATGCATTGAGACTCTTATGAAGGTCTCATTTACCTTGTTTAAAACTTGAAAATTCAAAAAGGATTGGAAAGAAACGATTCACTTAATGGCTAGCAAATTCCAATAGCAAATTTAAAAGTTGTCAATATAAAAAGTCACCTAGATGAAAATATATAGAATAATAAAGAAACTAATTTCAAATTACCACACAAAAATACAGGGAAATTCAGTTCAACAAGGAAAAAGGATGTGAAAACTCAATAACATGGAGTCATGGATGACTTTAGAAAGGATAAAGAATCCAACTCATGGTATTAAATCAAGGCCGCATCACCGCATTGTAAAGCTTTTTGAGCTTACCGCGACCGTGATATTAGGCCGCAACGGCCGCGGACCATCCGCATTGCCTGCGATTGTGCTTTCGCGACCGTTACCGCGATCGCGACCAAAACCGAGATTTAAAACCATGATCCAACTGACGGAACTTTAGTAGGGTTCTAGTCTCACCTTAGTTTTAAAAAGCGTGAGGCGCTCTGAGGCGCCAGGGGGTCCCTAGAGCCTAGGCGCTAGCTTTTCGGATACAAGGCGCTCTTTTTTTGCCAAATCTTTTATAGATCAAAAGTAGAACATATATAGTACTCAATAATAAAAATAGCAATATTATTAATGTAGAAATAGACATAAGGAGGCTCTGTTGCTACTACGCTACCGCAAAAGGTAAAAACACATTGAAAATAAAAGAGAAGAAGAAAGCAAACATAAGAAGCTTGGTTGATGACTTTGTAGAAGTGTAGAACACTAGAAGTCCATATCATCATCATCATCCTCACACTCCTTCTCATACTCATCCTCAACGTAATCTCCGTCGTTGTCAATATCTTCCTCCAATTCATCATCATCAGGTTGAACTCTAGAAATGTAAAACATTGTTTAGTCTAAATTACTTTCATAATTTAACAAGTAAAAAGTCACTAAGCATTCCGAAATTCTAAACAGAGAAAAAAAAAAAAAACAGAGGAAAAAACGAAAAAAAACCTAAACATTTAAATTCTAAATTAAACCTAAACATTTTAACAGCAAACATAGAATTTAAATTCTAAATTAATAAAAAAAAAGAAAAAAAAAAACCCTGAGAAAACAGGGAATTTAAGGGTTTAAATAGTCACGCACTAAACATGTTAGTAAGCAGGAAAAAAAAAAGTAAAAAAGAAGTAGAAAACAAAAAATTAGATGTAAATAACGGAGATTTATGAAGAATAAACAACCAAAGGAAAAAAAAAAAAAAAACAACTGAAAAAGAAGTTGAAGAAAAAAAAACACAGCAGAAGAAAGAAGAAGAAAAAAAAGAACGAAATTCATACCTGAAGGTTGACGGCATGGTGGACTGAGGTGAGAGGCCAGTGGTGAGGAGAGTGGCAGCAGAAGTTGAGACTTGAGTGATGAAGATGAAGTAATGATTTCTCTCTCTTCTTTTTAATTTAATGTGGGGCAGCAGAAGTGTAAAGGTTCAAAATGAACCATTGGAAAAGCAAACAGCTGTTATAAAAGATAAAAAAAGCTTTCTTTCTTTTTTTTTTAACCTAAAAACTAAAGTTAAACATCAACATTTCTTTTCAACGTTTTTTGACCTAAAAGCTAGCGCCTCGTCGCCTAGCGCCTCAGGCGAAAAAAGCGTCGCTTTTCGGATTCGCGTCGCCTAGGTCATCAAAATCGGTTTTCCCAACGCCTCCCCTCTCGCCTAGGCGCGCCTCAGGTGCGCTTTTTTAAACTAAGAGTCACACTCATGCAATACTACTTCAACAGGAATTTAAATCAGCAAAAAGAAAAATTAGTTTGAACTTAATCTTAGGTGATGTTCGGTTGAACAAAATTTATGTGGGAATCGAGTATTGAGGGAGTTGTTTGGTTGACAGTAAAATGTAAAAATGTAGGAAATGCAAATTTGTGGGAATTTCCAATTCCTACAAACCATGGGAATTTAATTACCAAGTCCCCCCTTGGTAACTCCAAATTCCCATGATTTTTAAATGCCTTCATAACAACCAAACAGGTTTGTTTAATTCATGGGAAATTCAATGGGGGATTTAACTTCCAAGGAATTGTAAATTCCTATAGGAATTTAGTTCTTACATCAACCAAACAATACCTTAGTGGCTTTTGCATTCACATTGATTATAATTTAAAAAATAAATCAGGATTGCAAAAAATAATTGCATTATAAAATAATTTAAAGGAAATGAAAGTAGGGGATATGCACCTGAGTCTTGAAAAGACAAGTTCCTTGTCTGAACATTGGATGGAGAGTTTTATAGTTGATACCAAACTGCCGGAAAAGAAGCTCATTCTTTTCTTTCTTTTGTGTTCCCTATGAAGTGATAGACACATAAGATGCATAATTAAAATGAGTTTAGTAAATTAATAAATAGATTAACACCACATATAGTCTCTAAAAGGTATAAAATAAATGAGACAGATATGTTAATCAGACAAAAATTAGCGGGTTAAATCTTTTACTTGCATCATAAAAATAAAGCATACGAATCACCCTCCAAATGTTTAAGTTTACAACTCGGCACAACTATATAGGCAAAAGGAAATTCTAGATAAGCATGAGTATCACTTGTGATCATATAAAGCAGCAACCAGTGACTTATGCTGTATGGTGTGGTGTAATTTCCAGAGTAAGCTGATGGACGGTAGAAGAACGTCAATCTCCATAATGAATTTCAACATAATGTGGTTAGCTACAAGCTCAAGTAGTTGCTTACCAGAATTCATGGTAGATGAGCAAATAGAAGAGGTTATATGTCCTTGCATTAGTTGCATCATACATAGATAGAGGGGTAAAAATGATAACCTAATTGCAACACCACAACCAGTATTTATCGTGCTTTCCGATACTAACACTGCCTGGGCAGTGGGCAGACTGCAAAAAATAAAAAATGCTATATTCTGCATTTCTGCAGCCTACACCACACCAAAGACTATCCAAAATAGCAAGTTTAATCAGGCTATCAAAAAGAACCAAATTTCTTCACAAACACAGTAGATACAGGCAACAAAATAGACAAGGACCAGACATCTATAAACATCAGTTATATCATTTCAACAACTCAACAGGTACCGATTAGGTAGTACCTTAAGAAATCCATGGGCTTCAGTTTCACTCTTCCCACTTTCAACCAGCTTACAAATACATGTATCATACAGATTACTGAGATGACCTGCAAAACAAAAGGTATACATACAAAATCAAGTAACAGCATCTAGATTGATTCTTAAAATTAGGAAGACATGTTACAATATCATTCAATCATTTATACTGCACATATATCCAAAAGTGAATTACAAGACTAATAAGCAAAAGAGCAAGATCACATTACTTACAATCATTTTGTCTCCATGCAAGATAGGTCTGAAGAACCTCCAAAGTTGGACATCGAATAATTTGTGCATGAAATGAGGGTACATAGAGTAACTTCTGATGAGGAAAGAATTCTTCCCAATTTATGATATACACAGAAGTGAAGAATGACACGACTAAGGACAGAATTTTACTGCAAAAGAAAATGTTTGAAGAACATAAGACTCTGCTATTGGAAAGCAAAAAAAATAATCTAACAAGTTAGCCAACTATCAGAATTGGTAATACCATGCAATAGATTAACATCTTAAACAGAACAGACTGCAATAAAGCTTAAGCTGATTACTAAAGTGGCTGTCGTTAAAAAACCTACCAAAAAAAAGCTGATTACTAAAGTGGGTACCAGTGTACCACTCGGAAAAACACAAAAAAAAAAGGCATCAGTTAGCCAAAAGAAACATGTTGTGCATTTGAAGTACCGAAAATTGGTTGTAGCTTTGACCACTAACCTTTCTCGCCTATGGTAAAATTTGGCCTCCTTTTTAAGTACAAAACTGCAAAAGGAAACAGTAACAAATAATTGATCAGCACCAGATAACACCAATAATGATGCAAAGCAAGCAAGCAGATGACCACTGCACTCACTGCAGCTTGCAGGTACCTATATTCATCACTAAATCCATATGAAAATATGATGTCAGGGTATTCCTCCATAACAGCAGCTGCACACAATTTCATCAATTTTAAGGCCCTTCTATCACGAGGCTTCTCAAACTGATGAGCTTCAGCAAACCTGTCAGATAAGATACATCAAGCTAGGAGAAATAATACTCTTCAAATATAAAATACAAAAAAAAAACAAGCAACCAGCAAAAAAGAAGAGTTACCATCTATGATCTATCTACTAGCTACTCTTGGCTACTTGAAAGAGATAAGCCCTCAAATCTCTAATACATAATACATTGATATAAAGTAATAAAACCCCCAAAAAACCTTACGTTGCAATAGTTGATAAAAAAAAAAAAAACACACAAACTATCTAAGAAAATATATGGACCCATTCATAGCAGTAGGAGCACCTTAATGAGTTGACCAAGTTTAGTTTATTCATATACTCTGACGCATAAACTTTATCACTCTTTCATTCCACTTGATAAATGGACACGGAAAAAGGTCTAATTAACAAAAGTATACTTCTTAGAAGTAAATGCTTATACATGGAAAGTATTTGTTACAGGCAGACAGGCCTTATATCGTTTAGCGCAGGAAATAACACCCAAATATATTTAACATTAAATCAAATCTATCTCCAGTAACAATAAACTGGAAAACAAAGCATCTCTCAAGACTCACCAACTGATTATCACTGGCTAATAACAACATGAGATTTGTGACATCCCCATCATTCCAAATCACACCATTTAGCATACATATATTATTAGAGTAACATATACGGAAGGCACAAACAATAAACTTGAAAGATGGCAAGATCAGTCTTAGAATAAACATATAAAACAAGGCAGAAAACTACGGATTGTATATTGATATGATCTGTCAAAAGAAAACACTTATGCAAATTTGTGAATGTAAATTGGGCTATAAACAATAAACAAGACAACACAACACAACATACTAACTTCCAAGTCAGAAATTTTCCGTTTATCAAGCCAAAATTTCATTCAGCAATGCCAAGCTATTTAACAACACAAATAGGTAGGTGCTATCAAACAATAAAGGAAAGATATTTTAAATTAGGCTGTGCATACTCTGATAAACAATATAAAATGGAGGCAGCTAGATCAACTCAAATATTGTAATGGATTGGGAATATATTCATATATAACAGCTAATAAAAGGTTACTTATAAATATTAGCTTCAGAGCAAGGTATGGGAATTTACCTCCGAAAATTGCAGCCATTAATTACAGCAACAATCAGAGAGGGCAGCATGATTTTGTCTTGAACTTCAAAGGACTTGACATACTCATATTTGCTGTTCGCCATAGACTACCTAATTGAATCTCCTTTTTAAAAAATGCTAAGTAAAATCAGACAAACTCTCATAAATAAAGTAGAACATTTAAAATACAGTTTGTATACATACAGAAAAAGTTTCCCTTGTTGACTTTTGACTAACTACAATCAATTGGTCATCTATAATTTATGGAGGATCCAAGAATTCAAAGCAGTAATGCTCACATGACAACTATTTTATTGAAGTTTTTATTAAAACTTTTCATTGGTTCCATGCCCAAAAGATAATAAAATAACCCCCAGTTAATTCCCTTCATGACTTTAAAATATAATAGACCGAAACTAACAATTTCAAAGGTGATAAGAATAATTACAAATATCCCAATACTCCTCTTAATAATTCAAATATCCCATCTTTAATAATTTTGTAAATGCCATTTTGGGAGAAGCAGGAATTTATATATATGGGGGGGGGGGGGGCAAGTTTGACAATTTGACTAACATAATTTGAATACATAATTGATATTCTCATGTTCAGTCACATATTATGCCATTCGATACTTTTTATTGCCAAAAAATGGGTCTCTTCAAATCTCTATTTTATCATCTTCTCCAATACCTTAATCATTACAAGGAACGCATTTATCAATAAATACTATATTTTCTACATTAATCATCTCAATCTTTTTCATTTATTTATGGGTTTATCCTTATCATTGTGAATTGATTAATTAGGTGCGACCTTCCATCTTCAGGGTCACTCCATACAGTGTACTTTGCTACACATACTGAACTTTCTTAGAAATTTGGTCAGTGTTTGTGACTGAAGTCCTAGTTTCTGGGGTTAGTGTTAGTTCCAAAGTTTGTGTTTTTGCATGAAATGAGCAAGGAAATGCAAATCTTTGAGGCCATTTTTTAACCAAGCAAATTTTACCCAGATATTCACAATGTTATTGGGATTATTTTCAAGCAATTTATTCACAAATGGCAAATTACAAGTAATTAATCAAAAATCCTAAACATTAAGAAACAATGAAATAAATGAACAATTAACATTACAAGTCCACAAAAACTCACAACTTCACAAACTCAGACTCATAATTCACAACTTCAATTCTTCAAAAACCAGAAATTGGATATAAACCCAAGAAAAGAAGTTATATGTCATGTATTCGTCACATATTCTAACTAGTAACTATGATAGCAAGTTTGAATAGGAAAAATCAGATTGAACAGAACTAAACACAGGACACAAACTAAAACCAATTATCATCAGTATCATTTTCGTTCACATTTTGAAGAAGCAAATTCGAAAATAATTAAAACAAAATCACAAGTGTATATAACATATTTCTGGCCTTAACTATAAGCTTAAGATATTACTATGACAAGTCACAAGTGTAAATTGACATTCAGGGTTTGAGAATTGAGATTTTAGATTTGGGATGATAAATAGCTAACCGGTTGCCGGCGGCGAGGGCGAAAACAGGATGGGCAGAAACCGGAGGGCGGCGGCGACTCGGCGACAGGCGAAAGCAGGGCGGCAGGCTGGGAATTGGTTGGGCAGCGGTAGCGACACCTTTCTCTCTCTCTCCTATTTTTACCTTTCTTCCCCTTCGCGGGCGTTATTATGCTCTACCACTATCAATTCAGGTTTTTGGTTTTAATCAATAAGTTTGGTTCGTTTTCAGTTCAGTTAATTTTAAATAATTTTTTTTTTCAGTTTAGTTAGTTTTGATTTCAGTGCAGTTTTTGTACGGAAATATTTCAGTTAAGTTCAATTTCAGTTAATTGTTCAGTTTAACCAATCAGTTAAAAATTCAAACGGGTGTAATTCAGTTCAGTTCAAAATATCGACAGTTCAGTTCAGTTTTGGTTACAGTTTTTTGGTTCGGTTACCTTTAGTTCAGGTCATTTGAGATTATAATTTTGTTACAATTAATTTGTAGTTTACTTTTTATTTCAATTTCAGTTACCTTTTTTTCCTTGATATAACTCTATGGTTGGTCTTCGATTTTACCCATACAATTTCAATTGTTGTTAGTTCATTGTGAACGGTTGATATAACGGTTCCGATTGTATTCAGTTTACGTTTGGTTAAATACGGTTCTATCCGTACGGTTTCATTTATTATCAGTTAATTGTAAATGATTATATTCAGTTACATTATGGTCATTTTCAGTTTTGTAAGGACATTTTTAACGGTTTTGATCAAGGTAGATATCGAGCATTAATGGGTTTACCCGAGTTTTCTTGCGTTTTCCCCCCAAATAATATAGTCGGATCGTATTCGGTTTAGCTGTTGAAGTGTTTTGCCTTGCAACGGTTTAATTTATTTGTTTATTTAGTTAAGGTGCACGTTAATGTTATTATTTATTATGTTTCAATTTTTATATAGATCAATTTATCCTTGTACTAATATTAGGTGTAAATGTGTAAGCATTTATCGAGTATTAATATCAAGTGTAAATGATAGTCAAGATGATGATGGGTGATACTGAATTGACGATAACAACGATCATAACAATAATTATAGCAATTAATTAACAACAACAACAACAATGAATTGATGATGATACCAATGATAATGATGATTGATCTGATATATATGAATAATATATTGAGAACAAGAACAATAATAAGATTTGAGCCTATTTTTAATCTAATCCAAAGTTCATAATATGTGATATGTATTAATGTATAATATGTGATATGCGTAAGAGAGTTGAGGTCTGAGGATATTGTAGCTGTATACTACAATGCATACAATTTTAAATTTTTCATGAAAGCTTGGGAGGGAAGGTTAATTTGTCATTGAAATTTGGGAGATAAGGTTAATTTTTTATTGAAATTTAGGAGATAAGGTTAATTTTTCATTGAAATTTTTGAGGGAAGTTAATTTTTTCATTGAAATTTTGGAGGGAAGTTAATTTTTTTATTGAAATTTTGGAGGGAAGGTTAATTTTAATTGAAATTTGAAAATGAAAGTTGATTGAAATTTTGGAGGGAAGGTTAATTTGTAATTGGCATATGGGAGGGGAGTTAAATTTGTAATTGAAATTTTGGTTTAGTTAACCAACAGTTTAAACAATTTTCAGTTCATTTTAGTTCAGTTAACCAATAATTTAAAACATTTTTTCAGTTCATTTGGGTTTAGTCAACTAACAATGTAAAACAATTTTTTGTGAAGTTCACTTTAGTTATGATGAGTTCAAAACTGTTTTTAAATAGTCTAACTTTTTCAGTTCAGTTGATTTAAGTTCAGTTTCAGTTTAGTTAAGTGTAGTACAATTTGTTTCAGTTGGTATTTCAGTTATGAATCATTTGGTTCTTGGTTCATTTCACTTCAGTTAATTCAATTCAGTTTGCGTTAGGTTCAGTTTCAGTTAGATTCATTTATCATATTTTCAGTTCAGTTTCAGTTAGCTTCAGTTATCCTCTTTTCAGTTCAGTTAATTTCAGATACTTTTTAGTTCAGTTAATTTCAGATACTTTTTAGTTCAGTTTCAGTTCAGTTTCGATCAGTTCAGTTATTTTCAGATACTTGATTTTCAGTTCAGTTTCAGTTCGGTTCAGTTATTTTCAGATATTTAGCAGTTAACTTCAGTTTCAGTTCGCTTCAGATTCAATTCAGTTCAGTTCGATATTTTTTCAGTTGCATTTCAGTTATCAATTCATTCAGTTTAGTTCAATTTCAATTTCAGGTAATTTCAGGTCGACCCAAAATAGTTCTGTTTCAGTTAGTTCGGTTTAATTAAATCAGTTCTGACCCAATCTGACAGCGCTAATGCTGTATGTGTTTTTTTTTTCACTATGAAATTCTCAACAATAGACTAAAAAATTAGGGTATGCCGTTTGGTTGTCAAAGGCGACACAGAATCAGGAACAGGAATGAAGATGAATGAAATGTAAAAGTGTTAAATTTAACTAGGTTTTTGGCCCGTGCATAATGCACGGGCTTTGTACCTATTAGGTACATAGTTATATGTTTTAATTTTTGTAATTCTAATGATTTTTGAAGATTGAAACTAACACCTGATAATTCATAAAAAAAAAATGAAAATATATCAATTTTTAAATTATTTTTAAGATTATACCATAAATTTTCCTTGAAAAAAAATCATATATATATTTTGAAGAATAATCATTTTCATAATTATAAAAGAATGGAAAATAATTTTCTAAATATGAAGTGTGAGTTCATTTAGAAGAATTTTAAAATGGAATAAAATTAAATTTAAAATGAATAACTTAAAAGGGATGTGATGTAAGAAAGCAAATCTCATAATTTGAGAGTAATTGAAAAGTTTTATTAATTGTAAATACACTATTAATATTAATAGTAATTAGAAAATAAAAGCAATTTTTTATTTCAAAAAAAAGTAAGGAAAATGAAACACTCTTTTAAAGATGTCACATGGCATAATTTTAAAGATAAGATATTCCATGTATCAAAATTATGTTTTAGGGTGTGTTTTAATATATTAGGTATATAGATTAGTTGTTTGTTAAAATAAATGTAAGAACAACACCACCAACTATGCCCACCACCACTGAATCCACCCAACTCCCCTCCCCCACCCATTTCCGGCGCCGCCCCACCCTCCCCGACTCCCCTACCCAGCCCAGCCCAGCCGAACCCCACCCACGAAACCCTAAACCCAAAAACAAAAATAAAACCTAAATCCAAGGTGGTCACATTGGTGGGGCTAGGCTGGTGTGAGGAGGGGGAGGGTGGGGAAGGTTTGGTCGACGCCGACGACGGGTGGAGGAGGTTCGGTCGACGCCGATGATGGCTGGGGGATGGGATGTGGGTGGAGTTTTGTGGGTTGTTTTCGTGGCTAGGGTTTCATGGCTTTTTTGGGTTAGGGTTTCTTGGGTGGGGTTGGTTTTGGGTTCGTGGGTGGGGTTGGGGTTGGTGCGAGGGTGGGGGACCGTCGGTCAGCACCGGCAGGGGGTGGGGGGAGAGTTGGGGGAGGAATTTGTTTTTTTTGTTACTAGGGTCGTGGGTGAGGATGAGTGGTTAGGTTTGTGGGTGGGGCTGGGCTAGGTTGGGGTGGTGGTGGATCTGGGGGTGGTAGTGGGGTTGGGCTGGGTTGGGGTGGGGCTGGCGGTGGGGGTGGGCTAGGTTGGGGTGGGGGTGGCATTGGGGCTAGGTGGGGGTGGTGGGGGTGGTGGGGTTGGGTTGGGGTGGGGTCGGGGTGGTTGGGTGGTTAGGTGGAGGGTGGGGAAAGAGAATTCAAAAGATAAGGGGTGGTGTGGGAATGGAAAAAGTGTTAAAATAGGTAAATGAGAATGGCAAAAGTGGCATAACAAACACAATCAAAGGGAATGAGGGCAGTTGATTCTCATTCCTTTTGATTAATACCCCAACCAGACACAAAAGATATAAAAAATGTTACTCCCTTTAGCAATTGAGCATAATAAATGGTTCATTTCTTGTAAAAAAATAAATAAATATTCCTTCCGATTCAAATTAATCACAATAAATTTATTGACACAAAATTTTAGGCAATATTTCATTGGGTAATTTGGAAAAAATGAAAGCTGATTTGATGATATCGTGAAAATACATCCATGAACTTGACCAAAGCTTACCTGTATGTGATTAGATATTATGGATAGAGAAAGTGGGGACCCAAAAAAAATTATTGGGGCTATGTTTTAACAAGCATGACTATTTTGGTCATTTCATACAAAAAAGTTGTTGAATAATAAAGAAAGAATGAAATTGTTACAATTAATTTGAAACTTCCAAATTTATGAATTGTTGCGATTAATTTGGATCTGAGGAAGTAAATATTCCATGTACTTTTTAACATCACACATCTTTAAATATTACTCCATATTATCTTTAATTGTATATAATAAAAAATTATAAAAATTGTATTTTTAAAAAGTATATAACGAGATGAATCAAACGAGATTCCACGTGACTATTTTTCCTAATATTTAGTTCTTGTTTTGATAGTCGTGCTTTCTATTGCAGTATTTTCACACTAATTAAGGTTGGGTATTACTAAATACCGCCCGAATTTACTGTATACCGCCCGTATTTTAACACAAACTTACAATACTACCCTTACCCTTCCTACAATTTAACCAACCCAACCCCCCTCACTTCTCCCTCCCCTCACGCAGTACCCTTCAAAAAAAAAAAAACTTCTCTGTCATCTAACCTTCACTCTCCCCACCACCAAGACTCCAACACCACCACCACCACCCCCACACATCAGACTCCAGCACCACCATCAAGACTCCAGCACCACCGCTCGCCTTCTCACCGCAGGACTGCCACCGACCCCAGCAGCAGGGCAACACGCACGACCACCACTGTCCGGCGACGCACGACCACCACCACCACCCAAATGCCTCCCCGTAAACGTCCAGGGAAGGAGATCGTTACTGGAAATGAGCCTCAAGAGAAGGTAATTTAGATCTAATTCGAATTTTGAATTTTATTTTGTAATTTTAGTTTCTAATTTTCTGTTTTTTTTTTGTGGAATATCATGAAGTTTTGTTAATTTTTGGGGAATATTGTTGAAGATACTTGTGTTTAATTTGATGAACATTTGGTGGAGATGTATGATTGGTTAATTTTTGTCATGAACTTGAATTCTCTTTTGTTTTTTTGTTTTTTTTTTCATTTTATTTCGAATTTTTCAAAAAAAAATTTCCATTTTCTTATTTTTCTTCCATTTTCTGATTTTTTGATGTTTTCATTTTTTTCTGATTTTTTTTTTATTTCTTCATTTTTTTCGTTTTTCTGTGTTGTTTGTCGAATTTTTTTATTTTTTGATTTTCTGTTTTTTTTTTTTTATTTTTAAATATTCAGATTTTTTGATTTTATTTTTTCTGATTGAGTGGTTTTTTGGATTTTTTTGAATTTTTAAAATTATTCTGATGTTTTGATTTTTTCATTTTTTTTTCTGATTTTCTTTTTTTTTTCTATTTTTTCACTAACTTTCGGTTTTTGGTTTTAATTTTTGGAATTTTTTTTTTTGTATTTTAAAATTTTCTGATTTTTTATTTTTAAAATTTTTTGTTTGTTAAAATTTAACATATTTTTATGTTTTTTTTTTTCAATTTTGTTGTGTTTTTCGTTGAAATTGTTTGGGAGGGGTGGGAGAGATGAATTTGAATGAACAAACCGTGGTTGTTGTTGCACTTGTCTTGAGGTTGAGTAATTTTGGAAGTGAATTATGTTACATTTTGATTTTTAATATATTTTAGATGTTTTTATGATTTAGTGTTAAATTTAGGGGAATTTTTTCAATTTTGTTGTGTTTAATCTGATGAACATTTGATGTATACACCGAATGGAGATGAAAAATCTCAAATTTAAATGTTTGAATGTTTAGGAATTAATTATTGTTAATTGGTAATTAATTGGAATTGTAAACTATAAACTAGCGTACTAATTTTTAATTAGAAATTATAAACAACATTATTCTAAATTTTTTTATATAAAAAACTGGTGTAATTACTTATAATTATTAATTATTAGTAATTATAACAAATTGGTGTAATTCTTGTTAATTAGAAAATATTGACTTTTACGATAATTATTCTTAATTAGTTGAACTGATTTTTCAATTACACTTAGCGTGCTGAGGACGACTCTTCCCCACGGCACCCTAACACACGACGCATCCTGGCCTCTGCTAGGAGGAGGGCGGGCAAAGCGTCTCCATGTCAGGTCCATAATGCGTCTACTCAGGAAGGACGTTCAACTGATAGGGTCGGGGGTTCGAATGTGGACGAGTCTGAGTTAGAGGCGTATGAGCTTGAGGCAACGTTACAATCAGGGCCAGATCACTTCGACGATGAGTTCATTCCCGATGATCATTCGTCTACCGAGGAGGAGGGTGACGGGGATGAGGAGGTACACGGGGTGCGTAATGTCCGCAAGGGCAAGGGCGGGCGATTTGTTCGGTCTAAGGGGTCGTCTTCTTCTACTCGCGGACAACCGAAGAGGAAGACAGACGATTCTTGGGTGGTTAAGGAGGCTATGCCTGGGGGTCCGACAGATGGTTCCGTCATCCCGAGCTACGCAGCTCACATTGCCCGACATATATGGGATGGTGATGATAGGGGCCTGTTGGACGTTCGCACTCGACATCAGGCATGTTCGATGTTGATTGAGTGGGCGGATGAGTTTCGTGAGCAGGTGGATCCAACCAGACAACAAGTGGTTCGAACCAGAGAGCAGGTGGATGTTGGTCGGATTGTATCTGCAAGTGGGTTGCTTGACTTGCCCAGGCTATGTTACACACATATCGACGGTCCGCTAGTGTCGGCATTCGTCGAGAGGTGGCAGCCGGACACGAACAGCTTCCACATGCCTTGGGGGGAGATGTCTATCTTTCTCCATGATGTCGAGTTTATTATGGGCCTGCCTGCTGAGGGTCGACTTGTCGATGGTGTGAGCATGCGATTTCATAGCCTCGGCCAGGGCTATGCACCTATACATGACGTGGCCGAGATCCTCGGCGTGCCACAAGAAGCCATGAAAAGGGACGGGCAGTTCAAGAATGGAGGTGTCTATACGGAGTGCATCTTCAACCTGTGTCGAGCTGCAGAGGGACGGGTTGCTTCGACACGAGCCATAGGGTGGATGTTGCTCACTCTTGGATCCACGCTCTTTGTGGATAAGAGTGGTAGTCGGCTCAGTCCCGGCCTTATCACAGAGCTTATGGATGAGGATTCTGTTGGGAGGTACTCTTGGGGATCTGCGACATTAGCGTACTTGTATCGCCAGCTTGGCCAAGGCAGTCGACGGCGATGCAAGCAGTTGGCCGGGTGTCTAACGTTGTTACAGGCGTGGATTTATGAGTACTTCCCAGCTTTTAGGCCTAACCGAGGACGTCTTCCTCGTCGTATCGGGGATCCTAGTTGTTCTCAGTGGGATGTTCGTTTGGAGCCGAACAACCCCGCCCGCCTCGTCGCCATTCGTAACAGGATTGACAACATGACTGCTGACCAGGTAATATTTTAATTAATGTTTCTTTACTTTTTCCTAATTGCCTCGTTGTTATTAAACTGAATGTTTTTTGCACTCAACAGGTGTGTTGGTTACCGTTCGGGGATGACATCAGCACCCGTTGTCCTCGGACTTTGTTCACTGGGTTCATCCAGCACCAGTCCATCATTGAGCCCTACATGCCATACAGATGTCTTCGGCAGCTCGGCTTCATGCAGGGTATTCCCCCTCGCATCCCTACACCTATCTCGGCGTATCGGCCGGAGGATCCGAGACACTACTATGTCCAGTGGCCGCCTACATCGGTTAAGGACAGTTGGGACACTTTCCCCATTGCTAACACTCTTCATCCCTGTGCCTTAGCATGTTCGGAGTTCACAAACGCGACGCTGGACGGGTATGACACGTGGTTCGAGACGTATTCACACCCATACATCGTGAACGACAACAATCTGATCCCGAACACGGGACCGGACATGACTGTACCTGAGCATGTAAGTAATTTGACACACCATATTTACTTTTTGAGGCTATGCACCTATACAATTTATACGTAAGCTAACAATTTCCTTTTTTCCTTTTTTACAGTGGATGTCCTCCATGTTAGAAAATTCGGAAGTGCTGTGGGATCCTTTCATTGATGAGCTTCCAGAACACATGGATAGACTGAGGTTGGGTCTCATTAGACTGAGAAAAGACTTTGATGACTACGAGACACGCGTTGGCATCCGACGACGTGCACCGAGACAGCGTCCACCAAGTTGGGGCCATCATCGCCAGTAGTTTTCATTTTTTGTTATTTATTTATTAATGTTCATTTGTAAATTATGCGTTTGTATATTTTTTTTGTAATTTTTATTTTTTGTTGTTTGTATATTTTTTGTTGTTTCTATATTTTTTGATATTTGTATGTAAACAAATGGGGTTTAATTTACGTCCTACGCTTCATATTTTGTATTTGTATTCTGATTAGATCTCGTCTTTGCCTTTTATTGAGTTTTATCCAAGGTAATAGCATTAAATATATTCATATAATAGTTACAACATTAAACACATGAACAAATTGACCTAATTACAAATATATTCATATAATAATTACAACATTAAACATATAACAGTTACAGCATTAAATATATTCATATAATAGTTACAAATTCTGAGCAAGTCTCATCCATTGTGCTACTCTCCTGGTGTATAATGCATCCCATCCTTCGACGGTTTGTGTATGCACAAAGTTCCAATAGTTTGCAACGGGCGGAATCGGGGAATCATGACTGACATGTAATCGTATGTAGTGCGCATAATTTTGCATGTAGGCAATATGAAGTTCACTCGTAGGAGCCGTGATGAGTTGCGGGACTCTCGTCGGCAATACTGTACAACATTGTCCAATCGATCGGTCATTCCCATACGAGTACAACATGATGGCGCAATGATATAGATTTGCAATCGGAAATAAGTCGAAAACGACTTCCATCCAATGGTTAGCATCGCATCTGCCACCTTCCCAAGAGATACGTGTCACGGCTTCAATGACGTGCTGCTGCCCTCCATAAATAGCTGCGTAATCAGCAATGTTTGCCCCAAGTTCATTTGCGATGATTCTTCTAGCCATAAGATAGTTGTCCTGTCCACCGTGAAAAGCATCAGCCACACAACGAAACCCACAATTTCCGTCTGCTCTTACATCAGTCCACCCCTCCATAAACGGCAATATCAAATGGGGAACGCTGTCATAGTAAGGAAATCGTTCCCTTGTTATGTGACCGCTACCACCTACAATAATAAAACATATTTAGCAAATAATTGCATCGACTACTTAATAACTAAATTCAAATAAAATATGATCATTACCTTCGGCATGGGATCCTGAGTTTTCTCCCACAGAAGAGCCCGTGTTTCTCGAACGACGCCCATGGCTTGTCGAAGCATGCTCAAAGAAACTCCGATCTCGTCGAGTAGACGAGCTCTTCAAAAACACATATTACGTTCGACTTAATTAATATTTTTCAATTATTAATTAAATTGACCTAATTTTTCAATATAGTTAACAAAATCAACTCTAATTAAATTGACCTACTTCCAACAAAAAAAAAAAATTGGAAAATCACCTGGTACGGAGGCCTGCCCCTAACATTGGTGTTGGTCTCTGGCTCTTCCAGCGACTCTGTATCTTGAAAGATATTTTCATGCATAACTCGGGTTGCACGCCTCACATAGTCAGAACCTCTCCGTCTAACTTCTTCGAACAACGAAGACAGGTGGTCGGCTTCTTCCTCGTTGTCATTGGCAAACTCCGGGATGTCATTGCCTTGACCAATAGTTAGTGTTTTCCAAAAGTCGTGGATCTCTCTCAAATGTATACCTGTGCGTTGTTGTACTAACGCTGCAATCTCACATGCACACGGGATCCCACAGGTGGATCGCAACACACAACCACAACGATCATGGACCTCGTCGGCTAACTCCCTCATCCGAGTATGCTCTTTAAGCAGTAGATCCATGCAGTGGGAGCTAACACGACTGACAAGCATGCTGAACAACAACTTATTCCTAAACCTGGCGCCCTGTCTGTTCATTGATGTTTCCAGATGATACTTAATTTTATCATGCTGCTGCTCAACCATTGCATTTGCTCGCGTAAACAGATTTTCAATTGAGTTGGTAGAGGTGCCAAGCCAACCTTTTAGCACTGAATGGGCACTCTCCACCCGACAAGTTGTCTTGTTACCCAAATGAAGGACATTGTTAGCCCAAGCAGCGACAAATTTCTCTTTATGCGGAAGCCAAGTGTTTTCTACATATTCAATGACTCCTCTAAATCTTGCCCAACCATCTCTCATCCGATCCAGCTGTGCATCATATTCTGCCTCTGTTGACGCGTACATCACCCGGGCCCAAGCACCATGCCTAAACCGGTCTCCCAAGCTTTTGTCGCCTGTTATCTTCCCAACTCTCGCCTCCACATCCCTGTTGATGTGCCACGTGCACAACAAATGATGGGTGCCAGGAAATATTTCCTGAATTGGGCGTAACAATCCCATCTCTCGGTCTGTAAAAATTACAGCCGGACGCGCACGTAGCCCAATAATGTCATTGAGAATTTGTAACACCCATCGATAACTCCTCATCGTCTCATCCCTCATCAAAGCCATCCCAATCAAAAAGTTATGATTGGTCGGCGTCATCCCAATCATCTCGAATAACGGCATTCCATACCTGTTGGTCTTATATGTGGAGTCCATTCCTATCACCCATGGATAAGTGCGCAATAAGGTGATCGACATCGGATGAGCCATAAACACGTGAGTGCATTGATTTCTCTCTTGATTAGTGTGAATGTGGTAGTTCAACTCTTCCGCAAGATGGATAAATTGTTCCATAACATTCCGCCCATCTGCATCATCCATCTTTTGCTTGCTGATTTCGTTATACACATGCCTGATTGTAGGTTTTTCGTCAGGAAACTTTTGTGTCAAAGATAATTTAATCTTCGACGGCTTGCACTGAGATTCCCTAAGCTCACGCACGTGTTGCTTTGCTGCAGGGCTCAACCCACTGACCTGACGGTGTCCCTCCGGGTACTCAATGAAGCGATGGTTATGTGTGCCGGATACACCCGGTTGGGGCTCAATATACCACAATCCGGTTTGCGGATTGCCAATCACTTTGATATGGAACGGGCATCCACAAGCTTTTGTGGACGTTTTTTTCCTTTGGGCGTTTCTCATATTTCTGTTTTCCCCTCGGTACCGCTCTCCCTTGTTACAGCGTAGGTAGGTTACCATGCGAGATACCGAGGTATAATTGATTTTGGAAATGACAATTTCAAAACCAATCCCATGAGCTATCGGTTTCGCCCAATCACGTGCCTCGTGATGACTGGAAAACGTCTGATCGGTGGCAAAACTTTGACTGTAGTCCACGCCATCTCCGTCGTTATTGTCCTGAATAATTTCATTAAATACGTTAATTAGTATTTTTAAAAGCAAAAAACCATGCAAACGAACGTGCCCTTATCGCGTTGCCCACATGACAACAACAAACCCTAAATACGTTACTACCATTGGTGGTAACGTGTCCAGAACACGTTCCTCCATTGGTAGTAACGTGTTCAGAACTCGTTACTACCAATGGAGTAACGTGTTCAGAACACGTTACTACCAATGGAGTAACGTGTTCAGAACACGTTACTACCAATGGAGTAACGTGTTCAGAACACGTTACTACCATTGGGGTAACGTGTTCTGGACACGTTAATTCCAATGGAGTAACGTGTCCAGAACACGTTACTACCAATGGAGTAACGTGTCCGGAACACGTTACTACCATTGGGGTAACGTGTTCTGGACACGTTAATTCCAATGGAGTAACGTGTCCAGAACACGTTACTACCAATGGAGTAACGTGTCCGGAACACGTTACTACCAATGGAGTAACGTGTCCGGAACACGTTACTACCATTGGGGTAACGTGTTCTGGACACGTTACTTCCAATGGAGTAACGTGTCCAGAACACATTACTTCTATTTTGCAACAACGATATATTTTGTTTTTTCTTACATGAACAAAAATTTAACTTAATACGTGAATCAATTCTTTAAAAAAAAATTAACTTAATGCATTGAATAATTCAAGCAAATATGGAAATTTTGTTTATGTAAGAAAAAATTCGTAAAGAATAATTCAAAGTAATTAAACATGGGCAAAAAATGATTAACATAAAAATTTATAAACATAATTATTTACTAAGCTAAAAAAACATAATTAACAAGTAAAAAAAATTAACATTAATAAATTTACCTCTCCGGCATTCACGTAATCATTGTTGTCATCCGACATTTTGGTTCTAAATAAAAATTATAAATTAAACATAGTAAATCTTATATATTTTTAGGTGAACTTCTTTGTAATTTTTTTTATGCAAGAGGTGAAATAATGAAGGTTGAAGTAGTTTTTTTTTATAATGAATGATGTTACTATGAGTGAGGTTTTTTTTTTTAAAAATAAAAAAATAAAAAAAAACCAACCACACCATTTTGACAAGTGGAAGAAGGGGGGGAAGTGGTCCACCATACATGTGAAACATGAGGCATGCCATTTTTTTTTTTTTATAAATTATAAATAGGATATTTAAAAGGTAAGATTTTTTAAAAATTAAAGGAAAAAAAAAATGATAGGGGTTAGCAGTGGGTGAGGGTGAAGGGAGGGGATGAGAGTTATTTTGGATTATATAAATATAAGTAAGGGTATTTTAGGAAGTTAAGGTTAAAATACGGGCGGTATTAAGTAAATTCGGGCGGTATTTAGCAAATGAATTAAGGTTTCCAACATTTGAATAACATAAATTTGATTCAAAAAACTTTATTTCCTTCGATTTATTTGTAAAATTATATTAAAATAAGTTTTTTGCAAAGATGAATAAAATATAACTTTTAAGTGATGAAAATTTGTGCTATTCCAATTTATGAAACCTTAAGTAGTCATAAGATAATTTTTTACTAAGCATTTATAATGAAAAGTGGCTATTAATATTACATTATTAACAGGGCCGTTCTTGAGAATTTAGGGGCCCGGGGCGAAGTTATGATTGTGGGCCCTATAAATTAATTTAAAAGAAAATTTTTGTATTTTTTACAATGAAAAAAAAAACACGTATAACTTGGAAAAAAAAACATGTATAAATATGAAAATAAATATTTGTTAACGCTGAAATATATCTTACTTTTTAAAAATTTAAGAACTTATTGGAATCTTGCTTAAAAAATTATTATTTTGCAATTCAAATAAAGAGTATTAAATTTATATATAGATACAAGTGATATGTATATTTCATTTAGAGTTTTTAATTTGAAAAAGGAGAAAAATTATATTAGATAAACATATCGCATATCAAAATTACAAAAGATATGTAAAAAAAACATATAAGAAATATATATTTTTACAACATGTCAACTTAAATAAATCATTTACTATAAGTGGATAACCAAATTTCAAACCAAGTAAAAATTAGAAATAAATTATATTGTACGGAGTAGTATATATATAAATTAGTTCAATGACATGTTGGTTGCACCCGTATGATTCTACCATTTCTCTTATCATCCACAAGGATGCTCTTGGCTGGCCCTTTAATTGGGTCAATAAATTTTTCTCTCCTTATAGAAAAACGTAGGAATAAAAAAGAATTGTGATTTTCTATAACCATCTTCTTTCTTTACTACAAACTAGTGACTGAGTCCAAAGCAGATAGGTATTATATTGAATGAATGTAAGCAAATGAATTTTTATTAGTAAAATTATTAATAAGAAATTGTATTATGGTTTAGGGATTTAATTAATGTCAAAGAAAAATTAGAAAAACTAGTCGTACTCCCTGTAATATATTAACTGCAACGATTTGATATTTTTCCCATAAGATTATAGGACTTTGCAAATTTCCATACATGTAAATGAAAATACACTACTTCATCCAATCCAGTTTAGTCGTAATAAATGAGTATTTTTTGTGAGAGATAAAATATTTATTTGTTGGAATTAAAATGGACAAGGAAGTATATGAAGATTTGAAAAAGGAATATAATGACTTTCATGGGAATTGAACCCATGACCTTCACGCACAAACAAAAAACCAACACTACTCACTACCGCTGAGATACACATAGCTTTACCTCATAATTTGCATGAATAATGTATATATTGATGTTTTAACAGAGGCATTAATCTGGAACTGGGCCCTGGGCTTGCGCCCTGCTCGCCCCGCCCCAGGGCCGACGCTGATTATTAACTATAGCCATAAACTCAGTGCTATCACTGTGATTTGCATTTTGCAATTAAGAAGAGCTAACAAAGAGAAAACTCGCTTTATAAAAAGGTAAAAATAAATAAATAAACGAATAGAAAACTAAAAAAAAATTTGGGGCTATCATTGAAAATCTATCTTCTTTTAAAGTTGAAGGACGGAAGAATGATTCCCATATATTTTCAAAAAAATACAAAAATTTCATTTAGACATATTTGAGATACAAGTTTTTTTAAAAACAGGAAATTTCGTCACCCCATGTTTTATTTTGGCTCCGCCGGTGTTTGGGAGGGCCATTTTAGATTTCTCATAGATACGTTAGGGTTTATTTCTATGATATTTAAACTGAGAAAAAGATGTTGAATTAAGGTCTCAACTAAAAAGTAATTGAAGTTGTACAAAAATCTAGGAGGACCCATGGATCTCCGCCTTACCCCTATTTTGTGTAAGAGCTATTGTTCATGAGGAGGAGAGGCATCGGCATGTTGTGGGGGATCTTTAGTGTGATAGAGAATGGAATGGAGCCCTTGTTAATGAGTTATTTCACGAGTAGGAGACAAATGATATTCTTAACATCCCTATCTCCCTATTTGATAGTGATGATTTTTGGGTATGGCAATACCCAAAGCATGGTGAATACACGGTTAGGAGTTGATATCGCATGATTAGAAGGGAAGAAGAATGGAACTGAGCTGCGACGTTGAGGACGAGTGACGAAGTGGATTGGTGAGTGGTGTGGACTAAGAGAATGCCTCCAAAGGTTAAAAAATTTGTTTAGAGAGTTGTCCTCTAATACTCAAAGCTAGAGGACTGTGTGACGAGACGATGGAAGATGCTCAATGTGCGGGGAAAAGGAATAAACAGTGGACCATATTTTAATGAGATGTGCCAAGGTATTTTTGGCTTGTTTTGGGTGTTTTTGTTCCCACATTCACACCAATCAACCTAATTCTTATTTTTAACGTCTATTTATATCCTAAAACATTAATATAACCATTTTATTGCTTATTTGCATCATTTTGGGCAGAAATATGGCATTAATCAACATAAACTAGCCTAATAGGTCATTTTTGCCTTGTGTTTGGGTGTTTTTGTTTTCACATTCGCACCAATCAACCTAATTCTTATTTTTAAGGTCTATACATGTCCTATAACAGTAATATAACCATTTTATTACTTATTTGCATCATTTTGGGCAGAAATAGGGCATTTCGGAACAAAAACTAGCCTAATATAGGTCAACTTTGGCTTGTTTTGGGTGTTTTTGTTCCCATATTCGCACCAATCAACCTAATTCTTGTTTTTAAGGTCTATTCATTTCTTAAAACATTAATATAACCTTTTTATTACTTATTTGCATCATTTTGGGCAGAAATAGGGCATTAATCAACAAAAACTAGACTAATAGGTCATTTCTTCCAGTTTCATTTCATATGAAAGCAATGATCATATAATAAATTTATAACAAACTGGGTTTAAATAACAACGAAATTTTCAAAACGTTATAAGAGATGTTTCTGAAATTTACCTAAAAAACATGAAAAATTCAAACAAAAGCTAATAAAAAAATATACCAAAAAACCCCTGTTTCCGTTTTCAGGAAATTGAGATACAAAGAGGTAAAGTAAGATGAATAGGGGAGAGCCTCTGTGTATAGTGACTAGATCTCGGGATGATTACTGGGCTGAGTGACGGACGAGTCGGGACTTGATGCTAACTGGACTCCCTCGAACGGGCTTGGGCCTAGCTGAGTGGGTCCTACAAAATGAACAAGGGGTGACTGACCCGGGGGGTGGACCCGGAAATTCCCCTCCGATGCTTAAGTCAACAAAGTATTTAATGTGGAAAAGTAGAAAGAGAGATAGAGAGAGTTCCCTTTTAGGAAAGGTAGCTGTTCTTGGGAATTGTGATTACCCAAAAAGCTCTTTTGTAGAAAAAGGGACAAAGGAGAACAACATCCTCTCCTTCACCTGCCATAAATGAGGGTATTTATAAGTGAGGTATTTTGGGGGCTGATTGACAGGTATATTATTTGGGGGCTGTCAATCAGCTGAGAGAGGGGGATTTGTGACACGTGTCTTCGGATGTCTAGATGGCGACACCTGTCCGAAGGGTGTTTTAGGAGAATATGGGAATCCCAGGGGTATTTTGGTCATTGTGAATTTTATTGGGCTTAGAGCCCAAACATTTAGCCCCTCGCATGATATGTTGCTCGGATCGACTGGGAGAGTGCATGTCATGCGAATTTTGTTTTGCCTCGGTTTTGCCCCGGGGGGCTAAATTGTGTTCCTTGTGCCTTCATTTGTGAGGTAAAGGTAATCGCCACTCTTGGACTAAGGGAGGGACCCTTGGTAGTCTATGGCTCAGAAGAGTGGTCTCCATTGTTATTTAGCCGAGGGGTGAGCCCCTGGCGATTAGTTCTCAGATGAAGTATGATATTGGCCGAGGGGGGAGCCCCTAGTACTCGGTGTTTTAAGGTGGAGAATGAATCTCCTCTGGCCGGGGGGGAGAAGTCCCTGGCGCTCAGCGTTTTGGACGGAGGTTAGGCCTCGTCCTTAGGTCGAGGGAGAAGCCCCTGACACCTAGTATTTTGGACTGAGACGTGATCTCATTTTTTGGCCGAGGAGAGAAGCTCATGGCACTCAACATTTTGGACGGAGGGTGATCCTCGTCCTTAGGCCGAGGGGAAAGTCCCTGGCACTCAGTGTAACGCCCCAGATTTTTGAGTTATTTGCTTTGATAGCATTGCATGTATTTATATTTATTTTTGCGCATGGTCTAAATTTATTTGCACTATTTTGTTGCTTGAGTGTGATTATTTTATTCTATGCTATTTGTTTTATTATTTATTTATTTTATTTTATTATTAATTAGAATTTTATTTTAATTTTCTAATTAATTGATTTTTGGCCAAGTGTGAATTTAATCATGATTAATCATGCTTGAGTGTAATTAGCCCATTAGCATTTGATTGGCCCATTTTGGCTTGCCATAACCGCCCCCCTTGGTGTGGCTTATCTGCCACTTGCTTTTTGTTCACACCTTTCCAACCTCTATAAATAGGTGGTGTTAGTAAGGCTTAAGGATCATTTGCTCATTTAACCATCCTTTGCCCACAATCAAAAACTAAACACACACCCCTCTTTCCCTCCATTCCACACGCCATTTTTAGCTCATCACCACCAACTTTTGTTCATCCAATTCCTTCAACCCAAAAACTTAAAGATTCATCTCTTATTGATCTTTAAGTAATTAAACACTAGTAAAACTTCATTGCCATTGTTCAAGATTGATTGTTCGGGTTTGGTTTTGGGTTTGGGTTCGTGAGGTGGTGGCCGTGTGGTACTATCGTGTGGTCCGTGTTGGTGGCCGTGCATTGAAGCCGTGCAGTGGTGGCCGTGTTCGTGGAGGTGCATTGCGTTCGTGATCGTGGCCGTGTGGTTGAGCCGTGTGAAACGAATTTCTGGGCAGCGAGTTTTTGATTTCTTTAGCAACCGATTCTCATTAAGGTAACATGCTTTTTCATCCTAGATTGAATACCATGATCATAGGATAGATTAGGTGATCAAATTAGAGCCAAAAGTTTGATAGAGTTGGGTGATATTACACACATATCATGCGTGAATTTGGGTTGTAATTGGGTGATGATTATGTGATGTTTTGCTTAGTTTTCATGAATATTATGATTAATTATGATAGGTTCATGTTTAATTATGTTTATGTACAATTTTCATGAAGTTTATATGGAGTTTTGAAGCATAAAATTGATGAATATGTTGCTGGAAATTTCGTGTATTGTGCGGGTATTATAGTATTGATTATGATGATGGTTCTTGATAATCTTGGTGGGTATTGTGTGAATCTTGAGTTGTTAATTGATGAATTAAGCTAAAGAATGTATTCTTGATGATCTTTTGATAATTCTTGAAGTTTCTTGAAGTTCTTGATAATTTTATACTGATTCTTGAATTTCTTTATTATGATCATGTAGTCTTTAAGTATAGATTATGTAGTCATTATTAAAGAAAGTTAAAGAAATTTAAAGAAAACTAAAGAAAGGCTAAAGAATGATTAAAGAAGTTCAAAGAAAGTAAAGTGCATAGTTAATCTCAGGTAAAGACGTAAGATGTGAACTTGAGAATAACTAAGATGTAATGGATAATTAAAGATTAGCTTGAATTCGCATTGTAGGAGCCACGACTGGCTCCCCATTTTTTTTGCATCCTCCGCCCGTCGCCGCCAAGAGGCCGTTTTAGACCTAGGCGTATTGGCGATGAGAGGAAGAATGGACTAGATAGAGAGAAGAAAAGATATAACAAAAGGGACAATGTATTAGTAGGAGTCGCCAATGAGTTTTTAGGAATTAAACTCATAAACCATGTATTTAGATCAAAATAACGAATGGGACACGATTTAGGGATGGATCTAAATAGCACGTTCCACCCCTTCGATCCCATGGGGATAACTCCAAAAATGGTCATACGAACCAAAGTTTGAATTCGGGGGGAGAGGGTACTAATATGGCGGAATGTGTCATATTAGCCCATAGGCGGCCTTTACTAATTTCTCTCAATTGTAAATTTACAAGTTATGTAAATTTAATGAAAGTTAGCGAAGATAATGATACATCAATATGGAGGTATGCGAAGTTGTTAACGCATTTTAATTGAGTTGCATTGTCTACGCTTTGCCGAATATTTGTTCTCAAACTCATTGCATTAATAATATTGATTTGTGTTTCAATTAAACAAGACAACTGACTTGATAGCTTAAGAATATAGTATTTAAAGAATAAAAGAAGAATAAAGTCAAGAATGAAAAAAAATGAGAAGAAAAAAGATTGAAATGAAGAAGGGGTGGTCTAAGCTAGATTCGGCTTTCAATTTTTCTTGTGGTTGTCATTCAATTTTTTTAGCTTTCTTGAGTGTGCATTCAATTGATTTTTCAATTTAATTTGATAGCCAATGTTAGAAATATTATCTTTTAAGATTATCCAATCCAAATAGTATGCATGTGGCACACTATTTTTAATAACCAAAATGGATTATTTAAAAGAAAATAAACCTTGGGTCAATTAATCTAAAACATTTTTGTATAAATGTTTTTTTTTTGAAAAGTAGACCAAGGGTCCGTTTTACTCAACACTATCTCATAAAAAATGTGTTTATTGAGATAAAAAAATAGACATATGGTCTGAACAAAAATTATTGCATAATTTAAGTCTCTCGATGCATGAGAACGTATCATTTTTCATCGTATTAAGAATGAATTTTAATTTGAAAGAAGAAAATACATATTATCAATTTCTTATGCAAACAATTTTATTATTTACATTAGGCATTTTTCAACATTTTTTATGCCAATAATATGCTTGAAATAAAGTTATATCATGATGAGGCCGAACCAAAAAAAAGTTGCCTACGTATCCCAAGAAGGGAATTAGGCCATGCGTAGTCATAACATAAATAGTTGTTAAAGTCCATAGTGGTTCTGTAATGAACATATTGGACTTATAATCTATAAATTTAGGATTTCTTTTTAACGAAGAAATCATAAAATACTCCTAAAATGAAAATTACAATCATCGTATTAAAAAAAAATTGAACGCTGACTAGCTAGCGATAAAAGAAGATAGTCGTTAATCCATCAGCGTAGCAAGAAATAAATCGCTGATCAATCAGCGTAGCAAGGAATTAAGCGCTGATCAATTAGCATAAATTTAAATTTAACGCTACATGTGTTCTTTTTTTTTTTTTCAATTTATGTAGAAAATGGGCTTAGACCTTTTTTATTTAAGTCCTTGTGCCCACATATACAGTAATATGGACTTATGTGAGCCCATATTTTGAATGACTTAGAATGAGTCAATGATTTGAAAGACATGGAATGAGTCTATTATTAAATAATTGGATTGAGATTTTAAAACTCCCTTTCTATTTGGAACAATTATAAAATATAAGAACAATTTTTGTAAACGAGCACAAATGAATGTTGATTTTATTTGTAGCACAAAGAACAGTTGAATGAGTGTTTTATTACATGTACAAAGTTTAGGACCCTTAAAAAAAATTTACAAGCAAAAAAATAAAATAAAAATAAATGAGAAAGGATTTTTTTTTTATAAAAATAATTAGCGCGTTCCAGAAAGAAACGTTGACCCATCAGCGCTATAGATAACAAGACGCTGACAAACCAGTGCTCCAAAATCGAACACGCTGACAGAGCAGCGTTTTTCAAATAAATTCGCTGATTTTATTTTTTTATAACAATTTTTTTTTTAAAGTTGGATGAAAAAAAAATAAAGGGAAAAAAGTTGGATGGTTAGATTCATTAAAGTTTTAGACTTAGACTAATTAAATCCTACCTAAAGGATGTACTTAGTCAAATTCTAAGTTGATTTAACTTACATTAATGATTTCAAATTTCAAATTGAGTTGTAAATTCATTAAGATAATGTTTGGATATGTGTACTTCATTTCAAATTGATAAATTCAATTTCTGGAATTGAAATGTTACAATTCAAATGACAATTATTTTTTAGAATTTGAAATGACATGGTTTTGTTAAACATTTGAAATACATAACATTTGCTTGTTAAGCATTTGAGTTGGGAATTGGGCCAAATTCAATTCCAATTTTTTTTACTTGTCAAACATGTAATTTGACCGAAATCCATCATTTCAAATGAAATGTTTGTATACAAACATAGCATAATGTAAATCAAATATTTTTTTCTTTAATGAATAGGGAAAGTCTCAGTTAATTCCTAATTAGCTCGAGGTTATGTTAACTAAATTAATAATTGAAATCTAAAAAATCATTGAGATTCAAGTAATAAAATCCTATTAAAAGGGTAATATTAATAAAATCTCTTTTTTAAATATATTCGAAAGATATCATTTATTTTTAATTAAGTTAACATAATCTCGTGATTAAATAAGTTAGAATCCTAAGGTCAACTAGACAAACAAACATTACTAGGAAAAAAAAATACAAAATAACAATCAAATAATTTACAACTTTATGCAAAGTCTCTATGGTTATGGGGTCAAAAGGGTCCTACATCTAAGGAGTGTGTTTCAACACTTTGCGGAAAAACCGTCAGATATGAAGTGTCTCCCATCCAAGCACCATGGGCAGCTTGGAAATTGATGTAGTTGGGATAAGGTTCCGTTTTGCTCGGCTATTTAGAGGCCATGGGCCCCGCCAAGTCAACAGTTCCTCCCCGAAAGGTTATAATAAAAGGGTAAAGCCTAAGACATATTTCAAACACATGGAGGCCAAGTGTTTGTCACATGTATGCAATAATGTGAATAGATAAATAAATAAACAAACAAATGAATAAAATAAAACAAAAGGAAATCAAATAAAATCAAATAAAAATGCAATTTATTTAAATATAACAAGTATATAAAATTGAGAGATAATTTTCAAGTCTTGCCCTCTATAGAAAATTATCGAAATAATTTCCTAAGTTGTCCCCAACAGAGTCGCCACTGTAGGAGCCACGACCGGCTCCCCACTTTTTTTTGCATCCTCTGCCCGTCGCCGCCAAGAGGCCGTTTTAGACCTAGGCGTATTGGCGATGAGAGGAAGAATGAACTAGATAGAGAGAAGAAAAGATATAACAAAAGGGACAATGTATTAGTAGGAGTCGCCAATGAGTTTTTAGGAATTAAACTCATAAACCATGTATTTAGATCAAAATAACGAATGAGACACGATTTAGGGACGGATCTAAATAGCACGATTCCACCCCTTCGATCCCATGGAGATGACTTCAAAAATGGTCATACGAACCAAAGTTTGAATTCGGGGGGAGAGGGTACTAATATGGCGGAATGTGCCATATTAGCCCATAGGCGGCCTTTACTAATTTCTCTCAATTTTAAATTTACAAGTTATATAAAAATAAAATAATTAATTTTTAAGAAAATCAGCAATAAATAATTTCTGACACTAATAAATTAGCGTTTAAGAATAAAAAACGCTGACAAATCAACGTTTAAGTAAAAAACACGCTGACACATTAGCGTTTAAAATTAGGATACGCTGACACATCAGCGAGTCAGAAAAAGACGCGCTGATGGATCAGCGCATAGAATAATTTATCGCTGACTGTTTGTTAATCAAATTTAATCTTTTAACAAAATATGAAAGAAAATTAATAAAAAATAATTAAACTATAAAATTATACACATATGTACAGAGAAAATAAATTAATTTAAGACTTTCAGAAAACTTACCACTTCTCGTTCGAAGATTTTTCCTTGAGTGTTTGGTTGGACAGAATTCCGCCTTATAAGACTTGATAAATTAAAACCTTTAGCCAAAAGATGAAATTATTTTCAAAGAATAGAAGTATTTTGATGAGTAATTAGTAGTAGGGAGTTAGGAGAAGGAAAACCGTCCTTTTGAAATGAAAATTTGGGGTTTTTATAGAAAAAAGATGCTAGCGATTCTTTAGGAAAATCGCTAATGAATCAACGACAAATATTTATCAACGCTGATAAGTCAGCGTGTGATATTATATCGCGCTGTCAGATCAGCGCGAGATTGTATTTGTCGCTAACGTATCAGCGTTCTTTCCTAATTGGCGCTAATATGGTCCCCGTATAAAATAATTTGGAGGAATTAAAATCAGAAATAATATCAGCGTAGAGAATAAATTAACGCTACCGTATCAGCGCAAGATACGAATCTGCGCTAATTATGTTAGCATATAAATTTTGTCTACGCTGATGGGTCAGCGTATTCTAATTGGAAACGCTGATTGGTCAGTGATAAAATATTTGATTTTAAATTTTCAAACGCCGTAACTTTTGATCTTTAAGTCCAAATACGACATGTAATATATCGTTTTGAAGCTCTTTCAGTCTACTATATGACTGTAATATAATATGGAAATAATTTTTGGTTGAAAATAAAAATATATTTTAATAAGGCTTAATAGTGTCCAGTAACATACAATTAGTCAATCTTCTAGAAAAGTGAGTTTATTTATCATCATCGAGTCTTTCCTTTGGACAGGGGACTAAATCTGGTGTCAACACGCATGTAAGACGCCTAACCTTAGAGTAAGATTCTAAGACTTGGGTTAAGACGTAGCCACTATCCTAACCGCGGTATTGGGGTAGTTCATACTTGTTATGTCGTCTTTTGATATGGGTCCGTAAGATGGGTTCATGGGTATGGGAGTAAGATTCTTATTCCTAGCATAATAAGAAAGTTCGATCACGTAAGATGTGTTCGTACGAGCATAGTCCGGTCTAATATGTGAATGATAGCGACAAAGATAATGTTAAGTTTAAGGTTGGATAATCTTTGGTTGATTTCGCATATGATTGTTTGGTTTGTTTATCTAATCTGTTGTATGTTCATAAGTATCCACTTTAGGGTGGAACTGTTATGTTACTCGCCACTGATGGTGGATTTGTTGTATTTTAGGTAACTTTGATGGTGATATTGATGCTTAGCTTGGGAATGGGCGAGCGCCGATTTACTTTCCTTCGTTTTAGTTTATTTCTGTCATTAGATTTTGGACAACTAATGGATTGTATACTCTAATTCTGATTACGGTTTTGGAGTTAACTCTATAGTAATGGTTTCTTTTGAGGTTTTAATTTTGTACAAACTTGTGGTATTTGTACGTTTGGGATTTTTAGTAATATAATTGAGGTATTAATTTTAGGTTTTAAGTATGTTTGTTTGTTAGTTCGACAATTCAACTCGTCGATCCCTTCCGCGCAGATTTATACGAGTCAGGTCGTCACAGTTGGTATCAGAGCCGAAAGGTTAAACTTTAAGTGAAGTATTAGGAATTGGAGTAAACTCGGGAGTTGTGAGCTGTAACTTTCCCGAGTGATAAACCCAATGAAGAATAAGTATAAGGGAGAAGAGTGTCCGGTAGAAAACCAGGATAGGACTCTTTTCTCTTATTTTGATTGTGTGTGCTTGACTAGGGTAGTGGACTTTTGACTAACACTTCTTGTTGTCTTACTATTAAGCATGTCCACGCCTCACCGGTCAAATTCGGGACGACAGCGGTTACGTGCACTCGAGGAGGCTATTCTTACGTTAACGCACCATAGTCGTCATCCGCCTAGTTCGCAGTCGACGTTCGATCGTATCGCTTATCATCGACCACCGACTTACGATGGGACTGCCGATCCTACAGTTTTGGGGAGCTGGATCCGCTAGATGGGGAAGCTCTTCGACGCCACATTTTGTCCGGAGCACGAGAAGGTCCAGATCGCCGCCTACTACTTGAGAGGAGAGGCTGACAATTGGTGGAGCGTGGCCAGAGATGCGCACATGCCTTTTCACGCGATGACTTGGGACGAGTTTGTGACTAGGGTACAGGAGAGGTTCTAATCCGACGAGTTACAATGGCAGAAGCAGGAGGAGTTTCTTACTCTCACTCAGGGTAAGATGACGGTTTAGGCCTATACCGATAAGTTTGCCGAGTTATCGAGGTTCGCTAAATCTGTGGTTCCGTCCGAGGATGAGCGGGTCAAGTGCTACATCAAGAAGTTGGATCCGAGGATTCGTGTTCACGTGATCAGAAGTGGAGCGAAGTCATTTCAGCGAGCTTACGAGGTAGCACTCGAGATCCAGGCATCTGTTATCGAGAGAGAAGAGAGCAAGAAGAGGACCCTGACCTCGGTGACGTCGCCACCTTTCAAGAAGCCCCGGTTTAGTGCTCCTAGCAGTATCCCTCAGACCGCCAGTTCGTTTAAGGGTTCCGAGAGTTCGAAGTGCAGAGGTTGCGGCATGGACTTCCATCCAGGGAAGCGATGCGACGGGACGCCTATCTCTTGTTTCATCTGCAGGAAGGAGGGCCATAAGGCATCAGTCTGCCCCGAGAAGAAGACAAGCATCGAAGATAAGCAACTACCGGCATTGATCAAGACTCCTGTGAAGAACCGAGTCTACTGTATGACTGAGGCAGAGGCAGAGGTCCAGCCAGACGTAGTCTTAGGTAAGTTTCTTGTTTCTGGTGTTTTAGCTTACGTTTTGTTCGATTCTGGTGCTATAGTTTCTTTCGTAGCTAGTAGCTTTGTCTTGAGGTCTAACCTTCTTGGTAGTACTCCTGTTAGTTCTGTTATAACTCTCCCTTCCGGAGAGGATTTTGTTTGTCTGTGCAAGTTCAGAGGAGTACCCATCGTTATTGCTGGTGAGCAAGCGACGGCTGACCTTAAGGAGTTCCCGCTGATGGAGTTTGACGTTATTCTTGGCATGGACTGGCTGTCGAAGTATCGAGCAACCATACGATGCTGAGACTAGTTAGTGCAATTCCGAGGACCGAAGGGCAACCGAGTTACCTACTCTGGTATTGTTGTAAAGAAAGGATTAAGGGTAATTTCAGCTTTAAAGATGAAGAAGCTTCTCCAGAAGGGCGAAACAGTTTTCCTGTGTCATGTAAAGGATATGTCTGAGAGTAGCTTGTTGGACGATATACCTGTATCGAGGGATTTCAGAGACGTATTTTCTGATGAGCTGCCAGGGGTTCCACCCGAGCGCGATGTCGAGTTTAACATCGATTTAGCACCCGGGACACCGCCGATCTCAAAGGCACCCTACCAGATGGCACCTTCAGAGTTGCAAGAGTTGAAGACGCAACTTCAGGATTTGATCGATAAGGGATTCATTAGGCCGAGTGTTTCTCCATGGGGAGCACCAGTGCTCTTCGTGAAGAAGAAAGATGGTAGCATGCGCTTATGCATAGATTACCGAGAGTTGAATCGGGTAACAATCAAGAACAAGTACCCGTTGCCTAGGATTGAGGACCTATTCGATCAGCTGAGAGGAGCCGGAGTTTTCTCGAAGATAGATCTTCGATCTGGATATCATCAGATTCTAGTTAAGAAAGAAGACATTCCGAAGACAGCTTTCCGCACGAGATACGACCACTACGAGTTCGAGGTGATGCTGTTTGAACTCACTAATGCCCCAGCGGTGTTCATGGATCAGATGAACCGGACATTTCATCACTCACTCGACAAGTGTGTCGTAGTTTTCATCGACGATATCCTAGTGTGTAACGCCCCAACTTCTAATCCATTTTATTTAGGTTAATTAGCAGCGGAATCCTAATTAGTCGGCGCGTCACATGCCGTGTTTCTTAGTTGAGAAACACAAGGCACATAAAATAACATACCTTAATAATATTATATTAAGAAAATATAAGTCTTATAACAAGCTGACATATTCAGTTACAACCCAGCATAATTAAATATCCCAAAGCTAGAGCTTAACACAAGTTTTATCTAATGTTGTTCACTCATCTAAGCGGAGAAATGTCATTTCATTGTTCATCCTCACCATAAATTGCCCCATTGTCCTCTTCGGTACCTAAAACCAAAAAACAATATCATGAGTCAAGGCCCAGTAACATAATACCCTGACAACGTAAATTCATTTCAATTCATTTTATTTGCAAACAGGGAGGAGCTTTACAATAGCATAAAACCTTTTATAAAACGTTTATAAAAAGTAGCATAACGTTCCGTGGTTAAGTTGTCCTTCATATTATTTCATATTTTAACTCAAGGATTTTGGCAAGTATAACATAAACATAAGCAGGCGTTACCCACTTCGGGCGTAACTGGATACTTCGTATCCCATAAACATAACGTAACGTAACAGGATACTGCCAGAACCTTGTCTTTCACTTTTCTTTATCATGTTTCATATCTTTTATTCATACGTGTCAATAAAACACCATTTTCATAAATCGTAAATTCAGGTTTCGAAAACCGATTATTTGCATCTTTAAAATAATATTTGAAAGTAAAACGTTTGATAATCCATAAAAGAATAAAGTCGTAAATAATTTGTAAATAAATAATACAGTAAACATTTAAACATAATGACCATAATCACATTTGCAAATGGACTCCGGATATTAGCAATGAATGTTACCAAGACAATACTGTATAAACATAAACATAAAAAATAATATATACTTTGTAAAACGGGGGTCGAAAGTGCCAGCAATATACGTTACCAAAATAATACTTTGAAAACATAATACTAATATGTAAAAGTCATGGCCATGAAGATAAACATAGAGTTCGAAGGTGTCAGCAATATTTGTTACCAAAATAATACTTTGTTAACATAATACTGATATGTAAAGGTTATTAAGATAAACATAGAGTTCGAAGGTGCCAACAATATTTGTTACCAAAATAATACTTTGATACATAATAATAATGATTTGTTAAAGTCATTAAATAGACATAGAGTTCGAAGGTGTCAGCAATATTTGTTACCTCAATCCTCAGTTAGCACTTATATACTTTACTTTCGATGGATCGTTCTGCTCGAGCTCCGAGAACCACTTCTTCTTGGGGTATAAATAATTAATAAAATTAGTAACTTAGTTTATAAAATAACTTTAAAGTTCATTTCCTCTTTAGTTTAAAATATACTTTAGTGGATAATTATTCATCATTTGTTAATATCATTTTAATACATTCCTTCTTTTAAAACTTAATCAACTTTATAAACTTATTATAATATTAACAATAGTGATAAAATGATAATAGTATTAGTAATAGACTAATAGTAGTCATATATGGTAAATATTGGTAGTAGTTAATAAAGTAATATAAATATAATAATAATAATAATAACAATAGTAATAAAGCAATATAAATGTTATAATAATAATAATATAGCGATATAAGTATAATAATAATAGTAGTTTAATAATATAGCAATAGCTAAAAATTAAATAACAACAATAATATTAACAAGATTATTAATTAGTTATAACTTATTCTCAAAAATATTATAACTTTATTTAAACATGATTAATTTTATTGTTAGTTATGATTTTGAGAAATAAAAGTCCACAAAATCAAATTGTCCAAACTTACTCTTTTATTAAATGGGTCAAATAATGGGGTTTTATTTGGGATTGGAAATAAGAGACCAAAATTTGGTGGTGTAGCTACACCGTAGGTCGAGAGAGAGACAGAGAACGAAGGGTGAGAGAGAGAGAGAGGCACGAGCAGAGCAGCACGGTGCTGCGGTGGAGTAGAGGAAGGGTGGCGGTGATGGTTCCTAGGTGGTCGTGGTGGTGGCGAAAACTGCAGGGGCAACGGCGGTGGTGGTCGTGGGGGGGAAGCTCGGTGGTGGTGGTGGTGGTGGTTGTTTGGAGGAAGAGAAAATTTGGGGTTTTTGCTTAAATTTCAATTGAGGTTTTGATTGAAGGTTGGGTTTGTGTTTTTGTGAATCAAATCAGAAGTATTGTGGGTATTTATAGATGAATTTATGATTAAGGTTGATTGAGCATGGTGGAGGGGTGTGGAAAGTGGATTGGCAAAGGTTGAAGATGAAGGCACGGAGTACAAATGTACTCCATACGTGATTTTCCTATATTTTTTTTATTTTTTTTAATTATATATATTTTTTATTTTTTATTTTTTACTTTTTTTTTCTAATATTACCCAAAATATAATCCTATTAAAGATATTTTGAGTCCTTTTCTAAATGTCTTATTTTGATACAATAAAGCTTAGGAATTAACCTTGGCTTGTAGAAATGAATTAACCATGCAAAATAAGAATAGTTCTCAATTTTATCAAAATATTTTGAACTATAATATTATGTAGATATAATTCGAAACGTTAATTACAATTATAACATAATTAATATAAATTAATTGATTTTAAAAGTTTGGGGTATTACATAGTGTATTCGAGAGACGAGTCTGAGCATGTGGAGCATTTCTGGATAGTACTAGAGATATTGAGGAAGCATAAGTGGTTCACGAAACTCTCTAAGTGTGAGTTTTTGTAATGACCCGAAATTTAGGGCCAGAAAATTTCGCGGTTATTAACTCTATTTATGCAATCTAAGTCCAAAAGGCCCAATTAATTTGGACTGTTTTTATTTTGTTTCCCTCTCCTTAAACTCAATTGGGCCAATAGCCCAATCTTTTTCCTTTCTTTAAGCTTGGCCGGCTCTCCCTCTTATTTTTGGGCCAGGTATTTTTACCTAATCAATTTAATTTGATTAATTAAATTAATTAAATTATATTTTAAAATTTCTAAACCTATTCAAACCTAGCTAAAACAACTACCTAATTTCACTCAATTTTTCCCTATCTTTCTCTAGTCTCACGGCAACCCTAAGGGTTTTTCTAGGGTTTGTTTTTGTTTTCCTCAATCTATAAATACTAGCTTAGCATTTGTTGGTAGTTCATTATTGCTAAAGTTTTAACTCCAAAAATATTTTTTTCTCCTCCTTTCCTCTCAAATAGCCGAACTAAATTCACCCAAGGTGGTGAATATTTTTCTTTGGATAATTTAAGCGTTTAAAGGTAACTATGCTATTTCGTTTAATTTCGGTACAAGTTAATCACATAGTTAATTAGGATTAAAACATGAAAATTGTTAGGAATTAGTGTCATGATCACCTAGAAAATTTCGAATCATATGATAGGATATTATGTAATTTTTCTTGATGATAATATGTAATCTTTATGAATTATTATGAAATTTTCTTGATTATTTTATGTAGTTTCTTGAAATCTTTAATTGTTGAATAATTACTTGTATGAATTTATTTATTAATCAAATCTTGTTATTTCTTGATAAATTTTTCGTGGCAGTTTCTTTACTGTTTGATTATGAATCATGATTTATTTCGTGGCAAAATTCGTCCTTTTATTGCTTATAATAATTTAATCTTTCAAACCGGTAAAACTGTCCAGATTTGGTTTACAAATTTATTAAGATACTTAATCAATTATGATGGCTACCAAATTTTAGGTGGAAGTCAATAATAATTTTTTACAACTTTTGTTAAATTTTCGTAATTTTTAAAGTTCGTTTGATGTGGCAGAAAAATCTGAAACTGAATTCAGCCTAATCTGATTTGTTAGTTATAAAATTCCTTAAAAATAGTAAAAGATGTTATTTTTGGACGAAATTTATGCACGTTAAACCATGAACCTACATATAGCTCCCATCAAAATTTCCAGATTATTCGAGACCTTTTAATGGTGATTCTTAATTTAATACTTTAAAATCAGATTGTGTAAAATATGGTGTTTTAAGGATAATTTTAATGTTTATTATAAAGTTCTCTATGATTTATTGGTTATTGAATTTAATTAACTAAAGACGTAATTTTTGGTATTGTTGTTCATGATTTTCGAGTGGTATAAAATATGAAAGGTAGAATTTTTATCATGTTTTATGCAATTTTTGGTGATAATTATTAATTATTCGAATTATTGTTAATTGAACTGATTTTGTTAATTATTATGTTGATGAATTTATCTAATTAGTAAACTAACCCTAAAATGTCGAGTAGGTTAGTTATTGTTGACCAATTTTAATTTAATTATTTTGGCTTATAATAATATTGGAACAATTTTGGGAATTAGTATTATTATTATAATTATTAATATTTATAATTAGGGATAAGTTATAATATGAAAGGGTAATAATAATACGATTAAAGGACTTAGCTATTATTATTTATTATTATATTATAGTTAAGGAAGTCGGTAGGGATAAGTTACAATAAGGATAATAAGATATTATTAGGGAAGGAAAGGAAACAGAGTAAAAGGGTAATTATTTGTTTCGATCTCTGGCTAGGAAAGACTTGGTATTTAAGGTGGCCAATATACGTGCCGCACCTCTCTTTCCTGGGACTTCGAACATTTATTCCCGATTACGGTCACCTAGTACTTCTAGTTATAAGAAAGATAATAAGTTAAGATCGCCCCTACGATGACGCAAAGGTCATCAATCGGGTTAATAAGATAGGACGCCCTTTTTGATGATACACGAGTCATCAGATCGGGTTAAGTCGATGCCACTGCCCCATGGGATGAATACACGAGTTCACCCGGGCAGTTCTGGGTCTTAAAATATGTAGTCTTCTAAGTAGTAGTACACGAGCTGCTATGTAGGAGTTATGGCCATAGCTTAGGCTTAGTGGTGCACACGGGATCCACTACGGGCTGAATACACGAGTTCACCCCGGCATGTTTTAGGAAAGTTGTGGTGCACACGGGATCCACAACGAGCTATAATGACCGGTCCGTTAAGAAATAAAGATGAATGATACGATATGATATGATTACAAAGTTAAGATGGACGATATGATATGATTACGAAGTTAAGATAATATAAGGTTCAATATGATAATTAAAGTATAAGATTGTATAAAGTATAAGTTAAGTATTAGACGTAATGTATTATGATTGGTATAAGTCTTCCGCTGTGTATGTCTGCATATGTATAACTCTGGAATGTATGTATGTATAAATGTATTTCGTATGTATGCTTGTGACGTATACGTATTTTGTACGTACCTCGAACCGTATTTTGCAGGTATTGTTATACGTATTGTATACGTACTTTTATATGTATTGTGTATGTATTTCTAACCGTATTTTGCAGGTATTATTATACGTATTGTATACGTATTTTTATACGTATTTTTGTACGTATTTATATACGTACCCCGTATGTACTTGTGTATGAAATGTTATATGTTTACATGTATTTTCGTGTGTTATCCTATGCTATTATGTGTTTAGCGGTCCCTTACTTAAACGGGACAGCCTAGTTACTCGCCACTGACGGTGGACCCCCCCCTCAGTTTCAGGTGACGATGCAGCTGCGTAGTCGGGCTTCTGCTGGTTGGGCTTTGTTGAGGCAGAGTTCTAGTTTCACCTTAGTATTTCTTTTCTAGAGTTTCATTAAGACAATATTACATTATTTCTTTTATTATCCCAGCATGTTGGGAAAACATTATTTTAGTTTATGTAATTCTTTAAGTATTCTACTTTTATCGACTTTTGGGATTAATTTCAGACTTTTAAGTTAATAAAAGATGTTTCTATTCTAAATATATAATTAATGTTTAATTTAATGCTTAAGTAATGATCCTCAAGTCGTTTTCCTTCATCAAACGACAGCTTAAAAAGTCGGGTCGTTACAGTTTTGGCTACGCGAAGTAGCATTTCTAGGTCATGTTATTAGTAAGGAAGGCGTTAAGGTACACCCATCAAAAGTTAAGGCAGTAGTGGAGTGGAGTAGTCCGAGAAATGTGGTGGAGGTTCGTAGTTTTCTGGGTTTTGCCGGATACTATCGATGATTCGTCCAGGACTTCTCCAAGATTGCTAGGCCGATGACTAGTCTCCTACAGAAGGAGATCCGATTCGTTTGGACAGAGGCATGCGAGCAAGCGTTTCAGCAGCTGAAACAGAAGTTAGTTTATGCTCCTATTCTTACCCTTCCGAACGATGAGGAGGATTTTGAGGTCTACAGTGATGCATCTAAGAGTGGCCTAGGATGTGTGCTGATGCAGGGTGGGAAGGTCATCACTTACGCATCGAGACAGCTGAAGGTGCACGAGCGTAACTACCCCACGCACGATTTGGAGCTAGCAGCTATAGTTTTCGTGCTTAAGATCTGGAGGCACTATCTCTATGGTGGATCGTGCCAGGTATTCACGGATCATAAGAGTCTCAAGCACATCTTCACACAGAAGGATCTCAACATGAGGCATCGACGATGGCTTTAGCTGATTAAGTACTATGACCTGACGCTTAATTATTGTGAAGGCAAAGCGAACTTAGTTGCTGACGCACTGAGTCGCAAGAATCGATTGAGCTTCAGTAGAAGTCGTGGTTCCGTCAGAGTTCGTCTGACATCTATGAGTGCCGAGCCCGAGTTTTTCCAGGAATTGCGCGAAGGGCAGAAGATCGACCCGCAGTTAACTAAGATTCGAGAGGCTTTGCTTCAAGGAAAAGTCGATGGCTTTGAGGTTTCGTCCGACGGTAGTCTACGTTTTCAGGGGAGATGGTGCGTACCGGACAGTTCTGATCTTCGGAACAAGATCATGTCTGAGGCACATAACTCGCCCTACTCTGTTCATCCTGGTGGTAATAAGTTGTACAAGGACCTTAAGGGCCAATTCTGGTGGCCTAAGATTAAGCAGGATGTGGCAGAGTTCGTAGCTCGGTGTTTGGTCTGTCAGAAGGTTAAGATCGAGCATCAGCGACCAGGAGGTCTTTTGCAGCCACTACTGATTCCAACCTGGAAATTTGAGTCGGTATCTATGGATTTTGTGGTTAGCCTGCCTACTTGTAATGGGATGAATGCCATTTGGGTAATTGTGGACAGGTTGACTAAAGTCGCTAGATTCATAACGATGAAGATGACTTGGTCGATGGAGCGCCTAGCAGAGGCTTACACCCAGGACATCATTCGACTTCACGGATTTCCGAGGGAGATAGTTTCTGATCGAGATCCGAGATTCTTGTCTCGTTTCTGGAAATCAGTTCAGGAGGCCTTCAGGACAAGGTTGAAGCTTAGCATCGCATTTCACGCGGCGACGGATGGCCAGACTGAGAGGACCATCCAGACTTTGGAGAATATGTTGCGAGCATGTACTCTAAAGTATCATCAGTCATGGGTTAGGATCCTTTGCTTGGTCGAGTTTTCGTATAATAACACTTATCACTCCAGCATTGATATGGCTCCGTACGAGGCTCTATATGGCAGGAAATGTCGGGAGTCCGATTTGTTGGAATGATATTAGAGATTCTGTGGCTTTCGGACCCGAGCTTGTACGAGACACTGTGGAGAAGATAAGAGTCATTCGATCGAAGATGCAAGCCGCTCTGAGCCACCAGAAGTCCTACGCCGATCACCGACGTAGACCACTGATGTTTGAGGTAGGTGACAGAGTCTTGCTTAAGGTTTCACCATTCAAAGGAGTTGCTCGTTTTGTCTAGAAAGGGAAGCTCCGACCGAAGTTCGTGGGACCTTACGAGATACTTGAACGAGTTGGGGAAGTGGCATATCGTTTAGCTTTACCGACTTGTTTATCTAATGTTCACGATGTGTTTCATGTATCTCAGCTAAGGAACTATGTATATGATCCTACCCACATCATCCCAGTGGAGTCAGCCACCATTGAGCCGAACCTGACTTTCGAGGAGCGACCAGTCCAGATCTTGGATCGACAAGTGAGGACCCTCCGATGCAAGCAAGTCAGACTAGTCAAGGTGTTGTGGAGAAATCAACATCATGAAGAGGCAACATGGGAGACTGAGGCGTCTATGAAGCAGAAGTACCCAGAGTTGTTCGCAGGTGAGCTCTCTCTTTTGCTTTGAATTTCGGGACGAAATTCTTTTAAGGAGGGGAGGTTGTAACGCCCCAGATTTTTAAGTTATTTGCTTTGATAGCATTACATGTATTTATATTTATTTTTGCGCATGGTCTCAATTTATTTGGACTATTTTTTTGCTTGAGTGTGATTATTTTATTCTATGCTATTTGTTTTATTATTTTTTTTATTTTATTTTATTATTAATTAGAATTTTATTTTAATTTTCTAATTAATTGATTTTGGGCCAAGTGTGAATTTAATCATGATTAATCATGTTTGAGTGCAATTAGCCCATTAGCATTTGATTGGCCCATTTTGGCTTGCCATAATCGCCCCCCCTTGGTGTGGCTTATTTGCCACTTGCTTTGTGTTCACACCTTTCCAACCTCTATAAATAGGTGGTGTTAGTAAGGCTTAAGGATCATTTGCTCATTTAACCATCCTTTGCCCACAATCAAAAACTAAACACACCCCCTCTTTCCCTCCATTCCACACGCCATTTTTAGCTCATCACCATCAACTTTTGTTCATCCAATTCCTTTAACCCAAAAACTTAAAGATTCATCTCTTATTGATCTTTAAGTAATTAAACACTAGAAAAACTTCATTGCCATTGTTCAAGATTGATTGTTCGGGTTTGGTTTTGGGTTTGGGTTCGTGAGGTGGTGGCCGTGTGGTGCTGTCGTGTGGTCCGTGTTGGTGGCCGTGCATTGAAGCCGTGCAGTGGTGGCCATGTTCGTGGAGGTGCATCGAGTTCTTGATCGTGGCCGTGTGGTTGAGCCGTGTGAAACGAATTTATGGGCAGCGAGTTTTTGATTTCTTTTGCAACCGATTCTCATTAAGGTAACATGCTTTTTCATCCTAGATTGAATACCATGATCATAGGATAGATTAGGTGATCAAATTAGAGCCAAAAGTTTGATAGAGTTGGGTGATATTACACGCATATCATGCGTGAATTTGGGCTGTAATTGGGTGATGATTATGTGATGTTTTGCTTAGTTTTCATGAATATTATGATTAATTATGATAGGTTCATGTTTAATTATGTTTATGTACAATTTTCATGAAGTTTATATGGAGTTTTGAAGCATAAAATTGATGAATATGTTGCTGGAAATTTCGTCTATTGTCCGTGTATTATAGTATTGATTATGATGATGATTCTTGATAATCTTGGTGGGTATTGTGTGAATCTTGAGTTCTTAATTGATGAATTAAGCTAAAGAATGTATTCTTGATGATCTTTTGATAATTCTTGAAGTTTCTTGAAGTTCTTGATAATTTTATACTGATTCTTGAATTTCTTTATTATGATCGTGTAGTCTTTAGGTATAGATTATGTAGTCATAATTAAAGAAAGTTAAAGAAAGTTAAAGAAAACTAAAGAAAGGCTAAAGAATGATTAAAGAAGTTCAAAGAAAGTAAAGTGCATAGTTAATCTCAGGTAAAGACGTAAGATGTGAACTTGAGAATAACTAAGATGTTAAGGATAATTAAAAATTAGCTTGAATTCGCATGTAAGATGCCTAACCTTAGAGTAAGATTCTAAGATTTGGTTTAAGACGTAGCCACTATCCTAACCGCGGTATTGAGGTAGTTCATACTTGTTATGTCGTCTTTTGATATGGGTCCGTAAGATGGGTTCATGGGTATGGGAGTAAGATTCTCATTCCCGGCATAATAAGAAAGTTCAATCACATAAGATGTGTTCGTACGAGGATAGTCCGGTCTAATATGCGAATGATAGCGACAAAGATAATGTTAAGTTTAAGGTTGGATAAGCTTTGGTTGATTTCGCATATGATTGTTTGGTTTGTTTATCTGATCTGTTGTATGTTCATAAGTATCCACTTTAGGGTGGAACTGTTATGTTACTCGCCACTGATGGCGGATTTGTTGTATTTCAGGTAACTCTGATGGTGATATTGATGCTTAGCTTGGGAATGGGCGAGCACCGATTTACTTTCCTTCGTTTTAGTTTATTTATGTGATTAGATTTTGGATGGAGGGTGATCCTCGTCCTTTGGTGTTTGCTATAATTTCTGTAGAAAGATAATGTAAAACATACTTTTATTATTGATTTACATCAAGTACAAGTATTGTACATTTTACATTGTTAAAAATCTTGATCTATGTAGTCGGCTGAGCATGTTGTTGTTGTCGGCTGGTTGCAGATGATTCTCGGCCTCGTCACTTGTCTCTACAGTAATCCCCTCTTTTTCTGGGAATGTCTGTTGAATGCCAAGGACGGTTGTAGAGGCTCAGCTTCAAGAATGGGATGAACTCAAACCTTTTTCAGCTTCGGCGGGGTTTGGGTCAAATCCTTTCCTGACTTTGAGGTATCCCCATATTCGACTTAGGGGGTCCTCCCTTGTCGGTCAACTCCTCGATTACCCCATTTTGGGGGTTTCTTTTCACAACTTTTCATGAGGAGGACCAGTTTGCCTCAGCCCAGTCAAGAAAGCAAAAGGGGAGGGAACATAGGATTGGTTTCCCCTTGCTTGTTGCTGGGCTGACTCAGCGTCAGTCAATTGGTTGGATTAGAATTTTGTTGATGAGTTCTAATCCTGACTACTCCTGAGTGGGGTGGCTTGGGCGAGATACGTGGGTTGCCACTAATGTCTTTGAGGATCAACTCGGATCCCAAATGCATTTGGTGAGGCGCCATATTCTCTGCCCAGAACGGGGGACTCTGATCTTTAAAAAGGTTCCCCGTTGTCAGCCACTGGCACTTGCTGAGGCGCAGCTGGTAAGGGCTTGGCGAGTTTTTGTGGTGTGGGGCTCGGCACCCTTACCAGTTTTAGGGACCGAGAGGTATCGGGTGAGAAGTGACGGTGTTGATGTCACTCCTTCCCTGTGTTCCTGTCGAACTCGGTCCTGATGCCTCTATTTCTTGTCGAACTCAGTCTTGAGTGACTTTGCTTGCCCTCCTTTGGTCAGGAGGTCGTTTGGTTGCACTCAACAACTTTTTGTTTGTGGAGCCATGGGGGTAAGTTCTGGAACCCATGATAATTTTTAGAAAGATAAAGAGGAAAAGGAAGAAAGAAGTTTTTTGTAATAATTTTTTGGTGGTAATTTTTGTTGTTTTTGTTGTGTTTTGGCTTAAGGTTTTACTTCCTTTTTATAGACATGTTTTGATCCTCCGCATTTAATGCCATTAAATGCAGTTTGTCGACCCACTCGACTCGGCTATGTTGTGTTGCCCCCATTCATCTGGGGTTGAGTTTCAGTACTCTGCTCGGGATGAATGATATTACACCCTGCTCGTATTGGGTTTAACTTGGTTCTTGATACTGCCAGTTGAGTGAGTGCATCTGGGTATTTGGCCAAGATGGGCTCTGCCTTTTTGTGCCGAATGAGGGATGTGGTATCATGGTTTGGTTATTCAACCAAAGGATGTCTTCTTACACCTTGTTGTGGTTTGCTCGACACTCGGCCAGGATGGGGGTATCCTTTATTGGCCGAGTGGAGGGCCTTGTTCACTCGACACTCGGCCAGGATGGTGGCATCCCTTATTGGCCGAATGGAGGACCATTTTCACTCGACACTTGGCCAGGATGGTGGCATCCCTTGTGGGCCGAGCGGAGGGCTTTGTTTGCTAGACACTCGGTTAGGATGGTGGCATCCCTTGTTGGCCGAGTGGAGTGCCTAGTTTACTCGTCACTCGGCCAGGATGATGGCATTCTTTATTGGCCGAGTGGAGGGCATAGTCCACTCGATACTCGGCCAGGATGGTGGCATCCCTTGTTGGCCGAGTGGAGAGCCTAGTTTACTCGACACTCGGCCAGGATAGTGGCATCCCTTATTGGCCGAGTGGTGGGCATAGTCCACTCGACACTCGACCAGGATGGTGGCATCCCTTATTGGTCGAGTGGAGGGCATAGTCCAATCGACACTCGGCCAGGATGGTGGTATCCCTTGTTGGCCGAGTGGAGGATCGGGGTTGTGTGACCCGAGTGTGCACCTCTGAAGAAGTGCGAACACTGAGCTTTCCCGTGTTTGTAAGGTGTGCTCGACATGCAGCTAGGATGGAATGCATCCCCTTATTGTGCCGATGTGAGAATTTTGTGACCTCGCTTGGCCAACCGTCCGAGGATGCTCCCTTGGTAGAGTGCGACCTTGGACTTAACCATATTGACATGTTTCACTCGACACTCGGCTAGGATGGTGGACATCCTTTTGCGGCTGAGTGGAGGGACATGCCCTGCTCGACATTGGCCGGGATGGTGGACATCCTTTTTGGCCGAACGGAGGTTTAGATTATACTCGATACTCGACCAGGATGGTAGATATCCCCTTATTGGCCGAGTAGAGGTTTATTTGACTCGACAGTGGCCAGGATTATGGAGATCTCCTTTTTTGGCCAAGGGGAGGTTTTATGTTGCACTCGACACTCGGCCAGGATGTTAGACATCCCGTATTGGCCGAGTGGAGGATACTGATCTTCTGGACGAGGGTGCTTCTTTGTTGAAGCGCTGACTCTGATCCTTGTGAAGTGGTTCCTTCTTGCTGAGGAGTCGTGTCGTTTCGAGAGGTGTCGATTTGTGGTCCCTTTGTTTACTATAAATGGGTGGACTTTGTCACCACTTGTCAATTTCAATTGTTTATTGTTGGTGGGCCTAATTCTCGAGAAAGTGGCAGAGGATCTTCTTTCTTCCAGAAGTCAATATCATCTCATAAGGAGTTTCTCTTCGGGTATTCTTCTTTCCTTCTCTTTTGTTTCCTTTCTTTATACAATAAGGCAATAAGAGAGTCTGCTCAGTATTGTAATAAGTCCAAGTCATGGACATGTGTGACTCTTTATCTGAGTAGAGTACTCCCCCTGCCTCCCCTCCCCCTATTCTGGGGAGGGAAATAAGAGTGGGTGGCCTTGCAGTGGTGAAAGCTCATGCCTGGTTGCCCGAGTGTTCTGTTTTGGCTGAGGCCCTTCCTCTATCTTCCTCAGATGGATTGGAATGTGGAGAAGCCGAGTCCGAGGATGGTTATGAGAGGTTACCTTTTCCTTGGAGGTTTCCTTAGCCATGGATGGTCCTAAACGTGGTTACTTGGACCGTATGTTGGAAACAGGGGCGGTGAGGATGGCTGCCGAGGATGACCAGATCAATACCATGGGAGAAAGATCAGTTGAGAAAAAACAACTGAATAATGGAGAAGAGTCGGATGTTGTCGAGCAGCAGAGCACTAGCGGCTGAGAGGACCAGTTGTATGGACCTGATGCTTATTTTATAAGGGCCAAGTTTTGGAGGTTGTTGGATGCCGAGTTTGAGCATTTTCATGCATTATTCGGGCTGAAGGCGACGTATCAATTTATCAGGCCTTTGGAGGAAAGTACAATCATTAACCGGCCAGTCGGTTGTATGGCCGTGTATGAGGCTCATTTTAAAGCTGGGATCAGGTTCCCGTTATCCCCGGCCTAGGTGATGATCCTTCGGGCGTATAACCTGTCCCCGTCCCAACTAGTGCCGAATACCGTGTATGCCATTTCATGTTTGATGCTGGTGTGTAGTATGCTGGGTGTTACTTTGACTTTGAACTTGTTTCGAAATATCTTTAAGTTGATGGTCAGTGAGCCCAAATATCATGGTGAAGGTTGGTGGCGTTTTGGAACAAGAGAAGCGTATCGAGTATATTCATCGTTGCAGAGTAGTCATAAGTTTTTTAGACATGATTTTGTGTTTGTCCACCGGGGAGATGCCGAGTGGGACATCTCTTGAACCAGTATCCGAGCCGAATGTTAGTCTCAACTTGGGGGTTCCTGAGCTGAATCAGGAGGAAGTTCTAGTTGCCTGTTACCTGCAGTCCTACAAGCAAATTTAGCGGAATAGGACGTGTGGCCAACATCCCAACTATTGGGTTCCAAGTGATAAAGTCTTCTCGGATGAGTTATTTCTCTCGGTTGTAGGGCTGAGTCGATACTACCCGAGGGGTATACTTTTGTCATTGAATGCTTCGTATAATTTTAAATTCTTTCTTTTCTTATACTGTTTGTTATTTGTCTGCAGAGGACGCCCTCAAGAGGTTGAGTGGTGAAGAGATGTCGAAGAGAATGACCACAATAGCCTTGGAGGGTGCGAAGCTACGCAGAGCTTTGAAGGATGGGAGTGTAAAGGCTCCGCCTGCCCCACCGGTAGGACTTCTTTATTTCGTACTTCTAGGGAGATAAGTTATTTTTGTTGACTAACTTTTTCTTATTGATTAGGACCCTGGTCAGTCCAGGAAGAGGAAGTGACCTACCTCGAGGGCTGTTCTAAAGTCTGCTCGGGTCAGTCAGCCTCGAGCGTCGTGTCTTGATGTTGTCCCTCAAGACATGGGTGGGCCTCTTAAGATTTAGGATAACAATGATCTCTTCAATTACTCTGAGTTGTTGGGCGAGCATCATGCTGAGGATGCTGCCAAGACTGGGCAGAATCGACCCATTGATGCTGAGGCATCTTCATATATAGGTCCCGAGCGTCTTGAGCATGTTGAGACCGAGGCCCATGTTACAGGGCCAGACAAGGGAAAGATGAAGGTGGATTTACCTCCTCTTGCACGTCATGCCGTTCCCTTCTCCCATTTGTCTTTGGCTGAGAAGTCAATTCGGATAAATCAAGGCATGAAGTTGATTTGTTCGTCTGAGGACGAGAAGGAGATGAGTTGCCTGGGCATGGAACAAGTTGATTACCTTCATGTGAATTGGTTAGAGGTATATTTTTCAACTTATTTTCTTCAACTTTTCTTGCTCATTTCTGACAAAGTTGTTTTTTGTAGATGTCGGTGCTGCTGCGTGTGTTAGCTAAGCACTTCTGTGCTATTGCTGCCAAGAATGTGGACGGGCTCTCGGCTGAGCTGAGTGCTCTTAAGGCTGAGAAGGTGCCGTGGCTTGAGAGGACTCAAGCTTTGCAAGAGAGAGAAGCTACCCTGAGTGCCGAGCTATCTTCCGCCCAAACTGAGGTAGGGAGTATGAAGACTGAACTGGTTGTTGTCCGGGCCGAGCTTGAGGCTGCTCGGAAAGAGGCGTCTGATGCCTCGCTCCATCATAATGATATTGTGAGCAAACTGACTAAGGAAACGGCTCAGTTGGAGAGGGCTTTGACTGAGAGCCAAGACTTAGCCGCAGAGGAAAAAGAGCGGGCAATTACCCTCCTCCAGACCTTGGACGAGATGACTCACAATTTTTATGATGAGAGGTGGGCTGAGATGCAATTGGTGCTCTGCCGAGATACACTTATTGAGAGTTGGAAGGGAACCGAGGCAGCCTCTGATTATATTGCTGACTTGAGCTGGAGGCCGCTGAGATTGAGGGTCAGACGGTCAAGGAGAGGATGCTCAAGGTGCTTAGCAGTTTGTGTGTTTAGAAGAAGGATGAGATTGAGGTTGAGTATGAGCGTCTGCGTCAAGAGAATGAGGCTCGGTGTAAAGATCAACTCATGCTGCAGGAACTTGAGAAAGAGTTTGATTATGTGGATCACCAAGAAGGTCACGATGAGGTTGATGATGCAGCAGTTGACCGTTTGGCTGCAAGGCTTGGTGAGACAAGTTCTGGTGATGTTGATGCTGATGATGACAATGATGATGATGATGTTGACCGAGAGGTGGGGGATCCCGAGAGGGAGCGTCGATCAAAGAGAAAGGCTGATCCTTTCTCCACCAATCCTCATGTTGAGTCTCTGCCTGATCCTCCTATGTTGTAATTTTGTATATTTGTTGATGAATATTATAACTTATCTTTTTGTAATTAAAACTAGTTGAGGGTTGTATGCCTGCTTTTTGTAATTATTACTAGTTTAATTAATGTAATGCTTGTTGCTGACATTCTAAGTACAAGTTTTTATAGGTAGCATTTTCACAAATATGTAATTTTTTACACTGCCAGTTGCTTACATATTCTATGCCCCTAATTACATGTTTTGTTGAAAACTTAGTTATTAGAAGGAAATTAGATGTAGAACTTCTTCAGGTTATCTGTGTTCCATGGCCGAGTTAGTGACCGACCTTCCTCGTCTTGTAGCCTGTACGATCCTGGCCTGATAACCTCTTCCACTTGGTATGGTCCTTCCCAATTTGGTGTCAGCTTGCCTTCAGTAGGTCTTCTTCCAGTGGCCTCAAATTTCCTGAGTACCCAATCACCTTTTTCAATTGGCCGAGGGGCCACTCTCTTGTTGAAGTACCGAGTTATCTTTTGTTTGTAGGTGATGGATCTGAGTAGGGCATCATTCCTTGTCTCGGGAAGGAGCTCGAGGTCTACCTTCCTCTTTTATTCATTTTGCTTGTACTCGTAGTAGGAGATCCTTGGTGAAGGTATCCCTACATCAACTGGAAGGACGGCTTCGCTACCATAAACTAAGGAGAAGGGAGAGTGTCTTGTTGCTTCCTTAGTTGTTGTCCGAGCTGACCAGAGAACTCCTGGAAGCTCGTCAATCTACGAACCTTTGGCCCCTTCTAATTGGGTCTTGATTCCTTTCCGTATAATCTTGTTGGCAGCCTCGGCTTGGCCATTCGTCTGAGGCCTTGCTATCCGTAAACCTTGTCTAAATTTCGAAGTCAGAACAATATTCCCGAGTGAGTCCGCTATCAAATTGTCGACCGTTGTCTGAGATGAGCATTCGGGGAATGTCAAACCGAGTGATGATGTTCTTCCATATGAACTGTCTGACCTGTCTGTCAGTGATGCTTGCAAGTTGTTCAGCCTCGATCCACTTAGTGAAGTAGTCTACGTCCACCAAGAGAAACTTTTTCTGGGCTATTGCTGGAGGGAAGGGGCCGAGTATGTCCATACCCCACTTGTCAAAGGGCAGTGTAGGTGTAATGGTTGCCAAGTCTTGTGAGGGTCTCCTCGGTATGTCCCCGTGTATCTGGAACTGCTTGCAATTTTGGACGAGGGCCATGACATCCTTTTTGATGGACGGCCAGTAGTATCCTGTCCTAAATGCCTTGCTTGCGATGGTACGTGCTCCCTGATGGCTACCTCATACCCCTTCATGTATTTCTTGTAAGATGCTATTCCCTTCCTCGGGGGTGACATACTTCAGCAACGGATGAGTGTAGGATAGCTTGTACAATTGTTGATCGTACCAAAGATAGTTCCGACTGAGGGCCTTAACTCGAGTTTGCTCCCTCTCCTCTGAGGGTAGCTTGTCTGTTAGGTAAGAAATGATTCTGGTTCTCCAGTCGGCCTGTTGAGGCACGGTGTTGACGCTGAGTTCATTAATGTTGGGTTCAGGCAACACCTCCCAGGTGATAATCCGAGGGTGTGTTCCTTCAGCTGAGCTAGCAAGTCTGGCAAGGGCGTCTGCCTGCGTGTTCTCTGACCTGGGGATGTGGTCGAGGGTGAAGTGCTCGAACTGAGCTATGAGCATCTTACACTTTTGCAAATACATCTTCATAGCTTCTTCCTTTGCCTCATATTCTCCAGATATTTGTCCGACCACTAGTTGAGAATTAGAGACTACTTTTAGTGAAATAGCTCCGGCGGCTTGGCATAGCCTCATCCCAAAGATGAGTGCTTCATACTCGATTCGTTGTTGGATGCTGTGAACCCGAATCTCACGGTGTACTCAATCCGTTTGCCTGTACTTGTTTTGTTGAGCAGGCCGGCTCCACTGCCTCCCTTAGTGGTGGAGCCATCGATGTACAACTCCCATGGCTGACCATTGTCTTGAGTGGACGGTCTATTTGTGCATTCTACAATGAAGTCAGCCAAAGACTGGGCTTTGATGGCTCGGCGAGGCTCATATTGTAGGCCAAAATCTGAGAGCTGATTGGCCCAATCTAACATCCTAGTGGAGTTGTTCCTTCCATCGATTGCCTTCTGGATAGGCAATCCGGTTAGGACTTTAATCTGATGAGCTTGAAAGTATGGCTTCAATTTTCTGCTTGCCATGACTAGAGCAAAGACCATTTTCTCGATCTGAGAGTACTTGGATTCCGCACCTTGGTATACATGGCTGATGAAGTAGACCGGGTACTGAACATGTTCCCTCTTGGCTACTAAAACTGCGCTGAGTGCGTAGTCGGAGATAGTGTTAGTTCAATGTATACTCAAGAAGGGGGGGTTGAATTGAGTATGTGTGTTTTTTAAATCGTTTTCAAGTTTTGTTTGTGCTTTTGTGAGAACAGCGAGAGAACAGTAAGCAAAGAGTAAGGACACAAAGATTTAACGAGGTTCGGCTTCTAAACAAGCCTACGTCCTCCACTCTCTCACCAATATTATTAATCAACTCAGAATAATAACAAGGTTACACACTCAATCAAGTGCTACAACTATGTAACACTTAATTCCCCAACTGTTAACTCTAACAGTTCACTCAGTGTTCACAGAACACTCCCCAACCACTTCGCTCTAAGTGGTTCAGATATTACAAACTTAAATCTCCGTAAGTTTTTCTCTTAAAGATGGATATGGAGATAGTTTTGGACTAAGGATAGACTCTCAGAAAGTATTACTTGGTTTTCTTTGGAGAGCAAAAGTCTTCTAGGGTTTTTTGCAAAGAATGTTTATATAGGCAAGAAAACCGTTCCCTAGAAGTGTGCTGGAAGCTCCCCTAAATTGTGCAAAAGGATCAGCTGACACAAGTGTACAGTTACCTGTTCCAGACCTTTGTGTCTTACCACTGTTTGCAGCGGTTAATACCCAAAAGTTCAACAAGTACATTGCATTTAATGAGCTGATTTTGCAAATCAATTTAGCAGATTTCCAAAGTACAAGTGATCTAAATTTTTCAAATAAATTTTCAAAAATGATTTTGAACTCGAAAATTTGTACGGATCACGTGCGTAATACTGAGGTCTGTTCCCACAGTGGTCTCAGTACTACTAAGTTTACGTCTGGTAAAGTGAACTGTTCCAAGCTTGTTTTGTGCCTGTTCTTAGCTTGTTCTTGGGCTGTTCTCTTTACTAGATGTAAACTTAAGGTCTTTTTGCTCTTTACTTAAAAACAATAAGAATATTTTCCTAAGCCTATTTTACATGAAGATCCTAGAAATATAAAAATAAAAAGGCTCCAAGCTCTTGGCTTCTGATCTTCAAGTATTTCAAGGTCTTCATGATTGCCTTGATGAGTCCTCACTTGATTCAACCTGTTCATGTACAATTATACATAGATATCAAGTATAGAGGACTGGTTTGTCATCATTCAAATCAAACATGGTTCAACAGATAGCCAGATAGATGAATAGTACTTCTCTTTGTAAAGGAGAAACTAACTTTGGAATCTGAGAAAGATGTTCCTTTAGCCACTGGAAGGCTCCTTCAGCTTCAGCATTGCAGCTGAATGTTGCTCTTTTTAATGCTTGAAAGAAAGGCAAGCTCTTATCTGCTGACCAAGATAAGAAGCGGCCGAGTGCTACAATGCAACCAGTTAATCTCTGAACTTCCTTGACTGTCCTTGGCGACTGCATATCTTGGATGGCCTTGATTTTATCGAGATTGGCCTCCATGCCTCTTTCGTCTACCAAGAATCCAAGGCACTTTCCTCCTTTGACCCCGAAGACACATTTCTTGGGATTTAGTTTCATGCTGAACTTCCTGAGTGTCTCCAAAGTTTCCCTCATGTCCTGGACATGATCTAAGGCAAGGTTACTTTTGATGATCATGTCATCCATGTATACTTCAACGTTGTTTCCAATCTGTTTTTCAAAGACCTTGTTGACCAAACGTTGGTACGTGGCCTCGACATTTTTCAGACCGAAGGGCATGGCATTTTAGCAGTAGACTCCTTGGTTGGTGATGAATGTTGTGTGTGGTTGGTCTTCCTCTGCCAACGGAATTTGATGATATCCTGCGTTGGCATCCATGAAGCTGAATAGAGCATGCCCCGCCGTTGAATCGACCAGCTTGTCGATCTTGGGCAAAGGGCAATCGTCCTTGGGGCAAGCTTTTTTGAGATCGGTGAATTCCACACACATCTGCCAAGTTCTGTTGGGCATTCTGAGCAAAACGACGTTAGCTAGCCAATCGGTATACTTGCACTCCCGGATGAATCCGGCTTCTAGTAATTTCTTGACTTTGGCGGTTGCGGCCAATGTTCTTTCTTGGCCTTGATGTCTGAGCTTCTGCTTGACAGGTTTGTGTCCGTCTTTGATGTTTAGCTCATGTTGCATTACCGAGGGACTGATATCGGGCATTTCTTTGACTGAGAAGGCCAATACGTCTCGATATTCTCTGAGTATCGAGACTATTTCTTCTCTTTGTTTGTGGTCGAGGGTTCTTCCTACCCTGACTGTCTCTCCTTCACGCCCGATGGTTACTTCTTCATTCTCTTCTACTGGTTGTGGTCGGGAGTAACACTTGGGAGAGTCCGTGACAAACATTTCTTTTTCTGAGATATTATTATTTCCCCCCGTCGTGGTTGGCTCCTTTCGTTTTTCTCCGACTCTTTAGCTCGGTTTCTTGAAGCTGTTGACATAGCATTCTCGAGCTGAGTGTTGATCTCCGTAGAGTTTTCCGACGGATCTTTTGTTCGTTTCGTATTGCAAAAGCAGCTGATAGGTGGATATGGCCGCCTTGACTCGGTTGAGAAGGGGCCTTCCGAGGATGACATTGTATGGTAGAGGATCGTCCACTACTATGAAATCCACCATTAGGTTTCTTCCTTCGTCCTTCTATCCAATTCGGAGTGGGAGCTTGATCGTTCCTTTGGAGTCGGTAGTCTGACCGCCGAATCCGACTAAGGGATGATGGACTCGTGTCAACTCCGTAATCGAAATGCCTAATTTGGTCAGGCAGCCGAGTGTGATGATGTCGGCTGAGCTGCCACAATCAATGAGGACTCTTTTTACTAAAGAGTTGGCAATCTTTACCTCGACCACTAGAGGGTTGTCATGCGGGAACTGAGCTGAAGGAACCGTCGTCTCATCGAAGACCATGGTGGGACATGGTTCTTGACAGCCATCACCGGAAATCTGAGCTGTCGCGCTTGTGACTTCCGCGCTTTGTTGCTACTTCCTCTGGAGGCGATGCCTCCTGCAATGACACACACCATATCCTGAGTATCACTGCTCTTGGACTTCTTTGTCTTTTTGTCCGAGTCATTTTGCAAGTAGCGATTGATCTTTCCTTCGTCAGCCAGCTGATCTAATGCCTTCTTCAACTCACTACATTCCTGAGTACTGTGGCCACATTCTCTGTGGTACTCGCACCATTGTTTCTTATCCCTCCGAGTGTTGGAGGTCTTCATTGGACTAGGCTTTGGGAAGTTAGTCTTCCCCTTCATCTCAAGGAATATCTCACGTCTTGAAGTATTGAATCGTGAGTCATCCCTCGGACCTTTATCTTTCGTGCCTGAGTCATGTTTATCTCTCGGGACTTCCTTGCGTTTCTCTTTCTTAGAACCTTCCTTCGGATGGTTGATGTCGGAGGCATTGATGTACTTCTGTGCTCGAGCTATGGCCTCGGAGAAGGTAGATACTTCGTCATTCAGGATGTCGAATCTGAGTCGACTGGGACGAAGCCTTGACATCAGTGTCGGAAATGCCATAGAGTCCTTCAGATTGGGAATCTCTAACGACTCGGAGTTGAATCTTTTGATGTACTCGGCCAACCCTTCGCCTTCTCCTTGTTTACAAGACATAAGGTGAATGATTGTTCTCTTGTGTTTCTTGGCTACCATGAAGTGCTGAGTGAACAATGACTCCAAGACTGAGAAGCTAGTGATGATGCCCGAGGGAAAGTCATTGAACCAGCTGCGTGTTGTTCCTTAATTTGAGAGTAGTTGGGAAGAATTTGCACCACGATGCTTCGTACCCGGTTTCTACCGCCATGTGGGCTTTGTAAGCTGCCAGATGGTCGGTGGGGTTAGTAGTCCCTTGGAAGGACTCAATTGGAGGCACCTTAACTTTACTCGTGTCAGATACATCAACGATCTCCCGACTGAATGGGGTTTGGCAAGAAAGAACTACCGAGGGATCCGTCCGAGGAGCATTCCTTCGGGAGGTGCCAAGATCATCCCGAGTGGCCGCATCATCCCAAGTGGCCGAGTTTGCCCGCTGGTCACGAGAGGACCCGTAATGGGAGCGCCCTCGGATCCTTGGTTCGGGGGACTGACCTGTTCGAAGACGATCCCGGTACGTGTGATTATCCGCCGAGCATCTTGATGGCGTCGCTGGTCTATGACTTCTCGAGCGTCCATAGATCTGTTACGAAGCCTTCTATTGTTGAGGAAAGTTCTTGCATCTGCTGCCCCTCCAATTTCTAACCGAGTGGGTAACACAAAGCGATCTTTCTTTGGCTCGGTCAACCTCTCCCAGCAGGATGGCCGAGTCTCGGGTAATTGGGACTTTTCAGTCTTCTTTCCACGGACATCTCTTGATTCTTCTAAGTCGATTACGGGCCGTGGCTCAGCACTCCTTATGATGGGAGTCTGACTTTGGGTCGTTCGTGCTGAGTGGCGTCAGCGGGTTCCCACTGGTGGGGGCCGAGAGGGTTCGCCTCTCAGCATGACTCTCAGTCTTTACATTGGAGCTTTTCCTTTGGAGGAGCCTTGCCCTTGGATGGGGCTGAGTGCATAGTTTCGTCACTTGGTGTGTACGAGAATATGGCATGAAGATTTGCCTGGAGTGTCCTTGACAGCCGAGTGACGACCTAGTCAAGGTCCCTTCTCGTTACTGGTTGTTGTTCCGGAACATTTAGAGTGGGCACTCTTGGTTCCAGTTTTTTGTTTCTCTTTCGGGCTCAGCTTCTGAGCCGCGTGGGTTTTGTTAGACGAGAGTCGTCCCTTCTGCCCCCACATGTTCCTGGTCATTTGTTTGAGGATGACCAGGGGAAGTGCCTGAGCGATGAGCAGCGTGAGATCTAGTATTGGCCATTGAGTATTGTCTGACCGATGTGCTATCTCCCCACAGACGGCGCCAATCTGTTTCCGTTTTCAGGAAACTAAGATACAAAGAGGTAAAGTAAGATGAATAGGGGAGAGCCTCTGTGTATAGTGACTAGATCTCGGGATGATTATTGGGCTGAGTGACGGACGAGTCGGGACTTGATGCTGACTGGACTCCATCGAAAGGGCTTGGGCCTAGCTGAATGGGTCCTACAAAATGAACAAGGGGTGACTGACTCGGGGGGTGGACCCAGGAATTCCCCTCCGATGCTTAAGTCAGCAAAGTATTTAATGTGGAAAAGTAGAAAGAGAGAGAGAGATAGAGAGTTCCCTTTTAAGAAAGGTAGATGTTCTTGGGAATTGTGATTACCCAAAAAGCTCTTTTGTGGAAAAAGGGAAAAAGGAGAACAAGATCCTCTCCTTCACCTGCCATAATTGGGGGTATTTATAGGTGAGGTATTTTGGGGCTGATTGACAGGTATTTGGGGGCTGTCAATCAGCTGAGAGAGGGGGATTTGTGATACGTGTCTTCGGATGTCTAGATGGCGACACCTGTCCGAAGGGTGTTTTAGGAGAATATGGGAATCCCGGGGGGTATTTTAGTCATTGTGACTTTTATTGGGCTCAGGGCCCAAACATTCCCTAAATTGCAACATCAAAAAACAAATGAATAATTACAGTACAAGCATAAATAGCACCATACCAAGTACAAAACAAAACAAAGATTAATCAATCTTAACAAATTAACTGATTAGGGTTCTTAAAATTTCAACTAAAAAATGGTCATTAATCAAAATAATTGAAAAGAAGAATGGGAGGAGAGAGAAATACCTCAGGAGCGAATTGCGCGCAGCAGCAGCAGGAAGGACGATGCTGGTGGCAAGATACAGTCATCGACGGCGCACGAGCAGCAGCAGGACAACGCACCCAACAGTTGTCTTAGCAGCAGGACGACGACACTGGTGGAGCGAATTGCACGGCTGAGAGGCGAGGGAAGGACGATGATAACCTTGTTGAGCGGCGCACGGCTGAGGTGGTGGCTTCGCTGAGAGGCGTGGTGGTTTTCGATTCAAATTCTGGACAGTAGTGATTTTTGATTTTTGTTCTGTGTTTTAGGGTATAACACGCAGGAGGGTAGTAGGGGTTTGTTTTATTTTCCATTGTTTGAATGGCTAGAAGAGCGGTTATACGTATAACACGTTTTTTATTTTATTTTTTTCCACTTATCTGCTCCGTGTTGTATACTAGGGGAGCAGATAACTTTTTATTGAACTTATTACTCTACTATTTTTTTTAAAGAGTGCTCCGCTATAATAAAAACCCGGAGCAGATACTTATTTTTTAAAAAATATACTATTTTGCAGATATAGAGTGGAAGATAAGGTTTTTTCCACTAGTGCCAACATGATTTGGTATTTTTCTCCTTTGCGACTACATCCCCTTACAGGATGGGTCCTTTGTTGATTGGTGCAATAATCTCCATAACAAGTTTAATAAGGAACAGTGGTGGGATATCTTTTTGGTATCTAATATGGAATATCTAGTTGAGACGAAACCAGTGGGTGTTCGAAGGCAAGAAGAAACATATGGCATAAGTCATTCATAAAGCGCAAAGTCTGACTAATGAAGGGCTCCTCGTGGCGGGGTTGCAGGGGGTTTCATACACCATACGCCCTCCCTCGAGATGGCCAATGCCTGATCAGGGTTTGTGTAAAGTTAATTCGGATCTAGCCATTGTTAGGGTGCGTCTGATGGGAGTGAGTGGTGTCAAATGTGACTGGGACGGGGCGATGGTGGTGGCGAGCTGCTGTTGTTTGAATGGGTTACATTCGGTGGATGTGATGGTGTCTATGGCGTTGAGACAAGTAGTCAACATCTCGATGGAAGCTAGGTACATGAGTTTGGTGCTTGAAATTGATAATTTGAAGGTGTTTTAAGCTCTTTCAAAGGGAATTTTTGAAACTACCTATTTTGGGAAAGTAATTGATGATATAAGAAAGTTAGGGAGTCATCGTCATTTTTTTAATTTCTCTTTTGTTAAGCGTGATGGAAATTTTGTTGCACAAGATGAGCTCTCAGCTTAGTGTTCTTAAAGTTTGGCTTGAGGAATTTCCAAACGAGCTTATTAGGCTTGCTGTAATTGACTCTGAAAATCTTATCAATTAATCTAGCCTGGATAGTGATGTGGCCCATTCATTACATTTACACGTGTCAAGACATGATAGGAACAAAGTTAATAAATAGAATCAACCTTAAGTATAATATAAATATACCCAAAGCTTAAATATACATATTTATTAACATAAATGCATATATATAAATAAATATGTCATTACCCATAAATCTAAATAAATAAATATATATATATATATATATATATATATATATATATAAAAACCAATGTATAAACTCTAATAAATAAATATCAAGTATGAAATATACATATATAAACATATATAGATATAAACATACAAATATATATACACATAAATATTAATATAAGAATATATATTAATATTTGCTTAAAAGAGATAATGCATAAATATATATAAAGTCAATATAAACTATATCAACATAAGCATAAAAACAAGTTACTTACGAAACTTACATAAGAAGACAATGTACAAAACATAATAAAAACGGTGCTTGTTGAAGAAGCTGTCGTTTCTTAAAGAAGAAGTAAACTAAGTTCAAATAAATGAAGGGACACGTGTCAGCCAAACATTGGAGGAAAAACTCTATAAATAAAGAGTTTTTACCTCATAAAAGGGGGCAGAAAAATAAGAGAAGATGAAAAAGAAAATAATAGAAAATAATAGAAAAGAAGAAAAGGAAGTGTATTGAAGTAATAAATTACCTCAAACCCAAGAACAGAGCCACAAAATAAAAAGAACTTCATAAACACATCTAACTCAAACATTTGTTGTTAATCTCCCATATATCGAGGAAAATCCCACAAAATTTGGCGCCGGCTGTGGGGAGATTCTCAATGATGTCAAGCAAAGATAACCAAGTATTTGATGATTCCTATGTGATGATAGAAAATGAAAGTATACACGAAGACGCATCTCCACCAGAAATTGGGAATCCAACTCAAGAAGAATCTATGACCCAGTTGCAAACAATATTAGCTGATTTTCAGAAACAACTAACTCATTCATTACAAGGAAAGGCTTGTAAAGAAACTGAAACAAAGAAGAAAAGTAAGAAAAAGTATAAACTGGAGACCGCACAAGAAGAAAACGAACGAAGGATCTGGGTGTTGAGAAAGGCAATGTCAAAAAGAAGTAATTTAAATCCAAAGGTTCAAAAGCCTGTTTGGAGGTCAAAACTGAAGTTCACCAAACCCATCATAAAAATAAATCCTATGGTAAACAAACTAAAAACCACAAAGTCAAAAAAAGACACCCAACACCAGGTTCATAGTTCACAAAATGCAGAAGAGGAGGTCCTAAAAATATCTTTTCAGCTATATTCGGATATATCGAATCCTACACCACAAAATCCACCACACACCTCTTACTATAATATGCCAAACCTTTATAAGCCCTGGGTAAATCATCAACATCCTTACTCTACCTCAAATTTGAATTTATTATGGAAAACCCCCTTTTCCACTTCTGTAATGACTTCTTCACGTCTATCAAAGGTAAAAGCTCCCTCCATGGAACTGTTTGATGGAACCTCCGATCCGGATGATCATCTATTAGCATACAAGCATCAGATGTATGTACAAGGAGTAGACGACCCAACATGGTGTAGATATTTTCCCGCAACTCTAAAAGGGATAGCGCGCAAGTGGTTTAATAGTCTGCCAGATGGATCCATAAGCAACTTTTTTGAGCTAAGCATGATATTTTCACACCATTTCATGGCTAATAAGCAAGAACGAAAAACCACCATGCATCTAGCCAATGTAGTTCAGGGGGAAAAAGAAGCGTTAAGGTGTTATGTGCAAAGATTCAATTTAGAAGCTTTGCAAATTTCCGATTTATCAGACTCAGTGGCCTTTGATAATTTCTTCCGTGGTTTAAAGCCTGGTCCGTTTAAATTTGATGTAATAAGGAGACAATGTTTAACTCTACAATCGATGTTAACAGAAGCTGAGGCCTATATTCATGATCAAGAATTATGTGCCACCACAACACGAGAAAAAGGGCGAGAAGACAAGGCTTATGATAATCCAATGCCACGTCGAAAGGATGGGCGACGAGAGACATGGATAGTAGAACCCACACTGGGAAGGCGGGGTCAAGACAAATTCGGACAAACAAACTCGGGAAATCTTGGTTATGAATACACCAAAGACTTATATACAATCTTGATGGAAATTAAAGATAAGCTGAATTTTGATGCACCTCCAGCCATGAGGGCCCCAATAGAGAACAGAGATAAAGGGAAATATTGTCATTTTCACCGTGACGTGGGACATCATACCAATGATTGTAAAATTTTGAAACGATTGGTGGATGGGTTTGCAGCGGCTGGGAGGCTTCCTCGACATTTCATTCGAGGTTCAGGAGCTCAGATGCCTTCCCCAAGGGCAATGGGTAATACATCAAAGAAGACAGATCAATTAGGAGAAGTAAAGTATGATACGGATCCTGAGTTTGTGGCCGTCATATCAGGAGGATTCTCAGCTGGAGGACCTACATTTAGGGGCAATAAAAATTACATGAGAAGTCTTTCTCAAGTAATGTGGACAGGTTCAGGACAAGTAGATGTTTTTCCGGATGTTCATATAGGGGAAGCTGATCGAGGAAGTATAAGAACCCCATATGATGATCCCCTGGTGGTCGAAATGAAGGTGGCAAATTTAAATGTTAAAAGGATTTTGATAGATACGGGGAGCTCTTCTGATATCATAAGTGCATCATGTTTAAGTAAATTAAACTTTGATAAAAATGTTACCCCAGTAGCTTACCCGATAGTAGGATTCGGAGGAGGCATAATACATCCTGTTGGTTTGGTCACACTACCAATGAGAATAGGAAGTAACGAAAAAAGACGAAATACTTTCGTTCGATTTTTGGTTGTTAGTGATATAATATCATTTTGGGAAGCCCAACTCTAAATTTGATCAAGGCTGTAGTAGTAACCCACCTGATGTTGTTGAAATTTGAATGTAATGATGGACTGTTGGGGCATTACAGGGAGATCAACAATCAGCGAGGGAGTGCTATCTGACCACCATAAAGATGTCTCGAATACCCGAAGATTCGTCTCCAACAACAAAGAAACAGAAGACAGAGGAAAAACCAAAGGAAGTAATGACACTTCAGGGAAGATGCCACGGTCTACAACCTGAGCCAGTCAGCGAAAACACAGATTTTTGTCCAAACCCAGAGTTTCCGGATCAAACTATGAAAGTAGGAACCTTTGAAAAAGCGGAGTTTGGAGAACAACTGAGACAGTTGTTGATTGAGTATGTAGACTTGTTTGCATTTGATCAAAGTAAAATGACGGGAGTTAGTGAGCAGATAATAGTGCACAAGCTGAATGTAGATCCTAACAAAAAAGTGTTACGACAAAAGAAAAGAAATTTGGGTGCTGCCCGAAACAAAGTAATAGATGAGGAAGTTCAAAAACTGCTTCAAGCTGGATTTATTCGTCCATGTTATTATCCGGATTGGGTGGCTAATGTTTTGTTAGTACCCAAACCGGGAGGCAAATGGCGTATGTGTGTAGATTATACGGATTTAAATCAGGCTTGCCCAAAGGATAGTTTTCCTTTGCCAAAGATTGATAGATTGGTAGATGCAACCTCGGGGCATGGACTGATGAGTTTTATGGATGCTTATTCAGGTTTTCATCAAATTCCGTTGTGGGAAGAGGACCAAGAAAAAACTGCCTTTGTAACAGAGAAGGGTCTATATTGCTTTAAGGTCATGCCATTCAGATTAAAGAATGCCCCAGCCACCTTTCAGAGGTTAGTAAACATGATTTTTAGTACACAACTTGGAAGGAATATGGAGGCATATATTGATGATATGATAGTAAAAAGTAAAGAGGGAATGGATCACCCAACCGATGTGAGAGAAACTTTTGATAATCCAAGGAAATTTAATCTCAAGCTCAACCCTAAAAAGTGTGTGTTTGGGGTCACCTCCGGAAAATTTATGGGTTTCTTAATAGATGAAAGAGGAATAGAAGCTAATCCCAATAAAATACAAGCAATAGTGGATATGTCATCACCAACAAATTTGTGTGAAGTACAGAGGTTAACAGGATGTATGGCAGCTTTGGGTAGGTTTTTATCCCGGGCAGGAGATAAATGTCACTATTTTTTCAATGCTATCAGGAAAAGAGTCTGTTTTGAATGGACTGAAGAAGCTGAGAAGTCTTTTCAGTAGTTGAAGGTTCATTTGCACAGTTTACCTCGATTGGTAAGTCCAATGACAGATGAGGTTCTGTATGTTTATCTCGCGGTGTCTGAGCATGCTCTTTCCGCTGTACTTCTAGCCGAACGACAAGGAGCACAATTGCCTGTTTATTTTGTAAATTATGTGCTCCAAAATGCACAAAGACGATATTCGACTGTAGAAAAGTTTTGGTTGGCTTTATATATGGCAAGCAAGAAAGTTACGTTCCTATTTTCTGGCACATAGACTAGTAGTATACACTGATCAACCGTTGAAGCAACCATTGTGTAAGCTAGAGACATCGGGAAGAATGTTGAAATAGGTTATAGAGTTAAAAGCCTTTGGGATAGATTATGCACCTCGAAAGGCAATAAAGGGACAAGCATTAGCAGATTTTTTAGTGGAAATGATACATCTTTCTCCGGAGGTAGTTATCGCAGACTGTTGGACTATGTATGTGGATGGATCGTCCACCAAAAGTGGTTGTGGGGCAGGAGTCATATGCCAATCACCTGAAGGAGATATTTATGAATATGCGGTCCGATTCAAATTCATGGTTTCCAACAATGAGGCTGAGTATGAGGCTTTGCTTTGTGGAATTCAAATGTGTAAAGCAGCTGGGGCAAGAAGGTTGGAGGCTATCACAGATTCTCAATTAATAGTCAGTCAAGTAAACGGAGACTATGAAGCTAGGGATGACTCAATGATAAAGTATTTGCAGTTAGTTTTAAGGGAAACCAAACTATTAGACTCCTTTTTCATAAGACAAGTACCACGTTCTGATAACAATCAAGCTGATGCTCTTTCCAAATTAGCTAGTTCAGCCAGTAATGATACACCGAGAACAGTATTCTGGGAGGTCAAAGACTGTAAAAGCATCACGGAAGTACAAGTAAATTTCATAACGCGCACAGATGAATGTATAGAAGAAATTCAGCAGTATAAGTTAACAGGAGTTCTACCTGAAGACACAAGGAAGGCTAAATACATAAGGGCAAGAGATGCATGGTTTATTTTATGGCATGGAGATCTTTATAAAAAATCATTTACTCACCCCATGTTAAAATGTGTGTCCATGACAAAAGGAAGAGAAATTCTGGAAGGTATTCATAATGGTTTTTGTGGATCACACATTGGAGGAAGGGCTTTGGCTGAAAAAGCTTTACGGACTGGGTATTATTGGCCTAATGTTAGGCAAGATGCATTAGATATGGTAAATAAATGTAAAAGTTGTCAAGTACATGCCAACATACCACGACAACCAGCAAATGTGCTGACCCCCGTCATTACTCCTTTGCCGTTCTCTAAGTGGAGGATGGATCTTTTGGGTCCATTCCCACAAGCTATAAGACAACGAAAGTACATCATAGTAGTTGTAGATCACTTTTCCAAATGGGTAGAAGTAGAAGCGCTGCATCGAATTACGACCAAGGAAGTCCGTTCTTTTATTTGGAAGTCATTAATCATACGTTTTGGGCTTCCCAAATCAGTAGTGTTTGACAATGGACCTCAATTTGAAACTCCAATTCTGAAGGATTGGTTGAAAGATCAAGGTATATCAGCACATTTTGCGGCCGTCGGTCATCCTCAATCAAACAGACAGGTGGAAACGTTTAACAAAATAATCTGAGCTGGAATCAAGAAAAAGGTGGAAAATGCTAAAGGACTCTGGGTTGAAGAATTACAACATGTTTTGTGGTCAATACGAACCACAGTTAAAAACTCAATGGGAGAATCACCATTTATGCTGGTATACGGCTCGGAGGCAGTAATGCCAATTGAAATGTATGAACCTACGTTACGAATAATGCTCTATGAGGAAACTGCAAATTGGGAGCATATGCGTCTCAGTCTGGATTTTTTTCCCAAAATTAGACAACAAATATACAAACTCCAGATGACTCGAGCATACAACAAAAGAGTTCGGGTAAGGATTTTAAAAAAAGGAGATCTAGTTTTGCGAAAAATGGAAACAGTGGGAAGATTAAAGGAGGATGGTAAATTAAATCCAAATTGGGAAGGCCCATATCTCATCGTCGAAGAAGTTAGGGACATCACCTTTCGACTACAAAATATGGAGGGGATAATTCTGCGAAGAACTTGGAATGTTGATACATTGAAGCAATATTATATATAATTAAGTTTTGTGGGTATTTTTAAATGGTGAACTCGCCGGTCTTGTAATAAGCTAAAGAGTGAGTCTTAGTTCGGTTATCTTATTAGTTTGCTTAATTTCAATTCTAGTAAGCCAGTATATTGACACGACCTCAATGAGTCGTGGTGAGAAAAGTTTTGTATTACAGAAAGTATTAATATAAGAATTTAGTTCCAGGAAACATTTTGTATTTACAAGTTTTAATCTCAAAAAGACTCATAAAAAACCCAATGGGTATCACATAGCTGAGGACAAAGATTATATATCGAGAGCCTTGTATAAGCTATAAGGATACAAAAAGAGATAAACTTATCATGTTTATCATATTAAACCAAACAAAGAGCTTGTCTCGGAATGGTTAAGGACATTGTCCTCATAGGGTAATACCCCCTCCTACTATCACATAGCTGAGGACAAAGATTATATATCGAGAGCCTTGTATAAGCTATAAAGATACAAAAAGAGATAAACTTAACATGTTTATCATATTAAACCAAACAAAGAGCTTGTCTCAGAATGGTTAATGACATTGTCCTCATAGGGTAATATCCCCTCCTACAAAAAGGAAAAATGGTTATGTCATAACAGGTGTGCCAACCAAAGACATATAAACATCAAGGAACAACATTACTATGGAATAAGGACATTGTCCCACTCAAAATAACATAAATGAAAGGCCATTGTTGTGCAGCAAGGTTATCAAGTCATAAATATGGTTTAAGAAACTATGAAAATGAAGTATAACTCGAAATGAGTTATATATTAGCTATGGTCTTATTTTAGAGGAGGAGAAGGAAATCAAGAAATTCTCTGGAGTCATCATAATCTAAAATATAGGGCCAAAGCACAATAACATAAATACAAGGAATAATTTACTAAGTATAATAAATAAATAAAATAATAATAAAAAAATATATTAAAAAGGCACACGGCCCATTCAAAAAATTACCTAGCAGTCATATTCATAAGTAAGTATGACGAACGAGTTAGAGCACACGGCCCATTCAAAAATTACCTAGCAGTTAGAGTACTGATGATCCACAAAATACACAAGCAATATAAAATCCAATTACAAAGGCGCACAGGCCCACATCGAAATAAAGAGTTCATAGTTCAATTGCAAAAAATTAATGGTGAATGGTCATGTTTGATCACATCATGCAGCATAAAGGCAGAGCATAGTTTCTTCATTTCTTCTTAAGAGAACTAGGAGCATCCTTAGGACTTTCTTCATCTTCTGTTTCACTCTCCCCTTCGGAGGACACATACGAGTCAAAATCTACACCTAACTCTAAAGCAGAATTCTTGTCTATGACCCAATCCAAGCGTCTCTCAAATTTGCTCCATGGATAGATGTCTTTCAAAACCAGGTCATAAGTCTCTTGACATATTCTCTCATATCATCACCTCCAGTTATATTCTCCTTTTTTGACTTTTCATAAAGAAAATCTTCATTCGCCTTCGAAATTGTTAAGCCAGATTCTAGATGCTCTTTCTCCTTGGTCAGCCTTAATCTGATCATGGCTTTTGGTCAGCTCTATTTTCAAAGAATGAACTTGAGCCTACAGCTCAGCAACTAGAATATTAGCTTGATTAAATCTTTCATGATGTTGTTCGCATCAATCAACCAATTCTTGGTTAGCAGTCACAATCTTTGCATGCTCCACCTTTAATTCGAGGTTTTCTTTGTTCAAAGCATCTTCGATTCCTCTCTACTCCACCTTGATTTTCTCAGCCACTTCTCCAGCATATTCTGAAGCTCCCCTACTAATATGCACAGCCTCTTTAACATCTTTTCTGGTTCGAGTAGCCCACTTAGAAATACCATCAAGCGTAGTTAGTGCCTGGAAAATAAACAGGTTCATTTAACAAAGTATGACTACAATAAACATGTAAATAATGAGTATATAAAAAATATATTTAAAATAAAAAGTTTGTGTAATCCAAGTGCTCACTTCAACTAAGTTCACCATGATTGGAGTTATGTGGGCCTCAAAATACCCCTTTAGGGTTTGTGCATATGCTTCTGGGGCACATTTAACCATTTCGAGAGCAAGTCGCTTACGTGCAGCTCCATCAAATTTGCTAGAAGAAGGTATACTTCGTAGATCATCATTCTCATGGCAAGGTCCAGACTTTCCCTATGAAAAACATTTTTGGAAAGTACAATAAAAAAGATGGTTTTCAAATGATAAATTAAAATAAACAACATAATAATGAAGGTAAGAGAACAAAAAGAAGTAAAAACCAAAGAAGAAATTCTCCTTAAAAGAAAAGTGATAAAAGCCAGTACCCCCAAAGGCTTCTACAAGTTCAATGCAAGGATTAACAGACTCTTTGACCACCTCAGAAACCCCAACGTTGGGATCAACAAGGGTAACTTGCATATCGACTACTTTCATAAAGGTTTTCAAAGTTGAGCCGTCGGGTAAGGAAGCATTAGCAAGAGGATCATTGATCTGAGGACCCCCCTGAGACTGGCTAGAGTCTTTGGCCTTTTTGTCTTGCCGATGTTTGGTTCTTTCCTCTTTCTCTCTCTTACGTCGCTCAGAAGAATGACGTACAGTTTCAGTTGATTTTCCTTTGCTTCTCTCACGCTGTTTGCTTTCTTAAGTAAGAGGAGTTTCATGACAAATCAGTTTAAGCTTAGGAGTCCCAATCTTTGGTTTCTTTGATACAGAACTTGGATCATTCTCAGGTTGAACCTCAGAGGTGGATTTACGCTTCCCAACATTGGAAGGTTTATTGCTAGCCTGGGAGGAATAACACAGACAAATATATTATAAAATTATAACTAACGCCAAGAAATGAGGTCACATTAACTTTATTCATTCAATGTAAAAAAAGGCATAAAGAAATTTATAATTTCACTGTGTTTCTATAAAAAATGATGGGCACATTAACTATGGAATATGCTGAGTGATAACGATGTTAACAAAATCTTTTTCACTCAGCATCTTTCAAACTTCGCAAATGATAAAAATAAAATGAAACTACTTATGACGTGTGGAAATGATGTCACAAAACATTTGAACTACACGACCATCAGTTTACGATTTATCGGAAAAAGACGTGTGGAAACGATGTCATGAGAAATCAATTTCACTCGGCTATAGCATTTAAGCCGTGTGGAATTGATGTCAAAAGACATCATATCCACACGGCATATTTAACAACGCCGTGTGGGAACGATGTCATTTCACATCAATTCCACACGGCTATAACATTTAGGCCGTGTGGAATTGATGTTAAATGACATCATATCCACACGGCATATTTTAACAACACCGTGTGGGAACGATGTCATTTTACATCAATTCCACACGGCTATATCATTTAGGCCGTGTGGAAATGATGTCAAAAGACATCATACCCACATGGCATACTTTGACAACGCCGTGTGGGAACGTTGTTATTTAACATCAATTCCACACGGCTATATCATTTAAGCCGTGTGGAATTGATGTTAAATAACATCGTTCCCACACGGCATACATAAGAAAAAGGACGTGTGGGTATGATGTCTTTTGACATCAATTCCACACGGCATCACTATTTAAGCCGTGTGGGAACGATGTCATTTAACATCATTTCCACACGGCTATACCATTTAAGCCGTGTGGAATTGATGTCAAATGACATCATAATCACACGGCAAACAATATATGTCGTGTGGTTATGATGACTTAGGACATCGATTCCACACGGCATCTTCAGTTAGGCCGTGAGGAATTGATGTCAAAAGTCATCATATTCCCACGACATACGTAAAAAGCCGTGTGGTTATGTTTACATTTGACATCGATTCCACACGGCATCACCATTTAGGTCGTGTGGAATAGATGTCAAATAACATCATATCCACACGGCATACCAAAAACGCCGTGTGGTTATGATGTTTTTTAACATCAGAATTCACCAAGTAAAAAAAAATAATAATAAAAAAAAATTATATTATTAAAGGATTACCCTAGTGGCCTTATGCTTAGCTTGTTGATTTTGACGTCTTTCCATCAAGAGTTGTTTTCTATACTCCGCGTCAGATAATTCACCTGCCATCTTTGGCTCCAATTCTTTGCAAGCTTTACTTGATACAATTCCAAGTACAATAAATACTCAGTTTCTTCAAAAAAAATAGATTCAACTCATTGAAAAGAAGTTTACCTCTGTCATGCCCACGTAACAATCCAGTGGCTTCTGGGAAGTTGTCATTATAATAAAAAAATTTCATTGGCAACCAAGTCATAGGGATTTTGATTGATTTCCCTTCATGGTCGTCAATAAAATCTGCTTGAAAATGCTCTTTGATATTCCATTCATGAAGAAGTAAGTCGGGAGGATTGAATTTATTTAGGTTGCTAGGATGTTCAGTCCATCGTCTATATCAAGCCACATTCCTAGCATCTTTGCAGCGTATAAAGACAAACTTATCTCTCCAATCATGCATTTTGGAAAGTTTCCCATAAGCAGTAATATATCCAGTGTTGTTCCCAAAATAGTACCATCCAGGTTTGGCTTTGGGAGCACGAAAAAGAGTGTGCAAATGAACAAAAACCTTCATGCTTAGGGGCATACTTTTCAACTCAAAAGCAGTAATAAACCCTAATATGTTCGACCAAGTGGAGGGAAGAAGCTGAGAAATCCCAATGTTGTAAAAATCTAAAATTCTATCTACAAAAGGGTGAACGGGAAATCGAAGGCCCAGATCTAAGGCTTGTCGATAGACAGCAAAATGACTAGGAGGGGCGTCGGTTATGGCACTCCCTTCTTTAGGAATATGAAATTCATAACCAGTTCCTAACCTTAAGTTTCTCTCAAAAGCGTGAACACGCTTAATCACATATTTCCTCCACGAAACATTCACATAGATGGTATAAGGATTAGGTCGGTTGTCAGAAGAAGTGCTTTCTTTGGCTTTTTCATCAATTTCTCCTTCCTCCAAAGTATGGGAAGGGGAAGAAACTTCAGGGGGATCAACCCCATCGTAAAAAGGGACGGTAATTGCTACGTCACTCTCTACTTCTTCTCCTTTCTTATGAGCAGCATCCTCAGACATTGAAGAAGTAATAGAAAGGTGAGTTGTATTCTTAGTTCTTGCCATATCACCCTGCACAGACGAAAACATGTCCGACAAGGGTATATGGTGGAAATTAGGGCAATATGAAGAATATGGGTCACGGGACAAAGAATGTGTCAAAGGTGACTCCCCAGTAGAATCCATCAGATGCAAAATTTTGGTGTTTGAAGAATATGAGGTATCCATAAATGAATTAAAAATAAAGGCACAAGAAATACAAAAATTAAAAAATGGGTTTTGAGGAATGATACCTGATGACATATGCGAAAAAGAAAAAAAATGTCGCCTTGTTCACGCAGGACCGCCAACCACGAAGAGCAAAGGGAGACTGATTTTCTTTCCCTAAAAGCTTGAAATCTCTTAAAATTCTAAGATTTGAAGATTTGAGAAAAAAATTTCAACAGTTAAATTTTTTTGAAATTTACCATAATGAAGAGATTCTCTCTCCTCAATCACCTATTTATAAGCAAAAGGAAGGGCAAGTATGGTAAATTTTTCAAAATTTGAAAAATAATGAAATAATACTTATTTAGAAGTATTTGCAAAGTTGGGCCTATGTAATAGAGAATATTAAAAGATCTGATTTTTTAGGCCCAACTTTGGGGGCAAATGATGTGGCCCATGTTAGTTCAATGTATACTCAAGAAGGGGGGGTTGAATTGAGTATGTGTGTTTTTTAAATCGTTTTCAAGTTTTGTTTGTGCTTTTGTGAGAACAGCGAGAGAACAGTAAGCAAAGAGTAAGGACACAAAGATTTAACGAGGTTCGGCTTCTAAACAAGCCTACGTCCTCCACTCTCTCACCAATATTATTAATCAACTCAGAATAATAACAAGGTTACACACTCAATCAAGTGCTACAACTATGTAACACTTAATTCCCCAACTGTTAACTCTAACAGTTCACTCAGTGTTCACAGAACACTCCCCAACCACTTCCCTCTAAGTGGTTCAGATATTACAAACTTAAATCTCCGTAAGTTTTTCTCTTAAAGATGGATATGGAGATAGTTTTGGACTAAGGATAGACTCTCAGAAAGTATTACTTGGTTTTCTTTGGAGAGCAAAAGTCTTCTAGGGTTTTTTGCAAAGAATGTTTATATAGGCAAGAAAACCGTTCCCTAGAAGTGTGCTGGAAGCTCCCCTAAATTGTGCAAAAGGATCAGCTGACACAAGTGTACAGTTACCTGTTCCAGACCTTTGTGTCTTACCACTGTTTGCAGCGGTTAATACCCAAAAGTTCAACAAGTACATTGCATTTAATGAGCTGATTTTGCAAATCAATTTAGCAGATTTCCAAAGTACAAGTGATCCAAATTTTTCAAATAAATTTTCAAAAATGATTTTGAACTCGAAAATTTGTACGGATCACGTGCGTAATACTGAGGTCTGTTCCCACAGTGGTCTCAGTACTACTAAGTTTACGTCTGGTAAAGTGAACTGTTCCAAGCTTGTTCTGTGCCTGTTCTTAGCTTGTTCTTGGGCTGTTCTCTTTACTAGATGTAAACTTAAGGTCTTTTTGCTCTTTACTTAAAAACAATAAGAATATTTTCCTAAGCTTATTTTACATGAAGATCCTAGAAATATAAAAATAAAAAGGCTCCAAGCTCTTGGCTTCTGATCTTCAAGTATTTCAAGGTCTTCATGATTGCCTTGATGAGTCCTCACTTGATTCAACCTGTTCATGTACAATTATACATAGATATCAAGTATAGAGGACTGGTTTGTCATCATTCAAATCAAACATGGTTCAACAATTTCCCCCTATTTGATGATGACAAACCATGAAGTTCCCCCTGAGAACAGTAACCAATTATTTCAAAATAAAATGACTGTTCAGAGGAACTGGTCTTGCACTGTGCCTGTAGTCAGATTCATAATCTCAGAGAATAAAAAATATACAGCAGACTAAAGCACAATTAGACTGATTACAGTGGTCAGTCACTCATCACATTACTCAATTTATTATTGAGTTTCAGCATTAGACCTGTAACCTGCAAGACTTATCAATTATCAAATGTAGCAAGAGAAATTTCAATTTCACTTAGAAGAATTTCTTCCAGTTGGGATGGATAGGGGCACTTGATCTGAATTCAAGATACTCCTAGGCAAAAAGCTGGGCCATCTCTTAACAAGGTCTGAACCTTGCTCAAGTTGCTACACTTGATACTAGGAACTTCACCTGTCCTATTCCCCCTTTTGGCATCATCAAATGACAAAAACAATCACAGCATAAAAATTAGGAGAAGGCAACAAGTAAAGTCATAAGCATAATATACACACAGCATTCTAGAGATGCTGTCCCAAATGTGAGTACCTGCAACTCACAATCCCAAACTGTTCAAATGCACACATAAGTTAATAAAATATACAGACCAGGACCATTCTGCAGAGAAATTGTGTAGCAGAAATGGTCAATAAGCTAAAGGTAGCAATTGTTCAGAGAAACTAGAGAAAAGAAAGTTTGAGATCAATGTTAGTAGGGAAGGGGGGTAGGCTAAGAAGAAGTGGAGCCAGCATCATCATTAGAATCCTCAGTGGAATCCTCATCCTCTTCTTCTGCACTCTGCTCCTGCTGCTTCTTCCTGACCTGGGCTATGATGGGAACTGGTCTCTTGGTGGTCTTGGGTTTGAAGCTGGAAGAGGAGGCAAGCTTTTCTTCCTGGGAGTCCAGTCGTGCTGTTATATTCTTTATAGAACCATCCAGAGAGGTGCACAGAGCATTGACACTAGCCATCATCTGTTGCAGTAATTCCCCATGTGTCTGCACCTGTTTGGATAGTGACTCAGTAGCTTCCTCAGACCTGGAACTGCTTGTCCTTCTGGCCCCTGTGACCCTGTCTTCATCCCTCATTTTGAGCATACCTCCCTCAAAGGTCATCCCCTTCTGACCTAGGATCTGGTTGGTGAGGACAGACATTTTCTTTACCTCACCACTCAGATGAACCTTTCTACTTTGGAAAACCAAAGTAAGCCAGGCTCCATAAGGTAGAGAGTGGTTGGACCTTTCCAAAATGCTAACCATGTGAGCTAGCATCAGACCAGGGAGACTTAACTTAATCTTCTCATATAGACAGTAAATAATCACAGCATCCATCTTCCTGACATCCATTCTGCCCTGAGCCCTGGGGAGTACTATCTTAGAGGCAATTGTATGGAACAGCCTCATTACTGGTTCCCTTAATTGGCCAATAACATAGCCAGCACCATCAGTTGGAGAACCAGTAAAGAGAGTAGTCTGTATGTGTTCTGTACTGACCTCAGGAATAGTTGGCCAGTTGTCCTTGGAATAATCACAGAATCCACCCCTTGGTACACCCAGTACCTCCCCTAGACTCTTCTTTGAAAGAGTGATGTCGACCCCCTCGACCTCACTCCAGACCTTCCCTTTCTCTAACTTCCCCAACTTAGAGTAAAATTCTTCAACACAAGTTTCAAAAACATTTAGCCTCTTATCAAACAACCCTTCCCAGCCCTGGTACTCTATGGCCTCCTTAAACTCCTCTAAAAATGGTTGACTCATCCAAGACATAGGACATGAAAAACCAAATAAGACACCCCTACCACTTAATTCATACAGTGGTTCAGAAGTAGTCTTACCTTTTTTCTTGGCAGGATTCTTGTCAGAGGCAGAGGCAGCTTTCCTCTTCTTTTCTGCTGGCAGTTTGGTTGCAGGCTTGGGGCTCTCAGAGGCTTTGCCCTTCTTGGCAACACTTTTCACCCTTTTTCTCTTTTCATCCTTCTTCTCTTCAGAAATCACTTCAGCAGGTTCCTTCTTGATTTCTTCCTTACAGACCCTTGTCCTCAAGGGCCTGGTTCTTTTTCCTTGTTCCTTTTCACCTTGTACAACACCGGTGATCTCTACATCCATATCCTGAACATTGGTGTCATCATCCTTCTTTTCCATCTTTTCCTTTTCAACTTCCTTTTCTTCAGTGCTTGGCACTGGTTTCTGTGTGGTCTGTGGTGATGATGTGGGTGATTTTTCGGATGGTGGAGAGGGTAATAGGGTTGTTTCTTTTTGCGGTGGAGATGATGGTGGAGTTGTGAATTTTAGTGGTGACTGTGGGGGAGGAGTTTTGGCTTTTGTGGGAGATGGTGGTTTTAGTGGAGGTGAAGATTTTGTAGGCTGTGACGAGTGTTGTTTGGGTGATGGAGAGGGTGATTTCTTAGTTGGTGATGGTGTTTTCTGAGGTTGAGGAGGTGGTGATGTTTTGGGGCTTGGTGGAGGAGTAGATTTCTCATTGGGCTTGCATGTGCCTTTAGACTCAGCAATTGTTTCTGTTGTGGTTTGATCCTTGATTTTTTCTTCCTTTTCTTCTGTGTGGTGGTGTTCAGCAACCACTACATTTTCTGATTCTGTCTCAGCCTTAGAGGGTGTGAAATTTGGAGATTGGCTTAACCCACGACTTTTCTTCCTTGCAGCCTTGCTTTTCTTTCTTCCCATTTTGATTAAATTTGCAGAGTTGATGAAGGAGAGAGAAAGAAACCGAATTTGAATTCTTAAAGAGGATTTTGATGATGGTGCTTAGGGTTTGAGAGAAAGGATTACTTTGAGAGAGAAAGAGACAGTTAGAGGAATCAATGTGATAAAATGAATTAAAATGGAGAAAACCGGCAGTTATTCGAACAGATAAAGTAGAAGTAACTTCTACTATTCACAACGGTCATGTGTCAGAACACTTAACTCCTCAATTTCAAAATCGAGAATTCAGCAGTAACTGATATAACCGATGTAGGGAACTGGTCTTACGATGGTCTGACGCTGATCTGAATAAATTAAAAACTTTAATGCAACTTACAATTAGGCAACTTAGAGATACCACACATTGGAACAGCATCAGCATAAGAATTTTGAGACCACTTGCATCAATGACATTAAGAGTTAACCAGCCCTGCTTATTTACACTAATGATCATAAAGTCAAACATAGCCAAAAAGTGAAAGATAAGTCCTAAGGAACTAGGATCTAATCCTTACCATACCAAGTAATGTGCGGAGTTTGACAAACACTTCCCTGCTCAAGGGTTTAGTGAAAATATCAGCCAATTGTTCTTCAGATCTGCAAAATTCAAGATTCACATTTCCTTTTTCAACATTGTCTCTGAGAAAATGATGTCTGATTTCAATATGTTTGGTTTTAGAGTGTTGGACAGGATTTTTTGAAATGTTTATAGCACTGGTGTTATCACACAATATGGGAACACTTCCGGAACAGACCCCAAAATCCTTAAGTTGTGTCTTTATCCAAAGCAATTGAGCACAGCACAAAGCAGAAGCTATGTACTCTGATTCAGCTGTGGATAAGGCCACTGCATTTTTTTTCTTAGATCCCCACGAAATGAGACAAGAACCTAAGAAGTGAGCCATTCCTGAAGTGCTCTTCCTGTCCACACTAAAACCAGCATAATCAGCATCAGTGTATCCTAAAAGATCAAAATTGCTTCCCTTTGGATACCATAAGCACATGTCCTCTGTACCACTTAGGTACCTAAAAATTCTCTTAACAACTTTTAGATGAGACTCTTTTGGGTTGCTTTGAAATCTTGCACACAACCCAACTGAGAACACTATGTCTGGTCTACTAGCTGTTAAGTAGAGAAGTGAGCCAATCATACCTCTGTATAGCTTATCCTCAACATCCTTTCCTTTCTCATCTAGGCTCAGTTTAGAAGAGGTAGGGATAGGTGTGTCATAGGACTTGCTATCTTGCAGACCATATCTCTTGAGGAGCTCCGTGAGATACTTCTGTTGGTGGATCATGATTCCATCATCCACTTGCCTGATTTGAAGCCCTAGGAAGAAACCAAGTTCTCCCATCATGCTCATCTCAAATTCACTTTTCATTAGGTCTGCAAACTCATCACACAAAACAGAATTAGTAGCCCCAAACAAAATATCATCAACATATACCTGGACCACTAACAGATCTGTTTCCCTTTTCTTTAAGAATAGAGTTTTGTCCACTGAACCTCTCTCATAATGATTTTCAATAAGAAAGCTAGAGAGTCTCTCATACCAAGCACGAGGGGCTTGTTTGAGGCCATAAAGAGCTTTGTCTAACTTGTAGACATGATCTGGACAAACTCTATCCTCAAAGCCAGGGGGCTGTTCCACATACACATCTTCTTTCAAATAACCATTTAGAAAAGCAGTTTTAACATCCATTTGAAAGAGTTTAAAGTTCATGTGGGCAGCAAATGCAATCAAAATTCTTATTGCTTCAAGCCTGGCTACTGGAGCAAAGGTTTCATCATAGTCTATTCCCTCTTGTTGGTTAAACCCTTGAACCACTAGCCTGGCCTTGTTTCTGACTATAGTACCTGAGTCATCCATTTTGTTTCTGAAGACCCATTTGGTTCCAATAACAGACATCTCATTGGTTCTTGGTTCAAGATGCCAAACCTGATTTCTTTCAAACTGGTTCAACTCATCTTGCATGGCCAAGATCCAATCAGGATCAGTTAGAGCAATCTTATATTCAGTTGGTTCTATGTGAGATAAGAAGGAGAAGTAAGCACAGAAGTTCTTCCAAACAGAATTTCTAGTTTGGACTCCTTTTGATAAATCACTAATGATTTTATTAGAAGGATGAGAGCTTCTTTGCTTAAACACACTCTTTCTTACAATATTTAAGTCACCTAAGTTAGAACCAATGTCTGTACTGGTTCCCCCTATTTCATTTTCATTTTGAGAGGGTGGACCAGTTTCTTCAGTGTTCTCTCCCACTTCATCTTCAGATGGATGGGCAGGAGAGTCACTAAGTTCAACAACCTGTTTAGCATTTCCCTCTGCTGCACCAGACTCATTGTTGTTTTCAGGAGGAGTTTGAGGGTCTGGTTCAGCAGTGTTCTCTGTTTCAGCTCCAGTGAAGTTTGTCATTCCAATATTAAAGCCTTCATCATCATCTACCTGCACAGGCTTGTTGAACATGTTAGTTTCATCAAACAATACATGGATACTCTCTTCAACACACAAGGTTCTTTTGTTGAAAACTTTATATGCCTTGCTATGAGGAGAATACCCTATAAAAACAGCTTCATCACTCCTGGGATCGAACTTGTCCAAACTGGTCTTACCATTGTTGTGTACAAAACACTTACAACCAAATATCCTTAAGTGTTCAATGTTTGGTTTTCGACCCCTTAGAAGTTCATAAGGTGTTTTTCTTAGTATTGGTCTTAGCATAACCCTATTGAGTATGTAGCAGGATGTACTCACAGCATTAGCCCAAAATTTCTTGGACAGACCACTCTCTAGAAGCATGGTTCGAGCCATTTCTTCTAGAGTGCGATTCTTTCTTTCAACAACTCCATTTTGTTGTGGAGTTCTGGGGGCTGAGAAGTTGTGAGAAACACCATGCTCCATACAATAGGTTATGAAGCTAGCATTATCAAATTCTGACCCATGATCAGATCTGATGGATGCTAACTGATGATTGATCTTGTTCTGGACTTGTTTCACTAGTATTTCAAATTCATCAAAAGTTTCATCTTTGTATTTCAAGAATATGGTCCAAGTGAAACGAGAGTAATCATCAACTAAGACAAATACATAACTAAAGCCATTTCTACTTTGTACACGCATAGGTCCACATAAATCCATGTGTACTAGTTCAAATGGTCTAAAGGAACTAACCATTTTCTTTGGTTTAAAAGATGATCTTACATGCTTGCACTTTGCACACTCTTGGCAGAGCTGGTCTGCCACATATTTGATGTTAGGTAAACCTAATACCAATTCTTGTGTTCTCAACTTGTTGAGAAAAGTGAAGCTAACATGTCCTAATCTTTTATGCCAAAGCCATTGGTCATCCTCTACAACACTAAGGCAGAGGGCACTGTTCTGTGGAAGTTGATTTAAGTATGTAATATACACATTGTTATGCCTTGTTCCTTCACAGACCAGTTCCCCTGTCTTAGAGTTCACTATGTGACAAGTGTTTGATTCAAAATTCACTTTATTTCCCTTGTCACATAGTTGAGATATGCTCAAAAGGTTATGTTTCAAACCTTCTACATAGTAAACATTGTCAATTGCTTGGGAGAGTGACTTACCAACCTTACCTACTCCTTTGATAAGTCCTTTGCTATTGTCACCAAATGTCACGTGCCCTCCCTCGAATGCAGTGAGTGAAAGGAATTGTTCTTTATCCCCGGACATGTGTCTTGAGCAACCACTGTCCAAATACCAATATGGCTTTCCTTTCACTCGCACCTGCACAAGCAAACTAAAGATTAGTTTTAGGAACCCAGACCAGCTTGGGTTCCTTGTTCTTTGAAACATTTTCAATCTTGACCTTTCTAACCCACACTTGTTGGGTGTAGGCTTTATTTTTCTTGTCATGTTTCTTTTTGGTGAAACATTTGTTAGTAACATGACCACTTTTACCACAATAGGTACAAACATGCATATCCTTGGCAAATATATACTTGCCTTTCTTGAATTCATTCAACCACGTGTTGTCTCTGCCAAGAACAGTTGTAGAACTAGATCCAGAATACCCTAAACCAAACCTTTGAGCATTTCCAGGTTGGGATGTGAGGAAGTTTAGGGTTTTCTGAGCATTTAACATTTTGTTCATTTGGTTCATACAATCTGTTAGCTCATTTTCCTTGTTCTCAAGCCTCTTAAGTTGAACTTCATTTTGTTTCTCGAAAGATTTTAAGTCAATTCTAGTCTTTTGAAGTTCATCTTGTAGTCTTGAGACCAGGGAGGGATCTGGTTCGTTACTGGTCTTCTTGAGGTTTTCTTGTTTTAGCAAGATAAGTTCAGCCTCGAGATCACATATCTTGGCTGTGCACTCATCATGTAAAACATCCAAGACCTCATCAAAGGCAGTGGGAGAACCAGTCTCTTCAGAATTCTTGAGCTCACTATGTTCCTTGTGTAAATCTTTAAGTTTTTCAATTAAATGGTCATATGCAAGTATGACATCAGATTTACTCAAGGTACATGTGTCTTTTAGCAGTTCAAAGTTTGAATTATGTGTGATAAATTTCTTAAGCTCATTAAACCCCTTTTCAATTTTTTCAAAAAGCTCATCCTCTTTAGGAACTGGTTTGGAGTTTAATGTCTCAAGTTCCATTTTATGTTGATCTGCTGTTATTTCAAGCTCAGAAATTTTTTCTTTAAGTTCTTCACAAATAAGCTCAAGTTTAGCAGATCTAGCACCACATATTTCATACTCTCGAACTGTTTCTTTTAATTTCTTTTTGTTGTTCTGATAAGCAGACCCAACACTAATGCATTGATCAATAGTGAATTCAAGATAGTCAAGTAGTTCATCTCTATCTAGATTATGCATGTTTGCCTTTAAATCATTAAAACATACCTGGTTGTCATCTGAAGTGCTTCCACCAGCCATGAGACAGAGAACTTCTTCTTTTTGCAAACAGACTTCAGACTGGTCTGTGCATGTGAAAGTAGTTAGACAGAGATTTGCTTCTTCTTCTTCTTCATCATCTTCTGATTCTGAATCTCCCCACACTGCAGCCAGCATAGCTCTTTTAAAAACCTTCTTCTCAGCCTGGACTCTAGGATTTCCCTTGGGATTTTTCCATGTTGGACACTCCTTGATTCTGTGCCCCATTTCACCACATTTAAAGCAACCAGTATTGGAGCTGGTTTTCCTGAACTGTCCAGAATTGTTCCTTCCTTTTACAAACTTACCCTTGGACTTTGTCCTAAGGTATTTTTCAAACCTTCTTGCCATAAGACTTATATCATCTTCATCTTCCTCAGATTCCTCAGCTTTAAGCACCATTTCCTTGATTTTTGAGCTAGATTCAGCCTTTGAATCTACCAACATTTCATGAGTCATTAAGGAACCAATAAGTTGTTCTAGAGAAAGTGAAGTCAGATCCTTTGCTTCTTGTATGGCTGTAACCTTGGGCATCCACTTCCCTGATAAGCTTCTCAACATTTTCCTCACCAACTCTTCACTTGAGAAGGTCTTTCCCAATGACTTTAGTTCATTTACAATGGTCATGAACCTTGTAAACATGTCCTTTATATTTTCATCTCTAGTCATTTCAAAGACTTCATATTTTGACATAAGCATGTCAATTTTTGACCTTCTCACCTCAGAGTTGCCTTCATATGCAAGCTCTAGTGTATCCCATATTTCCTTTGCAGAAGAACAAGCTAGAATTCGATTTACCTCACATTCTGCAATTCCTTGTTGGACAAGTGACATTGCCTTTGCATTTTTCTCCAGCTTCTTGTAGTCTTCACTTGTGTACTCTTCTTCTGTCTTTGGAACCATGAGCCCTTCCTGACTCTTCTTGTGGATGGACGTGGGTCCATTTTTGACAATCATCCAGCACTCATAATCTATCCCAATGATAAGATTTTTCATGCAATTTTTCCACCAAGAGTAGTTAGTGCCATTGAACTTGGGGAGTCTTGAACTGTTTGATTCTTGAGTAGACATCTTCTTGCTCCTCTAGGTAGTTAACCTTTTGAGAAGTTAGGCTCTGATACCAATTGTTAGTTCAATGTATACTCAAGAAGGGGGGGTTGAATTGAGTATGTGTGTTTTTTCAATCGTTTTCAAGTTTTGTTTGTGCTTTTGTGAGAACAACGAGAGAACAGTAAGCAAAGAGTAAGGACACAAAGATTTAACGAGGTTCGGCTTCTAAACAAGCCTACGTCCTCCACTCTCTCACCAATATTATTAATCAACTCAGAATAATAACAAGGTTACACACTCAATCAAGTGCTACAACTATGTAACACTTAATTCCCCAACTGTTAACTCTAACAGTTCACTCAGTGTTCACAGAACACTCCCTAACCACTTCCCTCTAAGTGGTTCAGATATTACAAACTTAAATCTCCGTAAGTTTTTCTCTTAAAGATGGATATGGAGATAGTTTTGGACTAAGGATAGACTCTCAGAAAGTATTACTTGGTTTTCTTTGGAGAGCAAAAGTCTTCTAGGGTTTTTTGCAAAGAATGTTTATATAGGCAAGGAAACCGTTCCCTAGAAGTATGCTGGAAGCTCCCCTAAATTGTGCAAAAGGATCAGCTGACACAAGTGTACAGTTACCTGTTCCAGACCTTCGTGTCTTACCACTGTTTGCAGCGGTTAATACCCAAAAGTTCAACAAGTACATTGCATTTAATGAGCTGATTTTGCAAATCAATTTAGCAGATTTCCAAAGTACAAGTGATCCAAATTTTTTCAAATAAATTTTCAAAAATGATTTTGAACTCGAAAATTTGTACGGATCACGTGCGTAATACTGAGGTCTGTTCCCACAGTGGTCTCAGTACTACTAAGTTTACGTCTGGTAAAGTGAACTGTTCCAAGCTTGTTCTGTGCCTGTTCTTAGCTTGTTCTTGGGCTGTTCTCTTTACTAGATGTAAACTTAAGGTCTTTTTGCTCTTTACTTAAAAACAATAAGAATATTTTCCTAAGCCTATTTTACATGAAGATCCTAGAAATATAAAAATAAAAAGGCTCCAAGCTCTTGGCTTCTGATCTTCAAGTATTTCAAGGTCTTCATGATTGCCTTGATGAGTCCTCACTTGATTCAACCTGTTCATGTACAATTATACATAGATATCAAGTATAGAGGACTGGTTTGTCATCATTCAAATCAAACATGGTTATATACTAATATTTGCTTAAAAGAGATAATGCATAAATATATATAAAGTCAATATAAACTATATCAACATAAGCATAAAAACAAGTTACTTACGAAACTTACATAAGAAGACAATGTACAAAACATAATAAAAATGGTGCTTGTTGAAGAAGCTGTCGTTTCTTAAAGAAGAAGTAAACTAAGTTCAAACAAATGAAGGGACACGTGTCAGCCAAACATTGGAGGAAAAACTCTATAAATAAAGAGTTTTTACCTCATAAAAGGGGGCAGAAAAATAAGAGAAGAAGAAAAAGAAAAGAATAGAAAAGAAGAAAAGGAAGAGTGTATTGAAGTAATAAATTACCTCAAACCCAAGAACAAAGCCACAAAATAAAAAGAACTTCATAAACACATCTAACTCAAACATTTGTTGTTAATCTCCTATATATCGAGGAAAATCCCACAACAGATAGGCTTCCCGTAAACGAAAAAGGACTCAACTTAATGGATTAAGTATTGGCAAGCTTTGAAACTTTCTGCTAAATTAAATATTCAATCTTCTTTTCGGATATATATCAAAGTTTGAATCACAAATAAAATATTGGAGACTCTCATATAAATACGCGGAATCCCATTGCAAATATCAGACAGACTCGGGACCTTAAGGTTTTTTTTTAAAAAATAAAAATAAAACGTTATTTATTTTCTCTTTCATTTGTTAGCTATTAATGGAGGTGGGCAGTTGCATATATTTTTAATCATTTTATCACAAACAGTAAACCCAACTTCAATAAACTCAAAACCAATATCCGTATTTTAGTCACTTTGCAAACCTTACACCTTAGACCTAGCTACCATGCCATGCCATGCCAAGTTTACCTGTATTTACCATAATATGCTTATAATGTAGACACACACTTTGGAAAACCCTGGCCCATCAAATAAGTCACTCAAATATCTAAATATTAAGATATCTCTCGCCAATATCCAAATATTATGAGCTTAATTAAGCCGAATTACTATTGTGATGGTTAATCACGTGATTTGAAAATGAGCTTGGAACATAGCTTTCCAAAATGCATAATATGAGTGACTCATTGGAAATGTTTTGGTAAACATGTACTTGCAGATATATATATATGATTAAAATAAATGTCCTGTTTGGATTTATGAATTATGATTATTTTACAATTTACAATTTGTTACACGCTATTGTAATTAGTGGTTTGCTGAAATAAAAAATAAATAAATTTGGGGTGAATGAAATTAAGGCTGTTGTGGCAAGGATCACTGTGATCCGGAATCGCTGTGATCCATCTTTGGGAGTCGACTACGGTAAGTCTTGCAAGCATAAATCTTAGTCTTGATGACCGTTGGTCCTGGTGATCGTTATTATGGTTCTGGTAACCATCATGTTGAGTTTGGGGTAAAACCCCTACCTGTTCCTTCTCCCGCCTAAAAATATTGTTCAACTAAGATTTAAGTAAACCTTGAGGTGTCAAATGAGAACTTATTTTATGGTTGTATTAAGGATGTGGTTTTGAATGGTTTAAATCCATATGCATGCTGATATTATTCTCTCTTCCTAACAAAAATAATTACCGTATTTTCAGCCACCATATTTTTCTAAAGAAACGTTGTGTACTCTAACCCAGTTTTGTCTTCGAACCTTTCCTATTGGGGCAGGACTCCGATTTGCAGGAGTAGCTTAAATGGCTGGACACCTAGAGGCAATTATTGTGTAGTTCGGAAGGTAGAATGTAACTTTAGTTTAACTGATGTGCCACTCAGAGGTTTTTGTAATATTCGTAATCTGGTTATATATTAGGATACTTTTTTTCTTTTGTAAAACATACCTTTTGGCTAAGGATTATCGTTAGTAGTGGTGTAGCCCAATAGTTATGTCGAGGTTGAAGAAATAATTAATCTAGTACGTTGAATAGGTGTGAGTGCTTTGGGATTGACTACAAGGATGGTGTTTGTGAAATTACAAGATTATGTTAGTTTAACAGCCGCCCTTAATTAGGGTTTATTACTAAGGGTGGGCAATTGGGGTATCCGAAAATGGGATACCCAATTTTTTGGGTCGCGGTTTTTTGACCCGAATCCGATCCGAATAATACAGATACCTGAAAATTTGGATTCGAAATACGGTTATCTGGGCGTCTTTTTTGTTTCTTATACAAAATCTTTTTAAATAAAAAAATTAATAAAAAAAAAAAATTTATTAAAAAAACTGCAGATTTTAATTTTAAAAACTGTTTTTTAATTAAAAAAAAATGTATTTTTAATTCAAAAAATAGTGTTTTAAAATACTGTTTTATTTTTAATTTAAAAATAATCTTTTTTAAAAAAATAAAAAAATAAATTGTTTTTTTATAATAAAAACCGTTTTTTTATAATAAAAAACCATTTTTTTATAATAAAAAAATATTTTTTTTAATCATAAAAAATGATTTAAATAATTAATAAACTGTTTTTTATAATAAAAACAGTTTTTAATTAAAAAATATTTTTTAAAAGTAAAACCGAATACCGGGTAAACCGATATTTAAAAATCCCGACCCAGATTTGACTCGGTATCCGGTTTTACAAACTGGAGCGGATACCCGTTTTTTCAGGTTAAAAAAAAGGAAACCAGATACATTTTTTACCCATCTCTAGCTATTACAGGTGGTATTAGAGTGTGTGCAAAATATGACTGAGTAGTATGAGGGGAACGAAACTCACTGAAGAGAGCTTAACGACGCTAAACCATCGTTAAGCCAAGTGTAGTTGTTTTGGCTAAGACTTGTCAAGATCCTTTGAATTTCATGGAATTGATCCATTACATTCTTAGAATCAACCATGCGATAGTTGTTAAAATTACTTACAAGGAACTTCTTGCTAGAAGCATCCTCCTGCATGTATTTGTTTTCAAGATCATTCCATAAATCGGTAGCGGATCCGTAAAATTGATAAATATCAAAAAGAAAATCGGACATACCATTTAAAATGTGACCCTACATGTAATACCCCACATTTTCACCTCTTTTAAAATAATGATTTTTGTGATTTAAATAATAAAAACATTATTTATTCATTTTCGATAACTAAATTTTGAAATAAAATATTTGAAATGAATGTTGGATGCCAAGTTATTTTTCGAGAAAGGATTCTACTTTATATTATTTATCTATTTTCGTTTTCAATAATAAATTTACCTATTTTTGAAATATGTTAATTGTTTGATAAATTTCTATTAGTGATTTATTTTCACTAATTGGTTTCCAAATATATATGACTATTTAGTTTGAAAGTCTTTGGGATATAATACCCTTAAATTTACGTGCTTTATTTACGTGAATATATTCTTGTGTATTTTAACTATTTAATTTATTGTTTAACTTGTGATGAAATTGTATAAAATATTTTCTAAAATATTTATCTATTTATTTATCTATTTTCTGGGAATACGTTGCTAAAAACAATTGTATTTGGTTAACAATTTTTGGTTGTTAATATAAATATACATATATACATATATATATTTGGTATGAAAGTTTTACTCTTTATTTCATACATATCTCATTTGCATGATTAAAATATATTTATGTTATGTAATTAGTTGTATTAGTCTTTATTGTTTGGCATTAATGAGTCAAGTATTCGGAAACTTTTAGAAGGTTCAAGAATAATATGGATGGTGGTGGAATATATTCTAAAGAGGGTGACTCTAGAATGTTCAAGAGTATTCTTATAGGAGTATTCTAGAATGGATGCATCTAGGATCTTACAAAGGGTTCTTGTATGTACTTGAATTAGAATGATTCTAGGTTGTTCTACAATGTACATGCAAATTCTAGAATCCTCCATTTGAGGAGGTTAGAATATTCTGGAATTAGACATGTAGGAATATATATAAATACTCCATTAATTCTCCTCATTTCATCATACTCTCAATACTCCATAGTACTCTCTTGGTGTTGGGCATAGTTTGGGCAATTCTTGAAGCATTTTTGGTGCAATTTCGTGTGGATTTTTCCTCATCCTTTTTCAAGGTAACTAACGTTGTTTCCAATCTAGAAATCATATAGTTTAGGATTATATTTTTTAGGGTTAAAATCATGTTTAAATGGATTAAAATAAACTAGACTATTTTGTGTTGATTTTAGCCTTAAAATTTGGATTTAACATGGAATTATGTAATTATTTTTATTCTGAATTTTTGTATGTTTAGGGTATTTTCAGAAGTTATTTTTGGATTATATTGGTGTGAAATTTTCATGAATAAATTATTTTGGAGTATTATGCACAATTTATTAATTATGATAATTGTTGTGATGAATTTTTTACAACATATTTCATGAAATTTTTGTGTGATATGTGTGATTGTATAATCTAAAATTTTATATGTTTTAAGGATAAAATAATGGTTTATTATTTATGTTGGTAATTTATTCAATGATTTGTTGTAAAATTATTTCTATGAATTGTTGGCGAATTTTGCTTTAGTCCAATTTCTAGGCGAAATGCTGCCCAAATTTTTAGTGATGTCATATTATAATTTGGCCTTGATATATTATGATTTTGGGAGTATTTTTCGTGGTTTATGGGTTTAATCATGCTTAATTGTTGAATTGTTGAATTTAGGATTTATTTAATTTACTATGTAACTTGTGATGGAATTGTGTAAATAAAATCTGGAAATTAACCTGCTGGCCGTGTGGTATGTAAAGGTGTTTATCATGCTTTTAATTTTACTTTGGGCTTAAACTATGCTTGGTTATGTCCTTGATGAATTATAGAATTATTTGTGCAAGTTTGATAAATTTTGAATAAGTGTTGATGATGATTTTGGTGATGTCAAATTCTGGACAGCAGCTTTGTATGGTCTAAAATGATGTTTTATTGATGTATTTTGACCCTTAATCATGTTTTAAATGGTTACTAATTAATAGGAATTGTTTGAGTACAAGTTTGGCTGGAATCGATATTTTTGCGATGAGCTTGTCTATGTTACTTGTTGCTTATTTTGAATTTTGAGTGTGTAAATGATTAATATTTTATTTTGAAATTTAAATTTGATTAGGTATTGGGCACATGTTATTAGTTGTGGGTGGATAATGGAAGTTGTAATTTTGGGCTTTATTAGTAAATAAAGTGTGGGATTTGGAATGAGTAAATAAGAACGATGTATTTTATCATATATGTGTCTAGGAGGTTATTTATAATTGTTAGTTGGAGCCATTGGACTACGGGATTCAATGGTTAGATCAGTTATTTTCTTGGACTGCGGGATTCGAGACATTTATTTTATTTTACCTGGGTTAATTATTGTCGTCCGGGAGGTCCAGAGGTGTAAGCCCATATTTTAGGCGTCCATCCGGCACCGGGAGATCTGGCCAATCTTAGACACAATCGACTTTGTGTTGATTGTTGGTAGTGTAAGTCCATATTTCGGGCATCTACCTGGCAAACCTTAGGAAGTGGTACTGCGGGATACCACTAGCGATCGCTCCATCTACAATTAGAAATGTCTGTGTTTATCGTTGGTAGTGTAAGTCCATATTTTAGGTGTCTACCTAACGTACTTTAGGAGTGGTACTGCGGGATACCACTAGTAGTCATTCTGTCTTCAGTATGTGTATTGATTTGGGGAGTTGGGAATAGTTGTGATTATAACACTCATCTGGGAATTTGGGTTCAATTGTGGTATAATGGTTTTATTTGGGATGTTATTGGATTTCCTATCTTTTGGATGAAGTATGTGATTGTTGTGATGTACTGTGCTAACTGGTTCTGCAGGTGGGTTATGGTCGAGGTTATGGTAAGTGATGGTTGTTTGTATTGAATGACATGAATGCTTCCTGTTATTTATGGATATTGATTTGACTCCCTAATCTATGATTCTGAACTTGTGTTTTCTATGTTGGAGAGAACTGTTAGTTACTCGCCACTGACAGTGGAGTTGTATTCATTTTTCAGATGCTGATTGACCGCAGGATTGTAAAGGGTTGGACGGTGTGTGTGTGAGGATTGGTATTAGGGATCCTTTCCATTAGCTTAGACATCATAGTCTGTATGGCATGGCCAAAATTCCCTATTTTATGATTTCTGTTTAAGTAGTTTTGATTTCTAGACTTATGTATAGGTGTTTATACCTCGTACTTTGGACTTGTAATGGTATTGGACTTTCTTTAATCGGACTTATTTATTTTCTTTTGGGTTATGTTTCTTAGAACTTAAGTGGCATTCCCGTCCGGTGCCCTATCTTTCGCTTGTATCCTCTGTTTTTAAGGACGGGGTGTTACACTACAAACGTAGTCATCATTGTCCCACTTGTTGTGCCTCCTTGTTTGCTCTATGGTTTCATTTTCTTCTTCCATCGATTTTGGTGTTGTTAGTACATAAGCCACTCCAAAAGTTGTAAGTAGAAAATTCATCTTCTTTTGCCACCGACGAAAGTCAATCCCCTCAAACTTCTCCAATTTGTGGAAATTTGCAGTAAGTTCCCTAATGGATGCCATTCTTGCTAGTTTAATTGTCTTTAGATTGTTAGAATTAAGGGCTGAACACAAGAATGAAAACAGAAAATGTAAACCTTCAAGGCACAAGAAAATGCTTTCCTAAAGACAATTATCTGACCCTTATCAATGGAGCAAGGGATGCTCAGACTTGCCTTTGAGATACAATGAAGAATTATGAAAACAACAAAATTCTTGCTCAAAGAAACAATGTCACAATGTGTGTTGAGTTTCGAGAGAAAAGATGATGAAGTATGTAACTTGCAAAGGATATGAGAAGTCTTGTTTTCTCTCTCATATTTCCCCTTATAACATCAGTGAAATGATGTAACCATTCAGGCATAACCGTCCAACGTTATCCCAAACATTACGTTCGAAAAAACGCCAAGAAAACAACTTCCAGAGACAGAAGAAACTCGTGAGTCGCGAGCTTGGGTCGCGAGTCGTGATCTGGGTTTCGCAAGTCGCGAGATCTTTCTGTCTCGTTTTCCAACTTTTGTCCAGTTTTCGCGAGTAGTGCCTAATATTCACGAGTCGCGATTTCTTACTATTTTATGCCTTATATGGTACCATTATACGCACGTTCATTTCACCATTCTCTAACAAACGCAACGTGTAATCCTTATGCTCTAAATAAATTTCCAACATTTTCGGGCTTTTTCGCTTGTTTCCGGAACCTCTTAGACTTATTTTTCTTAGCTTTTAGTCTTTTTAGTGTAGAATTAGTTTATTTTAAACTTTCATTGATTGAATATAAGAATTCCAAAACTGATTGATTCGGGTCTCGTGTTCATAAACGGGTCTGGATCCGAGTCCATACAGATCCGGTCTAGAAACTACCCGTTGGTACCTATATGTAATAGTTCGTGCTGCTGGTGAATAATCAAAAGTTCGTGTTGCTGGTGAATAATCAAAAGTTGGTACCTATAAAATAAAAAGTGCAATAGTTGATACCTATTAATGTAATTATTCCTTAATTAAATCAAATTTAGTTGACCCTTTCAAACTCAAGGGGCAGGGCAGTAGTCCACAGATATACAAGTCCCAGCAACTAACTTTGTATTCTCATTCATTGGGTTATTTCCCTTCATTCATTACTGTCGTTCCCTAAAACCAAAACCCAAAGCGTGGGAAATCACCATCCATAGAAATGGTTAATTCTTCACTATTTCCTTCTCAACCATTTTCTTCTTTAACAACTCGACAAACTTCCCATTTATCATTCAACCATATTCAATTACAAACAAATTTCTTCTTCTTCTGTATTCGTCCTAAAATTAACTCGACTTTTTCTTCAAATTCAATCACTAGTTCCAAAATTAGTTGCGTAAGGTCTTCAATTATGGAAACAAATCCCCAATTAAACCCTTTTACTTCAGAATCAGCGCAAGCTAAATATTCATATGAATTGGATGTTGCTGTTCGAGCTGTTCAAATGGCCTGTTCTTTGTGTCATAAGGTTCAACAGAGTTTAATTTCTAAGTCCGACTCTATTGTTCAATCTAAGAATGATAATTCGCTTGTCACAATTGCAGGTAATTTCACAATTTTTTTATTTCTTCTTCATTGTTATTATATTCATTGTTCAATATGGTAATGGTACTGTAATCTATTGTCTAGTAAGGTTTAAATTTCATTTATTTTAATCTAAAGTTGATAGGTGGCTAAATGATGAATTTTAGTGATTGATTGGTTTAGTTAGTTAATGAATGAAATTGAGCGCTGCCCAGGAGCGAATTCAGAGGAGGTACACACATGTGTGATGTGCATACAAATGTAGCTGATAATTAACTTATGTTCAGGGTTGATGATGAATGTTCATTTGGTCTAATTTTGAAATTGAAATAATGTTCATTAAACCTTATATTAATATGCATCAAAATTGAACTAATGTGCAAAGCATGTATACTATTGTATTGCTACACATATGTAATTTTAGTACTGTGGTATAAGAGAATTAATTACAAGGCATTATGGGAATTTTAGTTATATACTTTTCCAATCATCATTGCACACATCAAAGTTGTTTCTTATGATACAATAATGGACCTGTTTGACAATTAGAGTTTAACAGTGTATCAGCAGTCATGATTACCTTCATGTTCAAATTTGATTCATGAATTGAATAGTTGATTCTTTAAATGTATTTGGTAATATATTGGATTGTTGAAAGGTGTTTACTTTTTAATTGTGTATAATATTTATCTATGTTACTCGGACTCTGCTAATAGTATCGGACAAGGGTATGTGTCCAAGTGTCGTACATAAAATTTTATGGAAAATATGGATGTTTTTGGTTCAAAATGAAGTGTCCAGGTGTCATACCAATGTCCAAGGGTCGAGTATCCGACACGAGTACTTGAGAGGCGAAATAAAGAGTCTAAGTAACATAGATATTTATGAACATTGTTGCCTTTTTTGTCAGTTAAGACTAGAATAGTACTTAAATATGGGTAAGAATGTAAATACTAGTGTTACAATCTTCTATCCAAAAAAGGGCTAATTTTTTTGCAAATGAGTGTTCATGTAAAAAATCTTTCTCAATATTCTCTTGAATTTATGGTTTATGTTATGAAGTGCTGTAAAAAAAAAACGAGTTGTGGGAGAGTTCAAAAAAATTATAATGACTTAGGTACACCTAGGGAATATATAGAATTAAATACTCCCTAGGATTAAATACTCCCAAGGATGTTTATACTCAAATGAGCAAATAATAGTCAGATGAGTAAAAAGCTATACTTTGGATGTTGGAGCACCTAGGATGTTTATAAGTGAAGTAATCAGTTGTGAGAAAGTGAGAATATTTTTAATTATAATGTATCCATCACTTCTCTACTTGGAATTTTTGGACTTAAATTGCATCCCAGCATGTTCATTTGTTCTATAATCTGATCTTCAATAACTTGCTCTTGAATAATTTAGTCCATTTTGTTATGTAATCAGATTGGAGTGTCCAAGCTACTATCAGCTGGGTGCTATCTGAATCTTTTGGCATTAATAATGTCTCGATTGTAGCTGAGGAAGATGTTGAAGCGCTTTCAAAGCCCGAGGCAACTGTCCTCTTGGACTCTGTAGTACAAACTGTCAACCAGTGTTTAGCCGAAGCACCTCAATTTGGAATTAAAGGTCCAACAATACCCTTAAACAAAGCAGAAGTTCTTGATGCAATTAGACAATGCAATTCCATTGGTGGCTCTAGTGGTAGATTTTGGGTACTGGATCCTGTTGATGGTACTTTAGGTTTTGTACGTGGGGATCAATATGCTGTGGCTTTAGCATTAATTGAGGATGGAGAAGTTGTTCTTGGAGTCTTAGGTTGCCCTAATTACCCACTAAGAAAGGAGTGGCTTTCCTATCACCATCGGTATTATAGAATCATATCCAAGCTAACCCCACCAACGTCCGAATCTTGGGATAAAGGCTTTGTGTTATGTGCTAGAAAAGGTAGTGGTAAAGCTTGGATGCAGCCATTACTCCCACAATCTAAGGAATTAGTCTGCTTAAAATCACCCAGACCTATCCATGTGTCTACCATTGAAGATCCTGTCCTGGCTACTTTCTGTGAGCCTGTTGAGAGGGCAAATTCGAGCCATTCTTTCACTGCCGGACTTGCTCACAGCGTCGGAGTTAGGTGCATTTCTCTATATCTTTCTCAAGTACTGAAATCTTGTGTCTAAGTCATCTTTGGTTACTCTTGCTTTCTCTTTTTACTATATGATCTCTTATTTATATAAAAGCTGTTGGTGGTATAACTAAAATGCTTCTTCAATTTCCATTTGGCCAAAGGAAGTGTTCTTCCCTTGTCTTTTGGAGGTAGCACTTCACTTCTTCCCTTCTAATATGATAGCTAAGCTATTCACTCTACTGAAACTATTTGCTGAGGCAAGAGCTGTCCTATCATTTTTGAAGGATGGCTAACATGTTGGCTGTTTAGACTTTCTACAATATAGCCAATCAGTAGGCTTTTATGAATCAATGTTAGTAGTAAGGGTATTTTAAGAAATACATAGATTAAATTGTAATTAGCATATTTTGTGGAAGAATCTTGTAGGGTTTGTGAGTTAGTAGTTTTTTGTAAATAGGGGAGATTAGGAAGGGGGACGATATGGGAAATATTGTTAAGTGTTTGCTTAGTTCTTGCCTTCTTGGGAGTGAACAAGTCACTTTATAGCTTGTAATTGGGAGAGAATCAAGCTTCTCGAAAGCTTGAATATCATCTACATTTTGCTGTAATTTCTATAGAATCAATACTAGTCATCATCTATATCATCTCAAAGTCAATCCACCAACTCAGTTCATAACAAATGCATTCTATCCCTAAACCAGTGCCCTTCGTGCTGATTTGCTCTTAGAAAGACCATCTCTAAAGGATATTTGATGTACTAGACCTGAAAGTTGAGTTCAACCCTAATCTATACAATATATTAAAAGGTGCGCGAAGCACCAGTTATGCGACACGTAAGCTGGCACATAGCCAACACACGAGCATCATCTCTCGCTTGAGTTCCGCCACATATGCCATATTTTCATGTAAGATTTTAGTTTGGGTGTTTAATTATTAAAAAAATGTTCATAGTGAAGTTCGAACTCGAAACTATAACACATTAATTTTATACACTTACCAACTCACCCAACATTCATTATTATCTCAAATTCCACTATTTTAAAACTTATTGTTTTATTGTTCGAGTACACTTAATGTTAGTTTATTATCTAACAATAAATTTAATAAATTTCTAGATCCTTGTTTTTTTAGGCGCAAACAAAAGAGACAATATTACTATTAATAAGGCAAAAGCTAGGCGTTAGATAAGATTTAATAATAATACTTACTTTCCATGATAACTATTTGACAAAAAAGTTAAATTTAAATCACTAATCCATACTAATTATTCATATTATTGTTCCAATAAAAAAATATAAATATTATTGTTACAAGTTTTACCATCATTATGGAATATCTTTTGTCATATTTAAATCAAGGGAAACAATGGTAGTTAGAGCAACAACACCAATAACAATACTTTTTTAATTTTACAAATATTTTTTAAATTCAAAAGACTCGCACAAATTTTCTTCAAAAGAAAAAATGATGTGCATTTTTTCATTTCAAATATTATATAATTACTCGCCACAACATAACGTTACAATTATTAATTATGCCATGTAATCTATACTCTTCTTCTAAAACGCATCTTCTAAGCATACTTGAACCCACAATCCCTTAAGTACAAAAGCCTTAAGTACAAAAGTCACAACTTAACCACTAATCCATATTAATTTCATTATCAATTATTCCATAAAGAAGTATTATAAATTTCATTGTTAAAAATTTTTGTTGCCTTTTTTTTTCTGGACTTGAGTCTCAAAATAAAAAACGTAGTGTATCATTCGATCAAATTAATGATGATGAAACTTCCTCTATTTCATTTTAAACGCATGAAAGGGGTATTTTTTGTAAATATAAAATATTCGTTTGTTGTGTTGAAAACGAAACGGAGGAAGCCATGATGATGATGATAACCAATTTTCAATACGTTAGTGAAAATATCAAGTTCCATATTGTACTATCTTTCAAAATTTCGTTCGGTATTTTACAACCCTCATTGTACTATATTACTTTCAAATCATAAAAAATATTGAAGTTGATGAAAAAATACATGACCCGGGACAACGCCCGGGCCTAAATACAAGTTTAGTTATTAAAAGATGGTTTGCTGTTATGCTCTGTTATTGCAGGAAGGAACCATTACGTGTATACAGCATGGTTAAGTATGCTGCAGTAGCTCGTGGGGATGCAGAGATATTCATGAAATTTGCAAAGTCTGGTTACAAGGAGAAAATATGGGATCATGCAGCAGGTACTGTGATTATACAGGAGGCTGGCGGTGTGGTATCAGATGCTGGAGGGCAGCCCTTGGACTTCTCAAATGGCATCTATTTGGAAGGCTTAGACCGTGGTATAATTGCTTGTGCTGGAGTTCACTTACATGAGAGAATTATCCGAGCTGTGGATGCTAGCTGGGATTCTTCCTGCTTGTGAACGAATGCACAACATAATCCAAAAGGATTCCGGAATTTTTGCTGGGTAAGCAGTTTTTTTTCCCTACTATTTAGCCTTAGGTTGAGTATTGAGAGATTGATGTCTTTAATTAAATCAGTACCTTCGTGTACGTGTTGCAAACTCCCTTTAAAGTTGATAAGTTCTCAATTTATACTCGAATATGCTTCCTCACAGTGAAACTTCTGCATGTTTTGCTTAAAAGAATATAGAATTTGGCTTGTAAATGTTGAAACTAAGTTAAAGCTTAGATGGTACTCAAACTAAGTAGTTCAAAGCTCAAACTAATTCACACAGCTTTATTTGAAGTGGGAAATTTCAAATTTACAAATATCAATTTCAAATTGCTTGAAATGTGAGTATGTGAACCCTAAAATTTGAGTAGCTCATCGTAATGACCTCCTTTTGGCCCTTAAATTAGGATTTACAAAAATTTATACGGAAGGAGACATCTAATTGTCCTTCGTGTTTTGCAGGGTCACTTCTCATGCCCATTGAAGATTCAACTTCTTACGAGCGATTTTTGCATACTCTTCGACCAACATTCTAGTCAGCGGACTCGAGTCATTTTGTCGCGAGGCTAATCGCTCGGCTGACTATACTGCATCATTGGGCCAATGGGTTCTTACTCATCAGGTTATAGATCATTTTTTAGATTCGATGTTTTCTTATTTTGTACTCCCTAAAAAGTGTCAAATCGTTGCAGTTAATATGTTATGAAGGCAGTACAACTTGACAAATTAGGGTATAGTCTTGTAAAATGACACCCTAATTAATTTCTTTATTTTTCCTATAAAAAATATGGGGAAAAGGGTTATGATTATAGTGGGACATTGAGTTCACGACGCCGAGCTCTTGGTATGATTTATTTTAATAAATTTAGGATTTTTCTATGCAGTTCTATTGATTTTCTAAAGCATACCTTTGCTTTAAAGAAAGTACTTCAGAGTTCAGATGGTACCCTTGACTAGGGGTGTAAATGTGGTCAGAAAACTTGTTTGACCGATCATTACTGATCGATGCCGAACCTATTTTTGACCATATTTTTAATGATCGGGTGCCGAACGTAACGAATTTGAATTATACTGAAACCGTTTATGCATACCGAAACCGACCGATACCAAGCCTGTTTAATACCGAATTTGTTTTCGACCGATTTTTATCATACCGAAACCAATCGTTACCGACCGAAATCGTATTGTACTGAACCCGTTTTTGACCGACCGTTTTCGACCAATCATTTTTGACCGAAATCATATTGTACCGAACCTGTTTTTTTACAGACCGTTTTTGACCGAACATGTTTTAACCAACCTTACGACTAAAGTTGTTTGACTGTTTACGACTGAACCCATTTTTATCGAACTTATTTACATGATTTCTCTAAGATAACAAAAAATAAAGAAAATTTAAAATATTAAAATAAAATAAATTTAATATAATTTATTAATATTAGCGCTTAATAATTTCATAAAAACTATTTCTTTTCTTTTCTAAAAATTAAGTATAAATTTTTATCAATTATTAAAGTTACATAAAATATAAATTAACTAAATCAATTTATTAATCTTAGCTAAGTAATTTATTTTTTTAAAGCCTTTATTCTAAAGGTATTTTTCATGCATATTTATTAAAATTAAATAATAATTTATAAATAATACAACATCTACGATATTGCTTTAAAATAAAATAAAAATTAACAAAAAATTAAAAATAAAAATTCAGTACATGTAAATAAAAAAAATTATATGAAATTAAACAAGTAAACAGTGTTTATGTACAATCAAACAACAAACATTAATTTTCCTAAGGATAACAACCCCTCTAGGAGGGCTCCGCATCCAAAGAGAAAAGCCAACAAACCTTTGTAACATACAACATTCAAACATCCAAACAACCTAATTAGCCTTTATAAAGTTGTTTACAACAAGTAAATTGTAGTTGTATAGGTAGTAGTAGGAGACAGTAAGGACAGCAGCCAGCAGTAGGAGACAGTAAGGACAGCAGCCAGCAGTAGGAGACAACAAGGGCAGCGCCATTAGCAGGGGCATCGGTTGGGGTAGCGACATCGGCAGGGACAGTGGCGGCAGTGCAATGGAATGTGATTGAGCAAAACACACATTAAGTTTTCCATAAAAGTGGTCATATATGAAATGCAACAAAATGTATTTTATAAAATTAAAATTGGGCTCTCAGACCTGATAATTTGGTAAAAAAAACCAAATTACAAGAAAAAAAAATCTTCATAGAGCGCTACACTTACCTGAAACAGAAAAGACCAACACATGGGTTAGTACCAACAAGGGCAGCAACCATAGGGCAATAGAATAAGGTCGCTGCCAGCAAGCATCGCTGCCAACAAAGGTTGTGCCTACTCGATCGCAGCTTCCTCCTCATCACCATCAGTGATTTCTTCCGCCGCAACGGTTAATATTTCCACATCATTTTCTTCGGGTTCAAACCCAAATAGCCAATTTCGTGTTGTCACCAAAATTTGAACATTTTTTGGTAACAATGAAGATCTTAATTTGTTAAGGATCCGACCACCAACACTAAAAGCAAATTCAGATGCAACAGAAGTAATTGGAATGGCTAGAATGTCTCTAGCCATCAATATTCTAGCCATTCCATCTACTATCTCTGAAATTACATATTCAGATAGCCATATTCAGATAGCTTAGTAATTTCATAGAATGGCACAAGAAAATCACAAATATTTTTAATTATATCCCACTCATAGTCAGAAATACTATCAATATCAATATCCCTACTTTCAAACGTAAGATATAAATCAATAGCATCCTTCACATCAACCACCCTATGAATCATGTCATAAGTGGAGTTCCACCTAGTGGAAAAATCCAAAACTAAATTACCCTTCGATTCCAAATTTTTGTACCTTTTAGCATTTTCAAAACTTGTGAGTCTTGAATCAGAAGAATCGACATATTTAACAACTTTACGCAACATATCCACAAATTCATCAACAAGTTTCAAACCATTTTTAACAATAAGGTTCTAAACATGAGCACAACACCTTATATGAAAATATTTGACATCTAAAGGGAGCGGAGATGAAGCGTGCAAATCACGTCTAAGTTTTTCAACCATCCTATTATTAGCGGAAGCATTGTCAAGACTGATTGAAATTTTTTTTTGCTATATTCCACTCATTCAACAAACCTTTCACAAACATTAATATAGATTCACCATCATGGAGCGGGGGAAACCGTCAAAAATTTAACAGAAGCGAATGCAATTTCCAATCATTGTCAATGAAATGGGCAGTAAAGGAATAATAAGAACGTGAAGTACATGTTGTTCATCCATCACAAGTTAAGCATATATGAAGTACAAGTTTTTTGTACTTTTCATGTTCACCCATCACATATTTAATAGTCAAGTATCTAGACACATCTCTAACATTGGGATTCAAATAACGATGCAATTCTATAGTTTTAGTATGCTCTACCACACTCAAACAATACACATGATATAATATAGCATCGGCAAACTTACGCACATAAGTGTCATGATCATACTCAACATTTCGGTTATTTTTATTGAATTCAATAAAACCTGAACATGTTGAATTTTGTTGTACCACCCTCACCTGGCGCTTTTGCACCCCATATGCAGTATTTGCATTTTGCATACCGTTTGCCATCGGGCCATGTTAGATCATACTCATTCCAAACCAGCGAAGTACTATTCTCTCTAACTACTCTCTTTTCGGAAATTATGATAGGACTGTTAGCCATACCTAGAAGAAAATATCGTATAAGAATATCATAAACATAATATTATTTTAATTAATAACCATAGTTTTAATAATCATAATATTAATAATAATAAAAGACATGAGTTTTAGAGGAATAATCCCAACTTTCACACTTATCTCACTAATAATCCCACATTTTATAAATCTAGGAATAATCCCACCTTTTCATATCGTATTCATCTGTTGGACCTTTTTACAATACCAACCTAATTTAAAGTTAGTTTTAGAGGTCTATTTGGCTTAGAAACATGTGCCAAGTCAACCGTGAGGCTGAATTTGGCGTGCTAAGCCCAACAGACCACCAAAATTGATCTTAAATCAGGTTTATATTATCAAAAGGTCCAACAGATGAATACGATATGAAAAGGTGGGATTATTCCTGGATTTATGAAAGGTGGGATCATTAATGGTATAAGTGTGAAAGGTGGGATTATTAGTTTCTAATCTTTCTTAACAAAATACATAAGTTAATAATAATAATAATAAAGGTTTCCATTAAAAAAAAGACAGGAGTTTACACAACCAAAAATTAAAAAAGCAACTTCAGATCTTAAACAATCAAGATCTTCAACATAAACTATTCTTAAACAACAAAATTAAACTAGTAAAACCAATTCACATCTTTCCCATAAAATCTTGAATATTCATAAAAAATAATCAATATCTTAAAAATTCACATAAATATCATCATACAGTAAATGAACCGAAAGCTGAAATAAACCCTAAGATAAAAATAGTAAATCATGAAAATGAACTCATACCTAAAAAATTCACATAAAATTTCACATAAACATCTTAAAAAATTCATAAAAATGAACTCATATCTTAAAAATTCATACCTTGTTTAGGGGAGAGAGAACACGAAATATAAGACTAAATAAAAAATAATGCAACAAAAATCAAGTCAGATCTAAAATAAATAAAAAATTAAGGTCATAAAAATAAGAATTCAGATAAGAATTCACAGGAAATCTTAAGAAAATCATAAAAATGAGCTCATATCTTAAAATTTCATATAAAAATATAATAAAAAATCATATAAAAATTCATATCATAAAAAGTTAGATCTAAAACAAAAACAAAAAAAATACGAATTTAAGATTTAATATTGAAAAAAAATCAAGATATTTCCTCTGAATTATTTAGAAATTCAAGCATGTATGACAAATACAAAAATCAAGTCAGATTAGAAGGGGAAAAAATGATTTTATGACTAAAAAAAGCCACAAAAATACAAATTCAGATCTGAAAAAAGATCTTAAAAACAAACATAATTTTTTAGATCTAAAATGAAAAACAAACGTAATTGAGAGAAAGGGAATGAAGCTAAAATTAAAAACAAATAAAATAACATACCTTAAATTGAACACCCAGATCTTTTTTTAGAAATTCAAACATACACAATGAAAAAAATATCATTAAGAAAAATCAAATTGTTAAAACCCCAAACAAGATCTAGAAATCTTATTCACAACGGAATACGATATTTTTTTTCACAACGGATCTAGAAATCTTATTCACAATGAAAAAAATATCATTAAGAAAAATCAAATTGCACCCGTTCAAATTTTTAACTGATTGGTTAAACTGAACAATTAACTGAAACTGAACTGAACTGAAATATGTCCGTACAAAAACTGAACTGAAATCAAAATTAACTGAACAGAAATGAACTGGAAAAAAAGTGATCTGAAATTAACTGAACTGAAACGACCCAAACTGATTGGTTAAAACCAAAACTGAATTGTTGACCTGAATTGACAGTGCTAGTTGTTATTATTATTATTATTAGGATAATTTGTCTAAAATCAGCCTATAAAATAGTTTTTATTTTTAAAAAACCACCTTATAATTATTATTTTTTTGTGGAAAGAAACCAAAACTAAAATATTTTTTGTCAAAGAAAACCAAATTGCACTAATTAGGGTTTGACCTTAGATTAATTAACTTTGACATTGAGTATGTACAATTATTATGCATAATTAAACCTTAAACTTTAATATACCTTAATTAAACCTTAAAACTTAAAAAATAAATAATTAAAAAAAAATCCTCCCCCCACCCCCACCAACCCCCTCCCCGGCAGCTCCCCCACCCCCAGCAGCCTTGTCCCTAGCGCAACCCCTCCCCGACAGTCCCCTTTCCTGGCGAAGCCCCCTTCCCCAATCCAGAAAACCCATCGAATTCCCAAACCCCCCACTGTCGATTCCCCCACTACCCGGCAGCCCCATCATCGGTGCCGCCCTCTCCGGCTCAAACTCTCGCCGTCGCACCCCATCCCCAGCAACCCGTTCCCCGGCGTGATCTAGAGAACCCCTAACCTCCCCCTCGACTCCTCCCTCCCCTCCCCTACCATGACAAACGTCGCTGATGCTCCCTATCCAGAGCCCCACCACCCTCAACGACCCCCCTCCCCCCACCCGACGACCCCCACACCTATCGAACGACCCCCCACCCCAAAACTCCCAAACACGAATCCCTAAGCTACCCCCACCCCCGAAACCCTCCCCTCGCCCACCTCAGCCACCCCCTACCACCTCCGACGAGCCTCCCCACCCAACTCCCCCGCTCCCGCACCCGCCCCTGCTGCATCACTGCCACCACCCATTCTTGATTTTTGATTTTTTTTTTCAGTTTTTCTTTTTTTTAAAAAAAAAATCTTAATATATTGTGAATAATTGTTTTAATTAAAGTTAGCTTAGGTTATTACTAATTGGAAGGTCAATGCCTTTAATTGTAGTCAAATCTTGGATTAGTGCAATTTGGTTTTCTTTGACAAAAAAAAAAAAATTGGTTTGGTTTCTTTTAACAAAAAAAATTTTATAAGGTGATTTTTGACAAACAAAAACCTATTTTAAAAGGTGGTTTTAGACAAATTATCCTTATTATTATTATTATTAGTGAAAGTATTGGGTCAGATCGTTTGACCAAACAATCTGGTCAGACGGCTGACCCAATATACCCAATTGTAATAGTGAAAACTTCGGAAGGTTGTAATTTTGCGCACGGATGTCCGATCGGGGCATATAATATGTCCAGATTGATTAATTTTTTGAGAAGAACGCAACTGCAAATATCCGGAGGGGAATTGGCCACTGAAAATTTCGAAATGAGGCCTCTAGAAGTCTCAATATGCTAAAACACGTCTAACAGTGTGTATCCGGGCCGGTTTAACAAATATGTGTTCAGCTCAGTTGGACTCGTCTGACAGTAACACTCATATGACAGTATTGTTATTGTTATTATTATAAAAGACTAAAGTTTATACAAAGTCATATCACTCATATATGATCTACAAAACGTAAGTGGGAATTAAATAGTATAAATTTAATTTATATGAATAACTATGGATATAACTTAACTAACTATGAATCTAATTTAAATATGGATTAATAACTATTGTTATTGTTATATTATTCATATCAATCACCATCATCATTGTTATCATCAGTATCATTATCAGATCAATTCATTGCTATTGTTATGCTAATTGCTACGAATGTTGTAATCATTGTTGTTGTTCAATTTGTCACCATCATCAATCACCATCCTTCATTTTAAAGTTATTCAATTCATATCAATCATCACATCATCTTCTTATCGTCAATATCATCATCAATTCATTCTTGTTCGGATGCCTCAAGGTGGTGTAAAAACACCGTTGTAAATAATACAAGATGTGAATGATGATTCATTTCGACCCGAGAAGAAAATGAGAAAGTCCTTGGTCCCAATGAGGTCCTGTACTTAAGTGCAATTGGTGCACAGATGTATTTGACAAATAATACACGACCTGATATAGCATTTTCTGTAAATTTACGAGCCAAGTACGTACATCAATTCGCCCACAAAGAGGCAATAGAATATTATAAAGCACTTATTTTATTATCTCAGGTGCACGCAAGATTTAGGGTTCTTTTACAAAGCAAAGTTGGATGCCACCCTTATTGGGTACGCATATGTTGGATACCTAGCAGACCCTCAAAAGGTTAGATCACAAAGTGCATATGTGTTCACCTATGGAGGAAATCCGATCTCATAGAAACCAACTAAGCAAACTCTAACAACTACATCATCAAATCATGCTGAATTGATATCCTTATTTGAGGCAAGACGTGAGTGGGTATGGCTTAGGGCGATCATCGGTCACATTCAAGGAGCATGTGAGATGAAAACAATTATAGAAAGCCCAACCTTGATCTATGAGGATAATACAACTTGTATTACTCAAGTAAACGAAGGATATATCAAGGTAGATAGAACAAAACACATATCATGTAAGATATTCTTCTCTCATGACCTACAAATTAAAAGGAAGGAAAGATTGATATCCAGTAAATTCAATCATGTGATAACCTAGCCGGCTTGAGCACCAAATCACTCCCATTGAAAAAATTTAAGCATTAGTGCACAGGATCGGTATGCGTCACCTTAGGGTTTTTTCCTTCGACCAGGTTTTTTTCCCTTAGGATTTTTTTCCTGGAAATTAAAGGGTTTTAACAAGGCAGTATGAAATGATGAATTATGATAAAAGTTGTACTCTTTCTCCTTAGCAATGATTTTTCCTAATGGGTCCTAGCAAGGATTTTAACTGGGTAATTAAACCGTAATGATTGTGATGTAGTTTTTCAAGGAGGAGTGTTGAAAAATTATCACTATAAAAAAAGTCACACAACGAGGGCAACTTATCATGATTAAAGAGGATAATATGAACATTGTTTTAGTTAATGATGTCTACAAGGGCAATTATTTTTGCACTCATTGATATTAACAATGAAGACAATATGGTTATTTTGCCCCTTTAGACTTTTGAAACCTTGCCCTATTTGACAATAAATAAAGTGTTTAAATCAAGGAAAGCAAAATGTATTGCCTTTGTTGATGATCAATGAAGGCAATTTTGTTTGCCCTTTTTGAATTGAATCAAAGAGGGCAAAACATCTAAAATTGGCTTTGAAACCTAATACAACGGGGTTACAAGGACAACATGAGAGCAATACTAAAATTGTCATTATAACCTAAGAAGACAAATTTTGTATCAAATAAGACAATTTTAATTGTCCTTCTTGAACACATTTTATGTAGTGTATTACCACTTGAGGTGAATAATTATTACCACTCAAGTACACATATATATATTGTAAAATATTATATTCACCACTCTTAACTTTGCTTATAAATTGACACCTTATATAGAGATTTATGATGCACCACTACTACTACTCCAATATCAATATACATCTCTTATACTTCCCCTCCATTCATCTTCTTAGTACAGTATCAACTCACAAACTTTGTTATTTTCTCGACATCACATGATGAGAAGATAAAAGAAAATAACGAAAAGTTAGGAAATAATGTCCAAAGAATGGGCCAATAACTTATTAGGATCAATGGACGGCACATGGCATGTATGGCCACATGATAACTGGCCCAAAAATCTTATGATGGTTACTTCTTGATTGTTTGACAAATTGCACCAAAGCATTATATTACACCTTAAGTCGTTACTCGTGTGCATGTGTCCATCGTCTATATGTGTAGGCTTTCCTAGTTCCTACTTAACTTTCTTCTCAAAACCATGATAATATCTGTTATTGTATTTTTCCTTAATCGATAATGTTAATACTCCTTCCGTAACATAATTCTGGCAACAAGTTAATTTTCACGCATTTTAAGGAAGCAATTTAAGGGTGTAAACGAACAAATTAATCAAAATGGTTTTAATACAAATAAGATTGAGATCATAAATTACTAATCTTAAAAAAAAATTTGATCAATTTATTCGTTTACACCCTTAAATCGCTTCCTTGAAATGCGTGGAAAAAACCTGTTGCCAGAATTATGTTACGGAGGGAGTAGTAGATCTAAACTTGAGCCATACTAATAGGGTGCTGGTTATTTGTTTTAGTCTACTAGTTAGTTTTGCTAACACCAAATATGAGGTCTTGTGTTCAAATCTTAACGCACGCATTTGCAACGTTTTCTTACATTCTCCTTACGGATATGTAGGTTGTTCAAAAGTAAAAATGCTAAATACATATATTAGGGCTGTAAATAAGAAATCAAAAGTAAAAAAATTTGACTAAAAATAAGAATTCATTACACCGTACAATGTATAATTTTGGCATGTATTTTATTTTTTTTACCCATTTAGAAAATATATTAAATGTTTATTTACATTTCTAATGGATGTATTATATAGCGTTGCCCTTTCTAATGTTACCTCTAAGGCTCTGCCCTTTTTAGTTGCAACAAATGAGAGAACAAATGTTTATTAAAAAGAGAAAAAATAAAGGGAGAAAGCAATAATTCTAATTTTTAAAAGCACCGTCAGTTAATCTCACGCCTTGTTTTATAGAAAGTTAAAGAAAACTTGTAATGTAGAACAATAAAAATTGTTGGCACAGAAGATTCAAACTTCTTTTTATGATCGTTTAACATAATTCCTTTTTCTTTTTATGAACTTTTTTCTTATTCATCATTTCTTACCCCTATCAAATAGTAAATATTATGCTAAGATTCATGGAGGGTTAATAAGAGATCTAGATCAAATGATATATGATTTTTCATTTTTATTTCTATTAATGGATCGACCCAAAACTACAATCTTTGAGAATACCAAAAATGAGGAAAACAAGGATCGAACCCGAGTCATTAACCCGAGTCTTCATGGAAGGCAAATTATTAGGTGGTCCCGGGATGGACCACCTTCCTCTCTGTGGTCCCAGGACTTTATGATGTCGTTTGGTTTTTTTTTGAAAAAAAAATAAAAAATTTGTGCTACTGCTCATAACCACCTACTTTTTTTTTTAAATATTCAGATTTTTCAGAATTTTTGCTTGGAGATCAATTTCCATGATTGCGATCATCTTCATCTTGATTTCAATCGTTATATTGTAGCAACAAATATCGATCAATTTGTTCTTTCAATCATGGATGAAAATATTGTTGCTCCTTTTTTGGCGAATGATGTTGATAATGTTCATATTTCTGATGATATTCAGATTGTTGATGATAATAACAGTAAGAATTTTCTCTTTTTTTATTTTGTTTTTTGTTTTGATGTTGATGATTACTTTTTTTTTTCTTATGTTGGTTAATTAATGTTTTATTTGATTACGTATTTTAGGTTTTTTTATATATGAATTATTATTATTGAATGGAAATGAATATGTAGTGTAATAAAATGTATATTGTAGTATATTGAAATGAATATTGAATTGTATTGACATGAATATGTTTTTTTAGATTCGATTCTGGTTTTTTATATATGAATCAATATTCATTATTGACAATGTATATTGCATTGCATTGCATTGAAATGAATATTCTAGTGTTTTGAAATGAATATTGAAGTGTATTGAATTGAATAGTAATCATAAAGTGGATTCAGCATTGTTTTTATTTAGGAATGTATATTGTTTATTGGAAATATATATTGCATTGTATTGAAATGAATATCCTAGTGTTTTGAAATGAATATTGAAGTGTATTGCAATGAATATGTATTTTAGAATGTATTTAACACTATTATTTTATATGGGAATGTATATTGTTTGTTGGAAATGTATATTGCAGTGTGTTGAAATAAATAGTGTAGTGTATTCAAATGAATATTATTGAGAAATTAATATACAGTATGGAAAAATGTATATGCAGTATTGAGAAATGTATATGCAGTATTGAGAAATGAATATGCAGTATTAAGAAATAAATATTCAGTATTGAGAAATGAATATGCGTTATTATTGAGAATTGTATATGCAGTATTGAGAAATGAATATGCAGTATTAAGAAATGAATATGCAGTATTGAGAAATGTATATGCATTATTATTGAGAAATGTATATGCAGTATTGAGAAATGAATATTCAGTATTGAGAAATGTATATGCATTATTATTGAGAAATGTATATGCAGTATTGAGAAAGGTATATGCATTATTATTAACAAATGTATATGCAGTATTGAGAAATGTATATCGCAGGTATTGAGAAATGTATATGCATTATTATTGAGAAATGAATATTCAGTATTGAGAAATGTATATGCATTATTATTGAGAAATGTATATGCAGTATTGAGAAATATATATGCATTATTATTGAGAAATGTATATGCAGTATTGAGAAATGTATATGCAGTATTATTGAGAAATGTATATGCAGTATTGAGAAATGAATATGCAGTATTGAGAAAGGTATATGCATTATTATTGAGAAATGTATATGCAGTATTGAGAAATATATATCGCAGGACCACAATGAGGAAGGTGGTCCTGGTACCACGATATAACGATTGTTCATGGAAAGATAAATGATAAGGAGGAGAGGGGGTGCACGGCAGTACGCCACCGTCATTAAGAATACAATTATCAATCAATTAACAATGGTGCGTACAAAGATGATTTGACAAACCAACATAATAAAATCCCAAGAAATGACTTTACAAGCCATAATCAGGTTTATTACGATATGAAATTGACAAGAGGCCCAATTATTGAAAACATATTTTTATCTTTTATCTTTCTTTCTTTATTGTTTTTTTTTTACCACTGAAGTTATTAAGTTTCAGTGTACGACTTTACTCATGGACTTACTGCAGTGACATTGCCCTTACATTAGTGGGGGAGGAGGATTGGTGAGAAGCAAACTTTCAATCTCTCGGTTGCAAGGCGTGCTCTCGCGTTACTAAGCTAAAGCTCGATTCTCTAATAGTGGATTTTTACCTTTTAGCTTAGACAAACTAGATGAGACCGATAGAGTATACAACACAATTTTGGGTCTCAACAATTATCTTAAATTTATAGTTGATGAGATAGTCCTTTGACATTGTACTAGAGCCAACGTGACACAGAGATCACTAGATTGAAACCCATCCACCAATCATTTACAAAGTGAATTAATTAGCACTGGGTATGGAGGACATGTGCTGCATCTACCACTACAAAAAACTCATACAACGAGGGCAAATTATCATGATTAAAGAGAGCAATATGAGTATTGTTTTACTTAATGATGCTTACAAAGGCAATTATTTTTGCACTCATTGATATTAACAATGAAGACAATATAATTATTTTGCCCCCTTAGACTTTTGAAACTTTGCCCTATTTGACAATAAATAAAGTGTTTATTTTAAGGAAAGCAAAATGCATTGCTTTTGTTGATGATCAATGAAGACAATTTTGTTTGCCCTTTTTGAATTGAATCAAAGAGTGCAAAACATCTAAAATTGGCTTTGAAACCTAATACAACGGGGTTACAAGGGCAACATGAGGGCAATACTAAAACTATTATTATAACCTAAGAAGACATATTTTGTATCAAATAGGACGATTTTAATTGTCCTTCTTGAACACATTCTTTGTAGTGTACTTCTCAAGCCCTAGCTAAGGATCTTTCATGTGAGAGGAAGTTATAGAGTATATAACACTAGTTTTGTATGCGCGTAGTGGCATTTTTGGCTTAGCTTTTACCCAATATTAAAATTAAACAAACTATAAAATAAGGTTCCAATTTACTTCATTTCTATTTTGTGATAGTACAAACTAAAAACAATAGGAAATTAATGGAAAAGGTTCATCCACCACAATCTATCTATTATTAAATTTTACTATTATCGAAAGGTAAAATTTTATATGGAAAAATTATATCAATATGGGTGTTTATTTGTAAATAATTAAAAAAATATGACATTTTTATTTTATTTTTTTGAATTATATATTTTATAATATTTTTATTTAAAAAATCTGAAAATTTTCCTTCGTAATTTATTCGATTTATTATTAGTGTTGTTATTTGAATTTCAAAATATTTTAAGTGTAATGTAGACTTTTTCAGGAGGGTCATCATAGCTCCTTTAGCTCATATAATAGAGATAATTTTGGACTTCAACCATGAACTTAATCTTTTGGTCGAGATAGTTATTAATAGAGACAAATGCTATGTTATGATCTTTTGAAACAGATTAATTTGAACGGAACTGATTTGAAATGAGCTAATTAAACTAATAAATTGAACTGAACATTAATTTATTAAACTAGATTACCAGCACTTTAAATTAATGCAATTAAATCCAAAAATATGAGGCCAAAATCTTTTATCCAATAATGTTTATATTATGTTATTCAAAATTTAAATTAAAAAAAAAAGTATTCCGTAACTTTTTTGGGGGGAAAATATTTCTCATGATAATAAAACCGATTAATGAAAAAGAATAACATACTTGATAGATAATACTTCCTCCGTTTCGAAATAAACGCAACAATTTCTATTTTAGGAAGTTTCAAAATAAATGCAACAATTTTAATCTTTTTATTTTTATAAGTCTTTTCTTCCTATCTCTCACATCATCACATATCCCACTTTCTCTCTCTATCCCTTTTACTCTCACAACAAAAAATGAACTAGGAGTCCGTGTCATCCAATTTGTTGCTTTTTTTTCGAAACCGAGGTAGTATAATAGAAGATTTAGACTCCAGCAAGGCAACCAAATATCAAACCGTGGCATTGCATTCGCATTAGCCAATAAATAAATTAATATATTCTTATTATAATTTTATGTAGCTAGTACGTACCTTGTTTTGGAATAAATGTACATATATATTTTAATTTTAATTTTTGGCGACCTAATTGTACAAATTGATGATGGTGAACCTCTACCCTTCGATGATTCAATGTTTAATTTTTAATTTTTTTGGGATTTGAATGAGATCCTTGATACGAGTAATTCATACAAAGACTTAAGTTTAATGGCGGCTGACTAGTCGTGACTAGTATACTTGAATTATAGATGTTTTGTATTTTACTCAAATGTTAGAAATATTTTTTTTTTGAATATAATCCTAGTCTCTAATATAAGAGAATTGAATCAATTATTCAAGATTAAAAAACTTCAAGTGGCCCTTCAAAAAACAATAAGTGGAATTCGCATTATTACATATTGTCTTTCGTTTCCATGTATCGTTTTTCCAACTTGAAATCTTACTACATTTTAAATTTAGAGGCAATTGTAAGTCTAAATCATTTTAAAATATAGAAGAAAAACATAATGGTGATATGTTGTTTTGCTGTTCTCAAATGAACAAGTCGGCAATGGGGAGAAGATGAGCAAGTATTTTCAGATAATTTGCTAAGAATAGCTCCACAAAATTGGTTTTTTTTTTTTTTATTTTTTTTTTTAACTAGTTAGCTAGGGTGTCTTTTTTCAAAACTATAACTTGAATTATTAAACTGAAGAAAATATGGAAATTTATAATCTAAAATGAAAAACCTAATGCGATAAAGATAAGTAGTTTCATTGTTATTGGAAGAAGGAAGAACGTTAACAAAATTCTCTGAGACGTTATTTACATGGTGATGCGATGATCAAACTTAAAGGAGATGAAAAGGAAGAGTAAAAAGACAAAGAAGGGTTCACATAGATGAACAAGAATCTTATAACTCTACACCGTATATGAACATGAGGCAATTTACTAGAAGATCGAGCTCTGGCATGGTGGTGTTCGAGTCACCATCACTTTCTTGAGGTGCAAATTTTATTCCCACCAACGAAAATCCCACCTTTAACATTCGGACAACATTGGTAGCATGTGTTACTGAAAGAAGAGTCATAAAACGAGGCACAATCTACCTTAACAGTTTAATAAATTAAATAATTTTTTTTTAAAAAAAGACAACTGAGCATAAAAAAAAAAGAAGACAACTACTACTTTTTTCCCATCTTTTTTCTTATGTAAAGATAATTAAATCAATCAATCAATCAATATATATACTAAAAGATAAGCAATTAAAACAACATCTTGCCACGTGTCGATCTCTCATTAAAAAAAATTCCGCCCTTTTCCCTTGAACCTAAAAAATTATTTTTTTATATTCTATCTTAAAGTATTTTCTATTAAATAATACTTATATCTTAATTGTAATTAAGTTTTGATCATATTCATTTACTACATATTCTTATAATCATAATTTATTTTCCATTATACATTTATTGCCTATACATATTCTCATAATAGAAAATTGACATGAAATAAATATCTTTATTGGTTTATTAATTTGAAATGCATTACTCGACTTTTTATATAATTTGAAGGATCTACATATTAACTTATTAATTTTTCTTAGGATTTTAATTTAATTAGAAAATCATAAAAAAAAATGTACATTTTAGTTATATTTTCCCCTAACAATTGTGATAAAAAAGTTTTAGCTTAAAGTAATTATTTTGTATGTTTCAATTTTGAGTGTATTATAATTTTTTTATTTGTATGTAAGAATATAATTTTCTTAGAAAATACACGAGAAAAGATCGTATGCTAAATTTATAAAATTGAATTTATATTATTACTAAATGTGTATTTAGAACAATTGAATGACATAATTAATTTATATATAAAAGATGTTAAAAGTGAAGCATTTAGAAGAAAAACTACAACCTAAAATTATTGTTTATTATTTCTCAAGCTTTGAATTTTTCATGTTTAATATTAGATCTATTTCATTGGAAAAAAAAACACTCATAATGTATATAAAATTAATTTTATTATTGTATATCAAACTTATCCTTTAAAAATTAATGACTATCGTTTGATGACTATCATTGCAGGTTAAAGTTTTCTAAAATTGTTTAAAATTACCACAAATTTTTTTCATGTTACCTTAAATTTGACCATTTTATATTAAATTATTTAATGTACCACCTTACACAATATTTTTTTATTGTGGCTTTCATTGACTTTTTGCACAATTTTTTTTTATTCTTATCCATATATTACAGTAATTTGAAGAAAAAAATTTAATAATATTTTATTTCTTATTTCATTGATCTTGATTTTTTAAATTATATATATTAAGCATGACTATTAATGAATTGAATTTCAATCAAAATATTACTAATAATTATCATTTATCTTTTAGAATTTTATTACAATCATCGTTTTGTACGAATTGTATATTATATCATTGCACGAGCACTTGTATTATATCATAACCATGAATACCAAAAGTCTTAGAAGTTTATATGTAATTGAAAATATGAGTTACCAAGTTAATTAGAAGTTTATATGTGATTGAAAAATACTAGTGTAAGACATAGTAGACAGTTGATAAGAATTTTTTTAATTTCCACTTTTTTATGAAAATATGTAATATTATTATTTAAAACATTCTATATTATATGATCACGGGTATAAAAGAATTTTTATTGAATTTAATGAAATATATACATATTATATGAAGTTTTATTTAATATTTAAAAATTTTGTCAAAAAATTTGAACGTGGCTTTTTTCTCATATTTTGCTATGATTGAAAACACTTAAATGAACCCACACTTACTTTCTTGTGTGTGCGGATGTATTGATAAAGTAAGATTTTAATTTCAAACTATATTATTGAAAATATCGTACTGTTTAAGATTTAAACCATGTATTTTTTTTTATAAAAAATGAAATATTTCACATAATTAATGAATTATGCAAATCTTTACATTATTATTTACAAAGTTAATATTAATATTTCTAAGCCGTGCACTGTACGGGTGTTATGCTAGATGATAATAATAATAATAATAATAATAATAATAATAATAATAATAATAATAATAATAATAATAATAATAATAATAATAATAATAATATACTAAAACTGAACATGCTGATATCACCTACTGCCATACGTCATATTCTCATTAAAAAAATTTCCTTCAAAAAAAATAATGTCATCATTAATTACTCCTCTCAATTAAGCTTCAAAATCAAATAATAAATGTTTCCTATGAATTGTACTGTAACTGCATTTTTTTTCCCACAAAAATAATTTTTAAAAATATTAAAAGGAAAAGTGTCGTACTTAATTTCAAATTACAATATTTTTTTGGTAATTTACAGTTATTCGGAGTTTTACATTAATTATATTGCAAACATATGTTTTTTTGGAATGCCTATATTTTGAAAATTGACTCTTTAATTTTTTTGTAAATTGCAATAATGTTTCCTTTAAAAACTATTAAAAATACTATATAAATAGTTCAACGCACAAGGTTCATTCTATTTGTTTATTTTGTGGATTAAACTGCATTAATAGAAAATAAAATAGTGAAACTTAGAATCCAAATCTTTTGATTTCTTAAGGGTATACAATTCATATAATATCAATTCAATTCGGTACTTTGCAATATTTTTGTTATTATTGTATCAATATTGAAAAAAAATTAAAATTATTCTAACATAAAACTCATGGCCTCTTGGGGTATATGATATTTTTTTGTTAGAATTAAAAAATGTTAAAATATAATTTCAATTTTTTATTTTAACAAAAAAATATTACATAAAATATTAGAATAATGAATAGTTAACATTGAATTACGATACATTATTTAAATAATAATAAAAATTTACTAATATAAATTAAATTTACTAATTACTTTGTTAAAACCGTGCATCGTACATGTGCTAATCTAGTAAATTTAATAAATAAAGTCTAATAAGCAGCATTTAAATAAAGTTTTATTCTTAAACAAAATAAGGCCAGAGGCCCGTTTGGTTGGATTAGGGAAATACAAAGTTCTAGGAAATAGCCAAATGCCTTTGTGTTTGGTTCGCATGAAATAACGCAGATACAGGAAATTGAAATTCCAAGGGAAATAGAATTTCCTATGAAGTGTAGGAAATTAATCATGTAACGACCCGGAATTTTGGGCCAGAAAATTTCGCGGTTATTAATTATATTTATTTAATTCTAGTCCAAAAAGGCCCATTATATTTTGGACTGTTTAATTTGTATTTCCTATTCTTATTTCCAAATTGGGCCAAAGACCCAATTTTTCTTTCTTTTTCTACTTGGCCGGCTCCCCTCTTTTTATTTGGGCCAAGTATTGTTTTTATTTATTTAAATTGGTTAATTAATTATTTGATTTAATTAAATTAGTTTTTAAAGCCCTAAACTAATTCAACCTAGCCTAGTCATACCTAGCTAAGTCCACTCCACCTCCCTATTCTTTCTCCTTCTTCACGGCAGCTTCATTAGTAGCATTAGGGTTTGTTTTTTTTTATTTCTTTTCCTTCCTCTCTTCTATAAATAGGACCATTATCATTTAGTTAGTCCTATTTTTGCAATTGTTCCTAAACCCTAAAATACATTTTCTCTCTTCCCCTTCTTCCTCTTCTCAAAAACAGTGAGCCATCATTTTCCCTTGGAATTTTAATAGCGAATCCAGGTAACTTCGCTTTCTCCTTTAATCTATGGGTAGAAAAACACATAGTTAATTAGGAATTGAAGCATGAAAATTGTAGGAAGTTTAATATTGTTTTCATATGAACATGTCGAGCATGAAGCATGAATTTCTTGATTGATTTTTATGTATTTTCTTGATTTTATGTATGATCTTGCATGAATTTATTTACCAATCAAATCTTGTTATTTCTTGATGAATTTTTCATGGTATCTTTTTTACTGTTTGATTATTAACCATGATTTATTTCGTGGAAAAATTCGTCCGTTTATTATTTATAAAAATTTAATCTTTCAAACCGGTAAAACTGTCCAGAATAGGTTTACGAATTTATTAGTGTACTTAATCAATTCGGAATGCTACGAAATTTTATATGGAAGTCAGTGATAATGTTTTACAGCTTTTGTTAAATTTTCGTAATTTTTAAAGATCGTTTGATATGGCATAAAATTCTGAAACCGAATTCAGCCTAATCTGACTGGTTAGTTATAAAATCACTTAAAAATAGTAAAAGATGTTATTTTTAGACGAAATTTATGCACGTAAATCCTTGAACCCATATTTAGCTCCCATAAAAATTTCCAGATTTTTAGAGATCTTTAGATGGTCGTTTTTAATTTAATTCTTTAAAAATCAGATTGTATAAAATAGGGCAATTGAATTATTAAAATATGCTATTATTAATTATTGAATTTTCGAGTGACCTAAGTATTAAAAGGGAACTAAAAATATGATTTTTATGATGAATCTTGATAGTATTGAATTATATTGATAAATCTTGAATTAAAAATTAAATCTTGTTATTATCTTCTAATTGTCGAGTGTATAGAAATTAAAAGAAGAGTTAAAAATATTATTTTTATGTTAATCTTGATGAATGTTGTTGAAAAATATGATTTTTATCTTATTTTGGTAATTTTTGTAATTATATTGATTAATTAAATTAATTCAAGAAAATAGTTAATTATTGTTGTTATTTTAATGTTGCCGTGTGGGATATATGAAATAGTCAGATTTTAGTTAATTTTGGATTATTGTTAATTCAGGGAATAATTAATAATAAAAGTTACGGACAAAATAATTATTAGGGATAAGTTGTAAAGTGAAGGGATAAAAAGATATTATTGGTATTATTATTAAGAGGACCGAAATAATATTAGTACTATTAATATAAATATTTTTGGATAAAGTTACAAATTGGTATATGACGTAATATTAAGGTTAGTATCCGAAAGGATAGGATTATACGTATACATATATTTTAAGGATAGTATATTATAAGATTTGAAGTTGCATAAGATACTACTAGGGATAAGAAAGGAAACAGAGTAATAGCTATACATGTTATGTTTCGGTCTCTGGCTAGGAAAGACTTGGTATTTAAGGTGGCCAATATACGTGCCGCACCTCTCTTTCCTGGGACTCCGAACATTTCATTTCCTATTACGGTCACCTAGTATTATCCTAATATATGAGATGATTGAATTAATTGAAGATATAAGATACAATATGGACACCCACCTGTATGATACACGAGTCATTAGTGGGTTAAGTCAGAACCACTACCCTATGGGACGAACACATGAGTTCCCCCGAGTAGTTTGACCTTAGAACATGTAGTCGTCTGGTAACCGTATCTGCGAGTCGCTACCAGGAAGTTATGGCCATAGCTTAGACTTAGCGGTGAAACACGGGATCCGCTATGGGATTGGGTACACGAGCTCCTCCCGGCATGTTCTAGGGAGTTATGGTGAAACACGAGATCCATAACGAGTTATTAGTGACCGGTCCAACAAAGATATTATATTAGGATCATACGATTTGATGAGATGAAATCATAAGATGAAGATAAGATGATTTCTAAGAATTGATGATAAGATAGATTATGATCTAATATGATAAGAAAGACATGATATGATATGATTAAGATAAGATTTATGATGAAGGGAATGTGATGAAATTATGATTAAGATTTGTTAATGATATAATTTAAGAAGGGTTAAGTATAAGTTAATGATTGGGATAATTTAAGATGTATAGTATAAAGTATAAGTTTAGCATATTGTAAGTCTTCCGCTGTGTATTTCTGTATTTATGAGCATGTACGTGTATGTATAATTATACGGATGTGGAATGTATTTGGTATGTATTCTAACCGTATTTGCAGGGTTGAATGTACGTATTTTTATACGTAATTATACGTATTCTAACTGTATTTCTGCAGGGGTATTTATACGTATTTTATACATATCTGTATACGTATTTTATACGTACCTTTATACGTATTATTATACGTACGTTTATATGGAATTTGTGTATCTTTGTGTAAAGCATGTATTAAATCTTTTACAGTTTTTATGGTATTTTCTATGATATTATGTGTTTGGTGGTCCCTCGATTAAATGGGACAGCCTAGTTACTCGCCACTGACGGTGGACCCCCCCCTCAGTTTCAGGTGATGTTGCAGCAGATTAGAGCGGGCTTCGCCGGATGGGCTTGAGTGTTCTAGCATTTATTTTAAGTATTCTAGTTTAGTCAGGACAATTTGAACATTTATTTAGTTTATCCTATGATCCCAGCATGTTGGGACAGTTTTTCCAAACTTATGATGTAATAACAAATATTGGATTATGGATTCTCAGTAGTTAATTTAATAAAAGATAATTTATTCATTCAATTAAGTTGATTTATTGTTATTTAAGTTAGTAACGATCCGAATGTCGCTTTCCCTTTGTAAATCGACAAGTCGAAAAGTCGGGTCGTTACAGTTGGTATCAGAGCCATAGGTTTGACCCTAAGTTACTTCTTCACAAGTAACTTCGAAAGTTGAGTGCTTTATGAACCCGAGTGAACCTTAGCCTAATATGGAAAACCTAGGTGAGTGAACCATGGGTAGAAGCCAGGGTTAGGCGATTTATCGTTCACGTTTCGCGTTGGCGCCGTTTTGTATGTCGTGTATTTCTTAACGCGATTGTTGTTTCAGGATGTCGATCCCACGACCTTCAAGTTCCTGCCGTCGTCGTCGCAACTTAGAAGACGCAATTCTTACTTTGGCACAGATTAGCGTGCGGGTCCAGAATTCCCAGCCGTCTTCCTTCGTTCGGATTGCTCGTTTATGTCCTCCGACGTTACTATGTGCTTTTGTGTGAACTAACAATAGGAATGTTTAAGTTTGTACGTAAAGAATGACGCCCCAAGGTCTAACCTCAGACTTCGACGCCGGAACCATCAATTAGTAGCCGTGACCGGTGTTATCAGAGTGGCGCAGCGGAGGTGTGGTAAGCCCATAACCCACAGGTCCAGGATCGGATTTCTCGTCATCGGCGTCCTACCAATGATGGCACGACAGACCCCGTGGTGCGCAAGAGCTGGATTTGGGAGATGGAAGAACGGTTCGACGCAATCGGTAGTCCGGAAGATAAACGAGTTCAGATCACTAGCTACTACCTTCGATTGGAAGCAGACGACTAGTTGATAACGGTTCGCCGCAGGGAAGAGCTGTGAAGAGAATGACACGGGAAGAGTTTACCTCCAAGCTACGAGAACGTATCTTTTCCGACGAGCTTAGGTGGCAAAAGCCAGAGGAGTTCCTGACGCTCACTCAGGGGACCATGTCAGTTCAGACAGTTGCCGACAAGTTCGCGAAGCTGTCCAGATTTGTCGCTGCAATATCTCCATCGGAAGCCGAGAAGCTGAAGCGGTATATCAAGATGACGAGTCCTCGCATTAGGGTACACGTTACCGGCAACAGGTTAGCATCGTTCCAGAACGCGTACGAGACCGCCTTAGAGGTTCAAGCATCGTTCGAGGAGGAAAAGGCTACAAAGAAGAAAACCAGGGAAAGCCAACCAGCCGCAGCCGAGAAGAAACCACGAATCGAACCATTTCAGGAGCCGCAATCGCAGGACGGGCAAGCAACCAACGTTCCCGAGATCCCGGTTTGCAGAACGAACGTCATTCCAGAAAGTGGTGCGACGGGTTACGATAGCGTGAGGCGTGTGCAGTCAAGGAAGGCACAAGATTTAGGCGTGACCGAAGAACAAACCTGCAGCAATGGTGAGCCGGGTGCAAGCGAAGAACCGAGTCTTCTACGTGATCAAGAAGAGGCGGACGCGCAGCTGACGTAACTACGTGTACGGTCTCCGTTTACGGCTGATCGTTTATGTTATAGTTGTTCCATTGTTTTCTTACGTGAGCTTCTTTAAGTAAATTTCGAGGACGAAATTTATTTAAGGAGGGGTGATTGTAACGACCCGGAATTTTGGGCCAGAAAATTTCGCGGTTATTAATTATATTTATTTAATTCTAGTCCAAAAAGGCCCATTATATTTTGGACTGTTTAATTTGTATTTCCTATTCTTATTTCCAAATTGGGCCAAAGACCCAATTTTTCTTTCTTTTTCTACTTGGCCGGCTCCCCTCTTTTTATTTGGGCCAAGTATTGTTTTTATTTATTTAAATTGGTTAATTAATTATTTGATTTAATTAAATTAGTTTTTAAAGCCCTAAACTAATTCAACCTAGCCTAGTCATACCTAGCTAAGTCCACTCCACCTCCCTATTCTTTCTCCTTCTTCACGGCAGCTTCATTAGTAGCATTAGGGTTTGTTTTTTTTTATTTCTTTTCCTTCCTCTCTTCTATAAATAGGACCATTATCATTTAGTTAGTCCTATTTTTGCAATTGTTCCTAAACCCTAAAATACATTTTCTCTCTTCCCCTTCTTCCTCTTCTCAAAAACAGTGAGCCATCATTTTCCCTTGGAATTTTAATAGCGAATCCAGGTAACTTCGCTTTCTCCTTTAATCTATGGGTAGAAAAACACATAGTTAATTAGGAATTGAAGCATGAAAATTGTAGGAAGTTTAATATTGTTTTCATATGAACATGTCGAGCATGAAGCATGAATTTCTTGATTGATTTTTATGTATTTTCTTGATTTTATGTATGATCTTGCATGAATTTATTTACCAATCAAATCTTGTTATTTCTTGATGAATTTTTCATGGTATCTTGTTTACTGTTTGATTATTAACCATGATTTATTTCGTGGAAAAATTCGTCCGTTTATTATTTATAAAAATTTAATCTTTCAAACCGGTAAAACTGTCCAGAATAGGTTTACGAATTTATTAGTGTACTTAATCAATTCGGAATGCTACGAAATTTTATATGGAAGTCAGTGATAATGTTTTACAGCTTTTGTTAAATTTTCGTAATTTTTAAAGATCGTTTGATATGGCATAAAATTCTGAAACCGAATTCAGCCTAATCTGACTGGTTAGTTATAAAATCACTTAAAAATAGTAAAAGATGTTATTTTTAGACGAAATTTATGCACGTAAATCCTTGAACCCATATTTAGCTCCCATAAAAATTTCCAGATTTTTAGAGATCTTTAGATGGTCGTTTTTAATTTAATTCTTTAAAAATCAGATTGTATAAAATAGGGCAATTGAATTATTAAAATATGCTATTATTAATTATTGAATTTTCGAGTGACCTAAGTATTAAAAGGGAACTAAAAATATGATTTTTATGATGAATCTTGATAGTATTGAATTATATTGATAAATCTTGAATTAAAAATTAAATCTTGTTATTATCTTCTAATTGTCGAGTGTATAGAAATTAAAAGAAGAGTTAAAAATATTATTTTTATGTTAATCTTGATGAATGTTGTTGAAAAATATGATTTTTATCTTATTTTGGTAATTTTTGTAATTATATTGATTAATTAAATTAATTCAAGAAAATAGTTAATTATTGTTGTTATTTTAATGTTGCCGTGTGGGATATATGAAATAGTCAGATTTTAGTTAATTTTGGATTATTGTTAATTCAGGGAATAATTAATAATAAAAGTTACGGACAAAATAATTATTAGGGATAAGTTGTAAAGTGAAGGGATAAAAAGATATTATTGGTATTATTATTAAGAGGACCGAAATAATATTAGTACTATTAATATAAATATTTTTGGATAAAGTTACAAATTGGTATATGACGTAATATTAAGGTTAGTATCCGAAAGGATAGGATTATACGTATACATATATTTTAAGGATAGTATATTATAAGATTTGAAGTTGCATAAGATACTACTAGGGATAAGAAAGGAAACAGAGTAATAGCTATACATGTTATGTTTCGGTCTCTGGCTAGGAAAGACTTGGTATTTAAGGTGGCCAATATACGTGCCGCACCTCTCTTTCCTGGGACTCCGAACATTTCATTTCCTATTACGGTCACCTAGTATTATCCTAATATATGAGATGATTGAATTAATTGAAGATATAAGATACAATATGGACACCCACCTGTATGATACACGAGTCATTAGTGGGTTAAGTCAGAACCACTACCCTATGGGACGAACACATGAGTTCCCCCGAGTAGTTTGACCTTAGAACATGTAGTCGTCTGGTAACCGTATCTGCGAGTCGCTACCAGGAAGTTATGGCCATAGCTTAGACTTAGCGGTGAAACACGGGATCCGCTATGGGATTGGGTACACGAGCTCCTCCCGGCATGTTCTAGGGAGTTATGGTGAAACACGAGATCCATAACGAGTTATTAGTGACCGGTCCAACAAAGATATTATATTAGGATCATACGATTTGATGAGATGAAATCATAAGATGAAGATAAGATGATTTCTAAGAATTGATGATAAGATAGATTATGATCTAATATGATAAGAAAGACATGATATGATATGATTAAGATAAGATTTATGATGAAGGGAATGTGATGAAATTATGATTAAGATTTGTTAATGATATAATTTAAGAAGGGTTAAGTATAAGTTAATGATTGGGATAATTTAAGATGTATAGTATAAAGTATAAGTTTAGCATATTGTAAGTCTTCCGCTGTGTATTTCTGTATTTATGAGCATGTACGTGTATGTATAATTATACGGATGTGGAATGTATTTGGTATGTATTCTAACCGTATTTGCAGGGTTGAATGTACGTATTTTTATACGTAATTATACGTATTCTAACTGTATTTCTGCAGGGGTATTTATACGTATTTTATACATATCTGTATACGTATTTTATACGTACCTTTATACGTATTATTATACGTACGTTTATATGGAATTTGTGTATCTTTGTGTAAAGCATGTATTAAATCTTTTACAGTTTTTATGGTATTTTCTATGATATTATGTGTTTGGTGGTCCCTCGATTAAATGGGACAGCCTAGTTACTCGCCACTGACGGTGGACCCCCCCCTCAGTTTCAGGTGATGTTGCAGCAGATTAGAGCGGGCTTCGCCGGATGGGCTTGAGTGTTCTAGCATTTATTTTAAGTATTCTAGTTTAGTCAGGACAATTTGAACATTTATTTAGTTTATCCTATGATCCCAGCATGTTGGGACAGTTTTTCCAAACTTATGATGTAATAACAAATATTGGATTATGGATTCTCAGTAGTTAATTTAATAAAAGATAATTTATTCATTCAATTAAGTTGATTTATTGTTATTTAAGTTAGTAACGATCCGAATGTCGCTTTCCCTTTGTAAATCGACAAGTCGAAAAGTCGGGTCGTTACAAATCACCTACCCTCTTTAGTGAATGGAAATTCCTGTGTCAATTTCAATTTCCTATGATCAACCAAACACATATAGCAATTTCTTAGGAAATTGATAAGACAATTTATTTCCCATGAAATAAGATTTTCCGTGAAAATTAACTTCCCATGCTCAACCAAACAAGCTGCAAGTATAAATTGTGATAAGTCTGGATAAGTTTTGGTTACAAATATATGTAAGTTGACATGACATAAGTTAATAAATATATGTAGACAATAATGAGGATCAAATTTTAGTACAATGTCATATAAATTTCTCTCGCATTTTAAACTTTAAAGAGTGCAAGGTTTGATCATTACCAATGAGGCAACGACAAATTTTTGTCCTGCAATCCACCAAGTAATATTAGCGTAATATTTCGAGAGATGCAATGATACACTTACAAATATTGTATGTAATCCAGAAATACAATGACTAATGAAATTTTAGAAAAAAAAAAAAAGAAATAAGGAGGGAGAAAAATAGAGGGGGTTTTATGACCCACATAATTACCAATAAAAAGTTATTGTATGTGAGATTTTATACAATCATTGTATGTGTATGTTTATCCTAATATTTTAGTGCGAATGTTGTTATTGAATAAAAATAAAATGAAATATGTTGTTGGAATGTGATAACAATTAATGAGGAGTACCAACTTTCTAAACAACTTTGACTAAATAAGCTCCAAGTGTAACAAAAAAGTCCATGGATTTTAGCTTTCTACTTCTTCGTTTAATGGACAGTGAACTCAATCAATTTACCAACCTTTTAAATTTATTTATCCACCATGCATGTGGGCCACACCACCCCCCCCCCCCCCCCCCCACCCCCACCACCACCCTCAAAATTAGCTTAGTTTTTCCACGCCAAAATGCAATCAAATCAAACATTGTCTCCCCAAATGGCAAGTGCTCTTTATTAACCCATGATTAATTTCATCCAAGCAACTTTCTTCTTTCCTTATATATTAACCCACCATACCTAGCTTAGCTAGCTAACTTGTCCTATTTTCTACATTTTCCTCACATTTTTATACTATCAATTTGTCAACTACTTGTACTAATAAACTTTTTTTCCAAACCTAACAAAAAAACACGCTTATCTATTTATTCTAATCTTTTATGTATGATTTTTTAACCGGCAGGGTATATGAGACTCATGCACAAAACTTCTATCATTACCTGGTCTTTACTACTAGGTCATGCTTCAACCTCATTTTAATCTATAATAATGTACACTTTAGATGTGATATGTATCCCTTTTATTTGATTTTCAACAATTTAGTGGTTTCTTACTCAGTCATAACACACAGACTCACACATGAGCACATATATTATTTACTAGCCATATATGCACGAGATGCGTGCGTTAATTTATAAATTTTTATAAATAAAATGTTATCATGTTTATATTGTAATTTTGTTTTTGTGATTGAATAGCGAACAAAGCTTGGTTGGTGTTAATTAATGTATCAATATTATATTAATATGATTGAATATTTTATACATTACGTCACAACTAATACATAATTGTATTGTTTATTTTTTTACAGATAAAATTAAATATTTTTAATTGATTATATATGAGTCGAAAAAAAAAACCACTTTCACTTATTATCTATTGAATTCAATTAAAAATGTTATTAATTGCCATGATAAATTTTAAATCAACTCTTTGATATGAAATTAAACTTTCCTTCTTTTTATTGATTGGTATCAATTATTTTTTTTTTCAATTCAATTTTGAGTGAAATATTTAATGCATATACTAATGTACCATTTTGACCTTGTTTAGTATGAGAAACAGGAAAAAAAAATCAAATTAAATTATATTCATTAAGGGTATTTAAGTCATTTAGAGGGGGGACACCATTGCTCCCCCTTCACTTATATAATAGAGATTTATGGAAAAAAAAAATACTTTGTAAATCTAAATCATTTTTTTTATTGAAATAAATTTTCATACTTGATCTAAATTCTTAAATATTCAAAATTCTTCTTTATCTTCAAGAGGAAGAATTAACAACAATTAATTAGAGTTTGTTCGTTATCTTTCTCTATTTATTTTACCACCTTGAATTGAATAAATCCAATTTTTTTTTTATGATTATTATTTTTCCATTCACGTTCAAACAATTCAAGTGACTCAACTGCCCCTCACCCATGTACTCTCTCCTCTCTTAAATGCTCTCTCTTATATATATTAGTTATATATTCATATCATTACACCTCTTTCACTCTCATATATGATATATATATATATCATCTTCATCCCACCTACAAAATAAATAAAAAAAAAACACCCCAAGAAATTAAAATCACTAAAAACACCATGATGAACATCAAAGCAACTTTCCTTCTCACCCTCCTCACCACCACAGCCCTCTTTTCCTTAACCGGGGCAACCCGGCCCGACCCAGCTACCAAGCCTGAGGGTGGTGAGGACTTCTTCGGGCCGGATATCGGGTCTGACATGCCCGGGTTTGTGGACCCGGGTTATGTTGGAGGCGGGTACGGATACGGATCCGGGTCCCCAAGTGGGGGCCACGGAGGGAGTGGGACCATAAGGCCAAGTGTGGTGTGCAAAGAAAAGGGGCCATGTCATATGAAGAAGCTAAGGTGTCCAGCTAAGTGTTTTTACTCATTTAGTAGGTCAGGCAAAGGGTATGGTGGTGGTGGTGGTGGTGGTGGTTGCACAATGGATTGCCAAAAGAAATGTATTGCTTATTGTTAAATTACATATACTATATGCTATATATATATATATATGATGTGTGATCTAGTAAGTAATTATATGGTTAGCTATAGTTCCTATTATGTTACTTTTTATAAGTAAATATAGTAGGGATTTATGCTATATATGTAATGTAATGTGGTTTTATTTTATTACTAGTATATGTTAGTGTGTGTGTGGTTTATTTTTGAGGTTAGCTTTATGATAAATGGCCCTATATATCTTTAAATTTGGCCATTATTATACATACATGTGCTCTTGCTTTTATTAGTGGTGGCTTGTATAAACTAACAATATATATATGGTATTGTTGGATTTAATAAAGGGAGGCTCATCCTTTTGCTTTTGCTTTTCTTTCTTGTTTCACCTTTTATTTGGTTGGGGTTGGGGTGGTGGTGGTGGTGGTGGTGGTGGTGGTGGTGGTGGTGGTGGTGGTGGTGGTGGTGGTGGTGGTGGTGGTGGTGGTGGTGGTGGTGGGTGGGGGTTATTATACTTATAAATTTAGTTTTGTGAATGGTTAATTTTAGAGGTTTAACTAATATTTATCCTCATAAAGTAAGGGTTTGGTTTTCTTTTTGGAAAATTTTAAATGATTTTTGCAATGTTTCTTTTACTACCTCTTTTTAAATGTACAATTCAAGTATGGCTTTATTCATTAGAATTTAATTTCTGAAATTTTAGTTCAGTTAAATTTATCTCCTAATGAATCTAGGATTTAGTTTAATTTAGTTTAGATAATACAAATTAAATCCAGATATGTGTTGTTCAATTTAGAATAATTCAATTCCAACCAAAAAGAACAGGGTCAGTCATATGCTTGTAATAAGCTAGGAAGAAGTAAAGATTTGGCTCTAGATCTATCGTGCTAGGTCTTGTATGCTTTGTAGCTATCTAGATCCGGTTCCGGCTCGATCCACTAACAATTGATAGAGTATATAACATATTTCTGGGTCTCAACTATCAGCTTAAGTTAACTTTAATGCATTGTTGTGTTAGTTCACTTGTGAGCCAATGCAGTGCCGTGATGGGTGGTACTGTGTTTATTTTCATACTAGCCATGTCATGCTTTTAGCCGGACCGTTACAGTGTCATCATTGGTCTAAAAGAGTAATTTATGAGATTAAATAAATGAACTTACATTGTTGCATGAATTTATGTATGTGGAAAGAGACAATTCGACATATATAAATTTGAAATGAAGAAAATAATTATCAACTGTAGTACTACCTCCGTTTTAAAATATGTGCAACAAACATTTTGAAACGCATTTTACGGTTGTGATTAGATGGTGTTAATGAAGTTATTAGATAGAAAAACATAAACGAGAGTATGACCCATGAATTAACGAGAAATGATAAACGAGAGTATGACCCATGAAAAACATAAACACCAACAAGAGTAGAGCTATATCTTTTTGGTGTTAAAATTATATCAGCTAATTTGTCTATTTCCATCCTCTAATTTTAACCTTAAAATACGTGTAAAAATGTTTGTTGCACATATTTTAAAACGGGTGTAGTAGATGAGTGGATGTCATGAATTCACGATATTGTCGGAGGAAAGAAACACACATGTATTAAATGGTTGGATTTATAAAGTTGGGTTTAGCAAATGAGTATGACCCATGAATTAACGAGAAATGATAAATCTATAACCATATGAGAACATAATAGCTAATAGTTAAGGCCCAGAAATATGTTATATACTCTGCTATCAGTAAATATAGACTCATCTTTCTTTTTTTTTTTTTAGTTAAAGGGGAAGCTATGGTATCCCCGAAAAATGTTTATATACTACTCAATAATTCTAGAAACTCAAACTACACCACTACTATTTTTTTTTACTGTTGTTCTCATTAAATGAAGTATAATATTCTATTTTTCTTTTAATAATCTTCTAGATTGGATGATATATATATATATATATATATATATATATATATATATTGTAGAAAAGGTAAACAATTGAAAAAATCAGGATCTCTTCCTCTCGAAGAGATATCCTGATTTATCTAAAGCTAAGAAATAAGAGAACTTAGCATCCAAGAAGGGATCGATATCGATGTGCGTAGGGGTCCAATGCCCGAGGGACGCAATATAATCTGCAGTGTGGAGTGATACAAATTAATTTTTTAGAAATAATAAGTTGACATCAAAACAAAAATCAAAACAAAAACTCTGTAACTAAGTTGACATCCATTTTACAATGGAAAAAAAATGTTGTACTTATAAATAGTATTTAAAAAAACTTTAGTTAGAACTTAGAAGTATAAATAATAAAATTGTCTCTTATAATCACATCCCCCGATTTAATTTAATTTAATCCATGTTATGTGTGTGGTAACAATTTTGGCAAAGCCTTTCACAATAAATAAAAAAAATAAAATTAAAAAAAAAACCACAAATAAATTGAAGGTTTGCATAGAATTCACATCTATTTGGAATTAGTAATAAATTAGGAAAAAACAAACAAATTTGTTTTTTTTTACTGGAACAATTATGTTTATTAATGTATTTTAATTTTTAAAATAATATATAATCTTAGTTTTTTTAAATAAAATTTCATACATGAAAATAGGGAATTGAAAACATGTTTCAGTTTGTTTAAAGACTTATGAATTAAAATTATTTACATACCATAACTTTTATAAATTAAGATTCAAATCTTGGAAGATTTAAAGATATATGAAAAAATAGCTTGATATTTAATAATTATTGCAGTTAACACTTAGTGCCTTAGCATACAACTAAATTAGTAACACAATTGCACAAATGCAAGATTAGAAAACATATATACAATATAATTGAAAATAAGCAACAAATAACCTGGGAGGATAATAAGAAGCAGTTATTATTCGTCAAATTTTTACTCTTCTACATAATTATAAACAAAACAAAAAGTTCATCCATTATACTCTTTCTCTTATCAAATTTATACTATAATAAAAAAGTAAAATATTTGTGTAAAAAATTATATCAATATGGATGTCTACTTGTAGAGAATTTAAAAATATAAATTTTGGTGTTTTTATTTTATTTTTTGAATTATTTTTTTATAATATTTTCATTTTAAAAATACATAAACTTTCCTTTTTAGTTAATATTGATGTAGTTTGATATTTAGAAAGATTTAGGGGGTGTTTTAGACTTTTTGAGGGGGCACCATTGCTCCCCATTCACTTATATATTGGATGCTAAATTCTCTTATTTCTTAGAAAATTGAAAAATGTAATAACTTTTAACCCCAAAAGTTGATACAAATTAATTTTTTAACCCCAAAAGCTAAGAAAGGCACCATTGCTCCCCCTTCACTTAAAAGTTATTACACTATATATCCAAATATTATATATATATATATATATATATATATATATATATAACCCTTAAATATGTCTATCTAAACATACTGTTCATTTTGAATAGTAATCGGATCCAAGGGCTCTTATCCCTTTGATGATGTCACAAACAACTATTCCACCCATTTGCTTCATCCAACAGCTGAAATTGAAACCTTAGAATGTATATATACATTGAAAGCCCTAATTGCTTACCATTTCTGTTGTATTTCGTCCAGCCGTTCTTGTGCTTCTCTTTCATCATCTTCAGCGCCTTCATTCTCCACCGTTGCCTTCGCCGCCCTGTTTTGCTTTCCTCTTTTCGACGTCGATGGTGGTGGACGTTTGCGGCGTCGTGTTGGTTCCAAGGCATTACATTTGAGTACCGTGTCCTCCATTAGTAGGGCATAATCGAGGTAAGGCTGTCCATAGTAACCTTCACTCACTTTTTGGGATTTTGAGTTATAGGGTTTTAGGTTTTATGGTGTTTTGTGGGTATGCTCAATTTCGTTCTTAGTGCTTGTTCGATTGTTTCACTGCTCTTAGTACTTAGGGTTTCAAACTTTTTGGGTTCAGATTTCTTTCCCAGTTTTCTTAGTTTTAAGGTTTGCAATTTTCAGTTGGTCTAACAGATCTGCTGTCCCTACAACCGCCTCAACAAACCATTGGTCCGTCCTCCGCCGTGCAAGATATAACAATTGGATAGCCGACAGCCTTTTATGCTGTTGTAAGATGATTTTTTTTTGTATATGTTTTTTTTTTTAATTATATCTCGTTAGGTCGACTCTTGTAGTTTGTTATGTTTTTTCCCAGCTACCTCAGTAGTTAGAGTTTGGAGCTTTTCCCTGTTTGTCTTTGGGATTGATTCATTTTTTAGGGATTATCGGAACTGTAACAAAAGAAATGAGTTCGATGTATTTTTTTCATAGATTATAAAGACTTACCATGGATAATTGTTGAGGAATTATCAGGGATATGTGTTGAGGGGTTGATTTTAGAGGTTAGCAAGAATCACCAGGGATATTGGTTGAGGTATATCGGGGATATGTGTTGTCGCTTTATCAGGGTTATCTGTTGAGGAATTTGTTGGGATTTTTGATGAAGAATTAACAGTGATATTTGTTGAGGATTAAGCATGGATATTTGTGAGGAATTATTAGGGATTGTTCTTAATTTGATTCATATTTTAATGGTGTTATGTTGATTGTTATTTTTTAGGGATTATCATTATTACCAGGGGTATTTGTTGAGGGATTCTCAAGTATATTTGTGATGAATTCTATGGGATTTGCTTCATTAGATGCAAAATTTTAAAGGATTTTTTGTTGATTTAGCTGCCTGTTTTTTTAGCAGGGATATTTGTGATGAATTTTAAGGGATTTACTTAATTAGGTGCACAATTTTGAAGGGTCTTTTGTCGATTGAACTGTCTGTTTTTCCATTTCTTGGTTGGTAATTTCATTCAGCTTGATCGGTGTAGTAACTGATTAGATTCTTAAACGGGGGTGTAGTTGTTTTTTATAATGTAACAAGATTTCTTAACATATGTGAGTTTCCATGTTAGGGTTTTAATTAGTAAGCTTAATAGGATGTTAGAACTTTGAATTGTAAAGTTTAATAGTATTTTTTAAGAAGTTTTGGAGAATGCTCAATTGTAGGCTAAGGCAAGACGGTCATACTGATGTTGTTTAACGACAAATTATTGAGATTTGGCTTGTTCTTGATCGCAGTAGGATGAGTTGATTCCAATTTTTTCCTGATTATTTGCATTTTTTTTATAGGATTTCCCCCATTTAATGCTCCCTTTTAATTATTTCAACAAGTTTTTTCTAGGAAGGTATTTTTTTATCCATCTCAATATTTTCTATTGGATTTTTAATTCTTTTTACTTTATTTGACACTAACTCTTGTTGTCAATACCATGTTCATTAGCTGTAACATAAAGGAGAGGAGATAAATTGGCGGGTGTTCAGTTTACGATTGAATGTTGGTGAGGTCTTTCCTACTAGGCTTGCCTCAGTAAGATCTTTTCAACTCCCCGTTTATTTCTTGGTTTACATGGTTTTCTAGGAATATATATAGGGTTGAGATGCTATTTTGAGGATGTTTACTTTGTTAGGGATATGAGGTTAACGACGTTAGTGCACTGAATGGTTGATGGCGTTTTGCCGCAACCTAATTTGATGGTTCCGGAATTATGTGCCTAATTTGCTTGTCTTTGTGCCTTGATTCTGTTTATTTGTTTAGATTTCTTTTCAATTATTCTTGTTTAATTTTGTTTTGTTTAGTTTGGCTTTGCTCTTTTTATTTCCCTGGTTTTCTAGCTTTGCTTCGCTATGCTTTTCTTCAAATCAATGTTGTAGGGCATTCAATTGGATTTATTCCCTTTTGCTTAATTGAAAGTTTTGCTTTTGAAAATTATAAGACAAAAAAGACAAGGAGATTACTTATATACTTTAGTTTATTGTTTAAAATAGATAATCTTACTGTCAATTGCGTGTGCCATCTCAAGGGTTTAAATCTAACTATGTCCAACATGAATGGAGATGAGTGCCCATTTTGTTAGGTTGACATGGTAAATGATTAGATTCTTAAACGGGGGCGTAGTTGTGGCACGAGATCGTAATCGCATCACTTTAATAATTAACAACCATGTAATCAATCATTTGCTTCTATATTTTAAATACTCTTGCTTATCGCTGTATACAATGGGAATATGTATTGCGGATTTATTAGGTCTGTCTATTGGGGAGTGCTTTGAAATATGGAATTATCTTCCCCGTTTATTTCTTGGTTTACGTGGTTTTCTAGGAATATATATAGGGTTGAGATGCTATTTTGAGGGTGTTTGCTTTGTTAGGGATATGAGGTTCCACGTGTTAGGTCACTAGATGGTTGATGGCGTTTTGCCGTAACCTAACTTGATGGTTTCGGAATTATGTGCCTAATTTGCTTGTCTTTGTGCCTTGATTCTCTTTATTTGTTTAGATTTCTTTCCAATTACTCTTGTTTTATTTTGGTTTGTTTAGTTTGGCTTTGCTCTTTTTATTTCCCTGGTTTTCTAGCTTTGCTTTGCTATGCTTTTCTTCAAATCAATGTTGTAGGGCATTCAATTGGATTTATTCCCTTTTCTTTAATTGAAAGTTTGTCTTTGTGCCTTGATTCTCTTTATTTGTTTAGATTTGTTTTCAATTACTCTTGTTTTATTGGAGTTTGTTTAGTTTGGCTTTGCTCTTTTTATTTCTCTGGTTTTCTAGCTTTGCTTTGCTATGCTTTTCTTCAAATCAATGTTGTAGGGCATTCAATTGGATTTATTCTCTTTTCTTTAATTGACAGTTTTGCTTTTGAAAATTATAAGACAAAGAAAACAAGGAGATTAGTTATATACTTTAGTTTATTGTTTAAAATAGATAATCTTACTGTCAATTGCGTGTGCCATCTCAAGGGTTTAAATCTAACTATGTCCAACATGAATGGAGATGAGTGCCCATTTTGTTAGGTTGACATGGTAAATGATTAGATTCTTAAACGGGGGCGTAGTTGTGGCACGAGATCGTAATCGCATCACTTTAATAATTAACAACCATGTAATCAATCATTTGCTTCTATATTTTAAATACTCTTGCTTATCGCTGTATACAATGGGAATATGTATTGCGGATTTATTAGGTCTGTCTATTGGGGAGTGCTTTGAAATATGGAATTATCTTCCCCGTTTATTTCTTGGTTTACGTGGTTTTCTAGGAATATATATAGGGTTGAGATGCTATTTTGAGGGTGTTTGCTTTGTTAGGGATATGAGGTTCCACGTGTTAGGTCACTAGATGGTTGATGGCGTTTTGCCGTAACCTAACTTGATGGTTTCGGAATTATGTGCCTAATTTGCTTGTCTTTGTGCCTTGATTCTCTTTATTTGTTTAGATTTCTTTTTAATTAATTTTGTTTTATTTTGTTTTGTTTTGTTTGCCTTTGCTCTTTTTATTTCCCTGGTTTTCTAGCTTTGCTTTGCTATGCTTTTCTTCAAATCAATGTTGTAGGGAATTCAATTGGATTCCTTCCCTTTTGTTCAATTGAAAGTTTTGCTTTTGAAAATTATAAGACAAAGAAGACTAGGATATTAGTGATATACTTTAGTTTATTGCTTAAAATAGATAATCTTACTGTCACTTGCGTGGGCCGTCTTAAGGGTCTAAATCTAACTATGTCCAACATGAATGGGGATGGGTGCCCATTTTGCTTGGTTGACATGTTAAATGATTAGATTCTTAAATGGGGATGTAGTTGTGGCATGAGATCGTAATCGCATCACTTTAATAGTTAACAACCATGTAACCAATCATTTGCTTCTATATTTTAAATACTCTTGCTTATCATTGTATACAATGGGGCTATGTATTTGGGGAATTATTAGGGCTGTTTGTTGGGGAATGTTATGAAATGTGGAATTATCTTCCCTGTTTATTTCTTGGTTGACATGGTTTTCTAGGAATATATAAAGGGTTGAAATGCTATTTTGAGGATGTTTGCTTTGTTAGGGATATGAGGTTTCCGGCGTTAAGACACTGGATGGTTGATGGCATTTTGTCGCAACCTAATTTGATGGTTTCGGAATTATGTGCCTAATTTGCTTGTCTTTGTGCCTTTATTCTCTTTATTTGTTTAGATTTCTTTTCAATTACTTTTGTTTTATTTTTTTTTGTTTAGTTTGGCTTTGCTCTTTCTATTTCCCTGGTTTTCTTGCTTTGCTTTGCTATGCTTTTCTTCAAATCAATGTTGTAGGGCAATCAATTGGATTTCTTCCCTTTTGCTTAATTAAAAGTTTTGCTTTTGAAAATTATAAGACAAAGAAGGTCATACTGTTGTTGTTTAACGACAAATTATTGAGATTTGGTTTGTTCTTGTTCGCAATAGGATAAGTTGATTCCAATTTTTTCCTGATTATTTGCATTTTTTTATAGGATTTCCCCCATTTAATGCTCCCTTTTAATTATTTCAACAAGTTTTTTCTGGGAAGGTATTTTTTTATCCATCTCAATATTTTCTATTGGATTTTTAATTCTTTTTACTTTATTGACACTAACTCTTGTTGTCAATACCATGTTCATTAGCTGTAAGTCTGTAACATAAAGGAGAGGAGATAAATTGGCGGGTGTTCAGTTTACGATTGAATGTTGGTGAGGTTTTTCCTACTAGGCTTGCCTCAGTAAGATCTTTTCAACTCCCCGTTTATTTCTTGGTTTACATGGTTTTCTAGGAATATATATAGGATTGAGATGCTATTTTGAGGATGTTTACTTTGTTAGGGATATGCGGTTCCCGACGTTAGTGCACTGAATGGTTGATAGCGTTTTGCCGCAACCTAATTTGATGGTTTCGGAATTATGTGCCTAATTTTCTTGTCTTTGTGCCTTGATTCTCTTTATTTGTTTAGATTTCTTTTCAATTATTCTTGTTTAATTTTGTTTTGTTTAGTTTGGCTTTGCTCTTTTTATTTCCCTGGTTTTCTAGCTTTGCTTTGCTATGCTTTTCTTCAAATCAATGTTGTAGGGCATTCAATTGGATTCCTTACCTTTTGTTTAATTGAAAGTTTTGCTTTTGAAAATTATAAGACAAAGAAGACTAGGAGATTAGTTATATACTTTACTTTATTGCTTAAAATAGATAATCTTACTGTCACTTGCGTGGGCCGTCTCAAGGGTCTAAATCTAACTATGTCCAACATGAATGGGGATGGGTGCCCATTTTGCTTGGTTGACATGGTAAATGATTAGATTCTTAAATGGGGGCGTAGTTGTGGCATGAGATCGTAATCACATCACTTTAATAGTTAACAACCATGTAACCAATCATTTGCTTCTATATTTTAAATACTCTTGCTTATCACTATATACAATGGGGATATGTATTTGGGGAATTATTAGGGCTGTCTGTTGGGGAATGCTATGAAATGTGGAATTATCTTCCCCGTTTATTTCTTGGTTTACATGGTTTTCTAGGAATATATATAGGGTTGAGATGCTATTTTGAGGATGTTTGCTTTCTTAGGGATATGAGGTTTCCGGCGTTAAAACACTGGATGGTTGATGGCGTTTTGTCGCAACCTAATTTGATGGTTTCGGAATTATGTGCCTAATTTGCTTGTCTTTGTGCCTTTATTCTCTTTATTTGTTTAGATTTCTTTTCAATTACTTTTGTTTTATTTTGTTTTGTTTAGTTTGGTTTTGCTCTTTCTATTTCCATGGTTTTCTAGCTTTGCTTTGCTATGCTTTTCTTCAAATCAATGTTGTAGGGCATTCAATTGGATTTATTCCCTTTTCTTTAATTGAAAGTTTGTCTTTGTGCCTTGATTCTCTTTATTTGTTTAGATTTCTTTTCAAGTACTCTTGTTTTATTTGAGTTTGTTTAGTTTGGCTTTGCTCTTTTTATTTCCCTGGTTTTCTAGCTTTGCTTTGCTATGCTTTTCTTCAAATCAATGTTGTAGGGCATTCAATTGGATTTATTCCCTTTTCTTTAATTGAAAGTTTTGCTTTTAAAAATTATAAGACAAAGAAGACAAGGAGATTAGTTATATACTTTAGTTTATTGTTTAAAATAGAAAATCTTACTGTCACTTGCGTGGGCCGTCTTTAGGGTCTAAATCCAACTATGTCCAACATGAATGGGGATGAGTGCCCATTTTGCTTAGTTGACATGGTAAATGATTAGATTCTTAAACGGGGGCATAGTTGTGGCATGAGATCCTAATCGCATCAATTTAATAATTAACACCCATGTAATCAATCATTTGCTTCTATATTTTAAATACTCTTGTTTATCGCTGTATACAATGGGGATATGTATTGCGGATTTATTAGGTCTGTCTGTTGGGGAGTGCATTGAAATATGGAATTATCTTCCCCGTTTATTTCTTGGTTTACATGGTTTTCTAAGAATATATATAGGGTTGAGATGCTATTTTGAGGGTGTTTGCTTTGTTAGGGATATGAGGTTCCCGGTGTTAGGTCACTGGATGGTTGATGGCGTTTTGCCGCAACCTAATTTGTTGGTTTCGGAATTATGTGCCTAATTTGCTTGTCTTTGTGCCTTGATTCTCTTTATTTGTTTAGATTTCTTTTCAATTACTTTTGTTTTATTTTGTTTTGTTTAGTTTGGCTTTGCTCTTTTTATTTCCCTTGTTTTCTAGCTTTTCTTTGCTATGCTTTTCTTTAAATCAATGTTGTAGGGCATTCAATTGGATTCCTTCCCTTTTGTTTAATTGAAAGTTTTGCTTTTGAAAATTATAAGACAAAGAAGACTAGGAGATTAGTTATATACTTTACTTTATTGCTTAAAATAGATAATCTTACTGTCACTTGCGTGGGCCGTCTCAAGGGTTTAAATCTAACTATGTCGAACATGAATGGGGATGAGTGCCCGTTTTGCTTGGTTGGCATGGTAAATGATTAGATTCTTAAACGGGGGCGTAGTTGTGGTATGAGATCGTAATCGCATCACTTTAATAATTAACAAACATGTTACCAATCATTTGCTTCTATATTTTAAATACTTTTCGGCCATGTTAAAATTATGGTGTTAGTTTACCCGATAGTTTTTATTGTGTTACGTTAATTCATATTACTAAAGGGCCCTTTCTTTAGTACTGTAATGGTGCTACTTTAGAGTTTGACCTTGGTTTGTACGGGTTTTGCATTGATTCTCAATTTGCCTTACTCATTCTTTAAGCTTTATCTTACAACTTAAATGCTTGTGCTTTAGAGTTTTGCCTCTTTGTTTATGTGGGTTTTACATCAAAGTTGCATCTGCCCTTTTTTGTAGTAGTATCACTTGTGCTTGTTCGAATGGAGTTGACGAATGTGTTTGTTGAAGATACTTGACCTTAGGTTGTCTACCGCCTTCGAGCACGGACACTTAGCACCTTTGGCTTCACAATCGTCCTTGCTTTAGCTGCAGGGTACGCTTCCTTAAATTTTGTTTACTATGTACCTTTAATTAGCTTTATTTTATTTCTTACGATTTGTGCCCCCCTACTTTTGATCTAAAATAGCGTAACTGCTAAGTAACAAAAGCACATTAACTGCTAAATCCATACTCCTCTTCGTACTGATAAAGTCACATTAACATTTAATAAACAATATAATACAGGCACGGTATACCTGTCACATCAGCGCCATTATTTTTACTTCTATTGACTTTAACATCAAGATCCTACCGGCAGGATAACCAACCTTGTATTTGTTACGACCACTTTGGAAAAACTACATCCAGATTATTATTTTTTAAAAAAAAACAAAAAAAACCTAAGAGCCTTTCCTCTACCCTTAAAGTACAGTGGCACAGACTATATTTTCCCTTTAGAATATAGTGCCCATAATGGTATCATTATTTACAGGGTTTTCGTTGCTCCATTGTGCCGAACTTTATTTACAATATCATAGGTAGCGTAGTATTTCAGTTAACATCGTTCAAGGAAATAAAAAGTTAATATATAATGGCCATACTGAAAGTGCCTACCAACATCGTCAACATAAGAAGGGTTACGCCAGAACAGCTTAGTTCGATTACGTTACAAAAGGCATGGGTGCTGAGATGCACAAAAACCAATAAATACATTTTTGTCAATTTACTTCTTGTTTCTTTACGTTGTTGGTTGTTTCGTTTGCGTCTTTGTGCAGTGATCACCGTTTTTTGCAATAATCATCTGTTCTACATCTACATTGTAGGTATAGATATATTATTACCATGCTTGTTATACCTTCTTTGTTGAAGGGTATTGCCATATGGTAATAGTTCACTAACTTGCAATTAGTTAATATTATGGGGTTCAAATGATTATTGTATGCGTATTGGTCTGTTGTTGTTTAGAAAGTAACGGAAAAATCATCAACTTGAAGAAATTAGAAGTATCTTGACTTATCTGTTTGTTTTGGTTTCAGTCTAAGCATTACATTGATCGTTTCGCCCCTCCTACCTTTTGATCATAAGTATTGTTTTCTTCTAAGCTCTATCTTCAACATGGTTTAATATGTCGTTTACATAAATCCTTTTGGTCTATCCTAGAAGTACATTAGCACAAATGTCAGTTTTCCTTAGATGGTATAGCATTTCAGTCAACCTTATGCAAGGAAGTGAACATTTAGTATATAGTTACTATAATGCATATGTTTATTAATAGTATAAAATAAGAAGAGATATATCAGAAAAGCTTAAGTTGTTTATGCTACGTAGGACATGGGTGTTGGGATCAACACAAAAATAAACACCTTGTCGGTTTGATTTCCGTTTCTTTAAGTTGGTAGTTGTTCCATTAGCTTCTTTGTGTAGTGATTACCAGTTTTTCCAATATTCATTTGGTCTTGATCTACATTGTGGTATAGAAATGATATCACCAGGCTTGGTATACCTCCTTGTTTGAAGGGTCATGCCATATGGTAATAATATACTAGCCTACAGTTAGTTTATATCATGGAGTCCAAATGACTATTACATGCCTACTGATCTACTGCTCTTTAGAAAGCAAAGGAAAAATTATCAGCTTGAAAAAACTAGAATTATATCGGTTATGTGTTTATTTTTTTTAAAATGGTTAATTACGCACGATTGGTTGCGTTGGCTGTTGCAAAGACCGAAAATCGGAATTCATTTATTGTTTAGCGTGAGAAGTGACCCCATTGTACTGAACTTTATTTATGATTTCATAGATAGCACATTATTTCATCTATTATTATTCAAGGGAATAAACATCTAATGTATAATGACCATAATAAAATAACTACCAACATTGTATAAATAAGAAGCCATCCATTAGAAAGTTAGTAATAAAAAACATCAACTTGCTCTTTAGAAAGTAACGGAAAAAATGTCAACTTGAAGAAATTAAAAGTATCTTGACTTGTGTTTTTTTTGTTTTGCTTTTATTCTAAGCTTTACATTGGTCGTTCTGTGTCCCCACTTTGGAGAAACTACATCCAGATTGAATCCTTTTCTCTGTTTAAAGCATTTTCCACTATCCTAAAAGTACATGAGCACCAACTATATTTTTGTGTTGTTGATTAGTGATGTTTAAACTAACAAAAAAAATAACATATATATTTACGGTTATTTGTTTTTCTTTGTGCTGATGATTAATGATGTTCATTTAATATTCTCTGGGAAAATTGGCATTGAAATACTTCCCAGGGTAAAAAAAATTTGGTGCAGCATACCCTAATTATTTCCGGTGTTATCTATTTATACTATAATTACTTCTTGTTTCTAGGCACATTGTTAGTTACTCCTCCGTACCAGAAGTGCATTTAGCTGGACCAATGGAAGCGGCAGTTGATTTACTCGTAACTGAGCCAGTCCCTTTAGGCATTAGCGAAACAACAGTCCCTTTAGGCATTAGTGAAACACCTGTAAATCAAATCCGCTATTTGTTAGAGATAGAAGGCGTTAACAACATAAACACATTTTGTCCTATTCCAACTAAAATCTTACGCTTAGCAATAAGTGATCCTGCATCATTCCACTATGGGTTGCACGAACTTAAGATGCTGTCACCTGACGGGACCCTTTTGCCCGCCCATATTCCAATTCTAAGCGATTTACAAAGGTTACCTGCTATTGCTGTTGTATTTTTTAAGTGGTACTTATCCCAAATGAAAAACCCTGGTTCATCAGCCGTTGTACCACCTTTTTTAGAAGACTTAATTGACCCTCCGCAACCTTTGCCGAATGAAATAACTTTCTTCACAATAGACTCTGCACCAATTGTCCTTGACATTGAAAGTTATACAAACACCATTCAGGTTATCACTACTATAAGAGAGGAGCATTACTTAAAGTTCATAATGACTAGCCTCTCAAGTCCTTTAGTCGAAAATGCAAATCAGACACGCTTAATCGTTGGACCTATGCTACCACACCCATTCATACACCGTGCACCTATAAAACCTGGCACCACTATTCTTTTGTGGAATGTTCGTGGGTTAGCTTGACTTAACATGACTTCCAAAATTTATCAGCTAACCATAGCACATGACCCTGACCTGCTTGTCCTTTCTGAAACACGTCTTAGTCGGACTAATACACATGAAATAACTGTCGCACTACCGTTTGACAAATGTTGTGTGTTGGATCCGGACGGCCCTTCTGGGGGTATTGTTATATTGTGGAAGGCTGCAACTATTAGCCTACAAAATCTGTTTGCCCAGCAGTACCTGATCAATGGCTCCATCGAGGTACGAATCTATTTACTTATTGTATGACACATGTGTGATGTGGTGCGCTACACTTGATCAATGCATTAACTGCTACTTCTTTATTTTGCTTCGCAGGGCCCGGAAACGTAGATTCAATGTCACACGACTTGGTTGAAATGAATGACGCAATCTCGAGATTTATAACAAAATTAGTTGCATCTATTAATTATGTAAATTACATGTAGTATACCTTCAGGCAATGCCTTGCTAATGTATTTTGCAATCTGTATAAAAGTCGTTTTTTTTATACCTCATGTAGCTGTGGTTTTGCTTTTGTATTTGTAATCTATTTTATTTTACTTAGGATTTTCAGTCGAATTCCCACTTAAACCAAGTTCAACAAGCTCTGGCTGAAGAATGTATTTCCTATTGTGTATTAAGCTCCACTTTTCCTGCCCATACATTTTAATTTTTACACTTGCGACCCTTTGCAGTTGTTATACACTTGCATAACCATGCAGCTATGCTTACCTTTTCATTGCTTCACCTTGTTTGCAAAGTACAAAGTAACATTTCTGGCTGCACAAATGTTGCGGGCTGAAAAAAAAATAAAAAAACAAAGATATCTAGACCATTTGGTTCAGATGTCATTGTTATACATAGATTGTGATTTGAAGGCTATGTTAGTGATTACATTCCTAACTTAGCCTCACCTATAATTTCCAGCGTTAAGATTAGAATACAATTAAATCTAATTCCAGAATCACAGGCCACTTTTACTTTCTACATTGCAACGCTCTATGTGCTTATAGCATAAATACTTTCACATCTCACGCTATTTTCTATTTGTCTTCAAATTTATAATCAACTTTTATTGGGTTTACTTTAACTTATAATTACTTACACTTATAAACTGTAAATTTTCCGTATACTTTTTAAAGTTTCTCTGCGTGTACTGTAAACCTTAGTTATCACTTTAAATACATTCGGTTTACAACATTAATTGATCGTAACTTTCTTTGTACCTAGGTTATAGCATTTAACTATAAGAGTGCATTTCCTTTCTTTTTCAATACTCATTGGTAATATATATTTTATGTATATATATATTAACACACACACATTATAGATTATAATTATCCATATATATAAAGAAGGTACATGGGTAGGTGGCACCAAAAGCAATACGAAGGCTCTAATTATATGCAGAAGATCGTCATTATATTGGGTATGGCTTCAAATTAATGAGTTCATTTTTTTAACATCTATTTTACTTCTTCTAATCATTTCAAGCCACTTTTTGCATAAAATATGGAATATTGTTCTATGTACTTTGTTTGTGGCTAAACTAAACACATTCTCCTTATTACCAATTGTCCTTGTCTTGCTTATATATATATTGCATGCATTCACCTCCCCACATTATACTTATACTACATACTTTTATTATTCAAAAAGGTTTATTTTTTGTGGAACTTATTTGTTAATAAAAAAAAAATATTGCTTTTTAAAGATTGCTCTTACTATGCTTCTATGTTTAAAAAAAAATTAGTTTTTTTCCCTTTGATCTATTTGGAAGTAAGATGGTATGACTTTTCCTACACATCTCATAGAGAACGCTTTCCTATAGATGTTTGCTACCGTTCTTTTTAGCAAGCATTTGTATATAATGCTAATGTTAATACCACGGGAATTTAAATTTTTAATAAACTTTTATCTCATAGAGAACGCTTTCCTGTAGATGTTTGCTACCGTTATTTGGGTTTACTTTAACTTATAATCACTTACACTTACAAACTGTAAATTTTCCGCTTACTTTTTAACGCTTCTCCGCGTGTATTGTAAACCTTAATTGTCACTTTAAATACATTCGGTTTACAACATCAATTGATCGTAACTTTCTTTATATCTAGGTTATGGCATTTAACTTTAAACCTTAATTGTCATTTTAAATATTTTAGGTTTCTAACATAAATTTATCGTAACCTTTAGAGTCTCTTTGCGTGTATTGCGATTTTACTCTATTTCTTTTATTTATGTAGTGAATTTGTAATTTCCTTTACGTTAAATCTTACACATATTTTTTTAGCTCTAAGTTATTTGGCACACGTATTTTCGTCACTTTTATTACCATTCTTTATTATTCTATCATCACGTAGCTAGCATTACAACATTAGGAAATTTGTTATGGAATTTAAGTGTTATAGTGCATTTCCTTTCTTTTTCAATACTCATTGGTAATATATATACACACACATTATAGTTCATAATTATTCATATATGTAAAGAAGGTACATGGGTAGGTGGCACCAAAAGCAATATGGAGGCTCTAATTGTATGAAGAAGATCCTCATTATATTGGGTATGGCTTCAAATTAATGAGCCGTTTTTTTTTCATCTATTTTACTTCTTCCAATCATTTCAAGCCACTTTTTGCATAAAATATGGAATGTTGTTCTATGTACTTTGTTTGTGGCTAAACTAAACACATTCTCCTTATTACCAATGGTCTTTGTCTTGCCTATATATATGTTGCATGCATTTACCTCCCCACATTATACCTTCACTACATACTATTATTATTCAAAAAGGTATATTTTTTTTGGAACTTATTTGTTAATAAAAAAAAAAATGTATTGCTTTCTAAAGATTGCTCTTACTATGCTTCTATGTTTTTTTTTAAAAAAATTAGTTTTTTTCCCTCTGATCTATTTGAAAGTAAGATAGTATGCCTTTTCCTAAACATCTCATAGAGAACGCTTTCCTATAGATGTTTGCTACCGTTCTTTTTAGCAAGCATTCGTATATAACACTAATGTTAATCAAACGGGAATTTAAATTTTACTATAACTACCTATAGTTTCATTTGGTTTGTATTTACATTACTGCATAACTTCTAATTTTTTTCCATCGGGTCATTCTGTAGGCAAAATTGTAGGAAACCAAATCACAGGATATTTCAGGTATGTATTGCAATATCTTTACTGTACATGTCATGTGCTGTAGTTTTATTGCTAGCCTTACCTTACACATTTTTACCTGTTATTCCGCATATATATGTTTTTTTTGTACATAATATTAGTGTAGGGAGGGTTGCTATAAAAGAGGGTTGTTATAGTTTGAAATTAAGTTGCACAGTACTAAGGAGATCCAATGGTAATTGTAGTAAATTTCCTTTTAGGTAGATACTCATTCTATTAATTTGTTTGCAATACTAACCATGGCACATGTAGTACCGTCAATCAGCATTTCCTTCATCATGCTATTAAAAGACATATGTACACGTATAGGATTACCAGACCCTTCTTACTCTGTTGACAATGCAAAGACAAATTTAGTTTATGTCATTGTTTGGAAAAAGAATAATCCTCATGCATTTGTTTACTACGGTACAAAAAGGAATACAATCGATGAGGCTTTTGAATCAGCTGCAAAAAGAATGACTCTATTTTTAGTTCGAAAATATAATATCATTGTAGCAGATGTCAACTTCGAAATAAGAAAAGATATACTTCATGGATTGCAACTCTTTAGAATGAAAAGGGATGATTATGCAGCAGTGGACCAAGATATACCATCATTCCGTAAGAAATCTTTTGTAACAATACAAGGTATTGATAGCGGTGAATATACTGTTGAGGTGGATTTCATGCATTTGTTGCACAGTATTATTCACAAAACTAGGGCTGGCATCACTCCAATAGAAGTGATAACTTTAGATGAGTCGCATTACCAAGCGTGGTTTACACTAAAATGTTTTGGTACCGAAGGAGATTCAAAATGTATTATTGGAGATTTAGCCCCTTCTTCTGCAACTGCAAAACAAGCCTTAGCAAAAAAAGTTGTTAGCGACCTTGTTGGCAGGTTTCGTCTGCAGATTAAGGATGTGAATTACTATTTCCTAAATGAAGCTCGATTAGCACTAAAGGTTGAAAGAGAACATTATGTTGCCCTAAAGGAAAGAATTCATGGGCTGACTGAAAATACATATCCACAACATTAGTAATTGAGCAGGACTGTCTCACGCCAAAAGGCCCTGGCAATATGATAGTGATCCCTGATGTTCCTCCATTGCCTCCTAAAAAAGAATGCGTGTTGCCATGGGCCAACTCCCTCGACTTACTATACCTGAAACAATTCTTCCATCTGAGCTCGAGGCTATTTCCAAGGACAAGGAAAATAAGTAGTTGTTATGTTACTTTAGTCCGTGGTTTTGGTCTTGCTACGTATTACCTCTTTGCTTTATCATGTTGTAACTGTCATTATTGGCAAAAAAAAAAAAAACTGTCCTTTTGTGTAGTTAATTGGTGCTCAATCATAGTCATTGAAATTCTGAGTAGCACACATTTTCAAATAAATATGTATTAGAATCTTTCTTGTACTACTTTTCTCTTAAAGGTAATATATGAAAACTTAGAATTACTGTAGTGTAATATCATCATCTATGTAGCTGTATTCCTGTGTTGATTATATATAAAAAAATGCACAAAATATTGTGTGATTTACTTTTGTGAGCACTCATTCTTAGGATATATATGTATTATTATTATAGTGATGATAAATTAGTGAATTGAATACAAATTTACTGCCTTGATATTGTCTAACTACGGGCCCATAAATCTGGAAAAAAAAAAGGTTACATAAATTCATGATTTCTAAGAATTAATTTTCACAACCCATTTTTAAATGGTAATTCTGTTTCTGCACAGAATGGCGGCTAGATTCAAACGGGTATTCCACCAGAGTAGACGAGTTGTAACTAATGGAAGTGAACAGCAGCACTTACATTTTAGCAACCAAAACTTAAATGAAGAGCCATCATCTTCAAATCCATTGTTATCTTCAAATACAAGGAATAGCCTCACTAACTACACTCTAACAGAACCTCACTTTAATCAAGAGGCACCAAATAGTGTTATTCGGCATAATCAACGAGCTCAAAATAGAACTCGTACACCAAGTATGACCATCTATTTGCGCTCTTCGTTTACAGTCTAATTGTGTATAATGGTTTAGTCAATACACACACACTAATGGTTGTAGCTTCCTTTACACTATTCTTATTAGGAGTTCCTGCTGCAACTATTGGAGAATTGATACCTACATCTGGCATTGTGCTACCTCCGCCTACATTATGTAGTTTTTGCAATGCAAAAAAATTTATATTTGAAGCTCCTACGTTCTGTTGCAGCAAAGGTTCGATTCATATTGCTAATAACCATTTTCCACATGATCTCTTTCATTTGTTCACTGCAACCGATGAAGACTCAGTACATTTCCAAACATATAGCCGCCTTTATAATAATCTCTTTGCCTTCAGTTCTCTTGCCGGGCCAATTGATGTAAAAACTTCTAAAGGCATTTATGTTTTCAAATTACATGGGCAGCTCTATCATTTCTTGCCAAATTTGTTACCACACAATGGCCAGCCCAAATTCCTACAATTGTATTTCTATGATGCTCAGTTTGAAGAGAGCAACAAGCGGGATTGCTTCCCTGAACTTCGCTCTACAGTCATTGACAGGTTGATGGTAATCATGAATTCCAATCCCTATGCCACTTTTTTTAAACGCTTAAAGGAATTGCAAGTTAAAAGCCCGCATCTAGACCAGCGTGTATATAACGCTCCAACAGCTGACGAGGTTGCAGCAATTTGGTCTGATTGGTCGGCTGAGGCAGACTGTACCAGTCCCTACATAGTTGTTTCGGGAAAATCCGGCACAGTGCATCGGATCCAACATTACTTTGGGTGCTAGGACCCACTCCAATACCCTCTTATTTTTCCTTTTGGAGAATCTGGATGGCGCCATGGAATTTTGAAAAAAACACAGCGTTTAAATACCACATGTTCAGCTACCAATGATCCACCTGTTCAGCATCCTGCTACAGTCAACGAATTACTAGATGTCGAGCATTCAGGTACACTTCTAGCTTTGATATACAATTGAACTGCTTAATCAGCAGTATACTGTAATTTTAGTATCTTCTGATTTCGTATTTTAAAAACTAGCTACATTAGCTTTAACACAACAGAATAACTTGTAAATACCAACGTAAGGCGATATTAGTTAAGCTATGTATAGTTTTCCCTCTATACAATTCCATTGAGTTAGTGTTCACACTTTTGTTTCCCACCCTATTAGGGCCAGTTTCATGTTTTGCCTTTTTCCAAAACCGCTTGCAGCTTCTTTTGATCGGAGCAAACAGAATATCTCATGTCGAGAATACTACTCATATCTCCTTCAAATACGTGCTGGGAACCATATTTTAATAACAGGCCGCCTACTACTACAATTTGTGGTGGATATGTATGTAAAGCTGGAAAATATGCGGCTTGATTTTTTCAAGCGCAATCAACCTGAAATCAGAGCAGACCTATACCAGGGTCTATTAGATACTGTTGTGTCTGGTGAATATGCAGGTGCAAATGCAGGCCGGCGAATCATCTTGCCACCATCTATTATCGGAGGACCTAGGGATATGAAACGACGGTATCTAAATGCAATGGCCCTTGTGCAGAAATATGGCAAACCAAATATTTTTGCAACGATGACTTGTAACCCTAGTTGGCCTGAAGTGAAGGCTGAGCTTCGTGAAGGGGAGAAAGCGCATCATAGACCAGACCTTATTGCTCGTATATTCCACAACAAGTTACGAATAGCTAAGAAGGAAATTATGGAAAAAAAAATCTTTGGCGAGGTTGCAGCATTGATTTATGTCGTTAAATTCCAGAAACGTGGCCTTCCACATGCTCACTTTCTCATAATTTTAAGCCCCTCTCATAAGCTGAAGGCACCTGAACAGTTTGATGAATTTTTTTCAGCTGAAATACCTTCTAGAGCACATCCTCATTTACGCTCTTGCGTGTTGAATCATATGATGCATGGCCCTTGCGGTGAAATAAACCCTCATTGTTCTTGCATGAAAGAATATGAAGGTAGAAGTCATGTAAGTCAAGGTACCCTAAACCTTTTGCTCTATTTACTACAAACAAAGACGATGGATATCCTATCTATCGAAGAAGAAATACTGGAGAGACTGTTTTAATTCGTCGCCATGAAATGGATAATCGTTGGGTTATACCTTATAATCCATATCTCTTGGCATATTTTGACTACCATTTTAATGTGGAAGTATGCTCCACAATCCAGGCTGTAAAGTACCTGTACAAGTATGTCTATAAAGGACATGATAGAGTATCATTTAGTATAGGCATGTCAAATCCTCAAGAGCCAATTGATGAGATTGAAAACTATCAATCAGGTCGCTGGCTATCTCCACCAGAAGCAGCGTGGAGAATTTTTGGTTTTGATCTATATGAAATGTACCCTCCTGTGATGCCACTTCAGGTACATGGCGAAAATATGCAGTCCATAAGTTTTGCAGAAACTGAAGATTTAGAAGTTGTGGTTTCTGATCCCAGGCGATACCAGACACCTCTAACTGAATTCTTTAGGATGAACTAGACTAATCTAGGTGGAGAGCAGTATTTGTACTCCGAATTCCCACAATATTTTATTTGTAATGATAGGTTACGTAAATGGAATACAAGGAAAACGGTAAAATGATTGGACGGCTTACATTTGTAAGTCCTGCAGAAGCTGACCGATTCTACTTGCGTTTACTCCTGGCAAACATCAGATCACCAACTTCATTTGATGATTTAAAAACCGTTGATGGCCACAAATGTGCTTCATTTCAGGAAGCTTGCATACAACGTGGCCTTGTTGAGCATTGTAACCTCACTGAAAAGTGCCTCGATGAAGCAGTTCAAGTAGGTATGCCTCAATCATTGCGATGTTTATTTGCTACACTTTTGATTTTTTGCAGCCCACCAGATCCATTATACTTGTGGGAAAAGTATTATTTACCCTTATCAGAAGATTTTCTTTGCAAATACCCACAATCATCCAACAAGTTCCTTTCATTAACTCTAGAAAAATTAGAACAACAATTGGAATGCATGGGAAAATCTCTTTCAAACTATGCCCTTGCTCATCTTAAAAGTTCACAACATGAAGGCCAACATTTAACAAGGGACATTCGTGATGCTTATGAGGCTCCGCTTACTGAAGAGTATATCAGAGCACGAAAAGAACTGAATTGTAAGCAAAGAATTGCTTACAAGGCAATTATAAGAAGGATAAAACGAGGGTCATCTGGTGCCTTTTTTATTCATGGGTCTGGAGGAACTGGTAAAACTTTCTTATACTGTGCACTATATGCAAAATTTAGGCTACTAAATAAAATTGTTTTGACAACAGCATCATCTGGAATTACGGTAGGGTGTCTTCCTAATGGAAGAACTGCTCATTCTCGTTTCAAGCTACCATTAGATCATAACACATCATTGATTTGTGATGTACCTAAGCAAGGTAGCTTGGCTGCATTGCTAAAATAGACTTCACTTATTATCTGGGATGAAGCACCAATGGCACATAAAGCTAATATCCAAGCACTTGAAACCCTATTGCGCGATTTGTGTGATCCTGGTATCATTTTTGGTGGCAAGGTTGTTGTACTAGGTGGTGATTTCCGGTAAGTCCTGCCTGTGTTTCCACAGAAAACACAAGTAGAGGCAGTTGAAGCAAGTTTAGTATCGTCCTCATTATGGCCTGAATTTACAAGGTTCCATCTAGACGAAAATATGCGTGCCAAAGATGACAATCTGTTTGCAGACTTCTTACTTGCTTTAGGAGATGGGCGACTGCAGGAAGAAGAACACGCATTCATCAACCTACCGTCATCCATTGCTCATTCAATGATACATTCAGTCATAACTGTTGAACAGTTGATGCATGATCTATTCCTTCAAGATGTTGGCACAGGTGTAACGAAAGCTACTTTCAGCAACAAAGCCATATTGACTGCAAAAAATGAGGAAGCTGATATGCTCAATAAGGCATTCATTGAAAACTTCTACGGTGAAAGTATCTGTTACAAAAGCTTTGATGCAATATTAGATGACGGATATAGTATCTACCCCACCGAGTTCCTAAATACACTTTGTCCAGGCGGAATGAGCTCGCACGAACTATACCTCAAAAGAGAATGTCCAGTTATCTTGTTAAGGAATATTGATCCATCATCTGGATTATGCAATGGAACTAGGTTAACATGTAAAGAGTTTTTCCCAAATATGATTTGTGTGAAATTGCGGTCGGCTATTACAAAGGGAGCCAAGCTATGCTTCCACGGATAAACCTACGCCCATCAACAACATCCAACTACCCATTCTAGTTTGAGCGAAGGCAATTTCCAATTAAGCTATGCTTTGCAATGACAATAAATAAATCGCAAGGTCAGACCTTAGATGAAGTTGGGCTTTTCCTTAAACAACCATGCTTCTCACACGGGCAATTATACGTTGCTTTATCACGGGCAAAAAAAGCGTCTCACATTCGCATCGTTTCACAGCCATGTGCATCTAACTACAGCATCGCAGGTGTTAAAAATTTTATTTCATTTGACGTTCTCCCAAGAGCTGACATTAGGTGAATGTCCCTTTTGATAAGGTAAGTTGTATACACTACTCGATTAGTTGAGAGTATGCTGAAGGCTTTCGTCTTTTACTTTTTTTTATATACATTGCATATCTATATATATTTTTGTTGTACACCGTAGCACAATTACCTCATGTATCTTACGATTGTTGCAATGCATACAGGTACCACACTTGAAGCAATGGAAAGTATGTTATTGCAAGCTAAATAAAAATTGCCATCTGGTTAGTCCATTTTTTTGGTTAAGTTCTATCATTACATATTTCATAATAGTCTAAGAATTGTTTCAGAGTAGTCACTTACCCCTTTTATCTTTCCAAATTTACTTATGAAAAAAAAGTATTTTATAATCAGATGCATTTTCAAGTTGTACAGATTTTCCTCCCTGCTTTACCCATCACTAATTTAGCCCCATAAATATTTATATTATGAAAATGTACTTGACAATGAGACTTTTTAGTAAGAACATTCAATTCTGGATTTCTTGTCCACAATTTAAGGACATAAAGCAAGTAAATTACTGTTTGCAACCACTACCTCAACTGCCACCTGCTCTCTTTGGATATGGAAAAAAAATCATTGATTTCCTTGTAATCAGTGTGGGATATGGCCATATACTTTAAACTAATTTACTTGATTTGTCCACTCCTTTTCAAGAATAAATAATACTACTTATTCATTTTCGGACTAGAAAAGGGTACTCCAGCCTCCCACATCCAAAAATTCCCTTTAAAACAAAAACAAACACATTTACTCCTACTGCAAGTTCGTCCATAACTACAGCTTGAGAGCAACTAGAAACCAATTTTATACCTTTTTAACTGCAACCTGAGGTAAGCAATGCTATATCCTCACTTTCTTCTCTCTTATCATGTGAATATCTTTCCATAAATGCTCAAATTATTGCTATCTATGCCTTAAATGCACTTTTTGGGTTGCTATTTGTGAAGTTCAAATACTGCATAGAAATGATTAGCTCACTAAGTCCACTCCAAAATTTATGCATGCATACCCTACATGTTTCTATTTGTCTTCACTGTATAGCCATAAATGCACTCACAACTTCTACATGTTATTTTATTGAGCATGATGATTAGTGTACACAAGATATAGACAAAGCCTTATGTATTAAACACACAAACAAACCAAAGACTTAAAAATGATTCACACCATATGTAGGAACCATGTTATATAATTTTTTAGCTACTTTCTATTGTCTGTTTCTAACTCACTACTACATTTAAGTTCCTCTAGCCTTATGAAAAAACAAAATCAATTAAAAAAAATGGAAACCATGTTTTATAAAAAATATTCTTAAGTTCAACTTTTCTCTATTAAATAACACAAACATGCAATTTACTTTACATGCATTTTTTTATAGCTGGGGCATTCCACTTTTTATCTGCAATCCCAAAAACCCTAAAAAAACAAAAAAAAAGGGCAGTATGCATGCTTTAACTATTATAATTGCCTTTACCTTCATTGATAGTTATGTGAGTTTTTTCCTTTGTAACAAACAAATAGAAAATGAATGGAAGCATTACAACAACAATAAAATAAAAAAATAAAAAAAAAAACCACAAGGCCAGTAAACTTGTAAATAAAGTAAATTTCCATAAGCTTAATAACCACATACTAATAAGCTTAACCAGATTAGCTACCAAAAGTATAGGGAACACCTATATATCAATTGCAGATATTTATACCATTAATAAACAACGTTCATGGTATGGAACTAAAATCCAAGAATCACTTAGTTAAACTAAGCAAATAATTGTTACCATATATATAAAGCACATCTGTTTTTACAAGAAAATATTTGGCTTACAGTGGAATAGAACTCAATCCACATTATATTACAAAGCCCTAATTCAAATATGCAAACTAATTTTTTTTATATCAATTCCCAGGTTATGGCTACACTCATGCCATCAATAACCATTTCTTTCATCCAGCTCTTGAAAACTATATGCGATCTGCTCGGCCTACCTGAACCCATTTACAATTGTGCAGATGCAACTCAGAAACATTTGTGGCTGTTCCTAGGCCAGACAAGTCCAAGGCTTTTTTATTACCATGGAGATCAGGCAGACACTATAGAAGACTCGTGCCAATCAGCAGCGCAAAAACTTTTTTTGTTCTTAGTCCGGAAATATAAGATATTAGTCCATGATTGCAACCTTGGGATACGAGGTAATATAGAGAGGGCCATTCAGCTGTACAAACTTAGTACTACTGACCTTAATTCCTCTGAAAAAGAGCTGCCTGCAAGTAGCTTGCGTGCATGTGACCCGATTGAAGGCCTAGATTATAGCAACTTTAATGTAACAATTGATTTTATGGAGATCTTGAAGTCAGTTGTACAACGCTTCCAGATTAGCATAACACCCATAGAAACAGTTGAAGTCGATGGAGGTACCTACAGATCATGGTTCTCAGTACCTCGATCGGGAAGCAGCAGTGATTATATATCCATGGTCAGCATTAGCTTTGAAACCGCTGAAGCAGCAAAACAAGACTTGTGTAGAAGAGCTGTCACCCACTTCATGCATTAGTACCAGTTTGATATCAAAGACGTAAATTACTTCTTGTTGGATGGATGCAAGCTAGCCCTAAAGTATGAGAGGGAAAGCTACATTGCTACCAAGGAAAGAGTATATGGATATATTGAAGACTCAACTTGGACTATAATGGACCTCAAACAATAATAATCAGAATTAATTGCTTGAAAGATTATAGATTTCACTCTCACAAATCACTCAAAACAACAAATGTGGATATTTTAGTGAATAGATGAAAGAATACACTCAAATCTATGGACTAAATTGAATATAAAGCTAAGAGAATCACTCTCAAATCTGAATATTCGGATGGTTAGTTTCAATTAAGAGGGTCAATCTCCTAATCTATTAACCTAGACAATGAAACTAAGAGGGTCAATCTCCTAATTCAATTAATCTAATTGGTGAAATCTTGTAGTTAGACAACTATCCAAGAATTTCGAACAGGGTTAGTTCTTAAACACACAGTTTAAAATACTAGAGAGAAAACAAGGTTTTCAATTCAATTTCATTCAAGTCTGATTTTCTTAGTACATACTACAAGCTATTTATAGCAAAATAGAGCTACGTATAATTATACGTATAAAATACGTATATTCGTACAATACGCTCAAAATACGTACAAGCTACTATACGTATCTAATACAATACAAGTATTATACAACCTAAGGATAAACTCAAAGCAATAAACAAAGCTTTAAAACAACCAAAATATCAAGCAAAATCAGCCACCATAGTCCACTTGCACCACTTGCACAAGTTGAATCAAATGAGCACCACTCAAGCTTGTTGTAGCTTCCATGACTCACCTAAGCTATGTCAAGTTCCAACCAAGTTGTATGACACAAAGCTAGGCTAGTAGATAGTGCAGCAAGGCTACTCACTCAACTTGCAAGACCACACACAAAGCCCACAAGCCAACTTGCAACAACTGAAACTCGTAGAAGCTGGGCAGGGGCACCTCGCGACTCGCGAGTTTGGGTCGCGACTCGCGACCTTCTGGGTCCCCTGGGCTCGCACCTCGCGACCTAGGCTCGCACCTCGCGAATTGCCACTGGATCGTTTGTGCACTTTTGCTCCGTAGTTCCCCTACTTGCATATTGAGCTATTAAACCAAAAGAGCTTTACTAACTATTACAAACTACATTGAAAAGTACCTAAAACTACTCATCTAAAGTACTAATTAAGCTATTACAAAAACAAACATAATTGAAACTACTTAGCTAATACAAAACAAGCACCAATTAGAACTATTAGTTACCAAACTTGATCATACTAGATCAAGTGTCAAAATGAACTAACAATGACCAAGATATGAGCCAAATCCATCGGATGTTGGTTAAGAAAATTAGTGTTCTTAAAACCGATACAAGAAAAGTTTGATTAACCATACATATCATTCTTTGTACCATGACTTCATAGTTCACAACTCCTATCCCCAAAGTTATTGATCAACAATTAGGTGTAGAGAATGGGAGTATCAGTGAAGCTACTGAAAGAAGCGAACCAGTCCAGCCTTTAAGGAAGAAAAGGCGCCTTAGCAAAGGGCGAACCTCGAACAAGGTTGCTACTTGCAAGGAAAAGTGTACAGAATTATTACTTACTCTAAAAAACCCTTAACCAGTCATGGTTTGGGGTGTTTATTCTAAAAACAACTATTTTGGGAAAATAGATATCTATATTATGGTAGCTTCCTACATAGCTCAATTACCACCATAATCACCAAGTATGTTGAAAACATATCTATCTATATCATCAAGTATTTTGTACTAACACCAATATTTTGCTGCATATTTAGATTGATTATGGTGTAGTAGTGTTTTAATCTTGCCTTTAGTAATCTATGCAATGTAACCCTTTTGTAATTGAGCTATTCCTTTCTTCAATGAAACTACCAAGTTATTATGTATGGCAATATATATGTTGGTATTCTATCCAATAATTCACTGCCCATTAATTAAAAGCTGAAATCTACTTATCAGATTTAAATGCCAGCAGCAATGGCACAATACTTAGACACTAACTCTGGCATATTTATTTGATCTCACTTACAGTACAACAGCAGAACAACATTATTTGTTCACTAAATAGTCTTAGCTGATAGTTTCAATGTACTAAGTAAACCATAAACAACTCCTATTAAACTCTTGCTAACTAATCAGTGACATGATTTTAAAGAACAAGATACAACAGCTAAAAATTGAAATAAACATCAAATTTTACACCCAGCCCCTAATCACACACATTTCCCACAAGGGAAAAAAACCCTTGTTATAATGTATGAGAATTGTAATTTATACTCAATATAACATGTCTATTTCTTTAGGGAAAAAAGCCTGCAAACTTTCTACCTAAACACATGACATCACTTCATCAAATCTTTTACTCTTTGATTTTGTCTTGCCAATCATTATCTCAATTATTTTCCTTCCTTTTTCTATATGCAAAAGTACACCTTTTTGACTTGATAGAAAAGATATAAACGACTACCTTCTCGATATAGTTATTGCTCAATTTAAAATATAGTCTGGATTGCGCCATTCTATAATTACCCCTCCATATTTTGGAATATTACAGAACGTTTGGTAAAATATATGATAGTATATATGATAGCGAGGGATTATATGCTTTTTATCAAGTTAATAGTGTGTTTATTTTATAACACAGAAATAAAACACCTAATAGAAAAAGTAATCAAGGAAAAAGGGTTGATAAGTTTCTTTAAGCACAAATGAGAATACTCTTACAGCAACATATATCATTTGTCCCTTGTTTAAAAGCTAATAACCTAATGGTTTCAATCTAATACTTACTAAGGATATTATAAATAAGCCTACTGAGATGCTTAATGAAAGAACTCTATTTTCCTGTAACAGTAACAATTTTAAAATTCATGTCAAAATGACACATTGTTTGTACCTATTGTTTATTATAGTTTATTATTTCCAATTATTATAGTGGACACTACATTGCTATCAAGGAAGGAGTACATGTATATACTGAAGGCTCGACTCCTATCCCAAAGTTGCTGAAAGAACTGAACCAGTCAAGCCTTTAAGTTAGAAAAAACTCCTAACCAAAGGGCATATCTCAAACAAGGTCAGTACTTGCAAAGAAAAGGCTACATAACTATTGCTTACTCTAAAACACCCTTAACAAGCCATGATTTAGAGTGTTCACTCTAAAAGTGATATGTTTGGAAACCATAGCTGTATATTAAGATAACTTATTACATAGCTGACTTACCACCATAATCACCAACTACGTCGAGAACGTATCTAACTACCTCATCAAGTATTATGTACTATTGTCAATACTTTGCTACATATTAGGATAATTTATGGTCTCATAATGTTTAAATTCAACCTTCAATAACCCATGCAACATAATCCTTTTGTAATTACCCTATTCCTTTCTTCAATTATATTATCACTTTTATGATGTATGGTAATATATCTATTGTTATTCTATTTAAGAATCTAAAAATCATTTGTGAAGTTCTGAAATTGACCTATTAGTTTTAAATACTAGCAATAATGGCATAATGTTTTAAATCTAACTTTAAAAGATTTATTCTATAACATTTACATTAAAAGCTTTTGTTTAATTCAATAAGTAGTTTTATTTAGCATTATCTATGTAATGAAGACACCATTAACAGCTACTAATAACCATATGCATAATTTTTTAAACCTAACAACTAGTTTACAATTAAAATGAACATCAAATTTGCACCCAAACCTCTAATATCACAATTTTGCTCAAGGGGAAAAAAAACACCCTTATCATAATGAGTGAGAATTACAATTTGTTGACAAAATAATATGCTCCATTTTTTATGGAAAAAGCCTGCAAAGATTTCTACCTAAACATATGAAAGTACTTCATCAAATATTTTTCTATTTTGGCTTGTCTTTATTAATCATTAACTCAATTATTTTTCTACCTTTTTCTACATACAAAAAGTTAAATTGCTTACTTCATTCTCTATAAATAGCACCATTTTCATCTATTCTACCATACAAACTAACCAACTAATTTCTTTGCAAAACAGAGTAACAAATAAAGAACCACCAATCCAGGTTCATCTCTACTAACTTCTATGTTTTTTTTTTTTGAAATTTAAATGCCTTCTTTAATAATATGTAACACATACTGATTTGCAAATTCCTTTTGCACACTTTCATTTACTTATTATTCATCTTACATATTCACATGTTCAAGAGAAAATTAACAACATAAATTAGCACTCACAATTAGAGAATGAATACCTCCATATACATGAAAACTATGTTGTGATCCAACAATTTACATCTTAATAGCTTCTGCTGTAAATTGATGTTTAGTCATCTTATATTTGTGGCAAATTACTTCCAATTGAAGCTTTGAATTTAATATTCTCACCCTTTATAATCTATTCGTGCAATACTCTTAGCCTAATATTCCAAGCCATATTTGGCAGTTGCTTATATTTGAGACCAAAAAAAATAGTTATTTATTTAGAACTCTCAAATGTATATGTACTTTCTGAAAAGTGAACTTTATAATTTGTTGCCTCTCATTTTATGATCAACATAATGTGGTACGTATTTTAATTAACATTTGTTTCACAGCTAAGATTGTGTTACTCATTCTTGATAGTATCTAAATGTAACACATTAATTAGAGACGTTCTATAATTTGAAGCTATATCTTTGTTTCCTAATCAAGGTCACCTGCTTCAACTGAAATCAACCATGAAGAAAGAATACAATTATCTTGATGAATTAACCGATAAATCAAACAAGTATAAAGTGAAAGTGATTGAAAAGGCTCGCCCTCACCAGTCCCCAGGGAAGAAGAAGATTCAAAAGCTTATGTTGTCGGACGATAAGGTTAGCAACTTCATATTCACTTATTATGCCAAAATCCTTTGTTTCATCAAAGCATATAAAAACGCCTTTTACAGTTCTACAGCTTTTGGGGTTTTAATGGTTTTTTTTCTCCCCTTATACATGTTACTTACTAATGATGCATTCCATAAATCACCTGAGACTCATTAATATATACAATATTTCTTCGATCTTAATACACATACATTACTATAATGAGTGACATACCTTATATTTCCTTTGTTGTCAATTTTTATCCTGACGTATGTGGCTATTATTCTGACTAATGGAAACATTACATCTACATAGGGAAACACTATGCGAGGTACAATATTCGATAGTGATATCCCGACATTCGAACAAGCCATAGTCCGCAATGGCGAGTACGAAATTGAAGATGCAATTATCCAAAAGACACCTGACTCTGCTCGCAAAGATGGACATTTATTCCAGATGAACTTTAATCCAAACGTCTGAATCACTCCTCTTTTGACAGGTGCTGATGTTGATATGCCCGACTACATTAAACTATCAGCCATACCGCGTACACAGGGTCCTAAGCAAGAGCTAATAGGTGTAGCTTATTCAAGAATACAAACTCTGACAACCCTAAAGTGTACTAACAAATTGAGACATTTTACATAACATACCGTACATATATATATTCTAAACAGATATAGTTGGCATCGTCCTCTTTATTGAAAAGGTACGAGAAGTTGTTGTTGGCCCAACAACTCAGCATGTACGCGAGGTTGTGTTAACTGATAACAGGTATACCTCTACTAATTATCACTCCCCTTTTCAACGCTCTAACATGTACAAGTACTAACATAGCTTACACATTTGTAATACAGCAACAACACCCCACGTACCCTTGTTCTGTCTGCATGGAACGACTTCGCAGAAAAAGATGTGTCAGAAATCCTCAGCATGGATAATACATTACCTATAATTGGGTTTACTGCATTACGAAGAACAGTCCACAAAGGTCTGCATATTCTAACGCTATTACCCACGCTACTTAATACAACAGGTTCATAAATGCCTTCTCAATATTTCCTTAAAACCATTTGTAGTATAACATCTATCTATTTCTGTGCATAAACACCAGGTTTTTCCGTCGCTTCAACTATGTCATCCTATGTTATTCGAGAACCTATTGGTGATCACGTCGAGGCCCTTAAAAAATGGTACCTTTTACCTTATAGTACTTTATGTGGTCGCAAAGTTAGTGGTCACAAACCTCCCCTCTCACCGCCTTGTTTACATGTTGAGTATCCATATTTAATTTGTAATATACACTAACTTAGAACATCAATTAATTTTTGTCACTGCATAATAGGGCATCAGAGAATACCGCATCGCTCGTTAAACTTCAGGAGCAAGTTGTACAAGCCCGCACTGAACTAGAGGAACGCACTGTTACTCCCATTGTCACAGTCAATGCTAAAAAGGTCAGTTACTGTTTCATAACAATTGCAACTCTAATTTGGTGTTATTTATTTTTATTTTTATTTTTTGACAAAATCCATTATCTTCTTGTGATCGGTTCTACAATTTCTAATTTTTGCCAAACATTCTGTAAGGCTGTCAATACACTGCAAGAGGAAAAGCATTGGATCAGAGTCACTATACCAAATGTGACTGCTGAGGACTTATATGTATACATAGGCTGTAGCATCTGTGGTCGCAAAGGGGATGCTAACTCAGGAGAACTGTACAAGTGTGACAAATTCAACCAAGAAAATACAAAGGGTGTTCCTCGGTATGAACCTTCTTTCACAATGCAATATTATCTGCTATTCCCTTATGCTTTAGAATTTATTTTAACGAATGTGAACATTTATAGCGGTGCTCTCAAGGTTGATGTTTTCAATTCGAGCAGCACGCGCCAATTCACCCTTTTTTCAAAGGACATTGAAGCCCTTTTTAAAATGACCATGGACGAACTTTACTGCTTGTACACCGCTGTACGTTTGTACCGTTGTTTAATCTTATACTATCACAACATTAATAAGAAGATCTTCTGCTAATTTAATCCAACACATGTTTTCCCTATTATGTTTTGTAGGAAGACAAATCGCTACTCTATGATGCGATTGATCATATCCGCATGACTGAAGACCTCTTCCAAATTGGGCCAACTATCGCTTTGAACCGCAGCAACCTCATGGCATGGGCTGTGAAGAAAATAAAAATGGCTTAGCAATCCCTCCACCAGTCACACTGTTCATGTGATCATAAGTAGTTCACTTACTATCCTACCACCAGCTTTACTATGGACTTATGTACTCACCTCTATGTTTTGTATAATATTGTCGACATATGAACTACTTTTAGAGGCATTATAGCACTGTATTTTCAACTTTTATGTGTTGTAATGGGCAAGTCTATTCACTATGCATAGTGGACGCTCATATATTTTCTATGTTTTATGCACTGTAACAGGGCAATCTTATTCACTTTCTACAGTGAATGATTGAATGCTCATATCCTATGTATAATTATTATAGCTTTTCAAATTATCATCTTTATTTGTATTAATGCATTTACTTATATAAACCTAACTAACTCTTTCCAAACTTATAAAAACATTACAACAATAGCTACCATCACCTTATGGCATAGGGTGTGAAGAATATCAAAGCAAATTAGACAAGCCTTTATTAATCCTTAAATAATTAGCTACCATCACCTATATTAACTTTCATGTACTAACACTCCATATAAGACATCTATGATGCTGGTAATTGTATTATAGGCATATGGTCTGCCTTAACAACTATCCTTTTATGTACTTTCATGCACTAAGCCTTTATATAACACAACTATCATTCTGTGTCTTATCTGTTAACCTTTAATCAAAATTTGTGCTTATATAGCACATAATATAATAATCATTTTACAGCATTCCATGTTTAATACATCACTGCACTTGCAATATAATGATGTGCCCCTTGGACACATCATCATTTTACAAATTAATAATCCTTATTTGTATTAATGCATCTACTTATACAAACCTATCTAACTCTTGCCAAACTTATATAAACATTACAACATTATCTACCACCACCTTATGGCATAAGCTGTGCGGAATATTAAAGCAAATTAACCAAGCCTTTATCAATCCCTCGAAATGCACATTAGTACTTACTTAAATAATTAGCTCCCATCACCTTTATTAACTTTCATGTACTAAGACCCCATGCAATATAACTATCATGCTGGTAATTGTATCAAAGGCATATGCTTTGCCCTAACTATTATCTTTTTATATACTTTCATGCACTAAGCCTTTATATAGCACAACTATCATGCTCTGTCCTATTTATTAACCTCTAATCAAAATTTGTGCTTATATACCATATAGTACCATAATCATTTTGTAGAATTCCATGTGTAACACGTCATTGCATTTATAATATAGTGATGCCCCCTGGGACACTAAAGAACATTTTGCCATTTAGCACTTGGTAAGTTTTGTTTCCACAATACCACTCTTTTTCAAAAATTAAAAGCACCATTTGTCTCTCAGTGTTTTCTCTATGAATAGATTCTATGTATTGTACTCCCTTCGTAACACAATTTTTGCAACAAAGTTGCCGTTCACGGATTCGTAAGCAGTTTTTGTTAGTGTATTAATTATGTTGTAATTGTGTAGAGAAAGGATAATAAATTAGGTGAATAATAAAGTAAGGTACGTTACTTTTTAAGGGAAAGTAATAAAACAGCAGACATGTGGGCCCAACAGGAAACCCACGTGATTGTTTACATAACAAAAGGGGGGGAAATTTACACACAATTCTAAATAAACCAAACTTTGCCACCAAAATCCACCCCCCCCCTTTTACCCTAACAATGGCTTATAAAAGCCAGCAAAAACAATAAATCAGTAAGTTTTTTGTACACAAACCACCTACAGCATAAATATCAGTTTCTTCTACACAACCTACTCCACCATTGTTACAACAAAGATCAAACTAACTGTTTAAATAATTACAAAATTTTACATAGCACACATTGCATTGTTGGTTAGATTAGTTTTTTTTTAAAAATACACGGCACACACTGCACTCTTCTTCATCTTCATTCCAAAAAAAAGCAAAATGGAAGATGATAGTCTTGATGGGTTCTTTGATGCTGACACCATTTTGATGGAAGAGGGGCTTGTAGGTTCATCAATGCCCAGAACTGATACATGGCAAAGAGCTTTAGTTAGTCCAATAATTACAGACTTAACAGAACACCCAAAAAAAAAGGTAGTGTACCAGTTTAGTAGGCATGATGAAGGATGTATACTGCCAAGGGGAAGCCAACAATTGGTTGTTCAAAGAAACATAGTGTCAAAGTTATTCAACAAAACACAACAACAAAGAACTAGGGGGGGAGTTATTGATGTCAGTAATTTAAAAAAAGGAAGGGCTGGAAGAAAACCAACATACAGAAACAGTCAGGAATGGTTGCAATCAGCACCATTGGATTTAAGAGGGACATACAGAGCATATGCAGGTGCTTTAAAGTGTTCACATATGAAGGTTTTCAGGTTACTGAAAAAAGCGTTACTAAGAGCTCACACAGGTTCCAACCATCCACATGTAAGTGACAAGAATAAAATTGATAGAATGAAGCAGGTTTTGTCACACATTGAAGATTATATGAAAGTGATTGATTTTTTTCTAAAGCTCTTAGTTGTCCTAAATGATAACCATCAGGGAATGATTTTTTTCCACATATTTCTCAATTATGTATGGCTACTTCAATAGTGAGATTAATTGTTACAAGTAATCTTTCACTAGAGCAACAACAACACACATTGAATGTTCATGTGATGATGAGTCCCTTCATCATTTGGTTACAAAGGCAAATTAAACTTTTTATAGGGTCTATAAAAATTGAAATTGAAGCCTAACCATCAGGGTAATATATTCACATATGAATCAAAAGAGTGTGGCTACTTCAATAGTGAGATTACTTAAGAAAACAATTTTTCACTAGAGCAACAACACACACATTGAGTGTTCTTGTGATGCTGAGTACTTCATCATTTGGTTAATATTGGCAAAATAGAAATAGTGGGGACTCAAAAAAAAACACAACACATATGAGACTGACTTTTTCAAAAAAAATAGTATACACATTCCCATACATTCCTCTCATTTTCAGATTCACAAATGCACTTTAATATGTGTGGCTACTTCAATAGTGACCTTAGTCTTTCACTAGAGCAACAAACACACACAACTAAATGTTAATGTTATCACAAACCCATACATCCCTCTAAATTGTCATCGGGATGTCATTTTAAATCAATTTAATTAACATCATCCACCATAAGTAACATTCCCCCCTAGCCTACAAATGTGGGGCTCATTGAATTGTTAACATCATCCATTAGGGTTAGTAACAGCACACATGGCACACACATCACAAATTTTGCAAATCGCGATAACAGGACTCATCGAATAGCAACAACACAGGGACCTGAGAATGGAACAAGTCACACAAAATATCCAGAATATAATCAGCATTATACAGAATATAATCAACAATATCCAGAATGTAATCAACAAAAAAACAGAATATAATCAACAAAACAGAATATAATCAACATGACAGAATATAATCAACAGAATATAATCAACACTATACACCAAAAAAAATGACTAAAAACCCCATTAAATCACTTAAATTCGTTAAAAAAAAAAAGTTTAAAATAAATCAGTAAAGTGTATTACCAAAAAGAAACGCATTTGGAAAACCATAATATTTTAAAAAAAAATCAGTAAAATTGGAAAAAAAAACATTACCAGTTCATCCCAACAATTTCAGTAATAATTAACAACTAAAACAACAATTCATACAAAAAAAAAGAGGACATTAATAAAGAGTTACTTATCTGGGCTTTGTTCAGATTGAACAAAGCTATCACCTTCGTCATCTGGGATCTTCTTAAGTTCTTCAAACAAGAATTTATTCACAAACCTAACCCAGTCGTTGTTGAGTACATCATGCTTGTACTCATCGTCATCATCAGAAGAGGTGAGTATCACAAGCTCCACCTCTTTTGATTTCCCAACATCCTCAGCCCCCATTATTTTTTTCCCTTTTTTTTCGATTTCTTAACCCTCTCAGCCTCCTCCTCCTTTGTTTTTCTCTGCCTCTCAACCTCCTCATCTTTGTTCATTGTTTGAACATCATCCTCATCAGAGATTTTTATACCCTTCCCCCTTAGCCTACGAATTCCTGGACAACTTGCTCTGTTCACAACCGGTACGGACTCAACTTTTTCCTTACCCTTCGACTTAGACTTAACAGATCTGTTTGTAGGACTCTTCAACATCATCTCCTCCCTCGAAATAGCAAGAATGGCAGAAACAACGCACCATTCCTTCATCTTTTTTATCTCGTTCTCCTCCTCTAAAGATTTCATAACAATTTCAAACACAGCAGATCCAGTGGGACTCATATGTACCTTGTACTCCCCTGATTTGTATAACTCTTCCCAGTGTTCGGTGTTTCCCTCAATCATCATCTCAAAAACAAGATTAAGTATTGTTTTGGTATGTTCATCTTCTTCCATATCACTTGCTTTGAGTAAAACAGAGAAGTCCACCATTTTTTTGGGAAATTCGGGTTTCGATTCAGAAAGTTTTTCAGAGAGGGAGGAGGAGAGAGAAAGTATAACGACGGTTTTCAGAGAAGGAGGATTAGGGTCTTCAAAGAGAGAGGAGGAGAGATAAAGTAGAGGGAGGATGAAGATAACGGTTGGAGTGGAGTTAATGGAGTAATTAATTGAATGAATGGTTAATGAAGAAAAAAAAAATGGTGATAGGTAGTTATTAATGTGTATTGATAGTTAGAAGGGTGTATAGTTTAAGTAACTAGATAATACCCGAGCAAATGCTCGGTTTATTTAACTGAAGTAAGTATTTAGATCTAAATTAATTTTTTCAATGCGAAAATTGATAAATAGTTATTGTAGATGGAATATTTATCTAAATACTTTATTTTAGATATATTAGAAAATAGAGAATATGTAATATCCGAAATGTATATAATTTTTTCTATAGTCATTTTGAATTTCGATAGATATCAATCTCATTACTTTATCTTCATAAATTTTATGTCTTTTAACGTTGACAATGCAATATTCTACATTTCTTTTATCAAGTTATGTAGTTATTTATTGTATGTAAAATCGTACTATTGTAGGAAAAAAAAAACTAAAATTACCGACAATCAAAACACTTATTTGAAACTTATATACAAAAATATAAACATATTTAATATAATGTTCATTATTTAAACTTGTTTTTTGTGGCATGTGTTTGAGTATATAGTATAGATGTCAAAATTATAAATGAGAAGAACATTTTTTTTCCCTTTTAGAAAGTTATAACTTTATTGCCAGAATTATGTTACGTCTAAATATGGAAAATGTTACCAGAATTGCGTTACAGAGAGAGTATAAAATTTAGAATTAAATGCTACACATGTCTCTCAATCATAACAACTTGCATCACTTAACAATTCTCATCGGACTGAATACCATCCCTTCGAACGCCACGCGACCCATAGGCATGTAACACATTCTACACAACAGTTATATAGCAACCTGCATCATTCAACAATACAATATCAGATTGTAAATCACCCGGTGGGGCTCCGCGCGCGTTGCGCGCGGAGCAACACTAGTATATATATATATATTCTATTTTGAGAAGGTATTGTGTCAGACGAGTCCAACTGAGATGAACAAAGTTCAACTGGACCTGGACACATATTGTTAAACCTGGACAAGTTTTGTTGAACCTGGACACGTGTTGTTAAACCTGGACAAGTATTGTTAGCCCTGGACACATATTTGTAAACCTGAACACAAATTTGTAAACCTGAAAATATATGTGTAACCCTGGACACATGTTGTTGAACCTGGATACATAGTATTAAATCTGGACACATAGTACTGAACCTGGACACATATTGTTGAACCTGGACATAAATTTGTAAACCTGGTGAAACTTATTGAACCTGGAAACATATTGCTTACCCTGGACACATGGACCTGGACACATATTGTCAAACCTGGACACATGTTGTTAAACCTGGACAAGTATTATTAGCCTTGGACACATATTTGTAAACCTGAACACAAATTTGTAACCCTGGACACACGTTGTTGAACCTGGACACATAGTATTAAATCTGGACACATAGTACTGAACTTGGACACATATTGTTGAACCTGGACATAAATTTGTAAACGTGGTGAAACTTATTGAACCTGGAAACATATTGTTTACCCTATTGTTAAATCTGAACATATATGGTTAAACCTGGACACATATTGTTGAACCTGGACACAGACCTAAATCCATTAAACTTCATCTTCAACCTCCAGCCTTTAATTACAGACACTTTCTACTTCTTACTTCAATTTGTTCGACACCAAAAAATGTTAAACCATTCAATACTTCCATCCTTTCATCTATTATTATCAATATTAATTTCATCTTTATTTTACGAATATTAATGAACCCTAAATAATAGATACGATTAATTTTATCTTTAGCACTGATTTTAAATCGAAAATTTAGCAGAATGTAAAGCTTAGTGTTTCGAGTCGTGCTTGGTGGCTGACGAGGCTGCACGCGTCGTGCTTTTTGGCTGAAACATTGCAGGTGTCAATGACGGTCCGACCAAATGCACTCGTCGGACCGTCCGACACAATACTTTCACTTCTATTTTTGTATTAATGAATGACATTAATTGGTGAAAGAAAAGGGTTTTGAAGACTTCAATACAACGTCATCAATGTATGCATATGATATCAAAATTTTAAGTCATAAAGGAAGAATTATGGTAATATTAAATGCAACTAAAATGAATATAGCAACGTAAATGGAAGTTTTTAGTTTTTAGCAGATCCTATATATATATATATATATATATATATATATATATATATATATATATATATATATATATATATATGAATGTTATAGGTTGGGATGTAATCAATCAATGGAGTGCTTAATATCTTAAATAATGGGGTTGAAATCAATAATATCAATGAAACCTACATCGCCTTAAATTCCCAAAAAGAAACATTGTGAGTTTCCTGTGGATTTCCAATCATATCAGCCTCAATAATGTGATTTACATGTTGGTGGCAAAATTTCTAGCAAATAGACTCAAAAAGCCATTTCTTTTGTAGTACATGACTCTCAATTCAAATTGGTTTTTGTCCTGGTGATTAATTACAGATAATGTTTTGGACAGTATGGACACTTATCAATCTTTTTATTTATTTATTAAAGAAAGAAGGGAGAAATGGAAAACCTAGCTCTAAAACTTGATATGATTAAGGTTTGCAACCGTTTTGAATGAGTTTTAGTGGAGAAAATGATGACAAAAATAAGCTTCCCATAATTAATTTGGTACTAAAATAGGTATCTTGGCCCTCCTTACATATATATTTTGATAAATGTGTCTCAGCCGAGCCAAGGGGATCTATATGTAACTAGTCTTATATGCACGCTTTGCCTGCGATAATATTTTAAATGTATCTTTTAATTTGTCTAAAAAAAATGAAGGTTGTTTGTTCGAAAATTGAAAAAAAAAAATTCAAATTCACACCCATTCAAATAATCATTAAAAAAATTCCTTTTCACCAGCCCATCCCACAACTAACAATGAACAAAAAAGATAAGATTTTTTTACTACATTCTATTAGTTATAAAATTTCTACGATTATCGAAAGGTAAAAATTTTATGTGAAAAACTATATCAATATGAATATCTATTTATAGAGAATTCAAAACTATAAATTTTGATATTTTTTATTTTATTTTTACAAATTTTTTATTTTGTAATATATTCATTTTAAAAAGTTGAAAAATGTAATAACTATCCATAATATATTGGAGTGATACAAATTAATTTTTTAGAAAATTTTGAGAGGGTAACACGAAATTTTCCAAAGGGACACCATTGCTCCCCTATATAATAGATATTTGACAAATTCTTATATGTAGCTGGTTGCATAGTTTACAAACCATGCGGCCAGCTGCATTGTTTCAAATGATGCGGCCATTTTGAGGGGTTACAAAGTCTTCAGTGGGGTTACAAAGTGTTTTTTGGAGTTACAATGTGTTTTAGTGGGGTTCCAAAGTATTTTCTGGGGGTACAAAATGTTTTTTGTTTGGACTACATGGGTTACAAAGTGTTTTTGGGGTTACAAAATATTTTTTGGGTTACACAGTGTTTACGTGGGATTACAAAGTGTTTTTTGGGGTAACAAATAGGGCTGAGTAGAGTGCGGTCTGAACCGCACTAAACCGCAAACCAAACCGTAATTGTGCGGTTTGGTTTGGTTTGCGGTTTGAGAAGTGCGATTTGGTTTCCAATTTTTCCAAACCGTAATTTTGCGGTGCGGTGCGGTTTCCGAAAATTTTGAAACCGCACCAAACCGCAAACCGCAATTTTTTTAATTGTTCTAAAATATTTAATTTCAAACTTTTTATTTGGCTTACTACCCTATTGAAATTATGCCTTTTGTTTTTTTTCTTGGGCCTTCTCTAGTTATCTAGTTGTTTAAACCCGCAACGCTCTAAGACTTCTCTAACTCTTTACAGCTCTAACAAAAAATAAATCTAGTGTTTTTTTTGTCCTTATCAATTACTAATTATAAAATTAAAAATTAAAAAGTGGGTTAAACCGCAAACCGCACCGCACCAAACCGTATTTTGCGGTGCGATTTGGTGCGGTTTGATATAAATTGCGGTGCGGTGCGGTTTCAAAAAATGTCAAACCGTATTTTTGCGGTTTGGCGTCCAAACCGCACCGCGCTCAGCGCTAGTAACAAGTGTTTGAATGGGGTTACAATGGGTTTTTTTGGGGTTACAAAGTGTTTAAGTGGGGTTACAAAGTATTTTTTTTGAAGTTACAGTGAGGTTACAAAGTGTTTTTGGAGTTTCGAATTATTTTTTGGGTTACAAAGTATTTAAGTGGGGTTACAAAGTGTTAAAGTGCGGTTATAAAGTATTTTTAGGGTTACAAAGTGTTTTTTTAGGTTATGAAGTGTTTAAATAAGGTTACAAATTATTTTTTGGGTTTAAAAAATGCTTAAATAGAGTTATAAAGTGTTTTAATGGAGTTACAAAGTTAAAATCGCGTTGTATATATTTATGCTAAAGGTCTACCACTTTTTTTTTTAGAGATGCGGAGAAGTGAAACTCATCCATTAGTGTAGACTGTAGATGGGCAAAATGACGAAACCCATCACCCATTTGCTTTTCGCCAATGACAGCTTTAGAGCAACACACAAGAGAAACACCAATGCAATTTTTTCTTCTTATGATAGAAATTCTTGTACTTCCTCCATTAAAAAAAAAACCCAACAATTAGGGAGGTACAGACACCTTGGCAATTTTTTTATTGTAAGAGTAAAAGGGTAGAGAAAGAAAGTGGGGTATATAATGACGTGAGAGATAGGAAGAAAATACTAACAAAAATGGAAAGATTAAAATTGTTGGTATTTATTTTAAAACTTTCTAAAATGAAAACTGTTGCATTTATTTTGAAACGGATGAAATACACATTTGGGTCACAGGTGTCAAGTAAATCGAAGGATAATATTTCTCATTTTATACGGAGTAGTTTTTTTTCCTCGTTTTAAAATTTAAAATGAGCAATAAAACACTTTTTATGTATCTACCCCAACGTACATCCGAATGTATAGTAGACCAATTGTTCCTATGCTTCTTGAAAAATACTTTTTTACACTGATAACTCAAACTTTCAATCTTATTGGTGTTTAAGTTATTATATAGGTTGCACAGACACTTCTAGCAAGTGATGTGTCCCGTGTTCGACACGTATCAGACACCGACTGTAATGACCCAGATTTTATTGGTATTTTTGCCGATAATTATGTGTATTTATGTGTGTTTATGTGTTAGTTCAAATTTATTTTTGAACTATTTATTTTATTTTATGTGAATAATTTCGATTTAATTCGAAATATTTATTTTTAGTTGTTATTATTTATGTTAATTATTATTTAATTAATTAGAATTTTATTTATTTAATTCTCTAATTAATTATCTAATATTTTGGGCCAAATCGATTATTGCATGATTAGTCATGCGGTTTTCGCAAATTAGCCCAATTAATCACGAGAGCCCATCTTTAGGCCCATTTTGCTCTCTTGGCCGGTTTCTTAAGTGACATGGCAAGGCTTGCCACTTGCCTTGTATTCACACCTTGACTCACTCTATAAATAGATGAGTTAGTAAGGCTTAAACCTCATTTTTGCTCATTTGCCATCTAATGCACTTGCCATCAAAGTTCAATCACCAAAACTCCCTCCACTTTCTCCTTGCCTCACGCCATTCATGAGCAATTGAAGCCATCAATTGTTCATCATCTTTCTTAACCCAAAACTTAAAGATTCATACCCTATTGATCTTTGAGTAACCTAAACACAATTTAAACACAATTATTTTATCCAAGATCGTTGGTTCGGGTTGGGTTTTGGTCGTGCTCGTGTAGAGGGCCGTGTGTGGGTGCAGCCGTGTGTGCGAGTGGTGCAGCGTGGTGGTGCCGTGCAGGTGCAGCCGTGTGGTGTGCAGTGGCCGTGCGTGGTGCAGTGGGCAGAAGTTGTGCAAGGCCGTGTGTGGGTGTGCTCGTGTGGGTGCAACTCGTGGAGGCCGTGCGTGTTGTTGTGCCGTGTGTTGGAGCTTATTCCGGGTTGCATTTGTGTGTTGATTTGTGTGTAATCTTCCATAAGGTAACATGCTTTCTCAACCTTGTTGGTATACTATGTTTATAGTATAGATTAAATGCATGTATGGGTTGTTTGATGATGATTATTCATGTTTTTATGAATTGTTTATATTCTGATTTTTATGTGTTTATATGATGTTTTAGTGATGATTTTTCATGATTTTATGATTAAACATACGTTGTAATATGATCATGATTAACGTGTTAAAGTTTGATGAATTTTGGATAAGTTGAAGAGTAATTTTCGTGTGATTCACTGAGTTCATGCGTGTGGATTAATTGAGTTTGGATGAGTTCTTGGTTGAAGATCTTGAATCTTGATTGAGTTCTTGGTTGAAGATCTTGAATCTTGAATGAGTTCTTTATGAATCTTTAATAAGTTCTTTGAGTTCTTTATGAATCTTTAATGAGTTATTTGAGTTCTTCATGAGTTCTTGATGAGTTCTTTGAGTTTTTGATTGAATCTTGAAAGTTAAAGAAATTGATTTAAAGAATAAAGAAAGTTAAAGACTATGTTTAATTCGACTAAAGAATGATTATAGAATGATGATTTATGATTGGTTAGACTCAAGATTAAGGCTAGAGGCAGTTCTTGAGAATAACTTCGATGATTTAACTAGTTAATTTCGAGAATCAAGGCTAGAGGTAATTCTTGAACTTAATTTAGTCATGTTGGGATATAAAATGAATAATATGATTAAAATGACTAACGAATTAATTAATGATTAGCTTGATTTCATTTTTAGACGCCTAATACTTTGAGTAAGATTCATTGTATTTGGGTTAAGACGTTGCCCCTATTCCATCCGCGGTATTGGGATAGTTGGAGTCATACTATATGATCTTAATGAATTTCCAGTAAGATTGGTTTCACGGGACATGGATTTCCAGTAAGATTGGTTTCATGGGGTTTGGGAGTAAGATTCTCAAATCCGAGCATAGTAGAAAGTTCGAATGCGTAAGATGCGTTCGTACGAGCACAGTCCGGTCTAGAATATGAATGATTGCGCCAAAGATAGTCGATTAGGATGATTCGAGTCGAGTTCACGTTTGGGTTGATCTTGCACTTTGATTATTGATTTGATATTGATTATTTGATTTGTGCTATGTACATGTGTATTCCCATTAGGGTGAGTCAGTTATGTTACTCGCCACTGATGGTGGACTGTTGTACATTTTTCAGGTATTTCTGATGACGATACTCTTGCTTAGCTTTGGGTTGGGCGAGCGACGTTGTTATTACTATTACCTGTTGTATTTACTGTTTTTCGTGGTATTAGATGTTGATGGAGTTATATAGATTTTATACGTTGTTGAATGGACTTTTATATGTTGTTTTAGACTCCGATGTGTGGTTGGAGTTACTTGTAATTTTAGTATTTCTAGTTTGACTTTTGGATTAGTTTATGTACAAACTTGTGGGTATTTGTACTTTTGGTGGTTTGATAACAATATTTGAGGAATTAGTTTTATTTCTTAAGTATTTTAAGTTGTAGTTTTTAACTATTCGACTCGTCGGTTTCTTCCGCGCCGATTTAAGCGAGTCGGGTCGTTACACCGACACTCGTTGGAAACGCCTAAATATATGTCGGAAACACCAACTCACGTGTCCGATATTTTTAGTTATATAGACACTTAAGAGACACCAAATTTTCCTTTTTTTTTTTATGAGGAAAGGAATTCCGGTTAGTCTCTAGAGTAGAGCCAACCTAAGGCATCTTTCCTTAGGATTAAGGAAAGTGAAGAGGAAAAAGGATGATGCCATCTTTTCATAGCTGGATTACTATGTCCCTCATGTGCAATGTAATTAGCGGCCTGATTTGATTCTCTATAACAGTGGTGGATTTGGATTTGACTAAAGTATTTTAGGTCTAATTGTATGTCGGAAACTAAATTTTTGATTTCCCAAGGAATTTTCCAAATATCTTTAGTTGCATTGATAACAGTTAAATTGTCTCCTTCAATGACTAAATTTTTAATATTTAAGGAAATGGCTTCTCTTATTCCATGTTTTAACGCTAAGCATTCTGCCATTATGATAACACCAAATTTTCCTTTAAATATATTATCAATATCTTTAATTATATAGCAGTAAAAATTTGAAAGATTTTTTTTTTTTCACTTGCGAATAATATCAAAAGAAAAATTCATGGTACGGCGGAAGTATGGCGATATTATATTTTCAAAAACAATAAATAGAAAAAAAAAAAAAAAACAAAAACAAAAACCACAGTTGCTTTAATAAGTTTGAAATTTGTATCCCCATCACTACCAAACATTCTTTTGATCTCCAAAGAACTAAACAAGGAGTCAGGAAAAAGAGAGCACAATGTTACTGTCAGAGACCAGCTCAGACACCCAAAATGGGGAGGGAGGGAGGATATGAGTATCTTTCACTATCAAAATGACATATCATCCTTATTGAATTTGCAGGTGTATACACATACAAACATTACATTTCCTACTCTAATGGAAACAAAAATACAGTATATACTGCATTGGAATAATGATTCTCAAGGGGCAATTTCAAAATCAACTATAGAATAGAATGTGTAAAACTGCAAATCAGAATTACTGTACCTAAAACAAACCCTCATACAATCAACTGACAAATTAAATATGAAAATAAGGCAAATGAACCAACAAACGAACGATGATATATAACATGTATGAAATGCTGGTTTTGGTTTTGGTTTTGGTTTTGGGTTCTCTACCATACACAAAGGGGGGGTTTGCTATCCTGAATCAGAAGTGTATTTATTTGACAGCATCAAAATGCAGCTCTCATCGCGCCTCTAGCAGCCTGCTGCCTCATTTGAGCCGCCTGACCACTGCCTCGGAAATACATGTATACTTGCTGTAGATATATATTATTATTATTTATTTGTTATGCCCCAGATTACATTTTTAAAAATTACTAAATGAAAACTGTATAAACTTAAAGGGTGAATAAAATGAAGAGAAGAGAGTGAAGAGGATGACCTGAAGAACCCATACGCTGAGCACCGATTCAAAACAGAATAGCCCGAATCCAACAAAGTAGAAAATCTGCATATAAGGACACAGATTGACAGAATCAGAGGGAATGGAATTTTAATTTTTTGATTTATTGATGGATCTTATAGGATAACATGTAAGCAGAGTAAGAAAAAACAAAAGGAATTTTTGACATAACAATTCAATCTATAGGTGAGCTTTCCCAAACAATGACAAGATCCCCAACTAAAGGACTTTCAGACACAGCATTTGGGGTACCTTTCTCCCAAGTAGAAAAACCAGGGGAAAAATTATATAATACCTTCGTTTCTTTTTTATTTGCAACATGTAAGCTTGCATGGACTCCTATGTAAAATTTATTTGTGAGTTTTAATTTTTTAAATATAGAGAGAAAAACAAAGATCCATGTGATGAGAAAGCAGAGGGGTGAAAAGATGGAGCAACAAGTAGAGAAGATGATGGTCAGGTTGATCAACTGATCAACTAGAGAAAATAAACACATGAAAGAGAGAGAGAGAATAACAATTACGGTGAGTTGGGGACAATGCAATCTAATTCTTCCCCACAACCTGTACACCTAAAAAGGCAAACTATACCAGATAATTGGTATTTATTGGGCCCAATCTAACAAATTAGATGGCGAATTGTAAACGCGTTCCAAATCTCATATTAGCGAATTAGGTAGGTGGTGAGGTAAGAGAGAAGTGGAGGAGGAAAAGGTGTTACAAAAATTGGAGCCACTAAACATGGGCCATGTGGCCACAACAGTTAGCGCAAGTCACCATATCATTTACGAAAGGAAAAAAGGTGCCTCCTAAGTTGGGATATACTTAGAACACATGATTGGGATTATTATGTTAGCAAGAGTAGGAATTATTCAAGTTGAATTTCCAAGAAAATCAGGATTTGAACTTACTCCGACCAAGGCATTCTTGCCAATAAGGTCAATTGCCGGAAGAATTCCACTGTTCAAAAAAAAAAAATGAATTAGTCAAATCTCAAAGCAAAATCCCTCACCTTAAAGATCAATAATACAGAAGGTGAAATTGTACTTTACAGCACTTACGCAAGAGATTTTCCTTTAAATACAACAGGAGGAGCAACAGCAGCAAAAATACAGAAACCAACATGAACCTGCAATTATATAGGAGGGAAAAGGAGATGAATCTAAGATGCATTATCTAGATAAACCTTTGCAACTTGCAAGTCAAACATCAGTCTATGAGTAATTACCAGGTAAAACAAGAAAAAAGATCCAAAGCTCAAGGCACTTTCATTCCTGTACAGAAAAGGTTAAATGTAACTTTCAGTGGATGAGCGTGATATACCAATGCACCTTGAAAAGTGAAAGGGTAGTATCAAGTACCTGAATGCCCGGTAAAGTGTACGATACCACAACACATATGCAAGAGGGATACCAGAAATAAAGTAGATAATAGCAAGGAACCATATAGTTGCATCTGGAAGAAAAGGTGAATTAGATCAATCAGAATGTCCCACATATCACAATCAGGGTTATATAAGTAGCAAACAGAACAAAAAATAACACAGCATAACTTACCACCACCCTTAATCCAAGCTGTAGTAACTGCTACAATGTTCCAGGTGAGACACAGTGCCAATCCTGCAACATTCAAATACTACCAAATGTTAAGATCTGCGGATCAGAAGGGAGCAAAATTTGATTATGCAGTACAACGAAAGAAATTATCGGTCATATAGAGCTGTTTGAAGCATTTGTTATAAAGCAAAAAATTAGGAATGCATAGGAGCATGGGATCTGCATAGCAACTAATCAACTTGAACCATCCACCGATAGTTTGATATTATATAAAAACTCAAGGAGTTAAGTGATATGCTACCAAAAAAATACTACACATTTCTTGGATGTATTAATGGATCTCCACAGATGTACAGTAAAGTTAACAATTTGCACAAGGATTTTTTTTATACAAAAAAAAAAAAATCATACCTAGTAGGGTTGCAAAAGCTGTGTACTGTAACTTCTGCAAATGAATTGGTATCTCATTTCCGATATCATGGTGGATAATGGGGAAAAACGGAGGCCAATTCTTATCCTCAATAACAATTCCAGCTGCAAAATGAATGTACAAAAATCAGCTCCAAACTTCCAGAACTTTCACTATGATCTAACATTAATTCCACCAAAAGCAAAGTCTGGCCAGGTCCAGCTATATGTGCCACCACCTTTATGTGTTATTGAACCTTGTAGCAAAGTAGCACTGTTCAAGAGTCACAACAGACTCCAAAGAAAGAAACATTTTTTAAGAGGTTTCTGAAAGCATTTTTCCTTACTGTTAAGCCTAAGAAAGGAGCTAGAAGAAATACCAGCGGAAGTAAAATTATGGAACTTTTCCTTTTAGGGATAACATAACACTAGTAGTCACTACATGCAATTAAAACAATTATAGCCTATTGGGTAGTTGGTAATAAATTGTGGAGACGGGAATGAATTTCTAAGAATATTTTGGTAAAGGAAACAACATTGTCATCTCCATGGAAACATAATCTAATTCCCAAACTTCGATTTTCTGCATTTTTCATTACCATCCATATAATTTCATTCCTATTACCTTCGTTTATAACGGGCCGTTAGATTATCAAAACAGATTTTTAAAACTTCCACAAAGTGATTGAGCTCTTTCAAACTTTAGCCATTTTTTGTTCAAAAAAATGGGCAGTAAGATTGTTGAGAAACAATGCTTAGACCAATGTATCATGGCTCCAAAAAGAAACATTACTTTTTATCTTGCTAAGTAATAAAAATTTAAAGAACACTGCATGGCTGTATACCTCGTTGTGCAGCATCTTCTTTCCGTTTGAGTGCCTGCATCATTCAAGAAGAACATCAAATGGTAATAACAAACTGACAAAGACAACGAAAACTGCAAAACAGACCCTCATCCATTACCAAAAACATATGCCTGGCTTGGAAGTGGATTGTGAACTATGTTACTCGGACTCTGCTAGAAGTATTGGACAAGGATACGTGTCCAAGTGTCGGACACGGCAATTTTATGAAAAATATGAATATTTTTGGTTCAAAATGAAGTGTCCAAGTGTCATACCAATGTCCAAGGTTCGAGTGTCACATAGATTGTGAACTTAAATTGGAAGATGGCAACGATGCACTCTTACAGTAAAGCTATAATTTGAAGAATTGAATATGGTACTATGTATCAGATTCTTAGAGCACTGGAGAAGCATATAACTCGCCAGTAAGCGGTCTACACAAGGATGACTAAAAACAAAAATGGGTACCTGTCTACCAGGTCCCTCCAAGTAAAAAAAAAAAAGTTCAACAAATTACTACAAGAACTTACCTCTTCTCGCTTTCTCAATTCAGCCTCCTTTGCTTGAAGTTCTTTTTCTCTCTTCTTCAAATCCTAAATTAGAAGTTTAAGGTTGTTAGTGAATAAGTCATGAGTAGCAATATGAAGTGACAAGATAGGAGCAACATTCAAATCGAAAACATCTGCAACTACCTTTCCTGAATCCAAGGGAATATCAACAGTTGCAGTAGGATTGTAAAAATCAGCTGGCTCAGGTGGAAGTGGTGAAAGCCTTGAATTTGAGGCTGGAGGAACACTTCCAGGATTCTACACACCCCAAAGTATTTATCAATTTGAAAGAATAAATATGAATAACTCAAAAATCATACCAAAATCATAATAGAAAGGACTAAACAGATAATTTGTGATTCAAGTACTTGATATCAAATAATCTACAAATCCTACCTCGGATCAATTCTAATAAAGAAATAAATCACAATCAAGCCAGATTAGCAAGGGGATATGAGGAGCATCCCAGAGCGTAAGATAAAGATTTACCATATTTTTTTAAATGGCATTAATTTAGAAATACATCCCAAAATCAAAACGTTGATTATTGATAGTTATATCAACTTAATATTGCCATTTTTGGTTACCTAAACCAAAACCCCGAGGACATTCATCAACTTTTCCCAATTATTAAGTATAAAGGAATAAAAGAATCAAGTAAGCAAAGTTTAATAGGCCATAGTTATCAGTAGAAAGGTGTTTTGGTGAGCAACTGCATATAAAACAATGTATAGTTCCATTTTTTTTGTTAAAGCAGTGTTTCTTGACCTATGAGTTGTTGCGATTTTTACTTCCACCATAATGCTTATAAAGATACAAGTCATTGTACAGATATGGGATCATAAAGGAAAATTGCGCTTACAGGCATATAAAAGGCTCCGCCGCCATAGTTTGACTGACCTGAAGCTTTGGCCTTCCTTTCTTGTTCCTACAGATGAAAAAAATAAATAAATAAATAAAGGCATTAGTGCACTAACAGATATGAATAAAAAAATTCAATTGAAAATTGTGGCAATCTCAATTCTGAAATGTTAACATACATGTTTAAATCACCAACAATACACTCAGTAATAGAGAATGAAGAATAAATCATCATATGAAAATTTGTGAAAAACACCTTTCAGTTCAGTTTTTGAGCAACACATACTTTTTTAGTGAAGAACCATCTAAAAACAGTTTTTATTCGTTAAACACCACCTTCAACTAATAAAGTGTCCTGACACAAATCCTCAATTATTTTTTTTTCACCATTATCACAGCTGCACATAAAAAGATATTGATTAACATCCTTTGTGGATATAGAGCCTTGTGAAATCAATCAATTGATATTATACAATTAGGTGGGTATGGACAAATATAATAAAGATTTTTTAAAAAAGTGGTTCTTTTTAAAATATGTAGTAAACTCTCATTAATAAAACTAAAGACCATATGAGATGGGAAAATATCTTTTCAGGAGACTTTTAAATCTAATGGACGGGTTTCCACCCTAACTTAACATAATAAGCTACAGAAAGACAAAAGGAAAAATGATTGTGTTCATATCTTATTTCTTTGGTTCCATCTTGCAATCAGATATAAGTTGTTTTGCTGCTACAGCATCTAATTACAAAAATTCCCAATAACAGCCCCATGGAGCAGCAATCACTTGACAGACTTATACTATTAAACTCATCCAAATAACTTTTCTAGACCTAGATTTTCCATTAATGAGCAAGGTATAATGAATAAGAATTGTTTCACATGATAAGTTAGCTTCTAGTCTAGACTCAATGAGCATAACAAATTCCATACCAGTGCCAGTGCCAAAACTTATTTCCAAAATTGGCAAACTGTTTCAAGGCATTTAAAAAAAGGAAAGTTCAATTTCAGAAATTCCTGAAGCCATGCCACATAGATCTTTACCTTTAGTCTTTCCAAGCTTCCAAAATAAGGTCATACTTATGAGTGGAAATCCAAAAGGCTCAAATGAGCAAGTGATTGCGTTCACAATTCTAGATTTCTAATTTCCCAAACAACACTCCATACAAGCATCACAATGACCAAATGCTATCATACGATTACAATCACATTATTTCAAAGTAGGTACATTTCTCTAAATCGCCAATACCATCTAATCTATGCATGCATAATCAACCTCACAAGTAATTCGACTACAAAGACACTAAATCACAATATTGTGGTTCTGGAATATGGCCATTCCAAAAAAAAAACATCACCTCCAGTTATGTTCCAATCTAAACAGTCTAAATGCCATAGCCATCTAAAAGCTCAAGGATCAAAGATATGATTTCAGGATCAAACACCTTAAAACAAAATAGCAAGACCCCAATCCAAGAGGTAACAGTTGATATACTTGTTCTAATTGGGGATGAAATTTTCATGATTTTTTGGGGTAAACGCGAAGTGGATTGTACAGTCTACTGATTTGATAAAGTAAGAACAATAAAATACAAAACCCAGATCTGATAAATCTCAATACATGAAAACGAAAATCCCCATTATCAAAAAACATGTGAAAACCCAGTGAATCAAAGATTGAACTATCCCTTAAGGCCATAATATCAGCAAAAGCATCAAAATAACGTCACTCAAATCAAAGACATACAGTAAATTGCAAAACAAAAAACAAAAAAAAAAAAAAGGGTTTGCAAGTGAAGAGACTTACAGAAAAGGGATTGACTTCTTCTTCATCAAAAGGGTTGGGATCGTAACGACCTGCCATATCTGAGATCCTCAAAACAAAACCCAAATATCTGAAACAAAAACACTAATCTCAATTGATCAACAACAGTAGAGAGAGAAAGAAAGGATCGAAGAGAGAAAGCAGAGGGGAGAATGCAAAGAAGTTAGCCGAAAAAGAAGTGAGAGAAGAGAAACCGAAACCTTAACCGTGTAAATAATCTAAGGTAAGAAGGAAGGGGTCTTGGTCAGAAAAAAGCTTTAGAATTTGGTGACTTTTCCGATTTCACAAGTCATGTGAACACCAGCTGCTAAAGTAAAATAATCAAATATATTCATTAAAAAAAAAAGGCCTTCTAGGAATATTATACGAGTAATGTTTTCAACAATAAAAATTAAATTAAAAAAAAAAAAAAAGAAAACAAGGGAGAAGAGATTTGGTAATGATATTTGAATAATTTTGCTAATTATTTGAGATTTAGTAATGATATCTGTCTATAATCTATCTATAAATATTGTGATAAAAGTTTTTAGTTTTCTTTCTCATAATTACAAACGAGTCCTTCAAAAAATAATCAGAAACGAGATGCCGACAATAAATTTATAACGAGGCTAGTATTGATATATATATCATAATAAATGGTTAACTCATACCATATTCTTTAAAAGTACCATGTTGTTAATTAAAGGTCACTTAATATTTTTTAGTGTCACATGATACATTGGTAAAACTATACTTAGGTGTGTTTGGTTGGGTATCAATCAAAGGAAATGAGAATCAACTGCCCCATTTCCTTTGGTTATGTTTGTTAAACCACTTTTGTCATTCTAATTCCCTTCTTCATTCCTCTATTTTAACACTTTCCCACACACCCCTTATCTTTGGGATTCCATTTCCCTACCTTCGACCCAACCACTATGCAACTACCCAACCGCCTCCCCTAACCACCCTGACACCTCCCCTCCCCCACCCCTCACCAGTGTTGTGGAACACCAGCCCCACCCATTGTTGGCGCCCTAACCCCCTCAACCACCCCCAAAACCAAAACCCTAACCCTAACAGCCCAAAAATAAAAACTACTTCCCACCTCCACCACCCCCGAAATCATCCCACCTTTGCTTGTCGCCCCTCCTACTCCTTTCGCCACCCCCTTATAACCCCCAACCACCGTCTACAAAACCCTCCACTTGTACACCACTCATACCACTTCCTTCCTCTTGCCGATTGTCACCACCCCTCCCCCACCCTGCAAAACCCTAGAAAACTCACAAAATTGTAGATCTAAATAAGTTTTAGATGGTGGTGAGTGATTTTCGAGGAGAGAGGAGAGGCGATGAAGAGTGTGGAGGGATGGCGACGAGGTGGAGAGGGACAGCTAAGTGGTATGCTAGTGAAAAACCTTGGATAGAGAAGGGAAGAGGTGGTTGTAGGAAGTCATTCCTTCCCTTTTAACAAAACAAACAAGTATGTAAAACAATGGGAAACCCTTTCTATTCTCCTCTTTACTCTTTCCTAATCTCTTTCTCTTTCCCCCTCAATTAGCAATATTTATGACAATTGTCAACTCTATTGGTAGCTAGTTTAAAATTTTGATGAGTCGAAATTTCTTCAGATATATAACTAAGAATATTACAATGTTGAAGTGAAGGTGGTTTGAAAATCGAGAGAAAAAAAGAAGCAAGATTTGAGGAATCTGAAAGATTCCAAACAATGTTGCAAAGCTTTGTTCAACCAAGTGCAAAATATATAAAGATTAAAAGATGCAAACTATGAAATAAATTCAATTCAATCGACAATAATCAAAATTGTATTATGTATAATTCGACTCATCATCTTAAAATAACACATGATGTCCATCAAAGTCTAAGGAGAAAAGTTATTTTAATCTCGAATAATGCATGTGTTTAGATAGATGACAAAACTGTAACTAAAAAAGCCCCATATAAGATTTGATAATATGACAGAAATAACAATACCTTCCTGGATGAAAGTGCCTCACCCCTAGGTCTTCATCCCAGAGAAATATTTCTTTTAGATTCAACATTCACATAATATATCTCTACAATATAAGGGAAGGGAGGAGGTCGTGACAGTGTCCAAGTGGATTATATATGGATTCGTATAACAATGATTGTTGTTACTTATTTTCTATTGATTGAATGTTTATTTTAGGCAAATATTTTGTGTATACTAAGGTTTGTTGCATAAGGACTTTTGTCACTATTCATTGTGAAACTTTGACTCTCTCTAATTTTATGCATAAAAGAAAAAATATAGTCAAATGAGATCTTGTTTAATTCACCTCAATGTGTACTTTTTTAATTATGATTTTTATAATTTTTTATTATATATATCTATAGATATGTTCATTTAACGTTATGTTTTAGGAAGTGTGAAAAAGTAAATGTAGTAAACTTAAAGGACCGAGGAAGTATAGGTCTTTTTGTTATTTAGTTAAGGGAGGGGTAAAAGTGTAATTTACTTAAACACCGTCGCAACCTCCTCTTCCCTCATATTAATACAGATGTATGTAAAAGGGTTTTTTTGTCCAAAACTACCTTAGTTACATCACGTTTTGTAAAAAAACTACCTTACTTACAAAACTACCTTACTTAGCAAATTTCTGGTTGACCACTACCTTATTCACTATTTCGACATTGACTTTGCCTTTGCTGACCAATTTGGTCATTTTTTGCAAATTCCAACCTCAAATTTGACCCTTTAGGACAAAAATGACCCACCAAAACCTTGATAAGGATAATTTTTTTGGCACGCAAACCAATAAACGCATATCTAGACAAATTTTGTAATGCAAATAGAAGCTTATGCGACCATTTTTTCTAGATTATGACCTCATATTTAACCCTTTTAGGGCAAAAATGACCCCAAAATATTGATTAGGCTAATTATTTTCGAGAATAAAGCAAAGTCAACGCCGAAACAACTAACAAGGTAGTGGTCAACAAGGAATTGGCTAATAAAGGTAGTTTTAGACAAGCTTTTGTAACTAAGGTAGTTTTTTGCAAAAAGTGGTGTCAGTAAGGTAGTTTTAATTTGGACAAAAAACTCTATGTAAAACATAATTATGGGCAGCAAAAAAAAAAAATTCCAAGGAGATGTCAATAAAAACACATAATTAAACACGCCGCCACAACCTCCTCTTCCCTCATATTAAATCTCACTTGACTATATATTTTCTTATATGTATAAAATTAGAGAGACTCAAAGTTACACGATGAATAGTTACCAAAGTCCTTATGCAGCAAACATATAGAACAAATGGTATACATTACAAAATTTTGTAACAAACCAAAATCAGTACACATAAAATAATAATGTGTATATTGACAACAATAATACAAAATTTTCAAAATTGTCAAATAATATTCCAAAATTTGGGTCATCTATATGTGATTATTCCGAACTTTGAGTAATCCACAAATATTCCGAAATTTGTCCCTTATCTCCCATCAATGTTCCAACAGGTTAATTAACCTGTTAAAACTGGTACAATGGGGTGGACCCTCGTTTTTTAATTTTCCTTTTATCATTGCGCACAAATCGAGGAAGCATGAGAACGCAAATCGCGACTAATCTGGTCATTTTTTTGCAAACACCAGCCTCAAATCAGATCCATAAGGATTAAAATGACCCATAAAAAAATTGGTTCCAGTTCTGGTTCCAATTCCGAGTACCCGGTACCGGACCCATTCCTGATGGGTACCCAGTGCCTGACCCGGTTGAATTCGGTTTATACTTTTATCCAATGGTAAATAATGAAATACTGAAGTGACTACTAACTAAACAAAAATATAATAAGTCTAATTTTTTTTCATTCAAAATTTTTATGTTTATGACTTTATGAAAACTTGTGTTTATTACTTTATGTAAACTTGTATGTTTTATTGTAAAATTGTAAACTTGTGTTTAATGAAACTATCTTTAATTTGTGGATGTTTAGTAGGTAAATAATTAAATATGTAGTAGAGTAGTTGTTGGCCAGTAAGCCGATTTGTTATTTAACTTTGAGAAATTGAACAAAATACACACCCATTAAAAAAATCGGGTACCTGATATTGGAACTAGTACCCGACGGTTCCAGTTCCAAAAACTTATTACCCTGTTGGAATGGTTCCAGTTCCAGCTATTTCAGACCCGACGGTTTCGGTTTAGGGTCCGGTTCCATAGAAAAAGACTGGGTACCCGGTTTTGCTCACCATTAATCGGGGCTAATTAGGTTGGTTTTTGCAAATTCCAACCTCAAATTGTACCCCATAAGGGTTTAAATGACCCGTAAAACCTTGGATGGACTATTTTTTTCTGACATGTATATCGATGCGCACAAATCGAGGCAAACTGGGAACGCGAATTTGGACTAATGGGGTCGTTTTTTGCAAATTCAGACCTCGAATAAGAGTTAAATTAACTCGTAAAATCTTGAACAGACATATGTTTTTACGTACATCGATGCGCACAAATCGAGGCGAACCAGGAACGTGATCGGGGCTAATCTGATCGGTTCTTTTTTTTTTGTAAATTTCGACCTCGAATCGGACCCCATAAGGGTTAAAATAATCCGTAAAACCTTTAATGGGCTTTTTTTTGACATGTAGATCGATGCATGCAAATCAAGGTGAACCGGAATGCCTCGATTTGTGCGCATTGATCTACGTGTAAAAACATAGTCCGTTAAAGGTTTTACGGGCCCGATTCAAAGTTGGAATTTACAAAATAAGTTAGCGTTCTCATTCCACCCCGATTTGCGCACATTATTTTAAAGGTTAATAAATATTATTAGTTTTAATGACAATTAGTGTTAATGATAATCAGTGTTGATGATTTAAAGTCTAATAAATATTATTAGTGTTAATAATAATTAGGTTAAAGTTAATTAATGTTAATGATAATTATGATAATTAATCTGGGGCCTCACAACTTTTTTTACCAGTTCAGCACGTAACCGATAGAACAGGAACATTGGTGGAAGATAAAGGGTAAACTTCGGAATATTTGTGGATTATTCAAAGTTCGGAATAATTACAGAAGATGACCCAAAATTCGGAATATTATTTGCAATTTTTCCTATATAATATAACATTTAAGGTGTATTGTCTTCAACTTATTAAACATCTATCTATCTATTTATAGATATATAATTAAAAAGCGTTCCTTTGCACGGAATTCGCCACATGTAAGTATCATAAGATTTGCATGAGTAATTAATTCATGCTTAATAAAATAATAGAAAATAATATTTTCACAAGGGATTGAACTTGAAACCTCAAATTTTCAACACTATAAACACTACCACTTCTCTATGTCATGATTTATGTATTATTTTGAATATAAAATAAATAATTTATTTTTGATTTTGACAAGTAATAAATGATAATATGAATTCAATGTAGAAAATCCTAATAAAATTAAATTCAATCATAAAATCAATGAAAAATGACATATTTGATAATCGTCATCAACTTGTGAGAACACAAATAAAATGAGGGCACATCAACATTTACTAATGTTTCAGATTAATATTTGAAAATAAATTATAATAAATGATAAAATAGTTTAGTTATTTATGAAAATTTTAATTAATGAAGACTTTTATAAGCAATACAAAGTAAACCATATGTTCATAGTTAACGAGTTGCTCGGGCATCGCCGGACCAATATACTAATTTTTTTTTTAAATGAAGAGAATGCATCCTAATATCTTAATGATACTACTCCCCCATCACGGATTATTGGCAACATTTGATATTATTTTATCATTATGCATGACAGATGCAGTATTTCATTTTTCTCTTCCAAAAAATTAGAATGACTTCCAGAATGAAATAAGTATAACATTGACTGAGCTGACAGAAGATGAGAAAGATAAGATGCAACTTGATACTCACTAACAGCCTATTTGTATTTCTATATATACTATTATGAATCATGAAAGTGAAAAAGGAGAAGGAATTGAAGGTCAGCGTGGCATTTACAAAACGAAGCTAAAATAATGAATCAATCAATGTGATCCTTTAAATAGACAGCAGCAGCACTACAAAACTAGAATTATGCAACTATATATATCATGTCATCCAAAATTCTATGAGCGCACGACCTCTAAGTTCCCTAGGCAGCCCGGAAATTCGTTATTCACAGCCGATGATGAAACCATTTTGCTACGCTACCAATTTCTTTTCGCTCGTATTTTTCTATTTCTAGAGAATAGATTAAGCCAACTACTCCTTGCATATGGATCCACCCAACTCGTGTCCTCCTTGACAGCTTTCTCCCATCGTTCTTTAAATGTTTTCAGCTCAGATGTTGATTGCCTTCGAATCTGTTCAAGTTTCACAAATATAAGAGATCAGGTTTTTGAAATCACAAAAACATTGTGACTTTCGCGGGGGAGGGGGGGATAGATTTGATTGAGTGTTACCTCATCCAACCCCTTGAACCACATTTACATAGGTAAAAGAACTCAAAAACAAAGAGAACAATTTGAACTGGACCGAATTGAACTAAATCTTAAAGCTGGATTTGTGTGAAACTAATTCAAAAGAACATGATGGACTAAGTAATATATGTAAAACACTACTTACCTCCACACGAACATCAACGTCTGAGTGTTTCTTTTTAGAGTCTTCTGACTTTGAAGCCTGCATGAAGATCATCAAGTATTAACAATACTGAATAGGATGTTAAAATCATACATACATGCATACACATGGACCACGTATTCAGTAGAAACTAATCAATCTCAAAAGGATCTCCAACAAGAAGCAAATTCGAAAGACAAATAACAGGCCTTTTAAAACACTCTAATTCATCACATGAGTCATTGCTGATTCTGCTAAATCAATCGTAAGACATTATATTTTAGCTAACCTTTTTTGCAGATGCACCACCCAGAGTTTGTATGCCTTGATGAACAACAAATTCACTATCGATGATACCTACTCTCTTTGTCCTATCACCCTGTCAAATTGTCAAATATAAGAAAATTAGGACTCCGCTAGTTGTATACAAGTGAGAAAAATGACAGCAGATAATGCAGAGAGAATTTGCTTAGAACGGAAGCAAGCTGGATAAGATAACAAAAGAGAGCTTGTAATTTGGCAAAATAAAAACAGCATGTAAATTACAAGGTCCACATTATGACAAGAGAAATGAGACATTAGATCAAAGCAGATACGACTGAAAATATGGTCTCTATGGATGCATGAAGAACGCACAAGGAGAGGGGGGGGGGGTGTAATAGTATATGTATTTGTGTCAAGACAATAACAAAGAGATCACTAATAATAGTTCTTCGGAAAAAGGGTCCAATCTCATTCATAAGCATTAAATAATCATAAAGCACCCCAAGAAAAGAAATTTTAAACAACAATAAAGCTAAGGAAAGATTCCACATAGGCATCTTAACATATACAAAGCAACATTATACTCCCTTTGTAATTGAGCAACTATTCACGTCTTTGAAACTTTACTTAAGAAATATCATAGTCGTCTAGGATCTTGTTACAGTCATTGCAATGAGTATTTACCACATACCAAATATAAAAAGTGTGCCTTGGAGATTGTCAAAAAGAACAACAGGATGAACAGAAAACTACAAACTACAAAAGAAGTATTATTCACATATGAATCTTAATCTTAATAATTAAAAACTGGGAATAATTGTGAACTAACTATGAGTGAATTATTCTTTAAGAATGCTTGAAAAAGGCACAAAGAACTATCAGAAGCATTAACCTTTGTGCAAGATACAATTTCAAGAAAATTGAAATTCATCCAGGCACATTGGTGGACGAGAATAGTACTAGGATGGGTGACCTCCTGGGAAGTCCTTGTGTTCCCATGCCGCCGACCCCACCGACCCCGTGGTTGGCCGAGAATAGGGATGGGCGACCTCTTAGGAAGTCCTCGTGCCATTGCTTTGGGATTAAGGTGCAGCGCAAGAAGAAGAGAAGAGGACAGAAGACTGAATTGCTGTTAAAGCTGCTTACAAACAGATTTCTTCAAAACATTCTTCATATGGACATTAATTTTTGAGTAAGAAATACATACATAAAGACAGGAAAAGAAACGATTTCAAACATTGCTTGAAGCATCACACTAGCAAGGCAGAAAAGTTGAAAGTCTCTGCTTATTCAGGTTATTTGTGGCTACACAAGTACAACACAAACATAAATTGCTAACACAAAGGCATTGGATTGGAGTTGCAGAAAACAAAGTTATTTGATGTGCTACCACATAGGCATTGGAGTTGCAGAAAGTAAAGGTAAGTGATGAACTGATGATTAAGCAGGATTCTCAGAAATCAAAAAACATAAAACAAAACCAGCTCCACCAAAATGAACCTATAGAAACAATTAAAATCAAAGAAATCGGGGAAAAAAAACATATTTCACCTGTGCACAATAACCAAGCTTCATATCCAATCCCCAACCATGAACAAGATCATTCTGAAAGAAAAGAGGAAACATTTCATCATTAAATACATAAAAGGACCGTTTAGGAGGGCATAGCAAATGCATACGAGAAAAAAAAGAAAAAGAAAAAAAAACAACAAAATCTTTGGATAATAAAACTCCCAGGTTCACTACATTGCTATGAAGTATGAACTGACATGGTAGAAAGAAAAATAGAGTAGAAGATGATGACTATTAAGTGAGATAATAGTGATTTGATTGATGAACTTTAAGAAATTCAGCAACACCCATAGCCCTAATTAAACGTGGAAAAAATAAACCAAACCCGTTGGCCACCCATAAGCCGATCCGGAAAGTCGGTCATGAAGAAGAAAAACCAACCCGAAACCCGTTGAATGGCCTAAGATTAGACCTAGAACTCAAAACCCGTTATGACCGAAACCTGTTTTTGACCGACCGAAACCGAACTGACTGACCGATTTGCCAGGTATAGCCCTGATCTCCTTTATCTACAGTAAGATGATGAAATTTATATACAGTAATGTTACCTTCTCACTCCGCTAATTAACTTACTTGCTTCCATAACCAAGTTAGCCCTAACAAACTAATTAGGCATTACCCATACTACACCTACCCCTTAGGCCAGTTCATTAGATACATATGTAAAAAATTTGGAGAAGCAAGTGAACTAACCATTAAAAATTTGCTCAAAATCATATATATGATCCATATTGTAACCAAAATTTCACAAAACCAGTCCACAACAATATTATTAAAAAGTAGATAATTCCTACGTCCTTGAAATTGCAGAAGTTTTATATACCTGTATAAGATGCCAAGCACAACGCCAAGCAGACCTTGAAAATACAGGGGCCATGCCTTCCACCCACCTATAGACCAAGACATGTAAACTAGAGATCAGCACATTCTGTCATGGTCTCATGGAGAAGAATAACAATGAACAAAAGGCAATATTTAATTTGATATTCGTCAAAAAATGACCACAATTTAGTTAATAATGCTAGGCTGGCAAAACATCTAATATGCCACATACATGGCTTCAAGGCAATTCATTCAAGCCTCAAACATTTAATCACTCAGGACTAACTTAAACCTGGAATGATTTTAAACACAAGGGTAAACATTTGGCAACCATTTTCTAATTAAACTAAGGGCTGCTTCAAATTTCAAAAGGCTAATAAGAAACCAAAAGCGGAAAAGATAACTTGAATGGAAAAAGGTAACAAAACGGGTCAGCTGGGAAAACATTCACAGAATTTGCAGAAAACTTACCCAGTGCATGGTGGCCCCATGCTAGAGCTTGAACATTTTGTAAAACCTCTGGAATCATAAATTCTCCTACAATTTTTTTTAATAAAAAAAGTACATTATTGATCTGACCTGCCATAATAGACCATCAATATGGAGAAATAGACCAGTCCCAGTTACCTATGGTGAGTCTTTGCTTTTTTACGAATCGTAATGCGATGATGTATTTCAGTTGAGTTTGAGTCAAGGGCTGGCTGAGATATCTCAAATCTCTCGGACTTCACAATTTTCAAGTACCTATGGCAAAGAAATGATCATATAACTTGTTAGACAGACAGGGAATATATAAGTTCTTTTAATCACAAGCAGGTACATCCTACTCATACAGTCACACAAGGTCAAGCTTCAAATCTCGTGCAGCAAATGTAACAACCAAAAACAAATAAAATTAATAATGAGAAAAAAAAATTGGAAATTTTAGGGTACGTTAATCTCTGAAAAATAACAGTACATAAATGTCATGAATCTTGCCTCTCAGAAGAAGTTTTGCAAAATCGTTAAAAACAAACAAATTCCATCATAGTACAACTCTATCCTTTACATGAAATGCAAGTAAGCAATTGGCACAAAAAGATTTTATGACCCAATACCCGTTTATTTCTATTCTGTAACAGGACTTCAGGTTATTTCTAATACCTGTGGTAAAATTTTGCCAAAAAAAGCCCCATATAAATCTTTATAAGATTTGATAATAAGACAGAAATAACAATACCTTCCTGGATGAAAGTGCCTAACTCCTAGGTCTTCATCCCAGAGAAATATGTAGTCATAGATTGAAACAATATCTGGATGTAGAAAGCGTTTTGCAAACCACCTAAGAACAACAAACAGAGAATAGTACAAGGGATTAAGGGCCATAACTAAATCTCAAATTCAAGGGAACAAGGACAGTAAGTTTGGTAGAAAAAGCAATTAAATAAAAACTGTAGCATGTCATATGAAACCCATATATGGAAGTCACATTCAGATAATGGAGGAAATAGAAATTCTGAGCTATTTAGGACAGAAGTTTGGTTTCAGTTGAAAAAAAACAATTGGCCAATTGGGGAAATGAAAATTCATGACTTTTTTTTATTTAAAATTGCTGTTGGATAAACTGCAAAAAACAAAATTAGAAAAATTTAAATTCATGAGAAATGGAACTTCTCATAAAATATGGGAAATAAATTTCTGGAAATATTTAACTCCTTCATCGTCAGCTAAACATGCTATGACAATTTCTAGGAATTGCATAAAGGAAATACCTTCCAATGATATACAAATTCTTATAGGAATTAGATTCTCATATAACCCAAACAAGCATTTATAATTTACTCTCAATCTACAAAATGAGAAAGAGGAGTTCCACTGTTCCACACAGAGTTTATGCTTCACATATAGCCATATCATATAAATTACCAACTTAAAACTTAGAGACAGTAAAGCCCACATAAAACCTAATATAATCAAGTCATATCTTGCAGAACATAACAGTAACACAATAATGAATGCCTGGCAGCATATTATGTAGAAGACAGAACTGCATATGATCCCTTACCATTTTGTTTGATTTTGTGCTGCGATATGAATGGCCTTGTTACTCCAATCTAAATCCCACCAGCTGTTCATGTTGCCATCATAATGGAATATCACAATTGTAAAATTTTCTGCGAGAAACTGAAGTAAAATAATGTAAGACTGGCCATAAGGGGAAAAAAATATTATATGATATAATATCAGCTATCTAATTGTACTGCATACCTTTTGCACAATAGAATCAACATTATGCTTTTGCTTGATACCAGCAGCAATTGCAAGTAAGTTGTTGGGACTAGAATCATCTACCTATTGAAACATACACCAATTTGATAAGCGAACAAATGATAACAGGTTTCTTTGGTTCTTTCAAGATAGCACATTCCAAAATTGAAAATTACACCTCCAGATTAAAGCAAATGAGATCAGACAGAAAAAAGGCTGACCTTTTGCCTTGAACGAGACCACAAAGGTTTCAACTCCAAATCTGAGCTTGGTTGAACAATGCCTTGAGGTAGACTATCCAACTCTAATGTCCTTGAATTCTAGATTTAACGAAAGAAAAATAAATGACTTAAAATCATATTGAACACTAGAATGGCAATAACCATCAAATCACAAGGTAACAAGATAGTAATTCATCATCAAAATTAGTAAATATATAAAAATAACAAAACTACAATTGTATACAATATATCATTTTAATTTTTCATTCATACCTCAGTGCTATCAAACGGTTGCCTTTTAGCGTCTATCTACAAAGACACCAACAGAGAAGAAGATTAAATTCGCATCCAAGAATCTCAGTTTCAGATACAGTACAATTAGAACTACATAAAAGAGCAAATTCAAGATAAATGATGTTAGCCATCTGCTTCAAGATAAAAAAGAGGTTTCCACTTTCAATATTCATCACTTTATTACTTATTACCCATTAATGCGAGAGGCTCCCACCAAATAATAGATTCTTCAAGAAATCAGAGAAGATTATGAAAAATATAACAAGAAATTTTGTATCACCATACCTCTGTCTGCTGATACTGGTAGCTTGTAGTTCTATACACAACGAACATCGTAAATATACATAGCAATGCCATGAAAGTTAGTTGTTTCATCCTGAATCCATGTGCTCCATGTGGTCCCTAAAACAAAATGGATGTGTAAGAATGCTAAGTTTGAATTTCAAAGTACCTAGTTCACAGACACCTAAAACTGAAACAAGGGCTTATGGTGCAAACTTTACCCCATCAGAAAAGCCAGTCTTCTTTCTAGGGAACCATCTCCATGATTTAAATGTCGTCATAGACATTCAATTTTAGCTTAACTCCTCCTCATAACAAACTGCAGCATAGAATCAAAACAAAAGTCATTATCACGAATTCACAGCAAACACCTGAATCTACTCCTACTATTATTCCTTTATAAATGGGAGTTGCAACAAACTTGTGACAGAGCATCTTTTTGACTTAGGAGATGATAAGGGATTGACATGTGAGATTCTCCAAATAGGCATATATGAAAGCAATACTTTTTATTCATTGATAAAAACACTAGGCAAGGATTTTTCCACAAGACTAAAGGCCATGCAGCACAACACCACCGCGCACCCTCTGCAACTCCTAACTGAAAGAAAAAAAAAAAAGAGGAAAGGAACCCATTCAAACCATTTAAAAGTCACTAATATGCACTAAACCTAACAATAAAGGAAAGAAAGCTATGATACTCAGATTATTCTTTTCATCTCAAATACATGTGCTGGACACTTAATTTTCAACCAAAATCATTCAATTTTTTCATAAAACGATCATGTCAAACACTTGGACATACCTATGTGACTATCTCCAACACTTCTAGCAAAGTCCAATCAGAAATTTAAACTATTTTGTTTCTATACATAGAACCATAGCTCCTTCCTTGTCAGTTATTACTCAATATTTTAATAAAATATTGAACAATAATGCTAACAAATTAGCACCAAATATGCATCATGTCAAATACGATTACAAATTTCAAAAACATGATTACACAGCTAAAAAAACCAGATTAATGATTCTCCAATCACGATTATCCCATGTTTTCCCTATCTAATATTCAGATTTAGTTCATTAAAAAAGATTACAGTCAGGAGAATGTCGTGTGGGTAACAGGGTAAGGATGTCAGTTCGTGAAGTCTCAAAACCCTGTCAATAAACAACAACAAGATACATAACTATGCTTCCCATTATAAGTTTACAGCAGAGGACAATCAAGTGAATTAAGTTTAAAACTTAAGGAAGTAAGACCCTGAAAAAGCATTTCCCAAGAGAAAGATATGAATAGGCAGAATTCACATCACTTTTACCTAACATCACACAATTCTTGTGACCCAATCCAGAGGTTTTGATAATATTGTTTTCTTCACAAAAATAGATGGTGAATCAAATGAAAGCTAACACAGATTTCTACGAAAGTGGCAAAATTCTTAAACCATCTGAAAAATACCCATTCAAAAATAGCAAACACCCACAACAACAATCACACAGAACAACACATAACACATGCATACGAAATTACAAACAGATTATAGTAGTAAATTAGTAAGTATAATATCTACATCAGCAAAATAAACTTATATATTACGGCTAAATTTCATAGCTTTTTTGGGAGAAAACTTGACAGAACAACAATCCTACTAAAACCCATTAAAAAACAATAAACAATCAAAATCTAAACCCTACAAAATACGATTGCTTTCAAATCCAACTAAACAAGTGTCTTCAAATTTCAACAAATAATAACCAACAATATATTTACATACATGTCTACACCTAAAAAAGTTCCGTAACAGCGGAAATTATGGAACATTCTCTTGACTAATACCACTCTGTAGACTGTGGTAGGTTAACTAATTATTTTCATCTTCCTTTTCAATTCAATTTCTTTATTTTATTTTGGCAGCTGGAAACCTAAATTATACGGTACGCCATAATAGCTTTAATAACAAAACAATTCATTATTACTCTTATGAATATGAATTATCAGCTAAAATTTAAACTTGTATCGAATTAAAGCCCCTAAACACCACTATGAATAAAGTTTTAGGTGAAATTTTATCGAGTAGAACCAATAAACACGGATCTTTAAGATCGCATTCAAGAAAAAAAATAATTAAAGTAACAAAAATTCAAAAAAAAAAGATCAAATTATAAAACTTTAAAATAACAAACTAAAAAAAAAAAAAAAATTACCTGAAGATTGTATGAGGATTAAGAATTTAGTAAAAAAGAACCAAAAAGGGAGATGAAAAAAAAAAAGCAAATTTTCCTCTCTTTTTTAAATTTTTTCTCTGTTTGGTTTCCCTTTTTTTGTTTTGTTCGGTGAACGAGTTGAAGGTATAAGCGAGACGAGTTGACTCAGTGAAGTGAAAAGGCGATTTGAGGAGGATGAAAGTTGAGGAGAGAGAAAGTAGGAAAACGGTGTAATGGTAATTGAGGAAGAAGAAGGGAGTGACAAAAAAGTGAAAAGTGGAGGAAAAACCAGGTTTTGAGGAGACGAAGAGTGGAAGACGAGCGAGCATATACCTTGTGTTTTTTTTTTAATATATACTTAATACTTATTTATATTTATATATTGACTGTTGTTTTCTTTAACTCCCTATGTTGTTTGGATTTTATTTTTTTTTAAAAAAATTCTCTCTTTGTATACACGTCATTATTAAATACTCCATAGTTTGATATATATATATATACTTCTATATTTTTTGAAAATAATTTGACTTGTGTTGCCCGTCTTTAAAAATTAAAATTGATTGATTTTCGGTCCCTTTTGTTTGCAATATCTACTTTTTCACACCTCCCAATGCACAACTTTAAATAAAAATATCTTTAAATACATATAATAAAAAATTATAAAAATTATAAATTAAAAAAGTACATATCGAGCAGAATCAAACGAGATTTCATTTGACGATATTTTTTCTTATGTGCATAAAATTAGAGAGAGTCAAAGTTGATCAATGAACAGTGATAAAATTGTACTTGTTGCAAAAAAAGGGACGGAGGGAGTAATCCCTATGTTACATAATAAGTGCTTCGGTTTAACTGGAAGCATTATTCATATGATAATTTTGATTATCTTTAATTTTATATATATAGGGAAAAATATAGTTATGTGATATTTCGTTTAATTTGTTTCGACGTTTGTTTTCTAAATATATAAAGTTATGTTTTCAGTTCAGGTTAAACAAAAACTTTTAAAACTTTTAATTTTTTTTTTTGTGAGACGAGGCCATTTCATTTCAGTTCATTTCATTTCATTGCAGTTCCTGTTTTCTCCGTCCTATAGAACGGAGCCTAAGTAGTTATACATGAATAATATTAATTTGATAACTTTTTATATATTTTTAATAACTTTTACAGAATTTTTTCATAACATATCTTGACAAGGCCTCATGTAACCATTGTGAGACGACTCATCAACGACCAACTTAATTTAGGAAAAATAGAATTAGATATAATAAATTTATTTGTATAATAATACAACTTTTTTTATAAATTAAAATAAGATATAGATAGGCATTTTTAACGGGATAATTTTTTTATTTATATACAAATTTAATAATTTATGTAAAAGTTACAAATTGATAATAAAAAAAAGTTGCAAATCACCTACAAGTCATTAAAAATAAAAACCATTAAAAATGCTTTGAGATTTCTTCCTAAACCAACAACTTATAGTGATATCACATAAGGAAGCTAATTAAATGTCACTTTAGCAAAAAAAAAAAAAAAATTAAAGGAAACAAAAATGTACCCACCATCTACTTACTAGTGAAAAATAGTAACCACCAATTCATATGTGTCGATTTTTTCTAAAAAAAAATTTAAAAAAACTCTTTAAAAAAAATCAATAAGTAAACAAATAAATAAATAAATTCCTTAAAAAATTCAATAAATAAATAGATATCTATTATACAAGGGAAGGGATGAGGTCGCGACGGTGTCCAGAATAATATTTGATTTTTGGAATCATTAATAGCTTTATTTAAAATAAGTAATCACAATTTTTAAAAATTATAAGTACAATTAATTGTAAAATTAATCAAATTCTATTCATAAATAATAAATCTTTTTGAGAAATAAATTACTTACTCAATTTACAATATACTTAATTATTAGATAAGAGTAGAAAGGAAAAAAAATAGATTAAATTTTTAAAAAAAATATATATAGTCCCTCTGTTTTTGTTTTTTTTTAAATTTACTGACTTCACTTTTCACATTGCCGAGGCAAAAATTTGAAGATTAATATCTTTAATTGTGTTTTTTGTAAAAATTATAAAAACTATATATTAAAAAATTACATGTTGAAACGAATCCAACGAGACCCCGCATGACTATGTTTTTCCTTATGTATAAATCACAAATGATGATCAAAGTATACTTGTGAATAGTATCAACGTCAAATTGAGTAAACTAAAAAAAGAATGTAATATTTATTAAAAGGTTTTTTACAATTATGTGAAAACTTAATAATTTTATTACCAAACTATGCTGTTAACGAATTGAATTTTAAGATAGCACGCATTGCGTGCATTAAAAAAAAGAGCTACTGTAAAACCAATATTTACTTGATGGTCATTTAACAATTATGTTATTTCAAATTAAACTAGATTTCTTTGCACGCAATGCGTGCGACAATTTTGAAAATGTTGTATTATTGTTGTTAATATACATAGTATTATTTTGTGTATACTCATTTTGGTTTTTTACTCAATTTTGTAATGTATAACCTCTGTCCCTGCATGGCTACATGTTTGCTGAATGAGGACTTTTGTCACTATTTCTTGTGTCTCTCTAATTTTATACATATACGAAAAAATATAGTCAAGTGGGATCTCGTTTGATTTGGTTCAATGTGTACTTTTTTTAATATATTTTATACAAAACAAGTCAACAACATCATTGTTTTACTAATTCATATATAATCCATTTATCTGTATTGCATTATTGACATGCTTTAAAAAGTTTCGTTTCAAACCCAGGAAATTTCCGTTGGACCAGATTCAATCACTAAAAAGACACTATGTATATTGACAACAATAATACAAAATTTTCAAAATTATCGCATGCATGCATCATGTGCAAAGAAAACTAGTACAAAATAAGTCAACAACAAAATTTTTATGAATCCATAATATAATTTAATTATCTGTATGACTGTATTCCATTACCGACATGAATTAAAACGTTTCGATTCAAACCCAGAAAATTTAGCTTGAACTAGATTCAATCACTAAAAGAATATTGTGTATAATGGCAACAAGAATACAAAATTTTCAAAATTGTCTCATGCATTGCGTGCAAAGAAAGATAGCTAGTTATATAATTGAAAGGGATCGGAAACTCATAATTATCATGTGAATAGTGTCAAAAGTTAAAATGGAGCATATCATTTTAAGGTTCTCCATATTAAATATGTTTATCTACGATATATTATAGTGTGTGTTTTCTATTATAGTTATTACTCCCTCTCCCGATATAAATGTTCCATTCTACTGATGTACGATACTTCCATTAAGTTCTTGTACCAATTTCAATATTCAAGAAAAATATAATGTTAAATATTAATAACTTTATTTGTAATATATATATATATATATATATATATATTTGGAAAGTACGTATTGAGACGAATCAAACGAGAAAACTCATCAATATGTTTTTTCTTACATATATATATAAAAGTAAATAGAATTATGTTGGGAAGATAAGACATTATAGATAAGGAAAATGTATCATAACAAATTGCTAAATATTCCCACAAATAATATAAGATATTAATATTCTAACAAACTGCTAAAAATACAATATGCTATCAAACTGCTAAGAATAGTCTATCATCTCCTATTAATATGAAAAATATATCTCATACGATTTTTTTTAATCTACTATGTCTTATCTTTTCAACAAATTAAAATTACAATATAAATCTGCCATGTCTTATCTACCGGTCAACGCCGGAGAATGGTTGTCAACATCAGAAAATTGGGCCAAGGTATTATTTTGCAAAATTTTTTGGGGTTTTGGTCGTTAAAAAAAAATTATAAAGTCCTTTCTCACAAAATGACCAATTTTAAAGGTCATTTCCGACAACTTTTGCCAATTCATAGATCCTCCAAAAGCAGATCAATTGATGGGGTACAGGGTACACACAGGCACACAGCACTAAAATTATTCATATCCTAAATTTATGTTGCTAAAATTTTAATATGAATAAATTAGTCAAATCGGTGCACTTTGGACATTAGATCGAGTAGTATAGGAATTCAGTAGTTCCATATTTCAAAGTTTCATGTGTTTGTTGCTTCATGGAGTGATGCTGTGCTGTCAGCTTTAAGTTTAACCAAGCCTTTTTTTTCCTTAATTTTATTACTCAATCAGTTTTAATTTGTAAATAAAAATTATAAATTCACAAATAGTCAGTTGTTTACAAATAAGGGGAAAGGGTAATGTAAAATGGTATTCTTACTAGTTGTTTGATATTATTAAGGAAATGAATATGTTACTATTAGAAAACGGTAGTTGTTTCCACTAGATGTATGATGGTAACAAAGTCAGGGATTTGTTAGTTGTTACCCTTACAAATTTGTTTATGTTCTCACACCCCATAGCAAATATATGGTAACGATATTATCTTGTGATTATATTTCATATGTTAGTTTTTTTGGTATACCAAACAACCCATAAGTGCTCTATTTTGACTAGTGGTACCATATATATGGTAACTTAGCTTGACTCTCTTTAATTATATATATTTCTATATATGTAAGGAGAGACAGTTAATTAGTTATGTTAGATATTGCTTAATTTGTCTCGACATGTATTTCGGAACCTTAAATTAATATGCAGAAGAATAAAATCAATATATATATATATATATATATATATACTATAAGAGAAGCAGCTCAATCCACATCTTGCCACATGTCGCGCTCTCATTAAAAAATTCCCGCTCTTTCCCCTTAATCTAAAAAAAGCAACTTTTTTATTCTATCTTAATATATTTTATACCTTAATAAAAATTGTTATATAATATAACATATCTTTAATTTAGTAATATCATGTGATTTAATTTCTATAAATAATACTTGTACCTTAATTCTTTTATTATAAGTAATTTAGTTTTGATCATACATTAATTTTCTATATATTTTTATGATAAAAAATTACTTTCGATATATTATTCATTTATTGCTTATACATATTCTCATAATAAAAATTCCGCAACTTTTTTTTGGGGGGGGGGGGAGGGAATGAGTATCTTTATTGATTTATTATTTTGACATGCATAAAATGACTTTTTATAATAATAACTTATCAATTTTTCTTAGGATTATAATAATTAGAAAATCAACAAAAAAATGTACATTTTAGTTTTATTTTCCCCAACAGTTGTGATAAAATAAGTTTTAGCTTAATGTAGTTATTTTGTATATTTTAATTTTGAGTGTATTATAATTTTTTTTAATTGTATGCATGATTATATTTTTCATAGAAAATAAATGAGAAAATAAATTTCTAAAATTGAATCTATATATACTCCCTCCGTAACAAATTAATTTCACCATTTGTTTTTTCACGCACTTTGAGGAATCGATTTAAGGGTGTAACCGACCAAATTAATCAAAATAATTTTGATATTAGTAACTTATAATTACATTCTTGCTTGTCCTAAAATCATTTTGATTAATTCCTTCGTTTACACCCTTAAATCGCTTCCTCAAAATGCGTGAAAAAAATAAATGGTGAAATTAATTCGTTACGGATGGAGTATATTTTTTATGGAGAATATATATTATTGCTATATGTTTAATTAGAACAATTCTATAACATTATTGATCTATATATAAAAATATATTTTAGAACAAAAACTATTATAATCTAAAACTTCATGTTTTAGATTTTTTAATCCGTGAATTTAAATTTTAATAAGAGATTTATTTCAAAAAAAAAATACTCATAACATATAAAAGTAATTTTATTCTCTTTTATCAAAACAAACCTTTACAAATTAATAACTAGCTAACATTTGATAACGATTATTACGGGTTAAAGTTTTTTCTAAAAATGTTTAAATTTACTCCAAAATTTGTTTATGCATGTTACCTTAAATTTAACATTTTATATTAAATATAATGTATCACCTTATACAATTTTTTTGTAGTTGATTTCGTTGAATTCTGCCAATTTTTTTTATTATTATTCTTATCCATATATTAAAATAATTTGAAAAAAAAAATCATTTATTTCTTTTTATGCATTAATCTTGATTTTTAAATTATACTCCGTATTAAGCATAACAATTATCGAATTGAATATCAATCAAAATATTACTAAAAAATTTATCATATATGTAGTATATATATGAATTACCAGGTATTAGTGTAATGGTTACTTAATGTTCTGTATGGGTGTTAGTCAAGATTTTGTATAAAAATTACTCATTATTTTGTATGGGTTTTTTTAATTAAAAAAGCTACGAGAATATTAATATAGGTTGCTATTCATAAAGTTAAAATTATAATATAATGTTAAAGTCACTATATTAGGAAATGAATTATATAAATCTTTACATTATTATTTATAAAGTTAAATTAATATTAAAATTTCCAAGCCATGCATCGCACGGGTGCTATGCTAGTTTTATTATATTTAAATAATATAGGAAATAAGTTTTTTTTTTTGAAAAAAAAAACCCAAAAAGAAACGGCATGAATTAAAATTAAAATAAAAAATCGGACGGAGTATTATGTAACTTAACTATTACCCATTTACACTAAACAATTTGAGGTACAACTCTAATTTGTCACTCGTTAAACTTAGATAACGCCGAGCCTGAGGTCTTGGGTTCGAAGAACACCGCAGACATTTGCAAGAATTTATTATTTGCATATATGTGTGTGTTAAATTGAATCGGACAATCTGTACTTAGTAAGGTTCGTTTCAAAGTTTAATGTCACCTACATTATAAAATCTCCATATATAATAATTATAATAATTACCTACCCTATTTTAATTATTCTCTAGCGCGCTTGAAGTCACATTACAAAAAGTGGGTTGCTAAACGTCGCCCACATATTACTTAAAATCGCCCACAACCAAAAGTAAAAAGACAAAATTGCCCTTGAATTAAAATTACACCACAACAACTTAGATTAAATATACAACGACGTCGGACACCACGCCATGACCTCGACCACCACCGCCGCCACCACCACCACTACCATGGTGGTGGTTAATTTTTTTTTTTTAATAAGGGAAGGGGCGTCCAAATCAGACGCCCCAACCATGGTAGGGGCGTCTGGACGCCCCAACAATATACAACGACGTCGGACACCACGCCATGACCTCGACCACCACCGCCGCCACCACCACCACCATCGTGGTTAATTTTTTTTTAATAAGGGGAGGGACGTCCAGATCAGACGCCCCGACCATGGTAGGGGAGTCCAGATCAGACGCCCCAACCATGGTAGGGGCGTCCAGATCAGACGCCCCTACCATGGTCGGGGCGTCTGATCTGGACACCCCTCCCCTTATTAAAAAAAAAATTTAACCACCACCACCATGGTGGTGGTGGTGGTGGTCGAGGTCATGGTGTAATGTCTGACGTCGTTGTATATTTAATCTAAGTTGTTGCGGTGTAATTTTAAATCAAGGGCAATTTTGTCTTTTTACTTTTTATCATGGGCGATTTTAAATAATATGCGGACGACGTTTAACAAGTCCCTAAAAAAAATATTTGCAATCTTATACAGTATATGAAATAATAATCAAGTACACTACAAGATATGGTATAGTATTTCTTAATGTTATAAAGTAGTATGAACATGGTCTTAGCTTGTAAGTTGTAATTATAATATTAATCAAAGATTAATTAATCCATCACATAATAAAGTACAATAATTTGACAACCAAGATGCCACGATTTAATTAGTCGATAACAAGCTGACATATGACTTCCACTACACAAATCTGCACTTGAAAGTAAAACCTTTCCAGTGCATCTCAGCTTCATATTCTGTTTGACAGAAAATAGTGTGTAAGTTCTTCTCTCTCTAATTTGTGGGTAATATAGTTAACATTTAAGTTTGGCATTTGTGATTTTAATCCAATGAAAAATAGAGTCATGCGAGTCCTCTTTAAAATTCATTTCGACATATACAACCAAATTTAAACATATTACTTCTAATGGTGCCTTTGTTGTATATTTATTTAGAGTATAAGGGTTTTATGTGGGTATGGTGTAATAAAACTTGCGTATGATGATTAAACACGGAAATGAGACAGAGAGAAGTCGCGAGTCGCGGGCCTAAGTCGCGACTCATGAGAAGTGACTGAATCAGAAAAAGAGCAAAAAGGTGCAATGATGTGTGTATTTTATATAGTATTTTTAGAGTATCCCCATCGCATTTTCATTGCATTTCTTCGCTTGTTTTGCTCATTTTTCTATTGGTTTTTATGCTTGGTTGGAGTGTTTGTTTCCTATCTATTTTGTAGGTACAAAGATCTAATTATGCTAGGAATCGACCCTTGGAGCGAGATTTGCAAGTTGGGAGGTCAAAAGCTACTCATGAGGTCATTTTTGGGCTGACCGGGTCTCATACCCGGGTGGGTTTCCACATACCCGGCCGGGTGATCACTTGGTACTTAGAAGTTTTGAAGGTGTGTTTTGAAGAAAAAAAAGTTGTTATGCGCATCCGGGTGGGTTTCCACATACCCGGTCGGGTCTCAATGAAGATCAAGAAATGAAGCTGCGTACCCGGGTGGGTTTCCACATACCCGCCCGGGTCCGGTCCTTTTTTCGTTTCTTTTAGCTCGTCTCTTCATTTTCCCACGTGATTTTGTGGGAGGTTTTAAGAGACTTTGAGGAATTGTATTAGGAGGATTTTTTTTTATCTTATCTTGAAGCTTTGGTAGAGAGCGTTAGGGGTTCTTGTATTCCATACTTTGGGGTTTTGCTAATCAACACTTTATCTTTGCAATTTCAATCAAATTAAAGGTATTAGTTTCATCTCCATTTTCTTTTTCCTTATTTTATGGTTGTTATCTTTGAAGGTTTGTTTCTCCATTGCACTTGAATTTGAGTTTTTCCATGGTTTCCATTGTGGAACTTCATTTTAGTTTTAATATGCTTAGTGAGTAGTTTACTTCTAGGGCTTGGTGAAGCTATGTTACGGTCATGATTCTTGTTAGTTTTTAGGGTTTAATTCGGTTTGTCTTGGCAATTCAATTGATAGGTTTTGGATCGATTGCATGTTTGGCCAATTTGCAAGTATTATTCGCTCAATTCTATAAGCGAGAGCTGCGAGTTTGAGTGAAGGAATTCTATCTTTGAACAATTAAGCCTTAATCGCGATAGCTTCTTTATTGTTTAGTTGTGGAATTTGATTGCGAGAGTAAATTCTTCCTTTGCCTAAATTCATTCCTATCCCAATTGTTGTTCTTGAATCATGACCGATGCATAGTGAATCCTTTTAGCCCTAGGTTTATAAATTATTGAATTATCCTCGCTTCTTTCTTTGTGTTCCAATTAGATAAACAAAACTCCAACCTTTGATCGTTAGTAATAGTGAACTTGGTTCGATTTGTGATATATTTGTCTTTCCTCAGTGGTTCGACCCTACTTGCCCAACTATACTAGTCAGGTAAATTAGGAATAAATTTTGGTAGTGCAACGACCTATCAAAATTTGGCGCCGTTGCCGGGGAGAGCAATTATTTTACTTTTTGAATTTAGCGTTTGCTTTTTCTAACCCACTCGAAGAGCAACTGTTCTTTGAGCGTAGTTACGTCTGTTTTAGTGTTTTTTGTGCATGACCAGGAGTACCAACAGGCAATCTTTGCTTTTTGTTCCTGAGATTGAAGCAACTGCTCGTAGAACACACGCAAGTGCTAAGAGAAGGAGAGCGGAGGCCCGTAAACAAGCTCAAAAGGCCTCTCAATATTCCTAAATGGAAGAGGAGCCTCCTGAGAGAACTCTTAGGCAGTCTACGCAACCCAACGCTCGCAATGTTACCGCAGGGATTAGGATGCCAACCACTACTGCCGGAAACTTTGACATCAAATCCCATGTTATGAATATGATCATAGGGAATCAGTTTTATGGTCTTGACAATGAAGAACCTGTTGGTTATCTTCAGAAATTCCTCCAAGCATGCTCTCTACAAAAGATTACTGGGATGATTGACGAAGAGCTCTATATGTACCTCTTTCGTTTCTCTTTGGCGGGCAAAGCTCAACGTTGGTATAATTCTCTTCCCAACACCATCACCACCTGGGAGCAACTGTCTGATGCTTTTCTAGTGAAGTACTTTCCCGGTTATAAGACTCATGACTACAGAGTCAAGCTCTATAGTTTTGCACAAGATGCGGGGGAGAATTTTCATGATGCGTGGGAGAGATTCAAGAACTACCAATATATGTGCCCTCATCACGGTATAGAACAGGAGTTTCTGATGCAATCTTTTTATAATGGTCTTGATAATGAGACCAAGAGGATGGTAGATGGTGCAGCTGGCGGCTCTTTCATGAATAAACAAATTTCTGAGGCTACTTCACTCATGGATACTCTTGCTGAAAACCAATGGAATAGCTAATCTAGACGCGCAGCCCAAGCACCAAGGAAAGGGAATCATGAAGTTGAAACTTATTCCCTTCTATCATCGCAGATTTCAGCTTTGAATGAGAAAATTGATGGGATGCGCATTGGTGCTAATACATCTAAGCCCGTCAATGCATTGGCTACTTCTAACCAAGGTGGAGTTTCTTGTGATTATCATAATTCTACCACGGTTAATGTGGTGGAGGAAAACAAATCTAAGGATGATTATCATCCAAAGAAAAGGAAGTTCAATAACTTCAAGAAAAACAAAGGCAAGGATAAGCCTAAAAGTAATGGTGATGAACAACGTAGTTGTTGGGTTTGTAGAAAACCCGGTCACTTCAAAAAGGACTACACCATATAGAAGAAGCGTATGAGCAAGAAGAAGCGTATGAGCAAGAAGAAGCGTATGAGCAAGAAGAAGAGGGGCGGCGATTCTAGCCAAACCCAAGATAAGCAAGGTAATTCTGCTTGTGCACAATTCTCATTAAATTCAATTATGAATTATATGTGTGTGATTGACGAAGTCAATTTTGTGCAAGATGATTGCTCGTGGTACATCGATTCTGGCGCATCGAGGCATGTGTGTAACGACAAGACATTATTCAAGACCTTTCGCGAGGTGCATAATGGAGACAGTCTTTACATGGGAAATGATTCTACCGCTCAAGTCTTAGGAGTAGGGCATGTAGAATTATTATTTAGTTCTGGAAAAGTTCTTGTGTTACAAGATGTATTGTATGCTTTGGAATTAAGAAGAAATTTAGTGTCCGGTGCTATTTTGAATCAATTAGGCTTTAAGTTAGTTTTTGAATCAGACAAGTTTATTTTATCTAAGGGTGGTAGTTTTGTTGGTTTAGGGTATTTGTGTGGTAGAATGTTTAAACTTAGTATTTCTAATTTTAAAGACAATGTGTGTGTTTTGAACGATGGTTCTTGTAACGACCCAGATTTATCGGTATTTCTGTCGTCGATTTATTTATATATGTATGTGATTTTATGTATGGTCCAAAATTTATTTTGGACTATTTATTTTATTTTATGTGAATAATTTCGATTATTTTTTATTCTTGATTGTTTATTATTTATTTTATTATTATTTATTTTTATTATTTAATTTTCTAATTAGTTAATTAATATTTTTGGGCCAAATGTGATTTAAGCATGATTAGTCATGCATGAGTGCAATTAGCCCAATTGGTCGCCAAAAAGCCCATTATAGCAAGCCTAAAACCGCCCCCCTATGATGATTAGTGGCTTAATTTGCCACTTGCTTCATGTTCACACCTTGATCACTTCTATAAATAGAAGTGGTATTAAGGCTTATGATTCATTTTGCCATTTAAACACTTGCTCATCAAATCAAAAGCCAAAAACACTCTCCATTTTGCCATAGTCCACACGCCATTTTTGGCTCCTCAAATTCAACCATTTGTTCTTCATCCATCCAAACCCAAAACTTAAAGATTCAACCTCTATTGATCTTTAAGTATCTAAACACAAATTAAATCCTAATAGTTTCATTCAAGATCATTAGTTTGGTTTCGGTTTTGAGTGGGTTCGTGTGGTTCGTGGGTAGCCAAGTGGTGGTGACGTGTTCGTGTGGGTTGGTGGCCGTGTTCGTGGGTGGCCGTGTTCGTGGTGGAGTACGGTGGTGCACAGTGGTTCGTGGTCTGGCTGTGTGGTGGTGTCGTGTTGCTCGTGCGGTGTTCGTGATTGTTTTGGCCGTGTGTTTTTGTCTTCCGGAAAGCAAGTTTTTATACGTTTTTGCTTAATCTTTAATAAGGTAACATACTATCCAAATCCTAGTAGGTATACTATGATCCATAGGGTAGATTAAGTGACTAGATTAAACCGGTATTGAAGATTTTGACCCTTGTTTATGCGTGTTTTTGGGCTGGTTGGGAAGATGTTTTTATGTTTTTTTTGCCATGATTCTATGTACACTATGTTTTTCCATGTTTTTTGTTGATCATGTTCAAGTTTCATGAAGTCTTGATGTATGCAAGTTTATGTAATTGTTGTTGAATGATTAATAGCTATGCGTGATTTTGATGATAAGTATGATGATGAGTTCTTTATGATTTCTTGATAATCTTGTTGAGTTCTTGAATCTTGATTGAGTTCTTGAGACCTTGTTAAGTTCTTTATGAGTCTTGGATGAGTTCTTTATAAATTTTGATAGTTCTTTATGAGTTCTTGGTCGAGTCTTGAAAGTTAAAGAAAGTTAAAGAATGATATATGAGGTTCCAAGATTTGTTGATTTACATGTTATTCTTGAGTCAAGGCGTAAGATGCAACTTAAGATTAACTAAGAATGTAAATTTCGGTTAAAGATTAGCTTGATTTTACTATTAGACGCCTAATCTTAGAGTAAGATTCTAAGAATTGGGTTAAGACGTTGCCCCTATCCTATCCGCGGTATTGGGATAGTTGGAGGTCTTACTATGTCGTCTTTTGATATGGATTTCCCGTAAGATGGGTTTCATGGGGTTGGGAGTAAGATTCTCAATCCTGGCATAGTAGAAAGTTCGTTCGCGTAAGATACGTTTGTACATGCGTAGTCCGGTCTAATATGTAAATGATTGCGCCAAAGATTAAGATTGTTAATTAATGATTAAAGTTAGTCGTGTCAACATGGTTACTTATTGTTATTATAATTATTGATGGTATGATATGTTGGTTCGCATGATTATATGTTGTATGTTTGATTTGGTTGCTTGATTTGTTCTATGATCTTGTGTATCCCCATTAGGGTGGGACAGTTATGTTACTCGCCACTGACGGTGGACTGTTGTTTATTTTTCAGGTAATTCTGATGATGAGGTTCTTGCTTAGCTTTGGGTTGGGCGAGTGCCGATGTTATTTAGTACTTGTTTTGTTGTTTTACGATTCTAGTATTAGACTATAGTAGTGATACTTGTATATTCTAACTCTGACATTTATTTTGGAGTTAGTAGTGTTCATAGTAGTAGTGATATTTGGGTTTAGATATGTACAATCTTGTGGGTGTTGTACTTTTGGATTTAGCATATATTCAATTTGAGGTTTTGTTTTAATTTTTAAGCATGTTAGTATTTTAGAACTGACTATTCGACTCGTCGGTTTCTTCCGCGCCGGTTTAAGCGAGTCGGGTCGTCACAGTTCTTCTCTATGGCATGCCCGGCTTGGTCATGTGAATTATAATAAATTGCATTTTATGTCAAAGCATGATTTAATTCCGCCTTTTGATTTAAATATAGAGAAATGTCGTGCTTGCATGCTAACTAAAATCACACGGCAACCCTTTCCAAAATATGTTGTAAAGGACACTACTATATTAAATTTGGTGCATAGTGATTTGTGCGATTTTCATAGCACACCGTCTTTAGGCAATAAAAAGTATATTGTGACATTTATTGATGATTATTCGAGGTTTTGTTATATATAATTGTTATTCACTAAAGATGAAGCCCTGGATAAATTTAGAATTTATAAAAATGAAGTTGAATTGCAAACAAATGAAAAGGTTAAAAGACTTCGAACTGATAAGGGTGGTGAATATTATGATCCTAATTATTTTCAATCAATGGGAATTATACATGAAACAACCGCGACATATACACCGCAGCAAAATGGTGTAGCGGAAAGAAAGAATAGGACCCTACAAGAGATGGTTGATTCCATGTTGTCCTATTCTGGTCTTAGTGATGGATTTTGGGGTGAGGCCGTATTAACGGCTGGTTATATATTAAATCGGGTTCCTATGAAAGGGAAAACGACAACCCCTTATGAGCAATGGTTCAAAAGAAAACCAAACTTGAGTCATCTCAAGGTTTGGGGATGTAGGACAATCGTAAGAGTGCCTGAGCCCAAACAAAAGAAGTTGGGTGAAAGAGGAGTCGAATGTATCTTTATAGGTTATGCTGAACATAGCAAATCCTATAGGTTCTATGTTATAGAACAAAATGATTTTTGGTCGGTGCATACCACCATTGAATCAAGAGATGCAATTTTTGATGAAACTAGATTTTCATCAATGACTAGGCCAAAGGATATGACACCTCTAAGCAATGCTCATGAAAAGGATCAAAATTCAATTGATCAAAATAGTCATCAAAATAACGATGATGGTCCTAACTCACTAGAACCAAGGAGAAGTAAAAAAGCTCGGAAAGGAAAAACTTTCGGGACAGATTTTCATGTATATTTAATTGAAGGATCAAGGGAGTCAATTATGACTCAATTTCCATATGTCTATAATGTGGAGGACGATCGGGTATCATATGAGGAAGCCATGAGGTATCCTGATTCCGCATTTTGGAAGGAAGCCATTGATGATGAAATGGAATCAATCATGGGTAATAACACTTGGGTGTTAGCAGATTTACCACCAAAATGTAAACCTATTGGGTATAAGTGGATTTTCAAAAGGAAAATGAAAGTCGATGGTACAATCGATAAGTTCAAAGCCCGGTTAGTGGCTCAAGGGTTTAGTCAAAAACCTGGTATCGATTACTTCGATACATATGCTCCTGTTGCTAGAATCTCTACTATAAGATGATTAATGGCTTTAGCGGCCATTCATAATTTGGTGGTCCATCAAATGGATGTTAAGACTGAGTTCTTAAATGGAGAGTTAGAGGAAGAGGTTTACATGAGACAACCCGAAGGGTTTGTTGTTAAGGGTCAAGCACATAAGGTTTGCAGACTTGTAAAATCGTTATATGGGCTAAAGCAAGCACCAAAACAGTGGCATCAAAAATTTGATGAAGTGGTGTTTGAAAATGGATTCATATTGAGTAATTCAGACAAGTGTTTGTATAGAAAATTTGATGACAATGGTAAAGGTGTTATCATTTGTCTATATGTAGATGATATGTTGATATTTGGGACAGACTTGGAGCAAGTAAAATTGACCAAGTCGTTCCTATCAACTCAGTTTTCCATGAAAGACATGGGAGAGGCAGATGTCATCTTGGGAATAAGGATTAAGAGAGATGAAAGAAAGATAACTCTTTCACAGTCACATTACATTGAAAAGGTTTTAAAGAAGTTCAATGTGGATGAGGTCTCTCTTGTTCTAACACCTATGGACCCTAGCATTAAGTTACTTCCAAATGATGGAAGTCTAGTTTCACAGCTTGAATATGCTAGAGTAATAGGTTGTTTGATGTATGCAATGACAAGTACAAGGCCAAATATTGCGTTTGCGGTTGGAAAAATAAGTAGGCATACCAGTAATCCTGGGGTGCTACATTGGCAAGCGATTCGTCGTGTTCTAAGGTACTTGAAGAAAGCCATAAATTATGGTTTGGGATACACAGGTTATCCTTCGGTCTTAGAAGGATATTGCTGATGCTAGTTGGATAACTAATAGAGAAGATCATTCTTCCACAAGTGGATGGGTGTTCCTTCTTGGTGGAGGTGCTATCTCCTGGGCTTCTAAGAAACAAACTTGCGTTGCAGACTCCACAATGACGTCGGAATTCATAGCATTACATTCAGCTGGTAAAGAAGTTGAATGGTTGAGGAATCTCATGTTTGAAATTCCTTTGATTCAGAAGCCAATTTCACCTATTGCTATTCATTGTGATAGCAATGCTACGTTGGCTAGAGCTTATAGTCAAGTGTATAATGGTAAGTCGAGACACATAGGTGTTCGACACAGTTTTATACAAAGTCTTATAAAGGATGGGTTGATCACAATAGATTATGTGCGTACAACGTATAATTTAGCAGACTGCTTCACTAAAGCACTAGCTAAGGAAACAGTTGAACGGATGGCAATCGGAATTGGATTGGAGCCCGTTTGAAATCATAATCGAGAGAATCTCAACTTGATACTCAACATGACGTTGGGTCGTAATTTCAATGAGATTAATTCTTTCGGTTAATGATTGGGGAACTTGTTTTATCATCCAAGGTAAAGTTCTAGTTAAAACTGTGATAGAACAGAGGTTGGTTATCCTTAATAGATCTTGACATTGTGCTTAATCACAGGGGCATGTTAAAGGATCTACCTAACCAAATGTGAGGTGTAGCCGCTTCAAGAAGTCATTGGGCTGGACTTTGTTACATTTGTGATTAGATACAGGACACATGGCTGTAATAGTGTCGGATTATTTGATATGTAAAAGTAAAGTGTTTCATGCGTGTAAGATCGTCAGGTTTTCATATGTATTGAAAATGGTTCAATTGTTTATCAACACCGTTTGGATACGAATTCTTGTATGTGTTTTGCACTAGTTGGAAGTTCAAGTCATGCACACTTTCATTTATGCATGAAATTGTTTGAAGTGGAATTGTTTACTTGTGGTTTTATATTCTAAATGGTGGAGGATTGTTGTATATTTATTTAGAGTATAAGGGTCTTGTGTAAGTTTTATGTGGGTATGGTGTAATAAAACTTGCGTATGATGATTAAACACGGAAATGAGACAGAGAGAAGTCGCGAGTCGCGGGCCTAAGTCGCGACTCGTGAGCAGTGACTGAATCAGAAAACGAGCAAAAAGGTGCAAAAAAGGTCAGTAGCAAATCGCGACTTGCAAGGGCAAGGTCGCGACTCGCGAGTCCTGGTCTTCGTCAGTTACGTGCAATTCCTATTCTTTTGCAAGTCGTTCCACTAACCCGTTATGGGTTTGAACATACAGTTGTGGGCAGTTTTCTGATGCAAATGTGTGGTTTATAAAAGACTTATATTAGGAGAGAGAAAATATACATGCAAAAATTCTCAATTCTCTGTCAAATTCACTAAGTGTTTTCCTCTTCAAAATTAAGCTTTTACGTATACTGAGAGTTTTGAGTGAGCTACAAAACTTGTCTTCTTCGTTGTATCTCAAAGGCGTTTTCGGGAAACCCTGCTCAATTTCTATAGGGTTGAAATTAGTCTTTAGGAAAGCGTTCGCGTACCTCGAAGGTTTCGTTTCTCTATTTTGTGTCCATTGTTTATTATACTAACCCTGTTTGTTTCCAACAGCGTTCTCTTCAACTTATATGTACTAAACTTATTAAATCTGATTGGAAGTTATTAAAATTATTGGACCCGATTAACCATGATTATAAAAGATATTTGTACCATATCATACCTGATTGGACCCGATCAAAATTTATTGAACTTATTACACTTGATTTAACTTTATTTGAACTTATTTGGACTTTTCAGACTTGAAACCTTTTTTTAAGGTAAAGAGAATGCAAACTAAGTTCAATGTACACACTAAATATATGTTTTTTTTTTTTTAAATATATATAGGTTGTATTTAAAAAAAATAATGTGAAAGATTCTAAAAATTAGATAATTTTTCTAACTAGGGTGTTATTTAAATTATTATTTTCAACTATAGTACAAATCTGAGAAGGAATAGAACACTGAATACAAATATGAGACTGTATTAAGTGGCCAATATTGGCAATTCAATCCACGAAACAATTATCATCGTAAGTAAAGTTTGGAAATCCGTAACAAGGTGACAGATCTTACAGGAGTACCGCAAAATGTTGTTGTCGATATTAATTGCAACCAAATTATCCCTTAATTTTCAACATTTGTGAGCCCAAACATGGACAAGAAGCGAATCCTATTATACACGGTGATAATTTCTTCCAATAGAGTCGAAGAGGTATCGAGGTAGAAAGTCTGTGCAGATAGGCAGTGATCATTGAAGTCTCGAACAACAAACACTTTCATCAAATTTGAGTTTGACTATAGTAGGAGAAGGAAGATTTTAAGGAAAGCGCAAAATTGTAGGTAGAGGCGTATGCACAGTGTGTATCATAATATACATATTTTTTGGAATTTAATAAGATACTAATGAGTTGTCATACCAATTATAATAATTTATCTTTTCTTTTATAAACACGTTCATTGGTTTTGTTGATTATGTTCATTGATTACATTCTATTTTGTATTTCATTAGGCTAATGCAATAATATGCATAGTGAACCTTGTGGAATTGCCTCCATAATCTACTTTTTTTTATTTTTACAAGGAAAGGGTCCCATGGAGGTAGGGATGAAGTTGAAATAAGAGAATGAGTATTGGGATAAGTAACGGCAAAAGCAAAACTATCTATCTGGATCCGAGCCTCCAATTTAGTGTGTAGGAAAAAAGTTTGCTAGAGTATCTATAAAATGATGAATAGGATCCGTTAAATATGACAGAGTTTTGTTCTTCCCAAATAGACCAGAGAGAGTAGGCGATCTTGGAAAGAAGACAAAAATGATGACTATGAAGGTATTTTAGCATACCAGTAAAATTGAGAAAGCGAACATTAAAGTGCAGAAAATCTCTCATCCTTTGGATGACCCTAAATGATGAACAATGTAAGCATAGATGATCCATCATCTCATCATGATTAAGAGGAATAGGACTAGAGGTGAGAAATTTTGACATGACCATTTATAATCCAACACGAAATCAACCTGTTATTAAATATTAGCGGGTTTGGGTTAAGGAGTTCAACGACTTCAACCCGTTGAAGTATACGGGTTTGCACGACACGACATGTTTATTAAATGGGTTGGGAGTTTCAACCCGTTTAAGTAAACGGGTTGATACGACATGACACAATTATATCTAAATTCTCAACTTAATATAAAAACACACACGACCCGCTAACCCGACAAGGAATCGACCCGTTATTAACGTGTTTGGATTGAGGGGTTTGAACCGTTTAGGTATACGGATTGTCATGACACTTTTATTAAACGGATTGGGTTAGGGTCAAGGGGATTCAACCCTTTCATATGAAACTTTAGGTATACGGATTGTCATGACACTTTTATTAAACGGGTTGGGTTAGGGTCAAGGGGATTCAACCCTTTCATATGAACGGTTTGAAACAAATCCAACCCGACTCTACCCAACCACCTTTAAATAGGACAGCCACTTAAAGAGATGATCTCAAAGAATAAAACCTACAAATGCATATTTACTTGGATTCGGAGGAGACCATTTGACAAAAATAGACAGGGGAGGATGAGACAGGTACTAATTACAGCTTTGTCCAAAATATCTTTGCACGCAATGGGTAGCGCTGAGCGCGGTGTGGTTTGGACATCAAACCGCACCAAACCGCAAAAATACAGTTATTTTTTGAAACCGTACCGCACCACAATTTATATCAAACCGCACCGCAAAATACGGTTTGGTGCGGTGTGGTTTGCGGTTTAACCCACTTTTTAATTTTTTATTTTATAATTAGTAATTGATAAGGACAAAAAAAAACACTAGATTTATTTTTTGTTAGAGCCTTAAAGAATTAGAGAAGCCTTAGAGCGTTGCGGGTTTAAACAATTAGATAAGGCCCAAGAAAAAACAAAAGGCATAATTTCAATAGGGTAATAAGCCAAATAAAAAGTATGAAATTAAATATTTTAGAACAATTAAAAAATTGCAGTTTGCGATTTGCTGCGGTTTCAAAATTTTCGGAAACCGCACCGCACTGCAAAATTACAGTTTGGCAAAATTGGAAATCAAATCGCACTTTTCAAACCGCAAACCTTTGCAGTTCGGTGCGGTTCAGACCGCACTTTACTTAGCCCTAACAATGGGTGCGTATAATGCTTAATATTCCACTGTAGCAAGCTAGCAGACAATTATACTTCACGTTTTGAAAGTAGTTGATGATCTCACTTAATCTCACCTAATTATCAAACATAATTGCTTAATCAATAAATGATATTGCTATCTGAAAATGACATTTTAATTCAAACCTTGCAATCCTCTTTCTTGAATCACCTAAAGTGATACATTAGGTTGGCCATTTAGAATAGATTAATAATCAATTTTTCTTTCTTTTTTCCTAACATTAAAATTTGTCACCAAATATCAAAAGACTTCATTTACACCAGAAACAAATAGTTAGGTCAATTTCCTTAAATGACGGTGTACTTTACACCAGAAACAAATGGCAATCATATTAGGTGACAAGTGAGGCATCAGCATCCCAACCCAAAAACATCACTAAAATTTCCTTAATTATCTTTCCTATGAAAAGGAATATTACAAGGGTTTACAAACTGAAATCAATTTCAGTGATAGATAACCCTAAATTGATTGGAAAATCAGTAGGACGGATTGATCGTGCAACATCAAGTGATGTCAATATTATAGAACTATGATAGATGCAACAACATAACTTGAGAACAAAAAATTCATGACACATTAATCGACCTGTACATAAACAAAGTTTAAGAACCGACGTTTTGGGCCTTGTTGAGGATAACACCTTCGTATTTGACCTGGAACCACTTCATGGCATCATCCTTGGTAACCCTGTGCTGGATTCCAACACGGGCCTTGCATCTTCTGCGACGGCCTACACGGTAGCCAGGGCGCTCAAGCACAACGTAGAAGTCCATACCATAGATACCGGTTGAAGGGTCATACCTGAAAGGGGGGAAGTAAGACAATCAAGATCAATTCACTATGTCAACAAAGAAGAGTCCTTGAATTGATCACATAACTTTGACAATCATACTTCCTCCGTTTCAAAATACTAGTTACAATTTCACTAAAAAAACTCACAATTTTTGGTCAAATATAACTACTATTTTGAAACAAAGGAAATATTTAAAGAGTAAATGAAATGCTACACTAGAATGACAAGTCAAAATGCAAATTCAGCCTTAACTATCACAAGACAAATACAAAATCGACGTTGCTGATGAAATACTTTTTGGTCAAGTGAAATGCTAGATGCGCATTTAATATATTTCCTAAAGTGATCCTAATTTTAGAATGCATGCCAAAATCACACCGATAAGCATAATTAATGCTTATTCTAATTTAGGGTGCGTTCTCTTCACTTTATTAGATCTGAATTTATCTAAACTTATTAAACTAATTGAACTTATTGACTTAAATAGACCTTATTGGAACTGATTGACCTAATTAGTCCGGATTGGAACGTAACACACCAATCTGATTGGAACTTATTACACCTGATTGAACCTGATTGGAACTTATTGACCCGAGTGAAACTAGAATTGATTGAACCTGATTGGAACTTATTACACCTGATTAAATTTATTGAAACTTATCAGACCTGATTTAACTTATTGGAACTTATTAGACCTAATTGAACTTATTACAGTTGAAACTTGTTTATTTTTTTAAGTTGAAGAGAACGCACCCTTAGTCATTCATTTTTAGGTATCTCATCCATCACCTTGAAGGCGTTTGTTACCTTTTGCCATACAAAAAATCCAAAATGTGCAAAAAAAGCATGCAAAAGAAAACTGCTACCAAAATTATACTTTCAATGTCTTCCAGGCTTATACCATATTATTAACAGCTGAAGATATAAAAGCAGACATATCTGAACAACAATGTAGCAAAAATGCACTCACATTTGACAACAAAGAAAAAATTGATGAGCAAGATGACTCACTTGATTCCAAGATCAATGTGCTCTTGAATACCAAATCCAAAGCAGCCTGTATCACTGAAGTTTCTCCTCAGCAATTCGTATTCCTTGACCTTCAAACCACTCTCAAGTAGTTGCATCGCCTTCTCACCTCTAACAGTTACGTAGCAAGCAATCTTTTCGTTACGTCTAATACCAAAGGATCGGACAGTGTACCTAGCTGTTGATCATTAACAATATTTAAGAAATAATGAAGAAATATCATCTTCTATACGTTAAGGAGATATAAAATACATAACTTCACCAAAAACATATATTCAAAACATAATCCAGCACAGGCTGATACACTATTACAACGAATCATAACATCTATATATCTATCTAAAACTCTTACCACTAAACCCCCCCCCCCCTTCCCTCCCATTTTCCCTCCTTAATCTACTTCTCTTTATTTAATATACCATAATAATTAATAATCTAACAAATAAATATATTTTTTAAACTAAAAAAACTCACACCACTATTTCACTCCTAATCTCACATTTTTACTTCTCTATTTAATACCATAATTAATACTTCCTCAAAAAAAAAAACATAATTAATACCATACAATTTTATCTTTTATTTCATTACCTGAACTAAAATTTATCTTTCTTACTACTTACCCTTTAAATATAATCACTTTAAAATTGTTTGATTAATCTTTTTCCTTTGTTGTAAATTAACATGTTCATGTTCTTCATTTTATTAATTTTATTATAATTTTTAGTAAAGCCGTGCATCGCACGGGGCTAACCTAGTTATTATGTAAACTCATCACTGAGCAAGACATTGACTTGATAGTTTACCTAAAAGAGCAACATTGACATAACCTACAAATTTTCGGCACCTAATTGGGTTTAGAGAATGCTTCAACTGGAACAAAGGAATGTTTAGTGAATTATAAACTCAAAACAAACAGCAATCTCAAATGCACACAACACAATTGCAGACATAAACCTATAATAAAGAAACAAGGGAAACCAACACCATCTATAATCTACACCAACTAGAGGCTGGTTCAGATTTCATTTAAACACAAGAATATGAACAGTAAGAAATTCCACAACTCTTTAGAGATACATGTAAACTCCAAAACACATAACACAGCAGAACAGAACAGTCCATTTGTGCAATACAAAATGATTCATGAAAATTCACAACGAAACAGGTCATTTAGAAATAGCAAAACATTATCTTTTCAAAGAATTGAATCATAATAGAGAATTAATCAACGTAACTAATAAATTCAATAGAATCATTATTTGATTGCATTTGCATCAAAAACTCATAAATCATATTAAAAAGTAAAAAGTATAAACTAAATCTGGATACTGAAGGGAAAAAATTCTAACCTTTGGAGTAAACAGGGGTTTGACCACTGAGTTGCTCCAACACCTAAAATATTGAAACAAAACCCGAAAAATTCAAGATTTATATTTCATACAAACAGAAAAGAACTCAGAAACATATCAATTCACAAAAAATCGAAAAGTATTTACCTTAGCAGCTCTAGTAAGACGATCACCACTTTCACCAACAGAAATGTTAAGAACAAGTTTCTGAACCTTGATGTCCCTCATGGGATTCGATAACTTCCTCTCCGGTGCCTAGATTTACCATAAAAATATAAAGATAAAACATCACTAACCCTAGAAATTACCATTAGAATCATAGCCAAAACGAATATGCAGAATAGAAAATCAAAGTCACCATTTCTAGGGTTTGAAGGAGTAGCAGCCAAGTGAAGAGAGATCGCCAAAATAGAAGATTAAAGTCCCTAAAAATAACCCTAAAATGAGCGAACTAGATAATCTTGTTAGTCCTAAATTTGTTCATTCTTATATGTTGTCCATTTCCAAATTACTTATTTTACTTCTTTGTTTCTCTATCGATAACTTCATTTCCTTTTTTACTCATTTTGTGTATAGCTCCTATTGTCATATGTGATATTGATCATTTGCTAAATGTTTGTTTCTAAATTGCTCTTTTATTGTTGTTACTTACTTGATGTTCATATTGGACATAATTTCAAAATTTTACCCATTTTGTTGTTTAGATTGCTTATTTGGTATATATATTTTTTTTCCAACTTTTATATCGTTTTAATTAATTTCTCTATTGTATATTTTGTCTTGAAATGCCCATGAATTGAATTTATAATCAATTTGTATTTTTCTTATTGATTTTCAAGATTTATCTTTTGTATAGAGAGTGAGGAGAGACCGAGAGAGAAGATAACATTTTGGGGGGTTTTGGTTTATGTTATCTGTTAACATTTTTCTATTTTTACAGTTTGGTGGTCCTTGAAGCATTAATATTTATGAAACTAACATCGGGTACACGTAGCTTTATGTGTACCTAAGTACGTAGTATACCTTTTGCATCGTACTTTGTTTAAAACTTACACTTTTGTATGCATTATATTAATCATTAATGTGTCTTAACATAAGGGTTAAAAAAAAATAGTAATGTAGAATTCTAACCTAGTCAAACAAGGTCCAGTTCAATTATAAATTTCTGATGCATAATTCTATAAACAAGATCAATGATAATGTAAAAATACTTTATTTGTACGAACTACGTAGTATAAAGTAAAATTGATCCAAGTTAAAAAGTATTGAAAACAAAGAGAACATATCATTCCATATTTCTACCGTCATTTCCAATCATGCAAAGCAACTTTCAAATTACAATATTAAGTGCATGTTTGGTTCACTCTCAAAGTAATACTTCCTCCCTTTAATGTACCCGCTACAACGAGGAGTTTCATCGATGCACAATTTAAAATATAAATATCTTTAATTATATTTGTAAAAATTTTAAAAAGTAGATATTAATAATGAACTCATTGATACGAACCTAACAAGACATGACCATATATATATATTTTTTTTTCTAATATATGTATATATAAATCACAAACACAATAAAAAACAAAACTGTGAATAGTAAATCTCTAATGTTGCGTGTAAATAACAATGGAGAAAGATAAAAGGGGTTGGAATTATCAATGGTAACCCCTTACTTTATATGTTTTTCATTGGTAACCTTGAATTTTTTTATATTCTTATGGTTGATCTTCAATTCTTGTTCTACTTTAAAAAATGACCCAAAAAGGAAAAAAAACGACAATTAAGGGCTAATTTGACTATATTGTGTTAGAAAATAAAATTTATTCAGAAATTATTTCAAGCAATCAACAATAAAATTAGCACTTTATTAACACAAAAAACACAAAATGCGGGCTTAAAATTTTCTCGGGTTTCTTTTTGTGCATGATTTGGGACCCAAAAAAGACAATAACAGAAAAAAAAAAAACATAAGTTCCAATCACAACCCTATCCTAATAAAATTGTACAGAGAAAACTTGAAAATGCGATTCAGAAGATCAGAAGTAAGTTAGCATATTGATAAATTAAAAGTTAACAACAAAATAAAGAGATGTTTAATCATCCAAACAGTTAACAAAATATGAAATTAAATGAGAGAAGAAGAGAGATACCATTGTTGTATGATGAAAGAGTGAAAATGACGGGGTAGAAAAGAGAGTGAAGCTGAAAACGGTGTACTGATACGGTGATACACTGACACCTAAAAAGATCAAACCCTAATCCATAACAAAATGGGCCAAAAACAAAACATTTATTTGAACGCAAAATGTAGGTTTTGGAATTACACGAAGTATTAGGGCATTATCAACAAGAGTTTTGTTGAGAACTCTTTTCATCAATAATGCTGGGAGTTTCCTAATTTCCAAAATGCATTCACTTTTATATCAATTTTTAAATTATCGTCCACATCAGCACAGGAAAAAAAAATCATTTTTTTAATGTCTAAAAACCGCTACTACCAGTAGCAGTTTTCTCAGATAAAGAAACCGCTACTGGCAGTAGCGATTTATGTTCAATATTTTTTTGGAATATTTGATTTTAATAATCCAACCTTTTAGTCATTCGCAAATAATAAACCAACCTTTTGATTATTCTTAAATAATCCAACTTTTGTACCAAATTTCATAGAGTGAACCAAAACCAAATTTTAGGTGTCATTTTGGGGTTGGTTTAAGTAGAGTTTGGGTAGTTTAGCGCTAACGTTGTTGACCTCTTACCTAAAGACACAAACAACACTTAAATTAGCCCCAATATCACACCTAAAATTTGGTTTTGGTTCACTCTATGAAATTTAGTACAAAGGTTGGATTATTCAGGAATAATTAAAAGGTTGGTTTATTATTTGCGAATAGCTAAAAGGTTGTATTTTTAAAATCAAATATTCCTATTTTTTTTATAAAGGTTGAAAGCTAATAGGTTACCTAGGAAACTTGTATTTTTTTTAACTAGGACAAACCATCTGCTACTCCCAGTAGCGGTTTTGTCACGAAAATTGAAAAAAATAAATAAATTCATTGAACCGTCTACGTTGATGGTAATTTGAGAATTGAAGAAAAGGTAGCAGCATTTTGGGAATTAAGATTATTCTTAACATTATTTAGGGAAAGAGTTCTTTTGTTGAGAGGTTTGAGTTTACTTTTTGAGGTTTATGAACAAACCTTTTTATTGCTACCAAAAGTTAGTTACTATGGTAATGGTTACTAAATAGTAAGCTAGGTTATCCCCCGCAAGCACGTTGGGAGGAGTTTAAAACCTTAACCTTAGACGCGCTCCGAATCCGGATTAGCCCAAAAGGGTGAACCGGGTGGGTACACAAAAAAAAAAAAAATAGTAACCTAGGTTTATATGTTGTATATTTGTTCTAATGGGTCCCAAATATAGATACTTGAATATGTTTGTCTATGTTGTTGAGAGGTTTATTGCAAGAGAGGTTTGTAAATTGATGATGTGTCATATTGACAAACCTTCAATGGATTTGTCTATTGCTAGTGCCCTTAGTACTCCATTTATTCCAATTTAGCTGCTAGTATTTCTACTTGTAGCCCTATTATATTATTTTACTGCTTCTAGTTTTATAAGTGTAAAAAAAATATAATTATGATAGATCCATTTTAATTCTCAACATGTACAATTATATGACATTAAAAATATTAAATACATTGATAGTAATGTTTGTACATGCATGAACAATGAAATTTAATCCAGCAAACAACATAATAAAAATTATTCCACCATGAAAGTTAACCATAATTGTACTTAGGTTCTGTTTACTTCAACTGAATACAGTTGAACTGAACTGAACTAAATACAGCTGAAAGTAATATTTTATAAGAGAAAGAAATTGAGAATTGAATTGAACTGAACTGAATCTAAGCTGAAGTAAACAAACCCTTAGCAATATGCTTTCACATATTCCATGTAAGTTATAAATCCATTATGAAAACCTAAAAACAATGTGCATCATTCAACATGAATATTAATACTTAAATAATAAATAAAATTCAAAGCAAATAACAAGAAACTTCTTACTTGAAATTTCTTCAACCATGAAATGCCCTACAATTATCACCATACTTCAAGACATTATTAATATTGATCTTTCCATGCAAACCACCGCAACCGAACATCTTCATCAAGCAAACCACCGTTGAAATATTCATATCCGACACGAGAAAATTAGAATAATAGATTGTTAGGGAAAATGTTAGTGGGAAACCGGATATGAATCTCCAAGGCACGGAAGTTACGTTTTCCTATTAGTTTAATTTCGCCTCACTATGGATCACCGGGTTACCACGAAATAACTAATGAGATACAATGGAGATTATTCACTTTACATGATCCTAAGAGTGAATCCTAAAAGCTTTGTTTTTTTAGTTTGTGTTTATACACACTTAGAATAGTTTGTAAGAAATTTTTAAGTGCTAGCAAGTTGTAAGATGAGAGAGATAATCTCTGATTTTTCCACACCAAAACAAGTTAGCAAGCATGGCTTTTTATAGCCAAAACCATAAGAAGAAATAAGTCAAAGATAAGTGAAGAATCACCATTAAAACCATAATAAAATCTGAATTCATGAGACTTGAATTGTGCAATTATCATGCATAGATGTCAATCACAATGCAAGCTCTTTACATTCTTATTTAATCATGTGTTTAATATCATCTTAATTCAGCATTGAAGCCTAATAAACAAGTTTTAATACGTAAAAGTATGTATCGAAGACAAAAGCATTCGAGTAAACGAACAAACTGGGCCATGATCTAGTGAGAAATCGTGAGGTGCGACCTGAGTAGTGAGTCACGACCTCATTGGTCGTGAGATGCGACCTGGTCCTGAATCAGTTCCCCTTTTACCTTATTTCTTCTTCCTTTGTTCACATGTACAAGCCCATTTACGCATAAATGTTCCAACATATCATACTTTATGTCTTTATTTAAACCAAAATGTGATCTACCCTATATATAAGTGATAATAATCTAGAATCAATAATTATACTAAAAGAGAAGCAACTAGGTCAAAATCTTGCCACGTGTCGCTCTCTCGTGCATTCTTTTCCCGCTTTTTTTTCTTCCCTATTTCCATAAATACCCCCTGCATAAGTATAAAAATAAAGTTCAGTTAAATTTATATATTTTTTTAAAAATAAAACAACATATCATTGTAAATGTGACAACAAATAATATGACAATAAAATTAATATGGAAGTTAAAATGTTAAAATAAACATTGCAACAAAATAAATGGTAATAAAATAAAATGAAAGATATCTTAATACATTATAAACGTAGTAATTTGGATATGAAATACGATTTAAAAAATATTTTGGCATCAACAATATATTAATATTATATATCAATTTAAACATATATGTTAATAATATATTATCTTTGGATGAGATTTTCAACAGATTATGTCAGTCATACCAAAATGATAAGAAAAAATTATGACAAGATTTGTTTTTTCTCCTTTCCTATAATTTTGTAAATACGAGCATATCACTATAATAAAATAGTTAATTTTTTTTCTCAAAATAAAAAATAAACATCATATCATTGTAATCCCGAAAACAAATAATATGAAATGAAATAATAATAATAAAAGTTAATATATCATTGTAAAAATGACAATAAATAATATGAAATAAAATAAAAATAAAAGTTAACATACCAGTGTAAACATGGCAATAAATAATATGACAATAAAATAAAAATAAAAGTTAACATATCACTGTAAGCATGACAATAAAATATAAATAAAAGTTAACATATCACTATAAACATGGCAATAAATAATATGACAATAAAATAAAAATAAAAGTTAATATATAACTATAAACATATAATTGTCACGACATAATATGTCAATAAAATATACTATATACTTATACTATCTATAATATAAGAGAAGCCACTAAAAACTGTTTCTTGCCATGTGTCGCTCTCTGGTGAATTTTTTCCCGCTTTTTTTCCTTTCCTTATTTTGTAAATACGATGCATATCACTATAATAAATTAGTTTAATATATATTTTCACAAAATAAAAAATAAACATCATATCATTGTAATCATTACAACAAATAATATGACAATAATATAATTATATAAGTTAATATACCACTGCAAATATGACAATAAAATAAAAATAAAAGTTATATATCATTGTAAATATGGCAATAAATAATATGACAATAAAATAAAAATATATAAATGTTAATACATCACTATAAACATATAATTGTCTAGATATAATATGGCAATAAAATATACTATACTATAAGAGAAGCCACAAAAACTGTTTCTTGCCACATGTCGCTCTCTGATGATTTTTTTTCCCGCTTTTTTTTCCTTTCTTTATTTTGTAAATACGATGCATAATTGCATATGACTATAATAAATTTATTATAAAAAATAAACATCATACAATTGTAATCATGACAACGAATAATATGACAAAAAAAAATAATAATAAAAATTAATATATCACTATAAACATTGCCATAAATAAAAATAAAAGTTAATATATCATTGTAATCATCTAATTGTCACGATATAATATGAAAATAAAATATGGTAAATTATGCATAAAAACATTTAGCATGTCAAATCTGGCAATACAATAATAATAATAAAATACCATTGTAAACCTATCATTGTAAAGTATGCTGGTAATTAAGAAAATATTACAGGCTTATACTTTTTTCTTAAATAAACTTCTTTGTTGATTCACAAAGTATTAAATATGGCAGACTTACACTGATTAATTATTTTAAGATGGAGTTTAAGTTGCCTTAAAATTACTTAAAATTCTAACATAGATTAAAGTTTTTTTAAAGGGAACATAGATTAAAGTTACCTCCTATTTTATTGCCAGGAAAAATATTTCATTAAAAAAAGCCTCATATTGTATAAAATTAATTTTATTACCTTTTATCCAAACTATCTCTCAAAATTAATGACTAATGTATGACGAAGATCATTACGGGATAAAGGTTTTCTAAAATGGTTTAAACTTAATCCAAAAACAGTTCATATTACATGCATTAAATTTAATGTACCATCTTACACAATATTTTTTATTGTTGATTTAATTTCTTTGACTTCTCATGCAATATTTTTTGTATTCCTATTCATGTATATTACAATAATTTGAAGACAAAATTCATAATATCTAATTTCTTATTTATCATTACTTGATTTTTAAATTATATTAAGCACAACTATTATTGAATTTCAATCAAAATATTACTAAAAAAATACCATTAATCTTTTAAAATTTTGTTACAATCGTCATCATTTTGCAAAAATTGTATAGCACATATCATTGCACGAGCACCTATATTAAATCATAACATGAATATCAATATTCTTTTTAGAAGTTTGTATGAGATTTTTTTAATAAGTTATGAGTTCTCACTTAAAAGATGCTGGCAAGTTGTATTTTTAAAGGGAGTTTGGTAATGATGAAGATTAAAAAGTTGAACTCTTAAAACAGTAGGGTGAATCAAAATAATATGTTTGCCTTCTCATAACTATTACATGTCAAAAATCACTATAAATTTCTAAAAGAATAGTTAATAGTTGATTAAAAGCACCCCCGGACACATCCTGATTTTTTACGGGCTTTGGACATGCAAATTATGCCCGAATTTTGGTCTGGCACGACCCGACTTTTAATTTCTTTATGCGGTCTTGGACACTTAAAGTTAAGTTTTTTGGTTAATTTTTTAGGCCCGGCCCGAAAAAATCCGCCAAACCCGTACTAAATTTCCGGACTTTAATTAGCAAAGAAATTTGAGCCCAAACCTGGCATGCTCAATGGGTTTTGTTTTATGTATCGGGCCCAGTCCCAACCCAGCCCTACCCATGATCACCTCTAGAATAGTTTGAAGGGTGAAAAACTACTGAGAAGTTTGATAAGGTAAATAGTGGATCATTTTTGTAAAAAAATCACTTTAAATAAAATGTAATAGTTATTATTTAAAAGATTTCTTTTGTTATATAATCACGGGTATAAATAAACTTCTATTAATTTTGTTTATTTCAAAAACTAATATTACTTTTCGTGCTTTTTTAAATAACAACTTAAAATTTTATTGTAGTGTTAATGATAAACTTTAACAAAATATTCATTAGGGATATTTATTATCCAAAAAGCGGGTACACTTTTTTTGCAGCCCATAACTCACTAAATGTGAGTACCTGCTAGGCAGACACTTAATTGCTTTAAGTGGCTCGAGTCAACAGATACGTATGTACCCATTATCCATAAGACCACATGGAAAAAAAAAATACTCGGTATAAAAATACACAAATTTTATAAATTCTTTGCAAAATAAATTGTAGATCTCCTGGTAAATGGTGACATATTTTTTAGCCATCCCTGACACGCAAAAATTTACGTAATTGGTGTTATCCAGGTATGCCACCCGCAAAATTTAATTTTTCCACTAAAATTATTCGTTACAAAAGAGATCGGCAGATGGATCATGCTTGTTGAATCCTCTCCCCCATATTAATTCAATCACCTATTTAAGAAAAATGAATACATAGTTATATTATGAAATATTTATAGAGTATACGAAATTAATTTAATATTATTTCATGCAAAATAATTTTCTAGGGAGTTAAATTAAGATTTAAAAAATAAATAAATATAGTCCATTTTTTTATATAATTTTTTAAATATTTCATGCATAATAAATTTCACTATAATTTTTAAGCCGTGCATTGCACGAGTGCTATACTAGTTTGTATAAAATAATTTTAAAATAGACAATGTGTTAAGTCCGAGTCAAAGGGCTTGGCATAACAATTTTTAGGCCCATTGGACAAAAAATAAACGACAAACTTGACCCATACCCTCCTGAGCCCGCAAATGATCGCCTCTAATTTGTATGAAACTAATTGCCCATTTGATTGTTGGTAATAAATTGTGGCCTTGATGGGTTTGAAGTATTAATTTGTTAAAAGAAAAAACCTTATAATTTCCAGAGAAAAAATATTTGCATTCGATCTCAACCTTAAATTTTCCTCATATTTTCTATTATCGATCTATTACCATTGGAGAGAACGATATTGGATGAGAATGGATATTAGTGAGAAAAAAACTACATAAATTGAAGGTAATACATCACGGGAATGAATGTTAATTTTGTTTCCAAATTTACATATGAATTCATTTTTTATTATCCCTATTTATGATTGACTACCAAACCAACCTAAAAAATCAATAGACAATATGTGCATGTTGCACAAAAGAAAAGGGATTTTTCTTTAAAAGTTTAAGTTATATTTGTCAACAAGCATTATATTTCATTTTATTTTTTAATATTAAAAGAATGAAGTGATTAATTTCATCATTGTGATCATGAGTTAAGAAGAAGAACTTAATGGTGTGTTTGGATTCTAGAATTTCATTTGAAATTCTGGAATTGAGACAATTATAGTGTTTGGATGTCCAAGAAATTTAAATGATGAATTTGCCCAAATTCTACAACTAACAAGTAATAAGCAATGAAGGTAATGATTTCAAATGACAAGGTAAACCATGTCATTTGAAATACTTAAATTCTATAATTCAAATGATGTATTTGAAATGAAATCTATTTTCCCAAACAAAACCTAATATTATTTAATCTCCGAATTAATTTGGAGTTTTGTTATAGATTTATATAGGTACGTATTTGTAGGTGTGAGCATAAAAATCCGTATATCTGACCTGGTACCAAATTTTTTTTATCCAAAAAATCAGATATCCGATCGGATTCGGATCATGATTTACAAAAGAAAAATTCCCATTGGCACCATCGATTTTTTTTAATCCCAATTATACCATTACTTTTTGTTAAAATCCCAAATGTAACATTATGCATTGAATATTTCGTTAATGGAAGAATATTTTGTTACTTAAATCTTAATTAAACCTAATTAAGCCATAATTTAACTTTAATTAGTACAATTTTTTTTTTTAAAAAAGAAAAAATTTTATTACAGCTACAGCCCTGCCCACCATGTAACCGCCGCCCACCACCCCTGCCCGACCAGCCCCAACCCCCTAAAAACCCCACTGTGAACCCTCGCTGCCGCCGCCGACCACTCTACCCAGACCGCCCCCGCCCCTAGAAACCCCCTTTTCCTACCTTCCCCACCCACGCAACCCCCACCTTCAAAACCCCCATCCCCACCCCTTTTCCTCTCGCCCACACCCCAAAAACCCTAATCCGCTCCCCATTCCGACCACCCCAGCCATCACTGCACCTCCCCCTTGCCCCTCAAAGCCTCCCCCGCCCCGAATTGTGAACCCTCAAAGCGCCCCCCCCGAATTGCTAACCCTCGAAGCCCCCCACCCATGCCCGACCCCCGCCGACAACTCTCCATCCAATTTCGACTCACTCCAACCACTCCACCCCATCCCCGCCGCAGCCTCCCCACCTCCGCCCTGCAAACCACCCAGCCTGCCGGCCAAACCTTTTATCCTAATTTCTGATTTTTTCTAATTAGCTAATGCCTTTTTTTTTAAATTCTATTTTTAATGTTTTGAAAGAATCTATTTTTAATGAACAAAATTTTGTTTTTAGATATAACATTTGGGATTTTAGGAAAAAGTAATGGCGTAATTGGGATTTAAAAAAGCTCGATGGTACCAATGAAAATTCCCAAAAGTACAATGGTACCAATGGGAATTTCCCTTTACAAAAACTAGATTATCCAATTTTCGTTATTATTTTAAAAAAATACTATTGTAGCATTTTTATGGATTGGGTTATGTTAAACCAATTCCGCGTAAGGCTCAAAGCCCATTTGCATACCATGATCCTCTTCATCATGATTACACAGGATCTGGATATCCGAATTTTCGAATATCATGATCGTATTCGGATCAACAAATTCATGATCTGAAAATCCAGGGACCAAATCCGGTATCTGGTTTCGCCCACCCCTAGTTATTAATTTTTTTTTGTTCTCTTCAACTTATTCGACTTGACCTGATTATAACTAATTAGACCTAACCTTACTTGATTATAGCTTATTAAACCTGATCTGACCTGATTAGAGCTAATTGGAACTGATCTGACTAGATTACAACTTATTGGAGCTAATTAACCCTAATTAAACTAAATCTTTGTGCACAAAATGCTTGCAATAATCTTAAAGTATTCGTTAACAATATTATATTGCAAGTTGAATAAATTATTTCTTAATAAATTTATGATAAATTTTGAGTGTTAAAAGAATTTGAATAATATAATTCTCAAATTTAATGTACTGATTACTTAATTGTAATTATTTATATTAAATAAGACTACTAATTTTTTTTTTTAAAAAAAAAAGAAAGAAAAGGAAAAACACGATCGTTAAGAGATTGTAGTTAGTACAAGACGAACATCCGGAGCCTTGACGTAAAATAGTTTCATTCTAATTATATTTTCATAATATGTAGAACATCATGTATTAACTGTCGAACATCAAGATTTCGTATTATTTACGTCATGAATTAATTTTTGTATAATAATTGCAGTGGAACTTATTAGACCTAACCTGATTATAACTTATTATGTCTGGCTTGGACTGACCTGATTATAAATTTATAACTTATTAGGCCTAACCTGATTATAATTTATCAAATCTGACCTGACATGTTCAAACCTGATAAGTTTTAAAACCTGATAAAATAAGTTGAAGAGAACGCACCCTAAATAGTTTTTTGGATGGTTATTAATTTATTATCCATTTGTTTAACCTTTTATTGATAATTTTTTTAAAAAGGATGAAAGTTTATTTTGGAGGGATTGCACACATTGAGCATTGACCCTTTAGAGTATTATATGGAGAAACTAACTCCTAAATTATGATATAATTATATAAATACTATACAGGGCAATGCAATTCAAAACCATTATGAATGTCACAACATATTCAAATTCTTAGAAAAATTAGGAATGCAGATATCCCTCTATGATGGGGTATTGGTGTTCAATGTTCATATATCACAAATTCACCACCTCTGCATCAGTCACAGGATATACACAAGTCATGCCATGAACATCTTAACTCTTAACTACCGCTCTCATGACTCATGAAGCTGTACACCTTCAATTTCTCAACGATTAGGTTTCGGCTACAGTATTTCAGCTACAAAAGGAGATCCCTAGATGCAAAAGAAGAGCCAAAAGGGGATGTCAACAGAGCTCGAGAAACAGGGGAGTTAGAAAGAAGAGGGGGAAAAATGAAAATCCTTAACCCTAACCCTACTAATTTCGCCGCCTTTCTACTTGACTCTACCTCTCTTCCTAACCTTCATGGGAGTTTCAGCTTGTATACCAGCATTACCCCGTTTAACATGCCCAACTTTAACATGCCCAACTTTGCCTCGTTTCCCTTGAGTTTTCTTAGTTAAAACAATTGATTCTGCAGAAGATGGTGAACACATTTTGCTCAGAGTACAACTTTCCGGAGCATCTACTGCCTGTTTGTCAATCTTGCAGTTGAAGGGTCGAGCACTTCTCGGTTTTGCTGGTGGTTTGCGCATTGGTGGTTTTGGGTTTTCTACAATGGCAACCTTGCAGCTAAATGTTTTGTAATGTTGATGTAACACCTTAGTAACCTGGTCTCTAAGTACCAATGCACATTTGTATTCTCTTGTACTCTTGGAGTAGAAAACTAGTGCATTGTTGGCTAGAAGCAGCAAGTCTCGCAGGAGTTCCACAGTTGATGTGATGCACTTGTTGGCAATTCTTGATCGTATTGTGTCAAGGTCCATGTGCTGCCGTACTATCCTCTTATATCTAGCTCTCTTCTGCAATGACAAATCAAATTATCAATCAAAAACCTCACTCAAATGTTTCTACTTTAAGAGAATGAAAAAGAAAATAATTTAGCTTAAAGTTGAAAACTCCCCATGTCCCCAACAATCAAAGAATGCCTGGGCAAGCCCATAAAAAAAGTACTTTGTTTTTGTGAAGAGTGGGGTTAGTGCCTGATGGTAATGAAATAGGCCAAGCCCGGGCAAGGGTACAACACACAGCAGCAGTTCAAAAAAGCAACATGGATTTCAGTTACAGTAGTGCAGTAACCAACAGTAGAAGTTGCAACAAAGGATATTGGCATATTGCTAACTTCAATATATGGAACAAAGGAATGGACTTAAGAAACATGAGCATGAATGAGCATATTAGGTTATTTTCCTGTAAACGGGCTTTTTGGCTCACCCAGAAAAATAAGCGTAACGAGAATTTTGGGTAAAAGTGGAATTAAAAATCCATAATATGAGATAGGGAGAAACGACTTCCAATATACCAGGGAAATGAGAAAAACAAACATGGAGAAGATTCCCACCAACCCATGACGACACTGAGATGGCACAAAGGGATTGGGGTCATGATGAAAAGATGTTTTGTTGCGCATACCTGACTATCGAGTCGACGCCTGAAAACAGAGGCATGTTCATTCTCCATTATGGAATCTAAGATTTTTATGAAAACATCAACGCCCTGCTTACTAGTGCATAGATTCTTATCACTAGCAACAGTAGATCTTGCAGGTTGGACATGGCCACTAGTCATTTTTTCCTTAGTTTGTGAGGTGGTTGTCATGTAATGAGGAGAACACATTAAGTTATTCTCTCCAACGCTTCCTTCCTTACCATCCTTGCTCAGATCCTTTCTTTTCCTCTTCCCTCTTCTCTTCCTAATGTTGATACCTTGTTCAAAACGAATGGTCTCAGCTAGCTCGTTTATACTTGGAAACCTCTCTAGCCTTATAAAAGGTTCTGAAGTCATAGGCTTTGTCTCACACGCTTTCACTGATAATTCAGCAGAAGCAGCATGGCATTGCAGCAACCAGTTTGTCTGAGTTTCCTGAGTGAAACTACCAGCAGATGACCCATCCCTAGATAACTCTTTACCAGCAGATTCATTTCCTCCTGATTTAAACAATGGTTCTGATGATTCAGCTGTGCTACAACCATAGCTGCAGACTGCCTTAGCAGCTTTCAGGGTTTCAAGTTTTGTTTCCAAAGAACTGCATGAAATTTAAGTTGATTTATACTGGAGAAATATGAATCCAATTTGAAATTACTCAAAATCAAGAGTTCATTTTTTTTAAAGGAAATCAAGATAACTTAGGGTGTGTTCTCTTCAACTTATTTAATCTGACCTGATCTGACCTGAATACCTGATTATAACTTATTGGACCTGAATTGACTTGCCCTTATTTTATTAGAGGAATTGAAACTATTAAACCTGACCTGCCTTGATTATAACTTATTGAAACTGACCTGACCTGTTCAAACCTGATAAAAACTGAGACCTGATAAAATAAGTTACACCCTTAATCCTAAATATTCATGGCATCTTATTCAGAACAACATAATCAATATCTAAATATATGTGCACACATGAAAACATTCACCGGGTTCCATCATACCCAACCTTTGCAAGTATTAATGAACCAAACCAATGTGCTGTACAGCCAAAAGGCCAAAATATAAAAATGCAGTGTGCTCTTGAAAAGGATACAGAGGTCCATCACCATAGTGTTACAACGGTAATGTCAACAACATTGATGTCCAGGAGCAACAAATTTACGGGCAATGTAATTCAATGTTTTCCAATAGCAATAATACTACAAAAAAATAAAGAAAAAATTGATTCTAATAATCCTACTTTTTAGTGGTCAGCTGAAAATAGTCTATTCTTTCAGTAATGTCAAAATAAGCCCAACTTTATATCTTATCTTCATGATTATCTCCCAAATCTGTAATTAATCCACTACTCAATTCTTATTTAAGCTATTTCCCCTTCATCCTCAATTCATGGTATTCTTGTGGGATTGTATCCAGGATTCAAGTCATTTGCCTCCATTGCAACCTTCCAACTTTTACACTAAATTGTCCTCCACTTGTTGTGCCACTAAATCTAGGAATTCCAGAATAGGAGTCTTCAGAAGTGATGACCAATTGATGATTCTTGGGAACAATGAAAATAAGAATTGACATTACAGATTTGGCAAGAAATCTGTAACTACCATCAGACCGTCACAACTGACAACTACCACAAATTTTCTGCAGATTGAACACCAGTCTGTGACAACGAGGCTTTCTTCTATAAGTATAACCCATGATGATTATGGTGGTGATTGAGGGTTTGAAAGTGGAATTAAGAATTGGAGGAAGAAAGAAAGTGAAAATATCATTATTGAGAGGAATTGGGAATGACGAAAGACAAACTCACGAAAGATAGCACTGTTAAAGAAATTTTAAGAGATTTCAAGTTGAAGATTGTTAATGATTTGAGTATGAAGATGGTGACACATCTTTTGATAAGTTTGCAATTTAATTATCTGCACACAGGTCAAAAAACCGGAAGAAAAAAGACCTTGAATAGTAGGTAAATTTTATAAATTACCTGTTTTAAGAAAATAAGGTACAAAGATTGGATTATTTTGAGATCACGTAAAAGATTTACTATTTTGAGCAGACCACCAAAAGTTTGGATAATTAGAAGTAAATTTTCCAAAAACAAATTCAATTTTTCCTATTTCTAAAAGAGGCCAATTAACCAAATAAGTAAAACAAATAACTACCCTATAGGGGTCACTCCATGCTTTTTTATCGAATTAAACATAAGAATTTTGGTGTGTTTTTATTTCATTTTTAAAAATTGTATTTTTTTGTAATATATACATTGGAAAAAAAAATTAAAAAATTACTCTCGCCTACTATGATTGGTTGGAATATGGATGTTGACTTGTTGAAATTTTTATTTGCATGTGTGATTTGCTGCATTACTGAAATTACTCTCGCCTACTAAAGTATTCAGTATTTAGTAATAGCAGTAATATTATAATTTCATCAACAATAACAATAAATTTATAAAAAAAAAGCGCAACGATTATAACTATACTAGAAGTACAAATTAATAAAGACATGTAAAGAGGGAGAGGGAAAACCAAGAAAGTAGTACACGCTAATAACAAAAATAGGAAAAGGACATATTTGAATTGAGGGTAATGTATAGTAGTACTTACCCAATTGAGGACTCCGATTTCTCCAATTCTTTATGCAATTCATCTAAACGCTTTTTCCGTAACTCTTCAACCCAAACTCTAGGGTATCAAAAGCAAAACAGCAAGTCAATTACTGAGCATCAATCAAATTTGACAGAATAAAATAATCTACGACACAAGGAGCATCAACTTCAGCCAATATTACAACTTACAACACAATGAAGCAAAAACATAACGATGCTAGAATTATTGCTAGACTTGCTAGTGTGAAAAGTGTTACATTTATATCTAATTATGCAAAAACTAAAAAGTATAGATTGCATAGGCGCAAGTCAAATCTTCTCATTCTTAACTATGAATCGGATTGGTCTTTGATCATGCCTCGGCTCTCAGCGTTTACAATGACACTTCAGTCTCCCACTCCGAGAGGACTTTAATTATTTTATTTATACAACAGTGCATAATGGTGTCAATGAAATCTTACGGTCAGAAAACATGCCTAGTATTTGAAATAATGTCACAGCTAGAACCCATAACTGCTTTACCTATCAGGGGCATTATGATCACAATGCAAACTTCAAGATAACAAATTCTAACATCCAATCATCAATTAAGAATGCAGTGTCAATTATAATCAGCTCTTCAGACAAAAAGCAGACCGATCAAGAATGCAGTGTCAGTTCTGGTCAGCTCTTCAGACAAATAGCAAACAGATGCAAATTGAGATGAGATAAATTAAACAAGCTTTAGGAGAGTCAATGCAAACAGATAATGCCATTCATATAGTTTGCCAATCATACAAAACATAATCAGATACTCTGACCTGAACCACTTCAAAGCAAAGGCAGCAAGCATTATACTTACGAGCATCCAGAATACCGTTCTTGCAACAAGTCATGCTTAGCTTTGCACACCTGCAATTATATTACTATGTTATTGGGTAAACTAAGTCTTAATTCTCAAGAATCTACATAAAAGAAAAGCAAACAGCTAATACAACATGCAAAAAGGGAGGAGGAACACATTGGAGGCCTAATTGCCCATCATGGATCAACAGATCAGCCTAGAATTAGGGTGTGTTCTCTTCAACTTATTTCAGAACTTAACAGGTCAGGTTTAATAAGGGCAATTCCTCTAATAAAATAAGGGCAAATCAGGTCAGGTCAGGTCAGGTCCAATAAGTTGTAGAGAACACACCCTTATACAAAATATTTAAAGAATCTAAAATCAGGACCATCAGGGTAGAACCGTAGAAAAAAAATAAAATACAAATTTAGCAATTTTTGCTTTATTATCATGATTATACTGTTGGGTGAACAAAACGTTTGGTCAAACATACCCTTTACCATCAGGCCTCTTCATGCCAAAACAAATGTCACCGCAGCAAATAACTCTATGGAAATCCATCTTAGGAAATAATGCATTAATGGATTTCACAGATTTACATTCTGAAATACCAAAATTACTGATCAAAGTGATCATTGTCTTTGAATTAAATAATATGAACTAAAGACAAATGATTCCTCTTGTCCACCCCTTTCTGACTTCAAGTTCTCTTGCCACACATAAATGTTTTAGTACAAAGTGACGTTTAGGCAGCGACAACCTGTGTCAAGCACTACCTAGTATGTATAGCAATTGCATCCTACTGAGGAAATGCAGAGCTGAAAATATACACAAGCCTAACCTTTACTAGTTGACAGTATTTTTAAAACTACTGTTGCAGTATGTTCTCCTCAGTTTGATCATCTTTGTCTCTCATAAAGAATCCAAAAAGGGAGAACATTTTGAGATAAATAGAGTACGTAGGCAACTATATATGGTCCAAGCTCTTGAATATGAAGCTCAACAGTTAATCAAAAACCTTTGGCCCAGGATTTACTACCATATTAAATCATAAAATCTCCAATCTGATATAAACCCGTTGTCCAAGAGTCAATATCAAAACTATAACATGACAAAAGATACCAATCCAGTGACTATCAATTTATGTCTATAACTCAATTATAAGTCATAAACTTGATAAAAAGGAGCAGAACTCTGAAGTCCAAAAAGAACTAGGATCCCAACCCTTAGGCTTTTCTGCTCAAGACAAAGACTTAGGGTCTGTTCTCTTCAAATTATTCGACCTGACATGGCTTGATTAAACCTATTAAAGATGACTTTATTATAACTTATTAAACCTAAGATTAAATCTGATAAATTGTAAGACCTGATAAAAAAAGTTGAAGAGAACGCACCCTTAGCATACAATCATCCATCTAAGGGGACATCAAAATCTCTCATAAAGGAAACTTGATAGCACGGAATTAAAGAAAGGATTTCCTGCTTCATCTCATCATGGGGCCAACTTTATGGGGGTTAATTAAAGTAAAATAAAAATCAGAGAAAGGAGGTGACTAAGTTCTCTAAATGCAGGTCAAGCAAGAAACCATCGAAATTACATATCAGACAATCCACCAGCATCAAGATGTCAATCTTTTACGCAAGTCCAGAAACCTGCCATACACTCATATATAGCTTATTTAAGGTCTAGAACACCAACAACTAAGCCTTAACTCATTCAGAAGACCAAGGTGCAGTCGTGCGGCCTCAAAAAGCTAAGAACTCCAACAAAATTTTATGCTGGCAACCAATCGTCTAAAAGAAATGATATAAGTATCTCCTGTGATTGTTGAGCCCTAAAATTTATGTTTCCCATTAAAACATTCATTCCAAATGTAAAGAAAAAGGCATGTTATTTGACCAAAATCAAAAGGATAATTTTTTTACTCAAACAAGGGGAAAAACATTCATTGAGATAAAGGGAGAAAAATAACATCAAATAACTAGCTATCTTGGAGACAAAGGGGAGACTAATTTAAACAACCTTTCTCTCTTCCTCGTTCTTTCTTATCATTATTATTTTTGAATTTTGAATCTAAAGAGCAAAGACTTGTATGATAATATGATTTGTGCTTGCCTAATAAATATGATAGGGTGGTACGATAAGAAATGAAAGGAAATTCACCCAAAACCACAAATTTAATCTAGACTAGAACCTTACACAATCACAGAATAACCATTTGACAAAGTTGCAAATAATTTATCCAATCCATTTTTCAGAACTGGACCCGTGAATGAAAGGGTGAACCTAGGAACTGAAGCCCAAGGCAATAGGGTCAAATGTAGTTATTAGGCAAGCACAAAACATTTTTACAAAGCGCACAAAAGTGTATTGAGGGGAAAAAGGAGCATTGGCTACTTTGGTTTCATTTTTTCACTCCCATTTTTAAATCTTTAGGTAATTATACCTCGCATCAAAATGAGACGTGCACCCACACCTATACAAATCTCTTAGACACGTATCGCCTCAATGTAGTTTGAACTTTCTAAATTTCAACCATAAGATTCACAAATATTTTCAAACTTGCCTTAATATAAAACTACCTTATATCTCCAACTAAAAACTTTTTTATCCCTAAGATAAATGTATAAAAAGAAGAGCTTAGTGGTATCATTTGTACTTTGTGAAAAGTTAGGAGTAAACTTTTCAACACTATCTATCCCATCTCACTTACTAGATGTTTTTTTTTTTTTTTTATTTTATTATTCCTATGAGTACCATTTGCATAGAAGTTTTGACTCAATTTAGTTTACAGTTTTATACACACAAGGAAAACTATAGTTATATGTGACTTCATTGGATTCATCGCAGTGTATATTTCGATTATAGTTTTTCCCCCCTTATTCTAAAGCCAAGACATTATTGTTTATGCCTAAAAAATGGTGAAAAAGCAAATTTATCAAGTAAATTGGGACATAGAGAATCTCCAACTGAAAACTTGCTCATCCCTAAGATAAATGCATAAAAAGAAAAGCTTATTGGTATCATTTGTAATTTGAGAAAATGTAAGGGTAAGCTTTTCAATTCCGTATATCCCATCTCACTTACTTGATTTTGTTTTTCGACTGTGCGTACCGTTTGCATAGAAGTTTTGACTCTATTTACTTTATACACATGGAAAACTATAGTCATGTGCATCACAATGTATATTTTCCAAACAAAGTTTTGTTTTTCCAAAAATGGCGATTATACAGTAATTGGGTGTCCATTGCTTGTGTAACCATGACCAAGAAGAAGAACGTATCCATTCCCCTCTCAAAAAGCAAAGATTCAATTAGTAGCAGCTCACTGTCGATATTATCTTCAGCACCATCACCAATCCCCATCCAAATAGTCGAAAATGAAGATACTCTAGGAGAACTTCGACCTATTTCCCTGGTGCCCAGGCGACCTGAGCTACCCATTTGCAGTATAGATGAAGGAGAAGAAGCTGAGGATGCAGAAACAAGTAGTGAGGGATCCTCTGAAGATGCAGAACCAAGTACCCCTGCTCAGTCCCCTACAAATACCCCTGCCCAGGGCTCTGTCCAGAGACCTCCTCAACCACCTCGGGAAAACTCTCTTCTTCATTTAATTTAAGATATGATATTTCATGTGTCTTTTTTGACCCGAGAAGAACGACGATTATACGGGAGTCGAGAGCCTCCAAACAATGATCCTCCTGAATGGGCTGATTTGTTTAGAAGCTCACTTAATGCAAAAGGTGACAAGTTAGGGTTTGTAGCACCATTGATGAAAGAAGGGAAAAATCTTGTGAAACTTGACTCACTTGATTTAGCTAAAGAATCTGTGAAATGGGAAAATGCTGTAACTTTCTATGTGGTAGGATTTAAGCCTAATTTCTCTGCTGTAAAAAATATTTTCATCAATATTGGAATTCCCTTGCTGAACCTGATATTTTTATGCATGAAAAAGGCTATTTTGTGGTGTGATTTGCTTCAAAAGATGATTATAGAGCTTTTATTACGCTGGACCTCACATGTTTAATGGTAAACCAACGGTTGTCAAACCTTGGTCCGCTAATTTTAATTTCAATGATGAACACTTGAGAACAATAACAGTGTGGGTTAGGCTGCCAAACTTGCCTCTTAATTGCTGGTCCAGTGACTCTTTGAGTAGACTTGGTAGTGCAATAGGAGTCCCGGTATGTGCAGATGAGTGTACTTCTAAACAACTTAGAGTCTCCTTTGCTAGGCTTCTAGTTGAGATAGATGTCACCAAACCACTTGAAAATCAATTCCAATTGAAGATAGCAATGGAAAGATCATAGAACAACAAGTGATGTATGAATGGATACCTCCATTTTGTAAGACTTGCAACACAGTTGGCCATGGCTGTGTTGCTAAGAAAAGGCAAGAGATGAGGAAAACAGGACCACCAAGGCCAAGGTCTTACCACCCTGGGGGCCCTAGGCAGAAGTGGGCTCCAAAGACTCCCTCCCAGCCCAAGCCTCCTTCTGTAGCATCAAAAGAGGCTGCTACAGACCTACCAAACACAGAGCAGAAGGAACCACTGGAGAATTCTGTCCCTATACAGCAAGAAAAGGGGAAAGACAAGGAAGAGGAAGGGTGGCAGGTAGTTGCGCATAGATCAAGCCTTCAAACATCACTCAACAACCAGTGCAAAGGCTGAATACCACAGCCAGCACCACTCCAGAACCATTAATCTAAGAAGAGACAAGTGGGGGGCATTAATCCCTTACTTTCGCCCATGAAATCACAAGCTGGAATGTAAGGGGTCTCAATGACCCAAACAAAGTAGCAGATGTAAAAAAGCTGCTTCTTTTGTATAAAGTAGATATTATAGGGTTGATTGAAACCAAAGTTAAAATACATAATGTTACTAGAATTCAAAACAAGATTGGTAAGGGGTGGTCTTGGGAATGCAACTATAGCCACTCCCCTAAAGGGAGGATTTGGGTAGGATGGAAGCACTCCAATGTTAGGGTACAAGTTCTCAACTCTCATGAGCAGTTCGTGCATTGTGGTGCTTCTCTTGTGGATGGAACTAACTCAATTCAATGCACTTTTGTTTATGGATTGAACACAATTGAGGAAAGAACCAATCTTTGGAAGGACACAAAACAAATTACCCCCTGCATACACCTTGGATCTTCCTAGGAGACTTCAACACAATCCTTGCAGACACAGATAGGATTAATGGCAGGAAGGTCACTTATGCTGAAACCAGGGACATCAAAGATTGGATGAATGACATGGAACTCACAGTGATCAGAAGAAGAGGGGGTACTTTCACCTGGAACAACAAATCGGAAGGTGAAAAGAGAGTTTCAAGTAGAATTGAATAGGGTATTATTAATGAAGCCTGGATCACCACTTTCCCCCATATTGAAGCTGTACTACTCAACCCTTCCTTATCAGATCATACCCCTTTGATGGTTGATACTGGGGTGGCCTTGCAGAAAAAAGGAAGCCCTTTCAGGTTTCTTAATGCTCTTGCAGACCACCCTGACTTCCACAGCACTGTGAAGGCTCATTGGCAGAAGCAGCAGAATGGTACTGCTATGGAGCAGGTCTGGACCAAACTTAAAGAAGTGAAGCTAGGACTCAAATCTTTAAACAACCAGCACTTCTCCAACATCTCAGGGAAAATACATGAGGCTCAGGATTAGCTCAATGCAATTCAAGACCAACTAAAACATCAACACAATAATGAAGAACTGCACAAGCAAGAAAGAGAGGCAACTCAGGTCCTTAGACACTGGCTCACAATCCAGGAGAACATATGGAAGCAAAAATCAAGGGAGAGTTGGGTTAAGCTTGGAGACTCTAATAACAAATACTTTTTCTCAATCATGAAGCAGAGGCAGAATATGAATAGAATTGACTCTATCAGGACAAGGGATGGCTCCATCACCAACTACCCTAAGCAAATTGAGAAAGAAATCACTCACTACTATAAAGGCCTCCTTGGTTCGAATGCTTCTAGCTTACCAAGGGTGGATGTTTCAGTTATGAGGAGAGGCCCTCAACTCACAAAGGTGTCCCAGAATTTGTTGAGAGCAAGGGTCACTAACCAAGAAATTCTCACTGCAATCAAAGACATAGAAGACTTAAAAGCCCCAGGCATAGATGGTTTTAATGCTTCTTCAAAAATATCTTGGCAGCTGTTCATGAGTTCTTTAACACAGTTGTTTTGGATCCACAGTGGAATCGCACAACTGTTACAATCAATAAATCAATCAATCAAAACCTTATTCCCATAAGTGGGGTCGGCTACATGAACCAAAGTAATTATTCCGAGAGGTTGGCCACATAGATTTTCCTCCTCCACCCCGCACGGACGAGAGCCTCAATCTCTTGTAAATCCAACTGCTTTATATCTTTTCTAACTCCTTCCCACCAAGTCATTTTCGGTTTCCCCCTACCACGTTTGAAATCCCCTTGATCTCACTCTTCCACTCTTCGTACCGGTGCTCCCTGGGGTCTCCGTGTTACATGCCCAAACCAACGCAAGCGATTTTCTCTTAGCATGCTCGCAATATCCGCAACACCAACTTTCCTACGAATATCTTCATTTCTGATTCTATCCCGTAGAGTGTTGCCACACATCCATCTCAACATCCGCATCTCTGTAACCCCTACCTTTTGGATATGCTCCTTCTTAGAAGCCCAACATTCTGTACCATAGAGTAACAATGGTCTTATATCGGTCCTGTAGAATTTCCCCTTCAACTTTAAGGGGATGCTTCGATCGCACACACTCCTGTGGCCGCTCTCCATTTAAGCCACCCCGACTTGATCCTATGAGCCATATCTTGGTAAATATCTCCATTCTTTTGGATGATTGACCCAAGATATTTAAAGAATTCGCTCTGGCTAGTTCTTTCCCGTCTAACCTCATCACAACATCACTTGCCCCCCTTAGTGACCCAAAACGACATTCCAAATACTCAGTCTTAGTTCGACTTAGCTTAAATACTATAGATTCCAGCCGTTGTATCCATTGCTCCAATTTGGCATCAACCCCAATTTTAGTTTCAGCCACCAATACAATATCATCTGCAAACAACATACACCATGGTACCTCATCTTGGATTGGCCTTGTCACTTCATCTATAAACAATGCAAAAAGGAAAGGGCTTAACGCCGACCCTTGATGCAATCCAATTGTTATAGGGAAATCCTTTGTCAACCGATCACAAGTCCTCACATTTGTTGACACATCCCGATACATATCCTTAACCAAGTCAATGTACCTTCAGGGAATACCTTTTTTCAACATTGCCCACCAAAGTACATCTCTTGGCACTTTGTCATAGGCTTTTTCTAGATCAATGAAAACCATATGGAGGTCCTTCTTCCTTATCCTATAATACTCCATCATTTGTCTTGGCAAATGAATTGCTTCCATAGTAGATCTCCCAAGCATAAAACTAAATTGGTTTTCAGATATGCTAGTGCATGCTCTTAAGCAATGTCCTATTACCCTTTCCCACAACTTCATAGTGTGGCTTAAAAGTTTGATTCCTCGATAATTAGAGCAATCTTCAGCATCCCTTTGTTCTTATAAACTGGAACCAAGGTACTCTTCCGCCAGTCTTGTGGATAGTCGAAGTCCTCCATACCTTGTTGAATAAATCTGTTATGGTTTTCAAATATGCTAGTGCATGCTCTTAACCGATGTTCTATTACCCTTTCCCACAACTTCATAGTGTGGCTTAAAAGCTTGATTCCTCGATAATTAGAGCAATCTTCAGCATCCCTTTGTTCTTATAAACTGGAACCAAGGTACTCTTCCGCCAGTCTTGTGGATAGTCGAAGTCCTCCATACCTTGTTGAATAAATCTGTTAACCAATCAATACGAACCTTACCCAGACACCTCCATACCTCCACCGGTATGCCATCAGGCCCAACCGCTTTCTTAGGTTCCATCCTCTTCAAAGCAACCTCCACCTCTGCTCTTCTAACCCTTCATACAAACTCCACATTGATTTCCTCCTTACTCACAGACGTATCTCCTGTGGCAGCCCCTAGGCTTCCATTAAACAATTCATCGAAATGCTCTTTCCACCTATCTTTGATTTCCTCATCCTGCACCAAAACCTTGTGGTTCTTCTCTTTTACACACTTGACCCTGCCAATAGCCTTCCTCACCTCTTGTCTCTTCTTCGCCATCTTATAAATCTCCTTTTCTCCCTCTTTGGAGTCGAGCCTTTCATAAACGTCTTGGTAAGCCTTTTCTTTTGCTTGTCGCACAACTACCTCTGCCTTGCCTTTAGCCTCTTTATACGTTGCAGGGGTTTCGTCGGTCCTGCATTTTCCTTAAGCTAAGTAACATTTCCTTTTGTATTTGATTGCAGCTTTTACTTCTTCATTCCACCACGAAGTATCCCTATCCACCGTAGTTATCCCCTTGATTCCCCTAGGACCTCTTTAGCCACTCTTAGGATACAATTTTTCATTTTTGACCAAGTTGCGTCTGGGTCAACTTCTCTCTCCCAATTTACCTCATTGATCACTTTCTCTGTGAAAACCTTAGCATTTGCATCCTTTAGGGTCCACCATCTTATCCGTGACTCACTTGGGCTTTGCTTCCTCCTCCCACTTTCTTTCAAACGAATAGTCATTACCAAAAGCCTGTGTTGGGTAACCACACTCTCTCCCGAAATGACCTTGCAGTTTACGCAACATTTCCTATCCGCTCTCCTTGTGAGTAGGAAGTCTATTTAGGTTGCATTTGCACCGCTTCGAAAAGTTATCAAGTGGGAATCGCGGTTCTTAAACCAAGTATTAGACAGAATCAAATCATAAGATTGGGCAAAGTCTAGGGTGGTCTCTCTGCGGGCGTCTCGCTGCCCATACCCAAAAACTCCATGAATATTCTCAAAACCATCATGCCTTATCCCGACGTGTCCATTCAAGTCACCTCCAATAAATAATTTCTCTGTGTTGGGAACACCTTGGACCACCTCATCAAAATCCTCCCAAAATTGGCGCTTCAAATCCGCACCCAACCCAACTTGGGGCGCATAAGCACTAATAACATTAACAATCTCCTTACCACATAACAACTTCACCCTTATCAACCTATCGCTCTTCCAATAGGTCTCAATTACCTCTTGTGCTAGCCGTTCATCCAGGATCATACCTACCCCGTTCTTAACTCGGTCTCTAGGAACCTTGTCCTGACCAACGCAGAACACCTTATACCCCAAGATTAATCCTCGAACTCCTTATCCTGTCCACATCACCTCTTGGAGACATAAGATGTTTATGTATCTTCTCCTCATCACCTCCACCACTTCTGCTGATTTTCCCGAAAGAGACCCCACAATCCAAGAACCAACTCGCAGACTAACTGCAGAGCCTTTCCTTCTTCGCTCCCTCACACTACCTACATTCCTTTGCTCATTTGACACAACATGTGGGCGATGTGGCGCGTTGCTTTGGGGCGACAACCTAGCAACCCTAGCATATTTATCACTACACACGGGTCTGGGAAGTGCAGCACGTCGCTGAGTAGGGAACGCCCCAATTGTCGGCCTTTGCTCATTTGACACTACACTCTGGCGATGTGATGCGTCGCTTCGGGGTGACGACCTAGCAACCCTAGCATATTTATCACTACACCGGAGATTATCATTTTGGTTCATGTCATAAGATCTGACAAAGTTTTACGCTGGCTGTGACGGGCCTACCGCAACCCTCAAATGGTTAGGGATTTTAGGCCTACAGCAAAGTGTTTAGCAATATATGTAAGCCTCCTCAAGTAGTTTGTAAGAAAATCTTAGGCAATGATGACATTAGGCAACTAATGCTATTATAGTGGTCCTTTTGTTCCCTTTTTGGTTTTTGGGCTATTATTGATGTACAGCTTCTAAGTTGGCAATTTTTTGATTAACCTTGTTGCTCTATTTTTAGGAGTGTCCTAGCTGTTACTTGACTTAGAGGGTTAGTTATTTGGGGCTCATCCAAGGAGTTGTCTTGCTTGAGGCCTTTTTAACCGTTTTTGAGGTGGCTCATGTCATGATCTTTTAGGTTGTAATTCCTATACTTTCCTTTGGTATATAATTCACACTTACCAAAAAAAAAAGTTTTTTTTTCCTTGTATGAAAACTTTTATATTTGTCTAATATACGGTGAAAAGGCAAAGATATTAATTAGGACATAGGGAGTATAAACTATAAACATACAAATCACCCCCTATCTTTCCTTGAATTTTCACAAATGCTCGCCATTATTCCAAAAATTACAAAATATGTTGACAAGACCCTAGGTTGCACGGAGTCGGATTCGAGGTCAAAAACGGGTACGGGGACGGGGACGGAAAACGACAAATTCAAAAATTCTAAAAACGGGTACGGCTTGGGGACAACAAAAAATATGTATAGATAAATTAAAATAAATGCTAAAATTCAAAAAAAAAAAAAATATTCAAACAAAATAAGAGACTAATTGAGAAATAACTATTACTAAGTATTGTAACAAATAACAAAACAAAGAGACATTTGCCAAAAAAAAAAAGAAAAAAAAAAATAAAATAAAGAGGCCCACTCACAGACCCACTAAAGTAAAGCCCAAGTAAAGTAAGAAAAGTAGGGGGAAATGTAACCTAAACTCAAAAAGGTCAGAAGATTAAAAAAAGGAGGAAAGAAAGAAAGGAATAGAAAAAAAAAAGAAAGGGAGAACTTCGTATCATTCGAACAAAAGCAGGCTCAAGCAACGGCGAAAGGCAACAGAAGACGATGGTGGCTATGGCTGCCCAGTGGTGGCTAGGCGACGCAGACGAGACAGCAGTGCACTCGCAAACTCGAAGCTAGGGGTGGTGGTGGTGGAGTGAGAGAAGAGATTTGTGAAGTGTTCTCAAACCCTAATCACCAGTTTCTTTTGAAGATCAGTAGCCTTTGGGGATGGCTACTTCACCCAGTTCCCGTCCCCAAAACGTCCCCACCTCCAAACCTAGCCGTCCCTGACCCAACCCTGCCGTCCCCAGATCTGAGAAGTCGTACTGTGTACGTTTTTTGGCCGTACACGCACCGTCCCCGTTCCAACCCCGTCCCCGGTACGGAATTGGCACCTAAATAGCCGTCCCCGTGCTTCCTAAACAAGACCAATCACAATTACCTTTTTCTCTCTCCTAGATATTAAATTACACTTCTCAAAGTCACATGCCAAAAAATCTATACACTATGGTACCTCATCTTGGATTGGCCTTGTCACTTCATCTATAACCAATGCAAAAAGGAAAACGCTTACCGCCGACCCTTGATGCAATCCAATTGTTATAGGGAAATCCTTTGTCAGCCTATCACAAGTCCTCACATTTGTTGAGACATCTAGATATATATCCTTAACCAAGTCGATGTACCTTCGGGGAATACCTTTTTTCAACATTGCCCACCAAAGTACATCTCTTAGCACTTTGTCATAGGCTTTTTCTAGATAAATGAAAACCATATGGAGGTCCTACTTCCTTATCCTATAATACTCCATTATTTGTCTAAATGAATTGCTTCCATAGTAGATCACCCAGGCATAATACCAAATTGGTTTTCGGATATGCTAGTGCATGCTCTTAACCGATGTTTTATTACCCTTTCCCACAACTTCATAGTATGGCTTATAAGCCTGATTCCTCGATAATTAGAGCAATCTTGAGCATCCCCATTGTTCTTATAAACTGGAATCAAGGTACTCTTCCGCCAGTCTTGTGGGATAGTCGAAGTCCTCCACCCATACCTTATTGAACAAATCTGTTAACCAATCAATACCAACCTTACCTAGACACCTCCATACCTCCACCAGTATGCCATCAGGCCCAACCGCTTATGGCAGCCCCTACACTCAGGGTTTGAAAACGCGCCCACATCGTCACATACCGGCCGAGTTGATGCGGTTTCGGAGTTTACCGAAACGAGATTCTCCGATTTGTACCGGGTTATGGAAAAGCAGCAAATTTTCTGGCTATACCAGCGTTACGTACCGGAATCGTCCGGTACAAACGGTAGTTCTCGTAAAAAGTAAACTCTTTCCTCCATTATTGTCTGAAAAATTCCCGAGGTTGCTTTTCTTTCACGAGCATGATGAAAGTATGGAGCTTGGAGAAGATAAGTATCACAAAAAAAAAAAGATAGAAAGAGAATGGGTGTCTTACAGCTGTCCCCTTTTCATTTTATAATGCAGTATTTGTTGGTTCAGTGGAGTAAACTATTAAAGTATATTTGTTGTTGCACTACAGCCGTCCCCTTTTCTTTTTATTTAAAAAGTAATGAGTCACATTAGTAGAGTAGTACAACTAGTCACTACAACTTTTACACAGTACACACTACTGTACTCCAGTAATTTTTTCATTTAAACACTACTGTACTACAGTAATTTTTTCATTTAAACACGTGTCCTCCAATTGTTTACTTCATAGTTTTTTAAAATTCATAACTCGCTGCTTTAAATTTAAAAATCTCGCTAATAGTAGTAGTGTAAATATGGAAAATTAGATTTTTTTTTTTGCTAGAGTTATGATTTTTACTCTGTAATTTAAATTTCAAAATTCTTATATTACAGAGTCAAAATTTAACAGCTTTATAAGAGAAATTTTAAACATATTTCATATCTTACTTCGTTAATAATAGTAGTGTAATAACCACATCATCAAGAATAAAAATATACTATGTACTTATTATATAAAAGAAGAAAAAACAATTAAAAATTGAAATTCTTGCGCGACAACCGTGACAAGGCCCGCGATGGACGCATCAGTTCTGTTACCGTGACATCACCACCGCTACCGCGATCGCGACCGAAACCGCATTTTCAAACCATGCCTACACTTCCATTGAACAATTCATCGAAAAACTCTTTCCACCTATCTTTGATTTCCTCATCCTGCACCAAAACCTTGTGGTTCTTATCTTTTACACACTTGACCCTAACAATAGCCTTCCTTGCCTCTTGTCTTCTCTTCGCCATCTTATAAATCTCCTTTTCTCCTTCTTTGGAATCGAGCCTTTCATAAACCTCTTGGTAAGCCTTTTCTTTTGCTTGTCGCACAGCTACCTTTGTCTTATCTTTAGCCTCTTTATACGCTGCAAGGGTTTCGTCGGTCCTGCATTTTCCCAAGACTAAATAACATTTCCTGTTGTATTTGATTGCAGCTTTCACTTCTTCATTCCACCACGAAGTATCCCTATGCACTGTAGTTCTCCCCCTTGATTCCCCTAGGACCTCTTTGGCCACTCTTAGGAAAAAAAAATTCATTTTTGACCAAGTTGCGTCTGGGTGAACTTCTCTCTCCCTATTTGCATCGTTGATCACTTTCTTCGTGAAAACCTTAGCATTTGCATCCTTTAGGACCCATAATCTTATCCGTGGCTCACTTGGACTTTGCTTCCTCCTCCCACTTTCTTTCAAACGAATAGTTACCAAAAGCCTGTGTTAGGTAACCACACACTCTCCTGTGATGACCTTGCAGTTTATGCAAATTTTCTTATCCGCTCTCCTTGTGAGCAGGATGTCTATTTGTGTTGCATTTGCACCACTTCGGAAAGTTATCAAGTGGGAATCGCGCTTCTTAAACCAAGTATTAGCCAGGATCAAATCATAAGATTGGGCAAAGTCTAGGATGGTCTCTCCGTGGGCGTCTCGCTGCCCATACCCAAAAACTCCATGAATATTCTCAAAACCATCATGCCTTATCCCGACGTGTCCATTCAAGACACCTCCAATAAATAATTTCTCTGTGTGGGGAACACCTTTGACCACCTCATCAAAATCCTCCCAAAATTGGCGCTTCTCCTCCTCACCCAACCCAAATTGGGTCGCATAAGCACTAATAACATTAACAATCTCCTTACCACATAACAACTTCACCCTTATCAACCTATCGCGCTTCCAATAGGTCTCAATTAACTCTTGTGCTAGTCGTTCATACAGGATCACACCTACCCCGTTCTTAACTCAGTCTCTAGGAACCTTGTCCTGACCAACGTAGAACACCTTATACCCCAAGATTAATCCTCGAACTCCTTGTCTTGACCAACGTAGAACACCTTATACCCCAAGATTAATCCTCGAACTCCTTGTCCTCTTGGAGGCATAAGATGTTTATGTATCTTCTCCTCATCACCTCCACCACTTATGCCGATTTTCCTGAAAGAGACCCCACATTCCAAGAACCAACTCGCAGACTAACTGTAGAGCCCTTCCTTCTTCGCTCCCTCACACTACCTACATTCCTTTGCTCATTTGACACCATATGTGGGCGATGTGGCGTGTCGCTTCGGGGCGACGACCTAGCAACCCTAGCATATTTATCACTACACACAGGTCTGGGAAGTGCAGTGCGTCGCTGAGTAGGGAACGCCCCAATTCCAATCATACGATTCACAAATACTTTCAAACTCACCTTAATATAAAACTACCCTATATCTCCAACTAAAAACTTTTTTATCCCTACGATAAATGTATAAAAAGAAGAGCTTAGTGGTATCATTTGTACTATGTGAAAAGTTAGAAGTAAACTTTTCAACACTATCTATCCCATCTCACTTACTAGATGTTTTTTTTTTATTATTCCTATGAGTACCATTTGCATAAAAGTTTTGACTCAATTTAGTTTACAATTTTACACACACAAGGAAAACTATAGTTATATGTGACTTCATTGGATTCATCATAGTGTATATTTCAACTATAGTTTTTTTTCCCCTTATTCTAAAGCCAAGACATTATTGTTTATGTCTAAAATTTGGTGATAAAGCTAATTTATCAAGTAAATTGGGACATAGAGAGTATAAACTTACCAAATCACACTTTCCAACTCACCTTAATATAAAATTAACCAATATCTCCAACTGAAAACTTGCTTATCCCTAAGATAAATGCATAAAAAGAAAAGCTTATTGGTATCATTTGTAATTTGAGAAAATGTAAGGGTAAGCTTTTCAATTCCGTATATCCCATCTCACTTGATTTTGTTTTTCGACTGTGGGTATCGTTCGCATAGAATTTTTGACTCTACATACTTTATACACATGGAAAACTATAGTCATGTGCATCACAATGTATATTTCCAAACATAGTTTTTTTTTCCATGTATGAAAACTTTTATATTTATGTCTAACATACGCTGAAAAGGAAAAGATATGAATTGGGACATAGGGAGTATAAACTATAAACATACAAATCACCCCCTATCTTTCCTTGAAATTTCACAAATGCTTGCCATTATTCCCAAAATTACAAAAGATGTTGACAAGACCAATCTCAATTACCTTTTTCTCTCTCCTAGATATTAAATTACACTTCTCAAAGTCACATGCCAAAAAATATATATAAGTAAACCATACTCCTTTTGCCCCTAAATGTTAACATTGTTAGGTCACATTTTGAAATTAGTAAGTTTAAGTTTGAATTTCCCTTATGTTATGTAAAAAAAGAAGATAATTATACACTCCAACTCAATATATTAAGATGACTTATTGAGAAGAGAATTCTAGAAAAAAATGAGGCGTAATTTCATCTTTTCAAACTAGTGTAATTTATGACTAATAGTCAAAGTTTTACATTGCAACCCTATTCCAACTCAAAATTATAGTCCCTATGTTCCTTTTTATTCGTTACATTCGTTTTTCAAAGTTTTAACGAAGCACATTTGACCATTAATATCTTTAATTCTGCATTAATAAAGATTACAAAAAAAGAAAACATTAAATAACTATGATGTTGTACTGAATTCAACAAAATCCACATAATAATGTTTTCTTATACATCAACAAAATTCAGTCAAAATCAACAACCAACAAGGTACTCAACTATTCATATAAAATCCTCATACATTAACCCTATATCATACAAAAGTACTTGCAAGATTATACATTAATACCAACATTAATCAACAAAATGATTGAAATTTTATAATAATAAATAAATATACCTGAGGGGTAAAAAGGTAAGGGTAAAGGGAACGTGCTTGGAGCTCGGAAGCAACAGCATCCCAATTATGAGACCCATGCCTAATTACAGCCCCACCTAGTACTAACTCTTCCCATGTACCCCACCTTACCCTATCATCTCCTCCTTCCTCCACCACCATTACCCTACGCACCACCGGATCACGTTAGCAACCGCCACCGCCACCACTACTCTAAAATACCCAGAATTTTATTTTTCAATTATAAAAATCAAAACTTTCAACAGATTCTTAACACCCACAAATAGAACAACAACGGGTTTCACATTTTTTAGGGGAAAAAAATACAGAAACAGCGGTTTTCCGGACAAAATTAGAGTGGTTTTCCAGTTTACGGTGGTTAATAATTGAAAATTTCGGTTTTACCCTTTTTCAATTATAATATTGGGATGATTTTGGTTTTTTGGGGGTTTTTTTTTTCCTTTTTTTGGGTAATTTGATATTGTTGTTTAATTTTAACTTTTTTTAAAGAAAAAGAAAAGGCTAATAATAATGAATTTTTGAAGGAAGAAAATGTAAGCGTAAGACAAGGGGTTGACAGATTCGATTAGAATATAGTACAACAACATTTTCCTTAAAATTTATTATTGGATTTCAAAATTGAAAATTGAAAATTGAAAGAAGAGAGAGGAAGAAGATAATGTCAGGAGAATATGGATGATGGAGAGACAAAAATGGAACAACTTTTGGCCAAAAAAAAGCAAAAAATAAAAAATAAAAAATAAAAAAAAATTATACTATTTTAAACGAAAATATCTTTGAATACATGTAATAAAAAATTATACAAACTGCATATTAAAAAATCACACATTGAGCTGAATAAAACGAGATCCCATTTGACTATATTTTTCTTTATATATATAAAATTATTGAGAGTCAAAGTTACCAAATTAACAATGTTAAAAGTCAATATGGGGCAAACAATAAGGGACGGAGGAAGTAGTAATCAAAGTAGTTACCTTAAAATCTACTCGTATAAAAGTTAGGGGTGTAAATGTGGGTCAGAAACATGTTTGACCGACCACTACCGAATCTGTTTTTGACCGAATTTTAGTGACCGAATACCGACAGCTATCGAACCCGAATTATACCGAAACCGTTTTCCGACCGCTTTTATGCATACCGAAACCGACCGGTATTGACCCCATTCAAAACCGAACCCATTTCCAACCTGTTTTTATTATACCGAGACCGACCGTTATCGAACCTGTTTTCAACCTGCCAAAAATCAATTCTTGACTGACCGATTTTGACCGAAACGTACTGTTCCGAACCTGTTTCGGATCGGCCTTATCACCGAAGTCGTTTGCTTGTTTACAACCGAACCCGTTTTTACCGAACTTATTTACATGATTTCTCTAAGTTAACAAAAATTCATGAATTTTTTTTAAAATTCATTTAATTAAAACTTAATATAAATAAACTTATAATTAATATTTAATATAAATTAAAATTAAAATTAAATATAATTATTCGATCCTAAATTCTTAGCCAAAAATTCTGGCCAACTAACCCGAAATATCAAAATGTGATCCGAAGTTTTGAATTAACCGATTGTATTGTGATCGATCGTTTAAGACTGACAGGTTACGACATACATTTGACCGCGACCAATTGATTATAACCTTCATACCGATACCGACCGATTATGACCTGCATATCGATTTTGACCGATCGATTATGACCCGTGTACTGGTTACGACCTGTAAAAAAGCCGATTTTGACTTGTTATTGAAAAATGATGTTACCGAAAAAGCCGATTTTGACTTGTTACCAAAAAAGCCGATTTTGACTTGTTACCGAAAAATGACCCGTGTACTGCTTATTTCTGGTCCTACTCCATTATGATGTTGTACATCCCCTCATCTCCAACATTGGATTCCCCATTTTCATGATCGGCATCTTCTTCCATGAAAATTTCTCCAAAATATCTAGCTGCATAAGTCGCATCCCAAGTTAGAAAAGTGTCTAGTAAATAACTTTTTCCTTCTTCTGATAAGAATTTTCCAGCTTCAACTTTTTCTAAGTAGTCATGGACGGATTCTGTATGAACTAGCCCTTCTCTAAAATATGGTTGCATTTCCTCTGGTGCTATTACTGTGGTGTTTCCAACATGGAACATTATAGGAACTTCAATGGGATGTTTTGGACTCTTTTGCCTTTCCAAAGCTCGATTGATATATTGAGCAATATAGAAGAACCCAAATGCTCTTGCCTTTACTGGATCATCTACTCTTCGTTGCCTTCTACTTATTGGCTCTTGTACATATCGGACCTTTTGGTTTAGCATTATGAGATAATGGGGAGGATCAATCTTTCCTTCTCTGACCACTATATTTGCACATTGTACTTCCATAGTTGTTTAGAGATCTTCCTTTCTGTAATCCTCAACCCTTTTAAATATATACTTTTGGAACTTGGTGAGATGCTCAAATAGGTAACTTCCTGGGAATGGTATAGAATGACATCCATGTACCATGCCATACTTCCAGGCCTGAAGATTTGCTCTAGCATACCCACAATCATGATATATAAGATTCACATCTATTACCATGGTTCCTACACCAGAATTTTTAACATAGCGTATGCGGCTTCCCCACATATCGAATATATCGTAGAACTTATAACTTCTTGTTACGACCTCAAAGTACCATGCTTTGAAATCATTAACTTTAAATTTATCAAGAATTATATTTTGTAGATCATAGTTAAGTTTTTGTAGGTTTTCTTGTATCTCTAACACAAGAAACCTTCGGACAGCTCTATGGCATCCTTTAACTAATCCATCTCTGCATTTGTTCTTTGCTAATGCTATTAAGGCCTGCATCAAAGCCTTTGTGGTGGGTGACACCCTCACCAATTCTTCTTGTGTTTCTTTAATTAGAGTTTCCCGTTCTACAATTAAGAGTCCCCTTGTCTCTGTAGAAGGTTGTTGTTTCATCTTCTTGTAAATTGGCTTCAGGTTGGATGATGATGCCATTGGCTAATTCTCTAGTTAAACTGTCAGCTAGAGAATTCTTTGATCCCTGTATATGTTGAAGACTAAAAGAAAATTGATTAAGCCATAATTGTCAACGCAGGAGTCTCCCTTGTGCTTGCATGTTAGATAAATTCTTTTTGACAAAACCTAAGATTCCTTTACAATCTGTCCTTACTAGGAATTGTTTAGGTGCCAAAAATATTAGGAACTTCTCTATTCCTCTTATTACTGCTAGGATTTCTTTCTGCATTGTTGGATAATTGTATTCAGCCTTATTAAAGCTTCCACTGCTATATCTGCAGAGTTTTTCTCCTTCCTTTATTTTTAAGACAGCACTCCAATGCTCATTACTTAGCTTGCATCGGTTTCTAATATTAGCTCATCATCATTAGTTGGTAATGTTAGAATAGACAGATTTTTACATAACTTTTTCAGATTTTTAACATTGCTCATATCTTCAATTGACCAGTTCCATACCTCTTCTTTCTTCAGTTTTTGTTGTAATGGTTTTCTTAGTAAAACAAGATTTTTAATGAAATCAGAAGCATAAGTTAAGCATTCTAAAAATCTTTCTAGTTGCTTCCTACTTCTATATTATCAGGGAATTTTTCTATTTTCTCTAATATATGTTTTTGCAATATTATTTGTCCATCTTTTATTTCTAATCCTAGAAACTCTATCTCTTGTTTAGCAAAAACACATTTATCCTTTCCAAGTATTATTCCATGATCAATGCATTTCTAGGTTACAACTTTTAAATCATTTTTATGTTGCTCAAGATTTTTCGAAAATATTAGTATATCATCTATGTATACTAGGCAACAATGATTTAGTTCTTTGAAGATACTATCCATTCTTCTTTGGAATATCTGAGGTGCATTCTTTAGTCCAAATGGCATTACTAACCATTCGTAATGTCCCTGTGGGGCACTAAACGCTGTTAGTGGAATGCTTTCCTCTTCCATTTTAATTTGCCAATACCCACTCTTGCAATCCATTTTTGAAAACCACGTAGCTCCTTGGATTTTATTAAACAAAACAGTTTTGTTAGGAATATAATATCCATCAAATATAGTGTTATCATTTAGCCTTTTGTAATTGATTACCATCCGGGCTTTTCCTCTCTTTTCTTCCGAATGATTTCTTACCATAAACGCAGGGCTATTATGAGGATTATTACTATTCCTAATAAGTTTCGTTTTTAATAATTCCTTAATCTGTTCATCAAATTCTTGTATATCTTGATACGTATATACAATCTGTTTTACCCTTATAATTTTATTAGGATCTGATAGTGTTATTTTGGCATAAGCTTTATTTCTATCCCAATGTTGTAGTGGATTAGTAGAATATAATTTCTCACATAATTTTTCTTGTTGCTTTGTTATTTCTTCTTTTATAGTAGACTCATCTTCATGTATTCTTAATGCCACTTCTCTTTGCGCTGCGTTTGAATTCCATAATTTGATGTGTATAGGCCTTTGACAATTTTGTAACCGGGACTGAATGACCATTTATTGTAAACACTATGTGCTCTATCGTTTGAGTGCATGGCGAATATAACCTTTGGAAATTATTTTCAATGATCATGTCATGAGAAGGCTGAGTAGTTGCCCATAATATCGGAATTATGCGTTGGGTTCCACCAATTTTTATTGGTAAATTTTTAATTATGTCTGAATGCATCATAACGCTATTATCTGCAATTTTTACTCTCATGGGAGTTTTAGCCTTCTTCCACAGATATTCAGGGAATAACGTTCTTTTCCCAAAGCAAACTGAACATCCACTATCAACATAAGCACATAATTCATACTCTTTTTGTTCTTCTAAACAAATTTTTATAGGAACGTAAATGCTATTAGGATTTGTTTCTGTAATTTCATAGCTCATTTCCTTCTTATATTTATCTCATCTTCGTAGCTAATACGGACCGTTAATTTTACTAATTGTGCAGAAATTAAAATTATTTTTATCTAGGCTTAACTATATTTTTAGTAATAAAACTAAGTAAACAAAGAATAAGGACTTATATGCAAATATTCAATACTTGAAGGTTAATAATACAAATTATATTTTTTCTAATGCCCTCATCTTGTTACAATTTGGTGCAGGACTGCGCTGCCCTTATACTTCCTCCTATTATGGATATGATATGATACATCGATTTTTTTTTATAAAAGAATTTATCAAAAATGGGAGTATGACATTGAGTTGAATCCTTCATTAGGCTATTTACTGTCGTACAATATCTTTAAAAAAGTTTAAATACATGACATTAGATATTTAGATTTATCCCACGTTTTTTAAAATTGCGTAATTAGTTGTTTCACCCATACCCCCGCCCCCGGTATACGTACACTTGATCCATCCATGGATAAACGCATGCATTTCTGGTGATGGATTGATCAGGTAGATCAAATGGATGCGGTGATGCTCTATTTAGTCCAAACCCATACATTTGGGATCTATGAGTCAGATGCCAAGGAAAATGTCAGGACTAAGGTCCAAAGGTATTGCTAAAAAAAATGGACCAATATCTGCCATTGATTTTTATGAATGGTATAGATATGTTGAAATGGAGTTCAACTAAAATTTAGGTGAAACTATTGGGTCAGACGGTCTGACCCAATAGTTTCCGTCAGACGACTTATTGGGCTGGGCTGGGTTGGGTTTTTTATTATGAAAACCGCGAAGTTTTCATTTTCAGCATTAGTCCGTTGCCATTTTCTTTTGTTTTCTACTTCAATTCAAACTATTTTCTTCTTCATTCTCTTCCTATTCCCCTCAGTAACCAATTTGCATTCTTCATTTGCGATTTCTCAAACCTAGTTGCGATTTTCTCTCTTCTCTCCATTCTTCTTATTTTTCTGCTCTGCATTTGAATTCTTCTCAATTTTACATTAAATTGCTGCATTGTTCTTCAATTTTTTGTTCAAATATTATGGCTTCTCAACAATCTCAAACTTCGAAATCTCAATTATCTTCCAAAAGGTCAAGAGATGCTGCTGACAGGTACTGTTGTAATTCATCTCTATTTTAACTTTGTTTTTTGTTTTTTAAATTTTTGTTTGTGATTAATTTTGTGTGTTGTTGTTTGTGTTTTTTCCATTTGTTCTAGCTCTCGTGTTGCGAAGGTTAAGAAGGCTAGGCCATCAAAAACTGCGAACAAAAGTGATGAGTTCAATTTGAAGTAAGTTTTAAGTGTTTTGTAATTGTTTTATGCATTTTTTTTGGAGTTTTTTAATTTTTTTTTTTGGTATTTTTAGTTTCTTTGCTTGTTTATGCATAATTGCTGTAATTTTTTTTTGAATTTAGTCGAATTCAATTATTTTGATGTCCAAGTATTATTTGCATGTATAGATTTATGAATCAATATCCAGGTTTAATACTAAATGGCTAGGTTATTGATAATTTATATTCAGGTTTATGCATAATTGTTGTATTTTTTTTTTAATTTAGTCCAACTCAATAATTTTTGAAGTGCATGTATTATTTGTATTTATATGTTTATGCATAATTGCATGTATTTTTTGTATGAATTTAGTCCAACTCAATAATTTATGTTCATGTTTACAAGTCAGTGTCCATGTTTACAAGTCAATGTCCAGTTTTATTGATTTATGTCCATGTTTAATAATTTATGTCCATGTTAAATAATATATGTCCAGGTTATGTAATATGTGTCCAGGTTCATTGATTTAAGTCCATATTTATTCATATACGTCCAACAGGTTTAATAATGTAAGTGCAGGCTTAGTAATGTAAGTCCATGTTTGATACTATATGTCCAGTTTTTGTACTATGTGTCCAGATTTTGTACTATGTGTCCATATGTTGTGATATAAGTCCAGGTTTAATGATATAAATCCATGATTAGTGATCTAAGTCCAGGTTTAGTGATATTAGTCCATGTTTAATAATATATTTCTAGGTTTTGTACTATTTGTCCAGGTTTAATAATTATATGTGATCAGGTTTAGTACTATGTTTCAATGTTTAATAATATATGTCCAGGTTTATTGTTGTATTTTTTTTTGTTGGCCATGTTTACTTTTACTTGTGTTGGTTTGTGTTATGATTGTAATTTTTATGTCATCTTTTTCAGTGATTTCCCACCCGAGCTTCTGCAAAATGTACATTTGCGTATGATTTCTCAATGCAAATACATTACTGAAGTAGTTTCTGCATTTAGTACTGAGCAGAAACAGGCTGTGAGGGAAATAGGTTTTGGATGTCTATTGGATCTTGGTGATATAGACATCAAGGACGAGCTTTTCCTTCCATTCCTGCTCAATTATAATGGTAGTGCGATGAGTTTTTCAAACGGGAAGGAAACCGTTTTGATTAATAGCACTAACATTAGAGATGTTTTAGGGCTTCCTCTCACTGACAGAAAAGTTGAGATGGAGGCATTTGTTAGGAAGTCTGTGTCAGAGGATCGTGTGAAGTGGAACAAGTTCATTGGAGCTAGGAATAGTAGTCACTACTTGGGCAAGGATCACTGGAAGTCACTTTTTACAACATATCCTAGCGGTGATTCATTCAAGCAGCTGTTTGTAATGTACTCCATGACTATGTTCTTGTGCACACGGACTGATGGTTGTCCATCCATCAGTTACTGCCCTAGTCTGAATAAGGCAGATGAGATTGCAACGTACAATTGGAGTGGGTACGTTGCAAATTATCTTTGTGATGGGGTGAGGAAACTACATGAGTCACTCCTATCTAGGAAGAAGTCAGTGGAGGTTCTGGATCCTTCTTTGAGCCAATCGAAAAACGAGTCTACAAAGAAAGAGGCAAAGAAGAAGCTTGAGACAAAACTCAATGTCAAGGGTTGTATGCTAGCCCTTGTTCTTGCTGTTGTTCACAAGTTCAAGGTTCAGGATATGGACTTCTCTAAGGCCCCTACTCCGTATATTTTGTTCTGGAAAGAGGGGTCTAAATTAGCTGATGTTGCGAGGGTTTTCGGTCTGAACATCAAGAGTACAATACTAGCAGTTGATGTGTCTGCAGTTGCTAGGACTGTATTGGGGCATGATGTATCCACAACCGATCGCACGAGTAAGAAGGTTTCCAAAAAGAGGGTTTATGAGGAGGATGCTAGCGTTATTACCCTTAAGGCTGTTCAGAAGTCCCCTATTCTTTCTAGGGCTGAAGGTGATTTTGGTAGGGAGCTCGTATTGAGGCTTCCTTCTCACCTGAAGACTGATGCTGAAGATGTTCCTGTAAGTTGTTTTGTTATTTTTTTGTAATTTTTATTTTGTGCTATTGCTTATAAATCTGGTTATGTTTTTTTTAATTTTTACTTTGATACTGATACTTGCATGTTTTAAAATAAGTGTCCAGTTTTAATAATATATCTTCAGGTTTAAAAGTAAGTGTCTAGGTTTTATAATATATTTCCATGTTCAGTACCAAATGTCCAGGTCTTGTAATATATGTGTATGTGTGGTAACAAAAGTAATTGTCCAGGTTTTATAGTTTATTTCAAGGTGTTATTATTTGTATGAGGTTTTTCTGGTTTTTGAAGGTGTCCAGGTTGTACATTTTGTTTTCAGATTTAAGAGTATTAGTCCAGGCTTGTTAATATAAGTCTTTGCTAATTACAGAAATCCAAGATTAGTAATAAAAGCCTAGTTTTGGTAATATATTTCTAGGTTTAGTAATATATGTCCATGTTTAGTAGTGACTGTCCAGGCTTGGTATTATATCTAGATTTAGTAATTTAAGTGTATGTCCTGCTTTAGTAGTATATGTCCAGCTTTTGTAGTATATGTCTAGCTTTTGTAGTATTTGTTCAGGTTTAGTAATATATGTCCAGGTTTAGTAGTATATGTCCAGGTTTATTAGTATATGTCTATGTTTAGAATAATCTGTACAGGTTTAGTAGTATATTTTTATATTTATGTTTTAGTGTTCTATGTTTTTTTTTTTTTTAATTCTAGGTTCTGTTTTTAATGTCCAGGTTTTATAATGTTTTTTTTTTATGTTTTTAATTTTTTTTCTCCAGGAGCTTTCAAAGCCGATGATGAAGGTTCAGAGAAATGCTATTGCTATGTGCGAGCATAATTTAGCACTCGTAAAAGAAGTTACTGTTGTTGCAAAGCAGCAGTCCCAAGAGGATGATCTTGTTATGAATGATGATTTCTTCGCTGAGATTGATGCCATTGTTGCTAGCTGCATCTCACAAATGTACCAGGCCAAAAAAATGGAACCAGCAAAAGCCAGTCCTGTTGTGAGGAAGGCAGTTACCTTTGATACGGATCAGAATGAAGTCTTTGAGTATGAAAAGGAAGCCACTCCAATTGTTATTCAGAGGACTACTGGTGCTGAGAGTTCTCATCATTCTGAAGACGTTTATGATGTGCCTAATGTAGATAGTGAGCATCATTATGATGAAAAAGATGATGATGTGCCTCATTTGGAGAATGAAAGTAATCATAGTGAAGTAGTTGATACACATGTAGATAATGATAATGTACATAAGGATGTAGATAACCATAATGACACTGCTGATGATCAAAATGATGATGATGATGATGTGTGTCATGATGATAAAAATGACAATGCTGGTGATGGTGGTGATGACGATTTCAATGGTGCGTCTGGTGGTGGTGGTGGTGGTTTTGTTGTTGGTGGTGGTGATGGTAGTATTGGTGGTGGTAGTGGTGGTGATGTTGGTGGTGGTGGTGGTGATGGTGATGGTGGTTCTGTTGGTGGTGGTGGTGAAGGTAGTGGTGGTGATGTTGGTGGTGGTGATGGTGGTTCTGTTGGTGGTAGTGCTGTTGATAGTAGTGGTGGTGATAGTAGTGATGGTGATGGTATTGTTGGTGATAAGGAAAAATCTTATAGTAAATTGGATAAGAGATTTTACTATCAATTTTATAAGCGTCTGAGGCCTGGAAAACCTTATAGCCCTATGTCTCCTCCAGTTCTTGGTCCTTCTCCTTCATTTCAGCTGCTTACACCAAGTCCTCCAGTTTCCACCGCCACAAATTCTACCATTGATGAACCTACAGTAGGTGTGAGCGTTGCTGAGAGTTCGACACCTCCTCAAGTGATTTCAGTTGCGTATATGCTTCCTCTTGTCTTTTTTTTTGTTACTTTTTTTCATTATTTTATTTTTAATTCATGATAGTTGTAATGTTGTCCATGTTTTGAATTTTGATGTCTAGTTCAATCTTTTTAATTGTTTATTTAGTTTTATTTCTTAACCACATTTTTTTCTTTAATTTTTAGGTGGAAGGTAGTAATGTATCCTGTGAAGAAACAAGACCTACTTCTGCTGTGATCATACCAACTGTTGAAGTGTCCAATTCCGATACCACCATCATTCATGACACTAGTATGGATCTCAGTCCTGGTGCTGGACTGACATCTGAGGAGTCTCCAGTAATTGATGACAAGGTTTTGTAATTGTTTTATGCAATTTTTGTATTGTACATCCATTTTTGAATTGTCAGTGTCCAGGTTTAGAAGTCAGTGTCCAGTTTAGTAATGTAATTGCAGGCTTAGTAATGTAATATATGTGACTATTTGTCCAAGTGTTGTAATATATGTCCAGATTTTGTACTATGTGTCCAGATGTTGTGATATAAGTCCAGGTTTAGTGATATATTTCCATGCTTATTTATATAAGTGCAGGTTTTCTTGTATAATTGCAGGTTTAGTGGAATAATTGCATGTTTAATAATATACTTCCAGTTTTAGTAATATAATTCCAGGTTTAGTTATGTCTAGTTTTACAACTAATTTCCATTTTTAATTATATATGTCCAGTTTTTATAGCATATAATTCCAGGTCTTGTAATCTCAAGTTTAACTACTAATTTCCACTTTTAATCATATATGTCCAGCTTTTATAAAATATGTCCAGGTTTAATAATTTATGTCCAGGATTTTTTATAGGTATCCAGGTTCAATAATTTATGGTCAGGTTTAGTTATGTCCAGGTTTCTTTTTTAATGTTCAGGTTTGGTGTCCATGTTTATTAACTGATGTCCATGTTTGGCAATTCATGTCCAGGTTTATTAACTTGTGTCAAGTTTTTTTAATTGATGTTCATGTTTGTGCTTACTTATCCATGTTGTTAAGTGAATATGTTTTATGTTTTATTTATTTTAAATTCTTATCTAGATATTTTGTTTGTTTTTTTAGGTTCAAGGTAGTAGTTTTTCAGTTCATTCTGATATTATGGACATGCTTAAGGATCTTAAGCATCGTTCGTGGTTTCAGTCTGGTGATAAACTTTCTACCCCTTCTGTTGAGTATCCACTAGTGTTCACTCCGGGGTCAGCGGAGCTGATGAAAGGGTGGGATCATATTGAGACTCCAAAAGGCACTCTTCCTCGTCTAGAATCTACTCTTGAAAGGCCTTCCATTCACATCGATATTTCTGATGATGATGGTGAAACGATTGGGGTTAACGCTACTGTGGAGGATATAATTAAGAAGCTGAATTCCTCCATTATGCGTGAACCAAGTCAAGAGAAGACTAACAAAGTAGAAGAGAGTGGTCCATCTGACTGTGAGATGGATAACGTTGTCAAGATGGAGTCTGAAAGTGGCGCTACCCTTTCTTCGCCTGAAGTTATCTACAAGGCAGAGCCAATTGCTCGATCTGTTGACACGGGCACCTGGCACAATGATATTATTCTTGCGAGGTCACTTCAGGGCTCCAGCTAGGGGTTTCAATTCATGGACGTGCTTCAACCGAATGTCAAGTCAGTGGTTGATTTCCTCTTCTACAATCCTTTTTTAGAGGTCATGGAGATTCCTGCTGATGTCAATGACAGCAAGGCAGAGAAAAAAAAATGCAAAGGTAGAGGAAAGTTTTTCAATTAAATTTTTATGTGAGTTTTGAATGAGTTTTAGAGTTGTTACCGCTTGAGTTTTATGTTAATATTAATCAATGTGAATTGTTTTTGTCTCTTTTAGGAGATGTTCTTGCAGTAATAGGAACTCCTGATCATCATCAAGCTGGTTATAATGATCCAACTATATTACTTCAGGAGGCTGATTTTTTTAGCCTGGCTCCTAAATCTTGGCTCACAAGTAATATTGTGGATTATTTTGCATTCATATTTAATAGAAAAGAGGAGCAGGCTTCAGGTCAAATTAAAAGATTCTGGTTCAGCACGTATCCATATGTAAGTGTTAGTTATTAATTCAAAATGAATTAAAAAGAATTTTTTATTTTTTATTTCTTATGCTATATATTTACACTTGTTTATTTTTTGTATTATTTGTTGTGGAATGTATTGCTTTTTACTTGGGTGTTTGTGTTTTAATATGTCCAAGCTTGTTATTTCATCCAGGTTTGATTTGAATAGTGTAAGTGTAATTTGAAAAAATATGTCTAGGTTTATTATGTGCAGCCTTGTAAGTCCAGTTTTAAATAAATATGAAATATAATTGTAATTTGAAAATATGTCCAGGATTAGTAATATAAGTCCAGGTTTAACAGAATAAGTCCATGTTTAGTAATACTAGTCCAGTTTTAATAGTATATTTTCAGGTTTAATAGTATATATTGAGGTTTAATAATGTAAATGCAGGATTAGCAATATATGTCCAGGCTTTGTACTAAAGGTCCATGTTTAATAATATAAGACCAGGTTTAGTACTTTATGTCCAGGTTTTGTTTTATATGACCAGATTTAATTTTATATGTCTAGGTTTAGTGATATATATCCAGGTTTAATAATTTTAAGTGCAGTTTTGTTTCTATTATTCAATTATATGTTTGTGTTCCAGGTTAACTTTTTGTTTATTTTTCCGTGTGTCATATAGACGTGCTTGAATTTATGGGAAGAGAAGAAAGATAAGAAGCTTAAGCTAGAACAACTTATTGCACAATTGGAAGTTGATGCGAATAATGCTGAAGACAACCAATAGAAACTGCTCTTGCAAAAATTGAAGAAGCTCATCAAGAACTGAGCAAGATAGATCTTGGTAAATATGGACGAGAATGTAGGCAATCACTCAGCAGTTGGAGTGCGTTCTTCAATCGATCAGTTATTCGTGATGCTGATTATGTAAGGGAGTAATTTTTTTTTTTATATATACTTTGATTTATATTTTTGTTAGTACACTTTTTTTTAGTTTTTTTTGTGACTTAAATTGTTTTTTTTTATTTGATGCAGATTTTTGTTCCTGTACATAGAGACAATCACTTTACGATTCTCGTGTTCAATATGAAATATAAACAAATTGAAGATATCGAGAACCGTAGCGATCATAAAGGTTTCACACGATATGGTAAAACGCTAATTGAATTTGTAAGCTTTACATTATATTATTTCCGCGCAATTACATACTTTTTTAGTACTTTTTTTTTGTTATTTGGTTGTTTTGATTTTTTTTAATTGTTATCAGTGTAATATTGATAAGTGGTATTTTGGTAGTTATTTTCTTAGTTTTTATTAGTTTATTTTCTTATTTTATTTAACTTTCATTAGCTTTTTTAGGCTTTTTAGTTTAGTTTTGCTCTTGTAGTCCCCTTTCCCTTTCTCTATGTGATTTCCTCTATTTTGCTTTGTTTCTGCGTTTTCTTCCCATTTTGCAGGTCCCGAGTCTATTTCGAAACCCAAGGAAGCGAACCCGGAACCTCGAGGAAACCACAAGTCCTCTAAGCCAATGTTGGTGCTGAAAAAGGCCTCAGCGAGCGCTGAAAATCCCTCAGCGCCCACTGGGATGAGTCCTGGTGATTGAGAAAGAGGCAGTAGCAATGAAGAAGGCCTCAGCGGACGCTGGACATTCCTCAGCGCCCGCTGAGATGATATTTTTGTTCAGGGGCATTTTCTAACAAATTGAGGCAGAAGGTTATCTTGGCCAAGGCAGCGGCCGCTGATGGATTCCCAGCGGCCGCTGATCATGAAGCTTCAGGGCACTTTTGAGCACAAAGGAGAAGACATCGGCCGCTAACCCCAACTCAGCGCCCGCTGTCCCCTCCCCTGTATTGAGGTAGTGGCATCACAAATTTTGGCAGCGGCCGCTGACCCCAACTCAGCGCCCGCTGCCATAAGTCTTCCCAGCTTGCAGGCCTATGATTATAGGTGCCAGCGGGCGCTGTCATCGCCTCAGCGCCCGCTGAAGTGCCTTTCTGCGTTTTTTTATTACTTTTCTTCTGTTTTTGCTCGGATTTTTGGGGGGTTGTATAAATACCCCCCTCTTCCCATTTCTTAGACAGCTGATGTTAGAAGCTCAACTTAGGGTTTTAGGTTAGATTTTAAGCTTTCTTCTTCAATTCTTCTTGTAATTTACATTTTGTTCTTGATTTATGCAAGTTTCTTAGTTTCTCTTCTTATTGTTCTCCTCTTCAAGGTACTTTCATAGCTTTCTTTTACTTGCTTTTTATTGCTTTATGTACTTATTCCTTATAGTTTTAGTTTGTTATTGTTGTTGTTTTTTGTTTTTGTTGTTTGATTTGTTGGTAGTTTAGTTGATAGTTGTTTTACTAGTAGTGTTCTTATTGTCTTAGGATTTTAGTTTCATTTGTTTTGTTCATAGTTTTAGGTTTAATTATGTTTTTAGTTTTAGTTTTAATTATGTTTTTATTAATTAATTTTGAGTAGTTAATTTCTAGGGTTTGAGTGAAACTTCTCAATTCCTCCATGATTGTGGTTTAGTTGTTTTTAGGCTTGGTTGTGATTTTGTCGGTACCTTAGGATTCGGTAATGTTGAGTCATATGTTTAGCTAGCATAGGATTCATTGAATAATCCCCACCGAAGGACCGAAAGGTGAATGTGGGTGATGACTTCCTTTGCCCGATTGATGGAAGCACCACGAAAGTTGGGCCTTCGATCAAGGGAAAGTTACCGGTCTTTGTGATTTTGTGCTTAGGACTCGTTAGATGTGTCGCTGCACGAAAGTGAGTTGTATATGTCTTTCCGGTCATCGTACTAGCTCGAAAGAGTGGTACGATCATAGAACGACCTCCCCTTATCCACGACCTAAGTCTAAGTTTCGATTGATTCATAATTCATGGTGGTATGAGTTGTGGATCTCTTACCCTAGTCCCTTTTGTTTTTGTATCCTTAGTGTAGTTTTAGTTAGTTCTCTCCGCCTCTCACGACCATCACCCGACCTAGCTTGTTCGACGCTCATGCCTAGATTAGTGCAACGTACCTTCCCCGTGTTCGACACCCCCACTCATACTACGACGGGGTTTTTTATTTGGTGGTGAAATTCCCTTCTATCAAATTGGCGCCGTTGCCGGGGAAGGCAATGCCATTAGTTTAGGTTGAGTAGAATGGTTCTAGGTCTTTCTTTTTCTTTATTTTTGTGAATATTTGGGCCTTATGGCCACTCCTTTGATCGATCCCCAATATGAGCATGAATTGTTTTGGTTGTATTACGATAGGATCGACAGCTCTCTTCCGCTTAATCATAATTTTGGTAAGTGGGATATGTGCAATATGTTGTATGAGGGTTTGAACTATGAGACGAGAAATTGGATAAAATACCTATCGCATGGCGATTTCTTAGCTCTCGACTTGGATAGAGCTTGGCTCTTATTCGAGTGTCTCGCTAAGGACACCTATGAGTGGGATATAACTAGCCAAGGAATACATGATTATAGTCATGAGTTGAGTGCACTTGAGGAATATGGTTTTAATCAACCATCACCTCATGCCACTACCTTTGATTTTTCTCATCATTTTTCACATGAATCGAGTTTGCTTAATCATGTTTTTGATGAGTATTTACAAGGTCTTGGCATGAACATAGTTGATTCACCTCGTACTCCCCTAGGTGAGCCCTTCGATGATGACCTTAGTCATGAATTCGATCCCTCACCCCTCATAGTCGAGCACACCATCCCGACTCGAATAAACGATGACATTTATTTGCAATGTTGTGATGAGAATCATGACACTTTCATATCTTCATGTGATGTTGTAGAGGATGAGGCCCTCATAGCAGAGTCGAGTGAAACCGACGAGGTAATTAATGTGGAGGATGTGGTTGTACCACATTCTCTTATTCCCTTTGTAGGAGGATTTAACCTCGTCTATTCACATCCCACTCCACTTCCATCCGTGCTCATATCACCTCCATCCGAGGGCATCATCTCTTGTCTTGACTCCCATGTTTCTCTTCCAGAAACCAAGGCAAGTGAGGTGTATGGAGGTGTTCTCCCTACTTTATTTGATTTTTCTTTTTGTAGTTTTTATTTTAATTTACCTCCCTGTGGGCACTCACTTCCACATAAGCATAGGATGCCGGTTTTTAAACCGTTTTCTTTTCTTAATTTATCTATCGCTTATGTGGTTTTTAGTGAGTTGAGTGCCAGGGTGTTTGACAAGCTCTTGCGAGCTTTGCGGGGCTATTTACTGAGCCCCGGGTGGTTGTTCCCGCTGGATGACTTTGACATAGTTTTTCTTCTATGTCTTTGTCCCTGTGTCCAGCTCCTTTGTCAAGCTTAAGACGTTAAAACAAGCGCTTCTCGGGAGGCAACCCGAGTCTTTTTCTTTTTCATTTTTCTTTTATTTGTAATTATTTTGTTTTTTTGGAGTTTGGTTTCTTTTCTTTCTTTTTTGCAGGTTAAATGAATAAGCAACTCTCATGGACATGTATGGTACTAAAGCGCAAAACGGAGGTTGTATGCTTACTTTATAACCTGTTTTGGTGAGATCATTCCAAATTCCCTTTCTTTTATTTTTCTTGTGTGCTTAGTTGTAGGATTAGTTTTAGGAGGAGATGATTGTTCGAGGATGTTTGGCTTTCAATTTTTGGCTTTTAAGCCCTTGAGGACATTTGGATATCGATGGCGTTGGGCCTCAATTTATTTATTTGTTTGATGCTTGGTTGCTTGATTGAGAGTCATTCATGCTTGATTTTATTTTCCTTCCTTTTGTTTAGTTTTTATTTCTACTTTCCCTTTTTCCTCTTCTTTTTTTTTTATTTTCTTTTCAAGGCAAAGTGTGTGTTTGTTTTGTTTGTAGTTTGGACTTGGTTCTTAATTTCTTGGACTTTGAATGCATTCCTTCCTAAGTGTTAGTGGTCCACATGGTATGAGATGTTGGGGTTGATTTTCAAATACTACATGCTAGGTTTCAGAACTTTGGAGTTCATGAAACTTAATGTCTTGGCTTGTGGTACGATTGGCAAAGCTTTGCTAGCTAGTTGAAGCCCTTGAGGTAGTATTGCAATTCACTACCCTTCATATGTGAGAATGTTGTCAAATCTTTCTAGCCTTCATCATTTTGTTTGAGTGGCAATAGGATCCTTGTCATAGTATAACTCGATCAAGAACTTGATTCATGACTTTCCGAGACTGTGACCGAGCTAATCTAGGGGAGGACGGAGGCGTTCATTTCTTAGTTATTTTCCATTTTTCCTTTTTCATTTTCCTTTTTATTTTAGCATCTTGCTTCTTTTCACTTTTCTAGGTGTTTGCTTTACATTCATCCTTTGAAACCCTTTGAGCTTGGCCCTTCCTTTCTTCTAGCCATGTTACAAGCCTTGATTCCCATTGTTTTGTTTTGTACCCTTTAGGTGTAGTGAAGCAATTGGAGCGTCTTGGTTCGTATATGTTTTGTATTGAAAATTTGTGAAGTAAGGAGTTCGCCCAAGCGAAAGTGTGTTAATTTGTATGAATTAGAGCAAAAGCTGAACTAAGTTGTAAAAAAGGCAAGGCCATGTAAAAAAAAAAAAACACAACCAATTATTCCTTCCTTTTTCTCAATGAGGGCATTGTGTCATTCAAGCTTGGGGGGAGGAATAGTTCGAGAAAAAAAAATTAATTTGATGTATAATTTTTATTTTTTTTCATTTTTCATATAGTTTTTTGAATAAGCTTGGGGGTTTTTGGTGTATGTGTTCGAATTTGAGGAGTTCGTTTGCTATTTGATGCTCATTTGTACTTATTGGTTCACTATTTAGGTTTGAGCACCACAAGCCAAATTGATTCCTACCCTATCCCTAGCCTTACATTACAACCCTAAAGCCCTCTTGATCGTAGATAGTTGAGTCCTTTTCGGTTGAGGAAGTCATGTTTCAAGCATATTGAGCGGTTTGCTATGATGAGATGTCAGGTAGCCTAAATTGTTTCTCCTTTTTGTTTTTCCGACTCCTTCGTGGAGTTATGAGAAGCTACCTTTATGGGTGGAGACGACACTAACTTAGCATGTGGATGCTTGGTTGTTGAGCAAAAGGGGAATGTTCCTCTCTAGTTCTCCAATCTAGCATGTCTTATTTGACTATCCACCCTTAACATCTTTGAGCATGTTTTTTTGCTCAGCAAAAGGGGAATGTTCCTCGCTGGGATGAGTCCTGGTGATTGAGAAAGAGGCAGTAGCAATGAAGAACGCCTCAGCGGACGCTGGACATTCCTCAGCGCCCGCTGAGATGATATTTTTTTTCAGGGGCATTTTCTAAGAAATTGAGGCAGAAGGTTATCTTGGCCAAGGCAGCGGCCGCTGATCATGAAGCTTCAGGGCACTTTTGAGCACAAAGGAGAAGACAGCGGCCGCTGACCCCAACTCAGCGCCCGCTGTCCCCTCCCCTGTATTGAGGCAGTGGCATCACAAATTTTGGCAGCGGCCGCTGACCCTAACTCAGCGCCCACTGCCATAAGTCTTCCCACCTTGCAGGCCTATGATTATAGGTGTCAGCGGGCGCTGTCATCGCCTCAGCGCCCGCTGAAGTGCCTTTCTGCGTTTTTTTATTACTTTTCTTCTGTTTTTGCTCGGATTTTTGGGGGGTTGTATAAATACCCCCCTCTTCCCATTTCTTAGACAGCTGATGTTAGAAGCTCAACTTAGGGTTTTAGGTTAGATTTTAAGCTTTCTTCTTCAATTCTTCTTGTAATTTACATTTTGTTCTTGATTTATGCAAGTTTCTTAGTTTCTCTTCTTCTTGTTCTCCTCTTCAAGGTACTTTCATAGCTTTCTTTTACTTGCTTTTTATTGCTTTATGTACTTATTCCTTATAGTTTTAGTTTGTTATTGTTGTTGTTGTTTGTTTTTGTTGTTTGATTTGTTGGTATTTTAGTTGATAGTTGTTTTACTAGTAGTGTTCTTATTTTCTTAGGATTTTAGTTTCATTTGTTTTGTTCATAGTTTTAGGTTTAATTATGTTTTTAGTTTTAGTTTTAATTATGTTTTTATTAATTAATTTTGAGTAGTTAATTTCTAGGGTTTGAGTGAAACTTCTCAATTCCTCCATGATTGTGGTTTAGTTGTTTTTAGGCTTGGTTGTGATTTTGTCGGTACCTTAGGATTCGGTAATGTTGAGTCATATGTTTAGCTAGCATAGGATTCATTGAAGAATCCCCATCGAAGGACCGAAAGGTGAATGTGGGTGATGACTTCCTTTGCCCGATTGATGGAAGAAACACGAAAGTTGGGCCTTCGATCAAGGGAAAGTTACCGGTCTTTGTGATTTTGTGCTTAGGACTCGTTAGATGTGTCGCTGCACGAAAGTGAGTTGTATATGTCTTTCCGGTCATCGTACTAGCTCGAAAGAGTGGTACGATCATAGAATGACCTCCCCTTATCCACGACCTAAGTCTAAGTTTCGATTGATTCCTAATTCATGGTGGTATGAGTTGTGGATCTCTTACCCTAGTCCCTTTTGTTTTTGTATCCTTAGTGTAGTTTTAGTTAGTTCTCTCCGCCTCTCACGACCATCACCCGACCTAGCTTGTTCGACGCTGATGCCTAGATTAGTGCAACGTACCTTCCCCGTGTTCGACACCCCCACTCATACTACGACGGGGGGTTTTATTTGGTGGTGAAAATCCCTTCTATCAAATATATTTGAGGACTTTTTGCGCGGGAACTCCATTAGCCGGAAAGATTGCAGCACACTACATTGTTGGAATCAAAGGACACTTATGTTTCCATTTCGTAATAATACGAACATCCACGACTATGGTGTTTTTGCAATAAAGGCAATGGAGCACTTCACCGGCGAAAATGAAAAAGACCAAGCAATGAAGGATCTTAACAGTGTAAGTGTTTTAATTTTATTTAATTTTGTATTTTATTGTTTTTTTTTTGTGGAAGCTGGACATATTTTGCGGACAATAACTGTACAACCTGGACATATTTTGTGGAACCTGAGTTTAGCATTATTTCTGCAGGTTTTAAAACAAGTGTC